>OX346245.1:47298624-52583624 GCA_947049315.1 Epistrophella euchroma | reverse complement strand
TATTTACAAATGTAAACAAAATAAAAATAAAAAATCTGAAAAAAACCGCTGAAGAAGTTGCGAATAACGACGAAACGTTGGGTAAAAGATGAAGTTTGTTTTATTTGCATTTAAAGTAAAATTTACCAAAAAAGCCTGATTTAAAATATTTAATAAAATACTTTAAGGTTTTTGCAGCAATCATTTTCTGGAACTTGATTCTGAGCGAAACAATTGATGGGGTAAGATAATCGTAGAAGATTGTCTTCTCGCCCTGCAAGAGGTCTACGCATAATGCCAATGGTTCCAATACTTTGCAATACTCTTCCAGATACCCAAACTAAACTGCCGTTAATTTTACAATCATCAATTTGTAGCAAAGGTCAGAAAGTGTAAATGTGAAACCAAACATAAAAAACTTTTATAATGAATAATTTCTTTTCGCGCCGTCAAATCACCCCGTGAATGTTAAATACGAAAGGGTGAATCCAAACAAGTAATGAGAAATCCAACCATGTTCATATCTCTAATCTCTATAAAATCCACAGAGACAATTTTTTTTCCCTCTCAACCGTTTCTCTTTACTCTTCAAAAAATAAGAAAATGAGAGAATTGCCCTGCCTGCGTAATGAGTATGCGCTTCAGGGGGTTCGATAATACAGTTCGTCTGACGGTTTCAAAGCACGAAAATCGCTGTTTTTGTACCAAGTGAATCGAAAAAGTGAAAGCAATGCATGAGAGCGAATATAAATAAATTTTTGATGGCACAACAGCTCATGAAGAGTAGTAGCCCGTGGAGTAATGGTGAGGTTTTGTCAATTCCTCGCAAGAGGCAGTAGCCGTTTTATTTTTAAAAATTATTAGGTGCCAAGGCTGGGGATCGAACCTAGACCTCCGACATGACAGTTTATCGTACTAACCATCACTCCATGGCTACTACAATGAGAACGAATTACGAATGTGAAAACGATTTATTCGATTCATTTTTTCACAGAACCAGAATTTTAACCGCTAAAGAATTTAATTTTAACATTTTAATGTTAACATCCTTTAAATACTTTATTTCCATTATTTTTTTAAGCATTTTCAAACTCATTTGGTTTGGTGTTGAACATTTAAAACATTTTATAAATAATCCATATTATATAAATTTAAAGGAAGAATGAACATTAACACAAAGATTACATTAAATTCTTTAAAGAATAATGGATTTCATTTCCTTTGTACTTAGGTAAGATTTAAACATTCGTACTAAAATACAATCAGAACGAATGTTTTCTTCTTCGTCTTAAAAGTTCTAAACTTTTTTTAAACAAAAGTCAAAAACATGCCTGCGTGTAGAAAAGTTTATTTAATTTAAAATTTCAGATTTATGTATAATTTTTTTAGTTGAAGATTTTTTTTGAAAGAAGTATTTTAAAAAAAAAAAGAAAATAGCACCCAAGCAAATTTGCATCAATTTTTTACAAGGCTTTGCTACTCGGCAAGGCTACTTTCTACGTCTGAAGAAATAGAGATTGTCAAAAGTGATTCTGCAGCGTGTAGCTTAGGAGTCTTTATCCTCAAAAGTTGACACTGTTCAGAGTATCTCCTTTTTTGTGGATGGGGCAATTTATAGATAAGTTGATGAAGGCTCCTTTCCGAGTCATCTCCCACTGCTTTGAATAGATCGGCAGGTAGGCCATCCACCTGTATCAGCAGCCTTGCAGTTGTGTCTTAAATTTGGATATATTGCTAACAGCTAATCGCACTTAATGCAGGTGGGGTAGACAGAAATTTTGCCTATCATCATCCAAGTTGCCTGTCTTCGCCGTTTAGCAGCCTGGAAGAGTAATCTTTCCATCCTCACCACCGACTAGGTATGTGTGTCCACTATCATATTCCCATTATCATCTTAGCAGGCTTCTGTTCTAGGCTTGTGGTTGTAGCCTTTGGTAGATCATTTCATTATTTGATGGAATTTTCGATCATCCTTGCCGCTACAAGCTTAAACCTCAATAGACTCGACCCTCCCGCTTGTCGTGCTCTCTTCTTTTCCTCTTGAGAGTTCGGTGTGCCTCTTTTTTTGCCTGTAGATCTCTGGTTCTAGTTTGGTGGGCTGATTGCTAGGCCTCGATCTTGCCTGCAAGTACTAGTCGGCATCGGCACAATGCAATGAATGTGGAATTTTTATTGTGGTCACCATATATTTATCAAATTACATAAATGATTAACAATTTACAAAGTATGAAAAAAGCAGGCAAAAAAGCACAAGAAAACTATGGCTCCGGAGGCGAAGGAGTTGCTCGTCGAAGTCTGGGCCGATAAGTTGGCCGAGTTGCCAACGAAAAAACTCGCAAGTGTATAAGTTTAAAGAGATGGGCAAAATAAGGGGGGAATTATTCTTCACAAGAAATAAAAGTGTCAATACATAATTTGCGAAAAAGAGGAATAACAAAACAAAAGACAATTATTTTTTTTTGTTGTTTTAGTGGACTATATTGAATAAAATTCAGATGGAAGTTTTTTGCGACCTTTAGTGCAATGCGTTTCGCCCAGGCACGAACAATTTTGTGTCGGTAGCCATCGACTAAAATTATGCGTCTAAGAAAGGTACAACAGCATCGAACTGATGAGCCCAACTGTATGTCATGTCGTGTATGGGCGAAACACACTGGACTGAAGGTCTCAAAAAAACTTCCATTTGAATTTTATTCAATATATTGCACTAAAACAACAAAAATTTGGTATTGTTTTTGTTACTCCCCTTCTGTAAATAAAAACTCCCTTCATCTTCTTGTTGAAGACGCCAAGAATAATCTTAGGCAATTATTATCAAATATAAATGTCTGGTAAAAATATGAAGACATGGTGAAGTGGGTGCTTTTTGAATAAATTTATTCGATGAAATAAAATTTCGTACCTAACCAAAATTGTCTACAATAATTGTAATTTTCCATTCAATTGTAGATATTTAAGTTATAAAGAATCTCTGTAAAATTTAATGAAAAGTGTTTCCTTCCCTTAAACTTTGTTCAAAAATTATACCTTCAATCATATTTAAACCGACATAAGAGACAAATGCAAATAAACTTTTCCCCACATGGGGCCAGATTAACCAACATAAATCTGTTGGCTTTTATCGCACTCTTAAACCCTTCTGTACACGGATTTCACCATCCAACCCATCATACACTTTAAAGATATTAAATGCTCTACAGAAGCTACACAAAGTTCTTAATCAACAAACAAAGATGTCGCCATCGTTCATACAACACAAAATCTTCTTAAGAAGCAAAAGCATTATAACATAGGAAAGCAGAAGTGTCATATCTACATATGTATGTTTAGGTAGCTACCTACTCCTACACACGTTTTCTTCTATGTACGTATACATAGCTCGCATGTATAGAACTGTTTTAGAAAATTTAACAAAGTCACACTTATAATTGCCGCATGGTCGAAGTTTCACAATAAATTGAAAACTTTCAAAAAGTCCTTCCTCGATAATCTGGGTTTTCTTCTACAATATATACTAGCCCCTCCTAAAAACAACCCCTATATATGTATACCTATTTGAAGATTACATAGAAACCTCTCTTCTTGGAAAATTCATTTAAAAAGAAAGTTTATTCTTCGTTTCTCATTTATTTTTTTGACCGCATCCCCTTTTCAAATAAGTGCTAAGGGACAATTTGTGATTAATATTTGTGAGGCGCCTCCTTCCCAGCAGTGAATGGACGAACTAAAAAATAAAAAGTAATTTCCACCAGAACTTATAAAAGCCCAAAAAAAAGAAGCCTTTTGCTTAAAGTCAACACTATCCACTTAAAATTCTCTGTGCCATGCGAATTAAGGCTATCACATCGTGTTATTCTTGCTCCCTGGTCCTTTTCACAGGACTAAGCATTTGACACCCCCTCCATGGGTAAGCAAAAAACCGCACACACAATCGCCCGAAGCCGACATGACTCGTCGGCTGACAAGCAGACTCGGTCGGTCTTAGTCCATGGTTCGTTGTGGGGGAGGGGAGAAGGGACAGGCATTAGTCGCCGCATATAGTTATCCTTAATCGTAGAAATGCTTGGTCAAGCTGTGTTGGACTTGCTTTGGGGATATGTAAGATATTGTGGTGCAATTCTATTACAAGGCATAACCCCAATTGTATGACGTTGCAGAAAGGACATTCATTTTGGATTATGATGATCCGTTGTCGAGTTCAGAGGGTTTTGTATTCGACCATACCAATAGTCGTAGTTGTAGGTGCTCAGCAGAAAATATGCTTTTGTCTTCATCTCTCTCTTTGCCTTTTTTTCTGGCATAAAAAAACACTTTTTTCGGAATAACGACAAACACAATTGTGCTTACAAATGTGCTTCTTCTCACAAAGCCACAGGACCAATTAAGGACTTTTTGTTGTTTGGGCAGTATGTACGGTATTTCTTTCCTTGTTATGAGGATTACCAAAATTTGCGGAGAATTTTCTTTTAAATTCCATTAAAGTGGATATTTTGGGGATCTTTTGTGTGTTGGTCTCTTTGGCAATTGGTTTTTATTTCTTTAACCACAGGGCGAATTTAACTTTATAAGTAAGCTACCTATACTTAAATATTTTTATGGTAATTTTAAATGTTTAATTTAAATGTGTTTTTGTTAAGTTAAGAAGGACAAATTGAAGACGTTTATTGCGAAAAAGGAAATTCAACATTTTATGAAGGAATTGACTGGTGGAATTAATTTTAGTCCAAAGTTCATGATTGTAAGAATTATATTTTGAGTACTTTCGGCAAAGTTTTGCTAATTCACTGAGTGAATGTTCTCGAAAAAATACGCCTTTGGGAGGAGGCAAGATAATGGAGCCGCGATAGGGGGAAGGTGTTGGTTAATGAGCCTGAGGATCTTTTGTAGTTTTGATTGTGAAGGTTTAGAAACGGAAAAATTTTTCTTAAAATAATATTTCTTTCTTCTTCCACTTAAAACTGGACTTATATAATCTATCTTCTATCTATATCTATATATATGTTACCGTAAAAAGCCGAAATAATGAATTTCTAGAATTTGCCGGTAAATCATAGAATTTCTCAGCACCATTGATAAGAATTGTTCTAGAATATACCGGTAAATTTTAGAATTTCATTATTTCGGCTTTTTACAGTAACAATGTTTGGCGTTTTCTGTGGAAGGTTCTTAGCTAAGAAATTTTTCAAAATTCAACTTTTTAATACATACATAGGTACTTCTATGCAAAATGTTTATTTCTACATTTTGTTTATTTGGTTGCTATGCTGATTGCAAAAAGGTCCATAGAAACAAATTTAAATTTGGTTGATGTGCTGTTTGCAAAAGGTCCATGTAGGAACGAATTTCATTATTTATTAAAAATCATTGGAAGCCTTGAATCGAACACTGCAAGATCTACGTAGAAATCAGCGCCTTTGCGGTGGTACATTAATATTGCTGGCCGGTGATTTTCGCCAAACATTTCCCGTCATTCCGAGATCAACAGCTGCTGACGAAATCAATTCATATCTGTGGCGGAACGTCAAGACACTCCAACTGTCTTTAAACATGTGTGTTCACTTGCAACATGATCAAACTGCAGAGACGTTTTCAAAACAATTGTTGGACATTTAAAATGGAAAAATTGTTGCAGATGTTTCTACGGGACTTATTACCTTGCCTGAAGATTTTTTTCAATTTCACTACAAGAAGAATTCATCCAAAGAGTTTTTCTAGACATTGTACAGCACTACAAGAACCACATTTGATTGAGCGAACGTTCTATATTGGCTGCCAAAAACAAAAACGTCTACGATCTTAATGCGATTCCGGGCCAGGTTGTTTCCTTTATACCGGAGGCGAGGTGATTAAACCACGACCTTGCATCAGACTAGCTCATGAACAACGTCATCGAAGCAAGTATTCTAAAAAAAAATTATAAAGGCGAAGACGTTTTGATTTCACGAATCATGATCTCGAATGCTTTGCCGTTCGACTTCAAACGCCTTATATTTCCGATTCGGCTTGCTTTTGCAATGAAAATAAACATGGTTTAAAGCCAGTCATTGCAAATTTGTGGAATCAATTTGGAGTATCCGTGTTTTTCAACGGCCAATTTTATGTCGCTCGTTGTTTGTGTATATGTATAAAACAGCAAAACCAAAAACGTTGTTTATTAGACACCATTTGAGTTGTGTACAATTGCTTCAAGAAAATTGTTAAAGAGTTTACATGATAACTCGTCGCCTTTCCTCAAATCTTTTTTGACATCAAAAGGTCCGTTGGTATTCTTTCGGCGGCTTTGCAATCAATATAAAGATGGTGTGTTGAATGAAAGAACAACAACTTGAGTGAGCTACCACCAAGTTTTATAGGCTGGAGTTATAGCTATTTCACGGTCGCCAGGCCGATCATCAGACTCCTTTAGTGGTGCTTAGTCTATTTATGTTCAATTTTATTCGAAAAACATTTTGCCCCACTGAGGCTCGAACCTAGACCAAGCGTCTCCGGGCCAAGATGGTGTGTATTAATTTAAAACTCCTGGCTTTTTTAGAAAACCTGTCGGGAGTGTGAAAATTTGATTTGCTACTGATAAGGGCCGATCAGACCGTGGCCAAATGGTTCTCCAAACCATACCTCTGGCACAGCTACACCTTTATTGTAGATGGAACAAACTATACTGAGGTTTCATTCATCAGGGATATTTTCATCCCGCCAAATTTTGCAGATAACTTAATGCATGCTCTCTACCAAGTCATCTCCCGTTGCTTTGAATTGTTGGTCATAAGCACCAGCAGCCTTGTACGATTTAAACTCAAATATTGCTAACCGGATGGCAGTCGAATTTTGGCTGTCTTTGCCGGTGAGCAGTCTATAGAATTTTTGTTTTAAATCCTCAAAAGCGGCTGTGTAAATTAAAATATTCCAACGGATGAGATTGAGAACCTGCTTGCGAGCTTTAAAAGGAAAATTCTTGGGATGATTTTCAGTCCTGTGTGTATAATTGGAATATTGAGTAGAAGATTCAACAACGAGCTTTACGGGCCTTACAGTGGCGTCAAGAAACTAAGAGTTAAGCGGCTGAGATGGCTGGGAAACGTGGAGTGTATGGACACCAAGGTATCATCCAGAGTTATAATGCAGATTAACGGAGGTATCCGGCAAATCAACTGATAATTCAGGCCTAAACTCGACTGGTGGACCAGGCAAATCAACGGACTTATCCGGCTAAATCATCTGGCGGATCAGGGAAATCAACTGATAATTCAGCTAAATCAAGTCAGATCATTATGTAAGTTTCTACGTAAGGTTTAAAAGAGCTCAATTAAATACGTTCAGCTTTTAGGAACAAAGGACACAAAATTAATATACAATTTTTGCTATAGATTTTATTTTTTCCTAAAAAGGTGATTATTTTTGTACGGATGTGGTTCTAATATTAATTTGCTTTTCAGCAATTTTAACTCAACGGCTAAGGTTCAACGCTCACTGGTTCAAATGTTTTAATGTATGTTATCATATACTTGAACCTTGATCTATAGTTGGTCCTCATTGAATCGGTCAAAACTGTTTAGTTAAAATTAATGAATTCAGAGATGAAGTGAAAGAATTATGATCCCTTAACTGCCAATTTCTTCACAAAGTTCTAAAATCAATTTAAAATTCGATCCAGTAACTCTCGGTTTATCTTTGGAACTTAGTTTTAAAGAAATTTATAACTTGATCATTCTTCACTTCTTATCATTTCCTTAGAACTCGATCTATAGAAACGAAGTTCTAGCGTATATTTTAATACTTTCCTAGCACCCAGTATAATTTTCTGACTGAAAACACAGCTTTTATTAGCTGTGTTTTATTGAGCTAGTAACTGTGCCGATTCTGCAATGTTCCACATTAAGCCATAGAGTTACTGAAGATCAAATGTGCTGTTAACTTGTTGTTGGTAGAATTTGCTTAATGCGAAGAATTTCTTAATGTATACACATTAAGGAGTTGAACAAAACACACCTATTACTGGGAATTTTTTTTTTGAATATATTTACATACATATGTACATATGTATGTATGTATTTCTTTTATTTTGTTCATTAATTCAAAGCACATTCTAATTTTGTGTGTACCAATTTTGTTTGCATTGGTGTTGATGTTTTAATTTCATATTCTTTTCTATGTTGTGTGATTTCGGATGGATGAAATTTTGAGTAGGTATGTTTGCAAGTACAGATGTATATGTATGTATGTATGCTAATAGAAATTGCGTATTGACAATGCCCTTACTAGTCAACTGATGAGTCCAAGTGAGATCGCCGGGACGAAACGCCAATTTGTATGGACTAAAGGCCGTTAAAAGCTTTTTTGAATCAATAATTCAATTGGGGCCTTCGAATTTCGAATCATTGATTATGATGGTTCTGAGAAATTGTTTGGTTTGGAAAAGTGGTACCTACTTAAGATGAGTTTGAACATGCAACATTTTATGATTTTTGGTTTTCTTTCATGAAACAATTATCTGGTGCGAGTTCAAAAATAAAAATATACAGAAATATACAAAATAAAAGACCATATAAGAATTTAAAAAAAAATAACACCATCAGCATACGCAACGAAATTGCATGTACAACACAATTAAATATTTTTTTCAAGTTAATGAAAAGGATAACTTTAAAAAAGTATTCATAAATGCAAAAAAAAGTTCAGTCCAAAAACGTGACAAAAATCGTATTTTTCGTGGCTTCTGTCCGGGGTTTAGCTTCACTCAAAACGTTTCTCAGATTCATATTCGCACTCTGCAGTGCCGAAATGCTAATGATTGTAATTAAGTTTTTTAATATGAGGAAATTAATTCTTTACATGCACTTTTTGCCTTAACTTACAACTGCAAAATTAATGCATTTCTGTTTCCTTCCATACCAAGGAAATATCGTGGGGTTAAAAGCTTGTTGATTATGTATACATACATACATAGGTAGGGTACTCATAAATTTGTGTTATTTGCAAGCTATCTGGTTGTATGAATTCGCGAAAAGGTTGCAGTGAAAGAAAAAATGTATCCCAAATTGATTTGAACTGCATTCCTTTTTGAGGTCGATTCAAAATTTGTAACCAAATAAGTTTTTGAAGAAATAAAAATGTTGTTAAACCGAGTTCTAAGTCTCTAGACTCCTGAATTTGAGGGTCCAAATTTATCGAAGTTCTATCTCAAACTGAGATCTTAATCGTAGTTCTAATGCATCAGAACTCGGTTAAGAAATTAGTTAAACTCAATCAAGTTTTAATTTTTCGATAAACCGAGATTTAGTGGTTAGAACTTTGTCAAGAAATTGGCCATAAGAATTTGAAAAAGGAAGTCATTTAAGGTATCATAGAATCAAAACCAAATTATTTTATACTTATCATTCATCAAAGTGTGAGCACTAGCGGAACAATGAGCAATCATCGAAACTTCTCTTCAAATAATCAAAATTGATGTTTCTACTATCATGCTCCGCATCGCATTCATCAGCAATTTGCCATTAAAATTGGAATCACATTTCTCCATTGGCATCCTTCACGTTCTTATCCTTATCGTCAACATTATATTTCCGCACACATCTTCTCATCTTCATTGTTATCATCATCGTCATCATGAACGTCAAAGGATATGAGAAAGCGAGTTATATATCCTCACTTTGCTGCTGCAAATCCATTCAAAGTCTGTCATCATCGATTAAATGGAAATATGCGTCAACATTGTACTCGCATCCTCAAAAAAAAAATAAAAGAACACACACAAAAGCAAATCGGCATCCAGCATTGGCACATCTCTAGAACAAACTGGTGCGATGTGCTATTTGCCTTGCACAAAAACGATCCGACAAGGCATTCATCCATTATGCAGATGGGTTATAAAAGGTCTAGGAATTGAGAACATCCAAGATAAAGGATGTGTCTGTGAAACGGGAGACAACACTGACGAAGAAAAAACTGCAAAAAAAGACAAAAGCACTCATTAAGGATAATTTTTCAAAATATTCCTTCGCGTAGCATCCAAATCGAACATATCAACTTAAGTATTCAACCCCAGGGCTTGATATAACACAGAAACCCCCTCCCATCACCCTTCTCTCAATCACTGACGGTTTTAACCAAGGCCGGCCTGGGATTCTTTGCCTCAGCCCTCTGGTCGTATATCCTTTTATGACAATCCTCATTCAATCGTCCTTATTCAATGCGACGATGCGAACCTGGCATGAATATGAATTATGGAATCGTGTTCCAATATACCAATTCTTGGACTAAAGCCAGTGTCTGTACATTGCTAAGCCGGAAACGATGAATTCAACTTTTTTGCCAGCTGCCATCAACTTTTGGATCGTTGCAACCTCGCCTCGTTTCCACTTCCACCCAATTTTCACCCGGAAATCAGAAGGTCGATTCGATAGTGTTTCAGTAGAACTCATCATTATAAGATAAAGTGAGTTGCAAGTTTCTCCTTAAAATTCAACCAATCTATGAATTTTGTTGAGATTTTGAGATACACATATATTAGGGGTCAATTAGGTCATCATGTATTTTGTCCTAAGATTCTACATTAATTTGGGTGATGCCTAAAAGATTCGTGCTTGCATTTCTTAGTGAAAGAATAATATCCTACGGTTCAAAATAAATAGAATTTTTTGTGTAGTTAGTAATAGCTACATTAACATTAGTATAAATATTATTTTATTTGACGTCCGAATTACTAAAACACCATCTTCTTCTTCTTATTCTTAATATACATATAAAAATGAATGTTTGTGTGTTCGTCCTTTATAGGCTAGCAAACCGTCAAACCAATTCAGTTGAAATTTACTGAGTTTGTTCATATTAATAGTGGGAGGGTTTTTGGGGTGGTTTTAGTAAAATTCGTCAACTATACACCAAGATAATAACAAAATTTGAAATATAACACTATAAAGTGTATAAAAAACAATCAACAAATTAAGAAATAGAAAAATATGACAGTAATAAGAAAATAGTAAAAGAAATTAAAGTTTTCAATCAAAATAAAAAATCAAATGCGAGTTTATGATTATAAAAATCTGTTTTCCCTGATCACGCATTGCACTGTATTTACACAGTACATCCAAGTAATGGTATTGCTACTGCCTATTTGAGAATTGAAAATTGTGCTGATAAATGTCAAAGATCCAACATCATTTCGAAATTTGTGAAGATCGATAGCGCAGAATGTCAGACATTCAGAGAAGCTTGCAAAAAATAGATGTAATTTATTCGAAAGTGCTCAACATTGGTAAATTACTTTGATGGGCGCCTGTATCTGTTGTCATCCTCGACGAATTAGAATAGGTCTTTTTAGTACGGGAGCTATAGCTACGTTTTTGAGAAAGAATTTTAACAGTCCTAGTTTTTTAATATTCTGTTCCTCTCATTACCACGGTTCGAACAAGGGGAGTATGGCTGGTGGGAGGTTTTGCGTTTTCCTGGGAGCGCACCTTTTCTAACGCAAAAAAAAAAATCTTTTTCAAAGTCATTTTAACAGTCTTAATTTTTTTTTTCATTGAGTTCTAAGAACTCATGTCTGGCAGGTGTCTGACGTTGCAAAATCCTCGCCAGACGCTATTTTATATTGAAGAAAAATAAAAATTATACGAACATTTGCACCAGGAAAAAAATTATTAAAAAACAATGGAAACACCTACAGTATATGTAATATAGCTTTTTGGAAACTTTAGAATACATTCTTCGATTATGTTTTTAAATTATTAAATTTAAGTGAAGAGTTTTTTCAATATTCAATTTCAACTCCGAATTAAAAAACAAAAAAAGATGCTACACTTACTATTTTTTTTCTTAAAAATTTTACGTAATTAAGTACCAGCAATATAGTTTTTAAGAAATAAAAAATGTTAATAATTTCAGCTACAATAAAATAAATCTAATCTAATCTAAGTACCAGCTTCGCTTTCAGTATTCAATACCATTATCAATTTTTAGTCAAACGGTAAAAACTAGATGATTCGAAATCTTATGATTTTCGAGAAAATTGAAAATTACGAAAACTACTTTTTTCAAAGAAAAAATCTTTCCACGCGAAACTAGTCCAAAATATTTCCTTTTAACAGTTTAAATTTTTATCTCATCAGGTTCTACAAACTATTTGCAATATTTATAAACCCGTCTGGCAGGTGTCTGACGTTGCTAAAACCTTGCCGGACACAATTTTGTAACTTAAAAAAGAACAACTATTATGTATTTCAGTTATAAGAATATAAAATAAATTCGCTCGGATAAGAAAGTTAGTCAGTTCTGAATATAAATTAATATTAGAATAAAAGAAAAGAATACAAGTAAGACAACATTTTTGGAGAAAAACTTACAAAATAAATGACCATGGACAATTTTTCACCGACTTTGGGTCCACTATCAACATTTTTTCAATAGTGATGAAACTTGTGTCATATGCAAACTTATGAAGAGTACAAGCCACAAAACGTGCATGATAGGCACATCCCAACTCATCGGAGAGGGGGGCCTTATTACCGTAGCACTGGACGTTCATTACCAATACTTGCCGGAAGAGAATCAAAAAGAGGGTTTATATAATCACAGCCTGAATTCGTCCTGATAAAACACATGATGGCCAAAATTTTCTTAAATAGGAGTACAAAATTTCATTAATCATTATAACCTCAAGAAAAGTCCACGTACCGAAACATAAAAGCTCTTTTATAAAAGGATCAAGTTTTAGTAATTGTCAATTTTCTCAAAAATCAGAATAATAAGACCATCTGGTTTTCAGTTAAAAAAAAAATTAATTTGGTGGCACAGACGGCTCATGAGGAACCAGGGCCTAGTGACTTACAACTCTCAACCATTCCTGTGTGCGTGTCTGCAGGAATGGAGGGGACCTACAGTTTATTGCCGAATCCGTAGGTGAGCGGCACTTTTCTATGACAAGAGATACTCTTGGAGAATTTGTCACTTCCTCGCAAGAGGTAGTAGCTCCGGAAAAAAACTTAAGGTGGAAGCGGCTGGTATTGAACCCAGACCTCTGGCATGACAGTCCAACGTAATAACCATTACACCACGGGCTACTACTTTTCAGTTTTTAATCACAATAAATAGAGGCAGTGAGTACCAAAAGCTAATTTTAAATTAAAAATTGTAAAATAATCAGTATTCACTGTTTTTTTTTCAACTTTTTTGAGTTTGAAAGCAATTTTTTCGAAAATTATTAATTGAAAGAGTTTTATTTAAAAATAAAATATAAAAAAAAACTGAATTCTGGCTTTTAAAAAATGTAAAACACTTGTTTGTAAGTGTTGCCGTTTTGTTTTAATAATTTTTTTATTTTTTAAATACTTTTTTTTTATAAAATGCACGAAAACAATACTTTTGCGCTTGATTTCAATTCAGTTGTCATATAATTAAAGAAAGTTCTCTCTTTAAGCTCTTATGACACATGTTTCATCACTATTTAACAAATTTTTATAGTGGGCCCAAAGTCAGCACAAATTTTTCAATGGTCATTTATTTTGTAAATTTTTCTCCAAAAATGTTGTCTAACTTGTATGTATTCTATTCTTTTATTCTAATATTAATTTATATTCAAAACTGACTTTAACTTTCTTATCTGAGCGAATTTATTTTATATCCTTATAACTTAAATATATCATAGTTTGTTCCTTTTTTAAGTTACAAAATAGTGTCCGGCAAGGTTTTAGCAACGTCCGGCACCTGCCAGACGGGTTAATAAATACTGCAAATAGTTTGTAAAAACGGATGAATTAAAAATTTAAACTATTAAAAGGACATATAAAAGCTAGCCTTGCGTGGAAATGTTTTTTCTTTGAAAAAAGTAGTTTTCGTAATTTTCAATTTTCTCGAAAATCATAAGATTTAGAATCATCAAGTTTTTACCGTTTGACTAAAAATTGATAAGAGTATTGAATACTGAAAGCGAAACTGGTACTTAATTACGTAAACTTTTTAAGAAAAAAAAATAGTAAGTGTAGCATCTTTTTTTGTTTTTTTTTTTAATTTGGAGTTTGAAATTGAATATTTAAAGAACTATTCACTTAAATTTAATTATTAAAAAAAATAATCAAAGAATACATTCTAAAGTTTCCAAAAAGCTATATTAGAGCTGAAGGTTTTTCCATTGTTTTTTAATAATTTTTTTCCTGGTGCGAATGCTTATATAATTTTTATTTTTCTTCAATAAAAAAAAGGGTCTGAGGATTTTGCAACGTCAGACACCTGCCAGACATGTACATATATTCATATTATTCATATTAACATATTAACAGTTCTTAGGACTCAATGAAAAAAAAAATTAAATCTGTTAAAATGACTTTGAAAACCATTTTTTCTGCGTTAGAAAAGGTGCGCTCCTAGGAAAACGCAACACCTCCCAGCAGCCAGACTTCTCTCATTCGAGCCGTGGTAATGAGAGGAGCAATAATATATTGAAAAACCAGGGCCGCTAAAATCAACTTTTTTTCGACGTTTGCTAGCTCCCTTACTATACCCTTTACTCCGAAACCCTGTGACTTTCTTTGCCATTTGAGTTTTTTTTTATATGAACTTTTGACAGAAAGTTAGATTGAAATTCACAAAAAAGAACAGAAAATCACAGAGTTTCAAAGCAAAGGAACTAGGCTTATATTATTCGCTTTCATTTTGACCACATGTTCACCATCAAACCCAAAATATCTCTGGGAAAAACTCATAGAGGATTTGAGCGAAGACATTTTGCAACGTATTCGCACCGTTAGCAACGATAATATTTCATTTTGGGAAAACATTTTCAATAAAACATATTCGCACCGTTAGCAACGATAGTATTTCATTTTGGGAAAACATTTTCAATAAAACTTTAACTTAACAATCAATAACAAAAAAAAAAATTCACTCAACTTGACATGATTCCACCAGAACGTTCTGAGAATGACCTTTTTGAATTTGATCGAGATTTGTTGAGGTAACAACAATTCAATGCTGTCGAATTGCATGCTTTGCCGGGGTAAACAAACAACTTCAACTACTATTTTAGATCGAAAACTGGCCTACGCTACGACATAATAATAAATGTGGTGGCCAACAGTTGAGGCGGTCTGTTTTTCCTTGATGTACCTGGTGGAATAGGAAAAACATTTCTCATCAGTTTGATACTAGAACTAAAGATACTGAATTATAAAGATACGAATCCTCATTCCGGTCATTCCGGTTTGCCTACAAACTACAGTAATCAGCTGACTCATAAGCTTTTCAAAGTATGTGTGTGAAAAACCACGCAAAACGCACACTTATAAGCTCATGTAGTCATCGACGGGCACCGAAATTACAAAAACAACAATGTAAACAAATGGGTTTTGGAGGGTGAAACGTACGAAGGAGTCATATTTTTATATTTTTGACTTGAAAATTAATGGAATTGCTTTGACTGTTGCATCATCCAGGTATTGGAGCGGACAGTATTTTTGACTTGAAAATTAATGGAATTGCTTTGACTGTTGCATCATCCAGGTATTGGAGCGGAGAGCTCATTCGGTGCTCAAATTGCCATTAAATATGCATTTTGCAGAAGCATGCAATACTTCAAAGGGTCAGGTATTGCGAAAGTGCTGCAAACTTGCAAACTGATTGTTTGGGATGAGCGCAATGCGTCAGACATAATTTTCAAAACAGTTATTGGACATAGGTAATGGAAGAATACCAGCTAATAATGATACAAAACAGATTTCATTCCAACTGAACATTTGTGTCACTGTGCCATCAATCGAACAAATATTATTTTTGGTGCGCCACTGCACACATTGTCATTTAAAATCCACGAACCAATAATTATTTTGCGCAACATTAATCCACCTATATTATGCAATAGAACCAGGTTCAATGTCAAAAAAAAAAAAATGCCAATTATTCTGAATGGCAAATTAAAATGAGAATATAACTGATTTTAAATGATATGGCATTTGATTTCAAGTTCACAGTTCCCTGTTCTTCTTGCACTCTCAAATGACCACAAATAAGGCACAAGGTCAATCACTTGAAGTGTGCGGATTTAAATTTAAAAAATCCATACTTTTAAAATGGACAATTATGTGTTGCATGTTCAAAAGTAGGGCAGCAGAAAAATGTATTAATTTTTTCAGAAGACAAAAAATATTATTTATCAAAAAGCTCTTCAATAAACTATTTTAAAAAAATAATTTAATGGAAAAAATTATTATTTTGTATTTACTTTGTACCTACACAATGTAATGCTTTGTACATATGTGTCTATACATATACAACACAAATACATATTTAATTAAGAGTAAAGCAAATTGGGAGAGAAATCTGAACACATGTAGCTTTATCTATAAATGTTATATTGTAACAGAAAAAATTCTTAAAAATGCGAAGCAAGGCGAGCACGGGTCTGCTAGTAAAAATATAAAAACAAAACAGTTATATGTGTCGCGCGAGTAGTCAGTTGTGGTTGTATGTAAGTTTTTTACTGGAAGAGTTTGCAGCTAGTAAAATTTTGTATGTAGGTATATGCAGGTTGTTGCCGTTTCTTAAAATTGGTGTTTTCATCGATTTTTCTAAAATTAAAGGCGCAAAATTTTAGACGATTTAGTATGATGTTAAAGCATTGATATTATGATGCTAGGCTAAAAACAGGGTTTTACAAATTTTAAACGAGTGAGCATCGTATTATCTTTTTGGCATTTTACTAAAGTTAAAATCGCCAAATGCCTATTTTATCTTTTTAGTATCATACTAAATCTAAGTGTCACTTTGGCAGCTACAATTGCAAAAATGGATTATATGTCACTGTTTTAGGCGTGATCAGTTGGAATTTATTAATAATATAGGTGTAGGATGATACTAGTTAAAAAAACGTTTAAAATTAAAAACATTTTAGTAAAGAGCTTTAAAGTTAGAAAATTGTTAAGTAGTATTATGCTAGTATCATATTAGCCTGTTTAAAATTTTGTGCCAATATGTCTTTTAAGGCGGTTTTGTCATTGCCGAGATAAGTTCCTAAATTTTTTTTTTTTTTCGGAATATTGCCTTCTCTGCAATTTTCGTAAGGTTGAATACATTGAAATCAACTTTGTTCCGCAAAGCCATTTTTACAAAATAGTGTAGTTTTCAAACTTGAAAAGATGAGTTGCGTCAAGATGGCGTGCGTCGCCGCCACAGACGAAATTCATATATCTTAAGATGCAGGACTTAGGACTTAATAAGGTGCTAATTAAGTTCTGCAATCCTGCGGCTGAGCACTTAATTCCCCTCCCTCTCAAACCTGTGGCGGTGCTAGCTTGACGTTATGATAGCGCCTCCAAAGAAGGAATTCAAGAATTTATAATTATGCAGGAATAGGACCTTATTAGGTGCTAATTAAATGCCGCAATATTAAATTAAGTGCTCTTCGATTTGACCTTGAAATCAAAAACTTAATTTTTATATTCCAGATCTGCAGAAAACTTCTATTAAGCTCATTTAATCCAACTAAATTATCCCTATTGCCAATACAACTCATTGTAATATTTTTTCATACGATGTGGACGGCATGAGAACTTCTTTGGAAATGAAATTTGCTTTGAGTTTGACAAGCATGCGTACACATTCTCAAATATGCATGTCATGCAAGCAAAATATCAAAATATTTTGATTTCCACCCTGCATGCATGACATGCCGCTGGATGGAGCGTTTACATTATCAAAATCAAGCCAATCATGCCGTGAATCCTCGGCTGTCATTTGACTTTGCCTACAAGCTCTATCAGATAAAAAATGAGAAAGTATGTGTAAAAATGGCGGTATAAAACTCACACATTCACAGTATTTATCTTCACACCACCCTGCTATATTGTTGTTGGATTTCACATCTATTAATCGACAAAAAATTAAATTACAAATACAACAATGTAAAGAAAAGGGTTTTGGAGGGTGAAACGTACGAAAGATTCTTATCTTTACATTCAGTATTTTTGGACACAACATCCAATTGGTCGCTGTTACAAAAAAAAATTGAATTAAAGCAAGCGTACCTACACAAGGAGAAAACGAATATTTTAAATATCGAAAAACTAACAAATTAAATTATCCCCGCCTCTTCTGACAGACGAACTATATACCTAGAAGATTTCTTTGTACAGTTTTGCTATGATTATTGTCAAAAAATTACCATAAGCATTAGCTTCCCTTAACAGTCTTGTGACGGGATCGTTTCTACCATAGGCAGTTCTATGAAGAGCTTGATGTAATTGGGGTACTGATCTTAGAGAATGTGAGTTAATATTCAAGCTCAATACCTCAAGGAGGACAGAAGAATCAGTTTCACCCGATAAGATTTGATGAACAAAAATAATATCAGCAACTTCGCGACGTTTTTCAAGTGGTTGCAGGCCAATGAGCTTCAACCCACCTTGATACGGGGGCAGGTTGTAATTATCAACCCATGGAAGTCCCCTTAGAGCAAATCGGAGAAATCTACGCTGTATTGCTTCGATTCTTTTAATGTGAGTACCAAACTTGGCTAGCATATTCGAGTAAAGGGTGGACAAATGTGGTATAAGACCAGGCGCGCACAAGCAACTAAACAGTTTGGTTTCGATTTTGAGCACAATGGGCTTATATGGGAGTGCGCGCCAGTTTATGTGCGCGGACTCTCATATAATCCTTTAGTACTCAAAATCGAAACCAAACCATTTAGTTGCATGTGCGCGCCTGGCCTAAAGAGATTTCGTAACGTAAGGATCTGGAAACTTCTCAGACCAACGCTTGACAAAACCAAGAGCAAAATTAGCTTTAGCTATTATGTTTTCATAATGGGATCTAAAGTTGAGCTCACTATCACATATAACCCCTAAGTCCCGAATAGTCATTACTCTAGACACTAGGCCATCATTTATATAGTAGTTTCATGGTGGTGGTGGTGGACCGAAACGTTTACGGGAATATGTGATTGATTGGCATTTACTAACATTAAGTTGTACTTTTGACACCAAACAGAAAAATTGTTTAAGTCGTTTTGCAGAAGTTAAGCATCGTCAGGTGAGGTAATAGATCTAAAAATGTTCATGTCAATGCCTCAACCAACAAGCCCCTCCAGCCATCTCGGTCCCTAGCTAGCTGCCTCCTGTTACGCACTCTAAGTTGGTTGAGGTCAGAGCTGTAAAATTTCAAGTACAAGTACCAGTACAGTACCAGTACCGGGACTTGTACTTGTACTTCAGTACCCTGGTACTGGTACTCAAAAAAAGGCAAGTACCAGTATTTTTCAAGTATTTGGGTACTTAAGTACTTGAGTGGTACTTCAAGTACTTTGACAAGTACTTTCAAGTACTTTCAAGTACTTCAAGTACTTTCAAGTACTTGACCAGTATTTTGAAGTAATTTATCAGTTCTTCGATTCAACGTCATTTATTTTAGTCTTTTGCACAATTTGTATATAGGTATGTAAATAGGTATGTAGCTATGAATAAAAATGTTAAAATTTTTTTAACGAATCATAATGTTTCAATTTTTTATTAATTATTTTTGATTAAAGGCTCTGCCAAACCGGCACGAAACATTCGGTGCGAATCTGTGAGAGAGCGGGGCTAGAAGTAACAGGGTTAAAAAGTAACAGCTAAGAATTAAATGGTTCCCCTGAAAATTAAGAAACGCGTGAAGGAAAAAAATTCGTCTACTTCAAAGCTAGTGTACTTTAGCTTTGAGTTGTACACCAATAAAAAATAAGTTATGAGTGTAGTGCCCAAAACAGATACGTTTGTAATTTTATTTTTTCTTTGTATTTTTGGTATTTCTCTTCACTCGGAACAGATACAGTGCTAGTTGTTTTTGTAAAAAAGTATTTATGTTTTAGTCGGGCCCGTAGCCAGCATTTTGTTTCGGAGGGGGCTTGCTTCATAGCCTTAACCAAAACTTGGCGTTTCATCCTGAATTTTAAGGAATAAAGACCATTAAAAGCTGTTTTGAATCAATTATTAAAAAAGGACAATCAAATTTTGCTTATTTTTTCAGTAGCAAACATAGAACAAAAATATAGACTCAGATAAATAGGACCAAAGAAGTCTACACGTAAACTTTTTAAGCAAACCTAATTGGAATTTGTTGGATACAAAATCAACAAAAAAAAAAGTTTCGAAAAAAAATTCTGATAATGTTCGTTTAAAATGCCTTATTAAATTCCGTTTCCGGGTTATAACGTGTTGTTTGTTTAACAAAATTAAATTTTAAATAAGTCAAGTTGCGATGTGGATTAAAAAACATTTCTGAAAACATCTTCGGAATTTTGTCTTATGTTATTAAGAAAAATAAGGATTTCCTTATACTAAAATCCTTTCGGAAGGGGCTTCAGCCCCTCAAGTCCCCCCTCTGACTACGTGCCTGGTTTTAGTTAAGTTTATGTATTATACACATTTTCAAACACATTTTAGGAACCAGCCTCGCCATCGCCACCTAATAATTTTTAAAAATAAAACGGCTACTGCCTCTTGCGAGGAATTGAAAAAAACGCCAAAAGTATCTCTTGTCATGACTAAATTCAGTTTTTTTTTTCAAAAAATTAATAGTGATTTTGGTCCTTTTTTTTTGAAAACATTAAAAATTATTTAAATAAATAAATTATTGAAATAATATAATAATTTTTAGACTTTTATATTCCTTTTGTATATTTTATTGATGGTGCTATATTTTTTTCTAATTTATCTTCTTTATAAATTGAAAGTATTCGTAAAAAAAAACAATAATAATATGTTTGTTACAATTTACCCCGGTCTACTTGATGTGGCAGTTGGCAATGAAAGAGCAACCGAAAATATGCTGAGCATATTTTTTCTATCAATCATAAAGACGATACCTTGTTAGAAATCCGTTTTATGAAAAATACTGTCTTTTGAGCCCCATTTGTAAGGGCATATTTTTGTATTTTTCCTCGAAAATGCATATTTTTGCATATTTACGTTTTAAGCATACTCTAAAAATAAAAAAAAAGAAATATGATGGCACAACAGCTCATGCAGAACTAGGGCCTAGTGACTTACAACTCTCAATGCAGTAATGGAGGGGACCTTCAGTTTATTGCCGAATCCGAACGGCTAATTTGAGCGGCACTTTTCTATGACAAGAGATACTCTTGGAGGTTTTGTCAATTGCTCGCAAGAGGCAGTAGCCGTTTTATTTTTAAAATTTATTAGGTGGCGAGGCTGATGGGGATCGAACCTAGACCTCCGGCATGACAGTCCATCGCACTAACCATCACGCCATGACGTTGTTCACATTGGACTTACTCCTTGGATTTTTTTTGACGTCTATATACTTTTTCTCGTTTCCACTCTGTGGTGAGAAAGAGACAAGCAAGTGAGGCAGGATTTTTTAAAAATTTGTGGATTTTTTTTGACGTTTCCTTTTGTGACATGTGTTTTGTTAGTATTAAGTTTTTGTTTGGCACTTAAATACTAAAGAATCGAAGTTTTTTCGATTGGAAAAATAGTTTTTTAGTGAAATATTAATTTTGTGATTCAAAAATTTCTATTTAAATTCTCCGGCGAATAAAAATGTGTGTTTTATCTTAACGACTACTGAACGTCAGAGTGAATCGGTTGTGTGTGTCTGAACACGAGCTGACTGACTTCTGTCAAAAAAAATCGTAAATTTGAGTCCAATGTGAACACCGTCCATGGCTACTATAGTTTGCAATCTAGTGCTTCTAAATATTTCGATCAATATTGATTTTTACAATGAACAAAATGTTATCATTTTCTTAGTACTTTTTGCTTTTTTAACATTTTTGTTTCAATAAAATGCGACTCACTCGTATATATTTTGTGTTTTATTTTTGATGCCATCGTTGTGTTTGTTAAATATACGTTAATTTAAAGGATTTGCCATTAAATAAAAACATGCATATATTTTTAATGGCTTTTGGCCCTGTTTAGATTGGAAAGACTGAGCCCTGTATCACGACAGGTTTGTTGGCAAGTGATAACGACTTCAATCCTCAATCTTTTGTCAACACAAATTGGCGTTTCGTTCTGACAATCTCACTTGGAATTTATGTGTTTTATTTTGTTGTTGTTTTTCCTTCTTTATGATGGGGTCGATCTTTTTAATGCATTTTCCAAAAAAATTTATGGAAGATTATATTTTTGCAAGAAATATTTAACATCTATTGAACATAGTTTTAGGGCATATAATCATTTTTTTGGAGCATATAATTGATATTTAAGGGTTGATTATAAGCGCTTAAAATTAGTTTTTAAGGGAATATTTTTGGTTGCCCTAGCAATGAAGTAGAAATTAAAAAAAATTTCATTGATCTTATGTATGTATATGTAAATTCAGGATGATTCTATTTCGAGTCACAAAGTTTAAAAATTGTTGTTGTTTTTTATAATTTGCGCTTGTTCAAAGAGCAAAGGTACCCTAACCTTTTTGTTTTTTTCTTTCTTATACAAGGTCCAAAAGGCTAAAATAAATGACGTTGAATCGAAGAACTGATAAATTACTTCAAAATACTGGTCAAGTACTTGAAAGTACATGAAGTACTTGAAAGTACTTGAAAGTACTTGAAGTACTTGAAAGTACTTGTCAAAGTACTTGAAGTACCACTCAAGTACTTAAGTACCCAAATACTTGAAAAATACTGGTACTTGCCTTTTTTTGAGTACCAGTACCAGGGTACTGAAGTACAAGTACCAGTACCTAGTACTTGTACTTGAGAGGACTGAAGTCCTGAAATACTTAAGTACTTTACAAGTCTGGTTGAGGTCAATCTCCACTTAACCAAATCTCCGCAGCGACAAATCCCCGCAAACAGAATCATCGCAAACCCAAATCTTCGCAGCGACACATCCCCGCAAACAAAATCATCGCAAAGACACATCTCCGCTGCGACACATTCTCGCAAACACAATCATTGCGGTGATTGCTTTAAGGAAGCCAGTTGACCGTGGTATTTGTTCACTGGGCTTTTAAACTGGCAACAATTAGGTAAAATGATGTGGTATAGCAATGGGGTGGTAAGAGTTAAGTTGAACGCGAGTGGAGTAAGAAATATAAAAATAGGGCGCTGTTATTTGTGATTTGTCTATTAGGACTCTAGAGAGATTGAATGGCATGGGGAATGGGTTTATTTAAATACGGGGTCGGATAAAAAAATGTTTTGTTGTTCTTCACGAAAGGGCGTTTCATAAAAATGTCAACTTCGTTGTTTCTTGACCGATTCCAATGAAACTGATACAGGTTATAGTTGACATAGGGTTATGAAGAAAAAAAAAAATTTCAATACAGGGTGATTCGTAAAAAGTCAATTTCGTTGTTTCTTGACCGATTTTGATGAAACTGATAGAAGTTATAGCTGAGATAGAGTTATGAAGACAAAATAATATCTTCAAATCAGGGTGATTTTTAAAAATGTAAAATTCTTTTTTTCTGGAGCAATTTAAATGAAACTGACATATGTAGGTTATAGCTAAGATCTAGTTATAGAAAAAAATATTTAAAAAAATTGGACTATTATATCAACTATATGTATACCTATAAAATAAGTTTCTGTCAGTTTGAGGATGATGTAATTTCCACTCGAATTTCAAGGGTTGGACCTGCTAGTTTACATAAACCGTCAACAGTCTTCTACAGTTTTTGTTTCCTCGTATCAATGGGGAAAAATTGTATCGAAGCTTGGGGTTTGTATAAGGAAACATTTCGAAGTTTGTAAAACGGCTGATCAAGTTTTTTCATCTTACAAATTATATCTTAGATGGTGGAGATGGTAGAGTGGTAGACATGTGTAACGCAGTGCTGCGTTTGAGCAATGCATTAACGCAGCTGCTTACTGTAGCCCTCTGATATCTTGAAAATGAACTTTCAAAATCCAACCAAAAAAATAGAAATAGTTTTATACTACTCCAAACTTTTTTCACTAGTAATTAGTTGTTAGTTACTCTCCAAGCTAAGTTTCATCAAATTAGCAGTAGAGGAGAGTGAGTAAAAAATTAAATGTGGGTCAGTTGTAATATTTAATTTTAATGAAAAGCTAGATCTGCATAAGTTCATTTTCTAATGCAAAATTCCTGGCAACTAGGTTCTCAATGCACCCACAAAAAGTAAAATATCAGACAGTACAGTCCAATATGGCTTAACAAATTAAAATAAAATGCACGACTAAATCGCACGAACTTGCTTTTGTAGTAATAGTTTCTTAGAATTTTAAAGATTGAGTGTTATTTCGGAAAAAAATATTTACAGCTTCCAAGTGGGTCAAAATTCTGGGTTTCAGAATTCTGTATGACCAAAATCCTGTTTATTTTATTTTCGAAAATACTGTACGACCAAAATTCTGTATTTGAAAATACTGTATATCCAAATAATATCTGTACATCCAAAATGCTGTAAGTGTAAAATTCTGTTTTCCAAAATGGGGCCATTTGTCCAATATTTATTATATTTTAGCCGTACAAATTATATATAATGGGGCTTGTGTGTAACAACTTTCCGAAGTTTGTTTTCCTTACAATTTAATAGAAATTTAGACAGTACAAGGAAAATTGTTGTATATGAGATTTCATTTAATTCAAACTTTCAATGTTCATTCTGTATTTAAATATGTAATTCTGTATGATTAAAATTCTATTTATTCCAATATTCTGCTTTTCAAATTCTGTATTCAAAAAAATTGTTTTGATAATGTAAAAAAGTGCCGCTTTCTTACATTATCAGCACAATTTTTTTAAATACAAAATTTTTTAAAAGCAGAATATTGAAATACAGAGTTTTACTCATACAGAATTTTAAAATCCGGAATTTTGTGTAACCAGAATTTAGAATTAAAGTATTTTGAAATTTAAAAACTGTATTTTGACCCTACAGTATTTCGACCCCAACCCGTATAGGTAATCTTACTGTCACTCGCCTAACGGACTAGTTTATTTCATCAGAGGTTTTTATAAGAAGATGACCGGAATTTAAATTTTTTTATTTAGGAAAAATACTTATCTCGTTTCATAGACAAGATACATATAACATAAAAGAATTCATATAGAATGAATAATTATTAGCTTAAAATAAAACCCAACATAAAAATTAAAAATAATTTTTTTATTTATGAAAACGCCATATTAACCTGGAATCTGAAAAGGTCGAAGAAAAGAAAGAACAGCAAAAAGCAGGAAAAGGATTAGAATAAGCAGAATTGGGAAGGGGTAGGGGTAGGGGTAGAATTTTCGCTACGTAAGCGATGGCGGCTAGTGGTTCTCAACTTCGCTCACCGTATAAGGGGGGAATTTCGCCCCCGTAGCTAGACTACGCCTATTTCCAAAAAAAAAAACATGCCAGGAAAAAAATAAACACTTTAGCCACCACACAATAAGGAACCACCAGATTTTTGGAGTGCTGCGGTTGTTAGGGCAGCGTGCCTGATCCTACCCAACCTAGAATTCATTTATGAATTCCCTGCTCTTAAAGCAAAAGGTTCAGAGGCGCTATTCAACCATACTCACTTTATCGAAAGGCTTTAGCCAGCCTTCCCATACCACCCCGAAAAAATCTTTAATAAATCATCAAGCTTCTCGGAAGCTTAATGCTTGCTTAAATTTCCGTATGTATCCCTTTTTTTTTAATCAATTGCACCTACTCTTTTTTGGTTGTTTTTTCTTTTATTGTTTTCTTTTTACAAGATTGGTATCTACGAATCATTTAAACCTGACTTCTCGGAGAACGAAAAAAAGAAAACCAAAATGTCAAAGATTTGTTTCACATTTATTATCCCATAAAACAATAACTTGTCACACTCTACTTGAATCCTGACCAAAAAAACAAACAAACAAACAGCACATCAGCAAAAGCACAAAAACAGGATATACTGTAGGAATTCCCCAGAGCTTACGAGTTACTTATTGAATATAAATCTTTCGTGCTTATTAATAATAATTCAAGCGCAAATAGCCACGACAGCGACATGGCAGTAAAAAAAAATATAATACCTCATCCCCCTGATAAATAAAAAAAAATGAGAAGAAAATTTTCGTGTGACGTAAAGAACTTAACTTGCGAAAGCGTAATTTTTGCTGAGTGTTGTAAGTTTATTGCTGATTTATCCTGATACATGTACCATGCCTGATACATGTACGCTGCACAATAATAAAACTATGTGTAAAAAATAGAGCCAGGATCAACATAAAAATCAGATCAAATAAAAACATGTCCTGTACATGAAGAAAGAAGGAGCAAAATAATCCTCGAGAAGGACACGAAATTGCTGAGTGCGCTTAAGGTTTTATGGAGCAAAGGACACGAAGGGTCATCGTAAAACGTGGCGCACGCTTTCAAGTGCGTTGAATGTTGCTGTATAGGATGTTTGTCATTTGACATATACCCGGTATTGGAACCTATAAATGGCATGGTGCGCGAAATGTAGGTAAAATTGAGTGGATATGGAAGTTCTCAAAAAAACACATCCGTTATTATGTGAGCGACAAATTTCATAGTAATTCCATCAAAGTGCCGAGGGTATCTGGTTTCTATAAAATATTAAGAGGTGTTATTATACGATATGGTCGGTTGATTGCTTTTGAATCCGTGTCTCTAAGGAATTTCATGGAATTGAATTACATATTTTGAATACTCATAATTCAGATACCTATACCTCCATAATTTGAAAGAACTTTTTTTTTTTTAATTGGATACTGACTAATTAAAAAATAACCAATACCTAAATTATAGCACCCTATCCTAGCCCTGTGTTTATTCATACGAAGTACCCAGGATTATGATTAGGGGGAGGGGTGGGGGCTTTGTTCTCTACATACATCCTCCTAGCTTTTTCATGAAAATTTTGTGTTGTATTTGCAATAGGTATTACTTTTTCATAGCTGATGAAGCATTTATGCAAAATGTAGCTTCTGGAAGACTCTGGCAAGGAATATTGCTTATCTAAGTTATGGTTGTATTTCTTGGCCTGCACCCTTTGAGTTATGGGTCAGAAGACCTATCATAGTAGCTATCAATCAAATTTTCAACACACTACGCTAAGTCGGTGAAAACTCATAGAAAATATCATGAGATGAGGGCGAGAGTCACTTCAAATTCGCAATCGAAGCCGATACCGAGGCGTTTTTGCCAATTGTGACTTAACCGTGCCGAGGCATAAAAGTTTTCTGCAGAGTTAATTTTTTTTAGCGTTGTAAGGGGGATTACAATTTTAATAATAACCTGTAATTTTCTTCATTCATAGAAAATTTGTATGAGTTTAAACGAGAATCCTTCACGAGCTTTAACAACGAATGTTAAAAAGAGCCTGCAGTCGAGAAACCTCCGGACTGAGAAATAGAAATTCTATTCACACCGACTGCAACCTGCAACTCAGACCAATAACAAAAACTAAAACGACACTAAAAACATGTTCATTTGTGCGAAAGTAGAATATACACAAATAATAATAATTTTAATTTGAGATGAAGATTATCTTGTTACTAGTAAACCCGTCCTCGCCTTGCTTCGCATCCGTTAAAAACTTTTTAATTTTGCAGTTAAATCAATTCTTTTATGTTTTAGTTTTTTTTTTTTTTTTTTTGTAAATTGGTTTTAGATTTAAAAAATATATCCATTCTCATGTTTGAAGATTATAAGGGGAACTAAAAGACAGACTTTCACATTTATATTATTAATAGGATTAAGTACATAGATAATAAAATAGGTAAACATTTTGTTTGTGAAAAATCTTATCCCCCCGCGAAATAATTGTCTGGCTACGGCCTTGCTTCTATTCCAGAAATCTAGGTTTCATTCGAGACTGGAATCGTAACAGCCTCATAGCTGCTGAACGATTTACTCACAGTGTTTTATACTACTCCGAATTTTGTTCACATATGTGTTCATATGTGCCTAAACTAAATTTCATCAACCTGTCAGCAATACCGTGGCCCTATTAAGCCCACCATAATAAACTTTCGAAATTCAACAAAAAATTTTTTTGTGAAAGTGCAAAATGGTTGTTGTAAATTAGGGCTAATCTAGGGAGACGAGATGTTTGGAGGGGGAAATCTGGGGGGATTAATTTGAAGTTAAATTATTCCGAAACCTTAATTTTCCTCTCAAATTGAATCTACTATCAAAGAATATCCAATAATTATGCCACTAGTTGTGTACTGTACATGTATGTATGCATTTTATACAAATCAACGGTTGATGTTTTTACTGTAGTAAAAAAAAACAACTTGGTGGTTTTTCTTGTTAAAATGTGGTAATCTGGGAGGGTTTTAAACTTTTCTGGGTGGAGATTTTTTTTCTCATCTGGCAACACTGCTATAGACTGTCATGCCGGAGGTCTAGGTTCGATCACCATCCTCGCCACCCAATAATTAAAAAAAAAAAAAAAACGGCTACTGCCTCTTGCGAGTTATTGACAAAACCTCCAAAACCTCTCTTGTCATAGAAAAGGACCGCTCACATTAGCCGTTTGGAATAGGCAATAAACTGTAGGTCCCCTCTATTCCTTCCTGCAAACATGCACACAGGAATAGCTGAAAGTTGTAAGTCACTAGGCCCTAGTTCTTCATGACCTGTTGCGCCATCAAATTAATTTTTTTTATGTGAATTCAGTAAAAATAAAAAAAACTTACGAAAAACTATTTTTTTTGTTTAGTATAAGAAAAAGGTTTTTTATATTTCAATTTAACTAAGTTTATTTTAATTTTTTGACAAACACGTGTTGTAGGTCTCGCAAGAAAAACTGTGTATCAATATCAATCACTGTATCACGCGTGTTTTGTAAGAGGAAGTCATGTCGCTTCATCAATATGCGCTGTTAAATTGATTTACATATATTGGTTACAAAAGTTCGTGCTGTAATGTGTAACTTCACATACGTCGGAAGCGTCTCAATATGCGCCTAGCGTTATATGTATGTATTTAAATAATTGAGAAATTTGCCACATAAATTCAATAAGAAACTTATTTATACCTATGTATGTATGTACATATTTAAACAAAGTAATAACAAATTTCAAAAGAAGAAAACAAAAAAAGGTCTGGGCTTTAAGGCAATGTTGCATAAAATAAGGATGAAAGAAGAAAAAAGATACCTCAATTAATGAAAAAAAAAATCAACGCCTTCGGATATAAGAATGTTTTAATTCCATCTGATTATTCTGGGTTTTAAGTAGTTACCCACTTATACAAAGCTTTCCTCACACAAATTTGTAACAGAATACAGTGATTATCGCAGAGGGGGAAAAAGGACTTATTAGCATTTAAAACGAAAATAAAGGGACAAGCGATTTAAGGGTGACAATTCGCAATTTTTTTTTTTTTTTTTTTGATAAGAAAAACATAGTTGCATAGTTAGTTGTGCTGATACGAAAGTGGTTGTTTTGATTACTTCAAGCAAAAATAGGAAATTATTTACCCTTATTTCGGAAGATTTTAAGCACACTTACTCAACTATCATACACAAGCGCCACACATTTCTGCTTAAATGTTAATGGCCAGGCCATGTTTATAGCTTGACTTCAAACATTAAATTTGAGATAAAATCATAAAAAACCTTTCGATAGTTGATAGTTTTCGCATTATCCGCCATAATAACAAACTACACTGAAAAAGGAAGCACGAGTAGGAAATATTGGCCCAAAATTTAAGACGATTTAGTATGATGTTAAAGCATTTTTAGTATGATGCTAGGTTAAAAACAGGCTTTTCCAAATTTTAAACGAGTTAGCATCGTATTATCTTTTTAACATTTTACTAAAGTTAAAATCGCCAAATAGCTATTTTATCTTTTTAGTATCATACTAAATCCAAGTGTCACTTTGGCAGCTACAATTGAAAAAATGGGTTGAACTGTCACTGTTTTAGGCTTGTTCAGCAAGAAAAATAGGTTTAGTATGATACTAGTTAGAAAATGTTTAAAACTAAGAATATTTAAGTAAAGAGTTTTAAAGTTAGAAAATTGTTAAGTAGTATCGTGCTAATACCTTAACATCAGGCTGTTTAAAATTTTGCGCCATTGATACTTAATATACGCGACCATTATTGTTTTTTGTTTATCGGGGCGCTGTTGAAATTGAATTGATACATAATCTCGATGTTGCTCAAGTTGTAAGGCCAGGCGCGCACATGCAACTAGACAGTTTGGTTTCGATTTTGAGCACAATGGGGTTATATGAGAGTGCGCGCCAGTTTATGTGCGCGGACTCTCATTTAATCCTATAGTACTCAAAATCGAAACCAAACTGTTTAGTTGCATGTGCGCGCCTGGCCTAAGACTACTGCGACAAGGAATAAGCCAACTTGATGTGGCCCGTCAGCTCCCTCTAAGCCAATCCAGTGTATCGAAAATCTACAAAACGTTCAGAGAAACTGGATAGTGTGTTCGATCGTCAAAATCTGGACGTACGTCGTATACCACTAAGAAGTTTGAAAGATTCATCGCAATAAGTTCTCTCCAAAATCGTTATTTGACGCCCAACAACAGCACAAACACGGACGAGAAAGAATTGCTAGTGAATGGACAGTTAGGAGACGACTTAAAGAAGCAGACCTTATCCCGAAACGATCTGCCATGGGACCAATATTGACTGCAAATCATCGAAAAGCTAAACTATGATTTTATCTACCGCACTGCGATTGGGAATTCTGCGCAGGGAACAGTCGGATACCTTAGGGAAGTTGGAATTGCCACTATGGACTGGATGGCGCTAAGCCCAGACTTTAAACCTACCGAGTATTTGTAAGACGAGCTTAAGGGAAGAGTTAGAGCCTAAAATTCAGCTCCTGAAACAATAAATTGACTTAAAACGGCACGAATGTGAATTTCACTTTATTTTTCCTTCCATGCTTCAACACTGTTACGATTACCTCTAAAAACCAGAAATAATTGTTATATTTTTAAACTTGATTTAAAAGCTTATGGCTGTAGCTTTTTAGCTATCCGTTTTTTTGATCGCAGGTTGCGGATTCTATTTCGTTTGAGGAACTGAAAAATCCTCCAAGAGTATATTTTGACATGAAAGAGTGCCTCTCACTTTAGTTGTTAGGATCCGGCAGAAAATCTATAGGTCCCTTCTTACTCCTGGACACAGGAGACATAAATGATTGAAAGTTTTCACTAAGCCCTGGTTCTCCACGTCTGTCAAGTCACCAAATTAATATTTTTAATAGGTACTCTTGTCGGGTACTGCGATATTGTTTCAAGCTTTTCATTTTTCTCTTCTTCATTGAAAGCCCTTGAAATGCTGTGATTCATTTAAAAATGTTTGGTCCTACAATCACGAAGATAGTGGTCTGAAGGGAGAAACGGGATTAGCTGTTACGTGCTTCATTTGTAATAAATTTCTTAAATTAGAATTTCTCGAAACAAAAGCATCAACTTTGGAAAATGCATCCTTTTGTATTCATCTGTCTGGGGACAGGGTACACATATGGAGAAGAATAACTACCTTTTCAAACGCATAGATAAATACTCATTTTAGAGGCAAATTGACGAAGCTCATTCTGTCGCAGCAATTAAGTGACTCATTAAATTTCCAGGCATTGCATTAGTGGTCCACTGTGTTTCCCACATATACTAACTATTTTTATACAAAACCCTATTTTCAGGATCTGCACATCCTATCAAAAATACACACACCCGTCACAAAAATAAATGCACCATCAATTATATCTCCATCTCACTTCTTTAGTCTAACTAGGACGATTCAATTAATTCCTACAGTGAACAATTGACGATGAGGGAACATTTCATTCCGCTCGTCAGTATCCCATAAAAGATGCAAATGTTCCACAGGTAGGAAGATGGGTTCACCATCACCACCCGCCTCGAGTATCCCTATCGTCGACAACGTCATCGCTTTCATAGACGTAGCTGGTATTTCTGATGCTGTATAGCGGTGTGGTTCTATTATCCTCGCTGAATTGTATTCGGCTGCAAACTCCTTTTATGCGATTCGCTTGGTAGCCTGAATATAAACGAATTAAGAGATACATTACCATGTTCGTTTGAATTTTGTATCGCGCACATTGAATACGTGACGATGACGATCTATAGCGGTAAGATGATGGGAAGGGGTTTGCTCGTGGGACATTACCCATCGATGTCAGCAGCCATTGAATTGCATATCGGAGAGATATTTCCACAGGGCCATGACTATACGTAGGTATCTTCTCCACATTGCGGAGAATGCACCAGGTGAAAAAAAGTTTTATAGCTGAGATAGTTGCGGATCTGGAACAGAATTTGAAATCTCATGGGATGACGCTGACAGTGTCCCCTAATCAACCTGTTTCTCTGAATTGCAAAGAGGTTAACTGCTATATGTGGGCGATATTGTCAGTCAAGCAACGAACGACCGCGACGATACCACCGATGCGATATGCCATTCCACACGATGGGGAACAGCAGGTGAATACATTAGAGAGACAATAGGTAAATACCTATACGTAGAGGAATTTGCTATGGATGTTAGTTCAGGTGCGGGTAGATATAGATAGGTATGTATATGGTTTCTTGTTCAACTAGGAATTTCGATGACTTGTAAAATTATCTAGTGATCATATTACCTGGAAATTGCTTGCAAATTTGCACTGACAGACCTGACATGGCTTTATATGGTATATTGAATGCATTAAATGTCCATCACCTTATATTAAAGTTAAAGTCACATATATTGATAGAAGTTTCTATAGCACCAATGGAATATTATTGGTTTTGCTACTAAAGAGATGGGATAGAAGGAAATTGTGGATAGGTAGATAAATAAATGAATAAAATTGGTAGCGGCTCGTGTGGAACCAGGGCCTAGTGACATACAACTCTCAACCATTTCTGTGCGTGTTATTGGCAGAAATGGTAGGGACCCAAATTTTTCTGCCGAATCCGGACGGCTAAGGTGAGAGGCACTTATTTATGACAAGAGTTACTCTTGAAAGATTTGTCATTTCTTCGCAAGAGACAGTAACCGGAGTTTTCTTTAGTTTTAGGTGGATTAGGTTGGAATATAACCATAACCTCTGGCATGACGTTCTCACTTATTTACATACTTAAAATTCCACTAAAAGAATGACAAATTGCCTTTGATGAACGTAGCCATGTTTTCTATGGACGTAGAGCAGAAAGTAGAGACTTAAATATTTCTATACTCTGTTCAACAAAAATGTTCAGTACAGGGAAGATATGATATTTGCCTTTCACCATTACAAGTATGGATTTAAATAAGCTATTTCACTGTAGAAGCTCTCGTATGATTGCCGTACTAAGCATTATCAATTGGCATAATTCTATTACAAATGTAGGCTGGGTTACCAACTGTTTATTATAACTTCATGAATATAAAAGTGTTGACCGTAAACTAAAAGAAAATCTAAGCAATACTACTTATTACTCACAACTGTTAACTCCACTACAATGAATATTAGCACATAATGTAGACACCTTTCAAAAAAAATTTAACTGCATTTTAACGGAATTTTTAGAAGAACAAACAAACAAAACATAATCGACAACACTTAACCTTTCTTGTTGTTCTCAAAAAGCTTTACAACAGAAAGCTCTTTGATAAAATCCATTGAAAAAAGCTCTTTGGTACTACTTTCAAGCGGTCAGTATGCTATATGCTTTGCTTTGAGCATGCGAACAGAAAGGTCGTGGAGGATGTACGACATTTTCCAAGGAACTATGCACTAATCAGCGGCGTGTTTGGTATTTTGTGGGGCAATTTTTCTCAATTCTATGCATCAGACGCCACTGCTCTAAAAAAGCTTCCCCCATTAGACCTTTACTGAACATTTTTGTTAAAGGGAGTGTAGATAGCGTGTCTTGAAAAGAGAAGATGACGTGTTCTCTTTTTAAGCTCCGATCTTTTTTGCATTTTCTTTTTCAGTAAAGATCTTTTTTGTTATCTTTTTTCTTGGCAAGTCACACCCTTTTCAACACCTTAAAAAATGTTTTGATTTAATTAGAGCATTGGCTTATTTCTAATCAATTCCTATCATCCTTACTGCCCTAGAATGCTGTATTCATTTTTCAAATCTGATTTAAATGAAGTTTTCTTGGTTTTTGTTTTTATCCATTCATGACTTATGTATGTATTTTTTGAAAAATCGGAAGAGATTGAGGCAAAAAGAACTCAATTTTGGGAGTAATTCAAATATTAAAAGTTAAAGTAAAAACCAAAATAAATAACATTTTGAAAACTGGTCATTCAGAAGGTGCAAATTTTTTTTTTTTTATTAGAGAATGTTCTATTTTTTGTTTTCTTTTTTTTTGTCTTTGAAGTCTTCTTTTTTATTTATTTGAGAGCAAAATATTCTACTTTTAGAAAGGTCTGAGATGGACGGACACCCTATTTCTAGATCAAGTTTTGTGAATATTTTGAAAAGTATTATAAGATTCAATAGTTCAATAGTCTGAATCGAAAAAAATAATCATGTATGTAATGCGAAAGTAAATTTTTTAAGCAAAATTTTAAATTATTGTTTTATTTGAAAACAAGGATCAAATATTAACTTTAGATATTTAATTCAAAAAGAAATGCAATTTTTTTTTTGGCACCAAACCAAAATTGGGATATGTTATTTTCAAATCCAAGGATGAAAAAAAGTAAGGTTTCATTCGAAAATTAATTATTATTTTCACCCATGTATACGATAGCATACTTAATAATATTACAGTAAGACCTTGGTAATTAGAGACCGATCCAAAGGCTGCGGTTACGTTCAAAAACGCGAGTGCGCTAGTAGCCTAGTAAATATAATGTATAGATAATCAATAAAATGCTTATAGATCAAGCAAAATCCTTTTGCGCTAGTGAGAGAGTGCGCGCTTGTTCTCGCTAGTAAGGTAGCAGATCAAAACTTGTTTGATTTTCAAGCTTAGGTACTAGCGCAAACAGTTCTATTTTTAAATGCTAAATGTGCTCTCCAAAAAAACTACACCAGCAAATACCAAGAAATGTGCGCGAAAAATCATCCACGATGTTCTTACTAGCGCAAGCTGGTGTGAACTAGCGACAGGTAGCGCGATCGCTTTCATAATGAATAATTTCTTTTAACGCCATTAAATCTTCGTGAATCTTCAATGTGAAAGGGTGAATACAAAACAAGTAATGAGAAATCCAACTAGGTTTAATCCATAAAGAAAAAATGTATCTCTCTCAACTGTGAGGAAATTGTGCTGACTGCGTATGCGATTCTGGACAAATTTTAAGGTGGTTCGATAATACAGTTCTTCTGACGGATTTACAGGGCGAGAATCGCTTTCTTGTACCAAATGAATCGAAAAGTGAAAGCAATGCATGAGAGTGAATGTGAAAACGATTTATTCGATTCACTTTTTCACAGAACTAGAATTCTGTGTTGGATCGATTAAATGTTATCAACAACCATCGCTGGCCAAAATATCGTCCCAAACATGCTGCCTCGGAGCCTCCCATGAGCAAGAACGGATTATGGAGGCATAGAAATCCATGTCTATTCTGCGACATATATATGTATGTATATCCATATTTTAAATAATGAAAGAGAAGCCTTAAAAATGTTTGTGCTTAATAGACTCAAAAACTACTTAACAGATTTCGCTGAAATTTTCAAAGTTTGTCCTTACTAGCGGTGGGAAGGCTTAGAAAGTCGTTTGAGTAAAATCGCTCAACTTCACCGCCTAATGTTATTACATTTCATTTAAACGAATACTGTTCAGTTAATTTGAGTAAATTAATCAAAATTTCATTGCAAATAAACTTTGCCAAAAAAAAAAAATAAATAATTTTATAACTGCCAAAAAAATTAAATAAATATAAAGTGTAAAGTTTAGAGAGGAACCAACGCTTTCAACAATTTTATGTGTGCCATTGTGCATTCGTCGCATATATAATTTAATTATGTTGCATTGTTGGAGCACTTTAAACATTCCATAGATGTTTTTGAAATACCGCATTTTGGGGTGTCAATTGCCTTTGAATGTTCAATGGCAATTTAAAATGATGCGATTGCCAATGCAATATTATTTCTTGATCGTATGGTTGCCAATATCAAGAAATAAGTAGATAATGTTTTACCTGTGCCGTCTGGAAAATATGTACATACATATATACTTTCCACCGATGTCGTCACTTACGGCTCGCATAGGCTATCATAAATTTGTTTTTGTTTCGGAATCAATTTTTGAATATTAGATTCAACAAATGAACATAATTCAAATTCGAATAATTTTTGTAATTCACTACCAATATATTATTTAACAACCAATTAGGTGATATCATTCCCAATGTGAAATATGGATAGCTGAAAACAAGTTTACTCGATTTCAATTTTAATTTCTATTCAATTTCACTCTTTTAAAACCAAGCGAATACACCTATGTACATAATGTACCTATTTAATTCAGAAACAATTGTGTGAATGTGATGAACAAATTTTGAAATGCCTATTTCTCAAAATAATGGTTTTCTGAAAGTATAAGAATGAAAAAAGAAAAGCTACACCCAACTAACAAACTCTCCAGAGCTTAGATCTTGAAATCTGAAAAAAAAACTCCCATAAGACTCTTTCTTATCTCATATCTATACTCAAGAATTGAGATCTCGTTATAATACTTATATTCGTCTAATAACAATTTTATTATAAGAAATGTAAAAGTACTTAAATCTTATATCTAGATCAATTTAAGTCTTTTAAGTTTCTCGTTATGAAACTACAACGCTTAACGTCATTTTTAGCCTTTAGAATCCCATAACAACATAAATAAGAGTTCAAGAGTCGAATGGGAGCTAAAGTTTTTAAATGCCAATCGAATTGCTGTTTTAATTGATTTATACATGCGCGTTCTTTTTGCAAAAAAAAAGTTTGCTTCTGTTCATGTTTCTATCGGATACGCTATCAGCCAGAAACAAGTGGCAAGTTCATTAATTTGGATCGATTTTTTGGTTTGGTGTAAGTATAAAGAGAGGGTTTGCGAAACTTGGTTCATTGTACTAATAGTAAACACCATATGGGTATGAATATCAAATAATTTGCATGATATCTTAAAATGCTGTTGCATTACTTGTTGTCATCAATTGTATTTTCACAAGGGATTCAACTAATACCAAACTTAATTTACTTCCAAAAATTATGATGTCATAATGTATTTTCATTGTTTTAAAATAGAAATCTTCGTAACACAATTAACCATTTTTTTCATACATCAACAATAGTTAGAATGTATAAAAAAAAAGAACGCGCCACAGATATTTGTTTTTCGTAGTCCCATAACAGAATTTGAATTCTCATAAGAAGTGTTTCGATTGCTTGCTAAACGTCAAACTGAAGTCTCATAAGAGCATTTGAAAGCTCATAAGAAGTGTTTTGTCTTCTTGTTCTCTTGCTAAACCACGTTAAACCAAGAGTTGAAGTATCGGCGAACAGCAGCCATATTTCAATACGAATGAAAAGTGTTCTCTTTATTTTTAGGGTTACCGTAATATTAAAATATGGTCTTTGTGAAATATTTTTTGGTTTTCTATTTTGACTAAAATCTTAAAAATGTATTATGTTTAGATAATTATGTGCACGTTATATAAACACGCAATGATGGTTATAGTTTTATATTTAAAAGGTGTTCAGAAATGTTAGTTGCATACAGAATGCAGTAAACCTGAAATTGCAATATTAGCCAGTTGTTCTTGTCTTGTTGGCATATTTCAAAAAACTCAAACGATTAAATCATAAATGCCACAAAAACATCTGACAAACTTTACCTATACATAACTAAATTTTTTTGTTATAAATAATAATAATGACATTAAAGACAAACAAAAATTATGAAATGTTGTGTGTCCTGTCAAGCATAAACGTTTTTTTTACAAACAATTTTTTTTAACAACCAAAAAAGTGCTCATGGTAACCCCTTTTCTAATAAAAGTTAGAAACAAAATTATTTCAATACGCATTTTTTTCAAAGCGCGTTGTTATTTTTCGAAGTAAAATGTGCAAATTAGTAGATAAAATTTTAATTGCAACATGATTTTAGTTTACATTATGCCACAATTATCACAATTAATATTTGTCAGTTTACTTTACCGATGAATACTCGCATCGAAAAACACATCATTTTTTTTTATACGAGAACACACAAAAAAGATAGGTATATAAAACGTTAAAGTTTTTTTTTTTTTTTGTTAAGGTTGCGCATACTCATTCTCTTTAAAGATACTCCTATAGGAAAACATGCCCTCTCTTATCAAGAGTTAAGCAGCTTTACAAAGTGGCGTCTGTCATCCCATAAGAAGAATAAATATACTGCTATAAGTATAAAGAGACTCCCATAACTGGGCCATTTAAGGCTTTTAACAGTCTTGAAGTTCTCTTCAAGGGTGATTTTAGCTCCCTTAACTAAGTCTCATAAAGCTTTTGGTGCGTCTTATGAGAGCAAAAATTTTACTTGGGCAATCATCGCATGGAAGAGAGAATGTAATTTTTAATTGATTTTCATAAAAAAATTACATAGTACCTATGTATTTTATATACTTTCATACATACGGTTGTCTTTTGAGATTACCGACGCAATATGCAAATACTGCCAAAAAAAACATGTTTTTGTTTTCAGTTTTCATGTTAACAGCTTTATAGGTTAGGTTATGTTATGTGAGGAGGGGTGTGCCCAGTTCTGAGACTGTTGCGTACACGGGGGCCTGTTGGTCCATTGTGATCCCCTATAACGAGATAAAACCTAAACTATCGGTTTACATAGACTGGTTCTGGTTCATTTACGAACCAGCCCGTGCTTTTAATGTATTTTCTCATTTTTGCCATTGAGACCTGCGCAAAATCCAGTTCTCCAACAAACCTGTTTTCAAGGTAACGGAGGCGGTTTGTTTGGAGGTTTGGGCAGTCGCAGAGCAGGTGTTTAATACATAGTTTCTATCTCCTCAACATCCTGAAAACTCCTACAGAAATCGGGTGCATATACACCCAATCTAGTGGCCAGTATGCCATGGCACAATGTCCCGTCAGTACACCTATCAGGGTTCTAATATTCTTTTTATTCAGGGGATAAAATATACCGAGTTTTCTTTTCATTAATTCTAGGCCATAAAATTTTAGGGATTGCACAATCGTTCCTGGATATCCAGGAAGTATTGATTTGCTCTTCCGTTAACAGGTATATCTTCTTTTTGATCACTCCTATCGGGACATCTGGCATGTTTGGGAACCGTTTAGCGGTAATAATAGGTTGCTATGAAATTAGGATAGAAAATTCAGGTAAAAACTATACGAAATTAAACGCTATGAGATAATTTATTTACATATACACTTTTTAGGAGAACCAATTCCGAAAACAGCTACATATTCAGCATATAAACACTGAAATTCTATGAAATACCTTATAGGCATTGCTCCAAGTGGTGGCTATCATATACTTCTCGAGGATTTGGTGGCAGATGCAGTGATAAATATAGGTATAGCTGAAAACTCGGGTTTTTGACTTTTATAAAACTGGGAAATATCGTTCTCTCTGACAGAGGATTTCTGCTGAAAAAAGTGTTGGAAGCAAAAGGAGCCGAGCTGTGGAAACCATCGTTTCTTGAAGGAAGACAGCAACTGAGTGCGAGTTCAGTTGAATATTCAAAAAATCTATACAAATTGAGCGAGTCAATGTAAACCTCCCCTTGAGAGTTTGCCTCAAGTTGAGCAATAGTGAAAAAAATGGCCCTTAATACTCCACAATGTTCAGCCGGTTTCATCCTTTTCAAAACGGATTGATGATGGAGAAGTCTTTTTTGATGCCATCGTTTGGGTATGCTGCAGCTTGGTAAATTTGACTCCATCTATTGTACCTACCACCTACATTACTGGAAGAGGCTCCATAAAAAAAAGGACGACATTGTAGTAGTTTGTGTAGATATTTTTTTTATTTTTTACTATTCATATAAGTATATGTATATGCTTTTATATTACTTTAAGTCCTTTTCAGAATTAAGAAAACATAGATTTTGAATTCAGCATGTTAAATAAACTATAATAAAAAGACGTTATTTTGTTTTTATTTGCATTTATTTTTCAACTACAAAAGAGGTTTACAAAACACCAAAAGCATTAAAGCAGTAAGTAACAAAGTATAAGAATGACTTTAATAAGCTTTAATCAACATTCATGCACAAAGTTACTTTAAAAATACAAAATTAATTTATAAATAAACATACCATACAAAGATAATAGGAAAAAAATATATATTAACAAATATATAGATGTTATATAAACTAAATAAAGGAACTAGAAAAATACCACATAGCTTTGGATTTTAAGATAGTAAATATTAAAGACATAAAAAAAGATCAATTCATAAGTTAAACTAATAACAAAAATCGCATAAACAAGGAAAACATCAGTCATGGAAGAAAAATCACAATTGACAAAAAAAAAAAACGAAAAAACAACAAAAAGTATTCAAAATTGTTAAGAAAAATAACAAACTTTTAACTCAATTCAAGAGATAACTTAAACATAACCTAACTATTGAACATTGCATAAACAAACAAAACAATCATTGAAATAAATCACATTAATTGACAATAAAAATAACGAAAAAACAATGAAGTATTTAAAATTTTAAGAAACATAACACGCTCGAGCAAACAAAAATTATCAACTATATCATTATTTTAATCATGAGATTTTGTGAAGTAAACACCTAACAACTCAGGAGTTAAAATATTAACAAAATAGGAATCACACTCTTGAAGAACCCTTTGAACAAATTCAAGCTCTAGTTTAACCTAAATAACTATTTCCTTAAATGGAGTATAAATACAAAACAACCGAATTTAGCTTTTGTAATGAAAATTTGCAGTTGAACTTAGAAATAATAGCTATGTTTTTTATTCATAATGTAACCAGAGGGAGTTTTTATAATAGAAGAGTTATTGGCATTTAGGGTAGAATCAGTACCGTCTCCGTTTCAAAGGTTGTATGGATACTTCACTTCAACCGGACTTATTCCACAGCACTTACATTCGAATATTGCGTCAGGTGTTGCAGCGTAAAAACTTTTATCTTCAAGAATAAAGGCTCTCCCAAACCAACCCGAATCATTCGGTGCGAAAACACGACGAAAGCATTGTTGTCGAACTGAAAGTAAAATTCGCAACCCACACCAAGCTACTTTTTTCGCCAATTTGTGTTTTTTCTAATATTTTTGTACTCAACATGAGATAAAATCATAAATTCGGATAATTTTTTATGAGTCTATCTTTTAACCAATTTAAAACAAAAATTACATTTAGCAAACGGAAGAAAAAAATGAGCTCGACGACGATAATAACGTTGTCAACAAAGAAAAATTCATCGCGTCGGTGTGGGTACTCTCAAATATCGCCATGTAAATAAAATTTGACAGGCGAAAGTTTTATCGTCGTACCGAATGTTTCGCGTTGGTTTGTGAGAGTCTTTAAAATTCTACCTGAAGCTATTTTCGAATCTTGGTGCAATTTCTTTAAATGGCCCTCAACAAAACGAATATCTTTGTTTAAGTTTTTTTCCCCATAATGGGTAGCAGCAGTTTAAAATGTTTTGGGACTACAAATTTTGTTCAAAAGGCTCTTAGAACTTAGATGGATTATTTTTACTCTTTCTTAGCACCTCTTTTAACACCAAGGCAGTTATTCTACCGATTTTTAATTTGTGTAAAATGTCGGCAGATAAAAATTGTAGTCGGGTAAGTCTTTCAATTTTTCTAACATTTTTAAAAGAAATTTCAAACTTTTACTCTCTTCCGATTTGTTAAAGTTGTTCCTTAGAGTAATTACTACAATTTTCTAATTTAAAAATGTTGGGAAAGTAGAGTTTTGTTAAATAAAATTCGCACGTCGTCTTCTTGTATAATAAAATCCCTACAAAGAGTTAAAGCTGCCGATGGAAGAGATGTGTTTATGGCACGTAGGATTTTAATTTTTATATTTGAATCAATAAGGGGTCTTGAATAATTTAATGAAGTTGATGAGCTTGGATTTTTTGAATTTTAAACTTCTTAGTTCTGCATTATAGCTGGCTCTTGATTGGCGATTTAGGGGCTTTTTTCACCCCCGATTTAGGGGCTTTTTTCACCGTCAGGGGGAAATCTGGGGGGACGAGATGTTTGGGTAGAAATCTTGAGCGATTCATTTTAAAGTTAAATTATTCCAATACCTACATTTTCCTCCCAAATTAAATCTACTATCTACAACATAATTGTTGCCTATTGATGTCCCCGCCAAATCTTTTAGCCATCCTGCTTCGAAAAGTCCTGCTGCCTTTAAAAAAACTGTTGCTGTTCTCTTTTCCAGACCATGTTGGTTGCTTTGCAGTAAATACCTTTGCGATACACAAGAACTTATATTCGTTGTAAATTGCTTGGATGGATAGATAGGAAAATGAGTTTGGATCCCTTCCAATATTTTCAATTTTGGGCAAATATCGGGTCTTGATATTTGGATTCAAACTTTTAGGACATATATTGCGAGACCTCCAATCCACTGTTTTATTTTTTATTAATATTTTTGTATTTCGCCAATTTTCCGTCCCTTAGTGCCAAAATAGTTTGCACTCAAAACAATTAGTTTTGGGCTATCGATTTTATTAATTTTCTGTTTTATAACTTAAACTTTTTAAACGTTTTCTTATATTTTAATGTTTATGTTTTATAGAAATCTACTATTTCACAGTTCACACAGCTTTCAAAATTAAACACAAATGAAAACATGTCGCACCCACAATGTAATGATTTTCACGTTTATGAGTGAACAAGAGAGATATATATTGCTATTTGGTAAAGAGCTTTATTGCCACTGTATGAACGATCTTTGTCAAAAGTTGTGTGAGAAGGCGAATATGGAATGGAGTGAAAAAAACAATTCTTTATTTGACAGTGAAGGCGAACCAAACAAACTGGTAAGTTAATTTGCTCCAAGGGGAAGGGGAAATAACCTGATTAAAATTACATTTATTTACCTGATTAAATGGATACCTATAAACATAAAAACTAAATTGTAGTGGAGCGATAGGCGATACCTTTCAAACCACAAAAAAAAAGTAATAAAATATTTTGCCATTAAGTTAGTTAAAAAGGGGTTGGAAAGAATTCTAGTTCACGTATTAATATAATGATGATTATCATTTGGGCGATTTTCCAGAAACTTTAATTAAATTAAGTCTTTATAAAGCAGTTCCAGATGCGCTGAAAAATAATCCAATTTTTTCCTAAGATCTTTTTTAACACCAAACCTGAAAATTTTTGTTGAGGAATCCTGTTAATCGGAGATTGCGAATATCTTAGCGACCTTATAAGCCTGACCTAAGTAATTTAATTGGCTACATGAAATCTTAGCGTAAATGAATAAGAGCCTCGAAAATCGATATAAAAAGCAACAACAACAAAAAATGATTACATTTTGTGAATTATGGGACATTTTGTTATTGTGTTGTATTTTATTTGTTGTTGTTATGCTTTATGGTGTATATTTTTGATGCCTTTTTTCGCTTTTGGTTTGAGCATTTTGTTCTTTTTTTGGGGCTTTTCTTTATTAGTTTTGGGGTCATTTTTCCATTTTGAAAATGGGGTAATTTTTCATTATTAAAAAATGCCCAATTTTGGGGCTAGTTTTAATTTTTTTTTTGAGCCAAAATTCATGTAGCCAATTCCCGCCTGGAAAAAGAATCTAGTTTTCAATGAGGCCTGAAAAGTTTTTCATAGTTACTAACAAGGGTCTAGCAAGGGTTACAATAGGCATTTGCTAGGCTCTCTCTAGTTATGAACCTTTTTGCCTCGACAGTTAAATCCTGTCTAAGCCCTGACCATTTCCAATTAATCCCAGAAAATAAATTAAATGATTGGTATGAGAATTGGTAACATGACGATGGACATAGCCTATATTATAAAGTTATAAACTTTGTTGGTTTGTATGTAGGGGGTATAGTCTTGAACTACTGAACCGACTCTATACATATGTTTGGGGTGTTGTCTCCATGTTGTGTGTATATAATGAAATAAAAATAAAAATTAGATTATTAAAATATAATTTAATTTTATTATTATAAAGTAAACTTTGAAATTATCACAACATTAATTATTAATTATATAAATTATAAAAGCGACGCGTTTCTGATATGTTAATCCATCTTCGGGCTTCAATTTGTTGAACTATGGTGTTAATTAGCCAAGTATATTTGTCTATACATTCCAAAAACATGAAATTCTTAGACTTGATAGAGATAGAGTCCTTTTTATAATAATAAAATAACTATAAAATTATAATGAGAGCTTGTGGAGCGAAAGCTTGGAAAACGACGAAGGACAATAAGGTTAATTTACGAAAAAATGAATATTGTTATTAGAGTTTAAAACGATCCTTATTTTATTAATTTTCATAAAATGTTTTCACTAGTTAGTTACTAGCTAGAGCTTCATCAGCACTTAACTTAATAAATATTCTCAGCGAGGCACTAAAGGGGGTCTGTCATATTTTCCTCGTCTAGATTTTTCTTACCGAAAACTACCCAGGGCCTTGTCTAAACTAGCCAAAAACTTGCCATTTTTCCAGCCGGGGTTAGTTGTGTCCAAAATTCAGAACCGTAGCAGTATTAATACAGCGGAAAATCTATAACAATGTTTTGTATATTGTATTTGTGCATGCGTCGTCTCTTTTCTTATGAAATAAATCAGACTAAATAAGTGATTGGGGGGGTCATGAACCCCCCTGTGTTCGCCCATGTTCCCTTGTTCGATGAAGCTGGTTTAAAAATTTAAAAAACATATTTAGAATATAAAGAAAAACAAAAAATAAAGCCATTTTTGTAACAAAAAATATAGCAACCACTCTAGCGCTTTTATCTGTCTTACAGAAATAAATCTACACTTGTAGCACTTACAAGTGGATCTTGCCTTGTATATAGCTTTGTGTTATAGGCCCCGGAAGCTTGTAGCTAAAATGCAGTAATGACTCGGATAATCTTATCCACGCATATAATACCGAAATGCATATTCGGTTTTTGGTATGAAGTCTCAAGGTCGTAAGGTTCCTTAGATTTAGCATCGCATAAATAGCAATTCATGGTGGATTTTGTTTCTGAAAGCGACTTACATGTTTTTCCATCCACCATTGTTAACATAGGTTGTTGCGCAATATAATATTTTTCACCATATTCAATTCCGTGGGGGTTAAATTTCCATTTGACAATCCATATTTTGTTTCTTAAATATCGCTGGGTCAACACTAACAGTTTCTTTCTGATATTGGAGTCTACGGAATCTAGCAGAAAATGGTTAAGGATTTTGCCACAAAACTATAGTTTTCCTATTTTTTTCCCTTGTAGTTGTAAGACGTAGTAGGACAAGACAAGTCAAAGACATATATTTCTCATCAGCTACTTCAGAAAGAATTTTTTGTTGATATTGGGTATGACTGGAGCTACCAACGAAATCGAATTTTCATTTTTTGAGTATAATAACATCTTGGTAGACTTATCAAAAGAATTCGACTGAATGAAATCTTTTTCCCTTTGAAGCAAGCGCATTGCTGTGTGGTCTGATAGTGACTGCAAGGGGACTTCGGCTTTTATAAAAACTGCGCTTTTCAGACTGAACCAATTTGTAGGAGGGGAAAAGTTCTTTCGTGTGTCTTCTTTATACGTTGTATTGATTTTTTATTAGTTTAGCTTTAATCATCATAGAAGCAACTTCACGTGGTGAACCTTTAGCCTATGCTACTTATTTGATATGTTTAGCCTTAGTAATTTTACCTGAAGTCAGCTCCTAACGAATATTCACCGTTTTCCTGCGTTTCGAATGATCACTACTATCGTCAAAGCGAAGGTCTACCACCCTTTTTTGGAAGGGTAGATTGAAAATTCATAAATTTAATTAAGCCATGATCTTTCAATAGGATATGAATCTATTTTTATGTCGGCCATGTCCGAACCTTTTCGTTTTTAATTGAATTGTAAAGTTTGACAGTTCATATACCTGTTAAGCTTCCTCTATTTGGAGTAGAATAGTTAGCTTTGGAAGCAATAAGGTCAACTACTGCATCAAATTTGAGCTCAAATATATCGAGCCCTTTCCGCCAAATTATCGTAAGCGACAAAAAATAAAAGTATCGTGACGTGAGAGACATTTTGTTTATTGTTTGCTCAGCAACGAAATCAATTAAGCCAAAGTCCAGCGTTGAATATTATTAACAATACTGTTACTGACATTACAAAAGTTCTGATAGCTTTTAATGCACAGGAAAAAATGAAATAATTGACTTTATGTGACAATATGAAAATGTCGCTTACGATAATTTGGCGGAAAGGGGTCGATATTATCATTAATATTGAAAAACCACCTAAAGCGTTGTGCTTGCTGTGTGTTGTTTTTGTTGTTGTTGTTGTTGTTGTTGTTGTTGTTGTTGTTGTTGTTGTTGTTGTTGTTGTTGTTGTTGTTGTTGTTGTTGTTGTTGTTGTTGTTGTTGTTGTTGTTATCTTGTCTGCGCTTATGTCCGTACTTAGGTAGATATCTAGTGGACGAAACTTCTTCCCAGGTATGGTAAACTGGGGAACATTCGTCTTTGCCGTTTTAACTAACTTCGCTACTGTGTAACCCAATAATTTAAGTGCTGAACGCAACCTTTTACAAATATACAGGGTGCTTTGTAGTTTGGCAGTTCTAGTTAGTTTGCAAAACAAGTTAGAAGTGTTTATGTGTATTTTTGGCCCTGGCTGTAATTTTTCACTTCAGGTAGATAAGCAATTTTACGGATTTATCTTTTTTTTTAAACAAGAGATATTTTTTGAACGGTCTTGTTAACCATTAGTCTCTACATTAAACAACACAAATCGGTTCAGGTTTCATATCCTTTTTCAAAACAAATTTTCAAAATAAATTTGTGACATCGGGGCACATTCGTCGTTTTGCAAAGGGGCACATTCGTCATCTTCCGATGGAGCCCTAAAGTAAAATATGTTGACGTAAATTATTGATGCAGCATATTCAGATGAAAGTGAAACATAAAACGGTCAGACCAGTCAGATAATGCATTTTTGTAGAAGACTAAAGAGAGACGAAGAGACGCTAGCTTCTGAAAACTGTCTGAATAATGAAGAGTTTATGGCTATGAGAGATTACTCTTTTTTTTTCAGTTTAAAAAGTATTTAAAAAATCAATCCTTCCACATATGTTCACAGCGGAACGTAGCCGCATACGGAGCTGCAGCCGCAGACGGTTCGCCAAATTTTAACTTTTTACGTGCACCACGTTTAACGTTTCAAATTGTATGAAGAAAAAAAAAAAAACAACTAATTAAAAGGAAATATATTGGAAACAAAAAATGTGAATTCTGAGCTTGTACACAAGAATTTTTTTTCTTCAAAATACTTTCAAAGCTTACAGCTGCATTGTGGGCACTTGAAAAAAATAACGTACGACACTTTCGATAGCTCTTCCAGTTCCGTCTGCGGCTCCAGTTCCAGCACTCTATTCTGTCCAGGCAGTTAATTGAAGACATTTCCTCAAAACTGAAGAATGAAATTAAATTGAAAGTACGGACCTCATCTTACAAATCCAGCAGCGACATTTCGACATTTAAATAAATATTACGTTAATATATTTACCCATAAACTTTACTCACGAGTACCGACATAGATGTATGATTTGTATATTAAGTTTTGTGAATTGTTGTGACAAAAAAAAAGTTTTTGATTTTATGAAATAAATATAATGTTTAAATGATTGGAATAAATTCTAATTTGCAGTTTAGATCCAAAAATTTTGTGTGCCGAAAGTACCCCTAGCATTGACGAAAGTGACCCGTGTTGGGGCACATTCGCCCAAAATGATTTTTTTTCTTAAATAATAAAAATAAATATGTTTTGTATATGATCTAAAAAACTCCTTTATTTTATTTTGATTATTAAATGTTAACGTTTCATAAATTGTATAAAGTTTATCAATACCTCTATTAATTTCGTAAATATAGAGCTTTGAATTTTTGGTGCCGAATGTGCCCCAGTTTACCATACTACTTAATTAAATTTGAAAAAAAAGTTATTTCAAATTGCATATGAAATTGACAACCAGGTAGACGGCAATAAGCTTTAAAGACATTAAAATTATTTAAAGACTATCTATGGAAAATAATATATAAATCTATCGAAAAACACTTCTGACAAGGCTTCATTTTCAATCCAGGTAGCAGTTCTGAAAGATTTAGATCAAAAATTTACAGATTTCACACATAGAGTAACCATGGGGACATTGAAAATGACACCTGACTAATCTTTACAATTTAAATTAATTTAAACGTAATAAGCTGTTTCAGACACCATTATAGGTTCTTAAGATTCTAGGTACATATTATGTATATTATGTATTTAATGTCACTAATTTTGTTAATTTTCTTTAACTAACCCCATCATACTTTTCTGTTCAAAAAAATCGTTCTTTTTCAATTTGATATCAAAATTCATATATTAGGGCAAATAAAAATATGCCCTAACAAACAGTTTTAAGCGCTTATAATTATGCCCTTAAAAATCAATTACATATAATATGCCCTTAACAAGTAATTATATGCTCAAAAGCAATGATTATATGCCTGAAAAATATGCTCAATATTGCTTGTTAAAAATATATTCTATGTAGGTTTGTATACCTTTTTTTTTTTTAAATCTGCACTAAAAAGAAGAAAACAAATCTAAAAACAAAAAAATTTTCGAACAAATTTTGCTTTGGCTAAAAGCCATTTGCTTGGGCTAAAAGCCATTAAAACCTATTTGAAATATGTACATGCATGTAATTTTTTAAATGGTGAATCGTATAAATGCACCACAAGACATTAACTGCATCAAAAATAAAAAACAACAATTTACACGAGTGAGCTCCACGAGTTTGCTCTCGTAGCTAACAAAAATTTTGGCACCTTTCAACGACAGAAATGTTAAAAAGTCAGAATTACTGGGAACATGATTTTTTTTTAATTTTGGGTCAATATTTTCTAAATTTTCAAAAGCTATCTATATGTCACTGTACAAAGCCGAAATAATGAAGTTCTAGAATTTACCGGTAAATCCTTGAATTTACCAGCACCATTGGTAAATATTGTTTTCTTTTATTTTCATAATTCATTTCGGAATTTTCCCACCATGCATTTTGGTAAAAATTATTGTAAAGAGAGTGCAAAAGAAACTTTGCATACACCCAACTTCGCACCTACCCCAAATCCTATAGTGAGCCCAAGCAGGGGGGTTGCAGGGGGGCAGCATGCCCCCCCATACATTCCTAAATTGGCACTATAAGCATAAAAAAGTTCTTTTAGAGCTAAAAACTATTGTAAAAAGAAAGCAAAAGAAACTTTGCATGCACCCAACCTCGCACCAACCCCAAGGAAATAATATTTACCAATGGTGCTGGTAAATTCTAGGATTTACCGGTAAATTCTAGAACTTCATTATTTCGGCTTTTTACAGTAACATATACATATTATTTACGCCGTGAGCGAATAGGATTAAAATCGAGTTAAATTTTATCCGAAGATTAATTTTTGACACTAGTGATGTGAATCTGTATGTATACGTAGAAACTTCAAAATTTTATTTCGAATAAAATTTAATCGAAATTTTAATTCAATTCACACACAGCCTTCAAATATTTAGAAGCACTAGATTACAAAATTGAAATAAAATCGTTCTAGTCGATTTAACCAACTCAAAAAAATGTTAATTTTCTCAAAAAAAATCAAACCCAAATTTCCTTAATGCGAGTTTCTTCGACATAACCTGAAGTTAGGTTTTAATTTTTTGGTAATGCTATAATGCTGGTAGTGCTACCCTATAGACCCTTATTTATTGAATAATCATTAGAAGATACTGAACAAATTATAAAAATGCTGATGTTCCAAATGCATTTGATAAACAAACAGAGCACATCTCGACCAGTGACGTCAGTGGTCATATAAGCAGTGGAATTCGTTTTGCATACGGCTTCGAAAACTGAGCAAATCTGATATGCATGGGTTCAAACCTCATGGTGTGCATGTAGAAAGTTTTTCACAACAAAACTGGATTAAAGCTCACCACCACTAAAAGGAAAAGGAGACTGATGATAGGGCTTGACACCCCTTGAAATAGCTATGTACCTATATCTCCAGCCAAAAAAAAAATAAAACGAATTAAAATACCAAAAATTAATTCGTAAACAATTGGTGGTAGCGCTGATTTATTTTTGCTGTTCAAAAATTCATTGAAATTGACGGAATAAAGAATGGTCAAGTCTAATAAACTGTATCTATGAATAATACAATAAATAATGACAATAACTGAACAAATTATGTTTTTTATAAAAAAATACATGCCTACATAAATCGATTTCAAGCAAGCTTTACTCCTGCTTGCACACTCAACTGCTTCACTTGCCTTTCTTATAAGACCGCACTGTATTCTGTAACGAAAATAATAATAGTAAATATCATTCAAATTTCAAATCCTATCTACCTCCATAATTATGTAGATGCATAGCATTTACACATAATATACCTACACTACATACCTATAGATACACTTTTGTTGGTTGCCTTGTTTTTGACATGGATTACATGTCTTTCTCGGACGGTTGGGTGTGATGTAGCGAAATGAGGACCGTCACAAAAACATGTACCGCTCGCGCCCTACTGCTAAGTGACTGTTTGCACTACAGACATCCTAAATATACCAATCGATAGATAAAGATTGCGCAAAGATTATAGAGGAATTGTTTTATAGCTATCGCCTCATAGTTTCATGTGATGAGTCATCGCGTTTGGGGTAAATTTCAGCAAAATTAGGGAGTACTCAAATAAATTTGAATCAATTTCCACTGAAGCTAGTCTGTTGACGACGACTTTTCTTCGTTTTTCCCCGCATACCTATTACCTACGCCTGCTGTAGTTCATCGCTTGTGTTCGTTTGTTTATTTTTATCATTCTAGTAATGTTTTAGTAACGCCAACCAAAACTTTGATAGTTGTCCCCCTATACGCTGGAGTTCATTTTTTATATTCTAAATTCATGTGTTCATTTCAATCATTTCGGTCATTTCTTTAGTAACACCAACCAAAAATTTCGTTGTGATGCCATATACTGGAGTTCATTTATGATTTATTGAATTTATTTCATTTAATCATTTTAGTAACACCACAACTCTGCCAAAACGATCCTATAAACATTTTCAATGTTAAAATAAGTAAAAAAAAATAGTTTAATTAAAATTTAGTTAAGGTTTAAGGTTGTTGTATCGTTTTGGTTTGGGTCTCATTGAATTCAGCGTTGAAAATTACCCTCAAAATATGTGTCATACGCAAAGATTGTACCAAACAAATATTACAGATTCGAAACTTCCACTTCCAAGTTGATTTTGAACTTTGTATACAGGTTGATTCACCCAAGGTGTGACAAAAATCTAGAACGTGTAGGTTGGGTCCAGATAAGAGAAAAATCATACGGGAGGGGCGTCTATTTCCCCCCGTTTGCCTTGAGTGGCAATTTTCTAAAAAAAATCACTTAAAACAGAAAAACAAATTTTAAAACAAACTGTAAATGTCAGAACGGCATGCTTAGGCTGACCAGACGTCCTATTTTAAGAGGATAAGTCCTATTGACACGACAGACGTAGTACCATTCGAACACGAGGATGAACATTTGGCCTCCAGCCAGGAGACCACAGTAGGCAACCCATTAAGTACTGGAGACTCCGGTGCTTCTGGGGAACCTACACACGGAAGCACAGGCAGTATCAGCCATAGTACCACTGTGTTTTTACCGACAACAACAAATCCAAACAAGCCCTCATACAGTAATGCCAGCCATAGCATAGCTGCATGGGAAAATAAAAAGATATCAGAAGGTACTCTTCTTAAAAATCAGTTTAGGAAGGCTTCCTTTATTCTTGACAAGATTGCCAAGAATGAGGAAAAATTAAAGTACCGGAAAATTGTTGAGAAATACAACAATCTTCCGGCCGTCAAGCGTAACAGATCTTAGGAAAAGGCCAACTAGCCTTCGAAGAAAGGTAAGCTTGGCGGTCCAAAAAAGAATAAGGAAGTGCCATCTTCTAAAGTAGCGTAACCGCGTACCTTGAGTGAGATTGTCAGTAATGACCTTCGTGTAGCAGTTGTTGTGGATGAGCTCTCTACAAACAGCAGATGTGTGGATGTGCTGTGTGGAAATCTATCGAGGCCAAGCTCTGGGATATGGTGTTTTCTTATACCATATCGGCAAACGAGGGTCCCTACCTTAGTTTTGACTCTGGCAAGATGCTCAGGGGGTACAGGGTAATTAAGTGCGTAGAAAGGTTACCTAAGGACTGCCTTAGTTCCAGCATTGCTAAGATAAGCAATGACTGGGATGGCTTGAGGCTCAAACTCATCCTAGATAAGGACATCCCTAGACAACCAATCGATCTCAGTTGTTGCCCCTCATGGGCATCAAACCAAGCAGGCAGGAGCTGATTCACAATGTTAAGAGGATAAACCTGCTGATTCCTATGCACGGCTCGGCAGTCATTAAAGCTGAGGAACCCCAGAGTAACAGCGCTTCTTACCTTCTGATGATCATCGGGGAGAGCTTAGGGGACCTTAAGAAATCTGATTTCAAACTCCGTTTTGGCATCAAAAATGTCAAGATTAAAGTTCTGCAAACTAGGAGAGCACACTCCGATAAAGTCGTTGAAGTAGTAGAGACTGAAAATGTCATCGCTGAAATTGAATTCCCCGGCGAGTCGCCGGGCCCTTCCTCTGCAGGACCTTCCTCTGACAATTAAGCACGAGCTGAGTCGGCAAAATACAAGAACTGTGGGTTAATGGACTCCTAGTTCAACAACCAGTATGATCTATTTTACAAACCGACAAATCAAAATGAAGGTAACCATAGAAGCTGTATTCTAGCTAAAAAAAAAAAAACACTTAAAAGCTTTTTGATGTTTTAATTTTAGTGCTTCTGATATGACAGTCGTTAGACTTGAGAGAAAGAATGCAGAGGGTTTGTTTCTAACTTCTGCGTACCTTACCTGACTCGAGACCAAAAGTCACGAGCGCTGAAAACCATTTCCAAGAACAAAGAGGGAAACCTGGTCCCATGTTCTGTAACTCTCACATCAAAAAAATTAATCGAGAAACGCTGGAAAATGGAACAAAACTCATGTACATATTTTGTTTCAGCTTCCATCGTTTCTCGACTGATTTTATGCATGCTATTATTGGGTGCGATGCCAATCCACGACATACTCCGTGGGGTAGCTCGGAGATAAATGAACGAGGTGAGTCCCTTTTCGATTTTATTATTGAAAACAAGTTAACGGTGTTTAACAGAGGTAGCACTCCCAGTTTTGTCTTTCCGAGCTCGGAAAATTACGAAGGACGGGAGGGTGTACTGGATGTTACAGTCATTAATAACAATAGTATAGCGTTAGAGAATTGGAGAGTGTCCCCTCTGAAGTAATTTTTGGATCACAGATGGATTCTCTTCAGTCTAAATTTTGAGTTTTAAACCCCCTTACAGAAATCCTGACCGAATCGCTGGAATAGGTGTGGTGAAATCGCAAAATTTTAATTATTTAATATACCGAATCTGAATCCAGATTCGGTGAAAGATCTAGAGGAAAGAGTAAAAACCTTCGAAGCATCTATGAGGACCACTTAGAGGTTTTCTGCCCTGCTAAATACAGCCGTAAAACCCTCCCCGCATGGTGGAATGAAGATTTGTCTAATTTCAGGAAGACAGCAAGAGTAATTTTCAATATCTGCCACAAACATAAATTTTACAAACCGTATAAAGACAAGCGCTCTCTTGCATCTGCATCAGCAAAAAGAGAGGGATGGAGGGAATATAGTCAATCAATTGAAAGCATTAAAAGTTCCGCACGGCTCAATAGGGTTCTTTCGCAGGAGCATTGCTGACCTTTGTTTTTGAAAAAGCCTCATTGATCCTGGACAATCTCTCCATCCGATTCCTTGAGTCCTTGGAATTACTGATGTCAAAACACTTTCCGGGCTGAGAGAGCAGCAACCCCGAATCACTTAGAAAAATCGAGAGAGAGTCGCCAACAAGTCAAGACGTGCTGTGAGAAAGCTTAACGTGAAAATATAAAATAAAATAAAATGAGTTGCAAAATCTGTTCATTAAAAATCGGGAGAGATGCCTGTAAAATCAATTTCAGTGAGTGCGGTACATTATATCACGCAAAATGTGTTGCACTTAAACCTGCAGATGTCGAACAAATAACAAAATCAAAAAAACAATGGAATTGTAAAATCTGTGTCCAACAAACAAAAAAAAAAAAAATAACCCGAGTCGATTACCGTTATCGTCTTCTATTGTTGCTAACAATGATAGTATGATTGCAGATGACTTATTTTTAGAGGGCATTCACCTTAAGGTAATGGTAATTAAACTTGCTAACACTCTACATTTATTGGGTTTATGGCAAGCACAGATCTCTAACCTCGAAGAAACAACACGACTGCTCTCAGAGATACCAAAATAAAACGAAATGATTAAAGCTGAGCTTAATTCAACAAGAGAGAGAGACTTGATAATGCGTGCGGAGTATATGTACCATTCTAAACACATCGAGCTAAGTGAGATTCTTCTTGTTGAGAATGAAAATGTGTGTTCAATGGTGATTCAAATCCTAAACAAGGGAGTTGATATGCAACTGACGAACGATGTTGTGGTGGTGTGCTACAGGAAGAAGATCAAGGGGAACCATCTGGTACAGTAAATGTGCAGCTTCGAAGTAGGAGTGTGAAAAAAAATTTTTGGCAGCTTTATACGCTAAGAAAGAGCCGAGCAAGGCTGAAACGATATTCTCCTCATGCAAAGGCAAAATCTACTTCAACGACTGGATGTCATACAATACGAAGAGGCTGATGAGGGAGGCGTAAACTTCAAAAACAATCTTAAGTATCAATTTATTTGGGTGAGATATGGGAAAATCATGAAGCGCAAGGCTGCTGGCATGGAGATTAAATTCATAAGGTGCATTGACGATCTTAATCATTTATAACAACCTTATTTTTTTTTTTCCTTAATAACATTTGTATTTTTTATTTTATTATTTATTGGGGTGATTGAAGTGGTTTTCAGTTTAAATTAAATCCTTTTTGTTATTTTTGGAAACCGTTTCCAATTCGACCAAAGATCCAAAAAAAAATTCATACAAAAGTAATTTCGGCATTTGCTTGACAATCGAAAAATGCCGAAATTACTTTTGTATGGATTTTTTTTGATATCTTCAGTCGAATTGGAAACGGTTTCCTAAATTCACAAAGAGGACGTCATTAAGATTAAAAAACCACATCAATCACCCCAATGAGACAAACTTTTGCTAATCGCGAAGGATATAAAAGAATACAATCTTTAATGACTTCAATTGAAACAATGCATTAATTGAATTCACACTTCAAATTATGATTTCACCATTAATTTTTAATTTTAAAGGTCCAAAGACAAAAAAAATATTTGCTATGTATACCAAAAAATGTTATTAAAAAAAGTTATTATTATGTTAAATAACGAATGACTCATTTATTGTAATTCTATTTTCTTTTATCCTGCAAACATTGTTTTTTATTATTCCAATAAATTTAAAAATATGGACCTACTTCTTATTTGTTTCTTTTTTTTTCCATTATCATAGATTTTGTCACCCTAGACATGCTATAACTTTTTGTAAAGTCAGAAATCTTAACTTTTATTTGTTAAATTAAAAAAAAAAATTAAAAAATACTAATTTTGTTCAAAGTTTCACGTTATTAAGCAATATTTTTGTTTTTAATATTCCATGCTCCTATTAATTTTTAGTCATACTGGATGCCTAAATTTAATGTCTTTTAGTTTTTTTCGTTTTTAAAATATAGAAATTAAGTCAAATTTATCACATTCCTGAATCTATTAATATAAGAAACTATGTTAACAGTTAGGTGTGGTGTATCTTAAAGTGAAACCTGTTGTTTTCGTGATAATTGTTAGATCTGTGAACATTTCCTTACATTTTAACTTCGCTGAAAGTAAACAAAATATTTTAAAATGTTCAAAAATTTATTTATTGTGAAGGACTGAGATTTTTCAAAACTTTCAAAAATAGTTTACGCCTTTATGCCAAATGAAAAATCAAATAAAAATAATTATATTTTGTTAGAGAAAAAACTTTGAGTATTACGTAATTCAACAATTTGTAAGCTATGTCTAGATACATACAAGGATTGCAGAAAAAAGTCCTTGGAACCACGATCTCATGTTGAGTACCTACCACATTTGCAAGCAAATAGTACATCTACAAAATTCCACCACGCAATGTACCCACTGCTAAATTAAATTTATTTGTGTATGTTAAAATTTAAAATTTGACATTAACTGGCTATATGTAGGTATTTGTTTGTTTTCATTTTAATTTACTAATAGGTAGAATTTAATTTTTGTTTAATTAAAAATCACCAGAAACTCAAACAGAGAAAACTTCAATAACGATAGAGATAATATATTGAGAGTCACATTTAGATTTAAAACCAAAAGAATGAATGAAAGGCCATTTCCGGATCCGGGATAGAAAAAAAATAAAAGAAAAAAAATGATCAAAGTTTTATTTTGTATTAAACTAATGTCGTTTTCGATTGGATTTTCAGAGTGTTTCACTCCTTTTTGATTCCAATGGAATATGAAAAACTCTTTTCCGTAATATGTGTATCTATGTAGAGATTAAAAATAAAATGAATTCTTCAATAATTTTAATTCCAGAACATCCCAAGAACAAGCATTTACTATTTTGACAATTAATCCAACACATACTTTTAAAAGTATGTGTGTTTTCAGAGTGCACTCCTAGCACTCCTTAATAAAATCCGGAGTGAAAAAACACTCTTAAATCATCACTCCGAACAGCAAATGGAAGGTTTTTGGAGTGTTGGGAGTGTGGATGGAGTGAAAAAAGAGTGCTAGGAGTTAGGAGTGACCAACGGAAAACGACATAAGGCAAAATTGGCTACAGAAATAATAAATTCAATTTAAAATTAACAATTTTCCACATCAGTTGGCGAGCGTGCCCGTGCTTCTGTTTGTTCCGTTGTGGTAAAAGCGGTTTAAAAGGCACATTATCTATACCTTTATCTATTTATACAGGCATTATTCACATGGCAAACCACAAAATCACCACACACTACAACTGCACTCCTACGTGCAAGTGCCTTCACACTCAGAATTCAGATATGCCCGCCCGTCTCTCCGAGCTCAAAAAAATGCAACAACCAACGCAATGTAGAAACGTAGGTATAACTATAAAAAGATAGTTTGCTCCCGGTGCGGTACATGACAAAAGGAAACTACTCAGAGAATGGCAGTCTTTAATTACATATTTGTTGAGTTTACAACTTAAACTTTAAGGACTAATATATTGGTTTTAGTAAAAAAAAGGTCCTTCTATTGGGAAAGTTGAGTCCTTTCGCGTATGTTTATTCATAAGCCGAGAGCGGAGTAGAAGACGGAACAACAAACTGTTTGAGCGGTACAGTGTCCTAGCCTCATACACATGTAGATGCATACAACATACAAAAGTCTGGCAGAATACCTATCCACTTTTGTTGGTTGCCTTGTCTGTTCATTTGTCTTCTTCTGAATACCTTGTTGTTGTTTTTTTTTTCTCTTTTTGAATATTCTTCATGACATTTTTCCACTGAAGCTTGCCTGCTGACGACGAACAATACTTTTCCTCGTTTGTTCCCCATATAACTAAGCATGCTGTAGCTCATCGCTTGTGTTCGTTTGTTTATTTTTATCATTCTGGTAATGTTTTAGTAACACCAACCAAAAATTTGATAGTTGTCCCCTTATACGCTGGAGTTCATTTTTCATATTCTAAATTCATGTGTTCATTTCAATCATTTCGGTCATTTCTTTAGTAACACCGACCAAAAATTTCGTTGTGATGCCCTATACGCTGGAGTTCATTTCTGATTTATTGAATTTATTTCATTTAATCATTTTGGTAACACCACAACTCTCTCAAAACGATCCTATAAACATTTTCAATGTTAAAACCAAAAACTTAGCTGGCCTTAGAGCGAATTTACACCAATGATTGGGAAGTAAGTAATGTATAAAGAGGGATAAGGGAAGGAGTTATCGGAACCTTAGGTGTGGGGTGCTTGGCGGAACCAGATAAGCACCCACTGCAATGAATAGGTACAGACAATTCGGTTTCACTTGGATTAAGAGATGACTCGTATATAATCAGTTCATCCGCCATTTCGTTCCCATGTATGTATACATAGATATCACAGTTTCTTGGGTCCCATCGATAGGTTACTTTGTTTGTTTCACTGAGTACTCTCGATTCTCGATACATGATTAAATTGTGCGGTATTGTATACTTACTAAGTTACGATAGTGCTTACAGACCAGGATAAACTACGGCCTGAACCAACAAGCACCTCCAGCTAGTTCGATCCCAAGCTACTATGTTGGTTGAGATCGTTCTCCACATGTGCACACCACCTCTGGTAGGTTTTTCCTTTGCTGCGCAGACTATCAGGCATTCGTGTCCATACGCTCCAAGTGTCTCTGCCATCTCAGTCGCCGAATTTTTAACTTTCTTACCAGATCAACGTTGCTGTAAATCCCGTAAAGATCGTTGTTGAATCTTCTCCTCCATACTCCATCGATATTGACTGGACCGGAAATCACCCGTAGAATCTTCATTTCAAAACACCCAAGCATGTTTTCATCCATTTTTGCATCATACCAGTAGGACCGGGATGATTAGGGTCTTACATATGGTCTCCTTGGTGCTTTGAGAGAGGGCTTATTATCTACTCAAATGCATTCTTAGCCCAAAGAAGCAGCAATTGGCAAAATGATTCTTCATTTGATCTCTGCACTGATATAATTTTGCGAGGTAATACTGAAGCCCAGTCAGACAAAGTCTGACTGCAGTTTATGTTATTTTCACGGCTTTGGTTGTATCTACCAGTACCGTCAGTCTTGGTTTTAAGATTGAGTTGTTTTATTTTGGTCATCAAATCGAACTTGGCCTTTTTATGTCTGTGTTCATATATGTAATGACTGGTCTTGTGGCTTGGACACAGTGCATTGAAGCCTCTTCTCTCCTTCTTTAACGTTTTCTTTCCAGTAACCAAACGAATATATTTTTCCGTACTAGTGGTAAGGAGCGGTGTTCCACTTTTGTGGTGGGAAGCTCTTTAGTTTTGTGTAGAAGTGAGGCCATTAACACGATAGCTACTAGGTACTATGACACCGTTTAAACCAGAAGCCCAAAGGAGGGGAGATAAAACCCCTCCTTGTGAAGCACCTCTATACGTCTTTACTTTCAGCTTGCTTTGACTCATTTCTGCATTCGCAACCCAACTAACATTTCAGTTTCTATTAGCTTAGAAATATTGATATGCTGCAAGTCTTGATAGAAGCCATGACTTTAATAACCGCTTTTTTTTTAAATTATTTGAAAGCTAGATGAAGAAACGTAGTAGTCCGTGGTGTAATGGTTAGTGCGTTGGACTGTCATGCCAGAGGTCTGGGTTCGGATTTGGCAATAATCTGTAGGTCCCCTCCATTCCTGTAGACACGCATACAGGAATGGTTGAGAGATATAAGTCGCTAGGCCCTGGTTCTTCATGAGCCGTTTGTGCCACCAAATTTATTTATTTTTTAGATGAAGGAACATAATCGAGGCAAACACCTCTTTTCGAATAAAACTTTATAAATGAAGTAACAGAAGGTTAATGAAGCTATATTTGTATAAGGATTATAAAAGGTTTGTTATACAAAAAGCTAGAGCGTGTAGCCGATAGGGGCAATTTATTAAATAATTGACTTAAATCAGAAAAAAAAATATTAAAAAACAACAGTTACACTGATAGACTTTATCGTTCTCCTTCTTATGCTAACAGAAATTTTATAAATGTCTTGACATCAGTTGGGCCCAACCGAAGCTGAATTGTTAGTTGGGAAGTGTAGTTTGAATTGTGGAATGCGTAGAATCAATGTTTACAGAGTTTAGGGGTTTTCGATGAGATGAGGTTTAACCCTTCAAGCCTCTCTAACGAGTCTGTTGCTAAGTTACTACTTTCAGTGGTTTTTCCCTCGTTTTTCTACAAAATTTGCGTGAGTTCGAGCATTTTACACATTATTAGCATGTTAAAGACCTTATAATTTGGTGACCAACAGTCTCAGTTTCTAAGAGATATGCATATAATAGACTAGTTCATTTATAGTTGGAGCAGTTAAAAGGGTCTACTGTCGTGCGTAGATCGGGCAAAACAAGTCTCTGCCATTACCATTTTACGAAACAAGCATGTGAGCAACTACGTTCACCATAGGTATCAGCCAGAGATATTACTTTTTTTGTTTTTTATTTTCTTCTTATTGTGTTTGCTCACTCAATGCAATATTATACTTGCCTCCATTTCCTTTGCAATGATGATTTCATTTGCTGTAAGGAATCTCATATATATTTGCAAGTAGCGAGGAGCACTTTTGATCTTTAAAAAAAGATTGCTGAAGCACAGCATTCCCCTCAGAAAAGTTTGTTTGTGTAAAATATATGAGAGCCTTCTTCGTATATTAGTAATAACACATAGAATCGTTGCTTCTGGCATATAGTACTCATCATAACAACCAACAAAACACAACAAATAGGTATAAACGAAGAATCTTTTCCACACACCACTTGGCCCCAAAAGGACAACTAACTTAACACTATAACCATACAAGGAACAAAAGAGCCACCTCGCGAAATTTGTATAGCATGCAAATGGTGAGCAAAAAAGTTGATAAGTATAGGTAGGTGTGCATTGGTACGTAAATAACAAGGACTCTTTGCGGTGTAAGTTTTTTTTTCGTATTTTTTTTGTACAGATAATATTTCACACTATTTTAATTACATGTCATCTAGGACTTTGCATGTGGAAAGAACGATGCTCTGAAATTGCTTTTTCACGCAAAAGACAACAGCCAAACGACTTAGTATAAGTTTAGTTCTTGCTCCCCTGGCTGTGTGCTAGAAATGATGGGGTGCGGGTTCAGTTCAGTTCGGCATCATAGCGAACAAAACCGGAATCCCATAATAGAATAGAATGGAAATTTCAAACAAAGACAAGAAATGAAAATATGAAAACCGGATGTCTGCGAAAAAATACCCTGGAAATCCAGGATGCAAAGCGTAATATAATAGCACTCTCTTACCTCATTGAGAGAAAAATGGGCGAATAGGCGGTTTGCTGTGTTATGCTTGGGGGTGCTCTGGGATTTGGGTTTGAGTTTGGAGTTCTAGGTTATGCTGGTGCCCAATGCGAAGAATGTTCATAATTTTACTATCCTTGATGTAGAATGAGCCGCACGTTCCTCTTGCCTCTATCAGCTGTGTGGTAATTGTGGGAACAGAGGGTACACTTCACGCATTCAAATGCACAGAGGGGATTATAGGTACCATCACATCATAGCTGTACACACAGCATTGAAGCTATTAAATGGGTGTGTTGAAAGGAAAAAAAGAGTCCTTTTTTTGTGTTGGGTCGTAAATGAAATTTAAGTCTTTATGCTTCTACAAGATTTTCTCATAAAATGTTATGTTTGAAGGAAGCGAATATGGCATTAGGATAGAATGGACTAGCTAATCTGGAACAGATGCTATCGTGCATAGGTATTGCGGAGTTTTCGTAAAAGTACATTTGGATTATATAATGTTCGTGTTTAGCAGTCAGAGGAATGGAAAGTATATTTATATTTGGTTTTAGACCCACCGCGTTTAAGATAACTTAGTTAGTAAAAAATAAAACAATTTTGAGCTACATATACTTATCTACTACTGGGCTCGTATAATTTAATTTAAAAAAAAACAGTTGATCCAGCGGATTCTTCTGGTATATAAGAATGTTGAAAAAAAGCATTTTGAACAAAGATTCTATTTGATTGCCTTAATTCCAGTTAGTATAGTATAGTATATTATTACTGAAGAAATCCAAAAGAACAGCTGATCGGTAAATATTCTCAGTTATCACATTTAGTTAGAAGCTCATTTCATTTGTTATAAGGGATGTTCTTTGACTGGCTCTGGAATTTTAAAAACTCATTTGTGGGATTTTCAAAAAAAGAATACCATTTCAAGGGCCAATAAATGATCATAAAGGGTCAGCTATTTTCATCATTAATTTTCACTTGCGCTATTGGGTACGTATTGAGGAGCTAGAGCTTAAATTTCTAGACCAATTTACTTCAATTTTAATTTATTAATGACAGTATGGGCGCGTTTGGGCGGCAATCCAAACCTATCCGGATAGGTTTGTGTTGTTGTAATCCCATAGGAAAAATTCAGCTGATGAACCAAACAGCTATTGTCAAAAACAAATCTAAAGCTATCCTAAAATTTTCGGGATAATAAACTATCCGATGTGCAATTTGAGGAACAGCTGATTACAGCTGACTTTTGGTTTGCGGGTGTCGCTTGAGTAGTTGTTTGTTTTTATTTTTTGTTTTTATACCTATAACAATTGTAACAAAATAAACAAAATTAATAATCTGTCAATTGGAAGGCCACAACCACAACATACGTTATTGAAAACATAGCATAAATCTGCGAAAAAATAATTTCTGGTAGGTACTTAAACTTTTGTCAGCTGTTTTGATAGGTTACCTATCCGGTTCGTTCAAAAACATATCAGATACTAATATATCTCAGATAGCATATCTGAGTGCCGGTAGCCCGAACGCGGCCTATTACTCACCATAATAGAGAACAAGCATAGCAAGCTTTAAATCCAAATGTACCTATTATTATATAGGTACATACAGTGATTTCTCTCATAAACGGACACTGATGGTATACCAACAAATTTGTCCGTTTTTGATAGGTCTTATATTAGCATATTATTATCAAAATCCTCGAAATTTCTTATTCAGTCGAAAAATTGGAATGTACCCAGTTTTTAACAGTATAGCGCTTGCGAGACAGTACAAAATTTAACCTATACCTACAAATCGTCATCTATGTCCATTTTTCAAAATGTTGGCAAATCGATTTTTGAAGTTCAGATAAAAAATGTTTGTTTAGGTACCTATATTAGAAATTTTTTTTTTAAAGTGATTTTTTATCTGAAAGCCTTGGCCGTTTTATACGACACAACAATTTGTTCAACAATCGTGGTGAAGATAATACAATACATAAACAACCTTTAATTCGAGCAAGCCATATTGTATGAGTGTCAACTTAGAGAAACAACATTCACCGATCGAAAAAAATTTAATTGGATAATTAGCCGTAAATTAGTCGTGAATTAGTTGTGACAATTTTGAATTTGTCGCTCTGTGTTTTCTATTTTTTTTTTGTAAAAATGTGAAATTCGTGTCAACTTAGCGAAGCAGCATCTGAAAAACGTATAAAAACTTTTAATTGTGAATGTTATACTGCTCTATAATTTGCCGTTAATTAGTCGTGAAAAAAATCGATTTTGTTTAAAAAATAATGGAATAGTTTGTTGAAAGGAATTCGGAATTACAGTTATGTAGGTTCATTTTGATTTTCAGGTTCTCTTCAAGTTGTCTGTCATGTCGACGCATTCGTAAAGCTTGTAAACGTATACGTAAGCGACTCTAACGCGAACGCGTCATTTTATACTTTTTTTCTTTTTTATTAATAATGAACTTTTTATGTTTTTATGTTCATTTTTTGATTTTTGTTTTTTTAATATATAAATAAATAATAGTAAAAGTGATAACTTTTATGTTTAATTTGAAAAATGTTGAATTATAAATGCGCTTCTGAATGCTGTGCCTGTTTGCGTAATTTCAGCAGTGTCTTCTTCGGAATTCGAATTTTGCATTTGAGTTGGTATCTCTTCGAAAAGGTTAGGGAAATTCCACTCCTTGGCCACATTATGAAGTTCAGCTACAGCAACAACAACATTTTTGGCCGTTTCTAGATCCACTCGTAGTCGATCTAGCAATGTCCTAAATTTTGATTTTAGTTGCCCATTTAGGCATTCTATTTTACTTCTTGTAGAAGTGTGGCTATTATTAGACCTTTCTTCCTTTCTATCGCTCGGGTTTCTGAATGGTGTTAACAAAATGTTAGAGCATGGATATCCAGCATCACCCAGTAAGACACCCTGATGTGTGCTAATACTTACTTCGAGCTTTAGAAATATTTTTAATTATTTTTCCCACTGTGGACTGCACCATTCCAAAAAATGCTCCTAAAGTATTCAAAAAGTTTTCTACACAAAACTGAATCCTCGAATATTTCAAAATCTTCGTTCTCCGAAAACATTTTCCATTTGCATGAAGTTATTATGAATTAATAACTTCAGCATTTATGACAGAGATGTCATATATATTTAGTATGATGTTAAAAAGATAAAACAGCTATCTGGTGATCTTAACTTTAGTAAAATGTTAAGAGATAGTATGATGTTAAATTCGTTTAAAATTAGAGAAATCGCCTTTTTAACCTAGTATCATACTAAAAATGCTTTAACATTTTACTAAATCGTTTAAAATTTTGTGCTATAGTTTTTAATTGTTTGTTCAGAAGTTGGTATTGAGAACTTTGAAACATGTAACCATTTTACTGGGGGTACAACGTCGATTGTTAGGCAAATTAAGCACATTCAAATTTTCATTTTTAGCTAAACCATTATAAGTATTGTTGTTTATATCAGATAAAAATTGAGTTGTTTCCAAACTGGCATTGTTTCTTAAGTTAGGCAAAGCACAGGGTTAGGGTAAAGAGGAATCATGGTATTGATAAAAAGTGTTTTTACTAGATTCGCTTGCATTAGAAACAAAGTTGTTGTTGGGTTTTGCCGACTTGCTGTTTAAAAGTTCACTCAATTTCACTTGAAGAGAGTCAAATTCGCACAGTTTTTCCGGAGGACATCTACCACAGAGAATAAGTCATTTACTCTAGTAAATAATTCTTTAACGGGGAATTTTGCGCACTCATGACAATGGAATGAAAGATTAGAATTAATTTTTCTTATTTCTTTTAACAAATCATCAGAAGTTCCGGTACAGATTCTATGAAAAGATTTTCCACAAAATAAACCGCACTGAATACTCTCGTCAAGCAAGGCTTTAAGACATTTAGCGCACTTTAGGTTAACTTTGTTAGACATGATGAAAGAAAAATAAAGAACAACCGAACAGGTTCAAGCATATCAATAGAATGTAGTAAGAGGGACAAAATATTAAAAACCCAGGACTGTTAAAATTCTTTCTCAAAAACGTTGCTAGCTCCCGTACTATTATAAGATATTTTATTTTGTTCAAAAACCAATTTTTGTGTGAATCTGAAAATTATGCAAATCTGCAACCATTTCATCTCACAGTTCGGCGGCGGCACCGCGCGTCGCGTCGCTGTTTTTCTTATTTGTAACCATAATATAGTAGCAAGGGTACTTACAATTTTCATCACACAATATTGGTTTCTCATGAGTGAGGTTTTTAACTCTTCTACATTTCTGTCAATTACCAACACGCACCCATTATCTGGTGAGAGTTGGATATCACTAGACCCCGATTTTCCAAAAGCTGTGGAGCATGTACATATATGAAAATTATCAGCTTCAAAACAAAATCAGATTTAACTAATATCAAAAATCAGAGATAGCAGAAGCTGTTGGCAAATGTTCACTCTCAATCATAATGATAATTTGAATATAATATGATGATACCTCTGTTACTATCTCAACTCGTGTAAGGACATCTCTGTTACAGATACCTACTCATGTCGATTTTTGTTCTTCCATTTAAATTCATTTAAAAGCAATGTAAAATTATTCAATTACAATATTACCACTGTTATCATTATGCGACCAAAAACAAGAATATTTATATCTATCTATATTGAGCTTTCCACAAAAGTCACGTAAACATTGTGTTGGCTCTCTAATGAATACATGACACAATGTCCTGGACGTTTCCAAAGGAAATAATATATTTTAATATTATCATCTCACATTTTCGTACAGAAAGTAACATCATCAGCATTACTATGACAACAAAACTATTATTCTACGACGAAAATGATAACGTTCCTCGTTATGGGAATATATACATATATTAAACACACAAAGAGGTCCATGTTTTCTATCTTTCTCCAAAGGGAATATTTTGTTAAATCCATCTTTTCAATTAACTTTGAAACGAAACAGACAGAAGGACTCTATAATACATTTATTAAAGGGTGACCATATTTTTAACTTCAGAATAGAAAAAAAATATTTTTTTTGTATCCAAAAATGACTGTAAAATAGTATAAATAATGGGTACTATAAAATAATATGTACATAAAATACCAATTAATAATATCTACTTAAAAAAAAAAAAGGTTGTAGAGACCAAAATAGTTCACATACGCCATAGTCAACCTCATTGATGTTAGTTATTATGACAGAATATTTATACAGTATTTTCTAAGACAATATAATTTACAAAATTATAGATCTACATATATAAAGCTGTATAATGTATATTTTGTAATGTAATCTAGTAATATTTTATTAGTCTACAGCGCGTGGCTGGCGGCCACGGCATTATTATTTTAGCTCAAAAGAACCTTCTGTATAAAAATTTTTAACGTTAAATGCTGATATCCAATAGCGCGTTGCGCGTCGCTTTGACAGATTTTTCTGCCAACGCGAGAGTTCACACATACCAATTTATGTAAGGTGTTTACAAGGACGCGTTTTGCATTAATGTTACGATTTGGCACATATTAGCATGTACACAAACCAACGTAACATAAGCTATCATATGTTGAAAAAAAACAACTTCGGCGCGCGTTTTGACAATTCAAATTATGTCGAATTCCTTTTAACAAAAAAAATCGATTTGTTTAGAAGACAAAATTGATTTTTTTGGACAAATTCCTCCATTGAAAGAAAAAAATCGATTTTGTTATAAAAAATCGCAAAAAGTACCACCTGAAATGGAGGAAGTTCCGTTACCTGGAGTACATACTGCAGTATGCGTAACCAAGCAACATACACCATACGAAATTTCGAAATTTCTTTGCTTCAAAGCTCGACACTATACCTTACCCCTTAAGCAACTCTGGGCGAACCTACGGCAAATAGGTGTTAGTAAACGATTTATGAACACTCTGACCGTTTTGATTTCGAGGTTGTTTCGGAGGATGAAATCATTAGAATTTTCAAAACTATTAAATCTGTGAAGATGGAATTCCTTTTCGATATATTAAACTTATTTTTCCTTATATTATTAAACCACTCACGCATCTATATAACCACTGCATTACATCTTCAACGTTTCCAACCTGGTGGAAAGCTGCTCGAATAACCCCTGTTGCTAAGAAATTTGTACCCGTCGAACCATCTGATTACCGACCGATAAGCATCTTACCCTGCTTGTCAAAGGTCTTGGAAATGATCCTTACAAAGCAAATATTAGAGCATCTTTCCACAAAAAGTCTTTTTTTTATCTCCATACCAATTTAGTTTTAGAGCAAACCACTGTTGTTCTTCTGCCATGTTCAAGATTCTTGATGTAATCAGGCTGCATGTCCCTCAAGTTAGCAGAGCAAGGTCAGCAGAACAAAGTTTTAATGATGTCATCATTAGGTGCTTAAAAGGTGCTAATTAAGTACCCAACAACAAAATTAAGTGCTCCAGTACTTTTGGAAAAAATTAATGTTCTGCTAACTTGATTTCAAGTTAGCAGAGCAATTTTCGAAAACTGGTTAGAACGCATGGAAAAAAAAATTGGTTTGCTCTCATAATTAGGTGCTATTTAAGTGCTCTACGAATCAAAAAAAAAAATTTGAAAAAAATTGTTTTTTACAAAAAAAAAAAATATTTTAAAAATTTTGAAAAAAAAATAATTTTTTTTTTATTTTTTTCTACTTTTTTCGTCATAAATATACTTGAATAATTAAGACTTCATCTAATTGGAGCTAAGTACCCCGTTTTCCGAAAGATTTTCCAAGATTTGAAGAAAAAAAAAAATAATTCAATTTTCCATACGAAACCCTGCTCTGCTAAATTAAATTCGATTTTTCTCGAACAATTCAAGATTTTTTCACCCAAATCTTTTTGATTTATTAGAAGCTCATTAAACTCGAGTTAAGTACCAAGATTTTTTCACCCAAATCTTTTTGATTTATTAGAAGCTCATAAAACTCGAATTAAGTACCCTATTTTGCGGAAGATTTTCCGAGATTTGAAGAAAAAAAAAATAATCCAATTTTCCATACGAAACCCTGCTCTGCTAACTTAAATTCGTTTTTTCTCGAACAATTCAAGGTTTTTTCACCTAAATCTTTTTGATTTATTAGAAGCTCATCAAACTCGAATTAAGTACCCCGTTTCCGAAAGATTTTCCAAGATTTGAAGAAAAAAAAAATAATTCAATTTTCCATACGAAACCCTGCTCTGCTAAATTAAATTCGATTTTTCTCGAACAATTCAAGATTTTTTCACCCAAATCTTTTTGATTTATTAGAAGCTCATTAAACTCGAATTAAGTACCAAGATTTTTTCACCCAAATCTTTTTGATTTATTAGAAGCTCATAAAACTCGAATTAAGTACCCTATTTTGCGAAAGATTTTCCGAGATTTGAAGAAAAAAAAAATAATCCAATTTTCCATACGAAACCCTGCTCTGCTAACTTAAATTCGTTTTTTCTCGAACAATTCAAGGTTTTTTCACCTAAATCTTTTTGATTTATTAGAAGCTCATCAAACTCGAATTAAGTACCCCGTTTCCGAAAGATTTTCCAAGATTTGAAGAAAAAAAAAATAATTCAATTTTCCATACGAAACCCTGCTCTGCTAAATTAAATTCGATTTTTCTCGAACAATTCAAGATTTTTTCACCCAAATCTTTTTGATTTATTAGAAGCTCATTAAACTCGAATTAAGTACCAAGATTTTTTCACCCAAATCTTTTTGATTTATTAGAAGCTCATCAAACTCGAATTAAGTACCTACCCCGTTTTCCGGAAGATTTTCCAAGATTTGAAGAAAAAAAAATAATTCAATTTTCCATACAAAACCCTGCTCTGCTAACTTAAATTCGAGTTTTCTCGAACAATTCAAGATTTTTTCACCCAAATCTTTTTGATTAATTAAAAGCTCATCAAACTCGAATTAAGTACCCCGTTTTCCGGAAGATTTTCCAAGATTTGAAGAAAAAAAAATAATTCAATTTTCCATACAAAACCCTGCTCTGCTAACTTAAATTCGAGTTTTCTCGAACAATTCAAGATTTTTTCACCCAAATCTTTTTGATTTATTAAAAGCTCATCAAACTCGAATTAAGTACCCTATTTTCCGGAAGATTTTCCAAGATTTCAAGAAAAACTAATATATAATATTAAGAAAAATCGAATTTAAGTTAGCAGAGCAGGGTTTTGTATGGAAAATTGAATTATTTTTTTTTTCTTCAAATCTCGGAAAATCTTTCGGAAAACGGGGTACTTAATTCGAGTTTGATGAGCTTCTAATAAATCAAAAAGATTTGGGTGAAAAAATCTTGAATTGTTCGAGAAAAATCGAATTTAAGTTAGCAGAGCAGGGTTTCGTATGGAAAATTGAATTATTTTTTTTTCTTCAAATCTCGGAAAACCTTCCGGAAAATAGAGTACTTAATTCGAGTTTTATGAGCTTCTAATAAATCAAAAAGATTTGGGTGAAAAAATCTTGAATTGTTCGAGAAAACTCGAATTTAAGTTAGCAGAGCAGGGTTTTGTATGGAAAATTGAATTATTTTTTTTTTCTTCAAATCTCGGAAAATCTTTCGGAAAACGGGGAACTTAATTTGAGTTTGATGAGCTTTTAATTAATCAAAAAGATTTGGGTGAAAAAATCTTGAATTGTTCGAGAAAACTCGAATTTAAGTTAGCAGAGCAGGGTTTTGTATGGAAAATTGGATTATTTTTTTTTTTTCTTCAAATCTTGGAAAATCTTCCGGAAAATAGGGTACTTAACTCGAGTTTGATGAGCTTTTAATTAATCAAAAAGATTTGGGTGAAAAAATCTTGAATTGTTCGAGAAAACTCGAATTTAAGTTAGGAGAGCAGGGTTTTGTATGGAAAATTGAATTATTTTTTTTTCTTCAAATCTCGGAAAATCTTCCGGAAAATAGAGTACTTAATTCGAGTTTTATGAGCTTCTAATAAATCAAAAAGATTTGGGTGAAAAAATCTTGAATTGTTCGAGAAAACTCGAATTTAAGTTAGCAGAGCAGGGTTTTTTATTTAAAATTGAATTATTATTTTTTTTTTCTTCAAATCTTGGAAAATCTTTCGGAGAATGGGGTACTTAATTCGAGTTTAATGAGCTTCTAATAAATCAAAAAGATTTGGGTGAAAAAATCTTGAATTGTTCGAGAAAACTCGAATTTAAGTTAGCAGAGCAGGATTTTGTATGGAAAATTGAATTATTTTTTTTTCTTCAAATCTTGGAAAATCTTTCGGAAAACGGGGTACTTAACTCTAATTAGATGAAGTCTTAATTATTCAAGTATATTTATGACGAAAAAAGTAGAAAAAAATAAAAAAAAAATTATTTTTTTTTCAAAATTTTTAAAATATTTTTTTTTTGTAAAACACAATTTTTTTCAATTTTTTTTTTTTGATTCGTAGAGCACTTAAATAGCACCTAATTATGAGAGCAAACCAAATTTTTTTCCATTCGTTTTAACCAGTTTTTGAAAATTGCTCTGCTAACTTGAAATCAAGTTAGCAGAACATTAATTTTTTCCAAAAGTACTGGAGCACTTAATTTTGTTGTTGGGTACTTAATTAGCACCTATTAAGCACCTAATGATGACATAATTAAAACTTTGTTCTGCTGACCTTGCTCTGCTAACTTGAGGGACATTCAGGCTGCAGTATGATCAAAATAATTTGACAGTTTTGTGTTTAGGGTAGGATGGTATAAGAGTGCGCGGTCGATAAGAGTGCGCATAGCGATTAACTACAATTTTAAAGGACATAGAAGACTGAATGGATTCATTTTGGCAGCACCTTAGTGAACTTAACTAACTGTCAAAATTTTCTGAAAATGTGATGGTAAATGGAGGTGCTAGGTGACTTTTAATTTTTTAGCTCTTTTATTTTTAATTTTTATCACTAAACGTACAAAGTTAAACCATAAAAATAGTACCTGACATTGAAAAATTGAAGAAAAAGAAAACATTTGAGTGACTGGTTAGTTTGATTAAAAGTGTGGTGCCGTATATATATATATTCTTGAAGCACGTGTTTCAAAATGTAAGAGTGCGCGTGCGCACTCTTGTACTTCATGTTATTTGTTTCACAAAATTGTATGAAGGCTTTTTTTATTATCTTTAGAATGTCTAGATACTGTGCATCAAAGAGGCTAGATTACGAATAGAGGGAAAGTAAGAGGTCTGTGGCTCGATCACTTCAAATGTCGGATTCTACACTCAGAAAAAGGCTTAAATCTCCAAAACACGCCCCAACGCTGGGGAGGTTTGACAACACTTTTACAAAAGAAATGGAACAAGAGCTATGCAAATATATCAAGATGATGGACGGGATGTTCGATGGTTTGACAACAAAGGGTCTCAAGACACTTGCATTTTCTTTCGCTGTTAAGAAGGGTATTTCTCATCGTTTTAACACCGGCTAAAATGGCAGGGAAAGAGAGGCTTCGAAGCTTAAGGCAAAGACATCTGATCTGTCACTTAGACAGCCTACCTCAAAGAGTGTAGCATCGGTTGAGACGCTTCTGTCTGTCTACTAACCTCGATTTTTTTTTATTGCACCAGCTGCACTGCTGATGATATATTTTCAAACATACGACTTAAGCAAACTGCATTGTACGCTAACTAACCAGCTTACGTTTACAGCATATAAAGATCGATCTAGGGCACAAACCAACAAAGCATGCTTTCTTTGCCTGCTGACAAAATGTTGTTTTCAGTATTGGTGAAATTGTACCGTCAATACATCCCGCTACACAAAGAAATCCTCGGAGAGAATTCTTTGTCCAGCAAATAGAGTTTAGGAGAAATTCGACGCTTGATAAACTACTCTGCAGACAAATACTTTTCTTATTCCGTGCACAGATGCAACACCGTGATATTGGGCTTTATTTACCGGCAAAATGTTATGCACACAAAAGTTGTTGGAAGTGACTTAAACCTAAGTATGTATATTCCTTTGACTGTCTATTTGTAGTTTATTGCCAATTAAAAAAAAAAACTCTCTTTTGTCGAAAAATTATTTCCGATATCAAAGATAATTCTTAACTTAACTACTCTTTGATAACTATTATTCATACTTCTTCGTTCTCAAAATGGTTATTTTTATTTTTTATTATTATTTTCCGACAACTTTTCATAAAAAAACGCTTATTCGCAAATGAAAATTTCTCTTTGCATATTACTGAAAAACTTTTCAAAAATTCTAAATATAATTTGCAAAGTTTATTTGTTTGGTGAAACGAAAAGTACAATATTTTTTCAAATCAACAAAACTTTTCACTTTGCAGAAAAGAACTTTTCACTTTGCAAATTTGCGTTTGGTGAAACGTAATTTGCAAAGAGGAAAACTTTTCATTTCAATAATTTCCTCTTTGCAAATTTGCGTTTGGTGAAACGAATTTTGCAAAATAAAAGTGAAAAGTTGCAAAGTGAAAAGTGTTTGGTGAAATAGGCCCCAGGTGTTCCACAGGGTTCTATTTTGGGCCCTATTCTCTTCTGTCTATTTACAAATGATTTGCCTTCCGTTTGTAAGAACGTATCCTTTCATCTATATGCGGATGATATACAGATCTATCTTTCAAGGAAAATTGGCTTGGTTGATGACCTTATCTCTCGGATTAATGAAGATCTTGTAGCAGTCTGCGTATGGGCTGATGAAAACGGTCTAAGGCTTAACCCTAAAAAACTCAAGCTCTGTTGGAGATATGATATGGAGTAATTCCCCACGATATCACTAAATGACTCAACTATCTCTTATGTAAAATCAGTGACTAGTCTTAGTTTTAAAGTAACTAATGACTTATCTAGTAAGGAGCATATAAATATTCTGTTGTTGGTCGAATATACGGTACTTTAAGAAAACTCTGTGTATCAAGTAGTTTTACACCTACTGAAACGTCTGAAACGCGACTTCGTTTAGTCAAAACGCTGCTTGTGCCCATTATTTTTTATTCGGAGGTGGTATATCCTAAACTAGACTCTTTGTCCGAACACAAGCTTAACGTTGCATTTAATGACATGAAGAGGTATGTGTATGGCCAACGTAGATACGATCGCATATCTCCTTACAAAACCAAAATTCTGAACTGTAGGTACCCTGTCAGAATATACAAATTTTCGAAACTATATTTTTTTGAATAAAGTATGAACACAAAAACTCCCGAGTATCTTTACGAAAGAATTAATGTCATTCATCTAGAACAGGAAACATATAAATGCCCTCTTTCAATTATCTAAACTCCTCACGGCCAAAATATAGAACATACATGGTAGGGGCTGTTATTTTTCGATCTAGAAATAATAAAAAATAAATCCTAAGTAAAACCTTCAGTAGCCCGTGGCAGAACGTTAAACTACTGCCTCTTGAGAGGAAGTGATAAATCCTACAAATATCTTGCCGCTCACCTTAGCCGTTCGGATTCGGCAATAAACTGTAGGTTACAAAATTACAAAGTAACAAATTAGCAACATCACTGCTAAAAAATATTAACCCATATTCCAAAAGTCGTATTTTATCTCGTACTCGTAGTCGAACTCGAACTCGTTTCGTATCAAAATCGTTATTCTTCAAGTCGTATACGTTGCGTACGGGAAGCTCAAAAAAACAAAGTACATATCGTCGCTCGTAGGAATTTGTCAAAATCAATAAAATTTCAATTGGAAAAGTCATTTGTATTGTTTTTTTTTCAATTAAATTATTTTATTTCTAATAAAATTCTGATGACTTCCATTGATTTATTTTTCCCGGACGGAGAAAAAATCGAATCCAATGGATTTGCCAGAAATTTGGTATGTTTTAAGCCTTTCCCAAACCAACGCGATTAATCGCCGCGATAAAAGAAAACAACAATAACAACACGAGGTTGTCAAACAAAGCAACACGTTGTTGTTATTGTTTTCTTTTGTCGCGGCAAATATTCGCGTTGGTTTGGGAGAACCTTTTAATTGTATGTACCTCAGTAATATGTGTATATATGTGATTGTGAAAAGTTGCAGTTCCACAAAATATTTCGAATGTCAAAAGAAGCTTTCGATTATGTACTCGAAGAGATAAATCCATTCTTAAAGACTTGTGCGCATTTAAGATCAATTCCACATATTCTTAAGCTGCCTGCCATTTTGCGATTTCTGGCGGAAGGAAACTATCAAACAGCGGTTGGCAGAGATTTCAATTTAGCTATCGCCCAGCCTACATTTTCAAAAATATTAAAAGAAATGTTAAATATATTCGAGCAGCATATTTGTTTTAAGTACGTTGAGTCCAATAAAAAAATGTACACAAATACGACTTCAATTAAATAGAAAAACTAGATTCGGAATAACGATACATTATGAACAGTCGTATGCGATGTTTTGCGTTTCCCAATAATAGTACAAGTGAAGTCAGATGTTCGACTCCTGGAATACCAACATACGACTGACAGAACAATAAATTACAATAATTCCCAATGGGAAGTTAATAAATATTGTCTGACATGATGTTTTAACAAACTCATTGATTTTTCATTTCACAAGATATACAAAGAAATAATGCAGTGATCCAAAATATAAGTATGGTCACCATAAAAACATAAGCCATCAAGCCATCACCATCTCCAGAATGTAAAAGCAATGTATAAGTGGCTTTTTTTCGAAAAGCTGTTTGTGAATGGCTTTGACTTGGGAACAGAAATGTTTTTTCTTCCATTTTTTTTTTTGAGACAGATTGTAAGCCTGCACCTTTGGTGAACATTAAGTCCTTAACTAGACCCAGGGGCAAAAGTTAATTATGGAACTTCTATCGGGACTACGTTTGGTTTTTGAGTGTGCCTCGATGATTTATGATGCTTGATGCAGCATTCTTCCAAAACAAAGGCTGAAAATAGTACATTACCTCCTATTTATACATAATATAGCAGAGGCAATTGAGAATGATTCACGAGGCTGAAATTGTTATAAATCATAACCATGTGAAATAAGGGAAACACAAACAACACATTGTGTATGTGAATTGTAATTTAAGTAATGTAAGTTCATACAATAAACTATTATAGTCTTGATTTAATTAAGATGGCTTCCAGAAATGATGTTCAGAACTTATTTTTAAGTCACACATATTAATTTTATTTTAATTATTTTTCTAATGCTGGCTACATTTACTACCTATGTATAAGATTTTTGTTATTATTTTGTTAATATAATTTTTAAAGCACGTACATACTTATGTATATAATGTGGTGAAGGTACATTTATTCAGTCATCATTCATGGTAATTCCAAATATAAAATTCAACAAAATAATTGAAAAAGTTGTTCACTACTTCAAAAAATAGATGTTTTGTGTTTGTTTTTTATTGCAGTATCTTATGGTTTTACCCCTGTTGCGGTTTTTTGTTAAGAACATAAAGGTTTTCGTCATATCGGGGGTAATCCGTCTATGTATATGTAACGTATTTAAAATTTTGAAAATGTTTATGCAGATGTAAATAATTATGTAGATACATACATATGTATATATCTACATAATAAGAACCTCATTCACAATAATTGTTTTAAAATACATCACTCCAAAGACATAAATGTTAAAAAAGAGCCAAGTTCTCCATGTATACAAAAAACCAGTATGTAACAAGTCAGCCGTGTAAAGTAATGAGATCTAAAAGTACACCTAGTTCTAAGTTTATGAAAGTTTAATATCAAATATTTTAAGTAGATCTCATTAGTTTTCAGGGCTGACTTATCACCTACAGGTTTTTTGTATACATTTATGTTTTTGGTGTGATTACTTCATCGCGCTAGATTCAATGTGAGTATACTCTCATTTATCGCAATGTTAATTAATTTTGACAGAAGAATCTTAAGTGGTTCATCTAAATGTTTCGCAATGGTTTGGAAGAGCTTTAATCGACGACTTGATTTTTTTCGTTTGTAGGTTCAGTCCAAAAGGACTTTTTTGAAAAAGGGTTCCTTAATAGATAAAATTCTTAATATTTATTCAATGTTGATTTACAACTTCTAGCTATTTCATATAGGTATCACTGGATCTAGTCGAATTCAAGCAGCAAAAGGCTTTCTGAAGGCCTAAGCGTTTTTAACTGTTCTGAACTCTAAAAGCGACTAGTTCACTTTGCATAAACCAATAACATAATGTTGCTGGAGTAGATGCCGAGGAGAATCTTCGTGAAATTTGAGACCAATCTCTTCTAAATCTATCCATATACAGCTCCAACATAAAGTACATTATAAGTGCATAAGTAGAATTCTCCATACTCAAGAAATCAAAGTCCATATAAACCACTTTTTGTGCTGAAAAAAAAAAAAGAAATTCATCAAACAAATTATCTTCTTTGCGTTTGCATATACACTAAAGCCATCGTTTAATTGAAATTTCTGACAAAGGGTAATCGCTTTTCTAATCCAATGGAACGCATTTCATGCGCCGAGCACAACGACGACGATGACGACAAATCGTTACTCGTCGCCCATTAATAGCACTCTCATTCAAAGTTCCCGACTAGACCATGGAACTTAAATTGAATGCGCTGCCAACATAATACCTCCAATTAGAATTATCTGCACGAAAATTTGCATCTATGTACATCCGCCAACCAGTTGGGATTAAAATTTAATTGGAAGCCATGGCTCCCATACTCTGCACAAAAGCCTGCACGTTAGGAGTATAGGTACAAGTACAATACTATTAGCCCTAGAACTGGAATGTCTGATGTGCCTGCTCTACTGGCCGTCTATGGGATTTAATGTTCCTGTGCCATCATGATTTTAGATCTGCGGAAGTCGCACAATTAGTAAAAAGCCCAAGCCCAACCTTCTCCCACTCCACAATTCCTGTCATACTAAAGCCCGTCTCATACATTATTTTCATTAACGGTATTTAGGAGTCGCATTATGTATCCCAGATATACATATGTATCTAATTATGCTATACGAACATAGATACAACATAAATCCTACTAAAGCAGAAAATCGCGCCCGACTATCACTATTATTAACGGCACTGCACATATCGGTCTCTAAAGCAATTAAAAGATTACCGAAACGGTATTTCGCTTTAGCTGCTTAGCGAGGACTAAAATCAGCGTGCAGAGTGAACAAACTATAAACAGTGTTTAAGCGCTTAAAATGTAAGAGGAGGTAATTTAATGAGGAATGAACAATTTCACGAGAATACCTATCTAAGTACTCAAAAAAAAAAAGTAAAAAGTCTAGTCCCAAAAATCAATATCAAACTTTGGAACAACACGAAAACCATGGCCTTAATATAAGCAACTCTTTTGCTTACAAATGTGTGTTAAAGCTTTTTGAACAAAAGGATTTTTTTCATTTTATGATATTCAGTCCATTAGCTTTTACATTTCGTTTTTATTGTTCTGAATGTCCTTTAACATTTAATTTCTATGTGATTTTACTTTGTTTTCTTCCTGCCTACATAGTTTCATGAGTGACTTAAGTTTATATTTGGCCGGACCTTTAAATAAGAAAAAGAATAAAAACTTATAGATCTAGAAGAGTCAATGGAGTTCCTTTTGGCTTACAAATTTCTAAATATTATTGTAAGGACTTCAGCACGAATGACTTTTTATGGTGGTTCAGGTTGTATACGCAAAATCGGTCAGGAACAAAGAAGAAGAAATACCTGTGAAGTTAGCAACATAATTTATTAAAATTGAAGAAAAAATGAGAGTTCCCGGTAGCCAACAAAGAGTTCTCAAGTTCCTAATACTTTTTACTTGCGATATAGGTAGGTAATATAGGGCAAGTTATGAATTCGTGCAAGAAATCGAACTCGAGATAACAATCAAACTTGTCATTACGATGATTGAGAACACAAAAAAGTGGCTCCCGCAATTCCGTCTGTCTGTCTGTGTGTATGTCTGCAAATCTGTATGTCTGACTGCAACCTCGGCCTACAGCCCAAACCCCTGAAGCGATTTTCTTCAAACATTAGATTTTTTGGTGATTCCATAGAGGGGAAATCGACATTTTCTTAGCTCAAAAAATAACGGTAACATAGGACCTTTTTAAAAAAAAGCTATTTATCTCAAAAACAGCTCTAACGATTTTTTTTAAATTTTGTGTGTGTACTAGTGGTGGTATGGTCTATATTTTGATGAAGAAATAAGAAAATTACCAACAGCCGTTAGTAACAGTATCTGCCATAGAACCGTTGTTTTTTTTGTTTCCGATTTTTTCGTTAACCGCTGAACCAATTTTGATCAAAAATTTTACTTAGGAGGTCCTGTCAAGTTGGAATGCCACTGCATACATGGGTGCCTGTTGTTTCGTTTTTTTTCACTTCGCTTTTCGTTGTTTCGCTTTTCTTATAATTTTTTTTATTTACTTCGATTATGTTTACTTTGTTTTTCAATCACCTCGCGCTACGATCACTTCGCCCTACGATCACTTCGCATTTCTTTCTTTCTCTTTTTACTCGTTTTGCAATTTCGTTAAAAGTGTAATGAGTTATTTAGGTCAGGCTATCTCTTTTGCGGTTTATTTGGCATTTCGTTTTGTATTAGAATCTTTTGTTTTGGCGTGGGTTAATTTTGTCTTCAGGTCATTATAATAGTGCGCAGCAAGCTTCAAACTATCAAACAAAAATATTAAAAAGTTTTAAAGTGGATAAAAATACAATTTGTAACGTATTTAAATCAGTAAGGGGAAAAGAAAAACTTAATTATAATGGACTTTACAATTTTGTAAAAATTGATTACTTTCACATTGGATAAGTTCAAAGTTTTTTAAATGCAGATTCTTTGAATGCAAAAGAAACTTTGCATACATCCAACCTTGCACCTACCCCGAATCCTATAGTGGGCCAAGCATAGGGGCAGCATGTCCCCCCTTACATACCTCACTGTTTATACGCCGTAATGCAAGCTTACATAAATAACATAAAAAAATTAAAAATTGAATAAAAAAGTAGTTGTGGTAATTTTCAAATATGTCATAAACTAGACATAAAACCATATAGTTTTCAGTGTTCGATTAAATTTTTTTTTTTGATGTAAAGAGGGCTTTAAAATTCGCGCGAATTTGAATGCCCTTGGTCTTTTTACATAAAAAAAATGAAAACGAACCAAACAATGGCGAAGTAATCGAAATCGAAATGAACAAAAATGGAAATGAACAAAACCCGAAATAATCGAAAAATTTAAATAATAAAAGACGAAATGAACTTCAAATGAACTAAGTAAAGACTCAATGATATTTTTTCAAAACAAATATAAACCAAGTAATTGAAAAACATTTTCATTAAAACACTAAAACGAAGTAATCAAAAAACGAGATGAAAAAAACGAAACAAACCATACCCCAAATTTTGTATACTGCGGAAATAAGTCACCTAACTAGAAGGCACTATTTAATTGAACTTAATTGATTTATTATCATCATATTGATTCAAAATAGATTTGAATGGCCTTTAGTCCACGAAAATAAGCATTTGTTCATGGCGCGCGTGAGATTGCTACCTCACTTGGAACCAGGCCCCCCTTTCAGCGCTGTACTAAATTTCATCATTCTAATAGAATCAGAAGTACTCCACATAATTAATAACCATTTTGAGGAAGTGGTCGGATACCACGCCCTCTATATGGAAAACCTCAAATTTATGATTTTTTGCTTTGTATAGTACATGATGCAAGCCCTCCCGTTCTACTGAATTTCCTCATTACACAACAATCAAGAGTGGTCCATATAGTAGGCAACTATTTTTAGAAAAATTGCTGGATGCCACGCCCTTTAAATGATAACCCCAAATTTTAATTTTTTTTGTTCTCATTTTAAGACCTACCACACTTTTATCATTTTACAACAATCAGAAGTGCTCCATATACCTAATTGATAGCAATTTTGATAGCTAAATTTTCGACTTTTTTTCTTTATACTAAAGCGAAATAACAAGATTCTGCGGTCACGGTAAGTGCTCCATAATTTTGATGAGCTGTCAGTCACTGAATCCATGAGTCAGTCAGTTACGGTTTTCGCGACATTTGACGTCCTATATCTCAGGAACCACTTGTGCTAGGAAATTGATAGTAACTGGTGAAGAGTCTGTGCTTGCCTAGCTTAGCAAGTATGTCGAGTTTGAAGTTTCTAATATTATTGGTTCCGAAGTTAGAGGAGGGTCGATCGCAGACAATCACGTGTGATTATGATTAATATTATAATCAAGTAGCACCGAAGCTGATTCCACGTTTCCACCTCAGACAGCGATGCCAACTGAGGCTTTTTTATGCCTTTTAGGCATTATTTCACTGCCTGAGGCTTTGAGGCTTATTTTTTTTTCAAAAAGGCTTTTTTTCATTTCATACAAACTACATTTTTTTTTAATTTATTTGTTTTTCTTATAATTTATTTATTAATTTATTGTTTAAAACATTCTAAAAAAAATCTTAGCCAAAAAATAATTCTCATCTATAATTACTATTTTCTAAAAGAATGTGCATCCACCATCAAACTATTCACAATTTTCCAATGATAGTAAGGAAAATTTTTTGCCGTTAGAAGAGATATAATTGGGAAGAAAAGTTACTGTATACATTGCTGTTAACTTTTCAACGTTGAATGCACGCGATTAAAAATTATTTCGAGAAAACTGTCTAAATTTTTTCATCGAAAGTGCAAGACAAAGAATTAAAAAGAATTCGAAATTATAAACTCCGATCCTATGAAAAACAACCGTGAAGTCTAATATCACGTCTATAAAGCTAGCACATACACATTAGTATAATCAATTTAAACCATAACTAGAATTTTGTGCTCTTTTTGTGCTATTTTAGTGTGGAAGTCAATATTTTTGTGCTAGCATAGTTTTCGTTTTATGCAAATATATGCTACCTTAATATTAAGCTAGGAAAACTTCTAAACCGCTCAACATAATCAATTAAAATAAAAACTAGAATTTTGTGCTATTTTTGTGCTTTTATTCTGTGCAGGTCTCGATTTTTGTACTAGCACAGTTTTTGATTTATGCATAATTATGCATTTGTATGCTACCATATAAAGCTAGCAAAACTTCTAAACCGCTCAGCATAATCAATTGAAATAAAAACTAGAATTATGTGCTATTTTTGTGCTTTTATTTTGTGCTAGCATAGTTTTTGATTTATGCATAATTATGCATATGTATGCTACACACAACAAAAATCTTCTCGTCGTTCACCCCCTTCTATGCAATTCAATGTGTTGGTTGATGTTGGCGCAATCATACTCACCCACACAAACTCACATTATTCTTTTTGCTTTTTTGACTACTATATGTTGCATGCAACTCATAATAACATTCCTTGATTCTCCTCTCTCTTGAATCTTGACTATTTCATATAAATAGATCTTCGAAAAAAAACCATCTTATTGCGATTGGATAAACTAAGATTTCGAACTATTTGAAAATAACGACTTTTTATTGCAAAAAAAAACTTTATAAAACGTGTTATTTTTTAATAAAAATTTTCTTTTTGTGCTTGTTTTTTTTTTTATTGAATTAAATAATTATATAAATATACATAAGGCATTTTGAAAAAGTTGTATGCTATTTATTTCATATTTAGTTAGGTACTTAAAGACACTATTAAAATTAGAAAATTTACTTTTTTTCAAAAGCATAATTAAAAAATGGGGACGGAATTCAAAAATCAGTTTCAAATGAATAGAAGCCCTGTTTACTACCTCTAAAAATATACATACCTATATGTATATATTATATTATATTATATGACAACATCCGTCCTGTTTTAAGGAAATTGGGAACCCATTTGGCAGTTTAACGTAATTTTTCGAAACATTTCATCGCAGTTTTGAAATATAACGACCAAAATAAAAAAAAAAAAAGCTTGAACGTTTGGAAGCCAAAAATGTCAGTCTTTTATACACAATTTAAATTTTGGCAATACGTGGTCCCAGGGCTAAGATTTTTAGAAAGCCGTTTTGCCAATTTTCCAATTTGCCTCTTAAGCAAATTAAAAAAAGATCTTCGTAATGGAGATCTTTTTGGTAGCTATTAAACTGTTTGAAGCTGAACTTAACGCCATAATATTATTCAGTTGAAGGGTAGTTTTAACATTGAAAATGTTTATAGGATCGTTTTGACAGAGTTGTGGTGTTACTAAAATGATAAAATGAAATAAATTCAATAAATCAGAAATGAACTCCAGCATATAGGGCATCACAACGAAATTTTTGGTTGGTTTTACTAAAGAAATGACCGAAATGATTGAAATGAACACATGAACTTAGAATATGAAAAATGAACTCCAGCGTATAGGGGGACAACTATTAAATTTTTGGTTGGTGTTACTAAAACATTACTAGAATGATAAAAATAAACAAACGAACACAAGCGATGAATTACAGCAGGCGTAGGCAATAGGTATACGGGGAAAAAACGAAGAAAATTCGTCGTCAACAGACAAGCTTCAGTGGAAGAATATTCAATGAAGAATATTCAAAAAGAGAAAAAAACAATAAGTAAAACGCAACCAACAAAAGTGGATCTATAGGTATACTCTGCCAGATTTTTGTATGCAGTGTAGGTATATATGTAAAAGCTATGCATCAACATAATTATGGAGGTAGGTAGCTGATTTTTTGAAATTGAAAATGATAGGTATTTATTTTTATTCGATACAGAATACAATTCTGTCCTATAAAAAAGGCCAGTGATGCAGTTGAGTGTGAAAGCCGGAGTTAGGCTTGCTTGAAATCGATTTATGTAGGTATGTAATATGTAGGACAACCAAAAATATGCTACAGCATATTTTTTTTTAGTAACACTATTAAGACGATACTAGATTAGAAATCCGTTTTATAAGTAAATGCATATTTTTTATATTTACGATTTACGTGCATATTTTGGCATGCCAATTTTTTTTAGGTATATGTTTCATAAGAAAACCATAGTTTGTTCAGTTATTATTATTATTTATTGTATTATTCATACTAGAATGTCAGTTTATTAGACTTGACCATTCTTTATTACTTCAATTTCATTGAATTTTTGAAAAACAACAACTTAAAGGCGCTACCACCAATTGTTTAGGAATTAATTTTAGGTATTTTAATTTGTTTTATTTTTGTTTGGCTGAAGATATAGCTATTTCAGGGGGTGCCAAGTCCTATCATCAGTCTACTTTTAGTGATGCTGAGCTCTAATCCAATTTTATTGTGAAAAACTTTTTACGTGCACACCATGAGGTTTGAACCCATTGCCCAGTCATCGAAGTCGTATGCACTACGCATTCCAATACTTATGACCACTGACGTCACTGGTCGAGATGTGCTGTTTGTTTATCAAATGCAGCATTTTTATAATTTGTTCAGTATCTTCTAATGTTTATTCAATAAATAATAAAGGTCTATAGGGAAGCATTATCAGCATTATAGCATAACCAAAAAATTAAAACCTAACTTCAGGTTATGTCGAAAAATTCGCATTACGGAAATTTGGGTTGGAGTTTTATTTTTGTTGTTTGAGAAAATTTACCTTTTTTTGAGTTGGTTAAATCGACTCGAACGATTTTGTTTCAATTTTGTAATCTAGTAAATAAAAAAAAATAAATTTGATGGCACAAAAGCTCATGAGGAACTAGGGCCTAGTGACTTACAACTCTCAACCATTCCTGTGTGCGTGTCTGCAGGAATGGAGGGGATCTACAGTTTATTGCCGAATCCGAACGGCTAACGAGCGGCACTTTCTGTGACAGGAGATACTCTTGGAGGATTTGTCAATTCCTCGCAAGAGGCAGTAGCCGTTTTTTCTTTTAAATAAATAGATGGCAAGGCTGGGGATCGAACCTTAGACCTCCGGCATGACAGTCCATTGCACTAACCATCACGCAAACTACTTTGTAATCTAGTACCTACTTATAAAGATTTAAGGCCGTGTGTGAATTGAATTAAAATTTCGATTAAACTTCATTCGAAATAAAATTTTGAAGTTTCACACCACTATTGGCAAAAATTAATCTTCGGATAAAATTTAACGCGATTTTAACCCAGTTCGCACACGGCCTAAACAATACGTATAGATAGCTTTTGAAATTTTAGAAAATACTGACCCAAAATAAAAAAATCATGTTCCCAGTAATTCTGACTTTTTAACATTTCTTTCGTTGAAAGGTATTAAAATTTTTGTTAGCTACGAGAGCAAACTTGTGGGGCTCACTCGTATAAATTTTGTTTTTTTATTTTTGATGCAAATAATGTCTTAAATAAATCCATGTAAATGAATTTAAACGATATTAACCATTTAAAAAAACATGCATGTACTTGTACCTATTTCAAAAAGGTTTCAACAATGGTACACTACCTATTTTTGTTTTGTTTTTAGATTTATGTCGTTCTTTTTAGTGCAGTATTTAAACATACAAAGGTATACAAACCTACTTAGAATATATTTTTACAAGCAAAATTAAGCATACTAGTATTGTCCCGTTGCCAAAACTCGGCCAACAAAAACTGAAACAATCTCGGAAGGAGAAAAATTTTAAATTTGTTTTAAAATATTGAAGGAAAAAAACATATATTTTTTTAAATATGCAGTGTTCGACGGATAAAAAACAAAAATGACCCACAGTGTGTAAATGCGTGTCTCAAGTAGATTCTGCACATCTCCGCAATTGTGGCTTTCCAACCATATAAAATTTATCGAAATCGGTCAAATACTTTTTGAGAAAATGGTACCACAAAATTTATTTTAGCCTATTTTACTAAGAAATATTTTTAGGGCATATAATCATTTTTTTTTTTGAGCATAATATAATAATTTATTAAGGGCATGTATTTAATTGATCTTTAAGGGCATAATTATAAGCACTTTAAACTGTTTTTTAGGGCATATTTGTGTTTGCCCTAATAGGTACATATATGAGTTTTGATATCAGATCTTAAAAAAACGATTTTTTTGGTTGAACAGGAAAGAAAATTAACAGGATTTATTTTATGCCAAATGGAAAATGACATTTAATACATAATGTGCATAAAGGTACCTAGAAACTTCAGAACCTATAATGGTGTCTAAAAGAGCTTATTACGTTTTAATTAATTTAAATTGAAAAGATTAGTCAGGTGTCATTTTCAATGTCCCCATGGCTACTCTATGAATGAAATCTGTAAATTTTTCACACTAATCAAACTATCCAAGAAAAAGCTAGGCAAAGTAGGTTTAGAGAACTTTTAATGCTTGTATGGTAGGTAACATTGGGAAAAAATATTTGCAAGTGTTGCCGCCAGCAGCAACAAAAGGAAATATTCCATCATTAGTAGCAACAAAACAGAAACAACTAATAAGGGTTCCCGTAGGAAGAGGGCAAGGGTGATTTGAAGGGATTTATTTACTTGGCGCACTTTTTTTTTTTTTATTTTTCATATAATTTGTATTTTTCTCGAATTTTTGTTGTCACTTTGCAAAATAAATAAACTGTATGTATCTAGGTATCGTCCAAAAGCAATCGTTTTAACGATAGCGTTTTGATAATTATCGACTTACTAAATCAAATATTTGATCGTCAAAACGTGGTCGTCTAGACGATGGTCATTTTTTGTGTTACGTGAAGCAGGACTTTCAATTGATTATGCTGGGCGGTTCAAAAGTTTTGCTAGCTTTATATGGTAGCATAAATTTGCATAAATCAAAAACTATGCTAGCACAAAAATCGAGACTTGCACAGAATAATAGCACAAAAATAGCACATAATTCTAGTTTTTATTTCAATTGATTATGCTGAGAGATTTAGAAGTTTTGCTAGCTTTATATGGCAGCATAAAAATGCATAATTATGCATAAATCAAAAACTATGCTAGCACAAAAATCGAGGCTAGCACAGAATAATAGCACAAAAATAGCTCATAATTCTAAATTTTATTTCAATTGATTATGCTGGGCGGCTTAGAAGTTTTGCTAGCTTTATATGGGAAGCATAATTATGCATAAATCAAAAACTATTCTAGCACAAAAATCGAGACTTGCACAGAATAAAAGCACAAAAATAGCACATAATTTTAGTTTTTATTTCAATTGATTATGCTGGGCGGTTTAGAAGTTTTGCCAGCTTTATATGGGAAGCATAATTATGCATAAATCAAAAACAATACTAGCACAAAAATCGAGACTTGCACAGAATAAAAGCACAAAAATAGCACATAATTCTAGTTTTTATTTCAATTGATTATGCTGAGCGGTTTAGAAGTTTTGCTAGCTTTATATGGTAGCATACAAATGCATAAATCAAAAACTATGCTAGCACAAAAATCGAGACCTGCACAGAATAAAAGCACAAAAATAGCACAAAGTTCTAGTTTTTATTTTAATTGATTATGTTGAGCGGTTTAGAAGTTTTCCTAGCTTAATATTAAGGTAGCATAGATTTGCATAAAACGAAAACTATGCTAGCACAAAAATATTGAATTCCACACAAAAATAGCACAAAAGAGCACAAAATTCTAGTTATGGTTTAAATTGATTATGCTTATGTGTATGTGCTAGCTTTATAGCCGTTCTAATATCATTAACAATAAAAGAAATTTCAAGTCACAACGCCTTATTGACTTCACTTTATTTTTCCGCTTGCTTTTACTTTTAGTTTTTCAACATAAAGCAAGCGGAAAAATAAAGTGAAGTCAATAAGGCGTTGTGACTTAAAATTTCTTTTGTTGTTAATAGCTTTAACTTCTTGGCGAACTTAGACGTGTTTTGTATTGCTCTGCATCTTTTTCAATTTCTCTCTTAAAAATTTCTTTGGCGCCTTGTGCTTGTTTAATTGTATATTTGTCGTCGTTTTGTGCTCACATGGGTTGAATACATACATACATACGATCGGAATAAACAAATTAGAAAATTTTAATTTAAAATTATTGAAATTCACTTTTTTTTTTTTGAGTTTATTTTCTTTTCTTTGTTGTTCGTGACATATATGACAGCTCCTAGTTCTCTTCTTCCATCGATACCAACAACCTCGTCAACTGCGCCAAAGCCTATCCTTACATCAAATGAGCCATCATTTCCCACTTTAACTTCATCTAATGCTTTGATGCTCAGTCAACAGACGTCAAATAGTTTAAAAAACTACCAAATTAATGAAGTGGAATCTCCAATCTCAAGTGGTCTTAAAGTTTTTGAAGGTCAAAAGATTATTTTTATTTCAAAACTGGCCCCCTCGACGAATGCACTTGACATAAAGAACTTTTTGAAAGATAAAATTGAGGCCACACTTAATTTCAATGTTGAAAACATAATTCATCGCAATTTCTCCAAATATCTATCATTCAAAATAAGAACCACGGACTCATTGTTTCATTTAATAAGTTCGACATCTTTTTGGCCAAGTGAAGTTATAGTATTAAATATTATCAGAATGTGAACGGACTTCGGACTAAGACCAACCTGATATACAAAAATGTAAATAATCTTCCTTGCGATATTATCGTTCTAACGGAAACATGGCTCAATAGCTCTTTTCTGGACGCCATTTTTGGAGTCTTCAGAACTCGTTAAGAAGCAATCAATAATACCGGTAACACTGCATTTTTATTATTGAATATAAAAAAATATTTATGGTTTTAAGGAACAGATTTCGACGATTTGGATTAAAAATTTCATAAGTATTTCATAAGTTCCTTTGTAATTTAAATGACTGAATTATATAATGTCCCCTGATAAGATTTATTTAGGTTTTTTTTTCAAAGGGATTTTTTTGTTATTTAAAAGATTTAGTTTTCTTTTAATTAAAAGAAAAATTTTTTATCGAAAAAGGCATCTTTTTTTCTCAAGCGAGGCATTATTTTGCCCAAAGTGGTTGGCAACGCTGACCTTAGATCTCAATTTTTGGTTATTTTTCTATGATATTCGGGCATTTTTAGAAATAAAATAACTATTAAGAGTATTCAAAGATCCAGTTATGTTTGATTACAAGATTTCTAACACCCTCGTCGAAAGAGTTTATGAACAGAAGGATCTAGGAATTATTTTTGATTCTGAACTAAAATGTACCCCCCATCTGGAGTTTATAATCTCCAAAGCCAATTTAATGCTTGGTTTTATTTTCAGGAACTCGATTGATTTTAATGATCGTTATACTCTTAAAACGTTTTATGTTTCTTTAGTTCGTTCGGTGTTGGAATACTGTCCAGTCATTTAGTGCCCTTACTGTAAGAACTCCATGCTAAGAATCGAGAAAGTACAAACAAAATTTACTAAATTTGCACTCCGTAAATTGTCTCCGTATCAAAACATGCCCTCGTATGAAACGAGATGTAAACTCATTGGCTTAAGAAAACTTTATAGAAGACGGTGTTACTATTTCGCTCTGTTTACTCACGACATTATATCTGGACATATTGATTGTTCTTTCTTGCTATCTCAGTGTCATGTATATATTTTTATAATATGCTGTAACCATACCCTAGACCTAGATCCTAATATGACTATATGGAATATTATACCTAACTAGATTAAGTCTCTAAATATCTCTTAAGTTCAGTCATGTAAGTTACCGCATAGAATAAACGTCTAGCTCTTATCTTTGGCTTTTCTTTTCGCATGTACGAACTACGAAGTTTGTACATTACACTCAGTTAAGTATTTATACGCCTCAAAGATCTCTTAGACCTAGGGTAAACGAATTCTTTTATATTCCTAGACATTATATTCTACATTCTATCATTATTCTAGGGACAAGCCTGTAAGTAATGTCTGTTTTCATTTTAATGAATTTTTTCATTTAATCGACTTTAATATCAATAGAGATTTATGTAAAGCCACTATCTTAAATCCTTTGTAACTTTTAAATTTATTATATTTTATTATATATTGTATTGAAATTGCGTTCTAATAAAGTTTTGATGTACTTGATAGAATAATAAATAAATAAATAAGATCGTCATACCCAATACCCATACAAAGAACCTGTGTCCCTCTGTATACTATTCTAAATCTATTGATTTTATTTTACCCTTAAGACTTGTTTCTAAGCTTGTGAGGATGTTTAAAAATTCACTGAGGAACATAAAAAAAACAACCAAGCTAATTAGAAAAAAGAACCAAAACAAAAACTGCATTAAAACATCCCCCCAAGCAATAACCAACCCGACACAAGTTAAATAATTAAAAAAAGTATATTTTCTAAGACTCTAATTATTATGACGGTGGAAGGCTGCGATAAAAATTCACGCATTCCTCCAACACTTCCAGTAATAATCTTCTCAGCGACTAGGCTATAACAGTTGGGGCTGGGGGCGCTTTTTCAACAGTGATTAGGTGAAAGAAAAAAACAAAAACAACAACAAAATGGAGCCCCCATGGTGCGTTTCTGTATTGCCATTTGCAATCCTCTTTTAAGTTCCGTAATAACAATTTGCTTACACTGGGGACGAATAAGTTGCTGGCAGCGGGTTGCCAACAATGGCAATGGTGACGTTAAATTGAGCGATCACAATTTAGTCATTTATTCCATAGTCCTTCTGGGCTCATGCCCGTCACAGTTTATATAATACGAGTAGTTGTTGAAGATAGCGTTTAATGTTTATACTGAACCCCTGTGGTAATGTTTAAGGGTAAAATGGAAGTAAAAAAAAAGTGAAATACACTCGTATCGACAACCCCTTCCCTTTGAAGTTAGATTATATTATGATTGAGTGGGCGGAAGTGATTATGGTTGAATGGGCGGCAATTATAGTAATTTGTAAAGTGTTGTAGTTATTTCTGTAGGTATAGGTAGATTAATAAACTTATGTACCAGAGGTCTGCATGAATGTATTCATTTAATCTATTCAAGTGGTTGCACTACTTCAGTATACTCAATTCGCAAAACTTATTTAAGCAATTGCACTCACAAGATGGTACTCACAAAAAGAAACAAAACAAGTACATCATTCATTCTCTGATAACAGAACGAGTACAGTACTTGTTTCTTCTCCTTTTCGTGGGTACTCGTAGAAATTTAAATGAGTACTCATTCATTCAAACATATTTTATGAATACTCGAACTATATCATGAGTATTCACTGTACTGCTGAGCGAAAGAAGTGCACACATTTCTTTTTGTTCAAGCATCGAAAAACGAGACAAGAAAAACAAGCTTGCAACCGCCCCGTTCTTCTCTCAGAGAATAAGAAAAGTTGGTTTTGTGCGAGATCACAGATCAACAACCACGCTGTGTGCATGGTCTGGTATGGTCAAATTAATTTTCGGGTGCACTAGAGTAAATTATGAGTATTCACAAATGAGGATTCATTCTTTGTGGGTACAGTGCTCTGTGTGCTTGTTAGTAAATGAGTATTCATCTCATACTGTTTTCAAACATCAGGTAATGCATTCATTCATATATCAAGCAGTGAGTACAATGAGTTGGGTGCACCAAAAGTTAATGAATGTCTTGAAACTAGTTTTAAGACATTCATGCAGACCTCTATTAGGTACCTATTTCATTTTTTTTATATACGAAAATTAGTGATGATAATGCTGTTCTTGAAAGTATGTATGTAGGTACCAGTGGCGTCGCGTCCATATAACCCGATTCCTACCCAGTTAACTTTTAAAAATTGTACTTATCATATTCAGTATATGTTATGCTCCAACTCCACATATCCCACCAAGAAAGACAAGGCGATACCAAAGGAAAGTAACCCGAAATATATCGGGTTGTAAGATTTCTCGCTGAACATACATATTTAATTTGTTTTCTTCCCCATAACGCGCTTTTCTTCCACTAATTTGGTGAATTTTGTATGTATCTCAACCGCCGTATACTTAGCAGGTGATAATCACGAGTTTAATTTTTTTGATTCCCAGAATTTGGTCCTATTTGGGCAACCACTTTTAGAATTTGGTCCCACCTGGTTAATTAGTTATTAACAATTTAAGTTTTAGCGTAGACTTAGCAGGCATGTAAAAAACAATGGGCTTTTTTGGTGTTAATAGATAGGGAACGGGTTTGACAAATTTGGGCAACCTTTTTCAGAATTTAGAGCATCATAGTTTAGTCAATAATTAACCAAATGTAAAAAAAATTGACATTTCTATAAACATTTACATTTTACAAACATACTTACGTTTCGTAACGTAACGTAGGTCAAGCTGTCATACAAGAACTAAAACTGGTAAATGTAAACGCAGTTCTGTCACTATTGGGAAATTGACGTTGACGTTTATCTTGGCTTTCTATAATCGAAATAAGTTTGTAAATTAAATAATAATTAATAATAGTAATCTGGGAGGTAAAATTATGTGCTCCTCTAAAAGCCAGATGTACAAGCATCGTGTCCAGTGGCACTTAAGTAAACAAAGCGCCCAGTTGTTAAGCAAGAAAAAGAGATTGCGAGTTCCCAAGAACGGAGACGTGAGCGTGTTGCTTACTCGAAGAAACCAAAGGCCAACTACCCAACCAAGGCGGTAGTCAAGAAGCTCCTGGTCTATTCAGTAAAGTTTGCAACATTCGCAAGAACATGAGCCCGGAAGCGGTTTGATCTTTCTGGCTTTCCGGCCACTGCTGTCGTTTTGGCTACTATAGTAGCATTTGGCTACTTTGCTGCGGAAAGGGCTACTGTGCTACCCTTCTCTCAAAATGGCTCCCCGGTCCCCAAGTTACCACATTAAAGAATTAATTTTAAAGATTGTCTTACATTTTATGAACATAAATTTTTATTTTTTCACATCTCTGTTTCAAAAAAATATTGCACATTTCTGTTAAGGCTGTTTCACAATGCGACGAGGAAACGAGACGTGAACGTGACGAGAGCTCGTCGTAGCTCAAGCAATGAGAATATACGAGAGTATTCACAATAAAGCGTTTCTCGTCGTCCCGTCACGAAAAATTGAAAAAAAGACGCGACGAAACGACGATTTTCATTTTGATAATTGAGAAGAGGACACCGAGCGTATCTGTATTTGTATTTATATTTATTAATTGTGTAGATAAATAAATAAAATACCGAAAATGGCGAGCAAATATGTGTTTTTATTTTGCGACTAATTAATTTTGTCTTCATTAACATTCCCACCGTCTTCTTCTGCTCACTTTTGGTCTTTTTTTGCCTTTTGCTTTTTTGTAAATAAACACTCCCAAAAGTACTAAAAGCATTTTTTTTTCACATTTTCATTTTCCTTTTTTTCAAATTTTGTATTTAAATTCCCAAATTCACTGATAAACACAAATAATTCTACCCTGTCTCTGTGAATAACTCGCTGCATTGTGAATTGAGGAACGATTTTATAACGAGAAAAAGGTGAAAGCGTTTCTCGTCACGCTGACGTCTCGTTTTCTCGTCGCATTGTGAAACAGCCTTTAGGTTTAAAAAAGCGATAGAATGATGAAGAACTACTCGAAATGTCAAACTCTCAATGAAAGTATTTAACAAAGTGATGTTATGTATTTATTTATTTAAAAAATGCCCAAAAAAAGTCTTTCGTATTCTATTATGTTTATTTATTATACACTTACTAGTAAAACAAATTTAGGGAACATATTTTATACAGTTTTTTTTAGTGTTTTTTTGAAGAGCTGTATCTGTTTCTTTGTGGAAAGTGGATGTACGGGCGTACTTTACTGTGACAAAAAGTGGACAAAAATTGTTATTTTCTGTTCTATTTTAATGAAGATTTCACAATTTTACAATTTGTTTCTTTAATTTGTTTGTACGAATTTATCATTCGGTAAAGACAAAAAGTTCGATCGATCAATTTTTAATCTAAAAAAATAATTTGGTGGTCTAATAGGTCTTCAAAATGCTTTACCAAATTAAATCCTACGATTATTTTTGTTAAGTCTATAAAAAGCCGTTTTATGTACTTTTTTTAAACTAACGTTGAAGTGCCAAAAAACAGATTGGCTACAAAGTTTTGAAAAGTTCTTGTAGAAAATTAATTCAGATTTTCAAAACTTGGTCACCAATTTAAAGTTGTCTTTCTTCATTTAAAGTCATATATTCTTCGGAAGAAAATTTATAGAACAACAAAATATGGTGACATAAAAACTAGATAAACAAGTTATCGGACCAATATATTTAATTTGATATAAAAAAAAATAAGAAAATTATATTCTTAAAAAAAAAAAATTGGGTCGTGCTGTTTCTTTTAACTGTGCAAACTCATTTGCAAAAATGAATATTAAAAATTGTTATGTTTTGATAGAGAAAGTATTTATTTCTTTTCATTTGGAATCATATTATTAAATGAATTATTTTGAATTTTTGGGGGCTCCTCAATTTTTAAAAATGCTCCCCTAATTTTCTGACAAGTGCTACCCTCGGAATTTGGAAAACGACAGCACTGTTTCCGGCACCAAAAAAAACTCGTCGTGCGTGGCACTCAGACCGGAATGGTTGAAATTGTAAGTCACTAGACCCTGGTTCTTCATGAGCCGTTGTGCCACCAAATTTATTTTGTAATACATATACTCCTATTCCGAATTCACCGGTAAAATACTTTTACCTTCGATAGCGGGAATGAGAGTTCTAAATGTTCGAAACAGTTCTTTTGTAGTATTTTACACATAATGTACGTAAATCAAACTTTATTCCCTTGAATTTTCAAAATTAAAAAACGATGGTTTTTTTTTTAACTAAATATTCATGTAAATTAATATTTGGGTAATTCCGTGAATAATAGTACAGAAAATTAAAAATTGTGCTTACAAATATAATTTTGAAATTAGAAATGCAAGTTTCAAGTGTATGGTTGAAAATAAAATTTAAGTGAGAAAAGTATTTCGATCCTTAGTTCACAATAAAAAAATCAAGATCGACTCGTATTTTGGTTTTGCGCTTAGAACCTCATATGATAGGGCTGTTGTTTCCAACACAAGCTGACCATGCTTTGCAAATATGTACTTCAAGAACTTGCAATATTGACTGGCCTTATGTGACTTCAGTATAAGGGCATCGATGGGCTTCTGGTCCTCTTAGCGGTGTTCCTTTGGAACGTACTTCTCTTTTTTGGGAGCGAAGATATCTCCTTCACAATGATTCCTTCTCCTTCTTTGCCTTGATGCGCCTGAAATATGTCGTTGATGTGTTCTGGTACAACGCATCTACCCGATCCCATGCTAGTTTGTCATCCAAAAACATAACACCGTGAAGCACGATGCAACAGGCAGGAGTTGATGACGAAAGTTCAAGTTACCATAGGCCAAAGGTCTGACTGCCACGCACGACGAGTTTTTCTTGGTGCCGGAAAGCCAGAAAGATCAAACCGCTTCCGGGCTCATGTTCTTGCGAATGTTGCAAACTTTACTGAATAGACCAGGAGCTTCTTGACTACCGCCTTGGTTGGGTAGTTGGCCTTTGGTTTCTTCGAGTAAGCAACACGCTCACGTCTCCGTTCTTGGGAACTTGCAATCTCTATTTCTTGCTTAACAACTGGGCGCTTTGTTTACTTAAGTGCCACTGGACACGCTGCGTGTACATCTGGCTTTTAGAGGAGCACATAATTTTACCTCCCAGATTACTATTTTTAATTTATTATTTAATTTACAAACTTATTTCGATTATAGAAAGCCAAGATAAACGTCAATTTCCCAAAAGTGACAGAACTGCGTTTACATTTACCAGTTTTAGTTCTTGTATGACAGCTTGACCTAAGTTACGTTACGAAACGTAAGTATGTTTGTAAAATGTAAATGTTTATAGAAATGTCAATTTTTTTACATTTGGTTAATTATTGACTAAACTATGATGCTCCAAATTCTGAAAAAGGTTGCCCAAATTTGTCAAACCCTATCTATTAACACCAAAAAAGCCCATTTTTCTTTCCATGGCTGCTAAGTCTACGCTAAAACTTAAATTGTTAATAACTAATTAACCAGGTAGGACCAAATTCTAAAAGTGGTTGCCCAAATAGGACCAAATTCTAGGAATCAAAAAAAAAATTAAATTTGTGATTATCACCTGCTAAGTATACGGCGGTTGTATCTCACTGCATATGTGTGCAGTTTATTTAGAAGGAGCAGGTCAGGACGAGTTAGGTTTCTGTTTGTAAAATAAATTTATTATGCGTTAAGCTCATTAGAAATTTAAAGATTATTTACTTCAAGTAACATAGTATACTTATATGGTGTATAATTTCAGGTAGACATTCCTAATTAATGTTTCCGGGTGATTAATTTATCTTCAACTACCTATTTGAAATTATCCACGCCACGCCACTGTTAAGTACATGATATAGCTATAAGATAATTATTTGTTAATCCACATGTTTGAACCTATGAGGTCCTTAAGACCCATAGTAGCTTTGTTTACTACATAAGCACGTATATAGGTTTTAAAAGTCGAAAAGTTACCTGAAGTAAATATGTTTTCATAGATTCTAGAAATGTAGACGGCTAATGAAATTTGGCTCCTATGAAGAATGGCCCCGAACAAAAAATGAAAAATAGCCCCTAAATTGGGTCTTTTTTTTATAATAAAAAATTACAAAATGCAAAATGGAAAAATTACACTAAATCTAATAAAAAAAAGTAAGAAACACTCAAACCAAATCGAAAAATTGTCCTAAAAATATATACGTGAGGCAACAACAACAGATAAAAGTGGAGCCATTTTTTCATAATGAAATTTAACCCCAAAATGATCACTTCTATAAGAAAATGATTTATTTTAACTAAAGATAAATCAAAAGCATTTTTTTTTATTTAAAAGAAATCAAAGAAAAGATCCACTCCTGGAGATTTCATCTGGTCGTGGGGAATCTGTAAGTAAGATAAGAAAAACTCATGAGCACTCTTAAGACCTATTTCATTTTAAAGTATAGAAAGATAGAGGTACTTATGTCGAGGCGAGTGTTTAAGCGTTCGAAAAAATGAAACTGAAAATAACTAGAAGAAATTACAAATGTATGTGAGCCGAGCATAAAGGCCAACCTACTGGCTGCGAACGAGGAGGGAGAACGTGCACCTCGAACCGTTTCTCCAGTAGGTGATTGTTAACACCCTATCACATCAACACAGAATAATAAATTATTAGCACCGTTAACTGAAGGTACCGATCAAGCCACAGGACTGCGAACGGGGAGGGAAAACACACACCCCGAACCGATTCCTCCAGCAGCTGATCCCTTCTTTCCGTTACGGTCCTACCCAAGTAACATTTTTGCTCTCATTAGACGCTCCAAAAGCTTTATGAGACTTACTTATGGGCGCTAAAAGCCCTCTTGAAGAGAACTTCAAGACTGTTATCAGACTGTTAAAAGCCTTAAATGGCCTAGTTATGGGAGGCTCTTCATACTTATAGCAGTATATTTATTCTCCTTATGGGATGACAGACGCTGCATTAAAAAAATGCTTAACTCTTGCTAAGAGACTGTGTGTTTTCCTACAGGAGTATCTTGAAAGAGAATGAGTATGCGCAACCTTAAAAAAAATAAATCTCTCACGTTTTATATTTCTTTTTTGTGTGTGTGCGTCATGCTCTCGTATCAAAAAAAAACTTATGTGTTTTTTGATGCGAGTATTTGTCGGGAAAGTAAATTGAAATAGGTAGGTATATTAATTATTGTGATAATTGTGGCATAATGTAAACTAAAATCTTGTTGCAATTTAAATTCTATCTACTAATTTGCACATTTAACTTCGAAAAATAACAACGCGCTTTGAAAATAATGCGTATTTAAATAATTTTGTTTCTAATTTTTATCAAAAAAGGGGTTACCATGAATACTTTTTGTTTGTAAAAAAAAACGTTTATGCTTTATTTACCAGGACAGAAAAAATTTCATTATTTGTTTTTATTTTTCCTTTTTTTTGTCATTTACTGTCATTATTATTATTTAGGTATAACAAAAACCAACAAGACAATAAGAACAACTGACTTTAAATAAAATCGCAATTTCTCTTATACTGCGAAAATATTCTGCTGTCTCTATTTAGCAAATAAAGACAAAACACAAGAAAAAATTAACTCGCATATTTTTCAGTATATCTATAGATTTAATCAGAATACTATTATTGCATTGGGTAAATTCAGTATTAAAGAAATATTCAATATTAAAGAATATTAAAACATGGAGGTTCATTGAATTCTGTATGTAACTAACATTTCCGAACACCTTTTTAACATAAAACTAAGCATTATGTGTTTACATAACTTGCACATAATTATCTACACAAAATACATTAATTTTTAAGATTTTAGTCAAAATATATTTCACAAAGACCATATTTTTATGTTTCGGTAACCCTAAAAATAAAGAGAACACTTTTCATTCGCATTGAAATATGGCTGCTATTCACCGATACTTTAACTCTTGGTTTAACGTCTTTATGAGACCTTTTTTATATTTACACAGTGAGTAACAGAGCTAGAAGACAAAACAATTCTTATGAGCAATCAAATGCTCTTATGAGACTTCGGTTTGACGTTTAGCAAGCAATCGAAACACTTTTTATGAGAATTCAAATGGTCTTATGGGACTACGAAAAACAAATATCTGTTGCACGTTCTTTTCTTTTATACATTCTAACTATTGCTGATGTATGAAAAAAAATCTTTAATTCTGTTAGATTTCTATTTTGAAACAATGAAAATACATCATGACATCATAATTTTTGGAAGTAAATTAAGTTTGATATTAGTTTAATCCCCTGTGAAAATACAATTAAAGACAACTACTAAACGCAACAGCAATTTAAGATATCATGCAAATTTTTTGATACTCATACTCAAGGTGTCTACTATTAGTACAAGGAACCAAGTTTCTCAAACCCTCTCTTTATATGTACACCAAACCAAAAAATCGATCCAAATTAATGAACTTGCCACTTCTTTCTAGCTGATAGCGTATCAGATAGAAACAGAAGCAAATTTTCTTCGGAAAAGAACGCACTTCTGTTTAATTCAATTAAAACAGCAGTTCAATTGGCATTTAAAAACTTAAGCTCCCATTCGACTCTTGAACTCTTATTTATGTGTTATTATGGGATTGTAAAGACTAAAAATGACGTTTAGCGTTTTAGTTTCATAACGAGAAACTTAAAAGACTTAAATTGATCTATATATAGGATTTAAGTACTTTGACATTTGAAAAATGCTAACCTCTTATAATAAAATTGTTATTAGACGAATGTGAGTACTATAACAAGATCTTAATTCTCAAGTATAGTTATGAGATACAAAAAAGTCTTATGGGAGTTTTTTTCAGATTTCAAGAGCTATGCTCTGGAGAGTTTGTTAGTTGGGTAAAAACGCATGGAGCAGGAGATCGCAATCGCACGTCTCCATGTGTTGAGGGTAACCACTGGAATGCGAACGGGGAGGGAAAACATGCACCCCGAACCAATTCCTCCAGCAGCTGATTCCTCCATTCCGTTGAGGCCCTTGCAACACACGAAGCAGGGGATCGCACATCTTCGTGTGTTGAGGGTACAACTCGTACACCCACACTCGAACTCGCATACCGTACAAACGTGAAGATAAAATAATAACCACGAATAAAAAAAACGATAGACGAAATATTAAAAGGATAGAAGGTTTATGATAACAGAAAAGAAATAATCAATACATAAACTAACATTAAATAAACAAAAAAAACAAAGACCTTAGAGTCGACTCAGTGGTTAAATTTAACTAACTCACGCTTTAAGTATCCTCCAATTTGCATCCTTTTTTTTCTGTAATATATGTAGTACATATGTATATACTATACATATTTCCTTTTTTTATATAAATCAATAAACAAACTTCACGGCACAAATATAAGTCAGAAACTCCCAGGCAAACTTATTTCTTTCTGTGTATTTTTATTTTTAAATTCAACATTTTTAAAGAAAACGAAATTTGTATTATCTTACACTAGTCCAGTCGAATTAGACAAAAAATAGGCCTGAAATGGAAAAATTAGATAGGAGTTTTTTTTGATTTTAATCGTTAGGGGGGCTTATAAGGAGTCTTCGACCGCCTAGCTCCATTGCGTTGGCCGCCATCTTGAATTTAAGGAAAATTCGTTTTCGTTGAATAACTCGTTTATTTTCAACTTTTGACTAAAAATGCACTTAACATAAGTTGTTCAGAATTTTATTATCTACAACTCTGGTTATAACAGTTTTTTTCCTAGGATTGATATTTTTCCAATTAATCCGGAAAATACAATTACAATCGTTTTTCATCTGTTAAGCGCGTTAGTTAACATTTTTTGAATTAAAAACAAAAAGACAGTAAATTTTTTTTAATCATTCGGAAGGGGCCTAAAGCGTATATATTTGAAGGTCCATCATCAAGTAAAAAAAAAACATTCTTTATACCTATTAATTTATGTTCAAAAGTTGAAAGTGATTAAAATATTTAACATTTAGCATTTAAAAAATTGAATTCAAGATGGCGGCCAAAGTTAAAAGGGAAATTGGTCGAAAATTTCAATATATACCCTTTAGGCCCCTTCCTAACGATTAAAAAAAATTTACTGTCTTTTTGTTTTTAATTCAAAAAATGTTAACTAACGCGCTTAACAGATGAAAAAACGATTGTAATTGTATTTTCCGGATTAATTGGAAAAATATCAATCCTAGGAAAAAAACTGTTATAACCAAAGTTGTAGATAATTAAATTCTGAACAACTTTTGTTAAGTGCATTTTTAGTCAAAAGTTGAAAATAAACGAGTTATTCAACGAAAACCAATTTTCCTTAAATTCAAGATGGCGGCCAACGCAATGGAGCTAGGCGGTCGAAAACTTAAATTTAGACTCCTAATAAGCCCCCCTAACGATTTAAATAAAAAAAAACTCCTATCTAATTTTTCCATTTCAAATGACATTTCGACTGGACTACACTTCTAACATCCCTAATAGACATGAATGGGAAGACACCCAACCTCACGACCAAACGGTAGCCAGTCTTTACCGATAGGTCTAAAATGGAGTGCGGAGTGGGAGCGGGATTCTATTCGGAAACCCTAAACTTAGCCAGCTCCTTTGTTGTCAGGGGGTAGACAACAGCAGGGTTTTCCAAGCTGAGGTTCTGGCAGTAACCAAAGCTGCAGAAGGGTGATACCGCCAACTGATATTACCTTCTTCATTGACAGCCAAGCAGCAATAAAAGCACTCTCTGCCATCGAAATAAAATCAAAAATCAAGAGCTCAAGGTTTTTGGCTCGCAGCACATGTAGTAGCCGTGGCGTGATGGTTAGTGCGATGGACTGTCATGCCGGAGGTCTAAGGTTCGATCCCCAGCCTCGCCACCTATTTATTTAAAAAAAAAAACGGCTACTGCCTCTTGCGAGGAGTTGACAAATCCTCCAAGAGTATCTCCTGTCACAGAAAAGTGCCGCTCGTTAGCCGTTCGGATTCGGCAATAAACTGTAGGTCCCCTCCATTCCTGCAGACATGCACACAGGAATGGTTGAGAGTTGTAAGTCACTAGGCCCTAGTTCTTCATGAGCTGTTGTGCCATCAAATTTATTTATTAATTTAGCACAACATAATTCTCTGCTGGGTTCCTGGCCATATAGACTAAGAGCCCACAGCAAATTTTGGGGTGTGAAAGTGAACCAAAAAAAAGGTATATGAGTCGAAAGCAGTGGTCAAGCTGATGACAGAAATGAAAGTCTTGAACGAAATTGCCCCTCCTACCTAAAGGGGGGAAGCTCCCACCTAAAAGAGGGAGAGGAATAGACCTTCCTTCTGACACAATTCGTTTATTGTCATGGTTGAACTTATACAATGTAAAACCTAGCTTTTTTTCTCATTTTATGCGAATCGCCCGGTTTACCCCTTTTGGGTTTTCAAATGGTCTGGCAGGGCAAAATCCGCTTCCAAATAGTCTTGGACCCACTGTTCCGTGATCAGGGGAGCATTATCTAGGGGTGGGTGAAAACGAATTTCGGTTCATACAATTATCCCCAAAGTTTTTTTTTTGGGGTTTTTCAAACGGTCTGGCAGAGCAAAAGCCGCTTTCAAATGGTCTTGGACCCTGTTGACAGCCCTGAACATCTATATCGCACACACACATTGATAGACTTTATAACTACCATTTCTTTTTCATCCTATTGTCTTTAAAGTACCTTTGTAGTCGGGGTGCAGCATTGTCATTTGGTGCACTTACATTTGACTCTCTCTAGAACTTGGATGCCTTAAGCAAGAGTTGATTTTAGTTATCTTTAAATTTATTGTTAGAGTTCTAGTTGTTTTAAATAAATGAAGTTTTGTTATTTAATTAATCACGACGTATTTTATTTCCACCGAAATAGATTTGGAAAATACAGGATCACAACAACTGGCGACGAGGATATTGGTTTGGCGTGTTAAAATAATTTTTTTTTTTTCCCAACCTAAAATTTTCATAAGAGAATCATAAAATGGCGGATAATGCGAAAGTTCTGGAACTTTTAGAAGTTCAATCCAAATTATTGCAAGCAGTCATTGGCAATGGAAATCCAACTTCATCAAGACCAGAATTTTTAATGGATTCATTAGCAAATAGCATTACGGATTTTTGCTACGATCCAATAAATGCCATTACATTCGAAGCGTGGTATGTACGCCACGAGGATATTTTCAATGTGGACGGAAAAAATTTAGATGATGCATCGAAAGTGCGGTTGCTTATGCGAAAATTAAACCCGATTGCACATGAAAAGTACGCATCGTACATATTGCCGAAAAATACTCGTGATGTGGATTTTCTAACAACAATAGGAATTCTAAAGACAATGTTTGGTACCACAGAGTCGCTTTTTAATGCGCGTTATCGATGTCTGCAAACGACAAAAAGTGAAACAGAAGACTTTACAAGCTATGCAGCACGCGTAAATAAAAATTGCGAAGATTTCAAGTTGAGCAGCCTCACGGCAGATCAATTCAAGTGTCTAGTGTTCGTGACAGGGCTCCAATCGTCATCCGACGGAGACATACGAACAAGACTGCTGTCTCAATTGGAAGAAAATTCAAAATTGGATCTGAGTAAGCTGTTGTCGGACGTCCAGAAATGGTTTAGTCTTAAAAAAGATGCAGCGCTCATTGAGCAAGTTGCAGTACCAATCACGTCAATCAAAGCAGTCAGAAAAACTCAACTAAAGTCAAAGCAACATCCACAACAGCAATCTCAGCACATTCAACAAACTAACAAATTACCAAGATCGCCATGTTGGAGCTGTGGCGAAATGCACTTTTCAAAAGATTGTCAGTTTCGAAATCATAAATGTGCAAAATGTGATAAAGTTGGTCACAAAGAGGGATATTGCAGTTGTTTTTCGAGTAAAAGTGATAAGCAGAATGTACAGTCAGGAAAGCAGAGCAGTTTCCGAAGGAAAAAGAAAAACTATTCTCCACGTAACAACGCAGTTTACGTCAATTGTGTCAATCATGCAAAAAGGAGGAAGTTTGTAGCAGTCAGCATCCGCACCAGTGAACAAAACAAAGATCACAATATTCGACTTCAAGTAGACACAGGATCGGACATAAGCATGATAGATGTATCTACCTGGAAGAAAATGGGTCGGCCAGGTGTGCCGCTCACGAATAAGCAAGCCAAAAGTGCTTCACTGGACAGCATCAAGCTGATCGCTGAATTTCCTTGCGAAGTTCAGCTAAAAGGGGAAGTAAAATCATGTAAACTTTTCGTCAGTAAAATTAAATCCTTAAACATTTTAGGAAAAGATTTATGCGAGGTCTTCAGCCTTTGGAACAAGCCAATAAACGAAGTTTGTATCGGTCGCATCATTCAGCCGACAGATTCAGAGCGTGATGCAGCCATGGTCAGCATCAAGAAACGTTTTACTAAATTGTTCCAGTCAGACTCCTCAGTGTGCACCAAAACACAAGTCGAACTCCATCTAAAGCCAGGAGCCGCTCCAGTATTCAGAGCTAGACGTGATGTAGCCTACAATGTTCTACCACTCATTGAACAAGAGCTCCAGCGTTTGCAGGACCGAGGTTGGATCACTCCAGTTGATCATTCAGACTGGGCAGCACCGATCGTTGTAGTCAGGAAGGCTTCAGGAGAAGTACGTATTTGTGGTGACTATTCATCAGGCCTAAATGATCAGTTGGAAGCGCATGAATACCCCATTCCAACGCCGGAAGAAATTTTTGCGAAAATGGGTGACAGTGTCATTTTCACGCACATAGATTTAGCTGACGCGTTTCTTCAAATAGAGGTCACACCAGAGTCAGCAAAGCTGTTAACAATAAACACCCATAAGGGATTATACAGACCAAACAGGTTAGCCCCGGGAACAAAGCCAGCACCAGGAGCTTTTCAACAAATCGCAGATAGTGTTCTTGCAAGTATAGAAGGAGCAGCAGCATACATCGATGATTTTATAATCGGAGGGAGAAATTTTCAAGAGCATTTGGAGATTTTAAACAAAGTGCTACAAGAAGATGCCGGCACCATCAAACATCACAGAACTCAGGTCATTCCTCGGAGCAGTAAATTATTATGGAAAATTCGTAAAACAAATGCGAGAAATACGAGCCCCATTGGACAATTTGCTCCGAAATGATGTGGATTTCATTTGGTCAAAGCAATGTCAGCAGTCTTTTGAAAAGTTTAAATCGATTCTCTCTTCAGATCTCTTGCTAACCCACTATAATCCAAAATTGCCAATCAAAGTAGCAGCGGACGCATCAAACGTAGGGTTAGGAGCATACATCGCTCACGTATTTCCAGATGGCTCAGAAAAAGTTATCATGCATGCCGCAAGATCTCTTACCCCAGCCGAGGTACGGTATAGTCAGATAGAAAAGGAAGCTGCAGCGATAATTTTTGCGGTGAAAAAATTTCATCGTATGATTTTCGGTCGCAAATTTACACTACTTACTGACCATAAGCCGCTCATAGCCATATTCGGAAGGAAGAAAGGAATACCGACACATACAGCAAATAGACTCCAGAGATGGGCACTCATACTAATGATGTATGACTTCGACATAAAGTATATTTCAACAAAAGACTTTGGATTTGTCGATGTTCTCTCACGCTTAATGGAAAAGAAAGCAGAGTTAAATGAAGAAGTAGTCATCGCAAGCATGAGATTCGATGAATCTTTTAACACACATTTGCTTAAAGTAACCGAAGAAATTCCGATTAAATTCGAAGTAGTCCAGCGCGAAACGAAGAGCAACAGATTGTTACAATCAGTCATCAAAGCATTAAACTCAGGATGGAAGGGGAAAAATCCACCGGAATTAGTACCATTTTTATTCCAGAAGAGAAGCTCTGGCAGTCGTGCAAGGATGTATTATGTTCAACGATCGCATCGTCATTCCACGTTGTCTACAAAAACAAGTTCTTAGACAATTGCATAGAGGACACCCAGGAATAGAGCGGATGAAAACTATCGCTAGATGTCATGTGTACTGGCCAGGTCTGGACGAAGACATTACATCTTATGTACGCCAGTGTCATTCTTGTGCTAATGCAGCGAAGTCTCCCATCAAAACGGTTTTACAGTCATGGCCGTTAACAAAATCACCTATGGAGCGCGTTCATATCGACATCGCAGGCCCATGCGGAGGAGCTTACTACTTTATCATCGTGGATTCGTTCTCGAAATGGTTGGAAGTTTTCCAGATCACGAGCATAACGTCAGCAGTCATCATCAGCAAATTAAATGAGTTTTTCTCTCGTTTTGGAGATTGCCAACAATTGGTTTCAGACAATGGAAGCCAGTTTACCAGTGCTGATTTCCAGAGCTTTATGCAGTCTCGAGGCATACAACATTTTCGCACGGCTCCGTTCCACCCACAGTCAAACGGGCAAGCAGAACGTTTTGTCGATACCCTAAAGCGAACATTAAAGAAGCTCGAACGAGAGGGGACAAGTCTCGAAAATCTGGAAACATTTCTACAAACATATCGTTCAACTCCAAACCGGAATGTAGTTGCTTTTAAATCACCAGCCGAAGCATTCATTGGAAGGAAAATAAAAACATCACTGGATTTGTTAAAGCCAGGAAAGCAAATTTCAACCACACCAAATGAAAAGCAAAACCTTCAGTTCAACAAACACCATGGTGCTAAGGATAGACAATTCGCCGCGGGTGACATAGTCTACGCAAAGATCTATCGAAACAACAAGGAGCAGTGGTTTCCAGGAGAAGTTATCGAACGCAAAGGTACCGTAAATTACAACATCTTAATCACCGAGGGAAACCATTCGCGGCTTATTCGTTCACATGCAAACCAAATTCGACTTAGATACAACGATGTTTCAACACAAATACAAAATTCAAGAAGTTCACTTTATCAAATATTGGATTTATTTTCGTATAAGAAGCCAACAATTGAAGAGGCATCAGTTGAAGTTACTGAAGAGGGTGATCCAGCTGCCGAACCTGTTTCTACTCACCCAGTAGTTCGAGCAGACAGCGAACCGGATTCAGATTTCCTAGGATTTAAAATGTCGAGAAGCGGCACTCTAGAGGAGAACGCAACATTGGCAAGCACGAGAAGCAGCACTCCAGAGGTCCATCAGCAGGAAACCGTAACATCATCAGGCAGGCGGGTTCGTCGCCCAGGTTGGTTGAGGGATTTCGATCTCTCATAACTGAGGGAGGTGTTGACAGCCCTGAACATCTATATCGCACACACACACACAAAATAGATTTGGAAAATACAGGATCACAACAGACCCACTGTTCCGAGATTAGGGGAGCAATACCTAGGTATGGGTGAAAACGAATTTTGGTTCATACAATTATCCTCAAAGTTGGTTTTTTTGGGTTTTTCAAACGGTCTGGCAGAGCAAAAGCCGCTTCCAAACGGGCTTGGACCCACCAATCTGTGATCAGGGGAGGGGATCTAGGGGTGGGTTAAAACGAATTGCTCACTAACGCCACGACCAGGGACTGCAAGACTTTCATTTCTGTCATCAGCTTGACCACTGCTTTCGACTCATATACTTTTTTTTTTGGTTCACTTTCACACCCCAAAATTTGATGTGGGCTCTTAGACTAATATAGGAATCCCAGGTAACGAAAAAGCAGACGAGTTGGCACGAATTGGATCATCAACTCATCCAAACCAAGCAGAACTTAACATAATATGCACCAATCATTCAAACAGACTGTGGCGAAGAAAATTCTTGAGAAAACAAATGTAAGGTGGAACCTACTCGACTCCTGCACGAATACCAAAAAACTTTGGCCCTGTTTTGATAAAGGGAAGACAGATAGGATCTTGACGCTAAATAAAAAATCACTATACTCTCTCGTAGGTACAGTCACTGGACACAATCTGCTGAAGTACCACATGAAAAAAACTGAGGCTCAGCTCGGATGATCTATGCAGAGGTTGTGGCAATGAAGAAGCATATGAAGACATGGCTAGATGTCCATGCAAACTTATAGTTTTGATTATTATTTGAAGCATCCAATCCACCAGGGTATCACAAGGGATCTACATTGAACTAAGTGTGATGGGAACAAGATCCTCTATCAGCCCAACAACCTAACCTAACCCCAAAATGAAAAATGAAAAAGGCCCTAAAATAATGAAAAATGACCCCAATTCACAAAATTTAATCAATTTTTCGTAGCTGTTGCTTTTCATATACATTTTTGGGGCCATTTTTTATTAGGGCCAAATTTCATGTAGCCACTGTAGACACTTTAGGCAAAAAGTTTTTTAAATTAAATTAAACATACATAGACTAAGCGTCATTAAAGGAGTCTGTAGATCGGCCTGGAAACCGTGAAATAGGTATAACAGCCTATAAAAACTGTTAACTCACTCAAGTTAGTTTGGTTGTTTCATCTTTGATATTTTTATATTTTCTGTATTTAAGACCTCTGGAAGTTAATTTAACTATTTTCACTTTGATTAATGGATCTACAACAGGAACTTGTGGTTTTTTTGTTTTTCTATTCCGGATTTTGAAATTAAGAAAGAATATTAACAGAATATTGGATGTACACTATGAAGTGAGCATCACATACCGTTTTTTCAACAACCGGGAAAGCACCTTGAAATAAATTCCAAATTTGCTGTTCTTTTTGCAAATCAAGACAAACCATTACCCAAATTTTGAAGTTCTCATTTGAAAAAAATATTATACTGTACTGCTAACTTCACTGTGAAGTTAGAATGGCAGTTCTTTTCTTAGTAATCACGTGCAAGCTATGATTGCAGTTCAAGAAAATTCTCAAACGAAGTTTTGAAGTCCTCAAACAAATTTTACACTGCTTTTTATTAACAGTAATTCTTTCAACCATAGACCCATTAGAATCATGTTATGTATACGGTGCCATATTTTTCATTTTTATGTCCCTACTCACATAATGTTATATGTATGTAGCTTAAGCTGAACTACATTTTTGGGTAGGTATGGCATTAAATCAAGCTTCCAAAGATAATTTATTTCTTTAAAAATCAGATGAGTGTTTATATAACATTCAGCCTCAAAACCTCAGTATTTTATTTTTTTTAAGGTTACACAATTATTTATAATAGGTAAGTACCTATTTACCTAGGTATGTATCGTTATTTTCGAGGTCTTCGATTAAAAATTCGATATCCTCACTTTCAAAGTTTTCCTGAGTTATGCCATCGCATCGAAACTATATGCTCATATGGTCACATACAACTCATTTGGTTTCAAATCAATCATCATTAGGCCATTAGGCGGTCATCCATAGGTAGACCACCTCCAATTGCTCCTCTCTCTCGCCTATCCTATTCTTCATTCATCAATAATAGGTACATAATATCTAAGGCCTTCTGCTCACGTAGCGTCTTCGCCTTGTCATATAAGCGTACTACTAATGTTTGCTAATTCTGTGTAGCATTGTGTGTATCCCACGTTTGTTTCAATACACAACTGCACACGAGGCGTAAGTTGCATGCACTCGTTGCAGCACAGAAACTTAAAATCGCCACCTACATCAACTTAGCAGGTCACTTTTTCTGTTGCAGATTAAAAACTATATAGTAATTAGTTGCTACTTAATTGCTAATTAGTTACGCAAAAAAAAAATTAATTGCTCTGTTGGTTTGTGCAAAAATGGGTGTCCTGCTAAGTTCACGTCAACTTAGCAAGTCAACTTTTTCAAAAACACAGATAAACGGTCCAAGAGTGGATATATATTGAAAACTACTTAATTTCTAATTAGTTACGCAAAAAAAAATTAATTGCTTTTTTGGTTTGCGAGAAAATGGGTGTCCTGCTAAGTTGACGTTAACTTAGCAGGTCAACTTTTTCAAAAACATAGATAAACGGTCCAAGAGTGGATATATATTGAAAACTACTTAATTGCTAATTAGCTACGCAAAAAAAAACTAATTGCTCTTTTGGTTTGCGAGGAAATGCGTGTCCTTATATGATGACGTCATCCCTTTTTATTCGAAAACGAAAAAATTGATTCAATTTTATTTTGCGTAACTTATTAGCAATTAAGTAGTTTTTAATACATATCCACTCCCGGATCATTTATCTATGTTTTAGAAAGAGTTGACTTGCTAAGTTGACGTCAACTTAGCAGGATACCCATTTTCTCGCAAACCGAAACAGCAATTAATTTTTGTTTGCGTAACTAATTAGCAATTAAGTAGTTTTCAATATATATCCACTCTTGGACCGTTTAACAATGTTTTTGAAAGAGTTGACTTGCTAAGTTGACGTCAACTTAGCAGGACACCCATTTTTACACAAACCAACAGAGCAATTAATTTTTTTTTGCGTAACTAATTATCAACTAAGTAGCATCTAATAAAGGTTTGAGGCAAGGCGACGCGTTATCATGCAACCTGTTTAACATCGTTCTTGAAGCAAATGTACGCAACTCGCAAGTCAACAACAGAGGTACAATTTTTCAAAAGTCTGTTCAACTACTTGCTTATGCAGATGATATTGACATCATTGGGAGAACGAAGCGAGCTGTTACCGGCGCGTTTGCAAGTATTGAATCGGAGGCGGCGAAAATGGGTTTGGCTGTTAATGAGGACAAGACGAAGTATATGCTATCATCGAGAAAGGAATCTCAACATCGTCGGCTCGGGCAAAACGTCACGATGGATAGATACAACTTCGAAGTCGTCAAGGACTTTGTCTACCTGGGCTCCACTGTAACATCGCAAAATGACATCAGCGCAGAGATCAAACGAAGAATTACTCTTGCCAATCGCTGTTTCTTCGGGCTAAGAAGGCATCTAAGTAATAAAGCCCTCTCTCAGAGAACCAAGGAGACCTTATATAAGACCCTAATCATCCCGGTCCTGCTATATGGGGCAGAAGCATGGACCCTGTCAAAAACGGATGAGAATCTGCTTGGGTGCTTTGAAAGGAAGATTCTTCGGGTGATTTTCGGTCCAGTCTGTATCGATGGAGTATGGAGGAGAAGATTTAATAACGAGCTTTACGGGCTTTACAGCGACGTCGACCTGGTCAAGAAGCTGAAAATTCAGCGGCTGAGATGGCTGGGACACGTGGAGCGTATGGACACCAACGCACCAGCCCGACGAGTCTTCGAATCTACCCCTGACGGTCTGCGCAGCAGAGGAAGACCCCACCTTAGGTGGCGCACACAAGTGGAAAACGACCTCAACCAACTTGGAGTGCGTAACTGCAGGCAGCTAGCTAGGGACCGAGCTGGCTGGAGGCTCTTGTTGGTTGAGGCCGTAGTCCATCCTGGGCTGTGAGCGCCATCTAAAGTAAAGTAAAGTAAGTAAGCATCTAATAACTATATACTTTTTAATATAAAACGAAAAAAGTGTCTGCTAAGTTGATGCACATCAAATCGCCGGTCGTACAACAATTTCAGTCACCATCAGGCGTACACAGCTTGAATTTTTTACTGAATATTTGAGGCCGGATCCTCACATGTCTCGTGCGCATACGAAATATTCTTGAATGTACTTACTATAAATAAATAAATACATGCATAGATAGGAGCGTTCCTTTACTTTGAAACTCTGTGACTTTCTGTGCATTTTACTGACATTTTATTTTATCTTATACGAGCTTTGACAGAACCTTGAACTGAAATTCACAAAAATGCACAGAAAATCACAGAATTTCAAAGAAATGGAACTAGGCTAATATTTACATCTTCAGATTATTAAATTAAACAAGTCGAATAATGTAGTTCACAAGTATACATATTTTATAGGTACATATGTATGTGTGTAACTACATACATTGAAAAAAAAAAACAAATGTGACGGAAAAAATCAAATCATTTGTAGATACTTGCTTACAGCTACCTGTTCTGATGGCAGTAAAATACGCTTTTAAAATTTACTGAGAAGAAAATGAGCTTTTAGTTTATACCTACGAGCTTTTAAAAGCATTTTAGGTTTAAAAGCACTTGGTGAAACCAAAAAAACCATTTTAGTGCTAAATGGGCTTTTGAGTTTTTAAAAGTCTTCTAATCGGGCATAAGTCATTTAAAGGCAATTTTAATATCTTAGCACACTCTTAACTAATTAAACCTTAAAAGACATTGCAAGAAAATCTTTTAGATGCGCGTACATTTTTTTGAGTCAAGGATATGAGCCCTGTCCAAATAATCCAACATGGCCACTACATATTATATATCTTCTGTTTTAATTCCTTCCTTAATTGAAGAATACGTTCAAAAATAAAAATGGATTTAATTTCAGTTCACTAAAGCCGCATAAACGAATTATAATGGAAATTTAAAGCTAAGCTTTTGACTGAGAGACTTAAGGAGATGCACAGTGAAAAGGATTAACTAAATTAAATTTGTGTCTATGTTATCACGTTTTGCTGCATCAACGTACCCGTTTTTCCCGTCTTGATTCCTCCATCCATATAGATTCGTAGTTTAACATACATATAACTACCACAACCACGACATCAAGGGTGGTCGGTGGTTCGAAAAGCGGTACCTATAGACTTAAATATAAATTATATATTCATTTCGAATAATCCTAGTCACGTGTCGACTGTTTTCTATGAACTTTACTGCCATACCGGAAATTTCAACTTCGCATAACGCAATACTGAAAGCCAAAGCACCAAAGGAAAAGCAATGGTGTGATCATTTTCTCTCATACTCGTTTATGGTATAACGTATAAGTAAAAGTGAGTAATGTGGTGAATTGTCCTCACGAGTTTGAATTTTAATTGGTTAATCGTTAGGAATTTCCCTAGCACGACCTAGACCGCTGCCGCCGCCGCAGAGCTATAAACGAAATGAAGTTTTTTTTTTTTCTATTTTATCTAATACAACAACACTCTGGGGTGCAATTTATTATATCGTGAAACGTTTTGAGTTCTATTGTGAATAACGAACGTGGTGTGGTTTTAAGTAAGTTATTATATTTTGTGATAACGGGTTATGTTAAAAATTACGGTTTCTAATTGACAGTTTGTTTTCAACATGGAATTTCTTCGTAAGATAAATTGCGATAGTGGTTGGATTCATCGTCTAAACCCTAAGGAGTCAACACTATATAGTAACTGGAATGAAGGTATGTATAGGATTGTAGGTATAGAAGTCAAATTGAAGAGGGAGAATCTATTATAAATTATAACTCACTTCCGGGCGTGCGTAAGCATTATATTATCAATTTTTTGTATTGCCTGGATAAGTGGATATTTATTTATTTATTTATTTTTGTCAATTAGTCAATCAGAATAAATCTTTTAGGGCCTTTTGCAGAAACGAAACTTAAATATTTATGTTCAACTTAAATGCTTATGTTCTACTTTTTCCTCAGCGTAAACTGTCACATAAGCTCTTATGTTGAACTTAAATACTTAAGTTTTTTTTTCAGCAAATGGGCCTTAGACTATGATAGCATTAATGTAATAATATAAGAAATTTTTATAATTAAGAACGAATACGTTCATATACAGGGTGTCCTGGCAATAATGGTCCAAACTTGTTATGGTGATAGGCCAGGTCATGACCTCTCAGAATTTAGTTATTTGTTTTTTGCCGCATCATAACGGTTTTCGAGTAACGGCTGTTTGTTTGAAATTTGTACAAACCCCTACTTTGACTTCCATAATTGTTTTTTATTTTTTTTTATTTTGCACTAACACATTGGCCAGTAAAAAGACCTTTTGTGTGTATTAAAGTAATTTTGACTTTATACGCCCTTGTTCTTAAAATTTTAAGATAAACTCAAAATTTGATCAAAATTAATTTTTTACTTCAGTTTTTGAAAGACTATCCTGAAAAAATTCGTATGACCTAATATTGGTTCTAGCTTTAAAAAAATTACCTTATTTTCTTAGTTTCTTAAAATATATAAAACTTTCTGAAGCTAGTCTTAGATCGAAAGTTATAACCATTTAAATCCAAGCAAACATGGTTCGAAAACAAATAAAAATAGAATGCTTTTTTTTAAATCGGGTCTTATTTCTAATTTAAATTAATTTTTTTTACAACTAGTAACATCTTGTATCAATTCAATGACTAAAATAACATAATTTGTTCAGTTTTACCAATGGCAGTCTCTTACCTTAATATGCCACAATTGTTATGTACCTTTTGGGAAACCTTAGCCACTGTCATCAAAGTCATGAATTTTCATCATTCAATTGGTCTTCTCACATGATAGACGCATGACTTATTCTCCCCTCTAAAATGGTCTCTTTAATAGAACTGACATTTCTGTTTTTAGCTTTTCCTACACCTACATAACCCTTCCCTTTTTGAAGTAAATTTTTCACTACTTGAGTCTGCCTGCACAAAGCTTAAGTGTAATTTACCTCTTTTATCTTCTCTTTTAGAACATATCGACCTACGATTTTTCGAATTAGGTACCTTATCAGTGTATATACCATCACTGGATCTCCTTCATTTCTCCTCTCTTTTTGTTAAGAACTCATTTAACTCAATAATCAATACACTACTGATAAATCATTTAATGTTAAAAAGTTTAAGAAGCTATGCGCTATGGTGTTCTGCCCTTGAGCTATTTCAACTAATAATTTTAACAAATCGTGTCGAGTCCGAGTGAAACTTTAGCAGAGTTACGATATTGGTAAAGTGGTAAACAAGGTTGCATATTTGCAGGCGGATTAGAGACTGGATAGACTAGATGTTAGATTCTAGAGTATAGCAGGGGATGATGCTGATGATGCTAATAATGGAACACCAAAGGACTTCGTACGATACGATACGAGAAAATAGACACATGTCGAAATTGTATCAAAAATAAATAATAAGAGATTTAATTCAAATTGAAAAAAAAAAATTATATCATAATGTTGATATTTTTTTTTTTTAATAAAAATATGAAAAAGAATAACAAAAAAAAAAAGATTATCAAATCGAGATTTGAACCCGTGACCTACTTGGATGGATCCGGTGGTCTACACATTGTGCTACGGAATGACCTGAAGGAGTCTGGTTGAAATATGATGTGATCAAAAGTGAGAGAACAACAGAATATGTGGTTCAAGGACACGCACTTGTGGTCAGCTTTAGAATCGTTTTAAAGTTGTTTACTCGGAGAATGTAAAAATTTTCACCAATACATGGAAGAGAAATGACATGGACGACTTCCGAGAATGTCAATCTTAATGAATTTTGACCAAATTATTAAAAATTCGACACACATATTTTTTAAAAAATCAAATTTGATTTTTAAGCTAGTTCACTTAATGATTTGGTTAAAATCAAGTAAGAAAAAGGCTATAAATACCCCTAACAAACTTCATCTAAGCCTTTTTTGGTATATTTTTTTCGGACAGTCAATTACATAAAATTACGGAGCCCCGGGGCGGAAAAAAAATTAATTTTGTACTTTTTTTCTGTGGTAATTTATAAAAAAAACTAAAAATAATTTAAAATTAAAACTTAATCTAAATAATTTATTTTAGTCAAAGTGCTAAAACTTAAATAAGTAAAACGAAACAAAAAAAAGTAAAATTAAATAAAATCTATACATAAAGGTGAGTTTGGTATTATTTAAACCCAATGGAACGCGAGCTTATCAGTGAAATCTATTTTTTATAGTTCGAGTGCTAATGAGCCACAGCAGCCCGAGCGAAATTGCATAAAACGCTGAGGGGCTCAATCTAATTTTTTTGGAGCAACGTGGTGGTGCTATTCGTGGTGATACTATTTTTGGATTTATACTAAGGTTCACACAAATCCAGACAAAATTGAACTCTGCCTCCACGACGTAACCTTACGCAGTTCATACGTCCAAGAAGTAAAAAAATAAACCCTTTAGGGGCTATCATTAGAATCGAGGACATGATAGCCAGGTTGTGTCATATGGTGCATCCATAGGATACGTCATGTGATACTGGGGTGGGTCACTCCTCAGAGGATTCTTACACCTAAGTTCTCCTCACTTTTTCGGAAATAATTTTGATTTCTTTACGTTGGGACAAGCAGGCTTCGCGAATTTCTTTAGTACGGTTTATGTTAGGCATGAAAATAAGTAACGGCCGTCCAGGTTACTGACAGCAAGAACCCCCCCTCCGACGAGCTAACCATCGGCTGTGCAAGCATGCCACGCAGTTGGAACCTGGACACCCATCCACTTTTGCTTCCAGGATTTTCTCAGAGTTCCTGTAAGTTCTGGGTCATAATGGTAGCGTGGAGAGTGGGTGGTTATTGAGGTGAATAATTTAATTGTTCATCTCTAACTCGAACAACATCTCGAGGCGTACGTTACAATCTACTACGGCGAATCCTTGTAGTAACATTTAGACTACATGCCAAGAGCTAGTGTTTGCCGCAAGGACATAAGCAAAAAAAATGAAAATGATTGTATCCTCCGCAGTCAAACTGTCGCGGAGTAACACCACTAGATTGCCAACGGAATTCAAAAAAGAGATCGCATAAAATCAACCGACAAAGTGTTATGCAATTTAAGTTGCGCACTGTGGTCAAACTAGTGAAAATTAAATCCTTTGAAATGAAACAACTTCCTTTTTTTTTAATTGATTTTAAATTCAAAGTTAACGTTTTTTATTTGTAATTCGCTTTATTCAACTGACGACTTGGGAATGATTTTCATGCATTATTGTTGCCTTAACAACATCTCGGTTCATCAGCTGATTCCGATTTTGGTCCAGCTATAGATCATTGCCCTATAGAGGTACCTGGATGTCCACAAGTCATAATCTGTGCAAAGCTAGCCACAGCATCACCTCACACCTCTCATCACCGTCGATCGATCGTCAACCGCTGCTTGACTATGCACAAAAAAACATCGCATAGTGGGAGGAGCTAAAACTAAGAACATCGAACACATTTTTGCATAGTTAACTCCCACAAATAGTCATATATTTTGTGTCATCTTTTATGGGCTCCCAATTTTTGGCAATATACAGCGATAAAAAAAAAATTTGTATGCATCAATGTTTAATTCTTTTGCCGTCGGCGTTTTGCACCATAGATCAAATGCCGACGGTGACGGATATCCGTGTAGATATTTTTAAAAGTTGACAATGATGCATGTTGCATCGCAACATCCTGCCGGGTCCGCGGAAAAGGAAACGATGTCATCAAAAGCATGGTTTGGCTGTGTAAATCATGTTGGGTTGATTTTCGGCTTTGATTCCAGGTGAAGATCGTGAGATTATAGATCCTCGACGTGTGACCGATGGTGTACATGAAAGAATAAAAAATGGTAGGTATGGTGAATGGTGTGTGGCAATACTAGGTTATAGATTATAAATTATTTATAAGATAAATGTATTAATAAAATTAAGTTGAAATTAATTAAGTTTAGGAGATAGCATGCGAATTATGTTTAAAGTGTGTGTTCGTGGGTTTGTGTGCTTGAGTCATTTAACATTGGCAGGAAACAAAGTTTGGCTATAGGTCGCTTTAATGAAGCAGTTGCAGTTTTAATTGTGACAACACGAACTTTTCCATCCGTTCCGGGGTGCAGGTCCGTGATTTTTCCCAGGCGCCAAAGAGTGGGGGGCATTTGTTCCTCAGATAAGAGTACGAGTTGACCCACTTTAAGTTCATTATGGGGCGTTAGCCACTTCGGACGCTTTTGTAAGCGAGCCAAGTATTCAGTAGTCCACCTTTTCCAAATATCTTGATGGATTTTTTGCATAAGCTGCCATCTGTCCAAATGAGATTCCTTAACTCCTGTTAAGTCCTTTTCTGGTGCTGTGTTGAGTGCTGACCCAATTAAAAAATGTCCTGGTGTCAAAATTGAGAGATCGTCAGGATCTTCATTTACTGGGCAAAGTGGACGAGAATTCAAACAAGCTTCTACTTGTGCGAGTACAGTCGCATATTCCTCAAAGGTTAGAGTATAATGTCCAATTATCCGCTTTAAGTGGTACTTCATGGATTTTACACCTGCTTCCCACAGGCCGCCAAAATGCGGAGCTGCAGGAGGATTGAAATGCCATTGAGTACCATTATCTTGCAAAAGTCTTGCGATATCGTCCTTCCATTGCTTTGGCATAAAGGTTTTTTCCGAGTCCATAACATTTGCAGCTCCTTTGAAATTCGTGCCACAATCGCTGTACAAATTGGAACATATCCCTCGGCGAGAGGTGAAACGCTTAAAAGCTGCGATAAATGCAGATGTGGTGTAGTCGCTAACAAGCTCTAGGTGAACTGCCTTTGTACAAAAACATACAAAAATCGCTATATACGCTTTGGTAACCTTGCTACATCGACCCTTCCAAGCTTTAAGCTGCACAGGGCCAGCATAGTCGACTCCCGATGTTTGAAAGGGGCGCGCTTTATTCACTCGTGGGGTTGGCAAATTGCCCATTTTCTGCTGCATCCCTGTTGCGTTGAATCTATAGCATTTTAAACATTTATGGATGCATTGTTTAACAGTGGATTTTAAATGCAGAATCCAATACTCCGACCGAAGTGTGGCCATCATCAACTGCTGACCGCCGTGGAGAGTTTTCAAGTGGGTGTCGTGGACGATGAGTGACGTGAGGAAGTTACTTGACGGGAGTATTATCGGATGCCTTTGTGAATAGGGCAGATTAGCATTTTCTAATCGACCTCCAACTCGTAAGATGCCTTTTTCATCCATTATAGGGGAAAGTTTCGACAGTTTGCTTTGTTTTGAGACTGTTTCTCCCTTGCTGAGCTTCGAGATATCTTCAGCGAAATACTCTTGCTGTACAAGAACAATCAAACGTAATCGAGCTGAAGATACTTCATCGACTGAAAGTGATCCACGTACACGAGTTGACAATTTCTTTGATTTAAATTGAAAATTTGTTAGGAATCGACGCCAGTACGCTACAGCTCGGTATAAACGATTCAGAGATGAAAAACGGTTGAAAAGACTTTGATTTGATTCGAATGTAGTGAAGTGAACGCAGAGCTGAAAAATAGTAATTAAGGGGTACCCAGATGCGATCAACTTACTTTTGGCTTTGGAGCTATCCGATCCTTTCATTTCAAGTTCCGTAGGTTGGATTTTGGTAGACAGGTGAAGGGTTTCGTCAAACGATTGTAAGAACTCAGGTCCATGCCACCATTGACGGTTCTGAATGAGATTACTTGGAGAGACCCCTCGAGATGCAATGTCAGCTGGATTGTCTTTAGATGGAACGTAATTCCAACACCCAGAATCAGTCAGTTCCTGGATTTCAGCCACTCTATTGGCAACGAACGTTGTTCTCAGATAAGGTGCGCTTTTAATCCAAGCTAGGGTTATTTGAGAGTCGCACCAAGTGAAAATTTTTGCTGATTGCAGTTCCATCGTATCCACAGTGTTAACCAATAGTCGTGCTAATAAAAGAGCTCCACAAAGCTCCAACCGAGCTAAAGATTTAGTTTTGAGTGGTGCCACTCTAGTCTTTGACACGATGAGATTAACGAAAGTTTCATTTTCGGTAGTAACCCTAAGGTAAATTGTTGCCGCATATGCCTTTTCAGATGCATCGCAGAATCCGTCGACTTCAATATGTGATTCGTTGGTCAGATGAATCCAGCGAGGGATCTCGATGCCGCTTAAAAGGCTCAGTTCAGTTTTTAAAGTTTGCCACGCAGAAATTATTGTTAATGGGAGCTCAGAATCCCAAGTTTGTTTGTCTTTCCAGATATCTTGCATTATTATTTTTCCAGTAATGACGCAGGGTGCTATCCAGCCCATTGGATCGTAAAGGCGCGCAAGATCTGATAATATCGACTGTTTTGTCGTTCTCTTATGTTCTGGAAGTGAGGTTTTGAAGGTGAAAATATCCTTTGCAGTATACCACTGGATGCCTAGAGCTTTTATTGCATTTTTTTCATCAAATGATAATGGTATTTGTATCTCCCTGTCTTCTTCCGGTACAGACATCAACAGTTTCTCGCAGTTGCTTGCCCATTTTCGTAACGGAAAACCTCCTTGTTTCAACATCCTTATGAGTTGTGTCTGCATCTCCAACGCTTCATTTACCGAGTCTGCTCCATGAATTAAATCATCAACGTAGAAGTACGTACGTTTTAATTTCGTCTCCTTCTACATCTCGCCATAACACAAGTTGGTACATTGAATCACCTGGAGTGACCCAAATTTGTCTGTACATTTTATTTATGTCAGCTGTAAATGCGACTTTGAACCTCCTAAAACGAGCGATATGATCGAAGATATCGTCTTGCAATCTAGGGCCAACATGAAGATGATCATTGAGCGACGTCCCGTCGGATGTTTTGCAGGACGCGTCAGATACAATTCGCAATTTCGTGGTTGAGCTAGCTTCCTTCAAAACTGCATGGTGAGGAAGAAAATAGTGTGGAGATTTCAATGCAGCAAGTGGTACCTCAGTCATGTGACCAAGCTCTTTGTATTCATTGAATACCTTTTGGTATTCAGCTTTAAATGACGGGTTTGTTTGGAATTTCCTTTCTAAATGTAGGAACCGTGTAAGAGCTGACCTTTGAGACAAACCTATCGAGGGATATGTTCCTTCTTTGAAAGGAAGTTGGACAACATACTTCCCATCCAGTTATCGTTGATGTGTTCTGCAAAAATGTGTTTCACATTTTTCTTCCTCCGGTGATAAAAACTTTCGATTTTGAACCTCTTCAAGTTCCCAGAACTTACTTAGCAGGCTGTCTAAATTTTGAGACTCAACTTTGATATGAAAGGCTGTTACTTGTAATTGACTACAGGGTGAAACGCCTCCAGAGAGCACCCACCCAAGTTCAGTCTTTTGAGCGATAGGAGTACCTGGTTCTCCCTTTATTAATCCTTCAAGGATAATGGATGGGTACACATCACTGCCTAGTAAAACATCGACCTTACTGGGTTTGTTAAACTTTGGATCAGCAAGCTCTATATCCTTGATATGATTCCAATTAGAATAAGGTATCTTACGTGTGGGAAGAACAGCTGTAAGTTTGGGTAGGACCAAAGCATTTAACTGAAGACTAAAGTTTTTGTTCACGTTCGATAAAACCGTGAAAGAAACCTTCCAATTTGAGATACTTGCGTTGCTTTCTCCGACCCCAATTACATTTACGCAATTCCTTTCCTTTTTCAGATGCAAAAGTTGAGCGGCAGACTCAGTAATGAAAGATGATTCTGACCCTTGGTCTAATAACGCTCGCAGCGTCAACGGTTGGCCCGAAGGTGTCGCAACCTTGATGAGGGCCGTAGCCAGAAGAACGGGTACATGCTCGTTTTCGGCTAGACACGCGTTGTTTGCTGAGGCAATTGTTGACGCAGGGTTTTCTGAAGATCCCGCTTGGGAAGTGGGAATGGAGAAGAAAGTTGTCCCCTTTTGTTGTGGAGCCAAAGTATTTTCGTTACCTTGCATTGAATTAGCTGCATCATTCATGTGAAGCAACGAATGATGTTTTTGATGACAATTCGAACACGTAAATGTGCTTGTGCAATTTTGTGTGAAATGTGCATTCGAAAGGCAGTTAAAGCATAAGTTGTTCTTTTTTACAAATTCATGCCTTTTTTTTACATTGAATGCTTTAAACTTAAAACAATTTCGAATAGAGTGCAAGCCCTGACACAGCGAACACTTATTGATTATTTTAGAGTTGTGAACTCGAACCGTACTTGACGAAGTTTTTTTAGAACCTGAGGAACCTGAGGAGGATTGTCCAATGACATCTAATGTTCTAGATCTCATTAAAATGAAATCTTCTAAGACGCTGTATTGTGGGTAGTCAACATGCGTCGAAATATGCGATTCCCAAAGCCCACGAGTTATTAAAGGAAGTTTCTGGACGGTATGAAAAATGAGAACGTCTTCCCACGATTCTACCTGTACTCCAAGATTTTTAAGTGACTGTTTCGCTTCATTTGTAGTGTCTAATAAAAGTTTGAGATCTTCGGATGACTCTTGAGATAGTTTGGATTGGTCGAAAAGAAGTTTAAATTGATTATCTTTCAATAATCTAATGTTCTGAAATCTTTTCACCAACAACGCCCATGCAGATTCAAAATTTGTGTCTGTGTTTCGTAGTATTCTGGCCGCCTCACCTGATAAATTACCCTTTAAATATTGTAATTTATGAGCATCGGATATTGACATATTTTTATTTACCATCGCCTCGAACAAACCTTTGAATTCTGGCCACATTTTCAGAGAACCATCAAATGTAGGTATTTTAATTGGAGGCAATTTAAGTTCTACCGACGGTGATGGTACATTTGAACCGCTCAGTGATTTGTTAAGAATACCTTGGCTTTCGATTTTCGATAGTTGTTCTTTTAATTCACAGGAGTAATTGAAATAAATTTCTTTTAAATTGTGAAAAGTAAGTGCATCCATGTATTTAACTTTGGCTTCGTCAGTAGGAGCTTCAACGATTTTCTGGTGAAGGGCTCTAGCCTCCTCAAACGATGTTTCTAAATTATTTAATCGCGCTTTATTCATGTGCATCGATTTCTTTGTTACGCCTAATTGTTCATATGCTTTATAATCTGCACCTAAATCTTGCAAAATGGTTTGAACCCCATCTATATAACCAAGAAGTTTGCTCTTACTCATACTGAAGCAAAATATATGTAGTTATTTACCCAGAGAACACACCACACACGTTTTAATTTAGATCACAGATGATCAATAATTTAAAAGATAAATATTTTATTTTTTAAATGCCACACACCTGTAATTATGCGTTGCTCCCTCGCTGCATCAGCTTCTTAAGATCTTGGTCTTCACAGGATAATTAAAAATCGACCCCAATACCTTCGATTGTCTTTAACACGACGCACAAAACGCAATTGTCTTCGAGGTTTGTTTTAAACCGTTACGCACACGCACGAGTATCTTTTTTATGCAATATGTGATTTTAGTGTTCTTAAATCGTAGTAATCCTTTTTAGAATTCTATATCCGGCTCGAAGGACCAGCTAGAAATATTGGTAAAGCTTTTATTAAAGGAAGAAATATGATTTTCAAATACAAAACCGTCAGCCATACACTCCTATTTGATCGATTAGCCTATTAGTTCAGGTGTTGTTTTTATTTATTTTAAAACTGAAAATTAACGCCTAATTGATGGAACCCGAGTGTAATATTGAAATATTTTTATTTCTTCTCAATCCATGTTTCAAGCTCTTGGCCTCTAATAAAATCGTTGCAACAAGGATTGACTGTAATCCATAACAATCGTGGCGTATTAAGGTAAAATTGCCATTATTGGTAAAATTGAACAATTTATTTTATTTTATGACTAATTTTGGTCACTAAATTTATACCAGGGGCCTGTAACACAACGTGACAAATACTTGTAGGACAAGTGAACAGCGACAAACTTGTCCTAAATCCTGTAACACAAAGCGTCAAATCTATGAAAGATCCTATCCTTCGGACAAGTATAGTTGGACAAGTGGATTAAGACTTGTCAACTTGTCACGTTGTGTTATGGGCCCCAGACGTCACTAGTTGTAAAAAAAAGAATTGAAATAAGAAATAAAACTCGATTTAAAAAAAAAAAGCATTTAATTAGACTAAGAGCCCACAGCAATTTTTGGGTGAGAAGTATAGAAAAAATTCAATGATGCAGTTCGATAGGTCTTTACTTTCTATTCTCAAATATGCAAGTCTTGCAAGCTGTGGTTGGGGCGTTGCTGCAATAAAAATGCATTTCTTTCTGAAAGCCCAGATAAAAGGTATATACCATTAAAAAAAAACTATACTTAATAAAAGAGCTGAATACCATAGACATGAATATCGGGGTCCAAGACCTCTTAGGTGGGCCTTCTGTATGCAAGACGCACTATAAAAATTAATTTTCAAGTGCGTCTTACATACAGAAGGCCCCACCTAAGAAGTCTTGGACCCTCATATTTATGTCTATGGTATTCAGCTCTTTTATTAAATATAATTTTTTAAATGCTCTATCTTTTATTTGAGCTTCCAGAAAAAAATGCATTTTCAATGCAGCATTATTTGCAAACGCTCCAAGTACGGCTTGCAAGACTTGCATATATGCAAATACAAAAGTAAGGACCTATCTTATTGCATCATTGAATTTTTGCTATATTTCACACCCAAAAATTGCTGTGGGCTCTCGGTCTATAATTTTGCTTTTTAAATACCTCAAAACCTAAATTAAAAATTTTCAATGATGAGTTTCAATAAAAGCTATAACTGGCGCCTTTAAAAGATCTTCCCTTGGGGATATTGTTTAGGTTCGTTTCGGAGATTTTATCCATGGGGATTTTTTTCTTGGGATTTTGTTTTTTGGTCATTCATCACCAACCATGGCCAAACACATTTTGGAGTTACTAGAACTTTTTAAGTCAACAAACTTATATTTGTGAAGACTTTAACAAAAAGTCCAATAAGTCAACATTCACATGGTGACTCGAAAGTTTCTTTTATCAGGAGCGGAAACGCGAAAAGATATCTATAAAATTAAAAAGATATACAAATTTAAGTAAAATGTATACAAATATAGAACGAACTACCGCAAGAAAGAGAGATTAGTTTAACTTATATAAAATATTCAAATTATTCTTTCTTTTTTTTGTTGAAATAAAAAATATCTAAATATAATCAGACCCGTCTGAATAAAACAAGAGGCCCATGGCCCTATTAAGATATTTAGGATACAAACAAAAATGTACAAAAATAAGAAGTACCTATAAAAAAAGACAAGTGATTTAGCAACGGAAATATTGATAATATTTCCGTTGCTAAATCACTTGTCTTGCTTACGAATTAATATTTGGGTATTTTTAATTCGTTTTATTTTTGTTTTGGCTGGAGATATAGCTATTTCAAGTGGTGCCAAGCCATCCAATTTTATTATGAAAAACTTTCTACATCATGCGAACCCGCGCATCAAATTTGCTTAGTCTTCGAAGCATGTACTGTAGTAGTAGTAGTACTGTAGTACTAACTTTCCATCAAGGTGTCACCAGATTTGATTAAATCTATTGGTTTTTAAAGGTCTGTTTTTACGAATCCAATATTTACGATGTAGATACAGCCATTTATAAAAAAAATGTAAAAAATTGATACGTATAAAACTCATGTCCCTATATGGCCCGTTTCGTTTTATTTTATGGATAATTAGCACCGAAAAATGTGTCTTACTGGCTGAACAGAATAGAATGACGGAACTTGAGCCGCAGACGGAACTGGAAGAGAAGTGTCGTACGTTATTTTTTTTACATGTCCACAATGGAGCTGTACAGCTTTGAAAGTATTTTGAAGAAAAATAAAAGAATATCCTTGTGTACAAGCTCAGAATTCACATTTTTTGTTTCCAATAATTTTCCTTTTAATAAATAATTTTTTTCGCGATACAAATATGTAACCACAATATGTTTTTCCGACCAAAAAAGTTGTTTTTTTTTCTTCATACAATTTGAAATGTCAAAAGTGCCGTACGTGAAAAGTAAAAAGTTGGTAAACTCTTCCGTCTGCGTCCGCAGCTCCGTATGCGTTTACGTTCCGTTGTGTATCGCAAAATTGAATTTGCGTGTATTCAATATTTTGACAGCTATTCCAGCTCCGGCTCCAGTTCCGTCTGCGTCACCATTCTGTTCAGCCAGTTATTCCATCAATAGAATAAAAATAGGGGAATGACAAAAAAACGACGTGACCACACATTATTTAATAAAAAAAACAACATTGGTTTGGGCAATGACAGATTCGTTGGACGAAAAGGAAATCGTGGTTCTGACATTAAATATAAAGAAATACTGAGTTGTTTTCAAACTTTTACATCAATTTTCATTAAGTGCATACATCAATTTTCATTGGGCTCTACCATTACCTAAATATTAACTTGGACTAAATATAATGAACCATACATCGAATTGACTCCAAAAAATTGAGAATATAATGTATGGTTAATTATTTAGGATCCATAACGTCATGACTAATTTCACTGCCATATTTAAGTCATAACTAAATTTGATTATTGGTAAGGCCCATTAAGTGCAAACCTATCCCTTTAAACAAAAAAAAAATGAGTTTTCTCTTTATTTTAAATTCCATTGCTGGGATAGAAATGACCGTTTTACTGGGTAGTGGGTACACTCACCAAAAAGTTCTTATTTACCACCAAAGTGTAGCAACTCAAAATAAAATAATACTCTGTTCTTTAAGAAGGGTGCATTGTCGTGTGCAAAAGACTGCGATTTTTTGTACCGTTTTCAATTTCGTTGATAAGTCGGTGAATTGAAGTAAATCGGGTGGGAACACGTCAGGGGAATGACATTTTCGGTGTTTAAAAAAAAATATTTATGTAATTTTTTCGGTGCAAAAATTGATGGAATCTAAAATATTATAGTTTTGAAATATTGACCCATTTACATTTTATTTTAAGCGACAAAAAAAAGGATGGGTCAAAAAACCTTGAGTGTTATTAGGAAAACGCAATAGCTTACATAAGAAAAAAAAAATAAAAATCTCACTCTAATTTATAGTGTTTTATTCAAGTGCTTCTGTTTTCTTACACACACCCTGGTAATACCGATATTTTAGCGATATGAAGTGAACTGAGGTCCTTTTGCAAATAAATAAGCAATAATATTTTTTACGAATAAATAAGTAGCAAGTGTTGATGAAACGGGCCACTTTTTTAAATAACTTGCCGAGGGAAGTGTGATACATTTTTTTAAAAATATGAAGTGTCAAAGTTAGCTTACAAAATTTCTTTGAACAATGACTTAGTCAAACTTAGTTTTTCTTACAAAACTGCCAATATTAATTCTCAGATTTGTGATTGCGATCAATAGCATGGCTACTAAGGATTACGTAAAAAATGAAAACACCGCAAAATTAAAAAAAAAAAAAGCTAGGGTATCGATTTTCAAAATATTTCTTAATGATTACTATAATTACTAAACCAAGCGAAATGGACTATTTTTTCATACTTTTCCCAGAACGGGCACAACCTGCCCTATCACCCGGTACCCGCTTGACGTTGAGTTTCGGGACACCCTGTATGTAGTATGTATATACCCGTATTTTTGTTTTTTAATAAAGACGCTATAGACATTTGAAATTTTCCTGGCATTATTTTATTTGTTTTCTGAGAAAAATGTTAAGGGATAACCTTTTCCATTTATTTTTTCGTAAAAAAACTTAACCATTCAGTGATAACTTTTAAAATATAAAAAAAGTTTCAACCGATAACCTAATTTTTTTTAAATACATAAATAATCTCAAAGTAAAACCGAAATCTTTTTTTAAGGAATGTAATAACTCTTAGATAGAAACCAATTAAAAACAAAGGTTAGGAATTATTATTTCTGATCTCCGATTATGCGAGATGCAGATGTCGATACACGCAAAATTTGCTTTCAATCATACCCAAACAAGTTCTCGCAATCTACATTACTGGCCCTTATTTAAAGATTATTTTAAGCGATCCTGGGTAAATGAATTAACATTCTAAATAAAACTTTAAAAAAAAAGCGGTACGTACTACACTTTCAAGATAAGAAACACCAAATAAAGCAGTTAAAGCTTGGATTTGTTGGCTTCTGTTAGTTCGTAGAAGAACGTCAACCTCATTGTGTATTTCAATACACAACTGTGAAGACGTTGTAGTTTTTCAAACTTTTCTTCAACATTTACATCTCTTGTCAGAAAATAATATAAATTACATTGTTCTAAAAGTTTAAAATATCATTACACTCGCTAAAGTGTTTAGTTGTTTTACAATTAAAAATAATCGCAATAATTATCCTGCTAAAATTTCATTGATATTCACAATGGTTAAGTTTATAAGTTTTTTTACTGTTTTACTTATTATTTGCGAGTTCAAATATTTGGCATGTGAGTATGTTTCACTATAAATATAAATTTGTGCTTAAAATTTGACATTAACCCATTTCCGGCGGCTACCAGTACCTATGTAAACTTGAAATTTCACATACTGCCTATTTTTTGTGTAATTAGAGCAAATCTTTAAAACAATTTTCGGAAAAGCTTTTAGTTTTCCAGAAAATTCACGTTGCGTTTTCGCAACGCTCGAAAGGGGTATCAAAATTAATGAAAACAAAAAAATCTTACATGGAATATGAATCAAGGTTATCTGAATACTTAATGAAAAGATTGTAGAAATTTAAAAATGAGGAAATTCATAGTATAAATTATATTTATATACCTAATTATTTTTATGTTTACAAAAATTGGTTTTTGTGTGGTATTCATCGAAGCATTTTAGATGAAGCGGGATATTATATTTCTTGCATAAAAAATCCGGTTGGCCTGGAACACTTGCGACATCGAGAGCACTTTTTTGTTTTGATCACTGTATGCTTGATGTTATCAAAACAAACTACTTCATTGGGGTTTCCTTCCGTTTGAATCACAATTTTAATATTTTTTTTCCGATCGCAACAAGGATTCTAAAACAAATGTTCTAAATTGTACTTGTATAACATTGGTATTTCCTTAGCAAATGCAATGTATCTTGCATGCATTTATCAAAGCTGCATGCGGTGCATTTGATAAAAGTGGCTAGTACCACTTACCTCCAATTCGAATGCGATATTTGCTTGTAGTGTTATCAAACAAGTCAACTCTACCCATCGTTATTTTGTATTGTACTCACGAATAATTGCAATTGGCATTGGAATGTTGACATGTTTGCTCTTATAATGGTTACTTATAATGAAGACATGTTGATTCGTTTTAGATGCTGAAGTGACGTTTTCGGATGTTAATGCATTGATTGAATTTTTTGGATCGACTTCGGGTTCATCGTATTTTTCACGAGGCTTCTGAGAATTTAAATCATCAAATCTACATTTTAGCTCAATTTCACCAGCTAGTTAATTTAGCAACATGTTTCCATCTTTCAAAAGGTGCGCAATAGGTATTATCAATTTCCTCATTGTCACTGACATCATCATTTTGTGGAGGCAAAATTATAACATTGTTTGAACTGCGTTTTCACAACGCGAGCCGGAAATGGGTTAATTATTCAGTTATACCCTTCAAGCAAATTCACAATCTTTCATTATTTATAGTCCACGTAAATATTTAGCTAATACTATGCACGGTTTACTATTTATAGCCCATTCCATTATGGTCCATTTTCTGAAATATTTAAGTCTTAACTAAATTTGATTATTATTAGGGCCCATAGTTTTTTTTTGTGTTCTCTTTTCTTATGAAAAATTGATAAATAAAATATTACTGCTTTTCGTTCATTTGTTCTCTTTGTAGTGCAATAAAATATGTTTTTAAATTGTATTTATACAGGGTGTCCGGTAAAGAATGGATAATCCTGAAATGGCGTATAGCCCACTTTATGACTGCTCCGAAACCGGAAATAAAGAGGGGATATCTCAAAGGGTACTCAAAATATGTGCATTTTTTCGTTCAGTGTATTTTTTTTTTTCAATTACTTTACGTTTTTGAATACTCGGACTACAAATGGATGAATTTCATCGATTTTCTTTTGCAGAAATTTTCTACACTATTGATGCCAAAACATAATCGGTAAAAAATTTGAATAGCTCTTAGACTTTTTTTATTAAAATAAAAATAAATTTGTTTTTAATTCCAAAAATTAAAAAAAAAAATTAAAAACTTAATGCATCTCTGGTATAAAAAAAATCGTATGGACATCCTTGTGGCAAGCTTTTTAAAAAATTGGAGCAACAAATGCAGATTTCAGAATGGTATAATTTATTGCAGTATCTAGAATAAATAGGTTATTATTGGTGCTAATATCCAAAAAGAGCGAATCTAATAAAATAATTTACATCGTTACATAGTTTTATGTTTTTGAATATTACAACTAAAAATAAAGGAATTGGATCGTTTTTTTGCAAAAATACTAAATAAATTGAGCCAAAGCACAAGCTGTAAAAAAATTAATTTAACAAACCATTAATTAAAAACAAAAACAACAACGTTATATAATTGTTAAATTTTGTATTTATTTTAATTTTCAAAACATATGTTCATATTGCTTTCCACCCACTCTTATGGGGCGATGAATCTGCGATTAAAAGGGATGGATACTTCAACTTGCATGACTTGCATTCCTGGGCATTTAAAAATTATCTTATTTTGAGAAAAGGAAGATCCCAGGACCAATTTAAAATCAATTATTGGACTGGGATTCTCAATGGAACAATAATTGGTCCCTTCGAGCTGCCGGAAAACTTAAATGGCCAAGGCTATTTAGAATTTCTCCAAAATAGCCTACCAAGCTTATTAGAGAAAATACCCGAAGAGTTATGCCGATCCTATTGGCTTTAAAATAATGGATACCCTGCACATTACGCTGTGCCTGTAATGGCATATCTTAATAATAGGTACCCAGGCAGATGGATAGGCCGACTTGGACCAATTTGTGGGTTCCATGTTCGCCGGACCTGAATCCACTAGATATTTTTTTATTGGGGCTGTATAAAAGAAAAAGTATACAGAAAGTCGATAAGATCCCTAGAGGAGCTCCGAAGGCGTATCGAGGCAGCTGCTATGGAAATTACCTTCAGAACTTAGGAGCAGCATTAATACGTTCATTTATTAGTGGGTGCAGATTGTGCATAAGAGTGGGTGGAAAGCAATTTGAACATTTGCTTTGAAAATTCAAATAAATAAAAAATTTAACAATTATCTAGTGTTTTTGGTTTTTGTTTTTAATTTATGGTCTGTTAAAAATTTATTTTTTGTACTGCTTGTACTTTGGCTCAATTTATTAGGAGTATTTTTGCAAAAAAAAAAAAAAATGATTCAATTCCTTCATTTTTCGTAATATTCAAAAACATAAAACATTGTAACGAAGTAAATTATTTTATTAGATTCGTTCTTTTTGTATATTACCACCAATAATAACATAGATACTGCAATAAATTATACCATTCTGAAATCTGCATTTGTTGCGCAGATGTCAGTGACATTGTTTTGTGCAAAAAAATATATTTTGTGCTTACACGGTGCCTCAAGAGTTATGACTCTTTATGAACCTAAATGAGTATGAAAGAGGCAAAATACAGATAGTCATGACTCTTGAGGCACCGTGTAATATTCGACTAAAAACAATTTTGTTTCACCACAGATATTTTTTTTCCGGAAAAAAGGTTTTTTATTTACCACAATAGCTTGTTTTTATTCAAAAGAACTGTATACTAGGCTTTAAAAACAAATTTATTTTTTTTTTAATAAAAAAAGTCTAAGAACTATTAAAATTTTTTACCGATTATGTTTTGGCACCCAAACGGATTATCCATTTCTTACCGGACACCCTGTATAAATGATGAAAGTAAAAGTGTCTTGAAATGAAAAACAAAAGCTTTGTTCGTTTGTTGTAGGTACACTCGATTCGAGAAACTTGGAATGAAAAAAGCTTTGTTGTAGGTAATGTAGAATCAAAGACCATAATACCAAGATATTGCATCTCAACCAACCACCAAAAATCAGCTTTAGATGCCGTCGGTCGGGTGAAGGAAGCATTTACACATATTCATTCCTTATTGCCTAGCCTACTTATACACAAACACACTTAAAATGCTACTGATCTTGTTGTTTTTTTTTCATATTCACTTTCCTACCCTATGTCTAAAGTCTAGGAAAAAAAGACTTTTAAAATTTTTCACTAGCACAAACCGTTTTTGAGATATTTGCAAAAAACTCATTTTTAGACCCTTGAACCACCGTTGCCGCTTGGTCACTTTTTTGGGTTCGGGACCCGTGGCCACCACTTTTTTAAAAATTTCCCGATCGGCCACTTTTTTCTTAATTCAATAAGATTTTCATTCGAAAAGGTATACAAATTTGTATTTTTCATAAAAATGAATCAATTTCAAAAAATTTCTTACTTAGAACTGTCGTTTCACCTCGAAAAATATACCCATCTTTACCGTTTTAGCAGAAGACAGGAACAACACTTCTCTGTGGTGCGTTTCTTTTCTGTAAAATTTTAACTATTGTTGATCTGTCAAAAAAAAAAAGTGTTGAACGTCATTATTAAAAATGTTAAACTTTCTAACATTTCATAACATTTCATTTAGGAACGCTCAGTTAAAACTATTGTTGATCTGTCAAAAAAAATGGGTTGCAAAAAAAAACATGAATGAAAATAAAAGTAAATTTTTAATTGCATTAAATTCATTGGAAACATTATTATTACAACTTTAAAAATTCATACAATTTATAAATTCAATTCGCTCATTTATTTATTTTTGCACAAAATAGAATCATCAAGCAAAATTGACAAAATGTTTGCAACTTCTTTCCATTCCAAACAGATACCGATGCATTTTTTTTGTAAGAAATCTAACTGATAGAAAAATTAAACTGTCAGAAATAAGAAAGTTAATCAGTAAATAAAAGAAGACAAATATAAAAATCAAAATCTATAGTAAAAATAAAATAAAAAAATACCGAAATTTAAGTAATCGAAAGACTGCTTTTACACGCTGCGAAATTCTCTTGCGATTTCGAAAAACTATGGCAAGGGACTTATGTGGTGGCCGCGGTAGACGAAACTGCAGAGGCTGAACAAATTGCAGCGTTATCGCCTTTTCTTCTTTGGTGCTTTATTGTTGGAGTATGTTTTATTTCAATTCGTCCTCTACACTGTGAACTTCGCTAAATCAAGTGGAGTAAAGAGTGCAGGTAGATGAAACCTTTTCACTTACGCAAAGTATACGAAGATGAAACAAAAAGGAAAAGTGATAAAAAACGCAGACATAAAATTTGCAGTGTGTAAAAGCGTCTTTGCAATCAGAAGCAAACCAAAAGAGAAATTTGCAGTGTGTAAAAGCAGTCAAAGGAAAAAGTAAACAAAAGATAACCCTAAAATTAAAATCGAAATTCAGCTGCTTTTGATAAATTAATATTTTCAATTCATATCGACGAGATGAATTGGAAAATTTTACAAAGTGTAACATTCTGACATATAAATGGTACACTTCTCGAGTTTAAGAACGATCCGAGTTAACAATAGTTAATATTTTACAGAAAAGAAACTCACCACTGGCATTACAATTCTGGAACAAAATAATAAAATGATCATTCTCAGCTCTAAACTTTATTCAATACAAAAATAATTTGAAAATTAGTTTCCAAAAAAAATATTTAAAAATGAACAATGCATATTAGGTACCTCCATATTATGAACCTACATAATATTTTATTCATCTTTATTGTTTATTTATTTATTTTCAAAAATCTGATTTTGTTTAATGTTTTGTTTGTAAAGTCAATTATAATTTTTGTTTTTCAATATGCTTTTTTTTTTAATTGCTGTCGGAATAGTATTACTTTTTAAAATTTTGAATGTTTATTATTATGAAATGTTTTTATTATTTGTATTGTATTATTTATACTAGAATGTCAGTTTATTAGACTTGACCATTCTTTATTCCGTCAATTTCATTGAATTTTTGAACAACAACAACAACTTAAAGGTGCTACCACCAATTGCTTGCGAATTAATTTTGGGTATTTTAATTCGTTTTATTTTTGTTTGGCTAGAGATATAGCTATTTCAAGGGGTGCCAAGCCCTATCATCAGTCTCCTTTATAGTGGTGCTGAGCTTTAATCCAATTTTATTTGAAAAACTTTCTACACATCATGCTGTATTTGAACCAGCGCATCAGATTTGCTCAGTCTTCGGAGCTGTGTACCCTACGTACTATGCTACCGTTGACCACTGACGTCACAGGTCTAGATGTGCTGTTTGTTTATCAATTGCATTTGGAGCATCAGCATTTTTATAAGCCCCTTTAAGTATGCTGTCTTGTTCCGCCTCCATTTTTCTCCGAACCTTATTTGATAGACTACAATTCGTAGTACGTATCAAAGGGGGAGAGGTTGGAAGATCGGTAACAAACCAGACTATTAAGTTATTATTATTTGTATTGTATTATTTATACTAGAATGTCAGTTTATTAGACTTGACCATTCTTTATTCCGTCAATTTCATTGAATTTTTGAACAACAACAACAACTTAAAGGTGCTACCACCAATTGCTTGCGAATTAATTTTGGGTATTTTAATTCGTTTTATTTTTGTTTGGCTAGAGATATAGCTATTTCAAGGGGTGCCAAGCCCTATCATCAGTCTCCTTTATAGTGGTGCTGAGCTTTAATCCAATTTTATTTGAAAAACTTTCTACACATCATGCTGTATTTGAACCAGCGCATCAGATTTGCTCAGTCTTCGGAGCTGTGTACCCTACGTACTATGCTACCGTTGACCACTGACGTCACAGGTCTAGATGTGCTGTTTGTTTATCAATTGCATTTGGAGCATCAGCATTTTTATAAGCCCCTTTAAGTATGCTGTCTTGTTCCGCCTCCATTTTTCTCCGAACCTTATTTGATAGACTACAATTCGTAGTACGTATCAAAGGGGGAGAGGTTGGAAGATCGGTAACAAACCAGACTATTAAGTTATTATTATTTGTATTGTATTATTTATACTAGAATGTCAGTTTATTAGACTTGACCATTCTTTATTCCGTCAATTTCATTGAATTTTTGAACAACAACAACAACTTAAAGGTGCTACCACCAATTGCTTGCGAATTAATTTTGGGTATTTTAATTCGTTTTATTTTTGTTTGGCTAGAGATATAGCTATTTCAAGGGGTGCCAAGCCCTATCATCAGTCTCCTTTATAGTGGTGCTGAGCTTTAATCCAATTTTATTTGAAAAACTTTCTACACATCATGCTGTATTTGAACCAGCGCATCAGATTTGCTCAGTCTTCGGAGCTGTGTACCCTACGTACTATGCTACCGTTGACCACTGACGTCACAGGTCTAGATGTGCTGTTTGTTTATCAATTGCATTTGGAGCATCAGCATTTTTATAAGCCCCTTTAAGTATGCTGTCTTGTTCCGCCTCCATTTTTCTCCGAACCTTATTTGATAGACTACAATTCGTAGTACGTATCAAAGGGGGAGAGGTTGGAAGATCGGTAACAAACCAGACTATTAAGTTATTATTATTTGTATTGTATTATTTATACTAGAATGTCAGTTTATTAGACTTGACCATTCTTTATTCCGTCAATTTCATTGAATTTTTGAACAACAACAACAACTTAAAGGTGCTACCACCAATTGCTTGCGATAGAATTGTAGTCTATCAAATAAGGTTCGGAGAAAAATGGAGGCGGAACAAGACAGCATACTTAAAGGGGCTTATAAAAATGCTGATGCTCCAAATGCAATTGATAAACAAACAGCACATCTAGACCTGTGACGTCAGTGGTCAACGGTAGCATAGTACGTAGGGTACACAGCTCCGAAGACTGAGCAAATCTGATGCGCTGGTTCAAATACAGCATGATGTGTAGAAAGTTTTTCAAATAAAATTGGATTAAAGCTCAGCACCACTATAAAGGAGACTGATGATAGGGCTTGGCACCCCTTGAAATAGCTATATCTCTAGCCAAACAAAAATAAAACGAATTAAAATACCCAAAATTAATTCGCAAGCAATTGGTGGTAGCACCTTTAAGTTGTTGTTGTTGTTCAAAAATTCAATGAAATTGACGGAATAAAGAATGGTCAAGTCTAATAAACTGACATTCTAGTATAAATAATACAATACAAATAATAATAACTTAATAGTCTGGTTTGTTACCGATCTTCCAACCTCTCCCCCTTTGATACGTACTACGAATTGTAGTCTATCAAATAAGGTTCGGAGAAAAATGGAGGCGGAACAAGACAGCATACTTAAAGGGGCTTATAAAAATGCTGATGCTCCAAATGCAATTGATAAACAAACAGCACATCTAGACCTGTGACGTCAGTGGTCAACGGTAGCATAGTACGTAGGGTACACAGCTCCGAAGACTGAGCAAATCTGATGCGCTGGTTCAAATACAGCATGATGTGTAGAAAGTTTTTCAAATAAAATTGGATTAAAGCTCAGCACCACTATAAAGGAGACTGATGATAGGGCTTGGCACCCCTTGAAATAGCTATATCTCTAGCCAAACAAAAATAAAACGAATTAAAATACCCAAAATTAATTCGCAAGCAATTGGTGGTAGCACCTTTAAGTTGTTGTTGTTGTTCAAAAATTCAATGAAAATGAAATGTTTTAAGTATTTTATATTCTATATATTGCGGATTTGTTCTAATGGGACCTTTTTTTTGTCTTGGCCCCTTTTTGGGACACCTTTCAATTTTTTTCCAGCGGCAACACTGCCTTGGACGCCTTATAACTGACCTAGCGATCACGGATCGATGAGGAACTCTCTCAGTTTTTAAAGAGTCCCATTACCAACGTCCATGCCAAATTTCAGCCTCTAACTAATTATTTCCTTTCTTTGGCATTTTTTCGTCTATTCTTACTGGACTACTACGTTTGCAAGAATGTCTACCTGCGCAAGGGTCATAAGGGACAAAAACAAAGCAAAAAATTTTCTTGGCATTAGCACAAGTAGTGACGAGAGCTTTGTGTCCTGTGTTGCCTCAGCGTTGCCGCCCGAAAAATATTTACTTGCCTTATTTTCTGAAAAGATGCATTTGCGAGCCATATAAAACAACACGAGTTCTTCTATTCAGAAAGCTTGAACGTGTTACTTCGGCAAGGCTGAGTTCGCCCTCCCTAAGAATTTCAATTGGTTGAGGAGATCCAGTATCTTTGGTATTATATGGTTTCACGCACACATATATGGGGCCATCACTTGGGTCAGCCTAGTTCTAGCGATTTGATCGCGAATTTTTACACTAAGTGCAATATCTTGGTATTATATTGTCTTTGGTAGATTTTAAGTGGGGAAGTACTTTTCTTGCTATTCGTTTTGGATCCATTTTGGTTTCGGTCTTCGCTGAGTATGTTGAACTCTCACAATACATGCGCAAGTGGGTCAGTGGTGATTCCTATTTCCATACTAATTTGAGCCGACAAACGCAGTTTTGCGTACCCGTATTTGCATCCGTACGCGGAGTCCTCCATACGTTGTTGACTACGTGTGCGGATCCAAACCGAACACTTTTGCTTAAAGGGTAGGGTTATAAGCAAAGTGGCAATTATTTCAGAAGCTTTAGAAAAAGCAGTTATAGGTACAGGATTTTTTGCTTCTGATATCATAAATAAAAAGGTAGCCTCTTTGAAAACTATCGCATTTTAAAAATCCATTAAACAAGAAATCATGGAAACAAAATTAGACTTTTGGTACATTTTTTTAGATATGTATGTATAACCTACTAACTAATTGGAGTTTATCAATAATCTAGATTTACAAGACTGGAAAATTCCGTAATTCCTACAAAATTCTAGGCATATTATAAATTAATTGATCGTGAGATTTTCAATTTTACCATTATTATACCGGCATCGTGTAAATGCTATGCATTTTTATTCATATCAGAAACTCAAAAACAGTTTCCTCACTGTAATTTTTTTTTATTTCAGTCGTTAAAGAGTCTGCAAAGTTTTTATTATTTTTAAGTGTTTTATTTTTCTTATTGTTATTAAAGATCTATTTCGTTCTCTGCTTGCTTAATTACAGGTTATAAATGGGTTTCTCAAAAATATGTTGATTTATTACCTCAATATGCAGTTTCATTCACCAACAGTAACATGGAGCACATATATGTCGGGCGGGCACAATACTTGAACACGTGGCAACTGGTAGAGATTCATACACGAAGAGGCACTATCTCCAAAGTAGTTTTAAGACTTTATGGAAGTGAAATAGAATTATTATTTGAAGATCAGTTTGAAGTTCTTGTTGCCAAAGAGAGTTGCGAATGGGTTTCGTTAGATACAAAACATGTTCCAGAAAATATGGTGCGTGGAGGAACTTCCTGGGATTTGGAACCAGTTTATGTGGGCCGTGATATAAACAATCTTCTATCGATTTTTCTTACTACAAAAAAAACACAATCAAGAGAAAGTACCTCGTTCTCCGATCCGTATACGAATGCCCTGATTTGTGACACTTACCATAAATGGGTACATGCAACTTCAATAAGTGTTCCAGAAAACAGTGTTAGCACTGGAGAAAGTGATAGTTATGTTGCTCGACTATTAGGACCTGCCCTACATGTGCCAGGTATTGTTTTACCTAAGGCAAACAAAACATTCGTATGGTACAATGGCTATAAACTTGAGTCCTTTAATATTCAAGTTCTTGTTGATGAGACAAAAAATTATAGCTGGAAACATGTGCCGATGGGAACTGGAATTCCCGACTATGCAGTTGTTTGTGGAGTTTCAGATAAGAATGAATTGACGTACATATCTAGAAAATACAATGACTTAGCTGGAACAAGAGTTTTTCCCATTTCATTCCCTGAAATCAACAATGAACCATTTGATATTTTAGTGGAAAATGTTAAGTAAATTTTTGAGAAAAATGAAACCAAATTTCAAAATGAAAAAAGAAATATTATTAATATCTTTTTTATCCCACAAAAGAATTTTCTGATGTTAATAAAAATTATGTAAAAGAAACCTGAGTGACGTTAAAAATTAACAAAAAAAAAAAAATATTAAAATATGTAATACAATTTTACTTCATAGTTTTTAGTTTTAATATCAATTTTTGTGAAGGATTTGGCTAGAGAGATATTAAATTACAACATCATATCAAGGCTTTCATGTACACAATTTTTAATGTTCTCTTTTTTTCTGGTAGCAACATATATCTATTAGTTTTTTGTGAGAACCCGCTCGATATAGAACAATAATCTAAGAGGGAGGGGGAGCGGGGAGGCGGTCAAGTTTCCACCTTCAGACTGAAACGGTCATTTCAGGAAAACTGATTTCACAAATAATTAATGGAGAGAAACAAACAACGGCAATACTCAAATTAAACTACTAACGTTTTATTCAGCCAGAAACCTTATATTACTGGCAAGTTAGTTAGTTAGTTTGTTTCGAAGATACGCTCAGGAACTAGAAAAAAAAACAAACATATGAGCTTAAAAATATTTCACTGTTAACGACTAAATTGTTGTAAAAAATAATAAATTGACTTAAGATAAAAAAAACAATAAATTAAAACAAAACGTAAGAAATCCCATTAACACTTAAAAGCTATTTGTGTTGGCATTTTTTTATTTTTGTTAGACGATAGCTTTAAATCTTTGACCTGTTAAATTTTAACATAACATTACTTTATTTTGTTTTCCATTTGAAAATATGTAATTGTAAGCAAGCAAGGTAATGATAATTTTTTTTTTAACTTGAATTTAGGCTGATACCTACTTAATATCTGATTATAAGGACTTAAGTTTAGCCCAGGTAGGTAGGAATGGCGGCTCCGAGCAACCTACATTCTCCAATTAGCGCTGAAGCGCACCGTTTTGGTACCATATCTCATGTGACCAATAAATTAAAATGATTTTATAAGAGGGATTTGCTGGCCAAAATTGTTGGCTGCAGAAATTCGTTGTCCGCACTTTCTTGTGGTCTAAGGAGTCTGACGGAATACGTGGTGCACCCTTCAAGCAAATTCACTGACCCAACTTTCTCCATCATTCTTGGATCTTTGTTAAACTGAGTGTTTCACGCACACCTACAAAAATTCTTTGTTTCTACAGGCATTTTCCCCACACCTTTGTTTAGTTCATCTTTACAAGTGGAGCATCGAAGACGTACTTCTTTTTTTTTCTCTTTTCTTCTATTTTCTTATAAAAAATTGAGAAATGGCCGCTTCATAAATTAAATGTAACTGTTTTTCGTTCATTTCGTGTTTTTGTAAAGTGTCTTGAAATAAAAAAAAGCTTTAGTTTGTTTGTTGTACGTAAACTCGATTGGAGAGTATTTAAATGAAAAAAGCTTTGTTGTAGGTAGAACTCAAGTGGGGAAGTACTTTATTTTGCGATTCATTTTGGATACGTTTTGGTCTCGGCTTTCGCTGAGTATGGTGAACTCTCACTCTCACAATACATGCGCAAGTGAGTCAGTGGTGATTCTAATTTCCATACTAATTTGAGCCGACAAACGCAGTTTTGCGGATCCGTATTTGGACCCGTGCGCGGAGTCCTCCATAGGTTTTTGACTACGTGTGCGAATCCAAAACGGAGTCTTTTGCTTAAAGGGCAGGAGCTAACAAAGTTTTTTTTCTCGCATTTCGTGCATGAGCACGATACTCTTCTCGCATTATATATTTTTCGCATGATAATTGCAAATTCATAAATGCATCGTTGCACAAATAATTTACAATCACTTTCATCAAACGTTCATAAATGCATCGAACAAACCTCATCTGTGTAATTTTGCGCAAACGACGAATTTTCTAAAAAATTGACTTAAAACTGAAAAAAAAAATTAATATAAAACAACTTTGACCACCACAACGGCATGCTATACCTTTTTGTAAAGCCAGAAATTATGGTCATTTAATTTAATTCTGTGTTGAAAATGTAAAAGCTCTTAGGTCTATTTTCATAGTTTTTCAGAAAGTGAATTTTTAAGTTGCAATTACTGTTTTTTAAAAAATTAAGACGGTTACGAATATACTACTTTCAATATTGTTGACTTTTATACTTATACCTTTGAATCAAAATAGATCACTAAGTGCCAGTTGTACAATCGTGGTTTAAATATTGATCCGTGGTTCAGGAATTTTAACTCACCGATTTCGGCGGGTTAACTGAGGTTCAACGATGGTTTAAGGTTCCAATATGCACTAAAAGCCAATTACATGCCTGAATCATCGTTGAATCACGGTTAATCCGCCGAAATTGGTGAGTTAAAATTCCTGAACCACGGATCAAATATTTGTACAACTAGCCCTAAAAGTTAGCCAACTAAAGTATTAACTGTATTTGTTTATGTTTTTCAAACTTAAGTGGTTCTACCGAAACAACAATTGCAGTCTTTCATGTATTAAGTCACCTAAGATGTTCTTCCAATTCAAAAGTCAACTTAAGTAGTTTTACGTTTTACCATTGAATTAATACAAATAGAAGTAGACACTCAGATAAATGGCCACTAGCCATTCCACACTATCCCATCGAGTATTAATACATGTCAAAAAAAAAGTGTGATAAAATCACTTACGACTGCCAAATTTTTGTGAAGAAAATATTTTCATATTTTGCTTTCACACTTGCATCCAAACAAATCACCATAACCTCAAACCCCCAAGTAGGATAGAATGTGTGATGGTTTTAGATTTTAGAACCAATCCTAAAAATGTTCGTGTATTAACACATGTCAAATTGTGTGAGATGGGCTGTCAAGTCATGTGGGATGAAATTTCATATTTTGTCTCCACACTATTATACAAGATTTACTTCCCACTTTTTTGACATGTGTTAATACTCAGGGAGATAGTGTGGAAGGCCTTTATGATCGGCGAACGTCTCTACTATTTCTATAAACATTTCCTCTATTAGTAAACGAACCCGCCCCCTTTTTTGTATAAGCAGATGATAACGCGTATGTATTCGTTTTTTTTTACCCACCTTACGACATTTCGTCTGTGTTCTGTGAGTTTTACTCGTAATTACGAAAAAAAAAGATATACGGAGTAAACAAATGTGTAGGTTTTTTGTTAAAGCCTAGTACGCTGCTGATACGAAACGAAATTTTTAGTTGGTCTCCAACATGATAACGAAATGCTTACCAAAATCATAAGGAAAAATTACCCCTTGAAAGTGTCACCATTTGCAAAAACAAAAAACAAACACAAACGCATACAAATCACAGAAAGCATGTCGTGATGAAAGAAACAACAAATACAAACAAGAATAGAGAGCAAATGTCACTTTTCCGCCCACAATTAATGGTACAGGCAATTAATTATGTGCGAAAACACAGGGGAGATCTCTCCAAATAATCTGGTAAAATTATCGATTTCGTTAATCGAACAGCAGAACGAAAAGCAGAACAAGATTTTTCGTTTATAATTTCGTTGTGTCATTTTTGTATGGGATTTTTCGTTTCGCATCAGCAGCATACTAGGCTAAGGTTAAAGAATGAAAAGGAGTTAATCCCCATTCACATGAGAGCGACCAACGAATTACGAATTAATAAATAAATGGGATTTTAAAACGTTTAATAACCTAAATTCTTCACAAAATTTAAATAAAATGATAGAAATGTAAGCTAGATTAATTTTTTAATACTAAAATATTCATTTTGATTACTGAAATAAGAAAAATTTAAGAAAAGAAATTGGTCGTCGCGAATGATCGCAATTCATTACGACCAATTTGTTTTCTCAAATTTAACTTGTGTTAGTAATTAAAACTGAAAATTTTAGTATTAGGCCAGTCAACGAAGACAAAAAAATCGCTTTAGGTCGCAAAAAATTGCACTGCACTAATTTTCTTGGGAAGTTGTTAGGATAGGTACCAGTAGTATAAGACCAAGTTTGCAGCTTCGAAAGACCTGTGCTAACTGCGTGGTGGTAAAAAAACCGCGACCTTTTCGTACTTTTTTCAGTTTTTGGCGTATAACTTTTAAAAGGTAAATCCTAGAAAAAAACTACTCACTACATTGTTAAAGGACACTAAATTTGCTATTATTTAAGCGCAACCGCAGCTCTGTAGGTTAAATAGTTCTCGAAATACAGCACTTCAAATTTTGACAATTTTTCTAAAAGAGTTCGAAATTGTAGTTTTAGCCGTCTTTAAAACAGAATATCGGCTTAAATAGTCATCATGCAAGGTAAGTTATTGGGTAATAATTGTAGAGCAGTTATATAGCGTTAATTTAAGCATAAGCAGAACCCTGTGCAGCCAATAGTTCCCTTGTTATCATGAAAAAAAAACGAAATAATCTCACTGAAAAAGAAATTAATATAATCATGCAAATGGAACTGAATGTTAATACATAATCTATACTATTATATAAAAGAGTAACTTTTTTTGGTTGTCAGTCTGGCTGAATGTATGCACTAAACTCACAAACAAACAAAAAAACTCTTTTAAAAAATAGATATAATACAAATTTCACTTATCTGGTATGCTATAAGATACAGCAGAAAAGAAAATTTTTGTTAAATACCGAATAATAAACAAATTAAAAATTTACCACAAAAAAAATCGTATGGAAATTTTCTAAAATCAAGCATGTAGGTATTTTCCTTGCAAAATACTGCTTTATAGATTTTCAACTCACATTTACTTCAAGCTCAATTATTTATAAGGAGGAGTTGTTTTGCCATGGAAAATTGCCTTTTGTGGCATGTGGATTTGACGATAAATCGTCAAATTCCATATTTTTGGTGGGCTGATTCCTGGAATCGGCTCAAAAAAAGAGTTTTTTTTTTTTTAGGTAGGGTAGTATTTTTGTTTTTTTTCTTTTTTTATTTTTAGGGAACATTTTTGGTGAAAATTAAGTGGTGGGTAGTAAAAAATCTTCATCGAAAAAAAAAAAAACGATTCAAGCCATGTGCAGTATAATGTGCCTTGGTAGGTGGGAGCGAGAAGTGAGTTTTGTTTTCACCGGCGACGAATTGTGTTGATGTTTTTGTGTAATAGGGAAAAGTTCAAATAAAAAAAAAAAAAAACATCAACGGTAGGGATTTTCTCTTTAGTAAGAAATAGTGGTATGTGAGAGGTAGGTATAATATTTGCAGCAAAAATAAATGTTTACTACTGAAATTGTTTGGTTTGGTGGTGAGTGTTTGCTGGATATGGTAAATGGAAACGAACTATAGGCAAGGGCGTGCACAAGGAGGGGTAATGGGCATTTAATGCACCCCTAATAAAAATTATTTTTAATTTTTTTTCTGAGTAAATTAAACGATCTCAAGAGCGCACGTAAATAGGATGGGGGATGCTTATATTACATGTAAATCGGCTTAGTTAATTCACAACTTGAGTTCAATTTTTGGATTTTAAGGTAAGACTGAAATTGGTTGGTTTGGCGGTGGGTGGTTGGTTTTTTAATACTTTATTTAGGTTAGGTACAAATTTTTTCATGAGAATAAGTGATGGTGGGGTGGTAAAAATATGTATGCAGGTTTTTTGGCAGTGAATTATTCTTCATCGTCAAGAAATAAAAAAAAAAACAAATCAAACCATGTGCAATGTGCCTTGGTAGGTGGGAGCGAGATAGTGAGTAGAGTTGACTGTTTTCGCGTTTCGCCGTCGACGAATCGTGGTGATATTTTTGTGTATAGGAAGGTATGGTAAAACAAAACAAAACATAAACAGTCGGTAGGTATTCTCTATAGTGTAGTAAGAAATGATTGGAGTAGGTATAGGTATGAGTAGGTAGGTATAATAGGTATTTGCAGCAGAAAAAAAATGTTGGTTTATTAGCGGTGGGTGGTTGGTGATGGTGAATAGAATCGAACTTATTTAGAGGCAAAGGCGTGAACAAGGAGGGGTAAGGGGGCATTTGCACCCCTTATACAAATTATTTTCATTTTTTTTTTCTGAGTAATTACACAATCAAGGACGCACGTAAATAGGATAGGGGGATGCTTATTACATGAAAATCGACTAAATTTACAACGTGAGTTCTAATTGTTGGATTTTAAGGTAAGACAGAAATTAGTTGGTTTGGCGGTGGGTATTGGTGAAGTTAAATGGAAACGAACCTATTTAGAGGCCAATGTGTGCGCAAGGAGGGGTAAGGGGACACTTGAATCACTAATACATTTGTTTTTCTAATTCATTTTGTTGAGTAACTACACAGTCAAGGGCGTAGGTAAGCAAAGGTGATGTGGGGGTGCTTATTACATTCAAATCAGCAAAATTTACACCTTGAGTTCTAATCATCGGATTTTCAAGGTTCGAGATTTTAAACGAAGATTAAATGTAATGTGGGAACACAAGAAGACAAAAACGTGCGCAAGGAGGGATCTGGTTTCCAGAATCGGCTCAAAATTTTTTTTTTTAGGTAATACCTACCTACCTAAATATGTATTTTTATTTTAATAGGTAGGTACCTACTTTATTTAGGTAGTACAAGTGGTACAATTTTTTTGATGTTGATAAGTGGTTGGTGGGGTGGTAAAAAATGTATTCCGGTTTTTTGGCACGGAATTATTCTTCATAGACGGCAATAACCCTTGCTGGGAAAAAATGCTTCGTTTTAAGAATATGATAGGTATATGGTAGAGAAGAAGAAAAAATTTATCTTTTCATTGATAAATTATTAATTTCTTTGTCAAGTGGTTACTAACAAAATTCACGGTCGTTCGTTCCTTAGAGGGTAATGGGAGGTAGGTATAACATAACATACAAATAGTCTGATTTTCAAAGTTGTCTTAAAATTACACTATAGGCAGGCAGGTAGGTTCATAATTAGGTGCATTACATTTTTATTCAAATGCAAGCCCACACAAACCACACACATAATTTTAGGAAAATAATTGTCAATGTTCATTGATACGTGTGGAGGCTTATTTTCAATGTTACCTGACAAAAAAAACGTCAATGCTACCTGACAAGTAACATGGATGGTGTGTAGCGCTCTTTAAGCTGAACATTTTTCGAGTGCTGATTTTAAATCATCTTTTTGGTCGATATTTGGTTGTCAAAGGTTTTACTAAAGAAGACCCGGGCAACGCCGGGTTTTATCGGCTAGTAATACATAAAATAATCAAAATTATATAAGTATTATTTTGAGGGACGTGAAATGTTGAACGTTAAGTGATGGCGAGTTCTCAGCTGACTCCTGTGACAGAAATACACATCACATTAATTTACAATATATAGATTAATAGGCATGTAATATAAGACTTACCTTTACGCGCTTAGCGAGAAACTTGTGTTCTTTTGGAAGGCCTAGGTTCGTCAGAAGGCTGTTTTTGGGCCTCCGGTGAATCGTCTGTTGTGAGGTCGAGTATTAAATTTAGTGTCCTTTAACAATGTAGTGAGTAGTTTTTTTCTAGGATTTACCTTTTAAAAGTTATACGCCAAAAACTGAAAAAAGTACGAAAAAGTCGCGGTTTTTTACCACCACGCAGTTAGCACAGGTCTTTCGAAGCTGCAAACTTGGTCTTATACTACTGGTACCTATCCTAACAACTTCCCAAGAAAATTAGTGCAGTGCAATTTTTTGCGACCTTCGATGTCGTTATTGACTGGCCTATATGTAAACATGAATCTAATTGATTTTTATATCATTTTATTTAGATTTTGTGAAAAATTTAGGTTATTAAAGGTCTTAATATCCCTTTATTCATAAATTCGTCATTCGTTGGTCGCTCTCATGTGAATGGGGCTTTAGTGTTTGATTCGGTCGTCTCGTTGTTTGTAGGCTTTTTAATAGAGTGAAGTTGAGTGAAGACTGAATGCGTAACGAACTGTCACGAAATAGTATGTTTATTTGTCATAATATTAATAAGTACAGTGTGTCACTTAAGTTTAATCTATTTAACATTTCTTATTATAAAACATCTCCTTTTTCAATACTTTTTTTTAACATCTACATGTATGAAATTCACTTTCATTTGGTGATTTTTCATTTGACAATGAACGACGATTCATAAAGCTTTTGTTTCTTCTTAACATCCCGCCGTCTTCATCTTTAACAATGTATGACCGCGGTTCTTTGGAACTTTCAATAACCAATCCTGGATGCCATAGATTATTTTGTTTTTTAAAATAGATTTTATCACCAGGTTTAAAATCTTTTCTTGATTTTGCTGATTTATTGTACTGTTCTTTAACTTTGTTGAGTCAAAAATCAATATTTGTGTTCAACTATAACTTTATTGTTTCCAACTTTAATTCACGTCTGCTTTTGGAGGAGGTCGAATAACAACTGAACCATTTACATAGAAGAATGATCGACCCATTTATATATGTAGCATATAAGTGGGAGATCGTATGACTCAAAACAGTTATGCTAAACATGTACTCTTATTAAATAAAAGAATGATATGCATTCGACACTCCGCCCACCTTAAAAAATACCTTTTTTTAAATACATATAAATTCATTTTAGCATTTTATAGCTTACGTTATAATATTTAACAATTTAGATAATTATGAGCAATTATATTATTTTAGAATTCAATCAAAATATAAAAATTAGTATGAAATATAAAAAAGTTCATCAATCAATTTTCGTTAGGAAGGAGTAATGCCAATTTTGTGATGTCACGTCTGATAACACCTAACTTTGTTCGTAACTCAACGACTCGAACGAGATCATCTTCACCAGGAAAAAGTTTAATAACTCGACCCATGTTCCATTTACTTGGTGGAAGATTGCCATCCACAATAAGAACGAGGTCGTTAATCTTCATGTTTCGTCTTTTCAGGGTCCATTTCGATCTTTGCTGTAGTTGGTGAACATATTCGCGTTGCCATCTGTGCCAAAATTCTTGTTGGAGGCGTTGAGTGTACTGCCAACGAGACAGTCTGTTTTCTCTTGTACCAGATAGATGTTCTTCAGGTAGCGTCATTGTTGGACCACCTGTAAGAATAAAATTTGGAGTTAAAGGTTCTAAACTATCATTTGACAAAGCAGCTAGAGGGCGAGAATTAAGACACATTTCTATTTGGCAAAGGAGAGTAGTTAATTCTTCGAAAGTTAATGATGTTTGCCCCATTACACGACGTAAATGATATTTGGTAGATTTTACACCCGCCTCCCAAATACCTCCAAAATGAGGTGCATGAGCCGGTATAAATTCCCAAGAAATCTCTTCTTCAGCCATGTATGTCTGAACAGTTTCTGAACCCTGAAATAAGTTGTATAGCCCCTTCAACTCCCTGGATGCCCCGACAAAGTTTGTTCCGTTGTCGCTTAGTATTTTCTTGACTGCTCCTCGTCGTGCTAAAAACCTTTTTAAAGCAGCAATTGCAGCATCCGAAGTCAGATCCGAGACCAGTTCCAGATGAATTGCTCGCGTGGACAAGCAAATGAAGAGAGCCACATAACATTTTGACTGCTTTGCTCCACGACCCTTTCGAGATTGAATGCTTAGCGGCCCCGCATAGTCTATTCCTGTATTGGTGAATGGTTTTGACATGTCAAGCCGCACTGCTGGTAAGTTTCCCATCTGTTGTTCCAATGGTCGAGCCTTATACCGCTGACATTTAACACAATTTCGAATGAACTTATTAACAATCCCTTTAAGATTAAGTATCCAATAATGTTGTCTTATAACTCCAAACATTAGCTGAGGTCCTGCGTGTAGATATTTAGTATGGTAGTAAGAAATGATCAACGCTGTTAAATGAGATTCCTTTGGTAGAATTGGTGGATGTTTTTGCTCGAAACTGAAATTTCCATTTTGGATTCTACCGCCCACCCTTAGTAAATCATCATTTCCAATAAAAGGATCCAGTGATTTCAAATGGCTATCCCTTCTTATAGACTTTCCCCTTTTGAGACGTTCTAATTCTAACGAAAATGCTAAGTTTTGGGTATTTTGTATCCAAAAACATAACTCAGCTAAAAGTTCCCTAGCTGAAAGTGGACCGTATACCCTTTTATCCCTTTTTGTTTTAGCATTGTTGATGAATCTTCGGCACCAAGCTGATATTCGTTTCAGTTTAGTCAAAGAAGAAAAACGAATAAGAAATTCGTTTTGAACAGGTGTTTGCAGTGTTGCTACTGTACAGTCTCGCTTCTCAAGATCAGTTTCAGGAATTTCAAAATGAAGTCTTCTTTCAAATGCATTGTCATCCCTTAAAAACGCAGGCCCATTCCACCACAATTCAAATGAAGGCAAGAGATTAGGTTGCAGCCCCCTCGATGCGCAATCTGCAGGATTGGCCCTCGATGAAACATGCCTCCATTGACTTCTAGGAATCGTTTCCAGAATCTCAGATGTTCGGTTCCCCACAAAAGTTTTCCATTTGCTAGGATGTTGAGATAACCAGGCTAAAACTACTTGTGAATCTGTCCACGCATAACAAACAGAATCGACCAAGCCCATACTCTTCTTCACAGATTCCATTAATTTTGCTAAAAGGTGTGCCCCACAAAGTTCCAACTTTGGTATACTGATGCGATTAACCGGTGCAACCTTGGTTTTAGATGCAAGTAGAGATACATGCCATTTATTTTCAGAGAATACTGACAAATAAACACATGCCGCGTATGCTCGCTCCGACGCGTCCGAAAATCCGTGTAGTTCCCTTTGATGTCCTGCCCTTTGAGTTTTAATCCATCGAGGAATGGAAATATTTTCCAAACTTTTCAAGTTCTGACGTAGATTCAACCATTTTTGCATCAACTTGGGTGGAAGTTGATCATCCCAGGATACTCCGGAAATCCACATATCTTGGATTAAAATCTTCGCCATAATAACTGATGGACTGACCCATCCAAATGGATCGAAAATTTTTGAAATTTCCGACAGAACAACCCTTTTGGTAACTTTTACCTGTTCTCCTAATGTTACCTTAAAGAAAAAGAAATCTCCAATAGAATTCCAATACAGACCCAGAGTTTTTACTGTGTTATCTTCAGAGAGACTTAAAGCCGATGATTCTAAACTATTTCTGGGAATCTGCTCTAAAAATTCAGTAGAATTAGATGCCCACTTTCGAAGATCAAATCCTCCCCTTGCAAGTAGTTCACGTAAATCAATTTTGACATTGATTGCTTCTTCGGCCGTATCACATCCTCCCATGAAGTCATCTACATAAAAGTTATTCAAGAGATTGTCTGCTCCTATAGGATGCCGAACCCTTTCGTCTAAAGCCAACTGTTTTAGACACCTTATGGCTAAAAAAGGCGCAGAAGTCGTCCCATATGTTACGGTTTTAAGATTATATTCCTTAAGTGCCTCATGTTTAGATTTTCTCCATAATATCCTTTGAAAATGTGCATCCTGAGGATGTACCCACACCTGTCGATACATTTTTGCGATGTCTGCAGTGTAAGCAATGCGATGCAATCGAAATCTACTGAGAATCTCAAAAAGATTTGACTGTATCTTTGGCCCATTTAAGAGAAGATTATTTAAGGACTGTCCCGATGTGCTTGCAGCAGAAGCATCGAATACAACTCTGAGCCTAGTAGTTGTACTATCCAACTTGAAAACTGCGTGATGTGGCATATAAAATGTTTTGTTCTCCCTTACTGTTTTGTCCCTTTCATTAGTTTCTACCATATGACCAAGTGAAATATACTCCTCCATGAAATTTGAATACTCATCCCTTAGTGAAGCATTATTTTCGAAACGCTTTTCCAACATACCAAATCTGCGAGCTGCCATAAATTTCGAATTTCCAAGACTTTCCATGCTTTCTTTAAACGGTAACCTTACCATGTAACGGCCATTAGGTAAACGTATGTGAGTTCTAACAAAATGATCCTCACAACTTTGTTCCTCCTCAGTATACATATTTTGTCCCTTTATATTTTCAACCTCCCAAAATTTCTTAAGTGTTTCATTAATATCCACGTGAATTGTCAAAGTAATTATTGTATTTTTTCCATTAGTACAATCATCAGTTTGTATATTGCCCGAAATCACCCATCCAAAGATCGTTTCAAGTGCTATAGAACATTTACTATTTGATTCGATTTTTTGCTTGCCCAAGATACGAAAGAAAACATCGCACCCTAAAAGTATGTCAACCTTCCCTGCTGCCTCAAATGAAGGATCTGCCAAATCTAGCCCTTTAATCATGCTCTCGCAATCATATCCAATTGTACTTGATAACTGGCTCGAAACGATTTCCCTTAGAACAAAAGCTGGAACTTGAAGTTCTTCATTCTGTGTTCTGGATCTTATGTGCAGGTTAACTCCACCCTTTGTATATTTGGAAGCACTTGTACCCACCCCATTAATTGCTATACGTGCTTGGCTTCGAGGAAGCTTTAATCTTTGAGCACAAGCCTCAGTGATTAGAGAAACTTGTGAGCCTGAATCCAACAATACTCTACATAGTTGCCAACAACCAGAGGAATCCAGAACATATACAAGCGCAGTAGGTAAAACTGATGCAAACGAGACACAGTTGTGTGTTGTTGATAGAACACTTATGCCCTTTCCATTAGATGACGACGATGACCCTTGCCCTTCAGATGGTTTCAATTCCGTTTTTAAAGATAACCCTGAGCTTTCATTGGAAACATTTTCGTGAAGCAATGTATGGTGTTTCCTATTGCATATATGGCAACAATACGATGTGCAGAACTTGCTAGTATGACCCTTCTTCATACAATTAAAACAAAGCCTGTTTTCACCAACGAAATCCCGTATTTTCTTGATGTTCAATTTTCCAAACCCTGAACACTTTTCAATTTGGTGATTCTCATGACAAAAAACGCAAGCAAAAGAAGAAACTGCTGCACACCTTGCCTTATTTGGGGGGTTCGACCTTTGAACTGGAGTTTTATACACATTCAGTGATGATATTGTACAGACTTCATATATTCTCCTATCAATAAAATCAAGCAACTCCTTAAATGTAGGTTTATTTTTGCTAGCGATTTCTCTCCGCCATAATTGTTGAGAGGATTTATCAAGTTTGGAACACACCACATATACCAACCAACAATCCCATTGATCTGTTGGTAATTTCAAAGCCTTTAAAGCTGAAACTGAGTCACTTACTGATGACTTTAAAGCCCTAAGTCCATCCTCTGAAACATAACCTAAGACAGGTTGATCCATTATTATTTTTAAATGCTCCTCAATAATTAGACTTTCTTTGTTATACGTAGCCACTAGCTGGTCATATGCTGGTATATAATTCGCTTCTGTGATGTCAAAACTATTAATTACTGCTGCTGGATCATGAGACAAGGAACTTTTTAAATAATAAAACTTCTGAGTGCTGCTCAGCTTCGGATTATTGTGGATAAGTGATACATACATATCGTGAAAGCTAGGCCAATTCTTATATTTACCATCGAATGTTGGCAATTTTATCGGAGATAGTTTTATATCTGAAACAAGTTGTTGTGGAACAGCAACTGTTTGGATCTCAGGCGCGAATGGCTGTGAATTAGCCGATTGAGAAGGCGTTGCAGACTGTGCAGATCTTGAAACTAATTCCCCCATTGCAGTTTGGTGATCAATTAAAACACCGAGCGCGGAATTTATCTTCTCAATAGAACTTTCCTGAACAGCTGCTCCATTATTTTCTTCTGACCCTTTTTTAGTATTTAATCCTTTAAGAATAAATCTTCCCTTTGCCCTTGCTGAATAATATTTTTGCTCTACATCTAGCCTTTGACCATCACTCTCTGCCTTTAGTTCATCTTCATCAATGATTAAACTTTCGATCCAAAACTGAACGTCATTGAATTCTTTAAAATGCTCTGACAATTTTTCTAACCTCTCCTCTATTAGCTCTTTAAAGCATGGGTCATCTGATGGAGCCTCAAAAATAAAATTACAACCACGCGTTAGTTGCCCCTTTATCGTGGCCCTTTTTCTTTTTAACTCATCAACCGACATCGTGTAGTATGACATAAGTATATATATGTATGTTATATATTCTTATATAGTTATTTGTAAATTTAACAGGAGCTTATATAGGTATAATTAAAGAATTTACCTGGCTTCCAGAATACTTAAATAATGAGTAACGGCAAATTTTCAATTCCAGTAGACCAAATGCAGCAACAACAGCACACATCCATCAACCTGCAACTTCCAAATTTAGGCGCACTTGTTGCAAAAAAAAGAATTCCCAACAGCTCGTAGCCAACTGTTTATCACAAAACGGTTTGTATGTACCAAACTATACACCGCACGATAGAATGGCAGTTTTTTTTTTTTTTTTTTTTTTTTTTTTTGTTCTTTCTTTTGATTTTCTTTCGCCCGTCGCGATGCACAAACAAAATGTCCCGTTGTTGAGCGCAACCACGATATGTCTTTAAACGAGTTAAACCATTAGTTTTCCCGATGAACTTTTTATTTAAATATTTTTTTTTATAAGAACTACCCGAACTATTTTATTTTCCAATGGACTGTATTTCCCGAAATTATAATCCAATCCGGCTCGAAGGACCAAAATGTTGAGTCAAAAATCAATATTTGTGTTCAACTATAACTTTATTGTTTCCAACTTTAATTCACGTCTGCTTTTGGAGGAGGTCGAATAACAACTGAACCATTTACATAGAAGAATGATCGACCCATTTATATATGTAGCATATAAGTGGGAGATCGTATGACTCAAAACAGTTATGCTAAACATGTACTCTTATTAAATAAAAGAATGATATGCATTCGACAAACTTGTTCCTGATATTTTTTAATTTTTTCAGGAATGTTTTGCACAATTTTTGGCTCTACTTTTTTCATATGCAATGTGATTAGAATGGAACAGTTTCTGCTGAAAAGTATTTGGGCGGGTGATGCTTTAAGACTTCTGATTGGTGTATTTCTAGACTCTATAATGCTAAATATAGTTCCTGTTGGTTGAAAATAGTTTTTTAACTAATCCCTTTGCAATGCCAACCATCTTTTCGGCAAATCCATTAGACTGGGGATAGTAAGGACTAAAAAAGTAGGGTGATATCTAAAAACCTTGAAAATTCATGGAATTTATAGGAATTGAACGGATTATTGTCACAGAAAATAATTTTTGGAATTCCATGTGTGGCGAAAACATTTTTCAAATTTGCTATAATTTCTGATATATTTTTAGTTTGGACTTTTAAAATTTCAATCCACTTTGAAAAATAGTCACCTAAAACTAAGTAAATATTGTTTTTATAGTCCATTATATCCATCACAAGTTTATAAAAACGATAAGGTGGTATGCTATGAAAAATTATGGGCTCTTTCACATTTTTTCGCATAAAATGCTGACACGTATCACAATGTCGAATCATTTGTTCAATCTCTTGGTTCATAGAGGGCCAAAAAACTAGTTATTTGGCTCTATCTTTTGTTTTTTGAACTCTTAAGTGAGCCTGATGTAGGCGTTCAAGTACTTTTTTTCTTAAAGAAAAAGGTATAATAACTCTGTCATCAAAAAATAATAGATCTTCTTCTAAATATATATTGTGTTTCTGTTTATAATAAAGTTTAAGATCTAAAGAAATTTTTGAAATATGAATAGGCCAGCCATTTTTGCAGTAATAAACTAATTTCGAAAAAATTGGGTCTGCCAAAGTTTCTTTGGATACCTCTAACTTCCTGTTATCACTAAAATTTATTGAGTGTACAACTTCACTAAATTCAATTGAAGAATCTACTGCTTCAGCATGTTCATATATGTTTCTGGACACGAGATCCGCAATATGCATCAATTTTCCGGGAAGATATTCAACATCTAATGTATATTTAAGAAGATAAAGTCTCATTCTTTGAAGTCTTTTTGCATAGAGTTGGCTTAAATCTTTTTTAAAAATTGGAATAGGTGGCTTGTCCATAAATATAAAAATGAAATTTTGAAACAACGAAAGTAATTATTGAAAGAAGCTCCTTCTCAATTTGAGCATAATTTTTTTCAGTAGAGCTAAGACTCCTTGATGCGAAACAAACTGGCCCATTTGTTTGAAGTAAGCAGGCACCAAGTTCATGCTGCGACGCATCGCATTGAATAATACATTCTAAGTTTTCATCAAAATTTTTTAAAATTGTTGACCTAGAAATTATATTTTTTACTTTAAAAAATTCTTCCTCATGTAATGTAAGCCAACAAAATTCAGAATTATTTTTCAGCAAATTTTGCATGCTTTTGCAATTATAAGACAGATTTGGGATGTAAACTCTCATAAAATTAATCATTCCCAAAATAGATTGAAAGCCTTTCTGATCTTTAGGACTTTTCAAATTCATCAGAGCTTCAATTCTATCGGGATCTGGTTTCATCCCTTCTGCAGAAAAAATTTGTCCAAGATACCTCAAAAACTCTAACTTTAATTGAAATTGGGTGGAGTTAAATTTAACATTCAATGTTCTTGCACGCTCCAAAACTCTGTTAAGATTAGCATCATGCTCTGCTTCATCTTTTCCTGTCAAAAGTAAGTCATCTACACTACATATATACACTTCAGTTCCCGGCAAGTCTGAAAATGCCGCCATAGTATAGGACTGAAAAATTTCGGGAGCTGGTTTTAACCCATACGGTAATCGCTTAAATTTAAAACAGCCAAATGGAGTACTGAATGTACACAGGTCGGAAGCCGATTCCGTTAGCATTATCTGACAAAACCCTTGGCACATATCTAAAACAGTATACTACTTCATTTTTGAAAGTCTAGCCCGTATTTCTTCCATCTTTGGAATGAGACATTTTTGATGAACAAGAGCCTCATTTAAATCTTTTGGATCTAAACATAAACGTAGATCTCCACTCTTCTTTTCAACAATAATAAGTTTACTAACCCAACTTGTAGGATGCGAAACCTTTTCTATAACCTGATTTTTTTCTGGTTTGTCTAATGCTGCCCTTAAGCGTTTTTGAACTGTTAATGGGATTCTTTTTGCTGCTTGAAAAGTTGGCTCGAATCCTGGTTTCACTTTCAAGTCACATAGTTTAGGAAAACATCCCAAACCGATTTGCAGTGACGTGCCATGGTGCTTTTCGTAGGCTGTTCGCTATGTTTTTTCTGCAGTAAAAATATCCATTCGGGGAGAGTACCTACGTCTACGTTACCTTTGGCACCACCATTTGATAACGTTTTTTTGTAGAGTATGGTCAAAAACAAGCATTTTTTACTAGCCCCGTTTAGAAGGTATGGCCTAGAAAAAATGACTTAAAATGAAAAAAAATATTAAAAAATAACGCCAACACTTACTATACAGTATTATACCGGTTTTGAAATTTGTTCTTTAATATTAAATTTAAGTTAAATTATTTATGTCAATAGTTTTAAAAAAATTCGCATAAAAACTTAAAATTTTCATTAAAAAAAAATTAGACCAATTTATCCAAAATTGTGAAATGAAGTGCTAAATTAACTTTTTGTGGTCAATGCGTATATTATTAATTTTCAACCGAACACAAGGAACCGAATGGTTTTATGTCTTCTAGTTTTTTGAGAAAATTGAAAATACATTCTATATGAAATTTTTAAGATTTTTTATACATAAATGAGTTTTTGTAATATTGTGACATTAATGAAATGCATAATTCATTGAGGTTTTTTTTATACCCCTTTCATAAGGAAGTGACAATTATTTTTGAGGTAAGAATTTTTTTTTATGATTCAAGTAAAGCGATTTTTTCAATGTAATTTAAGAAATCGTTGAAACGAAATTTCTCGCTACGCTCTTAAAATTACCGCCATGAAACCATAAACTTATTTGTTCAACAAAGGTAGGTGCACAATATTGTAGTACATAATTTTTGAAAATTTTGAAATTTTTCATCACATTTACCGATAAATGTGATTTAAAAATAATCAATTTTGGGTTTACGGCGCCTCAGTCAAACTTTTTTATATGAACCGTTATAAATGTATGTACATCAGGAAATGGGTTGATTCCTTACCTTTCTTTAAAAAAATCCTTCCACTAAATCAAAAGTTATAAACAATATAGTCGGGTTCTATCGGCATTTTTGATGATTTTTTAAGTAAAAAAAATCATCCCTCACTGCATCCGAGTCGTGGCGAACGATCAACACATACATTTTCTTTGTTTGAGCTTCGTTGGTGCGTTTGATGAAGGTGAACACCAATGCATAAAGATTTATAAGGGAAAACGATTTCTTGTGCTTTTTTTTTTTTTGAATTTTTTTGTATGTGGATTTGGGTTAGCTGGGTGCGCTGAAGTAACGAGAACACCCTACGAGGAAATTTTTGTTATTTGGCACTTCTTTGACTGGTAGGTAGGTAATTTGAATTATATGTTGTACATATGTGGATTTGGGTTAGCTTGCGATGCGCTGAAGTTAAAAGAAATTTTTTCGTTACTTTGAATGGAAGTGAATTATTTGTTCTGATTTTTGTTTGAGGATTATTTGAGTTCGTACACAGATCTTAATTATTTATTGACGTATGTATTGATAGGTTATTAAAGAAAAGAAAGACAAATGCGTATTTTGGAGAACTTTGGCTATACGTATGGAAATTAAGATGTTGGTAGGGTGTGCGGTGAACACCTGCGCACCTTCAAATAAACGTCACTGATAATTTGTGAGTTCTATCTGAAAACACGGAAGTACAATTGTCCCTCTGCACTCTTTGCTAAGTTTTTAATAACATAGTTTTCATGGCAAAAATTATCGAAATTTTTTTCAAAAGATTCGATTATTTTGTCAATCGTTTTTTAAAAATTCTTCTGTTGGAACAGTAAGACCGCCTTGTGTAATCGATTCATATTGCCTTATTTTTATAAGGTTTTCTGTATTCTTTTATTGTGTTTTTGCACATAAATTTTCGGCAAAGCTTGCAGTCATTTCTCTTCAAAACAGATTGTGCAATATAGCCTGAAAATATGTCCTTCAAAGGTCTTCGATGGTTACATCTGCATCGTCAACTTCAAGCTCATTGGTGTCCTCAGTATCGGAATCATCAAACTCACAATAGTTTGAAAATTCCTCCTCAAAGGACTGAGACGTAATGTCAATGGTTGGGGTACCTAATCTATGTACATATTTCTTCGCCGAAAGAGTGAAAAAATATGATTTACAAATACAGAGTGATTCAACAATTTCCTCAAAAACTAAAGGACATTTGGGTATCCAATTTTTAGTGTTTGACTAGATATTAATAAGAGCATCGAATATTAAAAACAAAAATACTACTTAATAACTTAAACTAGGGTTCCCAACTTTCCTCCATTTGGGAGGACAGTCCTCCTCTTCAAATATTTCTCCTCCCGTTATTCTTCACTTTGAAATGTCCTCCTTTTCAAAAATCTGCAGGATATAATTCAATTATTCATTTTGTTAGTATCTTTGTTGTTATTGTTTTGCGTCATAATGTCCTTATTTCTACCATTTTAATAAAATGACATTTTGTCACTCATGAAAATGAGACGTTATAGTATTTACTTTCGTTTAATGATGTACTACTGCTACTTTGCAAGATTCATTGGAAGGAATGCACATTTTTTTTTGCTGCACACGGCAGGCTGTCAGTAATTTTTTTCAAAAAAAAAATATTCAGTTTTGAAATGCAATCTTGATTGAGATGAATATAAGAAGAGTTCAACCAAAATAATTGTAACTTACCTCAAAAGCTTTTGAATTTTTTGAGTTTAAGGTTTTTTTTTATTATGGCAACTAAATGCCAATTTTGTATGGTTTTATTATTTTATTAATTATTAATTATTAATTATTATTTTATTAATTTTTTTTAATAATTTATGCCAAAAACCCGCTTGGAAAAATGGTAAGTTTTGCCAAGTTTACCGAACGCCCTGAAAATTTTGATTGGGGAAAATTCTGTAGAGGAAAACTTGGCAAATACTCGTCAGACCTTTACTTAAAAAGTTGTTAGACAAGTTTTGCTATTCCATCAGAAATACCCCTTTTAAGTTTAAAGTTATTCATTTTTATCAATGTACTTCTGTATTTCAAAGTAACCAGTGCAGTGGTTAGCGTATTAGACTAGTAAGCCGAAAGTTCTGGCACAGAATCCAAATTCAACCAATTTTTGTTTTCTCTCGAGTCGGAATAGTAATAACTGGCGAGGGCTTTGAGTACCTGCTTTGCTGGCGCCTTGTAAGAAAACTAAATTGATTTTCCAGGCGGCAAGGATTTTATTTATAATAAACTTTCGAATTTAAAAAATAAGTATTTGCCCACCGTATTTTATTTTTATGTTCATATTTAGAAAAATTGTGTCCTCCTTAAGTTTCGGAGAAAGTTGGGAACCCTAACTTAAACGCTCTAGCTTTTTGTCACACCTTAGGTGAATCACTCTGTATATCTCTGTACTTACTGTGATCATCAGGGATCATTTTTATTGGAATATAATCTGGTAATATTTCTTCTAATATTTCAGGGACACTCTGTGCACCAAGGAAACCTATAGTTTAAAAATGGGAACAATGTGGAACTAGCTTGTTTTATTTTATTTAAAATACTCAGTTTCTACATCTGTAATATTCAAAAGGACTGTCGTGTGTGACGTTTCATAAGGCGAAGTTTCTGGGGCGGAAATATTATAAAAACACATTTCTTTTAAATTCTTATGAAGCCAAAAACAGGAAGGATTTTTTTCATAAGAACCACGATTGTATCTTACTACCGAAATTGTATTTTCTAGGCAATCCGTGTTTAAATGGGATGTTATCATGTATTGTTTTCCTTCACCCTTGAAATGATCCCATACTTGAAGAATACCCTTAATGGTTTGGCACAGCCCGTTGAAACAATGAACAATTCCATTTTTTTTCTCGTTTCCATGTTGAAATCCATTCAAGTGATTCTTTTAAATTTGATAAAATAGCTTCTTGACTATCAAAAATAGCACATTTGTCAGGATTTTGTGAAAATTTTTTGGCGCTGTTCAAATTGTCAAATAGCTTATTGAGCTTAAAAAAACAATTTCCAGTGCTTAAAGCCATCGGTTTTTCGTTTTCATCAAATATTTTCGTTAATGCAGATGCGAAAATTGCAGTTGACGTGTGATGGCTAAAAACTTGGGTTGTAATTTGGCACTCATTTTCTGAAAATTGTCAGGCTTAATATGAGCCTCAATAAGCTTGAGCATGGATCGAATCAAACTATTATCAGCGCGAAAATTTTTTTCAGTATATCCCAAGAAACAATATCATTTCCGATCAAAATATTTTAAATCAAAAGGTTGTTTTTTACACTCTTAAGAAGGTGAACAATGTCGTAAAACGTAAATGCAAAAAATTTTTCGTTCTAATATTTTGATATATGGATTCTCCAAATGTGCTAAAAGCGGTTCTATTTGGTGCACCTTGATCACAGGCAACACAAACTACTTCTATGCCTTCTTCAACTAACAATTTTATTGTTATTTTAAGAATATCTGCCAATTGTTGGCCCTTTACTTTTCCACCATAGTATCCAATAATCTAAAAAAGGAAATCATTTATATGACCTAAAGCCCACTAACCAGTTACAAATTGTTGATATAACAAATGTCACATAAATTATTATATATATTGAAATCATACATATATTGCTTTACACACTGATTCAAAAGTTTATTCAAATGTTTAATGATTTTATACTTTTTTGTGGTACATATGTAGATATTAATTGCATTGAATGTAACCTTAATGAAATATTTAAAAGCTATATCTTAAATCGAAGATTATTAACAAAATCAGAATCTTAAATTTTATTAATTAACTTCAAAAAATAATTCTTAACTAATAAAATCAAAATTAATATCAACCATGTATAAAAACAGTTTTGGGGTAGTCTGTTGCGCGGATAAAATGTTTACCTATTTCAAGAGACCTCGCAGCATAAAAAGAAGGCAGTGGCTTGCAAATGATTTGGCCCTTCCAAATTCACCTAGATCTTCAAATCCGTACACTGTGTTTTCCTTCAGATTGTATTCCAATTCGATTTTCTTGCTCACTTCATCAAAAACTAAGACGCATTTTCTATCGCTTTCATTAAGATCATTTAACTTTATTTTCAACATATGAATAATTTCCAAGGAAATGCCTGTTTCAAAAGTAAGTTTTTCGTACCATCAGTGAATTGTTTTTAGTGATGGCAATAAAAATCCTTCCTTTTATAGAAATTTATAAAATGATGGGGACTTTTAATGAAATCGCAAAAACATCTCTTTTTCGTCTGAAACTCCACTTTGCATTTTTGTTGTGCACTAGCTGGCTTTTTACAAAAGTACTCACAGTCTTATTTTTATATTTATTTTCTAATACCTTATCAACAATGTTAGAAACTGAATATTTGAAAGTTACTTCTGACTTCATTTTCCCTTTTTTTGGTGTAGGGGATTTCAGTACCTCATCCATAAAGCATTTTCAGCTCTGTTTGAATACTAAGAGTGTTCTTTTCGCAAGATTTAGTGGAGCAGGATGGAAATTGCTCTTCCCTTATTTTAGAACATACAAATATAAGAATTCGGATAAGTTTTTAGTGACCGAAGAAGTTTTATTGCTTTCTAAGCTTGACATTGCGGAAATTGAGTTGCAGTTGAATTTGTATTTAAATTGCAACCTTCATTGTTTCTTTTTCTGGCAATGTTCCTATAATGTAGATCAAAATAAATAACAACAAATCATTTGATAAAATTTATATTTATATATGTATGTACATATACATATGTACCAAAGACACACATAAATAAGAGAAATGGCAGACACCCAGTCTGACCAGTGCAACCCAAAAAAACATAGATATATAAGTACTTATCTATATCTATCATGACCTAAAAAACATCATAAATATAGGCATACATAGGTACATAAACATACATTTAAAAAATATACAAAATATCTTAACATAAATATTTGAATAATAATAATTTTCTTGTTTATCCAACCTATGCACTTCTCACATAAATACATAAACAAATTCTATCGGCCATATTATTCACTCAATACATCTAGATTAAAACTTAAATCTGGATGTAAATCATACAAATTCAATGTAAATTCATCTGGATTTAAGTTCAAATCTGGATGTATCGAGGGGGCACGGTAGTGCCCCCTGCCAAGACGAACAAATCGAGCGTCGGTCACTACCTATATTTTCTCGTAACGTTTCGTCGGATTTTCAAGTCCTCATAACTTCGGTCTGGATAGAGAGCTCAAATTTTCAGGATTAGGTGTAGTTCGGAGACTTATAATATACACCAAATTTCATATTTCTAGCTTTTATACTTTGGGTGTAATTCATACCCAAAAAACGTCTATTTTGTCACTGACCACTCACTCATCAAAACCTAAACTTCCCGAAGTCCTAGAAAGCTGAAATTTGGAATGTAGGCTAGGATTTGCACACAAACAACAAACAAATTAAGAAATCTATAACTTTCACCCTCCAACACCCCAAAAATGGGGGTTCATAATAAAACATCTAAGGAAACAACAATTTTCACAATCACACAAAACAATGCCACAAAAAACAATGCATATAACCCAGCTATACTTGATGTAAGGGTTGTTTTTTTTTATTTTGTACTCACAAACACAAAAAACAATGCACAATATGTCTTTGCTTGAAATAAGGGTTGTTTATGTCTTGTATGATCTTCACCACGATTGGTGAAAAAATTGTCGTTCGCGTGCCGGTATCGCTATGACGTATCCTTGCAATTATATGTACTTATTTATATTCAGCCATACTTTTTGACAACGATATAGGGTTAGTAGTGTTAGGGCTTGTAGAGTTAGGCCTTGTAGAGTTATGGGCTTGCCTCCTTATGAGATCTCACAACTTTTTCACGGCGAAAGCGTTATGTGCATGTGAGTCTTGGCGACCTTTTTTACATGAAATGTTTTTAGTGGGATAAGTTTTTCCGAATAACAATTACAAGAATTCACTAGCCACGTATCGTGACGATTGTAGCTTGGCAACAGAAACCTGGGAACGCCAAAACTGTTTTTATTTGTAAACCCGTTATAGTCACAATATACCATTTTGATCAGTTTAAAGTAAACTCGCGACAATGTAATTTCAGTTTTTTTTTTTTAATAACTCAAAGGGAAACGCCACACGCGATCAAAGATACTTTTTTTCAGAATGAGTTTGAAGGAATAACTTTCTTTTTAATAGAAAAAGAAACTCAAGTAGGTATAAACCACCCAAAATTTTTTCTATCCAAAAAGCTAAACTGTTCTTTTGCATCTGGTTTCGTTGATTGAATGAGAAAAATTAGTTTATTTGTCTATGTATGTTGCAATCAGGTGCAGGTAGGTATACTGTTTTCAGTATCTTTTTTGATCTACGGTTGCTTTGCTACGAATTGATTTCTAATTGTATTCCTTGGGCCTTACCAATAACCAAATTTAGAGATGACTTAAATATTCAAGTGGAATCTAAATTAAAAACCATACCAATAATCAATTTAATAGTCAGCTTAACACAAAACGTCACGTTAAATTTTAAAGTGAAGAAACTCATGTTTAACCTCGTGACTAAGTGTAAACGCGTTGTTTGTGCTGTCATTTTGACAGCTGAATTACATAGCTAAAGAGAAAAAACTATTTTTGCTTGAGGTTTGTTATTTGTTTTGGCTTGAAGTTTTTGCGCTTTTCATTAAATAAGGTGAGTAAAATAAATTGGATTAATAACTAACGAATTGATTTCTAATTGTATTCCTTGGGCCTTACCAATAACCAAATTTAGAGATGACTTAAATATTCAAGTGGAATCTAAATTAAAAACCATACCAATAATCAATTTAATAGTCAGCTTAACACAAAACGTCACCTTAAATTTTAAAGTGAAGAAACTCATGTTTAACCTCGTGACTAAGTGTAAACGCGTTGTTTGTGCTGTCATTCTGACAGCTGAAATACATAGCTAAAGAGAAAAAACTATTTTTGCTTGAGGTTTGTTATTTGTTTTGGCTTGAAGTTTTTGCGCTTTTCATTAAATAAGGTGAGTAAAATAAATTGGATTAATAACTTTTGTATAATTATTTGAAAATTTTAAGCTAGCGGTAATAGTCTCACCGCAAAACAGATAAGAGACCAATACAACAGAATGAAAACGAAGGCTCGGAGTAATCTCAGTGCATTAAATCGTTCTCAAAAGGAAACTGGTGGTGGAACACCCCCAAAGAACCTTCTGAGATTGACTACCAAATAGCGGGGATATCCACAATTGATTTTTTGGAGGATATTGCTGAATTTGACTGTGATGCAATTTATTCAACTGAAAAGTAATTTTTTTCCTAAAAAAATTAACGAGTGATGCACGTTTGCAGTAGTGGCTGAGACGATTCCAAAATGGTACAAATCGTTTCTTTGAAGAAATTAGTTTAGGAGAAACGTTCAAAAAGAATCCCATTTTTTAATTTTTTCATGAAAATCATGAAAAAGGCAAATATTGAAATTTGTTTTGGCTCGTCCTTGCTAGATTTCTTTCTTTTAATGAAAAACGAGTGATGCACGTTTGCAGTAGTGGTCTATCTGACAATAAATGTAGTAGATTTAGTAATAGAGCGCTAATTAGTAAAAGGCGCGTGTTTAATTTGGTTATTGGTAAGCACAAGAATTAACTCATCTTTAAAGTTTAACGTTGTGTTTATCTAAACGCGTGTTTAGTGATTGATTATTGGTAAGGCCCCTTGTGTGTTGTTTATTTTCCTTGTTAAATTAAACATTTCTTGCAGTCAGTTGAAAAGATTTTGTATTAATTTAAATTAATCAAAGTTCAGGAAAAGACTGAAAACACAAAAACGAAATTGCTATAATCTGCAAAAATCTTTATTTTTTACTTCAAAATGATGTATGATTTTAGGGGCGATCTCATTTCAAACTGTGCTTAAGTATAAACATGTTTTACATATATTCATACATATCTATGTGATCAATGGACATACATAACTGAACTAGAGTTCCTGAACTCTATGTTTTCTTCTGTGAAGTTTTTTTTTTGACATGGATTACATGTCTTTCTCGAACGGTTGGCTGTGATGCGATGTAGCGAAAAAAGGACCGTCACGAATACATGTACCGCTCGCCCCCTACTGCTAAGTGACTGTTTGCACTACAGACATCCTATATATACCAATCGATAGATAAGGATTGCGCAAAGATTATAGATGAATAGTTTTATAGCTATCGCGGCATAGTTTCAGGTGATGAGTCATCGCGTTTGGGGTAAATTGCAGCTAAATTAGGAGTACTCAAATTAATTTAAGCTCAATTTCTTCGGATATTTATATACATAAGTGCCAATTATATCTCATTCGAAAGGGTTTGAAAAAGGGCATCCCTTCCGCGTATTTCCCATATCGTTAATTCACGTTATAGCACATACAACATGTAATCCATGTTCGGAGAAAAAATTGGTACATACTTTTCTTAGTATTTATTTATGTCGACTTAAAAATTTAATTTCGAAAAAAATATCAAATTTTCCAAAAAAATGATTGAATTTTTTTTTTTTAATCCAAAATTATTTTTTTTTTAAATTTTGATATGCAGTATAATTTCAGCTTTTGAGGATCTTTTGTATAAAAAATTTAATTTAAATCGGTTAGAGACATAATAAAAAAGAAAATGGTTCTATTAGAGGTACCATTAATAATGGCTAACTGTTTGTTTTTGGCAGATCGTAGACTATACTAATATTAGTATTCACAACAATTTTAATCAAAATCGTAGGAGTCGTTTTCCAGAAAATTTATATTTTCTGTAACGGTTTTTTAAAATTTATATGGAAGGTACCGTTAATTTTGACTAGATATAAGAAAAAGTTTTGTATAAAATATTTTAGATAATCTTAAAAAACCGCTTGGTGCCAAGTTTCATAAAAATCAATCAAATGGTTTTCGAAATATTTGGTTTTCAAAAAAAAATTTTGAAACTTTTTTTGAAAATCCAAAAAAAAAGTTTTTGGAAAATTTTTGTATACAAAACTATTAAAATTTTTCAGAAGATTCTCCATAAAAAAAATTATTAAAATTAGTTTATTCCTTTTCTAGAAAATAAACACTTTATACCAGGTTTAATTAAAATCGGCCCATAGGTTTAGGCTGTAGGCGAGTCTACAGACAGACACACAGACACACAGACGGACAGAATTGCGAGACCCACTTTTTTCGTCTTCCCTATGATCGTAATGTCAAGTTTGATTGTCATCTCGAGTTCAATTTTTTTTACGAATCCAAATCTTGCCATATAGTACCTATATATCGCAAGTAAAAAAAGTTTCAAATTAATTTCTTCTTTGTTTAAAAATTTTATATTTATCTACTAATTTTGTTTTTCAATTTCAAATTTTTTTCTTGCATGATTATCTTTGCATGATATATTTCTCCCATGCTATTTTTCCGCATATAGTTGTCCAAGTACTAAATGCTCTTTAATTTCAATTGGAATAGTTTTTTAATCACCCTTTATATATATACATATATAAAATAATTTTTTTTATTTTTTTTTTTATTTTAAAACAAATCTAGTGAAATAAAAAAATATTACTTTGAAACTTGAGGAGCATCAATAAAACTTGAAAAGAGCGTTTTATCTACTTTTCTAATCATTTACAATATTGTTTGAAAGAGTATAATCCACCTATCTCTCAAAAGTCAAATCTGGCCCTTCTATTCCTTTAAAAATCGATTTGGACTATAGCGCATTTTTGTACCGTTTGTTTTCTTTTTAAGTAGGTATGTGCTCTTTACCCTCGATTAAGGATGAGAAAAAAAATTTTTAGTTAAACACTTGACATGAAAATGGCCTTAATAAATGGAAATGTGTTCATAGGCAGTTGAATTTAAATGACCAAAGTCTGAAATTCTATTCTATTTTGTAAATGGTAGGGCTTCTTTCTCTTGTCAAAAATAACAACAAGGTAGCCAAAGGTAAAGGAAAGTAAATTCTAAAACATTTCCATAAGATATGCAAATCTACTATTCTTCTGCCACTTTGTTATTTTTGTCCAAATATACACATAAATATACTTATTTCCTATGTCAGATTTTATTCTTAAGGCTTTTGTGCCAGTATAAGGGTGGAACACAATTCGCAACAATGAGATTGTATTGTGTCTGATATATTATGCAAGTCCCGTAAAGATGTTTTTAGATCCTGCTACCCCCTAGCCCCTCGGGCCCATAAGATTATATATGATGATATAAGATGAATGCGAATTTGAATGAGTATTTTAAACTGAATAGCTGACAATGAGATAAGAAAAGAATAAGCATTTGGATGTCCATTGTTGGTAAAACTTTTAAAAAATTGACCAATCTAGAGATAAGTTCAAAGTTTAAAAGTCCGATTAACTACATACACGACTGATGGCGGCGGCAGAGGGATCTCCTCTACCCTTACTGGTTTTAAAAGTTTTTATCTGGATTTACTCCAGAGAAATGAAGATGATTCCTATTCGTACCTACCTACTAGATACATTCCAAGAGTGGAATAAACTAAATTTATGTCAATTCTTTAAATTTCTGAAAGTCAAGTAATGGTTTTGTGATAGTCATTTGAACTAATATTCGGAGGGATTTAAAGATAAATAATCAAAAGTCTTTCGTTTATCAGCAGTCTAACATAAGGGCATTTCAAAATGTGATTTTTTTTATTCCGTCCTATTGTTTTTTTCAATCAAAATATATTCATGTATTACAAGAGAAAAATTGAAATTTATACCAATTAAGTCATCTTCTTCGATATGTCGCAAGCTTTTGACAAGGTGTGGCACGAAGGCCTTAAATTTAAATTGAGGCAAGTTGTGGCTGAAGAACTTTATAATACGATTCTTAAAGAATAATCTATATCTAAATAATAGACACTTTCATTTACAATATGGAAATGAGTATTAAAATGCTGAATCTAATCAGAACTAATTCATAATTTATTGAAAATCTACGAAATGTACAAATTAAATAATACTAAATGTAAACTACACATAATTAAATATTATGAACTGATCTACTACAATTTGCAAACCTACAATTATGTACCAACACAGAAATATGAAATCTAAAAAACCTAAAAGTCATTCCTGAATTAAACGCTGAACATTAAACTCGTGGTTTTTTCATTTTCCCTTTTCTAGAAAATTCTAACAAAGGTTATGGGCCATCGTTTTCCCGCGCTTTTATTTTGCTAATTCGATTTTGTAATTTCATAAATAACAATTAAAATGTCAAATTCAATTTATCAAATCGAAAAATTAAGCGATCAAAATTACGATTCGTGGAAAATCTTAATACGAAGTGTATTAATACACAACGATTTATGGAGCTATGTTTCTGGAGGTTCTGTGAAGCCAGAACCCGACAAAGTTGAGGAAACCACAATTTGGTGCACACGAGATGAAAAGGCCCTAGCTACCATTCTTTTGTGCGTTAAGCCTTCGCAAATCAATTATATAAAAAATTGCAGGACGTCCGCCGATGCTTGGAAAGCCTTGGAAAGTATTCACCAACCAACAGGACCGGCAAGGAAAGTTACTTTGTTCAAGCAACTTTTGCACTTGAGAATGGAAGGTAATAATGTACAGAACCATATTAATTGTTTCTTCGATTTGGCAGAGAAACTCAAGGAACTACACATCGAGCTACAAGATGAGCTGATGGCGATAATATTACTGTCCAGTTTACCGAGCACGTATGAAAATTTTATCATCGCAATTGAGTCACGTGACCAACTTCCATCGGTCGAAGTTTTAAAAGTAAAGCTACTTGAGGAAGGCCAGCGCCGTGGAGAAAATGAACCAGTCGAATATTCATCAGAAAAAGCATTATATTTACACGAAAGAAATAAAAAGAATTTTAAGAGAAATTCTCATTCGAATGGTTCGCCTGACAAGGGTTCTTTCAAAGGCAGGTGTTTTCGCTGTAAGCGCATAGGGCACATGGCTTCGAATTGTAACGGAAAGCAGAAACACTCATCTAGTGTTGCTTCGGCGTTTGCTTTATTAAATTCGACGTGCATAAAAGAATTCGATAAGAACACATGGATTGTGGACAGTGGGTCTACGAGTCACTTGTGTTGTGACAGAAAAAAGTTTTCATTCTGTACGAACCATGTAGAGAGAATCGAGCTGGCTGGTGGAAAGTTTATTAATTCGACAGGAATCGGCGATATAGATTTATTCGCGAATAGTAAAATCACATTAAAAAACGTCTTGTTTGTACCCGATTTAGATATGAATTTTATTTCGGTGAGTAAGGCAACATGTGCTGGAAATAAAGTCGTTTTTCTAGAAAAACATGCCCAAATAATTAACAGTTCATCTATTGAGTTGCTGTGTGCAACCAAGGTCAACAGCGTTTATATTTTTAAAGAAACACAATTTAATGCACTTGCTACGGGTGTCGATGCTCGTGGTGCTTGTGTCGCTGAGAGTATAGCTGCTTCTGTCGGTGTTGCGGGGGCTGCGTGTTCTAAAGTTGGCGGTGATGATGGTGATGTTGTTGCTGTGGGGGGATCGGATAAAGTGTTTGCCTTGTGGCATCAAAGGTATGGACACCTGAATGGACAAAGTTTACATAATTTGTTTAACAAAGACATGGTTCGAGGTGTGACTTCTCAAAAAATCAATAAGACTACAATACAATGTGAGGTCTGTCTGAGAGGGAAAATGTCGTGCTTGCCGTTCCCGCTTTCAGAGAATCGAAGTAATTCATTGCTATCAATTGTTCATACGGACATTTGTGGACCGTTTAGGAAGGTGTCAAATGGAGGCGCAAAATACTTTTTGATATTTATTGATGATCACTCTCGAATGATATTTGTATATTTTTTACGTCAAAAGAGTGAGGCTTTAAATTATTTCAAGTCTTTTAAGGCCATGACAGAAAAACAGACCGGTAATAAAATTAAGATTTTGAGAAGTGATAACGGCAGAGAATATGTTAATAGAGATTTTAACGATTATCTAAAGAACAATGGTATAAAACACCAATTAACTTCTCCTTATACTCCACAGCAAAACGGGTGCGCTGAGAGAGCAAATAGAACTTTGGTAGAGATGGCGCGTTGTTTGCTGATCGCGTCTCAGATGAAGCAGAGTTTTTGGGCGGAAGCAGTAAACACGTCTGTTTATCTTCGAAATAGGTCACCAACAAAGTTATTAGAGCTTCAAACACCATTCGAAGCTTGGTTTGGGTTTAAACCAAACATATCTCACTTACGAATTTTTGGATGCAAAGCGTTCATGCTGGATAAAAAGCCAGGTAAATCCAAATTTAGCCCAAGAGGCGTAGAATGTTTAATGGTGGGTTATTCAGACGATGCTAAAGCTTATAGATTATATGAGCGTAAAACTGGTAAGATTCATATAAGCCGGGATGTTAAATTTATTGAGAATCTATCAAAAATATCTCAAACAGATTCCGATTACATCCTTATTGAAACATTGAGAGAAGATGAGGTTGACCAAAATCCAGTTAAATTATTAAAAAGGGAAGATTATGAAGATGATGGAGCTGAATATGAAGATGCTCTAGGACAAGACGATGATGGTGTTGATCTCTGTGAGATTGTTGTTTCAAATACTGTTGCTGTTGCACAAAAAGCTGTTGATGATGTTCCGCAAAAGGCTGTTGAAAATGTTGTTCCACGAGATGATGATGTTGAAGAAGGAGATATTGCTGTTGGTGAAATTGAAGCTGATGGTGAAGAAGATTGTAGTTATTCTACTGATGACGAAATTGGTGAATTCAAGGACTGCGGAGAAGAAGAATCAGAGGCAAGTTCCGGTCTAAGTAAAGATAGGATCATCGAAAACCAGGTTAGTGTTAGCAAGTTAAGAAGTGGTAGAGTTAGAGTTAAACAAAAGCCTAGTCAAAGATCTAATTCTTTAAACTTTATGATGAATGTTGATGAAAACTGCGAGAACATTCCAAAAACTGTTAAGGAAGCACTTCGAGGTAGAAACTCTCAATTATGGCAAAATGCCATGGAAGCAGAATATCGTTCATTATTAGAAAATAAAACCTGGACTCTAGTAGATTTGCCTGTTGATCGTAAAGCTATAAAGTCCAAATGGGTTTTTACAATTAAAAAGGACAAAAGAGGTAAAATAGAGCGCTACAAAGCAAGGCTTGTAGCGAAGGGCTGCAGTCAAAAATATGGCCAAGATTTTACTGAGACCTTCTCTCCAGTCACCAGATATTCTACAATAAGGCTTGTAGCTGCCTTGGCTGTTGAGTTCGAATTGCTTTTGCACCAAATTGATATAACTTCCGCATACCTTAACAGTGAGCTTGACCAAGATATATATATGGAACAACCGGAAAATTTTGTTAGCAGAGCACAACCGACAAAAGTTTGCAAGCTCGTCAAAGCCTTATACGGGCTTAAGCAATCGGGAAGGCAATGGAATCAAAAGCTGAGTATTGTCCTTCTGAAAATTGGTTTTGTGAGGTCTTCTTACGATAATTGTGTTTATACTTTATCGAGTCGACGGGAAATTATTAACATTTTGGTCATTTATGTTGATGATATCATCCTTGCGTTCAAAGATGAAAAAGACTTAATCAATGTTAAATCGAAGATTGCTGAAGAGTTTAAACTCGAGGACAAAGGGCCTATCAACTATTTCCTTGGGATGGAATTCGAGAGAGAAGGCGACAGAGGTGCGATTAAACTGGGTCAAACAAAGTTAATCACAGAAGTTTTGACAGATTTTCGAATGCTAGATTGTAAACCAGTTAGCACACCTTTGGATCCGGGGGCAAAACTGGAGCGATGTACAAATTGCTCAAACTGTACGAAGATTGATACAAAGACTTATCAATCTCTTATAGGGTCGTTGAACTTTATAAGTCTAACAACACGACCTGATATATCACACTCAGTGATAAAATTATCACAGTTCAATATGAATCCACATAAAGAACATTTAACTTCTGCAAAGCATTTGCTTAGATATTTAAATAAAACAATAAATTTGAAACTTATTTTCAGAAAGTCATCGACTGAGTTGGTTGGGTACGCTGACGCCGATTGGGGTGAAGATTCAAGTGACAGACGATCTTTTACTGGCTTCGTTTTCATTCTAGCTGGATGCGCAGTTTCATGGGAATCCAAAAAGCAACCCACGGTGGCACTCAGCAGCACTGAAGCCGAATACATGGCACTCTCGTCTGCATCGAAAGAACTTCTCTACTTGCGCTACCTTCTTGACGATATTGGATTTGGAAATGTTGCGTCAAACCCTATTGTATTGTACGGAGACAACTTAAGTGCACAACAGTTAGTCCGAAATCCAGTCTACCATGCGAGAAGTAAGCACATAGATATCAAAGTGCATTTTGTAAGAGACATATATGAAAGAGGTTTTATCAATTTAAAGTATATATCAACAAATAATATGATTGCCGATATTTTAACTAAAAACTTAAGTAAAGTCAAACATTTCTATTTTGTAAATAAGCTTGGATTTAATATGTATGTAAATTTAATTTGAGGTGTATTGAAAATCTACGAAATGTACAAATTAAATAATACTAAATGTAAACTACACATAATTAAATATTATGAACTGATCTACTACAATTTGCAAACCTACAATTATGTACCAACACAGAAATATGAAATCTAAAAAACCTAAAAGTCATTCCTGAATTAAACGCTGAACATTAAACTCGTGGTTTTTTCATTTTCCCTTTTCTAGAAAATTCTAACATAATTAAACGATCATCTTAAAATAAATTTAGAGACCATTTTAAATTGAGATAATTGTTTTCCGTAGAACTATACTTAGATCAATAAAAAAAAATGCACGACTAGATCGTATCGCACAAACTTTCCCGGGATTTTAAGGATTGTGTATATTAAAAGTCCATATAATTAAAACCAACAAAATAATCTTAATATTAAATTCCAAGTTTGAATTCAGTGGTTTAGGCTGTAGGTCGAGACAGACAAATAAACAGGTATACATACAGACCAGAGAACAAAACTAGTCGAGTACTGTTCACGAACATCTAATACAACCCAAAAGAGATGTAATTTTCCTATCAAATTAACCTTTCCTTGATGGTGTTAACTTTGGGGAATTTTATCCAGTGAGGAGCTAACTTATTTTGCAGTGGACGAAACTTCAGCAAATATCGAACGAAAAACAATGCAATGTTGTACAAATACTCACAGGTAAGTCCCCGAAATTGAGCTTATCGCCATAACTTACGGAAATGAAATTCTTTCCAGACGCGATAAGTACGAATCGTTTCACTTTTTAACGATGCGATATGTTATCGGCTGGGATACAGAATACAGGCCATCTTAGCCTAAAGAATGGATTTCAGTGCTCTTGATTCAATTTGGTCAGGCCAGGACGCTAGGATATAGTAGGTAAGAGTAATATCTTATTGCTGATCTTAATAATTTTATAAATGTGAAAGACTAGCAGCCAGGGAGTGCCCTTCTTTGGAAATTCTCGAAATTCTGAGGTCACATTTAAATTCAGCCCTTCATAAATTGGACTAACTATATTACTGTCCATTAAAAGTATTGTATCTTATAATAGGTATAGAAGGACATTTTGTAACACATTTTAAATGCGTAAAGTTTGTTTCAAATATTTTTCAAATAAAAAATCACACAACGTAACGTTTTTACGCTTTTGGTCTTCAATCAACAATAATAAAATTATATTCTTCTCTGGCCCACATGACTAAGGACGACAGCGACAGGAGAAATGCGAACATTTGTTTGTGTTAAATTATAACCGAAGAAGTTTTCCTTTCAAAATGCCAGAGGATTGTTTTTTTTTGTGTTCTTTATTTCTTTCGTCCATTTTTATTGTTCTCTTATCTAATATTGTTGAAGTTATTTATTGGTTTGATATTTTATTTTAATTTTTGTTTTCCTTAAGTTTACTCTGGTTTAATTCTTTTTCCTTTTCTGGAACGTTTGATATTTTGTCTTCGTCGTCCGAGAAAAGTAGTTAATAGAAAATAAAGTTACTTTCTTTTAAAAATATGCAAATTTTAATGGCAGACTTTTTGGAACAATACAAATTGAATTTCTTTAAAATAATACTCTCATTCAACAGCAACAATTGTTTGATTGATGCCACGCTTTTGTCTGAACAAGAACAACATATTCCGACTTAAAGGACATAAAACATTCTTATCGTTTGGTGCGAGCAAGCAATTACAGTACAATGAAGCTCTACCTTTACCTTGAATGGATAAAACTTCTAAGCTCATGCGATTAATGCATGCAACTTGATGTTGCTCAAAAAGTACTTGAAATTGAAACCGTCTCGCCATGCACAACGCATTTGCAATTTCATAGAAAACAGAATATATACCTATACCTAACGGCACGTAGCCTAGGTCGTAAATTCAAATGATTTGTTTGTCGTTTATTGTCTACTTCATATCTCACCAAAGAGTTACGGCAGCGCCATTAACCTGCCAAAGAGATATCTTGTTTGGTTTCGATTCTCTGACATAATCTATTTGATGTTTCCATTTGAAGTTTTCGAAATTAATGACCGACTTGAATTCGGTTTTTATTATCGTTCGTGGTACGTATTATCACTGGTCACCACCACTAACTCTCTCTCTCTATTCCAGAAATGGCACTCTTAAGGACACCGATTTTGAACAAGTAGATCTTTGTTGTATTTGGTATTTGAAATGACAAGCCAAGAGAATTGGACGTCGGTCGGTCGGTTGCTCCAAGCTATTATTTAAATGGGTTTGTAGTGTGAAGCCATTTGTTTATTCCGAACCATTTCTAGGAAATGATTTATGATGAGCCTTGATAGCCACCGTGGTCCGTGGTGGATGGTATTTCGTTTGGTATACGTCTTGATTTGATATATTTCGAAATTTAGATGGGCTCCAGCACTTAGTTGGTGCATTTGTAGCAGAATATGTAATCCAGTCAAAATTTTGATAAAGCTTCCTTGTGCTGAAAATTGGAATTCGTATTGCTATTTCGATTAAATATCTACACTTGGAAAAAAATTTTTAAATTTAAATTTAGCATTGAATTTTTTATATTTTCACCTTCTCTTTAAAGATCCAACTTACCAAAGGTCACGGTAGTGCCCAGCCAAGTTCTCGGCGCTACATTTTTTTACAGGAACGAACAAAGTCAAGCAATTTTTGACCCCCCTCTCACTTCAGAACCAATAATGTCAGAAACTCAAAACTCACAATATTTGCTAAGCTAGGTGAGCACAGGCGCCGCCGCCTCATCAAATTTCTACTCCTTAGCATTAGTGGCTCTTGCGATATAGGAGGTTTTCCATATAGAGGCGAGGTATACGCCCACTTCTTGAAAACTGTTAGGTATTGATGATATCTAGAACTTCTGATTGTTTTAGAATGCTGAAATTTGGTATAGCGATAGGCCTTGTAGTGCAGTGTATGCAAAGGAAAAAAATGAAAATTTTAGATTTTTCATTTGGGGGCGTGGAATCCACCCACTTTCTGAGAAAAGTAAAATATATAAAAAACACTTCTGCTTGTTGTAGAATGATGAAATTAAGCGATATAGTTTGTAGTGCATGCAAAGAAAAAAACTGAAATTTTGATATTTGACTTCCAGTTGCGTGGCATCAACCATCAACCCATTTTCTCAAAGGTGTTGTCAATTATATGAAGCATTTCTTATTGTTGTAGAATTATGAATTTCATTAGAGTGTTAGGGCTCAGGTGCATGCAAAAATTAAAAATTTATGATTTTGTGTTAAAATTAAAAATAAATTTGATGGCACAAACGGCTCATGAAGTACCAGGGCCTAGCGACTTACAACTCTCAACCATTCCTGTGTGCGTGTCTGCAGGAATGGAGGGGACCTACAGTTTATTGCCGAATCCAACGGCTAAGGTGAGCGGCACTTTTCTATGACAAGAGATACTCTTGGAGGATTTTTCACTTCCTCGCAAGAGGTAGTAGCTACGAAAAAAACTTAAGGTGGAAGCGGCTGGTATTGAACCCCAGACCTCTGGCATGACAGTCCAACGTTCAAACCATTACGCCACGGGCTACTACATTTAACATTAATACAAACCCTTAATCGTGGCCAAAAATTATGGCTTGGTCGTTTCACATAAAAGTTTTGCATGCCAGACTTCATTTTACAAGAAATCTATGGGAAACGGCCAAACCATAATTTTTGACCACGATTTAGGGTTTGCAATACCGTGCGCCTAGATAAGAAATTTCTCTCATAATTTGGAGTTGTTTTGATATTACTCTACTTAAAATATTTGATATTAAACTTTCATAAACTTTGAACTTGTTTAGATCTCATTACTTTTCACGGTTGACTTGTTGCACACAGAACTGGGCTCTTTTTTTTTTAAACATTTATGTCTTTTATGTTTTTGGTGTGATATTGATAAGTCACACAGACTTGAAATAAATGTGTGAAAAGTAATCTACTCCCTGATCATACAATATTACGAACTTCCATCTTCCTCCATATGTACCTGATAATATAAAACTCTTATTACTTTCTTCGCTTATTTATTCCCATAAGTATTTATTAAACTTTAATTCGATGTGTTTCTTGCTTCAAGGATGATTTTCGAAGAAAATTTTATAATAATTTTTCTATGTCGAATTTCGATGCCCGTTAGTCGTTCAGTTGAAACAAATGGCATTTATATAACATTTCCTGTAGTGTACTTTTAAAACCCAAAAATGTGGAATAATACTTTGCAAAAACAACTCGGAGCCCCATCACAAGCCAATGCTATGAAGTGTTGATTTACAGAAAACCACAGTAAGCAATAAATTGCATTGGCTTTTCCAACTGAAATATTCCCTGCAAATATGTATATTCTCCCATTTCCCACTATAACTGGGTCTGCATGAATTTACTAATGTACGCGCAATGTGTGGAACAATTGGATTTGTTAATGGATTTTGCGCATGTGACCTAAGCAATTACAAGCCAAAACGATAATGTATTTGACCGTAACAAATTTTCGGCTATGTATAATCCGAAACCATAGAATGCAGTAGGACCAAAGAAGGACTTTGGTTACTCACTAGCTTGGGTTTCGCTCAAGTGTGATATCGAACGGAAGGATTATGGTAGGCCTACACACCATTTATAGTTGTTGTTGTTGTTGTTGTTGTTTTCAAGTTTCGAACCGATAACACTACGCTAACATAATTCAATTGCTCACGGTATGTGATGGTGCACAATGGATGGCTGTATGATGGGGGAATATTTGTACACAAAACACAATTGTAGGTGGAACTCTGAGATTCCGTGTTAATATGCAATAAACACCGGCTTTGCGGGTAGATAAAGGTGTTCTAGCTAGTACCTATAATCCATAAACCATAGAATTATACGATCCATATAAAATGTACGACGACACAAGTGGTTTTTAGTACAACATTTTACACAATTGTGATAGCATAAAATCTTACCGTTCTCAAGTTCAAGATAGGTTGGGAATGTAAAAGGTTCTTTTAGTGATAAGGTATTTTAAATATAAATTTAAAGCTTCTGAACTGACTGAGTTCAAACCACATAACTTAGGAGAATAAATAGAAATCAATCCAAATAAAAGTAAAATGCACGGCTAGATCGCACGAACTTGTTCTCGTATTAAAAGTTTTTTTGAATTATAGATTGAGTGTATTATAATTAATAATAATAATTATATTTATAGGATTATATTTATCTATGTATATACATAATAAATTGAAGAATAAATGGAAATAAACTGAATATTATTAAAAATCAACATAATTCTAAATTCATTTAGTTAGTAAAAAACTCACCTTAAATTGTTTTGAGAGCTTAAAAAAGTATACCGTCTAGTTTCTTTAACAAATTTTAGTTTTTGAGAAAAAAAATCCAAATCGTAGGAGTGGTTTCTTAAAAATTAATTTTGTGTATATAAAATTTTGTTTACATTTTTAAGAAACAAAATTGATATCTACAATTTTTTAGTATTTATTATTTTCGAATTAAAAATTAAATTTCGAAAAAAATCATCACCCGTTTTTGAAATATATATGTATACATATACATTCATATATACATATTTTAAATCAAATTTTTTTTTTTTTGAAAATTTTGATATACAGTATGATTTCAAATTTTTAAAAGGTTTTGTATAAAAAATTTAATTTAAATCTGTAAAACAGATACTGAGATAGTCCAAAATAAAGGAAATGGTTCTGCGAGAGGTACTGTAATTAATGGCTAACTGTAAATTTTGTTTTTGGTAAATCATAGACCATAATTATATTAGTATTCAGGTTAATCAAAATCGTGAGAGTCATTTTCGAGAAAATTTAGATTTTCTGTAGTAGGTAATGGTTTTTTTAACATTTATATGGAAGGTATTGTTAATTTTAACTTTAAGGAAAATTTGTATTCAAAATATTTTAGATAGTGTTAAAAAACCGCTCGGTACCAAGTTTCATAAAAATCAACCGCATTATCTTCGAAATAAAATTTTGAAACTTTTTTTAAAAATCCAAAATTTTGGTATACGTACAAATCTTTTTGAATTATTCAGAAGATTCTCAATAAAAAAAAATATCAATTTTATTTTCACCAAAAGGTAGCGTATATCTAATAAAATTAATTGATTTTTGTTTTAGAAAACTCTATGGAGCCATTTTTAAGCAAAATATCTAAGATTGTTTTAAAATGCTAAAAAAATTAATATAAAACTGTAACTTTCTCCGCTCTACGGTATGTTTGCAATTTCATTTTTTCACCAAAAATCCAAATCTATAAAAGTCATCATCCCCAATATTTCAAATTCAAATTCAAAATTCAAATAACCCTTACCTGCCCCTAACGGCTTCATATGCATATAATTTTTGATTTCTGCACATCTGTGAGACAAAACCTTTCTAACGATATATTACTCATGCATTTCCATTTAGTATGAACGGAGAAAAGAGTACCGTAAGTTTTTCCTAAGCGTATTAATATATTAGGGTGGCGCTTATTTTGATGTTGTCACAATCGCGCGATTTTTTATTTGCAGAGCTTTCTAAACTGAATTTACAAAAACTGAATTATTCAAAATTTATAAATTTATTTGCAGAGCTTTCTAAGCTGAATTTACAAAAACTGAACTATTCAAAATTTATAAAGCTAATTTAAAGCTCAGTTTTGTAAATTTAGCATAAAAAAAAAATAAATAAATTTGATGGCACAGCAGCTCATGAAGAACAAGGGCCTAGTGACTTACAACTCTCAACCATTCCTGTGTGCGTGTCTGCACACAGTTTATTGCCGAATCCGAACGGCTAACGAGCGGCATTTTTCTGTGACAGGAGATACTCTTGGAGGATTTGCCAATTCCTCGCAAGAGGCAGTAGCCGTTTTTTTTTTCTTTTGAATAAATAGGTGGCGAGGCTGGGGATCGAACCTTAGACCTCCGGCATAACAGTCCATCGCACTAACCATCACGCCACGGCTACTTCCTCTCAATAAAATTTAGCATAAAAAGCTCAGAAAAAAAAGAAGAATAGCTGTATTTATTTTTATGTTTAAAAACAGATTTTAGATAAGCTTAGTTTCAAAAGCAGATTTTTAAAGATCTGTTTTAAATTTGTACCTACTCTTTTTAAAATTCAGATTTTTGAAAATCTGATAGTAAAGCACTGCAAATAATGGACACTTTATCATCTTCATAATATGTACATATAGGTACATATATGGCATGAGTTTTCTTTTCATAAATGTGGCCATATTTCCATACTTGAATGCGGTCTTATTTCTATGATTCATTGGAAGAAAGACCTACTGGGCATTATTTCAGTTTTTTCATGGAAATAAGGCCACATTTGAATATGGCCTTATTTGCCAAAAACAAGATTCCTAAATCCAAAATCGTCAGGTATTTTTTTCCGACGATTTTGTATTTGAGTACACACATTTGACGAAACTGAGTCTAGTTGAGAACGTAAATTTTGCTTTTTACTTGCGATATAGGTACTATAGGGTCAGATATGGATTCATAGGAAACTTCGAACTCTAGATTTCAACCAAACTTTACATTACTAGGAAATATAACACGAACAAATCCGACGCTAATCTTATTCGAGCTCTCGATCCTAAATATAAACGTAGTAAAATTCCTTTCAACGAAGTTTCCCAACAAATGCATTCATTTGTGCCAATCTATTATGTGAACATAAAATTACAAGTAATTAACAAATACAAACATACCTATGCATCTGAAATCTTTTTGTGTAGATAATTTAAGATTGCATACAAATATGTTTAAAGAGCTAGAATTGGAGTTTAAAATATCAAATTGACAACTATTTTACTAAAGTAATTATCTGTTTTTATTGAGAAATACTAATTTGTCCACGCAGATAATCAATTCCACTTTGGGTACGATAATAACAACTTGTAGTGGTAGTGGTTATTGACATTGGCGTAGTTAGAGTTTTTCTCTAGGAGGGGTAACCAGCCAGCGAACCAAAATCATGGCTGTACCTACAGGGTACGGGGTGTTTTTGCAAACGTAACTAAATTTTTGTTGGATTTTAAACATTATCTTCAGTTTGCTTGTGTGTACTTTATATAAGTACCACGTTTATGCGGTGTTGAAGCTAACTTGTTTTAACATAATTAATTATATCGAACTTAAGTCAAAAAATTGATTATTCAACCAATTTTTTTTAATTAATCGTTGGAATATTTTAGATCTATTTTTCTATAGATCTTAAGAAAAACACAAAAAATTATTTATTGCATAAAAAAAAGCAAATAACTTCAATTTAACAAAAAGGGGAAAAGGGGTGAAGTTCAAATTTGTGGAAATGCACAATCAAGGAGATTTTTAACCCTCTATATCAGTTGTAGTTAAGCTGATATTTTATTTAATGTGCTGATGAGAGACAATTAATTATATCTTATAATTTTTCGTAATTTTCAAACCGTGTTGTATATTTAAAGAAATAGGCCACTAATTTCCTTAAATATACAATTTTAGTTTAAATTTGATGCAAACATTATATAGCATAATAATTCAATAAAAATTTTATTCTTTTTATAAATTATTTGTTTAAATCTTAGCAAAAATAGAAAAAATCTTCGTTTGGGGCAAGTATGCGCATGGAAATCGTATGAAACTTCATATATTTCAGCTTAATTTCAATTTTAAAGAATAATTTCCATGCGAACTTGTATGGAAATTCATACATTGACAGTAAAATTGAATTTTATAGTTAAATTGTTAAATTTAACTGAAATGTTTGACGTGTTAAAGTTCTATTTATAAAAGTTGTTAGGTTACTTTGAAATAATTTTTTTTTGGTTAATGCGAAATAATACCTATTTATTTATAGATTGTAAAAATAGTTAAATATAAAAACTGGGCTTTAAACTTAATTTAATTTTAAAAACGTTGATCTAAAACCCTGTGCGGCCTTAAGCCATAGGCTGCTTACACTCACCCAATACATTTGTCGATATTGATTATTTTTTAATTTTGTATACATATTAGAAAACAAAACATGTGGATATCTTTACAATCCAATTAAAATTTCTTCAATTAAACTTTGAATCCGGTTTCAAACTCAAAAGTGCGCACACTTATCCCAAACTAGATACTCTACGAGCGTACTGTATATAATATTTGGTTACTGTTTGTCTTTACTCTTCATGAACTTCTCCTAGATGTCAGGGCGAAAAGATAAATTTAATGTCCGATGTTCGTAAATGAACTTTGACATTTGCAACTTCGAAGTAAAATTGGTAGTTTGGGTAAGCAAATAAACAAATATTAAGAATTTTAGATTTTTCTAAGGTGGACAATTAGTTTAATGTGGGTCTGATATTTGTTTGTCAATAAGTAGATACTTTTTTTTATCAAGGAAAAATTCACAAGTACACAAGTGCACACAAGTACACAAATTAAGTTTTGTCGATCCAGGGGGGCAAGAATTTTTCTCCTCCCTCCCTCCTCTAACTACGCGCATGGTTATTGATCACTTTAAGAGGGGAAACAAAAGAATTTCAAACAATGCCAAAATAAGCGCCGCCTTGATAAATGAGTATTCTTCTCATTAATAACATTCTGTGAAAACAATTCTTTCAATAAATCAAACACGATTTTTTTTATTGCCAGACATTAAGCTTTAATTTCAAACTCATAAATTACACAAAGTACACTATGTAATTACAAGAATATAATTAGAAATTAAAAGAACACAACCGGCGTGGCACATTTCTTTTTTTGATTTTTTACGAACAGCTGAGCTTTAGTTGTCAGTTGTTGTGGATGTAAAACATAATAGATTTCTCATTTTTGGTCCTTTATTTGACATAAGCGCTGTATAACTATAATGGGTAGGAAAATGTTTTATGAATAGGAATTTATGCGACGCACGTTGCAAAGAGGCTACATAAAACCTTATGCAGTGCATAACTATTCATCTGTTTAGTGTTAAGCCCAATCTAATAATGAATACGGCTGTTATTATATTATTTTATCTATTAAATTGTCATACTCAATTTAGAAAAAAGAGAACTACATACATAAAATCTTTAATAAATGTGTGAGTAATACATTTTCAATAATTTTTTATGACCTGATACTTAATACACCTTAAAGAAACTGAATTTACAAATATAAAACAATTATGTATCTAAATTATTCTTAATGTGTTTACTACAGCATTGGTTAGTATAGAGAAAAAAGCGGATTTTTTTTAAATCTCCCAGGAATATTTTTTGGATTGATGTATACCATCACTGTTTTTATTAAAACTCTGAATGATTTGACACAACACAGCTGATTTCGAAATTGAGAGTGAGTACGCTGAATGAGGCAATGTTTTTTTTCGATTTCATTCAGATTCTGTGAACACAATTTTTCGTGATTCGTAGCGTAACAATCCGTTTGGAGATTTGTTACGATGGAATCTGTGATAGGGCTGTAGTCCATTGAAATGTTACAAAATTTTGGCCGAACCTTGCATTTTGTACAGGACAAAATTTTTTTTAATGGATCTGTAGGAGGGATCAGTGTGAGTGTAAAAACGAGTTAGTTTTCGGGGTTAAACTCCCCCCCATTTGGCCGCCATTTTGGAAAAGGGGGCGTATTCTTCATTTTTGTATACGCATTAATATTCAATTATTATTAATTATATGCATGAATGCACTTACATACATACATATAATAAACACTATTAGTCATATTAATAAAAAGGCTAATTCCACCTTTATTCCACGAATTTACAACACCATGGAAAAAGAGTTAAGCTACGGATTAAAATTTTCTATTAATAAGAACAAAATGATCGTGGAATAGCAATGTGACGTTTACAGAACATCCCTTAAGAAAATCTACTACAATAACTGAGATGCCTGTTTGGTAACATGAAATTTTCACAAATCTTCGCAAACTCCGTGTGGGTTCTGACAGCGAATTGTGATAATCTGTAAAAAAAAAACAACAAAATAAAGCTCAAGTTACCAAACACACCTAAGAATAATTCTCTTGTATATGTATATCTGTATAATTGTTTGTATTGTATCTGTTGCTTTTGTTTTGTTTTCATCTTGAGCCTAGTACGCAGATCGGGAAAAGACAAATTTTATCTCTACAATTCTACAAAAACGTTGGAAAAATCGCGCAAAATTAATGTTTTTCTTCTTTTTTTTTTCTTTTTGTAAAATTATCGATAAATAATAGTTGATCGTGTTTATCGTGCAAAATTATTGACCTGTCAATATTTTTCCCGCAAAATAATGCTTCGAACATTATTTTTCCTGGCAAAATTTAGTGGAGACTTCACCCTACAGTGGGTACAAACGTCACAATTTTGCGCGTGAAATGCGTACTGCTTGGAAAAAAACTAAAGACAAAATTTGTCCTGGGAACAAATTTGGAGGAAAAGAAAATTTTTTCCCGAACTACGTACTAGGTTAGAATATAAAATAAAAGAAAGTGCCCTTAGACGGCATTATTTATAATAATGTGAGTTATCACTAACATAAATGCGTTACCTCAGGGACGGAGTGTTGTTTGATGGAAATCTACTAGGGCTGTGGAATAATCATTTGTGTTGTTTTGCACATAGAATTGTTTGTGTGATATGTCTAAAAATGAATACTCACTTTTAAAAATAATTTAGTAGGGCGCCAAGGGTATTGTTTTCTGAATTAATGTTTTCCAATTATTTTATATTTTCCAGTAGTACCTTCAAAACATACTTATTTTGTATCAATAAAACCAGCAACTTAAAATGAAATGCCGGTTTTCAATTTATAAATTTTTGATTTATTTTAATATCAATCAAACTGTAACAGAAATAATTTTTAATTTTAACTCTTATTTTATTTAAATACATTCATTTCAAAATAAACATGAACTAATAAAATGTTTTCAAATACATGTAGGTAAACATATTGACATAGGCGCAAATTAAAAACGTCCAAAATCAAATTTAGTAACAAGAAAATAATTTTCTCATATAAAGGGCGCTTAACAGGGCCTTGCACTTTAAAATCACCGAAAAAAATGAATATGTCCCTGTCTATAAGAATCGCATTTTAACACTTCAAGGAGATGAATTCTAACAAGAAAACTATGTGCAGATTTTCAACACTTAAATAAATTTATTCACTTAATTAAAAGCTAAAACTTTGAAAATGTATTACTTAATTGTTCATTATTCTAATTACCAATAAATCACATCACTTTCTTTAAAAAAATATATATAATAATAAAACGCACTGTTAAAAAAGAAACACTCTCATCCATATTCTTCTTTGTATTTTCACAAAATTTCACACTGCACTTCATGTTTTTTTGTTACTTTAGTTTACTTTATCACTGTAAATACTTAATATTTTCTAGATTATTAGTTATTTAAATAATATAATTCTTAATTTTTATCACTTTTTTATTGCTGTTTTTTTTTTCGAATAACGCACTAATACTTAAAAAATTTGACGTTTCATGGATCAATTTTCGGGCGCGCTCACGTTTACTGTATATGTGGCAGATAACACTTCCATACATTTCTATGGTTTTTATTTTAAAAGTGGAAAACATGCTAGGGTAAACTACCCAGTGACCGACATTATCTCAGTTATGGTCACCTGTCACAGTTTTTCCGTTGTTCCTAATGTTTCCTGTGGCTGGATGCTTTAGAAGCCATTTTTAACGTGTTCAGGCATGTAAATGTCATAAGAAAAGACTTGACTTGATATTTGGTATAAATTCGTTGCGTTGTGATAAGAGAAGTAGACTTGGGACCTCTGTATAATACACAAAATTTGTATATTTCCTTAAGAAACACGTCCGTATAAATCATTTTTTAAAAATATATCTATGTCTTGTACATAAATGAAAATTGAATATTGTTAAAGAGTATTAATTAGTGGATCATTTTATAAATTTGTTATTATTGAAATAATAAAATAATTTAATTTAACGTGGGGTGTCCATAACTAAAACAAAATGTTCAATAAATTGAGATACCGAAAATGTCAAAATGTCAATTCAAAATCAGTACAAAAAAGTAGAATCCGGCGAGCATGATCACACTAAGAATATAAATGTTAAAAAAGAGCCAAGTACCCCATGTATACAAAAAAACTGATATGTAATAAGTCAGCCGTGAAAATTAATGAGATATAAAAGTACGCAAAGTTCTAAGTTTATGAAAGTTTTATATCAAACATCTTAAGCGGAGTAATATCGAAATAACTCCAAATTATGAAAGAAATTTCTTTTTTATGATTACTAACTAAAATTTTGTAAGTTTACTTGGCAAGTTTTCTTTTTTTCCATCTGCTTACTCACAGGTTTTGAAAACTTGACCAGTAAACTTATACCAAGTTTGAGTAAGTAATCTTATTATTATAAAAAAATAAATTTCTTTTACATTATTTTTGTTTTGTTTGTACATATGTGTAGGTATATTATATTTATTTGTTTTATTTATTTAAATAAAAATTAAAATAATAAAAATAACTTCTGAATTGAGGATGTTCTAAGTTTATTTAATTTTTCGAAAATTTGGTAGTTTGAAACTAGTAACGTGTTAGGAAAAGGGGTGTCCATCACTAATATTTTAGGGGTGTCCGAAAAAACAGTGTCTGTCAGTAACTAGAAACTTTCATGTTTTATTTATTTTTGGAATTTCTCACATATTTACTGCCTTAATATTCTTAAAGAAAATTGTTAAGAGTTGAACATCATTTTAAAATCATTATGATCGATGCAGTGCACGGAAAGTTATGAATTTTTAAACTCAAAATTTTGCTTAAGGGTGTCGATTACTGGGTATCTTACCATATGAGTTTCCTCATATATTCCTTGAATAACCTATATTTTGTATTTATAAAAAAATACATAAATTTGATGGCACAAACGGCTCATGAAGAACCAGGGCCTAGTGACTTACAACTCTCAACCATTCCTGTGTGCGTGTCTGCAGGAATGGAGGGGACCTACAGTTTATTGCCGAATCCGAACGGCTAACGAGTGGCACTTTTCTGTGACAGGAGATACTCTTGGAGGATTTGTCAATTCCTCGCAAGAGGCAGTAGCCGTTTTTTTCTTTTTAAATAAATAGGTGGCGAGGCTGGGGGTCGAACCTTAGACCTCCGGCATGACAGTCCATCGCACTAACCATCACGCCACGGCTATATGGTTCTGTATACTTTACTTTTTCTTGTCGTTGTTGGCTGATTGCGATAAATAGGTGCATACGACATTATTAATTGTATTCCAAATTAAATTTACAATCTTAGCTTATATTTCAGAATAAATTCACACATCTGGTTCTTATTCCTTCGCAAAACCACCTTCTTCGGTGGTTTAGTTTAGTGAACGTCACTTAGAAGAAGTTTTGTTTTATTGATAACATTTTGTACTTAGTCCACGGAATAAAGTCTAAACCTTCGCTATTCCACGTTTATTATTTTCGCTGTATTCGTTTAATTCCAATAAACTCTAATCAGAAGAGTAAGTTCGTGCGATCCAGTCGTGCATTTTATTTTAATTCCTTCAAAAGTAGTGACAGTATCTTAATGAATAAATCCTCTTTTACACCGCTGTTGGATTTATAAATCATAACTTTGAATTTACCTCAGTTCTAAAAATCATGCATGCATTGACTATATCAGATGATTGAAAACTTATCCATAATTGGAAATCTTAGAATTGAACCCCATACCTACCGATACTCTACAACTGGCTATGTAGGTACATATATGTAAAATAAAGGTAATCTCGGCATGACAACAGCAATGTTAGGACACCGCGAAGTTTGTCTATTCTATACCCATCGTATTTTGTCTATAAGCATCGATTTTCTACCAACGGATCGCCTCGCCGAAATATTTTTTCTCAAACTATTTTTGTTGTACGTTTAGATAAAAAAAAAACAGACGAATATTTCACTATTAATTGGATTTGATATAAGACAATCTACATGTGGGAAAAACGTCTAAAAAAAGAAGAAACAAAAAACATGGAAACCCAGGCATTGGTATGTATTTTAAATCGAATTCAAACTTAAATTTTATTTATGTACATTATTCTATTTATTTATAGATTTCACGTAGAAGTTTTTTTGATTTCGTAATTATCTCTTGTAATGTCTTTCTGTATTCAGTATTATGAGCCGTTCTCAGGATACCTATGGTTACAACGCTTTTCAAGATGGCGACCGACATACAACACCTACAGCTGCGCCGTTTTATTTTTATACTCAAAAATTACACACCTACTAATTCTAATCATAAAATTTGATCAGTAGGTATATTTTTGCAAAAAAAAAAAACTCTGCTGACTGGCCTAGATATTCACAAGAGAAGAACGAATTTGAATAAAGTTTTCCAATTTAGTGAAGTTTTTACCTGAATTGAACTTCCAAAGGCAAGGCTTTTTTCCTACGTGAACAGCAACTGGGGTTGTCCATCACCACCTTTTGTTGTAAATAAAACAATATTTTAATTGAAAATTAATTCTTATTTGTTATGAATGTTTACATTAATAGGAAACTGAAAAGAGTCTTTTTTTGAGATTTTTTAAAATCTAAGTACATATCTACATAATTTTTTACATTATTAGCGGTTAAGGCAAATATTTCTGCGATGTTCAGAGCAATGGCTCTTGCCATTTTATGCAAGAAGTTGTGACTTTTGTGTGCCGTTTTCTTGGATACAGTGCACACCTTGTCTGCTATTGTAATTTCGCCGGAGTTCATCTGCAGTAGGTCCTTCAGTCATATTTAGAATATCATGTAAAGTGCATCGTAATTCTCGCGGCAAATTTTTATTCAATTGACGTTTCATATGGGGCTCTGCCAGTTGCAATGCCAAATTTCTGTTGTAATGCCAAGACCAAACATGCCTATTCTTACCTCTTAGCACATTTGCTCGCAATTGAATAACCTTTGAAAAATTAGTTTTAGAAAAAAAAGTTATAACGAAAATGTTTTGAACTCTTTGTTTGCCATCGGGATCTTAGAACTCCTTTTTTTTTGTTTTTTTTTTTTTTTGATTTTGAAAATTTTTGGTTCTAAGTCAATGGACACTTTAATTTGCCCTAACTTTTCCAATTTTGCAGAACTCTTTCTAAAACCCATCAGGAACTCTAGAACTCTTGGTTTTAAGTTGAAAAACATGCTCAGAACTCTTTTTCTCAAAAAAGTCCTTGTTGCGTGAAGTTAGCACAAAAAACTTTTTATTTCGAATTCTAACATTTCATTCACCAGAACTATTGAAAAAATTATGAGGAACTCTAGAACTGTTTGTTTGCTACCGTAAACTCTCATTTTTTTATTCAATTTTAAGCCATTATTTTGCTGACTTCAAAATTTTTTAACATTTCAATGGACTATAAAAATCAAGATTATGAGGCTTGTGGTGTAGAACATAATATAGCAAATGAGGTATCAAAATAATCGTTGCTTTACTGACATTCGGAATAAGAAAAAAAAAAAAAAGAAGTTAACCATGCATGCCATTGATTGACAAGATATGAGCTCATGTTCATAGATCAAGGGTTCTAATATTGCTGTTATCTTCGCTCAACGATACTTTATAGGAACTCAATTTTTTTAATTAAATTTTGAGCATTATTTCTATTATCTGTGAAAATTTTGGAAACATTGAACCACTAAAAAGATAAAAATAAATAACAAAAAAAAAAAATTCACCTGAAAATTATCTGGAAGTGCGTCCATTTAGACACTCGTGTGTCACTACTGATTTACGACAGTACTCTTCATGCTGTTTTATAATCTTCGCGAAATGAAAGTTTAACAATCGAAAAAGTTGGACGCGCGGACGCAACCAATAAGTAGACGCTCGTGTGACATTAGCCTTAAATTATTCAATTCAGTTAAAAAAAATAGGTCACATAATTTTTTGTCGAAACTAAAGGAACAAAATAAATACGCAGCTGGAAAGTCAAAAACTTCGACACTACTACCTAACTTAGTGTACCACGCACTCAGCGTCAGCAGTTTTTTTTCTTGGTACTTCTCCTTTCGTAATCGATAATGGTGCGCATAACACTGGTAAAGGCAGAAAAAGAATTTTATATAAATTCAATTATCATATTTGTGGAAAGTATCTAAGTATATGAATAATAAAAAAGACGAACAAAATTTCTAACATTTCATTATATTATGAGTTTTGAAAAATATGGCAGTGTGCAAATAATTAAAGATGGGCCGATTTAAATAATTGTAAGAAATATCTTGTCTGGGGCCTGCTTCACAGAATTACATTGAAAACATTGTAATTTGTTATATGTGATGTATCTCCCTTAGGGTGCGCGAGTTACAGAAACACTTTTAATTTAATACTTTGCTTGAAATAAATTTTTTATTATATATTTGATCATTATATCAACTTTGTTTTTCATTTCTTTGTAAATTAAATATTAGAATTAGATTCAGATTCATTTTGATTTTTAATAAAGATAGTTGTGAAAGCTTAATTCTAAAAAATAAATAAATTTATATTAAAACAATATAATTAAAATATTGGAATTTTTATCAATACCATAAATTGGATCTTTTAACTCGCGCACAGTAGTGCGAGAAAAACGATGCGATGCGGGAAGCGATGCGATGCGATGCGAGTGCGAGAAAAGTGTTCGCATTAGGAGTGTTCACATGTATTCTTATCTAATGTAGTACACTACACTGATGCTCTATTTTTTATTTTAATGTGTTTAAATTTATTTTGAAGGAAATTTTGTTATCGCATCGCTTCTCGCACTACATATGCGCGCATCCTTATAGAATAGGTCCTGTTTTTTTTTAACCATTACAAGCTATTTTTTTTATTATATTCAGTATTACATAATTTGAGTGAACAAATTCAATTTTCAAATTACAAAAGAAAAAAGCTATACAATTTTTGAATCTACGCATTCATCACTTTTTTTTAACAATACAACTTCTGTCATTAAGCAACAAAATTATGCTTGTATAATATCCGCAATGGTGTAGTTTAGTTAACAAGAGAAAACAAATTCGTCAGAAAGCACTACCAAACATTTTGAAAAAATAACAGGTTTATTGAAGCTTTATGATTCTATATAAACCCTCTTCCGATGATCTACTATAGCTCGTCAGCCCTATTAGTTTAAGCCTTTACATATCTTCCTGTGATGAGTACAAATTCGTTGCAGCTATGCATATCCATGTAGAACTTCGACACAACGTGTAATCGGCATCCATTGTATGCAGCAGCAAAAATGCCACCATGACAACGACCATTGACGACAACGACAATGATGACAGCGCCGCACCGCACCGGAAAACGTCAACTATTTACTACGCGTCTGTGATGAGAACGGAAATTCTTTACGTTTCCATATAATTTCAAATTTATGCAAATGCCAACGTCAAGCTATATCATCATTACACCGTTTGTCCCATCAGCCATCACCAACATCCAAAGTCTGAGCGCCAAAGTCAAAGTAAAAGCCCGTATCGAAGATTCAGCCACCCACTGCTGCCACTATACTCCTCTGATGTCCCAGATGAAGAAGCACAAAAATGTTCCGCAACGAATCAGCGGAAACATTTTAATGAAATCGTGACCCAGCATTAAAAAATCACGTTTTACTTTGTCAAGTGGAATTCCAAGTCAAATTGCAGAGAGTCCTTACTTATACTTTAGCTTCGGCTTTGGCTTTTCATTTTGCTTCTGCTTCAGCTGGGGCTTGTTTACGAGTCCTGTTGTTTCAGCTTTGCGTATAATACGTTTTAATGTTTTAAGCACACACAAAGTTTTCCAATATATTCCCATCTTCCTGCCTGGCCTGGAGTTGGTGGTGTTTGGTGTATTGGGATTCGGCACTGTTCCATCCACGAACAAAACCCACGGAAACAATGAGCGTGTAATCAAAATGAAAGCGCGCGCTCTAAATACTCTCAAATAATGCAAGAAGGGTGGTAGTGGCACCACACCGGTAGGCTGCCTAAATGGGAGAGAAGTTCGAAATTCTGTATAATCACCATGAATAAGCAAAAGTTTTGTCATTAAAAATATTTGCACCCCGTCACGAACCAAACCCCTGCTATAATTTACTTGTCGGTAGCTATACCAAAAAACCCCCTTGAGGGGCATTTAAATTTACCATGAACGAGCATTATGCGAAGCAAATGCTATAGATTAGCGAGAGATTATTTTTGGTATAGGTATATGAACCCCGCTTTTAGAAAGTTCTAATCTTTTTACCACCAACCAAACCACCACCATTGATAATGGCAGACGAAGAAACACAGAACTATAAACAATTTCATTCGCATGAAAAGTTATATCAAAAGGACTTCCTCTTAATTGCGCTATAGCTAATTTTATCAGTCCAAAAATGATAGATGCTGTCAGATATATTCATGACGTTTTAGTCTGTCAAAGTTTTGAGTTTTAAATGAAGATAATTTAAACAGTGTTGTTAACTGTACTGACAGACATTTAGGATAGTGGGTAGCAATAGCAAGTCCCCAATGAGGGAATGAGTTATTTTTAACTTTTTGGTGGTTTTATGGCCTTGGATTCTTGGATAGGCTCCGTGTGATAATGGTTGTCGAGAAAATGTTCCTGTACCTCCCAAAAACAGATAGAGACTAGCAGTATCTTTGCTTTTTAAATTGACTTAAATAAAAACAGACGTCTTGATATCTGTGATATTATCAACCAAGCAGCCTGGACATCATTCAAATAAAAAAATGTTCCCTCGATTGTGTGAATTTGAGTTTTTTATTCTTTAGAGGAGAATCCAATTGAATTCTATTGAATGAAACAAAAAGTTCATATCTATTTTTAAAAAATAAACTAATGCATTATGTACCTATGAATTTGTGAAACTTATTTTTCAAACGTTACCGTTAAAGTCCAAAATAATGACATTCTAGACTTTACCGGTAAATCCTACCTCACTGTTTATACATAGACATTTAAAGTTTCTTTAAATCCAGATTCTTTAAATGCAAAAGAAACTTTGAATACCCCCAAGCTCGCACCTACCCCAAATCCTATAGTGGGCCAAGTAGGGGGTTGCAGGGGGACATCATTATGCCCCCTCTTACATACCACAATGTTTATACGCCAAAATGCTTGATCATAAAAAGCTAATTCAGCACTTCATTTCACAATTTTGAAACTAATTGGTCTAAACTTTTTTTATTAATTTTTTTTAATCAAAATTTTCAATTTGCATGCGAATTTTTTATAAAAACTATTGGCCTTAATAATTTAATTTAAATTTTACCATAAAGAAAAAATTTCTGGCTCTCAAAGCCGGTATAGTACTTTATTGTAAGTGTTGCCGTTGTTTTTTAATAATTTTTTTTTTTCATTTTAAGTCATTTTGTTCTACCTCCTAAACGAGTTATCGTACTCGTGCCTTTAAACCACCTTATTTATGCTTATAGTTTTTGAAAAAATTTCCATTTTAAAAATGTTGAAAAAAAATTTTATATTGATCTTTTTTCCACAATTTTAAATAGTACGTTCTAAATTGGTTTTTGAATTATTGTTTATAAGTATAGCAATTTTTTTATAATATATGAATACCTTTGAAAAAGTATAGTTTGGTTATTTTAACCAAAAAAAAAAAAAAAATTAATTAAATTTTGTTAATTAGGGTAATTTTGATAATCTAGTTTTATTATTTTTGGTTATTAAATCAGCTTACATTTTTTGAAGTGTGTAGAAATTCTATTGTTTTTGTCAATTTTTCTAATATCCAGTTCAACTTGAACTCTCTTATATGTATATCTATAATATATTATGTTGTCTCAATTGCCATATCACCACATTCACAACGTTTATGTTGATACTTGCAAAAAACATTATGTTGTGATTCATTATAAAGCGTCGAACTTTTACGCTCGCATGTTCTACTTGTTTCTGCAGATGGATTTGATTAAATGAAGTGATTATTAACATTTACAACCGAATCCAAACCAAACACTCAATATTGGAAGTCATAATTTTATTGTTAATGACTTTGTATGTAAAATTCCTGATTTAAAAAAAAAAAAATATTTTCTTTTGTCTACTGTGACAGGGTCTATTATCATAGCAATGGAATCAAAAGCATTATGATTGGGTAAACAAATATTTTGCTCTTAATGTGTTTTTTTTTTGGTGCAACAAATCGCTCAAAACAATTTCCGGGTTCTTACCAAAATATTTAGAACATTATTTGTTGTCTTCCTTGTTTTTTTTTTACGTTATAAATTTCCCTGCCATTAAAATCATGAAACCTTCGGACGTCGGATATACTCCGCCAGTTTTATTGTGCATACATTTAGCTTGGTTGTATATCTTATTTTTCTTTTAATTGGAATTTTTTCGGTCGGAGTACTCCTCAAACACTTATTTTTGGATACAATTTGTCAGATTTGAATCAATTTGTCTGGTTCCCCCAATCAACAGATGACGACACATCAATTTTTCTATTCTAAGATTTTGCTTACAGTTATTTAAAACTAGAAAAAACTTTTGATTACGTTTGGTTGTACTTTTTTTCAACACCTACATCGGCAGATCAAATGTTTTAAATATGCAGCATTAATGCGCAAATAAACGTTGATAAAATTCTCTTTTTCACAGAAAATATATTTACAAATAATATATTAATGCAACATGTCATTAAACGCCATTGAGCAAGCTCCTAAAAGGGCCCGATAAGAGTCGACGGGTATTTCTTTTGGCTTTTTATTTGTACGTCGAATAAATCTGTTAAACCACAAAGCAACTGTGTGATTCAGTAAGCAGATGGTATACGGATTTTACGCCATTTTCAAAATTTAACACAATACAATAGAGGAAAATATAGGCAGTTTGGACTTCATCCATCTATAGGCACTTAGTTTTGATAGCTTTGAAAAACCGTAACTTGTTCGGATGTTCCGTACATTTTTTTACGACTACTGCCTATTGGAAGAAAACGACAAACACTTCGAGAGTATCTACCTCAGGACTTGTGCTTGTGTCATCTTAGCCGTTTGAATTAGACAGAAAATTGAATTTGCACCCCAATTCCAGCGACTACCAGTTGACCCTGGGTCTACCACGAGTTGTCGCGCCACCAGATTTATTTATTATAGTTATGATGAAACAAAACCTACTTAAGCTCTTGTGCTTCCGTAATCTAAATAAGGCGCCTGGACACAAGCCTCATCGGATTCAAATTAAAAAAAAGGAGGAGAAAAAAGACGTGTGGTATGATAGATTGTGTTCTTAAAATTTAATTTCCAAACTTTCGAAATTTACTTATTTTAGAAAACGATAGTTTTATTAAATGAATTACACACAATTACAAAAGCGATTAGATATCGGTGGTGATTGAACAAAATTTTAATTCATTAAGCAATATTAAAGTTGATGTTCGATCTCCTTGCCCTGTAAGGGTATCAGTGTCGTCGCTTCAATTCTAATATGTCAAGCAATTCATAGATCCTTGCTGTTCAATGCAAAAACAAAGTTTTTTAGACCCTACATGATCGGAAGTTCGGAATGCCATCTCTGAACATATAGCTTATCCAATGTTTTTTTTTGCTAAAATTAGTGTCATAGTCTATGACTCCTGTCCAAATAAGTCTTGAATGAACCAGTATTCGTCTTCCACCTTTTTGGGCTTGGTGGTCTGCTAAGTTTCTTCTTGATTCTGCAACAGAAAAAAAAACAATCTATTTTCCAGAAAATTCAAATAAGCTACATATACTTTTTAATTTTGTTGCGGGTAGTTCAAAGAGTCCTTAATAATTTGGCAATTTAAAATCCTAGTTCTGAAATTAATTTTTAATTGGTATTGCAATTTACCTTAACGTATTTAATTTGTATTTTCTAATTGCCAACTGTAAATGTTGTGAATTGTGAAGTAATCATCATATTTCATGAGGACGTTTCAGTGGTCAGCCCATACAAATTTACAAAAATGCTGAATTTTCTTGAATTATATTTAGCAGAATTTAACCAATCAACACATAGAAATAAGGCCTTAAACGCGATGCCGATGAGCATTACTGCTACATTTAAAATACATTGTAATTAGTAGTGCCAATTGAAATAATTCAGTGACCTAAAGAGCTCACTGATGCGAGAATTTGGCCCCAGGTGGTTAGGGTGGGAAGCACTTGAGACTGCTCTAGCGTTGTCTTAACATTCTCAGTATATAAAGTGAATCATCAATTTAATTGATTTTTTTTATAAAAAAAAATATACGACACTTTGATAAATTTAAAACTCTAATTTTAAACGTTCTAAATCCAAGCATTTTCGGCAAAAACAATGAAAAAATTAGTACCTATTTACGAAAATTGGACACAATCGTTAAGCATATATGCGTAGTTAGCACCGCCATTTTTTTGTTTTCAAAAAAAAAAAAGTTGTAGATACTGTTTTGTGCTCAATTTTGGCTGCACATGTTGAAATTCAAAATGGCGGTGCTAACTTCATAATGCTTCGCAAACATAACACTGCTACAAAATGAAAAAAATTGCACGAACTTTTGAAGTGACCTAGTAGAGGTTGTAGGCCTATTCGAGTACATCACGTACCTATACTTGAAAGCTTTCCTATACCCTAAAAATCTCAATTTATTGATAAAAAACAGTTTTCGAATGATCTCCGGCACTCAACGATGTTTAATTTGGCCATATTTGGTTCGATTTATAATTTATTGACGGTTTTAAAAAGAAGAGTAATAGCCCTTTTTCAACGATAAATATACATGTACGGACAATAATATCTGTAGATTTCTTAAAGGCTATCTGAAACTAACACTAATTTTTAACGTTTTTTAAAGTTTGAAAACCGTTTTTGGCAACAGTTTGCATTACTTATTTTTTCTTTGGTACTAATATTTCAAATGCTTTTTTTAATGAGTCAAAGCTATCGTTCTTCTCTTCGGTAAACAATTGTTGCAGTAATGAATTTTGCAAGATCACCTTGATCATTTTAATATATGATGCAATGGGAAATAATTCCAAGACGCATTTTTCATTTGATATTTTAAAAGAGTATCAGTTCACAAGCCGAAAACCACATTTTTCACAATTGCACTTGGTGTTTTTTGGCTGCCATTTTGTTTTTAAAGATTATTTTATTTTCGTAAGTAACTACCGTACTTTTGATTCCAGAAAGACAGATTTATACTACAAACTTGTAGCAAATTTATTTTCCTACAAAATATTTTAAGTAACTTCTTCCGATAATCGCTTTTGTTCAAAACAAAGCTACATCGCATTTTGTTTTCAAAAGTAGCGCTTGACTTTTTAAATTCGTCATATTTTTTCCAACAAAATGCACGTTAAATGTAAATATACAAAAATACCATAGGTCGAATCTTCTTGTTTTAAGAATTTTTTAAGGAGCCAACAATATTCTCTGTTATTCATTGAAGAAAATAAGCCTAAGTAAGAAATAAGATATTTGATTGTTAATTTTGGTAAAATAAAAGCAATGTACAGCAGCAAATCTATAACAATGTTCTAAGTAGATGTATTGTGTTTTTGAAATGGCCCAGGAGAGGGTCAAGTTCTGGATATATCATTTTTGCATGCGAAGTCTATGTTTCTATGAAACTACTCAGTACTAATAAGCGAATGGACATCGCCCAGGGGGGGTTAGTAACACCAACCAAAAATTTGATAGTTGTCCCCCTATACGTTGGAGTTTATTTTTCATATTCTAAATTCATGTGTTCATTTCAATCATTTCGGTCATTTCTTTGTAACACCAACCAAAAATTTCGAAGTCATGCCCCTATAGGCTAGAGTTCATTTCTGATTTATTGAATTTATTTTATTTAATCATTTTAGTAACACCACGTCAACAACTCTCTCAGAACGATCCTATAACCATTTTCAATGTTAAAAATTGATCCGTAAAATTTGCCAATTTTAAAAAAATTATTTGTGGGCACAACGCAGCACAAGTTGAGCACAATACAGCACAACTTTTTCTGGAAACTTGATAACGTCGGTGCTTTTGTCAGTTTCCGGTTTGCGCTAAAAAAGTGGGTAGCGTCTAAAAACCATATGCTTAGTACTATTTTTATTAAATACGCCACATGGCAGGACAATTTGGGCACATCGCAGCACAACCAAATAATTCAATTAATGAAATAAACTTTTTTAAATAATATGTGAGTTGGAGTAGTGTTTTTCGGTATTTAATATTATCTATGACAGGTGCTCGAAATAGAGGCCTTAAGCTCATTTTACCGCGTTACTCACATACGATTGCTGAGAGATCTTTCTATGTTTCAGCAATTCGACTATGGAATACTCTCCCTTAGTTACAAATAATATTGTCAATAAAGGCTTTCTAAAACCATTCGGAGCGAAGCGACGACGAAAACAGTAATAACAACGTGTTGTTTTCTTTTCTTTTCTTTGACAACCACGAGTTTTTATTATTGTTATCGACATCGCTCCGAATGCTTCGCGTTGGTTTGGGAGAGCCTTAAGTTAACATTTAAATTAAAGCTACTCTCACATCTTAAAAGTTAAATGTAGGTATTTTTCTTATTATTTTGGTACTTATATTTGATTGTACAATTGTTTATTGTTATTATAGTTTTTTTTTGTTTATTTAGGTCTTTTTTAATTTTTTTCTATTAACTGTATTTTCAGTATTTAAAATATGTAGCATTTCTATTATCATTCTTTTATTATAATGTTTTTCTGTCTCTAAAATGTCTACATTATTAAAATCAAGTCTATGTCCTTATCATCTATACAATGTAATGCTAAAGCTGTTTTTTGTGAATTTCCGTTATTGCTATTTATGCTTGCATGGCGTTAATCGTATATCTCCTTTATAAATGACTAACTTTTCAAAATTAAGTATCTTTTAAGCCATCATACATATATGTACCTAAGCATTAAATTTCAAAGAAAATACTTTTCAAAATCAACCGATGGTTTCTGAGATTAGTACAAAAATACATAATGTACATATATAATATATGCATCCTGCATCTTATTGCCAAACTAAAACCTATTTTGAACAACGTACTACTACCTAAAGCAGCGTCCACATTATGTTGATTTCCATTAATCAACATCGTTGATCAATAAATTCTAGTTAATGTGAACGTGCTGACCAACAGTACCTATTAATTAACTTTTGCTGACCCGAACGTAAAACACATACAGAAACACTTTTTTTAGTTCCACCTAACATTTTGTAGAATTTTCAAAAAAAAATTGTAGTTTTGTTTTATGAAATCATTCCAAAAATGCATTCGCTGCTGCACTTTGTTAGCAATAAACTGCTGCTTTTGCTGGCAAAAAGTTTTTCAAATAAAATTTAGCATACATAGACTAAGTACGACTATTAGGAGTCTGATAATCCGCCAGGCAACCGTGAAATAGCCTTAACTCCGGCCTGCCTACAAAAATTTGGTGTTTGTTGTTTCATTCAAAACCTTCAATATTAATATGATGGTGCGAAAGGTTTCACACAAAAACCCTTTCGTTTATTAAAAAGTTTCTTTATTGTTGAACGAGATGGTTTTTAATTCAAAACGAATAGTTACATTCAAAGTGATGGGATGGGAATACGGAAATGCAGTGAATACCATGAGAGTATCAATGCCCCCTTAGTACTCATTTTGCAACCCTGCACCGAGCCCCAAGGTTCGAAGCGACGGACCGGCTTAGAAGCAAAGCCATACGTTGATGGCAGAGTACGTGCTCAGGTTGGGATCGTAGAGAGGATAACATTTGCTCAAGGTGATGCCTTTCACTGGTCGAGACTGGAAAGTCGTTTAAGTAGATACGTTACTAAGGAAGATCTCTCATTAACTCAATAATGTAAACCAGAAATACAGTATACGCTCGATATAGTGACTCTCGGTAGAGTGAACTATCCAATATAGTGAACACAAAATTTTATACACACTACTCTAAATAGTGAACAAAAAAATCACTATATCGAGATTTTTTTTATTTACACTTTTTTTTCAGTACTCAACAAGAATATTCCATCTGCAATATGTTTATAATGTTTATATGAATGTTTGACCTAGTTGAAACTTGACACCGGACAAAATGTAAATTTTGTTATCAAATTTTACTCTGCAAAACCTTTACGGCTTCTCTCTCGAAATAGTGAACAATCTCGATATAATGAAAAGGCCTGGTTTTAATTACTTCACTATATCGAGCGTCTACTGTATTTTACATGTCGCCCTGCTCTAACCAGATCTTCTGTGATGATTAAATTTTATACATCCACTTTTAATTAGAGACAGGTTCCTTCTGTAGTTAAAAATTAAAAAAATATACTACCCATAGTAAATGTTTAATCCCCTACATAATGTATGTTTAAAACCTTATAATAAACACCATCTTCAAAAAATATGTTATCAATGAATCTTAGGTGCATCCAATTGATTACACAACAGATTCTCAAAAATACTTTTCCTGCAAGCCGTAAGCCTCCAGACTAGAACACAAACACCGCTAAACAAGTCGGTAGTCATTTGCTAAGTGGATGTTTACAACAGGTCACTATTTGTAAATTTATACTTCTCGCCTTTATTTTTAAAATCACTGCATTGGTGAAACTATAATTTCTATTTTTAGATACGTCTTGTTCTCTCTCCCAGGTCGTTTTATCACTACAGATATCTACACATACATAGATACACTCCATTCCCGAACAATCTTGTTTTTTTTTTTCTATTATAATTTTAAGTTTTCGAAATTGTTCGAATTCAAATCGATCTCAATTCCCACACAACCACCTCCCGCAGAGGCTTTTTTTCTGTATTATGTAATTTCAGGTTTTAAATTTTTTTAACCACATGCATTGAGCTAATAATCCAAAATTTTTATCCGCACATGGGGTAACATGATCCACAGATGTTTTCTACTGCATTTGGAGTTTGCTTCTTCGATATTTCTCCTCCCGATCCCCAACTCAGAATGATGGTGGGGAAATAACAATGTGGACAATGTGGAGAAATAATATAAGCATGTATGTACGTTAAAATACACTACTTATAAAGAATACACCAACCTACAAAAATATAGCGTCTGGCAGGGTAGATGCGCGCGCAATTTTTATTTAACTCAATTACGAGCTATTTTTGTCACAATTTTTGAAGAACTGCCAAAGCGGATGAATTTTTTTTTTATAATTTGGCTGAAAGAAACAAAAATACTCATAGTCCATACGAAATAACAGAAAATATATGTTTATGTATAATTTCACTATGAAAAAAATGTTGTTTGTTGATTTTATATATTTTTTTTTAATAAATAAATAACTACATAATTCATACCTACCTATTTTTAAATATTATAAAACATTTTTTTTTTTTTTGACAAAAAAGTTGGTTTAAGTTACAGGTTACAACTCATGGAGTACCGGCCTAGCCTGTAGAGACTTACACTTACATCAAACTATCAAACCTTTCTACATGCGTGTTGTTAGTTTGCAGGAATGTGGGGGCTGGTGTTGTCTGTGGTAATCTACTATTTTCAGCTTGATCCAAGCTAATTCTTTGATAAAAGTAAAGACAAATAGTAATAAATCTGTTTTTAGCCCAAATCACCATAACGCATCATTGAGGGGTGCCTCACTCCTAAATAGAAAGCCCCCATTCACTGCTAGTTAGTCTAGCTAGTTAGTCGTCAGTGGTAGAATTGAAGACTTCGGAGTTCGGGCTGGTGAGCTAGGAAATATGTTTGTTGAGCAGTAGCCGTGGAATGATGGTTAGTGCGTAAAACTGTCATGCCGGAGGTCTAGATTCGATTCTCAGCCTCTCGTCCACGGTCCACCTAATAAAACCTAATATAACTGCGGTACTGCCTTCTGCGAGAAACTGACAAAATCTCCAAGAGTGCCTATCTTTTGTCATAGAAAAGTGCCGCTCAAATTAACCGTTTGGATTCGGCAATAGACTGTAGGTCCCTTCAAATCCTCCAGACATGCACACAGGAATGGTTGAGTGTTGTAAGTCACTAGGCCCTAATTTTTCATGAACTGTTGTATTTTTAAACGTTTTCTAACTTTAGACAGCCGTCCCACGTCAAAGTATATTTAAACACTGTCTAACTAGTCAAAAATCTAATAAACGGTGCATTGTTTAAAAGAGGACCGTCCATTAATTTGTGGTAAAGAGGATAGGGGACAATGTTCAGCGTGTTCGTGTGTAAATATAGAAATTTTGCTTATATCTATAGGTATTCGCTTTTAATTTTTTCAATACTTCATTTGAATCTTTTTTAATTATAATTTCTTTAAAGTAAATAAATAGTTTATTATTTATAAGTAATTTAAATTTATTTAAAAGTTTAATTAGTTTTATAGATCAAACGAAAATTTTTCAATTTATGTAAAATGATTTTCGGCCGAAAATAATTCAAGCGTTAAGATGAATGAGGGGGTAAGTGATTTTTTTATCAATGTGAAGAATTTAGTTGCTATGTGATTGGCTGGCAGTCTTCTATGGTCTCTGGTTTTCAAATGAGCTTAACAAAAAATGGTATGAAGTGAATAAATGCAAAGCAGAAGTTCTAGTAAAAGGACTTTGAACTCTTGGGCCTCAAAATTTTTTAAATGTCACTTAACACCTTCTTCATCTGAACGGTTAAATTCCATATCTCCTTTATTCCTGTCGACGAATGCCGAAAACAGATGTGCAGCTCTTTTCCATGCAGCGAAATTAGAAATAGAGATATCGTGCAGCAAAGGCTGCATACAGAGCCTGGAATATGTCAGCCCTCATAAGAACCTGTGTAAATTTATTTTCGCTGCATTGGAAAAAGCTGCACACACAGAGAATTGGGTGAGAGTTTTAGCAAAGATAATAGAATATTCTATTATCTTTGGTTATAAGCTACTAGGTGCTGGTGGGGTCTTTCATCACGAGCTGTCGCTCCCCCTAGTACTTATTTTTAAAAAGATTTTCTAAAAGACATAAACTCTTGATGTTTGACACTTGACAGGTATTGGACATTAAAGCTTATTTTTAGTGACCGAACTCTTAATCATGTTTAGGTACCTATATGTTTTTCATTAAAAAAAAAAAGTTTTAAAATTCTGTTGCTAGTAAATAGTCACTGATTATAATAGGAACTTTTAATATGATTTTTGATTTTTCAATTAATATCTTTATCTACATTGTTCAATTCATAATAATTCATAATGTGCATATATCGCATTTAGTTCGCAATAAGTTCGCCAGGAAGACCGCGGAGGAGGATGAAACACACGCACCCTTAAATCAAGTTTACTTTCCGAACAAACCCCTTCATGGGATATTTTTGTGGGATCAATTTGTTTGTTTCACTTCCTCCCGGTCCGAATGCACGATCTATCATATACATACATCGTTCTATTCATTCATATTTCTATTGTCACGTCAGCCACATCGAAGCAAAAGCCACCACCGTCACCAACGTCGCCATTAAACATTTTCTCTTTAAAAATTCTAATTTAACAAGTCAGAGTAATTAAAGTAAAATTATTCAATAAAGTCAATTGTGTGAAAGGAAATACAGGTGTTTTCAATCAATTAAAGAACGAAGGAATCAGCGACTCGAACATTTGGTCCATCGGCCGAATAAAATTTCGTCTCTTTGTAAAAAGAGTATATGTATGTATATCTGTCGACGGTGCGGTGGCTGGTCGTATTCAGTGATATACTTATATTGGATAAATCGACACCTTTTTGGGAAAAAGGTTGCGCAAAGGTTGGCAAATTGTTGAAAGACGGGGTCCCGTTTAAGTGCCAGTTCCGTTATCCGAAAAACTGCAGTTAAAGCGGCACTAAATCAAAGACGCCATTTGTTCAGTGGTCCCGTTATTCAACGTGGTCAGCAACAGCATATTTCCCACCTGGTATCGCCAATATACGAGCGCCGTTATTTAACGTCGTCACCAACCAACAACATTATTCCCACCTGATATCGCACGTGGGTCAATTTGTTCGCCAAATTTGGTTTGGGCGAAAGAACAACCGTGGGCGTTATATGACTGGTAGCGTTGATGATTTCGGATGCGAAATTCGAACGCATGAGCCTCATCTAGTCTTCTTCGTTATCCAAGCTATCAGTCAACTGTCCTCTCAACGTCACATCATCATTGTTAAAGCCATCTGTGACCATCGTCGTAACAATCCATATTGATCATCATCTTCGTCGACAATAGAGCTATCGCCCTCGTACTCAACATCTCAACATCGGTAGCTTCAAGTCAGCACCTTCGTCGTCACCAGAAATCATCATCTTCGTCGCCAGCATCTCCAAGTCATCATCATTTTCGTCATTAGCAGTTTCATCGTCATCAATATAGAAATCAGCATCGCTGCAGCCATCATAAATTTTGGATTTGTACAGGTACATTTGCAATTTTTTACTCTTTGCTTGAGTTTTTTTTTGATAAAATTTAAATAAAATTGATTGACATATAATTAAATGAAAGTGTTTATTGCGAAAATTCGGTGCAGTCATAAAAATAACAAGTAAAAGGTTATATACGTATATAAACGGTAAAAATTGAGACGTTATATACATATATACTGTGTGGGATATATATAAACGGTAAAATTGGTACGTTTTTATATACAGATTTCGGCGGTAAAATTGGTACGCTTGGGTGGTAAGCATTTTTCCTTTTTTTGTAAAATAGAACGCGGTTTTCTAATTTCATTTGAAATGAGTTTGGAGGTTTTAATTTTGGCGTGCGATGCGCTCGTTGATTTTCACGCATCTTTTAAAGAAAAACCCGGTAAAACGCTAAAAAAATCGGCTTTTGAAGCATATCGGGTAGAACTTCAAGCTCTTTGGCTTGATGTTAAAAAAGCGTACAATGAAGTTATCATTGCGGCGGCCGACGATGACGATCTCATGGCGTCACTCGGTGAGGTTAAGGCAAAGTATAAGAAGTCATCGGACACTTATATAGAATTCCTTAGCGATATTCTAGAGGCAACGCGGCCAAGTGAGGGTAAAGTAAAATTGAATGACGAAAAGAATGACAGTCACGCATTAAACCATAATATGCATCTTCCGCCGTGTGAAACGGAAATATTTTGTGGCAATTTTATCAAATGGCCAGCATTTAGGGACATGTTTACGGCACTTTACATCCGACACGCAAAGTTAAGTCCCGTTCAAAAACTTTTCCACTTGCGTGCTCGGACTAAAGATCATGCCTTAAGCATTGTCTCTAAATTTGAGATAACGGATGATAATTTCGAGGCTGCGTGGGCAGCTCTCAAAGAACACTACGAGAATAAAAGAGTTTTAGTAAATAATCATCTTAGTGTTTTGCTTGGTCAGTCACGTATAACGGTTGAATCGGCAGCAGCATTAAAGGAATTGCAGAGCAATATTAATGAAGCAGTCATAGCTTTACGGTCGTATAGTATTGAGGTGAATAAGTGGGATGCGTTAATAACCTACGTGTGTGCGACTCGTCTGCCTCAACAGACTTTATCCCTTTGGGAAGAATCGCTTGAAAATCCAATGGAAATTCAAACATGGGAAAAAATGAATAGTTTTCTCACGAATAGGTACCGGATTCTAGACAATGTGTCAGATATGCACAAGGAAAATAAATTATCAAAAGTTTCGGTTTCTAAACAGCAGTCTTCAAGTACAATTCCTCGGGTTCGCACCCACCACGCTCAAGTTAATTCGCAATGTAAAGTTTGTAAGGGGGCTCACGCATTACGTGTTTGCCCAGATTTTTTGAAAATGAACGTTTCTCAACGGAGAAATACGATTCGGAAATTAAAGTATTGCTACAATTGTCTAGCGTTCAATCACTTGGTAACAGCTTGCCAGAGTGAGAGTACGTGCTTTCATTGTAAGGGAAAGCATCACTCATTATTACATATTGATCAAAGTGCTTCGGGGAGCTTAGCTTCTAATATACAGTCCACTCAAACTTCAGCTCCAAGTACAAGTCAAAATTCACAGCAATCATTCTCTATTGAACATTCCGGGGTTCAATATGCTGTACCAAGGGACAGTACAAATTTCAAGTTTTCAAGTAAGGATGAAAACCCTAATGTTAATGCCAAAGCATTCTTTGCAAAAACACAACGGACAGCTCTTTTAGCTACCGCGATAGTTCGAATTCGTCAAAATCAAACTGATTTTGAGTGGCGGGCGCTTATTGATCCGGGTTCGGAAATCTCATTTATTTCCGAAGAAGTTCAAAAAAGGTTAAAGTTGCCCGTTCGATCGGTGAGAGCAACGGTTGCAGGCGTCAATTCTTCGGTGACGGCCACTTCATCCGAATTGTGTTCATTCACCCTCAGATCGAAATTCGATAAAAAATTTACTCTTTTCGCTCAGGCACTTGTTCTCAAAACGGTTTCAGACAGTTTGCCTTCCATTTCCGTCGAAGTGGGGAATATTCAAAATGCGTTTGAGTTTCCCCTTGCGGACCCCCATTTCAATCAAAGCTCGAAGATTGATTTGTTAATCGGTGCGGATTTATATCCATTTATTATTCGGGATGGATTAAAACATAATGTGTTTCAGAGAATTATGGCTCAAAACACAGTATTCGGATGGGTGTTACTGGGTCCTTTAGAAAATCGCACCTCTCATTTTAATTCCCACTTTACGAGATCATTGTCTTTTTTCAATGAAGTAACGTTAAATGATGAAATTCAAAAGTTTTGGCAGCTGGAAGAGCTTCCACAGATCCCAGTATTAACAGCCGCAGAACAACATTGTGCAAATCTCTTTGAAGAGACGACATACCGTGATAAAACGGGTCGGTATGTTGTAAGGCTACCGTTTAAAGAAGATGTTCTGCAAAGTTCAATGTTAGGAAATTCGTATGAAAATGCGAAACGACAATTTCTACGAAACGAAAAGCGTCTTTTAAGCAACCCCAATTTAAAAAATGATTACGATTCGGTGTTGTCAGAATATATTGACTTAGGGCATATGAAGCCAAGTGATTCGGCTGATACATTTTTTGAAAATGGAACATCATATGTTATGCCACATCATGCAGTGATAAAACCGGAAAGCCTAACAACAAAAGTTCGCGTTGTTTTCAACGCATCATTTGCCTCTTCAAACGGGAAGAGTTTGAACGATATCTTGTATCCAGGCCCCGCACTCCAAACCGATATTACGCTCTTGATGTTAAATTGGCGGCTTTATAAGTACGTGTTCAATAGTGATATCGAGAAGATGTATCGGCAAATAAAAGTTTATCCCGATCAGACTCCCTTTCAAAAAATTTTGTTTCGTGAAGACCCAAAGGATCCTTTAAGCGTTTTCGAAATGTTGACACTTACATTTGGTGTTTCCTGTTCGCCGTATTTAGCAATTCGTTCGTTGCACCAGTTAGCCAGTGAAGTCAAGAGTTCTCATCCTTTAGCGTCAAGTATTCTTCTTAGAGAGTTGTTTGTAGATGACGTTTTATCAGGTGCGCATGACATGTCCACTGCATTGCAAGCTCAATCCGAATTAATTGAGGTTTTACAATCCGCCGGTTTCAATTTGAGAAAGTGGACATCGAATGCAAAGGAGTTGCTGAGACCTCTCCCTAAGACTTCACTTCTTAACGAAGATTTCCTAAATATCGATGATAAAAGTTCGGTCAAAATGCTTGGTATAAAATGGAAGGCTACCGTGGATACATTTTCTTTTTCGGTTCAAGCAGTTCCTCAGTCAAACCCTATTACAAAACGTTCAGTGCTATCAGTGATTGCAAAATTGTATGATCCCATAGGGTGGTTGGCTCCTATTGTGATCACAGCGAAAATACTGATGCAACAAATTTGGAAGGACAAGACCGATTGGGATAGTTGTCTTTTTCCCGCTACAGAACAGAGATGGAAAGTTTTTGTTGCAAATTTGCCCGATGTTGCAGACGTTCGTATTCCAAGATGGGTGGAATACACTCCGCATGCCGATTCACAGATACACGGGTTCTGTGACGCATCGGAAAAGGCCTATGCGGCGTGCATTTATTTGCGGGTGCAACAACACAATAAAATTACTTCTCATCTGTTGTGGGCGAAATCGAAAGTTGCACCAGTAAATACTGTATCGCTACCAAGGTTAGAGCTACAAGGTGCTGTTTTGTTATCCAGAATGATAAATTTACTGTCAAGTTCTCTTCAAATTCAAAACATTTCGTCAGTCAATTTGTGGACAGATTCCACAATCGTATTAGCCTGGCTTCAAAAACATCCAAGTTCCTGGAAAACTTTCGTGGCCAACAGAACAGCGGATATCTTGAAAAATACAAAAGTTGAAAATTGGTCTCATGTAATTTCAGCCGAAAACCCTTCTGATTTAGCCACGAGAGGAGTATCCCCGGTTGAGTTAAAGGAAAGTTCTTTGTGGTGGAACGGTCCCCACTGGTTGTTAAAACCTCATTCACAGTGGCCACGATCAAACCATGATCCAGTTGATGAGTCAATTTTGGAGTCCAAACCCGTTCAATTATTTAATAATCAACTTGTACATGATTTTGAGGAGGACCTAGCCAAATTTTCCGACTGGCACAAGGCTGTGTGTGTGTTTGCCTACATTAAGAGGTTTTATCATTCTTTTCAAAAGCGCGGAGGCGCAAAATACTCATCTCCAGAACTTTCATACGAAGAAATTGACTTCGCAAAACAGACGTTAATAATACTAACACAAAAAAAGTATTTTCACAAAGAATATTGCGATTTAGCACAGGGTAAACAATTAGCTGCGAAAAGTTGGTTGGGAAAGTTCAATCCTATAATTGATGATAAAGGTATCATGCGTTCAAACGGTAGGTTAGCGCAATCAACTTTATCGTATAATGAAAAATTCCCAGTTCTTCTGCCATCCAAATGTCTCTTTATTCGGCTCTTTGTAGATTATGTCCATAAGCTTTCATTGCATGGTGAAATTCAGCTAATGATGCGCATGATAAGATCCGAGTATTGGGTACCTAATATTAAAAAACTGGTGAAAAAATGTATTTTTGAATGTACAGTCTGTACTCGGTACAAAAATCATGTTCAAACGCAATTAATGGGTGCACTACCTCTAGAGAGAACCGTAATAAGTCGTCCTTTTACGAATACGGGAGTGGATTTTGCTGGACCCTTTATGATCAAAACGTACTACGGTCGAAAAAGCCGTTTAGACAAAGGGTACGTATGTATCTTTGTGTGTTTTGCAACTCGTGCTATACATTTAGAACTTGTTAGTGATCTAACGACACCAGCATTTCTTGCTTCATTTACGCGTTTTATTTCTCGTCGAGGAACTCCGACAAAAATGTTTTCCGATCACGGAACGAATTTCGTTGGTGCTTCTAAAGTTCTCCTATCTGACTTTCAAAAATCGCTCAGACATTGTCCTACTGCCACTGCCCACAACTTTTCAAAGTTACAGTGGAATTTTATTCCTCCCGGCTCACCTCATATGGGCGGGTTGTGGGAAGCGGGAGTAAAGAGTTTTAAACGGCATTTCAAAAAAGTTGCAGGAAATGAAAAATTCACTTTTGAGGAATTCACCACTTTGCTCACACGAATTGAGTGTACTTTAAATTCGCGACCATTGTCCCCGATGTCTGAAAATGTTTCAGATATTGTTCCTTTGACCCCTGGTCATTTCCTCACCGGAGGATTATTAACAAGTTTGCCAGAACCATCATATATAGATGATTCGCTAAGTATCATGAATCGGTGGAGAAAATTGCAAATTCTTCATCATCAATTAAGTGCTCGTTGGAAGGAAGAATATTTAAAGGAGCTTCATAAGCGGTATAAATGGAAATATCCACAAAGAAATATTCAAATCGACGATCTCGTTATCCTTCGCAATGAAAATTTGCCACCCAACGAGTGGCGCCTTGGGAGAGTCATCAACGTGCATGCCGGGCATGATAACAAAATTCGCGTCGCGGAAATTCAAACCGAAAAGGGAATCGTCACGCGGTCTATTGCCAAACTCTGTATCCTTCTACCTCAGAAGTAAAATGAAATCGTTTCTTTTTCTCCGATAATGTGTGAAAAATATTAACACAAACTCGCGAAAAGAAAGCAAACTGCTTACCATTAGTAAAACAAAAACAAAAATATATATATACCGAACTTTAGTAAATGCATACGAATTATCTATGAGTAATATTAATTTCAATTTGAATATTCAAGCAAATGGATAAAACTTTGTATCTAGTACCTTTAAATTTTGAAAGTAAAAGATTTTTATATTACTTATTTATTTGATAATATCATCAATTTTGAATTTTATTAACTTGAATTTGGTTCTCATCAATAAATAATGTCACTTAAGTTAATTGGTTTGGTGTGTTGGTGGCCTAGGTTTCTTCAATTTGCAAACAAGGTTGCAAGGCGGGCGGTAATGTTCAATTCATAATAATTCATAATGTGCATATATCGCATTTAGTTCGCAATAAGTTCGCCAGGAAGACCGCGGAGGAGGATGAAACACACGCACCCTTAAATCAAGTTTACTTTCCGAACAAACCCCTTCATGGGATATTTTTGTGGGATCAATTTGTTTGTTTCACTTCCTCCCGGTCCGAATGCACGATCTATCATATACATACATCGTTCTATTCATTCATATTTCTATTGTCACGTCAGCCACATCGAAGCAAAAGCCACCACCGTCACCAACGTCGCCATTAAACATTTTCTCTTTAAAAATTCTAATTTAACAAGTCAGAGTAATTAAAGTAAAATTATTCAATAAAGTCAATTGTGTGAAAGGAAATACAGGTGTTTTCAATCAATTAAAGAACGAAGGAATCAGCGACTCGAACATACATAGTATAGATATATTTTAAATAAGACTTCAATTTTCGATTCAAAATAAATACTCAGATTGACATAGCCATTCATTACTAACATTTTACTAACTACTTACTTTTAATTATTTGAAGATATATTATGTAGGTATATTTACTTACTGTTAATAATTTTTTTTTTTCGTAGTAGCCGTGGCGTGATGGTTAGTGCGATGGACTGTCATGCCGGAGGTCTAAGGTTCGATCCCCAGCCTCGCCACCTATTTATTTAAAAGAAAAAACGGCTACTGCCTCTTGCGAGGAATTGACAAATCCTCCAAGAGTATCTCCTGTCACAGAAAAGTGCCGCTCGTTAGCCGTTCGGATTCGGCAATAAACTGTAGGTCCCCTCCATTCCTGCAGACACGCACACAGGAATGGTTGAGAGTTGTAAGTCACTAGGCCCTAGTTCTTCATGAGCTGTTGTGCCATCAAATTTATTTTTTTTTTTTAATAATTTTTTATTATTTATTGTAGATTTGCCACAGTCTGCTCCATACTTCTTTACATTCCATATGATGATTTTATTACTATTGAATGCAAGGAAGCATGGAACTCTCATAGGCGAAATTGTATGTAGGTATGTTTAAAGTAGGACATCGTATTGCTTTCCTACCCATCCCAAAAAATAAAATTCCAGCACTTTTGTTGGTGTTGTAATTATTATGTGCTTACCGTTGTCCTTTTTGATGCAAAGCACATTTAATTACTTCCGCTTCGTGTACCCAGGTTGGTAAATATCATATTTCACTTTTTTTATATTAAAAATTGCACTAAATAAAAAAATAAATAAAAAAATAAACAAAAAAATAATCCAACTCCTCATGGGACACACACAATACGTATGAAACGTTTTCTTTTAAAATGTATCTACCAACGTGATGTCACCCGGGGGTATTTTTGTAAAGTCATTATTTTACTCATATCATATTTATAAAAACAAATATAACAAAAACAGAACCGTGGCCGGGGGTATATACGAGGACGAGGAGATGAAGAGTTCACTGTTCTCTTTATGGAGAGCATGATAAGACTGTGATACATCATGTGAATTGTGTGACACTTATATGCCAGTTTTTTTTTACCTTATCCTCGAGTCGAAACCATATTATCCAACACATGTCCTGAATCCTGAATTCTGGAAAGTGTGCATATAGGTAACCATATGACTCTTATTATATGGCAGGTACAGGTCAGTGGCATCAACACAAATCTACCACGTTTTTGTTTTAATTTTTTGTTTTATTGAAGCCAAGGGATATATAACAATAAAAAAGGCCATACCGCACAGCATTCCAACCGACCGATATGGTTTTTGAAATAAATCCAACTTCAAAAATAGGGGCACCTCCGTTTCAGTTGCCTATACTACATAAACCTATACCATAGCACGAACACCGAGAACGATGGTATTATGATACCTAACCTAGTGGGAAAAAAAGTCCACTTGAAAATATTTTTCCGGTGTTGTCTTGTATGTCTGTTTGTCATGTGGTCGCAATATGTGTCCATTTTGGTGAGCGGGTAAATCTGCATTTAAGATAAATACTTTTACTTTTATTAATTTTTTTTTTCTTTTTCGTTTGGTGTTCATTCACAGTTTGTAATTCATTTCAAAGGATTTTTTGTATATTTTTGTAAAGTTGAAATTCCAAAAAAGATATGGTTTTATGACATTATGACCCTTACAAAGAAATCTGTTGGATATTTCAGCTGGAAATGGAATTTTTTTGGAAAACTTAAAAAAAAAATCATTTATGAGCAAATTAAGGCTGAAAAACAAAACCTTTTTGAATATTGTATGTAATCTGTTGCATTCAAAGTTCATTATTGTTATTTTTTAGTCGACTTCGATTAACTGAACTTGGAACCTTTACTTTAAAGGTTAAGGATATATTATTATCTTGAGGTAATTTAGGATAATCAAAGATTTGTTAATTAAACTTGAATTCGGGAGATTGAAAATAATTTCGTCAATCATTAAAACATAAAATCAAAGAACATATCATACCTATTTTATGAAGGATTTATGTAACTACAAAGCAGACGAATAACAAATAAATTTGGCCCAATACTAATAATCTTCTAGTCGAGAAAGTGTTTTTCTCCCATACAATTTTATTTCTCAAAATGATCCCAGGAATCATCCCCAAAATATTCTGCACGAATTAGGGGACACCCTTTATTTATACACTAACAACCAAATTAATGTTATCAATAAAACAAAACTTCTACTAAGTGACGTTTACCAAACTAAACCACCGAAGAAGGTTGGTTTACGAAGGAATAAAAACCAGATGTGTGAATTTATTTTGAAATATAAGTTAAGAAGATTGCAAATTTAATTTGGAATACAAATAATAACCTATTTATATAATTTGCAATTATTGGACAATCAGCCAACAACGACAAGAAAAAGTGAATTATACAGAACCATATAAATCAAAAATATAGATTTTTCAAGGAATATATGAGGAAACTCATAACAATTGTTTTTCACTTTTAAAATAAAAATAAAACAAACCAAAACAAAAGCAACAGATACAACACAAACAATTATTGAAAAATGAAAATAAATAATTTTGACAGCTATATACAAGCGAATTCTTAGGTGTGTTTGGTAACTTGAGCTTTATATTGTTGTTTTTTTTTTTTTCTACAGATTATCACAATTCGCTGTCAGAACCCATACGGAGTTTGTGAAACTTTGTGAAAATTTCAAGTTGCCAAACAGGCATCTAACTTATTGTATTAGATTTTCTTAAGGGATTTTCAGTAAACGTCACATTGCTATTCCATGAACATTTTGTTTTTATTAATGGAAATTTTTAATCCGTAGCTTAACTCTTATTCCATGTTGTAGTAATTTCGTAGAATAAGGGTGGAATTAGCCTTTTTTTATTAATATAGCTGTAAGTTATTAGAAGGGTGCTATCCATCTGAGTCAGTCCTAGTATTTCTTTGTACCGACCGATATTTTGTTAGAGAAATAAAATCAAATGTGAGTTTGCCGGCACCCCCCTATTTTAAATCCTGCACACGCCCCTGATCAAACTGAAACTAATGAAAAGGGGGGTCCAATTCAACGACATATTGGTCAATATGCATCGTGTCGACAGATTTTTGAATTGTGAATAGAAGTCGAACGACCGTGGCGATCAACTTGCTGTGTAGTTCAATTTTTTTAATATTTTTCTCTTTCAGATGACCGTGCGTTGTTGTGAATGTGAAAACTGTGGTCGAATGACCGACGATTTTAATTTTCAGTTTTTTTCTATTTTTTCTTTTCATAAGATTTAAATAGCACGCGTTGAAATCGAAATCAAACAATAAAAAAGTGCGAAAAAGAACGAAATGTGTAAGGTAATATTAGTGCAAAAAATTAAATACGCGTTATGTTTACTCATTGTAATTTTTCTTTGACATGTCGTCGGGGAAACGGTCGTACAATACGAACGCTATCAAAACGACTTCTGTCGGTCGACATGTCGTCTTTCAACTTTAACATATGTAAGTCTTAAGTTCGTGAAACAACTTTCGCCGATCGAAAAATTATTACAGTAAAACCCGGATAAGTGCCTCACCATAAATGGCTCGTTTTGAGAGGTACTTATGCGGGTTGTGCAGTTATAAAAAACCCGTTTAAGTTCGCAAGCACTTATCTCTACATTTACAAAAATAAAAAAAATGACAGTAAAAAAACGTTAAGTGTTATTTAGAAAATAAGAAATAACATTACATCAACTAACTAGCATCGGTAACCTTTTAAAGGAAGTGCTAAGGAAAAAGTAGAACATAAGCGTTTAAGTTGAACATAAATATTTACATAAGTTTCGTTTCAGCCAAAAAGTAGTCGTGAATTAATTGCGACAATTGTCGTTCATTGTTTTATATTGTTTTTTTTTATTTTATTTTTTTTACAAAACTGTCAAATTGGTGGCAACTTAGCGAAGCAGCCTCTGGTAAAAACTTCTTATTGTGAAAGTTTTACTGCTTTGTAAACCGCTAGTTAGTCCTGAATTAGTTGTGACAATTTCAATTCTGTCGTGCAATGTTGTTTATGTTTTTTGTCGAATTGGTATCAAGTATACCAACCGAGGAACCTTTGGAACATAGAAAAAATTGGACGACAAAATTGAAAGTATCACAATCATTTAATATGACAATTTTATACCACTTCTCCAAGGGGTTTCTCGCTAGCTTGATACTAATTTGACAATTTTTCAAACAAAGCTGAAATGTGGTGATTTATCAAATTACAAAAAAGTGTTCACATTTAAAATTTCCTAATTTTTTACATTGAATTCTGTCATTTTAAATGGGATCCACTTTGAATAGATTCCATTTGGTTGTGTTCATAAATTGGAAATTTGAATTTGTATGGGAAATGAGATGATTTCGAATTTAATTTAATTTGGGAATTTTACTCTAATGAAAACGCAGTATAATATCTACTTAGTTCATGAACTTCCAGATTCTTCTTATTTTATTATTATTTCGGAAAAAACTCAATCAGAAAGAATGTACATAAGTACCTAACACAAAAGTGAAAATTTGTTTGTAACAATTGTATCAGCTCAGAATTTATTATGAGATTCACTGTTGGCGCAATTTATATAAACTTAGCCATTTTACAATGAGATTTCTCAGTTCCGACAGTTAAAATTGTACGTTCAATGCAACGACAATTAGATGACTGCAAACTACTTTAATTTTTTTTCAGTTAAATATGATTTTCGATGCATACTTTGGAACTACAGAATTCACATGCAATACAATTGGTTGCATGTGAACCCCTATAGTTTCAATTTGTTCCAAAGTACTAATAGAAAATCACATTTGATCGGAGAAAATTGATCAATTAATTGGTGGAAGTCGTATTACGTATAAGATTTTAAATTTTCTGGGTTAGGTACTAATGTCATGAAAACACAGTCATCAGCATGAAAATAATGATTGATTTTTACTCTTTAAACGCCTAAAAATTGTAATAATTTACTGCCGGTCAGCCTTACGTCGACCTTTTGTATAAATCAGAGTTTACTCCAACACTGAGAATCTGGCTCTAAAACGATTATGTAAATTTTTAAGTCTGATCCTTTACTTTGCGCACAGAAACTCACTTTTTCGAAGAAGTATGAAATTTGCAAAAGTTACCATCAAACTGACATTTTGCTGAACTGTTAATCTCTGCCCAAAGAGATTTCTTGGCCAGAAAATCACAGATAGGGAAAACGTATTAGGTATTTTATCTTTGTGAAAAACTGCGATTTTTTTGAGTATGATAACGACATTAGATTCGACTGAAATTAACACAAGCACACAGAGAATAATCACAAAGTTTCAAAGGAAAGGAACGCAATTTTCGCTTGAAATCTTTCTTAAAACAAAATCTAAGGATACAAATTTTGGATGATCTAAATTTCAACTAAAAATTAAAAAAAAAATTAATATCAGTTTTCAAGACTATTGACAAGCTTCGGAGTAAAAATCATAATTAGAATTGACTTTTGATAAGTTAGGAAAATTGAAAAAAAAAAAAAAAAAAATGTTCAGATATATAGGATACATACATAGCATGTAGTGATTTAGGAATAGTATTCATAAAAACACGTGCTTTGGAATATCATGATCGTCTAACTGTTCATATATAGATAAATGATTTTACCAGTAGGTACCTAGATTTATACTCTCCACATACAGACACAAAAGCAAAACCGATTAAATGCTAGATTTACACAACTGACAAAAATACATTTTTTACATATTCATTTATTACCATAGTGGCTATACCTATAGACCTACTAATGGCAGGCAATATGATGCCAATTTTTCGGTTATGTAATTCCAAAAAAAGCTTCAAAATTTTGAAAAATGTTCACTTATTTTCAAAATTTTTAAAGTCCAAGATTAAAAATTTAGAATAAAATTACGTTAGCTTGACATTTTTATATTTTTTCCCAGGATTCAGATGCAGTACCTATCTACAGGAGTCACAGGGAAAATCGGTTGACTCCACTTTTTGAAATATTGTACGTGTATACATATACATATAAGGACTTGAACAAGCCACTTCTGATATGTTATCCAAATATTAGATGTTTATATATAAAGGTGTCCCCTTATTCGTGCGGACTATTTTAATTTATTTTATACCTATTTAATTTAAAAAGTTATAACTCTTTTAAGTGCCTTAACACCTGAATATTAAAAAATTGCATTAAATGGAGTTAATCGGTTTATACTGTTTGACTCATTATATGTAGGTACAAAATGTTTTTTTTTTTGATTTAACATGCACAAATATTATCTCTTTCAGAGAATAAGGCCCAAAACCATATGGTTCTTTTTCGAACGCCTTTTCTCCATTTTCGAAAAAAGAACTCATTCGACGATATTTGATACATCACAAAAATAAATACACTGAATCAGCCAACCAGTCAACCAGCCGAGCCCAGCCCCCACAAAATGAAATTCTCCGTCGTCAAACAATTGCAGATCGAATGACATATGTGTGAAATATTTTGCACCCGGATAGAACTATTTTTATACCGATTACATAATAAATTCAAAAATTCAAAAAATTACTGCGTCTGTCTGTTCACTTAGTTTTTTTTTCAAAATTTAAAACAAATATATGTGAAAATGCGTCTATACCTCACGCTTTGGATCCTTTTTCATTTTTTTCTTTTTTTTCGCAATTGAATTTTCACTTTAGCACAAAATTTTGTAATTTATTTAGTTTTAAGATTTAGATAATTTATTTATTTAAAACTAATAATTTTTTTGATGAAACCTTGAAAATTATCAACGTTCTACTGGAACTGTAATGGTTTATAGTTTTTTGGACAAAAAATTGATCCTCACTGATCAGCTTCTAAACAAGCAATGCACTAAAGGATGCAAAATTTCTCTGTTTAGTTTCTATACTATACACATCCAAAAGATTCTTTTTTATCTATGTATTGTTGATGGGTATGGTTTTCATCTTTTTTGTTTTTGGTTTTGTAGGCTTTTGTAAAATTTATATTTTTGTTTTGTATTTTTTTCTTAAAGGTTAGATTTCACAATTTTTTATTTTTTTTTTATTTAACTTTTAGTTTTAAGGTTTTGTAGTTTATTTAATTTTTGTCTATTAGTTTTGTTTTTATAAGAAAAATAGAAAACAAGTAAAAGAAGAGAAGACGACGACGACGACGAATCTTAAACTGATTTACCCGATGCCGAATGCCGAAGACCGAAGAATGCCACCGCTATGAGCAAAAGATACTTTTGAGGTTTTCTTAATACCCCATCGATGATGATCTTCGCGGGGTTATTTTAAATTTTCTCTTTTTTTAACTTTTTAATTTAATTTTTTTTTTTGAAGATATCTCCTCTGACTAATTGTGAGCAGAAACACGGATGGATGTAGCGCTGATGGTGATGCTTAGGTATGTCTGTGCCTGTAAAGGGGTCTAAAAATGGCTACGAGATTTGATTCGTTGGTCTTTGGTTTGGTGAAGTTTTTCTTCCTCGGCTGTGTGTTGAATTTTTATTTTTTCTAAAAAAAAAAAACGTCTCGCATTCGATGGATTCAAACTCATAGATAAAAATAAATATTTCAGTATTTTTTTTTATTTTTCATTTCGGAAAAGAAATATCTTGTTGTTTTTTTTTTTTTTGTTCTTGTAGAAAATATATTTGTATAGGAAGACTAGTAGAAGAAGAATATGGCAAGGAAAGGATAGATCATCATCAGTTTAAAGAGAGAGGGAGAGTAGAGTACAATGATGCCGAATGTATTTTTGGTGGCAAAAATGTAGCTCCCCGGTATTTGTCCAACTGAAAATTTTTATACAAAATAAAAGCGCCTTGTTGCGCTGTATCTAAATGATTTGGTATGATTCAATCAATTTTACTCACACAGAGATTTTGAATTTTATTTTAGGTGCGCTATGTGGTGTAATATGCACTTGAAATGGTTTTTAGTTGGATATATAATTTGACAGTAGGAGGTGATAGCATGCAGAGGTATGTTGGAGATGAAAATGCACTCCTTAAAGTGTTTCTATAAAGAGAACGAGAGGATCTAGCTGCCAATTACGACATTTTGTTGAAAATGCGTTTACTGTACATTTTGCGTAGAACTTGGCAACAAACCATATGGTCTAAATGAGGAACATGAATAGAATATCGTTTTTTTTTTAATTTTTGGTTGAATAAAATGAGAGAGATAAAGTTCAATGAAATCGATTTTATCGATGTTTATGGCTGGCGTGTTTTGATCAAAAAAGTTAGAACCTATCTCTATATGTATAATTGTATACACATTCCAAAGCAGCAGCTATAAAATTTAATTATTTTAATTTTTCTTTCGCAAATCATCTGAAATTATGTTGTAAGTCAGAAAAGGAAAGCAATCATTATTTTGCATAATACATAATATTGTTTTTTGTTTGCAAGTACAGGAATAGTATTATTGCGGGGTAATTGCAATAAAAAGTGGGCGCCAGGAATTTTATTCACTTGATCATTTGAAATAAATAAAATATGAATACCAAATGTTATCTTACGATATTATAGACATAGAAAAGAATACTGAATAAATTAATAATAAACCGACAGAAATTTAAATATTATAATTAATAAATAAAACAAAACAAACAGTCTATAATATTTCTAACTTTAGATAATAGCTGTCTAACTCCAAAATATTATTTAACAACATTTATCAACAGATGTGTAACTAAGACATTGCAATTGGTTGTGTAAACCTATTCTAAAGTCTGTACGTTCAATGAACAGTGTAAGGCAAGTTTCTTGTTGCGAGATTAAGTTATGTTTAAATGAAAAGGAATGTTCTTTAAACGTATCCAAAAACTCTATCAAATTCATTAATTCCCTCGAGAATGAATTATTACAGGCATGTATTTGGCAATATGAGGTCGTATTTAGACAACTGCTAGAATGTAATTATAATAAATGACTTGTTCAACTATTTAAACAGAGCCTAGCTGCAAAACTGTCCAAGATTTTTTTTACCAATAAGGAAATCTAATACAAACACGACTGAAAGTTTTTATGCCCAGATTGCAGCTGAGTACTTAAATTGTATTGCTTTGGGATTAATAAAACCCAAATAAATAAAAACTATTAAAAATTAATATTATGTATTATGTAAGTACCTATTCATTTATTATTTTAAAATTTTGTATTTTAAATTTTTTAGATGCAGAACCTAAACGTATATATTTTAAACGATTCAGAAGCAGCATACCTACTGCAAAATTATTCCAAAAATCAACGTTATGTATTAACGTATAGCAATGGCTTCACGTTATATACAATTTTGTTTTGATATTTTGATTTATTCACAAGATTGACGCCTGGTGTTATCTGTAAAACGATTAAAAAAGCGGTAAAAAAAAGCCCAAATCGTCATCCACTATAGTGGAAAAAAACATGAAGCAAAAGCAAAATTGGGTGTGTGTTTTGCCTTCCGTCGGAATTTTCGGGTCTACCACGATATCTAGAAAACAAAATTCTAGAAAGCGAAAATCTCGAAAGAAAACCCATGAACAAATCTTGACTTAAAAAGAACTGAAGAGCCACTATCTCTAATTACAAAAATCAAGATAAAAATGGAATGCAATTGGCGAGGAGTTCGATAGTAAATTACGTAAAAAGAAGTTAGCTTCATCAACACCGCATAAACGTGGTACTTAGTACACACAAGCAAACAGAAGAAATTGTTGAAAATCCAACAAAAATTTGGTTACGCTTGCAAAAACACCCCGTACCCCGTAGGTACAGCCATGATTTCGAACTTTTGGTCCGCTGGCTGGTTGCCCCCCCTAGGGAAAATCTCTAACTACGCAAATGGAGCCACAACACCATCCAAAGGGCAAAAGTCCATGTCCATACACACGTAACTTCCGTCATTGCATGTGTGATGTATCAGAAAGGTTATCAAACTCAAATGTTCATTTTGGTATATTTTATATGCATATATTTTTATGGCACTCATGATGAATTCAAGGTATTTTAAATTGGATCTAATGATCCAAAATAACAAGGTTAATAAAATTACATATACATAAAATTGATGATACTTGGCATAAAATGTTTTTTTTTGTCATTATTACCATTATAAACCAAAAATCATAAAAGAGCTTTAAAAATATCTGTGGTGAGAAAGTATTTTTTTAAAGCAAAAACAAAATTAAGTGCCAACATAAAATAATAGAATTATAAAAAGTTCAAGGTTGGCAGTTAAACATTTTTTAATAATTAAATATTAAAGAAAAAATTAAAATAGCTTATTTTATGCCACATTTCAACAGTCACACATACATTCACAGATGCGACATGCGAGTCAAAAGAAAAGTAATATAATATTTCAGTTTATTTTTCAAACATAAATAAAAATTAAAATAATAATTTATTATATTCGAAATAATTCTAAGGAAAATATTTTTTATTTTTCCTAAGAGATTTTCTATAAATAATTTTTTTTTTTACTGTGTGAGTAAGTTTAAAAATATTTTATGACAAAAAGTGTATTCAATCTTTTAACACATCCATTATAGATACTGTGTATGTGAATAATTTTCTTTTACTTGAATTATAATCGTAAACGAAAAAAATAAATAATTAAACTTTTACTTTAACCAAACAAACGCCAACTAGTGGTTTATTTATAATATATTTAATTGAGACTAAAAGTAAATAAATTCATTAAACTAGTCACTAACTTTTAAAATTATTTTAAAAAATATATGCGGTTGCTCTTCGATATCAACATTTTCTCTTGTATTCAGCTCGTAAATTCGATAAATAAAAACAATAACTCCACGACACAAAAGCGTATTCATACATGACATCTTAATGCAGGAAGTGTCCTCAATATTCTATAGATAACTTACACACTTACTCCAAAAAGATGTAAACTTTTTCCAACATAAATAAAAATGAGGTTTCCTATAAGACAACACTATAAGATAGAAATTGAAAATTATATCGTAACTTCTTTTTCATATTGAAGTTACCACTAGCGGTAAACAGCAAAACTAAAGACATGAAAGTTGTTGCGAGTTGGGGTTGGCCACGGAGGCATCTTCGGTGCTGGAAAAAGGGGGTAGCATGCTTGCATTTGGCTCGGCTCAGCTCGAAGGATTGGGGCGGTTCTTGCCCCTTTCCATGCACCTCCCACTCAACAAACAAAAAAATGTCATGCCTGTATGTGGATAGGATGGGATAGGACACTAGGAAGGATGTTAGAAATCTGGATGTGGAACAATAAAATAAAAGGAAAACGCACAAATCCAGCTACCTATGCCACTGTTCGAGAGAAAGGGTGAGGTCCAGGTTGACGAATTCGCGGGAGCAAACAAAAGAAGCAAACTTAAGCCTACAACTACTAACTAAGTTCCTAATGATAGTTGTTATATATATATGTATGTACATATATACGATATTTCATATATATAATTAAATATACATTTATATATATATATTAACTTACCCTACTATAAACCTAAACTAAATCCTAATGCCTTAATTTACTTTTGTTTGCGCCTCACAAAATTTGACAACCACCCCACTGTCTCTCCCAAACGGTGGTTCGCCGATACCACAGTCGACCTTGCCCGATGTTGTTGGCAAAGTTTGGCCAGCCCACCCTTGTATCGATGATACAACCAACGTTGTCTTCTTGGCCTGGTATTAGGAAGACAACCCCTAAGTAACTTCCAGTCGCAACCTAGTCAGTCGTCAGTTTTAGTTTGTCAATAGCGAGTGTTATCGTAAAGTGTCCATCCCTACATGGTAGGTATTTGTTGTCGTCGTATTTCAAACTAAGTCTCGTATGTTTAAAGGTCCTCTAAGTCCTAGTCTTTAACCCATATTATCTTTGAGGTCGGCCCAGCCAAACCTCCACACACTTTTAGCTGAAAATCTAGCACTCCATCTATGAAAAGAATTCTCTCAAATCTTCAAATTTAACCATTTATTCAGGATGGCCATTAATCTTAAAACTAAATTTTACAAAAGGTGTTTACTAATAAAAGAATTCAAGAACAAAAAAAAAAAAAAGTTCGACGAAGGAAGCTTGCCAATCAAAATGGATATTCAATTTATTTAATTCAAAAATATATGAACTTTGCTTGGTCTCCGATCATTAAAATTAGTATATATATATATATGTAATTTAATAAAAAGCGTTGATAATTTTTTTTTTTTTTTTTTTTTTGATATAGGATAACTTACAGTTTTTTCTGCGTCCCTCGATGTCCTGCCGGCAGCACTATCCAGGATGACGGTGTAACTCTTTTCACGAGTTTCCTTTGTTTTTTTTTTTTTTTTACGGGTTTATATGGTTATTTATATAAGTATATATACTTTTTAAATCTGGTTACCACACTTCACTAAAAAAAAAACTACACTACTTTAAAATTTCTTCTTCGGGGTTTCCTTTTTTTTTTTTTTTTTCTTAGAATTCGTACAGCAAACGAATTTAAACTAAACTTTCGAAAATATATTAATTTTAAGCTTATAATTTATCTTTAACTTTTTTTTTTTTTTTCTTGTTTTACTAGCTTGACACCTTGCTTCTATTTTCTTTTTTTTTTTTTTTTGTTGGTATTAACTATTAATTCTTATCTAAGTATGTATTTTGTTTATCTTTTCTTTTCTTTTTTTTTTTTTTTTTTTTTTTTTTTTTTTTCACTTTATTTTTGTCTTTTGTTCACTTTCATACACCCTTTCCTGTTCTTCCTCTCTCCTCTGGTTTATGCCTTTCTTTCCTCTTCCTTATACTTTCTTTAAGGAATGAACCTCACAAAAAAAGTGTCCCGTACTGAACCTTCACAAAGAACACCCCATCCAATCGGGATAACCTGGCGCAGGCAAGTTTCAGTTGTCCTTTTGACCTTCACGACTGCGTCGTCGTCTTTAGATCCAACGGTTCACGAGGGAAGAAAAATTTAAGCAGAGGCCTAGGCTGCTCTGACTGTTTGTCCACTTTTTCCCAAAGTAATCAAAATTGTCGATTATGAGATACTGTCCTAAACCTATAGACAGTGAACCCCTTTTCAGTGAATGCACAATGGAACAATCTTCAAACAACCTACCTCTGCTTTGTAAAATGAATGGCGAAAGGAGCTGCCTCAAATATATCTTTCTTCACTTCAAGTTTGTATGGATTTCTTCCTGATTCCTCAGAAAAATAAGACTAAATAGTATCTCGATTAATTATATTATCTGAAAAATTAAATATTAACTTTTTCCTACCTTTATCCTCTTATTAGAAAGTATATACAAAAAACGATTTCGAAAGCTTGAATAAAGGCACTTATCGTTGTCCACAGCCAAACTTCAACTTTTAAAGTGATTAACTATGTACCTGTATGGTTTTTGTCACTAGTCATCGTCTTATTTCTTTAACTGGATATGCTTTAATATTTTACATAATAAATGTCTTTGACCTGACGTCAAAAGCTTTCCTCATCTTCTTCATAACACATAGGAATACAGCTGACTAAGTCATATATACCTGCCTAATTACCTACTTAAATACTACCTACGAAACTATTATTGCACTATAATATTATCACAATTCTCTTTTTTTTTTTTTTCTAAGCTTTTCGGATTAGTTTGTACCGTGCATCGTCGTGTTCAATCAATCGAGATATCAAAACACAGCCCTTTGAACTCATCCTCTATTTGAACTGACAAATTATTCAAACCATATCAAAAATGTGATAGAAAGTAGTCAATTCATGGTGAAAAAAAATGCTTATAGAAATCTTAGCCTAATCAAAAAAAAATTAAATATAAATGAATATCATGAGGAAGTAAATCTATGGAAGGAGTGCATACCTTTCCTCACCGATCAGTCCGAATTTTCGGAGAGTCCCTACGATTACCGATGTCGAACCTGGCTAATCAGTTGTCAGCTGGAAAGCTCTACCTTTTGTCAAATAGAGATGACAACTGCTCATGACAAATACCTTTACTACAAGTAAGCGGCGAGTGGTAGAGAATTTGTACAAAATCATAACAACATACCTAATAATCAATAAAAAAAAATTAACAATTAATAAAATACCTAAATACAGGATAAAAACAGAATTTGCGAATTGTGATCGAAGACTAATAGTGTCAGTTCCCATCATTGCTAGTGGATAGCCCAGAGCGTGGGTGTGCGATTAAGCTTACTGGCACTCAGTAGTTTGTTTATTTTTTTTTTTTGTTACTCTTTTATTTTATGAATAAAGATGTAAGTTAAATTAATAGAGTTCCTGAATAAATCAATTATTGTCCTTGATCTTAAGTGTATGTTCCCTCTTTTATTTCAGCTTGCCCTGTTAACCTGGGGGGAAATCCCTGTTCAATGTCATTGTCCGCTGATACTACAGGTGTTCATAAGGGGGTTAAGACCGGCCACGTTACAGGCTCGATACAGTATCCGAGTGCTCATAAGGATAATGGCTTCGTAAAAAGGAGTTGTCGGTCAACTCCCGACTGCTATCTTGTTTTATCGATGGTATTATGTTTTATCATCGGCCGTTCGTTTCGTGTGGCACGTCCCACTCCCTGCTTGATCTAAAACGGACCGGGCTGTGTTCTTAGTTTATGATTTTGATTTTTTTTTTTTTTTTTTTTGCTTGTGCCTAACCATGAATGAAAATAAAACTAACAAGATTATTTGTCTGAATTGTGTCTACGTTATTATTGGATACTTACAGGGGCGTACTGAAAGAAAATGTTTCCATTGGATTATGAATTCTATAATCTATACGATCTATACGGGACTTATCATTACCAGCAACACCTAGTGCAATTCTTTTGTTGATTTTTGGTCTGTACATATTTGGTGTTTTGAATGTTCACTTAAACCTTCATCTATTGCTCCTATTTCTTTCAGTCTTTATCTCAGTGTTTTGTAAATGTTTGAAAAATTAATGGCTAGTAAAAAAAAATAAATCCATACAAACAAAAACTTACATACCTATCTATCACAGAATCAATAAATGGAACTAGCCTGTATGATAAACAAATAACTATAATAAATAAACTCTATAATAAATAAATATATAACCATGATAAATAAATATAAAACTATCATAAATAAATATAGACTACAATATGCAAACATTACCTTACATGTATATCACAGATCGTAAGTATAGACAACAGCAACTGCGTGCATTTGGAATACTTGTTAAGCGTGCAAGTCTTTAGCATGAAAAACACCTACTTTCTCTCCGCTAAGATTACCCACCTCATAAAGAGAGTTCCCAATTGGTCGGAGGATTATTGATTTGATGAATTTTTTTCCTAATTTTGCATTGTAATGCTCAGCTTTGTCACTTTGTTTGAAGTTTCTTCGAAATACTATCTGACCGACTTTGTAAGATACATTTTTGGATCGGGTGTTGTAGGTCTTTGTTGCTTTGTTGTGTGCAAGTTTCAGGTTGTCATAAATTTGACTCCTTATTAAAACTTGTTTATCTGCTTTGATTGAAATGTTGATATCAGTGTCTTTCAACATATCGAGTTTTCTTAAGAGCTGGTAAGTCTCGCCGTTTTGGACCATTTGCATTCCAAAGACGGTATAATAGGGTTCAAAGGTGGTTGCATCATGAACTACACTTCGAAGCGAAAAGGCGGTGTTACTGACATGTGTGTCCCAATTCCGCTGATCACTACTGATATAGGATCGGATCTTCGCAAGCACCGTCCTGTTAACTCTCTCCGAAGCGTTAGCTTGGGGTGAGTATAAGGCCGTGCGAACATGTTTAACGCCGTAATTTTTTAAAAAGCTGGAAAACAATTCTGAGACGAATTGCTTTCCGTTGTCAGAATGAACAAATTCAGGTACACCAAACATGTGAAACACTCCTTCTTCGAGATATTTCACTACCTCAGCCGCTGTTGCCTTTCGTAGGGGTTTGAGAAACACATACTTGCTAAAGTGATCTAGCACAATAAAAATATACATATGTCCGTTCTTAGTTCGTGGGTACGGTCCTAAAAAGTCAATGTATAAACGTTGAAATGGTCGTTCTGTTATTGTCTGTTGTCCCATGGGTGGCCTTGATGTCGCGTTCGTTGGTTTACTGCATTTGCAGATATCGCAATTTTTTACATAGTCATGTACCTCGATAGTCATGTTGGGCCAGAAATACCTTTGCCTCAATTTAGCCAAAGTCTTATGGATTCCACCATGACCAGCAGCAAAAGAATCATGTGCAGATTCCAAAAGACCCCTAGACAACTCCTTCGGAACCCAGAGCTTCCAGGCTCTGTCTTCTTGAATGGGGTCACCCGTTCGTCTGTCCGTTCGCTTGTACACAAAACCGTCCGAAATAGTTACGTCAGGTAGTTTGTCTTGGTTCTCTTCTATTGTCTTCTTCAACTCAACATACTCATCCGAGGAAAAATATGGTGAGTTGAAGTCAACTTCTAGCATTCCAGTAGCGATCTCATCCATATGGACTCGTGAGAGAGTATCCGGGACTACATTGAGGATACCCTTCCTATGCTCGATATTAAAATCGAATCCTTGGAGTTTGAAACTCCAACGAGCCAGCCGACCACTCAAGTCTTTCTGTGTCATAAGCCACTTCAGACTTGCATGGTCAGTGATAATGGTAAAAGGTAGGCCCTCAATGTAGGCTCGGAACTTCTTTACGGACAAAACGGCTGCATAGCATTCAAGCTCCGTCACACTATAATTCCGCTGAGCGGAATTAAGCTTCTGGGACATGAATGCTATCGGTCGTTCGTTTTTCTCGTCATCCATCTGGAAGAGAACGCTCCCTACACCAGAAGTTGATGCGTCACACTGTATATAAAAATGTCTAGTGAAGTCGGGGTTCGTAAGTATCGGTGCCGTCACTAACATGTTTTTAAGTTCTTCAAATGCCTTAATGGCTTCGTCGGTCATCGTAAAGTCTTTCCCCTTCTTGAGACAGTCTGTCATCGGGGCTGATATAGACGCAAAATTTGGAATAAAGCGCCTATACCAACCCGTCATCCCTAAGAACCGACGGAGCTGTTTAGGAGTTTTTGGAATCGGAAAATCCTTCACCGCGGATACTTTTTCGGGATCAGTTCTCAGACACCCATCACCAACGAAAAAGCCTAAGTACTTAATCTCTTTAAAACAAAACTTGCTCTTCTCCACGTTTATCGTCAGCCCCGCTTCCCGCAAACACCTCGCCACCTCTTTTAAGACACTCATATGGGTTTCAAAGTCTGGAGAACAAATCAAGAGATCATCTAGATAGACAAAGACATTCTCTCTCAAACGAGCGGGAATGACCTTGTCCATCAGCTTGCACATTCTCTGGGCAGCGTTGCACAGCCCAAACGGCATGACCGTGAACTGATACAACGGCCGTCCAGGGACTGTGAAAGCCGTCTTCTCTCTTGATTTTAACTCCAGAGGAATCTGCCAAAAAGCATCCTTCAAATCGATGCTCGAGATGAAGTGCGTATCGTGAAGGCGACTCAAAATCCCTTCAATGTGTGGGAGAGGATACGCAAATTTTTTCGTGGCTGCGTTCACCTTCCGCGAGTCTAAGCAAAGCCTGTTTTTGCCTGGCTTCCGAACCAGCACAACTGGAGAGCTGTATGCGCTATTGCTTTCTTCGATGACTCCTAACTCGAGCATCCGATCAAGCTCAGCATACATTAACCTCTGTACTACAGGCGAGATCGGGTAATGCCTTTGTTTGATGGGAATGGTGTCATCTTCCATCTCAATAACATGTTCTTCGACTGTAGTCTTACCCAATCCAAGGACTGCGAAAGAAGGAAATGCCTGCTTGACCCGCTCCAACTCTTCAGACTGTGATGGAGAAAGCTGACGCATAGGATCAAACTCTTGCCCTTTCGCCGGTGACGGAATATCGAGAGAACTGATAATGTTGGGAGCAACTTTGAAATTCCTCCAAAAATCTACCCCTAGATAGAGCTGCTGTTGCAAGCTTGGAACAACATACAGTTCCATCTCCTGGGTGTTACCACCCCATGAGACTTTTGTCGTAAAACGTCCGTGAATCTGTTGTTGTTTTCCGTCTGCCGTGCGTATGTCTTCTGTCATAGTTTTCATGTTCAGGTTATGTCTGTGGAGAAACTCTATTGCGCCATGTCCTAAGCAACTTACTGAAGCCCCGCTGTCTAACAGTCCTAAAATATTTTCCCCTTCTATCACTACTTTTGCGTAGGGCCTGTTGTCGTCATTAATAGCCAGTACTGATGCTTCAATTTTATTTTTCCTACCCTTTTGTATTGCAATTTTCCCCCTTAACCTCTCGATTTTCTTGAAATTTCTACTCTTATCAACTATATCACAGATTTCTTCATTAAATATTCTCTTTCTCGCTTCATCATACTCTTTCATACGTTGATGAAGGCTCTTGTATTGCACTATTTTTCCCGGCTGATCGTGTTCTTCAGTTTTAAGTTCCCTTATTAAAATTTTTATTTTTCCGGGTTCTGTTTCTCCGGGAATGGTAAATTTGTCGGTTGAGTGCTCCCGGGAGCACCGCCGACTTTTGTGTTTCCCTGGCAGGAAGCACATTGGAACGACACGTTTCCCTTTCCGCAGCTGAAACAAGTCAGCGCATGGAAGGTGGAGGGACATGCTGCAGTTGCTGTTACATTTTCCTTTGTGAGTTCTGTTCTTTTATCTCTTTCACTATTCTTGTAAGTTGGGTGTCTATTGTCTGTTTTTAAGTTTATTTGGGGTCTATCTGTCCGATTGTACTTAACAGCAGCAACATGTAAATCCTCTCCATCTTCCTCGGATTCTTCAGCATACTGTCTACCTCTAGAGAATTCTTGGCCTACCTCACTAACTTGTCTCTTCATTCTTGCCTCTCTTGTTGATAGGTGTTTCTCTGCTCTCCTGCAATGTTCTCTCAAATCACGGATGTTACTGATTGAGCACCCGAAGATCAAGTTTGCAACTTTATCCCTAATGTTCGGTCGCACTATTTCAACCAGATCCTTATCAGTTGGCCTATTTTTTAATTGTAACGTTAGACCCCTAATATCCTCATAGAAATCGTCAAATGATTCCTGAGGCTGCTGCCGCCTATCCATAATAGCCCTCAAGATCTCATGGTCTCCTTTAATATTTCTGAACTGCCTTAGTAGTTCAGACTTTAGGTCATAATAGTTTAACAGATCGTCATTCTGGTTTTCTTCAAGGTATTGCCAATACCACTTCTCTGCTGAACCAGTAACAAGGTGGTGGAAATTGGCGAATACCTGTTCGTTCGTGGCCCCATTTTTCCTTTGCAGTGTTTCAATGCGAAAGATAAAACTCTCCACTGTCATAGACTTGGAGGTTCCATCAAACTTGACACCCCACTTATGGATGTCCAAGCGCTTGGCCGACTCATTGTTACGAGCTTGTCTTTCTTGCCCTGGTTGTGCATTCACCATAGGAGGAACCTTGGGTGGTATTTGGTTCTGACCAGACTGAGATACCCTTTCCTGCTGTTCTTGCTTTTCATGCAACAAAATCGTCGAGTTCTCTACTATCTTTAACCTCTCACTTATGGTCATCACGTTCCCTGTGACCAACTCGACCATAGATCGCATCGTCTGCATATTTTTCATTTGCTCAGCGAGCAACTTCATGGTCTTACCATGGCTTTCGTTCATAGAGCGTGAAACCGCACTGTCTATGACCTTTGCTAAGTTATCACCTCCTATTGTCAGTTCGTAGCCTGTCACGTCTCCCGTGTCGTTTCCCAAGTTAGTTTGTAAAAATCCAAGTCGTTCATTGTCTATGCGTCTTGTCTGTCTACCTATACTCTCCCTCGATTCTGCATTTTCAGACGCCCGGTGACCATCGACCAACTCCTGCAAGGGAGTTTCGAGAGACGAAGCATTTCGCGGAGATGTTCCCGTGATCGATCCCCCAGCAGCACCTTCTTCACCTTGAGGACTTCTCAAATTCGGAGAACTGTTGGCCTGTAATGGTGCTTGTTGAGAAACCAGTCTGGGTAACCCACGACCCGATGCCTCCCCCTCGAAACCACCATCAGGGTTGTCACCCTCGTTCGCGTCTTCAGGATCGTTCTCTGAAAATGTTCGGTTTAGATCTCTAGGAGAAAGCCGAGCACTTCGTGCTGCTAGCCTAGTGATCGCCGGTCTACCCCTATCTGTTTCTAAATCAGGGTTGGACAGAGTGTTCTTTTTGATGGCTCCCGTGTTTTTTGGATCCATTGTTAGGATATAGTTATCTTTTTTTTTTTTTTTTTTTTCTTTCCTTTTGTTTGTTTAGTTCAAAAAAAATTCAATAAAAATTCAAATAAAAGGATTAAAAAAGAGAAAAAAAAAGTACAAAAGCAAAATTCAAAACAAATCAAAGTTTCAAAAATTCACAAATTCAAAAATAAAATCGATAAAAAGGAGTAAAATTTCAGAAATAAAAAAAAATATAATAAAAATTAAAGATAAAATAAAAACAGCAAAAAAATTGTGTTTCAAAAAGGATTCAAAAAAAAGATGAAAATTTCAAAAAAACTATAAAAATAAAAAATTTAATAAAACCAAAAAAATGAATTAAGTTCTATCTCAAAAAAAAGATAATTTTATGCAAAAAAAAATCTGTTGCTTCCGAAGTTCGGTGTTTTAAAAGTATCGCTAGGTGTGTGGAATTTTGGCTAGGTTTCCGTATCCGACAAAGAGAAACGTTGTTTGTTATAAAGTAAATGTAGAGTCATATAGTGAAAGTCCGAGTCAAGGTCAAAGTCAAAGTCGAAATTCTATAGTCACCCATGGTTGCGACTGGGGTCTCCATGGTTCGACGAGTGTTTCAGATTACCTCAAATATTCTTACCACTTCGTTCTATCAGGTCTATAACGTAATAGAAGGCTAGCCAGAACCCTGAGATAACCCTCCACACGAATAGGATTTTCGATACCCCTCACCTGCGCCTCACTATACAGAAGGCAGTGCCTGACTATACGGATAGCCTTAAGTGGTTGGTATCTCCAACCTATTCCGCTCTTCATATTGTAAAGTACCTCGTACTACCTCACGAAATCTCCGGATTCTTTACCCGTCAGATCGGACAGCCGTACTTAATCCTCCACTCTACCAAGAGCCTAAACGGTCCCTATACTTGTGCTACTAAGGAACTAAGGAAAGGAAAACTAAAAAAATAAAAAAATGAAAAAATGTTTTTGAGATCATTGTGAGTCCAAGGTGATGATCTTAAAAGAAAAATCACCCCCTTGAAGTCCCAATAAATCTCTAAGCCGTTCGTCGTTGGGCGCCATTGTTGCGAGTTGGGGTTGGCCACGGAGGCATCTTCGGTGCTGGAAAAAGGGGGTAGCATGCTTGCATTTGGCTCGGCTCAGCTCGAAGGATTGGGGCGGTTCTTGCCCCTTTCCATGCACCTCCCACTCAACAAACAAAAAAATGTCATGCCTGTATGTGGATAGGATGGGATAGGACACTAGGAAGGATGTTAGAAATCTGGATGTGGAACAATAAAATAAAAGGAAAACGCACAAATCCAGCTACCTATGCCACTGTTCGAGAGAAAGGGTGAGGTCCAGGTTGACGAATTCGCGGGAGCAAACAAAAGAAGCAAACTTAAGCCTACAACTACTAACTAAGTTCCTAATGATAGTTGTTATATATATATGTATGTACATATATACGATATTTCATATATATAATTAAATATACATTTATATATATATATTAACTTACCCTACTATAAACCTAAACTAAATCCTAATGCCTTAATTTACTTTTGTTTGCGCCTCACAAAATTTGACAACCACCCCACTGTCTCTCCCAAACGGTGGTTCGCCGATACCACAGTCGACCTTGCCCGATGTTGTTGGCAAAGTTTGGCCAGCCCACCCTTGTATCGATGATACAACCAACGTTGTCTTCTTGGCCTGGTATTAGGAAGACAACCCCTAAGTAACTTCCAGTCGCAACCTAGTCAGTCGTCAGTTTTAGTTTGTCAATAGCGAGTGTTATCGTAAAGTGTCCATCCCTACATGGTAGGTATTTGTTGTCGTCGTATTTCAAACTAAGTCTCGTATGTTTAAAGGTCCTCTAAGTCCTAGTCTTTAACCCATATTATCTTTGAGGTCGGCCCAGCCAAACCTCCACACACTTTTAGCTGAAAATCTAGCACTCCATCTATGAAAAGAATTCTCTCAAATCTTCAAATTTAACCATTTATTCAGGATGGCCATTAATCTTAAAACTAAATTTTACAAAAGGTGTTTACTAATAAAAGAATTCAAGAACAAAAAAAAAAAAAAGTTCGACGAAGGAAGCTTGCCAATCAAAATGGATATTCAATTTATTTAATTCAAAAATATATGAACTTTGCTTGGTCTCCGATCATTAAAATTAGTATATATATATATATGTAATTTAATAAAAAGCGTTGATAATTTTTTTTTTTTTTTTTTTTTTGATATAGGATAACTTACAGTTTTTTCTGCGTCCCTCGATGTCCTGCCGGCAGCACTATCCAGGATGACGGTGTAACTCTTTTCACGAGTTTCCTTTGTTTTTTTTTTTTTTTTACGGGTTTATATGGTTATTTATATAAGTATATATACTTTTTAAATCTGGTTACCACACTTCACTAAAAAAAAAACTACACTACTTTAAAATTTCTTCTTCGGGGTTTCCTTTTTTTTTTTTTTTTTCTTAGAATTCGTACAGCAAACGAATTTAAACTAAACTTTCGAAAATATATTAATTTTAAGCTTATAATTTATCTTTAACTTTTTTTTTTTTTTTCTTGTTTTACTAGCTTGACACCTTGCTTCTATTTTCTTTTTTTTTTTTTTTTGTTGGTATTAACTATTAATTCTTATCTAAGTATGTATTTTGTTTATCTTTTCTTTTCTTTTTTTTTTTTTTTTTTTTTTTTTTTTTTTTCACTTTATTTTTGTCTTTTGTTCACTTTCATACACCCTTTCCTGTTCTTCCTCTCTCCTCTGGTTTATGCCTTTCTTTCCTCTTCCTTATACTTTCTTTAAGGAATGAACCTCACAAAAAAAGTGTCCCGTACTGAACCTTCACAAAGAACACCCCATCCAATCGGGATAACCTGGCGCAGGCAAGTTTCAGTTGTCCTTTTGACCTTCACGACTGCGTCGTCGTCTTTAGATCCAACGGTTCACGAGGGAAGAAAAATTTAAGCAGAGGCCTAGGCTGCTCTGACTGTTTGTCCACTTTTTCCCAAAGTAATCAAAATTGTCGATTATGAGATACTGTCCTAAACCTATAGACAGTGAACCCCTTTTCAGTGAATGCACAATGGAACAATCTTCAAACAACCTACCTCTGCTTTGTAAAATGAATGGCGAAAGGAGCTGCCTCAAATATATCTTTCTTCACTTCAAGTTTGTATGGATTTCTTCCTGATTCCTCAGAAAAATAAGACTAAATAGTATCTCGATTAATTATATTATCTGAAAAATTAAATATTAACTTTTTCCTACCTTTATCCTCTTATTAGAAAGTATATACAAAAAACGATTTCGAAAGCTTGAATAAAGGCACTTATCGTTGTCCACAGCCAAACTTCAACTTTTAAAGTGATTAACTATGTACCTGTATGGTTTTTGTCACTAGTCATCGTCTTATTTCTTTAACTGGATATGCTTTAATATTTTACATAATAAATGTCTTTGACCTGACGTCAAAAGCTTTCCTCATCTTCTTCATAACACATAGGAATACAGCTGACTAAGTCATATATACCTGCCTAATTACCTACTTAAATACTACCTACGAAACTATTATTGCACTATAATATTATCACAATTCTCTTTTTTTTTTTTTTCTAAGCTTTTCGGATTAGTTTGTACCGTGCATCGTCGTGTTCAATCAATCGAGATATCAAAACACAGCCCTTTGAACTCATCCTCTATTTGAACTGACAAATTATTCAAACCATATCAAAAATGTGATAGAAAGTAGTCAATTCATGGTGAAAAAAAATGCTTATAGAAATCTTAGCCTAATCAAAAAAAAATTAAATATAAATGAATATCATGAGGAAGTAAATCTATGGAAGGAGTGCATACCTTTCCTCACCGATCAGTCCGAATTTTCGGAGAGTCCCTACGATTACCGATGTCGAACCTGGCTAATCAGTTGTCAGCTGGAAAGCTCTACCTTTTGTCAAATAGAGATGACAACTGCTCATGACAAATACCTTTACTACAAGTAAGCGGCGAGTGGTAGAGAATTTGTACAAAATCATAACAACATACCTAATAATCAATAAAAAAAAATTAACAATTAATAAAATACCTAAATACAGGATAAAAACAGAATTTGCGAATTGTGATCGAAGACTAATAGTGTCAGTTCCCATCATTGCTAGTGGATAGCCCAGAGCGTGGGTGTGCGATTAAGCTTACTGGCACTCAGTAGTTTGTTTATTTTTTTTTTTTGTTACTCTTTTATTTTATGAATAAAGATGTAAGTTAAATTAATAGAGTTCCTGAATAAATCAATTATTGTCCTTGATCTTAAGTGTATGTTCCCTCTTTTATTTCAGCTTGCCCTGTTAACCTGGGGGGAAATCCCTGTTCAATGTCATTGTCCGCTGATACTACAGGTGTTCATAAGGGGGTTAAGACCGGCCACGTTACAAAGTTCTTTCATGTTTTGAGGGCAAAACTTTTTTTGGTTAGTAAAAAAAAATGAGAACAAATTATTCTAGTATAGTTTTTTGGTATTTTATTGTTCAAACAACTAACAACTTGCCGAGGCAAACACAAAGTTTTTCTTGTTATCCTCGGAAGAAAGATATTTTTTTGTTGGCAATACAGTAAGCAGCAGCGGTGCCAACGTGACTTGAAAATATTTGAAAAAAAGTAAGAAGATTTATTCGTGACTTCAATATTAAAAATCTTTTTAGGTGGAAGAATGATTTTTGTGTTTTTTTTTCTAGTTTTGAACATGTAGAAATATACGTAGGAGAATGTTTAGGTTCACCTTAAATTTTGGGCGACATAAAAATTCGTGTATTATCACATTTTCAAAAAAATTTGTACCGTGTTAAATGGCTCATGAATATAAAGATGCGTCTATTATTAATTACTATAACTAAGCTATAGCTAAAAGTAACCCGCTTAAATGTAGTTGTTCATCTTTTAAGGCTTAAACCAATAGAAACTGAACCACTGCACTAAATTAGATAAAATTTAAGGCCTGATAGGAAATAATAGAAGAACTCATCATACTAAATGCTTTCCTACTGACAAGCCCATTCTTTAAAAAATTAAATGGATGACTGTGTTGGACGAACTTGCTCTTATGTACAATCACATTGTGGATTAAAAGTCTAACCAAATATTAGAGCTTTTATTGTATGCCAGTTTTAGGTCAAAAATTAAAAATTAAGCACTTATACATTTACTTATGCATGAAACTTAAAACTTGTGAGTTGTTAAAAACTAGCATATGTAATTAATTTATTAAAAGGCAGTTGTGAAATTGTTTTGAGAGCAGAATAATATACACAGTCTGATTTCTTAGATCAATCTTGGTTTATGAGAAAAAAAAATAAAAATCTTTGGAACTAATTTCTTAAAAATAAATTAATTGTTTATCTACATGTGTAGACAATTCACAATTATCGACGAGCTTGTCGACAATTTTGACCGATAAAACAAATATTTTTTAATTTTTCCTGCTTAAATTGACTAACAATTAAAACTTTTCTATTCTATCTCAGCCTTTTGGGAACCGAAATGTGACTATATACCTACATCAAAATACCTGAGAATAGGCTATATTTCTGGACTAAAATTTTTCGAGGGTCAGCTATCGGCGTTCCAGTTGATCTCGGCAAAAAGTTTTAAAGTAAATTATTGCATTTTTATAGAAAACTGTATTTTTAAACCCAATTAGCTCGTCTAGATTAAAAATTTAGTTCGACAGATGAACCACAAAAACGCATAAAATTGCTACCTATATGAAACCGACATCGATTCCGAGATTATTGAAATGTTTCCCCTAGCAAGAAGACAGATCTAAGAGATATTGTCGACACCGTTGTTAATATTGTTGACATTGTTGATGTAATTGTGTCCATGGAAAAGTAGACAGTTAAAGTCGACACGAAGAGGAACCACTGTAGAATAAAATTGTTTTGAAGTCAATTTCATTGTTCTTTGGATATTCTAGTCAAAAACATTTTTCAACAATTTTTGGTATTTTCTTGTAGTTTATTTTTATTAGTTTTAACTTTCAATTGAATTATTTTACAAACTCAATCATAAACTATGGCATTCTTTGTTCTCATCTGATCCGAAAATCTATTTTTTAACAATTAATTAAAACAATTAGGTAGTAATTATGTAAGTACTAACCTTTTTTTGATTAAAAAAAAACAGTCAGCTTAAGTTTTTAAAGTTTTACCGATTCGTCATTACTTCATTTACTAACTTCCCTTTGGAAGTCATTGTAATTGGTCCGATTTGTCGAGTTGAAAATTTAGAAATTTTTCCACGTTTTGAAGTCTCTGGAGCAGTGCTGTCGTTTTCCAAATTCCGAGGGTAACACTTTTCAGAAATTTTGGGGAGCATTTTTAAAAGTTGAGGAGCACCCAAAAATTCAAAATAATTCATTTAAAAATGTGATTCCATAAATGAAAAGAAAAAAAATTCTTTTTTCTATCGAAACAACAATTTTTAATATTCATTTTTGCAAATGAGTTTGCACAATCAAAAGGAACAGCACGAGCCAATTTTTTTTTTTAAGAATATAATTTTCTTATTTTTTTTTTTTTGTTAACCAATTAAATATAGTGGTCCGGTAACTTGTTTATTAAGTTTTAATGTCATCATGTTTTGTTGTTCTATAAATTTTCTTCCGAAGAATATCTGATTTTGAATGAAAAAAGACAACTTTAAATTGGGTGACCAAGTTTTGGAAACCTGAGTTAATTTTTTACAAGAGCTTTTCAAAGCTTTAAAGCCAATATGTTTTTTGGCACCTCAACGTTAGTTTAAAAAAAGTAGAAAAAATGGCTTTTTATAGACTTAACAAAAATAATCGTAGGATTTAATTTGGTAAAACATTTTGAAGACCTATTAGACCACCATTTTTTTTTTTAGATTTAAAATTGATCGATCGAATTGTTTTTTTTTGTAAACATTGTGAAATCGTCGATAAAATAGAACAGAAAATATCAATTTTTGACCACAATGTTTGTCACAGTAAAGTACATCCACTTTCCACAAAGAAACAGATACAGCTCTTCAAAAAAAAACACTTAAAAAAAACTGTATAAAATTATGTTCCCTTAATTTGTTTTACTAGTAAGTGTATAGTAAATAAACATGGGCATTATTTTAATAAATAAATACATAACATCACTTTGTTAAATACTTTCATTGAGAGGTTGACATTTCGAGTAGTTCTTCATCATTATATCGCTTTCTAAAACCTAACAGAAATGTGCAATATTTTTTTGAAGCAGCGAGCGATGTAAAAATTTGTGTTCATAAAATTTAAGACAATCTTTTCAATTAATTCTTTAATGTGGTGACTTGGGGACTGGGGAGCCATTTTGAGATATGGGTAGCACAGTAGCCCTTTCCGCAGCAAAGTAGCCAAATGGTACTATAGTAGCCAAAACGACAGCAGTGCTCTGGAGTCCGATTCCAACGTTGTTAGATAGAAGTCTGTGTATTGTGTGTATAACGTACGTTCGGGAGCTTTTTTCGCTGACGATATCTCGAGGACTAATAAAGGCTGTTTCATAATGCGACGAGAAAACGAGACGTCAGCGTGATGAGAAACGCTTTCATCTTTTTCTCGTTATAAAATCGTTTCCCAATTCACAATGCAGCGAGTTCTTAACACCGACAGCGTAGAATTATTCGTGTTTGTCAGTGAATTTGGGAAATAAAATACAAAATTTGAAAAAAAGGAAAATGAAAATGTTAAAAAAAAATGCTTTTAGTACTTTTGGGAGTGTGTTTACAAAAAAGCAAAAGGCCAAAAAAAATCAAAAGTGAGCAGAAGAAGACGATGGGAATGTTAATGAAGACAAAATTTATTAGTCGCAAAATAAAAAACACTTATTTGCTCGCCATTTTCGGTATTTTATTTTTTTATCTACACAATTAAAAGATATGAATACAAATACAGATACGCTCGGTGTCCTGCTCTCAATTGTCTAAATAAAAATCGTCGACTCGTCGCGTCTTTTTTTCAATTTTTCGAACTCATGGCGTGACGGGACGACGAGAAACGCTTTATTGTGAATACTCTGGTATAATCTCATTGCTTGAAATTGGTTTGACAGCTACGACGAGTTCTCGTCACGTTCACGTCTCGTTTCCTTGTCGCATTGTGAAACAGGCTTGAAGATATCGACTTCGAATTAATTTTATTTTACAGATAATAAGGCCATAACGTGCAAAAAGGGTTTTCAGAAAACTTCAATTAGCGGTTTTCTTATTAGAGTAATTTAAAAAAAGTTAAAAAATGGTTTATTTGTTAAATATCTTGAGAACAAATAATGCTATCGACTTCGGTGTTAAGATTGCGACTGCTCACTACGCCGTGATGAAAGTTTTGTTGTCGAATTCGGTGAGGGGTACAGAGCTCCTCACCGATCTCACCAACAGAACCATCGTCAGTTCATAGTGAACCGTCACAATCTAACTCTAACACCGTTAAAGATATTAAGAATAACGTTGGGTTAATTTAATTTTGTACACAATGCCATAGTTCGTAATTAGAAAAGTTTGTAAAAAAATTCAATTGACAGTTACAAAAAAAAAATCTACAAGAAATTACTAAAAATTGTTGAAAAATGATTTTTCGGCTCAATATCTCAAAAAAAACACGATATCAAGTCCGGGATAATTTTAGTCTACACAAAATGTCGCAATTAGTAAGTAAGCGATACAAGGTTTGTAAAAAAAATTCAATTGACAGGTTTTTTCCAGGCTGAAAAATTTTCAAAAGAAACTGCTAAAAAACTGCTCATATTAGGGAAGCGGGCGCAAATAAACCTTCAGCACTCCATAAAGGTGACGGCCTCACTCCTATTTCGTCTATCCAGGACTAGAAAGGATATTGTCCTGATCCAAGAACCTTGGATAGTAAAATCCATGGTTAGGGGACTCAAGACTCCTGGATACTACTCACTGTATGTGGCAGATAAAGGTGAACCTAGGTCTTGCAAACTAGTAAAAAGTAGTAAGTGTATTTTTACTCCCTGAGTTCAGCGATAGAGATATCACCGTCGCTAGAAACGACCTAAGGCTCGTACTGGCTGGTGTCGGAAAAAGAAAACCACATTGGTGGAATTTAGGGCTTGAGCCGATTAGGAAAAGTTGCAGTAAACTGTTTAATCGGGCTAAAAGCACGAGAAACGTGTCAGACTGGGACTCTTATAAAGAATCCCTCAAAATGAATAAGAATTAAGGAAATCCAAAAGTTGGTCCTGGAGGATCTTCTGTGAAAAAATTGAGGAAACATCTGAAGCATCTGGACTAAGAAAAATCCTCTCGTCTAATCCAGGTATTCCTAACTTTTTAAAAAATACATACTGATGGCTCCTGGACCAACTCTAGCGAAGAATCGCTCAATCTGCTACTAAATTCTCATTTCCCAGGCAGCTCATTAATTGCGAATAGCTCATAATACGAGTAGGTTAGCTTATCCACAAGGTCTGATTACAAGGGCCAAAACGAAAAGGGCTATCAACAGCTTTGAACCATACGAGTCCGCTGGGCGAGACGGCATAATACCAGCTGAACTCCAAATGACTGGATAGTATTCTGCCAATTCTGGAGATAATTTTTAATAGTTTTTTGAGACAGATCCATATACCTTTGTTATGGAGAGAAGTAAAAGTTGTGATTGTACCTAAATCTGGAAAATGTTCCCATGTAAACCCAAAATATCTCAGACCTATTAGTCTATCATCACTTCTTCTTAAAACTTTTGAACGATTATTTGATATCCGTTTAAGAACAAGCATTGATACGCGACCTATTTCTATGACTCAACATGCATATCGCGACCTTAGGACAAAAAGGTTCATACTGCACACATATCACTTTCGAGAAAAATGAGGTCGAATATTTCGTGTTGAATAACTTTGCTATATTGATTTTAATCAAATGTAAATGTTTACCTGCATTTTATTTTTTGCTGATTTTTTGTATATATTATAAAGTAAAAATATACGTAACAATTCTTCAGTAATTAAAGTTCAAAAAAATTCATAGAACTCTGTTGCTCAACGATAGTGCATTTAGATGCAGAAGAAGGTTTTAACTGCCTAATAGAACTTTGTGTCACATACAAATTTAACATCACAAGAAGATTCTATCTGTCAGGAAAAAGGTTATATCTAAAAAATTATTTATTTATCCTAAGTACACAAGATTCTATCTGGCAGGTTAGAACCTTGTGAACTCAAAGATCGAATGAAAACTAGGTAGATAGAACTCTGTTGCTCAATTATTTTCGAAATTGTATTAGATAGACTTATGCGAATAGCGGGAATCAATTTTACCAAAAATGTCAGTTAGAACCTAGTTGTCCTAGGGTCACGATATTGCAAAGGGAAATCGGTGGATGCAGCTTTGCACACACTAGTGCGAACCATCGAATAATCCCCCCATCATAAAGAATATACTATACTTGCCTTCTTAGATACAGAAGGTGCTTTTAACAACGTGGACACATCCGCATTCATGTCACCATTGTCGTCTCTGAATGTAGATAGTTCGCTTGTGGAATTGATTAATGGAATGCTAACCAGCAGGATTATTAACTCAAGACTTTGCGGCCGTTGGGATCAAATGGGGTCTGCAACCCCGCATTACTCATTGGCTATACACTTCGGTAATCAGACCGATCCTAACGATCGTACAACCCGCTCTGCTGCACTTGATATTCTGTTCCATCTGATGGATCTCAGGTAACTGTCAAGCTGATGAACTCGCCAAAAAAGGAACAATACTATCTATTTTTCCTTATGGAGCAAATATAAGTAGGTATAACTATCGTTACATGCAAACTTATGCTGAAACAATATGCTATTACGAAAACAAACCTTAAATGGAACAGCAATGCAATACCTTCATCGAACAAACCTACTATTGTCAATTGATGTCAACGGACCTGCCGGAGAGAAAAGTTAAAAGTTCAGCTACTTTTTGCGTTGCGTTCGGTGCATGCGTCGCCTATAGGTCACTTCTCATAAGAACGTGTGTATTTAATCGAACTGTCATGCTGTCAGTTGTGTACGTCGATGCAACGCATGTTTTAAATTAAATTTAAAACATAAGCTGTGACAGTTTTATTTATAAATAATAAAGCATTAAATATATAAATAATTTTAATATCTTTTTATTTCATTCATTTTTCATGAACTTCTAAAAGTTGGATTAACTCAACGGTAGCAATATAATTTTCTCATAAATTTGTACAAGGACCCCCATAAATTATATGGCAGAATTTTTATTTTAAGACTTAAAAATAAATTAGTTTAAAAAAACTGAAAGCTCTAATAGAAAACTGAAAAAAAATTAGTAAATAATTTTTACTTACAAAATAATTAAATTCATAGTCAAAAGCGTGGGGTGCTTATAATAATATTTATATTTATTATTATTCTTCATCATACCGTTGGTAATTATTTATTAGAATGAAATAATAATATAGTTAAATGTACCCCACGCTTTTTACTGTGAAATTATGTAATTATTTTTTAAGTAAATATTATTTACTACTTTTGCGTTCGTTTTTCTATTTTATGATTTCAGATTTCAGGTAAATGATCGCGCATGTATTAGAGATAGAGAACCATCTTTATAAGAACAAAACACATGTGTAATTTTTAACTCGCAATTATTCTCAAATTTTTTTTGAACTTTCATTTTGAACTGCGCGCAGTATTATCATTGCAAATGAAAAGCATAGTAGGGGTATTCACGATCCGGTGCAACTGGTCTAGTATCGTTGTAAAAGTGCAAAAGTGTAACATTTTCTTACACTCCAACAACAAAATATACTGAATAAAATCTTACAACACTCTTGCACTTTTACTATACCTCAACCCTATTGCAACAGAAAAATACAACGGTGTAAAATTTGCGAACGTGTATTCGAAAGCAAGGCAAATGTCATTTTTGCTGTCAGCTGTTCGTGTGTGTATTTTCTAAAGTGTTACAACGGAATAGACAAAGTGCGTTCACGATCAACTAAAAAAAATAAAATTTTTCAATTTTACTAGACCTGTTGCACCGGACCGTGAATACACCTAGTATTCTCATCGCTTTTAGTACCTGCAGGGGCGTAGCTACCGCTGTATCAGCTGTGTCAATGATACAGGGCCCCGATATATTGGGGCCCCCGAGATATAGAGGCCCCTGAAGATACAGAGCACCCGACAGGAAAGTAAAACAAAATTTCATTGAGGTCGATTTTTAGATGTACTTATAAATAATTTGTTTGCATGTGTCTTTTCGATATTTAATGTTTATTATGGGAGGGGGTCACAATTAGGCTTTCGAAGTTTTGCTTTTCATTATTCTGCCTTGCCTTGCAAAAATTCTGCTTTCCAATTCTGTTTTTTTTTTCGGTTTTACAAAATTGTGTTTTTTCAAAATTCTGCTTTTCAAAATACATACTGATAATAAATATTTAATAGAATAAAATTCTATCAATCTGCTTTTCCGAAGAAACATTTATTACCAATATTTATGCAAACTTAAAATTTTGAAGTTTACAACAAAAAATGTCAGTATTTAACAATTAAAAATAAATAATAGCTAATCTGAGCAAAGTTAGAGTATATAGCTATTTTCTATTAAAAAATCTTATTTGGCTTTAGCCTAGGTATATTTTCAAATGTTTTTTTTTTTTGATTTCATATTCTCCCCATTTTGTGGTTCTATCTGCTTCAGCTTTTGACAAAAAATAAGTTTTTTTCTTAATGAGATTGTAAAAACCTTATCATATGACTCGACCGAGCGACCAATACTTTCAAGAGCTACAATTTATACTTCCTCAATTCTTTTTCGTTCCAAGAAATGATTCCGTTTTTGATTTTGAGATTTTTAACAGAATAAATATAAAATGATAAAAAAATTAAAAATAATATTATTTCTATAAATAAATACATACAGTCGTGTTTTTTAGTATTTCCAAATAGTGGTATTTATTAAAACCAATCTTAGGTACATTTACCAAGGTACAATCTATTCAGTTGCCTAAAGTTATATCAAAAATTAGATCACTTTAGCAAAATCAAAATTTTTTATTTATAACTTGGATGGCTGCAAGTTAAAAACCTTTTATAAATACGCTTAATAATGTTTCTTTTTAAAATTATAAAACATAACTCAAATTTCAAATCAACACTGTTTTACATAATTCTGCAAGTAGCGCGAGCCTGTTCAATTTATTGAAACTTATTTATTAATTGCATAGTTGTGTAAAACAGAATTTTGAAAAGCTGAATTTTGAAAGCAAAATTTTCAAAAGCAGAAATTTGAATCAGAATTTTGACAAAAGTATTTTGACCCAGGTAGAATTTTAACCCCAACCCGTGTATTATTGCAGCTTAGATATTTTGATTACTCAAACTAAATAAAGATTTCAAAGCTTCTATAATCTAAGTAGTATGTTCGAAGTCTTAGAACCAGATAAATTGTTATCGTTTTCAAACGACATAATAAAAAAATGTGCTGGAAGACTGGTTGAAACATATATAAAAAAAATACTTGTAAAATGATTTCCGCGAACTCTTCCGAAAAACTGTTTAAAATGCGAAATTCAAAAACTTCTTCCATAAAAGAACTTTCTGAATTATTGCTGATTGAATTGAATAATCTTGCTTCTAGTTTTCTCGAAGTTATCACTACACGATTTCTTTTTTTTTACACTTTCGGTTACAACAAACAGCAACCGCTGAAAGAAGCTTTTCCAGCTTCTATGGGACAGAAACGGTTATGTTATAAGACTAATCAATTCTATAGAAGCCGAAAAACTTGAAAAATTGAAATCTTGTTCAGCTATGGAAGATTTAATCAATAAATTTGCAGAAAAAAAGTCAAGAAAAGTGTTAAATTAAGGAGTTTTAGTCCAAATACAATTGTTTTTAAGTTCAATAAAATATAATGTTAAATTAAACTTATCTTATATGTTGACGCAAGTGTTTTAGTTAATTAAAAAAAAAGTCAGGCAAGAGACGGGCCCCCAAAAATTTTTTGATACAGGGCCCCCAAAGGGCTAGCTACGCCACTGAGTACCTGTGTGGTTTGTTGGCTATGCTCAGCCATGCCAACCACTTTAGGGAAAATAATGCCTCAATTGAAATAAAATCATCACTTTTTCAATGAAAAAAAGCCGCATTTATTTTGTTTAGTCAATGTTTAAAGAGAAAAAAAAATTAACATACTTCTGATTTGAATATATAGATAAACAAAAAAAAATTCTCTATCAATTCCCTAAAAAAAATCACACGAAAACGTCGTATTTTCTAATTACCTATTTTACGAACTTCTACATTACATATAGAATACAAAATATACGAAGAGTTTTAGCCGAGATTGTGCTGTCCTTAACAACAATCATACATAGAATTTATAAATTTAGATAGAATTTTCTTTTTTTTTTTAAGCAGATCACATTAATTTTTAAAGAGTTTTTCAGTCGTTTTTTTTTAGATTTCCCGAAAACACTCTTGGACAGTTGTCCAACTAGTTGAACATTTATAAACACATTCCAACAGTTGCCAATATACGACCTCACATATTCAGTTAATCTGTCAATTTAGAATGAATTTTTGAGTTTGAGTAAACATATGGATTATTTCAATAAACATTTTATTCGGTAATAGAATATACCGTGGGTATACAAGCAGAAGGCACTAAGTCAATTTTTTAGGATTTTTACATTTAAATGCAAAGTGATCAAGAATGATGATATATATGTACTCCGTACACCTCCTAAGTCATTATTCAACGTTAAACTTGATTTATTTGAGGTTATGTTTTGCACTAAGTCAGTTAAATAATTTATAATACTGTTAAAACGCACTAAGTTGACTTAGTGCATTTTGGCTGTCATAATTAAAAATACAATATACTATAATAATACAGCAAGAAAGCATTAAAGTGACTTAGTGCTTTTTACCTGTCATCAAAACTAAATTTTTTGATTTAAGTAGCCGATGAGTTACTATTCTGTACTCTGTAGTCTACACATAACAGCATTATTGCACTTATTTTTGTTCAATTTGGTAGTTTTGGTCAAGGAGAAAGGTAATTTTATTAAAATGAACAAAAATTCTCGAGCTTGGAAAATGCTTCGGCTAGTTAAAACTAAAAACGGAGGTAAAGTACTTAAGTTGTTTTTATATAAATATTTTGATTAGAAATTGGTGCCTATTATAATATAGTCGCAAAACTAAGAGCTCCTGAGGCTGAGGGCACATTGCAGGAAATGCTCTTGGATGAAGCCTTAGAAAGAGATATGAATGCTGGTTGGTTATTTCAATAGACAAAATATTTAAAGCACACTGAAAATTGGTTTTCAATATTATAGTCTTAGGTGAAGAAACAAGTTCGACTACAATGGTCCTAGATGTATCCATGAGAGCTATTCAAAATGACATAAGTCAAGCAGCAGATTCTTCAGATTCTTCTGGAAACGACAGCATAAAAGATACGACTTATTATTATGATAACGAAAGCTTGTCAGGCAGCAGCATCGAAGAAGAATCCGTACCGAGTAGTACAAATAAAGCTACAGAAATTTGTACAGGAGGCAGTAGATGGAAAAAATCGTGTTCTCAAAAATTGAAGCGAAATATCAACAGGGAACTGAAGTCTAAGTGTCTCCCTTATGAAGATTGTAAAGGTAATTTAAAACGCCCCAAAAATCCATAGAAAGTGTTAAATCATAAGTGTAAATTCAAATGTTTAAACATTAACGAAAGCTTCCGTCTGAAATTATGTACAAATTTTTGGTCTTTAAATTACAAACAGAAGAAAAGCTTTATTCTTCAAAATGTTGAAAGCAACCCCCCAAAATATCGACGACCAAGAAATGAAAATGGAAATTTACGACAAACTGCTAAAAAGTATTTTTTTTACTCAGGACGGCAGTAAAACAAGGGTCTGTCGACAGTTTTCATTTTTCAGCAGAAGATAAAAGAGGCAAACATACACCACCCAATAAAACAAAACCTGAAAATATTTTGAATGTTAAAAAACACATTGAAAGTTTTCCGTGTATGGAAAGCCATTACTGCCGCAAGGACAGCCAGAGAAAGTATTTAGACAGTAAACTCTCCATAAGGAAAACGTACGAGTTGTATAAAATACAGGTTACTGAAATGCATTTTCTTCCTGTGTCTGAAATAACCTACAGACGAATATTTTGTAATGACTACAATTTATCTTTTTTGTGCCAAAAAAAGATCAATGCCTTTTATGTAACAAATATAAAATCGCATCTCCTGAGACAAAACTTGATCTGCAAGTTGATTATGAAAATCACTTACTTCGTAAAAAACAAGCATTCGACGAGAAACAAAAGGACAAAGAAAGAGCTAATTCGGAAGTAAGTTTTAAATCAATTTCGACGGATATGCAAAGTGTACTTCAAATACCATCAACTGATGTTTCTTTGACGTATTATAAAAGGAAGCTTGTACTTCACAATTTTACAATTTATGAAGCAGATTTTCCGAACAACGCTTTTTGTTATGCCTGGACAGAGATAAACGGTAAAGGGGGGAGCTGTGAAGTGGGGTCGTGCATTTTGAAGTATATACAACAATTACCTGAAAATATTGTAGAGCTGTCAATATTTTCTGATACTTGCGCTGGTCAGAACCGAAATGCAAATATTGTGGCATTTTTTTTTAAATATAGTGCAGACAACTAATTTAGATATAATTGATCAAAAATTTTTGGAAAGTGGCCACTCTTACATGGAGGTCGACTCAATGCACAGTGCAATCGAAAAACAAAAAAAATTCTTTCCAATTTATTGTGTTAATGACTGGCTTATAATATATTCAGGACTTCAAGAGTTACGGTCCAAAACAAGTCCCCGTATGAAGCTGTTGAAATGAAGTATGAAAATTTTTTAAATTTAAAAATAATAGCGGAAAATTTGATTAAAAATAAGACAGTGGACATCGATGGCCAAAAAGTGAACTGGCTAAAAATTAAATGGTTCCGGTATATATAACTCAATCTTTTACTTTAACTTTATTCTTTTCCTAGATTAGACTTTTACTACTTATTTTATTTTCTTACTGATGCGTATTACAATTTTTATTCCTATTAGCTCTAAAAACTAATAAAACTGTTGAATTCATTAAAAAAAACTTGTTTTTTTCAAATTTCATATACATACATTATTGCAATATTAATTCCGCTAAAAAGCACTAAGTCAGCATATTTTTTGGTTCTGCTCCAATATTTTCGAAATGGTTTGGCAAAAACTAAAATTTTCAATTGGAAACTTAAGTCATAATGTCAATAGATCTTTTTATGTAATCGGATGAAAAATTAGCGTCAGTATTGATTTTTCACGAGTGAACATATATTAAATATCAATTTCCTCAAAACTATGTTTTTTGACTTAGTGCCTTCTGCTTGTATATCAACGACGGTCAACTAATTTTTTCTGCTTCTATATAAAATTTGAAAAATATTCGTAAAATTTCTTAAAAATATTAATTCAATATTTTTTTTAAATAAAAAAAGCCTTTTGGGGAAAAACGGAGCAAAGCCTCAAGCTATGAAATAATGCCTAAAAGGCATAAAAAACATCAGCTAGCAATACTGACTATGATGCAGGTGTTCATTTTCGTAGATTTCCACAAAAAAAAAAAATGCGCATTCGGAGCAGAAGCAGACTTTATGTTTTTGGGTTTGCAGAATCCGAATCTGAAATCAGTTGTTCCCTTAACTTAAGTTTTTTTTTCAAAATCTCCAAAAATATGCAATATTTATATTTTTTTTTGTTGGCTAATTTACTTTGCCTACTTAAACAGATTCAGCGACCTAAAAACATGAAATACACTTGATCTGCTCCAAAAGCGCAACTTTTTTCTTTTTTGTGGAGCTGTGTAATGGAAAGAAAATTAATCGGTTGATAGAACAGTTTTATTTATATTTAAAGCTTTGTGACTAAGGGCGATAGTTTCAAACCATGAAATTCTGATGAATTAATTAGAAATTTTTCCGAATCCGTAATACTGGACAGCTTGATAAATGGCGCCACCACAAATTGTCAACTTGTGACTACTATCAAAGAATATAAAGTTACCAAGAATGCGCATCTCATACAAATTTTTTACTGCACATTTTTATATGGCGGCTTTGAATATTGCGACCTGCTCCCATAGCTTTTGCTTTTTATATGGGCTTTTCGAGGACAAAAAAGCAGACTATTTCAATGTGTGTGGTATCTCATTTTGAAAGTGCTGAAAAAATTATTGAAAAGCCCATAAAAAAGCCAAAGTGCGGGTTACAACATTGGAATCCGCTATTTTCAGTAGAAAATTTGTATGAGATGCGTCTTCTTGGTAACTTTATATTCTTTGCTACTATCCATTTTATACGAAAAATTTATTTACGTGCTTTAACGTTTATTTCATAAATTCTTAAACTTAAACCATTATTTTCCAGGCCTCACGGGCCTAAGCCTAAATCCAGCACCGTGCCTAATAGGCAAACATGCGACGAGGCTCGGGCTATACTCGAACGATTTCTGCAGAAGTTGTATGGACGAATAAGAGGAAGAATAAATTCCTCATCTTCTCTGTTACATGCCCTGCTCTCTCTACGTGACTAGGCTCCATCTAGCAGAGTTCTACATTCTACTATAATGATCCTACACTCAGGGAAAAATTGCGGCTTTGATTTTAATAATAATAATAAAAACAAAAGTTTTTAATTCAAATATGAAACAGCTTTCTTTTAGATACCTAAACTCCAACAATTTAAATTATGTTAGCAAAGCCAAAACGTATGAAATTGTAATCTTTCTTTATTAATATGTTATGCTTGAAAATCAAAGGTAAAACATATTTAAATTGTAAATTTTAGTTTCTACGAAGTAGGTAAAAACTTATTTAAATCAAACAAAATTAACGTTTCAAAAGTGTAGTGTACCTATTAACATTAAAGTAAAAACTAACTTAAAAGTTATAGGTACTATACATAATACCTTTTTTTGAAGTTAAATTTTAGAGGTTTTAAGATGAAGTTGAAAACGTACTTTAAAAAAATAAGAAATGTGCTTCAATTATAAGTTAAATGCAAAACGTGCTTAAAATAAATAAGAATGAAACTCAATATAAAGAAGTTAACGGAATTCTCATTTTTAATAGTTTAATTTTCAATCGGTATTGAAATTTCAGTGCGTAAGAGTGAACTACCTACTCAGATAAAACGTGAAAAGTGAAACAATAAAATATTAAAAATAGATAGAACCTCCCTACTAAGTTAAAAAGTTTATACGGTTAAGTACCTACAAACATGGGTAAAATTTTATTAATTATTGGCAATTTTAATACGATTTAGTGAGAAAAATATGGCCGTTGTAGAAATGCCAATTTATAATAGTTTCTAGCCATTAAAAGTGGATGTGCACTAGTTTTGTTATAAAAATACATACTATTTGTGAGGTCCCACAGGCCGCATAGGGCCAGGATTCTTCGCCGGTGGGCATACTTTGGACACCCAGAGCTTTTTTTCCAATTCACGTGAACTACGCTAATGCACAACCGTTTTAATGGCAAAAAACTGTTGTAAATTGGCATTTTTCTGGGCTCGCCCCCTGTATATAGATATACTTATACCAATTTATAACAGTTGTGTTTCTAAAAGTAGTGATTATGCGGCCTCATAGGGCCAGGGTCTCCCACCGGTGGCCACACTTCAGGCACCCAGAGATTTTTCCAATTCAAGCGAAGCGCGCTAATGCACAACCAATTTAAATCGCTAGAAACTATTATAAATTGGCATTTCTGTATTCTCGACCCAAAAATAAATTTTCATGATAAACACCAAACAAGGGATAAGTTAACGCTTGCCAGATTGCGCAATATATCGCAAAACGAGCGGTATTTTTTTAACTTCGCGGTTTCAAATTTTGTTTTGCGTTATCTGTATATTTTTGCGGTTTTCGCGATATTAAATTTACTTAACATTAACCAGTTTCAATGCAGAAAATCGTCAATTAACATACCTTTTTAAATATGTCGTGATTTTTTTTAACAAATATAAACTTAAACAGAGCAATGATTGCGTGCAAAAAATTCAAGAAAAGACTTTTTCCTTAAGAGTGGAATTGAATTTATTGCGAATTCATTTTTTAACAAAAGAAAAAAATACAAAAAATGATTTCACTGTTTTTTTTTTACTATTAATTATACCCTTTTATTGCTTTTGCGGTTATCGCGATACTAAAGTAGCTGATTTTGCTATATTTTTTTCCGATTTTGCGATATAACCTCCTAAAAATCTGGCAAGCCTGGACACTTCACTAATCACTACCCTAACAACGGAACGGTTATCATTATGAGTTTGCTTCCTAGAATTTAACCGGTTTCAGGTTTCACTCATTCCCTTTTTCTCAGCCATTATTCAAAAGCAGCTACTAATACTAAATATCTACATACACACCTGATGGGTGGCCGACCAAGCCGTGGACGGACATAATCATTTGTTCAAAGCTCAAAGTTCAATAACAAGAAAGAATGACAATCAGCTGCGCTTTCCTCTTTCATCTATCCTTTCCTCCTTCTTTCTTCTTCTATCTACTCATCTCATCAAATCAAACAAACAAAAAGTTAAAAAAAAAAAAAGAAAAACCAAAACAAAAAACAAGGCAAACAAAGTAACCCACTAAACACTTCTGTTTGGGTCACTGTGGTTAACTTCGCATTTTATACAATATATTAAACACACCGAACTTTTGGTATGGTATTTCTTTATTGTAATTAATTATAATATTCAATTAGGTAGGTAGATATAAATTATACTTTTTCGTTTATTTGGAATGGTGGCAATGGTGGCGATGGTGGTCGAGTGGTTGACGTTGACGGCGGCGAGGTTGACGATTGAATAGAAAAAAAATGAGTAGAACGAATGTAATTATGTATGTATGTATAGGTGATTTTGCATTCGGACCGGGAGGCAATGAAACAAACAAATTGATCCCATCATGGGATATGTTCGTGGAATAAGTTCTTTTTGGTCCCTTTTTTAAGGGTTCGTGTGTTTCATTTGCCTCCGCGGTTGATCGCGCGATCATAACGCGAATGTAAGGTAAACATTAATATTTTATGAAATGGATTGAACATTACCGCCCGCCTTGCAACCTTGTTTGCAAATTAAATTATCCTAGGCCACCAACACACCAAAACAATAAATTTAAGTTACTTTATTTATTTATGAGAATCAAAATTCAATAAAGTTCAAAATTAATAAAGATATTATCAATTAATACAAAAATCCTTTTTTTTTTTGCAAAATTTAAAGTTATAAAATTTAAAATTCAATGATTATAATATATAAGTATATAAGTAGTACATACATAATATTGTGTTGCAAAATTTAAAGGCACTAGATACAAAGTTTTATCCAGTTGCATGAGTATATTGAGCCTTTTTGCTCTGATACCAATATGAATATTGCAGATGAACGAAATTTCGGGATTGTAGATAAGTACATGTATAAACAAAATTTTTTTTTGAATGGTAATTTTATTGCTTGAAATTTATGTCATTTTCATAAATTTGGTTGAAAAGACTATCGATTAAAAAACGATTTCATTCTACTTTTGAGGTAGGAGTATACAAAGTTTGGCAATTGACCGCATGACGATTCCCTTTTCGGTTCGAACCTCCGCGACGCGAATTTTATTATCATGTCCGGCGTGCACTTTGATGACTCTCCCAAGGCGCCACTCATTGGGTGGCAAGTTTTCATTGCGAATGATAACAAGATCGTCGATTTGAATATTTCTTTGTGGATATTTCCATTTATACCGCTTATGAAGCTCCTTTAAATATTCTTCCTTCCAACGAGCACTTAATTGGTGATGAAGAATTTGCAATTTTCTCCACCGATTCATGATACTTAGCGAATAATCTATATATGATGGTTCTGGCAAACTTGTTAATAATCCTCCGGTGAGGAAATGACCAGGAGTCAAAGGAACAATATCTGACACATTTTCAGACATCGGTGACAATGGTCGCGAATTTAAAGTACACTCAATTCGAGTGAGTAAAGTGGTGAATTCTTCAAAAGTAAATTTTTCATTTCCTGCAACTTTTTTGAAATGTTGTTTAAAACTTTTTACTCCCGCTTCCCATAATCCACCCATATGAGGTGATCCGGGGGGAATAAAATTCCACTTTAAATGTGAAAAATTGTGGGCGGCTGCCGTAGGACAATGTAGCAGCGATTTGTGAAAGTCTGAGAGGAGAACTTTAGAAGCACCAACGAAATTCGTTCCGTGATCGGAAAACATTTTTGTCGGAGTTCCTCGACGAGAAATAAAACGCGTAAATGAAGCAAGAAATGCTGGTGTCGTTAGGTCACTAACGAGTTCTAAATGTATAGCACGAGTTGCAAAACACACAAAGATACATACGTACCCTTTGTCTAAACGGCTTTTTCGACCGTAGTACGTTTTGATCATAAAGGGTCCAGCAAAATCCACTCCCGTATTCGTAAAAGGACGACTTATTACGGTTCTCTCTAGAGGTAGTGCACCCATTAGTTGCGTTTGAACATGATTTTTGTACCGAGTACAGACTGTACATTCAAAAATACATTTTTTCACCAGTTTTTTAATATTAGGTACCCAATATTCGGATCTTATCATGCGCATCATTAGCTGAATTTCACCATGCAATGAAAGCTTATGGACATAATCTACAAAGAGTCGAATAAAAAGACATTTGGATGGCAGAAGAACTGGGAATTTTTCATTATACGATAAAGTTGATTGCGCTAACCTACCGTTTGAACGCATGATACCTTTATCATCAATTATCGGGTTGAACTTTCCCAACCAACTTTTCGCAGCTAATTGTTTACCCTGTGCTAAATCGCAATATTCCTTGTGAAAATACTTTTTTTGTGTGAGTATTATTAATGTCTGTTTTGCTAAGCTAATTTCTTCGTATGAAAGTTCTGGAGATGAGTATTTCGCGCCGCCGCGCTTTTTAAAAGAATGATAAAACCTCTTAATGTAGGCAAACACACACACAGCCTTGTGCCAATCGGAAAATTTGGCTAGGTCCTCCTCAAAATCATGTGCAAGTTGATTATTAAATAATTGAACGGATTTGGACTCCAAAATTGACTCATCAACTGGATCATGGTTTGATCGTGGCCATTGTGAATGAGGTTTTAACAACCAGTGGGGACCGTTCCACCACAAAGAACTTTCCTTTAATTCAACCGGGGATACTCCTCTCGTGGCTAAATCAGAAGGGTTTTCGGCTGAAATTACATGAGACCAATTTTCAACTTTTGTATTTTTCAAGATATCCGCTGTTCTGTTAGCCACAAAAGTTTTCCAGGAACTTGGATGTTTTTGAAGCCAGGCTAATACGATTGTGGAATCTGTCCACAAATTGACTGACGAAATGTTTTGAATTTGAAGAGAACTTGACAGTGAATTTATCATTCTGGATAACAAAACAGCACCTTGTAGCTCTAACCTTGGTAGCGATACAGTATTTACTGGTGCAACTTTCGATTTCGCCCACAACAGATGAGAAGTAATTTTATTGTGGTGTTGCACCCGCAAATAAACGCACGCCGCATAGGCCTTTTCCGATGCGTCACAGAACCCGTGTATCTGTGAAACCGCATGCGGAGTGTAATCCACCCATCGTGGAATACGGACGTCTGCAACTTCGGGCAAATTTGCAACAAAAACTTTCCATCTCTGTTCTGTCGCGGGAAAAAGACAACTATCCCAATCGGTCTTGTCCTTCCAAATTTGTTGCATCAGTATTTTCGCTGTGATCACAATAGGAGCCAACCACCCTATGGGATCATACAATTTTGCAATCACTGATAGAACTGAACGTTTTGTAATAGAGTTTGACTGAGGAACTGCTTGAACCGAAAAAGAAAATGTATCCACGGTAGCCTTCCATTTTATACCAAGCATTTTGACCGAACTTTTATCATCGATATTTAGGAAATCTTCGTTGAGAAGTGAAGTCTTAGGGAGAGGTCTCAGCAACTCCTTTGCATTCGATGTCCACTTTCTCAAATTGAAACCGGCAGATTGTAAAACCTCAATTAATTCGGATTGAGCTTGCAATGCAGTGAACATGTCATGCGCACCTGATAAAACGTCATCTACAAACAACTCTCTAAGAAGAATACTTGACGCTAAAGGATGAGAACTCTTGACTTCACTAGCTAACTGGTGCAACGAACGAATTGCTAAATACGGCGAACAGGAAACACCAAATGTAAGTGTCAACATTTCGAAAACGCCTAAAGGATCCTTTGGGTCTTCACGAAACAAAATTTTTTGAAAGGGAGTCTGATCGGGATAAACTTTTATTTGCCGATACATCTTCTCGATATCACTATTGAAAACGTACTTATAAAGCCGCCAATTTAACATCAAGAGCGTAATATCGGTTTGGAGTGCAGGGCCTGGATACAAAATATCATTCAAACTCTTCCCGCTTGAAGAGGCAAATGATGCGTTGAAAACAACGCGAACTTTTGTTGTTAGGCTTTCCGGTTTTATCACTGCATGATGTGGCATAACATATGATAATCCATTTTCAAAAAATGTATCAGCCGAATCACTTGGCTTCATATGCCCTAAGTCAATATATTCTGACAACACCGAATCGTACTCATTTTTTAAATTGGGATTGCTTAAAAGACGCTTTTCGTTTCGTAGAAATTGTCGTTTCGCAATTTCATACGAATTTCCTAACATTGAACTGTGCAGAGAATCTTCTTTAAACGGTAGCCTTACAACATACCGACCCGTTTTATCACGGTATGTCGTCTCTTCAAAGAGATTTGCACAATGTTGTTCTGCGGCTGTTAATATTGGGATTTGTGGAAGCTCTTCCAGCTGCCAAAACTTTTGAATTTCATCATTTAACGTTACTTCATTGAAAAAAGACAATGATCTCGTAAAGTGGGAATTAAAATGAGAGGTGCGATTTTCTAAAGGACCCAGTAACACCCATCCGAATACTGTGTTTTGAGCCATAATTCTCTGAAACACATTATGTTTTAATCCATCCCGAATAATAAATGGATATAAATCCGCACCGATTAACAAATCAATCTTCGAGCTTTGATTGAAATGGGGGTCCGCAAGGGGAAACTCAAACGCATTTTGAATATTCCCCACTTCGACGGAAATGGAAGGCAAACTGTCTGAAACCGTTTTGAGAACAAGTGCCTGAGCGAAAAGAGTAAATTTTTTATCGAATTTCGATCTGAGGGTGAATGAACACATTTCGGATGAAGTGGCCGTCACCGAAGAATTGACGCCTGCAACCGTTGCTCTCACCGATCGAACGGGCAACTTTAACCTTTTTTGAACTTCTTCGGAAATAAATGAGATTTCTGAACCCGGATCAATAAGCGCCCGCCACTCAAAATCAGTTTGATTTTGACGAATTCGAACTATCGCGGTAGCTAAAAGAGCTGTCCGTTGTGTTTTTGCAAAGAATGCTTTGGCATTAACATTAGGGTTTTCATCCTTACTTGAAAACTTGAAATTTGTACTGTCCCTTGGTACAGCATATTGAACCCCGGAATGTTCAATAGAGAATGATTGCTGTGAATTTTGACTTGTACTTGGAGCTGAAGTTTGAGTGGACTGTATATTAGAAGCTAAGCTCCCCGAAGCACTTTGATCAATATGTAATAATGAGTGATGCTTTCCCTTACAATGAAAGCACGTACTCTCACTCTGGCAAGCCGTTACCAAGTGATTAAACGCTAGACAATTGTAGCAATACTTTAATTTCCTAATCGTATTTCTCCGTTGAGAAACGTTCATTTTCAAAAAATCTGGGCAAACACGTAATGCGTGAGCCCCCTTACAAACTTTACATTGCGCATTAACTTGAGCGTGGTGTGTGCGAACCCGAGGAATTGTACTTGAAGACAGCTGTTTAGAAACCGAAACTTTTGATAATTTATTTTCCTTGTGCATATCTGACACATTGTCTAGAACCCGGTACCTATTCGTGAGAAAACTATTCATTTTTTCCCATGTTTGAATTTCCATTGGATTTTCAAGCGATTCTTCCCAAAGGGTTAAAGTCTGTTGAGGCAGACGAGTCGCACACACGTAGGTTATTAACGCGTCCCACTTATTCACCTCAATACTATACGACCGTAAAGCTATGACTGCTTCATTAATATTGCTCTGCAATTCCTTTAATGCAGCTGCCGATTCAATGGTTATACGTGACTGACCAAGCAAAACACTAAGATGATTATTTACTAAAACTCTTTTATTCTCGTAGTGTTCTTTGAGAGCTGCCCACGCAGCCTCGAAATTATCATCCGTTATCTCAAATTTAGAGACAATGCTTAAGGCATGATCTTTAGTCCGAGCACGCAAGTGGAAAAGTTTTTGAACGGGACTTAACTTTGCGTGTCGGATGTAAAGTGCCGTAAACATGTCCCTAAATGCTGGCCATTTGATAAAATTGCCACAAAATATTTCCGTTTCACACGGCGGAAGATGCATATTATGGTTTAATGCTTGACTGTCAATCTTTTCGTCATTCAATTTTACTTTACCCTCACTTGGCCGCGTTGCCTCTAGAATATCGCTAAGGAATTCTATATAAGTGTCCGATGACTTCTTATACTTTGCCTTAACCTCACCGAGTGACGCCATGAGATCGTCATCGTCGGCCGCCGCAATGATAACTTCATTATACGCTTTTTTAACATCAAGCCAAAGAGCTTGAAGTTCTACCCGATATGCTTCAAAAGCCGATTTTTTTAGCCTTTTACCGGGTTTTTCTTTAAAAGATGCGTGAAAATCAACGAGCGCATCGCATGCCAAAATTAAAACCTCCAAACTCATTTCAAATGAAATGTAAAATCAAAAAACAAACACCGCGTTGTATATTCTCCTAAACAAAGCAAAATGCTTACCACTCTCAAGCGTACCAATTTTACCGCTTAGCTGTATATATATAAATATAACGTACCAATTTTACCGCTTATTTATATATATAACGTATCAATTTTACCGTTTACACAATATATTTAACCCGTTATTTATAAACGCACCGAATTTCGTTCAAAAAATAACTCCCGTAATTGTAGATCAATATATTTGTATTTTAATATGTAAAATGAATCACAAAACTCAAGCAAATGGTAAAAAATTGTAAATGTACCTGTACAAATCCAAAATTTAGGATGGCCGCAAGGATGATGTTGAATACGCTGATGATCTCGATGACAATGCTGACTATACGTTTATGAAGATGCTGACGACGATGATGAAGATGCTGACGACGATGATGAAGATGCTGACGACGATGATGAAGATGACGACGATGACGACTCTGATTTGATGAAGCTGATGAATCTGACTATGCAGTTCTTTGAACTTTTTTTGTGAATTTTCACCCAAGAACACTGCGGGACATCAGCTAACTGGACAACGCTTAGGTGTTGGCAATATACGGGTCACCTTCTCACACAAAATGTCCACCGTGAGTGAACTTGGTATTGACCATGTAACGGGTCACCTTTTGTCGACCATAAATCATGCGTTTTTGCACCAAAATGAGTGGTCGAAATACCACTGCCACATGCGTCACCTCACCACAAATTAACCACAGTTTGCAAGACAATGCAAGGGAGTCTTTACTGTGACGGGCCTCTTACGTCTTCCAAAAAAGATATCACAACTAGGCTTGGGCGATGAACAGCTTCGCAAAACACTACCCAATAGTGTTAATGAAATTCAATTGCCCAGCTGCCTCACTGATTTGCACCAATATTGCAAAATTTTAATAAAATGGCGTCCGGCCGAATGTACCAAATGTTTGGGTCACTGTGGTTAACTTCGCATTTTATACAATATATTAAACACACCGAACTTTTGGTATGGTATTTCTTTATTGTAATTAATTATAATATTCAATTAGGTAGGTAGATATAAATTATACTTTTTCGTTTATTTGGAATGGTGGCAATGGTGGCGATGGTGGTCGAGTGGTTGACGTTGACGGCGGCGAGGTTGACGATTGAATAGAAAAAAAATGAGTAGAACGAATGTAATTATGTATGTATGTATAGGTGATTTTGCATTCGGACCGGGAGGCAATGAAACAAACAAATTGATCCCATCATGGGATATGTTCGTGGAATAAGTTCTTTTTGGTCCCTTTTTTAAGGGTTCGTGTGTTTCATTTGCCTCCGCGGTTGATCGCGCGATCATAACGCGAATGTAAGGTAAACATTAATATTTTATGAAATGGATTGAACAACTTCACTACATACAGTCGAAGTCCCTACTCCTGAGTCGAAGAACTTTTCACTCGAATTTACTTTAACTTAAATTTTCCGATCACCAAACATTTCTTGCTACTACTACAGCTTCAAATTGTACCTCTTGAATACTATTTTCGTATTTTTCCAGTATTAGAAAGTACTACCCACCAAAAACATTTCATGTAAAAAAGGTAGCCAAGACTCACATGCACATAAAACTTTCGCTGTCAAAAAGTTATGAGATCTCATGAAGAGCCAAGCCCCTAACTCTACCAGGGCTAACTCCAAGCCCCAACTCTACAAACCCTACATCGTGGTTAAAAAGTATGGCTTGGCCGTTTCATAGAAGTTTTTCATGGCAGACTTCATCTTACGATTAGTCAATGGAATCCTGTGTAACGACTGCGAAACGGCCAAGCCATACTTTTTAACCACGATGTAGGGTTTGTAGAGTTGGGGCTTGGAGTTAGCCCTGGTAGAGTTAGGGGCTTGGCTCTTCATGAGATCTCATAACTTTTTGACAGCGAAAGTTTTATGTGCATGTGGGTCTTGGCTACCTTTTTTACATGAAATGTTTTTGGTGGGATTTCATTTATTTTTGTAGGATAATATGATATAAATATTTAAGTTCGCAATCATATCATAAAAATTAATCTTTGCCCGAACACTGAATTTTCCTTTTATACCTATCTTCTCATTCACATATAGTACCTAAAAATACAAAGTCCCCTTTCAGACGAAGATACTAGTTGCTGGAGATTTTTCGACGTTTTCTTTAAATCTCCCTAACAATCTCTTGTACCTTTCACAAGCAAGAAACAAAACCTGAAGAGATTTGCTTATACTACGTTTTCACCGACCACTAAACCGAGATTTAGGTAAATTTAAAACAAATCTCACAAATCCCGTGATTTACCATACAAATTTTAATCTCCTCAAATCAAGATTTAAAATAAATGTCATTTAAATCTTCATAGTACCAATACCGTACAGACCTATTCCCCTATTCAGTACAATACAATATTCGAGAATCGAGAGAACAACCTGCGAGAATCGATTTTTTTGAAAGAAAGCAAACTTGCCATCTCACTTCCACTTCATAAGAAAAATTACCCACCATCTGCATCTTGAAAGATTCTGTCAAAGTTAATCTACTTTTTAATCTTTTCGGCTGGTGAAAACACTAACCAGGATTTATTAAATCTAAACGAGATTAACTTGCAGTGAAAACGTAGTATTATGGTGGATTTACATTAATCTTCATCAAGAAAAGTAGAGTGGGATAGATTCATGCCAAAAAATCAAAATGTATGAAAGAGATATGAACATGTTCGCCTTCCCTTCATCTGCGTTCCTATAATAAAATCTGCATTTTGGTCTTCTTTCTCTATTCATTATATGGGAAGAACTTGCATGAAGATACATGTAAATCCACCATTATTTTCCTTTTAGACTACCTTGGTTGAACACACACAAACGTAGTGTGAAGAGGAATGTAAAAAAAATCTCCTGAATTTGTTGACCGGGGAGATTTTGTTTACACCTCTTTCTTCCTTCCCTTATCACCTATGAACTGATTGTTGCTGGAAACTCAGTTGCCTCGTGTAAAAGGGAACAATGAAATCAACGGTTGGTGCCTGTTTACATTGAATTTTTTTTATCTTTAATGAAGCAAATTTCCATTCATTTTTATAATCCCCGTGTTTACATTATAAAGAAAAAATCCTTTAATTTCAATCTACCCTTCCCTATCTCACACCTTTAAAATCCACGTATCTCTCACTCACACAAAAAAAAAATTTCATGCTGAATCCGAGAATATTTATTGAGACTGGTGCATCGGCTTAATTTGGGTGGAATCTACCCTTCTCTTTTTCACACATACATATAAAATCTACCCGTCTCATTGGATGCGCCATTCATTAAAATTCAATGTAAACAGGCACTTGGAGTACAACAAATAACTTTTTTACCCGAAAAGGGTTATTATATCATTTTAGCATGGATGCGTAATGTCACACATTGACAAAACATAAATTGCAGCAATAAAAAGCGTTAAAGCACGCATCCCAGTGCAATCTCATGAGTTTCACCACTGTTAGTGTTTCACCACACTTAGCCAAACTCATATGATTGCACTAGTGTGTCTGTTTACACGCATACTAGTGCAATGTCATGATGCAATGGTGATGATTTTGACGTTTATGAATAAAGGAGAGAGCGATATATTTCTATTTGGTAAGGATCTCTTACTCCTTCATAGCCAACTCTCTTTTCTTGTTTACGTTTCTTGTTTCCTCTCTGTTTTACCAATTTAAGAAATATTTGTGTAAATAAAAAAAAATAATTATGAACAAATGAAATTATTCATATAAAAATCAATAAATTATAAATAACAAAACACAGACCCCTTTTGATGGATTTACATGTATCTTCATCTGCAAACATCAAGAAAAGTAGAGCGGGATAGAATCATACCAAAAAACCGAATGTGTGAAAGAGCAACTCCAAGTAGATGAACATGTTCGTCTTCGCTATAATCTTCATCTGCGTTCCTATAATCAAAATCTCTGCATTTTGTTCTTCTCTCTCTATCCAACAAACATACATTTTATATTTTGTATCCCTTATTTTTTGCAGAACTCGCATGAAGATACATGTAAATCCACCATTAAGGGGGTGGAAAATTTAAATTGAAGTGTTTTTTTTTTGTTGTTTGTGTGGATTTTTTGTGTGTGCTTGTTGTTGTTGTTTTAGTGTTTTTTTTTATACCCCCAATTTTGGGGTGTTGGAGGGTGAAGGTCACAGATTTTTTAATTTTGTTGTTAATTGTGTGCAAATCCTAGCATATATTCCAAATTTCAGCTTTCTAGGAATTCGGGAAGTACCCTTTAGGTTTTGATGAGTGAGTGGTCAGTGACAAAATCGACGTTTTTGGGTATGAATTACACCCAAAGTATAAAAGCTAGAAATATGAAATTTGGTGTATTTTGTAAGTCCGCGGACTACACCTAATCCTGAAAATTTGAGCTTTCTAGCTCTATCTAGATCGAAGTTATGAGGGCCTGAAAATCCGACGAAGCGTTACGAGAAAATATAGGTAGTGCCCGCCGCTCGTTTTGCTCGTCTTGGCAGGAGCTATTAGAAAAAAAAACGGCTACTGCCTCTTGCGAGGAATTGACAAATCCTCCAAGAATATCTCCTGTCACAGAAAAGTGCCGCTCGTTAGCCGTTCGGATTAGGCAATAAACTGAAGGTCCCCTCCATTCCTGCAGACACGCACACAGGAATGGTTGAGAGTTGTAAGTCACTAGGCCTCGGTCCTAGTTCTTCATGAGCTGTTGTGCCATAAAATTTATTTTTTATTAGCTACAGTTACAGTAGCTAAAACTACCTTTCCCACATAAATGCGGGTGAAAAAAAAACCATTTAAATGATTGGAACTAGCCCAAGGATTATTTCCCAAAGGATCTAACTTGGAAACATCAACCCCTATTTTATAACTTTGAGTCAATATACCTTCTTCTTAATCAGATAACCACATAACTTACCATTGTCTGCAATATTTTTCTAAAGAGGGTATAAGCAAGGGATGTCCTCTCCCAAATATTGCTTTGAGGGCAGAATTCAGAGAGAAGCTTTTTTATTGGAGAAAAAAGAAGGTTCTATTCTTGTATAAAATTTTAAATATAAATACTTTTAATTTGTAATTCAATAATTCATTTCTATTACAATTTAAGTTTGGAGGGGATGATGAAACCATTTCTTTAAATTCCAAAATTGGAGATTGGCAAATGAAAACGAGCCCTGTAACTTCTGAACCAGGAAACTCAAAGATCGCACGTATAAAATAGGTACAATAATTTTAATTTATTTATAAAAAATATAAAATCCTATAGAATCTTCAAGAGCTATTAAACTCATCGTCGAAAGGAAAACGTTTTTTGGAAGTTTACGAAAAAAAACCAAAAGTTACAAAATGCACACAGAGAAGTACTTTGCCAATTGATAATTAGAAGAAACAGTATGCACAAATGTATGCATAAAACCCTTTGAATACCCATTTATTGTGACCCAAATAGTTTCCACCTGAAAAAGAGGCCGAAATAAGTAATGTTAAAAGTATTATATTTTTATGTATAATAACTTGTAATTATTGTGACATTTTTGTTTATTAACAATTATCTACCTCGTGAGTTCTATGTAGGTAAACATATCTTAATTTATTGTTGGTGAATCGAAAAATACCGACTATTTGCTAGCCAACAAAACTTTTAACATGCGTATTTTTTTGTAAAATAAATACATTGGTTTCAGAAGAGCTGTTTTTGATTCCTGAAATCTTTAAAATATCTTTTTATTTTTTTTGAATATTATTTTTTTGAATATTATTTTTTTTGAATATTATGAAAAAGACATTTCAGGAGCTGAAGTACTATTTGAGTATGGATTTCAAATCGTTTTGATTCATTGAGTATGTTTTTGAAACGCTCTTTCCAAGTTTTTCAACAATTATCTATTGAAAAAAAAAATATTTAAATGTATTTTATATACATATCACGGTTGGAAAAAGGCTTACTATTGTACTGAATTTTGTACTATTTGATTTTCCCAGTAGGTAAGTACTACTTTTCAACTTCAGTACTATTTCAATTATTGGCAAAAGACCATTCTGAAATTTTCATCAATTGAGCTCAACACTTCACTCAATCGCTGTTTTGGCTTAAGTCTGATGAAATTCATTCTGTTTCGTGCAAAAAAATAGATATTTACTATCAATTTCAATTAATGCGAACTACTTATATAGGGTGTCTCGAGTTCTTGCACTATCTTTTGGGGGATGATTCTTAAAAAAAATTTTATAGGGGAAACATTCATATGGTGACCATAAATATTTTTCTTCAGAGCGGTGACGCCTGTAAATTTTAATACTAAAAACATCAATTTTCAATTTTTTTTTCTCTCGTAATATAACACTATAGCATAGCAGCCATAATATTGACTTACTTCAAATCTAGTTTTACGGCAAAACTATAGTTAAAGGGTTTTCGAGTTTTAAGTTTCTCACAATTTTTTATTATGCAAACATACTTTGACATCTAAATCAAAATACTCATACATAGTTTGATTTTAATCTATAGAAATAGTTTTGATGTGAAACCAGCTTTGAAGCAAGTCATTAATATGGCCTTATAAGAATAAAAAAGCAGAAATTATAAATTACAAAAATTATAGGCTGTGCAGAAAAATTAAATCCCAGATATTTGAACCAACAACTTTTCAGCTTTGCTTTCAAATATTGAAGCCAAAATTATGATGATGCGTCAGCTCAATTTTTAATGGACCAGGATTTTGTTAGATCTTATTTTCTAATTTTGTTTATTAGAAATACGAAAATGAAAATAGAACACTGATCTTCACCAATTGACTGTGCTGTTTTTCTATATTTTGACCAGAGGATATCACTTAAAATAACAGGTTGGCTTTTTTAAATCTGCCAAGACTATTTTGTGGTCACTCCTATATCTTTGAGTGTAGGTACTAATAAATTTCTGTTCAATTTAGTAATTCCATCATTTTCTGAACTTCTTCCAAACCACGAAATCACACTCAAAGTAATCTTGACTTGTAAAACTAAAATCAGCCGCTTCATATTTTACAATGGAAAGAAAACAACCCATATTCAGATCTGGGGATTTTCAAAAAAAAATTGTTTTAATGTATTCGAAAATCTGCAATATTTTCAAAACATTTTTCAGTGCAGGCGTCTATGTAAGAGATTTAGTTTAACTATAGGCCAGAGGATTTTCTGTCAGCTTTATTAAAGAATCCTCTAAAAGATTTATCATATTATGTGCATTGATCGACTATTTTCAAAGCAGGACATTTCAATGATTTCACTAGGTACCTTATCAATGATCATTGGAACAATAAGTCATTTCATGAGAAAGGTTAGGCCGAAATGATATTTTTTGGTGACCAGATATCCTAATTTATTTATAAGCTTTATTTTGGCATTACAATTTTCAATGATGAGTTTCAATGATAGCTATATTAACTGGCATGTAACGATGGCAACATCTAACAAAACATTAAATTCCTGGTAGAATTCACGATTGGAAAAATTTCAGTACAATTTGGTCATTTTCAGTACTATTTTTTTTCAGCGTTCAGTACTATCGACAAAAGTCGATTTCCATCACTGATACATATTCATCACATTTTTTTAAAAATAATTGTACTGTTGTTTTTTTTTAGAATTTCTAGAATTTTGTTTACCCCAGAACATTTAATTTCTTCGTAAATATCGTAAATTTGCCCTGGAATATATTTTCCTTTGACAAAAATGCAATAATTCACGTTCCCGTGAAGGGGGGAAACATTTCGATAAAATTTTATTCATGATAAATGTGTTGATTGGAGTCCAAGTGGTCTCAGTTATAGGTCAATTTAAAAAATTCGCTTTTATGTCGTTTCGACAATAATCATGCCTAGTTTTTTTTAGATAACTAAAGAAAAAAGTGTGAAAAAATGTTGTAAATTAGTTTTTAACTAAATTAAATAAAATTTTTAATTTCAAAAGATTTTACTTATAAAAAGGAAATGATTTAAATAAATCGACCTATAACCCAAAATATGGTTATTTTATTATAGATTTATTTTATTTACGCCACGAAAACACTTTTCGGTTTGCTATGGATATCTTGACTTCATTACATCGTAGATACGATCAAAAACTAAAAATATACAAAAAAATTGTTTTATACAAGTTACCATTCTATTTTTTAAAGGTATTAATTTAAAAATATGTTTTCGTGTGCATAGATTTTTTCGGAAAAAGTGCTCTAATTAGGACTTTGAGCATTTCAAATAGATAATCATCTGCTCCGGACTACATTTGGTGCATAATAAAACGCAACTTATCATCATCATCATATTATAAAACGGCAAACACGAATTTTGTGGTACAATTTACGCGGTCTAGAATGCCGAATGCATATAAATTATATATCGTTGGAAAGGTTTTGTGGCACAGAAGTGCACAAAATATAAGTTAATTAAAATATTAAACCGCAAATAAGTTAAATTAACAAAAGAAAATTTCGTATTAAGAGGCAGCGAGAGAGGATATTTTTAAAAGCACACAATGAGGTGGTTGTTCATCGTCCACACGGATGAGCTTTAGCGGAGAATCATCACCAAATAGATACCTACAAAAAGAGAAAAAAAAAACAACCACGAAACAATGCACCACAATAGAGCTCTTTAACAAACAGCAATATATCTCTGTCTCGTTCATTTTTAAATGTCAAACTGAAATTCTTGAAACAAATGACATTTAAGCGACAGCCATTTGTTTTTGTTTTGGAGGCAAATAAATATTCGGAATTGTTTTTTTTCCTTTTTTTATAGAAAACCTGCAAGTAAAAATGTTTTTATACTTTATATAAGATATTTTAAACTGACAATTTGGTAGAGATCTCTATTATTGTGCATGTGTTTGGTTGATTTGGATAGATTAGGAGAGGGGGAGCGAGATAGAATACAAAGTCATGGTGGAGTTGGCAGCTTGCATGTCGCATTAGTATACAAATCGTCGTGCATAACAAAAACAAAGGTCTTATTATAGGTTTTAATAGGCGTAAACTCACGAGAACTGTTGTAAGTAGGTACTTTGTAGGCTTTTAACTTCAGTCAAAACTTCTGTCAATTGGAAGATAATGTAATTGGCACTCGGATTTCGAAGGCAGGACGTAATAGTTTAATGAATTACTTAACAAAAAGCCTGATATTAAAACAACACTTAAAGATTTTATTATTTTTTTGTTTAGGATTATTATTTCTTTCCAAGGAATGGCAAAAAACACCCAGCCGGCAAAACTTTATTCGAAATTGCCGCTCAAAACGATCAAAATCTAGCCAAAACCTATACCAACTAATATTAAACAACTTAGTTTAAAGAACAACAAAATGGCTTTCTATAACAGTATGAGGGATAAATATGGCTACAAATTCTGCAACACATTAAAACAATATAGAAAACTGAGTACAACGAGAGTCAAAACAACAACAAGCAAAAACTTTCTTTTAAAATGCAGGAAACTTGGATTGACACCGAACTTCATCACCAATACAACAACACAGCTAGAAAAATTATTTGAACAGGATATTGGTAAAAATCATTCTTTATTAACAGCTTTGGCAGTTACTGTATAAAAGTTTTTAGTTTTGTTACTTGCCAGTTTTGCTTTAAGCTGTTTAATCGAACTTCTGTTTATTAAAATGAAAAATACCTTGTGTTTTAACTTAAGTGCAATATAAATGTAACAAGTGTAAGTTTATATTGTTTGTAAAGTTTGTAAGAAATTTGTAATTTATATTTATCAATGCAAATATAGGAATAAGTTGTTCAACCTGATGATGTCCATAGACATGGACGAAACGTCGTGACAAAATAAATTACTTGTTTTATTTGACCTAAAGCCCATCTTACAATCAATAAGATAACTGTTAGTTTTTAAGAAATTAAAATCGTCCTAGCTAGATTGAGCGATAACTTTTAAAGAAAATAGTTTCATATTTTTTATCTACTACCTATACCCTTTCAATCGAAATATTTTTTTAATTTTTATCGACTCGGGGTTTTTTCCCCCATATATTTTTGGGCATTCTCCTTTTAAAAAAAATTATGTTCTAACTGATTTTGTTCATAAATTTACGTTTTTAAGTAGGTATTTTTGATTTATAATATTTTATCAATTTTAAGTCCAACACTGAAACCCAGATGCTTATCTAAATGTCATCTAGTAAAAATCAACTTTACTACTTATGTACTTACTTAGTGGAAATAGTGTGTCTGGAGCAACAAAGTCGAATTTAAGGAAAACTTTCTTTATTTTTAATTTTGAGACATTTGAGCATATAATTTTCAGTGCTCGACTAAAAATTGACAAGAGCATTATATATTAGCATTTAATTATTAATAGACGCTTAAAAGAATAAAAGAAGAGGCTTCTAGCTTTGTAAAAAGGTATAGCATGGTATTGTAACAGAAATTATAATCTGAATCACCCTGCATGATTGAGTATATGTACATATAGCAAAAATTAATTTAAAATCGTGGTGATTGAGCTTAAGGAAAACATTTTTTTTTATAGGTAAACATAGATTTTGTCCGGACAAAAAATATCGTCTCTTTGCTAAATGGGACCATTTCAAAACCCATATCAAGAAATATTTTAAAACAGCAAAAAAAGATTTGTGTTATTTAAAAACACGCCGGAAATAGGAAAAGGTATATAATATATGTATATACATAAACTAAGTGTGCATAATACTAAAAGTATTATATTATTAGATTCCGAAGACTATTTATTAGCAACACTGCTGAACTCTGTCATTCCACCAGTGTCCAGATTTAAGGACAGAACTGGCCACAAGAAAGTTTTATTTTAAGACTCCCGCCCATTAACCGGTACAGTGATAAAATAGAAGAGCTTGTCAATAAGTACTATAATATTGGTCTGGCCATACAGCCTTTTATAATAGTTGTCGGGCGGATGAACACAATTTAAATTCATTTTTTATATATTTGGACAAAACTTTATACAAATTTGATTCTTTTATTGAAGCACTTGATATGTGTTTCAAGACGTTTCAAGTTCTATCTTTGAACTATCCTCAAGCTTGTCAGCCTTGTTGGGTTTTTATAGAAAGATTTTATAATATTGAAACCCAATTTGACTTACAGTCACCAAATACAACGTCACTTTTAGCTCTTTGATTCAAAATAGCTTTTAGCTCTTTGTAAAAGATAAAATGAAACGCTCGGTACTCTGAGCCAATATTAAAATATGCTTTTTTAGCTTTTGATATATGTAGTTAGTATATTTTCCTTATTCTAAATATTTACATACATGATTTGAAATTCGATTTTTGTTTTTGAATACCTACAACAAAAAATAATTGTCAAAAGCGTGAATACAAATTATGCTTTATGATATTATATTTTTAAAATAGATATTGGCAAAATTTATTAACCATGCATATTTGCTTTGAATGCTTAAGTTACTTCATATTTCATATCAACTGCTTTCCTTGTACGTCGTCTTAAATACTATCACTTAATTGCGGAAAATATTTATTTGCAGTGTAAGCAAAATAACTACAACCATTTTTTTCTAATTACAAAGCCTTTCGTCGTCATTTAGACAATTTGCATAAGTCTTCAGTTTTAGAAAATTTGAATATAAGTTCCGAACGCCAAAACAGTTCTAATTTAAAAAGTCTTCCGATTGATATTAATTTGCAAGACAGTCAGTCTAGCAGCACGTCACCTGAAGTTGCAACTCATAAGTATGATGTTTCAAGTATTTTAAAACGAGCTTAAAATATCTGTCATTAATATATCTTTGAAATTATAGGCACGTACATTCATGCCCAGGAAAGAAGTATTAGAAATTCAGAACATAGTTTCAATTTTATAAGAAACGGTTACCAAATCGGTTGAAACTATTACTTTAGATAACATTCCAAATGAAATACAAAGAGATCTAGATTGCGTAACGAGTTTTTGTAATAACCTTTTTGAACAAATAAAATCAGAACATCTTATGCATAAAACGCTTAGTGATATGGGTATCTATGACGCACCAAAAAAATTTCTGATTAAGAACACTATATCTGAAAAACTAGTTAAAGGAATGCCAGTTTTTGAAGAAAAGCTAATAAACGTTTACCTGTTATCTATTTAATTTCAGTTCACATAATTTTTTTCCCTGGGGCCTTACAACTGACTTTAAAAAATCAAGAAAACTTTTTAAGTCAAGTTAAAATACAAAATTTTGTAAATGGTAACACTTAAATAAAAAGACAAGTTCGGACCAGATGAAGTTATAATTCTTTTTATATTATATTTCGACTATTTTCAAATAAATAGCTCTTGGTACCCATACATCTTCGATATGCACATGTTATTACACTTTTCCAACTCTTCCGCAGCATTTGGTATCGAAATTAGATTTCTTGTTTCACGCAGGTTTTATTTTGTCTGACAGTTTAAAAAATTGCCGAAATGACATTCACTTAGTTCAATAGTTGAAAAATTTAGAAGCCGGTTTAGAAATACATACAGCTGGGAAAACTGTTCATGTTCGTTTTGTTTTAGGTTTGATTGTGGGAGACAATTTGGGCCTGAACAGTATTTTCGGATTTGTAAAGTCCTTTAATTCTAAGAGATTTTGCCGTTGTTGCACAAGAAGCCGTACTGAAATGAAGGCCGATTGTAAAGAAGAAATTTAATATATTAGGGATAAAGAAAAATACAAGGAAGACCTATTAAAAGCTGATTTTTTATAGAGTGGGCTCAAAAGCTTCCACGTAAGTGAACATTTTTACTTCGACTTAATGCACGATGTGTTATGGGCCTGATTACAGCAAATTTAATCTCCACCCAAATAACACCGTCACAGCTAAGAGAAGAAAAACTGTTCTTCTATAGCTCTTAGAATGTGAAATCGGAAGCTACGCATAATTTCACCGCTCCGCCAATTTTTATTTAAAAATAAGTTCTTTAGTGAAGTTCATGAACACCTTTAGCTCTTACAACATATAGTTATTTAAATTTGCTCCCTAATACTGATCATACGATCTATGAACGAGCTACTTTAATTTTCAGCAACTAAAGAGCCATTGAAACGCTTTCAGCAAACACACGAGTAGTAACAGATGCCTTTAGAGCTCGAAAAGTAGCAGCTTTAGAGTTCTATACTGCACGAAGTAAAATACAAATGCATGCGCATATCGAAATGTCAAAAACTAGCATTAATAGAGCCACTACAGATCGGTTTCAGAGCTGATAATATTTTAACACATTCCACTCAGCCACCCATACACACATGTTAATATAATAGGGTGTTGCCTAAAATAAAAAAAATAAAGCGTACATGAATGTATTGTAACGATGAAATCAGCACCTAACTACTTTCGGAACAAACAAAGAGCCAATTACAAAAATACCCTTATCGAAGACAACAACCATTTATAAAAAATCCCGAGAGAGCGCGCCCATCTCTCTTAAGGGGAAAATGCGCTGAATGGAAGAGTGGAGAGAACGCCATCTCTCTTCATTGGAATGGAACCTTCCAGATAGCTTTTGTGCCAGTACTTTCGAGTAGAGTCCCGAACCTCTCAGCTCACTATATAAGAAGAAACTTTTTGAGCACAGACAAGTTCGAAGTAAGTATCCGGAAGTGAATTTAAGTTGCATATTATTGAGATTGATGATTAATAAAATATTTGAAGTGAAGTAAAGTGTGTTTAATTTAAAAGGGAAATAATTGACGGTTGACAGTTAAAAAGAAATAAGTTTTATATCGAACCTTGGTAAAACGTTACATTGGTGTCAGAAGTGGGATAAAACTTATTTTATCTGTGCATTTAAGTAAATTAACTTAAAATAAAAAGTGCGTGTGTGTTTTTTTTTAAATAAATAAACAGACAATGGGTAAAATTTTGAATGATTTAAATTGTGTTGAACTTAAAGCAGAACTAAACAAACGAGGTCTTCCTACTGCTGGATCAAAAAATGACCTCATTATTCGTCTGCAGGAACATTTAAGACAACAAGGCGAAAACACAGACTCGTTTATTTTCACGATTGAAATGGAGGAAGAGCAAGTAAGTACTAGTTCAGATATGACCAATATGATGGCTCTGCTGTTCGCCCAGTTCGAAGAACAAAGAAAAGAGCAAAAGAACCTTCTCGAAAAACAAGAACAAAATCTTCTCAAACGTTTCGAAAAACAAAGTGTAGAGAAAAAGAATCTTCTAGAAAAACAAGAAAAAAATCTTCTTGAACGATTTGAGGAACAGAAAATTCTCCTCGACGGTAAGCTCGATACTTTTGAGAACAAATTTGTTGCTCTTGACGAGCGTGTCGAAAAACAATTTTCGAAAGTAGACGCGAAAATCGAGAACGTTCAAGATAAGTTTGAGACAATGGAAAATAAAATTCAGAGCATCACGACGGAACTAGAAAGAGTTCGGAAAATGAAGATTGGAGAAAGTTCTGGCAAAATTCCAAAGCGAAAGGAAATGCATCCACCAACCTTTGACGGACAAACTTCTTGGTCGATTTACAAGAAGCAGTTTGAGGCAGCCGCAGCAACAAATGGCTGGGATGACGAAGACAAATTTATAGCTCTGACGCTTGCCCTTAGAGGTCCTGCTGCTGAATTATTGCAAACCATACCAGCAGACAAGAACGGCAACTTCAAGGCTCTTGTACAGGCCATTGACAAACGTTTTGGAGATGGCCATATGCAAGAAGTCTTCCGCGTCCAACTCAATACCAGAGTCCAGAAAAGAGGAGAAAGTCTGCAACAACTTCAAGCAGATATCGAACGTCTGGCTCACCTGGCATATCCAACTGCAGGAGAGGAAATAATAAACCAGTTCGCAACAGAAGCATTTGTCCGCGTTGTATCCGACATCAACCTTCAGCGAGCGATTCGAACTGCCGGAAAACGCACGCTTCCTGAAGCATTGGCGTTCGCTCTAACTATGGAAGCAGCAGAACAGGCTTCACAAGGAGTCCATCGGATAAGAGAAATAGAAGTTGAAGAATGCTCCTGTCAGCGAACGGCATTCCAAAGAAGTCAGCGAGACGGACCTGCTCGATGCTGGAACTGTAACAAGACCGGACATCTCCAGCGCCAGTGCAGATTGCCACCAAGAAGAGCTGCATGTCAACATTGTGGAAGTAGAAATAGTACACGAGAGCAGGTAAGCAATAACACCAACATTCCTGCTCAGCTTGTTTCCCAGCCGGGAAACGAGTAAGAACCAACTTCGAGGGGCAGAAGCTGGTTTCTGGTATCGATGGCCCCAGAACCACTATCCAGGTCTCACAGACTAAAAGGAACAACAAAAGTCTGACTGTGGAGGCAACATTAAACGGCAAGAAACACGTGGCTACAATCGACACTGGTGCCACTGCCTCCATTATAAGAAGGGACTTGGTTAAGATGACATGGCTGCATAACACCAATAGCTATCGTCTGAAAACTGCTACAGGAGAGGCAGCAAAAGTGTACGGAGAAGTTCGTCTTCCGATTCGTTTGGCAGAACTAGAGTTTTCACATCTGTTTTTGGTAGCAGATATATGTGACGAGTGCATCATTGGAATCGACTTCATGAAAGAACATGGAATAATTCTGGATATTGGTAAGCAAGTTCTTAGTTATCAAAATGTAGAGATTCCTATGGTTTATGGTGACGAAAAATCATCAACTCTAAGAAGTGTCATCAAAGAAGACATATGCTTGCCGTCTTCTTCTGAAGTGTTCGTTTGGGCTAAAATAAAAGGCGATTTGGGTGGTCATCGATACCTCATGGTGGAACCAGATACTAACCAAGGCTCCCAAAACATCATCGTTGGGAAGACTCTTGTGGCACCAAAGAACAACATGGTACCTGTACGGATTCTGAACATCAAACCATACGAAGTTAAGTTGAGAAAAGGAGAAATAGTCGGAAAATGTGAACCTGTGTCAGCGATAACTAAGATCACAGAAGAGGACACGAAGAAGCCTGCGAACTCCGAACAACTAAAGGCAAAAATCCTTAACTCAACCAATCTGAGTCAACATCAACTAAGTGGTAGCCTTCTTCATGAGTATGCTGACATATTTTCTTCATCCAGTGGGCAGTATGGTCGAACACAACTTGTGCAGCACCGGATCGACACAGGAGACGCCAGACCGATTCGTCAACCTGCAAGACGTCTCCCCTTAGCCAAACAAACCGAAGTTGAAGAGATGATATCGAGCATGAGGAAAGATGGGCTGATCGAAAACTCTAAAAGCCCTTGGGCATCGCCAGTGGTCCTTGTCAAAAAGAAGGACGGAAGCACTCGATTTTGTGGGACTACAGAAGGCTGAACGATGTGACAAAGAAAGACAGCTATCCTCTGCCCAGAATCAGCGATACTTAAGATGCAATGGAAGGTGCTAAATGGTTCTCTACTTTAGACCTAAAGAGCGGCTACTGGCAGGTAGAAATTCACCCAGAAGATCGTGAAAAGACAGCTTTCTCCACAGGAAATGGTCTGTGGCAATTTAAAGTGATGCCATTTGGACTGTGCAACGCTCCGGCTACATTTGAGCGTTTGATGGAATGCGTTTTACAAGGACTTACTTGGAAATCTTGCCTGGTCTATTTGGACGATGTCATCGTGTATGGGAAAACATTTGACGAACATTGTGACAACCTAAAAGCTGTATTCCAGAGGCTTCGAGAAGCACACCTCAAGCTTAATCCAGATAAATGTGCTCTTTTCAAGACCGAAGTTAAATATTTGGGACACATCATCTCATCCCAAGGAGTAAAGACTGATCCTGAAAAAGTTGACACTGTGAAGAATTGGCCAACACCACAGGACAAACATCAACTCCGAAGCTTTCTTGGCCTAGCCACTTATTACCGGCGTTTTGTGAAAAATTTTGCTGGAATTGCCAAAAGCTTGCATCAGCTTACGGAAAAGGGAAAGCCGTTCAAATGGTCAGGTGAGTGTGAGAAAAGCTTTCAGGAACTGAAGCTGCGTTTATGTAATGCTCCTGTGCTCACCTATCCGACCCCGGGAAAACCTTTCATTGTTGACGCGGATGCAAGTAATGTTGGAATTGGAGCTGTATTGTCACAAGTCCACGATGGAGAAGAAAAGGTTGTCGCCTACTACAGTAAGGTACTTTCAAAGCCAGAACGGAATTATTGTGTGACCAGAAGGGAACTCCTAGCTCTGATCTTGGCAACAAAGCACTTCCATAAGTATATCTATGGACAGAAGTTCCTTCTGCGAACAGACCATGGCGCACTCAACTGGCTTTTGAATTTTAAAAATCCTGAAGGTCAAGTAGCAAGGTGGATCGGAAGACTGCAGACATATGACTATCAGATTCAACATCGAAGAGGAAAGTTGCATTCCAACGCAGACGCATTGTCTCGAAGACCTTGCAAACAGGACTGCAAACATTGCACACGCCAAGAAGAAAAGGAAATGATTGCCGTCCAACGCATGAGAGCTGATCCAATTTACGGTTGGAGTAATGAAGAACTAAGGACTGCGCAACAAGAAGACTCGGATATAGAGCCCATTCTTGCGTGGAAAGAACACCAAGAAAAACCAGAGTGGTGTGACATCTCCGACAGAAGTCCGGCCCTGAAAGCATATTGGGCACAATGGGACTCGCTTCATGTGGAAGAAGGTGTTCTAAGGCGTAAGTGGGAATCCGCAGACGGTAAGTCCTATGTGATGCAGCTGGTCGTTCCTCGGTCCAAGGTTAATGACGTTCTTCGAGAGATGCATGACGGAGCTTCCGGAGGTCATTTGGGTGTCAATAAGACTTTGGAAAAGATACGACAACGGTTCTACTGGCTACATGCAAAAGAGGACGTCGAAAAGTGGTGCCGAAAATGTGATACTTGTGCTGCTAGCAAAGGCCCAGGTAGGAAGCTTCAAAGTAAAATGCAACAATACAACGTAGGCACGCCTTTCGAGAGGATTGCAGTAGACGTTGCCGATACATCCTTGTAGTCATGGATTACTTCAGCAAGTGGCCTGAGGCATTTGCCATCCCAAACCAAGAAACCAAAACAGTTGAGGATCAGATTGTCTTCAATTGGGTGAGCAGGTTCGGCGTACCGATAGAACTTCATTCCGACCAAGGAAGGAACTTCGAATCTAACATCTTCCAGGAAGTTTGTTCGCTCCTTGGCATTAAAAAGACGAGGACAACGCCGCTTCATCCACAATCTGATGGGATGGTCGAACGATTCAACCGGACGCTAAAGGAACATCTATCTAAGGTTGTCGGCGACTACCAACGAGACTGGGATAGACATATTCCATTATTCCTAATGGCATATAGGAGTGCAGTACATAGCTCGACAGGACATACACCATCTGAAATCTTGTTTGGAACGTCAATACGACTGCCTAGTGAGGTGAAATTTGGATGCCGGACAATTGAGCCACAATGAACAGAAGAATATGTGGATAACCTCAAAGAAAGGCTCATGGACATTCATCAACGAACCAGAGCATTCATAAAAACATCTAGTGATCGGATGAAAACACGTTATGATGCCCGAGCAACAACAACAGGATTTCAAGAAGGAGACCTCGTGTGGTTTTACAATCCCCATCGACAAAAGGGACTGTCACCAAAGCTTCAACAGAACTGGGAAGGACCCTACACTGTTGTGAAGAGACTAAATGATGTGGTCTACCGTATACGGAGAGGAGTAAGAGGGAAACTGAAAGTAGTTCATTGTGACCGTTTGCATCGTTATAATGGTGAAAGGAGCGGCAGAATTGTTCGGGACGATCAATCTTAGGAGGGGGGCAATGTAACGATGAAATCAGCACCTAACTACTTTCGGAACAAACAAAGAGCCAAGTACAAAAATACCCTTATCGAAGACAACAACCATTTATAAAAAATCCCGAGAGAGCGCGCCCATATCTCTCAAGGGGAAAATGCGCTGAATGGAAGAGTGGAGAGAACGCCATCTCTCTTCATTGGAATGGAACCTTCCAGATAGCTTTTGTGCCAGTACTTTCGAGTAGAGTCCCGAACCTCTCAGTTCACTATATAAGGAGAAACTTTTTGAGCACAGACACAGTTGATTTTTGAAAGCGAAAGTGTAAAGTTCGAAGTTAAAAGTATCCGGAAGTGAATTTAAGTTGCATACTATTGAGATTGATGATTAATAAAATATTTGAAGTGAAGTAAAGTGTGTTTAATTTAAAAGGGAAATAATTGACGGTTGACAGTTAAAAAGAAATAAGTTTTATATCGAACCTTGGTAAAACGTTACAGTATTTTAATTTGTAGTGTATCTATGTATTAAGTACAATTTTTTTCTGTTGAGCCTTGCGGGTAAAATTTGATGATCTGTAATTTTTGCACAGTAGGTATAGGCTTTTTAATAGCATATGACAAACATTTTCCGCGCTTAAATTTTAATCATCTACGCAAAAAAATATAATAAGTTTTTTTTTTTTTTAAAGAGGGATGGTTATTTAAAAAAAAAAAAAAAAACCAGGATAAGAATAAAAGTTTTTCTTATCACAACAAAGGTGTAGCTGCTAACTAATAAAAAGTTTTAAAACTGTTTTAATTTAAAAAAAAAGTACACCTTAGACTTTAAATGCAGTTCCGCAAAAAATACTCTTTAAGCATAAAAAATTTGGTTCTTAAAAAAAATAGTTATTATTTGATTTCCTTGACTTTTAAATTCTTAAACACCCTATCTTGTTACAACAAACAAGAAATCAAAAAGACAAAACTGCCAAATAGAGCTCGATATTCCCAGCAATTAATATTGCAGCTCTAAAAGCCGTGGTATTGCAGCTTCTTGCCGAATGAGATTATGAGATGGCGACGAGATAGCAAATTAATGCAATATGTTCTTAATTCATTTTTTTTTTATTTTTAAAAAAGAAGCAGCTATTCTCTAAACAAAACACAAAACTGTTTTTATTTTTCAAAAATAATTTTATATCTGCTATGAAAAATGTTTATTTTTTTTTGTACTCTAGCTAGTTTTTTTTAATTATTGAGGGGTTAATACACAAAATTATGAAGGCGCGTTGTAATTTAACGAAGTACCGTCACTACATTTGTGAAAATATTAAACGCGCACTTTAAATTCACTATCATACGTTCGAAAATTATTAATTTCTTTTCCTTTTTATTTTCATAGATATTTTTTAATTTGGCAATAGTCATCTTTATAAATCATATTTGTATACTTTGAAACAATTCATTTATTCTTTAATAGTATTAGAAAGTGCATGCGTTTATATATTTTGCATCATTTGTATTACACAAACTAATACACACAAAAATCACTGATCTCTATAATATACTGGATAGTGTATACCATTCAAGTATAACAGTTTTTTTTAATTCCAATTGAAGATGACATAAGGTAGCTGAGTGGCCAATTTTGACATCTATGTGAAACAAAAAAAAAGTAGTTTGAGGTTATTTTTTTTGTGAACCCAACAAAACAAAACAAAACTGTAAAAGCAAAACAACTGTGAAAGCTGGTGGAAAAATTTAATTAATTTGATAAATAGCAAAAACGATCTTAAATAACAAAAATTGTGAACAAAACGAAAGTGTAAGTGGAAGAATTTTATAGAATTAATAAATATATGAAATATAAGTTGAATGCTTTATGGATCCCATTTCTGTCCGCTATCATTTTGATTTCGGTTTAAAATATAAATTTATTTGTTGAGATCCATCAGTACATCAATTGTATGCAGCTTACCTACACAAGCACCCGAGAAATAGCCCCGAACCATAACTGAACCCCCTCCATGTTTTAATCCAACAAGTGTTTTTTTCTGGAAGGAGCTCCGTATTTTGTTTTCGACAATACTCAGAACCATCGGCAAATATATCTATTTTCCAAACACAAAATCCATGCATTCGTGTTATTTTGCAAAGTTAAGATGTTTAGCTCTTCACAAAAATGATAGAGGGTTTTTCCGGGCAACTCAACCGTTGTAACCATGCCTTCTGAGAGTTTCTGTTGAAGAATCTTTGTTGAGTTCCTACTGCAACTTTTCTGCGTTGATCAAAAAAGAACACTTGAAGCTAGTTTATTTTGATCAAATATAATTTTAAAGATCACTCAATAACTTTGGATTACCAAAGATATCAGTGTTACAAATAATAATAATCAGTGTTACCTAAATTTGCGAATAACTTTTGAAAAATTAGTTTTAGAACTAGGTACTTTTTGTATTAATTTAGCATCTTGTTACTTACCGACTTCTTTTCACGCTGACAGTATGCCGGGCATTGTTATTCAAATGATAAGTTGTGTCCGCATTTACACCCAATGGTCCACTACCTGCTTGATATTGGAATTGCCATTTGGTTCCTCTAATGATGCTCAGTTTAATATAAACTGTTGGCCCATAGCATGGAGGAGCTCAGAATTTTCTGTGGTTGTCTTGAATTGGTAGTAAATTTATGGTAGCATAGGCAATTTGGAACATAACATTATTGAATAAATCATCGCCCTCGTAACGCAGCGATCCAAGAGTGAAAAGAAAAGAAAAGAAAAGAAAAGAAAAGAAAAGAAAAGAAAAGAAAAGAAAAGAAAAGAAAAGAAAAGAAAAGAAAAGAAAAGAAAAGAAAAGAAAAGAAAAGAAAAGAAAAGAAAATACATAAGTTATTTTACAATTCCGCTTCTTCATTTATACCAAATAAACAATGGCAAAACGTTCGTTGGAAGTAAATATGTATATTTTTGATTAAATAAATTAATTTCTTCATGTCTTTATTCTCTATAGGTTTATATTTGAAGAGCATCCTGAATATCTATTTTAAAGTAAAAAAAAAATAGAAAATTAAAGTTTGATGATAAAAGATCGGTTACCTTGCCCATAACATTTGGGTAAGTATGAACATTTATCCTACTTTAAAATTCCAATTTATATAAGTTTTGAAAGTCACTGATATATACCTATATTTCGGGCGCCATCAGAGTCTTTTTTTTTTCAGGTCGTGCGACATGTATTAATGCACACCCACCTTTAATTGCGATTTGTCTCGTCTTTGATCTTGCAGGCCATTAGGTATAAACTGTTTTAAGACAAATACGAATCTCATTTATATGAAATACGTTGTTCATTTCAAATAAATGACTTTTCTGTATAATTCAATGAGGGATCTGATTTAGAACAAATTGTTTAAAAACTTAAATCACAGATATCACACCTTTGATTTCAAAACGCTTGGAGAATAATTTAAAGAAGTTAAGCATTATTGTTTAATTACCAATTACAGTAAAACCCGGATAAGTGCCTCACCATAAATGCCTCGTTTTGAGAGGTACTTATGCGGGTTGGGCAGTTATCAAAAATCCACTTAAGTGCGCAAAGCACTTGTTTATATACAAAAATAAAAAAAAATCAACAAAAAAACATTTAATGGCAGGCATTTAAAAAATAGGAAATAACATTACATCAACAGAATAGTATCGGTAATCTTTTAAAAAGAAAGCGCTAAATAAAAAGAAGCTTTTGTCTTTTTCTGCTGATTTCAATTGTGTACTTTTTTTCAGTTTAGTTTCAATAAAAGTATACCAAATAAAAGGTAATTAAGCGGGGAAGGCAGTTAAGCGAAAGCCACTTATTAAATGAGTTTTATATGAAAAAATTCTCAAAATTGTGTTTCTAAAAAATAAAAGGTATTTATGCGGGTTAGGCACTTATATGATAGGCACTTATCCGGGTTTTACTGTAAAGCATAAATGTATTTAAATATAATGCATATCTTATTTAAAACATGCTGGTCAATCTATTAGAAATATGTATTCTAGGTTTTGATTTTAGTGCATTTGCTACTAGATTCAAAGTATGAATCTTATTTGATATGAAATACTTTGTTCGTTTCAAATAAATGTTTTTTTCCGTGTGAAACCGGAATGGTTGCGAACTTGAATCAAAAACATCGCACCTTTGATATTAAAACGCTTGCATTTAATTTACAGTAGTTATGCATTATTTTTAAATCACGAGTTGATTGTATTCAAAGAATAAATGTATTTAAATATAATGCATATATCTTATTAAAAACAAGGTGGTCAGTTTATTCAAAATAGATATTCTCGGTTTTGATTTTAATGCATTTACTAAAGCTGCTTAAATTTTGTTTTTAATGATGACATCCTTTATTCTTAGTAGCAAACAATTTTTATTAAATATAATAACTACTTAAAATTAAGCTATAGGTGGCTTTGATTCAAAGTTGAATCATATTCATTCTGAAGTGACTTAGTTAAATTTGTAATCATTTGTATGTACCCCACGGCTTTGATTTTAATAAAGCCATTTTCTTTGATTTTAGGATGTTTTTTAGCTCAGTGAGCGATTTGGTAAACATAGACATTAGTCATCTCGTCTCGCAAGCCTCGTAAAAAGCTCTAAGTGGTTTAATGAGTAGGAAGAACTTCTACTTGATTCATGTGGCATCACAATGGACCAACTTATGGTCTTAGTGTGTCAAGCACTTGTGCTGACAGCCACGCTAACCTAACCTAACCTAACAGCAATCAAGAATAGTTCTAAGAAAGTGGGTGGATGCCACGCCTCCTGGCATCCAAATCTAAATTTTTTTCTTTGCATGCACTGCAAGCCCTACTATTCTACCAAATTTCATTATTCTAACAGAGAGAAGTGCTCCATAGTAATTGATAATTCTATAAAGTGGGTGGATGCCACGCCTCTTGAATGAAAATTCACAAATTTTTAATTTTTTCCTTTGTATGCATTGCAATCCCTACCGCTCTACAAAGTTTCATTATTCTACAATAACCAAGACTGGAACATATAATTAATAATTTTTTTGATAAAAAGAGGGTGGATGCCACGCCTCTGAATTAAACCCAAACCTCAAATTTCGATTTTTCTCTTTTACGCACATTGAAAGCCCTACAGTTTTACCAAATTTCATCATTACAAATATCAGAAAACATTTTAAGGAAGTAGGTGGATACCACGCCCCCTAAACGATAAATCTCAAATTTTCAATTTTTTTCTTTGCATGCATTGTAAGACCTATCGCTATACCGAATTTCAGCATTCTAAAGCAATCAGAAGCATAATTATATAATTAATAACAATTTTAGGAAGTGAGTGGATACCACGCCAATCAAGAGCCGTCCATATAATTGATAACTATTTTGAGAAAACTTTAATTTTTTTCTTTGTGAGGCCTAGCAGTCTACAAAATTTCACATCCTACATCAATCAGAAGTGACAAATATAATTGACAGAAATTATGAGAAAGTGGGCGGATACCACGCCCCTATATGGAAAACCCCAAATCTTCGATTTTTTCCTCTGTATACACCATAAGGAAGGCCTAGCGTTGTGCGAAATTAAAAGATTCTAAGGTGTCGGGAAGGGATACATATTTTTGATGATCTGTCAGCCAGTGAGTCAGTCAGGTACGGTTTTCGCGATTTTAGACGTCCTATATCTCTGGATCTGGATCTACTTATGCTAAGGAGTTTGTTCGATAGCTCGTTGAAGAAAAACAATATTCTATAATTTGCTTCAAAAGAAGCAGTTCCAACGAAAAGAAAAGAAAGAATTTGTTTTAAAATAATTAATATATATAAATGAAATTTATTAAATATAAATTTAATATATGTTGATAAAAATGGAAATTAATGATTTTATAAAAGGAACAACTTGCCTGGCTGACGGTGGAATCTCAAGTGGAAGATTTAAAGAATATTAAAAATAAAGAGGAATGGAAGATAGGATAATGGAAGTTAGGATGACAGATTAATGAATTTGGAATGCAAATCGTATGGGTTTAAAGAAAATTGTAATAGATGCATAGTGATGCCAAATTTGTAAACTAATTGAGATTAGTTTAATTGAATATTAAACATACCGCCGGCCAAGAACGACTGTTATTAACATAAGATTTAAAGTTGTTAATTAAAATGTTTAAACAAATAAACTTAATAAGTTTACACTATCTTAAAATAAATATATACTTTATATATAGGCATTTCCTCCGATATAGTAATTGCATGGGGACCAGGTTAGTCAGCGCCTGGTACTCGCTGCAGGAAAAAAAAAATAAATAAAATTTTATGCTGATTATGATGCATCCATCGGTTCGTTTGTGGGAAGCAGGCAGAGTTTTGTTATGGGACGTTTATATTGCTTCCCATTTGATAGAACAGTTACCACTCTGCAAATTCCATCTTGTCCTGAATGGACTTGAACAATCCTTGCCAATGGCCATTTTGCTGGAGGAAACCGTTCATCGGTAATAAGCACAATATCGTTGACGTGGAAATTCCGTTCAGTTTTTGATAGCTTATTTGGTCTGTTTTGAAGTCTGCACAGATATTCCGTTCTCCATCGCTCCCAAAAATGTTGGAACATTTGTTGAATCTGCTGCCAACGTGTAAGGCGGTTGATTTTCACATCTAGTATTGCAGGTTCCGGTATTATAAAAGCTGGCTCTCCGATAAGGAAATGTGACGGTGTAAGAACACTGGTATCGGATGGATCATCGGTCATGGGGCAGAGAGGTCTGGAATTGAGAACACATTCAATTTGAATTAACAGCGTATTAAGCTCTTCAAAGGTTAAAATTCGATTTAATAAAATTCTTTTTAAGTGGTACTTAACTGATTTTACCCCTGCCTCCCACAATCCTCCAAAGTGAGGTGAGGCAGGGGGAATAAAATGCCACGTAGTTCCTTCAGATGCAATTTTCTCTCTTACGTGTACTGGAAGAAATTCGTTGAATTCTGTATTCATCTGACGAAGAGTTTTGTTAGCTCCGACAAAGTTCGTCCCATTGTCGCTGTATATGTTACTGCAGCTCCCTCTTCGTCCAGTAAATCGCCTAAAGGCTGCTAAGAATCCTTCTGAAGACATGTCTGACACGAGTTCGATGTGAATCGCCTTTGTGACCAAGCAGAGAAATACACAAATATAACCTTTATATGTTTTGGGTGACCTTCCCTTAGAAACACGTATGTCGAACGGGCCCGCATAATCAACTCCAGTGTGCCGAAATGGTCTGGTTTCATTCACTCGTACCTTTGGAAGTGATCCCATTAGTTGACTTGAACGCTTGTAGTTGAAACGAAGGCATAAAGTGCAGTCATGGAACTTCGATTTTGTTAGATTTCTTAGATTAAGAATCCAAAATTTTTGCCTTATGTAGGACATCATTAGTTGAGGCCCACCATGAATAGTTTTAATGTGAGAATCCGAAACAATAAGTTTTGCTAGATTGCAATAATTCGATAGAATAATTGGGTGCTTTGCATTTTGGTCGATATCAGCAAACCGCAATCTGCCACCGACTCGCAAGATACCCTCCTCATCGATGAATGGATGAAGATTCATAATTTTACTTTTATTTGTGACTTGCTCGTTTGATTTTAAATTTTTTATCTCAGACGAAAAATGTTGAGACTGGGATAAGCGAATGAGACTTCAAAAGGAATTTCGAATTTCCTTAGGATTAAGAATATTTTCAAAAGTATGCCTTTTCTTGAAATCAATGAGTCGTTTAATGTAACTTGTAACACGAAGAAGTTTGTTTAAAGAAGAAAATCGCAAGAGAAGATCGAAAGTAGGAGTTACATTTGTAGTTAAACATTTTATGTTAGCCTTTTTCTCCAGTTGAGTTTCGCAGTCTAGCATTTCTTGATTTGGCCATTCAGATGGCGGAAGACTAAGCCATTTAGGGCCTGACCACCACAAGGCGTGACTTTGAAGATCCTGAGGTTGGACTCCACGTGAAGCACAATCAGCAGGGTTATCTTCAGAGCGTATGTGATACCAGTCTGAAGTATTTGTCATTTCTTGTATTTCTGTAACCCTATTGGCAACAAATGTTTTCCAACGTATTGGTAATGCATGAATCCATGCAAGGACTACTTTTGAATCAGTCCAAAAATATGGTTTAATGTTAAGTGACTGACTGTCAATTGCAGTCATGTACTTTTTGAACAGTTTTGCTAGCAGTAGCGCGCCACATAATTCAAGTCGTGGCAATGATACTTGCTTGATAGGAGCAACTTTAGTTTTTGCTGTTATGAGATTGATAGAAATTTTACCATCATTTATGCAGCGATAATAAAGAGCTGCTGAATAAGCAGAGTTTGAGGCATCAGAGAAGCCGTGTACTTCTCCAAAAGATGAAGATAAAGTTCCCAACCATCTTGGAATTTTAATAGATTCTAAAGCATGTAGAGATTTCCGATAATTTTCCCACTCATACTTTAGGGGAGAGGGCAGTGGGTCATCCCAACCTATGCCAGCGCACCACAGTCTTTGAAAATAAATTTTTGCAAGAATGATCGTTGGGGCCAACCACCCTAGAGGATCGAATAGCTTAGCAGCATCGGACAATAAAGTTCGTTTTGTATGCGAACTGTGTGTTGAAAGTGATATTTTAAAGAAAAAGTGATCACGAAACGGATTCCAGAAAAGGCCCAGCGCTTTGATAGCCGAATCGGAATTCCCCTCAAAATTGAACGATATCTCACAATCTTCTGATGGAATATCGGACAGGAGCTCTGGAGAGTTTGAGGACCATTTCCTTAATTTGAATCCACCAGATAAAAGCATCTGTTGGAGCTCCGCTTGGATCTTTTTCGCTGTCTCTATGTCATCAGCTCCAGAAATAATATCGTCAACATATATATCTCGTTTGAGAATTTCAGATCCGATTGGATATTTACTAGCCTCATCATCAGCTAATTGCTGAAGTACACGTATTGATAAAAATGGTGCACAAGTTGTACCATATGTAACCGTTAGGAGCTTGTACAGCTGCAGCAGTTTTGCAGGGTCATTTCTCCAAATAATTTGTTGAAACTTTGTTTCTTCTGGATGAATGAGTATCTGTCGAAACATTTTTTCGATATCTGAAGTAAAAACAACGAAGAAAAGACGCCATCGTAATATAACGGAAGATAAGTCATTTTGTAGAATAGGACCTGGCAGTAACTCTTCATTAAGCGCCTTACAGGATGGAGGCTTTGATGAGCCGTCAAATACCACACGTAATTTGGTGGTGGAACTGCTCTCTTTCCAAACACCATGATGTGGAAGAATAAAAACGTTATCTGAATCAGAGAGTTCAGCAAGGTTACATGAGAGTTCCATGTGATTAAGATCAATGTACTCTTTTACAAATTTAAAATACTCAGTTTTTAGCTTAATATTCTTTGGGAAGATTCTCTGTTCTAAATGTTCGAATCTTTTGCGAGCATTATGAATTGAATTTATGAAACATGGGTAGTCTTTACCTAAGACTTTTGACTTAAAAGGAAGTCTTACAACATATCTTCCTGAAGAAGAACGATAATGTGTTTCCTGGAAGTACTTTTCACAGGCTCGTTCTTCAGATGTTTGCATACGTTCTGTGGATACTTCCTCAATTTCCCAGAATTTTCGAAGAGTATTATCTATGTTCACTTGAGTGTGAAAAGATAAAGTATTTTGAACATCACGGTTCTGAGGATTCAAGTTATTGATTGGTCCTGACAGGATCCAACCTAACTGAGTTTGTTGTGCCAACGGGCCATTATTAGTTTTGATGATACCTTCCAGGATAATTTCATGGAACACATCTGCACCAAGAAGTATGTCTATGCGTCCAGGCTCTGCAAAGGACGGGTCTGCTAAGGTTATGTTGCGAATATCAGAAGGCAATGACGCATTAAGACTTTTAGCAGGAAAGTAATTACTTATTGAAGTCATAACCAAAGCCTTGACAAATAAAGTAAATTTTGGATTGGTATAGGAATTAAGGTTGAATTCGACAATGCCCTTACAAGAGTTTGAAATCGTTGAACCAATACCGTTAATAACACAATTAAAAGGTTTTTTCTTCAGTTTTAGTTTTTGAACACAATGTTCTGTAATAAATGACGATTGAGACCCTTGATCTATCAGGGCTCTGAAAACGAAGTCTCCAGCTGCACTGGATATTTTTACTTTTGCTGTTGCTAGAAGTATTTGCGAAGCAGAATTTGAACCAAAATAAGTTAAAAGATGTGAAGAAGTTTCATTTGAAGAAGTAGCTAAAGCATTAGCAGAAGTTTCATTAGAAGCTTGATTAAAGTGTTCAATATGCATAACTGTGTTGTGCCTTTTGTTACACTTTCGGCACGTCAATTTGCTCCGACAGTTTGAAGCAGAATGTCCTGGTAACAGACAGTTTAAGCAAATGTTTTTAGATTTCAAGAATTTAATCTTATTTTCATGAGAAAGTGCCTTGAAATTCGTACACTGGTAAAGAAGATGAGATTCACTACAACTTGGGCAGGAACCATAATTGTTGGAAGCATGAAACGTTTTGACCTGATTTGGTCGTTTGTTGTTTGGAAACTTATCCCTTGCTTCACTAAAGAGCACAGTCGGCTTAGAGTCAATTACTTCTAAAGACCGAAAAGAATCTTCCAAAAACTCGTAAAATTCAGAAAGCTTTGGAAGATCGCATTGTTCATCAGAATCCGTATTTGTTTGATTCAATTTTAAAGATTTGTATTGTGAGCTTTTGGCCGTCAAAAAACGCTCCCAATTCTTACGGGTTTGACTGTCAAGTTTTTGAGAAAGAATAAAAATAACTAACACATCCCAGGATTCAGTTTTAACCTTAAGGTTTTCGATTGAAGTCAAACAATCCTTGGTAGTATAAAGAAGTTTCTTAATATTATCACAAGACTCCTTTCGCATAAGAGGTTGCTCAAATAAAGTTTTCAAATACGATTCAATAATAAAACGTTTTTTATCAAATCGTTCGCAAAGCATTTTCCATGCAGAATCATAATTTGCTGCCGAGCAGGGAATGGAGTGAATCATTTTCTCGGCCTCACCTGACACGCACTTTTTAAGATAAAAAAGCTTTCTAGCATTATCTAGACCGGGTTTATTATGAATCATTCCTGTAAATAAGTCCTTAAAGTGCATCCAGTTCTTATAATCACCATCAAAATCGGGAAGATTAATGATTGGAAGGTGGACACCACGTTCCTCATTAAAACTGCGATCGCCAAAACTGGTGTTATGAGAGAATGAATCATCCGTTTTAGAGGATGAGGAAGAAGAAATTGCCTTAATTTTGTCCACAATGTCGGACTTCAAATCCAAGAACATGTTCTGAAATGATTCATAATGACCTTCGGTAAAATATTTAGCATCGGATTTCCCTTTCTTTTTCTCCTTGGCTAGAAGAGATAGCTTAATGTGGTTAGAACGAAAAGCAGCCATTGAAACTTCAATTATTTCTAAACGGCCATTTAAATGACTGACCTTAGCTAAACGTTCTTTAGGACTCTTTTCAAAATTAATTTTAAAATTAATTAAATCTTCTTTCAAGTTCTCTTGTTGCAGGTAGAGAGATTCTAAAGTGTCTTCCATTTTGAAATTGAAATATACCAAAAGAATGAACTAATTTCCAAAAGAACTTAACAGAAAAATATTTATGCTGTTGGATCAAACCAAAAATGAAAAATAATGCTCTTTGTAACCCTAAAATTCAAGCAGGGAAACCTAAACGATGTATGAAGAAATTCAAAAAAAAAAAAAAAAAACTGAAAAGCTGATTAATTTTCGTTAGCGAAAACAGTTAATTAAAGATGAACGGATTCTTTTTCAGAATAGCACTATATATGTAATAAATGGAAACCACGTGTTCTATTTGTAGATATATTTAGGTTAATATAGTAAATCTGTACTGTAAGTCCAATGCGCCAAGAGCAAGTTATCAACTCGAGACTCCTTTGTACAATTTTTCCACGCTATATACGTAAGTGCAGTAAATTGTACTCAAAACGAATAGCAAAATAGCATTAACCGAAAGAAAAAAAAGAACACTGCACAAAAAATGCAAAAAACTGATTAGGTATATATTATAAGTATATACCTACAAAACCGTAATGGACTTTACAGTAACCGATTAAAAGATTTGTGAAAATATATATGTAATTATATTAAGTACATATAATCAAATCATATGAACACGTGATGAATCTTTTTTTTTTTTACTTTATATGAACTCACTTCAATAAAAGAAAATAAAATTAATTTTATATTATAATTAAATTATTCACGCTTCTATTAAAGCTTTTAATTGATTCAAGGTATAATTTAAAAAAATCACACAATGCAAACATGGAATTCTTGAAAAATATTCCGTAGTTGTTAATATCCGGCTCGAAGGACCAATGTTCGATAGCTCGTTGAAGAAAAACAATATTCTATAATTTGCTTCAAAAGAAGCAGTTCCAACGAAAAGAAAAGAAAGAATTTGTTTTAAAATAATTAATATATATAAATGAAATTTATTAAATATAAATTTAATATATGTTGATAAAAATGGAAATTAATGATTTTATAAAAGGAACAACTTGCCTGGCTGACGGTGGAATCTCAAGTGGAAGATTTAAAGAATATTAAAAATAAAGAGGAATGGAAGATAGGATAATGGAAGTTAGGATGACAGATTAATGAATTTGGAATGCAAATCGTATGGGTTTAAAGAAAATTGTAATAGATGCATAGTGATGCCAAATTTGTAAACTAATTGAGATTAGTTTAATTGAATATTAAACAGAGTTCAAACTTAGTGAGTCGCCTGTGCTTGCCTAGCTTAGCAAATATGCAGAGTTTAAAGATTCTGACAATTTTGGTTCCAAAGTTAGAGGGGGGTCGCAAATAGTTTGTTCCTGTAAAAAGTAGTGCCGAGAACTTGACTGGGCACTACCGTGCCCTTTGATAAAGTATATTACTTCGTGTTTAAATAGTCAATAAATTGTTCTATTGGAATCAATAAATAAAGGAAAGAAAAAAATGTGTCTGTTTCTGGGTATTTTATTTAAATCTAGCTTTAATCATTTCTAATATAAAAAGCCTTAAATAAATTTTGTGGTAGGTACAATTATCTCAAAAAGTATTTGACCGATTTTGATAAATTTTATATAGTTGGAAAGCCACAATTGCGGAGATGTGCAGAAAATACTTGAGACACGCATTTACACACTGTGGGTCATTTTTGTTTTTGTACTGTCGAACACTGTGCATATTTGAAAAAAAAAAAAAAATTAAAAAATCAAACATATTTTTTTGCGAAATTCCTAAATTTGTCAGTTTTTGTTGGCCGAGTTTCGGCCACCGAACGATACTAGCACCGATAATAGAGTTAGTTTGGAACTATATAGTGTCTGTGATACTAGTTTAATTTATTACTCAATCAAATAGGGCTAATTACACACCATTATTTATATTTTCTGCTGCTTTTAAACATAAATAAAGACTGTACCTACATTCTTGTGGAGCTGCCCATTGTGAATTAATCTGCAACATATGTCTGAAGCATTTTTCATAATCAAAAAGCTTTTAGTGCAGATGGACTATTTCTAACATACACTTGCTATTGCCCATGTCCATGGGCGTCTGATTGTATACTTCACAGATAAAAGCCACTGGAAGCTATTTGTATCTTTTTATGTTTAATTTTTGCTGCTTAATGCAAGTTAAAATTATGTAGCTCTATAGGTATAGGTATGTATTGCAGTGTGTTATTTTGCCACACCCACAACCCAGTTGCCAACGCATCACACCACACTCACTAACCGCCCCACATCTCTTTTATTTTATTTTGGGTGAAAAACAAACCAAGTGTAAGAGATTCTTGCAGCATCCCAGTTTTTGTTTCCGAAAAACTTCCAACGAAGAAACCCGATTCAAGGGAATATTTATTACAAAATTTTAAATGAAAGTTAAATTACAATTTATGTAAACCACAGCATGAATATAATGTATCTCTGAAAATTATTTTGTATATAAATGTATATCCTCTCCATGCAACCGAATATTACATAAACTCCGTCATAAAGGGAGAATTTTTATTTAAAATGGAATTTAAATGCATTTTATATTTAATTACTTATGATAATAAACTTTAAGGATATTTCAAAATTAATTGTAAGAAGGGTCCGAAATTTGTTCAGTTTGTGTGCAAAGGCTGCATGCAGAGCCTGGAAAATGTCAGCCCTCATAAGAACTTGTGTAAATTTATTTTCGCTGCATTGGAAAAAGCTGCACATCTTAACTCTACAAGCTTTAGGCCCAACCCATAGAATCCGTCGTATGCGTTGGGGCAACAGATCAGTTGACATTGTCTTATGAAACGGATGGGGGTGACCCAATGGATACGTTGCGTTGTTTTGACAGCTTAATTCAAATTACTAGGTGCTTTCGATTTTTCGAACCTATTTCGCACTGAGGAATGTCAATGAGAAAGTTGATTTTCGCTTGTAATTTGTAATAGTTTAAAAAATTGCAGAGTCATCACCCTTTCTTTGTTTTTTTCCTTTTTTTGCAGATTTACACGATAAAATAGAAAAGGTTAAAATTTAGCAGACAGTAACATTTTGTCAGTTTTGTCGTGTATATCGATTAGTTGTATAAATACAGAAGCTAGGGTCCAATTCCGCAAGCATGATACAATTGTTTCGTCTACCCTTTCTATTCACGTCCAATATATGTTCGAATAAATTTACTAATCTGTGTACACGTTATCCATAACGTTTGCAATTATACGTCCCAAAAAATTTAATTTTTTTTATTTTATTTTTTTGAGCATTGTCATTTCCTTTGAAAATTTTTTTGAGCCAATTTAATGTTTCGTTTCGATAACTTGTATATTCCGAATTCGGATTCGGTTTTCATATCTTTTCGGCAGATACCTACAGGAGTCTAAAATCGTTCCACTGAAAGAATTGTTTACGTAAACAAAATATCTGTTAAAGAAAAATTATTAAATTTTAGGTACTGGAAACCTACATGGAACTACTAGGAATTTGCAGTTTATTTTTTTTTCTTTCATATCAACCCTTTCCACATCGTGTATCTACATAAAAGTGTGTGGTTTGTTTTTATTACAAGGAATGCCGCATAATACAAAAGTTTGTGGCAAATTTTCAGAAAAAAAAATTAATTTTACTTCTTTTTTCGTGGTATTATGCTTTCATAGCGAAATTTAAAAGTTTTGCGCATACAGAAGCGAAAAAAGAAGAATTTCGAGGGCTTGAAAAATGGAGAGAATGTTATCATTGGATGTGTTCGAGATAAAAACTTATCTATGCAAATTTGTTATATAATGTATATACCTTTACAATGGAAATTTTAAGGGTATAGTACAAAGTTAAAGAATTGTTGCATCAGCTTTTGAGATTTAAAAAAAAAAACAATATCAGAAAATATATTATTGAAAAATTAAAATCTTTTGAAAACTTTTGTTTAACAAAAACAAAATACCCTGAGCAGAACAATATGCAGAGGACCCAAAAAGGGATTTAAATCTTTTGAACAGTTTAGTTTTTATTTTATTTTAATAAAAAAATAAGTGAATCCACGGTAAATCTCCGGTAACTGGATACGAGACTCTAATAATCGGACAGGTCATAGCGATGTTATGAGAACTTAGTAGGGGATTTCTCGTGTAAACATTTGGTGCAATGTTGATATAGTTCCTACTCAGTAATTTTGTGATGCCGAGAGAAGTAATATAATTTTGATGCTTTTGATAGAGCAGCCTGGGAGCTCTACAGGCAACAAAGAAGGGTGGAACGCCGATTTCTTAGGGGGGAAATAGAGAGCACATGAAACAGGCGGTTAAGACATGTACCGGCAGGAGAGATGTTCGAAAGTGAGAATGAGAATATGGTAGAGGATACACTACACAGTCGGTGCTGAGGATCTGGAAACAATATTTCTCTGGTCTGCTAAACGGCGAAGACAGCCAAAATTTCGCTGTTAGACAGACCACTCCATTCAACATGGACGATGATGGTCAAAATTTCCGTCCACCCGACCTTAATTAAATGCAGTTAGCGATAGCCAAGCTTAAAGCGTACAGGGCTGCTGGTTCGGATGGCCTGCCAGCCGAGCTATTCAAAGCAGGTGGAGATGACTTGGTTGGAAATCTCCATTTGGCCAGATGAAAGTATGCCCGATGAATGGAACACACCACCTCTTTATCGATTTCAAAGTAGCATAGAAAGCTTAGATAGAAGAACTTACCAAAGCCATTTCGCATTTCGGCATCCCTGCCAAACTCGTCTGCGTATGCAGGACGACGATATGGAGAAATCCCCCTGCTCCTTCAAAGTCAGTAAGGACACCACCGAACCCTTTGATATCGAGAAAGGCAAGGCGACGCGTTGTCATGCAACCTCTAACAAATTTCTTGAAGCAATTGTACGGACACAACTCGCAAGTCAACAACAAAGGTCCAATTTTCCAAAAGTGCGTTCAATTACTTGCTCATGCAGATGATATTGACATCATTGATGGGTGAACGGAGGGAGCTGTTACCAGCACGTTTGCAATTATTGAATCGCAGGCGCCGAAAATGGGTTTGGCTGTTAATGAGGACAAGATGAAGTATGTATATGCTATCATCGAGAAAGGAATCTTAACAACGTCGTCTCGGTCGAACGACATCAACAAACTTGGAGTGCATAACTGGAGCTAGGGACCGAGCTGGCTGTAGGGACTTGTTGGTTGAGCTCGTAGTCCATTCTGAACTGTAAGTGCCATATCTGAAGGAAGTAAGTAAGAAAGTGAAGAGAATTTCGCTTTTCAAATTTATATTGGCGGTTTTTATGTCCAGGATATAACCACTTCGACTCATTTATTAAAAGTTGGAAATTCAACTTTGTTATTTTTCCCTAGTTTTGATATCAATGATCCGCTAATTGCTAAATGGAACTCAAGGTATAAATATTTAATGATGAAATCAAATACACCGTTGATGAATGAAGAGGATCTAATTTTAAATATGTACAGTTAATGTACATAGTCATTTCAAAAACTGATCCTTTTTTCTGTTACATAGAATGCAATATCTATTTAAATCTATTACCTGTGGTCGGTAAAAACACATTACATAGGCAGCTAATGCTACATTCGTCCTAACCATTCTAGTTTATTTGCAATTACTTTGATTTATTTTATATAATTTATATCCCTCCTTTCTTGAAATTTATCGTAGATTCGCTCATAAATTGCAACCCATCAACTACTCTCTATCAAATATCACTTCTCCCACTTAACCAATTTAAATAAATAAGATCCAATATTATACACTGTACACACACATCCAACCAAACAAAATGGAAAAAATGAAAAATTGCCTATTCCGATTTACACACAATAAGTGAAAGCAAAATTTCAATTCAAGCGAACAATTTTTGCAAAGAATCAAAACAGAGCAAAAAAAACACAACATGAAAGCCTAATCATTTCCCATTTATTTATCCTATTTACCCATCATTGCCAGTGAGTCTACTAGATTTGCTTACGCAAACATCTCCTCCGCCCATACCACCATCAATATTGCACCCGAGGACTTTTCAAGCCACCACCATCACCGATGAGGATAGAAAGGAGTTATTGTTGAGAAAAAGTGAACGCTTACTTGTTCGTATTTCTGATTTTACCAACTTATTGAACCCCCCCCATACCTATAGCCACCACCGCAGTGGGTGAAAATTAGTTGAAAAGCAAAGAAAAGACGGATCTAGTGAGTTTCTGTCTCTCAGCATTAAATCTATCCTTTATCCCAGCATATAACCAACTCCGTCAGTCAGAGCCGCCATGACATCCACCACCGACGACGATGTCGATGTTAATCGCTGTCAGTGATTCTGATTTCACAGTGTAGCCCCCTCTGGGGGTCGATTTCATTATATTGACACAATAAGGGGTCGGGCGCACGTTGCGTTGTTCAACACAATGTCTTGTTAACTTTTTTTATTCGTCATTCTTTTTTGGGGGTTTTATCAAAGTAATCCAACGAAAAAAAAAAAAACTAAGCAAAAAGATACAAAAAAAAATGAAATTTATGAAATTCCAAAGTTATATTAGACGGCGGCGGCGGCGGCGGCGTTGTTGTTTCGCTTTTATTAAACACAAAATGTAAATTTATCTACAACTAGATACAGCTATTATATTATGTACGTTGATAGATAGAGCAAGATATATACAACCACACACATGGAATTGGGGGGGAGGAGGAGGGCGGGGGGGTTGATTTTGGATCTGTGTGTTTATGTTTAGTCTATTTTTTCCTTAACAAAGCGGGGGTGTAGGTTTGGTATGAAAATATAGCTGTAGGAGTTTATATTCCACTTTTGGGATGATGCGAAGAGGATCTAAACATAGATTTTCGTTTTGTAAGTAGACTTTAGCTATAGGCTACATTGCATATTGTTTTTAGGTAGAGATAGCCTCATTTATTAAGCTAGAAATTTGTAAAAAATAATAGAACCATAAAATATTGTTATAACCGAACTCTGTGTTGTTCCCTGCATTAATAAGCTGGTATCCTCTAATTTCCATAAGTCACAATGTGTTTTTATATAGTAAAATATACATATAATAAATATATACCCAACGGTTGCGTTTCTTATTATCTCGGGAGCTCTTTTCACTTTTATCTTACATATTAAGGTTTTAAATATCAATAGATACAATTTGTACTCGCAAAAAGGATTTTTTTTATGTACCTTGAAGATTTAAGAAATATAAAATGGACTACTTAAGTCGGTAATTTAGGAAAGAAAACATCAAAAAAAACTCATATTAATTTTTTGTCCTATTCTATATATTTAACATATCGTCACTTACAGACAAATCAAGTCACATGTCTTACGCAGAGTTGACATTACCAGTCGTTATGAGTAGTGATTTAATAGTTAAACACACGCTCTATCTTCTAATAGGCTCTGAATTTGGTATTAATTGTTTTTGTCACTTTCAATGCATTGGAAAGTCGAAATTCAAGGTTATATATTTAGCGTTTTCCCATGGTCGCTTATGTCAAATATTTCTAAGGCTGGAAGATAAATCTCAAGTAAAAGTCATCTAATGTTATTGCTTTCAAAGAAAATGAGGCTAGAACTCCAACACGTTGCTTAAGTTTTATGTTTTATTGAAATAATGGCGTATTAGGGCGCTATAAGTATTTAAAAATCCATCGGTTTAAATTTCCTCTTTTTTATAAATGCTTCACAACCACCTGAGTCAGCTACCACGAAGTTTTTATAGGCCAGAGTTGTAGCTATTTCACCGGCTGTCAGGCCGATCATTAAACACCTTTCGTTGGGCTAAGTATATTTGAAAAAGTTTTTGCCTCGACTGAGTATAAAACATAAGCCAAGTTGCCTTGAATCGGACTATGAAGCTAACTGAAATTTCAAAGGCTTAAAAAATTTTCAAAAAATTTATAGCTTAGACGAGACGAAAAAATATAAAAATTAAATAGAAAATAATTTGGTTGAAGGGAAACGATTTGATAAGTAAATGTGGAGCAGAAGAAAACGATAAATATATCCATTTTTACTTAAAGAAATAATTTCTCCACCCTAAAAGGTACATTTGCAGCATTTTCAGACAAATAGCTCCGAATAAAATAGCTAAACAAAAAAATCTAAGAAAGTTAATTTATGAAACAATAGTTATTAATGTATACTCGGGCATATATGCGTGCTTTTAATATTTACTATATTTTTATTTTCGTTTTTGAACTATTTACTTGTTAGGCTGTGCACACAGTAACGCAAGAAGCAATGCAAGAGCGTTAAATTTTTTCATAAACTGTTGAATAAAAAACTTGTATTAGCAACAAAATAAAAATAAATAGGTCTTTGGATTTTCAAAAACCTATATAGTATTGTATTATAGGTACTTCCGTCGGTTTTAAATAATTATTAATGCACTTTACGTCAATGCTTTACAAAATGGTCCCTCCCTTTTAAACGGGGGGACATAGACCCCCTATCATGAACTGTTTTTTTCTTAGAACATGTCTGAAAATTATTTTACAAAGTCATGGTCAGTAACTTGGAAAAATCCAGTATACTTTTTACCTTTGAAGAATCAGTACTTTTCATAGTGAATGCAAACACTGTAGCAAACAAATTAAATTAGAAAATTCTAACCCTCGCCACCTGTTTTAACCCCATAAACTCTATTCCAAATCATCAATGGAATAAATATAAATACATATACTTACTTTTTCTGTTATTTCTGGGTAAAATTGATCAATAAACACTAAATTTTGTAGGCTACTGACCGATTTTTTAGATTTCTTGAGATTTCTTCAGACCCCATCTTCCTTAGTGTTGCACCAAGCGAAAATATAAATATAACATTTTTGTAGGAAATTTAATTTACTTTAATTCCTTAGGGCAGCCTTTTTCACTTAAGCCCTTGGTTTTCGAAATATTCGCGAAAAACTAAAAAAGGGGACCTTTAACTCCCTCTCCTAGCTTAAGCTCCCGGCCCTGGGCTAAGGACTTTTGGTATGTTGGACCTGAGGGTCACCCCTACCACTTAAAAAAAATAACTCAGACTACACGATTTATTTCATTTATTTTATGATTTTAGGTCTTCGTTGACTGGACTATAAATTTTAATTACTTATATGTAATCAAGTTTTGTGTTTTAAAATGCTTTCTCCATCAATAGTTTACGTTACATTTTTTTTAACTAGAAAAGTACATTCGCCATTTGCCTTTCAGCCACAGATTGTACTAAGCTATTTCATCTGAATTTGTTTGAACAACAACAACAACTTAAAGGCGCTACCACCAAATTGTTTTACGAATTACTTTTAGGTATTTTAATTCGTTTTATTTTTGTTTGGCTGGAGATATAGCTATTTCAAGGTGTGCCAAACACTATCATCAGTCTCCTTTTGCAAATGCATTTTGTAAACAAACAGCACATCTCGACCTGTGAAGTCAGTGGTAATCAGTAGTGGAATGCGTATAGTGCATACTACGCATACTTCGAAGACTGGAGCAAATCTGATGCGTGGGTTCAAATCTCATGTGTGCATGTAAGTTTTTCATAATAAAATTGGATTAAAGCTCAGCACCACTAAAAGGAGACTGGTGATAGGGTTTGGCACCCCTTGAAATAGCTAATTTACAGCCAAACAAAAATAAAACGAATTAAAATACCTAAAATTAATTCGTAAAACAGATGGTGGTAGCGCCTTTAAGTTGTTGTTGTTCAAAAATTCAATAGCTTACTTTCAAATGAAAACTGAAATTTGAAGTTACTCGCATGGAACCCAAGGGCGTATCCAGGATTTCGATTAGGGGGGGGGGGAGGGGCTGATCATGATTATAAAACAAATTGGATCACTAAAATGGCTATATTATTGACTTTCTTCAAAGCTAGTTTTACTGTAAAACTAGTTCTATATGGGTTTCGAGTTTTAAGTTTCTCAAAAAATATTATTGATTTGATTTTGATGTCAAACTAGGTATGAATATTTTTATTTAGATGTCAAAGTAATAAAAATTTGTGATAATTTTAAAACTTGAAACCGCTATAGATCTAGTTTTTTGACAAAACTAGTTTTGAAGAAATTCAAGAATATGGCCGTTAGTAAAATTATTGACAAATTGACAAAAGGAAAATTTTCACAGAATATGTTGGAAAAAATAATATTTTGTATCTAAGGAATAAGGAAAGCCGTATAAAGTTAGCATGACAACTTTCGAAAAAGTTACTTTTGACTGTCTCAGAAATTGCCGTATAAATGCCGTAAATATGCCGTGAAGAGAAAAAAATTGCCGCGCCACTAGTTCTCCCAAAAATTGATGTCATGCTAACTTTATATAAAGTTAGCATTGGACTTTTTTAAATTTTGGTCAAAAATAACTTTGGGATATGCCATATCCTTCAAACTAATTGCCGTAAATATGCCGTGAAAATAAACAAAATTGCAGCGACAGTGGTTCTCCCAAAAGTGGCCAAAAATGGTTTTCATAAAAATTCTTCATATAAAATTAGCATGACACTTTTCAAAATTTGGTCAAAAATAACTTCCAAATATGCCATATAGTTGAAAATCATTGCCGTAGGTATGCCGTGCAAAAAAAAAAAATTCCCGCGACAGTGGTTCTCCCAAAAGTGCTCAAAAATGTTTTTTATACAAATTCTTCATATAAAGTTAGCATGACACTTTTCAAAGTTTGGTCAAAAATAACTTTTTAATATGCCATATAGTTGAAATTAATTGCCGTAGATTGCGTAGAATTGCCGCGACAGTGGTTCTCTCAAAAATGGCCAAAAACTGCCGTAGATTGCGTAGAATTGCCGCGACAGTGGTTCTCCCAAAAGTGGCCAGAAATGGTTTCCATACAAATTATTCATATATAAAAATTTGGTCAAAAATAACTTCTGAATATGCCATATTTTTTATAGTTGAAATTAATTACCGTAGATATGCAGTGAAAAGAACCACAGTCGCGGTTATGAATATAAAAATACTTTCACGTCAATTACTTTCATTTTCACAATCATTTTCATTTAATAGCAACGTTGTTATCTATTATTTTTTTTAATAGCTTTATTCATTCTAAATATTTAATTCTGTGTATAAAGTTGGTTCTATTTATTTTTAATAAATTAATTACTAAAATATGAAGGAATATGTTTTATTTATCGCGCATCCCAAAATGTATACTACCTCAATAGTAATTTAGTGCCTTTCGAAGAATGTTTTGTTGATAATGAGGTATTTATTTGAGTGAGAACATTTAATTGTATATGTTACTAGCTGTCCTGTCTTAGCTGTGAATAAATTCAGTTCGAAATGGAATAAATAATAATAAAAACAATGTGTAACTACTTCTAGAGGATTTACCATCAAATGAAGAAGGAAATATCTAAATGTTATGTAGCCAAACATTTTACAAACTGATAATTTTTTATATTTCCATTTTTTTTTTTTGAAATTTGTTACCTATTAGATGCGGCTATAAGAAGGGAGAAAGGTGTACCTACATATGTATAACTTAACTAACCCTCTAAAATAAATAATACAAAATAAGAATTACGTACACACCATACGTAATAATAAGAAGAAAGTGTAGTTGAAGGAATATACACTTTTAATGATCTCGAAGTTTTATTCTATATCAAGCTATCATTCAATTATCATATTGACTTTATTACAAGCAAGGCAAGAAGTCGGCTTGGATTAAATAAAGAAGTTTTCTAAAGAATTTAAGGATCCTCATATTTCAAAGATCCTTTACTGTGCACTTGTCCGTCCCATCTTAGAATATTGTAGCTGTGTGTATTGTCCTATCTACGATGTGTCTGTAAACAAAATGGAAAGTGTTCAAAAACAATTTTTACTTTTCGTTCTCCGTCACCTTCCATGGGATCCAACTCGCCATCTTCCACCTTATGAAAGCCGTTTGAAGCTGCTTAATTTATCAACATTGAAGAGAAGGAGAGAAGTAACTAATATTATTTTCCTGTTTCAACTTTTATCAGGAGAAACTTATTCCTCTGACATTTTAAATAAGCTAAACATACATTCTCGTCCCATATCAACTCGGAATCCTGCTTTTTTTTATATATCCTCCTCCAGGGTTAACTATGGATTAAATGAACCTATAAATGTAATGTGTTCTGATTTTAATTGTTTTTATCATATTATTGACTTTAATGAATCAAAAAATAGTCAAAAAAAATTGATATGTTATTAATGGGAGCGTAACGAAATCCCGCAGCACAAAATCCCGTGTAACGAAATCCCGCAAGAAAATACTATATCTGCTACTTTCCTGCGGGATTTTTAATACTTTTTTGGACAGTGAAAAGTAGGAAGGGGGGGGGGGGGGGGGGATTAATATTTCATTTTTGTATTTGGTAGTTTTTTAGAATATATTTTTTTTAGGTGGTTTTAGTGGTTAACTGAAAAATGGCATTTTAATGTTCTTTTGAGGACTAAAAAAAAGTTTGTAAAGAGATATTAAATTTTTGGTTAATAGGTATTTTGTGCAAGACTCTTACATCGGTGCCTGCCAGGCGACTGATCACGCACTTAGCGGAGCAACGGAGTTGCGTGAGCTGGTACAGAGGGCGAAAAAGGGAGTTAAAACCCTTGGAACCCGCGTAGCGGGCCAGGCAAGGTACTTTTGTGCAAGAAAACTCTTACATCGGCGCCTGCCAGGCGACTTTACATACCCTAAGCGGAGCAACGGAGTTGCGTGAGCGGGTGTGTAGGCGAAAGAGCGAGTTAAAATCCTTGGAACCTGCGCAGCGGGCCAGGTAAGGTACTTTTGTGCAAGAAAACTCTTACATCGGCGCCTGCCAGGCGACTTTACATACCCTAAGCGGAGCAACGGAGTTGCGTGAGCGGGTTTGTAGGTGAAAGAGGGAGTTAAAATCCTTGGAACCCGCGCAGCGGGCCAGGCAAGGTACTTTTGTGCAAGAAAACTCTTACATCGGCGCCTGCCATGCGACTTTACATACCCTAAGCGGAGCAACGGAGTTGCGTGAGCGGGTGTGTAGGCAAAAGAGGGAGTTAAAATCCTTGGAACCCGCTCAGCGGTCCAGGCAAGGTACTTTTGTGCAGGAAAACTCTTACATCGGCGCCTGCCAGGCGACTTTACATACACTAAGCGGAGCAACGGAGTTGCGTGAGCGGGTGTGTAGACGAAAGAGCGAGTTAAAATCCTTGGAACCCGCGCAGCGGGCCAGGCAAGGTACTTTTGTGCAAGAAAACTCTTACATCGGCGCCTGCCAGGCGACTTTACATACCCTAAGCGGAGCAACGGAGTTGCGTGAGCGGGTGTGTAGGCGAAAGAGGGAGTTAAAATCCTTGGAACCCGCGCAGCGGGCCAGGCAAGGTACTTTTGTGCAAGAAAACTTTTACTTAAATCCATATTCGTAATCTAGGAAGTGCCACCTTTCAATAGATGCATCGCATTATATAAAAAATCAACTCAAATCTTTAAACGCGATTATTGCGGCTAAACTAGGCGTGCTAGAGGTATCAAAGTTTAACTTGAATTGCGGCTAAACTAAATGCCCGAGCGACTTTAAAAGTACATATTCGTGATCTAGATTCCTGCCCGTTCTAAGAAATCAAAAAAAGGTTGTAAAAAAAATATTTTTCCAAAACTTAAAAAAAAATAAATATATACAAAATTATTAGAATGTTAAAAAACATCATTCCCATCTCATTATAGGAACCTTTTGAAATAAGTATTTATCTCTTTATGAATTTTCGGTCGTCCTGAAAAGGACGGATTTGTCAACAATGGACGTGTTGTTATCAAAATTTATACGTTTAGGCTTTGCGCCAAGTTTATCAGGTATTGAACTTTATTGTGCCTCTGTCTTGAAGCAAAAACTCTTTGAAGGATTTTGCTTTTCGGTGTTTCTTCACCGCGTATTATTTTGTCAATTGTCATTTTAGCCACAATTGACTCTTTTCCGAGATCGGTAACCAGTTTATAGACGCCGGCATGTCTTTGGCCTACTACAGCCTTAAAAAAAAGAAAAAAAAGAATTAGTAAGGAAATTAAAGTTTTTGTTTGTTTTTATAATTTAATTACCTTTAAGCGTCTATGCCAAGCTTCCACGCTATTTTGCGTTCGTGGGAAGTACAAATCTGCAGCCGATGCTCCAGTTGTCCAGAACTCTGGGTGGATAACGAGGCGGGGTTGAATCGGTTCCAATATAGTTTTTCTTGAACCTTACCAGTGGTTCAAGAAAGACTATATTGGAATTCACGTTTACCAGGTTGATGTAGGCTGCTTCAAAATAGTCTTTGACTTCGGTGGCTGGCACAAAAGCCAGAGCCTTCAGCATCCTTATCTCAGTGGCAAAAGTCTCATCGTCCCCATGTTTTTTATTAAAACCAAAATGTTGTACCCTCCGCCATATTATTTGCCCCAGATGAAAAAGACATCCGTGTGTCCTGGCTTGTGGGAAATAGCTTTGGGCTGAAGCAATTATAGGTTGTTCAAAGTCGGAAATTATCACCTCTGGCAGCAATGGAATGTTATTTTCTCCAGCGCACGCGAGTAATTGCGTCCAAAATTCATCATACGCCTCCCTGCTTTTACTGCTCATGAGGCAATATATGAGCGGCACAACTGTGCCTTCTAATTGTCCATGGACAGAAAGGAGCTGCCGCATTATCGATGGTACAACGGCGAAGGTTCCATCCACTAGCCAGCACTTCGCTTCAGAAAGCATTTGCATCGCAGTTCTTGTTCCTAGCAAAATTATTTTTCCCGACGCGTACGTTGTTTCTTTTAGCACAAAAAGCTCACCGTCAATGTATCTTACGTTTTGCGGTATGTTTATGAGCTCTAAACTCTCCGGCTCCCTCAAAATGTTTTGACGAACTTTATGTATCTTCATGTTTTGCGCCGCTTTTGATGGAAGATGCGGCCGACAGACTTCCTCAGTATTGACGATACTGTCCCTCGTTATGACACTGGGAGGGAGTGCTTCTTTGGCTTTTGTTTTAACGTACAGGTTGGCTTTGGCAACTTCTTTTTCATATGCCAATGGCGCGTGACTGTGGCTATTTAACGTGTTTTTTTAATCGCATAATTGTCGTTGGTGAAAAACATCTCCATGCGTGCTTTGCACCTAAGAGATTTCCTCTCAGCACAACACCAAAATGCCTTTTCGTTGATCTTTCTCTCAAGGTGAAAAAGATAACCATCTTTTTCGAGTTTAATACCACCCTTGTTTGATTTGACGACCTGTTATTTGTGAAAAAATGCTAGGAAGTATGGAAGGTTAAAAAAAGAAATGGAATACGATAAAAAATAAACAAAAATTGGGAAGGAAAGCTCTTTCTAATTTTTCTTTTTATGAAAATTAACACAAGCTTTATGTTTGAAAAAAAAAGAAAGCAAAGTGGTGATGAATTGGCTTGGCTATGGTCATTGTAACGGTCATATAAACTCAAATACTAGCTGTGTTTTGTAAAGTTAAACAGAATTTTCCCCTTCGTTCCAAAATTTTACAGGTTTTACACATTTTTCTGGAAAAGACACACAAATAAACACAATAGCCCATTACTGAAAATTATTTCACAACTAAAAATTCAAAATACTGCACTTTTAAGACAATGAGAAAAAATATAATAATTTTTTTTAACTTTTTTAACTTACATGAGCGTAGTTTGACATTCTTGATTAATTTTTCGATATTATTTTGAATTTTTAAACTTTAGGAACTTTTTTCACTGTTTTTAAAAAAAACTTTTCACAATTCAATTTAAAATAATTTTTCATTTACTTGGGACCTTACCTTGATGAGAATCAATCAGAACGAACCTGCAAAATTCAGTAAATTTTGTCACTTTTTCATCAAAAAAACAGATTTGAAAAACAATAAATGTAATTATTATAGTACATAAACAAAATAATTAAAATTTCTGTTTTATGATGTTTCGATTATTGTAAGACCTACAAAAATCAGGAATGATAAAAACTTCGAAATAATCCTTTATTCAGCTCTCAGCTAAGGAGATGTACATTATTATTTTTTAAAAACGATTTTGAATTGCGTCGTAGAAAATAAAAATTTAATTTTTTTTGACGCTTCGTACGTTTTGAAATGAAAATAAAAAGGAACGAGCATGGACGAGCACGGCAAATTCTTTGAAAAAAAAATCATGCTTTGTAAAACACCACTCAAAATTGAATATCTCCTTAATTATTCGTTTTACGTACTAAAAAGAACCATTTTTTGCAACTTGAAAGTCGCTTTACCAGCCTTGAGCTCCTTAGCAGCTCGAATATCCAAACATTTTCATAAGTATCCGTCGTTCTGTCGGTTCGTCAATTTTCCTTAACTCCTTACATAAGAAAAAAACAAGCAGATAAAAAAAAACCAAAAACCCACTCCTTCTAAAAAAAAAAAAACTTAAAAAAGCCTTACAAAACGTCCGGTCAAAAAAAAGAAAAACGTCAGTCCGTCAAAAAAAAAAAAAAAGAAAAACGTCAGTCCGTCAAAAAAAAAAAAAGAAAACGTCAGTCCGTCAAAAAAAAAGAAAAACGTCAGTCCGTCAAAAAAAAAAGAAAAACGTCAGTCCGTCAAAAAAAAAAGAAAAACGTCAGTCCGTCAAAGAAAAAACGGCATGCCTTCGCCAATACCTCAATCAAGACGTCAATCCGGCAATACGACAGTCCGTATCGCTCCTGTATTTATACAAAAAAAAAACTCAGCATGTTTGTATCATGCCTCGTTCTTGTTGATTCTCACACTTTAATGGGACTTCAACAGAAAGTATTGACATTCTGATACAGGGAACCCTTTACGTACTAGTAAATCGAAAAATATAGTACGAAATTTCGTTCATGTTGATTTGTTGTTTTTGATGTGATCAAATACATGGGAATACAAAATTCGATGTGATGTCAATTTAGTAGTGAATCCGCGGGATTTTGAGATACGGGATTTTGTAATACGGGATTTCGTTACACGGGATTTCGTGATGCGGGATTTCGTACCCAACCCGTTATTAATTACTTAATGTTTTCTTAAATATGTTCATTTTTCTTTTAATTTGTTTGTAAAATTTTTAACAACTTAGACATTAGTCTGCAGTTGAAATAAATAAATAAATAAATAAATAAATAAAAGTATGGAAAAACGTATTTAATTAATTTATTTTCTTTTACATATATCTTGCAATCGAATCCCTCATTTGGTTACCTTCATTGAATGATGTGTCTGCAGAATCAATAGGAAAATCAATGCTATCGACGATACTATCAGGTTCTTCCACTCTACACTTAATACATATTTTGTGAAAAGCAGCATATACGTTTATGATTTGGCTTGCCTTTTCGGGAATGTAATGCAGTTCTCGTACTTGTAATGTGCACCTAAATCTGCTTTTCAACAAACCAATCGTCCGTTTAATAATATTGCGGCCCTGCGCATGATTTCTGTTAAAAATTGCTTGTACAGAGCTTTCTTCAGCATTGCGGTATGGTGTCATTAAATATGGAGATAGAGAATACCCTCTGTCTCTTATAAAATGATGTCAACAAAAAATGATCAATCATTTTTTCCAAGAATCCGGAAGTGGGTACGGCTACTACAGTAGTTCTCCTCTAATTTTGCTCTTAAAATGGGACATGTTCCATATATTGGCATCATGTGACGCACCTCTGGATTTTTGGTATTAATATACCTAAAATAAATAATTTTGGTGGAAACCAGGGCCTAGTGACTTACAACTCTCACCCATTCCCGTGTGCGTGTCTGCAGGAATGGCGCGGACCTACAGTTTATTGCCGAATCCGAACGGCTAAGGTGAGCGGCACTTTTCTGTGACAGGAGATACTCTAGGAGGATTTTTCACTTCCTCGCTAGAGTAGCCCGGAAAAAAATTTAAGGTGGAAGCAGCTGGTATTGAACCCAGACCTCTGGCATGACAGTCCAACGCACTAACCATTACGCCATTAATATACCTAATGCATAATAATTGGTCACAAACCCTTAAAACAAAGCTCGAAGTTTAATATATAGTTATGAACTTTAATGAAGTAAAAAAACTTACAAGCATACCATTGAAACTATAAAACCCCTGTCTTTTGTAGCACACGTGCCTTAAATCTTTATTCGGACCAATAATTCGTATATGAGTCCCCAAACATTCTTTCAAAACGACAGATACAGTAGGTTATGTGCCATACCAATGTTTGAAGTCGTTGCCAACGCTCAACTGGTAGCTTTCTTGTTTTCCTCTTTAATATCATTTTCACCGAAAAAAAGTTCTATCGAAGACAACGATTTTAATAATTTCATTTTGAGCTTAACCGATCCGTAAAATAATTTTATCAACAAAGAATTTGTAATTGGCTTAAAACATGATACCCAACAATAATTTTGATATCGATATTACCAACTTTTCCAATACAACTATTCATAAGAGATCTTGCCGCCGTATAACACTCACAGTTTATCAACAAAGTTGAAGTTTGAAAACGATAATACCGATTTAGCAATTTTATTAATAAAAGTCAAATAGCGTATTGATAACTGACAACCATAATAAGGCCGCTAGTGACATCACTATGCATTTATGAATAAGCCAATTACGCCTGCAAAATGATTTCACTGTTGAATATTCACCGAGAAAGTCACGTGGTGAACGCAAATGACATTAAATTAAAAATTAAAAAAAAAATTAAATTTGATGGCACAACAGCTCATGAAGAACTAGGGCCTAGTGACTTACAACTCTCAACCATTCCTGTGTGCGTGTCTGCAGGAATGGAGGGGACCTACAGTTTATTGCCGAATCCGAACGGCTAACGAGCGGCACTTTTTTGTGACAGGAGATACTCTTGGAGGATTTGTCAATTCCTCGCAAGAGGCAGTAGCCGTTTTTTCTTTTCAATAAATAGGTGGCGAGGCTGGGGATCGAACCTTAGACCTCCGGCATGAAAGTCCATCGCACTAACCATCACGCCACGGCTACTACGAACGCAAATGACATCCTTATGTTAAATTCCTCGACGGATCCACCTCAAATCCCTCAGGTGTAGCTACCTTGATAAAAAAGCTAGGGATTCCTCTATGAATTTTTGGAAATTTTCTACTAGGAAGTTAAATTTCGTCTAACGAATTTTTCAATTATCTTACGGAAAACGCTTCTCGTAAATGTTAAAATAAATATTACGATAAACGGCAATTTATTTTTATGTTGCATCTTATTTAAAGATAATATAATAATGTTGAGAAAGTAAAAATATACAAAAATTGTTTTTGACAAAAAACTTGTTAAATTTCAAATCATCATCATAATAATGTTTATTTTATCTTTTCGGTATCCTACTGACTCCGTAATCACTTACAGCCGTATCTATAATAGAATCTTAAAGGCTTCTTAACTTTAAAATGCCTTTAAACAGCACTTAAGCGTGAAATCGGTATCTATAATCAATTTTCACATTTAAGCAACGTTGCTTAAACGTCTCTTAACTTAAACGCCATCCATCGCGTTTAGAGGTTGCTTAAATCTATCTTAAGTGTAGTTTGACATTTGAGAAGTATTTTTTTTTTATATTTGTAATTGAGAATTTGTGTTTTGTGTGTAATATTTCTTAAAATCTGAATTTAAAAATGGATGCCAAATTTATTTCATTTATAAATGACTTAAATGTAATAAATACGTTAGGATATTTTAATTCACATAATATGATATATTTGGAAATGTTTTACGTTACCTTGTCGGTAACGTCCCAATTTTCTGACCTTTTTCTCTTATTGGCTAGTATGGCGAAGTTGTTTTTTATTTTCCAATTTTTTTTTAATTTATTAAATCTGTCACGAAACAGCTGTTTAAAAAAAAAATGTAGTAATATTTTGTTTTGATTGTACTAAATTCGCAAATTCTTTTACGTTACGTGACACAACCATTGATTAGTTAAGCACCCATGCATAATTGATTATAGATGAGAATTTAAGCAACGTTGCTTAAATTCAAATTAAACATTTAAGCGAACTTAACTAAATTGCCTTTAAGAAACGTTTTAAGAAAATCTAATAAATATGGCTGTTAGACATTTACAAATACATAGTGCTAAAAATTATACTCTTTCTTAGTTTTTGCACGATTGTTTCAACCTTTGGAGAGTTGAGTTTATTAAGAACAAGCTTATCTATTAGTTTATGTATAAAAATATTAAGTATAGGTATTTAGGAATCTTAAGTCTTATGGCAGGATCGATCAACATTATCCATATTAAAAACAAAAATTCATTAATATTTTTACTGAAATACAGAAAATATGGTTTAGTTCCTAAATTTATACAAAATTCTACCAAAAATATTTTCAAAATTTTATTTTTTTAAGCTGCTTGAATAGGATGACCAGACGTCCTCTTTTAAGAGGATAAGTCCTCTATTCGTCTTAAAAAATTTGGTCAGGTATCTTTCTGAAAAAATAAGCGATTTGTCCTCTTTTTAGGCTCTAATCAGTTTATCACTTTTTTTCTGTGAAAGAAACCCTGTTTTAATTATTTGTTTTTTTTGCAAATAAAATTTACATTATTTTAAAAAGTCCCGATATTTAAAAAAAAATTGCGTCATACCAAAGTTATTTTCATGTTAAATAACGAATGAATTATTTACTTTTATTGTATTTTCTTTCTCTTGTTAAATTGGGTATTTTTGTTTTATATCTAATAATTTGAAAAATTATGCACATCTCTCTCATTTTGTTAGTTTTTTGATTTGTAGGTATCCTCTTTTCCATCGGCATAAATCTGGTCACCCTTGCCGCATGGGTGTCTATCCTCTGCACATTACCCATTTATTTCAGTCGTTGGAACTTTACGTTTTTGGGATGTGGGTAGCACCATGGAACATGTAGGTAGACTGCTCGCAGAGTTACTTCTTAAACGAGAAGATATCTCCTCCACTCACCGTTTATGCATCTCTTGAGTGTTCATGCTATACTTTTAAATATTCCCAATATCAATTTCAGCGAAAACACAACATCGAGATTTATGTGGTACATATCTAAAACCATTAGTCTTTAAGACTCAAATCCATAAAAGATTTTTTTTTTTTAATTCAAACGTTTATCGTCCCGTGTATTCTTCCCAAACCAATTAAAAAGTAATAAATAGCTGTAGTCGAGGATTTTCACCTCCCAAGAAAAAAAACTTAATAATTATACAAAAAGAAAGGCAGGCTGCGACCATCATTTTCAGTAAATTGAATACACCATCACAACGCGCTACTCTGTAGGAAAGTGCATTACCCTCCACCACGGGTTGTCTATTTTAAGGTGGACCAAGGGACAGACGCTCAGGAGGCGCTCGCTCCTCACACAGATCACTTGGTTACGCCACATCGACATCACCGGCACCCCACCAAACCACCACGCGGCTGGTCATAACGAGTGAAAATCTCAATTTTCACATATCACGCACAATCCCAAAGCACAAAACTATGGCTGCGCTGGCTTTCAGCTCGGTTACAAATTCCTATTTTGAAAAAGTTTGAAAATAGAATTTTATGAGCATTAAATGTGCGTTCCCAAACTAATTCCGTTAAAGTAATTATTTGGTATAGCACTGCTGGAGGATATAAATGGACACCAGACCAGAAACCAGAAGAAGCAACTACATTCGGTGATAGCACAGTGTAAGTGATTAGAGTTTTGTTTCGCTTGGCTTTAGAAAATTGTTTAGGTACATTTTCAGTTTCCACTACTGATGCTGATGCCGGGGCAGCAAAAAATTGGAACCAAATATAGAAATTCCGTATCGAATATCGGAAGTTAGTTTGTGTAACTGAAAATGGAGACAATTTTAGGTGGGCACACATCAGGCAAAGTCAACTTCTCTAAGCGTGTTTGTCTGTCGCTATGTTGAGTTTATGTTGCCATGTACATATGTACAAAAGTTCATCAGAATTTTATTTTTAAACACGAATTAGGAGACGAGAACAAAATGTGCCTGGATGAACAACTTTATTTGTATTTCGAATTATGGAGTTGAAATTCACACAGTGTGAAAGAACCAAGGAGCTTGGCCTCACCACCGTCACCGTGTTTTGAAACTATAAAACCATTGATAATGGCCAACTGAAAGGCTATTTTAATTTTTTATATAAAAACAAATTGATGGCACAACAGCAGCTCATTAAAAAGTAGGGCCTAGTGACTTACAACTCTAAACCATTCGTATGGTGCGTCTCTGCAGGAATGGAGGGGACCTACAGCTTATTGCCAAATCCGAACGGCTAATATAAGCGGCACTTTTCGATGACAAGATATACTCTTGGAGGTTTTGTCAATTCCTCCCAAGAGTTTGTTTGATCTGCTGCATATAAAAGTAAATTTATTTTGTCTTCTTCATCAGAACTGTTGTAATATTCCGCTTCAGACAGGCAACTTATATGAACTGCGCAACATGATTATAGAAAATAATTTGAACCTTTATTTACCTTTAGTTGACATTACTTTGAAAAATAAAAATTTTGATGACTTTTTTCAAAAGTTTGAACTTGTTACTTCATATTTTTCAAATGTTCGTATTTTGAAAGTCGCAAAAAATTTTCAATTTGAATTTAATTCAATACAGTCCACTAAAACAACAACAAAAATATTTTTCTTTTATTTTTGTTATTTCTCTTTTTTTTACATAAGCCAGACCACCATGTTCCTCTACAATAATATAATTTGCAGTGCATATACGCTTTAGATTTTATTAAGAATAGTTATCGACGTCTTAGAAAGGTACGACAGCATCTAACTGATGAGCCAAACTGTCGTTCCTGGGTTGCAAAAAGTCTTCTATTTGAATTTAATTCAATACAGTCCACTAAAACAACAAAAAAATAATTTTTTATATTTTTGTTATTCCTCTTCTCCGGTGCTAGAAAAAAAAACACAAACAAATTTTTTTAGAAAAAAATCCAAAAACAGGTCGATTAGATAATTCAAATAACTCTCAAATTCACAATTTAGTTTATTTAAATTGATCATCAGTAAAGTTCCAGACCTCCTCAGATATGACGTTGCGTTTTCTCAACGCTAGCCGGAAATGGGTTTAAAAAAATCGGCGTTTCGTCTCAGCCGGCTTCCGGCGATCTCACTTGAACTCATCAGTTGACTTGTGAGGGCCTTGTCAGTACACAATTTTTTCGCCTGGACGAAACTCTTATTTGTATGGACTAAAGGCTGTAAAAGGCTATTTTGTATCTTTTTTTATAACCATCAGGCTTATTTGGCGAAAATTAAAGCTAAAGATGTGAACCTTCGTGCATGATCCTCTATCTTATTGATTGTTTGTGTCTGTCTTTTATACTCTTAGGTGCCAAGCGAGCACAACTGGCGGATCATTCATTCAAGCCTAGCTAATCGTTTTCAGTTCCGGGAACCATAAAAGTATAACTGTATAACTTTTTTATATTCCCTTCATTATACTGCATTATTATTTCTTTTTTTGGCTCAAACCAGCTTCGATCACTGTAGATAAGCGATTTATTTTTTTTTTGTGTCAGGCATACCGCATACATAAGGCTTAGGAGATCTAGCATGGAGCGCTACAAAGTCTTATGTCTGAAACAAAAAAAAAATTACTCAAAAATATCTACACACAAATAATAAAATTATTAATTTTTTGGTAAGAAAGAGGCTTTCGGTCCACCCGTAATGATGATGTCCTATTTAAATAGCCCTTCCATTTTTTATTTGATTTTTAAACCAAGTTGTTTAAGTGAATAGTTTTTTAGAAATTAAATTCGAAGTCTGGTCAATGGACCATATATGGTCCTAGATCATATGTTGCCACATCTCTAGATCTTTGGTTTTTGGGATAAATAATGTCATACATCTGTATGGATTAGCTGGCAAAGAACTTTTATAAATCGAGAACTCCTTTAAAAATATCTTTTTCTTAAAGATTAAACTTAAATCCTTCCACCTATTTATCTCCACTATTGCACCATAGTATTCTGAATGAACAAATTTATACCCAAGTCTCATTTTTTTGCAAACACTTTATGTTCGCAATCAGCTGCATATTAAAATAAATAAATCCCAAAACTGTATTCATCTACCCGCACCCAACTATGAATTGCCCCATTAAGCGGTCTGAATTACTCTCTTTAACACCCGGCTTTAGCAATAGCGGTTTGTTTTTATGCTTGCAATATTTTCCTCTAAAGCCAAAAATGTAATCGCCACTTCTCACTAAATGGACCATAAGGCAAACTTAACGAGGTATATGTGTACTTTCCAGAACCAAAGGTATCGGTCCTCAACTAATACAATATACATACCTGGACCAGTGAACTCCAAAAGATTATTGCAGTTCTCTGAGTCAAGTAGGAATACAAAAAAAAGCAAGCATTCGATTATCTTAACGCCACAGAATTTATGCATCCCGATGGAAAAAGCTTTGGATTTAGCCGGTACCAGGTCATCGAAAAAAGAGGAAAAAAAATGCTTTATCCTTAAGCCCCACCAAGGGTAGGTAAGGCAAAGGTACTTACTTTTTCCTACACTGAATCGATGCGATTATTGTTACTTGTTATTCCCGACAAGTATTGGTTTCATAAAAAAAAAAAAACAATATTTAATTTGACGGAACATAATAAATTATGATGAACTCCAACGACTTAGAATTAAACTCCGAGGAAAAGCGCAGTTAAAAACAACCACGTGCCTCAGATGACGTATCAAGGGACCGAGCTAGTTGGAGAAGGTTGTTGGTTGAGGTTAGTATGTAGGTTCTCAAAGAGTACGAGAAGGTCCTTCACCATGACCTGTCATCCACACGGCAAGTACGTACGACCCTATCGAGCATTTAATATTTTTATTTTATAGGATTTATTCCAAATCCCTTTGGCATTTTCGTCTCTAAACTCAAGTTCGTTGTTTGTCGATATCTTTTGAATTCGAGGGTCTGTCGGGAGGTGATTGTTGGAATTTTTTCCGTAAGAAAGTGTGCAAGCTGAAACATTAGGCACGGTCGGGTACTTAAGAAGGACTTGTATTCCAGCAATGAACGTTTGTGGTGAGCTGTTTAGGTGGTTGAAGTTAATGGCGACAATAAGTGGCATTGGTCTCTTTGTATTATATACCTTAAGATGGTCCTTACTCTTTAGTTTGCGGATGCAATGAAAGATGCTGGTTACGATATTATAAGCGCAATGGCGGGTGAAGACACCTTAGCTGATTGTAATTATGTGCATACAAAGTGTCTTTAACAAGGCAATTGAACTAAGATGCTTTTAATAAAAGGGATTTTCTTTTGAAAAATAAAAAAAATGTTTTCTTCACTTCACTGTAGATAATGATTTTTTTATTTTTCGATTTGCAGGTATCAAGTGATGCAAAGTTTTGATAGCATAAGATGTTAGGTATGTCATAGCCTGCGCTTGTATTTAAGATAGTCCTTTAAGGCTTCTTTGGAATACACAAAAAAATAAATAAAGGATAATATGCATGATTTGAGTTGTATCCCATTGTTGTAACACTTTATGATCTATATCATATGGTCTCAATGAGTTCTAATACTTTTTATATGGGCATAACTCTGTATCGCATGCAGGCCAACAACTGTTAACATTATAACTCTTTTCCTGCTCAAGTTCTGTTTTAAGTATTGTAACACCTTATGATATAGACTGAAAACGTATTCATTTGTTTTTACATTGCAATCCACGTTAAGTGCGCTTGACTTCGCCGCTCAATTCGTAGTTAGATATAATTTTCGGCCAGCGAATTTTTAATATGTGACGCATCAGCGATTTACAACAGCGTGCAACTTCTTCGAGATGATTGCTGAGACTTTACAGGCTTCGCAAGCATATAAAAGCACGGATTTGCATTGCACTAGAAGAATATCAAGAATATAAGGAGATTTGACTAGATTTCCAAATTGAACACAGTGTACCGAAGGCAGTTCGAGCTTTGTTTATTCTGATATGGACGTCCAGATCCGTGCCGTCGTTAACGGAAACAATACTTAGAGGTAGTTAAACTGTTCGACCACTTCAACTGGAGACTCCTGCTGAATAATACGCTGATGTGTGGAGCGGCCTTTGGGCATTATTTTTGTCTTTTTACCGTTTACTCTTAGACCGATCGACTCTCTCTGCAGTGCTTGACATCCCGGTACCAAGAAGTGATCTCCATATACATTCTTGGTTTTTACTCAGTCAAAGACCTTCTCAAAATCCACAAATATAAGCGGTAATTGAAATTCCACTCACTGCTCGAGGATGATACGCAGGGTGTTGATATGGTCCACATATGATTGACCACTGCGGATGCGGGCTTGATGCCTCTTGAGTGTAGACTATATTCTAACCTTCATCCGCTCCAGTATGATGGTTGCCATACGTTTTGGAAAGACAGACAAAACAGTAATACCAATTATTGCAATTCTTAAGGTCACCTTTCTTTGGCAGCTTAACAATCAATCCATCCTTATAGCCCTTGAGATATATTTCGTTTTCCCAAATAATTTGAATCAACAGTTGTAGAATACTAGCCGTTGTGAGGGGATCAGTTTTTAGGGATTCAGTTGGTATTCTATCAAGAAACACACTACATGGGCATCTCTACTATAAAAATCGATGAATTTGCAGGTATTCCAGAGGCCTCGAAACGTGGAGAAATGTTCAAATTTTCGATCTGACAGATCGGACCAATTACAATAATTTCCAATGGAAAGTTAAAAACAATTTATTTGTACGATGGCGTAGTGGTCAAGCAAATTTGCCCAATCATCAGGCAAACTTCACTTTATACATAAATACGTTACGTACCTATTAAGAATCAACCTATCTTCAAAACTGTATTTAAACTTTGCATACGTCAAAGATTTTTCCTTATTTCTAATTTGCCCCGCCATTTTTGATTTTCGTAAAAAAAATGGTTGTGCTGCGATGTACCCAACTTGTGCTGCCGTGTACTGTATTAAAAAAAAAAAACGTACTAAGCGTTTGGTTTTTAGACGTTACCCATTTTTTTAGCGTAAAGTTAGCACCGCCATTTTAGATTTTCAAAAAAAAAATATTGTGGCGTACTGTGCTAACCTTATGCTGCAATGTGCCGTAAATCAGCCCTATCATAGTATCCGATCGGAACGGAATTTTCTCCGAATTTTAAGAAATATTAGAAATATAAGAAATATCACTTTAATTTTTCCTTTTCAACCGCACGTTGAAATAATTTTCCGGAGGTGTAACCGATTTATGAGAAATTTGTATCAATCAAATGAAAAATAAAAAAACATTTTGTATGAGTCGGAGAAATTTCCGTTCCGATCGGATACTATGATAGGGCTGAATATTTTTTTCTGAAAACTTAAAAGTTGTGCTGTTTTGTGCTCAAAGATAAAAAAAATCGCGTATTTGCAACTTTTACAAGCAGACGCAAATGTTGCGAATCACCTTGGCGTGAATTTAGCACCGCCATTTTTGATTTTCAAAAAAAATAAACGTTGTGCTGTATTGTGCCCAACTTGTGCTATTTGTGCCGTGAAATTTTTTTTGTTTAAATTCGCAAATTGCCAAATTTTAAAGCCAAAAAATTATTTTGCGAAGCTTGAAGTTAGGACTGTCATTTTCGATTTTCAAAAAAATAATCGATGTGCTGTATTGTGCTCACCTTGTGCTACGTTGTGCCGAAGAGATAAAAAAAAAATATTCGCATATTTTCAGCTTTTAGAGCCAAGAATTAATTTTGCGAAGCGTGAAGTTAGCATCTTTAAAACTTTTGAAGTTTTGCCAAATGGCGCAGCCATATCACTTTATAAATTCGCCAGTGTTATGTTCTATTGTTTAAATTTTTTTTGGGAGCAAATTATAAAATTATGAAAAAAAGGATGATGTGCAATTTAAACATTTATTTTCTTACAAAAAAAAATATTCTAACCAACACCGTTAATGTTTTGGAGTCTAATTAAACTCATTTGAACGAAGAGATAAGCAGTGTGATGTTGACATTATTGGTATCCCAGATGTGAGTCCATCTAATGCAATAGAAAAGCTAATTCAACTTATTACTACCGGTGTTGGTGAGCAAATTGATAGTAATGACATTAAGTCTTGTTTTTTTAAAGACTTTAAAGTTAAAGACTAGAGACGATGAGTCAAATACTGCTGCGTCTAGTATTGTATACGTTAGAGAAATCAAGAATAATGAATAAGCTGCGGACGGACAAAGTAAAATTATCAGGAGCTAATATTATTATTATTATAACTTTATTGATACATAAATAAATAACATTATCAATAAAAACAAAATTAAGCTCTACCTACCAGGGCTTTGATGTGAGTCCATCTAGGTGGTGATAAAAGGTAACTAAATACGTCATTATAGTTTTAAAATTACATAATTCATTAACGTGTTCTATATTCGTGTAGGATATATCTGTTAGAAGTTCTTGAAGATCTTTTTCTGAAGTTGTTTTGGAGATTGAATTTATGTGTTCGCACTGAAGCATGATTGTGAGCTACAGTGAATGCTGGCTTTTCATCGCAAAATTTGCAGAGTGGCGAAGGATCTTTGGTGATTAAATGCTTGTGGGTCATATTGGTATGCCCCAATCTCAGTCTTATATATGATTTGATCGCTGAGCTCGGTAAGTTAGTAGGGAATATTGCCCTTGCAGCGGTTGGGTTAAGCATTGAATATAAGTGTTGGTATTCATGCCAAACATTTTTCATCTTGGTGTCCATAGAAGTTTTCAAGTATTTTGTTAGGTCCTTTTTGTTGAAGTGATAAAACGAGATGAGAGGTTCGTTAAATGCTGATTTGGCCTCTGAATCGGCATTTTCGTTTCCAAGTACGCCTTCGTGTCCAGGCACCCATGCCAATTTTAAATTGTTTTGTTTTGCAATAAGCTTGTCACGGATGTCTGCTACAATGTTTGAGGAATTGGTAATATTGCTAATAGCGTTTATTGATGAAAGGCTGTCAGTGAAGATAATTGTTTTTTTATTTTTCGCAAATTGAATAGCTTTGAGTATTGCGAACGCTTCTGCGGTGAAGATTGATGAAGTGAAGTGGAGTAAGCCCTTACTGACGACAGAGCCCTCTTCAGTGACGACAGCGAATGAAGATCCCTCGTTTGTCTTCGAGGCATCAGTAAACAAAAGCTGCCATCCCAGCCTTTCGTAGTTTTCTTTTACCTCTAAATACATTGCCTGGTAGATACTGTTGTTGGTGGTGGATTTGTTAAATTCTTTGATATGGGAAATTGGGATATTCAGGTTTGCAGCCGATTCAAGCGATTTTTGCAGAGCTGAAGGATATTTTGGAATTTTTTTTCGTTTCAACAGGTTCTTGAAGTCATCGTAGATAGGTGTTGCGAATGCTGGCTTTTGGTATGATCTTTCAGATTAAGTATTCGATTCTATCTGTTAGATTGGGGAGACCGGCTTCGGTAAGAATATTCCTTATAGATGTTGTGCGAAAAGCTCCTGGACTGGATCGTGCAGCTGAATGATATGTTGTTGAAATGAGTTGCATAGATTAAAATAAATAAATTCGATGGCACAACAGCTCATGATGAACTAGGGCCTAGTGACTTACAACTCTCAACCATTCCTGTGTGCGTGTCTGCAGGAATGGAGGGGACCTACAGTTTATTGCCGAATCCGAACGGCTAACGAGCGGCACTTTTCTGTGACAGGAGATACTCTTGGAGGATTTGTCAATTCCTCGCGAGAGGCAGTAGCCGTTTTTTCTTTTTTAAATAAATAGGTGACGAGGCTGGGGATCGAACCTTAGACCTCCGGCATGACAGTCCATCGCACTAACCATCATGCATAGATGCTTTTGAGCAATTTCCATAAATCGGGAGTCCGTAATCAAATTTTGATAAAATTATAGATTTAATAACATTTATAATAGTATTTACGTTACAATTACTTTTTTTTGAAGAGAGATACTTAACTAAGTTTACCCTGGTAGTAAGGCTCTTTTTTATATAATTACAATGTTCCTTAAAACTATATTTGGAGAATAATTAACATTTTTAATACAAGAATTGTTAAAATTGACTCCTTGAATACTTTTTTGACATTTATGTTTTTTTGCATATGTGTAAAAGTTCGCATTTAGAAAAGGATATTTTGGAGCCTGACATATCGCCCCATTCTGATAAACTTTCAATTATTCTTGAAAAAAATGTTGCAAGTCGGACTAGATCTTTAAATTAAGTAAATAAAATAAGATCATCCGCGTAAAGAACGTGGTTTATCTGAGAATGACTGCGAATAATTTTACTTATTTCGTTAAAGGCTATTATAAATAAAGTTACAGATAATGGCGATCCTTGAGGAATGCCGTTCTTAAAGTTATGAATTGAAGAATAAATATTGTTAGTTTTACTACAAAATTTGCGATTGTTTAGAAAAGCTTTGACGTAGTTGAAGACTTTCGTCCCAATTTTCTATTTCGGTAATTGATTTAAAATGACATGCGGGCCAATTCTGTCAAAGGCTTGTTAAAAATCAATAGTGAATATTGAAACATGGTTCTTTTCTGAAAGTGCTGAGGATATAAATGTGCGATGTGCAAAAGTGAATCCTGTGTGCTTCTACCCTTCTTGAAAGCTAGTTGGTTCTTGCCGATGTGTTTGTTATTTTCCAACCATGTTTGAGGGATTATTCCGCTGTCGAAGATGTTGTTATATAAGGAAAGTAATTTTGTCTTAAAACAGGATGGTGTATTTTTAAGCATTTTATAGGGTATCCTATCAAAACCAGGAGTTTTGCCCTTTTGCTGAGCTAATATTGCTTTCAAGCTCTAACAGGTTTATTGGGGATTCAAATAAATTTGCTGAATCAGAGGTAATATAGTGTGGTTTAGGTTTACTCAAACATTCGTACTTTTCTTCGATATAACTGGCATGGAAATTTGAGTCATCTTGTGATTTTTCCCAACACTTCGCAAAACAATCATTAATTTCTATTGGGCAAGTGAGGTTTTCTGTGTCTGTTTTAATAAGTTTGATTGTGTGGGGAACATAATTGCCTGTAAGGCTTTTGATGTCAGCCCACAGTTTTTTGGGAGCTGAATTTTGATTTATTTCACCTGTGAATTTATTTAAACAGGAAATTTTTTCAATCTTTGCCGCCCTTCGGAACTGGGCATTTGCCTTACGATAGCAAATTAGATTGGAGTCAGTTGGGGACCTTTTGAATGCTTTAAAAGCGTCTTGCTTTTTTGCCGGAGAATGGCAAGATTTTGATTCCACCACGGAACTGTTTTGCGATGGGGTTTATTCGTTGATTGAGGAATTGATACATTATTACAATACATAAAGTTATCAACCAGTCTCCCACGGTTGTTAGTAGTTGGAGAACCCCAAGAAGGAGACCAAGAATTAAAATCACCTGTTAAAATTATAGGTGTAGAGATGTTGTTTAATATACAATCAAGATGGGAGGTGTTAAATTTTTGATCTGGTGGGATGTATATTGAGACGATGGTTAGCTTTAGTTTTAACTCGATTTCCACTGCGATAGCGGATATATTAGAGTCAATGGTAATAAATTTATGAGGAATCGATTTGTGTACTAAGAGTGCTGTACCTTGTTTTGAGGTTGTGTTACAGGCTAGATTGTGAAAGAACGATGAGAATTTATTCGGTGGGAACGGTTGTATGTTATGTTTAAAGTGCGTTTCTTGGAGAGCAATTATACATGGGCTCATATCTTTAATTAAGAGCTGGAGTGCATGATAGTTGTTAAAGTAACCATTCATGTTCCATTGTAGAATGTTGAGATCATTGTAGGCGGTGGAAATTGTCTTGTTACCTGTACAATTTAATGTACTGGTAGAAGACAAGACTCCACCTGGTGATGTAATATTCCCGCGCCCCCATCGGTGATGAGTGTCTCCATCATCAAGATGGAGACAATCATCACCAACAGAGGCGCGGGTTAGGGGGAGGCTATTGGATGTATTATGTGCTGTCATATTCGTCAATATTCATAGAGTATTGTTTTTCTGTTTGAGTGGAGAAGTTAGGAGAGTGATTATTTTGCTTGGTGTTGTTTAGATTTGTTGTATTTGTCGTTAAAAGGGATATTTCTGTTGGGTTAAAGGTGTGGTTTGAAATGTTTTTGTGTTGTGATCTTGAGTGAGTACTAGAGGTTTGAGCTTTTTCATTATTGGGTTTTGGTTGAATGATCGACAGTGGAGGCTTTTCTCTTTCGAGGGAAGTAGAGTTTTCTGTATGTGCTTCTTTATGTGTATGAGCAGATTGGGTTGGTGATAGAATTTTTGAGTTGTTAGTAGAGGTTGAGTTTTTATTTTGTGATTTGCAAATTGTACATGCAGCAACACGTTTACACCATTTAATTGTGTGTCCAAGTAGTTGACACTGGCGACAACGCATCGGGTTAGGAACGTATTCTGATATTTTGGTTTTATACCATCCAATTTCGATTGTGTTAGGGATTTGAAATAGGTCAAACGTAAAAATCATAAGACCTGTGGGACTTCTCTTACCTTCTTGCAGTTTGGTGAATTTATATACATCAGTTACTCTCTTTAGTTCTGATATTATTTCGGACTCGGGAACGTTTATTAGGCAGGGTGCGTATGCTATGCCCTTAGACAAGTTAACGTTAGCGTGGAGCTTAATATTAACTGGGCAGATATTATCTAAAGCTTTTGATTTGACGAATTTGTCTGCAATATTTTGGTCTTTTGCGAGGATCAGTATTGAACCGTCTCTTAATTGCGAGATTTTTTCATATTGAGTGCTGATAGAGTCAATTGTTTTTTTCAAAATGAAAACACTGATAGAGCTCAAAGGCTTGGAATCATCTTTACAGGTAATATGTACAAAGCGTGGGTTTTTCAAGGTTGACTTAGTTGGCAGTTCTGGGAATTCACTAAACACATTACTGGAATGCTTTAATCTTTTTTGGGGCGGGGAAGGGAGAGGGTCAGGGGGATCCGAAAGGGTAAGCTCGTCGAGAATATCGTATCGGTTTCCTGACTGACGGACAGCCTTTGGAGCCATGCCGACAAAAAAAAGGTTATAAACTATTAAACGAAACTTTATTCACAGGTTATTTTTGTTGAATAAATAAATAGAAACGATATAAGCGATTTGGACGAAGAGAAAATAAGAGAGACGGAGTCGTATGCTTTACTCAATAGCTATGTCCGTACGGTTGGAAGGTCAGCCGATGACTGAGGAGCTAATATCTTTGGTGAAGAGCACTGCAACAGCAAAAGAAAAACAAACATTTTCGTAAACGATAGTCTTACGTCTTACCGCTTACATACGATCTCTTCTGCAAAAGGCCAAGCAGCTAAAGCTTCAGAAAAAATGTAAATACGTGTGGGTTCGAAGTTCATCGGTATTTATTAGAAGAATGGAAGGCGATAAAGCTATTAAAATTTAAAGACGTGTTGAGGATTTTTCTAAAAACAATTTTGTACTTTGATTCAATATAGCTTTTAACGGCCTTTAGTCCATGAAAATTTTTGGCGTTTCGTCCCGGCGATCTCACTTGGACTCATCAGTTGACTAGTGAGGGCCTTGTCAATACGCAATTTCCATTAAGTTCAGTTCATCTTACATAGATTTCATGGTGAATACCCAGTGTGAACAATATCTAACCAGATTAGAATTCCTAATCATTAAAGCTAGAAGTTTTTGTGCCCGTGGCCTGGCAATGTTTATATACGAAGATTTTTTTTAATAATACAAATTCTATATACTACTGAAATAAATCAGCCAAGTAGAAGACTTAGCACTATTTTATTGGACTTGTTGAATTATTGATTCAATATAGCTTTTAACGGCCTTTAGTCCATGAAATTGCGTATTGACAAGGCCCTCACTAGTCAACTGATGAGTCCAAGTGAGATCGCCGGGACGAAACGCCAAAAATTTTCATGGACTAAAGGCCGTTAAAAGCTATATTGAATCAATAATTCAACAAGTCCAATAAAATAGTGCTAAATTTCTACTTGGCTGATTTATTTCAGTAGTATATAGAATTTGTATTATTAAAAAAAAATCTTTGTACTTTGTTAATTTTTTAATTTTGTTTACATAATGTCAGTTAATAATGATCATGTTAGTATTTAAGATAATCCTCTTTATGATATACATACATAATGATAATACTTTTTCTTTTTTTAATTTATGATGAAATCAAATGTCTTTGTATTGAACATCCTAACGTAAATTCTAAGTCTGATTTCTCTGTAGTTCACCAAAACGTTCGTAGTATAAGAAAAAATTTTGATGAGTAGCAGTGTTTTATAGAAGTGACATTATGTGTGATTTTGTCTTTCCCAAACAGAAATCCGCTGATTTGATTGTCGTTAATTTTGAGATATCCGGTATTTGATTCTGTTTTGTTTGTGTTTACAGATTCCACTTCTGCACTATATAAACTTTTGTGGATGAGTTTTCTGTGTTTTTAGATAGTCAAAGTAGCAAGAACCCAATCCTCCTCGGGGACTTTAACATTGATATTTTATCTGAATCATCTGATGCTGACAATTTTCTAGCGGTCTTATCTTCATTTGGTTTTGTATCCCCGGTAGTAGTCCCAGCTGCTTTAAGTCCATCTTATTTACGCTTATAGATACCTACGGAAAATGTAACTTCTAAGGGCATGTTGGCAGAAAAATCGCCGCTCTAACTCGGAAGTCATCCAAATGATGATTACATTTACCAGCTATAAAACAGTAATCGATAACTGAACACGATGAACCTCGAATAAATGTAAATTGTCCTTCATAATCTCCTGCACAGCTTCCATTTAGAATACGACAATCATAAGGATCGGCAATTTCCAGTATTTTTGAACCTTTACTGTCACACACTGAGTCCTTAGATTTTCGAGCTTTGTTTAAATACGCGCCATCATATCCAGTACGAAATTATTTTGGGAAAGCCCTAGTCGACCATTAAAATCTCCAACAAGCATTATATCACCTGTATCCAAGAACTGAAGAGAGTCACATAATCTTTCTCGTCAAAATCGAAAAATGTCAGTCTCGTCTCGGTCTCGGTCTTGGTCTCGCCTAACCAAGTCTCGTCTCGATCTCGGTCGACTAGTCTCGGTCTTGTTGCCAGCCCTATTCTTGGTACAAAATGACACCAAAAAAAAAAAGTTACAAAAACGCTCCCTCGACACGCCCCCAAAAGCTCCCCTCCTTACCACGCCTAACAAAGCTTCGCCCATGCCTCGTCCCCGAAAATCTCAACTCAAGCCACGTAATCCACCCTCTTCCATACCATCGGCCCCTAACACGCCCCTACAAGCTCCACCCACCTAGCCACCACCCCCAAAAGCTCAAAATCGACTACGCCCCCTATCCCCTGCCACGCCCTCCACCCACTTAAGCCACCAAGCCGCTGCGCTGGCCTGGTACCCTCTATTTAATACTACTATCTTTTGGCGGTTTTCGTTCCTTATCTGCCTTTTACCACATTTTTGGCTTCCTTGTTTTAAAGACTAGTCTTTCTAGCTCTGGAGCGGAAATGGAACATCGATGTTCTAAAATTGATTAAAGCTCTTCTCCCATGTTTTTCTGCAGTTAAGCGAGTAAATGAAATGGAAAAGCTAACGTGTTAATTCGATGATACAATATCGTTGTCACCTGTGGAGCAAACAAAATATCGTCGAGAGATCTTTTTAACGAAGTTTTGCAATATGTGATAAGACTTTAGAGGTGTAAACTGCACTACATTAATTGGTTCAAACTGGATTTTAATCGATTAAAATTTGTCTCTATTTTCAGGACACAGATTGACCTTATTAGTGTCAAAAAATAATCTTCAGATACAATTTAAAGCAATTTTAATCTAATTCACACACAGCATAAATATTTAACAAGAAATATTGTCTTAAATGATGCATTGTTTTCTGTTACAACATTTTAACAAGCAAATAAAAAACAAAATAAAACTTATATTAACTCGCGTCCAAAAAGTTAAACAACAAAAAAAACTTTTTTTAATTTTTTTTTGGGTTTATCCTCTATTTAAAGTAGAGGGTCTTCTCTAAAGATATGGATTTGAACACCTCTAGGATAGCTTAGACTATCATGGTAACCCGACTCTACAATAAGTTACACTTTTTCGGAAAACAAAGATAAATAATACGAGCTCTAATAATAAATAAGAACAATTAAAATACGTAAAATTATTGTTTTATAGAAGAAACTAACACATTATTATTTTTTTTATTTTAATAAATTCCATAAACTCTGAATGAATATTTCAACGAGTAAGTGTCGTTAGCTTCTACCATGATAACAATTTTTCGTTCATTGATTCCACCCGATGAAATATAAGATTTTCCTTTTTTAGAATTTTGTTCGACGTCGATTTCCACACAAGTTATAAGAGCTCCATTTCCATAGAATGGATAGGCCAAACGCAGCTGATAGTTTTGGGGCGTACTATATGAACTCGAACCTGATCCTTGCGATACTATTTTATCATCTGATGAAAGAAAGTTTGTATGCAATGCAACATAAATTTCTAAAAATTAAATACTCTTACTCAAATCATGATCCCGGGAACCGAAGGTGTAACGAATAGGATAAGTTACTTTGTTGTTTTGGCTTCGGCTTAGTGGAATTAATTCTGATGCCCCCAGAAAATCTTCCAAATTGAAAGGATCGAGGATAGTTACTTCGATAGCGGTTGTGTTACTGAAGGTAGGAAATGCAATTGACGTTGAAGCAACAAATGCAAGACCGATAAAAACGCTCAATAAAGGTAAAGAAAACATTTTGATCAACTAAAAACAAGTTGATTTAGACTAGAACTATTTATATGAATTTTGTACCAGAAATTATGCGTTAAAAGACAAAGTTAAGATAAGAAAATACATTTTTCATACAAGTACATAATGAAGTTGTTTTGAAATTTATTATATGAACACGTAGATACATTTTAATTATTTACTTGTAATGTTTTTGCACATTCTAAGTACCTACATCAATAAGGTATGTGACTTTAAGTGATTGTTTAAATTTTATATTTAAAGCTGAAGTATGTCAATACCTCAACAACTTGCAACTTCTATACAAAATATAAAGCAGTGGAATTTCAGTTACCTCTTGAAATATAAGATACTAGCAGGCCCGTTCTCGCCTTGTTTCGCATGTTTAAATAACTTAATGATTGTAAAAAACTTTTGTATTTGTTCTTTTTTTTTAAATTATTATATTTGAACATCTGACATTCTAAACAATTTATCACTTATTTTATATATTTTAACTATTTTTTGGTAAACTATTGTAGATTATGAAATCAAAAGTAGCCTATGATGTTCTAAGCTCTCGCTCTACCAACTCTCATTAAAATCAATTAGGTAATTTCGGAGATTAAGAGGAACAAACAGACAGACAAACAAACTTTCACATTTATAATATTAAAAAAGGATAGGATTTTTTTTTGTCCAAACAATATAGAATTTATGATAGACTATAAGAAGTTCAGAGATTGAGATCTCAAAATACTAAGAAAAATCTGTTTGGGTTTTCGCTTGCTCACTATTTGAAAGGAGCAAAAATTCAGAGATCTTACTTTCCTGAACATGCATTGTTATTTAAAAACCAAGGGCCCTACCAATAATCAAATTTAGTTACGACTTAAATATTTCAGTAAAATGGACCATAATAGAATGGGCTTCAAATAATAAACCGTACATGGTATTACCTAAATATTTACGTGGACTATAAATAATGAACCATATATCGAATTAGCTCCAAAAAATTGAGAATATAATGTGTGGTTAATTATTTAAGATCCATAACGAAACGATTTGGTTAATTTAACTGTAATATTTAAGTCATAGCTAAATTTGATTATTGGTAAGGCATCAAGACTTTTCAAAGTTTTCTATCGGACGATTTCCTTCTACAAAATAATAAAAAAATCCGTTTTCTATTTTAGAATTCGACATAAAAATAGAAAATCACAGTTTGATTAAAAAAATATTATAATATCCGTTTTTCATTTTTGAATTCGGCATAAAAATAGAAATTCACAGTTTGATTTAAAAAAAAAATCAAAAAAAAAAAAACAAAGGTTTAAAACGTTTTTTTCCCTTTCCTGAAAAATTGCAATTGCAATCTTGGTAAGCAACTGAAAAATAGGATATCTTTTCTAAAGGGGTTTTGATGGAGCACAGTGGGGAATACTTCCACGGGCACTTCACTGCATTTTGCTTACGGGCAAAAGGATGCTGGGAACTGTACGACGACCTTCAACAAACGGTTGGTTGTTGACTTGCAGTCCTTCTCGTGTACAGCAAATTAAACTAAAGAAGTGTTGAAGTAAGGCACATTAACCTAATGATTTGAAGTTCCAAAATTAATTAATTTTTTTACAGCATATATTCAAGGCAGTATCGGGTATTTTCCCCTCTTTCATCTTTTATATGTATAGATAGTAAGTTAATCATAAAACATAAAATTAAAGTAATGATAATCATGCATAAATTATATAGTCAATTACTCAAAAAAAATTTTATAATATTGTTTATATTTTATAAATTATATTTTTATTGTATTCACATAACTCAAAAAAAATTTAACATCTATGTTATAAGTTATTTTATTGTTTTTACTTCTTTTAGCCTAATTATGATTAAAAATTTTCAATCATATTTTGGGGCATCCATCGATGTTGAGGTAAGAACGAAATATTGTCTATAGTATCTACTATGTGTGACTGTGGAATATATAAGCATGTACAGTTGTTATGTCAATGTTTTGCCGAAGAAAAGAGCAATTTAGGGTACGAAAGTTAGAAATTCGCGTGCCGAAGAAAATATCAATTTGGTGTCTGAAAAGTAAAAATTCGCGACATTTTTTTAAATCTTCAAAACCCAAGGCTTTTTTTAAATATTTTCGAATATGAAAAATGCAGCTACATATCAAAATAATTTTGTTTTCAATTATGTACCTACAAGAATTTCCATTTAACGCCAATTAATAGCAATCATTTCGCATAAAATGCAGGATTTTAAGTTTTAAAATCTTAATAACCCTCTGTTGCCTTTAAAGATTTCTTATGGGTTTAATAGGAATACATCTGAAAGTGACATAAAACGATTTTACGTCACTTTAGGAAAGCGAAAAAAGGCTATTTATGTTTGAATATGCAAATAATGTTACTTTATGACCATATTTCAAAATATGGCATTACTTCATGATACTGTCGCTCGGTGGAAATGACCGACTTGAATGTAGGAAAAGGATGCGCTCACTATAGTTTATTAATATGCATTTATTTATCATTAATTCCAGTTTATCAATTTTTGTTCGTTTTTTACGTAAGCTCATTTATTTGTAGGTATGTCTATTCACTTATTTATGCCTATTAAAAATTAAGCCCTTAATGACCAATTCCCGTATTTTTCTTTCCCTTAGAAACTAAGAGGTCTGAAGGACCTAAAGTCTATCCAACATAAAAAGACCAACACGTCTTATGGGAGAGCTTTTTCAAAATCAGTAGCGCACCATATTTTTGCACCATACTAAATTGAAAGAACTCCTTCATAATAAGTGTTTGCCCGCCCGTAAATATCCGATGGCATCTGACGCAGACCCGACGTCCTATCGAGCGCACTGCGCACTGAATTGCTGTGGCCTCGCCTAACTGCCTGAACAGAATAGAATGCCGGAACTGGAGCCGCAGACGGAACTGAAAGAGCTGTCAAAAAGTGCCCTTCGTTATTTTTTTTACGTGCCCACAAAGCAGCTGTACAGCTTTGAAAGTATTTCGAAGAAAAACAAAAGAATATTCTTAAGTACAAGCTCAGAATTCACATTTTTTGTTTCCAATAATTTTCCTTTTAATAAATAATATTTTTTCGCGATACAAATAACCATTGTATTTTTTTCCGACCCAAAAAGTAGTTTTTTTTCTTCATACAAATTGAAACGTCAAAAGTGTCGTAAGTAAAAAGTTGGTGAACTCTTCCGTCTGCGGCTGCAGCTCTGTATGCGTCTACGTTCCGTTGTGTTCGCAACATTGAATTTGCGTGTATTCATTATTTGTACAGCTATTCCAGTTCCGGCTCCAGTTCCGTCTCCGTCTCCATTCGGTTCAGCCTGTATGGCTGCTGCTGCTATTCAACTTAAACCCCCATTAAATATTGATGTGCATTCAGGGTTAGCCATGTCCATTTGGCGACTCGTTCAGATTTTTTTCCTTGGGTTTCTGTTGAGGTGCTTTTGATTTTAGAGCTTTGAAAAGAATTTAATGATGAGGGTTATCGTAGACTTTTTTAATCCTTATTATTTCGTTTAATGTGTGTAAAATACGTTAAAATGCAGTTACAAAATTTTAAGCTGTTTCCTTTAAGAAGAATATTATTTGCTTTGATTTTCTTAGACGGTTTAAGACGGCTAGTTTTTTTTCTTCATCGTCTTTTAATTTGTGCAATTTATATTTTCACTCGTGTATCTCTAAAGAGGTGTGTTTTTTTAGAGTTTTGTGCAATTTGTATTTGTAAGTCGTGTATTATCTTACCTCATGGTGGTGTGGAAAAAGATAAATGTGTTTTAATTTGTATCAATAAAACAATTAAATGAAAATTTCTATCAAAAAAAAAGTGGTAACCCTGCATACCATTCTTTCATATTTGGGTCCATTCAAAATAAACAATACGACAACAATGTGAGAGCTTTAATAAAGGACAGATTTATGCAATCCACTGTAGCCAGAATGAGAGGCAAACGTCCTATCTTGCCTACACTGCATTTTTTAGTTGGATAAGGTATAAACTTTGTTATGACACATAGTATCCATGACAACAATGCCTGTTTTGGTAATGCCGAATAGGTCAAAGTGGCCAAATCGACCATTCGGCACTTCTTGCTGGCTATTGATTTAAGTGCAGTGCAGAGTCAGTTTTTTGTTGTAATAACATTATTATATTACTTTTATGTAAACAAGATGGTTTTAACAGACTTAATCGAGCAGACTTTGCCTACCTGGCCGGCATAATAACCCAGGTTCTAGTTCGTTCTGATGGCTCCGGGGGCTTTTATACCGCCGCTTTTAGAGGTGGAAGAGTCTCTGGGGGCCGTAAAATTCTTACAGCAATTACAAGAAAGAACTCGAAGAGCTGCTGGAGTTATTAGCAAGAGGAGAACCCTTCAACCAACTTCGAAAGGTTTGGCTCTCTTTTTTTAGTAATAACTACTTAATAAATTTAATCAAAATAAATTATTTTTCTTTCAATTTAAGTTGCTATTAAAGATCCAATGTCACCCAGTGTCATTGGAAGCAAGCAACCCTGGAGGGCTGCAAAAAATGTTTGGAGGAATTGATAGCAGCCTGCATACTTGTATGTCATGGAGACAAAACATCTTTCACGGCTGAGGTAAGCAATTTTTTGTCGTCAAATAAAAACAATAAAATACGAAACCTTTTTCAGAACTTCTTAAACTTAAGAAAAAAAAACCTGAAGTTTGCTGAGCTCAATCCGAAATACGTTGATGCTTTGTGCTCCCTAGACACCCGAAAGCTTAGGTCAAGAGTTTCTAAGGGTCGCTATGGAGGATCTGTGCGAGACCACTTGCAAGTTGGAGTAATTTAATAACTTTCAAATGAAATCATTTAGTACTTACGCATAAATTATTCTTTTATTTTATAGATTGATTTCGGCAGATCTGCACCATATGGTTGAGCAACTCGCCATGGTGTATGAGTGCAGTGAACCCGACGATTTCTTCAATCCTTAAACTAGCTTTGGAGAGTGGCAATAATTTGGCCGTTATAATTTAATTTTTATCAAAATAAATACACATAATAATTATTAAACTTTCTTGGAATTTGAAAATTTCGTTAAATGTTCTATTAAAGCTAAGTACAGACGATTGTCAGATCTTACAATATTGTCAGATCTGTCAGAGAAAATACTGTCCCAAATGTCTTACAATCGTCTGTACACACAATTTTGTCTGACAATATTGTCAGAAACGTCATTGTCAGGTAATTGTCAGATGACAATGTGACAAAAAATTGTCAGGTATCTTACAATCGTCTGAACGCACAATTTGTGTCATTGTCAGACGATTAGGACATTGTCAGACTCATTGGTCATTGTCAGATGTTTTCATTGAAAACATCTTACAATTGATGACAATTTTTTCATTGTTCGAAATGTCAAACGGTTGGAGCCGAGTTGAGAGATAAAAAAAAAACATTTTTGCAGGAATTTTGTAGTTTTTCCAAAACTGAATAATAAAAATTTATAAAGCAACTGGACTCGCTTTTATATTGAATTCCTTGTGCTGTGTAGTTTTGTTCGGAATAAATAAAACCATTAAAAGATATCTACTCAAATAAAGATTTAATACGATGAAAATAAAGTGAACAGGAAATTCCAACAAGTTAAAAAAAATTGGACTTCAAAATGGCCAATAAACTATATACATACTATACGAGCAATCAAATAAATTTGAAGAATGCCAAAACGAGGGTGGACAGGAACACTATACCTGAAAAAAAAACCAGCACAAGCAATTGGTAACAATAGGCAGCCTGCCCCCAACTCGCACAGATCTAACATAGTCTCAAGGTCACTTTCTAAATCAGTCGAGCTCTCTAGAGTAAGCCTGCTGAATTTTTTGTTCGCAAAGGTTTATTTTTTCTTCTAAACAATATAGTTCAATTATTGCAAGATCTTCTCATTCTTGCGTCTTTCAAAAAATTAATGATTTAAAATTTAAATTCTTTTTTTTTTGTTTAATAAATGGATAGAGATTATGGACTTTTGTTCTTCGTAGCGCGTCTTGACGACCTCTGGCATATTCCTCCTTCGTAGTGTGTAAAGTCGTCCGTTGCTCTCGATGTCCAGTTGTAGTTAAATTGTTTCAAATGCTCGTCCAATTGTTTTGGAATTACCACTATGAAACTAGATTTTCAAATCACTTTGAAAGTATCCTCTTCTTGATGTAGCCACTATACGGATTCACGTTTTTAAAAAGTGAAATTCTATAAAAGATGTTTGATCTTGAAATCCTCAATTGAATTTTTATTGCGAATTTAATTTTTATTGATCTGCCAACCGTGTGAACAGAAAATTTTCAAGCTGACAATATTGTCAGATATATAATTGTCCGAAAATTGTCAGACAAGAGCTGACAATTAAATTGTCAGACTTTGGCACAAAATCTACCAATCGTGTGAACGGACAATTTTACATTGTAAGAAATTTGTCAATTGTCAGCTAATTGTCCGCTATTGTCAGACCATTGACAGATCTGACAATATTGTAAGATCTGACAATCGTCTATACTTAGCTTAATAATAGCAATGAATGTGTTAAGTAAACCTAGAGATTTTTGCGGACTTGGATATTATGGCAAAAAAATATTATTTCTTGGAATATAAGTCCGTGGGGTGCATTTACCCATGAAGATTTCTTCTCCGATTGAGATATTTTTTTGGAGATAACGTGCGACTCCTTGAAAGCAAACATTCTATTCTTTTATTTTATTACCACCAAAAAAGTCAAAAACCAATGACTTATACCAAAAAACCAATAAATTATATTAAATGTATTTTCGGCTCCCCAAAAAAAATTGATATTTTTTTAATATAAAAACAAAATCCCCAATTTTGGGGACTTATTTCATTTTTAAATGGGAGGTTATTTCATGCTGAAATAAGTCCGCAAATTTAACTATGAATTAAGTCCCAAATTTGGGTAGTAGGTACATACATTCCTCGCTTTTTATACGTTGAAGTTTTGTTATTCCTTTGGGGACTTATTACGTTATTTGTTTGGGGACTTATATCATGCGCTTTTGGGGATTTATTTCATTTTTTGATTGGGTAGTTATTTCATTGGGAAGTTACTTCACGGCGCCGTACTTTCAGGCAAACAGACGAGCCGCAAACCTTCCAAAATATGTTGAAAAAGTAAAAGTAAGCGGAAAAACAAAGTTAAGTCAATAAGGCGTTTTGACTTAAAATTCTTTTATTTTTAACACCTAATTACTACCTATTTAGTACGTTCATCAACATAATAATGTAACATGTAATTATCTTTACTTAGTATCACTTTGTCACTTTGATAGTAAAATACGTATATACATAGATAGTTTTCATTTTGCAACAAAAAAAATTGCACACAAAAATAATAATTAAAATAATTTAAATTTTCCCTTGGCTAGACTGTTCTTTTTTCAGGCCGTAAAAGTCAACAATGTGTTGGGGGAATTCATCAACACTTGTTGCTTTGACAATCTTGGGCAAATTTTCATTGCCATCTCGCTGGAAAATGAATATTTTGCAACAGGCTGTTGTGAATTTTTGAAGTTCTGCAAGCGTGCAGGGCAAGTCAGAATACGTAAGACCACGTATTCTAAGAGAGGACACTTGCTGTGGGGCTGGATGAACAAAAAAAATGTTCCCCAAAACCCGCCACTGTCTGTCCAACGTTTACGAGGTAGCGAATTCCCTATTTGCCCAACGCCTGTCTGTAGTTAAGAGCTACGACTGAAGTCGGGGATGAATCGCCATCGTTAGGGAGTGGGTGGTAATCTGTCCGGAATGGGAAACCATGCGTACCAAGGAAATTCATCCATTCCTGGAAGCACGAATCCACCATGTCTCCCAAAAATGCCCCAGAGGGAATGATTGCGATGGTGATGTAACATCATTGGCTGTTGATTTCGGTAAGTCTTAAGAAACTTTTCAAAATATAATTGTATTAATACCAACAAATAACAGATAGTGTGATTCTACTCAAAGTTTGCAGTGAAGCCCCAACATCCCAAAGGATACATCCTGGTGAGCTGGAAAATAATATATCTTTTTCTAAAGGGGTGTTGATGGAGCACAGTGGGGAAGACTTCCACGGGCACTTCACTGCATTTTGCTTACGGGCAAAAGGATGCTGGGAACAGTACGACGCCTCTCACCAAACGGTTGGTTGTCCAGCTTCTTTAAGAAAGCAACTACAGGCAGTCCTTCTCGTGTACACCAAATTAAACTAAGGAAGTGTTAAAATAAGCCAAATTAAACAACTATAGATTTGAAGTTCCATGTTCAAGGCAGTTGTAGGTATCTTCCCCTCTTTTCTCTTTTATATGTATTGATAGTAAAGTAATTATAAAAGCTCTCCCAAACCAACGCGATTATTCGCCGCGACAAACGAAATCAATAACAACAACGCGTTGTTTTGTTTGACAACCACGTGTTGTTATTGTTGTTTTCGTTCGTCACGCCGAATAATCGCGTTGGTTTGGGAGAGCCTTAAAACATAAAATTATAGTAATGATAATCGTGTATCAATTCTATAGGCTCACTTACTTTACTTTATTTAGATGGCGCTCACAGCCCAGGATGGACTACGGCCTCCTCAACCAACAAGCCCCTTCAGCCAGCTCGGTCCCTAGCTAGCTGCCTCCAGTAACGCACTCCAAGTTGGTTGAGGTTGAGGTCAAAAAACAAAGAAGTTGACATTTTTATGAAACACCCTGTTTTGAAAATATTTTTTTTCTTCAAAGTATAGCTCAGCTATACCCTATGTCAGTTTCATCGAAATCGGTCAAGAAACAACGAAGTTCATATTTTTATGAACTACCCTGTCTTGAAAATATTTTATTTCTTCATAAAAGTCTAGCTCAGCTATAAACTATGTCAGTTTCATCGAAATCGGTCAAGAAACAACGAAGTTGACATTTTTATGAAACACCCTGTTTTGTTTTTTCTTCATAACTCTAGCTCAGCTATAATCTGTGTCAGTTTCATCGAAAACGGTCAAGAAACAACGAAGTTGACATTTTTATGAAACACCCTGTTTTGAAAATATTTTTTTCTTCATAACTCTAGCTCAGCTATAATCTTTGTCAGTTTCATCGAAATCGGTCAAGAAACAACGAAGTTGACATTTTTATGAAACACCCTGTTTTGAAAATATTTTTTTCTTCATAACTCTAGCTCAGCTATAACCTATGTCAGTTTCATCGAAATCGGTCAAGAAACAACAAAATTGACATTTTTATGAACCACCCTTAGCGAAATATTTTGTTCTTCAATGTTTTGGGTTAAATATTGATCATTCCGAATTTTAATTGATTCCGTCCAAAAGCTTAGAAGATAGCATTTTTTAAGGGCACGCTATTGTGAAAATATTTAGTGCTACAGTTTTTTCCTAACAATCGACAGCGAAATTATTACCTTCTTTTTTACCCATTTTTAGTTACGAAATCGGCAAATCCTAAGCCAAAAGGAATCAAATCCAAGAGTAACTAAAAAGTACCTACCCAAATCCAAAAGTAACTAAATCGAAAAAGTAACTAAAAGTAACTAAATCGAAAAGTAACTAAAAGTAACTAAATCGAAAAAGTAACTAAAAGTAATCAAATCCAAAAGTAACTAAAAGTACCCAAATCCAAAGGTAATAGTTACCCAAAAAAAGCACCGATTACTTTGATTACTTGAAGGTAATCGTTACTTAGTAACGATTACTTCGGATTTCTTACACCACTACTTGTTTGAAACAATATTTTGTATGTAAGGAAGAACGAACGTAAAAATGGAACGATTTTTAACTTCAGTTAAATTTCCATTTCGTTAATAGTTTTTATGTATTTTTTTCGTGCTACGGTTCTATTAAGTGGAAAGAAAACTAAATAAAATAAATTGGAATGGTGGCGGCATCCGGCATGTGTTTGATTTCGAGAATTTTCAATTTTATTGAGGTTTTTTGTGAATCTCAGCAGTGGTAACAACCCATAAAATTAAAATATTGCTAGGGAAGTGTTCAAAAAATGGACTTCGTAATCCAAATCTAGAAGCACACCTGGATCTTGTGTTGTTTTTGTAATACTTGTATTTATGTTTTCAAAACCAATACGGATCAGATCTGGGGAAAAATAAAATGTATTAGCTGCATTTACAAGAATATAAAAACAAAAATTATAAATTACAGAAATTATAGGCTGTCCAGAAAAATTACACCTGAGCCATCCCAATTATTTGAAGCAACGATTTCTCAGCTTTGCTTTCAAATATTGCAGACAGAAATTATGATGATGCGTCAGCTCAATTTTTAATGGAGCAGGATTTTGTCAGATTTTATTTTCAAATTTTATTTACTAAAAATACGAAAATGAAAATAGAACTGATCTTGACCAATTGAGTGGGCTAGTTTTCTATATTTTGACCATAGGAAATCTACTTTAAAATATCAGGTTGCCTTTTTAAAATCTGTCAATACTAATTTTTGGTCATTTCTGTATCTTGAGTGTATACCAATAAATTTCTGTTCAATTTAGTAATTCCATCATTTTCTGAACTTCTTCCAAACCACGAAACACCTCTCAAAGTAATCTTGACTTGCAAAAATAAAATCAGCCGCTGCAGATCTTCCAATGCATAGAAAACTACTCAAATTTTCAAAAAAAAAAATGTTTTAATCTCTGCAATATTTTTAAAAACTTTTTCAGTGCAGGCATCTATTTAAGACATTTAGTTTTACTATAGCCCAGAGGATTTTTTGTTAGCTTTATTAAAGAATTCATTAAGAGATTTATTACATTATGAGACCTGGTCGAATATTTTCAAAGCGGGATATTTTGCGTTCTTTGGGGACAGCGGGACACATAGCTCGAAAGCGGGACTGTCCCGCCCAAAACGGGACGTATGGTCACCTTATGCATACAAAGACACAATTTAAAAAAAAAAGACACAAAAGTTAAGTTTTTTTTTCAAAAACACCTACAAAAAGACTCGAAATAAAATCCCAATGCAAAAAACAATGCAGTTTTAAATTTATTTTTTTTTTTGAAAAATAAATGGCTTTTTAAAAATTAAAACACACATTCGTATATAAATCATTTCAAAATCGACACTTTTTATTCCAAAATCATACGGAGTGTAGCTGATCATTTCTTTCTCAACTAGACTCCATATATCCTGGAAGTATAATTGAAATAATAGGTGTTGTTAGCTTCTACAATAAAAACAATTTTTCGCTGGCCAATTCCTCCTGATATAACATAAGCTCGTCCACTATTAGAGCTTTGGTTTACATCAATTTGGACGTAAGTTATCAGAGCTCCTGTTCCACTGGCTGGATACTCCAAACGCAGTTGAACATTTTGTGGTGTATTCCAAGAAACTGTGTCTGATGCCTGAGAAACTAGTCTATCGTCTGGAAGAGGAAGTTTTTATTGATATTTCTTAAACAAAAGAAAAAATATATTTTCACTTGAAGCACGCTGTCCCAAAGTGTACCGAATTGATCCTCTGGTGCTGCGGTCTTGGCTCAGAGGAATTAACTCAGCTCCTTGTGGAAGATCCTTGAGTTTGGATAAGTCATCAATGGTGATCACTTTGACGATGGTCTGACTGTCAGCAGGATATGCAAGTGTTGCGGAAGCAACAAATACAAGAGCTAGAAAAATACTTAGAACTGATGATGAAAACATTTTTATTGAATTATGATTCGAAACAGTTTCAGTTCGAGCTATTTATATTGTTAGTGCGACACAAATTTTATTTACTTAAATGCAACTCAAGTGTTTTGTTAATAAAGATGCGATAAGTTAAGAACTGCCGGATATAGTGAATGAAATTCTTAATAAAGATAATTTAAAGATTAAAAGGTAATGTTGAAAATGATTGCGATTATCTTTGTGCCTACTCAGGTATATTTTGCTATGTTCAATTGAAGTTCATAAACAACTTGAACTAGACCAAGATAAAGAAAATAACTACTGATTGGGGTAGATTTATAGTTAATTTTAAGTGTCTCGCAGTGAAAATATATGCACTAGGTAAAAAGAGTTTATCAAATTGATCGATAGATTATAACAAAACAAATCGTAAATTTAAATCAGATTGAATAAATAATCATAATTACAAAATCCATTTGTAATGAATCCCCGAATGGAATCCAAAGATGCACTCCCTCTTTGATTATCATGTTCCAAGTGAGTTGATATTATTTGTATTTATTGAAATAAATTTGTATTGAAGTTCCAAAATTATTAAATTATTACGAAAATTGATTCAATTGCCTTCGCAATCACTGCTAAAAATATTCCTGTGAAAAGACACTACTTCTATCTGAAGTCGAGTTCGAGCTATAGCTCGATGAAATCGAGTTCGAGTTATAGTTCGATGAAGTCGAGTTGGAGTTATAGCTCGATGGAACAAAAACATATTAATATAACTTCCAATGTAAAGTTAAAAATTAAAGTATACTAATGTGACCATATACGCCATACGGCCCTCTTTGGACGGGACAGTTCGCTTTCGAGCTACGTTTCACACTATTTCCAATTAAAGCAAAGATGTCCCGCTTTGATCAAAATCGGTCATAATGAATCTAATGGTTCAGACTAACGCTATATTATGTGGGTCAATATTTCAAAACATTGATATTTAGCACTTAAACATTATTTTTTTTTTCTATTTTTAGTCGATTTGCTTAGAAAATTGCCCCTCGCGCTTAAACGGGGGGAAATAGAGACCCCGCCTCCTATATGATTTTTTTCTGGTCTCGTTTCATCCCACACGCTCTAGCTTTTTGACACACCTTAGGTGAATTACCCTGTATAGGTACTTTGAAAAGAAAAAATGACAGGAGAAACCCCCAGTTTCACAGTGTAAGTTTAAACTCGGCTTTTAGTTTAAACTTAAGTTCAACACAGTGTACGTTCAAATCTGAACTGAGTTAAACGCTTGTATTCTGCCGTTTAAATTTAAACTCTCTCAAAAATGTTTCCACGGTAATCACTTATGACCCATACTATGTTTATGTACATATTTTAAACTTTATTCATATGGTTGAGAGTTGTAAGTCACTCGGCCCTATTCTTCATAAGCTGTTGTGCTACCAAATTTATTTATTTGATTGAGAGTTTCGGAGAATGAGACCCTTGTATTATATTATTAGTCATTATACTAGGGACGAATAGCAACGTTATAAGGAATAGAATATAAATAGCAAAGAGTGGCACTTCCGGTAGCCAACTAAAATTATTTTATGTTTTATTTGTTAAATAGTTTGGATTTCCTATTCGACATTAGAACTTAAAGAAACCCAGAACTCGTTAGTGACATTTTCGTCTTTTATTTATGGGATAGCCTACTGTGCCGCCAAATGTACGTTACTCCAACTAGTGTATTAGACAAATTATTTTATAATTAGGTATATAGTAGCTAAAAACAGCTACGATGAGAAATATTACAGCTACATATTCTGGATATTCTTTGAATAAAGTGGTATTAGAAATTTGACAGTAATTGATCTCACATATTTTGATTAAACGAATGAGATGTAGTTAATTCAATTAAATAAAAAAAATTTTTTCCGCGATGGCAGACACTGCAGGATAAGTAATAAGTACCTAGCCTACAGCGCGGGGATAAAATAGCTTCTCCGAAATTTATAAAGAGAAGACTTAACGCACTTCCGCGTTCCGCATATACCTTCGACATTGAATAGACATTAAGAAAAGCAATCAAGTTTGTGCCTGAGGATCTTTTAAAGTTCCTTTATTAGATTTTTTTGCAATCCACGTTCTGTGAAAAATTAATAGTTGATTACTTTATAAGATGTCGCATTCTATCCGGATACTTGCACTTGTCTAGTGCATTCACTCTGTCATGTTTTTTAGTTTTACATTACGATATTCTCTGCCTATTATTTTTGCCACTTATATTCTTTTGCCTATAACGCTGCTATTTCTCCCAAGTATATTTACATAATATCTATCTCATTCTTCTACATTCTACAAATATGCCCTTTACTTTCTTAAACATTTTTTGTTCTTAATATTAAACATATTTTTTGAAATTTTCACATGTATAATACCATTATTTTTTTTTTTGTAGTAGCCGTGGCGTGATGGTTAGTGCGATGGACTGTCATGCCGGAGGTCTAAGGTTCGATCCCCAGCCTCGCCACCTATTTATTTAAAAGAAAAAACGGCTACTGCCTCTTGCGAGGAATTGACAAATCCTCCAAGAGTATCTCCTGTCACAGAAAAGTGCCGCTCGTTAGCCGTTCGGATTCGGCAATAAACTGTAGGTCCCCTCCATTTCTGCAGACACGCACACAGGAATGGTTGAGATTTGTAAGTCACTAGGCTCTAGTTCTTCATGAGCTGTTGTGCCATCAAATTTATTTTTTATTTATTTAATACCATTTTTTTAAATATGTATTCACTAAATTTATTTATATTTTTATCAATAATAATAATTAATTTAAATTAAATATTATAATTGCAATGGTTAGTAAATAAACCGATCATACGAAATCTTTTAAACTTGAGTTTTATTTCAAACAAGCGAAAAAAATAACTTGGTCAAAAACGCCCCAAAAAGTAGGCGTAACAAAATATTTTGTGTGTGTGAATAGTTTAAAATGATATTAACTAAAAAAATTTAATAGAACACAACCCTCTTCTTTATCAATTTTGGAGATTATATTAATTTTTTCAAAAAGTGGGCGTGTCAGTGGGCGGAAATTTTTTGTAAGGATGTATTTTGCCAACTCCTATAACATCTGCAAATGTCATTCAATTCGGTGGAGTGGTTCAGATTTTATCAATTTATGACGTTTTTTTCCTTACAACGGACCACTGTACGCTGCGCTCGTATCTTTTTAAATATTTGTCTTACAAAAAAAAAGACTAACACATAAAATGTGGGGAATTTTCTCAGCTTTAATTTATACTTTGAAAATTTTAGTCGTAATTTAAAAACCATTTTTTCAAAATGGTGGTGCGAGCGGCGAAGTTACGAGGTGGCAAAGTGAAAATTCGAAAAGAACACCTCAAAATCTATAAAAATGCCAGTTTTTAAAACTCCTCCAAAACTTACCAGGTAAAACTACCAAATGACTGGACTAATAATGCACTTTCAAAACGAAAAAAATTTAAAAGTTTTTCAAACAGCTCCAAATTTTGTTCACTTATAGTTTTTATCCGTCCAAACTGAAATTCATCGGTCTGCCAGCGATACTCTAACCCTATCACCATACCATAATGCATTTTCAAACTGCAAGAAAATGAGCGAAGTTAAAGTGTTTTATACCGCTTCAAAGTTTGTGAGCATAATGCTGAGTTGTGTCAAAGCTAAATTCTATTTTTTGCATTTTCAAAGTGCACTATGGTGGGCTTATGGACGCGATATCCTTGAAAGGTTGATGGCATGTAGTTTGCACTGGTACAAATGTCATGCTCACAAAGTTCGGAGCGGTATAAAACTCTTTGAGCAAAACGTTCACCAGCTCTCGCCTCTCGGTCTATATCGTAGATTCAACATTATAATAATGATATCTCCTTCGGTAAGCAGACGGCTGAATGTCTATCAATGTATTTAAACTATTACTTCTAAATTAAAAAGAAGAAAAAAGTTTTGATCGTCGAAACATAATGTTAGTTAAGGCAGTATTGCTCAAAATGTCATATTAGTGTGATAGTCATATTTATATGACAAAATATATATGACACTCATGAATTATTTTGAGTTTAAAAAAAATATTTGATTTTAATGAAACGTGATTGGTCAAACAAATCATATTTTTTTAAATATTTTATTTTTCGTAGCTAGTGTGTCATATGTATTTGTAAACAAAAATTGACAGAAAAAGCTTGTGATTATGTATATAGCATACTTATATGGCATAGTCTAATACTACATGTCATATATACAAATTTTGTGCCATATTTTATATGACTAGCATTGGTCATATATATTTGACAATGTAATATCACCTTTAGTTTGTTCAAAATTTTCTCAGAATTCATTTAGGCAATACATATTTTCAGATACGGCAAATTATTTGAAAAGTCCTAAGCGGGGGGAATGTACTGATAAATTCACCCAAATAAGTACATTGCATTGAATTTGATATCCAAATAGAGCAATTTTGCAAGCCTAAGTACAGAAATCATCTGAATGCCCTATACAACTTCGTGCACCTTTTCAAATTGCTTCTTCAAACCCCGTATTCCTCCTCAAAACACCTAAATAGGTGGCTATAAACTTCTCCAAATTCAATTTAATTTCTCCTTCTTTAAAATCCTACTTTAAAAAAAAGATTCTTAACAAATGCAAAGCAACCAAAAAGTGGACTAAAGAAAGCACAGCTATCTAAATGGTAATATGCAATTGAATATAATTTGCAACTGTACACTTAACAATTTTCACACCTTTCCGGAACTTGGTTGTAGAAGTTCCTTCTTGACTTTCTCTCTAGAAGTTAGCTCAAAAAAAAAAATGGGTATAGAAGTAAGTAAAGATATCAGACTAGATATAGTTTTAGTATGTATAAATGCAAAAGTTTTGTGGTATGAAGTAAAAACTTTTCATTTTACCGTGAGAGATAATCCTGATATTTATATGTAGATTTATTTAGGGACTTATACCCGTTATTTTGGTCGTTATTTGTCTTCTATATTTTTTTTTTTTTTTGAAGGTCTGGGAAGTACTTTCACACTCGGACTCAGTGGTATTCTTGTTTGCTTTGTTGTTTTTTTTCCTAAGCCCATACAAGTTGTTGCAACAACTACTGTGGAGGGCGTTCATTCAAAAGTACAAGCATTTTCATTTCCGACTGTATGTTCTCTTCTCCCAATTCCCAATGTTTATTTTTTTTTTTTGCAAAAGGAAGAATATTCAAATACCTCTAAGCCCAAAGGTACATTAAGTGTTTTCCGCTTTTTCAAATGCATATTATGCTTTTTTTCAAATCCAAGTGTCCTTATATAACAAAAACCAGAGACCACCATTTCTGGCAGCTCTTGTGCCAGTGTGTTGGCGAAAAACCACTTGGGGGAGAAAAATTTCAGCAATTGAGTCGTTTTCGGTCGTTGGCGTTGCACAAATAGTTTTTTTTTTAGATATTCCTTTAACGTTATACCTACACGTACATACGTAGGTGGGCACGCTATGAATGCATCTGACATATTTACTGATACCTGATGGTGTTGGTTTTATTTATTTTATTATTGCTTCTTTTTGTGCTCAAAATATTGCACTTTAATATTGCTGGAGAATGCTATGAATTGAATAACGGGACTTACCATAATGCACCCACAAGGATGAATGTTTTGGCAGGTTTTATTTATCCTAGAATTTACTATTTCTCTCGTTTAGAGATGTCAGAGGACTAAGAACTCTGGGAAACTCTTGTGTGGTTTGTAAGTAGAGTTTCTCTATGTATATAGACTAAGTATATATTCCTTAGTCCTTGTTATGATAAGTTTGTTATTATTATTATTATTATAATTCCTTTTTTCTTCTTTTTTTATGATGTATTAAATAGCAAATATTCTTGCAGTAAAATGCACAGAGAGATCTCTTTACCTATAGGTATGCTTTATGATTGGATGGTCCATCTAATTGGATTGCATACATTCGTGGGGCTGTTTTGGAAGTTATGGAAAATAAGATGTGTAGCAGACGTATTTGTGGTAAATTTTTGGGCTTTGAAATGCTCCATGTTGAAGATAGAACTGTTGTATTCTGAAAATTTTCTATGATTTGAATTTATACTGTTGGTTGGTTCATTAGGGTGAACCCCGAAGGATAAAGCTTAACTACATACTTAAATTCTCAACTGACTCAAGTAAATAAAATAAATTAAGTGCGTTTAATTTAAAATTCATTTATAGAAATTTTTCTATGGTTGCTGAAATATTCCATAAATTCAATTATTGTTTTTCTTTGTTTGTAGGTACATTTTCTCTTTGAATCAATCAAAATGCATAAAACATAAAAGATGTTTATTATTATTTGTATTGTATTATTTATACTAGAATGTCAGTTTATTAGACTTGACCATTCTTTATTCCGTCAATTTCATTGAATTTTTAACAACAACAACAACTTAAAGGTGCTACCACCAATTGCTTACGAATTAATTTTGGGTATTTTAATTCGTTTTTATTTTTGTTTGGCTAGAGATATAGCTATTTCAAGGGGTGCCAAGCCCTATCATCAGTCTCCTTTATAGTGGTGCTGAGCTTTAATCCAATTTTATTTGAAAAACTTTCTACACATCATGCGGTATTTGAACCCGCGCATCAGATTTGCTCAGTCTTCGGAGCTGTGTACCCTACGTACTACGCCACCGTTGACCACTGACGTCACAGGTCTAGATGTGCTGTTTGTTTATCAATTGCATTTGGAGCATCAGCATTTTTATAAGCCCCTTTAAGTTGTTGTTGTTGTTCAAAATTCAATGAAATTGACGGAATAAAGAATGGTCAAGTCTAATAAACTGACATTCTAGTATAAATAATACAATACAAATAATAATAACTTAATAGTCTGGTTTGTTACCGATCTTCCAACCTCTCCCCCTTTGATACGTACTACGAATTGTAGTCTATCAAATAAGGTTCGGAGAAAAATGGAGGCGGAACAAGACAGCATACTTAAAGGGGCTTATAAAAATGCTGATGCTCCAAATGCAATTGATAAACAAACAGCACATCTAGACCTGTGACGTCAGTGGTCAACGGTGGCGTAGTACGTAGGGTACACAGCTCCGAAGACTTAGCAAATCTGATGCGCGGGTTCAAATACCGCATGATGTGTAGAAAGTTTTTCAAATAAAATTGGAATAAAGCTCAGCACCACTATAAAGGAGACTGATGATAGGGCTTGGCACCCCTTGAAATAGCTATATCTCTAGCCAAACAAAAATAAAAACGAATTAAAATACCCAAAATTAATTCGTAAGCAATTGGTGGTAGCACCTTTAAGTTGTTGTTGTTGTTCATAAAAGATGTTTATTTAATAATATTTAAGCAATAATAAAAAAACGAAATTAAAAGAACGAATTCTTTTTACTTTTTGTTTTGCATTTTTAAAAAGCGCTGGCGCTGTACTTACATACAGGGTTTCCCGTAAAGATGGTCCAAACTGAATATGGTGATAGGCCAGGCCATGACCTTTCAGAATTTGGTAGCTTGTTTATCCCGAATCATAACGGTTTTCGAGTAGAGGCTGTTTTTTTGAAATTTGCCCGAACCCCTACTTTGGACCACTCTTTTTCTCACACCGTCCATAATTGATTTTTTATTTTTTTATTTTTTTTATTTTTAAATTTTAACATTGACCAATAATAAGACCTTGTTTATGCATTCAAATAATTTTGATTTTATAAACCATTTTTATAAAATTACTAGATAAAGTCATAGTTTGATCGAAATGATTTTTTTTACTTCAATCTTAGAAAGAGCGTACTGAAAAAAAATCGTATGACTCATTACTGGTTCTTACTTTTAAAAAATTTCCTTGCATTTGGACTTTCTAAAAAGGTACACATTTTACCAATACAAACTCTGAATCAAAAGTTACAACCATTTAAACTCAATCAGTCGTGGTTTTAAGAAAAATTAAAATAAATTCCGCATGATGTGTAGAAAGTTTTTCAAATAAAATTGGATTAAAGCTCAGCACCACTATAAAAGGAGACTGATGATAGGGCTTGGCACCCCTTGAAATAGCTATATCTCTAGCCAAAACAAAAATAAAACGAATTAAAATACCCAAAATTAATTCGTAAGCAATTGGTGGTAGCACCTTTAAGTTGTTGTTGTTGTTCAAAATTCAATAAAATAAATTCCTTTTTTTTTTTGTTTTGATTGTTTTGTTGTTTGTTTTATGATTTTTTTTTTTGTATTTTTTTGTTTGTTTTTTTTTTTTTGCTTTTTTTAATTTCTTTAACCCATTCATTTATAAAAATTTCTCAAAATGTGCCCCTCCTGCACGTATGCAAGCTTGACAGCGTTTAAAAAACTGTTGTTTTAAATTTCTTGTGCTTGGCGAGTTGCTTATTTCTGCAGCTGAATACGTTGCTAGAGTTCACGTATATTTGAAATGGGCTTAGTATAGACTTGAGACAGCCCCAATAAAAAAGTCCATAAAATTGGTCCACCACGCCCAATCCATCGTTCATGGTAAGAATTGTCCATGAAACGTCTCACATTAATACTATAATGAGCTGGGCAACCGTCGTGTTGATACCACATTGACTGTATTGTGCCAAGTGGCACGTCGTCCAACAACAAAAATAGCCTATTTTGCAGAAAATCTAAATAAATTTCACTATTTAGTGTATCCGGCAGTTCAATTTATGTGGCCATTCAAAATCCCAGTCCACAAATTCATTTTGAATTGGTATTGGGAGTTTCCTTCTCCACCAAATGTGGATTTTCCAACTGCTAACTATGGAGGTTATGCAAGTTGACAAATCCATCTTTTTTGTAAGATGACTCGTCGGTCCACAATATTTTTTCGAAAAAATTTGGATCCTCTTGGCTTTTTCGGAGCTTCGTCCGACAAAATTCAACTCATTGTGTATAATCCCTTGGAAGTAGAGTTTGAACACGTTGCAAATGAAATGGATGAAGGTTATTTTTCAGCACTCTTTGGATGGTTGTTTTTGAGACCCCTGTTGCCCTTTCGATTGCTCTAATAGATGTAGAAGGGTCATTCTCGACTGCACGCAAAACTGCGTGATCATGATGGTGTTGACTTCTTCCTTGTCCTAGACTTCTCCCTGGTGTTCTGCCCTCCAAATAAGCCAAATGAACCCGTATGAAAAGGCGATGGTCAGGATGGGAAGCATTTGGGTACCTCTCAGCATATGTTCTGGCTGCCAATCTAGCGTTTCCTCTACATTCTCCATAAATGTAATGCATTGAAGCATATTCTCGTGGCGTGTAAGGCATTTTAAACTATTTTTACTTTTAATCAATAGCGTTTTAGAATAAGCGCCAACTTTTGAACGTTTTAAAATTCTTACCAGCCATACCATTTTCGGTAAAAATAAATAAAACATCGCAAAGTTATAGACCGCCATTTTTAGTAAAATTAAGTTAGTTTGAGGATGAAATTATTTATTGAAATTTATATTAGATGTCGCTAAAAAAAATATGGGTTAAAGTGTCGACACATAGGTAGAAAAACCAAAAACAAAAAAAAAAAAAAACAAAAAAAATCATAAAATAAACAACAAAACAATCAAAAAAAAAAAAAAAAAGAAGAAAAGGAATTTATTTTAATTTTTCTTAAAACCACGACTGATTGAGTTTAAATGGTTGTAACTTTTGATTTATAGTTTGCATTGGCAAAATTTATACCTTTTTAGAAAGTCCAAATGCAAGGAAATTTTTTAAAATTAAGAACCAGTATTGAGTCATACGTTTTTTTTTTCAGTACGCTCTTTCTAAGATTGAAGTGAAAAAATAATTTTGATCAAATTATTTGAATGCATAAAAAAAGTCTTACTATTGGTCAATGTTTAAATTTAAAAATAAAAAAAATAAAAAATCAATTATGGACGGTGTGAGCAAAAGAGTGGTCCAAAGTAGGGGTTCGGGCAAATTTCAAAAAAACAGCCGTTACTCGAAAACCGTTATGATTCGGGATAAACAAGTTACCAAATTCTGAAAGGTCATGGCCTGGCCTATCACCATATGCAGTGGACCATCCTTTACGGGACACCCTGTACATCTCTTTTTAAAAGAGTCAAAAACCATTCTCAAATTTAAGTTTTAAATTTTTATTTGTTGTTTTAATGCCGTTGCATAGCATTAAAAAGATCAAAATTTTCCATTTTTTTTTTGAAGACCCCGTGGACTTCAGGGAAAATGTTTTAGTTCAGGATTAATCGTATAATTTGTGTTATGCAACTTTAATTTGGTATTTTTGGTCCTTCTGCTTCAATACTAAGACTTTGGTTTGATATCTCAATTCGATAAAAAAAAAGACAAATTGTTTATTTTTCATTTCAATTTTAAAAAGTACCTAACTAATATCAAAGTAAATCTTATGCGATAGGCATTTTGCAAGAGTGTATGGCCTTCATTTGTAGTGTCGTTCAACGTCCGATTCCATAAAGGTCAACCGTTCCAAAACGTGTTAAAATTGGGTATTTATATTAAGCTATATTAAAGAAAAACATTGGAATGGTTTTATCAACAATGCCAATCAGTCCCAATTCCACGATGAATATTGCAACCTGCTTTACTCTGAAGTACCGAACTACTTTGATGACTCAAACCCTCGTGATATGATTTCTCTCATCTTGAAGTCTCGTTGCGGACTACTAAACCTGAATGGAAGAGCTTTCCAAAAGGATACTTATGGTCTATGCACACTTTGCAACTTAGATGCTTCTGAAAATACCTATCACTTCGTTGGAGTCTGTCCCATCTTCAAAACGTATAGAAGGACATTTTTTGGAAATGATGTACTCTCCCGCTCACAATTTTTAAAAATTCTTAATGTCAACTGCTACTTAAATCTTTACAAGTTTTTGAAAGTTTCACTAAAATATCGTTATCTCATCTTAAATGAATTTTCATAATTAATAAAACTCACTAAGCTAGAAATGTTAATCGTAACTATTTTTAACCTGACAGGCAACTTTATGTTATTGTCATAAATAATTTTATACCAGCATTTAAAACGTTTTTGTTAAATCCTTATTATGAAAATAAAATTACATCTATCTATCTATCTATTAAGCTATATGGGTAGGAGGCAAGGTTAGCTATTATTATTGGTTAATAGCTATTTTCTACGCTTGCATTACAAGTGGAGGTGATGATGATATGGCAAGGCGCAATAAGCGGGTCTCATGTAACTTTATTCCAACCATTTGTTCTGACCCTTTTATTTTTTGTATCCTTTCCCAGCCCCCACTTTAAATTAGTTTCCTACATTTCAACCTTAGATCAAGAGAAAAATACCCTAATTTTAAAGTTCCCATATTGTCTACTCTTTACCAGCCTCGATAATTTTTACTTGGAACTCCATAAACAAATGCAACATTAATCACCTTTCCATGTTAACGCATTAAATCCTCCCTCTGTCTACTTCCTCCATAACCAACCCATCTCCATCGTTATTGTCCATTCGTAATCTTGGCCTCCTATGTTACCAAAACTCAATTTCTTTTAGCATGTATAGTATAGATGATATAATTCTGAAAGCCAACTCAGCTCCCGTATTTGTCAAAAGGTGGTCCGAAGAATTCTCCAACGCCTATGAGACAAGATCGCTTAACATAACTTTTGTTCGTCCTCTTCTTGAATACGCGTGCCAAGCTTGTTTACGATCCTTACCACCCTATCCTGATTAACATGAAATCGTTTGAGAAACGCAAAGAAATAGCAGACATTCTATATTCATTCACCGTCTCTTTTCTGATTTCTGTCAACTACCCTCTTTACAATTCTACCTTTTTCAACACTAATCACCGCAATTTAAGAAATCCCTGACTCTTCTACTTGCCTACCCACCGTACCGCATATAGATCCATCGAGCGTCGAGCCTTTAACTCGAATGTTGCAAAGTGTTAATTTGAAAGCAAACCGTTTCAACTTTAACCTTAGCAACTCCTGCCTTAAACTGCGTTCACTTATGCCGAAAACAGATGTGCAGCTTTTTCCAATGCAACAAAAATAAATTTACACAGGTTCTTATGATGGCTGACTATTCCAGGCTATGCATGCAGCCTTCACCGCACGATGTCTCTATTACTAATTTCGCTGCATGGGAGAAAGCGGCACATCTGTTTTCGGCTTTAATCCTACCTCCAATTCATATTAGCTGCACGCTTAACTTTGAGATTTTAGATTTAAGATAAAGATTATATATGTTTGTAACTTGCATTAAGCCGAATAAATAGGGTGTTTGCCCCCCACCTAAATTAAATCACATCAACTCGGATCTCTATAGAGAAATTATTATCCCCATAAGATAAAAGTAGGGTATGTATGAGGAGGGGTAGGGAAAGGAGTTAGTGGATGCTTAGGTATGCAATTCTATAGCTATATGTTATAACCCTGTGGCGGATTCAGGGAAGTGGGTGCTGGTTTCGGGTGCGGATGAGCGCCAAGCAACTAAATTTTTAGGGTTTAAAAAAGAAAAAAAAAAATCGTTCTAACACCCCCCCCCCCCCCCCCCCTCCCCCTTCCTACTTATTTGTATTTAGATTTTTGTTGGCTGTTTAATTAAGAAAATGTAAAGTTATCAACTCTTTTTCGATTTTTCAATTAAAATGAATTTATTTATGTGTACCTAACCTATTGAAGGAACTTTTGTATTATCGTCGTTTTATAACTAGAAAAATCAACACTTATATATAATGGTTTCAAGTGGTTTATTTTATTTTCGTATTAACAATACCTCTTAAATAATTAATTTATTAATGTAAACATCCGTTTTAAAAAAAAATAACTTGTTATACTCAGGTACCTACCTACTTGTACCCACTTACAATTCTTTTTTAGTTTTTTTATTTCGAAAAACAAATAAATAGGTAGATATAACCACCCCCACTTAAATTGATTACTTGTTTTACTATCTAAATTGGATCAGTTTTGTTATTATTTCATTTCCGATACTATTTAAATCGAATAATTAATTTGATTTTGTAGAATTATTTTTATTGTAAATTACACCCACCAATCATCAGGTATCTAGCTCCATAGTCAAAGCTGCTCCCGGCACCACATCATCATTCAAAGCCCCAGGCAAAGCACATTTTACGCTTAAAAATAGGTAGGTTTACAATAAATGTTAACATTTAATACCAATTAGTAATTACAGTCAATGATGGCCAAATGTGGTAAATTTGTTGGCATAAGGCTTTTAAATTCCCTAACCCCATTTTGGGAATATTTGCACGCAGTCGGAAAATAAAAAGAATTGATCAATTTAAGTAAATTACAATTACCCACAACTGTGACATTTTACTCACCGACGACAAAATTTCATTTTGAAATACCATCTACCCCTGCTGCCACTATAAATAAAATGTGTAAATTTATTCGATATTAGTTTAACTGGTAAAAATCAATTATAAGGCCGTCATCGTTTCGTTGGCCCAAACACTTGTGTTACCACCATTTCAGTTCATGGAGTTTCCTTTTTTATGTTTGTGAGTAGTTGAAAAAAGGCATAGGAAAACAGGGGCTGTGGGGCATGAGACACCGATTTTGGTAACAGCACCGCAACCGAATGTATAGGAATCGAATTCCGGTCTTTAACTCAAATATCCAAGTGTTGCAACTGGAATTTCAGGACAATGAAATAAGGTTACTATAGTTAAAGACCACAATTCAATGGTTGTGGATAACTCAATCGTATACTGTGAAACTCTATAATTTCCGGCATATATCCTAGCTAAAAACAGAAATATTTCATTCTTGGAAGGTGTTTGTTTATATATTCTCCAGGAGTATGTATTAGATTTGGCATGAAATTGTATGGCGCTTCCATTTCTGCCAACAACAGGAATGATTGAGAGTTTCAAGTCACTATGCTCTGATTCTCTACGAGCTGTATCCCCAGAAAATGCATTTATTTGAGTAAAATCAATTTCTTTTTTGAGTTTGGAATTAATAGATTTATGAGTAAACACCTAGAATAAGTTACCGTCATCACAATGTACTTACTTTACTTAACTTTACTTTAGATGGCGCTCACAGCCCAGGATGGACTACGGCCTCAACCATCAAGCCCCTCCAGCCAGCTCGGTTCCAATCATCCAATATTATCTGCATAAGCAAGTAGTTGAACAGAAATTTGAAAAATTGTACCTCTGTTGTTGACTTGCGTAGAATTGCTTCAAGCACGATATTAAATAGGTTACATGATAACGCGTCGCCTTGTCTCAAACCTTTCTCGACATTAAATGGTTCGGTGGTGTTCTTGCCGACTTTGACGGAGCAGCGAGATTTCTCCATCGTCATCCTGCACAAGTGGACGAATTTTGCAGGAATTCAGAGATGCGACATGGCTCTGTATAACTCGTCTCTGTCAACGGTATCATAATTTGCGACTTTGAAATGGATAAAGAGGTGGTGTGTTTCGATTTGAAACTCCTGGTTTTTTTTCCAAAATCTGAGTGTGAACATTTGATCGACGGTTGATTTGTCGGGCCTAAAACCACACTGATAGGGGCTGATAGCATTTTCGGAGTCTTTCCACTGGTCCTCTGCTGATGATGCTTGTGGCGGGCTTTCTGAGAGATTAAGAGAGACGTGGTCTGCAAAAGTCATGTCGATGTCTTGCGATTTTAACTTCGCGACGTTAAATCTTTTCACAGCATCTGCTCGTCGTTGTGGCGTCATGAATATCCGCATACGTAATACCTCGGAAGGTTCACAAGACATCCAGGATACTGAGTGCATGTCTGGAGTCTATATCAACCAGGTCCCTTTGGGCATATTGAGGTGTGGTGCTTGCTATGATGACATTTCGTCCCGCCGCGGCAAAGTAAATCAGCCTGAATCCGTTAACGAAAGGGTTGTCGTGCAGGCTGTGTCCTCCGACTATCGAACCAAAGATGCCCTCCTTACGTTTTCTCGAGGAAATCATAGAATTCTTCCTTGGTTGAGTCATCTTTGTCTTCCGTTGGGGCGTGGGCACAGATCAACGTGATGTTTTTTAATTTTGCTTTGATGCGGATTGTGACCAGGCGCTCGCTCAAATTTCTAAAGCCCATGACTTCTTGCCTAAATTTTCACCTTACCACAAAACCACAACCAAAGACCCGCTGACCCTGCTGCAGCACTCGCCGAAGTAGATGTCACACGAATTCATCCTTCGTATGCCCTAAGCCTATCCATGTTCTCCATGGCCGGCTGCACGTGGCCTGTTTAAGTTTCGGACATTCCACGTGCAGATACGCAATTCATTGTCTTTGTTTCGTTTGCTAGGGTCGTCAACATTAAAATCATCTATGAATATGTCGTAGTAGCCCTTATAAGGTATTCACTAAGTAGTTCAACCGAACTGGAACTGTAGACGCCACCGTTGATTTCATCTGATTTGATCGAATTTATACAAGCACCCGCGAAAGTGAAGTTTAACTGCTGCAGTCCCAAACAGCACTGAAAAGATTAATTTCCCGGGGCGCCCTCCATAGGCCAAAGGTTCATAAAAGCCACGTTTCGGACTAGAACACATCGTGTCACCCTCACCATCATACAATATTGCTCCCTATAACGGAGATTGCTTATGATAGTGTAAATGGGCCTTTTACATCCGCGTGCATGTCACTGTCACCAATAGTAAAATTTGAAACAGGAGTGTTTTGAGGTCAAGGTGTTCAAAAAGGCAGGCCACTTGGGTGTTAAGGACAGACAGATTGAAAAATTTTAGAAAATAACCCATTTTGCTTCATGCCATTTGGAATTAGGCCTGCTAAACGCTAGGCTTCCGAACTTAGCTGAAGTGCAAAATATTTTAGTGCTGTTTTTGCGGGTGGGAATATAACGTCTCTATTAATTAGGCATGTCATCTTTAAATGGCAATTACAAAAGCCTTACGAAAACAGAAGTGTTGACAATAGATCCATGTATTATAGGTAATATGCAGAGATCTTTTTAATTAATTAGTTTTAGTCTAAGGATTGTATGTATACTTGGGCACGCTAGTGAGGATATTACAGCACCTTCATCTGACCTTGTTTACATTTGGAAAATTGAGACTGGTATCAGGACAGGTTTGTAAGTTAGAGAAGTGAGGGGAAGAAACGACGAAACTTTCGCCTTTCTAAATTAATTTTTCGCGCCGCCGGCTTGGGAGAACCTTAATGTAGCTTCATATAAGGGTCAAACACCGACCACATTTAATAGAATGGAAAAGTTATTCAAAATTCGGTGACAATAACAGCGGTAAAAGCACAACAAACAGAAAGAAGTAAACTACAGCTATTGAAGGACAAGCTTATTGTTACATCAAAAATTGTTTTTTATTATGCAAGGGTGCACGATACGTTTGAAAACTTTTTCTCTGTTTATGACTGCACTGGGCGATCGAGAAACTTCGTAAATATTGAAATGCATTCGGCGGAAGTTTTTAATTTTTAATTAAATTTAATAAATTGTTGCATTTGAAAATTGTGGGTTTTAAGAATATTGTTCGGGTGGTCGGCACATAATTTACATTTACTTAACCTTTACTTTACAGCATGTAAACTCCCTGTACAAGCAGTGTATTTTAAGTGAAATAATCATGATACCTATATTGAATTTATCGTTCTTTAACGGATGAACTGGGATGTGATCCTTTTCAATCTGCCTGTATGGATGAACGTGTGAATTAAGGGTTTATTTCTTCTATTTATTTATTAGATAATTTATAGTTTCACATTAAGATTAAAATCTTATATTTTGTGACTGGCTTAACATAATACAATTTGATACAAAAGAAAGAAAGTCCCTATATTGTTATTTGTAAATTAACATTTTTTTTTTTTTTTTTTTTTTGTTGACAAAATAAAATTGAATTTTAAATATTAAAGAAGAGTTATTATTGATTAGATTTTATGTATCTCTAGCCAAGTATTTAAACAGGTTATAGTTTTAAAAGTGTTTGCGTTTGTGATCCTCCTAAGTTGTATGGGCAATGAGTTCCACTGGCGAGTGACATGGACAAAAAATGTACGTTCAGATTGCAGACAGCTAAATCTTGGTTGTAGTAAAATAGTCGTTCTTTGCGAGTTTGGAAAATTTAGTCTGTTGTACAAATAGTCAGGCTGATGTGATTGCTGCATGATTCTTTGAAGAAGAACAAGTGATCTATATGTTATCAAGTCTTCGAATTGAAGACCTGTTATTTGCTTGGAATACGCAGAAATATGGTCGAAATATTTTTTGTTAAATACGTAACGAGATAAATTAGTATAAACAATCTTCATTTTCCTTTTTGTATTATAATCTACATTACAGAATATTTCGCAGCAGTAAGTGAGAATAGGCAGGAGTAATGCTTTTACCAGAATCATTTTTGAAGCTGTTGGAATAAATCTTTGGGAACACCAAAGTAATCGAAGTCCACTATACACTTTCCCAACTGTTGCTACTATGTGGTCAGGTAAGGTTTTCATTGAAAACGAGAACCAAATTTTTCGCAGTGCGAACATATTCGATATTAGAGTCCCCGAGTTTAACCGGGGGGAAGTGGGAAGTGTCTAGTCGCTGTTTATAAATACACAGAATTTTTGACTTTCCCTGATTAAAGGAAAGGCTATGTCTAAGTGCCCACTGCTGAATTATTTTCAGGTCCTCATTGACATTATCTATTGCACTTGCAACATTGGTAATTGGGCAGCTTCGGTATAACTGGACATCATCTGCAAACATATGAACAGAACAATGTTTGACCATTCCAGGTAGTTCATTGACATAAATGGAAAACAACAGTGGTCCAAGTACAGACCCTTGGGGACCACCGGTTTTTATAGGAAGGAATGAAGACATTCTATTACCCACTGCCACGCATTGTTGGCGATCGGTTAAATAGGAGTACAATAATCTTACTGCAAATGAGGAGAGACCGAAATTATTAAGAAGTTTTTTACAGAGTACAGAGTGGTTAACAGTGTCAAACGCTTTTGAAAAATCAAGCAATGTTAAGAAGGTACAACAGTTCATATCCATAGCTTTACGAATATCATCAACAACAAGCAGCAATGCTGTTTTATAACTTCTCTTAGCACGAAAGCCGGACTGAAAGGAGCTTAACAGATTATTTGTAGAAAGATATCTCTGTAACTGCTTAAGTATTGCTTTTTCAAAAACTTTCGACAAAAACGGCAAGATATAGGCCGGTATTCTGCATTCAATCGGTTTTGGGATTTAGGAATTGGGAGTATCTTGGCTTCTTTCCATGAACGAGGGTATACACAAGTGGTTATTATGTTATTGAAGATGTAAGTAGTGTATTTGAGAATATACGGAAGAAGAAGCTTCAAAAATTTCGGATTAATATCATCGAATCCTGTAGCATTTGACTTTACTCAAAGAATTGATTCCACGATGTCTTCATCCGTTAAGTTCATGAATTTAAAACATTGGTTGTTTTCATCGCCCTCTCTACTACAGTTCAGGCTCGAAAACGGAATGCTGCGTTAATTGATCTGAGAGAGAAACAAACTGCGAGTTGAGCAAATCGCAATCTTCATCCGCAGATACTTCAAACTGCTGTTTTCCGTTCCCTAGTAGACGTAACTTTTTCCAAATATTGTTGCCAGACTCAGAATTTTGACATAAGAAGGATTCATAATAAGCTCGTTTCGCATTTCGAATTCGCAATGTTATCAAATTACGATATGATCGATATATTTCAAATAGCAAATTTAGTTTATAATGTTTCCATCGAGTATATGCGTCATCCCGTGAATTTAAGTGAATTTAAAATCTGAGAAATATTAGTTAATTGTTAAATTATACAGTCGAGACTCTGGAGTCGATTGAAAATGGGAAAAATACAGTAAAAAAACACGTATTTTCATTGCTGTTCTTGATATTGTTTGGTATTAATTTTATAAATTCAAATATTTTGGAAATGTGCGACGTGTGTCTTAGAGAGGTACGACAGCATCTAAGTGTCGTTCCTAGGCGAAGCGAATAATGTGATAGTTTATAAATCAATGCATATTTATTTAATTCAGAGAATACATTTATGGTGAGCTGATCGTTATTGAAATTCACAGTACACATATTGGAGGTAATATCTTTTGAGTTTGCAAGGAAGTTTATTTATTTATTTTATGTATCTTTAATTTGTACATGACCTCGAGGCTTAAAACTATGACCATGTTGTACCTATGTGATTCTGTACAATATGTGATTCTCATAAAAATAAGACCTAATCGAATTAAGTGAAGGCTGTTTCAAAGCTGTTTTACAGTGCGACGAGAAAACGAGACGTCAGCGTGACGAGAACTCTTCGCGGTTGTTTTCTGTTTAAAACGAGTTTCAAACAATATAATATTACATAACAAAGCATTTTTCGTCGTCACGTCATAAAGTTCGAAAAATTGAAAAAAAAGAAGGCTGTTTCACAATGCGACCAGAAAACGAGACGTCAGCGTGGCGAGATCTCTTCACAGTTGTTGTCTCTTAAACAAAGAATTTTAACCAGTGAAATAATACATAATTTAGCATTCCCCGTCGTCATGTTGAGTCTTTTTATCAATTTTTCGAGCTTTATGACTTATTTTTTAATTTTATTATTTTACTGTTTGAATTTCTTTTTTAAGAGAGAACAATTGCGAAGAGATGTCGTCACGCTGACTTCTCGTTTTCTCGTCGCATTGTTAAGCAGCCTAGACGCAACGTGACGAAGACGTATTATTTCACTGTTTAAAAGTGCAAAAATATCTCAACAAGAAACAAATGACCATCCACCTACTCTTATTGATAATGCAACTACAACAACGCATCGGTACAGTTTAAGAACTAGAGTAACAAACAACATCTTTCAAACTTCAGTATAATCCTGTGACCACGAAGAGTGTAATTTCTCTGAAACATCGGAAAGAACAAAGAAATAATATTTCTTATATTTACCGCGGTAAGTTCCGAAAAGTCTTTAAAGTTTAAATGATTAATGTCCGCGACAAAAATAGTTAAAAGTTTCATAACCATAAAGTTGTTTAAACATTGGAAGCAAGGTGGGCACAGGCCTGCTAGTTAGAAATAATGAAAATGAATGTTTTTGTAGCAAAAGTCCTGCAAGAAGTAATAGAAAAAATTCAAAAGAACATAATATCGTTTACATCCTTTTACATTGCATTGCCGAATTATGAAAATAAAAAAAACTATAATTTATCAACCGACTACTTTTAAGTTTTCCAGAAACACTAGGTAGATACTCAAACAAGATAGATTTTACAAAGCCATAAGCATTGTAAAAAAATGCTCATCTCACATTGATATTATGTAATATTGTAATATGTCAAGCCACTAATACAAGGATCCAATCCAATGACATTAACAACAACAACTAACCAAACACCCAGTTTCAGCCATAAAATGGAAACGAAATGACACAAAAACGAATAAATTGTACAGTTAAATGTGCGAAAACGATTGTAAATCGAATCATGGTTGGCATATCGATAACGTTGCGGTGGGTGAAATTGTCGTTTAGGGTTTTTCAATGCTTCACATGTCCAATGCGTGGCGTACCGACTAGACATTGTGCTGTCAGTGTCAGCCAAATAGATGCACCACCAGTGTTGCCTATTCGGATAAGAGGTAACATGAAGAACAAAAACCATTTTTTTTTAATTCACTAAAATATCTTGCAGGCCTTAAAGATGTATGGGAACGTGAGATTCACAAGATAAAGATAACCGTCAAATCTTCGGTAAAAATATTCCATCTATCTTTCTGGAATTCGACTATTATAGCAGATTCTATGGGTTCGATTTTAGGAACTTGATATGGATGTTGATGAAGCAAGTAAAAGATCACGCAGTTAATTCATATGACCTTTATTTCTTATCTTAACAACTAATATAATCTATATAATAAAAGGATTACTGGTGTGACCATGCGGTCTGATGTACTGAATTATTGGAGAGCTAAGTGTTTAGTGTCCAATATTAAAAACAGGAAATGTATACTTTTTACTAAATTGGATAGTTACTTTAGCAGCCAGCTTTTAATGACAATATACATTATTTATGGTATGATTAAATTGCTTAAAGGGTGTTAAAGTTTTGACAGGATACAACAGAACTCTTATGAAGATTTTCAGGAATATGAATGCTGTCCCTGTTGAGCTTATTGCCAGTTCTCTGTTAATTTAAATTTCAACGCATCATCATTCGTCTAACGATCTAACGATAAGCGTTCGGTTCACCTAATTCAAAAGTATGTATTTCTGTCCATTTGTGTGAATTTCAGTCCAACGTTCTGTCAAACTTCATATACAAAAATTAAATTGCACAGAGTTTCAAAGTAAAGGAACAGACATAATGACTATCGCTGGGTTATTAGATTTTTTTTTTATGTTTTCGAAAACAGCCATAGGTGTTTATAATATTTTTAAGGTAGAGCTTGGCCATACAAATCGATTCAGATATTACTCGTAAATTGTTATTCGCAGGAACATCTACCGGGCTAACGAAAGAGCTTTCGGAAGCTTCATTCTCTTTGCGTCAACTGGAGATGTACTGTACCATTTTAAGATTTTCGGATTAGCCGCGTTAATAAATAATATATATTAAGCGAGTTCAATACAGTACTCACCCCGAACGTTTCGCTACAAATTTCATTGAGCGTGGTCACCGGGAAACTGCCTGAGAGATGTTATAAGCGATTTTGACTACGCAGGTTGTAGCGGTGCGTTGAAGGTTCTGTCTCTTGCTGCTGTTGTTGTTGTTGTTGGAATGCAAGTTGAGAGCAAACCGTGCTCACTGTATCCCTGTTGGTATGAAATGGTAACAGGATCGACCGAGAGGTGTTTATTATGGGATCCCATGTTCGCGACAGCTTGAAACTGTCGTCCCGATTGAAATTGTGGTGTCGTTTGATTTCAATCGCTTCGCGAACCAGACGAGGGATGTAGTGAGGCTCGTTAGCTAGAACCTTAGCTTGATCGAAGTGGATCCAGTGGTGTTCATCTGGATGTTCCAGTATATGCTCACATATGGCGGACTTTTCTCTTTGTTTTTTGCTTACAGCGCTGATATGTTCTTTCAGACGTGTAGCAATACTCCTCTGAGTCTGCCCTACATATGAAGACCCACAGCTGCAGGGTACCGCGTATACTCCAGGTGTTTGGAGGGGGAATTTGTCTTTTGGTGACGGAAGGTAATTAATAACCCTTTTGGGTGGTAAAAATATGGACTTTATACCATAATGTTTCAACATTTTTCCTACCCTATCAGTTACACCTTTTACATACGGCAGGAAAGCTTTTTTGTCTAATTGGCTATCTTCCTTTTCCCGCGATGGAGTTGGCTTCCATGATCTTTGTTTTTTGGAATAGCCATTCGCTTTTAGTACCTTGTCAATCAATGAGAGTTCAGTGGTGATATGGTCGTTGTCACATATCCTGTGGGCACGTTGAACAAGTGTTGAGACAACGGATCTCAAATTTGCCGGGTGGTGGTGGGAAGTAGCGTGTAGGTACCTGTTTGTGTGCGTGTCTTTTCGGTAGACTGTATGTGCTAATGAGCCATTTTGTTTCCGCATCACAAAGGTTTGAAAACATCAACTAAATGCTTTGATATAAGATAGCAAGGGGCATTTATTTGACTCACAATTGGTCGCATTGGGTTCCCATCTTTGTGTATTTTTGGCAGACCATACAACTTAGGTGGCTGCGAACACGAAGGTATAAAACGCTTAGGTGGTAAAAGCGCTTTATTTTCGTTAATCAGTTTCGTCACTTTTCTTAACACACGAGGTGTGGGATCGTAGTCGACAGGTAAATATATGTTAGTGTCTTCAACCAAAACATTCATTTTTGCAAAATAGTCACTTCTATTAACTACGACCGTTGCATTACCTTTATCAGCAGATAGAACAAATATACTCTCCTCTCTGCGCAACGAGTTCAATGCTAACATTTCTTCTCTACTTACATTGCTTGACGATGGTGTTTTTGTTCTTCTTACCATCACCGCTACGTCTTGACGAATTGTTTCTGCATCAATGCTGTTGAACTTGTTGCGTGCAATGCATTCTTCTACACTTCCAATTAGATTTTCAATCGGCACACGTCGTGGAGTGGGTGCAAAGTTCATCCCTTTGCTAAGAATGCTTGTGGCTGCTGCACTCAGTGTTGTACTTGATAAATTGACAACGGCTTTAGTAAGATCGATCGTGTTGACTTCTGGTTGTTTAGTTTGCGCGTTGGTAAGTTTATCAAATTTTTGTTGTTGTTTTTCAGTGCAAAGTTGTTGGGTTTTGGTAGCTTGCAGGGAGGTTATTCTATCACACACATTAAAGTCTTCTACACTTAGAACCCATGCAAGATGTTGGTGCATGTTATATAGCTTCACTGATATAATATTTAATTCACTACTGTATTGAACTCGCTTAATATCTATTATTTATTAACGCGGCTAATCCGAAAATCTTAAAATGTCATATGTAAACAACCGCGAAAACCTTAAAAGTTATATGTACTGTACCAACAAATTTTCTTCTAAAAAAATATCAGTGACAGACCAACAATCTATAGCTATCGCGGATTCATTATGAGTAGGTTAAGTACTGCAACTTATTTACATCCTGAACTACTCTCGATACAAACCATCAAGAGATGATTAACCTGAAAGCACGAAGTGGATTGTTGAATTCGAAATCATAATAACAGTACTGACTTACGTATTATTTGTTGGCAACCATGTGATCCATAGGCACATACTCCTGGCAATAGCTTTAGTGTCTGTTATAGCATAGACCATAGAAGATGAAACGACGAAAATGTCGATGTCATGTGAAATGGATCGAACAAATTTTCAATAATTTTTGCGTTCGAATTTTCCTCTAGTAACGAGCTGAATGACATTTTGAATTGATGTCTGCAATGACGAGACCTTCCTTTTCGGTACAAAGTATGTATATATGCATCTAGCACTTGTAAATTGCAATATAGTATGTATTATAAAAATGGGGGGGGCGAGGTGCATTCTTCAGAGTTGAGAATTGAAATATGGCCCTGTGATAGGATGTGAAATGTGATATTTTATAATGATTTTGTCGTGAAATGCTATTGCTTACCTATACATATATTCAGATAGAAGTATTTTGAATTTCGTATGTATGTAGATGTACATAATTTTCATTTTATGATGAGAAATAGCAATAGTTATATTTATCTATATGTAGCTACTAAAATGAAAATGCATGACCTATTTCCAGAGATTTTTAGTTGAGAAAAATGTGAAATTTCCAGTTTTGTTATAAAAAATTATTTTCAAGCTTTATGAACAAATTGCTGATTATGTCATCACCCGATAAAAAATGTCCGCGTCAGGCGGATGAGACATTTTCCTAAGACACAATCCTCGCGTTCGGGTTGCAGTTAGACAGGATATCTGAGATGGGTAAGTATTTGATATGTTTTCGAACGAACAGAGCTGGATAGGTAACATATTCTGTCAAAAATAGAAACAGCTGAAAAAAGGAAAATTATTGGGTTAATTGCATATTCCAAATTATACTGATATGAATTTTAATGCATTTTTTTAATATTTTATTCCTTTAAAGACGACGAAAAACAACAAACCACGCGACATCAGCAAACCAAAGGTCAGCAACGTAATCAGCTGTTCCTCAAATTGCCCATCGGATAGTAAAGTATACCGAAAATTTCAGGATAGCTTTAGATTGGTTTTTGACAACGGCTGTTTGATTACTATGGGATTAAAACAACACAAACCTATCCGGATAGCTTTGGATAGTCAGCCGAAGGCCCCCAATGGTTAAGTTGCAGCTGCAGCATGTAGCAATGTTAAATTTGAAATATACGAAAATACAGAGTTACAATGTGCAGCTTTAGCTGCAGCAAAAGTTGACTCAACTTTAAATTTTCTACTCGCTACAAGCTGCACTTGAGATGGAAAATATGGGATCTCTCAACTCTTTTCTCTTACGCAAGCTAGTCGTTAGTAATCGTCCTCACCATTGTAGACGTTCCTTGCGACAAGTGTTAGCGATTATAAAGACGTCTGTGAAGTTGGCAGGACAATTTTCACTTACGTCGAATTCCTTTAACAAAATTTTTTTTCTAAACAGAATCGATTTTTTTTCCAGGAAATCGATTTTTTTCTTCTAAACCTGCTAACTTCAAGTGAAGTCATGTCCTTTTCTCAGAAACCGATAAAGCTATCACAGGCTCCAAATTTGCAGTTCTTTTTTGCAGTTCCAGAAAAGCCTAAAGCCAGTCCTCATTCAAAAAGAAATCAAAAACACCATATTTCAGCCTCGACTTCAATGTGAAGCTAGTAGGTCATACCCTTTTCTCAGCAACCAGGGAAGCTATCACATCGAAATTATGCTCCAAATTTGCACCTGAAGAAAATCCTAAAACCCAATTTTGAAGACTTCAGTTAAAAAAAAATTCATACTGACCTGCTAACTTTACTGTGAAGTAATAAGCTATTTCAGACACCATTCTAGGTAACTTTCCATTTTGTCAAAAATAAATTTTCTATTCAAACAAAAAATTATTTTTTTTTATTCTTGTTTATCAAAACAAAACAAAACAAAAAATACATAGTGACCTGCTAACGTTTTGTCGAACAAAACGTCAATTTGCTAGGGCTAAAAGCCATTAAAACCTATTTGAAGTAGGTACATGCATGTTTTTTTTTTACAATGGTGAATCTTTTAAATGGACATTATTTAAGACATAAATTACATCAAAAATAAAAAAAAAAATTTACACGAGTGAGTGGCACGAGCTTGCTCTCGTGTTTAACAAACATTTTGGTTGCGAAAGAAATGTTAAAAAATCAGAATTACTAGGAACATGATTTTTTTTTCATTTTGAGTTAATATTTTCTTAGTTTTCAAAAACAATTTTGTTTAAAATATTTAAAAAAACACTTGATTACAAAATAGAAATAAAATAGTTCAAATCGATTTAACCAACTAAAAAAAAACTTGATTTTCTCATAAAAAAAACAAAAACGAACCAAAATTCCCGTAACGCGAATTTTTTGGACATAACCTGGGGTGAGATTTTTTGGTAACGCCTATCCTATAGAACTTTATTATTTATTGAATGAACATTAGAAAATACTGAACAAATTATGATTTTTATGAAAAATATTTAACAATAATTATGCCAAAATATGTACGTTAAACGTAAATATGCAAAAATATGTATTTTAGACGAAATATGCAAAAATATGGCCTAATCTAATCTCTCTTAACCTCGTCTCAATAGTGTTTCTAGAAAAAAGAAATACTCTGGCATATTACATTATATCGATTTCAAGCAACTCCTACTTGCATACTCAACTGCATCGCCATTTTTACCTACACAGTAGGAAATTTTTAAAAATTAACCGAGGAATACTCAGCTTTTTCATCAAGGAATGGAAGCTGCACCCGAGGAATTTGAGGTGAATACATCGATGAACTTAACATGGGGATGTCATTGGCGTTCACCACGTGACTTTCTTGGTGAATATTCTACAGTGAAATCACTAGGAAGGTGTGTGTAACTTGGTTTTTTATAAATTTATTATGTTTGATAAAAATAGCATGAATATAAAGTAGTGAAATCACTAGGACAGTTGGAGTCACTCATTCACTAGGTCATTGTTCTTTGCTGTCATGAACTTTTACTTATGAAATCATCTTCTAGGTGTAATTCATTTATTCATAAATGAGTTATATTTGATAAATTATGTAGTAAATGCTTCAAGTGTATAATCACAAGCTTCTTATTCGAATAAAAACTGTTCTCATTTAGTAAGTTATAATTATTGTTATTATTATTTATTTTAAATAAAAAATTTTGGCGTTTGTGCCATAAAAGTTTATAGATATTAGGTATGTATGTCGAGTTTTTGAAACCTCCGTAGAAATTATGTTTTTCTACTCGACCGCTGCGTTGAGGACACAATCTTCTTTTGAAGAAATTATTCTGAAAAGAACGAATGAAAAAACAGCAACCAGATAAATAGGACAATTTAATTTAATTTAATAATAAAAAACGAATTGATCGTTTTTGGTTCGCGAAAGAACTGATATGTTTAAATCCATTAATTAAATTGAATACGTTTTAATTTACTTAATAATTGTTTACCATAACTTCACAAAAATTAATAGAATGACTCCATCCCCTTCGGACGACGAACTTAAACTGAAAATGTTCTAGAACAAAGGGATTACTTATAAAATACCAAATGATCTACAGAAGGCACGCGGGAATTAATTTTCTATAAGATTTTTTCAAAACATTATAACGATTATTTTTTTTGGCTCCTCACCGTTACATTAAGAAAAGGTCAAAAAAAGGGCTGTTTAAAGACTTTTTGTAAATCTTTTACTGCTTTACAAATATTGACTGCAGGACTTAACTTGGTAAGACATTTTAAAGAACTATAAAAATAAATAAATAAATTTGATGGCACAATAGCTCATGAAGAACTAGGGCCTAGGGACTTACAACTCTCAACCATTCCTGTGTGCGTGTCTGCAACGCTTATGTAACTGTAACTAACGCACAACTGTGAAAAAAAGTTGACAAGAATTGTTCTTTTCTTTCCCATTTTGATGACAATTTCACAATGTTTATGAAGCACCCAATTTGTTCCTTAAATTGTTTTTTACGACTTTGATCATTCGGTACTGGAAAACGGTTCAATGGATTAATTTGAAATTTTACAAAAATATTGGTGGACTATAGTTCTTTAATATGTCTTACCAAGTTAAGTCCTGCAGTCAATATTTGTAGAGCAGTAAAAGATTTACAAAAAGTCTTTAAACAGTCCTTTTTTTGACCTTTTCTTAATGTAACGGTGAGGAGCCAAAAAAAATAATGGGAATAATGTTTTGAAAAAATCTTATAGAAAATGAATTCCCGTTTTTAAAACTACCCGTAAATTTTCCGTGTCGTCATTCCTTGCGAAGATATTGGTAGTCAAAGTCAAAAGTCTGTTTTTTCATTCAAAGCCAGATATTCTTCTGAAAAAAAAAATGTAGAATAACGAAAAAAGACGACCTTAAAACTGCTTAAACAAGTTATTGAAAAAAGCATTGATTTGGCTCAAAAAAAATTTTCAAAGAAAATACCAATGTTCAAAAAAAAAAAAATTAAAATTTTTGGCTCGTGCTTTTTCTTATGAGTGCGCAATAACGGTACCTTAAAAAATTCATTTGCTAAAATTTCTCAATACAAAAAATATAAAGCTTTAGAATGCTTTTTGTTTTATCTCAATGCGACCACTTTTCACAGAGATACAGCTTTTAAAAAAACACTTAAAAAAAGTGATTTTTTTTTGTTCCCTTAATTTTTTTGACAAGTGTATAATTAACTGATAGATAGATAGATTTACCGCACGTTTTACATTTCAGAGATTTGACATTTATTATCTTACTTCTGAGACATTTTCTTATATTTATTTTAATAAAGCAATATAGTTGGAAAAAGAAGAATAATTTAAAGGAAAATATGATAAAAACCTTTATTTGAATAACAAAAAAAAAAAAATAATAATAATAATATTAATAAACAGTTTAAGTATAATAGTAGGTTTAGTTCACCTACAAAGTTTACAAATTATAGGAAAAACATGGAATGCTTTTGGTATATAAACATTTATAATAAAGACATATATAAAAGATACAAACAATCAAATAAATAAAATAAATAAATTAATAAATAATAAATTAAATAAATAAATAAATAAATTAGTGTTAGAGGACTGGATACATGTGTTAGTCATAAATAAATAAATAAATAAGTAAATAAATAAGTAAATAAATAAATAAATAAATATATAAATAAATAAATAAACAACTAAATAAATAAATAAATTAATGATGTATAATTCACTGATTTCGGCCGATTAATTGAGGTTTAGCGCTGGTTTAGGTATGTACTTGGCTATTATCACATACGTACTTGAACCTTGAACCATCTTTGGCCACCATCCTGAGCCACGGGTTTAATATTGAACCACTTTTCTACAACTGGCCCTTAGAGTTTATATTTCACGGTCTTCACTAATTTTTCTCCGTCAAAAACTGAGTAGGCGACCTCTTTGACACATAACTTAAATTTTTCTTGAGGAATCCAGTTTATATTTGTTGAGATCTCTGGGATCTCATCTTCCTAACAACATGAGCTGACAAAATGAAAAAATATTTTATTTTCATTTCCCAGGACTTCCACCGTAGTCAGCGTTGAAAAAGATCTTTATACCTAAACAAAATCAAAGTTTTTCTGCATTAAGTAATAACGCAAAGTGCACAAACCACAAATTAAACTTTATGTTTCAATTCTTATCTCACATATCATTTGGGTTATGGCCATGGGTTCTCACTAATTAAGATCACCAAATAGCATTACATAGAACACAATTTAAAAATTCTAAATTCAAACAATTCAGTTCTATCATTAGCTATTATATGTATTTATTTAATTCACTTTGTAGATAGATGTTATTAAAACATAACACATTTATTTAATTCGCTTATGTATGTGTTTAGACTTTATTAATATAATAAATAAATAAAATAACACAGCAAAAAAAACTCAATATGAACATAGCACATAAAAAAAACACATAATACTCCTGTCGTGTTATTTGTTTGCATTAAGCAAACTAAAAATCTCCTTTTGTACCAATTCGCACGAAAGTGCAATTCTTTCATGTATGTCATTTCGTTTTTCTTCCACTTGCAGGATCAAAAAATCAATCGTTATTTTCAATTTTTTTTAAAACTGACGGGTATTTAGGCATCCGGTTTTAATATTTGACTAAAAATTGATGGGAGTATCGAATACTGAAAACAAAACTATTACTAAATAAAGTAAAATTTTGAAAAAAAAATTAGTATGAACACATTTTTTTTTATTATTTTTCCATAATTTTGAATTTGAAAATAAATTTTTCACAAACTATGCTCTGAAACTATTTGAATTAAAGTAAAATAAAGAACGGACTTCCAGCTTTAAAAAAAAGTATAGCGTGACATTGTAAGTGTTGCCGTTGTTTTTTAATGATGTCTTTTCTATTTCTAGTCAATTTTTTTAGAAAATTGCTCCTCCCATCATAACGGGGGGAAATCGACCCCCTCCTACACGATTTTTTTGCACCTTTAACCTCCCCGTAAAATAGTTAGTCATGGTCAGTAATTTGGAAAAATCCATTATACTTTTTATAATGTATTTTTCATAGTGAATGCAAACACTGCAGCAAATAAATTGAATTAGGAAATTCTAACCCTCGCCACCTGTTTTAACCCCATAAACTCCCTTCCAAATCATCAATGGAATAATTTTGAGTACATATACTTATTTTTTCTGTTATTTCTAGATGAAATTGATCTATAAACACTAAATTTTTAGGCTAATGACCGACTTTTTAGATTTCTTGACATTTCTCCACCCCGCAACTTCCTTAGTGTTGCAAATAGAAAAGCATTTGCTCAAATTATGTACACCAGGCTATTGAAGTGGATTGAGACCAATGGAAAATTAAGTGTTTTTCAAGCAGGATTTTGCGCTGGATATTCAACTGCAGATCAAATCTTTGTCCTTCAGAATATTGCGCGTTATTTTATTGAAAAAAAGAAAAAACTATATTGCTTTTTGATAGGATTAACAGAAATAGCCTTACCTACAAATTATCGCAAATAGGAATTCCATTTAAATTCATAAGGATGTACATGGAACTGCTTTCAGGAACTTCTGCAACAGTAGATGGAAATGCAGAACATTTTTTTAACACTTCAACAGGAGCACCGCAGGGATGTGTCTTAAGTCCAATCATGTTTGCGTTATTTATTGACGATGTAACTCAAATCTTACCAGGTGGAGTGAGATTTGCAGGGACACTCATAAAAGTCTTACTCTATGCCGATGATTTAGTTATCTTAGCAGACAATCCAACAACTCTTCAGTTTATGATTAATAAGCTTACAAAATACTGTTTATTATGGGATCTGCAAATAAATATTTCTAAGTCCAAAGATACTAATTTTTCGTGCGAATCCTAGCAGAAACATTGTAACGCAAATATGGAACCTAAATAATGAAATTTTGGAGGTTGTGGAAGAATACAAATGTCTAGGTATAACTCTCTCATCAAATCTGAAGCTAGATAAACACATAAAAGCTAAATGTACCGATGCAGGAATGGCTATTAATTCAATCTGGAGATCGTGTTATGGCAAACAAGATTTATGTACCTCTGCAAAATATAAAGTCTTCAATGCCACAGTTAATTCATGTCTATGCTACGGATGTGAGATATTCGGTTGTACGTTAGTAGAGGAGTTTGAAAAGCTGCAGCGATATTTCTTTAAACGGCTATTCAAGTTACCAGAAACAACACCAACATATATGCTATTCATGTAGAGACAGGACTGCCAAGCATTTATTTGAGAAATCTTAAATCGAACTGTGACTATATATTATCAGAAGCATGAAGAAAAGTAACGTTTCCCTGCAAAAACAAACTATGTTGTTCTTATTTAAGAAATCCACTGGAATTTTCAAGGAATGGTACGATTTAGCTAGATCTCATAACGTAGCCTTTAGTATACCCCTAAATTATGAAGAATGGAGAAACTCTTTTTATGATTTAATCGCAAAAGTCGACGAAAATATATATCAGCAAAACCTAAATATGGCTACGGCATCAACTACACGAATGATTTATAAAAACTTGGACCATCAGCTGGGAAACAATAACTACTTCATGGATAAGATGAGTATCGATAAAATTAATGTAATTTTTCGTTTAAGAACAGACATTTTTAACTTAAACTTTATTCCTTATAGAGAAGATCTTCCAGAAATATGCAACCTATGTAACCGAGAGGAGCACGATGATGTAAATCATTTTATAGCAAGATGTCCAATATTGCAAGAAATAAGACGACTTCACTTTGAAAAAAGCTATCTCGATCAATCCGAAACATACGATATTTTAAATGGAACCAAAGGATGGAACTGTTTGTATAATTATGCAAAACAAGCACTTATGTATAGAAGTGAATTTTTGTATTTTCTATTTGTAATTCTGAAAGACACTTAAGCGACAACAACGAGCGAAGAGGGGCGCTTGGTGTGAACAAAACCCCCACCGTATTGGGTGAAGTAAATCTCACTTATGCTGAAGTGTCTTCTTCATTTATTTGCTTTTAATTAAAAAGCACAAGAATGAATGTAATTTAAATTTTATTTTGTTTACTTTGGTTAAATATTTGTCCTTTGCACTATTAAGTTGTTAAACTATTGATATAATCACTCTGGCAGACGGCATAATATAGCCATGTCATACTTATTGTTATATTCATTTATATGCAATAAACAATACTACTACTACTACTACTAGTGTTGCTCCAAGCGAAAATATAAATATAACATTTTTTGTAGGAAATTTAATTTACTTTAATTCCTTGGTCCAGACATTTTCAGTTAAGCGCTTGGTTTTCGAAATATTTGCGAAAACCTAAAAAAGGGGACCTTTAACCCCCTCTCCAGGCTTAAGCTCGCGGACCTGGGCTGGGGACTTTTGGTATGTTGGACCTGAGGGTCACCCCTACCACTTAAAAAAATAACCTAGACTACACGATTTATTTCATTTATTTTTCCTTCGTTGACTGGACTATAATTGCAAGAAATAACCGGCCGATACTTTCTAATATGGTGAAAAAGTATTCACAAAGCATGATATTGTAACATACAATTTGTTCCCCTTGGATTCTATAATGTCGATACAATATTACTGCCTGAACAGAAGAGAATGCTGGAACTGGAGCCGCAGACGTAACTGGAAGAGCTGTCAAAAAGTGCCGTACGTAACGTTATTTTTTTTACGTGCCACAATGCAGCTGTACAGCTTTGAAAGTATTTTTAAGAAAAACAAAATAATATTCTTGTGTACAAGCTTAGAATTCAAATTTTTTGTTTCAAATATTTTTCCTTTTAGGTTTGAATGAAAGAACAACAACTTGAGTGAGCTACCACCAAGTTTTATAGGCTGGAGTTATAGCTATTTCACGGTCGCCAGGCCGATCATCAGACTCCTTTAGTGGTGCTTAGTCTATTTATGTTCAATTTTATTCGAAAAACATTTTGCCCCACTGAGGCTCGAATTTTTCAATCTCCCTCCTTATATGTTCAACGAATTGTTGACTTATGAAAAGAGTATGGAGAAAAAAGAAAGAACCCGAATGAACAACAACAAGCTTGTGTGTGGCTAGTAAAAATGCTAGTTGATTCAAATGCATTCGTCAAACAATAAAACCTGCACTCGATCGACATGATCACGTGACCTTCGGTAGCGCAGTGCGTAGTGCACTTGGCCCGGAGACGCTTGGTCTAGGTTCGAGCCTCAGTGGGGCAAAATGTTTTTCGAATAAAATTGAACATAAATAGACTAAGCACCACTAAAGGAGTCTGATGATCGGCCTGGCGACCGTGAAATAGCTATAACTCCAGCCTATAAAACTTGGTGGTAGCTCACTCAAGTTGTTGTTCTTTCATTCAAACCTTCAATATTAATATGATGGTGCGAAAGCTTTGCAGCCTACACTGCGCGTGTGTTATCACACAAAAAACTCTTTCAATTTTTCCTTTTAATTAATAACTTTTTTCGCGATACAAATAGCTTGCATGTAGTTGGCCCCCCGACTTTCAAGTTAGGCAAAACTGTTAATGGCAATCGTTTGTACATCGTTTGTACACGTTTGTACAACTTTTAGAATAATTTGTACACGCACCGTTTTTTTTTTACAGGCAATTTAAATAAACGGACGGAAGTTGGCCCCAAAAAAAATTTTTTTTAATGTTTTGAAAAATTTTGAAATGCAATTCGATAGATAATCGTTTGTACACGTTTGTACAAAAAATATTTTCGTTTGTACACGTCCCAAATTTTTTTTACAAAAAGTTTTTTTTTAAAAAATGTGTCCCGAAATTTTGAAAAGTATGCAATCGTTTGTACATTTTTTATGATGATTTTTCATGGTATTAATTTTTTGAATTTATTTTTTTTTCTATTTTTAATTAATTATTCAAAATTTTGGGACATGTAGTTGGCCCCATTTCAATTTTTTTTTTACAATTCGAAAAATCTGAAAATGCAATTCGATGGATAATCGCTTGTACACGTTTGTACAAAAAATATTTTCGTTTGTACACGTCCCAATTTTTTTTTACAAAAATTTTTTTTTCAAAAAATGTGTCTCGGAATTTTGAAAAGTATGCAATCGTTTGTACATTTTTTATGATGATTTTTCATGGTATTAATTTTTTGATTTTAATTTTCTTTCTATTTTTAATTAATTATTCAAAATTTTGGGACATGTAGTTGGCCCCATTTCAATTTTTTTTTTACAATTCGAAAAATCTGAAAATGCAGTTCGATGGATAATTGTTTGTACACGTTTGTACAAAAATTTTTTTCATTTGTACACTTCCCAATTGGATTTTACACACAAAATTTTTTTAAAAAACTTCTGTACAAATTTCGAAAAATATGCAATCGTTTGTACATTTTTTATGATAATTTTTCATGCTGTTAATATTTTTAATTTGATCAACTTTCTATATTTAATTAATTATTCAAAATTTTGGCGCATGTAGTTGGCCCCATTTTGATTTTTTTTTTACAATTCGTGAAATCTGAAAATGCAATTCGATGGATAATCGTTTGTACACGTTTGTACAAAAATTTTTTTCATTTGTACACTTCCCAATTGGATTTTACACACAAAATTTTTTTAAAAAACTTCTGTACAAATTTCGAAAAATATGCAATCGTTTGTACACATTTTATGATAATTTTGAATGGTATTAATATTTTAAAATTGATTAAGTTTCTATTTTTATTTAATTATTCAAAATTTTTGTGCATGCAGTTACTCTAAACTTAATAAAATGCTTAGGTAGGTAGGTATGTAGGTACGTAAACTAATATCTATGTTACCTATAAACTTTTTTTTTCAAACTTTTTTGTAATAGGTATCTACATACCTACCTACCTACCAAATTATTATATATTTCTACCTAGTGGTACCTACTTTAGATACCTACAAAAATGACGAATAAATATATCCATTTCACTGGAGCTTACATACCTAGCTCTTCTTTTGGTACCTACTCACGTATATTTTGTAGGTACATAGGTACCTACATAAACTATTAAGTTAAGTGAAACAACGGAAAATGGCATTAAATCCATAACTATACTAATTTGAATTTTGCCGTCGGCAAAACGCTTTGTATGTGTTTATATTTCATTTATGTACCTACATACCTTCCTACCTCCCTACCTACTGAAAAGTAGGTAGTTAACATTCCCTCGCATTAGTTTCTGCAGCAAAAAAAAAAGAAAACTTAACAAAAATAAAATAATGCAGTTTACATTTTCAGTAATATTTGTCCTTAATTAAAAAAGCCCAACATTTTTGAGTAACAAATCTATTTATTTTCTTAAAAATTTTACAGAAAAAGGAAAGAAAAAAATTTTGGCTTGTTGCCTAGTAAAATTGTAAATTTTAATTTTTTTTTAGTAGGTAGGTAGGTACCCAAATCGTGAACTTACACTATCAAAAACTACTTACAGGGGTCCCAAATTCATAATCGTGTAGGTATTTTTCTGTTGCATTGAGATGGTATGTACCTAACCTATAGTAAAAGTGCAAGATTGTTGCAATACTGACTTAAATATACTTACAGTGACTTCTTTAACTATAAGATAGCTATACATACCTACCTACATTATAAACATAAAACATTAGTTAATACCTACCTCTTAACATATACCTATGCTCAATTAATTTTTAAAAATTTTGGAAAAATACCTATACATATTTGGGGGACCTAACTCTTTTTTTCGGGCAATTACAAGTGTTGAACTTGGCTTCTTTCAAAGGTGTTGTACCTCAAACATACTTATGAGCATGTACCTATATACCTACATATATAGGTATCAACAACTATATTAATTTACCTATTTCTTAATTAAATTAGAACATGTATTATTAAATTTATTCCGTTAACGAAGCTCCTCCTCTTTTAATAAAAAAAACGTTTTGGGACGTGAATACTACCAATACTACGAAGAACCTCAATTGATCAAAACAATTCAAAATTTTCCTTGACCAATAAATTTCATTTCAGCTACACATATATCAAAACTAGAAATGTATGCGTAAATTTTATTTATATTAAGTCAACGTGTTTCATCGCATCGGTCGTCGGAAGACATATTTTTTTCATTCATCAATCACTTTAGCCCCGCCCCATAAGGGAATTTGTTTATATATTTTCGATGTGTTTCATTTTATTTACTCTTTAGTAGGTCACTAAACGCTGATGACCGACAATGGCTGACCCTGACCTTATAGTTTGCGGTCATAAACATGGTTTCCCGCAACATGTTGCAAACAAACGGTTGGAATTTATTTATTTATTTATTTTTTTTAAATATTATAAATGAAAGTGTTGATTGATTCACTCACTGACTTATTCATAATTTTTATCATCATTGTACAGGTCAGTGGGTAAATGATATATATATATATAGAAAATTTTTTCATAAACATATACATATGTAGAGCTTCAATAAGAAGGGATTTTTTGATAATCGCAAAATTAATAGGGTAAATTGGGGTAAATATAGGGTAAAGTCGAAGTTCTAATTTCTTAACGAGATTTTTTAGAATTTTCATACCAAATACATTCAATAGAGTTTTATTATATTAGAATGGCAAAGTTAATTAAAAAATTCTAAAAAAAATTTTTTACCCTACAAACTTGGTTAAAATTCAAAAATACCAAAATCGACTTCTTATAAAAAAATTCTTATAAATCAGGAGTATTTTTTAGAATTTTTTCAATTTCATTTTCAATTAGGAAATTAAAAAAAAAATTACACATGTTTAGGAATTTTTTGTGGGCGTGGTTATTGTGGGCGTTAGGAATTTTTGAAAACACAGATTTTTTTCAATTTTTTTACACTTTTTATTTTTTATCTTTTTAAAGGGGAAACCTAAAAGTTTATAGGTGTTTAAAAACCGATCAAAAAATCAATAAAAATGCACTAAAATTGCCTGTTTCGTTCATTGTAAACCACCATGAAAATCGATTTGATGACGGCTTTTCACCCCCCTTTCGTATAGAATGCTTCCCCTCCCTGAAATTATTTTTACACAAAATTAAAGCTTGACATTTTGTGATTGTTTTAAGACCCTAACCTAATCGATCGGACGTATAGTAGAGAAGTTATGTTGAAGTTATTTTTATCGAACAATATGAATTGATTTTTACGATTTTGATAAAATAACAGTTATCTCCCACTGGTGCATGGTGGTTGACAATGAACGAAACAGGCAATTTTAGTGCATTTTTATTGATTTTTTGATCGGTTTTTAAACACCTATAAACTTTTAGGTTTCCCCTTTAAAAAGATAAAAAATAAAAAGTGTAAAAAAATTGAAAAAAATCTGTGTTTTCAAAAATTCCTAACGCCCACAATAACCACGCCCACAAAAAATTCCTAAACATGTGTAATTTTTTTTTTAATTTCCTAATTGAAAATGAAATTGAAAAAATTCTAAAAAATACTCCTGATTTATAAGAATTTTTTTATAAGAAGTCGATTTTGGTATTTTTGAATTTTAACCAAGTTTGTAGGGTAAAAAATTTTTTTTAGAATTTTTTAATTAACTTTGCCATTCTAATATAATAAAACTCTATTGAATGTATTTGGTATGAAAATTCTAAAAAATCTCGTTAAGAAATTAGAACTTCGACTTTACCCTATATTTACCCCAATTTACCCTATTAATTTTGCGATTATCAAAAAATCCCTTCTTATTGAAGCTCTACATATGTATATGTTTATGAAAAAATTTTCTATATATATATATATCATTTACCCACTGACCTGTACAATGATGATAAAAATTATGAATAAGTCAGTGAGTGAATCAATCAACACTTTCATTTATAATATTTAAAAAAAATAAATAAATAAATAAATTCCAACCGTTTGTTTGCAACATGTTGCGGGAAACCATGTTTATGACCGCAAACTATAAGGTCAGGGTCAGCCATTGTCGGTCATCAGCGTTTAGTGACCTACTAAAGAGTAAATAAAATGAAACACATCGAAAATATATAAACAAATTCCCTTATGGGGCGGGGCTAAAGTGATTGATGAATGAAAAAAATATGTCTTCCGACGACCGATGCGATGAAACACGTTGACTTAATATAAATAAAATTTACGCATACATTTCTAGTTTTGATATATGTGTAGCTGAAATGAAATTTATTGGTCAAGGAAAATTTTGAATTGTTTTGATCAATTGAGGTTCTTCGTAGTATTGGTAGTATTCACGTCCCAAAACGTTTTTTTTATTAAAAGAGGAGGAGCTTCGTTAACGGAATAAATTTAATAATACATGTTCTAATTTAATTAAGAAATAGGTAAATTAATATAGTTGTTGATACCTATATATGTAGGTATATAGGTACATGCTCATAAGTATGTTTGAGGTACAACACCTTTGAAAGAAGCCAAGTTCAACACTTGTAATTGCCCGAAAAAAAGAGTTAGGTCCCCCAAATATGTATAGGTATTTTTCCAAAATTTTTAAAAATTAATTGAGCATAGGTATATGTTAAGAGGTAGGTATTAACTAATGTTTTATGTTTATAATGTAGGTAGGTATGTATAGCTATCTTATAGTTAAAGAAGTCACTGTAAGTATATTTAAGTCAGTATTGCAACAATCTTGCACTTTTACTATAGGTTAGGTACATACCATCTCAATGCAACAGAAAAATACCTACACGATTATGAATTTGGGACCCCTGTAAGTAGTTTTTGATAGTGTAAGTTCACGATTTGGGTACCTACCTACCTACTAAAAAAAAATTAAAATTTACAATTTTACTAGGCAACAAGCCAAAATTTTTTTCTTTCCTTTCTGTAAAATTTTTAAGAAAATAAATAGATTTGTTACTCAAAAATGTTGGGCTTTTTTAATTAAGGACAAATATTACTGAAAATGTAAACTGCATTATTTTATTTTTGTTAAGTTTTCTTTTTTTTTTTGCTGCAGAAACTAATGCGAGGGAATGTTAACTACCTACTTTTCAGTAGGTAGGGAGGTAGGAAGGTATGTAGGTACATAAATGAAATATAAACACATACAAAGCGTTTTGCCGACGGCAAAATTCAAATTAGTATAGTTATGGATTTAATGCCATTTTCCGTTGTTTCACTTAACTTAATAGTTTATGTAGGTACCTATGTACCTACAAAATATACGTGAGTAGGTACCAAAAGAAGAGCTAGGTATGTAAGCTCCAGTGAAATGGATATATTTATTCGTCATTTTTGTAGGTATCTAAAGTAGGTACCACTAGGTAGAAATATATAATAATTTGGTAGGTAGGTAGGTATGTAGATACCTATTACAAAAAAGTTTGAAAAAAAAAGTTTATAGGTAACATAGATATTAGTTTACGTACCTACATACCTACCTACCTAAGCATTTTATTAAGTTTAGAGTAACTGCATGCACAAAAATTTTGAATAATTAAATAAAAATAGAAACTTAATCAATTTTAAAATATTAATACCATTCAAAATTATCATAAAATGTGTACAAACGATTGCATATTTTTCGAAATTTGTACAGAAGTTTTTTAAAAAAATTTTGTGTGTAAAATCCAATTGGGAAGTGTACAAATGAAAAAAATTTTTGTACAAACGTGTACAAACGATTATCCATCGAATTGCATTTTCAGATTTCACGAATTGTAAAAAAAAAATCAAAATGGGGCCAACTACATGCGCCAAAATTTTGAATAATTAATTAAATATAGAAAGTTGATCAAATTAAAAATATTAACAGCATGAAAAATTATCATAAAAAATGTACAAACGATTGCATATTTTTCGAAATTTGTACAGAAGTTTTTTAAAAAAATTTTGTGTGTAAAATCCAATTGGGAAGTGTACAAATGAAAAAAATTTTTGTACAAACGTGTACAAACGATTATCCATCGAACTGCATTTTCAGATTTTTCGAATTGTAAAAAAAAAATTGAAATGGGGCCAACTACATGTCCCAAAATTTTGAATAATTAATTAAAAATAGAAAGAAAATTAAAATCAAAAAATTAATACCATGAAAAATCATCATAAAAAATGTACAAACGATTGCATACTTTTCAAAATTCCGAGACACATTTTTTGAAAAAAAAATTTTTGTAAAAAAAAATTGGGACGTGTACAAACGAAAATATTTTTTGTACAAACGTGTACAAACGATTATCCATCGAATTGCATTTTCAGATTTTTCGAATTGTAAAAAAAAATTGAAATGGGGCCAACTACATGTCCCAAAATTTTGAATAATTAATTAAAAATAGAAAAAAAAATAAATTCAAAAAATTAATACCATGAAAAATCATCATAAAAAATGTACAAACGATTGCATACTTTTCAAAATTTCGGGAAACATTTTTAAAAAAAAAACTTTTTGTAAAAAAAATTTGGGACGTGTACAAACGAAAATATTTTTTGTACAAACGTGTACAAACGATTATCTATCGAATTGCATTTCAAAATTTTTCAAAACATTAAAAAAAATTTTTTTTGGGGCCAACTTCCGTCCGTTTATTTAAATTGCCTGTAAAAAAAAAACGGTGCGTGTACAAATTATTCTAAAAGTTGTACAAACGTGTACAAACGATTGCCATTAACAGTTTTGCCCAACTTGAAAGTCGGGGGGCCAACTACATGCAAGCATACAAATAACCACAATATTTTTTTCCGACCCAATAAAAGTTTTTTTTTCTTCATACAATTTGAAACGTCATAAGTGTTGTACGTGAAAAGTTAAAAGTTGGCAAACTCTTCCGCCTGCGGCTGCAGCTCCGTATGCGGCTACGTTCCGTTGTATTCGCAACATTTTTTTGCACCTTTTCGTTTGCTTAGGTTTACTTATATAATTACGTATACAAGTAGGAAAAGTTATTGATTTAATAAATTGAGATTAGGGAGATGTATTTTCAAAACGACTACTAAACTAAATTAATTGCCATTAAAGCTCTTTGAACTTTGAAGATTGAATTCCTACCTACTTAACCTACTTAAATTTTGAAACTTCCTATACCAAAGTTTTAATGGCTGATTGGTTTAAAATGCTAATTAGATAAATACCTACTTATTACATTTTAGAATGAAAATAATCTAGTTAAAATATTATATAACTTCGACTTTTAACACAATTAAAAAAAAAATAAATTTAACTCCAATTAATCGCAACACAACCTTAACTAAAGCAAATATTTGACAACAATTAAAAACAGCCAAAGAACAAAATGTAAATTAATGAATTGCAATTTGTTTACCGAAATAGTAGGATCTCTCAATGATGGCATATAACTCTACTATCGTATTCATATAAAATGCCTTTGTTACATAATATGTATGTAAATACATAATACTTATATGTAGGCACTTGTATTTTGTTGATTGTACCCTGTAACGTGGTAATAAATTCAACCTCATTAAGTTACCACGCACAATCCATTATTTTCATTCGGACACAAAATGGGCCTATCCAATATAGAATCTATAATACTTTACTAGATACATACATATGTATGTATGTAGGAAGATACACAAGTTCAATAAATAAATTTGATTTATTGTAACAAAATGTAAATTTGTGAAATTCTACGATAATAAATCAATTTTAATAAATTTATTCAATTCAAACAATCGACGAGGCATATTATACAAATATAGAAGGTATAATAATGTAAGTAGCTATGTTAATAGAAACCAGCGTTACATTTCCATTGGTAAAATGTAGAAGTACACTTTGTATTGCGATGCATCCTTGTGTAAGTGATTTTTTTTTGTTTAAATAAAGCAAAAGAATTGCATGTTGTAAAAATGTGTGTTTTTTAATGATGAATCATTATTTATTCAATAGGTATTAATTGATTTTTATCTGACCTAATACCTAAAAAATAAGTTAACTTTTTGTGAAATAAAAATGACGATATAAAATTTGAGTTTAATTTTTATTTGCCTCCCCTGGGAAAAATTCTGCTATGTGCGTGGTCCCTATAAGACACCTCTACTCTGTACTCAGGTACGATAAAGCAAGTACCTACATATTCAAATTCCCAGAAAAAAAAAGAATTCAATTCATAAATGCGTGCTGTATTGGAAAAAACCCATTGCCAATATGAGTTTCTTGCATTCGTTATTTTTTGCTTATAGGCTGTTAGTTTTGCGGTCAAGTATTGATTTAAAAATTATGTTTGTGTTAAAAACAAAAAAAAATCAACATTATGTATCAGTATCCTCCCAAAAAGTTTTCATCTGCTAGAGAGCTCGAAGAGTTTAGGCTGAGTTCCAAAATGCATCAAAAGCACATTTATTGCACAGACGGCGCGCATCCAAAATTTTTTAGCTGCTTCGATTGAAAATGTATTTTTTTGCGTCAAACTTATGCAAAGCATCAATTTTGGGTTGCTGATACGTATGAAAAATGTAGGTATTACTTCCGCATCAAAACATTTTTCACATTTCGGAACTCAGCCTTACTGATAAGTCCGAGTACTGATGAGAAGACGAAATAAGTTTATAGCAGTTCAAACAACTGTTGTAATTTTGCAAATGATGATGTGAGTGACAATGAGGAAATTGCTAATACCTAATGTGCACCTTTTAAAGTAAAAAAATAATTCGAATGCAAAAAACTCATAGTTGCAATGGGTTTTTCCAATATAGCACGCATTTACGAATTGGTTTCTTTTTTTTCTGGGAATTATATATGTAGAGTAGAGTTTTCTTAAAGGGACCAGCAGGTTTCTAATAAGCAGAAGATACTGGCTAATTATTTCATAGAATAAAGTCAAAAATACAGGGTTTTTCTAACATAGCCCTCTTGTATGGCATGCTTTTTTTTCGAAACTAAAATCTGAAATTTTTCAAAAATTGGTACATTATAAACATAAACACACTATATTCTGAGAAAAAACCGATCATTCTGATTTAAAAACACAACGAACGCAAATAGTTTTTTTTAGGTTCAAATGCTAGGCAGTAGATACTACCTACTTAGGCGAGCGTTGCGAAAACGCAAATAGCGGTTTCGTCTTATCTTATATAAATTGCGTCAACATGATTTTACAATATAATTTGAAACTTTATTTACCTGTAGTTGAATTTTGAAAAATTATAATTTGGATGACATTTTTCAAAAGTTTGAAAATGCTGCCTTAAAAATTTTCAAAATTTCGTATTTTGAAGGTTCTAAAAAAACACGAACAAATTTTTTATAAAAAAAATCCAAAAATAGGTCGAGTAGATAGTTCAAATAGCTCTCAAATTCATCAGTAAAGTTCCAGACCTCCTCAGATATGAGGTTGCGTTTTCGGAACGCTAGCCGGAAATGGGTTTTAAACACATTGATCGTTTTAAATCCATCTTTAATGTGTCCCTCCCATAATACACACAAAAGCTTCATTGACATCATATCATTTCCAGATTATGTGAATCTTGGTTTGTGTTTTGTGTACCTAACCTATTAACAAATGCTTTATTGCTTTATCTTTGAACACGATCGGGGAACACAAATAGGAATACAAAACCTGATTTGGATGAAAAGCTTAATATTATAATCTCTTATGAACTTTTTTTATTTATCGAAGTGTGGAAGAGACATGCATTTCTATTTCTATTCTTACTTACTTTTACTTTAGATGGCGCTCACAGCCCAGGATGGACTACGGCCTCAACCAACAAGCCCCTCCAGCCAGCTCGGTCCCTAGCTAGCTGCCTCCAGTTACGCACTCCAAGTTGGTTGAGGTCGTTCTCCACTTGTGTGCGCCACCTAAGGTGGGGTCTTCCTCTGCTGCGCAGACCGTCAGGGGTAGATTCGAAGACTCGTCGGGCTGGTGCGTCGGTATCCATACGCTCCACGTGTCCCAGCCATCTCAGCCGCTGAATTTTCAGCTTCTTGACCAGGTCGACGTCGCTGTAAAGCCCGTAAAGCTCGTTGTTAAATCTTCTCCTCCATACTCCATCGATACAGACTGGACCGAAAATCACCCGAAGAATCTTCCTTTCAAAGCAACCAAGCAGATTCTCATCCGTTTTTGACAGGGTCCATGCCTCTGCCCCATATAGCAGGACCGGGATGATTAGGGTCTTATATAAGGTCTCCTTGGTTCTCTGAGAGAGGGCTTTATTACTTAGATGCCTTCTTAGCCCGAAGAAACAGCGATTGGCAAGAGTAATTCTTCGTTTGATCTCTGCGCTGATGTCATTTTGCGATGTTACAGTGGAGCCCAGGTAGACAAAGTCCTTGACGACTTCGAAGTTGTATCTATCCATCGTGACGTTTTGCCCGAGCCGACGATTTTGAGATTCCTTTCTCGATGATAGCATATACTTCGTCTTGTCCTCATTAACAGCCAAACCCATTTTCGCCGCCTCCGATTCAATACTTGCAAACGCGCCGGTAACAGCTCGCTTCGTTCTCCCAATGATGTCAATATCATCTGCATAAGCAAGTAGTTGAACAGACTTTTGAAAAATTGTACCTCTGTTGTTGACTTGCGAGTTGCGTACAATTGCTTCAAGAACGATGTTAAACAGGTTGCATGATAACGCGTCGCCTTGCCTCAAACCTTTCTCGACATCAAAGGGTTCGGTGGTGTTCTTGCAGCGAGATTTCTCCATCGTCATCCTGCACAAGCGGACGAGTTAAGCAGGGATGCCGAGATGCGCCATGGCTCTGTATAGCTCGTCTCTGTCTACGCTATCATATGCGACTTTAAAATCGATAAAGAGGTGGTGTGTATCGATTTGAAACTCCTGGGTTTTTTCCAAAATCTGTCGGAGTGTGAACATTTAATCGACGGTTGATTTGCCGGGCCTAAAACCACACTGATAGGGGCCGATCAGATCGTTGACAAAGGGTTTTAAGCGATCACACAGTACAGATGACAAGATTTTGTGACGTTGAGGAGACTTATACCTCTGTAGTTGGAACAGGTCAGAGCATCTCCTTTCTTGTGGATAGGGCACACTATACCGAGGTTCCATTCATCGGGCATACTTTCCTCCGACCAAATTTTGGAGATAAGCTGGTGTATACTCCCTACCAAGTCATCTCCCCCTGCTTTGAATAGCTCGGCTGGCAGTCCATCCGCACCAGCAGCCTTGTACGTTTTAAGCTTGGCTATCGCTAACCGCACTTCATTTAGGTCGGGTGGACGGAAGTTTTGACCATCATCGTCCAGGTTGAATGGAGTGTTCTGTCTTACAGCGGAATTTTGGCCATCTTCGCCGTTTAGCAGTCTAGAAAAGTGTTGTTTCCAGATCCTCAGCACCGACTGTGTGTCTACCACCATATTCCCACTCTCGTCTCGGCAGGCTTCCGTTCTGGTCTTGTAACCCTGGGTAGTTTGCCTCACCCTTCGGTAGAACTTTCGAACATCCCCCCTGCCGCTACAGTCCTCAATAGACTCGACCGCCCGCTTCGCATGCTCTCTCTTTTTCCTCCTGAGAAGTCGGCGTTCCTCCCTTCGCTTTTGCCCGTAGAGCTCCCGGGCTGCTCTCTCAGCAGCTCTGGTTCTAGTCTGCAGCATTGCTTGGTAGGCCTCGTTCTTTGCTTCATGAGCCAGTCTGCATTCTTCATCGAACAAGGGGTTTCGTTGTGGTGGCCTAGTGAAACCCAGCACATCAGTAGCGGCACTTTTGATGGCATTTTGGCAGTGCTTCCACTGGTCCTCTACAGATGATGCTTGTGGCGGGCTTGTTGAGAGTTTAAGAGAGACGTGGTCTGCAAAAGTCCTGGCTATCTCTTGCGATTTTAGCTTCGCGACGTTAAATCGTTTTACAGCATTCGCTCGTCGTTGTGGCGTCATGGATATCCGCATACGTACTTGCGCTACCACCAGGTAGTGATCCGAGTCTATGTTGGCACCTCGGAACGTTCGGACATCCAGGATACTGGAAGCATGTCTGGCGTCTATCGTAACATGATCAATCTGGTTGACGGTTCGTTGATCCGGAGACCGCCAGGTCCCTTTGTGTATATTGAGGTGCGGGAATAGAGTGCTTGCTATGATGACATTTCGCCCCGCCGCGAAAATCAATGAGCCTGAGTCCGTTACCGGAAGTGTTTTCGTGCAGGCTGTGTCCTCCGACTATCGAACCAAAGATGCCCTCCTTTCCGATCTTGGCGTTGAAGTCGCCAAGAATAATCTTGACGTCGTACGTGGGGCACCTATCATACGTATCCTCGAGGAGATGGTAGAATTCTTCTTTGGTTGAGTCATCCTTTTCTTCCGTTGGGGCATGGGCACAGATCAACGTGATGTTTTTGAACTTTGCTTTGATGCGGATTATGACCAGGCGCTCGCTTACATTTCTGAAGCCCAAGACTTCTTGCCTAAGTCTTCCTCTTACCACAAAACCACAACCAAAGAGCCGCTGACCCTGCTCCTTGCAGCACTCGCCGAAGTAGATGTCACACGATTGCATCCTTCGTATGCCCTCTCCATCCCATCGCACTTCCTGGATGGCTGTTACATCAGCCTTTAGCCTATCCAGGTTCTCCACTTATTGTTCGGCTGCACGTGGAATGTCCAGACCTTAAACAGGCCACGTGCAGCCGAACAATTAGTGGTGATCCGAAATTCATTGTCCTTGTTTCGTTTGCTGGGTTCGTCAACATTAAAATCATCCATATCCGAGGCTTGTTGTTGTTTCGGAACCGAAATTTTTTTTACGTGGTAGGGAACCCCGACGCACAACCCCCTAGCCTGGAGGACCAGATCCTTATTATAACTCCAAGGACGGGGAGCCGGATAAACCGCTCCTTATAGGCCTGAGCTACGGATACGTCGTAGTAGCCCATATAAGGTGTTCACTAAGTAGTTCAACCTGACTTGAACTGTAGACGCCACCGTTGATTCCATCTGGGGAATTCTTCCGCTGCCGCCTGGATTTCTATTCATCGAAACATAAAACATGAGCATATTATAATATCATCAATTTATTTTATAACCATTATGTATGTACATTTTTTTACAACTAAACTAATAAGCATCAATACTGCTTAACCCCCCATATTCGGCTTACAAAAGAAATATAAGTGGTCTTTGTAGATTCTACAATTATTAAAATTGATCGCTGTCCTATTCCACCCGATACAACATAGGCGCGTCCAATATTTGAACTTTGATTTACTAAAACTTCAACATAAGTTATCAATGCGCCAGTTCCACTGACTGGATACTGCAAACTGAGGTGCACGTTTTTTTGTGCATCCCAAGATTTTGAGTCAGACGCTTGAGAAACAAGTGTATCATCTGGGAGAGAATTTTATAGTTATTTTTTTTTTTTTAATAAAACAAAATATTCTTACTTGTGGCACGTTGGCCTAAGGTGTATTTAATTGCTTCTCTTAGATTGCGATCTTGGTTAAGAAGAATTACCTGAGCTCCCCGTGGAAGACCCTTTAGTTGGGATAAATCATCGATAGTAATTACTTTGAACACAGTTTGATTGTCAGTTGGATATGCAAGTGTTGTCGAAGCAACAAGAACAAGAATCACACTTAGCAAAGGTGAAGACAACATTTTGATTGATATGAAACGAGTTGTTGTTGTGCTATTTACCTATTTTGTTTTCGAGACAACAACTTACAGATAATGATTTATTGGACGAATATGGATAATATGATTCTGAGAATAGAATTTTAAAGATTTTTAATCAGTTAATATACTTGCTTGAAGTGCAAAAATATACATTTTCATATACAAAATGTTATCATAAAATACAAAATAAATATTATCAGCTGATAAAAATACCTACCTACACAAACCTACTTTGTGAATTAACTGACCAAAGTATAGGTACATAACCTGTTGGATTAAAAATAGCGCAAGATAAGGGATTAATCATCAATACTAAAATTGGGCCACAGTAGTGCAAGTTGCTATGCAATGCGAGAAAATATTCATATAATGTTTTTCCTTCAAAAACGTCGGCGTGCGTCGCATCAAAATATCACTTCAATGTGCGCAGCTAGATAAGTCATAAGTTATTGGGTGCGTCCCTTTCGAATCGCAAAGCTTTTCGCAATAGTGTGCCCACCCAGGCCCGGCAGAACATCTTCAGCCCGAGTGAATATAAAATATAAAACCAAAACTTCTAGAACAAAATAGTTACAAAAAAAATGAACTCATTAAGAAGTTCTTCCATATCTTGTTTGTCAGTAATGTTGCTATGAACATGTGATATAGCAATATTATTTTGCCAAACCTCAAAGTAAGATTTTCTGAAAAAATCTTGGGGTGTTTGAAATTTGAAGTTTTTGGACAAACCTGTACCAAGTGTGAAGTTGGCCCCTGCGCATTTTTTTGTTTAAGCTCATAACTTTTTATATGTAGGTCGGACAAAAAAAATTGTTAGAGTTCTGTTTAGAACTCTTGGGGAGCTACCCAGAACTCTAATCAGAACTCCCCAGAATTTCGAAAAAATAAAAAAGAAAAACTACTCGTGAAGTTGACCCCTTCAGCATTGGTACTTTATTTTAGCCTATAACTTTGTATGTATAGGTCGGACAAAAAAGTTTGTTGGAGTTCTGTTTAGAACTTTTGTTGAGCTACCCAAAACTCTAAACAGAACTCCCTAGAACTCCATAGTTAACCGAAAAATTAATAAAAACCAAGTGTGAAGTTAGCCCCCCCATCATTGATAATTTTTCTAAATTCTTATTTTGCAGAACTATTTCCAAAACCCATTGAGAACTCCAGAACTCTTTATCAGGAACCGAAATTTTTTATCAGAACTCATTTCCATGAAAAAAGCGGGGCCGCGTGAAGTTGGCCCCCCATATCTTTTTTTTCTATTTCTGGCCAAGATTACACGGAACTATTGCTATTTTTGGGCAAGAACTCTAGAACTCTTTTAAATCTACCCAGAACTCTAAAAAAAAAAATCAATTTTTTGAAAATTTGGGGGCCAACTTCACGGGAGTCATTAATTTCTCTTTCGAAAATCAATACACTTGCGAAAATCCTTCATATCCACAATGTTTGTTTTTTATTGTAGGTGAAATTATTTACAATTTTTCTTCCTTGAAACTTTCTTTATTTATCGCAGTAGGTTTGTTTAAAAAAAATTAATCTTTTATATTTAAAATTCAATATTTTGCAAAATAGGTTAGTGATTTCTTTTTTTAATTTTTTCTTAAGTTATAAGAAGTTAATTCTTCAAAATGACATAATAATGTTGAAAAATATCTTATTATTATTTATTAAAAAGCCTAAAAACTATTTTAAAAATCTGGAAAAATCATTAAAACATAAAATTACTATTCAAGAAGCTTTATTAATTTTTTTTGTGTGCCATTGGTTCTGAGGTGGCACTGAAAATTTCAAAAAAGCTGAGTTGTGTATATCTATCAAGCAAAAAAAAAAAAAAATGTAAAAAAAAGTAGTTCCCGTTATTTTCAATTTTCTCAAAAATAAGGTGATATAAAACCAACTCGTTTTCATTGTTCGATTAAAAATAGGGCAGTGAATACCGAAAGTTAATTCAATACCTTATTTCGTAATTAAAAAAAAAATCAGTGTAGGTACCTATATTTTTTAACTTTTTCGTTTACTTTACTGACATAGGTATAGTCGTAACTAAATTTGATTATTAGTAGGGGCCTATGTTTTTTTTTAAAGTTGTCGTCGGTTTAATGTGGTTTAATAACCTCATAAAAAATGGGGCAGTACCTATGTATACTTTTCGATTTTTAAAAGCGGGCCGCAAAATAAATATGTTTGTTTAATATCGTACAAATCGTTTTTTGGTTTTAAAATTTTTGAACATATTTTTTGATGAAATCTGGGAACAATTATCCCTACCAAAAATCAAATTTAGTTACGATTTAAATATTTCAGTAAAATGAAATGGACTACAATGGAATGGGCTCTAAATAATAAACCGTTCGTGGTATTAATTACCTAAATTTTTTCGTGGACTATATATAAATAATGAACCATATATCGAATTGACTCCAAGAAATTGAGAATATAATGTATGGTTAGTTACTTATACTACGTATACGAGGCGCTGTTGGTGGAGTTGTGGGCGACACGCAGGCAGACTTGCGCGGCCCAAGAAAAAATTCCCACATCTACAAGGAGATGGCCAAAATTATTACAGGGTATACTCCAGAGGAGATAAAAGTAAAATCACACAACCTGACCAATCACTGCAAGTAAGTTCTTTTCACTGTTATTAAAAATCTTCTATTACAGATGCGAAAAGAAAAAAGTGGGCCCTTCAGGAGGTTCTCCTACGGATTGGGGCTTTATCTCCGAATTCATTCAATTTTAGGAGATCTCCAGATACATAATTTGAAAGATATTCAAGAGGACAGCTTGATTGGTAAAAAAAATTTTTTTATTATTATTTATTTAAAGGAAAAGAAAGGGAAAAAATTTGTTATAATTTCAGATTCTTCAAAATTGTCTCCCAATCCATCATATCTAGACACATTACCTGAGACGGAAACAAGTTCCGTCGATGTCACTGAAGCCGTGTTAGTGTTGCCCAGTTCAAGTTCATAATCAAATTCTACCGCTGCAAAAAAAAAGGAAAAGAAATATGAAAAATAAAGAAGAATCAAAACGAATTGATGATATTATTATAGAGAATTTCAAGAACATAAATGAAAACGACAAACGACTTCTTCAGATTGAAGAAAAGAGAAATAATATCCTTGAAAGAATAGCAAATTCATGTAAATCGCTGGGGAGGAAAATCTTAAGTGAGCTACGCCAGTAAAAATAAGTTTTTCTTTTTTGTGATGTACCTATATTATGTTATGTTCCTATTTTTTTTCCGTCAGTGGCTCAATGCCATTATTTTTTTCTAATGTGCTATTTATGTTTTGTAAATTTTTTTTTGTTTCTGTTATGTTAAAATTGAACTATTTGCCTATGTATTGATAATTTTGTTTTGTTGTTATGTTGAAATGGAATGATTTATGTTTTGTTTTGATAACAGATATACATATAATGTATGTATGTATACTTAAAAATAAATAAAACGAATATGAATTAATGAAATCTTTGGCTTACTTTTTTCTAGTTAGTAGAAATTCAAACATCCATATTAACTTGACTTTTTGGATTTGTGGATTTTTAAATTTAAGAAATTTTGTATATAGGTTTTTACTTACAGGCACTTTTTGCATTTCTTATATGTACTGGTGTTGGGTTGGTGTCGTAGATATGGGAAGCAAACTCTTTCTGTTCTCTGACTGTATTTTCACTTGAATGTTGTATCCAATGATTATTAATATCATCGTTATGAACATTCAAAAAGTTGTGTAGTACGCAACAAGATTTAATGATAAGGTTCGTACTGTCAATTTTATTGTCCAGCCCTTTACCAATCCTTCGAAACCTAGCCTTTAAATGCCCGAAAGCATTTTCAACAACTCTTCGACTCGAAGATTTTTTAATAATACAAATTCTATATACTACTGAAATAAATCAGCCAAGTAGAAGACTTAGCACTATTTAATTGGACTTGTTGAATTATTGATTCAAAATAGCTTCGACTCTTTGAGAGATAATAGTTGTAGTTTTTGTTTTAATCGGCGCGGCGTTAAAGCAGTGCTATACGGGTAGGGTTTCGTTAAGATGTTGGAAAATCTAAATGCTGAATCTCTAATTATAACGACCGGAACATTCACACCACACACATTTCTGGACATTTTCTTAAGAACTGGATCTTCTTGCTACATTCTTAAAGAAGAGTTCTTAAAAATTTGCGAGTCGTTGCACCGGCCTGGACTATCTACGTTTCAGAGCTGTAAAAGACTGCAGTACTTTGGTAATGCAGTTAATAAAGTCGCAGTTAATTGACTTACCTATAGAATGTAAGTTAATACTGTAAATAAGTACTTCAACTGTGAAACAAGCAGTCAGCAGTCAGTACTAACATTCCGACTGTGCAGTTAAAAAAAAGTTAATTAACTGCAGTACTTTTTTACAGCTTTTAGTCTTTTTAGTCAGTGAAAAGTCTTTGTACTGCGATGATTTACTTTTAGTCAGCAAGTCTTTTAACTACAGTCAATTAACTGTAAGTTTTTTTTTAACTTTTTTTTCTTTTAAATTTATTTTCATTTTATTCCATCCTGTTTCTTTTAGTTAAAAGACTATAGAAAACGTTAAAAGACTTACAGTTAATTGACTGTAGTTAAAAGACTTGCTCACTAAAAGTTAAATCATCGCAGTACAAAGACTTTTTACTGACTAAAAAGACTAAAAGCAGTTAAAAAGTACTGCAGTTAATTAACTAAAAGTTAATTAACTTTTTTTTTTTTTACTGCACAGTCGGAATATTAGTACTGACTGCTGACTGCTGACTGCTCGATTATATTTAAAGTATTTTTGTAAGTTAAAAGACTTATTGAAATTAGTCTTTTTAGTCAATTAACTGCAGTACCGAAAAGACTGCAGTTTTTACAACTCTGCTACGTTTATATAGAATTAAAATAGTCAACATAACATCTTCAGCAGCTGGGTGAATCTCGATGTGACAACCATCTAAGAAATATTTAAATAAAAGCATTTTTTACTTACCTATTGCAAAAATACTGCGGAAAACCTAATTTTTGAAACCCGTTTACATTTTCCTTTACTATATCTTCAGAAAGTGGGTATGGAGACAAATATATAGGTGAAAACACATTCCAGACCTCTTCACAAAATTATTGTAAAATATTACCAACCGTACAATTTCCCACTCAAAAGAGATTTGCGACGCTTCGGTACTCTGCTGAAGAACCAAGTGCATATAAGGCTATTGCAACTCTCTTCTCAAGTGGTACGGACTTCCTATAGTTCCTAGTTGGTGCCTTTTTTTTTTAGGTCTTGAAGATGTGTACATAGACTTTCAAAATTTTGTCGAGATATTCGAAAATTTTTCTTGAAAAAGTCATTATCGTTCTTAACTACATCCTCTTCCCAAAAATTAGTCTCTGCGGTTATTGTACTTACCTTAACCCAGATTTTTCTCTTATATTGTTTTCTTAAAAATATCTTTTGTATCGACATTTTTTTCATTCTTGCTACCATAATATTAGTTAAATACTGCTTGGTTTTTTTCTGCAAAGGTGAATTCTCTTGTCCAATGCAGATAAAACCACTTTCAAATTGTTGTGGAGAATCAAATGTTGCGATAATAATAGTTTTTAAGTTACTAGCACTAATTTTTGAATAAATTTTGTATGCGATAAATAATTTTGTTGCTCAGAATTGATTTTTCCTCTTTATTTTGAAAACCAATGAACATTTACATTTTGTCTTGTCAAATGTTATTTAGAATGAAAACGTCAAATAAATCTCCTTTTCTTTAGCAAAAACACTTCAAGATTAATTTTAAATCTCTTGCCTTAAATCCCGGTTTTTCTTTTGGTGAAAACGTAGTATTAGGGTCCATAAGTAAATTTGGTTATTAGTAAGGCCCAATGAGTATTGGTTAGAATTCCATGTAAAGCATTTTGTATTACAGTTTTTTTTTACGAGGGTGGGGAAGGGTGTTTTGGATAATTTGTCAGTTGATGTGTGTTTTGATAAAGCATGATTTTGAAGCCATTTAAATAATAATTTTTAACGAAATCAGAATCACTTTTTGAATATTTGAAACTTTAAAAATGTAAATCAGTGGAACGAGAAAAGGGTTTGTTAGTTTTTGTTGGGTTTTAGTTATTTATATTTTTGGATACAATTTTGGGATATTACACACAAAACTAAGTTTGACTTGGAACAACTTTGCGATTTTTGATTTTTGAAAAGGGGGGCTAATGGAATTTTTAAAAAGTGCAAAAACTCGATTGTTTTGTTAAAGTTTGTTTTCGGGCTTATACGCGTAGTGTGTTTGTATCTTGGGATACAAGTTTTTTCTTTATACATTTATATGTAGGGGAGTGGAGCTAGAAGTAGCACTTTTTACTAAAACCGGTGCTCCTCCTACAATTTTGGAAATAATCCAGCCAAACCTTTTTTAAAAGAAAAAGCCATATTTCATATACAAAATCCATCAAAAAAGATCGGCAAAACCTATTCAGAATATGTCAAAATTAACCTTTCAAAAAAAAAATAGTGTTGTTTCAAATTACCCCGCATATGGAGCTAGTTGTAACATAGAGCGGGGTATGTTGTAACAAAACCTATAAAGATAGTTAATTTTTTTTTTAAAGAAAATAACACTTCATTTAAAAAAAAGTTATTAAAAAATAAATAAAAAAACATTAATTCATTAACATTAACTCTTATTATAAAAAAAAAATAGCTTCGTTTCAATAAAAGAAAAATATTTTTTATAAAAAAACAAAATCACAATTCATTGGGCAAGAAAAAAGTATACATGAATACAAATTTAAGAATCTCCATCGGAATTGCAGTTTATGCACACATATAATCTTACTAAACGTTTTGTGCAATTTGCACGGGCCCACATCTTGCATGTTAGACACTGAACCCATTGTTCACCTGGCCGACTGTGACAATATGGCTCACAGCAAATGAGGTACAAATTCTGCTCATCTTCCTCTTCAGATGAAGAAGTTAAAACTTTTTTCTTGACTTGCTTCTTATCTTTTCGCTGGTTTCATTTAGGTTTGCCTCTCGTTTTAGCCAAGGTTTTGTTTTTTTTCCTCTAGAAGTGCCTGTTTCTCAGGTGTATCGGTCAAAATCACAGATTTTCGCTACCTTCGTTGCATCACTTGCTGTCTTTGTTGGGCCTTGGGATAAGGCCTAACTTCTTCCGTGGTAAAAGAAAAGAAACCCGAAGTCCTGATGGACCAGGTAAACAGCGAGGAGGTGTCAAAGGAGTTGACTGCGGGTCTGATTCGTTAGTTATAGTCTGTTCAGCAGCAAGTGGTGTTTGAATTTGTTCAGCTTGCGTTGCCTCCTCCAAACCAAATGGCATCTCGACTGCTTCAGTTTCGTCACCAGGATGTTCTTCTGCAACATTTGTATCCTCTAAAGCTTCGTATTCATTATGCGCGGCAAACCAACGAACATTGTTATGCGCATCAGCCGCGCAATATGAATACCGGGTTTCTTCGCGCGGCAGCTCGAACATGCCGCGCATCGATCCATTCGTGATGGATTTTTGAAGCGCGGCAATGGTCGAACATGGTTTTGCTCGCGCGCAGTTGAGACGGTAGTTTGTTTTGTGATTTGGGCACAAGCTACTAGCTGTCAATTGGATCGACTGCCGCGAGCGGCTGCCGCGGTTCATCAACTTTTTCTCAAAAAATGATATGCGTGGCAAATATCATGATTTGCCGCGGACGAACTTGGTGCGCGCGGATGCCGCGCATAAAGAATACGAAGCTTAATGGATTCGGACGATCGGTTACAAACGATGATAAAAAATCGTGTTCTTCAAACACATTTTCATTAAGAGGAACGATATCAGTTTTTTTTAAAGCCATTCCTTATGTTGGCCAGGTTGAGGGCTAAAGGCAGAGCTTTGCTTACGATTGAGGGGATGTCGTGTATAGTCATAGTTTTGCCAGGGTTGTTTTTTTTCCAGGCATCTTGACATTGGCACAATATGCCTTAAAAGGCCCGTAAACTTCTACATCCAGCGGCTGCAATTTATGGGAACAATGGGGATGGAAAGATAACATTACAACGCCAGTTTCCTTGGCGTTTTCAATCACTGATAAATCTAGGTGCGAGCTGTGATTGTCGAGCAACAAAAGAACAGAATTAGAAGGCGATGGCTTAGTGTGTCGTATAAAGTAAACTATAAAGATATTGGCGCACAATTTGAAAACAGCCTGATGTTAAGGTATTAGCATGATACTACTTAACAATTTTCTAACTTTAAAACTCATTACTAAAATATTCTTAGTTTTAAACATTTTCTAACTAGTATCATACTAAACCTATTTTTCTAGTTGAACACGCCTAAAACAGTGACAGTTCAACCCATTTTTGCAATTGTAGCTGCCAAAGTGACACTTGGATTTAGTATGATACTAAAAAGATAAAATAGGCATTTCGCGATTTTAAATTTAGTAAAATGTTAAAAAGATAATAGGATGCTTACTCGTTTAAAATTTGGAAAAGCCTGTTTTTAATGTAGCATCATACTAAAAATGCTTTAACTTCATACTAAATCGTCTAAAATTTTGCGCCATTCAACATTCGTCATCCAACCCGAAGCGTTTTCATGATTAAAAAAAATGACTAATGCACGACAAAAAAAAAACACTCAGCACTGTATTTCTTCCGTATAAGGAGGAAGACCGAAAAAAAAAATAACAATCCTGCTGTTTTTTGGCACCACCCGTATAACTTCTCTCACTGAGGGTCAATCTGCTACTGAAGTATATTGGCCCGTAGCTATGGAGAAGACAATCATTTTTCTCTTTCACGCGATTCTTAATGCTAATAGGAATAGGAACCCTGTTTTTTTTGGCTGTTAGTTTTTATCCCTGTTACTTGTAACCCCGCTCTCCCGTAGTCAAATAATCCTTACCAAAATAAATAAATAAATTAAAAATAAATTTGATGGCACAACAGCTCATGAAGAACTAGGGCCTAGTGACTAACAACTCTCAACCATTCCTGTGTGCGTGTCTGCAGGAATGGAGTTTATTGTTTATTGCCGAATCCGAACGGCTAACGAGCGGCACTTTTCTGTGACAGGAGATACTCTTGGAGGATTTGTCAATTCCTCGCAAGAGGCAGTAGCCGTTTTTTATTTTAAATAAATAGGTAGCGAGGCTGGGGATCGAACCTTAGACCTCCTCCGGCATGACAGTCCATCACACTAAACATCACGCCATGGCTACTACAATCCTTACCAAAGGTTTCCAAAAAAAAATGTTGGAGAGACGCATTTTGCATTTTTAAAAACAAACTTTCTTATCTTCATGCTCTAAATTTTGATTTTTTTGGCACAATATTTAGAACACTTTTTGGAATCAGAAAAAAAATTTAAATGTGCGAAATTCTAATAAAAAAGGGGCTAGAATTTTTTCGAATGTTCAAAACAAGTGGAACAATTTTAAAAATTCCGATTTTCGAAAAAAAGGTCAAAAACTGCCATTTTTGAATATTTTTCGAAAACAAAATTTGGAACAACCGGGAACAACTTTCAAATACCTACTCAGGGAAAAACTGCGACTTAGATTTTAATACTGACGTATTACATTTTAAGATGCTAACATTTTTAAATATTTCAAATGAATCAAAGCCGAAACTATTTATTTCAAATATGAAACGCGTTTGATTAATCCTCTCTGAGAAGATTTGCTCAACAAACGAGAAAAGTACTTCAAACCAAAGGGGAAGCGTATTTAATTATTTGCCTTCATTTTTTTGAACTCCTCTGAAGTAACTAAGCTCAGATTAAGGTAGAAATGTTTTTAAATCAAATAAGATTTTGTTTGTTTTTAAAACGGAAGGTATTTGAATCCAAATTTATCTTAGCAAGAACGCTATCTGACTAAAATGTTACGTTTGAGATTCTAGTAACCATCTAGTAAGATGGTCGGGGTAATATCGTGTTCGTTTTTTTTCTTTTTTCATACCTACTAATTTTGTGTCATTTCAGCATTTTATTCTTCTTTTTTATTCATGTTTTTTTTCATTTGCTTTTATTTTCTTTTTCAGTTTTCATTAAAATCAAAGCCTCACGTTTTTGAACCAAATTTAAGGAGTAAAATTAGTAGATAACAACGGAGTAATTTTAAATAACAATAAGTTTATAAGATTCAAAGTAGAAATGCATTTAAAAGTAATACAAAACGTATTTGAAACAAAAGCATGTTCCATTGAACTATTTAATACGCAACGTATTTAATTTAAAGTACCTTTCTTTTTGGAATTTATTCAAATACGCGCGGCTTTGGCCCCAAATTGTTGCCATTCTTTGATTCTATAATGTTTTTTGGCTCAAACAAAACAAAAAAAAAGGGGGACTAACTTCACACCTTCAACTTTGTCTTCTAGTTTGCATGAATCGATTGGTTATCTATTGAATGCAAAATTGCAAATCAGAAACAAACAATAGAGAAACAAAAAACACATGAAACTTTAATAATTTAAATACCGAGCTTTATTTACTAGATAGAATAGACTGTGTCTTTTTACAAATACTTAATGCATTTTAAAGGAGTTGTTTAAACATTTGACTTGAAGTGATGATTTTGTTGTTGAAACTATTGCCAATGCAAGTGCCACCCACCGATAGGACATCGTCATCGGTCCCAACAACCGCTATTTGCGACCGAGACTGATGAAGATAATGTTAACGATGGTTATGCAAGTTAAAAGAATTCCTTGCCTATTCTCGGTCGAATCTCGCTATTTTGCACTGAGTGACTTTGTTTGATAAAAGATTAAAAGTCTTAGCTCTCAAAGTCTTATAAAAGAGGATAGTTAAAGCGGCGAAGATGTCATTACCTAATACTGCTATTTTACACTTTTGTATGAATATACTTACTGTCTGTTTGGTAACATGAAATTTATTGCAAATTTTTACAAAATTTCACATTTTTCTGTCAAAACCCATTGCTAAAAATGTGGGTAACTTGGTGAAAATTTCACGATACCAAACAAAGGTATAAAGAGTCAATTGGCGGGCTGTTACACTGAAAACAAACGAATAATATTTTGTTGGTTGTTAACTGACTAACACAACATGTTTTCACTATTAAAAATATATTTGCGAAAAACAAAAGCTTAAACCGGACCACATTTATCTCATGTGGTGTGTTGTGGAGACATGTGTCGCTATCGTTCCAATGTACATATTTCATAAGCATAGAACCATATTTTTCTCGCTTGATTTGTTGTGGAGTAGTATGTTGTGTCGAAATCGATTTTGTTACGTTTGCGCCATACATACCACGCTGTGTAACAGACATTTTTTTAGGGTGCAGGAAAGAGAAAACAATTTCTACAAAACATAATAATAAAAAAAAATGTCAGTTTCTAACAGCAAGCTTCATGAGTGGTTCCGGATTTAATCATTCATGTCGATTATGGATCCGATCCGCAGTGTTTAGTAGTATATTGTTCTCTTTTATTTCCACGTTAAATCGATAAAGAGAAACGATAGCCCTACATTGCGAATCACTGCCAATGTACATAGTTTTGCGGATTCTGTAATCGGCATGTATACGTATCTATATTTTGAAGCTTTAACATCATGACAACATTTAATAATTTTAAGTCCAAGCCAGCCGGGTTCTATGTGCTAGTTGTTATAAAATCAATCAAAAATATCCCAATCTTACTTTCCCCTGTTTTTTTTTTGTGTACAAAATTGTTACACCCTTCCGAATAGTGTTTTTGCAATAGCACAGGTCAAAATAAATAGCATTCGAGATAGATACAAATATAATGAATGTACAAAAAGATGCATCTCCATATTAGATACATCTGACGTAGAAAGATTGGTAAAGGTATGTACATATATTTGCATAGCATGTACCAGTTCATATAGACAATATACAAATTCTGTGAAGATTTTCCCTTCACCTATCATTTTTCAACTTTAAAGGTATCCTACACTACACAGGACTATCAGCCACACTTTCATTTCCACCCGCTCCTTTAGCTTAATCGCTTTACATATCCTATTTGGCAAAAGGGTAATACAGAAAATCTACATGAAATAAAAGAAAAATGAAGCAGCAAGGCAAGGTATATAAATATGTTCATGATGGGGTTACCATATTGTATTTTAGCTAAATATAGATACCTACATAACAAAAAATTCTCTTTCACAGAATTGCTTTTTCTAAAGCCTGATATGTACGCTGCTGATGAAAAACGAAAAATCCCATACAAATATGACACAGCAAATTTATAAATGAAAAATATCGTTCTGCTTTACGTTTTGGTACGCCGGAACTGTAAATTTATCTATTTTTGATTAAATAAAAATACCACCTTTCGTTTTTCTAGTTTCATAAAAATTAATTTAATTTATACTTAAATATAACATTCAAAATATTTTCTAAATTGTTATTGTTGCTATCAAGTTGATTCTATTCAGATACTACAGGTACCATTTTTTGCTCGGAAAATATTTATGTTTGTCTTTCAATGATGAATTACAACAGGATATAATATTTGATTGAGCGCTCCGATTCAATTCTGAAAAAGGCTCGTTTTATGTATCCGTGAACAAAAAATAAAATAGTTCATCATTTACCAGACAAACCGCATCCCTAGTTAAGTTTTGTTGTTTTTTTTTTGTGCCAAAGCAGTGGCTACTCGTATCCATTTGAAATATATACTGTAGCTAAATGTCATCATTCTGCCTGATAAATCTAACATTGGAGCAACAGAAAATGTTTTTAATAGGTTCTTGCAACACAGTGTCAAATTTTGTGAATAATTATACTGTATTTTACTAATGTTTAAACATCTCTACCGCTTATGTTGTACCTTAGAGCGCGTGGAATTTTAGTCTTGGCGTGGTGAGAGCGAATCGGAATCCCAGATGCAAACTTCCAACTGAAAAGTGCGAAGAACTGAAAAAATCACCAGGGAGGTTAATCAGCTAGGGCCAAATTTCCGCATCCGATGGTGCGTGCATTGCCGAGCTGACTTTACAAAACACATACACCAGCCAGTTGCAAGTACATAAAACTCATTATAAAAAAATAAAGAATGAAGCCACTAGATAGTTTAAAAAGTATTGGGTGTACTTATAGCGCCCGAAATAAATCCAATACCATACGAGTTTCGTCTAGAGTTCCACTCCTTTTCAACATTTTTGTAAATGATATTCCATCTCTTCTTAAGAACGCTTTTTGTTTGATGTATGCAGATGGCGTAAAATTTTGGATGAGTATTAGGAATAGAATTGATCATCAAAATCTTCAAATTGATTTAAATAGTTTTTCTGTTTGGTGTGGAAAAAATTTTCTTTCTTTGAATATCAAAAAATTCAATGTTTTTACAGCACACTCTAGTCCCAATGATACACAACTATCAAATTTTCAATCAGATTCTTGATCGCAAATCTGAGATTCGTGATGTTGGAGTCATTTTTGATCCTAAATTGTCATTTTCGTTACATGTAGACAACATTATTAGTAGTAGTAGCCGTGGCGTGATGGTTAGTGCGATGGACTGTCATGCCGGAGGTCTAAGGTTCGATCCCCAGCCTCGCCACCTATTTATTTAAAATAAAAAACGGCTACTGCCTCTTGCGAGAAATTGACAAATCATCCAAGAGTATCTCCTGTCACAGAAAAGTGCCGCTCGTTAGCCGTTCGGATTCGGCAATAAACTGTAGGTCCCCTCCATTCCTGCAGACACGCGCACAGGAATGGTTGAGAGTTGTAAGTCACTAAGCCCTAGTTCTTCATGAGCTGTTGTGCCATCAAATTTATTTGATTTTTTTTTAGACTACATTATAGTGAGGGCAAATTCTATGCTTGGTTTCCTCAAGCGAAATTGCAGTGAGTTTTCCAACCCTTATGCTTTAAAATCGGTGTACATGTCTTTAGTTCGTCCAATTCTTGAGTATTGCTCAATTGTATGGTGTCCCTCTTCCTCTATCTGGATAACTCGTATTGAAAGAGTTCAAAAAGCTTTCACAAGATTTGTAGTTAGGCAGCTGAAATCCAAAAATGCTTAATTACTTTGAAATCTATATTCCGGAGAAAAGATTACGTCTACGCCATTTTTTTTAATAATCCGAAACATAGATTTAATTATGGTTGCAATGAATCATTCTCTAGATGTATAAAACTTTTCAATTCGGTATGTAATGAACTTGATCTCTCAACAACTAGAGTTGAATTTAAAATAAAATTGCAAGATATTTTTCATTAGTTCTAAGTTAATACAATAATTAATTGTTAGTAGTCCGTAAGATTTTTTATATCCGTAGATGATTAAATAAATAAATAAATAAAAAAAAAAAAATTGTAGTTATTTCATTTGAAGACATCGATGTTTAAATAGCAGAACAGAACATTCATGTTCTTAGAACATACTTCGGATCCAGATGGAATACTTGAAGAAACATATTACACCAATAACTACACGAAGAGAAAGAACAAGTTGAAAAGCGACATCGAGAACGGATAGAAGACACGCAGAGGTTCTAGGATTTCTTTTTTAGAAAATAGTGGATAATATGTGAAGCCTTGGGGTTTTCTTAAACTTTATTGATTACATGTGATGTTTTGCGAGTTTTTTGTTTTACTTTTAAAGTTTTCTTTTTTTTTTTGCAACCTAAGATAAAAAATTAATGCGATAAACATTTAGAATAAAGTTTTCTTTTGTTTTTAACCACTGTCTTGTAAAAGTTAAGTCTTAGTATTCGAAGCATTAGTGTTAAGTATTTTTTTTTTTTAGTTATCTATTTCTGCATTTTCTAAGTGTTTTTTCGTAGATTAAGTCGAACGATCTATTCCCTTTTACGTGCAAAAATGGTGGGTTATTAAGACCAAAATAAATTAATTTAATTTTTTAAATTTAAACAGTTTTCTGTCTTTGTTTTAATTAGATGTTCGTATTGAAAATCCATAAAATCAAATTGGTTTTATATCTAGGAATTTTAATAAATTTATATGAATTTCTCACGAAAATATTGAAAAAGCTTTAGGCTTTAATTTTTTGTTATAATTTAAAATTGTTTTAAGTTCCACATAGAAGATAGTAAACAGCACTCAGAACCGTTGCAAATTTAGCAAATGCTTTGGAAATGGCAGCTTGGTTTGTCGAGCAATTTCAATAAATTTCTTAGAATTGGTAGGCTCGCCAAAACATGCTGCTATTACGCAATTTTTCTAAATGGGTATCGAAAATCGTACAAACCTTGTAAACAATCCGATAAACACATTTTATGTTTGAATTTTCGAACAAAATGTTGTGGACACCTGTAAGAGAAATAAGAAAGGAAAGTTTGTAAACACAATTTAGGTATTCCGACATACCTACTCTCTATTGGGATGACAATTATGATAGTGTACCTGGAACATCTACGTCCTAGGTATTCCATGTACTGGACTGAGCCCTTATCTGTAAGGATATAATAATAAATAAACAAAAAATAAATAGTAAACAATTCATACATACTACATCTAAAGATATTGAATTATTGTTTACCCTAATGTTTATGTTGTTTCTACTGCCACCCCTGTTGCTGATGTTGATGTTGTTGATGGCACAAACTGTTGCAATAATGATGGCCGCCGCAGAAAATGCTTTCAGTTTCGAAGGCTAGATGTCGTGGAAGCGGGTACTAAAATTGAATTAGTTTTCACTACTGTTTACACACACAAAAAAGACTACATCATTGTGCAATGAAGGGGGTAAGCTTTCTAATGTATGATGCGAATATTTTTGATTGAACGATTTAAGATCGACTGATTTATCCGTTTGGTGAATTAGTGGAATGGTTAGAATTTTAAATAGAATATGAAATATGCCATAACGATAGTTGTAGCAACTGCCGCGCGCTCCAGACGGCAATTAAAGTGTATCGTGTGTTTAATTTTAAATATTCAAATATATTGATAAAACGAAAAAAAAAATCGTACCTATCGAAAAAATTAATTAAAAATTGAAGAGAAAATATTAAAAATATAAAACTTAATTTTACTACAAACTACAAGTACCTATACTTACCTGAGAAAAAAATAGAAACCACGAGTGTACCCACCTACTATACCTACAACTATTTATTCACATGCGAGTGGAAAATCGCCCACATTTACTAGTTTTGAATTAGAATTGTTAATTGGGTTTAAAGCAGTTTGGCGATCACCGACTATAACGTCAAGAAGTGGTGATCGCCCGCCCATTTTTTTTCATACGGGTCTTTAAAAATACAAGAAAAGAAGAAGTTCCTAGAAAAGAAGAATACAGACTCAAGATAAGAAGATTCGTTTCAACTTACGTTCGGATTTAATTTTTTTTTAACCTTAATATTATTAAAATTTAAATATCTAAAGTTAAGTTACAAAAAAAATAATATATTATTACCCACAATCTATGCATACATATATATATATATTATATCCACCTATTGTCGAATTCTGACATTATATGTATATGTATGTATATATGGTACAAAGTGCAACTAAATCGGCACGCATATATATATAGATGCCGCTTGTATGTATCCGACGCCTTGTGACTTGATTTTTTTTTATTGTTAAATTTTTTTTGGTATAGGGTTACCATCCCTTATTTCTTTATTTATTGAAATATACTTTTTTGTTTAATTTTTAATTTTTGGTTAAAATATATTAATTCCTAAATTTTGTATTGTTTAGGGTCACCACACCTTCTTTTCTTATGATTATTTCTTGTTGTTATTTCAGTTTGTAAAACTTAAAACATTTACATTTAGATTTATGTTTCTTTTGATGTTTAATAAAATTCTTTTTAAATTGCACCATGAAGGTTGAAATCATTTCTTTTTCTTTTCAAGCACATAGCTTGATGGATTGCTAAGTAGTTTATTTTCAGAGGATGCGGACGGCAGCTAAAACAAATCGGTGATATTGAACTGAGCTGGAATATAAGGTAAGCGAAGTAAAAGGGGAAGATATAACAACGACCTATTTAACTTCCATGGTAGGGTGGGTCAGGCCTACGCTGAATAACACCCCAGTGCCCTCTAGGGGGTAACTGTCCGTCTGTTTTTTTTTATTTTAATACAATCTTCTGTTGTTTTAAATTAATATTGTCTTAATTTTAATTATAATGGCATGATAAATGTTTACGTGGCAGATGAGGGTTGAGTTGAGTGGACAAGTTCCCACCCATTTTCGGTGAGCTCTAGGCGAGCACTCGCAAGCATGCCAAGTTAAAATATATTAATTAATTCCTAAATTTTGTATTGTTTAGGGTCACCACACCTTCTTTTCTTATGATTATTTCTTGTTGTTATTTCAGTTTGTAAAACTTAAAACATTTACATTTAGATTTATGTTTCTTTTGGTGTTTAATAAAATTCTTTTTAAATTGCACCATGAAGGTTGAAATCATTTCTTTTTCTTTTCAAGCACATAGCTTGATGGATTGCTAAGTAGTTTATTTTCAGAGGATGCGGACGGCAGCTAAAACAAATCGGTGATATTGAACTGAGCTGGAATATAAGGTAAGCGAAGTAAAAGGGGAAGATATAACAACGACCTATTTAACTTCCATGGTAGGGTGGGTCAGGCCTACGCTGAATAACACCCCAGTGCCCTCTAGGGGGTAACTGTCCGTCTGTTTTTTTTTATTTTAATACAATCTTCTGTTGTTTTAAATTAATATTGTCTTAATTTTAATTATAATGGCATGATAAATGTTTACGTGGCAGATGAGGGTTGAGTTGAGTGGACAAGTTCCCACCCATTTTCGGTGAGCTCTAGCCGAGCACTCGCAAGCATGCCAAGTCCAACGCTCTCCACAAAACCGTTAAAGTTCAAAATTTTGAAATCCTATACTCAATCTTGCTACAAACAACAACAACAACAATTTAAAGGCTGATGCTCCAAATGCATTTGATAAACAAAAAACAAACAGCATATCTCGACCTGTGACGTCAGTGGTCATAACCAGTGGAATGCGTAGTGCATACGACCTCGAAGACTAAGCAAATCTCATTGTGTGTATGTAGAAAGTTTTTTACAATAAAATTGGATTAAAGCTCAGCACCACTAAAAAGTAGACTGATGATAAGGCTCGGCACCCCTTGAAATAGCTATATCTCCAGCCAAACAAAAATAAAACGAATTCAAATACTTAACATTACCTAAATACCTAAAAATTCAATGAAATTGACGGAATAAAGAATGATCAAGCCTAATCGGTGCCGTGAAATAAGTCCCCAGGAACTTAGTCGACCGAAGGGAATAAAACCACTTTCAAAAAGTGGTTTCTGTTCCCGCCTAGTGGGAACTAACACCTTTGGTGGAGTTAATTCCTGAAGACTTAGTTCACGGAACCGTCTAATCAACTGAAATTCTAGTATGAATGGTACAATAAATAATAATAACATGTTATTTTAATTATCACGTAGGTATAGACGAATGATTCCATTTCTAATATTTCCCTGTGTAAGTCTCTTTTTTTAACAGTATGTGTATTGTTTTCAGATAACCCGCATTTACCTAATCTTATAGACAATCTTCCAATTCTTTCATTTGGTACCTTCACAGCGGACAAAATTCTCATAAAAAAACTACCTCGTACTTCGATTTTAATTGCTAAAGGGCTAAATATATTTAGGATAAAATAAAAAGAAAATATTGTTAAAGAGGACTAATGCTACACTCCATTCTGTATTAAATAACAAATATTCAAAAACAGAACAATGTCATGGAATAAAGCATGCATATAGCATATGGTCACCGTAGAAGGAAACAGAACATTATACTTACATATCCTTTTCGAACATGTGTACATTAATTTTCTTTAAAATTGAAGTTAACGTGCATCGAAGGATTGCATATGCATGCTTCATTCCTCACCTTCATTTCCCTATAAATGTTTTTGGGGAATAAGAAATTTCCCGTATCAGCGATCTGTGAAATTGCTATTTTATACCTTACTGCTTCCGCACTGAAACACCGCCCGATAGCAGAGGATTCGAAATCATCATGCACAACATGCATATATGCACCTAGATATAAAAATATTAACATAGAGTATACTTTTACACGTTAACGTACAAATTTTTGCAAAGGTTTGAATTTTTTTTTATATTTTAATTCTTTTGTACGAAAATATCTCTCGAGAAAATTAATTCACCTGGGGCAAAGCTTTTATATATATATATGTAAAAGCTTAAAGATTCACCGAGCTATCAACATTTGAAATGCTTAAAATTTAACCTGATATCACACACTATCTGCCGCACATACACAAGAGTGGAAGAAAACTAATTTGCTGAAGAAACACAGGCTTATCCTGAAAAGCAGGTAAAACGCTTACTTAAATCTTGTCCAAAACAATATGTCACCGCCAAAAAAAACAAACTTTTAGAGTGAGCTAAATAACTTAAATGAATAATTTTTATTATATTCTTTCTACATGAATCCTTAAGAAGATGAAAATTGCCAAAAAGTTTTCGTACGTAATATACGACGCACGATCTAGAAACCAAGCGATTAAATTTTCTATTAGTTTCTACGATGTTTTTAAGTAAAAATAATAAAAAAGGTGTAAAATAACTGCTTAACAAAAATATAGTTCTCGGGACCTATTATGAATCTTACGTTCGTTTTTTAATTCGTTAATTTTAACGAAATAAAACTGCAAAATTTGCTTTTGATTTGCATGTTCATCTAAATATCTAAAATAGGTTTGTTTCAGGTGTTTAGAATAGTGAAACTCTGAAGAGTCAACTCAACGGTAATAACATGCGCAGTAAATAACGAGTAGTTAGACTTTGTAGTAGGGGTTACCGTTTTTTTTAAAATGAGCAGACCACCACCGCGACGCCAGCGGGCGAACTGTCGATTTTGACCAAAATAAAAACGCTATCCGATGTATTTCTAATTGCACATTTCATTTATGCAAATAAAAAAAATTGCACACCCCCCTTTTTTTTAAAAAAATATAAACAATTTTCACTTTGTATGCAATTTTCAAATGGCTATATCTCGGTAACCAAGTTGAATTTCGAAATGCACAGGGGCTTAAAAAATTGCACATTTGGAGATTCAATTTGCACACCAAAAATTTTAATTTGCACACCTCTCATTAATTAATAAATCAACAATTAAAATTTTGGTAATAAGCTGCATAATTAAAATCCGTATTAAAACAAATTAAACACTAAAACCTATTGTAAGCAATAGCGTGTTGGTAAGGTGCCCGGCTGGTACACGAGGGGTCGCAAGTTCAACTCCCACAAATCTTTTTTTTTTTTTTTTCACTTATAATTTGTTCTTTATTATTAAACAAAAAAAGAAAATTGATTAAGTTCAAATTGAACATTTTACTAACAAAAAAAAATCTCATCGATTTAAAACCAAAAAATTAATTGACTAAAAAAACAAACAAAAATTGAAATATTTCAGTAACTAAATCGAATTTTGGACTTTTTAAAACTTCGAAAAATCAAAAATGCCTAAATCTAATTTGCACACCAAAAATTTGAATTTGCACACCTCTGGTTAATTTTTAAACCAATGATTAAAAAGTGCTAAAAACACACAAAAATGAACTTTGCCATGTCTGACTAAAATTGAAATATTTCAGTAACTAAATCGAATTTTGGACTTTTTAAAATTTCGAAAAATCAACAATGCCCAAATCTAATTTGCACACCAAAAATTTGAATTTGCACACCTCTGGTTAAATTTTAAACCAATGATTAAAAAGTGCATAAAACACACAAAAATGCACTTTGCCATGTCTGACTAAAATTGAAATATTTCAGTAACTAAATCGAACTTTGGACTTCTTAAAATTTTGAAAAATCAACAATGCCCAAATCTAATTTGCACACTCAAAATTTGAATTTGTACACCTCTGGTTACTTTTTAAACCACTAATTAAAAAGTGCTTAAAACACACAAAAATGCACTTTGCCATGTCTGACTAAAATTGAAATATTTCAGTAACTAAATCGAATTTCGACCTTTTTAAAATTTCGAAAAATCAACAATGCCCAAATCTAATTTGCACACTAAAAATTTGAATTTGCACACCTCTAGTTAATTTTTAAACCAATGATTAAAAAGCGCTAAAAACACACAAAAATGAACTTTGCCATGTCTGACTAAAATTGAAATATTTCAGTAACCAAATCGAATTTTGAACTTTTCAAAGTTTCTAAGAATCAACAATTTATTTTATTTGCACACTAAAAATTTTAATTTGCACATCTCTGGTTATTTAATAAATGAATGAATAAAAAAGCGCTAAAAACATACAAAAATGCACTTTGCCGCGTCTGACTAAAATGAAAATATTTTACTAGGGAAGCCGAATGTTGAATTTTTGAAAATTTCTTAACATTAACAATGCCCAAATAAATTTGCACATTAAAAAACTTCAATTTGCCTACCTCTGGCTAATAAATAAATTAATGATTAAAAAATCATTAAAAACATACCAAAATGCACTTGCAATGTCTGACTAAAATATATATACGGGGTGATTCATCTAAGGTGTGACAAAAAGCTAGAGCGTTTAGGTTGGATCGATGTTAGAAAAAAATATCATGTGATGGGGGGGTCTATTTTCCCCGTTTAGCCGGGAGGGGCAATTTTCTAAAAAATTGACTTAAAACAGAAAAAATATTCTCAAAAAACAACGGTTACACTTACAGTGCCAAGAGATACCTTTTCGTAAATTTAGCGATCTCTTACTTTATTAACTATCAAATCAAAATTTTTTTTGGGAATAATTTTTAAAATATTATTTTCAAACTCAAAATTTTGAAAACAAAAATTTCAAATCTGATTTTTTTCAATATTTTACGTAATTAGGTACTAATTTTGTTTCCGAAATTCAATTCTCTTATTAGTTTTAAGTCAAAAACAGATAACCGGATGCTGAAACGTCTTTTAGTTTTTGAGAAAATTAAAAATAACGAGAGAAACAATTTTTTAAAAGAATTGACTTAATACAGAAACAAAAATTATTAAAAAACAAAGCTAATGGTTTAGAACTTTGAAAAGTTCAAAATTCGATTTGGTTACTGAAATATTTCAATTTTAGTCAGACATGGCAAAGTTCATTTTTGTGTGTTTTTAGCACTTTTTAATCATTGGTTTAAAAATTAAAGTAGAGGTGTGCAAATTCAAATGTTTTTGTGTGCAAATTAGATTTGAGCATTTTTGATTTTTCGAAATTTTAAAAAGTCCAAAATTCGATTTGGTTACTGAAATATTTCAATTTTAGTCAGACATGGCAAAGTTCATTTTTGTGTGTTTTTAGCATTTTTAAACCTTGGTTTAAAAATTAACCAGAAGTGTGCAAATTCAAATTATTAGTGTGCAAATTAGATTTGGGCATTGTTGATTTTTCGAAATTTTAAAAAGGTCGAAATTCGATTTAGTTACTGAAATATTTCAATTTTAGTCAGACATGGCAAAGTGCATTTTTGTGTGTTTTAAGCACTTTTTAATTAGTGGTTTAAAAATTAACCAGAGGAGTGCAAATTCAAATTTTTAGTGTGCAAATTAGATTTGGGCATTGTTGATTTTTCGAAATTTTAAAAAGTCCAAAATTCGATTTAGTTACTGAAATATTTCAATTTTAGTCAGACATGGCAAAGTGCATTTTTGTGTGTTTTAAGCACTTTTTAATCATTGGTTTAAAAAGTAACCAGAGGTGTGCAAATTAAAATTTTGAGTGTGCAAATTAGATTTGGGCATTGTTGATTTTTCGAAATTTTAAGAAGTCCAAAATTCGATTTAGTTACTGAAATATTTCAATTTTAGTCAGACATGGCAAAGTGCATTTTTGTGTGTTTTTAGCACTTTTTAATCATTGGTTTAAAAATTAACCAGAGGTGTGCAAATTCAAATTTTTAGTGCGCAAATTAGATTTGGGCATTGTTGATTTTTCGAAATTTTAAAAAGTCCAAAATTCGATTTAGTTACTGAAATATTTCAATTTTAGTCAGACATGGCAAAGTTCATTTTTGTGTGTTTTAAGCACTTTTTAATTATTGGTTTAAAAATTAAGTAGAGGTGTGCAAATTCAAATTTTTGGTGTGCAAATTAGATTTAGGCATTGCTGATTTTTCGAAATTTTAAAAAGTTGAAAATTCGATTTGGTTACGGAAATATTTCAATTTTAGTCAGACATGGCAAAGTTCATTTTTGTGTGTTTTTAGCACTTTTTAATCATTGGTTTAAAAATTAACCAGAGGTGTGCAAATTCAAATTTTTGGTGTGCAAATTAGATTTGGGCATTTTTGATTTTTTGAAATTTTAAAAAGTCCAAAATTTGATTTAGTTACTGAAATATTTAAATTTTAGTCATATTAGACATATTAAGGGTACCAATTCCCTTGAGTGCGCGTAAATTAAAAAAAAAAAAAAAAAAAAAAATGGCAAAGTGCATTTTTGTTTGTTATTTTAGTCAATTAATTTTTTGGTTTTAAATCGACGAGATTTAAAACCAATTTGAACTTAATCAATTTTCTTGAATTTTTGAACAACAACAACAACTTAAAGGTGCTACCACCAATTGCTTACGAATTAATTTTGGGTATTTTAATTCGTTTTATTTTTGTTTGGCTAGAGATATAGCTATTTCAAGGGGTGCCAAGCCCTATCATCAGTCTCCTTTATAGTGGTGCTGAGCTTTAATCCAATTTTATTTGAAAAACTTTCTACACATCATGCGGTATTTGAACCCGCGCATCAGATTTGCTCAGTCTTCGGAGCTGTGTACCCTACGTACTACGCCACCGTTGACCACTGACGTCACAGGTCTAGATGTGCTGTTTGTTTATCAATTGCATTTGGAGCATCAGCATTTTTATAAGCCCCTTTAAGTATGCTGTCTTGTTCCGCCTCCATTTTTCTCCGAACCTTATTTGATAGACTACAATTCGTAGTACGTATCAAAGGGGGAGAGGTTGGAAGATCGGTAACAAACCAGACTATTAAGTTATTATTTATTGTATTGTATTATTTATACTAGAATGTCAGTTTATTAGACTTGACCATTCTTTATTCCGTCAATTTCATTGAATTTTTGAACAACAACAACAACTTAAAGGTGCTACCACCAATTGCTTACGAATTAATTTTGGGTATTTTAATTCGTTTTATTTTTGTTTGGCTAGAGATATAGCTATTTCAAGGGGTGCCAAGCCCTATCATCAGTCTCCTTTATAGTGGTGCTGAGCTTTAATCCAATTTTATTTGAAAAACTTTCTACACATCATGCGGTATTTGAACCCGCGCATCAGATTTGCTCAGTCTTCGGAGCTGTGTACCCTACGTACTACGCCACCGTTGACCACTGACGTCACAGGTCTAGATGTGCTGTTTGTTTATCAATTGCATTTGGAGCATCAGCATTTTTATAAGCCCCTTTAAGTATGCTGTCTTGTTCCGCCTGATGATAGGGCTTGGCACCCCTTGAAATAGCTATATCTCTAGCCAAACAAAAATAAAACGAATTAAAATACCCAAAATTAATTCGTAAGCAATTGGTGGTAGCACCTTTAAGTTGTTGTTGTTGTTCAAAAATTCAATGAAATTGACGGAATAAAGAATGGTCAAGTCTAATAAACTGACATTCTAGTATAAATAATACAATACAATAAATAATAAATTAATCAATTTTCTTTTTTTGTTTAATAATAAAGAACAAATTATAAGTGAAAAAAAAAAAAAATTGTGGGAGTTGAATTTGCGACCCCTCGTGTACCGGTCGGGCACCTTACCAACACGCTATTGCTAACAATAGATTTCAGTGTTTAATTTGTTATAATACGGATTTTAATTATTCAGCTTATTACCAAAATTTTAATTGTTGATTTATTAATTAATAATGAGAGGTGTGCAAATTAAAATTTTTGGTGTGCAAATTGAATCTCCAAATGTGCAATTTTTTAAGCCCCTGTGCATTTCGAAATTCAACTTGGTTACCGAGATATAGCCATTTGAAAATTGCATACAAAGTGAACATTGTTTATATTTTTTTAAAAAAAAGGGGGGGTGTGCAATTTTTTTTATTTGCATAAATGAAATGTGCAATTAGAAATACATCGGATAGCGTTTTTATTTTGGTCAAAATCGAAAGTTCGCCCGCTGGCGTCGCGGTGGTAAACCGGAAAGGGTTCGCTGCCAAAGCTAATTTGGCATTCGAAAGGTTAAAGGTTTTGGAGTAAGGACAGGCGGATGTTAAAATTAAATAAAAGAAGTTGTGAGATATGAGCTGAAAAACCACAAAAAGCCATATTTTAATAAAAGAAACAATTAAACAAACATAATTACGAATACGAATAAAGATCAATTGCACTTTTTCGTACACAACTAATGGTCCGGGCAATTAATTTTGTGCAAAAAACTCTCTTGCGCTTTCCCGACATATTGTATTTGTGGTGAGATTCAGGGGTAATGTGGAATACTGTAGGTGTGTTTATACTGTTTTTACTTGAGAGAGGCAATGTTAAAAAGCGCGCATTTTTAATTTTTTTTTTCATTTAAACGTGGAACTTTAAAACTTTTTTTATACAATTAATAGTGCACAATATTTCAAGATTTTTCATAAGGTAGCTAGTTAAATTACGTGTTAAATTAAATCTTTATGTACTGATTTGGAAAGCTTGGCATGCCAATCAAATGCTTTAAATTTTCAATAGTTCAATATTTGTTTTCTTCAACTATGGCAGTTATTTTATTTTTTTTTTATTGATTTTTGTATACTAATAGTTCTTTTTAAAAAAAAACACATTCAAAAATCTTTCTAAACAATTATTTTTTATTTATTTCGATTTTTTTTAAATATCGTATTTTTACTTCTTATTTTTTTTGATACTTAACGATTTTTAATCTCTTTTCTTAGTGTTGCTATATCATCTAAATTCATATTTTATAGATACAAAACTTATTGGTAATACTAATACATTGTTTTTAATAAAAAAAATCAAGTAAAAAAAGTAATTGAAATAAAAAAAAAAAACATAAAATTGAATAAATATATGCATTGATTTATTTTCATATGTGATCAATCTATGTACCTTATCGGTTATCGTAATCCTGATGTCTGATGTTTTAACTATTTTACAAATTCGCCAAAGCTAATCTTCGGGTGTGAAAACCAATTGAATGTAAATCACGACCAGAAGTCAAAATACTACAAAAACCCAATCCCAAAGAGCTGGATGGAATAAATACGCGCGTATATGAATAGGATGCAGTGAAGTGAGTTCGCGTTGTCGTTAGCACTCATGTAAAGGCGCTTAAGCCCACGCATAACCCACACAACATTTCAATTGGTAAAGCAGTAGCAGCGGACATGCTTTTGTTGAAAACGTCCATAAATTAAACGCTTGAGCTCTTTGGCAAAAATAACGAGCGTCTATTTGCACAATTTGTATTTGCCATAAGTGAAAGGATGAATGAGGCTTAAAAAAATATATATCCAAATGACCATTTGAAAGGAAATCCTTTACGTTTAGTTCCAACGATGATATTGTTGTAAAGAAATTTATGGCAATGATTTGTTCCGGTTTGCGATTTATGATATGGAAAATGCAATTATTCACATTGCCTATCGTTCTTTTACAAAAGTTTAAATTATTGAATAATGGAATATGGTACTTTTATGTTAAAATATTAATACATACCATACAGCTTTTAAAATATTTTGAATTAGGTACACAGATTTTTGAAATTGATAGTATTTTCAGTATTGATATTGACTTAGCTGTTTCTACTTTTACATAAGAGATAATTTTGCAATATATTTTCTATTTTATTTCAATACGACCGATATATATACCTACGTAAGGCGAATCAGAACTAAGGCTCAAACAAAATGTTTGCTAGAAAAGAAACATGCACAAAATGTAAAAGTATTCAACAACCGATGTACCTGCTCAGCTCACGACACGACACATGTACGAAAAACACAGACTTTTGATCCATCACTTTGGTGTTTTATAAGTTTTCAAATCAATTATGAACTCTTAGCTCACTCTAATGATCCAAAATTTAGTGCATCAAAATTTCCCTTATGGGTTTCCCAATAGGAAATAATGAATAACACGTTTTGGCAGAACGTGGCCTTCTTGCGAGGCTCGGCTTAAACTTGGTGGGGGATTTTGCCTCCAAACCGCACCTCTCAACAAAACAAATACTAGGCCTGAAAAAACTTCAACGTGACATCGGACGGACTATCACCACTTCGAGGGCGCTGCGGATGGTAGTGCAGTGAGGCTAATACCCACCCTACTTTGGAATCTGGCGGCCACGCGAGGATTTTCCCAAAGATGAAGTATGATCGCGTTCGGGTCACACCACTTTCACCGAAAGACTTGAGTTACCATTAGCTCCCCTTAAAATTGGCATGACATATCATATCGTCATTCAAGTCAAACACAAACTTTAAATCGAAAAACCGTGATATTTTATTTTAAAGTCTATTTAAACTTTCAGTTAATTACCATTACTGTAGAAATAAATCTAAATATAAAATTTGAACTATTAAACATGTTTACCAAATTACAAAAAAATGTCCTACACGGACGTTCAAAAACAAAAAGGTGGGCAGGACACTTTAAAACAATCTACCAAGATCGAAAAATCGGACGAAAGTTCCCTACCGAGAAAACTGTCTTTTTTACTTATACAAATAATTAAATAAACTATATAAAAGCAAATATAAAAAGGAGAAACATCTAAAGTATGTAGCAAATAAGCAACAAAAATTACACTTAATTTCAGAAGTCCTTTTAGACGATATTTTCATTTGTTTTTTTGTTTAATTTTTGCCTTACCTATCAACCAAAGCTCACTTACACGACACATATCCAAAGGAAGCCCGTGTAAAAGTGTGCTTTGTCCTAGTACCTCAGCGGGCGCTTGCAGGGCTCCCGTGATCAACCGTGGAACCAAAAGCCAAGGGATTGTTGAAGGACCTCCACAAAGGTTCAGGTCCAGTAAAAAACTTTTTCTTCGATATTCGATTGGAGCCAGATGATCATCGTAAAACAAACAAAAATACAAACGGTAAATTTGATCACCACCAAATTATTTTGGCGGTCCCAGTGCTTCGCTGACAAACTGGGACTGCCAAAGGATTAAAATAGTTTAGAGTTGGATTAAGCTGTAAGGTTTTTTCATTTTCAAGACTAATTTTCATCAATCAAAAAATATCTTTCACAAGTCACAACTCACCCTTCCATATATTAACTACCAATTTGGATGTATTTAGGTCTTATTACGCTGATAATAAATCCTTTCGATTTTTGAACGAGTAGGTATATATCTAGGCAAGTGCTCTATATTTTGCCCAATTTCATAAAGGACTTTTAAGAATTTAAAAGCCCATTTAGCATTAAAATGGGTTTTTTTTTTGGTTTCACCAGTAAATTTGAAAAGCGTATTTTACTGCCATCAGAACAAGCAGCTGTGGGCAAGCATCTATATGATTTATGATTTATTTCCGTCATGTTTGTTTTTTTTTCATATTGTAGTTATATACCTACAAAACATGAATACTTGCAAACTACATAATTCGACTTCTTTTATTTAATAATTTGAAGATGTAAATATAAGCCTAGGTAACGTTGCATTTGTGTGAATTTCAGATCAACGTTCTTTCAAAGTTCGTATAAAATAAAATGCACGACTGGGTCGCACGAACTTGCTCTTGTAGTAAAAGTTTCTTCGAATTTTAAGGATTAAGTGTAATATAAAACATATACTTAATAATTATATATGTATTTATCCATTTAATAAATTAAAGAATGGAAATTGGAATATAAAATATGGAGCGGTTTTCTTTAAAAAATAATTTTTTATACATAAAATTTCTTAAAATTTTATAGAAAAAAAAATTGGTATGCCATAATTTCAAAAAAAAATCATCAACCCGTTTTCGACATATTTATTTTTCAAAAAAAAAACATTTAACTTTTTTTTTTTAAATCCAAAAAATATTTTTTTGAAAATATTTGTAAGCAGTATTATTCACACTTGATAGGACCTCTAAAATAATAATTTTGATCAAAATCGGTTAATCGGTGAACGAGAAAATCGAAATTAAAAAAAAAAAAAGGTTCAATGGCAGGTACCGTTAATAACGGTTTTTAGTAATTTTTTTTACCAAAATATAGGCCATACCACTACTAGTACACAAAAAAAATTAAAAAAAATCGTAAGAGCCGTTTTTGAGATAAATAACTTTTTTCAAAATGGGCCTATGGCAAGTACCGTTATTTTTTGAGCTAAAAAAATCTCGATTTCCCCTGTAGGGAATCATCCAGAAATCTTATGATCCAAGTTTGAAGAAAATCGCTTCAGTGGCTTAGGCTGTAGGCCGAGGTACAGATAGACATACAGTCATACAGACATACAAACATACACACAGACGGAATTTCGGGCGACAGTTGGTCCCCGACGCGGAAGTTCCTCCAAGTGAGAATGGCTGCGTGCCCAACCTATCTCTTTAAATAATAATCTTAACTCTTTTGTACAAGATGCGATGGAACGTTAATTTCCAGTCCCAAACATTCCCCCAAATCTGCGAAAAAACCAGCGAACTAGTTTAAATTCGCGAAGTAGGGAATAACTGCCAGCTTCTTCCTTCGTACTTCGAATGATTGCAACCGTCGTCGTTACACCGATTTTTTACTAATTCTCTTTTAAATGGAGGGGAAAAATGCACGCGATTTTTTAATTTCCTTTTTGGTTTTTTGAAACTTTCTTTAAAATTTGAATAGGGATTATAGGTGGCTTAATGGACTCATCGAATTGGCGCCCACTGGAAGTCGTGCCAGAGTCCGGCGAATTCGATGATGACTTTGCATAAAGCTGGGGTTTAAAGTTCGAGCCGGAAAGGTGGATGGGTTTGCAACTGCGTTGGCTCACTCACTGATTGGCCGAAAGCTTTGGGTTTAAAAAAGAGAAGAGGCCATCCACTTTTTTACCAAAAACAGGATTTTGTTATTTCAAAACAATAGAGTGAAAAATTTGTAGTAGACGTGGCGTGATGGTTAGTGCGATGGTATGTCATGCCGGAGGTCTAAGGTTCGATCCCCAGCCTCGCCACCTATTTATTAAAAAGAAAAAACGGCTACTGCCTCTTGCGAGGAATTGACAAATCCTCCAAGAGTATCACCTGTCACAGAAAAGTTCCACTCGTTAGCCGTTCGGATTCGGCAATAAACTGTAGGTCCCCTCCATTCCTGCATGAACGCACACAGGAATGGTTGAGAGTTGTAAGTCACTAGGCCCTAGTTCTTCATGAGCTGTTGTGCCATCAAATTTATTTTTTATTATTTTATTTTAGAGGGAAAAATTGGAGAAAGGTCTGAAAATTGGGAAAAAGGCTAAGTAGCCGAAAAACTGACATTTGGTCTACATAGGAGGCAGGAATTGGCAGAGTATATGAAGATAAGTATTGTGGTACCAAATAGTGGTAAAGTTTTTTTTATTGCTTCGGTTCATTTTTCCAAGACTTATTAAAATAGTCTTTTAAATTCGTTTGGTTTTTGCTTTCGAATATTTTCCGAAATTGCGGAACTCGTGACCCGTTTTAAAACCGTTTAAACTTTGCGGGACGAAGTGTTAACGGTCCATCTTTCTTTTGAGACTTATTCTTTGTGTTCTTTGTTTTAAAAGATCTTGGGTTTAATCCTGCTTGCAAGGTTTCCCAAGCAAAATTAATTTGTTCAAAATTTTAATTCCAAAATTCAAATATCTTCTTTTTCTTTAAATTGCTTTCACTGTCGGTTTCGTTTCAGAAGGTTTGTAATTTCCTTCATCACAAAAAAAATTGCTGGCGCCCTCTTTTTTTTAAGGTACTACGCCCCTGTGGCAGTATAATTAATCGCTATTCGATAATAAAATCACTCAGTGAGCCCACCCCCTTAATCGAGCTAGACGTGGTCGTCGGTGCCGGTCGTCTTCTGTTTTCGTCGCCATTTAATTGGTTTATTTTGAATTCAATTAAATATTATTAATTTGTTCGGACTCGGTTCGAGTCGTTTCGAAAAAGTGTAACAATATGAGTTTCCTTTTCATGAATTGTAGGCCATAAACTTCTAGAGATGGCGCAATCGTTCCTGGATATCCAAGAGTTATTGATTTGCTCTTTAGTTATTAGGTCTATTTTCCTTTTGATCACGCCGATCGGGACGTCTGGTCCCGTATCTAATTGGCTACTACTGTCTCTATTTGTCATTAAACCTTTCCTTGCCAGTGCATCTGCTATGTCATTCCCTTCTATATTAATATGTCCAGGAACGCAGCAGAGTTTGACTTGGTTAGTGTTGCAAATATTGTTCAGTATATCACGACATTCAGCTACTAATTTGGACATTATGGTCTTACTGGATAATGCTTTGATAGCAGCTTGGCTGTCCACGAAGAATGTGATCTCTGATGAGCTCAATTTATTCCTGTGGACGATTTCGGCTGCCTTTTTGATAACATAAATCTCAGCCTGAAAGACACTACACTCCGCTGGGAGTTTATATGATTCTCTAATATTAAGAGCTTCACTCTTCTCCTGTTCCTTCTTCCATTTTTGACCCATCAGTGTAGAAGGGGATACTTCGTTCACTGAGTAGTAAGTTGGGTTCCCAACCATTTTTTTTTCGGGTATTAAAACCGAGAAATTTTTCCTAAGTCCTAAAAGTCCGGCATATCTTTGGCAGATAGACCCATGACCGTAGGTGCTGTGCTTCCAAGAGTCCATTTCCTTAAGTCAAAATGCACTCTTGGCTGCTGTATACGTTATGTACTCGTCCAGGGTCGGAATGTTGAGAATAACTGCCAGAGCCCTGCTTGTGGCGTAGACCTCCTTGCCCCAGTTATTTCTATACAGGCTTATCTCTGTACCTTGTTCAGGTTTTTGAGATAGCTATCCTTTTCTAGGGCCTCCCACCACACAATCGAATCATAGGTTAGTATTGGACGAACGATCGCCGTGTACATCCATTGTATGACTTGCGGTCGCATTCTCCACTTCAAAGTGCTTTTTTCATCCTTTCTTCAGTATTCCGTTTCCAGGTTAGCTTGGAATCAAGGATTACTCCAAGATATATAGCTTCTTTGGAAAGTTTCAGAGGAATTTCATTTAGCTTGGGAGGGGTAAGGTTCTCCAATTTCCTTTTCTTCGTGAACATAACTACTTCAGTCTTTGCAGGGTTAACCGTGTTGATAAAGTGAACACAAATTCATTATAACACACTTTACATAAAAACACCCTACAATTTAAATCATATTTATATTTGTGTGTACTCAATTTTAATTCTATTTTGTTCTTAATAAATATTTTCATTCTATTTTCATTTGCTTCAAGATCAAGTTGTTTTATTGCTATTGCAAATTACTTAATTTATTCACCATCCCAACAGGTTATGGGCCCAGGACTTTAAGAAGATAGTAGGTATTCAAGAAAAATATGGCTGGAAATTCACTACCATCGATGGAGAAACTTACAGGCAGGGAAAATTATAATTCCTGGAAGTTCGCAATGCAAGCGTACTTGGAACACGAGGATCTTTGGGATAGTGTCATTGGTACCGAAAAAGATGCAAAGAAAATTACCAAGGCCAAAGCAAAAATTATTCTTGCCGTTGAACCCGTCAATTATATGCACATTCAGCATACAAATTCTGCTCAAGAGGCTTGGAAAAAATTACAACAGGCTTTTGAAGATTCGGGGTTTTCAAGAAAAGTTGGACTTCTTCGAACTTTAATCACCACTCAACTTGAGAAATGCGTTTCGGTGGGCGAGTACATAAATAAAATAATAACAACCGCTCACAAGCTAAATGGTTTAAAATTTGAAGTCAAAGATGAATGGGTGGGAACCTTGTTACTCGCTGGTCTCCCAGATGAAAACCGTCCAATTATTATGGGACTGGAGAGTTCCGGAACACCAATTACAGGGGACTCTATAAAGACGAAACTGCTTCAGGAAATAACATCAAAGAATTTTATGGGTTCCAATGGTGATACTGCGTTGATGGTGAAGCAATGGAATAAAACTTCAAGAGACTCTCAAAAATTTCGGACCAACAAAAATGGTAAGACGCGATGCTACAATTGCAATGGTTTTGGACACATAAGCAAATTTTGTCAGAAGAAAAGTAAGAAGCCGTTTCACCATGGGGCGCCACATAACAATCAGAAAAATGCATTTATTACATGTTGCACCGCCAATATCTCCGACCCACATTCATGGTATGTAGATTCTTGTGCTTCTACTCATATTACTTCTCATTTAGATTGGTTGAACGCTGATGTCCGTCCATGTACAACAGAAATATCTGCAGCAAACAATGCAAAAATGAGAGCGGTTGCTATTGGAGAAGCTTTGATTCCAGTTTCTGGGGTTAGAACCAATTCGGACCCAATTGTTGCAAAAGATGTCATCTGCATTCCAGATGTATCCGCAAATTTGTTATCAGTAAGCAGGATTGTGAAAAACGGTTTCAAGGTTTTATTTAGCTCCGAAGGATGTAAAATCTTGAATACTGATGGAGAAATTTTGGCAACAGCAAGTGAAGAAAATGGTATCTTCAAGTTGGATCGTCCTCGTCATGAAGCCTTTCTGGCGCAAAATATAGACACTGAAGAATTGTGGCACCGTCGTTTGGGCCACATGAACCGGAAAAATATGAACCTATTGAAACAGGGAATGGTGACTGGATGTCATTTCAAAAATGGTACATGAGAACCATGTATGAGCTGCATCAAAGGAAAACAACACCGAAATTCTTTTAAGTATCAAGGTAAGCGAGCAGACAATATTTTGGACTTGGTCCACACCGATTTATGTGGGCCCATGGAAACAACGTCAATAGGAGGTGCGAAATATTTACTCACCTTGATAGATGACAACTCAAAAAAAAGTTTTCGTTTATTTTTTGAAAAATAAAAGTAAGGTGTATGAGACTATAAAAGATTTCAAAGTTTTAGTTGAAATACAGCAAGAGAGAAAAATCAAAATTCTTCGCTCCGACAATGGTGGGGAATATGTGAACTCTGAAATGAAATCCTTTTTAAGAACTTCTGGAATTCGACACCAACTGACCGTTCCCTATTCTCCTCAACAAAATGGGCTTGCCGAACGCATGAACCGAACGATTATTGAAAAAGCACGGAGTATGTTGTTGGATGCCGAACTACCAAAGGAATACTTGGATTCTAACTGATCCACTAGAAAAAAGAAAAATTCTTAATTGTGGATGGGTATTTAAAACTAAGCCGCAAAATGGAAGTGATGTCAAGAGATTTAAAGCTAGATTAGTAGCGAAAGGATGTGGACAACAAGAAGGAATTGACTTTCAAGAAACATATGCCCCAGTTGTAAGAATGAATACAGTACGTCTTTTATGTGCAATCGCGGTAAAATCAAATCTTTTCTTTCACCATATGGATGTTAAGAATGCTTTCCTTCATGTGGACCTAGAAGAGGAGATATACATCAAACAACCTGAATATTTCGTCACCGCAGGCCAAGAAAATAAAGTTTGCAGGCTAAGAAAAGCGATGTATGGCCTTAAACAAGGGAGCAGATCTTGGAATATGAAATTGGACTCCGTTCTTAAGTCCATGCAATATTCAAATAATTGCTGTATATGTTGACGACTTGATGATTTTATCCAACGATTTGAATCTCATGGAAGAATCAAAAACAACTCTTAAACAAAACTTTCATATGAAGGACCTAGGTGAAATATCCAGATGTTTGGGTATAATATTTACAAGGGATCCAAAACGTGGAAAACTTTGGATAGATCAGGCAGAATATATTACTGACGTTATCAGAAAATATAATATGGATGAATGTAAACCAGTTTCGACACCAATGGATCCGAATAAAAAGTTAACATCAGACATGTCACCAAAAACCGAACTAGACCGAAAACGTATGCAAAATGTTCCCTATAGAGAAGCAGTAGGCAGTTTATTATACGCAGCTCAGGGAACAATACCGGATATATCACTCGCTGTTGGTATTGTTAGCAAATACTGCAATAACCCAGGACAAGAACATTGGACAGCAGTCAAAAGAATAATTCGCTATCTCAAAGGTACCATAGATAGCAAACTTGAGTTCTGTGGCAGGGAGAAAACTGATTTCGTAGTATTCAGCGATGCAGATTGGGCGAATGAAGTTGAAGAACGTCGCTCAGTAACTGGATATATCCTGAAGGCACAAGGTGGTCCTATTTCTTGGGCAAGCAAGCGACAGAAGACAATTGCATTGTCTACGACTTAAGCAGAATACATGGCGCTTTCATCTACTTGCCAAGAAGTTCTCTGGTTAAGAAGTTTAGCCAATGAAATTGACCCGAATCTATTGCAATATCCAACAATTATCTACTGTGACAATAAAGGAGCTGTTGACCTGGCTTCAAAAGGTGGATTTCGGCAACGAACAAAACATATAGATGTCAGGCACCATTTTCTGCGATATCATATCGAGAATAAGGACATCATTGTGAAATACATACCTACAGAAGAAATGGTCGCAGATTCTCTCACGAAACCATTATTCACAGAAAAGTTCAATTTTTGTAAAAACAATTTTTGTTTAAAATAATACATATTTTTATTAATTTGAGTTCAAGAGAGGGTGTTGATAAAGTGAACACAAATTCATTATAACACACTTTACATAAAAACACCCTACAATTTAAATCATATTTATATTTGTGTGTACTCAATTTTAATTCTATTTTGTTCTTAATAAATATTTTCATTCTATTTTCATTTGCTTCAAGATCAAGTTGTTTTATTGCTATTGCAAATTACTTAATTTATTCACCATCATAACAAACCGCATAACCGTCTTGTGCCACAATGGCAGATTCTACTCCAAGAGTAGTCGGGTCCTCTGTTTCCATAGCACTCACGAATATTTTAGAGGATCCGTAGGTACTGCGTTTCCTCGGAGCTTTGAGGGGTGCAGTAGGCCTCAGCGTAGTCTCTTCGGGATTCAAGTCTTCTAGCAACTCGTACTCGGTTTGACTTCCTATTGAAGGAAGTCTTTCCTTCATTCCGTCGATAGCCAAGCTATCTAGAGCAGGGAGAAGAGCGGCTGTGAGATTGAGTGTGTTCGTTTGTCCAGTCAGATTCGGTCGTATGTTTTGTATGTTTACTGTTGTCACTGGCGACTTAGCCTCTTGAGAGGCCAAGCCATCGCCGGCAGCCGTGACTTCTGCCGACAGTTGAGTGTATATCCCATCCCCACTCTGATTTCTTCTTCTAGTAAACTTTTTTCCATAATTATAAAGTTTGAATACCATCCCTGTTTTTGTTGGTTTTGCTTAGTTGTGTGACCCTACGGCTGGGTTGCTGGAGGATCCCACGTAATCCCCTCGCCATCGTCAAGATGAAAACTGAGAGGGGAAAGTTTCAACGTAAAGGAACGAACCTATTAATAGTAAGTAAGCTCAAGAATATTTCGTATGCGCACTAATTCTATAAAATAATTTGAATTCCGTAAAAAGAAAAATCTTAGCTACCATTTTCTTTATACATACATTGTACGACCCATATCATTTATGTTTGCAATGCAATTATTTACATTTGAGTTTACAAATAATGCTTTTTCACTAGAGCGAAACAACCATTTTTTGTACCCAGTCCAGGGATGTGAGGCAATTTTAACCAAAATTTCCCTAATATTTCCCTTTTTCAAATTGTTGAAACTGAAATATTTTAAAAGCCTGATATTGTATAAAAGGAGTTTAGTAATAGTAATTTTAGTGTTTGTTTACGAAATTGGCCAGGTAAACCTATGGAAAAAATAGGGCTAACCTCGGACAAATTGTAACAAACATGTAGCGCAACATATTTCCAAGATTCGACAAAATCCAACATCAAGAAATGGCACAAAATTTACTATTGACATATATGCATCTATTTGTACAGGGTGATATGCATAACGTGTGAGAAAAAGTTAGAGCGTGTAGGTTGGGTGGAGACAAGAAAAAAATAGGAGGGGGAGTTTAGCCAGGAGGGGCATTTTTTTAATTCATTTTTTTAATAAATAGTTCAGGTTAGATAGAAGCATAGGGGAAAATGGCAAAATTATTGTTACATCACTTAACACTGGCAAAATGTTAACTGCTTAAAGTATGTACCGGGAGTTTAGAATTGACTTTTCAAGATTAAACGATGCACCTTCTTATTGCTTACAGTTTGGTTTCATCTTTTCTTCAGTTAAAACGTTTAAATGCCCAAAACTAACGGACTAACCACGGAACAGCGCGCGGATATTGTAGCTGCGTTTAAAACGGGTGTTTCGGCGGCACAACTATCAGCTAAATACACTTGCAGTCGTAGGCCAGTTTACTATCCGATTAAAAATTTAAAAAAAACCCGAGGAAGTGTTAAAAATGTTGCCGAAATAGGAAAGAAAGGGCTACAATAAAAAGGGAAGACACTCGAATTATCGGTTCCTGTGAAAGTAACCCATGTGAAAAAATTCAAAACGTGCTTACTTGTTCCAATAATGATCTTGAAACCTCCATCAGTAAAAGAGCTTTACGACAAAAACTTGTCACAAGTGGTCCCACTCCACCATACGATATGCATCCCCAGATCATAATTTTACCTCCTTTGAAGTGCCTGCTGTGTTGTGTTGTGTAACTGCGGTTCTTTGGCTTTCATTTTTCAATATGAGTAAGAAAATGTTCGGCCATAATTACCATCCAAGGAACAAGCAGTCTCATCAGTCCAAAGTACACTTCTACAAAAAGCCGATTAATATGCTCCCTAACAAATCTTAGCCTCAGGAACTAGTTTTTCGGCGATAAATGTGTGGCTTTTTTTTGATGGTGTAGACTTAAATTTATTCTCCTTAAATATCCTTCCTAAAATTCTTTCACTGATGGAGGTTTCACAATTATTATTGGAACAAGTAAGCACTTTATAAAAAAGTAGTTTTGGTAATTTTCAATTTTGTCATAAACTAGAAGACATAAAACCTTCTAGTTTTCAGTGTTTGATTTATAATCCATAAGGACATCAAATAATTAAAGCCAATTCAGTACTTTATTTTTCAATTTTGAATAAAAAATCAGTAACATTTTTTTTTATCTTTTTTTTGAGAAATTTTGAGTTCGAAAATATTTTTTTTCAAAAACTATTAACATAAATAACTAGGTTGAAACAAATAATAAAAGAACAAGTTTCTGGCTTTCAGATAAGGTGAAAAATTGAGTTTAGTTTGAACCTTTTACTCGAAGAGCTAATTTGAGGTCCAAAAGACGCACTGGCTATGGCCCATGCACCCAAATATTCTTAGGCAACCCATATGCATTGAGTTCCTTTTGGAAATACCTATCGATTATTGGTATAAGAAGCTTTGACTTGATGAGGTAGGTAATCTCTCGGCATAGTTTTAAAATGACAATGAATATGCTCTGTTGTTTTAGATAGCTATCAACGATTTTCTTTGTATTATTTGAAGGGATATCGTCTATCAATAGGGGGGTTCACATTCAACGACAAGTTGATCAACATGTATCTAGTCGGCAGTATTTTGTAATGTGAACAGCAGTCGAACGACCGTCGATCGACTTGTTGTGTAGTTCAAATTTTTTAATATTTTGCTCGGTCGGTCGACCGTTGTAGTAAATGTGAACACTAGTCGAACGACCGATGATTTTAACATTGAAAATGTTTATAGGATCGTTTTGACAGAGTTGTGGTGTTACCAAAATGATTAAATGAAATAAATTAAATAAATTCAATAAATCAAAAATGAACTCCAGCGTATAGGGCATCACAACGAAATTTTTGGTTGGTGTTACTAAAGAAATGACCGAAATGACTGAAATGAACATATGAATTTAGAATATGAAAAATGAACTCCAGCGTATAGGAGGACAACTATCAAATTTTTGGTTGGTGTTACTAAAACATTACTAGAATTATAAAAATAAACAAACGAACACAAGCGATGAATTACGGAAGGCGTTGGTAATAGGTATACGGGGACAAAACGAAGAAAGAAAAGTATTGTTCGTCGTCAACAGGCAAGCTTCAGTGGAGAATGGTCATGAAGTATATTCAAAAAGAGAAAAAAAACAACAACAAGGTATTCAGAAGAAGCCAAATGAACAGACAAGGCAACCAACAAAAGGGGATAGGTACTCTGCCAGATTTTTGTATGTTGTATAGGTGTGTATGCATCTACATAGTTATGGAGGTAGGTAGGTTGTGATTTTGTGAAAATGATAGGTATTTATTTTTATTCCATACAGAATACAATGCGGTCTTATAGGAAAGGCCAGTGATGCAGTTGAGTGTGAATGCCGGAGTTAAGCTTGCTTGAAATCGATTTATGTAGGTATGTAATATGTAGGACAACCAAAAATATGCCACGGCATATTTTTTTTTAGTAACACTATTAAGACGAGACTATATTAGAAATAATTTAGAAATCAGTTTCATAAGAAATACTGGGCCCTACGGCCCTACCAATAATCAAATTTAGTTACGACTTAAATATTTCAGTAAAATGGATCATAATTTAATGGCCTCTAAATAATAAACCGTGCATGGTATTACCTAAATATTTACGTGGAATATAAATAATGAACCATATGTATATGTATTCAACTGACTTCAAAAAATTGAGAATATAATGTATGGTTAATAATTTAGGATCCATAACGTTAAGGTTAATTTCACTGCAATATTTAAGTCATAACTAAATTTGATTATTGGTAACGCCCACTGTCTTTTAAGCGCCATGTTTCCTCGAAAATGCATATTTTTTGTAAATTTCAGTTTAACGTGCATATTTTGCCGTATTTTTGTATATTTTTCATTAAAATCATGACTTGTACAGTGTCTTCTAATGTTTATTCAATAAATACTAAAGGTCTATGGGGTAGGCTTTTGTAGGCATTACCAAAAACTAAAACATAACTTCAGGTTATGGCGAAAAAATTGGCATTAAGGAAATTTGGGTTGGAGTTTTTGTTTTTTTTTTTTTAAATTAACCTATTTTTGAGTTGGTTAAATCGACTCGAACGATTTTATTCAATTTTGTAATCTAGTGCTTCTAAATATTTTAAGGCCGTGTGTGAATTGAATTAAAATTTCGAATAAATTTTATCCGAAATTAAATTTTGAAGAAAATTAAATTAATCTTCGGATAAAATTTAACGCGATTTTAATCCAATTCGCACACGGCTTAAACAATAGATAGTTTTTGAAAATTTAGAAAATATTAACCCAAAAGTAAAAAAATCATAGATAGATAGATAGATTTTTATTTCGTTATAAGTTTTACAATGGTTTGTTACCGCACATTTTACATTTAAGAGATTCGATACAATATAATCTTTTAGCTAAAATATTATTTATTAAGGGTTCCTTTAAGTTTATTTTTTTTAAATTAGACATTATATTTGGAGGAAACACGATAAAACCTCCATTCGAAAGAAAAAAAAAAATATATAAGATATGAATTATCTAAGATACCTTAAAACTAATGACTAGAAGAGAAGAAAAAAAAATTAAAAATTAGAAATTAAATAATGATGAAAGTTCATACATTTTAGAAATAAATAAATAAATAAATAAATAAATAAATAAACAAATAAATTAATTAATTAAAAAGAATAAATAAACAAGTGAAATAGATAAACAGATGAACAGATTAACAAGTAAACAAATTAATTTATAAATGAATACATCAATTACCAAAATAAATAGTTAACGAAATAAACAAATAAATAAAATGGATAAATAATTTAATTAACAAAATAAATAAATAAATAAAAATAGTACTTCTGACTTTTAACCATTTCTTTCGTTGAAAGGTACCAACATTTTTGTTAGCCACGAGAGCAAGCTCGTGGGACTCACTCGTGTAAATTTTGTTTTTTATTTTTGATATAATTAATGTCTTAAATAAACCCATGTAGATGAATTTAAACGATTCACCATTTAAAAAAAAATGCATGTACCTATTTCAGATAGGTTTTAATGGCTTTTAGTCCCAGCAAATTGACGTTATGTTCGACAATCTCACTTGTACACTACATATTTATTTTTGTTTTTAGATTTAACTTGTATAAAGCTAGCATATTATACACATAATCAATTAAAACCATAACTAGAATTTTGTGCACTTTTTGCACAGTACACAAATATAAGGTATTATCTTGCGCAGGTTGTCAGAATTGAAACTGTCAGAAATTAAAAAAATGGTTGCTCGAGTGCTCCCAAAACTTAACACCGCAATATTAAAAACAACAACAAATACCGAAATTTGACATGTAAATGGGCACTGGATCCACCATTTTTTTATCGATTTTGATAGATGCGCAGAACAGAACAAAAATGAAAACGCTAATGATATTACCTTTAATATATGTACCGTGCTCTTTTTGTGTGGAAGTCTCGATTTTTGTGCTAGCATAGTTTTTGTTTTATGTAAATCTATGTAATCTATAGTAGTAGCCGTGGCGTGATGGTTAGTGCGATGGACTGTCATGCCGGAGGTCTAAGGTTCGATCCCCAGCCTCGCCACCTATTTATTTAAAACGTAAAAACGGCTACTGCCTCTTGCGAGGAATTGACAAATCCTCCAAGAGTATCTCCTGTCACAGAAAAGTGCCGCTCGTTAGCCGTTCGGATTCGGCAATAAACTGTAGGTCCCCTCCATTCCTGCAGACACGCACACAGGAATGGTTGAGAGTTGTAAGTCACTAGGCCCTAGTTCTTCATGAGCTGTTGTGCCATCAAATTTATTTTTATTTTTTAAATCTATGCTACCTTAATATTAAGCTAGCAAAACTTCTAAACTGCTCAACATAATCAATTGAAATAAAAACTAGAATTTTGTGCTATTTGTGTGCTATTATTTTGCGGCAGTCCCGATTTTTGTAGCAAAACTTCTACCGCCCAGCATAATCAATTGAAAGAAAAACTAAAATTTGGTGCTATTTTTGTGCTATTATTGTGTGGCAGTTCCGATTTTTGTGCTAGCATAGTTTTGTTTTATGTTTTGCTAGCTTTATATGGGTAGCATAACTTTGCATAAAAAAAACTATGCTCACACAAAAATCGGGACTTCCGCACAAAAGAGCACAAAATTTTAGTTTTTATTTCATCTGATTATGCTAAGCGGTTTAGAAGTTTTGCTAGCTTAATATTAAGGTAGCATAGATTTACATAAAACAAAAACTATGCTAGCACAAAAATCGAGACTTTCACACAAAAATAGCACACAATTCTAGTTATGGTTTCAATTGATTATGCTAATGTGTATTGTATATACTTATTAAGTTTAAAGACGTTTAGATTTATGTCATTCTTTTTAGTGCAGTTTTTAAAAATACATTACATAGGTATACATACCCACATAGAATGTATTTTTACAAGCAATATTGAGCATATTTTTAGGACCCTATTCTTTTTTTTTTTTTTTGAGCATATAATTACTTGTTAAGGGCATACATGTAATTGATTTTTAAGGGCATAATTATAAGCGCTTAAAACTATTTTTAGGGCATATTTTTGTTTTCCCTAATAGGTATGTGAGTTTTGATATTAGATTAAAAAAAAAAAACGATTTTTTTGGTTGAATAAAAAAGTATGATGGGGTTAGTTAAAGAAAATTAACAAAATTTGTTTTTTTCCAAATGGAAAGTGACATTGAATACTTACACCTAGAAACTTCAGAACTTATAATGGTGTTTGAACCAGCTTATTACGTTTTAATTAAATTGTAAAGATTGTAAAGATTAGTCATGTTTTTTGTTTATCTAGCAAAATAAAGTCATTTTCAATGTCCCCATGGTTACTCTATGAGTGAAATCTGTAAATTTTTTATTAATTTTTCGGTTTTTCTTCTATTTTGTATGTAAGAATTAAATAGCACGCGTTGAAATCGAAGTAAAACAACAAATAGAAACGCAAAATATCAAAAATAGTGCGGTAATATTGGTGTAAAAAATTAAATACGCGTAATGTTTGCTCATTGAAATTTTGTTTTCAAATGAAGTCGGCGAAACGGTCGTAGAATGTGAACGCTAGCAAAACGACTCGGGTCGGTCGACATGTCGTTGAATGTGAACCCCCCTAATATGTAATTAATTATTTTCGTGGAATATGAAATCGTTTAAATGGCCACCCGCCGGGGAAAAAAACTTACCTCCTATTCAACTTCTGCACTTTATGTATTTATTGTTTTATAAGTTTATCTGCGGTACCGTATAGTCAACAACAAACACCGAATTATAAATAATGGTCTCACTGTGGAACAAAGTTCCCATTCTAAAAGGGAAACAACTAATTAGTTGTATTAATACTATATTTTCATTAGAACTGGCATAGGGTAGTTTGCAAATTACAGAAAAAGTGTTCACATCTAAAATTTCCTAATTTTCTTGTTTTTGTTGTTTTTTTCATTGAATGAAATCTGTCATTTTAAATAGTTTCCACTTTGAATTGATTCCGTTTGGGTTTTTTCATACGGTTTTTACATTTTTTTCTACCGAATTTCGTGTAAATTTGGCTGAAATTACCACATTTAAAAATGTTGGAATGAAAATGGAATCTTGAAATAAGATAATACAAACGAATTCAAAAAATTCAACGATTCACTTGAATCACATGCTTTTAAAATGGCTTTCATTTGAAAGAGCTTCCTTTTGATTCTAGCGCCGTCTAATGCTGAGAACATTACCTAACCGTGAAAAATGGGCTTTTAAATAAATAAAGGTTGGTGCCCTTACTTAAAAGTTAAATGAATACAGCGGCTATAGCAGCTTTATAAGTTAAGACACAAACCCAAGCGCTGGCGCTGGAGTACATACATTTCAGGTTTATATCTTAACTTAATAAAAAAAAACAGCAGATTTTCCAGTCCCAACTCATATACTTACATTACAAATGCAGTAAAACACCATGAAGTGGGATGATATCAGACACATGATGCATAGAAAATATAATTTCATTATTTCATAAATCCCGTTTCTAATATTTATACATATAAATGGATGTTTCATTTAGACGAACATACCTGCATACTATTTCTAAATAGTGTAGTATAAAAGTATTGTGAAGAAGGGAGAAAAATGGAGGCGGAACAAGACAGCATACTTAAAGGAGCTTATAAAAATGATGATGCTCCAAATGCATTTGATAAACAAACAGCACATCTCGACCTGTGACGTCAGTGGTCATAAGCGGTGGAATGCGTAGTGCATACGACCTCGAAGACTGAGCAAATCTAATATGTGTGGGTTTGAATCTTATGGATGTGCATGTAGAAAGTTTTCCACAATAATATTGGATTAAAGCTTAGCACCACTAAAAAAGAAGACTGATGATAGGGCTCGGCCCCCCTTGAAATAGCTATATCTCTAGCAACAAAATAAAACGAAAATTAATTCGTATAAGCACTTGGTAGTAGCGCCTTTAAGTTGTTGTTGTTCAAAAATTCAAAATACTTTCAAAGCTGTACAGCTCCATTGTGGACCTGTAAAGAAAATAGCGTACGACACTTTTTGACAGCTCTTTCAGTTCCGTCATTCTATTCTGTCCAGCCAGTAAAGTGAAAAAAAAGTACTTGTCACGCTTTCATTTTAAAATTGGGAAAACGGCTGCTAGCAAGAAAATTTCTCCACTCCAAAAGATAATAACATTGTATTACTTCAAGTTATTTTAAATAAATATTTATTACATAGTAGCAATAAATAAGTTTTGTCAAACTGTTCTGTATTGTTTAAAGACTACTTGCGATTTTAATTTCAACTTCAGAGAAACTTGAGATTTGTGAATTTTTTTCTTCTTAATTTCTCTTTATTCAACTACATACATGCGTTAACTTTCTCGACCAGACCTCAACAAAAAAAAAAAAAAAAAAATACAGTATGTAGTAACAAAGAATATAAAGTTACCAAGAATTGCGCATCTCATACAAATTTTTTACTGCACATTTTTATATGGTTGGTTCCATCCAATATATCGACCTGCTCCCAGAGCTTTTGCTTTTTTATGGCCTTTTCAAGCACAAAAAAGCAGACTGTTTCAATGTGTGTGGTACCTCATTTTAAAAGCGCTGAGATAATTATTGAAAAGCCCATAAAAAAGCCAAAGTGCGGGTTCCAACATTGGAACCCGCCATTTTCAGTAGAAAATTTGTATAAGATGCGTCTTCTTGGTAACTTTATATTCTTTGGTAGTACCTATATAAACTTTTGTGAAAAGGAAATGGTTTGACAACAGTGCAATAAAAATAAAATAAATTTGATGGCACAACAGCATATGAAGAAATAGGGACTATAGTTACTTACAACTCTCAACCATTCCTGTGTGCGTGTCTGCAGAAATGAAGGGGACCTACAGTTTATTGCCGAATCCTATTTTGAGCGCCATTTTTCTATGACAAGAGATAGCCGTTCTATTTTAAAAATTATTAGGTGGCGAGGCTGCGGATCGAACCTAGACCTCCGGCATGACAGAACATCGCACTAACCATCACGCCACGGCTACTACGACAGCAGAGCAATAGTGCCATTAATAAAATTCTGTGTTCCACTGGCAACTGATAGGTGATGTACTTGTGATCGCAGAAGCTTGAGAATTGAAATGGCAAGAGTGAATTTATCTCTTTTGCACAATTTTTGAATCTAAGCGAAACATTTTAAAATAAAGAAGACGCACATTTTTGTTCATGAAAAATAAAAAAGTAATAAACCTCATAAAATAATAAAGAAATTATATAAAATATATAAAATATGTGGTGTGGGGTCCTGCAAAAAAAAATAAAAAAATTAAATAATGCGGATTACGCCGGGGCCAAAAATTTAGAAAAATTGAATTCACTCCAAACCCCGTAATAATTTGTTATATTTTATTTTCATTCAAATACCTTATTTTCAAGCCTAGGCCAATATTTTAGAACCATACGAGTTTCCCCAAAATAACAACAAAATTAAAACTAATAAATTTGACTTAAATATAAATCGGGGCTAAAAATTTAGAAACAATTTAATTCACTTCATAATTTTTCCTGCGTTTCATTGGATTTTCCAAACTTCCTCAGGGGTAGTTTATTTAATCTGAACAAATTTTTTGTATTGCTTATTACATTATTAAACATTATAATTTAAAACTTACCAATACATATCATTGCTGACATTGAGCTGAGCATAAGAACTTTAGGAGACGAGAGAGAAAAGGATATTGCCAGATCGATAGTTACCAATACAATAATAGAACACAAAAGAAGATTAAATGTAGATATGTACCTACGTCATTTTTAGTTAACACGGCAGTATAATTGTGTAGGGTTTGGTATAAACATATAATATTGATAACTCCATAAATAAATTTCGTTTTTTAGAGAATGGGTGGCCGATTTACTTCAAATTTAGTACATTGTATATTTATTTATATATGTATATGTGTGTATGTACGTACCTATACAATGAAGGGAAAATAAGTTCTTCTATTATTTTTGAAAGCTATTTTACAGCGTTTAACTAAAATTAAAATGCCTTTTACTGGAAAAATTCAAATGGACTCGAATTTGAGCAATAAATCATCCCTAAATGTAGGCAACATTTCTTACATACATTTTTCAGGAAAATTTCAAAAATTTCTCTCAAGCAATATGGAAAAGTCGCCATCAGGCAGGCTTTCTTTTCATCGTTTGGCGTGCTATCAAATAGTTTAATACATTTAGTAATACGGCACAAAACTCAATTTATAAATTTCTTTTCGTGTTTCAGTTTATAGTTTTGTTAATACAGCAGCAAATAATTGTCATTTTCGTGTTATGTAAAACATTTATTTCGTTTTTTGGTCAGTACATGGAAACCTGAACCATAAAATTATTAACATCTTCAGGTACCCACATGCATACATAACTGCATATAGTTGCATACATAATTTATGGATTGGAACTCATCCTGGAAGTAAAACTCTTCCTTAACGAAAAATAAAACTTAGAAACTTAACTTATTGGTTTGTGTATTTGATTACTTCCGGTTTCGTCCAATTATCCGTTAATTTGAATTATTTTTGAAATGATACGTGAATTTATCCAAGGGATTTTTGGAAGGGATTTTTTGGGAAACAACTGTTGGATTGACGGATAACTGAACATCCGTTAATTTAAATATTTTTTTTTTAAATAGTAGGTACGTCAATTTATGGATTGAATTTTTGGGAAAAATTTTTTTTTGGAAATTAAAATTCATTATTTGCAATCTATTTAATTGCTTGTTGTTGGTATTTCGCTATGAGGTGGAGTTATGAAAGAAAAAAAATATTTTCAAATCAGGGTGGTTCATAAAAATGTCATCTTCGTTATTCCTTGAGCAAGTAAATGAAACTGACATGGGTTATAGCTGAGATCGAGTTATGAAAAAAATATTTTCAAAAAAAAAAAAAAATAATTAACAATTTTATATCAACTATACCTGCTAAATAATTTTCTGTCAATTAGAGGATAATGGTTTCAACGGTTTCAACGCAGCTTATCCCAGGGCAACTGAACCCAAGACACTTCATCCCGCGCGATTGGTCCAAAGTCCCAAGTGGTCACAGGCCAACTCGTCCCGGAAGTAAAACTCATGCCCAACGAAAAATAAAACTTATGTCGAATTCCTTTTACTAAAAAAATTCGATTTTTTTTCTAAACAGAACCCATTTTTTTCTTTCAATGCAAGAAATTTGTCCAGAAAAATCGATTATTTCTTCTAAACAAATCGATTTTTTTCTTAAAAGGAATTCGACATTAGAAACTTAAGCTATTGGTTTGTGTATTTGATTACTTCCGGTTTCGTCCAATCATCCGTTTATTTGAATTATTTTTGAAATTATACCTGAATTTGTGCAAGGGATTTTTAGAAGGGATTTATTGGATTGACCGTTTAACATCCGTTAATTTAAATAATTTTTAAAAATAGTACATCAATTTATGGATAGGAACTTACAACTTTGTTGTTTTTCGGGCGATTTCATGAAATTGACACTGGTTATTGCTGGTGTGAAGGCAACTTATCCCAGGACAACTGAACCCAACGACAATTCAAGTTATTAGTTGTTAGCTTTAAAATTTTGGATCCAATTTTTCACTCCCGAATTTTAAAGCCCCTATTGAACATATCTTCACGAAAAAAAAATGTATGATCTTCGTTGAGTTTATCTCTGACCATAGAAAAAAATCGGCTTTAAACAATCTATAGGGGCTAAGGAAATTGAGAAAAAGAGATTTGCTTTTTAAGCACATATTATTTAAATATAAATTAATTTATAAATTTTTCTTCACTTTTATGGATGCATCAAAAGCAAACAGTTGATTTTTGCTACCGGAGATTTTTTTTAATAAAAATGGCTACTCTTGTTAAATCTGAAAGGGGGAGGGGGAATTACACTTTAAGGGCTTATGTACTAAGCATAGGGCAGATGAAATAAAAACAAGTTAAATTTTTTTGAGATGCGGGAAACGTGATTCTGAAAGGTGCCGGGGAAGGGAAGTTCCGATTGGATCGGATACAAGTATGTCTTCCGAACATAATCACGGCCCTTCACCAGTAGTCTGTGAAATGACCGCGTTGATGCAGACGCTGAAAACTCAACCCACTGCTTCAACAGATACTCCGAGGACTGTATCCTTACGAACCGTCGAATGTGTTTCGTCACCTTGTTTGGATCGTATCCCAGAGTTATGGAGTCGATGATGAAAGCAGTGTCGAGGGAACGAAAGCGTCAGTATCAAACTTTGGCCATTCCTCACAACCGATCTAATATCGACATTCCCGCTGACCTGCTATTCATTAAGACTGCAGTACCAGAAACTTTTCTGCCGGCTGACACGGGCAGAGGGGAGGAGAATCGAATAATTATATTTGGTTCAGAATCAGATCGGATGAGGCTGTCCCGTAGCAGGGGGTCAATTCTCGTTCTGTGTGATAAAGTGATAAAAAAAATTAATTTCGGTTTTCACAGCAATTTTTCATTTTATCACTTCACAAATATGTCTTATGCGATTCTGAAACTCATTGTGATAAATGTGTGAAATGAGAAACTCCTCTCACAATTTCTCTCTTCAAACGATACTGAAAACTAATACACATACAAATTTGTACTTTTTTAACCGACATGAACAGGCGCGCCAGATTCTTATGAGGTCATAATTGCAAAATCTGAGAAAAAATTCGCAAAAATCAGCTACTTTAGTGTCGCGAAAACTGCAAAAGCAATAAAACTGTATAATAAATAGTAGAAAAAAGAGTGAAATCAGTTTTCCTATTTTTTCGTTTGTTAATTAAACGAATTCGCAATGAATTCAATTTCACTTTAAAGGAAACAATCTTTTCTTGAAGTTTTCTCGCAATAATTGCTCTGTTTAATTTTATATTTGCCAACAAAATCACGATATTTTTTAAATTCTATGTAAATTGACGATTTTCCTCATTCAAAATATTCTAATTTTAATTAAATTTAATATCTCGAAACCGCGAAAATGTAAAGATAACGCAAAATTCAAATTTTTAACCGCTAAGTTCAAAAAAATATCGCACGTTTTACGATATATCACGCAATCTGGCAAGCCTGGACATGAGCGATGATAAATCAAACAAAAATACTAACGCAAGGAAAAGAGCTTCATGTATACATTTTTTTCTCTCAGAGTAATTGATTTCATGTGCTCTCGTCTCGAAGTAAAGTATACAACTTGTTTTTTTTTTCTCGGTTCAATTCTACCCACATGCGCAGGTCAAATAATGATTTTCTTCACAGCAGCTTCACAGAATAACTTGTCGGTGATAAAAATTTTATCACGTGAAAAGATTATGTCTTTTGGTTTCAATTCTTCAGGCATCCAGAATCGAATTTCGTGTGAAGGTGTGAAAAAATTTATCACTTCACAGCTTCACAGAACGAGAATTGACCCCCAGGACTTGGTTACTCGATGGTACTTTTAAGGTTTGCCCAGAGATTTTTTATCAGCTCTGGGTAATCCATGGGTTCTTCGAGAACCAAGTCCTGCCATGTATTTACTGCTTACTTCCCAACAATCTTGAAGCCACCTATACTCGTGCCTTGGGTAGGGCTGGCAACGAGACGAGACCAGGCGAGACTTTTGTTAGTCTCGTCTCGGTCTCGTCAAAATCGAAAAATTTCAGTCTCGTCTCGGTCTCGGTCTTGGTCTCGCCTAACCAAGTCTCGTCTCGATCTCGGTCTCGCCTTTTTCTCGTGAAAAATTTAATTTGCCAGTCTCGTCTCGGTCTCGGTGTTGGTCTCATCCTTAGCCTTGGTTTCTTTCGTGTTTTTTGGTGGTAAAAAGATGTAAGATAAGACGCCTGTTTAGATAGAAAAGATAGAGTACGTTAGGCAACAAACTATATTTTGACCTTTGGATAATATTTTTTTACCAACTGTCACCCAAAAGGCTTAAAATCCAAAAATTAAAATCAGAAAGATTTCGAATTTTTTGAGGTAAAATTTGAATTTTGTAGAGGTTTTTTAATCTATTTAATTCGTAGCCATCCTTCAATGAATTTTGAAGTTCAGGGCTTGACAGGTAGGCGATGAACTATTGACCTCTTCGATTGGCTATCCGGAGGAACTGCCCGATTCGGAATGCCAATAAACAAACAAACATGCCCAATTCGATTCTGAAGTTTTCTTATCATTCCTTGTTTTCGTGTGATAGTCAGATAGGCTATCCACCTATCCCAAAAATGTTCACATAGCTTAAGTTGTTGTTGCGTCAGCTGACATCAGAAGTTTTTTTAACAAGGGTTTACAACAACACAAACCTATCGGGATAGTAAGGCGAACGCGCCCATTGTATGTATGAAACAACACAGGCAGCCGCCAAAAGTAAAATGTTTTAAATGGCAGAGACCAACATGGAGAAATTAATATTAAACTCGTATCTTCAATATCTTCGATTTTTACTTTGGTGTCACCAAAGTATACTCCGATCCTGTCACTTTTCAAGAATACGAACGAGCCATACCGACCAGCTGTCAAAACATTTTTCTATCTGATCAATAAATCTGAACGAGCCTTTTGCTCTTGTCTTTTTGTAATGTTCCTTCAGAGCGCAATTGCAAGTCACATTTAAACTTTTCATAAAATTCAATTCACCCTCTTGTATATAATTATAGTTTGTAATAAAAGCTATTTTGAATTAAAATTTGTAGTTGAAACTAATAAGACTTTAAGCATAATAATTGGCGACGAGGTAAAAAAAAATCACGTTTTTTTATTTCGCAGAATATTCTAGCCATCTATTTCGAGGTTATCATCCATACAAAATGAACGCCGAGCAATTTAATGAATTTATTCGAATTTTCACCCAAAGTTTCCCCAAAGTAGAAAAATCAAGCCCATCCACTTCAAAAATCAACCCAGCGTTAATTCAACCATTCGAAAACTTCGATCCCCAGAAGGAATCTTTTAGGCACTACAAACAGCGTTTCACAAACTACCTCGAGATGAAACAAATCGGAAAAGATAAGGATCTAAGTGCTCAGGTACTGCTGAACTCAATCGGAGCTCCAAATTATAAAATGCTCGCAGCATTAGTGTCTCCTAAAATTCCAGCGCAACTCCCATTTGACGAACTAATGGAAGTCTTCGAAACGCATTTGTGTCCAAAAAAATGCAGTCGTGAGTCAGCATCAATTCCTTTCTACGTACCCAACTGAAAGCCAGTCGATTGCCAAATACATTGCGTCACTCCGACGTGATATCACAGATTGTGAATTTACTTGTGATTGTGGCAGCTCAATAGCCGACAAATTCTCACGTGTCCAATTTGTACGTGGGATAAGAGACAATTCAATTCGAGAAAAAATTCTTTAGTCAGATGTTGTGAAGTTTGACGACATTACAAAGAAGGCAATCGCTTTGGAAGCATCGAAAAGTGAAAACTAAGAATTTTATAAAAGCTAAAGTCGATAAATTCGAAGACATTATTAAAATTTCAAAACATAAAAATTGGAAACCCAAAAGTGGAAACAATAGTACAAAATCATATCAATTAAAGCCAGACTGCAATAATTCGCGAAATCGTCAATCTAATTCCAAAAACAAAATCGATTATGAAAAATTAGGAATCCAAAACCTGTGTCTACGTTGTGATGGCGATAATCATATCGCCAAAGACTGCAAAACAAACCAAAATCAACTTAAATGTACTGCTTGTAAGAAATCTGGACACATTAGAAAAGTATGCATTCGAACGCTTTTAAACAACTCAAACTCAGCAAATTTAGTCACATCTGAATATCTTGGACATGAAGATGAAAGAGAATATGGAGTTAATCAAATAATTGACATTTTCCAACATCAACATAAAGTTTTGAAAGACCTTGAAAAATATTACATATGTGCAAACGTCGAAGGTAAAAAAAACTAAATTTGAAATTGATTCAGGTGCTGGTTACAGCTTTATCCCTCGTGAAAAATTCCGTGAGCTAAATATTCCAGACAAATTACAAAACTCAAGTGTTGCATTTCGATCGTATACTGGAAATGTTTTCCTACCTGACGATAAAGTTATGGAAAATGTGGAATATCAAGGAAAAACTTCCAGGGAAGAATTATATGTTGTGCCCGAGGAATATGAAGCATTATTGGCATAAGACATTTTAAAATAATGGATAAGACATTTAAAAATAAATTTACAAGAAATCGATAGTGAAAAAGACAGTGCAAACAAAAATTCAATCAAGACGGTTGAGTGCATCGACAATATTATTGGAAAATACCCAAATATTTTTGAATAGAAGGTTGGTTGTATCCCAAATTTAAAAGTATCTTAAACACTTCGGAAAAACGCAAATCCAGTTTTCTTTAAAGAGAGAGATATACCTTTTGCCCTTCGTGAAAAAGTCAACAAAGAATTGGATAAACTGGAATCACAAAATATCATAATTAAAGCTGCAACTAGTGATTGGGGATCACCTTTAGTGATAATTCCGAAACTTGATGGAAACGTGCGATTGTGCGTTGACTACAAAGTCGGCGTGAATGATCGTCTTGTGAATGCGAATTACCCTATTCGCCGAATCGATGAAATACTCAGCAGCCTTCGAAATTCAAAATTCTTTTGCAAAATAGATTTATACAAGGCTTATTTGCAAAGTCCCGTTGATGATGAGAGTAGCCGCATTCAAACAATATCTACACATCGTGGGACGTATCGTATGAACCGGTTATCATTTGGAATTAAAACTGCACCGAGCGAATTCAATATTCAACCATATTATCGACCAAATCCTACAAGATTTGCCAAAAACTTTGTCGTACTTTGACGACATAATAGTTCATGGAAGTACGAGAACTGAATGTCAAAACAACCTCGAAAAATGCCTTCAAAGACTAAAAAATACGACCTTCATGTAAACAAGAACAAATGCGCCTTTTTTCAAGAAAAAATCGAGTACTTGGGGTACACCATAGAATTCAACAAAATTTCCAAAAATCAAGACAAAGTAAAAGCAAGTATGAATATGCTAAAACCTTCAAATGCGGATGAGCTGAGACGTATCCTGGGTATGGTCACCTAATATGCAAAATTAATACCAGACAACTCCTCAATAACGTATCCACTTTGACAATTACTTCAAAAAAAAATTCGAAATTTAAATGTACATCAGCCTGCGAATCTGATTTCAAAAAACTAAAAAGTGAACTAGCTAGTGACAGAACACTTATGCCTTATAATCCAAGCCTACCACTGGTACTAAGGCGCCAGTTATAGCGATCAGAAAAATGGATCAGGAAAAAATCTTCTTTTGTATAGTTCAATGTTTTATTATAAGATTTAAAATATAAAAAGGATACGAATCGATGATAAACCAATTGAAATATTTTTTTTATTAAAAAAATCTAATTTGGAAGAAATAATTTGTCTAAAACAAGTACTTATTCATTTTCCTGATGGAAATTTCGTACATTCGAAATGAATTTTATAGAACAAATATTTTCTCCAAAGAAAATTTTGTTAATGGAATAAATATTTTAAATGATTTATCATCGATTTGTATCATTTGAATATTTCAAATCGTATGATAAAACATTAAATTATCAAAAAGAAAATTTTTCCTGATGAGTTTTCCTGATCGCTATAACTGGCCCCTAACCTGTGACGCGAGTCCCGTGGGAATCGCTGGTGTATTGGCACATATTATCGGTGGCAAGGAACGACCTGTCGCATACACTTCAAGATCGCTTACGAAATCAGAACAAAATTATTCGCAGCTTGATCGTGAAGCACTTGCTATCGTTTATGCATTCAACCACTACTTCAATTACTTATTTGGCAGTCAGTTTACATTAAAAACAGACAATCGTCCACTAGTAAGAATTTTTCATCAAAATTCAAAATTGCCACCGATGACGTCAGCTCAGGAAAAGAGAAGAAATAATAGATACACACTTGAAAGTCTACGTATACAACAAAATATAGACAAAACAATGAATACACAGGAAGATAGAGAGAGATAGCAAGTTATTCTCTTGCATTAAGAGCGGTGTGATTTTTCATTAAATTTTAATTGTTTTTTTTTTCATTTAGTTTTCCAAAGTGCTGTGCTGTAGGTTTTATTTAATTTGTTTTTCATTTATTTTCAAATAATGTTCAATAATTTATTTGTATTTTAGAAAAATTCAAAGTTTAAAGTTATCACCATATTTATGAATAATTATTATTAAATGTAACAAAAAGTTTTTTCATGTAAGTTTAACCTCAAAAATTTAAAAATTTAAATTGTTAATTTTAAGTTTCTACATATTTAATAAACTACCCCTGATGAAGTCGAGAAATTACGACGAAACGTAGGGAAAAAGTATGAAATAAAGTTTTATTTGCATATAGAAGGAAGTGACCAAAAAAGCCCGATTTATCATAAACAATATAATTTGTATGTTAACAATAAAAGAAATTTCAACAGAGAGACTAACAGCCGATATAATTCAAAAAAGTACTGACGCTGACGCAAAGTTACTCGAAATTAAAGATCAAATTCAAAATAATTCAAATGTTGCACAAGTTCGGACTATTTTGGACTACATAATTATTCTTTCTGTCAAAATAATAGTGTTCCAGTGGTCGCACGTCCTAAATCGATTGGCGTACTCCGATTTTCGATCCGACGACGTAAAAAAATGTTGGCACATTTGAAACTTGTCAAAATATTAGCGTTCCAGTGGTCCCAGAGCGTCGGCCGTGACATATCCGGTAATATCCACTTCCTAAATCGATTGGCATACTCCGTTTTTCGATCCGACGTAAAAAATGTTTGGCAAATTTGAAACCTGTCAAAATAATAATGTTCCAGTGGTTCCAGAGCGTCCGTCGGCCGTGACAGCAGGTAATATCCATCTCCTAAATCGATTGGCGTACTCCATTTTCCGATCCGCCGTACAAATTTTTTTGCATATTTGACGCCTACCAAAATAATTGTGCTCGCCTTGTAAAATGATTTGATTGAGAATTACTAGAACGACCAAAACGTACCTAACCTATATCGTTCAGTATGGTATGTCTATGTAGCATGTATAATGTAGTATGTTGATATAGGTACAAGAACAGTTTTGCTTGATGTGCCATTTTAATTTCAATCCGTACATGCGACGAGTCCGAGTAATGCGATATCCGATATAGTACTTTTTATGGTATTGAAAAAGTAACGAAACATGCGAGTAACGAGATTATCTAGGTAGTAACGTTTCGTTACCTGGTATCAAAGTGAATATCCGTATTTAAGTAACGAATACATACGATTCGTTACAGCTGTAACAAGTATCCAAACACTACTTCAACAATCGATCTTCTATCGGATATCTACGCAATTCATGGTTATCCTAATATTATAGTTTCGGATAACGGTTCAATCTTCATAAGTGGTGAATTCAGGGCATACTGCAAGAAAAATGGAATATTTCAAAAACTGATAGCTCCTAGTCATCCGGCTACCAATGGGTTGGCTGAAAGAAACGTACAAACTTTGAAAAACAGATTAAAAGCTATGGTAAATGAGCCGATGCCGATACACGCAAAAGTGTGCGAAATTCTTTTTCGTTACAGAGCAACTCCACTTTTGAATAACAAAACACCTGCCGAAATGTACCTCCACCGAAACATACGAATTCAACTTGATGCTGTTTGACCAATTAAACATGATAAAAATAAAGCGGATAAAATCAAAACTCGACAACTAAGCGTGGGAGACCGTGTACAAGTAAGATGCTATATTCAAAATAAAAACGTATGGAAATTTGGTACAGTAAATCGTAAGTTTGGGAAACTACATTAACTCATAAAACTTGATGATTGACATATTTTCAAAAGACCATATAGACCAACTTCTAAAAAGCGAAATACAACAAAAAACTGAATACAGTATAAGTCAGCCAGATAGCACCAATAAAAATAATTTCGATTATCCACTAATGTACTTGCAACAATCCACATCAGGAGGTTCACCAGACTATGAAACACCAACACCAACACCAACACCAATACCAACTACTGAGAGACAAGAGAGCAGGAACCAATCCAGCGAATTCTAAAAATACACCAAGCAACTTGCAACCCAGCGCAGGTGAAGAACGAAATCTTGAACATAGAAAATCAGCACGGGAACGAAAAAAGCCATCATATTTAAAAGATTATGTTACAACCCTTTACAACAATCGAAGACTTTAAGTGTGGGAGAACTGTTGTGACCAAAGTATGCTCCGATCCTGTCACTATTCAAGAACACGAACGAGCCATATCGACCAGCCGTCAAAACATTTTTTATCTGATCAATAGATCTGATCGAGCCTTTTGCTCTTGTCTTTTTGTAATGTTCCTTCAAAGCGCAATTGCAAGTCACATTTAAACTTTTCATAAAATTCAATTCAACCTCTTGTATATAATTATAGTTTGTAATAAAAGCATTTTTGAATTAAAATTTGTAGTTAAAATTAATAAGATTTTAAGCATAATATACTTTATTGGCACATTAAATGTCACCCATAAGGTCTAAAATCAACTTTTTCCGGAGCAAAATATAAAATCGGAAAACCTTTTTCCGGCGAGGAAAACAAAGTCTGAAAAATGAGCGATTTCTATTCCCACGACATGCATACGTACTTTTCTCTAGATTTTCGCAGTGCACCTGAGTATAAAACTATGTACATATGTGGTCCGATATTTTAAAGCACATAGAATATTTTATATTTCAAAAAACAAACTCGTGAATATTATAAAAATTGAACATGAGTACCTACTAAAATATAATTAAATAAAAAAATATTTCTTCTAGCGAAAACCGAAACCAAACCACCGAGACCGGCGAGACCACCGAGACCAGCGAGACTCTCGGCCAATCTCGGTACCAAAAATACGGTCTCGTCTCAGGTGCTTTTAAAGTAGTCTCGTCTCGGTCTCGGTCGCGAAACCGAGACCGAGACGAGACCGAGACTAGTATCGGTCTCGTTGCCAGCCCTATCCTTGGGGCTTATTCGCCTTGCGCAAGGAATGGAAAGTATGCAGCCTAAGACATTCCTTATCGATTTCGAGAAGGCAAAAAAGAATGCGCTTAGTTCTGCCTTCACGGAATCGAGGATTCATGGCTGCTTTTTCCACTTTGCGCAGGCGATAAGGAGGAAGGTGCAAGCATTGGGAATGATGAGCAGATCAGGGAAAGACAGGGACTACTGTATGGCACTCCGGAAATTCATAGCTTTGTGCTTCTGCAGGACGGAGCATATATTGGAGCGATATAATATGTTAGCAGATACTTTCATTAAAAACTTTGGTAGTACACAGCAACACCAAAGTTTTCTTGAGTATTTTGAAAGCACTTGGGTGGGGCTCCCTCGTCGCAATCCACTTTTTGCCATGAAATGTGGAACTGGCTGGACTCGACGCTGGAGAATCTACTTCAGGCTGGCTGGACTTGCGTCCAGTCCTGGCACAATGCGTTTCAGGCATCGGTCGGGTATCACCACCAAGATGTTTTTAAACTCCTCAATGCCCTCCTATTAGAGAATGTCTAAGGTGGGCAGTAGAAGGAGTATAAGTCATAAATTGCAATTTTTCAGGAAAGGGAAAAAACGTTTTAAACCTTTAATTTTTTGATTTTTTTAAATCAAATTGTGAATTTCTATTTTTATGCCGAATTCTAAAATAGAAAACGGATTTTTTAATATGTTTTAGAAGGAAATCGATCGACTTGTACCATTTGACCACCAATATTTTGTTCAAAAAAACCATACCCCTTATTTGATCATAATAGTATGAGTTGACTTATACATATACTCCTTTCACTTCTCAGAATTATCTCTCTTATAGAGTTATGTTACTTTGAACAGTACCTTTTATAGTGATTTGCGTGTGCAATAGACTTATAATGCTTTTCCCAAAAATGCCACATCATTTTAACCAAATTTTGACTTATACTTCTTCTACCGCCAACTTAGATGTAAGAGTATATTATATATTTTGATAGATGTATAAAAAGTAAAAAAAAATTGATTCAATTGCAAAAAACGGACATTCTTGAATGCATGTTGATTGCTCTGCTATTTGCCCCAAATTTTGTATAAATAAATTTAACAAACCAAATATATTTAACTAACTTCTTTTTTCCAGCAATAACAATTATCTTTTCAGATTAAAAGTAAGTTTTATTGTGATTTTTATATATATCACTGTAAATAACCTCATATTTTAGGAATCGCTAACTTGTGAATTTCCGTTTTCTTAATTTTAGTTTATCCGCGTCCAGATAAATAAAAACTAACTTTGTGCGCCGTGGTCCTCGAATTTGGTATTTTCCGCAGATATTAAATTGTTTTTCAAATAAATTTGTGCGAAGTGTCTATCAAAACACCTGTGCACCACTGATCTCTATAAAATACTGGATAGTGGATTCTCTATAATATGTATAACAGTTCTTTTTGAAAAAAATTGAATTTGACGGCTTGTTCTTCCTCACAGGGACTGTCTCTTTTTTAAACTAAAGGAAAGAAGGAGATAGATGGTACACTTTCACTGGCTGCGTTCAATAGAAAATCTGAAATTTCATCCAAAATTCACTGTGTCAAATTCTCGTATTTACTTATAGAATTTGCATTGAAACGAAATAAAATAGAACTTTAATTATATTTTATAAATTATGCTAAGAGCTCTGAAGATGAAATTTTATGTAAAAAAATTAGCAACAAGTTTTATTAAATTTCATTAAAGCTGCTTGTTTACATTAAATATTGTTCCTGGTTTTCAAATGTTTTGAGATTACAAAAAGTTTTTTATTTAAATAAGTATTACAATTTTATTATAAAAACTCATGAGCAGAAATCCACCACTAAGTGGAGCGAAAATCAAAAAGGTTTCACTTGTAAGTACATACATACTCGTATATACTTCAGCTCTTTTGGCACTTCTCCCAACACAAACAATTTTCCTCTGAATTTTCAGATGAGATTTTCTTGTCTGAAGTTTCAGATGAAATGTAACTAAACGTTACTAAAAGTCGCTTAAAGTCATGACAGTTAAAGTTTATGACAGCTGGCCAATCAGAAGCTCCAAAAATTCAGAAATCTGAAATATTAGATGTAATACGTAATGCGTTGAACGCGGGCATTGTTGATGTGAGTCTGTGAGTTAGATAAAGAAAAAACAAAAATATTGGAAACAAGAATTCATTACGTACAATAACAGTAAATTCAAAGTACCTAAGTAGAAATTTAATATAATATAATACGTATATTAATATAAGTTACTCGCGAAAAAAGATGCAAACGAAAAAAATATGCAAACCAAACAAGAAATACTAAACTGTAATAAGTGTTATAAACGGTCAAAAAGAATCTGACGTTGTACCTCCTCTCAGTTATAATATTCCTTCAAACTTTGTATATGAATCCACTACCCAGTGTTTATAGAGATCAGTGCTGTGCACCGAATTGAATAGCGTGCGTTGAATGTATTACAAAAATTTTTGCGTGCTCAGACGTCTAAACCCACCTTTTTTTCGTCTTCATAAATTTTATTGGATTGGACGTGGCTTTAAATTTGTCACTTCTCATCAAGTACTTAGTGTTAAATAAATGGTAGATTCTACACAAGCTTCACAATAGTCGGGGCTATCGCTAATAGCCGTTCCACACTATCCCATCGAGTATTAATACATGTCAAAAAAAGTGTGATAGAATTACTTACGACTGCCAAATATGTGTGAAGAAAATATTTTCATATTTTGCTTTCACACATGCATCCAAACAAATCACCATAACCTCAAGCCCCCAAGTGGGATAGAATGTGTGATGGTTTTAGAACCAATCCTAAAAATTTTTTGAGATGGGTTGGCAAGTCATGTGGGATGAAATTTCGTATTTTGTCTCCACACTTTTATACATGATTTACTTCCCACTTTTTTGACATGTGTTAATACTCAGTGGGATAGTGTGGAAGGCCTTTAACAAAATTTCCCTGGAATGTTTTCATCCACCGAAAATTGCCAACGGGAACAATGGTCAAAGTTTCTCTGAATGTATCGGGAATAGAGTTTGTAGAGGAATTCGGCTGTCATTTAAATAAACCAAATTCGAACTTATTAGTAGCGGTAGAAAAAATATTGGCGATTCCAATTTTCGAAAGAAGGACACATTCCCGAAGATTGCTTCGAGTTCATTGACCTTTAATACCTATAAGGTCTTGAGTTAGTTTTATCTTATCGAAAATTAAACAAAATTTCGTTTTGTTGATATATGAGTGCCTATAGCTTATAGTTGGTTATGTATAGCTTATACAACGGTCGATTTGGACTTTAGGATCAGTTTCAAAGCTTGAGTATATGGCACTTAAGTCACCAAGAGTGCCACTCATTCAGGTTAGTGTGCAATGAAGATATAATAAGACTTGATCTCCCATACTGATCACTTAAGTGCCACTTTCCTTTGACTGTGAAATTGTGCCTAAGATTTTTAAAAATAGAGTTAAAATACCAGTCTAAGAATAATTAAGGAAGGTCATAAAAGTTAATTCTTAAACCTTAAGGGAGTTTATTCAAGCATTCATTGAATTAGTTTCATAAAAAGAATACAGTCACCACTATTTGAAATTTTAATTTTTTTTGTACATTCAGTTATTTGAAATCATTGAATGCATTGATGCCAATGTACCTATGTATTACAAATTATTTATATTTTTCCATTTTGTGGTATAAGTAAATGCATTTAAGAATGCAAAGAATGTAAAAACACGAATAAATTCAAAAGATGACAAAGAATGCACGCATGACTGCATTTAATTGATTTCAATTAACTTAATTGACAAGACAAAAAGTTGTTTGAATCAGCAAACATTGCATTTGAGCTTTCCCAACCGGATGGGGATTTTTATAAAGTGGTCAATGGCACGGAGATGTCGAACGGCTATAACGACGTTTAGAATTATGTACATTGCTTTTCATTGCTGAGATTTTTGGGTTCTGGTGGTAATTCTCGTGAAGATATTTGATTATTGAAACAGAAGACATACAATTATATAAAAGTTATGATATTTACTTCCTCTTTTAGGTACTTTAAACGTTCCGACATGTTCTCTTTTTGTTTTTTTCCAATCCTGTAACCTTTTAAATGGTACGCCTGTGTAAATTTTCGCCATGGCATCCATAAAGGAGATTCCTCTTTAGTTTTGTGCGAGGTTTATGTCTCCCTTTTTGTATATAGGAAAGATCAACGACTTCTCAAAAGAGGGTTCGATGCTTTCTGTGAGCTGGATTCTATTGTAGATTCCAACCAGACGATCTAGAAGTACCTGAGGTGCGTGAATAAAAAATTCGTACGGGACACGATCTTACCCAGCAGCTTTGTTTGTTCTTGCTTTGCTCAGCATTTCAAGGACTTTGAAGTTCGTAATCTCGCCATCAAGATGCTCAGCTCATCCCAGGAATCTTCTATCGTGTCTTCCAGTGTCGCTATGTCTTGAAGTGGCGGGTTCAAGAGCCGTTGAAAATGATCCTTAAAATCACTGGCTTTTATGTTTGGTCCTATTCTGTGGTTCTTATTTCGTAATTTGTTCGTAATATCTCACCAATCCTTTGTATTTCGTACGTTTCTAAGAATGATACATAACGCTTTTTTTTGCTTCAAGGTATGTTTTATTTTGAGTTTCTGAGGGCTCCCTTCTCCATCTGTTAAGCCATTTAAAAGCATTTTTTTTGCGTTCATACACGCTGTATTAAACCAACTTTCTTTAAAATTCTTTTTGTTTGAGAAACGTCTCCGCTCGCCCAATACTTCCTTTATGGTTGATATTATCCCTTCCGCCAACTGTCCATTCCAAAATCACTAACTTTTTTTGTCAGAAATCTTTGTTTAATTCCAATTTTGTAATTGCTTTCATTTTTATTAAGCCATACTAGCTTAGGGAGCAGACTTAGTTCTTCAGAAGTCTGATAGCCAGATAATTGAAGAGTTAACTCGAGAGGCATGTGATCTGATTAGACCATCTCCTCTACTTTTAGTTCTTTCACTTGGCTAAATACATTATAATTATACGAGGCTCCACATAAGTCGTTAACTGAGCAACCTATTGAGCTTATGTAGGTCAAGTTTCCTTCAAAATCACCCGATGTACGTCCGTTTCTTCTCGTATGATTCTTTGAAATTGTTCCATCATAGTTTTCTTTAGTTTTCCTATGTAGTGTAAACGTTCAACTAAGCGGTTCCCTTTAACAAACACGTAGAAGTATTTTTATTTTTCTGGGTTTTTTTTGCATCACCCTGTGCGTTTTTACTAGTTAATGAAGGTAACGTTGGTGTTGATAAAATGTTTGGGCGATGACATATGAATGTCTCACTTGATACTTGACAGTTTTGCCAGTTCTCGCGCTGATCTTATTTGTTTTGGTTTTGGTTTTAAATTTTATTCTCTTAAAAAAGTATTTTTCTCAATGAAATTTGAGTGTAAAGAAACGAACGGTTTCTATTTACTTTCGCAGCAAAAGTATTTAATTTTTCCTGGAATAATATTATAAAAATAAGTGATTAATACCTGATGTGCGAGAACCTCCCCACCACACAACAATGCTGGGCTTCCAGTTGACTCCTTACTTACTTACTTTAGATGGCGCTCACAGCCCAGGATGGACTATGGCCTCAACCAACAAGCCCCTCCAGCCAGCTCGGTCCCTAGCCAGCTGCCTCCAGTTACGCACTCCAAGTTGGTTGAGGTCGTTCTCCACTTGTGTGCGCCACCTAAGGTGGGGTCTTCCTCTGCTGCGCAGACCGCCAGGGGTAGATTCGAAGACTCGTCGGGCTGGTGCGTTGGTGTTCATACGCTCCACGTGTCCCAACCATCTCAGCCGCTGAATTTTCAGCTTCTTGACCAGGTCGACGTCGCTGTAAAGCCCGTAAAGCTCGTTATAAAATCTTCTCCTCCATACTCCATCGATACAAACTGGACCGAAAATCACCCGAAGAATCTTCCTTTCAAAGCAACCAAGCAGATTCTCATCCGTTTTTGACAGGGTCCATGCCTCTGCCCCATATAGCAGGACCGGGATGATTAGGGTCTTATATAAGGTCTCCTTGGTTCTCTGAGAGAGGGCTTTATTACTTAGATGCCTTCTTAGCCCGAAGAAACAGCGATTGGCAAGAGTAATTCTTCGTTTGATCTCTGCGCTGATGTCATTTTGCGATGTTACAGTGGAGCCCAGGTAGACAAAGTCCTTGACGACTTAGAAGTTGTATCTATCCATCGTGACGTTTTGCCCGAGTCGACGATGTTGAGATTCCTTTCTCGATGATAGCATATACTTCGTCTTGTCCTCATTAACAGCTAAACCCATTTTCGCCGCCTCCGATTCAATACTTGCAAACGCGCCGGTAACAGCTCGCTTCGTTCTCCCAATGATGTCAATATCATCTGCATAAGCAAGTAGTTGAACAGACTTTTGAAAAATTGTACCTCTGTTGTTGACTTGCGAGTTGCGTACAATTGCTTCAAGAACGATGTTAAACAGGTTGCATGATAACGCGTCGCCTTGCCTCAAACCTTTCTCGACATCAAAGGGTTCGGTGGTGTTCTTGCCGACTTTGACGGAGCAGCGAGATTTCTCCATCGTCATCCTGCACAAGCGGACGAGTTTGGCAGGGATGCCGAGATGCGCCATGGCTCTGAATAGCTCGTCTCTGTCTACGCTATCATATGTGACTTTAAAATCGATAAAGAGGTGGTGTGTATCGATTTGAAACTCCTGGGTTTTTTCCAAAATCTGTCGGAGTGTGAACATTTGATCGACGGTTGATTTGCCGGGCCTAAAACCACACTGATAGGGGCCGATCAGATCGTTGACAAACGGTTTTAAGCGATCACACAGTACAGATGACAAGATTTTGTATGCGACGTTGAGGAGACTTATACCTCTGTAGTTGGAACAGGTCAGAGCATCTCCTTTCTTGTGGATGGGGCACACTATACCGAGGTTCCATTCATCGGGCATACTTTCCTCCGACCCCTGCTTTGAATAGCTCGGCTGGCAGGCCATCCGCACCAGCAGCCTTGTACGTTTTAAGCTTGGCTATCGCTAACCGCACTTCATTTGGGTCGGGTGGACGGAAATTGTGACCATCATCGTCCAGGTTGAATGGAGTGTTCTGTCTTACAGCGGAATTTTGGCCATCTTCGCCGTTTAGCAGTCTAGAAAAGTGTTGTTTCCAGATCCTCAGCACCGACTGTGTGTCTACCACCATATTCCCACTCTCGTCTCGGCACATTGAAATCATCCATATCCGAGGCTTGTTGTCGTTTCGGAACCGACATTTTTTCCGTGGTAGGAAAGTCACCCCGACGCACAACCCCCTAGCCTGGAGGACCAGATCCTTATTAAAACTCCAAGGACGGGGAGCCGGATAAACCGCTCCTTATAGGCCTGAGCTACGAATACGTCGTAGTAGCCCATATAAGGTGTTCACTAAGTAGTTCAAACTGACTAGAACTGTTGACGCCACCGTTGATTCCATCTGGGGAATTCCTCCGCTGCCGCCTTAAAAAAGGAAAAGTGCCTTAGTGGGAACACTCCTCCAGTTGACTCCTTCAACCCAAATTCAGGGACCTTGAATTCCCCCAAATCACTCGTATCACGCACCGTCCAAAACCCTGCCTTTTTAAGCGGTAGTGCTTTCAATGCTTAAAAAGGAAAAAGTTAAAAATTTAAGGTTTTCCGTATAGGGGTCGTGGTCAGCGGTGCCACAAAGAAAAAAATTATTGAGGGCCACTTTGAGGGCCATTTCCTTAAAGTGCGTGCCATAATCCGTCAGAAATTTTTTTTTAAATATGTATATGTAGGTATACCTAATCTAATACAAACTTTTTTATTTTCTTTTGTGGCAAATAGTTTGGCAAACAATGTTTATATTAGCTTTATTTGTGTACTGTCCAAAACCGAATTTCTACACACTGAAGTGTTTTTGCTGAAAATTTGTAGAAATTCGTGGATTTCGACAGTACGCGAACAAAGCTTTTATTATTAATTATTTTTTGTAGAATATTTGTTTCTAATTGAAAGAAACATCTAAGCGCGTTCAGATTTTTTAAGGGGGCAAAAAATCTCACATAAGAGCTAAGATTTTTTTTTTTCGGAGATTTCGGCTACATATTGTTTGTATTTTTCAAACATGTAAAAATTTGTTCAGCAATTTTAACCCACTGATTTTGGCTGATTAACTGGTGTTTAGTATATGATATGATAAAAGCCAAAAACATGCTTGAATCGGTTGTTGTACATCTGGACCTTGGTCAAAACGGCTAAAGCTTCTACTATAGGTACATTGTAATCTGCTGGTGGTCTACAAATTAATATCAAAGCATTTAATAAATATAAACAAAGATGAAATAAACCTGAAAATTTTTTTCCAGATGTTCGGCACACGAGAATATTTCGCTTGAGTTTTTTTTTTAAATTGATCAGCCTTATTGTGAGTTTCACCCGAATGAAATTAACGTTTTCCGCCTTATTGCCCCCTTTTTCGCCTACTAAAAATATATATTTCTGATATTTTGCCTGCAACTAATGTTCACAAAAAGGAAAATTATCGGAGCATGAAATATTTTTCGGGGTGAAAATCACAATAAGGCATCTTTTCTTGTGAAAGGATTCCGCCTCCGTCACATTTACAAGCGCTCAATGATTTTTTTTGTAGAGTTAACTCCCAATGAACACAAAAAATTACGAAGTGCGGGCCATTTCTTGGTGGCCCGGTGCCAAGGGTCAAAATGAAAAACAGAGGGCCAAATGGCCCGATCGGGAACATTATGGCAACGCTGGTCGTGGTATCCGCCCAATGCTTGCAATGCATGCACAAAAAGATTTGGGAGTCAGGAGGCGTGTGGCATCCAACCACTTTTCAGAACTGTTTCTGGAAGGATGAAATTTGTTAGAGCGATATGGGTTAGAATGCATGCTAAGAAAAAATTAAAAATTTGGGGTTTATCATTAAGGGGGCGTGGCATCCTACCCACTCTCTTATAATTATTATTAATTATTATATGGAGCTTTTGTGATTGTTGTACAATGATGGAATTTGGTAGGGCTCATTTGCATGCAAAAATTGAAAATTTAAGATTTTGTGTTAAAAAAAAAAAAATACTTTGCAAAAGGAGTGAAATCACAAAAAAAAAATAAATGTTAAAAAAAGAGCCAGGTTCTCTATGTATATAAAAAATCTGTATGTAAAGTATGCCAAGTTCTAAGTTTATGAAAGTTTAAAATCAAATATTTTAAGGGCGATTTTCTTCACTTGAAGTTGAACACAACTTAAGGAATTTTATTTTCAACTTGCTATTTTGTATTTATTCACTTAAAGTTTTAACTTCCAATTCTCTACCCAAGAGTGTATCAACTTTTGATTTTCTCAACTCCCGGAAAAATGAGAAGTTGGCAAGCAAACTTGAGTTTTTCCATTAGAACTTAGATTTTTGTTTCATCTAAATGTATTTTTGCTTTTAATATCCAGAATAAATTAATTTAAAGCTATCTACAATGTTTCGAGGGCACTACTTTTGGTAAAGTAAGTCATCATTGCTTTGAGAACCGAAGATGAAGAAGAAGAAGAGTTTTGGATTCTTGAAAGAACTGAACACTCGATTTTTCTATTTTTTTTTTATTTTTCCCGCCCGGCCGCGGCGGCACTGGTTCGATACTGAAAACCTTCGTAATTATTATTCTTTTTAATTTGTAACTGTCAAAAAAGATAATTCCGAAACTTACCGAAGCTTAGTAAAAATAAAATCCTCCCACTTGGAAAAACATTTTAGTTTTGATGAGGCCCTAGAAAGTTTTATATAGATTCTTACAACAATCCAGCACGGATCAGGAAATCAGCTAGGCCCTCGCAGTCTCCAATTATTTACCATTAACCACCATAAAAAAGAAGTAGAACACCTCGAAGCAAGAAACGTTCGATTCGTATAATATCGGAGAATTTTCTGTTACGAAGAATTTTTTATTTAACTTTGGATTTCCTTTTCTTCTTATCTTATTGTTAATTTTGTTGAAACCCTCTGGTCTCCGGTATATTTATTATAGCCTGAAAAATTCTAAAATGTCGGTGTTGTAGAGCTGTGTTAATCGTTCACTTAGAAAGATCGAATCAATCCAGTATTAGTTGGTTGAATGATTCGTTCATTTCAATCAATCGATCTTTCAATCAAATGCATTTCTTTCACATTCATTTCGGTCCTTTCCACTTTTAATAGTTTAATTTCCCAAATTGTATCTTTTACGTTCAATCATTATTTTCCATTCATTCCAATTGTGCTAATAGAACGGTTACGTACTCTCCAGTATTCTAGCCCAGAGCCCAGACATAATTGCAAACAAAAAAAATTTAAAAATTAGTTGCTGAAAGAAATTTTTTTGTTTCAGGAACTTTAGGTTCAAGTTTTTGGTAGACTTTAGCTTAAATAAACTACCTACTTATCTTCTGCCTGCTTATATATAGTTGCTAGCAATATAAATACCAAATATTTTAAGGTACACGTCCCTTTATTCAAGACAGGGCACCAGTTTCAAGAAATTTCAATGTCAGGGGATCTGAATAAAAAACGCAGTGCTATATGGATGCACTTTTCAATAGCTTCTGACGGTAAAGCAAAATGTTGCTACTGCCAGAAGCTAATAAGTTACACCGGTGGTGCCACTGGCAATCTAGGCAGGCACATATGTAGAAATGCAGCACGTAGGAGTTACCGTTGGCAGGACAAGATATGTGCCAGATTCAAGCCCTATTTTAACAATAGACAAAATCTTCCACGCAATCACAGAAGAAATGTCGGCAGAGAAAAATGTATGTATTTCGAAGGAAATACCTATGATAAAAACAATAAAAGAGCATTTAAAAACTTTAGCAATCGAAACCGGGACTAGGAGCAGCAATCAATTGGAAGAAATTAAAATTGTTCTAAACACAGGTTTAAATATTTGGAAAATACCGTGGACAGTAGGGTGGCACAAGCAACATTGCTGGACCCAAGATTTAAAAAAATTGAATTTCTTCACACAACAGCTTATGAAAACTGTGTTAGAGAATTTAAGGTGAAAGTTTTAAGTATAATTATATTGTTTCTTGTAAAATTATTAATCTTTAATTATTTATTTGTAAACCAGTGTCTCATTTAAATGTCGATATTATTCCATTTATTTATTTGTTTAAAGGACTCTACCTGAATTATCTGTGTTATTTTAACTTTAGTTTTTCAGTTTACTACTTTTGACTTATGAAACATAATTATGCATTACATAAATGCAATGTGAAATAAAAAATAAATCATTTTCAAATTTGATCTATTTTGATTTAAACAAGTTGAAAAGCATAATAGAAACCACATACATAATATGTTGATCATAATCATAAGACTAAAATTCTGCAAAAATTAAACTTTATTTAGCAATCATTACGGTTGTCAATTACCAAATTGTTAACTAAGCTAAATTATTATCATTCTCTTTTCACAATGATTCTTTTGTCAGACTAGACAAGCTAAGAACAAAAATCATAAACCTTTTCTACAGGGACCTCCCAAACCAAACAAATTATATTCCATAAAGCTTTTCCCTACCAAAAAAATTAAGTAGATTTATAGTAATAATGCAGACAATTTCACTTCTTGGATACGCCCAATTAACTGTGAACAAGTACATATTTTCTGGGTATTGGTTAAATGCAATCGACCGGGTACCTTCATGGTAAATTGTTTTTATTAAAACAATTAGCTAAATTGAGGAATTTGTTTGGCAAATACAGATACAGTGGAACTTCCATGACTCGAACTTCCATAAGTCAAATTTCTCTATAACTCAAAGTTTTATTGAAAACCTTGCATTTTCAACTTTATTTTCATGAATTTTGGCCTCCGTAATTCGAACTTCTGTAACTCAAAATTCTCTCTATTCCGAAGTTTTTAGACCGCATTTGGTGGCAAAAAGTCTCTTTAACTTGAACTTTTCTTCTTTATTTTCAATTTTTTTTTTCAAATTTTGAATGTAGTCTTGCAACTTTGTTTAGTACATTCCTAAATTAAGTCGAAGTTTTCTCTGACTCGGGGAACCCTTTTTGTTTCAAGTTTTGTTTTTTAATTTACTGTGATTTCATAATTTTTAAAGTGGTTTAAGTAGGTATGTAATGTATGTATGATTTTTATGTCAAACTTCGGTTTTTACGGGTGAAGTTTTTATGCGTAGATGTTGTGTTTAAAATTTCTTATTGAAAAAAAATGTCAGGAAGAAAATTAAAGCATCTAACTTTTGATCAAAAACTGGATGTCATAAGTGAATTTGAGTGATTTTGTAATCAAATTCACGCAGAATTTGGCGTACCCATTCATGAGTTCAGTGAAATGCAAGAATTTTCCACTAATACACAAGACATGAGGTGAAGCCTTCAAGAATACATTAACTAGGACAATGAAATTATTCTTTATCATATGACGTCTGATGAAGAGATTTTGCTTTCGGTAGCTTCTGAAGTGGAAACCATGAGTGACGGTAAAAATGATCCAGATGATCCAGATGAAGGCTTACTCATCAGGCAGCCGAGGCAAGCTTAAGTGTATGAAGCCTTTAAAATAGTTTCTTCAATCCAATTCATGAAACTAAAACGTTTAACAAGTCAAAATGCATTAAAAAATGTTAACGAATGATATTTACTTTTTTAAACTTGTGTTAATTAAAATTTATTGTCCCTCTTTGAATATCCTTATAATTAAATAAATCAATAAATCTAAAAGTTTTGTTGTTATTATTTCTATAAATCGAAGTTTCTATAACTCGAATTTTGTTTTCTTTTATTTTGAGAGTTCGACTTACGGAAGTTCCACTGTATACCTATATCCAGAAACCATTTTCAAAATATTAAAATTTAAACCACTTGTACAGATGTTAAACTGCTACTGCTACTGCTCAGAAACTTTCTCTTACCGCCATATTATTCACTCGATACATCCAGATTTAAACTTAAATCCAGATGAATTTACATTGAAGTTGTATGATTTACATCCAGATTTAAGTTTAACTCTAGATGTATTGAGTGAATAATATGGCCGTTAGTTAATTTATAATAGCCAAGCATCATTACTACTATTAATAAAACAAAAAACAATAAGTTCTAATATGAAAATCCCCTGTATTTGAAGACACAGAATTTATTGTTTTTCCCCATTTAAAGTAACAGTATTCAACCATCTACTCAAATACGACATAAATTTGTTTTAAAAGAAAAATGTATTTTGTAAGGAACCCCAGCAGTCCATCTCCAGTTTTCCAAAAAAAAACATGATTTCACTAATTCATGAACTGTGTTGTGTTCATGAAGCAATTTCCGCTTCATGTCCATTACGTTTACGGCTCATTACGTAAGTTATTACGTAATAAAAATTGAACTTCACTCGACACAGAAAATATATTTAACTATTTCTATTTATTATTTGTTTATACATTTTCTCCTCGTAATACATATCAAACTATTTTTTTAAATTTCATGTATGCAACTTAGGGTTTGTGTTATGTTTTTTAACATCCAATCCAACAAACAATGAAAAAAGTTGTAAAGAATTCAACATATCTTTGTACATTATGTACATTATCTTGTTATTTAGTTTTTAGTAAGGAAATTTTTATGGTGGTAGACACACAGTCGGTGCTGAGGATCTGGAAACAACACTTTTCTAGACTGTTAAACGGCGAAGATGGCCAAAATTCCGCTGTAAGACAGAACACTCCATTCAACCTGGACGATGATGGTCAAAACTTCCGTCCACCCGACCAAAATGAAGTGCGGTTAGCGATAGCCAAGCTTAAAACGTACAAGGCTGCTGGTGCGGATGGCCTGCCAGCCGAGCTATTCAAAGCAGGGGGAGATGACTTGGTAGGGAGTATACACCAGCTTATCTCAATAATTTGGTCGGAGGAAAGTATGCCCGATGAATGGAACCTCGGTATAGAGGGCACACTACAAGAAAGGAGATGCTCTGAACTGTTCCAACTACAGAGGTATAAGTCTCCTCAACGTCGCATACAAAATCTTGTCATCTGTACTATGTGATCGCTTAAAACCGTTTGTCAACGATCTGATCGGCCCCTATCAGTGTGGTTTTAGGCCCGGCAAATCAACCGTCGATCAAATGTTCACACTCTGACAGATTTAGGAAAAAACCCAGGAGTTTCAAATCGATACACACCACCTCTTTTTCGATTTTAGAGTCGCATATGATAGCGTAGACAGAGACGAGCTATACAGAGCCATGGCGCATCTCGGCATCCCTGCCAAACTCGTCCGCTTGTGCAGGATGACGATGGAGAAATCTCGCTGATCCGTCAAAGTCGGCAAGAACACCACCGAATCCTTTGATGTCGAGAAAGGTTTGAGACAAGGCGACGCGTTATCATGCAACCTCTTTAACATCGTACTTGAAGCAATTGTACGCAACTCGCAAGTCAACAATAGAGGTACAATTTTTCAAAAGTCCGTTCAACTACTTGCTTATGCAGATGATATTGACATCATTGGAAGAACGAAGCGAGCTGTCACTGGTGCGTTTGCAAGTATTGAATCGGAGGCGGCGAAAATGGGTTTGGCTGTTAATGAGGACAAGACGAAGTATATGCTATCATCGAGAAAGGAATCTCAACATCGTCGGCTCGGGCAAAACGTCACGATGGATAGTCAAAGACTTTGTCTACCTGGGCTGCACTATAACATCGCAAAATGACATCAGTGCAGAGATCAAACGAAGAATTACTCTTGCCAATCGCTGTTTCTTCGGGCTAAGAAGGCATTTGAGTAATAAAGCCCTCTCTCAAAGAACCAAGGAGACCTTATATAAGACCCTTATCATCCTGGTCCTGCTGTATGGGGCAGAAGCATGGACCCTGACAAAAACGGATGAGAATCTACTTGGGTGCTTTGAAAGGAAGATTCTTCGGGTGATCTTCGGTCCAGTCTGTATCGATGGAGTATGGAGGAGAAGATTCAACAACGAGCTTTACGGGCTTTACAGCGACGTCGACCTGGTCAAAAAGCTTAAAATACAGCGGCTAAGATGGCTGGGACACGTGGAGCGTATGGACACCAACGCACCAGCCCGACGAGTCTTCGAATCTACCCCTGACGGTCTGCGCAGCAGAGGAAGACCCCACCTTAGGTGGCGCACACAAGTGGAGAACGACCTCAACCAACTTGGAGTGCGTAACTGGAGGCAGCTAGCTAGGGACCGAGCTGGCTGGAGGGGCTTGTTGGTTGAGGCCGAAATCCATCCTGGGCTGTGAGCGCCATCTAAAGTAAAGTAAAGTAAGTAAGTAAGGAAATTTTAAATTTTATATAAAAACAAATTGTAGAATGTTGACTTTTGTTTTGACAAAACAAATTAAATGACATTTTCTGACAGAAACTAGGGAAACTTTATTGAACTGAAACAAATGTGTGTTTCTTGCTACAGCAAAGGAAAACAGTGCCAAGATTTATGTCGTTTTTGTTTGCATTTTGGAAGTATTTTATTCCTATTTAATGTGGAAATTTTTTCACTCCATTCACTCCAAATTTTCCAAATCTGATAGGAATGGAACAGTTCCGAAATCCAATCGAAAACGACATTAGCTAATCCGAAACCGCAGCGAGTGAGTGAGATGTGTCACTTTTCACTGAAAATCTATTTAGCTAGTAAAATTGAGTGAGTGCGCGAGTGAAATGAAATGTCAGATTACTCGCCGACTCGCCGGATATTTCAGTGGTGACTCTATGTAGATATGTGTTGGTAAATTTACACTTTTGCTATTAGTGTTTGTTCTTTTCTAAAAGAATCTATGAACTTTTGTGAAATGAAATTGCAATGTATAGTTAAAAATGTACATAATGTATGCACTAGATTTATTTTTATATAAATATTAAATATACACATTTAGTACAAAATACTTCATGAACATTTTTTTAATTTGTTGTTTACATTGTTGAATTCAATTTTTAAAAAATTCAGCATCGCCATCAAAAGGAGGACCTCACCGACATACTAGGAAGTTCCAATTACAATGGAAAAAGATTTAGAAGACACTTTACACTAAAATCACACATTTATTTAGTTTAGTTTTCCTATTTTATTTTTTTTTTTTTTTTCAATTTTGTTGTCTAGTTAATTGCTATGATACACTGTTTTTGTTAAATTTAATAAAATTGAAAACTCGAATCACAAAAAGAAAACAAACTAAAGAACAACAAAATAAAAGATAGTCTTTGGTTATGACATTTTATGTGTTCGAAACTAAATTCGAAATTACTCATTTCACTTTAATAGCTAAATAACTTTTGTGAGTGAAATGAGATGAGTCAGCGAGTAAGGCGAGTCATCTCACTTTACTCGCTGAAATAGCTAAATCTCGGCACAGATCTCTTTTTCAATAATGGCGTGTTTACACAACACATGGAAATTTAAATTGGTTTGAATTGGATTGGAGTTTGACTAAAAATATTCCCCAAACATAGCTATCAGAGTATTTATTGAAAACTTTTAAATTATTAAATCGTCAAAAAAGTGGAAAGAATATTATGGTCTATAGTTCAATGATTGTTGAAATAATAAAAGTCGTTTTATGTGAAAGGCTAGCCCATAAATATTTTGCTCTGAAGTTTTTAAGTCATTGTATTTTAATAAGATTGAAGTCTACTTAGACAATGTCTAACTTATTTCAAATTGATGAGAATATGCTTCATTTAATTAAAAAAATATGACTTCAGTCAAGGTTTACAAAAACATTTCTGTGTCTAAGTAAGGAAGCTTTTTACGATATATTTTGATGCATTTTCCTAAGCTGAGTAGCTGTCTTACGTTAAAAAACTCTTATAAGTACATAGAGAATTTATACAAAATAATAAAATATTAAATCAAAAACAATTATATTACTTTTTTCTTAATTTTAATTCATCTTTGCTAATGTTCGTTTCTCTTTTCTTTTCAATTTATTTATTGTTTTGTCTATTACTTGTCAATTAAAAAAAAACGTCGTCAAATCGCGTTTATTTTTTCAATTTTTGAATTCGTGGTGCGACGTGACGACGTGAAATGCCTCGTTCCATTGTTTGAAATTAGTTTGACAACTACGACGTCAACTTGTCACGCTCACGCCCACTCGTCGCATTGTGAATCAGGCTTAACTCAAACATTTCAATATATTTCTTTTGACACATCCAAAAAAGGAACGTACCACTGACGTTTGGTAGAAGTGCTGCATACATTTGATTGAGAACGATTTCAATGAACGAAACAAAGGATTTCTAAATTCCAACAGAAAAGATTGATATAAGGATTGATTGGTTTGGACGATTGTGATTGCAATCAATCAATCTTTTCGGTGAACGGGTCACAAAGACCGAATCAATCACGATTGACACAGCTGTACGGTGTTGTGAAAGGCCGTATTTAAAATAAGATTTGGTTGCTAAGCTGATCAAGCCTGGTACTGGAATTTTGAAGAAATAAAAATCGATGTATAATCTCTTGTCCTTAAACAAAAATAAAAATTTATTAGTAAATTGAGATGAAATAATTAATAAAAATTCAAAGAATATTTGCCACTTTGTTATGTATTTACGAATTTACGAAAATTATTGCTCGTCGTTGCTTTTCTGAATTTACTAATATGTTCTTTTTCTATTTAGTTTGCAAGTTCACTCATATGATTTCATTTTATTTTCCTTTTAGTGTCGCAGCTATGGCGTATATCTTTTGAAGATAAGCCAGCAGAGGCCACGCCAACACATAGCACACCAAAACAAAGACCACAATGTCTTCTCAAATGCACAGATTTCGAAGTGCTACATAAATGTCCGCGGAATGATATAAGGTATTGATATATTTGTACCTATATTATATCGGGGTTTTAATAAGCCAAATTTTGAATGTCTGACTGATCCTTCAGCAATTATTAAGAACATGTTGTCCCAAACATATTATTCACCTCTATTTTTATCTTAAAAATGGTGGCCGTTTATCTTAAAACCATTTTTAAGAACCTTAAACCTTGACACAATTTTATTGCAAATTAACATTTGGGACATCATTCAAACTTAAAATTGTGAAAGGATCATTAAACTTATTTCAAGTTTGGACCTCCTTTATTAGGCCGTAATTTCCTGCGCATTCTCTTTCACTTAGTAGAAGGTAAAAGATAGTAAAATAAATCTTAGTCATAGTCTAAAATAAGTCTTTCGTCTACTAATCGTCAAATGTAATAAATGATATTAAATTAGCTTAAATCAAAAAAAAAATAATAATTTTCACACAACTTAGATATATAATAATAGAATAAGCTCATAATAGAATAAGCTCGTAATAGAATAAGCTCGTTATGTTTATTATATCTTAAATAAGTTACTCAAAGACTTACAAAATTTAGTCTTAAGACACATATTTTAATAATAGTCTTAAGAAATGATAACAATAGGAAAATAAGTCCATTTTTCCCAAAAAAATACACTGATATTTTTTGTCGAGTTTTAAGATAACATTCAGCTTTTTGTTTTAGTGTTCTTAAAAAAAACTGATGAAAGTCATTTTACTTGCCCATTAAGTTTCTTTAATTCTGTAATATAAACTTTCTTTAAAAATTAACAGAGAAATATGGAGGGTACCTAAATCTGAATCTGGCACAACTAAAAAAAAAGTCACAGAGTCTGCAATAAACATTTTTCAAATGTATACGGACACAAGAAACATCTTCCTGGCGGGGCTGTGCCAGATTCTGTTGCCCAAAATTCTCTTGCTGCAAATCATACCGTTCCTGCAGAACTTCCTAGTCTCGAACATATTGGTTATGCCCGAAACAGATGTGCAGCCTTTTCCAATGCAGCGAAAATAAATTTACACAGGTTCTTATGAGCGCTGACATATTCCAGGCTCTGCATGCAGCATTCGCTGCACGGTATCTCTATTTCTAATTTCGCTGCATGGGAAAAAGCTGCACAACTGTTTTCGGCATTACCATACCATATCTTTTGGGACTCAGGAATCCACAACACAGACATCTTCTGCTTTGACGAACAACACTCCGAGAAAGGTAAATTTGAAAAAACACAATTTAGAACTAAGGAAAAAATTTAAAAAATGCAAAATGATTATGAGGAAGTTATTCGTTCCAGGGATTGTGAGCTTTTGTCTCTGAAAAAGGAAATTGAAATTTTGAGAAATAAGGTTGAATCCGTACGTTTAGATTCAGAAAAATTGCCAACAGAAGAATATAGTACAAAATAGTTTAAGGAATTATAATAGGTCTCCTCAGGGACGTAGGTATAGTAGTGAAATAAAAATGCTGGCACTTTCAATTCTTTTATATCTCCTGTTCCACATAGGTTTCTTAAGCTGTTACAGGATCTTCCATCCGTAACAATTTTTAGGGGTTTTATTTCAGCCTGGCCGAAAACTCCAGGTAATATAAACTTTAATGTTAAAAGCTTGGTGCTTAAAATGAGTGAAAGTCAGCTACCAGATATTTATAAATACTGTTCTATTTCAGCTGGAGAAAAGTCCTTAAAAACTCTTTTTGACTATAATAAAAAAACGGATTTAGTTGTAGGTTTAGAAGATTTTGGCGATGACGAATCCCGTTTAGCATTCCCCGCAAGTAGTGTCTTAGTTATATTGGCACAAGGCATCGCAAAGAGATGGAAACATCCTCTGGCCTATTATTTCGTTAGGAGTAGTTGTCCCCCATCCATGTTAAAAAAGCTTTTATTTAAGGATATTTCTTCGTTGCAAGCCAATAATGTATGCCCAGTGCAGTTCATTTGCGACCAGGGCGCGAACTTTAGGGGCTTGGCTAGGGTGCTAGACATCAGTCCCGAGAAACCATATTTATTATGATGTTCCACATCTTCTAAAAAGTGCTCGAAATTGTTTTCTTCAAAATGATATCATTTTTTCACAACAAGATAGAGCTACATGGAACGACCTTCTCTATTTGTATGATGTCGATTGTGCAAATGGATTTTAAATATGTCCTAGATTAACTGAAACACATTTAAAGCCAAATAACCTGCAGAAAATGAAAATTCGTATTGCTACGCAATACTGTTGGTGATGCTTTTAAAACTCTCATCGAGTTTGATCATAAAACAAAGTCAAGGCTAAATACTTCAAGATTTTTGTTATTCTTTGGGGACCTTTTTGATATTTTTAATCCCTCAAGTTAAACAGCGCAACAGGAGAAACGGGTAGGTTTTACAAACAGTGACAGACAAAGACAACTTTTAATAGACGCGGAGTCATTCCTTAACTCCATTCGCGTTATTACCACTGATTCGGAGTGCAAAGATGTCACCAGAATGTTTTCCTTTATAAAAGGCTGGCTTTAAAATATACAGTCCTTGCGTTCACTCTGGGAACATTGCACTCATCCGGTTTTGAGTTCTTACTCACTCCACTCGGCACATGAATCAAGATTGTCTAGAAAATTTTTTCGGCAAAATTAGATGCGCTGGTGGAAATAATAACCGCCCGCCTTGTATACAATTCCAAAGCGCTTTTCAGAAGATTTAGGGTATCCAATACTTAAAAATAGTCAAAGGGGGTAATTGTAGTCTAGAAGAAGACAATAGCTTAGTTCAAGTTTTTTCAACAAACAGAAATTTAAGAGGGAATATAGATTGGTTTCGGTGTGAGCAAGAAGTTGATCCCGACAGCATTTCACACATAGTGCTATCCAATGACATAAGTGAAGATGAAGTCATTAACGAAAACAGCTTTGTTTATGTTTGTGGGTGGCTATATCGGAAATGTTATCAAAATCATTCCTGCGAATATCCGCTACCAAAACTGTCAGAGTCCGTACAGTCCGATAGCTTGTATTTTTCTTTTCAAAAGCAATATAAAAATTGCAACCTTGTTGCTCCGCCCCCAAAGTTCGTTTATTATATAACACATGTCGACAGCGTCTTTGTAGAAAATTGTTAAAGGAATTGCAGTCTTTCAGAATCCTCAGTTTGATCCAGCTTTTTCTTGCTGCAATAACCTTGACCCACATTTCATTTTAAGATTTTTCATTAGAGTTAGAATTCATTTCGTTGTTAAAACAATAAATAGGAAAATTCAAGAACTCAATTTCAGAAACAAAAGGCTCACATGCGTTTGTAAATTTTTTTGTACCGGTGTTATTATTGCGTGACGTAAGTATATTAGTTATTGTTAAAGTTGTATTGTATTTATTTATTTTATTAGTTAATTTGGTATAGCATATTATATCTAGTATAAATATATAAAAAAATTACATATTCATTATTGTTAACTTATCTAGATATATTGTTATTAACTATTTATTTTTTTAGCATGGTGCAATAGGCCTACTGGGGAAACCGAAAACCTTATCAAAAAAGCGGTTAAAGCGCCAAAAAGCATACCACATGGGTGATGTGGAAATGCTATACAATTCAACATCACTATTGTCGATGAAAATTTATATTCATTGTAATTGTTATAAAATATTGTAATTATTTTTTTTTCGATATGATTCCAGTTTTCTCTTATTATGCAACGCATATATGTGGCGAAACAACAAAACACCTAAGAGATGACTGAGCAATACAACAAATGTTAATATTCTAGAGGATTCAACGACGGACGTTCAATTAAAAATGAAGCAACAATTGAACTAAATTTAATTCTCAGTTATAATTGCAAATATACATAATCAGCCGTATCTATAATAGAATCTTAAAGGCTTCTTAACTTTAAAATGCCTTTAAACAGCACTTAAGTGTGAAATCGGTATCTATAATCAATTTTCATATTTAAGCAACGTTGCTTAAAGGTCTCTTAACTTAAACGCCATCCATCGCGTTTAGAGGTTGCTTAAATCTATCTTAAGTGTAGTTTGACATTTGAGAAGTATTTTTTTTTATATTTGTAATTGAGAATTTGTGTTTTGTGTGTAATATTTCTTAAAATCTGAATTTAAAAATGGATCCCAAATTTATTTCATTTATAAATGACTTAAATGTAATAAATACGTTAGGATATTTTAATTCACATAATATGATATATTTGGAAATGTTTTACGTTACCTTGTCGGCAGAGTCCCAATTTTCTGACCTTTTTCTCTTATTGGCAAGTATGGCGAAGTTGTTTTTTGTTTTCCAATTTTTTTTATTTATTAAATCTGTCACAAAACAGCTGTTTAAAAAAAAATGTAGTAATATTTTGTTTTGATTGTACTAGATTCGCAAATTCTTTTATGTTACGTGACACAATTATTGATTAGTTAAGCACCCATGCATAATTGATTATAGATGAGAATTTAAGCAACGTTGCTTAAATTCAAATTAAACATTTAAGCGAACTTAACTAAATTGCCTTTAAGAAACGTTTTAAGAAAATCTAATAAATATGGCTGAATATGTACTTGCATATATGAAAAAAAATATAATTATTTCCTATAGAATTTCCTTAATAACCAAATGTTTTTGGTTTTTAAAAATCCAGTATGTACAACAGACTAAATAAATACGAAAAATAAATGTTTAAGCAGTATTAACAAATTTTCAGCAGATGAATCTAAGCATAAAATAACATAAAACATAAATTTTTTAATTATAATGTAGAAACGGCAAATGTACATTAAACAAGTTAACTTTTTTATATTTTTCCAATAAGTTTACTAAAGTGCACATACTTCAAAAAACATTTAATTTTATTTATTAATTTTATTATTAATCTCACCCGCAATGCACATTTATGCAGTTAAAAATCTGACATACCCCGACTACTACAAACGAAATTTTTTCCACAACTATATTAAATAAGACTTAAACTAACGGAATGTCAGATTTTTAACTGCTTAAATGTACATTTCGGGTGAAATTGCACTTAGTTCATCTGTCTCAAAAACACCCTAAACTCCGCAGGCTGGACTATATGGAATGGATTCCGTTAGTTTAGGTCGTATTCAATATAATTATGGAAAAAAATGTTCGTTTATACTTCTTTGGGTATGCCCAATTTTTTGGGATTTTTTTTTTTGAAAAAGTTAAATTTAGAAAAAAAAATCGAGTTCACTACAAACAACTACAAACGAATAAGAATAAAAAAAATATTTGGTCAAGAAAAAAAAAATTTGGCGGACAGGTGTTTTTAGGGGGGGGGGGACATATTTGAGGGGGGGTTGAACTACAAACAAAACTAATTTTACTACAATCAACTACAAAAAAAAGCCCACCTAAAAACATTTTCAATATTTTTTTCGAAAAATTTGTGTTTTTTATTTTCATTCAAATACCTTATACTGAGCCCAGGGCTAATAATTATTTACTTAAATTTAAATATGTACTTGTATAAATCGGGACCAAATATTTAGAAACAATTTAATTCACTCCAAAGCGCGTAACAATTTTATATTATCGTTCAAATCAATATCAGGCCCAATAATTTAAAACCATGAGAGTTTCTCCAAAACAACAAAAGATCTAAAACTAATAATTTCATTTTAAATATAAATCGGGGGCCAAAGATTTAGAAACAATTTAATTTACTCCAAACCCCGTTATAATTTGTATATGTTTTATTTACTCCCGTGAAGTTGGCCCCCCAATTTTCAAAAAATTGATTTTTTTAGAGTTCTGGGTAGATTTGAAAATAGCAATAGTTCCGTGTAATCTTGGCCAGAAATAGAAAAAAAAAGATATGGGGGGCCAACTTCACGCGGCCCCGCTTTTTTCATGAAAATGAGATCTGATAAGAAATTTCGGTTCCTGATAAAGAGTTCTGGAATTCTCAATGGGTTTTGGACATAGTTCTGCAAAATTAGAATTTAGTAAAATTACATACCAATGATGGGGGGGCTAACTTCACACTTGCTTTTTATTAATTTTGCGGTACACTATGGAGTTCTGTTTAGAGTTCTGGGTAACTCCCCAAGAGTTCTAAATAGAACTATAACAAATTTGTTTGCCCCCCCCATCATTGGTAATTTTTCTAAATTCTAATTTTGCAGAACTATGTCCAAAACCCATTGAGAACTCCAGAACTCTTTATCAGGAACCAAAATTCCTTATCAGAACTCATTTTCATGAAAAAAGTGGGGCCGCGTGAAGTTGCCCCCCCATACTTTTTTTTCTATTCCTGGCCAAGATTACACGGAACTGTTACTATTTTTGGGCAAGAACTCTAGAACTCTTTCAAATCTACCCAGAACTCTAAAAAAAAATCAATTTTTTGAAAATTTGGGGGCCAACTTCACGGGAGTGTTGTATTTTCATTCAAATAATATTGAAATCAGAGCCAATAATGTGGAACCATACGAGTTTCCCCAAAATATAATTTACGTACTTATTTAAATTTAAATATACTAAATCGGGGTCAAAAATTTAGAAAAACAATTTAATTCACTCTACACATCATTACCTATAATTTTGTATTTTCAAATACATTATATTGAAGCCGCGGGGTCAATAATTTGGAACCATACGAGTTTCCACAAAACAACAAAAAATTAAAAAAATATTTATTTAAATTTAAATATAAGTAAACCGGCGCTAAAAACTTAGAAACAATTTAATACCTTTCAAACAATAATAATAATTTTGTATTTTTATTTTCATTCAAATACTTTATATTTAAGCCGGGGCTAATAATTTGGAACCATACGAGTTTCCACAAAAAATTTAAAAAGTATTTATTAAAATTTAAATATAAATGGGACAAAAATTTAGAAACAATTTAATTTCACTTCAAACCCATAATAATATTATAAGTACCTATATATTTTCAAAAAATACCTAATATTGAAGTCGGGCCAATAATTTGGAACCATACGAGTTTCCTTAAAACAACAAAAAATTACTTATTTAAATTTATAGAAATTGGGGCCAACAATTTAAAAACACAAACACAATCTAATTCATTCCAAACCCCGTAATAATTTTATATTTTTTATTTCCATTCAAATACCTTATATTGAAGCCGCGTCAATAATTTGGAACCATACAAGTTTCCACAAAACAACAAAAAATTTAAAAAAAAAATTATTTAAATTTAAATACAAGTACCTAAATGGGGGCATAAATTTAGAAACAATTGATTCTCTCCAAACTTCTTAATAATTTTATATTTTTTATTTCCATTCAAATACTTTATATTTAAGCCGTGGCGAATAATTTGGAACCATACGAGTTTCCACAAAACAACAAAAAAAATTTAAAAGTATTTATTAAAATTTAAATATAAATGGGACCAAAAATTTAGAAACAATTTAATTTCACTTCAAACCCTGTAATAATTTGATAAGTATTTTCATAAAATACCTAATATTGAAGTCGGGCCAATAATTTGGAACCATACGAGTGTTATAATAACTAAAATATTAAAACTTTCATTAAAAGCTACTTCTCATATAAGCTATGCAGTTTCATACACCATTGGTGTCAAGTTAGTCTTAAGAGTTCTCTCATCGAATAAGGACCTATAAAATCAACATGGTGTCAGATAAGACACCGCTTCTATGGAAGAGAAGTCGCCAGTGACAAAACAACAACAACAACTTTCCAACGATGACAAACATACTTTAGAACGAAACAGCACAACGACAATGACAGAGGAAGAGGAAAACCGCCTTCTTCTCGACCCCTTTGCAAAACTCGGGGTAGGGGGAGGAGCCAGCGCCGGATCGGTTGACATTGATATCGACGATGTCAGTGACTGCTGCTCCGTCGCCAGCTCCAATCTCTCTCGACTGTCTAACACTTCCAGGAGGAGCAAAATCTCCAACTGCAAGAAGACAGTTAGACGACTTGGTACCAAGGACTGGAACGAACTCTCGACACCGGAACGGACAAGACTGCAAAACGCACGGGACTTCCTACAGATGGGGTCAACAACAAAGAATGGGCCTACTGCCCATACTTTGGCGGGGGCCGCATCTGGGGAAGCCACGAGTGTGAGTAAGCCGATGGGACCACCCCCTTCATCTGCTGGTAAAATCCGGCATATGGGAGGGGTGGCCATGTCGTCTACTTCAGAAACAACGCATACGACTACAAGGGACTTACGTACTGACGCGATGCAGAAACCAGCCTCTACCTCATCCCACTCATCCGCCAGGCACTGCATGGGGCCACCTGCCTCTACTGGCCTGGTGGAAGGGGGGGTGAACCAAGAGAGGGTTGCTACGGAGCTGATGCGTCTGGGGAACATCTGGGGCCACAGCCCCACCTGTAACCTAGATGCTTCGACTTCGATAGCGACCATGGAATGCACTGACAAACCAATGCCAGTCTGCAATAGTGAGCTGTCCTCCGAACGAACCGGATCATGCATGAAGCCATCTGCTTCTACTTGCCCGGGGAATGAAGAGGCAGCCTACTCTGGGATGAAGGGAAGCAATACGTGTGGGGGGGCATGATGGGCCACAGCCCTACAAGCAACCCACGCACGTCTAGCTTCCCCGCACCAAACAGCTGTATTGGAGATTCGAACAAGGACAGCGCCGCATCAGTGAAAACCCTAGCAGTGCAACGCAAAGCGAAAGGTTCACTGAATGAACAACAAATTCGGCGCCGACAAATACGCAACGCTGAAAGGTTTATCCGGCGATTTGCTGGCAGGGACCCTGAGTCCCTAATGGCAAAAGAAAAGCTAGCACTGGATAAATCCAATCAGCGTCTACAAACAGCGACAAAAACTGACTTACGCGACAAGACTGAGCCGAACCCAACGAGTATGCAAAGGGGTTCTGGGAAGGAGAAGGTTGGCCATCCGCCCCACTCTGCCTCAGCCTCCACGGCATTAAAGTCCAAAAGGGCAAGGTAAGTGAGTAGCTCCCCGGCGACACCGTCGCCGAAGAACGCAAACAAGAAGGCCAAATCATCCCAAGAGACTGAAGAGGGGAACCAACAATTTGCCATCGCAGATTTTGGTAACCCTCAGAGGAAACTGACGGAAGATCAATGACAACTTCTAGAAATCAGAATCCTTGATGCAGTAAACGAGGCTATCGTCAAGAGCAGGCCACCGCCTCTCTTCGTTAACCTTAAGACCATCAACGGATTCAAAGTGATGACATGTGAAGACGATAAAACTCTCACGTGGCTTCAGGACTTTGTGAAAGACACAGAAGCCCCCTGGGAAAATGCAAAGCTCCGTCTAATCAACAAACGTGAGATTAACGAGCTCAACCGGCCTAGAGCAAAACTTCTGCTCCGTGGTCCTGCGATTCCCAGAGATCGCATCGAACGATACCTGCGATCCCTCAACACTGAACAGCTAAGCCAAGACTGGGAGGTGGAGAGCATAGGAGAGCAGACGAAGGAGGGAACCGAGGTGGTGGTCAGACTAACGCGCAAGTCGATCCCACTCCTGAGGAAAATTGGCTTTAAAGTGCGCGTCGGTATAAACCGATGCAAACTAAGATTAATAGCCAATCCGAGAAAACAGGTAAATAAAGGGGAGGAAGGGGCGGTTTTATAAAAGCATGAAATTAATACAAATAAATCTTCACCACAGTAAAGCCGCTAGCGCCAACCTGGTCTATCTCATGGAGAATAGACAAATTGACATCGCCCTTATTCAAGAACCCTGGATAGCAGGTGGCAAGATTAGGGGCCTAAGTAGCAAGGGACTACTGCTGTACAAAGCCGACCATGTAGGCAATAACAGTAAACATAGATCAAGCATTTTAGCTAGGAAAAATATTTAAATTTTCTTTCTATCTAAATATAGCAACGCAGATCAAGCTACCGTTATGCTTGAGCGTAACAGACTCCCACCGCTGGTAATAGCGTCTTGCTATATGCCTTTTGATGGCGAAGGACCCCCAGCTGACATCACTAAACTCCTGGAGAAACCAAAAAATGGGACCTGGTATTGGGGTGTGATGCTAATGCACACCACCTGCAATGGGGCAGTACAGATATTAACGCTAGAGGTGAGTTGCTTTTTGAATTCATTATTAGAAACAATATTCTGGTAGCGAATAGAGGAAATGAGCCCACTTTTATCACGAAAAATTGTCAACAGGTGCTTGACGTCACCCTGTTATCAAACTCAAATTCCATTTCTATAGAACATTGGAGTGTTGTTAAAGAACCATCTTTTTCTGATCATAGAATCATAGAATTTAGCATTCCTGCAACTCAAGAACTAAATAAACCATTTAGGAATTTTAGAAATACTAACTGGGATATTTTTAGTACAGAAGTAACGCAAGGGATAACCACACTCGACAGTAGTACTATACAAGACTCTGCGAGCTTAGACAATACCACTGCGGAACTCACAGAAATTCTGTGCAGAGCATATGAGAAAAGTTGCCCAATAAAACCTATTAGGAAGGGAAATAGAAAGCCACTTTGGTGGACCAATGAACTCAGTGATATCAGAAAAGCAACTAGAAAACTTTTCAATGCAGCTAAGCGCACGCGTAGTGAACATGACTGGGAGCTTTATAAAACCAGCCAACGCAGGTTCAAACCAGCAACGCAACACGCTAAACGAATCTCCTGGAAAGAATACTGCAACGAGGTTGAAAGAACTAGTGAATCAGCCCGGCTTCGGAAAATTCTCGCTAAGGATCCAATTCCTCTGGGTTCTCTTAAGAATCCCTCTGGACAGTGGACAGAATCCAGCAGCGAAACACTTGACATTTTGATTAAGGCTCATTTTCCAGGATGTAGTTCAGGTGTACCTGATATTCAGGTAACAGAATCTCTGAGAGAACACACAATCCCGCCGGATGTAATAACTGAGGAAAAGATTAAATGGGCCATTGGTTCATTCTCTCCTTACAAATCCCCGGGACTAGATGGTATCTTTCCCAAAATGTTACAGGAATGTGACTACTATCTGATACCACTTCTAAAGAAAATATTCGAGGACATTCTGAAATGGGGATATATCCCAAATTCGTGGCGTGAAGTAAAAGTAATCTTCATCCCTAAAGCTGGAAAACCCAGCCACACAAACGCCAAAGACTTTAGACCGATCAGTCTTACCTCGTTTATGTTGAAAACATTCGAGAGACTGTTAGATATCCATATTCGCTGTACGCTCCCGCAGGACGTTTTATCTCCAGCGCAACATGCTTACACTAAAGGGAAAAGTACGGAAACGGCTCTTCACAGTGTCGTTTCGACAATAGAAAAATCTCTAACTAACAAGGAATACACCTCAGCTGCCTTTCTAGATATTGAAGGAGCCTTCAATAATGTACAGAATGAGGCGGTTGAGAATGCTCTTGTAGAACTTGGTGTTGACAACGCCACCATTGATTGCATAATGTGTATGCTGAAAAACAGACGTATTTACTCAGAACTAGGTGGGGGCAAACATCTAGGGTGATAACATCTAGGGGGACACCCCAAGGTGGAGTCCTCTCGCCACTTCTCTGGCTTCTCGTCATGAACGTCTTACTGAACAAGCTTAAATACAGTGGGGTCAAAGCGGTAGCCTACGCGGACGACTTATCACTACTAGCAACAGGTAAATTCTTATCCACTAATAGTGAACAAATAGAATTTGCCCTGTCCACAGTTTGCACCTGGACAAAGAATTGTGGTTTAGCGGTAAATCCGTCAAAAACAGAACTAGTCCTCTTTACAAACAAGAGGAAGTTACCCGTTTTCAAGATTCCATCAATTGACGGCATCCAACTCAAGATTTCAGATAGCGCAAAGTATCTGGGAGTAATCCTGGATAAAAAGCTAAACTGGAGTCTGAATATCAAAGAAAGAGCTCAGAAGGCAATGTTTGCCCTCTACTCTTGCAATAGAATTTTCGGAAAAACCTGGGGACCCAATCCAAAAATCATTCTATGGATGTATACGGCAATAGTGAGACCGATACTAACTTATGGTTGTATAGTTTGGTGGAATGGAGTAGAAAAAGCTTCCAATCTTAAAACTTTAACCAAAGTACAAAGAATGGCATGCATTGGGATCACAGGAGTAATGAGAACCACCCCGACCGCGGGGCTTGAAGCCATACTTAATCTTAAGCCCCTAGACTTATTTGTACAAGAATCTGCAGCAAATAGTGCAATACGACTAAGCCAAACAAATGGCTGGAAACACAGTCAAACTGCCCACGCTCAGATTTTAAACAAGTATATAGGTAGTAATGTTTGCACAGACTATACTACTCCCCAACTAGACTTCTATAGACCATTCACTTCTAGCATCCCTAGTAGGCAGGAGTGGGTAGTCACTCAACCACATGACCCAACGGTAGCAGTTTTTACCGATGGGTCAAAAATGGAATGTGGAGTTGGACCGGGATTCTATTCGGAAACCCTAAATTTAGCCAGCTCCTTTAGACTCCCGGACAATAGCAGTGTTTTCCAAGCTGAGGTTCTGGCAGTAACTAAAGCTGCAGAACGGCTGTCAATGCTGGCCATACCGCCAACTGATATTACTTTCTTCACTGACAGCCAATCAGCCATAAAAGCACTCTCTGCCATCGAAAAAAAATCTAAACTCGTTTTCTGCTGCCGAGAAGAGCTCAAGGTTCTTGGCTCGCAGCACAAAATAAGACTCTGCTGGGTTCCTGGCCATATAGGAATCCCAGGTAACGAAAAAGCAGATGAATTGGCACGAATTGGATCATTAGCTGATCCAAACCAAGCAGAACTTAACATTTATGCACCAATCTGCTCCTTCAAACAGACTGTGGCAAAGAAAATTCTTGAGAAAACAAATGCAAGGTGGACCCTACTCGACTCCTGCACGAATACCAAAAAACTTTGGCCGTGTTTTGATAAGGGGAAGACAGATAGGATCTTGAAGCTAAATAAAAAATCACTATACTCTCTCGTAGGTACAATCACCGGACACAATCTGCTGAAGTACCACATGAAAAAGCTGAGGCTCAGCACGGATGATCTATGCAGAGGCTGTGGCGATGAAGAAGCACATGAAGACTCTTCTCACTTCTTGTGTCACTGCCCAGCACTCTCGCAACTGAGAAACAAACACCTAGGAAACTATTTCTTCAATAACCTAGAAGAGCTCTCCAACCTATCTGGTGTGCAACTATCGAAATTCATCAATGCCTCCAGATGGCTTGATGGTCCATGAAACTTATAGGTTAAATCATTATTTGGAGCGTTCAATCCTCCAGGGTGTCACAAGGGATCTACATTGATCTAAGTGTTATAGAAACAAGATCCTCTATCAGCCCAACAACCTAACCTAACCTAAGACAGATCCAAAGCAACATCAACCGGTACCTAGTGGAGTAATTCCAGTAAATGGATTAGCTCAACTTAATGTAAAATCGGAAAACCTGGGAGTTGCTTGGACAAATTGGATTAATCATTTCAAAATATTTTTGCGAGCATCGAACCTTGAGATTGAGTCCAATGAAAGAAAGCTGGCACTTCTCCTCCATTATATGGGTCCGGAGTCAGTAACAATATTCAGTGCCTTTAATCTTGATGTAGACCAGGTTAAGTACGACGATCTTGTTAAAAAATTCGAACAACATTTTTTGCCTAAAAAAAATTTCGCAATACACAGGAATACATATTTTCTTCGTAAGCAGAATTCAGGTGAGACCATCGAGGAATATGTAACCGCTTTAAAAAACTTAAGTTTCGATTGTGAATTCGGGAGTCTCCGTGAAAGTCTTGTGCGTGACATATTCCTTTCTGGCTTATCCGATGGACACGTGGCCATAAAAGAAAAACTTCTAAACGAAGGCGACATAACCCTAGAAAAAGCAGTCTAGATCGCTAAGAATTCAGAGTTAGCCAAAGAACAAGTGAGACAACTACAAGCTGAAACACATGAAAATTTCATGGAAGCTGTACAAGTACATGGAAGCCGCAAGCCCTCGAAGCCGTAAGAAGAGCACCGCCAGTCCTTGAAACCGAAAGAAGAGCAAAACAATCGTTGACAATCTGACTCTATCACATAGTTATCGCTGTCCAGCTATCGGTATTGTATGCAAAAAGTGTAACAAAAGAAATCACTACGCAAAGATGTGTAAAAATACAAGACAAGTAAAAAACGTTGACTACGATACAGATTCAAATGCGTCGTCCTCCACCCATTCTCTGTTTTTGGGTCCGCTACGAATTTTTTCAACATCGTCATCGTTCTCACCTACTTCTTCACACTCTACATCATCCAAGGCAATAATGTCATCTTAATCACACTCATCATTACGGCAAAAGCCAAAGACATTACATCTTCCGTCAAACTCGCCATCGTCTTCAACTCCGCCGTCATCGACATTATCCCCGCCATCAAAGTCAACATCGTCATCTCTATCGCACTCACCACCATCATCAAAATCATGGGAAGAAATTTCCTCGTCATCCAAGTCAGCATCGTCATCTCTATCGCGCTCATCGTCATCATCTTCAGCAACAATGTTAAGAGAAAATCAGGTAACACCAACAAAAACAAAACTAATAACCAAAGATGTATTATTGACCAATTTGGAGTATAACAAAAAAGTGGATAAGATGAAAATCTTGTTTTTCCTTCGGCTTATTTGGTCACAGTAGTTGTTGCAATGAAACAAAAGTTTACATTAGCTTTTCCCGACGCTTCGGGAAGGGGTTGCTGCCTTCTTCAGGGGAACTTTAGTACAAATTAAAAAAACATAATTTGGTAACAAAAATATGGCAACTCAAAAACAATAAACTTACATTATTTAAAATGACAAAAAATTTGTAAACAAAATTTACATTGAATAAATATTTGAAAATTTATATAAATAAAAATGAAACAAACTGAAACACTTCAAAATGAAGTTTAGTCTTTACGTTTTTCTTTTAGAATATTGTATAAACAAAATGACGTTTAATCAGAGACTAGAGAACAGTATACATCGGATATGTTTTGCGTATCTACTTTGCGATTCATGTTGTTGCTGTTGTTGATGATGTACAGCGTCTTACTATGTCAGTTGACGCATCAAAAGCCGCAGTAGGGGCAGTTATTTCGCATTCAAAGTCTCCGATTGCATACGCTTCCGCAACATTAACAGTATGCCAACAGAATTACGCGCAAATAGAGAAAGAGCTCTTTGCGATTGTGTTTGGTTGCTACAAATTTCGGCAATACATCATTGGTCAAAAAATTACTGTTGAAACTGACCATAAACCTTTGGTCCCATTGTTCAAGCGTGAACTTCATAAAATTTCAGTTCATCTTCAACGTCTCATGCTGAAACTTCAATGTTATGATCTTCTCGTTGTCTATATTTATTTATTTATTGTCCAAATATAAATCACGACATAGCAAATCTGGTGAATAATTGTGAAACTTGTATTCGATATCGGAATGCAAATCAGAAAGAACCACTTCAACACCATGAAATTGTTACAAGTCCTTGGTACAAACTTGGTATGAATCTTTTCGAATTTAAAAACAAAACTTTTCTCCTTGTAGTCGATTATTTTTCCAAATACATTGAAGTTGAGGTCCTAAATTCAGGTTTTTCAAGTTATTTAATTATAAACAAATTAAAATCAATGTTCGCGAGACATTATTATTTCCGACAACGGACCGCCATTTAACTCGCAACATTTTCGAACTTTTGTTAAAAGCTGGAACATAGTCCATATCTAGCGCGATCTAATGGCTTGGCAGAAAGGTCCATACAAACAGTTAAAAAATTATTCAAAAAATGCGAACAAAGTGGATCGGATCCGTACATAGCATTGTTGCATTACCGCACAGCCGACAAAGGTGTAATTCGTTCACCATCTGAGTTACTCATGTCGCGTAGACTTCGTACAAAATTACCAGTTTTAATTAATACCCTGAAACCTCATTTAACAAATAAAGGTGAATATAAAAAAAAATTGAAAAAATATCAAAATAACGTTAAAAAACGGTACAATGGAAAATGCAAATCCAAGAATGATCTGAATGAAGGGCAAAAGATTTACTTTAAAAAAAAATCCTCAGTCCGTTTGGGAAGCTGGTACAGTAGTCTCAAAATGCCCCGAACCTCGTTCTTTTATTGTCCAAGACCAAGACGGCAACCAACTTAGGCGCAGTACACAACATATTTTTGAGCCACCCCATTCCGGCAATTCAAAAGAGCTGACGAACAACCCAAATGAAGAAAGCAATGGTACTACGACTAATCAAGAATCTCAAATCACAGAAAAATCTTTAAATGAACCAGTAGAAATTAAAAAAGAAATGATAAATCAAGATGCTTCGAATAAAACGAGATATGGCCGATTAGTTAAGGCACCAGAAAGACTTAATTATAACTAGAGATTTGTTATATTTTTTTTAAGTTTTTGCTCTAATTAAATCAGTCAAATTTAGAAGTATTAAATATTTATAATTTTGAAAACTTATAATGGATTTTAAAATTGAAAGTGTTTATATTATTTGTATTTTTATTTTATTTTTTTTTTAGGTTTTTGAATTTAAGGGTTTGTTTCACAATGTCTGGTTGAAGTTCCCTATAACTATCCGACACACAAATTATCCGCAACTTAAATCCTCTCATTAAAAAACTTTGCGTTTCACAATCATAAATTTATGTGCCACTTAGCTAGTTGTCCGTTATTCCAGTTTTCCAAAGAATTTGACTGATTGAAAATAATCAATCAAATAATTATTAATTTATTCTCAAGTTGTGAATTTTAAAGTGTCATAATTAAACGTTTTGGACCCAGAACTGGTAAAAAAAACAACATTACTATGGTGTGTTAAGGCCGATTGCTGCAATTTGATAAAATCCAGTTAGAAATTTTGTGTTGATATGTAAATGAGAGTGATTTAAAATACGTTTTAAAGTTGAATTTTTATGGTGTTAAGGGGTGGAATTTTTGTCGTGAAGTAAGTATTTAAGTAATTGGGTTAACGCATACAAATATCCGTCACTAGTCCACACTATTGATGTTTTTGTTGACTGAGTCACATTCACAGCTGTACATACTTTATTTGCCAGTTCAATTTTTTAATCAGCACTTCAACTGGCCTGTAAAATATTTCGAACTTTAAGTGCCACTTAGACTTATTCAGATATTGTGAAACGTAAATGAGGTTTTTAAGTGACGAATAAGTTCCATGTAGCTTAATTGTAACTTTAATCAGACATTGTGAAACAGACCCTAAGAGTTTTTAAATTTAAATTGAATTGTTTTTTTTTTAATTAATATTTTCTTAAATTGAATTTGAATTATTAAAATCTAAAGGAAAAGATGATGTAATAAATAAAATATTAGAGCTTTCATTAAAAGCTACTTAACATAAGCTATGCAGTTTCATACACCATTGTTGTCAAGTTAGTCTTAAGAGTTCTCTCTTCGAATAAAGACCATATAAAATCAACAACGAGTTTCATTAAAAGAACAAAAAATTACTTACCTATTTAAATTTATTTAAAACGGGGCCAGCAACTTAGAAACAATTTCATTCACTCCAAACCCAGTAATAATTTTATATTTTTTGTTTTCATTCAAATACCTAATATTAAAGTAGGGGTCAATAATTTAGAACCATACGATCTTCCCCAAAACAAGAAATAAAATTTAAAAGAATTATTTATTTAAATTCCAACAGGAATTGGGCCAAAAATGTAGAAAAAATAGTCACTCCAATCCAAACCCCGTAATGATTTTGTTTTTTTTTTTTTTCATTTTCAATTCATTCAAATACCTTTTATTGAAGCCCCAGGGCCTATAATTTGGAACCATACGAGTTTCCCCAATACAAGAAAAAAAAATAATTTATTTAAATTTAAATATAAATCGGGGACAATAATCTAGAAGTAGATAATTTAATTCATCCCAAAGCCCGTAACAATTTTATATTTTTTTTATTTTTATTCAAATATTGAAGCCGGGCCAATACTTTGGAACTAAACGAGTTTCCCCAAAACAAAAAATAATTCATTTAAATTTAAATATAAATCGGGGCCAAAAATTAAGAAACAATTTAATTCATTTATATTTTTTATTTTCATCAAAATACCTTATGTTTAAGCCGGGTAGGGTTACCTTTTCTGAAAATGAAAAAAGGGCGATTTTGGATTCTTTTATGGGGAACAACTGCGTCTTAGTGGGGACACAAGCTTAAACTTACTTTACTTGAAATTAAATAAGAAAACACAAAACAATTTAGGCAACCTCTTTTTTTAATTTCTAATTAAATATGAACTATGTATATAGGGAGAGTTCTAAGTTCTACGGATTGTCAAAGTCCCTAGCTCAGCTTGTAATCCAAAGCAAAATCTTTTGGTTGAAAACTGGCAAAATAGGCTTAGTAGTGAGGATATAAGCCAGCTAGATTAACTTGTAGCTAATAAAAACTTATACAGGGTGTCCGGTAAAGATTGGATAATCCTTAAACGGCGTATAGGGTAGTATAGCCTACTTTATGACTGCTACGAAACCGGAAATAAAAAGGGTACTCAAAATATGTGCATTTTTGCGTTCAGTGTATTTTTTTTATTTACTTTACTTTTTGAATACCACGACTACAAATGAATGAACTCCACCGATTTTCTTTTGCAGCAATTTTCTACATATCTATTGGTGCCAAAATATAATCGGTAGAAAATTTTAATAGCTCTTGGACTTTTTTTTTTATTAAAAAACAAAATGAATTTCCGGTTTCAGAGTAGTCATAAAGTGAGCTATACGCCGCCGCCGTTTCAGGATTATCCAATCTTTAGCGGACACCCTGTATAGTACGGTGATTGATGGTGTGGCGAGAAATATAATTGTAAGAAGCAAGAGGCTCTGCAAAGAGCTCAGCAAACAAGGCCGCACAGTCTGTATCATGTTCTTTTCTATAATGCTGGGTGTAGTTGTACATCAAAAATTCGATGGATTTTCAAGGCAATAGTAGGGCTAAAAATGCTAAATGGAACAAGCAGAACAGCATGTGGAAATAAAAACTGTTCTCTATGCAATTTGAGAGAAGTGTCGACTCTTTTGAATTTTCTGGGCGTATGTTAGTGATTAGGAGCGTACGATGGTCTATATAAGAATAAGAAATGCTTTTGCTTTATGTACTTGATCCAAGTGTGGTCACTGAATTTTGGAATGTCGAACGTGATTCGAATTCTGTTATAAAATATTTAGAAATAGCACAAAAAATCAGGAAAACTGCTTTCTCATTTTTAGTTTTTAGGGAGAAAAAAGTTCTTGAGACAAAAAAGGAGACAATCTCTCAAAAGAGGGATGAAAGGTTAGCCTAAAGCCGGGGCAAATAATTTAAACATACAAGTTTCCCATAAACAAGAAAAAGAAATTATTTATGTATTTTAAATATAAATCGGGGCCAAAAATTAAGAAACAATTTAATTCACTCCAAACCCCGTAATAATTTTGTATTTTTTGTTTTTATTCGAATAACTTATGCCGGGCCCAATAAAAAAGGCAGGTGTTCGATCTAAGATAAGTAAAGTAGGTATGATGGATAGACTGACTCAAATCAAAAACGAATTCAATTCAACGAACGCTTAAATGTTTATTTCACAAATTTTATATAGTTAATAATAATTTTAAAACAGGAAAATCAAATATATAGAAAAATTTTTAACATAAATAAATCATAAAACAGAGATTCTTTTTTTTTATAAACAATAAAGTGAATTTAAAATAAGTATAAGTTAACTTAGTTTTTATAAACCTAAATCTTTTCTTGCCGATTTATGAAATGGAATGTAATCAACGGCAGGTCAATGCTCTCACGCAGGTGTTCTCAGTGTTAATCCAGTACTTTGTCACTTTATTGTATGCTTATAAGACTAATAATAATAAAAAAAATAGTAAAAAGAAAGTTAATCCTTTTTTCGTAGATTTTCTTAAATCGTAGGTTTTCTTAAAAAAATGCAGTTAATATTACTTTTGATTAAGAGCATTTAATATTAGGAAAAACAAATTTTTTTCTTTTTTCAAAATTTTGAATTTGAAAATAAAACGAAAACTATTTACGCCAACAACTTTATTTAAAAATAAAATTAAAGAATGGATTTCTGACTTTTCAAAATGATATAGAACTCTGTCGGTTCTTTTTTATTAATTTTGTTTCTGTTTTAAGTGATTTTTTTTGAAAATTGCAGCTCCCGCCCACCTGAACAGTGGAAATATACCCCTCCTCCAATACAACTTTTTTCTGGTCTAAGTCCAACCTATACGCCCTAGCTTTTTGTCACACCTTATGCAAATCACTCTGTATGTTGGCGTTATCGCAACTCATCATACCGCAGCTGAACATAACCCAACTCATCACAACCCAGTTCATCATAGGGTTGAACTCATCACATCATAGGGAAATTGGACTTCTCATCATGGCGTATGATGGGGTCATTTTATTATATGAAAGAGTTCATTCGGATTACTTTTTAAACATGTTGTGTTAAAAGGAAGTTCCCCATTTCATAGCTTTGTGTTTTTTGTGAAATTATTTTAATGTCAGTCTCAGCGTTGCCACAATGTGCCCGATCGGGCCATTTGGCCCTGGAAGTTCAACTTATTTCAAATTTTATTAACATTATGTGTTTTGTTCTTATTTTTCATTTATTAACTGTTTTGATATTTGCATACCACCAAAAGATTACAATTGTAAAACGAACAGTTCTTTTTGTCGAGTGCCAGATATACAACCGCAGTTTAGACTTTAGATTTTTTATCTCACGATTACTTTAGATTTGTCGGAGGTTCAACGCTGGTGCAAGCATGTATTTGGATATTATAAATTCACTTTTTTGAACACTGAACCATATGTTTGAACCGCAGTTAATGGGCCAAAGTTATTGGGTTAAAATGATTGAAATAAGGTTAGAATATTTTTATGGCTGTCCCTAAGAAAACAATCGAATAGTAGATTATGTTCCAACTGAGCCTGAAATTGTACAATTTCGAGAACTCAATTTCAAAATTATGCAAAGTGTTCACGCTGAAAATGAAACAATTTTGACTGACAACTTATGTACATTGGAAACTATTTTGATCATTGAAATAATCCTATTGCTTTTAAAAGAAAGTTTTAAAAATATTAACTATTTTTGATATGAAAAAAAATTCCATGAATAATTCCCTTCATTTTGATACCAAAATGCTATCAACTTTCTTTCTATAAGTTCCTCAAAAAGGAAAGACAAAATTTTCAATGATGGTTTTCAATGAAAGCTAGAACTGGCGGGCGCCTACAATTTTTTTTTTTATTCTTTGTAGTTCTGTTCGTTCACTTTATTGGGAAATAATTGTTATAACTGTTATAAAACGGAATTTTGTTCGCAATTTCATTGAAATTGAGGTGATTTGAGATTATTTTGAAATTGCCTCATTGTATGGGAAATTGTGCAATTTTGAAGATGATTTCGGAAAAACAATCCAAAATTGCGCAATTTCGTTCAGTGAGAACATACTATAAACATTTGTTTTAGAAATTTCCGAAAAAAAATTTTAACGTGGATTTTGGCCCCAAATTTCAGGAAATGGCCCGCAATAATTTTCTTTGTGGCAAAGCTTAGACTCATCTCATCGCGGGAGCGATGAGCAGACAACGTGTTTGGTGTACTTGCGTATTTTTTCTAATTGAATCAGGTTGCTTAATAATAATTAATGAGCCAAAGGTTAGTTTAGATTCCAGAATAGGTAGATAGGTATTTTTTTTTTATATATGTATGTAGGTTCCTCATTAGTTGGATAGAAGGTAGTACTTGAAAATAAAAAACAGTTTATATCTATAAATATAATATGCAATTAAAAAGGCCGCCAAAAGTCTACTAATTTCAGTAACTGGTAACCTAGGTAGGTATATATGTACCTGCGTGGCATGTTATAAAAACCGAACTCGAGATTTTGATAAAAGTTGATGTTAGGATGACAGAGGGAAAACCAAAAAAAGTGGGTCTCGCCGTTTGCCTGTCTGTCTGTCTTTCTGTTGGGCGACGACGGCAACAAGCGTTTTTTAGACATTCCTCCTACGGCTTTTATTCAATTTCATAGAGCCAAAAATATAAATACCTACCTGAATTCTTTTAGCATTTTTATTAGCATTCTCCTCCCCCTTTTCAAAATCGACGAGGAAATTCTTTGCTGCATATTTTCAATTCCATTGGAATGCCAGATCGTTTCCAGTTCGCGCATGTACGTTACTTTCATTTTATTAGGGAGCAAGCAATATATACATATATACACGAAAGTATGTGGTGGTAGTGGTAGTGGTGCTGCTGGTTGTGGTGGTTGTAGTTGAGGTGGTTGACGCACTTCATCCACTTCTTCATGCATATTATCCTGATGATTTTCTAAATACCATCTGTTCACTTCTTCCAGACAAGGTGCATCTTGAGGAATATTTTCCTGAAATATAAAGAAAATATTTATTTTTTTTAATTAATTCTTTTTTATATACTTACCACAATAAAATTCCTTCTAAATTTTCTGGCTAAATCTCTGTCCGTGTTGCGAATATATATATAAGGTATTTAAGTTTTCCATTTTTTTTTTTAAATTATTGAGTTTCTCAAACAAATGAATTGAACTCAATGAAAAATATTTTAAAACTATTTTCTATATTTTCTATAGATTTTCAAATGAGTATCTGATAAATACAAAAAATATCAAATTGTTTTTAGACTGAGTTATTTTCAAACAGGAACCTGAAACTTCCACTAAAAAAAAATGTTCGAAGGACTGATGTACGAAGGCCAGATACATGAAAAGCAAAATGCTCGAAACGAAACATCCTCCAAATACAAATGTAGTAAAGGACAGATGTACGCAAGCGACTCTACCTCTCAAACAAAATGCTTGAACGACATATGCACGAAACCCAGATGTACGAAAAGCAAAATGCAAATAACGACATATCCTCGAAATACAAAAGCACTTAAGAACGGTTGTACTCGTGACACATGTACGAAAAATACACACTACTATCCTAATATTTTTGCTCGGCTTTTGAGCTACCTGGGCAGACTTTGAAAGTCCCACCGAGCAACCATGTCTTACACCGTACAAGTTTATTCGATCCGATAAAGTGCCTATTTGCATTGTATTTTTGATGAACGGCGCATCCAGTGAGATGGATAGATTTTAAGGTGAGTAAGTATGGTAAGAGAAGGGTAGATTGCACCGATTTGGGTGGGATCTTCCCTTATCTTTCTTACTCACATTAAATCTACCCATCTCACTGGATGCGCCATTGATCAAAAATACAATTTAAACTGGCACAAAGAACTGAATATTGTTAGTATTCGGTCAACATCCCCGCTGCCTGTGTCAACCATCAAAAAATCTGCGGGATCCGAAGATAAGTTCAGCGCGAATGTTTATATTGGATCGAGTGTGTGGGATCAGCATTGACTGTTGTCGACGCTTGCGCTCACGCGACACAAATTTCTGCATGGAAGTCATGCTTTGCCCACAGAATATAAGCTGTGTGTAGAAGCTCCTCCTAAAGTTCTTGAAACTAACGTCCTTGCAGCCATTTAAAATCCTTTTCAAATTTTTTTTTTTGACGTATCGGAAAAAACGCTCCTGTTACATTGAATGCAATCAAGAGAGTAAAGTCCCTAAGAAAACAATCTAATAATAGATTTGTTCCCACTGAGCCTGAAATTGCACAATTTCGAGAACTCAATTTCGAAATTATGCAAAGTGTTCACACTGAAAATGAAACAATTTCGACTGGCAACTTATGTACAATGGAAACCATTTTAATCATTGAAATAATCGTATTGATTTAAAAAGAAACTTTTAAAAATATTAACTATTTTTGTGACGAAAAAAAATCTAGGAATAATTACCTTCATTTTGATACCAAAATGCTATCAACTTTCTTTCTATAAATTCCTCAAAAAGGAAAGACAAAATTTTCAGTGATGGTTTTCAATGAAAGCTAGAACTGGCGGGCGCCTACTATTTTTTTTTATTCTTTGTAGTTCTGTTCGTTCACTTTATTGGGATTTCATTGAAATTGAGGTGATTTGAGATTATTTTCAAATTGCCTCATTGTATGGGAAATTTTGAAAATGATTTCGGAAAAACAATCCAAAATTGCGCAATTTCGTTCAGTGAGAACATACTAAAAAAAACATATTTGTTTTAGAAATTTCCGAAAAAAAATTTTAACGTGGATTTTGGCCCCCAATTTCAGGAAATGGCCCGCAATAATTTTCTTTGTGGCAAAGCTTAGACTCATCTCATCGCGGGAGCGATGAGCAGACAACGTGTTTGGTGTACTTGCGTATTTTTTCTAATTGAATCAGGTTGCTTAATAATAATTAATGAGCCAAAGGTTAGTTTAGATTCCAGAATAGGTAGATAGGTATTTTTTTTTATATATATATGTATGTAGGTTCCTCATTAGTTGGATAGAAGGTAGTACTTGAAAATAAAAAACAGTTTATATCTATAAATATAATATGCAATTAAAAAGGCCGCCAAAAGTCTACTAATTTCAGTAACTGGTAACCTAGGTAGGTATATATGTACCTGCGTGGCATGTTATAAAAACCGAACTCGAGATTTTGATAAAAGTTGATGTTAGGATGACAGAGGGAAAACCAAAAAAAGTGGGTCTCGCCGTTTGCCTGTCTGTCTGTCTTTCTGTTGGGCGACGACGGCAACAAGCGTTTTTTAGACATTCCTCCCACGGCTTTTATTCAATTTCATAGAGCCAAAAATATAAATACCTACCTGAATTCTTTTAGCATTTTTATTAGCATTCTCCTCCCCCTTTTCAAAATCGACGAGGAAATTCTTTGCTGCATATTTTCAATTCCATTGGAATGCCAGATCGTTTCCAGTTCGCGCATGTACGTTACTTTCATTTTATTAGGGAGCAAGCAATATATACATATATACACGAAAGTATGTGGTGGTAGTGGTGGTGGTGCTGTTGGTCGTGGTGGTTGTAGTTGAGGTGGTTGATGCACTTCATCCACTTCTTCATGCATATTATCCTGATGATTTTCTAAATACCATCTGTGCCGAGATTTATTTATTTCAGCGAGTGAAGTGAGACGACTCGCCTTACTCGCCGACTCATCTCACTTCACTCGCAAAAGTGATTTAGCTATTAAAGTGAAATGAGTAATTTCGAATTTAGTTTAGAACACATGAAATGTCATAACCAAAGACTATATTTTATTTTGTTGTCTTTGGTTTGTTTTCTTTTTGTGATTTGAGGTTTCAATTTTATCAAATTTAACAAAAATAGTGTATCATAGCAATTAAATAGACAACAAAATTGAAAAATAAAATAAAATAGGAAAACTAAACTAAATAAATGTGTGATTTTAGTGTAAAGTGTCTTCTAAATCTTTTTCCAATGTTTTGTAATTGGAACTTCCTAGTATGTCGATGAGGCGATACTTAATTTTTTTTTAAATTGAAATAAACAAAAATATAAACAACAAATTAAAAAAAATGTTCATGAAGTATTTTTTACTAAATGTGTATATTTATATATAAATAAATCTAGTGCATACATATATGTACATTTTTAACTATACATACATTTTTGTCTTGCAATTTCATTTCACAAACGTGCGTAGGATGTGTAACAATTCCTTTAGAAAAGAACAAATACTAATGCAAAAGTATAAATTTACCAACACATACATCAAGTCACCGCTGAAATATCCGGCGAGTAATCTGACATTTCATTTCACTCGCTCACTCACTCACTTTTGCTAGCTAAATCGATTTTCAGTGAAAAGTGACTCATCTCACTCACTCGCTGCGGTTTCGAATTAGCTAAATCTCGGCACTGTTCACTTCTTCCAGACAAGGTGCATCTTGAGGAATATTTTCCTGAAATATAAAGAAAATATTTATTTTTTTTTAATTAATTCTTTTTTATATACTTACCACAATAAAATTCCTTCTAAATTTTCTGGCTAAATCTCTGTCCGTGTTGCGAATATATATATAAGGTATTTAAGTTTTCCATTTTTTTTTTAATTATTGAGTTTTTCAAACAAATGAATTGAACTCAATGAAAAATATTTTAAAACTATTTTCTATAGATTTTCAAATGAGTATCTGATAAATACAAAAAATATCAAAGTGTTTTTTAGACTGAGTTATTTTCAAACAGGAACCTGAAACTTCCACTAAAAAAAAATGTTCGAAGGACTGATGTACGAAGGCCAGATACATGAAAAGCAAAATGCTCGAAACGAAACATCCTCCAAATACAAATGTAGTAAAGGACAGATGTACGCAAGTGACACTACCTCTCAAACAAAATGCTTGAACGACATATGCACGAAACCCAGATGTACGAAAAGCAAAATGCAAATAACGACACATCCTCGAAATACAAAAGCACTCAAGAACGGATGTACTCGTGACACATGTACGAAAAATACACACTACCTGGGCAGACTTTGAAAGTCCCACCGAGCAACCATGTCTTACACCGTACAAGTTTATTCGATCCGATAAAGTGCCTATTTACATTGTATTTTTGATGAACGGCGCATCCAGTGAGATGGATAGATTTTAAGGTGAGTAAGTATGGTAAGAGAAGGGTAGATTGCACCGATTTGGGTGGGATCTTCCCTTATCTTTCTTACTCACACTAAATCTACCCATCTCACTGGATGCGCCATTGATCAAAAATACAATTTAAACTGGCACAAAGAACCGAATATTGTTAGTATTCGGTCAACATCCCCGCTGCCTGTGTCAACCATCAAAAAATCTGCGGGATCCGAAGATAAGTTCAGCGCGAATGTTTATATTGGATCGAGTGTGTGGGATCAGCATTGACTGTTGTCGACGCTTGCGCTCACGCGACACAAATTTCTGCATGGAAGTCATGCTTTGCCCACAGAATATAAGCTGTGTGTAGAAGCTCCTCCTAAAGTTCTTGAAACTAACGTTCTTGCAGCCATTTAAAATCCTTTTCAAATTTTTTTTTTGACGTATCGGAAAAAACGCTCCTGTTACATTGAATGCAATCAAGAGAGTAAAGGATAGAAGAATATATTTAAATAAAAAAATAAAAAATCGATACATTTTTTGCCCTTAAATGCTATAACGCTGAAATTTGGTAAGCTGTGAGATTTAATATATAAATATATATTTTTGGTACTCAAATTTAAGAGGGGGTAGGGGCTTGATGTCTTGAAGTAGGTAAGAACAATTTCCTAACTCCAATTCCATATTGGCTTTAAATCCTAAGACTGAAATTTGGTTTAACAGTGAGATTTAGTTACAAAATTAAGAGAGTGTAATAAAAAAAAATTCGATTAATATTGTAGTTATTCGCATAAAAAATTGCCTTTATAAGACGCAAGAAAGCGAGTTATTATTATTATTTTGCATAAGAAAGCACAGGCTTTCTTATGGGAAAAAGTAATGATGATATGTGTTTGCGTGCGTTGAGTAGAACAAAAGTACACATATTGATGTGGTGTTTGGATTATGGTTGGATTGGCGGGTAAAATCTCATGTGCGTGTACAGGTGTGAGGTATGGACACATATTATTATGTCTCTTCGTTTATATTCATGTTGCTAATTCATTGAATTTGCAAAGGTAACTCGATAGGAATCGTGTTATATGGACGCCACGCCATGGACGGCGCGCCACTGCTACCTACTCAACTCATGTTCTTACACAGAGAAATCCCTAACCGACTGTTTATGTTTTTTTATATGAACTTTTACTATACCTATAAATATACACTATAATATCACCACGATTTACCGACGACGAAAACAGTAAACTCTACCTCGCTCCCACCCTTACCAAAGGCACATGGTTTGAATTGTTTTTTTTTTTCTCATTCATTGAAGAATTCGCTGAAAAAAAAACCTGGATACATTTTTTCACCACCCCACCATCACTTATCCACATCAAACATTTTTTACCACTTTTACTACCTACATAAATAAAGTATTCAAATAAAAATATTAACTAAAAAAAATGTTTGTTTTTTTTAGCCGAATCTGGAAACCGAAAAGTGCCATCGGCATCAAAAAGCAATGAGCAACCAAAAGTATTGATTTGACAAACCTAACCAGTCAAGATTCAAGATTTTTTATTGAACATTATGTATACAATTGGTTAAACTTAAAACTATAAAGATACAATGAATATAAATAGAGGTTTGTTGACTCATAGGGGGCCTAACTTTATACATTGGCTCAAAAAATAAAAAATAATAATAATATATTTTACATGTCATGTCTTAAATTAAAAGTCGGTTGACTAAGATGTCCTCGGGGTGTTCCGTCCCGGTTGCCTAGTTGGTGAGTTAGTTTGGGTTGGGTTGATTTTTAGCCACGGTGGAAGGCTGACCCAGTGTCAGCGTAAAAGGAAACTGCTTCTCCGTTGTCCGTTGGGATACTTTCAAGTATATCTAAGGCACTTAGGTACCTAGGTTCGGGATGTCGTTCCTGGCTGATCATCCTTATCATCAGCGGGTTTGGGTGGTTACCAGTGTTGGTGATGAATTTCTTTGCTGATTGTACAAGAAACAGGTCCAGTGGCTTGATTTTGGCTTCTTCGTAGACTGTCTTGTTGCTGTAATGCTTCCGCCGTTGACGATCGAAATTAAGTCCGGTGCATATCCTCAGAATTTTCCTTTCGAAGAGTAGGAGCTTTTGCATGGCTGTCTTCGAGATGGTATACCACACAGGAAAACTATAGCTTATGACTGGTCTGAGTAACTGTTTATATATAAGCAATTTCGTTGGCTGGCTTAATCCGGTCCTTTTCTTCAGAAGCGGATGCAATCGATGGAATGCAAAGTTGGCCTTTTTTAGCACCGCACTTGAGTGATGGTTGAATTTAAGAAGCTCGTTAAAATGGACTCCCAAGTACTTGACGCTATTTTTGGCTGCTATTTATGATCCATCAGGGAGCTTCAGGACCAAATTTCTGCAGTTTGCTGCCGAACGACCACGGCCGCCGTTGGTGACGGTTCTCCTGAAGCACACAAGTTCCAACTTCGATGTGTTGATCCGGATTCCCCATTTTTGGTAATACTCGAAGAGTTTAGTGATGTGGGCTTCTACTTTGCGGGCTGCTATGGTTGGCGATATTGATGAGGCGTAAGTTAATGAGTCGTCCGCAAAAAGCAGGTTCTCGCATTCGGTTGGCACAGGTTGATCAGACGTCATCAGGCTGTAGAGGAAGGGTCCCAACTTCGATCCTTGGGCGACTCCGGCTTTAATGGATTTGATTGTAGACTTGCAGCTATCCAGTTGAACGAAAAATTTTCTGAAAGAAAGAAAAGAAAATATGATTTTTATTAGTGGCGAAGGTAATCCAAGTAGTCAGGTTTTATGGATAAGGGCTTCAATCCATACACTGTCGAATGCTTTCTCGACATCCAGAAAGCATCCGACGGTGACACGATGGCTGTTGAGTGCTATGGAGACGTCAGACTGGAACTTCATTAGTGGATGTAGTGTTGAATGTCCTTCCCGAAAGCCAAACTGCATGTCAGGGATGATAATATTATCGTTGCAATACTTTTTGAGCCTCCTGAGTATGACTTCTTCCAGGATTTTGCTGATATTGTTGAGGAGAGATATCGGCCTGTAGTTGGAAACTAAGTTCTTTCCACCCTTCTTTGGAATCGCCACGATCTTGGCCGTTTTCCATTTCTGGGGGAAGTAGCAGTTATTGATGCAGTTATTTATGATGATTGCAAGAAGTATCATCACTGCCTGTGGAAGCCTTTTAAGAATGAAGTTTGAGATTCCATCTGGTCCAGCTGACTTCTTTGGCCTGGAATTGGTGATGATTTCAGCTATTTCTTCTGGATTGCATAGTTGCGGATTATCGATTGGGTCACTTGCTGGATAAGTGTCGTCAAATTGCACTGCTTCTAAATTTGGCTGCAAAATGAGTTGGATGGATGATTCGACTTCGTTCAAAAAGGCTGGGTCTGCTGGTGGGCTGGGGGTAAAGTTATCTTCGAAGTAGTTGGCAAAAACTTCCACTTTGTCAGCAGTTGATGTCACCTCAATGTTGTTGCTGATGATGACGTCAGGTAAAGGCTGGGTTTTCCCTATAAAGTGGTTTATTTCCTTGAATGCATCTGGCCCTGGTTTGATGGCCTGTAATCTCTTCTGAAATTGGATATTGTTATGGTGCTGGATAGAGTTCCGAAACATTACATTGACACATTGGAGTTCGCTTTTGACTGCCTGGTAATCGTTGTTGACTGTGTTGAGCTCTCTTTGATGGATCCTCTGCAGTCGTTTCCTCAGCCTTTGTCTGTGGGAATAAAGATTCTGGACATATTCTGGGAGGTGCTGGTACTTATCCTTTGATGTCTTGGGCACTTTTTGGACGTCTAGGGCATTGGAGACAACTGACTCCAGGCAATCGATGGCATTATCAATTTCCTCATTCCGTAGATTTCTGTTTGAAGCTGGTATGGTAATGTTGTCTTCTATGTTCCTCTGAAGTCTCTCAATATCCAGTTTTCTGTAATTGATGTACGTGTCTGGTGGAGTTGTTGTGAGGAGAACAGGTTGGTTGAGTTTTACGGAAAGTTGAACTGCCTCATGGTCCGAGTCACTGGATAAAGTTGAACAGGTGTAGTTACTGATTCCTGGAAGTAAATAAATAAAGTTAGAGGTTAATAAGAAGAAATCTAATGTTGATGGAGTCCTGGGAAAGGTAGGTTTTGGCTGCGACACAACAACCAAGGAGTGTTCTTCGCTGTTGAGGTTGATCCAGTCCATGATTGCCTTTCCTTCAGGGTCGACAGAGGTGTCCAGCCATTGATGATGCCTCGCATTGAAGTCGCCGCCAATGAGTCCGTAGGTTTCTGCTTCAGAGTCCGGTTGAGAACATGTAGGTCGTTACTAATATTTCCAGCGGAGGAGTGACACTTGAAGTATACACTGATGACTGTCAAGGATTCTCCTCTTCCTAGTTGCATCCGGATGGCGGTGGCTTCACTAGTTTGCAGTCCTGTAATGATGACTTCACTGGTGTTGGGGGAGATCTTATTCCTTATAAAGATGGCCGTCCCTCTTCGGTTCTCAATTTTGTCCTGCCAGAAGGTTTTGTATCCGGTAATGTTGATGTTGTTTCTCCTTGTCACGTTGGTTTCGCTGATGAGGGCAATGTCGGGGGTGTTGTTCTTCATGAACATGTCAAATGGCGTCCTCTTTACTAGGCTGTATAACGAATTCACATTATACGTCAGGATGCGGAGCTTCTTTAATTGCATATCTGGAATAAGAAAGTGGCTAGTGCCACGGACTTCTCTCCATCCATGGAGTAGTTTGGTGGAACAGCACTCCTAGCTTTACCCATGACCGTGAGTAGGTCGGAACCAAAGATCCTCTGGACTTCACTGTTGAGGTTTACTGGTGCTGATGTTTTGGCTGGTCCAGTCTTCGCTGGTATTCTTGGTGCGGTCATCTTGGCTGGAGTTCCTGCGATCTGTTGCGTCTTTGCGGATGTTGGTTTGGTAGCTGGGCCTCCTTTCGCCATTGCTGCGTAGCTGATTGCTGGACGAGTGACCAAGCAAGCTGACTTAGCAGCAAACTCTTAGTGAGTCTGCTTCTCCGCCTTTAGCTTGTTCCTCTCCATCAGACGAGCGTTCAGTGTTGGGCATCCTTTAAAGCTGGCCGGGTGTCCAGTTTTTTGGCAGTTGGCACACCATACGTCTAGTCCAGTGTTTTCTTTGCGCAGGCACTGCCCAGGTTCGTGGGTCTCCTTGCATTTGACGCACACGTACTGGCGTCCGCAGTTGGTGGCCACATGTCCAAAGCGTTGGCAATTCCGGCACTGCACGATGTCGTTGGATTTCAATTTTTCCCAGTGGACTCGCTGATTCATGACGAGGGTCTTCGTGTAGACATCCTTAATGTCGCAGGTTTTCGCCAGTTCTTTACGTTTTACCTTGGGCCTTCTTGGCTTTGAAGGGCGACACTTTGATTACTGGGAGTCCTTCGATTCTCAGCTCGTATTCTACCTTAATGGCGGCGTAGGTGTGGTGGATTCCTTTCAGCAGCAGCAGGTTCTTCCTGTCATCCTTTGGCGTGAACGAGTTGTACTGGATTTTGCTCATCTGTAGAAACTTCTTGATGGCGTCGAAGGATTCCCTGTTACCAGCGTTGATGATAGTGGTTTTAGTGTTGCGGTTCCTGAAGGTGATGCTTAGGTTCTTGGCTTTGCAGTGTCGACTTATTTCGGCAATATTTCCTGAATAAACAAAAATTGGCGGTACTCCTGTAGGCTTGGCGGTGTTGTCCTTGGTTTGTGGTGGTGGCGGCGGCTGAGTGACGGTTGTCGTTGTTGCTGCTGCTGGGGGTTTCGGTGGCTGGGTTTGCTTTGGCTGCTTTTTGGCGGCTGTTGGCATTGGAGCAAGTGGTGTCGATGTTGAAGCAGACTCGGCATCCAGCTGGGGGCGTTTAGTAACGTGGTTGTTATTTTGTTGAGTCTTGTCTTTTTTTCACGGTCTCTTCTGTCCAGGTAGTGGAGAATCGCCGATGTCTTCTTCAGAGCTTGCGGTTGGCTCTTCTTCTGTTGAAGGTTCCTCAACGCTGCTGCTGTCAGAAGATTCGCTGCTGTCAGTTTCTTCCGTTTCCATTTCGTTGTCTACGGTTTTTTCTTCTTCGTTGGTTGCAATGGGCTGCACGATTGTTTTAAAAACCATTACTAATCGGGGTCCGCATTCAGGTCCGAGGTCATTAACTATCCGTCTGAGCAATGCTTCCAGCGAAGCAAATACCGACTCCGGATCAATGGAATCCATTGCTGGATTATCCACTGTCACTTTTTATTTTTTTATTAGAACGGATTAACACTATTTTAAGAAAAACTATTGTTACGTGCACTTAATCTGCATTAATCACTTTGTTATTGTTTGTTGGGATTAACCCTTTTCTTGCTGTTGGCAATAAAAGCAGGTAGCCCGCAGGTATACCTGTATTTTTTACCTTTATTAGTAGGGGTGGATTTAAATTTTAAATAAAATTCTTCCGCTGTGTAACTGTCCGCACTGAACGATGTACACTGACTGACTGCACCTCAAGTGATGACCTAACCAGTCAAAGTCAAATCTGCCACAAAAGGCAATTTTCCATGGCAAAATATCTCTTGCTTACAAATATTTTCACTTAAAGTAAATGTGAACTGGAAAAATATAAAACAGAATTTTGCAAGAAAAACACATAGGTATGTATGCCCATCTTTTTCCCAGATAAATTTTCCAATTCAAACATATTATTTCCTACTTGTTTTGCAATTCTGCATTTAATATATTTTGGTGATAATTGCGGATAGATATTTTAAAGAATCGCTCAAGATGAAATTTTTTCTGTAAACTTCTTGTCCGGGCATAAATTTAACTTTTTTGGTTCGTGTGTTGTAAGTTTTCGCAGACTTATCATTAGCTTTCAAAATATTTTCGCGAATCTGATTTCTTATGCACTGCAATCGACCTTGCCGGGGAATAGTCAACAGCTCACTATCATCTACCGCGTTTAGTTTTCGCGCCAGTTCATAGCTGCTACCGTGCGTAATCATGTTTATCCCAAATAAAGCATAATACGGGGACACACTGATAGAGCTATGAACTGAACTTCTCAGTGCACAAGCAATATCGCTGAAATGCAAATCCCAATCGCGTTGGTCGGCTTTTAGATACGATCGTATAGCTTATAACAGCGTGCGGTTGACCCTCTCAGACGCGTTGGACTGCGGTGCATAACTGGCAGTTTTAAAATGCCTTATACCACATTTCGACAGCAAATTTTGAAATTCTTTAGCCAAGAATTGTTTTCCATTATCGGAATGGATAACATTCGGAACACCGAACACATTAATAACTTCTTGACGCAAAAATTGTATAACACTTGATGTTTTCGCTTGTCTCAACGCTCTAAAAATACAAATTTAGATAAATGACCTAACACAACGAATACATATGCATTTCCGGATTTTGATCGCGGGTAAGGCCCTAAAAAATCAATATACAATTTCTCAAAAGGACGATTAGAACAATACGACGTAACAATAGGTGGACGAGATACTTGTTTGGACGCTTTGCTTCCTTTACATATGTCACAATAAGACACATATTGTCGAATTTGAACGGTCATATTGGGCCAATAAAAGTGTTCGCGAATTTTAAATAAAGTTTTCCCAATACCTCCGTAAACGGAAAGCGGTGGATCATAGGCCTTACATATAATTTCTTTTGTAAGACCTGATGGTATCCACAGCAGCCAAGTATGTTCGGTCATGACCTCATCACCTCCACTTCTAAACGCGCGTTTGTAAACAAACCCATCCTCTACTTTCAAATCCGGTAGTTGTTTTGAAAGTGATCAAAAGCATTCCCATCTGTCGTCGGACATTATTTTTCAGAACGTCGATGATTTCCACATCGGGTTTGGGAACTCTTAGACGGCTATTCAACTTTTGTACGGCAGAGAAGAATTCATCAAAAGTTTCGGTTTGGCCCTGATGGCGGTCGTACAACTTTCTCGACAACTCCGAGTCCGTTTCCAGAGTCCGAAATTGTTCTATTATGGCGTTCTTCAACACTAACCAAGTCACATCCGGATTTGCTTTCACATACACCCAAAACCAGGTTTCTACTGCCCCCGTTATAAACTGGTGAAAGTTCACGACGACTTTGTCTCATGTTGCTCCGTAGCTAGTCTTCAAACGTTCAAGTCGGAAGAGGAAGTCGTCTACCGTCATCTGCTTGTTGTCGAACTTCAACCCCCATTTGTGGAAGTTCTGTAATCTATAGCTAGACTGACGAGGTATTGTGGCCGACTGAGTGTTGTTGACTGGATCACTTAAGCTCAAGTCATGTAAACGTCGCAGAAAGGCATCCATATTCGAAGATTCACCTGCTGTATTTCGTCGTGGAGGTGAACTAGTTCGAGGAGGTGTTCGGTTCCTAGGTGGCGAGCGATTGCGCGATGATGATCGTGGCGGAACGCGCGAAGTCGTTGAGAAATGGGGGAGATCTTCCTGTTGGCAGGATCTTCTTTGCGGCATTGGCCGGTTCACTTCTGGTGTTGGTGCCATAAGCGTCTCGCGAACTATGCCTGCCACTTCGTCTCGAATAGCCGTTCTCGTTCGGTCCAACTCGCTGGTAAAGAACCGAAAATCCTCAGCTCGACTTGCCCCAACAGCAGCAGTGACAACTTCTTGGATTAGCCGGTCAATATTTCATTCCCACCCACGGATGCTCGTGGCCTTGGAGTAGGCCTTGGCGGTGGGGGTACTTGATTGTTAGCCTCCTGGGCTTGCGCGAGCAATGACGCTGCCCCTAAGTCATTGTCTGTCCCCACTGCCGGGCGTTGAGGGGTGTGTTCGGGTTGACCCTGTGGGAGAGTTAGATCTGCAAAGGAGTCAGCCAGGAATCGCGACCATACGACCTGATTATGTAAGCTAGCCTTACTTTTCGATCGAGTGACACGTTTACTCATTTTGTAAACGTCTCGTAAAAGTAGTTTGCACACGCCAAAAGTAGTTTGAGAAAAAAAAAAAGGGATCGAAAAGGATCGATGTTCAGGATAAGCAACGGAAAACTGAATAAGAAAAAAATGGGATTTACGGCTAGTCCAAAAAATAAATTAAAGTTAATAAAAAAAAAGATTTGATAAGGAATAAAAAAAGATAAAAAAAAAAAATAAAATAAAAAAGGGAATAGTAATGAAACAAAGCAATAATTCGAAATCACCGTTTAAATAAAAAAAAAAATTCAGAAAAAAAATAAGAAAAAAAGTATCAGAATGAAAAATGCTTTGTAAAAATTAAAATTTTCAGTAAAATAAAATTCAAAAATAAAGATTTAATTTAGAAAGGTGCATTAACACGTTGATAAAAAAAAAATATAAAAAATGTGAAAATAAAATGAATGGATTTTAATATAAAAAAAAAATAAATCGAAAATAGTAAACAAAATCTATAAATTCATATGATCGAGGTGGAGATGACACTGAATGCTAGAAGAAACGAAGAATGCCAAATGTGAAGACTGATACTGGAACCCCCTATGGAATCACATAGGCCTGACCAGGAAACCAGTCTGACCATACTGCATCCACGATATTGTATCTCAGACCTGCTATGTTACACCACGACAGAGTGTGCTTGCTATGTCCAGCTAGCTTATCAGCCAAGCTGACAGTCAAGCATCTGAATCACTGTGTAGATAAAAACATAGTAAACTGTTTCAAATATAAAATTAAACAACTGAAGTTGAATTAGAAACATCTTCAAACTTAGGCTTTAATGAATACTGAAATCAGGACTTTCAAATTAAATTTGTTATGATTTGTTATGGTATATCGCAACAGCCTTAATAAGGGTGGATAAACCCATTAAGCGGACGTCCGCAAATAGACAAAAAAAACAAAATTAGGGAAAAGATTATCAGAAAAAAATAACTGTTTTATAACCAACAAACACAGGTCTGAAATACATCATGTGTCTGCAGCATAATCACCCTATAGTATTCCTGATCAAACTTCCCACAAGATGTTATAATTTTTGAAGAATCGGGCCCCACGTTGGGCGCCACCTGTAACGAACGACGGTGTTGTCGGCTTGGATTCCAAAACTGAGTTCTATGGCTCACCACGAAGAGGTAGAATACCAAGCACATAGTTCAGCCTGAAACTCTATTTGACCTCTCTCTCCCTTACCACCGTTACAACCTTAGGTATACAGGCCCCTAACGCTGGTCCGGGCAGCAGGAGAGAAAGGGTGTCCAGGCTACGGCAGCGAGGCATGCTTGCATTAGCACGAACTAGCTCGCCGGAGGGGGGGTTCTTGCCACCATAGCACTGGACGGGGTTACGTGATTGTCATGCCGGAGGATATTGTATACGTAAGTACGGAAGGTTCAACGCTCTAAAAATACAAATTTAGATAAATGACCTAACACAACGAATACATATGCATTTCCGGATTTTGATCGCGGGTAAGGCCCTAAAAAATCAATATACAATTTCTCAAAAGGACGATTAGAACAATACGACGTAACAATAGGTGGACGAGATACTTGTTTGGACGCTTTGCTTCCTTTACATATGTCACAATAAGACACATATTGTCGAATTTGAACGGTCATATTGGGCCAATAAAAGTGTTCGCGAATTTTAAATAAAGTTTTCCCAATACCTCCGTAAACGGAAAGCAGTGGATCATAGGCCTTACATATAATTTCTTTTGTAAGACCTGATGGTATCCACAGCAGCCAAGTATGTTCGGTCATGACCTCATCACCTCCACTTCTAAACGCGCGTTTGTAAACAAACCCATCCTCTACTTTCAAATCCGGTAGTTGTTTTGAAAGTGATCAAAAGCATTCCCATCTGTCGTCGGACATTATTTTTCAGAACGTCGATGATTTCCACATCGGGTTTGGGAACTCTTAGACGGCTATTCAACTTTTGTACGGCAGAGAAGAATTCATCAAAAGTTTCGGTTTGGCCCTGATGGCGGTCGTACAACTTTCTCGACAACTCCGAGTCCGTTTCCAGAGTCCGAAATTGTTCTATTATGGCGTTCTTCAACACTAACCAAGTCACATCCGGATTTGCTTTCACATACACCCAAAACCAGGTTTCTACTGCCCCCGTTATAAACTGGTGAAAGTTCACGACGACTTTGTCTCATGTTGCTCCGTAGCTAGTCTTCAAACGTTCAAGTCGGAAGAGGAAGTCGTCTACCGTCATCTGCTTGTTGTCGAACTTCAACCCCCATTTGTGGAAGTTCTGTAATCTATAGCTAGACTGACGAGGTATTGTGGCCGACTGAGTGTTGTTGACTGGATCACTTAAGCTCAAGTCATGTAAACGTCGCAGAAAGGCATCCATATTCGAAGATTCACCTGCTGTATTTCGTCGTGGAGGTGAACTAGTTCGAGGAGGTGTTCGGTTCCTAGGTGGCGAGCGATTGCGCGATGATGATCGTGGCGGAACGCGCGAAGTCGTTGAGAAATGGGGGAGATCTTCCTGTTGGCAGGATCTTCTTTGCGGCATTGGCCGGTTCACTTCTGGTGTTGGTGCCATAAGCGTCTCGCGAACTATGCCTGCCACTTCGTCTCGAATAGCCGTTCTCGTTCGGTCCAACTCGCTGGTAAAGAACCGAAAATCCTCAGCTCGACTTGCCCCAACAGCAGCAGTGACAACTTCTTGGATTAGCCGGTCAATATTTCATTCCCACCCACGGATGCTCGTGGCCTTGGAGTAGGCCTTGGCGGTGGGGGTACTTGATTGTTAGCCTCCTGGGCTTGCGCGAGCAATGACGCTGCCCCTAAGTCATTGTCTGTCCCCACTGGACGGGGTTACGTGATTGTCATGCCGGAGGATATTGTATACGTAAGTACGGAAGGTTCAACAAAAGTTGAGCCCGAAATCTTCAAATAAAATGGGTAGGAAGGTTTGTGATTCCAATAGGGGGAGGGTCGAAGATGTTGTTGACCCTGGAGGTTTTATCCCACCCATTGTGTCGTAAGGACACCACCTTGGCTACTGCTTCCTCCGTGTCCTGCAGTAGCCCCTAACCTGTCATTGGTCTAGCTTACCTTCACGCAATCTTCATGAGGCCTCTTCTCTCTAGCTCGTCACCTCCACCTCTGACCTTGGGTTTTATCACTCCATGCTAAATGCTAAAGACTAGAATAGAAAAAAAAAAAAAGGAAATCCAACTTCCCATAAAAAAACCAGAAATTCAAAACACTCCAAATAATGGCTTGGAAAAATGCATCGGAATTTAGTGTTTTAGATTTATAAATTTTATTGTGGGCACTGATTTACGTTAAATTTCATGAATGATATTCAAAAAAAAAAGAAAATTAAATTCATTATTTAAGTTGATTAATTTTACTTAAAATAAACACAAACAAAGTTGGTTTTCGGTTGGTAAACAGTGCGGATCGCTTCGAATAAAGAACCCTAGTAAAAGGATAACGCGAGCAGTAAATTTAAGTAATAGAAAAAAAAGGGAGAAGAACGCCACGCGCCCGAATTCAAAAATTGAATAAATTGTTATTCTTAAATCAATACGTGAATTAAGCGCCTTGATATCAAAAAAAAAAAAAAAAAACAAAGGAAGTGAAATGCAAATATACCTACATATATGTGGCTTTCATGCCAACATAAATAAACTAAAATAACAAATAAAAAAAAAAAACGTGTGCTCCTCCCTACATACTTACCCTGGGAAAAAAGTTAAAAAAAAAAAAAGAAAAAATAAAAACAAGCAAAAATTACCCCTACAGTTAATACCGCACCCTACCCCCCTTGATACCGAAAACCGCGAACCTGAAAAAAAAAGAGAAAAGAAAATAACGCAATAATAAAGTTACGCAAAGAAAAAAAAAAACTACCCTGAAATAAAAAAAAAAAAACTCAAAAAGTACAAGTTTCAAATAAATTACCAACATAGACCTGTATTCCGGTGATTTATCTACATTTCTGCCTGAATCTTGGTGTGTGTTCTATAGATACTTACCATATCAACCTACCTGGAGTCATCATCCACTTTGCAACCAGAAAAACCTTGTGCATATTGTGTCCCTTGTGTTACTTACTTACCCTTTACCATGCTTTTAATTGTACCTGCCCTTTTTCCCTATTTGTGAATTGTACCTATCTTGTCCGATGTGTTGCTTCCGTGTAAGTTATTTTTTTATATAAAACCTAAACAAAAAAAAATTATATAGAAAATTAAAAAGGTGTGGCCAATTTAATAAAAAAAAAAAAAAAATTTAAAGATAAATACCGATACTTACCTTAAACTTGTAAAAGAATTTAAAATTAATAGAAAAAAAATATATAGATTTACATATCTTAAAAGTGATAATACAACCCCCCCTCCATGGAATATATATATTAAAAACAAAATCAAAATTTTATTTGCATAACCCTTAATTTTATTCTCAGTGATACGAATCAAGGATCAACCAAGTGGTGCACTACAGGGCGATACCTACACTCTGAGTAAGTTTGTATTCGTTTATTATTTCGTTTTATTCATCAAATTAACATTGATTTTGTTTTGGAGTATTCTTGCGGGAGGGTCGGAAAAAAAAAGTAAATCTCATTTAAATATACAAATATAGTTAAAAAGAGATGCTTTTTTCATACCTACCAAAAAAAAAAAAAAATAAATAAATAATTAAATAATTAAATAAAATTAAACTAATTTTAAATTCTTCCCCATGGTTGCCAACCAGTCAAATATTAAGAAAAGAATTTTTTTTTTTGTATTTGGTTATAAGATTTTATACTCGTTTAATACTATAAATCTAATTAAAGTTCAACGGATTAATCCATGGTTGCCAACCTTTACCAATTTTGTTTGTGTTTACTTTAAATAAAATTAATCAACTTAAATAATGAATTTAATTTTCTTTTTTTTTTGAATATCATTCATGAAATTAAACGTAAATCAGTGCCCACAATAAAATTTATAAATCTAAAACACTAAATTCCGATGCATTTTTCTCAGCCATTATTTGGAGTGTTTTGAATTTCTGGTTTTTTTATGGGAAGTTGGATTTCCTTTTTTTTTTTTCTATTCTAGTCTTTAGCATTTAGCATGGAGTGATAAAACCCAAGGTCAGAGGTGGAGGTGACGAGCTAGAGAGAAGAGGCCTCATGAAGATTGCGTGAAGGTAAGCTAGACCAATGACAGGTTAGGGGCTACTGCAGGACACGGAGGAAGCAGTAGCCAAGGTGGTGTCCTTACGACACAATGGGTGGGATAAAACCTCCAGGGTCAACAACATCTTCGACCCTCCCCCCCTATTGGAATCACAAACCTTCCTACCCATTTTATTTGAAGATTTCGGGCTCAACTTTTGTTGAACCTTCCGTTCTTACGTATACAATATCCTCCGGCATGACAATCACGTAACCCCGTCCAGTGCTATGGTGGCAAGAACCCCCCCCCGGCGAGCTAGTTCGTGCTAATGCAAGCATGCCTCGCTGCCGTAGCCTGGACACCCTTTCTCTCCTGCTGCCCGGACCAGCGTTAGGGGCCTGTATACCTAAGGTTGTAACGGTGGTAAGAGAGAGAGAGGTCAAATGGAGTTTCAGGCTGAACTATGTGCTTGGTATTCTACCTCTTCGTGGTGAGCCATAGAACTCAGTTTTGGAATCCAAGCCGACAACACTGTGGTTCGTTACAGTTTCTTGTGTATTCTTTGGACAAGAATTCTTCCGATCTCAAGTCAACGAGTGGCGCAACTTCTTCGATAGCCAGAAAATCTACGTGGGACCGAGAAAGACGTAGGGTAAGGCGAGGAGGATTTGACACAAAAATGATGATACGTCATTTTGAACCGAAATCTAGCGCACCGTTAAAAATGTCGAGGTATAAAACTTTCCTTATATATTTGACTTCAAAATAGTTTTTATTCCAATAGTGTAATCTAAAGGGTTTTCGTGATGTGAAGCGAAGAAGAAATAAAGTAAAAGTGACAAATCCTCCCACTTTATAGGAGGATTTGACATTGCCTTTGGAGGTTTTGACAATAGGTAGGAGAATTTTCCAGTCTAAGAACTTTCACTTAAAAATGTAACACACAGATAATTTTATTTAGAAAAAATTAACAAAATATACAAAATAGTATATAATATGGGTATTCTCTGCAACATTAATACCAGTCCAACGTAACGTAATAGAACACCATTTTATTTCCGAAGATCTGGTGGATAGGAATGGGGAAGCAAGTGGGGTACAGGCTAATGCTACTGGTAGGGGGAGCCCTATTGGGACTCAAGAGTTAGGAGCTCAGGCGTTGCTTCCAATCAGGGAAGGCTCGGACGAAACAAGAGAATCCATAAATCGACTTACACAGCAGCTACGACAAGAACGCTTTTTAATTGAACAAGACGACGAAGGGAAACAGAGTACTGACAAAGATAAATCCGAGTATGAGATAACGATGGGGGGGAGAAAATGTAAAGAAAGTCATTGATTGCGCGAAGGTCAATAAATGAATCCCATAATAAGACCTTAGCGCTTCTGACAGAACAGACGAAAAACATGTCAAAGCTGCATTCGATGGTAGAGCTGGTCACGGGGAATATGGCCACGTATGCTAGGCAAGATCGAAGGGCAGATCTACTTCTCACCGACCCAGACATAAGTCCTCCGGTCACAGGCCACTATGATCGGCAAGCAACGACCAGACCGTGTAGTGACCATGGGAAGCGTATTGACATACATAAGTGGGGTATAAAGTATGATGGTACATCAAAGACCATGACGGTCGTATTGGCAGTTCCTCGAAGAGAACCACAGCGACGAATACCTAAATTTGTATGACCTAAAATCCGAGTTATTGCGGAGTTTGAAGAGTTTTACGAAGAAGTTAGGGGTCTCACATTACAGATGAGATATAGACCAAGTGAAAAGGATTTGGTTTCTATAGTCCGACAGACAGACCTTAAGGACAAGGTAGCGACGCTGATTTTCGGATGCCCTATTAAGGACATCCGGGATCTAAGAGAAGAATGCCGACGTGCTAAAAGACATTTGACAGCTATAGATATTAAAGCAAGAAAACAGATAAGTGAGCTAGAAGATCACGGACCTGTACGGATAAGACATTACTTGACGGACTCCAACGACGAACAACAGGCACATACTGTACAATATAACCGATCAGACAAACTAGCAACGAACACAAAAACAGACAAACGACACCAGACCTACAGAAATAACGAACGTGACAAAAGGACTGATCATATCAAAGATAAAAACCTTACTTCTGCAACCTGTCCCTCGACCTTCCATGTGCTCACATGTTTCAGCTGCGGGCAGGGAAACCTCTCTTTCAATTGCGCTTCGTGTCAGGCAAACCTGAAGGTCGCGCCGGCGCGGCGATGTTAATCCAATGAAACAATTGTTACAGCAAGATCTTGAATCGTTAAATAAATTGCTTAATGAATAAACTTAAACTTAATACGAAAAAAACCAAATATATGATTTTAAATAGTAACTTTGATGAGGAACTTTTGATTGGCAATGTTAAAATTGAAATAGTGTCAGATATAAAATATCTAGATGTTTTTATAGATAACAAACTTAAATTTAAAAATCAATTTTGTAAATAAATTGCCTTTTAATTTATATTATCAAAGATTTAAATAAGAATAATTGCAGAGAACTTTGATAAAACGTGAGTTATAAGTAAAGAAAAAGAAATTGTAAACTTTGTAAATTTAAAATGGCCGCATTGTGCCAAATAAACTAAACTAAACTAATCTAGACACAAAAAGAACTACTATGTTGGAAATGGTGCATCGATGTCCGACAACTCGTCAATCATGGTCACTACGTTCCAAAAACCCAAACAAGACAAGACTAATGGATAAGAAATTGAAAATAGAAATAGAAAAGTGAAAAATAGTAAAGAAAGGAATAGGGAAAAACAAGACAAAAGATGTTAGCTAATGCTACTCCAAGTTTCCAAACATACGTCACAATACGACTAGGTTCGTCTGAGATTTTCCTGTCACAGACATACGTATGCTGAAAATCCTGCAGCAACTCGAGATAAACATCTAACAAACATTAACCTTAATCGCTGTGAACCTTCAAGAAACCGTCGTCGCAATACAATTAGGTGCGTCTGAGACCTTCTGGATGCACATACGATTCTTAAAGATCCACAGCGAGTTTGGTTGAGGACTTTCACAACATAAATAAACTGAAACTAAGACTACAAAAGCTAATACGTAAAAAAAAAAGTTCCAACTAGGTTGGGAAAATGCTTTAACGACGTTGGGCGCCATTTTGTTGCAAGCAAGAGGAGGGGGAAGAAGTGGACGTAATGGTAGGGCAGGAAAAAGGAAAGGTTATGAAATTGGGAAAGGAAGAGGTTGGAAAAAGGACTTGAATGTCAAGTTCCGGGGGACGCGGCCTGCTTGCTTCGCGCGGCAGTTAGCTCGTCGGAATGGGTTGGGATCTTGCCCCCGAAACTTAACCTCACCTGCAACAAAAACACAAATCAGGCCAGAGAAAATAACCGAAAATCGACAAACGGACTATCACCACACCAAGGCGCTGCTTATAACATCGCAACGTGGCCTTAACCCACCCAACCTGGAAATTTTCGGCCATATTTAGATTTTCTCAAGGATGGTAGATGATCGCGTTCGGATCATACCATCTTCACCAACAGAATTTGGCTACCTTAGGCACCCCTGAAAACGTATTCTTCAAAAATCAAAACATGGCGTTTCACTTAAGAGACACACGTAAACTCAAAGCTTTCGTTCAGAAAATAGATCATTGAAGTTTATTAAGCCAAAGACATTTAAGATATATAAGAATAACGAAATCAACAAAGCGAAATATGAAATATATAATCAAGATAAATTAACAAAAATAAGAATTATCTCAAAAATTTACAAAAACACACACACAATCAAAACATGGCGTTTCACTTAAGAGACACACGTAAACTCAAAGCTTTCGTTCAGAAAATAGATCATTGAAGTTTATTAAGCCAAAGACATTTAAGATATATAAGAATAACGAAATCAACAAAGCGAAATATGAAATATATAATCAAGATAAATTAACAAAAATAAGAATTATCTAAAAATTTACAAAAACACAGCTGAAAAAAGAAAAATATTATTTAAAATAAGCAATGTGACATGAAATGTTTCCTATTAAAAAGTTAAAGTACCCTTTTTGGTACGTTCAAATGTATTTAAAGTTAGCAAAAAAAAATTAAATTTAATCTTAACATTTAATAACTTCAATGCCGATTGAATTTTAGCTTTACTTAAAATCTAACACAAAAAGGTCGTCAACGAACAAAAATTTAGCTGAGGTATTCAGACATACCCCAGTATCGGAAATTTTTCCCAGCGGTATTTAAACTTAAACTCTTAAGTAGTTAAATAATTAATAATCTATATAAATTTGAAACTGTTATATCTTGCCATTTACTTTTTCTTTTTTTTTCTTTTGTTTTTATTTATTTCTTCGTTAACAGCGTACTATACAAGCGAGAAAGGGATCCCCAAGCTACATCCAGATCGGCGTCTACTGGGCAGTTGGTCCCCAGAATTCAATTTCAGGACGAATATGATTCAAACTGATACCTCAATCCAACGTGTAATATCAGCACCCAAAAATGGCTTCCACCGCAATCAAAACGAAAGTGTAGCGGCCCAGTGCTTCACTGGCAACTTGGGACCGCCGAAAAAAATTAAATAGCTGGGTTGTTCAGTAACCTACATAAAATTTCATGTATTTAGCACTATATTCTCTTAGTAAAAGCTTTTAGTAAACTCACCGATTGCTTTTTATTCAACACTTTAAGATTTTCTTTCGATTCAAATTCAAAAACCTACGGCTTGATAGATCTTTAAAAAAAATATACTAAAATTATGTTAACCTCCGAGAGAAACTATAAATCGGGTAAAACTCACTATGTGTAAGTATTAAAAAAGCAACTCAGTTTTACTTCTCGTCATACCAGAATGTGATTTAGAATTTATTTATAAGAACGATATTTTCAGATTTAAATCGAACGTATACCAATTAAAAACATCTTGGTTAGCCAACCGGTGGAGAAAATTTAGTCATCGTGACTAGGATAGGTTTATCAGTTATGGATATGACATGATTTTAGCCATGGAAAACACCACTTTTATTTCTTGTTATATTTCCTCAGCCCACACAATTGATATCATCTGATCAAAACATCCGCTTATTTGTGATATTATTATCTTTTCTCTCAAAGTGTCACAGTATTGGTTAAATAACTTATCTATTCATCCTCTTCCTTGACATTCCACCACGTGTCGTTTGGTCCCTCTTATCGCTTTCAACCTCGTTTATACGGGGACTATTCAATATCGAGGTCGGATATTTTTGAACCAATATGCAAAAATTAAACCCGCGCAAAAAAAAAAAAGATTCTAGATCTGTTGTTTACACATGGCACACTAAAAATGTCTGAAGGAACCGAGCAAAAATAACAGAATCTACTTTGGTCTCAGATCGCACCGTATAAATGCCTGGTGCTATCGTGTTGAACACACAAAAAGGACAACACGACACAAAGCGAACAATGAAGACAGGGTTTACATTTGCTGGTAAATGACAGAATTGGTTCTTGGTTGGAAATGTCGGGGGGAACCGCTATATTTTACACTTACGTCTTCTGTCAAAATGACAGTTGATCGGTGTTAAAAGTGACAAAGTATTGTTTTTTATCTTGGTAGATGACAGTAGTGTTCAGAGCTGCCCGGGAATCCATAACACGTTTTAAGCTTGAACTTATATCTTTAAATTGAAGGTAAAATCAAAATTATAAAAATCCATTAGATAGTTTTCACGTTATCAGCAAAAATAAATAAAAAAATTTATAACAAAAACATAGCTACAAAAGAAAGCACGAGTGGGAAACATTTAAAAGCATTTAAAACATTAGTGTGCTGTTAAAAGTCTCCTTATCCTGGATACCACACATCACTACTGAGACAAGGAACAAAACAACGTGCTGTGGCCCTTCCTTCAGCTTCATCTAAGCCAATTCTGTGTTTCAAAGATCTACAAAACCTTCAGGTAAACTGGAGATTTTGTGCGAACGCCAAAATTGGGACGTTACCGGTGTGGTGTGCCAGTTAGAAATATGGAAGATTTAGACTTCTCTCCAAAATCGTCATTTGACTAGCCTTAATGTGCAACAACAGCTCAAACAGGTACGATGAAGAATTGCCAGTGAATGGACAGTTAGGTGACGACTTAGAAGCAGACCTTACCCCGAAACGATCTGCCACGGGGCCGACTTGACTGCAAATCATCGACAGGGTTGATTTCCTCTAGGACACTACGATTGGGAAGTTGAGCGATGGAAGGGAGTTATGTTCTCGGATAAGTGCAGAATGTGTCTGCATTAATACGGGAAGGCATTTCAATTGAAGGAGAATTGAGCTTAAGCGAAGGGTTAGAGCCAAAAATCCAGCTCTTGAAACAATTAATGGACTGAAAGCGGCACTGTTGGACGAGTGGAAAAGAATACCACAGAGACACAAACTCATCAGGTCAATTAAAATCGTTTAGGAGATGTAATTAGGGCTAGGGCGGGTATAAGGTATAAGATATAAGAGAAGTTACTGTAAAAAAATAGAAGAAAAATAAAAGTAACAGCACACACTTATTATTTTTTTTACCTCAGATAGCTAACGTTCCAAAACTACCATGAAAAACTAATCATTCGACTTTTTGACGAACATTAAAAAACTTTTTTTTTTTTATAAATTATTAATTTTATTTAAATTTATAGAATAAATACGAAAAATAATTTATAAATTAAAGATAATATCAAAAAAATAAATATTCCTTTTATTTTTAAATACTTTAATCGCCGGATTTGTGTGGTATCTTTGTTTATGCTGCTTAATGTCACTTATGATATTTTAGCATTTATCATACCGAAAGAGAAAAAAACAATTTGTGTTTAATATTTTCTTAGTAAGGCACGTACGGACATTACCATCAGAGGATGCTGTAGGTGTTTTTCAGCAAGGCCTGCCTTGGAAGTAAGCGAAAAAAGAAAAACTTATTGTGCCATCAAGCTCAAATGAGAAACTGTGTTTCCATCATATCGGCGTGATTCACGAAATCAATTCATTAATTCTCAAAAGAAAAGATATTATAGCATAGAGTTAAATAAAGTTCGAAATACATAACATTTTACCAAAAAGGGTCCATTCAAGTTTCATAGAAATAGATTAATTCTATAATTCTATAATACATCAATTGAATCCAAAGGAATCAATTACACACCTCTGGAGCTAAGTTATTGGGAGTACCTATAGGTACCTAGGTTAGTTGGGAGAGCCTAAGAAATATCAATCTAATTAAAACTCTAAGACAATTTCTGGAACAAATTTAAATTTCTTAAAAACTAAACAAAATCACCACTTCGTTATGCATATTTAATTAATTACATTGTGACTATCCCAAAGCCCTTAAATAGATTTGAATACCAAACTCAAAAATTCTTCTATCAATTAGAACTTAGAAGTCATAAAGTCACTAACTATAAACTAAGCAAATTTGGCTTAACTTCATTCGCAACCAGAACCAACTGACCGCAAAACAAAATAGCAAGAAGTTGAATTAAATTTTCTATGAGCCAGTGACATAAATGTATGTTCATCATTTTTGACAGAATGTGTGTAGCCATCTTCACAAGTCATATCCTTCCTTCCTTTTCAGCTTAGTGGCTATTTTCTTGCCCTTATTTTAATTTTGAATTGTTAGATCTCTAACTGTCCAACCTATATACATACATAGATAATAGTTAATACGCTCTAAGGACTTTACATGCAACAGGATCTAGGGAGCCGTGTCCTTAGAAGACATCCCTTCTAATTTACTTACACTCATCCTCGCTGGGGAATATCTTTCTTAGAGTTCCAAGAAGTCAAATCATTCATCCTACAATTTCACGCTCCATATGATGCACATAAGGCCAAATCTAATTTCTTTAAGGCGCTACATACATCTTCGTTTCGTCGTTGTGTCGTACATCTCGTCCTGTCTCAGTCAGAGAGCGAGAGAAAATTCTTCCTAAACTGATTTCTTCTCTTATGTCATTCATGTCTAACGGATATGGGCACAGAAGTGAGGGTTCCTTTTCTTGGTGGTGTTGTTTCTTGTGTTCAACATTGCAAATGGAAATTCAACGAAACTCATCATTTTGTGTACCTACACCTAGAGTGGCAGGAGTACATCTAAATTTTCAATTTGAATTCGGAAGCAGGACGTTTCCTTGCGAATTTACCACCGATGCACATATAGAAACATGAGCACTATCGCTCAGTAAGCAGCAAGGACATACAGTAGAGTAGAGCGAGTTATATTATTATTTTGCAGGATGCAAAATTAATGTTGCAACCACAAAATGGTACAAAACCATAGATGCTAAGGTAGATAGCCTTTGCTGGAAATGCGAGCATAAAATGTGTTGCCTTTATGTTATTACGTGTCTATCGAGGATGCCGAAAATGTAGCCTGTTGCCGTTGTGGAGGTGGGGAATGAGGCCCCAACGTTTTTTGAATTCAAAGAAGTAGAATGAACTATACCTTAAGTTGTGTCACTTTGCCAGAATATTCACATTTATTTTTTTAGGTTCGCATGTGTGCATTGTTTCTCTGAAGAAGGAAGTGCCGTCAGTGGCAAATGCTATACGGTAACGGTAGTCTTTTGAAACACTATAAACCTTCTGCAATGACACTATTTCAGACTAAATGGCGTGTCGTTTACACGTATGACAAATGGAAGTGACAAAGAAATTGGAAATTCCAATTAAATAAAACATTGTTTCAATGATGAATGTTAGAAAGTAAAAACAGGAAGGCTGGTTAGAGAACGTAACTCACGTCTGTTCAAACTAGTCACTGTATTAATCGTAAAATTTATTTGGGAGTTCTTACATGTCAGTTCTCTGACAGAGGTATACAGACATTTTCAAACGTAAAGTAAAATCATTTCATATTCACATTTTTCGCTTTTAGTTAATTATGCAAGGAGTGTATCACTTCACAAATAGCGAAAATAGATGGGAGACTTTTTGAAGGAGGCCAAGCTGATACTTCGGTTGTATATCCGATTATAAAAGCATATTAGAATCGGTTTTCTAAAAATATGCACGATCGAATCGAAAAAATTTGCACTTGTAGTTTTAAAACTATAATGCGGTTGATGGTTTAATCCTGTTGGTGTATTTGCCTATTTGATTTTTCACTTGAATTACTTTTTTTGTATATAGTTTAGTAACTGTACATATACATCAGACTTTGCGTTAGATTCGGCAGTAAGGATTTTTTGCTGAGTTGTTTATGATATCAGCCTCACGAAAAACCAAAGTTTTTGAACTCGAACGCCGAACGCAACTGGTCAGAAATCCAAAAAATCGTGAAATTGAAATAAATTTAATTATGTACTTTAAGATCGTAGATACAAATTTATCACTTGAAACGAGATAAAGTGAAGAATAATATGAAATTGGGCTTAAATCTGGATGAAGTACTTAATCTGTCCTCCCGAGAGCAGTTTAGATTCAATCGGATTAATTGAATATGAATTTAAAAATTTGGATTTAACTATAGATTTAATGAGTGAATAATATCGATCTGGATTAAGGGAGTGAATAACATGGCGGTAAGTATACGCTGCAGCAAATTTAACGTATAATTCTGCCCTGTACAAATATCTTGTTTTAAATTTAGTTCTATCAAGCTATTGATCTGCATATAGTAACAGATAAATATTGAACGGCGTGAAGTCCGATAAATATGGTTTTATATAGATTAACAACACCTTAATTTGACTTCACTTGAGTCGATACATATTTGTCATTCTTCGTTAATAAGAAAACACTTAACATTTAACAAAAACGAATAAAACAAACACGTAACCATTGTATATAAAAACTTGTTTTTATATACAATGACGTAACTAACCTGAATGCATTTCGAAGCGTATGCACTCCATCATCAGCAATCGCAACTAAACTTTATAGGGCAGCAAAAAAATTGAAAACGGTATTGTTTTGTTATTGTTTTTGGTACACAAGGTTAAGTAGGCAAGATTCAACATTGCCGTTGTCTAAATTAAGTGCGTTTGTGTCTTTTTGTATGAAAAAAGATTCAAATGCATCCAATCGCCTATGGCCATTTACTTGTTTACACAGGGTTAGATTGTCAATGGTTATATTTTCATGGCCTTCATTTAAAATATGTGACGCTATCGCGGATTTTTGTGACTGATTGAGACGAACACAATTTAAATGTTCCTTGAATCTAGTCTCAACGCTTCGTTTTGTTTGCCCATAATATTTCCGTTTGCACTCACCACATTCAATTTTATAAATCCCTGACTTGCCCAATGTTGGTGTTTTGTCTTTTGTGGATCCAAGTAAATTTACCAATTTTTTGTCGTTTTTATAAACAATGTCCATTTCGTGATTTTTAAACACTTGTTTTAATTTATTTGTTATTAGTGGTTCAAAAGTCAGTGCAACTCTTTTATTTTTTACTTTTTGCACTTAAGAGAAAAAGGTTGTCATATCGTAGTTTTTTACTTTTCGTGTATGTTTATAAATTAATTTATCAACCATTTGTTCACTGAATTCATTTATACAAGCGGTTGTTTTTATATATTCATATTCTTTCATATAATTCGATATTGACAAAGGTAAACGGCATAATCTATAAACCATTGAGTGGTACGCGGCTAAATTATGCTGTATTGGGCAAAAGGAATCGTTGGTGATGGTTCGCATAGTACTTGTTGGTTAATGAAAAACTCCAAATTCAACTTTTTCATTCACATATTGAATTTCCAAATCGAGAAATGCTATTTTTCTTTCATTTTCCGTTTCATATGTAAATTTTATTGTTTCGAATTGGTTATTCTTTCCAAAGTTTGTTCTACTTGGTCTACGCCCTACGAAAAAGACATCATCAACATAGCGATGCCACACTCGCGGAAGAAGGTTTTTACTTTTTAATTTCATTTCAAATGCCGACATGAAAAGTTCCGAAATCAATGGACTCAGTGGGTTACCCATATTAGTGCCAAACTCAACACTGTATATCTTTTCCTGGAACTAAAAGAAATTCTGATCCATACAAAGTTTTGCAGCTTCGAAATATTGAAACAATATTAAAGTATAGAGTTCCGTCAACTCAAAATGATATTTGCGCTACTGCAACTAATGCAATAAAATCAAGTTTTGGCTTAATTCAACAATCGGAAATTGCAATAGCGCAAAATCAAACGGTGGAAAAATTAAAAGAAAAAGATGTTGTTTATGAAAAAGCCGATAAAAGTAATAAAATTGAATAAAAATGATTATGAACAACGCGTGTTTCAATTAATTTCAGAGTGCGGGTATAAAGTATTTCAAAAAAGTCCCATTAAAAGAATGATAAGAGAAGTTGATTCTTTGAGACAAAAAATTCAAAATGTTTTCGGTATCCGTGTGAGTGGATCGTTGATAGTTTCAAATCCGAGTTTACCTAAAATGTATGCGCTACCAAAAACACATAAACAAGGAAAAAAGATGCGTCCAATCGTTTCAAACATTAATGCTCCGTCTTATGAATTGGCCAAATGGTTAGTGAATGAGGTCAAAAAATTACCAAAATTGGAAAGTTGCTCGGTTAAACTCATTTGAGTTCGTTGATAAAATTAAAGGTTTAGTGTTGTAAAGTGATGAAATAATGATTAGCTTTGATGTAACATCGTCATTTTCTAATATTCCAGTAAACATTGCTTTGTATGAGCTCAAAATATATTTAAATAGAATTGGTATCGAAAGTGAAAAAAAAGAAGTTTATTTCGAAGCTGCAAAACTTTGTATGGATCAGAATCCGAACGGCTAAGGTGAGCAGCACTTTTCAATGACAAGACTTCCTCGCAAGAGGTAGTAGCTCCGAAAAAAACTTAAAGTGGAAGCGGCTGGTATTGAACCCTAGCCCTCTGGCATGACAGTCCAATGCACTAACCATTACGCTACGGGCTACTACTACTTTGATAGCTTTTGATACAAAATCCTTCGTTTTCTAGTAGGTCAAATGCCTGCTAGTTTTTAGCTATACATTTTATAAGGCATCAATATCTGTTTTCTTATCAAGCTTAGAGTCCTCGGAGTCTGAGTGTTTGGCTGCAATAATCAGGGGCCAAATCATCGCATCAGTGAGCTCTTTTAGGTCACTGAATTATTTTAATTGGCACTACTCTTTACAATGTATTTTAAATGGGGCAGTAATGCCAATGTAAAATATTTCAGTGACGTATGGCCCACTCGTTAATGCGGAAATTCGGCCCCAGACTTCTAAGTAATGTTCTTTTTTTTTTTAAACTCACTTAAGACATTTGATAATTCATCCGATTGCTTGTTGGATTAAGTAAATTATGGCTCTCTGAAAGTGTTAATAAAATATAGACCATATAATCGATTATTTTGAACTATCCGGACTATCGGTAGTTTCGAAAAAATAGCGATAGGCCTCCAGTTGATGTGTTTATGTTGGTGGGAAGAAAAATTTTTAGAAATGTCAAGTGAGAATTGTCCTTGAATGACAAAAATCTGAACTGAGCAAAAGTTCAGTTGGTACCCTAAACCCTACTCAATTAACACTGGTTTGTTTTTGACATTTAAGTTCACCTAACCTTCACTATAAAAAATAAATAAATTCGATGGCACAACAGCTCATGAAGAACTAGGGCCTAGTGACTTACAACTCTCAACCATTCCTGTGTGCGTGTCTGCAGGAATGGAGGGGACCTACAGTTTATTGCCGAGTCCGAACGGCTAACGAGCGGCACTTTTCTGTGACAGGAGATACTCTTGGAGGATTTGTCAATTCCTCGCAAGAGGCAGTAGCCGTTTTTCTTTTAAATAAATAGATGGCGAGGCTGGGGATCGAACCTTAGACCTCTGGCATGACAGTCCATCGCACTAACCATCACGCCACGGCTACTACCTAACCTTCACTACTACTACTTTAATTGAGTTTTCAGTTTCCCTGTTTATTTGTAATAATAAATATGATTAGAAAAAACAAATCGGGTTTGGAATTTTTTCAACAAAAAAGTGCAATTTTACACTTGCAATTTTTGTGGCCAGGAGTATAAACACTGGAAATACGCCCAATTTACGAGACCACTTAAAAAGAAAACAACACAAGTTGCCTCTTACAGATATCTTCAAAATCTAATTTCCAAGAGCTTTCAACTCTTCAAACAATAAAACTCAAAAAGCCTAAAGGAGGAGACAATTGTATGAGGCGAAGAGTTTTTAGTTAAGTATTTGTAAGAGCTCTTTAGGATCATTTTTTATTGATCTTTGAAGATGCTTTCAAGTAATTTTTAAGATATCTTTTTTTTGGGAATAGTGTGAACTTGGAGGGAGAAAAAATATAAAGAATTTATTTCTTTCTCTTTTGCAGAAATACAAATTTAATATAATTTAAATGATATAAAAGAACTTAAAATAAAGAGTGAAGGAAGACATAACAAATTATTTTTATGGATCTGCTGTTAGATTTACATTTTGTTTTATAAGGGACTTTTAACATTCAATTTTAAGACGCGTTAATTTTAAGTGTGGTAGAATATGCGATTTCAAAGTAAATTTTTGATTGCATACAAAAACTCACATCATTTAAGCTAGTAAAGGAGCCAGTTATAGCTATCATTGAAAATTTTTAATTTAGGATTTAGGGCACTTAAAAAGCAAAATCAGTAATTATTTTGATGCCAATGTGAAGCTGACGACTCACTTAATATTTATTGCGAAAAAAATTTCGTTTGGGTCCAACCTTCCACATAAATTGACTTTCATTTTTTTCAATTATTGCACTACCTTATCAATTCTCCGTGCCGAAGAAATGGAAGGGCTGGGGGTTAAACCAGTCATAAACGAGCTTATTCGGACGCCCAGGCAAGGTCCTTCTTATTTCTGCCTTACCCCGGCATATCGGCTCTGCCGGGGCTCAACCTTCTTTTCCGACTTACTCGTGGGAGCTTAATGGAAAAAAAGTGCGCACTTTTTTACATTATCAAAACAATTTTTTTAAGTACAGAATTTTGAAAAGCAGAATATTGAAATACAGAATTTTACTCATACAGAATTTTGACCACACAGAGTTTTAAAATACAGAATTTTGAGTAACCAGGATTTTGAATGACAGTATTTTGAAATACAGTGCTTTAAAAACAGTATTTTGACCCTACAGTATTTCGACCCCTGCTGATGAGCCCAACTGTTTTAAAAAATGTACCTATATTTGTATGTGTTTTAATGTCCGATTTCATAAAAACAAACACAAAAATTTCTTTTATCTAAACTCCTTTTTTATAATATCAGAATTTTAAAATATTTCAGTTTCACCAATGTAGAAAAGGGAAATATTAGGGAAATTTTTAGTTAATATTGAATTTTCCTCACATCCCTGGATACAAACAATAGGTTGTTTCACTCTAGCATACGAAGTGTATGAAGAATTGTGAAAAAGCATTATTTGGAAATTCAAACGTCAAGAATTGCATTACTACAAACATATGGGTCGTGCGATGTATGTGTAAATAAAATGGTATTTCTTTTTATAGATTCGAGTTATTTTTATAGTGGGCATACGAAATATCCTTGAAGGTGCTGGGTATTAATATTCACATCTTAAAATTACTAAATAAAACTAGTCGAATTATCTAGGTTGCAGGTTTTCATATTTTGTAGGATGTACCTACAGTAAAAAAAAAAAAAAACAAAAACAAATGCGACGGAAAAAAATTTAATAATGTTTGTAGGTATTTGCCTATGGCTACTTTTTCTGATGGCAGTAAAATACGCTTTTAAAATTTACTGATGTCGAATTCCTTTTACCAAAAAAATTCGATTTTTTTTCTAAACAGAATCTTATTTTTTCTTTTAATAAAAGGGATTTGTCCAGAAAAGTCGATTTTTTCTTCTCAACAAATCGATTTTTTACTTCAAAGGAATTCGACATGAGACGAAAATGAGCTTTTAGTTTATAAGGGCTTTTAAAAGCATTTTAGATTTAAAAGTACTTGGTGAAACCAAAAAATACCTACTTAATGCTAAATGGGCTTGTAAATATTTAAAAGACCTCTATGAAATCGGGCATTAGTTTTTTCAGACTTTAAATCGTGTGGTGAATATACAAAGTCATTTGTAGAATAGGCAATTTTGACCAGCACTTGTACATGCCTGTTTAGTTATCTATTTGTGGGAATATAAATATGTACATTATTATATTGTAAATATAGTCTAAATTCGGCCGAGCCAAATTGCATCATGTAAATGGGTTCGGCCGATCCATTTGGACTTTCAGCAGGTTATAAATCCACCAGTCCAATTGGCACCGAGCCATTTGGCTCGATCGTGAATGGCCGGCTTAGGATCATCAAAGTGGAAGGCGACGCTGTGTCGCGTCGATCCTTTTCGTACAAAAATAAATTAACTCGCAGATTGTGTTTTATGACTCACATCTGTGAGCATATTATTTTATGAATAAGGGATGCGTCGCACTATCCACTTTATAACCATTGTTGGTTTAGGAATTTAGGATAATAAAATACTAGCGATAAGATAGGTTAAGAAAATATACGTAAATGTATTGGTAAGCTAGCTATAATAAGTAGTTTTTAATTTAGAAATAGTCATTTTTATAATAAAGAGAATACTTTGTACCATCGAGCAGTGCAGTTGTTTTTATTTTCGTGCGGGTTCTAAATGTTTTGTTTGGAAGCTACTTAGTGTATTTTCAGTGCCAGTGGCGAATTCTCTGCTCTGATTTTTTCTTAATAGAAAAGAAAGATAAGCAGGCACAAATTATTTTTTAAATTTTAAAGACGAAGAGTACGTTATTTCGCCACCGTTGTCCAAAGTATCATATTGAAGTTCTTCAAATTCTAACTCTTCAAATTCATTGTAGATCACAGTGAGTTGATATTTTTCTTGAGAGCTATAATCATCATCTTTAAGTGTTTTGAAAAGATTCCCCATTATCATATTTTCAGTATTACTAAAATTCAGTCTTAAAGCATTTGTCTCACCGTCTTCTTCTACGTTGCTAATATTACTTGTGTGAACCAATGTTTTATTTCGTCCTATGAAAAACATACATAATAAATAAAATAACAAAATCAAACTCAAATATTATTTACAGCCGACTTTTCAATCGGCATATAAACAGCCAGTTACTTACATGGGAAATAAAAATACTTGATTCTTAAACAGTCGGATAACAACATCTACTTTCTCAATCAAGAAAAAACAATCTAGAATAATAAGTCGAACGTCAGTTTAATTTAAATTTGTTTGACATTGAAAATATTTATTCCTAGGAATAATTTTATCTCATTATTCTCACTAATTAATTTATATCTCGTTATTCTCACTAATAAATTTATACCTGACTGTTGAAAAATAATTTTTTTTCTATCTGAACTCTTAGGCATCCGGTTTTCAGTGTTTGACTTAAAATTATTCTGAGCATCGAACAACATAAAAATACTATTTGACAACGTAAATTTTTGAACAAAATCAGTTTGAACACAATTTTTTTTTTTTCAAAATTTTTAGTTTTAGTATAATTTTTTAAAACTATCTACTTAAACAACTTTGTTTAAAAAAGACACAAGAAGGCTTTTCACAAGTATGGCAGTGTGGTGGCATTGTATCGGTTAGCATCGGTTTTTTACTTAATTTTTGTCTGTTTTAAATATTTTTTTTTTTAGAAAATTTTACCGCCGGAATTTTTAATTTCATCAAAAAATAAGACATTTATAATTCATTTGCAATTGGAAACCGACCAACCATAAAATTACTACATATTATAATTTTCTTCCAAATATAATTGGCTATACAACGGAAATGTCCATAGAAACCTGAAATCCTACAAAGCACCATTAAATTATTGATATCGGAAGATATAAATATTGTGTACATTTTTTGTGACCAAGGTGCTGCAAACAGGATGGCATATAACGTCGCCTTAGTGACATAAGAACGTAACTACATTTTTAACGATTTTGGACTGAGTATGCAACTTTTCTTAAAATATAGCATTCTATATCGTGTCAAAAAATTGTATCTCTAGATGATGCGGTTTAGAAGTTAGCACTTGCCGTATCTACATTTTTTGCAAAATACTTTGAAACAAACAAACGTATAAGGCGTTATGTTTCTATGACTCGAATTTAAGAAACGAGAATCATGATACGTTTTTGTGGCGCTGATAGTTTTTATAATTACGTCTGCATATCATCAAACTTAATAATGTTTTGCTGTTAACAGTTTTCATGTCAACAACTATAATTTGCTTTGACCTACGTTGACAACAGAAATGCCGTTATTCTTCTGTTAGGTATATGGGCTTCTTCTTTTAGTTTCATTTTTGTTTCTGCAAGATTATATTGTGATTTCGTAAAAATTTTCAAAATGGAATATTCGAGAGGAAAAAAACTAGTGATGTTAGCAACAAAAAATAAAAGTGATAATAATTCATTTGCATCCCATCGATCTACTTCCTACGGAATAGAACATGGTAGTTTAAATTAATAAATAACTCAAATTATTTGACAAAAAATCAAGTTTTTTCTCTAGGAAACGGTACAAAAAACGAAAGAAATCTTTCTCCTTTGTTAATGTTCCCGCATTTAAACAATCATGGTAATATAAGAAGAAGATTTGCCAGTGATTTTGTTAAATTAGCCAGTGTTATTTTTTTAAATTTTTCATCCTAAGGTGAGAACGTGACTTTAGATGATTTCAATGACGACGATTCAGTTGTTGACCCGAGTTCCTTCTCATTATTGTAGGAAATCAAGTAATTATGAATACTTGCCAGCAGACCTTAGTTTACAAAAAATGTACGAATGCTATGTGCGAAGATGCCAAGAAGAAAATGAAATGCCAGAAAAATTATGGTTGTATAGGCAAATATTTAAAAATGATTTTTACCTTAAATTTCATGCTCCCAGAAAGGACATGTGTGATAAATGTTTTCGCTTCCAAAATTCAAATGAGGAGGAAAAAGGCGAACTTCATGATGAATATGAGGAACACATAAAGAGAAAAATAAGTGCTAGAGAATTTCATGATAAATTTTAAGAAGATGCTATTGCCAAAAATATTCACTTCATTGAATTTGACATGAAGGCTGTAAGATACTGCCCTAGTACGAACGCTAAAGCCATATTTTATAAAAGACGTTTGGCGGTTTATAATCTGACTGTGTACGATGTTGGAACAAAAGAAGCTACCTGTTTTATGTGGCATGAGGGAATGGCTGGAAGAGGCTCTGACGAAGTGGCATCATGTCTGTATATATATTTTAGGCAACACTGTGATAGAAAGCCCTTTGTTCTGATGAGTAATACTTGTGGAGGGCAGAATAGAAACGTCAACATATCGGCTATGCTTCTCTACTCGGTACAAACCCTTGACATCCGAAAATAGACCATTGCTATTTTGAACCTGGACACTCTATGATGGAATGTGATTCCGTTCATACCCATATAGAAAAAGGTAAAAAAAAACATAAATATATTTGACCCCGTTGGATGGTACACTGTCGTAAGAATGACATCAAAACAGACTTAAAATACTTCATAGAATATTATAAATATAACAATATATAATCAAAACATACAAAGCAAAATAGCACACTGTGCGATCAAAATATAAAGTTGTGGAAATGGGTCGCGAAGATATTTTTAACTTTAAAGCTATTAGCTCAACTAATTATTATTAGCTCAACTTTAATTAAAAATCGGAAGGTCGATACAGAGGGACAAAATGTAAATTGGCTAAAGTTACCTTGGCAGCAATATAGAAAAACTGACACTAAAAATATTTATTTTAAGTATGACAAGGATTGCGAAGAATTCAAGGCTCTTCAAATAATACGGAGACAATCAAGAAAAGCCGAGCTACCGACATTAACTCAAACTTTCACGGGCCCTAGGTCTATAAAAACGAAAAAATATAACGATTTAGTTGACCTTTATAACAAAGGAATAATACCTTCGCACTACAACCATTTCTACAAATCGTTGAAAACTTCGGGTTTGAACGAAGAAAGTGAAAACTAAAATTAATGTTTTCTTGAATGTACATATATATGTATGTATTTACTTTAAATAAGAATAAATAAAAAGCAAATAATAAAAGTTCTTTTGAAAATATTTTTTTATTCAAAGACGTAACTGACAAAATAATAATAATCGTTTGAGACACATAAACGTAACAGTATATATTTTCACTTTATCGAGTTAAAAATAAACAACAGCAAAGATAAAAGATATTTTATCCATTCCATGACTAGTATCTTAACATTGAAGTTTTTTAAAGTAAGCTTTACAAAAAAATTCACAGCACTCGTAAAAATGAAAAAAAGTAAAAAAAAAAATTACTAAATCTGCTCTCCTGAAAAGTAGCAAATTTTGAGATACGTTCTTTTGGCACTAAGGCGACGATCAGCAACTTGGTGGTTCAGAGATTTTCCTTTCGTCACAATATCTAAACGGAAGATTTTTTGTGTTTATGACATTGTTTATCGTATTCGTAATAATCTTCTGGTATCGGATATTATTGTTGATGGAGAAGTTGTGTCTTAGTCCATTTTAGAAAAACAGTTTTTTGCCGAAAATACTTTAATAAGATCAATGCATAAGCTTACGCAAGCTCACATCTAACCAGACAGCTTCCAAAAAATGAGCGCTAAGTTAGCAACACAGATTTTTAGCCACCATGTTGCATCAGCAATCTTTGCCGCGTCGTCAACGAATATTTTTGATGAAAATGAAAAGTCTATTGCTTTAAACACTGGATTTTTTTTTCCTTTGAACAAGTTGTTTGACATTTTAAACAGCAGAAACAAACTTTAAAAAAAAATCCTGATAAATGTGCTATATCTGATAATCATACAGATACAATTTCAGAAAGATTCTATTACTTGGACTGAAAAATAGAAACGTAAAAAAAATGGAGCTGTCTTTTGTTTCAAGGGCTTATGGCAAACTATTAATAGAGTGTTACAATAATTGTGGGATCAAATAAAGAGCCAGATCACCTGTAGTACATGATAACATATCATATAAACACCGACTGTCTGAAGAATACTATTTCTGTTGTTCGAATGAGAAAAACCCCTCTTCGTTTCGCTTGCATGAAAACCTCAAAAAAATAATTTTTTTTAATGTTATAGCTCCTAATTCAACATCTTATGAAACAAATGACTCTGCTAGTTATTAAATATGGCAGATATGGAACGCATGTTTTACACACTAAAATCTAAATGTTCCTTATTATTTATTGTTTAAATTAAAATCTTAAAGCCAGAAGGAGATGGCAACATAAATTTAAACGAAGAAAAAACATATACAGGTGAGTTATGTTTACTCAAAAACATAACTTCTATTTTCAGAACAAGAAATAAAATATTTTAAAGGCCTGAGTTTTTATTTAAACTATATTGTTATTTAATGTAGATCAAATATACATTTAACATAATAAGTGACTATTTTGATACCAAAATAAAACTATTTCAGTCAAAGAAATTTTCATTCTAGCCAAATTTATTTCCCCATGCGGTATCAAAATAATCCCTGATTTTCCTTTTAGTCTCAAAATTTAAAAAAAAAAACTGTTATTATATAATTATTATTATATTACTATGTATATGTAATGTACACATAATAATTATAAAAAATAGAAAATCAAATACAATTTATATCATACAATGTTCAAAGTTGTACCATTGGTATTGTCTAACTCTTTTTTTTTTAATTTTAATTATTTTTCTTTAGGCCTTTCTCAAAATACATATAATGAAGTCAACCCAAATGATAAAGAAGAAAATAGATGTCAGTTTGACGATTCGGAAAACGAAGAGTCAATATCCATAAATATACAAGAGCCAACCAATATTAATGAAATGGCAACAACATACTTTGCAGGATATGTTGCAAAATACATGTTAACGAGATTAAATTGTGAATAATGCAAACGCTACATGATCAAAAACGATACTAAAAGTCCATTCAACAAAAGCGAAGGGTTAACTGAAGTTCGTCAGTTCGAAAATATACAAAAAATGGAGGCTTGACTACTCCATCAAAGACATTTGCAGGACTTATTGTAATATGTATTGTAAAATGTTTTGAAGAAAATTTTGATGGCCAGTGTTTTCAACAAAATATTTTACAATGCTTGTTGTATAATATTTGCAATGAAAAAGAAAATTACCCCTGTTCGTCCAATGAACATAAAAAAAATTTTGAACCACTATACTATAGAATTAGGAACAACTTTACTTGGTATTCTAAATAGGAACCAAGAACCTTCTGGTGATGAATACCCAGCAAGTCAGGATTTGCACTGTGTCTAGGAAAACAGTCGACAAAAAAGTTCAAACTTCTAGTGTAAAATGCCATTTGCCTGCATGCTATGAAAACCTAAAACTTCTTTGCCTTGACTACCCAAGTAACATCGTTGGAGCTAGGAGAAGCAAATCCGTTTCTCTACAGCTTTTAAAAAGTGATTTCTAAGGCTACAGCTTTATGAAAGATAATTCCACAGCTCCCTTTATTTTTATTAAAAATTATGCTCTTTATTACAGTTTTAGAGCACTTTAAGCTCTATTTACTCATATATCTTTAAATATGCTCCAAAATAATGTTCACTTGATCTCTTAACCAGCAAACTTCAACTTTCAGGCATTGTAGAGCTTCAAAGAATGCATGCGCTTATAGCAATCGCTTTCAAAGCTCCCAAACAGTAGCTATAGAGCATGAAACAAAATACAAATGCATGCGTCTTACGAAACGTCAAAAAATAGAAGAACTACAAAAAAAGCGGTTGTCGAGTTAAGTAATTTTATATTTTTACAAAATGTCAAAATTAAGCATTAATATAGCTAAGAAAAGTGGTTTTAGAGCCACGTATTTATATTTTTATTCAGTTGACTTAGCTACTCATTATTATAGGGTGTTGCGAGATAGAACAAAATAATTCAACAGGACAAATTAAACAAGGGGTAGAAAATAAGTAAATTTCTTTGAGGTTTTGAGTACCTAGGCATTATTCAGATTTGAAAAATATTCCAATGAACTTTTATATGATTGGGCTCGATGGGAGGTTTCTCCTTGATTATTTAAAAACTGCGTATAGCCTTGAGTGTTGTGCTTATGCCGCCATTTTGAAAAGAAGAATTTTAATCGATGTCTAAATTTGTTTTACGGTTTGAAGGAAAACAATTTTAAGCATTTCAAATCTTAAAAAACGTAAAATTTATACGAAACAAATATATTTAGGTAAATTTCATTTTAAAAAGTTATACGTTTGATTAAACGTCTTTTCGTCAAAATGTTCAAACGCACAAACATTTTATTTTTTGACAATTTTCTTCGTACAAAAAATATTGATAAAGTACCTAACACATTTTTGATATACAAAAATATTCTTAGTTAAAAAAAAATTCGTTCATATAAAAACAATTTTATTCAATATTAACTTTCCTTAATCTTGAATTTCTATAACACCCTATGTATTTTATCAAAGAAAAAACACCAAACTTACATCTTGTTCCAAATAGCTCTAAAATAGCAGAAAACAAACCTTTACGCGATGTAACTGCTCCTTATCAACAGTAATTAATATTGCAGCTCTCGAAAAATAGAAAATATAGCTGAAAGCTATATTGCAGCTCTATTGAAGATATCAGTTTTGCCTGATGAAAAATGGCGACGAGACTGAAAATTATTGAAATATTTTTCACATTTAATAAAAAAAAAACAAATATTTATATCCGTTCTTGCTTAAAAACATAGGAAATTGTATTTTTGTTTCAAAAATAAATTTATTTCAGTTCTAAAAAATGTATTCCTAAGAATTCCTTAATTGTCGAGTTATTTTTTTTTTATTATTTGTGAGCTAAATATACAGTAATTTAAGGGCGCGTTGTTATTTATCGAAGCACAATTAATACTTTTGTGAAAAATTTCAGTTCGCACTTAAATTTCAACCAAATTAAAACGAAAAATAATTAGTTTTTTTTTTTTATTTTCGTATGGAAGATCCATTATCCATACTACTATTTATTACATCTTGCATACATTTATATTTTTTATCATTATTATTTTCCCAAAAACCAATACAAACAACAACCTGTCAAAAGTGGTTCTTAAAAGGCTTAAATGCATGTGCCCTAAAGCTTCACATTCACTTGGCACTAATAACAAGCTTATTTAGAGCAAAAATTTCCTATTCATGTAGGAAAAAAAAGCCTTGCCTTCGGAAGGTTAATTAAAAAGCTGAATACCTACTATAACAAAAGTAGGTACTGAGGGGCGTAAAAGTTTACATATGCAATTTAAATAGGTAAGTGGACTAAAGCCGAAAACAGATGTGCAGCATTTTCCCCATGCAGCGAAATTAGAAATAGAGATATCGTGAAGAGAAGGCTGCATGCAGAGCCTGTAATATGTCAGCTCTCATAAGAACCTGTGTAAATTTATTTTCTGCATTGGAAAAAGCTGCACATCTGTTTTCGGCATAAAATGCATGAGCATGGCTCATTACCCCAGACAGAGCTCAAAGGGCTATTTCACTTTATAAAATTGATAATAGTACGAAAAAAAGCGAGAGCGCCAAAAATTTTTATTCTTCAGTCTAAATAGAACAATAAAATGTAGGTCCTAATATGTAACTAAATACTGTGATATATACTAAGGCGACCATCCGTTCTGGGTTTGCCGGGACGGTCCCGTATCGGTATTGTGTACTTATCAATGCAAATATAGATAACGTTTGTTTCACCTGAAGATGTCCATAGACATGGATGAAACGTCGTGAAATAAAAGAAAAACAAATTTGTTTCATTTTATGACATGAAGCCCATAAACTAACCAACAAATACGTATTTCAAAAGGTCACACATTAGATATGCCCCGTATTTATATAGCCTGCATCGGTTTTTTTTTTAAAGAAACCCGGACGTACAACCTTTCTAGGATTTATACATATCTATGTATAAATGTAGGTAAACAAAGTTGATTTTTTATAGATTTTACCTTTATAAATTAAGACTTTTAAATTTGAAAATAAAAAAAAAATAACTTTCTCTGAAATCTTACAAAAAATAACCCTTATTTGACGAAAAGAAGAAAATAATTCAAGTCTCTGAACATAAAATAAAAAAAAAAATAGATAGGCACAACTGCTCATGAAGAACCAGGACCTAGTGACTTACAACTCTCAACCATTCCTGTGTGCGTGTCTGCAGGAATTGAGGGGACCTACAGTTTATTGCCGAATCCGTGATTGCTAAGGTGAGCGGCACTTTTCTGTGACAGGAGATACTTTTGGAGAAATTGTCACTTTCTTGCAAGAGGTAGTAGCCCGGAAAAAAACTTAAGGTGGAAGCGGCTGGTATTGAACCCAGACCTCAAGCATGACAGTCCAACGCACTAACCATTACGCCACGGGTGTATAACATCAAACAAAATATCCTGATCCTCCTATAGTTTTGTTCTGTATTTCAATATGCGAAATATAATCTTCAGCATAGCTTATAAAAATCATCGTCACAAAAATAAAAAAAACAATATACATACCTCTAAATGAAAATTCATACATACTTACTCCCAGTGTCCTTCAATAAAAACACCTCGGGGGGGGTTTGTATTGGTCACCAATAGTTCTTGCTGAAGTACAGTTTCACACCCCGCGTGGGGAACTGGTAGCGGTGAGTGTTGGTGTTTTAGCGCGCTGGACCGATTTTTCTAACAACATAATAATAAGGGATCGGACAATGCAGATGTGGATGCTCCAGCAAGGGCGCTGTTCACTTGCCCTTGGAGCAAGACCACTAGAAGAGCTTTCACTAGAAGAGCTTTCAATTATTTAAGCTCTCATGGATTATGTCCTTGAATAATGGTAACTCAATTCTGGATGTCTGAAAAAGTGAAACTAAACGTCATAATCTCTTCATCTCGCCTTTTGCGAGGAATTGAAAAATCCTCCAAAAGTCCCCTCCATTCCTTCTACAGGAAACACTGAAAGTTGTAAGTTACTTGGGTTTGGTTCTGCACCAGCTGTCTCGCCACGAAAATTATTTATAAATTATAGTTATCTTAATATCTGTTAAACAGATTTAGGTTAATTTTTTAAATGAGTTTTTTAATAAGTTCAAATAATATCTATTGCTTACATATGTATAAAATTTGTTTAAAGAAATAAAACTTTGTATTTCTAAAAAACATTTTAAATTTTTTCGTAGACTCCATGTATGATGATTTACAACACGGGTCTTTATTGTTCATTTTGTGTATAAACTTGGTCTCACCTTCTCAGAATTTGATCTGTTTGTATTGTATTGCACCCAATTGTTGTTATTCTGTTCCGCCACGTTGTATACTCCCTTCTAAAATTGCTTTAATTCTTTACTAGGAATAAATCAGCTTCATCAATCCATCAATATTTTATCAATGTAAAGCTCTGCAATTTTTATAAAATTATCCTATGGTCCCAGCTTTATTTTTTTCTTGGCTGTAAAATATTGATGCTTCAGTACCTTCGTAAGATCTAATTTTCTTTTTCCTGTTAAGAAAGGTGATGATAGTCACTATAGAGTGCACCTGACTGTTTTAAATCGGAGTATCATTTCTGATGGACATAGAGGGAGAATGGGAAGATTGTGTTGTTATCTGATGAAAATCAAGCACAAATAAGAGATGGGAAAACTCTACAGGACAATATCAGCAGGTAAGCTGAATAGCTTGTAGTGTTTGCATTTGAAGAAAAAAAACACCTTTCACCCACCTAAAGGATCCCTACAAAGATACTAAACAGACTGGGGGAAAGCATATCTATTATCTTGGTATCCATGCATTGCTTTGAGTTGGGTTTCATTTTTGCTTCTGCAGTTGCAATACTTGTGGTGACATTAAATTTTTTTTGTTTCTATTTGCTTTGATTTTTGCATTGCGGTGGTGTTTAGAAAAAAAGTATTTAGTGTTATTGTACTTCGTCTGCGATGCCTCTTTCACAGGGAAATGCCTGTTTGACGTAAAGTCTGCATTTTTATGACTTTTTCGTATGAGTGCACTCGTATTCGAAAGCTTGATTAAAAATTTGCCATTGAAACAAGACATATACAAAATGAATAAAAGAAGAGGTAGGCACACGAAGAGAAAAATAAACTAAGCCCAAATTAAAAAGTTGAATTTACCTCAGTTTTTTATTAGATTCATTACGAAAATCGACTTTAGAGTTGCCGATTTTTATAACCAAGAAAAGATTCGACCTTTTAAAAGACCAGCTCATTAAATAAGTGATCGGAGTTTTAGAAAGCAAGATTTGGAATGGGAGTTCCCTAACTTTGACAGAAACTTTTTGAGGGGCGCTTTTTTGGCGAAATCAAACAAATTTTGACATCTAAATTTGTACATCACATCATTTCCTATTTATTAAGGATTCCGTTAAAACAAGCGTAAAGTCAGTGGATGAGAGTATGAAAATAATAATTCTTCTCTTGGTGTTCAAAATTGTAGGTTTTTAAATGCTAACTTGTTGCGCAAACACGAAATTTGTAGCTGTAACTGGTTTGTTTTTTTTTTTTATATACCTACAAGTTAGCTTAAAAGTGAGCTCCCAAAATCCAGAAAATTGAGAAAATCGAAAAATTATTTTGCACGAATTTGAAGTAGGTAACCCTTTTCTTAATGAAACCCCAATTTTGTAGCTCGCATAGTTTTATTTTAATGAAAAAATCTGCTAAAATAAGAAATTTATACCCTTTTGTGTCGGTCAAAATTGCTTTCTAAATTCTAAATTGTCTTGTAAATAATTAATTATGTAAGTACCTTTTACGCATAATTTTTTTAATTTTAATTTTAAGTTAAAAAAAAAAACATGTCCGCTGCGCCCAGAAAAGTAGTTTTTTTAAACTGTTAATTAGAATAAAAAATGATCCGTGAAAGCTACAAAATAAATTCTTGCAAAACAAATTAGCTTAAGTCTGTGTGCAAATTGGGTTAAATTTTCGATAATAATTTATCCGAGATTAAATTTTAATGTTTCCACATACAAATTCACTTCATTTGTGTTAAGAATTAATCTTCGGATAAAATTTAACGCGTTCTAAACCCAATTTACATTCGGCCTAAATGCAATTTCAGTCAAAAAAAAAGTCGGAAATTCAAATGTTTTTCAATTTTTACTGTAACATATGGATCATAACTCTTATTTTAGAGTAATCGATAACACAATAAACTAAATCTTGAAAAAAAAAATTTTTCAATCAAGACCATAATTGACATAACATCTTTGAATTGTTCAAATTTGGCTTTGAATACCTAATAATTTTTTTCAGTGTAAATGTGAATATTTGTTTTTGTGTTCATATTAAATTGAATGTAGACTTCATTTTCATTAGGTCCAAGCAAAGTTGATTGTGTAGGTACTTGAATCCTACCTACCTGCATATATGGGAACTCCTTTCACAAGCTCTCTCTCTCTCGATACGAGTGTATGTGAATGTACATCATTTTTGGGTCTAATAAAAAAACTTCAGATAAGTACTGAGTGAGATGACAATTTTTAATTCTATTTTGGCTACATATTCATTTTTCAAAGATTTTTTCGTTTTTAAAGAAACATTTTGCCAAGGGCGTAAGATAAATTGAAAACAAAAATTTTTATTTATAAGTAAACATTTTTTTTTTGTTTTGGTTATTACAGGAGTGACTTCGGACCTTAGACCTTTCTGACTGCACTTAATAAATATTTTTAGAGGTTTTTTTTATAAAATGTTTACCACTTACTAATCTCCATACCATAGTTTTTCTGAGATATTTTTTTATGAATCATATTTTGAACACGCCTTGTTCTAAAAGTCACATCAATTAAGTTTGGTCAAGCTTAACAAATAATCACTAAATAATTCACCGGGAATTTTATGAAATTTTTGTAAATCATTTCCCATACAACTTTTGAGATTATCATCAAATGGTAAACTTACTCATAAGGTTTACTTATTCAGGATCTTATACATGGTGGGATGACATAATGTCCGCGGAAATAATGTCCATGGACATTAATACCGCACAAACGGACATGAGGTCCATGGACCTTAACTTAACCAACCAAATAAGTCGGCTTTAGCTTATCACTATTTTGTCGATAGACACGAAGTTGTAAGCACGAATAAAGAAAACATAAAGCGTTTAAAGCAAGTGAACGATGCTCGTAGACTTGATGCGTATGAAGCTTATTATATACAGAAAGACAAAAATGCACTGAATTGAGACAACGGCAACATTAATTCTAATTTGTTCAGTCGTATACATTCGTAGCAGCCGTCGCTCTTATTATTTATGTATGTATGTACGTTTATGTTGTGTTGTACAAAAGCTGACTTCCCACTGCAGTCGTGAATGCTGATGATGTGACGCTGGTCGTCTCGAAATGCATCCAAGTAAGCTTTTAATTATTTTTTAATTCGTTGTTGATAACAACAAAATTAAAATTAATAATTGAAACCGACTCATTGTGTGATCATTAAAGTGTTTTGATTTTTAACTCTAATAATTATTCACGGATCACACGCCGTTCAACATAATGAATAATCTTTATTCAAACTGTGTATCAAAAGAGTTATTCATTCTTTTTCAAAATTCATTTTAATTTCATGTATGTATTTCTTTATTTTATAAATATGTTTATACGAGTATATACAGAATGCTTATTTACAGATAAAGTTAGAGTTTGAAACGATTTGTCGACAGTATGGACATAAAATGTTGTTTTGGCCATCTGTATAGTTTTCAAATGCTTGTTGGCAAATATTTGTATAGCAACTGCAAAAAATCTTGAGATGATTGCATCTATACATTTGTAATTAGTGATCAATGCGTTGAGGAGGGGAAGGGGGGGGGCGGAGTGTGGGCGGCGACGCGCCATCCCACGCGCACCTCGCGCCGTGCTCGCGCCACCCGTGCCACCTCGCGCCGCGCCCGTACCGCCTCGCGCCGAGTTATCTCAAGTAAACTCGCACCACCCCCAAAACGTGATACATAGGTGAACTTTGACCAGCTATAACTTAAAGCTGAAGCAACATACAGTAGTCGTTTATATCCTATTTTGTAGATAATTTAATTTCCTATGAAGTTTTAAATCAACATTATGCTATAAAATGAAATTGAAAGGAGTTATTTGATAAAAACCAAACCAATCTCCTTTTCAAGATGGCGGCTTTTCCCTAACATCAAAAATCCCAAAAAATATGTTTTATATTCAGGAGGTGTACCCAAACAAATACCATTAATAAGATTTTGTCCATCGAAAAATACAATTTTATACCCTTTTTCGATTAATTGACAGGACTATTTGTTATTTTCAATTTTCTCAAAACTGGAATACATTTTGACTTCTGGTTTTTAGTGTTTGGCTAAGAATTGATGGCAGCATTGAATATTAAACAGGAAAATATTACATAATAACATAAAATTTTGAAAAAAAAAATTGTTTGAACACAATTTTTTTTTCCAAAAATTTAAGTTTGTAAATATATTTATGAAAAAATGTGTACTAAAATAACTTATTTTAGAAAGAAGAAAAAAGAAGATTCTTCTGGCCTTTCAAAAAGGTATAACATGTCATTGTAATGGTGACCGTTGTTTTTTAATAATTTTTTTTTTCTGTCTTAAGTCATTTTCTTAGAAAATTTCCCCTCCCGTTGATTTAATTATCTCAAAAATAGACTAGAAATTTACAGGAGCATCGATTATTAAAAACAAAACTGTTACAAAAGCTTATGTTACAGTTTACGCTGAGGAAAAAGTAGAACATAAGCGTTTAAGTTGAACATAAATATTTAAGTTTCGTTTCAGCAAATTGCCCTTAATAACGTAAAATTATTTTTTCAAAATTTTGAGTTTGAAAATTAATTTTTCAAAAACTGTTCTTTCAAATAATTTGAATTAAAAAGAAAATAAAAGAACGAGCTTCTAACTTAGAAAAAAAGTAGCATGTTTATAAGCATTTTTAATAATTTTTTTTTCTTTTCTATATTTCAAGTCGATTTTTTTTAGAAAATTGCCCCTCCCGCCTAAACTAGGGGAAATAGACCTCCCCTTCCACACGATTTATGTCTTGTCTTAACCCAACCTACTTCCTCTAGCTCTTTGGTGCACCTTATACCGAACACCCTGTATATAACTGGATAGTGGATTCCCTTATGTATGTGGGATTAGAATGCTCCAATCCTGTCCGTAAGTCCGTTTCCTAATCATCATCATCACATACTGCACTCGCGGGATCAATGGAGGTTTAACCACTAAAAGACACTAAAATACGAAACGGGTGAACAAGCGGGAAAGGAGACTTGAAGGCATTCGAAGTTTGAACCCGCAACGAACAACACTCTACGAAAAAACGCTACGAAAGTTACGAGATCGTCATTTCTTTTTTTTTACCAAACTTTTTTTTATTAAAAACTTTTTTAAAATTAAAACCTAAACTACATTGTTAGTAAAACTTGAACCTATTTAAATCGAATTTGTTAAAACAAAACTTATATTAAATACTTAATTAAATTAAATTTAAAGTGCCTATTAATTAAACCATTTTTTATTAATTCATTTAATTAAAACTAAATTAAAACTAAACTCGAAAGTAGATAGATATTATTTTGTTAAACCCCTTTTTACCCGCCCCCACCATATTTTGTTAGAAGTGGTCAGAAGAGTAGCTGTGTTAACTTGGCCCCAAAAATTGTCTAATTTTTTTAATTTTTTTGTAAAAGATGACCAATTAAATGACCACTTTTGACCACCCATTAAAATTTTTTGACCACCCACAGTTATCGAAAAAATCGATTTTTAAAAATGGGGGGCTAAAAGAACGCTGCCCCCAAAAAATCGATTTTTTCAAATTTGATTTATCGTTATAATAGGTCGCACGGAAGAGATTATTGACCACCCTTTAACTTTTTTTGACCACCCCTAGAAATATTTTTTTTTATTTTTTGAAAAAAAAAATTGAGATTAATTTTTTGTTTAAAATTTTCTCTTAATTTTCTTATTTCAAAAATTTGAAGATACAGATTATAAAAAGAACAAAATTAGCTAAAATGACCACTCTTTAGAATTTTTCGATCTTTTGAAAAAATATTTTTTTCGATTTTTTAAATATGAACATTGTAAAAAAAACTAAGTTTTCTTAGATAACCATTCCTAAAAATCGCTCTAACTTCTTAAAAATTTTTTTTTTTTCATTTCTGGCAGATGACCATTGTGAAGAACATACATATCTAAAATGACCACCCGTTAGAATTTTTCGATTTTTTGAAAAATATTTTTTTTTTAATTTTTAAATATGAATATTGTAAAAAAAACTCAGTTTTCTTAGATAACCATCCCTTAAAATCGCTCTAACTTCTTAAAAAATTCTTTTTTTTTCATTTCTGGCAGATGACCATTGTGAAGAACATACATATCTAAAATGACCACCCTTTAGAATTTTTCGATCTTTTGAAAAAATATTTTCAGTTTTCTTAGATAACTATCCCTTAAAATCGCTCTAACTTCTTAAAAAATATTTTATTTTTAAATTCTGGCAGATGACCATTGTGAAGAACATACATATCTAAAATGACCACCCTTTAGAATTTTTCAATCTTTTGAAGAAATATTTTTTTCTAATTCTTAAAAATGACCATTGTAAAAAAAATCAATTATCTTAGATAACCTTCTCTTTTAATCGCTCTGACTTATCAAAAAAACCTTTTTTTTTTCAAATTCTTGAAAATTATAAAAATGTTTGAAAGGGAATCGTTCTGGAATTATATTGCTTAAAAAATAAATAGTCCAATAGTCAGTTACTCTTAAAAAGCACCTGATAAAATAAATTAAAAAAAAAAAAAAAACCTGAATAAATAAATAAAAAATGGAAAGAATTAAAATCAGATTTAGAAAGAAAATTCGGTCGGGTTGTTTCTAGTTTACAGTTCCATCGACAGTTAGGAACTAGAAGGAAACGATTCGTATCTAGAATATACCTATGTTTGCAATGAAATTGATTGCTAATAAGGCTAATAGGGGGGTTCACATTCAACGACAAGTTGATCAACATGTATCTAGTCGGCAGTATTTTGTAATGTGAACAGCAGTCGAACGACCGTCGATCGACTTGTTGTGTAGTTCAAATTTTTTAATATTTTTCTCGGTCGGTCGACCGTTGTAGTAAATGTGAACACTAGTTGAACGACCGATGATTTTAATTTTGTAGCTTTTTTCTATTTTTTTATGTAAGATTTAATTAGCACGCGTTGAAATCGAAGTTAAACAATAAATAGAAACACGAAAAATCAAAAATAGTGCGGTTATATTGGTGTAAAAAATTAAATACGCGTAATGTTTGCTCATTGAAATTTTGTTTTCAAATGAAGTCGGCGAAACGGTCGTAGAATGTGAACGCTAGCAAAACGACTCGGGTCGGTCGACACGTCGTTGAATGTGAACCCCCCTAATGTAGACGAGGAATCGTTGCTTGCTTACATTGTCGCCGGTATACCTGATTCGATTGTATGAGGCAAGCATTTTTGAAGGTCTTAAAACTAATTTTAAAACATACAGTGAAATAAAACAAAAAAGACAGAAATTTAGGGCAGATGATTCATCGCAGAAAGTTAACACTCCACCGCAAGAGCAAGATAACTCTCAAAAACGTTGTTTTGTTTGTGGTGCGAAAGGTCACAATACATTTAATTGTCCCCATAAGAACAAAGGTTCGCGGAGTTTTAACTGCAACGATTTTGGGCACTTATCTAAAAATTGCTCAAAAAAGACACATACTCAAAACCCGTTCAACGTAAACAGAGTCGCTTCCCCGCCGCCGGTTGTACGAATGCCTTTAAAAATTTAAAACTCTGCCACTAAATTTTAAACAGCCTGATGTTAAGGTATTAGCATGATACTACTTAACAATTGTCTAACTTTAAAACTCTTTACTATAATATTCTTAGTTTTAAACATTTTCTAAGTAGTATCATACTAAACCGTATTTTCTTAAGAAACTCTAGCTGAACACGTCTAAAACAGTGACAGTTCAACCCATTTTTGCAATTGTAGCTGTCAAAGTTACATTTGGATTTAGTATGATACTAAAAAGATAAAATAGGTATTTGGCGATTTTAACTTTAGTAAAATGTTAAAAAGATAATGTGTGCTAACTCGTTCAAAATTTGTAAAACCCTCTTTTTAGCCTAGCATCATACTAAAAATGCTTTAGCATCATAATAAATCGTCTAAAATTTTGCGCCTCTAATTTTATTGCTATATTCGATACATGAAGATACATGAGCTTTGCTTACGGCCATATTCTTGACGTTCTTCAAAACTAGTTTTACCGAAAAACTAGATTTATAGCGGTTTCGAGTTTTGATTTTGTCACAAATTTTTATTACCTTGACGTCTAAATCAAAATATTCATACATAGTTTAACATCTAAATCAAATCAATAATTTTTTTTGGGAAACTTAAATTTTGAAACCCTTACAGCCAATTTCTTCACAGAGTCCTAACGCTAGTACAGGTACTAGCCCTAAAATTAGTACTCAAATCGGTATCAACTTATTTCTTCACACAAGTACTAAGGCTTAGTCCTGTCAATTTGGTGCCGAGTACTAGTTAGGACTCGGTACTAGCTAGCTCCTCAAAATCAGCTAGGACCTGGTTATTATACCAGTTGTTAGTACTCAAATCGGTACCAAATGATTTCTTCACATAAGTACTAAGCCCTAGTCCTGTCAAATTGGTACCGATTACTAGTTAGGACTTGGTTTAAGCTAGGACCTCGAAATCGACAGTCTAGCAGGTTAATACTCAAATCAGAGCAAACAATTTCATTTAGTTTGACCATTTCTTGCCTGTTTTTTCTGAAGAAATAGGTAATAAGTGCGTTTTTTTTGTTAACGTAGTTAAATCTATTTTTTTTTTTTTTTTTCAATTTTGTGTGATGTTCTTGTGTAGAAAATGGATTTAGTTTTTGGTGGTGACAATGTTCGTACGAGAGATATTGCTCAGTTTTGATAACTTCTTGACCATTTCTTTTTTTTTTTAAATAAATTTAACATAAGAGCGTTTTTTTTTTAATTTTATTGGTTTTTAAATTTTGGATAAAAGCCAGCAACATTTTCAGATTCCTTGACCCTTGACGTAACCGGAAAATATCTTTGGCGAACTAAAAGTTGTTAAAAAATGGACCGGAATTGATGCTCGGTTCAATATTTCAATATTTCGCCGGTATACCTGATTCGATTGTATGAGGCAAGCATTTTTGAAGGTCTTAAAACTAATTTTAAAACATACAGTGAAATAAAACAAAAAAGACAGAAATTTAGGGCAGATGATTCATCGCAGAAAGTTAACACTCCACCGCAAGAGCAAGATAACTCTCAAAAACGTTGTTTTGTTTGTGGTGCGAAAGGTCACAATACATTTAATTGTCCCCATAAGAACAAAGGTTCGCGGAGTTTTAACTGCAACGATTTTGGGCACTTATCTAAAAATTGCTCAAAAAAGACACATACTCAAAACCCGTTCAACGTAAACAGAGTTGCTTCCCCGCCGCCGGTTGTACGAATGCCTTTAAAAATTTAAAACTCTGCCACTAAATTTTAAACAGCCTGATGTTAAGGTATTAGCATGATACTACTTAACAATTGTCTAACTTTAAAACTCTTTACTATAATATTCTTAGTTTTAAACATTTTCTAAGTAGTATCATACTAAACCGTATTTTCTTAAGAAACTCTAGCTGAACACGTCTAAAACAGTGACAGTTCAACCCATTTTTGCAATTGTAGCTGTCAAAGTTACATTTGGATTTAGTATGATACTAAAAAGATAAAATAGGTATTTGGCGATTTTAACTTTAGTAAAATGTTAAAAAGATAATGTGTGCTAACTCGTTCAAAATTTGTAAAACCCTCTTTTTAGCCTAGCATCATACTAAAAATGCTTTAGCATCATAATAAATCGTCTAAAATTTTGCGCCTCTAATTTTATTGCTATATTCGATACATGAAGATACATGAGCTTTGCTTACGGCCATATTCTTGACGTTCTTCAAAACTAGTTTTACCGAAAAACTAGATTTATAGCGGTTTCGAGTTTTGATTTTGTCACAAATTTTTATTACCTTGACGTCTAAATCAAAATATTCATACATAGTTTAACATCTAAATCAAATCAATAATTTTTTTTGGGAAACTTAAATTTTTAAACCCTTACAGCCAATTTCTTCACAGAGTCCTAACGCTAGTACAGGTACTAGCCCTAAAATTAGTACTCAAATCGGTATCAACTTATTTCTTCACACAAGTACTAAGGCTTAGTCCTGTCAATTTGGTGCCGAGTACTAGTTAGGACTCGGTACTAGCTAGCTCCTCAAAATCAGCTAGGACCTGGTTATTATACCAGTTGTTAGTACTCAAATCGGTACCAAATGATTTCTTCACATAAGTACTAAGCCCTAGTCCTGTCAAATTGGTACCGATTACTAGTTAGGACTTGGTTTAAGCTAGGACCTCGAAATCGACAGTCTAGCAGGTTAATACTCAAATCAGAGCAAACAATTTCATTTAGTTTGACCATTTCTTGCCTGTTTTTTCTGAAGAAATAGGTAATAAGTGCGTTTTTTTTGTTAACGTAGTTAAATCTATTTTTTTTTTTTTTTTTCAATTTTGTGTGATGTTCTTGTGTAGAAAATGGATTTAGTTTTTGGTGGTGACAATGTTCGTACGAGAGATATTGCTCAGTTTTGATAACTTCTTGACCATTTCTTTTTTTTTTTAAATAAATTTAACATAAGAGCGTTTTTTTTTTAATTTTATTGGTTTTTAAATTTTGGATAAAAGCCAGCAACATTTTCAGATTCCTTGACCCTTGACGTAACCGGAAAATATCTTTGGCGAACTAAAAGTTGTTAAAAAATGGACCGGAATTGATGCTCGGTTCAATATTTCACCAATATTTGAATTAGGCGCACACATTTTGAAGCCTGCGAATTTGGTTATCCCATTAGTAGGTCCGTGGTCAAACACGAACACGCAAAACTACGAAAACACTACGAAAACTCACAAATTCGGGGAAATCTTTACCACAAACACAAAATAAATATTCACATATTTTAAATAAGAAGAAATTCAATGCAACACACGACAAAATTATAATTATTACATAACAAACAGAAAACATAATAAATAAGTCAAAGACAGGTAAATTCTGTCGAAAATTTATTAAAAACTTCACAGAAACTGACGTAAATGTTAAATAAATATCAAAATAATTTATAAAAAGCCAAAATGTTGTCAAAATCAGTATTAGACCAGTTTTAGACGTATTGAGTTCCTAGTACCGCTGTGTGAACTTAGATCGGGTACTAAAGATGTGAAGAAATGCTCAGGTACTAACTTTTCGTTAGGACCCAGTACCAGAGCTAGTACCTGGGCCAGCTAGACCGGGTTCTTAACTAGCTTAGTACCTATGTGAAGAAATTGGGCGTTATAGAACTAGTTTCTCAGTAAAACTAGCTTTGAAGAAAGTCAATAATATAGCCGTTAATCAAAAACTCTGTATTTTTAAAATTAAATAAAAACATAAACGGTTCAGGAACTCTTTTAACGGGATTAGGGCAGAATGTACATAAGTATATCAGTCAATTGGTGAGGTGCAACTGAACGTAATGGTTAACGGAATACCGTAATTATTAAATTTTGACATTGTTACTGACGAGTTGATGTCCGATGACCTAATTATAGGAAAGGAACTGAAATTTCGAAATATGCTAATATAACAATCGAAAATGGGGTTTTAAATCTTAATCCAAAAGAATTGATTACTCATAATAATGATATCGCGATTTTTGAAAATGATTTAAATCAAATAGAAGTTTAAATGCTAGTTACGGAAAATAAGAAAGTTTATAATGTAGAGACAATTTTAAAATACGGACGTAAGGGATGAAATTATTAGGGTAATTAAAGCTTATAATCCAATTAAACCAAACACATCTTGCGTTGAAATGAAATTGTGTCTAGAGGATGAAATGAGCTTAGTAAAAAGCCACAGGGGCAATTTTGATGTTATATTCTAGGACGGCGGCATGCTTGTCTCGGCTCGGCTAAACTCGTCGGACGGGGTAGTTCTTGTCCCAAATACAACATCTTACGCTCACTTTCATTTTTATCTCATGCCAATAATACTAATTAAAAAAAGGAAAAAGAAGAAAGCTAATACTCTAAATCAAAAAAAAAAACCAGACGGACAATTGAACGGACGATGAAGAGAAGGAAAAATGAAAAGACACACACTCACTTACCTTTGCCATTGCCTTGGCGAAAGGACGGAAATTGGGGATGTAACTCTTCCTTGAAGTAGGATAGAAACAAGACTTCCTAAAACCTAAACTATATCTAACCTAAGACCTAGTAAATAAAACTAACCCCCCATCTAATACTATATAAAATCTAATTTGTTTCCTATCTATCTTTTCAAGAGAATGACAAACCCATTCCATTGTCTCCCCAAGACAGTGGTTCGCTAAGATCAGCAAGGTTTTACCTGATGTTGTTGGTATAGCTTGGCCAACCCTCCCATATGTCGGAGACATATCCTTCGCTACCTTCCTTGGCCTATGTTATGGAAGATAGCCCCTATATTGCTCTTCAGCTATGTAGCATCATCGTCTAATTATGTCCTGTCATAATGGTTACCTTGCAGACGGCCTGGCAAGGCTCTTCACACACCGAACGCTTTGTTTTAGCACTGCATCATCTTGATGGACTTTTCTTGTTTTTACCTTGTTATTAAATAACAAAATCTATATTTCATTTGAAATTCAAAAATTTACAAATTTTATTCAACAGTAAAAAAAAATCTTAAATTTAATCAAAATGATAATCTAAATTAAAAAAAATCTAAAAGGCAAAATTAAATGAAAAATTAAAAAAAGGAAACCGATATCTATGTTTAACAGTTATGCGAATTAATTGCTTTGTTCCTTCCAGGACAAATTTTATATATATATTTATATATATGTGGTGTACTCACGTTTTTCAACTCCTCCCTCGACGTCCTGCCGGCAGCACAGATCAGGAACTGGAGCATTATTTTTACTAAAATATTAGTTTACGCGATTAAATTAAACTCTTTAAAAATAGATCGGTCTTTACACTTTTAATTAAAAAAGGAAATTATTTCGATTTTACGTTACTTGAAAAAAATTTAAAAAAATTATAGTTAATTTCAAATCTTTAGCAATAAAGAAAAACTAAATTGAATTATTCTTGTTTCAAGATTTCACTTTCTTTAGTTTATAAGTTTAAGTTTTGTTTCTCCTTTTTTTTTTATTCACTGCTTGGTGATCTTCGAGAATCTTCATACGTATAAATATATATATATGCATTCATATACGTATATATATGGATATGGATACGTATGCTTGGGATTTAAGCGGCTACTCTATGTTCTTCAGGGAATCAATATTTCACTCTTCTTGTTTGCAATGATATTAAACAATTTCTAGTATCTTTATTGTCTCTAGTTTTGCTCTGCACTTCAATGTTCTTTGCTGTAGGTTTTGCTATTGACAGGGCACCTTAAACCTTTTTAGGGGGGCAGAGGCACTTATTGTGTCCACTATAATTGCGGAGCCCCTAGGATCACGAATGAGTACCTAGACGGGTAAGCGTAACACAAATTAGGGCACTATTTTCTAAATCTTTTTTGAAGTAAGACATACCTCTGCTTTATTGTAATCACTCTTAAGTTTCGTTTGGTATTTTTTTGGTCTGTAGAGGCTTTCCAGAACTCAAAAAAAAATCGTGGAACACTATGTTCACAATCGTATTTTATTTCTTCGGATTCTATGTGTTTTTTTTTTTGTTTGTATGTTCGTTTGTTAAGAATATTTTTAACTTTGTTTCGAAATTTTTATTTTTTGTATTCCGATCAAAAAAATAAACTTTAAACTTTAACTAAATAAAGCAATACTTTTTGTATCAAAAAAAAAACTTTTTCAAAGAAAAAAAATCCGACAAAACTGACTGAAATTCGCAAGTCATCTGCCTACCCTTTGTCTTTCAGCGCACAAAGACCCTTATTATGTATTTCATATTTCTTTGTTTTATCTAAGTAAATAAGTTTATAACTGCAAGGGTAGGTGGATACTTTATTCACATATCAGTATCGTTCTTCTGTCTCATTTCCCCTCCTAGGCTTCCTATGTAAGGCTAGGGTTCAATACTATTGTCTAGCTATTAACTAACATTATCCTACTAAATCTATTTCTAACTTATATCTAATATCACAGCATCATCATTATCACATTTTTAATTCTATCATTCGAATAATATTATTCATTGCCACTTCCCTCTGACTTACTATTTCCTTTTTTGAAAGTAACCGACGATAGGTATTTTGTTTCCTAAGATTTGTATATTACCTAGCCTTATAAAAATCTATTACATTGTTTATTTCACCAATGCATAATATAATTTTTTTGTACGAATTCGCCGTAAAAAAAATGGCCGTCGCGAGAAAACTGATCTTTTCTGCTCCTTTAAGAGTGATATAAAACTAATATCAGTAGTAAGATCTTATGTCAAAATTGTTTGTGAAAAGAATTCAAAACGTGGAGGTACATGGTCGAGCTTTTGGTAAGAAATAATATTTTATTTTATTAATATACTTATATATTGTAAAAGAAATGTTTAATTACTCTCTGTTTGTGTTTCAGATTACAGATTACTGATTACATTTGAAAGTTTTTAAGAAGGTAAGTACTTGTGGTTTATCGCTTTTTTTTTTTTATACGCAGATGTAAACAAATGCCACCAAAGTACTTTTTTCCTTGGTTGCTTTGGCTGTGTGGTAAAGGTTTATATCTGCAATCCTGTAGTTTTTATAATGTTGTATCTGATCTTTGTTTATTTATCTTTTCAGATGCTTATGTGGACATTTAACCTATATGAGATTTATAATGGAAATTATGGATGTGTAGTTCCATGTAGTTCATAGTTCTTCTCATACATAAGTGATGGTGATGTTGGACAGGTTGAGGTTGAGGAGGTGTGCATGGTCACCTCTTCCCTACATAGGTATTATGCGTAGAAGTTGGAAGTATGCTTAGTTTTTATTATTTATTTTCATTATTATTAGGTAATTATTATTGTAGAGTATTATAAGAATGCCTAGTTTAAGCATGTTAGTTATAAGTATGCAATTTTAAATCTGAAGATTTGTAATGTTATTTTATGCAACCAGGCCACGTTACAGTATTTGGCGTAAATTCATGTGATGTCTGTAAGTGTAACAAGCCGTTGAATGTTATTTCACGACCACCAATGGGAAACCAGGTGATAACAGAGAGACCCTTTCAAAGGTTATATATAGATTTTTTAGGACCCTATCCTAGGACGAAAACCGGGCATACTCATATATTTATATGCTTGGACCACTTTAGTAAGTTTGTCTTTCTAAAACCCATAAGAAAAGCCACCTCGGCTGAAATAGTAAAGTATCTGGAAGAAAACGTTTTCCATATTTTTGGCGTACCAGAATACATACACTCAGACAATGGGAAACAGTTCACATCTGAACTGTTTGCCAGCTTTCTCAAAAGATACGGTGTTAAACACACCCGTACTGCATTCTATTCGCCACAAGCGAATGCATCAGAGCGAGTAAATCGTTCTGTCTTAGCAAAAATTAGATCATATTTAGAAAACGATCAAAGAAATTGGGATCTACATGCAAGTAGTGCAGCTTTTTCTCTAAGGAGTGTGATCCATGACTCCATTGCTTTTGAACCGTACTACGCTGTATTTGGATCTCAAATGGTCCAGCATGGAGGATCATACGAACTCCTTCGGAGACTAGATGCCTTAAAAGATAGTAGTATTAGAGTGAACAACAACTGCGATAAGCTAGAATTAATTAGAAAGAAAATTTTTGAAAACTTAAAGCTAGCCCACCAGAAAACAGCAAAAGTTTACAACACTCGAAGCAGGGATATACAATATCGCGTAGGACAATTAGTTTTCAGGCGAAACTTTAAACAAAGTAGCTTAGCTGATTGCTATAATGCAAAATTAGGCCCTAAATTTCTGAAGTCTATCGTACTGAAAACCATCGGAAATTCGTTATACGAGATAGGAAATCTCAAAGGAGAAAAGGTTGGAGTTTTCCACGCAAAGGATCTCCACACATAGAGATCGTACGAATCGGACTACTAATGCTACTGCTTGACCACTGTGACACCCTGTCGTAATATACTGCTGTGATAAACTTTGTGATATAATACTGTGATAATAGTTTAATTCGATTTAATTTATTAGTTAGAAAATTATTTATTTATTCATTATTCATTTGTTCATTATTTATTTATTTATTTATTTATTTTGAAATTCATATCTATTTAATTTTTTTACCTGACAGTACTATAACTGCAAAGTTTTACACAGACAGCTTTCCACCTTTTCATTTTTTTAAAAAAAAATTAAACTGCGAGTGCAATATACCTTAGGTGCATTCGTAATGTACAAAGACGAATATCTGTGATACAAGTATTAAGATTTTTTATCTGTGATACTAGTATTAAGATTTTTCATCTGTGATAATAGTTTTAAGATTTTTCATCTGTGATACTAGTTTTAAGATTTTTCATCTGTGATATTTACACAAGTTTCGTTTTCTTCATGTAAAACATGGTCAACTAAAGAAAAATCAATCGACATAACAACATCATAGTTGTTCCTTTTACAAAGGAAAATGCCCGGCTAAGTCGATAGAGGCATGAGAGTTCAGGGCGGGGCTCTTGCCACACGTTATTCATATACATAAGGTGATTACACAACCCCACGGCCACTATTTTTTTACGAGGCTTCTGACCTCACGACCATTCAGTCATAATCGTCGATACTGTAACGTGGCCTGGTTGCATAAAATAACATTACAAATCTTCAGATTTAAAATTGCATACTTATAACTAACATGCTTAAACTAGGCATTCTTATAATACTCTACAATAATAATTACCTAATAATAATGAAAATAAATAATAAAAACTAAGCATACTACCAACTTCTACGCATAATACCTATGTAGGGAAGAGGTGACCATGCACACCTCCTCAACCTCAACCTGTCCAACATCACCATCACTTATGTATGAGAAGAACTATGAACTACATGGAACTACACATCCATAATTTCCATTATAAATCTCATATAGGTTAAATGTCCACATAAGCATCTGAAAAGATAAATAAACAAAGATCAGATACAACATTATAAAAACTACAGGATTGCAGATATAAACCTTTACCACACAGCCAAAGCAACCAAGGAAAAAAGTACTTTGGTGGCATTTGTTTACATCTGCGTATAAAAAAAAAAAAGCGATAAACCACAAGTACTTACCTTCTTAAAAACTTTCAAATGTAATCAGTAATCTGTAATCTGAAACACAAACAGAGAGTAATTAAACATTTCTTTTACAATATATAAGTATATTAATAAAATAAAATATTATTTCTTACCAAAAGCTCGACCATGTACCTCCACGTTTTGAATTCTTTTCACAAACAATTTTGACATAAGATCTTACTACTGATATTAGTTTTATCTCACTCTTAAAGGAGCAGAAAAGATCAGTTTTCTCGCGACGGCCATTTTTTTTACGGCGAATTCGTACAAAAAAATTATATTATGCATTGGTGAAATAAACAATGTAATAGATTTTTATAAGGCTAGGTAATATACAAATCTTAGGAAACAAAATACCTATCGTCGGTTACTTTCAAAAAAGGAAATAGTAAGTCAGAGGGAAGTGGCAATGAATAATATTATTCGAATGATAGAATTAAAAATGTGATAATGATGATGCTGTGATATTAGATATAAGTTAGAAATAGATTTAGTAGGATAATGTTAGTTAATAGCTAGACAATAGTTTTGAACCCTAGCCTTACATAGGAAGCCTAGGAGGGGAAATGAGACAGAAGAACGATACTGATATGTGAATAAAGTATCCACCTACCCTTGCAGTTATAAACTTATTTACTTAGATAAAACAAAGAAATATGAAATACATAATAAGGGTCTTTGTGCGCTGAAAGACAAAGGGTAGGCAGATGACTTGCGAATTTCAGTCAGTTTTGTCGGATTTTTTTTCTTTGAAAAAGTTTTTTTTTTGATACAAAAAGTATTGCTTTATTTAGTTAAAGTTTAAAGTTTATTTTTTTGATCGGAATACAAAAAATAAAAATTTCGAAACAAAGTTAAAAATATTCTTAACAAACGAACATACAAACAAAAAAAAAAAACACATAGAATCCGAAGAAATAAAATACGATTGTGAACATAGTGTTCCACGATTTTTTTTTGAGTTCTGGAAAGCCTCTACAGACCAAAAAAATACCAAACGAAACTTAAGAGTGATTACAATAAAGCAGAGGTATGTCTTACTTCAAAAAAGATTTAGAAAATAGTGCCCTAATTTGTGTTACGCTTACCCGTCTTGGTACTCATTCGTGATCCTAGGGGCTCCGCAATTATAGTGGACACAATAAGTGCCTCTGCCCCCCTAAAAAGGTTTAAGGTGCCCTGTCAATAGCAAAACCTACAGCAAAGAACATTGAAGTGCAGAGCAAAACTAGAGACAATAAAGATACTAGAAATTGTTTAATATCATTGCAAACAAGAAGAGTGAAATATTGATTCCCTGAAGAACATAGAGTAGCCGCTTAAATCCCAAGCATACGTATCCATATCCATATATATACGTATATGAATGCATATATATATATTTATACGTATGAAGATTCTCGAAGATCACCAAGCAGTGAATAAAAAAAAGGGAGAAACAAAACTTAAACTTATAAACTAAAGAAAGTGAAATCTTGAAACAAGAATAATTCAATTTAGTTTTTCTTTATTGCTAAAGATTTGAAATTAACTATAATTTTTTTAAATTTTTTTCAAGTAACGTAAAATCGAAATAATTTCCTTTTTTAATTAAAAGTGTAAAGACCGATCTATTTTTAAAGAGTTTAATTTAATCGCGTAAACTAATATTTTAGTAAAAATAATGCTCCAGTTCCTGATCTGTGCTGCCGGCAGGACGTCGAGGGAGGAGTTGAAAAACGTGAGTACACCACATATATATAAATATATATATAAAATTTGTCCTGGAAGGAACAAAGCAATTAATTCGCATAACTGTTAAACATAGATATCGGTTTCCTTTTTTTAATTTTTCATTTAATTTTGCCTTTTAGATTTTTTTTAATTTAGATTATCATTTTGATTAAATTTAAGATTTTTTTTTACTGTTGAATAAAATTTGTAATTTTTTGAATTTCAAATGAAATATAGATTTTGTTATTTAATAACAAGGTAAAAACAAGAAAAGTCCATCAAGATGATGCAGTGCTAAAACAAAGCGTTCGGTGTGTGAAGAGCCTTGCCAGGCCGTCTGCAAGGTAACCATTATGACAGGACATAATTAGACGATGATGCTACATAGCTGAAGAGCAATATAGGGGCTATCTTCCATAACATAGGCCAAGGAAGGTAGCGAAGGATATGTCTCCGACATATGGGAGGGTTGGCCAAGCTATACCAACAACATCAGGTAAAACCTTGCTGATCTTAGCGAACCACTGACTTGGGGAGACAATGGAATGGGTTTGTCATTCTCTTGAAAAGATAGATAGGAAACAAATTAGATTTTATATAGTATTAGATGGGGGGTTAGTTTTATTTACTAGGTCTTAGGTTAGATATAGTTTAGGTTTTAGGAAGTCTTGTTTCTATCCTACTTCAAGGAAGAGTTACATCCCCAATTTCCGTCCTTTCGCCAAGGCAATGGCAAAGGTAAGTGAGTGTGTGTCTTTTCATTTTTCCTTCTCTTCATCGTCCGTTCAATTGTCCGTCTGGTTTTTTTTTTTGATTTAGAGTATTAGCTTTCTTCTTTTTCCTTTTTTTAATTAGTATTATTGGCATGAGATAAAAATGAAAGTGAGCGTAAGATGTTGTATTTGGGACAAGAACTACCCCGTCCGACGAGTTTAGCCGAGCCGAGACAAGCATGCCGCCGTCCTAGAATATAACATCAAAATTGCCCCTGTGGCTTTTTACTAAGCTCATTTCAATGGCGCCCAACGGATTTTTTTTTCAATCCCGAGACGTATTGCAACTTCAAAGGGACGATTTTCCATGGAAGGTCGTCACCTTGGACTTTCAATAGCCTCTTTCACCATCTTTAAATTTTACTTTTCTATCCAATAAACATACTCACAAGCCGTATATACTCTTGCATCCATCTCATTAGTCTGAAAATTTCTGCCCAAAATATAGGTCAGTAGAACCAGTATTTCCGTGAGGAAATTCGAAGACTGGTGCAGATGCAGGAGTGGGACGAGTATGAAGGGCCATACGCATCACGCTGTCCTGGAAGATAAGGCACAGTCCAATTTCCAGAGAGGCGTGAGCTTTGGTCTTGAGGACTCGTCCGTGTTGATGCTTAACTGGAAAGTCATGCCAGCCTTCTATCAGGGTTCTTCACCTGTTGCAAGTAGTGGCAGGAAAGGAACGTTATGCATCAACACTCGCTCTGGTCAGGAAGGTTCCAGCTATGAACAGACAGACTCGACAGACAGGACAGACTGACTTTACTTCCTTAAAAGATAAGGATATCTGGCATAGGATCTTCACACACCACCGCAAAATAATATTAAACCACTTCAACAATATAAAATCACAAAGATTAGAATCAACAACACTACCAAAATATATAAATAGTAAATAAAACATTTTTTTTAAATTCCTTTTTTTTTATTTGAGATTGATTTTGGGATTTATCAGGAATCTTATTTCTCTCTTTCAGTTTTTTTTTATGTATCAATAATTTTTTTTTACATTAATAATACTTTGATTTTATTTCTTTTTGAATTCCTAATAGTTTTATCCTTGAATTGTTTAAAAGAAAATTATAAAGTTTTTTTTTTGAAAAATTTTATGAATTTTTAAATCTTTTTGTTTACTTTTGAATTTTTTTTTTGGAATTGACAAAAGTTTCAAATAGTGAATATAGAGTTTTTTTTGGAGTTTTACCCCGTTATTTGTATTTTTTTCATTTTTTTTTAAATAAGTACATTCTTTTTGAATTTATTTTTTTATTTTTTTTTACCTTTTTCTAATAATTGATTTTTTGAATTTTACATTTTTTTATTTTTATTTCTTTTTTTTTTATAAATACATTCCTTTTGAATTTTTTTTAATATTCTCTAGATTTTTTTTAATTGATTTTTGAATTCTCCATTTTTTTAATTCTTATTTTCTACTTTTTAAAAATACAAATACATAGTTTTGAAATCATTTTTCTATCATTTTTTTAAAATTTTTTTTTTATTTTTACATTCCTTTTTTTTTATAGAAATACATTTTTGAGTACTCTTTATTTTTTTATTCCGCGTTCATACGAGTATTAGTAATTTTAAGAAATCATGGGAGGTAGGAGCAGAGGAGCTATTAGTAAAAATACCTTACCGAGAACATGTACTAGGTATCCTCTTAGGAATCTTTTAGGACAGGCTGAAGACAGGGCACCTGTACCAGGGGACAATCCCAGTGCAATGTCCACACTTAACGACAACGCTCTGAGTAGGTCACTAGATGAGAACCCACCAGGCGCATATGGCCCTGATGTGACTCTGCCGAGAGGTAGATTCCAAAGTGAGTCTCTGAGGGAATTCACACATCGTCGACCAACGATTGAGGAGGTCAACGAGAATAATAGCCTTCACGGCCCTGAAGATGATTATGATATTCTCGATCAGATCCGTCTGATACAGATCGAGGAGAGAACTGTCCTTGCAGATATGGAAGCTCTTGATCGAAATACGCAACGTGAACGTACGCGCAAACAATATGATTCCAACGTGGATTTCATTAGAAGAGTATCTGACGTGAATTCAGAACCTCCAGATCGTAATGCTCAACGCAATAGAAATCGTCAATCGTATGAGACAGATACAGACTTTATCAGAAGAGTTACCGAGGAAAGTATTTCCAATAAGATAGAGACCGCGGTAACAGCAGCAGTTCGGGAATGTAATGATAGGACGTTGAATATGTTCCATGAGGGCATGAGTAAGATGTTCGTCACTATGGAAAACAAACTTAAGGAAGTTAATAAAAAACTAAGTGAGCTAGAAAATGCTTCGATGCAATATGGTTTACCCCCTCAGGGCAGACAATCTGAAAATATACTTCCGCCTAGACCTGTGGTGCCAGACCCAGCAATCCCTCAGAACGTACCAATACTACGTCATACCTCTAATATGAGGTTACCAAGAGATACTCAAAATTTTAGGGATACCAGACGGGTGGATGTACACAAATGGGGAATAAAGTTTGATGGGACATCTAAGTCTATGCCTGTTGAAAGTTTTATTTTTAGGGTTGAGACAATTCAAAGAAAGTGTGCACTGAGCAATGAAGATCTGTTTGCTAACTTTCACCATTTGTTATCAGGGGCTGCCCAGATTTGGTACTGGCAGTACCTTGAAGAAAATGCAGGAGACGTAATGCTCAATTATCACGATTTAAAATCTGAATTATTAAATCAATTTAAAAATAAAAGAAAGGATCCTGAAATTCTACGTCAAATAATGGACAGAAAACAACTTCCTCATGAAACCTTTGATGAATTTTATAGTGATATTAGGGCCTTGTTCTTGCAAATGCGAAATCGGCCAAGTGAACAAGACCTTATAGGAATCTTAATGCCTAACATAAAAGATAGAGTTGCTAATCTCATCTTTAGCAGTTCAATTAATTCAATTCATGAATTAAGAGAGCAGTGTAGGCGAGCTGAAATTCACATAGCAGCTAGAGAGGTTAGATTTAGAAAAAATGTAAGTGAGGTAGACTATCGAAATCATGAAAGACAGGAAGAAGAATGGTCAAGAGAAGATAGCTCTTGCGTCACAGAAGATGACGAATATCATATAGCTGCCATTCAGCAAAATAAAAGCAATTTGAATTATAATAAGAAAGTTACAGGTCAACAAAAGAATTTTGAAAAAGATAAAAGGCATGTAAGTGGAAATGGACATTTGAAAGAAGTAGAAGTGAATAAAGCGACTTGTCCCTCGAGCTTTCATGCCATGACATGTTTCAGTTGTGGACAGGGTAGCATTTCTTTCAAATGTGCCTCATGTTTGGGAAAAGTTCAAGTCGGGAGTGCGTCCGGGAATCAACTACCGACGAAAAATCCTCTTCCCGGGAACACGAATCTCTCGGAAAAGTAATTATCCTAAAAAGAAATGAAAGTGAAAACACGATTAAAATAAGACCTGACACAACTCCTAGAAAAACTCTCCACCAAAGACTTGTCGATTACCAAGAAGCTAGAAAACGAATTTTTGGTGAAGAGTTAATCAAAACTACAAAAAAATCCAAAAATTATAAGAAAATTTTAAAATTACGGGAAAAATGTGCAATAAGTAGGTTTCATAAGAATAGGATAGAATCATCGATTATAACGAATACGGACGATAGTAGGCCATATACTAAGGTGTATGTCGATAGTGAAGAGATGCTCGGCCTACTAGATAGCGGAGCATCTGTAAGTTGTTTGGGGAGTAGTGCAATCGATTTTGTAAAAAATCATAACATAGAAATTACAAAAATGAACATAGGTATAAGGACAGCTGACGGAAATAATCAAGATATAATTGGTAGATTCAGAGCAAAGGTTTCATGGGGAAAGAATACTCAGGTAATGGAGCTATATGTCGTACCTGGTTTACAACAAAGGCTATATTTGGGCGTGGACTTTTGGAGATCCTTCAAGGTAGCTCCACACATCATCAGTTCTCTAGACACGCCATCGCCGATGGGAGGACAAAATCTAGATCCCGTAAGGCAACTTTCACCAACGCAAGCTGGAGAATTAGAGCGGGTCAAACTGCTGTTCCCTTCGTTTGCAGTGTTGGGATTGGGTAAAACAAGTCTAGAAGAACACGTCATTGAGATGGAAGACGAAAGCATTCCCATCAAACAACGACACTACCCAATCTCACCTGTAGTACAGAAGCTCATGTACGCGGAACTCGACCGAATGCTCGCACTAGGAGTGATTGAAGAAAGCAACAGTGCCTACAGTTCTCCAGTTGTGCTGGTGAGGAAACCTGGAAAGAACAGACTTTGCTTGGATTCACGTAAAGTGAATGCAGCTACCAAGAAATTCGCATACCCTCTGCCACATATAGAAGGCATTATTAGCCGCCCTCAGAACACCCACTTCATTTCAAGCATCGACCTTAAAGATGCTTTCTGGCAGATTCCACTGGAGGCCAAATCAAGGGAGAAAACAGCTTTCACAGTCCCTGGGCGGCCTTTGTACCAGTTCACGGTCATGCCGTTTGGACTGTGCAATGCCGCTCAGAGAATGTGCAAGCTGATGGACAAAGTCATTCCCGCTCGTATGAGAGAGAATGTTTTTGTTTACCTTGATGACCTCTTGATTTGTTCTCCAGACTTTGGAACTCACATAAAGGCGCTTGAAGACGTGGCTAGGTGTTTGCGAGAAGCTGGTCTCACTATCAACGTGGAGAAGAGCAAATTTTGTTTTAAGGAGATAAAGTATCTTGGTTATTTCATCGGTGATGGGTGTCTAAGAACAGACCCTGAAAAAGTCTCTGCTGTGAAAGACTTTCCAATTCCAGGGACTCCTAAGCAACTCCGTCGGTTTCTGGGGATGACGGGGTGGTATAGGCGTTTTATACCCAATTTTGCAACTATATCTGCCCCCATGACAGACTGTCTGAAAAAGGGCAAATCATTCGCGATGACAAGCGAAGCTATTAAAGCCTTTGACGAACTTAAGACCATGTTAATAACTGCACCAATACTGACGAACCCTGACTTTTCCAAACATTTTTATATTCAGTGTGATGCATCGACTTCAGGCGTAGGGAGTGTGCTTTTTCAGAAGGATACCGAGGAGAACGAACGACCGATAGCATTCATGTCTCAGAAGCTTAATTCGGCACAAAGAAATTATACAGTGACAGAACTTGAATGCTATGCGGCCGTTCTGTCGGTAAAGAAGTTTAGGGCATACATTGAAGGATTACCTTTCACTATTATAACAGACCATGCGAGTCTTAAATGGTTAATGACCCAAAAAGACTTGTCTGGACGTTTGGCCAGATGGAGTTTTAAGCTACAAGGCTTCGATTTTACTATCGAACATAGGAAAGGTGTCCTCAATGTAGTCCCTGATACTCTCTCGCGTATCCATATGGACGAGCTCAACCCCGATAAAAAAATGCAGGAAGTTGATCTCAGTTCTCCATATTTCTGCTCACAGGAATATGAAGAACTGAAGAAAACAGTAACCGAAAACAAAGACCGACTCCCTGATGTATGTGTTTCGGAAGGTTTTGTATACAAAAGGACGGACATGAGGACTGGCGACGAACTACAGGAAGACAGAGCCTGGAAGATCTGGGTTCCGAAGGAGTTGCATAGGAGCCTCTTGGAGGCGGCACATAATTCACCAACAGCAGGACATGGAGGTATCCATAAAACTTTAGCGAAGTTGCGACAAAGATACTTTTGGCCAAATATGACAGTTGATGTTAGAGAACACGTAAATTCATGTGATGTCTGTAAGTGTAACAAGCCGTTGAATGTTATTTCACGACCACCAATGGGAAACCAGGTGATAACAGAGAGACCCTTTCAAAGGTTATATATAGATTTTTTAGGACCCTATCCTAGGACGAAAACCGGGCATACTCATATATTTATATGCTTGGACCACTTTAGTAAGTTTGTCTTTCTAAAACCCATAAGAAAAGCCACCGCGGCTGAAATAGTAAAGTATCTGGAAGAAAACGTTTTCCATATTTTTGGCGTACCAGAATACATACACTCAGACAATGGGAAACAGTTCACATCTGAACTGTTTGCCAGCTTTCTCAAAAGATACGGTGTTAAACACACCCGTACTGCATTCTATTCGCCACAAGCGAATGCATCAGAGCAAGTAAATCGTTCTGTCTTAGCAAAAATTAGATCATATTGAAATAACCCAAAATAACAGTACTTCCTACACTATTGCAGGGAAGAGTTAAATAGGGGAGAATTTAGTTTTAACAATTATGAAAAGAAAATATTTTTAGTTGTATTTTTATTTATTTATTTTTATATTTTTAATTCGAAAGGTCCGCTGTCGCAATGCATTGGCTGCAACCTTCGAGCTTGAATGTCTAGCTAAATTCTCAATCTTCCTAGTCATCCTTTGCTTATTTATAGTTGTTTTAACATTAATTTCCATCCCCACCATTTAACCACTTAAAAATAATATTCGGCATTTTCCATATGAAATTTACGCAATCTCATATGTAAATGCCTTATCGTCATATTTTCACTATTCATTGTCAAAACGCATCGATGCTAAAAAATCAATTGCATAAAAGTTCAACGTATCATAGGTTATTTACACTGGCCCAATATGTAGCATATCCAATCGATACACTTATCCATAGAGGTACCAGATACACACAGGCAGCGCAGCGGCCTAATTATTGAAGTGCGATTATGATATATGTACAAACCCAAAGCTTGTGCATGGTCATTCTCATTTTGCTTTACTTAGAACCTTTGTAGGTACTGGCTGACTTATAGCTATAGCCGTAGCTACAGTTATGACGCAGAACCGGCGACAATTAATTAATTGCCATGGTGTTAGGTTTCATTAAGTGGGCTCTGGAAGATGACACATTTATGATTCGCAATGTTTTGGAACGGTTGCGCGAATGACAACAAAAAATGATAATATACAAGATCGTGTGTGGCCCACATTAAGTGGGCTCTGGAAGATGACACATTTATGATTCGCAATGTTTTGGATCGGTTGCGCGAATGACAACAAAAAATGATAATATACAAGATCGTGTGTGGCGGCTTGGGAATGGAATTTAGTATTGAATATAGAAATAAGGCTGTAAGAGTGGTCGTATGTAGTGGATCACTACATCCCACTCTCCTTGAAGAAAGAAAATTATACCTTGAAGAGGTTAATTTTCTGTAAAGTTACGAAAGGATGAAAAGGTTACACTTTTGATATAATGTTGATATGATTTAAATAATATTTGTGTAGTTTTAAGAAATTTTTTTTTTTATAAGAATAGTATTGCATAAGTGCGGTTTTTGTATAATTGTTTTTGTATAATTAATAAAAATTTAATTAAATCTATTTTTTTGACATTGAAATTGTTTATACGGGTCTCACAAAACATTTATCTTAAAAAAATTAATAATATGAAGTTTTATATTAAAAGTTTAAACATAATATATATATATATTTTTTTTTTTATTATTTATTATTATTTTCCATGTATATATGTATATATTTTTTTTGTAAATTTAAATTCGAAAATATTTCTATTTGTGTCTTATAAGATATTTATTTTTTTTTTTAAATTTGTAATTAATAATATAAAGTTTAAAAGCTTAAACATTTATTTTCTTTGTATTGGTTTAATATTATCTAATTTTTATAAAAGATATTTTTTCTTGTTAAATTATAATAATTATTTTTTTTTTGTGTACAAATTTATTTGCTTTTTTGTGTTTTTAGTTAATTTTCAATTTTAACAATCTTATATTTACATATATTTTATTGATTATTTGGGATATTGGCGTAAGATAAATTTTGGAGAGGGTTCAGGTTTTGGACTAAAGTTTGTTTCTACTATGGTATCTTTAGATGAGGATTGTTTGGAGTTTTTGTCATGGAGTTGTATTTCAGTTCGTGTTTTGTCGTTTTCTTTGATTTGATTTCTTCCTGACTTAATATCTGAAACATTGGGTTTTGGTTCATTTTTCACTTTGTAGGTTTGGTATCTTCTGAAGCAACTCAATACTAAAATTATGATTATAACCATGTAGATAAGTATATAATGATGGACGTGGTGCTCACTTAGATTTGTCAGCGGTTTTGCTTGGTCTACCTTTAAATCACTTATTTTTTCAGATACTAATTTTAAGTCTTCATGGCTTGAGAATTTAATAATGGCTAAATTGTTGGGGTAATTTGGGAAACTTGAAGTATTATTTATAAGAAGTTTTGAAATGTTTATTGGAGGAATGTAAAATTTGTTAATCGTTGTAGAATTTTCGTTAAACGTGTGTATCGTCATGTCTTTGTTTTTAAGGTAACAATGTCCTAAAATTTCTATTATGGCCGTGCCGTGTAAATTATACGAGGTTATGTTGTCATCACATATTTCATCAATATAATAGTTTTTAAAAGTTGAGAAAATCCATTTATTCCTTTGCGATAGTTGGATCCATACTGTTGAGTGGTTGGATTGTCTTATTTCGCATGAGTTGGGAATAACTGAAATTCTGTTTAGCAATTGGATTTCACATTGTGGGTTTTCTGATTTAGTATTCAATAATGGATGTGTAAGGGGGCATATGAATTTATCATTTTGGGATTTACAGAGAGATAATTCTGCTGTATTTAATTGATAGTAATTTTCTTTGTTGTAATCGAGAAAAATGTATTGGGAGGTTGGGTGTATGAATACAAAGTTATTTTTATGTATAGTAGGCAAAGGAATACTTTTGTATAGTATATATTTTTCGACAAACGGAAGTGGTATTTTAATTTCGTATATTATTTTGTTATCATGGATTGCTACTTTGGTAGTACAAATTTTATAAAGAGATATAATGTTGTTATCTATTTGGGAAGTAGGTAATTTTGTGTTTGATGGGAGTTCGGGGATTTTGTATTAACTTGTTGGTCTGACAGGATTTACATTGGAGTACATAGTTTTTTATATCATTGTTCATCGTTGGCCAGAAATATTGTTGCTTGATTTTCTTTATAGTCCTTGTTATGCCTTGATGACCTCCGAGAGGGGAGTCATGGAATTCATAAAGTACCGTTTTTATAGACTCGATACTGTCCAAAAATACCTTTTCATTGGTAAAAATATAAACGGCCTTGTTTTGATTTTGAAAAATGTTTGTTAAAATAGTTTTTAATTTAATTTTGGTTTCATTATCCATGTGGGGTAACGCGAATCCTATAGACTGTTCATTATTATTTAGATCGCTAATAGAAGTGAGACATGTTTTAATTATTTCAAAATCTCTGTGGGTTCTGATTGGAATGGGTAAAGTAGTTATAAAGAATATTTCATTATTATGTGGAAATGTGGAAAATTCTCCTATATCAGGTTTAATAAAATTTGGGCATTTATTTTGTAAAAATTCTTCGTCTATTGATTCTATTATTGGTAGTATTATTACTTTAATTCTAGCTGTTTTGTTTTCAAAAATTGATCCATTGTCCTCCAGAAGAGTGAAGGTTGACAGGACTTCTATATTATCTACGCCATCATCTTGTATACTTTCTTGGCTGACTAGGTTTCTAGCTTGCTTACGAGTTGTCACTAGCACTTTACTGTCGTTGTCAATTTTAACCCTACTGAGAGCGTCTGCGATGACATTGCATTTACCCTGTTTGTGAATAATGTTGAAGTCGTATTCTTCCATCAAGATGCGCCATCGTAACAATCTAGATGTGGGGTTCTTTTGTCCAATCAACCATAGTAAATTGTTATGATCGGTGTAAATAGTGAACTCTTGTCCATAGATATAAGGTCGAAACTGTTTAAGTGCATAAACAATTGCCAATAACTCTTTTTCTGATGTTGTGTATCTTGTTTCTTGATCATTGAGGGTTCGACTTATGAAAGAAATTGGTTTATCTTGTCCCGTAGGACCTTGAGAAAGAACCGCTCCTAAAGCTATATCACAAGCGTCAGTAGTAACAATGAATTCTGCAGTAAAATCAGGATAAGAAAGTATGGGAGGTTTTTTATTTTTTTGTTTTAAGCTTCTGAAAGATTCATCGCAGAAGGCATCCCATTTAAAAATAGCGTCTTTCCTTAAAAGTTTGGTCATTGGTTTGGATAAATTTGCAAAATTGGGGATGAACTTTCGATAGTATCCCACGAAACCTAAAAACGACTTAACGTCTTTTGGCTTTTTGGGCACGGGGAATGTTCTAACTGCCTTGATTTTTTCGGGATCAGGCTTGATTCCTTCTTCTGAAATAATATGCCCCAAGTAAATTAATTCTTTTTTAAGAAAGTTACACTTTTCTGGTTGGAGTTTCAAATTATGCTGCCTTAGGCGTTTCAGAATGTTAAGGAGCTTTCTGTTGTGACTGTCAAGATCATACCCATAGATAACGATGTCATCTACATAAACAAAACATTCAATACCCTGCAGTCCCATGAGAACATTATTCATTAGTCGTTGAAACGTAGCAGGGGCGTTTTTTAAACCAAAGGGCATACGGTTATATTCATAGTGACCAAATGGTGTACTGAACGCGGTTTTTTCTTTGTCAGAGTCGGCTACCAATATTTGGTGAAACCCTTTGGCTAAATCGAGTGTACTGAAATATTTTGCTTGACCTAGTTGGTCGAAAATGTCGGTGATATTCGGCAATGGATATGCATCTCCGATTGTTTGCTCATTAAGTTTTCTGAAGTCTACGACTACTCTCCATTTTTTTTCACCATCGTTACCAGATTTTTTCGGAACTAAGAGGAGAGGTGAGTTCCAGGGACTGAAACTAGGTTGTATGATTGAATCTTTAAGCATTTCGTTCACCTGTTTGTGAATTTCTTGTTTCTGACTTTCGGGAAGTCTATACGGTTTTAAGAATAATGGAGGCTTATTGTCGTTGGTTACTATTTTATGTTCCATTGCGTTGGTGTAGGTAAGGTGGTCACCTTTGAGGAAGAACAAATCATTGAATTCTCTACAGATGTTCAATATTGATTTGTGTTCCTCTTGATTGCAATGGTCCAGTTTTATTATTGTTTGTAAATCTGACAGCCTTTTCTGCAAACGATCTTGATGACTATCGGCTGAAATAATATTATAATTTTCAAGAGTATCCCATTCTAAATTTAACTCATTCGGATTAATGTTTTTCTCTTCCTCTATAGTGTTCATTAATAATATTGTTATTTTATTGTTTTCAGGTTTAACTATTGTTTCACCTAAATATATCCCTGGGAGTATTTCCTTTTTCTTTATTACTATATCCCGTGATTTATTGGAATTAAAAGGAACTTCTATCATTTGCTGACTACGTTGCTCAAGTGTTATGTATTTATTGTTTGCTATCCCAGTCTTACTTTCTGCTGAGATTTCTATTATCTCAGTCTTACTTCCTGCTGGGTTTATATTATTTTGTGCTATGGTTTCTGTTACCATAGGCTTGTTTTGAATTTTTGTACCTATAACGTTTTCCTTAGGAAGGGGTTTGCTAACAACTTTATCGTAGTCTTGTTTTGATGAATCTCCTGATCCGACCCGTAGGCAAGCCCGAAGGCTGGCGGTATCATTCAACGATTCCCATACTTTTTCTGAACCTCCTACACTATTGTCTGTATGACAACGAGAGGAGTGAGAGCCAGCATGGTTGGACCCTTCAGTTGTGCAATCTTCTAAAAGGTTAGTTTTGGTTTTAATAGTGTTATCTTTGAGCAAATTCGTAGTTCGATATAAAGTTTCAGATTTGGGTACCGAATGGATTTCTCTATTTGCTTTTGGTACATTAGCTTTAGGATGGGGAATAGTACTCAGCACTTTCCCAAAACTATGTATCATAGCGTTAGATTGGTCATTAATGAAAGGAAAGATCTTCATAAAATTTTCATCATAGTTAACTACGCATGAATATTTTTTTAGAAAATCGTTTCCAATAATGCCGTCAAAATCCATTTCGGTACTTACATCTAGAATATAAAAGGGGTGGTTAATTATAATTTTGTCATCATCACAGCCGACCAATAGAGACTCAGTCACAACACTGGTACTCATTACCTTATGACCGCCCATGGTTGAAATTGTTATGTTATTTTTATTGTTTTTTATGGGTTTGGTCGTAGGTATTTTAATTATGCTTATTTCAGCACCAGTGTCGATAACAAGACTTCTATTCTTACCGTCTGTGAATGGGATTCTAATTATGGTCAAGTCATTGTAGGGAAGTAATTCGATGGTTATGCTTGCCACTATTCTTGTGTTTGGTGCACATCGGCTTGAACTTGTTGTCGGGAAAGATAGCCGATCTGTTCGTCCCGACAGTTCTCGTTTCCCGTACCGTTGACAGAAAAATGGTTTTCGGGTATTACGTGGTGGAAGTTCACCTGTCGTTGCTCACCATTTTTACTTCTGTCATTGTTTTGGGTAGAGATGTTTTGCTTGAAAGGGTTATGTGGGTTCACTTGATTAGATTGTGAATGTAGTTTTCGAAGTCTACACTCACTTTCCGTATGATAATTTTTGTTGCAATAATTGCATTTAACAACTTCTGTTTTTGGGGTTATGTTAGGTAAGGTCTTGTTTTGGTAACATGTTTGGGCGGAATGTCCCAAGATCCCGCAAATTTGACAGGTGGGTCGAGAAGAAAAGTTTGAGGGTGAATTTTGTTGTAAAGGGGGTTTACTTCTATAGGTAGGCATTTGCCTATCTATTCTTGCAGCATGGTTTTCTGCGAAAGTAATTGCTCTTTTCAGGCTGGTTTCTCCGCGGGCTTGAACCATTAAACGTAAATTTTGGTTCAAGAGACCATCTTCAAATGTTTGAATCGCCAGCTTTTCGTTTTCGTCAACCAGATATGCCCTGACGGATGTATCATTAGTACTTGAGAATGTTGCAGTGTTAAGGGAGGTTAATAGCTTTGAAATTTTGTCTCCAAACTCCTTAACTGACTCTTTGGTAGTTTGTTGAGCTACTAAAAGTTCGTTTTGGGCGACAGAACGAGTTTTTGTTTCCTTATATTCGTCCTCTAGTTTTCTTACTAAGTCACTCCACTTTGTAAAAGAATTGAACTGTATTAGTTCGAAAGCCGGACCTTGTAGCCTAGTTTTAACAATTTCGAGGAACGTTGTATGTTCCTCTTTTTTACATGACGAGAACAAGATGTTCCCGCATGCGATAAATTTGTTTAAATCACTAGGGTTACCACTAAAAACGGGCACAATATTAAAAATATCGCTAATATTAACCTGAAACGCCATTGTTTCAGATTCTATTAAGTTAAAGGGAAGATTAATAAATGTTTCTAAGCGTTGTCGGTCTCTTCGTGTCTTGACAATTTTGAAGGAAAGATTTTAAAGAGGGATGGGAAAAAAAATTAGGGTTCACCAATATATGTAAATACAGTTTTTTTAAATTTCTTACTTTATTTCCTGGAGCTGTTGGTATTTTTTTTTATTTTCTGGAGCTGTTGTTGATGTGTTGATGGTTGATGGAGTTGGACTTCTGATGATGAATTTCCTTTTAGAGTTTTGATATCACTGCCTCCGCGTCCACAAGGGAGTTCGCCAGGACTTTTATTTTTATGTTATATATTAATATATATTTTTTTTGTTAATAAAAGGAGTGTATTTGTATACTCCTTTTTTTTTTTTCTTTTTTTTTTTTTTTTTTCTTTTCACTCACTTTTAACTTTTCTGGTGTATAGCCCCAGAACGCCTCAAGAGTCAGATAGCTCTTGTAAATGGTAGGGAGATTCTAATCGATTAATATTTCATTAAAATCCCACCGCTGCCACCATGAAATAACCCAAAATAACAGTACTTCCTACACTATTGCAGGGAAGAGTTAAATAGGGGAGAATTTAGTTTTAACAATTATGAAAAGAAAATATTTTTAGTTGTATTTTTATTTATTTATTTTTATATTTTTAATTCGAAAGGTCCGCTGTCGCAATGCATTGGCTGCAACCTTCGAGTTTGAATGTCTAGCTAAATTCTCAATCTTCCTAGTCATCCTTTGCTTATTTATAGTTGTTTTAACATTAATTTCCATCCCCACCATTTAACCACTTAAAAATAATATTCGGCATTTTCCATATGAAATTTACGCAATCTCATATGTAAATGCCTTATCGTCATATTTTCACTATTCATTGTCAAAACGCATCGATGCTAAAAAATCAATTGCATAAAAGTTCAACGTATCATAGGTTATTTACACTGGCCCAATATGTAGCATATCCAATCGATACACTTATCCATAGAGGTACCAGATACACACAGGCAGCGCAGCGGCCTAATTATTGAAGTGCGATTATGATATATGTACAAACCCAAAGCTTGTGCATGGTCATTCTCATTTTGCTTTACTTAGAACCTTTGTAGGTACTGGCTGACTTATAGCTATAGCCGTAGCTACAGTTATGACGCAGAACCGGCGACAATTAATTAATTGCCATGGTGTTAGGTTTCATTAAGTGGGCTCTGGAAGATGACACATTTATGATTCGCAATGTTTTGGAACGGTTGCGCGAATGACAACAAAAAATGATAATATACAAGATCGTGTGTGGCCCACATTAAGTGGGCTCTGGAAGATGACACATTTATGATTCGCAATGTTTTGGATCGGTTGCGCGAATGACAACAAAAAATGATAATATACAAGATCGTGTGTGGCGGCTTGGGAATGGAATTTAGTATTGAATATAGAAATAAGGCTGTAAGAGTGGTCGTATGTAGTGGATCACTACAATATTTAGAAAACGATCAAAGAAATTGGGATCTACATGCAAGTAGTGCAGCTTTTTCTCTAAGGAGTGTGATCCATGACTCCATTGCTTTTGAACCGTACTACGCTGTATTTGGATCTCAAATGGTCCAGCATGGAGGATCATACGAACTCCTTCGGAGACTAGATGCCTTAAAAGATAGTAGTATTAGAGTGAACAACAACTGCGATAAGCTAGAATTAATTAGAAAGAAAATTTTTGAAAACTTAAAGCTAGCCCACCAGAAAACAGCAAAAGTTTACAACACTCGAAGCAGGGATATACAATATCGCGTAGGACAATTAGTTTTCAGGCGAAACTTTAAACAAAGTAGCTTAGCTGATTGCTATAATGCAAAATTAGGCCCTAAATTTCTGAAGTCTATCGTACTGAAAACCATCGGAAATTCGTTATACGAGATAGGAAATCTCAAAGGAGAAAAGGTTGGAGTTTTCCACGCAAAGGATCTCCACACATAGAGATCGTACGAATCGGACTACTAATGCTACTGCTTGACCACTGTGACACCCTGTCGTAATATACTGCTGTGATAAACTTTGTGATATAATACTGTGATAATAGTTTAATTCGATTTAATTTATTAGTTAGAAAATTATTTATTTATTCATTATTCATTTGTTCATTATTTATTTATTTATTTATTTATTTATTTTGAAATTCATATCTATTTAATTTTTTTACCTGACAGTACTATAACTGCAAAGTTTTACACAGATAGCTTTCTTCTTTTTCCTTTTTTTAATTAGTATTATTGGCATGAGATAAAAATGAAAGTGAGCGTAAGATGTTGTATTTGGGACAAGAACTACCCCGTCCGACGAGTTTAGCCGAGCCGAGACAAGCATGCCGCCGTCCTAGAATATAACATCAAAATTGCCCCTGTGGCTTTTTACTAAGCTCATTTCAAGGATGAAAAGCCAGTTTTCCATCGACCTAGAAGATTACTGCCAAAGAAAAGACACGCGGTGGACAAACAGATATCGCAATGACTAGTAGAAGGAGTTATAGTACCGAGTAGTTCCGAGTTCGTGAGCCCTATAGTTCTTGTGAAAAAAATGATGATACGTACAAAATGAGTATTGACTATAGAAAACTAACCTCAAAAATTCTCAAAGATAGGCAACCTTAATCAATAATTGAGGAAATAATTGAGGATCCACTCGATGCGAAGGTTTTTACAAGCCTAGATCGGTTTTTTTCATGTGGACAGACACCCTTCTTGTCGAAAATATACTTCGTTTGTGATGCCTGATGGGCAATATGAGTTTTCCAAGGTACCGTTTGGCCTTTGCAACTCACCGGCGGTATTTCAAAAGTTCATCAATACGGTTTATAACGACTTTATAAGAAGAAAGCGCGTACGAATTTACGTTGATGACCTAATAATCGCATCTATGAATGATAGAAAAAATCTCGAAACGTTGAAGGAAGGAGGTTCTTGAGGTTAGTTCAAGGAACGGTCTTATTTTCAATTGGGATAAATGTAAATTTTTCAAAAGATCCATTGAATTTCCTGGCTATATAGTTGGAAATGGATCAGTTAAGCCTTCTATCGAGAAAACCGAAGCCGTTCGAAACTTTCCGGAGCCGAACAATTTAAAGCAGCTTGAGAGTTTTTTGGGGTTAACGGTTTTTTTCCGGAAGTTTATCCCAAATTATTATTCCACAATGGCTAAGTCTCTTTATGATTTAACGAGAAAAAACTCTACCGTTTTCTTACGTATAACAGTGTTTTTTTTACTCCAATTGAAGGTGACAGCTATAGGACAAGCGCACCCTTCAAATTTCATATAAAAGAAAAAAAAGAAAAAAAAATCAAATTTAGCGTAAACAGTTATTAAAATCATAACGAAGTTAGATTTTTCGTAGTTCATTAACAAAATGTATTGTATTGTAATGCTTTATTTAGCCATTTGAAATAACAAAAGTTCTGAACATTGATTAAAATAGGTACCACGATAAAATTAACATGATATAAATATAAATACATAATATACAAATTTTAACATAACAATTTTAGATAAAATTGAGAATATTTACCAGATAACTTTTTCATTAGAACAAACCTGAAAACTGAAGTAAGACTAACTAAGATCTAAACTAGATAAGATTAATTGTGATTTATTTAGAATTTCATCAGTGACGAAGTGTGGTGCTACCAATAGTGTGTTCGCTGGGTTTGCTTGCTGTTTTTTTTTTGTATCTATTCTTAGTTTTAATCCAGGGGTGAAATCGGCTAAAGAGAAAAATGATTATCACATTTGTAATAGTCATATGTGATCAAATGAAATTTTTCTTCTGTGTAAAGTGATCACAAAAAAAATTGTTATATTTGGCATCATTTGCCAAACTGACGTTTGTCATTAGGTTTGTTTTTTTTTTTTTGTTTGTTTTTGTTTCGGTGAAAAAAAATATATATTATAAATTATTTTGATAAAAACTTTTTAGATATGTATATTTCTTGCGTTATCAAGAAGAGGAATAACAAAAATAAAAGAAAAATATTTTTGTTATTGTTTAGTGGACTGTATTGAATTAAATTCAATTGGAAGATTTTTTGCGACCTTTAGTCCAATGCGTTTCGCCCAGGCACGACAGTTGGGCTCATCAGTTAGATGCTGTCGTACCTTTCTAAGACGCAATATGTTGGTCCATGTCTACCGACTCTTAATAAAATCTACAGCGCATACACACTGCAAATTGTATTATTCTAGGGGAACATGGTTACATTCTTGCACTAATGTATCAAGAAGAGGAATAACAAAAATAAAAGAAAAATATTTTTGTTGTTGTTTAGTGGACTGTATTGAATTAAATTCAATTGGAAGATTTTTTGCGACTTTAGTCCAATGCGTTTCGCCCAGGCACGACAGTTGCGTTATTGTTCACAGGACTCAAGCCAACAAAGAACAAATGCGAATTCTTGCATCATTTATGGAGAAAAATCCCGATTTGGCCAAGACCTTTTCGAACAAGTCGGCAAATCCGCGGGATGCCCATAGGTTTTTATGGGACAAACTCTTTGCTTCCCTCAATGCAAATGGGCCACCGACGAAAACAAACAAGGAATGGAAAAGAGTAAGGAATCGCTTAATTTTGCTGATATAAATTCTAACTCCTCAGTGTCCATATTTTTCTTAGGACATAGGCCATAAAGAAGTATAATGCCAAGAAAAACTCAAAAAATCTTGAATTCAAATAAAATTTAGGCTTCATATCAATAAATACATAAATTAACTTACAGTCATAGCATTTATGCTATGTCTCCCTTTTCCGTTGAAGAAAACATGCTCATTTGTGATGGACGGAGTATCATAATATGGCTTCCATCTATGCAGCCTATAACTATAATAACATACAAAGTTTATTTATTTATTTTTGAAAAGAAGTAAAAAAAAATAACATACCTCCTGGTATTCCATGTTTGTGAAAGAAAAATCTTTTTGTTGCTTCTGACGGAATGAATTTTATTTTCATAGGACATAGTTTTGTCTCAATTATTTTTAAAGTCCTAGAAGTCACTTCAGAAATGGTACTTTGTCCCATTGGGGCTGACCAGTCAGCACCAACCTGTCTTTGGTAGCCACCCCCTCCAAGAAAATTTAATGTTACGGCTAGCTGAAGAATAGGAGGAATGTGGGTTTACCGTACTCCAGCCGGTAGATTCAGAAGGCGTAGGATATGTAGAAATATTTCTTTAGTTAGTCGAAAGTTTTTCAAGAATCTATTTAATCAAGAAAAGTAAATTTTATTTATGAAAAAATATGTACATATGTATCTTTATATCTATGTACTTACTTTGGATCCGGTAGATCTAATATGTTAAATTTATTTCGGAGATTTATCCTCCAGAGCCGGACATTTCTACTGTGATTAAAATTTTCATTTTCAGCATTTTGGGATGGAGACAACAATACCAAAGGCACAAACACATTCATTATGTCTAGAAACTTCAGAAAGCACAAAATGAAAGTCAATTTCACATGAAAGTGACAACTAAATAAATGTCACGAGAAAAAGTCACAAAAATGTGACTGTCACAAGTGATGATCACCTTACACAGACCAAATTTATTGATTGTGACTGTCACTTATCACAAATCACCATAGCCGATTCCACCCCAGGATCACTACGAGGAAATGATAGACAATAGCTGCATTTTATTTTCCCCCAGATCTAATCCGGATCAGATCATGATAATAAAACAAACTGGATCACAAATTTATTTATTTTTCACAGTTGGCTTTATTTGCACAATAAAATTGACAGAAGGAAAATTTTCACAAATATTATTTGAAATAATATTTGGTATTGAATGTTTAAAATGGAACAGTTTTATTTTTTTAGTTTAATTTTCATTAAGTTAATAGTTTTATGTATTTTTTCTATGCCTCGCGACGCGTCGTCTCTATTGAATGAAGAAAAACTCATACAACAAAATTGGAATGATGGCGGCATTTGTTTGATTTCGAGAATTTTTAATTTTATTGACTTTTTTCTGTAAATCTCAGCAGTGGTACCAACCTATAAAATTAAAATATTGCTAGGGAAGTGTTCAAAAAATGGATTTCGAAATCCAAATCTATAAACAGACCTGGATCTTGTGTTGTTTTTGTATTACATGTATTTATGTTTCCAAATCCAATCCGGATCAGATCTGGGGGAAAATAAAATACAGCTAATGATCCCATTTGTTTTTTTTTAAATATTTTTTTTTTGTTTTTGTTTTTATTTTCATATTTGTTTTTGTTTTTATATTGTGTTTTGTTTTTTATTTTATTGTCCTCATTTTTAACATTGTTTCCAGTTAATGTATTCTTCGTGATTTCTTCAACAAAACTTGCAACACTTCGTCGTAAAAAATATGTTTTGCTTTTATTTCTTTGAGAAATGTTCTTTCAATGGAAATTATTGAAAGTCCAGACAATCTGCCTTCCAGCATTTTATTTCTTGCATATAATTTAATACGCTTAAGAGCGGAGAAAGATCGCCCAACAGAGCTACTCTATTTTCAAATGGTTAAATTGACGGAAATATTTTTGAATTGCGACTGGGAACGTTTGAAAAATACAGTAAGTATATTTATGAGCTTTATAAAGACGAAAAATGGAACACAGGAAAAACTAAGGCATTCAAATGCTTCAAGTGGGAAATTTTTTCCATAGTCTGGAAACTTTTTTGAAGAGAGTAATGCTAAAAATGTTTATTTTTTCAACGAATCGAATCATTTGTAAGGAAAATGTATCGATTATTTTAAAAAAGGTAAGCCTATGTCTTTGTTCCAAACTTTCTAAGCCTTCACCTCGTTTTAAAACAGGATGTATTGTTTTTTTGGCTGTTCCAAAATCCTTTTGAAATTGCTTGTAAGACGTTAAACAAAATATCGGTGTGGATAAAAACATTATTAAAAGTTGTAAGCATAAAACCTGTATTGAATGAGTTTAAAAATTGAAGAAACCCTCTCGCTTGGATTGCATCGGTACCCAAGTATCGGGGTCATCAATCATTTCATAAAATAATTTGACAAGACGAGATGAATAACTCCATCTTGTTGGAGCAACGGTGGGAAGTCTTATTATTTGATCTAAAAAAAACTCCTTTTTGTAGATTGGGAGAAAAAAGCAGATAGACCAGATACGCTTAAAAAAATTTTTACTTCCCGCACCAAGTTAACTGATTGTGATAAAACTAAGTTTAAAACATGTGCATTGCAGTGAATAAATATTGCATGTGGAAAGTGAATTTTTACTTGTGCTTAAAACAATAAATAAATAAATTTGATGGCACAACAGCTCATGAAGAACTAGGGCCTAGTGACTTACAACTCTCAACCATTCCTGTGTGCGTGTCTGCAGGAATGGAGGGGACCTACAGTTTATTGCCGAATCCGAACGGCTAACGAGCGGCACTTTTCTGTGACAGGAGATACTCTTGGAGGATTTGTCAATTCCTCGCAAGAGGCAGTAGCCGTTTTTTCTTTTAAATAAATAGATGGCGAGGCTGGGGATCGAACCTTAGACCTCCGGCATGACAGTCCATCGCACTAACCATCACGCCACGGGTACTACTTTTTACTTTTACTTTTACTTGTGCTTGGTCTCCATTTAATTCGACAGACATAACAGCGGCACCATCATATGTCTGGGCTACAAAATTTTGACCTCAGTTTTTAGACTTTATTAATTCTTTAATTTTTTTTGATATTGCTGTAGCTGTTCTATCATCGCTTAAATTCCAAAACTAATAAAATCTCTCTTGTGCAGCACCATTTGCATCAACATACCGAAAAACAACAGACAATTGCGACTTTTAATCTAACATCACAGAAACAAAACACGCAGTATCAATCTTCTTATCGATGTTATCTGAGATGACACTTGATACTGCATTTATCCAATCTTTCTGTATGGTGCTGGTTCCTTTATGAAGAAAGACAAATATTTTCTTGTTTGTCAAGAAACAAGTCTATCCGGGTGGTGCCAAATGTTTTTAATGTATGTGAGATTGGGAAACTATCTAACCTGTAGTCCAAACTCCCCTGTCTTGGTTACTTGAAAAACCAAGCAAGGCCAGCAAAATACTTTGATCAAAATGGGGCAACCACACAGCCAAAGTTTCACCTCATAATTTTTTTCTTGAAAATTTCTAGAAAATCATTTTTTTGTAGAAATTCTGCAATATAAATTTGGAAGAGGTGGTGTTGGTCGACCGGAGTTTATTATTTCAATCTTTTCAATATACATAAGACATCTGCGAAAAAGGTTTTCTAATTAGTTTTTCAATGTTGCACTTGCAATCTAAAATTTCTTCCATCATTTTAGAGACACTCTTTATTTAGAAGACAGAACGATAATGTCATGAAATCATTTTCAAAAAAATGAAAAACAGTGAATAATCTGAGAGAGTGGAGTGAAACATTCTCATATAATTCATTGTACACACTACACAGTACCTAACCTAACCGCAGGCAGGCGTTACCAACGAAAAATAAATAAATGTCTTACTGGCTGAACACAATGCCCTGCTGGAACAGGAGTCGGAGCCGAAGCTGCAACTGCTTTTAAAAAATGTCGTACGTAATTTTTGTATCTACCCACAATATGCTGTACAGCTTTTTGGCAATTGATGGTTTAATGTCATTTCTTGTATCAGATTTATTGAAAAAAAATAAATAAACAAAACTAAATATCAAAAATCGAAAATTAAAAAAAAAAATGGACTGTGAAATTTAAGATATTGGGCCCTACCAATAATCAAATTTAGTTACGACTTAAATATTTCAGTAAAATGGATCATAATTGAATAGGCTCTAAATAATAAACCGTGCATGGCATTACCTTAATATTTACGTGGACTATAAATAATGAACCATATATTCAACTGACTTCCAAAAACTGGGAATGTAATGTATGGTTAATAATTTAGGTTCCATAAAGTTAATGTTAATTTCACTGAAAGATTTAAGTCATAACTAAATTTGATTACTGGTAGGGCCATTGTTTTCATTTTAAGTGTTTTTCATTTGTGTTTTTTGTATATTGAGCATTCAAAACAAAAAATTCAACGAAGATGGGGGTTGCCGCCTTTGTACCAGGAAAGAGACAAATGTGGATATTTTGAAACTAGTTTCAAATTCATTAAGGAGCATGATCCTGATTTGTTCTTCAAATCTACGAGGATGGATAAAAAAAGATATGATTTGCTCTTTGCTTTGGTCAAAAGTAGGTTGACCAAAACCTCCATGAGGAAACCAATAAGTGCAGAATGTAGAATGGTGTTAACCTTGACGTAAGCGACTTTGCGAAAAGTAGGTTCTCTGCTCCTAATTTTTATTATTTAATCCAGATATCTGTCACAAGGAGTCTATTATTTGGCCTGGTCTTTCCGAATGGGGCCGTCAACTGTCCGAAAAGTTATTCTAGAAATCTGCCAGGTGTTCTGGGAAGTTTTGTCGCCCATTTACATGCCTGAACTTAACCCATCTGACTCACTGTGTTGGAAGTATTAATGGAAAACATATTGAGATAAAGTGCCCACCCAACTCAGGATCGAAGTTCATCAACTATAAAGGATCTTTCAGCATCGTTTTGCTAGCGATATGTGATGCCAACTACTTATTTACTGCCGTTGATGTTGGTGTCTACGGTAGCCAAAGCGATACTGGAATTTTCTGGAATCGCTTGATCGGGCAGAAAATTCTTAATAGTGGTGTTACCCTTCCTCCAAAACAGAAACTTCCCAACTCAGACAAGGAAGTTCCATTTTATTTTGTTGGGGACAGTGCTTCTCCTCTCCGCACAAATCTAATGAGGACTTATCCTGGAATACTATTGAATAAACCGGGAGAAGTATTCAATTTCCGACAATCAAGGGCCCAGAGAGTAAATGAATATACATTCGGGATTTTGGCAGCACGCTGGAGGATTTTGGGAAAGCCAATCGAGTTTCATCCTCAAAATGCAGACAAAGTAACCCTCGCATGAACTATTCTGCATAATTTTTTAAAAATAACGGATACGGTCTACAATAACTCAAAGGCATATTGCCCGGATTCCTATCGTGCTACATATGAGGCCTTGGGAGAACGCATTAACCGTGAGTGGCATCAAGAGAGTATTGCCTTGCATTCGGTTCGCAGGGTAGGTTCTAAGTCTAACAACATTTTAGTTCATTTTATCTTTTGTTTTAAATTAATGTACAAGCGTTTTTGAACAACGAACGAAAAAATATATTTTATATACTTGGATGGTCTTAAAAGCTATCAAGGCTCTGTATCACGATGGTTCTTTAAAAGCTAGTGCGATTTTTTTTATGGTGGTCTTGTAGTTTTAGATTATATTTGAACAGTTGCAGAGTTGTGCGACTATCTTCGAAAGTCGTGAAATTTCCTAAATTAAAAGAAAATTTTTAAATTGTAAATGTTGTATAAGTAAGAATAAAGATTCAACAAGATGAACCTAAATCGAAGCTAGGAATCAGAAGTTAATATCTGATGATCGTTATATCTGATGGCATTATCATATACAAAGTCAATAAACTCATATTCGTAGTGACCATACTTATTAATAAAATTAACTCTCTCATCAGAGCCATGACTGTAAAATAAAGATAAACTGATGTATAGTATATACACATCATACAAATGAACATAATTATATTTTCCGAACATAAATAAAATAAATAAATAAATTTGATGGCACAACAGCTCATGAAGAACTAGGGCCTAGTGACTTACAACTCTCAACCATTCCTGTGTGCGTGTCTGCAGGAATGGAGGGGACCTACAGTTTATTGCCGAATCCGAACGGCTAACGAGCGGTACTTTTCTGTGACAGGAGATACTCTTGGAGGATTTGTCAATTCCTCGCAAGAGGCAGTAGCCGTTTTTCTTTTAAATAAATAGATGGCGAGGCTTGGGATCGAACCTTAGACCTCTGGCATGACAGTCCATCGCACTAACCATCACGCCACGGCTATTACTTACTTGTATATTTTCCGAACACTCTGATATAAAGTATCCTCGTAACACTCTTGCGTAATTGTATAATTGTTCTGGTTTCAACGAGACTAATCTCATTTTAATAATGCGACAATGCGACTACTCATGAGTACTTCGCCACATCCAAAGGAACACGGCTAATGTTTGTCTTGTCTGGTAAGTTTGGCTTTGGATTGCTGTTTCATTTAACCTGTGAATAACTTAAGAGTATATAAAACAAATAAATAAATAAAATACAAGTTAACATTCATTACATTCACTACATTTATCGCATTTAAACATTTCATCGTTTCCAATTTTGTGTCATTGCGGAGTTGGATTGGAAATTTTGATAGTTTCTCAACAAGTGAGCGGCAAAACAATTCAGCCTTCGAGTTTCAAAAGAATCTTGAATATCCAAAAACAAAAATTCGGCCGCATAGTTCCCGATTGTTCTTTAAACAAATAAAAAAGTGCATTTAAAATCTGATGGATATAATGAAAATATAGAAACATATGATCTACTTAGGTTTCAAATGGTCCCAAAGGAACTCCATTTGGCTAGAGTATTTTCCTCCATGTCCATATTCGCATCGACCCCTTGACCAGAAACTTTTTTTTTTTTTGCGACGTTTCTGGAGTAGTCGTCTTGTAGAGACCTCCTTTTTTTTACAGTTTCAACTGCAAAAGAAATATTAATAAAAACTATATTACCATTTAAAAGAAGCACTCAAATTTACCTCGCAATATCAGTTCCTCTGCAATTGCTTGCCAATCCTTGGCTTTTATTTTAACATTTTTATAGTTTTTGGTTGTGAGGTTCCACAAAACATCCCTCTCACTAACCATTTGTATAATCTTTTCTGCTTCGTCCATTTTGTATGTAAAAAAAATCTTCCATTTGAATTTAATTCAATACAGTCCACTAAAACAACAAAAATAATTTTCTTTTATTTTTGTTATTAATTTATAAAATATCTTCATTTTGTATTTAATTTAATTTTAAATTTTAACCCAACATTGTATTTCAAATTTTCACTGAAAAAAAAAAAATATAAAACCAAAATGATTGAAAGCTTCAATTTGACATTTGAGTTGAAAGGAGTTTGAAATTTATTTCAATCCCTATATAAAGCAGCATAGAAGGCGTTCGATTCTGAAATGCCAAAAGTGCTGCAAGTGAAAAGTTAAAAGTTGGCGAACTCTTCCGTCTGCGGCTGCAGCTCCGTATGCGGTTACGAAGCGTTGTGTTCACAATGTTCAATTTGTGTGTATTTAATATTTTGACAGAAATGTTCCGGCTGCGGCTCCGTCGCATTGTGCTCAGCCAGTTAACGTACACTACACAACACAGGGACAGCTGAAAACAGAGAGCCGAGTGCCGATAATTCGAATGACGGATGGAACACAATAACACATAGGTGCGCTTGATGAAGTTAAATACCATATTGATTTGCATGCATAAGGCGTTTTTCTTTTTTTTAACTCAGAGCAAAGCACTGAGCTATCAAAAAAACACGGTGTTTCTTTTTTAGCTCAGACATATCAGAGCGCTTAACTTGTGTTTCTTTTTTCAACCAGAGATAGCTCGGAGCTTGCTCCATTAGCTCAGAATAAATTGACCGAGCAAACGGAGCAAATAGCTGAGCGCAACCAACTTCATACAATATCCATGTGATTTGACAGATATGGCAATTCGGTGCTCAGACGTGTTTCATAATTAAGGCCGTGTGTGAATTGGGTTAAAATCGCGTTAAATTTTATCCGAAGATTAATTTTTGACACTAGTGAGGTGAATCTGTACGTATAAACGTCAAAATTTAATCTCGGATAAAATTTAATCGAAATTTTAAACGAATTCGCACACGGCCTAAATCTGAGAGCTCTGATCATACTCTGCTCACAGAGCTTACTCGGATCGCTCAGGCTCTGCTCAGTGCTCTGCTCAGAGCTAAAAAAGAAAAACACCTATAATAGGGAGGAATGAATCACTTGTTCTCTTTTGTTTGAGTATAATTTGTATGGGAGTTTGTTCTAGCTCGTTGCGCTGAAATGAGGAGAACATCCGAGTGTGTGAATTTTTTGCTATTTGACTAACTGCCTGAACATAATGACGACGGAGACGGAACTGCAGCCGCAGACGGAAGAGTTCTCCAACTTTTAACTTTTCACGTACGGCACTTTTGACGATTCAAATTGTATAAAAAAAAAAACAACTCTTTGGGTCGGAAAAAATATTGTAGTTATTTGTATCGCGAAAAGAAATATTTATTAAAAGTAAAAGTCCCCTTTCCCACGAAGATACTAGTTGCTGGAGATTATTTGACGTTTTCTTTAAATCTCCTTAACAATCTCTTGTACCTTTCACACGAAGAAACAACACAAAGCTCATTCGTCATTCTTCCGAAGCTCATTCTTCCGAAGTGTTTTTGATTTGACATTCGCTATTAGTTTGAAGACGTTTGTCTTTGCCGGGTTGTAAACTTTTTTTTCAATTAACTTTATATTATATAACATTAATTTAACTGATATTTTATAAGTAATACAAAGGAAACAAAAAAAAATGACAAATAAACAAATTACATAATATGTTCGATATTATATATCGAAGTAAAGAAGTAGGCGCTTACCAACAGACCACTGCAGGGGAAATCAACCGGCAACCGCCAATGTACCTACATAACATAAACCAAATCTTCTATGATTGTATTCATTACTCACTGCTAATCAAGATCTTCATTAAACAAGACGTGCAGCACCCAGCACGGAATTTAAAATAATTGTGTTTAATTTAATTTAATAAAAGATAAAATACAGTCCACTTTTTAGGTCCCATTATTTTACATAATATCTACTTTTGGATTATCAGTCCGTAGGTGTGTTTTTTTCGATTTTTAAAGTGAGATTTTACCCATGGTTACAAATTTGTTACTAGTTATTATCATTTAACATTTATTTCCTTGGTCACTCAAAAGTGTTATAATTAAAACCTAATACCTTTAACGACAATATGACACAGGAAAGAATTGAATTGTGCAAAGATCTTTTAGAGTGCGCTTCTCTTGCCATCGAAGTCTTAGACCCTTTAGACGATAGCAATGGTAAAAAATTGTGTTGAGCCTTCTGGAAGAGAAGTAAAGAATAAAAGAATGTAGATCAAACCATGGAAAGGAACTCCAAAGGTTCTCATTCTTTCCTGTATCAAGAACTTGCCATGAGTAATCCTACATCTTATTGCAATTACTTAAGGATGGATGAAACCAAGTTCAACAAAATACCACCCCTCAGAAAACATGACTTGGAAAGAAAAAGCCTATATAATGAGAAAAGCGCTAACTTCTGCAGAACAACTTTCTATAACCTTAAGATTTCTTGCTACTGGAGAATCTTATACAAGTATGAACTACCAATCAAGGATTTCCACCTCCAAGATTTGCGGTATAGTCCCGGAAGTATGTAGGGTGATTTGGAAGCATTTAAAACAAGACTTTTTAAATGTGAAATATGTTTTTTGCAATATATAATACAGTGCATGAAATAGTGCTTGCTTTACAACTTAGATGTGCCACCATTTTATGAGATAACTGTTTTATTGTTAGACCACTGTGCCAAAAAACGACAATTCTTATTCTTTTTCATCCAAAATATTACAACATCACGACCAAAATCTGATCTTTAGTCTGTTTTTTTTGATGAATATATGACAAATCCCTCAGTTAGTTTCTTCACGTTCGCTGTAAAAAAGCTGAGGCTGGATTTGCTTGCTTTTTGTTTTTTTTTCGCAATTCAGTAAATTTATAAAAAATAAATCGAGTGTTTTTGACATCTTGCCGAGAAATCTTGTTAAGATTTTTTCACCTGGCAGTCAGACCGATTGGAGATTGCTACGTAAGAATTCAGAAACTTGAACTGGCTGAATTCCCTTCGCACAAAATATATAAATTGTCCGTGGGTGTCAGTCAGAGTTTTTTATTTGCTGTGTCGTTTTGTCTTATAAATAATGGTGAATCTAATAGTGATAATAAATTAAGTTTCAATAAAAATGTATTAACCTTATATATGCTTACAAATTCTTATAATAATTAATTTACAGTATGGTGTGTTATCTTATTTGTAAGCCTGCTTCAGACAGAGGCTAAATGCATTTTGAACTTCGCAAATCGCGAGAACGTTTATTAAATATTCTCATCACACATCGATAAAGCATACATGTGCCCATAGTTATAAGATATACAATCTTATATCTATGTGAACAGGTGTGCTTATAGAATCTTATATCTATGTATGTGCAGAGGTGTGGTTTAACAATATGCGATGAGATGACGCCACGGTAATAACGTATTTGTTTCGGTCTCGATTCTGGCTGATAGTAGTTTTGCTTTATATTAATCATATCGATTATGGAATCCGCAATAGTGGATCCGCAGTGATTCGCGGCATATTGTTCTCTTTTCTTTCCACGGCAAATTGTTCACGATGATCGGTGAACTACACTGCGGATGCTGTTTTGCGGATTCCATAATCAACATGAATAACTATCGACTTTATAATTGTTTTAAATTAATTTTAAAATAATATTTTTTTTTCTAACTTTCAGAATTCTTATCATCAAAGTAGGGGAGAGTACGATAACTTAGGCGTCGCAAAATTCATTTTGTAGGAGTTAAAATGCAATCATTTTTGCTTATAAAGTTTCGTCCAAAGCTTCCTGCATGGATGCTTCTAAAAATTGTGAAGGTTGGTTATGTTGTACGGTTGTATCCACACCTCATCGTCATAATATGGTGACGGCATACAGACTGGAGCATACAGACTTTGACGTCGATCCAGAAAATGAGCTTATATTGCTATCCGAGTTGAAAGTAGTGGATCCGGGCCTACGAGCACATTTTTCTTTTTGCACATGCTCCTTTAAGACTGTTTGAATGGCCCAAGCCCCCTCTTCCTGAATGTCTTCAGACTGGATCTTATTAATTTCGAAGATCACTTGTTGGCCCAGCCAAGAATATTTCTGCTCTCCTTTTTTCTGCAAGAGATCTTTCACATCTTTAACTTGTTGCTTAATTGGAAGCAAAGCTTTGCCGCCCTAAGAAAAAGATATTTTTTTTAGTTACTTAATAATTACAATAAAATATAATAAGAACACAAATTTTTAAATAACAATTACATACATACCTACATATATATATATTTTTTTTTTACCTAGTTTCCAACAAATGCGTCGGACTGGGATAAAATATCCAACGAATTTTCTGTAAAGTGGCAATTTCCTTACTGTTTGGAAGCCTTAGATGGCAAACATATTAATTTTCGTTCGCAACGGAAGGATGGCGCATTTTATCACAACTATAAGGGAACAAATAGCATTATTTTGCTTGCACTTGTTGATGCTAATTGCCGCTTTATTTATGTGGACGTAGAGTGCAATGGTCGAACCAACGATGCAGCGGTATATACTCAAAGCAAATTAAAGGAAGTCATCGACAATCAACATCCAGGAGGCAGAGTCATTGGGAACGAAAGAGTTCTTCCGTATGTTATAGTTGGGGATGATGCCTTGCCTCTACAAAAGCATATTATGCAGCCGTGCCTTTATCACACCCAATCAAAATAGAAAAAAGTTTTCTATTACCGCATTTCTCGCGCTAGACATGTCGTTGAACACGCATTTGGGACTTTGGCCAATAAATTCCGAGTTTTCCAAACAACCATAGATTTGCATGTTGAAAAAGTTGAAATTGTTACTCTAGCTTGTTGCATTCTTCACAATTTCCTTTTGGCAAATTATGATAACTAGGTACATAAGCAGTGTCACAAGAAAAACAAGCTCGAGTAAATGAAGTCGTTTTGGTTCCTGCCATCAATCGACATAAAGGACCGGCAGAAAAGATTAGACAAGGTTTCGCTGAGTACTTCAACAATGAAGGCAGAGCAAATATGCTTAATTACTAATTATTTGTGCTTATTTAAAATTAAAAAATAAAAACAAAATTTGCAAATCGTGTACATACTTTTTTTTTCCTAGTACTTGCTGGTTCTGGTAGGGGATTTGTAATTTTTTGACCAAAAGTTTCATCAGTATCATCGGTAGATTTTTTTTCAACTTCATCTAGGATTGATGTTGAAGCTCTAATGTTTATATGGGATTTTAAGAAATCAAGCTGGTCATAAAGCGGCCCATACACACAACACAAGTGTGTGCACCGGTGTCATGACACCAGTGTGGCCTTCCGCCATACACGCAACACATTTAACAACACCGACACAAAAAATCAAAAGATTTTGATTTTCTTGACACCGTGTTCGACACCGAAATCGGTGTAGACACTTGCCCATACACACACCACATTTGGGTACACCGACACCAGTGTCGACACAAGTGTTGTGTGTATGGGCCGCTTAAAACCACTGATTTGGTATATATATATCAGAGATTAAAAAGAGCATGTTCGAATATGTTTGAACAATTCCACTTTTTCCTTATGTTCGTTCATACTCGATCGTTCTGCTTCTATGCTCGCGAGTCATGTTATCCACGAGTTAAAATACTCACAAGTAAAGTCAAACAAATTGTTCGAACTCGTAAACTTCTCGCACTTCTATACCCACGAGCAAAATGCTCGTAAACAATTGGAAATATTTTCGAGTACTCAAAACAAAGCGAGTATACTCGATCCAAAATAGGTGATCGTGAACAAAGTGAATATCGTGAACATTTCGTTCTCGAATGCTCATCGTTGTAGTGTAGGTAGATTTTTTTTGTGTATTTATCGTTCTTATGTTTGCTGCTGGTTTAGTCCCAAGAAGTAAAACTGGTTTCTGTTTTTTTGTTGTTGTTTGTATGTATGTGCATTGGAAAGATCTATTATTTATTTTGTATTGGTTTGTTTGGTAAATAGAATATGTAACAATGCCAATCATCAATATATTTGACACCCACGACATTGTCAATTTTGGGACAGTGCGGTTATTGTTAAATTGTTTTAAGAAGGATTGTTCTTTTCTTTTTTGTGAGAAAACATTACCCTTAAAAAATGAATCGGAGGCCAATTCCTACCGTACCTGTGGACAATGATCAGGATCAACCGTCTACGTCATCTAGGGCCAGAGGCCTTTTCTCTGACTTTATGACTGAAAATACTAGATCAAATGAAAATTCTATAGACATTGAAATTGAAAGATACATTCAAGGCAACTTTAACGGAGCTGTCAACATTCTACAATGGTGGTTTGAAAATAAAAATGTCTTCAAGCACCTTCACCAAGCACATACAATTATCAACTGCATCCCTGCAACATCGGCAGCATCAGAACGAGCTTTTTCACAGTCTGGAAATATCATAACAGAAAAAAGAAGAAGATTGAACCCAGAAACAGTCAACAATTTAATGGTCGCGAATTCCAATTTAAAAATAAATCCTATTTTACTACATGATGACAACGATATATAGAAAAAATATTTATGTAAAAAAAATATGACATTTTTAAAAGTTAATTTAATATTTAAAGTTTAATTTAATTTTCCTTTGCATATAATGTTAAGTTGTGCCGCTTTTTTCAAGCCAAGAAATGCAGAAATAATTTATTATTTAAAAATATTACACTAATAATATTTAAAAATATTACTTTTATGTTTTTTATTTTTTTTTATATAAATTTAATTTTTGTTCACTTAATTTAATTAAATTTGTTTTTGTTTTTCTCCATTTTATTTTGTTATCTTAATGTACCTAATATACAAACATTATGTACCTACCTACCTATTCCTAATTTATTAATTCAAATCCAATAATGCCTATAATGTTGAGTTGTGGTGTTTTTTTTTCAAGCCAAGAAATGCATATAAAAGTAATTAACTATTTCAACATGTTACATACTCGTACTTTACTCTTATGTTTTTTATTTATTTTTTTATATAAAATTAATTTTTGTTCATTTAATTTAATTTAATTTAATTTTTTTTTTGTTTCTATTTTGTTATCTTAGTGTACGTACCTAATAACCAACACTATGTACCTATACCTACCTATTCCTAATTAATTTATTCAAATACAATTAAAAAATAAATAATCGAAAAATAATGGTTTATTTTTAATTATTTGGTGGGATAAAAATCCATTAACATATCTTTCTGCTTCACAAAATCGAACCACCAATCCACATCGAAGAGTTAAAATGATTGCTCATCTCAATCAATACCCATCAACCACCAACCTCGAATACACAACTATTTTCGAGTACTCGAAACAAAGCGAATATACTCGAACGAAATTGGGTGATCGTGAACAAAGTGAATATCGTGAACATTTTGTTTGGGTACATAATATGGTCGTTCGTTGTTGTAGGGTAGGTAGATTTTAGGTATTTTTGTGTATTTATCGTTTTTATGGTTGGTGGTTTGTGGAAAGAAGTTAAACTGGATTCTGTATTTTGTTTGCTATTATATTGAAAAGAAAAAGAAGATGTAGTTACATAACAATGCAAATTATCAATGTCTGTAAGTGCGTGAATCAGGTAAATGCATAAAAAGGATGACTATTTTGTTTTTATGTGGGAAAACACCGCTCTTGAATTGTTAATATACAAACAAAAAATAAAAGTTTTCTTTAATATTCCTTAGCTTCAAAAGAAAAATTCAATTCGAAATGCCAGCTACACCGAAGAGTTTAGCTAGCTCAATTCCCATCAACCACCAACCTCGGATACACATCTTACGAGTCGAGTACATCCGAGCACATTGATCGTGATCATTTTGTTCACGAGCGCTTGACTCGATTTTATTCGAACCCTTTCGACTCGGTTGCAAGGTATGCTCGTTCATACTCGTTCAGTATTTATCGTGAATCACGAGTCATTATACTCGTGAACAGGAAAACTCGTGAACATCTCTTTTGGGTTGACTCTGTTTGTTTGAACTCGCTTTTTTCGAGTGAGTATTCGATGTTCGTGAACAGTACTCGACTCGTTTTATTCTCTGATATATATCGTCCACTCACGCACCACTTTTTTTTTAAGATTCTACAGACTTAAGTTCACGCATGTATTGCGTTCGCAAATTTTTAAGTCTAGATTTTACTATTTGTATTGTTATGCGCAGATTATCTTTTTTTAGTTCTACAAGAATTTTATAATAGGAGTCGGACCTCTTCACTCTATTAATATAGTCCTTGTGTTTTAAATTATATAAATTTTCATTTTCTTGGCTCATTTTAAATAATTACTTTATTTTTTTTTTCAGTTTGAAGCTCATGCACAGCACAGAAGAATTTTTTTTTAACTATACGAATTGAAAAATGTCAAAAAATGTCAAAAAAATCTCCTGATTTTGTTGGCTGGGGAGATTTTGTTTACCCCTCTTTCTTCCTGCGTTTCTCGCCTATGAACTAATTGTTGCCGACAACTCAGTTGCCTTGTGTGAAAGAGGACAAAGTATTGGAAACAAAAAATGTGAATTCTGAACTTGTACACAAGAATATTGTTTTGTTTTTCTTCAAAATACTTTCAATGCTGTATAGCTGCATTGTGGGAACGTAAAAAAATAACTTATTACACTCTTTGATAGCTCTTCCAATTCCGTCTGCAGCTCTAGTTCCAGGGAATTTGTTTTAGCTCGGTACGCTTAAATGAGGAGTACATCCGATTGTGTGAATTGTTTGCTACTTGGACTCGATAGAAATACTTATGTTTCAATGTTGTTATGAATAGTTTTTATTTTAAAGATCGTAGGTATGTATAGGTACATATGTGAATTATTTTTTATACAACACTGTTGAAGGGCTATTTATAAAATAGGGAAAAGAAATACAAATGTGGAATTGGAAGAACTTTCGTTACCCATAGAAAATACAAAATTTTGCTAGGGTGTGCGGAGAACACCTGCTCACCTTTGAATAAACGTCACTGAATTTGTTATTATTATTTTCATGATCATTGCTTACCATAGATATTTATAAAATGTTTCTAGTAAATAAAATACCTACCTACTATTTTTCTTCAGCGTTTGAAAAATGGGAAAAATTTGTAGAATTTGCAAAAAATAAAAAGTAGGATGGATGGGTGAGTAAAATTTTAACTTCTAAACAATTGAAAGCTATTGTTACTTAATAGTTGAGGTACAAAAGTTTACTTTCGAAAAAAATTAAAATTTTTACAATAGTAGAACTTGGTTAGAACGATTGACCATAAGAAGGAAGAATCAGAAGATCTTAAAAATATAGATAAGATAGATACCTAGATAGCTAGATGGATATTCATGTCAATTACAGAATCCGCAAAACTCGATCCGCAATGCTGTTCTTGAATTCCCATCTGCTCATTTGTCGTGGGTAGAAAAAAAAATACTGCATTGTAAATCACTGTGGATCAAGTTTTGCGGCTTCAGTGATCGACATGATTATTTTTGTTCAAAAAAGAAATTATTCACAATGTAATTCAAAACTTAACAATAAGGCAATTTTAAACAGGCGAGACGATATTTAGGATTTTAAGCTTGAACAAGTAGGGTATATTATACATATATCTGTGGTGTTTGGTATAAACATGCCTGCGGACGCCCACTTTACATCGAGGTCAGAGCCTAATCGGGTTGACCGATTTGCTTCAAATTTGGATCACGTACCTATGCATTGAAAAATAATTCCGCTATTTGTTAAAACTATTTTAAAACATTAAACAAAACAAATAAAAATTCCTTTAATCAAATAATGCCAAAATGGAGCTATAATATTACCAATTACCACGGATATATAAGAATGACATTTGTTTTCTACATATTGTAACGTTTTACCAGGGTTCGATAATAAAACTTACATTTTTAATTACCAACCGTCAATTATTTCCTTTTTAAATTAAACATACTTTACTTCACTTCAAATATGTTATTAATCATCACAGTCTCAATAGTATGCAGCTTTGAGTGGCAGCACTGGTTCTGTTCTAACTAGTTGTGTCGGCATATCGTTGGTGTCTATTTATTTGTTTTTACTTGCTTTTAGAATTTTTTTATAACTAGTTTTTATTCTAATTCATTCATAAGTGTTTTTTTTTTTTAAATTAAATAATATGTTAATAATAAATTTTAATTTTGTTTTGTGTAATGTAAATTAATTAATTTTTGTTTTGTGCTTGCTTTGGTAAGATTTTTTTTTTTTCTATTACTGTGTGAAAATTATTTGAGTGAATTTAAATGTCTTTGTCTTAATATCCAAATTTATGTGTGTATGCCTACTTGTGTTACAAATAAATAATAATTCTCTTTATAAATACATGTATAACTTTCTGATCCAGGTCTTATCCCGCTCTACTCTACCCCTAGTACTTGACAATTAAAGTGCTTTTCTCAAAAGCTTTCTTTTTTATCCGACTCTAGATTTTTGTTGTTTATACTTTTCTTCTTCTCAATAACAAACACTCTTGCCTTCTACTTGTATCCTGATTATATCGTCACCTGAGTGCAAGAACTAGGTAACTCGCATTTTTCATATTTCGAGTTATCAGCAAAAACGTTATTAAGAATATTTTAATAGACTTTTTTTCCAATGTAATCCGAACACAGCAACATAATTTTTTTTACGTGATAGGGATATTTGTGAGCTATAAGATATCGAATAAATCATTATTGTTTTTGAATTTTGAACAACAACAACAACTTAAAGGTGCTACCACCAATTGCTTACGAATTAATTTTGGGTATTTTAATTCGTTTTTATTTTTGTTTGGCTAGAGATATAGCTATTTCAAGAGGTGCCAAGCCCTATCATCAGTCTCCTTTTTATAGTGGTGCTGAGCTTTAATCCAATTTTATTTGAAAAACTTTCTACACATCATGCGGTATTTGAACCCGCGCATCAGATTTGCTCAGTCTTCGAAGCTGTGTACACTACGTACTCTGCTATCGTTGACCACTGACGTCACAGGTCTAGATGTGCTGTTTGTTTATCAATTGCATTTGGAGCATCAGCATTTTTATAAGCCCCTTTAAGTATGCTGTCTTGTTCCGCCTCCATTTTTCTCCGAACCTTATGGTCAAGTATAATAAACTGACATTCTAGTATAAATAATACAATACAAATAATAATAACATTATTGTTTTTGTTATTTTACTTATTTTATTTTAATTTTTTGACTAAAACATCACTTTAATTTTAAAATTCGCGAAGAAATATAAATAAATTAAATCCGATCACATCGAACGCAATAGTTTTTTCAGATTTAATGAAAAGCATAAAACGGTAAATTATGTATTATCTTAAACAACATTGTCAGTATCCATATTGTTTGATACATTTTATTTAGCTGCTGTTTGGGTATACAGTAGTAGTACAAAAATCATACATAGGTATTTATACTTTAAATTTTTTTTATTACTTTTTCGCTTTGGTTCAGTTTTTGAATTTTTTATTAGACTTTACAGGTCTTACTTGAGTTGCAGCTGATTGTGCAAGCCAAGTGTTCAAATTAGATAACTTAAATTACCTGATTAAGATCACCCAAAAAATTCATATCGCAGATACGTACTTCTTGCACTGAAATATCTTGCGTTATTTTAGTTGTCTAGTTTTTTCATTGCTCCATATATAGTAGCAGAGAGGGAATTACACTCAAATATATATTTCATTAAATGGTAACTACAGTAAGGTTCCTTAAAATCATATTATCTCAAAAAATACAAAAATATTGTTACCTAGTTCTTGCATTCAGGTGGCGATATTTTCTCATTATCTTGTTTAAATTTGTACCAGGGCGAAACGCATTAGGATTGGACTGAAGGTCACAAAAATATTTAAATTGAATTTCATTCAATACAGTCCAATAAAACAAAAACAAAAATAATTCTTTTATTTATGTTTTCCTTCTTCTTAAAATTTGTACCTACATGTTTAGAAGTGATGAAATAATAGCAGACTCACTCATTATTATTATTTTTTCTATTTTAAATAGCTTGCAGGAAATACAGTCAATTTAGCATACTTAATAACATCTACATTATAGTCAAACAACTAAAGGTGATATTACATTGTCATATATATATGAACAATGCTAGTCATATAAAATATGGCACAATATTTGTATATATGACGAGTAGTATTAGACTATTCCATATAAGTATGCCATATACATGATCACAAGCTTTTTATGTCAATTTTTGTTTACAAATATGACACACTAGCTACGAAAAATAAAACATTTAAAAAAATATGATTTATTTGACCAATCACGTTTCATTAAATCAAATATTTTTTTTAAACTCAAAATAATTCATGAGTGTCATATATATTTTGTCATATAAATATGACTATCACACTTATATGACATTTTTGAGCCATATTTATTTGGCAAAATTGCCATATATATATGACAATGTAATACTACCTTAAGGAAATAAAATTTTTGCAAGTTTTTGGAACAAAAATATTTCAATGCTTTATGTTTTTGTTTTGAGAAATTTTTGCAAATATTTTTTTTTTTTATGTACCGTTATTGCGCAATCATAAAAAACTGCACGAGACAAAAATTTAATTATTTTTTTTTTAAGTGTCATTTCCTTTGAATTTTTTATCTTATTACCTATTATGTATTGGTTTGTTTCTCTGTTATTTCGTTGTTCTAAAATTTTTCTTCCTGAGAAATATGGCTTTGAATAAAGACAGACACTTTTGAATTTTGTAACAGTTTTGGAAACCTGAATTATTCCTACAAGACTATTTCAAAACTTTAAATCGAATATTTGTTTTTTGGTGTAAAAAAAAGTAGGAACAAAAAACGACTTGAATTTTGAACAACAACAACAACTTAAAGGTGCTACCACCAATTGCTTACGAATTAATTTTGGGTATTTTAATTCGTTTTATTTTGTTTGGCTAGAGATATAGCTATTTCAAGGGGTGTCAAGCCCTATCATCAGTCTCCTTTATAGTGGTGCTGAGCTTTAATCCAATTTTATTTGAAAAACTTTCTACACATCATGCGACTTTGTTAAAAAAACAAACCAAAAAGTGATCGATTTTTTCCTCTTACCAGATACATAGCAATTCCTACTTAGCTACCCACATAGTACTAGATACCTACCTACGTACATATATTTTGGCGTCAACTACTTGACACATTCATTGCTTGGTGCAATATTTCACTCACAATGAATTGGGAACCCTATTCAATAATAATGTTAATCATTGACCTGCATTAACATGTAATGTATTTTTCAGAATCATTTAGGTATCAACTATACGCAAAATTAAATCAAAACAATCCTTCAGCATCGATACCAAACATTTCAATCATGATCATGACCTTGCACCATTGCCTATGAGAAAAAAATTAAAAAAAGAAAAACAAAAAAAAAAAAAACAGTACATGACCTATATGTGTAATTATTCTACGGGCAATGTCATAGATTTCTTTTCGCAAAAGAAGCAAAAAAAATTTTTCTAGAGATAAGCCAACAAAAAAATAGGTAGGTAAGGTACATACCTACATGTATGTACGTAGAAGTTACACAAAATCCAAACAAATCTCCTGCAACGATCCCATCACGCAAAGTGAACACGAATTCCACCAAGTCTACCTACCTGTTAAAAAAAAAAAACATACCATACACATATTTTTTTTCATGACGTCTTTTTTTATCTTCAGAAAAATCGCTATCCTTCACAATTATTCACGAATGCTATTAAATGACACAAACAAAAGATTAGCACTAGCAGTAAGAGTCGATACCAAACAAACAACTTATTTTGTAAGAAAAAGAGAATAAGGAAGAGAAATGCATCTTCATACCACCCAGTGGATTTCTTTTGAACCAAACGTCTTTGTGTGCGTGAGCAATGATGTTTTTCTTGTAAAAAGACGCAAAATAGACAACTTTTTAAAAATTAAAATTAAGAAAACCGTAAGAGTAAATACTAGTTTATTTTTTAAATGTAATAAACAAAATACCAAACAAAAATTTAAAAAATATGTGGTATTTGTATTTTCTATCCTGACTCAACCACGGCATTACAAATAGTGTCGTATTTAATTGCATTTTTAGGCGTGTTATAAGACACGTTATTTTTTTTAGATCCATTCCAAGTTCAGGACATATGATCCTTGATTTTAAAAAGCATTTAGAAAATTTAAAAATATAACATTGATGCCCCAGGCAAACGCGCAAAATAATTGACAAAAACGGACCATTTTTTGTCGTTTTGTCTCTTAAAAGTTAATGTAAAAAATAAAAGAAAAATATAACTAATTGCGCATACATATTAGCTTTATAAAAACGTTAATTTGTTTTATCAAATAATGCATTCATACTTCTTTGCAAATTTCCTTCATTTTTGATAGTTTTGTACATTTTGTATGGGAATAAATAAAAAGAATAAAAAAAAAGAAAATCTATTCGAAGTTTCGAGATCAATTATCTCTAGACAAAAAATATAAAAAAAAATAAAAAAGTAATATTTACCCATTGCCCCATTCATTTTTGTAAGCATCTCATGATTTTTCCATCGGTCAGGCGGTTTTGAGGCATAAATGCGTTTATGTTTTTTTTTTTTCAGCCACACAAATATGTGACCAAACTTATTTCCAATCGATAACGGTTTACTTCATTAATATATACGCAAAATTGTGAACGCTATACAGTTTAGCGCGAAACTCCAACCTGTTTTTCAGAGGGACACTTACCCTTAATAGAAGAAAATAAAACATGTTTGTAATTCGGAATCATTAAATAAAAGAGATAATCAAAACAAACTACTTAACACACTTTGTTGGCAATTAAAAAAAAATGTTGGAATTATACGATTTTTGGCACGTAGACTAATACTTTGTCGAATATCAAAGAAAAAATGCATCTCGAAATTATTTTTCCCACCAAAAATCTAAATGCCCTGTACTATTAATAATATTACCAAGTACAGAAGAATTTTTGTCTTGCTCTTCAACTTGCACAAAGGCGAATGATCTTGAAAAACCCGCATTTCCAATTGTTTGACTGAGAATAACTGTACACAAATCTGAAGATGGCAGATTTTGACTAAAAATCATTGAATCTGTATTCAATAAGAAGCTGAAGAAGATATTGGATTTTCCTGTTTGCAATAATTGTGTTCTTTATTTTCTTTTGTAACCTCTTTTCTCATCGAGTATGGGCAACGAATGTCAACATTAGTTTTAAACTTCTTTTTGGGAAATAAAATACATAATTAAATAAAGTAATATGTACTCAATTTATTTGAATTATAAAACCACCAGGTTCAGGGGCATTCGGTAAAACAATTGAAGGTGACAATTTTTTTTTTACAGCAGCTTGGTTCTCTTTAGTTGCTTTTACAGCTTTTTTTCGGCCACACATTTCCACATACGTGCGTCGTCTCCATCTTCAAATTTTATTTAAACTGAAAAAAAAAAAAAATTTAAAAAGCTTGATATGTCTTACAATTCCATCAAAATCATATAACTTTTCACGAAAATAATGAAAAGACTATTGTGCCAAAATTGTTTTTCAATTGAAAATGGATTTAAGAAGTATGTACTTATATACATATTATGACTATAATCAAAACCCCTGCAATCATCAAAATAAAGCAATTAGTTTTTAAATGACAGGTTGGTACATATGTACATCTAACAATTTCAATAAAACACATGACAATTACCATGGAATTGTAAATTGTACTTGTACCTACTTAAAATTTCAAAATACAAGGTAATTATACTTAAATTGTACTAAAGTACCAATATATTTAATTATTTTATAGCTCTACATACATACATACATTTTCCCATGTCAGCGAAAATTATAAACAAATTTCAAAACTAAACCGAATATTAACAACCGTCGTTATGAATACCGATATAAAAAGGAATATAAATAAAAAACCCTTTCGAATCGGATCATGTACCTTTTATTTGTATTTATTAATTATTTTATTATTAATGCTACAACTCTGTGAAAAAAACATACTTTTAAACTGTTATAAAATGGCGTGACTTTCTTTAAATATAAATTTAACATAATCTTAACCAAACCACGTAGTGAGCCCAATAATTAGTTCGTCATTGAAGTAATAGCAATCACCTCCTATTACGGTCGTCGTTTTACGAAAACGACAAAAAAAAAACGAGACGCCAGAAGAAGCGATAATATATAGGCTTTTAAGTGAAACTAAAATTTTAACTATCTCCATTCATCTTCCTTCTAGCCATTAAAACTTTAGTCGTTTTACTAAAACTCAAGTCACTTCCAGAGCCGTGTCGTTTAACAGTTGTTTGAGTAAAACGACAACCGTAATAGGGGTGAATAATTATGATACGGAATATAAAAAATTGCAATTTGTCATACCCACATCAATTCCTAGCGTGGCATTGGCATTAATTTTCCACTAAATTATAAAAATGATCTATACATACATACCTGTATTACTTCCACAAACTATTTTAATTATTAATAACTACTTTGCACAAAGCTTATTACATACAAAAAAAAAAAAAAGAAAATTAGCAAATAAAACACGTACTTTTATAAATCCTTGGAACCAACTATCAACCGCATTCATTGTTTTTATTTTGTTTTTTGTTAATGTTTGTTAACTGAGTCGTGCTCGTGAGCCACCAAAACAATTGTGAAACGATACTTGGTATACAATGCTACCAAATCAAAATTTAAAAGAGACTGAAGCTCACTTCGACGCTTTGTATACCTGAATCGAGTTGAAATGAGCCCGTTTCCGTATAGGAGGGTTCACATTCTCAAATATATAGTTAAAATTAAACTGTAATTGTTAGTGATACAAATTTGTGCAGGAAAAAAAAAACTTGAGAAGCTGGGGCACATTCAGCATCTAAGGTCGGGGCACTTTCATCAGCTGCCGAATGTGCCCCAAAATTAAAATATTCCGATTATTCTAAATGTTGTTTCTATTTTACGTAGATATGGTACGAAATTATCAAAAGAAAACAAGCAGGGCCTTTATCAATGAGGACTTAATCAACCAAGCTCTTAAGGATGTTGTTAGGAAGAAGGAAACGATTTCTTCCGCGGCTGGAAAATATCATCCTATCAGTCAAACTCTACACTCAAGAATTTCCAAACGAGACCCTTAAAGACAATCATCTGATTCGGAGAGCGACACAGAACAAATATTTCAGTCTAAATATTCTTCAAAACAAGCCCTTTCTTCGAAGGGCATATAATTCCAAAACAGATTTTGTTGAACTTGCCGTCCCGGATACATCGGTGGTCTCAAAAAGCGAAATTGAACTTAAATTACCTGATCTTACTAATCCGGCATCAACTTTTAGATGTCGACAAAAATATATATTTAATTTTGACTTTTCTAATTAGGTATAAAGTACAATAATTTAAATAATCAATAATAGTATTTATCTATTATACTTACCATGTCTTAAATGAACCATGTGATCTTTTTTAAGTTTTACTTTTTTGACCTGAATTTTCCTTTTTTTTGTTATTTATTTTTATTGAATTAATTTTTTTATTTATTTATTTATTTATTTATTCATTCATCTTTCCAGTTTTCTCTTACTGATTGCTTAAATCTAATATAATGGTGTTATATTTATATTTTCACTTAATTGAAACTTAAATACATTTCTTTCCAGACTTAAATCTAAACTAAAATTTAATTCATTATAAGATTGCATACATCTTGAGAATGGTTCATTAGAGCCATAATTATATCTGTGCAAGGGAATATAAAATAATTTTCTTGCTCAAACATTTCTTCCTGGAACATAGATATTTAAAAAATTTAGTAAAACGGCGCATTTTATATGGTATGACAATATATCATAAACAAACATAATACAATTTACAAGGCGACGGTTTTCGTGAGTAGTTAAACCAATTAAGGCACATCTGGTGGAGTATCTTGGCATTTCCGGCAAATTCCATTTTAGCTGTCTTACTAAAAATCGCGTAAAAGATTTTTGAACTTTTTCTATTCTATTTTTTGAAACTGTGTAGCAAGGATCCCAAACAACTGAAGCGTATTCCAAATGTGGGCGAACAAGCGCTGTGTAAACTGCTTTAATCGCGTAAGGATTTGAAAATTCTGAGCAATTTCTTTTGAGAAAACCTAGCATTGAATTTGCCTTTGCTATGACTAAATCCATATGTAGTGAGAAACTTAACTTTTCGTCAAACACTACCCCAAGACCTTTCACTTCTGATAGTCTATTCAAAGCAATGTTTGTGACCTAAAAAATGAAAAAGTACTACATTTCTTAATATTGAGCGTAAGAAAATTGCGTTCACACCAATCTACTATTTTATTTATATCATTTTGTACTCTAAGGCAATCATTTGGGCTTTTAACTGTAGAAAATAGTTTAAAATCATCTGCAAATAATAAACCAGTTGTATATTCCAGCAGTAAAGGTAATTCATTAATATAAACCAAAAACAACAAAGGTCCCAGATGGCTGCCTTGAGGAACACCAGATGAGACAGTAATTACCTTTGACATACAGTCGCAAATTTTAACTATTTGTTTTCTGTTGTTTAAGTAACTGGAAATCCACTTCAGGAGAGCCGAATGAAAACCAAAATGTCTGAGTTTTTTTATAAGAAGTGTTATACAGAGGCTATCAAAAGCTTTTTGAAAATCTGTATACATAACATCCACTTGAAGACCTGATTCAAGGGCATCAGAAACATATTTTGTGAACAAAGATAAATTCGTAGTAGTTGATCTACCACTCAAAAACCCATGCTGAAATGGAGATATCTGCTCTTTTATATAAAAATAAATTTTCTGTTTCACAATAAGCTCAAAGAGTTTTGGTATAGCAGAGAGTTTTGAAATTGGTCGATAATTTTCTATTTTATGCCTTTGACCTGCTTTAAAAATAGGGGTTATATAAGAAAATTTCCAATCATCTAGAAAAATTCCATTTGAAAGGGACATATTGAAGATTTTTTGAAGTGGCTCTACTAGCGAAAAACATTGTTTTATTAAAAAAGAGGGAATACCATCTGGTCCAGGGCTTAAATTCGAACTGAAATTCAAAATACCTTCTTTGATATCTTCAATAGATAAAAAAAGACATCCAAGATTCATATTTGAAAACGAATTTATCTCATCATCAGTGTCAGGAATAATTAGTGTAGTATGATCCCTATACACAGTTTCAAAAAAGCTTGCAAATAAATCACAAGTTGTAGATAAATCATTAGAAGTTTGATTATTATATTCCATATTAGAAAATATTACAGAGTTTTGTTTTTTAGAATTTATAAAAGCCCAAAAGGCTTTTGGATTTCGTGTAATTTGTGATTGTATATTCAAGATATATTGTTTATATAAAAATTTATTAAGAAACTCATATTCGCGGCGTAACTGGCAATAACGAAGTTTATCAACTTCAGGCTTCGTTTTTTTAAATAATTTAAAGGCTTTATTTTTAACGTTTTTAAGATTTTTTAGTCTATGGTTATCCCAAGGTAATTTACAGTTAGACTTTTTACTTTTTCTTGGAATGAACTTGGAGAAACCATCAAAGAGGTATTTTAAAAAGTTATTATATATAAGTTCAAATTGAGTTCCAGAAAGAACTAATGACCAATTCAAGGAGAAAAAGTAATCATTTAATTCAACATATTTTCCTTTTGCAAAATTAAACTCATTTTGAGATTTTTTAATATTATTGCACACAGGATTTTTATAAATTCTTAATAAAATACAAATAGCTTTGTGAAAAACAGTATTTCCTACTAATGGAAAAATAACCTCACTTACATCATAAGCTAAGTTGTTATAAGTAAAAACTAAATCAAGATATCTTCGCATTGAATTAAAAACAGTATTGATTTGAAATAAATTATGCGATATCAAGGAATCAACAAATAATATTTCATATTATTTCTTAATATTATAGGGGATCAAACATTTTTCATCTTCCGAGTAATTCCAATGAACATCACTTAAGTTATAATCACCTAAAATACATGGTAGTTGATGATCAAAAAGATTTTCTATTATATATTCTATATTATTTGCATGCATTTCATAAATAAATGTAGCTAACAATAAAAATAATTTCATCATGAAAACCTAAGCCCTTACATAAATCCACAATAACACACAGCTGTTCGATATGGTCATTTCTTATTTTAAGTTCATACCGGTGACTTGAAAATTTTGAATGAACTGCAATAAGCACCCCTCCTCCACGTTGAGTAGAATTTTGATAGCGATCAGAACGGTAAACATTGTAAGAGTCATCAAATAGTTCAGCTGATTGTATGTGAACATGGAGCCAAGTTTCAGTGAAAACAATGACGTCATATTCATGCAATGATGTAGCAAGAAATACTTCTTTCGTTTTTGTTCTTATACCGCCAACATTTTGGTAATAAACAGAGAGCGAGTTTTGAGAATGTGGTGATGACGAAGAAAGTGATGAAGAAGATGAAGAAAATGGTAAAATTGATGAGACCGAAGGGGAAGATGGCGAAGGCAGATTAAGGTGTTGATGTTGAGGGAGAGCAAAGTCTTGATGATATTGAACAATTTCATTTATTTGTTCACTGCATACTCTTTGTTCGGATCCCCAAACCCCGCATTCTCTTTTTTTGGGAAAAAACGAAAAAGTTTTACATGTACGCGCTGCGGCCAGTTTTCACCCATTAATGCATTATCCAAAGCTTCTTATGGTACACCAAGACGAAAATTAATGTGATTTAATGTGTCCATATAAGAATTTTTTTTACACAGTGGGAAACAAGAAAATTTATTTTCAGGAATACCCAATTTTGTTGATGCATAGGCAATAATAGCGTCTGGTTTCGTTGTTGGTGAGAAGCGAGATAGATGTATCCATTCCAATGCAGGTATAACCTCTTAAGCTGTTTAGGAGTCATCACTGCCAACTGCATGTCGATCTGCTCTACTCTTTTCTCTACCATTATTGCGGGGAGGCTGGAAAGTCTTATCGTTACTGAGATTGGAGCTTTGTTTTCTATTATTACTTCGTTTTACACCTTCGCATTGTTTATCTTTAAGGGAATGGACAACACCGCTAGAAGATGAGGGGTCAATAACCGCGGGAGACACATTTTGCACATTATTAAGAGAAGTATTAGCGGAATTTTTGTCTTCATCGCTATCATCGAGAGCTTTTATATATTGGATTTGATTTTTATTTGGCACTATTTTATTATTGTTCTTAAGGCAATCTTTAATTTGGGTTAATTCACCTTTTAGTTGCAAAACAATTTTATTCAGCTCATTCATTTTAGCTAGTAAGGCCAAAGCAGAGTTGCTTGAACATGCACTACATTTCCATGTCAGATTTACACTTGATTTGAGAATATTTAATACATTATCTGATAAACTTGTACATTTTTCATGAAATGCTTGGTTGCATATTCCACCACATATCAAAAAATCTTTTGTGGCGGATAAATTACACTTTGCACAACGTTCATCTATCGTAATAAGAATAAATAATTAAATATAAATTTTGTAAAATTCAAGAGCGCACAAAAAGACGTCTGATTATCACCACTGCCAAAGCTTTTTTTTTTGCTCCACCTTATTATTTTATTTCTGTTATGTTTTTATACCTTCAAAATAAGAAAATAAAATTACAAAACAAAATAAATCGTATTTTCTACAGATTAAATAATACAGATAAAATAATAATACAAGTTATACAAAACATCAATACTTACTTGGGCTCCTGTAAATCTAATTAGAGAAACTTTTTTATCCAATTTATGCCTCATCAGCCTACTCAGGGTTCTATCCAAGCCTGCCAATGTGTCTAGGATGTACTGGCTCTGAGAATAATGATCAAACTTCAGGATGCATTTATACAGTCATTCCAAATGCCAAATAAGGTAGGTACTACTATAATGCCTGAGAAGATTTATCGATGCATCAAGGTCAAATCGACGCACGCATGGGTTTCATAGTTACTCGATATTTTATATTAGGAGTTCGGCAGATTTAGATGTCATGATCTTGATGACTTCTTGAAATTCCTGCACACAACGACCAGATTTTCACATGACAAAAATTGGAACTCGGTGAACTGCTACACCTTACTAAGAAATGGAAACATCGCGGTGTCTTTCATTAATCGTGAATTGGGACACATTAATATTTAAAAAACACATACAAATAAAATGCACAGAGCCAAAATCACAATCACAAAATACAAATCACAATTCCACTAAAAAAAAAAATTATTATTTGACGGTTTAGTCTGTCACTTGACAAAAACAATGTTATACTGTTATACAAACGAGTAGACAAGCTCACTGTATAACAATCTTCAAATGGAGTCAAACTTTTTCTATGGATACGCTATCCAGTTATATATAGAGATCAGTGTATGATGTATATATGTAATGTAATGTAGGGTTCTGTTAGTATTAAAATTAAATAATGGTGTTAAATTACTACAAGTTAGATGCTGTAGTACCCTTCTTGGACGAAAAATTTCATTCACTGATACAAATTTATTTAATAGCAATGATATTTTTTTCTGCAAAATTTTATTTTTGCTTTTTTTGTTTTAATAAAGGATTGTTTTTGTTTGTATATAAAAATACTTTAAAGTCTTTATAAAATCTTTAATTTTTGTTTTTTTTTTTATCATATTTGGTCTATTTTTTTTATTTATATCGTTAAATAAACTTCTTTTTCATTGAAAAAGACGATATTTATTTTTCAATTGAGGCATTGTTTTGCGGAAAAGTGGTTGGCAGCACTGGTTATAAGACATAAATATAAGATTAGCATAAAATTAAATTTAGCACTGAATAACTACTGTACAATATTGTATATTTTCGGAGGATCACTCAGATTTACCAACACAATTCCGCACAAAATTATAATTGGGATACGACACGTCTCGGGGGCGTTGTTTTGTGTGTGTTAACCTCAAACCTAAAATCTAAAATTGACTGCGAGATATTAACCCCCTCCATCACAAACCCACCTTAATAGTCCCCCTTCCACATTTGAAACTTATATTAATGAGAGTTTGATAGCACTCTACTCTATTGGATGCTATTCTTAACTGGTGCTGGATGGTTCTGATGTGTTCTATTGAAATCCCCAGCATTATACGGAACGTTCCTCTAAAAACAAGTTCCAAAATGCAGTTCGGACAATGGTGCGCTGCTATACCATTATTTAATTATGATGATTTATCAACTGTGGTTTTAAGAGTTAATGTCGTCAGAATGTAACGACCGATTACAGAACAAACCTAAGCCCCAGCAAGGCTTTAAGCTTCCATCGAATGAGTGTTTTGTTAAAAGTTGCAGGCCAAAACAGACATTCAGACTATAGCTATTAGAGTCCTACATATGCAACTGTAACTATGTAGTACATTGCGTTGTTTATCCTGGCGTCCTCCGAAAGACCGAAACACTCAAAAATGACTCTGATTACATTTGCAAATGGACCAAATATTAATCTAGTAATAGACTTCATAATGAATCAACCGCATTCAGTTACGTACCTACATATTCGTTTGGATTAGGCCGACTCTGAGGCTACGGCATGAATATATCGCTGGAATGGTATCCTCTTGTTTCAAAGGCGGTGGGGCTGATGTTGTTGATGCTCCAAAAGCAAACAACCATCTCCATACATAGGTAAAATCATGGTTTGGGGTATTTGAGTGGTTTAAAGCTATTGTGGTCGTATAGCATTATGTTATCATCAGCTTGTGTTCACATTGCGAGCAGGTAGTTATATTTGCCAACTAACACAATACAAAACATACTGATTTCCATAAATGCAACAGATATAGTAAGATTGAAAGCATTGTTAATGGCACACCAATAAGAATAATAAATACAAACTATAATGTAGTGTCATCACATCGTTTTGGTTCAGTTATCCTAGCGTGATTTTATGGAGGCAGTCGATAAAGGAAAATTTAAAAAAACTTCTTGGTAAGTTCTCACTATAATCACATCAAATTTTTGGTTGAGCTAGAAAATTTCATCACGAGATTCGATTTCTAACAATTCCGCTACTTCAACAAGCTACATTTCTGGATTTGGGACAGTGCCAAACCACTTAGGGCGTACCAAGTGGAAATGCATCCGCTAATTTACTATTCGATTTGGTGTGGATAGTGAACCAGCCGGTGTAACTGTGGTCCAAAAAGTCAAAAGTCGTGGCAAATATAAAAAATCCGATGTTTTTTTCGGCTATGCGAAAAATCGCCCAAAAACAAAACGCCCAAAACCTAAAAATCTGAAATCGCCCAAAATTATTCTTGGGCGATTCTTCATTTTACACTATTTGGGTGATTTTTCATAATGAAAGATTGCCCAAAAATTTTAATTGCAAAATCGCCCAAAACAGTTATTGTCTTTTATGAAAAATCACCCAAAATATTTTTGGCATAAAAATGTAAAACCCAAAACATTTGGGCGAACTTGAAAAATGCAAGAAAGCCCAAAACATATTTTCAAAAACACCAAAAAAAATAATGAAAAATCGCCCAAAAATGATTTGGGCGATCTTGCGTTTTGTTATTATTTAAAAAAAAAAAAAAAAGAAATTGGGCGATTAGTCATTTTAATTTTTGGGCGATCTTGCATTCATTTTTTGGGTCTTCTTTCATTATGCAAGTTCACCCAATAATTTTGGGCGATTTCTGATTTTTAGGTTTTGGGCGTTTTGTTTTTGGGCGATTTTTCGCATAGCCTTTTTTTTTCATTGTTTTGTTTTTTATTTGTAAAGCTTTTCACAGTTGGGCAAAAAAATTACAAAAACCAATTTATTCATTTTCTTTTTTTCAATTATTACATATTCCATGAAGAATCTCAATTTTCTTTAATATCCCGTGGCTGTTTTATTTGTAAGTAAGTTAAGGTTTCAAACAACAAAAAGAAATATAATATTTTTAATAAATAAAACAAAAAAAAAACTTTTTTTATGAGTTTTTGGCATTTGAATAGTGATACAAAAAAGACCCGCTGAGTCCCGCTGAAAAATTACAAGCAAATTTTAGCCTAACTATTTGTTAAACCATATGCAAAATGGCAGATGCAACTTTTTCCAATTTCTTGAGTTAGTGCAATTTTTTGTCAAAAAAAAGAAGCATTTTTCCGGTACTAACATTTCGGTCTTAAAAGCAAATTTACCTACTTTTAGAATGTTTGAGTCATTTCGTTTCTCAAAAGAGCTGATAACATGAAATTTTCTTCTTATTTCAACTAGAATATCTTTCTTTATTATTTTGATCGTAAAAAAATCCGCCCACTTCCACTTTTTTAAATGGCAATTTAAAAAAATGTATTTAAAATTTTGTAAGCAAGCTACTAATTATTAGGATTTTTAATCTACCCTCTTTCACGCCCCTTTTTAATAAATACTTAAACTGAAAAAGTTTTTGAAAATAAAATTAGGTAAATAGTTTGACAAGAAAGAAAATTATGATCCTTAAACCTTTTTGTTTCTTATTGCCTCACAAGAGTAGGAGATTAATTTCTTCATTGTTTTATCAATACATACCAAAAAGGTGAGTGAAAGTAAGAGACAAATTTGTTTTTGCCTGTTGAGTAAAAAAGTTGAAAAAAATATTTAACTATGGATATAAGTTTTTATCGCTAACCTTTTAAGAAAAAAAAAGGTAATGAGCAAGGTACATTTGGTAGCAGGTATAAAATAATCCTTGTATTTTATAAACTGTTGACGATGGAAACATCGAATTAGTTCTTTAAAAGGTTCGACTCAAGAGATGTGCAACTTTAAACTTCAAAATATATTTTTATCAAAGTCCTTTTTGAACATTTCTTCAATGTTTCAAATGTTGAAAAATTCGTAACTTTGTTTCAAATACAAAGATAAAAGTGATGACGAAGAAACCAAAATTAAACTAAAAAAATTATATTATAAATCTAAAACAAAATGGAGTGACTTTTATAGATTAAAAACAAGACTGCTTCTGTTTAAATTCGCAAAGGAGTCTAGTGATATTATCCAGACTATACTGTCAGCAATATACGGCAACGGGTTAGTGACGATGAACAAAACGACATAATCTCAAAAAAAACAATCTCCACAGACAAAATCCCCAAGAGAAAACTGAGCAAAGACAAAATCCCCAAAAAAAAATCCCTTGAAAAAAAAAAAAATTCCCAGGAGAAAAACCCAGAAAGTGTGAAAGCAATGAAATCGCGCTGACTATGAACTAACTAATACAAAATAAACATTATCATGTCCAATTTACAAAAGGAAAAAAGGACACAAAAAAAATTTAGAAAAGAAGCCGATTCAGCCGAAGTAGATTAGAGAAACTAAGAATTTCGCCATTACACGCTAGAATAATAACCAAGCCGAAAAAAGAAGAAAAACGGATATACAAAAGGAATTAGGAAGAAACTCAGCTTAATTATTGATACGACAAAATAAGGATTTGGCAATACGAATGATGGAAATACGTCACGAAGATTCTTTGAAAATCCAGCGGACGTTACCGCTATAAGTGAAGTAGATGAAGAACTTATAAAGAAATTTCAAATGATTTTAAATGCACTATCATCTAGGGAATCCATTATTGTGGATAGATTCAATGAGTACACTAAAAACACTTACTATCTACTAAAAGCCAAATACAGTCACAAGCTCCTAACTCCAGCACTTTTGGACCATGGTGGAGAACTCATTAAGATCAAATTTTTCTTTCAGAAGAAGAACAAGAATCAAGGAATAAAGACTATCGCTTGTAGTCGATACCAAAATACCTGCAAAGTTTCACGGAAACATCAAAATAAAGATTTATATAATGTGTCAGCTTTATCATCGGATCTTCTCATTTCATCTTTAACGCACGTGAGATCTCAACACGAGCTGAAAAGAGTTACGCACGTGAGATCTCAAAAAGAGCTGAAAAGAGTTATTGCCCAGAACTAGTAGGTCTATTAAATATAGAGAATGATGATGATTCCAATGATTTTTTTTCTGAAAATTAAAACCTATAATTAATTTAAAAAAGACTTATTTTGTTTTATAAAAAAAAATTCTTATAAAAATTTTGGTCCGTTTACTTTTTTCCTCTTTCTAAGAAAATCTTAATTTATCCTATGATTTAGAAACACCATGTAGAGTAATTTTCCTTAAATTCACTATTTTTACATTCTTGGAAATTTCCTTAAAGAAGAAAAAAAATATAGCAATATCTTCATGCGTTCAAAAGTTATGATTTTTACAGCGAAAAAAGTCATTTTGGACCACAGTGGCGGCGGTTTGGAGGGCTGCTGATCCATGATTACCAATATTATTTCTTTGGGGTCATATAAGATCAGCTCACCCAAATCGGTTTTTGGGTGATTTTTCATTTTTACATTTGTTGGGCGATCTTGCGTTTTGTTATTATTTAAAAAAAAAAAAGAAATTGGGCGATTAGTCATTTTAATTTTTGGGCAATCTTGCATTCATTTTTTGGGTCTTCTTTCATTATGAAAGTTCACCCAATAATTTTGGACGATTTCTGATTTTTAGGTTTTGGGCGTTTTGTTTTTGGGCGATTTTTCGCATAGCCTTTTTTTTTTCATTGTTTTGTTTTTTATTTGTAAAGCTTTTCACAGTTGGGCAATTTCGTTCTAGAGTAAAAAAATTACAAAAACCAATATTCTTATAAAAATTTTGGTCCGTTTACTTTTTTCCTCTTTCTAAGAAAATCTTAATTTATCCTATGATTTAGAAACACCATGTAGAGTAATTTTCCTTAAATTCACTATTTTTACATTCTTGGAAATTTCCTTAAAGAAGAAAAAAAAAAATATAGCAATATCTTCATGCGTTCAAAAGTTATGATTTTTACAGCGAAAAAAGTCATTTTGACCACAGTGGCGGCGGTTTGGAGGGCTGCTGATCCATGATTACCAATATTATTTCTTTGGGGTCATATAAGATCAGCTCGCGCTGCTTTTCACACACAGACTTACCAGATTTTTATGAGATTAAAAAATACAAAAAATATCGCAAAATCAGCTACTTTAGTCTTGCAAAAACAGCAACGGCAAAAGCAATAAAATTGTTTTAATTTAAAAATGAATTCCCAATAAATTCAATTTCACTTTAAAGGAATTAATTAGCCGCGTAAAGTAAGTATGACAGTCAAAAGTAAAATTTTCGAAAGTTGTCATGCTAACTTTATACGGCTGGAAAAAGGTCCCTAGAACCACCCTCCGATTTTGTGTCCCATTTGCAGGCAAATTGTACAAAATTCGACCATTATAAATCATATACACATTTGACCTAAATTATAATATGTAGCTCTGTATGATATACACATGATTATAATTGAATGAAATGGTTGTTGATGAAATAATAACAGTACAAAGAAGTAGCAAAACATTACGCAAGACGAACTTGCTTTTATAACCGTAATGTTTGATCGGATTAAAAACTCGTGTTCAATTTTCCTTACAAAGCATAAACTTGCCTATATCTCGCATTTAAAAAAGTTGGTACAGTCAGTCGACTATTTTACTGATGACCATACTGATAAATCGTTTCGGCATTATTTCACTTTCTCAACTCGAAATAAGGCCAATTAATAATTTCCCTTAATTCACTTTCTCAAAAACAAATCCAACTCTATATACTTTTATTATCTTCTTTTAACTCACTATGTATATTTCATCATATTTATCAAAGTAGTTAGCTTGAAACCATATCTATTATCTTTTAATCGATTTCAGGTTGCCGCCCGTTACTGTTTAACCGTACCGTAAGACCGTTCATAACCCTCAAAAAATCAAAAGACAAAACTTCCCTATAGACCAGTGAAACGTTGTGCAAGATAACAAGAGCGAGTTGTGGGGTGGTGTAGTTGTGGTCTGTAAAAACCAAAACTCTAATTTGAAAGCAATGTGACAGTTTGCTACATAGTTCGATAGTACCTATATATCATGTCGACGATAATTAGTCAAACCCTCATGAGTGACACTCCGAAACTAATTCACCTTCAACCGAACAAATTGATGAGCGACACGAAAAGTTCTTCCTATCATCATGGTCTCGAACTCAACGAATTGACAAGGATACTGACAGGGCCAGCATTTAGGTATATACCTGATAGTAAGTGGATAAGGATTAATGAAAGGTGCACCAATAGAAGTTACTCAGCTTGTTGGACACATATCGTGATAGCGCCCCATTGGTTACATATCCCGAAACAAATTGGGGTTTTTTACGAGTGTCCTTGCCATGTCCATTTGTAGCAGAGAAGCTTCGTTCCACGTGAAATTGAATTAAGTGTTAAAGTTTTTTTTTTTGAGGGGGAAACAAGTTAAGTGTTGTGAAAATATTTGACTAATTAATTTACTTAATCGTCATCAAAAGGCATATTCGCCTGGTGTTGCGAATATGCCTTTTGATGACGATGCAGAATGAAACACCAACTCTGCAGTTCATTATAAAGCACAAGGATGCACTATTGACACTACAGCAAGTAGTGTTTAACCAACGACTCAGCATAGCTAGCTTTTGATTTTTTTTTTTCTCCCCTTTAACTTATCTTGGCATAATTACAGCAGAAAATAGTGCTGAAATTTGATGGCTCCCTGACACACACAGTTCAAGGAGCTGTATACTTAGTCTGCTGACATGGTTAAACTATTTAACGAACTACTGGAAGATGAAGTTGAAAAGATGCTTGAATCAGCGGAATAACAAAAAAAAAATACAAACCTTCAAAGGTAAATGCGATGGTCAGATAAAAGGTAGTTGAAGAGGGAGTTTAAATGGAAGCTGTTAGTTTTACTTCACGATTTATACTTTGATGCAAACTGGAAGCAGTTATACGACAAGGTTTTAATAATATTTGAATTGGGTGTGTAGTACTCGACTTTTGAATCGTTGTTGGGCGATTGTAACAGTTAATTCGTATTCTGACATACAAAAACTGTTCTGGCACCCACGTTATACCTAACAAAGGTTCGAAAGTGTTCCAGTCCTAACATATTCGTTTGAGCTTATAAAATAGTCAGGCATGGATCTGGGCTAAATCGTCAAATAAGTAGGACCGCAATCCTTTAGAATTTTAATCACCCAAAAAAGTCTGTTGAATGAATGGTATATTACTCTGAAACCAAGGCGATAGAGGTTTAATTGATATTATTGTGTTTAAAGAATAGATATTATTGTGTAAATATGAAAAGATATTCATGCCGATTATGTAACCCGAAATATTTAACTCCCGATGAGTTTACTCGATCCGCAAGGCTTCCGCAACGACTCGAAATAAGATTCCAAGCGACAAAAATTTTCGAACTGTCCGATGCTTTGTAAGTAAAATTTCCATATTAATTATTTGTAAATGCATTTTTAATTTGCTCCAATTTTAAAAAAAAGTTTCAAGCTCTTTTTCACAGGATGAAAAGGAGATTCCGAAACAGTATAAACAAAATTTGAAGCACTTTCCTTTGACAGAAATATGTTTATTTCGGGAGTGTTTTTTTGTATCGCTTTTTAATCAAAAAATTTAATGCTCCTCGCCTCGTCAAAGGGTCGAAAGCTGATTCCAGATCGGTATTAACCGTATTTGTAACACTTTCCATTCGACAGGAATACCTAAAACATTTTTCACTTTTTCAAAACGCCCTATGTGTATTCCGGTAAAGTTTTTTTTATACCGGTTTGGAATCAGTTTATACCGATTTTTCAAAGTATCAATTTTTTCGATTTACGGGTGATGTTTAAAAAAAAAAAATTAAATTGCATATTATCGTATAATGAAACTCTGGAAAAATTTCATAAAGGATTTGGCATGTCTCAATCTACGTTGATTTCAATTATAAAAATAGGATTATCAAACTTTTTGCTTCGATGCAGTACTTGCAAATTTATTCATAAAGATCCCTATAAATTGATAACAAATTAGAGACTCTCCCAACCCCGCTCGAAACAGTCGGAGCGACTGATGAATGTTCAAAGATTAGTGTGGCACCAGTGTGGGCAAAATCGTTAATCACAATGTTAATTAATTTAAAGAAGCGAAAGTTTCGTTGACTGGCCGAATGTTTCACATTGGTTTAGAGAAACATAAGTTATGGAACAAGTTTTTGTCGTTTAATTTAACATACATAATTTTAATTACAGGTTTACAAAGCATTTTAGATTAAATAAAGCAGCTTTAAAAGACGTTTTAAGTGAACTTGAGTCGAAGCTTCCACCCGTTGGTTGTAAGGTCAACGTCTCTTTCTTCAGAGCTGAAACTCGCCGCCTGCTTAAGGTTCTTAGCTGAAGGGGGTATCAACATGGAGTTGGGCAGAACTTCAATGTTGGGATAGCGCAGCCAACTGTGTCTGTTGTGCTTGATGAAGTGTTTAAAGTCTTGGAACAACAATTATGTCCGAAATAGATAATTCTTGCTATGACGGAAGAAGAGAAGAGCGAGGCCCTTTTATATTTTTACAGAAAATGCAAAATACCTGGAGTGGTAATGTGTATCGATGGAACGCATATAAAAATATATTAGCCTGCCGGAGAAAATGCCCATCTGTTTTTGAACCGAAAAGGATTTTACAGCTTAAATGCGATGATTGTAAAACATAATGTACGACATTTTCAATATTTTTATTTTTATCAATTTCAGATTTGTGATCACAAGCAGAGGATAAGATACATAGACACCAAATAATCTGGTTCCAGCCACGACAGTCTTATATAGGGGAACAGCGAAGCATTTCAACATTTTAAGTCTTTGTACGACAATCCCCATTGTCACACGAAGCACACGATTACTTGGTATGAATTATAAATATCCTTTATTAAAAACAATTAATTACAGAGTACCTATATTTTCATTTTAGGAGATGCGGGATATCCGCTATCCCCATGGTTGATAGCTCCATTTAGAAACGCTGGTGTTGGAACTTCCAAAAGTAGATTCAACACAAGCCACAGCAGTTCTCGAAATGTTAATGAAAGGATATTTGGAGTTTGGAAAAATCCGATGTTGCCTCGGAGCTCAACAGCTGCATTATTCACCAAAAAAATCGGTGCAAATAGCAAACGTTGCCGCAGCTATCCATAACATTCAAATTCATTTAAAATGAGGAATATGTTCACGATGAAACTGAAGAATAAGAAGAAGAAATGGAAGATCCTTCTGAAGAAATCCTCACAAGTAATATATATCTGCAAGAGGCTACCAATTTACGTAACCAATTTTTGTTAACTTTTTGAATACAAAGAAAGCAGTAATTTATTTTTTTTTTAATGTTTTTTATTTATTTAAATAAAAAATATTATATGATGTTTAATACATACTGTTGAGCAATAATAAAGAAATGAAACAACTTGATTTAGTTATTATTGTAACAAATTCAATTTAATTCAAATTTAAGATTAGGTGTTGTCGCGATGGTAGTTGCCAAGAAAAGAGAACGAATTTGTTATTCGCTGTCACGATGTACAAAATCATCCCGTTGCATTCTTGCTGTTTTCTTCTTTGCATTTTCTTCTTTGCAGATTACTGTTTTTTGGAGATTTCAGTTTTAACAATGTTTTGCAATTGTATGTGTAATAGACTAGTTAATAGGGTATATTATGCAATGTTTTACTTTTAAAATTATTTCAAAATATTAATTTCATTATTAAGTATTTACAAGTTCAATCAAAACTAAAATAAAATGCAATTAAAATTTAGATATACAAATTTTATGAAAGGAAATCCATTCTTAAAGACATACAAAACATAATACTGAATAAAGCAAAATAAGAAAAAATACTCTCATTATAGTCGGACTTTATATTTATATATGTAAGTACAGAATGTTTGAAACAAGATACCTACTTTGGATAAAAAAAAAAACTAAAAACTTAACAAAACATAGAAATTATACAGGATGATTCGCACAAGGTTTGACAAAACGCTAGAGCTTGTAGTTTGGATTGAAACAAGAAAAAAATCGTATGGGGGGGGGGGGGTCGGGGGTCATTTTCCCCCGTTTAATCGTTAGGGCCAATTTTCTTTAAAAAAATTGATTTGAAATTTAAAAAAATTATAAAAAAAACAACGAAAATACTTGCAATGTCATGTTATACTTTTTTTTAATACCAAAAATCTGCTATTTTATTTTGTTTTCTATTAATTTTATTTTAGAGAATAGTGCTTAAAAAAATTACTTTTTAAACTCAAATTTTTGAAAAAATAATGAACAAAATTTTGTTCAAATTTAACGTTATAAAATAGTATTTTTGTATTAAGTACTTAATAACGTTAAATTTTGAACAAAATTTTGTTCACTATTTTTTTTATTTTTTGAAAATAGAGCACAACTAAGAATCCATGCAAAGAGCAGTTACGGCCATATTACTCACATTGGATTTAAATGATTTAAATTGGATCTAAGCAAATTTAAAGTGAATTTAAGTGAATTTAAGTGAACTTTAAATCCAACTGGATGTATTGAATCCGAAAATTTAAATCCGTGGTCCATATTATTCACTCTAATCCATTTTTTACTTCGTTTTATTTTTCCACTTTTTCTTACTTTTTTGATAATTTTTTTATATATATGAATAACTTTTTTTTTGTAGCGCGAAAATGAAACACTTAGAACTTGTAACGAATATAAATTACGTTTTAAGTATAAGTTCTTAAACTGTTCTCCCGAGAGCAGTTTAAATTGAATTGGATTTATTGAATCTGGATGTAAAAAGTTGGATTTAATTGTGGATTTAACAAGTGAATAATATGGACTTGGATTTAGTTTTTGTATTTAAGTTAATTTACATCTGGATTTAAGTTATGAATTAAAGGAGTGAATAATATGGCCGTTATACTTTCCGGACGTTCAATTTATTAGAAGAATAATAATAGATAATTTCGCGAGGAAACAAACCTTTGTTGAATTTTTGGTTAATCTGAAATAAGTTACAAACAAGATCATCCCACTCAGGAGTCAAATTTATTTACACATTTTTAAATATTTATCATATTGATAAAAATTTCCTTTTCCTTTTCTTTTCTGCGCAAACTTGAACTACCACGTAAGTATCCTATTATCATTTGAGATTTTTTAAATATTCAAATGCACTCTTTTTCCCATCTCACAGAAGAACGTTTTATTTTTAATTGTCATAAAAGTGTCGACATTATGAACCTGCTTCAGTTCTTGTTGAATTCTGCCACATCATCAGACCGACCCAAGATGAGCATCAGTAAAGTGGCAAAGAGTGGCAGTCTGCAAAAGCAAGCCAACCCTAAAACACCATTATCCGCCTTCCATACAACCAAGTATATATATCACAAAGCCCTCTTCACTTTCTAGTCTGACTACCAACTGAGTTCATTTGGCAGCTTGATCTGATGTAATTTGAAATTCCACCCACTTTAAAGGCTTTCGCAATATCTTCTTTACCCCAGAATCAGAAAGGAGGTAATTTGGACATAAAATGCAACAACACAGTTTATACATATCCGACCGATAACTAAAACCGACGACGACGATGAACCATTCGAACATTTTTCTTTCGTCCTTCGGTTTCATCATCGAATGGAGACTATTAGTTTTCTCTATGCATTTTCACATGGTTAGACTGTCAGCCTTATCTGCTGGTTCAGATGTGTAACAAACAATAGCACTCTGTTCGTTTCGGCATAAATAGGGGTGTAGTGATATTAAGGGACGTTTTATCAGCAAAAGCTCTTGTTTTCCGGTTAAAATGAGATGTCAAGTTGCATCGGCCTCGAGAATTGAGATTCTCACGACCATGAATCGAAAGGAGTAGCCTTTATATAATATATTCGATTCAACCTAAATTTCGATTCGACAGCAAGCAGGACAACCACTTTCAAAAGCTGTATGCCTTACGCTTCGAAGGACATAGCTACTAGGCTATTTTGATACTAGATTTGTGCATATAGTAGAGTTGATTATACAGCATTTACTTTCGAACTACCAAAATCCTTCTTAAACATTTTTTTTCGACGGCGGATGTCTTGTGTCGGATTTACTTATTCAATCAGATGTGAACATGGAATTGACGTTATCTAAAATTCATTTGCTAGAATAATATACAGTTCAATGGAAACTGCAGATTAAGGTGTAGATGTTTATTGTTTGGTATGCATTCTCTTTATGATCGTCGGTCTTATTTTTCAGTTATGTTTATAAGAGACATAGTAACTTTTCACATCAATTGTTCTCCTTTATAACATTAGTTAATTGTGTTAACGCACCCTCTAGAACGACACACTATCGATTTCAATTTTATGAGCAGTTTCATCGTACAAATTATGGCCGTAAAGAACCATATCACGCGTTGCACTAGAGAGGTGAATTTAATTTGCAACAGGGTTGATTTTAATCTTGATGTTTCGAGAGATATATTTAAAAAAACATTTGCTAGATAATATTAAAACTGTAACTTTTTAATAAATTTCAAGAGTTATAATTCCTTTTTTTCATAAATTTATATTTAATAATTGTAAAAATTATAAATAAATATGTTAATTATTGTAATCTTTATTTAATTATAAGCATATAGTCCCCAAAAATTATATTTTATTATCACCCAATTATACAGGGTGACTCACCTTAGGTGTGACGAAAAGCTAGAGCGTGTAGGTTGAGTTGAGACAAGAAAAAAATCGTATCGGAGCGGGGTCTATTTCCCCAGTTTAGGCGGGAGGGGAAATTTTCATTAAAATCATAACTTGTACAGTGTCTTCTAATGTTTATTCAATAAATAATAAAGGTCTATGGGGTTGGCATTACCAAAAAATTAAAACATAACTTCAGGTTATGGCGACAAAATTGGCATTAAGAAAATTTGGGTTGGAGTTTTTGTTTTTTTTTAAATTAATCTATTTTTGAGTTGGTTAAATCGACTCGAACGATTTTATTCAATTTTGTAATCTAGTGCCGTGTTTGAATTGAATTAAAATTTCGAATAAATTTTATCCGAAATTAAATTTTGAAGTTTGTACGTACACATACCTACAGATTCACCTCACTAGTGTCAAAAATTAAATTAATCTTCGGATAAAATTTAACGCGATTTTAAACCAATTCGTTCACGGCTTAAACAATAGGTATAGATAGCTTTTGAAAATTTAGAAAATATTAACCCAAAAGTAAAACAAATCATGTTCCAAAATTTTTGTTAGCCACGAGAGCAAGCTCGTGGGACTCACTTGCGTGAATTTTGTTTTTTATTTTTGATATAATTAATGTCTTAAATAAACCCATGTAGATGAATTTAAACGATTCACCATTATAAAAAAAAATGCAATTAGCCCCAGAAAATTGACGTTATGTTCGACAATCTCACTTGTACACTATACATATTTTGTTTTTGTTTTTAGATTTAACGTGTATAAAGCTAGCATATACACATAAGCATAATCAATTAAAAACATAACTAGAATTTTGTGATCTTTTTGTCCTATTTATGTGTGGAAGTCTCGATTTTTGTGCTAGCATAGTTTTTGTTTTATGTAAATCTATGCTACCTTAATATTAAGCTAGCAAAACGTCTAAACAGCTCAATATAATCAATTGAAATAAAAACTAGAATTTTGTTCTATTTGTGTGCTATTATTGTGTGACAGTCCCGATTTTTGTGCTAGCATAGTTTTGTTTTATGTTTTGCTAGCTTTATATAGGTAGCATAACTTTGCATAAAAAAAAACTATAATAACACAAAAATCGGGACTTCCGCACAAAATAGCACGAAAAGAGCACAAAATTTTAGTTTTTATTTCAATTGATTATGTTGAGCACTTTAGAAGTTTTGCTAGCTTAATATTAAAGTAGCATAGATTTACATAAAACAAAAACTATGCTAGCACAAAAATCAAGACTTTCACACAAAAATAGCACAAAAAAAGCACAAAATTCTAGTAATGGTTTCAATTGATTATGCTTATGTGTATTGTATATGCTAGCTTTATAGACGTTTAGATTTATGTCGTTCTTTTTAGTGCAGTTTTTAAAAATACATTACATAGGTATATATATACCTACATAGAATATATTTTTACAAGCAATATTGAGCATATTTTTAGGGCCCTAATCATTTTTTTTTTTTGAGCATATAATTATTTGTTAAGGGCATGTAATTGATTTTCAAGGGCATAATTATAAGCGCTTAAAACTGTTTTTAGGGCATATTTTTGTTTGCCCTAATAGGTATGTATGTACATATGTGAGTTTTGATATCAGATTAAAAAAAAAAAACGATTTTTTTAGTTGAATAGAAAAGTATGATGGGGTTAGTTAAAGAAAATTAACAAGATTTATTTCTTGCCAAATGGAAAGTGACATTAAATACCTACACCTAGAAACTTCAAAACTTATAATGGTTTTTGAAACAGCTTATTACGTTTTAATTAATTTGTAAAGATTGTAAAGATTAGTAATGTTTTTTGTTTATCTAGCAAAATAAAGTCATTTTCAATGTCCCCATGGTTACTCTATGAGTGAAATCTGTAAATTTTTTGTTTTAGTTTTTGTTTTATTGCTACGATTGCGATGACTTTTTAATATGTTGAATTTTTTGTTGATAACGGGATTGTTGATTACGGGCTTACCAAAAATACACATAGAAGGAACACCAATCAGACCGCTTATCAACTACAAAGGAGCACCGGGGTAGAACCTAGCCAAGAAACTACAACAAAATTAATCAAAAACAACACTACAATACATAACAACAATAGCACCCCCGTAACTTATAGAAAAATTAAGAGACATAAACACATTACCACAGTAGAAAATGATTTCGTTTGACGTTACAAACATGTACACATGCCGAATGCGAACGGCTAAGTTGTAATTTAGTGACGTCTGCTATCTCAGATTGTAATTTAGTGACGTCTGCTGTCTCAGGCTGTAATTAAGTGGACTCCGCTATCTCAGTCATATAAGTGGATGGTATAAACTTAGTTTTAAAGGTATATGAATTGTCGATTATATGTATAAATATATGTAATTATAAGAATATGAAAATTATAAATACATTGTAAAGAAAGTATCCATTATAAAGACATTGTACAGAAAGTATCATTTATAAAGGCAATGTAAATTAATTGTAAACAGGCAGTGATTGGTGAATAAAGCTAAACCTCAAATACAATAAAGTTTGTCCCTTCTTTGGTAAGCACTGGATCCGACAAGCATACCCCAGCCTATGATAAAAAGTATGTCACTTACTCGCAAGTCGCAAGAGACAGATTGAAACCTTTGGTTTAAACGTGAGCACCTGTCAATTAGGACCTTATACCACGGGAGGCCTACCTATGGTATGGCTCGGTGGCACCAATTGCAATTAATGAATATGTAGGGCTATTCTCCATCTTTGCTATAGGCCGAGGCCTATCTGCACCTCTTGCATTCAAGATCCGAAGATCAAGAAATACCTACGCTGCCGCATTTGACATGAAACCACAATCCGACAATGCGCCCACTACGGGGGGAAACCTCAAATGTGATCTAATGGGAGATTAGCGGGGAGGATTACACCCCGTCGTAACCAGTTTGGAAGGTGGGACAATCCAGCATACGGATACAAAAGGCACCGGCACCGCTCAGGACGACCAGTGCCGAGATTTAGCTAATGGCGAGTGAGTGAGATGACTCACTTTTCATTGAAAATCGATTTAGCTAGTAAAAGTGAGTGAGTAGGCGAGTGAAATGAAACGACAGTTTACTCGCCGGATATTTCAGCGGTGACTTGGTGTATGTGTTGGTAAATTTACACTTTTGCATAAGTATGCGTTCTTTTCCAAAGGAATTTTAAGATATCTATTCACGTATGTGAAATGAAATAGCAAAACAACAATGTATGTATGTAAAAATTATTTGGTTTTATACAAACATATATTTATGTAAAAATGATATTTGATGAACATTTTTAATTTGTTATTTACATTCTAATTGTAGGTATACATTTTTTTAATAGAAGTGAAAAATATAATTCGGCATCGCAAGGACGACCCCATCAACTTCGTGAGGACAAACTACAAAACTTTGGAAGAATATTTAGGAGTGGATATGGCACACTAACTTCACACTAAAGTCACACATTGATTAAATTTTATTTTCCTAAGTTTTTTGATAAAGTTTAATTAAAATAAAAATACAAAATTGAAATATTAAACCTCAAACAAACAAAACCAAAGACAACAAATTAAAAGATAGTCTTTGGTTATGACATTTCATGTGTTCGAAACTAGATTCGAAATTACTCATTTCACTTTAATAGCTAAATCACTTTTGCGAATGAATTGAGATGAGTTGGCGAGTAAGGCAAGTCATCTCACTTCACTCGCTGAAATAACTAAATCTCGGCACAGGTCTCTTGTCCCTTCCCTACAAGGTTGGGAAAGATATTGGTACGTGAAAACTTCAATTCCATTCCCGAGGCTCGAGATTAGAGCCGTATTTTCACTTAGTAGGGTATGACCCAGGTTCGCCATACTAGTCTGACCCCTTTTTATTTACATGACTCATACAGAGCCATGCTTTAACTATTGGAATGGTGGGTGTCCTCCATTACAAGTCTTCATTGCTTCCCCGAATAACGTGGAAAGACACTCCTTGACAATCCGAAGATTGTCTCTTAATTCTTAACCCTGTTGTTCAGCCAGACAAAGACTTCGGTCGTTCAGTTACGCTCGGTTTCAACTTTCTCTCTCAGCGTAGATCAAGACTACTATCATCATCACGTATCGTACCTGCTTAAGAGAAACTGCAACATATCACAGTCTTTATTGCACTTAATCGGGTTTTTCACTTAAACGAACCCCGCTAAAATGAAAAAAAATTCACTTAAGCGGACGTCCGGATAATTAAAGAAAATTTCTTTTAATCGGATCTAAAAATTTCATTAAGCGGAAAATTAATGCTAGAAACAATTGTATTTATCTTTGAATTATGAAAATGTAATTATCTTTTTAATAAATGTCAAAATACGTATACCTTTCTCTTGAGCTATTTGAAATGTTGTTTTAAATTTTTGTTTGAGTGGACAAAGTAATTTGTTTATAAAGTGTTATATAAACGTTTATGAAATAATTAAAAATTCAAATGTAATTTTCGTGGTGAAAATGGTGAAGGTGAAAAATAAAGAAGAAACAAAAGCGATTAGCAAATTTGTCGTTCTGTGCGATTCAATTTTTTTTTTCACTTGAGTGCCCTTCACCTAAATGTGGGAACTATTTGTAAAACCTATTTATTATCTAAGATTCTCGCCCCAAAGTTTAAACATCAGATAATAAAATAATACAATCCAATGCAATCCACACAACAAAAAAACATCCACCACGCACCACCGCACCATTTAATCCTTCAAGTCAGAGAGAACTCAGCTTTGAAGTGTGTGTGTGGTGAGTGCAATCCCAGTAGGAAATTTCTAAAAATTCAGTGCTAGATAAGCTGCTTTTTCCTTGAGGAAAAGAAGCTGCACCCGCCACTTTTGTGCTCTTTTCTCTGATGAATATAACATGGGCATGTCATTGGCGGAGGCACATACCACCAGCTTGGAATATGATGAAAAATATGATGAATATTAAACAGTGAAATCACTGCATAAATGTAATATGCTGATTCATCTGCTTATTATCATCGATGAATAATGTGATTAAAATTCAATAGTGAAATCATTATGTAATGTAATTATGTGAGTTGCTTATTCACGGAGGAAAAATGTGAGAAATATTCAGCAGTGAAATCACCAATTACAAACGAATTGGTTTTTCACCACCTTTTTTAAAAGTAGAATGTACTTCCCTTATTAAAAAAAAACTGATTTAATTTAGGTGGTACCTACCTACCTAATTATTATCTTTTTATTGCATTATTATTTACATAATATAAATTAAAATAATCACGAATCACAACAAATTATTAATTATTACAAAATTATTTATTGTGGTTCCTCGAATAACCTAGGAATAGAAAAAAAGTTCAGTTTACTTACAATAATTCATATATATGTATGTAACTACACTCGCAGGCACATTTAACCGCCCACCTCGTATTTCTGTAAATTTAAAGAAACCGTCAAGTTAAGACCACATTGGGTGTAAGTAGTGTTGAAAGCAAAGTTTGAAAAATAATAAAAAAATAAAAAAACAAAAATTCTGAGAAAAAACCACGTTTATTAAAGAATTACCACAAAAAACAAACAAAAACACAAAATACGTTGTTAAAAAACTGGTAAAATTATTGAAAAACTTAATTTTTAATAATGGGTGTCTGCGGTGCAGGCTCTAATTATTTCGTGGAGCCGATTTGACAATCCGTCAATGATGTCCTGAACATCCGACTGTGGTATGTTGTGCCACTCCTCTACTGCAGCTGTCTTAAGCTCTCCTACTCCTAGAGTGGTAGGGACGTGTGTTCTCGCTCGGACACGTCTTTTAAGGTTGTCCTAAAGATGATCGATAGGTTTGAGATCTGGACCGCAAGATGGACATGGCAAAACTGGAATCCCGACCTCATTTAGGTAGTTAGTTACAGAATTTGGGGTATGGCAGAGTGCGTTGGCATGCATTAACCGAAAGTGTTCATAAAAAATTGGTGCGTAAGGCATCACATGGTCTTGCAAAACGTTTTTCACGTATATCTGAGCGTTCACACCGCCGCTATCGAACACAGCAAGGTCCGTGCGAACTTCATAACTGATGCCTCCCCAAACCATTATAAACCCTCCTTAGTAACCCACTGTTTCGGTTATCGTGCATGGAGCAAACCTTTCGTTTTTCCGCCTGTAGACAAGCTGACGTCCATCTGGACCTCGTAGACCTATTCTGCTTTCATCTGAGGATAAGACGTCCCTTCCTTCCTCTGCAGTCCAGTTAACACATTCTCGCGCAAAACGAAGTATAGCTCTGTACGGTGCTGTGGGAGCAATTTGGGGCGGGCGCTGGTCGGAAAGCTCTGAAATTTAATTCTGACAACCTTTTTCTGATGGCACGATCACTCACACCAACATTCCTCACCTCAAAAAGACGTGTACGAGCTTCAATAGCGATCCAAAAACCGATTTCTCAGTATGTTGTTTAAGTAACTCAAACAATATTAAAAATTGCTTAAATTGCAAAAAAATGCTTCGATGACAATTTTATCGGGTGAAATAAGGGTTTTAGGTTTTTGTTTCTTGCGAAAATATCCGTTAAAGAAAATACAAATCAGCAGATAAATTATAGTGAACTTATGAACTTATAAAGAGTTAGGGTGACGAAAAATGCAGATGGGCGGATAATTGTGCCTGTGAGTGTATAAAGAGTTACTAAGCTTTGGCATTATTTTCCACATAAATGTAACACCCGCTTTCATAGAAAAAGAACAACTAACTTGAAATAAAAATATTAAACAAAAGAAGATTTCCAAAATGTTGAGCAAGCCAACAAATAAAGCACGCGCCACAAAAGAAATACACAATAGAAAAATTGAAAGGGTTCATATTGTTTTCACTACAGAAATCCTCACATTGTTCGTACCAGGAAAAAGAAAGGGCGATTTTAAGATTATCTTAACTTTTTTTCGAGAAGAAGGTTATGTAAAGCAGGCGACGCGATTAAGAATAAAAAACTGAAAATGAGAATAAATACATTGATTGGGTTATCACGCACACATCTATGGGGTCACCACTTGGGTCAGTCCAGTACTAGCGATTTGATCGCGAAATTTTACAATTGATGCAATATCTTGGTATTATATTGTCTTTGCTACTACGAATTGCATTTTATCTTCTTTTTACCATTTGCTTATTTATTTCGAAGATTTCGTATATATCCAATACACATCCATATCCGGAATTTCGTACATGTTGAGCGAGTCCAGAGGAAGGTTCTTTCTTGATGCACAGAATCCTCAATATATTCGTTGAATATTGTTGAAAGGGATCTCGATGTTTTACCTACTATGTAAATTCCATTACACTCTGCAGGTTACTTTGTATACGCCACTTTTGGAATTATATTATTTATTTGAAGCTCTGATTTTGTTATTACAGAGAGTGTTTTTTATTGTGAAATTATTAAAACATGCTGGTTTTACATTTATTGTAGATAGCGGACCACACAATCTTTCTGAAACTTCGGGAATGTAAGGTATTTTTCGACAACTTTGTGTCTCCTTTTCAACTGAAAACGGAAAAATAGATTATCTAGATTTTGACCTTAATAAACGGTTGATTTTTTGGATATCGTTTCCTTTCTCTGCGGCAATGTCCTTTTTTATTTTAATATCTTTTTTTAATTTAGGGACTCTAAGAAGACGATCAATTTTAAAGTAGAAAGCTGACATTTTAGTGCTCCAAGGATGGGCAGATGATGCTGGAATAATGGATTCAGTTGAAGTTTCTATAGATTTCAAAAATAATTTTTATTATGAAATTGATAATCTCAAATCAAATGATAAACCCATTCCGCCATGACGGGACTTTTAATGTCACCGGCCACCAATTTATTAGGAACCACTAATACTCAAGATTTAAAATTTGAAGTGCTAATCAAAGGGTGATCTAAAAATCGACTGAGTTGTATAAATCAACTCATACGCTAAACCTGGTAGCCTTGCTTGAGTAATCGGCTGGACAATACCGGGTCCTTTGATATTTCTATAAAAATAAAAAACGTTAATAGCACCACCGGCCGGCGAGATGCAGAATTTTAACATAAAATATTTTTTCCAGTATGACATGACGTATTAAGTTACGTACTTGAAAGCATACAAAAGTGACTACATTCTCATAAAAACGGGTCTATATACCTATTCTTCCGCACTTGCCTCTACATCTGACTTAATATGCAGAAAGCTAAATGCTCTTAATACCCATCAAGGCTCTTCATTTGGAACCACAAACCCTTGAAGCTTTTTCTCAACTAAAACAAAAAAAAAATCATCCATTACCCTCGCCAACGCCGCCGCTGTTGCCCTTCAGAGCTCCCTTTGAGAGAAATGTAAGTATGTATAAAGTACTCAAATCGCAATTGTTTGCTGATAAATGATGATGCGGTGCGGTGGAACAGGCAAACACTGTTGGCAACGATGACAATGGGACTGGCTGTCGGCTACGTCGATGACTTCACCATAAGGTGGCTCCGTCTCTTTGACTACACGTCTCTCTATGATGCTGCATGTATAGGCACTTTTGTTCTTCATTTAAATTTACATTTATATTTTTCCGCCCATCAGCTCCACTCCCCTCCCCTTATATAACCTATTCTCCTATATCATCATTCATCTCCGTGGATAATGATGTCGATGATGCCTGCCATTGCTTGATGACAAATATTGACGTTTCTCTTCAAATTGTGCTTTTATCTGCGTCAAGGATACCTACCTTTTTGTTGACAAAGTATTTTTCGTCTCAAACCAAGTTGTGAAAAATTTCAAGCTGCTTTCGGTGCTGATTTTGTAAGGCATTTTCGTTAAGAGGCCTCCACCCATATTTTCGATAAAAGTGGAAAATTGGCAAAACGGTTGCATACGGATCTTAGCCCTGGAACCACGTATTGCCAAAATTTAAACTGCATATGAAAGACTGATATCTTGGCTTCCAAATGTTCGAGCTATTTTGTTTTGAATTTTGGTTTTTGTTTGTTTTATTCAAAAATTCCGATGACAGGTTTCGAGAAATTACGAAAAACTGCCAAATGCTTTCAGACCGATCTGAAAACAGGAGAGGGGTAGTCGTATAATATATATATATATTTAAAGGTAATAAATAGGGCTTCCATTTGTTCGTGACTGATTTTTGAACTTAGTCACCATTTTTGAATTATAAGCTTTTGAAAACAAGTAAATTTTCTAATTTTTAATAGTGTTTTTGAATAACTAAATATAATACGAATAGTACAAAACTTTTTTAAAATGATGTACATATTCTAATAATATAATTTAATAAAAAAAACAAACGTAAAAAGCTTCTTTTTATTAAAAAATAATACGTTTTATAAAAGTCTTTTTTTTAATAAAAAGTCGTTATTTTCAAATATTTCGAAATTTTAGTTCTTCAAATCGCCATAAGATGGTTTTTATTCGAAGATCTATTTATGTATGTGTAATTGTCAAGAGAGAGGAGAACCAAGGAATATTATTTATGAGTTGCAAGGTTGCAACACAGATGCAAAAAAAAGCCAGACGAATGTGAGTATGTGTGAGTGAGACTGCGTGAACCGCCAACATATTGATTGCTTAGAAGGGGGTGAGCGACGTGAATATTTTTGTTGTGCTTTGTTTTTTTTTTTTTTGTTGCTGTCGTTATTTGGTCCTATAAGGTATAAGGATAAGTATATGTGAAATGGCAGTGGCACGCTTTACACAAATGTTGCTGAGGGTGGTGTGAGTGATGTGATAATGGACAGAGCTCAGAAATAACAACACGTAAGTAAAATGTAAAGGATTTTGTGTGTACATATTTGAGAGCTTTACACAATGCGATCGAAGGGTGGTGTGGTAGGAGGGCTCAGTATGTAAGTAAGTATCTAATGATTGTAAGAAGAATATGAAATGTGAAAACTGATTATTGTTGCTGTTGTTACTTTTGTTTTGATGAGTGATCATTGAATATTTCATTAAAAAAATAATTTGTGATTCTAAGATTAGTAGGTAGATACAGTACAGTGAACATTGAGAAACATATCAAATATAAACCTTTAGTGGAGTGAAACAAAAAAAAAATATTTGAACGTAACTAAATTTCATATAAAAAACCGAAATAAAATAATATAACTCAAAAAGATCAATTTATGGTACCTACCTACTTCTCTAGAAAATTTTCCATTTTTATTAAAAATGTTTTTTTTTTTTTTTTAAATCATGTAGTTTGGCAGTATAAATTTATCTTTTTATTGTAACTATGTTTGTATACAGGATGATTCACATAAGGTGTGAGAAAAAGCTAGAGCGTGAAGGTTTAGTTGAGACGAAAAAAATCGTATGGGAGTGGAGTCTCTTTCCCCCTGTTTAGGCGAGCAATTTTCTAAAAAAATCGAAAAATTAATTTTCAAAATAAAAATTTTGAAAAAATAATGAAAACAATTGTGTTCAAACTAATTTTTTTTTTTCAAATTTTACGTTGTTAACTAATATTTTTGTTTTTAATATTCTATGCTCCTATCGATTTCTAGTCAAACACCAAAAACTGGATCTTTAAATGTCTCTGGGTCTTTAAATGTTTTTGACAAAATTGAAAATAACGAAATCCACTTTACTATGTAATTAATTGTGCTGGAAATATGAGCTTTGGAGGAACAAAATAATGGATGGATAAGTCGAATTTAAGGGAAACTTTACCTTTGTTATTTTCAATTTTCTCAAAAATTGGAATATGTTTTGCAATCTGGTTTTTAGTGCTTGACTGAAAATTGATGAGAGTATTGAATATAAAAAACAGAATTATTCCTTAATAACGTAAAATGTTGAACAAAATCAGTTTGAACACAACCCTTTTTTTTTCAGAAATTTAACTTTGAAAATTAATTTTTGAAAAACTGTTCACTAAAACAACTTAATTTAAAAACTAAATAAAAGAAGAGATTTCTGGCTTTACAAAAGAGTATAGCATGTCGTTATAACGGTGAAAGTTTGTTTTTATTAATTTTATCTGTTTTAAGTCATTTTTTTAGAAAAATGTCCGTCCCGTTATTTTTAATTTTCTTAAAAGCTAAAATACAATTGAGCATTTTGTTTTCAGTATTTTACTAGGAATTAATAAGAGTATAGAATATTAAAAAAAAACTATTACTTAGTAACGTAAAACTTTGAAAAAAAAAATATTTTGAATATTTTTTTCATTATTTGTTCAAAGTTATGAGTTTGAAAATTAATTTTTCAAAAACAGTTCTCTCAAATAATTTGAATTAATAGCCCAGGAAACAAAAACATTGCTCCATACAAACTTCTAAATGTTGGTAATAGGTTTCATACTTACATATATTATACCTAATACAATTAAACAACTTTTCAGAAATATCCCCAACTGTGGATGTTGAGGAAAAAATAAATAACGGGATTTTAGTGCGAATATTTTTTGATTTTTCGGGAAATCTTTATTTTATTAAAATGCCTATATCTTAAAATCTAATTTGTGTAGAAAATATTTGTATACACCAAATGATTAACAATTGTTTATTCTTAAATAATATAATATAAAAAAATATATATTTATGGCAGAAGCTTCTTAAAAATTCAGAAAATGTCAAATATTTGAAGACAAATCGTAATGGAGGTTGGTTTAGTTAGGTTTTATCGTTAACTATTTAAATAGAAAATAATTAAAACTATGCATTCTTTTAAGTAACAAATTCTACAGAAAACCTCAATTTTAGAATTACGCAGAAAAAAGAAGGTTTCGAATATAGGTACCCTTTTTTGATAAAAATCTTAATTATGTGAATTGAGGCTAACGTTGTGACCTGCTTCCTATTGTCCATGCTTTTACTTGATGCAATATCATCTCAGCTCTTTAAAGAAACGTAATGTGGTTACAACAGAGTGATTGCTAACCTGCAAGTTTAAGCCTGGCTGGGAAATTCTTTGGAACCAACAAATTAGGGATATTATTAAATAATATTTTATTAACTTATTCATTGATTAAAGTTATGTAAGAACTTATATACAAGCTCTAAGCAAATAAAATACTGACAAAATTAAATGTTTTAACTCAAACATACATACGTTTTTTATGGTTTCATTTGAATGAAATTAAATTTTTTATAGAAAGGATCGCAGGATAAACTTGTCAAATATCCCAGGTGACGCAAAATAAAATGGTAAACACAAAAAAATGTATTCTTGTTTTATTAAGTGCCTTTAACCATTCAACATTAATAGCAAAAATTGTAAACACTTGTTAAATATTTCCCTTTTTCAACTTTTAATTAAAATTTTTCAAACTTATCACTTCTATATACGAGCAAATGTTATATAATCTTAAATTGTATTTTATTTTGCAGCATTTGAGATAATTTGGAAGTTTGTGAAATGTACCAATATTATTTTATTGTTGGGCATTAAAATTTTTTTTCATGATCCCTTAAGAATTAAATCAAAATTTTTCCACAAAGGTGCGCAGGATAATTTTTGGAATTATCTCATATGATGGAAAATTAGATTATGAATAAATTGGCTAAATTTAAACCTGTTAAATAATCCATTTAAGCCATAAACACTTTAAAAAAATTGTAAAAATGTTTACTTTTTTGACTCTTGGTAGAAATTTAACAATTTTAACGGTCTACATAAAAAAACAGTAAGCAGCCTTAGAACTAGTTTATTTTTGCATCATTTTAGATGTTTTTGAAGTTTTAAACATTAACCATTATTTTTTTTGTTTTTTTTTTTACAAAAACCATTTTTTAACGGTTGTTTTCTTGAATAAATTCAAAAAATTTTTTGAAATTTCATATATTTTTTTAGTAAAAACTGCAAAAATTCAGTTTTTATTTTCAATTCTTCAACGCATACTAATAATTTTAACAATTTCAGTGCATAATATATTATGCTATTATGCCTTACAAAATTTTGTATCAGTTGAGATTTTTTGTAAGTTTTTCACATATACCATTATATTTTTTAAATTTTTTGAACTTATTTTTTTTTTAAATTCCTTTATGGGTTAAATAAAAATTGTTCTAAAACTGTCAGCAAGAATAACTACAAAAATGTCTCAAACGATGCAGAATTAAATACGGAAAAAGTTTGTGTTTGTTTTTTTTTTCTAAAATTTACTTCATTATTCCACTGTAATAGTAAATAGTGTAAAAAATTTTTTAGTTTACACTTTTGCAAACTTTTAAATACAAATAGACCAAGTTAACGGTATTACATAAAAAAAAATGTCTACCAACTTGTAATAAATTTAACACTACGCCGTTTAAGATATTTTTCAATTTTCTGAAATGCACCGTTAGATTTTTTTTTCCATATACCTACATTAATTTTTTTTACGGTTTTGCTTTAAATATAATATATTTTTTTTTACAGAAAGGTAAGGGGAAGAAGCTTGAAAAATATACCAAATGACGCAGAATTTGATATTGATAGTGGCTGTATTAATTGTTTTTACTAAAAATAGTTATCTATTGTATTTTTATGAAAAAAAAACGCAAAAAAATGTTTAAAAAATAAAATTTTAAACTTTCAATACAAAACTTTCCAACTTAAGGGTACTATAGACAAAAAAAAGTTCAAAATCTTGTATAAAATTAAATTTCCAATTATTTGAGTTGCTTTGGAACTTTTTTAAATGTACCGTAATATTTTTTTTATTTTTTTTTGTTTAACCTATTTTTATTTTTTCAAACACTGAATGCAGGAATTCCTCAACAGTTAGAAGCGGGGATAGTTCCTTAAATACTCCTTTAAACTAGTTCTACAACCCTACCAAATTTCAAACCCATTACCAAAATTTAGAAGTTTTGCACGAAATTCCTGGGCTATAAAAATAAAAAAAAAGAATTGATTTCTGGTTTGAAAAAAGTAGGTATAATATGATAGGTATTGTAAGTGTTTTTGTTTTTTTTTTTAATGACTTTTTTCTATTTCAATATACCTATATTTTTTTTTTTAGAAAATTGCCCCTCCTGTCTAAACGGGCGGAAAAAGATCCCCCTCCCGACCTAATGATTTTTTTCTTGTCTCCACTCAACCAATATGCTCTAGCTTTTTGATACACCTAAGGTGAGTCCCCCGCAACTACCTAAATACGTTTACGATACCTAGGTATCGTTTTTAAGTAGGTAGGTAGGTACCTATCTATCTACCTACCTACCTACCCTCCTAACTTTTTTATAATGAGGATATATGTAGGCACCTAAGACTACCCTCTGAACAAGGTATTTATTTATTTCCTAAAGAAAAAGTGCTTTCGTTATGTAGTTAGGTAGTAGGTACTTACATACATATTAGGTATAATAATTCATAAGTAGAGGAACCATAAATATACTTTTAAATCAGATATAATTATTTGTACCTACAGATACATATTTATGTTCCCTACTTTACTCGTAAAATTGATTCTAGGTAGCAATTATACAAAAAAAAATCTTGAAACCACACTACAAAATAAACACCCTGAAACTATAATGATCACCTTCCAAAAAACATATCAATATCCTAAAATCTGAAAGCATTCAATTTCAATGTCGCAAAAAATACCCCATCCACATAAAATGATGACCTACAAATACTATCAAAAGGTATTTGTAAGTTTGTTATAGATAATGCCAAAGAAAAAATACAACACAAAAAACCTCACAGCAGCGCACCACAATGTATAAGGAAAAAATTATATTCCTTTCCTACATACCTACAAATGCATTCATAAACACTGCCTAATAAGAAGACAAAAAATACGACAGAAAAAACTCCACAGACAGCGCGCAGCCATACCCAAGAAAAAAAATGATGTCCCCTTTTCAACACACAAATACATTTAAAACAAAAAAAACTCCCTCTCCCAAAAAAGAGAAAGAGTTTGTTCGAAGGTGTTGAGGTTCGAGTATGAGCTTTATTATTTTTCATTTTTTTCGAAGTTACCGATCTTAGAATCTGAGTTCGAACTTTTGGGTGGAGGCCTCTTAAGAGTCATTATTATAGCAGGCACGCTTTCCCTCGTCATATAATAAAATTGTTATTCATAAATAATTTAATTTCTTTTAAAATTATTGTGTAGTATCGAAAACCCGACTATTTGAGCAAAACTTAAAAATTTAAGTCACAAAAAAATGTTCCTATATCTTCGAGACAATCTGTTGCAAATGTTCAGCACACATCCTCCAACAACACAAAATTCAATTATAAAACACTTAATTTGTTTTTGATTAGGAGCTAAGACGCTAATGTGCGTCAGGTAATGTTGCAGAAGTCTAAATTATACCAAAAACGGTAATATTTCCTTGCATCCCATTGAACATGTCAATCGGATCAATAAGATGGAAAATCTCTGGTAATATATCAAAATATCTGTGTGCGTAGATTTGTTGGTAAACTGTGTTATTATGTACGCATGGTACGTACTACTAATATACCGGTCTGCCACCACACAATCAGTATCAGCATCATCATCATCATCAGCTACCCCAAAAGCAAAAGGGTTTTGCTCACTTGACTGATATTGCTGCCTCTGAACGAAGCTATTAATGGTCAGTATTATTGGCGTTGCTGTTGCTGCCCCAGAGGCATTACACAGCTAGATAAACACTAATGGCTAGCCCATTAGTCCTTCCGTCCCATTGGTTTATTTTGCCGGGCTAAAATAGAACTTTGGAATTTGGAAGTAGAGCGAGGGCAACGCAAAACATTCAATTCAAACATAACCACCTAGTTAAGAAATGGATAGAATCAGAAAGAGTATTCTGGTCCCGGGTGTTTGGTACGTTGGTTTTTGCAGGGATTGTTTAGTATGCTGCTCTCCATATTTGGCTATTGTTAAACTCGGCTACTGAATAATATGCATTTAATGGTCTTAAAACCAAGGGAATGAGTATAAGGAATTTATACGCAGATCCAGATAACAACGGGGTAAGAATACTTTTGCATAATAATTGCTGAGCCAAAAGGACATTCGGGAAATTTAGTAGAATTATATAGTTACGAAAAAGCTGTTAGCACTTTAGTTTGGATTTTAGACTTTTCCAAAAGAAATATATGTAGATCAGATTTATTAATACTCTGGTAATTCGAGTATTCAAAAGCCCAAAAGCACTGTCATATTTTCAAGGATTTATAATGTGTACACATTTTGTTTGAGCACTTTTGTTTATGTTTGGATAATTTAGTTTTATTATTGTTGGTTACAGTTAAGGAGCTAAGAATTGCAAACAAAATTATAAGGCTATTATTTTTTAGTTGACCTGATTTGTTTTTAGTTGATGCAAGATCTTTAACTTGTGAAAATACTGCGGTAAAACAGAGGAAATGGCTCCTCACTTAGATGTGGGGTATCAAAGTTTGGAATACCATTTAAATGATTAAGCACAATGCAAGGAAGGATTTAAAAGGACATACCGTAGCACATAGGCTTTGAAATTCTGAATGTCAAAATGGGATGGAAAGATTGAGCTACATTTAGCATTCCACGTGACGTCCCTCTTTGCTAACATTCCGCTACATTTGGCTTTAGACCCAATCGGTAAAAAATGGGAAAAAATTAAAAGATTTTACTCTTATAAAAAGAACATATTCAAAACACAGAGGTGGTATGGCTTTGGTAGGGTAGGGATAATCTAGCTTTTCCAATAAAGCAGACAATATTCTTGAGGAATTCCTGGTCTGACAAAACTGACGAACAAGCCAAAAATATATTCACAAAATATGTGGATAACCTCTTTGCCGTTGTCAAAAGAGCCGATGCTGAGGTAGATAACCTTGGAAACTCGCTGAAGCGAGTGTGCAAGCACGGAGGAATTTGGTTGGAAAAAACGACATCGGAGATTACCGACCCCTTCACAGAAAAAACATGGAGTTTGCATACAAACTATCGATAACATGTATGGAATTCATGCCGGTAACACAGTTATTATCCGCGCTTAAGCTAAGCTAAGCCCGAATGGGCTTAGTTGTATTTAACACGTAAGCTTTTTTTAAATCCCGTCACCGTTTTTTCATCCAATTCCCTTCGGGCCTTCGGGGTTGCAAAAAACACAGCTTAAAAATGAATCTCTTTTTGTGTTCGTACGCGCATAACTTGGTTAAACATCATCCCATTTGGTTGTGGATTTTTTGTTGGATTTGTATTGAACCAGATAATTAGAAAAAGGAGCTTAAAATTACAAAATTCGACAGAAAATTCGAAAATGAAACCAAAAAATTAGGAAAATCGTGAAAACACCTTGAAATTTCAAAATTTCTGAAATGAAACTGTGTTCGTACGACGTACGTGCATAACTCGGCCGAACATCATTCAATTTGCATGTAGATTTTTTGTTGGATTTGTATTAAACGGGATTTGAACACAACGGAGCCGAAAATTGACAAATTCGAACGAAAGTTAGAAAATTCGACCGACAAATTCAGAAAATCGTGAAAACATTTTGAAATTTCAAATATTCTGAATTAGTTTTTTGTTCGTACGCGCATAACTCTTGTAGTAGCCGTGGCGTGATGGTTAGTGCGATGGACTGTCATGCCGGAGGTCTAAGGTTCGATCCCCAGCCTCGCCACCTATTTATTTAAAAAGAAATAAAACGGCTACTGCCTCTTGCGAGGAATTGACAAATCCTCCAAGAGTATCTCCTGTCACAGAAAAGTGCCGCTCGTTAGCCGTTCGGATTCGGCAATAAACTGTAGGTCCCCTCCATTCCTGCAGACACGCACACAGGAATGTTTGAGAGTTGTAAGTCACTAGGCCCTAGTTCTTCATGAGCTGTTGTGTCATCAAATTTATTTTTTTTTTTACGCGCATAACTCGGTTGAACATCATCAAAATTGGATGGGGATTTTTTTGTTAGACTTGTATTGAAGCAGATAAACACACTATGCAGATAAGAATTGGAAAATTATGCCGAAAAAGTCGGAGAGTCGTGATAACAATAAATTGTATAGGTACTTTCTGAATTGTTTTTTTGTTCGATCGGTCTGGCGATTGGTAAGAATTGGTCGCCTGCTGTGACACTCTTATAACTATATACATGTTATATATATAATTAATAAATAAATCAACAATTTGAAAACTGAATCACTTTTACTCTTCCTAACTCCTTTAAAGAATTGGAGGCTCCACAGTCCTTATTCATTATTAATATAATTTGTTGTCAGCCCAAATTCTTAAGCTAGCGATAAAAAGCCTATCAATGACCTTGGAATGAAACAGCTTGAATGCAATTTGACCATAGTAAAACGGTAAGGAAGATTCTCCATTTTTTACGAGATAGAATGTATTCTATCCTCTCGGAAAGAGTCAATAGAATAGGAAATAATACCTGCTGCACCTAACTTGTATATACATATGTACACCTACGCCACTTCTAAACTTTTATTTTTTTATTCTTCTATCCCTCCTAACGAACCGTTTTACCATTGTTGCATTTAAAAGAATTGAGGTCATAATCGAATGGAGAAATCGCTGTAGTGAATTGAAATAAATGTATTATAGTCTCTCCTTATTCATAAAACAATTTTTAAATCAAATGTATTTATGTTTATGTGCAGAAACGATCTTAATGCTCGGCCAAACAGAAGGCTCTTTTATTATTCGTTTTGATTTTGTCGGAGCGCATTCGCCATTCGGAGTCGAACCGACAAGTTTTTATATAGGCTGGGGTTATATGTAGCTATTTCATGGTTGCTTATGCTTAGTCTAGGTATTGAAAAAACTTGTCTAAAATTTGAAAAAAAGTTTTTCCCGTCACTGGGACTCGTCAGTTAAAACGTAACTACTTGTTAATTTAATGTTTGCATACAAGAATTAGCTGCCTATTCTCTTCTAAGTAGGTACCTTTAATTTTATTCACGTATTTGCATACCTACTAGAATACCTAACAAAGTACACACATTATTTCAGGAATTAAACCCGAGTTTAAAACTTTCTCATTACCTATAGCAATCAAATTCACATTTTGCTATACAAATGAGCTCCCGCAAAAGTCTGTCGATCATTCAATGATTTTAAGCTAATAAATGACAGGCATCAAAGTTAATTATACGAGGAATCCAGTATGCACAGTGCGTATAGAAATAAACCCCAAAATCAAGCCCTTTCATCAGTCAAAATATCAGTCATCGCACATCAGCACAATACAAAATAAACGAACTGCTGGAAACTTTGCCAAAAAAAAAGAAGAAATAACCTCCTGGTATTATAACGAGGAAAGCGTTTTCAAATGTGTTAAAACACATCAGACATCACATTCAGATTCAGATTCGCTGTTCATAGAGATTCCTGTCAGCAAACGCCTCCACCTCTTGTCAATAACACAGCAGCAGCAGCAGCAGCAGCATTTTGAGGACTGATTTTATTCGCTCAACTCTTCCCGCCCTAATTAAAACGCATCCCGGGGGCATTTGATACTTTGAATTTTATAACAAATTAGATGTACGCTTCGTAGTGTCATCATGAATCCTGATGAATCCTCTTAAATGTTATTAATGTTTGGTGTGTGTAATTAGGCGCAAGCATCAATGTTAATGGTGTCTGCAAGCAAAAATATACATAGCTATTTATATTATGCAAACAAGCTTCGAAGGGATGCGATTTTAAAAAGTTCGACAAAATTAAATTAGTTGGTGATGTACATCTCTCGTGGCAGCAGACGAGAGAGGGGGGGAGGAGTGTTTCCACTAAGGCACTTCTCCTTTTTTCAGGCGGCAGCGGAGGAATTCCCCAGATGGAATCAACGGTGGCGTCTACAGTTCTAGTCAGTTTGAACTACTTAGTGAACACCTTATATGGGCTACTACGACGTATTCGTAGCTCAGGCCTATAAGGAGCGGTTTATCCGGCTCCCCGTCCTTGGAGTTATAATAAGGATCTGGTCCTCCAGGCTAGGGGGTTGTGCGTCGGGGTGACTTCCCTACCACGTAAAAAAGTATCGGTTCCGAAACAACAACAAGCCTCGGATATGGATGATTTTAATGTTGACGACCCCAGCAAACGAAACAAGGACAATGAATTTCGGATCTGCACGTGGAATGTACGGACCCTAAACAGGCCACGTGCAGCCGAACAACTAGTGGAGAACCTGGATAGGCTAAGGGCTGATGTAACAGCCATCCAGGAAGTGCGATGGGATGGAGAGGGCATCCGAAGGATGAAAACGTGTGACATCTACTTCGGCGAGTGCTGCAAGGAGCAAGGTCAGCGGCTCTTTGGTTGTGGTTTTGTGGTAAGGGGAAGACTTAGGCAAGAAGTCTTGGGCTTCAGAAATGTAAGCGAGCGCCTGGTCACAATCCGCATCAAAGCAAAGTTCAAAAACATCACGTTGATCTGTGCCCATGCCCCAACAGAAGAAAAGGATGACTCAACCAAAGAAGAATTCTACGATCTCCTCGAGGATACGTATGATAGGTGCCCCCAGTACGACGTCAAGATTATTCTTGGCGACTTCAACGCCAAGATTGGAAAGGAGGGCATCTTTGGTTCGATAGTCGGAGGACACAGCCTGCACGACAACACTTCCGGTAACGGACTCAGGCTCATCGATTTCGCGGCGGGGCGAAATGCCATCATAGCAAGCACTCTATTCCCACACCTCAATATACACAAAGGGACCTGGCGGTCTCCGGATCAACGAACCGTCAACCAGATTGATCATGTTGCGATAGACGCCAGACATGCTTCCAGTATCCTGGATGTCCGAACGTTCCGAGGTGCCAACATAGACTCGGATCACTACCTGGTGGTAGCGCAAGTACGTATGCGGATATCTATGGCGCCACAACGACGAGCGGATGCTGTAAAACGATTTAACGTCGCGAAGCTAAAATCGCAAGAGATAGCCAGGACTTTTGCAGACCACGTCTCTCTTAAACTCTCAACAAGCCCGCCACAAGCATCATCTGTAGAGGACCAATGGAAACACTGCCAAAATGCCATCAAAAGTGCCGCTACTGATGTGCTGGGTTTCACTAGGCCACCAAAACGAAACCCCTGGTTCGATGAAGAATGCAGACTAGCACATGAAGCAAAGAACGAGGCCTACCAAGCAATGCTGCAGACTAGAACCAGAGCTGCTGAGAGAGCAGCCCGGGAGCTCTACGGGCAAAAGCGAAGGGAGGAACGCCGACTTCTCAGGAGGAAAAAGAGAGAGCATGCGAAGCGGGCGGTCGAGTCTATTGAGGACTGTAGCGGCAGGGGGGATGTTCGAAAGTTCTACCGAAGGGTGAGGCAAACTACCCAGGGTTACAAGGCCAGAACGGAAGCCTGCCGAGACGAGAGTGGGAATATGGTGGTAGACACACAGTCGGTGCTGAGGATCTGGAAACAACACTTTTCTAGACTGCTAAACGGCGAAGATGGCCAAAATTCCGCTGTAAGACAGAACACTCCATTCAACCTGGACGATGATGGTCAAAATTTCCGTCCACCCGACCCAAATGAAGTGCGGTTAGCGATAGCCAAGCTTAAAACGTACAAGGCTGCTGGTGCGGATGGCCTGCCAGCCGAGCTATTCAAAGCAGGGGGAGATGACTTGGTAGGGAGTATACACCAGCTTATCTCCAAAATTTGGTCGGAGGAAAGTATGCCCGATGAATGGAACCTCGGTATAGTGTGCCCCATCCACAAGAAAGGAGATGCTCTGACCTGTTCCAACTACAGAGGTATAAGTCTCCTCAACGTCGCATACAAAATCTTGTCATCTATACTGTGTGATCGCTTAAAACCGTTTGTCAACGATCTGATCGGCCCCTATCAGTGTGGTTTTAGGCCCGGCAAATCAACCGTCGATCAAATGTTCACACTCCGACAGATTTTGGAAAAAACCCAGGAGTTTCAAATCGATACACACCACCTCTTTATCGATTTTAAAGTCGCATATGATAGCGTAGACAGAGACGAGCTATTCAGAGCCATGGCGCATCTCGGCATCCCTGCCAAACTCGTCCGCTTGTGCAGGATGACGATGGAGAAATCTCGCTGCTCCGTCAAAGTCGGCAAGAACACCACCGAACCCTTTGATGTCGAGAAAGGTTTGAGGCAAGGCGACGCGTTATCATGCAACCTGTTTAACATCGTTCTTGAAGCAATTGTACGCAACTCGCAAGTCAACAACAGAGGTACAATTTTTCAAAAGTCAACTTCGAAGTCGTCAAGGACTTTGTCTACCTGGGCTCCACTGTAACATCGCAAAATGACATCAGCGCAGAGATCAAACGAAGAATTACTCTTGCCAATCGCTGTTTCTTCGGGCTAAGAAGGCATCTAAGTAATAAAGCCCTCTCTCAGAGAACCAAGGAGACCTTATATAAGACCCTAATCATCCCGGTCCTGCTATATGGGGCAGAGGCATGGACCCTGTCAAAAACGGATGAGAATCTGCTTGGGTGCTTTGAAAGGAAAATTCTTCGGGTGATCTTCGGTCCAGTCTGTATCGATGGAGTATGGAGGAGAAGATTTAATAACGAGCTTTACGGGCTTTACAGCGACGTCGACCTGGTCAAGAAGCTGAAAATTCAGCGGCTGAGATGGCTGGGACACGTGGAGCGTATGGACACCAACGCACCAGCCCGACGAGTCTTCGAATCTACCCCTGACGGTCTGCGCAGCAGAGGAAGACCCCACCTTAGGTGGCGCACACAAGTGGAAAACGACCTCAACCAACTTGGAGTGCGTAACTGGAGGCAGCTAGCTAGGGACCGAGCTGGCTGGAGGGGCTTGTTGGTTGAGGCCGTAGTCCATCCTGGGCTGTGAGCGCCATCTAAAGTAAAGTAAGTAAAGTATGTACATCTACGTTCTAAGGCTTAGGGTTGATTGGGTTCGATGTTGGATCCATTTGTATTAAAAGTTTGAGGAGTTTTGAAACAAGAAATACCTGCTTATTTTTTACACGTTTGATGCTGAAGAAACATTATTATTAGCTAAAAGGGAACCAATGAAAAATTTAGATAGGTAACTCAGTTCTTGTAACTTGGCCCTAGTCTAAGCTTATATGAGGCACTGTCAGAAACCTGCATTTGCAGCATCATTACGGTTACCATCCGTCTCGGGTTTCCCGGGACTGTCCCGTATTTTTATAGCTTGTCGCTGGATCTTTTTTAAGAAACCCGGGACGTACAAGTGTCCCGTATTTAGTTATCTGTCCCGTATTTGCACATTTTCTAATGTTGTTTTTATTTAATATTTTATAAAAGAAAATGTTTTATAGACCTACATAAACTTAGGTATGAGAGTGCAAATATCCCCAACAACTTCTGAGATTGAATACCGTAAAGTAGTTGGTAACAGCAAAACGAGAAAAAAAAACAAATACCTATATGTATAAGTGTTTTAAACAGTTTTTTTTTTAATCGCAAGACAAGTTGAAAGATTTTTGAACAAAATTTCCTCTGAAGTCTTGTTTTTTTCATTTTTTAGAAGCTTCAATTTTTATTGTTAACATATTGCAAGAAGTTTGTATGTTGGATTATAAAAGACCTTGAATTACGAAAAATGTATGCCTCTGATAATGGTAATTCAAAACAAATTAATAGAACAAAAGAAATTTGAAGAAAATTTCATTCTATTTTATAACTTGTGCTACGAATATTTAAATCAGCGGGATACATAAAGAACTTGAAATTTTTAGTTCGTAAGGAAGGTTTTGTGAACCAAAAGCGAATCGAGACACAAATTAATGACTCTCAATTGTTTGATGAGTTTGTTTGCTTAAAATCTTTTTTTTAAGTTTAAATTTTATTAGTAAATGGTCAGAAAAAAATAACAGTATGAAAAATGCGGGAAGACATTTTTACGCATTTCTCAGAAAATAGTATTGGTTTTGCAAACCTTTTACGACTTGTGTTTGCCAGGTTCTAATGCTCCAACAGAAAGAATTTTAATTTTTATATTTTGTTTAGATAAGTCCGTATCGGTCTGCGAGCGATACCAAAAACTTAACACCACCTGCACTTTCAAAATGAAAACAAAATTAAAAGTTTTTTCAAACAGCTCCAAATTTTGTTCACATATAGTTTTTATCCGTCCACACTGAAATTCATCGGTCTGCCAGCGATACTCTAACCCTTACTCCACCATAATGCATTTTCAACTTCGCAAGAAAATGAGCGAAGTTAAAGTGTTTTATACCGCTTCAAAGTTTGTGAGCATAATGCTGAAATGTGTTCAAGGTAAATTCCATCAACATAGCAGCAATACCGCGGCTCTAACACCTCTATAATGCACTTTTAAAATGCAACAAAAAACTAAATTTCTTTTTTTTAACCGCTTAAAATTTTGTCCATATATAATTATTATCTGTCCAAACATAATTCCATCGGTCTGGCAGCGTTACTGCGAGCCTAACACTACAATAATGTATTTTCAAAATGCAAGGAAAAATAAAAGTTTTCCAAATCGATCCAAATTCGGTTCACAAATAACTTGTATTTGTATCTGTCAAAACTGAAATCATATGGTCTGGTAGCGATACCGTGAACCTAAAACTACCATAATACACTTTCAAAAAAAAAAAGTATTTTGTATTTTTAAAGTGTATTATGTGTATTAAGTGTAGTGTTAGGCTCGCGGTAACGCCACCAGACCGATGGAATTTAGCTTGGACACATCCCAGTATTATGCTCACAAACTTTGAAGCGGTATAAAACACTTTAACTTCGCTCATTTTCTTGCAGTTTGAATATGAATTATGGTGGTGTTAGGGTTTCGGTATCGCTGGCAGACAGACGAAATTTAGTTTAGAAAAATAAAAATTGTATGTGAACAACATTTGAAGCGATCTAAAAAAAAATTTGTTACATTTTGAAAGTGCATTATTTGCACTGTGTTAGGGCTGAGGTTTTTCTACCAAATTGATAAAATTTAGTTTGGACGCTAACGACGTTTATGAAAAAAATTTGGAGCGGTAAAAACAATGTTTGTTTTTTTTTTGTTGCATTTTCAAAGTCCATTATGCAGGAGTTAGGGCCGCAGTATCACTGGCAGACCGATTGAAATCAGTTTTGACACATCTAGTCATTATGCTCACAAAATTTGAAGCGATATAAAAAATTTTAACTTCGCTCCTTCTTTTTGCATTTTCAAGGTGCCTTGTGGTGGGCTTAGGGCCGCGATATCCCTGAAAGGTTGATGGCATGTAGTTTGCACTGTTACAAATGCCATACCCATGGAGCGCTATAAAACTCTTAGAGCTCTCGGTCTATTATGCTTCTTGTAATTTTACAAAACTAAATATTTAACTAATATTAATTAAAGACTTATTTGTTTTGTTAACAGATATTAATATTTTAATAACAAAATTAAAAATATTAAGTTTCAATTTCTAGTTTTTTCATGCAATTTTTCACTTTTGTCCCGGGTTTTGTTCTCAGAAATATGGTCACCGTAAATCATGTAAAATTTTGTTTTGTTTTTATTCAAATTAAAAATTGACATAATCCTAATAGATCGGGCAATACTAATTTCCCACCCATAGATATAAAGAAAATTTTGCTTAGATCGGCTGGCCGACCAGATTTATGCATTGAGTTAAGATATACCGAAAACAGATGTGCAGCTTTTTCCAATGCAGCGAAAATAAATTTACACAGGTTCTTATGAGGGCTGGAAGGCAACTATGCTAACATAGACATTAGTCGTCTCTCAAGTTTTGTAAGAAGCTCTAAATAGTTCAATGAGTAGGAAGAACTTCTATTAGTCGTCTCGCAAGTTTTGTAAGAAGCTCTAAATAGTTCAATGAGTAGGAAGAACTTCTACTTGATTCATGTGGTATCACAATGGACCAACTTATGGTCTAAGTGTGTCAAGCACTTGTGCTGACAGCCGCGCTTAACCTAACCTAACCTATGAGGGCTGACATATTGCAGGCTCTCATGCATGCAGCCTTCGATGCACGATAGCTCTATTTCTATTTCGCTGCATGGGAAAATGGTGCACACCTGTTTTCGGCAATACTGTGTCACTCACTTATACACATTCATTTCGTACTGGTTGTCTTCAGCTTATGCGTCAAATTTTAACTCGTGGAAGCTCAGGCCATTAGCTTTCAGAATATTAAAAGTTGTCACTACAAAATCGTTGTGTAATAAAACTATTTATTAAGATGAAATCTAGCTCATAAAAAGTAACGCATGGTATTTTCTTTACTCAGTTTATAAGAGTTGTGGAAATGTATTCGTTTCATGCATTCTTTAATTGTATAGCCCAGACAAAATGTAAAGTGTGCAAAAGATGCAAGTGGAGATTTTTGAATGCAATAATCCATATTTTGGCATTAGAAATAATGCCTCAAAAGTCCATTGTCGAAACTAGCTTGCATAAAAAGTTATTGAAGGTCGTATGTCGAAAAAATCGGTTGTTCGCATGTAACTTTTTAACGGTAAACGTTAGAGAAAAGTACTTTATGCAAAGCTTGTAGGTGATGGAATTTTTTTTAAAAAATAAGTTGTTAAATTTTCCTCACTCCAACTTACCGCATAGAAGATATGGCCATTTATAAAAACGAAAAACAACAAAACGTCGGTATTTCGCATATATGTAACTCCTAAACGGTGTGTTTTTTTTCGAAAACATCTTCATACCTCAAATCATATAGTGGGCCAAGCAGGGGGGTTGCAGGGGGGCAGCATGCCCCCCATACATACCTCACTTTTTACACGCCATAATGTTGGGTACTCTTGGATTTATTGGTAAATTCAAGAATTTTATTATTTCGGGTTTTTACAGTAACATATGTATATGTACCTATACATAGGTACAACTAAGTGGCGACATGCCGAATTTATTCAATATAGTTTCGGTTTTAAAGAAAACTGTTCAAAGTTACATAATGCCCAATTGGCCTTACGTCACTTATCAAAAGTGACATAGGGCCAACTCTTAAAATTTGGCCTTATGTCGCTATTGAGAAGTGACATAAGGCCAAACACCTAAATTGGGCCTTATGTCACTTGGCCTTAAGTCACGGGACCGGTGATGAGAAATAGACTTATGCAAGACAGAAACTTTGAGTGGAATTCTTCACGCAAAGACGCTTTTCAAAAGTAAAATTTTTTATGATCTGGATCGATTAAAAATGTACATATACATACATAAGTACATATTTTGTATTTCATAAGTATCTTTGTAATTAAATGGCTTAATTCACTAATGTTCCTTAATAAGATGTTACTGTGATTTATTTAAGTTTTTTTTTAATAAAGGATTGTTTGTTATTTAAAAGATTTTGTTTGTTTACTTAAAAAAAATTTTTTTCTCAAGTGAGGCATTATTTTGCCCAAAGTGGTTGGCAACGCTGCGCAGCCTCATCATCTAATGATTTTTAAAAATAAAATGGCTACTGCCTCTTGCGAGGAATTGATAAAACCTCCAAGAGTATCTCTTGTCTTAGAAAAGTGTCGCTCACATTAGCCGTTCAGATTCGGCAATAAACTGTTGGTCCCCTCCATTCCTGCAGACACGCACACAGGGATGGTTGAGAGTTCTAAGTCATTAGGCCCCAGTTTTTCATGAGATGTTGTGCCATCAAATTTATTTTTTTATGAATATGTCAGAACAATGACAATTGCGTTCAAAAATCTTTACTGTGTTTTCTTTTTCCGCATTCTAGGTATGTATGTATAATGTATATAGGTACATTTTTCTGTGTTAAGAACCTATACATTTTTGATAGTACGATAGCTAGCAGCGTTTATGAGAAAGAATTTTAAGAGTCCTGGTTTTTTAATATTTTGTCCATCTCACTACCACGGTTCGAATGAGGGGAGTCTGGCTGGTGGGAGGTGTTGCGTTTTCCTATGAGTGCACCTTTTCTAACGCTAAAAAATGGTTTTCAAAGTCATTTTTACAGTCTTAATTTTTTATTCATTTAGTCCTAAAAACTATCCTTAATATATATATACATGTCTGGCAGGTGTCTGGCGTTGCAAAATCCTAGCCAGATGCTACTTTATATTGAAGAAAAAAAAATTATATGAGCATTCGAACCAGGAAAAAAATTATTAAAAAACAATAGCAAAACTTACAGTTAGGAAATATATCTTTTTGAAAATTTCAGAATGTATTCTTAAAAAATGTTTTTAAATTATTAAATTTAAGTGAATTATTTTTTAAATATTTAATTTCAAAGACGGAATTAAAAAAACAAAAAAAAATGCTACGATTAATATTTTTTTTCTTGAAAATTTTACGTACCAGTTTCGCTTTCAGTATTCAATACTCCTATCAATTTTTAATCAAACGTTAAAAACTAGATGATTCTAAATCTAATGATTTTCGAGATAATTGAAAATTACTGTTGAACAGATAACCGAACAGCGAAGAACAAAAGAAATAACCAACCGCTGTGAGTGCTTTACAATGACTAAAAGATTTATTACAAGAAGTAATGATAATGAGATGAAATGTACAAAGTATAATAGTTATAGAATAAGGATGAGTGGAGAATGAGAAAATACTATAAATCACTCAACAATTACGAAAACTACTTTTTTCAATGACAAAACCTTTCCACGCAAAGCTAGCCCAAAGTATTTCCTTTTAACAGTCTTAATGTTTATCTTATCCGGTTCTACAAACTATTTGCAATATTTACTAACCCGTCTGGCAGGTGTCTGAAGTTGATAAAACCTAGCTGGGCGCTATATTTGGTAACTTAAAAAAGAACATGTTATGATATATTTCAGTTATAAGGATATCAAATAAATTCGCTCGGATATGAAAGTTGAAGTCAGTTCTGAATATAAATCAATATTAGAATAAAAGTATAGAATACAAGTAAGACAAAATGTTTTGAGAAAAATTTACAAAATAAATGACCATGGGCAATTTTGTACTGACTTTGGGGTAGGCCCACTATCAAAATTTGCTCAATAGTGATGAAACTTGTATCATATAAAAGCTTATGGAGAGTACAATCCACAAAAACGTGCATGATAGGCACATCCCAACCCGTCGGCAAGAGGGGCCTTATTACCGTAGCACTAGACGTTTATTACCAATACTTGCCGGAAGAGAATAAAAAAGAAGGTTTATAATAATAGAGCCTGAATTCGTCCTGATAAAACACTAGATGGCCAAAATTCTCTTAAATAGGAGGACAAAATTTCATTATTCATTATAACCTCAAGAAAAGTCCACGTACCCAAACATAAAAACTCTTCTATTATAAAAGGATCAAGTTTTAGTAATTTCTAATTTTCCCAAAAATCAGAAGAAATAAGACCATGTGGTTTTCAGTTTTTAATCAAGAATAAATAGAGGCACAGAGTACCAAAAGCCAATTTAGGACTACAATATTAAAAATTGTAAAATAATCAGTATTCAATGTTTTTCAACGTTTTTGAGTTTGAAAGCAATTTTTTCAAAAATTATTAATTGAAAGTTTTATTTAAAAATAAAAGTGAAACAATTGTTTGTACTTTTTGTAACTGTTGCCGTTTTGTTTTAGTAATTTTTTTATTTTTTAAATACTTTTTTTTATAAAATGCACGAAAACACCACTTTCGCGCTTGATTTCAATTCAGCTGCCATATAATTAAATAAGGTTATCTATTTTAGCTTTTATATGACACAAGTTTCATCACTATTGAGCAAATTTTGATAGTGGCCCCAAAGTCAGTAAAAAATTTCCCATGGTCATTTATTTAGCAAATTTTTCTCAAAAAATTTTGTCTTACTTGTATTCTATACTTTTATTCTAATATTAATAATATATATTCAGAATATATAATATATATTCAGGATTGACTTTAACTTTCTTATCCGCGTGAATTTATTTTATATCCTTAACTGAAAAATCATAACATGTTCTTTTTTGATAAACCGGCAAAGTTTTATCAACGTCAGACATCTGCCAGACGGGTTAGTGAATATTGCAAATAGTTTGTAGAACTGGATGAACTAAAATTAAGACTGTTAAAAGGAAAAACTTTGGGCTAACTTTGCGTGAAAAAGTTTTGTCATTGAAAAAAGTAGTTTTAGTAATTTTTAATTTTCTCAAAAATCATAAGATCTAGAATCATCTAGTTTTTAATGTTTGACTAAAAATTGATAAGAGTATTGAATACTGAAAGCAAAACTACGTAAAATTTTTAAGAAAAAAATTATTAAGTGTAGCATTTTTTTGTTTTTTTTTTTTTTTAATTCCGAGTTTGAAATTTAATATTTAAAAAATTATTTACTTGAATTTAATAATTTAAATCATATTCAAAGAATACATTCTGAAGTTTTCAAAAAGGTATACTACATAACTGTAAGTTTTGCCATTGCTCATATATTTTTTTTTTCTTCAATATAGAATAGATCTTGTAGAGGGTCACATATTGTTTAAAATTGACATGAAGATGTTTTCGAAAAAACATAGCGTTTAGGATTTACATGCGCAATACCGACATTTTGTTGTTTTTCGTTTTTTTAAATGGACATATCTTATATACGGTAAGAAGGAGAGAGGAAAATTTAAGAACTTATTTTGTAGAAAATTCTATGGCCTACAAGCTTTGCATAAAGTACTTTTCTCTAGCGTTTACCGTTAAAAAGTTATATGCGAAAAACCGATGTTTTCGACATACCACCTGCAATAACTTTTTATGGAAGCTCGTTCCGTCAATGGATTTTTGAGGCATTATTTCTAACGCTAAAATAAGGATTATTGCATTCAAAAATCTCCACTTGCATTTTTACATTTTGTCTGGGCTTTAAAAAAAATGCATACAACGAATGCATTTCTATAATACTCTTATAAATTGAGTCAATTTATAGACATAGTATGATATTCTGAAAGCTAATGACCTGAGCTTCCACGAGTTAAAATGTGAAGCATGAGCTTAGGATAGGACAACTAGTAAGAAATTAATGCGTAAGTGAGTAAAACAGTATCCACCATACAGGCGTTTCTGTATCCCCTAATGATTGTATATACTTAGCTACATAGGTAAAATTTTCTCTATGTCGATGGGTGGTTATAGTAATTGGTTACCCCCCTAAAAAATGCACTTCCTTTTTGGTCGGCCAGCCAATCTGTCCAGGATATGAGGTGGACGACCCAGCTTTTCTATATCACCTAGTGAAGGTCTAACGCTACATAAGCAAAATTTTCTTTATATCGATGGGTGGGAATTTAGTATAGCCGCCTCCCAGACTATAATGCATTTTAGTAAAGTTGGAGTAATTTGAACTACCGAAAATTGCTTAAATGACACGATTTCTATTTGAAAAATTATAAAACTCTCACGTCAATCAAAAATCCAATTAGTTCCGCATTTCCAAAACAGATTTAACTTACAGACAATACATATTGCACTTACCTAGTAAGTACATACCTAGTTATAAAACAAATTTAAAATTGCAAACAAAATTCCACCTTGCATGCAGCGTGACATATTGAATTTTAAACAAACAAAATGTGAAACAACTTTTCTCATCGTCAGGCTTGTTTTTATGTGTCTGACCCCTGACATTAATGATATTTTTCAACAGAGTTTATACTTTCAACACAAGTTTTTGAAGCAAAAATATACATATGTACATAAGTCATTAATTTGCCTTCAACACACTTGACTATATTATATTTGGGGTTTGAAAAGCTTGGGAATCGAAAAAGTCAAAAACTCTGAGGTAACAACCCTGGTTATTAATATCCATTGTAAGCCTTAGCATACCAATTCGATATCATTAATGTTACAAAAAATGCAGTCTTTAACAGGGTCGTATTTGTCATCATAATCAAATATTCAATTTTTCCAATTCAAAGTCGATGGCCGCGTTCAACCTACATCCAAAATTTCAGATTTCTGAATTTTTGGAGCTTCTGATTGGCCAGCTGTCATAAAAAGTTAGATGACTTTTAGTGACTTTTAGTTACGTTTAGTTACGTTTATTCTGAAATTTCAGACAAGAAAATTTCATCTGAAAATTCAGATGACAGTTGTTTGTGGTGGGGGAAGTGCCAAAAACAGTAAAATTTACACATCAAAACCGCAATTTAACTTCGCCTTCGTTGGTTATTTGTTTGGTCCATCGCGTTGCTCGCCTCTTAAATTAAAATGGTAGTTTTTAGTTTGGTTTTTGATCAAAGGATAGTTACGGTGGATGAACCACAAGAAATATATTTCTCCGTAATGAATGGTAAGTGCAAAGTTTTGATTTGCAAAAGATTTAATTTAATGTTTTTTATATTAATATAGATGCCGAATATCGAAATAAGTATGTACAAAGCATTATTGAAATGCAGAAGGAAAATATTAATGAACATTCCGATGCTGCAACTACTATGGTTCCTGCCGCTGGTCACCAACCCCTAGAAGCATATAATAGTAAGATATTTTCCCATTCTGTTTTTTAGCATCCCATTCTGTTTTTTAGCATCTGTGCGTGCGGCTGTATAAAGTTATAGAGCGTTCATTTGTACATAGAAAAAATATAGCCTAGACTTCGCTCTGTACAATGTGCTTCTGCGCTTCCATCTGTACATACGAGTCATTCCAAATCCCAATAGCACACATTCAGAAAGGTTTAAACGCATTCCGGACGCTTCTGGTCTGGATTGCCAATCGAAAAGGCCACTAAAGATAAAACTGTGTTTAGTCTTTTTGCTTCCATGCGTCCGTCAAGACTGTGTTTAGTCTTTTTGCTTTCATGCGTCCGTCAAGAAAGACGGACCTTTAAAACCTAATTTGTTTCACGTGGTTTTCTAGAATGTTGTTCGTTTTCGAAGAGCCTTCATAACCTCATTCGTTTCACGTGCTTTTGTTGTAAAGCTTTTACTATGCTATGTTATTAATACTGATAGCATGGAAGCAAAAAACACTTAACAAAGTTTAGACTCTAGCTCTACATTATGTATGTACAGATAGACGCACGGAAGCTCAATATACAGAGTGAGATTTAGGCTATATACCTCCATGTACCTACAAATGGAAGCACGGGAGCAATGTTAAAGCATATAAGCTTCTAAACATAGGTGCATTGAAAGCCAAAATGAAAACCGAAGTTTAGGTTATACCTTGACGTATACCTGCTAGTCTAAGAGCCGGTAGCAAATTTTGGCAGTGGAGGTATAACCAAAATTCATGTATGTGTAGGTATACGCATTATTATATCAAATTCAACCGTCTGGCAGGTTTTTTTTTCAGCCGGTGGTGGGGGTGGGCGTTCGAAAAGGGTAATTTTTCCGATTTGGATGTCGGAGGTATAACCACTTGAATTTATATATAAACAGTAAAGGATTGTGCACTGATTAAAAATGTTAGGTCCCAGACGTTTTACTTTCAGCTTTCCCGTTGTCAGATGCCCCCAAAAGAGGGTGAAAAATCAACTTTGGATGTTTATGCGATTTGTACATAAGCGATACATAAAAACATCAGAATAATTCTCCTGATTACAAATATGTATGTCCCAGACGTTTTGGTTTCAGCCATCAGCCACCAGACGGCCCCAAATTTTGCAGAAAATTAGCTTTTATCCTTTTAGGTATAAACAAATGAACGATACACCAAAAATTCAGAAAAAATCGCGTGATTATAAAAATGTAGGTTCAAAACGCTTTGTTTTCAGCCTTATGCTTGCCAGATGCCATTTTAGCATTTTTCAATGCATATTTCAACTTAATACCTTAAAAACTTCTTGGACCTACATTTTTTAAAATGAGGAGGTTCTTACTGAATTTATGGTGTATCTTTTATTTGGTTAATTTTTTATTAAAAAATTGTGTTTAAACTAATTTTGCTCAATTTTTTACGTTATTAAGTTGAGTTTAAGGAAAACTTACTTTTGTTATTTTCAATTTTCTCAAAAACTAGAATGCATTTTGACATCTAGTTTTTAGTGTTTTAACAAAAATTGATGGGAGCATTGAATATTTAAAACTTCTTAAAAACGTAAAATTTTGAACAAAATGAGATTGAACACTATTTTTATTTTTTTTTTAAATTTAAGTCTGAAAATTACATTTTGAAAAATTATTCACACGGCCAATTTCTTGACAAATATCTAACCCCTAAAACTCGGTTTATCAAAAAATTAGAACTTGATTGAGTTCTAACTCATTCTAACTCAGAAACCACCGGAAGCTCAGCAGTTTTAAAATCCCGAAAAAGATTCGCTTCACAGAACACCACCTCATCAGTGTCATCAGTCAAAAAAATACCTACCACACCACGCTGAATACCTCCAGCTCATCAGTCTCGACCATACATAGCCCCAACTCAACAACTTCTCCCCTCACTCAACTGCAACAGACAGCACCTACCAACAGATCAATAGCTGATAGCGAGAAAGTCGACCAAATGATTGAATTGTCCACCACGCCTACCACCAGCTCGTCATTTTCCTCAACTCGGATAAGCAATGTGGAAAGGGCCAGAAAAGAAGCTTTGCAGTTAGAATCAAAAAAAGTTGATACGGCCGAAAAAATTCTGGGTGAAATAAAAACAATACGCCAAATGCGAAAGAGGCTACTCGAAATAGCTGAAAGCAAATGGGCATTAGAAGAGCAGCTTTTAAAAAAGCAGATAGAGAAAAATTAGTATATGAGTCTTTCTATTAATTGCGTTTTTGAGTTTTGAGGCCAAATGCTTAGTAACTTATGTAGGTATACTAAAACTAAGACTGTTTTTTTTTATTTATTTAATTTTTAAAAACCAAGAGCAGACATCAAATTTTGGGATGTATGTGGATATGTACATGTGAGAATTTATGGGTATATGCGTCATGATAGGATAGTAAAGGTCTTGGAGGTTTTTTCTTAGCTTTGGTTGCTTAATTTAGATATACAATTAGATTTTTGTCACAGGTATTTACAAGAATTGGAAAAATCGCGTATTTTCTCCACCTATTCTCACCAAATGCTGAGAAAAAAACCAATCATTTTTTTTCGAACCATATCAGACCACCATACACCTATAAATTCTCATACTCATACATTTTTACTCGCAATATTAATTGTTGTACTCAAAGTACAACAATTTTAAGTACTAAAGTAATGAGTACAAAAATTTCAATTCTTTTGTGGAATTATAATTACAAGTACAAGTACCGGTACCTACTGGTACTTGGAAATTTTAAGTACAATTACCATGGAATTGTACTTGTACTTAAAATTTTAAAATACACGTTAATTGTACTTAAGCTTTAATTACACAGGTCTGCTTTAAACTTAGTCGTAAGCAAGTAACTTATGCGCTTCTTAAAACTTTATAAGAAATTTTTTTTTTTTTGGAATGCTAGTTATGACTTTCATTGAAACCCATTTCAATATAAATTATCATGCCGACTCGATACATATTAATCAACTCGTCGTTGAATGTGAACCCCCCTATTCAATACTTTTAATGTTGGTTTTCAATGAAAGCTATAACTGGCAACTAACATAATTACATACATTCATATGTAAATAATCTATGAATTTTTTTTTTATAAGTTATGTTAATGTTTTTTAAGTGTATCATTATATCTTGTTTTTAAATACATATATCTTTTATTACCAAAGTAATTTTTGGTATTTGTTACTCCTTTGTACAACACAAAAATAAAAATAAAAAAATTTCAAACAAGTGTTCGGTTTTATTCATTTAAATTTTTAATGGAAATAAGAAAGTAAACGTCTTTTTTTCATCTGGCCAGTAATTGTTGCAGTATTTTCTTCATTTATTTAAGCACCACTAAAAGATCCACCAACTCTTTCTACTTCGGATTGAAAATCTCCAAGGTTACCATTTAAAAAGTCATTAACATTGGGGTCCTCTTTAAATAAAATTATGTGATTGTGTAAAATCACACTAGCTACAACAATTTTAACAGCCATTTCTGGAGTATCTGTGTCTATATATTTTAGCCGGCGAAATCTTCCTTTCAGCAATCCAAACGCTCTTTTGATGACCACTCTTCCACTGCTCAGGCTCGTGTTGAAACGCTTTTGAATTGCGGTCAAATGGCCATTGTCCCTAATTGGAGTTTGCAAATTTTTTAAAAGCAGATAAGCGGCATCTCCCAAAGGTGAAAATCATCAGGAATGATATCATCAATTTTTTCAAAAAGGGTACTGTTCCTGAAAACTCTGGCATCATGCAGTCGCCCTGGTGCCCCAACATAAATGTCTGTGAAGATTGCGTTGTTATCACAAACACCTAAGTATTGAAAAAAAAAATAGTTCTTTTATACTTTCAATTAACTTTACACAAATGAGATTTATTGTATTAACAATATGCTGAAATTATCATATATGTACAGTACATAGATGCTGTTTTAGTACCTACCTTGAAGTATAATGGAATGGGTATTCTTTCTATTAAAATAATCAATAGGATTCCCCATAGGTTGCTTGATTTGAATGTGACATCCATCGATCGCACCAATGACTCCTGGTATCTTTCCACCGGTTTTTGATTTAAAGTTCTAACAAATTAATAATTTTATTACACAAAATCTCAGTATTAAAAGTAAATTGTTTCACTTACTTCTGCAATATTTTCATATGCTTCTATTGCAGGCCATTTTATGTAATCGGGGCCAAGATTGATTTTGATGTCTAATATTTCACAAAAAGCAAAATGCGCCGAACTTTTTGCGAAATTAAATCTTTCACCGGCTGACAAAAACGATTCTTGTTTACTTAGCATCCATATTGTGAACAGAAGTTTTTTACGTATCTTTTGGACGCTCATATCCTGTAATCTGGAAAGTAAATCCTAAAAAGGTGAAAAGTATAGTTAATTTCGTTCCGCGACACTGGGTAATGTGAATACTTACATCAAAGCATTCGCGACTCATGCGAAAATGTTGCCGGAATTCCTCATCCGAATATTGGGGAACGACTTGCTCGTAAAAGTTTTGGTTTCGTATGGCTTCATTTAGTAGCCCAAACATTGCAGGGTCCTCAACTAGATTCGAAGGACCTAATAAATTCTCGACTGTAAAAAGGGCAGCTTGAACTGAATTCTAAACAAAAGATTACAGCAAAACATTAGTCAAAATGATTAAAAACAATTTTTTTTGTTTAACTCACACAAAATTTCTTCTTCAGAGCCACTCATGTTGATTTTTTTTTCCAAAACAAAAGTTCTATTTTAACTTGATTTAATGTAAACAAAAGATGTAAATACAATGTTTTGACAGAAATAACTTTTGACTGAAATTTTAGATTTTTTTTGCGTTCAACGAAAATTTGTTTTGAACGCGGCCGATGACTCAAGACAAGCCAACACGCTATGTAAGAGTGATAGTGTGTCGGGTATCTTCGGTAGTATAGTTCGACAATGTTATAGAGTACCAGAGTGTTACAGTATGAGCTGAAAAGAATGGTGACGCAGACGGAGACGGAGAATGAGCTGGAATAGCTGTCAAAATATTGAATACACGCAAATTCAATGTTGCGAACACAACGGAACGTAGACGCATACGGAACTGCAGACGCAGACGGAAGAGTTCACCAACTTTTAACATTTCACGTACGGCACTTTTGACGTTTCAAATTGTAGGAAGAAAAAAAAAACAACTTTTTGGGTCGGAAAAAAATATTGTAGTTATTTGTATCGCAAAAAAAATTATTTATTAAAAGGAAAATTATTTGAAACAAAAAATGTGAATTCTGAGCTTGTACACAAGAATATTCTTTTGTTTTTCTTCAAAATACTTTCAAAGCTGTCCAGCTCCATTGTGGACATGTAAAAAAAATAACGTACGACACTTTTTGACAGCTCTTCCAGTTCCGTCTGCGGCTCCAGTCAGTTCCGTAATTCTATTCTGTTCAGCCAGTTACAGCGGGTAACATGAAGATGTACAAGTGTAATAGTAGCCGTGTTTTATTGAAAATTATGTAGACGACGTTTCGTACGTGATTACGTACTTGTTAAGGTCTCTAAACCAATTTTAATTAATATTTAATTTTAAAAGCAAAATTGATTTTTATTGGTGTTTTAATAGTTTTTAGTATTATTGTTTATTTAATATTTGATGTCTTGAAAAGGACGTTTCAAATTATAAAAATTTAAACAATAATAAAATTATTTTTTTTACATAGTGCCAAGTCCTTCAGTCCGAAAATCTATTAACTGTATTTTCAGTATTTAATATTATGTAACATTTCTATTATCATTCCTTTATTATAATGTTTTTCTCTCTCTAAAATGTCTACATTTTTAAAATCAGGTCTACGGTCTACTACATCCTTCATATAGATATGCAACGTTATTTTAGAGACAGAAAAACATTATAATAAAAGAATGATAATAGAAATGCTACATATTTTAAATACTGATAGGCCGATTAAAGTGTCTGTAAATAATGTTTTATTTTCATAAAAAATAAATATTAATTAGAGACCTGAAGATGTACATATTCACGTACACGAAACGTCGTTTATTTTACAATTAAGAAAGACCTAAAGCCTACTTAGGATTAAAACATTTTAATTTGAAAAAGGTTACGAAAAAGGAATAATTATTTTCAGATTGTTTCGGCGAACTTTCTTAAAAGACTAATTAATAACGTTATCTTTATTCCAAACATTAACAAAACGGATGATCGGTGTAGCTATTCGTGCGGTTGCTTCGGTTAGAAAAATTCACTTTTAAAGTTGCATTTGCTGCTAAATACACTATAAGAGATTTCCAGTCTAGTGTATTCGACCGACTTTTGGTGGTTAATGGAGTGGGCCCAATTTTATATAAACGGGTCTTTTTTATGTTGCGTTCAACACGTGAAAAAGATTTTAAATTGGTATCAAATGGACCATTAAGTATCCCTTACTACCTTTATATCATTTAAGAAATTTTAAACGCGCTAGAAACCATTAAAAATCTCTCTGACCTTTGTATTCGTACAGAGGACAGTCTTAAAGTTTTAATTTGATTACCTATTCCTATAGAAATCCCTTATGGAATAGGTAAAATTAGCCTAAAATTTAACTCTATAGTTGAATTTTCAAACCGAAGCTATCATAAAAATCTCGTCCGATCTGCAGTTTTGTTGATGTTTAGAATAAACCTATCGGTTTGTATCTTCTTTTTTTTCAAAATCCCTATGAGACCGTCAATCTTACAATCACCTCCCGTATTATGAAGATTCTATTAATAAACTGTGTTCATGAACACACACAAAATTATAAAATGATGGTTTTTGTTACATTGGGCTTCCGGGAGTATGAAATACGTCCATGTCTTGCTACGTTAGTATACAGGGTGTCCCGAAACTCAACGTCAAGCGGGTACCGGGTGATAGGGCAGGTTGTGCTCGTTCTTTAATAAGTATGAAAAAATAATCCATCTCGCTTGGTTTAGTAGTTATAGCAATTTTAAAAAAATAATGAATATCGATACCCTAGCTCACATTTTTCGATACAGTGGTTACAAATTTTAAAATTTTGCTGTGTTTTCTTTTTTGACGTAGTCCCTAATAATCAGGCTAGTGATCGCAATCACAAATCCAAGAATTAATATTGTCAGATTCGTAAGAAAAATAAAGTTTGACTGAGTCATTGTTCAAAAAAATTTTGTAAGCTAACTTTGACACTTCATATTTTTAAAAAAATGTACCACACTACCCTCGGCAAGTTATTTAAAAAATTGGTCCGTTGTATCAAGATTTCAAAATGGTACAACACTTGCTATTTATTTACTCGTAAGAAATACGATTGCTTTTTTATTTGCAAAAGGGCCTCAGTTCACTTCATATCACTTTTACGTAAATAATGCTTTTTTGTGCTCAAAAATCGGTTTTACCGAAGTGTATGTAAGATAAACAGAGGCACTTGAATAAGACACTGTTTGCAGAAATTAGAGTGAGACAGATCAACATTACACCCGGCACGCTAAGATCGACGTTCTGTGGGCTTTGTTCCTCCTTTTACTAGCAATTTCTCGTAATTGTGCGCCTTTGTGTTACCCTGGACTAGATTAGTGTTGTGAAAATTATGTTAGTTATTATTTGGTAATTCGTAATAAAAGCTTTTCACGAATAGCGTATTAGTACATGGCTCAAGAATATAAAAACATCCATATTAGTCCATTGAAAGTAAGAGTAACCTGGCATTTTATATCCCTTTAATTATAATTTTCTTAAAACTTTCGTCTGTTTTAAATTTGAATTTGTTTTCAATTTTACGATAAAAAGTGCCTTACCATTTATTGTACAGAATTCAATTTCATACACAAATATGCAAAATTATTTTTGTAAGACGCATGGTTCTCAAGATATAGCGAAAAACTTTTAACACCCCATTTTCCAAAATGGCGCCCAAAAGAGGGAGGGGCTTTAAGTCCCGAAAATTTCATTTTACACTAACACTTATCCCTCCCATAAATCAAAAACATTTAGTCCTGAACAAAATGCCAGGCTAATGTAACATTTCAATGAGCTAGTCTGGATGTTCTTATATTCTTGAGCTTCGACAAATGCGCTATTCGTGAAAGGTTTTAAGTACATACGTATTATTAGATAATAACTAACATAATTTTCACAACAGAAATCGAGTCCAGGGTAACACAAAGGCGCACAATTACAAGAAATTGCTAGTAAAAGGAGGAACAAAGCCCACAGAACGTAGATCGTAGCGTACCGTGTGTAATGTTGATCTGTCTCACTCTACTTTACTGCAAACAGTGTCTTATTCAGGTGCCTCTGTTTATCTTACATACACTTTGGTAAAACCGATTTTTGAGCACAAAAAAGCATTATTTACGTAAAAGTGATATGAAGTGAACTGAGGCCCTTTTGCAAATAAAAAAGCAATCGTATTTCTTACGAGTAAATAAATAGCAAGTGTTGTACCATTTTGAAATCTTGATACAACGGACCAATTTTTTAAATAACTTGCCGAGGGTAGTGTGGTACATTTTTTTAAAAATATGAAGTGTCAAAGTTAGCTTACAAAATTTTTTTGAACAATGACTCAGTCAAACTTTATTTTTCTTACGAATCTGACAATATTAATTCTTGGATTTGTGATTGCGATCACTAGCCTGATTATTAGGGACTACGTCAAAAAAGAAAACACAGCAAAATTTTAAAATTTGTAACCACTGTATCGAAAAATGTGAGCTAGGGTATCGATATTCATTATTTTTCTTAAAATTGCTATAACTACTAAACCAAGCGAGATGGATTATTTTTTCATACTTATTAAAGAACGGGCACAACCTGCCCTATCACCCGGTACCCGCTTGACGTTGAGTTTCGGGACACCCTGTATATCCCTCTAAGCCACTTTATCTTTTGTCTATGAAAACTACCAACTTTTCGGCCACCATCATGGCCGCTATTGTGCAATTTAACTTTTAGTTCACAACATTGTTTATGCTCGGGCATACATTTGCCATAAAACCGGAAGTGCAATGCTGTGATATTGTGTGCCATCTTTTATGCGCCCCAAGGCCGAAGGGGAACTATGTAGAAGTGGCGATTCTCTTCCATCAGCAATGCTTAATCCCAAGACTCCGAGTCCAAACTGGCACTGAGGCTGAGGCCACTAACAACAAAATGACAACATACACAAACTTGTCTTCCGGTCCATGATGGATATGTATATGGATGGGTATGTAAAGGGGTCGCGTATAAAATGCGGTCCGTTAGCAAAGAGAGGGAAGCACATTAGCCAGACCACCCATTGACTTTGCCTTCTCGCCGAGACGATGACTTACCAACCCTCTAGCCTCAACACAACACGATGCACATCGGAGTTTGGCACTTCCGTTGTGGGGCACGTCCACGCCAAAGTTATTAATAACTCACCGTCAGGAACTGCAACAAATATTGTTAAAGTTTACACATAAATTTCTGTCATGGGAATCATTAATTAGTAGATTATGTGTGCCGGGGGTTGCTTGAGAGGATACACCTGTTCAATATTTGACACCATGCAGAAAAGGGAGGTTGCCGTCTGCCGATGTTCTCTCACTGCCCGGTTGCATACATTTTATCGATTGAAAGTTTATTTTACCAATAGTTGGCGTGGCCATCCATGAAGGATTTGATGACGGCAATTTTAACAGGACCGTTGATGATGTGTTTAGGAACACAGAAACAGGAGCAACAACTTCGCCAATCTCATTAGGACCTTAACCGCAAATATTTAGCAGCGAAAAGTTCTAAAGTGGATGGTGTAGTCGGTCACCGTTTTATTAGCTTTCCGGAATAGATGGCCATTAATCAATTCATTAGCAGGTATGAGAGTTGAGTTGTTCTATTACCGCTGCTGCTGCTATTTTGTGTCCGGTTAGCTATAATAGTTGTGATTAATTTATGAACTTTGAAAAATATTTCTATTTTTTGTTTTAAAAAAGAAACAACAATTTCGCTTACAGTGAAGTGCAAGTAAGAGTTTTGGCCTGCAGAAGCTTAAACCAGTTTACGCTTTGTTTGCTAGTGTCCATCGTTAATAGAATAAGTTGATGTTGTTATTTCAAACAAAAGAGCTTTTATCAAAGTTCGTGGTCTTTAGAGGTAAATTGATTTTATTTAAGAATTTAAGCAGAAGGCAACTTATTTTACTTCCGATGAATATCAGATTTTTTAAGCTTATAGTGGAATTATGATGTTTTTTTTTTGTAGTCAAGGAGAGTCAGGGCCGGACCAACCATATGTGCAAGATGTGCAAATTCACACGGCGCAAAGTTCTGGGGGCCATTACCAGGAGCAAGAAAATGTAATCCGATCTTGTGCAAACAAGTATGTACTTCCATTTGCATTTTAACCGCAAATTAAATAAATAAATTTGGTGGCACAAACGGCTCATGAAGAACCAGGGCCTAGCGACTTTCAACCATTCCTGTGTGCGTGTCTGCATGAATGGAGGGGACCTACAGTTTATTGCCAAATCCGAACGGCTAAGGTGAGCGGCACTTTTCTATGACAAGAGATACTCTTGGAGGATTTGTCACTTCCTCGCAAGAGGTAGTAGCTCCGAAAAAACTTAAGGTTTTAAGGTTAACCGCAAAACTTGTTCAAATAATACCAAAATAACATCCACCACAACTGTTTTAAGTTATTTCTTGCAGACTAACTAACATCACTTTCAATGTTGCATTCTAGGAGAATTTAGCTCAAAATATCGTACTATTTAAGATCCTACCAGACCTATGCAAGTTTAATCTTACCTACCTAATCTTAAAATATTCCACCATCCACCCTGTTCGTCCTACAACACAAAAAAGTTCCACGCAACCTCATAATGTGCAAGTTTTATTTCATACACACTGAGTCCCAAAAATAACATCCCAGCAGGAAATTTAATCCCCAATGAAAAATTTAGGTGAATAGAACAAGAAATTCATCGACTACTTTTATAGGGGAAAAGCATGTAATGATTTCATTAGAAAAATACTAATCGTCTTTTTCATCAGCTTATTGTTTTCATACTCTCTACCCTTTCGTTTACTTGATACAAAAATACAACTGAATTCAATGCTTAAAATTCAGTATACAATTTCGGTAAATTAAGTCATAAGTAATTTAACTTATGAAAAGTATGTAATGTAAAGATTCACGAGTTCGTGAATTAAGTTTGGTTCTCTGTGTTGTTCAGTGTTCTCTCCGAGGAAAAGAAAAAGTAAGAAAAAGTAAAAAAAATTGCCTTTCCTTTACCTGCCCTGACAAACACGAGGATTTCAAAGATAAATAGTAAGGTACAGAATCCCGAGTTTGTGATCTAAATTAGGTTCTCTGCGTTGCATTCATTGTTGTGCGAAATGGATTTTCCGGTTTTTCTTTTATTACGATTTTCGGCGACGCGTTTCTTGCCTTCTGTAGACTGTAGACTGTAGATCAATATTTGGTATTTTATAAATAATCCTTTTGTTTTAGAATATTTTCAGTTAAAATTCGTCGTCCAAAGGGGATGGAGTCATTTAATTAATTATTGTGAAGTTATGGTGAACAATTATAAAGTGAATTAAAAACGTATTTAATTTAATTAATATACTTAAACAAATCAGTTCTTTCGCGAAACAAAAACGAGCAAGGTAATTTTGTATAAATTGCATATGTAATTTTGCCTATTTATCAATTTATCTGGTTGCTGTTTCTTCTTTCCTTCTTTTCAGAATGATATATTCAAAAGAGGATTGTGCCCTCAACGCAGCGGTCGAATCGAAAAACATAATTTCTACGGAGGTTGCAAAAACTCGACAAACACACCTAAAAACTTTTATGGCATAAACGCCAAACTTTTTTATTTATTATGTTAGTCGTACTAGAATGTCAGTTTATTAGACTTGACTATTCTTTATTCCGTCAATTTCATTGAATTTTTGAACAACAACAACAACAACAACTTAAAAGCGCTACCACCAATTGTTTACGAACTAATTTTAGGTATTTTAATTCGATTTATGTTTTTAATTTTTTATTTAAAATAAATATTACAACTATGAATTTCTACACAATTTATTTTTTTTTGATATGAACTTTGAAGTATTTTCGCTGAAAATTCGTAGAAAATCGTAGTTTTGGACAGTACACGAACAAAGCTATTATATGAGATTAGTTGTTTGAGTTGTTTTTATTCAAATAAGAAGCTCGTGATTGCACACTTGAAGCATTCACTACATAATTCATCAAATATAAGTCATTTATGAATAAACGAATTACGCCTAGAAACTGATTTCATAAGTGAAAGTTCATTACATTTTTCAGCAAAGAAGAATGGCCTAGTGAATGAGTGACTCCTAAACTGTCCTCTTGATTTCACTCGTTTATATTCATGCTATTTTTCATCAAACATAATATACATAGGTATTTATGAAAAACCAAGTTACACCTACCTAGTGATTTCAATGTTGAATATTCACCAAAAAAGTCACTTGGTGAACGCCAATGACATCCCCATGCTAAATTCATCGATCGATTCACCTCAAATTCCTCGGGTGCAGCTTCCATTCCTTGGTGAAAAAGCTGGGTATTCCTCGGTAAATTTTTGGAAATTTCCTACTGGGAAGTAAATTTAAAAGCCTTTCCACGCTATCCCACTGAGTATGAGTGGGGAGTAAATCAAGTATAATAGTGTGAAAACAAAATATGAAATTTCATAAAAAAAAATCTGAAGTGTTTTTACCCTTTAGCCGCATTGACGAATTGTCATAATTTCTTCAATATAATTATTGTTTTCTATTAAGTTTCTTAATAAAACCGATAAGCAAACTAAAACAAAAAGAATGGTATTCTGTTGTTCAGTGATGTGTGAAAACAATTGCATACTATTATTTATTCTTTATGAGTTAATGGGCCCTACCAATAATCAAATTTAGTTAAGACATATTTCTGTAAAATGAACCATAATGGAATGAGCTCTAAATAATAAACCGTGCATGGTATCACCTAAATATTTATGTGGACTACAAATGGCCGAATTTATGCAACTATCTAAAGTTATCCGGATAGGTTTGGGTGGTTGCAATCCCTTTTTGAAAAACTCATGTCAGCTGATGCAACAACAACTCAAGCTATTTGAGCCTGTCTGACTATCACCCGAACGTAAGCATTAATAAACCATGTATCGAATTGGCTCCAAAAACTTGAGAATATAATGTATGGTTAATTATTTAGTAGGTATCCATAACATTATGGTTAATTTCACTGCAATATATAAGTCATAACTAAATTTGATTATTGGTAAGGCCCAATGCGTAAAACTTATTTTTTTTCCGGGTTATTTTACTGTCTTTAAATAATAAATAAGAATGTAAATCTTCCATAAAAGACAGTAGGTACGTCCATTGTTCTTAACGATGCCAGAAGTAGGAAATTCTAGAAATATTATTCTAGAATAAATAAAAAAATAATAACTAAATGTTTTATCCGTGATATTCTGGTGAATAAAGAAACCAAAAATTCTTACTCCGAATATTCTGTATATACCGAATGTACAAATATACACATTTATTGTGTATCAAGCTTTAAGAACGATACTTTTATGAACTTGTCTATTTATTTGCAAATAAAAGAGATACATATATATGGTAGAAAAGAAATTCCGATTATCGCGATATAACTGTTGATAGCCCCCATACACCACACATGCATGCATGCGGAAATACAAGAATGCACAATCACACTTCAATGCACAATCACACTACTCAAGGCTGTTTCACAATGCGACGAGAAAACGAGACGTCAGCGTGACGAGATCTCTTCGCAGTTTCTATCTCTTAAAAAAAAATTTAAACAGTGAAATAATACATAAGCTTGAGTAAATCTGGCTTCGATTTAAAAAAGTGGTAGAATTCTATGCATGTGTATGGCAAATTGCAATTTACACAAATATAGCGTTCAAAACACGTTTCCCTTTAGTTGGTTTCCGCATTTTTTCAATTCGAAATTATTCAAAATAATAACACTAAGCTAAGCCGAACAAATTTACATACAGTGTCGCGCAGATAAAAACAATTAAGACAATAACTGTGTAATGTACATGTACGTAAAATCAACGCATTTTTTGATCGTTTCAGCGTTTTCAACTTAATTCAAAACATTTTTCGTTTGAAATTTTCCGAGACTCAAAAAGGGATATTAAAAGGATAACGCGGGATTTAAGAAGCGTTCACGGGATAGTTTCAAAGTCAGAAAAAGGGATAATCCCGCGAAAAAAGGATAGATATCAGCATTACTCATGCCGCATGCGCAACCACATTTAACACCATATACACATGCCTACATGCGCAATCACCGTATTGTGCATGCAGGCATGTGTTGTGTGGTGTATGGGCCCTATAACTGTTTATTATTTATTTCACATTTCGGGATTCAGGTTATCTTTCGTGATCGTCGCGTTTTTAAGGTAAAATATAAATTTTGTGCGTCCGAAATCGAAAAAATATAGTGCAAAAAAACAGTGAACTAAAAACAAGAACTTATTAAATAAAGCAACATACAGACAGAACACATAATAAAGCCAAGCTGGGGCAAAAGGATCCATCAGTAATAATTGGTAAGTTATTACAATTTTAAAAAGTAAAAGAGTGTCAAATAGTTACGATTTGTAACTACATATTTCCAAAGAATGTCCGTGGTCCGTGATATAAATTTAAAGTCTTGATCCGTCAAAGTGCACATGTGAGCAGATTTTTTTACATAGCAAAGTAAAATTTTCTTTGCTTTTGGTAAAGTGAAAGGTATAACAAAACATTAAAATGAAATTTGCAAGATTTTAAACGACAAAGGAGAATATTGCCCAAAAATATTATTTTATGCAATTATAATACAGATATAAATATTTTCTATGTGAAGTTAAGTGTGAAGATGTTCAAAGGGTAGACATTCAAGAGGACACAAGCGTCCACAATCAACCTCTGTCTATCAACTCCTACTCCTACTCTCACCTCCAAGTGGTGAACTGAAGATGGGGATCCAATCCCTGTGGACGGTTAAAGGTGGCAGCAGACGAGAGAGGGGGGGAGGAGTGTTTCCACTAAGGCACTTCTCCTTTTTTCAGGCGGCAGCGGAGGAATTCCCCAGATGGAATCAACGGTGTCGTCTACAGTTCTAGTCAGTTTGAACTACTTAGTGAACACCTTATATGGGCTACTACGACGTATTCGTAGCTCAGGCCTATAAGGAGCGGTTTATCCGGCTCCCCGTCCTTGGAGTTATAATAAGGATCTGGTCCTCCAGGCTAGGGGGTTGTGCGTCGGGGTGACTTCCCTACCACGGAAAAAATGTCGGTTCCGAAACGACAACAAGCCTCGGATATGGATGATTTCAATGTTGACGACCCCAGCAAACGAAACAAGGAAAATGAATTTCGGATCTGCACGTGGAATGTCCGGACCCTAAACAGGCCACGTGCAGCCGAACAATTAGTGGAGAACCTGGATAGGCTAAAGGCTGATGTAACAGCCATCCAGGAAGTGCGATGGGATGGAGAGGGCATACGAAGGATGCAATCGTGTGACATCTACTTCGGCGAGTGCTGCAAGGAGCAGGGTCAGCGGCTCTTTGGTTGTGGTTTTGTGGTAAGGGGAAGACTTAGGCAAGAAGTCTTGGGCTTCAGGTATGTAAGCGAGCGCTTGGTCACAATCCGCATCAAAGCAAAGTTTAAAAACATCACGTTGATCTGTGCCCATGCCCCAACGGAAGAAAAAAAAGACTCAACCAAAGAAGAATTCTACGATCTCCTCGAGGATACGTATGATAGGTGCCCCAAGTACGACGTCAAGATTATTCTTGGCGACTTCAACGCCAAGATCGGAAAGGAGGGTATCTTTGGTTCGATAGTCGGAGGACACAGCCTGCACGACAACACTTCCGGTAATGGACTCAGGCTCATAGATTTCGCGGCGGGGCGAAATGTCATCATAGCAAGCACTCTATTCCCACACCTTAAAATACACAAAGGGACCTGCCGGTCTCCGGATCAACGAACCTTTAACCAGATTGATCATGTTGCGATAGACGCCAGACATGCTTCCAGTATCCTGGATGTCCGAACGTTCCGAGGTGCCAACATAGACTTGGATCACTACTTGGTGGTAGCGCAAGTACGTATGCGGATATCCATGACGCCACAACGACGAGCGGATGTTGTAAAACGATTTAACGTTGCGAAGCTAAAATCGCAAGAGATAGCCAGGACTTTTGCAGACCACATCTCTCTTAAACTCTCAACAAGCCCGCCACAAGCATCATCTGTAGAGGACCAGTGGAAGCACTGCCAAAATGCCATCAAAAGTGCCGCTACTGATGTCTGGGTTTCACTAGGCCACCACAACGAAACCCCTGGTTCGATGAAGAATGCAGACTGGCGCATGAAGCAAAGAACGAGGCCTACCAAGCCATGCTGCAGGCTAGAACCAGAGCTGCTGAGAGAGCAGCCCGGGAGCTCTACGGGCAAAAACGAAGGGAGGAACGCCGACTTCTCAGGAGGAAAAAGCGAGAGCATGCGAAGCGGGCGGTCGAGTCTATTGAGGACTGTAGCGGCAGGGGTAAGGTTCGGAAGTTCTACCGAAGGGTGAGGCAAACTACCCAGGGTTACAAGGCCAGAACGGAAGCCTGCCGAGACGAGAGTGGGAATATGGTGGTAGACACACAGTCGGTGCTGAGGATCTGGAAACAACACTTTTCTAGACTGCTAAACGGCGAAGATGGCCAAAATTCCGCTGTAAGACAGAACACTCCATTCAGCCTGGACGATGATGGTCAAAATTTCCGTCCAACCGACCCAAATGAAGTACAAGGCTGCTGGTGCGGATGGCCTGCCAGCCGAGCTATTCAAAGCAGGGGGAGATGACTTGGTAGGGAGTATACACCAGCTTATCTCCAAAATTTGGTCGGAGGAAAGTATGCCCGATGAATGGAACCTCGGTATAGTGTGCCCCATACACAAGAAAGGAGATGCTCTGACCTGTTCCAACTACAGAGGTATAAGTCTCCTCAACGTCGCATACAAAATCTTGTCATCTGTACTGTGTGATCGCTTAAAACCGTTTGTCAACGATCTGATCGGCCCCTATCAGTGTAATATGAAATAAAAGAAATATTTAAGTTTTTTATTAAATTTTCAATTTATATTTTATTTTTGAAAAACAACAATTTTTTTTTTACAACTCTTTTCTAAAGACAAAACAAAGTTGAGTGGCAACAAACAAAACCTTCGCCTGAAGATGAAATTTTAAAATTTCGAAACGCGTCGTAAAAATATAAAATAAAGTTGTAAAAAAAAAATTGTTGTTTTTCAAAAATAAAATATAAATTGAAAATTTAATAAAAAACTTAAATATTTCTTTTATTTCATATTACTAACATCATACAACTTGGAGACCTAACCCACTATGAACCTATCAGTGTGGTTTTAGGCCCGGCAAATCAACCGTCGATCAAATGTTCACACTCCGACAGATTTTGGAAAAAACCCAGGAGTTTCAAATCGATACACACCACCTCTTTATCGATTTTAAAGTCGCATATGATAGCGTAGACAGAGACGAGCTATTCAGAGCCATGGCGCATCTCGGCATTCCTGCCAAACTCGTCCGCTTGTGCAGGATGACGATGGAGAAATCTCGCTGCTCCGTCAAAGTCGGCAAGAACACCACCGAACCCTTTGATGTCGAGAAAGGTTTGAGGCAAGGCGACGCGTTATCATGCAACCTGTTTAACATCGTTCTTGAAGCAATTGTACGCAACTCGCAAGTCAACAACAGAGGTACAATTTTTCACAAGTCTGTTCAACTACTTGCTCATGCAGATGATATTGACATCATTGAGAGAACGAAGCGAGCTGTTACCGGCGCGTTTGCAAGTATTGAATCGGAGGCGGCGAAAATGGGTTTGGCTGTTAATGAGGACAAGACGAAATATATGCTATCATCGAGAAAGGAATCTCAACATCGTCGACTCGGGCAAAACGTCACGATGGGTAGATACAACTTCGAAGTCGTCAAGGACTTTTTCTACCTGTGCTCCACTATAACATCGCAAAATGACATCAGCGCAGAGATCAAACGAAGAATTACTCTTGCCAATCGCTGTTTCTTCGGGCTAAGAAGGCATTTGAGTAAGAGAACCAAGGAGACCTTATATGAGACGCTTATCATCCCGGTCCTGCTATATGTGGCAGAGGCATGGACCTTGTCAAAACGGATGAGAATCTGCTTGGGTGCTTTGAAAGGAAGATTCTTCGGGTGATTTTTGGTCCAGGCTGTATCAATGGAGTATGGAGATGAAGATTACAGCGACGTCGACCTGGTCAAGAAGCTGAAAATATAGCGGCTGAAATGGCTGGAACATGTGGAGCGTATGAACACCGACGCACCAGCCCGACGAGTCTTAGAATCTGACGGTCTGCGCAGCAGAGGAAGACCCCACCTTAGGTGGCGCACACAAGTGGAGAACGACCTCAACAAACTTGGAGTGCGTAACTGGAGGCAACTAGCTAGGGACCGAGCTGGCGGGAGGCGCTTGTTGGTTGAGGCCGTAGTCCATCCTCGGCTATGTGCGCCGTTTAAAGTAAAGTAAAGTAAGTATACAAATTTAAATATTTTTTCAACTCAATTTCAAATAATTTTTGAAAAAGATAAGTATTTTATGTATTTAATTCTTTTTGATGAGATCAGTAATTACTTTTTTTTACAGACAACACATTTCCCGGTAGGTTTCAGCTGCAATACGAATATGTCGATGGAATAAAGCTGCCTTTGTTTCTCACACACAAAATTTATAATTACTCATTTTAAAATATTTTAAATATTTAATACTTAAAAACTATTAAATTACTTATTTTAACAAAGTATAAATCAGAATTTAGAAACATATTTTCGTTTCCATTAAGTAAACTTCAAAAAAGTGTTAACTTTTTTAAATATGTACACTTTCTTATTATACAAAACAAAATAAAATTATATACATACATATGTACATATAGTAGCCGTGGCGTGATGGTTAGTGCGATGGATTGTCATGCCGGAGGTCTAAGGTTCGATCCCCAGCCTCGCCACCTATTTATTTAAAAGAAAAAACGGCTACTGCCTCTTGCGAGGAATTGACAAATCCTCCAAGAGTATCTCCTGTCACAGAAAAGTGCCGCTCGTTAGCCGTTCGGATTCGGCAATAAACTGTAGGTCCCCTCCATTCCTGCAGACACGCACACAGGAATGGTTGAGAGTTGTAAGTCACTAGGCCCTAGTTCTTCATGAGCTGTTGTGCCATCAAATTTATTTTTTTTTTTATGTGTACATATAATAAAATGAAAAGATTTTATGTTTTTTAATATCAAAATAGTTACGTGGAGACTGAGAGTGTTTGCTGTTTTATATAATATATGATTAAAACTTAAAAAGACCTTGACCGAACCGACAATACCCAACTACATTAATGTATTTTTTTTGTTATGTGCCTACAGGAGTTCTTTACTTTAAGTGCCTGTTTACATTGGATTTTTAATGAAGCGCGTTAGAAAAAATCCTTTCATAAAAATCTTCCCTTCCCTATCTCACACAGTCCACCCTTAAAATCCATGTATCCCTCACTCACACAAAAAAATCTTCATGCTTAATCTGAGAATATTTATTGAAACTGGTGCAATCTACCTCTTTTTCCCACATACTCTACACGTCTCACTGGTTGCGCCATTCATTAAAAATCCAATGCAAACAGGTACAAACAGATCATCCCAAGATAATTCAATGTGCTGCGGCAGACTTGTGTCCCACCCTTAATTTCATTGCATTTCATTATTATTATTTTCTGAACGCTGCCATATTCCAATAATCTTTCCAGTAGAGCTGGAAAACTGGTTTGTTTTATTGCATGAATGAAAGAATACAAGACTACGCCATTTCATTTTTTTCGCTTTGTTGTTGTAATTTTTGACAGCACGTATGGCGCAATCGGTGACAAAAATATGATTTTTTCCTACTAGATAAGGCCGGGGAAAGTTTTTAACTTGAATTTTTATTTCATTGTTCTAATTTGAATTAATAAAAAGTGAAGTGTAGTGTAATAAAAGTGCACAAGTTCTGAATTATCTATTCTACTTTACACATTGGCGCTTTATTTGCTTTTTGGCGATTTATTTTAAATGAAAAAACATTTATTTCAAATGAAAAATATTAATTCGGTATTTATAATCGTATTTCTAAACGAAAACTTTGATTTTTTAAACTAATAAACGCGCACGAAAGGAAAAAACACAACCGAACAATCGATTAACTAAACAAACTACTGGCGGCCATATTATTGTTTACATATCATTTGTCACCAAAGAGATAACAAATGGCGCAATATTGTATTCTTTCATTCATGGTTTTATTGTGCAAAAATCGAAACGTCACATCGTTAATTTTAAAGTGTTATGTTATTATTTTGTCGGTCGTCGTCGTGTGTCGTGTCGCGAATTTTAAGTTTTAGTTAGTTTTAAGGTATAATTTACGCGGTCTTTATATCGTTAAAAAGGTTTTATTGCACAGAAGTGCACATTGGAAATTTTTTTTTAAAAATTGCACCACAAAAACTAAAAAACAATAAAAGAAAGTTGCATAATAAGTGCGAGTAATTTGTTCGCTTTGTCTCGCTCTGGCTCTCGCTCGCACTTATTATGCAATTTTATTTTATTGTTTTTTGTCTTTTGTGGTGCAATTATTTAATAAATTTTTGCATTGTGCACTCCTGGGCAAAAGAACCTTTTCAATGATATATAATTTATATGCCTTCCGCTTTTGTATACGTCGTAAATTGTACCACAAAAAACACGTTTGCCGTTTTATTAATAAATATAAATACAACACAAATACGCTCGGTGTCCTATTCTCAATTGTCAAAATGAAAATCGTCGTCTCGTCGCGTCTTTTTTTTAATTTTTCGAACTCATGGCATGACGGGACGACGAGAAACGCTTTATTGTGAATAGTCTAGGCTGTTTCACAATGCAACGAGAAAACAAGACGTCAGCGTGATGAGATCTCTTCACAGTTGTTCTCTCTTTAAAACGATTTTCAAACAACGAAATAATACATAATAAAGTATTTCTCGTCGTCACGTTGCGTCTTTTTTTCAATTTTTCCAGCTTTACGACGTGACGAGAACGAGAAATGCTTAGTTTTGTATTATTTCACTGTTTAAAATTCTTTTTAGAGAGAGAACAACTGCGAAGAGATCTCTTCACGCTGACGTCTCGTTTTCTCGTCGCATTGTGAAACAGCCTTCTGGTATATTCTCATTGCTTGAAATTGATTTGACAGCTACGACGGGTTTTCCTTCTCGTCACGTTTCCGTCTCGTTTCCTCGTCGCGTTGTGAAACAGGCTTCACAATGCGACGAGAAAACGAGACGTCAGCGTGACAAGATCTCTTCGCAGTTGTTCTCTCTCTAAAAAGAGTTTCAAACAACGAAATAATACATAAAAAAGTATTTCTCGTCGTCACGTTGCATCTTTTTTTCAATTTTTCGAACTTTATGACGGGACGAGACGACGAGAAATTTTCCCAAAACATTTTCCCCTTTGTTTGACACCACGTTTTTTTTCCCCTAATTTTCTAAAAAAAATCCCCTTTTTTCCCCTAAGTAAACTACGCATAAATTTGTGAAGAAAGCATTTAAAATAGTTTATTTCTAGTTTATCTTAGTAACATTTTTGTACATAGGTGTACCTTACTTATATAATAGTGTATCAGTTACATTAAATAGCTCATTGAACATAAAAAAAAGAGCTAAAAATATTTTATGTATTAAATCAGTCTGTTCTTTAATTTCTTTCACTATAAGAAAGACAAAAAATAAAAACAATAAGCTTTCTCTTTTTTGAGCCTAGTAGGTACGCAGATCACGCTAAAATTTATCTTCCATACAAATTTCCCCCAAAGATAAACTTTAGCGAGGATTTTTAGCAAGGCAGTACACAGTTCTCGTGCTAAATTTATAAAGTCCCCACTTGATCTAGCAAGCGAAATAATGCTCAACGCATTCTTTCACAGATATATTTTGTCATTTCTGCTTTTATCAAATGATTGAAAGGATAAGAATTGAAGAGATAAAATTTAGTTTAGTTGAGCTGCGTACCTGGCTTCATCAGGAAATTTAATGCTTAACACTGGAGTACACGCGCCCTATTACCTGCACCATTTAGAGGGAAAAACTGTTTTAATGACGTCAAGCTGTGCCCACTACAACGGAAATTCAAAAATCTAATTATGCCGGAATTAGGGGATAATTTGGGATTGGAGCACTAAATTATCCCCAACTCCGCCCCTAATTCCTGCATCACTAGATTTTTGAAATTTTATTTTGGGAGGTGTGGTGGACCCAGCTTGATGTCAAACTGAGTCCACCACAAGTTTTAGGGTGAATGGAATTTGGACCTTATTTTTTTTTTTTTTTTGTTGCAATTGGTTTCTTTCAATGGGTATGTTTTTTTCGCTGTGATTTTCGTTAGCATTTTGCTGTGTTGCAGATCACAGAATAATTTCTTTTCGTATCAGTAAAATCATCAGTACTAGGCTTAACTGTGAAGATGTTTTAATAAAGAACATAATATGTAATATAGAAATATTTCTCTATGTGTGTATGCATGCCCATAAAAAAGCTACTCAAGATTTCCATTAATTAAATAAAAATTATTTATTTTTTACAAATAGCAGGGAAATATGGCGGAAACATCTAGGCCTATCTGTTTTAACCAAAACTCAAAGAGTTTGTGGCAACCACTTTTCGGAACAATTGTTGAGAAATGCGAAAAAAAATTGAATAGGTATTCCTGACATTCCAATGTCAGAAGAGTCCTCTGAAGTTTTGGAAGACGATGAAGTTTTTATTTCACAAAATGAAAATTTTGTTATTGAAGAAGTTGAAGTTAAAGATGATGAATATTGTGATTGATGTAGAAAAATTGTATGTTTTTTTTTAATTGAAGAAGTAAAAGAAGATGAAGATGTAGGTGAAGAAGAAATGGGTCAAGAACATATGCTTCAAAAGGAAATTTTCAAGAAGTAAATTTGCTTTAAGAAGAACAAAATGCTCAAGAAGAATCGGTTCAAGATGTTGAAATGAGTGGAGAAGAAGATGTATGTCAAGAAGAAGAATTTCCCAAAAATTTGTTGACTACTCGGGTAAGTGATGCGCATACATCAACTAATTCATATTTGAGAAACCACACCCACAAAAAAGAATTCATAAAAAGTAGTTTAAAAGCGTATCAGAAAAATTTTCTAGCTTCTGAACGCCGAAATAGTTGTCTTGAAAAAAATTCCTACATTTTAATATTAGAAGAGGAAATTAGAAATCTTAGTCAGGCTGGAAACTGCTAGGGATACTTTTGAAAAAGAATTAAAAAAAAGTTTGTATGATGGACTGACCGTAATCGTGACAAATTATAGAAAAAATTCAAAAACAAGTCCAAAATGATTTAGGTACTCTCACGACAGGAAGCTACTGGCAGTTTCAGTAAAATTTACTTCGCCTGAAACTTACAGATTAATGCGTGAGACTTTAGGTTTGCCGTTAGAACACCCTTCGTTCATTTATTTCCCATTGGGCGAATAAACCTGGTAATATTGAATTCAATATTAAAAGCTTAGAGCTAAAAATAAGCCAGGCTCCCGATATGTTTAGGTATTGTTCAATTTCATTAGACGATATGTCTTTAAAAACACATTTACATTATGGTTCTGATGAGCATAGAACGCAATGGCCTTCTAATATCGTTTTAGTTATCATGGTGTAGAGCATTGCAAGAAGGTTGAAACACCCTCTCGCATACTACTTCGTTCGGTTCAATTGTCCATCTAAAATGCTAAAGAACCTTTTGTTCAAGTGAATAAATGCCCTTCAAAATAGTGGCTTTATACCATCTATTTAGTTTCTGACCAAGGGGCCAATTTTCGAGGCCTTCATGGAGAGCTTGGTATTAACAGAAACAAGCCATATTTTGAAATCGGGCAGGGGGAAAGTGAGAAGAAAAAAATGTTTGTTTTTTTTTTATGCCCCCCTTAATAAAATCCATAAACTGCCTCTTAAAAAATAACATATCCTTCGACACTTTAGGTGAATCTTCTTTACCCATGTGGAAGGATGTCGAAAGAATTTATAATTTAGATTTTAAATTAAATTTGTACTGTGTTTCCAAGCTGACTTTTGATCACATATATCCGAATGCGTTCCAAAGAATAAAAGTTTGGTTTGCCACCCAAATCTTCAGTAAATTATTTGCACTAAACACCTTAGCTTAGGAGGGGGTCTGAGAGAATGAATGGCACTGCGGAATTGATCTTTTTTTTCAACAATTTATTTTACATTTTCAATTCTTCGACCGGCTCTTTTGGAAACCGGTATCAAAATAAATGTCGTTGCAACGAAGATCAACTCATATTTCTGCAGGATGCAAACAAAATATCAGATTCATTTAGAGTTCTTGATTCCGATGCTAAGATCTTAACCAAAAAGTTTTCGTTTATTAAATACATGGATTCTCAACATTGAATCCTAAAAGTATGCATGTGGAAACAGCTTAAAGCTTGTAACTTCAGTTACATTCTCACTAGGCACGTGAATTAGGACTGCTTGGAGCACTTTTTCGGGGAGGTTCGAAATTCGGGTGGAGGATAGGAGGATAACAACGTATTTCTTCGAGACAATTTTCCAACAGTTTTGGGGGCTTAGATACATGAAGGTAGTAAAATCAGGAAATTTTGAGAAGTTAACTTTTTAGAGTTAGATAGTTTTTATATCAATGTGACTGAGCAGGCTTGTCTGTTATCCAACCTAGAGCCTATAAGTAGTATTACAGTCAATATAACAGAAGACATAAGAGTAACGCATTTCTTGAAAGAAAATAGTTTTGCAAATGTCTGCGGTTGGCTATGCCGAAAATGCTACGAAAGTCACAATTGTGAATCGCCATTACCTTCTTTCAGCAATCCAGATCTTCAATGAATTTAGTATTTACAGGTTTTAAGCAATTTGATAATTGCAACTTAATAGCTCAATCAGCTGACTTTGTTTAGTACGCTAAAGATTTAGAAGAACAGTTTTGCAATATATTCGGTAATATTGCCCACGAAAACGATGTTCTTAGGAAAGGTTTTAGACCCAAATTATAGCTTTGTTTGTTGTAGGAATATGCCACAAAATTTCATTTTAAGGTACTATGTTAGGGTCAGAGTTTTGTTTTTTTTAAGGTTTTGGAATAGGGATTTGAGTGAACCCTCTTTTAGGCATAAGCTTCTCTGTATTAGACATCTTTAGGCAAATTATATTCTTTTATAAATTAATTAAATATGTGCAAGAAACAAATTTTAATAACTTTTATATTTCAGGATGGGTGCAACAGGCCTACAGGAGAAACCGAACACCCAAAACAAAAAAAATCCCTTAACGCGCCACACTTTACTGAATATTATCTTCTATACATCTCCCTAGTGACCTAAAAATGTTACTACTTTTGTATAAAAAATAGTATTTAAATCTCAGGTGGTGTGGAAATGCATTGAAAACTGTTTTTAAATAATTTATCCTAATGTGTCCTTACAATCTTTTTCTATTCTTTAAACACGAAGAACCAAAATTAAGAATGAATTAGGTGCCACCGCGTGGAGAACCATTGCCTATAGTTAAGACTTACAATTGTCAACAATTGCCGTGCACGTGAGATATAATGTTGAAAGGTAGGCAATTGTTTTGAATTGCATATACAGTTTACAAAATAAATAAAAGAATTGGTCATTTTTCATAAAATCCAAAATCCCTAAGTGATAACCAAGTAAAGAAGAAATCTTCAAGAGAATTTTTTTTGTTCCAAAAAGTATCAAACAAAAGAATCAGTGCCAATGAATTGGTTTATTGGTTATTTACTGCAGAAAAGAGCTTTAGTCAGAACTTACCTCTAACCTTAACCAGGGGTGGAACCGCGTAAGGTGATAGTTAATTGTCACTGTTTTGATTAGGGTTCCCAATTGTCTTCCATTTGGGAGGACAGTCCTCCTTTTCAACTATTTGTCCTCCCGTCCTTCTTCACTTTGAAATGTCCTCCTCTTCAAAAATCTTAAGGATGTGATCAATATTTCATTTTATTGTAGCACTTGTGTTGTTATGCGTCATAATGTCATTACTTCTGCCATTTTATTAAAATGTTGGTCACACTTAGAAAAAAAAGTTGTAGTGCCAACAATTTTATACTTTGGCTCAACAATTTTCGTTGGTTAAAATGAACCCAAATATCTAAATTCTTGGATCAAGAATGCAACGCTATAAGAATAAAAAAAATTAAATTAAAAATAAAATTGTTAAACCCTTAACAACTGAAGTTCTTGCCTCAAAAACTAGTTTTTAAAATAAATTAAAAATTAAGTTTTTGTCCCAACAATTAAAAATTGTCAGATAATTGAGAGCTTTTATTGTTACCCCAAATATTTAACTGTTGAGAAAATTTAAAATTAATTTGTTGCGCCAACAATAACAATTCTTAAAAGTTTCTTGCGATAAAAATGTATTTTCAATAAAATGTAAACATACATACGTATCTACAAAAAAATCAAGACTGAATTCACTCTTTCATGAAATCTTGACTTTTTTGTTTGTATATTTTTACATTTCTTTGAAAACACATTTATTGCAAAAACTTTTCTTAACAAATATTTGTTTCTGGGGGCAACGACTGGCTGATTAGTTCAGGCTTCAGGAGAGCGGCCTTCTTTGTTTCCAATTGCTAAGAGGAGGGTTTCGTCACTTGGGCAGCATGAAAAGTGTTCACTAATAAAGAAGTTTTTAAAAGTAAAATTAATTTTACTTGGTCACTATACTCTTTTACTTAACTCAATGGATTAAAACTGAAAAGAGAACACTTGTAAAACTTATACGTACTTCTAATTTGCACTCTCCAGTAAAACTACTTGAATCAGCGTCGCGTCGGCGGCCACAAAATGAATGGTGCATTTTTTTTTTTTCATTAAATTTACAGTTCCTACAGTCCAACAACAAGTTTTTGTTGTGCGAAGAACAAATTGTTGATATTTTGACAATTTTTGTTTCAATGTCAAGAATTAGATCTTGAACATAAGTAATAAATTAAAATACTTAAAGCAACAATTTTCATTGTTGTGCCAAGAAAAATAATTCTTGAAAATTATTGTTACCGCAAGAACTGATTCTTCGACTAACAATTCCATTGTTGATAAAAAATAATACAAATTAAAATAGTTTCCACAACAAAGTTATACTTGAGAGACAATCTTGCATTTTTAATTGCTTTTAACAAACACAAAATTGCTGTGCCAAGAACCTTGGTTCTTGAACATTCGAAAAATAATTCTTGTAGTAACAACTAGTTTTTAAGGCAACAATTTTAAGCTTACAACTTCTTAAAAACGCTAAGTTCTTGTTTAAACAACTTTTTTTTTGAGTGCATAATTAGAGTTCCCAACTGTCCTCCATTGAGAAGATAGTCCTCCTTTTCAACTATTTGTCCTCCCGTCCTTCCTCACTTGAAAATGTCCTCCTTTTCCAAAATCTGATGGATATAATCAATGATTCATTTGATAAGTATATACCTTTGGGGTTTTATGTGTAAAAATGTTACTGTTTCTGTCATTTTATATCAATTGTTTGTCATAATCCTGCTTTATGACATTATATATGTAAGAATCTTGCTTAAATTGGCATAAAATGACCCAATTAATGACATTTTGTCACTCGTCTAAACATATTCAACCTCTTTTTCTCAACGGTAAATGTAGAATTTTATGTATTACTGCTACTACATAATGTTATGTATCTCGCCAGATCAATTGGAATGCATATTTTTTTTTTGCTGCACGAATTCGCTCTATGTGTATGAAAAAATTTCATAATTTTTGCCACAAATTCTAGGCTTTGAAATACAGTTTAAAGTTAAGCAAAACCTTATAATTTTCCTCAAAATCCTGCAAATTTTTTATGATTTTATTTCTTTTATCAGCATAAGGAATTACATAATAAAACTTATGTTTCTATTTTCATATTATTTATGCCTTTTTCATATTATTTATGTTTTTCTAAGTGTAACCGAGGCCCCCAAAAATGTATAGTATAGGGAAAATTCCGTCGAGGAAAACGTAGCAAATACTCGATAGGCCCTTGAATGTAAAAACTCTTTGACGAAGTTTTCCTATCCCATCAGAAATAACCCTTTTATATTAATAGTTATTCAAACCTTTGTATTCCGAATAAAGCCAGAAGTGGTTAGCGTAGTACCAAATCTCAAATACTCCAATTTTGTATTTATTTTTATCACGAGACAAAAAACTAGGTGAGGGCCTAGTATGATTTCGATAGGTTACCCTTGCTGGTCCCTTTTAATAAGCTATATAAGACTTTCTAGGGCCTCATCTAAGACTTAATTGTTTTTCCAGGCGGGTAGAATTTTATTTATACTTCAAATTTAAAATTTTTTGTTTTGTTTTTATTTAGAAAACATTTGTCCTCCTTTGATTTCGAAGAAAGTTGGGAACCCTAGTCATAATCCTACTTGATAACAAACTACCAAATAACATTTTGTCACTTATGAAAATGTGCAACTATACTACTTTGCAAGATCCAATGGAAGGAATGCAAAATTCTTTGCGACACATACTGACAAAATATCGGTTTTTTTTTAAAAAACTAGTACTTGCCCGATGATGGAAGAACTCCCGAAACGCGTCGCATACTATATTTAATTAAAATAAAAGTTGTGATTTAGTTTTTAAAACATAAATTAATTAAAATTATTATCAAAGTTTACATTTATGTGTTTTATTCACTTTTAATTTAAAAAAAAAACTTGTAATTAATAAAATAATATATTATACATAATATCGCACACAACTGCAGACAAACATAAAATGTACTTTACTTACCTACTTTACTTTAGATGGGGCTCACAGGCGGCCAGAATGGATTTTTTCACAAGGTTGACGTCGCTGTAAAGCTCGTTGTTAAATCTTCGCCTCCATACTTCATCGATATAGGCTGGACCGAAAATCACCCGAAGAATCTTCCTTTCAAAGCATCCAAGCAAATTCTCATCCGATTTTGACAGGGTCCATGCTTCTGCCCCATATAGCAGGACAGACTTGATTAGGGTCTTATATAGCATTCGCACATTGAATTAAAATAGATTTAACCCAAACGCAAGTAGAATTAACCCAAACACGAATAGACTTAACCCAAATGCAAATAGAATTAACCCAAATGATGCTAAAATATAGCTTTTAACTTAAACAATATATCTGTCCAAAAACAATTTTCATTTCGGCCCAACCTTTCTCATGAAATGACTTTTATTATGTCAATGATCATTAATAAGGTAGTGCAATCATTGAAAAAATGAAAGTCAATTTATGGGGGATGTTAGACCCAAACATGATTTTTTTTTCGCAATATATATTAATTCAGTCGTCAGCTTCACATTGGCATCAAAATATTTGCTTTTTAAGTGCCCTAAATTTTGAATTAAACATTTTCAATGATGAATTTCACTGATAACTATAACTGGCGCCGTAAAGTGTTAAATAATTAATGGTTTTAAATTTAATTCGATAAATTAATCAAGATTGGTAAGCGACTGATGTATATTATTTTGTTGAATGATGAAGAATATATGTTTGACGGTGGAGTGAGCGCGCGCGCATTCGATTTCCATTGAGTAGGGTAGTTTTCACGATCGCGGTGTGGTGTGTGCATAAAATGTGTGAGTGATTGTATGAACATATGTACATGTATTGTGAATATATTTTCTTAAATTTTTTAGAAAAATATTGACTTTCGATGCATAAAATATAAGTACATGATATAAATTATTCCCATTTAACATATCTATCATCGGTGTAGCAAAATTGGCGTCATTTGCTTATGTACAAAGATATGTACTTAAATACATAATAACCGATAACTGTCTCTTGAGTTGGAAAGTGCTTGACTTCCAATTCGAGTTGCGGAAAGTTTGTTTACGTTTTTTTGTTATATATTTGAGTGAAAGTGTTCATCACAGTACCTACTCAAAACCAAAAACAAAAAAAAAATTATTTGGTTTAAAGTGAAATATAAATTTAAATTTAAGTGTTTGAAAAATTTAATTTGGTGAAAGAATTATTAATTGAATTTAGTCTGTGCGGTGTATTTTCATATAATAATTATTTGTTGTGGAAATTGTAATTATAATTTGATACAATGTAATCGGTGAGGTGTAGTGTTTTGTTTTTTTATTTAAATCAGACTAGTATGCGGTGCATAAATTGAAGTTTGTTGTCTTTTTTTTATTAAACCAAGGTGCGGTGTAGAAACTAAAACTTTTTTATGAATTTTGCGAATTTGTCTTCGAAATTTTTGATGACGTTTGATCGGAGTGATTTATTTTTTTTTTGTTTGATTTTCAAATATATTTATTGAATTTTTTTGATTTGAAATAATATGCAATTTTTAACTTAAAGTTTGTTGCGGTATGTATTACTCCAAACTGATTTACTAATTAATTAAAAATAATAAATTTAATTTGTTGTGAATTCGGTTTTTTCCGACGGGTTTTGACATATTTTTCTTTTCATGTAAAATTTCATGACGTTTGGTGTGGTTAGTTGGTATAATTTAATTTTATTATTGATATTAATTTCATTTCGCGACGTGTTTTGAAATTAATGTGTTCATAGTGAAACGGTATTTTGATTAATAGATATAAAGCTACAAATACAAAAAATAATAATAAATTATATTAAATAATTATTTATTCTTGCGGAAGTTTTTTTTGTCGACGGACGGGTTCTTGACGTTTGATGTGCTTTGGTTTGACAATTGTTTGTTTTACATTGTGTTGTGGATTGTGTTTTAATTCAATTTTGTTTATTTGTTTTGTTAAATATTTTCTTTTAATTTATAATAAAATTGTAAATTTGTTTTAAAAATTTTTATATTGTGTTTTATTTCTTTACGCTGCAAATTATTGAAAAGCAAGATTTTACTGCATGCGGCAGGTTTTAAGTGAAAATATTGTTTGGATTTTTGTGAAGTTTAGTTGCTGTAATACAGATATAAATTTAATTTTAATTTAAAATATATTATTAAGCAATTACTTTTACGTTTTGATTAATCGCAGAATTATCTGAATCGATTAATTCAAAATTAATTTCATGTTTTGTCATAGTGAAATTAATTGAAAAATCAGAATGTTTACTGAATGCGGAGTGGCAGAACAGAGGTTGTTGTGCAGATGTGATTAACTTTTACTAAATTATTAATAATAGAAATTTGAATTTTGTTTTATTTTGATATCGATTGCATGTTTTGTTGCAGTGCAATTTAATATAAAAATATAAAGATTTTGCAATTGATTACGAAATCACCGAATTGAGTTTTTTTTAAATATTTTATTAATTTTTTTTTCATTTAATTTTTTTTCCTCTTTTTATGTTCAAACAAAATTATAATTGAAATATAATTTATATAAAATTAAATTGGTTTCTTTTATTTTAAATTGAAATGGTTTGATTTCGTTTTGAACTTAAATGTGACGCCGAATACCAGGATGCGACGAAAACCTTGAGAGTACTCGATAAGTTGTTCTTAACTTGCAAGATATTGTCGCGTAGAAGTATGGTAAGTACCTTTGCCATGCCCTTCTTTTTTTCGGTGTCGATTTCTATGGGTTGATTTGGAACATCGAATTCCCACTGACATTGCCGTAGTAACTCTGGCCCACTCGGCCATGCATCCAGTAAACCTAGTTCACCATTGGACGTCAGATCGGCTGGGTTATGAAGCGATGCAACAATTCCCCAGCAGTCGATCCCCACTACCCGCTGGAGTTCAAACACGCGGTTGAAGATGGTTTGTACCTATTCCATTTTCCGGAGTGGTTTACACCCACGCTAATGCCACAGTAGAATTCGATGATCTGTATATTTAAGCATCGGAAATATCCAAAACTGTGTCATCATTTCTTGGTGAGGTGATGATGCATACCCATGAGATGGTTGACCTCATCGATCATTTTGTGGTTTCTGCTATTGAAGCCGAATCTGCACTCATAATTAGGGCAATGACGTGCATGTCCTTACGGACAACCTTCGCTCCCTCCGAAAAATTTTCAGCTACCGAAAAGTTACTTCCCAGTGCTATATCAGTCTCATAGAGATGTAAATCTAAAAACGAAAGACCTTTTAGCTGATGACGTTTGCCAAGTATCTTTTGTTGGAGCGGGAGATGTCCAGTCAGCGGCTTGAGAACCAAAGCCTGAATGGCAGTCTCAAACTCGAGTTGCGGGATGCAGAACTTTCCTCTGTCTTCGCTATCATATGCGAATTTAAAATCGATAAAGAGCTGGTGTGTATCGTTTTAAAACTCTTTGTTTTTTTTTCCAAAATCTGTCGGAGTGTGAACATTTGATCGACGGTTTATTTACCGGGCCTAAAACCACACTGATAGGGGCAGATCAGATCGTTCACAAACGGTTTTAAGCGATCACGCAGTACAGATGACAGGATTTTGTATGCGACGTTGAGAAGTCTTATATCTCTGTAGTTGGAACAGGTCAGAGCATATCTTTTCTTGTGGATAGGGCACACTATACTGAGGTTCCATTCATCGAGCATACTTTCCTCCAGCCAAATTTCGGAGATAAGCTGGTGTATACTCCCTACCAGGTCTTCTCCCTCTGCTTTGAATAGCTCGGCTGGCAGGCCATCCGCACCAGCAGCCTTGTACGCTTTAAGCTTGGCCATCGCTAACCGCACTTCATTTCGGTCGGGTGAACGGACATTTTGATCATCATCGTCCAGATTGAATGGAGCGTTCTGTCAAACAGTGGAATTTTGGCCATCTTCGCCTTTTAGCAGTCTAGAAAAGTGTTGTTTTCAGATCCTCAGCACTGACTATGTGTCTACCACCATATTATCACTCTTGTCTCGGCAGGCTTCCGTTCTGGCCTTGTAGCCCTGGGTAGAACTTTGGAACATCCCCCCTGCCGCTACAGTCCCTAATATATTCGACCGAGCGGTCGCATGTTCTCTCTTTTTCTCCTGAGAAGTCGGCGTTTCTTCATTCGTTTTTGCCCGTAGAGCTCCCGGGCTGCCCTCTCAGCAGCTTTGGTTCTAATCTTCAGCATTGCTTGGTAGGCCTAATTCTTTGCTGTATGCGCCAGCCTGCGTTCTTCATCGAACAAGGGGTTTCATTGTGGTGGCATAGTGAAACCCAGCACATCATAGTAGCAGCACTTCTGATGGCATTTTGGCAGTGTTTCCACTGGTCCTCTACAGATGATGATTGTGGTTGGCTTGCTGAGAGTTTATGAGAGACGTGGTCTGCAAAAGTCCTTGCTCTCTTTTGATTTTAGCTTTGCGACGTCAAATCGTTTTACAGCATCCGCTCGTCGTTGTGGCGTCATGATTACCCGCATACGTACTTGAGCTAACACCAAGTAGTTATCCAAATCTATGTTGACACCTCGGAACGTTCGGACATCCTGGATACTGGAAGTATGTCTGGCGTCTATCGCAAGATGATAAATCTGGTTGAACGTTCGTTGATCCAAAGACCGCCAGGGGGGCAGATCAACGCGATGTTTTTCAATTTTGCTCTGATGCGGATTGTGACCATGCACTCACATTTCTGAAGGCCAAGACTTCTTGCCTATGCCCTCTGCATCCCATCTAGGGATGCCAACAATGCATCGATGTTATTGAATACATACTTTCTTATTTGTAAATAACTGTATATCTCTTTTTACTTGGGTAGAACTTAGGCACTTTATAGGTATGTACATTTTAGATGACTCTCTTAAAAGTTAAAGAAAAGAGAAATGAGAAGTTTTTAGCTTTACCTTTTAGGCTTTTCAAAAAACATCGATGTTTCCACACATCGATGTTTTCAAAGCCGATGTTTTTGGCATCGATGTTTTTTTTTTTTTTTTGGATGTTTTTTTTTTAAGATGCTTGCATCCCTGAATTCCCATCGCACTTCCTGGATGGCTGTTACATTAGCCTTTAGCCTATCCAGGTTCTCCACTAATTGTTCGCCTGCACGTGGCCTGTTTAAGGTCCGAACATTCCACGTGCAGATCCGAAAGTCATTGTCCTTGTTTCGTTTGCTGGGGTCGTCAACATTAAAATCATCCATATCCGCGGCTTGTAGTTTTTTAGGAATCGGTTAGTTTTTCCGTGTAAGGAAGTTACCCCAGCTCACAACCCCCGATCTGGAGGACCAGGCCTGGATGAAGGAGAAGTTCCTTAGTGGGAACACTCCTCCCCCCTCTCTCGTTTGCTGCCACCTAAAACCGTCCACAGGGATTGGAACCCCTTCATCAGTTAAAGGTACTAGGCACCCGATGTTCAGCACTTGAAGGATAGAGTAGGAGTTGATAGACATAGGTGCGCTTTGAAGAAAGCTCGTGGACGCTTGTGTCCTCTTCAATCCACGTAATTACCCTTTGAACATCAAAAAGAATAAATAAACAAATTAAAAAAAAAAATATTTATTTTATAAAAGTCAATAAAGCCTAAAATTGTCAAAAATGTCAATAACTTGTTTTCCATAAATTTTTTTTAACCAAATTTTGTCGAAATGGGTGTAATCCCAATCGGAATATGTATGCAAAATTCATTGCTCTCCGTTTGATAGTTCAGATTTTATAGATTTTTTCCGCTCTCCCATACAAAAGGCACTACTGTGTGTCGTAGCGACAGATTTATTAAATAAAGATGCAAGGTGAGGATTATTGTGATTATAGAACTAATAAACAAAAAATGTACAGTTATTAAATTTGCAAAAACCTTTCGTTTGTAGGTACATTCGGATGCAAATTGTTCTCACACCCTTACATAGGTCGAAGCTAGGGTCCTAATGGCGAGCGAGCAGGTAGGTACATATGTATAGGTTGCTTAAAATCGAATGAATTGAATTAAAACTGTGCGCTGAATGAATTCGAAAATAACAGTTATACGCTTGGCAGGAAAATAACACAAAGGAAAAGGAAAAAAAATATCTTGGGGAAAGTTGGGCTAAACTTATCAATGCAATGTTAAAAAAGGGTCAATCGGAAGTTGCATCGATTTTGGCTTATTAATCTCTTATAAAAAATATATATTCTCAGCATCTCATCCCTCATGTAAATTAGTATGAAAGCTGTTTATAGAATTAACATAGACCTTTTTTCAAATAAAGTTTGCTATATGTACTTACATAGGTCTAGGTACCCTTTACATTTTTCATTAGCAAAATGAGTAAAATTGTAAGCCCAGGCACAATCAACTTCACCTATTAAACAAGTATCCACCCACTGTGCGTTACCACAAATCCCAATTCAATTCGTTTGCGTCTCAATCATTTATTTATTCAACACAGATCCCATCGCTGCGCATCGATACCTTCAATCATGCCACCATATTGCCAAGCAATCAGAAGAAGATAAAAATAGCACTCCGTGGAATGTTGTACCAACAACTAGCTACATATTGCAGCGACTCACGGATACTGTCGTTCTTTACGACAGCGATTCTTTTGAACGAGTTCATAAATCCAAAACAATCATTTGAACTCTGGAACAGAGAAACAGGATGGCACTGCCGCCCCGCCCCAGCCCCATTCTGCCACCTGTTCCACACAAATATATCACCAGAAACAACAACGGCAACATATGCATGGGTACCTCTCGGTTTATTCATTCTTCATGGCAAGTTGGGCAACAACTGCGTGAACATAAAATGCAACAATGGAATCAAAAGAATCAGCTTCAGTAGAAGCCCTCTACTATCATTCCTGTGAATATTACTGACTGTGATAGATTTACACCCCGAGCAGGTATCTACCAACTACCAATAACAACACCATACATAGCAATGCATACCTCCATTCCAGCCTCCAACTACGATTCGCAATGGTCCTTGTGATTCCAATTGAAATTATCTAAAGGTAAACTGTTGCCGTGGCGTGTTCGTCCCCACCGACCATAGAACAGTACAGTGCTGACTATCATAAAAACTTGAGCAAAAAGAAATAGAATATACGCTCTGTACTCTAATAACAAACCGAAAAAGAAAAATCCAATGCTTTCCACGAAACAAAATTTGATTTCCCCGTGGAAATCACTTTATCAGATATCATAAAATTTGCTGCCAATAAAATTTTCTGGTAAATGTTCGCATTTTCCGGAAACTTGTGGGTACACCCGCGTTCGCAATGTACTAGCAAAGAAGAATTTCGCTATGAAAACGAACTGAATTGAAAGTTCTACATAAAAAATAAAGGCATTTTTCTCAAAAAACGTCCCACCCGTTTTTCGGTAAAGCGATTTTGGATCTCCCAAAACACCCAAATTTTATTTTTTTTATGTAAAATTTGACAGAACTTTGGACTAAAATGAGCAGTAAACGAACAGAGGCTTTGTTTGGCAAAAACTTTAAGTGCACTTTAAGGGTACTCAAATAGAGTCTAATCAGAAAAAATAGTGTCTTTGCTTATGATCGTACAGAAACACAAATGTATACAAATAAAACAATACACGCGTAGTTGTATGTCCTGATACAGTTGTTATTTCAATAAATGTTGTGAAGGTAGCATGGTTATCAATTACAAACTTACGTTTTGAAAATTGCGCAATTTTCAGATATTTCTCATTTCATTATTTCGCATTATTGTAATTTTCTAATTATAATATCGCATTGGCATTGGTAAATATTATTATACCGCATTTCATTACTTATAATTGTTATAACTACATTATCTCGCTTATTGCTTGCTTATTATTATTTTGCATTTTATTATTTTCTATAGTATTATTTAGTTTCTAAATAGTTTTTCCTTTCGATATTTCATGTACATGTGATACATGAAGATAACTGGTGAAATTCACTTTTTGACATCATTGAGTGTTATCTAACAAGTTGCGAAACAACCCAGGGACCAGCAAAGACGTTTGGGTTGATTTCTGTTGTGTCTCTGATGGATCCAGTTGGTGTCCGTTTATTACTTCACTTTTCGAATTCGAATCTGCTGTAGTCAATAATATCATTTGGTTATGTGTGTTGCGATTCCACTCTGATGGAATCCCCGAATCTCCAATTTTCAAGGATAAAAAAAGAAAAAAAAAAAGATAAACATTGTACAATTCTCTTGGTGGAACTGAGGCACTTGGTTCGAAAAAAAATAAATGTGCTCAGATTTTCAGCCAATTTCAATGCAATAGAAAAATGTGTCGGCGTATATGGCACTGGATCATAACAGAATATTGGGAATTTTCATTGAAGTTTTTAGATATATAGAACTGGTAGAAGTGTTGTTAAATTTTTGTCAAAGAGACCATATTTTGTGTTCATTCCTTCATGTGGGGGAGAATGATGGAAGTAGCTTACTGTCTCTTTGAATATTTTACCAATATCCGCTTTGGAATAGTGTCATTATCAGAAAATGAAAATCTGCTGCCAAATGCAAATGTTCAAGTTTGCTATTTTTGGTTTGATTCATTAGTTTTCGTTGATATTCAGTTTCCATTATCGTAAGTGTCAGTGATGGAATGATAATATTTTTGTCATTCCAGATCTATTTTCTTCAATATTGTTATTTAGGCCGTGTGTGAATTGGCTTAAAATCGCGTTAAATTTTATCCGGAGATTAATTTTTGACACTTGTCTGTGATTTGTAAGAATTTTGATGTTCGAGATTTGTAAATTTGTGTAATGTGTATGTGTTGTTATTTTGTTTAATTTGTAAATTTGTTAATAATGTTACCAAGTCCAAATTAATTTAATTGTGTGTTGTGTGCCTCTTCTGTGTTGTGTTGTGTTGTGTTGTGTTGTGTTGTTGGTTAAAATAAAAAAAAGAAAACACCGATATTCAACAGCGTTATAAATGACTTTTTATTTAAACTAAATGTTGTGTGATTTGATTCTGAATGTGACTTTAAATGTAGATTGTGATTGAGTATAATTTATGTATGTATTTATGTAACGTTACAATAAAACCAACCGATGTCGTTGGCGATCGAATTAGCAATAATAAAAAATATGATTTGTTAAGCTTACAATTAGTTAAACTATTCAAGTACGGAAGCGACACAAAAGAGAATATGCAAAAAACCAGTATTTTGTTTTGTAAAAGCAAGATCGGTTAGTTGCAATTGCAAGTAAGTATATATAAATGTGAGTATGTACAATAGATTAGGAGAAATTAAATATTATAAAAAAAATATGATGATATGATGATATGATGATTTTCTTCTTGTTTTAATATTAGGGTGTTTTGCCTAATGTTTGGCATTCTCAAACAACACTAGTGAGGTGAATCTGTACGTAGAAGTGTCAAAATTTAATCTCGGATAAAATTTAATCGTAATTTTAAACGAATTCGCACACGGCCTTAGAAAAAGGTAAGCAATACGTATAAGCAGATACCTACCATTCAGCAGAATCTTCTTTCTCAAACAAAAGAAGTGAATTATTTTACCAAGAAAAGATTATTAATACCTATATATTATAGGTATACGTATTAATACAGGGAGTTGGTATAAGGTGCACCAAAAAGCACCAGAGTAGGTTGGGTTAAGACAAGAAAAAAATCGTTTTGGAGGGGGAGGGGCATTTTTTTAAAAAATCGACTTAAAATAGATAAAAAATTATTAAAAAACAACGGCAATACTTACAATGTCATGCTATATTTTTTTTATTTTCAATTTTCTCAAAAACTGGAATACATTTTGATATCTGGTTTTTAGTGTTTGACCGAGAATTACATATTAAACACGAAAATATTACTTAGAATTTTGAAAAAAATTAGTTTGAACACAATTTGTTGATTTTTTTTTTCAAAAATCTAAGCTTGAAAATTAATTTTTGAAAAAGAAAATAAAAGAATACAAAAAAGTATGACATATGATTGTAATAATGACCATTGTTTTTTAATAATTTTTTTTCTGTCTTAAGTCATTTTCTTAGAAAATTTCCCCTCCCGTTATTTTTATTTTTCTCAAAAACAAAATGACACTTGAGTATTTTTTTTTCGTATTTACAGGAGTATCGAATATTAAAAACTATTTCTTCATTAATTTAAATTTTGAAAAAAATTAGTTTGAATAATGAAAAAAATCATTTTTTTTTTTAATTTTTAGTTTGAAAATTAATTTTGCATAAACTGTTCTCTCCAGTAACTCGCATTTAAATGGATAATCCTAAAATGGCGTATAGCTATAGCCCACTTTATGACTGCTCCGACACCGGAAATAAAAAGGGGCTATCTCAAAGGGTACTCAAAATATGTGCATTTTTCCGTTCAGTGTATTTTTTTTTATTTACTTCACGTTTTTGAATACAACTACAAATGGATGAATTCTATTGATATTCTCTTGCATTTTCTTCACTATTGGTGCCAAAACATAATGGGTAGAAAATTTGAATAGCTCTTGGACTTTTCTTTATACAGGGTTCGATGGTTAGGATAGCTTAGGTAGAAGTAGCTGTCGGGAACCAACCCACATAGATACCACATGGATCTAGGAACAAGGATCTAGGAGAGATTTCCCCTACTCTTTGAACGATTTGGAGCACCTTATAAAGCACGCAAGGTTAGTATTAGCCAGATCGCTTGGATCATTATAGTAGAAGTCTTCCAAATGGATTCTACGTCTTTGGGATAGAGCACGAAATGAACAGAGAAGGTGAAAAACTGTTTCCTTCTCCTCCTCATCCATGTAGCTTTTGCAGTAGTCATTGGCAAAGATGCCAAGTCGCGTGGCGTCTCTGCCTATGAGACAGTGTCCAGTTAATTTATTTATTTATTTATTTATTTATTCATCAATGGATAATATATCTGCTGATTACATAAGTGATAATTATAAAATTAATTTAACTAAAAATAAATAAGTTTTATATTATAATATTTACAAGACTATATTAGCTTAGTGTCTGTAAGGCGTTTTGTTTGAACTGGTTTCTGTTCATTGTAATGTCGACTTCATTGCAAACAGAGTTGAACAACGACAAAATGGGGTCATTAAGTCCATAATTAGTCCTGTGAGTAGAGACATGAAAAAGTACACATATGTTCCTTAATATTCTCTCTGGGACATAGAATTTTATAAGATTTAGTAATTCAATAGAATTTTTTCGATTTGAAATAATATCCTTTATAAAGATTATGCTTTGAGCATTTCTTCTGACTTCAAGTGTTTTCATACCGATCAGGGCACATCTTGAAAGATAATTCTGCATATCACCTGACTAATTTAAATTTCGAAGTGCAAATCGCGTGAATCTTTTTTGAATTTTCTTGATTTTTAATATTCCATTAGCGTAGAATGGGCATCAGATTATGGAACAATATTCAAGATAGGGCAGTACCAATGAATTAAACAATGTTTTAAGTGTGTAGGCATCTTTAAAATCAGCTGCGTTACGTTTTAAAAAGCCTAAGCCTAGCATTTAGTTCCCTTTGGAAACTATAAAGTCAAGGTGGGTACGAAAGTCTAATTTGGAGTCAAGGAGCACACCGAGATCCTTTACCAAATCAACTCTTAAAAGGGCGTCGTTATTGAATTTGTAAGTAAAATTAATGATGTTATGTGATCTAGATGCACTGAAAATTTTGCATTTGGAGAAGTTTAATTCTAGATGATTGTAATAACACCATACAAGGAGTAAGTCTATATCCATCTGAAGTAGGTGGCAGTCGAAGAACGATTGAATTGCATACAAAATTTTTACATCGTCGGCAAACATAAGACAGAAGGCGTTTTAAAAAACTAGAGGTAAATCATTTATAAACAATGAGAAGAGCAATGGGCCAAGGTGACTACCTTGAGGAAGGTCAGAGTCCACATGAAAAGGATTAGAAAAATGCCCAGTTATTTCAACAATTTGCTTCCTGTTAGAAAGGTAAGACTTTAACCAAGTAAGAAAAGAGCTGTTACACCCCAACTTCAATAGCTTTTGCAAAAACAAACCATGATGAACTCGATCGAATGCTTTGACAAAGTCGGTGTAGAGGACGTCTACTTTATTACCTTTTTCCATTTGGTTTAAGCAATAGTTTGTAAGGACACAAAGGTATGTTTCTGTAGAGCGACCCTTAACAAATCCGTGTTGACCTGGCGACAATGACTCTTTTACCGTCAAATAGAGCTTTTCAGTTATAACCATTTCCAAAAGTTTTGGTATAGCCGAAAGTTTCGAAATGGGCCTATAGTTTTTAATTAAATTCTTGGAACCACTTTTATGAATCGGTTAATAAATGATGATTTCCATTCTTCTACAAACTCACCCGATGCGATAGATTTGTTGAACAGTAGAGTTAGGGCAAGACTAATTGAGGAAGAGCATCTTGACAACAGAAGAGGGGGTATTTTATCACACCCTGCTTTTTTGGACACATCAATTTTGCATAAGGCAACCAAAATTTTTTACACAGTTAAGTAAGGCAGCTCAAATTTGATCAAGGGATAAATATTTGAGTACATAGTATTAACATCTTGTATTGTATAAAGTCGTTATTATAAGATGACTTAAAAAATTTGCGAAGAAGAGAATTAACAAAAACAAAAGAAAAATATTTTTGTTATTGTTTTAGTGGACTGTATTGAATTAAATTCAAATGGAAGATTTTTTTGCGACCTTTAGTCCAAGCGTTTCGCCCAGGCACGACAGTTGGGCTCATCAGTTAGATGCTGTCGTACCTTTCTAAGACGCAATTTTTGGGCGATGACTACCGACTCTTAATAAAATCTACAGCGCATACACACTGTAAATTATATTCTTCTAGGGGAACATGGTTATATTCTTGCACCTAGAAATATATGTTGTTGTTGTAAGCCCGTGGTCTGGGTAATGTACGAAGAAGAGAATTAACAAAAACAAAAGAAAAATATTTTTGTTATTGTTTTAGTGGACTGTATTGAATTAAATTCAAATGGAAGATTTTTTTGCGGCCTTTAGTCCAAGCGTTTCGCCCAGGCACGACAGTTGGGCTCATCAGTTAGATGCTTTCGTACCTTTCTAAATCTTCCATTTGAATTTAATTCAATACAGTCCACTAAAACAATAACAAAAATATTTTTCTTTTGTTTTTGTTAATTCTCTTCTTCGTACATTAACCAGACCACGGGTTTACAACAACAACATATATTTCTAGGTGCAAGAATATATTAACCATGTTCCCCTAGAAGAATATAATTTACAGTGTGTATGCGCTGTAGATTTTATTAAGAGTCGGTAGTCATCGACCAAAAATTGCGTCTTATAAAGGTACGACAGCATCTAACTGATGAGCCCAACTGTCGTGCCTGGGCGAAACGCTTGGACTAAAGGTCGCAAAAAAATCTTCCACTTAAAAAATTTGCAAAAAGTTGACAGGTTGATTGGATGTCGTTAGATTCATCATCCTCGTATTCCATCGACTGAGGAAAAGAGGAGGTACAATTGCGCTTCGAATTAATAAAAATCCAAAAAGATTTACTGTTTTTCTTTATATTCGATTCTGTGATGTTTATATATTGTTTATATAAGAAACGGTTAAGAAAGTCTAATTCTCTTCTGAATTGGAGGAACCGATTTCAATCTACGATAGACCCTGTTAATTTAAAACGAAGTTTTGTTTCTAATATTTTTCAAATTTTTTAATCTTTTATTTTTCCATGGAAGCTTATAAGATGATTCACTTGCAGGACAGATTCGAAGATGGGATTCACTTATGTGGGGGCACTTTGATGTAAATCGCGCAACTCATTTTTTGAAAAACTTAAGAGCTGCTTAATCTGAATTCCAACTGGCCAGATAGATAATTGTAGAGCAGCATTAAATGAACCAGCAGGGACACCAAGTTTAAAGTTAATAAAACGGAGAGTTGAAAAATCTATTTTCTTTTTAACTAATTTTGGGCAGACCAAACTAGTCGTCGGCAAATTTAGCTTACGTGCAGCGAAGTTAATAACATTCTCTTCGGTGACTGTGTTGCTTAAACGAGAGATATGTATAAAACGCAGCCTAGGTACTGATGGAAGAGCGCTGATAGCATCGACATCAGCATCAATGCCAAACAGCTGCTTTTGTTTTGGTTTTTTGTTTCGAACACTAGTCCGTGGAAGATAGTTATTGTTGCAGCGTTCAGACAGAGCATCATGAGGAGGAACACTGGATGACACTTAGAAGAAACACCAGCAATATTACCTGGAATTGTCCCACCGGCATTATGGCCAACAACAGCAGCAAAAGTCTCAACAACATTAGCATTGTTGGCATCAACAACAGCACAGGGGTTAACAACATTGTCATCAGAATCGACAACAACATCAGAATCAACACCTTCAAAAACAACATCAGCATCAAAAGCCTTAGCAGCATCAACACAATTTGTATTAGAGGGGGCATTAATGAAGAGATTTGGTGACGACGAAGGAAGTTCTTTATCGTTTTCCTTTTCGTTTTTACTATCACCAACACCCGCAGGGGGGGCGACGGAGGCAGCAGGTGAGCTAGCAGCTCTAAGACGAGAACTTGCACAACTACTACCAACACCAATAGGAAGAGCAACGGAGGTAGCAATAGCTTTAAAACGAGAACTTCCAGTTGAACTATTTTTAATTATTTTTTTAAGGCGTTCTAAGTTTGGAGACGCGAGAGTACTTTTCTTAGTGTTTGATTTTTTGACAAGTTCAACACTCTTAGGAATTCTTTGATCACGTGTGCTAACGCGAATAGAACGACTTGTATTTAAAACTTTATCCGCCACTTTCGTCGAGGAGCATGAATCGCCTTTAGCGACTAATGGGGAATTATTACTTAAGAGAGGACCCATGTTCTCTTGCATGAATGCAAAAAGATCACATAATTTATTCGCAAACACAGATGTCAAATTTATATTGCAGTTATCGCAGTTAAAGAAAATGTTTGCATTATACTTAATTAATTCAGTAATATTGCTTTTAAGTTTTGAATATTGACCGTGAATGCTAGAACCACAAATCACACATGATACGAAATCGGAATTTGAAATTGTGTTTAGACATATTGAACACGATGAATTCATAACTGAGAGAAGACCAATTAAGCTTGCGTCGTGGCTAAAGGTCAGACTGAAACTCTGATGCCTATAATCATACACTTAAGCCGAAAACAGATGTGCAGCTTTTTCCAATGCAGCGAAAATAAATTTACACAGGTTCTTATGAGGGCTGGAATATTTCAGGCTCTGCATGCAGTTTTTTATGCACGATATCTCTATTTCTATTTTCGCAGCATGGGGAAAAAGCTGCACATCTGTTTTCAGCTTTAGTGCTCTTTAGATCCAGCTTTGGCCAGATTTGTTTAGTCGCCACACAAGTGGTGATGTTGCTCCACCTAAGGTTTGTGCATCTTATAGCTCATTGATTTATCATAAGATTGCATGTAGCGATGGGTATACCAATGTCTCTTCTATCTGTTAGGAGAGGTATTGTTTTTCCACTTTTAACGAGTTCATCGGCCTTAAGTTCCCTGGAATGTCCCTGTGGCCCGGCATCCAACAGTGGTGAATATTGAGCTGCTGCGTCATATCCATAAGAGATGATCGACAGTTTAGGACTGTTTTACCGCCATATTATTCACTCGATACATCCAGATTTAAACTTAAATCCAGATGAATTTACATTGAATTTGTATGATTTACATCCAGATTTACCTTTCAATCTGGATATACTGAGTGAATAATATGGCCCTTAGAATTGGCAGAGACCAGGTCCAGTGATTTCAGTGCGACTTGGCTGTCAGAGAAGATGTGTATATCAGTTGTTGATACAACGTTTTCTTTAAGCCCAGACAAAACTTCTTTGATCACTAAAAGTTCCGCCTGGAAAACGCTACAATGATATGGAAGATGGAATGTGAGACGTAAATTTAGTCTATCTAAGTACACGCGTCCACCAACCCCGTCATTAGTGTAAAAAGAACCGATTCATCATTCAATAATGTCTCTTTCTCCCAGGTTGATCTAGATGGGATGGTAACTTGATAATCCTTAATGAAGTGCAATTGGGGGATGGTGTAGTCAATGTTACTTGAAAGTGATCCGAAAGAATCTAGAATAGTAGAGATAAGATATACTTGTTACTGAAAATTGTGTTAATATACAGGATGATTTGCATAAGGTGTCACAAAAGGCTAGGGCGTGAAGGTTAGACTTAGACAAGAAAAAAAATCGTATGGGAGGGGGGGTCTATTTCCCTCCGTTTAGGCGGGAGGGGCAATTTTCAAAAAAAATCACTTGAAACAAAAAAAAAAAATATTAAAAAATAACGGTAATACTTACAGAGTCATGCTATAGCCAAAAGTCTATTCTTGAATATTATGTTTAAATTAAGTTGTTCGAGGGAATAGTTTTTGAAAAATTAATTTTCAAAGTCAAAATTTTGAAAAAAAAAAATTTTCTACCTGTTGAGGTCAAGAAAATAAACATTGCGTAGTTTTTTAAACCTAAAAAAAATAAATTGCAAGAACATTTTGTTTTACAAATTATTTGTGATTTGAATACCGAGTCGTCAACTATCACGATGTCATATTACTCCAATCTTGAATTAACGGATATGCATTACTGCTACGATATGGCTCATGGTCGAAGTCTTGAAGCGCAAAGACTCTACGCTGAAATGTATCCTAATAGGAGGTGTCCAAGTTCACTACACCAGTTAACGAGCTAACCGCAAACGATAAGTTATTAAGAGCTGCATTTTGTCGCAAATTATTGCTACGGAATGAAACTGAGCATAATTACTTTAGAAGGATATTCTGGACAGATGAAGCCCAGTTTACCAAAGATGGAGTAACAAATTTCCACAATTTACATCACTGGAGTAACAGCAGTCCGCATAACAAGGAACAAAGCAAATCTCAACACCGCTTTAGCTGTAATGTTTGGCTTGGTATTGTTGGACGAACAGTTATTGGACCACTATTCCTGAATTCAGTAATAAATGGAGAATCCTATCTGCAGTTTCTACGAGACCTTCTGCCCGATTTGACAGTTTAAGGTAAGACCGCACTCGACGGAACTGCACTTCAGCGGAACTGCACGGCAACAGAACTTCACGAAGCGGAAAAATATTATTTGTATGAAATTGTATTAGCTATATCGCACTAAGCGATAACGGAACGGAACGGCGCGACACTAAACTACAAAGTTTTTTATCAGAGCAACTTTGTCGCGTCGGTGCAGTTCTGTTCCGTTGTCTTTATAGTGCGATATAGCAAGCAGCGCGCCGCAGTGCGTCAGAAATTATTGAATGTTTTGTTTTAGTACAGTAAAATACAACCGCCATCAATGCGATTTTCGATTTTTAAAATGCAAAAGTTGGTGAAAAATTTTAGGGGCTTTTTCCTAGCCCCTACCACCCCAATGTTCCCAAACACATACCATACAAAAATATTTGCCCGTTAAAACATACAACTTCAATAATTTTTTTTTCAATAAATCCAGTACACTATAAAGTTTGTGCAGGTTTTTATCAAAACCTATTGATTGTACGAAAAAAAGTGTTAAAATTTTTAATGTAAAATTATATGAGCTACAACTTTTGCCTTCACATTTTTTAAAAACACTGATAGTTTTTGGAAATTAGCGAAAAACTGAAATTCAACCCCTTTCACCCCCCGTAAAAATTTTAGCCCCGGCCCAAATTTAGGGTACTTTTTGGAAAATGCTTAAGGTACAAAAATAAACATCTCCACTAAAATTCAGTTTTGTCGGAATTTTTTCGCAGTTTTGCCTTTTTTTTGTCTAATTTTCCTGTGCTAATAGGGAATCGACCAAAAATCTTCAAACTCCAAGTTTGAAGAAAATTGCTTCATTGGTTTAGGCTGTATGAGAGACATACAGACATACAGATATGCAGACATACAGTCATCCAGACATACAGACAAAGACATGCAGACATACAGACTTACAGAAATAGAGACAGACAGACAGACCGAATTGCGGGACCCACTTTTTTCGTGTTCTCTATCATCGTAATGTCAATTTTAATTGTAATCTCCAGTTCGATTTTTGCACGATTCCACAACTTGCCTGATAGCACCTATATCGCAAGTAAAAAGCAACATTTATTAGTACCAAGCTAACTTTTGGTCTTGTGCAAATTAGTCGTCAGAATTAATTCTCCACTAATTAATTAGACACTTTCCAGTAGAAAACAATTCTTTTTCATTAATTTGGCATCGATGGGGATTGAATTACTTTTAGATCACAACTAATGTGGTATTCCTTCCTAGATTTTTTTTATTTTCCGCCACCAATACCACCGCTTGTCAGCCTTAATGAAATTGTTATTTCCGCCGCACCATCATGCCGGAGGTGTGTGAAATTGAAATTTATTTTAACCAACAATGTACATATATATAAACGTGAACGTATCCAGAACTTGCTCTGGTCCTGGTTGTTCTATGGCTTCATTTTCTCTATCATTCATCCTGCCCTAGAGCTTAAACATCAGTTACAGCTGTTCTTCGTCGCCATTTATTTTAATCCTTGTAAATGTATGTGTTTGTTCTCGATGGCGGCGCGGCGGTGGCGATGGGAATTGATGTGGGGCGGGCATAATGGGGAGAATGATTTTATATCCCTTTATTTTATGTTTTTTATTATTTTATTTTATTTTTCTCTGGCTCGTCCGTCGTCATGTTGGTTGGACACACACATATGCCCATATATGTAGGTATCGTAACAGCGAGGAAGGAGATATAAACGTAAGGCTGAAGATGGTGAATTTATCTCATATGTACACTTTACTATCCCGCAGAATCATTGCTTTGCACAATGCTGAATCGATTGGATATCCCCCAAGGACGCGACGGATACGTGTTCGACTTCGAGTAGGTAGTAGGGGGCAAGTTCGAGCAAAACATGTCGAAGGAAACTGCTGCTACTTAAAATTTATGACTTTGTTTGCACCCGAAAGGTGAATCCGTTTGAAGGAAATTAAATGATAGGAGGTGAAGAAAAAATAAAGAATCTTCTGCCTCCTGTAAGACAACGGCAAAGAGCCCGCTCTGTTTTGTGCAGTCATAGAGAGCTCACGGGACAGGGATCCCATCCGAGTCGAGTTGTAAAGATAACGCAGACACGTATAAAATATAATACCATCATTTGTACTGGGATGCACATAAGACATTCGACCCAAGCAGCAACTTGAAAAGAGGAAGCAATATCGACAAATTTTCTTCGAAATACATCCGGTGGGCGTTAACGGTAAAGATGTTCCAATATGCGATGACATTTCGTATAGCCAGAATCAGGTGCATATTCGGTATAAAGAAAGGGAAATAATGCTGTTGGCGGTGATTATGTTTGCAGCAGATGCATTGAGTGGAGGTAGATTGGAAGGAAGGTGTACCTATGTATATCCCTAGTTCATTGACTTATGTTCCAATTTGTAAAAATTTATTTTATCGGAAGTAAAGTACCTTCGTGTCTGTCTTTAAAGAATGTTCTCAATAATGCAAGCAAGTTTTTGGTGAAATTGATATTGATAGTAAAAAGTTTCATTAATTTGGTAATTTATTTTTGAAAGTTTTTCAAAAGACGGTTTTTTGTTAAGCTATTTTCATCAACCAGCTGCTTCACTTAGTTTTCGGTTTATATACCTAAAACCATAAATATTGTATCATTCATGTAAGGCAATTTTTGATGTAATGCTCAAAGTGTACATATTATGTAGATACCCATTAAATCATAGATAAAAACAGAACAAACATTAAAATTTTATTATTATACTAGTTAATATTTACAAAGGTCATTTTTTGTTTAACCCCTTTGAGAATCAAGTTTTTTTTTTTTTGTTGTAAATTAAGAATGGTGGCAAACTATTCCATTGTAAGCTTGAAAATGTTTCTTTATTTAGGGATTTGATTCGGTATCCATCAACGAAAAAAGCATCACTGTTTTATAAAGTGTTTGACTTTATTTGGCGGTGCTCGACAAAAAGCACACCAAAAAAAGAAACATGCGGGAACATAATCAACCCATCCATGGGCAAATTTTTTCATGGGCTTATGTGGGCTAGAGATTCGGGAAGTATTTGCTACAGTTATTGTGCAGCATCTTTAATGAATGACATGAGGCTTATAGGTTACAATTTTGTATGAAAGAGAACCCGATTTAATGCAATGCATTGCATAATACAGATTGGCCGAGCGGTTAGCGTGCTAGACTATTGGTGCAAGGGGACTCCGGTTCGATTCCAAGGAGTGTGAGTAATTTTCAATTTGTTTATTATTTATTTCGTCAATCAAGTTACAGTAACTTTATAAAGACAATAAGTTTAAATTTATAATGAATTCAGTACTTCAATCTTAATATCTAACCTACTTTTATTGAAATCAATTATATTATCAAATTCATTATAAGCAATACATGATTCAGTTAATGGATTATGTTTTGCATAACTTGTACTATGATACGGAACATAAAAGAAATCACCATCTCTTGGTCGCAAACTGCGAGAAGGTGCATATATATTGAACAATCAATTGAGCAATCAATATTTGAACTAAGGATATCGAAGGCCAAGAGTACAGAATACAATTTTCTTCTCTTTACTAGAGGCTTTAAATCAATTAAATTACATCTGGTCTCATAAGACGGGATAGTAGAATTTCTAAATATCCTTCGCAAAGCAAACTTAGTAAACTTTTTCTGGATTTTTTCAATCCGATTGATACTTGATTGAGTATAAGGATTCCATATAACGCAACAGTACTCCACCAACGGTCTTACAAGGGATAAATAAAGAGTTTTTAAAGTATAAGGATCTTCAAAAGACTTTGAATTTCGAATTACGAAACCCAGCATAGAGTTTGCTCGTGAAATAACGTGGTCCACATGAAGTGAAAAAGTCATGTTAGAGTCAAAAATAACTCCAAGATCTTTTTGACTTATTAATCTTTGTAAAGAGTGATTTTCAATTTTGTAATCAAAACAAGCGGGATTAGCTATTTTTGAAAAAGTAACAACACTGCATTTGTTATTGTTGAAAAATAGCCCATTAATTTTACACCAATTAACTACATTATTAAGATCAAGTTGAATTTTGCTTGCATCTAGTGAAGACCTTACAATACTAAAAATCTTAAGATCGTCAGCATACAAAAGACACTTTGAGTAGGAAAGATATGCTGGTAAATCATTAATAAAAAGAATAAAAAGGAGTGGACCAAGGTGGCTACCCTGAGGTACACCCGAAAAGTTTATTATTTCTTTTGAAAGTACATTTCCAATTTTCACAAATTGTTTTCTGCCAACCAAATAACTTTTAACCCAATTAAGGAGTGCGGAGTGAAACCCAAACAACTCAAGTTTTTTTTACAAGAACGTTGTGCTGCACACGATCGAAAGCCTTTGCAAAATCGGTGTAAATAAAATCAATTTGTAATCGCTTTTCCAAACTACGAAAACAGTAATTTGTGAAAATAGACAAATATAATTACAAATATTTACAATACTAATAATAATAATAATAATAATTATCTCTAAAGACCCTTTCAGGTGATCATACGGAAAAATAAAAATAAAAAATAAATACAAAAGTTTTTTTTTTTTTGTATATATAAATACATTCCTTCTATAGCACTTCTTACAAATCTTTTAAGAGTATTCTTCAGAGTAAAACGATTTTACTCCATAAAGGTGAAATAGGAGTGAAAAAAGGCCGCCTTTTTAACTCTTTGGAGTGTAATACAAAACTAATAGAAGTAGGTTAAGGAGTAATAAGAAACTTCTTTGGATGAATATAGGACTAAAATTAATAGTTGCGTTATCACATATGTGAACCTTGAACCATCGCATACTTATATCATCGGTATAGAAAACAGAAAACGCCTATAGTTTTTCTATAGCGATGATCTAAAATCGTTTGAGTTTGTTGTTTACCGTTCCTCATTCTGTCATCTTTTTTTAAATTAGCCGTGTTTTTTTGCAAGCACGGAGGAAATTGGTCGAACAAAAAGGATATCAGGGTTTACCGACGCCATCACAGAAAAAACATGGAGTTTACATTCAAATTATCGATAACATATATATAATTCACGCCGGTAACACAGTTTTTCTCCGTGCTTAAGTTAAGCACCAAAAATTCTCCATGCTTAGCTAAGCCCGAATGGGCTTAGTAAATATTGCATTTAAGACTTTTGAGCCACGACATCGTTTTCTATATTCGATTCCCTTCGGGCTTACAAAAAAACACGGCTACTTTTTTAGTAGTTGCCTGATAATCATTCTATAAAAATGTCATGTATAGGTCCCATATTAATTCCTAAACTAAAGCCTTACAACATTTGCATATACAATCAATATCGGAACGAAGCGACAGCTACTATTATAAGGGTTCTTTAACTTTGTATAGGATAATTTTGGGAGCAAAAACTCTATGGTCATTTTATAGTGTGACTATGGTATGATTATAGAAAAATTGACTCATTGTGCCTGTAAGGCTGATATAATGTACTCCCGAGAATACTTAAGCGATGAATTATACCAACATGAACTCCTATAACGACTTAACTCCGCTCTGGAAGGGCTATAAAAGTGCTATAGCAGTGAATAATACTTAAGTTGCCAACATCGAAAGCTATTTTGTTAGTTGGGAAGAGCCAATTGCATGCCGAAACCATCCCTGAACCTCAGTTAGTGCGCCGACTTCTGTGGATTTAAATGTCTGCACCACGATTGTAAAACTGGCCCTTAAAGACTAAAAACAATCGCAAAGTACTGCAGTTCGCTCGCAGTACTTCTATTCTAGCAGAGTTGGGAAATAATGAGACCAAACCTGTCTGACATAGTCAAGAATAGGTCTAACATTATGTTATTTAACCCCAAAGCGAATTTGAGCACATCACAAAAAACTTTATTGTACGTAGCTCACTTAACGTTGGGTTCCCCTAAATTACTTGTGGCCCTTAAGGATTCCAATCAACCAAACGGGACAATGGAGGACAGCTTAATAATTAATCATTGTTCGATCAAAAGTTCAGAAATTACAGTTTTGCATAAAGAAGGGAAATACTTCTGTATTCATTGCAGAATCCGAATCAGAAGGCTTCTTGGCGAGCAATCGAAAACGAAGTTTTTCCTAAGTCTATATTGCCTAATAAAATACAGAGTTCCTTATCTCATTACATTACAATTAACTTTTCAAAAAGTTGTTCATACGCAGAGGCAATAGCTTAATATACGGGGATCAAAAAGACGATTTTGGATACTGAAAAGCGAGAAGAAAATTTTGGTAGAACCTCCTCCAAGACCTCGAAGCAATTTTGGTAAGCTGATATTTAATGAAAAAATAGAATTGCATACCTACTAATTTGTACTCCTTCTTAGACTTCTCCTACTACGTTCGAAAATGTCGAAATGAGGTGGATGCCATTTTATAGATCCGTCAGTCAGCGAAGCGTCTCGTCGATGCACAAGAAGGGGGGCAGAATTTCAACAACTTAGGTATTCGGAACGACGAAACTTATTAAAACAGGAGGGATTGATAATAGTCAATCAAAAAAAATATAATATACGCACCGCATATATGACGAATCAGCATCAGCATATTTATATAACCCTCCTCGATGAGGTTCAAATCTTAGATACATAATTCTTTCACATGTGGATATCTCTAATTAAGCCACATTTTCTTTTATTCTTCGTTAAATAAATATGCTAGTTTCCTCTCAAAAGAATGATACTGACGTACAATAAACTAATCTTTGTGGATGAATTTATTGTAAGTAGCTACGTATCCTCAAAGGCGTCTATTTCAGTATTAAAGTGGTAGTATGAGCCCACCTGTGATTTCATGAGTCAATTATGCGAATAAAACTGACGCGACAGAAAAAGTTTGTCACATAATTAAGTAGAATGTATATCCTATAAGTATTATGTATTCCGTATTTTGCTTTCGCCATTTTTTGTTTTTCTTCATTGTAATTCGACCCAGGAGGTCTTGTTTTATGAGATGAAGGATATCATTGCTCGGGGGTTAATCCCTACAACCAAAGTGTTATTAATCACGAACAAACAAAACGTGCCGAAAACAGGGATAAGGTCAATTGTTTGACTTGTGCAAGTTTGTTTTTGATATTCAATGCCTGATGACGATGAGAGAAAAAAAAATTTCTTTCAATTGTCAGCTGTTGGGTTTTTTGTTTTGAAAACATAAGCCCATGTTTAAGCCTATTGCCCAAATGTATGTATTATATTGTGCTAATTTTATTTTATTAGTCTGTGGTTCAGCAATTAATGTGGAACAGGATGTTGCAGGAAATGCCTCCACTAATATGGTAAGCTTACTTGGATTGATACCATTGAGGTGTATAACTGCAAATCATCTACATCTTTATATATCATGAATCTCTCTTAATTGAAAGCATCAATTCGAAATAATTAAGTATAGTAAAATTTTGGAAGTGGAAATTGCCTGAACTCATCATATTTTCGTATTCCCAAAGCGTTTCTGAAATATATTTCCAAAACAAACTGAATTAACGTGTTAGGCAAGCTAATTATCCACAAACAAGCGTGAAAAAGTTCAACAAAAGCCTCCAAAAATTATATTGCAAATATTTGCTTGCTAAACCCATTATAGCCGAAAAAGAAGGAAGGAAAATGCCTTATTTATATCAATCCGGTTATCCACGAAACAATAGTCATGGAGTAGGAAAATAAACAAGAAAACAAGTTGCTGTGCGGTTACCAACATCCTGCGGGAACTTGGAAGTTATGGAACTCCGCACGTTAAAACATTAAACGACGGAGAAAATCTAAGCGGGTTAAAAAAAAAACATCAGTGCTTCGTTCAGTTTACGGTGAACCGCACCTCAGAGTCTGAACTTCTATTTGAACCAATCCCGATTCTCCCTTCTCTCGAACTTTACGAAGTATTTACCTAAAACTGATAATGCGAGACACACTTTTGTCTTCTTCGGGAAGCGATTAAAGTATGAAGACAAAGTTCAATTCAAGAAGTGCACCACCGGGGCCCATGGATTCTGTTGTACTCCATTGGATTGATTCATATAGATGGTATCTACCTATACGTACTATCCAAAGAATGGTCGTCGCTAAGTTTCTCTTGTGCTGCTTACTTAGTATACGGAGGATTAAGAAAAGATAAACATTTGTAAGGATTTGGAGAAGAGAAAACTTTCTCTACATAGCCCAACTGTACACACAGAGGAACTTAACTACATGTAGTTATGCATATTATATACATACAAATGTTCGGTTTCTATACGACCAACGTTTTCTTTACTACCACGGACGTGGTCCCACACATATACACGTTTTATAAAGCACTATAGGAAATTCGGAGTAAGTTTTTAGCCCACCATGCCGTTATTTCAGCAACCCTTATCCGAACTTCACCTTTCGTACTAGTAAGTAAGCCTCGTTAATATTTGCTAGGCTGGCACTGCAAAGCACAACGACGCACGTGGAATTAAACACTGAGCACTGAGGCACTCTTAATTCACAACTGGCTAGAATAGTTTTGGTAAGTGTTGCCTATTTATATTTTTGCTGTTTATTTGTATAAGATTTTCTTTAAATATATATGTTTTTTTAGTTTGCCTAGATATTAAAGTTGTTTTAAAGCGAAGAAAAAAAACAACAAAACTTGAAAATTATTGTTGTTGCTGTTCTAGTGGACTGTATTGAATAAAATTAAAAAAAAAAACTATCGTTTTTAAACAACGTTACTGAAATTCTATGGTAAATGCTATTCCAATAAGGACCCTTTATTTTTATATGATCATTTAAAGGAACATTTCTTAGAATTTATAGAACGTGTCGTTCAAATGTTCGCTATATTATGGAATAACATGTGATTTTAACGCAACAAATTTTCGGGTTATGAGAGGCCAGGTTGTAAAAAACAACAAAAAAGAATTGTACGGGTGGAACGTGGAAGGGTCTATTTTCCGCAATATGGGCGGGTGATGATTATAAAAAAAAATTTTCTTCGTAAAAAAAATATACATTCAAAAACAAGGACTATACTTAATTATATCATATAGCTTTCTAAAAGCCAGAAATCGCATCTCTTATTTAATTTTTTAAAATAAATTCATTTTCAATAAATAAATTTAAAAAAAATTATTTTCAAACTAAGAAAAAAAAAATAATAAAATATATATATGTAGGTATCTATTCTTATCTAAAAAAAAAATACTTGAGTATCTAATCGTTTGAATTTCAATATTTCACGTATCACGTTCAGATCAATTTTTGTCGAACGTTACAAACTAGACCATTGTACGCTTTGTATTAATTTTTAAGAATATTCTTAGTCGTAGTCGTAGTTCGGAGTCTGACGTTCGATGTCTGACGTTGCCGTTTTCGTAAGCCACAATTTTTTGGTAAAACAAATACACTAACGGCTATATTATTGACTTTCTTCAAAGCTAGTTTTACTGAAAAACTAGTTCTATAAAGGGTTTTCAAGTTTTAAGCTTCTCAAAAAAATTATTGATTTGATTTAGATGTCAAACTATGTATGAATATTTTGATTTAGATGTCAAATTTGTAGAAAACTTAAAACTCGAAACCGCTATAGATCTAGTTTTTCGGTAAAACTAGCTCTGAAGAAAGTCAAAAATATGGCCGTAAGTGAACTATTCAGCGCTCAATTAAACGCCAAAAAGCAGCTGACAGGGAACAGCTGTCAAATACATTTGAATCTAAAGACCAAAAAACGTTCGTATTTCGTGGATGGCAGGTAAGTAATATAAATTCACATTTATTATTATCTAAATATTGTTAATATTATTTTTTTGTACAGAAAATGGGAACAGAAAACAACAAAAATAAGAAAATTCGGGGTAAAGATGAGGAGTTCCTGTTAGACCTGTGAGAAGAAAAGAAGCCACAGCTTAGGAATCCAAAAAAAGGGGGCACATTTTTAAAGAAATGACACAGCATTTGAGTGTGTAAGATACACTGATGAGGAGCACTGCTGTCGAAATCGGATAATCCGTTTGCGTCAGACAACATCAGTTATGATGGGGGAAAAGAGTGGTGTTCAGGAACTTCCTAAAAACATTCAAAATAATCTATTTGACCTAGGATGTACGTAAATGTTACTCGTTACATTTATGCTAAATTGCAGCTTCGAAAAAATTACCAGAGAATGTTGAAAGGTTAGCGAGGAATATTCGCGTGTTTTTTTGTCGCATAGCTCTAAAAGACAGACAGACTTTCGTCAATTTCAAGAATATTTCATAAGATATTAAAAACATCTTCTACCCATGCCCCAGGCGGTTATCGCTTGAAAATGCTATGTCACGAATCTTAGAGCAGACTTTGCTCACAGCATTTATGCAGACTTGACCAATGAATTATATTTTCAATTTTACAATATATTTTAAAACTTACAACTCTCAACCATTCCTGTGTGCGTGTCTGCAGGAATGGGGGGGACCTACAGTTTATTGCCGAATCCGAACGGCTAAGGTGAGCAGCACTTTTCTATGACAAGAGATACTCTTGGAGGATTGGTCACTTCCTCGCAAGAGGTGGTAGCTCCGAAAAAACTTAAGCTGGAAGCGGCTGGTATTTAACCCAAGACCTCTGGCATGACAGTCCAACGCACTTACCATTACGCCATGGGCTACTACGTCTTCAAATAATCAATAATATAAATATTTGTATTCATAGTGATATGTTTATCATAAAAAAAGTTGATTAGATAATTCATAAAATTGATGTATGTACCTTTAATGAATATCTGAATAATGAAAAATAGTTATAGTTAGCTAGTTAGTTATTTAAGTTATTTTCTTGCTGTAATTAAACGTTATTAAAAAAAATATTAAAACAAATTTTTCTGCGTAATGCGTTCGCGTTTAAAATATGCAAAAAAAAATTGTATGTATTGCTCTGGCCATTTCTAAAACGACACTCGGCAGTACTAATGAGGAGGTTAAAACTAAAATACACAAGCTCAAAACAAAATACAAGTAATTTGTTTTTAAATTATCACTTCATTCAAGATTAATAGAGCTCTATATGTACACAGGAAGGAAAGAAAACTAATTGGGCTGTGTGGTAGCTCCCCTTTAGGATGTGAACTCTATTCTCAAAAATGCGATCGAGGAGTTGAGTTTAAAGGTACAAGAAAGGGTTTCTTGCTGAAGCCAAAAAGTTCTACTCGCAAATTAATACATTATTAATAAATTAATTGATACCTTATATGTCGGCTCTGAACTCTTAGCACCCCATACATGGAAAATTCGAAAAAAAAGTATGCAGTTTAAAAGGTCAGTAATTGGTCATAAAAGGTCAGGTAGTTTAAGAAATTGGTCAGGCTTAGAAAATTTTTAATCCAAGGTTGAAGTTTTTCAAGGTCACCCGCGATTTTTGGCACCTCATTAAGGTAGCTCAATCCTGATAAAAGGTCAGCTAATTTCAGAAATTGGTCAGCCTTAGATTTTTTTTAATAAATGTTTTAATTTAATTTCTTTCAATGTCGTTACAAGGTCGTATAGACTGTTAGCACCTCATTTGTGGAATTTTCAAAAAAATTGTATGTCATCTGAAAGTTTACTTATTCCTCATAAAAGGTCAGCTATTTTCAGAAATTTGTCAGGCATAGATTTTCTTTTATGAATTTTCAAAGTTTATTATTTTTTCAAGGTCATAGAGATTTTTAGCACCTCATTTGTGGAATTTAAAAAAAAAAATGTTTACTGTCTGAAAGATAACTTAATCCTTATAAAAGGTCAGCTAGATTCAGAAATTGGTCAGACACAGATTTCTTTTTATGAATGTTTTAAGTTTTTTTCAAGGTCACAGTATAAGACTTTTAGCACCTCATTTGTGGGATATTCGGAAAAAATATGTACCATCTGAACGGTTATTTAATCTTAATTAAAGGTCAGCTAGTTTCAGAAATTGGTCAGGCTTAGATTTTTTTTAACAAATTTTTGAAATTGTTTTCAAGGTCACAGTATAAGACTTTTAGCACCTCATTGGTTGAATTTTTAAAAAAACTGTATGCCATCTGAAAGTTCACTTAATCCTCATAAAAAGTCAGGCTTTTTCAAAAGTCGGTCAGCTATGGCTTTATATGTCACTATATGTATAATGTTAATGTATGTTTACTTCTCCAATTGTGCTTTTTTTTTGCAGGAGTGGGTGTTTCGTGTTTATGATATGAAGAACAATAACAATCAAGAAATAATAAAGAATTGCAGAACAAAGCCTAAAATGGGTACATATTTAAATATATTCGAATACAATATTTTTTAATTATTCTTAAATCGATAATCTTTAAAATTATGCTAAATAACAAGTTTTACGTTTTTACAATGAACTATTGCGCCCAGCCCTCAAAATTCGACTGCCAATTACGTACATTATCTTTTAATTGCTAGAAACTTTGACTGAATATAAAAATCTACAAGTACTTTGTATGAATTTACATACTATTTAAATTAAATACATCATTTTTCATGACTTTACGCCTATTAAAACCCAAAAAGAAATTGACTGAACTGACAATACCCAACTTAATATATTTTTTTTGTTATACACGACGATTTTACCAATGCGATATGGTTCAAACAGCCAACTTAACCCCACTGACTTTTTGTATTCTGTCGCTCTGCCACTTTTACCGATTCAAACACAAACACATGCCCAATAATGGGTCTGTTTTTTTACTTCCGGAAACTGCCAATTTCTACGAATTTTAGTAGGTACTATTTAATGTTTTTTTATATGAACTTTGACAGAACTTTGCACTAAAATTCGTAGAAATTGTCAGTTTTGGGAAGTAAAAGAACAGAGCTAATATTGAATTATTTTGTAGTTTTTTTTTGTTTTTTGTAGGTATTTCGTGATGGTTCTCAATAAAATATAGGAGATGGAAACTCGTGTTTAAAAAAAACACTTAGTCTGAAGTTTGAAAAAAAAAATCGCTTCGGTAGGTCGAGGTACAGACAGACATAGAAAACAGTGGGACCCACATTTTTCGCGTTCTCTACCATCGTAAAGTTAGGTCTGATTACAAAACCTTCCCATATCACAAGCACAAACGTTTGGGCTTTTTTTCCTTTAAAGTGGTAACACTGACAGCCAATATTCTCCCCAGCCAAATAATGCATAGGTAGGTACTATTTGTAAAAGAGCTATGTTAAAAAAAAATCGTATTACCAGCACACGCATTTCTTACCCCTGTTGCAGCTATGAAATTCAACACAAACAAAACAGTGTAGTTGGCAAACACAATTCGACCTGAAGCAAGCAATCTTGCAAAAATGTTGGTGATGTACAACACTGTATGCTTTTATGGGTCGTCCTGCATCCTGATAGCACCAAATTAATCGCTGAGGCAAATTGCAGTCGACAAAGATTATATACGACTCCAACTGCGATTACGACGATGACACAGCAGGCATCTTTGCTGATGACTGCTTGCGGCGATGAAGTGGTACCAAACCAAGGCAAAGCAACGAGAAAAAAACTCATTACTATATCCAGGGATTAAACTTTGAAATGAACTTGGAGCACGATGGCACTTTCATAGGAAGTTGAATAGTAACCTCTGCTCCGCATCCCTCTCAAACGAGTCGCAAGTATTACCACCACCACGTCTTTAACCATGCCTTTTCTACCGCCAACAACTTGCACCTTTACTTCAAGGGAAGTTATTATTACATCGCATTGCGATATTTTATTGCAGTTGCAGCTAGTTTTTCTCGCAGTCCCAAAACCAAAAGTACGGAAACGAATGGTACAAACAATGGCTGACGGCGAAATCTCAATATTTAAATTTACTCAGAGCAAATAGAAACACTAAAACACTGCAATGAAGGGAGTAGTTGACAGTGCAATAGCGCCAGTATTTATTTTGTGTAAAAGAACTTCTGGAAGCCATTTGACACTTTTATAATCCTTTATGTGGCGGAGTTGAAGGCAAGAAAAAGTTGAAAAAAAAAATGATTTTGAAGGCTAGAAAAAGTTGAAAAAAAAATGATAATGAGATGATTATACGTCCTTCGGCAACAAGTGCAAGCGGATAGTACCTAAAGTCCTAAGTGTTTCCTTTTTTTGAAGCAACTTGGGGGAACTTCTGTTTTTAATAACTTCTTTTTTATGGTGGTCGGTTTTGAAAATATTACAATTTCGAATGAAATTTAGTATTTGTCGTGTACTTATTTGTTGTCCTGTATTTGATTTCTTTTTTAAGATGGCATTAGTAGGTTTCTTTTGTTCGTAACTATTCACCATTATATACTTAAATACCTGTCACGCTATTTGTCATAATTTTACACATCAAATCACTTAACTTATTGATTTAAATAATTTCAAACAATAAAACCAAACCAATTAGAAACACTTAACAACATGCAAACATGAAAATGCACAAATTCGAGACGAAAATGATTTGAATATAACCTACAAAAACACTGAATTTTATACATGAAAATTTCACCATTAACTTTTTTATTTTCAATAACTAAACACTTAAATTAACTTAATTATAGAGTAATTAATATTTTCATACGAAAAAGTTGAACAAATCGCAAATAATTTGCAAATAAATTTAACAAAATGTTGTAAACATAAATATGTATATATAATCCAAGCAATATTTTAGCTTACATAATTTTTTTATATAATGTAACGCATTTTAAATTTTCGTTTCATGTGGTGAGTAAAAAACATCATCAAAAAAGTCAAATTGGCACCATTAAGCTGCACGAAATTGGATATAAAAGGCGAGCTAATCGAGCGAATCCGAATCCTGAATTCCACGAGTCAACATCTGCGATAAGTATAGTAAATCAATTTGAAATTGCTTGACGATTTATACGTCGAACAAAAATATTTTTATAAACTTAATAATTTAACCCATTGTAGTTAATAAAAAAGAAAGGGGGAAAAACAGATTGAAATCTTTTGTTGAATTTATACGTCATTCGAACATAGTTTGATAACCTTTTTTTATTTGACATAAGTAAACTTACAAGTTTGTTTGTACAATTCAGGTGGAAATTGTTAGACGATTATATACTTAAAACAACCTTCACTTGAAATTAGATTTTTTAACTATGTATAATTAAGAAGTCTTAAATTATTAACAAATTGTTAGGAGATTCAAAACGGACAATAAAGGACGAAGTCATTAATTAAAATAACACTTGTTACGCCTTCTCATTTTTTCTTAAAGATTTTGAACACTCAACGTTGGTCAAAAAACAAAATTTTTTTTCAGTGCAATAAAGTTGGATGAAAAATATTTTTCTGATTTAATTTAATAAAATAAAGTGTTTACGTGTTCGATTGTTGACCATTCCATGATTAAAGAACATATTATTAAAATATTCGGTTATTCTTAAGAAGCATAATTTTTGGAGCCTATAACAGAACAGCCAGTAGGCATTTTTACAAAGACTAAAATAATGTTTTGAACTGTAAATTGTTAATATTATTATTTTTTAGTTGATAGCCAACTGATATATTCGAATAAATATTAATCGATTTCACACTAACGTTTGCAGGAAAAACTGAATTAAAAACAAATTACCACCTATGAAAAACGAAAATAATAGCACGTGCCCGCAACTTTAACGAATGTCAGACTGGCTATACTGTCAAACGAAATGGCTGCGTTTGATTATTTTTCAAAAGGCAACGATTATAGTTCTTTTTATTAATATTCGGTTAATAAATCGTCCTAAGATCTCTTGTGTGAATTCAAAAATAAATTCTAGCAAGAATCGGTTGCAGATTGGCAAAGTAAGAGCTACTTAAAAATGAGTCAAAAAGGAAGCGAAAACGAAAAAATTAATTCTTAAGTTTTTTGATTTAAAATTAACTCAAAAACCTGTGGTCCGCCTGCATCGCCCACAGCGGAACACCCTATATACCGAAAATTTGGTTTTATGACCAATTTCGTTTTTTAAAATCACGTACACTGCCAATCACTTGGATGAGACCACAAATTTTGCGATCGATTTGCGCTCTTTATACCTGTCGGAAATTTTTTACCCTGCAACATTTACAACCTATGAACAGGTACTTTTTTTTCCCATAAGGAAGTCATGAAATTAAAGGGTTTTTTTTTACAACTTTTGTTTAGAATATTTAAAAAAGTGTTTAAAAGAACTCTTTTTATTTAATTTAAAACAAAAATGGGTTCCGAAAAGACGTTGACAGGGACAGAAAGAGGAAAAATAGATGCTTTCAAGGATTTGGAACTCTCAGGCCGAGAAATAGCAAGGAGGCTCAATAGAAGTAAAACTGTGATAAACAATTATCTTGCGGATTCACAAAACTATGGGAAAAATCAAAAAGGACGCACAGCCGAAGCAACAACATCACGAGAAAAGCGGTTTATTCTACGGCTTGCCTCAAATTCTACTCTACCAGCGGAGTATCAGCCAGCATAGCAACGATCCGAAGGATATTTAAAAAAATTGATGCTATCCAGCGACGAAAACTTAAAAAGAAACCTGTTTTGAGGCAAGTACATAAGGAGCTTCGAATGAATTTCGCGAGGGAACATGTCGCTTGGAGCATTGAATGGAAACGCGTTTACTTTTCTGATGAAAAAAAGTTTAACCTTGACGATCCCGATGGTTTTCCATGATTTTATTTCCATGATCTGCGAAAAGAAGAGCTTATTTTGGCAAGACATCACAGCCGTACATCCGGTTTCATGGTGTGGGGAACTATTACCTACTATGGCGCAATCGAGTTGGAGTTTTTTCCACAACAATTTACGGAAATGACTACAAATGTTTGCTGGAACCGTCATTTCCAAGAGTAAAAAATATTTTGGCACCTCTGCCTTGGATTTTCCAACATGACAACGCTCCAATCCACACATCCAGGGTTGTAAGAAGTTGGATTCAATCAGAAGTCGTGGAACTTTTGACATGACCGCCCTATTCACCTGAGTTAAACATAATTGAAAACGTTTGGGCATGGCTGTCTCGTAAAGTTTATAAAGGCGGCAGACAATTTAAAGACAAGGACACCTTAATTGCAGCTGTTCGTGATGCCTGGGACCAGATTACACTAGATTATTAAAAAAAAACTTTATGATTCTATTCCAAACCGTCTTTTAGAGGTAATATCGAAAAATGGCGGGCATATTCATTATTAATGGAGAGAAACTAAATCTATAAATAAATTAAAACCATAAAATCTAAGCATTTCTTTCATAAAAGTGGCGCACTTTTTTATACGCTTTTTCGGTAGTTCATTAATTGATCTTGGGAAAATCCTAAGGTAATTTATAACTAATCCTTTAATTTTATGACTTCCTTATGGGAAAAAACGTACCTATTCATAGGTAGTAATTTTTTCCGGGTAAAAAATTTCCGACAGGTATAAAGAACGAAAATCGATCGCAAAATTTGTGGCCTCATCCAAGTGATTAGCAGTGTACATCAACACCAGAGCTTCAACATCAAGCCATCACCTAGGCTTGAAAAAGATACCGATGATGATGATGAAACATTCCAAAATCCTTACCAGAACCAATCAATAAGGAGTTCTAAGAAAAAGTATATACACTTTACACAATTAAAAAAAGTTCTATATTTATTTTAGAGTTATACAAAAGATGAAAAGTAAAAAGAACACAATTATGTAAAGAAAACCAAAACTGAATACATTTAATAGGCCCAAGAGTCTTTATAGTTCTATTCGCTTAAATTCAGTGGAAAAGTATAAGTAAAAAACAAATAAATTTGGTGGCACAAACGGCTCATGAAGAACCAAGGCCTAGTGACTTACAACTCTCAACTTTTCCTGTGTGCGTGTCTGCAGGAATTTAGGGGACCTACAGTTTATTGCAGAACCCGAACGGCTAGAGTAAGCGGCATGACAGTCCACCGCACTAACCATTGTTGCATGCAAATATTTTGAAAATTAAAAAAAGCAATAGTTAACCACAGCCTACCTTTATAGATTTTGCGAAAGATGCACTAAAAAGAGAATTTCAAGAAAAAAAAGAGCCAAGTGAAGACTCGGAAATGTAAAAGTCGCAAAAAAAAAGTTGTGGAGTATAATATAAGTTAAATTTTGAAGTGTGTCCCAGAATCTAATTTGTTCAAAGTTTAGAGCCCTATTCTGCTATTCGATCCGATCCAAACTATCGAATTACGTAAATGTTTCATTCAATTTGCTTTAAATTAATTTTTAAATCATCTATTTTTAGAGTGCAAATCCTAACTGATATTTAGTTTTGAAATTCTTAAAAGAATCGAATTGTTTAAATCCTGTTTTATGAAAATTTAAACCTACAAAATTTGGGGTAGTTATTCCCCTCCAACGGATAGCAGAATAAAAACTTTCACGCGATTGTTTAGCTGAATAGTGCTGTATATCTAAATTTCTTGATTACGGAAACGCATACTTGGGCTTAAATGTTAAAACCTTTGTGATCAGCTGTAACTTAACACTTTTTATCGGAAAAAAATATAACATAAATGAAATAGACGGTGTGCATTTAATAAAAACAGCAACGAAGGAAGCACAATTTGACGCGTGCGAAAGTTATTACATGCAAAGTGGAACAAGCACTATACCAAGCCAATTGGAACATTTTATGCCTTTTCAACTGCATTTAACTGTTTGTCATTTGTTTACGTATTAATTGTAAATACTGTATAGGCGTTTTTACTGAGTGTTTTTATGACGTCTCGTTGACACTAACATATTTGAATTTAGTCGTGTTGCTGATGATGGAAAAAATGATGAAATAAAAATTATAATAATAATTTTTTATATAAATCTAAATCAACTGAACAGATACTTTTGATGTTTTATCCTCCGAGTTTTTAAGGTCGATTGGAATGGCATAATTTGTTTTTTCTTTGTTTGAAAAAAAAAATTAAAAAAAAAAAAAACAGTTTCTTGAGTTCACGTCTAAAAATGTATTCATGTTGTGTAGGGTCTCCAAGTTGTGTATGTTCATGTAAATGAATGAAATAAAAAATAAAAATATTAAAATTATTTAAATATTTAATGCTTTATTATTTATAAATAAAACTGTCACAACTTATGTTTATAATTTATTTGGCGACGCGTTTCGAAATTAAAATTTCATCATCAGACGCGAACTTTTGATGTTTTTCATTAAATAAAAAATGTATGTAACTAACTCTAGTTGGTTGAACTCGAAACTGAAGAACTGGCCCTTATTAAGGCAGGACCGGAATTCCATCAATTAATTTTTTCTTCGTTGGGGTGCTAAAAGCCCTCTGTACCCACCCCCCTCTCATGACCCTAAATAAAAGTTTCAAACTATTTTTCAAAGGCGTGCAACTATATGTCCAAAAATCTCTAAATTCTAAAATTTAGTTTTGATCATTTAAGAAGTTAATCTCTAGTTGATCTCTAGATATATGAAAGTTTGTAGTCTGCTATCCAGAGGGCAACGAATGTTCCAAATTTCATATTAATGTCGATCAAAAATAAAATTAAAAAATTAGATTTTCTTCGAAACTTTGAAAAAAATATCGATTTGCACTGAAGACAGGAGTTTTAAAACAAAATAATTAAAGAGAAATTGAATGAAAAATTCCCGTGACTTAAAAGTTTTGATTTAATCGTTTACCAGAATAAGACTGATTTTTCGATTAGCTAATTCAACTTTGATTTCATGAGAAAACTCTATATTCATTATTAAACACTACCTTTAAAATCAAAACTCATTATGTAGAACTTTTGTCTTTTCCAAAAGAAGACTTTTTCAAGTGGATATGTACCATTAGCAAAAATATACAAAACAGTGCTTTATTTTGTTCTTCTATACAGTTTCAATAACATACACAGCACTAAACACAAGAAACACGATCTATAGCTCGTTATATATTGCTTTTCGCATGTGCTCTACTACGTATGTGGACGACTGGAAAATTTGTAGAATTTATTTCGAACATGAATACCATAGGTACAAGGTTGTTAGATAATAGAAATATCAAATTTCTTTTGCAGAGCCATTAGCTGACAATAAACGGAACATACATTCGACATTGAGTGGCATGAACGACAAATAAACAGCACCCAGCATCTTCTCTGGTTTCTACGTAGTTCGTGTGAGGATATGTAGTGCAGCAGGACTCACTCCTGGATGTCTCTCCAAAGGATGCAATCCGTTTCGGACTGACATGAGCGTATAAGTGCATGTTATACATCATGATGTGTTCCTTATTGTGATGCTGCTGCATTGCCATAGTCACAACGGCAACGCAACAAGATATTGGAAAATATAAAACTGCAAAATCATTGTCGTACTTATTGTTGTTTCCGGGAAAAGGAAGTAAAACTGGAAGTGTTATTACAGAAATGCCAATGCACATTATTGTGGATGAGGAGTATCCTATTCAGTGTTTAACCATATAGAAATGTTATTTGTGGTCTTTGTAAGAAAATATACTCCCGCCACGCGGGTATAGACACGCATCATACACACCCAGTATACGCTACAAGTAGGTACTAGGCATACCATATCCTTTTAGGTTCGACATACAAGCGGCAGAGAAAAATAAAAAAAAAAATATATAAAAACCAACTGCACAACAAAGAGGGGATTCCTCTGTCGAATTGGTCCAATTAAATGGATACCTGAGTCCTGAAATCGGATCTAGAGCGGATGGCTGGATGTTGCAAGGACATTCTCTGAATGAATCTCTAGATTTTTGTTGGATTGGGCTGTAGGACTTAATCGAGAATAGCACAATGGCATCTTTTCAATTATTATACGGCATTAAAGTGTCGTTTGGATTATGGCTATAAGGAAGAAAGGACATGCCATCACGGGCCAATTGAATTGTTAAGTTTCCTTTTCTATCGGAATGAAGAGTGTGTCTGTGCGTATTAATAGAGGAAGTGCAATTCTTTTCATTAAAAAGATGCTGATAATCTACCATCACGACACAATGGAAATTGCTTAATTAGAAACGGTTTAGTGCTGATTAGCACGTCGTCGGTCGTCTTCATCATCCTGTTTAATTCAATTATTATTAAATGGAATTTCGATGAGGTAATTTTTCTAATTATAAGACTGCTTTTTAAATCTCGCTTGAAGTGGAGTAGATAAAGTTGAAGAAGATATCGATTCATAATTGTTATCTTGATAGAACTTCAACCGTGATTTGGTCTGTCATCGAAGAAATAATATTGTGTCGGATTCAAGCAACTTTATAGAATTCATATTTTTATTTAAGTTTAATTTCAATTTAAACAATAAATGTTTAAAATTCACGGTTGGATCTCTTTACGATCAAATTTTCTGTGGTTTTCAAGTCTCAATATAGCCGAACCCGCTTCATTAAACTACTTATTTAACAAATATTCTTTGAAATTTAATATTTTGTTTATCGTTTAAATAAAAAACAAAGAGTAATGAGCTTTGACTTACTTACTTTACTTTAGATGGCGCTTACAGCCCAGCAGCCAGCTTGTTCCCTAGCCTTCAGTTGAGGTCGGTCTCCACTTGTGTGCGGCACCTAAGGTGGGGTCTATATTCGAAACTCGTCGGGCTGGTGCATCGCGGTCCATACGCTCCACTTATCCTTCTATTTTCATCTTTTTGACCAGGTCGATTTCGCTCTAAAACTCGTAAAGCTCGTTGTTGAATCTTCTAGTTCAGCGGTTCCCAAACTGTTTAAGCTTTGGAACCCTAAACAAGGCCCAAATAAATATTTTGATGCAGACGATCTCTGCAAATCTATAAGAGATTCGTTTTCCTGTATCCTTAGTGTCGTAGGCTGTGTTTTTATTAGAAATGGATTCTGTACCCACTCAATGTCATTATTTGTATCTGGAAAGTAATCTAACAAAGATCCTTGTAGACTTACCAAATGCCCAGCAGTAACATTGCTAATATCTAATCTGAGATCTAGTATGTTTTTTTGTAAAAATCCATGTAAAATTGGAAAACATTCAATATTGTTCTTTTGAACACAGGTAAGCCAAAAATTAGTTTTTTTTTCAAAGCAGCCAGTTTGTCTCTCGCAAAAAATACTGTTACGGATTTTCCCTGCAAAGCTGTAGCAGTTTTATTGATCTTGCTAAAAATGTCTGCAAGATAAGCTAATTTTACTATCCAATCCTCATCATGCAATACTTCAAACAGGTTTGCAGATGATGACAGGTTACTGTATGAAGAAGAAGCAATTCGTAGTGGCTTTCCATATCTTAGCATACTTTTTTGAACAATCTCGATTGCAGAGGTCGGCTTCTTACAATATTAACAATCTTTACAGCTTCATCTAGAACTTTTTTCAAATCAGTTGGCATTTTTCTTACCACAAGTGCATAACGATGCAAAATGCAATGACTGCTGTTACTTATTGGCGCAATGTTTTTAATTTTTGATACGACCCCTTTAACCTATTGCTGCGGCTCCGTCGCTACATATATCAATACATTTTTCTGAATTAATGCTGTGTTTATTCATGAAACAATTTATGGCCTTGAATATTTCTTTGCCAGTTGTATTGGTTTCTAACGGTGTGCAGATGAGCAAATCTTCATGAATAGTTCGAATACTTAAGACATTGTATAACGTTAGGCCCCTTATGTGCCAACAAATGTAAATTTATCATAGTATCATATTAGTTATAAGCCAAATTGTATATATTATGTTAAATAAAACAAAATTGAATTGAATTGAACATACATATTAGTTAACAAAAAGTAACCAACCGACGCGTCAGTGGTCGTCGATGCAAACAGGCGGCACACACCATCCACGAGACAGACAACAACAAAAACATGCCTGCTCGTGACGCAGGTATGCACTTCAAGTCACAGTCAAGCATTTTTTGGTTGCGCTCAGTCGTGCCAGTGTCGCGGCCTTGCGACAGCCTACGTTAATTCTAAAAGTCGCCTTTACTTTCATGTTTTTTTGCATTAGTTTTATAATACGTAACGCATACGCCGAAATAATTCTTCGGTTTCATTTGAAATTTTGGGAGTTCTGCAAAAAATAAGGGATACAAAATATAAAATGTTTCTTTGTTGGATAGAGAGAGAAGAACAAAATGCAGACATCTTCATAAATGCAGCTTATAGGAACGCAGATGAAGATTATAGCGAAGATGAACATGTTCATCTTCATAGTAGTGCTCTTTCTCACATTCGGTTTTTTGGTATGACCCTATCCCGCTCTACTTTTCTTGATGTTTGCAGATGAAGATACATGTAAATCCATCAATACACGTACGACAAAACAGAGTTAAACAAAAAATGTATACGATACAATGCATGCATACGATTAAATGCATACTTATTATCTCGGTAACGGTAAATGATAGGCGAAATCTGATAACAGCAATGGAAAGAGGACCTTCGAAAACATAAAACTACATACCCTTACCCACTTTAAAAAAGTGCATTTAGGCGTTTACGTCAGAAGAATTCTCGGGCGACGCGTCGATGTTTCTTTTGTGTTAGTGTTGGTCTATTTTGTAACGGGCGGTTTTAAATTTCAAGGCTGTTTCACAATGCGACGAGAAAACTAGACGTCAGTGTGAGGAGATCTCTTCGCAGTTGTTCTCTCCTAAAAACGAGTTTCAAATAACGAAATAGTACATAATAAAGTATTTCTCGTCGTCACGTTGCGTCTTTTTTTTCAATTTTTCGAACTTTATGACGTGACGAGACGACGAGAAATGCTTGACCGTTTACGTTTGAATATCCAAATTTTACAAACAAAAAAATGAAGAACATTTTTTCAAACTGATTTTAGTTCAGCAATTATGAAAAGTAGATACCTGCCTACATATTTTTTTTATTTTTATTAAATACATATTGCTCAGTTCTATACTATTGTGTATGGTTATGAAACAACTGTAGTTGCAGTTAGATATTTTTAAGAGAAGAATAAAAAATACCAGTACATACATTTGAAAGTTTAAGTATTTACAATTATCCATTAGGATAATAGGAAGGATGTAATCTTTTTTGAGATATTTTTCTCATCTGAGATCTGATGCTTAGAATCTATTTTATCATAATAGAAGTGTTTCTTTAAATAACCGCAAACTGAAATGAGTTATATTTTACTAAGCCTTAAAAAGTTTTGGCTTTGATAGTATTACTATCAACTTTGATTACAACAGAATGGCCGACGAAAGTAAAAAATCTGCAGCTTGGCAGTATTTTACTAATCTGCAAAATGAAGCCCATAAGGCCAAGTGTAATCTGTGTGAAAAGATTTTATCCTACAAAAGTGTCCGCCCCTACAACCTTATAAGACACACAGAAGCTCAGCACCCAGCAGTTGCGTCTACGTCGAGTAAAGACAACAGAAACGTCCCGAATGAAATTATCTCCATCGAAGTGACAACACCAACAACATCGTCATCCTCAGCCTTACTTACGAGTGCAGCTGCTTCTTTGCAACAACAAGCCAAACTCCTTCGACTAATCAAACTTCATTAATAGCCATAGTTAAAACAAAAACTCACACAACACAAAAATAACTCAATACATACTTAAATAAACCTGTATCCAAAAAAAATTAACAATTAAATAGATATCTAATTATTACAAAACAATATTTACCCTTTCAAATTGTAGAATCCAAAGAGCATAAATAGTTTTTAGCAGAAAATTATCAACTACCCTCCCGTAAGACTCTATCCAACGCTCTCATAACTAATTACTACAATACTACAAAATCTAAGGTCAAAGATTTGCTAAGCAAGCAAGCTACGTCCTACGTAAGGTTGACTACAGATTGTTGGACTTTGTCTCTACAGAAAGCTACATCAGCTTGACGGCACATTTTCTAAATGAAAAAACAGAGTTGACAACATGTCTGTTAGAGTGTCACCAATTTTCAGATAGGCACACTCTTCTGAAACTTTACATGAAACTGACTGGCGATAACGCTTTTCATATTCAAAGGGCAGTAAACTTGAGTACCAGGAACTAGAAGTCGATTCCGTGCATTACACATACCCTCAATTTAGTCGTTCAAAAAGGACTCCAAGGAACAAAGCCCACCCAAACAAAGGTGAAACAATTGTGGAAGCACATTGGCAAGTGATCGACTGAAAACAATGCATTTGCAATTGGGGGAAAAAGAACTCAAGCTAAAGCAGGATGTGGTGACTCGGTAAAACTCCACGTGTGAGATGTTCGAAAGAGTGCTGGCTGTATAAAAAGTCTGTTGTCAACACTGGCCTTCAAGTACACCGACGTTCAAAGTCTCAGTACTACAGATTTTGATATTTTGTCACTAAGTTTCAACTTTTGATCAATATTCAAAGAAGTAACTGAGGAATTAACTTCGGAAAAACAAGTAACAATTTCTAAGGTGATCCTCAATCCGAATGGCCTAGTTAAGCATTGCTAAAAATTTCGAACAAGTACTCCTGACTGCGTCCAAAATATGGTAAATTGAGTTTTAACATCGTAAAAAAAATTAAAGACGTTGAACTCAATGATGTTTTGGCAGAAAGTACGCTTCTAGATCCGGGTTTCAACAAATATGGATTTACCAACGAAACAGCCTTTCAAAAAGCTTGCAAGCGTCTGAGAGCCAAAGTAAGTACAATACAAAGAACGCAACACACCGAGCAGTATGGAAGCTGAAGAACTACAACCTTCTACTTCAAAAAAGGCTCTTTCCATCTGGGAAGAACTCAACAAAAAACTTTCTGCGGAACTTAAAAATATAAACCCAACAGCTATTGGTGTTTTAGAAGTTGAGAAGTACCTGGGAGAAATAACCCTACCAAAAGATAAAAACCTTTAAAATAGTGGCATCGAAAAAAAGATATGTACCCCAGACTTTACGAGGTGGTAAAAAAAGGCTTTGTATAGTTGCGACCTCTGTTCCTTCCGAACGAGTCTTTTCAAAGTCCGGACAGGTTTTGACAGAAAGAAGAAATAGTTTGAGTGGGAAAAAAGAATCCCAGATATTGTTTTTGAATGCAAACATGTAATGTTTCATTTTTTTATATTCATTATTATATCCTTATTTAATTAAATTGAATTTATTTAATTTTTTTTAATGTGATGGAAGGTTTTTTTTATAGTATATTGTTTTTTTTTTACGTTTTTGTTAATTTTTTTTTTTTGTTATTAAAATAATATTTTAACCTTAACATAATAAATAGAAACAATTAAAAAAATATATATTTCTCTAAAAGCAATTCATTCTTATATTTTATTGTTTTTAAACTTTCTATTTTAACTTTTGATTTTTTTAAACTTTTTAATTTTAATTTTGGTTTTGTATTAAGTGAAACCTAATTTTTGTTGTTTTATAGTATATTGTTGTTTTTACCTTTTTATTAATTTTTTGTTTTTGTTATTAAAATAATATTTTCACTTTTAACATAATAAATAAATACAATTAAAAAAAAAATTTATTTCTCTAAAAACAATTCCTTCTTATATTTTATTGTTTTTAAACTTTCTATTTTAACTTTTGTTTTTATAAAACTTCTTTTTTAATTATGGTTTTGTATGTTTTGTATTTTTGAAACCTTATTTTTGTTAAAATAAATACTACCAAAAAAAAATTTACTGATATGTTTTATTCAAATTTCATGATTATCAGAATTGAAGAGAATTTTTTTTATTGAAAATGTCCATTAAAATAGTTTTTTCATATGCGACATTTGACGTGGGACATTGACCTATTATATATGGACTGCTAGCAGCAAAATCACGATGGTTCAATGTAAAACTATACGACACCAGCGCTTTCGTGGCATGGTTTAAATATGGTGAAACTTTTGGCCGCGTTTAATAGAAAATCTGAAATTTCAAAATTTAATGCCACATTTACACGAGTGAAAAATTGCCATATAAGGTCTTTTATTATATTGCCATTAATGACCAAATGGTGTAAATAGAGCAAAATCTGCCACAAAAGAGTTTCCGATTCGCAGTGAACCTCGTCCACAATTTACAAAAACAAAATACAAGACATGCGCAGAACTGAACAAAAATGAAAACTCGGAAAATATTACCTTCTATATGTGTATTGTGTTCCATACTAGCTAGTTTGCATGAGAACGGATGAGCAAATTGTTGTCTAAAAGGACGGTGTACGTTGTAGTTTACTGTGCCAATTCACTCCATGATCTAGGTGTCTAGAAGCACATACATATACAGATGTCTTATCTCCAAAGAAAAAAATTACATATGAAATGCGAGCAGCAGACAAAACTACAAAACAGAACACTACTGATTTGTTTGATTTCTAATGAATATAAAAGAGCGAAAAATAATCTCGCTCACATAATCTCTTGAATCAAAATCAACGTCTTCTCATTCTCCTCAACAGGAAAAACACGTTTGGCGGACACTGACACATATCCCTTTCATTCTGGTGTTATTTTTTCTATTTCGGTTGGCTGGTGTTTTGGTTAGTTTTTTTTTTTTGTGCAATTTGCATTTTTGCTGGGTAGGTAGGCCTTCTTTGATTTCGATTTCTGAGAGATCTTTTCGTTTTGAAGTGTAATTTCCTTTCAATGCGAAAAATTTATTTATTTCAAATAGAGTTTTTCTAGAGAAGTGCTACTTTGGATAGCTTATAATTTCATTAATACTGATCCGATTTTCTACAATTGAATAATTACATTGTAATTATTAATTACATTGTAATTATTAATTACATTGTAATTATTTAATGCTAACGTTAAGCACATAAATTGAAGAAGAAACAACAGCAAAATATGTCTTATTTTTTAAAAGTATTTTATACAATAAAATAAAATGATCTTACGGAGGTGTAAAAACAAGTAGTTGTAGTTATTTTAAGTTTCAAAATAAGTAGTTTGCAGCTACTATTTTTTTTAAATGATGTAGGTGGGCGACATCAGAAAATGCAACAGGGTAGATGGCATCGACTATTTTATTAAATTTTATTCGTAAAAAAAATTGATTGCATTTGAAATGCACGTAGGAATTGTTTATTTTTTTTAATTCATTTTATTTAAATCTAAAATTCTAAAGATATTATATGAATTTATGCTTTACCAAGGTAGGTAGGTATCTATATAATTCGTCAAAAAAATGGGACACAAAACTTAAAAAACGAATTTAAACTCAAGAAGACAAAAGCCAACAAACATAACGTCGTCTATGAAGTAAGCTGCGGTGGTAAAGAAGGGAAGAGTGCAATTTAGTTTATATAGGAAGCACCAAAAGACTGTTAGGCATAAGAATGACGGAGCATAAAGCAGACATCAAAAAAGGGAAACAATCGACTGGTCTCTCACAGCATATACTCGACAGCGGACACGCAGCCAACTTTGACGATGTAAGAGTACTGGACAAAGAGAAAAGAACTAATGCGAGATTCACTCTTGAAAGCTTACGCATTCAACAAAAATTGACGAAAACTATGAACACTAAGAAGACCGAGAGAAAACTATTGTAAGCTACGCTCTAGTCATAAAAGAAGTACCTGCCTACACTGTGATAATTTTTGTTTGTCTTTTAAATTTGTTGTTTTCATTTTTGTTTATTTATTTTACTTTGACGTTAAATTAAATTATTTAAATAGTGCCAGTTTCTTTTTTTATATAAAAAAATAGATTCATTCTATATTTACAAATGTAAACAAAATAAAAATAAAAAATAAGTTGCAAAGTAGAATTCAAATCAAAAAATAACACATTTAACATTTTTTTATAACACATTAAAGATCTGAAAAAAAACCCTAAAGAAGTTGTGAATAACGACGAAACATTGGGTAAAAGATGAAGTAAACTTGTTTTATTTGCATTTAAAGTAAAATTGACCAAAAAAGCCTGATTTAAAATATTTAATAAAAACACTTACGTTTGGAAAAAACAGCGAACGAAGTGAATACTTTAACTCAAAAAATAAATAAAATACATTTTGTGGGACAAACGGCTCATGAAGAACCAGGGCCTAGCGACCTACAATTTATTGGCGAATACGAAGGGCTAAAGTGAGCGGCACTTTTCTTTGACAAGAGATACTTTTGGAGGATTTGTCACTTTCTCGCAGTAGCTCCGAAAAAAACTTAAGGTGGAAGCGGCTGGTATTGAAACCCATACCTCTGGCATGACAGTTCAACCTCCAACGCACTAACCATTACGCCATGGGCTACTACAAAATACTTTTACTCATCGATATGAATAAGTTAAGTTGAATATACAAATAATTTTTTGCTTAAAATACTATACATACTACATACCTTGATGAACGATAACCATATCAAATTTTTTCACCAAAATCACTAAAAAAAACACGCAGAAAATATAATTTTTTTTAGATCGCAAACAAAATCGTTCTTATTCAACTAGTGCTAGTTGCAAGCTAGAGCTGTGTCAATCGTGATTGATTCGGTCTTTGTGATCCGTTCACCAAAGAGATTGATTGATTGCAATCACAGGTAACCAAACCAATCAATCCTTTTTTCAATCTCGTTCTCTTGAAACTTGAACGAAACGAACTAGTATTGGTATGGGTAGATGATAATAAATATGCAATGTTTCGTTCATTCAACTCATTCTCAATCAAATGATTGTGAATGATCTCATTTCAGAATATTGTATAGCAATTGTATGGATAAAATGCCAAACAGAGACGGAGAACATACATACGTGAGAAACTTCAATCACATCACATGGATTTTTTGTAGACATGTTCATAATCCTGCTATCGTTCATGGCCTGTGGAGACGGCATGTCATGACTCTTGAGCCAACCTGGAATAGCTGACACAATGTGAACGCTCCATCCAGCGGCATGTCATACACGCTGCATGGAAATAAAATATTTTGATATTTCGCTAAATATGCATGTCATCATATTTGAGAATGTGAACGCATGCTTGTCGAACTCAGAGTGAATTTCATTTCAAAGAAAAAAATATTAGAATGAGTTTTTGGCAATAGGGATAATTTAGGTGCATTTCAAAAGGTTACTATAAGATTTTTTTTAATTTCGTATTTCTTTTAACAAAAAAGTCGATTTGTTCAGAAGAAAAAAAAATCGTTTTTTTTGCCAAATTCCTTTCATTGAAATTAATAAATTTGAATCTGTGTAGAAAAAATAAAACGAATTTTGTTGTTAAAAGGAATTGGACATAAGATGCTCACTCAATTATTTTTTCCATGAAGCCATATTGTTAAACACGCTGGTCCATGTAAACTCCCCATTTCCAAAAGATTTTTTTGTTTTGCTGTAGCAGGAAACGCACTCTGTTTTAATTCCATAAAGTTTCCCTAGTTTCTCAAATTTCCATTTGTCAATCAAAACTCAAATTTCAAAAACAAAAAACAAGAAATAAAATAACAAAAGAGTGAGGATTTTTTGACTATCCTCTATTTTCCTAAAAATTTAGGTTCACATTGATGAAAAATATATGAGAAAAATAAAAAGCCTTGGAAGATGGTAAGATAACACAAGCTTTTATATATTGTCTCTAATTTACACACCTACATTGTGTGAAATAACAAAACAATTTCAGCTTCAATGGAGGGGAGAGTACGATAACTTAGGCGCCAAGAAATGATAACGGTTTTTTGTAGAACAGTTCAATTCAAGCATTTTTTACTATAGGAGGGGGGTCTATCTCCCCCTGCTTAGAGGTGCAATTTCATTAAAAAATTACTACAAATTTTAAAAAATATATAAAAAAATAACGGTAATACTTATAATCAAGTGTTATACCTTCTTTTGAAGCTAATAATAATAGATAATTTTATACCTTCTAGTTTTTGAGAAAATTTAAAATTACCAAAACTACTTTTTTATGTTTTTGGTATTTAACTAAGCTTGCTTACATAAATACAGTGCTAGCACCCAGGATTACGGCGTATAAACAATGAGGTATGTATGGAAAGGGCAAGCTGCCCTTTGTAACCCCCCTGCTGGGCCCACTATAGGATTTGGGGTAGGTGCGAGGTTGGGTGTATGCAAATTTTCTTTTTCATTTAAAGAATCTGGATTTAAGGAAACTGTCTAGTATTTACCGGTTTTAGAATTTCATTATTTCGGCTTTTTACGGTAACAGATTTATAGGATAAATTCAAAGTTTCTTTGGTGCTAGTACTGTATTTATATAAGCAAGCTTACTCAAATACCAAAAACAAAAAAAGTATTTTTGGTAATTTTGAATTTTCTCAAAAACTAGAAGGTATAAAATTATCTAGTTTTCAGTTTTTGATTAAGATGAAATTAGGGCAACGAATTTCAGAGGCAAAAATGATATATGTAATTTTAAAGTTTTGAAATAATACACTTTAAACATCTTTTTGATGTTTTTTTCCCCAAAATTAGAGTTTAAAACCCATTTTTTCAAAAACTATCGATAGATTTCATTTGATTTAAAATGTGTCTAATAGAGAGAGCTTTAAAAGAAGGTATAACACTTGATTATAAGTATTACTATTATTTTTTATATATTTTTTTAATTTTTAGTAATTTTTTAATGAAATTGCCCCTCCCGTCTAAACGGGGGGAGATAGACCCCCCTCCCATAGTAAAAAATGCTTGTATTGAACTGTTCTACAAAAAACCGTTATCATTTCTTGGCGCCTAAGTTATCGTACTCTTGCCTCAATGGAAAAATATCGAAGCTATCTGCACTGCAGATTTGCAGCCCCTATCAAGTGACAAGTACAACAAAAGTTTAATTAAGCTCCAGCTGCTCGTCCTCCATCGTTTCTTCCGACAACGTTTGTGCCAGCATCACCAGAAACCCAATCTCAAGCAAATATGACACCCGTTGTGCTAAGTAGTGCTCTCATATTTTGCCAAATTCGACTTTCTGTAAAAGTGTAATGTGTAAATATTTCCCAGGTTCCTGGTGCTCCACTCCACAACGGCATTTATGCAATTTTATTTGATGTTACTCAAAAAGTAATGAAACAAAATCTGAGAAATCTTGACTGAATCAATTGCTGAATAATCCATCAAAGCCGCCTGTATACTTCATTGGAAGTACTCACTACTCGGTTGGCCGTGGCCGGACAATGATTTTAGACATAATATTTTGTGGTAATTTAGAAAACGACGTAAACCATGAAATTCTCACAAGGCTCGAGTTATTCGACATAAACGAACCGGGAAAAGTTAAGGCTTTCATTTGTTTGTAAGCTATAGCGAATCTGCTGATTTATTCAACTTTCACGATGCAGTGCTTTTGCGTAGAATTCCGAAATGAAATGTGAAAGTTTTAAAAATTATTGGTACGGGTACGAAATGTTTGGTTTTTAAAAATTATTCCGGACAACAGTTGTCAATTGGACAAAAGTAAAAATGTAGACCCTTATTATGGTTTTCAATGATCAAATTAACAATTACCTACGTAAAGTAAAAAAAATAAAACCAAAAAACATACTTTTTTCTACATAATTTGGAGTTTGCATTTTTTTTTTTGTATAAACAACTGACATTAATTAGTCTTGCCAGATTATAAAGTTGCGATATTTTTTTGAACTTCGCGGGTTTAAAATTGATTTTGCGTTTATATTTTTGCCGTTCTTGCTATATTAAAATTATGTACTTAAATTTAGCCAATCTTGAATGAAGAAAATTTTCAATTTACATGGATTTTCTAAAATGTTTATTTATAATAATAAATAAACATATAATAGTAAACTACATACCTACAAATTGTTTTTAATTTTGAGTCAATTGTATGAAACCTGATATTTTAAAATTCTTGTTTGTTGGTTTTATCAATTTGCTTTTTTTTAAATTAACTTTACTAAACTTTACAATAGTGGTCAAGAAGACGCAATCTAGCGATTCACTTGCTTCACTAATTTCGAAGCTATTTTGCATGTTGCGAAAGGAAGTTAAAATATCCAAAGGTTTTTATTCACGCTAGTGCTCCGTTAAGCTCGAGAGGTCCCTGTGTGAGATCAATCGGGAAATATATTTTAATGAAAAAAGAAGAACACATTTTAAAATTTTTTTAAATATAATGTTTAATAATATTAACATTACTAATGTATCACACAAAAACAAAAATTAATTCAGTCTTTTCGTTTCGATTTGCTTATTGCATTTTGTATGTATAGATTAAGGTTAAATATAAGCTAAAAATAAAGGTAAGTAATACATAAATAAAATTAATGACCAATTAAACACAAAATTAAAGATTGTAATTTAAAAACAAGCACTGTGCTGCTTTTGCAGGCTTTAAGCTGCTGCGTCTACTTTCAATTGTCAACCCTGCCTTCGAAAACACTCTTTCGCATGGTACACTTGTTGCAACTATGCAAAGTCGACGTAATGCAAGTCTGTACAATCGTGGATAAATATTTTTGCGATCACTCCACCATTTAAGTGGGCCTAGTTCTCTCCTTAGTAATTGTTCAATTACATATTTATCTATCTCTACAATAGTTGCTGCACGTTGGTTCGGATTTGCAATTATGTGATCAAAGCATTAATCGAAATCTTCCCAAATTAGGGAACTGCTTTGACGTGCTGATGATGTAGATGCAGGTGGTTGGAGTAAAGTGTTGGGTTCTACTTCTACTGTCACGTTTAAGTTGGAAGCTGGCGCTAAGGTTTTTGATTTTAAATCATTTAAGCACCTTTCATAACTGCTTGAATTAGAGAATCCAAATTTTTTGAACCTTGGATCTAAAAATGTAGCTTGTGCCACTCTTTCATTTTCATCTACATTATTGTCCAGATTCTTAAATCTGGTATGAAGGCCGTTAGATAAGGTTGAGATAATCTGTTCGACAACTGGATCATTTTCTAAGCTATGGTTTGCCACTGATATTTTATTCAGATGATTTTTGATAGATTAAACCATAAGCATTGTTTTGGAAATTGTTACATTTTTTTCAGCGGAGGTTTCTTCGGTGATGGCTTGGAAAATTTTAAAAATTTCAACTGCCTTCTCCAACGTTTTCCACTCATTTGTTGTCAAACAGCTTAGCTCTGGATTTTCAATTGCCAGCACTGCAAGTGCGACTGTAACTGCAAGGATTTAACTGTAATAATTCGCGAAAGCATTTCATAAGTTGAATTCCAACGTGTAATGCACGATTGTTTCAATTTTAGCTCTGGGAGATTTAGTTCTTTTTGCATACTCCCCAACTTGACAGTGGCTCTTGAACTTCTTTTGAAAAAGGCAAAGATATTTTTTATTTTCCCTAGCTGCACGTCAATCAGAGAAATTCCATCACCGAGAATCAGGTTCAGTGTGTGAGCGAAACAAGGAAAGTGACTCCAATTATTGAATCTGACAGCACTTACTATGTTGGAAGCATTGTCTGTTACAACACAAGCAACTTTGTCAGCCAGACCCCAATCCTGCAGCTCTGACTTGAGCAAGTATCCCAAATTAATAATGATATGACTTTCATCATAGGGTATACATCCTAAAAGGCTTGACCTTAATACTAAAGTGTCATTTTCCTCTTGAATGAAATGCACCGTCATGCTTATATAACTTTGCTGTGTTATTGAGGTCCAGCCGTCTGTTGTGACGCATACAGCTTCCACTGATGCCAACTTTTCCTGAACTCTAGCTTTGGTTTCATTAAATAGCCTGGGAATCAAGGAATTAGAAATTGTTTTCCTGGAAGGCATCTGATAACTAGGACAGAGCATCCGTACGAATTCTTTAAATTCAGTGTCTTCGACCATTGAAAAAGGGTAATATTGCTTCACAATAGTTTTTGTTAGCTGTTCGTCGAGTTGTTTGGTGAAAGAAACAGAAATCGGTCTTCTTATAAAATGGGAAATGGTTTTTTGTCTTTGTGCTGGGGTAAAATTTTGATTGATACAATCTGTGTATGTGGTGGTTGAAGTAGTACGGATTTCAACAGCATTTGAATCAGAAGTGGTATTGTTTTGGACTGAAAGGGGTTGCGACACGTTTGAACTTTGACTTTGGTTACTTGTGTCAGGTCGGTTTCGGAACGAAGAACTTGTTTTGAACCACCGTATGAAAACGAACAAAAACAAATAAAAAAACAAACATATTATACAAAATGAATTTTTAATAAAATGAATTTAAAAGGAATTAAATGTTTACATTTATTGAAAAATTTAATTTAGATTACATGATTTATGTTACATTTTATTCTTAAATCTATTCACAATTTTAAATAAAACATAGTCCAAGTACTCGAAATCCAAACCATGAAAAGAAAAAAATTGAAAAATTTACTAAGTGTTTCATTAGAAATACACACACACAACTTACCCTATTAATTTCCAATAGGAAATTGAATAAATAAAAAAAAAATAAACAATGTCCAACGGAGCGCCAACAATTTTTTTTTTGTTTCATAGTCGTATAGACATCCATATAGAATCTAAAATAAAATAAATAATGCACTCATATTATTGATTAAACAATTAATAAACAATTAAACAAACCAATTAGAGGCAGTTAACAACATAAAGGTACGAAAATTCATAAATTCAATACGAAAAAGGTTATTGAATATAACCTATAAAAGCATTAATTTTTTGCCTATGAAATTTCCATCATTAACTTTTACTTTTCAATAAAAAATCACTTGAACTAATTAATTTATACGGTAATTAATATTTTTATGCAAAAAAATTGAACAAATCGCGAATAATTGCAAATAATTTTAACAAAATATATTAAATGTCACTTCATGACATGCGCGAAAACATTAAGTCAATTTGACACGTCAACTTTAAGGACAGAACAAACGAGGTACGCTTATTATGAAAATGTTTATGCAAGGAAAAGATTTAAACAAAAATTTTATTAAACTTTTTATTTGTTTATTAATTATTTCACAATTAATAACTTTTTCATATGTAATGAGTAAGAAAGGGATAAAAAATGAAACGAAAACAAAATGGAACTTGTATTAAATGTGCTTGAAAAAATACCAATGGGAATAAACAGTGTTGCCAAAAACTAATTATCTTGGGTAAATGTTGCAAACTATACTCAACACAAATTTCTCCTTTGAGCTTCATACAAAAAATAAAGTACGACAGCATCTAACTGATGAGCCCAACTGTCGTGCCTGGGCGAAACGCATTGGACTAGGTTAGGTTAGGTTAGAGTGGCCGTCTAGATGTTGTTGACTCACTTAGACCCTAAGGGTCCATTGTGGTACCACTAAGGAAAGTTACTCATGGGAGAGTTATGAAATTAATCAAACCATTTTGTGCTTTTAATGAAGTTTGAGAGACATTTTGTGTCGATCGTTGCCAGTTCACTGGTATTATCAAAGAAGGGGCTACCTAGGTAGGTGTTCCTTCTATTGGAGAGTGCCGGACATGTACATAGAAGATGTTGGATTGATTCCTCTTCTTCCATGCAGCTTCTGCAGAAGTCATTTGTGTAGACCCCCAGCCTCTTAGCATGTCTACCTATGAGGCAGTGTCCTGTTATGACTCCAATTGTGGAGCTTAAACTTTGTCTGCTCAGGGAAATCAAGCCTTTTGACCGCTTCAGGTCTATGCATGGCCATATTTGTTTAGTTACTAGGCAGGTGGTACCCTGTGACCATCTAGCACTTGTTGATTCTAGAGCACTTGCATGTAGCAAGTGGTGTTCCTATGTTGTGTCTTTGTCTAACAGTGGGCAGAAGTGTTCCGTTTTTGGCGAGCTCATCAGCTTTACAATTTCCCGGAATGTCCCTGTGGCCCGGCACCCAGATGAGGTGAATGTTGAACTGTTCTGTCATCTCATTCAGAGATGATCGACAGTCGTGGACTATGATAGAGTTTGTGGAGACAGACGCGAGAGATTTGAGAGCGGCTTGGCTGTCTGAGAAGATACGTATATCCTTACAAGATATAACGTTTTCTTTGAGCCAGGATAATGCCTCTTTTATCGCCATTACTTCTGCTTGGAACACACTACATTAATTGGGGAGTCTATATGATAGACTGAGATTCAGTTGTTTCGAATAGATACCACTTCCAATGCCGTCGTCGGTCTTTGAACCGTCTGTATAGAAGTGTATCGTGTTTTCTTCTTGAGGTTCTCCTTCTTCCCAAAAGGATCTTGAGGGGATAGAAATATGGAAGTTATTATCGAATACCATTTTTGGGGTGGTATAGTCTAAGCGATCTGGGATAGATCTGAATTTGTCTAAAATAGTAGTATGACCAGTGTTGTTACTGATCCATTGAGAGGTAGCTCTAAGCCTCACGCATGAGTTGGCTGCCACCATTTTGGAGAGGATGTCAAGAGGTGTTAGGTTTAGAAGTACTTCTAAAGCTGCTGTTGGTGTTGAGCGAAGTGCTCCCGTGATGCAGATACCTGCTGACCGCTGGACTTTAATGAGTTTATTCAAATTTACCATTTTGTCCAGTGCGGTCCACCATACGACAACTCCATAAGTGAGTATCGGTCTGATTACCGAGGTATATAGCCAGTGGGTTATTTTTGGGGAAAAGCCCCACTTTGAGCCTATGGCCTTTTTACATGTAAAGAGTGCTACAGTAGCCTTCTTTACTCTTTCATCAATATTTGGCTTCCAATTTAGTTTTTTGTCTAAAGTAAGGCCTAAATATTTGGCTCGGAGAAGTTTAGGGGTATTCCTTTAATTGTGGGTGGGCTAATTTGAGGAATTTTGTACCTTCGCGTAAAGAGTACTAGTTCCGTTTTATGTGGGTTGACGTCCAAGCCACAATGCTTTGCCCAATTGGTGAGCCTGTTTAAGGCATTTTGTAGGAGTTCCGAAAGAACTTGTGGGTGTTTCCCAGATACTGATATTGCAACGTCGTCAGCATAGGCAATCACTTTGAAACCCTCTGCTTCCAATGATGTTAAGAGGTCGTTTACCACCATGTTCCATAAAAGAGGCGAAAGGACCCCACCTTGGGGGGTTTCTCGATTCACCAATCTGGTGGTGGTAAAGCTCCTCATGTTGGAAATTATTGTCCTGCTGTTAAGCATGAGACTAATTAGATCAATGAGTGATTTCTCTATTTTTAGCTTGTTCATTGCTGTTGTAATCGCCTGGTAGCTGACGTTATTGAATGCTCCTTCGATATCTAGGAAAGCCACTAGGTTGTATTCTTTGTATATGAGGGAATATTCAATGCTACGCACCAGTGAATGAAGTGCTGTTTCTACTGATTTTCCCTTAGAGTACGCATGTTGAGCTGTGGAAATGAGACATGGTTTTAAGTTATGTCTGATGTGAATTTCTATCAATCTTTCCAGGGTCTTAAGAAAGAAGGATGATAGGCTAATTGGTCGTAGATCTTTAGGGTTAACGTGGGAAGGTTTTCCTGCTTTTGGAATAAAGACTACTTTTGCCATTCTCCAGGCTTTGGGAATATATATCAACCTTACACAGCTAGACAGAATGATCTCCAATGGTGGAATGATCATGTCTGAGCATTTTTGTAATTCGGCAGGAATGATTCCGTCTGGTCCTGGAGATTTATATGGTTCAAAACTGTTTACAGCCCATTGCAGTTTTTCCCGTGTTATTAGATCAACTATATTGTTAGTAACGGGTTGAGACTCAGAAGTTAAGTCGTTTAAAATGTTAGAGCTACCTGGAAAGTGGGTGTCTAATAACAGATTTAGGGATTCTTCATCTGTGGTAGTCCACGAGCCCGCTTCAGTCATTAAAGCACTGGGTGTTGTGGGACTTTTTGATAGAATTTTCCTGAGTCTTGAGGCTTCTGAAGTATTTTCTATGTTTCCACAGAAGTTTCTCCAAGAGGACCTCTTGCTCTTTCTTAATTCTTTCTTATATCGCTTTAGAGCTTGTTTATATAAGTCCCAGTCAGAGGAAGATCTTGTGTATTTAGATCTATTGAAGTGTTTGCGACAACTCTTCCTGAATGGTTCTAGTTCTTTGTGCCACCAGTGAGGTTTCTTTTTACCTTTTACCACGGTTAAGGGGCATGAAGTCCTCATTGATTCATTGAAGGCTTCAGTGAGATGATTCACGGAGAGATCTAGTTCATCTATGGTGGAGGAGCGTTTGAGAAGATTGTGATCAAGCAGCTGTGCTAGTACTTCTGTATATCATTCCTAGTTTGTATTACGGTGATTGCGAAAACCCGTAGATACGTTTGCCACATCATTAAGATCGAACTGAATATATCTATGATCAGAGAAGGAGTTCTCTTTTGAGACTAGCCAGTTCGAAATTAAATTATGGATCGAGTCAGAGGTAAGTGTTATATCTAATACCTCTTTCCTATTCTTGTTAATAAATGTAGGTTCATTACCAATATTACATATAAGGAGGTTAGTGCCTAGTAGATAATCAAATAAGGACTCACCTCTTTCATTAATGTCAGAGCTACCCCATACTGTATGATGGGCGTTAGTGTCCGCTCCGATGAGGAAATCCACTTTCTTAGAATGCGCGTCCGCAATTGCGCTCTTCAGTGTCTCTCCAGGAATTGGGCTGTCGTGGCCGAGATATGCCGAGATAAGCCAGTAGGTGGCTTTGCCGGCGGTAGTGATGACAGCAGTCGTTGTATCTTTATCGCTGTAATTGGGGAGTAAAAATTCATTTAAGTCTTTTTTTACTAATATACATGACCTTGGTTCACCTTTCTCTGATGCATATAATAAATTGTAGCCAGGAGTTCTGAGCCCGTTGATAGTGGATTTTGATATCCACGGCTCCTGTATGAGGACGATGTCCTCTCTGGTCTTATGCAATCGGAGTATTAGGTTTGTAGAGGCCATGATGGCGTGATGAAGATTAATCTGAACTAATCGCAGCATTGCTACTTTTAGCCAGATCAACCTCCACCACTGTCTTATCGGCGATTTCATCGTCTGAGGAGGAATGAAGTAGGTCTTTCTCGCTCAGAGTGATGCCTAGAGTATCGTCTTCAGTTTCCATGTCGGAATTACTGTCGACTGTAAGATCAGCTTCCACGTCGGATGGCTTGTTAAAGGCTGTGGAGGTCGATGGTTCCACGTGTGGTGTTACATCGACCTCCATGTTTATTTTGTTTGAAGCGATTCCTTCCGTTGCAATTTGCGGGTCTTCGTCTTTTTTGTAGACACGGACCATGATTTCATCAAAACCGTACTTAATCACGCCTTCGGTCGCGGTCAGTAGAGCCAGTGATTCCCCATTGATCACCAAGAGAGCTGATCTATAGCGTCCCACTGTCTCCTTCTCAACCTTTGGGACTTTCCAGTCGTGAGTAGGCAGGTTTGGATTGCTCATTTTGATCAATTTCAAGATCATATTTGGGCAGTTGTGTAGTGCCGGGACCATTATACGTGCTCTTGGTCGGCAAGGAATGTTCTCCCTTGTAACAACCTCGAGCTTGGCACCCGGCCAGACTTCTGGCAAGCCATTGACAGCAGCCCTGTATAGATCGAAAGATCTCTGATCACCACAGGCGATTAGTTTGATACGATTTTGGTACCATCCTGCATCGGCTGTGTCTGGGAGAGGCCCCGGATTCTCCTCGATGACAGATAAAAATCTGAAACCGAGATGAGCCTTGACGTCTGCCCATTGATCATGAGAGATGTTTCCATCCACATGACCCCTGTCAATGATCGCAGCTATGATCTTGCCTTTGAGCGCGTTAGATCTTTATTGAAGGCTGTTGTTCTGCTGAGATGCACTTTCTGCCTTTTCGGTTCAGGCTTATCGCCCTCCAGAGACCTATTACGCTTTGACGTTGAGTCGCTGCAGGTCGGTTTATTTAACTTACTGAGGAAGCCACTGGCCCACTCGAGTTTTCGCATCTGCTCCGGGGTTCTTTCCGCCGCCGGTACTATACCGACTGCGGCCAGAATCCGCGTAGCATTACGCAGATGTCGATCGGCCCTTACCTTCCCGGACCTCTTTTTGGCCGACCCAGAGCTGTGTCCGTGTGACACAGTTGTGGATCCACCTCTTGAGATACTCGCTACCGATGCCAATCGAGGAGCACCCTCACCCGTCGAGTCATTACCACATGTCGCGGATTTTGCCTCTCCGGGTGGAGCGTCCTTTCTTGGCATCGCTTGCGATGTCCTAGTAAGTGCGGGGATGGGGGTGGAACTTCCGCCCTTGGAACAGCCGAGCGTCACAGCTGAACCACTGATGGGTAGTTCCTTCATGTATAGGTTGCGGCTAGTAGAGGGAATTGGATTCCCGCTACTAGTGGCAACCACAGGGTTGACAACCCGTTCACACCCCTGAGTTGACTCGACAGCCTTTCCAGGAGATGTGACCGCATTGTCAGCCCTGGCACGATTTATTTTTCTTATTATTTTTTTATTTGTTGTTTTATTCTTCTTCATTTTTGTTCCCATGAGTAATGCGGAAAAACAGTCAGCCCCGGCAGAGCCGCTCGCCGGGGTAAGGCAGAAATATGACGGACCTTGCCACAGCATCCGAAAGAGCTCGTTAAAGACTGGTTTATCCCCCAGCCTTCCATTCTTCGGCACGGTTGCTCACACCACCACTGAAATTAGGAACCTCTAAACTATGATTAAATTGTGTTTCCGAACGTTGTACTATTGAGGAGTTACAACAATTCGGTGACCCAATTTAACCTTAGCTGATCTCCAACCTGCCAAAAACGCACAGGATTACTGGGGTGATCATTGCCCGCCCGGCACCCACTTGGAGGGTTTGAATGAGGATTTTTGCCAGGCCACGCATTGGACTAAAGGTCGCAAAAAATCTTCCAATTGAATTTAATTCAATACAGTCCACTAAACAACAACAAAAATATTTTTCTTTTATTTTTGTTATTCCTCTTCGAAATAAAGTATAGTCAAAGCAAGGAAAATTGCGGAATTTAGTAAACCTGTCAATCTAATACAATTTAAACAATATTTCGGCTCACAAAACTCATTTTTTTATATAACACTAATACATTTTAACCTTTCGTTTCAGGTGGTGAATAAACAATAACACAAACAAATCAAAATGTGCACCACTAAACCGCGCGAAATTGGGTATAATGCGCGAGCCAATCGAGCGCTGAGTCTTCTTTCGAATCCTGAATTCAAGAAGTCAACACCTGCGATAATCGATAAGTATTTAAAGTAAATCAATTTGAAATCGTTTGATGATTTATACGTCAAGCAAATATATTTTGATAAATTAAATAAATCTTTAACCCATTGTAGTAAATAGCGAAGAAAAGGAGAAAATCAAATTGAAATCGTTTGATGAACATATACGTCATCCGAATATATTTCGATAACCTTTTTTCTTTGAAATTTAATTAAACTAACTAATTGTTTTCTGTGTAATTCTAGTGGAAATTGCTAGACGATCATATACGTCAAGCAACCATAACTTGAATTTAGATAATTAGATAATAATTAAGTAGTATTAATTTATTTACAATATTGTTAGAAAAAATCGAAACGGACAATAAAAGACAAATTCATTAATCAAAATATCACTTGTTCCGCCTTCTTATTTATTACGACTTTTGAACAATTGTTGATCCTAAGTAAGTATCAACGTTGGGCAAAAAACATTAGTGGTTCCATCCAGGAACAGTTATATATATTAATAATTTTGTCAAATTTAATCCGTTACTTCTAAACTTTTCTACCTTTTTATTTTTTTTTGTTCACTTTGTTTTTTTTTTCTGTGACACTCACAGCAAAAAAAAATTCAATTCTTAGACCGGGCTATAAACTAATCGCATTTTAAACTCAACTCAATCATGAATGAGTTTGACAAATTGCGAGTCAATCAACTCGTTTTAAAAACGAAAATTGAAAAAACCATAGAGAATGGCAAGAAGACCAGATTGGAAAAAAGAACTTTGGGGTTTTACAAACAAAAATTAATAGATCTGCGTGATTTATGGCATGAGTTCGTCAAACAAGATCGAAAAATACATTAAGCCCTTATCATTTCGAAATCAGATTGCGATAATGCATATATAAAAAAGCAGCAATTCGGTGAAGTTTGAAGTTAAATACGCTGAATACATGGGCGAACTCGAAGATGATTGTAACAAAATGAACCCAGAAATTAGCCATAATTCAACGATGCAATTAGAACCTCAGTTTAAATACACGCAACTTCCGAAAATAATATAGCCCAACTTCGATGGTGATTACAATTCTTGGAGGTCATTTTCAGATTTGTTCACGTCATTAGTTCATGAAAACAACCAACTACAACCAGTCCAAAAACTCCATTATTTGAAAGAATATCTTGCTGGTGATGCGAAGAAGGTATTGAAGTATACTCCCATTACAAATCAAGATTATGATCCAGCTTGGAGTTAATTAAAGGAAAGGTACGAAAACACTAGAACTTAAGTAAATTTTCACCTTAAGGCTTTAGTGAATCAAAGCAAAACGACGGTTGAATCAGGAAAGAACTTAAAAATGTTGGTTGACACAACCGCAGAGTGCTTGCAGCAACTCAAGGCGTTGAAAATAGACACCAGCAAATGGGACGCTTTGTTAATATATCTGATAGTTCAGAAGTTACCATTTATGACAATGCGTCTCTGGGAAGAGGAATTAGGAGACAATCAAGATCTCCCAAAATTCTAGACATTTTTAGCATTTTTGTACAAAAGGATTCGGATATTGGAATCCATCGGTAGTACTATTGGTGCAAGACCAACGACTACCACTGTAAAAAGGGAAGGTTTTCAAACCTACCATACCATCGTAAACTCTCATTGTCCTGCCTGCAAGGGAAAACATTACGTTGGAAACTGTACAACATATCTAAATATGGATGTACCGACTCGGAGGAAAATAATTAAGGCGGCAAACGGATGCCTCAATTTTTTCTCAAACAACCATCCACACGCTAAGTGTCGGAATAAACACAAATGCAAAGAATGTCAACAACCACACCATACTACACTTCACTTCAACGAACCCTCATCAAAGGAGTCAAATCCAGAAGCAGTTAATAGTAATGTGGAAAAGACAAACAACTTCTTTTCAACAAAAAATTACAATGCTTTACTGCCAACGGCATTGGTAGCAGCATCTGACCGCAATGGTCATTTAACAATATTGCGTTGCCTGTTGGATTCAGGATCGCAAACTTCATTCATTACGGAAAATGCCTGCCAAAGGTTACAAATACGTGGCACACCCACGTCAATAGAAGTTCTTGGCTTAAGCAAAAACTAGACTGCATGCTCAAAACGACAGGTGCAGCTAAGACTTCAACCAACCAAAAACAAAAACCTCGCATTAGAAGTGAGAATGTTTGTCTTAAAAACAATCACTGATCTCCTGCCATCTAAGGAAGCATCTTATCAAAATTGGAAGCATTTCCAAGATCTCGAGCTAGCGGATCCAACGTTTTGGAAACCTAATCTAATAGATGCTTTGCTTGGGGCCGATATATATGGCCAGATTATTCGCGAGGGTATACGTCATGGCCCAAGTGGAGCTCCAGTAGCTATCAACACCATATTTCGATGGATAATACTGGGAAACAGCCCCACATCATCTAACACCTCAGTTAAGGTATTCATCGCAACCGCAAACCCTAGTACCAATCTCGGCTTCCAATTACAGACATTTTGGAAGACGGAAGAAGTACAAGAATTCAACACTCAAACTCCAGAAGATCAGAGATGCGAGGAGTTATATAAAGCCAATTATAAACGGCTACCAAATAATCAATACATGGTAAAGTTACCATTCGCAGATCTAAACGGACCAACTCTAGGTTTGTCCAGAGAACTCGCACTAAGGCGTTATGAATGGCTGCAAAGGAAACTAGCTAAAAACGCTCAACTTAAACGCGAGTATGAAACATGTTTGGATGAGTATTTGACAATGGGACACATGGAAGCATGTGAACCACCCACAAACAATGAACCGCACTACTACATACCACACCACGCGACATTCAAACAAAGTACCACTACCAAATTACGGGTAGTGTTTGATGCGTCTGGCAAAACATCAAATGGAAGGTCATTAAATGAACAACTATTGATCGACCCAACCATACAACCAAAGCTATTCTCTACTGTTCTCAATTGGAGAAAACACAAGGCTGTTGTCACAGCAGACGTCGAAAAGATGTATCGAATGATTTGGATGCATCCAGAACATCGTACGTTCCAGTGCATTCTTTGGAGAGATCCAGAAACAAAGGTTCTTCAAGATTATCATCTCAAGACCGTCACGTTTGGCATATCCCTTGCACAATTTTTATCCGTTCGCACAATACAACAGGCAGCAAAGGATGAGCAAGAAAATTATCCGTTAGTAGTGAAGGCCACATCTTCAGAGTTTTACGTTGATCACTTACTGAGTGGAGCAGAAACTATTAACGAATGCCTTGAACTACAGAGGCAGCTAAGAGAGATGCTTGGTAAAAGCGGTTTCAAACTCCGAAAATGGGCAAGTAATCGGGTGGAACTTATATCTCACTTACCACCAGAAGACAGGGAAGTGAAAGGCTTACTCGATCTACAAGAAAACGAGTCCATAAAAACTTTAGGAATTCGATGGTATCCTGCAGAAGATTACTTTACCTCCAATGTCCAAGGTTTATCGGGTACTAATGCTAACACCAAACGTGCTATATTATCAGAAATAGCGTCATTATATGATCCAGTTGGGTGGATATCGCCTATCATAATCACAGCTAAAATGCTGATTCTGACGCTGTGGATAGGTGGTTACTCTTGGGACAGTAAGGTATCTCAAGACATTTCTCGACAATGGTACGATTTAAAAGATGACTTAAAAAATTTGAACCAACTCAAAATCCCACGATGGATTGGTACTTCAAAAACTAATCACACAAATCAAATTCATGGATTTTGCGACGCTTCTATCAAAGCATATGCCGCAGTTCTTTATATTCGAACCCAAGACAATAATGGCGACATTAAAGTTAAATTACTAACCTCAAAATCGAAGGTTGCTCCAGTAAAACCAATTACTCTGCCTCGCTTGGAATTGGAGCATTGTTGCCAGCAAAACTTGCAATGGTTACAATTCAAGATATGCAATTGCAAGACACTCCGATATTTTTATGGACGGATGCTACAATTGTTTTGCAATGGATTCGAGAGCATCCATCAAAATGGAAAACCTACGTGGCTAACAGAATAGCAGAGATTCAAGATATTCTGCCTACTGAACACTGGCATCATGTTCCCACTAAGGAAAATTCGGCCGATTTAGCCTCTCGGGGAACAACTACTAAACAATTACTTAATTGTGATTTATGGTGGCATGAGCCTGAATGGCTTAGTAAGGATCAGAACCAGTGGCCTAAAAATCCACCACAATTAGAAAGCACAAGTTTAGAAGCCAAAGCCCCATCTACAAATACCTTACTATCGAGGTCAACAACTGAATGGCTGCCAATATATTCATCATTCACGAAACTCATCAGAGTCATAGCAATGGTATTGCGCTTCATCGAAAACTGTCGCAATCCTTCGCAAAAACAAATAAATACCTTATCTGTAAAGGAATTAAATATAGCAAGCACAGTCATCTTAACAACGGTACAAATGTCATCCTGCAAGCTAGAGTTAGACACACTCAAGCAGAATAAACCCTTATCCAAGACGAGCCGGCTAATAACACTTTGTCCATTTTTAGATGAAAACGGTTTGATTCGAGTTAGTGGCAGATTGGGAAATGCAAACATCACATATAATATGAAGCACCCCATTATTCTTCCACGAGATCATCAAGTTTGTGACTTAATCATCGAGAAGACACACAAGGAAACGCTGCACGGAGGTACTTCATTAGTCCTTAACACCATTCGCAGAAACTTTTGGATTCTCGATGCAAAACGCATTATCACTCGACAAATTCATAAATGTGTGGTATGTGCCAAACATCGAGCAGCCACAATGCAACAATTGATGGGTACGTTACCAACACCTCGAGTTAACCTCACAAGAGCCTTTGCGTGTGGGTATAGATTATGCTGGACCTATACAGCTGAAAATGTCAACGCATAGAAAGGCAAGACATTACAAGGGATATTTTTGTATATTTGTGTGTATGGCAACTAAGGCTATACATATAGAAGCCGTATCAGATTTAACCTCAATGGCGTTTATAGCAGCTTTAAAAAGGTTTGTGTCTCGACGAGGACTATGCTTAGACATATATTCGGATTGTGGAACAAACTTCAAGGGAGGAAAGACAATGCTAGACCGCGACCTTATACAGGCCATCAAGGAAGCTACACCAGATGTTACAAATTATTTATCCAATTTAAAGATAAATTGGCATTTTAATCCACCTGCTGCACCTTATCATGGAGGATTGTGGCAGGCTGGTGTAAAATCTATAAAATACCATCTTCGTCGTGTTCTAGGCACGACGGTGTGTACGTTTGAAGAACCCACAACATTGCTCGCTCAAATCGAAGCATGTCTAAATTCAACACCTTTATGCGCACTCAGAAACGACATCGAAGATCTCGCCGTTCTGACTCCATGTCGTTTCCTCATTGGTCAGGCATTAAATTCGATTCCTGAGCCCAGCCTTATATTATCATCAAATACGACGCACACTCAAAGATGGAAACACATTCAACAAATGAACCAACAATTTTGGAAAAAATGGTCGACTGAATATTTAAACCGTCTGCAACAACGACCTAAGTGGTTAACTAATGAACAAAGCTTAAAAGTTGAAGATGTTGTCCTTATCAAGGATGAAAACACTCCACCAACTGCGTGGCCCCTAGGAGTTGTAGAAATTGTCCATCCCGGAAAGGATGGGTTGGTGCGAGTGGTAACGTTGCGAACAAGACATAATACCTGTCAAACACCCATTGTCAAAATTTGCCGTTTACCAATCGGAATCGAGCAAACCGAAACTACCACGACAGTATGAAATCGATTTATTTATTAGAATCTTGTCCATGTGTTGTTTGTAGTAGTTGCTTATGTGTTATATCGTAACAGTCCTCAAAAACTTATAAAATTTTTCTATTCCAGTCAATATGCAGTCAGAATGGGACGATATGGATTGTATTACAATTTCGGAGGACATAAGGTTTTCCCCAAGTAGCCTCTCTACTCCACTTCAGGAATTGATACAAGCAAACCTTGAATTTGAAACTTTCTCAACTGGTGAGCAAGTTCCGGAAATTGCGATCAATAATGTTGAAAACGAGGGCAACCCCATACCAGTGACTACTAACGGTACAATCGTATATTCACTAGACCGACTTAAGCCATCAACCACGGTCACGGAAATTCAAATGAGAATCGACAACGATTATCAAAGATTTGTGACACGTGAGGGTGAGGATATCTTCATCAACCGGGATACATTAAGTCGAATAGATTTCGAACGAATTCAACACAGCAAATGAAAACAATTTACCGTAAACCTGCCGGACCGGTATCAGGTAAAGGTCAATGTTAACAAGGCAGGAAAGGTTGTCTTTCACCATCACCATCGGAGAGGCATAGAAAAAATCAAAGCTAGAATTATTGAACGTAACCGTTCAACGGGGGGAGGATGTTGAACCATCGTATAAAACAAATAAAAAACAAACATATTATACAAAATGAATTTTTAATAAAATGAATTTAAAAGGAATTAAATGTTTACATTTATTGAAAAATTTAATTTAGATTACATGATTTATGTTTCATTTTATTCTTAAATCTATTCACAATTTTAAATAACATATAACATCGTCCAAGTATTCAAAATCCAAACCATGAAAAGAAAAAATTGTAAAATTTACTAAGTGTTTCATTAGAAATACACACACACAACTTACCCTATTAATTTCCAATAGGAAATTGAAAGTAAATAAAAAAAAAATAAACAATGTCCAACGGAGCGCCAACAATTTTTTTTTTTGTTTCATAGTCGTATAGACATCCATATAGAATCTAAAATAATAGAAAAAACAATAAAATTATATTAGATTTCAACAATAAACAATTTAATTAAAGAAACAAACAAAAATTAACACAAATTTACAACAATATATACTTGACTGAAGGGACAAATCAAACATTCTTTTTGTTATTATTTATTATAATTTTATGCACTCATATTATTGATTTAAACAATTAATAAACAATTAAATAAACCAATTAGAGACAGTTAACAACATAAAGGTACGAAAATTCTATCCTTCTATTCCTTCTAACATTGCCTAATTTATAAGACCCTAGGTCTTACTGGCAAATATATGTTTGTGTTGTTGTTTTTTTTTTTTTTTTTAAAAAAAGGTTATTGAATATAACCTATAAAAGCATTAATTTTTTGCCTATGAAATTTACATCATTAACTTTTACTTTTCAATAAACAATCACTTAACCTAATTAATTTATACGGTAATTAATATGTTTATGCAAAAAAATTAAACAAATCGCGAATATTTTGCAAATAATTTTAACAAAATATATTAAATGTCACTTCATGACATGCGCGAAAACATTAAGTCGATTTGACACGTCAACTTTAAGGAAAGAACAAACGAGGTACGCTTATTATGAAAATGCTTATGCAAGGAAAAGATTTAAACACAAATTTTATTAAACTTTTTATTTGTTTATTAAATATTTCACAATTAATAACTTTTTCATATGTAATGAGTAAGAAAGGGATAAAAAATGAAACGAAAACAAAATGGAACTTGTATTAAATGTGCCCGAAAAAATACCAATGGCAATAAACAGTGTTGCCAAAAACTAATTATCTTGGGTAAATGTTGCAAACTATACTCACAACAAATTTCTCCTTTGAGCTTCATACAAAAAATCAAGTATAGTCAAAGCAAGGAAAATTGAGAAAATTTTGTAAACCTGTCAATCTAATACAATTTTAACAATATTTCAGCTCACAAAACTCATTTTTTTATATAACACTAATAAATTTTAACCTTTCGTTTCATGTGGTGAATAAACAATAACACAAACAAATCAAAATGGCACCACTAAACCGCGCGAAATAGGGTATAAAACGCGAGCCAATCGAGCGATGAGTCCTCTTTCGAATCCTGAATTCAAGAAGTCAACACCTGCGATAATCGATAAGTATTTAAAGTAAATCAATTTGAAATCGTTTGATGATTTATACGTCAATCAAATATATTTCGATAAATTAAATAAATCTCTAACCCATTGTAGTAAATAGCGAAGAAAAGGAGAAAATCAAATTAAAATCGTTTGATGAACATATACGTCATCCGAATATATTTTGATAACCTTTTTTCTTTGAAATTTAATTAAACTAACTAATTGTTTTCTGTGTAATTCTAGTGGAAATTGCTAGACGATCATATACGGCAAGCAACTACCACTTGAATTTAGGTAATTAGATAATAATTAAGTAGTAGCGCCAAACGATGTCATCTGGAAATAACTGTTATATTTCTGAATATTTGCCAAGAAGTGCTTAGAATCATTTCCAATCCCGGAAACTAAAGAGCGTAAGGGATCTGGTGGCAATTTTACTTTGCCTCCAGTACAACATAATCCAGTAGATTCACCACTTTTTTATTTTAACGCCTAACAATATTTACAAATTATTGTCATTTCCCCAATTGTTACCGATTTGTCGGCACAATAATCTATTGCCGGATCATAGTGGAATGCAGCTCGTTCCAGAATCACAGTAGCACTGCCTCTGCGGATTCGCTCAATTTCATTCTTTCGTGCTCGCTGTTGTTGTGTTTGATTGATGTGCACGAGAGCTGTAAAAGACTAAAGTACTTTGGCACTTCAATTAACTGTAAGTTTTTTTTAACTTTTTTTCTTTTAAATTTCTTTTCTTTTTATTCCGTTCTGTTATTTTATAAGTACAAGTCTGCAGTATTTTAGTTAAAAGAATAGAAAAAGTTAAAAGACTTACAGCTAAATGACTGTAGTTAAAAGACTTGCTGACTAAAAGTAAAATTATCGCAGTACAATGACTTTTCACTGACTAAAAAGACTAAAAGCAGTTAAAAAGTACTGCAGTTAATTAACTTAAAGTTAATTAACTTTTTTTTTAACCGCACAGTCGGAATATTAGTACTCACTGATTACTGCTCGATTTTAGTTAAAGTATTTTTGTAAGTTAAAAGACTTAATTAAATTAGTCTTTTTAGTCAATTAACTCCAGTACCGAAAAGACTGCAGTTTTTACAACTCTGATTTGCACGAACTCGTTGCATTCTAAGCCTATCTACTTCATTGTCACTCACTAAAGAACGCAATTCTGACATAGCAATACGACTATTTTCTTGATCTGTCTTTCTCTGGTCATCAGTGCGGTTAGCAGAGCACGTGAGATAGCTCTTCGCTCATTTGATTGACTGCGATGGCCTAAGTTAGGTCGTCTTCTCCTCGGCATCGTAAATTGTAATTAATCAAAGTGAGAAAAGTTCTCGCGCACTTAGCAGTAAACAAAAAAAAGAGCACATAACTTAAAATGTTACTATCACAAAGGATCACCGAAGTAAATAAAGTTCTCGCGCACGTCGCGGTAATCTTCACTCACAAAGATAGAAGGATGCACTCTTTGTCTGAGGTATCGATCGACATAGAGGATGGATCGACATAATAGTTGCTTGTCAAATGTCAAATATTATGGTTGCGTTCAGAAATTTGATTTGTGACGAAAAATAAGGCCGTGTGCGAATTCGTTTAAAATTTCGATTAAATTTGATCCCACATTAAATTTTGATTTCACAATTTCATCTTTTTGTTGTGTGAATTGAATTAAATGGGGTTTTTACTTTATTTGTCACTAAGGGCCTGTGTTAGGTTCACATAATTAAGGTTAGGCCTAGGGTTCCCAACTTTCTTCTAAATCAAAGGAGGACAAATTTTTTCTAAATAAAAACAAAACAAAAACCTTGAAATATCAGTATCAATAAAATCCTTCCCGCTTGGAAAAACAATTTAGTTTTAGATGAGGCCCTTGAAAGCCTTACATAGCTTATTAAAAGGGAGCAGCAAGGGGTACTATCGAAATCATACTAGGCCCTCACCTAGTTTTTATTTATTTTTACCTCGAGACAAAAATAAATAAAAGAAATGGTGTATATTTTAGATTCGGTACTCGGATTTTTACTGGTCTGATACGCTAACCACTTCTGGCTTTATTCGGAAAACAAAAGTTTGATGTTGAAAATGAATAACTATTAATATAAAAGGGTTATTTCTGATGGGACAGCAAAACTTTCTCAAAGAGTTTTTACTATCAAGGGCCTATCGAGTATTTGCTACGTTTTCCTCGACGAAATTTTCCCTACTGTAAATTTTTGGGGGGCTTGGTTACACTTGGAAAAACATAAATAATATGAAAAAGGCATAAAAAATATGGAAATAGAAATACAAATTATATTATGTAATTTCTTATGCTGAGAAAAAAAATTATAAATAAAATCATAAAAAATTTTCAAGATTTTAAGGAAAATTTTAAGTTTTTGCAAAACTTTTATTATTCATAGTTCGAACTATATTTCGAGCCTAGAATTTTTGGCAAAAATTATGAGATTTTTTCCTGCACATAGAGCGAGTGCGTGCAGCAAAAAAAAAAAAATATGCATTCCAATAAATTGATCCTGCGAGACGTAGCAGCAGTAATACATAAGAAACTACATTTACCGTTGAGAAAAAGTATTATTAGACGAGTGGCAAAATGTCATTAGTTGTGTCATTTTATGCCTATTTTTCGTCATAAAGCAAGATTATGACATATATTATTTCATAAAGCAGGATTATGGCAAACAAATGATATAAAATGACAGAAATAGTCACATTTATACACACAAAACATCAAAGATATATATGCTTATCAATCAATGATTATATCCTTCAGATTTTTGAAAAAGGAGGACATTTTTTAGTGAGGAAGGACGGGAGGACAAAAAGTTGAAAAGGAGGACTGTCCTCCCGGAACCCTAGTTAGGCCGCACGTGATGAATATAATTTCGGATTTTAATTTTTTAATGTTGAGGAATAATTTTTTATTGGTAGGTATCCATTCAATTTCTAATCGTATGTTGAAAGTTTTATGAAATTGATTGATAAAAGTTCTTTATTTTTATAAATTTTAAAAGATTAAAATAAAACACTTGTTATTTTTTCCACAAATTTAATTAATTTTTATTTTAAAAGTCTAAATATTGCCAACGCGTTTCGTCTTAGTAAGGCCATCATCAGGGCACTAAATATTAACATAGAGTCATACAATCACAAGAGGTAAAACAAAATATATAGTTTAATCAAATAATTATTTGTTAAGAAGTGGGCTATTATTTAATAAGTCAATTTGACAGTTTAAAATATTTAAGCACTTGTGTTTATTTATTTTAAAGATTACGTATTTATCCAATACACGTCCAGCAGGCAAACAATGTAAAAGAGACACATCGTCTAATGTGCATCCATGACCGGAATTTCTTATATGTTGAGCGAGTCCAGAGGAAGGCTCTTGGCGCAAAGAAGCTTTAATATGTTCATTGAATCTTGTTGATAGGGATCTCGAGGTTTTACCTATATAAATTCCATTACACTCTTTGCTAGTTACTTTGTATACGCCACTTTTGAAATATATTTGTTTTTTAGCTCTGATTTTGTTGTTACAGAGGGTGTTTTTTAGCGTGAAATTTTTGAAAAAGGCTGGTTTTACATTTATTGCAGATAGCGGACCACACTCCGGGAATATAAGGTAATTTTCGCCAACTTTGTGTCTCATTTTCGATTGAAGACGGAAAAATAGATTGTATAGCCAGTTTTCTAGATTTTGACTTCAATAAATGGTCGATTGTTGGGATATCGTATCCGTTCCTTGCAGCAAAGTCCTTAATTATTTTAAGCTCGTTTTTGAAATTAGTTTTACCTTAGAAGAGGATGAATCATAGAATGGAAAGCTGACATTTAAGTGCTCCAAGGATGGGCAGATGATTCTGGGATAATAGAGTCAGTTGAAGTTTCCTTTCTATAGATTTCAAAAATAATTTTATTTGATGAAATTGACAAGCTTAAATCAAGAAAAAGAAAGTTTATGCGATTAGGTCCATACTCCAAAGTAAACGAAATATTTGCATCCAGATTATTTAAAACAGATTCTAGGAAAGAAAAAAGATTACATTTAGTACCTGTCCACACACAACAGACGTCATCCACATATCTAGCCCAGAAGCATATGTTTTGTAGATGCGGACTTTTTGAGGAAAATAAGTTTTGTTCGAAACGGTCCATAAAAAACTCAGCAAGTCCGGAAGTTTGGTTGTAATACTTCCCATTAAACTCAAAATAATTTTGATCCATGCATGTTGTAAAAGTTGACGACTTTTGTAAAAAGTTGACGACACTTTTTTTCATCCTTTACAGTTGATGATAGTTGGTGTTCAAAGAGCAATTTTAAATCAGAACTTGGTATCGAAAGAAAAAGGCTTTCACATCAAAGGAAACAAGCTTGGCATTCGGTGGCAAAATCAAGTTTTTTAATCTGTCAATCAAATCTAACGAATTCTTAATTGCGTATTTAGGCTTAAAATTCAAAACTCCAGGTAATATTCCAGCGAGGTGCTTACTTCCTTATGAAGTTTAGGTAAACCAAAATAGGTGCAGCGGGGTTGGGGCTACGAACCAAGTGTTTCTCTTTTGGACAGATTACTAGTGGTGAACAAATAATTATATCATATACCATTCTGTTGTATTTGTTAGTTGGGTCTTCTCTCAAAACCTCCAAATGCATATCACCCAAGCAAGTTTTTTTATGTTCTCTGTTTTGTTGATGATAGTGAAAGCATTGCTTTGTCAGCCTTACACAGAATTAAATTCAACTATCGGAGCTTAACTTGCATCGATCGAATATTATTATGCACCTCAGTGGAGCTGATGCCTCATTGTTTTCATTTTCTTCTTTGGCAATAATTCGCGCACAATCGACTCTAGTTTCTATATTATCATCTGGTATAGCAGCATCAGTGTACACAGAGAGGTTGGTGAAACAGTTTATTTGGTTACTTGGCTTAGGCACATAAGCGAAATTCAAACCCATTCCAAGCAAATTCAACTCGGAAGGAGAGAAAACAACGTTAGAATTATTGACCACTCTTTCTTTAAAATCAAACACCGTCAACGTCGATGTCGTCGTACTGTTATGGAGGCTACGTTTGTTGTTGTTTTTATTGCTGTATAATAATCTTAAGAGAGTCTAGTTTCGCTCTCTGTCTCAAATACTGTTTTACTGTAATTTGTTTGCACTATCTTGTGCATTTTCATGCACAATGGAAAACTCTAAAGAATGTAGACGTTACGTTATCTCTTTTAAAAGATTTTTCTATAGACTGTTAAGTACTGTCGACTCCGAGTTTTTTCTGAAGATTTAACTGCAATTTTAAACAGAGATCGAGTTAAGTGTCGGGAACATTTACGGCTGGAGATCGAATCTCTTGAAAGGCTTGTGCATTTTATGCCAGAAAAACGAAGTGGGTGGACAAACAAGTATGAGCTTATCATATTTCTTTACTGGATGGCATCTGGTTGCAGCTATAGAGTTGCTGGTGGCTTTATTGGAATGAGTAGATTCACAGTAAAAACGATAGTTCACAAATTGTTGAATTTCTTTTGTGAAGACATGCGACACATTATTAAACATAGTCAACCAAACGATTTTGAAGAAATAAGTACGAAATTCTGCAGGCGTTCCGGTTCAAATATATTTCAATATGCCATTGGAGCTATTGATGGCACTCATGTGTGAATAACTTGTCCCGTCACTAAAAATGACGAGTACAAGAACTACAAAGGATTTTATTCCATCCAGTGTCAGGCAGTAATGGACAGCAAGTTTTTGTTTAAGGATGTGTTTGTAGGTTTCCCGGGATCAGTGCATGATACTCGAGTAAGTAAAATTCAAAATTTCACTTGAGGAATTATTAAAAGTAACAATAATATCACAAGGTCTTGAAGAATAGTCCACTATACAAAAGAGGTAATTATCCGCCTCCACCTTATTTTCTGTTGGGGATAGTGGATACCCTTGTCGTTTGAAAACTATACCAATAATAACACCTTTTAAAAATCCAAATTCTAATGAGAAAAGGTTTAATACACTACACAGTCGAGCTCAAAACGTTGTTGAGTGTGCTTTTGGCATAATGAAAACAAGATGGAGAAATGTTTTCAACAAAGTTCTCGAGCTAAATATTAAAAATGCCACTGCATGTGTCTTGCACAATATATGCGTCGAAGGTGGTGATTTAGGTATTTATTTTGATTTGTCACAAATTTGATTAAAGGCTCTCCCAAAACTAACGCTAAACATTCGGAGCGACACGACGAAAACAACAATAGATCTGTTTGTTTACTTTTGTTTCTTTGCCAATTTCACAAATTTTCGCAAACATGTTTTTTTTCCTATTGGTTATGACAGCAAATTCGGCGACGTCGTACAACGTTTCTAGTTAACAAACAGGTGTAATAACAACGTGTTGTTATTATTGTTTTCGTCGTCGCTCCGAATGTTTTGCGTTGGTTTGGGAGCCTTAAAAGTTTAAAATATTTGTTTTTGCAATCCAAGGTCCACCAATAGACGAGTCTGTTCAATCGGAAGTAAATCCCAGCATATTCCCGAGTTGAAATGAAAGCGACCGATTCAAATGATGCCCTCTTCTTCCGTCATTCCCTCCTACAGAGTCTTTTCTAAACACTATTTATTTTAATCCAATTTGTTGAAATTTCCAAAAAAAATATTTAAACACTATTGTTTATATGCATGAGCATTAATAAATAATTGATATATATTTTAAACTTGTACATAATATAGTTAACTTAAACAAACAATAAACAATAAACATAAAAAATAAATAGATAATAAATAACAAATTTGTATAACTTCAAAAAACAATAAATGATAAAAATTAGTCTTCATCTGAAGATGATGTAATTAATAGACCATCCACATCAATGTCCGGATAGTCTCGATGGACAATTTGGACAAATATGAAACCATTCCACTTATTTACTTGCTTAGTTTTTTATCTCGTTTTAAGGTCTTGCGTTCAAAATCTTTTATTTTTCCTTTTTTGCCTTTTGAAGACACAGAAGCAGATGCCGATGGCTCTTCATTATTTTTCTTTTGTGGAGCCATTGAAAATGCACCCAGTGTGCTGTCCATTAGGAACGAAGGATGGTACATAATTGTTTTTATTGCATGCATATTCGTGCAGAATTTTAAAGTATGGCCGTCTTCTGGCCAGTCATTTTTCTCTGGCGCATAATCACCAGCTCCTTCTTCTATGTTCACCTTGAAGAATGACTGCGATAAAAAAAAGAATTATGAAAATATCTTAAACTCGGGATTCGAAACTTACTTTATATTTTCGGGTTAAATTTTGCCATTGCTTCCTGCGTGCTTTTTGGTCTTTTGATTCATCCCCAAGAATTTCTACAACTCGCCTTCAATTAGAAATAATGTAAAGATAGTTTTAATAATCATTTAAAACATAACGAAATAATTTTAGACCCAAAAACATAAAAACTTTCATGATTTCGGTTATTTCCAGTGTGATACTGTAAATGAAAAAAGCCTATTGTAAACTAAACATAAACTTGCAGAAAAGAAAAAAAATTTAATCTGAAATCGTACCTACTCCATACGCCACGAAAAAAAATCGAATTTTATGCAGAAATCTGAATATACCAAAGGAAAACTCCATTAGTTTGTCCGTAAGAGAAGTGCGGGTTGAAGTATCTCGTCTCGCCTCCAAGTTTATAATGTAGACACAACGACCCTCACCTGTCAATTTTTCCAATCTACAGGGTCTAACAAAAATCTTTAAGACTTCTTTTACACCTTGCGAAATTCTTTTGCGATTTCTCTTTTGGTTTGCTTCTAATTGCAAAGACGCTTTTACAAATTTTATCTCTGCGTTTTTTAACATTTTTCCTTTTCATTCCATCTTCGTATTCTTTGCGTAAGTGAAAAAGTTTTATCTATCTGCACTCAGAGTAGAAGACGAATGCTGCTTCACCTGTGACATCATCCACAACCACTGAACTCGGCCCATATGTTGCATCCAGAATACCCATATTTATATCAATAATATACTAACGATATGTCAAAACCTGCCCAAGGTTATATGGAGGGGAAAATAAAGAATTACTGGCAATTTTACCACCCGAAAGTTTAGAAGTGTTTTTTATTTGAGATTTTGATAAGCGATTTTTATTATAAATATTTAAGAGTGCGATTTATCTAATTTAACGCCAAACATTTTGGTCCTTCTCGAGCCACTAAAAGTGCGAATTAAACAGTGATTGTTGTGGTAAAATAAAACCCAAAAAAAAAAATAAAAGACCAAGTCGAAGCGACAATCCTGCCGCGATTTTTGTTTTTAATTATTTTTGTTGAATAAGAATTATTATTATTATTATTATTATTATTATTATTATTATTATTATTATTAAAATTAAAAATTTTAAGACAGTAAATCAAGTGAAGTTCACCGCCAGTTATTCTCCGAGGAATCCACAGAAGATTTGCTTAAAATCTGTGGAGGAACCCAGTGCTGATGCTACACTGAAAGAAAAAAAGTGAGTACAACTTACCTTATATTTACATTTATATTTTATAAAAAAAAAATTTAAATGACTGAGTCCACAATAAAATCAATAAAAATAATAAAAAGCATATGCAAAGAAATCTCAAGACAATTCGAAAGATTTGAGCAAATGGAAGACCCTACTCGTCACACAAAAAATTATTTTATAGTGCTTCTTGAAATTTTGGAAAGCGATTGGTCATCGCATGAAAGCAGGTTTGATGATGTGCTAGTTGAAACCGTAATGGATGAAGAAGATTCGAAAAATTTTAGGTATTCTGTTTACCAAACCCAAGAAATTTATAAACGTTACAAAGAGGAGCTTACGAAGATGCTAAAGAAGTTTTTAACACCCATCGAAGCAAATGAAGAAGAACCTCTTGAGATAACTGGAACTCCAAATCCAACTACTACCCATTTGGGCTACAATCATAACAGTAATTCTGATAATTTACGCGCACAATCAGATTACTGTTCTGACGCACTTCAACAAAACTCTAATACACAAAAATCATCTAATTACTTGTCACTCAACACAAATAACTCATTTATGTCGAATGAATATTCATCGCACTCAAGCCCTCATATTAACTCAACCTCAACTACTCATATACCCACTCACCATATAAATCAAAATTCGTTAACTCACCCAAACAGAAACATTCAAATTAAGTCGCAAGCAAATCATTTACTTAATCATACAAACACATCTGAAGATTTTATGAACAAATTAACAAAGCTGTTTTTAAGAAAGTCTTTTGGAATTGGAGTGCACATATAAGCTGCCACTCAAAAACTTCAACGATACGAGTCATCAGGAAGTTCCGAAATGAATCCTATTGTTAGAGAGTCAAGCTACAAAAATCAACTGTTCAAAAAAAGACTGAATTATTTAGCACATCAAGGTTAAAATGGAAAATTATTCCTCTTTCTTCAATCCTTTTTGGAAAATATCTTGAAGAACGAGTGCACTTGATAAAAGTCCATCTCAAACATCTCCCCAGATTCGAAAAGAATATTCGACGAGCTCACTAAACTTCTAGGAAAAATGGAAGCTTACTTAATCTTGAGAACCTTCCTTAAGTTAACAAAAAAACTTGATTTTATAATGGCACAAACACCAGCAACCTATGTAATCAGCTCCAAAAATGAAGTTATCTCAAATGCAAAACTCAGCAAAGACTATTAAAACCAACCTTGCAACAGCAAATATCTAACATAATAGGTATATCATCAATAATAATCACGCAACCCGGAAATAATTTTAATTAATATCAAAACTTAAAATAATAAAGCTTAAAATCTAAATCGAAGTATGATGAAATTAGATCTAACTTAAATGTTGTGAATTATAAAATATAAACCATCATAATAATATGTGAAGTATAGTCACTCATTTAATAATTTAAATCTCTTAACAAAAGAAACGAAAGAAATATCGATTTTAAGAAAAAAACATTTATTTTTACAAAAGTAAAAATCATATAGGTATAATTAAATAATAGACAGTTAACACTCAAACTTGAAGTTATATATTTAATTTTAACATTTATTAACTAAATCGCTTTATGAAACCCCGAAACATATATGAAAATAAAAATTAACTCACAAAATTAAAAACAACTCACTCATTTCATCAAAAGGGAAAAAAATTGCATCAAAGATCTCTCTATTATGTGGTAACTCACTCACTCAATCATTCATTTGGTAAATAAAACATACATTTGTAGACCTCAATACAAATCTCACTCATTTCACAAGAACGAGAAAGAAAAAACATGTCATCAAAATCAATAAAATTTAAATAACTTAATTTTAAAATTAAATTAATTCTCAGAGTAAACCACTCAGTTACTCATTTGAATAAGATCATTCAACTTTTTAAACATTCACTCACTCAATAACTACACACTATGCAACTCAATTAAATTACCCATTCATTCAAACACTCACTCATTACGCACTCAAATATTAAAATAAAAAACATACAGTCCACTAAAGAAGAATCACACAGTAAAATTAAAATTAAAAATACAAAATCAAGTTCACATTCACACATATCATTCGTATCACTCATTCTGAAAAGTAAATTTATAAATAACATATTTTCACAAGAAATTAACATCCCAACCACTAAAATTTTACCAAAACTACATAATATGAAATAGAATAGAAAGTTCACTCACAAAAAATCAACAAAAGCAACAATAAGTGAATTAAAGAAAATGAAAGCCATATGAAACACACATCGCTAAAATCAGAAGACTAGAAACTAAAATTTTAAATAATATACACTCAGCGCATATTAATAATATTTAATAATTTTAATTTCCAAATTAAAATAAAATTAACATAAACTGAAATGAAATGAAACTCAAAATATAAAAAAAAAAATCTTGAAGGTATGTCCTACAAAAAAAACAAAATAAATAATTATATATCAACTATAAAATATATATGAAATAACATAAATAAATTAAATCTAATTTAAAATTAAAAGGAAAATCATTATTCAAAAGATCGTTATAAATTATTAATTTGCCAAATTAATTTCAAATATTCATAAAATATAATGTGCACAATTGCACATACCTACATAATGAAAAGAAAACAAAAAAAAAAAATCAAGAACCAAAGTTTTAGGTTTCTGCCAAATTAAATCCAATTTGCCATGAAAAAAAAATTATAAAACATCGGGAAAAAACACTAACCACACATAATTTTAAAAATTATAAAAAATCAAATTCTACAAACAGCAATAAATTTTCTTAAATTTAACTAATAATTAATTAATTAAACAAAACCACAACCCAAAACAACAACAAAACAACACAACCCAACACAACAAAATAATTAATCGGTCCATAAAATTCATTCACACTACAAAACTTAATAATAATACAATGCACAATATTGTACATAAACAATATTTGAATTAATATACAACACAAAATAAAATAAAATAGCATTTAAAAAAAAACAATATAATAAGAATAAATAAAACACGACACGATCACCGAATATACATATACATACATATGAAGTCGGTGACGATTTGACAGACTTCGAATACAGCTTCAAGTCATTTCGGAATTCGGAGTCTATTTGGGCCCATGTCGCACAACGTACATTTACATTAAGCAGTCGGATTTACACGCTGCAAATTCATAACAAAGCTAACTTAATTTATATTTGAAATATATTTATGTTTATACAATATTAATGATATTTCTCTTTACATGTGAGCCAAAAAACACATAAAGATGTTCATCGACATCACACGTACCGAAATTACAACAAACAACAATGTAAAGAAATGTGATTTCGACTTTTGGAGGGTGAAACGTACGAAGGATTCATATATTTATATTCAGTATCTTTGGGCATAACCGACGTCCGTGTTTTATGTTGAAGCTTCGACAAACGATTCGAGCAACTGTGAAAAATGTTTGAAGCCTTTCCTAAACAACAACAATCAATCCACAACCCGCCCGCCAGCCGCGTTGGCCGTCAACACAAACAAGAAAGTGTGCCACAACCATGAACTCACTCACTGACTGCCACCTCACTCACCTGCCACCTGAAGAAAAACTCAAAATTCCCTGTTCACATTGTGATAACGGAAAAGAAGTTCATAAACATTTACGTAGTGCGAAACCATACATTCGTGGAGTTTTTGGTTTTCGCAGAATAACCATTTATCTGCGAGGAATGTGGAAAGGTTTGCAAGACATTTAAAGCCCTCAAGAAGCACAAACTGACGCAAACTGAGAAAAATCCTTTCAAATGCCGCTACTGTACTGTGAGAAGAAGGTTAGTATTAAATTTATTTTGTTTTGATCTCATAAATATCCCTCTTCCTAGATTCACGAAGACACAATGAAACTGCAGCTAAATACACGACGCACGCTCAAGATGCACATACATGTTACATGTTTTGTTGAGCTAGTTACTGTGCCGATTCTGCAATGTTCCACATTAAGCCATAGAGTTACTGAAGATCAAATGTGCTGTTAACTTGTTGTTGGTAGAATTTGCATGTGAAAATTTTGCTTAATGTGAAAAATTTCTTAATGTGCACATTAAGGAGTTGAACAAAACACACCTAATATCACAGATAATAGAGTTACATAGATATCGCATCCCATACAAACAATAAAGATAACTTTTTCAATGTTTTTTGCTTGTAATCCCTTTTTCTTTTTTCTATAAAATCGAATCGGTTGGCCAAAATACTTATGTACTACAGCTGGTGTTTTGTTTTTATGTGTATGAGTGTGTATCTATCTTTTATATAATCTTATATAGTATATAGTAAATGGGACGTACGTCTACGTCCCAGTGATCATATTTGTTTCTTCTGCATGCGACATCTATGGAACTATATAGTGTCTGACGTCTGTGATAATATGCTTGTCCACTCTGACCAAAAGCGTCACAAATGTGGTTTCTGTGGGAACGAGTACAAACGTGCGAAGCATTAATGAATCACCTCATTTTACATACTGGACTGCCCTACACGTGCAAATTCTGTGACATGATCTTTGCTAATCACAAGAAAAAAGCTCATCCCATTGAATTGGCAGCAATGGAAACAACTGCAACAAAGATAAATAATTAATCCGAACATCCTTAGAATTGTTTATGATGTACATTCATTATACGCTCACAGGCACATTTAACCGCCCACCTCGTATTTCTGTAAATTTAAATAAATCGTCAAGTTTAGATCACATTGGGTGTAAGTAGGTAATGTTGAAAGCAAAGGTTGAAAAATAAAAAATAAAACAAATAATCTGAGAAAAATCCACGTTTATTAAAGAATTAACACGAAAAACAAACAAAAACACAAAATACTGAAAAAGATGTTATCCTTTAATTTTAAAAAAAGTGGTAAAATTATGGAAAAAATTAATTTTTAATAATGGGTGTTTGCGACGCAGGCTGTAATTACTTCGTGGAGTCGATTTGACAATCCGTTAATGATTTCCTGAATATCCGACTGAGGGATGTTGTGCCACTGCTCTACTGCAGCTGTCTTAAGCTCTCCTAGAGTGGTAGGGACCTAGGGACATGTGTTCTCGCTCGGACACGTCTTTTAAGGTTGTCCTAAAGATGATCGATAGGTTTGAGATCTGGACCGCAAGATGGACATGGCAAAACTGGAATCCCGACCTCATTTAGGTAGTTAGTTACAGAATTTGCGGTATGACAGAGTGCGTTGTCATGCATTAACCGAAAGTGTTCACCAAAAATTTGTGCGAAAGGCATCACATGGTCTTGCAAAACGTTTTCCCCGTATATCTGAGCGTTCACACTGCCTGTATCGAACACAACAAGGTCCGAGCGAGCTTCATAACTGATGCCTCCCAAAAACAATTATAGACCCTCCGTGGTAACCCACTGTTCCGGTTATCGTGCATGGAGCAAACCTTTGGTTTTTTTTTGCCTGTCCACACGCTGACGTGCATTTGGACCTCGTAGACCTATTCTGCTTTCATCTGAGGTTAAGACGTCCCTTCCTTCCTCTGCAGTCCAGTTAACACATTCTCGCGCAAAACGAAGTCTTGCTGTACGGTGCTGTGGGAGCAATTTGGGGCGCGCGCTGGTCGGAAAGCTCTGAAATTTAATTCTGCCAGCCTTTTTCTGATTGCACGATCACTCACACCAACATTCCTCACCTCAAAAAGACGTATACGAGCTTCAGTAGCGATGCAAAACCGATTTCTCAGTATGTGGTTTAAGTAACTGAAACAATATTAAAAATCGCTTTAATTTGCAAAAAATGATACGATGACAATTTTACCGGGCGAAATAAGGGTTTTAGTTTTTTGTTTCTTGCGAAAATATCCGCTAAACAAAAAACAAATCAGCAGATAAATTATAGTGAACTTAAAGAGTTAGGGTGACGAAAAATGCAGGTGGACGGATAATTGTACCTGTGAGTGTACATTATGTACTTGTACATGCATGGAGGCTTCACCAGCTGTAGCGAACCAAGTCAGGAAGGAAAACACAAATAAAAGAATTATTCTTGTTTTTGTTTTAGTGGACTGTATTGAATGAAATTCAATCTTTACAAGTCATTAATTACTAAACGAATATTTTACTCGTATTGCAGGCAATTGGATACTTTATTCTTTAAATTTTCTGATTATTTAAAAATAAAATGAACGAAATACGCAAAATTTAAAGTTAGTTTTAGAGTTTTTTTTGTATGACTTGCTTCGGTACACCTGTGAGCCCTTCATATATGTAGGTATGTAACTCTTTGTTTAAATACCTACATAGAAACGAGGTAATTAATAAGGTTTTAGTTGGGTTGTGAGCTTGCAAGTTTTGTTTGCATTAAGCTTCGTATTCATAATGCGCGGCATCCGCGCGCACCATGCTCGTCCGCGGCAAATCATGATATTTGCCACGCATATCATTTTTTGAGAAAAAGTTGATGAACCGCGGCAGCCGCTCGCGGCAGTCGATCCAATTGACAGCTAGTAGCTAGTGCCCAAATCACAAAACAAACTACCGTCTCAACTGCGTGCGAGCAAAACCATGTTCGACCAATGCCGCGCTTCAAAAATCCATCACGAATGGATCGATGCGCGGCATGTTCGAGCGCACAAATGTTCGAGCTGCCGCGCGTAGAAACCCGGTATTCATATTGCGCGGCTGATGCGCATAACAATGTTCGTTGGTTTGCCGCGCATAATGAATACGAAGCTTTAGACTGCGAAATTCTTCCCATTATTATAATGTGAAAGTTTGTTTTTCTGTCGGTTTGTAATTGAAATGAGAATTGATAGAGTTTGGAACATGAGGATGGACAGGAGCTAAGATTTAAATGAAAAAGTTTTTAGCGATTGTATAAGCGCTACGAATGTTATAATAAATAATAAAAATAATAACAAATCGAAATCATTGTTTGGCAAAAATGATTCGCAAAAGGAAATGAAACCCTATAGCCGGTTTTAGTGATTCGAAACATAAAAACTATTATTTTTTATGTTTCGACAAATAAGAGGAAGTTTATATAATATAAAATATATTATACTAGCAGGCCCGTGCTCCACTTGCTTCGCATGTTTAAATAACTTTTCATGATTGTAAAATACTTTTGTATTTGTTTTTTGATATTTTAACATTGAAAATGTTTATAGGATCGTTTTGACAGAGTTGTGGTGTTACTAAAATGATTAAATGAAATAAATTCAATAAATCAGAAATGAACTCCAGCGTATAGGGCATCACAACGAAATTTTTGGTTGGTGTTACTAAAGAAAAGACCGAAATGATTGAAATGAACACATGAACTTAGAATATGAAAAATGAACTCCAGCGTATAGGGGGACAACTATTAAATTTTTGGTTGGTGTTACTAAAACATTACTAGAATGATGAAAATAAACAAACGAACACAAGCGATGAATTACAGCAGGCGTAGGCAATAGGTATACGGGGAAAAAACGAAGAAAAGTCGTCGTCAACAGCCAAGCTTGAGTGAAAGAATATTCAATGAAGAATATTCAAAAAGAGAAAAAAACAACAAGTACAACGCAACCAACAAAAGTGTATCTATAGGTACTCTGCCAGATTTTTGAATGTAGTGTATGTAAATGATATGCATGAACATAATTATGGAGGTAGGTTAGGTAGGTTCTGATTTTTTGAAATTGAAAATGATAGGTATTTATTTTTATTCGATGCAGAATACAATTCGGTCCTATAAAGCCAAAAACAGATGTGCAGCTTTTTTCCATGCAGCAAAATTAGAAATAGAGATATCGTGCAGCGAAGGCTGCATGCATAGCCTGGAATATGTAAGCCCTCATAAGAACCTGTGTAAATTTATTTTCGCTGCATTGTAAAAAGCTGCACATCTGTTTTCGGCATAAGAAAAAGGCCAGTGATGCAGTTGAGTGTGAAAGCCGGAGTTAAGCTTGCTTGAAATCGATTTATGTAGGTATGTATTATGTAGGACAACCAAAAATATGCTACAGCATATTTTTTTTTAGTAACACTATTAAGACGAGACTAGATTAGAAATCCGTTTTATAAGTAAATGCATATTTTTGTACATTTACGATTTACGTGCATATTTTGGCATGCCAATTTTGTTACGTACCTATGTATATTTTTCATAAAAAAAACATAGTTTGTTCAGTTATTATTATAATTTATTGTATTGTTCATACTAGAATGTCAGTTTATTAGACTTGACCATTCTTTATTGCGTCAATTTCATTGAATTTTTGAAAAACAAACAACTACAACTTAAAGGCGCTACAACCAATCGTTTAGGAATTAATTTTAGGTATTATAATTTGTTTTATTTTTGTTTGGCTGGAGATATAGCTTTTTCAGGGGGTGACAAGTCCTATCATCAGTCTCCTTTTAGTGATGCTGAGCTTTAATCCAATTTTATTGTGAAAAAATTTCTACATGCACACCATGAGGTTTGAACCCATTGCCCAGTCTTCGAAGTCGTATGCACTACGCATTCCACTAGGTACTTATGACCACTGACGTCAATGGTCGAGATGTGCTGTTAATGCATTTGGAGCATCAGCATTTCTATAATTTGTTCAGTATCTTCTAATGTTTATTCAATAAATAATAAAGCTCTATAGGGCAGCATTACCAGCATTATAGCATAACCTAAAAATTAAAACCTAACTTCAGGTTATATCGAAAAAATTCGCATTACGGAAATTTGGGTTGGATTTTTTTTTTAGAAAATTAACCTTTTTTTGAGTTGGTTAAATCGACTTGAACGATTTTATTTCAATTTTGTAATCTAGTGCTTCTAAATAAATTAAATTTAATTCGAAATAAAATTTTGAAGTTTCTACGTATACAGATTCACCCCACTATCGTCAAAAATTAATCTTCGGATAAAATTTAACGCGATTTTAACCCAATTCGCACACGGCCTAAACAATATGTATAGATAGCTTTTGAAAATTTAGAAAATATTGACCCAAAATAAAAAAAAATCATGTTCCCAGTAGGTAATTCTGACTTTTTAACATTTCTTTCGTTGAAAGGTACCAAAATTTTTGTTAGCCACGAGAACACTTGTGGGGCTCACTCGTGTAAATTTATTTTTTTTTATTTTTTATGCAATAAATGTCTTAAATAAATCCATGTGAATGAATTTAAACTATTCACCATTTTTTTAAAAACATGCATGTACTTGTACCTATTTCAAATAGGTTTAAATGGCTTTTAGCCAAAGCAAAATTTGCTCGACAATCTTGCTTGTACTCTACCTATTTTTGTTTTGTTTTTGGATTTATGTCGTTCTTTTTAGTGCAGTTTTTAAACATACAAAAACCTACTTAGAATATATTTTTACAAGCAAAATTAAGCATACTAGTATCGTCCCGTGGCCGAAACTCGGCGAACAAAAACTGAAACACTCTAGGAAGGAGAAAAATTTTAAATTTGTTTTGAAATATTGAAGGAAAAAAACATATTTTTTTTTTAAATATGCAGTGTTCGACAGTTAAAAAACAAAAATTACCCACAGTGTATAAATGCCTGTCTCAAGTAGATTCGGCACATCTCCGCAATTGTGGCTTTCCATTTTCCAACCATATAAAATTTATCGAAATCGGTCAAATAGTTTTTGAGAAAATGGTACCATTTATTAAGCAATATTTTTAGGGCATATTATCATTTTTTTGAGCATAATGTAATAATTTATTAAGGGCATATATGTATGTAATTGATTTTTAAGGGCATAATTATAAGCGCTTAAAACTGTTTTTAGGGCATATTTGTGTTTGCCCTAATAGGTACATCTACATATATATGAGTTTTGATATCAGATCTTAAAAACACGATTTTTTTGGTTGAACAGGAAAGTTGATGGGTTAGTTAAAGAAAATTAACAAGATTTATTTTTTGCCAAATGGAAAGTGAGATTAAATACATAATGTGCATAAAGGTACCTAGAAACTTTAGAACCTATAACGGTGTCTGAAACAGCTTATTACGTTTTAATTAATTTAAATTGAAAAGATTAGTCAGGTGTCATTTTTAATGTCCCCATGGTTACTCTGTGAGTGAAATCTGTACATTTTTGATAAATGCAACCATATTTTTGACCTTCACTATTTTCGACTCGACAATAGCATGTCCTTCACCAACAACCAAATTAAGGATATGTGCAAAACACGGGAAATCACTTCTTAAATTTCACAGCACCAACTACATTGGAAGCATTATCTGTCACAACACAACACACTTTTTTATCGAGGTTCCATTTTTTCAATTCCGTCCGAGCTGAGCATGTTTCCCAAGTTAAAGATGGTGTGACTTTCGTCATAAGGAATACTTCCCAGGAGACGCGACTCTAGTCTTGCTGCTCTTGAATTAAGTGGACCGTAATTCCGATGCTACTTTGCTGCGTAATGGAAGTCCAAGCACCTGTTGTGACACATACAGCTGGAACTGTTGCTAATGCGTCTTGTACTTTTATTCTCGTTTCTTCATAAAGCCTAGGTATTTAGGAATTAGAAAGAGTTTTCCTTGTAAGTAGCTGGTAATTTGGGTTAAGCATTTGAATTCTTGATCTTCAACCATACAAAATGGATAATGTTGCTTAGCAATAGTTTTAACGATTTGTTCGTCCAATTGTTTGGAGTAGTTTAAGGAAATTGTTTTTTTAATATAACTGGATATTCTTTGTTGTCGTTGTACTGTAAGTCCAGGTGTTTGATTAGAGGTTGATGTTGCTACTGTACATGCTGAGGCTGAAGTTGAAGGACGTTCTGTTGTTGCAATTGTGGATGGAGTAGTGTTCTGTGAAGACGTTGAAGTGGATGTGGCCGTGGGATGAACGTGTTTTGCGATCGTAGGTGGTTGAGAATTTTGTTTTTCTGTGTTGACTGACTAGGGTTGTTGTTGTCGGGTATATTTCGCTCTTGAATATATCGCGCCTTTTCAATAGTTATTCCGACGCGTTTGGTTTTTAAATGCCTTCCTAGATTTCCGGTGGCACCTCCGCTGATACTAATAATTTTTTGGCAATGGAGGCATTTTGCCTTTTTCTCAGTTGCCTGAGAAAAAAGCAACCAAATTGAACTGCGTTTTTTCGTGAGATCCATTATAAAGTCTATCTTTAGAAAGTAAAAAAAATTATACTTATTTAAACTTAGCTGAAAAAAGAAAGCTACCTGTAAAATTAAAATAAAATTTTTATTCATTTGCCGCCTGTGCCAACAGGAAGGTTTTTAATGTATCTGTATATCTTTTAAATTTGAATCGCAACCAAATGGGTACCAAGAGAAAGAATGAGTTTGAAAAAAATGAATGTTTCCTATTTGATTCGTAACCAAAATGAAACAGAAACGTAAATCCCACCAAAAACATTTCATGTAAAAAAAGGTCGCCAAGACTCACATGCACATAACGCTTTCGCTGTGAAAAAGTTATGAGATCTCATGAAGAGCCAAGCCCATAACTCTACAAGGCCTAACTCCACAAGACCTAACTCTACCAACCCTACATCGTGGTCAAAAAGTATGACTTGGCCGTTTCGCAGCCGAAACACAGAAGCTTCCATAGATTTTTGGTAAGTCGGTTATGCAAAAGTTTTATGAAACGGCCAAGCCATACTTTTTGACCACGATGTAGGGTTGGTAGAGTTAGGTCTTGTGGAGTTAGGCCTTGTAGAGTTATGGGCTTGGCTCTTCATGAGATCTCATAACTTTTTCACAGCGAAAGCGTTATGTGCATGTGAGTCTTGGCGACCTTTTTTTACATGAAATGTTTTTGGTGGGATTTCATTTCTTTTTGTAGGATCACCTATTATCCGTAAGAAAAAAAACTTGAACCTCCCTTATAATAACTTCACTGTGAAACCCTGCTTCCCGTAAAACTACTTCACAGTTTATATTGTAGCAATAGGCATAACCTAGGAATTAAATAACTACCTACAACCTACCTAACCTAACCTTTATATTGAGCTAAGTCTTTTAGCAAAACACCAGTAATGTACTTGAAAATCATATACCTTTTTACCTATACATAATTATTAAGCAATATAATATATAGTATTGAAAGTAACCCGTATATTTTTAACTTCGCAATAATAAGGGTAAACCTTAAAAATATGAGCCGTCAATAAAAAATCTCTTATAATTTTTTTTTTTACCGAAGAGAGTTGAAAGTTCATAATTGTTTCCTATCGCACACCCCTGAATATAAATACATATGCATACATACATATAACATATAATTCCAAGGATACGATACCGGCACGACAATTTTTCCACCAATTGTGGTGAAGATCATACGGTGCCGTGACATAAGGCCATGCGACATAAGGCCATATTTTAAAATATGGCTGTATGACGCTTTCATAATGTGACATAAGGGCATATTCGAATAAATGGCCTTGTGACGCTTACCTAAAGTGACGTAAGGCCATTATGGCCTTGTGTCACTTTCAGATGCATATATTTTTTATTTACCCTAAAAAACTCATGGTTTGATTCGAGCTGTGAGGAGGTTATTAGGGTCAGAGAAGTAAGCTTCCGTTGTTATAAAGCCAACCCTACTGAGGAAAACCGGAAAAAGTTTCAACAAGCTAGAAAGACCTGTAACGTTCATATTCGACGAACCAAATTTTTACATGATCAAAAATTACGGCCAAAAATACTATAATGTCCCAAAGGTAGTAAAAATTTTTGGTCATTTGTAAAAAACATACGAAATACCACCTCGTCCTCGATTCCAACGCTCGTCTTCAACGATACTCCTTTTGTCAGCTCACTCGATAAAGCCAATTTGCTTGCAGCACAGTTTGCTGTTAACTCGACGCTGCCAGAAGAAGATATGACTCCACCTGTACTTGAGAGCATAAACGATTTTATGGGACGAATCTTCTTTCGCACTCGTGCAGTTGCTAGAGTTCTGAAAGATCTCGACATTCACAAACCCCGAATCCGCTGGCCCGGATAGTATCCCTCCCATTGTTCTGAAGAGATGTTCTTCAGCAAAAAAATTTTGCCGAAGAGAATATCAATTTGGGGTGTGAAAATTAAAAATTCGCGCGAATTTTTAATTTTCACACCCCAAATTGATATTCTCTTCGGCAAAATTTTTTTCCGCTACGCTTTGAGTGGAACACCCAATTTGATGTGAGATGTTCACGTGGAAAAGTCTCAAGGATTATGAATTGTGTTTTAAATTTCTTAAAATACGCTATTTAAAGAAAAAATACTTGGCCAAGAGAAGGTAAAAAAAAAAATCGATAGATTTTTGCTTGAATCGTATTTACTCTTATAACTTCTAAGTATTCCTATTATTACAATTTGAACCGTTGGCGTTAAAAATACTGCAAGCTGCTTGGAAAAGCTACGGCCAACAAAACTGTCATTTTTTTTTCGTACCGCGAGTATCAAAATTGCTTTAATATGGTATTATGTCACTTAAAGAAAGTGTCACGATGCCATATTAAGATATGGCATTAAGTCGCAAAAAAATATGGCACTATGACACTTCACCAAAACGTCAAAAGGCCATCCGTTCGAATATGGCCTAATGTCACTTTACGAAAGCGTCATAAAACCATATTCCGAAATATGGCCTTATGACGCATGGCCTTATGTCACGGCACCAGATCATACAATACATAAACAACCTTTATTTCAAGCAAGGACATATTGTGCCATATTGTGCGTTGTTTTTTATGTTTGTGAGTACAAAATAAGAAAAAACAACCCTTACGTCAAGTATAGGCGGGTTATATGCATTTCTTTGTGTGGCTTTGTTTTGTGTGCATTTTGAAAATTGTTGTTGTCTTAGATGTTTTATTATGAACCCCCATTTTTGGGGTGTTGGAGGGTGAAAGTTATAGATTTCTTAATTTTTTTGTTGTTTGTGTGCAAATCCTAGCCTACATTCCAAATTTCAGCTTTCTAGGACTTCGGGAAGTACCCTTTAGGTTTTGATGAGTGAGTGGTCAGTGACAAAATCGACGTTTTTGGGAATGAATTACACCCAAAGTATAAAAGCTAGAAAAATGAAATTTGGTGTATTTTGTAAGTCCGCGGACTACACCTAATCCTGAAAATTTGAGCTCTCTAGCTCTATCCAGATCGAAGTTATGAGGGCCTGAAAATCCGACGAAGCGTTACGAGAAAATATAGGTAGTGCCCGCCGCTCGTTTTGCTCGTCTTGGCAGGGGGCACTACCGTGCCCCCAGATTGGAAAAGAATGAAATTTCCCCATTTCATTCGCAGCCCAAATGAAATAGAAACCAAAGTGATTGAAAAAATTAACTATTGAAAAGAACGAATCATTGAACTGAACGACATACATAAGCACGATTGAATATTTTAAAATGAACGAACACCTCTATAGTCATGACGTATTATGTGAATCCGTTTGTCAACTCAGTCTAGTTATAAGATAGGAATGTCCACAAAAGAGCAAATATTCACATTAAGAGATATCTTGGAAAACTTTAAGAATGAACAAAAAAAAAAAAACCTATTCCCAAGTCTTAATTCACTTGTCCAACTATACTTGTCCGAAGGATACGATCTTTCATAGACTTGACGCTTTGTGTTACAGGATTTAGGACAAGTTTGTCGCTTTTCACTTGTCCTACAAGTACTTGTCACGTTGTGTTACAGGACCCAGGTAGTTTCAGAAATTGGTCAGACTTATAAAATTTTTAATCCAGGGTTAAAGTTTTTCAAGGTCGCAAAAAAAGTATACCATTGGAAGGGCTACTAGATAGTGATAAAAGGTCAGGTAATTTCAGTAATTGGTCAGGCAAAGATTTTTTTTTAAATAATTTCTTAAAGCTCTTTCAAGGTCATTACAAGGTCACATTAATTTTTAGTATCTAATTTATGGTCATATTTGACAAAAGTATATACACTCTGAAAGGTTATACTTAATCCTTATAAAAGGTCAGCCAGTTTCAGAAATTGGCCAGTTGTAGATTTTTTTTTATAAAAATTATAAAAAAATAATCTATGCCTGACCAATTTCTGAAACTAGCAGACATTTTCAGAAATTGGCCAGTTGTAGATTTTTTTTTTATAAAAATTATACCAATTTCTGAAACTAGCTAACCTTTTATGAGGATTCAGTAAACTTTCAGATGGCATAATGGGGATTAAGTAACCTTTCAGATGGTATACAGGGTGTTCGGTATAATGTGCACCAAAAGGCTAGAGCGAGAAGGTTGGGTCAAGACAAGAAAAAATTCGTATGGAAATGGGGGATCTATTTGCCCCGGGAGGGGCGATTTTCTAAAAAATCGACTTGAAATAGAAAAAAAATTATTGAAAAACGAAGACAATACTTACATTGTCATGTTATAATTTTTGTTAAAGCCAAAAGCTCGTTCTTTTATTTTATTCACATTATTCAAGAGAACAGACTCAAAATTTTAAAAATATAATGAAAATTTTTTGTTTTATTTTTTAATGAAAAAAATTGTATTCAACTAATTTTTTTCAAAATTTTAGGTAATTAAGTAATAGTTTCGTTTATAATATTCGCAGTTCCTGTAAATTTCTAGTCAAATACGGAAAAAAACTCTAGTGTGTTTTCGTTTTTGTGAAAATTAAAAATAACGGGAGGTGAAATTTTCTAAAAAAATGACTTAAGACAGAAATACAAATTATTAAAAAACAACGGTCACTATTACAATGGTATGTTATACCTTTTTGTAAGGCCAGAAACATTTTCTTTTATTTTTAAAATAAGTTATATTAGTAAACAGTTTTTCAAAAATTAATTTTCGAAATTAAATTTAAAAAAAAAAAATCGAAAAAGTGTGTTCAAAATAATTTTTTTCAAAATTGTATGTTATTAGTTAAGTGAAATTTTCGTGTTTTATATTTAATAATCCAATCGATTCTCAGCCAAACACTAAAAACAAGATGTCAAAATGGATTCCAGTTTTTAAGAAAATTAAAAATAACTAAAGTAAGTTTTCCTTGAATTTGACTTCCATCTGTTATTTTGTTGTTTCAAAGATTCTGTTTCTACTTTATTAAGTAGTAAAGTAGATATCGTTAATTTCAATTTTCTCAAAAACTAAAAAACATTTAGGCATCCGGTTTTTAGTGTTAGACTGGGAAATAATGGGAGCATCGAATATCAAAAACAAAAATATTACTTAATAACGTAAAATTTTGAAAAAGAAATTAGTTTGAACACAATTGTTTTCATTATTTTTTCAAAACTTTGAGTTGGAAAATAATTTTTCAAAAACTATTGTCTCAAATAATTTTAATTAAAAAAGAAATAAAAGAACGAGTTTCTGGTTTAAAAAAAAAGTATAACATGACTATGTAAGCCTTGTCGTTGTTTTTTAATAATTTTTTTTCTTTTTCAAGGCGATTGTTTAGGAAATTGCCCCTCCTGCCTAAACGAGAGGAAATTGACCCCTGCTCTTCCCATACGATTTTTTTCTTGTCTTAAACCAACCTACCCGCTCTAGCTTTTTGGTGCACCTTATACCGAACACCCTGTATATTATTTTCGAATACCTCATAAATGAGGTGCTAAAAGTTCAAATGCCCTTCTAATGACCTTGAACAAAACTTTTAAAATTCATTAAAAAAAATCTATATAAGGCTGACCAATTTCTGAAACTAGCTGTCCTTTTATAAGTACTGATGATGAGTTACCTTTAAGATGGCATATATTTTTTTCCAATATCCCATAAATGAAATGCCAAAAATCGCTGATTACCATGAATAGCTATGGCCCTGGAATTAAAAATTTTCTAAATTTTCTAAGCCTGACCAATTTCTGAAAATAGCTGACCTTTTATGACCAATTACTACCAATTAATACCTTTTAGATGACATACTTTTTTCACGAATATCCCATATATGAGGTGCTAAGATCCCACAGCCGAATTTAGGTACATATTATCGTTAACCTGATGACTTCTTGTTACAAAACAAATAACTTTCTTAATTTGTGTGATGCCTCTGCCTGTGCATTCTGCTTTCCCTTTCTTGGAAGACCAATCGCAACTTACGTAAATTATTGAAGGAAACCACTATTAGTAGTCATTCTAATGGATTATTTAGTTCGACTTGACATCAACGGTGACGCTCCAAAGAATGAATGAAGCAATGCAATGTCATTAACAACGTCATCATGATCATCATCACCACTTTAGTTTGCAACATCACTCCATCATATGGGGTGGTGGGACTGTAGCAAAAATGACATTGACAATGGCAAATGGCAACAGCAGTAATATACATCTAATCTGTAGAGAACAATGTAACAATGGCAGTTTCGAATCAGTCAGTATAGTGAGAACGAGGCGATGGCAGTGGCACTGCTCGGCAGCGTCGGCGGTAACATCAGCATTGTCGTGACGAAGAAACTTTTATTATTGATGGCTTCATTAAGCTTTAACGAGTATTTAAATGAAATTCACGGAATCCTTTCGCCGACGTTCAAGCATCAATTAGTAAAATGGTTTCCGCCAGTTGCCGCTAACCTCTATACAAGGGAGGGAGATCTACTACAATAAATGAATTGCGATTTTTGAAATTTTCAACTCCAATGAGCTGGTGAGGCTGCGGGCGGATTGCGGTGGAAAAGGCGGTTGGGGAAGCGGCCATGCAGATCCTTTTGTGCTTAGCAAGTGACTCGGGTTTTAATTGACTTTGAATAGAATGCCAAATTAATGGTCCGTTATTTTTATATACTTACATACCTATATTCTACTCCACTGGAGTATATGAGACGGAATTAACAGAGAGCATGTAAAAATAGTTATGGTTGATTATGGCCTGGCTTGGCATGGAATGACAGAGGCAGTGTGTCAGCTTGAGGTTCTTACTGATTGCTGATGCAAAATTAAAAAAAAAAAACTCAAATGTGCGACTTTTGTTTTTTTTAGTGTCCAGGAGCTGTGTATATGAATTAATAATAATTTTAGTAAGAGCTTAGAAACCTGGATAAATAATGTTTTCATAAAGGGAAAGGAAGGGTATGGATAAAATTTTTATTAAGATCCATACATATGTATATGTACAAGTACAAGAATATATATAACCTTATTTTTATTATGTTCTCAAATTTAATTACCACTGTGAAACTGGTTATCACGGTCGTAATTTAAACTTGAGTTAAAGTTTCTTTATCACTTGTGTCAGAGAATCTTTACCATACTTTAGCATCTCAGCTTCGATTCCGTCACTACCTGCGCTTTTTTTACCTTTTAATGTGTGGATAGATGATGATATTTCAGATTCATCCAGAAGAAATATATCGTCTTTATTAAAATTTTCAAAAGCTACGCACAAATTTGCATCGAAAAGTATATCATTGGTCGATTTGGTGTGATTCAAAGAAACTCGTAGCTGTTAGTATCTTTTCTTTTTGTTTTGGTTTTAGTTCTTTCTTTCAGCGAAACTATCCACTCCTTTTCGTTACTTTTAAAATTTGATTTGCATAAATCATATTTTTCCAAGAAAGAAAGGACCTGTTTGTTTTAGCTAAAATTCACAGCTTTGAATGAAAGCATGAATTGTATGTTTTTTTATTTGGCTAAAAACATCCATGTTTTATACTTTAAACCGATTGAGTACAGTGGTGGATAAGCAAGTGGATAACAATCAGCTGACAAAAACAAAATTCAAATCCCAAGTTGATTTAACAAAGGTAATGAACATAAATAATTGAACTGTATGAAGAACATTAAAAATCATGATCGATGACTAAAACAGAACAACAATTTATCAGAAAAAAAAAAGATTTCCCCAACTAAAACTCTGAGGTAAAGCGAGCAAGCTTCTTATCTCTTAACGATTTCTGCTGTTCTATGTTATAAGGCAACTGCTGAGTTGCAATTGACTCGATTTAAATTTAAATTCACAACCACGATAAGCCCCTTACGCCCCCACGACCCCAGGGATGAGCTGACTGATAAGAAATTAATCTCTTGTTTTCAATATACTTAATGAAAATGTATTCTTACACCAACTCAACTCAATCATTATAACACACATAATACACGATCACACATCCCAAATCGGATGTGCGTTCGTATTGATTTGATTTGATCGGCCATTCTATTCTAGATTAATGATGCTGCTATTCTCTCAAATCGATGAAATTACCATGTCAACTGACCGCTTAGTTGGTCGAAGTCTTTTGTCTAGATAACGTCCCCCTTAAAAATTCGTTGTAAAAATTAAGTTTGTGTTCGTTCGTGCTTTGCGTGTGTATTTATTAGTTTTGTCAGAAAATTGGAAATAGAAAAATATATTAATTTGTTTGTCCATTTTTTTTCATGGTAAAAGTCCTGGCTATAGTAATTTATCCGTTAATTTTGGTGGTGCTTAAGTGAACGTTATTTTATTGGTATAGTAAAACACTTGTAAGGGTCGTCTTCCTGTTGCGTTGTTTGTAATCGTTCTTTGGTGGTGATATGTTGAAATATAATTTTTATCTTCATACATAAATCTAAAAAAATCTACATAAATGTAAAACTGTTATAAAACACCTTTTACATTTTAAAAAAAGTAGCAGATTAGTTTTCATCTGTTTGAGTCTCTGAGAGAGCAGAAAGTGACGTTTTCTAAATTTTCGTTGGGGAATAACCTCTCTCTCACAATTACATCGACTTCGACTGTTGACAGATCGGTTTAATTGCATTTGAAGACGCTTCTTATGGTAGTTTTTTTTTTTAAACTTAATTTTTTTTATCTTGTCTATATACTAAAAAAAGTGTTGTTCGTACTTTTAAAAATCTAAATACTATCTGTATTGTCGTTTTGTTGGTATTTTATGTAAGTATGTAGTTGTTTTAATTTTATGTTTATTCAATATTTGATTGTATTTTGTTTCGATTGTGATGTTTTTTTAAATGTCATTGAGTTTGTTTTTTTTTGTTTTTAAGTGTGATTCCTTATTTGCAAATGAATTGTTTTGAAAAATGCTTGTGTTTGTTCCCAAAATAAATAATGTTGACCGATGATTACCTATTATCAGATTATGTAGATGATATCTCGCTGCTTAATGTATGAACTTACCTTTTCCCCATTTTAAATAGAATCAATGTTTTTTTTTTTTAATTTTTATTTTAAATTTCAGTGACTACTTTTTAATTTAGCTATATTATAAAGATGCTAAGATTTTTATCACTATCTGTAAAGCTTTCTTGACTAAATCTACTGCAACAAATATTCAAAACAACATGTATTTCTTATTATGTGATTAAAAATAATAATTTAATATAAATGAATTTCGATTGTATGGACTATGTCAGGACTATACATTTATAATCTTTGGACAACTAAGTTCCTTCGTAAGATACTTCACAAATCAGGGCAGTGAGCCGACTATGGAAGCTGTTTTTTTTAACTTTTCCTGAATTAGACGAAGCAACTGAAGATTATCCTACCTATACGATATAAGTATGCTTCGACGGGAATATTTTGTCACGGGACCATTATTTTCAATTTATTGTTTGATATTTTATTTATGTATAAACATAGAATTTGTAATTATTTTGTATTACCTAAGAGTACATATGTACACCATATCTAAATACATATAAGATTTTTGTATCCTGTTCTGCTAGAAGTTTTAAGAAAAATTATTTCAAAAGGTAAGTATTGTGATAAAATTATATTTTAAATTAAATTGTTACACACCCAAAGATCAACTCAATTTCTATGTGCCCCAGGTCATATCAGATTAGACTTTTCGAAGGTTTCGGATCAGACTTCCGAGATTTTAAAACTCGCCTAAGTGAGGCTTTTAAAAAATTGCCAAAAATTTCAACCAAACGCATAATTTTTCTACCTACATACATATCTATTTTTTTTTGTAAAAAATGTTTTTGTAAATATTTTCATTAACAGTATATGAGGGATGAAAGTCAAAAAATCCAAATAATTCCTTTCTTATATCCATGTTTTCTTAAATACAATCATTTATACTAATATCGCCTTGTGTCGAAATTCGACATTTTCAATTTCGCAAACAATTTGTTTGAAAATATTGAAGGAAGAAATATTTTGAAAAATGGTACCAAAAATTTTGTTTAACGGTATTTATATATAAATAATAATTTATATAAGAAGTAGAATTTCTTTAATACATTTTAAGGCACATAAGACCACAACTTTCCTTTAAATGTTTACAAGTTGTTTGCATGTCTTGTTAAAGAACCTAGAGAACAGGGTTAGTACATTTTATTAAAAAAAGCGATTTAATTTATTTGTTAAAGTAATACGAACAATGTGTAAATTTCTTATACCTACGTATTTAATATTCCAAAAATTTCTACATTATTTCTCCGTTTCGATAGGTCTCTGGAATTCGAATTCGTCGTTTTTTAGAGAGATACCTGTGTAGTATGTCTACGTACGTTCGTGAGCTTTTTTCGCTGATTATAACTCACGAACGAATAGAGCTATCGACTTCGAATGAATTTTATCTACAGATAATAAGTCCATAAAGTGCAGAAAAGGTTTTCAGAAAATTTCAGTAAGAGGAAACTTACTGTAATTTAAAAACAAGTTAAAATGGCTTATTTCTGGAATATTTCGAGAAAAAATAAAGCCATTGACTTCGGCCTGATTTCATTCTACAATAGTGAAGAATTGGCGACGCTTAAAGAAATATCAATGAACGGTTTTTTAAACAAAACAAAACTGCTAAAAATTGTTAAAAAATTAATTTCGACTGGAAAGTCTTGAAAACACATAAATATAGTAAATTTGGGCTAATTTTATTATATACACAATGACATACTTGATAACTGGTACATTTTGTAAAAAACTTCAATTCACAGTAAAAAAAAAAAAAAAACTACAAGAAACTGCTAAGAATTGTCGCAAAATGCAAAGCCGTAGCAACGTAGAGGCTAGTAGGACTAAGCCCCCCTTCCCCCAAATCGAGAGCTTTGCCACCTCCCTAAAGTGTTTTTCCAATATATGAAATCGATACTAGAAAAAGAAGGAAGAAATTGAAAGGCAATCGAAAACAGAAATAATAATCATAATTTGTAGGTATAGTTAATTATTTCTGTCTTAATTTGTTCGCATTTTACTTAGAAAACCTTTGAAAAAAAGCTTTTGAAATATTTTGGTTTGGTTATTGAAAAAAGTTATCCAAATTTTCAAAATTAATTCATACAAACAAAAAATAAATTTGAATTTTTCACAATAGATTTTTGAATAATTACGCAAACTAATTTTGAAGAATTTGTCAAAGCAGATGATGCGGAATTATTATCTAATTATTGACCCACTTATTTCTTCAGTGTAATTTAAAAGTCCACCAAAGTGAGTCAAAAGTTTATTGCATTGCAGACTACTCTTCGCGTCAAGCAGATGTTGTCTGTGAATGGGTATAATTATTCTATTCTAATTTTATCTGTATTATCGACTGCCTCGGTTAATGGCAAAATTTTCATAAGTAAATGGTAAATTTAGAAAAATTCTTTGCCCCCCAAACAAAACCGAGGAGTTTTTGATTCGAAAAAAAAAAAAATCCAACTCGAGATATTGATTAAACTTGACATTACGATGTGACGAAAAAAGTGGGTCCCGCAATTCTTCTGTCAGTCGTGTCTACTTTGTCTACTTGAGTACTCGGCAACAGCCTAAACGCATGGCTCGATTTCATTTAAACGACACGTTTTTTTCCATTTTTTGTGCCAGGTGTATAATTGTTTTTATCATTTTTGGAAAATCTAATTTTTCTGAAAAATGGCTCCACAGATTTTTCCAACAAAATCAGTAAATTTTTTTACTCTCGTTTTTTTTTTTTTTGGAAAGAAACTATCTGATTTTGATAGTTTTTCTTCTAAGAAATGCAAAAAGTATGACAAAATTTTTGATTTTAAAACCAAATTTTGAAACCAAATACAGTCAAAATCGGTTTTAAGGACATCAGTTATAACGAAATATCGGTAATTGCGAACTAATCTTGAAGTCCAGGCCGAGGCTCATACAAATTGTACCAACTTAATATCGGTTTTAACGATATCGCTTACAACTAATTATTGTTTATAACAAACAGTTTTAAATGAAAAATTTAAAAATCTATCGCTTATAACAAATTTTAAAACAAAAATAAGTAGGCATTGGAAATTTCGTGCATTTAAAATGATAAATTATGAGGATTTTCCTTTGTCTGCTTTTTTTTATACGCGAATGTAACATTCTATTTTTGAGAAGAACTGGAATAAAAACGTAGAGTTTTTACGACTGAAGTAAATTTACAATAATTTCATAGCTAGAAGCTGATGGTGATTCCAATAAAAGTTTGGCAGCAGATTTTTCTGTGTCGGCTTCAACAGTCTCTATCTAACATTTTTGAGAGCAAAAAATCACAGATTACTTTGTAAATAAATAAAAGTTTTGCTAAAATATACAAAATTTGTCCACTTTTCAATAAAGAATAAAAAATGGAAAATTGGTTATAAAGAAAAACCGGATATAACAAACAAATTCTCCAGTCCAATCTAGTTCGATTTTGACTGTATTTCGAAAACGACTCGGTTGATTTTTACAAAACTTGGCACCGAGCGGTTTTTTAACATTATCTAGAATATTTTCAGCAAAAATTGTATTATGGTCAAAATTAATGGTACCTTCCATGTAAATGGAAGGTACAATTTTGAATAAAATTGTTCTTATGTCTTACATTAGTAGGTACGGTCTATGATTAGCTAAAAACAAAATTTACAGTTATTCATTATTAACAGTACCTACCTCTCATAGAAGCATTTTTTTTTATTTTGGACTATCTCGATGTCTTTTTAACTGATTTAAATTAATTTTTTTTATGGAAAAGCTTCTTAAAAGTTGAAATCATACTGCATATCAAAATTTTCGAAAAAAATACAAATTTTGGATTTTTAAAAAGAATTTCTTACAACTAAGAATATCTTTGTTAAAAGAACAAAAGCAAAAAAATAAATAAAAGCTTTCAATACAAAATTGAAAATAAAAATACAAAAGTAATTTCAAAGGAAAGAGCAGCCTTCGACTTCTGGAAAGCTGCAACTATCAAGGATTATTAAAAATAAAAAACCTTGGATATGGATGTGTACAGTACATAGGAACAAAAATTTGTTTTTGTGCAGCAAGTTTTCTGGTTATATGAATTTTTTACCGCACGCGAAAAGGCTCAAATCAATCTCAAATTGATTTGAGAGACTTCATTTTTAAAGTCGAATCAAAATTTCTAACCAAATAAATTTTTTGAAGAAATAAAGTGTTGTTAAATCGAGTTTTAAGTCTCTAGACCCCGAATTTGAGGGTCCAAATTTGTCGAAGCTCTTTCTCAAAATGAGATCTAAATTGAAGTTCTAAAGCAATAGAATTCGGTGAAGAAATGAGTTAGAACTCAATCAAGTTCTAATTTTTTGATAAACCTAGTTTTAGGAGTTAGAAGGTTGTCAAGAAATTGGCCGTAAGAAACTGAAAATTCTTTCTGTAAAACATTTATATAACCTATTATAAAGTTTTAAAAAAAAATTTCATACGAGGTGGTTATCGCCAAAGTTTTATATCTGATTTATATATTCTATGAAGTAGTGCTAGACCTATAGACCCCACTGTTAATATTCCGCGTTTTCTTACAACGAGTTTTAGAAATTGTTACTCAATTGTTTGTTACAAACTACTCAATGCTCTTCCCGTGAATATTCGAATCGTATGCAAGTTCCTTAAATATTAAAAAAAAGAATAAGTTCTGGCTTTTAAGTGATCACAATGAAATAGAATTTTTAGTGCGCTATATTGTTTAAAATCTCATTCAGTTTATAATTTGCCGAATTATCTCTGTATATTGATAACTAACTTGAAATGATAATTTTATTTATATATCTATATTTCGACCCACATTAAAACAAATCACTTTTTCGAATTATGAAGTGGCATTTTACTCTATTTAAAAATTTAAATAGAAAATGCCTCTAATTATCCTCTCTAAAATATGAACTATGTTCTGAATTATACATATATGTAGGTACATATCTACAATATGAACATATGTGTAACCTTTACTACAAAAATATGAGATCTATTTAATAAACGAAATGCTCAATTATTTAATTAAAATATTGGTTCACTCGGGCGTATACGCACTTTTCTTATTTTATTGAATCTTTAAAAAATCTTGCTACAATTATCCTTTTTGGCATGTTGAGTTAGTTAATGTCAATTTAAAAAGCTATTTGGTAAATTGTTTTTCTCATTCAATTGATCATTTCCACAGCTGATGGTGCAGTGGGGCAAAACCACAATCTGCAAACTCAAGTACAAGTAGTAGCATCCGAACATTAAAGCTGAAGGTGAAACTGATGTGTTTTTATTTTCTTGCCAAAGATGTGATGAAATTCGGGTGAGAGGCGACAAAAGACTCAAATACGCCACTGAAGACGCCCCTGATAATTAAAAATTTGCATAAAATTCAAATAGTTTGAATGCAGTTGAGTTTCAGAGCCCTGCGTCACGTTTCTTACCTTCGGCCAAGGGTGTACGAGGGGGGAAGGCAGGGGGGGGCCCCTAATAAATATTACTTTCCTACATTTTTTTGTTGAGTAATACACAATATTAATTTTAAAAACTATCTTCGATGTTAAAATTTTTCTTTAAGCATGTCCTTCGTCAACAAATAAAAGGTTTCAATACTTTCTTCACAATTAGCAAAGAATACAAATTTTTGGTAAATTTCTGTACTAACTACCTACTATTATATACACTAGGGGGGTCACCATTGTTTGGCAAAATTCATTTGGCATTTCTTGTTTCGCCTTAGTCGTTAAATATTTTGTTTAATTCGCAATTCTTAATTGGCAATTTACATTTTCTTTTTTATTCATTACGTTTTTCAATCATTCTGCAATTATAATTCGGCGGTTTTATATTTCGCTTTTTGTTAAAAATATGTTCAATCATTTCGCAAAATTCATTTGGCAAATTATTCTTTAGTTTTTCTTTGTTAAATTGTTTATTATTTGGCCAAGTGTTTTTTCGCAAAATATTGTTTCGCCGTTTCATTATTTTGCGAAATAACGTTTTGCCGTTTAATCATTTCGATAAATATCGTCAAGCCGTTTTATTATTTCGCTAATAGATCATTTCGCCATTTAGTTGTCTTGATCGTTTGACCAATCATTACCATCGTCTCTTTTCAAGATTAACAGTTTTTTTCTGAACCGTTCCTTAGTCGTGCTTGCGTTGGTAATATTTTTTTTAGTTGTTTTGCAATTTTTGCCGTAATCACTTTTGCGATTTAAGATTTCAGTTTGTTTGCTTAGTTTAGGTAAGTACATAACAGAAAGAGGATTTTCACATTTTACTCCAAGGAAAAAAGGGTTTTAAGCAATTGGGCAGTTATTTTCGTACGTGCATTATATTTTTTATATTCTCTATTCAGTGTTTTTTCGCTTTTTTTATCTGGAAATTTGATGTTCAGCTTTTTTTTATTTGGCATGAAAAATAGCAAAATAATAAAATGCCAAATAAGAAAAAGCCAAATAACAAAATGCCAAATAAAAAATTGCCAAACCTAAATATGCCAATCAAACAAAATATTAAGTGCAAATTGCGAAATGAAAATTGCGAAATGATGGTTTGTCATATCATATAAAAAACCAAACGTAATTTGCAAAACGAAAATTGCGAAATAACAAAATGCTAAATAAAAAAAATGCGAAGCGAGAAACGGTGAAATGTACCACCGCGAAACGTTAACTTGCCAAACAATTCTGGCGAAACATACCATACCCACACTAGGGTGTTCGTTCTTTCTCAAACTAATTTTTTTAGTCTTTAACCATTTTTAAAAGCCAGAAATTTGTTCTTTCATTCCTTTTTTTAATCAAATTATTTTTGTTTATGTATATTTCTGTTTTCAGCACCACTAAAAAAAAGGAGACTGATGATAAGCCGCTTGGCACCCTTTGAAACAAAAATAAAACGAATTTAAATACCTAAAATTAATTCGTAAACAATTGGTGGTAGCACCTTTAAGTTGTTGTTGTTGTTCAAAAATTCAATGGAATTGACGGAATAAAGAATGGCCAAGTCTAATAAACTGACATTTTAGTATGAATAGTACAGGTACGATAAATAATAATAATAATTTCTGTTTATAGTTTGAAATGTTGAAAAACGAAAAATTAGATTCTAAGTTTTTCACAATTTAAAATAGAAAATTCTAAGAGGCTGTTAATATAAAAGCCAATTTAGAACGTAATATTTAAAATTTTGAAAAAATAATCAATATTCAATTTTTTGTTTTTTCAACATTTTTAAGTTGGAAGCAATTTTTTCGAAAACTATAAACAGAAATAAGTTGATTTAAAATAGGAATGAAAGAACAGACTTCCGGCTTTCAAAAATAGTAAAAAAAACTTTTTAGTAAGTTTCGTCATTTATTTTATTAAATACTTCCATTTTAAATACTTTTTTTTATAAAATGCGTAAAAACACCATTTTCGCGCTCGATTTCAATTAAGCTGCCATATAATAAAATAGAGTACTCTCCATTAGCTTTTATATGACATAAGTTTTTTGAGCAATGTTGAAAAATGGGCCCGAAATGCCCATGGTCCTTTGTATGGGAAGACTATGGTTTAAGAGGCACATGTAAATAAGGGCATAAACTTTTTATACAGGGGGTGTCTGATCCATACACAAAGTGAGTTTGGGAAACATCGGACACCCTAATATGCATGCACTGCACAAGCTGTTGAAATTTACCTTTTCAGTCAAAATAATGAAACGGAATTTTGTTTTTATAAACACTGAATATTATACCTTCGTTACGAGAGTTGTCTGGGTCAAAATTCTTTTGTCAAAACCCTTTTGTCAAATGTCTGCTTACATAATTTTGGTTTTCCAAATTTCGCTTTCTAAACTTCTGCTTTTCAAAATTCTTTTCAATAAAATTCTGCGAATAATAAAAAAAAAAAAGTTTTGAAAAATTTTAAAAAGTTTTTAAACTTTTCTTATTAAAATAGCAAAAGATATAATTTAGTTTTTTTTTCACTAATTATTATAATTTGTACAGACCGGTATCTCGTTTAGATAAATAAAATCAAATGTGAGTTTGCCCCTCCCCCCTAATCGAAATTCTTCGTACCTACGCACTTGCCTTCGGCCAGTATCTTCGAGACAAAACCATTCTATTTCAAAACAAAAACCTGCTAAGAATAATAATTGTTAAAATATTATTTTCGGCTCCAATATCTTGAGAACTTACAATAATTATAATGACTTGAATATAATTTTATTCTACACCAAATTCTACAAAAATTCAATTGATAGTTTTTGTTCCTACAAAATAAAGTGGTAAAAATTGTTGAGAAATATATCGTCTCACATATATTTAGAACAAATGGTTCGGTTCGGTTTTCGAATAGGTAGATAGATACCTTCAATTTTTTTTTTCACAAAAAAACGTCGGCTAGGTACAGAGTTCGAAAGGTCATCAATGCGAAGTTAATAGAATGTGTCGCAACCAGCCTCTTTTTTGTTTTTCAAAATTCAAATTTTTCATACCTATGTAGTATGTACCTAGAAATAAGATACTATACCTTTCCCCGAAATCTATCCAATTTATTATTATAGAAGAAATTCAGAATTTCGTGCGAATCCTTTAAAAATTCCAAACAATCATAAGCTTTAATAAAAAAAAAAAAAAAAAAACCGATAGTAATAAAAATACTTGATCGGTTATTGAGAAACATTTGGTCCTTTTTCATCATTCAACTGAAGACATCCTTTTAAACACATAAAAAATTCTATGGAGTTAATGAATGATATACTGGCAGTAAAGATTCATCTTTTTGCTATTTTATGAACTACTATTACTATCAGTATTCCCTTTTCATCTATATAGATAGGTTAACTTTACTGTTATGGCATCTTTAAACTCCATACTCAGTTACATACATACATATCTACACCAACACTGCCCGCCAAGCTACCCAAAAGTCAACGGCTTCTATTTCTATCCCTTAAACAAGACTGTCTGTTGCTTATTATAGCACTGAGCGAGCAGAGAAGCGTAGTCGTCGTCATCTTCGTCGTCTTTATACTACATAGGTCCCAATGCCGTTATAATAATTTTGCTCCAAGAAAACACTTGTTGCATTTTGGTGTCTACATCTATGTCTTGTTGTCGTGTTTCGTATGGAATAAAAGAGTGTTGCAAGGAAGAAGCAATTCGGGCAGTTTATGGCTTCTGTCTGGATATTTGCCTCTTATTCCTGCCTAGAGGGAGTCTGGCACATTTTATCTATATGTATTATCTCGATACATATGCATATTTATAACCTTGTGTTGTATTTCGCATAATAAATAAATTGAATTGATACACTTTGGGGATTTATACAAAGGACTCGTTGTTGGCCTTGCGTTGTCCTAATGCCGAATTGCCGAGCCGACGAATTGTTTTTCTTTTGTTGTATAATAAACTCCATTTGGAAGCCATTAACTGACTTATATTGGTTGGTTCATGCAATAATTTTTTTTGTTATTCCTTTTGTTCCCATAATGTCTTATGTTTCATTGATGCTTAGATTTACATGGACCATCCTGAGACAGAATATGAATAATGCTGTAAATGTCTATCGGATAGTGTGTTCGGATATGGGCCTATGCTTATTATGTCCTTATGTTTGACAAATGTATTATTTTTTTTTTTTTTCAGCATCAGGACAAAGTTTATTCTTGTTTATTTTTTTTTTGTCACAATTTTTATTTCATTTGTCCTCATTCATATTCCTTTTGAGTTTCTTCTATAAAATTTCTATTTGAAGTTGGTTCGAACGTTGTAGTCGTGAACTCAGGTTTGGTTTTTTCTTTTTGTTATATATTCATACATGAACATTTTAATAGGTTACACATTTGTCTTTTCTTAAATTTATCATGTAAGGAATTAGAGATTTCTCCGAAAACATCCTGCTCGAGTTTTGTTTAACAATATTTGTGATAAAGTATTAAAAAGATTTTTTAAATCTTCTTTATAGGTACATATGTACATAAAAATGAATGTTTGTGTGTTCGTCTTTTATAGGCTAGCAAACCGTCAAACCAATTCCGTTGAAATTTTCAGAGTTTGGTTCATATTAGTAGTGGGAGAGTTTGTGGATTGGTTTTAGTGAACTATGTTATATCATCAGGTAGTAGAGCGAACAGCTCATTGGACGCCCAATTTGCCATTGAATATGAATTTGGCAGAAGCTGAAACATGCAATATTTCGAAAGGGTCAGGTATGGCGAAAGTGCTGCAAACTTGCAAACTGATTCTTTAGGGTGAGTGCACAATGGCACAAAACAAATCACTTAAAGAACTTGAACATACTCTTCGATACTTGCGATCAAATCAAAAATTATTTGGTGGAGCTCTTATTTTATTAGAAGGCGACTCCCAACAGACTCTGTTGTCTGTTATAGCAAAATAAAAAACGCTTGCCTCACAGCATCTCATCCTTGGAGACATGTACAAAATCTGTCATTAAAAAATGAGTGTATATTCTTGACAACCCAAGGTGTTGTCAAAAAAAATGGGTTTTGGGATTCTCAGAAAACAATTTAGGGCTCTCAATTGTGTTGTAAACATTTTAAGCAAGAAATAATTTCTGTACTCGAATAATTAAAACTTATAATTAGTTTGAAAAAACGAATAAACACAATTTTAAAAGTTTCTATTTTCTTTTCCCATTTAATTTTATTCAATTAGTGTACTTTTTTATCTAATTTCTATTTTAAAAACAAACAATCATGAATGTTCAACAAAATAATTGATTCACAATTTGAGGCACTGGCAATTTATTCGTTACCTCAACTTTCCCCAGAAATAAACCTAGATATACTTCAGGGCGAGTTCAGGGTGACCACAGGTTTCAAAAACCAGAGAATTTGATTGTCAAGATGAGTTCATTGTTTTCAAATAACGCTTTGGGGCGACCCCAGGGTTACTTCAGGGCACAACAAACAAACCTTTATAAAAAAGGTTTCAACTGAACTCGGTGTCAAAAAATTCTGAATGGCAAATCAAAAGTAGAAGATGTGCTCATTCCACGTATTCCAATAACTCCAATTTTCTGTTTTTTCAGAAGACGGACAGACAACAAATAGTGTGTATCAAAAAGCTTTTCAATAAACTATTTTAAAAATTTAATTTAATGGAAAAAAAAAAAAAAATGTTTTTAATTTACTTTGTATGTACATAATGTAATGTTTTGTGCATAGATATGTGTGTATTAATGTATATTGTGTATAACTAAAATAAATAGCACACAAAAATTGAAAGAAATCTGAACACATCCAGCTTTTTCTACATACTTTTTAACAAAAAATTTCCTAAAAATGCGAAGCAAGGCGAGCACGGGTCTGCTAGTGGTTCATATAATGCTCAAGCAGACGCAATATTTAACGATACATTTAATGAATAATATGGGATTCAATTTATGATGGAACACATGTTTAACTATAGCTTTAAGTTTTAAACTTAAAATAACTTGCTCTTGTGGTTCAAAACTATTTAAAAGCTAAGGTGTAATCTGCGTTTTTCTCTTCCCAGTATTTAGGTGACACTTTACCCATTTTATATTAACTGATTTATTTTGACTTAGGAGTGAAAAGTTGTGCAGATATCATGAAACACTGTATATTTCTTGTCCCGAAATATTTTTCTTTTATATATTTGTTTTAGTGCCCAAAAATATGGAAGGCATCAAAATTTTCAAAATTTTTTTTTTCATATTTTTATATTTAAAAAATACACCATTGGGTCACAGTTCCTCTTAAATACGATCCATTCTGTGGCTTTTAAGGCTTAATAGTATGAACCTATTTATCTGATTTTAAAATGAATGTATTAGTAATAATGGAATGCTATGTATATGTATATTAATATTAAGTATTATGTGAGTCCACAAAAATGGACAATATAGCACCGTGTTGCACTTAGAAGTTCAAAAAAAAAAAAACCTGTGAAGCCATTTTCGAGCAAAATACCATTATGTTATATCCCAGGTAGGTACATGCCTTTATTTTTGTTCCAAAAAAAATTTAAAAAAAAAAGCTTATGGGGGGAATGTCCAAAAAACACTAGAGCATTGTTGTCCATTCGTTCGATGTGTCCGATCCAATGCAGTCGACGTGTTTTAGCGTTTTAAACTACATTCACTCTTGCTCACAAAGTTCGCAGTTTATAAACATTTCCTCCATTCGCCATCATCTGGCTTTGTTGACGAAACCGTTTCTATGTTTGGAAAATTTATGAAAAGCTATTTGCTGTACCTACTAAGGCGACGCTAGGCAACGGTGCGGCTCATAAGTTTACTCAAGTTTTGCCTATTTGGAAAATTATAATATGTACTATTATTACCAAAATTATAAATCCGAGCACCGATGGCGATAACGCTGAATACAATAGTTTCATATCTTCACCAAATATGTTAACAGTCAACATTAATACATACATATGCTATGCAATATGTGTTGCTCCTACATTATGGTTTTAAAATAAATTCAATAGCAAGTTCTCATATAATGTTTTTAACCTGTTGCTCAATAAGTAGGTATAATATCTACTAAGGTCCATAAAACTTCAACTTGCAGATTGTCTTATTTTCTCAATGACAGATAACATATAGTGTGGATAAAAAATCTTACTCTTTTAAAACCGTCTTTTAAAAGTCAAAACCGGCCATTAGATGACATTTCAATAACTTACTCTTCCAACATGCCCCAATTATCAACTATCAATTCAAAATAACATCTTTAATAAATAATTCCCTTCTTCCTCTCTTCCGACTGCGATCTTATATCCCTAAAAATACAATCAATTCAAATTGATAAAGCAAACATCTCAGGTAAGTAATTGACAATAGAAAATCACTTAAAAAGTCAAATTAGCTTAGACAAAGATTAGCAGACGATTTATTTTGCATTTATTTTTAGTCATCTGGTGTAAATCGGTTCCTCATTCTCTCCCACAGGAAAAACATCAACAAACCTTTATCCATCTATGCATCTTTGTATCTATACATAATATAATCCTCTGTAGGGTTGTGTATTGTCGAGTTGCCCTGCCAAAAATGTTGTGTGACCAAGTGAACGACACACAATATTATGGCAACAGACGAACGGCCCGTCCCGGCCGGCTGGCCAGCAAACTGGCGAACGTTCGACCGACTAAATTCGATAAGAGAATTGACAGGGGTGACAATGAGACAAAGATAAAATGCCGAAATGCTGATTGTATTTCAATCAATATGTAAGTATATGCAAGTAGCTACCGAAAAGTATTTTCGGTTTACTCTTCTTGCACCCCGTAGCCCTTCCATTTGCATCAGATGCTGACACATGGGGCAAGTGCGACATGGGAAGGGTCTTTTAATTCAAAATTACACGAATCTTCTTCTGATGGAAACGATTTAATGAAGCCATAGCACAAATGAGAAAATAGAGAAAGTACCTATTACATACATTGTTTAGTCTATAGATGCTTGCTTTTGTTTTTGAGGCAAGTAAATAAGGCTATCAGCATCAACACCACTCCCATCACCTGTATGCCATGTCCTGACACCCCAGGAGCCGGTACGGCTACTGTGATGGGTAAACAATGGTGACTCGCTGACTGATTGAAGGAGCCAAGTGTAATTTAGCCAAATTGCACCATGTTGAGGTGCGGGAAAGTTGCCAAAATGGTTGAAGGATGAAATTATTGGCAAGTGATTTAAGCTTTATAGGAGCATTTTTTGTAAATTTCAGTTTGAAGTTTTGTAATATTGCTGAATGCTGAGTGCTGACTACTGATACTTCAGATAAACAATAGAATGAAGGACTGAAGCCTTCTAGAGTGAATAAGGTGTAAATGTAAATTTGGCTGAATGTACAGACGTTAATACTTTTACACTCCTGTGAATAATTTGAAAAAAAAAATATTTGTGTTAAAGGACCATGGGCAAATTCATATGGAGTTTGGGCGTAGGACCAACAGAAATGTATACATTTTTGTTTTATGGGGGCAAAACCCCCCAAATTTAGAAAATTTTTAATTTTTTTCATTTAGAACGCCAATTATCAAATTCAAGGGTTAGGTACAAAGGTAAAAATGCTGTCCCCAAGCCAAAACCTGTATTTAATTCAATACAGTCCACTAAAACAACTACAAAAATATTTTTCTTTTGTTTTTGTTAATCCTCTTCTTAGGCCCTGGCTACGTCTCGCCTGGGTTTGCCTTTCAAGTCGGTTGTTCCAATTTTATTATAGGTAGTCTAAATCTTTCTAGATATAAAGCAAAACAAACGTTTGTGCGAACGATTTGCTTCATGTAACTTGAAAAACGAAAGAACTCGTTCGTGCGTGCGAAAGCAATAAAACGACAGCTAATTACTTGACCTTTTTTATATTTGGTGTTTTATACTGAAGGAGACAAATGTATATGCATAAATAGTGAATCTTATATTATGTATAAAGGATATGGAGTCACATTATGACGAACTTCATTAAGATTTGATACCAAAAAAGAGTAATAATTTGTAAGAACCTATAACGTCGTCGTAATGAACACATCATTCAACTAAACCTATTAATTTAAATTTTTTTTTATTTTATTTTTGTTAATACACTAAGTTTTAATCACAAAATAAGAAATTTTAACGAAAAAATGCATTCAATTTTAAAAGTGAGTCATTAATTGCGTTCAGCTATTCACCAACTAAATCTTTCTCATCCCTAGCCCCTTTCTCAAGCACTTCAAAGTATGCAATGTACAATAGAAGCTCTTCAACCTAAGCGAATGAAATAAAATATGCGAAATGCGATACAGAATGCCAAATTTCGCTTTCCCATGATTTCTTTCGTTTTTGAAAAACAAACGAACGCTTTCGTTTCGTTTATTACAGAATCTGGTCCCTCTGACTACGTAAAGACTTATTTTGTCTTAAGAGGGGTTTGCTATTCAAAATATATCTCCTAGTTGGTATATATATAAAATGAACTAGTAAGGCTATGATGTACAGATTTTTAAACTAATATAATGCTGATAAAAAAGTACGTATACGCCACAGTGACTCTGCTAATGCTTATTTTGTATTATTTATTTAAAAGGGTGTGTAATGTTACATACATTAAAAATAGGCAAAGATTAATAAAGAGAATTCTTTCACCTCTCTCTTCTTTTATCCACATGCTATTACATGCATTACATGATAGTAGTAGCCGTGGCGTGATGGATAGTGCGATGGACTGTCATGCCGGAGGTCTAATGTTCGATCCCCAGCCTCGCCACCTATTTATTTAAAAGAAAAAACGGCTACTGCCTCTTACGAGGAATTGACAAATCCTCCAAGAGTATCTCCTGTCACAGAAAAGTGCCGCTCGTTAGCCGTTCCGTTGAGAGTGGTAAGTCACTAGGCCCTAGTTCTTCATGAGCTGTAGTGCCATCAAATTTACTTTTTGTTATTTACATGATAAGGTCTCAAAAAAATGGAAATATTAAAGTGCACGGTAGTGCCCATCCAAGTTCTCGGTAAAAAGTTATGAGTGTGCAGCACGTTTGGCTAGATTTTTGTATCGGTCATAACATTTGGTTATTTCCTTCTTTATCTGATGGTAACTCTTCCAAAAGAAGGTACACGTACGCATCTGGTCAATCTGGTGTGCTTTTAATTCTATTGGAAATAGTAGTGCATGCCATTTTCAACATACCTAACATTTTGAACTTTTTGCATTTTAGTAGGTATGTGTATTTAAATAGACATATTTTTTATGTGGTAGGGCGATAAAACGTCGTTCGCCGGGGTCCGCTAGTAAAAAATAATTTTCAAACTCAGAATTAAAAAAAAAGTAAGATGTACATATGATGTACCTATTATTTAATACAAAGGGGCTAAAGAGTCAAGTATTGAGAGTGATTCCCGACAACTTTAACCCTGTTCTAGGACGCTAGAACCGAATTTATCCTACAGTTTGATGTGAAGGTTATACACAATAATGCTTACTGCATTTGATAAATTACGAAATCTGGATAATAAAAATGGAAATCCTTACAATTATTCCTTCTATGTATTTATACCTATATATGTATGTTCTTTAAAAATTATTTTAAATGAGCTGATGTACAACAATTATAGTTGCCTGTCTTCCTATATAGTTAATCTCCTCTTTAATATCTATCGTCTTCGTCATGTCGTAGTCTTCCTTGTTCAAATTTGTTCCAACAGCAAACCCATCATCTGTCAAGCATTCGCACAATCCTAAACATTCATCAACAAATTTAGAAACACAATATCACATTGAATGCGGTGTAGGTATAGGTAGTGTAGTTGTGTATTACACCCACGGTTGCCACTTTGGTCATTTGTGACCAAATTTGGTCATTATATTTTCACTTCGTCACATTGTCATTTTGCATTCGATTTGGTCATTTTTTTAATATCGATTTTATGAACATATATTTGTTTTCATTAAGCTTCTACTTTGATCTCATTCTAAAATGCTCTGAGAAGGTAATAATTTTATGTTTTTGTATTTATGATTCGTTACTTTTATTTATTTATGTTAGGATAATTGAATTAAGTTTGTTAAGTACTTACTTTGTGAATTTTTTTGTACCTACCTGTTATTTATTGTTTTTATTTTTTATTAAAGCTCAGTTATAGATCGAATCGAAGTGACATTTTCATACAAAAAATTTTATTGCGTGAAAAACACAATAAAATTGAATGCAATTATTTAAGCGATAAGGGGAAAGAAATTTGTTTCTATTATGTCTTTATAATTCAATGGACTTATCTAGGCCAAATACACTAGTCAAAACAATTAAGGGAAAAACAAAAATCACTTTTTTTTTTAGTGTTTTTGAAGAGATGTATCTCTGTGCAAAGTAGTCGTATTTAGATGAAACAAAAAGCGTTCTGAAGCTTTGTATTTTTTGTATACAGAAATTTTAGCAAATAATTTTTTTAAAGTACTGTTATTGCGCAATAATAAGAAGCAGCACGACCCGAAAATTTTCTTTTTTTTTTTTCTTTTTTTTTTTTTAATTGTCATTTTCTTTGAAAATTTTTTTTTGAGCCAATTTAATGTTTTGGTTTCGATAACTTATTTATTCAGCTTTAAGGTCGTCTTTTTTCGTCACTCTACAACTTTTTTTTCAGAAGAATATATGGCTTTGAATGAAAAAACAGACTTTTGACTTTGACTATCAATGTCTTCACAAGGAATGACGACACGAAAAATTTAAAGGTAGTTTTAAAAACTAAAATTAATATTCTACAAGATTTTTTAAAAACTTTGTAACGATTAATTTTCTTCATATTTTTAAAAAAATGTACCACACTACCCTCGGCAAGTTATTTAAAAAAGTGGCCCGTTTCATCAAGATTCCAAAATAGCACAACACTTGCCACTTATTTACTCGTAAAAAATACGATTGCTTTTTTATTTGCAAGAGGACCTCAGTTCACTTCATATCACTTTTACGTAAATAATGCTTTTTTTTGCTCGAAAATCGGTTTTACAGAGGTGTATGTCAGATAAACAGAGGCACTAGAATAAGACACTGTTTGCAGTAAGTTCTAGTGAGACAGATCAGCATTACACACGGTACGCTACGATCTACGTTCTGTGGGCTACGTTCCTGCTTTAACTAGCAACGCCTTTGTGTTACCTTGGACTCGATTAGTGTTGTGAAAATTATGTTAGTTACTATCTAGTAATAGGTACTAAAAACCTCTCGCGCATGGCGTATTTGTACACAGCTCAAGAGTATGAGAACATCAATGCTAGTCCATTAAATGTTACATTAGCCTGGCATTTTATACAGGACTAAATTTTTTTTATTTATGTTTAGGAAGAATAAGTGTTAGGGGAAAAAGGAATTTTTGGGGTTGAAAGCCACTCCCTCTTTTGGACGCCATTTTGGAATAGGGGGCCTTAAAAGTTATTCGCTATATCTTGAGAACCATGCATCTTACAAAAATTTTTTTAGCACATTTGTGTACGCAATTGAATTCTGTACAATAAATGTTAGGGCACTTTTTATCGTAAAATTGATAACAAAAAAGGTTAAAATTAAAAACAGACGCAAGTTTAAAGAAAATTATCATTAAAGGGATATAAAATTCCAGGTTACTGTAACTTTCAATGGACTAATATGGATGTTCTCATATTCTTGAGCTATGTACAAATACGCTATTCGCGAAAGGCTTTTAGTACCTACTTATTACTACATAAGAAGTAACATAATTTTCACAACACATATCGAGTCTAGGGTAACACAAAGGCGCATACTTACGAGAAGTTGCGGGTAAAAGCACGAACGTAGCGTACCGAATGTAGATCGTAGCGTTCCGTATGTACTGTTGATCTGTCTCACTCTAATTTACGACAAACAGTGTTTTATTCAAGTGCTACTTTTATCTTACAAACAACACCGGTAAAACCGATATTTTAGTACAAAAAAGCATTATTTACGTAAAAGTGATATGAAGTTAACTGAGATCCTTTGGCAAATAAAGAAGCAATAATATTTTTTACGAATAAATAAGTAGCAAGTATTGTACCATTTTGAAATCTTAATGAAACTTTTTTTTTAAATAACTTGCCGATGGTAGTGTGGTACATTTTTTTAAAAATATGAAGTGTCAAAGTTAACTTACAAATTTTTTTTGAACAATGACTCAGTCAAACTTTATTTTTCTTACAAAACTGACAATATTAATTCTCGGATTTGTAATTGAGATCAATAGCATGGTTATTAAGGATTACGTAAAAAAAGAAAACACCGCAAAAATTAAAAATTTGTGACCAGTGTATCTAAAAATGTGAGCTAGGGTATCGATTTTCAATATTTTTCTTAATATTGCTATAATTACCAAACCAAGCGAGATGGATTATTTTTTCATACTTATCCCAGAACGGGCACAACCTGCCCTATCACCCGGTGACCGCTTGACGTTGAGTTTCGGGACACCCTGTATACATTCAGAAAAGGTCATAAAACGGCTTTTTAAAGACTTTTTGTAAATATTTTACTGCTGTACAAATATTGATTGCAGGACTAAATTTGGTAAGAAATTTTTAAGAACTATAGACCAATATTTCTGTAAAATTTCAAATTAATCCATTGAACTGTTTTCACATACCGAATGATCAAATTTCGTAAAAACCAATTAAAAAAACAAATTGGGTGGTTCATAAACAATGTGAAATTGTCATCAAAATGGAAACGAAAACAACAACTGCCAACTTTTTTCACAGTTTTGCGTTAGATACAATACTGATAAGCGTTGAAAAGAAAAAAAAACAATTTTTTCAAAAAAAAAAAAATTGGAGCAAAAATTGAATAATTTTTTCAAAATTTTAAAATTTTAGTTGTAATTTTTTTTTTTCGAAAATATGTTTTGCTTCCCATTAAAATCTCAGTATTATTGTAACTAACGATAAACTGTGAAAAAAAGTGGGCAGAAATAGTTGTTTTCGTTTCAATTTTGATGACAATTTCACGTTGTTTATGAACCACCCAATTTGTTCATTTAATTGGTTTTTACGACTTTGATCATTCGGTACGTGAAAACAGTTCAATGGATTTATTTGAAATGGTTTTGACAAGTGTATAAAACAAGATTAATTGATATTTCATTTCGATTTGAAGCTCACTTCGCATTGATGTGTAAACTATAGGCTAAATAAATAAAAAAAATGTCAGGTGTGTAATATGAAGACTATGTTAAAATAAATGTGATGAATTCATTGTTTTCTGTGTTTTCAAATATTTCGGACTCAAATTATTTTCGTCTCTTTTAGCAACAGTTGGTCATTTTAATTTTTAATTTTGGACACAAACTTTATTTTTAAGTGGCAACCGTGATTATACCTCGGGGCTTATAGCCAAAATGGCACCCTCATCATCACTAAGCCGCAAATGAAAGCCGACACCACCTTCATGCTTCGTGATTCGTGTGCATCACATCGTGTATCGTCTTTGCTGTCGTCAGTCAACAGTGTGCAAAATAGTTTGAGTATATCAAGGATAATGCGGCTGCTGCATTTATCTATTTAGATGGCATTCATCATTTGCGCCACCTTGTTTAAGTGTCTTGAATTTAATTCTCCAACGTGCCAACAATGTTGTTTCCAACTCATTCCCAGTTTCCTTTTCTGGCTTCAAGGGGCTCTAATGTCTGTATGCTTGTGGGTATGTCTATATGAAGCAGTATGCAACAAGGAACAACGCAGCGTGCGGCACACATTTTCGTCATAAAGTTTAAGCTAAATGCTTTCAGATGTAATAAGTCCTCCATGTGCCACTAGCAGAAGTGGTTGCGCTTCCTAGACACATATAATAGCTCTAAGCACCAGCAGCAACGTCTATAAAGCTAGCACATACACATTAGCATAATCAATTTAAACTATAACTAGAATTTTGTGCTCTTTTTGTGCTATTTTTGTGTGGAAGTCAATATTTTTGTGCTAGCATAGTTTTCGTTTTATGCAAGTCTATGCTACCTTAATATTAAGCTAGCAAAACTTCTAAACCGCTTAACATAATCAATTAAAATAATAACTAGAATTTTGTGCTATTTTTGTGCTTTTATTCTGTGCAAGTCTCGATTTTTGTGCTAGCATAGTTTTTGATTTATGCATAATTATGCATTTGTATGCTACCATATAAAGCTAGCAAAACTTCTAAACCACTCAGCACAATCAATTGAAATAAAAACTAGAATTATGTGCTATTTTTGTGCTTTTATTCTGTGCAAGCCTCGATTTTTGTGCTAGCATAGTTTTTGATTTATGCATAATTATGCTTCCCATATAAAGCTAGCAAAACTTCTAAGCCGCCCAACATAATCAGTTGAAATAAAAACTAGAATTATGTGCTATTTTTGTGCTTTTATTCTGTGCAAGTCTCGATTTTTGTGCTAGCATAGTTTTTGATTTATGCATAATTATGCTTCCCATATAAAGCTAGCAAAACTTCTAAGCCGCCCAGCATAATCAATTGAAATAAAAACTAGAATTATGTGCTATTTTTGTGCTTTTATGCTGTGCAAGTCTCGATTTTTGTGCTAGCATAGTTTTTGATTTATGCATAATTATGCATTTGTATGCTACCATATAAAGCTAGCAAAACTTCTAAACCGCTCAGCACAATCAATTGAAATAAAAACTAGAATTATGTGCTATTTTTGTGTTTTTATTCTGTGCAAGCCTCGATTTTTGTGCTAGCATAGTTTTTGATTTATGCATAATTATGCTTCCCATATAAAGCTAGCAAAACTTCTAAACCGCCCAACATAATCAGTTGAAATAAAAACTAGAATTATGTGCTATTTTTGTGCTTTTATTCTGTGCAAGTCTCGATTTTTGTGCTAGCATAGTTTTTGATTTATGCATAATTATGCTTCCCATATAAAGCTAGCAAAACTTCTAAGCCGCCCAGCATAATCAATTGAAATAAAAACTAGAATTATGTGCTATTTTTGTGCTTTTATGCTGTGCAAGTCTCGATTTTTGTGCTAGCATAGTTTTTGATTTATGCATAATTATGCTTCCCATATAAAGCTAGCAAAACTTCTAAACCGCCCAGCATAATCAGTTGAAATAAAAACTAGAATTATGTGCTATTTTTGTGCTTTTATGCTGTGCAAGTCTCGATTTTTGTGCTAGCATAGTTTTTGATTTATGCATAATTATGCTTCCCATATAAAGCTAGCAAAACTTCTAAACCGCCCAGCATAATCAGTTGAAATAAAAACTAGAATTATGTGCTATTTTTGTGCTTTTATGCTGTGCAAGTCTCGATTTTTGTGCTAGCATAGTTTTTGATTTATGCATAATTATGCTTCCCATATAAAGCTAGCAAAACTTCTAAGCCGCCCAGCATAATCAATTGAAATAAAAACTAGAATTATGTGCTATTTTTGTGCTTTTATGCTGTGCAAGTCTCGATTTTTGTGCTAGCATAGTTTTTGATTTATGCATAATTATGCTTCCCATATAAAGCTAGCAAAACTTTTGAATCGCCCAGCATAATCAATTGAAAGTCCTGCTTCATGTAACACAAAAAATGACCATCGTCTAGACGATCACGTTTTGACGATCAAATATTTGATTTAGTAAGTCGATAATCATCAAAACGCTATCGTTAAAGCCAGCAGGGAACGAACACCGAACCTCTCGGTTAAGAAACAAGTAACTATTCCACCGCGCCACCATCAAATTTAAAAGTTGTCGATTTTTTTTTATTTACAAGCAAACCGTGCACTACTTCATGTTTATCGTTTTGAAATTACGGTATGACCCCCCAGTTTATTTGGTTATTATTTTTTTTTTTTAAATTACAAGTTGAGATTGATGCTGTTATACTGTTATACCTACTAAAGGTATTCTAAATCAATTTTCCTTGATTTATTTAAAATCATGCTATTTACCTATAGGTAGGTAGGTAAAAATAATATAAAACAATTCTCTCTTGCAAATATTTTTTCCCAATGTTCCTACCATACAAGCATTAAAAGTTCTCTAAACCTACTTTGCCTAGCTTTTTCTTGGATAGTTTGATTAGTGTGGAAAACTACCCTTCAACTGAATAATATTATGGCGTTAAGTTAAGCTTCAGACAGTTTAATAGCTACCAAAAAGATCTCCATTACGAAGATCTTTTTTAATTTGCTTAAGAGGCTTCCAGTCATATTTTCGATAAAAATGGAAAATTGGCAAAACGGCTTTCTAAAAGTATTAGCCCTGGGACCACGTATTGCCAAAATTTAAATTGTGTATGAAAGACTGACATTTTTGGCTTTTAAACGTTCGAGCTTTTTTTTTTCATTTTGGTCGTTATATTTCAAAACTGCGATGATATGTTTCGAAAAATTACGTTAAACTGCCAAATGGCTTCCCGATTTCCTTAAAACAGGACGGATGTTGTCATAAAATATATTATATACATATAGGTATGTATATTTTTAGAGGCAGTAAACAGGGCTTCTATTAATTTGAAACTGATTTTTGAATTTGGTCCCCATTTTTAAATTATATGCTTTTGAAAAAAAGTAAATTTTCTATTTTTAATAGTGTCTTTAAGTAGGTACCTAACTAAATATGAAATAAATAGCATACAACTTTTTCAAAATGCCATATGTATTTATTCTTATAATTTAATTCAATAAAAAAAACAAGCACAAAAAGAAAATTTTTATTAAAAAATAACACGTTTAATAAAGTTTTTTTTTTTGCAATAAAAAGTCGTTATTTTCAAATAGTTCGAAATCTCAGTTTATCCAATCGCAATAAGATGGTTTTTTTTCGAAGATCTATTTATATGAAATAGTCAAGACTCAAGAGAGAGGAGAATTAAGGAATGTTATTATGAGTTGCATGCAACATATAGTAGTCAAAAAAAGCAAAAAGAATAATGTGAGTTTGTGTGGGTGAGTGTGATTGCGCCAACATCAACCAACACATTGAATTGCATAGAAGGGGGTGAACGACGAGAATATTTTTTGTTGTGTGTAGCATACATATGCATAATTATGCATAAATCAAAAACTATGCTAGCACAAAAATCGAGACTTGCACAGCATAAAAGCACAAAAATAGCACATAATTCTAGTTTTTATTTCAATTGATTATGCTGGGCGGCTTAGAAGTTTTGCTAGCTTTATATGGGAAGCATAATTATGCATAAATCAAAAACTATGCTAGCACAAAAATCGAGACTTGCACAGCATAAAAGCACAAAAATAGCACATAATTCTAGTTTTTATTTCAACTGATTATGCTGGGCGGTTTAGAAGTTTTGCTAGCTTTATATGGGAAGCATAATTATGCATAAATCAAAAACTATGCTAGCACAAAAATCGAGACTTGCACAGCATAAAAGCACAAAAATAGCACATAATTCTAGTTTTTATTTCAACTGATTATGCTGGGCGGTTTAGAAGTTTTGCTAGCTTTATATGGGAAGCATAATTATGCATAAATCAAAAACTATGCTAGCACAAAAATCGAGACTTGCACAGCATAAAAGCACAAAAATAGCACATAATTCTAGTTTTTATTTCAATTGATTATGCTGGGCGGCTTAGAAGTTTTGCTAGCTTTATATGGGAAGCATAATTATGCATAAATCAAAAACTATGCTAGCACAAAAATCGAGACTTGCACAGAATAAAAGCACAAAAATAGCACATAATTCTAGTTTTTATTTCAACTGATTATGTTGGGCGGCTTAGAAGTTTTGCTAGCTTTATATGGGAAGCATAATTATGCATAAATCAAAAACTATGCTAGCACAAAAATCGAGGCTTGCACAGAATAAAAGCACAAAAATAGCACATAATTCTAGTTTTTATTTCAATTGATTGTGCTGAGTGGTTTAGAAGTTTTGCTAGCTTTATATGGTAGCATACAAATGCATAATTATGCATAAATCAAAAACTATGCTAGCACAAAAATCGAGACTTGCACAGAATAAAAGCACAAAAATAGCACAAAATTCTAGTTATTATTTTAATTGATTATGTTAAGCGGTTTAGAAGTTTTGCTAGCTTAATATTAAGGTAGCATAGACTTGCATAAAACGAAAACTATGCTAGCACAAAAATATTGACTTCCACACAAAAATAGCACAAAAAGAGCACAAAATTCTAGTTATGGTTTAAATTGATTATGCTAATGTGTATGTGCTAGCTTTATAGACGTCCAGCAGCAACATTCTATACGTTGCTTTACCTACGCACCTGTGAAGTGATGTGTTCCTCTCTGCTAATTCAATCTGCCGGAATAAGAAGGAGAGCAGGTGTTGGGAAAGCGTGAGTGAGTATAGAAGAGAAAGAAACAATGTTTTACATACTATCATATAGATAAACTAAACAGCAACAGCATCTAATTTGATATTGGAAGTGTGATACTATTCGGAGTAAGGTGCTTTGAAAGGATGCATTTTAAATTCAGTATACATACCACTGCATCATAACATTGCAGATTGCACATTGTTAATTGACTGTCGTTTCGTGTGCCCTTGCTGTTGATGTGCAGCTTCACTGAAACGGTTTATTGTGTCTTCTAGAAATAAAAAAATCAGTGTCGCTTGATTTAACTAACAAAATCTACTATTAATTGTTTTTTTTTTTAGGTTTTTTAACATGTACCACAACATATATCCAAAATTCACAAAATCCAACACCGGGAAATTGCATAAAATTGACTATGCTGATATTAGTGTATACAATTGCACATATGCACAAAATTTTCACTAATTTATTCTTAAAATACGATATAAGTACTAACCGAAATCTAAGAAATTGTAAATTGTTGAAGAAAAACTACACTGTTTTGAGCATAGAGTACCTATATTATCTAGAGAACCGACTTAAGGGTTCGTTCTCTTTCACCCTACAAGCTGTAGTGAGAGAATGGGACCATTTTGTCGACTATTCGTTGAGCACGTATTAGTGATCGCGTGCATTTTAAATGGAACCCCATCCACCACTGCTGTAACAAATAGTATACTCGTTTTTGCTCAATTATGATGGGTTATTGCGCTGAGATATTTAAAATAAGAATACGTTAAATTCAAAAATTGAAATTTAAAAACAAAATTTCAATAAAATTACTTTAAATAACTTTTTAATGGACTGAAATTTGTTTAGTGTTGTCTTGCTTTTAGCATTCAAATCTAGTAATATTTATGTATATTTATGTTGAAAACGCGACTCTATAAAAAAATAACTGAGCTAATGGCGCCATTTTGTGTTTGAATCCACAATTCACACTGATTCACGAATAGGAAAAAAAGAGTAAAATAAGAAAATTTTCTCTTACTCATCTCAAATAAATTTTGCGGGTGTTTTAGGCAAGAGGGGTACGAGTCGGTTCTCTAGATAATATAGGTACTCTATGGTTTTGAGAATGAAGTAGAAATGCAAAATTTAACTAGGTATCGTGTGAAATTAAAAAATGGCGGCTTGTAGAATAAAACCTTATACCAAAAACTGGAATCAGTGTAAAATATCATTAGGGGTCTAGTCTCTGACGTACACAACATGTCACACGTTGATTTTGTCGTAGATAAATTAAACTCCCTAGCAAACAAGTTTTTTGATAGATGTTCATTTTCTGATAATCCTCTTATAGTTGAGCCTTTGCCTAGTTACATCGTAAGTATTTTATCTAGTTTTAAGTAATTTAATTAAAAAAAAAATGATTATTTGTTTTCAAATAATCTTAAGCTTTCCCAAATACACATGTTAAAAATTATATCCCTTTGTCAAACTATTTAATTAATATTAAAGCTGAATAAGCACTTGCTTCTGCACTTAAATTTAAGATCCTACCTATTGTACATGTACTACCTTCTAAGTAATGAAATAAATAAATGAAATGAAATGAAATTAGGGGTCTAGTAAAATTGCAAAATTTTATTTTTTTTAGTAGATCGTGAACGCACTTTGTCTATTCCGTTGGCCTGACCTGGACCCATGTTCTGTAACTTCTCGCATGCATAAAGTGGGTCGAGAAACGATGGAAACTGAAACAAAATACATGAGTTTTGTTCCATTTTTCAGCGTTTCTCGAATGATTTTTTCAATGTGAGAGTTACAGAACATGGGTGCTGGCTTAACACTGCAGAAAATACACACACGAACAACAGCTGACAGCAAAATACACGTTCGCAAATTTTACACCGTTGTATTTTCTGTTGCAATAGGGTTGAGTTGAGGTATAGTAAAAGTTGTAAGAAAATGTTACACTTTTGCGCTTTTACAACGATACTAGACCAGGTACATCTATTTATTATGATGCCTGGTTTATAATGGAATACATTTTGTAGTCTGCTATACGCGGCCATATTGGAAATACAAGCTATAACTAACGTCTAGAACAGCCAAAGTTTAACTAAATTCAAGGTCAAGGTCAATGACCTTAAAGTCATATATATACAAATCTATAGCTGACCTTTTATGGGGATTGAGATACCTTTCCATCCGATGGAATATATTTTTAATATATTTTTTTTTTCGAATATTTCATAAATGAGGTGCCAAAAACCGCTGGTGACTTTGTTTTGCGTTGGTTTAGGTCTTAGGAGATCATTAAGCTTTTATAAGTTGAACATAAATATTTATGTCTCGTTTCAGCACATGGAACCTAGCTATCAATCTTTACATTTGAATCGAAGTAGGAATGTTTTCAAAAATCAACGTCATCAAAAAAATGAAAATAACGTGTCAGTTGATTTGAAATTAAATTTAAAGTGAAATTGAAAATTATTCGTTACAAAAATAAAAAAATTAAATATACATATCAAGCCAAGGAGACCTATTGGTAAGTTCCAAACAATCCTAATCGGTGATTAACTTTTAAAAACCTTTAAAAATATGAACATATGCACATACATATGTACATTATGTACATACATAATGTTACTACATACATACGTACAGTATGTATGTATGTATGTACATATATGTATGTATATAAGTTAATTAAGGCACGATAGTTTATATTAATGTACATACATACATACATAGTATATACAAAGTGATGTGTGGAGTTGAGTGAACTAGAATCCAGTATACATTTGAATGTACATATGTATTTATCGAATAAGTGCACATTTAGTTTTTAAGAAAAAAGTTTTAAATAGTTCTGAGAATATTGTGTGTCCTTTGAATAATTTTAGTTGAATAGGTAATAATCAGTTGTTTAAAATTTGTCTTGAAATGTGTGAAGTGGTCGCATGGCTTCCGATCATCCCAGCCAGTGCACTAGATTTTCTTCAAAATTGTAGGTTATTATTTGTTTTATGATATTTTAATTGCCTCGTATTAATTTTCAGTCAAACACTGAATATCGGTGAATATTTGGCGTGTTTAGGAGAAAGAGATACCTGAGATTTCTCAACTTCAGAAAGTGAGCAATCCAAATTTTTTTTCCTCAAAGTTTTGACAGTAAAACTAGGAAATATTGTTGAGAAATCCTGCTCACGTAACTGAAATTGCTGAGGGCTCTGAGATCTCATTTTCCTGGACTTGGTTATTCATATACGATGTCAAGTTTGAAAAACAACTTTCACCGATCAAAAAGTGTTAAAATGTATGTACCTACATTGTACATACTATAACAGCCCTATTAATAAAAAGTAACTGTCCGCTCCTTAACACACGTGTGAGTTACTACGTTTCCATGTGGTATTTAAGCGAGCTTGAAGCTCACTTAGACCCTTTGTATACCTGCATCGAGTTGAAATGAGCTTGAACCGACTCGACTGCACTTCAGGAGCGGAGTCGAGTCGAAATTTGTGCTAAAAAACCTGGGTTGAGGAGTTAACTTGAGAAACACCATATGTCATCTCGACACCATTTCAATTCAACTCAATATCGAGCTCTCAAATCTGTGAACGAAAAACCTGGGTCGAAAATCCGACACAAATCCAACTCGAGATCTCGGTCCTGAATATAGACGTAGTAAGTTAGCACACGGATAGAGATCTTATCCATTGGATAACTTTAATTATTAATAAACATATCATAATAGTTCCAGTCTGTACCACTGAAAATACGGGAACACTTCATCAAATCGTGGAAGTATTCTTATACATGTGTCACGCACGCATGCACTAGATGGATGAAAAATATGCTTGTATAGTTGAACCGGTTATTATCAAATGTAAGCATGTGTGTGTTATGAAGTTATCCATCCCTTAATCGCCAAATTTGGCGAGTTAAAGTTATCCGCTCGCTGTGTTTATTAATACGAATTGCAAGTTGACAGATGTGTTAGGCTTATCATTCCGTTGTTTTTCGTTTATTGATACGGGGGTAGGTAGTTAATGAGTGTTAATTAGTTGAGACAATTTCGAATTTGGGGTTCAAGTTTTTTTTTTCTACTTTAAGAATTTAGTATCAAGTTAAGGAAGCACCCACTGGAAAACGGATAAAATGTTTTTTTTTGATTTAGTCTTTCCCTTTAAGTAGGTATAGTTTTGACAGTTTCAATTTGTCATGTAATATTTTCATTTAGCAAGTTGACGTTTCTGAGATCTCACTGAGCAAGCTCCATCAGGTCCACTGAGCAGGAGGAGAAATCTGAACAAAATTTCTCTGACAAAAAATAATTGAGCTAGCAAATCCAAAAAACATCAGTCTCAGCTTTTTGACAGCAAAAGTGAGGAATCTCACTGAGGAATTACGTTCAGATTTCTAAAATTGCAGGGGTCTTTGAGATTCTCAGAGATCTTGAAAAACCTAAACTGGCTAATTTTCTATATTTTATTTTTCATTTTATTTGAAGTAAACCAAAAAAATCGCACAAAAAAATTGAATTTTCACAATATAATTAACACCTATAAACAATTTTTGATTGGCGAATGTTGCATTGCTAAACCTGACATTCATATGTATGCATGGTACCTATAACTACGTCTCGTCTCGGAATCATTTCGTATTCGGTACCTACACAAGTAATTGCTTCGGTACTCGGAATGTTTTAGAACAAATCGCTTAGGTATTCTCTTACCATATTTGGTATTTGGTATCTGGATTTTGTAAAAAAATATATTCTACTATAGCGCTGCAGTCAATTTTAAAAAAATTTGTTTTCTGATATTTTCTTTAATCAATGATATTTTTTTCCAGCTCTATCACATAATTCCTTGAAAAACTAAACCACAGTAAAACCTTGTTATATAATATGTATGTATATTGAATATATTGGAATATTTGAATCGAAAGATACTTATGTTAATTCAAAGGCATATGATGTCTCCCATAAAACATAAAGTTTAAACCGCCTACTCTAATCCAGAGAGACACTATTACGGCAGCAGGATGTGTGATGTTTCTTGCTAAATATTTTCGTTTAAGATATTCACCCTTCAAGGAGAGACAAATTGTATCTAATTGGTCTATACTATTACTTATACTATACTATTTGTGTGCTTTAATTAAGTATGAACTAAGAATTGCCACAATTTTTTTTTTTTTTTTTTAACTTGAAAAAAAACCTTTTTTTCAGTAATTTTCAGGTAGGTAACATATACCTACAAGGTGTCACCTAATTCCTGCACTATAATATTTTAGGGGTGATTCCTGGGATGTAAGAAAAAAGTTTATAGAGGACAAATTTTACATCTGGTTTAAACTATGTATTTAACTAAGAATTGATAGAAGCATTTACTATTAAAAAAAAAACAGTGGTATGTGCAAAACGGTGGTATATTGTTCTGTTCATCCTATATTAATATTATAAATGTGAAAGTTTTTTTCTGTTTGTTGCTCTTAAGCTCTAAAAATACCTAATTGATTGTAATGAGAATTGGCAGAGCGAGAGTTTGGAACATGAGGATGGACATAGGCTACTTTTGTTTTCAAAATCTACAACAGTTTACCAAAAAATAGTTAAAATATATAAAATAAGTGATAAGTTGTTTGAAATATCAGATATTCTTATGTAAAAATATCAAATACAAACGTTTTTTAAAACTATAAAGTTATTTAAACATGCGAAGAGAGGTGAGCACGGGCCTGCTAGAAAGGAGTTGTCAATAATAAAAAAACAAAAAAGAATTAAGGATAATCGGTACTGATGCGTCATCTAATCATATGACATACCTAAAATCAAATGGCTTCATTTATCTCGTTTCTCTAACACAACTACTCCCGAAGACATCATCGAATTTTTATCAAAGAAAACTAATATTTCTTCTGATTTGATAAAATGGTATACATATGCTTGGTACAAAAAAAAAACTGCTGTCTTCGAATTGAAGTTCGTAACATTTAAATTGAGTGTATCACAAGATCACTTATCAATTGTTATGGATCCTGCAATTTGGCCTCGTCATGTTCAATTAAAATATTTTTTAACGTTGGACAAAAAAGAAAACTCGGAACCAATACCACCTCTCCCCACGTTTCCTATGGTTCAATCTTAATATCACCCTGCTCATCGCTTCTTGAACGATCTACATTTAATGCCTCTCTATCTCTATCTACTCTAACACGTCCGTCATCAGCATCAGCTTCACCATCACAACCGCCATCACTACACCACCACTTTCATAATCACCAATATCATCGGCATCGCAATCATCAACCATCATCACCGCCGTCATCATCACTATTCCAAGATTTTGCTCTTACTGCCTGAACAGTATGGAGACACGGAACCGGAGCCGCAGCTGGAATAGTTGTCAAAATATTGAATACACACAAATTCAATATTGCGAGCACAACGGATCGTAGCCGCATACGGAGCTGCAGCCGCAGACGGAAGAGTTCACCAACTTTTAACTTTTCGCACTTTTGACTTTTGACGTTTCAAATTGTATGAAGAAAAAAAACAACTTTTTGGGTCGGAAACAAATATTGTGATTATTGTATCGCGAAAAAATTATTAATTAAAAGGAAAAATATTTGAAGTACAAAATGTGCATTCTATGCTTGTACAAAAGAATATTGTTTCGTTTTTCTTTAAAATACTTTCAAAGCTGTACAGCTACATTGTTGGCTCGTAAAAAAAATAACGTACGACACTTTTTGATAACTCTTTCAGTTCCGTCTGCGGCCCCGGTTCCAGCATTCTATTCTGTTCAGGCAGTTACTGTCTCCTTATGCTCGCCATCGTTATCATCAGCAGCATCACAATCACCATCATCACCACTTTCTCTGTCTCCAACATCATTTTTATCACCACCATCACATTCGCCTTCTCCACAACCATCATCACATCCGCCGTCGACACAATTGCAATCAAATGCACACAATTTCTTCGGATATTACCAAAACATTGGGGGAATACGATGAAAAATGCAACATTTACTTTTGTCCAATCACCTGTGACGTCAGTGGTCATAAGTAGTGAAATGCGTAGTGCATACGACTTCGAAGACTGAGCAAATATGATGCGTGGGTTCAAATCTCATGGTGTGCATGTAGAAATTTTTTCATAATAAAATTGGATTAAAGCTCAGCATCACTAAAAGGAGACTGATGAAGATGATAGGCCTTGGCACCCCTTGAAATATAGCTACATACGTATATATCCTTAAAATACCTAAAAGTAATTCGTAAGCAATTGGCGGTAGCGCCTTTAAGTTGTTGTTGTTGTTCAAAAATTCAATGAAATTGACGGAATAGAGAATGGTCAAGTCTAATAAACTGACATTCTAGTACCTATGAATAATACAATAAATAATAATAATGGCTTATAATTTAATTGAAATGATAATTGCGTAAAAACAATTTAGATCGAACACTTGATTTACTCGCTACCTATATTTATTTAAAAGAAAAAACGGCTACTGCCTCTTGCGAGGAATTGACAAATCCTCCAAGAGTATCTCCTGTCACAGAAAAGTGCCGCTCGTTCGGATTCGGCAATCAACTGTAGGTCCCCTTCATTCCTGCAGACACGCACACAGGAATGGTTGAGAGTTGTAAGTCACTAGGCCCTAGTTCTTCATGAGCTGTTGTTGTGCCATCAAATTTATTTTTATTTACTTGATTTACTATTTGTATGGATAAAGAGTTAGGCAGGGCGCTCACTGAAGTGTTGACGAAGTGGAGTGGTAGTAGAGTGGTGATGGTGACTAAGTGGCATGTGTAATTAATAAAACCTATGTAAACAAATGAAGACGCGCTCCTCAAAGTGGAGTGGCGGTGGCAAGATATTTTGAAGGTGGTGTGGTGCCAGTCTAGTGCCACTTATCTCGAACATGTTTAATTTTTATGTGGCAAGCGAGTGGTGACGAAGTAGATTTTTTTAATTCTAGAAGATGCTTGTGATTATTGAGCTGTCTGCTTAATTAATTTAAATAATAAGAAAAATAAAGCGTACAAAATGTTGCGAAAATCTTTATCTGATGCCAATTTGCGCGCGAATTACATTTCTTTGGAAGAGTTTCAATGTTCTTAATAAATTTTTATACAAAAATTATATTTACTCTATGGAATCCAAGCTCAAAACCAACAGTAAATGCTTTTGGGTTTTTTTTAAAAACAAAAGAAAAAGAAAATGGTATTCCTAAAAGTATGCAATATTTAGACTCGACTCTAACTAGTATACCAGCCATTTCTAATACCTTTTCAGAGTTTTTCAAATCAAACTACACAGATTCTACCAACATTGTTATACCTTTTTTGTTGGTCCTTCCGAAAACACTGTTAATATAGGGCAATTAAGCAAAGCATCTCTGTATCAGAAGTAGAAAAGATGTTATCTGACTTAAATGATGATATAAATGCTGGTCCTGATGGAGTTCCACCTATGTATATTATTAAAAAAAAGTGTGCGACTGTATTTTCAAGAGTTTTGTGTCTCATTTTTATCTGTTCACTTGAAAGCGACGAGTTTATTTCTGAATGGAAAACATCCTTTATAACTCCTATTCATAAAAGTGGTATTAAACAGGACATATCGAACTACCGTCTTATCTGCAAATTATCTGCAATACCCAAGTTATTAAAAAACTTGTTTGTGATAAGCTTAAATTTTTATTGAAAGAAACGATATCGCCTTTCCAACACGGTTTTGTATCAGGTATATCAACTTCTTCCAATCTAACCATTTTTTACTAATTTTGTTCTAAATTCAATAGAAAAGGGTCACCAAGTAGACTTTATCTACACTGATTTTGCTAAGGCATTTGACAGGGTGCATCATAATATTTTGATATAAAACTCCAAAAAAATTGGATTTCATTCAAAGATGCTGAAGTGGTTGATAGCCTATCTTGATGGGCGTTGTCAGTATGTGCACATAAATTCAGTCTACTCAAAGCCTATCGAAGTTTCATCTGGTGTTCCTCAAGAAAGCCACTTAGGTCCAATATTGTTTCTTATATTTATAAATGACTTACCTAACAAAATTCAATGTGTCTAATGTTTGCAGATGACTTAAAAATGTTGAAGTGTATAAATATATTGCAACCGATTGTGTTCTTCTCCAGGATGATATCAGAAACCTTTCCGACTGGTGTAAAAAAAATCATTTAAGGTTAAACATTCCTAAATGCCAATGTTTGTCTTTCACTCGACGTCAGCAACCAATTGTTTACGACTATAATGTTAATAATAATCATTTTCTCGAAAGAGTTTCGATTGAAAAAAGGTCTTGGAGTTATTTTTGACTCCAAATTTAACTTAGCAAAACATATCGAATTTATAGTAAATAAAGCAAGCTCCATGTTGTGTTTTATTTTCCGAAGTTCTTTTCACTGAAATGATCCTTACACATTAAAATCCCTTTACGTGGCATATGTTAGGTCAATTGTCGAATGTGCATAGTGTGGAATCCAATCTACAATGTTTATACTATTACAGCCATATTATTCAGTCATTTAAATCCGGTTTTCAATGTACATCTGGGTTTAACATTTGTTAAACCCAAATGTCAAACCCAAGCCCATCATATTCACTCGTTATACCCGGAAATAAAACTATTTGTAAACCCTGTCAAGTTTGATTCGATTTAATTTAAACAGACTTCCAGGGAGCAATTAAAAAATTTGAACTCGGTTTAAAATCAAAATACAAAAAACAAAAGAAAGCTACAAAAAAGAATAAAAATAATTACAAATGTCAAATAATTGATATTACGCAGCTTTTAAATGAGTTTTCAATTAAGTTTAAACAGTTTAATATGCGTTTTCCCTATTTTTATTCCGCCGAGTCTGATGGTTTTTTGGCTAGTGAATATTATGGGCATAAGTGTAAATTGTCGGGTTTAAAAAACGTGGATTTAATTGACGGGTATAAAATACATTTTAACCCAAATTATACCTGAAGTGAATAATATGGCTGTTAGAATTGAAAGCATTCAAAAAAAATTTACTAGATTGATTATAAATAAAAATGAGATGGAACATTAAAATGCCTTCTTTTACCACAAGGTGCCAGTTTATTGACATCCAGACGTTGGAAAACCGCCGCCGCCGTAAGATGTTTGCTTTGTTTATTTTTGTCCACGACACGAAATTTTATCTCATCGCATTGATATTTCATTTCTTTTGGCTCTTATAGATTTTTATGCTCCTTCTCGTGATTTAAGAACTCGAACCTTGTTCCGTGAAAGTGCTCATCGAGTTAATTATGCCTCTAATGAGCCTATAACTCGCAGTGTCAGGGTGATAAACAATGCTTCGATCTCGATAGTGTTTGACTTTCATATGAGTAGAAACTCGTTCAAAAACTTGCTAGCCATGTACTTTATGTATTTTACTAATTTTAAATATGTATGTACATATTTTATCTGTAGTCTATTTGAGTATATACTTGTAAATTCTAATTGATGGAAATAAATAAATATTATATGTAAATTAAATAAATTTGGTGGTACGAAAGCTCATTCAATTTTAACAGATCTTTATTTTCGAAATTTTCAAGAATATCTAACTACTAAAATTTTATTTAAATGGACATTATATACGAAATTTGGAACAATCGTTTTCCCCCGATCGACGGATAGCAGAATACAAACGTTTAGCAGAATAGGGCTGATTTTTGGTTGGAAGAAGCTGGGATCGAACTGAAACTTGCAAATTACACTTTTATCGTACATAACAGTAGGTAAAACGTCAGTAATTTGTGAAAAAAATCTACTGTTTTCAGTGGTTGACCAGAAATAGATTTTTTTTTTATTTTTTAGGTAAAAAACAAAAACTTAAAAAAATGCACTGCAAAATATCTTTAGCTGACTAAAAAAATGTAGAAAAACTCTTTGACGATAAAATCTAAATTTTTACAACTCTGTTAAAACCAACTAACGCAAATTACTTAGCAAAAATTCGTTCAGTAAAAGAAGGTTTTATCCCTTTTCCCTAAGTAACAATATGTAATGTATACTTTCTATTACCCGGGTTGTACTGTAAATGAATATGAATCTGCTGCCCTACTTAGTACCCAACACATCAAAGACTATTTCTATCTATCAGGTCGAGATGACTTTTTGAAGTTATTCCATGCAGGTAAAAATTGCATTGCATAACATGACTCTTTCTTATCATCCTCATCTTTCATCTATATTGAGAGCCCTTTTTTATATTGATTATGATTACTAAAGCACGATATGGAATGTAATATAAGGTACTACGTCATAGACTCAATAAGTTCCAACGCTGCTGATGACATATACACGGGCAACGGGCACACATTCAGTTATTTTTATTTAAGGATTCGTTCCCGTGAGTGAAACTCCTCACAAGGACCTGCTAGTGCTACATCCTATAAATACGTACATACATCATACATGTTCAATTAATTTTAAATTAAAAATACATCCGGCAAGCAATTTTCTTTAAAAGGTATTTGTTTGTACATTATGTTAGTTGACAACATATTGGTTAAAGTACTAGGGACATATGTAATTAAACGTAATAATTAACTGTGATGGCGAATCTCTCTAACTGCATTTTAATTGGATATCACATATGTTGTGCAGTATGCTCGTAGTGTGCAACATTATTGAAGTCAACTGAATAGGGATTCAGGACATCAAATACAAAGAAAGTTGTCATATTCAGACGGATAATGGGGGTTCATTTGGGAGAAAGAAGACGTTAGTCGATATGGTGGCTGATATGGGGTGGTGCATGATGATGATGACATCAAGTAATATCTTAGCTATGTATTTCATAGCCAAGTATTATTGTTTTATAACGATCCGCATTGTCGGTCGTATACTCGAAGCCCCATTGTCCGCAACCATTAATTATTGCTATTATATCCGTTTGTTGTTTTGGGTATCTCAATTGCATTCATCTTCATCCGTAACCCGTTTATGAGAGTTACGATATAAATAAGTTTCTATAGACAATTTGAGTTTTGAAGATGAAGAAAGGACTCTTGGTGGCATTGGGATATCTCTATATGCACTTGTATGTATATACTGAACTGGTTAAATAATTGGATGTCTTAAGCTGTCGTCCTAGTTTTCCCTTCAGGCCCATTGAGTTTATGAAAGAGAGGTTCTTATATAGTTTAGATGATGATGTTGATGATTCTTCTTCTCTCTATAACGTATAAGACCTAAGAGAGATGCTTCAAATGCAGAAGTTAGATTCGGAAGTATGGTCGGTATGGGTTCTATGCTGTAAGTTGTGCGTTCTTGGGGAGAATTGGTTTGTGCTGCAATTGCAATAAGAAATTAGTTATCTAACACTTGAGTGCTTCTTCCCATGAAATATACAAGATATTGCTATCTTTAATCTACCTCGCTCGTTTTTGTTATTGTAAATGTAAGTTTCAGAATCCAAAATTTTAGTCCGACAAGAACATTGTTTTCTTCTAAATTTACTATTTCTCTCTCTCTCTATTTCTCTACGTACATAGCTATATCATCTATCTCTGGGAAATGAAATCGTAATGTCCAGCTTATAAGCACTCCCTAAAGGAGACATATGAAGAATTTTATCTTATCAACTGCAGATTTATTACCTATAAGAAATATCTCTGAGTCACTGTATGATACATGCTTAAAAATTACCTTTGGAAAATTAAAGGTTTCAGAGATTTCTATGTCTAAATAATATTTTGAGAGTAAAAGTACTTACATATGTACATACATACGTCATACATATATATTATTGGTGATGATGATGGCATTCTTGAAATTTCAGCTTTTAATTAGCAGAAATATTTAAGTAGTACTTTTTAAGTAGTTTTCTTTAATATAGATACCTATAAATAATGAACATGCATTCAAAATATCAAATTTAATAGAAATAAAGAATTGAAAAGAAATAAGTGGATTAATTACGATACCTATACATGTTTGTTTTCTTGATTTTGGTAGATTGAAATTAGCCTAAATTATTTCACAATATTTAAAAGAATGTTCGAAGATGTTCTAAGAAATAAAAATACGCAAATTCACGATAGTTATTTTGAATTACCACCTTAGGCGTCTAGTTCTTTCACTGATCTTTTGAATAAATTAATTTTCAAAATTGAGTAGCTGGAAATAAATATTTCAATGTCAAATCATTTTGATAAAGCGTCAAGAAGTTTTTTTTTCATACAACATACATATGTATGTAATGTATGCATGACAATACTTATATTGATTTGATGGTGTAACAGTAGAAAATTATAAAACTGCGAGGAATTGCTGAAAAAGTGACCCATCACATTTCATTCCGAAGTAAATATAAAGCCAAGAAAACATTTTGCCAGTGCGCCATTTATTGATCTGTTGGGACAAAAATTTCAAGCTTTAATTTTTACTTGACCACTAACCAGAGATTTCTTCAAGTCTCATACATTCTGTCAGTATTACAGTGAAAGCTCCTATTGCGGACAACTCCCTTAGGCGGACAAATTCTCACGACCATGGATCTTGGATCTGAATTCCATACATTTTATGGTCCCCTAAGCGGACACTCCCTTACCCAGACGTGGACAAGAATATTAGGCGTGATTTGTTAAATTTAATTCCCTTAGGCCCATTTGATGAAACGAATTTTAAGTATTTAAGTTCAACATAAGAGCTTATGTGACAGTTTACGCTGTGGAAAAAGTAAAACATAAGCGTCTAAGTTGAACATATATAATTTAAGTTTCGTTTCAGCAAATGGCCCTTAGGCGGACAAAAACCTTTTTTTAGTATGTAAATATCAACCCTTATTTTCAGAAATACTTTTACATCTATTTTTTTTTTTCATTAAAAACGTTCCCCCTGGTTCACAGAGATAATAGATGCGATGTCACCAAACCATTGTCTGTGGTAAAATGCATAACGGATTTTATTTCTGCAGCTGTAGTCTGTTTTTGTATCTTGTTTCTTGTATCTTCATGGTAGTTTTTAATTTGAATGTATTTCATGGCTTGTAGGCACAAAATTGTTTAAGGATGTCACTATATACTATATATTTCCTTATATAAATAATTTTTTATTTTTTCCCTTGGGCGGACAATTCCCTTAAACGGACAAAAGTGGTGCGACCGTCGCTGTCCGGATAAGGGAGCTTTCACTGTATTTTAATTTTTCAAATTAAAAAAGATCTGCAAATAGACTTAAAAAACTCGGGGTATAAAATATCAACTGTTTAGTAAATCGTGAGCTACATGTTCCTTACTTTGGCGAACACTTTTTGGCGAAACAAAAAAAAATTTTCGATCCGAATTGAATTCGTTAACGGAATTGATTTTCGTACGGATTTAGAAAGAGTGTTCTGAAACCTCTTGCCAGATCTGGTTTTTTGACCATAAAACTTGAAAAAGCTGTAAATTGTGAGTCGTTAGGACCTATGTCTTCCCCTAGTTCAGAAGAAAAAAATTAGTTTTTAAAGATACATATATACGTTTTGAAAATATCTTACATTTTTAGCCTTACGAATTCAAAATCGCCAACCAAAAATGAATCGAATTAAAAACTTCAAACTAATTGAGTAAAGAACACCTACGTTTTTAAAACGAAAATATTTTGTATGCGATATGATTTTTTTTGTCTGCGTGTTTATACACATCGAACAGTCAAGTATTTTACTTTGAAATCAATTTTCCAGTTAATGAAGTACATATGTATGTGCAAACCAAATACAAAATGTAATTGTATTAGCTTATATCCATTTAAGAAGGAAGAAAACATAATTTTAATTTAAAAACATAATTTTATATTTAATTATTTTAAAAGATTTGCATTGTCTTAAATATATGTACCTTCTTCAATTTAATGTTTTAAATTATAAAAAGATATAAATATTTAGAAACTTAATAACTATTTTTGAATTCACTCTTGTTATGTCCAAGCCGAACCCGTTTCCTTGCAAAAATGTGGATTAAAATTCCTGAATAGGACGACTGAATTTAAGAGGATCAACTTTTTGTGCTTTTGGTAATTTATAAGACAAATTTATACACTTTCACTGTACCGACAAGTAAATTTCAATTCCAAATTAAAATACATATTTACAAAATTCTCATTTTTGCTAAGAAGAAGGTTTGCATTTTTAGCCGACGCACGGTAACGATAGGTAACGGTAAAAACTAAAAAAAAAATTCAAGAATGCATCCACGGTATCTTTAGCATTTATCGGCTACAACATTTATATTATTCAAACATTCACGTAAAATAAATAAATTAAATTTGATGCGGCACAACAGCTCATGAAGAACTAAGGCCTAGTGACTTACAACTCTCAACCATTCCTGTGTGCGTGTCTGCAGGAATGGAGGGGACCTACAGTTTATTGCCGAATCCGAACGGCTAACGAGCGGCACTTTTCTGTGACAGGAGATACTCTTGGAGGATTTGTCAATTCCTCGCAAGAGGCAGTAGCTGTTTTTTTCTTTAAAATAAATAGGAGGCGAGGCTGAGGATCGAACCTTAGACCTCTGGCATGACAGTCCATCACACTAACCATCACGCCACGGCTACTACCAAACATTCACGTAATCTATCAAAAAATCGTATCTATATACATTATACATATATGGAGTTGTAGATTATTCACATTTTTTGTAGGTTCATTTTATATTTAAATTATCGATTACAAAAACAATCAACTTTATCATTTCTCGTTTAGAAAATAGAGTCTAGACTTTTATCTTTGGCCACCCTAAACTACCCTATTAAAAAACCGCATATTTAAAAATTTTCTTTCATACGGTATTTTTTCATGTCCTTGAAACTTTCCATCTAATCTGTGTCAGAGAATGGAAAAACCCGAAAACTTATCTTTAAAGCGTGGCAACAATATCCTAGGCCTTCTGTATGCAAGACGCACTTAAAACTTAATTTTTATAGTGCTTCTTGCATACAGAAGGCCAACCTAAGAAGTCGAACAAAAAAAAAGCCGAATGGTTTCATGTCTACTATTATATGTACTTAGTTTTTTTTGTGATCTCTGGCTTCCAAAACCGGTACATATGTAGTTTTTTAATTTTTTCTTTTTTTTCATTTTAAGTCAGTTTTTTATTAAATTGCCCCTACTTCCTAACCGGGCGAGATATACACCTCTTCCATAGTAAAAAATGCTTGTTTTTGACCCCTCTACCAAAAAACTGTTATCAATTTTCCGCACCAAAGTTATCGCACTCTTCCCAAAATAAGGTCTAGCATGCGCATTGCGCATGCATTGTAATATTAGAATTAACGAGGCTTTGAAACTCAGAAATAATAGTATTGTTTGATTTTCAGAATTTTAGATCTACCTAATTTTGAAGTACAGAAATTTGAAATATGGAAAATTCGGAAACAGATGTTGGCATTGGCATAGTACTTACACCAATTTAACTCTATAGCCTAATTGAAAGTAGTGGTATTGTAAAAAACATATGAAAAGTGTATAGAATTCTTAAAACTGCATAAATGTATCTATACATCTACAGTCAATAGCGACACCTTTACCTACCTAACCTACATACTATCAGATTTCTTGAGTTCCACAAAAGAGCCCAATATGTGCCGCGTACCTGCAATAAATGGAATTAATACTGCAATGGTTTTTTTTTTTACTTCTTTAGAAGTCGACCTATTTTTCTTCGAGCAACTAGTGCAAGGTTTAGGTTAGCACTCGCACGCAATCCAACTATATTTCCACGTCGACGTTGTTTAATTTGTTAGGGCAATAGGCTTACAAGTACTCGTACATAATGTGTAAGTATATCATAAACCGTGATTAACCGCATTTTGCATAGATACGATACGTGGGTATAGATTGAAAAGCTTGTTCTGATATACGATAGACCTACATGATTTGTGACACCAACACGCTATGTTGTTGTATTATTTGATAGAACGCATTCATTACTAGGCTAAATGAGGGCTGGATAGGATAACTTAAGGAGCCAAACGAAGCGGACTGGGGAGTAATAGTATGCGGTTCCACAAAGTCACACACAAATCGATTGTAATCAATAAAGAGGTGTTCTTTGGTTGAGTTCATTGATGAAATTAATTTGGTTTATCGATGACACAAATTGATTGTCCTCCCAACACCAACCATATACGAACCTAGAGAGCGAGACAGAGAAACCGTTTACCATATCGCTGTTGCCAAATGATAATGAATGGAAGACAATTGAGCTACTCCATTATATAGGTATACCTATAGAAATCGTCCTTCCCCAAACTACTTTTTAACTCAAGCCTGGTTCCACTATCTAGGTAGGTGTATGTACGTACGTATGTACCTATTTTATACACACATACGCCGCCACCGCTGACTGATGCTTTCTTGAGTGGCATAACATTTTACCAATTATCCTTGAAGTTGTTACTAAATAGCTGGAATTAATTAAATGTTTCCGCATAGCAATGGTTTTGTGATTGTATGTATAGGTAGATTACATATATCCATATGAAAATGGATATCCATACATAGAATACTGAATCTGAGTATGGTGCGGGTAATATCGATAGTGTATTCTATCCAACGTACCTATTATATGATGAGGATTATTGATTGGCAGTGCTTAGAGCTGGAGTGAAAGGGATTTAATAGGTAGAATGGGCGAAAGTGATATCTGAGTGGTTTTTAATCGAACCAAAGGATGTTGGAACTTAATTAGGGAGATTGAAGCGACAGGCGTTGTACAAATTATTGATAATAAAATTATCTTATCAGCAGCACAGATGATAGTAATAAGTTACAGGAAAGCACTTATGCCAATTGGCCACTATTTTATGAATAGATATGTATATATATCCATGTACCTAATGTCCATATGTATGTAAAAAGGTCTATAATAAAAGAATTGCAAGAATAAGCTACAGTTATTGAATAAAAATGGAAGGAATAATACATATGTAATAAGGTCTCAACTTAAAGAAAAATTTAAAATTAAATAAATTATGTTAAGGAATATAGCATAAGACAGTAACAATGTTTCCTGGAATGTAATATTTATTTCATTTTCATTTATATACAGGGTGATTCACCTAAGGTGTGAGCGTATTCGTATAGATTGGGTTGAGATAAGAAAAAATCGTATGGAAGGGGGTGTATATTTCCGTCCGTAATGTAAAACTTTTAACAAAATCAGTTTGAACACAATTTTTAATTTTTTTTTTTCAAAATTAAGTTTGAAAAACTAATTTTTAAAAAATTGTTCACTAAAAAAACTTTATTTAAAAACAAAATAAAAGCAGATATTTCTGGCTCTACAAAAAGGTATATCATGCCTTTCTGATGGTTAAAGTTGTTTTTTAATAATTGTTTTTTCGGTTTTAAGTCAATTCTTTTACAAAATTGCCCCTCCCAGCTAAACGGGCGGAAACAACCCCCAGTAAACTTTTCTTCTTATCTCCACCCAACCTATACGCTGTAGCTTTTTGTCACACCTTGGGTGAATCACATCTTTAAAGTAAAGATTTTAAGATAAATTCTTACCTTTTATATGATATGAAGTTACCTACTATGGCAAGTTATGGAATCTTTAATAAATAAAGTGCACGACTGGATCGCATGACCTTGCTCTCCCAATTAACAAACTCTACAGAGCTTGGCTCTTGAAATCGGAAAAAAAAAACTCCCATAAGACTTTTGTATCTCATATCTATACATATATAAGAGTTAAGATCGTGTTATAAAACTCATATTCGTCTAATAACAATTTTATTATAAAGGTTAGCATTTTTCAAATGTCAAAGTACTTAAATCCTATATCTAGATCAATTTAAGTCTTTTAAGTTTCTCGTTATGAAACTAAAACGCTAAACGTCAGTTTTAGTCTTAACGAGCCAAAAACAACACATAAATAACAGTTCAAGAGTCCAATGGGAGCTAAAGTTTTTAAATGCCAAACGAACTGCTGTTTTAATTGAATTATACAGAAGTGCGTTTTTTTTCCGAAGAAAATTTTCTTCTGTTCATGTTTCTATCGGATACGCTATCAGCCGAAAACAGGTGGAAGTTCATTAATTTGGATCGATTATTTGGTTTGATGGAAGTATAAGGAGAGGGTTTGAGAAACTTGGTTCATAGTAAACACCATGACTATGAGGTTAAAAAAATTTTCATGATATCTTGAATTGCTGTTGCGTTAGTAGTTGTCATCAATTGTATTTTCACAATGGATTAAACTAATAGCAAACTTAATTTACTTTAAAAAATTATGATGTCATAATGTATTTTCATTATTTCACAATAGAAATCTAACACAATTAACGATTTTTTTCAATAGTTAAGATGTATAAGAAAAAGAACGCGTCACAGGTATTTGTTTTTCGTAGTCGCATAAAAGCATTTTTGAATTCTCATAAGCAGTGTTTCGATTACTTACTAAACGTCAAACTGAAGTCTCATAAGAGCATTTGAATGCTCATAAAAAGTGTTTTGTCTTATAGCACTCTTACTAACTGTGTAAACAAAACAAAGGTCTCATAAAGACGTTAAAGTAAGAGTTAAAGTATCGGTGAATAGCAGCCATATTTCAATACGAATAAAAAGTGTTCTTTTTATTTTTAGGGTTAGTGTAACATAAAAATATGGTCTATTGTGATTTCGGATAGTGCAAAGTATCTGGGAGTAATCCTAGACAAAAAGCTAAACTGGAGTCTGAATTTTAAAGAAAGAGCTCAGTGGGCAATGTTCGCCCTCTTACTCCTGTAACAGAATTTTCGGAAAAACCTTGGGACCTAATCCAAAAATTATTCTTTGGATGTATACGGCAATGGGGAGACCAATACTAACTTATGGTTGTATAGTTTGGTGGAATGGAGTAGAAAAAGCCACTAAACTTAAAACTTTAACCAAAGTACAAAGAATGGCATGTGGGATCACAGGAGCAATGAGAACCGCTCCGACAACGGGGCTTGAAGCCATACTTAATCTTAAGCCTCTTGACTTATTTGTACAAGAATCAGCAGCAAATAGTGCCCTACGACTAAGGCCCATTTGCTGAAACGAAACTTAAATATTTATGTTCAACTTAAGCGCTTATGATCTACTTTTTCCTCAGCGTAAACTGTCACATAAGCTCTTATGCTGAACATAAATATTTAAGTTTCGTTTCAGCAAATGGCCCTAAGACAAACAAATATCTGGAAACACATTCAACTTGGCCACGCTCAGATTTTAAACAGATATATAGGTATAGTAATGCGCAGACTATATTACTCCCCAACTAGATAAGAATGAAAAGACACTCAACCTCACGACTAAACGGTAGCAGTCTTTAATAGGTCTAAAATGGAATGCAGAGTGGGAGCGGGATTCTATTCGGAAACTTAGCCAGCTCCTTTCGACTCCCTGACAACAGCAGCGTTTTCCAAGCAGAGGTTTTGGCAGTATTCAAAGCTGCTGAACGGCTGTCAATGCTGGAAATACCACCAGCTGATATTACCTTCTTCATTGACAGCCAAGCTGCCATAAAAGCACTCTCTGCCATCGAAATAATATCAAAACTCGCTTCCTGCTACCGCGAAGAGCTCAAGGTTCTTGGCTCGCAGCACAACATAATATTCGAATGGGTTCCTGAATCCTGGCCATATAGGAATTACAGGTAAAGAGAAAGCAGACGAGTTGGCACGAATCGGATCATCAATTGATCCAAACCAAGCAGAACCAAACATATATGCACCAATCTGCTCCTTTAAACAGACTGTGGCAAAGAAAATTCTTGAGAAAACAAATGTAAGGTGGACCCTACTCGACCCCTGCACGAATACCAAACAACTTTGGCCGTGTAGGGAAGGGAAAACAGATAGGATCTTGACGCTAAACAAGAAATCACTGTATTCTCTCGTAGGTACAGTTACTGGACACAATCTGCTAAAGTAGCACAAGAAAAAACTGAGGCTCAGCACGGATGCTCGATGCAGAGGTTGTGGTGATGAAGAAGCACATGAAGACTTGCCTCTTCAATAACTTAGAAGAGCTCTCCAACTTATCTGGTGTGCAATTGTCCAAATTCATCAATGCCTCTAAATAACTAGATGGTCCATAAAAACTTATAGGTTAAATTACTATTTGGAGCGTCCAATCCTCCAGGTTATCACAAGGGATCTACATTGATCTAAGTGTGATGGGAACAAGATCCAATCCTATCAGCCCAACAACCTAAACTAACCTATTGTGACTGAAATCCTAAAAATGTATTATGTGTAGATAATTATGTGCAAGTTATGTCAGAACACAATGGTTATAGTTTTATTTTCGGAAATGTTAGTTGCATACATAATTCATTGAACCTCCACCTTTGAATATTCTTTAATCTTGAATATTTCTTTAATACTGGATTTACCCGGGTCCCGCAATTCCGTCTGTCTGTCTGTGTGTATGTCTCTATGTCTTTCTGTACCTCGCCCTGCAGCCTAAGCCCCTGAAGGGATTTTCTTCATACTTGGAGCATAAGATTTTTTGGTTAGATGGGGAAATCGAAATTTTTTTTAGCTCAAAAAATAACGGTATGTACTTGCCATACAATCGTTTTGAAAAAAATTATTTATCTCAAACACTGCTTTAACGATTTTTTTTATATTTTTTGTGTGTACTAGTAGTGGTATGGTCTATATTTCAGTGAAAACCAAAATTTACCAAAAACCATTAATAACAGTATCTGCCATAGAACCGTTTTCGATTTTCTCGTTAACCGCTTAACCGATTTTGATCAAAATTTTTATTTAAGAGGTCCTATCAAGTCTGAATAATACTGCATACAAATATTTTCAAAAAAATATTTTTTGGATTTAAAAAAAAAAAGTTAAATTTTTTTTTTTGAAAAATGATTTTTTTGAAAACGGGTTGATGAATGTTTTTGAAATTATGGTTTTAGCTGTATATTATTACATTCTTAAAAATGGCATACCAAATATTTTTTCTAAAAATATTTGAAGAAATTTTATATATATAAAATTATTTTTTAAGAAAACCGCTCCAACGATTTTTAAATTTTTTTCTGCAAAAATTCACATTTTTTCAAGAATTTAGATGGCGTTCTTCATTCTGAGATTAAAACATTTTAAGTACTTATTTTATCAACTTAAAGAATGTATTTCATACATATATGTATATAGAAAAAAAATCCCGAAAAAAAAATTATTCTAGATTTTTTTTGGAACCTTTGTTAAGAAACTTTAAAGCTTGGTTCACACTATAGTGCCGATACCGATACAGTCTCGATACGTTCTTACTCCGATAAAATATTCTTACACAAGAAACAATGAGTATATTCACACCTTCGATACTCGCTTCAGTTTCGATTCATTGCAAAGAATATTTTATCGTAGCGAGAACGTATCGAAATCGAATCGGTAACGAAAGTGTGAATATATCTCACATTCTCGATCTAATATTTGTCATCACTTCATCGGAGAGTCCGGGTAGTTTGGTGCCATTTTCAAATCGTTTGAGACATAAGTACGCAATGTGATGTCAAAAGAAAAGTGGTTTTTTAAAAAAGGTAATAATAAATTATTATTATTATTATGTGTCAGTCGCGTTAGTCTGTTATTTAAGTGTAATTCTTGTTTATTAAACTTTCTATTTAGTGTAGGTATCTCGAGCGTGAATTCGTTTATTTGTTTGTGGTTGATTGAGATTTCAATGAAGCCTTTTACCTTTCGTGTCGGTCTCATATCTTGTGTTTGTGTCTGGTGCGTGAATTTGTTTAATCGTGTAGTAGTAGTGAGCACAATAAGAAAAAAGAAAGAATACACAACAAATATTGGAGCGATATCGGTATCGTAGCAACAATGTGAACATGAAATGTTTTTATTGGAGCGATATCGTATCGAGACTGTGTCGTTATCGGCACTATAATGTGAAACAAGCCTAACTCAACTAAAACAAATTATATATTCACATTATTACTAAACAATTTATTTTTCTGGGAAAATCAATATCAAAATATCAATAACTGGCGTATGCACATGACCATCAGTGGGAATTTAACAACACTATGTTTGTCATTATTTTTTACTTTTATTACTCTGGCACTTTTTGAATGCTCATAAAAAGTGTTTTGTCTTATAGCACTCTTACTAACTGTGTAAACAAAACAAAGGTCTCATAAAGACGTTAAAGTAAGAGTTAAAGTATCGGTGAATAGCAGCCATATTTCAATACGAATAAAAAGTGTTCTTTTTATTTTTAGGGTTAGTGTAACATAAAAATATGGTCTATTGTGATTTCGGATAGTGCAAAGTATCTGGGAGTAATCCTAGACAAAAAGCTAAACTGGAGTCTGAATTTTAAAGAAAGAGCTCAGTGGGCAATGTTCGCCCTCTTACTCCTGTAACAGAATTTTCGGAAAAACCTTGGGACCTAATCCAAAAATTATTCTTTGGATGTATACGGCAATGGGGAGACCAATACTAACTTATGGTTGTATAGTTTGGTGGAATGGAGTAGAAAAAGCCACTAAACTTAAAACTTTAACCAAAGTACAAAGAATGGCATGTGGGATCACAGGAGCAATGAGAACCGCTCCGACAACGGGGCTTGAAGCCATACTTAATCTTAAGCCTCTTGACTTATTTGTACAAGAATCAGCAGCAAATAGTGCCCTACGACTAAGGCCCATTTGCTGAAACGAAACTTAAATATTTATGTTCAACTTAAGCGCTTATGATCTACTTTTTCCTCAGCGTAAACTGTCACATAAGCTCTTATGCTGAACATAAATATTTAAGTTTCGTTTCAGCAAATGGCCCTAAGACAAACAAATATCTGGAAACACATTCAACTTGGCCACGCTCAGATTTTAAACAGATATATAGGTATAGTAATGCGCAGACTATATTACTCCCCAACTAGATAAGAATGAAAAGACACTCAACCTCACGACTAAACGGTAGCAGTCTTTAATAGGTCTAAAATGGAATGCAGAGTGGGAGCGGGATTCTATTCGGAAACTTAGCCAGCTCCTTTCGACTCCCTGACAACAGCAGCGTTTTCCAAGCAGAGGTTTTGGCAGTATTCAAAGCTGCTGAACGGCTGTCAATGCTGGAAATACCACCAGCTGATATTACCTTCTTCATTGACAGCCAAGCTGCCATAAAAGCACTCTCTGCCATCGAAATAATATCAAAACTCGCTTCCTGCTACCGCGAAGAGCTCAAGGTTCTTGGCTCCCAGCACAACATAATATTCGAATGGGTTCCTGAATCCTGGCCATATAGGAATTACAGGTAAAGAGAAAGCAGACGAGTTGGCACGAATCGGATCATCAATTGATCCAAACCAAGCAGAACCAAACATATATGCACCAATCTGCTCCTTTAAACAGACTGTGGCAAAGAAAATTCTTGAGAAAACAAATGTAAGGTGGACCCTACTCGACCCCTGCACGAATACCAAACAACTTTGGCCGTGTAGGGAAGGGAAAACAGATAGGATCTTGACGCTAAACAAGAAATCACTGTATTCTCTCGTAGGTACAGTTACTGGACACAATCTGCTAAAGTAGCACAAGAAAAAACTGAGGCTCAGCACGGATGCTCGATGCAGAGGTTGTGGTGATGAAGAAGCACATGAAGACTTGCCTCTTCAATAACTTAGAAGAGCTCTCCAACTTATCTGGTGTGCAATTGTCCAAATTCATCAATGCCTCTAAATAACTAGATGGTCCATAAAAACTTATAGGTTAAATTACTATTTGGAGCGTCCAATCCTCCAGGTTATCACAAGGGATCTACATTGATCTAAGTGTGATGGGAACAAGATCCAATCCTATCAGCCCAACAACCTAAACTAACCTATTGTGACTAAAATCCTAAAAATGTATTATGTGTAGATAATTATGTGCAAGTTATGTCAGAACACAATGGTTATAGTTTTATTTTCGGAAATGTTAGTTGCATACATAATTCATTGAACCTCCACCTTTGAATATTCTTTAATCTTGAATATTTCTTTAATACTGGATTTACCCGGGTCCCGCAATTCCGTCTGTCTGTCTGTGTGTATGTCTCTATGTCTTTCTGTACCTCGCCCTGCAGCCTAAGCCCCTGAAGGGATTTTCTTCATACTTGGAGCATAAGATTTTTTGGTTAGATGGGGAAATCGAAATTTTTTTTAGCTCAAAAAATAACGGTATGTACTTGCCATACAATCGTTTTGAAAAAAATTATTTATCTCAAACACTGCTTTAACGATTTTTTTTATATTTTTTGTGTGTACTAGTAGTGGTATGGTCTATATTTCAGTGAAAACCAAAATTTACCAAAAACCATTAATAACAGTATCTGCCATAGAACCGTTTTCGATTTTCTCGTTAACCGCTTAACCGATTTTGATCAAAATTTTTATTTAAGAGGTCCTATCAAGTCTGAATAATACTGCATACAAATATTTTCAAAAAAATATTTTTTGGATTTAAAAAAAAAAAGTTAAATTTTTTTTTTTGAAAAATGATTTTTTTGAAAACGGGTTGATGAATGTTTTTGAAATTATGGTTTTAGCTGTATATTATTACATTCTTAAAAATGGCATACCAAATATTTTTTCTAAAAATATTTGAAGAAATTTTATATATATAAAATTATTTTTTAAGAACACCGCTCCAACGATTTTTAAATTTTTTTCTGCAAAAATTCACATTTTTTCAAGAATTTAGATGGCGTTCTTCATTCTGAGATTAAAACATTTTAAGTACTTATTTTATCAACTTAAAGAATGTATTTCATACATATATGTATATAGAAAAAAAATCCCGAAAAAAAAATTATTCTAGATTTTTTTTGGAACCTTTGTTAAGAAACTTTAAAGCTTGGTTCACACTATAGTGCCGATACCGATACAGTCTCGATACGTTCTTACTCCGATAAAATATTCTTACACAAGAAACAATGAGTATATTCACACCTTCGATACTCGCTTCAGTTTCGATTCATTGCAAAGAATATTTTATCGTAGCGAGAACGTATCGAAATCGAATCGGTAACGAAAGTGTGAATATATCTCACATTCTCGATCTAATATTTGTCATCACTTCATCGGAGAGTCCGGGTAGTTTGGTGCCATTTTCAAATCGTTTGAGACATAAGTACGCAATGTGATGTCAAAAGAAAAGTGGTTTTTTAAAAAAGGTAATAATAAATTATTATTATTATTATGTGTCAGTCGCGTTAGTCTGTTATTTAAGTGTAATTCTTGTTTATTAAACTTTCTATTTAGTGTAGGTATCTCGAGCGTGAATTCGTTTATTTGTTTGTGGTTGATTGAGATTTCAATGAAGCCTTTTACCTTTCGTGTCGGTCTCATATCTTGTGTTTGTGTCTGGTGCGTGAATTTGTTTAATCGTGTAGTAGTAGTGAGCACAATAAGAAAAAAGAAAGAATACACAACAAATATTGGAGCGATATCGGTATCGTAGCAACAATGTGAACATGAAATGTTTTTATTGGAGCGATATCGTATCGAGACTGTGTCGTTATCGGCACTATAATGTGAAACAAGCCTAACTCAACTAAAACAAATTATATATTCACATTATTACTAAACAATTTATTTTTCTGGGAAAATCAATATCAAAATATCAATAACTGGCGTATGCACATGACCATCAGTGGGAATTTAACAACACTATGTTTGTCATTATTTTTTACTTTTATTACTCTGGCACTTTTTGAATGCTCATAAAAAGTGTTTTGTCTTATAGCACTCTTACTAACTGTGTAAACAAAACAAAGGTCTCATAAAGACGTTAAAGTAAGAGTTAAAGTATCGGTGAATAGCAGCCATATTTCAATACGAATAAAAAGTGTTCTTTTTATTTTTAGGGTTAGTGTAACATAAAAATATGGTCTATTGTGATTTCGGATAGTGCAAAGTATCTGGGAGTAATCCTAGACAAAAAGCTAAACTGGAGTCTGAATTTTAAAGAAAGAGCTCAGTGGGCAATGTTCGCCCTCTTACTCCTGTAACAGAATTTTCGGAAAAACCTTGGGACCTAATCCAAAAATTATTCTTTGGATGTATACGGCAATGGGGAGACCAATACTAACTTATGGTTGTATAGTTTGGTGGAATGGAGTAGAAAAAGCCACTAAACTTAAAACTTTAACCAAAGTACAAAGAATGGCATGTGGGATCACAGGAGCAATGAGAACCGCTCCGACAACGGGGCTTGAAGCCATACTTAATCTTAAGCCTCTTGACTTATTTGTACAAGAATCAGCAGTAAATAGTGCCCTACGACTAAGGCCCATTTGCTGAAACGAAACTTAAATATTTATGTTCAACTTAAGCGCTTATGATCTACTTTTTCCTCAGCGTAAACTGTCACATAAGCTCTTATGCTGAACATAAATATTTAAGTTTCGTTTCAGCAAATGGCCCTAAGACAAACAAATATCTGGAAACACATTCAACTTGGCCACGCTCAGATTTTAAACAGATATATAGGTATAGTAATGCGCAGACTATATTACTCCCCAACTAGATAAGAATGAAAAGACACTCAACCTCACGACTAAACGGTAGCAGTCTTTAATAGGTCTAAAATGGAATGCAGAGTGGGAGCGGGATTCTATTCGGAAACTTAGCCAGCTCCTTTCGACTCCCTGACAACAGCAGCGTTTTCCAAGCAGAGGTTTTGGCAGTATTCAAAGCTGCTGAACGGCTGTCAATGCTGGAAATACCACCAGCTGATATTACCTTCTTCATTGACAGCCAAGCTGCCATAAAAGCACTCTCTGCCATCGAAATAATATCAAAACTCGCTTCCTGCTACCGCGAAGAGCTCAAGGTTCTTGGCTCGCAGCACAACATAATATTCGAATGGGTTCCTGAATCCTGGCCATATAGGAATTACAGGTAAAGAGAAAGCAGACGAGTTGGCACGAATCGGATCATCAATTGATCCAAACCAAGCAGAACCAAACATATATGCACCAATCTGCTCCTTTAAACAGACTGTGGCAAAGAAAATTCTTGAGAAAACAAATGTAAGGTGGACCCTACTCGACCCCTGCACGAATACCAAACAACTTTGGCCGTGTAGGGAAGGGAAAACAGATAGGATCTTGACGCTAAACAAGAAATCACTGTATTCTCTCGTAGGTACAGTTACTGGACACAATCTGCTAAAGTAGCACAAGAAAAAACTGAGGCTCAGCACGGATGCTCGATGCAGAGGTTGTGGTGATGAAGAAGCACATGAAGACTTGCCTCTTCAATAACTTAGAAGAGCTCTCCAACTTATCTGGTGTGCAATTGTCCAAATTCATCAATGCCTCTAAATAACTAGATGGTCCATAAAAACTTATAGGTTAAATTACTATTTGGAGCGTCCAATCCTCCAGGTTATCACAAGGGATCTACATTGATCTAAGTGTGATGGGAACAAGATCCAATCCTATCAGCCCAACAACCTAAACTAACCTATTGTGACTGAAATCCTAAAAATGTATTATGTGTAGATAATTATGTGCAAGTTATGTCAGAACACAATGGTTATAGTTTTATTTTCGGAAATGTTAGTTGCATACATAATTCATTGAACCTCCACCTTTGAATATTCTTTAATCTTGAATATTTCTTTAATACTGGATTTACCCGGGTCCCGCAATTCCGTCTGTCTGTCTGTGTGTATGTCTCTATGTCTTTCTGTACCTCGTCCTGCAGCCTAAGCCCCTGAAGGGATTTTCTTCATACTTGGAGCATAAGATTTTTTGGTTAGATGGGGAAATCGAAATTTTTTTTAGCTCAAAAAATAACGGTATGTACTTGCCATACAATCGTTTTGAAAAAAATTATTTATCTCAAACACTGCTTTAACGATTTTTTTTATATTTTTTGTGTGTACTAGTAGTGGTATGGTCTATATTTCAGTGAAAACCAAAATTTACCAAAAACCATTAATAACAGTATCTGCCATAGAACCGTTTTCGATTTTCTCGTTAACCGCTTAACCGATTTTGATCAAAATTTTTATTTAAGAGGTCCTATCAAGTCTGAATAATACTGCATACAAATATTTTCAAAAAAATATTTTTTGGATTTAAAAAAAAAAAGTTAAATTTTTTTTTTTGAAAAATGATTTTTTTGAAAACGGGTTGATGAATGTTTTTGAAATTATGGTTTTAGCTGTATATTATTACATTCTTAAAAATGGCATACCAAATATTTTTTCTAAAAATATTTGAAGAAATTTTATATATATAAAATTATTTTTTAAGAAAACCGCTCCAACGATTTTTAAATTTTTTTCTGCAAAAATTCACATTTTTTCAAGAATTTAGATGGCGTTCTTCATTCTGAGATTAAAACATTTTAAGTACTTATTTTATCAACTTAAAGAATGTATTTCATACATATATGTATATAGAAAAAAAATCCCGAAAAAAAAATTATTCTAGATTTTTTTTGGAACCTTTGTTAAGAAACTTTAAAGCTTGGTTCACACTATAGTGCCGATACCGATACAGTCTCGATACGTTCTTACTCCGATAAAATATTCTTACACAAGAAACAATGAGTATATTCACACCTTCGATACTCGCTTCAGTTTCGATTCATTGCAAAGAATATTTTATCGTAGCGAGAACGTATCGAAATCGAATCGGTAACGAAAGTGTGAATATATCTCACATTCTCGATCTAATATTTGTCATCACTTCATCGGAGAGTCCGGGTAGTTTGGTGCCATTTTCAAATCGTTTGAGACATAAGTACGCAATGTGATGTCAAAAGAAAAGTGGTTTTTTAAAAAAGGTAATAATAAATTATTATTATTATTATGTGTCAGTCGCGTTAGTCTGTTATTTAAGTGTAATTCTTGTTTATTAAACTTTCTATTTAGTGTAGGTATCTCGAGCGTGAATTCGTTTATTTGTTTGTGGTTGATTGAGATTTCAATGAAGCCTTTTACCTTTCGTGTCGGTCTCATATCTTGTGTTTGTGTCTGGTGCGTGAATTTGTTTAATCGTGTAGTAGTAGTGAGCACAATAAGAAAAAAGAAAGAATACACAACAAATATTGGAGCGATATTGGTATCGTAGCAACAATGTGAACATGAAATGTTTTTATTGGAGCGATATCGTATCGAGACTGTGTCGTTATCGGCACTATAATGTGAAACAAGCCTAACTCAACTAAAACAAATTATATATTCACATTATTACTAAACAATTTATTTTTCTGGGAAAATCAATATCAAAATATCAATAACTGGCGTATGCACATGACCATCAGTGGGAATTTAACAACACTATGTTTGTCATTATTTTTTACTTTTATTACTCTGGCACAACAATTCTGTCGTGAGATGGTTTTTATTGACAAGTAAAGCTGTATATCGCTTTTTGAGCAGCTAACCAATCGAAACACATCCTTTTATATTAAAAATAGTTTTATAAAATTGGCAAACAAAAACTCCTATAATCAATAAAAAAAATGTGGATAGGTACGTAATATTCAGTTAACACGACAGAATTATTGTATTTATAAAGATCGCACAGTCAATAAAACTTATGTTTCACACATTAATTCGAATGGCAAATAAATCCACTGATTTCAATTTTAATACATTCTTTATTTTTACAATTTCGTTTACTTTCATTTTAATTAATTTTTATTTCCACTCACGCTTTGATAACAAACGATCACAACCAACACTGAAATCGTTAATTTGTTAAAGAGCAAAAAGCAAGTAATCTAGAATTAATGTATTAATTTTAGATTTTTTTATTCGAAATTTTTTTTTCTAGATTTTTGTATTTCTCGTGTCGAAAATCAATCTAACGAATTTATGGCAGGTACCGTTATTTTTGGGGCTAAAGAAAATTTCGATTTCCCTTAACTCAAAGTTTAACATAACTTAAGGATTTTTTTTCTCAACTTGTGAATTTATTTTTATTCACAAAAAGTTTTTATCTTTCGATTTTCAACTCTACTCTAGTTGATCAATTTTAAATTTTCTCAACTCCTGGAAAAAGTAGAAGTTGACGAGAATGCTTGGAGAGTTTGTATACAAATTTTATTTTTTTCATTTCATTTAGTTTTTGTTGCAAGAATTTGTTCGCTTTAGATTCCGAACAAACAAAATTAAAATACATTTTTATATAATGTTCCGAAGCAATTTTTGTTAGGAAAAGGCCCATTAATTTCTTTGGGCACTAAAAATCTTCACGATTTTTTCCAAAGCTTTATCCTTGTTACGTGGCATCATCAGTTTTTTATTAGAAATGATGTTTTAACTTATATCATAATTTAACACAGAGTAACACACTAGATTAAAAAACTTCGATTTAATTAACCCAGTAAATAAAATTTTAAAGTTCTTAAGGTTTGAAGAAAATCTCTTCAGTGGTTTAGGCTGTAGGTCAAGCTGCAGACATGCAGACAGATAGACGGAATTAGTGGACCCACTTTTTTCATGTTATCTATCATCGTAATGTCAAGTTTGATGAAATCCCGAGACTTTCTAGATTGGATACCCGCCGCAAAATCCATTATATAGTACTTGTGAGAGACATCTTGTGGTATCATATAAAATGTCCAAATTTGTTAGCTTTAGTCTGAAATAATGCTCCCGTAAGACCACTAAGATCACGGTGCTTTCTTTTTCAGCCGGAACTAATGAACCTTTAACAAGAAATTTATTAAATTTTAACTCAGTTTGCAACTTATAATTGACAAAATAAGTCAAACAAGAATAATTCTTGTATATGTATGTTTTTATTTAGGCTATACACCATATTTATATATATTTTCTTTTAAGTTATAAGTTTTTCTATCATATCTAAGCTTATTTTTTTGACAAAATTGACAAAATATAAGAGGTAATACTATTATCATCCGATTTTATGATTTGTTTGGTCCTCTAGAAATCTGGCGAATAAAAACACACACGCTAATGTAAAAGTTGGCATTTTTAACTCAAATACAAGCAAAGCATGGTTCGGTATCCACTTTTGATTCCCATTTTCTCCACCATTGACTTTGATAAAAGGAACTAATAATGTCATACTTAATTGAACGAGTAAGCGAAATTTAAGTGCACAAACAAAAACCAAAAGAAATTATTAACAAAAATTACTCATACGTCCGAGTGTACCATATTCTTATTTAACTGATTGGTTTTCGAGAACTGAGAAAATAAAATAAATGGAAATTTTGTTTCCACTATATAGATCCTACATGATAAAACTTTTCAATTTCTTAAAAAAACTTGTGTACTTATACTGAGTCATTTTTATTTTTGGTCCTATATAAAAAGGATGAAAAAAAGGGTCTAGGGACCAAAAAACGCTACAAAGCTTAAATGAAATCGAATCATCCATGTTTGTTGTTGTCGAAAACACAAGACAGAGAGACGAATAAAATTACGAGACCCACTTTTTTAGTCTTCCCTTTCCTATAAATGTCAATAATCTCGAGTTCGACCGGCCAAATAGAATTTATCGCAAACAAAAAACTTGAACTTAAAAAGTGCAAAAATCCAAGTATGGGAAAAATATGACCCAGTCCTCCAGCATGATACTCCCAATGCCTTAACGCAAAAAGTCACTTTTTAGTAATTTTCCTTAATTAATGCAACTTGTTTCTATACAAACATCTCAACATGGCTAAAACTTCGTGAGTCACTAGCACAAGAGGATTTTATTTATTTATTTTTTTGTTTGAAAATCTATTTCGAAACCTTGAACAATTCGATGTGGGGAATAGTGCCTGCTGCCGCCACCATCGCTGCGACACAGCTAGTGGCAATGGCATGGAAAAATCAAAAAAATAAAAATAAACTATCGTGAGGTGAGATCGCCGCCAATGCAAATTGTTTGTTAGTTTTTGGAGTCAGCAATCGGTGTTGGCTGAGTTTGGTAAAATGCCCTGAAGGAAAAACTATTCTTCGCTTAACGCGTGTAAATTGGAAAAACATTTTTTCGACCTCTTCTCCCTCACCAACATCGCCACGCTACTGCCGACGGGCAACTTAAGCCACCTACATGGCTACATGACAAAAAAGTTTCCAACCAATGCTGATTCTATTGTTGGTTTTTTTTTTTAGTTTTCTTGTTTGTTGCAACTGTCTAAGGAAGCAATGACATCATCTGGGCGAATGAAAAGGACCCCAACCCCAAGTGAACTCGGTCTAATCGTGAACGCATTCGTACAATTGTCGCAGCGGAACTTGAATGGGATGGAGATCCCGAATAGGCATGTCGCACAGAGAATGTAGAGTTCAAGTTAACTGCAAAACTCCTGGTTTCAACTGCTATTGTTTGATTGCAAGGATACTAAGGAAGCAGGCCAAGGCAAGGGGGCAATATGCAGGATTACAAAGAAAAAAACACTATACTAGTGCCTACCATCTATATACAAAGCTACGTAATTTCCATTTCTTTCCTTTGAGCTATATGGCATCATATCCACGAAATGATGCCGCTGATGCTGTTGCTGCGCTTCTGCCATAAGGGACTCACTATAATCAAAGTGAAGGAAGGCCACGAGGCATAGAAATGCTGCTTGGCGGAAATGTACACGCGTATAGTTCGAGTCTCTTACTTTCATCTTCCTTTGAGTGAAATTCATTGTCTACCACTGCCGCATCGTATGGAACGATAGTTGGATGGATAGATGGAGTGTGGGAGTCTAAATGCATGTATATGAAGTCAACTATACTATACAACAACTGTCTCCCTTCGTGCATTGAAAAGACACATCCTGTTTCTGCATAAGGGTGAAAAAGCTACAATATAAGAAAAAAACATTGATGGCGGTGGCGGCCGCCCACAATTGAAAGAGGATTTTCATGAAAATGGAATTCCAATTTTGAAAATTTCTGCGGGCTTCGTTGTCGACATCGTCGTCATCATTGCTCATTCCCAAACCTACCTACATATATAGCCCTAGTCATCGTTTTTTTTTCATGTTGCATCACAGTGATCTAACTGGACCGTACCAAGAGGGTCGTCTGCGAACAAATTTGAGATACTTTTCCTAAATAATGGTTCAACAATGGGTTGGGATGAGGAATGAGGTATCATGGCTTGAAGCACGGAAATTTTAGCTTTTTAATTAAATTAATTAAAGGTCTTCATTATTTGAATAAAACAAAAAAAAATTACGTGAATAGGTATACCTATCTAGTTGTGTTTAATATTTTACTTGTAATATTTGAATGAACTCTCCAAAGTTTTAATTTCATTTTAAACGGGGAAATACTCAGCATGGATTTATCTATCGCCCTTTATCTCAAAATAATTTTTTTCAAGTGTTGATGTTGACGTGAAATGGTGTTTATGCCATTTGGCTGTCTACTCAGGGAATAATTATGCAGTATTTCGTTCCTTTAGCTTCGTTGTCGGTAAGGTGGAGCTAAAGACTGAAGGATTTGTCTACAGTTGATATGTGTTCTGATGCAAAATTGTTAATTATATTTATATTTATATTTATATTTATATTTATATTTATATTTATATTTATATTTATATTTATATTTATATTTATATTTATATTTATATTTATATTTATATTTATATTTATATTTATATTTATATTTATATTTATATTTATATTTATATTTATATTTATATTTATATTTATATTTATATTTATATTTATATTTATATTTATATTTATATTTATATTTATATTTATATTTATATTTATATTTATATTTATATTTATATTTATATTTATATTTATATTTATATTTATATTTATATTTATATTTATATTTATATTTATATTTATATTTATATTTATATTTATATTTATATTTATATTTATATTTATATTTATATTTATATTTATATTTATATTTATATTTATATTTATATTTATATTTATATTTATATTTATATTTATATTTATATTTATATTTATATTTATATTTATATTTATATTTATATTTATATTTATATTTATATTTATATTTATATTTATATTTATATTTATATTTATATTTATATTTATATTTATATTTATATTTATATTTATATTTATATTTATATTTATATTTATATTTATATTTATATTTATATTTATATTTATATTTATATTTATATTTATATTTATATTTATATTTATATTTATATTTATATTTATATTTATATTTATATTTATATTTATATTTATATTTATATTTATATTTATATTTATATTTATATTTATATTTATATTTATATTTATATTTATATTTATATTTATATTTATATTTATATTTATATTTATATTTATATTTATATTTATATTTATATTTATATTTATATTTATATTTATATTTATATTTATATTTATATTTATATTTATATTTATATTTATATTTATATTTATATTTATATTTATATTTATATTTATATTTATATTTATATTTATATTTATATTTATATTTATATTTATATTTATATTTATATTTATATTTATATTTATATTTATATTTATATTTATATTTGTATTGATTTTGAACAGTTCGGCTGTAAACAAAAATAAAAACGTCTATATGGGATGGTTTATTTAAATAAAAAGACTCCAGAATTAACAATCCTAAACAACTTTTTAAAAATATCTGTGACATCGCTCAAAACTCTAAACACAGCAAGTTAAAAGTCTTAAAATAAACACTTCAATGTTTGTTTGATGTCTTTACTCCTCTAGCTTTAAATCATTACTACCACTTGAAAGCTAATTCCACGATTTCGCCATTTAAGAAGTTAATCCACATTGATCATCTGTCTGCAATGCCCACTCAAGAATGCAATAATAATAGAACAACGAAGGGTATATCCGGTGCGTTGACCCAAAGCACCATACAATTTCTTAAGTACCCATACATTTTTCTATTTTTAGTATGATTTGTTCACTTCCTTTTGTATAGCTATTATTTTTGCCTGCTATAATATTTTTGCGGAAATAGTAGGCGGTAAATTTTTTCGTCATTTCATTTCGTTCATTTTGATGATTTTGCCTCAAATTGCAAAGAAGAGATAAGTTATAAAGAGGACTAAGAGGACGTACTCTTTGAACCGATTCGCCAAAGAACGCATGTTTTTCATCCTCGAAGAGAAATAAAAACTCTCTTTTGATTGTTAAGAGAAAAGTTTAATTTAGTTTTGACGACATGGCAATACTGTTTTGTAATTAATCCAATTGAGTTATGGAGATATTTATCGATTTGACCTTCCGAATAATCTTAGTTCCTGGGATATAGGAAATCGACTTGTGTTTATTATGGGTTTTGATTTGTTTGCATAAATTATTCACACAAAAATTGTTAATAACACTGTGCAAGAGTGACTTTGAACTTTTGAAGTGACCTAGTGGAGGTTGTCGTTGTAGGCCTTTTCGAGTACGTCACGAACCTTTAGGTACTTGAACACTTTTCTATACCCTCAAAATCTCAATTTATTGTTAAAAAACTGTTTTCGAGTGTTCTCATGCACTCAAAGATTTTTTTTATCTCGGCCATATTTCGTCCGATTTATAGTTTACTGACTGTTTTGAAAAGAGGAGTAATAGCTCTTTACAACGATATATATATTTATATTACGGACAGTAATATGTGTAGTTTTGTAACTGTAATTTGAAACTGACACTAATTTTTCAAGTTTTTAAAAGTTTGAAGACCGTTTTTGGCAACAGTTTGCATTAACTTTTTTTTTGTTGCCACTTCTATTTCAAGTGCTTTTCATAATGAGTAAAACAAGTTATCGTTCCAGAAAATCAGTACACAAATGTTCAAGTTATGAATTTTCCAAGATAACCTTGATCATACAATTTAGTACAAGGTATTTAAATTTAATTATATGTTCGTCTGGAAATAATTCCAAGATATATTCTTCCATTGATTGTCAAAATAGTGACAGTTCACAACACAAGCCGAAAACCACATTTTTCAAAATTACACCTAGTGTTGTTTGGCCGCCATCTTGTTTTTAAATATAATTTAGATATTCGCAAGTAACTGACGTATTTTTGATCCCAGAATTAAAATTACACTAAGTACAAATTTATAGCAAATTTAATTTCCGACAAAATATTTTAAGTAACTTTTATCGGCAAAGGCAATATTGCCTTTTTTTAAACGCTACAGTGCATTTTCTTGGAAAAAATATATGACAAAAGCAAAAAAGTCAAGGTCTACAAAAAAACTGACAAACTTCAACAAGCCAAATACATATAGTCTAAGAGCTGGCGACGGATTTTCTGCGTGAAAGGAAACCAAACGCTAGATATTAAAGTTACAACTAGTCCTCCTAGGGAAGGTGATAACGAATACGTAAGTCTGTCTGCACTTAGTGGCCGCGTTTCCGCGAAGAAGTGCATTTCGTATGACACCCATTTTAAGTGGTTTCCCAAAAAGTAAAAAACACCAAAAAAAAAAAACGCACTTTCAGCCGCGTCTGTCGACGGTTTTGCGGCCACCTACACGTCTGTCATAACCATTTTTGTAATCAGCGAGTCAGTGGCGTCAGGATGCGATGCATTTTAAGTGGTTTCCCTCACTATTTCTATTTTCAGAATAGTTGTACTTTTAATGCATTTTTTCGCGGAAACGTAGCCACTACGTGCAGACAGACTTAAGCCCAAAACAGATGTGCAGCTTTTTCCCATGCAGCGAAATTAGAAATAGAGATATCGTGCAGCAAAGGCTGCATGCAGAGCATGGAATATGTCAGCTCTCATAAGAACCTGTGTAAATTTATTTTCGCTGCATTGGAAAAAGCTGCACATCTGTTCCCGGCATTACGTATTCGTTATCGCCTTCCCTAGGACTCGTTGTAACATTAATACCGTTTGGTTACCTTTCACGCAGAAAATCTGTCGCCAGCTTTTGGTCTAATAACAGAAAATTTCGAAATAAAAAATCTGAAATGGTGATACAATTTGAAAAACAATGAAACCGAAATAATAAAATACTTACCAAAGAAAAAATAATAAAATGCATGACTATGGATATCACGAGCAGGTCCGTCAAGCTGGGTCCACAACAAGGTAATTCAAAAATCTAACTATGCAGAAATTAGGGGCTAATTTGGGGCTAATTTAGTACTCCAATATCGAAAGATCCCCAAATTATCTTCACCCTAAAACATGTGGTGGACTCAGCTGGAGGAGCCCTAAATTCCCTTCACCCTCTAGAAGGCAAAAACTGATTTGATGACGTCATCATGCCGTTAAGCTGGGTCCACCACAACCTCCAAATACAGTATTTAAAAAATCTAGTGATGCAGGAATTAGGGGCTAATTTAGTACTCCAACCCCGAAGGAGACCCAAATTCCCTTCACCTTTTAGAGGGCAAAAACTGATTTGATGACGTCATCATGCCGTCAAGCTGGGACCACCACAAGTTTTAGGGTGAAGGGAATTTGGGGCTTTTTCGGGATTGGAGTACTAAATTATCCTCGAATTCCTGCATAGTTAGATTTTTGAATTTCCGTTGTGGTGGACCAAGCTCGACGGACCTGATAGATATATAAGCTCGATTCACAAACTCACATGTTCTATTATTACATTGCAATTGAAATACCGTTACCCGTTCATATAAAATTAATTAGTAAAATTAATATTTTCCAGACCATTTTTTCTTTTTCTCTTATGGAAAATCCATTGAATGTCAAAAAAATTGTATCCCCCACTAGTAGTTTACGCGCTGATATGCAGCTGGTGTCGAAAGCAATTTACTCGGTGTCAATACGAAATTATCTATGAAAATAAAAATTTAATTTCAAATCGTAACGGACATTTGCAATGACAGTACCTACTTACATTCCAAAAAATCGAACAGGTCCTTAAAGAGTTAGTCCTGAGCTTTACGCTTGCGTCAACTTCACAGAGAACCCTTTCCCTTTTTAGACCAGAATTACTCTCAAATAATCGCTCTTATTTCAACAACACTAACAGGTGCCCCAGTAAAGATATACACTATTCGGGTAGCAAAACAAAAAACCGGTATTCAACTCCCCTCGCCTTCGTAGTAGAACAACCAAGTCCATTCTCTAATTGCTTTGGAAAAAAAGATGTCTCATTTCTCAGACTCTACAATACTACTACCACCAACGCCAACTCCGGCGACGCTAAATCAGGTGAATAATCCTTACGGTGGCGGCGGTAGTTCGTGGACGTGTGTTGACGATACGTACATTCAAGGAAAATGTTACATTTGAAACCAAATAGGAAAGAAGAAGGGTGTTTCGTATTTGAGTAAAGAGAAAAATACCAGACCAGTGATGGAAATCGACTTTTCTTGATAGTACTGAAAGCTGAAAAAAAATAGTACTGAAAATGGCCAAATAGTACTGAAATTTTTCCAATTGTGATTTCTACAGGAATTTAATATTTTATTGGTTGTCATCGTTAGAGGAAGGTTTGGTCTGAGTATTCTGCCATCGACCCCTTGAAGCCATCTTGACTTGTAGATCAAATGCTGATCGATGTATTTTTTAAATGTAACATACATATACATATATCGACAAATATTGAAAAATGTAAAGGCTTAACTACATTCAAGACTTTTTGCAAAAAGTACAAAAGTGAAAAACTAAAACATGCGCTAGAAATGCCTGAGTGCGAAAAAGCTTGCGGAAATAGTATTTGATATGTCATTTCAGATTGATACTGATGCAGTTAAAACATAACATTTTTTCGCACAGACATCTCTAAGAATATTTTTGTAGGTCCCGTGTTTGAGGAATATTTGGTTTACTTGTTTTTTTGCGGAGAGAATTTTTTAAAAACATATTTTTTTCCAGATAAAATTTTAATCATTTTTTTTATATACCTATATTTTATTTTTTCATATTTGAAAATATTATTTTCGAAAAACGTTGACATTTTTTTTAGAAAAAAATACTTTTGTTTATTCATACAAGGTGTCCCTTAAAACGTGGACTATGCTTTGATGGATGATTCCTGGGATCATTCTAAGAAGCACAAAATGTATGGGGCGAAAGTTCTATCACCCCTTTTCTTTCTTAGTTCTTAAGAAATAATCATAAAGGGAAACATTTTTAGACGATTTAGTATGATGTTAAAACATTTTTAGTATGATGCTAAGATAAAAAGAGCATTTTCGAAATTATAAACGAGTTACAATTTTACTAAAGTTAAAATATCATACTAACTCAAAATGTCACTTTGACAATTATTACAAATGTGAAAATGTCGTGATATGTAACTTTTTTAGGTGTGTTCAGCTGGAATTAAATTGAAGAAACTGGTTTAGTATGATACTAGTTAAAAAATATTTAAAACTAAGAACATTTTAGCTTTAAAGTTAGAAAATTGTTTAATATCATGTTTACCTCAATATCAGTTTCTTAATTTTAAACAATTTTTTAACTAGTATCATACTTAATCTATTTCTTTAATTAAATCCAGCTTAACACGACTAAAACTAAAACACTTCACGCCATTTTCACATTTGTATTTATCAAAGTGACATTTGGAATTAGTATGATACTAAAAAGATAAAACATCTATTTGTATATTTTATCTTTGGTAAAATGCTTAAAAGATAATATGATTCTAACTCGTTTAAAATTTGAAAAATCCTCTTTTTACCCTAGCAGCATACTAAAAATGCTTTAACATCATACTTACTCGTCTAAAATTTTGCGCTAAACTTTTTATATTTGTTGTTTGTTTTGTTAGGTTTATGACGCAAAAATATTATTCATAATTAAAACTCTTTTTTTCGTTGTTTTTTTTTATCCATTCATAATTTTTTTTTTAGAAATTTAATTTCTCAAAAACATTCACTTCACAACATGAAATATAACCATATAAGATTTAATAAAATATTTTTAATTTTTCAGAAACTGCCTCATTTTGTTTAAAAAAGTTTTACAAAATTTATTATTTTCCTTCATTTTTAAGATACGAAAAATAATTGTTAACTATGTGTAGCTATGCAAAACTGATCAAACTCCGCATCAAACATCTACATTCGAAATGTACCTACATTTTTTAAATTTTCGATTTGTAAGAAAATCTCGATTTTTTTGCAAGAAATCATTATGTTGAGTTTCATCAGACTTAAACCAAACTAGCACTTGAGTGATGAGTTGAACTCAGGTGTGAAAATTTCAGTATTGGTGTTTTGCCAATAATTGAAATAGTACTGAAAGTTGAAAAGTGGTACTTACGTACTGGGAAAATAAAATAGTACAAAATTCAGTACAATAGTAAGCCCTTTTCCAACCGTGTACCAGACAAAGTTTTATTTTACAAAATAGTGGAAAAGGATACATTTGCTTGTTCTTTGGTTTATTTTGTGTGTATGTTTTTTTAGGATAACTTCACTCTGTCTGTGTGTTGCTCTTTACGGCTTCTTTTTTGTATTATTTTGTATTGCACATTGGTTTGTTATCCTTACGCGAGAGTGGGTGGCCACAGTGTTGTATAGTACACGCGCCTGATGCTCCTCATTTTGTACTCTATGCATGCCATACAACATTTTTACTCTTCGATATCCTTGAAAATCTGTGTATTTTCGTCCTGCTATGCTACTATAGGATTGTAAAGTAAGTACAAGGTGTTTTGCTTTCGATAAAAGTTTTTAGTACAAAGAGTTCCATCGAACGGTACGGATGTATAACGGTCATTTTCGGCAAAAAAAAAATAAAACCCCAATTATATCGGAGAAGTTGATAAAAAAAAAAATAATCAAAAGGACATAGATTTCTAAAGTCCTTAGAGAACTCCGAAATAAATTATCTTTTCGTTGCGATTCGTCGTTGAGTTCTATAAAAATATCGGAATTATAATTATCACCAGAATAATTGTTTAGGATTCGAAACGTCCTTAAGGTGTTTTTTTTTTTATTTATAGCATTTCCTCACGGCGCGTTCCGTATATTTGCGGTATAATTGCAATAAAAAGCGCTGTGAAAATATTATTTCTGCCTTTCAAAGTGAATTAAGTGAAAAATATAATAAATTCTGTGCGTTGATCGTCATCGGTTTATTTTTTTAATTTATTTATATTATTTGTATCCTTATAACTGGACGCGTATAGGTATATACAAGAGTTTCATTTATTACAACCGTTTTCATTTAGCGCATTGCCAACACCAAGGCAACAATTGACATCTGAAATTGAATTATATATCTCACTCTGTAGGTATAGTCGGCAAGCGAGTGTAAAAGAGGAGTCCTTACGGCTAAATATCCTTCGAATAAATTTAATTTATATTCCCAATTTAAAAATAAAAAAAATAATAAAAAATTGAAAACGTGACACTGAAAAGAAGAATAATAAAAAAGTTTAAAAAAAATATCCTTCCTTATCCTTTTACTTGTGGTGGTGATGTGTGACAATTTATAATAAATAAAAATTAATAATAAAAAAATTAAACTTAATTAAAGGAAAATTAAGTCGATATTAAGTGATTGTTTCGCGGCGTGGTTTCCTGCCTTGATTGTGTGTCCTGTCCTTTTCCGGTATCATCGTTGGTCATCGTCATCCTATAGTCGTCCATTCAAGGATAATAATTTTTTTGTGAAATTTTCGCGTAAGTTTTATTTCTTTATAAGTAATATTTTTTTTAATAGGTACAAATTTATAGTTTTATTCCCTGACTTACTTATCAATCCTGACAAGGACGATGTAATGGCTTTAGTGTGTTGTGTACATTTTGAACTCAAGCAAATTAAATTAAAACAAAAAAAAAACAATAAGGTAACAATACTGAATAGTCAAGAAAAAAATATCCTAGAGAATTTTCAACAAAAAGTTTTGTTTTTGTTCTTGCTGCTGTTGGTATAAGGGCCAATTTAAAGAGAAAGAGAGACATCAAAAGAGTGTTGCTGCTGTTGTTTTAGTACGTAAATAAGTGTGTCCTTTTTTAGAGCAGAGCAAAACTGAGGCAGGCCAAAAGAAGGGAACAAACGACAGGACTTAGCATAGACATAGACCAAAAGAGCTATACTAACAATACAAAACCAACTGTTGTGCGGCTAGTTTTTGTTATTGGTATGTTGCCCCCGGCTATAAGGATATTGTCGTTTTTTTTTTTATTTTGTCAGAATTTCACCCCCCGATCTGCGTTCATCAGTAGTTGGGTCTCATTTTATTTTCCTAGTTTGAATTTCTGTATGCTGATTACTTTTCTATGCTTTTTGTAAATAGGATATTGTCGGTTGTATTTTTTGTCCGGTGAAGCGGGTGAAGGGGAGGGGGCTCATAAATATCCAGCCGGTGTAAATGGTTTGGAGGATGAAAATCCTGTAAAGAAAAGATTGCTATGCTTGTGTAATATTTAAACAGTTGGCGTAAAATGAGTTTAAAAAGTTTTCAGATATTTTTCGTGGCTTTTCTTATAATATCGGTACCTATTTAAAGTTATTGCTGTGTGTGTTTGTGTCCTTTCTATCCTGGACTAACTTTAAGGGTGAACGGGTGAAGTGCGATAGTTCTTGGTCGTACATATTAAAGTGCAAATGAAATTGGTTTGGAATTTTCTAAATGAAACTATTGTGTTAAGGAATTTAATTCAGAGTTGAGAAGCAATGAGGGTGGTAGGTGTTGTGGGCTGTGGTGGGTGTTATGGTTTGGTTCAAGTTCTGATTAAATACCGGAAGTTATAGTGTTAGACTTATTTGTCGTCCAAGGAATGCAAGTTAGAAAGTGATGGTGGTCAGACTCGTAATCTGTTGGTACCCCCGCTTTACCACTATTATTAATGCTTTGAAAATATTTGTAATTCGAAAGAATTTGATAGGAAATAGCAATTTCGTGCATGAGGAAATGTAATGTTATTTTAACACTCAATTGTTTTGGTTGTCGTAATGGGGGAGACTTTGGTGTTGATTTAGTTTTAATGAACAATTAATCGAATAAAAAAAATCACGAGAGATTTATACAAAGCAAATTCTTGTGAAAAAAATGTTTTCCTCTTACCTACAGCTAACAACTTTTTGAGCTAGGAGATTTTAAAGGACATCCATAAAGGTCAGCCCGTATTATTTTTTTTTAGGAAGACCAACATTATAATAAATTTTATGTATATACTGTACATAGTTATAGTAAGGACTCACATGGATTAGACTGGGGGTAAAATCCTACATATTTTACTAGGTTTCCAAGAAATTTCAATTAAATTCAGAATCATGCAAAAAACACTTCATTTTTTAAGGATTAATGTCAAACCCATGTTTTTTTCGCATTCTACATATACATATGTAACCTTTGATGGATGTGGATTTTTTAGATGAAAATATTTCATTTTTTTATTTGACATTTTTATTTAGTTACTAAACAAAAAAGAAATAAATAAAATCAACAGTTAAGATGAAGGAAAGGATTTTGGCATTAAATTTTACCTTGAAAGTCTGTAAAAAAAAATTCTATGAATTACCTAATTAATTTTTGGCATGATAAAAGTGAATGTTGTTATTCAGATAAATGTCCTTGAAAATTTGTAGGCCTACCTACTTAGCTAGGACCTTTTGTGAAATATCGTATTTCCCTTTAATATTAACCTTAAACAAAATCGGAGCAGGTTCATATGTATATATTTTCTATTGCATTAAGTAGGTACCTAGGTAGGTATATTCTTGGAAAATCTTCCTTCCCGAGAGATGGTTGTTGATACCAAAGCCCACCTCATATACTATACTGCCACATAAATGGCTGGAAGTTCCATATTTTTTCAGAAAGTTAAGAGACACATGATAATTCGAACTCGTATGAAATATTTTTTGTTTTATAAAACAAAAAAACTGGTATTGGCATAGAGACCATACAAGTCCCCGGGACTTTTCTTTTAAAATTATATTATGTTCCTATGTATATTACGTGAGTATAGGTAGTTGAATTCTCGGATGCAGCGTTTCATAACATATCTACTGGGTAACATACATACATCAAATTTACTATTACAACAGTAAATAATAATGTTAATAAAAAATAGATTAATACAGCACGTGCAGAACCAGAGCCTATTTAAAGTGACTTATATTCTCGAGCATTCCTGGAGACGTGAAACATTTTGTGTATGTACAAAAGTCTATGGATTCGAAATTAGATCTTTAGCGAGGCATTCCAACGCACGGACAAAATTACTGCAAGAGGTTTTACCAGGTGCATAGTGGAAACTGGTAACAAATTTGCTACAGGGATTTAAAACAAAAACGCCCCCTTTTTGAGAAAAAAATTCTACTTTAAAATTCGTAAACTATAATTTAATTAAGGTTGTTATTATGGTTCGCGAATCCCAGCTCTCGCTTGAAGTCGAACGGCTTAGCGAACGTTGTGAAATTTCGTATTAAGGTTGGCTTATAAATTCGTGTCTTAGTTCTGTTCGCCGACTAGTCACTAACAACTTTAATTCCTTTAGTTTTAAAATCTGCGGCGAGTCACCCGAAGAATATTCGCTTAATTTAATCTGGATTAGATTCATTCGCCAGCTTTTCTATTTGCTTCGCGAACGATAATAGAGTCCTAAATTAAGGACCAATTTTTGAATAGTCAGTTGAGTCAGTATTCAGATCGCATTAAATCCTAATTCCCACTTTTCTCCCAAAACATTTGCTAAAAGTCTTGCTAAATTTTGACACAAAAAGGTTTTGGAGAATAAGTAGGTATGTACATGTCACAGAAAACAACAGAATTTGTTTTCATTACTTCCAGTGAGTTTAATCAAATAAAATAAATTTTCAGCTTGGACGAATTTTGAGAAAATTTTGTAGTTATAGAAGCGATCTGCATACTAGACATCTTACTCTTCAGAAACGGCTATAGTATTGGGTTTTCAATAGTCTGATTCCAGGTATAAATTATTCTACTGATTAATATTTGTTCTCACAAATATTTAACAGACCATTTTAAAATAAGAATGACATAATTTTAAGATTTAAAAGCCCTGTTAAATAGCTGTAAGGGCTTTACTTTATGGAATTGGCTATAAGAAAAATAAAATTCTTCTTCAATTTCAGAGCGAGATAAAATTATTTCTAGGAATAAATATCTTTATTACTAAAACAAAAACCTTTCTTAAATAATATTGCTTTAAAATAAAACTTGTTAAATAATTAAATTCTTTTAAATGTTCGATTTTGATATCAAAAACAAACACTATATTTTTGCAGCAATCAAACGTTCAGCTACTTAATTTTCTGCATTGCAAAGTTTGACAACAAATGCACACTGGATACACGGTTTAAGCAGGTCCTTTAATTTAACTTTGAAGATGTTCTTATTTTTCTAAAAGGTATTTTCTTAAAAGAAATTGAGTTGAGTTGATGATTAAGTATTGGGTTGGTTTAGCATATTCATTTCTGTGCTCTCTAAGTTCTATTCCCTGTAAGAATTAGGGCCGTTTGCTGAAACGGTCACATAAACTCTTATGTTGAACTTAAATATTTAAGTTTCGTTTCAGCGAATGGCCCTTAATCAACTAAAACAAAATTATTTGAAAAAAGATATGGGTGTTGAAAAAATCTCTATAATTTTAAAAGCCAGAGGTGAAATCCTAAATCTCAACTATATTCCGCATAGAGAAGACCTTTCAATTTTCTGCACATATTTTTACTAAAGAGAATATTATATATGTATTCCATTTCATCGCTGCTTGTCCCATACTAAAGAAATTTAGAAGGCTTTATTTTGGCGTTGGCAAATTTGACTTTGGAAAGGACAATTAAAATTCTTAATGACACAGAAAATTTATGTAGATGTTCAATATGCATAATCAAGTGAAGACCAAAGCTGATCCGTTTGCTACTCTAAAGATTATGCGAGACGAAAAAAATGTTTCAACAATTTTTAGCTGTTTTTTTGCTTCAAAAAAACTGGTGATTTTTTTCTAATTGATATCAGAAGAGTGAAATTTAGTTTTTTTAATACGAAAAAAGCTAATATAATTTTTTTGAAAACTCTGTGCTTAACTTTGTTATCTGTAAAATAAAATCCATGCGAAGTAGATATCTTCATTCGTTCTCGATATATGGTCGACGAAAAAAGGTATCACAAACGTACGAACATAGGTACCTAAGCACCACAGAGACATTATGTAAAAAGATTCGGATTGTAGGGACCTCAAAACTTTGAGATATTTAAAAATTTTCGATTCGACAAATATATACTGCAATAACTGTAAATGTGAATTTAAAAATATTCTCCAAGTTTGAAGATTTCTATCTTAACTTTTACCCGTGCCGCCTAAATTTTGGAATCATAAAAATAATATGAGAGGCAAAGTGTACCCCACACTTCTCATCGATAATGTTTCAGTTCTATACGCAAACTTTTCAATCTTCCGGAGATGGAATTCGTAAATAATTTCGTCACAAAATTATAGGTTAATTGTTACTTTGATCGACACTTTTTCTGATTATAAATTCAACCAAAACCTTTTCAATTAAGTGGGGTATGTCAAAGTTCTGTTCATACCTTCCGTTACATATCCTCCTTACAAATAAACTTTTCAAGTTCCCCCAAAATTAGGATAGATGTTCTACATTAAATACAAAAAATAGTGAACAAATCTGACCCTCATAAACACGACCACGACCACCCTCAATTAATTCGAAACAACTTAAAAGCTTTGCATCGTACATTATATAATGCTCAACCAACATTTGACAGAACTCAGATTAAAAGATCCATTAAAGAGTTACACGACACTTAAATTGTCATTTCTTTACCTATTGATTTTTTAGTTTCTGTGTACCATCTTATTTTCCTTTGGTGATTTTTAATGAATATTTGATGTGATCGGTTGACAATGTCCCTTTCGAAATCTGTTCAAACAAACAGAAAAAGCCACAAAGTGTCAATCACGTCCATTTATTGGGTAGATTATGTGGGCATAAAGAGTGTTTTTTTCTGTGTCATCAGCAATTTGATAAAGTTATACATTGGACGAAAAAAAAAATTGTAACTAAATTATTTTTATTTATAATGCACTAAATTCGATTTTTGAGCTCCAAAATCGGATTTTTGAAAAAAAATTTTAATTTCTTTATAGGGCAAAGTACCTACACCCATCGTTAAAAAAAGATTTCAATCGAAACTGACACTAATATGATGAGAAGTCCAAAAAAGAGGCTGGGTTTGAACACACTGATAACTTCCCATTGGTTCCCTTTGAAACTCGACACCCGAGTGTCAATGGATGGCGAGGGAAAGCTGTTTGCTCTAAATATATGCGACACGAAAAATTCCAAAAATTATTAACAGTTTCTTTTGCAGTTTTTAGGCCTAGAAAAAAACCGTCAATTGAATTTTTTTTACAAACCTTATCAATTACTAATTATGGCATTGTGTGTAGACTAAACTTATCCGGGAATTGATATCATTGGTTGTTCTCGAGACATTCGAGCCGAAAAACATTTTTTAGCATTTTTTTGCAGTTTTTTGTTGGTCTAGAAAGAAAATTGTTAGTTTAATTTTTACAAATTCCACCGATTATCAACTATAACTTTGCGTATTAAATAAAATTAACCCGAAGTTAATACTTTTGTGTGATCTCAAGATATTTGATATTTTTAAAAAAAATTTTAATGTTTTTTTTAATAAAAAAAAAAATTGGGTTGATTTTTTTTTACCAATTTTTCACTACGTCATTATGCATAGAATAAAAGCAGGCCGAATTCGATAGCATTTTCTAGTAATATTCGAGAAAAAAGCCATATTTTACAACTTTTTTTAAAATTATTGTAATAAAAAAACCGCCAATTGAATTTTTATGAAAATCCTTTTTGCACGTTATGGCCTTATTATCTGTAAAATAAAATTCATTTGAAATCGATATCTCTATGCGTTCTCGAGATATCGTCGGCGAAATAAAACTTCCGAACGTACGAACGTAACGTACACAGACATCTCTCTACAAACAATGTAATCCGACTCCAGAGACCTCGAAACGGCGAGAAATGTCAAAATTTTCAATTTCACAAATGGGACCGATTACAATAACTTCCAATGGAAAGTTAAAAAGTGAGTAGGTATACGTATCTATCTTCATACCGACCAACGGACCGGTCTGAGCACATTGAACGCGTTTTGTACGGCCGTACATCCACTGTACTTTGAACTAGAGCCTAAGCGATTGGACCGATTTGCCTAAAATTTGGTACAAAATATATGTGTGTGATTCTCTATAGAGAATTCGTATATGTATCTAGGATTTTGGATTTTCCAAATTTTATCGAAAACGGCGATTTGGTTAAGGACCTATTACCTATTGTAAGAAAAGTGCGTTTCAGGTTTTTGCCAAAAATTTTGCATTATAGAAAAAGAGCTTTGAAGTTTTTTTTTTTTTTTTTTTTGAATTGCCTTATTTTTTAGTTATTCAGATCTAGCTTTTTAATAGCTCGATGGATTTTGAAACAGTTTTTCAATAGTGCTTATAGATATTTTTAAAACAACATTGAATTTGAAAATTAAACATTTTTTTTTTTAATTGGACAAAAAATCAATTATTTGTTAATACTTTTCTTCGTAAAATGTAATTACATTTTGTGAGCCTCATCAAGAACAATCCAGTTGTGAATATTTATCCACACTTAAAAGTTCATGAAGTAATATGTTTTCTCTCAAAATTAATTTATAATTTTTTTTAATGTTATCCTTTGGGAAATCGTTCAAAAATATTTATATAAAACTTATTCACAAAAATTTAAAACAAAACACATGGAGACTTCTAACGAAAGTCCAACTTCAATCGGACTTATTGTGTATGTAGGTATTTCAAACGAATCTATGCACATATATGTATGTATGTCTGTATTAGCTTTACCCAAATCAGTTCTGTTAAACGTAAAATTTCCAATAGACGTATTAACAATTTTGTTCAGTTTATTTTAAATTAAAAGTCTGTAAGAAGCTGATATGAAATGGTAAACTCCTAATTTTTTATTAATGACATTTTCCAATTCATTAAAGAGGTTTAGAAGCCAATTTACTTAAACCTTATGAAAATTGGAATATAAGCAAAGCGAAGCTTTTTATAGAAACTCATAGAAACATAAGTTCAACGCCTAAAAAAAAATATTATTCAAAATGTATCCATTCAAACAAAGAAACACCCTTTATAATAAATGTTATTGAGATTCCTCATAGCATATTCATATGCCTGTATACATAATATGCACATTATAATATATTTAAACATTAAAGGAGATTTTGCATAGAGGATTGAGAATGGAGGATTGTCAGTATCAATCCGCTTGGCTATTGACAGAGAATTAATTAAACTGTCCCACAGGTATTATGCCAATCAATTGATGAAAACTAACCAAAGCCCTTTTGTGTTTCGTCGCCCTCTCCCTACTCTTTGTGAAAACCAATAAATGTATAATAATTGCAAACATCATCATATCATAACGTATTAACTTTACCTTCGCAGAATAATCATACCTATATACATACATAATCATTATTATTTTTTTTTTAATAAACAGGATTCACTAGAGAAAATAGTTCAAACGATATTTTTTTTTTATTGTAAAAAATATGCTTTTGCTTTTTTTTTTATTTTACCTAATATTTAGTTTAGAAAGTTCCTACAGATTTAAATACAAATAAAATACTTATGTCCGTATTATGCTGAATTGTTTTCCTTTTTAATTGCGATAAAGGTATGTATTGTAGTTCAAGGACAGAAAGTGGGTCCGAAATTTTGTCTGTCTGTTCTGTTTATATCGTTGTTTTCGGATTCCCAAGAAGCAAAATTGAAATGTTGTTCAGCTCAAAATAATATTTTTATTATTTGCGACTTTTTTGTTAACGGCTTAACCGATTTTGATCAAAATTTATATTCAGGAGGTCCCTATAATCTTGAAGAAACATTGCATATATGTAAATACATAATTTCAAAGACAAATTTTTTCGAAACCTACCAAATTTTAGTTAGTATTTATTAAATGAGAAATTTCTCTCATTATTTGGAGTTCTTTCGATATAACTCTACATAAAATATTTGATATTAAACCTTCAAAAACTTAGAACTACTTGGCGAACTTTAAGATCTCATAACTTTTTACGGCTGACTTGTTACATACAGAGTTTTTGTATACATAGGGGAACTAGGCTCTTTTCTAACCATTTATGTTTTTGGTGTGATTTTACTCCTTTTTGGAAATTTTTTTTTTAACATAAAATCTAAAATTTTTAATTTTTGAATGCACTTTAGGCCTAAACTATTCATCATTGTAAAAAAATCAATATTAATTCTGAGAAAGTGGGTGGATGCCACGCGCCCTGAATGATACACTCCAAATTTTTTAATTTTTCCTCCAAATGCATTAAAAACCCTACCGCTCTATTTAAATTCATAGTTCTACAACAATCAGAAGTGCTTCATATAATTTACAACACTTCTGAGAGAGTGGGTTTTGGGTTTATGCCACGCCCCTTAAAGTCAAATTTCAAATTTTCAATTTTTTCCTTTGCATGCTTTGCAAGCTCTACAAAGATTCATTATTCTGCAATAATCAGGAGTATTCCATATAATTAATTACTTTTCTGATACAAAGTGGATGCCACGCTCCTGAATGACAAATCTCAAACTTCAATTTTTTTGTTTCCTTTTAACATATTGCAAGCCTTACCTCTATCCTACCTCTATCCCAAATTGTATCATTCTTCAACAATCAGAAAACAATTATGAGAAAGTGGGCGGATACCACGCCCCCTTTATGGAAAAACTCAAATTTACGATTTTTTGCTTAGTACACGTTATAAGGCCTACCGCATTACCGAATTTCATCATTCTACAACAATTAAGAGTGGTCCATATAATTGATAACTATTTTGAAAAAAGTGGGTGGATGCCGCGCCCTCTGAATGATAAATTTCAAATATTTTAAGGCCTACCGCGCTACAAAATTTCACCATTCATTCTACAACAAGTGTGGAAGTGGTCCATATAATGGATAGCAATTCTGGACGGATACCACGCCCCCTATATGGAAAACCCCAAATTTTCTATTTTTTCGTTTGTATACACCACAAGGTCTACCGTTGTGCGAAATAACAAGATTCTAAGGTGTCTAGAAGTGCTCCATAATTAAACACTAAAAACCAGTGCCGAGATTTAGCTATTTCAGCTAGTGAAGTGAGATGACTCGCCTTACTCGCCGACACATCTCACTTCATTCGCAAAAGTAATTTAGCGATTAAAGTGAAATGAGTAATTTCGAATCTAGTTTCGAACTCATGAAATGTCATAACCAAAGACTATCTTTTAATTTGTTGTCTTTGGTTTTGTTTTTTTGAGGTTTAATTTTTCAATTTTGTATTTTTATTTTAATTAAACTTTATCAAAAAACTTAGGAAAATAAAATTTAATCAATGTGTGACTTTAGTGTGAAGTTAGTGTGCCCTATCCACTCCTAAATATTCTTCCAAAGTTTTGTAGTTTGTCCTCACTTCTATTATTATTTCACTTCTATTAAAAAAATGTTTACCTACAATTAGAATGTAAATAACAAATTAATAATGTTCATCAAATATCGTTTTTACATAAATATATGTTTGAATAAAAACAAATCATTTTTACATACATACATTGTTGTTTTGCTGTTTCATTTCACATACGTGAATAGATATCTTAAAATTCCCTTGGAAAAGAACGCATACTTATGCAAAAGTGTAAATTTACCAACACATACACCAAGTCACCGCTGAAATATCCGGCGAGTAAACTGACGTTTCATTTCACTCGCCTACTCACTCACTTTTACTAGCTAAATCGATTTTCAATGAAAAGTAAGTCATCTCACTCACTCGCCATTAGCTAAATCTCGGCACAGATGTTAAAATGTATTCTAGCTCTTGAGAAAATTGAAAATAACAAAAGTTTTCCTTAAATTCGACTTCCATAAGTTATTTTTTTCCCCAAAAGATCCTATTTCTACTAATGAAGTAGATTTCGTTTTTTTTTAATTTCTCAAAAACTAAAAGACATTTAGGCATCCGGTTTTTAGTGTTTCACTTATTATTTTATATTAAATTTTGAGTTTGAAAACTAATTTTTCAAAAACTATTCTCTCAAATAATTTGAATTAATACCATAATAAAAGAAAGGACTTCTGGCTTTAAAAAAAAAGTATAGCACGATATACTAAGTTTTGCCGTTGTTTTTTTTATTTTGTCGATTTTTTTATATAAGATGGAGAATTGGTGAATTGGTGATTATTATTTCCTTATATTTATTGGATACATATTATTTTAAAACAACCTTAATTTGAATAGACTTTTGAATGAGTTTTTTATTGCTTGGGAGCATGTTTAATAGATACAAAAATGTCAGTAGGTACAAATTGCTTTTTTTTTATAGATATTTTTGTAAACGATTTCTTTGGATTTCGTCATGCTCGTATTTATCATGATAAACGAAAAAAAATTCTATGCCATCATCTCTTAAAACAAAAGCAAATCACTAAATTACAAAACTTAATAAAAACCAACGTCTGTTTAATAGCAGCGATAATCGTTGGAAATTATTTTTGAAGAAATAACATTACCAGCACCAAACCCAATTTTATCGATTTTATTGAGTCATCATTGAGTACAAAAAACAAATTACAAACAACATAAAACCCCTACCCGCAACAAAGGACAATAAATAGATACACATATTTTCGAAGTTACATATTTCAAAAACAATACACGACTACAAATAATCAGATTTTGGAAGACGAAAGCTACATCGTTATCGATAAACTTAAACAACAATCGCGCGCGGTACGTAAAGTTTTTTGTCTGTTGTCTCCAACGAACTTTATTATATCGTTTGTTCTCATCCACCCTCGACGAATATTTCTCCAATTCGAATTAATTGAAACGCAACATAAACTTATTTTGATTGCTCGAAAGATTGAAACGACTGTATTAATGGCAATTTAATAAGGAGGCGTGTTTGCGTCTATAATAGATTTCAATCTAAACGAAAACACGCCAAAATTCGGTATGAAAAAAAAAAATAAAAACTTTATGTGACCCAGCACATTAAGATACAACATTATTTAGAGAAGATTATAATGTACACGAAGTTATAAGCTCTGATGGGGAATGTAGTGCCTGCATATTTTTATCGACGCCCATAACGTGTTTGATTTAGTGCGTGGGCTTTCTATTTGTATCAGATAATTTGGCTAGTCGTCTCGTCGTCGGCCGTCGGCTTTAATGGCCTCAAATCAAAAGAAGGACTTCAAGAAAAGCTATCTAGTTGGATATACTGCTTGGTCTAATTAAATTTAAATGGGAATAATATTTTCTAAAGAAAACAATGGCAGTACAGACAGAGGTATTAATCTCAACTAATAAACAAATTTAGTGGAAGGATTTTTGTCCTCAAACGCTTCTAATCTCATATTTTTCCTATTTTCTATTTTTATTTAAAATGCGATAGGTAGAAGGTAGGTACGATGTTTGAACATGAACAAATAATCATTAAAAAACTTGTATAAAATTGCTTGATACCAACGCGAAAGGAAATAATTGAAAAATGTTCTAGATAATATTAAAAAACCATTTGGTAGGTACCTATTACATAAGTTTAATAGAAATCTAAGGAGTCATTTTCAAAATATTGATTTTAAAAATAAATGTTCAGAAAAATGAAGAAATAAGATATTTGTTTTTGGTAATTTTAGTACATATACAGGGTGTCCCGAAACTCAACGTCAAGCGGGTACCGGGTGATAGGGCAGGTTGTGCCCGTTCTTTAATAAGTATGAAAAAATAATCCATCTCGCTTGGTTTAGTAGTTATGGAAATATTAAGAAAAATAATGAAAATCGATACCCTAGCTCACATTTTTAGATACAGTGGTTACAAATTTTAAAATTTAAATGTTTTCTTTTCTTACGTAATTCTTAATAACCATGCTATTGATCGCAATCACAAATCCAAGAATTAATATTGTCAGTTTCGTAAGAAAAATAAAGTTTGACTGGGTCATTGTTCAAAAAAATTTTGTAAGCTAACTTTGACACTTCATATTTTTAAAAAAATGTACTACACTACCCTCGGCAAGTTATTTGAAAAAATGGCCCGTTTCATCAAGATTTCAAAATGGTGCAACACTTGCTACTTATTTACTCGTAAAAAATACGATTGCTTTTTTATTTGCAAAAGGACCTCAGTTCACTTCATATCACTTTTACGTAAATAATGCTTCTTTGTGCTCAAAAATCGGTTTTACCGAGGTGTATGTAAGATAAACAGAGGCACTTGAATAAGACACTGTTTGCAGTAAATTAGAGTGAGACAGATCAACACTACTCACGGTACGCTAGGTGGCGAGGCTGGGGATCGAACCTTAGACCTCCGGCATGACAGTCCATCGCACTAACCATCACGCCACGGCTACTACCAGTTCAGGCTCTACTCTTAACGAAAAAAGAAAAACGCCCATAGATGGAAAGAATTGCGAAACACACTTAAAGCCCTACCACACTAACTCATCGAGTGTTAACTCACATGCCATAAAAAAGTGGTTTAGAATTAAATACTTACTACGGACGGGCAAATTTGTGTGAAGATGTGTGTGTGATTTTCATATTTTGCTTCTACAGTAGTTGCATCCAAGCAAATCAATGCACCATAACTTCAAACTCACAAGTGCAATGGAATGTGTGATGGTTTTAGAAACAATCCTAAAAATTTTCGTGTATTAACACTATTATACATGATTTACTTCCTACTTAGACATATGTGTGTTTTATTAGCACTCACTGCAATCAAAAACAAGAATTTTGTTAGCGGTATCTATGATAATTTTCGATTTGAACGTTATAGGTAAAACATATGAACATTAATTTGAGTGACTAGAGAAGTACCTACAAATTTATAACAGCTCATTTTACTAATGTTTATTTAATCTGGCATGCAGGGCAGGGCCTTTCGCCGATGGACATACTTAGGACACCCAATTTTTTTTTTAATTCGTGTAAAACGCGTTACCACGAAAAACTGTCATAACAGTTATAAATTGGCATTTCTATAGTCTCGTCCTAATGAAAACCCCTTTATAAGCCATTTATTTTGTACACTGGGTTATTATTGAATTGTAATAAAAAGTTCTTTACTTAAAAAGCTATTTTCCACGATGAACATCGCTCGTTTTGTCAAAGATTAAAATCTCATCAATTATCTCCTTACTCAGTCCGTGCGCTATTCCCATATTAATGTATTACAACCTCAGCTTAATATAAATTTATTGCTTCTGGTCGTTTGAGTTTTATACTTTTCATAATTATAAAGTTATAAACCCGTTTGTGATTTTCCTTATGGTCTACATATTATTATATGTAACTTTCATCATATCATATTTCCCAAATCCGAATTTTAATTTAAGTCGAAAAACTCCAGGGATCCCCTCCACAAAATGTCGTACATATTTTATTCATTGCGGTCATGATTCATTTGGCATCCTTAAATGCAGAATAAAAAAAAACACATAAAATTTAAAATTTTAAAAATTAAAAAAAAAAAAAATTACGAAACTGTTAATGAGGTGAATTTAATTTTATGTCAAAAAGGGCGTAAAAGACTTTATTTTGTGCTGGAATATTAAATTCTGTATTAATATATTTTTTTTAGGAGAATGACATAATAATTTAAACAGGATTCTTAGATAAGGAGAATCAACCCGCTGCCTGTGTAGTATTCCTTTGAAAAATTATTACTTGAAGCGAGCGCATAAATTTATCAAGAGGGTTATTTAAACGATTCGAGGAAAACCTTCAAATTTTTAATTTTTTTTTTATTTTTTTGTTTGCCCTGCAAATTGTTTGTGCGTCGTGGTTTATCAATTCAATATTGTTGCTGTTTCTGAGTTTTCTTTGTGATGATAAGAAAGTTGTTTTAAGGATTCGTTTTATATGGAAAGCGTTGATGCTCATGAAGGGTGTGCGTTAATTTTTTTTGTGGGAAATGAGAAATTTAATTTTGTTTTCTTTATTTTTCTCATAATAAATCCTATGGAATTGTTTTACCCAGCCAACGAATGACGACGTCGGCGTCCCGTCACATACTCTTGAAGATATCTAAACCTGAAGTTTTTGTTTTCAAGGATATTTTACCTATGTTATAGGAATTTTTTCAAAGAAATTTTTCACTCATGTTATGTTGATAAATTCAAGATTAATGTGAAAAGTTTGTTAAAAAAAATATGCTCGTAAACATGTGTAGTAGATTGTATACATTGTATACCTACCTACAAATCTAATACAGTAGGTGTATATTTCAAATGAAGTTTAACTAACTTTTCATTGCGATGATTTACTGATGACAGTGATAACATCTGGCTCATTATTTCGCAATGTGTAGTCTGCGTCTATCCATCCAGTTGATTAAAAACGTATCACATATTTTATTCGAATTTCGTAGCTTTACTTATAGTGAGAAATAATGAATGAGTCGAGACAAAAATCGTATGGGAGGGGGTCTAATAACCCCCGTTTACGTGGGAGTGGCAATTTGCTAAAAAAATCGACTTGAAATAGATAATAAACCATTACAAAATGGCAACACTACAATTTTTCAAATTATTTGAGAAAATAGTTTTTTAAAAATTAATTTTCAAACTCAAAATTTTGAAAAAAATAATGAAGAAATAATTATGTGTTAAAACTTATTTTGTTCAAAATTTTATGTTATTCAGTAGTATTTTTGTATTTAAATATTTAATGCTCCTATCAATTTCTAGACAGAGACTAAATGTCTTCTTTTTGAGAAAGGTCGAAGTAACAAAATCTATACTTTACCACTTAATTAATAGAAATAGGGTATTTGGAGCAAAAAAAATAACGGATGGAAGTCGAATTTAAGGAAAACTTACTGTGGTTATTTTAAATTTTCTAAAAAAAACAAGAACACATTTTGACACCTGGTTTTAAGTGCTGGCCAAAAAAAATAATGAAAGCATTAACGTACAATTTTGAAAAAAAAAAAATAGTTTTTGTCACACCTTATATGTGAATCATTTGGTATATTAAGTTAGATAAGAAGATTCTAAAATGAAAAAATAAAAGAAGTACCTAAACCAAGAATTCCATGTCCCCACCATTCCTGCAGACACGCACACAAATGGTTGGAATTTGTAAGCCACTTTGGCATTAGTTCTTTATGTGATGTTCTACCACCAAATTTATTTATTTATAATGCAAAAAAAGAACAAGTTTAGACAAGTTTAGAGATATTCCAATTTATAACAAATGTAACAGTTTATGGCAACCTTAAAAATTGCTCGTATTAACTCGCATAAACATCTGAACGGCCTGGCAGTCTTCACGACTGACTGACTCTATAAGCGCTGGCTGGAGTTTATTTGGGGATTTTTGAATTGTGGGCTAGTGGATTTTGGATTCGTGGATTTGGGCTTGGGAATTTTAAATTTGTGGATTTTTAAAAGTGTGGGGATTTTGGTTTTGGAGATTATGTCGGTATCCCGCTGAAAGTTTGATGGCATGTAGTTTGCACTGGTATACAAAATGCCATGATCACAACACTTTGAGCAAAAATCATGCCACAGTTCCCGGTCTACAAACTTTTGTGACATCTAATGCAAACCAGCCTGTATGTGGCAAGTTTTGGATTCGTAAAAAAATTGAATTCGAGATTTCGATCAAACTTGACATTACCTACGATATCTTTCTGTCTGATGCCTATTTGTTCGACTACAGCCTAAACAGATGGGTCGATTTTATTAAGGAATACTTTGTAACTATAGCCTTTTTTTTTTATTTTTTTAGGACCAATAATAATAAAAAAAAATAAAAAATAAAATATAATTGGTTGCACAACGGCTCATGAAGAACCAGGGCCTAGAGACTTACAACTCTCAACCCTTCCTGTGTGCGTGTCTGCAGGAATGGAGGGGACCAACAGTTTATTGCTGAATCCGAACGGCTAAGGTGAGCGGAACTTTTCTATGACAAGAGATAGTTCTTTTTTTTTTTTTTTTTGAAAACTTAGCATACGTACATATTTGGAAAACCACTTGATCTATTTTACGAAATTTGGCACCAAACTGTTTATAACATTTTCTAGCCAAATTAACGTAGATATTCCATAAATGTGTTAGAAACACTTCTCCTTCGGTTCTGATTAATATTGTTATGTATACCAAAATTAGTGCGGCCACCCATCAAACAAAAACAAAACTTGCAGTTAGCCAAGTAGGTAGGTATGCCTTTGACAGAACAATTTTTTTTTTTATTTTTGATTCACTACCTGTGGTGCGTTCTTTTATGTTACTGTGGTTAACTATGGTTAATGTGTCAAAAATAAAAGTTGATGTGCCATAGTTAAGGAAGTTACTCTTGGCAACTTTTTCATTTAGGAACGACCAGAGTTAACAATAGTTAATCTGTCAAACGAAAAGGGTTGAAAAAAAAAATTGAATTTTATTTGGAATGAATAACCAAGAAAAAAATGTGATTGCATTAAATTTATTGCAAAAATAATTATTAGGAATTCAAAATAACATGTGTGTAATATTTCCAAATTAAATTTTTTTACACTCAGTTTTGTATAAATCGAACAGAAATAAGTGCAAGTTTCTTCATTGCTTATGGCACAGAATTTTTTGATGAAAAATTAACCAAATATAAAGAAGAAAATACCGACAGAAAGAAATTACATCAGAAAATAAAAGAAAACTATTCCAAAAATCAAATTCGACAAACAAAAAATCGATTAAATTGATTAAAACATATTTTAAATATAAACCAATTCCAAATCAAAAGGGCAAAAAGTAAACAAAACATCCACCATTGCATTTCAGCTGTGTTTGACAGATCAACTATTTCAATTCATATCGAGGAGATGAGTTGGAAAAAGTTACAAAAAGTTACTTTTTGACACTTTTACTTTGGAATTTAGGAACGATTTTATGACGTCATAAAGTTACTCGAAGTAACTTTTCTGAATTAAAGGAACGACCGAAGTTAACTATAGTTAACAATAGTTAACCACAGTAACATAAAAGAACGCACCACTGTTAAACTGATTTATTCATTCAATTTTGTATACAGGAGCTTAATAAAATCAAATGATAGGTAGGTTCTGCAATTCCAAGTTTTCAAAAAAGAAAAAACACATTTTAGATTTAAAATAATTTATAATCATTTTTTTTTAAATCAGTTATTTCAAAAATGGCTAGATAATTTTGTTTTCAATTAAGTTTTTCGTTCCATATTAATAAATACTAAAAACTGGTGCGCCTACCAATTTTTTTTTCTTAAAAAATGTTAAAAAACATTGTATACCTACCTAATGAAAAAATATTTTTTTAAAATACCACTCCTACAATTTTAATTTTTTTTTTCTAAAACTTAGAAAAAATATCGCATCTCTGAATTATTTCAATTGGAACTTCTGTTTACAATGTAACTTAAATAGAGCAGTAATGCCAATGTAAATTATTTTAGTATAAGGGGCCAGTTATAGATATCATTGAAATTCATCGGTGAAAATTTTTAATTTAAGATTTAGGGCACTTAAAACGCAAAATCAGTAATTAATTTGACGCCAAAGTGAAGCTGACGACTCAATTAATATTTATTAATAATTAAAATTTTGATTGGGTCCAATTCCATATAAATTGACTTTCGTTTTTTCAATGATTGCACTATAGACCGAGAGCCCACAGCAAATTTTGGGTGTGAAGTATAGCAAAAATTCAATGATGCAATAAGATAGGTCTTTACTATTTATTTGCAAATATGCAAGTCTTGCAAGCTATAGTTGGAGCAATTACAAATAATGGGTTGGGGTCGAAATACTGTACGGTCAAAATACTGGCTTTAAAATACTGTATTTCATAATACTGTTATTTAAAAAATTCTGTATTTTAAAACTCAGTATAGTCAAAATTCTGTATGAGTAAAATTCTGTGTTTCAATATTCTGCTTTTCAAAATTCTGTATTTAAAAATATTGGTTTTGAAAATGTAAAATAGTGCGCACTTTTTTACATTATCAAAACCAATTTTTTTAAATATACAGATTTACTTATACAGATTTACTTAAATACAGAATGAACATTGAAAGTTTGAATGAAATGAAATCTTATATTTCAACAATTTTTCTTGTATACTTACTGTCTAAATTTATATTAAATTGTAAGGAAAACAAATTTCGGAAAGTTGCTACACTCAAGCCTCATTATACATAATATTATCATATATAATAATGAAAAATTACCCTAAAAAAAAATATAATAAATATCCCCAAAATTGGAGAAATTACCCCATTTTCAAAATGAAAAAAAAAATGGAGAAATTACCCCAACTAAATGAAAAAAAATCCATTTTTCATACTGAAATTTAACCGAAAAATTTAAAAAATGAAAAGATGTCCTAAAACAATGAAAAAATAAAGTATTATCAATTTTTTGTTGTTGCTTTTATATTAATTTTTGGGGAAAATTTTTATGTTTTGGTTGGGGCTATTTTTCAATGGGGCCAAATTTCATGTAGCTTTAATTTAAAATTCATAATATTAATATGTCAATGTAAAACCTCCTTAAAAAACTCAATCTATAATGAATTTTGCAAATAAAACATTTCAGACCTGTACCAATATTGCTGAAGAATGTTAAGTTTCATCGTTAAATTCTACAATTTCCACATATCGATGTTTAAAAGAAATATATTCACGAAAATAGAATTTATAAAACGTTGGTAAAAAAATAAGTATTTTACTCGTTTGTAAAGAGATCGTACTTGAATGATTTTTTGTAAATGTAAAAAATTCTATTTGTACTTGTACGACCTTAACAATGATATTGTTAACAATTTTTTCTTCGAAATATAGAACTTGGACATAACCAGCATTTTCGAAAACAGAATTTTGCACTTACAGCATTTTAAACATACAGATATTTGGATATACAGAATTTTGACATACAGAATTCTGAAAAACAGAATTTTGCTCGTACAGTATTTTCAAAAAAAGAAAAAACAGAATTTTGGTCATACAGGATTTTGATAGCCAGAATTCTGACCCGCTCCTTTTAAGTATACTACCTAAAAAGGAACCAAAGTTTAGAAATAAAATTTGATAGATTTATAGCAAGTCTAATGTTAGTTAAGCTTCGAAATAACGTTCTGAAACTAATCCTTCCTTGAAAAAGCACAAAGAAAAAAAAAACTAAAAACAATATTTTAGGTGTTTATATTTTCAAACCTTTGTACCTTAAATCATCTTGACTTACGATTTATTACATTTCACAAAGGACCATACTATAAAAGTAAAAAACTAAAAAGTTATTATTTTTTGCACATTCTCACTGCAAACGATATCAAAGAACTTTGTTGCTTTGACAGGATTCTTGCATTTTCCTTCCATTTAGTTTTTTCTTCATCTTCTCTTTTTGTTGTTTTTCTGTAACAAAATATTATTATTTTATTTACTATATCCAGCCTTGTCCATAAACTTTAACACCCTCTTTGCCCCACTTAAGAATATAAAAAAAAAACTTTTTGTTGTTTATGTTGTACGCGAGGAAAAAAAAAACTTCAAGTAAGCTCAAGAAACATCAATCATAAGTCTAAATGGATTTTCCACGTAAAATATTATGTCTACGTAGATGGAAAAAAAGCACAAAAAATTATAGAGACTTTGTAGTGTTTTGCAGCTCGCTGCCCACCGCCGCGCCGCGCCCCTGGGGGTTGATGAAATAATGTAAGACTATGCGAAAATGTGGAGCACATCCATCCATCCATCTCGTGCTGCTCCATATGCTGCGTTGTCGTCGTTGTCGACGTTGGGTCCATGGGGGCGAAGGATCCGGATCTGGAGCGCTAACATATTGTGTACCTACGCAGGTTTTCCATGTTGTTGGTTTTTCATGTGCCATTCGGATGAGGGGGCGTCCCACCACCCCTGGGTGGACAGGAAATGCCGGATGAAGGATATTTATTGTCGGCCATGCCGTTTATGATACGCAGATACAGATATTATTACTCTGTTGCAAATGAAGTATGGCGAGGGTTTTTGTGTTTTTTGCTTCCTCCTTGCGTTTACACGCGTTCCAGCAGTCAGTCAGTCATATTGAGTCCTCTTCCCAAAGTCCTGACACTGGTGGTGCTTGCTGTTGCCGTCATCAGTCAGGGGGTTTATTTAATTTTGTTTATGTTTTTTGTTTGGTTGCTGGCACCGTGAAGTTTATTTGCGCTTGTGTGGATGTGTGTTTGTATTGTGTGTATTTCGGACATGAACATGAAAGGAACAACCTAGCCGTAATAAGTTTATTATATTTGTTCTGCGTTCGCATGGATTGTTCTCATCGTGGATTCGAAAGTTGCTTGCGCTACAGAAGTTTTACAAGGACGACCAGGCTGCCAAGTACGATGGTTGAGTAGGTATACGTACATACCAAGGAAGAACAATACTACGGGGCGGGTAATGCTGCAACATGCATTGAGTTGAGCGTTGTCCTGCTGAAATTATAAAAGAGTGTGTATGGCAAAATATGATTGAAAATCATAGCTTATACAATATAATATAGAAAAATGGGTGATACTTCCGAACACAAAATAAAGTGAGACTTCCAAAAATTTTCATTATTGTTCGAAAATTCCGAAACATATGTTGTTTACCGTTTTGGGGTTTTCATAGTTTGTTCTTGTTTATTTTTTATAATTTCTTCTTTTTTTTCCTGTCCGTGATGGCTATTTTCTCTTGCAGCCATAAACGAAGAGATTTATAATTGTAAGGCCAGATGCGTTTAAGTGTTTTGCGGTCAGAATTTTGATGGTGAAAGTTAAGCTATTTTTTTTATTGTAAAGATAAACCATTTGGTAGGTTTTTTGGTAAACTTTTTTGTTCTTATCTGTCAGACAACACAGAAGTGAAAGTGAATAATTATTATTAAAAAAGTACATGACTGGCCCTCAAGAAATTTCGCTTGTAATTCAAAGTGATTAGAATATTAAGGCTTGTCTGAACAGCCAGCGGTTTTGTTAATGTTTGGACTAATTCTTCCGAAAAAAAAAGAAGTAACGTCAAGTCAGCAAGCTTTTTATTACCTTAAACCGGCCGGCAAACGGTGGACAATATACCATGGAGTTGGGGACATGCACAGTTTTGATAAATCTTGAGTATGTAGATGTGTTCAACGTGTTTGTCAAGCTATTGTGGATTTATTATATGAAAACGTTCTTAAATGGCCCAACCAGTCAGAAGAAGTATCTCGAAAATCTTACGAGCAGGTTAGTTAAATACACTTGTTAAAACAATTAAGGGAACAAAAAAAATCACTTTTTTTTAGTGTTTTTTTGAAGAGCTGTATCTCTGTGAAAAGTGGTCATATTGAGATGAAACAAAAAGCATTCTAAAGCTTTATATTTTTTTCATTGAGACATTTTAAGCCGGCATTCACGATCAAGCCAAATGGCTCGGTGCCAATTGGACTGGTGGAATTTATAACATATGCTGAAAGTCCAAATGGCTCGGCCGAATTTATTCACATGATGCAATTTTGGCTCGGCCGAGCCATTTTGCTCTATCGTGTATGGCCAGCTTTAGACAATGATTTTTTTAGGTACCGTTATTGCGTAATAATAAGAAGCAGCACGACCCAAAAATTGTAATTGTTTTTTTTTTAATTTTTTGAACATTGTCATTTTTTTTAGCCAATTTAATGTTTTGTTTCGATAACTTGTTTAATCAGCATTAAGGTCGTCTTTTTTTCATTATTCTGCAATTTTTTTTCAGAAGAATATCTGGCCTTGAATGAAAAATTAGACTTTTGACTTTGACTACCAATATCTTCGCAAGGAATAACCACTTTTCAGAGAGATATAGCTCTTCAAAAAACACTAAAAAAAAGTGATTTTTTTTGTTCCCTTAATTGTTTTGACAAGTGTATGTTTATATTACTAATTTCTCAAATAGGATTTGGAATAAAATATTGTTTAGGTACCTATGCTATGTGATTATGGATATATTGTAACGAAGTGACACATTTTACCCCCATATCCAAATCATCAACCTATGTACCTACCACCATACATCGCCCTCAACGACGAGTCAATTGTCGCTTCAATTAGGTATTATTGAATTTTCAAAATACGGCTCACCGTCATATGATTAAATGTTGGACGAGTTTTCTACACTTTTAAAATTCACAAATCTGCAATTTGTATCGGAATTTGTCTTCTGCCTTTACCAGTGTTGGGCGTATCATTCTCGAGTACGAAAGGTGGGGAACCAAGAAACAATGCTGAGTGCGTGGTGCACTAGATAGGAGTTTCGCAGTTTTTGGCTTTCGAGCCCTGACTAGGGCTGTCAACGTACTGCAATTGCAGTATTTGTACTGCTTTTGGAAACTCCGTATTGCCGTACTGCTAACACGACCAAAGTACTGCTTTTTTTGTAAATCAAAATCATAGCAGGAAAACTTTACAAAATCGATTCGATCAACGATTTGAAACGATTTCTTTTGAATATGACATTTTTTTTCACACTTCATGTTAAATAAAACTTAATACACTGCTGGAAAAAATAAAAGGAACACCGAATGGTTAACATTTGTTTAGTTTTTTTTGAAGAGGCTGTTAAAATGGTCAAATCAAGGTTCTAAGTCTTAAATGCTGAGATTTTTTTTTTGCAATTTTCGCAATTAAAATTAGCGAGCGAAAAAAATTTCAATAATTTTTTTCTAGAATTCACGTTTTCGGGAAAAATGTTTGCAGTTGAACCAATGCAATAATAAGTGAACTTGTTTTTTCAACCTAAATTTTGTTATTTTGCTGGTCTTTCTTTTACTTTTGATGATTTGATCATCAATATAAAATAAATCAAATACATTTTCGACGAAAATCAAAATTTTGCAATCAATTTTCAATTGTTATTTTTTGTTAAAGAAAATAGACAATAACTAATCAATTTTCAGTTATTTTAATCACCAAAAAGTGTGACCGAAAAAAGCGTGGAAATAGTACAATTTTTCAATTCAAGGATGAAGAAAAAATTCATAAGTTCAAAAAATTATTTTTCGCTTGCCATTTGAATGTGTAGCTCAGGCAAAGCGAATTTTATATATATTTTTTGTTGTACCAAAAACAACAATTTGTCCCAGAAATTTTCACTGCAAAGTGGTTCTGTCTCAATTAAAGACAGATACATATCTGACCGACAACTTGACTCAGGAGGACCAAAAAGTAGTAGATATACCTTCAAAAATACTAAAAAAAAAAAAAAAAAAAACATTACAAAAATCTTGTTGTCAAAATTTTGTGCAGGAGTGTAGGTGTATGAAAAAAGTTTTAATTTCACTGCCGTACTGCTGTGTACTGCTTTTTTTTTCCTTGAAGTACTGCTTTCTTGAAAAACAAAACGACAGCCCTGGCCCTGACATTTATTTTGTACCTCCAGTTTTAACTGGGGTCGGGGACTCTATCCCATTCTAGCTATAGGCTTTTAGTTTCAACTGGGGCCGGGGACTGTATCCTATTCTACTTTTGTGCTTTTAGTTTCGACTTGCCCCGGGGACTCAATGCCATTCTACTTATTTGTGCCATTAGTTTCGACTAGGGCCGGGGACTCTATCCCAATTATGTATATAAAGTACTATGTTGGTTATATAGGCAACCTAATGGTAGGTAATGTTATATGAAATACCGTGTTATAATATTTTAAGTAAAGTTAGTTAATCTTACAATTATAACGTCAAATAAAATTGACGATCAACTGGAGTTCTGAACTCTTCAAAACCAACCTAGTTTTTTTTTGCTTTCTTCGGTCTGACCCTAGACCCGCCGAACTACCTCAGCTATACATACAAAAGCATCACAATATTGATGTGATTATGGATACAGTGATGGCACTGTTATTTGACAACTGAATAAACTAGCATTTTTACTAGCCACACATAAAATTGTTTTTTCTTATTTCTCCATACTCGTTTATAAGCCAACAATTCTTTGAACATAATAAGGAATGAGATTGTATGAAAGATTATTTGACGCTGGCCAAGATCTAAATAAGAATTAATTAAAAGGGTTTTGTGTGATAACACACGCCTATTTTAACTTTAGTTAAATATTAAAAATATAATAGGATGCTAACTCGTTTAAAATTTGGAAAATCCTGTCTTTAACTTAGAATGATACCAAAAAATGTTTAAGCATCATTCTGATCCATCCAAAATTTTGCGCCAATTTTGTTTACTATTTCTCTTTTTCATTATCTCCAATTCCCCCTTCTTTATTATTTTATTTTACTGAAATACTATGTACAGTGAAGGCTCCCTTAGCCGGACAGCGACGGTCGTAACACTTTTGTCCGTCTAAGGCAGTTGTCCGCCCAAGGGAAAAAATAAAAAATAGTTATGTAAGGAAATGTATAATATACTGTGGCATTATGAAACAGTTTTGCACTTACAAGCCATGAAATTCATTCGAACTAAAAATGAACACGAAGATACAAGAAAAAAGACACAAAAACAGACTACAGCTGCAGAAACAAAATCCGTTATGAATTTGATCACAGACAGTAATTTGGTGAAATCGCATCTATGTCGCTGTAAGCCAGGGGGGCATTTTTAATGCAGAATAAATTTATTTAAAAGTATTACTAAAAAAATCTTTGAAATTTACATACTAAAAAAAAGTTTTTGTCCGCCTAAGGGAATTTAATTTAACAAATCGCGGCTAATATTCTTGTCCGCGTCCGGGTAAGGGAGTGTCCGCTTAAGGGATCATAAAATGTATGGAATTTACATCCAAGATCCACGGTCGTGAGAATTTGTCCGCCTAAAGGGATTGTCCGCTTAAGAGAGTTGTCCGCAATAGGAGCTTTCACTGTATATCGATAGTTATTATAATCAAGATATTTCAATTTTCTGATAGAGTCTCCTCCAGAATCGGTTCTTTTTGGAATAGTCAACCTTATAGACTGTAAAAACATTAATTTATTTATGAGTTATTTTCTATGTACATTACATGTATGTATGTACACCTATGTAATCCTACTATTGTTATACGCTTCAAATTTTGCCATACCACATCTCTTACGTTTGTCTGTATTTCCAATCCTTTTGTTTTATGATGTATTGAGATGACAATATGTCTGCGATGCTTTTCCATTAATTTTTTTTTCATGTGTAAGCTGATCCGAGAATTTACCAAATAAAATATCTTTTCTATATCTTATCAGAAATGCCAACATTTTTTATACTGCAATTTTTTTTAATAAAAACTTGTAGCTTACAATAAGCAAAAATTAAGGTACAACGTTCAATTGAAGTCGAACTGAACATGCAATTAAAATTCAAAGAGGATAGGTACAATTTTTGTTTGTTGTTGTGCAATAGACCATTGGACTAAAATTTTTGTATAAAATTGTAAATATTCATCTGAAATAATTTAGAAATTTTGCTAAGTATCCATTTTAGTTATCCTCAAATTTTAAAACAATATTTAAAAAAAAACCTACCGTATACCTATAATATATTATTTCAACTTTCAAAATTTGACGCAAGAGTACAAGAGCCGTTTATTAAAAAAAAATAAAGCACTGTTACGAAGAGAAAACTGTTTTTGCAAAACTCGGTTTCTATAGACCTCGAAACGTTATGAAATGTCAAAACATTTTTGGCTTTCAAGCAAGGTGTTAATTTATTTTGTGCCTTCACTAGGAATCTATTCTATTCTATCCCATTGTAGTATTAGCGCCTTCAGTTTCAAGTCCCTGAAGTTAGCAGAACAAAGTCATCAGAACAAAGGTTTTATGATTGCATAATTAGATGCTAATTAAGTAAATTTTGAAATCCTGATTTCAAGAAACCAAAATTTAAAAAAAACTCAATTTCCTTTTTTAAATTTCGGTTTTTTGAAATCAGGATTTCAAAATTTTGTTAAGATAATCAAGCATTTAATGCGTATTCAATGAGCACTTAATTCTAGAAAGAAATTTTGGCTAAAAAAAAAGTTCAAGAAAGTGGCCAAAATGGTCGATGAAGTTAGCAGAACACGGAGGGAGTTTTATAAATTTTGGTTTTTTGAAATCAGGATTTCAAAATTTTGTTGAAATAATGCAGCATTAGCTCGTATTCAACAAGCAATTTACTGTAAAAGCAGATTTTGGCAAATTCAATAATTTTTTTTTATTTTTCTTTTGTTATATTTTTTTTTTTTTTAGACAAATAAAGCATCAAAACATTTTTTTAATGCAATAATTCCTACTTTTCGTATCGGTCTGATATCAATCGCATATTTTTTTGTTATGTCTTATTCTTATCAACCAAAAAAAAAACATAAGCCGACTACCACGTTTCTCTTTTCCCACCTTATGATCCTTTTCATATAGTAACCTAACTAATGCTCATTTTTTTGTCGATTCAACCCCAAGGTTTGGCGTATCTTCAGTTTTCTATCAGTATTGTAAATTTGTAAGACACATTTTTACACCCTGAATACCATCTGCTTAAGTCTAATAGAATAATCGGCACAAAAGCTCTACAAGGACCCATTTTTTGTTTGTTTGCAGCACCCAACTCGGTAAGAAGGATGAGAGTAATAAACTGAGACAACCTTGTATAAGCATCTTACCTTTCTCACCATTTTCATGTTCTTATTTTTGTAGAAAATGAAAGTGAAAATGTTTTTTTTTTTCTAACAGAAAAATCTTTTTTTTTTTTTTCTAAGCAGAGTAAATTGGCCTGTGCGACTTGCGGGTAACGGCATATATAGGGCACCGGCAAGCAAATACAAATCTTCTTTAAAATATCATTCAAAATTAGATGGGCAGGGAGAATCTGATTCAACTATACAATTTATTAGCGAGCACTGGAGCTTCTGAGAATATTCCCATTGGGAGGAAGAACGAAAGAAATGGTATAACGACTTGATTTAAAATGCTGTGAAATTAAGCTGGTCGGCTTGTGGGAGTTTTTACTATAAAAGTAAAGCAACAAGGACTCTGGCAGGCAACTACTACAAATATAGAAAAAATTTTACACAACTTTGGAAATCATAGGTGAATTTCACCTAATTTTTACTTTTAATATATGTAGGTACTACTACCATGTACCTAGTAGCCGTGGCATGATGGTTAGTGCGATGGACTGTTATGCTGGAGGTATAGGTTCAACCCCCAGTCTCATTTACTAATAATACTAATAACAAAAAAAACGGATACTGACTCTTGCGAGGAACCTTCCAGAGTATCTGTTAGCATAGAAAAGTTACATTAGCCGTAAACTGTAGATCCCCTCCATTCCTGGAGACACGCACACCAGGAATGGTTGTAAGTCACTAGGCCCTAGTTATCATGGGCTGTTGTGCCATCAAATTTAAAAAGTACTACGTAATATTGGGCAAGTTTTGGATTCATAAATTACGATATAACGATAATAGAGAGCCCGAAAAATTGGGTTCCGCAATTCCGTCTGTCTGTCTGTACCTCGACCTACAGCCTAAACTAAAGATTTTGGGGTGATTTTCTAGATATAAAATCGAAACTTATATTTAAGCTCCAAATATAACCAACCAACTTTTAAGATTTGTTGATTTTTTGGTTAAATTTTTTTTATTTCATACACCCATATGGTTGGTAAAATACTAAAATCCGAACCACGGAACTAGTGAAATCCTCTCCGACAATTCTTTCAAACGAAAACGACGAAAAAAAGTGGCCAGTAATTTTGCATTCTAGACGACTCCTATTTACCTATCTTGTTCGTCCTTGCCATGCTTCGTTTTTTTCTTCAACAAAGTCGGGATCGTGTGTCGGTTGGTATGGTGCTCCAGCTTATCGATATTCCTTCAGTAAAACTCTTGAAGATAATCTATTTTCGAGTATCTTGGTCGGTTTGATTCAAATTTCCACAACACAAAAATTATTAAAGAAAGAAAGAAAAGAAAAACCGTCAAACCGCAAAGTACAAGATTATTCATAGTTAGGTGGGTAGCTAAGGTACATCCCGTCCTTTGCAGTTCGACTATAGTCTTCTCCTTTAGAAAACAAATGCGAATACCATGGAATAAAAAAATTCAGGATAACCAGAGAAGGACATCAACAAACGAGCCTTCTTATATTATAGCGCACACAAGAACCTCAGTACTTACTCTTTAAAAAAAAAGTATTTTTACATCTAGCACGTTTATACACCTATTTGTGGAATGCTAAAAACAAAAACAACAATCCTTTGCCCTCATTTTTCTTCTTCTTAGTCTAAAATAAAGGTGTCTTTGCGATGTCTAAAGTAATTTAAACATCAATCTTGTGGAATGGTAAGTGCGGTTACCTATAGAATGTTACCGAAAAAAATGATGACTGAGAGACTATAAAGTAATATAAGGGCAAGGGTTGAAAAAGAGAATCCCTAATTTGGCACAAAGTATCCTAATAAAGTCGACTTATAGCCTGACTTTATATACATAGGTAGGTAGGTATATAAAGTGGTGTGAGTTTTGTTAGTGCCACTAAGTGCTTTTATGCAAGCGCATGAGGCATGAAAAAAGGATTTTTCAGTTTTAATTTTATTATTTAGATTTTTAAGATTCCACAGATTTTATGGTCGTAAACATTTAAAAAAGTACATTCATTCTGAGAAAAACCTAGTTATTCGTTTTATGTTTTTTTTAACTATAGCACTCAATTCTTTTAGCGTTTTATAATTTTTTGCAGATGGGAAATATTGGTTTTAATCGTATTTTTTGTTACGTTTTAAATGTTAAAATTGATTAAAAAAAGTTTAAGTTATGTAAAGCAAAATGTTTATTTTTGCCCCTTCAAGTTCAAGCTAAATCGACGTTTAGTCAAGGGTTAACTAAATACGTAATTTGAATTGCCAACTATCTACACTAAGTACATTCAAGTCTTTTTCTTTTTGATCACACAACACCATCCTTCCAGTTTTTGAGAAAGGAAAATAAAACAAATTACTGACCGAACAATTTTATGTCAAACATTTTTGAAATAGTGTGTTTAAAAAGCACGGAGTTTTGCAATATCTCGACAAATAAACTAAACTAAAGAAGTGAAAATTGGAAATAGTCTAAGTAATTCCAAGATATTAAACCTCAGGGTTCTGTGCTTGGACCTCTTTTGTTTTTGATATACACTCCGCTCCAATTGAATAGAAACAAACTTTTTGTTTACTATCAGAGCGCGTAGCACTTTGGTAAATATATAAATCCACCTTTTTGTTTTAGTTTTTTTAAGAGGGATCTACTGAGAATAAAACTGCATGGGCAGAATAATTAAGAAAAATACCATTTGGTTATTTTTTACCACTTTTCTAATTTCTTCATTAAAACCACTGTTTTTTTATGCGTCACTTGAAATGAAAAAATGCAGTAAAAGAGGGTAGTTTTTTATTAACAATCATATTCTTATAATTTGTGGCACCACCTTCATTTGAAATAACTTCAAAAACCCTGTTGGAAAATGAATCGTACAGTTGTTTTTTGTAATTTCAAGCAATTGCACTCTGTGCTTCTTTAATTGAAGCAGTAAGTGGTTCTTTGTCCTCATATTGACATCCAGAATCGTATACCCTACAAAGCATCCATCCCCATATGTTTTTGATGATATTAAGGTCCAGAGAGTACGGTGACCATTGAAGCAAGGTAACATTTTTCTCGGATGTCCAACTTTCAATGATCCTTGCGTTTTGGATCGGCGCGTTGTCTTGTTGAAATGGCCATGTTATTGGTCGAAAAACATCGGTAAACTTAGGGAAGGCTTCTTGCAATATTTGCTTGTAGGAGTTTGCCGTCATTTTCATCGTGGGAACTCCAGATTTATTGTTCCAAACCAGCAAATCGCAACCCACACCATTATACCACCTTCTTGGCTATGGTGGCGCTCTAAAAACCTTGGTTGTTTCCTCATGTCATAAAGATACTAATTATATCCGTCCGGACCATCTAAATTAAATTGTTTTTCGTCTGAAAATACCACTTTTCTCCACTCTTCCTTTCACGTCATATTCTTCCTGCAAAAATATTTTCTATTTTGTATTCGTACTGGCTATAACGGTGGCTTTTCTTCAATTTTAGGTGCTTTAAATGTTGGAACCAATGCACAACACGTCTAATAGTATTAAGACTAGCTGTAATTCCGCTCTTCGGGTTGTTTTTAGCAGCAGAGTCACTTGAATTGGAAGCCAGTCTTATTATCTTTCTTCGGTCTGCTTCTGTTGTGGCTCTTACTTGTCTAACTTTTATATTTGTCCATATTATTCTTTGTTTCTAAGGTACGACCAAACAATTTTAAGACTTCTTATTTTTTTGGCAATTGTGGGTAGAGGAAGCTTCTTTTGCGCGTGTCCTTCTATTTTAGCTTTTTCTGCAGCGTTTAATGGTTTTCCGCGGTTCATTCTTTCTTTGATCAAACAATTATTATTTTTAATCTACACTTCCATTATTATAAAAATATCTTTTCTCCTAACCGTAACCTAAAGATAAAAATCGCATACTGTTTCTATTCAAGTGACGCAAAAAAATAGTATTTTTAATGTAGTAATTAGAAAAATGGTAAAATATAACCGAATAGTATTTTTCTGAATTATTCTGCTCATGCAGTTTTATTCGCAATAGATCCCTCTTAAAAGAACTGAAACAGAAAGGTGGATTTCTAAATTTACCAAAGCGCAACACGCTCTGATAGTAAAAAAAAGTATGTTTCTATTCAAGTGGAGCGGAGTGTACGTCAACTCAATTTTTGAACTTCCCTTTTTTAGTAAGGTCAAGGATTTCGCGGATGATCTTGCGTTTGCTTCTAGGCTTCAACAAGTCCCTTAAATCTAGTTGCTGATAATAATAATGAAGTTCATTTGCTTAGACTTGGGTTGGTTAAACACAAATAGATAATTAGCAAAAAAAAAAATGTTTTATGGCCTCAGCGCATTGGATCTTGAAAAATACGTCTATGAATATGAGCAACAAAATGGCATCCCAAAATTTTAGCACAGAACTAGCTGGGGCTGAATAACGCAACAAGCTCTTCGTATGAAATTTTTTGTTTGTCAAAAGATAATTTTTTTTTGTATTGTGTGTGTTTGACCAATTCTTTTAAATTTTTATTGACTATATTTTGAGTAGGCTCTTTTGGTCTATTTGAATTTGGAATGCAAATAAAAAACTTTATTCCATTCTTTACTCAACGTTTCGTAAGAATTACTTACTTCATCAGAGGTTTTGTTCTTTCAAAATAACTAATTTAAAAAGTTCTTACAATTGTATTAATTCATACCACACTTGTCACATAATTTAATTAAAAAAATAAGTTATTTTTTCAATGGTGTTTTTAAAGCTAATCGTTTGACCGTGGTTACCCGTTTTCAGTTCATGACCGTCATTACCCAAGGTGGGCAATAACGATCAAGTTGGACTTTTTTTAAAACTTTTTTTTTTTGTTAAAGTATATTTAATAGAATTTATGTTCCTTTTGAAAAACCTTAAGAAGTTAGTAATTTATGTTTTGCATGTAAAATAAATAATATTAAAAAAAAATTACAGAGTCTTTTCATACATTTTTCTTAACTGACCATGATTCGACCACCCTACCTTACTATCTATAATGATAATTGCTTCAAAATAACGTCTATAAAGCTAGCACATACACATTAGCATAATCAATTTAAACTATAACTAGAATTTTGTGCTCTTTTTGTGCTATTTTTGTGTGGAAGTCAATATTTTTGTGCTAGCATAGTTTTCGTTTTATGCAAATCTATGCTACCTTAATATTAAGCTAGCAAAACTTTTAAACCGCCCAGCATAATCAATTAAAATAAAAACTAGAATTTTGTGCTATTTTTGTGCTTTTATTCTGTGCAAGTCTCGATTTTTGTGCTACCATAGTTTTTGATTTATGCATAATTATGCATTTGTATGCTACCATATAAAGCTAGCAAAACTTCTAAACCGCTCAGCATAATCAGTTGAAATAAAAACTAGAATTATGTGCTATTTTTGTGCTTTTATTCTGTGCAAGTCTCGATTTTTGTGCTAGCATAGTTTTTGATTTATGCATAATTATGCTTCCCATATAAAGCTGGCAAAACTTCTAAACCGCTCAGCATAATCCATTGAAAAAAAAACTAGAATTATGTGCTATTTTTGTGCTTTTATTCTGTGCAAATCTCGATTTTTGTGCTAGCATAGTTTTTGATTTATGCATAATTATGCTTCCCATATAAAGCTAGCAAAACTTCTAAACCGCCCAGCATAATCAATTGAAATAAAAACTAGAATTATGTGCTATTTTTGTGCTTTTATTCTGTGCAAGTCTCGATTTTTGTGCTACCATAGTTTTTGATTTATGCATAATTATGCATTTGTATGCTACCATATAAAGCTAGCAAAACTTCTAAACCGCTCAGCATAATCAGTTGAAATAAAAACTAGAATTATGTGCTATTTTTGTGCTTTTATTCTGTGCAAGTCTCGATTTTTGTGCTAGCATAGTTTTTGATTTATGCATAATTATGCTTCCCATATAAAGCTAGAAAAACTTCTAAACCGCCCAGCATAATCAATTGAAATAAAAACTAGAATTATATGCTATTTTTGTGCTTTTATTCTGTGCAAGTCTCGATTTTTGTGCTTGCATAGTTTTTGATTTATGCATAATTATGCTTCCCATATAAAGCTAGCAAAACTTTTGAACCGCCCAGCATAATCAATTGAAAGTCCTGCCTCACGTAACACAAAAAATGACCATCGTCTAGACGATCACGTTTTGACGATCAAATATTTGATGTAGTAAGTCGATAATCATCAAAACTCTATCGTTAAAACGATGGCTTTTGGGTGATACCTAGATACAAAAAGTTTATTTATTTTGCAAAGTGACAACAAAAATTCGAGAAAAATACAAATTATATGAAAAATAAAAAAAAAAAAAAGTGCGCCAGCAGGGAACGAACACCGAACCTCTCGGTTATAAATAACTATTCCACCGCGCCACCATCAAATTTAAAAGTTGTCGATTTTTTGAATTTACAAGCAAACCGTGCACTACTTCATGTTTATCGTTTTAAAATTACGGTATGACACCCCAGTTTATTTGGTTATTTTTTTTTTAAAATACAAGTTGAGATTGATGCTGTTACATTAGTAGGTATTTTAAATCAATTTTCTTTGATTTATTTAAAATCATGCTATTTATCTATAGGTAGGTAAAAATAATATAAAACAATTCTCTCTTGCAAATATTTTTTCCCAATGTTACCTATCATACAAGCATTAAAAGTTCTCTAAACCTACTTTGCCTAGCTTTTTCTTGGATAGTTTGATTAGTGTGGAAAACTACCCTTCAACTGAATAATATTATGGCGTTAAGTTCAGCTTCAGACAGTTTAATAGCTACCAAAAAGATTCCATTACGAAGATCTTTTTTTAAATTGGCAAAACGGCTTTCTAAAAACCTTAGCCCTGGGACAACGTATTGCCAAAATTTAAATTGTGTATGAAAGACTGACATTTTTGGCTTCCAAACGTTCGAGCTTTTTTTTTTTTTTTTTATTTTGGTCGTTATATTTCAAAACTGCGATGATATGTTTCGAAAAATTACGTTAAACTGCCAAATGGCTTCCCAATTTCCTGAAAACAGGACGGATGTTGTCATATAATATAATATATACATATAGGTATGTATATTTTTAGAGGTAGTAAACAGGGCTTCTATTCATTTGAAACTGATTTTTGAATTATAAAAAGTAAATTTTCTAATTTTAATAGTGTCTTTAGGTACCTAGCTAAATATGAAATAAATAGCATACAACTTTTTCAAAGTGCCATATGTATATTCTTATAATTTAATTCAATAAAAAAAAAACAAGCATAAAAAGAAAATTTTTATTAAAAAATAACACGTTTTATAATGTTTTTTTCTTGCAATAAAAAGTCGTTATTTTCAAATAGTTCGAAATCTTAGTTTATCCAATCGCAATAAGATGGTTTTTTTTTTTCGAAGATCTATTTATATGAAATAGTCAAGACTCAAGAGAGAGGAGAATCAAGGAATGTTATTATGAGTTGCATGCAACTTATAGTAGTCAAAAAAAGCAAAAAGAATAATGTGAGTTTGTGTGGGTCAGTATGATTGCGCCAACATCAACCAACACATTGAATTGCATAGAAGGGGGTGAAGGACGAGAATATTTTTGTTGTGTGTAGCATACATATGCATAATTATGCATAAATCAAAAACTATGCTAGCACAAAAATCGAGACTTGCACAGAATAAAAGCACAAAAATAGGACATAATTCTAGTTTTTATTTCAATTGATTATGCTGAGCGGTTTAGAAGTTTTGCTAGCTTTATATGGCAGCATAAATATGCATAAATCAAAAACTATGCAAGCACAAAAATCGAGACTTGCACAGAATAAAAGCACAAAAATAGCACATAATTCTAGTTTTTATTTCAATGGATTATGCTGAGCGGTTTAGAAGTTTTGCTAGTTTTATATGGGACGCATAATTATGCATAAATCAAAAACTACGCTAGCACAAAAATCGAGACTTGCACAGAATTAAAGCACAAAAATAGCACATAATTCTAGGTTTTATTTCAATTGATTATGCTGAGCGGTTTAGAAGTTTTGCTAGCTTTATATGGCAGCATAAATATGCATAAATCAAAAACTATGCAAGCACAAAAATCGAGACTTGCACAGAATAAAAGCACAAAAATAGCACATAATTCTAGTTTTTATTTCAATGGATTATGCTGAGCGGTTTAGAAGTTTTGCAAGCTTTATATGGGACGCATTATGCATAAATCAAAAACTACGCTAGCACAAAAATTGAGACTTGAACAGAATAAAAGCACAAAAATAGCACATAATTCTAGTTTTTATTTCAATGGATTATGCTGGGCGGTTTAGAAGTTTTGCCAGCTTTATATGGGAAGCATAATTATGCATAAATCAAAAACTATGCTAGCACAAAAATCGAGACTTGCACAGAATAAAAGCACAAAATAGCACATAGTTCTAGTTTTTATTTCAACTGATTATGCTGAGCGGTTTAGAAGTTTTGCTAGCTTTATATGGTAGCATACAAATGCATAATTATGCATAAATCAAAAACTATGCTAGCACAAAAATCGAGACTTGCACAGAATAAAAGCACAAAAATAGCACACATTTCTAGTTTTTATTTCAATGGATTATGCTGGGCGGTTTAAAAGTTTTGCCAGCTTTATATGGGAAGCATAATTATGCATAAATCAAAAGCTATGCTAGCATAAAAATCGAGACTTGCACAGAATAAAAGCACAAAAATAGCACATAATTCTAGTTTTTATTTCAACTGATTATGCTGAGTGGTTTAGAAGTTTTGCTAGCTTTATATGGTAGCATACAAATGCATAATTATGCATAAATCAAAAACTATGCTAGCACAAAAATCGAGACTTGCACAGAATAAAAGCACAAAAATAGCACAAAATTCTAGTTTTTATTTTAATTGATTATGTTGAGCGATTTAAAAGTTTTGCTAGCTTAATATTAAGGTAGCATAGATTTGCATAAAACGAAAACTATGCTAGCACAAAAATATTGACTTCCACACAAAAATAGCACAAAAAGAGCACAAAATTCTAGATATGGTTTAAATTGATTATGCTAATGTGTATGTGCTAGCTTTATAGACGTTTCAAAATATTAAGAAATTATAAATATTTGAGAGCTATTATCGACAGCAATCTGAAATGGAATGACCATATTTTTGTCCTTAAAATAGTATCTTCTTTCTTCGCTGCGTTGTTTTTATCGACTTTCAAAATATTGCTCCTTAAAAATCTTAAAAAATATCTATTATGGAATTTTGCATTCAAGGATACAATACGGAATTTGTTGCTAGGGTCGAGCATATCGCAATCAGATTCAGCAGTTCATTGTTTTACAAAATACGTTGCAAGACAAATTTGCAAAATAAGCAAACTCTTGAACTCTCTAAGAAACTTAAAATTCTTCCTGTGAAACATTTATATTATTATAAAGTTCTAAAAAGTTTTTCGTAAGAAGTGGTTATCGCCAGTTTTATATCTGATTTATATAATCTTCGAAGTAATGCTAGGCCCACTGTTAATATTCCGCGTTTTCGTACAACCGGTTTTAGAAATTTGTACTCAATTGTTTGTTCAATACTCTTCCTTCTTCGATTTGTTGGTGCGCTTTATTGTTTAATATCTCATTCAATTTATAATTTGTCGAATTATCTCTGTGTCTTGATAACTAACTTGAAATGTTAATTTTATTTACCTACATATCTAATATATATTTGCCCTCAAACTAAAAAAAATAACTTTTTCGAATTATGAAGTGGCATTTTACTCTATTTAAAAATTTAAATACAAATATAAAATGCCTCTAAATACTATTCTCTCTAAATAAGACCAATGTTTTGGAATTATACCTTACCTAGGTATGTATTGTACATATTTATCAATTGTTATTATTTATTATTATTATTATTATTTCTACAGTATATTTTGTATTTATGAGGAATGAAGAATTAATTGAATTGAATTATTTGAGGAGATAGAAAATTATTTTTCATTTGCTTTATTGTATGCAAATTCTGAAAAATATGACAAAGTGATTCGTTGACACAGGTTTTTCGAAGAAAGCTCTTAAAGGGCAAGAAAATGTTATGAAATAAGTGATAGTAAAATATTATCAGTTATGTTACCTGATAAGAAGTACATAAACAGTTTTTTATGTTATGTTTAAACAAACATTTAGTGCAAGGGTTACCTAAATTTAAGTGGTTAATGCATGGGGTTGCCACGCTTTAAAGATCAATTTTTCGATTTTATCAATTATCTGACGCAGCTTATACGGTAAATCCTTAAAAAAAATACGATAAATAGGAAGTTTTATTTAAAAAATTTTAAATTGGTGTTTTTTTCTTAACCGGAATTTCAATAGGGTAAATTAGGCAAAGATAAAAATCTAGAATTTATTTTCTAAACAAAAAATGATAGAGAATATTGGTTGGTCTCGGTAATCGATATTAATATCTATATCGATTACAAAAAAAAATAAAGTCTTGGAAACATACATAAATATATGTACTTACAAAAAATGTGATCAATCTACAACTCGAGATATAAATGTTTGGAAGCCAAAATATGAAAAATAGACATTGGAGAAAAAAATTTATATAAATCAGGGTGATGTTTTTTTGGAAATAAGTTTCCTATTTCTAAAAAGCAGATAAGAAATACACCCGTATTTGCCAAATTTTCGATTTAAGCTTTTTTTTTTCAAAGTATACATTTTTGTTTATATCAGTTTAAATGACTTTTGATTTTTTCCTTTTTACCTGCATTGGTATTTTCATTAAAAACCGTATCTGCACAAAAATACATTATTTTTTTTAAAATTTTTTTTATACCCATGAAATTCTTTTAATTATAATATTTAATTATAATATTGGCTTACAAAATCAATTTTCGGTTTTAACCTTTGTTTACATTAATTTACCTTAACAAAACTCTGAGTTTCAAAAATTCCGGCATTATAAAATTATATTTTCCCCACATTATATTGGAGGGTGAAACTTACGAAAGATTCATATCTTTATATTCAGTATTTTGGTCAACAATAGATTCTAGATCTTTTAATTTGCCAAAAAAAATTTCGGAGTCGTCACGGTATTGGTCCAGTCTTGTATAACTGATGAGTAGTATGTAGACTCGGTTTATAAAGATAGAATTTAATCATTTTTGGATCAATTTTAAAAGAAAAAGGTAGTAGAAAAATCTTATTTTATGAATTTTCTACACTGTTTACGTTGTTGACCAGCTAATGTCGACAGTCGACAATGGTTAATTGTCTACCTTTGAATGTTTACACGTAGACAATCGTGTAGTCTACATTTATAGTTTACACGGAAAAACACTGTATAAGGTGTTTCTGGCTGTTGTATAATGATAAAATTCGGTAGAGCGGTAGGCCTCACAATAAGTGCAAAAGAAAAAAATTAAAATTTTAGATTTATCATTTTAAAGTAATTAATTATATGTAACACTTCTGATTACTGTAGAATAATGAAAGTTGATACAGCGCTAGGGCTTGCAATGCATATAAAGGAAAAAATTAACAATTTGTGAATTTCCATTTAGGGGGCGTGGCATCCACCCCACCCACTGTTTAGAATTGTTATTATTTGTATTGAGCATTTAGTAGGAGAACTTGGCTCTTTTTTAAAGATTTATATTTTTGGTGCAATGTTTATCAACTCAGCAGGACACTCTTTGCAACGCGGATAAAAAAGTGTATGATAATGAGCTGCTAATTAGTTACGCAAAAAAAAAAGGATCACCCTCTTCGTTTTCGAAAAAATAGCGTTTCCTTCTATGATGACGTCATAATAGCAGATACCCTTGCGTAACATATTAGCAATTAAGAAGTAGCTAATTAAGTACCATATACCAACTTTTTAATTTGCAGTGGAAAAAATTGTCCTGCTTAGTTGATACGCACCATTTTTCGGATGAATTAAGGAATTTAAAAAAATATTGATTTGTGTCTATCCATTTCATCCATTTGTTTTGATTCTTAAAAACAAAACATGAAAAGTCATCGTAAAATGTTTGTCCTCAAAAAATCTGCAAAATATCAGTTTTTCAAGATTTCTAAGTTTTATGGGGCGACTCGAAATGTTTAATATATCTTTTTTTCGTAAAATTTATATTTCATAAACAAAAACAGATTGATCTTAAATTTAGGTCTTGGGAGGGAGGCCAAGGAGGAAAACATTTGGATTATTATATTCAATTCGAAATTATCAATAAGATCTATATGTACGTACCTACACCTACACATGTCGTCGCTTTTCTGGCAGAGTGGCATAATTCGAAATTTTGTCATTTTTGAGTTTAGAACACAGAACTGATCAAAAAAAATCTTGATTTTTCTGTGTAATCGGCATTCACCTACTCTTTTTAGTTTCCTTGTTCTGAAAAAGTGTCCCCGTCTATTTTTACAAACATCCCCGTCATTTGGTATGCATTAGTGATACTTTTGTAGTTAAGCTAGTAAGTCCCACAGTACACATATAGAAGGTAATATCTTCCGAGTGTTCATTTTTGTTCAGTTCTGCGCATATCTTGTATTTTGTTTTTGTAAATTGTGGTCGAGGGTCATTGCGACTCGGAAACTCTTGTGTTTTGTTTTTGTAAATTCTGACAGGCAGGTCACTGTAATTTTCGAAGATGCGCAATATATTACCTTCAATATGTGTACTGTGAGTAAATCCTATAAAATAGAAGAAATCAGCTAAGTTTTTTTTTTTATCATTTCTTCATTTTTTCGATTATTCCATTTTTCCAAAAAAAAAAAAAAAAAACACTTTTTCCATAGATTCAGAAAAAAATAATTGGGAAAATTATTACATTTTTTTTGAAAACGTTTTAAATCAGATAGATGTTTTTTCATTATTGCGTTTTCTAATTCAATTTTTTCATATATTCAACTTTTGAGTTTTTTTATTAACAACAAAAAGAATTTTTTTAATATGGGACGAAAAGCTTTAAATGGCTCTCCTGAAAAAAAAGAAAATCGTCTACCAGAAAAGCGACGATGTGTCTTTTTTTGAAAATGTTCATCCTTAAGAAACCTTTCGAGTTCTAGAACTTTTCCTTTAAAAAAATTATAATTAGAGATATATATCTTTTAATTGTAAACTATTTGGAAGAATAGACTTTTTACTGCAACTGTTCTCTACTCGTAATAGCGTGATAGTAGATAAAAGAACAAGTTTAAAAGCCTCATATGAAATCAACTACTTCAACTCTAGAAATTGTTAACAAGTTTTTTTTGTTGTGTTTGAATGAATGAAAAGGCTCAAGGATCTTGTGCGTGTGTGAATGCGGATGCATCAGATGGAGCCCATAATGTGGTGAAAGCTCTTACAATAGTACCTATACCGGGGTCGAAACCCTACCGTGATATTATGGGAAATGTTATAGGTATATAATATGTATATACATATTGTAGAAAGATGAAAACTAAGGATTATATTGCATAGCATTGAATTGCACACACACACAACATACACCACCTGCAAGTAGTTGAGGTTATTCTGAGTTGAAGGAAGTATTAAAGCTATCAAATAACTTTTTTTTTCATTTTTGAATGAATATAAAGGCACTTAAATTATGCATTTGCAAGTCAAAAAAAAAAAAATAAAAAGAAAGCTATGAAAAAAAGAGGCAGCGAAAGTGTGTACACATCTTTTTTTCAACTTTTATCCTCCTCGTATCATAGACCATCAACATCACCAAGAAAATGTTACATAAATGATATTTTACCACAAAAAAGATTCGTTTATTCAGATGTACATACGTACCTATCTCTACCACAATCAGACGTCCAGAAATGATATGTTTGCTGGATTATATTTCAGATAAATCAAAATGGAGTCAAGAAAAGCTAAGAATTGGCAAAGAGCTTTGTATAAATGTGTTAAATCATGCATGCCTAAGATTCTATAAATGTATGTAAGAGTGTACATTTGGGTATACACAGTATAGATGGATACGCCATCTATGGGGATAATATTATAATCTTCTCAAACCAAAAGATATACATTTTGATGGCCAAGTTTGAATCTTTATCTTGTAATAAAAATCTCTAGCTATAGTATAGTCGTTGTATATTCAATAGTATGAGTGAAGGATGGTATAGATACATTTTTAACGCAAATCTTTCTACCTAGATGCAAAACATTGCTATCTAAGGAGTTGAATGAGGTTTCTTGATTGACGGATGTGTGAATAATGTATGAGTTTGAAAATGGTTTATGAGTAAGATATAGAGGAATGAAATTGTTAAATTGAATATTTTAAGCCTTTATATTTGATCACAAATTCACAGGGATTTTTTTTTTATTTTTTTTGTGTAAAAAATCAGAATTGTTAGGGCTAACAAAATCCACATTGAATCATTTTGCTTTAAAACATCCCGAATAAAAAATATGAACCTGAAAGATTATGTTGTCATTTCTGCAAAACAAGTTATCCTTTATAATCTCATTTCTTTCACTTGCGTACCAATCCAACATTATTATACTCGATCTACAACACTTTCAAATGAAATATTAAAGGAAAATATTTTTCTGTTTAACGAATGGTCAATATACATGAAAATTATGTTCTTACAAATGTATTTGGTTCATCTCAAAATAGCACAAGTTTAAAGCTATTTTATTATTGGTGATTTCTGCAACCATCAACAGGATACTATACATCGGATGTTTTTTTTTAGAAAGCCAAATCGATAAAAATTTGTTGCCAAGATACCTATAGGCCAAATTGAATTATTATTCTAGTCAAAAAAAAAAAAAATTTGATTCCGGCCCAAACTTTAACGAAGAATGACTTTGAATTTTTCAATTATCATTGGTAAAGTAGTTCAATCATTGAAATAATAAAAGTCATTTTATGTGGAAGGTTTGGCAGAAATAAATTTTTTTTTGCTAGAAATAATAAGCGAATCATAACTTTTTTTTTGTCTTAAAAACACAATAAAGCTTTTCAAACAGTTCAAAACTAACAATTAAAATTTTCAATGATCGTTTTCAATTAGCTACAACTGGCACCTTAGAGGGTATACCTTGTATGAATTCTCGCTGGTTGGCGTCTCACGTCACACGTTTATATTAGCGAATATTAGTACATTAGCGTATCATCCGTGTAGAGCAAATAATGTTATAGAATGTAAGTTGTCAAATTACGGTTCCTTGAGCACGTCCTGCACTTGTAGTTTTTTGTCGATTGATTGTTTACGATCTGGACAAAGGAGTATCTAAAATCAAAAAATTGAAAATTATTTTAATTATTAGGTACTAGGTCTAAAAACTTTAGAAAGGTTAGTTTATGTATTAGTCCCCACCAGTGGTACAAACAACGCACTTGACTATGGATTTTGGGACCTTAAGAGCGGATGAAGCAAAATGCCTCTAGCCTCCATAGAATAAGATCTTCTAGGATTTGGCTGGGGTAAATCAGTAGAGAGATATCCAAAAACTGCGTAAGTAAATACTTTTCAAATTTTGGCTATGTTCCGCATTTCTTCGGAAAATAGGAATTGTTGACGTATATTTGTTTATCAGGATCACAAGGAATATTATAATTACTTGGGGAAGCTTCCTTATGATTTAGTTGGAAATAACATATGTCTGGCTACATCTTCGGAGGAAGCCTTCAGCCGGCTCGGGATAGCTTTGATGAAAAAAGTAATTTCTGTACCTGCTGGATTGTTGATTTGAATCTCCTAAGACAGCAAGTTTATTATAGGGCTTGTCCTCAAATGCTTTAACCTTATATGCTTTATTTTAACTTCCCTTTGACAAAATTAATATTTTTGAAAAAATTTTACAATTTTTTGAGACCTAAAACTCTGATTGATACTCAGTTACCTTTTTAGCCCAAAGAAACAGTGATTGGCAAATATTAGGTATCTCATCTTGTTCTCGTTGACTCTTAAACATCTCTTTGTTGCTTCAGTCTTAATACTCATAAAAGCAGCACTTTAAGAAATTCAATTCTGCCAGCCACAAACTACTTCAGGCTTTTACACAAAACAATAAAACAGAAGCTTACGTAAAGACTGTTATCTTATCTCTTATGATTGAAATTTATATGCGTTAGTGCATAGTTTGTTTTAAAATATCTATGCATATAAGTGGAGCTCATTATGGTGACTTTATGGCCAAAATCGTTCGATGTTTTAGTTATGTTGGGCGCCATATATTTTGTAAAACGATCGAGTTTGGATAGGGAAAGGAACATTTCTAGGGCTTCGGTTAGTTAGATAGCTCTCATAACATAAGAAGTACCAATGCATGCCATTCTCTTAATTATTGTCATGGATTTAAATTTGGTTAACTCATCTAGGGCTGGCAACCAAGCCAACCATGCGTCAATGAAAACGGGCTTAATGATCGCAAACTCTGTGTCCCTTTTTCTTAAATGTTCTTTGTTTTATTTAGTTTTCATTTAATTATACCAAGCTCGGATATTTAGCCGTACCTTATTTATGGTTAGAGTTTAAATTTGGAATGTTTCGTTTTCTACGGTAAACACAACTGGTCCTTTCGTATATGGGTTGACTTTAAGTCTGCATTTTTTTCCAATTTCTACGGTACATTTTGTAAATAAAAAAAACAGAGAAGTTCTTTTCTTTGTCGCCATTAGGTCTGCAGAAATCCTCAATATTGACTGCTGTTCTACTACAATGCTTCCTTAATCGTCTTTGTTGGCCTTGGTTTTGGCACGAGAAAGCCTGGGTAGATAAGATACTTACCTATACGGATCAGAGGTAGGTAAAGAAAGCATTATTCGTCAATTTCCAATTATTTTCATCAAATCTACGTTTTCTTGTTTTCAAATCAAAAATTACACAAAACACCAAAAATGCACAACGTGTATTTTTGCTGCACAAATATACATACTATAAAATCCCACACATAACCAAAATCATAAATATTTTACCGCAGATCTAAAACCCATGCATCTACACTTGTATAGAATTTATGTAAAACAATAAAGGACGATAACCAAGTGTGATATTGAGATGGATACTGAAAGAGATCTACAATGCACCATACAGAGAAAGAGAGGTAGATAGAGACAATTTGCAAAACAATAAAATTCAATAAACCAACCAACCAACAAACAATCTGACATGTCATAAATAATCAAATCCTCAATTATTTCGATCCGATTCAGTGAATACGAGAGGCATCAGTATCTATATAGATGATACACACAGGCTCATCCTGTATCATTGTCGTCTCCATCGTAAACCTCATCTACTCGTTGTCCTTGAATAAGGACTCACAACACTTCAAACGCATCATTGTATTGATGCCGATTGCTCACTTGTGCGTTGAACTTATAAACAAAATACGGACGAAGGCATCACACACAATGAGTACACAAGGAGTATAGGTATTCGATACACCCACAGTAGGCATTGGGCCCTATACTCTGACTCATGTTCCTCATATGATATGCCCATTGAATTTGCGGAATCCTTTATCCTTGAGAGAAGGAGAACATACCGAACAACAACCCAAATACAAGGACCATACATCTAATACGCAATAAAATCAAAAATCCAGACAAGCAAATAGATATAGATAGACATGCATTGATGGATACTAAGATACGTTATCAATGCGATGTATTGCAATAATTCAAAAGTTTACAATCATCTCCTGGTCTGGCTCTGGAGCAGTAGCAGATACCTACCACAGCCAATGTGTACTCTAAAATAATTTGAGTACCAGCTATATATGCCTAGACGAATCCTTTTTATCTTCTTCTTTTGTTAATATGTACCCCAAGTGTAGGTTTGCTATTTTTTTCTTTTTAGATAAATTTTGCATAAGCTTTCCCTTTTTTGTCCTTCTGATGCAATATATTGTTGGTACATATGTCGATGTTGTATACAGGATATGCATACAGCATATAAAAAATATATAAATCAATATGAAAACGCACTCCTTTAGGTACTCAACACCCTAACACTGCCCAGATCAGAACTGGGATCCCCTCATCAGGATATTGCAGATATAGTCCTTTTGTAGACGGACTAGAAAAGATAAACCCTTTGTATGGGATACGGAAGCAAAAAGGGGCTACAATTGCACTGTGCGACCGATGACGACGACATGCGTGTCTGTATAGGAGGAAAGGGATACATCTATGCTGGATAAACAATTTCAATGTTTGCGGTGGCAGTGAGGATACGAGATTGAGTTTATATTATTATTATGCTCAAGGATATACGATTATGTACCTAGTATATGAACATCCTCTTGTAAACTTGCTTTAAAGTGAACTTGTGTATCCTGAACAACTAAACAGTAGAGTCTAAAGGTTTTCTGTCAGTAAGTAATTTTTATGGCTATATACAAGTTTCAGAGATAATTACCTATAATTTTAGTTAATTATCATGACTTTCTTGTACTCTCATAAGCGGGGTGTTTTGCATAAGATCCGGCAAAAGGCTTGGACGTGTAGGTTAAATCCAGACAAAATATTAATATTTTCCATTTTATATACAGTGGTGGCCAAAATAATAAGAGTGAAACCAATTTTTTTAATTAATTTGCTATAAAAGCTTTATTTGTTATATATCCCCATGAAATTAATACATATATTTTTAACAAAATACTTCTCTGTCTGATTATAAATTTTTTTTACAAAAATAACTGTCAATAACTTAAAATCCTGTTTTTAGTTGATTTTTATCCTGGTCAAAAAAATAAGAGCGTGGAACATATTTCACCTAAAAATAAAATAAAACCAAATTAAACGCTATTTTTCAAAAGTTTTAGTATATGGGTCACTTTTAAAGTCTCAATATTTTGTAGGGTGTCCTTTTTTTTTTAGTACTGCATCACATCTTTTTGGCATAGAGTCTATAAGTATTCGGCATGTTTCCACGGGTGTAGAATACCATGCTTCCTGTATTTCTTTCCATAACGCCTGTTGATTAGTTGTTTTTTTAGTCGATACCCTATTCTTCAAATCTTTCCACAGATTTTCGATAGGATTTAAGTCCGGAGATTGAGAAGGCCATTGCATTACCGGCAAATTATGTTGCTGAAACCACCTGGTCACTGTTAGAAGTACAAAAGAATCTACTTGTTCATTAATCTACTTGTTCGTTAGAATCTAATGTTCTGTTTGCTATTGACTGTAGTGTCATTATTTATATTATTTTCTTTTTAATAAAATTATTCTTTCCTGTTTCAAACTCTTTCAAGATAAGTTGTTTCTTTTAAGATTGAGGACAAATTATTTTCTAGAATTTTCCCAATAGGTTATGGGCCCAGAATCGCTCAAAAAGAAAAATTAGTAAAAGAAAATAATTAACTCAAGATCATGTCATCGATTCCAGCCATTGAAAAATTAAAAGGACGGGAAAATTATGAGGACTGGAAATTCGCAGTTGAAAATTTTCTGGTTCACGAAGATCTGTGGCAGAGTGTGCTAGGAACAGAAAAAGATGAAAAGAAAATTTCTAAAGCAAAGTCCAAGATAATTTTATTAATCGAACCGATTAATTTTGTACATGTTCGAACGGCAAGAACAGCGAAAGACGTTTGGGATTGTTTAGAAGCAGCATTTGCAGATAATGGTCTTACTAGACGCGTTGGTTTGTTGAAGTCGTTATTGAGTACCAACTTGAAGTCCTGTGATTCTGTGGAATCTTATGTAAACAAAGTTATTACGACCGCACATAAATTGAATTCAATTGGAATGATAGTATCCGATGAATGGATAGGATCGTTATTGTTGGCTGGTCTTGGCGAGGAGTACAAACCCATGATTATGGGATTAGAAAGTTCTGGGATCAAAATTACGTCAGACTCAATAAAAACAAAATTGCTACAGGATATCAAGGATGACTGCTACGAATCTGGTGGTGATAGAGTTGCTTTATTTGGAAAACATTCTGGTAAAGGATCATATCGTAAAGGCAATCAAAGACGTGTAGCCGAGTTCAAATGTTTTGAGTGCAAGCAAAAAGGACATTTTGCAAAAAATTGTCCCAACAAACGTAAATCGTCAGATCGTCAAGAAAGACAGGTGCTTTTTACATCACTCATTGCAAGTGCGGGTTCTGCAAATAGCAATGAATGGTTCATCGACTCAGGAGCTTCAGAGCATATGATTTAGATTTCTTTTTTTTGAACCTTTTTTTCGAATAAAGATTTTATAAAGTAAAGTTAAGAAAATCAAGGTGTTTTTTTATTGAGTTTAATTGAATAAACCGGTGCAATTAAGCAACTAAACATTTGGTCCTTCGAGCCGGATTTTTGTTTTTTTTTAATTATAAAGGCGTGGTCGGTGGAGGCACGTGGTTTTCGACGGCCACATCATTAGCACATTGCAGAGAGGATCACCACCATCGTGCAGCAATTTTGTGGCAATTTTTTGTAATATTCTGCGCCGACTGACTGTGGCACATTTTTTGTCGCTGATTTGCCGACGACACCAAAGGCACGTGGTCGTCGACGGTCATCCAAGTTTGGACGACAGCCTTTTATTCTGCCATCGCTCAAGTCTGGCTTAATTATTCGTCTCTGAGGCGATACGACGTCAAAACAGCTGGAAGCATTTGTGGCGAAGTCATCAGCAGCGCCGAATTTGTGGCGTTCCCTTCGTCCACTAGACATCATCGTCATTGGCCATACCACGTGTGGCAAATATTTTTTCGTCTGTGGGGCGATACGACGTCATCAACGCCGACTGAATTGTGGCGCATTACTTCGTCCACGACATCATCATTGGCGCATTCCTTCGTCCACCAAGTTGTGACGACGCGACGTCATCAGTGCCATCTGAATTTGTGGCGCACCTTCGTCGATTGTTAGACGAGGCACACACCAACGTCATCATCAGTGAGCATTTTTTCGTCCACTCAACGTCATTGGCCATACCACGTCTGTGGCAAATATTTTTTCGTCTGTGGGGCGATACGACGTCATCAACGCCGACTGAAGTGTGGCGCATTACTTCGTCCACGACATCATCATCATTGGCCACACCAAGTCTGGCTAATATTTTTTCGTTTGTGGGGCGATACGACGTCATAACCAGCTGACAATTTGTGACGACGTCATCAGTGCCAACTGAATTTGTGGCGCATTCCGTTGTCCACCATTTTGTGACGACGTCATCATCGCCGACTTTATTTGGGGCGCAATTCTTCATCATCATCGTCGACCACGAAGTTTGTGACTACGTCATCTTCAGTGCCTACTGAATTCGTGGCACGTTCCTTCGTCCACCAGAATTGTGACGTCATCTTTAGCGCCGACTATATTGTGGCGCATTCCTTCATCAGCAGCATCGTCAACGAAGTTTTCTGGAGATAAATTTTTGTTTTTCGTCTGTGGGACGACATTTTCATCTGCCAGACGTTCATTCACCAACCAAGTTTAAGTTTTGGCGAACTACATCATCATCATCGTCGTACACTACTTTTCTCATCGTTGGACATCATCATATTTTCGAAGTGGTTGGAGACATTTTTGTTTTTCGTCTGTGGGACGACATTTCCATCTGCCAAACGTTCATTCGCTAACGAAGTTAAAGTTTTGGCGAACTACATCATCATCATCACAGTGAAGAGTAAGAGTGTCAACATCGTTGGATCCAGGCAAACCGCAGCTGTCATCGTCGGTCATCATAAATTTTTCATCTTATGTACAGGTATTTATGCAACTTTTTTCCAATTTGCTTTGTTTAATTATTTAAAATTAAAAAACATTTTAAACGAGAAACGAATCATATTCTGCGTGTCTATTTTAAATATCATAAGTGGTAGCAATTTTATTTTTTTTTCTCTCTTTCGCGTTCGGTAATCATTTTTTTTTTTTCGGGAATTTAAATTGATATTAGCTATGAGTTTGGAGGATTTAATTCTGGCGTGCGACACGTTGGTGGATTTTCACGCAGCATTTAAAGAGAAACCAAGAAAAAATCTTTCCAAACCGGTACTTGAAGCATTTCGCATAGAACTTCAAGATCTTTGGACTGACGTTAAGCGGTTATATAATCAATTTGTTCAAGCGGCAGCCGTTGATGAACTCAAGGCGTCACTCGTTGAGGTCAAGTCAAAATACAAAAGTTCATCAAACACTTATATAGAATTCCTTAGTGAAATTTTAGAACTATCGGGTTCGGGTGAAGACAAGTCAAAATCAAAAAAGGAAAAGGACGATTCCGGGGTTGAAACCAAATGTAATGTAACGCATAATACGCATATTCCCCCATGTGAAGCTGAAATTTTTAGTGGTAGTTTTTTGAAATGGCCCTCTTTTCGAGACATGTTTACTGCTCTATATGTCCATCATTCAAAGCTTAGTCCCGTACAGAAACTTTTTCATTTACGCGCGCGTACGAAGGATCATGCTTTGAGTATAGTTTCTAAATTTGAAATAACAAATGAAAACTTTGAACCCGCGTGGTCAGCGCTCAAAGCGTATTATGAGAATACACGAATACTGGTGAATAGTCATTTGGCTGTTCTGTTAGGGCAATCATGCATCAAAGAGGAATCGGCATTAGCATTAAAAGAACTCCAAAGCAATATTAATGAAGCTCTTATTGCTTTCAAATCTTATAATATTGACACAGAAACTTGGGATGCGTTTATAACGTATTTATGTGCGACTCGTCTTCCGCCGCAAACTCTGGCTCTGTGGGAAGAATCTCTCGAAAAGCCAACCGAAATCCAAACTTGGTCTAGCATGAACACTTTTATTACGAATAGGTATCGCGTTTTAGAAAATGTATCGGATATGCAAAAAGCCACAAGTGGATCTCGAGTTATAGGGGCGAAACAGCAGGCTTCAGCTTACCCATCCCGGGTCCGTGCGCATCACGTACAAGTTAAGTCCAAATGCAAAATTTGTCCGGGAGAGCATGCGTTACGTTTATGTCCTGATTTTTTAAAAATGTCCGTTGCGCAAAGAAGAAACACAGTTCGAAGACTAAAGCAATGTTACAATTGTCTATCGATTACTCATATGGTACCTCAATGTAAAAGTCGAAGTACCTGTTTTCATTGTAAAGGAAAACATCATTCGCTTTTACATTTCACTCCATCGGGGAGTTCAAATGCAAATATACAGTCCACTTCGTCTCAAGGTTTAAGTACTCAGGGTACTATTTCAAACACGAACAACAATTCTCAAGATACAAATCTCAATGCCCAAGCCTTTTTTGCTAAATCACAGCGAGCAACTCTTTTGGCTACGGCGATTGTAAGAATTCATCAAAATCAAACGGATTTTGAGTGGAGAGCGCTGATAGATCCCGGTTCAGAAGTGTCATTCATTTCTGAAGAAGTTCAAAGAAAACTTCAATTGCCGACGCGGCCAGTTAACGCAACTATTGCTGGTATTAATGCGTCACAAACGGCAACCTCTTCTAAAATATGTTCATTTATATTAAAATCCAAGTTCGATAAATCGTTTACTCTCTCGGCGCAAGCTCTTGTTCTCAAATCGGTGACTGACAATCTGCCCTCTATTTCAGTCGATTTAGGAGAAACCCACAAAATTTTCGATTTTCCGTTGGCAGATCCGTTTTTCGCTCAACGTTCAAGGATCGATTTACTCATCGGTGCAGATTTATATCCCTTAATCATTCGCGATGGTTTAAAGCATAAGGTGTTCAAACAGTTAATGGCCCAAAACACCGTTTTTGGATGGGTTCTACTTGGCCCATTGCAAAATCCCAATTTTCATGAAAATTCACAATTTTCACAATCACTATCGTTTTTTAACGAAATAAGTTTAAATGAAGAACTTCAAAAGTTTTGGGAGATAGAAGAAGTTCCAAGTGCTAAAGTTTTGACAGTCTCAGAGCAATACTGTGAGAAGTTTTTTGAAGAAACTACTTACCGCGATGAAACGGGTCGCTTTGTTGTGCGGTTACCGTTTAAGGAAGATTTTTCTCAAAATTTTTATTTGGGCGCGTCATACGAAAATGCAAAACGGCTGTTTTTGAACAACGAAAGGCGTCTTTTACGTGATTTAAGTCTAAAACAACAGTATGATTCCGCTTTATCGGAGTATGTTGATTTAGGTCATATGAAACCTAGTCAATGTTTAGACATTGATTATCCTGAAAAGAACTATTTTTTTATGCCCCATCATGCAGTGATCAAGCCTGATAGCTTGACCACAAAGGTTCGTGTCGTTTTTAACGCGTCCTTTTGTGCATCCGGTGGAAAAAGTTTAAATGACGCGCTACATCCGGGTCCTGCACTTCAATCCGATATAGTTTTTTTAATGTTGAATTGGCGTTTATACAAATACGTTTTCAATAGCGATATAGAGAAAATGTATCGTCAAATTAAAATTCATTCCGATCAAACACAATTTCAAAAAATATTATTTCGCGAAAACCCCAAAGATCCTATCAGTATCTTCGAGATGACAACACTCACATTTGGTGTTTCATGTTCGCCTTACCTAGCAATTCGTACGTTGCACCACTTAGCCAAAATAACTGAGGAATCTTATCCACTCGCCGCCAACATCCTTAAAAGGGAACTATTTGTAGACGATGTCTTGTCTGGAGCCCATGATATCTCAACAGCGCTAAAGGCTCAATCCGAACTAATTTCTGTCTTGCAGTCGGCAGGACTAAATTTAAGGAAATGGACTGCGAACTCTAAAGAGTTATTGAAATTTATTCCTAAAAATTCACTTCTACATGAAGATTTTTTAAAGTTCGATGACAAAAGTTCAGTGAAAACTTTAGGCATTCAATGGAAGGCGACTCGGGATACATTTTCCTTTTCCGTGAAACCAACTCCCCAGTTAGATTCGATCACGAAACGTTCAGTATTGTCTGAAATAGCAAAATTGTATGACCCGGTGGGATGGTTGGCCCCGGTAGTGATAAGTGCAAAAATTCTCATGCAGCAAATATGGAAAGATAAGACAGACTGGGATGAGTGTCTCCTTCCAAGTACCGAGCAAATGTGGAAAACTTTTGTGTCGAGTTTATCAAAAATTGCATTATTGAAAATTCCTCGATGGGTCGAGTATTGTCCACAAGCGGTAACACAGTTACATGGGTTCTGTGATGCCTCTGAAAAAGCCTACGCGGCTTGTATATATTTACGAGTGCAACTTCAAAGGAAGTTCACATCCCATCTGTTATGGGCCAAGTCAAAGGTCGCTCCAGTCAATACTGTATCTTTGCCAAGATTGGAGTTACAGGGCGCTGTTCTTTTGTCCAAAATGCTTCGCTTAACTTCGACCTCGCTTCATCTTTCCAACCTGTCTTCAGTTCATTTGTGGACGGACTCCACTATTGTTTTAGCTTGGCTTCAGAAGCATCCCAGTTCATGGAAAACCTTTGTAGCGAACCGGACAGCAGAAATATTAAAAAATTCTTCCGAGACAAATTGGTCGCATGTTATATCAGCCGAAAATCCGGCCGATCTCGCTACAAGAGGAGCGTCTCCGAGCGAACTTAAACAAAGTGATTTATGGTGGCACGGTCCCCGTTGGCTACTCCATTCTCAATCAGAATGGCCAAAATTAGTACAGAAACCAGTTAATGAATCACTTTTAGAGCTAAAACCCGCTAAGGCGTTCGTAGGTCAAGTCACCGAAGATTTCGAAAATGACTTAGACAAATTTTCTAACTGGCACAAAATCGTTTGTGTTATTGCATATATCTTTCGATTCTTTCATTCGTTTAAAAAACGCGGTCATGCGAAACATTCTAGTCCAAAGCTCTCACATGAAGAAATTGTTTTTGCCAAACGTAGATTTATCATTCTCACTCAAAAGAAGTATTTTGGAAAAGAGTATTCAGATTTAGTAGCGGGGAAAATGGTGGCGTCGAAAGGTTGGTTGGGAAAATTTAATCCTCTTATCGATTCAATGGGTGTTATACGTTCCAATGGCAGATTAGTGTTGTCAAATTTGTCTTACGATGAAAAGTATCCGATTTTATTGCCTGCAAAGTGCCTGTTTTTGGAGCGATATGTTAAATTTGTGCATTCTCTATCAATTCATGGTGAAATTCAACTTATGCTGCGTATGTTTAGGGCCGAATACTGGGCACCACGTATTAAAAATGTTATTAAAAAATGCATATTTCGTTGCACAACATGCACTCGATATAAAAAACATATTCAAACCCAATTAATGGGCGCGCTACCCGCTGAGAGGACTGTTTTAAATCGTCCATTTATGAATGTCGGTGTAGATTTTGCAGGACCCTTTTTCATAAAAACTTATTATGGCCGAAAATGTCGAGTAGACAAGGGTTATGTTGGTATTTTTGTCTGTTTTGCTACCCGTGCAATTCATTTAGAATTGGTGAGTGATCTCACAACACAAGCCTTTTTAGCGGCTTTCACGCGATTCGTATCCCGAAGAGGAACGCCTGCCCAAATGTTCTCCGATCATGGAACCAATTTTGTGGGGGCTTCTCGAAGTCTTCTTTCAGATTTTCATAAATCTCTCACTCAGAATTCAAGCGCATTAGGGCATAGTTTTTCCCAAATCACTTGGAATTTTGTTCCCCCCGGTTCGCCCCACATGGGAGGGTTGTGGGAAGCGGGAGTCAAAAGCTTCAAAATGCATTTTCGAAAAGCTGCTGGCAGTGAAAAGTTCACTTATGAAGAATTTACTACGTTACTTTCTCGAATCGAGTGTACGTTAAATTCGCGACCTTTATCGCCCATGTCAGAAAATGTATCGGATGTGGTTTCATTGACTCCTGGTCATTTTCTGACAGGTGGCTTAATGACTGGTTTACCAGAGCCTTTTTACAACGACCAATCACTTAGTATAATGAACCGGTGGACAAAGTTGAAAATACTTCATCATAAACTGAGTGCACGATGGAAAGAAGAGTATTTGAAAGAACTCCATAAGCGGTACAAATGGAAATATCCAGAAAGAAACGTTCAAATAAATGATCTTGTCATTATTCGAAATGAAAACTTACCGCCCAACGAGTGGCGCCTTGGTCGCATCATTAACGTTTATGCCGGACAAGATAATAAAATTCGTGTCGCGGAAGTCAAAACGTCGAATGGAATAGTCACACGGTCAATCGCCAAACTTTGCATCCTCTTACCTCAAAAGCAAGATGACGGCGAAAACGAGCTTTAAGAAAGAAAAAATCTAAATTGTGTCTCAAATGAGAGTACGTATACTATTTTTTTTTATTTTTGTTAAAACAAAAAGAGAGAAAAGGAAAACTTTAGTTGCCACTTATAAAAAACGTGGTCAAAAATCCCAATCAACTTGAATTTATAAATAACAAAAGCAAATTGGTAAAACTTGTATGGTACCTTTAACTTTGAATTATAATATACTAATTAACAATTTTGAAAACTTTCAACTCTATCTTAAATAAATAATAATTTTGAATATTAACTTATTAAACCCTAATTAAAAAATCATTTGTATCTTTAGACGGCTGGCTGGTGGCTTGTTGACGTTGGGCAGTTTAAATTTCGTTTTACTGATTGCAATAAATATTGCAAGGCGGGCAGTAATGTTCAAGTCTAATTGTACGTGTAAACAAGTGGAAGGAGACCTAAGTGTGAACGTCAATCTAATTTCCGAACTCTCACATAACTAATACCTAATTTCCAAACCCAACCCAACTTTGTTCCGTTTCCGCCCGTACCGATTGAATATCGCTGCCGCCGTCATTTTTACTTACATTCGTTCTTCAACCACCATCGCCAACATATCACCACCACCGCCATCACACAACATTTCAACCTAAATATAAAAAATTTAGATTTCTTTTTTTTGAACCTTTTTTTCGAATAAAGATTTTATAAAGTAAAGTTAAGAAAATCAAGGTGTTTTTTTATTGAGTTTAATTGAATAAACCGGTGCAATTAAGCAACTAAACAATTAAGCAACTAAACGGTGGTGGTGATATGTTGGCGATGGTGGTTGAAGAACGAATGTAAGTAAAAATGACGGCGGCAGCGATATTCAATCGGTACGGGCGGAAACGGAACAAAGTTGGGTTGGGTTTGGAAATTAGGTATTAGTTATGTGAGAGTTCGGAAATTAGATTGACGTTCACACTTAGGTCTCCTTCCACTTGTTTACACGTACAATTAGACTTGAACAGAAAGGATTGGATAAAAAATTTCACTTTAGTCAAAAAAGAAGAGGTGACTGTTGCTGATAATTATAATCTGGATGTGGAAGCTAAAGGAGACGTTGATTTGGAAATTTTTGTAAAGGGCAAGTTGAAAATTATTACCGTTAAAAATGTGCTTTATATTCCAAAATTGTGTGCAAATTTATTGTCAGTCAGCCAAATGACAAAAAACGGCCTAGTCGTTGAGTTCAAATATGATAAATGTACAATTTCGAATAAGAACATTTTAATAGCAACTGGAAATCGAGTAAATGGTAAGCTCTTTAAATTAGACGTTCCTAGGCAAACGCCCAATGCGATTAACATGCTTGCTGATAAAAGGATACCGTACGAGTTGTGGCATCGGAGGTTGGGTCATGCAAGTCATAAAGCTTTGATTGAGATGATGCAAGGATCTGTGATCGGAGTGGAATTTGAAGATTTACAAAATGAAAAATGTCTTAAATGCATCGAAGGTAAGCATTCAAGAAAGTCTTTTCCGCAGTCAGAGACAAAATCAAGTGAGGTATTGGAATTAATACACTCGGATATTTGTGGACCAATGGAGCAGAAGTCGCTTGGAGGTGCCCATTACATTCTTACGTTTTTAGATGATTTTTCACATAAAGTTTTTGTTTACGTTCTGAGAAACAAGTCAGAAGTAATGGAAAAATTCATTGAGTTCAAAGCTTTAGTTGAAAATCAAACGAACAAGAAAATAAAACAGTTAAGATCAGACAACGGTGGAGAGTATTGTAATCATTCTTTTATCGGATACCTCAAAAGATGTGGAATAAAACATCAAACTACAGTTCCCTATACGCCTCAGCAAAATGGGAAGGCTGAAAGAATGAATCGAACTCTTATCGAAAAGGTCAGGTGTATGATCATGGATGCTGGTGTTGAGAAACATTTTTGGGCAGAGGCAGTGTTGTATGCGGGATATTTGCTCAATCGAATACCGAGTAGAGTGCTCGAAAATTCCAAAACACCTGAAGAGATCTGGTCAGGCAAGAAACCGGATGTGTCTCATCTGCGAGTGTTTGGTTCAACAGCAATGGTGCATGTTCCTAAGGAAAAGAGGAAGAAGCTAGATGTGAAATCAATCAAATGTGTAACACTTGGCTTCTGTGAGAATTCAAAGGCTTACCGGTTATATGATCCTGAAAAGAAAAGACTGATCAAAAGCTGTGATGTCATATTTTTGGAGAGCCAGCCATTTGGACAGGGACTTACCAAGAGTATTGTGAAAGACTTGTTTTTATCATGCCAAGAGAGTTCAGTGGGGGTTCCTGAAGAAATTCCTAATAATATTTTGATTACTGAAGAAAAAACAGATGCAACTGATCGAAATGAATTTGGTCAAGGTGAAGAGACAGAAGCTCTTGATCAAGGTGAAGGAAAAGAATCTCAAAAACCCTATGGTCGTAGGTCTGGTTTTGAAGAGCTAGATAAAACATCCGATACGACTGAATCTTTCAGAAAATCGGGAAGAATTAAGAAACCCAAAAACTTTGATGATTACATTACGTTCATAGCTAGTGGCAGTGATTTAGATGATCCTATTACTTACGAAGAGGCTATTTCAAGAAGAGATGCAGAGTACTGGAAAGAAGCCATCAACAGTGAATATGCTTCTTTATTGGCAAATGAAACTTGGGAAAAAGTTGACTTGCCACCGGGGAAAAAGACTTTGAATACGAAATGGGTGTTTAAAGCAAAAAAGGATGTCAACGGAAAAGTCATTCGTTACAAAGCCAGGCTTGTGGCAAAAGGTTGCAACCAACGTCATGGCATAGACTACGAAGAAACATTTTCTCCTGTCATCAGATATGAATCGATTAGATTTTTATTGGCTTTAGCAGCTCGTAAGAATTTAGAAATAGAGCAGATGGATGCGGTTACTGCATTTTTGCAAGGCGATCTGAGTGATGAAATTTATATCAAACAACCTGTGGGATTCGAGAGTGGTGAGAAGGTACTTCGTTTGAAAAAATCAATTTACGGATTAAAGCAATCTTCTCGAATATGGAACCTTAAATTAGATAAAGCTTTGAAAGATTTCGGAATGAAGCAATCAAAACTGGATCCATGCATCTATTTTCAACATGCTGATGGGAAGATAATTATTGTTGCAGTGTATGTGGATAATTTACTTATACTTGACAATTATCCTGAACTGAAGCACCACTTAAAATTAAATTTACTAAAACAATTTCATATGAATTCTTTTCTGGGATTTAGATTAGAAAGAAACAAGTCCAAAGGTCTAATCTGGATTGATCAAGAAAAATATATCCTTAATATGGTCGATAAATTTGGATTAACTAATAGCAACGTATGTTCAACACCAATTGATGTTAATCAAAAACTTTCTAAAATGATGTCACCGCAATCAGACTCCGAGCGTCAAGAGATGTCAATCATACCATACCAGGAGCTGATTGGCAGCCTACTGTTTGCTGCACAGGTTTCACGACCGGACATAAGTTATGCGGTTAACTATTTAAGTCGTTTTAATCAAAATCCGGGTAAGGCTCATTGGGTAGCAGCTAAGAGGGTTTTGCGCTATCTTAAAGGTACTTCAAACTGGAAGCTATGCTATTCGAGAGAAAATACAAATAAAAGTATATTAACTGGATATTGTGATGCCGATTACGCTGGAGATGTTGACGACCGAAAATCCGTCACAGGTTACATTTTTAAAATGCAGGGCGGAGCAATTTCCTGGTGTTCTCGTAAACAGCCCACAGTAGCTTTATCAACTACTGAAGCTGAATATATGGCGATAAGCATGGCAATCCAAGAAGCGTTGTGGCTGAATGGTCTTCAAAACGAACTTCTTTTAGACGAAAAAGAAAATATAATTTTGTTTTGTGACAATCAAAGCGCTATATGCCTATCTTCTTCGAATGTTTATCACGCCAGGACGAAGCATATAGACGTGAGACACCATTTCATCCGGAACGTCATCAATGAAAATTTGATCAAGATTACATATTTGAAAACTTCACAAATGATTGCCGATATTTTGACAAAGGGGTTACCAGCTGAGAAATCTGCATTTTGCACTAAGTCAATGGGTTTGATGAAATATAGATTCTAGTGGGGGTGTTAGAAGTACAAAAGAATCTACTTGTTCATTAATCTACTTGTTCGTTAGAATCTAATGTTCTGTTTGCTATTGACTGTAGTGTCATTATTTATATTATTTTCTTTTTAATAAAATTATTCTTTCCTGTTTCAAACTCTTTCAAGATAAGTTGTTTCTTTTAAGATTGAGGACAAATTATTTTCTAGAATTTTCCCAATAGTCACCACCTTAGCCGTGTGCTTGGGGTCGTAATCTTGCTGGTAGGTCCACACTAAAGGCATATTTTCTTCGGCATATGGAAGCATTACATTATCCAAAATGTCCAGATAGATTTGCTTGGTCATATTACTTTTTATCCAATAGATCGGACCTACTCCAGCATAAGAAAAACAACCACAGATTTTGATGTTGCCGCCACCGTGTTTAACTGTTTTTATGGTGTTCCTAGGGTTCAGCTCTTCATTTGTCCTTCTTCTCACATAAATTCTGCCATCAGAACCAAATAAATTTATTTTGCTTTCGTCACTAAAAAGAACATTTCGCCAATTTCTAAAATTCGATTGTGAAAGATTTAATTTTGCAAATCTTATACGCTGCTTTATGTTCTTAGAACTAAGTAACGGAACCTTCCTCGCAATTCGTCCATGTAAATTTTTATCCTGCAAACGTCTGCGGATTGTACGAGAGCTGATATCCAATGATAAATTTATTTTTATACCGTTAGATGTTGTAAAAGGATTTTTAAGCACCTCTCCTAACAATTCTTTTGTCCAGCAAAGTTGTTGTTTTTTTTGGGCGTCCTCTTTTTTCGGTCAGTTTTCTTGGTAGATTTCGCTGCTTAAGAACCCTAGCAACAACACATGGAGATCGGTGAAGAGCATCTGCTATAAAACTATATATTTTATTTCATTATTGATTGGTAGCACTGGAAGTATTTCACAGTCAAGTCAAAGAAAATTCGTATACATAATTTGCTCCAAATAAAAAGGTTTAAGGCATAGATTCTATTATGATAAGAAAATATAATTATTCACTCTTATTATTTTGGCCACCACTGTAGGTGGGAGAGCAAAATTCTAAAAAAATTTACTTGAAACTGAAAAAAAAAAAAAAAAAAAACATTGAAATACCTGTTTTTATAGAACAATTTGATTTTAGAACAAAATTATGCTTTGAAGGTTTAATATGACATTGTAATTATTACCGTTATTTTTTCCATTTCCAAGTCTAAAATTACCCCTTCCACAAAACGGGGAATTAGACCCCCACCAACCATACTTTTTTCTTCTTGTCTCGACCCAACCTACACGCCCTAGCCTTTCGTCGCACTTAAACACCGCCCAGTATATGTAGATCTGAATAGAACACTAATTTAAAAATTTCGTTTGTACAGTATTCCCCAATTAATTGCACCCCGGTTAACTATTTTTCCTGCTTAATTGACCGAAAAAATTCCGTTCTTAAATTTCCTGTATAAGTAGGACATCTTTTTCTACGGTTAATTGAACCGGGCTTAGTTAAATATTAAATTACTCGCTTAATTGATCTTAAACAAATCAGCTAACAAACTAAAATATGTAAATTTTTCGGGGCCGTTCACCAAACAACAAATTATTACGGGGTTTTTTATTTTTTTAACTCTGAGCCTGACAGGTCGTGCTCTAGGGGTCAATTCTTGTTCTGTGAAGCTGTGAAGTGATACATTTTTTCACAGATTCACACGAAATTCAATTTTGGATGTCTGAACAAAAGTCATAATCGCTTCACGTGATAAAATTTGTATCACAAACAATTTATTCTGTGAAGGTGCTTTGAAGAAAATCATTATTTGACCTGCGCAGCGCATGTGGGTAGAATTGAACCGAGAGAAAAAACAAGTTTTGTATAGTCTCCTTTCACACAAGGCAACTAAGTTTCCAGCAACAATCAGTTCATTGGCGAGAAACGCAGGAAGAAAAAGGGGTAGACAAAATGTCCCTGGTCAACAAATTCAGGAGATTTTTTTGACGTTCCTCTTCACACTACGTTTGTGTGCGTTGAACCAAGGTAGTTTAAAAGTAAAATAAGCAAATCTCTTCGGGTTTTGTTGCTTGCGTGTGAAAGGTACAAGAGATTGTTAAGGAGATTTAAACAACACATCAAAAAAATCTCCAGCAACTAGTAACTTCGTGTGAAAGGGGACATACTTTACTTCGAGATGGAAGCACACCACGATATACAGATACAAGGTATGCTCATTACATACTCCCAAGTCGCCATCTTGGCATTTTTACGACGTCAAAATCATCTTTGAATATTATTTTATTTTTTAAATGTAGATTATAATTTAGAATTCAGTATTTAAACAAATTACTCTTGAGTGATAGGGGCTGTAAAAATAAAGCAACAAATAAAAATAATCCAATGAAATGGAACTATCTTTTTGCTCTCCGAAGAAACCCAGATGATTGTGACGTCATACATGACATCTAGTGAGCATACCTTGTTTCTGTTTATCGTGAGAGCACACAACAGGAATTACTTCGAGACGAGAGTACACGAACTGAATTACTCTGAGAGAAAAAAAATGTAGGTATACATAAAGCTCTTTTCCCTGTGTTAGTATTTTTGTTTGATTTTTTATTCCTCATGTCCAGGGTTGCCACTTTTCGGCAAACTTTTCGCAGTAGATCTGTTTTATTATTATTTTTTTTTTTTAAACAAGAAGATTAAAATTCAAAAATAAAAAAATAATACAGGTAATTAAAAAATATAATCAAGATATTTGTCATAAACTAAAAAGTGTTGTTAAAAATACATACATACATACTTTGTTAAATATCAGGCTATAAGTTATCTCAAACAAAAAGAAAAGGTGTCGTATTAATAAGGTAAAACTATTTTTTAATTTTCAATTCCTTGTCGCTACTAAGTCTTTCATAACTTTGGCCTTTACCAACACTGTGCATCACTACTTAAGAAATGCATATAAAGTACAACTGCATTTAATTAATAAGAATTTTAACCATTTTGTGCAGATAGAACACATATCTTAGAAGCAAAATTTGCAAATTAGTAGATAATATTTTATTTGCAACATGGTTTTAGATTACATTATGCCATAATTATCACAATTAAAGCCGAAAACAGATGTGCAGCTTTTTGCCATGCAGCGAAATTAGAAATAGAGATATCGTACAGAGAAGGCTGCATGCAGAGCCTGGAATATGTCAGCCCTCATAAGAACCTAGTGTGTAAATTTATTTTCGCTGCATTGGAAAAAGCTGCACATCTGTTTTCGGCTTTAATTGTGATAATTATGGCATAAAGTAATCTAAAACCATGTTGCAAATAAAATATTATCTACTAATTTGCAAATTTTGCTTCTAAGATATGTGTTCTATCTGCACAAAATGGTTAAAATTCTTATTAATTAAATGCAGTTGTACTTTATATGCATTTCTTAAGTAGTGATGCACAGTGTTGGTAAAGGCCAAAGTTATGAAAGACTTAGTAGCGACAAGGAATTGAAAATTAAAAAATAGTTTTACCTTATTAATACGACACCTTTTCTTTTTGTTTGAGATAACTTATAGCCTGATATTTAACAAAGTATGTATGTATGTATTTTTAACAACACTTTTTAGTTTATGACAAATATCTTGATTATATGATTATTATGAGCATGACGCACATAAACAAACAAGTAATATGAAACGTGAGAGATTTATTTTTATTTTAAGGTTGCGCGTACCTAATCTACTCGTTCTCTTTCCAGATACTTCTATAGAAATACACGCACTCTTTTAACAAGAGTTAAGCTACTTTACAAAGTGGGGTATGCCTGCTATGCCATCCCATAAGAAGAATAAATATACTGCTAAAAGTATGAAGAGCCTCCAATAACTAGGCCATTTAAGGCTTTCAACAGTCTGATAACAGTCTTAAAGTTCTCTTCAAGAGTGCTTTTAGCTCCCGGAAGCACAAGTTAGATATAGATACACTCAGCGTTGCCATAATGTGCCCGATCGGGCCATTTGGCCCTCTGTTTTTCATTTTGGCCCTTGGCCCCGGGCCACCAAGAAATGGCCCGCACTTCGTAATTTATTTCAATTTTAAATTTTTATAAAATTTGTATTGTATTTTATTCCATTTTCATTTTATATTTATTTACTGCTTTGATATAAATTACAATGTGGCTGTAAAACGAACAGCCGTTTTGACCAAAATCCAGATGTACAACAACCGTGGTTTAGATATGACTTTAAACTTTAAAATTTAAACCCACCGATTTCAATGCATTATCTGAGGTTCAATACGGTTCAAGCATGTTAGTGCCAGTTGTACAAACGGGGTTAAATATTTAACCCGTCGTTCAGGAAATTTAATTCGCCAAATTTGGTGGATGAACTGAAGGTCATCGATGGTTCAATGTTCAAGTACGTGATATTAGCCAAGCTCATGCCTGAACCAGCGCTAAACGTCAGTTAATCCGCCGAACTAAAAATCTTGAACCACGAGTTAAATATTGAACCACGTTTATACAACTAGCCCTTGTTGGCTTTACCAGTTCATCCGCTAAAATCAGTGGGTTAAAATTGCTGAGCAAAGGTTTAAATGTTTTAACAATACAAACATTTTTACAGTCGAATTCTCCGAAAAAAATCTCAGCTCTTAAGTGAGATTTTTTGTCCCCCTAAAAAAATCTTTGAGATCTGAGCGCTCAAAGATTTTTTTAGGGGGACAAAAAATCTTGCTCTCTTAACTAGATAACAGATTTTCTATAAAAAAAAAAATTAATTTCTACAAAATAATTCAAAGTTCATATAAAAATATAAATTATGTACAAATTCGTAGTTTTGGGCAGTATACACGAACAAAGCTAATGTAAACGTTGTTTGCCAAACTATTAGCGACCTACCTACCTACATATTAATAAAAAAAAAAAATCTCTGACAGATTGGCCCGCACTTTAAGGAAATGGCCCTCAAAGTGGCCCTCAATAATTTTTTCTTTGTGGCAACGCTGAGATACACACACAATTTTGATTAGAAGAACCCCCTGGTTTACCTCATAAAAAAATAGATCATACTTTTTGTCCAAAAAAATCATTAAAACAGTTTTTAGTTCCTAAAAGTAAAAAAATTGAAAATAAAATTCAACTTAAGGTTGGGCTTCGACAACTGCTCTCCACAACTGTGCCCAGCTGTGCCACAGCATTGCTCCATACCATAAGACACAAAATCCCAGTGTCTTAATATTTTCTCTGAAGCCATAATTAACTATCGCAAGGCTTTTGAAGTCCCGTATCGGTCTTCTTAAAATCGAAAAATAAAAGCAGTATGTATCGCCCGGCCTGACAGTGGTACATCGTCTCGGATGCGTTAGAGCTATACCTTATCCAACTAAAATAGGCAGTATAGGCAAGATAGAACGTTTGCCTCTCATTCTGGCTAAAGTGGATTGCATAAATCTATCCTTCATTACAAGCTCTCACAGGGTTGTCGTAGTCTTTATTTTAAATGGACCCAAATATGAAAGAATATTATGTAGGGTTACCGCTCTTTTTTTTATATAGAAATTTTCATTTGATTGTTTTATTTATAAAAATTAAAAAACACATTTATCTCTTTCCACACCACCGTGAGGTATGATAAAGGCGCCTCTTCAAAAATACACGAGTTAAAAATACAAATAGCACAAAACTTTAAAATAAATACACCTTTTCAAAAATTTCAAAAGCACAAATCGCACAAAACTTAAAACGAATACACCTTTTAAAAATACAATTTACATACAAATACTTTACTTTACATTAATTGACCGAGCGCTAAAATTTTGTAACTGCATTAACGTATTTTCCACACATTAAAAGAAGTGCAAAAGATGAAAACACTCCACGATACCACGATAACACTTATCATTAAAAACTTTTTTTAAAGCTCTAAAATCAAAAGCACCTCAACAGAAACCCAAGGAAAAGAATACTAAAGGAGTTACTAAATGGACACTGGTAACTCTGAATGCACATCAATATTTAATGGGGATTGAAGTTGAATAGCAGCAGCAGCCATCTCCTACAGCAATTCAGTGCGCACTCAGATATGCGCTCAATAGGACGTTGGGATTGGGACTGCGTCAGATGCAATCGGAAATTCACCGGCGGGCAAACACTTTTTTATGGAGGAGTTCTTTCAATTTAGTATGGTGCAAAACTATGACACGCTACTGATTTTGAAAAAGCTTTTCCATAAGACGTGTACTGCCTATTTATGTTGGATAAACTATAGTATATTCTTGATCTCCTCTCGTGGCTACCAATTTGGCTGAAAGCACGGCACCTAAGATTACAAAAAGTATTCAAGCTTATGTTAAATTCCTTCTATAATTCGACTTCTATTCATCTATCTTGCATCATTTCTAATTCTATTTTTGTTGTTTTCAATGGATAGAAAGGTATCAGACAGTCTTTATCCCCAAAAATACTATAGACATCCTATGAATAAACAATTTAACAACGGATGTTCATAATGCCCAAAGCAAAGCGATTAAGAAATACCCCAATGGAAACATCCACTCCAATCAAAAACTCAAGCCAGCCATAATATTTCTTAGTCAAAACAAACATTGCTTCTTTTTTGCTGCCTGCAATAAAATGCCAATATAAAAACATAAATTACTGTTTTCTATATATGAAACAATCTTCTTCCGAAATCACTTATTAAATTTTAAAACTCCAACAAAATTTATCCATAACCGAGAATTTTGGCTTCTCCTGCAAAAACAGAAAAAAAAATTCAATATTAATGCCACCCCCATCAACCATTCACTGTAATTGCTTAATCCAAAATTTGTTTTTCTTTTCCTTCGAAATGTTTAAACTCAAAAAGGTAAAACTCCCGTAAAATTGCACTTTATCCTTGCTGTCCGCGAAAGTGACTTTGAGAATTGAAAGAGCGACCAGAAGCTGAAAAAAAATATCTACCTATTCCTTCCAACATGATAGGGGGATACAGTAGGACTCAACAGGAAGAAGCAAACTCAGTTCTCAGCACAGACACACACAACAACCAACAAGCGGTAAAACGACGACACGGGAACGGCAACGGGAAGGTTCGGTACAAAACAGAGTTAAGTTCAAGACAACCCGTTTAATGGCACAACCACTAGAATCGAATTTAATGTTGATGCGCGCTGTGGCTATGTGGTATAACGGCAAACGGAGGAATCATCATCTTTCGTCCTTATCCTTTTTGGATTTCCCAGAAAGACATTCATCCTGCAGCTGTAATTTCTTTATGAATAATTTATTATTTATTCAACTCGTTTACTCGTTCGCTGTCTTGACTGCTTCTGATGCTACTGTATTACTATACCAGTTAAAATTACCCCAAGTCACTACCAAACTGAACTGTAGTTACATTTACAGCAATGATGCCTGCAACAGAGATCCCACTTTTGTCATCGAGAATTTGTAAGTTATTTATTTGTTTTTTAACGGGGAACCAAGCAAACAAGTACATTTTCGGAATGAGAGTAGGTATAGAAATGTCAGTTAATAGCAGCTTTACAGTTTACCGCCCATAAAACCCAATTTCAATTCACATGAGATATCAACTAAGCTGAAAGGAACTTGGACTCAGATTCACAAGGTACAAAAATAAGATTAAACTGTGTAGATATTTACAGACAAGCGAAAATTTATTTTTTTTTTCATTTATAGAAAATTAAATACCTACATATATTATTCAAAACCAATGAATCATAACTAAACTAATTGTAATGAAATTTTTAGCCGTTATATCAAATGGGAGTAGCCCGTGGCGTATTGGTTAGTGCGTTGGACTGTCATGCCAAAGGTCTGGAGTTCAATACCAGCCCCTTACACCTTAAGTTTTTTTCGGAGCTACTACCTCTTGCGAGGAAGTGACAAATCCTCCAAGAGTATCTCTTGTCATAGAAAAGTGCTGCTCACCTTAGCCGTTCGGGTTCGGCAATAAACTGTAGGTCCCCTCCATTCCTGTAGACACGCACACAGGAATGGTTGAGAGTTGTAAGTCACTAGGCCCTGCTTCTTCATGACCCGCTTGTGCCACCAAATTTATTTATTTTTTTTTATCAAATGGGATGAGAAATCAACACAATTATTTTCGCCCACTGAAATACAGTCACCGCAATCAATTTCCACCAACTGCCATATGCCCACTTGTTAAAAAAAATTAAAAATATCGTCATCAAAATTGATAAAAATTCAGGAAACCTTATACTCCGATAATTGTGGATGCTGAATCACCTCTAAAAACAATTTCGAATAAATGGTATTTCTTATTGCATACATATATTTTAGGTAACATTTCATTTCATTGTGAGGAAAAATCAATACTTCTAAAATAGCAAACAAAATTTTAAACGGACAAACGGACAGTAGCAGAAATGTTGCCGATATTTTTTTTAAGGAACTCGACCAATGTTTTTTCTCTTTTGAAGAAAATCGGCTATAAAATTTTTCATCCATGCCCACTTTATGTACATAAATGTTTTTGAATTTTCCGTATATATGTATGTACATATATAAACATAATTTAGATAAGATCTGCATCACTTAACCGATTTTAATAAATTTCTTGGACAATAAAAAGGATAGTTTAGATTTGCACGCACTGATACGCACACACAAAAGTTAATCTAACGCTAACCTATATCGGACTTCGGATGCAATAGTACCTATGTTTATGTACCTGTGTTCAGACCAAAAGAGGTACAAATAGTTGACTGTCTCAATGTGAATTAAGTTTTCATTAATGTTGACTAATGTATACTTACATACATTGTACTCCTCGTGTCCAAATCATTTCTGCTGGATTTGACGCATATGGCAAGTTTACTTATAATACCATAGAATTTCCATGCAAAATCATATTTTTTCCGAATAAGGCCCCACTGTGCGCCTTGTTCAACGTTACCATTTTGTTAAAAAAAAAAAAAAAAACAATATTTGAGTTTTGTTGCCTTTTTGATATTGAAGATTTTTTCAATGGGATTTGTTCAGTATTTCTCCTACTTCTTCCATTATCAAACAAGATGTATGTACCTATTCCTATATCTTATAGTTTCTTGATCAATCGGGCATTTGTCTATTAAGCCTAGTATGCTGCTGATGCAAAACGAAAAATCCCATAAAAAAAATGACACAACGAAATCACAAACGAAAAATTAAGTTCTGCTTTTCATTCTGCGGTACGCTGTTCGATGAGCGAAATTGATAATTATTGAAGCAGATTATTTGGAGAAATCTCACAAAAAGATGTACTTGACTCCTTGAGCATGTGCAAATTACCAAAAAAAACAATTTCAAAATTTTGTAATCCGGAATAGAATCATCCTGCATTTACATATAACATCAGTGAAATTTTTTAAAATTTCTACTTTACTGCTTGGGCAACCAAAAATATGCCCTAAAAAATTAGTAAAAATTAATATGCCCTAAAACTATGAGTTAGTCGCATTTTATTGAAAAAAATGTTAAAAAAAGCCAGAAGTATTAAGAAAGTGGTTTTTTTTTGTATTTAAAGTTAACATTTTGTGCATTTAAAAATCAATATTGATTGAAATATTTAGAAGCACTAGATTGAAAACTAGAACAAAATCGGTCGAGATTTTTTAACTCAAATTAAAATATGTTAGATAATTTTCTCAAAAAACTAAAATTTATTCAAAATCTTCGTTTTTGTGAAAATATCAAATCCGTTGTATATCAGCTACCCGTTTTTGATGAGAACTTTTAGGACTTCTCCTGTCGTGGTGTCAATTTATATTAAAACCTCGAATTTGTTTGTACACGACACTAACACAAGAAAAATTTACTCAAGCTAATTTTTCAAATATAACAAACGTTTCACTTTTGGATTTGGAAAACAACATTTTATCTGTTAGCGAAATTCAAGTTAATGAGCCTTGATGTTTATGAAAAATATACAAAAATATGCCAAAATATGCGCTTTAAAAGTAAATATGCAAAAATAGCAAATGGCGCTTAAAGAACAGTATTTTTCCTTAAACGGATTTCTAAGAAGGCATCGTCTTAATGTTTCGAAGAAAAATATGCTCAGCGTATTTTCGGTTGCCCTATTTATTGACAACTGCCACGTGAAGTATTAATTTGTCACTGTCCAGAAAAATTATAAAATTAGGTAAATATAAAAATAAATAAATAAATAAATAAATAAAGAAACATGCCGGACGCCGCTTCAGCGTCTGTTGAAAGACCTTTCTCATTCGCTGGTCTGGTTAATTCTCCAAGCCTTTTTTAAAAAGTTTTAAAGCTTTCCCAAACCAACGCGACGAAACTTTCGAGTCTCTAAACTTATGTACATGGTGATTAATGAGAGTGCCCACACTGCCGCGATGCGAATATTGGTACATTGTACAGAATGTTTTGCTCCGGTTCAGGATAGTCTTCAATCAAAAAAATAATTAATAAAAAAATTGAATTATATGATTCGTTGAATGATTCGTTAACAAATTTTATTACATGTTTCTATTTCTATGCATAAGTACATTAGGCGCCAGTTATAGCGATCAGGAAAACGCATCAGGAAAAAATTTTGTTTTGTATAGTTCAATGTTTTATCATACGATTTGAAGTATAAAAAGCATACGAATCGATGGTAAATCAATTGAAATATTTTTTTCATGAAAAAAATTTAAATTCGAGGAAATACTTTGCCTAAAACAAGTACTTATTCATTTTCCTGATGGAAATTCCGTACAGAAAACGAGTTTCCATCAGGAAATGTATTTTATAGAATAAAGTTTTTTTGATGAAATAAATATTTCAAATGATTTTTCATCGATTTGTATTCTTTTTATATTTCAAATCGTATGGTAAAACATTAAATTATCAAAAATAAATTTTTTCCTGATGCGTTTTCTTGATCGCTATAACCGGCCCCTTATATACAATATACATATGTACATACAAATTGTGCAAAAGACTAAATAACGGACGTTGAATCGAAGAACTGACAAATTACTTGAAAGTACTTGAAGTGTTTGAAAGTACTTGTCAAAGTACTTGAAGTACCACTCAAGTACTTAAGTACCCAAATACTTGAAAAATACTGGTACTTGCCTTTTTTTAAGTACCAGTACCAGTGTACTGATGTACAAGTACAAGCCCCGGTAGTGGTACTGTACTGGTACTTGTACTTGAAATTTTACAGCTCTGTTGGTAACGGTGTCACTTTCAAGGGGTAATTTTTCTTTGTGGTTTTAGTAAGCATTTCGTTGTCGTCTTGGAGACCAACTAAAAATTTCGTTCCGCATCAGCAGCGTACCAGGCTTTAAGTGGTATTCAGGATGAAAAAGCTAGAGCGTGTATGTTGAGTTGAGAGAAAAAACATCGTTTGGGAGAGGGGTGTATTTCACCCCGTTTAGGCGGAAGGGCAATTTTCTAAAAAAAATTATTGAAATTGAAAAAAAAATAATTAAAAAAAAATGTCAACACCAACAACGTCGGGCCAGAAGCCCGCTCTTTTATTTTGTTTTTAATTTAAATTATTTAAGAAAAGATTTTTTGAAAAATTAATTTTCAAACTCTAACTTTTGAAAAAAACATTGAAAGAAATTTTGTTCAAGCTATTTTTTTCCAAAATTTTACGACCCAAAATTTTGAGGATTTTTTCATTTAAGACCCATCTAATAAGTACCTTTCGCTTAACTCCCTTCCCCGCTTAATTGCCTTTCATTTTGTATACTTTTATTGAAATTTGCCTGAAAAAAATTCTTTTAAGTACACAATTGAAATCAGCAGACAAAGACAAAAGCTTGTTTTCATCTAGTCAAGTGCTTCCTTCTGTTTCATGCTTAAGTTCAAATACAAAAAAAGTAATAATAAAGGTTACCGATACCAGTCAGTTGATGTTTAGGTATTTTCGTATTTTTTATATAGGTAACATTAAATATTGTTTTCAATGTTTTTTATTTTTGTAAATTTAGAGATATGCTTTTGTGCACTTTAGCGGGTTTTTTATAACTGCCTAACCCGCATAGGCATCTCACAAAACGAGGCATTTATGTTGAGGCACTTATACGGGTTTTACTGTTAATACTATTTTGATGAAGAAGAACTCTACAGATTTATAAGAGATTCGTTTCCTTAGTTTGATTATGCTTAGTGCCTTAGACTGGGTTTTCGTTAGAAATGGATTTTGTACCCACTCGATGTTCTTAATTTTATCTGGAAAGTAATCAATCAAATAAATTTTAAGAATTACCAAATATATGCTCGGAGCTCGAGCATGTTGCCCTGTAAGAATTCATCATGTATAATTGAAAGACATTTAATATTGTTCTTTTGTACACAGGTGAGCCGGAAATTAATTTTTCTTTTCAAAGCTGCCAGTTGGTCTCAATGCAAAGCTGTAGCAGTTTCGTTGATCTTTCCAAAAATGTCTGCAAGATAAGCAGTACGTCAAAAAGGTTAGCAGCTGAAGACGTATTTTTTCCCAGTTGGAAAACTTTTAACTCAACATTCGTCGGATTTCAGTGTGATAAAGAAGCTATTCGTACTGACTTCCCGTATCTTTGAAAACTTTTTTGAACAGTCTCAACTGGACAGGAGGGCTTTTAATAAAATTTACCATCTTCACAGCTTCACTTCACAAGACATATTATATCGGTCCACTTGCTCAGGTTCTAACCCAAATAACATGACGGACGGTATGACAAAACCCTCTCTTTCGGAATTCTTCATTTTTTTATTTATACTTGCTCTATGGTGCAAGTGCATTGCAACTAAAGTTAGCAATCTTAAAGTGGTAGCCCTGTCAGGAATCGAAACCACTGTTGAAGTGGCGGTTGGTTATTTTTCCGAAAGAGGAATGGAATTATTTTTGTTTTCAGAACATGACTCGTCTCGTACAATCTGACTGTCAATTCTTTATTACTATTTTCTGTTAGTGTCGGAAGTCGTTGTTGTTATTTTTTTTAACACTGAGGTATTGCCGGTGCCGGTACAACTGGAGCCAAATTGCTCTTCAACTGGGTTAGGTATAAAAGGGACTGCTGAAGCACAGCTACAGTACTGATTCTGTGTTCTAGATGTTATTCAAACAGCATAACGACTAAAAAAGAGAGAGAGAGAGACAACAATATAGAGTAAGAAGACGAGCTATTTTTTGTATCATTTTTGAGCCAAAATAGAATGTTGCTCTTCTACCCTACCTACACTAGGTATTATATATACCTACTCACACCATTAAGGCTCTCAGCGCAGGTGGTGTAGGTTAAGGTACGTATATAACTTTTTAACGGATCATGAGTGCAGTTAAAACTCCTGAACCTAAACTAAATTGAAATTTTCAGTGGTTATCGTTAGTTATTGTCACCATTACCTACAACACAAACCATCGCCATCATCCTGGAACCTAGACGAAGTGAAAATGGAAATGTCTTCTTTTTTTATGTTTTTGGTTCGTGCACTTTTCTTGTTTTTGTTGAAATGTCGTTTTTGTTTTTAAATGAAAATAGAAAAATTCGAAATTTTTTTGTCAGGTATGATGTAATGGATTTAAGTTTTCAATTGGAACTCTGTTTGTATTAAGTTAATGTTAAGTTGAGATCTCCTGTTTATGGGTTTTGTCCAACAGGTCAACTATAGAAAAAGGAAGCAAAATTTGCGAGGAAATGACAAATGACCTAAAAATGTTTTAGGTGAAATGTCATTTCTTCTTTTGGACGATTTGACATTATGTCAAAACGCACAAAAAATCAAATTTTAGGCGATTTGGTATTTCGGCTAGCATGTATAAAATCGCCCAAAACCAAATCGCTCAAATTTGGAGAATGGCACATCGCCCAAGAATTTTTGGGTGATATGACTTATGACAGATTACCCAGAAAAAAAAGTGTCAAATCGCCCAATGCAAAAGTGGGCGTTTTGTAGCAATGAAAAAAAAAAAAAAAAAAACTGCAGTAGCTTATTTCTCCATCCTCAATACAAGCTTTGAAAGGCTGCTTATCTGCGTTTTTTGATATACCGAATTTTGTCCAAATATTTTCTCTTTGGAACGCCTCAACAACTTCCAAGGGCGTCTTAGGCGAGTTCACAAAAATTTTATTTGTAATTCGTTCAAGTCCTCTTTTCATTTTGTCATACAAAAGAAATTTCGTTGCGTTGAGGCTTAATTAAATTTTGTGGTACCATTTTCTCAAAAAGTATTTGACCGATTTCAATAAATTTTATATGGTTGGAAAGCCACAATTGCGATTGAGAAGTGCAGAATATACTTGAGACACGCATTTACACATTGAGGCACTGTGGGTCATTTTTGTTTTTGTACTTCGAACACTGTGCATATTTAAAATTTAAAAAAAAAAATGTTTTTTCTTTAAATATTTTCAAACAAATTGTTTGCAAAATTGAAAGTGTCGAATTTCGACACACTAGGACGATACTAGTTATTAGAAATTCATTATAAAGAAAATAAACAATTGATTAATTTGAATTTGAGTAACTTTCACACAGTTCTACACGTGCGGGATACTTGACAGCTAACGTAGTACGATTTTTTGGCTGTCTTAGTTTTTATTTTGTGTATTTGTTTTTCGCACATCACAATAGGTACAACAATTATTTTTTCCCGTCAATAATCTCGAATTCTATTTTGAGGAAAATAACTTGTTGCAAATTCGAGAACTGATGTTACACTGTCTTGGCTATTAATTTTAATGTGATGGCAAATATTTAGGTGAAGAAGAGATAGTAAGTTTTTTGCTCTAGAAATGATCATCGACGCGCCCAGGCTGCATCGAGGGAGTAATTTTTGAGAAAAATAAGATTTTCCAAAAATACTAAAAAAAACTTATATGGCTGTTAGGGGGTACTGCAGGGTTGCCAATTTGGGGGTTTTCCCCTAGATTTAGGGGTTTTTTTCATCGGCAGGGGGAAATCTGGGGGATATTTGGAGGGAAATCTGGGGGGATTAATTTTAAAGTTAAATTATTCCAATACCTGAATTTTCCTCTCAAATGTTTCCTGTGAGTACTCAAAAACTCTTGGTTTTTCTTAACTGCATACACATGCATACTAACATCACAAAAGATTAATAAAGAAATGGATACCATTATTTTTTATGTTTGTAGGTAAGTACATATGTATGAGTTATAAATAAAAATTATACATAAAAAAAGTTGCAAAAAAATTGGGGAGAGAAAACTCTTAAAATGTCGTAATCTAGGAAGTTTTTAAATTTTTCTGGCAACACTGGGGTACTGTTATTTTTGGTCCCGAAAAGAAAATAAAAAAAAATTTCTCGGGGGAATTTCCTACAAATACTATATAGGTACATAAAATAAAATAAATAAATTTGATGGCACAACAGCTCATGAAGAACTAGGGCCTAGTGACTTACAACTCTCAACCATTCCTGTGTGCGTGTCTGCAGGAATGGAGGGGACCTACAGTTTATTTCCGAATCCGAACGGCTAACGAGTGGCACTTTTCTGTAACAGGAGATACTCTTGGAGGATTTTGTCAATTCCTCGCAAGAGGCAGTAGCCATTTTTCTTTTAAATAAATAGATGGCGAGGCTGGGGATCGAACCTTAGACCTCTGGCATGACAGTCCATCGCACTAACCATCACGCCACGGCTACTACATATAGGTACATACCAAGTTTAAATGAAACCGACCCACAAGTATAGGCTGTACCCACACAAACAGACAGAAAGACGGGCGGAATTGCGAGACCCACTTTTTTCGTCTTCCCTATCATCGTGTTTGATCAAATTCTCGAGTTAGATTTGTTTTTAAGAATCCAAAACTTTCCATATACATACATTATGTAGTACTTATTAGTCCAGTAACCTTGTCGTCTCGCCTTGCGTTAAACCCGCTTAAGTGCGCATAAGCACTTAGTATCTCTATATATATACAAAAATAGCGTTCTTCTTAATAGCAGTAATTTATTAATTCAGAACTATAATTTAGTACTTTTAATAAAAAGTTTTGAAAAAAAAATTTTAAACTTATTTTAAAATTTTTTTGATTAAAAATCAACTGAAAAAGCCTAATTTATAAACAAAATACAGAGTTCTTCAAATTACTGGGGTGGAACGTATGCTACTCTGCGTGCTAGTTAATACTTCTTCGAACCCCTTCTTTTTTGTCATCTCAAACTTACATAACTTCACAAAATTATATCTTCTACAAATTAGTATAGCCTATATATAATGTTAATTATAGCGAAACTAAATTAACTCCTTCAAAAGGCCTCTTAGCGAGCTTTTAAACTTACATGCGGCCATATCATCGTGGAAATCACTTAATTTTACTAGAATATCTCCATAAGTTAACGCCATAACTATAAATATACCGTTTTCATTCATTAACACTCCAAATTCATACGGACAAAAATAACAAAAAAAATAAGTTGAACACTCAGCCATTTAGTCATTCCACGTTCCGCACTCTCGCCATTTAGTAGCGCACAAATCTCCATAAATTATATTTCCATACATCTCCGCCATAGTACCACATATACACGTGTACTACTCGTGTATTAAAAAATATACCCAAAACGTTCATTATTCATAGCAAAGCATGTGTCACGTAAGTGATTTGTGTGAAGTGCCCAAAAAACATGACGCTCAATACCCAATCCCAACAGCCCCCTGAATACCTACATATATGTAAGTATATCCTTCGTCCTTGTTGCCACCGCTTCCGCCACCTACGTCCTCGCCGCCGGCGCGTCGTACAGCCCACTGGCCCGGCTGTATACCAAACTGTTTTGATATGGAATGTGCACTCATTTAAATACACACACCTCCTCCTCTTCCTCTTTTGCATTATATTTAGGACTTTTCATCAGAAGCTAATAATTAAGGGGTTAATATTGCACCTTGTCGTTGAAAAAGGAGAGCTTTGGGGACCGGAACTTCTGTTCCTGCTGTTGCGTTTGTTTGGTAGTATGGGTAACCTATATTCATATACCCTTAACCTACCTTTTAGAGTCCCGTTTCGAGCATGAAATATCTACTGCTCTTTTGAGATTTATGAGATTTCAAGTTGAAGAGTGATGAACTGCCTTAGTTGTATACCTACATATATGTATATAGCTATGCTTAGTAGGTGCATCAGCAGTTAAAATTAATGTTATCGATCGCTAAATAGGTTTATTAAAGTTCAACCAAACGAAGAATTTACCTATTTGCTATGTTCTATGTTCAATTAATGTCGGAGAGGGGACTTCTTCGACAAAACAAAATTTTGTATGGCTGATTTCGTGAGGACAACGGACTTGCATTATAATAAAAAATAAAAGTTTTGATGTTAACCACCTGAATTAGGAGTCCAATAACATTTTTGTATAGATTTTTGTAGGCATAGAAATACCTACTACAAAAAAAAACGAAAAAAAAAAAAAACATTTCGTCCTTTTTTGAGCAATAAATTCATTTCCTCAATTTCTGTTTGCTAGTTTTCGAATCAAGCTATTGTTTGGGAAAATGCTTATTTCTTGTCGTCGCCATCGTCGTTCTTTATAGTAGTTGGTCGTCGCGTGTTTGAAGTCATAAAAACGAAAAACCGTTTGTTTTGTCTTCTCTTCTATTTATAATGTTGGTTCCCAGGAGCTATGATTTAGATATTTACGGGATTTTCCACAGGGACTGTAGCTCGATTTTACAAAAGGATTTGCTAAATAATTTAATTTTTTGATAAATAACTCTTTAAACCTTTAAAAACAATTAATGCTGCTGATGAATTTGATATTAGCTTAGCTAAAGGCCGTTGAAACTTCTTATATTGCATATGCATTGCTAACTAATTTGCGGGTTAGGTTAGTTAGTTTCGAACTATTTGACAATTTCAATTTTGTCATGCAATGCTTTCATGGTTTTTCGTTTTAGGTTTTTCAATAAATTTTTGTAGAGTTGAAAAAGCACCCCCCGAAAAGAGGTTACAAAAAAGAAAGAAACTGTTGCAAGTAAATTTTGAAAAATTTCAAGCAGATGCGAAAATTTTCATGAGTTTCAAGTTAGCGAAGCAAAATTGGCCGATTACTTGGTGGGTAGCCGTGGCGTGATGGTTAGTGCAATGGACTGTCATGTCGGAGGTCTAAGGTTCGATCCCCAAACTCGCCACCTATTTATTTAAAAGAAAAAACGGCTACTGCCTCTTGCGAGGAATTGACAAATCCTCCAAGAGTATCTCCTGTCACAGAAAAGTGCCGCTCGTTAGCCGTTCGGATTCGGCAATAAACTGTAGGTCCCCTCCATTCCTGCAGACACGCACACAGGAATGGTTGAGAGTTGTAAGTCACTAGGCCCTAGTTCTTCATGAGCTGTTGTGCCATCAAATTTATTTATTTTTTTACTTGGTGGGTAATTTGCCGTTATTTATTTGTGATAATTTCGAATTTGTTGTGCTGTTTTCTATGTTTTTGAAATAAAAAAGTATAAAAAACATAGCACGACGAAACTGAAGTACATAACTCACAACTAATTAAGGAGTAAGAAGTGCTTTGCGCACTTTATATGAATTGAATAAAAAATACCAACAAATCATAGAAAAAATTGCACGACAAAACAAAAATTTTCATAAAAAATTAAGAACTGATGAAAAGAAAATAACTCAGCAATAAACTATTCAATATAAGAAGTTTTTACCCTTTCCCAATGGGTGCTTCTATAACTTGGTACCTACCAATTTAGAAAATCAGCAAAAATACATAGACATAGAACTATAAATTCGAAATTATCAAAACTAATGAACGGCATTTTATTCACCTAATAACTTTTCCATCCCCGAATGTTGCTTCGTTATCTTGACGCTAATAAGATTTTCCCGGTTTCAAGAAATAAATCTTTCTCTTCCAAGAAAACCATTGCAAATTTAATCTGATTTAATTTTTTTTCTTTCATATGAAATTTGACAGAACTTTGGGTTAAAAATGGAAGAAAAATAGAATTTAATTCGAACTAACAGCTGTTGAAAAAATAACGATCTACAATGTTTTGTGTGTTCGATTGAATAAGGTTGAACTTTTTATTTTGTTAATATTAAAAAAAAAAATATTTTTCCGTGAATTGGACCTTAAAATGGCATCTGATAACATTTATTGTCAGGAACTCTATGCAGCGATGGCCATATTTGTGATCACTGGGAAATTTCACAGATATAGTCGTATTTGCAATGTGCAAGAAATAACTCCTCTAAATTGCTTCAGAGTTTCAGAATGCGGATGTGTGCTAGAAGATGAACTCTTTAAACATTTAGGGCAAGGATTAATAATGACATTAGTTTGGCCACATCGAACGAATGGGTGATAAATGCTCCAATCAAGAGAGTTTTCGAAAGATAGCCCCAGGTTCAAGGCTACAAGGAACACCAAACCTCCGATTGAAGGACTTCCCATAGTGCAAGCTCCTCCACTGGTCGGGATCTGAGCGTAGGTAGTGGTTAGTTTGTTTGACTGTCATTTCGAAATTCACTGGGAGATAGATCAAGCATATTGTAATTAAACCCAAAAAATATTTTTCGATCGGTACTTCCAATTGCATGATAATGGAAGTTATGATTTTTCTATGAATTGTCGTGATAAAATTCTTGGCAAATAACAACATAACCAAACCCACATAGAAATGGTTGACGGTGTAAGTCACAATAGACAGCGGTTTTCTTGATCTGTCATGCCAATGATTTATACCTACCTTTACCAGCATAGGTAATTAATAAGTTGTAACGTTTGAATACATAAAATGTCAATTTATAAAAAAGGTTATATAGATTTAAATATAACACTTTATCTGAAAGAGGGATAACAGCTATTATAAAATAGGGAAATAATCATTTACTTATTTATTCTTGCAACGGAAAACTTCAAAAGGATCCATAGTACCTACACCCAACCCAACCCAACAGTAGTTGGCGGGCGTGTCGCTTACCTGTTTCAACTGCAAAAAACCTCAAATCAATAGCATTACCTAAAGTTGATTAAGAAAGAGAACTCTTGGCTTTAACCAACCAAACCATCCTGATGAAGTCCTGAAAGGAAAATATTTATGTTTTTTTTTTTTTTTCTGTCGGGTTGATCCTTTTTTTTTTTTTTTGGAAAAAGAGAAAAATTGTCACGCGATTTTTATTTCGATTCCGATGAGAATCAAACTCGATAAAAATAATTCAACAGCAATCAGCAAAAGGGTATTATGATGATGATAAGGATGATTGGGCGGACTGAGTTGGAGGCCATAGCCTGGCCGCAGCCCCCAGGGAAGGATATAAAATTGTGTATAATATTTCTGTTGACAGAACTGGCGGTTTTTGATTTATTCAATATTCGAATACCGTGTCGATTTGTTTATTGTCTTTTAATCTTCGCTTCTTAAATAAATTATTCTATTATTATTCATTTGTAATGCTAATCGTGGGTTAATAATTATTATTGTATTTTTTTTGCTGTTGGTATACCTACTTGTATTTTTGGCAATTGAATTTTTTGTAGTCTGCTGATGGGAAATAAACTGGGTTTTTAGATTAGATTTTTTTGTTTATTATTTTTTATACGATTCATTAAAATTGGGAATAATTAATTGAACGATTTTTTTTCTTGGCATGCATATTTGTTTATTTCTTATGTTTGCGTTTGCATCACACGAATATTGATTGGTTGTATATTATTTTTATTTTTTATGGTATGTTGTTTTTGGTTGTAGATATTGATTGATTAATAATTGGAGTTATGTTTGTTGTTTGAGGCAAAGAGTTAAAGAAGGTAAAGAGTTAATGCTAAATAATTATACTTGGGAAACTACTTTCGAGCAAACCGCATGGCTCATTAACATATATTATGTAGTATTATTGTAGGCACAATGGGGTGGATCATCCAATTTTTTCGAGTTTCCCATTAGATAGATATAGACATACATATGTAGTGATTTATTTACCTATGATGACGTGATGTTTCGTGTGCAGAAGACTAGCCGTAGTTGAATCGTCGCTAAATTACAAATCTTGTACGCGTCTATGACACGATGACTCGTGTGCAGAAGGCCTTAGGCTCGTGGTATCGCTGCAAGTTGACGGAATTCAGTTTGGACAGTTAAGGTGCGTTTCCATTTGAGAGTTCTTTCGCCAGTAAAATCTCGAGAGTTACTTATTATTCCTTTTTTGTGACCTTTTGAAATCTTCTAATCCTAAGTGGGGCCTTCAGGTCTTTTTTGAAATTATTTTTTGTAAAATTGACGACGTTTCGTACGTGATTATGTACTTCTTGAGGTATCTAAAAAAATTTTATTAATAATTATTTTTATTGATAATATAACACAACTTACACTATTCGGCCTATCAAAATTTAAAAACAAAAATTGATATTTAATGGTGTTTTTATAGTGTTTAATGGTTTATTATTATTATTGCTTATTAATATTAGAAGTCTTCAAAAAGGCGTTTTAAACTATCAAAATTTAAACAACAATAAAAACTTTGTCAAATATTTTATTTGCAAATAAATTAAAAATTAAATATATTTTCATCAAACAAATATTAAATCAATAAAATTATTTTCTGTCAATCTGACCGACGGACGGCTATTAAACCAGGTCGTAAAAGACTCGTAAACAAACACCATTATTGTAAAACTAATTATCATGTAAATAAAGTCTATTCTATTCTATTCTATTCTATAGTGCTAAGTCCTTCCCAGTCCGAACGTCTATTAACTGTATTTTTATTATTTAAAATATTTAGCATTTCTATTATCATTCTTTTGTTATAATGTTTTCTGTTTCTAAAATGTCTACATTGTTAAAATCAGGTCTATGTCCTTCATCTATACAATCTAATGCTTAAGTTGTTTTTAGTGAATTTCCGTTATTAATATCAGAGTTATGAGTTTTTGCATGGATGTTCCCACATGAACAGAAGGCCAACCTAATATTCCATCACCTAGATATTTTATTTTATAGATAATGTTATAGATATATCTTCTTTTGATAATTTACTTTTAAGATTTGAAAATAAAGATGTTCTTAAAGTATTAGCTGATTTAAAAGCTACACGAGGATTTTCTTTATTTCTTATAGGAGCAGCTAATAACGATTTGAAAGATTAGGAATATATAAAAATATATAAAGCACTTTTATAAGAGTACTGTTGTACAGTATGTACTAACCGTGTTTGTATTAAAATAAATTACTTTTTTTTCGACTTAAATCCATTTCATTCATTAAGATTTCTTCTTCACGGGTTTCCCGGTGACCACGCTCAATGCAATTTGATGCGAAACGGTCGGGGTGAGTACAAAAGTGCACTCTCTAAATTTCAAAAACGCGGCTAATCCGAAAATAATACATATTAATTATGATAAACCACCGCGAAAGCCTAAAAAGTTATAACTATAAAAAAGTTCGAATGTCGAGAGTAAGAAGTCTACTCCCCGTGAGCTACTGTCAAGGGTGTTTCCACTTGCGAATTCCAAACGATTAAAGTTATGAGACTGATGACAGGGCTTGGCACCCCTTGAAATAGCTATATCTCCAGCCAAACCGAAACAAAACGAATTAAAAATAATTCGTAAACAATTGGTGGTAGTACTTTAAAGTTGTTATTGTTGTTCACAAATTCAATAAAATTGACGGAATAAAGTATGAATACAGTAGATGACGGATACAGGAAACTCAAATAATCCAAGGAATTCCTTTCTTATATCCGTGTTTTCTTATATGGAAAATTGTATATAAGAAAGAAAATTTCTTTTATAAATAATATGTATATAAGAAAAAAAAATTCTTATATAAATAAAAATGCCTAAAAGAAATGTATGGGCTTTTTTCTTTCTCGCCGACCTTCAATCTGTCACTTTTTTGGCAATTCATTAAGGGTGAGTTCCGAAATTTTGTAAAAGTTACACGGCGCATCATTTAGAAGCTTGAATAGGAAACATTTCTTATAAAAGTTTATTTTTCTATGTAGTGTATGAGATTTTGTATCAGAATAAGTTTCTTATATCAGTGTTTTTCTTATTTACGTTTTTCTTATATGAGGTTTATTTAACACGTAGGTATCTTTATGGGATAATGTGCATGGTGTTTTGGAATGTCTGTCTTATAAGTGTGTTTTTCTTATATCAGACTTTCTTATATCCGTCATCTACTGTAGTTATGGTTCCCAACTGTCCTCCATTTGGGAGGACAGTCCTCCTTTTTAACTATTTGTCCTCCCGTCCTTCCACGCTTAAAGATGTCCTCCTTTTCAAAAGTCTGAAGGATATAATCAATGATACATTTGATAAGTATATACATTAGGTGTTTTTGTAAAAAAATGTAATTATTTCTGTCATTTTAAAATGACAATCAATGACATTTGTCACTCTTCTAAAAGTATTAAAATACTTTTTTTCAATGGTAAATGTAGTTCTGATGTAAATTTTGCAAATTTTTTATGACTATTTAAAATTTTTAACAGCATAAGGAATTACATACAAAAATTTGTATTTCTATTTTCATATTATGCATGCCTTTCTCTAATTTATAAGTATACCAAAACGAGCTTGGAAAAATGTTAAGTTTTTCCAAGTCTAAGCAAGGCCCTCAAAAATGTTCAATAGCGAAAATTCCGTCGAGGAAAACGTAGCAAATACTCGCTGGGCCCTTGATAGTAAAAACTCTTGGAGAAAATTTTGCTGTCCCATCAGAAATAAACCTTTTATATTTATAGTTATTCAATGTTGAACTTTTGTATTGCGAATAAGGCCAGTGCAGTGGTTAGCTTATCTGGCCAGTAAGCGGAAAATCCCAGTACCGTTTTGTCTTGAAGCAAAAATAAATAAAAACTAGGCGAGGGCCTAGTATGATTTCGATAGTAACCCTTGCTTGTCCCTTTTAATAAGCTATGTAAGAGTTTCTAGGGCCTTATCTAAAACGAAATTTTTCGAAGGCGGGGAGAATTTTATTTATACTGAGGTTTCAAATTTTTTGTTTTGTTTTTATTTCGAAAAATATGTCCTCCTTTGATTTCCAAGAAAGTTGGGAACCCTAACTGTAGTACAATAATAATAATAATAATAATAATAATAATGATTATAGTTATGTATTTCCGTCGACTGACAGCTGTTATATTTAAATTGCCAATAATGTATTAACCGGTACCTTAACTGGCCAGTAGAATATTCAGAACTTTAATTGCCATTTAGCCCTATTCAGAAAAAAGAGGTTGTTTATTGGAGAATAAGTTCCAAACAGTTTAACTGAAACTTTAAAAAGACATTGTGAAATAAACCCTTACGCTTGTATAGCAAATACTTCAAAAAGGTGTAAAAATAATCGCTTTTTTATTTGACATGCGAAGTAGGAAAAAACCAGAATAATCCACATGTATTGATGAGCTCATAGTGTAATCGTTTTAATATTGCTGTTATCTCCGCTAAGCGGCAGTTTATGAATTAGGTTTTTTTTTAAATCCATATTTATGTACATAGATCAATTATTTCTATTATCTGTGAAAATTTCAGCACACGTGCACATTCCTATTATGGGTTTTCTTGGTTTTGATACCGATGACATATAGGGAAAATGACGCACATGTCTCGTTTGACATTAGCCTAAAAGCTTGACAATCCAATACTGCCCTCATGGCAGAGCAAGTTAAAATAACGAGAACAGAATCAATATCAATAAACCAGCTGTTTTAGCCGATGATAGAATGAGTCCTAGTTGGTTGTGAATTATATTAATAGCTAGCATTACCTTCCTGTAGCAAACATTTTTTTCTAAATTAGGACTTCAAAATTTTTGGAACTAGCTTATTCTTTAAATGGCTTTACCAATATATGTATATATATACAAAGCTAATATGATAGAGAAGTCTGAAAAAGTGATTTTAGCCGTTTCGGCCGTCGCGTGCGTGCGTCGGTCTGTGCGTCCGTGCGGCCTAGAGATGAAACTCAAACTTTTGATTTAAGTCATCTAGAACAGGTAGCTGCCATAGGTACATATATTTTTTTTTTTCAAATTTTCTCAAAAACGGACCTGAAAAATTTGATTAAAATTCGTACCTGTAATAATAACCACAACAGGTCTTAGAAAATTTGCAGTTTAGGTTGTTGCCAAAAAATTCGCATTACGAAAATATATTTTCCAAGTTTTTAAAAAGAGAAACATTATTTTCGAGTTATTCGCGTATATCTTTTGAATGGATCGAGTAATTTTGTTATAATTTTGCATTGCATTGAAAATTTTTTAAAATAATATTCTTTAAATAAAAACTTATTTTTAGGAAATCATAATTATAGTTATGAAATCATAATTATAGTTTTTTAGTTCGTGCGATCCAGTTGAACATAGTTTTTGGCGTGGACGTGTAACGAAGTTCTTAAAAATCATTACCCTAATAACATACACGAAGTTGGCAAAATCTGCGGACTCTCTATCATTATAGTGTCAATTTTACACTATTACAACCTCGATTTTTTTTTTACACGAAACCAATATCCTTGCTCTACCAAATTTGTGTGAAGGAAATGATTCTCATATCTTGCTTCCATGCTTGCAAATAAATAAATAAATTTACCATAATCTCCAACCGATAAGTGGGATAGAATGTGAGGGTTTTAGAAGCAATCCTAAAAATGTTCGTGTATTACCACATGTGTAGTATCCGTGGCGTGATGGTTAGTGCGCCGATGGACTGTCATGCCGGAGGCTTAGGTTCGATCCCCGGGATCGCCACCTAATAATTTAAAAAAAAAAAAACGGCTACTGCCTCTTGCAATGAATTTACAAAACCTTAAAGAGTATATCTTGTCAAAGAGAAGTGCCGCTCACATTAGCCGTTCGGATTCGGCAATAAACTGTAGGTCCCCTCCATTCCTGCAGACAAGCACACAGGAATGGTTGAGACTTGTAAGTCACTAGGCCCTAGTTCTTCATGAGCTGAGGTGCCATCAAATTTATTTATTTTATTTAAATTAACACTTGTCGAATTGTGTGAGATGGGCTGTTAAGTCGTGTGGGATAAGATGTCATACTATTTCCCGTTTAAAAGCGTCTCGGTTAGTGGATTTTACCACTTTATTGTCCAAAACAAATGCGTTCAAAAATTTCGTGTAACCCTTAAGAGAACAGCCTTTTCTACGAATTAAACCACACGGATAATTGACCGAAAAATCTGACAAAATGGTCAGTGCAATTAAGCGGGATATACTGTATTTTGTTTCTACACTATTACACATGATATACTTCCCCACTTTGTGGATATGTGTCAATACACTAAGTGGAAAAGTGTGGAAGGGCTTTAACAATGACACATTTTTGTACATCCGACTAAGCAAACTAATATCAGAAGCCTTTGCTTCTTCAATTCTGCGAATCAAATAACTTTTAAAATCCTTAAGCCTTAAACTTAAAGCAAAGAATGAAGTGTCGACCCTATAAAAGCCTTATACTGCCCAGTCTTCTTTTACGATAAAGATTTATTGGCCAATAAGCAGAACAACAATATGAACAACAATTTAACAAATTAATTTCGATTTATTTAAAACAGTAAAATGATTTATTCACATTTCCTTATTTGCCAGTCAAATTGCGTTTCATTCACCAAATCTGTCGACTTCCATGTAAACACAAGCAAATCATTTTCACCAGGATTTCTTAAATCCGATGCGAACAAAAATTCGTTAGAGAATGCACTCTTAATATAACAATAATCGCCATTCAGTATGATAATCCATTTGCATTGGTTTTCTAACGGGGTACGTCCTGGAATCCAAATATACACAAAACGAGAATTATGGATACCGTCGTGGTGATGACTTGAAAACATATGCTCATTCGCATTAGAGCGACTGGAAAGGAAAAAGTTGTCGTTATCGCCAGATATATTAACATGCCAATGACTTTCTGGTAAAAGATCTCCTAAATACACATATCTCTTTTCATCATCAATTTTGGTACTAAGTGTTAGATATTGTTCTTTCCCTTTGTTCCAAAAGCACACGTATGGCAGGAAAAATAGATTTCTAGCACAATCAGGAAGTTTCTCTATTAATTCGTCCACTTCACCTTGCTGTGTTTTGTTGAGATTTTCAAATTCACTATCTGTACGGAGTTCGTGCAGTGCTGAGGCAATGTGGATGGTCACGTCGGAATTTAAATTGCCAGCTTTTTCTATTTTCCAAAATAGCGCACTTATACCTCTCGCTCTCTGCTGAACGAGACTGTGACTTGAAATGATTTTGAGGATTTTCTTGGAAGACACCTGTCCGTAATTTGTATCGACGAACTCTTCTATTATGATCTCCCATTGTGACGGATCAAAGAGATAGATTGCCGTCATCAGTTTTTCCATTTCTCCGTTCCTTTTAAATTCTCCTCGACGCACCGTGGTATTTAAAGCTTTAGGAGTGAAAACTTTGATTGAATTTCTCAGATCATCAGCAGTAAATTGAACAAGTTTTTTCGTGGAATTTTTTTCATTTGTGTGGCTTAGTCGTGTTTCTAAAATCTCAGCCAAACGCATCCATTTATATGGATTTCTATGATCATTGACAGGCATTTCTTCTAGCAATGCTCGAACAGCAAAATGTATCCCATTAATATCGGTTAGGGTTTCGATGGAATTTGCTAAAATATCGAAATTATCCAAATCAGCCTTACAGATTTCCGTAGTTTCTACAAAGTTAAGCATTTGTTTTAGAGTTTGTGCTAATTCAGATAAACGCTGCCTACGAGCCTTAATGTAAGCTGTTGTATTTAATGATTGATACTGCAAATCTTCCCTGGTGGCAGAGCATTTAACGGTTTCAGCAAAAGTCATTCCTGAAGTGACAGAATCAATGTATTTTCTAATTTTAATTAGTTGATTTAAAAGCTGAATATCAGTGGACTGGTCTGCAGTTGCAATATATTTTACAAAATTGATTAAAATGTAACACACAAAAATATAAAACCGCATCTTTCAGCGTTGGTTTATTTATGTTGATCGCGATGGAAAGAAGACAAATTCAAACTGACTGAATAATCAGAAAATATTCTACTCATACCTATCATATCACCCAGCACATTTCGATTGAATCAATTTCAGATCAGGAAATTGATAAAAAGAATATACATTGTAAATTTTAAATTTTCAGGTCAAAAAGGTTATAATAACATTTCTTTTTATAGCTTTTCAACAATAATAAATTGTTAATAGAAGAAGTTGTAGTATTTTAAATCAATGTGAACTACTTTTGAACTAAAGAGCGTTAACTTGGTCTTGTAGTTAAAAACAATAATAGACCGAGAGCTGGTGAACGATTTGCTCAAAGAGTTTTATACCGCTCCAAACTTTTTGAGCATGGCATTTTATCAGTGAAAACTACATGCCATCAACCTTTCAGTGATATCGCGGCCCTAGGACCACCATAATGCACTTTGAAAATGCAAAAAAAAGAAGGGAAGTTAAAGTGTTTTATACCGCTCCAAATTTTGTGATTATAATGCGTACATGTGTCCAAGCTAAATTCCATCGGTCTGGCAGCGATATTGCGGCCCTAACACCTGAATAATGCAATTTTAAAATGCAACCAAAAAACAAAAATCGTTTCTTATCACTATAAATTTTTTTAATACTACGTGGTTAGTGTTGAAGCTCAATTTTATCAATTTGGAAGAAAAACCTCAGCCCTAAAACACCATAATGCACTTTCAAAATGCAACAAAAACATTTTTTTTTGTAAATCGCTCCAAATGTTGTTCACATACAATTTTTATTTGTCCAAACTGAATTTTGTCGGTCTGGCAGCGATACTGCAACTCTAACACCACCATAATGCACTTTCAAAAAGAAAAAAAAAATTAAAAGTTTTTCAAACAGCTCAAAATTTTGTTCACACATAATTTTTATCTGTCCAAACTGAAATTCATCGCTCTGGCAGCAATACTGCAACTGCGAGGAACGAAATGTACGAGTAAACCTTATCTAAACCGTATACTGCCAGTCCTCAATTACGGAACCGATAATTGTTAGATTATAAGCAGAAACAGTAAACTGGTTGATACAGTAACTTTTCTCTTTAAAGCTTTTCAATCAGTTTGGAACTATGTGGAATGCGGAAAATCCAGTGCGGAAACAAATAATTTAAATAAAATACAAAAATTAAGCAAATTATTTTCGATTTATTTATTTACCTTCTTATTTTGTATAGTAAAATTATTTATTCACATTTCCTTATTTGCCATTGAAACTTTGATTCACTGACAAAATCTGGCGTCTTCGATGAAAACACCAGCATATCATTTTCAACAGGATTTCTTAAATCCGATGCGAACAAAAATTCGTTGGAGTATGCACTCTTAATATAACAATAATCACCATTCAATACGATAATCCATTTGCATTGGTTCTCCATCTCGGTACGTCCCCGAATCCAAATATACGCAAAACGTAAATTATGGTCACCGTCGTGGTGATAACTTGAAAACATATGCTCATTTGCATTTGAGCGACTGGAAAGGAAAAAGTTGTCGCTATCGCCAGATATATTAAGGTACCAATAACTTTCTGGTAATAGATCTCCTGAATACACATATCGTTTTTCATCATCAACTTTGCTTCCAAGTGTTAGATATTGTTCTTTCCCTTTGTTCCAAAAGCATACGTGTGGTAGGAAAAATAGATTTCTAGCACAATCAGGAAGTTTCTCGATTAATTCGTCCAATTCACTTTGCTGTGTTTTGTTGAGATTTTCAAATTCAATATCTGTACGGAGTTCGTGCAGTGCTGAGGCAATTTGGATGGTCACGTCGGAATTTAAATTGCCAGCTTTTTCTATTTTCCAAAATAGCGCACTTATACCTCTCGCTCTCTGCTGAACGAGACTGTGACTTGAGGATTTTCTTGGAAGACACCTGTCCGTAATTTGTATCGACGAACTCTTCTATTATGATCTCCCATTGTGACGGATCAAAGAGATAGATTGCCGTCATCAGTTTTTCCATATCTCCGTTCCTGTTAAATTCTCCTCGACGCACCGTGGTATTTAAAGCTTCAAGAGTGAAAACTTTGATTGAATTTCTCAGTTCATCAGCAGTAAATTGAACAAGTTGTTTCGTGGAATTTTTTTCATTTGTGTGGCTTAGTCGTGTTTCTAAAATCTCAGCCAAACGCATCCATTTATATGGATTTCTATGATCATTGACAGGCATTTCTTCTAGCAATGCTCGAACAGCAAAATGTATCCCATTAATATCGGTTAGGGTTTCGATGGAATTTGCTAAAATATCGAAATTATCCAAATCAGCCTTACAGATTTCCGTAGTTTCTACAAAGTTAAGCATTTGTTTTAGAGTTTGTGCTAATTCAGATAAACGCTGCCTACGAGCCTTAATGTAAGCGGTTGTATTTGATGATTGATACTGCAAATCTTCCCTGGTGCCAGAGCATTTACCGGTCTCAGCAATAGTAATTCCTGAAGTGACAGAATCAATTTCTTTTCTAATTTTAATTAGCTGATTTAAAAGTTGAATATCAGTGGGCTGGTCTGCAGTTGCAATATGATTTGCAAAATTGATTAAAACGCAACACACAAAAATATTAAACCGCATCTTTCAGCCGTTGTGTAAGTTGGGTTGGGGTTTTTTGTTGATCGCGCTGCACAGAAGACAAATTTAAACTGACTGCGTAATCAGAAAAGATTCTTCTTAAACCCATATTACCCAGCACATTTTGACTGTATTTATTTTAGGTCAGGCAATTGATAAAAAGAATATTCAACTAGCAATCTCAAACTTTCAGGTCAAAAAAGTTACGATAACGTTTCTATTTAAAGCTTTTGATGGTCTTTCTTTAATCAACAATAAGAAACACAGTAACAATCGATTTAATAAAGGACTATGTAGATGTACCAACTACCAATGAAATAAAGGCTTGAAATTTCTATGTTAATGTTTCAATGTAGGCACACTTTAAACAAATGTTTTAATCCTAAGTGAGTATTAGGTCTTTCTTGAATTTATTTGCTTAGTTGTAAAATAGACTTTTTTGACGTTTCGTACGTGCTGACGTGCTTCTTCAGGTCTCTAAACAAATTTTAATTAATATTTTTGTATTGAAAATATAACATTACTTACACTTTAATCGGCCTATCAAATTTTAAAATCAAAACTGATTTTTAATAGTTCTTAACAGTTTTTAATATTATTGTTTATTTAATATTTGAAGTCTTGAAAAAGACGTTTCAAATTATCAAAATTTAAACAAGAATACAATTTTTTCCTCAAATATTTTGTTTGAAAATTATTTAAAATATAAATATATTTTCGAAATACTTTTTCCAAAACAAGTTAAACATTACATAATATTATTTTACTGTCTTTTAATAAATCGACCATAGTGCTAAGTCCTTCACAGTCTGAACGTCTATTAACTGTTTTTTCAGTATTTAAAATATGTAGCATTTCTATTATCATTTTCTAATTATAATGTTTTTCTGTCTCTAAAATTTCTACATTGTTAAAATCAGGTCTATGTCGTTCATCTATACAATGTAATGCTAAAGCTGTTTTTTGTGAGTTTCCGTTATTAATATCGGATTTATGACCTTATTTACGGTTTTTGAGTTTTTGTATATACATATGTTCCCACATAAAGAGAAGAATAACCTAATGTTAAGTAAATAAATTCAAGAAAGAATTAAAGCCCACTTAGGATTAAAAAATATTAGTTTGAAAGAAGTCACACAACCCATGGTGTAATGGTGAGTGCGTTGGACTGTCATGCCAGAGGTCTGGGGTTCAATACCAGCCGCTTCCACCTTAAGTTCTTTTCGGGGCTACTACCTTTTGCGAGGAAGTGACAAATCCTCAAAGAGTATCTCTTGTGATAGAAAAGTGCCGCTCACCATCCTGCAGACACGCACAAAGGGATAGTTGAGAGTTGTAAGTCGCTAGGCCGCCTTGGTTCTTCATGAGCCGTTTGTGCCACCAAATTTATTTTTTATTTAATTTGTGAAAGGTCACGAAAGGAATAATCACTTAAAAAAAAAAATATGTTCGACTGGATCGCACGAACTTTTGTAAGTAAAACTACAATTTTGTCTAAAGAAGCTTAAGCCCCCTCCTATCTAAAGCTCGCGGCCTTGAACTGGCGACTTTCAGTATATTATACCTGAGTATCACCCCTAAGGCGCCAGTTATAGCTATCATTGAAACTCATCATTGAAAATTTTAATGATTCATTTTAAGATGTTTAGGATGTAAAATCTATGATTATTTCGATGCCAAAATATAGCTTTTAACTTAATTAATATATCTGGCCAAACAATTTTTTTATTTCAGCCCAACCATTCTCATGAAATTACTTTTATTATTTCAATGATCATTGATAAGGTATTGCAATCATTGTAAAAATGAAAGTCAATTTATGTGGAAGGTTGGACCCAAACGAATTTTTTTTTCGCAATAAATATTAATTGAGTCGTCAGCTTCACATTGGCATCAAAATAATTACTGATTTTGCTTTTTAAGTACCCTAAATCTTAAACTAAAATTATTCTATGATGAATTTCAATGATGGCTATAACTGGCTTCTAAGGGGCACTTAAAAAGCAAAATTAGTAATTATTTTTATGCCAATGTGAAGCTGAGGACATAATTATTTTGATGCCAATGTGAAGCTGAGGACTTATTAAAATTGCGAAAAAAAATTTGTTTGGATCCAAAACCTTCCACATAATTTGACTTTCATTATTTCAATGATTGAACTACCTTATCAATGATCATTGATATAAGAAAAGTTATTTCATGAGAAAGGTTGGGCCGAATTTGAATTTATTTTGGCCAGATATATTGATTTAGACATAAGCTTTATTTTGCCATCAAAATAATCATAGATTTTGCACCCTAAACGTCTTAAAATGAATCAATAAAATTTTCAATGATGAATTTAAATGATAGCTGAGGCCCAACTTAGAAAAAAATAATCCAGACTACTCGATTTTTCCTTCATTGGCAAAGTGACGGTTTGGTAAGAGAAATAATTTTCTAAAAAATTAGTGGTGTTCATAATTTTTGATTTGCTTAAAAACTAAAAGACCTACAGCTATCTAGTTTTTAGCGTTCGACTAAGAATTAACAACAGCAATAAATACTGAACTAAAATTTAGCACTTAGCAACAAAAAATTTTGAAAATAAAATCATTAGGTATAATTTTTTTTTTTCAAAACTTTAAATTCAAATTCAGTTTTTTCATAAGCTGTTAAATTAAAAAACTTGTTTTAGCAACAAAATAAAAGAATAGGTCTTTGAATTTTCAAAAACCTATATCTAGTATTTGCATTATAGGTACTTCCGTTGATTTTAAATAATGATTAATGCACTTTACGTCAATGCTTTAGAAAATGGTCCCTCCCTTGTAAACGGGGATTTTTTTCTTAGTACATGTCTAAAAATTATTTTACAAAGTCATGGTCAATAACTTGGAAAAATTCAATATACTTTCGTACCCTTGAAGAAACAGTATTTTTCATAGTGAATGCAAACACTGTAGCAAATAAATTAAATTAGGAAATTCTAACCCTCGCCACCTGTTTTTAATCCCATAAACTCTCTTCCAAATCATCAATGGAATAATTATGAATACATATAATACATATACTTTTTCAGTTATTTCTAGGTAAAATTGATCAATAATCACTATATTTTGTAGGCTAATGATCGATTTTTTTAGATTTCTCCACCCCGCATTTCCTTAACGTTGCGCCAAGCGAAAATATAAATATAACATTTTTTGTAGGAATTTAATTTACCTACTTATTCCTTAGCGGACTTTTTCACTTTAGCCCTTGGTTTTCGAAATATTCGCGAAAAACTAAAAAAGGGGACCTTTAACCCCCCTCTCCTGAATTAAGCTGGCGGCCCTGGGCTGGGGACTTTTGGTATGTTGAACCAGAGGGTCACCCCTACCATTTACAAAAATAACCCAGACTACTGGTTTATTTTAAGGAATTTTTTTTTTATTGTTTTGCTGAGGGAAATTTTACTATTTTAGTTATAAATTTCCAATAAAACCCGCTTATTGTAGGTATATTTAAGGTGACCATATGTCCCGCTTTGGGCGGGACAGTATCGCTTTCGAGCTATGTGTCCCGCTGTCCCCAAAGAACGCAAAATGTCCCGCTTTGAAAATAGTCGACCAATTCACATAATATAATAAATCTCTTAAAGAATTCTTTAATAAAGCTAACAAAATATCCTTTGGGTTATAATAAAACTAACGGCCATATTATTGACTTTCTTTAAAGCTAGTTTTACGGCAAAACTAGTTCTATAGGGGTTTCGATTTTTAAGTTTCTTAAAAAAAAATTACTGATTTGATTTAAATGTCAAACTATGTATGAATATTTTGATTTAGATGTCAAAGAAATAAAAATTTGTGAAAAACTTAAAACTCGAAACCGCTATAGATCTAGTTTATCGGTAAAACTAGCTTTGAATAAATTCAAGAATATGGCCGTAAATGTCTTAAATAGATCCCAGTACTGAAAAAGGTTTTGAAAATATTGCAGATTTTTGAACAGATTAAAACAATTTTTTTTTGAAAATCCCCAGCTCTGAATTTGGGTTATTTTCTATGCATCGTAAGATTACTTTGAGAGGTGTTTTGTGGTTTGGATGAATTTCAGAAAATGATGGAATTACTAAATTGAACAGAAATTTATTGGTTAAGATTTGATTTTTGACTCTCTTAACTCAACGTGTCTATGGGTAGATTCAAAATACAGAAGTGACCAAAAAATAGTCTTGACCGATTTAAAAAAAGCTAACCTGATATTTTAAAGTAGATTTCCTATGGTCAAAATATAGAAAACCAGCCCACTCAATTGGTCAAGATCAGTTCTATTTTTATTTTCATATTTTAAGTAAATAAAATTTGACAAATAAAATTTGACAAATCCTGCTCCATTAAAAATTGAGCTGACACATCATCAAAATTTTTCTCTGCAATATTTGAAAGCAAAGCTGAGAAATCGTTGGTTCAAATAACTGGGATGGCTCAGATTTAATTTTTCAGGACGGCCTATAATGTCTGTAATTTATTATTTTAATTTTGTCAAAATAATTTTTATTGCAAGATCTTTTGTTTACAATGTCAAAATATGTGTGAGTATTTTGATTTAGATGTCAAAGTATGTTTGAAAATTAAAAAATGTGAAAAACTTAAAACTCGAAAACCCTTATTTTAACTATAGTTTTGCCTTGATAAAAGCTTTGAAGCAAGTCAATAATATGGCTGCTAGTGTTATGTTACGAGAAAAAATTAAAAATTGATGTTTTTAGTATTAAAATTTACAGGCGTCCGGCTCCGAAGAGAAATATTTATGGTCACCTTAGGTATATTAGAACCCTTTTTTTACAATGTGGTTCAATCAATAAATTTATTTTTACTTTTTTTGCTATATATGTAAGTAGGTACATATACATACATATTTAATTCTTCGAAGAAAAATTACATAGATATGTAATTATAAATATTTTAAACCTCCACATGAACCAACATAAATTATGAATGTACATTATTATTAAATGCATGTTCGACTTAAATCACATATATGATTAATATTTTGATTTCTGTATGCCTAGTGCAGTATATAATCCCATCCATCTATTTATATATCCTTATTATTGATGTTGTTATTTTAACTTAATTTTATTATTCAACGTAATTAACAATTAATGTTATTCTCGTCCTATTTAGGTCATCTCGCCTACACTAACAGATCCAAGCAAAGGAAAAAAATTAACACATAAAGTGCAAATTTATACCACCGTGGATTAACTCATCACAAAAAAATTATTGATAAATAATAATCCTATTATCAAAGCATACAAAAAATTATATCCCTTTCACACATGAATCAACTTTTATGTGAATTGGCTGGGCGTAGATGAGGTTTGATGAAGTTAAATCAACCAACGTTACGCGAGTGAAATAATAAAATTTAACAGAAAAAAAAAATAAAAAAAAAAAATAACAAATTAATTAATGCATGCTTATAAACGTGATAGCAACATCAACTGCACGTAACAAAACGTAACGCATAATGTTGAGCTCGCTCGAGACATTGGCCGGTAAAATTTCACCTGGTTCAGGGAAAAGCAGTCCGTCCTCAAACAGTCAGCAATCTCCGCAGTATCAGAGTCATCAAAACCCTCAAGCACCAGCGTTAGCAGTGGCAGCCGTACAGCGTGGTAACGGTCACTACAACGGCCTGGATAGTAATTGCAACAAAATATGCCACCCGGGACATAGCATTCATCATCCCTATCACAAACATGACAACAATAATTGTCTGAAGGAACAGTAAGTTGTTATTTTCTTCTTTTTAATATTTTTCCTACATTAAAAAAAAAAGAATATTTTAATAAGTAGGTATGAACTTCTTATTTATGCTCTGTGTGAGTTTATCCTAAAGCGTTTCATGTTATTTATATTTTTTTTAAATTTCGTTTTCATATTCTTCAGCTTATTTATCCTTGTTGTTCTAAAAATCTTCTCGAGAGTGGTTAGGAGTTTAATTGTTCATTTTGCAAATGTAGACCCTCACATACGTGAGTAAATATGAGCATATATCCCTTCCTCCAGACAACAAATTGTGGTTTGACTCAGGGGTTCTTTCAGAGTTGCTTAATTTGTTTGTTTGATGTTTAATATTCCCTTTAACGATCCTTGAATGGTAAACAGTAGGTGCGAGCAGTTAAAGCTGTCTTTAAATTTGCAAGCAAAAATAAATTTTATGTACATACGAATATGTTCCCTTTCATCGATATAACTTTTAAATTTTTTGCTAAACTAATCTTTTTGATTGAAGGAGCCAATATCTTTTATTCTTAAAATTCAAAAAAATATTTCGATTGGATATTTGAGATTCATACAGACTCGTCTGGCCATTTCTTGTTACCAAGGTACCTATAGGAATTAACCCCCAAGACATCTACAAGGACATTTAAAATGTATAAAAAATAATTGTTCTTGTAGATACATTATTTAAAACACCTAAGAGTTATTTTAAAATTGTAACGGTCGATTTCTTGACAAAGTTCTAACCCCTAAAACTCAGTTTATCGAAAAATTACAACTTAATGGACTTCTAAGCCATTTCTTCACCGAGTTATAACGAGTTAGAACTTCGATTTGAATCTCAGTTTGAGATAGAACTTTGATAAACTTGGACCCTCGAATCCGGGGGTCCAGAGGCTTTGAACTCTGTTAAACAAAATTTTTATTTCTTCGAAAAACTTATTTGGTTAGGAATTTTATTAGACTTGAAAAAAGAATGTAAATTAATTTGGGATAAATTTAATTTTAGGTGCAAGCCTTTTCGCGTGCGCCCATTTCCGGCTAGCGTTGCGGAAACAAAACGTTATAACTGAGAGCTTCTGAAACTTAACTCATGATAAATTTAGATTAACTTAATAACGAATTTGAGAGTTAATTGAATTATCTAATCGACCTGTTTTTGGATTTTTTTCAAATATTTTCTTTTCGTGTTGATTTTGCACCTTCAAAATATGAAATTTTCGAAGTTTTGAGAAAAAATTTTCAAAATAACGTTAGCTACAGGTAAATAAAAGTTAAAATTATATTCTGAAACAATGTTAACGCAAATTATATAAGTTGCCTGTCTGATAGGTCAGATGAAAACACTACGTTGAGTTTTCGCAACGCTCTCCTAATCCAGTAGCGCATTTGAACCTAAAAAAAATATTTCCTTTCGTTGCGTTTTCAAATCAGATTAAACGGTTTTTTTTTTTGTGATTTTATGTTTATAATAAACCAATTTCTTAAGAAACATAATTTTTGATTGCATCAATTTCAATTTCAATTTAATTTCAATTTCAATTTAATTTATTTGCAATGTACAAGTAAGACCTAGTCTTTTACAGTACTAACATCAAGTGAATACTTAACATAATTTAAATCTTAAATTATAAAGGTCAGAGATTTAGATAGTTGTAGAAAGTGGAAGATAAAAAGTAAACGAAGAAAGTAGTAGAGAGTACATACAGATTTGGGAAATAGAGAAAAAGATTATAATACAGAAAGTTCAAGAAAAATCAATAATAAATAAATTTATTAACGCTGTTCCGATGCATGTTGCAATATTTTCTTTTTGAATTCTTTAGTTCTATTAGTTCGTTTTAAATCAGTTGGCAGAGCATTCCAAAGTTTAATGGTAGAGACAAAAAACAACCGTGCTGAGTTTAAGTAATAACAAGCAGGTACAATAAAGTTATAAGTTCTGTTAGATTGTACAAACTGCAATTTTTCAAATAAATAAGCGGGTTCTTTTGTATTAATAATTTTATGCAAGAAAATTAATTTTCTTGCATTTAAAAACTGTGTTAATGAACAGCCCAAAGCAAGTAAATTATAATGTGTTATATGATCATATCTACGAACATTGTATACATAACGAATAGAATTATTAAATGCCACCTGAAGTTTGTTCTGCGATACAGAATCCAACTTACAATATACAGTTTCACTAAAACAAATAAGTGGTAATAAAAGGGTCTTTACAAGTTTTAATCGCGTTTCCTTTGGAGTAAATATTGCTGAGGGCCATAGTTTTCGAAGTCCTCCATAAATTCGGCTAACAGTAAAGTTGATATGATTACTGCAAGACAAGCTACTATTCAATTTAAACCCTAGAGTTGTGACATTTTGTACAAATGTCAGTATGTTGTCAGAAAGGAATATTGGAGGTAACGTTTCTATATTAAGGCAATTTTTCGAAATTTGTAATAATTGTGTTTTAGCCGCATTCAATATAAGTCTGTTTGATTTAGACCAGTGATAAATAGCTGAAAGATCCTCATTGACTCTACAGACTAAATCCTCAATAAGGCCAGGTGGTCTCGAAAAATAAAACTGCACATCATCAACAAGCTGTTCTACCATGACTTTTTCAAAAACTTTAGATAGGCACGGTAGGATACTGATTGGGCGAAAGTCACCAGGCAAGCAAGCTCTCGGCTTTTTAGCCACAGGTGTGACTCTTGCCACCTTCCAGTTATTAGGGAAAGTTGAAGAAGTTAAACAGAAATTTATAACATGTGTTATAGAGCTAAGAAAATATGGCATTATCAATTTTAAAAAACGAAGTGGCAAACCATCCTCACCAATAGCATTTGACTTCAACGAATAAAAAATTTTAACAATTTCACTTTCACTAACTGTTTCAAAATCGAATTCAAAATCGTTATTTAGTTCCTGGTCAAGATCAAAATTAGAGTCAATTTCACTATCAGTGATGAAAAAATCATTAAGAACATTAGGATCTACCGAAGAATTAAAATTGCCGGACTTAGCTATTCCAGCGTTGCGTAAATTATTCCATAACCGCCTAGAACCAAGTTTCGGATTAAGCTTTGAAGAATAATAGTCCTTCTTAGCTCTCCTCGTTACCCATGTGGCATAGTTGCGAGCATCCTATCCAACAAAAAGATGAGTATTTTTTTTTAGGTCAATTGTTTTTTCAGTTTTTGTAATTAAAAATGAATTTATTATTCAACCTACCTACATATTATTAGATTTCTTCCAGACAGTTTTGGGCAGGCTGTCAAATTTTGCGGAGTAGGGATGAAATTCTCTCCGAGAGAAGAAAACTGCCGAAAAAATCTGGAACGCTCACATCCACATATCCAAATATATTTTCTAACTGTTCAAACTAATTTCCATCAACTTGTAGCGACAACGGGCTTCGGGCCACTTCGCGGTCCAAAAAGTTTAACTAAGACACTTCGAAATTCACATTTAAGAATATTATATTAATAATTTTTTGGAAAACTGAAATAGCTGACATCTAGCTGATTGACTTGTATTTTGAAAATTGTGAAATTAGAAGATTTAAGTTGCTAATAAATGTATCTGTCGGATAGTTAAACAAACTCTTAATCTATTTTGCTATCGCAAATTTAACGGATGAACGACTTCATAACACACATGTTTGCATTTCCTAATAACCGGTTCAACTACAAGCATATTTTTCATGAATCAGTGAATGCGTTTGACACGATTTGATGAAGGGTTACCGCACTTTCAGTGGTACTGACTGGAACTATTATGATACGTTATTAATTGAGCTAATAATAAAAGTTATCCAACGGACAAGTTCTCTATCCGTGTGCTAGAATTTTTGGAAAATTTTATTTTTCTCAAAAATGGCTCCGCAGATTTTTATAAAAAAATCGATAAATTTCAATAGATATGACGTGTATAGGCTACCTTTTGGCGAAAAGGAAATTTCCGAAAAAAAATGGTTTCAAATGTTTTCTTTTTTTATTTTCGTTTTACTCGAAAATTTATAAACTGATTTTTTTTTGTGGAAAATGTACCAAACAGATCAAACAGTATACTGTACGAGCATATACCAAAATTTTCAAAAAAATAATTTTTGGAATTTTAAAAAAAGTTTAAATTTTTTTGTTTTTGAAAATTTATTATTTTGGAAACCGACTTGCTAGATTTTAAAAAACCTTGTCATCAAACGATTTTTTAACATTATCTAGAATATTTTAGAAAAAATTTATTCTTATTAGACAAAAAAAGAATATTATAAAAAAAATTTCAGTTGTTTTTTTTTTTTTTTTTGTAAATTCGATATTTCAAAACCGGGTGGAGAATTTTTTAATTAAATTTTTAATTTAATTGAGGTTTTTACAAATTTCTCGTACACAAAATATAGAAAATGTATTAACACTATACAAATTCACAAACAAAAAATGACATTATTTGTTCTTCATCATTGTTCATCAAACAAAAAAAAAATAAAACGCACGACTGGATCGCACAAACTTGCTCTTCTAGTAAAAGTTTCTTTGAATTTTAAAGATTGAGTATGATAAAGGTAAATAATTTTTGTATGGGAGCCTTAAGTTTAAACTAGTACCTATTATACATTATAGAGCTTAAATAGAAAAATTATTAAAAATCAACATAATTCGAATTAAATTTATTAAAAAAGTCTTCTTAATTTGTTTTGAGGATACAAAAAAGTACACCATCTGATTTCTTTAACTAATCTTAGTTTTGGAGAAAAAAAAATCCCACCAAAAACATTTCATGTAAAAAAGGTCACCAAGACTCACATGCACATAACGCTTTCGCTGTGAAAAAGTTGTGAGATCTCATGAAGAGCCAAGCCCATAACTCTACAAGGCGAATTTTAATGCCCTTGGTCTCTTTGCATCAAACAAAAAATTTAATCGAATCGATATTTGAAAATTACCAAAACTACTTATTTATTCAATTTTTAATTTCTTTTCGTTATTTATTTAAGCTTGCTGACATAAATACAGTGCTAGCACCCAGCATTACGGCGTATAAACAGTGAGGTATGTAAGGGGGGGCATGCTGCCCGTTGCAACCCCCCTGCTTGGTCCACTGTAGGATTTGGGGTAGGTGCGAGGTTGGATGTATGCAAAGTTTCTTTTGCATTTAAAGAATCTGCATTTAAAGAAACTTTGAACTTATCCTATGTCAACGTCATGAATTTTTACTAAATTGTAAAAAAAATCCATTATAATTAAGTTTTTCTTTTCCCCTTACTGATTGAAATACGTTACAAATTGTATTTTTATCAATTTTAAAACTTTTTAATATTTTGTTTGATAGTTTGGAGCTTGCCGCGCACGATTATAATCACACTGAAGACAAAATAAACCCACGCCAAAACAATAGATTGTAATACAAAACGAAATGCGAAATAAACCGTAAACGAGATAACCTTGACCTAAATAACTCATTACACTTTTAACGAAATTGCAAAACGAGTAAAAAGAGACAGAAACAAATGCGAAGTGATCGTAGGGCGAAATGATCGCAGCGCGAAGTGATTGAAAAACAAAGTAAACATAATCGAAGTAAATAAAAATAATTATAAGAGAAGCGAAACAACCAAAAGCGAACTGAAAAAAACGAAACAACAGACACAATTTTTAGAAGATTCTCCATAAAAAAATTATCAAAATCAGTTTATTATTCCTTTTCTAGAAAAAGGAAAATAAAAAAATGGTTCTATGGGAGGTACCATTTAAAACCATTTTTTGGAAATTTAATTTTTACAAAAAGGTAGCATATACCTAATAAAATTTATTGATTTTTTAGAAAAATCTGTCGAGCCATTTTTGAAAAAATCAAGATTTTCCAAAAAATGCTAAAAAATATTATATGGCAGGTACCGTTATTTTTGGTCCTAAAAATAAAGGGAAAAACACGTGTCGGGGTAATATCCCGAAAACACTTTATACCAAGTTTAATTTAAATCAGCCCATGGGTTTACGCTGTATGCGAGTCCACAGACAGACAGACAGACGGACAGAACGGCGAGACCCACTTTTTTCGTCTTCCCTTTCATCGTAATGTCAAGTTTGATTGATATCTCCAGTTCAATTTTTTTTTACGAATCCAAAACTTGCCATAGTACCTATGTATATCTCGCAAGTAAAAAGGATTTTGAAATGTAGATATTTTAATTCCCAAAAATCCATAAACTTCGAATTAAATTCCGTTCAACATGATTACAAGTTGCTACTTTTTATATTTTTTTAATAAGCCCGTTAAATTTACTTTAGTGTCAGTTTTAAATAAATTTGGTGGCACAACACCTCGTGTAGAACCAGGGTCAGTGCCTTACAATTCTCAACCATTCCTGTGTGCGTGTTATTGGCAGAAATGGAGGAGACCTATACAGTTTTCTGCTGAGTCCGAACAGCTAAGATAAGAGGCACTTATTCATGACAAGAGTTACTCTTGGAGACTTTGTCATTTTATCGCAAGAGGCAGTAGGTAGCCGTTTTGTTTTTTTTACTTTTAATAAGTTCAATTATTCGCCTTATTGAACAAACCTTTTTGTACTTTAATAATTTGGAGGAAAATATATTTTGTAAATAACATAAATCTCGAAAAATAATAAAACGCAGCTTTTTTTACTTTGGTTTTTAAAGTAATACATTTGGCTTGATACATTGTAGTAACTCATTTCAAACACATGCAACTCCCTCAAACTAATTTTCGTTATATTATAAATTCTACTCCTACAGTGTTTAAGTATTTATCCTTAACGTTTAATTACTGCTTTTGTATGTATAAAGCTAGAACAACAACTTAAAATATAAATACTTAATAATAATTCCATAAAAATAACTATAAATCATACACAGTTTGATAAGCGATTTATTCATTTTGTTTTTGTTTTTATTATAGATACTTTCCATGATGATACACTCAAACTATTGCAAACTTTTCAACTAAAAGATTTATCTCTGTCGATAATAATTGTAATATTTTTGTTTTTCTCGTCGAAGTTTTTTTTATTGACACATTTTCAACGAAATAATAATAATAATTCACGTCAATTTCATAGCGTATTCCCATTTACGAGTATGAACTACTGCATAACCATAAAATTGTGATGAGTAAGTGGATGTGCTTGAGTATAATAATATTTCGAAAGCATTTCGTCAACAAGCCAGTAGTACCAGTAGTTTAAATATTATTATGGTCCAATTTTCCCATTACAATTCCATCACACAGTATATTTGTGAAATAAAAAAAAAATCAGAAAAAAAGTTTGTCTCTTTTCTTTTTATTTTGCGTTATGCTATGTTGAGCTCTTAAAATGCACTTGGTTCTGTTTGTTTCATTTTTTTTTTTATAGTTCAATGGCTCAACAATTTTCCCCCAAGAGTGTGCCTCGGTCCTTGAATGAAATGTATGGCGAACAAGGCAAAGGCGAAGGATACCCTCAATGAGTTATATCTGTAGTGTTTGGGTGGTTTTGTCTTTATGGCTCATTAAATTTTGTTTAAAGCATTCATCGTCCGGGCGCGGACAAACAATCACACATGTGTAGGTAGCTTCAGGACCGGACTAGGAAGGTCGATAATGTCTTAGTCTCGAAGTAACCTCTTTTTTGTTTTTTTCAAATGAATTTTACAATTTTGATGAAACATTCTTTGTGTAAGAACTTTGTTGATAAATGACTTCTATTAAAAAAGGGATAACATTTTGGTTCTGAGAGTTTCTATACCTACATATTCTTCTACATATTCTGAACTACAGCTAAATTTGAATTAATCTGGAAAACTATATTAATTTAATGAATCTAGCTTTCTCGTAAGCAGTTTTACCTGGCTAGATGAAATTTCGCCCCAATAAAAAATTACCCCAAACTTAATGAAAAAAATATCCCCAAATTAGGCAAAAAATGGCGCCAAAAACGTATACAATGAAATGTAACCCCATAATGAAAAAAGAAAAGAGGTCCCAAAACAATGAAAAATTATTATAATTATAATTATATAATTATAATTATTATAATTCACAATTTTTTTTTTCATTTTTTTCGTTGTACATAATGTAGTTGCTTTTCTTATAAATTTTTGGGGACATTTTTCATTGGAGCCATATTTCATGTTGCCTTTTTAACATATATAGATTAAAGATAGTCCGGTCTTGAATTCACATTACTATACGTCTACACACATTATCTACAGATAAAGATAGAACTCATCGTATGCAGTAGCGTCAGCACCATAGACCCCAAAAAGGGATAATATGGAAAAAGGACTATCTATTTAGTATCTTTGAACAGACACTCACCTACTTAAAAGGCAGTATGATGAGGGTGTCATCATCACAGCTTTAATTGTGGCAATTTATTTTCAAATTAAAACCAGTGTTAGATAACGGTCGGTCTAAGGGATGAAACATGAAAATGTTTATATATATATATATATATAATATAATATACAAAGTTATACAAAATATCAAATGGACATAAAACTTCAACCTCGCTTCAGTCGTAAGATTGACACTTATTTATGATCAAATCCATTCCCATACAGGAACCTCTGTACCTCGACAACAGAAGAGTCTAATATTTTGTTTCGTTGTTGTTTGTTTTTTTGTTTCTAATTGCAATTTATGTTCGATTTGGACAGAAAGCATTTTTTAGGGCTTAACTAAGAATAAGTGAGGACTTTTTGGAAGAGATTAAATGTGACTTAAGGGGTGCTTTGCTTTGTAGATGTTAGTTTTTTTTTTACTCCGCAGAAGGTAGGTTTATCCTGAAAAGAAATATGGAGCTTGTATTAAATCATTTAGAAGAGATAACGTGGAGTTCTATTTATAGAGTTCTTCTGAGGCGGTATAAATTGAGTTGTGGTTGGAGTGAGGTAATATGGACTTGATGTATGTATGCATGTACAACATAATATGTACTTATAGTACTATATGTACATACGTTGCGTCTCTTGATCATGTTTTTGTCTCTTTTGATAACACTTGGTGGAAGTTTGATGTCATTTTAACGAAATAGTAAATACCTAGTTGTTATTAAAAAGCCCGCAATTATATATTTAAAAATACATAAATATTTTAATATTTTTATTGTTAAAATAATAAGTGACACAATAATTTATGGAATAATATATAATAAAAAAAAAAACTAAATATAAAATTTAAGTTTAGTATTTAGAAAAGGGCTGTTGTTGATCAAATTGATTTGATATTTGAGTAAATGTTGTCCTTGTGATTTATGCCTGCTTATTTCAAATATTTCAAACCTATAACTCGTCCTGAATTTAATTTATGAAGCAGGTCTATATTTTGTATAGACAAAATGATCGGTATTGCGAATATGTTGGGCTAAATCAAAAGAGGCAGCAGGAGAATTTATAGCCCTTAAGTGCTCACTGAAACTTTTTTCTGGAGGTTTTTTCGATGTGGACCGCATAATTATTACGTTTGATTTTATTTTATTTTTATTATTTTTGAAAAAAAAAAAAAAAAAAAAAAATTAATGTTGCATAGGGCATTCACTACAGTTAAATAATTGAAGAAAGCTGGACTTATATTTGAATTTCTAACGGCCATATTATTCACTCGTTTAATCCAGATTTAAGCTTAAATCCAGATGTAAATTAATTTAAATCCAAAAACTTAATCCAAGTCCATATTATTCACTCGTTAAATCCGCAGTTAAAGCCAAATTTTTAAGTTTTGAACTCCAAAAAAAAAGTAATTCATGCATAGGATATAAAATTAATTAATTAGAAAATAAAAAAAAAAAATGGAGTTGAGTGAATAATATGGACATGGGTTTAAAATTTTTGGATTGAATAAATCCGGTTGGATTTTAAATTCACTTAAATCAAATTTAAATCCAATGTGAATAATATGGCTGCAAGACTTTCAGAAAAAAAGGTACCGGGTTTTTCGCCATTGTACGACATCATTTTCCTTTTCTACTGGGGAAAATGAATTCTATTGCAGTATAAATGGCAGTTTTAATATTTAACTCCTTCATGAATGTAGTAAAGCCTTTAGAATTCCAAGCCTTTAATTCGGTCTATTACGACGGCCAGGGTTTTTTGACTTAAATAAATAAAAAAGAAACAATGCTAAATTTTAAATATTTTATTAAAAAATGTATCCCGCTTCTTATGAAATTATTTTCACTCTTTTCAGCTTTATTTAAAGTCCAGATGGTAATTATACGCATAGAATTTTTAAGCCAAATGTCATTACCACTCGATCAAAATGACATTTTACTTAATGGAAGCCGACATTCTACACTGAGTGAAACTTGTCATTTTATAACTCCCCTGAGCTGAGCCTCTTGCGCCATAATGTGCCGTCCTTCACTTCATTCAACATGGACTATACCTACATACTTCATTCTAAAAAGCTAAAATTTTCCCTCTTTACCACAAACCCATCATAGTCCACCATCAGAACACTTTATAGAGCTGCCAGTAAAACATCGACTAATAACGATTTGAAATGGAATTATTGTCGAGTCTGCACGTCCTTGTTATCCCATCAAACAAAGTTTCAAGCGCCTGCCACACCCACACTCTCATCCCCTCTATACCACCAACCTCGAAGACCTCATTCGTCTATTATTTGAAAGTTCAATAAATCCTTTGCCAAAAACACTAGGCACTGCCATTCACTTTTAGCTCGCTCTGACAACACAGCAGGATAAAGTATATTGCTGGAACAACTTCAAAAACGACTTTTGATTGATTCGCATTAATGAGTCAGCGCATTTCGTTGGCTTGGCATGCATCACAATCATTCCACTGAATTTGCTTTTGGAGGAAGGACCTTCATCAAATCGGAAACCGAATTGCTGCTGCTGCTGCTGCTGCTGTTGCAGCAGTAACATCAGCAGCGTTGGTAGTAATTTTGGAATGATAGTTTACGCGCGGCTTTGCCCTCGTAATTCAAATTACGTGGGTTTGAGGCGTCACACAGCCAGGCAGCAAGGCGTATACTTATAACGCTCAATAGCTGCAGCAGGCAGAGTAGAAGTGAATGTCTCGGATATGTCTCGTTAGTGAAATTGACGCATGAATTATTTACTAATACGAGTAAATGAAGGTACCCTTGTGAAGAGTGTACGTTTGTTTATGTGTGTGCGTGTGTGTGATCTAAGAAAACGTTTGGCATCGTAATTTTCATTCCAGTACTTTTTATTTTCTTCCTAAAGGATCTAAGCGATGCCATGTCACGGTTCATGTATCCTCTCAAGAAATTCATCCAATTAACTCTCGGAATGAAATTATTGCTTGTTCATCAAAATATTTTTTTTTCCTCGCTTCTTCGCATCAGCATCGTCATCATCATCCTATCCTATATAGGTACTCGTCCCGGAAAGCATTGAACACTCGTCTCTTTTTGTAGGATTTCTACTTATGATTTGGATCTTTTATTATTTTATGAAAGAAATTCTATGCAGCACAAATTTTCTACACTGATTTTTTGAAAGCAAACTATTTGTTGGCTAAAGGGGGAAAAAAGAAATGAAGATTTTTGTCGAGATTGTGTGGAATTCAGAAAATATGCGTTAACCATCAAGGACAAAAAGTGAAAGTCCTTGAGTATACCAATCTAAAATCATTGATTTATGAAATGAATGTGCTGATATTTGATTACAAACTAAGCAAATTTTTGATTACTTTTTGCCAAAGTTACATTTTTGTTTTAGTATTGGAGGAAAATTAAATAGGGAAGACATCACCAATATTATTGGGCTTGTCATACTTGGGTGAAAAACTTCTTTAATTTGAATTTTCTTACGTGCGTCGTCGTCGATGATAAATTTCTCTTACCTTAAAGGTTAAAAATTTTAAAGGGAATCATTTAGGCTTTTTAAGAAAAGACTGGCAAATATTAGCCAAAACTTGCCAGATTATTGCTGTGATATGGGGGATTCTAAGAATTTTTTGGAACTAGCGGCTCAGGCACACTTTGTTCGAGTTTAAGAGTTCACAACAATCAGATCGCAATATTTTGCGACTACCAACTTTTTTTTTTTTTTAATTCATCTAAATTTAAACATTAATCGAAATTTCTGCATATTGGCTCTGGGATCTTCATCTTAGCACCTCATATGGGGGATATTTGAATAATATTTATACTACCTGACAGGCCCGTGCGCAAAAATCATACAAGGGAGATATTATGTGACCCACTTATGGATACCTGGTGGGTTACTCGTGTCGTCTTGGTAAGATCTTCCATATGTCTTTGTATCATAGACCCATGAAAAAACTATAAAGAAAGAAGTCAGAATGGTCAAATCTGGAGACAACCCCAGCATAATTGGCGTACTATAAGTACAGTGACTTTGTGTGAAAGTTATGGCTCAAGGTTTATCAAAGGTTGTTGATGACGACTGTGCTGATGTTTTAACATGACTCGTTTCGTCAGTCGAAATTATCTAATAGCTTTCTGTATTACTACCCTGTCGTATAGTTGTTATTAAAGCCTGTTAATAATGTCGGTAAGAGAGGATGCTAGACCGCTCACGCTGGAAAGGATTGAAACTTCAGCCTTTTGTTTTTTCAGTGTTACTACCTTTTGTGAGAAAATGGTAAATCTTCAAATGGATATATTTTTAATGAAAAAGTTCCTCTCCTCCTATCCTTCAGATTCAGCAGAACATTTTACGACCCAACTATTTCTGCCAGCATTATGTATGTAAGTCTGGTCATGTCTCGTCTCGAGGCCAGCCCTATGTAGGTATATGTTACTACCGTTAAACTATATGACAGAACTGAAAGTTTGATTTCCTGTTTTATAAAGCTATAATAGGTAAAGAATGTCGTTTCATGACCCAACCAACTATTATTTTGAAAAACATTCGAAACAAAGCACCAAGTTTAAGTCATAATTTAAAGCGCCCTTAAGGAACATACAACTATTCCCTGCAGACAAAATTGTCGCATGCTAAATAGGTAAGTTTCATGCCAAACAAAAAACACCATAAAACCTGAAACGCGATTTGACCTCTTCCTCGCATAAAGACTGTCTGCCACCTTCTGTCTGTTTTGCTCACATCCGTTCAATGTCATCGTAAAGTTAATTATTTGGAAACCCCAACACAAAACTCCACCAGGCTCATCGGATACATTCATTTAAGCCACACCATGCATCCCCGTTCTCCCCCTTGTCGTCGTTGTCGTCATAATCATCACCATCATCATAGTCACCCTACCTACCTCTTTTATTAATCATTCCCCTAAGCAGTGCGAGTTTATAGAGGAACTTTGTTTGTCAAGCCAAAAACACCAATTTAACAAAACTGGGAGGCAAAAAAACACGACTTATATTATATTTCCCTACACCCTGCCTATACATATAAGGAGCCTCCATGTTTTCTTTAAAAAAAAAAAAAAAAAAAAAAAACGGAATTTATCCCTCCAGCTTGGTGGTGGTGGCGTTAAGATTTCATGTGGCTTCGTATATCCAAACCCTGCTGCCTGGCTGCCTTCATCAAACAAGAAGGAAACCCAAGGATAAGAGGTTTCCAATTAGCGTGTTGGCTTAGATCAGACTCGCTCGACACCAAGCAGTATCAAAAAAAAAAAAAAAACTTTTATAAAGAGAAATTTATGTAAATAGCTATAAACCGTTGGTTGAAATGACTCCGCAAAATGAGGCCTTTTGAAAAGTTAACGTGTGGTAATAGTAAAACTTCTATATGACATGAGCTTGGGACAAAAAGTTTTGAGTATAAGTACCTCTTTATAGACCACCTCACCGCCGTTACCGTCACCACTTTGACGTTATATTTCATATAGCGAAAAGATAACAAATTTTCAAAATGAAAGACACTAACAACTGAAAGGGTTTAGAGCGCCGCATTCAAAATAAGGCCTTACACGCGACTTACGATTTTATATTATGCATAGTGCTTTTTTTTTACTTTGTGCACCTAAGGTTTTAGTTTTATACTTCAAACGTAGCCTACGTATCTAAGTTTAGATCACAAGGAACTTACGAAATACTCTTTGTGCACCAAATTGGGTTTTGAGAATGCGTTACCCCTTTTGTGACCAGACCACTACCACTACCATAACCAGGACTCTAGGCAAACGTTGAAAATTTATCGCATAGAGGATATCTCTTCGGCGGCATTGCTGCTCTATAGTGTCTAAGGTAGGCTTCTAAGTGGCTTACAGCACTGCTATTCTCTATCTGCTTTTGTCGTAGAATAGCGCGTTTCGTAAGCAAAACAGAACTGAATGTGAAATTTGCCGAAACACTATGTCACCATTAATAATAATTGAGACACTAAACAAACACACATGGATGGACCAGGTACACTGTTAAAAATACTGTCGCGAACATTTTGGTTTGAGGATTGAGTTGGGGATTGACGTTGATCTAATCAAATGATTTTTACACTCTTTTTCATTGAACAACTTGACATAATTGATGGGTATCAAACATCTATATATTCAGGATTTCAGGTACTTTGATCTCCAAAGACCACAAAAGTCAAACACACACAATAGGTATTTCTAAGAATGTACTATTCTTCCGTACTTAAATTCTTAAGATGATTTTACAGTCTGGTGCGGAAAATGGCCTTATCTAAAAAGTTTCTTCCAGCCAGCTTGGTTCCTATTTAACACAAGTTTAACACACGGCAAGTTAGTTGTTGAAGACCTCTTCCATTTGCTTGCGTCACCAGTGTCAGTGTCTTTCTGTACTATAATTCTCCGTTCCTCGGGGTCGGACAAGGCAAGAGGATGGGATGCGTTGGACAATAGCATCAGGGCTGTAAAAAGAAAAAGGTATTAAACTGGTTAGAAAAAGTCTGGAAAAAAGAAATGGAATAGTAACATAGCGTGGCACTAGATCGCTGAAATGGGAGGGGGGATCTTGCCGGCAACAAACATATTTCAAGCCTGAGAAAGGTAACCTAAACGTTCTGTCTGACGAGTGACCACCCACCGAGGGCACTGCAGGTCATTGGGGTCTTTTTTTAAATTTAATACAACCCGTGAGCTCAGTTCGTTGTTGATGGTATTTCTTCAACCACTTCCAATCTTTGTCATATTCAATAAATTAATTTTCCCCCAGAAAATGGCTTTCAACACTTAAAGTAAAGACTTGAATTTTCTCTTTCCAAAATGCCTAACCCAGCCTTTTCTTTGAGTGTAGACGATAGATACGGCAGTGATGGTTGCATCTGATACTGTAAGTTCTAAAATGCATAAGTTCAAGTGGTCTCAGCGAGCCGTCCGTTGAAACTCTTTGAACAGAAACAAGTCCATTCAATCATTGGTGTTGCCCAACCAAAATGTAGTATCGGTGGTGGTCGGTGGAAGTGGCAACACACTATACACACCTTGCCACCGTATAGTCGCGGCATCGTCGCTCGTCGTCATCGGTTGCCATTCTTCGACGTGCGCTTTATATATTGGTTTGGCTTTGTGCGGTTTAAGTCACACACACAGAAGGCGAGCAATCTAGAAGTCACTTTTGAAACGAACGGATTTCAGGCTGTTTCCAACGTTTTCTCGGTGGCCTTATGCACACAGGAATCACACCCGCACCCATATCAACCGCACGTACTTACCAACATACATATGGAGATGTTGATGGTATTGCTTTGGTTTTTAGGATGAAAATGTCAGTGTTCCACATGAGGAGCTACATACATATTATATCCTGTGCATATGTACCTTGTCCTGTCGAGCTACCTTATGGGTCCTCGTTTTTGGAGGCACCTGATGTGCACGGAACACCCATCAGAAATGTACAGCTCATTTCACATTCCCCATAGTACTATAAGCAGGCATATCTCTACAACCTATAGGTACCTTGAATACATCTCAGTTTACAACAAGCAAGGGATGTGCAGAGAATATGGAGGACTTCCTTTTCTGTTTCTGCAATCCTATGGCGCAACGGAAGTGAGTTTTATATTTTTCCTTATTTTGTACTCCTGCATCCTCAAAGGTGACGGTGATGGTTTGTGTGGTACTGTTTGTGGCAGGAATTGTATGCTTCGAATGAACAGCGAATAATAAACCGAATCGCAATTATATTCTTCAAGGTTGCCACAAAGTTACCTGTTTTTTTCTCAACTTTTTCGCTTTTTTTATTAGCTTTATATGGTTTGATATCCCAAAGGAAGCATAGATTTAACAAAGATGGAGTTTTCATAATGGAAAGAGCGGGGGAAAGTTTCTGTATTTTGCTGCAAAAGGATTATAGAATAAACGTTGTAGCCGTTTATAAACTCTGCAAATTCTGTTAAGGATGGTCTGCCAAACAGGAAATTGACGATGACGATGAGGAATGAATTTTGGTTTTTGATAGATGGTTATAAAATTTAAAAGTGGGTTTTTGTTTTGGTGTTGAGGGGGGGGGGGGGGGGGGCGTACATATTTCAGATGCAAGAAAATCTTCTGGATTGTTTGATATTTATTCGTATGGCAAAGTGCATATACCAGTCAATATAACTTTATATAAAGTAAAAAGTAGTAGCCCGTGGTGTAATGGTAAGTGCGTTGAACTGTAATGCCAGAGGTCTACAGTTCAATACCAGCCGCTTCCACCTTAAGTTTTTTTCGGAGCTACTACCCCTTCCGAGGAAGTGACAAATCCTCCAAGAGTATCTCTTGTCATAAAAAAGTGCCGCTCACCTTAGCCGTTCGGATACGGCAATAAACTGTAGGTCCCCTCCATTTCCTGCAGACACGCACACTGGAATGGTTGAGAGTTGTAAGTCACTAGGCCTTGGTTCTTCATGAGACGTTTGTGCCACCAAATTTATTTTTGTTTTTATTTATAAAGTAAAACCCAAGCGGGTTTTTTACAGTTCACAGCTAAGTGTCTGATTTGATTTGATTTCTTATGTTGTTTTTTTTTAAGTCAACTGTAGAACTACTAAGATTTTGTATGTGCTCCGAAAAACAGACCAGTATTTTTGACAATTACTGAAATTCATCAAGTGTGTCTTTATTTTACTCACACCATGGTCTGGAAATATACGAACGAAATGACGTAGCTTATGAACTTTATCAAAATATATAGTCCTTGGGCTTGGTTTAGTAGGTAGGTACCTACTAATTTTAGTTTCATGTATGTAGTAGATATTCGAGGTTAGTTTTATTCACCAAAAATAGATAATAATTGCTTAAGATTACTTGTGTTTGACATAAAATAGAATACCAAAACCGTTACTGACTCAAAACGTACATAAGCCGATGGATTTTCGTTTTGCTGGACTAACACGGCTGTACATTGTACAAATATCTGTTAAAAAACTGAAAAATAAATTCACAAAATCACATAACATTTATTTACGCGAAGTTAAGAAGAATGAATAAGATTATTCATTACCTTATTTGCTCAGATATAATTTGCAAAACATCACCCATCACAATATTTTAATGATTGTTATGTTTAGATTAAAGGTCAGTTGCACTTGTCAGTTTTTATGACGACCGTACCTACTAGCTGATTTAACACCATTATACGATGAATAAAGAAACGGGAGAAATAAAAAAACAACTTGTGAGTATAACTAATCTAAATCTGCCAAAGTGTTTTTTATGTGAATGGCATTTCTGTCATTTATGTGGGAAGGTTTGCTTTTTTTGTAGCTGTTATTGACTTTTCACTAGAAGAATACAAATACTAGAAGAATACGTGTTAACCATCATTCGCTATGGCGCAACAAATCTTAAGGTCGCAATGCAATAGTACCCAATAATATTCAGTCAACCATCGTTCGATAGAATTTGTCAATCGTACCTGACCGATAGGAGACGAGCCTTATACCTTGACTATATTGACAGATAGGAAATGGAAAAAAAATTCGGAGTGTCAAAAATTTCCAGACTTTCCAAAAATTCTCATTTGTATCAACTTAGCAGGTCACTTTTTCCGTTGCAGATTAAAAAGTATTTAGTAATTAGTTGCTACTTAATTGCTAGTTACACAAAAAAAAATCAATTGCTCTGTTGGTTTGTGAAAAAATGGGTGTCCTGCTAAGTTGACGTCAACTTACATAGCAGGTCAACTTTCTCAAAACTATAGATAAATGGTCTGGGAGTGCATATACATGGGGTCCCAAAACTCAACGTCAAGCGGGTACCGGGTGATAGGGGAGGTTGTACCCGGTCTGAGAAAAGTAAGACAAAAATCCATCTCGCTTGGTTAAGTTATAATAGCAATATTTAAACAAAATTGAAAACCGAGACCTTAGCTCACATTTTTAGATACAGTGGTCACAAATTTTCAAATTTTGGGGTGTTTTCTTTTTTTACGTAATCCTTAATAACCATGCTATTGATCGCAATCACAAATCCAGGAATAAATATTGTGAGTTTCGTAAGAAAAATAAAGTTTGACTGAGTCATGGTTCAAAAAAATTTCGTAAGCTAACTTTGACACATCGTATTTTTAAAAAAATGTACCATACTACCCTCGGCAAGTTATTTAAGTAATTGTTCCATTTCATCGAAATTTGAAAATGGTACAACATTTGCTACTTATCTATTCGTAAAAAATATGATTCCTTTTTTATTTGCAAAAGGACCCACCTGGAAAAAGAATCTAGTTTTCAATAAGGCCCTGGCAAGTTTTTCATAGTCACCACCAAGGATTTAGCAAAGGTTACTATAGGTATTCGCGAGGCCCTCCCCAGTTATGAACCGTTTACTCTCGTCAGTTTAATTCTGCCTAAGCCCTGACTAGTAAGAACTAGATTTGTTCCACATTTGTTTTACATGGTTTTCCATTCAACAATTTCAGATATGATGGTCAAAGGTAGAAACTGTCATTCGCTCTATATTATATTTTTTAATCAGTTCCTCGATGCTCACTCCCTGGTTATAAACTGTACATGAAGGCTGTTAAATAATGCGATGAGAAAATGAGAAGTCAGCGTGAAGAGATCTCTTAGCAGTTGTTCTCTCTTAAAAAAGAATTTTAAACAATGAAATAATACATAATAAAGCATTTCTCGTCGTGAGGCTTTTCGGAACAGTTTAGAACAGAAAGATCAAGTTCAATGAGAAATTTTCTGTTCTAAACTGTTCTGGATTGCTGTTAAGTGAGTCTGTTTGCACTTGCTTTTTAGGTAGAACAACTGAGAACTGATTTCTGACAAAGATTTTTATTACGATATAGGATATAATAAGATCCTGCTTTTATTAATTTTCGTAAAATGATTTTTCCAGGTGGGGACCTCAGTTCACTTCATATCACTTTAAAGTAAATAATGCTTTTCTGTGCTCAAATACCAGTTTAACCGAGGTGTATGTAAGATAAACAGAGCCACTTGAATAAAACACTGTTTGCCGTAAATTAGAGTGAGAGAGATCAACATTACATAAGGTACGCTCTGATCTACGTTCGGTACGCTACGTTCCTGCTTTTACTAGCAACTTCTCGTAATTGTGCGCCTTTGTGTTATCCTGGGGCCTGTAACACAACGTGACAAGTACTTGTACGACAAGTGAAAAGCGACAAACTTGTCCTAAATCCTGTAACACAAAGCGTCAAGTCTATAAAAGATCGTATACTTCGGACAAGTATAGTTGGACAAGTGGATTAAGACTTGTCAACTTGTCACGTTGTGTTATAGGCCCCTGGACTCAAAACTATAGATAAAAGGTTCGGGAGTGAATATATATTGAAAACTCCTTAATTGCTAATTATTATCGCAAACAAAATTTAATCGCTGTTTTGGTTTGCGAAAAAATGGAGGTCCTCCTTGGCGTCAACTTAGCGGGTCGACTTCTCAAAATAAAAGATAAATCGATCCGGTTTTTAATATACATATGTTGAAAACTACTTAATGGCTAATTAGTTACGCAAAAAAAAAAATTAATTACTCTGTTGGTTTTCGAGAAAATGGATTTTTCACAAACCAACAGAGCAATTCATTTTTTTTTGCGTAAATAATTATCAATTAAGTAGCAGCTAATTACTTTTTAATCTGCAATCGAAAAAGTGACCTGCTAAGTTGATGCACATCTTTATCTAAGCCATTATATCCACTAAATTTACTGCTTAAATTATCGAAACTATTTCTATGTTGTTATTCACTGTGTAAAATTTTGCTGCGCTTACCAATAAAAAAACTACTAATTTTAGTACATATTTAGTAGCACATGTAAAAAAATCTAAGGTAATATATTGCGCAGGTTGTTAAAATTGAACCTGTCAGAAGTGTTCAAATGCGCCCACAAATCTCACATTTTATTAGAAAAACAACAACAAATATCAACATTTGACGAGTAAAGGAGCCTTTGATCGACCATTTTCTATGGTTTTTGATAGATGCAGAGAACAGAACAAAAATGAAAACGTTACTTAATGATATTAACTTTAATATGTATACGGCTGTCACTAAATTACAGTGTGAGATAACAAACGTCACTAAATTACAATCTGAAATAGCAGTTGTCATGTCACTTACCAACTACTTTAAACCTGGGCTTCCAGCTTTCACTATCAATTCTGGAACCTTAGTCTTTCAAAAGGTAGACAAAGTATTCTTGATTGGTTTGGTACTATTTCTGCTATGCCAGAGCTCGATTTTTTGGTGTTCGTTCACTTTTTTTTTTTAACTTAAAACTATTACAATATAATAATTATAAAAATATTTTGTTGGCACAAATGGGGCCTAACTATATACATTGACAAAATATCTCAAATTATGCTAACATAATATAAATGGCTTAAAATTAAATGTCGTTTGCAAGGTTCATCTCGGTTTGTTCAATCCCAGTTGTCCAGATGGTGGAGGTGTTCGTTCACAATATCTTTAGACATACATATACATATTTCTTTTCAAACTGACTGTGAATTATAATATCACAGAAAAACTACTAAATTTAAAATGTTATTGACTAAACGGCTGCGACAACCTCCCGGCCGGCGCACGGTGGTGGTAGGGAAAAGATTTAAAGTAGCGTTACAAAATAATGGAAAATGCAAAAAAAAAAAACAAATGAGTCTCGTTCGATTTTTCAACGTTTAGGGATGCCAGAGTTAAAAAACGAAGACTCTGAACTTATTTAACACTAATCTCTAGCATAATTGAATGCCACTGTGGCGTATGTGTTATCATGGTTTTCAGAGCTGCCCGTCCCCTGTCCGTACTCTTTTAGTATATTTTAACATTTGAAGAAATTCAAAGTATTTTCAATATGAGTGAGTTAGTATTTCTCCTTGACAATTCCCAAGTTTAAACATCTATATTTACTCCTTACGAGCTTGGTTCTACGAAATAAATAAATTCAATATTTGTTTAGTGAAACGAAGTAGAAGAGGGAACGTTAGATAGATTATCAAAAAAAATTTTCTGGTTTTCGTGTTTCCTTTACCACTTTTGTCTTCCTAATGTCTTAATTATGATTAAAGAAGGTACCTATACTCTAAACATAATCTGTTTCCTTGTATCTTAAACATTTCCCAAAAGAAAAGTTTTTTTTTTTTTTGTGAGCATCACACGTCATTCACAATCACAATTTTGCTCTCAAGAAAAGTTATCCTTAAACCATCAAGAAAAATAACTTTGCTCACTTTTCATACTCTCAGTCAAGGGTCCTTTGTTATTCCGATCACACTAAATTTCTTTTGACTTTCATAGGTATATAATAATACCCCAGAAATGGGGTAAGAACATTATAGTCCTAGGATAAGGACACGTATAATACGAGTTGGTAAATTTCACATTAGATGATGCATGATGGGATTGGGAATAAAAGAACAACCACCAGATTATACTTCATGACACGAGCAGTATGAAGGAGAAACTTTATGTAATTAATGATAATGACAAAGCTTAGGCTTATTCGCTTTTTCACATAATGTATCCTTTGGTTTTGGTTTTACTTTTCTCACAAAAAAATAGACATACACACACATACATAAGAACACGTAGAATATCCATAGAAAACGAAAGAAACACTTTCAAATCTTAGTTTTTAATTACTTAACATGTCCTGATTTACGCGTCGCTCGTCGTCGGCATCGTTGTCGTCGCTCGCTGCCAACGGCAACGGCATCACGACACAATCCTTCTTTGTGTTCATTGAAATATGAAACAAGGACTACATACATATGTATGTTTTTTTCCCTCAAAAACAGAGCCTTAATCTTTCTTTGTTCATTGATGTGTTAAAAACTAAAGAAGGAGCTAGAGAAACATTTACAAAAAGTATAGTATAGTATAATAAGCATTAACACAACATAATAATATATGTATGTAAGTATTTATTTTGTTTAGCCATTCGTATTTATCCACTTGACCAGTGTTTCCTTGGGGGATATTTCTTTGGTAAATGAATAGGATTAAGTGTTAACAACAAACCACTAAGGAATGCTTTGTGGTAATAAAATAGGTTAAGTAGATAACACATTCTTTTTTTCGCCTTAAATAAAATTGTTATATTTCCTGAAGTAATGTGATGCCTTCAGGGATTGCAAGGAGTCAGTTGTGCTCCTTCGAATTATGTGTCAAAAAATATATTAAACGAAAAAGCATTTTTGAAAGTCTATGTATTTGTTTGCTGGAATAAATGATTGACCCCTAAACAGAAATATTTTAATTAAAACCTTTTTCTAAATTTTCGCACCACAATGCCAATTCTAGGTAGGTATACAAAAAATTATTGCAAATTAAAAAAAAAAATATATTAACCAATTTCTGTTCCGAAAACGAAAATTCTGTAGAATAAAAGATTTTTTTTAATTTTATCGAAAGATTTCCAGACGATGTTTTCAAAAATCAATATTCAGGACGTTCATGGTAAGAAAAGTTGATATTATAACAATTCCATTTTAATCTACGAGAAATTGTAGCAGCTTTCCAAAAAGTTAAGACCTTTCTAGCCAATCCAAAAAGACAATTAGCTATATGCTTTCCCAAGATTTTTATGTTTACATAATGGAACTGTTTGCTTAGCAGTTAAGTATAATTTCCGCAAGTTTTTCGTATAGGAATTCGCCTATTAAGCATTGAATTTTAAGAAAAAAAAAGGTAGCAAGTATGTATATTTAATATAAGTAGGTTTAATCTATAGAACTTAGATTGTAGTAAAAATATTAGCAATGTGGTGTGGTATGTCCTGTTGAAAACAAAAAAACGTATTAAGGTCAAACTGAAACTCTTCACAATCACGAGTATTTGAAATAGTTTTGAAGATTACGATATGGTTGCCATAAATAAGACAGTTTAAATACTTCAAAGTAAATTGTAAATCATAAAAAAAAGCACAAGAACCCAAATGGCTAGGTGGTACCTAGAATTAACCTTAAACTTATTCTGGAGACGTTTTGGCTGGACTAAAAGTCCAAGAAAAATTAATGTATCGATTCTTTTGAATCGTTTGATTTAATTTTTCTAGTTGAAAACAGCGTTGCCGCCCGAAAATAATTAACGTGCCATATTTTCTAAAAAAAAAAACGTGCCATATTCCTTGCCATATGAAAAAAACCAAAAATTCTTCAATTTTTCTGAAAAAAAAACTATATTAAATTTTACTACGGGGTGTAATACAAAAAAAAAAGGAAACATTTGCATTATTCGCGCATTGTCAAAAAAATTGTTTCTGTCAATTTTTTATGGAGTATGGACCAATTTTCATGACATTTTGTCGAAACTTGCTTTATTTGTCCAGTAAAAAATAAAAATTTTATCGTTCGTAAAAGTGTGAGTACCAGGCCCTATTGCACCAACAACTTACCACTAATTAAAATGTAATTTATATCATTAATCGTGATACGAATCTGTTGCGTGGGGTGACATAATTTGTCAGCACATAGTGAAGAAAACCTATTTTCCGATTTAAAGGCAATACAAATTATTTCCGCGGACATAATGCAAACCCGCCATATCAAAATCGTATCACGTATGCTAAGTGATGAGTAATAAGTTGTTGGTGCAATTGGGCCTTGGTCAGAAAAATTAAATGATCTCCGTCAAATAGGTAGTGTCTCGATGATATACATCACTATCGTTAGGTCCTCTCTCCATTTACGAAAATATTCCAAAATCCCAACAAACTCGAATTCATTTCGGACGTATGTACATATGTATACGTACGACTCGACTAACTCGAACCCAGTGTGTTCACTCCCATATAGCACCTACTTAGAAGGTTGGCAATCTGATTCGCTGCTAGTACATAATGTCTTACTCATATTGTTCTGAAGATGTGTTCTTTCACTTTCTCTATGGCAAAACCACTGAGTAAGTTTATGCATTTGTCTTATTCCCGAGTGGGTGGAAAACAGTATTTGAAGTTCAGGTACTTCATTAAAATGGTAAATCTTCCATTTTTTATCAACTATCGCGACGGCACGTATTTTCAAGGTTACGGAAATGCTCAGTTCAAAAAATATCTACGGAAGCTTCCTAATGACAGGCACACCATTGCCAGTAAGACTTCCCCAGCAATAAGATATCATTACTTGTAATTTGATAACATATCTTTTGGGGAAAATCACATGATCTCCAAGTGCTGTATTAACTATTTTCCTATAAAAATTTTTGACACATTTGTGGCTAGGTAAAAAAAAACAAAAAGTTTAAAATACTTTAAAAATTAAATGGATACAAAATATTATCTTTATAACTTCAAAACCTCAAAACCAAAATTACCCTTATAAAGTTATCATAAGCATCTTTCATTACATAAATACATGCATAAGCATACACCATCAGCTACCCGAGTCCGTTTCGGGTGTCTAAAAGGGGATTAATTCATTTACATTAACTTTGTAATGATACACCATCTAAACATACCTCATCGTCAAACCCTTTATACCTCATATTATTTAGCTTTATAGTCTTAATTAATCACCCCATCATGCACATATACATAGGTATAAATATATGTGTATCTTGTCAAAAATAGAATCTTAAATTCGCCTCTGGCTGACAGCGACGCACGCAAGTAAAATTTCACCACCCGACAAAGCTTCTATATCATACTCTCATACTCGCCAGCAACAAATTAAACAAATAGAATACACCCAAAGAAACAGGAAAGCATCCTGCTTAAGGATTTCTTGTTTACTTATTTCGCAAAAGATACTTTCCGGTATTAGTTTGATGGGTGATGAAAAAACGGGAAGGGATTGATTTTCATTCTATATAACTCGAGCTCCAAAGTGAAAAACGATAATTTCATCCTTTTTTCCACCCTGTGATGTCGGTCGTCGGTCTCAGCATACGTTTTGGGTTTCTTCGCGAAAAGTTAAATGGATAAACAACAGTTGTATACCTACCTAGTCCTCTCCTCAGTTCGCTGAACTCTACTCGAATCAACCGATATTATTAATCACCTTCGATATTATACAAAGCCTGTTCTATCTTATTCGTATTTTGTATACAAAAAAGGATAAAATTGGGTCGGAATAAAAGGAAGGTTAATTCCAAATTTGGTCGCTGCCGCAAGGCGTAACTATACAATTAAATTTAAGTCTCCATACTTCGGGCGAGGACAAAGAAGGTGGCGCTAACAAGAACTAATCACTACAAATAAGCAAGCTGTATTAAGGACGACATAGACGAGGCGTCCTTCCTCTAAGCGATATATGTGTTTGTATGTGTTGCAGGGCAAGGAACCGTGCAAACGGATACGATCCGGATATATGGAGAAACATTAATGAGAAAAGTAGGGTAGATAGGTATATTGTTTTTTTTGTTTTTTGTTTTGGGACACGGACGGGTAGAACTGTGAAAGGATAAACCTTTCCTTATTCTATCCATTTATATAAAATACGCTCTGTTTTCCTTTCTCGTCTATCGTTTACCCATATGTACTCGGTGTATAGGGGTTTTCTTCTAGTCACTGCGTGAGTGAGTAGACGAAACAAAAACAATAACAAATTAGTAACCATCGTCCATTTAGACATAACATTAAGCAGATATTTTATATATTGTTCGAGGATAAACTAACATATTGCATGACTTTTGATTTAAATTTAAAGAATGGAAGGACAGCATTAAAAGCCTCGACTGGGACGTAGGAACCAGCTTTATCCTATTTTAAGATCAAGTATTGGATCGTGCAGTACCTAAAAAGAGATCCAATGATGGTTCAGGGTTCAAGTGCATGCTTGTGCTTGAACCATACTTGAGTTAAAGCGTGCTGGTTTTAATATGACAAAAATATGGGTATCTCACCTCACAGTTTTTCGCTGTGGCCTAAGGAATTATACATAGTATTTCAAAAAAATGGTCATTTATATGGTATTTCCTAAATCGTGGCTCCCGAACGTCCCCACTATAGAAGAATCCTGCACCAGCCGTTCTGTCCATATAATTAAATTGTGCCAAAAGAAATTGGTTTTCATCGATCTGTAGCGTTCTCAGTGGTGATGGAAATAACATCGTCTTTTTCGAAAAAATACGGACCGATGATGCCGATGACCTTAAAATCCACACCAAACAGTGACGGATGCATCACCACTCCTGGTGGAACTCGTTTGGATTGGAATCTTTCGTTGCTAATCCAGCATTCCTGCGCAAAATTTCGTTTCTTTGCTTTTTTTCGTAGTTTTTTCTTAGAAACGGCTCTAACGGTTTTAACGATTTCTATTGAATTTCGTCAGAGATGGACAAAGTGATGATTTTGGTAAAGTAGCTTTCAATTGTTTTTCATAGTGGCCAAGCGCGTCAGAAAAATTGTATTTAAATTACAATAAAAGTGGAATGTATTGAGTTTGAACAGTTTTTTTCCTCTACCTATCATAAAACATTTTGAATTGAAATCAAATTTACACTTGTTTTAGTCTAAAAAAAGGAGTGGTCCGTTGAACAGTGCGCTTTGTTTGTTTGTAATCAAGCAGGTGTTTTTAGAATTTCAAGATTTCATTCCTTAGAATTGTGAGCGTGCTCATTGCTAATATACATCCCTAAAAAATGGCAATCACACAATAACTAGTAACTTCTGCTGCCTCGTGATTGTAACTGCCTGAACAGAATAGAATGCTACAACTGCAGCCGCAGCTGCTGCTGGAAGAGCTGTCAAAAAGTGTTGTACGTTATTTTTTTTTTTGCGTGCCCACAATGTATCTGTACAGCTTTGAAAGCACATATTTGAAGAAAAATAAAACAATAAGGGTATTCATGCAGGGTACTAAAACCATGGTAAAGGTCTTAAAGTTTAAGACGTCTTAAACGAAGTGTCAAAATTTGTATGGAAAATCTTTTCCAACAAATCGTAAACTTTAAGACACGAACTCGTGTGTTAAACGAAGATGGTAAACTTCGTAAACAACTAAAACTCTTATGAAGGTACTATGACGTTCAATGTGCCGCAGTTTTCAAACTGCACAAGTTAAGGTCTTTAGTTTTAAGAAATACACACCAATAAACATGAAATGATTTTGGCCAAAAAACTCAAGAATTAATTTTTTTAAAGCAATTTTCTCGTACCATTAAACAAAGTTTTTTTTGTTATTTATTTTTGGCATCTTCAAACTGCAGATTAAAAAAATTATTTAAATGAAATTAAAAGAAAAATGTTTTAAACTCCAACGTTTACTAAACAGCTGATTGGTTTACCACATCTTTGAGCACATTTAGGCAAGCAGTTTTTAAGGGCATTCATGAAATGTCTATCGTAAACTTTACGATTTTACGACGTCGTAAAGTTTCGGACGTTGCAGGAATACCCTTAATATTCTTGTGTACAAGCTCAGAATTCATATGAAACTAGTTTCAAGACATTCATTAACTTTTGCTGCACCAAACTCATTGTACTCACTGTTTGATATGTAATTGCCTGTTGTTTGAAAACAGTATGAGATGAATACTGATTTACTAACAAGCACACAGAGCACTGTACTGTAACCCAGAAAGAATGAGTACTCATTTGTGAAAACTCATAATTTACTCTAGTGTAACCGAAAATTATTACGAGTACATACCCACTTTTGAGTGTAGTAGCCGTAGCGTGATGGTTAGTGCGATGGACTGTCATGCCGGAGGTCTAAGGTTCGATCCCCAGCCTCGCCAGTATCTGGTATCTGTATCAGTATCTGACGGCTACTGCCTCGCAAGAGGCAGTAGCTGTCAGATACTCCAAGAGTATCTCCTGTCACAGAAAAGTGCCGCTCGTTAACCGTTCGGATTCGGCAATAAACTGTAGGTCCCCTCCATTCCTGCAGACACGCACACAGGAATGGTTGAGAGTTGTCACAAGGCCTTAGTTCTTCATGAGCTGTTATGTGCCATCAATTTTATTTTTTTACCTACTTTTGAGTCCTTTTAAAAATTATTGACCAGACCAGACCATGCGCGCACAGTGTAAGTTGATCTGTGATCTAACACAAAACAAGCTTCTCTTATTCTCTGAAAAGAGAACGAACCAGTTGCAGGCATGCTTTTCTTTCTCTTTCTTGGATGCTTAAACAAAATGAAATGTGTACACTTCTTTCGCTCAGCAGTTACGTGAATACTCAGATTTATATTATTTTGGGTATTCATAAAATGTGTTTGAATGAATGAGTACTCATTTAAATTTCTACGAGTACCCACGAATAAGAATAAAAACAAGCAGTGTACTCGTTCTGTTATCATAGAATGAATGTTGTACTCGTTTTGTTTCCTTCTGTGAGTACCATATTGTGAGTGCAATTGCTTAAATATGTTTTGTGAATTGAGTATACTGAAGTAGTGCAACCACTTGAATAGATCAAATGGAATACATTCATGCAGACCTCTCTAGCTATTCAATATTTTGACAGCTCTTCCAGTTATAGCTCCGTCTCCATTTTGTTCAGACAGTAGATAAGTAAGTCATAAAGTCGGTACCAGTGCTGGAGGGCATTTTTAACGGAATTCCCTCCACGCAGTCGGTAAATTCCCTTTTTTTCCACAAATATTTTCTTTTTTCCTTTTTTATTTCCCACAGAAAAAAAGTTGAAAAGTGGACTTAAAATGAAAAATATAAAAAAAATAAAAACCAACAAAGCACATAAATAATGTTTAATTTGAATTTTTAAGAAGTTAAAAAACAAAAAGACGAAAATTTAAAAAATGAAAATATTAGCCCTTAAAACATCCTTTTATTTTAAATAATTTTTTCCATTATAAATTAACTTTTCAGAAAATACCACCTCCAGCCTCAGGGATGTTCCCCCATAAAATGACCCAAAAATCATCCCCCTAAAATGTATTACACGAAGTAGATGACACCCTGTATATTATTAAGTGCAAAAAGTACCAAACATGAAGCAAATCGGTCTAAGCGTTTATGCTTTGTTAACTGTGGAAGTGAAGAAGCAATTTATTTCTGGATATATCATGTTTTTTTTTAAACACTAAAGATATATAACTGAACATGAATGTAAAAATAATCACTAAAGATATATATCTAGTCGTTGATAGTACCTACTATATTCACGATCGCAATTTGTACCTATTGTGTAATTTATCAGGTGTTATAAGATCTTCTAAGAAATCATTCTGACATTTCTTGAACTTTATTTTCACTTGTTTCGAATTAATTGATTATAATTTTGTTGATTTGTTCTTTTCCGGATAAAATTTCAAAAATCAAAGAATTCCCACAAAATGGGTCGGTTATCCCTTTTTCCCTTTAGAGGTTAAAATTCCCACAAAAAGGGATTTTTCCCACGATCCCCCAGCACTGGTCGGTACCCGTAGGCTATCTCGATTTGACCCAGTACAATTTTCTCCTGTGAGATATACTCTACTCTGCCGGGTACTATTTAACACGGTCCTTATGTATGTAACAATATACCTATATAGAAATATATTTTTCGATTTGAAATCAGGCAAAAACTTATCTTCAGAGAGTATATATTTGAAGTCAATTGACGACTAAAGGCGAAAGACTTTTTCTATTCTTTAACAATTGAAGTTTATTTTAAAAAATTTTAAGATTATATTCAAACTTGAGGATTTAATTATAAAGACCAAATTAAGGAGTTACCAATTGATATTGAGCATTAAACAGAGAAATTCCATATTATTATTATTTTAACTCGAAAAAAAAATAAGTTCAATGTAGCTACTCGTATATTATGTAAAAGAATTTCAAAATAATTTATATTTCGAATTTTTATTTTATTTTTTTAACAAATACTTGCGTCTTTTATAAACTTTCAAAATTTTTTTGTGTTATTATCTTGAATCAGAAGGCGAACTTAAGAGCTAAGCTGAATTATTAAAGGATAATTATTTGTCAATGTCAGCAAATTAATAGACGAACTTCAACAATCAACACCGAACACGATAAATTGTTCACTCCTTGATGTTTTATTTTTATTTTTTTCTCTTATAAAATGCTTTATCGTTGTTTCTAATACTCTTTAGATTTAAAATGAACTCTCTAAAGTAAACACAATTTTTATCCTTCAAAAAAGAAAAAAAAAAAACAAAAGAACGTCTAATACCAGAAGATAGAAGACTGCACAAAAAGAGAATGTACTTCCCAAAAAACATATAACAGCTACTTCAATGCGGGTATAGGGTACATTTGCGAGATTGTATTCGTTTTACAATAAGGATCCAAATTTTAAACGAATTGGTTTTGTTGTAATGTGTAGATGTGCTTTTATTTTTTTTTTTAAATGAAGCAAAGCCAAGGATATTCTCATCGTAAGAGTATCGAGAAGTAAAATACTAAATAGGAAAAACAAGAAAAAGAAGTGCGCATTTCCTTGGGGATATTAATTTTCCGAATCACTTTTGAGTGTTTGAGAATAAAATTGCATTCGAACAGAGTGTGAGAAGTGAACAAAAAGAGTTCAGCTCAGGGGGTGTTTTAGGTTGTGAACAATGAGAAAATGGATCAGTGTTTTATGTAGTTGCACTTCAGGCGTTATTGGGATTTTTTTCGTTACTGCACGGAAGGTAAGGTAATTCTTTACTTAATTTTTTTTATTTGTCTCGGTATTTTTATTGGGGAGCTTACTCCAAGGAGAAGTGATAGAATCCCGAGTCGGTATTATACTAAGGCTAAAAAGTATGCAATTAGATTTTTGTTTTCTTGTATAAGATATGCAATAAGGAAATGCAATTTAGAATGTTTGTGTTTGCTTATTCACAGCGTCTTGCGGCACATTGTTTATTTTTTGCTTCATTCTGTAAGATCGTTGCTGAGCATTTAATATAAAAATTGAAATATCATCTGTTTTATAGCTAAATGGGTAAAATTCACAACTTAAATTTCGTATAGTTTGTTCTATAAAGATGCCAAGAGGACTGAAAATCACAAGGGGCAGTCCCTTCGTAATAAATTTTGTTCAAAAAAAAATTAGCCCTGCCAAGTCATGCAAACACGCATTTAATAAAATCGTTAAAGCCGTTTTGGAGAAAACTGAGTTGTTACTAAACGTTGATACATAATATACAGGGTGTCCGGTAAACATTGATTAATACTGAAACGGTGTATAGCCCACTTTATGACTACTTTTAAACCGGAATTAAAAAGGAGCTATCTCAAAGGGTACTCAAAATATATGCATGCAAGTTGTACGAGAAATTAATTTAACTGACTATAAATTAAAAAAAAAAACAACAACATTAGATAATTGTTAAATTTTTTATTTATTTCAATTTTCAAAGCAAATGTTCAAATTGCTTTCCACCCAATCTTATGCTGCTCCTAAATTCAGCTCGGTAATTTCCATAGCAGCTGCCTCAATACGCCTTCGAAGCTCCTCTAAGGATCTCATCGGCTTGCTTTACACTGTTTCTTTTTCTAGTGGATTCAGCTCCCGCGAACATTGAGGCCAAAAAACTGTTTCAGCGTAATGTGCAGGGCATCTATCATTTTGAAGCCAGCGTAACTCTGCAGGTATTTCCTCTAATAAGTTTGGCAGGCCATGTTGTTGTTTTTATTTAATTTTTCTTACAACTTGTCCTTGGCTCAATTTATGAAGAGAATTTTTACAAAAAAAAAAAAAAAAACCATCAAATTCTTTTGTTTTTAATCCTAATATTCAAAAACATAAAATAATGTAACAAAGTAAATTATTTTATTAAATTTGCTCTCCATTATTGCTGCTCCAACTTTTTAAAAAGTTTGCCACTAGGGCTTCCATACGATTTTTTTATAGAAGACTTTTTCATATTTTAATTTTCTCAATTTTAAGAATTAAAAACAAATAATTTTTTTTTTAATAAAAAAAGTCCAAGAGCTCTTCAAAATTTCTACCGATTATGTTTTGGCACCAAGAGCGAAGACAATTGCTGATAAAGAAAATCAATGGAATCATCCGCATTTGTAGGCTAGTATTCAAAAACGTAAAATAAGTAAAAAAAAAATACACTGAACGAAAAAATGCATACATTTTGAGTCCCTCTTGAGATATCCCTTTTTTATTTCCCGTTTCGGAGCAGTCATAATTTCGGCTATGCGCCTTTTCAGGGTTATTCAATGTTTACCGGACACCCTGTATACATACATATCTTATGTATCTGTGGTAGGACGGCTAATGTGAGCGGCACTTTTCTATGACAAGAGATACTCTTGGAGGTTTTGTCAATTCCTCACAAGAGGCAGTAGCCGTTTTAGTTTTAAAAATTATTACGTGGCGAGGCTGAGGATTGAACCTAGACCTCCGGCATGACAGTTCATCGCGCTAACCATCACCCCACGGCTACTACAAACCGCCATCCCTAAACTGAACGATAATTTATTTGACAAAGTACAAAATAATTGAATTCGCTTGCATAAAAACTGATCTCTATTTCTTGCTCTCAGAGGGAGATAGCTGTCTCATTGATGTAATATGCTTTGCTTCTTCTAGTCACTTCTCGTATGCCTTATTGCATTCGATACAATGATGAATCAAGCATGTATAAATTACACATCACATACACAATGATTATGGACCATCGTTGAACCTCAATTAATTTGCTGAATTCACTGACCTAAAAATAGCTGAATTAGAGCTCAATATTTAAACCACGTTTCTACATCTGGCCTTTGTATATTTAACGTAAAAATCAAACAACCTTACCACAAAGAGAATATGTATATCTTAAGAAAGTCAACTTATTACTGGCTGAACATAATGGTGACGCAGACGGAACCGGAGCCGGAGCTGGAATAGCTGTCAAAATATTGAATACACGCAAATTCAATGTTGCGAACACAACGGAACGTATACCGCATACGGAGCTGCAGACGCAGAAGGAAGAGTTCACCAACTTTTCACGTACGGCACTTTTGACGTTTCAATTTGTATGAAGAAAAAAAAAAAACTTTTTGGGTCGGAAAAAAATATTGTGGTTATTTGTATCGCGAAAAAAATTATTTATTAAAAGGAAAATTATTGGAAACAAAAAATGTGAATTCTGAGCTTGTACACAATAATATTCTTTTGTTTTTCTTCAAAATACTTTCAAAGCTGTACAGCTCCATTGTGGACATGTAAAAAATATAACCTACAACACTTTTTGACAGTTCTTCCAGTTCCGTCTTCGGCTTCAGTTCCGTCTTCCGTCATTCTATTCTGTTCAGCCAGTTAAACAGTTTTACCGCAATTCAAGCATTGATATGTGAGCTTTCTTCGTTATATTTGTTTTCAGATACTCGAGGGTCAAAACTCCTCTTTCCTTGCGAATTCATATTCGCAATTAAAAGTGTTTACCTTCTCATAGGATATATTAATATCCTTCTTAATTCTCATTTTTCTCTTGTGTTCTTTTGCTAGGATATATTCCCATAGAAATTAATTAATTGCCCTCAAGCACAGCAACATCACAAAGTCAAGAATTTCCAAAAGGGAGATAAAGATATGAGCATAAACAATATAAGTGGAAATATACTTGCTTACACAATTCGCCAAATCGAAAAGATATACAATTTGTTTTCCGGTGAAAAGGATGAAACAAAAAAAGCTATAAGTGATGATGTGAATGTAGCTGATTCCTTTTTTTTAGATATTTCTTTTGTTTGTCCTTCAGGTTGCTTCCTGATTGAGTTGTTGAATTTTCTTGAGGGGAATCCCTTTTAATTATCTTTCTCATTACTTAAATAAAGAAAGAATGAAAGAGATAAAAAAGTATAATAAAATTAATCCTATAGTAAGGACTTAAATTTCCCTGTCACAATACCTCTCTGTGATTTTTATTGTTGGTTATTATTTCCCTGCTGGGAATTATCATCAAGTTTACTTGGGCGCCATTTTGTTTGTTTTTATCATCGTGTGTGATAAGATCTAAAAGTCTCTAAAAAAGTGGAGCGTGATGGGGCTTTAGCCTAATCTCCACTTCACTAAGGCCTCGTTAAATATGATTCCATATATCGACGTGTGACTGATGGAGCTTGCAAAGAGAAACATAGTGCATATTTAACTGAAATTGCCAATTCTCGCACAGTCTTTTTATATTAACAGTATAAGGAGGCTGCTTACTTTGTTTGTGTGTTCTTTTCAGTCAAACTCAAATATATATAAATACGCACGCATCATGAGCTTGGTTAATCCCTTAAAAATTGAAATAACCAAATCCCTTGGGCAATATATTGGAGATTTTTTTTATTTATTTTATATATCTCTCCCACTTTTGAGGGATTGAGGAGAAGAAAAGCGATGATCCAGATGCCTGGAAGTAAAGACAAAAAATTGACAAAACAAAACAAAAAAAAAGGAAGAAGGTTCTGTTGACTTTTGGAAGAAGACAATTTAATTTTGCATACAAATTATGGCATTTTTAGGAATTCAAATTAGACTAAGCTGGAGTTTATTTCAAGTATTTTACTATGGTGTATATATTTAAAACGAGAAAAGAGTAGGTAGGTATGCAGAGCTAAGTAAAAAATGTCTTAAGGGTGTGAAAAGTTGAAATACTTAAGGGAATATTCAAATACATAACACCTATACATTATATCCATACACATGTTTATGGAATATAAGATAAGTTTTGAATAACGTCTTATTTAATTAAAATTACATTCGTTTTGTATTTCTTTTCTTCTTTTTTTTTTTTTTTTAATTTGGAGCTAAGGAATAAATTGGCTGGTGTTAATGGAAAGCAGCTTATTCTCCAGAGGAAGTTCTACATACATTCTTATAAGAAGCTAAAAAGGTGCAAGTGAAAATACAAGTAGTCATGAATTTTATGGGACAAAACAAAGACCATGGTTCGCCGTTGACTATTCTCGAGCCAAATCTGTGAACTCAAAGGAACCCTCATTATTTGCTGAAAAATTGTTTTGGTCGAAGCATTTCAAGATATCTTTATTTTGCTTTGAAAGAATCCATGCCTTAGCGTGGTTAAGCAGGATCAAGTTTAAACAGGGTCTCTTCCGAACTTCGGGATACATTCTCAGTTCCCAATTTAACTGCTGGAACTTGGAAGTGCATTATAGCGTCTTCACACGCTCTTGTTAGACCGATAAATTCGCACTGTTTTGGCAGGCCTGAGTTAGGTGAAGTCCTTAACTATACCTCGCATTAATAGGCGTCTACTATAATACTGGATGATTCATCGATATTGGTTGTCCCTTCTTGTGGATAGTATATATATTTCTTCTGCCCCGCGTTAATTGCTGAACAGAATGGTGACGGAGATTTAACTGGAGCCGGAGCTGGAATAGCTGTCAAAATATTGAATACACGCAAATTCAATGTTGCGAATACAACTGAACGTAGCTGCATACGGAGCTGCAGCCGCAGACGGAAGAGTTCACCAACTTTTAACTTTTCACGTACGACACTTTTGACGTTTCAATTTGTATGAAGAAAAAAAAAAACTTTTTGGGTCGGAAAAAAATATTGTGGTTATTTGTATCGCGAAAAAAATTGTTTAATAAAAGGAAAATTATTGGAAACAAAAAATGTGAATTCTGAGCTTGTGCACAAGAATATTCTTTTATTTTTCTTCAAAATACTTTTAAAGTTGTGCAGCTGCATTTTGGGCACGTACAAAAAATAACGTACGACACTTTTTGACAGCTCTTCCAGTTTCGGGTGCGGCTCCAGTTCCAGCATTCTATTCTGTTCAGGCAGTTAATCGCAAAACCAATTCAAGCAGCCACTTTTGTATCTTATCTATACGTCACCGTTGCCAGTTCACTTTTCTGTCAATATAGAGGGTGTAAGCAAAGTAATTGTAGGTATAGACTTATTCGGAAGATTGGGACATTGGATTGTCAGTTTCGTATTTATCGCATTACAATTGCGATGTTTTAAAAGTAACATGACAGTGCGTCACACATCCGATAGTGCTCGGTAATTTTACTACCGAACCGACGCAGATGCAGCAACGATCATACTCTTCCATTCTGCACAGATGAATTAGTTTGGCAGCAGTGCTAGACCAGAATGTAAATAGCTCGTCGATATAAATGCGGTTTTAAGATTGGACGTTTGTAACCTTTATGCCCAAAACAGATGTGCAGCTTTTTCCCATGCAGCTAAATTAGAAATAGAGATATCGTGCAGCAAAGGTTGCATGCAGAGCCTGGAATATGTCAGCTCTCATAAGAACCTGTGTAAATTTATTTTCGCTGCATTGGAAAAAGCTGCACATCTGTTTTCGGCATTAACCGCACTGAAGGATCGGTGAGTTGTATGATGTAGAGTTTCCAGCGTTGATATAATATGTTAATAAGTTTTAATATGTAAGCGAGAAGCAAGATGGCTAATTAACGATTTTTTTTAGTTTGAACTGTCAAAATGATATTATATGACATTTTTTAAATTATCACCACTGCTTTGCTGGGTGGCGCGCATCCGAAAGGTCTGATGACTCTGGCACATATGTAAATCAGGCTGAATTTGAGCGTGTGGCATGTATTATATTGACGTTAAAGCCACCGATCGTTTGCGGTTTATCGCCAAAGAAAAATTCATAAAAAAAGTCTGATCTCGGTGAACGTGAACTTTCCTTTTAAGTAAGATTACCATAGGCATTCAAGTTGTTCGTGCAGAATTTCCATTATAGTATCAGATGTGTGGAACTTAGAAATAACATATTTTCACTACCGATTGATGATAACCAATTTCTCCATTGATATCTTCATGCGATGGATGAAATATGGACCAATACCAATAATTCTGGCAGGGCAAATCCATATCAAACAATAATTTTCTGCGGATGCATTCCCCAGTTGTTGTTTTGGTTAACGGAAGATCGGAAGACTGCCATGCCCCTTCCCTTATGAATATAAGGGCATAAAAACTATGTATTAGCTTCATATCGAAGCGAATACGTCAATTTATAGCCGAAATCAGTTTCCAACCGTTATGGCATGAAGTTTATGTTTCAATCTTTCAACCATCAAAAATGTTCTCCTGTACGATCTTAAAGTTTTCATCGAAGATCTCTAAGCTGGAAGCATCGTAACTCGTAAGTTTCTTTTGTGGAGAAGAGAACTAAAGAGATGTCATTGTTGCTTCCATCTAGGGAATTCTTCTTCAACTATCTACTCTAGAGTCGAGAGTGCCATGATGGGAAGACTTTTTCTTTGCTGGACCTAATGAGTATAGTGATGTCATACTCCACTCTCCCCTTGGATATCCCCTTCGCAGAAATGAGTTTAACGATCACTTTATTTAGGTAGCTCTAAGCTTCATCTTAGTAGTAACCATAAGCCCCTTTCTTGCTCTTTGGCGCTTCAAGTCATAAATACACCCTATACCTTGGTGGGATCCACAGTTTACCTACTCTAGAGGCAAACAAAAGTCTAGTCTATGATAGTTAAAGTAAAAAAACTTGTTGCTTGACATTCATAATGTCATCAGATTTAAGTAGGTACCTATGGCAATATTTCTCTGTAGAACTATGTCGTGCTTAATTTATTTCTATTACCAGCGTGTTGAACATCGATAAATAAAAAACAGCAAAGCTATATATCCACCTCCGCATAAAACTGATAGACCATGATCCAGCACAAAAACCAGTAAAGTCATCACTTAAGTCTGCTCATTCTACTGAAAAAAAATTCCTGTAGCAAATTAGAAAAAAAGAAATATAAACAAAATAAAACATAACAGGATAATTTCGCCACCACCAATTGTGACAAACTCTATAAAAAAATGCTTGAAATATGCTTTTGCTTCCAATTAAGCAAACACAGGTCTTTGTTAAAACAATAAGGATAATGATAATAACAATAATAATACTGCACGACATTTCTTATACCAACCATACACACATATGTGTATGAGTAAAGTATGTACCTACCTACGAATATATATATGGGTATAAATATAATTCAGAGGATACAAACAATCGCCCAACCCAGCACATCATCAAACCAACTGAGGCGGTTGTAACGACAAAATTTAACGGAGCTAAACAAAAACTTTATTGCTATTATCCTAATTGAACGGTACAGGACCCTGTCTGTCGCCATATTCACATATACCTACATTTAATATGGATGTCAGAATGACAATGGTTCTCTTACTTTATTATACTCTTGTCGGTAAGTGTTTGTATGTGGGCTGGGGCTGTGGGTGGGGTGAGGTAGTTATGCCATGTTAGTATGCGTATGTCCTTAGTGTGTTTAACAAGAGCGACAAATTAGCTTGAAATGCACCACATTAAATAGAGGGTGGGTGTGAGAGGAGGAGAACGAGAAGGTCCTTATCTTTTACAACCCCGACCCGGTCCTATGTTTCCATTGCTAAGTGTGTCTTATACAATTTTATTATTGCACATCACTTTAAACAGACATCCCTTAGCTGCGTTGTATAAATCTACTTATATCTCGAGGACGAGTGTTGTAGATTTTGTGAGCAACCATATCCGGCAATGTGTTTTGTTTAAAATTGTTACTTTTTTGGTGCAGGACAATTAATTCGTCAAGCTGGAAAAAGGTATTATAAAGATCGTTTCAATCCCTTTGTGTTTTGTAATTTTAAACAAAAAGGAATGTGTTATTTTCTGGGGAGAGGTGGGTAAAGGGAATTGGGTTGAGTTGAGTAAACTTAAATGGATGGATGGATACAATTATATACTGAGAGGAGAAGAAGAGGATATAAAATTACTCTGCCACAATTATTTTTTCAGTTATTTGACTCCATCCTTAGAGATTTTCTTTATTTTAAATATTACATGCACGTCTCAAGGAGATGAAATTATATACGTGAGTTTTTACCTTTTTTCTGGTTTGTATGCGAGTGGGGAAAGAATCCTTTTTGGCTATGAGAGAAGTGATGGTGGGAAAAAAGGTTAAGGAAGATTCATCATTTTGGGACCAATTTTGTATAAAATAAAGATTTTACGTGTGTGAAGTTATAAGTACCTACCTACTGTTATAGGTAAAGGTAATAATACTTAAGTATATATTTTTATCAAAAGTTATGTGACGCAAACTTTAATGAAAGAAATAGAAGTAGTAGAAGTTGCGTTGGGCTGTCACGTGTTCGAGGTGCCAGTGGTCTGTGTTCGATTCGTAGCCTACTCCACCTAAAAACAAAAATTTTATGAGGAATTGAAAAATTCTCCAAAAGTATCTCCTGTCATAGTAAAGTGCCGCTCACGTTCGAATTCGGTAATAAACTGTAGGTCCCCTCCATTCCAATGGTTGAGAGTTCTTAGTCACTAAGGCCTTGCTTTTTAATGAGCTGTTGTGTTATTTATTTTTTTATAAATTAAGAAAAAAAATAAATAAATACATTTGGTAGCATAACAGCTCATAAGGAAGTGACTAACAACTCTCAACTATTCCTGTGTGCGTGTCGTGTAGCAATGGAACGGCTAAGTTGAAAGGCACTTTTTCACTTCCTCGCAAGTCGCAAGAGACATTAGCCCTGAAAAAAAAAACACTTTTGTTTTATGGTAGAAACGACTGGGAATAGAACCCTGAAGACGTGATGTTTTGATAGAGCGCTTGCTTCAGATCAATCACGTATGGATGGAGGGAAGCATGTCTGGTAGACTTTATTACCAGCTCCATACGCCCCATATTCAAAAAGGTGATCTTCTATGCCTTGTAAGAACTTTGGAGTCATATCAATGCTAAACATCGCACAAATACAAGTGTGGCTTCCTACCCGGCACATCGACTGTTGACCAAACGTTCACACTCCAGGCAAATCCTTGAAAAGAGTAACGAGTTTCGGCTCTATTTGGTGATGACCGAACTCGGGATTCTGGGAAAACTAATTTAGGCCAGTTGTGCCACATGACATTAGAGAACATAAGGTGCAATGTACAATTAAGCAATATCTCTTTCAAACTTTTCCAAACACGTGCAGCCAGCGTTTTGGGAAGGAGATGCGCTTTTTATGTGACTGATACATAAAATCTCCCTTTGAAACAGATAGTGCGTAGGACAGGTGTTAACACGGAAGACACTATCTTTAATATATGCGTTCAATTAATATTCTTACGCTAATATGATATCGACATTATGGGCTGCTCCCAATGTGCTGTTATATAGAGTTCTTCACGGCGGCGCGAGGTTAAAGGACCAGCCAGACTTGTTGGCCTTGAACTGAACAAGACTAAGTACCCGCTATCAACAAACAAACAAGAATCTGTCCACATCGCCAAGAACAAAACGTCACTATTGATAGAATCAACTACCTTGAGTTAAAGAGTTCAATTATCTATGTAGGTACCTTACTGCTATTTCGGTTACTGCTATTTCGGTTTGGCGAAACAAATGAGTTAAAACTTGCCATACGTATCACATAGTCCAGTCCACGATCTACACTGCCTGTCCTGCTAATACACACTCTCCGCACCGGCTGATTTTTTTATATTTAAGTCAGGTGAAAGCTTTCATTGATTACAATAAGGTCAGGTGAGTGGAGCCAAACGAGTTGTCTTCTCATGCCAAATTCCTAACCCAATGGTTGGTTGACATTGTTTGCATTGCTGCCAGTGGGCTTTGAGGGCTCACCTTATCAGTATATTATCGGGTTTCCTGCTGATGGATTCAGGGATATAGTTTTGCATACAACATGATTGCACTATTATCAATTTGATTTGGTTGCGATTATGGATCATCAGAGACAGTTTGTGAAATTGATTTCATGCAGATTATGTTGTTTTTTAAAAACTGTCTCACCCATTTTATCAATTTTGGCATTAACTTTTCCGAAGCGGTACCTATTGGCAAAGAGCTCGTTGAAATTTAGTTTGGTAACCTTTTTCTTTAACGATACATTTCTGTGTCCACACTATATCACAGGTTAGGTTAGGTTTTAAGGGGTGATGATACGGCAAGCCACGTCATCTCACTTGGACCTATAGATCCACTGAGGAGCTCCCCAGGATATGGGTAGGGAATGAATAAGGACGGGTGAGGAAAGAACTTAGTGGAGTCTGGGGGTTAGGTGTGGGGTGCCTCCCTGAACCATCTTGAATCAGGATGATTTTTATGATGCTTTTCAGTGGCAAACACGAGGTGTCGCCCAATTCATCGAAGAAGTATTCTCCGAGGGCTGTCTTCCTCGTTCTTTCTAAGCTGGGGCACTCACAAAGGAAGTGATAAGAGCCCTCTTCCGCCTCTTCATCATAACAACCTCTGCATAATTCAGATGTGGCTATACCCATTCTGCTCATGTGGGTTCCCATTGAGTTGTGACCCGTTAGGATTCCAACCAAGAGGGAAAGTTGAGGTCTACTTAGCGTAAGAAGGTAGTCTGTTTTTTTTCTTAGAGATAAACTGGAAAGAACTCCCTAAGCTGAGGCAGGCAAAACTCCTTATTGGTAACTACAACCAGGAACGATTCCAAGCTGCATCAGCTTAAGTAAAAATAAACTTCGCATTATAACGGGCCTCCTCACTGGCTACTGTAAGCTAAGAAGACACCTTAGTATTCTTGGCCTAGTGAGCAGTGCCACTTGCAGATTCTGCAATATCCAATAGGAGAAGCCGGACCACCTATAAGGCAACTGTGATGCACTCATGCACCAAAGACATAGATACCTGGGACATCACCAGATAGAAGAGAGCAGACTATCCTCTCTAAAAATACCCCAAATAATTAAATTCCTCAAGGAATCTAATTTGGAGGTTGAGCTGTAAATGAGCAACCTCATCACACAACTCTAGATGGGGGGCACAATAGATAGAGATATCCGGCCATAGGTTCCTCGGAACCCGACAAGTATCAATTGCTGACCTTCTGTCATTGGCGGCCTTTAGGAAATTCTGGCTTATTCTATTCTACTTTTCTCTTGTACCAGTGGCATGAATACAGAGGATTCAATTTGGCTCGGATTAAGAGAAGATCCGGTTTTGGCCAGTTCATCGGCTCTGAACTCTTAGCACCCCATACATGGAAAATTCGAAAACATTTTTATTTTAAATTCCACAAATGAGGTGCTAAAAATCTCTATGACCTTGAAAAAATAATAAACTTTGAAAATTCATAACAGAAAATCTATGCCTGACCAATTTCTGAAAATAGCTGACCTTTTATGAGGAATAAGTAAACTTTCAGATGACATACAATTATTTTGAAAATTCCATAAATGAGGTGCTAACAGTCTATACGACCTTGTAACGACCTTGAAAAAAATTAAATTAAAAAATATATTTAAAAAAATCTAAGGCTGAGCAATTTCTGAAATTAGCTGACCTTTTACCAAGATTGAGCTACCTTTCGGATGGTATAAATTTTTTTCGAATATCCCATAAATGAGGTGCAAATTTTACTCTTCACAAGAGAGATGAAAATAGTTTCCACAAAAAAATGAAGTATAGTAAGCTTAACAAAATAATAACCAGAACATCATAGCATTTATTATCAGGAACATACGTAAACTTCCAAACACCTCAAGCTGAACGAAAACAAAAAACAAAAATCTAATAGTCATCATAATAAAAATTATTATGATAATAATTCTTAATTGGACACACAGAAATACATATATGTTATGTAGTCTTGGTTCTTGTAATAAGTTCATGCTGTTTTGTCCTTAATTGCGCTTAGTTATGTTAGCAGAGAGTATACGACTATGAACATAATTTAGAAAATGAGCGTAAAACTTATGGAAATGAAGGAACCTATGGATTATGCTTGGCGCCAGGGCCGGATTAAGCGTTAAGAAACCTTTGGCCAGTCCTTTTGCATTCTTATTTATGGTATTTTCCTACATGCCAGAAGACAAGAAAATTGTTCAGATTACAGATGGGTGAGAATGTGAGAATAAAGATTGAACTGAGAATATCAAACATTATAAAAAATTTAAACTCAATTTTTGGCGAAAAATCGAATCAGTTAGCCGAGCAAGTTGTGTATGGGAATTTGAATCATTTTTTTTATGCCTCAGATCCTGGAACATTGTTCTGAAAATGCGGAAGTTAATTCAAACTGGATATGTAAATCTTATTTTTTGAAGGTTTGAATGAAACAACAACAATAAAATTGAGTGAACGCTACCACAAATTTTTATAGGCTGGAGTTATAGTTATTTCACGGTCGCCTGGCGGCCGTTGCTTTGTATTTGTAGCCTCCACTTTGCATTAGTAATCACACAAAAACCCTTTCAAAATCTTAATTAATAAAATAAGTTAACGAGTCGGTCGAACAAAAATATACATATGTATATATTTTTTTTTTTTTAATTTTTGAATAGTATTGCGGGCAAAAATATGGAATCACTCCATTTTAAAAGCAACAATCTCTATGGATACAATACTTATGCTTATAATGTTCACATTTTAAAGCTTGAACTCCAAACTGTAAATTGGAGGTAAAATCATAAAAATCCATTGGATAGTTCTGGCGTTATTTGCCAAAATAACAAATTATACTAAAAAAGGAAGCACGAGTAGGAAAAATTGATATGTACTCAATATAGACGCCAATTATTCGTTTTTGTCCATCGCCGTGCTGTTAAAAATTAATTGTTACATAATCTCGATTTAAAAGGCCTCCTAATCTTGGAAATGAATGGATACCACACCTGCAGTGCAGATGTTTCTCAAGTTGTTACACTACTGCGACAAGGAATAACCCAAAGTGCTGTGGCCGGTCAGCTCCATGTTGTGTATCAAAGATCCACAAAACGTTCAGGGAACGTGGATAGTTTGTGCGAATTCCAAAAGCTGGACGTCGTCGTCGGTCGGCGGGCGTGTACCACCTAAAGATATGAAAGATTCATTGCAATGACTTCGCTCTAAAATCGTCATTTGACTGGCCTTAAACGTCCAACAACAGCTCAAACAGGTACGAGGAAGAATTGCTAGTGAATGGACAGGTAGGAGGCGACTTAAGGAAGCAGATCTTTCCCTGAAAGGACCTGTTAGGGGATCGAAATTGACTGCAAACCACCTACAAGGTTGACTATGATTTTTTCTAGTGCACTACGATTGGGAAGTTGAGCAATGGAATGGAGGCGAGTTATGTTCTTGGATGAGTGAAAAATAAGTGCATGGAAATGATCGTAGGGGCAGAATACTACAGATGACCTGGTGACCCCGGGGGAGGGTTTTGTATGATACAGGTAGGCATTTGAATTGAAGGAAAAGTGAGCTGGTTTTTCTGACTGGTGGTGGTCGAGGGGAGGTTTAACTGTGAATCGGTATATCTCTGATATTCCGCTGCATCACGTCGTTACTTATGTTGGATGTATTGTCAAAAATTTTGCTGTAATGCATGATAACGCTCGATGCAACAATGCGCTGGGAACACTCGGATTCCTTAGGGAAGTTTGTTTTGCCACTGGATGGCACTAAGTCCAGACTTAAACCCTATCGAGCATTGTAAGACAAGCTTAAACGAAAGATTAGAGACCATTAAAAACTTAAAGCAGCACTGGTAGAGGATTGGGAAAGTATACCGCAAGAGACAGTCAAGAAACCCATCAGGTCAATATAAAATCGTTTAGAAGCTGCAATTAAAGCTTTGGCGGGGTAATACAAGTTACTGAAACAATAAATTTAGCTTAATGTTGTCGTTAATGTTTAATTTTCGAGCAACTTCTTTTTTTAATTTCACATTATTTTTTCTTATATGCTTCAATTATCACGATTATCTCTTGAAATCTCGAAGTAATTGTTGTTTTTTAACCTTGATTTAAAGCTTATGGTTCCAGAGTTCTAACGATACTATAAACATTCCTGCATGTCAATTACATTGAGACCAATTATTGTTTTTACGTGGAGCAAGAAGGTGATCCCATTTTTTGCTTGTAAGTGTAGTTTTTGAGTGAATGGTTTTTTCAGAAAATAAATTGAAGAGTCAATTTTTTTTCAAGTTATTTTTTTCAAAATTTGGTGTAGGTGCCTAATTAAGTGACCACTGCTCCTCTTAATTGCGATATGGGTACTATAGGAGAAGTTTTGGATTCGTGCAAAAAATCGAGCTCGAGATAACAATCAAACTTGACATAACGATGGTAGAGAACACGAAAAAAGTGGGTCCCTCAATCTGTCAGTCTGTCTAACTGTATGTCTGTGTGTTTGTCCACGGCCTACAGACTGAACCAATTTGGTTGATTCCCTAGTGGGATAATCGAGATTTTGTTTTTTCGCTCAAAAATAACGGTAGGAACTTGCCATACAACCGCTTTGAAAAAAGTTATTTATCTCGAAAACAGCGATTTTTTTTTATTTTTTATGTGTACTAGTGGTGGTATGGTCTATATTGTGGTGAAAAAAAAATACCGAAAACCGTTCTTAATTTGGTGTTTCTACCGCGAAAAATCGCCCAAAAACAAAACGCCCAAAACCTAAAAATCAGAAATCTTCATTTTACCTCCCCAATTTTTTTTATAAAAAATTTCAAGAAGTTTTATATAGCTAGGGTAAACTGTCTGAACTAGGTACTGGTTCAAATACCTGAAAGTTCAAATGCACTTAATATTTGGTTTATTGATCAAATATTTTACCATAAAAATGTTAAAATATATCATGATAAATATGAAGATAATTTTGAGCTTTCAAAAGTGCACTTAAATTGGCTCAGTGTGCACCAGGGTGTGTACACAGTGAATTGCTATAAGCTATATATATTCTAAATAATCTTTAAAAAAAAAATCTATGAAAAAGAAGAAGGGTATGGTATTTCGTTGTCTCTTGTGGAAGGGGAGGGAGAAAATTGGAAAGGTTCACGTTCACTGTATACGTTGGCTCATTGTGGGCAGGCGCGGATCCAGGATTTCAGTTTGTGGGGGGGGGGGGGGTCAAAGTTTCCCGAGACTAGTCAAAAAAAAAAAATGCGCGAATAGTTCGACGAACTAATTGTTATGATTGAAAACGTTAACGTGGTAAACCATGTACGGTGATGGTATTTTTAGGACTTTAATTTAGGGAGAGTCTTTCATTGGCTTAGCTGGCTTTTGCTCTTTTCCAAAATTTTATCAATAAAATTGATGTTTTTTTCAATTTGAATTTGAAAACTGCTTGGTATTAGCTTTTAAATTCAAATTCAACTTCAACTTCGATATTTCTTTCATAAAAAAACACAAAACGCCACGAGACGGAAACGATACCGAGATGAAACTAAGTTATACGAAATCAGGACTACAGTGAAATTTTTAAATTAACGAGAAAGGTACGAGAAACGATTTTTTTAATATGTTTTTTTTAGAAGATATTAAAAATGTATAGTCTAGTCTAGATGAAACAAAAAAGTTTTAAGTTATGAATTTTGAGATTTTTTGCAATTTTTTAAATAGGTGCTGTTATACATAATTTGCTAAAATAACTTTGGAACTAAATTTTCAGTCTTTCTTGGAAAGGGTGTAGGTATATGCTTTGGAAAATAAATAAAACAGTAAATTTCGACTTTTGTCACCTTCATTAACTATTTTTAGATTTGACATATAACTGGAAGAGCTGTCCAAAAGTTTCGTACGTTATTTTGTTTACATCTCCACAATGGAGCTGTACAGCTTTGAAAGTATTTTGAAGAAAAACAAAAGAATATTATTGTGTACAAGCTCAGAATTCACATTTTTTGTTTCCACTAATTTTCCTTTTAATAAATAATTTTTTTCGCGATACAAATAACCACAATATTTTTTCCGACCCAAAAAGTTGTTTTTATTCTCCATACAATTTGAAACTTCAAAAGTGCCGTACGTGAAAAGTTAAAAGTTGGTGAACTCTTCCGTCTGCGTCTGCAGTTCCGTATGCCTCTACGTTCCGTTGTGTTCGCAACATTGAATTTGCGTGTATTCAATATTTTGACAGCTATTCCAGCTCCGGCTCCGTCTCCGTCTGCGTCACCATTCTGTTCAGCCAGTAAAGCGTTTCTCGTCATCCCGTCACGCCATTAATTCGAAAACTTGAAAAAAATACGCGACGAGACGACAATTTTTATTTTGACAATTGAAAACAGGACACCGAGCGTATCTGGATTTGTATTTATATTTATTAATTCGGTTGATAAAAAAAATAAAATACCGAAAATGGCGAGCAAATAAATGTTTTTATTTTGCGACTAATTAATATTGTCTTCATTAACATTCCCACCATCTTCTTATTCTCAAACATGTTCTTTTTTGCCTTTTGCTTTTTTGTAAATAAACACTCCCAAAAGTACTAAAAGCATTTTTTTTAACATTTTCATTTTCCTTTTTTCAAATTTTGTATTTTATTTCCCAAATTCACTGACAAACACGAATGTGCTGCATTGTGAATTGGGGAACGATTTTATAACGAGAAAAAGATGAAAGCATTTCTCGTCACGTTGACGTCTCGTTTTCTCGTCGCATTGTGAAACATCCTTGTGTCTTATATAAAATATGGAAGCGGAAAAACCAAAAATTACCAAATTAAAGTTGAATGAACTGTTCAACTGAAAACATTTTGCCTGGCCCTACTAACATGCGGAATTTGAGTCACCATTGCTTGGGAAAATTTATTTGGTTTTTCTTTGTTTTGCCTAGTGCTTTAATATTTCCTTTAATTCAAAACATTTAATTGAAAAATACAATTTTTTTTTTTTATTTCTTGTCCAGCTTGTTTTTGTTAAACAGTTTCTTATTTGACCATTATTTTTACAAAATATCGCCTATCTGTTTCACTATTTCGCTGATAGATTATTATTTGACTTTTATTTCTTTGAAATTTTTGTACTTCCAATTAATTACAGGCCTTAAAATTACGCGCGAAATTTTAAAAACGTTAGCGTATTTTGCTGAACTTCAAAAATGTAAAATGAAAAACGGCGAAATAAACCGCAAAAGGGTAATTTGGCAAAAAATTCTGGCGAAATATACCATAGCATACGAAAAAATTTGGGAAGAGTGAAATTGTTATATGACTGCTTCAGATAAGCTTTAAAAAAAACGAAGTTCTTCTCTACGAAAATTACATAAAAACTGTTCTTTTAGCAAATTTGAGCAAATAATATGCTTTAGCTCAAACAACAACAACAAAAAGTGCAACTTTATTTATTACCGTTCATGACCCCTATGACTTCCCCCCCCTGGATTCACCACTGATTGTGGGCCTGTTTACCCTAGGTTAGGTTAGGTTTTCGTGGCTTTCAGCACAAGTGCTTGACACACCATGAGTTGGTCCATTGTGATACCACATGAATCAAGTAGAATTTCTTCCTACTCATTGAACCACTTAGAGCTTCTTACGAAGCGTGCGAGACGACTGATGTCTATGTTTGCCATATCGCTAAGATCATTATAGTAAACTCTCCTAGATGGAGCCTACGTCTTTGAGAGAGAGCAGGACATGTACAGAGAAGATGAGGGATGGATTCTTCCTCTTCTTCGTCCATACAGCTTCTGCAGAAATCGTTCTAGTATAGTATAACCCGAGCCTCGTCGCATGTTTGCCTATTAGACAGTGTCCAGTTATGACACCTATTATGGAGCCGATTGGTGATCTACTTAGAGATAACAAACCATTAGAGCGTTTCAGATCTAGTTGTGGCGAGATTTGTATTGTCGCCACACAGGTGGTGATAATGTTCCAATTAAGGTTTGTTTTAGTAATAGCTTCTTGTTTCAGCATAAGTTTGCATGTAGCGATAGGTATACCTATATTTGCTCTGTGAGGCAAGGTAGATAGTGTTGTTCCTCTTCTGGCGAGTTCATCAGCCTTACAGTTACCTGAAATGTCCCTATGGCCCGGCACCCAGCATAGGTGCATATTGAACTGCTGTGCCATCTACATAAGAGATGATCATGGCAGAGAGCTGCTGTTTTCCTCCAGAGACCGTTGATCCATCGTGGGAGGGGATGAGTGGAAAGGAAGGGAGAGGTGAGGGGAGTTTGAACGCCCTTTGGTTTCAGGACTCATCTGATGGAGATGAACTCGAGAATCATTGACCTTAATCAGCTTCTACAAGAACTCGATAATTTCGACGTTCGGGTAGAAGACCTGTTCTACCCGAACGTCGAACTTGTCGAGTTTTAGAAGCTGAGTAAGGTCAATGTTTACTCTACATATAAAAAATTATTTTTTAAGAAAACCGTTTCAACGATTTTTAAAACTTTTTCTGCATAATTTCACATGCAGATTTGTTTCAAGAATTGAGATGGCGTTCTTCATTCTGAGATCAAAACATTTTAAGTACTTGTTTTATAATTTTATAGAACGTGTTTCAAGCTTTTTATCCATATTCAAATTTCCATTCTTCAATGGATAAATACATATATGTATAATAATTATTGATTATGTTTTTTACATTACACTCTCTCAAAACCAGATGTAAAAATCTTTTTTAGTTTTTGAGAAATTAAAAAAAATACCATTCTATATTAAAACCTTTACCTCGAGTTTTTTTTTAAATTAATTAATTTAATTATTTTCTTGATTTAAAAAAAATTATCGAATATCTATTAATCTTCAAAAAGTATCATTTATGCTTTCGTTTATTTCTAATATTTTTTTTCCATTTTATGTCAAGTTTTTAGAAAAATTAAAAATAAATTAAAATGAAAATAACCATTTAATGTTGCATCTTATGAACTGACCAATCTTGCCAGGCTACCTCGGTATAATTATTGTTTTTTTTTTTTTTTTTTGTTACGGCAATTAGAATACATCCCTGCATACATACATAAGTTTGTATGTATGTATGTTTTCCCTCCACATAATATGAGTGTTAGGGTTTAGGTTTCTATTCTAAATGTTTAATTTATACATTGGTCTGCTATACCAGTTGAACTACACTTTTCGTACTTTCCTTGTTGTTGGTACCAATAACAAACTTAATGTCCTTTCAAGTTTTTCAACTTAATTCCATTAGATTGCTACATATGTATATAAGAAACCAGAACTAGTGATATACTAATATACATGATGTTATATGCAGTATAATTACACTCTTGATGTAGGAATAGCAAAATGGGGTTTCAACAAAAAGTCTCACATTTTATGCACATGCACTTCTAGAGAGCAAAATTACCCGATATAATTAGAGTGCAAGAAAATTAAAACCTCGATATTATATGATATCGAGGGCAAGTCCTAGCTACAGTCAACAAGAACTAAAATGCTTTACGCAGGAACTTTGCCATTTAAGCTACTATAATAACAAGCTGCAAAGAGTGTAAGTCATTACCACTGCGCATTTTTGGTCTCAATTAAGCTAGAAAATAAGTAATTATAGAGATGTGTACTAAAGCGAAAACTATTTTCGGACACAAATTTGAGAATATTTTTAACTATGGAACAGATGGTTTCTATTGAACAAAACATGCAGTTTAGAGTTTGCAACGTAGTAGCTTGAGTATTTACTAGCCCTCCATCATTAAAGAAACTTTCAAGTAAAAGACTAGAAACGAACTGAGTTGTGCTCCCAACCCCTAGAAATACATGTTGACCGACAAGATGCTTTTTTGGTATAAAATGATTGCTTATTTAAAAGGGATTGTAGTAGCCGTGGTATGATGGTTAGTGCGATGGACTATCATGCCGGAGGTCTAAGTTCAATCCACAGCTTTGCCCGCCACCTAATAATTAAAAAATCTTGGTTATGGCTTTTCTGGCTTGGGTCTTCTTATTAATGCAATTGTTCGGGATTAATTATACTGCCTGCTAATTACAAAAGGAGTTAGTATTGCCGTTCTTGTAATAGTTATAAAACTATTTTTAATAAAAAAAAATGTGTTTCGAATGTTTAACTGCTTGCTCTTTTACTGGTAGTAGTAGCCCGTGGCGTATTGGTAAGTGCGTTGAACTGTCATGCCAGAGGTCTGATTTCGATTCCCAGACGTTTCCACCCCAAAAACAGGGATACTGCCTCTTGCGAGGAAGTGGAAAATCCTCCAAGAGTATATATTGTCATAGAAGTGTCGCTCACCTTAGCCGTTCGGATTCGGCAATAAACTGTAGGTCGCCTCCATTCCTACAGACATGCACACAGGAATAGCTGTTTGTTATAAGTCACTAGACAACTAGGCCTTGGTTCTTCATGAGCTGCTGTGCCAACAAATTTATTTATTTATTCTTCTTGGTGGCCTATATTCCGAGGTAGAAAAAGCTTCAACCAACAAGCTTTTTCCACCCAGCTCGGTTCCTAGCTAGATGTCTCCATATTTAAGCCGGTACCACACTTAAATTTTGTGGCATGTTGATGTCGCTCTAATATATTTCATATGAGTACACACATAACCATTTTTTCTGCAAGTGAACACGTCACAGTGTTTTGATGGAGTAGTGTGTTTTGTAAGAATCTATCTGATTCCAATTCTGATTGCATCACGTTTTACCGCAGACATTTTGCCGAGAAGAGAGAGGAGTGTTTGCGGAAAGAGAATAGTTAAAAAGCAGAAATGTCCGTCAGTGTGACAACAGCTTGCGTTCTCAATTGCTCATCCACCAATGTCCATCAATCTGGCACTAGGTCTAGGACCACACAGCAGGACCAGGATTATGAGCAAAAAAAGGTAGTTATACTTTAGTTTCTCAAAAGAGGGCTGTGCTGCTCAATTGCTTTTTAAGGCCGAAATGGTAACGATTGTCCCAACAGTCTTATTATTTGTTTGATCTCAGCACCGGTATTGTTGTCTGAGTTTCTAGCAGAGCTAAAAATAGGTAAAATCCCTAAGTACAGCAAATATACTAATTGTCTATGACTACGTTCTATCCGAGTATTCAGGGTTAGATATCCTTTCTTGTTGACAGCGTATACTTAATTGTGCCCTCGTTGACCGTTAAACCCATATTCTTTGCTTCTGCTTCAATGCTTACAAAAGCATTGCTGACATCTCACCTTGTTCTTCCGAGTATGTCAATACTATCGCCTTTCAAAGATTGTTCCTCAAGTGTTTTGCGCTATTCTTTCAAAAACGATGTTAAAGAAGCCGCATAGGATGAGCTATCATCGCCTTTTCAAAACCTTTTTTGATATTAAGAATATAATAGTCCAGAAGATTAAAAACGAATTAGGTCCATATTTGAAACATTGATTATTTCAAAAGTTTAATTTTTTTGAAATATGTACTCTTAAAAGTTACATATGTATCTATATCCACCGCCCACCACCCACTTTGTATTATTGATTCTACCACAACTATTAGCTTCAAATATTATTACATACTTGTTTTAAATGATAATTTACGACTATCACTAGGTATATTAGTCCTGTCTCTTAGGAATCGCAGTATGTCTATTTGACACTCTTAATGCATTACTCGAGTGCTTAAGAAGATTTAAAAAATATATTAAAAATTTCAAAAGGTATTCCTTTAATGTAAATAAAAGTCATAGGTACTTGCATAACCAACCTCTTATAGATTTCAAATAGTGTTATAAAAAAAAACATACAAAACTTTTTTGGATTATTTCTGCCTAAGTGGATTTTACTTAATGTCCCTCCACTGCCCCATTCCGGATATTCTTTTTCCCAAAGACAACCCGCAACCATATTACTATCATCAGTGTAGGTAGGTAGGTATACTGCAACATGCGCCGCAAAATTGACAATGACAATCAAGTCACGTAAATAATTAAGCGTATGACGTGTGCGTTTAACGTAATGTCTACATTTTAATCTCTCGGGAAAGACCTTTTCACTTTATTCCCTTATTCCCTGTGCTATGCTCTGGTTGTTCATAAAATCAGCTCCCATTCTCTGCCATAAAATATACACACTCCATATTTCCCATTTCCATTCATTTATATAAACAAACACTCACACACACACACACTTAACGGTTTTTGTAATGTGTAAGGGCATTGTCTATACGTTTTGAGTCCGGGTTCAGGATTGGGTATTGGGTCGAATTAAAACGAATATTGGGGGTGCGTTCCTAATGTGAAACCTGAGTTCGTGTAAAATGTCAGAGAATTTTCAAGAGTGCTCTTTTGAAGGATCCTGCCCATAGTACAATAAAGTCCTCTGTGCTTTAGATATTGTCCTCGCAGTGTCCTGCTCTATATCGTTCTATCGTCATCGTCAACCTATTTTGGCCATTATCCTTTATTAACATTTCTCTGTTTTTTTTTTTTGTTTTCATTCTATTTGTTGTTTTCTCTATTTTTTTAGTGTGTGCTTTCTGTTTTATCCTCTTTCTGTGTAGTTTAGCATTCTGTGTGTTCAGACTACTATAATCCATCGTCAACACAATTGCCACAAACTTTTAACCTCACTCACGTCACAGGCATAGAGTAGTTAGTTGAGTAGTTGAGAGTATTTCACCCACCACCATCACCCTAAAGGGTATATATATACCAGCCAACCCAACGCAGCCTGGCCTGGCCCGTTCCCTAACAAAAACTGTTTAAGAAGGACGATGACTATACGATGGATTGTGGCAGAAAAAAGGCTTCAGCAAAAAATAAAAAAAAAAACTCGAGTGGAGATATAAAACGTGTATCCTTAACACTCGTCAGTTCTCTCATTCTGGGATGAAAATTTTGTGATTATCATAAATGCTGACGAGGGAATTCACACCAGAATCAGAAGGAGCTCAGTGTGATGTCGGTAGCATTATTATATTATATACGAGTATAGAAAGAACTAAAAGAGTGTATACAGATACAGTCCAGGATATCATCAAAGCCAAAGAGTGAAATACACACAGCACCCATTAGATATGTTTTGTTAGAGAAAGCTCTTGCTGGCTATTTTCAGTTTTTGAATGGCTTGCACAAGAGGACCTTTTGAAAACGATTACCAAATAAGGTTTCTGCAAATATACATACATACATACATTACATTTGTGTACACAAATACACGAGGGGCGCTCAAAAGAGTCATCTTGAAGTTGAGTGGAAAATAATTGGCTTAAAATGCTAAGCCAAACCAATATTACTAAATCAACGTCTTAGTTTGAGAAAATAATAACTGGTTCAGTTTTATTAAAAATACTGAAGGTTTTGGTATCAGCAATGTCCTTAAAACATAACGGATTTTTTAAAATCCAATAAATCTGAGAAGCTCTAGATGACGGTCGCTACGCTGAAAATGTTCGGTCTCGTGATATGAGGATGAATTCCGCATTCTTGCGAGAAAGTCTGTTGGGTTTATTGGGAAAATTTTTAAGTTGTTTCAAATCTATGTACATATTACATAATTATGTAGGTATTGTAAAAGCCCACGAAAATTAGACTTTTACTTAAAAAAAATCCAACAAATCTGGATTTTAGTAGCGAGCTTTATTTTGGTTATGTATATGTAATTTTTTTAAATGAAAGGGTTAAAATATTTTTTTTTTAAACTACTGGAAAAGTCGAAAACTACAGTATTACCCGTTTTATTGCACCTCCGTTAATTAATTTTCCCGCTTAATTGATCAACAACATTGCGTTCGAAAATTTCCTGTACGAATAAGAAAATCAGCTTTGTGTATGGTAAATTGAACCCCGCTTAATTGAAAAATTTAGGTAACAAGCTAAAAACATGTACATTTTTCGGTTAATTGAATCACCCAGATAATTAAACCATAAATCTGATAAAATGGCCAGTGAAATTAAGCGGGGAATACTGTATTAGTAGTTTTTTGCAGAAATGTCAAGGCGAACATTGTAGCTGTGTTGCCAGAACGGGCTTTACTCAATTTTAAATTTCACCCCCTCTCAATTTTTTAAATTGGGGGATTTTAGGCCACTTAACAATTAATTAATAGATTATACAAAAAAAAAATGTTATTTATTTTCCATTTCGAACCTTTAATTTTGAAATGACTATTGTGTTGTGAATTAATGAACCAGTTACGATTTTGATTAAACTTCGTACCTCTAATAGTAAGTAGTTGTAAGAAAACTGCATTTCAGGTTTTTGATAATACATTCGCATTCTGGAAAATTAAAATTTATTAAAAGTCGATATATTTATTCGTTCTCGAGATATGGTCAACGGAAAGAGCTCACAAATGTTCGAACGTTCGAGCGTACACACACTACACTACACTACACAGCCATCTCTTTAGAAACGATTGATTCGGATTACAGAGACCTAGAAAGTGGGGAAATTTCAACATTTTCGATTCGACAAATGGGACCAATTACAATAACTTCCAATGGGAAGATTAAAATCAAACAAAAAAAAACATTATTTTAGTACCTTCCTATACTTTGTACGTTTTAATTTTAATTATTTCAATTAAGTTCCATTTTCATAACAACGAAGTTACAAAAAAAAAGAAAATTCAACTGATCCAGCTGTTTATATATTTTTCTAAATAATGTAAAATGCTTTTTCTTGTCACAATCCCAAATAAACGCCCACTCTGCCCTTATTTCTCCTGCTGAAATTAGCCGGCATTTTTGCAGAATAAATAAAATATGTGTTTTTTTGTTTTGTTGGTCATCGGTCAGTTAAAAATAACCTTTAACCTCAATTTCTTTAGATTGGTATACCTACATTTTGTATTCTTCACAAATTCCATCAATGCAATTTTGTATTAAGATCTCTATATGAGGAGTGATAGCGCGTCAGCATACCTATTACCAGTTGGTACTTACAAAGAAAAATCAAAATCCGCAATCCGATACACTGTTGCATAAGAAAACATTCAATCCAAATCTCATAATATCCCTTATTGCTGTGCAAAACCGTACAGCTATTCTTTTCAAAACATTTTCCCATCTCTACATTCGCATAACATTCTTATTCACAGGATGATTCAATTCGCAATTTCGAAAATGCATCCGATGAAAACTTATGGAAATGGTTCCTCAAGAGCCTGAACTTGTAGAGATATAATGCAAGCGCGAAATCGCCCTTCATGCATGCCTTGCTATGATTAATGACATGCAATTGATAAAACTATAAATCTATAAGTTTGCATATCCTTTCGGTGGATAGTTGGATGGTTTTGGTTTGTGTTAGTGTGTAGGGAGATTTGTGTACATATGTATGTGAGCGTGCAGAAATTGTTGTTTTTCTATAGTTTTTTACGTTTCAGTGCCTTTTTGTTCTATCGAACCCACTTGAAGGAGGAATAGGTATCACTCAAGCCGTAAGTTTTATTTTATGTAGTCATATAAAAAAAGGTAGGTTACTATCAACGGGCCTGAGTCACAGCAGAGGGCTCCTGGTAAAAGTTGAATTCAAGGTCCTTCCATGCGAAACTGTTGGATTTATTTTGTTTGCTGGATTACTCGAAATTTTAACTTTTTAAAGGTAAAAAGCAAGTCAATTATAGTATGGCAATAGCGGTTCAGTAGATACAACTGGCAATTCAGGCCTTTGTTCGCCTTAGTGCGGGTTTGTCCATATATTTTCTATACTGACACTGAAGACCGAAAAGGGTAAAATATGGAATAATCACACGCAGAAACTCCTGCAAAGGGAGGTCTAGCTAGATACACTTTATGCAAGCCGATCAATGTTTTTTTTAGCTTTCGTTATTTCGGTTTCTTTTGTTTTGCATTTTCCGCTCCACAAAACTTTTCTGGTTAAGGATGAAAGAAAAATCGGTTACCAAGTCTCAACACGTATCCTTCGAAAGATAGGTGTATTCGTGTACATCGTTGCCATTCGGTTTTTTTTTACCATCAGCATCAGAAAAGGAGATGAATCTTCTATGACGCGAAATGGGGTTTCCCGTGTAATCGAATCGTGCGGCAAAGGACTTTCTATAAATATATATGTAGGTGTGCATAAGCCACCCTTGTGCATCAACCCCTTAAAGGATTTCCCATACAGACCTCGTCATCATCCATCTGAGTTCCAGGAACCCGTACGTTATACGACCCTTTCCTTTATAGTGACATGCTTTATCTGAAAAGTCCCCCCTCCCATTCCCTTTTGAGCTTTAGTGCTGGGATACACTTTCACGAAAAATTTATTGATTCGTTTAAAAGTGATTTGCATATAAAACTCGTGGTGATGTGCCTCTACGGAAGCAGCTAGCAGCAGCATCCAGAAGAACTCTGCCACTTGACGCTGAGGGTGTGATTCCGCACATCCCCTAACCAGCCAATACCACATCATCACACTCTATATAGTATCAAACCTATATATGTATTGTATATATTATACATATATGACGAATATATGGATATATCCCACTCAATATAAAATGCCACTTTGTATAGATGAGGACGAATCTTATATTTTCATTGATTTGTTATAGCGCTGAGAGGAAGAAAACATTGTACACTGCAGTTCGGAATTTTATTCCAAATGAAAACCTTCGAATATTCTTCTATCTATAAAAGGAAAATCCCAATATACACTTGGGTTTTATTTATTTTCTTTTTAAAATGAATGTTAGAGATTATTTTAGGGGAATGTGGGAATAAATGAGCTGTCCTTTGCTTTAACATCTACGCATTTTTGAAATGAGCTTTACTTAGGACATAGCAATACCGTTTAATTTAAATCAATATGATACAAAACGTTATATTTGCTGGATTAATTTTTGATTTAACCATTTGCATTATCACTATGCTAAGTCATAGAATAGTAAAAAAAAAAATTCTGATACAGTAGATGACGGATATAAGAAAGTCTCATATAAGAAAATCTCGCTTATAAGACAGACATTCCAAAACACCATGCACATTCCCATAAAGATACGTGTTAAATAAACCTCATCTAAGAAAAACGTTTACAAGAAAAACACTGATATAAGAAAGTTATTCTGATACAAAATCTCGTTCACTACATAAAAAATTAAACTTTTATAAGAAATTTTCCCGTGAAAACTTCTAAATGATGCACCGTGTAACTTTTACAAAATTTCTGAACCCACCCTCATGGAATTTCCAAAGAAGTGACAGATTGAAGATTGTCGAGAAAGAAAAAAAAACCCATACATGACATTTCTTATAGGCATTTTTATTTATATAAGAGATTTTCTTTCTTATTCTATATATTTACTAAATGGAAGTTACTATAAAAACATCGTTTTTTAATTTGCACTCAATAGAATATTGAATTATAGAGATCTGATGATAGAGATCTTTGTCGAAGAGAGCTAATATCAAGCTGCGACTTACGGCCAAAGATTTGCCAACACAAAAATTGTGCCCACTGGCTCATCACTTAGTGCAGTGTTAGTAGTTAGTAGGCAACAAACTACAGCAAAACATACACTAAGAAAAACATTATATAAAAAAAAATTAATACGAACAAAACAGAAATGAATACAATGAAGACAACATATTTAAACTATTACAAACATTTATGAGCGTGGTTCACTGGTCTTCAATACATTTTTAAGTTTTACTTTATTAATATTAAAATCGAAAAGATTTACGTTTACATTTAATAGTTTGCACATGCGAGTTAAAGGTTCATGCAATCCATAATTAGTGCGATGCTGGGGTAAGTTCATTAAATTCAAACTCCGAAGGTTGTGGCCTCCTCCACGATAGTTGAAATTTAAACAATTTAACAAATCAGGTGAGTCAATAACCCCAGTTATCAATTGGTGAATAAATACAATATCATTGTTAAGTTTTCTATGTGATAACGTTTGCATTCGAAGAAGTTTAATTCGATGTTCATAAGGGGGAAGTTTATAGGGATCAGACCTTTGTAATCATTTTAAAGCGAAACGAATAAAATTACGCTGCACTGCTTCTAACCTATTCTTATGAACTTCGTAAAAAGGAGTCCGTATCTGGGAAGCATATTCAAGGTGGGGACGAACTAAGCAGTTATAAAGTGCGAAGGTAACGTAGGTATCTTGGAATTCTTTAGTCCATCGTTTAACAAACCCTTACATAAAGTTGGTCTTTTTCACGATTACATTGTGATGTGCTCAGTGAAATCAGGACTAGGAGAAACAAGGACTCCAAGGTCTTTGAAACTATTAACACGAACTAAAGTATGTTGTGATATTTTATAATCAAACAAACTATAGGAACTCGTCTTTTAGAAAATGTCATCGACTGACATTTGATTTGGTTTAGATTCAAGCCGTTCTTATGACGCCATATAACAAAATTACTAATATTAGCTTGAAGAAGTAAACGATCACTGAAAGACGCAATGCTTTTAAAAATTTTCATATCGTCTGCAAAAATAAGAATTTCAATATTACGTATACATTAAGATACATCAATACACTAAATCTTAAATTAAAAATATTCAATGATGCTTTTTAATGATAGCTATAACTGGCCCCTAAAGCCGTTGAGCATTTGTGCATAAACACAAGCAAGTTCGTTACTGTCGACCGCATCTGCATGAAACCATGTTGTTCCTTGAAGATTATATTTTTACAATGAAATATCAAAAATCAAACTATCACACACTACCAATATAATGCTTTCTTCCATATGCTTGGAAATTTACCGATGCTTAAGAAAAGAGCAAAAATATTAAGAAGAGACAAAGCTAAGGCAGTTTTGCACCTTTCTAAAACTATTGGAGGAATACCGTCTGGTCCTGCTAAATAATCTTAATGAAGTAAGGAAAGGTAATGTAAGATCTTGTCAATATCCAATTCTATATTATTATTATTCAAAATTGTTTTCGGACAACCAATTAAGTAATTAAAGTATTCCATGTCAATAATAACTGGGGTATCAATGAAAGATTGGCAAACGTTATTAACAAAAGCCTCACATACTTCCGTAGTACTCCTTAAAATGCTACCGTGTAAAGTAAAATTGACTGGATAGCCATCAGATTTCTTTTTGGAATTTACGAATTTTCAAAAGCTTTTTAGATCATGCTTAAGCGAACTTTCCATTTTATTCAAAAATTCGCTGTATAAACTATTCGAGAGGTTTTTAAATTCTTCAAATAGAGATTTATAAACTTCATTATTTTCAATTGGCAATAATGGACATATTTTTTATATAATTTTTCCAAGCCCTGTTTCCTTTATTGCGAAGCACTTTAAGCTCTTTCGTGTACCATGGATGGCATATGCTTGAATATTTGCATATTTTTTCGGGGACTGTGTCATTTATACAATTTTGTAAAACAAGATAAAAATATGAAACTGCAACGTCAATATCACCTGAGGCAGTATGGATATTTTTCAATACCGGATGTAATTAATCTGTCAGAGAGTAGCTGAAAATTTTCCCTACGAAAATCAAAGGTAAATGAACAGTCTTGAGTATTACTATTTGCTCAAGTCAATAATTACATCTAGGGGAGAATGGTATGGGTCTATGTTAGAAACTGCAGAAGTAGATTCTACCACTACAGTATTAACAGCGTCAGAAGAGAAAACTAAATCGAGTTGTCGATTAATATAATTTTTAATACAGCTAACTTGCTGTAAGTCGTTAGAAATGATTGTCCAATAATTGCGTGGCGCAGTGTTGCCAAAAATTCCCCAAAATAAATTTCAAAACCTCCAAGATTACCACATTTTAGCAAAAAAAAAACCAAATTTTCAATCAAATTTGTATTTCTTATTCACAGCTCATATAAAATAAGGTGTTCAAATGATGATTTTTTAAGAAAAACAAATTTTAATCAAAATTTAATAAATTGACAGTAGTTGAATTTTTTTTTAAATAAATAAATAAGCATGAAAATGAAAATATAACAGAATAAAAAAAATTGTTTGAACTTAAATAAAAAAGTTCTAATATTGTTACACTTTTTCCGACGCGAACCGAATTTAAACAGAATTAATATTATTATTAATGAGTTTATTTAATTACGACAAAAGAACGAAATGACGACCGACCTGACACGAGGTAAACAACAATAATGTACACATTCACATTATTGTACACAAGAAGACGAAAAACAGCAAAAAAGAAAATTCGAATTCGAGTTCGAAGAGCAACAGGCAGCAAGTAGAGTGCTGCCACAGTACACATATGGGTACTGTGGAGTGCTGCCACCACGACTAGACTCAGTAAGGGGATGGGTTCTTTTTTTTTACGAACTGACAATTTAATTGAATATCAATAAAAAAAAGGATGATAAATGATTATTTAAAACTACTTACTGTGGTGACACAGGACCGTAGCTGAAATTAATAAAAAGGGCGCCTGTGATTTTTTTTATAGAAAAAAAAGAAATAACAAACCTTCGGAGCGGAACCGACGGTAAAAGTATTTTTGAATAAAAGAAGAAGTTTATATTTGAAAATAAGCAAATTATTTTTAATGACGTTAAACTTTTAGTTCCTTGGGAAACCTTGCAAGTAGGAGTAAAACCCAAGATCTTTTCAATTAAATAGAACAAAGAAAATTTAAGATAATAAGGTAGACCGTTAACACTCGGTCCCGAAAGATAACGATTTTGGAACGGGTCGCGAGTTCCGTAATTTTGCGGAATAAAATGAAAAGCAAAAACCAAACGAAAAATATATGAGAATCTTATCTAAAGAAACAAACGATTTAAAAGAAATAAATCACTCATACCGAACCAAAAAAATATATACATATGTATTTCTCCGGCCAATTCCTCCTTCCTATTACACTTTTGTCTCTCTTCAGCAATTTTCCTCCAACTTTTCACAATTTGTCTCCCCAATTCTTTTACCAATTTTCCAACTCTACTTTCAATTTTAATATCGATCAAATTAACCTCCTTTTCAATTTCAAAATTTTTCTTTTCCTCAATCTCAGTTTTGTCACCTTGTTCACTCCATAGCTTGCCAAGAAGTGACCTTCCAGGCTTTCACCATGTCTGGATGGCATCTTCTCGTTTTCGAACCCAAGTGCTTTCGGCCAATCAGTGACCCGGGATTTCGGTCGCGTCATCATTCAGCAACACCGCCAATTTGCTTGAGTGAGCCAACGCAGTTGAAACCCAGCAATCTTTCCTACTCGCACCTTAACACACCAGCTTTATGCATCGTCATCATCATTGAATTCGCCGACCTGTGACATGGCTTCCAGTAGTAGGCGATCCAATGGGTGCATTCCCCAATTCAATTTAGAAATGAAAGCTTTTGAAACCAAAAGGAACCTAATCGTTCACACGAGCATTTTTCCCACTGCACTACTAAACTAAAATAATAAAAAACTGTAAATAGTTGGAAGGAACCAAATAGAATTACTGACTTTTAGAAAGGGGAGTTTGGCAGTAATTTCATACGACGTGAATTCGTTGGGTTTTTGCACAGATTTGGGGGAATGGGGTCCAGCAGTTAACGTTCCACCTTGTACCTATATCAAAACAAAATTAAAGTTACGTTAAATAATTTTAAGTTAAGCACAATTTAGTTACGTGTTACGTTGGGCAGGCAGCTATTCTCACGAAGAGTAACAGCAGCAATCGGGTACCAAAGTCAACCGTGCCACATATATGATTTTGACGTGACCAGACCGTCCGTCTGTCAGTTATTAGGTAAGTTCGGAGACCAACTGTCTCCCTCTTTGGTATTGAAGCAGACCATCCGTCTGTCAATTTTACAGTGCATACACTGTCAAACTTGACATCAACGGCTTTTGTTTCGTCAAGATACTGAGAGAGTGGACTAATGGCTGATGGGCCATGGCTGCCCTTCTCTCTAGGTTGAAAGAAACACCTGTGGAAGAAAAAAATGCAATGAAGGAAGAGAGGATAGGGAACCGAAAGAATAGTTTTTGTTGCGGTAAATTTTACCGTAACAATATATTATCTTCCTTCTTGTTTTGGCTGTCGGTTTGATACATCTTCTCACTTGTGAAAGTTTTCAACATCTTTTCCGTCGATGGAAAATTGTGGCATCCAGAATGTAAGAAATATCTTACTCGTAAAATATTGTCAGCTGTTTCAATACCCATACGATTTCTAATTACCCTGAATATCGAAAAAGCCCCTTCGACACTTGCATTCGAAAATGGTAGATATAGAATTGTAGTTGCCAGTTTTCCTATATAAAAATATTTTAGGTTTCCACCAGGATCCTTTTTGTTAAAAACTTTCTGGAGTTACGGTTTGACCACCTAGTCATACACAAAAGATTCCATTGTTGAAGTGCAGCATCAGGATCTTCACATATACATATTGTGAAAATGGGATATTAATTCATGGACATCTGGTTTTATTTTGGCTGTTGCGTTCTCTGGAGAAAAGTATGAAATCTTTTCCAAAAGAAGCAAGGTTATCTGACAAATGTTTTTTAAGATCCTTGCATAAATTCATAAGAAAAAGTTTGCACCGTTCATTGACATTGACTAATTTGTCCTTTTATAGCAGTTATATTAGATGATACTATATTAAAGTGAAAAACAAAGTGAATCCAGCTCGTTGGCATTAAAATGGGCTTAAAGCCAAAGCCTTGCGTATGATTTTTGGTACAGTTTTTGAGGGAATTCGGTTTAACAATTATTCGAAGGATCGAATAAACCTGGGTTTAAATCTTCAAAAAGCTGCCTTGCAAGCCAGCGGGTTCCAGATAGCTTATCAATCTAGAGTGGTGATTTATTTGTAATAAGATTGTGGATTGTTGAATATTCTACTTGTCGTTTTGCGCTGTTTGAGAACCAGCTGTGAGTATCCCTGACAAGAAAATCCAAATGGTTTGGAATTGATTTCGAAGCACTTTCTGCTGCTAAATGCAGGGAATGACAAATGCATTCTACAATCACTAATTCGGGTCGTTCTTCTTTAAGCATGGTGGCGACAGAATTGTGTCTTCCCATCATAACGTTTGCACCATCAACTCCTATGCCACTTAGTTTTTTAACATTTTTAACATCTCCTTGTTTTATTTCAAAGCAATCTTAAAAACGTTTTGATGACTTTTCTTTTATAGGAACTATATAGTTACGAATGATGAGACACAAAACTTTTAAGGTTTTAAAAGAAGGTGCTCGTGCTGTCATCAATTATTAACTAGTAGTAATTATCTTGAACATCAGCTACAATCTCCTTGAGTAACCATGGAGAAATAACATTTTGTATTAATGCCAAACTGTCAACCCTGCCGTGGAGTGATGCATATTGCGATGGACTGTCATACCGGAGGTCTAGGTTCAATCCTCGCCACCTAATAATTTTTAAAAATAAAACGGCTGCTGCCTCTTGCGAGGAATTAACTAAACCTCCAAGAGTATCTCTCAAGAGTATCAAGAGTACCTCTTGTTATAGAAAAGTGCCGCTCACATTCAAATTGCTCGCAGTTTCTTTTTTCCAAAAAAATGTCCGCTTATACTTGGAGGATCGAGTCAAATACACATGTGTACCTATTAACGTGCGTGAATGTGATATTTTTTTTTATTCTGGTCTTTATCAGTAATTTTTCCAACTCCTTTAGAACCAAATTTTAAAATTGGGAATTTCCCGTTCTTCTCGAAATGAATTGATCCCAATGTGCAATTCGACTGAATTGCTTTAATATAAACTGGGTCGATTTTTCGTTTTTTTTTTAACTCCCATTTTATTTATTATCTTGTAGGAAGAATATTAGGTCGCCACATTTAAATTGTGACACTTTACACACATTTGTTTATATCTATAGTCTTTATTTTCTGCTTGCAGCGATACTGCGCAGTTGTAAATAACATTAAAATTATTTAAACAAATATTGCAACTGTTAGCCCCGCTTGGCTGGTCCACATTTTTGGAAACAAGACACATGATCTGTTTATAGTCTGTTCCTATAATATAAGAAAAAGTTCTAGAACCCTTAACTGCTTTCATTCTCAAAAATAAAGTTTTTAATTTTGTTGAATTCCTTTTTAATAAGACCACTTGTCACGGGTTGGCACATGACCACATATAGAAAAGTGTTTTATATCCCAAAAACCAGTCTGTATTAGGGGCTCAAGTTCCTACTGTAAATCTTGAGCCCAACTGTTCCATATGTATGGTTTGGTCAAATTTCATCACGATTGCGGTCAATAAAGCTCGCGAGGAATCGCAGACTGTTTCCGGTGGAGGTAGAACTCCCGATTGGAGCCACTGCTTCGGCCATCTCTAAATATTAGCCGTATCATGTGTGCCTCCAACAGCATTTGGCTGACTGAAGTCTGCTCACTTTCACTTGCATAGTGGCTTACTACCAGATATAAAAAAATATGCTGACTCAAGATTTCGTCCGATCTTTATATAGTCTCCAAGTTCCAGACGCATCGATCTTTAAACTGGAAAACCCTGCCTTAGCATGCATTTTATATATGTATCATGCTCTGCTGGTTTGTCTAATAGAATACAAAAAATGGATCATATTCATAACCAATTTGCCGAACCGTTAGCTTCGCCAGTTATCTTCGTTTATGCTATTGCAACGATGGGATCTTTGTTCAAACAAAGTGACTCCGCATGTGTTCATGTTTAGCCATGTTAAGAGTGGATGACTTTGGCCAAAATAAATGATGGCTCTGGATCTAAAGGTTTCCATTAACTGATTTGCGCATTCTACTCTAGACATTCCCGTGGATTTATGTGTTAAACTCTTCGCGACCTCTCTTCTTGACGTAACTGCCACTTTTTACATGTGCCCTTTTTTAGGGAAATATCACCGAGAAACTTCTCGCGTGTAGGTGACATTTCAAGCAACACGTTTAAGCTTGTTCCACATGCGAATTTCATGTAAAGTATAAAATTATTTTCTTTCTATAAAATTTCGATCTCAGGAACCTAATACAGTAAAACACAGATAAGTGCCTCACCATAGATGCCTCGTTTTGAGAGGTACTTACTTAACTTACTTACTTAAAAACCCCGCTTAGGTACACATAAGCATTTATCTCTATATTAACCAAAATAAAAAAAAAATCACAACAAAAAAAAACATTAAATAGGAAAATACATAGCATCAACTGATCAGTAACCTTTTAAAAAGCGAACTTAGTATGTACAAAGTAAAATAATCAGTTATTTTGGTTTGTGTTGCGTTATGGAATCTCTTCAAGACCCTTGATTTCACCATCACCTATGTTGTAATGCTCAATAGATCTTCTTAAGATCGTCGGCACCGCTTTTAAAGTATAAAAACTAAAAGGCAATTAAGCGGGAAAAGTAGTTAAGCGAAAGGTACTTATTAGATAAGTTTTATATGAAAAAATCATCAAAATTTTGGTTCTCCAAAAAAAGGTACTTATTCGGGTTAGGCACTTATGCGATAGGCACTTATCCGGGTTATGCATTGAATGTCAAAATGAAAAAAATTCTATCTTACGACTGCTGACTGCTAGGGGCGTGGAAAGCAACTTACTTACAATACGCCCGAATTTCGTTCCTCACTTGGAACTTAAAGTCCGCCGCATAGTCAATCAGCCAGAGTCTGTTACCGGAATTTTTGTCGTGCAGGTTGTGTTTTCCGACTATCGAACCAAAGATTCCCTCCTTTCTAATTTCTTCATTGAAGTTGCCAAGAATAATCTTGACGTCTTACTTCAGGCAAATATCATTCTTATTCTCAAGGAGATCTTAGAGTTCTTCCTTGGGTGGAGTCGTCTTTTTCTTCCGTTGGCTTTGATGCTGCTTGTGACCAGGGTTCAAGTTTTCAAAACCTTTTGAATTGTGAGTAATGGGATGGAAAAAAAAAAGAAAACTTGCCAAGCAAACTTACCAAATATTAGTTATTAATTATTAAATAACCTTGTTGTTGTTGTTGTCTTTTTTTAGTACAGGCTTTCTTCATGCTGAAAATATTGGCATAACAAACAGGTCTTGACTTGATTGAGCGCAAGATTTATAAACTGGAGTTTTTGGTCTTCAAATAGCTCGCAGTTTCTTTTACGTCGTGAATATGTTTTTTTTTTTAGTCCTTGACATTAATTTTTCGAACTTACAAATAATCATATTTTAAAATTGAAAATTTCGTGTACTTTTCAAAATGAATTGATTCCCGAAGATGCTCTGCAATCGGCATTGCATTTATATAAACTGGGTCTATTTTTCGGTTTTTTCGATCCAGTCACCTGACGTCTCATATTTTCTTCATATCTTTTAGACCGTGAAACTGTGAGCCCCGCTTTATAGGTCACCATTTTTGCTAACGATTCTCATGATCTGTTCAGAGTGGTTCTGTTTAGTAAAAAAAGGTCTAGAACTGGGGTTTTTTTTGTTTAAAGAAGGCTCTATCGCAAGCAAATTTTTTTGAAGTAAATAAACGATCAAGAAACAGCAGTTTCTTGATCGTTTATTTTATGGACAAAATGGGCTTCGCCATGCAAAACCTTGATATGTTAATAATGAACCTATCCAACCTTAATCGACTTTAATTTTCCGATGTTATTCCCAAAAATAACATTTTTAATTTAGTTGAATTCCCCTTCAGCAGAAGCATTTGTCGCGGGTATCATGCAGAAGCCGAATTTATCCCTGTAGACACGTCTCGAATAAGCTGCTTTGAAAAAATAGGAGAGTATTGCACATTTGGAGAAATAGTAGTCTGTAATAGAGGCTCAAGTTTCTCCTGTAAATTTAGAGCTGATTTTCCCCATATATGGCTCAGATAACATTTCAATGTCAAAGTCTTCAACTGCATTATATTCACTAATTGCCAAGTATTCTTAGTCTAATAAGTTACCCGTATTGAGATCTAATTATTCCGGCTTTTACAAGTGACATGGTATGTTGTTGTTATTTAGAGTGCTTCGCGCTTCAGTCTCGCTTAGGAAGACTACAACAGCCGAATTTATTAACTCTCGTTTATTGTTTAGGTGCAAAGCTTAAACAAATTTTCCCATGAGCCATAACTCCCAAATAAAATGTTTTCGTAACGTTTGCTCATTTTTTAAAGGATTCGCGATTGCGGTCAATAATGCTCGCGAGGAATCGCAGACTGTCTCCGATCGAAGCCACTGAATCAGCCAGTTCTAAATAGTAGCTGTATCTTGTGTGTCTCCGACAGCATTTCCCTTACTGAAGTCTGCCCACTTCCATATATGGATTACTGCCAGATATAAAAAATATGCTGACTCAAGGTTATCGGATCTTAATATTATGAAAAATAGTCTCCCAGATGTATCGAATCGATCTTTAAACTGGAAATCCCTGAGTAAGAGTATTTTGTTTATACCATGCCTCTGGCTGGTTTTGCCAATTGGCTTCATTTTTGCTATTGCAATTTGCAATGATGGCATCTTTGTCCAAACAAAGTGATTTAGCATGTTGATATTTAGCAAAATTTGTGGCCCTGGATCTCTGGGTTCCATTAACTGATTTGTACATTCTACTCTAGACATTTCCACGGATTTATTCGTTAAACTCTCCGCGATCTCTCTTCTATAAGGTTGACATAACTGCCGCTTTTCATATGGGCTCTTTTTTTTTTTTTTGGGAAAATAACAAATGGCACAGACAAACTTCACGCATGGAGGTGACATTTCAACCAACACCTTTAAGCTTGTTCCACATGCACATTTTCCTGTAACGTAGGAAATTATTTTCTTTTTGAACAATTTCGATCTCAGAAGCCTAGTACATGTTTACTATTTAAATATTTAACCAATTTCTTATATTTTATTAGTAACTATCAACTATTTTGTAGATATGTCCAGCTTATTACAAACGTTTCATCCGTAATTGCTTGTATTAAAATTGCTTTGATTTTGAGATATCCAGTACAATACAAATCATTTTCAAATAGCATAGGGCGATGACGTAACGTAGTAGTTGCCTTTAGGATCACGTATGTTTGGACTTACTCATGGTTTTGGTTAACTTGCCTGGTTGGTTTGCCAGTATGCCATTTTACTCGGGCAATTTTTATTGTTGAAATTTGAAGACGTTTTTAAAATTAAAAACTTTAAATACTTTTTGGAACTTTTTAAATTCGTAAAGCGAAAAAATGTAAGCGTTATTTATTAAGCTTTGAAAAGAATATAACATTTACATAATATGTTTGAATGTCAATTTTTTCCGAGATTTGGGACATTTTTCGTAGGGGGGGGCCATTTTAGGCCACCTTCCCCTACATTTAAGTTGATCATCGGTGACCGACAACGGCAGCGATAATGAAAAAAAGGATCAACAGTGAAAGGGATAGGGGCAATGTTATGTGGGATTGGGATGAACATGAAATCTCCCAAATTAAAATCTCGCATTCGAATTTCTCTCTCAATTACAAAAAACCCGCAAACTTAAATCTCACATTAAAAAAAAAATCAAGTTTAGGTTAAATAAAGCGGTGTCAATAAAACTAAAAATGTTTGGCTTTATTGCAATTTAAGAGTCAGGCAAGCACCTATACATATGTAATCAACAGATTTCTTCGACTACAGTATCTTGGGTGACCCACTTCGCAACTCTGTTTCACCGCTTACTGCGAAAACAACGAACGTAGCCGCACACGGAGCTGCAGACGCAGATGGAAGATTTCGCCAACTTTTATCTTTTCACGTACGGCACTTTTGATGTTTCAATTTGTATGAAGAGAAAAAACAAAAACTTTTTGTTTGTATCGCGAAAAAAAAACTATTTATCAAAATGATATAAAATTAATTCGTAAACAATTAGTGGTAGCGTCTTTAAGTTATTGTTGTTGTTCAAAAATTCGATGAAATTGACGGAATAGAGAATGGTCAAGTCTAATAAACTGACATTCTAGTATGAATAATACAAAAAATAATAATAATAAAAGAAAATGTGTTGGAAACAAAAAATGTGATTTCTGAGCTTACCCAGTAGGAAATTTCTAAAAATTCAGTGCTGAATAAGCTGCTTCTTCATTGAGGAAAAGAAGCTGCACCCGCCACTTTTGTGCGGTAGGCACATGCCACTTTCTCGATGAAAATTCAACAATGAAATCACTGGTTCGTTGGAAGTTGCTTTTTCACCAGCTTGGAATATGATGAAAAATTTGATGAATATTAAACACTGCATAAATGTAACATGCTGATTCATCTGCTTATTTTCATCAATGAATAATGTGATGAAAATTCAACGGTGAAATCACTAGGTAACTGGGAGTTGCTTATTCACGGACTTATAATTGCCCGAGGAAAAATGTGAGGAATATTCAGTAGTGAAATCACCAATTACAAACGAATTGGTTTTTCACCACCTTTTTCAAAAGTAGAAATCACTTACTAAAATAAAAACTGATTTAATTTATGTGGTACCTACCTAGTTATTCTTTTTATTTCATTATTATTTACATTATATTAAAATTTAAATAATCACGAATTACAACAAATTATTAATTAATACAAAATTATTAATTGTGGCTCCTCGAGTAACCTAGGAATAGAAAAAAATGTTCAGTTTACAATAATTCATACATATGAAACTATAAAGAGTTACTAACCTTTGGCATTATTTTCCACATAAATGTAGCACCCTCTTCCATAGAAAAAGAACAACTAACTTGAAATGAAAATATAAAACAAAAGAAGATTTCCAAAATGTTCAACAAGCCAACAAATAAAGCACGCGCCACAAAAGAAATACAGAATAGAAGAAAAAAATTCAAATGATCACGTGATCATGGCATGTTGAACTGAAAGGTGACATATTTTTGCACTACAGAAATCATCACATTGTTTGTACCAGGAAAAAGAAAGGGCAATTTTCAGATTATCGTCACTTTTTCTCGAGAAGAAGGTTATATAAAGCAGACGACGCGATTAAGAATTAAAACTGAGAGAGAATGAGAACTGACTACTTTTCATTTGAAAACGTCGACTTTAATTCAGCATCAATTTCATATTTGTGGCCGAAGTAAGCCAAGGAGAGTTTTCAGAACTTTTTTTCTCTCGCAGAGTATCCTTTACAAAGCAGACGAGTGGATTTAGAGAATGAACTGATGAACTTATGCATGACTTTTCGTCAATTGAATCATCGGTTAATTTTTCCTATTTAGCTACTTTTAATTCCGTATTGAAATCAGTTCGATTTCTTAGAACAAGTAAAATAAGGGGTTGTTTGGAAATGGTTTCCCAGTGCAAAGCAGATAATATGATGAAAATCATGAACTGCTGAAACAATGCATTACTTTTTACTGATGTAATCAGTGCACACTGTTTCGCCTATGAAGTGGTAGTTGAATTTAATGATGAATTCAGCTTAATTTTTCATTGAAGACGAAATTTCCTACTGGGACACGCATGCACTGATTGATGAAAAATAGGCTTGTAGTTGTTGAACCGGTTATTATCAAATGTAAGAAGCATGTGTGTGTTTTGTTAAGTTATCTATCCCTTTAACGCCAAATTTGGCGAGTTACTGGCTGAACAGAATAGAATGACGGAACTGAAGCCGCAGACGGAACTGGAAGAGCTGTCAAAAAGTGTCGTATGTCATTTTTTTTTACATGCCCACAATGCAGCTGTACAGCTTTGAATGTATTTCGAATAAAAACAAAAGAATATTCTTGTGTACAAGCTCAAAATTCACATTTTTTGTTTCCAATAATTTTCCTTTTAATAAATAATTTTTTTCGCGATACAAACAACCACAATATTTTTTTCCGACACAAAAAGTTGTTTTTTTTCTTCATACAAATTGAAACGTCAAAAGTGTCGTACGTGAAAACTTAAAAGTTGGTGAACTCTTCCGTCTGCGTCTGCAGCTCCGTATGCGGAATTGATATTATTAAAATATGAATGAGGGCCAGAAATCGCTAATGACCTTGAAAAACTTTATTCTTGGATTCAAAATTTACGAAGTCTGACCAATTTCTTCTTTGATTGATTTGTGAATATCCCACAAATGAGGTGCCCAGAATATGAAATGATATCGAAAAAAGTTGAACATTTTTAAAAAATTGTCTATGGCTGACCAATATACATATTGCCTTTTAGATGGCATATTTTTTTTGCAAATTTCCCAAATATGTATACCTTAGGCCTAAGATCTCGGGGCCCATTAATAAAAAAATATATTGATCAGACCAATAACCCGTGAGTATTTAAAGCAAAGTGTTTTTTTTAAACAGCCACTTTCCACATCCTCTCGGGATATGCTTTTTCAACCCTCTCTACCCCTTACCACATTGAAATAGAAAGGAAATCCCGTAAAATTCAATTTGAAATTTTTCACTTTAAACATGAATAAATGATATCCGCAAGGTTAAATTTATGGTGGTGTATAATGGGGCTGTAGTATTATGTATGTAGGTACGTACTGTCTGAACAGAACAGCGTTTGTGCATTTCCTTCCTATTTCGTGTTTCTTATTTGACGGATACGAATGGGGGGAATGGCATCAACCCGAATTTCAAATCAAATTGAAATATTACCAGTTTTTTGGGGCTTTTATATGTTTTATTTTTTTAAAGGTTTCTCGATTTTTTGTTGTTGTTGTTGTTTATATTAATTTAAAATAAAAGCAGGTAAAATGAAATAAGATACAATAACAATACAAATACAATACCTACTCTGTGCGTGATTTAACAATGTGAAAGGTTAAAGCGAAGTGAGTTGAATTGCAAGTGGGCTTAATGTTATAGGTTAGTACCTCCCATAGAAGGATTTCATTCTATTCAAACTCTATAATGTCGGCTGTTATAAATTAAATTCCTTTTGTTTTGTGATTTTTGAGAATTCAACTTCACAGAGCTCAGAGAAGATTAGAGAAATATACATACACTGAGAATACAAAGAGCCATTGTTACCGAATGAACAGGAAGCTAAACGGTTTCATGATAAAAAGATACGTGTTCTTTGAGTTATCCGTCTGTATGTCTAAATTTTATATACACATATATAGGTACCTAGAGCCTAGAAAACATAGAAATGAAGATAGGTATATTACTCAATTGTCTAAACGACATTATGTATAAATACATGTGTATCTACCAGAAGGTATTGAACGCTGTATTTTATACATAGCTGAAAATCTAGATGGGGCTCACAACGTTTAGATGGAAACAATAGAAAAGGCCTTTGTTGACATAGCAATTATGTATTATGATGTTTAGCTTTTGTTCCCCCGAAGACAATTTCATTGCAATTATTATTTTCGTTATATTTTTGATAAAAGGTATGCAGAGTAATTTAGAAGTGGATAAGTCTTCGATTTTAAGAACTAATTTGAGAGGAGAAACATTCAGTTAGGTAGATATGTACTTTTACAGGGTGTGACAAAAAGCTAGAGCGTGTAGGTTGGTTGAGTCGAGACAAGAAAAAAATCGTGTGGGAAAGGGGTCTATTTCCCTTCACTTAGGTGGGAGGGGCATACCTTTTTCTAAAAAATCAACTCAAAATAGAAAAAAATATTAAAAAAACAACGGCAACGCTTACAATGCCATAATATATTTTTTTTTAAACCAGTGCCAAGATTTAGCTAATTCGAAACCGCGGCGAGTGAATGACATGACTCACTTTTCATTGAATATCGATTTAGCTAGTAAAAGTGAGTGATTAGTCGAGTGAAATGAAACGTCAGTTTACTCGCCGGATGTTTCAGCGGTGACTTGGTGTATATGTTGGTAAATTTACACTTTTGCATAAGTATGTGTTCTTTTCCAAAGGAATTTTAACATATCTATTCACGTACATATGTGAAATGAAATAGCAAAACAACAATTAATGTAGGTAAAAATGAGTATGCAGCACATAAGAAATTTGTTTTTTTATACATACCTACATACATTTACCTATGTAAAAATGATATTTGATGAACATTATTAATTTGTTATTTAAATTTTTGAACTAAAACAACAACTTCAAGGCGCTACCACCAATTGTTTACGAATTAATTTTAGGTATTTTAATTCGTTTTATTTTTTTTTTTTTGATTGGAGATATAGCTTTTTCAAGGGATGCCGAGCCCTATCATCAGTCTCCTTTTTAGTGGTGCTGAGTTTTAATCCAATTTTACTGTAAAAAACTTTCTACATGCACACCATAAGATTCGAACTCAAGCATGTCATATTTGCTCAGTCTCAACCAGCACATCTCGACCTGTGACGTCAGTGGTCATAAGTGGTGGAATTTTTGGGAACTAATACGATAGAAAATGGTTTTCGGTGTCTATATTTCGTTTTGTTTAATTTTCTTCTTTATTTTGAAATCAAAAGAAAAAGTCCATATGACGGTTAACATTGTCAACATAAGGTTGATGAGAACAGAGCTCACTCATGTGTTTTTGTGGCGTTAAATTCTTATGCACTTAAATCTAATATGTAAGTATTCTTTTTCCAATATATAATTACATTATTAATCCTTATGTGACTAAATTCAGTTATTTTTTTTGAATGAACATTTTTTTTTTTTTAAGAACATTACAAATTAATTAATTAATTAATTAATTAAATTAGTGAATTAATATAACTTCAATATTAATTTAATATGTTTTATTAGTGTGTAATGTGCTATATTTTTTTTTATTGTTTATCTTCTTTATAAATTGATAAATAGAGTTTTTGTTACAATTTACCCCGGTATATGTTACAACTTACCCCACATATGGGGTAAGTCGTAACAACGCGGTTTTTTGTCTAAATGTTATATTTTTACAAATTCTGATCAGTATTTGTCTGGCTTTTTTGTTGGATTTCGTAGTTAAAATATTGTTCTTCCTTTCTTAATTTTTTTTTTAGTAAAAAGTCTTACTTTTAGCCCCAGTCTCCCCAATTTACAAAATAATGAATGGTTTATAGTTGTTATTCACTAGGCCCTTGTTCTTCAGGAGTTGTCGTGCTATCAAAATATTTTTATTTATGTTACCTACGTGAAAAATGTGAGTTTAATATTTTTTACCTTCTCCAATGAATTCCCAAAGATTTTAAAGCTAAGGAAAATTTGACAGAAAAAAGACCAACCAAACTTCGAAGAAAATATTAAAGAAAGAGAAAGAATTTGAATTTTTGATTTAGCTGCCATAAAAAATGTTTCTGTTTGTTTTAACCTTTAACCTTGTTTGACTACTACCAAATGCAATTGATAAACAAACAGCACATCTAGACCTGTGAAGTCAGTGATGGTCAACGGTGGCAGAGTACGTAGTGTACACAGCTTCGAAGACTGAGCAAATCTGATGCGCGGGTTCAAATACCGCATGATGTGTAGAAAGTTTTTCAAATAAAAATTGGATTAAAGCTCAGCACCACTATAAAAAACAAAAAAGGAGACTGATGATAGGGCTTGGCACCCCTTAAAATAGCTATATCTCTAGCCAAACAAAAATAAAACGAATTAAAATACCCAAAATTAATTCGTAAGCAATTGGTGGTAGCACCTTTAAGTTGTTGTTGTTGTTCAAAATTCAATGAAATTGACGGAATAAAGAATGGTCAAGTCTAATAAACTGACATTCTAGTATAAATAATACAATACAAATAATAATAACTTGTTTGACTACGCTTACAAAATTAACCTTCCGATAACAACAAATTTTAAATATCATACACCACAACTAGGGTTCCCAACTGTCCTCCATTTTGGAGTACATGGCACACAACATGGGGTGATATACAACCCCATCAATGTATACCTTTTGCTCTCCCACTCAAAAAGTATAAAATATCGCGGGGACTACTCATCAACAACTGACACCTGAGATATTAATTGATAAATACATAGAACGGCAGAAAAGGGAATTAAGCAAAATTAAAATTACAGTTAAAATAAAAATGCCTGGGGTGTTAGAGCACCCCTGTTGTGAAGGTTAAAGAATGTTTTTCTTGATCATCTTCAACTTTTTGTCGAATCCAAGGCGAAAGTTTTTTTTTTTTTTTAAATAAAAAAAAAACAATTAAGGATTCAAATATTTAATAACAGCTAGAACTTAAAACAAAGTTTTGAACTTTAGAATTCGAAATCCAATTGGCAGGCCTTTTAACAATTACCTATTCCCGAAATGAGTTCGGCGTTAACAGTCTCCAATCATCCAAAGAAATAGCCGTCTTATCTCAATAGGTATGATTTATTTTTTACACTTTCCAACTCTTTTATTTCTTTGGGTGTGTAATTTAATTGGAAATTCGAAACATTATAATCAAACAGAAACAAAAATTAAAGTACAAAATGTAAAATAATTAGAAATAAAGCTCTCGAGAACCCTAATTAACCCTTTTGCTATGTGAAATAATATCTCGTGTACAATCGGGAAATTAAATTTTTGTACTTGTTCTTGTTGTTGTTTTTTATTTTTTATTTATTTTGTTTTTATTTCGATTTTCTTTTTCCTATCATCCCATTGCTATCATAATAGAGAACAACAGCGCATCCATTAAGTTTTACTTTTTAATTAACATTGATTGTGACCTGCTGATAAAAATATATACCTATGTTTGTATCTTTGTATACTTATTTGTATGTATACATTTTTTTTAAATCCACGGAATAATGGAAGTTTTGTGTAAAAAAAAAAAGAAAAACAAATTTTTTTTTTTTGTTAAGATTTTCTTGCCCCTAGTTAGGGAGATTGTTCGTTGTTTTGAATGGAAGCTATTGTTTTGTTCAATCCAAGCGCACATTGAGTTCAAATCGCCTCGGGAACGATTCAATCAATAAAGACATCTGCTCTGGATAATTAAATTAAATTCATGTATTTTAATTAAAAAGTTTCTTGTTGGAATTTTTTTTTTCCTTTGATCCTGGGGTATTTTATTTAACACAACTATGAAACAGGAATCAATTAAAGGTGTTATCTGTGTACATACATCCTTCATACGACAACTATGCTTGAAGATACTAATGAGGTGTATGTTATGTTAGGTATAATAGGTACCTACATATAGGTACCTATTTACAAAAATCAAACCCATAGGTAAACATTTTTTTATTATTAGGTATGTATAGATATACGTATGTAATGTATAAGTCTTTCATAAGTACTTACATAATTTGGTGATGGAGAAAATGTAGATACATATACATATATTTAATTCATGACCTTTTTTCTATGTTTGTAGGTAAGTTAGGCATGCATTTATAAAGTCCTTTTCGATTGGCAACTCGGAATAAATAAAGGCCATAGCATACCATATGTACTTGTTTTTGAAACCATATTTCGAATCGAAACAACATAAATATTACCTACAGTTCCGTTCTAGTCTTTAAATAACTTATACGCTTATTTACATTCAATAGCAAACAATCTAATATTAAAAGTTGATTAAACTTTAATTATCAAACCTGAAAAAAAAAACAGAAAACATTAAGCGACAAATTCAAAATTGTCACAATTAATATTCACGACATATTAACGGCTAATTACAAAGTATTAACATTCACAATTAGAAGTTTATATACCTTTTCCAGAGGCTGATGCTTCGCTAAGTTCACACCAAGTTAGCAAAGCATCAAAACAAGCTTGAACGACAAATCTAAAATTATTGTAATTTTTGGGGTGCTGCTTGCTAAGGTGACATCAACTTAGTAAAGCAGCAAACAAAGGATCGTACGACAAACTCGAAATTATCACAACTAATTCACGACTAATAAACGTCTAGTAATCCAATACTTTATAATTTTTCGATCAGCGAATGTTGTTTCGCAAATTCATGTTAATAATAAGTTATAATAAGTGTCAAATTTAGATCGTATGCTAATATTAACTCACATTAAAAATTTGATCAAAATCGTAGGAGTGTTCATTGGCGTAGTTAGGTATTTTCCCAAGGGGGGCAACCAGCCAGCGGACCTCAAGTTAGAAATTATGGCTGTATATACGGGATGTTTTTGCAATCGTAACAAAATTTTTGTTGGATTTTCAACATTATCTTCTGTTTGCTTGGGCGTAGTTTATAAGTGCGGTCGGTGTTCAAGCGAACATGTTTTTACGTAGTCTACTATCGAACTTAAGTTACAAAGTTTATTATTCTCCAAATTTTTTTTTTTTAATTCTTCGTTGCAATATTTTAGATCTTTTCCTCTATAAATCTCAAGAAAAACACAAAAATAACTTACTGCATAAAAAAGCAAATACCTACCTTTAATGAAGTAAAAAGAGCAGGGGGGTGCAATTCAGATTTGTAAAAATGCACAATCAAGGAGGTTTTCAACCTTCATTGATGTCAGTTGTAGCTAAGCAGACATTTTATTTAATTTGCTCGTAATAGTCAATTAAATAAACTTCATTCCCTTAAAATTTTTCGTAATTTTCAAACGGTGTTTTTATTTAAATGAATAGGCCACTAATTTCTTTAAATATACAATTCGAGTTTTGATTTAATGCAAAGCTTTATATGAGCATAATAATTCAATAAAAATTGAATTCCTTTTATAAATCATTTGTTTAAATTTTAGCAAAAATAGAAAACTCTTCGTTTGGGATAAATGTGCGCAATCATTTTGAGGGCATAAGTGTGCGCGTGGAAATCGTATGAAACTATATATTATATTTCTGCTTAATTTCGAACTTATATGGAAATTCGTATGCATTGATAGTAAAGTTGGATTTAATACTTAAATTCTTAAATTTAACTGAAATGTTTGACGTGTAAAGTTCCATTTATTTATAAGTAGTTTGTTTTTTTTTCAAGTATTTTTTTTTTGGTTAATGCGAAATAATATTTATATATGGATTTTATAAATAGTTAAATACTGGGCTTTAAACTTAATTTAATTTAAGAAACGTTGAACTAAAACCAGGCGCGGACTAGACTGCGTACACTTACCACAGTAAACTGGTCGATATTGTTTAATTTTAATTGTTTATAAGTAAACAAAAACATGTATCTTTATAATTCAATAAAAATATCTGTAATGATACTTTTTATCCGGTTTAAAAGTCAAAAGCGCGCAAACTTACCCCAAACTAGATACTCTACAAGCGTACGGTATCTTTATTATTAATTGATTACTATTTGTCAGGGCGCTAGGATCATTAAAGTTGAACTCTCCTAGGTGGAGGCTACGTCTTTGAGAAAGAGCACGACATGGTACAGAGAAGATGAGAACTACTCGCGTCAGAATATTGAAGATAATGCACTTGACTAAATCAAGAATAGAAATGTCATAGAAATTGTGACGCAAAACATAATTCGAATTGTGACAATTTATGCTTTATTGTATCCACTTTATTCAGCTCAATAGGATATGAATTTCTGTTTATGCTGCAGTTCAAGAAATACGTCATCATCCCCTTTCTATAACTAAAAATTAAAAGTTTAAGGGTTTTTAAATTTGTTTTCCACTTACTTAGTTAGGTAAGTTTTATGAAAAAAAAAACTCTATTAAGTACATTTTCAGTGTCGAATTTAGCTTTTGATTTGCTCACGATGCTACTTTAACCTTTCAAAACACTTTCAAGTCATTGTATTTTTTTTACCCTAAAAACTTTATAGTAGTTACCATTACGTCCTCTCACATGTTGAGTAAAAGCAAACATTATTTTGTATGCAAATAAGTGCTCACATATAGTTTTCAAAGTCTTTTGCAAAAGTAAATATAGATAGATAAACGATAGAGCTATGGGATAAGAGTATATACCCCAGCTGTTCAATCTTTCTTAAGCGAAAATCGGTAAATGCGCTGTTTGTTGCAAACTCTATAAGCGATATTTTGATTTGAACTTACAAAAAAAAAAAAAAAAAAAAAAACACTTCATCGCATCCTCTTCAAAACAATAACAATTCCAATCCTCCCCATCATCGAACAACAACATATGCAAGTTGATGCAACATAATGCTTATGATGCTATATTTTTTCTATAAAGCACTATCAGCATTCACACAAACACAAGCTTTTTATTTTGCTTAAAACAATATCAGATCTTTATGGTGCATAAGTGTTTGTGCAGGTTTTTTTTTATGTTTTGTTGACAAGAAAACTTTTCTTCACCCACACCAACCATACCTTCAACCGTTTTCTTGAAACAAAAATATCCTTTAGAACCAGAAAGCAATAAACCTCGGGGACAAACTCGATTTTCTGCATTTGGATGTTCTGTCTCAAACACTTTGAAGCACTTACTATAGGGTGTGAAGCACTGGTCTGGTCCGTCTTATTTGATATAAGTACAGAGAAATAAGGGTTTCCATCTGTCATCGTCAGTATAATCTTCCTAGAGAAAGAGAGAGAGAGAGAGAGAGAGAGAGAGAGAGAGAGAGAGAGAGAAAGATTTCAAAAAAATGAGCTCCATCATCCGAAAGGAAACCTTTTTCTGTCCTTTCCTTACCCCATGCCCATATCGCCTGAATTCCACAAACTGTTATCGAAATTTTGCACATTATCCTTGCACCATTGTTATGTGAACATAGACAGGAGGGGCTGGGTGGAAAAATTATAGGATATGGTTTCTAAAGTGGGTGAGTTACTTATTGGGAAGAAAACCCTAGACGACTGGAGCACCGCAATGAACCCAACTACTATCAATCCAACCAAACCACCAGTCTAACCAAATGAAACGGACGACCGACGAAGACCTTTTGTTGCTGTTCGTTCTTGTTGTTATGGTTGTCCTTCTGTCTATCTAAACTGAGTAGCTATGATGCAATTTCACTTTATTTTTTTTTTATTATTAAATTCTTTGAGGTTAGAAATAAATTGTAATTATTCATTTATTTATGAATTTCACAAGTAATATTTTGTATGTAAAGCTTAGTTTATACATCAATGCGAAGTGAAATTCAAATCGAAATGAAAAATCAATAAATCTCGCGTCGAAAGGTTTACAAAGAAAATAAATTCTGTTTTATATTTAGTTTAGATAAGTCCGTTGAATTATATTTACTTCGAAACAATTTTTTCCTCCTTGTCGCTTAAATAATTGCATTTAATTTTACTGTATTTTTCACGCAAAGCAATATTTTTATATGAAAATTTCACTTCGTTTCGATCTATAAACTAGGCTTAACATCCAAATACATTATATCAAATAATTTCTCAATTTGTACAATCGTCCGATCAGGCCCGAATGAGAAATTATACAAGGGGGTAGGGGGAGGGGATCCATATTTTTTCAAGGTTATACCCATTATAAAATCCATATTAAAAACTTAATGGTTTTTCATATGATTTCACAGGAAACACATGTACATTGTATACAGGGTGTCCCAAGAGTCATGATGGATAATCCATTTAGTGGGTACGTAAGATTATGACTGCATAGAACTTTAGATATTTTCCAAACCAATGTTTGAGCCTCACTCGACCATGAGACGTTTTTTAAAAAATTTGGGCTTTTTTACCCTTTTTAAAAATCTTGCGACTTTTCTGAAACTATTTCTAGAAAATAGCTTGGACTAGATTTATTAGAAAAAAAAAAAAACATTTTTTATTTCACTTTGATATTTGTCGCGAAAATATATTAGTACTAACTTTGTAATAATAATAAATTCGCTAACCGAAATACTGAATTGCAAGCCATATCGTTGGACTACAAGCGAATGTTCAATTAGCAAACCATAGCAAGGCATTTAATTAATTTATTTAAAACAAATAGTGATATTAAAATGCACTACGACATACATATCTAATTAAATTACGTATACTTTTAAATTTCCCGACTTTGCTCGCGATGGGAATTCGTATGAATTTTTCAATGTGATGGATTCTGTGACAGTTTTGTTTTCTGGATTCGTAGCAAAATTTTGATTACGATGGAATTCATAACAGGGCTGATTTATTATATTTATTCATATTTTATACTCACACACGAAAGACGTTTTTATTTTTTTTTACAACTATATAAAAATTTACTTTCAAGAAAGCCCAAATTAAAGGTATATATATATATATATATATATATATATATATGTAATTATTGATCAATAAGAAAAATATTAAGAAATTAACTTAAGTTTCTCGCCATTAATATCAACCGATTAAATATATAAAAAAAGTAAAAACGGATTTTTTAGCTATATTTTTCGAAATTTTCTGAATGTGATTTTTTTTCTCGTGTTCCTTTTTTTGTGACCATTTCAAATTTCTCGGCGGCAACACTTTGTCTTTGCCAAACACTAAAGGTTTTCAAGAAATAGCCATTTAATAAAAATTCAAAAAATCTTTAGTACTTACATATTGATCCAGTTTTATATTTATATGCTCTCCATGCGATTTTTTTCAGTTTTTTTTTGTAAATGCTTAATATACAATATAAATACATATTACCAAATACCCATGTATATTTAATTATTTATTTAAAAAACATTTTATAAAAATATATAGGTAACAATTTTGTTGATTAAAATAAATGATACAAAGTTTCAGTCAAAATGACACCCTGTTCTTACCCACAACGCCCCTCCTCCCCATTTCCCCTACGTACGGCTTGTGCCCTTAAGCTAGCAGAGAAGATACAACAGAACAAAGTTGTTGCCACGTAATTAACACAACAACAAAAATTTACTGGACTACAGTAGAACTTCCGTAAGTCGAACTCTCAAAATGAAAGAAAAAAAATTCGAGTTATAGAAACTTCGATTTATAGAAATAACTAGCCGATTTGCCCGTTGTCAGTTGCTTCGCAAACTGAATTCTACAGATGTAATAGAATTCTACTTATATATAAAATTCTACATATGTAATAAAAATTTTATATACATAAAATATAATTCTATAATGTATGTACATAAATATTAAATTATATATATACATTATTATTATTTATAATATATACGAAAAATGTATACATATAAAAAAAATAGAGAAAGAGAATTAAAAATTTAGATCAGGAGTGCAAGTCCCCCTTACCCAACCCCTCCTTGTGTGCACGTTCTTGTTTTGAATTACATTTGATTTTCATTTAAAAATTTTGAAACTTAAAAATCCAAACATTTTTTATATCTCTATATCTCTATATTTTATACTTCTATATCTCTATGTCTCTGTCTGTATATCTCTTTATGTCTATATCTCTATATCTCTATAATTCTTTATCTCTATATCTCTTTAGGTCTATATCTCTATATCTCTATCTCTATATCTCTATATCTCTATATCTCTATATCTCTATATCTCTATATCTCTATATCTCTATATCTCTATATCTCTATATCTCTATATCTCTATATCTCTATATCTCTATATCTCTATATCTCTATATCTCTGTATCTCTTTATCTCTATATCTCTATATCTCTATATCTCTTTATCTCTATATCTCTATATCTCTATATCACTATATCTCTATATCTCTATATCTCTTTATCTTTATATCTCTATATCTCTATATCACTATATCTCTATATCTCTATGTCTCTATATCTCTTTTTCTCTATATCTCTATAATTCTTTATCTCTATATCTCTATTTCTCTATATCTTTATGTCTCTATAATTCTTTATCTCTATATCTCTATATCTCTATATCTCTGTATCTCTACATCTCTATATCACTATATCTCTATATCACTTTATCTCTATACCTCTATATCTCTATGTCTCTATATCTCTATAATTCTTTATCTCTATATCTCTATTTCTCTATATCTCTATATCTCTATAATTCTTTATCTCTATATCTCTTTATCTCTATATCTCTTTATCTCTATATCTCTTTATGTCTATATCTCTATATCTCTATATCTCTATCTCTATATCTCTATATCTCTATATCTCTATATCTCTATATCTCTATATCTCTAGATCTCTATATCTCTATATCTCTATATCTCTTTATCTCTATATCTCTATATCTCTATATCTCTATATTTCTATATCACTTTATCTCTATACCTCTATATCTCTATGTCTCTATATCTCTATAATTCTTTATCTCTATATCTCTATATCTCTTTATCTCTATATCTCTATATCTTAATATCTTAATATCTCTATATCTCTATATCTCTATATCTCTATGTCTCTATATTTCTCCATCTCTCTATATCTCTATAATTTTGTTTCTCAATATCTCTATATGCCTACATCTCTTCATCTCTATATCTCTATATGTATCTCTTTTTCTCTATAAAAGTTATAAATTAAGACGATTTACATAAAATAAACATCCCCTATCACCTTTACATACGCCCTTGACTCTTTAATACTTAACAAAAAAAAAAATAGAAAAATAATTTTAATTTGGGGTGCAAATGCCCCTTTACCCCTTCTTGCGCACGCCCTTGCATTGCATTTGATTTAATCTTCATTTAAAAACTATAACCTTTAATATCCGGCCGTTAGAATTCAAGTTATAAATTAATTCAATTTGCATGTAATAAGCACACCCCTACCAATTTTGCGTAGCCCTCGATTGTGTAATTAGGTATCCAAAAAAAATTATAAAAAAAAAAAATTAATAAGGAATGCAAATTTTGAAAATAAAAAAAAAGATTTACCGAAGTTATAAGCAATTCCGGCCATCTTTTCTCAATACCGAATTTTAACGACCAAATTCATTGGATTTTTGCTTGATTTGGCGTTTAAAAATATTCAAAAATTCGTATCTCAGCTTGTGGTTTATGTAGAAAAATAATTTGTATACCAAAATAAATGCTGATTAGCCAAGAAAATAAATAAATTATAATGTTGAAAGTCATATGAAAAATCAGTGTTTAATTGTCAATTAAGTTGAAAACGTTCCTTTTTTTCATTTGGAACCTCTAATTTATTCAAAATGTATAATCATGTATATTTTTTTATTATTTATATATTTGTGACAAATTTACCTATCTATTGACATCTTAACTTTAAAAATCGAAACATTATTTCTCGACTTATAGCCGATTTTCTACAGCTGAATCGTTAATTTTGCAATTTTCCATGCATTTGCCTTTGAAATATCACGAAATTTCAATTGCATAAAATTTGAAATTTTTGATTTTTTAAATATATTTTATTTCATTTAAAACGTTATTTTGTAAGATTTAAAAACAATAACTGAAGTTATAGATCATTTTCGATAACTCTTTCAGACATATTTCAAGAAAATTATTTAAAATATTTTATCGAAATTTTTTTTAAAGAACATTTATTTTAAATATTAAGTCATGTATGGGTATGTTTTATACATGAAAATAAGCGCTTATTTATGTTTAATTTAAAAAAAGTTATTTAAACAAAATCCGTCAACTAACTAAAAAGTTATGAATGATTTAATCGGCCAAGCACTGTGCCGAAAAAAGCAAGTTTTAAATAAATTTAATTCAAAAAATAATTAATATCAGCTCTCCTGTTCAATAAATGGCTTCAATATGTTCTACATATATTTAAAAAAAATATTAGGCAATAATATTTTGGTAGCATTTTTTCTCTGCGATCAAGTTTATATACCGTTTTTAATTTTTTAATCAGTAAAGTGGGTGAGAAAAAAAAGCAAACTCAATTTGTTTTTACATTTTTTTCAAAGTTATCATGCAATTTTATGAATTTTTTTTCCACACATTTAATGTCCATTTTAATGACAGTATTTTAAGACTTTAACTTATAAAATCCGTTAAGTATTTTTGATGTAAAAAAATAATATATAAAGCCGTGTCTATTGCATTTTCTAATAAAAATCCTTAAAATCCCGTAAAATTAATTTTAGTGCCTCCCCTGTTGAACTAATCTTAAAACATTGTTCAGCATTATTGTAGACCAAGATTTTTTCAATTAAAATATAGTAAGAGTTTTTCAAAATTCTGAAATTTTTCATCAACTTTTGAATTTAAAATGATAAGAATCGTATTGATTTCAGACTAAATCAGCTTTTTGGTATGACTTTTTTTACGATTTTGAAATAATTTTTATACAGAAATTTAGCTTGACATTTCATCTTTCCATATTTGTTTACCTCAAGAAGATCCGATAATTATTAGCGAAGTTATTAGCCTAATAAGATGGCCTAATCGATAATTTTGTATCATTTTTATAATTAAATATTCTTTTTTGGTTATTAAACTAATTAAAGGGCCCCTACAGCCTCTACTGTTGGATTTACCCCTATACAACCACTGACATTTTTGTAGATGAGGGTTGGGGCTATAACTTTGTAGTATATTGTTTTTCGATATTTTTAAATTTTTCATCATGTTTTGCATTTTGAAAAATGAAAATCGATTTGATAACGGCTTTCCGACCCCTTTTCGTATAGAATGCTTCCCCTTCACGCAATAATTTTTACACACAATTAAAGCTTGACATTTCATGATTCTTTTAAGACCTTAACCTAATCGATCGGACGTATAGTATAGAAGTTATGAATTTTTTAATCGAACAATATCAATTGATTTTTGTGATTTTCATAAAATAACTGTCATCTCCCACTGGTCGATGGTGGTTGACAATGAACGAAACAGGCAATTTTAATGCAATTTAATTGATTTCTTGATTGGCTTTTAATTAAGATTGTGAAGCTTCTAGAGGTCGTACAGATTCAAATGAGGTATCAAAATTTTTGCCGTTAAACGGACATGCGATTTAAAGAAAAACCAAATTAATCGGTACACTCAGTGATAAGTAATTAACGAATTTATTCAAGAAGTCAATATTTACCGCTATTTCTGTCTAACGGTATTAAAAAAATAAAATTTAAATGCAAAACGATTAAGATTAATAAATCCTATCACATGTGAAAATTTCAACTCCCTACTCCTACTCTATAAAAAGATAATCTATAAAAACCGTGTAAAATTGATTTGCTTATTTTTTCAAACTCAAATATCTCAGCTTAACGGCACTTTAGAATTTTGAAATTTTCCAAAAACATCAAAACCTATAAGTTCTATAAGATCCAAAGATTTCAAATTTTTAAATACATCCATTAAAAAGATAAAAAATAAAAACCGCCAAAAAATGAGCCGAAAAAATTGCGTCTTTTCAAAAATTCCCCATGCCCACAATACCACGCCCACAAAAAATCCCCGACACATGGATAACCTTTTTTTTTATCTTCTTTCGATCGACGTAATTCCCAAATCAATCAAATAATCTCCTGATTTATTAGAATTATTTTGTCAAACATCAATTTTTGCATTTTTGAGTTTCAAACAACTTTATTTCGGAAAATAATTTTTTTAAAATTTTTTCCCAAAATATGTCAATCTAATTTTTAAAAAATCTATCAAACACAAAAAGAATGAAATTCCTATCTCATCCCGTTTAGAAAATAGAAAACCGACTTTACCACACATTTACCCCTGTTTACCCTATTAAAAATTCGAATTTCAAAAAATCCCTTCTTAGTGGAGCTCTACATATATAAGGCTATTCAAAAAAATTTTCTATATATATATATCTATAACACACTAACCTGTAGAAAGATGGGAAAAATTATGAATGAGTCAGTCAGTGAGTGAGTGGCCAACACTTTACTTTATAATATAGTAATAATAATAACAACAAAACTTTTAGATTTATTGTTTTATTTAATTATAAGGATATTCAAAGAGGGACAATAAATTTTAATCAAAATAAGTTTAAAAAAGTAAATATCATTCGTTAACATTTTTTTTAAATGCATTTTGACTTGTAAAATGTTTTAATTTCATGAATTGGATGGAAGAAACTATTTCAAAGGCTTCATACACTTAAGCTTGCCTCGGCTGCCTGATGAGTAAGCCTTCATCTGGATCATCTGGATCATTTTTACCGTCACTCATGGTTTCCACTTCAGAAGCTACCGAAAGCAAAATCTCTTCATCAGACGTCATATGATAAAGACTAATTTCATTGTCCTAGTTAATGTATTCTTGAAGGCTTCACCTCATGTCTTGTGTATTAGTGGAAAATTCTTGCATTTCACTGAACTCATGTATGGGCACGCCACAGTCTGCGTGAATTTGATTACAAGATCACTCAAATTCACTTATGACCTCCAGTTTTTGATCAAAAGTTAGATGCTTAAATTTTCCTCATGACATTTTTTTTTCAATAAGAAATTTTAAACACAACATCTACGCATAAAAACTTCACCCCTAAAAACCAAAGTTTGACATAAAAATCATACATACATTACATACCTACTCAAACAACTTTAAAAATTATAAAATCACAGTAAATTAAAGAAAATTAAAAATTAAAAAGCAAAACTTGAAACAAAAAGGGTTCCCCGAGTCAGAGAAAACTTTGACTTAATTTAGGAATGTACTAAACAAACTTGCAAAAGACTACATTCAAAATTTGAAAAAAAAAAAAAAAGAAAAGTTCGAGTTAAAACTTCTTGCCACCAAATTCGGTCTAAAAACTTCGAAATAGAGAGAATTTTGAGTTACAGAAGTTCGAATTACGGAGGGCAAAATTCATGAAAATAAAGTTAAAAACGCAAAGTTCTCAATAAAACTTTTAGTTACGGAAGTTCGAGTTATGGAAGTTCCACTGTATAAGGTACTTAAACCTTGAATAAAACAAATTGAGTTTTGGTCTAATATTTAAGAGCTACTCAAAAGCCCTGTCAATCAAAACAAAAAATTAAAAAATGTGTTTCAAAAAATTTAAAAAGGAAGAAATTTTTTTTTTGGAATAAACAATACCATTTTTAGATATTGAATGCTCCATTTTTAAAAGCACTTTTGAAGGTGAAAGGGACAAAACAAAAAACTTGTCAAAAAAAACTTATTTTTTTTTTAAGAAAAATTAAACTAAAATTAAGCGTGCCCTACTCATAAATTAGCAATACAAATGGTTCAGTTCAGGAAGTCGGAAATTCGCGAGTTAAAATTTAAATTAAATGCGGTCTTATTTATTAAAAAAAAAAAACAATTTTCAATAAAAAAAAAAATAAGATGTTAGCGATACATTTTTTTGAGTTTGCTTTTGAATTAGAGCTTTTAGCTTCTATTCTATACATACTGTAACTAGACTCTTTTTTGATGTATTGGACGCTCCTCTTCTACAATTGCTATATGTTGAAATATGTGCATTCAAACAGAGTTGCCATTCCCAATTGCAAGAAAATCATTAGAATTTTTTCAGTGGTTTTCCTCTAAGAGCCTTCGAGATTTTCTTTTTGAAGCTTTTGATAAATCTCGATTTGGAGCAATTTCTAATGCAAACTCGGAAACCCTGTGATATATGGCTTCCAAAACATCTCTTTAAAAGAGAACATGTTCTCTTTTTTGACACCGATCTTTCTTTATCTTTCTTTTTTTCTTCAAATTCTTTTTTGTTCTCTTTTTAGTTCCTTTTTGTTTATTTTTTGATATGCCTATGCACAAACTTGAAGAACCGACTAAAACTTAATTCAGCAAAATTATTTACAAGCGGCAAGCAGGGAAATGTTTCCCCGGGAATAAATTATTTGGTTTCTAGAATTTGCTTTACACATGTCAAATTCTGCAAAAAAAGCTGTTTCGAACATTCAGAACTCTCATTCCCCCTATCGAAGATAAAAACATTCTACCGCGAAATTCAGAATAGGAGTAGAAATTCTACTCCCGAAAGAATACGTCTCCCGCTCCCGGGAATTTTTTCTCGGGGAATATTTAGAATTGGGCTGATTATATTATAAAATTACTTAATTATTACAGCTTGGAACACTGTTTCCAACAATGCTAGAAGTTAAATCCCGAAAATGTTCTCGAACTGGGGACTGCTGAAAGGGATCAGGAAAAATTTCATTTGGAAAATTTACTGTTTAATCATACGATTTGGAATAAAACAATGATAAATCACTTGAAATATTTGTTTTATAAATAAAATTTTCTTTTGATCTAAAAAAAAGCTTTAATTAATTTTACTGATGTGAATTCCGTACGGAAAACATATTCATCAGTACAGTCCGCTCCGCTTAACTGGAACGCTAAAATTGCAGAAAATTTGTTTCAGTTAAGCTGAGTTCTCATTTAAACGAACTTCGGTTAACTGAAACTAGTTTCACATAAGCGGAGTTTTATAAAAAAAAAAAAAATTTATTTTGAGATTGTCAAATCCAAAAACTAAACAAAAATATAAAATCAACTACTGGTAGGGAATTACAGAAAGTACGAGAATGAAGAAATAAGAAACATTTTGACATTTCAAATTGAAAAGTTGTGTTCAATTGAAAATTTTGTGGCAGCGTTCAGTGATAGTTTCAGTTATGCGGAGCTGAATAGGTGAAAATATTCATTGAGTCAAGATTGTTTGTTTCAATTAAAAGGAGTTTTCACTTAAGCGAAGCTCAATTATCCGAAGTAGTTTGCATGGAACCTGTTGAAAAAAGCCCCGTAATAAATTTCTTGTTTCAGTTAACCGATTTTTTAAATTAAGCGGAGTGCAGCAAAGCGGAGTCGACTGTAAATGGTTTTTTTGAAAACAAATTTTCCTCCGTGACAAGCAGAGCGGCTTAGCAGAATTTGACAATTTTTGTTATAGAAAGTTGAGCCGTTAAGTCGATTGAACTATTAAATTATTGAAATTATTAAATACAAATGTTGGACATTTTTTATTTTGCGGACGAACAATCCGAATTTCGAGCAACAACAACTTATAGAAATTCACCAGAATAACGTATCCTTTTTATTTTTTGTTTTTGCTCAGTAAATTTACCGAAGAGTGAGTGAGATGTGAGAGTGGTAGAAGAAGAGTGGAGTGTCATTATCTGCCTTTTCAAACCACCCTATATGTCTCATATGACACGAATATGAAAAGCATAAAATCCCTACACGTAGAATATAGTTCTAATTATGTAGGTAGATACACGAAGACGGGTCCAACACATATATAGAGAAGAAGCCTTACCTATATAGAATGGGGTCAATCCTTGACAAATACCAAACTTTGAAGGACGTTCGTGCATGTTGATGATGCGGTGAAATGAAGGAAAACCACCAACGCCAACAAATAACAACAACAACATCAACTAGAATTGTTTTGAGCGAGTTGAGAGAGACCAATGATCGGACTAAGATTGTTTGTATGTCACCCACAAAAGAAGGGTTCACCAATTCAAACAAAACTAAATAACACATACACACATAGCTTAGGTATAGGACTAGGACATTTAAACTTGTTGTATGCTGATACTTCTTGGGGAATAAGGAGCTTAGTTAGAGGGGGCAGATGATGCCAAGGGGTCTGAGTACATTGCGGATACACTTGTGGTTTATTGATTTTGTTCGTTTGCGGTCTGTCATTTGGGTGCCTTTTGTTTTATTATTTGAAGACTTCCGCAAAGCTTTATAGTATCAAAAACCCAATAAGGAGCAAAATTAGGGAGTGAGGTTGTCGGGGGGTGGGCGGTAAGGGGAGTTGTAAGGATGGAACAATGATGGTGGCAAAGTGTAGGGATCTGCACTCTGCAGTGCTTGATTGGAGGTGCTTCACATGTGAAGGATTGAATTGAAAGTTACGACAACAAAATCGTATATACCAACGACAATAAGCAACGGCGACGGCGACAGCAGAAAGAGTACACAGAGCGAGTTGAGTTAGGAGTCTGCTTTTCTTGGTTTTTTTTTTCGTCATTCTGGTACTTATGTATATGTGGAACGTTTTTCTTGCATTAATTAGCCTGGGAAATTGGTTAGGTTGGGTTGGATAGAGTAAAGGTTGATAAAGGTAATGCGCGTAAGTAAGGGTGGACGTCTGAATGGTGAACCATTATAGCTCTACTTGAAGAACTACAAAAAGGTAACTATACTTACTAGTTTTTTTTTTTTTGCTTCTTATTGCCAGAGTGGATTAATTAAGGTAACTGGTCGTGAAGTGCAGTACCTACATACATTCCTAACTTCGACTAGTAGTTTAATGAAAGCTATACAGAGGTAGACATATTAACCTTAAAGAGTTTTTCCAAAGAATGAAGCAATGCTTTATAGTGTTGTTAAAGGGTCAAAAATCTTTGAGGCCATTTGCTGAAACGAAACTTAAATATTTATGTTCAACTTAAACGCTTATGTTCTACTCTTTCCTCAGCGTAAACTGTCACATAAGCTCTTATGTTGAACTTAAATTAGTACTTAAGTTTCATTTCAGCAAATGGGCCTAAGTGAATTTAAAATAGGATTAGGAATAATATTTTTTTTACTGGACTTTAATCCGATGATTGAAAAAGTAATATTTAATTTGAAGATAAATGGGTTTAAATTTTTTTTTGCTTCGTCTATAGCAGTGTTTCCAGAAACACCGATTTATCGTATTTCTCATGATTTTCAGAGGTATTTCCGATACACCGATTTTTGTTGTAAATATGGCACTCTGTCCCGATTTTCTTAAATATATTTTCCACTTTTGAATTTACATAGTAACTTATAAATTTATTAAAAAGAAGCATCTATCTTAACCTTTCTGTACCTAACTTAAAATATCCCATTTGATGTTTTATTCGTTAAAGGGCTACTTGCACGAAAGTTTTCTGACAGCACTAACCTCTGATTTAATAAATAATTGAGAATTTTTTCACTGATTAAACCTAGTACGCTGCTGATGCGGAACAAAATATTTAGTTGGTCTCCAACATGACAACGAAATGCTTACGAAAACGACAAGGAAAAATTACACATTGTAAGTGTCACCGTTTGCAAAAACAAAAATAAAAATCACAGAAAGCCGTGTTGTGATGAAAGAAACAACAAATACAAATCTCTCCAAATAATCTGCTACAATTATCGATTTCGCTCATCGAACAGCGTAGGTACCGCAGAACGAAAAGCAAAACGAATTTTTCGTTTGTGATTTCGTTGTGTCATTTTTGTATGAGGTTTTTCGTTTCGCATCAGCAGCATATGTAGAATCAAATCACGTTGTAGCAAAATATTTTTTTTTTAAGTTATCCTCACCACCTGTGTTTTGTGTTTGTTGTTTTTTGTAATTGTGAAAAAATATTCTTATCCACTTGTAAAGTATTTTCCGTTTATGTAATTAAAAATCGATAAACGTTTATTTATTTATCTAAACTTGAATTTTTATCTTCTGTTTGTTTCGTGCGAGTTGGCCTTAGAAGACAAATACATAGTAGATTTGTACATTTTTTTAAACTTCTAGTCAACTGTGTTTAAACATTATTATTGCTTTCAAAAATCAAAATGAATTTAAATAAAACCAAGAAAAACATATAGGAAAATAAATAAAAAAAAAGTAAAATGAAACAATGAATATTAATAATCTTTAAAAAAAAAATAGTGATTTGCTCAAAATTTGTGTAAACTAATTCCCCGATTAAGCCCGATTTTCGATGTGATAATCTCCCGATTTTCTAAAATATTTTATGGCAACACTGGTCTATAGGATAGGCCATAGGGCAAGTTTTGGTTTGGTGTAAACAAAACTTATACTTATTAAAAATTGACACGATTATAAAAAAGTCTGAAAAAGTAGTTTTCGCCATACCGTCCGTGTCGGTCTGTGCATCCGTGCTTACACTGCAATTTGAGCTAGAGCCTATACGACTGGGCCAATTTACTTGAAATTCGGTACAGGGCATTTTTATGTGATTCCAAAATTCGAATTTTTCTTTTAGTTTTTCTAAATTTTCTAAAAAGGGATCTAACTCATCTATTTTAATTAAACTTCGAACCCGAAATGACTACAGTTGTAAGTTGTGAGAAAACTGTGTTTCAGGTTTTTGCCAAAATATTCGCATTATGAAAATAGGGTTTTTGATATTTTTTGATAAAACAGCCTTATCCTCGAGTTATTAACGTTTAGTTCCTGAATGGGTCGACTGACTGATTGGTTTAATCTTGTAATATGATTACGGTGACCATATTTCTGGGAGCAAAACTCGGGACAGGAAGTAAAAATTAAAAAAAAAAAAGGTGAACAAAAAATATTTATATTTTCTTTAATTAATATTTAAATATAAAAACATAGAAAAATGTAATTATAGAAAAACAAACGAAAAGAAATTCTTAAGAAGAAAGGAAAAATAAGATAACATACTTCACAACATAAAAAACTTAATAAAGCTTACCATTCTTAATTTCATTACTAAAATAATGCAATCTTCCGTTAAAGTCTAGTGCTGCTGATGAGAAACGAAATTTTTCTATGATCTGAAACGCGAAAGCAAAATTTTAAGAAAAACCACAGCGGAAAAATACCGATTGAAAATGTCGCCAATGGAAAAACAAAAAACGAACACAAACGCTCAAAAAGCACAGAAAGCCATATTGTAATGAAAGAACAACAAATAGAAACCTACTTTGTTTTGAATTCTGTATAAGTACCTACAATACCTATAAAAGAAATGTATCTTATCAATAATTATACCTATTTTGAGCCATATTTATTTGGCAAACTTGCCATGACAATGTAATACTGCCTTAAGAGATATGTATCAAAAATACTATGGTTTCTTACATATAAAATTAATAAATAAATTTGCTCACACAACAGTTAACGAAGAGCTAGGTCCTGCGGCCTAGTGATTTGCAACTCTCAACCATTCCTGTTCGTGTCTGCAGGAATGGAGGGACATAATGTCAAAACAGATGTGCAGCTTTTTCCCACGCAGCGAAATTAGAAATAAGCCGAAAACAGATGTGCAGCTTTTTCACATGCAGCGAAATTAGAAATAGAGATATCGTGCAGAGAAGGCTGCATGCAGATGCAGAGCCTGGAATATGTCAGCTCTCATAAGAACCGGTGTAAATTTATTTTAGGTGCATTGGAAAAAACTGCACATCTGTTTTCACAGTTTATTTCTGAATCCGAAGGCCAAATATGGGTGGCACTTTTTATGACAAGATATACTCTTGAAGGTTTTTGCCAGTTTCTCGCAATATGCAGTAGCCGGCATAATAGTCGTATGCACTAACCATCATGTCACGGCTACTTTCTTTAGTTTCTTATACAAATAGCCTCTTAAAAATAAACGCTAGATAAATTTTTACTTGCGATATTATGTACTAGGTACTACGTATGTACATACATATATGACAAGTTTTAGATTCGTAAAAAAAAAAATCGAAGTTGAGATTTTGATCAAACTTGATATTACGATGATAGGGAAGACGAAAAATTTCGCCTCGCAATTCCGTTCGTTGATTTGTCTATCTATCTGTCCATTCGCCTACAGCAGTACAGCCTAAACGCATGGGTCGATTTTATTTAAACTTTGTATTTAGTGTTTTTGGAGATTCCTCTGACACGTTTTTATTTTTCATTTTTTTTAGGACCAAAAATAACGGTACCTGCCATATAGTTTTTTTTAAGCATTTTTGGAAAATCTTGTTTTTTTTTCAAAATTGGCTCCACAGATTTTTCTTAAACAAAATAGTTTTAAATGGTACCTACCTCCCATAGAGTAAATTTTTTTTTTCAAAAAAGAATTACCTAATTTTGATATTATTCCAAATTTTTTGGATTTTTCAAAAAAGTTTCCAATTTTTTTTTGTAAACCAAATACATATTTCGCTAAACGACTCGGTTAGTTTTTACGAAAATTGGTACTCACAGATTTTTTAACATTATCTAGAATATTTTGAACAAAAATATTTTTCATCATAGTCGAAATTAACGACACCTTCCATAAAAATAGTTAAAAACACCATTACAGAAAATAAAAATTTTCCCGAAATCGACTACTACGATTTTGATTAAAATTGTTTTGAATGCTAATATTAGTACGGTTAATCATTAATCAAAAACAAAAAAAAACAGTTAACCATTATTAACAGTAGGTACCACTTATAGAACCATTTTTTATTTTGTAGATACTATCTCATTATATGTATATTCGATTTAAGTTAAAAGCTTCTAAAAAGCTGAAATCATACTGCATATCAAATTTAAAAAAACAAAAACAAATTTTGTATTTTTAAAAAAATGTTAAATTTTTTTTTTCAAAATACGATATTTCAAAAACGGGTAGATGATTTTTTTCGAAGTTTAATTTTTAAATTGAACATTAGTAAATTAAATGCTCGAAAATGCTGTACCAATTTTTTTCTTTATAATGTTTACAAAATTTTATGTACTTAGGTATAAAAAAAATAATTTAAAAAAAAACCGCTCGACGATCTTTTATTTTCTTTCTCTTAAAAACTAAGATTTGTTAAAGAAAGCATAAAATATCCTTTTTTAAGCTCTAAAAACTATTTAAGAAGAATTTGTTTACTAAAGTAATTTCGAATTATGCTGATTTTTAATAATTTCTTAATTTATTTTCATATATTCTTTAATTTATTATTATATGGATAAATATGTAAACTATTATTATTAATTAGGTATATGCACTTATAATACACTAAATCTTTAAAGTTTGAAGAAACTTTTTTCCTAAATTCAATTAAATGAAGGTTTTTGTCATAGTAACTCCTTCAAATGTAATTTATTACTTCTAATTAATTTCAAAAAATTTATTAGTTGAAAGGTATAATTTAAATATCAATGGTCGTATTTATTAGATTTTTGACTGTTTAAGTATTTCGAAATACATATAAAAAATATTACATTTGTCAATGTTTAGGCAATGGATTACGTCGTCTTAAGTAAGATAAAAACTTAGATCACTTCAGCATCAACAATTAAAAATGTTTATTTAAAACTTGGACGGCTGACTAAATTAAGATAACTTTTATAAATACGACCACAAAAAACTTTTTTAAGCCTTATCTAATTCAAATTTCACTGTTATTATGCGTTTTTTTTTTCTCATAAATTGAGAATGGTCCAAAATATCAGAAGGTGTGCATATTGCAAAGTATTAAAATAATTTCCGAATTTATTAAACAGCACTATTTATTTCTTATAAATTATGTTGATTTTAAAAAATTATTTTAGTTGAAACGGTAAGTTTAATGCATGTATTTGTTTATGCTCAGCACATGTTATATTTCCGAAAGATGGCATAAAATGAAGACTCCCATAACTAATTATCTTATTTCTTTTAAAACCGTCTAAAAAAATAATCAGTGTTTAAAGGGAATGCCAATCGGAGACAAATGATATCGACGCATCAAATGAAAGATATTTGTCTTTAAATTAGTGTAAAAATATAAAGTTTTAACTTTTTGAAGTGCAACTTTTTTGCGTGGTCCTTGGCACAACTTTGGGTAATCGTGCGTTAAACTAAGTTCGTACGACCACGTAATGCATTTTATTTCATTATGACTAAAGCTAAATTTAATCTATAAACATAAAACGTTATCTTAACCTTTCATTTTTCACCCGAAAAATATATGTAGATTTCCATTTAAATGTTTTTGACAATTCATGAGCTAAAAATAAATCTATCAACTCTGATAGGTATATAAGAACAGTCCTCTCCGATTCCGCATTTAGTTAACATTTGTCTTCTCTCCGCGTTGAGGTCAACAACGTTAGCCCAATTATTGCTGAAAGATGAGGTTTTGTGTTTTTGTGTGTTGCTTTTTAATCAATTTTGCAAAAAATATTGCAACTACAAACAAGCCCACTGATGTAAGGCTTTTTAATCAATTAGTAAAAATTAGATTAGAACTCGATTCTGTCACTTCAGAAATGGCTATTGCTGAAACCGATAAATGCTCTACCACCAAGGAAGACCTGCAACATCAATCATCAAACACAACAGCTCACATTCAAGCTCGTCAGCAACGTTTATCTGAATTAGAACAATCTGTAAAGCAAAGGCTGAACTTTGTAGAAACAATGAAAATCAGTCAGAATAATTCGGATAGTTTCGAAATTTTAGCGAATCTGATCGAAACCCTAACCGACATTAATGCGATTCATTTTGCTGTTCGAGCTTTGCGAGACGAAATGCCTGGAAATGATCACAGAAATCCCTATAAATGGATGCGTCTGGTTGAGATTTTAGAAACACGACTCAACCAAACACACGTAAAATATTCCACGAAACAATTTTTACAATTTACTGCCAATGAACTTAGAAATTCAATCAGAGTTTTTACTCTTGAAGCTTTAAATGCTACGCTGCATAGAGGAGAATTTGAAAGGAACGGAGAAATGGACAATCTGACAACGGTAATCTATCTCTTTGATCCGTCGCAATGGGAGAACATAATAGAAGAGTTCGTTGATACAAATTACGACCAGGTTTCTTCCAAGAAGATCCTCAAAGTCATTTCAAGTCACAGATTCGTTCAGCAGAGAGCGAGAGGTGTAAGTACGCTATTTTGGAAAATAGAAAAGGCTGGTAATTTAAATTCGGAAATGACTATCAAAATCGCCTCAGCTCTACACAAGCTCCGTTCAGATAGTGGATATTTTCATCTCAACAAACCACAGCAAGACGAAGTGGATAAAATAATTGAGAAACTCCCTGTTTGTGCTAGAAATCTATTTTTCCTGCCATACGTATGCTTCTGGAACAAAGGGAAAGAAGAATATCTATCGGTTGGCGTCAAAATGGATTGTAAAAACCGTTATGTGTATTCAGGAGATCGTTTACCAGAAAGTCAATTATACGTTAATATATCTGGCGATGATGACAACTTTTTCCTTTCCAGCCGTTTTTATGCGAACCAGCATTTGTATCCAAATGCAAACCAAGACCCTAACCACAATTCACGATTGGTGTATAGTTCTATTGTGGGAGTTACCCCGGTTGTGAACCAAAGTAAATGGATTATTGCATTGAATGGCGATTATTGTTATGTTAAGAGTCCGCACTTTAACGAATTTTTATTCGTATCGGATTCAAGGGAACTTGGTAAAGATTATTTGCTCGTTTCTACATCTAAGACCTCAGATTTGGTCAGCGAATCGCAGTTTCTATGGCAAATAAGAAAATGTGACTAAATCGTTTTATTATAAATAAATTATAAAAATTATTCTTAAAATTTTTGTATTTTATATTTTTAGAGAATAGAAGTGTTATGTAACTCCGTATTCCGCACCGATGTGGAGGTTTTTTCCGCAATTTATTATAAAACCCATTTGTTGGCATAATTCTGTTCTCTTAAAAACACCAGCCATTTTTTTTTTACCGAAGAATACATTTAAAATTATTAACGGAAAAATGATAGGTACTAACTTAATTAACAAAGACAAAAAACAAAACAGCCTCAAAATTCCAAATAATCGAACAGAAAAGTTGTAAAAATAAATAAATAAATTTGGTGGCACAACGGCTCATAAAGAACCAGGGCCTAGTGAATCATAACTCTCAAGCATTCCTGTGTGCGGGTCTGCAGAAATGGAGGGGACCTACATAGTTTATTGCCGAATCCAAACGGCTAAAAGGTGAGCGGCACTTTTCTATGAAAGGAGATACTCTTGGAGGATTTGTCACTTCCTCGCAAAAGGCAGTAGCACGGAAAAAAACTTAAGGCTGGTATTGAACCCAGATCTCTGGCATGACAGTCCATCGCACAAGGCTTGCATATTTGCAAATAGAAAATAAAGACCTATCTTATTGCATCATTGAATTTTTGCTATCATTCACACCCAAAAGTTGCTGTGGGCTCTCGGTCTATTAGGTAGTTTTTGAGAAAAAAAATTTAAACCGTGTAGCAGTTTTTTTTTAAATTAATTTTGTATATCTTTTTCAGCATTTCTACAGAATTTCGAAATGCAGAATAGAGGTTTTAATGACGTCATAACTTTCTTATATGACCACCTGAGATAAGTAATTGTTGATTAATATAGGTGTGCACCTAATTAGGAGCTAAGGAAAAGAGGCACCGGGTGGCTAAAAACTTTGGTAAGATGAATGATAGCCGGTTTGTAAAAATTAATGAGTGACTTAAAAAGTGAACTTTAGTGTGCGAAAGCACAAAAAGAGTTAAAAACGGGGAACAGGGTTATAAAAAAAAAAAAAAAAAAGGTTATTAAAAACATTCAGAATTGAACCAAGGTGCAATACCTACAACGAATTGCAAAAAATTTAAATTTATATTGTAAAATGATTTTTTTGTGTCTAAAAGTTTGATGTTTTCCTTAGGATACGCGCACAGTAGTGCGAGAAGCGATGTGATGCTAGAGGATTTATTTACTTTCTAACTTATGTACATATGTGATTATGTTTGCATAAAGCAGGGTTGCGAGTTTTTGAATTAAAAAATCTTAAAGTCATAAGTCAGTAGGTGACTTATGAATTAAAACAAAATTAAATCATAAGCCAGCTAGTGTCTTATGAATTAAAAGAGATTTAAATCATAAGCTAGTTAGTGACTTATGAATTAAAAAAAATTAATTCACAAGTCATCTAAAGGACTTATGAATTAAAACCGATTTAAGTCATAAGCTAGTTAGTGACTTATGCATTAAAAAATTTAAATTCATAAGCCAGCAAGTGACTAGCTTGTGAATTAAACCAAAGCTTATGTTAGGAAATGACTTAAGCTTTTGCAACTCTGGCATAAAGTTATGACTTGATTGTCAACAAACACAACACACTTATGTTCAAAACTAGTATTATGTGCTTTTGTTTAGGAAAATTCTTTAAAAAAAACTGTATTCAAAATACAGTATTTTGCCAAACAGAATTTTACAAAAAAGAATTTTGCCATTTTTTATTTACAGTATATAGTGGCATACAGAATTACGGCCATACAGTATAAAATTTTCCAAAAATGCTTTAAAAAAATGGCAGGTATCGTTATTTTCGGTCATAAAAAAACAAAAACAAAAACACTACATATCAAGTTTAAATAAAATTTAAAACATGCCATATAATACCTAGGTATATATCGCAAGTAAAAATCAGGAATAGGTAGCAGTTTGGCAAAGTTAGAGCCACTTAAAGAAACGAGGCCAAAAAGCATAAAACCCTTATAAGTCAAAAAGGAGGCGAAAACGAGAAAATTACCTCTTATATTATTCGACTTAAAATTACCTCAAAAACCCATGGTTTTCGTCTGCATCACTGACCGTGGGCCACCCTGTATAGGCAGGTACTATTACAAGTTTTGGATTCGTAAAAAAAAATTGAACTCGAGATTTTGATCAAAATTGACATTACGATGATATGGAAGACGAACAAGGTGGGTCTCGCAATTCCGTCTGTCTGTCTGTCCATTACAGCCTAAACGTATATTTAGGACCAAAAATAACGGTACCAGCCATTATATTTGTTTTTGGCATTTTTGGAAAATCTTATTTTTCTTAAAAATGGCTCCACAGAATTTTCTAAACAAAATTCTACAAATTTTATTAGGTAAAGGCAGCTCTTTGGTAAAAATATGGTAAAAATAGAATTTCCGAAAAATGGTTTTTAATGGTACCTCCCATATAGAACCATTTTTTTTTATTTTCGTTTTTGTCAAAAAGGAATTTGATGGTTTTTTTCATGGGGAATTTTCTGAAAAATTCAAATAGTATATTAGTACATACTAAAATTTTCAAATTTTTAGATCTTTAAAAGTTTCAAATATTTCAAGATTTTGATTTTTACGAAGCTTAGTACCGAGCAGTATTTTAACATTATTTAGAATAATTGTTAGTACCTACGGTCTATAATTTACCAAATTAAAATTTTAAATTAGGCACTATTTCCAGTACCTCTCATAGAATAATTTTTTTTATTTTGAACTATCTCATTATCTGTATTAAATTAAATTTTTTATACAAAAGCTTCAAAAATAATTTTTCATCTTAAGCTCTACATAAGTTCCAGGTATGTCATGTACATATATGTTTACTGTGGAGTGTGATATATTATTCATTTTTGTATACTAAAAAAATACTACTTTAGACCTAAGGCCCCCAGCGAAAAAATATTTTTTTTTAAATAAGATGAATAGGTTTATGTATTCCGACTGTAAAACCACAATGTGATCGTTCAAAAGAGCAAGTTGGTGCGACCCAGTCGTGGATTTTAATTTTAAAATCAGAAGTCCGTTCTTTTATTTTATTTTAATTCAAATATTTTCAGAGAATAGTTTTTAATTTTAATTTCATGTTTCAAACTCAAATTTAAAAAAAAAAATTACAAAAATTGCGTTCAAACTAATTTTGTTCAAAATTTTACGTTAGTAAATAAAATTTTTGTTTTCAATATTTGGTGCTCAGTCAAACACTTAGAACCCGGATTTAAAAATGTCTTTTAGTTTTTGATGAAATTGAAAAAAAAAAACTAAAATTTAATGATTTAAGAATGCCTTTTAAAACAAAATTCTATCACTGCTATAGTATTTACTATCATTTGATAAATAAGCGGAGTCGACTGTAGTAAGAATAGTAAGATAACCAATATTTTTCCTCTCAACTCGTAAAAAGTTCCGCTTCTCTCGAAGCAAGAAAAACTCAGCTTAACTGCACCTACCAAAATCTCATTAACAACGCAAACCTGCCATGATCTTCTGTCTTCCTCAGGTGCAAATGCTTAGTCTCCGACGGGATAACCGTTAGTACCTAACCTACTCCTACAAAAGAGCATAGAAACGAACAAAAAAAACAACGCACCAAACAAAATTGCATTGCAATGGTCGGTGAGGGAGGATGACAATGAGTCTCTTTACAGGTTGCTCCATATTAGGCTACAATAATTGTTAATTATTGAGAGCATGACCCAGATTAGGCATAGTCCATTTGTTCGTCAGCCGTAGTCGTTGTTGGACCTCGCGAGGACGTTATCCGTTTAATTGTCTATTTTTTGAAATTATTTTTTTTTTAATCAGTGGTGCGCGCACAGTGTAGTGTTGGTCAATAAAATTTATATAATTTTTTTTATAGTCAATTTGAGTATTTTAATAAAAAGTAAAAATATAGTTTTTATTTTTACAAAAACATTATAACTGTGACTAAACTGTGTTAGAGATTAGTTTTCTTTTTTATTAAATTTTTTGTCTCGTTCGGCTACGGTTATTCGTCAAAAAAAAAATTAAACTACAAAAATGCTTCGAAGTACCGCTAATGGATATCTGGATTCACGTAGATTGATTTTTGATTTTTCCGGCAAAAGCCATTCATACCTTGAGTGAGTAATCATCTTTTATTATTATGGCAATTTTTATTGCGAGTGTTATGAAAACGGGTGGATTATTGGGGATAATTATTTGCACGCCATTTCCCTCGCATATACCTACATAGCTTACTCCCACGCCTCCTCATAGGGGGGTTTGGTCAGAAAAGATCTTTGTGGTTTCTAAGCCGAAACCATTTGAGCTTGAGACCAAACGAAGGCCGAAAATGTTCACGTGCCGGCTAAAAGGAAATGGCCCGTTATCCGTGTGGAGGTTATTGATTTGCGATTATCTCTTAATTGCAACGGCAAATAACCATCAAGGGGTTTTACGCTTCCTATGGTTTGTGCAATGTGTGTTGACGAAGGAGGAGGGGATGGGGAAGTTTTGGGAACGAAGAATCGATAGACTGCGTCAAAACTGGGATTATAAGTGTTTTGCCAAACACTCTTTGCTGCTTCTGTATAATAAAACCGTTAATGTGTATATGTTTGTGTATTTCTCCGTTCGTTTATTCTATGTGAAAGGACCACCAACGATGACCATCATCCATGGTTCAACGTTAATAATTGCTTTTCTGTTCCTGTTCCTCAACATAGGATTAGCAGAACCGCGGTGATTATAATGGGAAGTTCACGTGGCCATATCCAGGCCAGACCATCAGTCGACCGAAAATATACAAACAAAATTTACTGTGTTTGCTTGCTGTGAACCCCCTGTCAGCCATTTTCATTTTTTCATGAGGGACCACTTAGGCAAAATCATTAAATACGAATTTCATGAAAAATTGCGGATAATTTAGATAATTTACAACAAAGTGGGGAATTTGATTGTTGTAATGAAAGTTGGTGTAGTACAAGCACACAGCCGCACAACAGTTTGGGTAGCACATTTATTTTCTAATTGAGAAGTAAATCAAATTTTGCTGTTGTTGTTGTTATTGAGCGAAAAAAGAAAGAGTTTTTGTTTAAAAATGAAGGAACAGGTGTGGAAGAAATTTAAAATGTTTTTTTTTTGCATACTTTTTGTTTGCATTTTATTTACAAAAAAAATTTATGGATTTTTGGAAATTTTTGTTTAGCATTGAATTTAATTTGGATTTGTCAAACTTTTCCACAATTTTTACTTGCGATATATAAGTACTATATGGCAAGTTTTGGATTCGTAAAAAAAATTGAACTCGAGATTTTGATCAAACTTGACTTTACGATGATAGGGAAGACGAAAAAACTGGGTCTTGCAATTCCGTCCGTCTGTCTGTCTGTTGACTCACCTACAGCCTAAGCTCATGGGCCGATTTTAATTAAACTTGGTATAAAGTGGTTGTGGAATACATTCCGCCGACACGTTTTTTTTCATTTTATTTTTAGGACCAAAAATATCGGTACCTGCCACATAATTTTGCTTAGCTTTTTTGGAAAATCTTATTTGTCTCCAAAATGGGCTTACAGATTTTTCTAAAAAAAATCAGAAAATTTTATTAGGTATATGCTACCTTTTTGTGAAAACTAAATTTCCAAAAATTGGTTTTAAATGGTACTTCCCATTAGAACCATTGTCTTTGTTTTCGTTTTTCTCGAAAAGAAATAGACTGATGTTGATAATTTTTTTTATGAAAAATCTAAATAGTATTATGTACCAAAATTTTAAAAAAATTTGTTTTGAATTTTTAAAAAAAGTTTGAAATTTTTTTTTTGAAAACCAAATATTTCGAAAAAGATTGGTTGATTTTCATGAAATTTGGTAACAAGCGGTTTTTTAACATTATCTACAATATTTTGAACAAACATCTTTTTTATACTCAAAATTAACGGTACCTTCCATATAAATGTTAAAAAACCGTTACAGAAAATATAAATTTTCTCGAAAACAACTCCTAAGATTTTGATTAAAATTGTCCTAAATACTAATGTTAGTATGATCTACGATCTGCCAAAAACAAGATTTACAGTTAGCCAGTATTAAGAGTACCTCTCATATAGAACCATTTTCTTTATTTTGGACTATCTCATTATGTGTGTAACCGATTTAAATTAAATTTTTTATAAGAAAGCTTCTAAAAAATTGAAATCATACTGCATATCAAAATTTTTAAAAAAATAAATTTTGGATTCTAAAAAAAAATTAAAATTTTTTTTTTGAAAATTCGATACTTGAAAAACGGGTAGATAATAAATAAATACTAAAAAATTGTGTACCAATTTTTTTTTTTTAATTTTTACAAAATTTTATATATACAAAATTAATTTAAAAAAAAACCGCTCCTACGATTTTAATTTTTTTTTCTCCAAAACTAAGATTAGTTAAAGAAATCAGATGGTGTACTTTTTTTTAGCTCTCAAAGCAATTTAAGAAGATTTTTTTAATAAATTTATTTCGAATTATGTTGATTTTTAATAATTTTTCAATTTAAGCTTTACGATGCCAACGGTTGTAATAAATTATTTTGTGTATGTGTATAGTTTACTAATTTTTAAGGTTTACCATTTTACTATACATTTTGTATACAAAAGCTTTTAATCATTTCTAATAATATTGCGTATCAATTTTTTCAAACAAATAATTTTGGATATAAAAATAAATATTTTTTTGTATTTCGAAAATAGGTAGGTACTTATTTTTTTTTTTCGAAATTCTAATTTTAATTCAGCATTAATAAAAACTAAACAATGGCGTTCTAAATTTGTTTCTTAAAACTCTTTACAAAATTTTATTTTAATAATCCAAAACCATTCCTAGGTTTTTTGATTTTTTTTTCTCATAAATTAATTTTTTTTTAAGGAAATGAGATGGTGTACATCATGTACATCGCATCGTGTTGGTGTCAAAACAATTTCAAAGGCGATTTTGGATAAATTTTGCTATTTCTAATAATTTTTATTTTACCCATTTTTTAGTTTATATACTGTATATACCGTTCATGTTTGGCTGCGACAAGGTGTAATACCTATTATTCATTTTTATATGCTCACATAATACTGCCTTGAACTTAACTACTTCTTTGGCAGTAGGATTCCATAATTAATAATTTTATTTTATACACAATGCCATAGTTGATAATCGGTAGTGTTTATAAAAAAAATCAATTGACGGTTTTTTTCTAGGCCAAAAAAACTGCAAAAGAATAAACTGCTAAAAGCTGTTCAGTTTCTTGTGTCGCATATATTTAGATCAAACAGCCCAACTTCAGCCTTCCCTTGCTCGCACACCTGATAAGGTTATTGAAGATTTTTAATTGGTAATTTTCTTATAAAAAATGACATCGAGTGTGGAGTTCCAAAAGGAAACCAATTGGAAGTTATCAGTGTTGGCCACACCCAGTCTCTTTTTTCTTTTGATATCAGATTAACAGGTGTACAATATACAGGGTGTTTGGTATAAGGTGCACCACAGAGCTAGACCGAGTAGGTTGAGTTAAGACAAGAAAAAAATCGTATGTGTGGGGGGTCTATTTTCCCCCGTTTAGGCAGTAGGGGCAATTTTCTAAAAAATCGACTTGAAATAGAAAAAAATTATTGAAAAAAACGGCAACACTTACAATGTCATGCTATACTTTTTGATTCAAATTATTTGAGAAAACAGTTTTTGAAAAATTAATTTTCAAACTCAAAATTTTGAAAAAATAATGAAAAAAATTGTGTTCAAACTAATAAAAGAATGGATTTCTGGCTTTAAAAAAAGTATAACATGACATTGTACGTGGTACTGTTGTTTTTTAATACTTAATTTTTTTTCTATTTCAAGTCGATTTTTTAGAAAATTGACCCTCCCGCCTGAACGGGGGGAAAAAGACCCCCTCTCATACGATTTTTTTCTTGCCTTAACCCAACTTACTTGCTCTAGCTCTTTGGTGCACCTTATACCGAACACCCTGTATATAGACTTTAAAACCACAGTGTTATTGGTAAATAAACAGCAAGTTCGCGCGACAAGTTGTACATTTTATTTCATTAAATCATTACATTTTTGAATCATCTTTACGTATGGCTATATTTCAGTTTATAACTACAAGAGAAAGTTCGTGGGATCCAGTCATGCATATACATACTTACATTTTTTGAATTTTAGAAAAATGTATAACAAAAATTATATCTTACCTTTTTTTCAAGTTTAAAAAATATATTAAAAGCCAAAAGTGTCCAAAAGTTTTGGTTTAACATTTAAGTAGGTTATCTAAAATATGGGGTTACAGTTGGGTCCCGGTTATTTGTTTTATTTTAGTGTGTAAAATTAGCCCAATAATAGATTTGAATAAATTAATTTCCTTAAATTTAAACATTAGTTTATTTTTATTAAATTCAAAATTTAAGTTTAACATTCGACCTTTAAATCTTAAGAACCTTTGAAAATAACTCTGTGCTTGTAACTGATATTAGTCTAATTAACCATGAAAGTTTTAAACTTAAACAAGTAAGTGCAAGCTTAATAAAAAAGATGTAATTTTGTTTTTCTTTTAAGAAAAAACATCTCATTTGACCAAATTAAATCATTTTTTCTACCCAAAACCCAAAGCAAGAATTAATACGATAATATAAGTTAAATCGGAATTTAATAGTCTTTATTAAATTTTATCTTCTTTTCAAGCTCATACACTTACATATATGTAATTTATTTTCATATTGTTTGTTACAACAATCAAATTCAACAGATAACTATGTCATCTAAAGCCATATCTGATATATTTACTATTGCAACAAAATGTAAGCTAAAACCATATCTTAATTGTAAATACATTGTATGTCCATAATCCATGGACTTAGGATTTCAAATTATCCTCAATTTTAAGGACAGCATATCTCGATTAAAACCATTTATGAAGTTCTAGACCTAAAAAACCCTACTTCAATAACCTATCGTTTTCTCCTCTGTCAATTTTTTTGTTTTGATTATCTCCTTTTGTATGGAGATTCCAAAGTGCCAATTACACCCTTAAGCCCTAAGGGATGTCTTTACAAAAAAAAAAAACACAAATAATTTAACTAAACTAATTTCTTCCTTCATTTTTTTTCTTACAGTCCTTTTGGTATGAGCGACACTGCTAGCAACAATAATGACAGCCTACCGAACAGTCCAATCAATAATAACAATAGCAGCCTATTGAACAACAATATTAGCGTATGCAACAACAACAATAACAACGCCAGTAGCCCCAACAATAACAATAATAATAACAATACGAGAAATGCGAATAACAATGTCCCAACGGACACACTTATCCGCATGGACACGTCGGATATCCCATTCGACGAGGAACCGGATCCAGATACGATAAAAATGTTTGTTGGCCAAGTTCCAAAGTCAATGGATGAACGCCAGCTGCGGGAGATGTTCGAGGAGTTTGGTCGGGTCCATTCGATTAATGTTCTTCGTGATAAAGCCACCGGAATCAGCAAGGGTAAGTTCACATTTTCAATTATCTAATTACAAAAATAAAACAACAACAACAACCAAAGAGATGTCTGTATACCTCTATTGTAGAGGATGATAATGCTGATGCGATGGTATTATAATCATTGTGATGGTAACTAGAATTATCAAAGTGGGTGGTAGGATGTTTGCAAAGATTGTGCATTGAATGAACACAATTAGCTTCCTTTACTCTTCCACCCTCTCTCTATCTCTCTCTCCCTCACTCTCTCTCTCTCTCTCTCTCTCACTTATAAAACTTATACTTGGGAATGGTAGTAAGATTTAACGACCAGCGCTGTCGATTTTGAAAAAAAAAAATAAAGTATTCCGAGTTTTTAATGAGATTATTTCAAATCTGAGGAAAGTAGGTACCTACATACATAAATTTAAACAAACAAAAAAATCGGGGGCACAACAACTCATGAAGAACAAAAAGAAAAATAATTCTTTTATTTGTGTTTTCCTTCTTCTTAATGAAGAACTAGGCCAGGCTAGTGACTTACAACTCTCAACCATTTCTGTGTGCGTGTCTGCAGGAATGAAGGCGACCTACAGTTTATTGCTGAATCCGAGCGGCTTTTTTTTATGACAGGAGATGAATGGTTTGTCACTTCCTCGCAAGACGCAGCAGTAGCCCTGAATAACATATTTGCCACGGGCTACTAGGGGAGTAGGTTCGGAGAATGAAAATAATTTATATTATTACTAGCCGATAAAACCCGGCGTTGCCCGGGTCTTCTTTAGTAAAACCTTATGACAACCAAATATCGACCAAAAAGATGATTTAAAATCAGCACTCGAAAAATGTTCAGCTTAAAGAGCGCTACACACCATCCATGTTACTTGTCAGGTAACACTGACGTTTTTTTTGTCAGGTAACATTGAAAATAAGCCTCCACACGTATCAATGAACATTGACAATTATTTTCCTAAAATTATGTGTGTGGGTTGTGTGGGCTTGCTTTTGAATAAAAATGTAATGCACCTAATTATGTACCTACCTGCCTGCCTATAGTGTAATTTTAAGACAACTTTGAAAATCAGACTATTTGTATGTTATGTTATACCTACCTGCCATTACCCCCTAAGGAACGAACGACCGTGAATTGTGTTAGTAACCACTTGACAAAGAAATTAATAATTTATCAATGGAATGTTAAATTTTTTCTTCTTCTCTACCATATACCTACCATATTCTTATTGCCGTCTATGAAGAATAATTCCGTGCCAAAAAACCGGAATACATTTTTTACCACCCCACCCATCACTTATCAACATCAAAAAAATTTTACCACTTGTACTACCTAAATAAAGTAGGTACCTACCTATTAAAATAAAAATACATAATGTAGGTAGGTATTACGTAAAAAAAAAAATTTGAGCCCATTCTGGAAACCAGATCCCTCCTTGCGCACGTTCTTGTCTTCTTGTGTTCCCACATTACATTTAATCTTCATTTAAAATCTCGAACCTTGAAAATCCGATCATTAGAACTCAAGGTGTAAATTTTGCTGATTTGAACGTAATAAGCACCCCCACATCACCTTTGCTTACCTACGCCCTTGACTATGTAGTTACTCAATAAAAAGAATTAGAAAAACAAATATATTAGTGATTCAAGTGCCCCCTTACCCCTTATTGTGCACGCTCTTGCCACTAAATAAGTTCGTTTCCATTCACCATCACCATCACCAACCACCAACCTCCAAACCAACAAAAATTTCAGTTTTACCTTAAAATCCAACAATTAGAACTCACGTTGTAAATTTAGTCGATTTTCATGTAATAAGCATCCCTCTATCCTATTTACGTGCGCCCTTGATTGTGTAATTACTCAGAAAAAAAAATTGAAAATAATTTGTATAAGGGGCGCAAATGCCCCCTTACCCCTCCTTGTGCACGCCTTTGCCTCTAAATAAGTTCGATTCCATTCACCATCACCAAGCACCCACCGCTAAACCAACCAATTTTAGTAGATTAGATACCTACAAACATTTTTTTTCTGCTGCAAATATGTACCTATTATACCTACCTACTCATACCTATACCTACTCCACTCATTTCTTACTACACTATAGAGAATACCTACTGTTTATGTTTTGTTTTGTTTTACCATACCTTCCTATACACAAAAATATCACCACGATTCGTCGACGGCGAAACGCGAAAACAGTCAACTCTACTCACTATATCTCGCTCCCACCTACCAAGGCACAGTGCACATGGTTTGAATTGTTTTTTTTTTTTATTTTTTGACGATGAAGAATAATTCGCTGCCAAAAAACCTGCATACAGATTTTTACCACCCCACCATCACTTATCCTCATGAAAAAATTTGTAGCTAACCTAAATAAAGTATTAAAAAACCAACCACCCACCGCCAAACCAACCAATTTCAGTCTTACCTGAAAATCCAACAATTAGAACTCAAGTTGTGAATTAACTAAGCCGATTTATAAGCACCCCCCATCCTATTTACGTGCGCCCTTGATTGTTTAATTTACTCAGAAAAAAAAATTAAAAATAATTTTTATTAGGGGTGCATTAAATGCCCATTACCCCTCCTTGTGCACGTCCCTTGCCTATAAGTTCGTTTCCATTTACCATATCCAGCAAACACCCACCACCAAACCAAACAATTTCAGTAGCAAACATTTATTTCTGCTGCAAATATTATACCTACCTTACTCATATACATATATATACCCTACTCCACTCATTTCGTACTATAGAGAAAATCCCTACCGTTGATGTTTTTTTTTTTTTTTATTTGAACTTTTCCTATTAAACAAAAATATCAACACGATTCGTTGCCGGTGAAAACAACTCTACTCACTATCTCGCTCCCACCTACCAAGGCACATTATTCTGCACATGGTTTGAATTGTTTTTTTTTTTGATGAAGATTTTTAACTACCCATTACTTATTTTCATCAAAAATTTTCCCTAAAACAAAAAAAAACAAAAATTTTACCCTACCTAAACAACTTTTTTTTTTTGAGCCGATTCCGATTCCAGAAATCAGCCCACCAAAAATTTGATTTGACGAACCGGATTACACCGGAACCAGTCAAATCCCCAACCCCACAATCCCACATGCCACAAAAGGCAATTTTTGCATGGCAAAACAACTCCTCCTTATAAATAATTGAGCTTGAAGTAAATGTGAGTTGAAAATCTATAAAACAGAATTTTGCAAGGAAAATACCTACATGCTTGATTTTAGAAAATTTCCATACGATTTTTTTTGTGGTAAGTTTTTAATTTGTTTATTATTCTGTATTTAACAAAAATTTTCTTTTCTGCTGTATCCTATAGCATACCAGATAAGTGAAATTTCTATTATATCTATTTTTTAAAAGAGTTTTTTTTTTTGTTTGTGAGTTTAGTGCATACATACAGCCAAACTGACAAACAAAAAAAGTTACTCTTTTATATAATAGTATAGATTCTCTTAAAATAACCAATATTACATTTTGCATCCAGTTATGTCTTATGGCTTTAAAATTCTAAAATTAGTTTGCATTTTAATTTATTTTTATGAAATTCGCCATATTTGCTAAGCTGACCAAGCACAGCATGGACGTGTAATCCAAAATCCAGGAATGCTGTCCATTGTATGAAGAAATTCTGATTGTTATAAAATCATGAATTTTGGTAGAAGGGTAGAGCTTGCAATGCATTCTAAGGAAAGGAAAAATTGAAAATTTTTCATTAACTATTCTGGGACCATGGTATTACATGACTTTCTCAGAATTGTTATCAATTTTATGGAGGTTTTCTGATTGTTGTACAATGATACAACTTAAAGGCTTGGATGCATTAAAAATTGAAATTTAAAAAAAAAAAAAAATGAAAACAGAGCAAAAAGTAATGAAATCACATCAATAATAAAAAATTAAAAAAAAAGCCAAATTCTTTTACAAAATTTTATTATAAATAAAAAAAAAATAAAAAATTATAATTCTACATTTTCTTCTTCATAATGTAGCTACATTGTTGGTTACCAATGTCTAGAAGAGCAGGCTCGTGCGATGAAGTACGATTTATTATTGAATGTATTAAACATTAAAAATGTACAAATGTTTATTTTTTTCGAAAACAAAACTATTTTATTGAATATGGGGCTACCTTTGGCACCTCTTATAGATTAACTCGACAAAGGTCAAACTGATTTTAGTCAAATTTTTCTGTTCTGTAAGCCGCAAATTATTAAAAAAACTATTTTGTATTCTTTGGTTTTAAAATAATTTTTTGAAAACTTGCTATTTCCAAAACTTGGCACCAAGCTATTTTTTAACACCATCTATTTAATTTTAAACAGAAATGTATCCCATAACCGAACAGTAATAATAATGTTAAGCGAAACATTTTAAATTTAAAGTTAAAGTCGTTAAAAATTTTCTGAAAAATTAGTTTTACTTCGAATGTAATTTTTCAAATTAAAATTAATTTCATTTCATCAAAAAAAATATGCAAATATAAGATAGAGTCAATACTCTAAGCCCGAAAAACTAAAATATATCTATTTTACTATCTTGTTTTATGATTAGAATTTTTGTTTTTTTTTTTTGTTAAAGAATATAAGAAATTTTTAAAAAACTTACTGTCATTCTTAAAAATGGCTCATGCTTTTAGAAAATATCTTATCAGAAAAGTGTTAACGACTATAACTCAAAAAAAAAAATATTATGTCACTTTATTCCTTCTCATTCTTTACGCTCCAGTTGTTTAAAATCGGTTAAGAAAAATCGTATTTTGCCCGAAAACGACTCCTTTCATTTAACAGAAACAAATTTTGCATTAAAGCAGTAGTTATCAACAGTACCTCTTATAGAACAGTGTTTTTTAATCATTATTTTCTGTTAAGCCAATTTAAATGCTAAAATGAAAATTATTTTTTTTGAAAATTTGATATATGGGGTAGATAACGATTTTCAAATTTTATTTTACAGTTCATATCGATAAATAATAATTGACGCATACAAAATTGACGCACTTTTGTTCTCTTCAAAACGTTAACAAAATTGTATAGGTTTAAAAAAAAATAATTTTTTAAAAACTGCTTCAATTTTCATTTTTTTTCTCGTTAAGATATTCTATGGTTTTTGTGCGTCTATATCTTCTGAAAACATTGCGATGTGACTGCACTTGTAAAAAACAATATCATTTAGACTTTTCAAAACTTTGTGCATAAGATCAAAATAAGTTGATTCCTTTTCGAGGAAAGCGCAAATAAAAAAATCGGGAAAACTATAGGTTAATTAAAATTAACTGATTTCTTTTTTTAATCTGTGAAGCCATATTGAAGAAAAATAAGACTTTTAAAAATGCCTCACTTCTATGATTGTATTAGTTACTTAGAATTAAATATTATGTCCTTCCCTTCTGATTATACAGTTTGTGTTCATGTGCAGTAGCTTTTTACTAAGGTATAGCCGATTCAAAAAGCCTTCTACACATTGAAAATTACTTTAACCTAACATGTTTTCACGATAACTTCTAATAATATGCCATAATTAAGAGAGCTTTCATTAAAAAGTAGTTTTAATGAAGGTTAACTAGTCTTCATCACAGTACACAAATCTAAGGTAATATCTTGCGCAGGTTGTCAGAAATTAAAAAATGGTTGCTCGAGTGCTCCCACAAACTTCACTTCACAACGCAATATTAAAAACAACAACAAATATCGAAATTTAAAAAATGGTTGCTTGAGTGCTCCCAAAAACTTTACACAACAATATTAAAAACAACAACAAATATCGAAGTTTGACATGTAAATGGGCACTGGATCCACCATTTTTGTAGATGCGCAGAACAGAACAAAAATGAAAACGCTAATGATATTACCTTTAATATATATACCGTGAGTCTTCATAATCCTCATTTTCGACTTCCATTTTTCTTTATTGTTTTGCATGACTTCATGACCTTTTTTTAACAAAAAAAATAAAGGATACTTTTCTTGCTTTATACATATACCAACAGCATCCATCACCTTAATATCTGCGTGAATCTCAATGCCACTGCAGCACTGGCCCAAACATCATTTCCAACTGGCTCACTCACGCTTCATGTCCTTGACTGGGCAGATCTATTTTATTATCGCAACATAGCCAACAGCAACAAAACCAAAGTAAAATCTTATGTATGTCAAAATATCATCCTTCTTGCTGCATGCAATATTCCTTTCTCTTCTGCAACTGACAATCGTAACAAAAAACAAAAAAAAATGCTCTAAATACAAAACGCACCAAACTAGAGCACGTAGTACGATGACGGACAAAAGCACTTAACAAATCTCCTCTTTTGACCGAATAACACTTCATGCCCACGAAATGAGTACTTTTGCATCTTCTGTATCGCATCATCGTGCTTCGTTCGTGCCCCAACAGCCACAACTGTTGGCCACTACAAAAGCAGAAGAAGCAAAACAAAAAAATTAGATAAGCCAAACGCTGCACTGGCTGGAGCTTCAGCATCAGTAGCAAACACTTTAGTTAACCATTATTTGTGGGCGACTCATAAAATGAAGCAACCTAATTCTCCTGATGTGAAAAACAAATAGAACCGAATCCTGCTCATACAGTGAGGTCTGGCATTTATTTTTTTTTAAGTTGAAGATGAGAGTGTTGCTATATATGTAGTTTTATTCAATTCCAACAAAATCTGTTACAGTAAAACCCGCTTTAAAAAACTGCAAAATTTTACAGTCTTTCGCTTAAGTGGGTTTTTCACTTAAACGAACCCCGCTTAAGTCAAAAAAATTTCACTTAAGCGGATCTAAAAATTCCACTAAGCGGAAAATTAATGCTAGAAAGAATTATATTTATCTTTGAATTATGAAAATGTAATTTTCTTTTTAATAATGTCCAAATACGTATACCTCTTTAGCCATTTAAAATATTGTTTTAGATTTTTGTTTGAGAGGACAAAAGCAATTTGTTTATAAAATATAAATGTAAACGTTTGTGAAATACTCAGAGATACAAATGTCACTTTCGTGGTGAAAATGGTGAAGGGTAAAAAATAAAGAAGAAACGAAAGCACTCAGCAAATTTTTCGTTCGATGGGATTCAATTTTTTTTTTTTCACTTAAGAGATTTTTTTTTCAATAAATAATATAAAATTGAACTAAAAATATGTTTCAGGTATCCGGGTTTTTCACTTAAGCGGAGTGTTTTAAAGGTAATTGGTCGAAGAATACTCGGGGTTGAAAAAAGTGTTACAGATAAGCGGGTTTCTCTTAAGCGGGTTTTACTGTATTTAAAGAGAAACTATATCATACATTTTTATAAATAACATATCATTTAAAATAATTTTGTTATGAAGCCTTTTCAGCAACAATTTCAATAAAGTTCAACTAAAATGATGTAGTTTTAGCTCGTAGCACTGTTAAAATTGAAAAGTAAGGAAATAGTAAACAGCATTACAATGTGAAGCTGTATAGCTGTATCATGAAATTTATGGGTCTGCCTCTATTGTGAGCAAAAATAAGCTTCTTTTTATTTATTTACTTTTTTTTTAGTTTTTCGTAAATAACACTTAGAAAAAACAGCCTTAGCCATTTTTGATATAAAGTATTAGTTGTACAAAATTGTACAAATAATACGTTTAAATAATATTTACTAAGTCTAGATAAACCGTCGCCAATTAAAAATCCAAACAAATACATATACGCACTTAAAAAACATAAAATGTGTCTTGCATTAGATGGGACAAAAAGCTATGGCGTGTGATTGAGACAAGGAAAACATCGCATCGTATAGAAGGGAGGTCATTTTCCCTCTACTCAGGCGGGAGATGCAATTTTCTACAAGATCGACTTGAAAAAACAATAAAAAAAAAAAGACAATAAAGGCAGAAATCCATTCATTTATTTTGTTTTTAAATTATTTTATTTTAATGAAAAGTTTTTGAAAAATTAATTTTCAAACTCAAAATTTTGATTTTTTTTCAAAAAAGCAGAATTTCTTGTTGAGAATATTTAATGCTCTTATCAATGTTTAGTCAAACATTAAAAACTAGATGAATGAATGTCTTCTAGCTTTTAATAAAAATAACTAAATAATAAATATTTGAACTTAAAAAAAAGTACAACCTAACATTCCATTTCCCAGATTGGTCGCTCCCTAAAAAGAAAAAATGAAAAACTATACAAAATCATGAAAATGTTTGTTTTTCTAAATTCTCTTCACAAAATAAAAACAGCATAATAAAACTTTCCTCATACATCATCTTAATATATTATTATCTTAAGATATCTTAAATAAACCTCTGCTTTTTCCGTTTTTGGATTCATTAAATGTGCAGTACCTACCAGAATAACCGAGATTTGTTCGTCATCTTTCGAATTTGTTTTGCGATTGTGATAGCTAACCACAAAAAATGTTGGTTCTATTGATTTCCAATCCTTTATTTTTTTTTTTTAATATCTCTTCTTCATAAAAAACGTGCCCTCAACTTACTTCCTGAACAGAACACAATGTTTCTACAGTACAATTTTTTAATCTCTCACAATACAGCTGCACAACTTTATGAGTATTTTGCCAAAAAAAACTTAACAATAAGGTGGTGTACGGGCTGTGAATCAACACTTTTTATTGGTTATATTTTTTTCTTTAATTCATAGTTTTTACGCAACATAAATTAAATTCAATTTAATTAATTTCAATTCAGTCCTGTACGTGAAAAGTTAAAAGTTTGCGAGTTCTTGCGGCTTCGGTTGCAGCTCCGTGTTTTTTTTTGTATTCAGTCAAATGTTCGTGAAAAACTGGTTTTGTCATTAATGACTTCTATCTACATCAACAAACAACACACTTCAACCGTTTTAACAAAATTCAATCTAAGACCAAAATAATTATTGTTCATACTGAGTATGATAAGTAATATTTTAAAATGTGCGTCACAGAATGTATATACAAACTGCTGTGACTCTGCAAAAATGGTACACTGTGGCGTATACGTACTTTTTTTTATTCCAATATTTTATTTTTTGCTTTACTGGGTGTCCCCTAATTCATGCATGATATTTTTGGGAATGATTCCTGTGATCATTAAAAAAAAAATTGTATGAGCAAACAATTATCTCCTGATCCCGAGATAGGGAGGGGCAATTTCTGAAAACTTTACTTAAAATGGAAAAATAAAAAATATACAAAATTATATTTATGCTATACATTTATGTATGTATGTACTATTTTTACTTGCTCTTTAGGATACGGTTTCGTTTCGCGCCTTAAAAAATTAGCCCAAATTGAAATTTGAACTTTTTTGAAAAAATTTCCTTATTTTTTAGTTATTCACGTATGTATAGCTCTTTAAAGGTGTGACCGGTTCTATCCGAGGGCGGTCTATTTCCCCCTGTTTAGGCGGGAAGGCTAATTTTCTATAAAATCGAAATATTAAAAACATCGGCAATATCTACAATGCCACGCTGTATTTTTTTTAAAGCCAGAAGCCACTGTTTTTATTCGTTTTTTTATTAAATTTATTTTAGAGAATAGTTTTTTTTTTTAAAAAGAATTTTCAAACTCAAAATTTCAAAAAATAATGAAAAAAACTGTGTTCAAACTAATTTGTTCAAAGTTTTAAGTTATTAAGTAGTATTTTTGTTTTGATGCTCCTATTAATTTATAGTCAGAAACTGAAGAGTAGATGCTCAAGTGTTTTTAAATTTTTTAGAAAAATAAAGGAAAGTCAATTTAAACAAAATTGACTTAAAACATAAAAAATATATTAAAAAACAACAGTAATTGCTATAACGGCATGCAATAACTTTTTGTAGAGCTAGAATTTGTAATAAAAAGTTTTTCAACAATTAATTTCAAACTTAAATTTTTTGAAAAAAAAAATAAAAAATTTTATTCAAACTGATTTTGTTCAAAATTTTACGTTATTAAGTAGTTTTTTTGTTTGTTATGTATTGAATGCTCGCATCAATTATTAGTCAAACAGCCAAAATGTTTTCTAGTTTTTGAAAAAATTGAAAATAACAAAAGTAAGTTTTCCATCCGTTATTTTGTTGCTCCAAAGATCCTATTTCTACTAATCAAGTAGTAAATTAGTTTTGGTAACTTTCAATTTTCTCAAAAACTAAAAGACATTAAATTGAAAACTGGATTCCTAAATTTTAGGAATCCAGTTTTCAATGCTTGACTACAAATTATTATTAGGAGCATCGAATATTAAAAACAAAAATATTACTTAGGTAATAACGTAAAATTTGAATAAAATTAGATTGAACACAATTTTTTTTTATTATTTCATTTCATTATCTAGGTCTATGTTCGATCCCCAGCCTCGCCACCTAATAATTTTTAAAATAAAACGGCTACTGCCTCTTGCGATGAAGTCACTAATCCTCCAGGAATATTTTTCTCTTGTCATGTGTCCATCCTCTAAGAGTCTAAGCCGTTGGTAATTGTTAGAAAATTATATGTATAGTACATGTACATTGGTTGACAGTGTAAATCACTGGGTCTTTCGTTCCAAATATTTTTTTTACATAACACAGAAGTCTATCTTGATTAAATCATTTTCGACTGAAAAATAATAATTTTTTTACAAAATACAAAATTCAAAATAAATTCACGTAAGTCTCTTTATCATGACCCATAGTAGTCAACCAATTCATTAAAACACCATTATCTCTTCTCACCCAGATGATTTTTATAAGGATCTTTAGTAATCATTATACATTAATGATATTTGTCTTCTGCCTACCTTAATCTACACAAATATTACCTATTCTGTCCAAACAAATCTTACCAAAAATTTTCTCGAAGCACGCAACAATTATTGATGAACGTTCACGCCACGCCGCACCGCATCCGTCGCGATTATTGCCATCCAAAAAATGCCCATTCATTCAATACAAAAATATCAACCATAATTCAAGTGACAGAAATCTCCCCCAGGGGTCACCAGCTAAGTGAACAATTAATTATACACCAAATGGGTAGGCAATCACACTGACATTAACCCACTATCAGTCTTACTCAATAGACCCTCTAGGGCATTTTCCTTTCACCACTTTTGTAACTCACAACATATAATAAGGACGAAGAAAAAAAAGTAATCATAAAAAAGGATTCCCAAGAAGATCCTTAACAAAAAAAAAAAAAAAAACTGAAAAAAGGATTCCAACAAACCGTAAACATTCATCATCTCGATTTCTTCTATAGCTAAATGGTGAAAGGCAAAAGACATCACAAGGACACGGCCATAATAACGACGAAGAAGAATTAATAATACAAAAATAGGTATAATCTATATACAAATTTAAGTATATGTAGGTATTTTTTGACTTAAATGGCCTGAAACGAAATAAACGTCAGAAACATTTCGATTGCTTTCACATTAGTTTACCATGAATTCTCATATGTATGTATGTCTTTGAGTATAATATGTACTACCCCATCCCAACCTCAACACAACATACCACAAAAACATAACCACACACCGCGCATTCACCAACGACGACAAGTACAATGAATTAAAAGTATCACTCAACTCAACCTATACATGACCTTATTTCCGTCGTATCGTTTTTTTTTTCTTGTTCCGCCTGTTATTTCCAGGATGAAGAAAAAAAAATTAATACAAAGAAAGAAAAAAAAATAACCAAGAAAAAGTTTGAAAAAAAGGGAAAAACTCTTATAAATCTTCGGGAAGATAATAAAATGCGTGTGCATATGAAAGCCCAATTGTTCGGTGAACAAAAAAGAAAATTATGGAGTGGAAGGAAGAGCCATCCATTCCTTAACATATCATCTCCTCCACATACCGACTACAACCAGGGCCGCCCTATTCATGGAGGCAAACAAAGGTTTCGGCAAATAGCCCAGGCACAATGTTCTTTTACTTCTGTGGAGATGTGAATATTTTTCAACTGCGACTATCTTTATTTTGACTTCACAAATACCCTCTTTAATAAAAGCCCATTGTGATATAATCTGCGTTCAAAACATTTAAGGTCAAATGTCGAAAATTAAATTTTTTTTTCATAAAATTTTAAACGGTAAATTACTTTCGAAAATTTGATGGTGGAGCGCGAAACACATTTTTTTTTTAAATCTCATAAGATTTAATGTGAAATTTTATTTAAATTTTTTTCGCACAGGGTGTCCAGGGGCAAGTTGATTTTTCAAAATCCTGCACGAATGAGGGGACACCTTGTATAGGTACTAAATGGCAATTTTTGGATTCGTAAAATAAATCGAACTCCGAATTTGATCAAATTTGACATAATACGATTATAGGGAAGACGAAAAAGTTGATCTCTCAATTTCGTCCGTCTGTCTGTCGGTTCGTTTACACTTCACAGCCTAAACGGATGGGTCGATTTTATTTAAACTTGGTATTAGCGTTTTTGGAACATTCCCTCGACACATTTTTTTTTAATTTTTTAGGACCAAAAATACTAGTACCTGCGATATAATTTCTTTTAGCATTTTTGGAAAATCTAATTTTTCTCAAAAATGACTCCACAGATTTTTCTAAAGAAATATATATAAATTTAAACAAATACCTATAGGCTAACTTTTGATGTAAACACAATATCCGGGAAATGCTATTTAATGGTACCTCCCCATAGAATAGACATACCTTTTCTTCTTAAACTTGCTTTATTTGCAAATCAAGAAGCAAATAAAAAACTGTTTGTTTTTTTTTTTAATATTTAATTAAAAAAAAAATAAAATGATTTTAAAATATTATATAATGTCAAATGAAAACTATTTTGGAACACACTATGAGATGCTATATTAGCTATATAGGGAGTGTTCTAAGTTCGTCAGGGAAAAACAAGTTGCCAAAGTCTCTAAGCTAAGCTTGTTATCATCAGAAGTGCAGATATAACTCAGCTGGATGAGCTAGTGGCTTATAAAAATGTTTTTGGTATGGTGGTTGCAGGAGTGGTGAGAAATATAATTGAAAGAAACAATGAAGAAGCTTCGCAAAGAGTTCAGTAGTATGATTGAAGATTGCTTTAAGATGAAGAAAAACTACGGATGTGTTAAAAAGAGGGACATTTGCTTCCCCTCTTTTCATTTAAAGTCTTTGGGGAGAAAAAAGTTCTTGAGATAAAAAAGGGGCAATCCCCCAAAAAGGGGAGGCGAAAGGTAATACTACATAGAACCATTTTTTTATTTTAGTTTTTCTTCGAAAGGAAGTAAGCTGATTGTGACCATTTTTTCTAATGCATTATTGGTTTAAAAGTTATTTTAATTTTTTTTGTTAATTTTTTGTTTTTTAAAAAATTTTTTGGAAAACGACTTGATCGATTTTTACGAAACTTGGTATGGAGCGGTTTTTTTAAATTATCTTCAATATTTTCAACAACAATTACTTTATTAGCTAAAACTAATGGTACCTTCCTTATAAATGTTTAAAAACCGTTATAGAAAATCTAAATTTTCTCAAAAACCACTAATACGATTTTTATTTAAATTGTTCTAAATAATAAAATTCATGCAGCCTATCATTTCCCAAAAACAAAATTTACAGTACCTCTCATAGAACCATTTTTTGATTTTAGGCTATCTCATTTTTTGTACAACCGATTAAAATTAAATTCTAGTAAGTTGAAATCATACTGCATATCAAAATTTTCAAAAAAAAAAAATTCGAATTTTTCGATATTTTAAAAACGGGCAGTTAATTTTTTTTTTTTAAATTCAATTTTTAACTCTACATTAATAAATGCTAAAAATGGTGTACCACTTTATTTTCTTAAAAGTGTTCAAAAAAATTTGTATATATGTATAAAATATAATTTAAAAAGCATGCTCTTACGACTTTGAATTTTTTTTTCTCATAACTAAAATTTGTTACAGAAATCAGATGGTGTACTTTTTTTTAGTTCTCAAAACAATTAATAAAGTTTTTATTTTAATAATTTAATAATTAATAAGACTTATAGGACGTAGAATTCTAATAATTTTCCAATTTAAACTCTACGTTTGAAGATTATGGTAAATATATATGTGCAGTGTACTATATTGTTCATTTTGTATACTCACATAAAAAATATTTCTTTTAAAATCATATGAATAGGTTTATGTACGTATTTAGATTTTAAAATCACAGTGTGATCATATTAGTATATACATATAAGATCAAGTTTGTGCATTTTTTTTTTCATTTTTTGGGACCAAAAATCACGGTACCTGCTGCCTTATAATTGTTTTGCATTTTTGGAAAATCCACAATTTTTTATATAACAAAAAAATTAAATAGGTATAAAAGTTCCCAAATGGTTTTAAATGGTGTCACCCATAGAACCATTTTATTTTCGCTTCTATCGATTTTTATATTTTTTTTTTTTAATTTTATGGTATACAAATACAAAATTTGTAAATCTTTTCGATTTTATTTCGAACACGACATTACAGAAAATATAAATGTTCTCAAAAGTAACCGCTACGATTTTGATTAAAATTGATCTATGTACAATGTGCATATATTTATATACCTACTTACATTATTACAGCCTACCGTCTTGCAAAAACAAAATTTACAGTTAACCATTACTTACAGCTCATTTTGGCCTAAATGGTTCTTTGAACATAATTGTCATAATTTCGCGTTCCGTTAAAAAAAAATATAATGCCTTATTAATTTTGTTTCTTGAAAATTAGTTAGGTACATACTCTTTATGATCAAGAATTAGAATTATAGTTTTCCACATAATTTACCGCAAATTTACAACCTAGAATAAAAGGTGGATTTCATTATGTTTAGTGCTAAACCTTGGGCGCTAAGTTTGCTCAATCCAGAACTGGTGTCACCACCAAAAATAGAATGGAGTTATTTTTTTTTGCTGTTTTGTTGTCCGTAAAAAACCCTCACCATCCATCAGGACCACTTTTGCTTTCACAATACATATAATAAAGGGGGAAACAACGAAGCGACGGCGACGCACGGCGAAAAAACGGAAAAGGACAAAACTTGTTGGAGGATTTCATTTTGCTGCTATTATTATTGTTTTCATCTCCTGGTTCTTCATTATTTTGGATAAAATAACGAATTTCATTATTTACGACTTTCTGGTTGAGAGGTCACCAAATGTGATCAGAGATACTTTAGGCTCGTATTTTTTTTTGTTTCTATTGGATTAAGCCCAGATGCTTCGGTTTTTATCCTCTGAAAGAGAAAAAACAATAAAATTTGTCTATATGTATATCTGCAAAATTTAACATCACGCAGAAATAGGCAACAAACACAAAAAAAAAAAATATCAATCCAAAGGACGAAATGGCCAAAACAAACAGTATACGAATAAATGAAACTTTATCCCAAATTGTTTTATCCTGATTTATGAGTTCTACTAGTTCTGGCCTATACTCACTGCTTAAGTGTACGACAGTGTTGTTTTAGCCTGGCGATTTACGAAGGTACCTAGTGAAGTTATTTTGTTTTTAATGAAAGCTGAGAACCTGCTGTTTTTTACAGCTATACACTCCACGTCCACGCACGCACTCTTAATGTTTGTTTTTAATTCAAAGAAAAGAATAAAACAGTGTGACTGAAATTGAAAACTGTTTAAATTAACTATGTTTTGATGAGGGTACCTACCTCATTTTTTTTTTTTTTTTTTGTTGAAAGGTTTCTGAAGTTTATTTTATTTTCAAGGACAAAAACAGCAAAAAAAAATTGTAAACACCTAATTTATTACCGGAAGATTAAATAAAATTTACTATATTTCCTTCATCACGAATATTCTTGTATATATCTATACTTGCTTTATAAGGGCAAGTAGGTATTGGTTTAGTGTGAAAACAAGTTACGGGGTTGTAATCAAAATTGACACTACAATGATGGAGAAGTCCGTGGGTGCGCCATACTTTCCATCTCGTCGGTCGCACACTGGGACCCGCTATACCAGAGCCGTGCCCAAAACTCAAAAATGGAAAACAGTACCGTTCGATGTTTTTGTTATTACTTTTGTTGATTACATATTCCGACATCTTTTGGTCCCATTTTAATTACTTTGAAGGTACTTACCACAGCAAAATACCTTTTCCGAAGTAGTGGATTTCGATGCCGGGAAATGTTTTACAGTGTTTTTATCACTCATTTGAGGCTTTTTAGTTGTTGTGTTGTGCAACAAATACAAAAACCAAGTTATATGTTATATGGATCAAGGTAAAATGAATTTATTAAACATTTTTCGTAATCAAATTTATATCTCTAACGGGAAATATTTCATTTTGAGGAGAACAGTAAGTCAAAAAAATTAATTTCACTTTATTTCAAAATTGCGCAACGAACTTTTAAAACTGTTTATGCACATTTATGCACTAGTTATTTTTTTGTAACAAACTGAAGTCGAAAGCAAAAGTGGGTTGCGCGAATTTTTTTAATAATTTTATTTTCCGATATTGTTTAACATGATTTTTCGGAGTATACGTATTCTAGGGTCAAAAAAGCAATCAGTATAATATAAAATGATTGGTGTCGACGCAGAATTTGACTTCCTCAAGCATACCCAAAGTTCCCCGAAATCCCCGTGTTCGCTTTTTTTATGGTCGCTTTCAAAGACGGGGGCAAGGGATGAGAGAGGATGTTTTGAATCTGAAATATTTTTTTGGGACAATCTTAGCATATGGCCCATGATTTTGGGGTAGATTTTAATGCTTAATCCAATGAGACTAAAATCAAAACGATACGACGTCTTTGAACAAAGTTATAGTTACTTTTATCAAATGATGACTTTTTTTAAGCGCGACAGTATAAAAACAATCCTAAAAATTTTTTAGATTCAATGACCTGTTAATGAAACTTGAAATAAATGTTCATTTCAATCTTTAAAATTTTTTTATGACTTTTGGTTAAAATGGGCTTCGCCCAGTCACAATAGTTGCGCTCATCAGTTAGATGCTACCGTACCCTTCTAGGACGCAATATTTTGTTCGATGATTATTGACAATGATAAAATCTACAGTACAAAAGTAGTGTAAGTTATATTATTCTAGGAATATTTAGTTAAATTCAAAACATTGCGTCTTTAAAAGATACAAAAACATCTAACTTATGAGCCCAACTCGTGCCTGGGCAAAACGCATTTCAACTAAGGGTCATACAATATAGTCCACGAATACGAAAACTATATAATTCTTTTATTGTTGGCGTTTTTCTTCTTATTTGTTTCATTTATCATAAAATAAAAATCAAGAATCAAAAATGTACACAAAAATAACTACGGTTCTATTTTGGGTCCAATATTTTACGAAAAACACGGTAATTTTCGCTGAGTAAAGAGACCAAAGAAGCTCGCACTACAGATTTTAAGTCATATAGAGAGTTTTGTTTCAAAGAAAAACGATAACCTCACCGACATACTTAATGGAATGTTCATTTCATCTGACACGCCCATGAGCCTTATGCGGAATTTAACTACAACTGATAAAAAATGTTCGATAGTGAAGATATTTAGATGTTGGTAGACGAAATATAAATAAAAATATACCTTACTAGGGTTTTGTTTCACTTTTATACATGACACATTAATTTCTTAGTTTTAGGTATGACTTTCCATATGTAGGGCCCACTGTGGGTCGGTCCAATATTAAAAAAAAAAAATTTAAAACAAATTTTTTTAGTATGAAATTTGAGTATTTTTTTAAACATTTTTTTGTTAAAGATAAAATCTGATAAATCGATTTAAATAGAGCTTCTTATACAGAAGTTTCCAATAATATTAAGTAATAGTTAAATAATAATGCTCACTTAATTAAATAATAATGCTACGTATAATAGTTGTATGTTAATGGATCATTAATGATATCTTAACGAAAAAATTGGGCTACATAAAGTTTGGCCCCAATGAAAAATGACCCCAAACGAAAAATGAAAAATAGCCCCAAAATTGGTGTTTCTTTTCATAATGAAAAGTGACCCCAATTTCAAAATGGAAAAATGGCCCTAAACTTAATAAAAAAAAGTAAGAAATACTCAAACCAAATCGAAAAATTGCCCTAAAAAATATACGTAAAGCGACAACAACAGATAAAAGTGGGGCCATTTTTGATAATGAAATTAAACTCCAAAATGAAAAATGAAAGAAGGCCCTTAAATAATTAAAAATGGCACCAATTTAAAAAATTAAATCAATTATTTGTTGTTGTTCCTTTTCATATAAATTTTTGGGGCCATTTTTCATTGGGGCCAAATTTCATGTAGCCAAAAAAATGTTACAAAAAATCAATTAATAAAATTAATTACATGTTGTTTGATTTTTTTTATTTAAAAAAAAATATTTTCCAAAAACTTTTAAAATCAATATTGTTTGCATTAGGTATCTACTCTCAAAATTATAACTACTCTCAAAATTATAACAAAATCGGTAGACACGTTCAGAAGATATGCACGAATAAATTGAAAATAAGGCAATTTTCTCAAAAAAAAGTCAAAAAATGAATTTTCAGTTTTATTGCAACCACTTTAGTCAAATACAGATACGATGCTGAATCAGAATAGTTGGAGTTGTGTTTAAGAAACGTTGAATAACTGAATATTAGTATGGCATATAGCTTAGCTACCCCTCCCTGTTCTAGATGAATAAAATAAAAAAAATCGAATTTTACCGGTGCAGGGACATAAAGCCCAAATTTTATTTTTCGGGCCTATGTCTCGCTTGAGTGGGACATAAATTGAATTTGGGCGTTAAGTCCCACTCAAGTGAGACCCAAGCCCCAAATATTTTTTGTTAAAAATGGGACATAAATCCAAAATTTTTAAGAAGCATAGAAGAGTGAAAAGATTTCGCATTTCAATACAATAAACAATAACTTTTTGGTGTTTTATTTGAACGAAAACTAGGAAAAAACAAAAGGCACGATTACGAAAACTCAGGCGCCGCAAAATAATAACGGTTTTTGTAGAGGGGCGTATAAACAGTGAGGTATGTAAGGGGGGGAATGCTGCCCCCCTGCAACCCCCCTGCTTGGCCCACTATAGGATTTGGGGTAGGTGCGAGGTTGGGTGTATGCAAAGGTTTTTTTGCATTAAAAGAACCTGGATTTAAAGAAACTTTGAATTCATCAAAATTGTGGGTTTTGATTTTATCAAATTCTCTAAAACTAAAATTGTAATTGTAAGTTGGGTGCATGCACAGTTTCTTTTATTTGGTGCTAGACCCCCCCACCTAGTAAAAAATGATTGCATTAAACCCCTCTGCACAAACCGTTATTATTTTGCGGCGCCTGAGTTTTCGTAATCGTGTTTGTTTTTCCTAATTTTCGTTCAAATAAAACGCAAAACACCCAAGAATAGGAATAGGAATAGGAATAGGAATAGGAATAGGAATAGGAATAAGAATAGGAATAGGAATAGGAATAGGAATAGGAATAAGAATAGGAATAGGAATAGGAATAGGAATAGGAATAGGAATAGGAATAGGAATAGGAATAGGAATAGGAATAGGAATAGGAATAGGAATAGGAATAGGAATAGGAATAGGAATAGGAATAGGAATAGGAATAGGAATAGGAATAGGAATAGGAATAGGAATAGGAATAGGAATAGGAATAGGAATAGGAATAGGAATAGGAATAGGAATAGGAATAGGAATAGGAATAGGAATAGGAATAGGAATAGGAATAGGAATAGGAATAGGAATAGGAATAGGAATAGGAATAGGAATAGGAATAGGAATAGGAATAGGAATAGGAATAGGAATAGGAATAGGAATAGGAATAGGAATAGGAATAGGAATAGGAATAGGAATAGGAATAGGAATAGGAATAGGAATAGGAATAGGAATAGGAATAGGAATAGGAATAGGAATAGGAATAGGAATAGGAATAGGAATAGGAATAGGAATAGGAATAGGAATAGGAATAGGAATAGGAATAGGAATAGGAATAGGAATAGGAATAGGAATAGGAATAGGAATAGGAATAGGAATAGGAATAGGAATAGGAATAGGAATAGGAATAGGAATAGGAATAGGAATAGGAATAGAAATAGGAATAGGAATAGGAATAGGAATAGGAATAGGAATAGGAATAGGAATAGGAATAGGAATAGGAATAGGAATAGGAATAGGAATAGGAATAGGAATAGGAATAGGAATAGGAATAGGAATAGGAATAGGAATAGGAATAGGAATAGGAATAGGAATAGGAATAAGAATAGGAATAAGAATAGGAATAGGTACAATATTGTGATCGGCAATCTGGCATAAGAGCGAGTTCATAAGACGCAGTGTTATTATTATGCCAGTGTGTACAACTGCCACCGCGCGCCACGCTTAGTGTCTAATGCTGATCGAATCTCATCAGCCTATTGCACTTAAAAACTAAACTTTTTTCAGAAGTACAGCTTCCTGCGAAGAAGTGTCTCTCATCTTAGATTTAAGAAATTAATTGTAACTCCCCTTCATTTCTGGCGGCCTACAACACGCATTAAGAAATAAACACTAGCCTTTGGTTCACCACGAGCTATCGCGCCATTAATATATTTCAATTCCAACAAACTAAAATTTGAAAATTAAATTCTTAACAAAAAAAACAAAAAGCTGTCGATTCTGATTAGGTGCTTGGTTATCTTCAAATAATAAATTTTAAATATTTTACCAGTTTTTTTCTTCTCAATTATTTCACTCGGAATTACGTGAGTACCTACACTTACGCACACATTTTTCCTTTGTTAACTTTACCACATTAATTTCAAAGTTTCTATATTCCTTTTTTAGTGATGCAGTTTTATTCGGTTATGGAAATTTCTTGCGTCCCATATGCAGGAAAACAAAAAAAAATTACTCGTAGCAAATCCTTCTGGCAAAATCCAGAGTCGAATAACTACGAAATTTCCATTCTAATCTTCTGAGAAACTTCTCAAGTGACACATTGATTTATTAAATTTCGATTATTTCTCTTTTCTCTGCCACATTTTTTGATCTCTGACCTTAGTCTTCCGTTTATATATTTTTTTTCAAAATTATTTTCTCTGCTTATATAGGAGGGTAGATATCATAGTCCTGGTATGGGTAACCTTTATCGTCCACTCACGTCATGCACACTTGCACACACCTCGAAAATATCAACTCAATACTCAGTGTTGGAGTGTACCGATAGGATAATACCAGGGTCAGAGTTCAGTCACCTCCCTGCTAAGTCAAATTTCTTGTTCGACATCATCGAGAATTGGGTCAGTCAAGCTAAAGTGGAGGGCGGTGTAGTGGAACTAGAAGTGGGTGGAAGCAGTATGTACTTCAAAATATACAATTCGATATCTTATATGTTACGTATATAAGTATGCAATGCATTTCTGTGAGTTAGGGTTTCGTCGGAAAGAGAAATTGATAATGATTTCCTGTCGAACACACGAGAGAAATTATCTGAAAACAATTTTCCGAAAATGTAAGAACCAGTGGACGAAAAAGGGCAACGCGAAGGAGGAAAACGAATCTCCTTTTTCGACTTGATACTAAATCGAGTACTTTTTCGCTTGAATATACATATGTCGAAATCGAAAAGCGAACGCCCAATTGGCAGTGGCATTATTAAGCTGCCCAAGCCACACCACACCACAAAGACTATATTGTCGGTTTGAGATGATATGGATATCGTTTTGCTGTGGTTCGAAATTTTTGTGTTGGTTTCTTCTTTTCTTCTTGTTTTCCCAATCCATTCTCGCCTTTATGTTCGACCCGGATTCCAACAAAACAGTTAGCTGCATAGCAATTTCCGTTTGAAGGCAAAATTTCACTCAACATATGTATAAGCATATCAAAACAATGGCGGAAGACAAAGTGATTGCAAGAACAACCGTTTGGAAAATTAGAGAAAACTAAAAACGAAAGGGAAAAAATTGTGTTTTTGTTTGCACAATATAGGAGTGATAAGTAGTGATGTTGGTTCAAGTTGTTTTTTGGATTGAGTTGATTGAGGTTAGAACTCTTGCCCATTTATTAGACAATCAATCATGAACCCATAACGATGTAAGACAGGAATCGATTTATTTTTTTTCATTTTGCAAATTCTTTGTTTGAATATTTAGAATTTTGTATTGGGAATATTTTTTCAAATTAATATAAAGGAAGATATTCTTTGTGATGACGCATTCAAGCATTTCCATAGTGGTATATTTGGCCATAGACGCGCGTAATTATGGCTTTCAATTTTAATATCGTAAATCAACAATCTAAGAATTCTATTTATAGTAATGAAATGAATCTCTTTTTATGTTCGTACGCACATAACCGGCCTAACAGAATGGTGACGGAGACGAAACTGGAGTCGGAGCTGGAACAGCTGTCAAAATATTGAATACACGCAAACTCAATGTTGCAAACACAACGTAACGTCACCGCATACGGAGCTGCGGCCGTAGAGGGAAGAGTCCACCAACTTTTAACTTTTAACGTACGACACTTTTGACGTTTCAATTTGTATGAAGAAAAAAAAACAACTTTTTGGGTCGAAAAAAAAATATTGTGGTTATTTGTATCGCGAAAAAAATTATTTATTAAAAGGAAAATTATTGAAAACTAAAAATGTGAATTCTGAGCTTGTACACAAGAATATTCGTTTGTTTTTCTTCAAAATACTTTCAAAACTGTACAGCTGCATTGTGGGCAGGTAAAAAAAATAACGTACGACACTTTTTTACAGCTCTTCCAGTTCCGTCTGTGGCTCCAGTTCCAGCATTCTATTCTGTTCAGCCAGTAACTCGGCTAAACATCGTCCGATTTGGTTGGGGATTTTTTTTTTTGGATTTGTATTGAACTAGATTAAAACACAACGGAGCCGAAAATTGGAAATTTCCACAGAAAAAGTAGAAAATCCTGAAAACACATTGAAATCTCAAAATTTATGAAATGAAATTGTGTTTGTGTGGGGAATTTTTCGTTGGATTTGTATTGAATCAGATTAACAAAGAACGAAGCCAAAAATTTGAAAATTTGGCCGGAAATCAGAAAATTAGACTCAAAAATTCAGAAAATCGTGAAAACACCTTGAAATGAAATTGTGTTTGTACGCGCATAACTCGGCTAAACATAATCCGATTTGGTTGGGGAATTTTTTGCTGAATTTGTCCTAAACCAGATAAATGCACAATGGTACCGAAAATTTGACCGAAAATTAGAAAGTTCGAACGGCAAAATCAGAAAATCGTAAAAACATTTTGAAGTTTCAAACTTTCTTAATTAGTTTTTTTTTCGAACGCGCATAACTCGGATAAACGTCATCCGAATTAGATGGATCTTGGATTAATATTGACCCTATTTTCTGAATTGGGTTTTTGTTTATAAAAGCATAATTCTGCTGAAAATCAAGCGATTTGCAAAGGAAGGGACATTTATAATTAAAATTATCTTTTTGAAAAAGTATAGCTTATTTGTTTCTATTGATGTAGAATTTAGGGTAGTTCTTCATATAGGTATTTGTGGTACTATGAAAAGCTTTAAATATAAAAATGCTACGAACTTGACCTGTACGTCAGTGAAAACAAAAAAATGTATGTGCCAACGGAATTATTATTTTACTGGGATACAATTCGCAATCTATTTCAATTTTTTTAAACAACAAACTCTGACTTAACTCACATAAAGAGTTATTTTGGCTTGAAAATCCCTCTCTTGTAGTGTACAGATTTGTAAGTCTAACTATATGCTGATAAAAAAGTACGTATACGCCACAGTGACTCCACTAGTGCTTATTTTGTATTATTTATTTAAAAGAGTCGGTGATAAGAAACATAGGAATTAAAAACAGGCAAAGAATAATAAAGAGGATTCTTTTACCTCCCTCTCTTCTCATATCCGCATGTAATAGATTACAAGATGCCAAAAAAATGTTTGTTTTTAAGGGTCACAACATTTGGTCATTTCCTTCTTCACCTGATGGTAAATCCTGTAGAAGTAGGTGCTCATTTTTTTGTATTATATATTTCAGTTCGAATTCATAGCTAAAACAGGACAACGTCTGTCGGGTCAGCTAGTTTATTTTAAAATTTGAAAGTGTATTATTTATAGCAGCACAAGTAAGAATGTTACAATTCTTATACCGACGTATAACGTGATTGGAGCAGTTACATATGTTCCCATTTTTTAAACGTTCTTGGTCAGATAATCTCTATCGCATGTAACACGATTACGATGTATTTGCTCTAAAGTATATAATATACATTTATGTATTTCAAAATCAACATTTACTTAAATGAGCTTTAATTTTAATTAAACGAAAAAATGTAGGTAACAACCAAATCAAATTGCTCTTAATAATGACCCAACATTATTTAATGATAAGTTATGACATAATATTATAGTATATACCTTTAATTCCATATGCTCGCGCTTACAATTCGTGCTTATTATTCACAAATGCCCACCACCACCCTCTTTCACTTATAATACAAAATAAAAAACGACAAACAAAAAATACCTTTCCAACTAAGTTATTACAAAGTGGAATATGAATGAAATAAAAATTCATAATTCAATTGTAATTCCAAAGTAAATGGAATGTTAATGCGAAATAAAATGCATAAAAACGATTTTCATGCCTCCATTCCTGTGTTATAATAAACCGTAATAAAAACCAGAACTTGGCGAAAGCATTTAAAAAAAATTCCAACCCTCTTTGCGATATACACGAGTGGGATGGGATGGGGTATACATTGGAAAAGTAAAAGGTAGAAGAAAATATTGTCGTTTTATTAAATACAAAAAAAAAAATCTTTAAAACATAAAACCTAACGCAGGAGGACAAAATAACACTTTTGTCCTTCCACAATTTTCAAATGCACCTTTGTTCTTATTATGTACAGTTACCGTAGGCTGTCATCGCCATTTTAAGAAAGCGTTGAAATAATTCAAATATTTATTTTAATCGTATTTTCTTATTTTTCTTTGCAGGTTGCTGTTTTGTGACATATTTTGCCCGAAAATCTGCCTTAAGAGCACAAGATGCTTTACACAATGTGAAAACCTTAAATGGGGTAAGTTTTCAAAAAAAAAACAAAACAAAACAAAAATAAATCCTTTAAATAAAAACACCCACATATACCTCTAAGTAAAATTTATGTGAAAGAAAATACGCGAATCCAACTGGGTATTTTAAAATATTATATTTGGCATTCTATTTCTAATTAAGATGAATTAAAAGGAAAAATCTTGGCAATAGAAAATATTTGCAGTTTTTCATAATAGAGTTGGGCGCCAGTTTACTTTGTTTGTCATTATTTAACTCATAGTTGCTGAATTAGTTGCAATTGAAAAGGAAATCCACTAAGGGTGTGACTAATCTTTAAATGATTAATTCAGTGCGAATTAAAAAAAAAAACAGAATACTTGTTTGGAAATATTATTTGCATAATGTAAACGATATGTAGGGAAAATTAAAGTAATGCGAGAAAAAAAAAAATTCTGTTTTATAAACTGATTTAGATTCTTAAATATCGAAGAAGGTACCTATGTAGATATGTGTAAGGCAGTAGAATATAAGCACCTTATAATGTGGCATATTCGAAAAAAAAGGATTTCATCTAAAAGGTCAGTGATTTATCAAAAAAGTAAACTATTTTAAAAAATTTGGCCTACTTAGAGAAAATTTTTAATTCATGGTTCGAGTTTTTGAAGGTAATTAGAGATTGATTTATATTGAAAACGAAAATAGTGGTATTGGGAAAAACCCATATACAGGAAAAAATTAGAAAAAGAAACACCTTTGTTAATTTTACCTGCCCTTACTTTTTGCACTTAATTTGAGGGATATTCGTCTATATGCCAAACATCTCTACGACCTTGAACGAAAAATTAAAAAAAAATTCCCACAAATAAATTAGGTAGAGGAAGGTGACCTAAAATGGCCCCCCTAAGGAAAATGTCTAAAAATCTCGGAAAAGAGTGACATTCAAACTTAAATGTTATATTCTTTTTAAGGCTTAATCAATAACGCTTATATTTTTTCGCTTTACGCGTTTAAAAAGTTCCAAAAAGTATTTAAAGTATTTAATTTTTAAAACGTTTTCAAATTCCAAGGATCAAAATTGCCCGGGTAAAATGGCATACTGGTATGCAAGTACAGCAACCAGGCAAGTTAACCAAAACCATGAGTGAGTCCAAAAATACGTGATTCTAAAGGCAAAATATAGTCAACGAGCTCCTTTTCCATTTGCTTGGAAAAGGTGGACCCTTTTGTAAGCCATTCAAAATCTTGTTCTTGTTGGCTGCTCGTCTCCTCAGTGTAGTTTTTGAAACTCTGACTGCCATATATTCATAAAAAGTGTAGCTTCCTGAACACGAGAGCTGAAATAACCATTTTTTGTTTATGAATATGGCAGTGAATGGTTCGGATAATTTTTTCCAGCTCTTTTGCTTTTTTAGGGCTTTTGATAATGCGTCCTCAATCCAGAAATGTCTTTCTGTAGTTCGTTAATATTTTCCAACCATTTTCACTATAAAGAAAATTAAAATGTAAGTGTAAGTTTAAAACGGCACACTATGCCATTTTGCCCGTGTATAGGTTTTTTTTATTTAAGTTTTAATTCCGAACAAACTGAAATAGTACAAGACCAACTAATTTCAGTAAATTAATAAGAAATACTTAATACTTACATTCATTTACTGCTTTCTCGAAAAATTTAATGTTTTTTATAGAGTTTTTTGTCAACAAATTTTTCACAAAATTGTATGAAGTCTACTTTTGGAGATGGATATAGATAGTTTCACCTGTCAAATTTTAAACATTAGCTTGGAGTTCCTAACATTTTGTGTATGTCAATGTCGGTACTGCCAGATAAACTGAAGAATTGTGTCCACAAAATCTTCTAGTTCTGTTCGATTCTACGATTTCTAGCGAGGGGGCCATTTTATCTTGGCGGGCCATTTTAGGCCACCTTCCCCTACTAAAAGTCTCTTATGACCTTAAAAAACTTTAATCAGCAATTAAAAATTTTCCATGGCTGACCAATTTTTGAAAATAGAATAATAGACCAATAGCTACTGATCTTTTTTAACCATTTTTTAAGCCCATATAAAAATGGAACAATAGGTGCTATTAATTCCACTTTAACGACTACGGAAGAATGCATTTTTCAAGATGCTCCTTTAAATAAAAAAGCAGGTTTGATCGAGACACTATATTTATTAGATACTAGTTTTTTTTTAAAATGGTTCATGAAATCAAAAATAATTTATATTTTGGCTTACTGAAAGTAAAAAAAAAAAAAAAATATCAATTATGGATGGGATTAGCCACAAACTGATGTAAAGTAGGGGTTTTTTGAAATTTCAATAAAAAGCCGTTAATCAAAAAACTTTTATGACTCTATATGGACATGGTACTAAATTCTGAGAGGTTATAGCCTGGCATTTGGTTTGAAGTATTCCTGCAAAAGTAACGATTTTACATTATAAAATACATATTATTACTACTATAATTAAAAATTTATTGAAAACATTAATAAATTATTATTATTATTATTTATTTTATTTTTCATACAAGAATGTCAGTTTATTAGACTTGACCATTCTCTATTTCGTCAATTTTTTTTGAATTTTTGAACAATTCAATTTTGGTCATACAGAATTTTGGAATACAGAATAACGACCCGTTCCAATATAAAACATCTATAGCGTCACGGATGTGTGCTGCTGTTTGATTTTATTTACTTTAACTACTTACACGTGTAGTAGCCGTGGCGTGATGGTTAGTGCGATGGACTGTCATGCCGGAGGTCTAAGGTTCGATCCCCAGCCTCGCCACCTATTTATTTAAAAAGAAAAAACGGCTACTGCCTCTTGCGAGGAATTGACAAATCCTCCAAGAGTATCTCCTGTCACAGAAAAGTGCCGCTCGTTAGCCGTTCGGATTCGGCAATAAACTGTAGGTCCCCTCCATTCCTGCAGACACGCACACAGGAATGGTTGAGAGTTGTAAGTCACTAGGCCCTAGTTCTTCATGAGCTGTTGTGCCATCAAATTTATTTTTATTTTATAACTATTTACACGTCTTTAAAAAGTTTGTATTATTTGTTTATGTTTTAACTTTGACACTGCGCCTTCTCAAACCATCGCGGCTTCTCGCCGCCCGCGTCTATTGTGTTCAATGAATCAGATAGCAGCTAATTTAAAAACAATTAAAATATCAAACGAATTTCGGATTTCTTCAGTTTGGACGATTTTCGAGTTTTGGTAAACATTTTGCAGAAAATTTTTGAAATTATAATATTATGTGAACAATATTGTTATATACAAAGCTTCCTTTGGGAAAGAACAAAAAAAATGTCTATTGTCAATTATTGTAAAATTCCAATGAAATCCTATTATTATAGTTTTTTTTCGCAAAATAATTATGTACAAATTATTTGCTAGGTCCACCGTAGTTACATACATTGATGTATGGACAGATTTCACAGAAGTTGATATTATTTCCAAAGCTATTGTTCCCTATTTACAACGAAATAGTTTTCCTGCAAATTCCATATAAATGTCATTGACAGTTTGACAGGCATCTGATTTAAAAAGTAAATCAAAAAATAAATCAAAAAATAATCCGCATAAAAATATTGAAAGTATTTTTGAACAGCAGCCACGGAACGGTGCGGTGTTTATTGCTCCTACAAAAAATATTAAAAAAAAAAAAAAAAAAATATCAAAAAAAGACAAAAAAAAAATGCTCAAAATTTTAAAATTACACATCGTTTCAAAAAATTAAGCTGCCACAATCTCTTGTTCGGTATCAGTTCACAAATTTTTTAAAAACAGCTTATCATTTTGAATGGGTGAACTATTTTTGCAATTCTATCAATAGGTAGAGTATTTTAGTTAAATAACCAACCCTAAGTCCTGACACATGCATTCTGTAACAAAATATTTCCCTACCCATCATTCTGGCATGTGATAGCATTTTGTAAAATCGAAAAATACAAAACAAACCAACAACAACAACAAAATCACACACTAAAAATGAAGACCAAATAAAATGCTGAACGAGAAAATGCTGTTATAAGCAGAAAAAAGGATACATTGAATGACTGTACAGGGACATGGGAATATAAAAATGCTCGCTGGATACGTCGATGTTGGATCTTTGAAGCTGTCATCTATTTGTGCCGCAAATTCGATGCAACGCTAACAAAACAGCATTTCTTTCTGTTTTTTGTAGATTTTTTTTTATGGTTGGACAATATTATTTGTAAATTCAACAAAAATATCCCGAAAGATGTGGTTCGTTCTACTTAATCCCAGAACACATTGTGATGTCCTTTGAGGTTTTCATATGTCAGATTATAAATGTACATATATATTTATGGTATGGTTCATCATGATGTGGAATTTATATTCAAATGGTGCAAGAAATGAACGGATATCATAGAATATTCGGAGAGAGACTCAAGTATTCGAACGACTTTTAAAACCTTTACAAAAGCCTAAACTGATACCTTTAAGGTCAGCTACACACTTGGTAATACGGTACTTTTTTGAAATAGTTCTTTCATATTCCATACTAGTGAAGTTTTAGACTAAGAAAGTCGACATATTATTTATACTAGGCTAACCTCCCTGGAAAAAAATAGACTGGATTTGACACACACTGGTCACTAGTAACTTCTCATTACTCATTGGAACCCTTGGAAACTAGGGACCCGATTTTATTTTGGTGTAAGAAAATAGCCAATTATTCCTTCGATCTTCAAAAACCTGATTATTTATGTTGAATGTGCAATCAAGTAAAGACCTAAGTTTATGGGCTCTTAAGATTATTCTAGACGAAAAACATTTTTAAACATCTTTTTTAAGAAGTTTTTTTTATGTTGCTCTTAAAAAGAACTCTCAATTGAAAGCTTTTGCAAATCCTATTAGTTGTTGAATACGTAATTATATTAGCCCAAAGCCGAAAACTGTGTTTCAATTTTCTCAAAAACTAAAAGGTATTCAGTTTTTAATTTTTGAAAAATTGATAGGAGCATGGAACATTAAAAACAAAAAAATATACCTAATTTAATAACGTAAAATTTCCTCAATATTTTTGCAAAATTTTTAATTTGAGAATAATTTTTTTTAAACTATTCTCTGGAATAATTTGAACAAACTTCAGCTTTAAAAAAAGTATGTGGTGGCATTGTAAGTGTTGCCGTTGTTTTATAATGATTTCTTTTCTATTTCTAGTGGATTTTTTTTTTAGAAAATTACCCCTCCCGCCCAAACGGGGGGAAATAGACCCCCCTCCTAAAAGTTTTTCTTTTCTTGTCTCAACTTATTCTACACGTTTCAGCTTTTTCTCACCTAACTAAAAACTTTAATTCTACCGATTGAATTATTTCGAAAACCGTTATTTTATGAAAAAAGTGCTGTAATCTTTTTTGTAAGAAATTGTTTAAGCTTCAAAATAGTTTGCAGCATTTTTTCTGTACAAGGGACCGTTAGGGCGATTTTCCCGAAAAACCACTTTAGGGGGCCTTTCATCCCCTATTAAATTGTTAGTGGTGTGCCTTTCGATTGGAACTTCTCATCATCAGGAGGCTTCAGACCAAAATCCAGCTGCCCGATGATTTTTCCGGAATTTGAATGTTTTTATTATGTCTAATATGAATGATGGACTACGACAAAGATCATCTCTTTAGGCGTGTGATTCATCAAGGTGCTATAAAACCTATCGTGGACAGAATGTAAACCTATTCCTAAGATTAGGCTAATGATCAACGCGATTAAATCAAAATTAGGGCTGGCAACGAGACGAGACCAGGCGAGACTTTTGTTAATCTTGTCTCGGTCTCGTCAAAATCGAAAAATTTCAGTCTCGTCTTGGTCTCGCCTAACCAAGTCTCCTCTCGATCTCGGTCTCGACTTTTTCTCGTGAAAATTTTAATGTGCCAGTTTCGTCTCGTCTTGGTATGTGCCTCGGTCTCTGTCTAGGTCTCGGTCTCGGTCTCATCCTTAGCCTTGGTTTCTTTCGTGTTTTTTGGTGGTAAAAGGATTAGGATAAGACGCCTGTTTAGAATGAAAAGATAGAGTACGATATCTCGGCAGTTTGTTGGTAAGAAAAATGCGGGGTGTGGAGTCTTGTGTGAAGCAACAAGAAAATGTATAAATAGACTCGTGAGTTTTAAATGTCGGAGACCAACATGGAGAAATTAATATTCAACTCGTATCTTCAATATCTTCGATTTTTACTTTATCGGCACATTAAATGTCACCCAAAAGGTCTAAAATTAACTCTTTCCGGAGCAAAAAATAAAATCGGAAAACCTTTTTTCGGCGGGGAAAACAAAGTCTGAAAAATGAGCGATTTCTATTCCAACGACATGCATACGTATTTTTCTATGTACATATGTGGTTCGATATTTTAAGGCGCATAGAATATTTTATATTTCGCAAAAAAAACTTGTGAATATTATAAAAATTGAACATGAGTACTTACTAAAAAATTAAATAAAAAAATATTTCTTCTTGCGAAAACCGAAACCAAACCACCGAGACCGGCGAGACCAGCGCCAGTGAGACTCTCGGCAAATTTCGGTACCAAAAATACGGTCTCGTCTCGAGACCGAGACAAGGCCGAGACTAGAGACTAAAAAAATCGACTTTCGAAAAAAGGGGGGCTAGGTCAAAACTGATTTTTTGGGTCTAAAACTTTCGTTTTTGTATATTTTTCCAAAAAATATTTATCCAAACCAATGCGGAACAAATTCAAAACAACTCGAAAAACGTAAAAAAAGCGAGCTAACTTCAAACACTCGACATTTTATCTTTATTTAAAGATTTTAAACTTGAAGTTCAAACATTATGGGCATACCCGGAAAAACAAATAGGAATGCAATTCACTAGTATCCATTAACAAAAGTTTGTTGGTGGGATAAGAGGCTCTGTCGTTAATAAGGAAGAACATGACACGAGCGTCCAAATTGACAAACTTCCTGATAAAGGCGACTTGTATGTGTCATTTATTATTATTTTTGTAATGAGTCTTAAAAGGAGGTCACTATATTGATCTAGATATGAATAGGGTGACCAGATTTAGGCTGATAGAAAAGAGGACACCCACAAATCAAAAATCTAACGAAATGAGAGAGTGGTGCATATTTTTTTAATTTATTATAATAAAAAAATAGCCAATTTTACAAGAAAAAGAAAAGAAAATACAATAAAAATAAATAAGTCATTCGTTATTTGAAATGAAAATAACTTTGATATGACGTTATTTTCCTTAAAATATCGGCACTTTTTATTATAGAGTGCTTATATTTAAAATTTTATTTACAAAAAAAAAAGAATTTTCACATTTTCGACTTCTTTTTCAGTATGTTGGTTCATTACAAATTAAAATAGACAGGGTTTTAAAAAAATGCAGTTTTTTGTGATTGCAATCCCTAAAAATCATTTGTTGAATTCAATTAAGAGATTGCATTATTTGACTTCGCTTTAACACTTCAGACTTAAATAAATCAGCATTCATTTAAACGCAAAAGATTGCTCTAAAATGAATGGGTAAAAATGATTGCAATCTTTTTGATTCAAATTAATGGTGATAGCACAAAGTGTCTTTAAAAAAGTGTCTTTTTGAAAATAGATAATTTTTCGCTCAACAACCTGTGCAATTATTATACATGGTGGCTGGCAAATTTTTTTCCTTAAAACATTCTACCTACTCATTTTTTCTTGTTCTAAAGATGTTTTTAAACTATTAAAATAGGTTTTCTTTCACAGAAAAAGAGTGAGAAACTGGTTAGAATCTAAAAAGAGGACAAATCGCTTATTTTTTTCAAAAAGATACCGGACCAAATTTTTTAAGACGATTAGAGGACGTCTGGTCAGCCTAGATATGAATCAAACTCGGTAATTTAATTCCTTAAGAACGGGTGAGCGGAGATACATAACAGCAATATTAGATCGCTTATAGACCTCATATGTCATAATAAATGCATGCCTAAATTACTTTGGGTTTTTGAAAATTCGCATGGAATAAAACAAAGATTATTTTTATACCTCATAGGCTATTGTACAAGCTTTACAAGGCTAACAATATTAATTTTAAATTAACAAGAAATAAGAAAAATTGCATTTAAATTAAAAGTTAAGTTCGTCATTGCTATCAATCGTGTGGAGATATTTCCAATAGCTGTTGTAACTGTCCATTTTCAAAGTTACACTTTTCTTAAAAAGTGGTCGGATTTTCAAGATTGAGCTATTTGAACAAAGATAAAATGTCAGGCTACAGTTATTGTGTTAACAAATTTTTGAGGAGGTGCGGCCCGTTCCTTCCTAAAAAAGTTTTTCAAAAACAATACCTACCTATACTATAAGTCTACTACAATATTATTGAACCAAATCTCTTCTACAAAATTGCATTGCATACTGCATAGACGATAGATAGAAACATTTTTTTTTTTCGTTTGAATTTTACTTGATAATACTTTAATTTAAACAACCAAACAAAAGCCACTAACTTACCATACATCCACGCGAGCAAAATGAAGCTCGTGTGAAATGAACACAGGTTTAAAGAGGACAAGACTCAAAATGTCTGCGGTTATAAAGATTAACGTGTTGTGTTGACATAGTCAATTTGTTATTTGATCTCTGAAGTTAGTCATAAAAAAATTGACCAATGCCTTTTCAGCGCTTACCAAAAGATACCACATTTAAGGAAGATCCTGACTAAGATGTTAAAAAACTGGAGACACTTGACTAGAGATCGAGCTGGAACCCGTATATTAGTGGAGGCCCAGATTCATTCTAAATTGTTGTACCACCTTTTATTAGCAAGAAGTATTAAAACCAAAACACTAATAGGATAACAAAAAAAAAAGGAAAGAAACAAATTCAATTAATGTCGCTGTAGCCATTGAAAATATTCTACCTTTTAATTTTCGTTCTACTTAAAACTTCCAGTTCAAAATAAAAAAAAAAAAACTCGTAATTGCACAAAAACAAAAGTCTGTGCATTCTTTTATTCCTGTGAAAAGAACGTTGCTGTTCAAGTATAGAAATAGGAAAAACCGCCAGCAATTTTTTGTTGTTGTTGTAACGCAATTAGGTATATATAGGTTTACGTATACCTACTGCTACTGTAACTGACTCTATTAAAATACCCTCAAGCAAAATATTTCCCTTCACATTTTTCTATTTTAATTTCAAATATTTTTTTTTTCAACAAATTCTTCTATAAATTTACATTTCCTCATGCTCCTGTGCCATATCATAGAAAATTATATGCATTAGTCCATGTCCTCTTGCTACGACCATTTATATTCTGTGCTAGTAGGTATATCCTTGGCTGGGATACCTATAGGAGTTAAATGAATTGTACGCTGCGTCGCGCTGTATAATCGCCGATGGTCTCCCAACGTACCCTCCTGTCATCCAAAAGCCCATTGCGTGCCTATGTTAAACTCAAAACCCCTCCAATGATACCAAACGACGACGACGACTACGACGACGATTGCATTATGCAGTTCTTTATCCTTGAATAAAGGATAATATATATAAAACCTAGTCCCCTTCTTAGTCCTTAACTTAGACCAACACAGGAGAAAAAAAAATAAAAACACAAATTTACCACCTTAAGTCGTGGTGTCCTGTTTGAGAAATGAAAACTTATATTAGCTCATTCGATAATGCTAACAACTAACATGAATGAATGATATCCATGCGGATTTTTCGCAATCCAATATACGAAGCAGTTTCTAGAGAGTGGTTGTCGTGCTCATAGCTCATGTCGTGACTTATGTCGGTTTCTCCACTTTAGATAATAAATCTTCTCCGTTTGGTTTTTAATTAGCAGAGCTGCTAAAAGCAGAAACGACGAGGTAGGTACTTATATAGGTAAACCAACTTTCTATGGAGAGAAAAACTAAGCTACAGTAAAATGCGTTATCTTACGGATTTGCAATATACATAGGTATATAGAAAATGTGGGTTGCACTTTCTCCGGTTTCTTATAAAGTAGGCCTTGTGCACTGCTCTGATATGGAGACGGGTAGGGGAATATCAGTCTTCAGAGCAAATGTTCTGTATTAATCACCCGCAGCAAGGTAATTTTTCATTTGAGGATTAAGGTTAAGAGTCTAAAATTAGAATCATGCTACTGTGCGAATACATAGGTACATAATGAAAATGAAGTTTAATTTTCCTTAGGTACTTTGTTCAGGGTGTTGATGAGCGCAGGTATACAATTGAATAAAACAAAATATTCATTTGTCATTTTTGATTTTCATAAAAAAAAAAAATGTTGTGCTGCTTTGTACCGTATTAATATAAAATGAGCTTTTTAAAAGTATTTACAACACATGGTTAATATTTAAAAAAAAAATTCGCAGCGGATTAAAATTTTCGGATTATTTTCAAAAAAACTAAATTGTGCTATTTTGTGCTGCTTATAGTGCCTTAATTTTGAAAAAAAATTGCAAACTTGACACCTTGTAACTGACCCAGCGATCATCGGATCGCTGAAGAACTTTCTCAATTTGTAAAGCGTCTCATTACCAATATCCATGCCAAATTTCAGCCAAATTTATCGCCACGATCTTTCAGTTTCGATTGAGTGAATAAAGTTTCAATATAAAAATATGTAAGAACATATCAAGCCCTTTCCGTTGTAAGCGAAACTCACTCACTCACTCACTCACTCACTCACTCACTCACTCACTCACTCACTCACTCACTCACTCACTCACTCACTCACTCACTCACTCACTCACTCACTCACTCACTCACTCACTCACTCACTCACTCACTCACTCACTCACTCACTCACTCACTCACTCACTCACTCACTCACTCACTCACTCACTCACTCACTCACTCACTCACTCACTCACTCACTCACTCACTCACTCACTCACTCACTCACTCACTCACTCACTCACTCACTCACTCACTCACTCACTCACTCACTCACTCACTCACTCACTCACTCACTCACTCACTCACTCACTCACTCACTCACTCACTCACTCACTCACTCACTCACTCACTCACTCACTCACTCACTCACTCACTCACTCACTCACTCACTCACTCACTCACTCACTCACTCACTCACTCACTCACTCACTCACTCACTCACTCACTCACTCACTCACTCACTCACTCACTCACTCACTCACTCACTCACTCACTCACTCACTCACTCACTCACTCACTCACTCACTCACTCACTCACTCACTCACTCACTCACTCACTCACTCACTCACTCACTCACTCACTCACTCACTCACTCACTCACTCACTCACTCACTCACTCACTCACTCACTCACTCACTCACTCACTCACTCACTCACTCACTCACTCACTCACTCACTCACTCACTCACTCACTCACTCACTCACTCACTCACTCACTCACTCACTCACTCACTCACTCACTCACTCACTCACTCACTCACTCACTCACTCACTCACTCACTCACTCACTCACTCACTCACTCACTCACTCACTCACTCACTCACTCACTCACTCACTCACTCACTCACTCACTCACTCACTCACTCACTCACTCACTCACTCACTCACTCACTCACTCACTCACTCACTCACTCACTCACTCACTCACTCACTCACTCACTCACTCACTCACTCACTCACTCACTCACTCACTCACTCACTCACTCACTCACTCACTCACTCACTCACTCACTCACTCACTCACTCACTCACTCACTCACTCACTCACTCACTCACTCACTCACTCACTCACTCACTCACTCACTCACTCACTCACTCACTCACTCACTCACTCACTCACTCACTCACTCACTCACTCACTCACTCACTCACTCACTCACTCACTCACTCACTCACTCACTCACTCACTCACTCACTCACTCACTCACTCACTCACTCACTCACTCACTCACTCACTCACTCACTCACTCACTCACTCACTCACTCACTCACTCACTCACTCACTCACTCACTCACTCACTCACTCACTCACTCACTCACTCACTCACTCACTCACTCACTCACTCACTCACTCACTCACTCACTCACTCACTCACTCACTCACTCACTCACTCACTCACTCACTCACTCACTCACTCACTCACTCACTCACTCACTCACTCACTCACTCACTCACTCACTCACTCACTCACTCACTCACTCACTCACTCACTCACTCACTCACTCACTCACTCACTCACTCACTCACTCACTCACTCACTCACTCACTCACTCACTCACTCACTCACTCACTCACTCACTCACTCACTCACTCACTCACTCACTCACTCACTCACTCACTCACTCACTCACTCACTCACTCACTCACTCACTCACTCACTCACTCACTCACTCACTCACTCACTCACTCACTCACTCACTCACTCACTCACTCACTCACTCACTCACTCACTCACTCACTCACTCACTCACTCACTCACTCACTCACTCACTCACTCACTCACTCACTCACTCACTCACTCACTCACTCACTCACTCACTCACTCACTCACTCACTCACTCACTCACTCACTCACTCACTCACTCACTCACTCACTCACTCACTCACTCACTCACTCACTCACTCACTCACTCACTCACTCACTCACTCACTCACTCACTCACTCACTCACTCACTCACTCACTCACTCACTCACTCACTCACTCACTCACTCACTCACTCACTCACTCACTCACTCACTCACTCACTCACTCACTCACTCACTCACTCACTCACTCACTCACTCACTCACTCACTCACTCACTCACTCACTCACTCACTCACTCACTCACTCACTCACTCACTCACTCACTCACTCACTCACTCACTCACTCACTCACTCACTCACTCACTCACTCACTCACTCACTCACTCACTTAAGTTTTATGCAGTAAACTATTTTTGTTTCAGATTCAGTTCTTTATAAATATAATTATTTACAATCTTTTTTTTTTTGTAGATGTATCATCCCATTCAAATGAAACCAGCTGATAGTGAAAACCGAAATGGTAAGTTCAAGGCTTAAAATATTTGATTAAACAAATGACTTCATTGGTCAATAGTCATATTATTTAATATCGTTTTAATTAAATACCGACATTACAATTAATTTTTTTTGCATACTCGTGAAACAAATATTAATAATTTCAAAATTCGTCGTCGCTTTTATATTTTTCTGCCACAACTACTTCCTGTTAAAATAAAACTAAATTTTTACCAATAATAATTTGGAAACAAAAAACATTAAATTGCTAAAATACCTTGGGCTGCGTTTTTAATTTGTGGTCAACGCATAAATCTTCCTGTTGCTCAAAATTGAATTGCGGTTTTCTGTTCATTTTTTTTTGTCGTCATATATTCGTAGATACATATTCTTGAATCTCCCATTATTTCGAGGACATTTATAAAAATAAAGTATTTCCAATTCAAAAACTCATTCTGGTTCCTATCTTTTTTGTATTGGTTTGGAATTTTATTTCATTTATTTTTTTTGTGTGTGTCTCGGTTTTATACGGTCTGATGGTTAGCCAAAGCAAACTATCCTTTAAAAAAGGTTGTTATGTAGACCCATGCCTCGGGTCTTTTTTCAGTTTTTAGTGTGTTATTGGTTAGGCTAGAGTGACGAGAAAAGTTGTACGGGGCTATATTGCGGTTTGACGCTTTTCAGTGAGATTTTTTTTTTCCAAAAAAACAGGTTATGTCCTTTAACCGAGTGTGTGGACATATGTGAGACCTCGATCAAATTGTAATTCCATATGAGCGAAGCTGGTTGAGTACACTACACATTTAGGTATTGGAGTTGCCAGTTGACCGCAACCTATTTCGCTTTTTTTTAATTAATTTTCACGAATTTCGAAGGAAAGAAAGATACAAAAAACAATTCCAGTATGGATTCTGTGTTTACATTTGTTAGTTTTTTTAAAGATTTTTAAATAGACTCACACTCAGAAAAAATAAAGTTAAAATAAAAGAATTTCGCGTAAGCTTAAAATTGTTAATTGTTGTCTCAAGAACTAGTTTTTACTACAAGAATTACTTTTTGAATGTCCAAGAACCAAAGTAGTAATAGTAATTGAATTGAATTGAATTGAAAAATTGAATCAAAAATGCAAAAATGTTCTCCCAAGCATAACTTTGTTGTTGAATCTATTTTAATTTTTATTATTTCCTTTCAAAAATGGATTTGTTATTCGAAGAATCAGTTCTTGCGGTAACAATAATTGTCAATAATTATTTTTCTCGGCACAAAAACAAACATTTGTGGGCCACTTACACAAAACGAACGGATAAATACATAAAACCCAGGATAACTACTTATCTCAGTTACTCAGTTGTTGGTACTTTTTAATAAAAACTGATCTAAAGCCCACTAGAGGTTTATAAATTTTATAAAAAGGAAAGATCATGAAATAAGGATATAATTGACATTACAATAATAGTGCAGTAAGAATAGATGAAAAAATACCAAAGAAAGGAAATAATTAGTTAGATGCTGAAATTTGGCATGGACATTGGTAATGGGACTCTTTAAAAACTGAGAGAGTTCCTCATTGATCCGATGACCGCTAGGTTAGTTATAAGGTGTCCAAGGGTCTAAAAATGAGTTTTTTGCAAATATCTCAAAAACGGTTTATGCTAGAGAAGAACTTAGTTCGTCAATCTTGTAGATGAGGCGATTTTCCAACAAAAATCGTCTCTTCGGTTTTTCGTAGCATTAACCGTTAAAAAGTTACAGCAAATGAAAAGATAAGAAATCTCTTAAAATGTGCCAAGTCCAAGTGTCATGAAAATAGGAGTTTTTTTGCAAATATCTCAAAAACAGTTTGTGTTAGAGAAAAACTGTATTCCCCAATCTTAGCCCATGTAATTTTCAACCGAAAAGGCTTTTCACTTTTTTTGTAGCATGAATTGTTAAAAAGTTACAGTGAATCGAGAAGTAAAAAATCTCTAAAAAAGGGGCAAAAAGTCATGAAAGTGGAATTTTTTGGCAAATATCTAAAAAACGGTTTGTCATAGAAAAATTTTATTCACCTATCTTATAGCTCATATAGTTTCCAACAAAAATGTATTTTGACTTTTTTTGTAGCATTAACCGTTAAAAAGCTACAGCAAATGGAAAAGTCAAAAAATCTCTAAAAAATGGGGAAACAAGTCATGAAAATGGAAGTTTTTGGCAAATATCTCAAAAAGAGTTTGTGTTAGAGGAGAATTTTAAAGCTCATACAATTTCAAACAAAAATGGCCTTTCACTTTTTTTTGTATGACATTAACTGTTAAAAGTTATAGCGAATCGAAAAGTCAAAAAATCTCTGAAAATAAAAATGGGCAAACATTCATGAAAATGGGAGTTTTTGACAAATATCTCAAAAATGGTTTGTGCCACAGAAAAATATTATTCCCTAATCTTGTAGCTCATCTAATTTTATACAAAAATGGGGAGTGGGGATACCACATAAAAAAAAAAGCACCTGGCACTTCACCTCTAAGGTGGTGTGAAAAAAAATGCACAGTTTGGTTAATTTTGCGACATTGCCATGTTTGAAATGCTATAACCTTTTAACGGTAAATGCTACCTAAATGAAAAATGTTTTGCCCCAATCTTGTAGACCATGTTACAAGATTGGGGTAAAACATTTTTCTCTAGAACAAACCGTTTTTAAGATATTTGCATGACTGTTTGCCCCCTTTTTTTTTTTTAAGAGATTTTTTGACTTTTCGATCTGCTGTAACTTTTTAACTGTTAATGTTACAAAAAATGTGAAAAACCATTTTTGTTTAGAATTGTATGAGCTTTAAGATTGGGGAATTAAATTTTCCCCTGATACGAACTGTTTTTGAGATATTTGCCAAAAACTCCCATTTCCATGACTTGTTCCCCCTTTTCTAGAGATTTTTTGACTTTTCCATTTGCTTAAACTTTTTAACGAAAAAAGTGAAAATGCATTTTTGTTGGAAATGATATGAGCTACAAGATATAGGAGAATTAAATTTTTCTATGACAACCTGTATTTGAGATATTTGCCAAAAACTTCCACTTTCATGACTTTTTGCCGTTATTGAATAGTATGAAGGGGCTATACTGTATAACTATAACTGTCTTGAGAAACACAAAAATCTTCTTTACATTGTTGTAAGTGGAAATAGGATCTTGGGTGGGAGTCAAATTAAAGAAAGACTTAATTTTGTTACTTTTATTTTTTAACCTACAATGTGACCGTACATAAGTGGGACCCAGTCGTGCATTCAATTTCTATCACAGCAAATACACTTGGTTTTTCTTTTATATCCAGAGTTAGATTAAAGCTTGAGTAAAATTACTTTAAATGAAAAATGTTACGGTAGAAAATAAGGGAAAAAACGTGAACATTTGTAGAACTACTTTTCGTTCTGAAAGTAGAAGGAGGACACGTCCTCGAAAACGAGAACATTTGGCAACGCCATATACGGTGTGATTTCACTATGATAAGAGCACTCTGTCCGGTTAGTTTTTTCCATATTAACTGCACAGCAGATCCCCATCCCAAAACCTGTATTAAGAAGCTCCACTTCAAAAGTACTCACAATAAACAAACTTGACAAATAAAATAAAAATGCATCTCCCCGCATCGATATTTCCATTCTTTTTGATATAAAAATTGAATATATGTATACAAACAAACAAAAGTTAGTTTAGTGAAGAATATTGATCAACTTCACCAGTAAGAATATAGAATTCAAAATGAAATGCTTCGAAATTGGATATCCTTTCTATGTTTTTGTTCTATAGCCTTGTAACTATAACGTATACTTTAACTTCACTATATCTATGCATTGTTGCAATTGCAATGCAGATGCAATTTCATTTCCTAAAATTGCTTCTAAATTTACAAAAAGCAAAAGATTCTTTATTCATTGGTTATTTTTTCATTTTCATTTTGAAAGGAAAATACTGATGTTCATCGTTCTGTATTTGTTTCTAGGTATACAATTCTATGGCTTCTGAATTTATTAAACTTTCTTTTAAATTTTAGAAATGTTTATTTTTTTTCTGCTATGTTATATTAATGTCTGCTTTTGCATTAGTAATAATTTATGGTTCACGTTAAAGAAAAGTTTATGTACAGGGAACATTGGGTATAAAGAAACTTTTAATTGATAAAAAAAGAAAGGAATTTTGTATTTGTTTTTAGGTCACTTTTTCATCTCTTTACTGTAACGTTTTGAGAGACCTTCCTTTTTTATTTACTTTATCCGAAAATGAAAAAGAAGTGCCAAAAAGCTTTCAAATCGAAGGTGTGGAACATGTCTTACTTTGTTTGAGTCGATAACTAATATACGTCATTAGAATTTGTATTTAGATACAAATATTTTCTATATCTAGTCAATCTTTTGAGTATAACGAATCGAATTCTATTGAAATGTCGACAAAAAAAAAAAAATAATAACTGGTGCACTTGTAGTTAATTTTCGTCGAGATATCAATTTCAAAGTCCCCAAGAGTCCCTTTATCATAATTGGCTATACGCATTCGTGCCTACAAATTTGTATGGCCCCTATTGAATCATTAGTTAAGAGTTCAAAAACGATGAAAATTATATCCTTCCAACAGTTTTTTTTATTGTTCCTATAAAGACTTTTGATTGCATAACTCTCTCTTCCGTTCTGTTCCATTTTTTGTCAACACAAAGTGAGCTGCTATTGTTTGACTAACCTGTTTAAAATCCTGTTAGCTCTCATTTTCCTCACAGATTTTTTGTTTTTTATTTTTGTTTAATATTTTTTTATTTTATTTGGTTACAAACACAACAACAACACTCAGTCATTACGATGTCCTCTATATTATATCCTATTTATACTTTATACACATTATACGTGTTCCAGAATCATACAACGTACATATATACACATCATGTACACTATACACCCTGTTTACCATGCCACAAACTTAATTCAAGTTGAATTAACCGTGTAAATATGTTAGTGCATGCATGTACGCTCTGCGAGCAATTAAAACATTTTAACCACTTGACACTATTTGCATTTAAAAATTAATGTGCTGCTCCACACCGGGTGATACTATTTTGTGATCCTGTGTGTGATTGTGATATATAGGTTAGTTAAGACTTTGGTTAAGGTGACCAAATTGTTTTTGCTTTTACATCTAACTGCTGGAACTGGAGCCGCAGACGGAACTGGAAGAGCTGTCAAAAAGTGTCGTATGTTATTTTTTTTACCTGCCCAAAATGCAGCTGTACAGCTTTGAAAGTATTTTGAAGAAAAACAAAAGAATATTCTTGTGTACAAGCTCATAATTCACATTTTTTGTTTCCAATAATTTTCCTTTTCATAAATAATTTTTTTCGCGATACAAATAACCACAATATTTTTTTCCGACCCAAAAAATTGTTTTTTTTCTTCATACAAATTGAAACGTCAAAAGTGTCGTACGTGAAAAGTTAAAAGTTGGTGAACTCTTCCGTCTGCGGCTGCAGCTCCGTATGCGGCTACGTTACGTTGTGTTCGCAACATTGAATTTGCGTGTATTCAATATTTTGACAGCTATTCCAGCTCCAGCTCCAATTCCGTCTTCGTCACCATTCTGTTCAGCCAGTAAATCAAAATATTCATATGTACATATTTTGACATTTAAATCAAATCAATAATTGTTTTTGAAAAACTTAAAACTCGAAACCCCTATACCTAGAATTATGAAATAATGCAGCGAAAATAAATTTACACAGGTTCTTATGAGAGCTGACATATTCGAGGCTCTGCATGCAGCCTTTACTGCATGATATCTCTATTTCTAATTTCGCTGCATGGGAAAAAGGTGCGCATCTGTTTTGGGCTTTAGTTTTCTAGTAAAACTAGATTTGAAGAAAGTCAATAATATGCCGCTATTGTTTGATTCAGATGTCAAAATATCTATGAATATTTCCTAAACGAACTTATGGCGGATGCCGTTAATTTTTGAGGTTAAAAAATTGCACTTCACCCAGGGGAATTCACTAAAAAATGTTAAGTTCCAATTCCAATTTAAAAAAAAAAAATTGAATGAAAAAAAGTTAAATGACTTTAACTTTAAATTTACAGTCGCAGTCATGCACAATATTCTGACTTATAAGTCAACTAGGGCAGTCAAATGACTTACAGTTAATGGACTGCATTACTTTTTGACTGGTTGCAGTAAGTCACTTAGAAGTCAGTAAGTAACTTTAAAGTCATTTGACTGAAGTCTTTTAACTTCAGTCAATTTAATTCTTTTTATTCATTTTACTTAAGCGTTTTGAAAAAATAAAACTGTTTACATATTTTTGTGTAGTGTAGTAGTTACAATTATTTCATTATGGACCAGTTGACTTAAGTTAAAAGACTGCAGTCAAATGACTTACTGACTTAAAAACTGCAATCAGTCAAAAAGTAATGGAGTCAATTAACTGTAAGTCAATTGGCTGCCCCAATTGACTTATAAGTCAGAATATTGTACATGACTGCTAACTCTAGTTTCAAAGTCACAGTCAAAAATCAAAGTTTTGACTTATATTCAAATATTTAAGTCAATTAACTCTGACTTAACTGACTGCAGTCTTTAATTGAATGCAGTCTTTACAACTCTGATACATATACTTTTATGTAAGTTAGTAAGCCGAAATCTTGGTTTGGTTGTTTGTTTGTTCGAGCTTTGAAAGGTTGTTCGTCGTCCCTTTCTTAACCGTTAAATTAGGTAAAGCTTAAAGGTATTATCCTACTTAAAAAAGTAAGTATTTCTGTTCTTAAAGATTATTCTTAGGCTATGAAACGAGATATGTTTATTTAATTTTATTTTTCTATTTTTTAGGATGATTGAAATTATATGTATCTATATAACTAAAAACGATCATTTTTCAAGAACATCAAAAGCAGGGTGAACTTTAGAAATTCAAGATTGTAACGTTTTTTCCGAAATTCCGTTGAGTGCGGTATACTATAAAATCATACATAGTTTTTTAGTTAAAGGCCTAACTTAAATAATATAGTACACTCTATAAAAATAAATTTGATGGCACAACAGCTCATGAAGAACTAGGGCCTAGTGACTTACAACTCTCAACCATTCCTGTGTGCGTGTCTGCAGGAATGGAGGGGACCTACAGTTTATTGCCGAATCCGAACGGCTAACGAGCGGCACTTTTCTGTGACAGGAGATACTCTTGGAGGATTTGTCAATTCCTCACAAGAGGCAGTAGCCGTTTTTTCTTTTTAAATAAATAGGTGGCGAGGCTGGGGATCGAACCTTAGACCTCCGGCATGACAGTCCATCGCACTAACCATCACGCCACGGCTACTACAATATAGTACACTCGCATTCGGTAAAATGGACACCAAAAAATATTAACTTCTCTAAAACGTCAAAGCGGAAAACATATTGTGCACGTTTTAGAGCGTACTGTTGTTCTTACTGGGGTAGATATTTTAACGGTACAGGAAGTTTATTCTTTCGTTTAAAAATGCCAGAAATGTTGGTCACCGTATATTCATGGTTAACTTAAAAAAATTAATTCCACCTTTTTGAGTACGTGTGCCTACGTTAAGTAAGAGTTGGTTAAAAACAAAAACAAGAGTTTCCTTTTTCCATATTTTTGTTTTTGTTTTGAATTTTGTTACTTTTTTAAATGAAAAAAAAAAAAAAAAAAAAAAAAAACTCTTCCCCACAGGACTTTAGGTTTTTATTTCAACGGAAAACAAAAATTATGGGGTTAAGTGGTGTTCTTACTCTTATTATGAGCACATCAGGACAGGAATGCAAAAAAATAATGTTCACTGAATCCAAGTGGCTTTTTGCTTGACATAGTTTCAATAAGCATCCGGGAATATTGTGTCCTAAGAGTGGCTAGAAATGAGATGGAGCTGGAGCTTTGGGGCATCCTTCAAATCTCCTTTGCGAATTTATTGAGAGCAACACTCTTGACCCAGGACTAATTGCCACTTAAATAGACACCTCCTTTGGCACACGGCATCGACTTTGTTCTTATTTTTTCATATTTTTCTTTTTTTTTTTTTTTTTTTTTTTTTCATATTTATGACGATGACAGTACTTGTCTTCAACAAAAACAAAATCCAAAAAAAGGAAGTAATGTTGCATTATGTTCTGCTCTTACGATATTGAAATTCATTTGAATAGTTTTGTTGGAGAATATCCAAGAAAATAAAATGTCAAAGGACGCAGCACCCAGCACCAGTCGGGGATAAGTTTTTGATTTTTATGTGCGCAGAGGAAAATTGTAGAAATATACAACAGTCGAATCTATTGGGGCTGCAAACAGGAAGAACGGACATAATGCAGACATTTTTATTTCGTAGTTTTTATTGGCGTTGGCCCGAAGAGGCCTGTGGACAGACAGACTCATACAATATTGAAAAAAAAAGTTAAGCATGCAAGAAGATGGCAGTAAAGTTATAGTTTGTGTCAAGATCATTGGTATACTGGAACAGACGACAACGACGACAAGAATGCTTATATCAAGAGAGGGATATCCGGACTCGAAAGCAAGGAAGGACTAATAATTTTTTTTATTTTTTAAGTTTCTGAGGACAGAAACAATGGGCTTTGCGGAGAGTATGTTTTTGTTTTTTTGTTTTTAACGGGTGTAATCAAATCGATAATAATTTCATAATTTTTACTTATAAAATAAAGTTTTATCAATTGAAATGTTTGAAAGTTTTAAAACATATTTATGACAATTGATACTTTATATAAGCTACAGCTACAGAAGTAAGCCGTTTTTCAGAATATGTTCGCTAAGTGTGGTATAATTCTGGAAATAAAAGTGCATGATGTTGATGATGGGACATCATGTCCCAAGAGATAGCCATTGCATTTTTTAATATTATTTTGAGGTAAATGTTCCAACCAGACCCTTTGAAACGTGGCATAATTAGCCTGTCAAAAAGTGATTAGGGGTAAATTTGCCGTTAGTTAATCGGGTCCCGGAAAGTACGCCAAAGTTTGTTTTGGAAAAGATTCAGAAAAAAATTGATAATCTTTCCAAAGTTTCTGGCATTGTTTTCAACTTTTTGCGTTTTTTGATTCCAATCTCAAAAATGGAAAAGAGCCTGAAAAAAGAAATAAAAATAGCCAGAAAAAAAATATCTTTGAAAAATAGCCAGAATATCACGTTGCAGGAGTGGCAGCTGCGTTTTGAACTTAAATTCTATATAAATTTTCCTCGATAACTCGAACTTTTATAACTAACATATGCTATCAAATTGAATTTTAGAAGGGAATATTCATTTCTACTTTCAGGAATTTTTTTTTTTGTTTTTATTTAAATTTTCGCTAGTATAATTTTTTTTTATTTTAAAATTAAAATATGTACTTAATTTAGTTTTTTTTCTTTGAAAAAAATTCTAAAATTCCAGTTAATCAAGCAAGTATAGTAAGTACTTGCGATAATTTTGCATTAAGCACTCATGTAAATTGCATTATGGACTTTTAAAAGTATAAACGGTGTCAGCATGTACATATGTATGTATATAATGTACATATTTCATTTTAATGTTTTTTTTATTACTTTTGATAAAAAAAAAAACATCCAGAACTGAAAGAAACCGTTTGGCCAAGACGATTTTCTTCTTCAATCAATCACAATATCATATTGTTTTGGAAAATATTTTCGTTTTTTTATATTTATACATATTTTTAATTTTATTTATATTTTTATTTTTATTTTTATTTTTATTTTTATTTTTATTTTTATTTTATTTTATATTGAACATTTGGCACACCAATTAAATGAAATTTCTGTTTGACAGTCAAAAAAGTTTCTTTCAAATACCTACCTTATTTAATTATCCCATGCTCATGATTCACGACCTCGTCTAACAATTTTAAATAATGTCTCATAGTTCTAACGATTTCCACATGAACTACCCAACTCAAAACAAAACCTTTTTCATTATTATTGTAATGGAATATTCCTGTTCTTGGTTTGTTATTAAGAAATTCAAGATCAGCAACAACAGACCATAGCAGTGTAAGTCTAGGCATAAAATCATCCCCCATCTCCAGCAACTATGTAGATATACATACTTTCATATTTAACAGCTAACTAAACTTCATTCAAGATGCACTTTTATTCTACTGTCAAACGCACAGAAGCGTAAATATTATCTTAAGAATGTTTTAGGTATATTTTTTTTTATTTTCCTTAATTAATGTGTGAGATACAAACTTAGCCAAAACGTCGCTATAATCATTCTGACTTTAGTTGCACCGCAGACATCAATCACTAAAAAAGCGTCGTGAATTCGTTCTTCAAATGTGACATTATTTTTTTATTTATCTCGTTAAATTTTGCTTTCTACTGTTGTTGTGTCTAAATCCAGTGAGTTGCATTATTTCTTTTCTTTTTGAGTCTCATTCATTTTTGTTTAGCATTTAAGACGTAGAGTTCCCCAGTATCCCCTCGCACACTGCATGCAAAAATGCACATTTCGAAATACCATACGAAATTGAAAATAGATTTAATCGCAAATTACTTGCCACCGATCGATTTATAAGGCATTTTTGTCAACTTAAAAAAAAAAGCAAAGACTGATTAAGTGTACATTTTCGTTTTTATCCTTCAACACAATAAAATGCAATTCCTCGTCGAAGCATAATCACATTGTTACCCGCAACGCTAAGGCGACATGCAGGCAGTGTAGTTACTGTTCGAATTGCATTATAGATACAAAAAGAAAAATGCACTTTTTCAACACAGATCAATCGGGGCCCGTATTTTTAGACACAAATATCGTATCAGCATCAACGGAAAGTTTTTAATTGAACTGAAAGAATTAACGAGGAAAATACACCAAAAAAAAAAAAAAGAAAAATCTCTCAACCGCCTCCTTCATTTTGATTGTTCTGGTGCATCAATCTGCAACAAAAGAACAAAAGTACGGCAGCAGTTTTATTTGCCCGTTATTCAAAAATTCGCCCTCAAAACCACTCTTATTTTTCTGTCTCCATTTTTTGTATCTATATATATTTTTTTTTGTGTTAAAACTCCCGTCAAAAAAAAGCTCGTTTCATGCTTCACGTAATATTTTTGTGTACTTAATTAAAAATTTTATGTGTTATGTGTTAAAGAAAGTGTTAATTATTGCAACTCTGTGTGTGTGTAAATTATATACGACAATAAAAAAGAAACGTATCGATTTGCATAACCAATCGGACAAGGCCGCCGATATTTTGCGCTAGCAGACTTCAGGACACACAATACAACTGACAAACAAACAAAAAAAAAAAAAAACTGAAAAAAGCGAGTTGGAGAATTCTGCTCTCGAAAACTGCAATGAAAAATAACACAACATCAGTGACAGAAGCAACGACAAATGACAACAACAGTGACAGAGGCAACAGAAGTAGTAGTGGTAGTATCGTCATCGGTAGTGGCAGTGGCGGCACCAGGAACGGCATCCGGAACATCACTCAATTAATGCCATCAGTAATTGGAAATTTATCCAATAGTTGTAGTTCGGCGGCGGCGAAAACTTATCCGTCCATTAATTCGGCGTATTGGCAACCGTCACCGTATCCAACGCCGTACATTGTGCCAGGTACGAATAATTCACCTTCAATCAACACCACCAATACCAATACCAAAATCAACCAACCACACCACTTTTTGTCCGTTCGTAGTATAACTCTCACTTCTTTTGAATTAAACAGATAAAAAAAAAAAAACAGGCCAAAGAGGAAATAAATTTTTAATGTTATTTTTAAATTTAAATTTAAATGCAAAAACCAATACAACAAAAAAAATCGAAAGGCTATCGAAAGTTCTGAAACGGTATTTGGGTTCATTTTTTTTTTTTTTTTTTATTTTCATTTTCATTTTGGTTCGGTGAAGTTGAAAGATAAAAACGTTTGTCACCACTTCCGGTTTTTTTTTTATTTTTATTTTAATGCCCAGTCGCCGTTTCGAGGGAAGAAGAGATAGGTACACGTAGTATGTAATGTAAATTGACTTTTTGACATTTAAGCTTACACGTACAACACTCTCACGGATGTGAATATTTTATGGAGATTTTTCGGTTTTATATTTTTTTTTTGTTAAAAATTATTTTTGAAAGAGCCAAAGATACTTTCATGGATAACAACATTTATAACTAACAATTGAGGACGAATTTAACACCCTTTCGAATTTCGGTCCATTTAATATTGTCCTCTTGTTTATTTATGTAGTTTACCTTAATATATTTTATTTATATTGTTTATTGTTTTATGTGTGTATTTTATTTTTGATGTGAGATGAGTTAATGTTGTATACTGTGAGGTTATCAGGAACAGGGATACTTTTATAAATATGTACGAGTACAGTCGATGATCTCTTAGACCTACCTAGAAATTTTGTAATTAATTTTCTTTCCCTTTGAACTGGTTTTCCTACACCACAGTTTTGTTGAAATCAATAAAATTTTACTATATGTACACGCGTCTAACTTATATACTATAAATAAGTACTATATATATTATAAAAAAGTGGCTCAATTTATGGACCCCTCTAAAACTTTAAGGTCCAGTTGTACAAACGTGGGTCAATATTTAACCCGTGGTTCAGGAAATTTAATTCGCCGATTTCGGCGAATTAACTGAGGTTCAACGATAGTTCAAGGTTCAAATATATGTGATAATAACTAAGTACATGTCTGAACCATCGCTCAACCTCAGTTAATTTGCCGAAATCGGTGAATTAAAAATCTTGAACCACGGGTCAACATTTAACCCACGATTGTACAACTGGCACCTACACATCTAATGCATGAGATGCAGATTCATGGCCACAAACAAAAGAATGACTCATTGAAAACTTTCATATGATATACAAAATATAAAAAATATGTTACAATAAACAATTGGGACGGAAATTGTGCAGAAAAACGTATAGTGCAAGCAGCAGTTATAGTTATTGGGCTATTACTATAACACTTTCCCTGCACGCGATACAGACTTATGCCCATACAAAAATTAGAAGCGTTTTTTGAAACCCTTTATGTGGTATAATAGGTCAACAAAAAGTGTTACATACACCAATGTCACAGAACCGCCCATATTCTCCCTTGCCATACTCTCGCCTAAGGGAGGGGAGGTAGATCAATTAGATTTTTTTTTTCGACACAACGTACTCGCTCTAGTTTCTTTCGCATGATATGTGCATTACCCTGTATAAAAAAATTAAAAGGTTGTCAATTAAAAAAAAAAAGAAATAAAATACAAGAGGGTACAAACTTGCTCTTTACCATGCCACAGTCTTACCGCCATATTATTCACTCGATACATCCAGATTTAAACTTAAATCCAGATGAATTTTTATTGAATTTGTATGATTTACATCCAGATTTAAGTTTTAATCTGGATGTATTGAGTGAACAATATGGCCGTTAACATTGTTAAACCAATTTATCCGATTTTAAAGCTAATTTTAGGTAAAATTATGTAAGTACAGAAAAATAAACAACCTCTATATTTGGTTGTACAATAATGGACAGTGGCGAACGCAGGCGCGGATTTTGGGGGTTCAAACCCCTAAAGACAAAAAAAACACCATGTCATTTTTGTGCCATAGGAAAAAAAAACACAAGTTCTTTTATTTCTTTTTAAAAATAAGTACCATAGTTCATCATCATTATGGTCCAAAAATGAGTTTAATTTCGATCAATTTTCTTTAAAATTTAAAAAAATTTAAAGATTTGATTAGTATCTACTTGTACTTAACCAAACAGTGATCTTAAAGAAATTATAATGTAGGAACAAATGTAAACAACTTTATTTATTTGCCATCATTTCTTTAAATCCAAACTAACAAAATCCAGAGTTTCTCTTTAAATCTGAAAAAAAAACTCCCAAAAGACTCTTTTTTAAGGCCATAAAGCCTAGTTTATAGATCGAAACGAAATGAAATTTTCATACAGAAAAATAGATTTTTTCCCAAGCGTGAAAAATACAATAAAATTAAATGCAATTATTTAAGCCACAAGGATGAAGAAATTTCTTTCAATAATCTGGATTGATTTTTTGGTTGGTGTTAGTAGAGAGGGATTAAAAAACTTAGTTTATTGTATCAAACAATACATCGCTTTATACAGATCGGTGAAACTCTTCCCATATCTGTGGCTTCAAGCGAACGGTCTTTCCCTTGTCTTCGCAGATAAAAAACGTATCTACACAACAAGACTAGGGAAGATCGATTAATTGGGTTGATAACGGAAAATAATTAACAAGCGGATAAGAATATTTTTTAGGGATCACCAACACAACAAACACAAAACACATTGAAAAATAAACAAACTCTAACGCTTTGACACATTCTATAATTTGACGTGAGAGCTATTCAGAGTTTAAATATTTATCCAGAGAACAAGGAGAAGATAACTTTTTAAACTTAAATAGAGAAAAAATAATTTGCTACAACGTGATTTTAATCAAATCAGTCAGATAGCTCTCAATTATTCATAAGCCAGAGGTTACTGCTGTCAGAAAGCTTTTGTGCAAGTGGCCCTAAATATAATTTTATATGAACTTTGACAGAACTTTGGACTGAAATTCACACAAATGCAAGAAAATCACAGTTTCAAAGTAAAGGAACGTACCTAAAAATTTGAGATGATGCTTACATTCATAAGACGACCTGAAAAAATATTATCTTATATACTGCTATTTACGCAGCACGTTTCTGAAGGAAAATTCTCGGAGATTTTTTTTTAAATCCAAAATAACTTTTTTTTGAAAATTTTGATATTCAGTATAATTTCAACTTTTTTTTTTAAATTTAATTTAAATCGATTATACAGCTAATGACTCCAAAATACTCCAGTGGTACATTGTAAATTTTGGTTTTGGCAAATGATAGACCGTACTAATATTAGCATTTATATAATAATTTTAATCAAAATTGTAGGCCATAAATTTTCGAGAAAATTTATATTTTCTGTAACGGTTTTTTAAACATTTATATGGAAGGTACCGTTAATTTTGACTGTAATAAAAATTTGTATCCAAAATATTTAAGGTAAAGAAAAAACGCTCGGTACCAGGTTTCGTAAAAATCAACCAAGTTGTTTCGAAATACCTACTTGTTTTTCAAAAATAAAAAGAAAATTGAAACTTTTTTTAAAAATCCAAAAAAGAGTTTTTTGAACATATTGGCATTTAAAACATATGTACTACATTCATGTATTTAAAATTTTCAGAAAAATCTCCATTAGAAATAATTATCAAAATCAACTGAAAAATAAAATTTAAAAAAAAATGGTTCTATAGGAGGTATCATTTAAAACCATTTTTCGAAAATTTCATTTTCACATAAAGTTTGTCTCTGGATAATAAAATTCAATGATTTTTTTTTTTTTGGGAAATTGTGCAGTTTTAAATATGATTTTGGAAAAATAATCCAAAAATTCCGCAATTTCGTCTGTAGAGCCATTTAAAAAAAAAGAAAGATTTTCCAAAAATGCTAAAAAAAAATTATATGGCAGGAACGTCATTTTTGGCACTGAAAAAAAATGAAAAAAAAACGTTTGGGAATGTCGAAAAAACGCTAGATACCATGTTTCAATAAAATCGAACCATCGTTAAGGCTGTAGGCAAATGGACAAACAAACAGACGGAATTGCGAGACCCACTTTTTTCGTCTTGCCTACCATGTCAAGTTTGATCAAAATCTCGAATTTGATTCCTTTTTCGAATCCGAAATTTTCCATATATGTAGTACCTACCTACATATACATATCAACATATATCGTAAATAAAAAGCGTTAAGAGTGCAAGAGTTTTGTATAACTAATGTCTATATTCCCAGCTGAGAGGTCTCTGTCCTTAGTAGAAACTCTGTTCAGTCCTCTTACAAATAAAAAAGAGAGCCATTGCACATTTTTTTTTTTTTTGAAAACCGAAACAAACTATGAAAGTCATCTGTACTAATTTACAACAATTTTTTATGAAATTTTGGTTTTCTGACGCGTATAACATTGATAATATTCGCCCTAGGGACAATTCTTAAAATAAGTAACACAAAGATTTCTAGATAGGGATGAAAGAGTCTTGATATATTTGTAGCTTTTACTATAATATTCTGGTTAAGTGTATTTTTAATAACACGAATTGAAGCTTACGCTAGAAAAACAAACTAAAGTTGAAAGAATATCGCGTTTGTTTTTTAAAATAGATTTGGCTATAGAAGACATTTTTTAATAGCTGCTTAAGCTTATATTTTATTCATGTAAAACCTAGCTTTCACTTAAAAATCCAAGACCTAATGTAGATATATATAAATGCTAACAACAAGAGCCAGAGTTCATGCGATCGAAGCGCGAAGATTTTTTAATTATTTCTTTCAAATGTTGGCGGTTACTGCGGGTTGCGGGCAACATTTGTTTCATTTTGAAGTTCAAATTTTCTTGAAGAAAATCCATTGTTTTCGATTAAGATTTTGTCTAGCAATAAGGCTTTGATGGCTAGTGCTCACTGCCTTACCTAACTTCATCTAGATTAAATTTATTTTATTTTGATAAATTAACATTTTAAACATAAATAATGCTTTTTATTATAATAATCTCTTTCAAATTATTTTTTGTTCAGAATTTTATTTTCAAGTGTCAACAAACTTGCCAAACTCATATCGTTGTCGTGTCGTTGACCAAAAGGGTATCATACTCCTTAAAATCTTCGATGGGCTGCAAATAATAATAATTTTACGTTAACCTAAATGAATAATAATGACGGTTTGACATTGATAAATTTTTTAAAATGCTTTTTTATATGTGCTTTAGACTTTGTGTTTGGTCCTCTGGGTGTAGTTTTAGTCTAAATAGATGGGTTCATTCAACACAGTATACCTATATAAGCTAAAACCAAAAACGATAAAAATAAAAAAAAACATTTCCACTTGAATCGTATTTTATCAAATATTTGCATAATTTTCTCTTGTAAAGGACTTCCCTTATATTCGTATTGGTTCCTTAATATTGAGAGTTTGTTTCCTACAAAAGAAAAAGTCCTCCAGATTTGATTGTACTTCTTATCAAAAGAAGGCACATGTCATGATATATGCTTTTTTATGGATTTGTTTGGCTTTTTTTTACAAACGAACAAAAAAGAAGATACTCACAGTCGCAGAGTATTTCTCAATGATGATAATTTTTCCTGCTTATATAGATTACATCCCTTGAATGTATAGGGGGAGGGGTGGTGGGGTGAGGTTATGGCTCTCTTATGGGTTCAAGTTAATAAATTGACTATAAATTTTGGAAATAAACGCAGTAACGAGCTCGTTTACAATGTGAACTTTTATTTATTATTTTTTTTTTTTTTTTGGTTTTTGTCTGACTTTTTTGTATTTTTTTTTCCTTGTATTGGAGGAGAAAAGGTCTTTATGGGCTTGGTCTCAATATCAATTGAACAACTTTGGGATTTTTTTCCACTTCACTGATATAAAGGATAAAAGGCTTTGGAACATCGTGTAAAGGCAATTTTGTGGGGTTTGGCTCAACATTAATAGAAATCGCCGAAAACAATATAAATTGAGTCTTGGAATTTATGGTTTTTTGTTTATTGTTTGGGAAAATTGCCCGGGCGTGCTTTTATTTTAACTAAGATTCATGTGGAGATTTGTCTTGATAAAAACTTAGACCCAAGCTCTTACCTGGGAATTTTTGCCATTCAGGCATATTGTTACCGGCAACTTTTACGTATACAATTTTAGTAGGATACAAAAATTGCCATCGGCAACAAGCTCCAGGGGTGGTATGTATATCTATGTTTCTAGGCCAAGTTCTCAGTTTAAACTCACTTAGCTTAGCGCCTATAGTCTTTTGAATGGGAAGGTATTATTTTCTCTTGCTCAACCAACCGGTTGCGGATTTGAAGTCAATACAATATATTTCCACGAATAAACATTTCATAACGTTGCTGAAACCACATACGAAAAATTAATTAAAAAATTTACAGATTTCACTCATTGAGTAACCATGACCACCTCGACGCCAGCGGGCGAACTGTCGATTTTGACCAAAATAAAGACGCTATCCGATGTATTTCTAATTGCACATTTCATTTATGCAAATAACAAAAATTGCACACCCCCCCTTTTTTTTTAAAAAATATAAACAATTTTCACTTTGTATGCAATTTTAAAATGGCTATATCTCGGTAACCAAGTTGAATTTCGAAATGCACAGGGGCTTAAAAAATTGCACATTTGGAGATTTAATTTGCACACCAAAAATTTTAATTTGCACACCTCTCATTAATTAATAAATCAACAATTAAAATTTTGGTAATAAGCTGCATAATTAAAATCCGTATTATAACAAAATAAACACTGAAATGTATTGTTAGCAATAGCGTGTTGGTAAAGTGCCCGGCCGGTACACGAGGGGTCGCAAGTTCAACTCCCACAAATTTCTTTTTTTTTTTTTCACTTATAATTTGTTCTTTATTATTAAACAAAAAAAGAAAATTGATTAAGTTCAAATTGAACATGTTACTAACAAAAAACAAATCTCGTCGATTTAAAACCAAAAAATTAATTGACTAAAAAAACAAACAAAAATTTAATTTCCATGCATCACTAAAATGGAAATATTTCAGTAACCAAATCGAATTTTGAACTTTTCAATATTTCTAAAAATTAACAATGCATAAATATAATTTGCACACCAAAAATTTGAATTTGCACACCTCTGGTTAATTTTTTAAACCAATGATTAAAAAGTGCTTAAAACATACAAAAATGCACTTTGCCATGTCTGACTAAAATTGAAATATTTCAGTAACCAAATCGAATTTTGAACTTTTCAAAATTTCTAAAAATCAACAATGCCCAAATCTAATTTGCACACTAAAAATTTGAATTTGCACACCTCTGGTTAATTTTTAAACCAATGATTAAAAAGTGCTTAAAACATACAAAAATACACTTTGCCATGTCTGACTAAAATTGAAATATTTCAGTAACCAAATCGAATTTTGAACTTTTCAAAATTTCTAAAAATCAACAATGCCCAAATCTAATTTGCACATCAAAAATTTGAATTTGCACACCTCTGGTTAATTTTTAAACAAATGATTAAAAAGTGCTTAAAACATACAAAAATGCACTTTGCCATGTCTGACTAAAATTGAAATATTTCAGTAACCAAATCGAATTTTGAACTTTTCAAAATTTCTAAAAATTAACAATGCCCAAATCTAATTTGCACACCAAAAATTTGAATTTGCACACCTCTGGTTAATTTTTAAACCAATGATTAAAAAGTGCTTAAAACATACAAAAATACACTTTGCCATGTCTGACTAAAATTGAAATATTTCAGTAACCAAATCGAATTTTGAACTTTTCAAAATTTCTAAAAATCAACAATGCCCAAATCTAATTTGCACACCAAAAATTTGAATTTGCACATCTCTGGTTATTTAATAAATTAATGAATAAAAAAGCGCTAAAAACATACAAAAATGCACTTTGCCGCGTCTGACTAAAATGAAAATATTTTACTAACGAAGTCGAATGTTGAATTTTTGAAAATTTCTAAACATTAACAAAACCCAAATCAAATTTGCACATTAAAAAACTTCAATTTGCCTACCTCTGGCTAATAAATAAATTAATGATTAAAAATCATTAAAACATACCAAAATGCACTTGCCATGTCTGACTAAAATATATATACGGGGTGATTCACCTAAGGTGTGACAAAAAGGTAGAGCGTTTAGGTTGGATGTTAGAATAAAATCTCATGTGATGGGGGGTCTATTTTCCCCGTTTAGCCGGGAGGGGCAATTTTCTAAAAAATTGACTTAAAACAGAAAAAATATTCTTAAAAAACAACGGTTACACTTACAGTGCCATGAGATACCTTTTCGTAAATTTAGAGATCTTTTACTTTATTTACTATCAAATCAAATTTTTTTTTTTTTGGGAATAGTTTTTAAAATATTAACTTTCAAATTCAAAATTTTGAAAAAAAAAATTTCAAATCTGATTTTTTTCAATATTTTACGTAATTAGGTACTAATTTTGTTTCCGAAATTCAATTCTCTTATTAGTTTTAAGTCAAAAACAGATAACAGGATACTGAAACGTCTTTTATAGTTTTTGAGAAAATTAAAAATAACGAGAGAAGCAATTTTCTAAAAGAATTATTAAAAAACAAAGCTAATGGTTAGAACGCCACGCAATATTTTTTTGGAAGGCCAGAAATGTTTGCTTTTATTCTGTTTCTAAATTGAGTTGTTTTAGAGAGCCGTTTGTCAAAAATTATTTTCAAACTTAAATTTTTGAAAAGAAAAAATTAAAAAATTTGTTCAAAATTTTACGTTATTAAGCAATATTTTTGTTTTTAATATTCTATGCTTTAATAATTCCAAGTCAAATACTAAGAACTAGATGCCAGTCTTTGACTTGAAATTATGGGAGCATCGAATATTAAAAAATATTGCTTAATAACGTAAAATTTTGAACAAATTTTTAAATTTGAAAATTGCTTCTCTCGTTATTTTTAATTTTCTCAAAAACTAAAAGACGTTTCAGAATCCGGTTATCTTTTTTGACTTAAAACTAATAAGAGAATTGAATTTCGGAAACAAAATTAGTACCTTATTACGCAAAATATTGAAAAAAAAATCAGATTTGAAATTTTTTTTTCCAAAATTTTGAGTTTGAAAATTAATATTTTAAAAACTATTTCCAAAAAAAAATTTGATTTGATAGTAAATAAAGTAAGAGATTTACGAAAAGGTATCTCATGGCACTGTAAGTGTAACCGTTGGTTTTTGAGAATATTTTTTCTGTTTTAAGTCAATTTTTTAGAAAATTGCCCCTCCCGGCTAAACGGGGAAAATAGACCCCCCATCACATGAGATTTTATTCTAACATCCAACCTAAACGCTCTACCTTTTTGTCACACCTTAGGTGAATCACCCCGTATATATATTTTAGTCAGACATGGCAAGTGCATTTTGGTATGTTTTAATGATTTTTTAATCATTAATTTATTTATTAGCCAGAGGTAGGCAAATTGAAGTTTTTTAATGTGCAAATTTGATTAGGGTTTTGTTAATGTTTAGAAATTTTCAAAAATTCAACATTCGACTTCGTTAGTAAAATATTTTCATTTTAGTCAGACGCGGCAAAGTGCATTTTTGTATGTTTTTAGCGCTTTTTTATTCATTCATTTATTAAATAACCAGAGATGTGCAAATTAAAATTTTTAGTGTGCAAATTAGATTTGGGCATTGTTGATTTTTAGAAATTTTGAAAAGTTCAAAATTCGATTAAGTTACTGAAATATTTCAATTTTAGTCAGACATGGCAAAGTGCATTTTTGTATGTTTTAAGCACTTTTTAATCATTGGTTTAAAAATTAACCAGAGGTGTGCAAATTCAAATTTTTGGTGTGCAAATTAGATTTGGGCATTGTTAATTTTTAGAAATTTTGAAAAGTTCAAAATTCGATTAAATTACTGAAATATTTCAATTTTAGTCAGACATGGCAAAGTGCATTTTTGTATGTTTTAAGCACTTTTTAATCATTGGTTTAAAAATTAACCAGAGGTTTGCAAATTCAAATTTTTGGTGTGCAAATTAGATTTGGGCATTGTTGATTTTTAGAAATTTTGAAAAGTTCAAAATTCGATTTGGTTACTGAAATATTTCAATTTTAGTCAGACATGGCAAAGTGTATTTTTGTATGTTTTAAGCACTTTTTAATCATTGGTTTAAAAATTAACCAGAGGTGTGCAAATTCAAATTTTTGGTGTGCAAATTAGATTTGGGCATTGTTAATTTTTAGAAATTTTGAAAAGTTCAAAATTCGATTTGGTTACTGAAATATTTCAATTTTAGTCAGGCATGGCAAAGTGCATTTTTGTATGTTTTAAGCACTTTTTAATCATTGGTTTAAAAATTAACCAGAGGTGTGCAAATTAAAATTTTTAGTGTGCAAATTAGATTTGGGCATTGTTGATTTTTAGAAATTTTGAAAAGTTCAAAATTCGATTAGGTTACTGAAATATTTCAATTTTAGTCAGACATGGCAAAGTGTATTTTTGTATGTTTTAAGCACTTTTTAATCATTGGTTTAAAAATTAACCAGAGGTGTGCAAATTCAAATTTTTGATGTGCAAATTAGATTTGGGTATTGTTGATTTTTAGAAATTTTGAAAAGTTCAAAGTTCGGTTTGGTTACTGAAATATTTCAATTTTAGTCAGACATGGCAAAGTGTATTTTTGTATGTTTTAAGCACTTTTTAATCATTGGTTTAAAAATAAACCAGAGTTGAGCAAATTCAAATTTTTGGTGTGCAAATTAGATTTGGGCATTTTTGATTTTTAGAAATTTTGAAAAGTTCAAAATTCGATTAGGTTACTGAAATATTTCAATTTTAGTCAGACATGGCAAAGTGCATTTTTGTATGTTTTAAGCACTTTTTAATCATTGGTTTAAAAATTAACCAGAGGTGTGCAAATTCAAATTTTTAGTGTGCAAATTAGATTTGGGCATTGTTAATTTTTAGAAATTTTGAAAAGTTCAAAATTCGATTAGGTTACTGCAATATTTCAATTTTAGTCAGACATGGCAAAGTGCATTTTTGTATGTTTTAAGCACTTTTTAATCATTGGTTTAAAAATTAACCAGAGGTGTGCAAATTCAAATTTTTGGTGTGCAAATTAGATTTGGGCATTGTTGATTTTTAGAAATTTTGAAAAGTTCAAAATTCGATTTGGTTACTGAAATATTTCAATTTTAGTCAGACATGGCAAAGTGTATTTTTGTATGTTTTAAGCACTTTTTAATCATTGGTTTAAAAATTAACCAGAGGTGTGCAAATTCAAATTTTTAGTGTGCAAATTAGATTTAGGCATTGTTAATTTTTAGAAATTTTGAAAAGTTCAAAATTCGATTTGGTTACTGAAATATTTCAATTTTAGTCAGGCATGGCAAAGTGCATTTTTGTATGTTTTAAGCACTTTTTAATCATTGGTTTAAAAATTAACCAGAGGTGTGCAAATTAAAATTTTTAGTGTGCAAATTAGATTTGGGCATTGTTGATTTTTAGAAATTTTGAAAAGTTCAAAATTCGATTAGGTTACTGAAATATTTCAATTTTAGTCAGACATGGCAAAGTGGATTTTTGTATGTTTTAAGCACTTTTTAATCATTGGTTTAAAAAATTAACCAGAGGTGTGCAAATTCAAATTTTTGGTGTGCAAATTATATTTATGCATTGTTAATTTTTAGAAATTTTGAAAAGTTCAAAATTCGATTTGGTTACTGAAATATTTCCATTTTAGTGATGCATGGAAATTAAATTTTTGTTTGTTTTTTTAGTCAATTAATTTTTTGGTTTTAAATCGACGAGATTTGTTTTTTGTTAGTAACATGTTCAATTTGAACTTAATAAATTTTCTTTTTTTGTTTAATAATAAAGAACAAATTATAAGTGAAAAAAAAAAAAAAAAGAAATTTGTGGGAGTTGAACTTGCGACCCCTCGTGTACCGGCCGGGCACTTTACCAACACGCTATTGCTAACAATACATTTCAGTGTTTATTTTGTTATAATACGGATTTTAATTATGCAGCTTATTACCAAAATTTTAATTGTTGATTTATTAATTAATGAGAGGTGTGCAAATTAAAATTTTTGGTGTGCAAATTAAATCTCCAAATGTGCAATTTTTTAAGCCCCTGTGCATTTCGAAATTCAACTTGGTTACCGAGATATAGCCATTTTAAAATTGCATATAAAGTGAAAATTGTTTATATTTTTTAAAAAAAAGGGGGGGTGTGCAATTTTTGTTATTTGCATAAATGAAATGTGCAATTAGAAATACATCGGATAGCGTCTTTATTTTGGTCAAAATCGACAGTTCGCCCGCTGGCGTCGAGGTGGTGTAACCATGGGGACATTGAAAATGACTTTATTGCTAGATAAACAAAACACATGACTAACCTTTACAATATTTACAAATTAATCAAAACGTAATAATCTGTTTCAGACACCATTATAGGTTCTGAAGTTTCTAGTATTTAATGTCACTTTCCATTTGGCAAAAAATAAATCATGTTAATTTTCTTTAACTAACCCCATCAACTATCATACTTTTCTATTCAACAAAAAAAATCGTTTTTTTATTTAATCTGATATCAAAACTCATAACTATTAGGATAAACAAAAATATGCCCTCAAAATTATAATTTGCCCTTAAAAATCAATTATATGCCCTTAACAAGTAATTATAATTTTATGATTATTATATTCCTTAAAAATATGCTCAATATTGCTTGTAAAAATATATTCTATGTAGGTTTGTATACCTATGTAATGCATTTTTAAAAACTGCACTAAAAAGTACGACATAAATCTAAACGTCTATAAAGCTAGCATATATTAGCATAATCAATTGAAACCATAACTAGAATTGTGTGGTTTTTTTTGTGCTATTTTTTTATATAATTTTAGTTTTTATTTCAATTGATTATGCTGGGCGGTTTAGAAGTTTTGGTACAAAAATCGGTACTGCCACACAAAAATAGTACAAAATTCTAGTTATGGTTTTAATTGATTATACTAATGTGTATATGCTAGCTTTATAGACGTTAAATCTAAAAACAAAATATGTAAGTAGTGTACAAGTGAGATTGTTGAACATAACGTTGCTTGGGCTAAAAGCCATTAAAACGTACATATTTGAAATAGGTACGGTACATGAATTTTTTTTTATAATGGTGAATCATTTAAATTCATCTACATGGGCTTATTTAAGACATTAATTATACCAAAAATAAAAAAAAAAAATTTACACGAGTAAGTCCCACGAGCTTGCTCTCGTGGCTAACAAACATTTTGGTACCTTTCAACGAAAGAAATGTTAAAAAGTCAGAATTAATTAATATTAATATTAATATTTTCTAAATTTTCAAAAGCTATCTAAGTATACCTATTGTTTAAGTCGTGTGGAAATTGGGTTAAAATGCGTTAAATTTTATCCGAAGATTAATTTAATTTTTGACACTAGTGAGGTGAATCTGTAGGTATATGTACGTACAAACTTCAAAATTTAATTTCGGATAAAATTTATTCGAAATTTTAATTCAATTCCCACACGGCCTTAAAATATTTAGAAGCACTAGATTACAAAATTGAATAAAATCGTTCGAGTCGATTTAACCAACTCAAAAATAGGTTAATTTAAAAAAAACAAAAACTCCAACCCAAATTTCCTTAATGCCAATTTTTTCGTCATAACCTGAAGTTATGTTTTAATTTTTTGGTAATGTCTACCCTGCAGACCTTTATTATTTATTGAACAAACCTTAGAAGACACTGAACAAATTATGATTTTAATGAAAAATATACAGAAGTTCGGCAAAATATACACGTTAAACGTAAATATACGACGAAACATGGCGCTTAAAAGACAGTATTTCTTATAAAACGGATTTCTAACCTAGTCTCGTCTTAATATTGTTGCTAGAAAAAAAATATGCTTTGGCATATTTTTGGTTGTCCTACATAAGCCATACCTACTTTCTTCAATAAATATAAAACACTTTCATTAAACTTATCAATCTAGCAAACTTTTATAGGTATTTTAAAACGAAATTTTCTCTCATCGATTTTTTTTATAATTTTTCAATTTCATTTTACTTTTGTTTTTCATATAAAATAGTTTAACTTTTAATTTGTTTTTAATTTATTAATTTGTAATTTGGAATAAAGGAACTAACCATAAAAATACAGTCCATTATTCAACATTTTTGTAGGTAATGTCGATTTCAAGCAAGCTCTACTCCTGCTTGCACACTCAACTGCATCACTGGCCTTTCTTATAAGACCGCATTGTATTCTGTGTGGAATAAAAATAACCTATCATTTTCATTTTCACAAAATCACAACCTACCTACCTCCATAATAACTATGTAGATACATACACACATATACAACATACAAAAATCTGGCAGAGTAACTATACACTTTTGTTGGTTGCCTTGTCTGTTCATTTGTCTTCTTCTGAATACCTTGTTGTTGTTTTTTTTTCTCTTTTTGAATATTCTTCATGACCATTCTCCACTGAAGCTTGCCTGTTGACGACGAACAATACTTTTCTTTCTTCGTTTTTTCCCCGTATACCTATTGCCAACGCCTGCTGTAATTCATCGATTGTGTTCGTTTGTTTATTTTTATCATTCTGGTAATGTTTTAGTAACACCAACCAAAAATTTGATAGTTATCCCCCTATACGCTGGAGTTCATTTTTCATATTCTAAATTCATGTGTTCATTTTAGTTATTTCGGTCATTTCTTTAGTAACACCAACCAAAAATTTCGTTGTGATGCCCTATACGCTGGAGTTCATTTTTGATTTATTGAATTTATTTCATTTAATCATTTTGGTAACACCACAACTCTGTCAAAACGATCCTATAAACATTTTCAATGTTAAAAAAAAAAAAAAAACAATTTTAAATTTAATACCGTGAGCTAAAATCTACTACGGAAATCTAATTAACGCTTAACTCGAACATGCAGTTTATTATATAATTTAATATTAGGTATGTTGGTTGGACGTATGTATTTCCGAAAACAAATTAAATTCATATCCTGTGGACTTTACCTGTTGACATAGCCACACCAGCACTACATACAAACCCTTACAAGAGCATATTGTTGTTGCCACATTAACGTTAAAACCGAATTACTTTCGGTCCAAAATCAAATTCAATCGAATTAGCAACTAATAAAAAGGTCACACGCGGTATATATTTTGCTGGGCTTAGAGAGGGGGCGAAGGGGTTTACTTTTTGGAGAATGATAGTTCTATGCCTCCATTTCGCTAGCGAAAACCACATTTAATAGACTGGGCATGTATAAAATGTATCCTGCAATAATTTGCATAGGGAAGAACGTGGTAATGCAGTGTGTGTTTTGGGTAAGTAATTTTGAAATTATATTGTAGGTAGTATACGTACCTCTACATAAAATTATTTTTAAGCTAATTTCTGCATAAATGAGATTTAGGTTAGTATATAGGTAATATGGTTGTAGGTTGTGTGTTTTTGTTGTGTGATTTCGAAAAATTGTTTTAAATCCTTGGCCGTCGTGTCTTTTTATTCAATTTGTTAGTTTTCAAAATGGCAATTTGAACTTTTCAGCAAAGAATTGTGTTGACCAGTGTAATTAGTGAGTACCTATAGGACTGTTATCCAGAGGTGTGTGGATAAAACTCCAACCTCTTCTACCAAAAAGCATCACACTACACATTATTCTAACTAATTTGGGAAAAAGTTGTACAAAGTTATTTGTAAAAAAAGTACGTATACGCCCAAGTGTACCATAAAAATAATACAATTATTTAAGAGAAACTAAATTGAAAGGGTTTTTGTGTGAAAGGTTTTGAATGAAACAACAACCACTTTTGAATGAAATTCTGTCATTCTCGATGTTAAAACTTAATATTGGAAAAATAAAACTCAGTATCACGACTGTTTTTGGGAAAGAGATATGTGGGGAGTCTTCACCCTGCATATAAAATATGTTTTCTAAATTCGTTACACCCCTTTTTCCGATATGGAAGCCAAACAGGGGGAGGGGGCTTTCAACCCGTAGAACTCGTTTTTCCACTCATACTGATCTCTCCTATACATCAATCAAAAATTATTTTTTCCTGTATAAAATGCAAGGTTTCGCCAAAATTTTGTAGGTAATATTTTAATGGCCGTAGTAGCCCGTGGCGTAATGGTTAGTGCGATGGACTGTCATGCCAGAGGTCTGGGTTCAATACCAGCCGCTTCCATCCATCTTGTTTTATAATATTTTGATAGACAATTAGGTTAAAAGATTAAGAAAAATTATCTTTTTGAACTCTCTTTTTCTCTCAGTTCTTGAGCAATAACAATATAGCGAGTCGGAACTATGAAAACTAATATTTAAAACTGGCTAGCTGAATACTTTTCATGTCCACTTTTACAAAATAAAAGGGGTGAAATGGGGTGGATATGGCTGACAGGAAGAATACGCCAAAATATATTTTCATTTTCCTTAGAAATAAACGAGCAATGAAATACGAAAGACAGCCTGCTAAAAATTATTATGATTTCAAAACGAGGTTTTTGTTAGTAGGTATAAAGGCTAATTCGCCAATTATTTTATATTTTAGACAAGACTGGAGACATGCCGCTGTGAAAGCAGTTATGATCACTATTAAAAGCAGCGTTGCCGCCCGAAATAAAATTAACGTGCCATATTTTCTGAAAAAAAAACGTGCCAATTTTCGTGCCTCATGAAAAACCACAAATTCTTCTATTTTCTTGAAAAACCCGTAATCATTTTTATTACAAGGTGTAACACAATAACAAAAATCAATGGAAATCGTTTGCCCTATTCATGCATTGTCAAAAATCATGTGTTTCTGCTCACTTTTTATGGAATTTGGACCAATTTTCGTTAAATTTTTATGAAATTTGCTTAATTTTAAGTAAAATAATAGAAATAAAAAAAAGTATGCCATATTAAAATTTTTCATGCCACCGTGCCACGAGAAAATAATCGTGTCGAAAAAGCACAATTGTGCCACTTCGGCAACGCTGATTAAGCATAGTATAAGCCCACCAACCGGGGCCTGAGGAACCGGGTTTTCAGTTTTGTTTTTCATTCTTGATTATTGATGAAAAATATCATCACAACAAATTCAGGTGAAATTATAACCCACATTAAATTAGACTTCTGAAAACTGAAATTATTTCCGAGTGCAAATACAGTTATTTCACATGCGAAGTAGAGACCCTAATCTCTATACCTTTCGCTTTAGGGCTACATACAATATATACAATACACATTACGAATTACGCTTCCAAGGCCAAGGGATCAGATCCTTTCCAATGTAGGTTTTTATTGTTTGAAAACTGCACTTGAATCAAATAGAAATTTTACTATTCGTGCATAAGATTTTCCAACATACATATTTTGAATTGAGAAGTAAGTCCTTTTGGGAAAGTTTGGAAATCTCGTTTGAGATCTTTTTGACAGTAATTTTAAGGCACAGGAATCCTCATGTAAATCTCAAAAAATACTTTAGATAAATTTGTTCTCCTGTCGAACTCTTTCTTTACCTTTAAACCATCTTCTCATGGTTGTATTGTAATTGAATACTTTATAAAAGGAATTTAATAGCAAATTTTGCATTTTCTCCATCATCAAAATGGCAACAAGAGATAGCAATTTATTTTGACGAAAATTCACTTAAAACCGCTCTCAAAAGATCACAGAAACAATGTAACTTCCATATCGCCATGCTGCCGTGATGCGTCGTCGCCGTCGTTGTTGGGGTTGTCGAAACAATAGGAGACAATTTTATCATAATGAGTCAATTGTGTGTTTGTTACCTCGAAACGATGCCGATGCGACAATGTAAGGTGATATAGACTTGCAAGGCATGTGGCAAGCCATCAGGTGTTGGCACTGGCATTGGCGTTGATATACCTACAAAGGTGTATACGCATCACACAATAATGTTAATTGACATTGATAATGAACGAATAGTCAGTCATCGTCGACATGCAGACACCCATAACCAACCAACTGCTCTCCTCTTTGATTAAAGACAAAAGTAACCTCGATCCGTTGAAGCGCAACATGAGAACTTTACACACCTTTGAAGCGCCCTCTTCCGGTTGGAACCATCATACCGTGCAGAGACGAGAAGCTCGTGGCAATAATGAGACAATCATAAACACCATTATTGTCATCTTAGAGCTGAATTGTTTTGATGTTACCATCTCCCAGTTCCAAGCGCCCAGCCCCAGATCAGCCCATCACGGCTTGGTTCTCAGTGTACTTCATCTCATTTCGCTTTCAAGTTCAGAATGAATGGAAGACAGTAATTGGATTTGGAATGTTTCGAGAATTAGATATATGTATGAGTGCCTATGCGTTAATATGCGCGAGACTCAATGAAGGTGCTTCTCTATATACATATAAAAGAGTTCTTGATGCTGCTCCCAGTGTTAGCCCCGAGGGTGCGTATCATATTGACGTGCTGCTAAAGAGTTACAATACTGGAATTCGACACTCTCTTAGATACCAGCACAATTAGTGTAGCACATATAAATTAAACTTAATTCAGATGAGAATGGAAGAAGTTTGTGAATAGAAGGTAGGTAAATATATGTATGTACAAATAAAAATAGGTCTTGAGTCTTGACGTTTATATATGTATGAATAGAATAAACCTTTAGATGTTTTGGGGTTGGAGATGAAGGGTGAAGAATTTTCATGAAAGAAAACTTTTTTTAAGGGATTGACAAAGATAGACAAACATAAAGAAGATTGTAATTGTATGTTTTTATTCTCTTTGTCTCAAAATATACCTACCATTATAGAAGTACAAAATTTAATAACAATTGTTGTCAACACCGCGGTTTACCTCCTCTAAATTGCGGTGTAGACATACATTAATGGTATTTAAGCTGAAAACTTTCATTAAAAGGGTGGAAAATAGAAAGTTTGACAACATTCCAGATATATACATAAGTAGAGTTTTCTTTGTGGAATAGATTATAAGCAAAGGGGTGAGTACGATTTCAAAAGGTAGTATGATGCCATTTTATAAAAGCTTATTACAACTAGAGTATGAGAGTCTTAGAAATGTTCAAAGTCTTCAATATAAAAAACAACAATCCTCACACTACCATTTCCGTAAAATTACAAACAAATTTTAAAGCAACTTTTTTTTAGAAGAATAGGTCTAAGTATACACCGGAATAGAAATTCAAAACAACTTCTTTAACTTGAGGTTTTAATGATGAAGACTTATATTGTTACATATGAAGAATTCTAAGTACTTACATAATTTTGAATAGCTTTTTTATGTGTATGAACATGGTTTTTAAAACCATTAGGCCAGATTCGCATTATAGTGTCAATACCAATACCAGTCTTAATACGATAAAATATTTTCATATAAAAAGTATAGTATCTAGAATCAGTATTTTGAAATATAATCATTGTTTCTTGTGTAAGAATATTTTATAAAATTGAGATTTTAATAAAATGCGCGACTGGATCGCACGCACTTGCTCTTGTAGTAAAAGCTTCGTCAAATTATAAGCCTTAAGTTTAAGGTAGTATTTTGTTAATATAAAATAATAAACAGTGTGCTATCAAAGATAATAGAATAATAAAAACAAAAATATTACTTAATTACGTAAAATTTTGAAACAAATTAGTTTGAACACAATTTTTTTCTACGAAGATTTTTTTAATAATACAAATTCTATATACATACTACTGAAATAAATCAGCCAAGTAGAAGACTTAGCACTATTTAATTTAGTGCTAAGTCTTCTACTTGGCTGTTTATTTTCAGTAGTATGTTTATAGAATTTGTTATTAAAAAAATCTTCGTATATTAATATTGCCAGGCCACGCCCAAGTAACATCGTCACAGCTAAGAGAAGCAAAACTGTTCTTTTACAGCTTTCAAAATGTGAAATCGGAAGCTACAACTTTAAAACGCATAACTTCACAGCTCCATCAAATTTTATTTAAAAATATGTTTTATATAGTGAATTTCATGAACAACTTTAGCTCCTTCAACGTATAGTTATTTAAATTTGCTCCCTAATACCGTTCATACGATCTATGAACGAGCTTCTTTAATTTTCAGTAGCTAAAAAGTCATTGCAACGCTTTCAGCAACACATGAGTTATAAAAGATACCTTTAGAGCTCGAAAACTAGCAGCTTTAGAGTTTTATACTGCACCAAGTAAAATACAAACGCATGCGCCTTTCGAAATGTCAAAAACTAGCATTAACAGAGCCATTACAAATCGGTTGTAGAGCTGATAATATTTTAACACATTACACTCATTTATTTTATTTTATCAAAAAACTAAAACGTACCCACTTGGATTTATTTTAATTTGTAGTGTATCTATAAAAGTACCTATACGTAGATAATTTTTTTCTGTTAAGCCTTGCAGGCGAAATTTGATGATCTGTCATTTTTGCAAAATAGGTATAGGCTTTTTATAGCATTTCCGTGCTTTAATTTTAATAATGAACGCAAAAAAAATGTATTGGTTATACATTTTAGAAAGATGGATGTGGTTAATTTTTTTTCTCAAAAAACCTGGATTAGAATAAAAGTTTTCCTTATCACAGCATAGATGAAGCAGCTAAATTAAAAGTTTTGAAACGGAATTAATTTATTTAAAAAAGTACACCTTAAGCCGGCCATTCACGATCGAGCCAAATGGCTCGGTATCAATTGGACTGGTGGATTTATAACCTGCTTAAAGTCTAAATGGCTCGGCCGAACCCATTCACATGATGCAATTTGGTGTATGGCCAACTTTAGACTTTAAATGCAGTTCAACAAAAAATACTCTTAAATTAAAAAAATTTTGGTTCTTATAAAAAAAAAATGTATTTATTATTTGATTTCCTTGACTTTTAATTTCTGAAACACCCTATCTTTTAATAAACAAGAAATTAAAAAGACAAAACTGCCATCTTGTGAATTATAGATATATGAATAGATATAGAGCTAGCAATTAATATTGCAGCTTTAAAAAACGAAGTATTGCAGCTTCTTGCCGAATGATAAAGATGGCGAGGAGATAGCAAATTAATGCAATATATTCGTAATTAATTGTTTTTAATTTTAAAAAAGAAACAGCTACTCTCTAAACAAAACACAAAACTGTTATTATTTTTCAAAAATAAAAATATTTCTGCCATGGAAAATGTGTGTTTTTTTTATTTGTATACTCTCTCAGTCCCTCCCTAGTTTTTTTTTATTATTGACGGTTTAATACACCAAATTATGAAGGTGCGTTGTAATTTACAGACATACCGTCACTACATTTGTGAAAATATTAAGCGTTCACTTTAAATTTCATACTATCGAAAATTATTAATTTCTTTTCCTTTGTATTTTCACAGATATTTTTTTATTTGGCTTTTGTCATCTCTGTAATCATTTATGTTTGCATACTTTGAAACGATTCATTTATTTTTTAATAGTATTATGAAGTGCATGAGTTTATACATATACTTTATGATCTGCATTACACAAACCAATACAAACAAAAATCTACCAAAAGTGATTTTTTTATGATTTCAAATGCTTAGTCTACATAGAGCTTCGAAGTCACCTTCGCCACTGATAACTGGTTAATTAAGAGCCAAAAATAGCTCTCAAACTCAATGAATTAGCTGCAAGGGAGCTTGATTTTTACTATAAATGCTTATGCAGAGCTCCTTGATAAATTAACAATGTTATTTATCAACTAACAATGTTAATTATGTTAATGCTTTTTAAAAGCTAAAATTGTTTCTTGGACGGGTACAAAAAAATTTCTAGCTTTTATGATTAGGAATTCTAATCTGGTTAGATATAGTTCACACTAGGTATTCATCATGTAAGATGAACTGAACTTAATAGAAATTGCGTATTGACAAGGCCCTCACTAGTCAACTAATATGAGTCCAAGAGAGATCGCCGGGACGAAACGCCAATTTGTATGGACTAAAGGCCGTTAAAAGCTATTTTGAAACAATTTTTTTCATTATTTTTCCACAATTTTGAGCTCGAAAATAAATTTTTCAAAAACTGTTTTCTCAAATAATTTGAATTAAAAAGAAAATAAAAGAACGAGCTTCTGGCTTTTAAGAAAAGTATAGCATGACAGGTAGGTTTTGCTGTTGTATTTTTATTAATTTTTTTTCTATTTCAAGTCGATTTTTTAAAAAGTCGCCCCTCCCGCCTAAATGGGGGGACTGCATTTCCGTATTGTAGAGCTATCGTTCAGAGCTCCCTTCAAGTTTTTCTGCAAAGCTTAATATCTTTGTTTCAAAACATTTTTGTTTTGAAAATTTAATTTGATATTATATGTACAGTACATGCATAAATGTACGTAAATATTTGACATCTATATATATAAAAATGAATCATTTTTTGTGTTCGTACGCGCATAACTCGGCTAAACATCATCCCATTTGGTTAGGGATTTTTTCTTTGATTTGTATTGAACCATATTAAATCACAACGGAGCCAAAAATTTGAAAATTTGATCGGAAATCAGAAAATTAGACCTAAAAATCGGAAACTCGTGAAAACACCTTGAAATGAAATTGTGTTCGTACGCGCATAACTCGGCTTAACATCATCCGATTTGTTTGGGGATTTTCTTGCTGATGGATTTGTATTGAACCAGATTAAAACACAACCGAGCCGAAAATTGGAAAATTCGACCGAAAACTACAAAATTCCACCGAAAAACTAGAATTTCTGAAATGAAAAAGTGTTTTTGTACGCGCATAACTCGGCTAAATATCATCTTTAGTTGGAAAATTTTTCGTTGGATTGGTATTGAACCACACTAAAACACAACCGAGCCGAAAATTGGAAAATTTGACCGAAAATTAGAAAATTCGAACGGCAAAATCAGAAAATCGTAAAAACATTTTGAAATTTCAAACTTTCTTAATTAGTTTTTTTTTCGTACGCGCATAACTCGGATAAACGTCATCCGAATTGGATGGGAATTTTTTTCTTGGATTTATATTGAATCAGATAAATACACTAAGAGTTAGAAATTGGAAAATTAGGCCGGATTATTCAAATAGGCTTAGTTTACATATACTGTTGTTATATAAAAAATCTTATCGTTAATATTTTTCCATTTCATTATTTCAAATGTGTATTGATTGTTTTACTGCGAATAGACTCTTACAATAATGCCAGTAGTGCACAAATTCTTGCACGATAAATTTGACCTGTTCGTCAGTGAAAAACAAAAAAATAAAGGTATGTGTCGAAAGAAGAAATAAGGGACAGTTAGGGATAAAAGGAAATAAGTAAAGGGATAAATTTTAAATTTCAATTTTTTTAAACAACAAACTCTGACTTAAATCTAATTATATAAAATGAATTGTAAAGCTGTGATGTATCTACAGATTTTAGGTCTAACTAATATATGCTGATAAAAAAGTACGTATACGCCACAGTGACCCCATTAATGCTTTATTTTATATTATTTATTTTAAAGGGTCTGTAATATTATACATAGGAACTAAAAACAGGCAAATAACAATAAAGAGAATTTTTTTCACCTCTCTCTCTTCCTAGCCACATGTAATAGATTACAAGATCCCAAAAAAAAAAAAATATGGATATATAAAAATTAATCAGTGTGTAACACGTTTTACTATATTTTTTTAAGAGTCATAACATTTGGTTATTTTCTTCTTCATCTGATGGTCTAGAAGTACATAAGTACACAAACTTTCACATTTCACTGTCAAAATCCATAGCTAAAAAACTCAAGTGTGGGAACCTTGGTGAAAATTTTACGTTACCAAACAAGTCTAATTGGAACGAACAAATTTCAAATTATACATAAAACAGTTGCTAGAACTTAATAGTTTTGTATGGGTACACCATATTGGAAAATATTGATGAAATCAATATATCTGCTTGTTTACTTTTGTTTCTTTGCAACTTTCACCAAGCTTCGAAAACGTGGGTTTTTTTCCTACTGGCATAATTGTGAAATATTTTTTGTGATTCAGATTAAATTATACAATAAACCCATCTTTATATGGACATTACATATGTTAATAATGAGACTGAATTACTGTTTTATATAAAAAATTATTTATATTAAATTATTTTTATAAACATACATTCCTAATTATAAATTTTTCAAAAAAAAAATAAAAGTTAAAAGTATTATTTTACAATTTTTTGCTTTAAAATTTTAGCCAAACTAGCGACTGGATGAAAAAAACGATGTCGGGGCTAAACATTTTACGTATTAAATGCAAAAACAACCAAGTCCATTCGGGCTTAGCTAAGCACTAAAAATTTTCGGTGCTTAACTTAAGCACGGAGAAAAACTGTGTTACCGGCATGAATTCCATACATGTTATCGATAGTTTGTATGAAAACTCCATCTTTTTTTTGTGATGGCGTAGGTAGTCCCCGATGTCGTTGTTTTCAACCAAATTTCTCCGTGCCTGCAAAAAACACGTCTAATATCGCATAACTTTCTTTAGTCCATATTTTGTCGTTTATTTTTACTTGCTCTGCACTGTATAGGTACATAGTTGTTTAAGCACATTTACTGAAATCAAACAATTAAATATAAAAATATACAAGGAAAGCAATTATGTGACAGTTTACGAAAAGGATTAAGTAGGAGCAACCGCAGGTCGACTATAGCTGCAAATTACCTTAAATTGGACGCCACTGAATAAACATGTCTATTTTTATTTTTTTTCAATTCACATTGATGTTATCATTCTAACCTCTTCAATAAGTTAATTCATCAGTTGACTAAAATTCTTAACAAAGCTATGCCACCTCTATAGCTATGCCATCTCTATAGCTATACTTAAACTTTTGCATCTTTAAAACTCAAAAAACCTACATTTAAATTCGATTGACAAAATCTCAATTCACAGACAACTTACTTCTCTGACAACATGCAATGCAGAAATAAAAATTTCATACATAATAACAGAACTAGCGACACGATTATTCAACCGGAAACTAACGTCATTTCCTTTTGTGTGATGCCCTGAACGAACCTGAAAACGAATTTATTTATTCATAAATGTATTGCCACTGCATTTATTGAAATTGTTTAGCAAAAATTACCATTTGAACAGAATAAATGTACAACATCGCCATCACATCACAATGCAATGTAACCCTTTCTATACTTCAACTCCAACCCACTCCAATTGTAGCCTTAGTTATCTGGTTCTAAAGCGTGAATTTTAAAGTTCTGCAACTTTCAACAACAGCATCAGCAGCAGTATAGCAGTAAAGGATATCGTTTGTAGTATTCATATTTTTGTATTTTTCAAACTGTTGTTGTAGGTTATGCATGTTGACCCAAAATTCAATGAATTTTAAATAGACTCTTTATGGAAAGGATATGGGGCGACCATAACGATGTTTGGTTATTTGTGCGTGGAACAAAACCGCATTGTGCAACTAACTCTCAATCGTTTTGTAATTTTACCATCAAAAACTCAGCTGTCTGATGATGGTCTTATTCGTCGTCCCTGCTTGTTCTGTTAGGTTATTCATTCTGCCATCCATCTCTATAAATAGAATATGCTGAATATTCTACTGTAACTGCTGCTCTACTGGCACGTATCCTTTATCCTTTTGGGATGACACATGTGGAATATTTATACAAAAAAAAAAAAACAAGGAGTATGACAACCCTTCTATAACAAGACGGGACATCGCAAAAAGGACTGAACCAACCAAACACAAAATATGAATAAATAAAAAAAAAAAATACAAAACAAGGAAAAGTTTTAAAGTTGAACACTCCTCCCATGTCGTCCTTTCGCTCTTGCTTCAACTCTTTGCAATTGTTACGATGAAATTAAACCACCGAAAATACAAAAAAAAAATACCGACACTATGTATGTATGAGTGTGTACAAAAGAAACCTATACTGTACTCGTACTGTATATATATTAAATTGTTATACACTTCATGTACATTATGTGTTCAGGTACATATGGTTTGTCCGTTTTGGATCTCTGGGCATTCTATAGAAACATCGCAAGGACAATATATCACTAACTTGTCTTTCTCTGTATTTTCAACAAAACATCTAATATGAGTGCTTTTCACAAACAAAGGATATCAGATCCGACCTCACTATTTGGTCAGTGTGTGTCATCTTTGTTGTGTTTGGTTGGTGTCAACTAATAGAAGGAAGGTTAAATATGATCAGAATCAATGAACTAGGTCGTCTCTATACAACAGTTTTTTTTTTATATTAAAAGTTTGTCAAATTAGAACTTTATCTTTAAAGTCTGGTACATAAATATTTCTTATAACGATGCTTTAAGCATTGGACATTGGCACTGTTTTAAAAATAAATTATTTAACACATTTTATATTTATCGAAATCGATACAAATCCATAGTTTTTATAGAAAGATGTTTGTGTAGTGGTGTGTACAACAAAAATTTTTTTATTTGTAAATGGTAAAAAAACGGAAATAAGGGTTTTAATTTAAAATAATTTGTTTGCGTAATGAACCTAACAAAAGCGAACCAGCAATATAAAAAATTCGCTTTTAATTTATTAAGAACTAAAAAAAAGGGACGATAAAACTTCCCCCTATAAATTTTTTTTTCTTAGAATAATCCCAGAAATCATCCCTCAAAACATATTCCACGAATTATGGGAAATCTTGTTTAAACAAAAGTATTTGTCCTAAAAAAATGTCAACGTTTTTAAAAAAATTGGTTTTCACTCAATAATAATTCCAAACATGAAAAAAATTATATAAAAAAAAACTATTAAAATTTTCTCTCGAAAAATATGATTTAAAAAAAATTCTCTCTGCGAAAAAAAAGTAAACCATATATTGCTTAAAAATGGGTCAAATATTCTATTTATCTATCCAAAACATAGCTATTATGATTTCGATGCATCTCAAATTATTTATTAAACGTTAGATGTTCAATGTTTATATATTTAAAAAATATCGATTACAAAAAAGAAGCTCAGAAAATAGTATTTGATCTCCAAATCAAGATGGTTGGAAGGGGTCGATGGCAGAATACCCAAACCAATCTTCCTCTAACGACGACGGCAATAAAATATCCAATAAAATATTAAAATCCTGTAGAATTCACGATTGGAAAAATTTTTTTTTTCAGCTTTCAGTTCAATCGACAAAAGTCGATTTCCATCACTAACATAACGTATCAGTCGAACATACATATACCTTCATAGATGATTGCCCATCAAGTTTGTTTTCAATTCATGTGAATCCTTTTTTTTCATGTAGGCAATTTTGTCTAGAAACTGTATGTGAGATTTTTCTATTCTGTTTTAGTTCTAAAGTTTACATACATCAAAGAATTCTAACTTTTTTACACCTTTCAGTTTTAACATTAAGTGAGTTTTTTTTGTAAATGTATGGTTCCGTACAATTTTTATAAGGATTTTAAAACAATTAAAAAAATTGAAGCTCCAGATAATCTTAAATGCTGCAATCGCAGTGTTTGAAAAGTATGCTTCTTGAATTATGCTTCTGATTTTTATTAAAATGTGAACACTGAACATATCAATTTTAATTTTGATAAAATTATAAAAATTAACATACCTATACTATTTTTGTATCTATTTTCAGAACGGAAACTCTTCGTTGGTATGCTAAATAAGAAACTGAACGAAAACGAAGTCCGTAAATTGTTCGAACCCTTTGGAACAATCGAAGAGTGTACTGTGTTGCGTGATCAAAACGGACAGAGTAAGGGGTGTGCCTTTGTAACATTTTCAACCAAACAATCTGCGATATCAGCCATCAAAGTAGTAAGTAAAAAAAATGAATAAAATAATCTGTCTGAGTTTTAAGATATTTATATGAGTGTCAAGTAAGCGGAACAAAATTCGCTCGAAAAATTATCACAACTAGAACTAGTTAAGGACTGACAAATGGCAAATTATTAACCAATAAACCATTAATTTATTAAACTGTTTGTATCCCTTTAACAGGATTTCGCTAACTTGAAACCAATTTGACAATTTTTCAAAAAAAAAAAAAAACATAGAAAACATTACACGACAAAATTTGAACTGTCACAACTAATTAACTAACTAAATCTCTAAAGCCGTAAAACGAGGCGAAAATTCCTAGGGCCCAGTTTCACAGAACATACCTACTTAAGTTTCTTATATGTAGACCTTATTAGTGACAGTTATACAATCGTGGTTTAAAAATTAACCCGTAGTTCAGGAATTTTATTTCACTGATTACAGCAAATTAACTGAGGTTCAGGTGCGTAATTGGCTATTTTCACATACTTTAACTATCGTTGAACAACAGTTAATCCGCCAAAATCGGCAAATTTAAATTGCTGAACCACGGTTCAATATTTAACCCGTGCCTTAGGCTATGTAAAATTCCACTTAAGGGACTTACATTAGTGACTTAAAAACCACTCATTAAGGCTTCTGTGCTCTGAGATATTGAGCCTTTATCTCCAAGCTTTTCCTACGAAATAATCAATATATTTTAATAATAATACCCATTTATTTATTTATTTTCTCTTCCTTATCATAGACGTTAAATCAAAATAAAATCATGGACGGATGCACCTCACCGTTAGTTGTCAAATTTGCCGACACCCAAAAAGAAAAGGAGCAAAAGAAAATCCAGCAGATTCAAGCGAATCTATGGAATTTAGCTTCGAATATAAATATCCCTTTGGGCCAGACGGCGACATCTGTATCAACTCCAATACTGCCAAATCCACCGCAACAAGCGAGTCCTGTATTAGGATCGGACGCCATAACACCATCGTCGTTGCAATTTTTGCAACAACTTCAAGCTGTTGGCTTACAGCAACAGATTTTGCAAGGTAAGCGCATTTAAGCAGAAGTTAGTAGTAGTACTATAGTAGAAGCAGTAGCAGCAAAGCAGCTATAGTAAAGGTGGCCAAACGATATAATTTGTTGAGCTCTGCTTATCCTTTTTAAAGGACTTAAGGATACGTGAAATTGAATATAAAAGCTTTATTTATGAGTTTTTTTTTTTGTTAAATTTTTGTCTTATTTTTATTCTTGTTTTTTATTCTGTGGCAGGTTTAAGCGCACAAACGGGAGGAGCTGAGGCATCGGCGGCCGCAGCTGCTTTTAATGTACAAAATTTAGCAGCTATTGCAGCTATGACCCAACCATCGTTGACCGCTAGTGCCGCACAACCCGGAAGCGCGCAACTCACAAATGCAGCCGCCCTCTTGTGTAAGTGTGAACATTTTCTACTTCTACATTTTTTTGTGTTTGATTTTTCAACTCTTTGCTATCAATGTGAGTCTGGGTGAAAACGTTTTTTGTTTCATTTTAAATTTTTTATGGATTCTAGTTCTATACGGGGGTGGCACACAAGTCTAATAAAATCTATTGGATAATTTAAATTGAAAACTAAACAAAAATGTAGGTAGATTGGATAGTGTAGTGCTGATGGTGAAAATGAAGAAATATCTAGGTTAACAAGGAATGCAAACTTTTAAATTTATAAAATAAAAATACTTCTGGCATGCTTGAAAAAGTGCAGATACATAAAAAGCTGTACAGGATATTAATTAAAATACCTGCCGATATACATACGTATTCAGTTTATATCATTTTTTTATTTAATTATTCAACTTTTCATTGTTCGCTACAAGAGTAAGTTCAGCCGGTCCGCTATCGTGTTTTCGAAAACTATATTATTTCAGTCTATTTCCATACATTTTGTGTTTTTTTATTTGTGATATTCAGCCCTACTCTATTTACGTGAAGATTTCAAATAATTGGTTCAAATTATGTTTTTTCTTTAATTTTTCCATCGTTCAAGTGCAATTATTGATATTTGTTTTTCACTGTGCTTATTCTAGTCGAATACGTAACAAATCCATGCTTAAAATTTTTCTTTGATTGTACCTATACCTATATTTTCAAGTAGTTCTGTAAAAAGTAAACAACTTAATGTACCTATTTCTAACGGCTATATTATTGACTTTCTTTAGAGGTAGTTTTACGGAAAAACTAGTTCTATACGGGTTTCGAGTTTTAAATTTTTCACAAACTGTTTTTTACTTTAAATCAAAATATTCATACATATTTCGACATATAAATCAAATCAATAATTGCTTTTGATAAACTGAAAACTCGGAACTCTTTATAGAACTAGTATTCCGTAAAACTAGCTCTGAAGAAAGTCAATAATATGGCCGTAAAAGTTTTTGTAAATTTTACAAAAAACTTTAAGGACCTTTTAAGAATTAGGCTCAAATATATTTTTCTCATTTTTGAAATTTTGAAGCCTTTTAAGCCCAATACACATAAGTCCCACTTTTCTCTCTGTGAGCATTAACTAAGCCTATATCTAAATTGTAACACAATACCATTGTGGAAAATGTATGAATTACAGAATTACAGCTGTTCTTCGCGCAATTTTTTCTCAGAAACTAAAATTTTCTAATTGCCTAGTTTATATTTCAGAGATCTCGAAGGAATCCGTATTCTCAGAAATATAAACACAATTCCTCACAAAAATGTCTCCGTTTTGCTGTCAAAAAGCTGAGGAAGGTTTTCTTTTGGATTCGTTGCTCAAATATTTCCAATCACAGAAATAAAATAAGAAGAAAAGAAACGCAAGTGTTTTTGAGGAATCTTGTTTATATTTAATGCTCCTGCTCTTTCAAAGTAACGGAGGAAAATTACTGAGCGCTCTGAAATATAAACTGACCAAATTTTGCAGTGACATTGGGAGCAAAACACTGAACAAGCATATGATTTTTGACTTTCAATAATGTTTGCGAACAAAATTTCATGAAGGAGTAGTATTGAAAAAAGATACAAATGTTGAACTGTTTCAAAAAGTAGAAAACTATAAAACACGAACGAAAACCAAATCATAACCGCACAGCTCGGGTGTTGGTATTCTCTTTTTAATAAATGAACTATTTCTAAATTACCTACTAGAGTAGTGCAACTGTTCTAATATCGTTGTAAAAGTACAAAAGCTTAATATTTTTTTATACTCCAACAACAAAATACTAATACTGAAGACAACCTTACAACACTTTTTAACTTTTACTATACCTCAACCCTATATTGAAAGAGAAAAATACAAGGACATGTGAAACCATTTTTATATTACATATGAGTGATGCACCACATATTATTATTTTTAATTTGTAAAAATAAATCCAGTTGTCTGATCTCGCACGAACAGTGGCCAAAATCAATGACATGTGTCATTGTGTCACTTCCCAGTTCCACCGGAAGCATCCTGGAAAAATTAAGCAAACATTTCCATCATCAATTGCCTTCATTAATGTATATCATAGACTTCCTTCCATTGGGGGTTCTACAGGGGTACATTCGTTTGAGCTGATTGGTCTAATTCATGTCGATCATATTCATGTTCACGCTCCAATTCGCGATTGACTGCGTCATTCATTCCATGATCTCTGGCGCTGGCATTCCTAAGCTGACTAACAAACTGCCGCACATGAGGTTACACATATCTTCGATCAAGAGCAAAGCCTGGTTATGCATCTCCTAATTCCCTCAAGATCGGGATTTCTTGAACTGATACGAATTCGATGCAATATGTGGTACGACTGACTGATTCATCGAATGATATGGAATGATTGAGACAAATCGATTTAATAGTTGTTGTAATTTGTTCTTTATATTTTTGTTTACATAAAACGGCTATAGATTCTATGTATATTTTAAGATAGAAAACGTTGGGAAAATATAAACTTCAGCAAAAATTTATATCACAAAAGAAAAAAAACTGAAGTATCTATGTAGGAATCCCTGCCAATCTCATTATATTTTTTCCCTTAAGCGACAGCTCCATTACCTATTTTTTTTTTTGCAGTAAAAAAGTGAACTATATCTCCACTCAAAATTAATCCATTAATGATTTCGTACACAAAATTACTATATCCCATCGCTTGATCCAATAAACTTAAGAAATTACATTCTTCCTATCATCAAACGTATTGTCCCGCAACATTATCTGAAATTCTTCTCATAAAATCCCCGCTTTATTGCATGTCAACCTCATAGAAACAAGAATCGGTGAGGGAGGGGGGTGGTGGTTATAGAAGAGGATACAAATCACCCCAATTTAATCCATATAAAAGCTAATTTTATGTTTCTGTACGTACCTATACATGAGTGTCTGAACAGACGAGCATACGAGAAATACTCGTGTTTCTTTTTCTACACATTTCGATGTAGCTAAAAACCGTCTTAACTTCTTTCACTAATGAGCTTTCCTATCCCACAATTTCTTTTTTTTTGTTTTTGAAAAAAAAAAAAAAACGAAAAAAAAAGGATTTCTTATTCTCTGTCAATTTGTGTGTCATCGATTTTAATCACATAAGGTCTTACGTTTTGATTTTTCTTCGGATTATTGTATGCTATATAGATTGACCCGAATAATGTGAATTTAATTTTACCTTTTGTGTGTTAGTTGTGGAAATAGATATCGTTTAATGTACATATGTATAGCTATATTATATTACAGTTGACTTTTCCTTGTCGCACTTGACTATCCTTATTTATCTACTATCTATCTCGAAGGGTAACAAATTATAGTGTGTGCCACCCCTTGAGAGGCATGAAAAAAAACAGCTGAAAACAATTCTCAATCAACAACAACACTGACAAAGTATAGACACTCAGTTCATTATTAAAGTGCATACGTCTTCTTTTTTTCCACCTGGTGAAGTCCTTGACTAACCTCCCCATTTAGAACCATCATCTCCCCAACATCGAAAACAACTAACCCCAATAGATAAACTCTCACCCTTCTTCCAAGCCTTATCTCTTTTTCGGTCCTAAAAATAGTCTACCAGCTAGCTATAGCTATGATGATTGTCCTGCTATAAGGGCTCTATTGGACGCAAAGGGGATGTTTTTTGTATGGCAGTTGGTCTATATGTTTGGGGGAATGATAAGCCATTATTACCAATGTTTTTTTTATTTATTTTACTTGTATGTATGTGTTTTTATGTCTGTATTATTTTTTTTTAATTTCTGTACAAAGTTTTTGTTAGAACATTTTATTGATTTTTCTTTTACGTGCATTAGACCATTTAGTTAGAAGAGCATTATTAGTATAGGTAGAGCTCTATATTCTTTCAACACACCGTTCGCCCTATTTTGGAGCTCAATTAAAAAATAATAAAAATAAAAATACATACACTTTTTTTTTGTCTTATCTTAAATATTAATCAAAAATATCTATTTCTCTATATTGTTTGCTTATTTATCGTATGCAGGTCTATTAGGAAAAACCGCCAACTCAGGTGAGAATATATACTTGTTAATTTTTTTTTTTCTGTATAGAGCCTTTTCAAAGTTTTGTTTATTTTTATCAATGGGTACATATGTATAATATCCGTTTCCGATGTGAATGCTTAAAATGTTTTTTAGCTTGGTTATTTTGTTTTTTCTTTGTTGTTGTTGCTATTTCTTTTTTATCGGAAATTTGTAATTTTAATATACGAAACAATATTAGAAAATAAAGTGCAGTGCATCAGGAGCTGATTTGTCTGTATTTGTTTAACTCATATAATTCACATTATACCTTTTGTAAGGAAGGGGATATGAAAATCCTATTTTAAATTTGTATATTTATAGGTAGAGTATTATTTATGTATGTTTATTATTTTTATACCAAACGTCGAACTTCGTGGATTATGTAATATCTGATAAGGGTCAATGATTGTCAAGTGCAGCGTTACCGATTCTCATGAACTTTCATGGTTTACGATCCTTACCTCATGAATCATGATGTCAAAAATTTGTTGAAATTCTCATGATGTTTTTCCTTTTGTTTTGCTTTTTCTATTCGATTGTTAAAAGAAAACCAAATCTTTTTTAATTATGTAGACCTGAATAATTAATGTTTTCTTTCATTGTGAGGGTATCTCAAGCTAATTAATAAAGTATTTTGTTATAATATTTTACCTAATAATAAAAGTTATAGTTTTTTGTCAATGGGCAATAGACAAATTTGGTGGCACAAACGGCTCATCATGAAGAACCAGGGCCTAGTGACTTACAACTCTCAACCATTCCTGTGTGTGCGTCTGCTGGAATGGAGGGGACCTACAGTTTATTGCCGAATCCAAACGGCTGGTGAGCGGCACTTTTCTATGACAGGAGATACTCTTGGAGGATTTGTCACTTTTCTCGCAAGAGGTAGTAGCTCCAAAAAAAATTAGGTTGGAAGAGGCTGGTATTGAACTCCAGACCTCTGGCATGACAGTCCAATGCACTAACCATTACGCCACGGGCTACTACATCTTTTAAGTCACCAATTCAAAAACTTCAAATTATCTAAACTAATTTGAAAACATTGTTAAGTTTTCGGGTTAGTTTTTTTTCAACAACTCTGACATTGGATATCAAAATCTGGCAACTGAAAATTTTTGCATATTAAAGTAAGATAACTATAAATTTTTAACTATGTATACGGAAAACATTTTATAACTCAAAAATTTTGTTGATGTGACTGAATCTTGTTGAAAGTTACCAAAATTATAAATCTTTTTTTAGAATTTTGATTAAAAGATTGTAAGACAATGTAAATACAAAATCTAGGAAAATAACATTTTAAAACTATTACGTACCCACTCGTATTCGTAAATTTTTTAAAAATTTGTTGCCAATTAAACTATCTAACAAAAAAAATTGTCAAATTTCTAGATTAGATTTGGTCTGAAAATTGTTTTTAATAAAATTATATTTGAATTAATATGTAAAATGTATACATTTATCTAAATTTCATACGTCTTTTAAGAATTTTTGTATAAATTTTATACAAAAGACGTTCAAGTATGAATTTTAAATTTGACTTGGTATCTACTTAAGTTCTAACTTAGACAAAGCTGTTTTTTAGTTTTAAAATTATGTACCATACTCCAATCTAAATTTTAGGGCATCTATTTTGAACAAGGACAATAATTAGTGGAACTAGATTTAGCAGCTTGAAAATTTAATTTTACCAATTTTTGTTGTTAATATTTAAGAAAATTTGGCATTTTAAATGACTTTTTTGACCAAAATTAACAAAATGATAACCTATTGTATCTGCAATTAATATTGCCAATGATCACGATCATCCGTAGTAAGAGTTACAATGGCGATGCGATGCATCGTACACATTTGAGAAGCCGGACCGTTTTGAGAAAACGGGAAAAGAGGTACTAAAGAACTATATGTTTGGATACAATCGCAGTAAAAAATTGCCTCATTTGGCCTCATTTGAAGTGTTTTAAGAAATTTTAGGTAAAAGGGAAATTTAGGGAAAGGGCGAAAGGGACAAAAATACTTTTTTGTAAATTGTTCAAAAACTATAAGCTTCTAATTATGAAAGATTCTAAAAATTTTTTTCGCATGAGCATCAGACTTTGAGAAAAACTTACGAAATAATTGCGCTAATCACCTTACTTTAGCGGAAATCACAGCACAGTTGAAGAGAGTAGCACTTAAATGGCCAAAAAGGTGCACACTTATCTTACGTAATAAATGGTACTTAAGTCTCGAATTTAAAGATAAAATAAAAACTTAAGTTCCTTAAGGAATCTTATTCAGAGGTGGAGCTATAAATAGATCTTAAGGTCGCAGTGCAATAACACCCAAAACAAAAGCCTCCAATGTTGTTTACTTAAGTGCCACTTATTCAGACTGTAAAACTGAGCCTTAAGTCCCAATATTGGAAACTACTTGAGTGCCACTTATTCCGGTAAGTACCTATGCACTGTGAAACTGGCCCTTTTGTAAACAAATGGTACATATTGTAACGTTTAAGCCAATTTTTCTTGAAATCTATCGCTCCTGTGAGAAAAAGTGATGTGTTTGTAGTCATTTTTGCGTAGACTTTCATAAGGTTAAATATTTTATTCAAAATTAAAAAAAAAAAATTAATCTGGACTTTGGTTTCTTTCCCCTTATTTTGGAAAGTGGATTATAATTTCTATGATGCAATCGACCAACTGATTTCCGCGGATATGAACAGCACATACCATTTTTGCCCCCAGGACCCGCGAGCTTAACTCTAACCGATATTGAATTCGTTTTACCTTTTGCGTTAGGCTCTCAAAACCATTTTAATCGGAATATGAGACTTTTGAAATATTCTTTGGTACCTCCCAGATCAAAACTCAGAAATCTCAACTAATTTTCTTCTTCTGGAATCTTGAGAACACTACTTTATCTATTTTATCGACTTCAAAGTCTGCAATGGGCTTACTTAAAAAGTTGTATAATGTTCTTAAAAGAAAGTTTTAAATGATGCATTTCCGGTTGATGATGTTTATTTTCTGATTGCTTCTTCATTTCAACTATGTGTTTCTTTGTTCGTTAAATTTACAGACATTTATAATCTATATATAAAAAAGAGAGTAATGATGCCCTAGCATGGTTCAACGAAAAAAACTATAATGTGTTTGTGGGAATATCCCTGTAAAAATGTATAGATACTTTGTTGTGCTTTTGTTTTGCTTGATGCATGCAGCTCTGATGATCTCGTAACGTTGTTGGTAGTTGTTGTTGTTCTAATAAAATAGCTATTAGCGTGGGAAGAGTTCATTCGTAATTACTCTCCATTAAAAGTGCATGGTCATCATGATATCCTTTCGAAAAAGCGCACACACATACACCCACAACCCACATATAGTCTGCCGCATGACAGCATTGCATTTGTTGATGGTTTTTTTTTGCTTAAAATGATGCCAACGTATATCCTATATACAGATCCCGGAACACTGAATATAAAAAAAAAAAAAAAAATCTTTCGCTTTAGTGGTATTTCAGCGTGATTAAAATTTTTAAAATGCTATTTGGTTCCTCTGTACTTACTTAAAACTTGCTGACTTAAGAAGTATAAGAAGCTTGAATTTGGGGATAATGTGTTTTTTTTAATCTTCCATGAATGTTTTTATGAGACACAATTTAAAAACCAGTTTTTATTTTAAAATAAAAACTTTTTATTTTAAAATAAAAACTTTTTATTTTATAATAAAAACAAGTAAGTAGCTCGATTTTTCATAAGATCTATAGTTAAAGTCCTCTGTTTTATGACGTAATTGTAAGTCTCTTCCAATTCTGTCAATACAGTAATGGCTTTGAAATAGTTGCTAGTCTCTAGGCCCTGGTTCTTCCCGGGGTAGCACGAAATTTATTTTTTATTTAATTTATTTTACAATTCTCCTGAGTGTGGTAGTATCGAGAGATAATAAAATACCTATTATAACACTCAAATATTAATTATGTCCGTTGAACTGCAACCAGCTTATGTGTCCAATGAACTGACTGGATTCAACAACTCTGCGAGTTTAACCAGTAGATCACAGTAGCTGGCCTTACCCATGTATCGTAGCTCAGTTATGATTTAAAATTAAAGATAAAAACCGGACTCCCTTGTCGGGAAATATCCATCGCTATACATATAAAATAAACTAATTCCGTTACAATAAAACACAATATTTTAAGTGGAAAACCACTGTTTTATTTTGTCCATCGTCCTTCGACCTTTCAGCTTGAGTTAATTCATACAAGTAACTTTTCTTTTCATACATTTTATATAGAAAAATTATTCTTTCGTTAATTTTGTATGTAAAGCTTTTACAATACAATTATAAACATCGGCTGGTGAGTACCAATACTCATACAGTTCGATAGAGAGAAAAGGAAGAAATATGATGATCGGCAAGTAAGAGATGGGGATTATTTTCTCTAGTTCAATGTTGCGTTACACTATGATATTTTGTTTATCATTCAATTATTTTACACAAAGTATACTATCATACACTAATTTAAAAGATGTTTAACTTACTGTGTAAGAAATTGTTATCAATAAATGAAATGAAAAAATACGTTAATGAAATATGTATAATGGATAATTCATCATTTCACTTACGTTAGGTGTGATTAAATTTTAAACTTAAATAAAAAAGAAAATCGTTTAAATTTTCCAATTAACTGATTCTAACCATTTCTCTGTCAATTCGAATGCACCCAAAGAATGTTCTCTTTCTAAGCAGTAGGGTCAAAGGCCTTACTAAATATTTTGAAACATTCAAGATTTTAAGTTAATTCAATGCATTTAATTTCAATCCCCCAAAACCTGACTTCTCTTAAATTCATTAAGCATTTCAAACAGTGAAAAGCTATATGTACATTGTATACAGTGTCAATTTAATTACAAATCCTATTTGTACTTCAATAATTCCCTCTTCAAGTTTATCCACCATCCACAATCATAGAATTCAACTTTCAGCAGTAAATAACAAATCCATGCCCTCAATTTAATCTAAAAAATTCCAGAGCCAAATGATTTTCTCTCGTTTCTTCGGCTCCTTCAACAGCTCCGTTGTCTGCCTTCCAAAATCAACTTGCAACTAGCAACATAACTAAAAAAAAAAAAAAACTGCAAAAAAAAAAGAAAATAATAAAACTGACCGGCTGACGAAAAGGATTTAAACTAAAATGAATTTTCATTTATCCTTTGTGTAAACTTTGTATTCAAATTTTCCAGCCTCTCTTCACTACTTCATCTTCATCTCTCTTATAATCTATCTCCACACACACAATACTGGATGAAGGATTCGCTTATTTCCCATAGAAATTTTTGTGTAAAGCATCCAGAGGCTCAACATGGGGTCGATAGAGAATAATGTAGAACTTCCTCCTAAGTTGGACATACAACAAAACTATAGTCATTGACTCGGGGCTATTCTATATATACTTTACTGTAAAAGAGGATAAATTTGCTTGGGATATCCTTTCCATGTCGACCATTACATCATTTCATATAAATCTTAATCAAAGTTAGTTTTGAACTTTCGACTTTTCTGCCTTAGTGTAAGTTCAATCCTATGCTTTAAATGTGAAAAGTTAGTTGAGGAGTTACAGTTGGGCGCCAATTAACATACAAAAAAATAAAAAAGAATACATTAAATTGAAAAGCAGGGATTATATCTGTTGTCGTGTAGGAATCTGGGAGTATCGTAGTTCAGTTAACTTAATTGGTTTCAATTCAATTGAGGTTTTCTTTTCAAATATTTGATTTAGGTAGATATACACCATATTAACACATGCATTACTGAATAATTGAAAACAAGAATTAAGTCCCCATAAGCCTGCAATCAAGGGAATACTTTACTGATTGAAAATAATGTTGTTAAAGTTCACCAGATAAAATTGTATTCCTTCTGTCAGATTATATTCTAATCCTTGTAAAACTTATAATCCCGATGCCAACTAGATTTTCCCGCCAAGAGTGACAAAATAAATTAATTATGTATTTTCAAAAACTACACAACCTCTCTCATCTAATTCGCTAGAAACAAAAATGTATGCGGATTTTACTCATGTAGATATGTTCGTTCTCTTTCCTTCTATAGTAAACAAAAACAAACTATTTACATTAGTTCGAATACAAATATTCAGAAGTTGAGTGCTTTTACTTCAAAATTTATTTTTTCATACGATTTTTGATTTAATTATAAATACAAAAAAATCATTCTCGTTAAAATTGAGAAACGAATAAAAAAAAAAAAAACTACCACTATCTACCTTGTTTTCTAAAGTTTCTCCCATGTTTTTAAATTTTGTATTTATTTTTCGTTCACTCTCGCACCCGTTCTTATTTATTGAATATGAGTATGTTGAGGATGGGTTCGTAGAAAAATTCAATTATGATAGGCCTGGTACTGGCGTGTACTGATGGTTCGTTTCAAAAAAATATGTTTTTACTTTCCAATTGGAACAAAAATTTGAAAGTGATGTGATGTTTTAGGGAATGCAAGCAGCTATATCATAAATTTAAGATAAATAAAAAACACCGATCCCTGGAAAAAATAATTAATTTTAGTTTTTCTTTGTGAGAACTATAACGAGGCCTTAATTAAAAAACCTCACAGGCTCTTGCTGCACCATTTTTGTTTATTCTACCAGTTCATTTCATGTTGAGATAAAATGAACAAAAAGTCATAACCTGATGGAGCCTTATTGTTAATAATGCTTAAAGCATATTTTTTATTGTATTCAAAACCCATTTCGAAATATTGACCCTAATTTAAAATGTTGTTCGTTTATCGTTGAACGACTTTTTTGTCAAAAGTCTATCATCAGCAATTCAAGATATCTTAAGCTTATCTTGCATCATATGTCATTGTAGAGCAAGTGCTTTGTATTACACGTTAGGACAAACATTTTGAACTTGTTTCGCCAAGCTGACGAATAACTACTGTGACAAACCGATGTCAGATCTTCTCTTCTTCACGTCGGATCTACACTAAGATATACAAATACAATATATCGTTGAGTTAACGTTTTCTTTAAGACAGATGAAGTGCTTAAAGTCTTTGAAGTTGCCGGTATCAATAGTGTGGTGACACTCTGTTCTAAGTCGAGGACAGTTCAATATTTGGTGGCACGATAGCAGGTTATAATCAGATTTTAGTGACTAGCAACTTTCAATCATTCCGCTGTGAGTGTATTTGGCAAGCCTGGGGTAGACTTACAGTTTTCTGCCGAATCCGCATGGCTTAGGTGAGAAGCATAATTTATTCATGATAAGATTTACTTGTTTTTGTTTTGGGGGGCAAAGAATTTTTTTCTAAATTTACCATCTATTTATGAAAATTTTGCCATTCACCAGGGCAGTCGATAAAATAGATAAAATTAGAATAGAATAATTATACCCAACTCACAGACAACATCTGCTTGATGCGAAGAGTAGCCGACAGTAAACTTTTGATTTACTTTGGTGGTTTACAAGTCCACAAATCAAATGTGGACTTTTAAATTATACTGATGGGCCAAACGTCCCGAATTAAGTGGTCCACTAATTATGATTTTTTGCTTTGTATAAATATTCAAAAAACTATTCAAATTTCGTTCTTGTTTGTATGAATTAATTTTGAAAATTTCAATTATTTTTTTTTTTCAATAACGAAACTAAAATATTTAGAGCAGAAATAATTAAATATTAATTTTTTCCTTCTATTTTTAGTACCGCTTTCATATATGTATGTATTAGGAAAACGCTTGTAGGGGGGGGGGGGGGGGGGCGATGTCTGGTTTCGTTCAGGAAAAAGATATTTTCATTTCATATATGTTCGTTTTTCTTAGTTGTTTTATTTTTACAGCTCTAATCACTTAAAAATAATCTGTTATGCTGAATCTGAATTCTAAATAACAGTTTTCATTAAAAAAAGACAATTATACTCAAAGATGACCGTGACGTCACAAAAATGCCAAGATATTGTCTGCGCTGACAAAAAAATTTAAAAAAAAGTATTTTAATTAGTATTTTCGTCTTTTAATATTTTTTCGTTAAAAATATCATTACATTAGATATTCAAGTATATCTTTTATATACATCTTGATTTAACTTGTTAGCAACAATTCATACAATTCAGCCGTGCATATTTTTTCGTCCATTTTCATACGACTTCTTTTATAATTTAAATAAATTTGGTGGCACAACGGCTCACGAAGAACCAGGTCCTAGTGGCTTACAACTCTCGACCATTCCTGTGTTACTTGTCTACAGGAATAGAGGAAACCCGCAGTTTTTTGCCGAATCCGAACGGCTAAGTTGAGTGGCATTTTTCTATGACTAGAGACACACTTGGAGGATTTGAACCTTCCTCGCAAGAAGCAGCATCCCTGAAAAAATGTTTTTAGGTGGAAGCGGCTGGGAATCGAACCCAGACCTCTCGCGTGACAGTCCAACGCACTAACCATTAGCCGCAGACTACTACGACTTCTTCAGGGGGATATACATTTTTGATATTTTCATATAGATAGGATAGCCATCCAAGTAAAGATTCCGACTACTGACGTGCAGTGCCAGAGAATTCAAAAGTTCTCAAACACTACGAAATTTTCGAAAAATGTGATCTGGAAATTCATTTTTATAACAAATAATTCTTGTAGGTATGGTTACAGACTATAAGTCATTTTGCTTTTAATGTTCACGGTTGCATTCATTAATACAGTGGGTAAATTATTTAATTTTTTAGCGTGAATTTTTTATTAAATCTTGAAGTGTGTAACCTTCCCTGCGGAGGGTTACGCCCGTGGCATAAGTCTGGGCTCGATTCCCATCCCCTGCCACCTAAAAAAAAAAAAGAAAATGATTTCCAGGGCTACTGCTTCTTGCGAGGAATTGACAACTCCTCCAAGAGTTCTCCTGTCATAGAAAAGTTCCGCTTACCTTAGCCGTGCGGATTCTGTAATAAACTGCAGACACGCACACAGGAATGGTTGCGAGTTGTAAGTCACTAGGCCCTACTTCATCATGAGCTGTTGTGCAACAAAATTTATTTATTTTTTTAACCCCCTTCCCCCCACTTACTCAAACTCTCTAAAATACCATTAGCCGGCACTCAACTAGTTATCATTTTTTTTTTAGCATTGACTACCGCTTTTTTCACCATTTTTAAACTGAAGTTGAACTTAGGTAATACAATATTAGTCTTTATATAAAAAATTACCTACGTATTTGAACTCTCAAAGTTCCCATTATTGTATTTAAAATACAAAATATTTTCTCTATAAATAGTCAAAAAAAAAAATTAAAATGAACTCGTATAAATTCTATGATAGCTAATTAAAACTTTCTCACACAAAAACTATATTTTATTGTTCAAGGAATTTCTATCAAAACAAAACTTAATATTACAAAAAACTCAATTAAAATTGTTGTTAAAATTCCTAGAATGATTCGCATAGGATAATACCACTCTTTTCTCATAACAACTGACAAAAATGAAATCATATAAAATCAGTTAAAAATACTTTTTTTTTTAATCTTATTTCATTTCATCAAGAATTTTAATAACACCAGGTAGGTACACAAAAGTACAGTGTACGTAACTCCGCTCCTACTTTCATAAATAAAATGCTTATTCGAGCATCTAAAAAAAAACTTATTTTTTCGTCTGAAATATAAAGAAGACAAAAAAGTTTAAATAAACATTCCTTTTCTTAGTGATGAAATAAAATAAGAAAACAAAACAACAAAGAAAAAGATCAACCACTTAATTTAATGAAATATTAAAAATTCCTAGGCACAAGCACAATCATCAATGCGGTCCGCATTTTGACCCGATTACAATCGTAAATGATTGGTATGTTTTTTGTTTGTGTTGCTTTTCTCCTACTGGCTCTTGCGATTTCCTCTCGATTCGTCCTTATTTTTTGTTGGCATCCTTTAACAATGAAAAATCGTTACTCATTCGTTTTAAACCAACATTTAGACCACAAGTGGATCAATAGCAATTAAGAAAGGCCTTTCATATGTTTTGGGCCCTTGAGGTTATGCACATAAAACGATTTACAAAAACTTATAATCAGTTATTATTTTAAAAATCTTTCATTTATGTAATAATAAATAAAAGCCCAATTTTAATATTATGTAGGTATATAAATGAAATTGGATCCGTCATTATTATTATTTATTGTACTATTCATACTTGAATGTCACTTTATTAGACTTGACCATTCTTTATTCCGTCAATTTTATTTAATTTTTAAACAGCAACAACAACTTAAAGGTGCTACCACCAATTGTTTACGATTTAAATTTGGGTATTTTAATTCGGTATTTTTATACGTTCTACATGCACACCATGAGATTCGAGCCCACGCATATCAGATTTGTTCAGTCTTCGAGGTCGTGTGCACTACGCATTCCACCGCTTATGACCACTGACGTCCAGGTCGAGATGTTGTTGTTGTTCAAAAATTCAATGAAATTGACGAAATAGAGAATGTTTAAGTCTAATAAACTGACATTTAGTATGAAAAATACAATAACTAATCCAACATCCCCCTCCTTTGATACCTATACGATTTGTAGTCTATCAAAAAAAGGTACGGAGAAAAATGGAGACGAAACAAGACAGAATATTTAAAGAGGCTTATAAAAATTCTGATGATCCAAATGCATTTGATAAACAAACAGCACATCTCGACCTGTGATGCCAGTGGTCATAAGCGGTGGAATGCGTAGTGCATACGACCTCGAACACTGAGCAAAATCAGATATGCGTGGGTTCGAATCTCATGGTGTGCATGTAAAAAGATTTTCACAATAAAATTGGATTAAAGCTAAAGACCACCAAAAAGGAGACTGATAATAGGGCTCGGCACCCCTTGAAATAGAGATATAGCAGTAAAAAAAAAAAAAAAAAACGAATTAAAATACCTAAAATTAATTCGTAAACAATTGGTGGTAGCACCTTTAAGTTGTTGTTGTCGTTCAAAAATTGAATGAAATTGGATCCTTTTTTGTGTTTTTGCACAGCAAAACTCAGCTGAACATCGTCTGATTTGCATAAGAATCTTTTTTTTTGATTTCGTGTAGAACCCAGATAAACATACTACGGAGCCGAAAATTGGAAATTTTGAAGAAAAAAGTCGGATAATCACAAAAACCTGAAATTGCACATTTATTGGTAAAGTTCGCCACATAAAATTTTTCGATTTTCATTTCCAAATTTCAAAAATTCTGCTCCGTATGTGTTTATCTGGTTCAATATGAAATCCCACAAAAACGAACACAAAAAACGGACTTATTTTTATTTATTTTCAATGATTTTTTTTCGATTTTCCGACTTTTTGATTGAATTTCTCACGTTTTGGTCAACTTCACCGGGTCAGCTAGTAATTAATAAATGTTATGTATTAATAAAATTTGATGTTCTTTTCTGTTGCAAATATTTGCCCAACAGGCGCTGGCGCTGGGTTTACCTTATAAAGCATAAAAGAAGATATCATACCAAAATGTGAAATTCTCTAAAATGTGAACCGTCAAAACTTTACATTGTAAATTTGTCATCTCTATAATGTGAACTGTCGAAATTTTTTATATTTTTATTTTATTAGTTTTGCGTGCGATATTAGAGACTTTATTAACTGTTATATTTGTTTAGACATATTTCAAGGGTTCGAAAGCAGCTGCGGTCAAGAGAGTGTCTCCTGACAGTTGTGTGGGTACATTTTGTTGCTTCAATCAGTCTCTATGCACTGAAAAAAAGTTTCAGTAATATGAAATTGTGAAGTTAGTTCACATTATCTAAGGACTACTGTATCGTAACTCATAAATCGAGAAAACAAGAAAATATATAGAGCCCAGAATTTTAAACTGCCCGAAGAAAAATCTTCATGTTAAAATGCGTCCCTGATCACGCTATACTTTTCACTTCCTTTTTTTCCATAGAAAAGAAATGAAATCTAATAACAACTTAGACAGAACTGATAGGACGATGGGCAGGGACTATAAAAGCACCGATATGTACTATATAGATGATGAGAGAGGTGGAAAAAAGGATAACAAAAATCGTAACTTTCTTTTACATCCTTTTAGCCCAGATTGCCACTGTCTTTCGAAGAAAATGATGGAAAAAAAAACAACGACCCGGAATAAAATTCCTCAACGGGAAATATTGAACGATTTTTATGAGAAATATAAATTCCATTTTATGTGCTTCGATATAATGTATCTATACCTACACGACTCTGACCTCAGAGAAAGGTATAAAAATGAAATCCCAGAGGTATGTAGCGTTTTGAAGGCTACAAAAAATACACAAAAAACAAATTGAAAAATATGGAAATAAATAAATAAATAATATAAAGGTATAATGCATCCCATCTGGTTTTGGTTTTTGGCTTTGCTGGTTCTAAGACTATGACTAATACATAGTATACCTAATAGTTAATAGCTTGCCCAAAAAGAATAAACAACAAATCAATATGATAGGAGATAGGAGAGATTATGTCCTTTTAAATTCTAAGCTGTCGCCATTGTATTATTTTTATGACTATTTCCGGTCCTAAATAATGAAAAGGTGAAAGTAGGTATGTGAAAGTTACTGCTCTTATTTCAAGGACACTTTAGTTAGTCACTTTTACTATCAAATCTTGAGTGTCTCACTCCTTGCTAGGAATTGTTGGCATAATACATCGAACTCTTTTTTCTTTTCAAATTATTTTTTTCCTTTCTTTAAAACAAAAATTTCCAAACAAAAAAAACTAGACGAAAATACCTTTTTTTTAATCTTATAACGGACTTGGACACCACCTTTAAAGGACACACTTAGAAGAGAAAACAAGAGTAAAAGAAATTAAATAATGTAACCCAATTCCCGGAAGCATTGAAATAATAGCATCCTTTTCGCGTCACAATTAAATTATTTTAAATCTGTATGATGATGATGATTCAAGTGATTGTGCATATAGAGTACGTAGTACAATATGATAATTGAAAGCTCCAGGAATGTCAATGAATTAAAAAAAAAGGAAAGGAAAAGAAAGGAGATTATATTTTTCATTTCTGGTGTATAAAGACTTTTCTCGTTTGGTCTTCTTCCTGCACATTTATTTAAACACACGGTTTTCTTTTTTTCACTTTTCATCGAGCGTAGAAGGTTCTTCATTAATAACTTAGAATTTAATCTTCTTTCATGGTAGGTACGCGAGTAAGTATCTACTGTCGTAGTAATTTTTTATAAACTTTCAATTTCGCAAAAAAAGGCGATTCCTTAAACTTCCTTGGCACATAGTTTTTAAAATCACTGAAAATAAAGTAGATTGCTGCTGTGTTCTACTGCATTTGGTATTTTGCAAGTTGACAGTGGAGATGGCAGGGGTCCAATTTGTGTCCAGGAAGTTTAAGAAGATTGAAGTGGTTTTAATTTTTTCAATTTTCAATTAAAAAAGTAAATAAAAAGATAATCCCGGTTGGCTACAAACTTCAGAGAACCTGAAAGCGATTTATTAAGCTTTTCTATTTGCTCAATATTAATAAGAAAAAGGTTTTTGAATATTTTAAGATGCGTTTCATTGGTAGATAATATATAGCCAGCAATACAAGTTCCAAAAAAATGCTATCCACTTTTATGTCCACTCTTAATTTCTGCCGCTGGTGTTTGCAAAACATTCTGGTTTCACAGTGCATAATTTTATATCTTGAATATCGACAGGTCATAAAATGTTTGGTGCCTTTTTTTCTGAACAATACTCCTGTGAATCTTATTGCTTCGCAGAAATGGAATGAACTATATTTTGACGTATAAAGAGAATTTACTGAAATATACTCAAATCGTTATTATTCCTTTTTCGTGACATCCTTAGATTAAAATATTCTTAACCCATTAGGATTAGAATCGTTTTTTTAATTAATTGATTTTAAGTCGTAAATATCAATGACTTGTGTAGACGTGGTTCGGTTCTTAATTACAAATATCATTGAACACACCCTTTCATAAAAACAAACAAATCTATGTTACTCTTTGTCCAATTTTAATTTTAATTTTAAGTTTAATTTTAATTTTAATTTTAATTTTAATTCTAATTTTAATTTTAATTTTAATTTTAATTTTAATTTTAATTTTAATTTTAATTTTAATTTTAATTTTAATTTTAATTTTAATTTTAATTTTAATTTTAATTTTAATTTTAATTTTAATTTTAATTTTAATTTTAATTTTAATTTTAATTTTAATTTTAATTTTAATTTTAATTTTAATTTTAATTTTAATTTTAATTTTAATTTTAATTTTAATTTTAATTTTAATTTTAATTTTAATTTTAATTTTAATTTTAATTTTAATTTTAATTTTAATTTTAATTTTAATTTTAATTTTAATTTTAATTTTAATTTTAATTTTAATTTTAATTTTAATTTTAATTTTAATTTTAATTTTAATTTTAATTTTAATTTTAATTTTAATTTTAATTTTAATTTTAATTTTAATTTTAATTTTAATTTTAATTTTAATTTTAATTTTAATTTTAATTTTAATTTTAATTTTAATTTTAATTTTAATTTTAATTTTAATTTTAATTTTAATTTTAATTTTAATTTTAATTTTAATTTTAATTTTAATTTTAATTTTAATTTTAATTTTAATTTTAATTTTAATTTTAATTTTAATTTTAATTTTAATTTTAATTTTAATTTTAATTTTAATTTTAATTTTAATTTTAATGTAATTAATTATTATTTATTAAAAAATTACTATTAATTATTTAAAAAGAAAAATATGAGATTTGCCTCTTTTTGGCACCAGAGATCTTTTTATGGTCTGTTTGCTCCTCAGTGCAATAGCACAATGCATTGGAATACATTCTTTCTACTTTTTCTTCATTTTTTGTTTTGTATCGTAATCAGTCCTTGAATAGCAGTCTATCACTTCAAAGCCAATGCACTTGTTTAAAAAAAAAAATGAACTTCTTTTTTTTTTAGCTTTCTTGTTCAGCTAGATGTTTCCACTCTTATTTTGTCCTTTTCTTGTCTGTTTGCTCGAGTTGTTGTTGTCTTGCACGAGTGTGTTCATGGTTTTATCGTGTTGCACAAATAGCTCAACTCTGATGTTGTTCACCCTTCATCGTCACCCCCGCCCTATCATTGCATGCCTTTGAGTATCCTTTATGTCACAACAGCAAAAAAAAAACTTCACTTCACTAGTGCGGAAGTTAATGTCTATCCCGGCAGTGTGTACACATTTGTATCCTTGCTTGTTTTGTTGAGCCTTTTGTTTGCGCGTATAGCCACAGATTTTTGTATCTTTTTTTTCTATTAACTGAGATTTTAGTTTTATTAACTTTTATATACTTTTTTTTCCTCTTCTTCTCTATCAACCAAACAGGGTCGGATGCTAATTCATTAACATCAGCGTATATGTCATCGGCCGCAGGGCTACCACAATTTGGTAGCACAGCTTTATCCACATCACCATTGGCAAGTGTGGCATTAAGCACAGCAGCAGCAGTTGCTGCCGGAAAACAAATTGAAGGTGAGTTATATTTTATTAGACTTCATGTTCTAGATATACAACATAGGTACCTTTGTCATTTTGTTATAAATGGTGCGTATGTGTTTATGTAAAATTGTGAAAATGTGCTTGGAATTAGAGAAACACACGCAGGGCCGCGCAACACCGCACCACACCGGCCAGCTATAATCCACAGTAATTAAGCAATTTATATCCTCCCTGATGTGTACATCAATCAATCTCTCCATGTACCTACCTATCTAGGTTTTGAACGAACTGCAAAGCAATACTTTAGGTTTATTGGTCCGCATGCTGTTGCAGCAGCATCAGCAAGAGTTAAGTAAAGGTAGCACCGGAAACAACACTTTTGGCGTCTGTGGGCTTACAGAACGCCCGGCTTGATGGTGCGATGGGTCTATATGTTGAAACTATTGAATTAATGTTTTATCCTGGGGATTTTGTGTAGGGCTACGCGCTGAGCCACGCCAAAGCTATCGAAGCGTGTACACGCGGATTAAATAGAACGTGCAAGTATGCTGAAGGCCTGAGGTTTTGCATTGTTTGCATACCTTACGGGAGTATATATGCATCATGATGGTGTTTCTGGTCTGCGATGTGATTAAATTGAGAGATGGTTGGTGTTAACTATAATAGAGAGCACCAGGTACGAGTACCTTCCTCTACATACCTGCACTTGGTGATGTCTGGCGTAATAACAATATGTATAGAAATTTGAATGGTTTTTTTGAATTAACTGTAAACAGTGCAGATTTAAATCCCAGTCATAGGGATGAAAGTAGAATTATGATAAGATTAACTCTTTTGCAACGTTTGACAATAAAAATTGACATCCAAAGCCATGTAATAGTTTAAAATTTAATTTGAAAAAAAAAAAAACGTAGGTATTTATGTACTTCTAGTTGAATAGTTTAAAGAAGTCATTTTTTCAATTAGCTATATTTTTTTACATATAAATTGGGTATATGCGAGATACGAAACCAAATCTGTGTGCAGCTATTAGTGATTATTCAATATTGACCAACAAAGTTTATAAACTCCCGACGATTAAAATTCCAATTCAAATTTAAAAAGAAAACTTTTGCACAATTATCATATATATTCAATATGTATAGATAAATTCAAATTTTAAAATTTCTGACAAATCTTATACAAAATTTCAATTGAGAATAAGACAAAAATGTCTTGAAGATAACACACAATCTATAGTGTCATTGAATAGCACTTATAAGATATAAATTTAGTACATTTTAATTCAAAACAGCATGTTCTACCACATTGGGATCAGTTTTTCAACTTTTTTAAAAAATAAATGTTGTGCCTGGAAATTGGCTGGCACAATTCAAAAAAAATTTGCACCACAAACTTGTAGCAAATTTAATTTCCTTCAAAATATTTTAAGTAACTTTTTTCGATAGTTGCTTTTGTTTAAAACTTACAGTGCATTTTGTTGGAAATAAATATGACGAATGTAAAAAGTCAAGCGCTACTTTTGACAACAAAATGCACTGTAGGTTTTAAACAAAAGCAATTATCGAAAAAAAAATTACTTAAAATATTTTGTAGGAAATTAAATTTGCTACAAGTCTGTAGTACAAATTTTTTTCTGGGATCAAAAATACGCCAGATATTTGCGAAAATCAAAATAATCATTTATAACAAGATGGCGGCCACACAACAACAGGTGAAATTATAAAAAATGTGGTCTTTGGCTGAACTAATACTCTTTGAAATATTAAAGGAAAAATGCGTCTTGGAATTATTTCCCACAGCATCTTACAATGAAATCTGAATACATAGGTACCTCGTACTAAATTGTATGATCAAAGTGATCATGCAAAATTCATAACTTTAACAATTGTGTACCGATTTTTAAGGACGATAGCTTGTTTGACTCAATATAAAAAGCACTTCAAATATAAGTGCCAAAGAAAAAATGTATAACGCAAACTGTTGCCAAAAACGGTCTTCAAACATAAAAAATGTGAAAAATTAGTGTTAGTTTCAGATAACCTTTAAAAAATCTACAGATATTATTGTCCGTACTACAAATGTTTGTACATCGTTGGAAAGGTCTATTACTCCTCTGGCTGACTTTATGTGACAATATCAAAATGTATTGAAGATGCACCTAAGGTTATCAAGTGCACCTACATTGTTATTTTTTAAAATGGTTGGGGAATATCACAAAAAATTGTAATTGGCTGGATTTTTCAATCTAGTGTTCTCAAAGTTTAAAAGAAAATACCAAACTAATTTGGCGTATTCCCTTTTCCCCACCGCTTCCTTGCCATGTTGCTCACTTTTTACTTGCTCTAGAGGGCAAAACAATGCGTCCTATTGCGAATCTCGTGAATCATCCCTCGAACAAAAATCCAATAATATGTCAGCCAAATTTCCCTGGAAAATGTATTCCCAATACCAATAAGGTCAGAGCGAAATGTTCGTGCATCATTCACGTTCCCAGTGTTTGAAGGAGAGAAACATTTCCAGGGAAATGTTTGTTCGCGATAAAGCCTAGTACGTTGCTGATGCGAAACTAAATTTTTCGTTTATCTCCAACATGACAGCCAAATGCTTACGAAAACAGTAGTGAAAAAAATACCCATTGAAAGAGTCACCATATTGCAAAAACAAACACAAACGCACAAAAATGACAAAAAGAAATATTTTACGGCTACAGTTATCAATTTTGCTCACCAAATAGCGTACTGCACAACAAAAAACAAAACGAAATTTTTCATTTGTGATTTCGTTGTGTCGTTTTTGTATGGTATTTTTCGTTTCATTTTCCTTAGCATGCTATATTGTTGTTAACCATAAAAGAAAGAACGTGCGATCTAGTCGTGCGTAATGCTTTTCAAATCGATTTATTTTAATTCCAGTTGGTCGGCTAGTCGAAAGAAAAGAAATTCAGCTTGCAATTTCAAGTAATTTCTGTAAACTCTTCCGCCCTCTATCTTCTAAGGGCCAGTTGTACAAAAATTTGATCCGTGGTGCAGGAAATTTAACTCACCAATTTTGATTAACTGTGATTCAATACTGGTTCAGGCATACTTGAACCTTGAACCATATTGTTGAACTACAGTTAATTCGCCCAAATCGGCGAGCTTAAATTGCTGAACCACGGATTAAATTTTGAAAAATGATTGTAGAACAGGCCCTAAGTGTCCAACATACTTTTCCTCTCTGACCAACATCAATTTGTGGTAGTTTAGGCTGGAGAGGGAAATGCCCGAATTTTTTTTTTGTTGTTGTATGTTTCAAACTTTGAAAAAAAATAAAATACAAAGTCAAGTCAAGTCGGGTTGTAAGTATATGGATGTAGTAATTAAAAACTTCACTGTAGCTGGTCCATAAATATGCCTACATAATCGACGAAGTTCTAAGTGACTAGGGACTAATTGTTAACAGCCCTATTAATAAAAAGTCACTGTTCGCTATCTTTAACACACATGTTAACTAGCACACGGATAGAGAACTTGTCCGTTGGATAACTTTTATTATTAATAAACTCATCATAATACTTCCAGTCCGTACAGAAAGTACGGCAAGTCGTCATCAAGTCGTGGAAGTATTCTTATACATATGTCACACACATGTACTGATTGATAGAAAATATGTTTGTAGTTGAACCGGTTATTACAAAGGGTAATCATGTGTGTGTTATGAATTATCTATCTCTTAAACGCCAAATTTGGCAAGTTAAAGTTATTCGCTCGCTGACACCATGTCATAGACCATTACATATTTATTAATTCGAATTGCAAGTTGACAAATGTGTCAGTCTTATCTTTCCGTTATTTTTCGTTTATACGGGGGTAAAAGTTTAGTGGTTCGATAAAATGTACATTCTACCTGCAGGTACCTAAGTCAAAAATCAATGAAAAAGTCCCTCCTTATTTCATGTTTCCCACACACACAACTTTCTTAAGATCTCCCACAGCATCCAATCGAATTTGCGGTCAGATTACTGAAAGATTTTGGTCATCAACTAATTTCAAGAAAAACAAAACAAATCCTTTACCTTATGCTCTGATTATATGGCACCAGAAATAGAATAAAACTTCCATCCGCTTCATATATACCTTCATATCATTAACATATACACTACACATACATACATATATTTCTAGAAAACCAGACGTGAATATAAAACAGTTTAGCTCCATATAAAATGAGTTTCAACCACCAATATATAGATAGTGGAAATTTATGGAAAATCTAAAAAAAAAAAAACAAATCATATGCCATGACCCAGCTTATTCGTTCACCAACATTATCATATCTTTAAAAAAGAATAACCCACACACGATTGTGGATAAACTTAAAAAAAAAAAACAATATCAAAACTTTACTGGCAGCAAGATGATTCGATGACATAAGGACGATACAATGGAAACATTGTAAGTGCAATGGGCCAAAAGGCGCAGATAACCCACATTGTGTTTGTCCTTTCCTTACCTTAAATTAAGTCACCTTCTGTTGTTTTTCACCTTACCTTTGACAAGGATTTTATTGTTTTCCTCTAAATTTTGTTATAGTTTATTGAAGTAGAAGAGTTGCCAAGATGAAGATAATACTGTTAAGAAGTGACGTGAGCAATACGATGTTTGCTTGGAATTTTAAGTTTAAAAATAATGGAAATGAAACCCTTGTTAAATTAAAAAGCCGACCGTTTATTTCGATAACATTATACCGAGTTTATACTGCTTTTTTTTCTTGTGATGCAACTGCAATAACACTGCGCTAAAATGTCTTTACCAAAAATTTCTTAAAATGGAAATAGGAGACATTTGCACTATTTTTTGGTTATTATGGTTCCTGTTTCTAGATTCATAGATTTTGTTAACATTTTGCAGTCTGGTCTTTCTACACTAGTCAACAAAAATTAAGGGAACAAAACAAATGTTACTTTTTTTAGAGTTTTTTTTGAAGAGCGGTCGTATTGAAATGAAGCAAAAAGCATTCTAAGGCTTTATGTTTTTTGTGTTAAGAAATTCTATCAAATGAAGGTAACTTAATGCGCAATCATAAATATGAAAGGGCACGAGCCAAAAATTTTATTTTATTTTCATTTATTTTGAAGAGTGTTATTTTCTTTGAACATTTTTTTGAGCCAATGAATTGATAACTTTTGTATTAAGCTTTAATTTCGTCTTTTTTCGCCATTCAACAATTTTTTTTTTCAGAAGAATATTTGGCCTTCTATGCAAAAAGAAACTTTTTTTGGCCCCTCACCGTAAGTTTAAGAAAAAGTAAAAAACGAATTTTTAAAGACCTTTATGAAACCTTTCACTTTTTTACAAAAATTGATTACAGTAAATCATTTTGAAGTCCTAAAGTCCACCAGTATATCTGTAAAATTTCAAATCGGTTGAACCGTTTTACAGTACCGAATGATCAAAGTTCCTTTGGTATAGGTATTATTCATATGTATTATTCATAAACATTGTGAAATCGTCATCAAAATGGAAACGAAAAGACCAATTTCTGTCCATTTTTTCACAGTTTTGCGTTAGTACAATTCTGATAAGAGTTGAAAAGAAAAGAAATACATTTAATCGAAAGAACAAATTTAAAGAAAAAAATTGAATAATTTTGTCTTCAAAATTTTAGTTGTAAATTTATTTTGTCGAAAAAATTCTTGCAAGAAAACCTTTAAACGTTATGACATTTTTACATTTGGGCATTATGGCACTGTGAGTAATTTTGGTTGATATCTGATATGACATTAGTAGCTATTTTCGTGAGATTCTGGGCGATGTGTTAGTTTTTGATGGGCGTTATGATTTTTGTTTATTTGGGTGTTATGACGTTGGTTGATCAGATCTCAGAACGATAAGAATTAGAATAGGCATAAGGTAAGGCTCAAAGTACTTGTCATAAAGCCCAATAGTATGTATTGGAAATTCCAAAAACTAAATCTTTTACGCGATATGACAATTTTCGATTTGGGTATGGTACGGTTTTGGGCGAAACGACTTAACGCGTAATAGTCGTTTCTTAGATGCGTGCAAGTTAACTTACCGAAGAAGGTAGTTTAGAGAAGTAATAAGAAATAGCTGTGTCTAATTTGTTTTGTTATTTATTTCTTAACAAAAAATTGCCTAACCTTGCATTTTGGATAAGACAAAGTTTTTGTTTTGTTTTATTTAAGGTTAAGTCTCAATTTACAAGAACATTTGAACAAACAAAGTTCAAAGTTATTCCGTTTAGCCGCTGTCGTAGAAAATGGGGTGAAAAGGTTTTTGTTATATCTTCAGAAGCAAAAGTCTTACAAACAACCATTTTTGTAGACAATTGAATTGAGATACATTTTTTCGAGAAAGTTAAAATTCCTTAAATAATATTTTTTTGAAAATGCTCGTTTATTTTAAATTGCATACTTATAACAACTTATAACTTTTTTATTTTGAACTTCTCGGTTAAAAGTAAGTTAAACTAAAAAGATTACGATGCTTTTAAACCCTAAAAATATTTTTTTCTGTGTAGTTTTATTATTTTTCAACAAATAACTTATTAAAATATAAGGGAATATATTTTATTTATCGCGCATCTCAACATTCATACTACCTCAATCATAGTTTAGTGCATTTTTTAGAATCTTGTTTGTAATAAGGAATTTATTTGATTCAGAAATATAATATGTAATTAATCTATATGTAATTATTTTATATGTAATTAAAGGTGACTAAGTAAGCTTTCCACTAGTGCTAAAAAAAGTATATGTCATTGCTGAATTTTTCTATATATCGGTGTGTCAAAGACTGCGTAAAAATTGTTGCTTCTCATGAAATTGAAGTGTAACATCTCGAAATGTATTAAAGACAGCAGAATTATTTTAGTACTAAGTAAAGGACAAAAAAAATACGTTTCATTTGATGTCAAAATAATTTTCCAGTGAGACCATAAGATCCAAAGCAGTAGCTAAATGTCGAGGAATACTGAACAATACTAACCAAGTCAAACTCTGTTGGGTTCCTGGACATAGCAATAAGAAGTGAGTGACATAGCAGATGCACTGACAAGGAAAGGGTCAATGACAAATAGAGACAGTAGTAGCCAATTAGATACGGGACCAGATGTTCCGATAGGAGTGATCAAAAAGAAGATAGACCTAATAACGAAAGAGCAAATCAATAACTCCTGGATATCCAGGAACGATTAAGCAATCTCTAAAAGTTTATATGGCCTAGAATTAATAAAAAGGAAACTTAGTATATTTTATCCCTGAGTAAAAAGAATATTAGAACCCTAATAAATGTACTGACGGGACATTGTGCCATTGGCATAATGGCCACTAGATTGGGTGTATGTATACGCACCCGATTTCTGTTGGAGCTGTCAGGATGTTGAGGAGATAGAAACCATTAAACACCTGCTCTGCGACTGCCCCGTTACCTTGTTGGAGAACTGGACGATTTAGCGCAGGTCTCAATGGCGAGCATGAGAAAATACATAGAAAGCACAGGCTGGTTCGTAAATTAATCAGTCTATGTAAATTGATAGTTTAGGTTTTATCTCGTTTTAGGTTTTATCACGTCATCTTGACGTCAAGATAGCTCCGCCACAAGTTCCACAAGATCCACCAAGGTTCCACAAGCCAATCTGAACACGAAGGAGTGGGGGTAAGAGGTTGATTTGTACATTTTTGAAAAGGACTTGGCAAGCCCTTTAATTTGATACCATTCTTTTCACTGCGCATTCATTTTTGGGCGTTTTAGGATTTTCGGGTAAACTGTTAAGGTGCATTTCAATCAAAGAGTACTTGAATTAATATTGCGGCATTTAATTAGAACCTAATTAGGTCCTTATTACTGCATCATTAGATTTTTGAATTCCTTCTGTGGTGGCGCTATCTTGACGTAAAGTTAGCACCGCCACAGGTTTGAGGGGGAAGGGAATCAAGTGCTCAACTAAAATTGCAGCACTTAATTCGCTACTAATTAGGTCCTAATTATTTCATCATTAGATTTTTTAGTTTCGTCTGTGGCGACGCCATCTTGACACACCTTAGTTCGACTTGTTTTGACTCATTGAGCATACAAATTAGCTAAAATTCGTTATTTGTTATCAAACGTTATAGTCAAATTCGCTTAAATTTTGACGTTTGAAGCGAACTTTATTTGACCGATTCGCTATTCATAATACGAAATTAGCTAATTCGCAAAGTTTTATAATCGATTCGGTTTGAATTTGAAAATTAGGCCCTCATTATGAATAGGACCTAATTTTCAAATTAAAAATTAAAAAAAAAATTAAAACAAATTTTTAAAACTGTGTTATTTTCAATTTTCTCAAAAACTAGTTGTAAATTGACAAGAGTATTGAAATTTAAAAAAAAGTAGTAGTATGTAATCAATAAAGTAAAATTTTGAAAAAAAAAGTCAGTTCAATTATGTGTATAAATAAATTTGATGGCACAACAGCTCATGAAGAACTAGGGCCTAGTGACTTACAACTCTCAACCATTCCTGTGTGCGTGTCTGCAGGAATGGAGGGGACCTACAGTTTATTGCCGAATCCGAACGGCTAACGAGCGGCACTTTTCTGTGACAGGAGATACTCTTGGAGGATTTGTCAATTCCTCGCAAGAGGCAGTAGCCGTTTTTCTTTTAAATAAATAGATGCGGCGAGGCTGGGGATCGAACCTTAGACCTCTGGCATGACAGTCCATCGCACTAACCATCACGCCACGGCTACTACTTCAATTATGTGTGTTCAAAATTAATTTTTCGCTGACGTACCATTTTTTTTCAACTGAACTGCTTCGAATGCAACACTAGAAGGTTTTGTTAACAATATTTCCGTGGAAGCCCATAAACACATCATTTTTGTAGGGTCGTTAAATTATATGTATTAAGACTATAAATAGGTAAGCCTTCCCATTTTGTCTTACACCTGGCAATCATGAAACACATTGATTTTGCGGTTCGCTTGCATCATACATATGTGCGATGTGCACACTCATCCGACGAGACAAGGACGATGACGATGCTGATGGTTTGAGGATGCTTGTCTGCCTCGAGTTATCATCATTTTTGTCATCATGAACTGCAACTACTGCATGAACTGAAATACACAACCCAACCACCTATAATCCAAACACACATCCTTGGTATGGTGTATTATCCTTTACATGAGAGTGGAGAAGAAAACAAGTTTTCCAGTCATCTACCACACTCATATGCCAAAAGAACCCAGCAGAGCCACAGCAACAACAACAAAAGCCACAACTTCAGCAACAACATCGACACAAAACACAACGGATGCAACGTCTTTTCAAACGGAAAAGGAAAATGCAATATAGGAAATCGTTTTCGGGATAAACAGGAAAAATGCGAAAGACGAACGAGTATAGTTGTGGTTGGGCGCTTTGCTCAATATGTTTTAAGAAAAAAAAAGGATGCATGAAAACTAAGACGAGGATATGTCGTCGTTTGCTCCTGTTATTGTATCTCCTTGATGTGGGCTATATAACCTCCTTCGTTCTTTATCTCTTATGCGGTTGAATTATTATTTTTCATTCTCTACATGTGTGTGTGTTTTTTTTTATTCCTGCCTGTAAGGCTGGTGGGTTGGCTTTTCATTCTGTTCTTAGTTCGCTGTTGGATTATCACTTCCTGTTGTTTTTTTTTTTTTGGTAAAAAAATAACGAAGGAGAAAAGCATCAGCAGCAATGTTTTGTATGGTTTTCGCCTTTAATGGCGGATAATAAATTTTCTTAAAACGGAAATTCACGAAGGAAATTGCGGGAAGAGGTTCGGTAATTTTATTTTATTGGCAATAATGTTTGCTAGAAAATTTGATGACGTCTTGTGTGAGAAATAATGTGATTTGATTCTGATAGTATTCTTATTTTTTTGTTGTTGTTGTTGATTAATATTTGTATAATTTAATAAAAAAAATATGTAAGTGCTACAGGGCGTATGATTGATATTTTGTTATAATTTTATTTTTCATTGAACATATAAGTAACGGTCCTGTTTTCAAATTTCATAAGGCTTTGTCTTTTAAACAATAATCATTAAGCTTTATTCGGCCAGTAAGCTAAGATTTTTTATAAATTTTTTTTTTGTACCTATATTTATTTTGATGAATAGGTATGTTTTTTAGTACGTATCTTACTTTCAAGGGCGTTCCTTTATAGCCTTTCAGTAATATTTTTCTGAAAATCTGCATACCACAAAGCTTCTATAGAGCCTGCATTTAATACAAGCGCTTGTTTAAACATAAAATTACACAAATCTTCGTAAGCACCGACATAATAGTATGGGTTGATTATTGCTGGTGAATAAGAATGTTTAAACGACTGTACCTAATAGAACAAATATTAAAAAAAAATTCCGACAATTTCTTAAGTACCTACGTTTCAAATAATTTTGTACCAGGCAGCGCTGGCGGCCAAGCGGTGAGAGAAAGATCAGTTGTTTTTTCTTTGCAGCTCAAACTCACGTATTGTTTCCATGGAAATTTAGTTATCACTTGAAATATGACTTTGAGATTAATGTAAGGATTTAATTTTATTGAGAAAGAAGACTGTCTGATAACTTCGCTCTATTTAGACATTTACCATAAAACAAAACAACAAATTCAACCTGTTTTTCGATTACTTTTTGCTTATCAATTTTTTTGATCATAATTTTCTTCAAGCTTTTTTGAGATCTGCTAGTTAGCTTTATTTCATATCTTTTCTGCTAATGTTATATTGCAGATCTCATGAATCGCACCTCTATATGCCTTATGTGTGAGGGTGTCCTTAAACACGCGGGCTCTTCCGGTCGTGCACAGGGTGAGTAAATTTCACTATCAATTACTACAAATAAAAACCAAAAAAAAAAAAAAAACAAATCTCAATACACTTTTAATTGTCTCTTATGTTGTTATCCTTGAGATTCTTTTATTTGATTTTGTTTTTTATTGTTTTGCACGATTTGAGGTTGTCGATTCATTTTTATTTCTTACTTAAAAAACTTATACATAAGCGAATATTGTCCCTTTCTTTTAATTAATTAATGTTTAGCTGGAGAGGATAAGAGACGAGTATATATTTCAGTCTCGGTCTTAAAATATTACCTCTCAAGGCTAAAACAAGTCCGTATTTGTTTAAGCAAAATTCTTGAAAAGACTGAAATTAAAAATGATGAATGTTTAAAAATAAAGATGTAAAGCTTAAAGGTTCCTCAAAATCAAAGAAAAACACCAAAACAATGAGAGGAGACTAAGTTTTGCAAGACCGATCGATAACGCGAAGACAAACTGAAAATTTAACAAGATTAAGGCCCAGTTTGAAAAGTAATTCGAATGAACTCTTTCATACAATGAAATGAACCCATCATGCGCCATGATGAGTTGTCTTTATGATGAGTTGTACCCTATGATGAGCTGGGTTATGATGAGTTGGGTCATGTTTAGCTGCGGCATGATGAGTTGGATATGATGAGTTGCGTTGATGCCTTTTGAGGATTGTCCAGCTTTTTATCATTCTCTCCAATTAGCCAGTCTTCAGAAAAAGTCACAAAAACCTGACTTTACCTCGTCTCGGTCTGCATATCAGGTCAGTTGTTCAAGTTTTTTTATGTGTGGGCCAAATCTACCTAAATATAAATTTAGTTTGTTAAAGTACACCATCCAGGATTGAATTCAGTAAAAAAAAAAATTGAGAATATATTGGCCTTCATAACTACAAGAGGAATGTTGACACTTTTTTCAAGCGAGCTATTAATATGAAGAGCTGATCCTTGCTTAGCTAGTTTATCTATCTAGGGCTGGCAACGAGACGAGACCAGGCGAGACTTTTGTTAGTCTCGTCTCGGTCTCGTCAAAATCGAAAAATTTCAGTCTCATCTCGGTCTCGGTCTCGGTCTCGGTCTTGGTCTCGGTCTCGGTTTTTGTCTTGGTCTCATCCTTAGCCTTGGTTTCTTTCGTGTTATTTGGTGGTAAAAAGATGTAAGATAAGACGCCTGTTTAGACTGAAAAGATAAAGTACGATATCCCGACAGTATGTTGGTAAGAAAAATGCACGAAGAAAATGCATAAAACAGACTCGTGAGTTTTAAATGGCGGAGACCAACATAAAAAAAAATAAATAAATTTGATAGCACAACAGCTCATGAAGAACTAGGGCCTAGTGACTTACAACTCTCAATCATTCCTGTGTGCGTGTCTGCAGGAATGGAGGGGACCTACAGTTTATTGCCGAATCCGAACGGCTAACGAGCGGCACTTTTCTATGACAGGAGATACTCTTAGAGGATTTGTCAATTCCTCGCAAGAGGCAGTAGTCGTTTTTTCTTTTAAATAAATACGTGGCGAGGCTTGGGATCGAACCTTATACCTCCGGCATGACAGTCCATCGCACTAACCATCACGCCACGGCTACTACGGAGACGGAGTACCAACATGGACAAATTTATATTAAACTCGTATCTTCAATATCTTCGATTTTTACTTTATTGACACATTAAATGTCACCCAAAAGTTCTAAAATCAAAACCTTTCTCCGGCGGGGAAAACAAAGTCTGAAAAATGAGCGATTTCTATTCCAACGACATGTATACGTATTTTTCTCTGGACTTTCGCTGTGCACCTGAGTATAAAACTATGTACATATGTGGTTGTTCTATATTTTAACGCGCATAGAATATTTCATATTTCGCAAAAAAAAATTGTGAATATGTATTATAAAAATTGAACATGAGTACCTACGAAAAAATAATTAAATAAAAAAATATTTCGTCTAGGCGATCTCACTTGGACTCATCAGTTGAATAGTGAGGGCCTTGTCAATACTGATGAGTCCAAGTGAGATCGCCGGGACGAAACGCCAAAAATTGTCATGGACTAAAGGCCGTTAAAAGCTATATTGAATCAATAATTCAACAAGTCCAATAAAATAGTGCTAAGTCTTCTACTTGGCTGATTTATTTCAGTAGTATGTAGAATTTGTTTTATAAAAAAAAAAAAAAAAAAAAAAAAATCTTCGAGCGAAAACCGATACCAAACCACCGAGACCGGCGAGACCAGCGAGACTCTTGGCGAATTTCGGTACCAAAAGTGCGGTCTCGTCTCGGGTGCTTTTAAAGTAGTCTCGTCTCGGTCTCGTTGCCAGCCCTAATCTATAACTATACCTGATCGTTTCCCTCAGTGCCACAGGAACCTGAAAGTGAAAACCAGATAAGAGTGCGCTTGAGGTTAACATTTAAAGGCTTACGAGCTCATGAGTCATGACGGCATAATTGTGGAGCCAATTTATAGAATGCTATAGCCGAGTCAATGGCATTAACAAACTTCCTGATGACTGTCTGTCAGAACGGTGATATTTCGGTATTGGTATACTCTAATTTCATGTAATTACGCTTGACAAAACACTAGCAAAGTGGGCATCCGAAAAGATCTAACTAACTTAACGGGCCCCCCAACCCGCGAAGGGCCCCAATCAAAGACACGGCAGTTATATATCCTCCTTGATACCGGGAACTCTACACGCAGAAAAATGATTAGTTAATAATAACGTAAAACTCTGGTAAAGTTAAACGATTAAGTTGCTTACTATACAGCCTACAAACTAAAGGTGTTAGGCCAACACACTCAACTAGATTAAAAAAAAATGCTTAAATTAACTCACTGATTCTGCTAAAGTGTACTAAATTTTACAAAGCAGTCTCTGGGATAATCTTGTGGGTTTCATCAGCCGATTAAGTTAATAAATACAACATGGCTAAATGCTTAATAATAACTAATAAACTTACTTCCTTTTGCAAACTTATTAAGTTAGAGTAGCAATCTTCTCGGTTGTTTTATTTTGTACTAAAAGAGAAAAACTTAGTAGTTGGCAGTTGTAACTAAGCTACGCCGTTAATGTTACAAATGTACTTATTTGACATAACCACTTAACTCAATTGAAGAAGCCAACATACATAGTTGGAATAACTTACAACTCAGCATTTATAACTTAGCTGCGTGGTTGATGTAACAAACGTACTCACTTAATATAACCAATTTACTCGATTGGAGGTGCCAATATAGGTTCAAATAACTAATCTTATGCATTTTTTAACCTACTTACTGAATAAAATCAGCAATCTAGACGGTGGGAGTAGCCTATCTACTCACTTGAAGTAGCGCATCTACTCAATTATTTTATACATCCAACTTAGTTGGATTAGCCAATCTATGCATTTACGATAAACTTTTACTCGGTTAAATTAGCTAATCCATTTCAACCAGTATACGAAATCTGTTAAATCTACTAAATTAGAGTAGCCACTCTACTCGGTTAGAGTAACCTATCTTCTCTGTTCAAGTAGCAAATCAACTAGTTCATTTTCACATACTTACTCGGTTAGAGTAGCCGTTCTACTCGATTGGAGAAGCCTATCTACTCAGTGGGAGTAGCCTATCTACTCAGTTGGAAAAACCTTTCTTCTTAGTTGGAATAGCCTATCTACTCATTTAAATTTCATATTTACTCGGCTGGGGTAGCCAATCTACTTGGTTGGAGTAGCCAATCTGCTCGGTTGAAGCAGCCTATCTTTTATGTTCGGGTAGCATTTCTACTCAGTTGGAGTACCCTATCTACTCAGCTAAAGTAGCCAATCTACTCGTTAACATTCACATACTTTCTGGGTTAAAGGAGCCAATCTACTCAATTGGTGTAGCTAATCTGCTCGGTTGGAGTAGCGTATCTTCTCTGTTCGGGTAGCCTATCTACTCAGTTGGAGTAACCTATCTACTCAGCTAAAGTAGACAATCTACTCTGTTGGAGTAGCCAATCTACTAGTTCACGTTCACATACTTACTCAGTTAGAGTAGCCAATCTACTCGGCTGGAGTTCCCAATCTACTCTGTTAGAGTAGCCAATCTACTAGGTTGGAGTAGCCTATCTTCTCTGTTCGAGTATCCTATCTACTCAGTTAGAGTAGCCTATCTACTCGGGTGGAGTAGCCAATATACTCAGTCGGAGTAGCCTATCTACTCGTTCACATTCACATACTTACTCGGTTAGAGTAGCCAATCTATTCGGCTGGAGTAGCCAATCTACTCGGCTGTAGTACCCAATCTACTCGGTTGGAGTAGCCAATCTACTCGTTTTAAGTAGCATATCTTCTCTGTTCGAGTATCCTATCTACTCAGTTAGAGTAGCCTATCTACTCGGGTGGAGTAGCCATTATACTCAGTTGGAGTAGCCGATCTACTCGGTTAGAGTAGCCTATCATCTCTGTTAGAGTAGCCTATCTACTCAGTTGAAGTAGCCTATCTACTCGGGTGGAGTAGCTAATCTACTCAGTTGGAGTAGCCTTTCTACTCAGCTAAAGTAGCCAATCTACTCCGTTGGAGTAGCCAATCTACTCGTTCACATTCACATACTTGCTCGGTTAGAATAGCCAATCTACTCGGCCGGAGTACCCAATCTACTCGGTTGGAGTAGCCAATCTACTCGGTTGGAGTAGCCTATCTTCTCTGTTCGAGTATCCCATCTACTCAGTTAGAGTAGCCTTTCTACTCGGGTGGAGTAGCCAATACACTTAGTTGGAGTAGCCTATCTACTCGTTCACATTCACATACTTACTCGGTTAGAGTAGCCAATCTACTCGGCTGGAGTACCCAATCTACTCGGTTGGAGTAGCCAATCTACTCGGTTGGAGTAGCCTATCTTCTCTGTTCGAGTATCCCATCTACTCAGTTAGAGTAGCCTATCTACTCGGGTGGAGTAGCCAATACACTTAGTTGGAGTAGCCTATCTACTCATTCACATTCACATACTTACTCGGTTAGAGTAGCCAATCTACTCGGCTGGAGTACCCAATCTACTCGGTTGGAGTAGCCAATCTACTCAGTTGGAGTAGCCAATCTACTCGTTTAGAGTAACCCATCTGCTCACTTGAAGTAGCCTATATTCTAGGTTGCTTTAGCAAACCTACTTAATTGAATTATACAATCCACTCAGTTGGAGCAGCCTTCTTTGTCAGTTGCTGTAGCCTATCTACTCAGTTGAAGAAGCTAATCTACTTGGTTGCTTTAGACAATTTACTTAGTTAGAGGAGCCAATCTATTTGCTTATAGTCACATATAGTATTGGCTACTTTAACTAAGTAAGTTGTCTAAAAAAAGAAAGTATATTAGCTACTTTAACTGAGTAAATAGGCTATTACAACTGATGAGGTAGGCTTCTTCAATTGAGTAGGTTAGATATTCCAGTTGAGTAAGTTGTGTTAAGAATCCAACCATATTAGCTACTCCAACTAACTAGACAGGTTACTCCATCTGAAAAAAAGACATTTTTTTTTTTAACTTTTCAAACCGCATGACGGTTGAGAAAAACATTTTTTGAATTTTTATAGTAATTAAAATTATGTTTATTAATATAATAAAAGTAAAAATGATGCATGATTTGTATAAGACTTTAAATTTAAGAAAACAAAATAAGATGGAAAAAAAAAACAAAATGTGTTTTGTTAAAATATATAAACTTACAAATTTGGTATTTATAAATGCAACGTTTACAATAATAGTCTTAATAAATATCTTCAATTTTTAACATATATACATAGTATTAAATTTGGGTAAGTAAAAACTATAAAAGTGAAAATTATACTTTTAAGAATGTATATTTATTCATTAGCATTACAATATTTAATTAAATATTTAGTTATTTTTTCTAAAATTTTAAGATTCACAAAGGGCTTCTTAAAATTATATATTGCTTTCCGTTTGAAAGGATAGTTTTTGTATTAGGAATAGTATTGGGAAATGACTCAAAAAACATTATAATTTCTTCATCTTTCTTTGGATTTTCTACTTCGAAAGCAGAGTAATGTTCATCGAAGCCTAAAGTTTTTAATAAAGAGCAGGAGAAGATCAGTTTATTAAAGTCGTATAAGTATATTTTTTTCAGAACGCAAAAATCATAATTGTAGCTATCTATACCTAGACTTTTTACTAAAATTGTTCCCTTTTCATAGCGTATTGAAGACATCATCGCCCAACTAACCTTAGTTAAAGTCTTTTCAGGGTCTAAATGTAATTGCCAGTTCATAAATTCTTTTTCTGATAGTAACATATCCTTTTTAGGGCCGAGTGAATTTTGTAGCGTGCCTTTTATAAATATTTCATTTAGCTGAAGCTGATGTTTCATTGCTAAAGTAAAAGTAATATTCATACGGTTACATGATGCTCTAGCAGACATTTTAGACTGCCTATGCTTGGCTTCAAATCTCATTGACCAAAATGAAGAAAGTGGACCGTATTTGGTAAGAACAGTGTGATAATGAATGAGATTGTGAAACTTTGGCTTGAGAGGTTCTTTTGTTAACTCAATATACTGCTCATTAAGTTCCGCTGCTAATGTTTGCAACAAAAATTCTGTCCCATCTGAAATGCTTACGCTGAAAATGATGTCTATTACTTTTCTAAGTGTAATAAACAATGTCCAAACCTTATTTCCCCTTGGGACAAAATCACCTACAAGTATTCCAAAATATCGTATTAAAGTTATCATTTCTCCAGAGGACAGTCGAATACTTCCTCGCTTTAGATGCTCTTTTTCTATACAACATGGTTTATTTTTACCATCTGGACCATAATTAAATGCCAAAAGCTTTTCATTAAAATGTGTTAGGGAGAACAATTTGGACGTTTCTGTATACTCTAGCAGAATGAATTTTAAAATATATTTTGCAACACCTTCAAGCACATCATGCATGATATCAGCACCAACTTGCTGAAATAAGTCAAAATTTTTTATTCGAAGGAAGACACATTTTTCTTTAATACCTGTCAAGGATAAATTGTTAAGAGCCAGATCTGCATCATAACTTGACATTTTTCGAAGTAGTGTGATGTCTTCATACAATTGTTTTTTTTAAATTTCTTTCGAGACTTTACATACTCTACACGAAAAATTAGCTGAAAAACTCTCAGAAAACCCAATCATAGAATGTATACCCAAGTTATCACCAAGGATTAAACCAAGCTCGAAATATATCTTCCCATTGAAATCTGGGATGTTTATTTGAATACCTTCTTCAAAAAGAAAATTGAATTCATCAATTATGGATTGGAATATAACATTGTTACCGAATTCTGTTCTATCCGAGGAATGAAAAAGAAGAACTAAAAATATATTTGAAAGTACCGAGGAGCGCCAAGGTGGTAGACAGGCAATTGATACATAAACTGCACCTAGCTTATGGATACCTGCATGACTTCCAAGAACATTTCCTACTTCATAGTCGTCAAAATACATAAACAAGGGCAAAACTAATTTATCAGAATGATGTGTCTTTCTCATCTTCCAATATGAACCCTGGACAAAATTTTCAACCACGTCTTTGCTTTTGAGGCTATTCATATATTGAAGGGTTTCAGACAGTATGGAATCAAGAGAAAAAAAACGTTTCAAAACTTGTCTTAAGGGGATAAAATGCTCCTGGCATGTGACTGGTTGCATAAGTGATATGCCTTGTGTTTTGACTCTATCCATTCGCTGACCTATAACAATACTTTCAGGTTTAATATAAGACTTTTGTGCAGTAAAATAATTCATTCTTTTGTGTTCTGTTCTGAACAAATCTAAAGGAGTAACGATGTTAGGAGCAATAGAGTCTACAATCGACTTTGAAACATCAGCAGGAAGTGAATGCTCCAATATAACTTTTTCAACGCACGTCCCCACCGCTGAATTTAAGGAGTTTAAAAACTCTTCAAAGCCGCCTATCACTTTTTGCACAATATTTCTGGGCAAAAGTGTATTTCCATATAAAGAAGCAATAAAAATGGACATGGCCTTGTCAACGGTAGGAATTTTTGGTAAACTTTTACTTTTACTTAAAGTCAACCGGTTGGGGGTCAAGTCAATATTTGACGGAGGAGGAGAAGAAACAAGTTTAACTTGTGTATATTCTCGAGAAACGCTCCTAAGGCAATGATGTTTCTTGAAATGCCTCTGAAATGAACTAAAAATAGGAAATGATCGTCCACAATCGTCCTCAATACAATTATATTGTAGAAATTCGTGTTTATAATGTACGAAAGAGAAATGTTGCCTTAGACATTTAAGGTCATTGACCTTAACACCACATAAAAAACAAGAAGCCATAGTATTTGTGTTAATCGAAAGGAATTTTATATTCTGAACTATAAAATTTCCAAATTACAATCTTTTGAATGATGAATTGTAAGACACTATCTAATATGTCTAACTCCGAAATTTTTGAATTGAAGAAAAATGTATTGAATGATAAAGAATAAGTGAGACCACTGTCTATCTAATCTAAACTTTAAAACTTAAAAATTTTCACATTAAAATGTATTCAATTATAAGGATTAGGCAATAAACTATCTACTCTATCAAACCTCAACATTTACGAATAGGAAAATTATAGATGAAAATAAAATATATCTTATTTAATATGCGAAACTTTTTGAAACTAAAGAAAGAAAACCTGACAATGATGGCGATGGGCAAAAAGATGTATAGTGTAACTGGCGAAATATTTATTTGGAAATGAATTTCGTTAGTTGGTATTTTTCCTGCTAGTCGGTTTGTAATTCCACGACCAGATACAACAAAGCTTGGTGTGCAAATGCACTAGAAAATATATTGAGTAATATAATGTGGTATAGTTTGTGTATGGATTTGGTGAGACACTATCTAATCTGCCAATCTCCGAAACTTTTAAAATGAAGAAAGAAGTATAATATGTTATGCAAAACTCCAAAATGTTCAAACTACAGGAAAATGTATTCAACGATAACAATTAGGTAACACACTATTATTTCGGTCAAACTCCGAAACTTACGAAAAAAAGGAAAATGTATTGAATAATATTAAGTTAGATACTATCTAATCGGTAAAACACCGAAACTTTCAAATTAAAGGAAATTATATTCAGTGATATGGATTAGCTAAGACACTATCTTATGTGCCAATCTCCGAAAGTTTCAAATTAAAGGAAAATCTATTGATTTATGTCTCAAGCTTTGAAATTTTCAAATTAAATGCTTCTTTAATTTGAAAATTGCATTCAGAGATAAAGATAAAGATAGCTAATTTGTCATACCCAGTTCCGATAAAAGACAGTTGGAGGCAGTGGAAGTTTTGTCGAATTTTGTTTTAATTTTATAAAAGCCGTTTTGTATAAATAACCACACTGATGAGCTTTCAACAGGATATTGTGCATTTAATGAAAAAATTAATTTTAAGCAAGTGTCAACTGCTTCAATGATATTGTCTATCCGGTATTTTATATCATTTATAATTACAAAATATGATTGAATTTTGTTTAAAGACTCACCTACCGCTATAACAAAAGGTTGTAAATTTAAGTTTAAATCTTTAAGCTTATTTTTTCAAAAGTTAATTATATCCACTATTCCTGCATCCGTTGTTGAATGGGCAATGAAGGCTTCCCTCACCTCTGTTTTTGACGGTCTCCACGCCTTTTTCTCAGTTCCCTTTAGCCTCAATGTTGTAACTGTTAGCAGAGAAGGTATTAAAAGTAAAGCTGCTAGGTTGCTTATATCCTCCGACGCTGAAAACAATAATATTATGTTTGTTAAAATTTTGATTTAGGTATAGTTTTTTTAATAAATATATATTATTTATATAAAAAAAAAAAAATTAATTTTGCGACGTATTTAAAAATGGCATTTTCCATCATGTGTAAAAAAGTATGTAAATATTTACACTACTATTTTTTAAGTTGGGATTGAAAACCATGTACGTGAAGTATGTAATCACTACCATATTAGGTTATGGAAAATATGATATAATAAATAGTTAATTGAAAGTTCTTAAAAACTAAAATAATCGATTTTTTTTTAAGTCTGAACGTGCGTCGCGCAACACGCTGATCATAAAACAGCAAAATTCTTGTTTTTAAGAAAATCGAAAATGTTCAAATTTTTGAGTTTTTAAAACTTATCTCTTGTGTTTTTGGAAATCGAAAACAAAAAGTTGTTCGGTACCGAAATTTGTAAACTCAAGTATTTTTAATTTTAAGCCAAAAAAGTAGAGAATAAACAGCAAGTTTTGCTATTATTTTTAGGAAAATCGAAAATAAAAGTTCTCGCCCTTAAAAGCTGCACATTTGCGAATGTTTCTGCCGTGTACCGGGGAACAAAAATTTAGCAAAAAGTAGAATATATGTTTTGCTTAGAAATTCAAAAATGGTGGTGCTCACTTGACGTACATGTGGAAGCCCTGTCATAAACAAAATAAAGTATTTTTACTCACAATTTTTAAGGTTCAGCAAATTTTGGATAAATTTATCCTTTCCCGCTCGGCTTTCAGCAATTTCAAAAAGCTTTTTTTTATAATTTGGAAAAGTTTCGTAGAGTCCATTTGAGTTTTCAGGGTATATGGTATTAAAGTCCTGTCGCAACTGGAAAAATAAAAAAAAAGTGATGTTAAAATACTCGTAAAGATATAAAAATAACAATATAAAAATACTTTGTAAACTAATACAATTTCTGATCGCAATTGATTATCATCAGAAGACATTGTTTGAAAGGCGGTTTTGTCTTACTCAACGTTCAAAACACAAAATTTTCGTCATTCGTCAAGTTGTCAATTTAATTGAATGATTTACTATTTACTATTTAATTATTTTGTATCACAGTTTCTCATCAAAAGATATATGTTTTAATTTTAATAGGGGAACACCAACAAAATTTTGTGTCGTTTGAACGAAATCATCAAGACGATATAATACCGCCTAGCGATGTTTTCTGTCATCTATTTAAATAAAATACATCTACAAGTATGTAAACTAAAAAATTGAATTTACCAAAAGATATCCGGTTGGTTTTTGTAATGCTGGGTATTCCTTGAAGTATTCATCAATCGTCATTTCTTTAAGCTGGTGTAGACGAGTGCGTGTAGTTTCTCCCCATTTTTGTTCAACTGTTGGCCAAGGCTGGCTTGACGTCTTCAACCATTGGAGGGTATCCTCACACTCTGCTTCACTTTCAATATCAGTTAAAGATATTTGAAGAAAACGACTCACTGACGATGATGGTGATGGGCAAGGAGATGTTGATGTTGTTGGTGTTCCTGGCGAGATACTTCTTCTTGGGCGTTTGGGAATGATTCCTGATTGTCTGTATTTGCGTTTGAGGTTATGAATTTGGTCAGGTAGTTTTCCTACCAAACGGTTTGCAATTCCGAGACCAGATTCTACAAGTTTTGTGTGCAAATACACTGCCCTTTTCTCTTCTTTAAATAATTCGACAATTTCATTCGTCCATTCACTATATATATCGGCCGTAATGTTCTTTTCCGGATGAGAAAGTAAAATATATGATCCAATTATTCGCACCAGTCGAAGCCGAGAAGAATTATCTAGTGGCTTATTTTTTGGAATTGATAACAAAGTTTTGCCTTCCAATGAACTTTCAAGAAGTTCTTTCAAATTCTAAAAGAAAATTATTTTCAATTTTAAAAGTTTACATAATTTCATCTCAAAGATATTAATATCATCTTAAAGATCCGAAATCATCAAAATCCGAATGTTTATAAGAATGAACTAACTACTGTGGAGGTCATGGAGGTGGCATAAATAGCTAGCTACCAATGCCTTTGGAGTTAAGCCAAATTTCAGATTTTTTTAAATTTTTGAATAAAATAAATATAGTCACAATATGAACTCTGTCAGTCGTATTAATAAGATTTCCTTAGAAGACTCTTAGTTGGAAATCTTATAAGGTATTTACAATATAGCATTCCAGCAGTTGTCTAATTACCACCTCATCTTGCCAATCACATACCTGGAATCATGGAATAATGAATTTAACAGAGAGATAGTACGTTCAAAGAACATTCAATTCATTTTAAAATAACTTCATTTCGTAACTAGCCTTACCTTGTTTATCGAACGTACCGACTTTTGAATAGGTTTGGACAACCAATTGCAGTGTCTTAGTTAGACAATTGATGGAAAATATTTATACATAATGTTCTGAATTTGGACAGGTGTCATATGTTAGACATACTTTGGGAATGTACGACTGTTTATTTTTGGAATCTGCTTTAGAATTTGATCAAGAAAGAGAATCCTTTGATCCTTTTTGCATAGAAACTCACAGACAGTCAAATTTTTAAGAGGAAGGATGAAATTCTCTTAAAAATGTCAAAACTGTGGAACAGTAAGGAACGCAAATTCACAGCATTCTCTACCCTATATATATGGCACGCATGACAGGATGATTGTCTTTCATTCTCTTAATATAAAAATATATAAAAATGATATTTTGCTGAACTGTGAATTTCTGTCCGAGGAAATTTCTTATGCTGAAAATCACAAATAGGGGAAATTTTTAGCTTTATCGAGAGGGTTCACTTTGTGCAAAACTAATCACAGGAAAATTAGAGTAAAGAAATAGATCTGCTTATTTGGATTTTAATAATTTCAGACTTTGATATTCTGCAATCACTATCTACATTCAAATTTAATCCCATGGAAATAATGCCAGTTATGGAAATGGGTATTGTGATTTGTGATAAACGAAAATTATTTTTAGTTGTTTTTCTTCCAACTGTATATAACAACTTTGTAAAAAAAAAAGAAACGATCTCTTGCAGAACGTATGAAAACATTTTCCTTCAAAATGATTCCAAAGTTGAAATATTTGTTGGTATGATCCGCAAAACAGATGGGGACAATAATCACGTATGATGAGCACAATTACTATAGTCACAAATCACCTTAATCGGTTAAACAACAAATAAATATAAAAATATACAAACGTACTGCTTTTTCCTTTGATTCTTTAGTGGAGTTTTTTTTTCCGCTTGCTTCATGGAAAGATATAAATTCATTAAAAGGAAACTCTTGAATATTTGAAGCTCCATCAATTGTAATGTCGGACAATTGAGTTGGAAAAATCTGTAATGCATTATTTAAATTTGTAAAATATTACAATATTGTCATATAACTTTAGGTACAAAACTAACGGAGTTGTTATCGGCTTCAGGATACATGAGTTTCTTGTACTCTTCCAAGTTCTTCGTAAAGACAACCCGATGTCCAACACTAGAAATTAAATCCTTAATATCTTCTGGTCCTAGTAGAGCCATTGCCATGGTTGTTATATTGTTCTCTAGGATAAAAAGTACGAAACTTGTTAAATAAAAATTACGTATGCAACTTGTTGCTTTTTTTCGAGTAAAGGGCTAGTTTGAAATCCTTGGGATGGATTCTTTTAAAAACTAAAGCCTTTTAGCAGTTAAACATTCGGTTTTATTAAAAATAGTTTTATAACTTTTAAAAAATGGCAAAACTTTCTCCTTAACAGTCATATTTTTCACTTCCGATTTAAATTGGGTTAAAGTGAATATAAAACCCGTCCATTTAATCTGCCTTTTTTAAACCCGACAAATAAAACATGTGTCCATAATATTCACTTAAAAAAATACATCAAATTTAGTGGAATAAAAATAAGTAAAACGCATGTAAAACTGTTATAGCTTAATTGAAAAGCTATTTAAATTTTTTTCGCTTGCTTTTGTATTTTGAGTTGACTACCTTAACTGCTCTTTGGAAGTATTTTTACATTAAATAGAATTAATCTTAACAAGATTTAAGAAAGAGGTTTATTTCCGGGTATATTATGTGAATATTATAAACTTAGGTTTGGCATCTAGGTTTAACTTATTTAATCCAAGTATACATATTTAAAACCGGCTTTAAGTGACTGAATAATATGACTGTAAATAATAAAAAAAACATAGATACATCATTTTATTTAACGCGGTAGCATAAATGTGTTTCGAAATAAAAAAAAAACTTTCAGAAGTATTCATATTGAGATCTTCCGCCAAATTATCGTAAGAATTTCTTTTTCACCGTGAAGTGCGATCGAGATAAGATGCTAATACATCAATATAAGTGATGGTCGGTGGAGTGAGTCTAATGTAAACCTGACTTTTTTTTGTTCCGATTTTTTTTGTCGAAAACTTTAAAAAATCTACAATATAATTAAAACTTTTGAGGATATTCTTTGTAATATTTTCATTAAAATCGGTTAAGCTCTTATTAGGAACTTTCCAAATAAAAAAAATATTTGATTTGGACTTATTGTTAGCAACGATTTTGGTTTGAATTTTTTGCCACAAAAACATAGACCGTGGCTAAAATTTATCGAAATCGTTGAACCCGTTATTGAGAAAAAAAGGTTTTCCTCAACGGTTTTTTAACAATTGTATGGTAGGCAAGGCACCTTTATTTTTATTCCAAGACAATTTGTTTTAAATCGTCCACCGCTGGGTTTCATGTTTCGAAAAAAATTGAAAAAAATATTTTCAAAACAATTAAAATCAATGAAATTTTTTTCCTTTTTTTAAGGAAAAGAGGTGAAATGGTAATTATTTCCTTTAATACTTAATTAATTCATTTAATAATTTTTTTCAAATAACGAAATTAATTGAAATGCACAAAAAAAATTAATCTTATAAAAGATCTATCTATCTATCTTAAAAACTTGCTATCGAAGCCGAAATATTTTTGTTATTAACTATTTATTATTTGTTATTTATTATTTTTAATTATTATTTATTATTTATTTTTTATTATTTTTAATTATTTATTCTTTATTACACTTATATTATTTATTTTGTATTATTTTTTATTTATTCTTTATTTTTTATTATTTATTATTTATTATTTATTATTTATTATTTATTATTTATTATTTATTATTTATTATTTATTATTTATTATTTATTATTTATTATTTATTATTTATTATTTATTATTTATTATTTATTATTTATTATTTATTATTTATTATTTATTATTTATTATTTATTATTTATTATTTATTATTTATTATTTATTACTTATTATTTATTATTTATTATTTATTATTTATTATTTATTATTTATTATTTATTATTTATTATTTATTATTTATTATTTATTATTTATTATTTATTATTTATTATTTATTATTTATTATTTATTATTTATTATTTATTATTTATTATTTATTATTTATTATTTATTATTTATTATTTATTATTTATTATTTATTATTTATTATTTATTATTTATTATTTATTATTTATTATTTATTATTTATTATTTATTATTTATTATTTATTATTTATTATTTATTATTTATTATTTATTATTTATTATTTATTATTTATTATTTATTATTTATTATTTATTATTTATTATTTATTATTTATTATTTATTATTTATTATATATTATTTATTATTTATTATTTATTATTAATTATTTATTATTTATTATTTATTATTTATTATTTATTATTTATTATTTATTATTTATTATTTATTATTTATTATTTATTATTTATTATATATTATTTATTATTTATTATTAATTATTTATTATTTATTATTTATTATTTATTATTTATTATTCATTATTTATTATTTATTATTTATTATTTATTATTTATTATTTATTATTTATTATTTATTATTTATTATTTATTATTTATTATTTATTATTTATTATTTATTATTTATTAATTATTATTTATTATTTATTATTTATTATTTATTATTTATTGTTTATTATTTATTATTTATTATTTATTATTTATTATTTATTATTTATTATTATTATTAATTATTTCTTATTATTTTTTTATTATTTATTTTTTTATTATTTATTACTAATTAGTAATTATTCATTATTTATTATGTATTATTTATCATTTATTTTTTTTATTATTTGTTATAAATAAATATAATAATTAATAAAAAAAATAATAAATAATACAAAATAAATATTATTTATTATGAATTATTTTTTATGTTTTTTTTATTACTTAATAAAATTTAATATTTCTTATTTATTATTTGTTATTGTCGTTATTATTATCTACTATTATTATTTTCATAATATATTTTTTTTAAATCAAAATACATATTACTATTTATGATCAGCAAATTTAATTTCAAAAAAAAAAATATTGAATGCACTTTAATAGGGAATTGTTACTTTAAGCGGGAAATTGTGTTATTTTAAACGATTCATATACTGAAACTTTAACTGAAACGCGTTGCTTCTTTAATCAAGTGATCTAATTACTTTAACGAATAAAGTTTGTAAATTCAACAGCATGTCTTTGCTTTTTTAACTGAGTTACTTTTATATTTTAACTGAGAAGCTCATTTACTTTACCGGATGTGACAATTATTTCTTTTTTAATTACATATATATATATGTAGCTCAAAAAAATGTAAAATCAATATTTTATAGCATTAATTAATAATTTATATTAATAAATAAAGTAATATTCCTTACCTTCAAATTTGGTTATATAGTCCTCCAGGCCCCACTGTCGGAGCAAGCATGAGACAGCCTCGTCCATTTTGAGCACTACGAAGTATGTTTTTTCGCAAAAAAGTTCTTTACAGACTTAAAAAATTATTTGCACTTGAATAAATACTTTCAAAAAACAATTGTTTTCACTTAAAGGTTTATTTTTATAAAGAGAATGATCACTTTGAAGTTATTTTATTTGTAAAATTTTATTTTTTTGGCAGCTATATACGAGAACCGAACTGGACACTATCAGAAAAATTCACAGACTGTGAAACTGATTTGTGAAAACTTGTTGAATAGCTCATATCTTGATGATTTTTGCTCGCAGACAGCGGTTTCCGTCACCTAAATTAACCCTTTACTCGTTTCATTTCACTTACTCAAATGGTTAAAAACGAGACGTGACGCCATTTGATATTAGTATTGGTGTAACGGGAAAAGGCAGCTAGCAAACTTTCTCGTTTGAGCTAAACCCCTTCTGGGTTAATATAACAAACACATACGATTAAATAAGACAAAATGGAAAAAAAAACATGAATTCTTAAAACAAAGGCCACATGCGCATGCGATGTTGGTATTAGTGGCTTGAGAGAGTGAGGCAGCAGTTTGAGTCATTTAATTTAACCCTTTACTCGTTTCATTTCACTTACTCAAATGGTTAAAAACGAGACGTGACGCCATTTGATATTAGTATTGGTGTAACGGGAAAAGGCAGCTAGCAAACTCTCTTGTTTGAGCTAAACCCCTTCTGGGTTAATATAACAAACACATACGATTAAATAAAACAAAATGGAAAAAAAAACATGAATTCTTAAAACAAAGGCCACATGCGCATGCGATGTTGGTATTAGTGGCTTGAGAGAGTGAGGCAGCAGTTTGAGTCATTTAATTTAACCCTTTACTCGTTTCATTTCACTTACTCAAATGAGTAAATATAGAAAGGTGACGCCATGTGATATTAGTATTAGTTTAACGGAAAAAGGCAGACAGAAAACCAGTGTTGCCAGATTGGTGGTTTTTCAAAGATCAGTATAATGTTGGGAAAAATGCATGTTATGAAAATATTCCAAATACTTTTTTATAGTAGAAAAATAATATTTTGTATTCTTTTGCGCATTTTTATCTTCGCTAAAAAAGTCCATGTTAAATGCAACAGCAATTTGGTATAACTCCGTAGTTTTCTTGTATTTAACTTGGACTTTTTTTTTTAAGCGAAGATAAAAATGCGCAAAAAATTATACATTCATACTTTATTCCCACTAAATAATTATTCGGTCCGACCATCCAAGTCCACTAAGAATTAAAAAATTCAAAATTGCATATTGTTTTAGATTTCAAATTGTAAATTTGACTATGCTTATGACGTAGCTATAGAGAAGGAAAATAATCATTTTTCGTTTAAATTGTATGAAATGTAGGGAAGTAACAATCTTTTGTTCTTCTTTCTGGAAAAAAAAAATTTAAGTTTACTCAGCTGAAATAAGTAGGAGAAGTAAGTATTCGTTCAAATTTCTCACTTTTCATAAAAGCGGATAGCAGCATTTGCCTTCAAAAATGTTTAAAGCAGCACACAGAAACCGAAGGGTTTTTTGGATTTCTTGTACTGTATTAAATTTCATAAAAAATATTTCGACCAAAATATACATATGTACGTACTCCTTTAAATTCATTAACATAAAAGAAATAGGGTTAACAAAATCAGAAATAATGTAAGTAATGTTAAAAATATCGCGACCTACAATTCAATAAAGATTGTTAAGTTAAATGAAGGTTTTTTTAGTAGTATTTTACAAATAAAAGATTTTAATTTAGATAAGGTTTTTTTTTTTGTGCAAGTATAAAACTATTTTTTAACTTGTCAGGTCTATACTCTATACGCAACAAGCGGATTTTGTCGATAAAAAAAAAAAAAAAAAACATTTTAAAAATCCGAATGGCATTTTAGCTGTCAGAGCGTCAGCCGTTTTGAATAAAAAAAAAGCGAGGAAAGAAAATTAATCAAAGACATATTTTGTTTTAATTTGTTTTAAAAAATATTTGTCTTTATTTTTTTTTTTTACAATAAATCAAACAAAATGATTGATATCAGGCAACCTGTGTTAACGAGGATCATTAAATATTCCGTGGGAAAAACCCTTTAAACAAATCAGCAAGTTAAAACAAGAGTCCATAAAATAAGAGGGAATAATCTGCTTTCGTACATTAATTTTTGGCGACAAGGAGGAATTTACTGTTGTAAAATTTGGAAAGAAACACGCTGTCGAATAATAATAAAGTTTACAAAAATGTATATGTATTTATCTAAATAAATTCGATCCAAATTCTCCAACTCTTTGTCTAAAGGTGATATTACATTGTCATATATATATGACCAATGCGAGTCATATAAAATATGGCACAATATTTGTATATATGACAAGTATTAATAGTCTATGCCATATAAGTATGCCATATAATGATCACAAGCTTTTTCTGTCAATTTTTGTTTACAAATATGACACAGTTGCTACGAAAAATAAAATATTTAAAAAATCCGATATATTTGACCAATCACGTTTCATTAAATCATATATTTTTTTAAATTCAAAATAATTCATGGTTGTCATATATATGGAGTCATATACATTTTGTCATATAAATATGACTATCACATTTATATGACATTTTTGAGCCATATTTATTTGGCAAACTTGCCATATATATATGACAATGTAATATCACCTTAAATAATAAAGGGCCAATTTTGCAATCATCAGTTAGGCAGTCGGTTAGCACTTAATCTTCAGATAGAGTGAAAATTAGTTTTTCAATAGGCAAGTTCAGGAAAATGAGATCTCAGAGCCCTCAGCAATCTCAGTAACTTGAACAGGATTCCTCAGCAAAATTTCTCAGTTTTGCTGTCAAAACTCTGAGGAAAAAAAATTTGAAATAAATGTTAAATAAAAATTAAATTCTTTGAAATGTATCGAAAACAAAAACAATCACAAATAAGTTTGACGTTTTAATTAAAATATTCTTTAGATTATTTTTTCATGATTGAAAAATTCGATTGTTCAAGAAAACAAGAGTCAATGAACTTTATATTCTTTGGGTATTAAGGCTGTCCCAAACCAACGCGAAACATTCGTTGCGAATCTGTGACCACTCTAGAATGTACCAAGATTCGCATCGGGGCAGTGTGGGCACTCTTATAAGTCACCATGTAAATAAATTTATGTAGAAAGGCGACAGTTTCGTCGTCGCTCGGAATACATCGCGTTGGTTTGGGGGAGCGATTGAAAAATCGGCTCTAAATATTTTAAGATCAAATGATATGTAAAGAAAAAAAAAATATATGTATGTATGTGTATGTACATATATCAAATGATATATAAGAAAGATATTTTTCATGAAATGATGAAATATAATGGTAATTTATTCGAATAAGATTTTTAAGACAAGGTTTTTGTTTCATCTTAAATTATATGCGAGGATGTTTATCGCAGCTAAAAGGACTATTACTATTTATGGTTCTTTTAGAAATTTAATGAGTGCGAGTGAAAAAAAACATTTCACTTTACTTTAGCACTCAACGGACAAACAGTCATCTAGTAATTGACAAATAACTAAAAGGAATTTTATGCGCAAACTATTTTGAAAACGAATATATTATTATATACCTATACATAATATGTACTTCCACATAAAATACGAATTAAATTATTCAGAATTTTTTTCGAAGACAAATCTAAAGGAATGAAAAAAATATGTGCATATATCCTTTAAAGAAGAGTCAACAGTTTCGAAGTTAAAATGAAGCCTTCAATTTAAAAACGCTCTATGATGATACATATCTAGAAAACAATAATCTAGGATATACAAAAATCGATAGTAAAAATCTAGAAAACAGAAATCTAGAATTGAAAACATCTCAAAAAAAAAAATTTTAAAGCAAAATCTTGAAATACAAAAACCTAAGAAAAAAATCTCGAATGCAGAAATCTATAATTAATATATTAATTTTTGAGATAATGTTTACAATGGTTTTTGTTACTTACGGCGTATAAACAGTGAGGGATGTAGTGGGGAGTGCTGCCCCCCTGCAACCTAACTACTTGGATTTGGGGTAGGTGCGAGTTTGGGTGTATGCAGTTTCTTTAAAGAATCGTTCTAGATTTTTGTGCATTAGAAATTTTTGCATTCTAGATAAAAAAAAATTGATTTTTGGAGATTTTTGCCTTCGTGATTTTTGTCGTTCGAGATTAGGTACCTATGTCATGATCCCAGAAAAAATCGTCCTTTTATTTCATAAATAATTGATTTCGAATTTTTTTAGAATACACTTTAAATTTATTTCTTTGTTTGTGTTGAAGAAACACAATAATGTAAATTAAATTTTAAAAAATTCCAAATAGATACATATTAACATCGAACTGTATTGTTTTTCTTGTGGAAAATGAAAATGGAAAACCGAAATGATTTATAGGAGAAGAAAGGAATTTTGTTGACTACATAAATGGACGTTGCTTTAAATAAAACCCTAGCCTATAAATTAGTGCAGAAAAAAAGTTGTCCCAATTTTAACCGCGCAATTCGGCCTGTGCACGGCCTGTGTCCGCAACTTTTTGCATCACCACACGTACACTTTATAAATGTAAGTACCTAGACACTACACAAATAGTTCAACTCTGTATTGGAGTCTGCGAAGTGGGAAGAAACTGAAAATTTCACAAAATACGAAATTTTAGCCTTTTTTGGTAGCTTTGTTGGTATTGGTTGTACAAAAAAACTACAGAGACTTTTTTTTTTGCCAAAAAGTACACCAGAAAGAAGTTATGGGCAAAAAACGGAAAAAAGTGCCAATTTTGAGCGGTTTTTTCAGGATTTTGAAAGGGCGGAGGAAGCGTGGTTGTGGAAATTTGTATTTTTCATCTACCGACCATATTATATAACAAATTCAAAATTTAGAACTACCCGACCTTTAGTAGGACAAAATGTCTCTATTGATTGGACTATAAACAAAATCAAATAATTTTAGCCAAATTATTTCATAAGAATAAATGAAGTTGTTCATACGAAAGGGTCCTTAAAATAAAGAGTTATTTTTTTTGGCGCCCAAAACATTTTATTCTTTTCTGAAGGTTTTTGATGTGCTCAACTTAGGTACATACATACCTATGTAGGTCTACCCATGATGACACAAAAATTCTTTTCTGGGGCTTTCGCGATACTATAATCTAAAATTCAAAAAAATTTTCAATACCCACATTTTGAATATTTGTCAACCTAAACATTAATGTAGGGAAGAAGTACAAGCGGTAGAAATCCTTTCCTTATAGAAAATAATATTATAATGAACGGTTCTGTACTTGAAAACAATGTGCATTATACAAAACATCATTTTTCTTACAAAAACAAATGTTCTGTATTCTTTTTTATTATAAATTTTATTTGTCATAATTAGTCAGGAAAATCTGTGATTTGACGTTGACCCTGGACAAATTGTAAAAAAAACCGAGTCAATATGGTTGCATATCGTAGACAAAAAAATGAATTCTGTTATAAACTAGGCGTAATGATTCATCTACTTATAATGGTTTTTCACGCAGATTCCAACTTTGATATATTTTTTTTAACAAAATGAATCTACAAGTTGTCATGCATTGCGAGTAAAATTTTTCATTTCTACTTATAAAAACACTATGTAGAATAAGAAGAATAGTTATATTTTAAGACAATTTTTTTTTTATTTTGTACATAAACGGTATTTTGCATGAGACACCATCAAAGTCTTGAGCGTGTAGGTTGGGGCAAAACGAAATACAAATCGTAAAATTTTCTAAAAACATGAAACACAATGGCAAAATGTACTTAGAATATCGTGCTGTATAATTTTAAAAGCCCGAAATCCATTGTTTGATTTTAAATCAAGCAGATTTATTGAATAGTTTTTAAAAAATTATTTCTCAAATTCAAAATTGAAAAAATAATGAAAACAAATATTTTTAACTGTGTCACTTTCAATTTTCTCAAAACCTAGAAGACATTTACGTATGTTTTTTGTCAGACAGAATAACCAAGTTACTTGTGTAAATTTGACCATCGGTAATGGGTTAAATCAAATGAGCAGAGTATTTAATAAACAAAAGTTAAACTGATAGATTGGCAAAATTAAATAATTGAAAACGTTCATTTTAGCCAAATAGGTGTGCAGTTTTAAGAAAATCAGTCTGATAGAATAAACAAGTTAATTGTGTAGATTTGACCATCTGTAATAGTTTAAATCAAATGAGCAGAGTATTTAATAAACAAAAATTAAACTGATAGATTGGCAAAATTAAATAATTGAAAACGTTCATTTTAGCCAAATAGGTGTGCAGTTTTAAGAAAATCAGTCTGATAGAATAAACAAGTTACTCGTGTAAATTTGACCATCGGTAATGGGTTAAATGAAATGAGCAGAGTATTTAATAAACAAAAGTTAAACTGATAGATTTGCAACATTAAATAATTGAAAACGTTCATTTTAGCCAAATAGGTGTGCAGTTTTAAGAAAATCAGTCTGATAGAATAAACAAGTTACTCGTGTAAATTTGACCATCGGTAATGGGTTAAATCAAATGAGCAGAGTATTTAATAAACAAAAGTTAAACTGATAGATTTGCAAAATTAAATAATTGAAAACGTTCATTTTAGCCAAATAGGTGTGCAGTTTTAAGAAAATCAGTCTGATAGAATAAACAAGTTACTTGTGTAAATTTGACCATCTGTAATGGTTTAAATCAAATGAGCAGAGTATTTAATAAACAAAAATTAAACTGATAGATTGGCAAAGTTAAATAATTGAAAACGTTCATTTTAGCCAAATAGGTGTGCAGTTTTAAGAAAATCAGTCTGATAGAATAAACAAGTTACTTGTGTAAATTTCACCATCTGTAATGGTTTAAATCAAATGAGCAGAGTATTTAATAAGTAAAAATTAAACTGATAGATTGGCAAAATTAAATAATTGAAAACGTTCATTTTAGCCAAATAGGTGTGCAGTTTTAAGAAAATCAGTCTGATAGATTAAACAAGTTACTTGTGTAAATTTGACCATCGGTAATGGGTTAAATCAAATGAGCAGAGTATTTAATAAACTAAAGTTAAACTGATAGATTGGCAAAATTAAATAATTGAAAACGTTCATTTTAGCCAAATAGGTGTGCAGTTTTAAGAAAATCAATCTGATAGATTAAACAAGTTACTTGTGTAAATTTGACCATCGGTAATGGGTTAAATCAAATGAGCAGAGTATTTAATAAACAAAAGTTAAGCTGATAGATTCGCAAAATTAAATAATTGAAAACGTTCATTTTAGCCAAATAGGTGTGCAGTTTTAAGAAAATCAGTCTGATAGAATAAACAAGTTACTTGTGTAAATTTCACCATCTGTAATGGTTTAAATCAAATGAGCAAAGTATTTAATAAGTAAAAATTAAACTGATAGATTGGCAAAATTAAATAATTGAAAACGTTCATTTTAGCCAAATAGGTGTGCAGTTTTAAGAAAATCAGTCTGATAGAATAAACAAGTTACTTGTGTAAATTTGACCATCGGTAATGGGTTAAATCAAATGAGCAGAGTATTTAATAAACAAAAGTTAAACTGATAGATTGGCAAAATTAAATAATTGAAAACGTTCATTTTAGCCAAATAGGTGTGCAGTTTTAAGAAAATCAGTCTGATAGAATAAACAAGTTACTTGTGTAAATTTCACCATCTGTAATGGTTTAAATCAAATGAGCAGAGTATTTAATAAACAAAAATTAAACTGATAGATTGGCAAAGTAAAGTAATTGAAAACGTTCATTTTAGCCAAATAGGTGTGCAGTTTTAAGAAAATCAGTCTGATAGAATAAACAAGTTACTTGTGTAAATTTGACCATCGGTAATGGGTTAAATCAAATGAGCAGAGTATTTAATAAACAGAAGTTAAACTGATAGATTGGCAAAATTAAATAATTGGAAACGTTCATTTTAGCCAAATAGGTGTGCAGTTTTAAGAAAATCAGTCTGATAGAATAAACAAGTTACTTGTGTAAATTTGACCATCTGTAATGGTTTAAATCAAATGAGCAGAGTATTTAATAAACAAAAATTAAACTGATAGATTGGCAAAATTAAATAATTGAAAACGTTCATTTTAGCCAAATAGGTGTGCAGTTTTAAGAAAATCAGTCTGATAGAATAAACAAGTTACTTGTGTAAATTTGACCATCGGTAATGGGTTAAATCAAATGAGCAGAGTATTTAATAAACTAAAGTTAAACTGATAGATTGGCAAAATTAAATAATTGAAAACGTTCATTTTAGCCAAATAGGTGTGCAGTTTTAAGAAAATCAATCTGATAGATTAAACAAGTTACTTGTGTAAATTTGACCATCGGTAATGGGTTAAATCAAATGAGCAGAGTATTTAATAAACAAAAGTTAAGCTGATAGATTCGCAAAATTAAATAATTGAAAACGTTCATTTTAGCCAAATAGGTGTGCAGTTTTAAGAAAATCAGTCTGATAGAATAAACAAGTTACTTGTGTAAATTTCACCATCTGTAATGGTTTAAATCAAATGAGCAAAGTATTTAATAAGTAAAAATTAAACTGATAGATTGGCAAAATTAAATAATTGAAAACGTTCATTTTAGCCAAATAGGTGTGCAGTTTTAAGAAAATCAGTCTGATAGAATAAACAAGTTACTTGTGTAAATTTGACCATCGGTAATGGGTTAAATCAAATGAGCAGAGTATTTAATAAACAAAAGTTAAACTGATAGATTGGCAAAATTAAATAATTGAAAACGTTCATTTTAGCCAAATAGGTGTGCAGTTTTAAGAAAATCAGTCTGATAGAATAAACAAGTTACTTGTGTAAATTTCACCATCTGTAATGGTTTAAATCAAATGAGCAGAGTATTTAATAAACAAAAATTAAACTGATAGATTGGCAAAGTAAAGTAATTGAAAACGTTCATTTTAGCCAAATAGGTGTGCAGTTTTAAGAAAATCAGTCTGATAGAATAAACAAGTTACTTGTGTAAATTTGACCATCGGTAATGGGTTAAATCAAATGAGCAGAGTATTTAATAAACAGAAGTTAAACTGATAGATTGGCAAAATTAAATAATTGGAAACGTTCATTTTAGCCAAATAGGTGTGCAGTTTTAAGAAAATCAGTCTGATAGAATAAACAAGTTACTTGTGTAAATTTGACCATCTGTAATGGTTTAAATCAAATGAGCAGAGTATTTAATAAACAAAAATTAAACTGATAGATTGGCAAAATTAAATAATTGAAAACGTTCATTTTAGCCAAATAGGTGTGCAGTTTTAAGAAAATCAGTCTGATAGAATAAACAAGTTACTTGTGTAAATTTGACCATCGGTAATGGGTTAAATCAAATGAGCAGAGTATTTAATAAACAAAAGTTAAACTGATAGATTGGCAAAATTAAATAATTGAAAACGTTCATTTTAGCCAAATAGGTGTGCAGTTTTAAGAAAATCAGTCTGATAGAATAAACAAGTTACTTGTGTAAATTTGACCATCTGTAATGGTTTAAATCAAATGAGCAGAGTATTTAATAAACAAAAATTAAACTGATAGATTGGCAAAGTTAATTAATTGAAAACGTTCATTTTAGCCAAATAGGTGTGCAGTTTTAAGAAAATCAGTCTGATAGAGTAAACAAGTTACTTGTGTAAATTTCACCATCTGTAATGGTTTAAATCAAATGAGCAGAGTATTTAATAAGTAAAAATTAAACTGATAGATTGGCAAAATTAAATAATTGAAAACGTTCATTTTAGCCAAATAGGTGTGCAGTTTTAAGAAAATAAGTCTGATAGAATAAACAAGTTACTTGTGTAAATTTGACCATCGGTAATGGGTTAAATCAAATGAGCAGAGTATTTAATAAACAAAAGTTAAACTGATAGATTGGCAAAATTAAATAATTGAAAACGTTCATTTTAGCCAAATAGGTGTGCAGTTTTAAGAAAATCAGTCTGATAGAATAAACAAGTTACTCGTGTAAATTTGACCATCGGTAATGGGTTAAATTAAATGAGCAGAGTATTTAATAAACAAAAGTTAAACTGATAGATTTGCAAAATTAAATAATTGAAAACGTTCATTTTAGCCAAATAGGTGTGCAGTTTTAAGAAAATCAGTCTGATAGAATAAACAAGTTACTCGTGTAAATTTGACCATCTGTAATGGTTTAAATCAAATGAGCAGAGTATTTAATAAACAGAAGTTAAACTGATAGATTGGCAAAATTAAATAATTGAAAACGTTCATTTTAGCCAAATAGGTGTGCAGTTTTAAGAAAATCAGTCTGATAGAATAAACAAGTTACTTGTGTAAATTTCACCATCTGTAATGGTTTAAATCAAATGAGCAGAGTATTTAATAAGTAAAAATTAAACTGATAGATTGGCAAAATTAAATAATTGAAAACGTTCATTTTAGCCAAATAGGTGTGCAGTTTTAAGAAAATCAGTCTGATAGAATACACAAGTTACTTGTGTAAATTTGACCACGGTAATGGGTTAAATCAAATGAGCAGAGTATTTAATAAACAAAAGTTAAACTGATAGATTGGCAAAATTAAATAATTGAAAACGTTCATTTTAGCCAAATAGGTGTGCAGTTTTAAGAAAATCAGTGTGATAGAATAAACAAGTTACTCGTGTAAATTTGACCATCGTTAATGGGTTAAATCAAATGAGCAGAGTACTTAATAAACAAAAGTTAAACTGATAGATTGGCAAAATTAAATAATTGAAAACGTTCATTTTAGCCAAATAGGTGTGCAGTTTTAAGAAAATCAGTCTGATAGAATAAACAAGTTACTTGTGTAAATTTGACCATCTGTAATGGTTTAAATCAAATGAGCAGAGTATTTAATAAGTAAAAATTAAACTGATAGATTGGCAAAATTAAATAATTAAAAACGTTCATTTTAGCCAAATAGGTGTGCAGTTTTAAGAAAATCAGTCTGATAGAATAAACAAGTTACTTGTGTAAATTTGACCATCGGTAATGGGTTAAATCAAATGAGCAGAGTATTTAATAAACAAAAGTTAAACTGATAGATTGGCAAAATTAAATAATTGAAAACGTTCATTTTAGCCAAATAGGTGTGCAGTTTTAAGAAAATCAGTCTGATAGAATAAACAAGTTACTCGTGTAAATTTGACCATCGGTAATGGGTTAAATCAAATGAGCAGAGTATTTAATAAACAAAAGTTAAACTGATAGATTGGCAAAATTAAATAATTGAAAACGTTCATTTTAGCCAAATAGGTGTGCAGTTTTAAGAAAATCAGTCTGATAGAATAAACAAGTTACTCGTGTAAATTTGACCATCGGTAATGGGTTAAATCAAATGAGCAGAGTATTTAATAAACAAAAGTTAAACTGATAGATTGGCAAAATTAAATAATTGAAAACGTTCATTTTAGCCAAATAGGTGTGCAGTTTTAAGAAAATCAGTCTGATAGAATAAACAAGTTAGTAAATTTGACCATCTGTAATGGTTTAAATCAAATGAGCAGAGTATTTAATAAACAGAAGGTAAACTGATAGATTGGCAAAATTAAATAATTGAAAACGTTCATTTTAGCCAAATAGGTGTGCAGTTTTAAGAAAATCAGTCTGATAGAATAAACAAGTTACTTGTGTAAATTTCACCATCTGTAATGGTTTAAATCAAATGAGCAGAGTATTTAATAAACAAAAATTAAACTGATAGATTGGCAAAGTTAAATAATTGAAAACGTTCATTTTAGCCAAATAGGTGTGCAGTTTTAAGAAAATCAGTCTGATAGAATAAACAAGTTACTCGTGTAAATTTGACCATCGGTAATGGGTTAAATCAAATGAGCAGAGTATTTAATAAGTAAAAATTAAACTGATAGATTGGCAAAATTAAATAATTGAAAACGTTCATTTTAGCCAAATAGGTGTGCAGTTTTAAGAAAATCAGTCTGATAGAATACACAAGTTACTTGTGTAAATTTGACCACGGTAATGGGTTAAATCAAATGAGCAGAGTATTTAATAAACAAAAGTTAAACTGATAGATTGGCAAAATTAAATAATTGAAAACGTTCATTTTAGCCAAATAGGTGTGCAGTTTTAAGAAAATCAGTCTGATAGAATAAACAAGTTACTCGTGTAAATTTGACTATCGTTAATGGGTTAAATCAAATGAGCAGAGTATTTAATAAACAAAAGTTAAACTGATAGATTGGCAAAATTAAATAATTGAAAACGTTCATTTTAGCCAAATAGGTGTGCAGTTTTAAGAAAATCAGTCTGATAGAATAAACAAGTTACTTGTGTAAATTTGACCATCTGTAATGGTTTAAATCAAATGAGCAGAGTATTTAATAAACAAAAATTAAACTGATAGATTGGCAAAGTTAAGTAATTGAAAACGTTCATTTTAGCCAAATAGGTGTGCAGTTTTAAGAAAATCAGTCTGATAGAATAAACAAGTTACTTGTGTAAATTTGACCATCGGTAATGGGTTAAATCAAATGAGCAGAGTATTTAATAAACAGAAGTTAAACTGATAGATTGGCAAAATTAAATAATTGGAAACGTTCATTTTAGCCAAATAGGTGTGCAGTTTTAAGAAAATCAGTCTGATAGAATAAACAAGTTACTTGTGTAAATTTGACTATCTGTAATGGTTTAAATCAAATGAGCAGAGTATTTAATAAACAAAAATTAAACTGATAGATTGGCAAAATTAAATAATTGAAAACGTTCATTTTAGCCAAATAGGTGTGCAGTTTTAAGAAAATCAGTCTGATAGAATAAACAAGTTACTTGTGTAAATTTCACCATCGGTAATGGGTTAAATCAAATGAGCAGAGTATTTAATAAACAAAAGTTAAACTGATAGATTGGCAAAATTAAATAATTGAAAACGTTCATTTTAGCCAACTAGCTGTGGATTTTTAACAACAAGTTATGTTAATAAAATAAGCATTTATTTGTGTAATTTTTACCATAACCATTCCGTTAAATCAAATGAGAAGAGTATTTGATATAACTCATAAATTGGCAAAATTAAATAAATGAAAACGTTTGTTTTAGCCAAATAGCTTTGCAATTTTAACAAAATATCGTTTTATTAAAATAAACAATTACTGGTGTAATTTTGACTATCTCTATTTCGTTAAATTTACCGAGAAGATTATTTAAAGTTTGGAATTTTAGCTCATTTAGTTATTTAGATTAAATAAATCTAATTGATTGAGTCAACTGAAATAGTTTTTTACTTTAAACAACTTAAATTTTCGTTTAATGCAAACAAGACGATTGTGTTACATTAAATAAGATATGTGTAAAATTAAATAAATGTTTTTGTTTGATTGAAGCAAGTTACTCGTTTATTATTGCTAATCTATAAAATGGCGAATTTTAACCTTGTTTCTTAATTAATGCAAACTTCTAGGGTTTTTATTTTAAGCTAATTTTTTTAATCTAGTCGACTCTGGTAATTTTAACCTCATGAACTACGTTGTCTTAACCTTAATTACGTTTACTGCAACCCTTTTTTTTCTAACCCACCGAAAAACGCAGTAGGTTAAAAATTTTTTTTCTGCGTGTACTTCCAGTCGGAGCGCTTCCAGTAAGACCGGATATTCGGTCTTCCTTGACGCTTCGAACCTGGGCGCTGCAGCGTTGTTGTCCATTCGCTCGTTGTTGTCTAGACAATGCAAGTGTTTTGGATTTTTGAGCTACATCCATGTACTACAGCTCAGATCTCGTGATATTCAAAGAATATCTACACCGATATAACTAAAAAAATTGTATAGAAATCTAACGACTGTCATGATTGCTTCATTTTTAGCGACTGGACACCAATATGCATCGGCGCCAAGAGGAAAACCAGAGCACAGGTGGCGCACCGCAAGTAAAAGGAGTTCTCAACCAATTTGGCGTGAAAATATTTAGCTAAGGACCAAATTAGTTGGAAGAAGATTGTTGGTTGAGGCCCTGGTTCACACCGGACTGAAGCACCATTTTCAATTAGTACATTTCTAACAATTTCAATAAATAGTTGGCTTGTTGGACTGTCATGCGAGAGGTACAGGTTCGATTCCTAGCCTATTTCACCCAAAATAAAATATGTTTACAGGGCTACTGTCATTTGCGAGGAAGTGACAAACTGTCCCATAGTAACTCTCTTCATAGCCGTTCCGATTCAGTTAAAAAAAACTGTATGTTTCTTCCATTTCTGCCTAACAACACGCACACCAGAAATGATTGAGAGTTATAATTCACTACTCACTAGGTCCTGGTTCTTTACAAGCTGTTGCGCCATCAAATTTATTAAAATTATGTTCTTCTATGATTCGAACAGTTTCAAGTTTCACAAACATACTTACATACATACTTCTACTCTAATAGAATTTTTGAATCGAATGCAGTTAGATGTGATTAGAATTTTTTAAAACAATCCATTTAACTGAACTTTATTAGCTAACCTGATTTATTTTTTTGCTTCAAATCTAAAAAGAAAAATCGAAACATCACAATATTTACCCATCACAAAAATACCTTTGCTCATCGTCGAAATTTTTTGCAATTTTCGTTATACGCTAGAAAAATATCCAATTATTTCTTTTGTCATATCCCCCTTTATATACACTACACATCCACCCTTTGCTACATATTTTTTTTTTTTTTACAAATTCTAAAACTCCATTCCCCTATCATTTTTCAATCTCACTCTCGCGATACAAAAAAATCGATTTCCTATCAAAATCAATGTCATTCTAGCTCAGCTCTAACCGTGTGCGAGTAACAAAATAATAATAATAATAAAAAAAGGAGCGCAAAACAAATTCCTCACACATGAACAAGTTCCAAATTTGTGTAAATTGCGATAAGCGATTGGAAACGTTTATACTCACGCTAGATGGCGTATCTAAAAAAAAAAATTCCAAATCGGAATGTGTCTATTTTATACGAGAACCAAAAAAAAATTGGTTTTAGCTTTAATGCCGCATGTACTCGTAAAACAAATCAACATCCGTTCGACTTCACACTTCACTGACTTAAACGTGATTTTTATATAACAAAAAATTTGAACTTTCAGATTACTTCACTTTGCTAACAGTCATATCCTTTGTTGAGTTGAGTATAAGAGAAACACATACAGTAACAGGAAATAAACGTTTTTAAATCCTTGTTTTGTTAAAAAGGAGTCAAAACTAAGTCCCTTTATTGTGTATTTAAAGTTTTTTCGATCATTTATTTTAACGACCACTTTAAGGGAAATTTCAATATCGTTAAAAATGCTAACCAATATACACAAATACATTGGCATCACTATACAGTGCCAGTTTTTGTTTGTCCCTAAAAAGTCGGTTAAACGAAAAGGACGAAGATAATAATTCCTTATCTGTTAGTGGGAGTCAGTGATATTTAAATTTAGATAGTCTTTTATCGTAGAAAACTTAACCTAGTGACATCCTTACAACATTGCTTCGTCGCTGTCGTATTTGGAACGTTCACCTCTATGCAAGGAGCACAAGGACAACATGACGTAAATTTTATTTACAAGAAAAAAAACACCTTCAAAGAATCATCGCAAAAAAAATGGTTTCTATTTTTATGGAAATGTATTCTGAGTATGTTTACCACAATCCGCATGGATGCATGCATGAGACGGGAGGATTCTGTGAGTTTTTTTTTTTGTTTTTGTTTTTTTCACGTTTTTGTTATGAGAAATTTCAACATCAAAACCATTCCAGTCAGTCATCCGTATATCTCTATCTACCACCTCTTCAAACTCTTCAACCTGTGGTTATGCCACATTTCATTTTGCGTCATATTATTTTTTGTCGCTATAGAGTTCACCATTCCTTTGCCCTGGTCGCTGTCGCTGCTACTAGGGGCGCATTTTATACACATCGAGGTAATGGAACGCCACCACAGCTTTGTCATGGCAAGTGGAAGGATTTTAGGTTAATATATGTAAGTGAGCTGTGAAGTACACGGGAAGAATATACAACATACCTTTATCCGTATCAATTTATGCTTGGTTTGGTTATAGACATGAAAGGCATTCTTATGATCAATAGGTTTTAGGCTATCAAATTTAAGTCGTGTCACAAAAATTCAATATTTATGGACGTGAAGACATAAAGTAAAGTCGAAAAAGTATAGGTACTTGAGGAAACCTTAAAATATGATCGATTCAGATTTTCAAGGTAGTACTAGGTTCGTTCGCGTACTCCCCAAATCTACGAATTTTTACGAATTTCTACAAATTTAACGCAAATTGTGTTCGTTTACGCAAAAAATGTGTAGTTTTTCGCAGAAGAGAGCGCTCTCGAGAGAGTAAATTATTTCCCCTTTCTGCTAATTTCAGCCCAAAGTAATTCTTCGGGCAGAAATATGAGTTCAGTCAAAAGTCACTTTGATATTTGCCAGAACATATCTCTTTTCTTATACTCCTCTGTTTTATTAATTTTGATGTAATAAATTAACTTTTTCTTACTTTTTTATTTTATTTTGAAAATATTTTCAAAGAAATGATGACGATATTTATTTTTTTTGTTTTCAAATATTTGACGTTAAAAAACCGGTAAAAATTATTTGTTCAAAGCGTTCGTGTACTATTTCGCAGTTTTACTTCTCTCTGAAGGAATTTCATCCCCACTCCTCAATATTTGATAGACTGTGAATTTTAGTGCAGAAAGTACACGAACGAAGCTACTATAATACAAAATTTTGAAATCGGAACTTAAATTAACTAATTTTTCAATAAAAAAAAGGGCAGAGTTTTCCTCTGTATTCAATTTGAAAAAAGGGTCTAGAACAGTGCTGTCGAAGTACTGCAATTGCAGTATTTGTACTTCTTTTTGAAACTCCGTACTGCCGTACTGCTAACACGACCAAAGTAGTGCTTTTTTAAAGATCAAAATCAAAGCCACGAAACTTTTTAAAATCCGATCAATGATTTGAAGAGATTTATTTTGCTGGCCAAAATTAAAGGAACAACAAATGGAAAAAGTTTTCTTATGTTTTTTGAAAAGATGTTAATGTTAACAATAAATTGTTAAAATCAAAGTTTGAAGAAGAGAGTTTTGGTCGATATCGTAGTAGAAAAAAAGCAAAAAAAGCACGTTTTCTCTGAAGAGTCAGAAAAAATTGTTTTAGTTTCAATTGAATCTGTGAATAGTAATTGTTTTATTTTTTTTTTTAATTAGCTAAGATTTCATTCAGATATCTGACTCTGCTGACTGATTTTTGCTTTTCATTATCAATATCTCAGAAACTAAATCAAAAAATTTAACGACAGTGCAAGACCATTTCAAGAGTTTATAAAGTTTCATCGTTTGTTTAAAAAAAATAAAAAAAAAAAATAGTTTTTATTTACCGCTGCTTTACAAGCATTGATGAGCTTATTTTTCCAATTTAAGGATGAAGAAAAATTTACAATCAATGTTTTGCTCCACAAGAAATTAATTTTCGCATGCCATTTGAGTTTACAGCTCAGATGAACTGATAAAAAAGTTATTTTGTATGCACGGAAATTTCACATCACGACAAAACAATTTGTCCTAAAAATGTTTAGGTAAACGAAAAGAATCTTATTCACTGATAGAGTTAGATATCTGACCAAAATCTTAACAATAAGGACAAAAAAGAAGTATCAAATTAAAGATATCTAACTAAACAAGTTAACTGATTAATGCATATTGGTTAATTTGAAATCATTTTTCCTGACGCCCATTGACTCTTAAGAAAAAATGGGAACATAGTTCCCGGGAAATATTTTGTATGATTGTGAAATAACGGTGCTTTAAAACTATTTGCTTTAAATCTTAGAACATAGAACTTGAACTCGGTTAAGACATTTTCAACAGGGAAACAGCTGTTCAAAAATAATTAAATAAAACATTAAAAAAAAATTGATCCTAAAATTTTGTACATATGTATGTAGATATATGAAAAATATATATTTCTCAGCCGTACTCCTATGTACTGCTTTTTCTTCCTTGAAGTACTGCTTTCTTAAAAAATGAAACGACAGCCCTGGTCTAGAAATACGTAAGCGAAAGCAGAAAAAAAACAAACAAATAGATATGTATACATATGTATTTACAATTTTAAATTAATTGACTCTTAATTAATCGAATAGCAAAATCGAGTTTTTCAATCATGAACAAATAGTCTACAGAATATTATAATTAGAACGACAAATTTATTTGTGTTTGTTTTTGTTTCTGATACATTTCAAAGAATTTAATTTTCATATAACGTTTATTTCAAAGCAATTTTGAGGAAAAATGTTTTTTGACATTGAAAATCTTTATTCCTTGGAATAATTTAGCAGACAGCTTTATTCTCAGGAATCATTTTTATCTGACTATTGACAAAATAGTTTTTGCTCTAACTGAAGAATAAGTACTAACCGACTATTGAAAAATTGGCCCTTGATAACCAGAGGACATTTGAGCATCTGGTTTTTAATATTTGACTAAAAATTTGACGTATGCGTTCGGTTTTCCCATAAGACAACGCCCCCATCCTTACTCCTACAGGGCAGGAAGAAGTAGGATTTAGTCAGGAAAAATGGAACTTTTGGATTGGTCACCCTATTCATCTCACTTAAACGCAATCCAAAACCTTTTGGCCTTTTCGGAAACAAGGACGCCTTAATCGAGGATTTCAGTTGCGCCTATGTCTGGGTCAAGGTTTGGTTTCATTATACTTAAAAAAAAAACTTTATAATTCTAGAGCTAAGCCGCGTTTTAATATCTACGAATCTGGATCATCCTAATACAGATCATTGAAAGAATTTTTATATAAATCTATCTTTTTTACTTACGTTTTCTTAATTTTCAATCGAAGCGTCTAGAATGAGAAGGGGTCAAGTGACATTTTTGAAGTTTATTATAAGTGCTTAAGGTTTTATGTTTATAACTTTTTTTCTGAAAGTGAGAGAAACTTATAAAAACACCATAAAAAAAGACAAAAAAAAAGATAATTTTTTGTATATCAACAAATTTTATTTAAATTCATGAAAAAGGTGTGTTTAAAAAAAAATTCTGCAATTGACACCTTTATGCAAAAATGAGTTTAATTTTTTTTATGAAAAAAGGGGTTAAGTGACAGTTGGCTTTTTTAATGTTTGGTTTTAGGCTTCGTTTTGCTGTCGGGATTCGCAAATATGGCCTTTTCATAGAACTGACGATGATCTTGGGGCATAAACTTAAATGTTAAGTTTGCACTTACCACCTTCATGTAAAAAAAAAATTAGTTCTTAGCTCATAAAGGTGTAAAGTGATTCTAACCCCTTCTTGCCAAAAAAAAATACATCAAAACAAACCTGTATTTAACCTCTTTATCTGAAGGTAACTTTGTAGGTACTGACACTGACAGTACAGGCACGAGAGTTAGACCAAAATTAAAAAAAAAAAACAAAAATTGAAAAATATCACTTGGGCCCTTCTCATTCTAGACGCTTCAATTATTTCTTGTCTTTTATATTTACACTGCAATTAACACTACCTTACCAAAATAAGCCATCTAACCGCCAGAGTAAGAACTAATTTTTGGATAGAGATAGATCCAGACAGAGACCATGATCCCCAATTGTTGTTGTATTACGTTTTAACACGTACTAAAAAAACAATTCGGGATCCTGATCTAGATCCGTAGATAATAAAACGCGACTATTGACAGAAAATGTCGCCTATAGTCTTAATGGATGGACAAACCAATACTAGATTTAGAAAATAAATTTGGTGGCACAAACGGCTCATGAAGAACCAGAGCCTAGCGACTTAAAACTCTCAACCATTCCTGTGTCTGCAGGAAATGTCGCCTATAGTCTTAATGGATGGACAAACCCATACTAGATTTAGAAAATAAATTTGGTGGCACAAACGGCTCATGAAGAACCAGAGCCTAGCGACTTAAAACTCTCAACCATTCCTGTGTCTGCAGGAATGGAGGGGACCTACGGTTTATTGACGAATCCGAACGGCTAAGGTGAGCGGCACTTTTCTATGACAAGAGATACTCTTGGAGGATTTTACACTTCCTCACAAGAGGTATTAGCTCCGAAAAAAACTAAAGGTGGAAGCGGCTGGTATTGAACCCCAGACCTCTGGCATGACGGACTATGACCCGTACTAGACTAATGTTGAAAAAAAAAACATAAATTTGTCGTTTATTCAATTTTTTCCGGGAATTGAAAAAAAAAATTGTGGCACTCGAAGTAAACTCACCAGACGGCCGCCGGTGCGGCGGAGGGCCCTGGCCTTGCGGGGCCGCATATAAATTATAAATATATAGATTCACTCACTTTTTTTTTTAAATAATTGAGGAATACATTTTTACTTCCTCTGCAGGGCAAGTATTGGTTTCGTGTGAAAAAAAAATCGAGGTTGTAATCAAAATTGACACCTTTGTAAATAAAATTTTATATACAAAGCTACGATGATTGAGAAGTCTAAAAAAGTGTCGGTCCGTGCGTCTGTGTTTCCGTGAGTCCACTTTAATTTTATCTAGAGCTTCAACGGGTAGACCGATTTGTTCCAATTATAGTAAAGAGCATTTTTATGTGTTCCCTATAGTGAAAATTCGAATTTTTGGTTTAGATAATCCATATAACAAATATTTATAAAAGGCTTTTGTGTGATAACACACGCGCAGTGTAGGCTGCTAAGCTTTCGCACCATCATATTAATATTGAAGGTTTAAATAAAACAATAACAACTTTCACTGTCACTATAGCTTGTCCAATAATTCTTGTCAGTACAGGGAAGATAGGACGTTTGCATCTCAGTTTGGTTGCAGCGTATTGCATAAGTCTATCGCATGTTATAGCTCTTATCGCGATGCCGTAGTATGCATAATAAATCATTTCAAGTTTAATTGAAATTGACCAGCGTTAACGCCTAGTATTACCTACTGCACAATTACAATTTTGAAAAACAAAAAAATGATTTATTTTTTCCACAGGCTGCAAATAAATATTAATCAAATTTTATAGTTGGAATCGGTGGATCGTTTCTAGGATTTATACTTCCAGAGTTAAGCATGTTTTGTTTTAGATTTTTCTTTCATAATATAAATCGTTAAGAAGATATTGGGGAAAAACTAAAAAAAAAAAGTACTTTAAGGTGCCTTGACTCGGAAAGTATAAGTCCTATAAAAAAAATGTTCTGTGAAGAAAAGAAAGATAATTAAATTTCCTATCAAAAAGCTGCTTACAAATTGTACCATGAGCCGTTCTCAAGATATTGGTTAAAAACGCGTTTTTTTTTTAATGGCGACCGACTCACAACACCTACAGCCGCGCTATTTTATTTTTATACTTAAAAACAACACACACACTAATTTCAATCATAAAATTAGATCAGTTGATTTTTGCGAAAAAAAACATCTGCTGGCCGTCGTTTAAAAAAACGACGAACGACCACACTTACAGTTATCGTTATGTCATTCTATTTTTCGCTTCGCATTAGAAGCATACTAGGCTTTATTCGGAAACAAAATTTGAATTTTTCGCAAAAATGTTAACGGCTAATACAAAATTCAAGGCGCGGCGGCGCACAACGAAAGTTTTTATATGTATATCTGGACGCGGCTTTATACATTGAAAAAAAAAAAGATGTTCTACGTCAACTGACGTAATTGATGCATTTTTCAAAGAACAAGTTTCATCGGTAATGAAGTTTTCGAAATAATTTTCGCATTGAAAGCTCGATGCGAATGCTTTTTTTAGAACTTAACCAAGAGATTCTTCCACACCAGTAGGTAATTTTTAAAACAATATCTTCAATTCATTGAAACCGATGTTTTTATATTTCACGTGAAAATATGAACTAAACATATGCAATTATTACTAAGAAATATGCATAATATCTATGCATTTATAGTAAAATATGCTAACGATTGAATGCCACATTAGAGAAAATTCACGCTTTTAAAGGTTATCAAAGAAAATATGCATTTGCAAGGAAATCATAGCCCTATGATGACCGTCCTGGCGACCGTGAAATAGCTATTACTCCAGCCTGTAAAACTTGTTGGTACCCACTTTCAGCAAATATTTGTTTTTTTTTTTTCAAATTTTCTCAAAAACGGCTTTAACTATTTAAATAAAACTTCGTTAATGTTATGATCAAAATTGCGTTCTAGATTTTTGCCAAAAAAAAACTCGCATTGTGGAAATGAAGTTTTAATGTTTTTGAGAAAAATTCCTTATTTTCGAGTTATGCGAGTTACGATATGATTTCCCGGTTGGATAAAAAAAATAATTTTTTTATTTGGGCAGAGCTTCGCCCGTTGACGTTTATTGACAAAAAGACAACTTAAAACTAATTACATTCGTTTTTATATTTTTATCTTGCTTAGGTGTACAGTTTTACTTACTGGGAAAATAATAAATTTAGTTTTACTGGGAAAATAATAAAGTGTGAATAAGCAAAAATACAGCATGCTCTATGCATGAGAATAAAGTAATTTGATATTGGGATTTGGAATATAAAAAATAAAATAATCATGGAAATATGAAATATAAGATAGTCAGCAAATAATATGGCTATTTAGGTGTTGCATGGAGAGGTCAATGTAACTTGCGCGCATATCTTTTGAATTTTATTATAATTTTGCAGTCTGGTGCTCTTAAGTTTTAACAATATTACCTTACAAAATGTGAAAATCATTTTTTTTTAAATTAAACAACAAATTAATAATCTTTTAGCTTCATTTTGTTTAAACATATTTTTCGTATGTGCATCTTATTCAAAATTATTCCTAGCTTTTAATCTACTTATTTACTATATAATAATTGATACATCATTTTTAAATGAATTCAAGCAAAATTTCATTGGTCTTACTGTAATGTCAATTTTTTTTATATTTCAGGACCTGAAGGATGTAATTTATTCATCTATCACCTACCGCAAGAGTTCACCGATACGGACTTGGCTTCGACTTTTCTACCTTTTGGCAATGTGATTTCCGCCAAAGTGTTTATCGACAAACAAACAAATCTGTCCAAATGTTTTGGATTTGTTTCATTTGACAATGCTGAATCAGCCCAGGTGGCGATTAAAGCAATGCACGGCTTCCAAGTTGGCACAAAACGTTTAAAGGTCCAGCTTAAAAAGCCAAAAGATGCCTCAAAGCCATACTAGGTAGGTTGGTTTTAAAAATCACATGCAGTACCCCCTCCTACACAAAGTGTTGGAAAATAAAAGACATCCCAACAGCTTACTTTTTATTGATTATAAAATTTTTGTTAATTTGCTTCTGCTTATAACTATAATTTTTTCTTAACTTTTAGTACTTTTGAAGTTAAACTTTGTTGTGGATTTGTGTGTTTTTTCTTAACTATATGATTATTTTTTTCTTTTGTAATTTTAATATTACATTTTTAATTTTTTTTTTATTTACTTAATTTTTTTCTGCCAAGTTTGACGCAGTATGAAGTTTTTGTTAGCGTTAATTATATACATTTTGCTTTCTTATTACACAAAAAAAAGGAGGTTTACTCGCGTTAATGTTAAATGTAACAAATTTTGAACGTTAATTTATACACAAATCATTATAACCACGGGTAGGTACATTAAATGTATCGAACGAATACAAATCATTTCTTGTTTAATGTATCTCTATATGTTTCTTATATTTTGAGACAAAATGTTGCAAATTAAAATTATTAGTTGTTAAGTTTAAACAAAAAAAAAAACAAATATTAAGATTGAAATTTTAATGAAGTTCAAAATTTTAAATTTAAACAGATTTTTGGATTTTTATAAAAATTAACAAAAAAAAAATATCAAAACTTGAAAAACAGTAACATACCGATTATGTTTTTGTTCTTGTTTTTTTTTAATGAATTTTTTTACGTATTGAATACAAATTATTATAATTTTTCTTATAATTTTTTTTTAAATTTTATTTTATAGTTTTGCATAATTTATCGACATGTTAAAATATTTATACGCTTTTATGCTTGTATATACATGTATTTGTTCGTCGATTTAAAACCAAAATTTATAATTTAACCATAGCTTTGAAAGCTTACAAATATTGTTAAACATTTAATAAAAAAAAAGTAAAAAAACAATAAATTGTAAAATTGTTTTCTTTTTGTTTTGCGTTGTATATGATTTTATAGTAATCAATATTATTTATTTGCTTATTTTTCTTAAATTTGTGAATTTTGTTAAAACAAAAAAAAAAATATTTTATGAATAATCTAATTTTGAGCAAAAAAAAATGCAAGTAGAAAGTACAATATTATCTATTATTTGTTCTTCTTTGTTATGAATAAATAAAGCTTTTGTTTCTCTTGTTCATGTCATTTTGTTTTCTTTTTTATTTTAAATTTTTAGTTGCTAGTTGAATGCGCAAAATAAGAGTTAAGTTTCAATGATTTTTATTTTAGTTGATATTAAGTTGAAGATCTCTTGATCCCTACCCTATAAACTAGTCATGCAGGATGTATGTACAGATCAATCATCGCTATAGCCGGCCCCTTTCATACTGTATAGAGAGCTGTGATGCAAACTGAATTTTAACTAAATTTTCTCTGTTTTTTCATTGGTAAAACTTAATTATTTTAATGGTCTGATATAATTTAAAAGCACTTAAGATAAAAGGGATATTTATATTAGTATTTATTTATGAACTCGGCGATAAACGTTTTATTTAAAACTGATATATTTAAAATTATTTTTTGACGTGGAAAGTTTTCTAGCAATATTTCTTTTTCTTGCACACATACATAGAGTCAGGGTGACAAATAAAAAAAATTAACGTACAAAGCTATAGTTGTGCTCATTTCTGCTTAACTGGTGTGCTAGACACTCTAAAGCTTAGCTAAATTGCAAATTTTGAGAACGCACCATTTTTTATTATCCCTATTTTCTTAGAACACATTTTTCACATTTTGTGCCACTTGCAACATTCATTCGGAAATAATTTATTATTTACTTATAGAGCAAATAGTGCAGCTGCTGCCTTGTGCCAAAAAATCGCAAATTTGCCACATTTGAAATTTTTTCGAAAGACAATAACTTAAAAAAAAGTAAGTAGCTACACCATCTAATAGGTCAGTAATCAAAACAAGGTCAACTATTTTAAGAACTTAAAAAGCCATGGTACATTCCTTAAAATAATTTTTCGTAACTGTTTTTCACATCTCATTTGTGGCATATTCGAAAAAGGTACTAACGATCTGACATGTCCAGTTGCAAGTTTAAGCAATCGGTCAGCAGCAATTGGGTACCTATGTAAAATTCATCCAAACAAAGTCATTGGTATAAAGAAAGTATGAATTTCCATGAATTAATAATATTAAGGGAATTTACGAGAGTAAAATTTACTTATATCGAAGGGGTATACCTATTCCACTGCCAAGTAAATGTTATTGATTTTAAGATTGATTCACAAAATTATTTTCTTTTTGAGAAAAACTGGAATAAAGGCAAAAGAGAAGACACTTTTGTTTTGATCCAATTGTCACTGAAGAAAAAAAATAACAAAAATCAAAATAAACAAATTAACATTGCCCTAACTCTACAGAAAAAAATGTTGCACCCTGTAAAAAATACTTGATATGGTTTCATAGTCCAATAACTTTATACATCAGCGATTGCGTTAGATCCGGTAGTTCTGATTTTTCTCTGTGTCGTTTATGGTGCATGTATTTTCAATAACCCAAGGTTTCGACCTCGAGTACCCAACTCAACATTGTCAAAAACCGAAAAAATCGCGAAATTTTGGCATTTTTATTTTTAATTACTGCCGATTTCAACCCTGAAGTCCCTTTCTACTTTAAGAACGCTTTACTATTTAAAGTAACTAAAGATTAGTGAAGTAGATTTAGTTATTTCGGGTTATTTCCAAAACTAGAAGACATTTAAGCATTTGGTTTTCAGTGTTTGACTCAAAATTAATAAGGGCATTGAATATTTAAAATAAAAATGGTACTTATTAACGTAAATTAAAAAATAAAATAGTTAAACCCTTTTTTTTCTAATTTTTGAGTTTGAAATGGAATTTTTCAAAATTGTTGACCAAAACAACTTTATTTAAAAAGTAGATTTAAGAATGGATTCCTGGCTTTGACAAAAGGCATAGGATTTTATTCTAAAAAATTTTGTTGGATTTTTATGAGTCTTCCCTTCCAATTAATGAGTCTTGCCCCTTCCAATTAATCGGGGGGATATAGAGTACCCCCTCTAGAGGTTTTTTTTCTTCTTTTGACCCAAATTATACGCTCTAGTATTTTTTATGCATCTTGTGCTAAGAACTATCTTTTTTTTTATTATACTGAAAATTATACTACTTGTTGTTATAAATTTATTATTGCTAAATTTTGAATATCTGTATTTTCTAAGCCGTTGGGTCTACGTAGATGGTTCTGAGCTCAAATTGAAGAAAATTTAATTACTTTGAAATCGTGGAGCAAAGTTATAGTCGAAAAACTAATTCTTTGGGGTTAAAATTGCCAATAACTGAAAAAAGTGCGAACATTTTGCGGAACTACCGGATCTAATGCAAACACGCCCTATCCTATGAGACGACAAGACGTTAAAGTTGAAGTTGAATTTTATTGAGGCATTTGTAAATCATTACATTTTTTCTTCTTAAAACTAAAATATAACATGTGGTCGACTTAAATATATGTCAGACTTAATTAATTAATCTTAGATAAATGTTTCGAATCAGTAAATTGAAGATGATTTGAGTTCGTAATATGTAATTTTTGTTGTATACACTTGCTCCCGGCGTACAATCTCTATTTTGCTTTTAAAGCAGCTTAACTTATTACTAGATTTTAAAACTAAATTAAAACTAAAAGGATACTCCTATGAAAATAGAACGCATAATAACAAAATGAGGCCATGCAAAGTAATTGGGAGCACAAGCCTTAAAAACTCTTAAAGATAAATATAAAGTTTTATATTATCCAAAGAGCATTTAAAACTTGATGCATTTTAAACCAAGGTTTATGTGAGTGCTTTGTATTAATATTTTTTAAATCAATATCATCCCCTTTAATTAAGTGTAGATGCTTTTTCATAAAATGGTACGGAGAAATTTCGATTTGTATGTGGTCTCAAAAGAGGTATAGATTGCTGGTTTAACAAGTTAAATGGCGAAAGGTAATAGATGTCGTTTAAACTTAGATCGCCGTGAGAATTAATCAAAGATCTAACAAGTGGGTTGGGGTGTGTACTGATTCGCTCCATCTTTTTCAGCTTTAGTTCGGTTTGATAGAGCATCAGAGGTGGAATTTTTGTTGCTTCATAAATTACTTTATTAGAAAAGTATTTACCGTTCGGTTTTCTAAATTTTCCACAGCAAAATTTCAAAAATCTTCTTTCAAAGGTTTCCATTTCCTTGGCTATAGAAGGTGATATTGTAAACCAAATAGGAAAACCATACGAGATTATTGTCTTATTAATGTTTTGTACATAAGGGTTTTGGTTTTACTCGACACATGCTTGCAATTAAGTAATGGTTTTAACATCGCTGAAGGTTACTGTACTATCAAATTATTTTGCTGAAAAGAAACTATGTGATGAATGTGAAATTTAAGAGATCAAAAAAAAAAAAAAAAAAAGATACAAATAATCAAAAGACGATTCCGTGATTTTTTTGTTCTAATTACGTATCCTTGTTTTTCGAAATCTTAAGTTTTACTTCCTTTCAAGTATAACAATATGGAAACGGTCAATTGTTTTTTAAGTCAAAATGTATCGTAAGAAGTTATATTTATTGTTTTTATTTCATTCAGTTTATAGTAGAGCGATTTGTATATGCAGCTATTAAAATTTAATATACAGGGAGTTTTACATAAAATTCTATATTCGATTTCTTTCTTGTCGTGTATTATTTCACTGTTTAAAATTCTTTTTTAAGAGAGAACAAATACGAAGAGATCTCGTCGGTCACGCTTACGATGACGTCTCGTTTTCTCGTCGCATTGTGAAACAGCCTTGAATTGAGCACTGGCATTCTTATAAAGGGATACACTCACCACAACGGCTTCTATTAATTAATTCTACAATCCGGTTTGTGAATCTAATTAGTGCTCTTTCTTCCATAAAACAACAGCAAAGGCACACTCCACCACTCAGGTGTTGGCAACGAGCTTTTTCATCTGCATTAATACCTATACATAGTACTTAAACCTACATACATAGCAACGCACCGCAAAGGCATGACTCTGCCTCTATATCTTTTAGTTGGTAAATGTGTTCCATTTTTATCATCAAGGGGATGATACCCACCATCAACTCCATGCCACCAATATTAATGGCAAACCTATACGTACTTCCTTCTGTATCAATTCGGGGTGCCAAGTGCCAAGGTGTGAAATATTTTGCTCCAATTCAAATTCAAATTCAACCACGCGCAACAAGCAATTATTATGACTATGAGCATCGGAATGATTCGAAAACTTAATTTCGAATGCTGCGTAAGGGTAAATTCAATTCTTCATTTCTTCTTCATCCCCTTTAGGTTTAAGAGCGATTCTAACACTTTCCCATAATATTAGTGAACCTTCCTTTAGAAATATAGCGCACACAAAAGGGGCGTATAACAACAATGGTTATCTAATAAATTGCTGAGGAGTAAAATTCCCACAATATACGAAATACGAATACAAACAATAACTCATGGAACGAACCCGGAACGCAACGGGTAAGCATTAATCAATCGTAAGGCACCTTCGAAGTTTTGAAAATTTAATTACTTGACTCGGCCTCTGGCATTTCTGACATTTCGCATTGCGGTGGGTTTTGCCTAAATAACGCCTTCTGACAGTCGTATATTGCGTTGTAATAAATTTTACGTCTAATGAAATATCCGGTCCCGGTGTAATATTGGCCAGCTGTGGGCAAAAAAAACGTATAGAATTTGAATCATTATAGAATCTCAGTTGTTCGAGTTGGGGTGGTTAGGTGGCTTGAGAGGGTGGTGAAGGTGATGCTAATACTGACTGACTGACTTTATTGAGAGTCAGGGAGAGGGTAGTTTTTGAATTGTATTTTTCAAAGTTGGAATTTTGTAAATTCTAATTTATTTTTCAACAACAACAACTGTCAACGGAAGAATGCAAAATATGAGCGGATGTTTGTTTCATTATTTTTTTTTTTTTTTTGGTAGCTGTTTGTGCTGTAAGATAAGATTGGTGGTTAAGCGAGTGATGGCGTAGGTTTGGGGGGTAGAGGCATATAATACCTTCACAAAATGAATCAGCACTTTTTTTTTATTTTTTTAAATTTATTTTCATTTGGACTCATTAAATAAGTTGGTATGCCAAAATGGAGATAAATTCATTGGGGGAATGATTTGGAAAATAATTAAGAGCAGGAAATTAAAGTGGGTGAAAAAGGAGGTATCATCAATCTGAATTTTACAAATGAAATTTACAACCACAAAATACGTTTACCTTCTAGGACCACGCGGAGATGAAGTGCGGTGTAGGTATACGAGTAAAACAATTTTATGTGGAAACAATTTTAATGTGAAAATTATATCAGATACGAATACTTTTTGGCTTTCAATATAAATATCTACGGTTCGATAAAGGAAATTTATGGAGTCGTTAAGAAAAAAATAATTTCATTGCATAAAGATTGTAATCAAATAATAAATTAAGAAGATAGATTTTAAAAGTCTTTTCACCAGACTTCCAACAAACCTTCCTCAACTCCTCAGCACCGCTTTTATGTGGCATAGGCAGGTATTTAAAAATTAAGTTTTTTAACTAAATGGGCAGCTAATATGTAGACCATTAAATATGATGTACCTACCTACTTGTCGAGAAAACCCTTAAAACTTTTACCTTCAATCATCGGTTTAGTCGGAGGAACAAAACCTCTTTTTGTAGAAAATCGAATGATCTAAAAATGAAAGTTGGTATGCTGTTTTTATTATATGTCTCAAATATCTTTAGAACAAATACTGCGGCTCAACTTCATTGTGCCGGAAAATATTTTGCGGTATGATTCCTGCGATCATTCTCAGGAATATACATACATATGTACCTACTGTATGGGGGATAAATTCAATTTCCCACCTGAAGCGGGGGAGGAAATTTTATAAAAATTGACTTAAAATGCCAATAAATAAAGAGGCTGGTTGTGATCCACACTGATAACTTCCTTGGATCGAAAGTTTTATTTATAAGAAAACTACCAATTAAAAATCTTTGAAAGCCTTATCAGTTTTGCAATCAAGGGAAGGTCAAAATTGGGCTGTTTACTCTAAATATATGAGACACAAAAAATTAAAATAATTTTTAGCAGTTTCTTTTGCAGTTTTTTTGGCCTATAGAAAAATCCATCACTTTTTCTAAAAACAGAAGGGGTTATGCTCTTTTTATCTGTAAAATAAAATTCATTCGAAGTCGATTCGCTCTCGAGATATCGTCGGCGAAAAAAGATCACGAACTTACGTACATTAATTATAAATAATAAATTTGTAATAAATTACGTACATTAATTACTTACAATATGCAGACATCTCTCTTAAAAAGATGGGTTCGGATTCTAGGAAGTGGAGAAATTTCCAATTTTTCAATCGACAAAACGAAACTTCCAATGGGAATATAATTATATAAAAATCAACGAAAGCACGTACAACGACGTGCATAGCTTTTTTGAAAGCTAATATTCGATTCTCTTAAACCAAGTTGCTTAAGTGAATAGTTTTTGAGAAATCAAATTTCAAAGTAAACATTTTTGAAAAAAAAAAAATGTGATTTTTGTTTTTTCAAAATATTGCGTAATTAAATGTCACTGTTTTTTCTAATATTCAATGGTCTCAGGCTCAGCAGTTCTTAGTCAAAAACTTAAAACCAGATCTTTCTTAGCTTTGGAGAAATTGAAAAAAAAAAAAACCGAAAAAGGATTTAATTTATGGAGGGCAATTTTTTTGCGTCATAAACATAACATAAACAAAACAAACAACTAACTACTTACTTACTTTACTTTCGATGGCGCTCACAGCTCATCAGAATGGACTACGGCCTCAACCAACAAGCACCTCCAGACAGCTCGGTCCCTAGCTAGCTGCCTCCAGTTACGCACTCCAAGTTGGTTGAGGTCGTTCTCCACTTGTGTGCGGCACCTAAGGTGGGGTCTTCCTCTGCTGCGCAGACCGTCAGGGGTAGATTCGAAGACTCGTCGGGCTGGTGCGTTGGTGTCCATACGCTCCACGTGTCCCAACCATCTTAGCCGCTGTATTTTAAGCTTTTTGACCAGGTCGACGTCGCTGTAAAGCCTGTAAAGCTCGTTGTTGAATCTTCTCCTCCATACTCCATCGATACAGACTGGACCGAAAATCACCCGAAGAATCTTCCTTTCAAAGCACCCAAGTAGATTCTCATCCGTTTTTGTCAGGGTCCATGCTTCTGCCCCATACAGCAGGACCGGGATGATAAGGGTCTTATATAAGGTCTCCTTGGTTCTTTGAGAGAGGGCTTTATTACTCAAATGCCTTCTTAGCCCGAAGAAACAGCGATTGGCAAGAGTAATTCTTCGTTTGATCTCTACACTGATGTTATTTTGCGATGTTATAGTGGAGCCCAGGTAGACAAAGTCTTTGACGACTTCGAAGTTGTATCTATCCATCGTGACGTTTTGCCCGAGTCGACGATGTTGAGATTCCTTTCACGATGATAGCATATACTTCGTCTTGTCTTCATTAACAGCTAAACCCATTTTAGCCGCCTCCGATTCAATACTTGCAAACGCGCCGGTAACAGCTCGCTTCGTTCTCCCAATGATGTCAATATCATCTGCATAAGCAAGTAGTTGAACAGATTTTTGAAAAATTGTACCTCTGTTGTTGACTTGAGAGTTGCGTACAATTGCTTCAAGAACGATGTTAAATAGGTTGCATGATAACGCGTCGCCTTGCCTCAAACCTTTCTCGACATTAAAAAGTTCGGTGGTGTTCTTGCCGACTTTGACGGAGCAGCGAGATTTCTCCATCGTCATCCTGCACAAGCGGACGAGTTTGGCAGGGATGCCGAGATGCGCCATGGCTCTGAATAGCTCGTCTCTGTCTACGCTATCATATGCGACTTTAAAATCGATAAAGAGGTGGTGTGTATCGATTTGAAACTCCTGGGTTTTTTCCAAAATCTGTCGGAGTGTGAACATTTGATCGACGGTTGATTTGCCGGGCCTAAAACCACACTGATAGGGGCCGATCAGATCGTTGACAAACGGTTTTAAGCGATCACACAGTATAGATGACAAGATTTTGTATGCGACGTTGAGGAGACTTATACCTCTGTAGTTGGAACAGGTCAGAGCATCTCCTTTCTTGTGGATGGGGCACACTATACCGAGGTTCCATTCATCGGGCATACTTTCCTCCGACCAAATTTTTGAGATAAGCTGGTGTATACTCCCTACCAAGTCATCTCCGCCTGCTTTGAATAGCTCGGCTGTCAGGCCACCCGCACCAGCAGCCTTGTACGTTTTAAGCTTGGCTATCGCTAACCGAACTTCATTTAGGTCGAGTGGATGACCGTCATGGGTTTTGACCATCATTGTCCAGGTTGAATGGAGTGTTCTGTCTTACAGCGGAATTTTGGCCATTTTCGCCGTTAGGCAGTCTAGAAAAGTGTTGTTTCCAGATCCTCAGCACCGACTGTGTGTCTACCACCATATTCCCACTCTCATCTCGGCAGGCTTCCGTTCTGGCCTTGTAACCCTGGGTAGTTTGCCTCACCCTTCGGTAGAACTTTCGAACATCCCATAGCGGCAATCCTCAAAAGACTCGACCGCCCGCTTCGCATGCTCTCTCTTTTTCCTCCTAAGAAGTCGGCGTTCCTCCCTCCGTTTTTGCCCGTAGAGCTCCCGGGCAGCTCTCTCAGCAGCTCTGGTTCTAGTCTGCAGCACTGCTTGGTAGGCCTCGTTCTTTGCTTCATGCGCCAGTCTGCATTCTTCATCGAACCAGGGGTTTCGTTGTGAAACCCAGCACATCAGTAGCGCCACTTTGATGGCATTTTGGCAGTGCTTCCACTGGTCCTCTACAGATGATGCTTGTGGCGGGCCTGTTGAGAGTTTAAGAGAGACGTGGTCTGCAAAAGTCCTGGCTATCTCTTGCGATTTTAGCTTCGCGACGTTAAATCGTTTTACAGGAAAAACTAACTGTGTTTTCTTTTTATTTTCTTAAAGCTTAAGAAAAATGTTTACCTACATCTGGTTTTCAGTATTTGACTAAGAATTGATTAGCGAATTAAATTTTAAGAAAAGCAGTGGCAAAATTTTGAAAAAACCCAAAAACTATGGCACATTGTTGTATGTACTTTTAGTGATTATGTTTTTTTTTTCCATTCAGTTCGAAGCGTCTTTTATAGTTTCAAAAAGATGTTCTCGTTCTTCCTCTAAATTTTGAAGTAATATCAAGTGATGCTCAATTTTTTATTTACTTGATCATAATTTCACCATAAATTTGTTTTCCATACATAAAGCTGGTGTGAACTTGAGTTAATTCGATTAAGATTTCCCAATATTTAAATTTTGACTTTTCCAGATTCAAGTCAAAAATTTATCTTCGGATAACATTTAGAGCGATTTTAATCTAATTAACACACGGCCTAAATATCAAACACGAAATTTAATTTTAAAGTAGGTACGCAACTTTGCAGTTTTCCTAACAAAATAAGACTTATATTATATGACATTCAGTAAGTTGTAAAGAACAAAAAAAAACAAGAATGGTCAAGTTTAATAAACTGACATTCTACAATACAATACATAATAATAATTTTTTTGATTTGATATAAAATAATTTTTGTTCGTGTTTTTTCCTCTATTTAAAGATGGTGGCCTATAAGTCCTGGATTCTAAAAAATTTTGCCCTAGGTTAGCTCCTGTATACATAACGGCGGTTTTTTTAAAGTCCTATACCAATAAATTCTGCATGCTAAGACTTAACAAAAATTTGTTTCTAAGCAAAACAAACTGGACAAGAAACTGCTAAAAACTGTTGTACAAGATATTTTGTCTCGCATATTTTTAGAGCAAACGCCCCAACTTGATTGCACACCCGATAAGTTTTTCGAAGATCTTGAGTTTGCGATTTGTCTTATAAAAAAATAACATCGGGTATCGATTTATGGGAAGTTAGAAGTTTTGGTCGCACCCAGCCTTTTTTAGCCGAATAAAGTAAGCATGACAGCTTTCGAAAAAGTTACTTTTGACTGTCTCACAAATTGCCGTAAATATGCCGTGAAGAGGAAAAAATTGCCGCGACAGTGAATAAATAAATAAATAAATTTGATGGCACAACAGCTCATGAAGAACTAGGGCCTAGTGACTTACAGCTCTCAACCAATGTTGCCGCTGTGCGACTTTAGTCTCATTTTGACCCCTTTTTGAGCCTCATGCGACCATGAGACGACTTTTTGGAAAATTGGCTTTTTTGACCCTTTTTAAAAATCTTGCGACTTTTCTGAACCTTTTTCTAGAAAGTTACTTGGACTATAGATTTATTGTTTTCCTTTTTGTAAAAAAAAAAACATTTTTTGTTTCACTTTGGTATTCGTCACAAAGAGATCAATTACCTAGTTATTTCGTCTAAGAGTAATGAATTTTCGGCGAAAAATCAATTCGCTAACCGAAATACGTAAGCGAATGTTCAATTCGCAAACCATAACAAGGCACTTTATTTTTTAATTGAAAAAAAAAAATGTTATAGTAAAATGCAGTAGGACCTATGTACATACGTAATTACGTAGGTACATATATCCTACATGTTCCCCAAAAAAATATCAGCGAATTTGTTCGCGATGGGAGTTCGTATGAATTTTTCTAAGTGATGGATTCTGTGATAGCTTCCTTTTTCTTATTTCGTAACAAAATTTTAATTACAATGAATGCATTATGTAGGGCTGACTTTATCTAGGTACTCACAATCACAAAGGAAAGACGTTTTTTCTTTCCCAAATTTAAAGAAGGTGAAGATAGAATAAAGAAACCTTAAGTTTCTCGCCACTATAATGTCAACTGATAAAAAACGGATTTTTTAAGCTATATATTTTACGAAATTTTCTGAATGCGACTTTTTTTTCCTCATGACCCTTTTTTTTGCGACCATTTCAATTTTCTCAGCGGCAACACTGCTCTCAACCATTCCTGTGTGCGTGTCTGCAGGAATGGAGGGACCTACAGTTTATTGCCGAATCCGAACGGCTAACGAGCGGCACTTTGTACTGAGTATGCCATAAAGTTGAAATTAATTGGCGTAGATATGCCGTGAAAAGAAAAAATTGCCGCGACAGTGGTTCCCCCAAAAATTGTTTTCATACAAATTCTTCATATTAAGTTAGCATGACGGCCTTTCTACATTGGCGATTGATACAAATTGGTAGTGTATCGATACAGAAGCTTATTTTGAAAATCTTTTTTCTACTTGATTGTTTTAAATTTGTACTGATTTTTTTTATTCCGAATAGACTCTCGAAATAAGGCAAATATTGCGCAAATTATAGTTTTTTTTTTCAATTTTAACGCGACAAACTGTTAAGCTGTGATGTACAGATTTTTAAATCTAACTAATGGCTGATAAAAAAGTACGTATACGTCACAGTGACTACGCTTATTCTTATTTTGTATTATATATTTTAGAGGGTCTGTTAAGTTATACATAGGTACTAAAAACAGGCAAGGATCTATAATGGGAATTTTTTCATCTTATTCTCTTCTTGTATCCAGCGCCGGATATATGGCGTGGCAAACCGTGGCACGTGCCCCGGGCGGCAGCTTCAGTGGGCGCCAAATTCGAGAAGACACTCTCTTCAATAGACCATCAACACGAAACAAATTTAAAAAAAAAAGTGTGGACCTATATTTATACAGGCAGTTAAAATTAGCCATATTATTCAGTCACTTAAATCCAGTTTTAAATGTACATCTGGGTTTAAAGTAAGTTAGACCCAAATGTCGAAACCAAGTTCATCATATTCACTCGTTATACCCGGAAATAAAAGTAGTTTTAAACCTTGTCAAGTTTGATTTGATTTGTTTTAAACAGACTTCCAGGGAGCAGTTAAAGAGATTAAACTCCGGTGTAAAATCAAAATATAAACTACAAAAGCAAGCAAAAAAAAGTAGAAACATAATTACAAATGTCAAATTATTGATATTACGCAGCTTTAAAATAGTTTGCAATTAAGTTCAAATAGTTTAACATGCGTTTTACTCCTTTTTATTACACCGAGTTTGATGCTTTTTTTGTTAGTGAATATTATGGACACAAGTGAAAATTTTCGGGTTTGGAAAATGCGGATTAAATGGACGGGTATAAAATTCATTTAAACCTAAGTAACATATACCAGAAGTGAATATTATGTCTGCTATTTATCTCAAAACAAGTAAAAAGGATTGTAATTCAAATGTAAATAAAAAGGAAATTTAATTCATACCATGTATTTACACTATACTAGCCGTGTTTTTTTGCAAGCCCGAAGGGAATCGGGTGAAAAAAACGATCTCGGTGCTCAATAGTTTACGTGTTAAATGCAACAACAACTAAGCCCATTCGGGTTTAGCTAAGCACGGACAATTTTCGGTGCTTAACTTAAGCACGGAGAAAAACTGTGTTACCGGCATGAATTACATACAAGTTATCGATAGTTTGTTTGGAAACTCCATGTTTTTTCTGTGATGGCGTCGGTAATCCCCGATATCGTTTTTTTCGACCAATTTTCTCCGAGCTTGCAAAAAAACACGGCGACTGATTAAAAAAAATTCATTGAGCAATCAATTTGAAGGAATTTTTTCATAAAAATTGATTTGACAAGCAGTGGTAGGTATTGTGTTTTTATAAATATTTAAATATAGCTTAGGCTACTTTAAAAAAATATCATTGAAAAATAACGGCAACGAATACAAAAGTCATGCTAAAACTGCTAATTAAGCCAGAAATCCATTCTCTTATTAAGTTTTTAATTTATTAATGATAGTGAATATTTTTTGAAAAAATTATTTTCAAAATGAAAATTTTGATTAATTTTATTCAAAATTTTCATTTTAAAAATTAATTTTTGTAAAAATATTTAATAAAAAAATAAAACGATTTCTGTAAAAGAATGGATTTACCATTGTAATTAATGCCATTGTTTTTTAATGACTTTTTAATTTCAACCCGATTTTAAAAAAAATTTCCCTCCCGGGTAAACAGGCGGAAATAAACATACCTCGCATAGGATGTTTTTCTTTTCTCTACCAAAACTACAAGCCCAAAAATTTTGACGCATCTTATGCATCTTATGAAAAACCTTTATAGCTTCTCTCTCGAAATAGTGAAAAATCTCGATAAAGTGAACAGGCCTGGTTTTAATTACTTCACTATTTCGAGCGTCTACTGTATTCAGTTTTTTTTTTTTGTAATCATTTACCTCAAATGCTGAAGGGGCGCCAGATCAGGTTTTTGCCACTGTTTGGAAAAGTCGTAGATCCGGCACTGCTTGTATCCACATGTAACAGGTTACAAATGTCCCAAAAAAATGAAAATAAAAAAATTTATCAGTTTGTAACACGTTTGGCTATACATAACATTTAGTTAATTCCTTCTTAATTTGATGGTAGGTCCTCTAAAAGTAGGTACACAGTTTTGTTTATTATTATCTATTCCATTTCGAATTGATTATATTAACATGCTTAGACAGGACAGCTAGTTACATATATGAAATTAAATGTTTTCAATCAAATAAATACCTAATATCAACAAAAGATTCTTCGAAAGGCACTAAATTATGTTTAAGGTAGTGCAAATGTTGAGTTGGGCGAAAAATAAAACATATTACTTCATATTTTAGTATGTAATTTATTGAAAAATAATTAAAACCAAATTTATACATAGATAGAAAAAAATAAGTATTTAGAATAAATAAAAGCATGAAAATATCAATAGATAACAACGTTGCTATTAGATGAAAAATGAAAGTACTTGACGTGAAAGTATTTTTATATTCATAACCACTGTCGCGGCAATTTTTTTCTTATCACGACATATCTACGCCAATTTATTTCAACTGTATGTCATACTCAGAATATCAACGGCAATTAATTTCAACTATGTGGCGTATTCAAAAGTTATTTTTCACCAAATTTTGAAAAGTGTCATGCTAACTTTATATGAAGATTTTGTATGAAAACCATTTTTGGCCATTTTTTGGAGAACCACTGTCGCGGCAATTTTTTTCTCTTCACGGCATATTTACGGCATTTATACGGCAATTTCTGAGACAGTCAAAAGTAACTTTTTTCGAAAGTTATCTTACTAACTTTATACGGCTGCCTTTTGTATCTACATATGATTTGTAAATTAATTTTTTTTTTAATATCGTTGACTGGAAATTACCTAATAACTCATTAATGAGTACACCTTTGCAATAATTTTTCTTGAGTCTGAAAGTATGTAAATACCAATTGTTTTGATAAATCATGCGAGTACGTGACTGTTCAGTTAATGCTACATAGGCTGCTTCACAATATTCACTTAAAATCGAGAAAGATTGAAGAAAGGTGGGTAGTTGTTCGCGACAGAAGATAAGTTGAAGAATGTAGTAAGAAGCCCATAAGCTATTGGTTCTAATTGTTACATATATTATCAATATAAAGGTCAATTGTTTCGTACAAAACTGATTTTCCTGACAAATGAAAAACGACATCAAATACTTCAAAATCTAGAACGGTGTCTTGTCTCAGGCAGCTTGTGAAGTTCTAATGCGAAAATAGGAGATAAGATATAAATTATAAGAACAAGTCATGTTCAATGCACCTCTAGTTACTCTATATGACTGAAATCTGTGAATTTTTGTTTTTATTTTCTTTTTTTATTATATATTTTATTTTTATTTTAAATGGAGAAATTTTCTGTAATTATTTTTTGTCATTCCAAAATAAAACAGGGTAATTTTCAAACTTTAAAAAGAATCTTTTGAGCTTTGCTGAGTCATCTATTTAATTTATTTTGTTTTCTGTGTAGTTATATTTTTTTTTTTGGTTTAAATAGATGATATTGTGATTTTTTATTTTCTCCTAATCGTGATGATATTGCTTTTTTTTTAAACTCATTCAATAACACATTTTTTGTCTTTTTTTCTTTCAGCACATCCCTTGCAAACTCAAACATCAAGGAATCTGCAAATTAATTACAAATGTTGTTAGAGTTTGAAAAAAAAAGTAAAACAAACAAAGTTATAATGATAGATTTTCAAACTGTTTTTACTATTCATAATGAAGTTTAAAAATATATAAAAACAGTAAAATTTAAAGAAAAACACACACAGATAAAATGAAGAGAAATGCAATTTTATTTTGTTTTTTTTTGTTAAATATTTTACAAAATGTGTCCTACTACGTGGAAAATTGTAAATATATTCTGTTATCTATAAAATCAGTTTTTGTAAATATCCCAAACAAAATAAGCAAATTGAAAAAACAAATTAATAAAAGAAAAATATAAAAGCGCACTGACAAATCAAGTTCTAATACACAAAGAGGTAAACAAAAATAAACATGAAATAAATTTTAAGTAAAAATTGATGTGTGATTAAAAAAACAAAAAATTAAATCCAAAACAAATAAAATAAATATGAATAAAAATTGTAAAATTTTGTAAATAAATAATTTTCTTTTATGAAATAAATGATTTGTTCGAAAAAAATACCATTTCACTTTTAAATAAATTTTATATTTAAAATTTTGAACTCGATTTAATGTCAAGAAATTATTTCGAATTACATAGAGTTCCCAATAGTTGAAATTATATAATTTGTAAACACAATATATTTGCTTATGGTTTTATAAATAATAAAAGTAATACATACCTATAATTATCCAGAATGCAAGAAAAATTATTTTTTTTTTAATTTAACAGTAGCATCATCTTCATTTTTTCACAGGAAATTAAATTATTTTAATTACCAGTCAAAATAAATTTCATTACCTTTAGTCACTTTCGTAAGCAAAAATGTCTAATATTGTTAAATTTTTGCTGCATCAATTTAATTTTTCTTATTTGATTTTCTTGCGAAATGTACATAAATAAATGTGGATCTTGTAATAGAATTATGAATTTTCTAATTATAAATATAAGTAGGTTATAATAAAATGTATAAAAACTTCAAAAATATATATAAAAACAAAAAATAAAACACTAATATAAAAAAATTGATAAATGAATAAGTTATTTTATACAAAAAGGCTGTGTGTACTGAAATGTATATTTAAAATTATATATATATATATATTATATAGAAAATAATTATTATATAAATCTAAAAAAAGACAAACAAACAGAATATAAGTAAATGAATTATATATTGATATACAAAAATGATTTCAAGACAGATAAGAATAAAACTTTTTATCAAAACTGATTATATGACTGTGTTTTTATTTAAAAATACAAAATATCTTAATATTTATTTAAAGACTAGCTGGCCCACACCAGGGTTACAAGAGTAGAAATATCTAAGTTGCGCACAAAAATTATCCACAATATCAATAAATATAAACTTATTGTGTGCTAACTAGGAAATCTGAAGAGCTGAAATGTTGAATTTTATTTTTTCCATTCAGCAATAAAATTTTGTGGATTCATATAATAGTGCAGTAAGAATAGACCAAAAAATGCCAAAGAAAGGAAATAATTAGTTAGAGGCTAAAATTTGGCATGGACGTTGGTAATGGGACTCTTTAAAAACTGAGAGAGTTCCTCATCGATCAGATGACCGCTAGGTCAGTTAAAAGGTGTCCAAGGGTCTAAAAATGAGTTTTTCGCAAATAGCCCATTTTAATGAATGAATTTCCAACAAAAAAGGCTTTTTACTTTTTTCGTAGCATTAACTGTTAAAAAGTTACAGTGAATCGAAAGGAAAAAAATATTTTCATGGGAAATCGCCTCAGTTATAAAATTGAAGAACTAAATTATTCTTTGAACAAACCGTTTTTGTGATATTTTCCAAAAAATTCCATTTTCATGACTGATTGCCCCTTTTTTTTTTTAAAGATTTTTTGACTTTTCGATTCACTGTAACTTTTTAACAGTTAATGCTACGAAAAAAGGAAAAAACCTTTTTTGTTGGAAATTACATGGGCTACAGTCACATTACAAAGTCACATTTTTTTGTGTGTTTTTTGAAGAGCAGTATCTCTGTAAAAAGTGGTCGTATTGAGATAAAACAAAAAGTATTCTGAATCTTTATATTTTTTGTATTGGGAAATTTTAGCGAATGCTTTTTTTCAAGGTACCGTTATTGCGCAATCATAAGAAGCAGCACGACCCAAAATTTTTAATTTTTTTCTTGTTTTGAACAGTGTCATTTTCTTTAAATTTTTTTTTGAGCCAATTTTATGTTTTTTTTCGATAGCTTGTTTATTCAGCTTTAATTTGTTTTTTTTTTTCCGTCATTCTACACTTTTTTTACAAGAATATCTGGCTTTGAATTATAAAACAGACTTTTGACTTTGACTATCTTCGCAAGGAATGAAGAAACGAAAAATTTAAGGGTAGTTTTAAAAACTGGAATTAAAAGATTTACAAAAAGTCTTTAAAAAGTATTTTTTTTACCTTTCCTGAATGTAACGGTGATGAGCCAGACAAATAATCGCCACAAAGTTTTAAAAAAAATCTTCTAGAAAATTTATTCCAGTTTTTAAAACTACCCTTAAATTTTCCGTTTCGTCATTCCTTGCGAAGATTTTGGTAGTCAAAGTCAAAAGTTTGTTTTATCATTCAAAGCCAGATATTCTTTAAAAAAAAAATGTAGATTGACGAAAAAAGATGAATAAACAAGCTATCGAAAAAAAACATATTAAATTGGTTCAAAACTTTTTTTAAAGAAAAAGACAATGAAGACGATAATAACAAAAATAAAAGAAAAATATTGCGTCTTGGAAAGGTACAACAACATCTAACTAATGTGCCCATTCATTGGACTAAAGGTCGCAAAAAATCTTCCATTTGAAAATGATACTGTTAAAAAAAAAGAAAAAAAAACGAAAATTTCTGGGTCGTGCTGCTTCTTATGATTGCGCAATAACGGTACCTTAAGAAAATCGTTTGCTAAAATCTCTCTATACAAAAATATAAAGCTTCAGAATGCTTTTTATTTCATCTCAATACGACCACTTTTCTTAGAGATACAGCTCTTCAAAAAACAGTATAAAAAAGGCGATTTTTTGTTGTTCCCTTAACTGTTTTGGCAAGTGTATATTATAAGGTGTGTTGTTGTTTTTGTACCGGCTAAGATAAAATAAAATATTTGGTAAACAGTTTCTTAGTAACTCACGTTACATCAACTCACGTTAAACGCACGTTTTCTGACGTTTTAAAATTAAAAAAATTAAAAAATTAGAACAAATCCTTTCTTAATTTTATTTTATTTTATTTTCAACCATACATTTGTCTTTTCAAAGATATTTTTTATTTCTAATCTAAAAATTAAGCAAAAATAGATAGGAAAGATACATGTTGGATTTTTGTATCTTCATCAACATTTTGTCATGAAATTGTAGTCCAGTGCATTTATGAAAATTTTACATATATGTGTGAGCCTGCAGTTTGTAACACCCCCATTTTTCTTTTTATGATTCGAAAGGTAAACTTCATCAGAGATCATAACCCTGAGTTTTCGCACTTGTGAAATTCGCCTTTCGGCCACCATCTTGGATTTGGCTCACCCAACAAACCCCTCCAGCTAGCTCGGATCCCAGAAAGCTGCCTCCAGTGGGGCCTTCTTCTGCTGCGCAGACCGTCAGGGAGTAAATTCGAAGACTCGTCGGGCTGGTGCGTTTGTGCATATACGCTTCACGTTTCCCAGCGTACTCAGCCGCTGTATTTTCAGCTTTTTGACCAGGTCGATGTCACTGTAAAGCCTGTAAAGCTCGTTGTTGAATCTTCTCCTCTATGATCCATCGATACAGACTGGACCGAAAATCACCCGAAGAATCTTCTTTTCAAAGCACCCAAGCAAATTCTCAACCGATTTTGACAGGGTCCATGCTTCTGCCCCATATAACAGGACCGGGATGATTAGGGTCTTATATAAGTTCTCCTTGGTTCTTTGAGAGAGGGATTTATTACTCAAATGCCTTCTTAGCCCGAAGAAACAGCAATTGGCAGAAGTAATTTCTTCGTTTGATCTCTACACTGATGTCATATTGCGATGTTAGTGGAGCCCAGGTAGACAAAGTCCTGGATGACTTCGAAGTTGTACCTATCCATCGTGACGTTTTGCCCGAGTCGACGATATGTTGAGATTCCTTTCTCGGGGATAGCATATACTTGGTCTTGTCCTCATTAACAGTCAAACCCATATTGTCAATAAGCTGCATAAGCAAAGTACTTGAACAGACTTTTGAAAAATTGTACCTCTGTTGTTGACTTGCGAGTTGTGTACAATTGCTTCAAGAACGATGTTAAACAGGTTGCGTGATAGCGCGTCGCCTTGCCTCAAACCTTTCTCGACATCAAAGGGTTCGGTGGTGTTCTTACCATCGTCATCCTGCACAAGCGGACGAGTTTGGAAGGGATGCCGAGATGCGCCATGGCTCTCTATAGCTCGTCTCTGTCTACGCTATCATATGCGACTTTAAAATCGATAAGGATGTGGTGTGTATCGACCTGAAACTTCTGTTTTTTTTTCCAAAATCTATCGGAGTGTAAACATCGACGGTTGATTTGCGGGCCTAAAACCACACTGATAGGGGCTGCTTAGATCGTTGACAAATGGTTTTAAGCGATCACACAGTACAGATGACAAGATTTTATATGCGACGTTGAGGAGACTTATACCTCTGTAGTTGGAACAGGTCAGAGCATCTCCTTTCTTGTGGATGGGGCACACTATACCGAGGTTCCATTCATCGGGCATACTTTCCTCCGACAAAATTTTTGAGATAAGCTGGTGTATACTACCTACCAAGTCATCTCCCCTGCTTTGAATAGCTCGGCTGGCAGGCCATCCGCACCAGCAGCCTTGTACGTTTTAAGCTTGGCTATCGCTAACCGCACTTCATTTAGGTCGGGTGGACGGAAGTTTTGACCATCATCATCCAGGTTGAATGGAGTGTTCTGTCTTACAGCGGAATTTTGGCCATCTTCGCCGTTTAGCAATCTAGAAAAGTGTTGTTTCCAGATCCTCAGCACCGACTGTGTGCCTACCACCATATTCCCACTCTCATCTCGGCAGGCTTCCGTTCTGGCCTTGTAACCCAGGGTAGTTTGCCTCACCCTTTGGTAGAACTTCCGAACATCCCCCCTGCCGCTACAGTCCTCAATAGACTCGACCGCCCGCTTCGCATGCTCTCTCTTTTTCCTCCTAAAAAGTCGGCGTTCCTCCCTTCGTTTTTGCCCGTTCTCTCTCAGCAGCTCTGGTTCTAGTCTGCAGAATTATGTACACAATATATCTACATCAACTCGATTTTCCAAAATAGTAAATTCCGGGAGCATTGCGTTAAAAACAAAAAAAAATTAATAGCTCTCTAACAAGTATTTAAAGGTCAGGTTTTCATGTTCTACGAACGAGTTTGTCTTTTCTATACACTCTTAGGTACATACATTTTTATATGTATACAGAAACTAGGAAGAGAATGAAATACATTAAATTTTAATAATTTTTTTATTAACTTCTCAACAAAATTTTTTTTTTTAAATAAACCAAACAATACGTATACTTAGATCAAAGCACGCTGCTATTAAGAAAAGATATTAAAATAAAAATAATAAAATGTCCAAGCCTTATGTTGCAATCTAATGTAACAGGCAGATTTATTATTGTGCCACTGAACATATCTCAAGTTCTTTTGGACCTCTCTTCTAAACATTACATAATCTTAAAATGCCAATAAAACAAAATTTCAAAACGTAATTTATAAAGGTTTTGTACAAAATAAGAAAAATATAGAAAAAAAACATCATAAACCTCCTTATCATAATACCACAAATTATTAAAAACCCACTTAATTTATTAGCTTTGAAATTCTTCCAAGATTCCGCCGTCCACCGACTAACTGAGCGCTCACTTATTTTATTGTTCTTATAACAACTTTTAATATAATTCCTCTGTCTCACCAAACCCATCAACCACCCTCCAGTCTCTTCATTAAGTTAACCTACAAAGCCTCTTTGTACTTCACTGCCAGAAGTTTGTGTTTTTATATTCCTCAAAAATAAAGCAAACAAAATTGAATTATTTTGTTGCTTTCATACATCTTACACTATGCTCTCTGCTCATCCTGTGCGTCCCTGGTGGATTCATAAAGACAGAAATACTTCATTACCTACTTAAGGTATGAAAAAAAATCAGTTTTGCGTCTACGTATAGCAATGGCCAAAATGTTCAGATCACAAGGCCGAATAGGGCCACGTTAGAAACCAAAATAAAGAAATATTAAATTTTCCTAGTTGCCCAGCCCATCAATTTTCCTTAAGGAAGCAACTAGAACAAGAAGGAACAACACCATCACCATCATCTCATCACCATCGTCGTCATGAGGATTGTCTCCATCGCGTCGGTCGTAGTGTAAGTATAGTAGTAATTTCCATCTCCAACTCCGTCATCATCTTCATCGTGTTCTTCCCACAAAACTGTTTGGTGGCTCGAACGGAGAGGCAACAGGAAAATTATGAACAGAACGTTTCCTCAATCAAAATGACAACGAGCAGAATTTAAGAAAAAGAAACAAACCATGAAATTGAAATACATTCTGCCCCACACTCTGCGAGGGAGGGGGTGTTGATTGTACGATTGTATTTTTGTTTAAGGTGAGGTTTGCAAATATTGAAGATATGGCTTGTCTTGTTGGTATAGTCAGAACAGGGAGTTAGAAATAATTCACTATAGAATCACATTTCCGGGGAAATCTTTGTCTGTGATTTGGTGACGCCGCGCCGCGGCAGGAGGACTATACTATACAGATGAAATCCTTCAGGGAATGACTAGCGCATTCGGAATATTCTTGCTCGTGACGAAGATGCAAAGTGAAGAGCATTATCTCAGCATAAGTATCATAAGCCCTAAGGGAATTTAGGATAATTTATTTTTCACGCGAAATAAAAGAATATTGTATCCCTACAGAAACAAAATCCAAAAATGATGTCACTGAACCGAGGGACATAAACATAAATAGCAACCAGCACCTCTTATTGTTGTAGATATATACAGACACACTAACGCACCAAGTTCCTTGCACTCGCTAGAGTTGTGTTAAAAAAAAAAAAAAAAAAAAAAAAAAAAAAACAGCTTTAAAAATTTGGATTTACGGATCCAAAATGTATATACATGTATGGATGTTTAGATGTAAGATATATACATACAAATATTTACATATCTGTAATAAATTAAACAAAAAATTAAAAGTAATGTTGACATTTGACTTTTGCGTTCTATTTTAAGATTAAAAACGGATCCTTTAAACCTAAATATATACATTACAAGTGTTCAGGTGAATTCAGTTTTATTTAAAGTTCTTAGCATTTACTTTTAAAACTATTGCTTTAATTGAATTTAATGAGATTGGCGCACATTTAAGACCATTAAATGCATGTATGAGAGGTACTGTTAATAATGGCAAACTGTAAATTTTCTTTTTTGTAAATCATAATAGGTACCGTAGGTACTTATATTAGTATATTCAGAAAAATTTTAATCAACATAATAGAAGTCATTTTCGAGAAAATTTAGATTTTCTGTAACGTTTTTTTCGCATTTATTTGGAAGGTAGGTACCGTTAATTTTGAAGTTAGCAGACGAAGGTACGAAAATAATGACTCTCTTGGTGTCCAAAAATTGTGGGTGTCAATCATTACTTAACATTCGTATTATTTTAGATTCCGTCCTTTAACTTCAGACTTATTTTACCGGAAACTTTAATAACTCAGAAATTATTCGAGCTAAAAATGTTTGGTTTGCGCAAAAAATTAGCATTTAATTAGCTACAGAAGATTCAGATATCAACATTTTTTGATTCCACTAAAAAAGTGTCCGCCAAAATAAGGGACGTCGTTTTAGAGGTGCTATTTCGAAAAATTCGAAATTATCACAATTTATTTACGACTAATGGCTAATTATCCAGTTAATATTTTTTCGATCGGCGAATGTTGTTTGGAAGACTTATTTACATTGGATTGGTATCCAAAACTGTCAACTTTAGTCCAAAATTAAAAACCAAAATTATACTTAAATTTTTAAAAACTAGCAGTCATATTTATTAGATTTTTGACTAGTTAGACAGTCTAAATATGCTCTATTTAATAAAAAATAATATCACATTTTTTTAAGGTTTAGAGTAAGACAATCGAGTTCATTATGTCTAAGGTTAGATAAAAATTAGATAACTTTAGATAATAATTAAAAATGCTTATTTATAACTTCGATGGCTGTCTTAAGTTAGACAACGTTTATAAATACGGCTGTAGCTGTTTTGGAAAGTAAACGAACAGACCTAATAAAGACGGTTTCAAATTGAATGCATTTCGTGTGACTCAAAATGAGTCTCTTTATTTTGTGGTGAGAAAGATATAGTCAAGTAAGGTTTTTTTTTTCGCAGTGCGAATTTATTAATAAAAGCCATTAGATTCAAATCAAGCTACATTTTGTCCGAAAATTAGGTAATTCTTGAATCTTGACACTAATGAAATTCAAAAATATTCGAAATTTTAATCGAATTCCCACCGATCCTTACAAAAATTTTAATTATGAAATATTCATTTTTTCTACCCTGGTCCCGCCGTCTGTCTGTATGTATATTATATATGTCTGTTTGTCTGCCTAATTTTGATATTTTCCGGTGATTCCCCAGAGGTCGAATCGATTTTTATTAGCTCCAAAAATAACGGTAGGTACCCTAATGCAGTGAAACAAAATACTAAGAACTGTTTTAAACGGTCTGCTTACAACTAATTCGGACCCCAAGAGCAAGTTCGTGCGATCCAGTAGTAGGTACCTTTTATTTTGATGAGTTTTGGAGCGATGTGGTCATATTTAACTACCCATCGGAAGTTGTTGTAATTGGTCCTTACTATTTGCCATAGTGCCCAAGTGCAATAATAAAATAGTTTCTAAATTTGACGCCGACATGCCTATGTGGCAGGTACAAAGTTTAAATCTATTTTACAGATTAAAACATTTTTTTCCTAATCAGGTATCTCTAGAACATGTTTTGTTTTTGCCACTATTTTGCCAAAGAGTTTTGAATGTAGTTAAAACCTTGATGGTTTTTTTCACCTAGTTTTGCCAGTATAAGATTTTTTTAAAGGTCTAACCTAATTATTATAACTATTTAGGCATAGAATTAAAAACTTCTTATTCTCATGTCTATTATATTATATCTTCTAACGTAGGTATATCAATTATTTAAATATTATTCATTGAAGCCTTAAAAACAAAACTATATTCCTGTGTAAAGGATACTTTTCTATCTGTGTCCGAGCAAAATTGTCATTGTTTCAATCTCACGCAACGATCCTCTTAAGTTTTAATACGCAAATTGCATCCCTGGTAGCATTTAATTGGAAGAATTCGTTTCAACTTATAAAGAGTAATTAAACGAATAAAAAAGTATCCAGCTTATTTTTCACATCCATGGTTTTTTTTTTCTTTTCATTATTATTGATTTTTCTTTATTCGATAAAAATAACGCATTTAATTGGAAATAATTGAATTTTAATTAAACTGTCTGAAATTCACTTATACATATATGACGTTGGTTGAATCGGTAGTAATTGGCTTATTATGAGAACTTTGTACATTGTACGATTCCGATACACCTTACAGAATGTACTTGAACTTTATTTACACTAAGGTCATTAACCGATGCTGATGAAAAAAAATAAGTAGTAAGTAAGAAGCAAGGTTGCTGCTGTGCGACTTTAGTCGCATTTTGACCCTTTCTTGAACCTCATGCGACCATGAGGCAACTTATTAAAAATTGGCTTTCTTTAACCTTTTTAAAAATCTTGAGACTTTTCTGAACTCATTTCTAGAAAATTGCTTAGACTAGATTCATTGTTTGCATGTTGCAGAAAAAAAAAACTTTTTAACTCTCTATTAAAATATTTCATATTCTCACAGATGCATACGCGTAATGTTTGCTCATTGAAATTTTTTTTTTCAAATGAAGTCGGCGAAACGGTCATAGAATGTGAACGCTAGCAAAACGACTCGGGTCAGTCGACACGTCGTTGAATGTGAACCCCCCTTTAAAGAATTTCATACACTTGTAGCTAGGCAAATTTAGACTACATGAGAAGCGATTTGACTTGTACAAAACAAAAAGTCCGTAACTAGAGTAACAAAAATAAATAAATTTATAGTTATACTAGCCGTTGCCCAGGTCTTCTTTAGTAAAACTTTATGACAACCAAATATCAACCAAAAAGATGATTTAAAGTCATCACCTGAATCGTTCAAGTAATATTGTCAGATAACATTGATCGTGTGTAGGGCACTGATCTCTATAATACACTGGATAGCGCATCCATACAAGAAAGTTGATGCCATTTGAGAATTGTTATAATGTTGAGTTGCCTATTTTTTTGTATAACGGTATAACTGTATAACATAATGAAATGCAAATTTTTTTATAAAACTGCAACTAAAATATTTTAAATTCACTTTTACAATTATTTTAAGTTACAAAAAATCAAATTTACAAACAAGTGAAGTTTCTTTTGCTTTTTTTTCTTAAAAATTCCACTTTGGTTTTTGCCAAAGCCTCACTGAACATACCTAAAGTGTTGAGTTGCCTCACTGAACATACCTAAAGTGTTGAGTTGCCTTCGTACTTGTCATCTTCAATTGGAAGTAGAAAAGCTGTTATACTTTGTAGGGAATCCACTATCCAGTGTATTATAGAGATCAGTGGTGTAGGGCCCTATAGATTCCAAAATGTGTTCCAAAAAATAAAACTATTAATTTTTGAAGAAATTGGGTTTGGTTCTTTCTCAGAACTCAGTTTTTTATTTTTTTATCAAGGCCAAGATCGATAACAGAAAAAAGACAGGTTCTTCCGGTGGATCAGAGGCAAAACTAAATGAAGTCGATAGCAAAGTTTTGGACATTTTAGAGAAAGACGCTCCTGATATTATCGGCCTCGAAGTCTTCGAATCGCTTGAGGATGAGTATATATGAATCTTCTTGCATAGTACAAGAAAATGAAATCAATTTATTATTACCTTCCGGTCAATGTGAATTTAAAAGCACAAGTTTTCCCTCTAATCTAAGTAGTTGCATTAGGAAGAGTAAAGAAACTCCGATTGGTGAGAAAAATAATTATTTACGTCATATAAATGAATATTCAACATTTTTTCTTAACTTCCATTTCTCTTAGACCTTGAAAGAAAATAATATGCCTGACGAAGACATTGCAAAACTGAAGAAGGAAAAGTTAATGTTGGAGATCGATCTTCTTCAAAAGCAAAACAAAAAACTTAATTTGGAGATCCAAAATAGTAATGTATTTGTAGCTTTATGTATGCAATGAATTAAATATAACTCGCTATGTAAAAACTATTGCCTAAATGAATTAATGATTTCTTGCCTACGAGTTATCCCCCCTTGAGTGCTAGGTTCGATATGTTCTCTTAATTGGTCATCTTCATCATCATGATTTTCACATTAGAGGGCTTGAGATTAGATTGCAAATCGCTACGCAAGCTTTTACTATATTACATGCATAAAAAGGATTTACTCTTAAGTATTGGAGACAAGCGAATTTTTATTTAAAAACTCAAAATACATTTTCGATTAAGAGGCCTCCACCCATATTTTCGATAAAAGTGGAAAATTGGCAAAACGGTTGCATACGGATCTTAGCCCTGGAACCACGTATTGCCAAAATTTAAACTGCATATGAAAGACTGATATCTTGGCTTCCAAATGTTCGAGCTATTTTGTTTTGAATTTTGGTTTTTGTTTGTTTTATTCAAAAATTCCGATGACAGGTTTCGAGAAATTACGAAAAACTGCCAAATGCTTTCAGACCGATCTGAAAACAGGAGAGGGGTAGTCGTATAATATATATATATTTTTAAAGGTAATAAATAGGGCTTCCATTTGTTCGTGACTGATTTTTGAACTTAGTCACCATTTTTGAATTATAAGCTTTTGAAAACAAGTAAATTTTCTAATTTTTAATAGTGTTTTTGAATAACTAAATATAATACGAATAGTACAAAACTTTTTTAAAATGATCTACATATTCTAATAATATAATTCAATAAAAAAAACAAACGTAAAAACCTTCTTTTTATTAAAAAATAATACGTTTTATAAAAGTCTTTTTTTTAATAAAAAGTCGTTATTTTCAAATATTTCGAAATTTTAGTTCTTCAAATCGCCATAAGATGGTTTTTATTCGAAGATCTATTTATGTACGTGTAATTGTCAAGAGAGAGGAGAACCAAGGAATATTATTTATGAGTTGCAAGGTTGCAACACAGATGCAAAAAAAAGCCAGACGAATGTGAGTATGTGTGAGTGAGACTGCGTGAACCGCCAACATATTGATTGCTTAGAAGGGGGTGAGCGACGTGAATATTTTTGTTGTGCTTTGTTTTTTTTTTTTTTTGTTGCTGTCGTTATTTGGTCCTATAAGGTATAAGGATAAGTATATGTGTAATGGCAGTGGCACGCTTAACACAAATGTTGCTGAGGGTGGTGTGAGTGATGTGATAATGGACAGAGCTCAGAAATAACAACACGTAAGTAAAATGTAAAGGATAATGAGAATAGATTTTGTGTGTAAATATTTGAGAGCTTTACACAATGCGATCGAAGGGTGGTGTGGTAGGAGGGCTCAGTATGTAAGTAAGTATCTAATGATTGTAAGAAGAATATGAAATGTGAAAACTGATTATTGTGAAGAGTGAATTTATAATGATCATTGAATTTTTCATTTAAAAAAAATAATTTGTGATTCTTAGATTAGTAGGTAGATACAGTACAGTGAACATTGAGAAACATATAAAATATAAACCTTTAGTGGAGTGAACCAAAAAAAAAATATTTGAACGTAACTAAATTTCATATAAAAACCGAAATAAAATAATATAACTCAAAAAGATCAATTTATGGTACCTACCTACTTCTCTAGAAAATTTTCCATTTTTATTAAAATTGTTTTTTTTTTTTTGGCAGTATGTATTTATTTTTTTATTGTAACTATGTTTGTATACAGGATGATTCACATAAGGTGTGAGAAAAAGCTAGAGCGTGAAGGTTTAGTTGAGACGAAATAAATCGTATGGGAGTGGAGTCTCTTTCCCCCTGTTTAGGCGAGCAATTTTCTAAAAAAATCGAAAAATTAATTTTCAAAATAAAAATTTTGAAAAAATAATGAAAACAATTGTGTTCAAATTAATTTTTTTTTTTTTCAAATTTTACGTTGTTAACTAATATTTTTGTTTTTAATATTCTATGCTCCTATCGATTTCTAGTCAAACACCAAAAACTGGATCTTTAAATGTCTCTGGGTCTTTAAATGTTTTTGACAAAATTGAAAATAACGAAATCCACTTTACTATGTAATTAATTATGCTGGAAATATGAGCTTTGGAGGAACAAAATAATGGATGGATAAGTCGAATTTAAGGGAAACTTTACCTTTGTTATTTTCAATTTTCTCAAAAATTGGAATATGTTTTGCAATCTGGTTTTTAGTGCTTGACTGAAAATTGATGAGAGTATTGAATATAAAAAACAGAATTATTCCTTAATAACGTAAAATGTTGAACAAAATCAGTTTGAACACAACCCTTTTTTTTCAGAAATTTAACTTTGAAAATTAATTTTTGAAAAACTGTTCACTAAAACAACTTTATTTAAAAACTAAATAAAAGAAGAGATTTCTGGCTTTACAAAAGAGTATAGCATGTCGTTATAACGGTGAAAGTTTGTTTTTTATTAATTTTATCTGTTTTAAGTCATTTTTTTTAGAAAAATTTCCCTCCCGTTATTTTTAATTTTCTTAAAAGCTAAAATACAATTGAGCATTTTGTTTTCAGTATTTTACTAGGAATTAATAAGAGTATAGAATATTAAAAAAAAAACTATTACTTAGTAACGTAAAACTTTGAAAAAAAAATATTTTGAATATTTTTTTCATTATTTGTTCAAAGTTATGAGTTTGAAAATTAATTTTTCAAAAACAGTTCTCTCAAATAATTTGAATTAATAGCCCAGGAAACAAAAACATTGCTCCATACAAACTTCTAAATGTTGATAATAGGTTTCATACTTACATATATTATACCTAATACAATTAAACAACTTTTCAGAAATATCCCCAACTGTGGATGTTGAGGAAAAAATAAATAACGGGATTTTAGTGCGAATATTTTTTGATTTTTCGGGAAATCTTTATTTTATTAAAATGCCTATATCTTAAAATCTAATTTGTGTAGAAAGTATTTGTATACACCAAATGATTAACAATTGTTTATTCTTAAATAATATAATATAAAAAAATATAAATTTATGGCAGAAGCTTCTTAAAAATTCAGAAAATGTCAAATATTTGAAGACAAATCGTAATGGAGGTTGGTTTAGTTAGGTTTTATCGTAAACTATTTAAATAAAAAATAATTAAAACTATGCATTCTTTTAAGTAACAAATTCTACATAAAACCTCAATTTTAGAATTACGCAGAAAAAAGAAGATTTTGAATATAGGTACCCTTTTTTGATAAAAATCTTAATTATGTGAATTGAGGCTAACGTTGTGACCTGCTTCCTATTGTCCATGCTTTTACTTGATGCAATATCATCTCAGCTCTTTAAAGAAACGTAATGTGGTTACAACAGAGTGATTGCTAACCTGCAAGTTTAAGCCTGGCTGGGAAATTCTTTGGAACCAACAAATTAGGGATATTATTAAATAATATTTTATTAACTTATTCATTGATTAAAGTTATGTAAGAACTTATATACAAGCTCTAAGCAAATAAAATACTGACAAAATTATATGTTTTAACTCAAACATACATACGTTTTTTATGGTTTCATTTGAATGAAATTAAATTTTTTATAGAAAGGATCGCAGGATAAACTTGTCAAATATCCCAGATGACGCAAAATAAAATGGTAAACACAAAAAAATGTATTCTTGTTTTATTAAGTGCCTTTAACCATTCAACATTAATAGCAAAAATTGTAAACACTTGTTAAATATTTCCCTTTTTCAACTTTTAATTAAAATTTGTCAAACTTATCACTTCTATATACGAGCAAATGCTATATAATCTTAAATTGTATTTTATTTTGCAGCATTTGAGATAATTTGGAAGTTTGTGAAATGTACCAATATTATTTTTTTGTTGGGCATTCAAATTTTTTTTCATGATCCCTTAAGAATTAAATCAAAATTAGATTATGAATAAATTGGCTAAATTAAAACCTGTTAAATAATCCATTTAAGCCATAAACACTTTAAAAAAATTGTAAAAATGTTTACTTTTTTGACTTTTGGTAGAAATTTAACAATTTTAACGGTCTACATAAAAAAACAGTAAGCAGCCTTAGAACTAGTTTATTTTTGCATCATTTTAGATGTTTTTGAAGTTTTAAACATTAACCATTATTTTTTTTGTTTTTTTTTTTTTACAAAAAACATTTTTTTAATGGTTGTTTTCTTAAATAAATTCAAAAAAAATTTTGAAATTTCATATATTTTTTTAGTAAAAAATGCAAAAATTCAGTTTTTATTTTCGATTCTTCAACGCATACTAATAATTTTAACAATTTCAGTGCATAATATACAAACAAACTTGTATGCACTATTATGCCTTACAAAATTTTGTATCAGTTGAGATTTTTTGTAAGTTTTTCACATATACCATTATATTTTTTTAATTTTTTGAACTTATTTTTTTTTTAAATTCCTTTATGGGTTAAATAAAAATTGTTCCAAAACTGTCAGCAAGAATAACTACAAAAATGTCTCAAACGATGCAGAATTAAATACGGAAAAAGTTTGTGTTTTTTTTTTTCTAAAATTTACTTCATTATTCCACTGTAATAGTAAATAGTGTAAAAAATTTTTTAGTTTACACTTTTGCAAACTTTTAAATACAAATAGACCAAGTTAACGGTATTATATAAAAAAAATGTCTACCAACTTGTAATAAATTTAACACTACGCCGTTTAAGATATTTTTCAATTTTCTGAAATGCACCGTTAGATTTTTTTTCCATATACATTAATTTTTTTTTACGGCTTTGCTTTAAATATAATATATTTTTTTTTACAGAAAGGTAAGGGAAAGAAGCTTGAAAAATATACCAAATGACGCAGAATTTGATATTGATAGTGGCTGTATTTATTGTTTTTACTAAAAATAGTTATCTATTGTATTTTTATGAAAAAAAAAACGCAAAAAAATGTTTAAAAAATTAAATTTTAAACTTTCAATACAAAACTTTCCAACTTAAGGGTACTATAGACAAAAAAAAGTTCAAAATCTTGTATAAAATTAAATTTCCAATTATTTGAGATGCTTTGGAACTTTTTTAAATGTACCGTAATATTTTTTTTATTTTTTTTTGTTTAACCTATTTTTATTTTTTCAAACACTGATTGCAGGAATTCCTCAACAGTTAGAAGCGGGGATAATTCCTTAAATACTCCTTTAAACTAGTTCTACAACCCTACCAAATTTCAAACCCATTACCAAAATTTAGAAGTTTTGCACGAAATTCCTGGGCTATAAAAATAAAACAAAAGAATTTATTTCTGGCTTGAAAAAAAGTAGGTATAATATGATAGGTATTGTGAGTGTTTCAGTTGTTTTTTAATGACTTTTTTCTATTTCAATATACCTACCTATTTTGTTTTTAGAAAATTGCCCCTCCTGCCCAAACGGGAGGAAATAGACCCAACTCCCGACCTAACGATTTTTTTCTTGTCTCAACTCAACCAACATGCTCTAGCTTTTTGACACACCTAAGGTGAGTCCCCCGCACTAACCTAAATACGTTTACGATACCTATTAGGTATCGTTTTTTAAGTAGGTAGGTACCTATCTATCTACCTACCTACTTACCCTCCTAACTTTTTTATAATGAGGATATATATGTATTTATTTATTTCCTAAAGAATAAGTGCTTTCTTTATGTAGTTAGGTAGTAAATACATACATATTAGGTATAATAATTCATAAGTAGAGGAACCATAAATATACTTTTAAATCAGATATAATTATTTGTAGCTACAGATACATATTTATGTTCCCTACTTTACTCGTAAAATTGATTCTAGGTAGCAATTATACAAAAAAAAATCTTGAAACCACACTACAAAATAAACACCCTGAAACTATAATGATCACCTTCCAAAAAACATATCAATATCCAAAAATCTGAAAGCATTCAATTTCAATGTCGCAAAAAATACCCCATCCACATAAAATGATGACCTACAAATACTATCAAAAGGTATTTGTAAGTTTGTTATAGATAATGCCAAAGAAAAAATACAACACAAAAAACCTCACAGCAGCGCACCACAATGTATAAGGAAAAAATTATATTCCTTTCCTACATACCTACAAATGCATTCATAAACACTGCCTAATAAGAAGACAAAAAATACGACAGAAAAAACTCCACAGACAGCGCGCAGCCATACCCAAGAAAAAAAATGATGTTCCCTTTTCAACACACAAATACATTTAAAACAAAAAAAACTATCTCTCCCAAAAAAGAGAAAGAGTTTGTTCGAAGGTGTTGAGGTTCGAGTATGAGCTTTATTATTTTTCATCTTTTTCGAAGTTACCGATCTTAGAATCTGAGTTCGAACTTTTGGGTGGAGGCCTCTTAAACGCCTTGTTGATTTAAGGCTCTCCCAAACCAACGCGATTAATCGCTGCGACAAAAGAAAACAACAACAACAACACGTGGTTGTCAAGCAAAACTACACGTTGTTGTTATTGTTTTCTATTGTCGCAGCGATTAATCGCGTTGGTTTGGGAGAGCCTTTATGCGAACGGTTAAATTTCTGAACTGCGCCGCCGTGCGTCGGTCGTCGTCGTTCAAATTACTGTTCTGTGGTGTTATCAAGCAATCTGTGCATCCATATCCGGAATCACCTAGAAAAATACAAGAAAGGGCTTTTAGCCTTGCTTGTATTTAAATATATGAATGTTTACGCACATACGAAATAAACAATATCTGAAACTGACAACTTACCAAGTAAAATTGATCGTGGATGCGGCCTCCAACCAGACTTCATTTTAGAGCACATCACACTGTTTCGCAACACCCTGGCATCGTGAACTTTTTCTGGCCATCTTGCAAACGTAGACATGGGGTAGGAAAGTGAATATGTCAAAAAAAAAAAAAAAAAAACAGGATCAGTAGCATTAGAAGTGTGTGTGTGTTCAATATCTTGGTATTCTATATGGTCTTTGATAATATACTTAACCACTATTTCATATTTTTGGCGTACCTATGATTTTGACAAATTTAAATGAGCACGAAATTTTCCATTACCTACTTATACTGTGACGAAGTTGCAAAATCCCGTTTCTTTAAATTAATGGTACATACAATAATGACATTTTGATTTTGATCATTATAGCGACTGGTAACACCGCGTGAACTGACTTGCAGGGATCTTAATAAAAACTTAAAGACATTTTAGCATCCGGTTTTCTGTTTTTGACTAAAAACTAATAAGAGCATTGAATTTTTAAAACAAAATTACGTAAAATTTTGAAAAAAAAATCAATTTGAATTTTGTTGTATTTCAAAATCTATTCCTTGAAACAGATTTATTTAAAAATAAAATATAAGGAACAAATTTTGGCTTTACAAAGAAGTATCTATCATGTGCATTGTAAGTGTAGGTAACTGTTGTTTTTTAATATTTTTTTTTCTGTTTAAAGTCAAACTTTTTAGAAAATTGCCCCTCCCGGCCATAATTGCGGGGAAATAGACCTCTTTCCCAAACCATTTTTTTCTTATCGCGATCCAACCTATACGCTCTAGCCTTTTGTCACACCTAAGGTGAATCACCGTGTATGTGTCAGTATTTTTTTAGTTTTAGCATCAAAAATTAAAAGAGTAAAAGAAAGTGGTAGATCGATTTGCATTTAATATTCAATTCGCTTATAACTTAAGAGGCCTCCACCCAAAAGTGCGAACTCAGATTCTAAGATCGGTAACTTCGAAAAAGATAAAAAATAATAAAGCTCATGCTCGAACCTCAACACCTTCGAACAAACTCTTTCTCTTTTTCGGAGAGGGAGTTTTTTTTGTTTTAAATGTATTTGTGTGTTGGAAAGGGAACATCATTTTTTTCTTGTGTATTGCTGCGCGCTGTCTGTGGAGTTTTTTCTGTCGTATTTTTTGTCTTCTTATTAGGCAGTGTTTATGAATGCATTTGTAGGTATACATTATACATTGTGGTGCGCTGCTGTGAGGTTTTTTGTGTTGTATTTTTTCTTTGGCATTATCTATAACAAACTTACAAATACCTTTTGATAGTATTTGTAGGTCATCATTTTATGTGGATGGGGTATTTTTTGCGACATTGAAATTGAATGCTTTTAGATTTTAAGATATTGATGTTTTTTGGAAGGTGATCATTATAGTTTCAGGGTGTTTATTTTGTAGTGTGGTTTCAAGATTATTTTTTGTATAATTGCTACCTAGAATCAATTTTACGAGTAAAGTAGGGAACATAAATATGTATCTGTAGCTACAAATAATTATATCTGATTTAAAAGTATATTTATGGTTCCTCTACTTATGAATTATTATACCTAATATGTATGTAAGTACTACCTAACTACATAACGAAAGCACTTATTCTTTAGGAAATAAATCATATATCCTCATTATAAAAAAGTTAGGAGGGTAGGTAGGTAGGTAGATAGATAGGTACCTACCTACTTAAAAACGATACCTAGGTATCGTAAACGTATTTAGGTAGTTGCGGGGGACTCACCTTAGGTGTATCAAAAAGCTAGAGCATATTGGTTGAGTCGAGACAAGAAAAAAATCATTAGGTCGGGAGGGGGATCTTTTTCCGCCCGTTTAGACAGGAGGGGCAATTTTCTAAAAAAAAAAATATAGGTATATTGAAATAGAAAAAAGTCATTAAAAAAAAAAAAAACAAAAACACTTACAATACCTATCATATTATACCTACTTTTTTCAAGCCAGAAATCAATTCTTTTTTTTTATTTTTATAGCCCAGGAATTTCGTGCAAAACTTCTAAATTTTGGTAATGGGTTTGAAATTTGGTAGGGTTGTAGAACTAGTTTAAAGGAGTATTTAAGGAATTATCCCCGCTTCTAACTGTTGAGGAATTCCTGCAATCAGTGTTTGAAAAAATAAAAATAGGTTAAACAAAAAAAATAAAAAAAAATATTACGGTACATTTAAAAAAGTTCCAAAGCATCTCAAATAATTGGAAATTTAATTTTATACAAGATTTTGAACTTTTTTTTGTTTATTATTAAATTGGAAAGTTTTGTATTGAAAGTTTAAAATTTAATTTTTTAAACATTTTTTTTGCGTTTTTTTTTCATAAAAATACAATAGATAACTATTTTTAGTAAAAACAAAAAATACAGCCTTGTTCACTATCAAATTATGCGTCATTTTTTCAAGCTTCTTCCCCTTACCTTTCTGTAAAAAAAAAAAATTATATTTAAAGCAAAACCGTAAAAAAAAATTTAATTTCATTCAAATGAAACCATAAAAAACGTATGTATGTTTGAGTTAAAACATATAATTTTGTCAGTATTTTATTTGCTTATAGAGCTTGTATATAAGTTATTACATAACTTTAATAAATGAATAAGTTAATAAAATATTATTTAATAATATCCCTAATTTGTTGGTTCCAAAGAATTTCCCAGCCAGGCTTAAACTTGCAGGTTAGTAATCACTCTGTTGTAACCACATTACGTTTCTTTAAAGAGCTGAGATGATATTGCATCAAGTAAAAGCATGGACAATAGGAAGCAGGTCACAACGTTAGCCTCAATTCACATAATTAAGATTTTTATCAAAAAAGGGTACCTATATTCGAAATCTTCTTTTTTCTGCGTAATTCTAAAATTAAGGTTTTCTGTAGAATTTGTTACTTAAAAGAATGCATAGTTTTAATTATTTTTTATTTAAATAGTTTACGATAAAACCTAACTAAACCAACCTCCATTACGATTTGTCTTCAAATATTTGACATTTTCTGAATTTTTAAGAAGCTTCTGCCATAAATTAATATTTGTTTATATTATATTATTTAAGAATAAACAATTGTTAATCATTTGGTGTATACAAATATTTTCTACACAAATTAGATTTTAAGATATAGGCATTTTAATAAAATAAAGATTTCCCGAAAAATTAAAAAATATTCGCACTAAAATCCCGTTATTTATTTTTTCCTCAACATCCACAGTTGGGGATATTTCTGAAAAGTTGTTTAATTGTATTAGGTATAATATATGTAAGTATGAAACCTATTACCAACATTTAGAAGTTTGTATGGAGCAATGTTTTTGTTTCCTGGGCTTTGAACAAATAATGAAAAAAATATTCAAAATATTTTTTTTTTCAAAGTTTTACGTTACTAAGTAATAGTTTTTTTTTTTAATATTCTATACTCTTATTAATTCCTAGTAAAATACTGAAAACAAAATGCTCAATTGTAGTTTAGCTTTTAAGAAAATTAAAAATAACGGGAGGGAAATTTTTCTAAAAAAAATGACTTAAAACAGATAAAATTAATAAAAACAAACTTTCACCGTTATAACGACATGCTATACTCTTTTGTAAAGCCAGAAATCTCTTCTTTTATTTAGTTTTTAAATTAAGTTGTTTTAGTGAACAGTTTTTCAAAAATTAATTTTCAAAGTTAAATTTCTGAAAAAAAAAAAAAAGGGTTGTGTTCAAACTGATTTTGTTCAACATTTTACGTTATTAAGGAATAATTCTGTTTTTTATATTCAATACTCTCATCAATTTTCAGTCAAGCACTAAAAACCAGATTGCAAAACATATTCCAATTTTTGAGAAAATTGGAAATAACAAAGGTAAAGTTTCCCTTAAATTCGACTTATCCATCCATTATTTTGTTACTCCAAAGCTCATATTTCCAGCATAATTAATTACATAGTAAAGTGGATTTCGTTATTTTCAATTTTGTCAAAAACATTTAAAGACCCAGAGACATTTAAAGATCCAGTTTTTGGTGTTTGACTAGAAATCGATAGGAGCATAGAATATTAAAAACAAAAATATTAGTTAACAACGTAAAATTTGAAAAAAAAAAAATTAGTTTGAACACAATTGTTTTCATTATTTTTTCAAAATTTTTATTTTGAAAATTAATTTTTCGATTTTTTTAGAAAATTGCTCGCCTAAACAGGGGGAAAGAGACTCCACTCCCATACGATTTTTTTCTTATCTCAACTAAACCTTCACGCTCTAGCTTTTTCTCACACCTTATGTGAATCATCCTGTATACAAACATAGTAACAATAAAAAAAATAAATACATACTGCCAAACTACATGATTAAAAAAAAAAAACAATTTTAATAAAAATGGAAAATTTTCTAGAGAAGTAGGTAGGTACCATAAATTGATCTTTTTGAGTTATATTATTTTATTTCTGTTTTTTATATGAAATTTAGTTACGTTCAAATATTTTTTTTTGGTTCACTCCACTAAAGGTTTATATTTTATATGTTTCTCAATGTTCACCGTACTGTATCTACCTACTAATCTAAGAATCAAAAATTATTTTTTTTAAATAAAAAATTCAATGATCATTATGAATTCACTCTTCACTCATCAAAACAAGAAAGCAAACAAAAGTAACAACAGCAACAATAATCAGTTTTCACATTTCATATTCTTCTTACAATCATTAGATACTTAATTACATACTGAGCCCTCCTACCACACCACCCTTCGATCGCATTGTGTAAAGCTCTCAAATATGTACACACAAAATCTATTCTCATTATTCTTTACATTTTACTTACGTGTTGTTATTTCTGAATTCTGAGCTCTGTCCATTATCACATCACTCACACCACCCTCAGCAACCTTTGTGTAAAGCGTGCCACTGCCATTCCACATATACTTATCCTTATACCTTATAGGACCAAATAACGACAGCAACAAAAAAAAAAAAAAAACAAAGCACAACAAAAATATTCTCGTCGCTCACCCCCTTCTAAGCAATCAATGTTGGCGGTTCACGCAATCTCACTCACACAAACTCACATTCGTCTCGCTTTTTTTGGCATCTGTGTTGCAACCTTGCAACTCATAAATAATATTCCTTGGTTCTCCTCTCTCTTGACAATTACACATACATAAATAGATCTTCGAATAAAAACCATCTTATGGCGATTTGAAGAACTAAAATTTCGAAATATTTGAAAATAACGACTTTTTATTAAAAAAAAGACTTTTATAAAACGTATTATTTTTTAATAAAAAGAAGCTTTGTATGCTTGTTTTTTTTATTGAATTATATTATTAAAATATGTATATCATTTTAAAAAAGTTTTGTACTATTCGTATCATATTTAGTTATTCAAAAACACTATTAAAAATTAGAAAATTTAATTGTTTTTAAAAGCTTATAATTCAAAAATGGTGACTAATTGCAAAAATCAGTCACGAACAAATGGAAGCCCTATTTATTACCTTTAAAAATATATATATATTATAGGACTACCCCTCTCCTGTTTTCAGATCGGTCTGAAAGCATTTGGCAGTTTTTCGTAATTTCTCGAAACCTGTCATCGGAATTTTTGAATAAAACAAACAAAAATCAAAAAAAAAAAGCTCGAACATTTGGAAGCCAAGATATCAGTCTTTCATATGCAGTTTAAATTTTGGCAATACGTGGTTCCAGGGCTAAGATCCGTATGCAACCGTTTTGCCAATTTTCCACTTTTATCGAAAATATGGGTGGAGGCCTCTTAATAATCTGTTGATCGTCAAGGTATACGTGTTCTATACCTGAGTGTTATATCAATGTAAATGGCATTAAATGTGGTTATTATAATGTTAAACGTACATATATACATATATATTATATATATGCATAGGCGCCCTCACGGTGGGACAAGAAGGGGCACTTGACCCCTCTCCCCTGGCTCTTAGCCAAAATACATTTTTTTATTTTTTTTTTTAACTAGGGACTTATGACAAAAACGACTGTTTTCTTGTGATTTTCAGTCGAATGGAATGGTTTTCCTCCCCGCCTGGCTTGTGTCTATTCACTAGTTAGCAGATAAGTCCAAGAGATCGCCACTCTGAAACGAAACACTAATTTTGGTGAACAATAGGCCATTAAAATCCATTTTGAATGAATAATTCAAAAAGTTCCATTAAATAGTGCCTACTGCTTGCCTGATTTATTTCAGTAGTAGGTATACAAAATTTTTATTACAAAAAATCTTTATATTTATTATTAGTTTTTTCAAAATCCACGGGTTGCCCTCCTGGCATTTTACAAAAGACATAGGAATTAATAAAAAACAAGCATACAATTTATTTTTAATTATTGAGGTTTAAGTGTAATAGACAAAATGTATTATATCTTAAAATGGGTGAAGATCTAAGCTCCATCGAAATAGACTATAACGAGCATATGACTTTTGTTCACTGTTCCAAAAACACTGAATGTGATGAAACAAAAACTTTTACGGTTTTCAGGGATGGAACGTAGGTAGGATCAATCAAAAAACGACGAGTAGCAAAAATCATATAAGCCGTGTTTTTAAGTGCATTTTTATATTCGCTTAAAAAAAGTCCATGTTAAATACAACAACAATTTGATATAATTTTTCGTTTTACATATTTAATGTGGCCTTTTTGTAGCGAAGATAAAAATGCACTAAAAGACACCCCGAATGATAGACTGCAGGCTCAAAACTTACTGAAGATTTCCCGGAGAGGAAAAGAGTTATCAGCAAGATCAGACTTCTAAAGAAGAGAAATAGAAATTTCAGAAATCATTACAAATTATTGTAAAAAAATTACCTCGTGTTATAACATAACCTAGAACGAACGAATTTTTGAATTTTTGAACATGAATATGCATTAAAAAAACGTGATGTTTTATAGAATATTTATTTCAGATTCTAGTTCACCCCACCTAAAAACTTATGAAAAGTGTACTTTGTTTCTTCGGCAAAAAAATTGTGTGGACCAGCGATTTACGAGTATTTTGAAAAGCAGAATTTCGAGCATTGAGCTTCTTAAATATTTAAGTAGGAAAATATCTGCATGAAAAATGTAAAGTTAGTAATAAAAAGTTGCCAAAGAATAATTGATGGAAAATTCTTTGAATGTTTACCTGTTGTACACTAATTAAACAAAATTAAACAAAAGATTTTTTTTAAATATCTTGTTAAATAATATGAAAAAAAATAACATCAAAAGTATACCCTTTTTAAAAACTTTTTTATTTCAGAAATAACTTTGTGTGGAAAAAAGAAAACATTCGTTGAAGCTTTAGACACTAGAGGCTAGAGCTTAAACGGATAAATTTTTGTTTTAAAGCAGAACTTAAAAGAATTATTTATAAAACTGACATACATAAGCCAAACAAATAAATCAACTTTTTAGGAAAAAAAATATGTTGTCACAAAAATGGCAGTTTAGCTTTGTGCACACCATAACACCGTTTTTTTTTTTTATTGTATTGACCTGGAGCCTGCTTAAAAACCTTAAATTTGTACCCTCAGAGAACATTAATTTAAATATATTTACGAACTTCAATTCAGCAATGAATTCTAACTGCGAATGATCCGATATTTCCACACTATCTTTATACTCTTTATACTCTATTAATAAAATCACTTGTAATTACAAGTCCATCACTAATAACTAATGTATGCACAAATAGTTTTATGAAACAGATAAATTCGCCCCACTTGTACATAAATTTACTTGTAGCTACACTTGTAGCTACTTGTAGTTGTTAGTCTATTTAAATTTTTTATGGAACAATAATTTTCTAATAACTTACAATCTACAAGTGAATTCACAAATAATTATTAGTCTTGTAGTTTTTTATGAAGTAGGCCCCTGATTGATTTAGCTACATATATATTACGAAATTTTCTGAATGCGACTTTTTTTCCTCGTGAACATTTTTCTTTGCGACCGTTTCAAATTTCTCGCGGGCAACACTGTTATGAAGTATTAATTCATGTTGAAGGTAGAAGCAGAGTAAAATTAAACTTCAAATTGCCAAAAATCAAACGACTATGGGATCTTAGCAATTCATAAATGAAATGAGATACATACATACTTGCAGAAAATAGTATACCATTTGAAAGGGTTAGTGGATGTTTGGTCAAACAACATAATCCCAAAAAACAAATTTCTTGAAGAAAACCGAACAAAACAAAATCCCAAAATAAAATATTTCAAAAACCAAATCCCCGGGAGAAAATCCCAAAAAGAAGTTGTGCAAATACTGAATCTGCAGGAAAGGAGGGGACTTACAGTTTACTGCCGAATCCGACCAGCTAAGGTGAGTGGCACGTTTTCAGGAGATACTTTTGAAGCATTTGTCACTTCCTCTGAAGAGGCAGTAGCCCTGAAACACACTTTTTGTGTTTAGGTCTTAGGTGGCAGTAGCTGGGAATCGAACCCAGAACTCTCGCATGACAGTCCAACGCCCTTATCATTACGCCACGGGCTATTACGAGTCTATAAAACGAATCTAAAATAATAAACATAGAAATTTTTGACTTTTGACCAAAATTTTAAACTAATTTTTATTTTTAAACTACTTGACCACGACCAATGTTGTATCACCTTACCACATTGAAAATATGCCTGTTTTATTATACATTACTTCAATTAATTCCAAATGCAAAAAGTTCAAAATGTATGTACCTTTTATAAAAATGTTGCAACAGGAAGGCTTTGAAAAAATTGAAAATATCATGCTATATTTTCAACAGAAGTCATTTTAAAAATTTCAAGTTTCTGCAACTAAGAAAAAACTCAGATACAGTAAAACCCGCTCAAGAGAAACTGCAAAATGTCACAGTCTTTCTTTCACTTAAGCCGGTTTTTCACTTAAACGAACCCCGCTTAAGTGAAAAAATATTTCACTTAAGCGGAGTCCGGATAAGTGAAAAAAAATTCATTTAAGCGGATCTAAAAATTCCATTAAGCGGAAAATTAATGCTAGAAACAATTGTATTTAGCTTTTTTATCTTTGAATTATAAAAATGTAATTTTCTTTTTAATAAATGTCAAAATACGTATACCTCTTGAGCCATTTAAAATGTTGTTTTGGATTTTTGTTTGAGAGGACAAAGTAATTTGATTATAAAATGTAAATGTAAACGATTGTGAAATAATCGGCATTTCAAATGTCATTTTCGTGGTGAAAATGGTAAAGGTGAAAAATAAAGAAGAAACGAAAGCATTTAGCAAATTTTTCGTTCTGTGCGTTTCAATTTTTTTTTTCACTTAAAAGAGTTTTTTTTTTCAATGAAAAATATAAAATTGAACTGAAAATATGTTTCAGGTATGCGGGTTTTTTACTTAAGCGAGTTGCGCATAAACGGAGTGTTTTAAAGGTAATTGGTCGAAAAATACTCGGGGATGAAAAAAGTGTTTCAGATAAGCGGGTTTTTTCTCTTAAGCGGGTATCTCTTAAGCGGGTCTCACTGAAGTACATAAGAAGAGCAGAAATATGGTAGCGGGGAGATTCTGTTGTTGGAGAACTGTTGAGCGGTTTTTATTTAACTGCTGGATCCTCTAGGTTAACCCCCCAGATGTCACCTTCCAAACACCAAATCATATTTGAGAGTCGGATACAGTTTTTTCGCGTTTACCTGTCCCTTTCTTTAAAGCCATCCTCTAAATATAAAAAAATAAAGAATTTTCAAAATCGAACAGTGGTTTATGAGAAATGTATGCGCGCTGCTGCAACTTGTTGGCAAACTGCAAAATTAATTTTAACCACACAGAGGACTTCCACCTGATATTTCCTCAAGTTTTGAGAAAAATTAGAGCGTATTTTCTGTAATACATAACTCTGAAAATGTATGCACTGTTGCGCATTAATAAACACACAAACACTCTCGCACTTAATATTTTCTTTAATTTTGTGTTAAGTCGTGCATTCGCTGTTCAAGTGTTCACCTTGCTGGCAAACTGCTAGGACGATTTTAACCAAATAAAGACAGGAACATTCCTGGACTTCTATCTAAGATTTCCTGAAATTATGAGCTCCATTGGTATGGTGGTTTTGGAGTCTATAAGCCTCATACAATCTAACGTTCATTTTAAAATACACATAGCTAGTCTTTAAATTCTCTGAAATTATCCAATTTTTCTGCGCAATTTTCTCATTTTTTTCTTTCCGTATAAGAATTCTCTACTGCATAGTTTATAGATCGAAGCGAAGTGAAATTTTCATACAAAAAAATATCTTTTTTCCCAGGCGTGAAAAATTGAATTAAATGCAATTATTTAAGCGACAAGGGACTTATCTAAACCATAAAACAAAATTTATTTTCTTTGCAAACCTTTCGACAGGAGATTTATTTATGTTTCATTTCGATTTCACTTCGCATTGATGTATAAACTAGGCTTAAGTAGGTATGTATGTATTAGAAAAAAAAGATTAATGGAATCGGTAAAGTCATTCTCAAGTTATGGCGTGACCAAGACAAGGATTAATTTTTATAATTTTTATATAGGTATTTATATACAATGAAGGGTAACAAAACTGCACTGCAGAGTGCAGACACACAGCAATCCGATTCCAGCTGTTTACAAGAAAAAATTGTAACAAACAAAAAATATTCAAAAACAAAAACCAAATATGTACATACCTACTTAAAATATTTCTTTGTGATATTTGTTTCAACCCAGAATCAATTTTTCAATTTTCTTTTCTAAATGAAATAAAAATTAATTTTAAAACTCAAAATTTTGACAAAAATACAAATTTAATTTTTTTTTAAAGGTGTGTTATCTGTTTTGTCTTAAATATTTATTGCTCTTATCCATTAGTAACGTAAGTCAAACATGTTTACTTTCCTCAAGAAACCTTCAGAAGCTAAAGCAGCTATATGTAAGTATATATCAGTACAACAAATGGTTCCTTCGTGCTTTTTTTATTATTCCCTTGACCAATTTTCTTCTCCAAAAACTAAATTTCGAAACGCTTTTAGTTTCTGAGTAACTTTCATATTTCATTTAGTCAATGTTGAAAACGTAAAAATTACGCAACCTATCTACCTACATAGATATTTTATTCATACAATTTCTCTTTTAACCAATTCAATACCACAATTCGCATGAATTTTGCTTAAACTTTCAGTGAAAATGATTAACGACGAAACTAAACTTTTGCATCCATTTCGAACACTCGCTCTCTAGCGAACCCAGAAGTGGCATTAGGAACAGAAAGTAGTTACACTACGACTACACCACTGGCCACTAAACCACATGTAGGTTGTATAACAGCGTTTGAAAGAAACTTCAAAAACTCACTAAATTCACAAGCAATTCCCAATTCTTAAAACGCCATAACAATCCACGAGAAGCCCAAGGAACACATAAGAAAAAAAAAAACTTTCTTTTCAGCTTTCTCTGTTTTCTTGAATTGTGGTTATACAAAACAACCCTCTAGCCTGCCCGGAGCTTTAGAGAGGGAAATAGAGAATCAGACACGCAACTTCGCCGGAACGTCGTTGTTCGAAAACTTCAAAACTTTATCAAATAAATCAAGAAATTAATTAAATTTGACACTTTGACTTCCAAGAAATAGAACGAGTGAGTGTGCGACGGAGTAAAAAGGGGAGGATGATGAAGATGTGCTTTAGTGAAATGGAAATGCGTTTTCAGTTTGATGGTTGGCTTTGTTCGTTTCTTCTTCGATACCACAGTTCTGATCTGACTAATCAATTGATAAAAGCAAACAAACATTACTGAAGGTTGATTCGTTTTTCCCCAAAGCATTAGCCAGCTGAACCCCTGACCGATTCTTAACTTTAGTTTGATTTAGAACCTTCCATATCCCACTTTTTGCAAGTTAGATAGATATTTTTATCATTTTACTCTGGTTTTTTTTTTTTTTTTTGAAAGAAATACTTCACAGCTTATAGCGTGGGCCAAAAACGTGCCTATTATAATAAAACCGTTTTCAACTCACACATTTTTTATGACCAATACAAAGTGCTACCGTTAAACGTAAAATATTTTCTTTTCAAGTGTCGACGCGCATTTTTCCCATTCACTTCGGATCGACTGCGGCGTTTTCCCGATTTTTTTTCTACAAATGGTAAAGCAAAGCTTATCGCTTGAAAGAGAATGCTTACTTCCGACTGCGGCAAAATAAACCAAAGTAAACGTATAGGTTGTAAGCACTTGCTCAATCAACTTAAATTAAAAAAAAATCTATATTCGGCCTTCGGGTTTTTTTCAGGACGATCAACTGTGGAAAATGAACTGATAAGAACGATGAAAAAAAGCTTCGAGCGATTACACAGTAGAGCTGAGAGGTTTTTTTTTGCTACTTTAAGGAGACTTATAAGAACTTTGTAGTTGGTTAAGTTCAGAGCATCTCTTTTCTTATGGATGGAATACACTTACCTATACCGAGGTTTCATTCACCAGGTATACTTTCATCCGGCCAAATTTTGCAGATAAGTTTGTGCATGCTCCCTAACAAGTCCAAGTCTACCGCTGCTTTGAAAATAGTAACGATTGACTGCCTGAACAGAATATAATGCTGGAACTAGATCAGCAGACGGAACTGGAAGAGCTGTAAAAAGTGTCGCATGTTATTTTTTTGAAAGTATTTTGTTGTAATTTATTTGACGACTCTTAAGCCGATCAGACTATTAAATCTCTAATGAAAATTTTGATTTGAAAAACTATTACTTTCACTGAGGATTGATATGGCATTTGCATTATTGCTTCCCTCCGTACAATCTTTTTTGATAATAAATCAAAATTCAAGACCAAGAAGAGCTATATTATTATTATTATTTTGTCTTCGTTTGTTTCAAATGTTTGTCTCGGTCATATTGAATTAAAAATTCCTTCTCTAAAGTTTTACTTTGCGAATCTTTGACTTGCCTTTATGGTTCCAAAAAAAAAACTTATATTGCATATACAAAAGAACGACCAGCATGAAAAACTGCTGTTTTCAAGTTAATTTTTTGGAAAATGAGCAAAATAAAGTTTGGTCCGTTGTTATTTTTTTGATCGATGGATTCAGCCGAATGTTCTTTCTCCTTTCAGTTCAGTTGATGTATTTATAAATTGAGAAGGCAAAATTATATCAAAAACTTGATGCTCACAGTATACAATACGAGATATAGAGCTAGGTGGTGTGGGGGAGGGGTAAAATAAATAACATCAGAGTTCCCTTCAGAGAACTCTATCTGAAGCTATATATAATATGATTGTATAAATTGTGTATGATGCCATAAAAACGAATAAAAATAAAGGAGTAGCTAGGTAGGAAGGTAAGTAGGTGTAATGGGGGAGAAAGTTTTATGTATTTTATAAATATATATTATATTACTTTAGTAAGGAGGCATCCCCAGACATAAATAAATATGAATAAAATGAACGAAAACATTTTGTTGGACATAAATTCAGAAATTCGGATGGGAAACCTAAGTGATAAATATGTATATAAAAATGTTGGTGGTCAAATATTTTTAATTTTCTTTTATGTAGGTAATAAATACAGGTCTGAGTATTTATAGGGGATTGAAATACATTTTTTTTGTACTAGGAATGAATGTCAACCTTAAAAGACTCATAACGAAAATCATTATGAATTACCTCTCGCTCATGAGTTATATTTAATTTTGCTCATGCTCACAAGTGATCAATTTATAAAAGCTCACGCCACTCTCATACTGCTCAATGACGAAACTACCCCGTCGTGAGCGAGAGAGGAGAGCGAGTCCATTTACTGCTCGCGATCGGGAGCAATTATTTATGTTTTAGAATGATAATACATTCTTATTAGAATCAAGTCAAAATTATAATTTTCTATCAAATATTAATTAAGTTTAGATATATGAGAATATTAGCATGAGATTTTTCGATAGTTTTGTTCTTAATTTTGATAATAAATTTTTTAACACTTTGTTCTCACTTCTTTTTGTCTTTGCGGTTATCTATCAAATAAATTATTCGTTGAGCACTTTAACTCATAAGTGTGTATACTGTGTTGGGAAAAAACATCGTGTGCATCCTTACAAATTCAGGTATCTACTTATAAGAAACATCTAAAATGCTAAATGTTTCCAAAAAACGGAATTTACTGGTCTCATGAAGGGTGCATGCATATATGCATAATTCTAAAAAAAAAAAAAAAAATAATCCTCTAATGTGTATCTACTAAATATATTGGAAGAACCCACTACGAACTAGGATTCGAATGTGCCCTATTACACGTTGACTCTTTTAGAGTCATGACTCGAAATTGAATGAGTGCGAAGGTGAAATCCGATCTTTTTTCTCCTTCGCACTCATTCAATTTCGAGAGTCATGACTCCAAAAGAGTCAACGTGTAATAGGGCACAATGCAATCAAAGAATTCATTAGTTACAGATACAGCATATCCTACTCTTAACATATATTTTAAAAACTGGAACTTATGTTTCTGAAAACCGATAGTGATGGGATGTATATTTTTGAACGGGCAGGCCAACTTCAAGTGCAATTCTATTCTAGGTTTTTTTTGCTATAATAACTTATCCAAAAATACTGTTTTGCAAATACCAAAAATATGTATTTTGGCATGTTAAAGGCACCAATTTCTCCATTGATCTAAGTGAGACACGTTCTCTACGGCCAAATCTGATTCTGGTATGAGCTGCGTGCACGTGCTTATTAGGAAGTGTGCTGGGGTAAGAATGGCAAAGTCATCGGAGTTGTCGGTCAAAAGACATAGAGGCCTCGAGTTTAAACATGCTTCTTTTCTGTTAGCGTGCTGAGCTCCTCAAATGGAGCTCCGTGTTAGCTCCCTAAAATTTTTCTCCGCAATCGCTGTACAAATATGGCGAAACATACTTTGTAGATTTTTCCTACACGCCTTTCGAAGCCCTTACCTCTATCGGTCTTGCGTAGTTCATCCCGGTGTGCGTAATGGGCGAGAGACTCTGACTCGAGGGGCTGGTAAGTTTCAATTTCAATTTCAATTTCAATTTATTTGTAATACATAAAGGCGTTTGTACATTAAGATTATTATCTTTTATAGTACTTAGAGATAAGGTATATAGATTAGGTATATAATTTTTTATGAATTCAATTATTTATAAGAGCTTAAAACTAAAATTTAAAATTTATATTTATAAGAAGAAAACAGAAATATAGTTATTTTAAGGCATAGGGGAAAAAAAAAGAAGATAGTAGTGAAAGTTTAGAGATAAAGAAAAGGAATAGATATGTTAACGTAAGAGAAGAAAAGTAAAGAAAAATTGCATTTTTGAAGCGCGCGGCGTTAGAGGTTGTCCTTATACCAATTGGTAGCGAGTTCCATAATTTAACAGCGTGAATAAAAAATAAACGGGATGAATTGAGATAGCGGTAACGTGATGGAATTATACTTAAAGTTCTGAGAGAGCGAGCAAAATTTAGTTTTTCATACAAATACAGTGGGGTCTTACCAGTAATGAGATTATGTAAAAAGATACAATTTCTGGCATCAATATAATTAGTTAGAGTTGTTCCCAAAAGATTTTTTACATGATGAGAAATATGGTCATATCTGCGGAGTCCATGAATGTATCTAACTGAGTCATTTAATGCTACTTGCAGTTTACGTTGGGATAAAGAATCAACATTGGGGTATACGACTTCAGAGTAAGTGATAAGGGGTAAAATGAGGCTTTTAACAAGTCTACTTCTTGTATCGGGTGGGGTAAAGCTGGCAGCCATCCACAACTTTCGAAGACATCCATATATTTTACCTATGACAACGTTAGTATGGTCATATCCGGAGAGATTAGAGTTCAATACAAAACCCAGACTTGTCACAGTATGAACAATCTTCAATCTATTTACAGAAAGTAAAATATCGGGTAAAGCATCAAATTCCCCATCAGCTGTTGCATCGGATTGGCTTTAAACCAAAAGTAGATAACGCAGTGGTGAATATATTTTTTTGACGCTTCTCTTGAGGTCGAAAATCCAATATTTGTTGCGTAGATACGCGACCAATTGTTCCAATCCACCATGGAGCGTTTTTTCGTGGGCTTCGCGGATGAGCAGTTTCGAAAAACAGTGTTCTGATTTTAAGATGATTTTTGATGTCTGCTCAAATTCCAGATTTGAATTCTGAAAACTTCCTCTAACTCGCATAAGACCTTAAAAACTTCCAGAAAGTTTGAGAGCAAGAAAATAATGTACCTACAAAAGTAAAATTTTGTTTTTATTGTTTGTTTTGGTTTTTGTGGAATAAATAAGCCCTTCTTTAAGTAAGTTTGCTTCCTTATTTAAAAACAGAATATTTATTAGGTATCTAGGTACTTTTTAGGTTTCATTTAACAAAATATTAATTAAATCCAAGTGCGTTAAGCCCAAAACAGATGTGCAGCTTTTTCCAATGCAGCGAAAATAAATTTACACAGGTTCTTATGAGAGCTGACATATTCCAGGCTCTGCATGCAGCCTTTGCTGCACGATATCTCTATTTCTAAATTCGCTGCATGGGAAAAAGCTGCACATCTGTTTTGGGCTTAAGGAGTGTTTAAATTACATTTTATTTTGAATTGTATTATATTTTAATTTTTTGGCGTGGATCGTTGTTTTTTGCTTGTAAAAAATATGAAAATGATGTGATATTGTTGGCTATCTTAATTTTTTTTTTTTTGTAGTAGGTACGTATTGTTTTCAGCACCGTTGGCGTTGTCTCATAAATTAAATATGATTTTTTATTTGTACCTAAACCAAAATTTTTTTTGATTTATGTGGTTCATGTCGTTTTCGATTAAGAATAATTCCAAACAATTACATATTTTAGTGAACATTTTGTGTGTACATGTACATATTTAAATGTCTAGTGGTACAGTTTACACCGTACAAATATATAAACAACTGATTTAGTGCCCGTTGTCTGTTAACTTGTGGATATGTAGCTATGTCTACGATGAATTTATTTTTGATAATGTGGGCCTGTGTTACGGTTTTCTATCGGTACCAACTTAAGCGAAATTAGAATTTTAAATTAAAGGAACACTTATTAGCTTTGTGTTACAATGGAAACGCTTGTCCTTTTATAAAAATAATAAATGATGTTCATTTAATAACGAACAAAAACGAAGTGAAAAATATTTAACAGAATACCTACTTTTTTTTTACAAACATAATAACAAACATTTTCTATATAAATATACAGTAGTTATTGCTAAAGTGTTTCAATATACTTCTCACACTCCATCTCAATAACTATGTATTGCAACTAAATTTTATGATAATCCAAGTAATTTTCTAAATATATCAAACTTAATATTAACATTAAAAATGTTTATAGGATCGTTTTAAGAAAATTGTGGTGTTACCAAAATGATTAAATGAAATAAATTCAATAAATCAGAAATGAACACAACGAAATTTTTGGTTGGTGCTACTAAAGGAATGACCGAAATGATTGAAATGAACACATGAATTTAGAATATGAAAAATGAATTCCAGCGTATAGGGTGACAACTATCAAATTGTTGGTTGGTGTTACTAAAACATTACTAGAATGATAAAAATAAGTAAACGAACACAAGCGACGAATTACAGTAGGCGTAGGTATACGGGCGCAGGGACATAAGGCCCAGGGACATAAAGCCCAAATTTTATATTTGAGGCCTATGTCTCACTTGAGTGGGACATAAAGCCGAAATTGAATTTGGGCGTTAAGTCCCACTCAAGTGAGACCCAAGCCCCAAATATATTTTGTTAAAAATGGGACATAAATCCCAAATTTCTAAGAAGCAAAGAAAAGTAAAAAGATTTCGCATTTCAATACAATAAACAATAACTTTTTGGTGTTTTATTTGAATGAAAATAAGGAAAAACAAAATTCACGATAACTAAAACTCAGGCGCTGTAAAATAATAACGGTTTTTGTAGAGGGGTTTAATGCAATCATTTTTTACTATGGGAGCAGGGGGTTTGCAACAAGCAAAAGAAACTTTGCATACACCCAACCTGCAACGCGGCGTATAAACAGTGAGATATGTAAGGGGGGGGGGGGGCATGCTGCCCCCTGCTACCCCCCTGCTTGGCCTCCTATAGGATTTGGGGTAGGTGCGAGGTTGGGTGTAGGCAAAGTTTCTTTTGCATTAAAAGAATCTGGATTTAAAGAAACTTTGAAAAAACGAAGAAAAGTATTGTTCGTCGTCAAAAAACAAGCTAAAAGACCACAGATAATAGAGTTACGTAGATATCACATCCCATACAAACAATAATGATAACTTCTTCAATGTTTTTTGCTTGTAATCCCTTTTTCTTTTTTCTATAAAATCGAATCGGTTGGCCAAAATACTTATGTACTATAGCTGGTGTTTTGTTTTTATGTGTATGTGTGTGTATCTATCTTTTATATAATCATATATAGTATAACGGGCCCACAAATTTGATTAAACTGGTACGTACGTCTACGTCCCAGTGATCATATTTTTTTCTTCTGCATGCGATATCTATGGAACTATACCTAGTGTCTGTGCTAAGACTTTAAACATTATTAATACATTAATTATTTTTTTTTGATCTCAATTACCAAATTTATGAAGTTTATTTTGAAGTTTTAAGAATTTCAAAGACTTAGGCCTTATTACCCGACCGTAGTTTAATATGGCCTATTGACAAGGTTTTTAAGAATGTTGAATTTTGTTTTCGTTTAAGGCAGAAGTTTTTCAAAGTAATATATCTGCAACATCAACTAACAATAAAATTTGTTCAATTTGATAAATAGTTTTCGTTTTATTTTAAATCTCCCTTAGCTAGGTCTTATTAGCCGCACCTACCTTATGAGTTTTAATATCAGATTAAAAAAAAAAACGATTATTTTGGTTAAATAGAAAAGACAAGATTTATTTTTTGCCAAATGGAAAGTGACATTAAATACACCTAGAAACTTCATAACCTATAATGGTATCTGAAACAGCTACTGGTATGTATTACGTTTTAATTAATTTGTAAAGATTGTAAAGATTAGTCATGTGTTTTATTTATCTAGCAAAATAAAATCATTTTCAATGTCCCCATGGTTACTCTATGAGTGAAATCTGTAAATTTTTTGTAAAGGCTTTGTTAAAATATCTGCTATCATTTCCTCAGTTGGGCAGTATTTATACCTAATTTCTTTTAATATATTTAGTTCTCGAGAAAAGTAGTATTTTACATCAATATGTTTTGTTCTTGAGTTAATTTTATCTTCTTCTAATAATTTTAAGGAACTTTGACTATCTTCATATATCAATACGTCAAATATTTTGAATTGAAAATCTTTAAAGTACATTTTTAGCCAAACTGCTTCTTGAGATGCTGCAGCTAGGGCAACAAATTCTGCTTCAGTTGACGATAAAGTAACATTTTTGTTTGTTTACGACTTGCATAACTGATAACATCAAAACCAATTTTGAAAACATAACCACTTGTTGATTTTCGATCCTTCAAATCTCCAGCCCAATCAGCATCAGCGTATCCAGTTAAATTTAAGTCCTTATTTAAAGTACTTTCTACACAGAGCTTTTCGTTCCTTTTAAGTATCTAAATACTCGTTTAACTTCATTCCAAGTGTCAATGTAATTTTCTTGGTGCATTAGAAAATTGAATGAATTCCCAAATAAAATGATAAATTTCCCAAGTCAGAAATTTCAAAATGTTCTTTTATGTTGTTGATGGTCTCTTGTATTAAATTATCGTCTCTGCTGGAAATGATGATATCGTCTACGTACAATAAAATTATATTCAGATTGTTGTTTTTTTCTTTTATATACATGCATGGATCAGCCTTTTCCCTTCTGAATCCAAATTTATTGAGCACGTCATTAATTTTGTGACTCCAATATCGAGCTGATGGCTTAAGCCCATAGATACTTTTATTTAATTTGCATACTAGATTCTCTTTTCAAGGAAATGGTATCCTTCTGGCTGTTTAAGGTAAATTTCGGTATCTAAATAACTGTTTAGAAAAACCGTTTTCACATCCGAATGTTTAACTATCATATCTTCGTTCATGGATATTGCTAAAAGCACCCTTAGTGTAGTCTGTTTCACAACCAGTGCAAAGACTTGATCGTAATCTTCTCCATATTTTTGTGAAAACCCCTGAGCAACGAAACGAGCTTTGTATCTACAATTCCCATCAGCAGATCTTTTCAATTTGTAAATCCATTTACAACCAATAGCCTTTCTTCCTTTCGGTAGTTTCGTTAAATTCCAAGTATTTTTTGTTTTAATCGAAGCAATTTCATCTTCCATAGCTTGGATCCAATGAATTCTTTCAGAACAAGACACAGCTTGACGATATTTCGAAGGCTCTTCACCAGTTGCTGCTTTTATTACCAACCGATCAGGTGGAATGCCTTTTGTTGATCTTGAAGAAATTCTTGTATGGTCTAATTGAACAGCTTCTTCCTCTTGTTGAGTATTTTTGTCATTTTCCGACAATCCGTCATTGTTTTCTTGACATTTTAAATTTATTAAAACTTCATTTTCTTTTAAATTTCTATTTTTAAATCAATTATCATCACTATTTTGGTAAGTATGTGTGGACTCAATAATTTCAACATTTCTACTAATCAAAATTTCATTAGTCTTTGTGTCAAGTAATCGATACCCTTTGATTCTTCAGAATATCCCACAAGTATGTATTTGTTTGCCACTTTGTCTAGTTTTCTACGATTTTGTTTTGGAATTTGGGCATATGCTTCTGATCCGAAAATTTTTATGTGACTCATAGATGGTTTCACTCCCAACCAAAGTTCGTATGGCGTTACCGTTGTAGCTTTCCCTGGGAGACGATTCTCTACATAGTTAGCAGTGTTAACAGATTCTGCCCAGTAATTCAAATCTATTCCATAAGACTTCTATTCTTTCTTTCTGCAACTCCATTTTGCTCTGGAGTATAAGGCGCAGTAAGCTGTTGAACTATTCCCTTGCTTTTCAGAAAGATACTCATTTTCATACTTAAGTATTCACCTCCTCTATAAGAACGTAAAACTTTTATTTGTTTTGCCAGAATTATTTTCTACTAAAGCAACAAACTCTTTAATTTTGTTTAAGGCTTCACTCTTCTTTTTAAGAAAATATACCATGCAATATCGACTATAGTCACCAATTAAAGTTAAAAAATATAGGTCCACACAAATCACTATGTATTAAGTCCAAAATATTTGAAGCTCGATTGTTTGAAAAATTCGGAAACACTTTTCTTGTAATTTACCTTGCAAACAAATTTCACATTTCAAATTGCAAGAACAACCTTTTAATGAAACACCAGTTATGTCATCATTATTTATTCCAATTTTTATTGCATCTATATCTCTGTGTCCAAAACGGCGATGCCATATATGAATACATTCAGTTTTTGTATTGTTTGAAGTTTTGTTAAAATAATTGCTTACATCCAATTTGTATAAATTTTTTTCCAAGAAAGCAGTAGCATAAACGGAATGGTCATGTAGAATAACACACGGAATGGTCATGTAGAACAACACGGTTTTTGTTTTTAAAAGTAACTTCAAAACCATTTGCTGATTTGCAAATTACTATCTAATTGTGGCACAAATGAGACGTTTCGAACGGTTATTGTCTTATTACCACATCGTAACATTCCTTGACCAGAACCCTTGGCTGTTATTTCAGTTCCATCAGCTAAGAAAATCTTTTCATTTAAATTTTCATCAAGATAGGAAGAGAATGATTTATCACACCTCATGTGAAATTTTAATTGGTTTTGTTTTCTTGAAATGATTTGTTTGCTTTATGCTGACCATCCCTCATAAAAGTCTTTATGTTTGGACAATTTCTCTTTAAGTGTCCATTTTCGCCGCAATGATAACATTTAGGAATAAATTTATATTTACCTTGTGTTTTCAATACTACTTCAGTACTGACATCTGTCAGTCCTTCTTGCCGTCTTTAAAGTCTTGAATGAGTTTTTCTTTCACCAAATTGCTTCATCTCTGACCTCAAGAGCAGTGATTAGTTATGTATAGTCATCAGGTAAACTTCCCAGTAGAAAAGCAACTACTAAGTTTTCAGCGAGCACTTCACGTAGTCCACTTAAACGATCAACTGTATCTAATATATAATTTATGTGACTCTCTGTGTCTCTGTTGTTTGGTCTTCCTTAAGATGCATCCTGCAAAGTTTCTTTAACATCGAAACTTTATTTGAAAGCGATGATTTTTCGTGATTTTTCTTCAAAGCTTGCCAATATCCTTTTGAAGTTTCCAGTTTCCGAAGATGTATTAGTTGATTATCTTCAACTAAGAGCCCAATTATAGCTCTAGCTTTTCTGTCTTTTACCAACCAATTTTCATCTATTTTGGCTGGTCTTACATTGTTCTCAACATCCCAAAGTTCATCTTTCATAAGCAGCAATTCCAGTTTATATTTCCAGGCATGGCTTTGAAACCATCCTTGCTCTTTCATGATGCTTGTAGATCAAGATAAAATTAAAATTTTAAACCAAAGGGCCCATAACCTATTAGCTTTGTATTACAAGGGAAACGCTTGTCCTTTTATAAAAATAATAAATGATGTTTATTTAATAACGAACAAAAACGAAGTGAAAAATATTTAACAGAATAGGGTAGTGGCACCTATTCTCGAACGGCCCCAGTTACCGAACACTTTTTGGTAAAATCGTTATAGTTTCGTTATTTTTTAATTCTTCTCTTTCAAACCAATACAAATGCATTGCGGCATATTCCCTCTCCGATTTCAGAAAGTTCCTCACAGATTCAGTTATATTGTATGGCTTAAAAAAATCTCAGTTCTCAAAAGGTTTTTCAATAGTGCGGTTCGGTGAATTTTCATAAATAAAAAACTTGTTGTGAACTCGCGGGAAACTATTAATTTAGTAACGAAATTTTTAAAGTAAGTACTTGCAAATACTTTATTTATCAAATATATGCTTTTGTTTATAATATTTTGAAAAAAATTGCAAAATAAATTTAGGTTTAACTTGTTTTTTTAGCTGTTCGAGAATAGGAAACTAATTTTTGTCGAGTTTCCTTATTCCGAACATCTGTTCGAGAATAGGCAACTGCTTATTTTTTTTTTTTTAGGTTTTATATGGGAATTTGTGGGAAAATATATTGTCTTTAATTCTGTATACCTAAAACTGTGAAACAAATCGTTGCTCCTATTTTCGAACACCTTATTTTATGGTGTTCAAAAATGGAAAACAGCAGTTTTACGGTTTCCTATTTTCGAACAACATAATATTAGATGCGTTTTATTGGTATTTCATAGCTAGCGCAGCAATACAAGTTCAATAAAACGCTTTATCCACATTTATGCCCACTCATTATTTCTGTGGCTGTGAAAAACAATCAGCATTACCGATATAAGGTTGAAGGCTACACTCTTTGTTTACTGGCTCGTTTATCGGCAGTTTTGATTTTTGTTTATTGTTTACCAAGGGAAATTTTACTGCGCTATCTATAAATTTGGTAATAGAACACATCTTTTATATGATTCTCAATCTCATGTCAGCAGGTCACTAAAATGAATCGACAAAAAAAATACGATGAGTCCTTGCTAAAAGCTGCTTTAGGAGAGATAAGAAATAATTCCATGAGCATACGAGCTACCAGTAGAGAGTTCGGAGTTCCAATAACAACTCTCCATGACCGAATAAAGGGCAGAGCACCTGATAAGCTTCAAAGGCCAGGGCCATCAAGTGTTTTAACAGAATCAGAGGAACGCAGAATAGTTGACTGGCTTATCAATATTGCCAAATGTGGGTTTCCCCAGAAACCAAACGAGCTGCTGGATGTAGTGCAGAAAATTACACAAGAAGAACAGAGATCAACGCCGTTTAAAAACGGTAGACCGGGCAAAAAATGGTATTACGGTTTCATTAAACGCCATAGTACCGAACTTTCTTTACGTGTTCTCGAGGCCATCGGTTATCGCAACATCTTTCAAGTCAAATATTCGAATGAAAAGGATAACTTGACTGTTCTTTTTGTGTTTAGTGCAAACGGTGAAACATTGCCTCCAGTTGTCGTTTTTCCGTATCAAAAAGTGCCGTGCAAAATTGTTAATAGTATGCCGGAAGATTGGGTTGTAGGTCGCTCTGAAACAGGTTGGATGAGAACTGAAACGTTTTACGAGTATATCGCTAACGATTTTTCCAGTTGGCTGGATCTGCACCATGTTAAAAGACCAATTCTTCTATTGGTTGATGGGCATAAATCGCATATTTCTATGCATATTAGTGATTTTTGCTCTAATAACAATATTATTTTGTATTCACTCCCGCCAAACACAACACATATCATGCAGCCCGCTGACGTTGGGGCTTTCAAGGGACTCAAAAGTGATTTCCGCCAAACGGTAAGAGAGTGGAACAGTTTACCGGAAAATTTTGGGAAATCGGTTACAAAATCAAATTTTTGTCAGTTTTTGAAGCTTGTACTGGACAAGTCTGATAGGTCAACTATAATTAAGAATGCATTTAGAAAATGTGGAATATTCCCGTTCAATCCAAATGCCATCGATTTTTCTAAATGTATTCAAAATAATTTGGAAAAAGTGAACGAAACTGACAAAAACGAAAAAATATCTGAAAGCGAACTAAACATCACGAAAAAAGTATTGTTTTCCATGGAAACGAATCTTAAGAATAATGGCGTTGATTTTGAAAAATTAATGAAGACAGTGGGAGATTCTTTCAAAGAACATGAGTTCAGTAATGGTGCGGATGCTGAAGCCCCTCAATCATTCGATTTTGAAGATAGACTTATAACACCTATGCAAATGGACGAAATTTTAGAAAAAACGTCTATATTAATTGCTGAAGCCGACCAATTGCTGGGGAACGATGTTCTATCCGAACCAAACATCACTGAAGCCGAAATATTGGAAGATGCGTTAGACCAAATTTTAAACGAGGATGACTTGCATATAAGTAATAATACATAAACTTATCTTTTTAAATAGGTAGAACACTAATTTTGTAATGATTTCAGGTGATGCACCCATTACGCATATAGTAACAACTCCCACGACCTCCAGACCATCTATGTCACAACCAGTGATTATAGATTCACCAATCACTCCATCAACCAGCTTTGAAAACCATTTGAAATACCCAGACTCGATAAAAAATAAGAAAGGCGTGGATTTACCTCCAGCAAATAGAGCTCCAATGTCTATTTCATCAGCGAAATGGAAAGAATTTTACCGAAACCAAAAGCAGATAAAAGAACAAAAAAGGACATTGATTGACAACAAAAAAAAGTTACGAGAAGATCAACGTAAAAATAGATTCAAAACATTAAGCAAATCTAAAACAAAGAATTAAAAAAAAAACTTGTCAAAATTCAAAGCTAACAAATGTCGTAAAAAGGAAATTTGTGGTGAGTGTGAAGATGAGTTGAACACTGACACCGAAGATGATGGACTGAAAAACATTGGATGTGACCTCTGTAGCAAGTGGTATCACTTATCTTGTACCAAGCTTTGTACAAAAACATTTGAAGAAGCAGAAAAAGAAGAATTTATTTGCGATTCTTGCGCATAATTTTTGTTTAAACCATGTTTATTAAGGCGTATGAAAAGAAGTACCTACCTGTCAAATCAAAGTATTTACTGATAAAGACTGTTGCCAGCGACTTGTTCGCATAATTAATTAATGTATAACTTTATTCTTAGCCTACATTTATTTTTATTACCTAAGTATCTATATATGTGTATATATTATATACGTATATATTTATTTTATGTATTATATTTATTTTTATTACCTAATTATTTATTACCTAAAACGAGGCATATTGAATATGAAGTACCTGCCATTAATTTTGTGTGTTAAAATTAACATTTTAAATAATTTTTGACACTAAGACTGTATTTAAGACTTGTGAATATATACCTAAAATTAATTTAGAGCTTTTTATTTACACTGAAATGGTTTTAAATTACTTTACATTCGAGAAGAGCTCATATAATGCTGGTGTTCGAAATAAGGAAACTCTTTGTTCGGGTTTGGGAAACAGGTGTTCGGGAATAGGAAAAAGTGGTTGTTTTTCAATTTCAATTTATTTGTGAGAAATCCAACACAATAATGGAAAAAAATGGTATGAGGCATGAAAATATTTGAGTTTAGCTATCTGAATAAATTTACATTATATATCTAGGATGAATGAATGTATTTTTTACAGCTCCCTTACTATTTTAACTCGCTAAAGTGTTCGAGAACTGGTGCCACTACTTTTTTTTTACAAACATAAGTATAAACGTTTTCTATATAAATATCATACAGTAGTTATTGCTAAAGTGTTTCAATATACTTCTGTTCTAACAATACTTACTAAAAATATTTTCATATAAGGCGGAGGCCTAAGAAGTAAAAGCCAAGTTTTAGAAAGGTGCTACTGTAAGGTTAATAAGTATTTCTAATGGATTGTTAACACAATGTTCATCAACTTTATTCTCAAAAACAAGACAAGAAACTAACAGCCGTATTCGTAATAGAATCTTAAAGGCTTCTTAACTTTAAAATGCCTTTAAACAGCACTTAAGAATGAAATCGGTATCTATAATCAATTTTCACATTTAAGCAACGTTGCTTAAAGGTCTCTTAACCTAAACGCCATCCATCGCGTTTAGAGATTGCTTAAAGCTATTTTAAGTGTAATTTGACATTCGAGAAGCATTTTTTTTTTATATTTGTACCTAATTGTAAATTTGTGTTTTGTGTGTATGTAATATTTCTTAAAATATAAATTTAAAAATGGATCCCAATTTTATTTCATTTAAAAATGACTTGTTTGTATTTAAGCAACATCTCTTTGTATAATGCTGCATTGGTGAAATCTAGAAAAACAAAAAAATTAGATATGTAAGTACATACATCCATAAAATTCTTGATTAATTTAAAACATACGATCGGAGGATGTTCTTCCATGCTTCCCGCTTCGCCTTGGAGGTGTTTGTATGACTCTTTTGTCCTCTATTATATTGATTTTTTCTTCAATAAGTTGTTGAAGAAGAATCTGCGCATACATACAAAAGATATTTTATTCACATAATATGATATATTTGGAAATGTTTTACGTTACCTCGTCGGAAAAGTCCCAATTTTCTGACCTTTTTCTCTTATTGGCGAGCATGGCGAAGTTGTTTATTGTTTTTCAATTTTTTTTTTATTTATTAAATCTGACACGAAACAGCTGTTTAAAAAAAAAAGATAGTAATATTTTGTTTTGGTTGTACTAGATTCGTAAATTCTTTTACGTTACGTGACACAACCATCAAACAATTTTAGCTATTAAAAAGCATTAACAGCTTTTCCAGAGCTAATCTTAAAGCTTGTAAATTTATCAAGGAGCTCTACATGTGCATTTAGAGCAAAAATCAAGCTCCCTTGCAGCTAATTCATTGAGTTCGAGAGCTATCTTTGGCTCTTATTTAACTAGTTATCAGTGGCGAAGGTGACTTCGAAGCTCTGCAGACTATGCATTTGAAATCATAAAAACATCACTTTTGGTAGATTTTTGTTTGTATTGGTTTGTGTAATGCAGATGATAAAATATATAAACTCATGCACTTTCTAATACTATTAAAAAATAAATGAATCGTTTCATAGTATGCAAATATAAATGATTCCCAGCAGGAAATTTCGTCCTCAATGAAAAATTAAGCTGAATTCATAATTGAATTCAAGTACCACTTCATTGGCAAAACAGTGTGCACTGATTACATCACTAAAAAGTTATGCAAGGTTTCAGCAGTTCATGATTTTCATCACATTATCTGCTTTGCACTTGGGAACCATTTCCACTTGGGAACAAGTTCATCAGTTCATTCTCTAAATCCAATCGTCTGCTTTGTAAAGGATACTCTGCGAGAGAAAAAAAGTTCTGAAAACTCTCCTCGGCTTACTTCGGCCACAAATATGAAATTGATGCTGAATTAAAGCCGACGTTTTCGAATGAAAAGTAGTCATTTGCCTCAGTTCTCATTGTCTCAGTTTTAATTCTTCATCGCGTCGTCTGCTTTATATAACCTTCTTCTCAAAAAAAAAGTAACGATAATCTGAAAATTGCCCTTTATTTTTCCAGGTACGAACAATGTGATGATTTCTGTAGTGCAAAAATATGTACCCTTTCAATTCAACATGCCATGATCACGTGATCGTTTGAATTTTTTTTCTTCTATTCTGTATTTCTTTTATGGATTATGGCGCGTGCTTTATTTGTTGGCTTGTTGAACATTTTGGAAATCTTCTTTTGTTTTATATTTTTATTTTAAGTTAGTTGTTCTCTTTCTATGGAAGCGGGTGTTGCCTTTTTTGTGGAAAATAATGCCAAGGTTAGTACCTCTTTATAGTTACATATGTATGAATTATTGTAAACTAAACTGAACATTTTTTCCATTCCTAGGTTACTCGAGCCACAATAAATAATTTTGTAATAATTTGTTGTAATTCGCGATTATTTTAATTTAATTTTAATGTAAATAATAATACAATAAAAAGATAATAATTAGGTAGGTGCCACATAAATTAAATCAGTTTTTATTTTAATAAGTGAAGTACATTCTACTTTTGAAAAAGGTGGTGAAAAGCCAATTCGTTTGTAATTGGTGATTTCACTATTGAATATTCCTCACATTTTTCCTCGGACAATAATAGGTCCGTGAATAAGTAACTCCCAGTTACCCAATGATTTCAGTATTGAATTTTCATCACATTACACTGTGCTACAAAAATTAAAAAATTGCACGAACTTTTGAAGTGACCTAGTAAAGGTTGTAGGCCTATTCGAGCACATCAGGAACCTATACTTGAAAACTTTCCTATACCCTCAAAATCTCAATTTATTGTTAAAAACCCGTTTTCGAGTGATCTCCCTTACTCAACGATTTTTAACTCGGCTATATCTCATCCGATTTATAATTCATTTACGGTTTTAAAAAGAGAAGTAATAGCCCTTTCCAGCGATGTATATACATGTGTAGTACTGACAATAATATCTGTAGATTTCTTAAAGCTTATCCGAAACTAATACTAATTCAAAACCAGTGTAGCACAGTGTTATTCATCGATAATAATAAACAAATAAATCAGCATGTTACATATATGCAGTGATTTCACTGTTTAATATTCATCATATTCCAAGCTGGTGAAAAAACAACTTCCAACGAACCATTCATTTCGTTGTTGAATTTTCATCGAGAAAGTGGCATGTGCCTACCGCCAATGACATGCCCATGCTAAATTCATCAGAGAAAAGAGCACAAAAGTGGCGGGTGCAGCTTCTTTTCCTCAAGCAAAAAGCAGCTTATACAGCACTGAATTTCTAGAAATTTCCTATAGGGTACAAAAACGACAAAAGCCAAATAAAAAAATATCTGTGAAAATACAAAGGAAAAGAAATTAATAATTTTCGATCGTATGATAGTGAATTTAAAGTGCGCGCTTAATATTTTCACAAATGTTGTGACGGTACTTCGTTAAATTACAACGCACCTTCATAATTTGGTGTTTAATACACCGCCGTCAATAATAAAAACAAAACTAGGGAGAGACTGAGAGAGTATAAAAATAAAAAAAAACATATTTTCCATGGCAGAAATATTTTTATTTTTAAAAAATAATAACAGTTTTGTGTTTTGTTTAGAGAGTAGCTGTTTCCTTTTTAAAATAAAAAACAATTAACTACGAATATATTGCATTAATTTGCTATCTCGTTGCCATCTTTATCGTTCGGCAAGAAGCTTTAAGCTACAATATTAATGGCTTTTTGCTTTTCCTTAATTTCTAAAAAAATAAGAAAGATTTTAACATTTGGTTTTCGATAGCTGACTAAAAATTAATAGGGGCATTTAACATAAAACACCAACATAGCACTTAATTACGTAAAATTTTGAAAAATGAGTATTTGCTTTCAAAAAAAAAAAAATAAAGCACATTATTGTATGTGCTTTCCTTTTTTTAGAATATGCCCAAAAATCATGCCTTTTAATATTATTGACGAATTAAGGGCCACCCTATACAACATTTCATTGAAATATGTTCATCGTCAATTGATTTCTTAGCTGTTTCAAATTCGAATCCATTACTTTATAGCATAATTCTTTGAAAACAAGAAATTTTCAGTGTCGTAGTGAAGTCGTCGTAAAATTTATTCTATTTTTGTTCAAATCATGTTAATATTACTTTATATTTTCTGAGATGAAAAAAATGGAATTTTTCTTAAGTGATTCAATATATTTTTTTATGGTTATACAAAATTTTGAAAAATTGAAATATATTACATTATGTATTTACTAATTTTTAGTTGTAATCATTACCCCATTGTTATTTCTTTCGAAATTAAATTGTACACTTTCAAACAGTTCGACTTGTTTGAAATGAAGTATACCTAAAGTAAACTTGTGTCACTGTGTGTACAACAGCAAATTTAATTTTTTTTTAATCTATTGAATAATGCCATTCTAAACTCTTCGTCTTCGTACCTCATAATATATTGTTCAACATTTGGTCACCTTATAGTTCTGAACTTTTGTTTGAAATAGCTATGCGCAGAAGAAAAACGAGCATCCTTTGGGATCACTTTGCGGAAACGGAACCCCAAAAAGCGAAGTGCAATTATTGCAAGCAAATCAAAGGTTTTCCGTCTAGAAGTTTTGGTAATTTAAGCAGGCATATAAAAAGAAGACATACAGGAATTTCCCTAAGCGTAAGCCCATTAGAGCGCCAGCGCGTTAATCTCAGACTGAACGTCAAAAAATATATGCCTTCACAGAAACTACTAAGCCACTTTCTCAACAAAAACAATCTAAAATAGACCAGCAACTTATAATGATTGCAAAAGAATATCATCCATTGCGTTTGGTAGAGGAACCTAAATTTGGAAAACTTGTATCCCTTCTATATTCTTCGTAAAAATTACCGACCAGAAAAACAGTTTTTTTTGAAGTTAGAGCAGGAAGTTCTAACACAAATTGCAAATGCACCAGCAATATGTCTTACGACCGATGCGTGAACCTCTGTTAGTAATTAAAGTTTTATTGCTGTCACTGCTCACTATGTCGACCCAATGACAATGACAATCACATATTTGTGACTATTTTAAGTGACAGCTATTCTTTTATCAATTTCATATAAAACTATAATATTTTCAGCTTTTCTGGTTTGTTCTTCAATTCAATAAATTTAAATTTAATGAAATAGCATTTTATTAAAAGTTTATTAGTTTATTTTTTGTTTCAATACAAAACGAATGGTAATAATTCTTTTCAAACTCAACAAATTTGTTTGCAAGAATAGGTTTTGCTTTGAGTATCTGACAGAATTTCATGAACATTCCGCGAAATAAATGTTTCAGATTTGCCCAATTACAATGAAACCTTTAATCAATAAAGAATAACATAAACACATACAATAAACAATTAAAACAAAAAAAAATAAATTATATTCAACCAAAAGCCAAAGCCACCAAAAAAAGAAATCAGATTAAAAATGAAAAATTATGACAAAACGTCAGTATTTTTTTCTTTGTCTTTCAAAGTGATGCCAACTCTTAACAAATTTTGTGCGATCACTTTACGCAGACGAAAAATCAAATCTTATCACACATGTGATTGTCAATTGTCACAAATCACTTTACGCGATTTCACCCCTGGACTACAAAATATTTCAGAAGTTATACAAAAAGTGAAAGCAATTGTTGAATTTTTTAAAAGAAGAAGTATAAGCTGCAAGAATTACAAACTCAAAGGAATTTGTCAGTTTTGAAATTAAAGCTAAACGTTGCCACAAGATGGAATTCAACATTTGATATGCTTGATCGCATATCAAAAGTAAAAAATGCAGTTATTGGATATAACAAATTAAATTTCGACGGAAAAAACGTAAGCCTTTCAAAGGTTTATTAAAACGGCAAGTTACACAACGGCTATCTGAACTGCCTGAAAATGAACAATGTCCCAATTGTGTGCGCAAATTCTTGGAGACTATTAACAAGGAAATTCAAACACGTAAGGCCCATTGTATTTAATCTTCATATGAGTAGATATCTTTCAATGGTTTTATTTATTCCGAACAAAACTACACAGCACAAGGAATTTAATATAAAAGTGAGTCCAGTTGCTTTAAATATTTTTTTATTCAGTTGCGGAAAAACAACAAATTTCCTACAAATTTTTTTTTTATTTTAATCTCTCAACTCGGCTCCAATCGTTTGACATTTCGAACAATGAAGAAATTGTCAGCAATTGTAAGATGTTTTCAATGAAAACATCTGACAATGACCAATGTGTCTGACAATGTCCTAATCGTCTGACAATGACACAAATTTTGCGTTCAGACGATTGTAAGATACCTGACAATTTTTTGGCAGATTGTCATATGACAATTACCTGACAATGACGTTTATTCAAATTTACAAATCACACAAAACAGAAGAAGACAATCTACTTAACGACAAATTTACATTGAAGACAAATGCAGTATATGGCAACTCTATTTGATAGGCGTCTGGTATGTGTCATACAGTGATTCTCACAGGCAATATTTTTTTCAGTTCAGGTTCTTCAAACGGAGATTCTTCAATTTCTCAAAGTCTTCGAGGTTTTGTATCGATGTCTAACAGCTGAAGGTAAACACGATAGTTTCAAATCGGTGCTTTGCCAAAAACTATCCAACGGAGTTAAGTGTTTTGAGCAATTGAGGCTATAGGTTTCTTTCCTCTAACCATCTCTGGCAAAACGATCTCAGTAAAGACATCACTACCTAGGAGCAAGTCAACACAATACGGTTGATTTTAAAATCAAGGATCAGCTAAACTCAAACCCTGAATGTGATTCCATTAATGTGGACGAAGCTCCCTATTTGAAAGTAAACCAGTTAGTATAGTACAGATTTAAGTTTAATATTGACAATGCTTTGACAAGCACAAGAACCGTTTTTGTTGTTTCCAAAACCGGAGACTTCATTTTTTTCAAACTGAGTTTGTTGTGCACCTCGTTCGGTGATGAAAGTTGCCCCTGAAACCGGATCAATCAGCGCTCTCATTTTGATGAACTGGCCATTGGATGATTATATCTGGACTGGACGACTGCTGTGGCAAATAAGAACATCGTATTGGATTTGAGACGTGATAATTGTGAGCGGTTGCGTTTTTCAAAGCTTGATGGGGTGAATGGTGGTGTGTTTGGATTTATCTGTGTTGAGACTTGGTATTTTCATTATTGTTAGGATTAAGAGGCCGTAAATTTGTGTTTCTATTGTGTGCTTGTGAAGGGGCTGGATTTGTGATGGAAAAACGCGACGGATTGGATTGAGAATTTTGAGCGAATGAATTTTGAATTTTGATTATTGTGAGATTGATTCGGCTAAGAATTTTGAGAACTCTGACAGAATGAGTTCGGAGCGTTTTGGGAATAGTTAGTTTACGAGTTGTGCAGAAGCGTAGGATCTTTTTGATTGCGTTGAAAACAGCATTTTTCACTCCGACATTGAAAATGTTATGTGATTGTATGCCAAACAGCTTCCACAAAAACACCGAGTTGTTTAAACCTTGTCGATACATCTAGCTATACTTCTCCTTTCTGACTGACTTCAAATGTAAATGCAACACCTTTGTTTTAAACTTTGATTGCTCTTTATTCGAACTATTCTTTGATTTTCAGGTTTGCTGACAAACCACCTCTAAAGAACGAAACATAGTTTCCAAAAAAAACTGAAAAGTTCCCAAAGGTAGGTAGCTCTTTACTCAACCCTAGTTTTTCATCCCACATTTGTTGAGTTGTTGTTGGTAATTTTTGCAGCAGAGTGAAGACAACTACAACATCCGGAACGCCTAAATTCTTCAAGGCATGAAGTATCTCTTTTGTCTAACAGGCCTTTGATGGAATCTGATGTTTCTAATTTCTATACTAATTATTGTATAATCGACGAAAATTTTTAACTGTGCGGTTACGAGAATCCTTTTATGCTCGCAACGTGATACTAAAATTGACCATGCCTGATCAATTATTATCATTGGGGTGCCTATTGTTTCGTTTTTTTTTACTTCGCTTTTCGTTGTTTCGCTTTTCTTATAATTATTTTTATTTACTTCGATTATGTCTACTTTGTTTTTTAATCACTTCGGCCTGCGATCACTTCGCCCGACGATTACTTCCCCCTACGATCACTTCGCATTTCTTTCTTTCTCTTTTTACTCGTTTTGCAATTTCGTTAAAAGTGTAATGAGTTATTTATGTCAAGTTTTTCTCGCTTATTTAGATTTCTTTTTTTTTTCTGGCGTTGTAATTGAAAAATAAGTAGCTTGTTAATAGGATTTTTTTATATGCTTGTATTAAGCTTAAATAAATATTTAAGCTATTTAATTCGAAAAATATCAGATAAATGATAAAAATATCAGAAAGAACAAAGAATATGCTAAACGGATTGGCCGCCTACAGAGCAAAAAAAAACAAACACACCACGATTCATTTTTATTAAATTGCAAAAATGCGCGCTTAACGAAATGTGGGACCGAAATCTAATTTCATTTTTCGATCGTGGCCTTTTATCACTCCGCCACGTGGAGTATGTATATTTACTACATATATACATATAGTACCTGTATATCTTATAAAATAAGATACACATTTTTGTGCAAAATTTACGTATATTTTCCTCAAAAATACGCACCCCCTTCCCACCCAATTTTTTTTCCTTTTTTTCTGCGTTCGCCCCTGATTTATACTACCATTAGGCTTGGAAACTAACCAATCTTTGATGGAAAGTGATTTTGAGGAAAATAAGATTTTCCAAAAATGCTAAAAAATTATATATGGTATCTTTATATCACAAGAACAAAAAAGGATGTCTTCTTCGCCCTTTAATGGTAGATACCAACGCAACAGTAGCCTTGGCTCTTTCTGGTAACACATCATACACATTTGAATTATCTTGAAGTTAATTTATTTTGTTTTTAGTTTTTAGGAATTTCTTATGCTGAGATCCAAACCCAAATCCAAACTTTTAACAAATCAATTGATTTACTTACCTGGCCTTTGAACCAATGCACTCTTCCGCACGAATAAATTCGTATAACAAATAATATTAATGGAACAACTTTTCTTGTAGAGAACTAAAAAAAAGACATTTTTTTGTTTCATTTTCAACAAATTGAATCGTTATTTGTTGCTTATGCTGAATTTACTTTAGGTAGGCATATATACATAATAGCCATGTAACCAATTTATCAGAATTAAAAGTGTAAACAAAAAACTCAATACACGTTCTTAAAATAAGTGTATATATACGTTACGTAGAAATAGAGAAGTCCTTGTAGAACTGAGTAAGTATAAAATTCCATTAATCCTAACCCGATGGCAAATCGTCACGACTTACTTCACATAGGCCAATATTTCAAAGTTTTATATACCTACCTTATTACAAGTTTACGACAACGTATGTAGGTATACCCTTACAAAAATAAAACCTTTTATTTTTTTCCCAAATTCAATTGTAGGAAATAGTATTTGGCAAAAGGTTAAACTAAAAGATTTCGGTCCAAGCACGAGTCAATAATTTTGAAGGGTATGATTGACAACCCAATTTTGTTGTTCCCTTTTTTGATAGAAAGTGCTCAATATAACAAGATTTAGAAATACAAAAAAAAAAATGAAACGAAACGAAACATAAACTAATGATTCTATAGAAAAAATAATATAGAAAAGGAATTCAACCCTGGCGCACCATCTCTAGAAATAAGAAGCAAACATGGCCTCTGATGGAACAGAATCCTGCCTAAGCTCTGAAACATACCTTTATTGAAGGTGACCAAAATTGGAAAAGTAGGTATATATAGGGTAGCTTGAACCTTTACCAGCGGCAGTAAAAAACCAATGAAGGTCGTTTGTTTATTCTAGCATTGTCCTGGTACGCCTGCATACGTGTGGTCTTGTGCCATGGCACTAAGTTCTAACTGCCATTTCACATAAACCACCCTTTACTCTAAATCTTTCCAAAGGACGACGACAACGGATCCAATTTCTCTTCTTATCGCCAATTCACACCTTTCTTCTGTTCCACGAATTATCCCCATCACTATTTTTCTTCGTCTAGGTATATACATAGGCTGGTCCTGTCCTGAAGTCAAAGAAAAGTGCTCTTACAAAAATATCGCACAACGCCCAAAAGGCAGGCAGGCATCAGGCTTTCGCAAACAAGCCATAGATCCCTAAGTTGTCAGCGTCTCCCGTCTAACCTGATATTATATATGGCGATGGCGAAGGAGGCAGCTGGGATTCCTATACGAGTATAATATCGCCAGGCGTAAATTCAATTGTCGATTTGATAAATGGCTTTAGTCCCTATACCTACTCTTCGGTTCTATTTGTTACGTTTTTCATTTGATTTAATGCAATTTTCTGATTCATGGCGCTTCGCATTAGCCTTGGTTAAATCCTACCAAATCAACAATAACAGAAAAAAAAAGTATCTCCGTTTCTTTTTCATCTGTGGGTTTTGTCAAATGGTGATTTACACCAGTCGCGCACAATTTTGTTAGTTTTGTGTTTTTCGACTTCTTTCGCTCAAATCCGCCCGCAAAACTATTTGTCAAAAATACGCTGCATATATCCTGGAAGCCTGATGGTAGGAGAGCTTTTAGATGAAACGAAATGGATTAGGCGCAATCTATTGTTAATATATAGGTACTTTTTGTTTTTTATAATACGGAGAAATGTATTGCAGTTGTGAAAAAAGGGATTCTCGTTTTTAAGTTAATGGTTTTAACTCGAGGTTTATTTATTAGCTTTAAAAAAAGTCAAATTGATCCTCCCATACATACAGTAGGATATGCAAAAAATCATATTACCTAGACATGAAAAGGATGCAACGAAAAGGACACATGGATTGTTATTTTTTGCGTGGCAAGAGGATGTGAGATGATGGTCGATAAGGTGGATGGGTTGAAAAAAAAGCATAAATGTTGAAAATATAGTTGACACAAATGCGTTTTTGTTCTGTGCCGCTCACCAGTCGCTATACAAAATTAAATGCTTACAATCATTGCTGATGGTTTTTAAATACTGCAATATAAATGAAGCAGTTTCATTTCCACCACGTTTAGCAATGCCTTCATACCACATCATGCAAACAGGTTGTCCAGACACACAATCGTCTACTGTCAAATTGTGGGTCCATAAAAGTACTTAATAAAAAGAATACAAATGTTTCCAAATTTGGAGTTGGCAAACATTTTTGTAAGTAGTAGCCGTGGCGTGATGGTTAGTGCGATGGACTGTCATACCGCAGGTCTAAGGTTCGATCCCCAGCCTCGCCATCTATTTATTTAAAAGAAAAAACGGCTACTGCCTCTTGCGAGGAATTGACAAATCCTCCAAGAGTATCTCCTGTCACAGAAAAGTGCCGCTCGTTAGCCGTTCGGATTCGGCAATAAACTGTAGGTCCCCTCCATTCCTGCAGACACGCACACAGGAATGGTTGAGAGTTGTAAGTCACTAGGCCCTAGTTCTTCATGAGCTGTTGAACAGTTCTCCCCTGTATTGTTAACAGGGTTCATAAAAAAAAAGTCGACTTAAAATATTTTACCTTTTCAGCCAATTATAATGAGCTTTTGAAAATTAATTTAAATATATTATAAATATTTTTTTTAAATAGTTTAAAAAGTAGTCAAGAGTAAGGGAGAGGTCATAAAAGGAAGAGGTTATTCATAGGGCCATTTTTCTTATCACCGAACTTTTCCAAAGTTTCCGATTTAAACAAATGCGTCGGGAGCTATCTTTCTTTGAGTGCAGGTACAAGCTTACTCGGTCTTAGAAAAATGTATACTGGTTCAAGTCGGTTTGAGGTTAACTTGATTTGATTAATTTATATAACCCATGGACCATAAGTCAATCACTAGTTTATATCCTTTCCTTCCTGTTGAGCTGCATCGTGTGGTTGAAGTTCATTGTCAAACCGGGAGTTCGTTGAGGTAACCGTCGAAAAGCAGATTTTGGCAATGTTTCTCGTTTCCAATACAAACCTGACACTTTTAAATTTTATTTGGCTTTTAAATGTATGTATAATTCAAGTTTCATATTATCAGCAAAACCTTGCAACCAAGCTATGAATTAGTTTGTATTTTGTTTTAGTGCTTGTCCATTTATTTTTATTTTTTTAATTAAAAGTATTTTCGGAGAATATACAAAAAAAAGCAGCAGACACACAAATTCGCAGAGGACCACAGGTAAATCCTAATCGGATTATGGTGCACCGGTATTGATTTTGTGCCCCCATCAGCTTGAGCCCATATGTATGTATATGCGTGATTCATTTAGGTTTATACAAAGTCATTCAATTCAAGTCCCATCTGTGAAGAGGGATTAGAGTTTTTTTTGTCTTAATATGGACATTTTTTATCGTCACTTTTTCTATATACATACATATATAAAAAGGTACTCGTGGAAATGTCCTTTTTCAAGCCTCGACTTTCCATCAACGCTAATAGACACAAAAATGTCCTGCAGCTTGTTTCTATTTTTGCCACATATGTGTATATGGTGAGGTATACATCATATATGGCATATAAGTATTTTCAGGGAGTTATTTTTTTTTCTCGTGTTATTGCGGGGGTTTCAAAGATATGATTCCCATATAATCCCATTGAGAAGACAAAAAAAAGCAAAGAAGGAAAGGGGCTTCGCGATGACGACAGACGAGACGTTAAAATCAGAGGGTTGATTCAGTTTAAAAAAAAAAGGAAACAGCAGCGCAAACTTATCCTTTCGAAATCAAGTGAAAATTCACTCGACTGGATTAAGAGATTATAGGGATAATGATTTTGCTCTTGTTAAAAACCGTTAACAACTTGTAGGATGAAGACTAAAGGTTTTTTTTGTCTAACAAAAGTTCCTTTGGGTTTTGATTCAGTTCGTTTCTTGCTGACTTAAAGCACTCTATAGCACCCTACTATATAGATCTTTGGCTTTGGGTATGTCTTTGGATTTGCTTGATAGGTTGGTGATGTGTGAAGTGTGCTTGTTTTATGAAAAAGATAAAGAACGCGCGGCAAGTTTTCAATGTTCTAAGATTAAAAATCATTTTGGCGGGATAAATGTCATTAAAGTGGATTAAATGTTGTGAATAAAATACAGAGAGAGGATATCTATTATGAACAACTTGAAGAGACTTGAGTCTTTAATGGGCTGAGACATGTGTGTAAGCAGTACATTTGCACTTTGTCATGTTAAAAGCTCCAGATATGCGGCATGTATTGACGAAATGATGGGGAAAACTCGAATTTATAAAATGTTGAGGCCTAACTGCAAAAATCTTTTATGAAAAACTCCCATTAAGAATATGAGTTATAGATAACGAAGTCAGAATTTTCATTGAATTTGATATTTATTTATTTAAGCATAACGACTTTACATACATACCTTTAATTTTTTACAGGAATACCAATCACTTTAACTTATACAAAATAAAATGTTCGCTTTCATCTTAAACCTCTTTATTCTAATCCTGTTTTCCTTTCCTAATTGCTTCGTAATGATCTTCCCCTAATTACTTTTTCACTACATTAAATTCGTCCCCCAATTGAATTTTTAAAGAAAATAGTAACAAGAAAAAATAAATAAAAATGAAAAAATAATAAAAATAAATAAATAATAGAAAAATTACCCAAAAATTAATTCTTCGTAAACCTTGAATTGAGGGCTTACGGGTCCGTATTGATCTTCCTGGTCGTTAATTTTTTGTTTCCTTGGTTTTTAATGGTTCAGTATTATTGAAGGTTTATGAAAGAACAACAAATTGAGTGAGCTACCACCACGTTTTATAAGCTGGAGTTATAGCTATTTCGAGGTCGCCAGGCCGATCATCAGACTCCTTTTAGTGGTGCTTAGTCTATGTATGTTCAATTTTATTTGAAAAACTGCCTCACCACAGACAAAGCATCTCCGGGCTAAGTGCACTACGCACTGCGCTACCGAAGGTCTCGTGATCATGTCGATCGAGTGTTGACTGTAGTTTTTATTGTTTGACAACTGCATTTGAATCAACTTGCATTTTTACTAGCCACACACAAGTTTGTTGTTGTTCATCCGGTTTCTTTCTTTTTTCTCCATACTCTTTTTATAAGCCAACAATTCGTTGAACATATAAGGAGGGAGATTGTATGAAAGATTTGACGCTACGCTGGTCAAGAACTAAATACATAAGTATTATCTTTATCTATCTCGATGCTGGATTCATTCATTTCCATTCCCGGAAAAAAACTTAAGGTGGAAGCGGCTGGTATATAACCCAGACCTCTGGCGTGACAGTCCATCGCACTAACCATTACACCACGGGCTACTACAAATCAAATTTAGTTACGACTTAAATATTTCAGTAATATGTACCATAATCGAATGTGCTACGCGATTTTAACTGAATTCGCACACGGCCTAAATATTAAACCGTACATGGTATGACCTAACTATTTACGTAGACCATAAACGATGAACCATATATCGATTTCTCTTCAAAAAATTGAGAATAAAATGCATGGTTAATTATTTAGGATCCAAAATGTTATATGGATAATTTCACAGCAATATTTAAGTCATAACTAAATTTGATTATTGGTAAGGCCCGTACATATAGTAGGCAGTTCAAATGGTGTTTTGTTCGTAGTCTTGTTTATACTGCCATTTATACTGCCAAGAGCTGTCAAAAAGTCTCGTACGTTATTTTTTTTACATGTCCACAATGAAGCTCTACAGCTTTGAAAGTATTTTGAAGAAAAACAAAAGAATATTCTTGTGTACAAGCTCAGAATTCACATTTTTTGTTTCCAATAACTTTCCTTTTAATAAATAATTTTTTTCGCGATACAAATAACCACAATATTTTTTTCCGACCCAAAAAGTTGTTTTTATTCTCCATACAATTTGAAACGTCAAAAGTGCCGTACGTGAAAAGTTAAAAGTTGGTGAACTCTTCCGTATGCGTCTACGTTCCGTTGTGTTCGCAACATTGAATTTGCGTGTATTCAATATTTTGACAGCTATTCCAGCTCCGGCTCCGTCTCCGTCTGCGTCACCATTCTGTTCAGCCAGTAAGACGGTGTTCACATTGGACTCAAATTTACGATTTTTTTTGACAAAAGTCAGTCAGCTCGTGTTCAGACACAAAGTCATGTGAACACAACAGATTCACTCTGACGTTCAGCAGTCATTAAAAAAAAAACTCTAATCTTTGCTTGTCGGAGAATTAATTAGAACTTTTCAATCACAAAATTGATGATTCACTAAATAAATTGATTTCCAATTGAAAAAACTTTGATTCTGTAGTATTTAAGCTCCAAACAAAAACTAAATATGTCACAAAAGGAAACGTAAAAAAAATCCACACATTTTTAAAAAATTTAAAAAATCCTGCCTCACTTGCCCATCTCTTTCTCACCACAAAGTGGGAACGAGAAGAAGTACATAGACGTCAAAAAAAAATCCGAGGAGTAAGTCCAATGTGAACACCGTCTAAGAGTTGATACCAGAGTTAGTATAACTGTCCGAATGACTCTTTCGACTTGACCGTTGGTTTAAGGATGCCTCGGGGAATTTATTATGTGGAGCAATGAAGTTTGCAAGAGGTATCAAACTTTGATGAAGTGAAGCACGGTCGCTGATGATTTTTTCTGATGCACCAAACTCTAGGTCAAAATCATTCATTTTTCGTAAAAAAATTTCCGCATTGGAGTTTTGGACTGCTTCAAGTCTCACGAATTTTGTAAAATTGCAAATCATTACAAGAATGACTGTTTCCCTTGGAACTCGTTATGAATGGACCCACATGATTGAGATAAGAAACAGCAGATGGTCGTAAAGCTGGAGGTTTTCGATGTAGCTCACAATAAATTGTTTCCAGTTTGAGTTTTCGACATACGACTTCATACAATATGAGCATGTTCCCATATGCTTTCTTATGTATAGCGTCTCATTCTGGGTAAATAATAAAATTCGCCATAGTTCGGTCCAAACCAAAAGTAACCTTGCATATTGATGAGATTCGTGATTGCCATCCTCATGGGTATAACATTCTTTTTTTTAAATTGTTGTTCTTAATAAAGTATTCGCTCTTTAACTATATAGCCATTTACAAGCCCTCTTTCGTAACTGCTGTAGAGTACATACTTGGTTTATGGCGCAAGATTTCTATTTTTCTAAACCTTGTGATTCGTAAATTTAAAGCAAGATGAAGCTTAAACCCAAGATCTTTTGAGCAAGGAGAATAAAGATTTTTATCAAACGGAAGATGGACCGTTAGCGCTTGGTCCCGGATGAATTAAAACCGATTTATGAAACGGGCCCGGGAATTTTGGAAGGAATTCCGCAAAAGCAAAAATCAAACGTTTATCAAACTGAGTATGTATTAATATAATTTCTCAAAACCGATCCAATTCAATAAAATTATAATAAATTCCAGACACAAAAATATGTCACTATACTAAGGTTTTTTTCCTTTTTTTTCTCGGAAACCAATTTTTATTTTTGAAACTTTCCTTTCCACCAATTTTACACCAAACCAAAATGCTCTCTTAAAATTTATAAACACCTAATATTCTTCAAAATCGAAAAATTTAATAACTTCTTCATTTCTAACACTCTCCTTTCTTTAAGCTTTTACAAATCAACCTATTGATCATTCTAAGTACGGGTAAGAAGTTGTCTTCCAGGTTTTCGCCATGCCTGCACGACCTCTACTTTTTTAAAAACCCCAGTGCTTTCGGTGCAAAGCATTTGCAGTGCATTTAACTCTATTGTATACCCAATACTAAGCTAAGTTTTTAAAAATACTACTATACTACTAACACACGATTTTTAAGTCTATTGGCGATAATTAACGAAATTATTAAGAATATCTACTTATCGAACTTAATTGTGTTTAATATTCAATTTTCTTATCAATTTGTACTCCAGCACTAAAAACCAGATGCTAAAATGTCTTTCAGTTTTTGAGAAAATTAAAAATAACGGGAGGGGCAATTTTCTAATAAAAATTGACTTAAAACAGAAAAAAACTTATTTTAACACAACGGTCACCGCTACAATACCATGCTATAGCTTTCTGTAAGCCAAAAAATTTAGTTGTTTTAGTCAACAGTATTTAGAAAATTAATTTTCAAACTCAAATTTTTGGAAAAAAAAAAATATGTGCTCAAACTGATTCTGTTCAAAACGTTACGTTATTAAGGCCCATTTGCTAAAACGAAATTTAAGTATTTAATACTGCGTTTTCATTAGAGCAAATGAGGTAATTTCGTTAAAAATTTCCAAATTAAATTCAAAATCATCTCATTTCCCATACAAATTCAAATTTGCAAATGAGGTAATTTCAGCCAAATTTGCACGAAATTCGGTAGGAAATTACGTAAAACTTTTATGAACACACCCAAATGGATTCCATTCAAAGTGGAACCCATTTGAAATGACAGGATTCAATGTAAAAACAACAAAAACAAGCGATTGATAATCTGGGCCTTCAAACAAAATTAGAAAATTTGAAATGTGAACACTTTTTTTGTAATTTGCCAAATTACCTCATTTCAGGTCTAATGAAAACGCAGTAAGTTCAATATAAGAGCTTATGTGACAGTTTACGCTGAGGAAAAAGTAAAACATAAGCGTTCAAGTTGAACATAAATATTTTTATTTTTAATTTTCAATGCTCGTGTCAATTTTTAGTCAAAATAAAAACCAGATGTCAAAATGTTTTCCAGTTTATGTAAAAAATATTTTTTTTTTGTAGTATAGTTATCTCTTTATTAGCTGAAGGCTCTGTTATTTTAATTTTCCCCGAAGTGCACTCGCAATGCTTTTTTTTTAAATTCAATCGCTCTTTCTCATTGGAAGGATCTTTTTTTTTGTTAAATTGACATTGCTTTGAGTTGCAGGAACTCGTCCAAATCTAAATGTGACCCGAGGAAAACACGAACACATAGAAAATATGTCATTTTCTATAGCAGTTTTTGTGCAATTTTTGGCATAAAATGTGCATTATCCCAGTCCCATTTAACAGAAATAAAATTTTGAATAGTCTGGCCGATATCGGATGACCACGACAATCACGTATTATAGCTAACCAAAATTGTTTTGGTAATCAAAAAAACTTTTTTTTTTAAGAAATCTTTTTTTTCGATAATGTCATCTTGCTCAGGTAAATCGAAGTGAAAGTGCTTGTCAAAAATTCTTTTTAGACTTCACACACCGTTTATTCTCCATAAGGTTTTCTTCTTTGTGTTTATCTGATCATATAATAAATATGATAATAATATAATAAATTCTACAGTTTATGGTTTGTTGGGCTTTAATGATAGTTTTATTGGATGCAATTAATAAAAAAAATAGTTAATTTTATTTTCATCAATTATACAATTTACCGAGAAAGTTTGGTCAGAGAATTTGCTTGAAGGGGTCATGTCTACCTATAAACAATGTACACTAAACTACTGTAGCCATTTAGAGGAAGCAAATGAATGCATTCATTCATGTAGACCTCTATGATGGACCCCACTTTTGGGGTGTTGGAGGGTGAAAGTTACAGATTTCTTAATGTTTGTGTTGTTTATGAGCAAATCCTAGCTTGCATACCAAATTTTAGCTTTCTAAGTTTCGATGAGTATGGCAAATGAGTTTGTCAAATAAATATGGCTCAAACGTGTCATATATTTAAGTGTGATAGTCTGGGCGGGGCGTACTACCGTGCACCCAGATTAGGTTAATAAACTAATTTGTATCCTTTTACCAGAGCAGTTGCACAAAAATAAATTTTATGGCACATGAAGAACTAGGGCCTAGTGACTTACAAACTCTCAACCATTTCTGTGTGCGTGTCTGCGGGGATGGAGGGGACCTACAGTTTATTGCCGAATGCGAACGGCTAATGTGAGCGGCACTTATCTAATCTATGACAAGAGATACTCTTGGAAGTTTTGTCAAGTCCTCGTAAGAGGCAGTAGTCGTTTTTTTTTTTAATTATCAAGTGGCAAGGCTGGGGATCGAACATAGACCTCCAACATGACAGGCCATTGCACTAAGCATCACGCCACGGCTACTACTACCAGAGCAGTTTTATATACAAATATTCACAAGTCAATACTAATAAGACGGTTTAATAAATAAATAAATTTGGTGGCACAAACGGCTCATGAAGAACCAGGGCCTAGCGACTTACAACTCTCAACCATTCCTGTGTGCGTGTCTGCAGGAAGTGAGGGGACCTACAGTTTATTGCCGAATTCAAACGGCCAAGTTGAGCGGCACTTTTCTGTGCCAAGATATACTTATGACAATAAGGCGGTTTAAGCTTATGAAAAATAAGGCTTAAAACTAAAAAGTTAATAATTTTTAGTTTTTTCATTCCTATCTATTTGTGGGGTTACTGCAAATGCGTGGGTTTGTTTTAAAATGCATTTTAACTTAATATAAAAATTGTGTTAATATTGATTGCTCCGCTAACTAAGGGCTTAAATCAATGTGGAAAGCGTAATTTGAGAGGTAAAGAAGCTTGTCGTCTGGGAGGCTCGACAGACCTTTCTTTTATGAGCTAAGCATATTGCAGGCATGAGACAAAACTTGAAAAAAATGCAAGCGAATACCTATATACGGAACGGATCCCTTACGTGCTTAAAACGTGCCAAAGACGATTAAGCCCGACGTACCGTTCATGACATATTACATAGCACATAATCCATTTTTGGTATTTTATATTACGTCCAACAAATGAGCATAAAAGCTACCGGAAGTCAGAACGTCAAGGGCTCAGACGACCAGACGGCAATGAGAGCAAAAATATTTTTTTTGTACAAAATTGCAATGCTGGGCCATCAAGAAGTAGTCGTAGATGGATCTAGGACGTTGTTGACTGCTGTCATACGAGAATCCACCAGACATTTCAATACAGAGAAGTATGCAGATGACCAGACCACAAGAAAATTCCAACCTACTTTGCTCGAATTGATGTTGCACATTTTTATCAAAAAATTCTAATCCAAGTGATAACTTTTTATTTAATATTAATTGGCCAACTGATTATATCTCGCGATGTAGGAGACGTCAAAGTTTAAGAGCTTTGTGAATAGTGTACCAAAGCGAATTTGAAGGGGGTGTCTGCTTCAATCGCCCAAAAAAAAACAGCATGAATAACCAGGACATACAACTCTCAACCATTTCCGTGCGGAATCGAGAGGGCCTACTGTTAATTTCCAAATCCTAACGGCTAAGGTAATCACCACTTTTCAAGGACAGGAGATCCTCTTGGAGAATTTTTCACTTCCTTGCAAGTAGCTCTGAAAAATATTTTTTTGTTTTTAAATAAGGTGGGGTACCAGTGGCGTGGCGTCCATATAACACGATTCCTATCGAGTTACCTTTTGAAATTCTAACTTTAAACATTTAACCACGTTAATTAAATAACGAGCAACATGAATCTAAACGAATACACAATATGTGTCCATTCCTCACACCAGCACACGCACGCGACATTTTACCCGCCAATCCAACCATAACACAAACAGTCAAACACAATAATCAATATGCCTACTGTTGTTCTACTCAACGCACGCAAACACAAATCATCAAAAAAAAAAGTATAATGTCTCTCTTCTCCAACTCCACAATCAACATACTACAACAAAAAACCCTACTTTCTGCTGGAACTGGATAGGATAGTACAAATTTGTTCTCTTTGCTTTTGTTCCCTATTTTTCATTCACAGAAAAAAAATCCGTCATAAAGACGCAAGAAACCGTGTTACTTTTTCCCATAAGAAAGCATGTATGAACAGAGAGGTGTCACGCTCTCTGTTCAATACACGCTTTCTTATGCAAAATATTAACTCGGTTTCTTGCGTCTTATTTTGTATGCGAATGAATGCAAAAGGGAACAAGAGCAAAGAGAACGAATTTGTTCTATCCAGCAAGAGATAAGTTGAAGTTCTATTTGTGTTTGTGTTGTATTGTATCTGAAGTTGGTTGGAGTAGAGGGAATTTTGTATGTATCTCGCTGCGCTGCTGTATGAAGTTAATTGAGCAGGGCAGGTAGAGGCACATACAAATATGTTTACTGTTTGTGGAGGTACATTATTGGTTTCTGTTTGAAAATTTCAGTTTAATTAGAAAGATAACACGCATTTTCCCGTCATATTGGTGAATTTTGTGTGTCTAATTCACTGCGCTATGTTTATTAAGTCTAAAGCAGGACAGGTAAATTCTGTTTCTGTTTGAAAGATTTAGTTAGCAAGCAGATTGCGATGCGTAATTTGAAGTGAATTTTAATGTTCTTGCTTTAAATTAAAAACAAAATCAAATAAGAACAGTGAAAAGTGAAAAGTTTCTTTATTGAAATATATTTGCAATTATAGTTTATTACCTAATTTCAAATTATTGCTAGCTGAAAATGGCATTAATAAATGTAGATTGTTGCTTAACTGATTTTCTTTTAGAGGAAGATTTCAGTAAGTTGAATTTTATTAAACAGAAAAAAAGTTATAGAAATAGGACACTCTACTCTTTCATTTGTGAAATTCCTTATTTTTTTCTTTATAACGTGAATTTAAACTTTCTTTAAGGTAGCATTTGCATCTGCCAAAAACAGTTTCTTTAGAAGGCACTTTTATTATATAAAAATTGGTTTGAATGGCTTTACTTATTGAACGTGGAAAGCAGATATGCAATAAACATTATTTTTTAGGTAGACATTCCTAACTTAACGTTTGGGGGTGATTAATTTTTCTTCGAGTTACCATTTGAAATAATCCACGCCACGCCACTGTGGGGTACACATTATCGATCACGTATGACAGTCGTTTGACTGACATTCAAAGCAAAATTTTTACAAAGCATCAAGTTTGCGTTGCTGATGCGCATGGAAAATGAGTTACTACCGCATCAAAGAATTTTTTTTACATTATGCCTTTTTCTCGTAGGACCCTCTACTGGAGCGTAAAAAAGAGAATCAGTGCTGCCGTATGATAATTATGCTACATGTATGATAATTTAAGGTCGTGTATGATGTATGATAGGAAACCATTATCATACGCCAAATGTATGATAATTTTCATATTTGACAAAAAATAATAATTATAATTTTGAAGATGTCCATATTAAGAAATAAAATAATTTAAATTAAATAATTTAAATTTAGTAAACTAATACAAATTTTTTTGCCGGTTTATTTAATATAATTGACTAATTTTTGGATATATTCAAATGCTTTGGAAAAAAAATAATGATCTCGTCAGCTGAAATTTCTCAATTTATAAATGGGTAGATTTTCAAAATAGACCAGCTTTAATAATACTATTTGAAATATCCGGTTTTACCTCAGTAGCCTTCTCTTTTTTCTGATTAATAAAACTTCCTTTATTCACATACAATTCAACTCATTGTTGAAATAGCCAAAAATGTAAACTCCTCATAATGCTTTGAGCTCAAAATAAAGAACCCGTCTAAATTTTTGCAAAAATGAATTTAATTTTCAAAAGTTTTCTAAAAAAAATTTATACGTAACAATTTGTGATTATTTTAAAAAATATTGATATCCCGATTTTCAATATATATTAAATTGCAAATTAAACTTCAAATTAAAAATTTCAAAAATAATTTTATCTACCATATTTTTAAAATATAATATAAAAAATATAATATAAGAACAATGAGAAAGACCCACTGATCTCTATAATACACTGGATAGCGCATCCATACAAGAAAGTTGATGCCATTTGAGAATTGTTATAATGTTGAGTTGCCTTTTTTTTTGTATAACGGTATAACTGTTAAACATAATGAAATGCAAATTTTTTTACAAAATTGCAACTAAAATATTTTTAATTCACTTCTACAATTATTTTAAATTACAAAAAATCAAATTTACAAACAAGTGATGGTTCTTTTGATTTTTTTTTCTTAGAAATTCTACTTAGGTTTTTGCCTCTCTTCGGTTGTAGTAGAATTTTTGAGATCTCAGCAACTTGAGCTTGCCTTCTCAGCCTCACTGAACATACCTAAAGTGTTGAGTTGCCTACGTACTTGTCATCTTCAATTGGAAGTAGAAAAACTGTTATACTTTGTAGAAAATCCACTATCCAGTGTATTATAGAGATCAGTGGAAAGACCACAGTAAAAACAGGTTCTATCAGAGGTAAATCATTGTTTACACTAGTATTATTTATTCCTGTTAATTCGTAGATCGTACTAATATTTACACAAAAAAAAATTGATTAAAATCATAAGAGTTGTTTTTGAGAAAAAATAAATTTTCCTTGTCGATTTTTAGTTTAGCTGTAAGAATAATAATTCTTGTCTTAAACTTACTGGAAAAAAAATGAAAGTGCTGAGTTCCAAAATGCATCGGATGCGCATTTGCTGCTAAGACATAAGTTCCAAAACTCAAACGAAAAAATTATGACAATGTAGCAAGGTTCAAAATGCATCCGAAAAGTCTATACGAAACGCAATAACTGCGCAAACTGTACATCAAAAAATGTTTTTCTGCTTTAATATAAAATATTTTTTTTTAAGAACAACATCGCAGTAATCAAAACATTTGTGTTGTTTATTTTTCGTTCCGAAACGTCAAACTTATGTAAAGTAATATTTCAACGCATCAAGTTTGCGTTGTTGATGCGTTTTAAAAATGTATCAAAACATTTTTTTTACATTTTGGAGCTCAGACTTCTTCAAAAATTAAAAAAAAATAGATTTTGGATTTCGGTGTACAATATGTGCTACAAAAAACAATCTCCATAAAAATTGATCAAAGCCAATTGAAGCAAAAATCAAAAACATGTTTCTATGTTTAAAGCTATGCGCAAATCTAAGCGATGGCGGTGGCGATCACTATCACGATCAAGGTGCGATCAAAAACCAGCTTACATCAACACAATATTGCGATACATTTTGTGACGGGCAAGTTGTCAAAAGAACATACAAAAAGTGAGAAAAAATAAGTAGCAGATAAATCTGGCTCAATAAATCGACCCGGACAGCAATTTTATCCGTAAATTGTATGCTTTTTTATGTTTTGTATTCTTTGTGCAAAAAATTGTACAAAATTTGGATATTTTTTACTTTTATTAATCTGCTGTATAATGTTCTAAATTATTGTTCATTTGAATTTTGTTAATATTTTCACAAAAAATTCAAATATCGTTGCATACTGCGATCAAATGGTGCGTGCTGCGTTCAGTAAAAGCCGCTTGGTTGAACGCAACAGTGGAACCTAACCGCAATCAACATATCGCGTAGATGTGAGCGATATGTTGATTCACATGTGCGGCATCCACATTGTTATCGCGATCGCCACCGCCATCGCTTAGGTTTGCGCAATGCTTAAGAATCGTTTTTTGAAAAAAAAAGGTTTTCGCCAAAATGAAGCCTATCCGGTTTTTATACGCAAAAAGTAACTAAAACAGCAAAAATGTAAACTTGAAAGTATAAGGATGACGGACACAAGATTTTCTGCTATGATCTTGGATTTCTTTTTAAAAACAGCTGAACTATTTTAAAACATATGTATGTACATATATTCTTGATAGATTTCATTTAAGAATATCCTTAATGTAAAAGAAAACGTTCTTACAGAAACAATAATTTTATTCGTCTGAAAAACTTAATTAGAGAAATTCTGATTATTGATAACATTCGAATGATTACAATTTTATATTAAAGCTAAGTGATAAGAACAAAGTGTTTTCTGACTAAGTTTAAAGCTTAATGAATGTTATAATTAACATAAATAAATAAATAATATGTTGCAGAAACTAAGTGCCAGTAGTTGTACAATCGTGGGTTAAATATTGATTCGTGGTTCAGAATTTTTAATTCACCGATTTTGGTGGATTTCCTGAGGTTAAGCATGTGATTGGCTATTATCACGTACTTAAACCTTGAATCATCGTTGAACCCCAGTTAATCCGCCGATATCGGTGAATTAAATTTCCTGAACCGCGGGTTAAATATTGAACCACGATTGTACAACTGGCCGTAATTGTGGGACAGAATTATAAACAATTTAAAGCCCAACAAATTTTTTCCACGAATTAGATCTTCAAAAACTATTTATTAACTTTTTTTGTAGAATTTACAGAAGCAAGGAAAAATAGGGGTCTTAGTCTTTAGTCAACCATACTTTGTATGAATTTTAAAAATGAGGCGAGGTGCGGGTGAGATTATAAATGCATTTGACTATAGTTTATGACACCAAACGCTTTGCGTTTGTGTAACATCAATCATCACTTTAGGCCAGAAGATAACTGGCTGAACAGAATAGAATGACGGAACTGAAGCCGCAGACGGAACTGGAAGAGCTGTCAAAAAGTGTCGTACGTCATTTTTTTTACATGTCCACAATGGAGCTGTACAGCTTTCAAAGTATTTTGAAGAAAAACAAAAGAATATTATTGTGTACAAGCTCAGAATTCACATTTTTTGTTTCCTCTAATTTTCCTTTTAATAAATAATTTTTTTCGCGATACAAATAACCACAATATTTTTTTCCGACCCAAAAAGTTGTTTTTTTTCTTCATACAAATTGAAACGTCAAAAGTGCCGTACGTCAAAAGTTAAAAGTTGGTGAACTCTTCCGTCTGCGTCTGCGTCTCCGTATGCGTCTACGTTCCGTTGTGTTCGCAACATTGAATTTGCGTGTATTCAATATTTTGACAGCTATTCCGGCTCCGTCTCCGTTTCCGTCTGCGTCACCATTCTGTTCAGCCAGTAAGTTGAAATTGGTAACGGTCTCTTATAGACACAAGACTTTTATTTGTGTATGATAATTTTGTCCTTCGTATGATAAAAATTAGACCATTGTATGATAATTCTATTTCATGAATATGGCAGCACTGAAGAGAATACATTTCCAGCTTCATCGGTATTCAGATGTGTGAGTAGAAAACAGAGATTAAAAAGAGCATGTTCGAATATGTTCAAACAATTCCACTTTTTCCTTAGGTACACGGTGTCTCCACCTGAAATATTTTATAGATTACTATCTGTCAATTTCGATAGAAAGAAAGAGCGATAGTATACCATAAAATGTTGGTTGGACATTTTAATAGCTTTCTATTTCATTTGTCTCAAAAATTTCACAGGGCAAAGTTATGAAGTTAAAACAATTTAAAGAATTGATTTATTGTTAATTTTACTTAAATCCATAAGAAAAATACCAAAACTTCCTTTTGGCACCTGCAATAAAATAATTACATTCGAAAAAACACTAAACAGACAGATGTCATTTCCCTTCATAGAATACCATTCATAGCTTTCTATGAGCAAAGCAATATGTGGCAAGAAATTTTTTATAGAATACTATGAGTAGCCTTCATGAGCAATTTTCCAAGCATGCAATACAGTATTCTATTAAATCTTTCTCGTGGAGTCACCATGTTATGTTCGTTCATACTCGATCGTTCTGCTTTTATGCTCGCGAGTCATGTTATCCACGAGTTAAAATACTCTCAAGTAAAGTCAAATAAATTGCTCGAACTCGTGAACTTCTCGCACTTCTATACCCACGAGCAAAATGGTCGTAAGCAATTGGAAATATTTTCGAGTACTTAAAACAAAGCAAGTATACTCGAACTAAAATAGGTGATCGTGAACAAAGTGAATATCGTGAATATTTTGCTCTCGAGTGCTCACCGTTGTACCAAAGATAATATAATACTAAGATGTCGCATCCCATACAAACTATGTGAACCAAAAATTTAACGGCTTGGACCTGTTGAGAGGTCCCCAACATGTTGCTACTGCTAGATGTTGCATTAGTAATAATAAAGAGCGACAGCGAATAAATCTCTCTCCATACAATTTAAAATTTGGATTCTCTTCAAAATGTATTTTTCAAAGGAAAAGTAGTTGTTTTTGTCTTTCGCAGGGATAGTATGAATGAAGGCTGTTTCACAATGCGACGAGAAATATAGACGTCAGCGTTACGAGATCTCTTCGCAGTTGTTCTCTCTTTAAAACGAGTTTCAAATAACGAAATAATACATAATAAAGTATTTCTGGGGCCTGTAACACAACGTGACAAGTACTTGTAGGACAAGTGAAAAGCGACAACTTTGCCTAAATCCTGTAACACAAAGCGTCAAGTCTATGAAAGATCGTATCCTTCGGACAAGTATAGTTGGACAAGTGGATTAAGACTTGTCAACTTGTCACGTTGTGTTATAGGCCCCAGGTCATCACTTTGCGTCTTTTTTTCAATTTTTTGAACTTTATGACGTGACGAGATGACGAGAAATGCTTGAAGGCTGTTTCACAATGCGACGAGAAAACGAGACGTGAAGGCTGTTTCACAATGCGACGAGAAAACGAGACGTCAGCGTGATGAGATCTCTTCGCAGTTTCTCTCTCTTAAAAAAGAATTTTAAACAGTGAAATAATACATAATCAAGCAATTCGCGTCGTCTCGTCACGTCGTAAAGTTCGAAAAATTGAAAAAAAGACGCAACGTGACGACGAGAAATACTTTATTATGTGTTATTTCGTTGTTTTAAATTCGTTTTAAAGAGAGAACAACTGTGAAGAGATCTCATCACGCTGACGTCTAGTTTTCTCGTCGCATTGTGAAACAGCCTTCAGCGTGACGAGATCTCTTCGCAGTTTCTCTCTCTTAAAAAGGAATTTTAAACAGTGAAATAATACATAATCAATAACAGAAGCTGAGAGGAGAACATCTGAATCCAATGGACTACACAATATACATACATAACGAAAAAAAATGTTTGTTCACAAATTTATTATTTATAAATTTTAAAGAACTTAAAAATACCTTGTATATTTCGTTTCCGTAATCCTTGTCTTTATAATTTTAAACTGGAGCCTGCCTATATAAAAACTAATAATTTTTGGCCACAACTCAATATTCAAACAAATAAAACATCAATAAAGCCATGCTATCTTCTTCTTTGTTATTATTATTAATTAAAAAACATCGCTAGACTATTTACTAGATTATTACTAGTTAGTATTTAATACTAGCAATATTCTTAGACAGAAAAAAAATTATGTTTTATTTATAAAATTTCTTTGAAAAGAGTAGGTAACAATTATTCCACCACTCTATGTCAACTCATCGTCAAGAAAAAATAATTTCAAAAAAAAAACTATATTTGCCATCACTAAGACAAAAGATTTTGAACTCAATTTCTATCGTCTTGGAATTTTTACATCTTCCCATTCCCAAGGACTTCCTGCCTTCCTAACATGCAAGATGGGTTCAACAACGGAGTTGATTTTTTTAATAAAGCTTTCAATTACGTCTTAATCATGAGGTGATATCTAAGAGCAGCACTACTTAATTAAATAACATGCTGAGCAACTAGAGCTAGGTTGAAAAATGTGTCGACTTATCTTCGTTGCTTCTTCTTCCTTCTCTACCAGGCAACACATCAACCCGGATAATGATAAGTAATTATTTTAAATCCCTCAGATTCTTGTGGGGTATTGGTGTTGAGCGTTGTATGGAGAAAATTTATGTATGTCACGATGTTGCAACAGAGCTGGGTGTCATTTTACTTGTATTAAATTTCTATGCAAAACCCTACAACTAAAACATTTTTTGATGAAACAAACGACGCACGCAACAATGTGAAGTTACGATAGGGATACGAAATGAACTGAGTTATTTTGAGGTAGTTATTTGTTGTTATAGACATTATTTAAATTAAGAAGGTGACATGAAGGAGTTTTGTTGATTTGATGAAAACATTCAGAACTTGGTATTTCTATGATGACTCAACTCCTGATGAGAAAAATATTACTTTGAAAAAAAGATTTGTCGTTAAATAAAATTGGGCATTAAATGTTGAAATTTTTTTTTAAATTCGTGAATCCAAATCCTTTTTGCGAGCGTGTGTTTCGCAATTGTTTTTGGAATATTTAATATTTATATTTAGACGCAAAATGAACGAAATTTATTGTTAGAAGAATAAGTGTACTCCCATAAACATTAGCCAAAAAGGACGAAGTCTATAAATGGTCATTTGCTTAAAGTTCGCAGGTCAGTTAGAGAGCGGACCTACTCCTGAAGTAAAATTTATAATTTGTTTGTGGTTTGGTCTCCATGTTGTGTGAATCGTTGTTTTAATGAAGAATAATAAAAATATACAAAAAATGAAGTTAAATTGTTTTATTTTTATATATACTAATTAATTATATTTTTTATTTTTTATAATATCACAACATACATATATAGTCCTTTAGCATAAGCTCGATGATGGATTCATAATCCGAAACGCGTCGCTATAAATAATTATTAAAAGATACAATATAAAAGTAAAACAACTTAATTTCATTTTTTTAAATTTGTGTTTATTCTTATTTTTATTATTCTTCATTAAAACTATAATTTATTAAGTGATCATATGTTCTTATAACGAATTGAATGCCTCGAGTTTACCCATATACTCCCATGATGTTTTAAGCAAACCTTGCATTTCGAGGAAATACAATATTACCATTTGTCACCGGTGTATGGTACGGTGATTCGAATCTGACCACCAAACATCGAATAGTCAACTCGGCAATAGAAATGTTGCGAGGATGAAAGACACACAATGTGCGGAACGTTTTTTTAACGGAGGAAGGACTGATATTGAAATAAAATAAGATGAGTATCAGTCATTATTCAGTAGTAGAACCTTTTTAAAATTTGACAATAATGTAATTTGTGCTGCAGAGGGACAACGAGATAAAAAAAATCGAAGATTTGCAAATTTTATGGATAGATACCTTTTCGTCAACATTTCTTTTTTTTAAGAAATTCTATGAAATATTGTTTATCGATGTCAACAAGATAACTGCAGTGGATTACATAATTTCTTTAAAAAAACACTGAAAATAAATAATGCAGCCGCGCATTATAAATAGGATCCATGCCCCGTAACTAAACCTCATCACCGAACAAAAACAATCGTTAGGCCTGGACCCAAAAGAGCTGAAAAATTGAGGGGGTTTTTATGGATCCTTTTGTGGGGTCACCATTGTTTGGCAAAATTCATTCGGCATTTCTTGTTTTGCCTTATTCGTTAAATATTTTGTTTAATTCGCAATTCTTAATTGGCAATTTACATTTTCTTTTTTATTCATTACGTTTTTCAATCATTCTGCAATTAACATTCGGCGGTTTTATATTTCGATTTTTGTTAAAAATATTTTCAATTATTTCGCAAAATTCATTTGGCAAATTATTTTTTAGTTTTTCTTTGTTAAATTGTTTATTATTTGGCCAAGTGTTTTTACGCAAAATATTGTTTCGCCGTTTCATTATTTTGCGAAATAACGATTCGCCGTTTAATCATTTCGATAAATATCGTCAAGCCGTTTTATTATTTCGCTAATAGATCATTTCGCTGTTTAGTTGTTTTGATCGTTTGACCAATCATTACCATCGTCTCTTTTCAAGATTAACAGTTTTTTTCTGAGCCGTTGCTTAGTCGTGCTTGCGTTGGTAATATTTTTTTAGTTGTTTTGCAATTTTTGCAGTAATCACTTTCGCGATTTAAGATTTCAGTATGTTTGCTAAGTTTAGGTAAGTGCATAACAGAAAGAGGATTTTCACATTTTATCCCAAGGAAAAAAGGGTAAATTTCGCGCGAAATTTTAAGGCATGTAATTTAATGGAAGCCAAAACATTGCCAAACAATCGAATGCCAAATAAAAAAAGCTGAACATCAAATTGCCAAATAAAAAAAAGCGAAACAACAAAATGCTGAATGAAAATAAACAAAATAATAAAATGCCAAATAAGAAAAAGCCAAATAAAAAAATGCACTCTTCTTTATTTAAGGCGATATTTTTTTTCTTCGCGCGTGATTCGGAGAACCTACCTATACAGAGCTCTCTACAGGTTTACGCCCGCCGAAACCAAAAGCAATACCTACTCTGCCCATAATTTCGTAATGGCCTTTAGGTACTACAAAATCGGAAATCGGAATTTTAGGGCCATTACGAAATTATGGGCAGACTATTTTCCGTTGTTTTTTTTTTTTTTAATTCAATAATTATGTGCTTACAAAAACTTATACTTAAAAATAACAGGCCAACAAAAATCTTTAAAATAATTTTACTAAGATATTTTTTCTTTGTAGTGATGATCAAATGCCCCAACCAGTTTCATTAACCGTTGACCGCCAAAATTTTACTAACCAACCACCTATATAAACCTCTTTCTTTGTAAAATTACTTGTTCTTTGATAATGTTTCGCTCAGCCTTTTAAATTTCGGTAATTTTTTTTTTTTGTTTGTGGATCGGGACCACTGTTCTGACCTTTGTTGTACTTCTAATACAAAATAAAACTTTACGTCACGATCACTGCCACACAATATCACAAAAAAGGAAAAAACCTCACCTTTGACCTATAATTCTTTGTTCGCGCAATTTCGTAATTCACCTTATTTGAATCCTTATTCCTTTTCTTCGAACAGATTCTACACTATATTCGTGTCTCGCCTTCAATTTTTTTTTTAGTTTGAATTACTTTTCTACTTTCCTTTTATTTAAATATCCTACCCTCTCAAATTTTCTGTTTCTTCTTGATTTAAGCTAATTTCTTTAACGTCTGGCGGTTTAAAAATTTTAGCCTCAACCCACTTTCGTTATACAGGGTGTTCGGTATAAGGTACACCAAGGAGCTGGGTCGAGTAGGTTGGGTTAAGAAAAAAAATAAATCATATGGGAGGGAGGTCTATTTTCCCCCGTTATGGCGGGACTTAAAATAGAAAAAAAATATTGAAAAACAACGGCAACACTTACAATACAATGCTATCTTTTTTCTTAAACCAGCTCGCTCTTTTATTTTCTTTTTAATTCAAATTATTTGAGAGCACAGTTTTTGAAAAGTTAATTTTCAAACTCAAAATTTTGAAAAAATAATGAAAAAAATTGTGTTCAAACTAATTTTTTTCAAAATTTTACATTATTAAGTAGTATTTTTGTTTTTAATATTCGGTACTCCTATTAATTTCCAGTCAAACACTTAACACCGAATGCCTAAATGTTTTTTAGTTTTTCAGAAAATTGAAAATAACATTATATCTATACTTTACTAATTATATAGGTAGAAACAGAATCTTTGGAGCAACAAAATTACCGATGGAAGCAAATTCAAGAAAAACTTACTTTTGTTATGTTCAATTCTTTGAACTGTTTTTTAGTGTTTGGCTGAGAATTGATGAGGGTATTGAATATTAAGCACAAAAATACCAAATAATAATATAAAATTTTGAAAAAAAAATAGTTTGAACACAATTTTTTGATTCTTTTTTTCAAAAATTTAAGTTTGAAAATTCATTTTTGAAAAACTGTTCCCTAAAATAACTTGTTTTAAAAAGAAAATAAAAGAGGTTTCTGTTCTTACAAAAAGGTATATAACATGCAATTGCAGCGGTGTTTTTTAATAATTTTTTTCTGTATTAAGTAATTTTTTTTAGAAAATTTCCCCTCAAAAACAAAAAGACACTTGAGCATATTCTTTTCGGTATTTGATTAGAAATTTAGAGGAGCATTACCATTTTTGTGGAAAATTGCCTCAGCTATAATATTGTCGAATAAAATTTTTAACTAGCACAAACCGTTTCTGAGATATTTCTACTTTAGAAACGCTTACTATTTAAAGTAATTAAAAAATAGTGAAGTAGATTTCGTTATTCTTGGTTATTTCCAAAAAAAGAAGACATTTAAGCACTTGGTTTTCAGTATTTGACTCAAAATTAATAAGGGCGTTGAATATTTAAAATAAAAATGGTACTTATTAACGACAATTAAAAAAAAAATAGTTAAACCCAAAAAACTATGTTTTTTTCCTAATTTTTGAGTTTGAAGTGGAATTATAAAAAAACTGTTGACTAAAACAACTTTACTTAAAAATAAAATTAAATAATGGATTCCTGGCTTTGACAAAAGCTAAAGGATTTTATTCTAAAAATGTTCGTTGGATTTTTATGAGACCCTTAATATTTCAAGTCAATTTTTTGAAAAATCCTCCTCCCATTTAAACAGGGGGATATAGACAACCCTATGAGTAGATAAGTGTCCTCTATAACCTCTGTCTATCAACTCCTACTCTCGACCTCCCCGTGGTGAACGTCGGGTGCCTAGTACCTTAACTGAATATGGGGTTCCAATCCCTGTAGACGGTTTAGGCGGCAGCAAATGAGAGAGGGGGGAGGAGTGTTCTCACTAAGGCACTTCTCCTTTATCCAGGCGGTAGCGGAAGAATTCCCCTGATGGAATCAACGGTGGCGTCTATAGTTCCAGTCAGGTTGAACTACTTTGTGAACACCTTATATTGGCTACTACGACGTATTCGTAGCTCAGGCCTATAAGGAGCCGTTTATCCGGCTCCCCGTCCTTGGAGTTATAATAAGGATCTGGTCCTCCAGGCTAGGGGGCTGTGCGTTGGGGTAACTTCCCTATCACGTAAGAAATTTTCGGTTCCGAAAAAACAACAAGAAGCCTCGGATATGGATGATTTTAATGTTGACGACCCCAGCAAACGAAACAAGGACAATGAATTTCGGATCTGCACGTGGAATGTCCGGACCTTAAACTGGCCACGTGAAGCCGAACAATTAGTGGAGAACCTGGATAGGCTAAGGGCTGATGTAACAGCCATCTAGGAATTGCGATGGGATGGAGAGGGCATACGAAGGATGCAATCGTGTGACATTTACTTCGGCGAGTGCTGCAAGGAGCAGGGTCAGCGGCTCTATGGTTGTGGTTTTGTGGTAAGGGGAAGACTTAGGCAAGAAGTCTTGGGCTTCAAAAATGTAAGCGAGCACCTGGTCACAATTCGCATCAAAGCAAAGTTCAAAAACATCACGTTAATCTGTGCCCATGCCCCAACGGAAGAAAAGGATGACTCAACCAAAGAAGAATTCTACGATCTCCTCGAGGATACGTATGATAGGTGCCCCAAGTACGACGTCAAGATTATTCTTGGCGACTTCAACGCCAAGATCGGAAAGGAGGGCATCTTTGGTTCGATAGTCGGAGGACACAGCCTGCACGACAACACTTCTGGTAACGGACTCAGGCTCATTGATTTCGCGGCGGGGCGAAATTTCATCATAGCAAGCACTCTATTCCCACACCTCAATATACACTAAGGGACCTGGCGGTCTCCGGATCAACGAACCGTCAACCAGATTGATCATATGTTGCGATAGACGCCAGACATGCTTCCAGTATCCTGGATGTCCGAACGTTCCGAGGTGCCAACATAGACTCGGATCATTACCTGGTGGTAGCGCAAGTACGTATGCGGATATCCATGACGCCACAACGACGAGCGAATGCTGTAAAACGATTTAACGTCGCGAAGCTAAAATCGCACGAGATAGCCAGGACTTTTGCAGATCACGTCTCTCTTAAACTCTCAACAGGCTCGCCACAAGCATCATCTGTAGAGGACCAGTGGAAGCACTGCCAAAATGCCATCAAAAGTGCCGCTACTGATGTGCTGGGCTTCACTAGGCCACCACAACGAAACTTCTGGATCGATGAAGAATGCAGACTGGCGCATGAAGCAAAGAACGAGGCCTACCAAGCAATGCTGCAGACTAGAACCAGAGCTGCTGAGAGAGCAGCCCGGGAGCTCTACGGGCGAAAACGAAGGGAGGAACGCCAACTTTTCAGGAGGAAAAAGAGAGAGCATGCGAAGCGGGCGGTCGAGTCTATTGAGGACTGTAGCGGCAGGGGGGATGTTCGAAAGTTCTGCCGAAGGGTGAGGCAAACTACCCAGGGTTACAAGGCCAGAACGGAAGCCTGCCGAGATGAGAGTGGGAATATGGCGGTAGACACACAGTCGGTGCTGAGGATCTGGAAGCAACACTTTTCTAGACTGCTAAACGGCGAAGATGGCCAAAATTCCGCTGTAAGAACACTCCATTCAACCTGGATGATGATGATCAAAACTTCCGTCCACCCGACCCAAATGAAGTGCGGTTAGCGATAGTGGAGCTTAAAACGTACAAGGCTGCTGGTGCGGATGACCTGCCAGCCGATCTATTCAAAGCAGGGGAGATGACTTTGTAGGGAGTATACACCAGCTTATCTCAAAAATTTGGTCGGAGGAAAGTATGCCCGATGAATGGAACCTCGGTATAGTGTGCCCTATCCACAAGAAAGGAGATGCTCTGACCTGTTCCAACTACAGAGGTATAAGTCTCCTCAACGTCGCATATAAACTCCTGTCATCTGTACTGTCTGATCGCTTAAAACCGTTTGTCAACGATTTGATCGGCCCCTATCAGTGTGGTTTTAGGCCCGGCAAATCAACCGTCGATCAAATGTTCACACTCCGACAGATTTTGGAAAAAACCCAGGAGTTTCAAATCGATACACACCACCTTTTTATCGCATATGATAGCGTAGACAGAGACGAGCTATACAGAGCCATGGCGCATCTCGGCATCCCTGCCAAACTCGTCCGCTTGTGCAGGACACGATGGAGAAATCTCGCTGCTCCGTCAAAGTCGGCAAGAACACCACCGAACCCTTTGATGTCTTTAACATCGTACTTGAAGCAATTGTACGCAACTCGCAAGTCAACAACAGTGGTACAATTTTTCAAAAGTCCGTTAAACTATGTACAATGTACATACTTGCCTATGCATATGATATTGACATCATTGGAAGAACGAAGCGAGCTGTTACCGGTGCGTTTGCAGGTATTGAATCGGAGGCGGCGAAAATGGGTTTGGCTGTTAATGAGGACAAGACGAAGTATATGCTATCATCGAGAAAGGAATCTTAACATCGTCGACTCGGGCAAAACGTCACAATGGATAGGCACAACTTCGAAGTCGTCAAAGACTTTGTCTACCTGGGCTCCACTATAACATCGCAAAATGACATCAGTGCAGAGATCAAACGAAGAATTACTCTTGGCAATCGCTGTTTCTTCGGGCTAAGAAGGCATTTGAGTAATAAAGCCCTCTCTCAAAGAACCAAGGAGACCTTATATAAGACCCTTATCATCCCGGTCCTGCTGTATGGGGCAGAAGCATGGACCCTGACAAAAACGGATGAGAATCTACTTGGGTGCTTTGAAAGAAAGATTCTTCGGGTGATCTTCGGTCCAGTATGTATGGATGGAGTATGGAAGAGAAGATTCAACAACGAGCTGTACGGGCTTTACAGCGAAGTCGACCTGGTCAAAAAGCTTAAAATACAGCGGCTAAGATGGCTGGGACACGTGGAGCATATGGACAACAACGCACCAGCCCGACGAGTCTTCGAATCTACCCCTAACGGTCTGCGCAGCAGAGGAAGACCCCACCTTAGGTAGCGCACACAAGTGGAGAACGACCTCAACCAACTTGGAGTGCGTAACTGGAGGCAGCTAGCTAGGGACCGAGCTGGCTGGAGGGGCTTGTTGGTTGAGGCCGTAGTCCATCCTGGGCTATGAGCGCCATCTAAAGTAAAGTAAAGTAAGTAAATAAGTATATAGACAACCCCCTTCAAAGAATTTTTTTCTTCTTTGACTTATACGCTCTAGTATTTTTATGCGTGTTGTGCCAAGAACCATTTTTGTTGTTGTTATAAATTTATTATAGCTAAACTTTGATAGTCTATATTTTCGAAACTGTTGGGTCTATACAGATCTGGGCTCAAATTGAAGAAAATTTCATTACTTTGAAGTCGTAGAGCGAAGCTCTAGTCGAAAAACTAATTCTTTGGGGTTAAAATTGCCAATAACTGAAAAAAGCGCGAAAATTTCGCGGTTTTTCGATTTTTGACCATGATGCGTTCGGAGCTCGAGTTCGAAAACTTGGGTTTTTCATGAGGCCAATATCATAAACGAATCAGCAAAAAATCAGAGCTACCATATCTTAAGCATACGCTGATGTATAAGGTTACTGGACTATAATAAAATCAGATAAAAGTGAAAAATCATGTGTTCATTTATTTTGACGCTAGGTAAGCACGTGTAAAGTTAGGTGCATCCGCTTGGGTACAATGGGAAAAACTGACCATTTTTTTTTATAGAATGGATTTCAAAGCAAACTCAACATCATCATTTAATGGAAGGAGATTCGATAATCTTCCAAATGCAATAAATGCAATTGAAGAAAATGACCGAAACGCTGTGTTTGACATTGAATGTATACCATTAAATGTATATTATAATACAGACGGGGATGAAATAGACACAGAAACTTTGGATAACGATCACATACCCTACGATGTTCCAGGTAACATTGAACTTTTCATTAGGGATGAGGATTTTGATAGCGAGGATGAAGTTCCTTTTTCATTAGTAATAGCCTCAATATCTGGGCAATCTCAAAGGTATAAAAAAACGATGGGTAAACGAATTTTGGTAAGCACAGGGGCGTACTTGCACTGAATGGTGGGCGGCAGGAAGCTGTTTAGGGTCGTTTGCCTTAACCGGGATGCTGAAAGTTCTTCTTCAAAAATATGAAGGAAACACAAAATAAAATTCCCAATGGGAAGTAGAGAAAGTTTTATTTAAAAATATCTGGGAAACCAGGCGTAAGATTTAAATTTAAATTGGATGAAACCAATTTAAACAAAGAAAAATTATTAAACAATGAAATCAGAAATGAAACAAAGAAAATTATAAAAACTAAGACTGCAAGAATGGACCACTATCACTCGGTCCCAAAACAAAACGTATAAAAAGACTAATTTAAAAATGGGGTCGCGTGTGTCACAATTTTGAAATTTTAAAAACGAATCAGAGGCCAACCGAATTTATATTTTACAACACTCTTTAACAAACGAATAAAACTAAAAACCAAGACTTTATTTATCTTTCTAAAATCCTGTTTCCTTTTCTTCCTCCTTCTTTCCTCGATGATTTCACTCGCCCCGTTCTGGCGACTTCAACTCTTTTCAATACAACTCCTTCTTCGAAAAATTTCCAAAACTTCTCACAAAACATTATTTTCAACTTTTTATTTTTCTTTTTTCCAAAAATTACCAAAACCTCTATCGACTTAACCAGTAGGAATACTCCAAATCAAATTGTTGAACCAGGAAATAATATAGACCTGACGACGAGTGCAAGCATTTCAAAATATACTGATTCCCGTAAATGCGATCCCTGAAGTGCGTGCACCAAATTCAACTACTCGGCCTCGTCAAAGCCAAACCCATATGTATGCATTTGTTAAAAAACGCTTGACTCCAAAATGCAAACAAAACATTGATGAGAAATTACTTGTCTTTATACAGATTCTTTTCAACTGTTCCGTATTGTAGGTTGAGGAACCTGCGTTTTGGCAATTCGTAGCAGCTCTTAATCCATCATATGAGCTTCCAAACAGACATATGATATATAGAACGCATATTCCAGCCCGCAGTGAACAGTGCATTACAGAAACTCGGGAAGTACCTACTTAAAACGTCCAAGACAGTATACCTTACAATACCACCGACTGTTGGACATCTTGTAACATGGAAAACTATATGGCCGTTACCGCCCATTTCTTAAATGACAAGTTTGAAATGGTTTCGCTGCTTTTAGAATGCTCGAGGAACTAAAGAGAGTACTTTCCGAGTAGAATATTATGAATAAGCTTTTATTGGTGGTTTATGATAATGCAGCCATCATAAAATGAGTTGAAGTGGAAGCATTTTGGCTGCTTTTCCGCCAATATAAACCTGATTGTAAAACTATGGTTTAAAGGATGTGGAGGCTAACCGCATAATAACAAAGGTTAAAAACGTTGTAGAAAATTTTAAAAGAAGTTTTATAGCGACTGCAAGGCTTTCCAAAAAAAATCAAAGAAATGGAACTCCATTAAAAGTGTTGCAGGATGTATGTACACGTTGGAACTCCACATATTACATGCTAGAAAGATTTATCCAGTTGGAAGAAGCAGTCAAATTCACTATGGCTTGAACCGACATCGATGCCACGACTTACCTTTCCGTTGAGGAATGGAATATTATTCGCAAGCTTTGCGAAATACTATAGGCAGTATCAAGGCTCTCCCAACCCAACGCGAATATTCGGTGCGACGAACGAAAACAACAATATCTAACAACACGTGGTTGTCAAACAAAACAACACGTTGTTATTGTTGTTTTCGTTTGTCACGCCAAATATTCGCGTTGGTTTGGGAGTAGACTTACCATCCGTCAGGATTTCGCCTGGCGCGTCAGTCTTTTAACGTCCAATCAGGCTTTGGCCAGGTTTCGTCCTTTGTCAGGCTTTTTTTATAATTATCGCCAAAATATAATAGTTAAAAGAAGAACGTTTACTGAATGCGTTCAAATCGAAATGCTTGTGTACGCACTGTGGACGAAAGAGAGGAATAAATTAGTTCTTTTATTTGTCAGGCTTTTTAAACCTATTTTCTTAATAAATTCCAGCTGAACACGCATAAAACTGCCATTTTCACATTTGTAATTGTCAAAGTGACATTTGGAGTTAGTATGATACTAAAAAGATAAAATAGGCATTTGTTGATTTTGACTTTGGTAAAATGTTAAAAAGATAATACGATGCTAGCTCGTTTAAAATTTGTAAAAATCTGTTTTTAACCTAGCACCACACAATAAATATTCTTTAACATCATACTAAATCGTCTAAAATTTTGCGTCAATGTTATTATTATTAATAATGTGTCGCTTAAAAGTGCTGGTTGCTCGGAGTCATGTAATTAAGTTTTTTAAATCTCAGTGGAAAAATTCTTATTTACTTTCAAAGCTGAATAGCAGATAGAGTCATGAAATGGAGTTGTGCCTAATATTAAAATCGCATTATTTGCCAGGTATGTCAATAGCTGCAAAGATGTATACAAATTGTCGGAAGTTAATTTATAGTTGACTCCTTCACTCTGAAAGAGTTGAGCTCCAGTAAATATTTCAAAATCATAGCTGAAGCCAAAACTTAGCGGTAGTTCTGTACAAAATATGTATACCCGCATGTTTTGTTTTTATTTTTTTTGTTTTTAATCATGTTAACTCCTGCTAATTATCGGTACAATTTGTCCGCCTACTGCCATTTATTCATCTTTAGGTACTATTAGAAGACTTTCGCTGAATTGATCCAAGAACGGTCATATTTTGTGTATAGAGAATTATGTCAGAGAACCAAACCATAATTTATTCGGGAGGTGCGATGCGTGCAAAAACTCTACTTTATTTAATTGCATATCGAAAATTAAAGATCTGTAGGTAATGTGTTTAGCTGACCATCAAAGTGAAAGTGTATCTAAGCCCTCCCGCATAACCCGCTCTAATTCCAAAAAGCTCGTTGTTGGAACTTGTAACAGTCGACCGTCTCCCTCACCGATCTCGAATAAATAAAAAAAAACTCCCTCATCCACTAAAAGTCTCGTACTGAAAAACCGGTTACTTCATCTAAGCTTACTACAAAAACTTAAATCAGTCCCAATTCTTCTGTGCAGAGTCGGGTAATTGAAAAATCTGCTGTAAGTGTTGATGTAGCTGAGGGAAATAGCATGACTATAAAAGGTGTATCGTTTGCTGATGTTACTTCATCTGCCTTGTCTGCAAGTTTAAACAATATACTGATGAAAATTGATACATCAGTGCAAATCAACGTAGCACAGAAGAAAGCAATGTTGTGGAGAAAGCTCCAGATAATTCCATTGCAAAAAAAAACAAAGCAAGCAATGCTGATTCTCTCAGTCTCAGCATTATTTTATGACTTCCGAAAATGCCGTTGTTGTTGGTGGTAATTCTGCTGATGTTGTTGGTGTTGCTGGTGTTGCTGATGTTGTTGCTGTTGCTGTTGTTGCTGGAGTTGCTGGTGTTGCTGATATTTCTGGTGTTGCTGTTGCTACCGATATTATTGTACATGGCGTAACTAATACACACATTAATCGCATTGCCACTAGTGTCGTCGTAAATGTGTTGAAGAATACACTCAGGCTCGTTTTAATGAAGCCGCATATCTATTATAAATAAAAAATCTAAAGAAATCAAAGGTAAAAAAAGTGATCGATGACGAAATCTTTGGTGATTTAATTATCCAAGGCCGAAAGAGGCTCGCCACTTATCCAGTTTCCGTCCTACTAAAAGCGAAGAATCAATAATACAATCATGTCGATTATGGAATCCGTAATAGTGAATCCGCAGTGATTCGCCGTATATTGTTCTCTCTCATTTCCATAATAAATCGATGAAGAGAAAAGAGAGCACTACACTGCGAATCACTGCGGATGCTGTTTTGCGGATTCCATAATCGACATGAATATATACCATCGTTCAGTTATATTGAGCCTACGCGGATTTCTTGCTTTAAATTAAGTTAAAGGTGGTATTCCGGCTGATTCATTCAATGCTGTGTTCAATGCCAATTTTCGGCCAAAAGTAATACGCGTGAGACCCAAAACTAAACTTTCCAAAAAACGACAGTCCCATTGACCACCATCTATAATCTAAATCTAAATGCTGTTAAAGATCTTAACTTGTGGAACAATATTACTATATATTTTTATATGTAGGAGGCATTATATCTAAAACTACTGATTTCTTTCTATCTGCCACTGACACTGAATTCTCTGTGATTGCGCTTACGGAAACATGGCTCACAGAGAATATACTGACGTCAGAATTGTTTGATACCAGATTTGTTGTAGGTATACAGAACTGATCGATGTCTTACTGGTGTGACAAGAGGTGGAGGCGTTTTGCTAGCAGTTAAGTCTTCACTTAATAGTAGAAAAATTGATTTATTCAACATATCTGACAATATTGAGCAATTTTGTGTAAGAATAGATTGTATTCGGTCTAAAGATAATGTGATTATTAAATTATATTGTCTTATATCTTATGTACCACCTTATACTACGTTTCCACCGACCACAAAACCGAGATTTAAGTAGATTTACCTTAATCTTCTCCAAATCCCGAAGATTTACCATACAAATTTATTTCCTGAATCTCGAAGATTTGAAACAAATCTTGTTAAATCTTCATAGGTCCAATATTAACAAAACTCGAACTGGCCTATATTTTCTCACACTGAATGCATTCATTGGAAAGGGGATCTACATGAATATTTCTGCCTCACTCCAACTCCATTAGAAAAAGTGAAACAACATATGCATACTGTCAAAATAAATCTCCTTTTTAATCTTTTTGTGCGGTGGAAACACCAAATAGATTTATATAATCTAAACTGAGATAAACCTTCGGTGGAAACATAGTATAAATCTCCATATAATATTTACTCAGCTCATATTTCAAACATTAAGCACAAAGCTAACGATTTAGATTCAAACTCTTATATTTATAGTTTTAGGGCATTTTAGTCTTTCTTTTGTCAAGTGGTCTTATTCTGTAGAGGATAAATGTCTTATTCCTTACAATTTTTGCAAAGACTATGAAGTTGAAGGCTGTTTCACAATGCGACGAGGAAACGAGACGTGAACGTGACGAGAGCTCGTCGTAGCTGTCAAACCAATTTCAAGCAATACCTGAGTATTCACAATAACTGGCTGAACAGAATAGAATGACGGAACTGAAGCCGCAGACGGAACTGGAAGAGCTGTCAAAAAGTGCCGTACGTTATTTTTTTTACATGACCACAATGGAGCTGTACAGCTTTGAAAGTATTTTGAAGAAAAACAAAAGAATATTATTGTGTACAAGCTCAGAATTCACATTTTTTGTTTCCAATAATGTTCCTTTTAATAAATAATTTTTTTCGCGATACAAATAACCACAATATTTTTTTCCGACCCAAAAAGTTGTTTTTTTTCTTCATACAAATTGAAACGTCAAAAGTGCCGTACGTGAAAAGTTAAAAGTTGGTGAACTCTTCCGTCTGCGTCTGCAGCTCCGTATGCGTCTACGTTCCGTTGTGTTCGCAACATTGAATTTGCGTGTATTCAATATTTTGACAGCTATTCCAGCTCCGGCTCCGGTTCCGTCTGCGTCACCATTCTGTTCAGCCAGTAAAGCGTTTCTCATCGTCCCGTCACGCCATGATTTCGAAAAATTGAAAAAAAGACGCGACGAGACAACGATTTTCATTTTGACAATTGAGAAGAGAACACCGAGCGTATCTGTATTTGTATTTATATTTATTAATTGTGTAGATAAATAAATAAAATACCGAAAATGGCGAGCAAATATGTGTTTTTATTTTGCGACTAATTAATTTTGACTTCATTAACATTCCCACCGGCTTCTTCTGCTCACTTTTGGTCTTTTTTTGCCTTTTTCTTTTTTCTAAAGCATTTTTTTAAACATTTTCATTTTCCTTTTTTTCAAATTTTGTATTTTATTTCCCAAATTCACTGACAAACACGAATAATTCTACGCTGTCTCTGTGAATAACTCACTGCATTGTGAATTGAGGAACGATTTTATAACGAGAAAAAGATGAAAACGTTTCTCGTCACGCTGACGTCTCGTTTTCTCGTCGCATTGTGAAACAGCCTTGAAGTAATTGATTCTTTGTTTAAATGTTTACGTTAAATTTAATTCAAATTAATTGTGGTTGAAAACTATTTGGGTAGGTGGCTTGATTAAGCATTCACTTCAACTGAACTTGATGCAATGGTCACATAACCTGACTATTATTTATTAAATAATTGTGGAATTTATCATAAAGCTCTCAATATACGTTTCGATATATCTATAGTTAATTCCGATTTAACTCAAATTAATAGTAACTATGTTAATAATTATATTATATATCTTCTCTTGATATGACTATAGTATTCTTAATATTGGTAACTTAAACCAGAAATATAAAACGCTTAGGAATGTAACAGAGAATGATTTTTAGACGTTTGTTTCTACAAAAAAAGTTGTAAATTCCAAAAAACCCATCTGGTTTATTTTTAGTTGGCCGAGGCTGGAATCGAACGTAGACCTCCGACATCAGGGTCCATTGCACTAACCATCATACCGCGGCTACTACTAACTTCCACTCCTCTAGAAAAATGCCACTTGATACAGATTTATTGAAAATACTGGTCAAAAGAAATCAAAAAATATTAACTAAAGAATAGGAAGGATTTAAAAATAATGCGCAAAGGATTGAAAATCGCTAGGTTTATTGCTGTCATAACCCCATACATTGAAGAAAACATGAGCTTTTTCTTTTAGAGTTGAGAAATATCCAAAAAGATTTCGAATTATTTTTTCGGTTATACATATATAATTTTTCAAACACAGGTATAGAAAAAACGAAGAAAGGTCGAACAAAACTTATTCGACTTTTGTACTCTAGATGCATCTTTTTTCAAATAAGGTACAATGGAAGAAAGAATATTTCTGCTTGGTGTCCCAAATTTGAACCAACTCATATCTAAGTAATTATTAAGCGAGAAACAGATTGCAACAGCATCAGCGGCCGCCATTAAGTTAGAGCCAACGTATTTCAATTGTTCAACACAGATAAGAACAGAACAGCAACGTCTAAATTTGTTGTTGTTGGTGTGGTATCACGAAGAAAATGCTTTGATTTGATATGTCAAACAGAAACAAATGTAGGTGCTGTTGCTGATGGCAATGTGTTTGAGAAATTTTTGCTGGCCAGCATGCTATTTGCTGTTGACGGTGGCTGTTTAATTTATTTCACTTCATAAAACTGAAAACAATTACATACATTATCAATAATAATTATATTATTGTTTCTTACTGGTACCACTAACTTTTATTTTGTGATTTTATACAATTTTGTATTTACCAAACACGCTTCATTCCGGCTGCAACCTGTTGAACTAGTTCAAAGAACGAATTAGTTTTCACAACTCGTTCATAAATTTTAGAACGTTTACGATACTAATTTTGCAAAACATGCTAAAAAACAGGAATATTTGTTAATAACTTAGCAATATTCATATTTATATGATTTGGTTCGGACTACGATGCGGTAAAATTAATTTACATAACAGCATAAGCTTAACACATTGTTTTTACACCACAACGTTTTTTTTTCCGAAAATAGAACATGGGCTACCAGTTCTATGTTAAAAGGCAACTAGGAGACAACAAACAAGACAAGACAAAAAAAGTTGGCTTTATTTTAGGTCCTATAGAAGTCAGTTTAGTAATGAGTTACATATGTAACAGTTGGTCTTATATGTACCAAAATCGGTTTATCGGTTGTGTAGTGCGTTTTTGTATAAAAAAAACACGATTGAAAAGCAAAAGGTTTTAAATTTGGGCTTCACTAGATCTATTCGATAATGGTTTAAAATAGCATTAAAAAATTGTTGTTTTGCAAATTGCAATGGTTATTTTAAGAAGTCTTTAATTTTTTTGACAGCATTCATAAAAGCTTCCTTACTATGCCTGAATTAGTTAAAAAAAAAAAACTGAAACCAAGATAAATTATTTTATGAAAATAGTAATAGACTAAGAGCCCACAGCATACATAGATTTCATGGTGAATACCTACTGTGAACTATATCTAACCAGATTAGAATTCCTAATCATTAAAGCTAGAAGTTTTTTGTGCCCGTGGCCTGGCAATGTTTATATACAAAGATTTTTTTTTTAATAATACAAATTCTATATTAGGAATTCTAATCTGGTTAGATATAGTTCACACTAGGTATTCACCATGAAATCTATGTAAGATGAACTGAACTTAATGGAAATTGCGTATTGACAAGGCCCTCACTAGTCAACTGATGAGTCCAAGTGAGATCGCCGGGACGAAACGCCAAAAATTTTCATGGACTAAAGGCCGTTAAAAGCTATATTGAATCAATAATTCAACAAGTCCAATAAAATAGTGCTAAGTCTTCTACTTGGCTGATTTATTTCAGTAGTATATAGAATTTGTATTATTAAAAAAAAAATCTTCGTATATAAACATTGCCAGGCCACGGGCACAAAAAACTTCTAGCTTTAATGATTAGGAATTCTAATCTGGTTAGATATAGTTCACACTAGGTATTCACCATGAAATCTATGTAAGACGAACTGAACTTAATGGAAATTGCGTATTGACAAGGCCCTCACTAGTCAACTGATGAGTCCAAGTGAGATCGCCGGGACGAAACGCCAAAAATTTTCATGGACTAAAGGCCGTTAAAAGCTATATTGAATCAATAATTCAACAAGTCCAATAAAATAGTGCTAAGTCTTCTACTTGGCTGATTTATTTCAGTAGTATATAGAATTTGTATTATTAAAAAAAAAATCTTCGTATAAAGACCTATCTTATTGCATCATTGAATTTTTGCTATAATTCACACCCAAAAATTGCTGTGGGCTCTCGGTCTATAAGCTATGTTAATTTTGTTAATCAAAAACGCTTACGCTTTAATGTTCAATGTAATTAATGGTTGCTTCGCAGCCTGCACTGCATGTATTTATATATGTTTATTATACAAAACCCCTTTGTTATTTAATTCTTGACCAGCGTTAAAATCTTTCAAATAATCTCCTTCCTTATATGTCCATCGAATTGTTCGCTTATAAATGGTGCACGCAGAAAAAAAACTCAATAAATAGCTTTAATCTTGTGTGGGCTAGTAAAATTACTATTCAGCCCAGCGCGATTGATAAATAATAAAACTTGCACTGGGAAAAAGCTTATCAAGTGGCTTTGGTAACGCGATGTGTAGGACATCGGCTTCTGAACAGCTTGGTACACGGTTCGAATGACTCCCAGTTAAGGCATACGCGTAAGAAATTTTTCAATTACAAATGAGCCAGAACCAGATTGATGATCGACTTGGCACTCGTGAAATAGCTAAAACTTTCAGCCTAACTTGATGGTAGCACACATAAGTTGTTGTTGTACTTTCAAAAAATGTTCAATGTAATTAATGTTTGCTTGGCAGCCTGCACTGCATGTACCTATGTTTATCATACAAAAAACCCTTTGTAAATATTATGCAATCAACATGAAATATATGTCCTTTAAAATATTATCTTAAATATGTAGTTTATATTCCTGTTTAACAAGATTGACTTTGGAAGCTTTAAATCATCTCCGTCAACACAAAATACTTGAATAAGCCTCTTTTTATAAAATCAATTGTGTCATTGTTATCTTTCGACATTTCTAAATATATGCCAACTCTCCACCCCAATATTCTCCTTCAGTATAGTTATCCATCTTTGTTAAATGCTAACAGTGTAGGTACATAATGTTACTGAACCCTTATCGTAGGCTAAAAGATACACACATTGAACGGATAGATTCACAAAATCAACTTATTGAAATGTCAACCAAATACTCAAAGCTTGTTCTCTATCTTGCTTTCTCTATTTCTATGGTTTCTATAATGTTGTTTGAAACTCGAAAAAATTCCAACACTCAATTGAGAAAATATCCATAGGTACTTCATATTTTCAAGGGTAAACATTACCAAATAAATATTAGATCAGGAGCTTCCTCATTCTTGTCTTGGCCAAGCAGCCACTTACGGAAAGTATGAGTACAAAACATAACTACAAGCCTTGTCAACGTATATAAACTTAGGTTAAATGCCACATTGAATGAATCTGTCTATATCTTTCAACTTGTAAAAGTACAAGCGCAAGGCCGTAGTTAAAAAAAATTTATTTGAGTAAATACATTTAAATTTCTGTAGGACCCAGTATTGAAGTATTTAGCATATATTAGCTCATTTAACATAGTGCAAATGTGCCCAATTTGCAAAAGTCAAAGGTTTCCCAAAGGTTCTTCATAAATATTTTTTTTTTTTTATTTATAATGTTATACTTTCACAAAATTCACATTTAAAGAAACGTTTTCAGTTAGGTCACAAATCACTTACCTACCGGTGGTCAAAAATTACATCAGTTATCGAAAAATCACAAAACAGCGTGTAACTCCAAGAAGAGGTGAAGCAATGTTATCAAAGTTCATAATGTTTCCCTTAATCAAATAAGGCTTATTTCTCAATGCCAAGTTTTTTTCGTTTAGAAAGTGCTCACATCGAAAGAAGAATGTACCCCGGTGTCAAGGGAACACCAGTTTACCCTACATATATTTGGACGTCAAGCCCTAAAGATCTTGTAAGATTTATAAAGCTCCTAATCCTTCGCTGTAGAATGCAATCGATTCCAAGAATTTACCATCGAATTTGGCTGTCGTTAATCCAATAGGTCCCGAAAGTCCATCATCGACATATTCACATTAGGGAAGATCTTGACAAAAATCCCGGGAACAAATCTACTCCCATAAGATTTTCATCGATTGCAAGGCCACGTAAGACAGCACCTATAGAGACGAGCAACGTATGTCAATATCTAAAGTTTCGACAGTTCAACGCACTAACCATTAAGCCACCGGGCAACTATCATTAAATTACGCATCATGAAACGTCTTTTAGCTACGACCATGGCCAAATTGTGGGATTTTTGAATGATGGATGTCAATTTGTATAGACCGTTGGTGTCCACTTATTTAAAAACTGCATTCCAATATTTTGAGAGTTCCAAGAAAGAGAGATCCTTCACCTTATGTCAGTCAAATGGGAGGCAAATATGCAAATATGTGTCTTTTTCTTTTTCAAGGAAGATATTCCGCTTAATGAATTTTTCAATAATTTTTTGTTGAAGAAAGTTTTGTTAGAAACAAAAACAAAAAATCACCTAGAAATTTTTTTGTCTCCCTTTTGTGTGGTGTCGATCCAACCACCAAGAGTTGCTGATGTAAAATAAAAGGAATTACCTTCCGGCCAAATTTATACTCCTGCAACTTTTTATCGAAATATTTTCGATTTTTCTCCCATGTGGTTGACAGGCTGGCGAGCGGGTTGTTTTGGGAGAGAGCAAGGAATGGCATATGGTGTTGGTGGAATTTTTTTATATATTTTTTTACCCCATAAGATGAGAAAAAAAAAAAACTTTCATGCTGGTTTCTTCGATGGGGGTGCTCACTTGATCCAGCAGTGTAGCACGAGAGCAGGAGGAAATTTATTTATTCGAAAGAATGTGTTTCCTATGGATCTTATGCAAATGTATTTCTTCGTTATCGGCAAAGATTATTCGAAGAAACTTTCACCAATGCCATCCACCCCTCCCCCCTCCCCTCTTCGGCCGACCCCCATGGTGGTATATGGTGTGATGTTTAAGTGTCTCAGATATGCTGAAACTTTAGAGAAAGTTTTTTTTTTATATATTTTAGAATCACACATTCGAGATTGGTTTGGGAGTGGGAGGATTCGGTGGTATTTACGGTGCTGCTGTCTGCTTTGATTTAAGGTATAAACTCCTTCATAAATTGGAGAATCAAGAAGAAATCAAAACCGTTTGCAAAGAATTCATTTAGTTTCACTTGAAAACAATGTACCCAGGAGTGGATTTATTAAAAGTACGATTTTTTTTTAATAAAATTAAAAACAAAAAGAAAAAAAACCAGCACGATCTTTGTCGTCCACAATTTTATATTCTAGTCCTATAAAGTCTTTATTAATTTGAGTGACATTTCTGAAGTCGAAAAACTTAAAAGTTAATATTCTTGTTTTCGCTTCCTTTTCGGTTTAAAATGGGTTTTATTATTTGCTGGCGTGCGTGCTTATACGCACAAGAACGCATGAAAAATGGTTTCAAAATAATATTGTTCAAAATGTTACTTTATCATGGCCCTTTTCCTGAAACGAAACTTAAATAAATAAGCTCAATATAAGAGCTTATGTAACAGTTTACGGTGAGGAAAAGTAGAACATAGATAAAAAATTTACAGATTTCACTCATTGAGTAACCATTTGCTAGATAAACAAATCTCTACAATCTTTACAAATTAATTAAAACGTAATAAGCTGTTTCAAACACCATTATAAGTTTTGAAGTTTCTAGGTGTAGGTATTTAATATCACTTTCCATTCGGCAAAAAATAAATCTTGTTAATTTTCTTTAACTAACCCCATCATCTGATATCAAAACTCACATACCTATAAGGGCAAACAAAAATATGCCCTAAAAACAGTTTTAAGCGCTTATTATTATGCCCTTAAAAATCAATTACATATATAAGTGATGAATGCCATACCACTTCAACACAAAACAACAACAACTGATGATAAAGGATCGCTATCGCTCTTGCAGCCAACGCCCAAATCCAAAGTGTCAATATTTTTAAGATACGTGACCAAACAAAGATAACGACCACATGTTCTTGATCCACACAATCTAATATCCAATACGGGACCAAACGGACATCATTATCAGCAGTCATAATATACTTACATTAAAAGATTAGGACTTATTAATAGAACATAAGAATTAAGATTATAAATACGACTGCATGTTATTCAGTCGAGTCAGTTATTAAGAGTTATCCTAAAACATAACTATTCTTTTAGCTCACTAGGAGTTCTTATTCAATAAAGAAATCTTTAAAATAAAAAATGAAACTATCGTGTTTTATTTAAAAATGGCGCAGTCGGTAGGATACAACTAAAATTGATGTATCCATAAGAATCTAGCAAAAGTGAAATATATTTAATAAATAAATACTTGTCCACGTAAGGAGCTTAAAAGTTTAAAGTTAATATAAAGTAATTTACCGCTGAAATAACGAAAATCAATACACAAGTGAAACGCGTGTTTAAATTGACTTTCAAAATAAAACTGAAACGCATATTCAGTACTAAAACGAAAATTTAGTAAAAACCCAAATAATTTGTAGTAACTCAAGCTAACGCAAATAGATAATGTTACAAAGTTCGTAGAGAACGACAAAAAGTTTACAAAACAAAAACCTATGAAGAAGATACTACATAAATACCAGAAGAAGAAGTTAACTGGGAACGAAACCAGTGAGAACAACACCGAAGAAGAACAAAACAATCAAGGAGAAACCATTAGTTTGGACGAGAACTCATCACCCGACGAAGATCACCATTTGCAGAGCATCAGAAATCAACAGATACCGGAAGAGTGAATATTTTTAAGATAGAAGAAAATATATTAGAATTAAATAAAAATTTGTGTAACAGTGAATTGAGTGAAAATAAAATAACTAAAATGGCAACTCCACTTACATTAAGTTTAGATCCGTTGAAATATTTTGAAAAGTTGTGTACTTTTGATGGGAGGCAAGAAGACTTGCATAATTTCATAAATAATGTTGAAGGAATTATTCCCACATTAAAAAAGTATGATGAACAGTCACAATTAATGTGCATAAACGTACTTAAATCAAAATTATTAGGGAAAGCTAAAAGATGTATTGAAATACATCCTCATCTACATACATGGGATGAAGTTAAAAACATATTAGAAAATAATTTTGGAGGTTTCAAGAATAGTTTTACATTATATGATGAATTAAGGAATATAAATTTTAAAGGGAACGTCATGGGATTTTATAATAACATTCAAAAAATGCTATGCGAACTAAATCAAAAGACAATGCAGGAAGGTAAAACTCATGAAATTACGCATAACAACGCCACAGCTCTAAATGTATTTAAGGAAAAACTACCTACTAACATGAGGATAGTACTATTCTCATTAAAACCGACAGACTTACATTCAGCTCTGAACGAACTAATACAAGCAGGTTTTGTGACAGAAAATAACTATAAAGAAGATAGAAACGACAGAACTAAAATAACACAAAGTAGAGAACAAAAACCTTTTATACAACATAGTAATAACTATAGACAAAATACAGGACAGTATAGAAATAATTACAACAATAACTATAACAATAATAATCGACATGATTTAACGCCTTATAACCCTTTTAGAACACAAAATTATTAAAATTTCAGACAACCATTCAATTATAATAATAACAATTAACAAAGATATAACAACAATTATAATAATCATAATCGCGGACAGAATCCGAAGCCAATGAGCATAGATCCGGGATCTAGTCAATTGAAAAAAATTCAAGTAAACTATAATGAAAATAAAAATTATGAACAAAATTTAGAACAAATAGACAATAAAGGTGAAAATTTTCGGTATTCAGCCTCGGATCCGAATTACCCTTTATTAGATTAAAGAAGAATGAAAATTCAATTAAATTATTAATAGATACAGGAGCAACAAATAGTTTAATCTGTAGAAAAGATATACCTCCTTACATGATAATAAAAAGAAAAGAACCCTTAACAATAAAAACAGTAGGAACACCTGTAATAATAAATGAAGAAGTAATAGTGCCAAAAGAAAGATTCGCATTAAAAACTGTACAAGATTGTCAATTCCAAATATTCGATTTTAATCAAAACTTTAATGGAATCATCGGGAATAATATTTTAATTCCAAAGAATAGCAAAATTGACTACAAGATGAGAACACTTGAGCTCAATGGAAACGTCATACCTATTTTCTTTAACGAAAATGAAGAAGTAGAGTATAATAACGAAATCCATCACTTTGAGACACTCGAGCCTCATACGTCAATGTTTGATGAATTGGGAGACAATAGGTTAGATCATTTAAACTTTGAAGAGAAAAAAAAACTAATGAAAATTTTAAAAAATAATGAGCAAACATTTTATCATAAAAATGACAATTTAAGTTTTACATCACATGTAAAACACAAGATCACAACAATAAATGACGATCCTATCTTCACACGTATCTATAGGTATCCAGAGATACACAAAAACGAAGTTAACAAACAAATTCAAGAATTATTAGAACAAAAAATAATTACTAAAAGTTCTAGTCCATATAATGCCCCGATATGGATAGTCCCTAAAAAGGAAGATAAGTTAGGCAACAAAGAATGGAGAATCGTAATCGATTATCGTAAATTGAATAATGTAACAAAAGAAGACAAATTTCCCATCCCTATAATAGAGGATATATTAGACAAAATGGGCCGAGCAAACTATTTCTCAACTTTAGACTTAACTAAAGGTTTTTATCAAATCGAAGTGGATCCAAAAGATCGTGAAAAGACAGCCTTTTCAACCCTTTCTGGCCATTATGAGTTTTTAAGAATGCCATTCGGGCTAAAGAATGCTCCAGCTACATTTCAGAGACTAATGAACGAAGTTTTAAAAGAATTCATAGGAAAAATCTGTTACGTATATCTCGACGACATAATCATATTTAGTACAACACTAGAAGAACATGTTAGTTCATTAAACAAAATTTTCAAAGCATTGCAAAAAGTAAACTTAAAAGTAAGTTTAAGCAAATCCGATTTTATGAAAAAGGAATCTGAATTTTTAGGTCATACAATAACTCCTGAGGGAATTAAACCTAATCCTAACAAAATTGAAACAATAAAAAAATTTCCTATACCGACCAATGTTAAAGAAATACAATAATTTCTAGGTCTTACAGGTTACTATCGTAAATTCATACAAGATTATGCCAAGATAATCAAGCCACTCACAATTTGTTTAAAGAAAGATATAAAGATAGATACTCAGAACGAAGAATATCAAGAAGCATTTAATTCTTTAAAAATTGCCTTACAAGATACTTTATTAAATAAACACCCTGATTTCAATAAAGAATTTATCCTGACTACAGACGCAAGCAACTTTGCATTAGGTGCTGTACTCAGTCAGAGTCACGGACCATTAGCTTTCGCAAGCAGAACGTTAAATAAGCACGAAATAAGTTATTTTCCTATCGAAAAAGAATTACTAGCTATAGTTTGGGCTACAGCTCAGTTCAGACATTACCTATACGGTAGAAAATTCAAAATATTCACTGACCATAGACCGTTAGTATGGCTAAATAATTTTAAAGAGCCTAATAGTAAACTACAAAGATGAAAAATCAAGATAAGTGAGTATAACTTCGACATAGAACACATAGCAGGAAAAGAAAACAAAGTAGCTGACGCTTTGTCAAGAATTAAAATTAACATGTTAGAAGAAGAAAACAATGATTTAGTAAGTACTAAACATAGTAATGAAAGTGATAATACAGATTTAATTCATATTACAGAAAAATCTTTAAATAATTTCAGTAGACAAATTCAAATCAAAAAAGGTGACTCTATAGAAGAAATAATTTATCCTTTTGCTAATAAACGCAGATTTATTATAAGAAGAGAAAAATTTAATGAAAAAGATTTCGATAAAATAATATCCGAATGTGATGTTAAAACAAACAATGCAATTTATATTGAAGATAACAATTTATTTATAAAATTCCAAAAATACTGGAAATTACATCATAATAAGCAAATATTACTCAGAACAATGAAGGTTCTCGAAGATATTCATTCTCCTGAGACAGAAGAAAAAATAAATAAAATTCATATAGAATTTAATCATACTGGTATAGAAAAAACATACCTCGAATTCTCAAGAAAATATTATTCACTTAACGTGAAAGAAACGATCACAAAAATAATAAATAAATGCCACATATGCAATCTAAAGATTGAACATAGACCTATAAAACTTCCATACGAGAAGACAGACACACCTACAGGCCCGCATATACATTACCATATCGACATATGGATCTTACCTAACAAAACAAAATATGTGACTTGTATAGACAAGTTTAGTAAATATATTGCTGTAGAAAAATTAAAGACGAAAAATCAAAAAGATGTTTTTAACGCATTAGTAAAAATATTTAACATTATGTCCAGACCACAGAAGGTAACAATGGACCAAGATCCTACTTTTCAGACTTATACTATACAACAATATTTAAATGATAACGAAATTGAAGTCCACAATACGACTATTTATAGACACACAGGGAACTCAGATATTGAGAGACTACATGGCACATTGAACGAAAATCTAAGACTTCTAGAAGCAAAAGATACTTTAGTCGACGAAGTTACGTCTGTGGTAGAAGTTTATAATCGTACTATACATTTGACAACTAAAGAAAGACCGATAGACATACATTTAAATAAAGTTAACAAAGAAGCGATTTTCCAAAGAATCGAAGAAAACAAAAATAAAAGACTTAAAATATTAAATAAAGATCGTAAAGACGGAGAAATTAATCCAAATTATACAAAAATTAACAATCCTGAGAAGTTTAATAAATTAAAAACAAAACATAAAAAAGTAAAGATAAAAAGAATACTAGGAAAGAAAGTGACTGTGAAACCTAAGTTTAGATTACAAGAATTACATAAAGATCAATTTAGAAAATTGAAAAAATATCAAAAGTTAGAACCATTAATAGAGGAAACAACTTAACTCCATTTACATCCTACTAATATTTTAATATAAAACAATTTATTCTTTCGACAAATTTTAATTTTCACACTATCCATTCATTCAAAATGACAGGAATAATACGAAAAATACTAATAATAATTATAATAAATATAATCCTACCGCGAGTAGAACTACAAGAAATTCAAATACAACAAATAAATGAAAAATATGCTATAATAATGACACAACCAGTGAAATTGGTTGAAAAATATAATAATTTCATACATTTAATAAATTTAACTAACTATGAGCAAATAATTGAAGATTTAAATAAACAAATAATTTACTTTCCAAAAGAAACTATTTATTTTACAAAAGAAGTTAATAAGTTAGGGAATAAAATAAATCAATTGATACCTCATCATATAATTAATAAAAGAGGATTACTCAACTTCATAGGTACAGGTTTCAAATGGATATATGGAACTATGGATGACAATGACAGACAAGAAATTGAGAATAAATTCCAAAATGTAGAATTAAATAACAATAATTTGATAAAAAACAACAATGAACAGTTGAAAATAAATGAGAAATTTAACAAACAATTTAAAATATTAACTGAAACAGTGAACAAAGGTTCAAGAAAGATTAATAATTTAAATTTAGAAAAAAACAGAAGTCAGTGAGCTAAGAAAAGAAATTGAGTTTAATAAACAGATAAATGAAGTTAAACATAACATAGAATTGATTAAAGACATTATTCTAAATGCAAAGACGGGAGTATTGACACACGATATACTTTCAGTTGAAGAAATAAAAGAAAATAACGTTACATTTGAAAAGTTTCAACATATTAAAACAAACATCGCTATATTTAAAGAAAATCTATTAATCGTTTTACAAATTCCTCAATATTCTGATAAAACATATAAAAAATTCTATATTGAGAATTTTCCTATTTATAATTTAACAATTGATTTAAAAGAAATAAAAACATTGTACTTCTTAGAAGATAAAATTTACTATCCAAATGATGAAATAAATAATTTAATAGAAATAAATAATGAATGTATAAAAACATTAATATTGAAAAACACTGCAGAGAAATGTAAACTTCAGAGAATAAATAAAGAAATAATAACCAAAGTAGGAGAATATCTAGTACTAAAAAATGTATTCAATGAAAAAATAAATCATAACTGTAATCCCTTTAATTATACACTAAACGGAAATTATTTGATAAAATTCAGAAATTGTAAGATATCCATTAAGAAAAATACATTTAATAATAAAGAATACAAAGGAGATATTATAATATCTCCAGCAGAATATAACTTTACATCAAACTATGAAAAAATTGATGAAGTAACATATAATTCTATATAAAACATTAAAGAATTGCACGAAATTATAATTTCAAATAAAAATATTATCCCATATGGAACAATAATCATATTAATTATCATAATAATTATAATTCTCGTCTTATATTGCAAATATATCAAAAAGAGTCCAGATAATGTAAACCCAAATATTAATATCGTAACAATGACTCGGGACGAGCCATCTTTTCTAAAGGGGGGAGGAGTGATGAATGCCATACCACTTCAACACAAAACAACAACAACTGATGATAAAGGATCGCTATCGCTCTTGCAGCCAACGCCCAAATCCAAAGTGTCAATGTTTTTAAGATACGTGACCACGGTTGGAAAAGGGCTTACTATTGTACTGAATTTTGTACTATTTAATTTTCTCAGTACGCAAGTACCACTTTTCAACATTCAGTACTATTTCAACTACTGGCAAAAGTCTAATTCTGAAATTTTCATTAACTGGGTTTAACGCATCACTCAATTACTAGTTTGGCGTAAGTCCGATGAAATTCATTCGAGATTTTCATACAAATTTCAATTAAGATAATCGAAAAATTCAAAAATGTAGGTAGATACCTTTCGAATGCAGATGTTTGGTGCGGTAGGAACTTGCCTCAGTTTTGCATAAATAATAAAAAAAATATTTTTTCGTATCTAAAAAATTAAGGAAAATAATCAATTTTTTAAAACTTTTTTAAACAAGCTGAGTCAGTTTGTATGAAAATCGAAAACAAATATTTAAAAACCCAATTACATATGTGCTATATCGGAACGGATACCTTGATTTCGAACAAATAGGAGAAAATTTTCTTCTGAACGGATACCTCGATAGGGCTGATTATTTTTGACATGTTTCGGAATTCAAAGTTCCATCGTCAGGTTCGATTTTATATCATAAAAAGTTCCATCTTCAAAATGGAAATGAAACTTTGACCTCCGAAACGTGTCAAAAATAATATGAAAAAACAAAAGTTGTGACATAGTTTGAATAAATAAATATTTATATTTATAATTTATAAAAGTTTTTATCTTTTATTTCATAAAATAAAAAGTTTGTTTTTAATTTCTTAAGAACTAAAAAAGAGGGAAGATTGAACTTTCCTCCATGCATTTTTTTTTTTCTTTAAATGATCCCAGGGATCATTTCTTGTCCTTAAAACATGTGAACGTTTTATGAAATTTGAATTTTCACTCAATAATTCCAAATATGAAAAAAAGGATGTAGGTATAGATAAAAACAAACTGTAAAAATTTTCTTCCGAAAAAATATGTTTTAAAAAAATTCGCTCCGCAAAAAAATAAGTAAACAAAATATTTCTCAAACATGGGTCAAATATTCTATTATCTTTCCAAAAATATTCAACAACATACCTAATATGATTCTGATTTATCTCAAATTATTTATTAAACGTTAGATTTTTCAGAATTTTTTGACATATACATTTAAAATGTACTAGCGGCGAGCCTGGCGAACTTTGTATCGCCCTTAAATAAAGTTGTCAAAAATATTGATTAGAAATTCACCTTATTTTTTCATTTGGAATGTATCTGGCCCATGCATCCGCTGTTGCACCTCGCTTGCAGAATGCTAGACAAATTTTACCAAAGATAAATTTCAGATTTTCTTGAATTTTTAACAAAATATAAACTTGTTTTCCGACATAAGTACGAAAATGCATGCGATGCTGCATTGTTGATCTCAAAATCGAGATGGTTGCAAGGGGTCGATGGCTGAATACTCAAACAACATCTTCCTCTAACGATGATAACGTCCAATAAAATATTAAATTCCTATAGAATTCACAATTGGAAAATTTTCGGTACTATTTGTTCATTTTCAGTACTATTTTTTTTCTGCTTTTAGTACTATTGGCAAAAGTCGATTTCCATCACTGTACGTGACCAAACAAAGATAACGACCACATGTTCTTGATCCACACAATCTAATATCCAATACGGGACCAAACGGACATCATTATCAGCAGTCATAATATACTTACATTAAAAGATTAGGACTTAATAATAGAACATAAGCATTAAGATTATAAATACGACTGCATGTTATTCAGTCGAGTCAGTTATTAAGAGTTATCCTAAAACATAACTATTCTTTTAGCTCACTAGGAGTTCTTATTCAATAAAGAAATCTTTAAAATAAAAAATGAAACTATCGTGTTTTATTTAAAAATTATATGCCCTTAACAAGTAATTATATGCTCAAGAAAAATGATTAGGGCCCTAAAAATATGCTCAAAATTGCTTGTAAAAATATATTCTATGTAGGTATGTACCTATATGTAATGTATTTTTAAAAACTGCACTAAAAAGAACGACATAAATCTAAACGTCTATAAAGCTAGCATATACAATACACATAAGAATAATCAATTGAAACCATAACTAGAATTTTTTGCTCTTTTTGTGTGAAAGTCTCGATTTTTGTGCTGGTATAGTTTTTGTTTTATGTAAATCTATATGTTACCTTAATATTAAGCTAGCAAAACTTCTAAACCGCTTAGCGGTTGCCTTGTTTGTTGCCTTGTTTGTTCATTTGTCTTCTGAATACCTTGTTGTTGTTTTTTTTCTCTTTTTGAATATAAGTACTTCATGACCATTCTCCACTGAAGCTTGCCCGTTGACGACGAACAATACTTTTCTTTCTTCGTATTTTCCCCGTATACCTACGCCTGCTGTCGCTTGTGTTCTTTTGTTTATTTTCATCATTCTAGTAATGTTTTAGTAACACCAACCAAAAATTTAATAGTTGTCCCCCTATACGCTGGAGTTCATTTTTCATATTCTAAGTTCATGTGTTCATTTCAATCATTTCGGTCATTTCTTTAGTAACACCAACCAAAAATTTCGTTGTGATGCCCCTATACGCTGGAGTTCATTTCTGATTTATTGAATTTATTTCATTTAATCATTTTAAAAACACCACAACTCTGTCAAAACGATCCTATAAACATTTTCAATGTTAAAATAACCTAAAACATACTTATAAAATAAAAAATACTTACTTACTTACTTTAGATGGCGCCCAGGATGGACTACGGCCTCAACCAACAAGCCCCTCCAGCCAGCTCAGTCCCTAGCTAGCTGCCTCCAGTTACGCACTCCAAGTTGGTTGAGGTCGTTCTCCACTTGTGTGCCCAACCTAAGGTGGGGTCTTCCTCTGCTGCGCAGACCGTCAGGGGTAGATTCGAAGACTCGACGGGGTGGTGCGTTGGTGTCCATACGCTCCACGTGTCCCAGCTATCTTAGCCGCTGTATTTTCAGCTTCTTGACCAGGTCGACGTCGCTGTAAAGCCCGTAAAGCTCGTTGTTGAATCATCTCCTCCATACTCCATCGAAACATACTGGACCGAAGATCACCCGAAGAATCTTCCTTTCAAAGCACCCAAGTAGATTCTCATCCGTTTTTGTCAGGGTCCATGCTTCTGCCCCATACAGCAGGACCGGGATGATAAGGGCCTTCTATAAGGTCTCCTTGGTTCCTGAAGAGAGGGCTTTATTACTCAAATGTCTTCTTAGCCCGAAGAAACAGTGATTGGCAAGAGTAATTCTTCGTTTGATCTCTGCACTGATGTCATTTTGCGATGTTATAGTGGAGCCCAGGTAGACAAAGACTTTGACGACTCCGAAGTTGTACCTATCCATCGTGACGTTTTGCCCGAGTCGACGATGTTGAGATTCCTTTCTCGATGATAGCATATACTTCGTCTTGTCCTCATTAACAGCCAAACCCATTTTCGCCGCCTCCGATTCAATACTTGCAAACGCACCGGTAACAGCTTCGTTTTTCCAAAGATGTCAATATCATCTGCATAAGCAAGTAGTTGAACGGACTTTTGAAAAATTGTACCACTGTTGTTGACTTGCGAGTTGCGTACAATTGCTTCAAGTACGATGTTAAAGAGGTTGCATGATAACGCATCGCCTTGTCTCAAACCTTTCTCGACATCAAAGGGTTCGGTGGTGTTCTTGCCGACTTTGACGGAGCAGCGAGATTTCTCCATCGTCATCCTGCACAAGCGGAAGAGTTTGGCAGGGATGCCGCGATGCGCCATGGCTCTGTATAGTTCGTCACTGTCTACGCTATCATATGCGACTTTAAAATAGATAAAGAGGTGGTGTGTATCGATTTGAAGCTCCTGGGTTTTTTCCAAAATCTGTCGGAGTGTGAACATTTGATCGACGGTTGATTTGCCGGGCCTAAAACCACACTGATAGGGGCCGATCAGATCGTTGAAAAACGGTTTTAAGCGATCAGACTGTACAGATGACAAGATTTTGTATACCTCTGTAGTTGGAACAGGTCAGAGCATCTCCTTTCTTGTGGATGGGGCACACTATACCGAGGTTCCATTCATCGGGCATACTTTCCTCCGACAAAATTTTGGAGATAAGCTGGTGAATACTCCTTACCAAGTCATCTCCCCCTGCTTTAAATAGCTCGGCTGGCAGACCATCAGTACCAGCAGCCTTGTATGTTTTAAGCTTGGCTATCGCTAACCGCACTTCATTTAGGTCGGGTGGACGGAAGTTTTGACCATCATCGTCCAGATTGAATGGAGTGTTCTGTCTTACAGCGGAATTTTGGCCATCTTCCCGTTTAGTAGTCTAGAAAAGTGTTGTTTCCAGATCCTCAGCACCGACTGTGTGTCTACCACCATATTCCCACTCTCATTTCGGCAGGCTTCCGTTCTGGCCTTGTAACCCTGGGTAGTTTGCCTCTTTTCTAGACTGCTAAATGGCGAAGATGGCTGTAAGACAGAACACTCCATTCAGCCTGGACGATGATGGTCAAAATTTCCGTCCACCCGACCTAAATGAAGTGCGGTTAGCGATAGTGAAGCTTAAAACGTTCAAGGCTGCTGGTGCGTATGGCCTGCCAGCCGAGCTATTCAAAGCAGGGGGAGAAGAAAGTATGCCCGATGGATGGAACCTCGGTATAGTGTGCCCTATCCACAAGAAAGAAGATGTTCTGACCTGTTACAACTACAAAAGTATAAGTCTCCTCAACGTCGCATACAAAATCCTGTCATCTGTACTGTGTGATCGTGTTTGTTTTAGGCCCGGCAATTCAACCGTCGATCAAATGTTCACACTCCGACAGATTTTGGAAAAATCCCAGGAGTTTTAAATCGATACACACCACCTCTTTATCTATTTTAAAGTCGCATATGATAGCGTAGACAGTGACGAACTATACAGAGCCATGGCGCATCTCGGCATCCCTGCCAAACTCGACCGCTTGTGCAGGATGACGATGGAGAAATCTCGCTGCTCCATCAAAGTCGGCAAGAACACCACCGAACCCTTTGATGTCGAGAAACGTTTGAGACAAGGCGACGTGTTATCATGAAACCTCTTTAACATCCTACTTGAAGCAATTGTACGCAACTCGCAAGTCAACAACAGTGGTACAATTTTTCAAAAGTCCGTTCAACTACTTGCTTATGCAGATGATATTGACATCATTGGAAGAACGAAGCGAGCTGTTACCGGTGCGTTTGCAAGTATTGAATCGGAGGCGGCGAAAATGGGTTTGGCTGTAAATAAGGACAAGACGAAGTATATGCTATCATCGAGAAAGGAATCTCAAGATCGTCAACTCGGGCAGAACGTCACGATGGATAGGTACAACTTCGGAGTCGTCAAAGTCTTTGTCTACCTGGGCTCCACTATAACATCGCAAAATGACATCAGTGCAGACATCAAACAAAGAATTACTCTTGCCAATCGCTGTTTCTTCGGACTAAGAAGGCATTTAAGTAATAAAGCCTTCTGTCAGAGAACCAAGGAGACCTTATATAAGACCCTTATCATCCCGGTCCTGCTGTATGGGGCAGAAGCATGGACCCTGACAAAAACGGAAGAGAATCTACTTGGGTGCTTTTAAAGGAAGATTCTTTGGGTGATTTTCGGTCCAGTCTGTATCGATGGAGTATGGAGAAGATTTAACAATGAGTTTTACGGGCTTTACAGCGACGTCGAACTGGTCAAGAAGCTGAAAATACAGCGGCTGAGATGGCTGGAACTCGTAGAGCGTATGGACAGTGGACACTGACGCACCACCCGACGAGTCTTCGAATCTACCCCTGACGGTCTGCGCAGCAGAGGAAGACCCCACCTTAGGTGGCGCACACAAGTGGAGAACGACCTCAACCAACTTGGAGTGCGTAACTGGAGGTAGCTAGCTAGGGACCGAGCTGGCTTGAGGGGCTGGTTGATTTAGGCCGTAGTCCATCCTGGGTTGTGAGTGCCATCTAAAGTAAAGTAAGCAAGTAAGTAAGTAAGTAACGGTTTTTTGTATATTCAAGTTAACAACTTTAAAAGTTAGCTCAAAAGTGGGCTTCTAAAATCAAAAATAATGAGAAATTCGAAATTTTTTTTTTTTTGCACGAATACGATTTTTTAGCTCGTATAGTTTTTTTGTTATAAAACATTCCGCTAAAATAAGACATAATACCCACAGTAACGGTCAAAATTTAAAAAAATTCGAGAATTAATTTTGTAGCTTTCACGGATCATTTTTTATTTCAATTTTAAGTTTAAAAAAAGCATTTCTGGTGTGTCTGAAGTAAGCGGAAAAAATCTAAAAAAATGGAATTTTCAAATTTTTCCATTTTGCCAGAAATTGTAGCTTTTTAAATGCTAATTTGTTGCACAAACACGAAATTTGTAGCTCTAACGGTTTTTTGTATATTTAAGTTAACAACTTTAAAAGTTAGCTCAAAAGTGAGCTTCCAAAATCTAAAATAATGAGAAAATCGAAATTTTTCTTTTGCACGAATTGGTAGTCTCCCTAAACTTAATGAAACCACCGAACCCCGATTTTGTAGCTCGTATAGTTTTTTTTGTTATATAACATTCCGCTAAAATAAGACATTATACCCGTTACTGTTATTATTTTTTTCGTTCGTCGCACCGAATATTCGCGTTGGTTTGAGAGAGCCTTTAACTGATAGTTTATTTAATATTTTTTATATTTTTTTGACATAAATAAAACACTTCCACGTGCAAAGTCTCGCAAGGAAAACTGTGTTTCATCACTGTGCCACGCGTGTTTTGTAAAACGTCATCAGGTCATTTCGCGACTCAATATGCGCCCATGCGCGTAGTTAGAGGGGGTTAGGGGGGCAATGCCCCCCTAGAAAAATTCTTGCCCCCCCCCCCCCCCCCCCTGGGAAAATCGACAAAACTTAACTTGTGTACTTGTTCCCAGTAACACCTGAGGAAATTTTTCCTTGATAAAAAAGTATCTACTTATTGACAAACAAATATGAAACCCACAATTAACTAATTGTCCCCCTTAGTAAAATCTAAAATTCTTAATATTTGTTTATTTGCTTACCCAAACTACAAATTTTACTTCGAAGTTACAAATGTCAAAGTTCATTTAAATAAAAAAGAATTAAATTAGACTTAAATTGGTAATTTCTGGAATTCAACGAACATCGGACATTAAATTTATCTTTTCGCCCTGACATCTAGGAGAAGTTCATGAAGAGTTAAGACAAATTTGAACTTCACCCCTCTCCCCTTTTTGTTTCGTTGAAAGTATTTGCTTTTTTATGCAATAAATATTATTTTGTGTTTTTCTTAAGATCTATAGAGAAACAGATCTAAAATATTCTAACTACTCCAATGTATGCGCCTAGCGTAAAAATTAATGGGGTTTTACATTGGTAAAATAAATCAATTTATTTTTGATTTGGATCTGTCAAACAGGCAATTTCCCCTCTTTTTGCATTGCATTGGGCAAAATAAATCAATTTATTTTTGATTTTAAATCAAATTTGCAAATCTAAATTTTTCGGCAGATTTACCACTCCTTGTACTTATACAAACATAAATCCAGCTGTCAGTTTGCAAATGTTTTTCGTTGATATTTTGGTTGTGAAAATTATGTTGGAAAATGTGGAAAATAATTGGTAATAAATAAATGGTAGCAGTTTAAAATGAACCGGCCACTTTATCAAGTTCATATTTCTCTTCTAAAAATAAATCGAGTGATGAAGATTTTGTTTTAATATTGATATAGAAGCAATAATGCACAAATACAGTGACAAAAATAAATCAATTTGTAATTGTGTTCCATTCGCCACAAAATAAATCAATTTTTTCATTGAAATCTTAATTTACCAATGGAAAACCCCATAAGAGCGCTTTAAATTTTACTTTTGTAAAACTTGAGAAAAAGATAGAATTGAATTGTGCGTTGGAAAAAGACAAGATTTAGTTCACATTTTGTATAAAAGTTAAATGTATTTAAGCTTTATGGTTATCTATAACTTTTTTATTTACCTTTAGACAACGCAATCGACTGTCTAAACTATAACTAATGTTAATCTTGTTTGTATCCATAAATATGTTTACATTTTGAATGACATTTCTTCCAACTTTCAAATGAAATTTTAAAAGTACCTAAAAAATCTATCAATATTATGTATTATAAATTATATAATAAATTTATATTTTGTGTATTGAAGCTTTCGTTATGCAAATTTTCTTTTTTTAAATAGCCGTGTTTCTTGAATAAAGCTTTAACTACATTGCCCACTTTTTGCAAAATTACAAAAGTGAAAATATTTTTTTCCAGCTGGCGGCAGTTGTTTTGTGAAAAATAATATACACATTTTATTTTTAAATCAAAATTTAAGCTTTCTGCATCATTTTTATAAGTTTTCCTGTGAGAAACACTATCCCAAAATGAGTTTGAAAATTTTTTGGCTTATGTAGTTAAGGCTTAAGAAATTTTATTTCTTATAAGAGTGTATATAGTACTATGTAATAAAAACAATAAACAAAGTTTTTTCTTTTATTTCAAAACACTTTTATTTATTTTAACACAGGCGATAGCGAACTTTCGTGTTAGCTTGATAGAGCTTTGTATCGCCATGTAAATTAAAGGCTCTCCAAAACCGGAACGAAATATTCGGAGCAAATTTGCGACGGTCGAAGAATTATTAAAGGCTCTCCCAAAGCAACGTGAAATATTCGGAGCTACGTAGAAAACAACAATAGCAACGTGTGGTTGTCAAAGAAAACAACACGTTATTATTGTTTTCATCGTCGCTCCGAATGTTTCGCGTTGGTTTGGGAGAGCCTTAAAGGTTCTATTAGCGGCATTGCGTGTACTCTCATTAGGTGAGTTCCTTTAGGATCTAGTATCTACTGCAAAATACTTCATGTAGCAGTCAACTATACTTCTACTCTGTGGTTCAAAGTGTATCTACAAAAGAGAAATATATTATTAGTAAAAAGAAATCGAGTATTAAATAAGCTGTATTGAAATGTTTATCTAAATATATTCCAATTTTGTATTTTTTTTTTACATTTGGTGACGTTTAAAATCTGGGCAAACATTTTTTGTTCAAAGCGTTCGTGTTCTTTTGGACTGTTTCCATTTGGTCAAGTCCACGAATGCACCTAAATTTAAAAAAGTGGTAAAGAGCAAAAATACCGAATATTATAAATATATGAATACTTCGTACGTTTCACCCTCCAAAACCCATTTGTTTACATTGTTGTTTTTGTAATTTCCACGCGCTTCGATGAATAGATGTGAATTGCAACAATTTAGCGGGGTAGTGAACTAAGCAGCTGCTTAGATGTGTGCGTTTTACGTGGTTTTTCACACATATACTTTGAAAAGCTTATGAGTCAGCTGATTGCTATAGCTTGTAGGCAAACCGGAATTACAGGCGAGGATTCATATCTTTGTCCCCTTTCACACAAGGAAACAGGGTTTCCAGCAACAATCAGTTCATTGGCGAGAAGGACAGGAAGAAAGAGGGGTAAACGAAATCTCCCCGATCAACGTTTCTCTTCGCACTACGTTTGTGTTCGTTCAACCAAGGTAGTTTAAAAGGAAAATACAGCAAGTCTCCGCCGATTTTGTATCTTCGTGTGAAAGGTACAAGAGATTCTAAAGGAGATTTAAAGAAAACGTAAAAAAAATCTCCAGCAACTAGTATCTTCGTGTGAAAGGAAACTTTATAAAGGCTCTCCCAAACCAACGCGAATATTCGGAACCCGATCGAAAACAACAATAATAACACGTGGTTGTCAAACAAAACAACACGTAGTTAGTATTGTTTTCGTTCGTCGTGCCGAATATTCGCGTTGGTTTGGGAGAGCCTTAATTCAGTATCTTTGGTAAAGAGTTTTAGTAGACACATAGCTTTATAAGGAAAAATTTGTTTATGGGATCAAATTTAACGAAAATTAAACGAGGGCACTATACATAAAACTTCAAATCAAACAGGTCTAAAAAATGTACACTGAACCCTCCATATACGCGGTCTCTTCATACGCGGTTTCGCTTATACGCGATTAAGTTTTTCCGAAACTACCTCTACATACACCGTGTTTATACGCGATTCAACAACAATTCGCGGTATGAAAAATGAAAATATGTATCAAGAAAAACTTTTTCCTTAGTTAGCCTTGCTTTTATTTTCAAATTATTTAAATGGGCATATCAGTTTGACAAGAATATTTCTGCAATTTGTTCTTATTGTGTGATTCTGTCTTACATTACTATTATTTATTGGTTCTTTTTTAAATTGTTGCTTTATTATATTGTTTTTTTTAAGTCTTTGTTAAAAATAATAAAAGGTTTTTGTTAAAAAAAAAATGTCTATGTATTTTTTTAAAATAAATATGCAAAATTTTTTTTGTTGGAACGCATCTCTATATTTTCATACAGTTTCTAGTCTCCGCATACGCGAATTCGGTATACGTGGTGTTTTTTTGGAACGCATCCCTCGCGTATACGGGGGGATTGCTGTACAACATGTCATGTCGATTGGATTTGCTTTTGCCTTGGATTTCTTTTTCTTAAAGTTAAATGGTTTTTATAATCTATTGCTTTAAATTTAACATTTTTTTGTAACGAAGGAAGACGATCAAAATTTTAATATACTCCTGCCCAGCACATCGACTTTATGCTTTACGCTGCAGGATCAAGGTGTAATATATTATTTTTTTATCAAATCTATTTTGTGAAATCTGTCCGTTCGTTCACTCAGTAATATATATTATTTTTAGTTCAAAAACTTCTTTGTTGGTCGTCGGTTGTCACGGTCGTCAAGCTCAACGTGGATAAATTAAATTGGGGAAAGTTGATTCGTAATTTCCCAACTAACAATTTTGCTCCTATATTCATCTAGAGAAGCTTCGTATTACTATTCATCAAACACATATAAGATTTTTATAATACTCCAAAAAGTTAAAAGGGCGACCTTTTTTCACTGCAATTCCACCTTTAAGGAGTATATTTTTTATACTCCGAAAAATACAAGTATAAGTTATGTCATAAAGGCACAATGGGACAATATATTCCCATAAGCAGAATCGAAAAATATTTTTTCGATCATTATAGGAGAATTAATGATCTATCGAAGAAGACTTACATTTGTACTATACCGCTTCTATTATAAACTGCTGACCAAACTTTATTTCTCAACATAGTAAAATGTGTTTAATTGAAGGATTTGCTTCGATTGTAGAAAAGAAGAGAAGATTTACTGCCACAAGTATATAATGCTTATAGAGAGATGAAGATAATAAAACAAAAATTTTATTTTGTACTTTTATTTTTATTTTAATATTTTCTTACACATCTTTTTTTTCCATATGATTATCTGCAAAGTTCTAAGAGGTAATTATTTTATTATCATTTTGTTTATTACTAGAATTATAATTATATTTAAAAGCTGGCAGGTCTAGGAATCGAACCTGGGTCCCTTCGCACCAATAGTCTAGCTCGCTAACCACATGGCCAATCTGAATATGAAAAACTTAGCGTTGATTCGGGTCTACTTTTGTCATCAATTGTATCCTATAAAGCCACATATAGCTTTCATTATAGATGCTTTCCAAACTATTATATTTATTAAGTATAGGTATATAACCTTTATAGAAGAAAGACTTTATCTATAGTTTTTCTTTAACGATGATTATACTCTTGATTTGCATAAAGCTATGACAAAAATTTTGAAAGGCGGGAATTACTATTGAAATTGCCTTATTTAGAATATAGAATAGTAGAATTTTGGGTTTAAGAGCTATCGTAAGTTTTTTTTTTTATTTAAAAAGATCAATATTTACTTGCCCTATCTTTCAGAGTAATGGAACAAACCTAAAATTATTTAACAAGTGTGTGTACGTTTTGGAAGAACAAAAATACAGCTAGTTTTGCTTTCGTGATAACCGTACGCCGGCTATGTTTAAACTTGTTCTTTTTCACAATAAAATATTTAAATATTGTTTGTAATCGGTTTTCGGTTTTCATCGTTTATTGTTCGCTTTTATTGTATTGCAATGTCGAAAGTTGGTGGCTATTATAAAATCGTGCAATCTGTTAATAATGGTAAAAGTGAATTGTCTGTTGTTCCGAGTGGTTGGGAAAAAAATGGAATACTATTTTGGCCAACTAAATCGGCGGGTACAGCTGCAATGTTATCCCTAAAAGACCCAAACAGCGTTCCTGGAGAAAGAGGTTGGGGTAAATATAAATGCAAAGTCAAACGGCCAAACGTAAAATGGGACTTCGATGCAGCCGAAAAAGAAGTAAGTGAAATGTTGAAAAAAACTGACACTAGTGCCAGCAGCGGTAGCAGCGAGTGCGATTATAGCAAAATGCCACCGCCAATACCAAAAACTCGTGTGAAGCGGTGTCCTACCTCAACAGTTACATCAAATCCAGATGCGCAAAGAAATAATTTCAATGATGTCGTGTGTTATTCTTAAAATTTGTATTTTTATTTTTTGTATTGATAATTTTATCTTTTCAACTAGGTAATAGGAATGACAAATCATCCCCAACCAAAAACATCGCCAGGATATTACGAATACGAATCACAGATTTTAACGCCTCCCCATCCCCAGCAGCTGCAATCACACCAGCAGTACATATACGTGCCAAACAATACAATATGGACAGGACACCCCGGCCACCGGCGGCAGTAAATCCTAACGATGGTGTAAATCTTATTAATATAACAGCCGTTTTGGAAACGGTGGCCGAAAATGTCATTGCCTTGAATAAAAAGTGCGACCATTTGACTACAAAAGTTGACCACTTGATAGAAATGGTCGATAAGCAGCCACCGAAAGCAACCGCTAATTTAACATCGTTGAAAACCATCTTAAATCCCATCGAAACTGTAGATGATCTGTACGAATTTGAATCAAAGTTGAAAACAAATAAGGAATTCTCAAGTAATTTGGTAAGATTCGAATAATTCTATCTTGTGCATATTATATTATATAAGTTTTATATATTTGTATTTAAGATTGATCAGTTAAAAGCTATTTGCGGGGAGAACTCAATGAAAGGCGATAATGCTGCATATACTTTGGTCGATGTAATCTTTTCACGAAAATTGATGACGGAAATGTCTTGGGCTGGTGGATCCAAAAAGGGTTCCGTACCAAAAAAAGCATTTAAGCAGTTTGAGCATGTGCTTAAATTCTTTTTCACATTGGTCAAAAAGTCAGATCCATCTTACACTGACGTTGATGCAAAAAACTTTTTCAGAAAGAAAGTGCTTCCGAATAGTTTGCGGCGAAGCATGGCACCATTAATTCGTGCCTCTCAACCGAAATCTGGACGAAAAAATGTGAAAAATACTGATATATTTGAGAACTCTAAACAGCAAGAAGAAAACTCTGCTAGCGATACTTTCATTTCAACAACTCCATCTATTATTTATCAAAATATTTTACCATTAAATTCAACTGACGATGCGGTAGCTATCTACGAAGAAAACGATCCGAATGATGCTACTACACAAAACTACAATGACTTTGACGATGGATGTTATAGTGATTGTGAGGAGGATAAAGAGTATGATGAAGACGCCGAAGATTTAGTTGAAGAATTCCTAAAGGAAGAAGAAGAATTCTTAGACGAAAGCGATGATTTGTCACCTCCAATAAAACGCACCAAGTAAACTTATTAATTTAATTTCAGCACATTTCTATTTTATAAAAACAAATTGAAGGCATATAGTTTAACGGAATGTATATTTTATTTTTATTTTTTTCATTTAAGTTTTTTTTTTAAACATAACTTCTTTTTACTGTTTTGTATGCAAGAGTGGAGTAAATACGTTGTTCTCTCTATTTCTAATACGATAATACAATATTTTGGTTTCAGTTTCATTATAATAAGTATCGCGATTTGTGGAATATATGTTAAGATAACTCGACTCAATTGGGATGTTGAAGAAATTACGTCTTTCTTCTATTGCAACCTAGCACAATTTTATGTCATTTCTGCTTCGAAACGCAATGTTAGTCAAACGCGCAATTTCATTTTGGCTGGTCAAAAACCAATAGTTTGTTAGATCGGTTGAGAGACAGAAATCGTCAAATTCCACTTTAGAGTAAAATTCTACTCCACTGAAAATTGGCTTAAGTTTTGCAGGTATATTTTCACCTTTGTTTTTTTTGCTCACGATGATTTTTTTGTAATGAGATGAAACAGAATTACTTTGACTCTGAGAGATTACATCATTCGAAACAGTGGAAGTGCATTTTACTCCTTCTTCTATTCTCTTGGCCACTTGAGCTAATGGATGATTTCCATTCCGAGTCATTCGTTTGATCTTTCCGAGCATATTCTTAAAAGGATATGCACTAAATGATTCGAGTACTCCAAAGCGTTTAACTTCATCAACAAGATGTGTTAAATTGTGCACATTACTGGTGAGATAGTGTTCTCCATAAATTTCGCCGAATATTTCAATATATTGATTGAGCAACTGTTACACTTTTTCTTCGCGAGGGTGAGATCGGTGGATATTATTATTATTCTTTTTTTTTTTATAAAGATTATTATTGTTACTAAACAAAACGAACTAATAAACCGCGAACAAATTACTTTAATAAAAAAATTTCCACCTTATGCGAGACGAGTAAAACCACGAATGATTTGACAGATGGGTCAAATCAACAAAACGAAAGAAGCAAACAAAAGAGAACGATAAAAAAAAGTGCAACAGTAGCTCGTTAATAAAAGCTACCACCACGGCTGCTCAGCTGGGCTGGGTTCAGTGGAAGAATTCGCGAAACTATAATTAAATTGATAAGCGTATTGATCAAATGATCAAAACGAAAGAAGTATTTTATTCAAAGTACAGTGGGGTACTTGAAATAAAATGTGGGCGCCAGGAATTTTTGTTCGAACAATAAGTAAAATTCCAAAACTAATTTTAAAGTAATGAAATGAATTCTACAAAGATAAAATCAATAAAAGAAATAAAACAACAAGTTTATATGCCCAGAGGGGGGACTTTAAATAATTTTATTTGGGAAACCGTGGGTGAACCCTGGATTAAAACCCAAAATTTTTTAAACAAAATGGTGTACAGTAAAAATAAGTTTTTAAGGGTTTACGGGGAACCGTTAAACCAAATTCAAAAAAAAAATTAATTATGGGCCGTTAACGTAACGATAGAATAAAATACCGCGTCCCTCAATAAGTTGGGATAAAACTCGAAACAGTAAAACCAAATGAAAGATTGTATCGGAATTAATTTTAACACACAATAAAACTAATATAATATATGATAAGTTTTTAAACTTTGTACTTATCTTTTTATCCTTGATTTCCTTTCCTCCACCTCCTCGATTTTCTTTAACTTTCTTCAATAATCTCCTCGTACCTCGAATCACCTTTTTTTCTATTTTTCAACTCTCCATGATCTCTAAACCATCAAATTCCTTCCTCGATTTTTTTTTTTCTTCTCAAAATTTTCTTGAACTTTCACAACTATACGCTTGGTTAGCCCTCCAAAGAGTGACTTCCCCAGCTTCAACCAATTCCTTCCTCGACCATTCCAACCACTCACACATTCATACATTTAGCCATTCGTTTTCGTTGATCATCTGTCACGACCACGGCTTCCTGGAAAGCCTCTCTGCCTCCAGGAGAACCTCCGTTGCCGAATCACAACGAAACTTTACAATCACTCTCACAAACACAAATTCAACAAGTTGTTGGATGTCTTTCCAAAACTTGCCGAATTTTAATGGCGAGTTCAGACTATTCCCAAACTACATTTTCGAGAAAAAATCAAAAAGAATTAAAATCGAGAAAAGCTTTTTGCTAGGCATTTTCTTAACACAAAATACTCGCCGGTGATTTGAGGCGCGAATCAATCAACTGAAAATTTTTCTTTCGAGATGAAAAAGAGGAAAGGCATAATTCACATACTCGAACCCTACTTTATTAATTAATTCCGATAGATCTTTTTGATAAATAAGGATTAAAAGTTAGAATGAAAGTGTAAAACGTTAAGGACCCATTACAATACACTAGTTAATTGAATTAAATTTAGGATGTTGTGTTGTGGTACATTGTTCTATTCGATTTTAAAATCGCTCGAACAACCTGTTTTTGTTGTTTTTGCAAAGTGCTGGTTAAGTACACCAATGGTTGATGGGACCATGGTTGCCCTCAACTTCACCAGTACTTTGCAGCCACAACTAAAATAAAAAGGAAAGGAAGGAATCGAAGGTTGGTTTTTGTTGCGGTAAATTTTACCGTAACACAACATACGAGCCAATGGAAGAAGCTGAAAATATCGCTTAGATGAGCATATCGTAACCGAACAGAATAGAAGCAGAAAATTCTGATATGCTTGAAGAGGCAAATGGTCTTTTAACACGACAAATCCGACATAATGCAAAAAAGTACGATATTCTGTCCCCTTCCAGTGAGATAAACAATCTAAACCTCTGACAACACGATGAAACTCGGCTGGTAGTTTGCATTGAAGTAAATATTCAGAAATTTCATTCGCCGTTTTTGCTGGCCATTTTGTTTCAGAATTACGGAAAGTTCCATCACGCCAACCAAACAAAAGGCGTTTCATCACACCAAGGTGCAGTAGATACAATGAGTCTCCCACTGGAAACTGTTCGATCATGTCGATATTCAATTTCTTTAGCGGTGAATCCATTTTATGATGTGAACCATATAATTTCTGTCGAAACTCTGCGTCCTTTCGTTTCTCACACTGTGTCCTGGGAAATATATTTGTGTTAGTAACGTAGCTGTACTCCCCGACTGTTGTACATTTAAGACACCCGTGTTGAGAGTTAAAATTAGCCAATCCTATGAAATAAAAATGAAAATAACGCAAAATTAAAAACACGCCTTATAATAAATAAAGTAATTAAATAATTAACCTTTACCTTTCACAAATGCTCGAGCTGGTGAATCGCAAACAAAACAACGAATTTTAACGCTAACCTTGTGAGAATTAATGTATATCCCATTGGTAGATATGTCACCCATTTCTTCTACAAACGGTGTTAAAAATGTTTCAACGTCAGAAGTTTTGGCTTTACCTCAAAATATGCCAATGAACATTGTAGAAATTTGTGGCATTTTCGCAATATTAAATAAGATCGGCCAGAATTCAATTTTTAAGCTTTTATACAATGGCAAACCGTCAATGTTGAAGTTTAGCGAATTGCAATGGGTTTATTCAGACCTTGAAACAGTTTTTTCAAGTTGTTTCCTAGCCCATTGTGCCAGTATTCCCCGTCACTGAGTGGCAAAATTTCGATAGTTTTTGGTGTCTGCAATAATGTACGAGGGTCTCCTGGTAAAATTGATGAACTAGTTGGAAAATATGCGTTGAAAATTGTCAATAAACCCTTAAGTGCCAAGTGGTTTATATTGAACTTCAATGCCCAATGTCTCAAACTCGAAAGAAGTTTTTGGTTTTTGGAAATTTCAGCATCCGTACTTTCATCTTCAGAGTCCAATGAACTATATATTTATCGTCGTTGTCTAAAAAATAAATAAATAAATGAAGAAGAATATAGACTCTTCTCAGAGTACTAACATTCCAACTGTGCAGCTAAAAAAAAAGTTAATTAATTTTAAGTTAATTAACTGCAGTACTTTTTAACTGCTTTTAGCCAGTGAAAAGTCTTTGTACTGCGATGATTTTACTTTCAGTCAGCAAGTCTTTTAACTATAGTGAATTAACTGTAAGTTTTTTTTTTACTTTTTTTTCTTTTAAAATTCCTTTCTTTTTATTCCATCCTGTTCTTTTATAAGTACAAGGCTGCAGTCTTTTAGTTAAAAGACTAGAAAAAGTTAAAAGACTTACAGTTAGTTGACTGTAGTAAAAAGACTTGCTGACTAAAAGTAAAATCATCGCAGTGCAAAGACTTTTTACTGACTAAAAAGACTAAAAGCAGTTAAAAAGTACTGCAGTTAATTAACTTAAAGTTAATTAACTTTTTTTAACTGCACAGTCGGAATATTAGTATTGACTGCTGACTGCTCGATTTTAGTTAAAGTATTTTTGTAAGTTAAAAGACTTAATGAAATTAGTCTTTTCAGTCAATTAACTGCAGTACCGAAAAGACTGCAGTTTTTACATTTCTGTTGCATGCAATGGGGTTGAGGTTTTGATTGCAAGGCCCTGGTGGAGGTAAAATGTCGTATTATACCGGAATGCAATCGTGGGAACTGGTACCTATCAGCTTTGTTTTCAATCTAACAGTTGCTGCATTTGCAATGAGAACAAATACGAGCGAGTCCCCCAATTTTCAAAAGCAATGCGCTTCCTTACATAATTGTGTACATTATAATCACTGGCCATCACTGACAATATGCAAGACAAAATTTGGATTTGTGTCCTTATTATGTTCCTTATTCAGCATCCAGTACCATCCACCATGCGTTTAAAAACTTTGAGAAACTTTAATCTTCACAGCTTTTGCCATTTTCCACAATAATTCATGTTTTCTGAAAGTCTAAGTCCTATGATTCTTAAAGGGGGAAAAATAGGGTAATACCTACTTTAAAAATATTTCGTCAGTAAAAATTCAGGTTTTCCAGCTGATCTTTTACATAAATTTATACTTACTACAACAAATACAAATCACCAAGAAATAGTTTCTTGCGCATATAATGTCTGATTTACACGAGTTACAAAACGTCATTAATTTTGTCACTCGTGTTAATCAGGCGTAATTATGTTGTCTTCTTTCGCTTACAGCATCTGCAATTCGAAGAATCCACAACAAAAAAGAAAAACAAATGTCAAAACAAAACTAGCAAATTCATGAATAGGACGAGACGACTGGACGTTCTCTGGCAATAATTCTTTTTGCATATTTTATTATTAATTTGTTTATATTTTCATGTTTCTAAAAATTTAAAAATATTAAATGAAAATATATTCTGTACAACTTGCGATGGTGTAGTAAGTATAATTCAATGTAAAAACTCAGTTGGAATATAGCCTTGATTTTCACAGATCAAATATTTTTGTAGAATTACTATATTTTTTTCCTTTCAGGAATCATCGGCACTTGGACTTGCAGAAAACATGAATTCTTGTGGGAATTCCTTAAGGCTGTTAAAGTATGAGTTTCTCAAATTTTCTTACGCAGATTAAGGTGAATAGTATGGGCCGTTGAATTGGACACAAATTATTATGTAATTTTACAAAATACTTAAACCTTTTCCTTTGGTGGTGATAAAGCTTTCATTTGTTTAGCTTTTGATTGATCCATGGAAGATAGAACTATGATATCATAAGGTGCTTCACTGGAATGGACGCTGTAACACAATCAATATTCAATGCATCGATTGTCATTGATTGTGGTGTATACAATTATATATGTAAGGCACATTGCTTTTGAAAATTGAAGGACTCGCCTATATCTTGCACTTATTGCTAATGAAGCTCGTATTAGATTTAAAGCAAAGCTAAATCAAGTCCGCAAGATTGCATTAAGGGAGACTGCGATATTTAACCGGCTTTGCAATCAAACTCACCTGTTAGCTTGGCACCTATGTTTATGTATATCGAATGGGCGCGATCGTTTTTATCGTCAGACAAGCCAGTACCATAAATAAGAGGAGGGATGTTTGTACTGCCCACCTGATTACGTTTACCCGAGAATCCCATTCAAAGGGCCAAAGACTTTCCAGATGCATTAGTCGAAATGTTTGAAGATATTTTTTTTGTATTTGTTATTGACACAAACTATTTTGTTTGCAAAGATCGTAGCCAGAGCTGCCTTAATACATGGCATTTTCAAACTTGATTTTAGCAAAGCGGATCCTTCTGTGAGTTTTGAGTGCAATGATTGGGTATTGCGAACTACCTAGGGAACAGATATTCATATACATTACTCTACATTGTTAGCTCGTTTGTTAAAAATTCAATGAATAAGAAAAAAAATATTTTATTGAAAATTTAGTGTATCTATATGATTATGTATGTAGGTACATATTAAAACGAAGAGATATTCAAATTCTTTTTATTCAAGTTTTGTAAACTTTCCAAGAAGTTAGAATAAAAATAGCAAACAAATAAAAAAAATACCTACAATACAAAATTCAATTGATTTTTAATTTTAAGAAATAATTTCTAAAAAAATTTATAGTTAGTTAAGGGACTCACGAATCTTCTTTACTGGCTGAACAGAATGGTGACGCAGACGGAAACGGAGACGGAGCCGGAATAGCTGTCAAAATATTGAATACACGCAAATTCAATGTTGCGAACACAACGGAACGTAGACGCATACGGAGACGCAGACGCAGACGGAAGAGTTCACCAACTTTTAACTTTTGACGTTTCAATTTGTATGAAAAAAAAAAACAACTTTTTGGGTCGGAAAAAAATATTGTGGTTATTTGTATCGCGAAAAAAATTATTTATTAAAAGGAAAATTATTGGAAACAAAAAATGTGAATTCTGAGCTTGTACACAATAATATTCTTTTGTTTTTCTTCAAAATACCTTCAAAGCTGTACAGCTGCATTGTGGGCATGTAAAAAAATAACGTACGACACTTTTTGACAACTCTTCCAGTTCCGTCTGCGTCTTCAGTTCCGTCATTCTATTCTGTTCAGCCAGTTAAACGAGGAACCCGCCTTCATGTTTTCCTTGAAAATTAGCCGCGGTCTTGGCTTACCTTCATAATAATAACAATTTTGACTATAACTTTTAGACCTGAGGTCTTTTAAATGCAATCTGAATTGCACAGCACTAGTAACAGCACTGCCTCACACTGAGAAACAATATTAATTGCTTCTTAAGTCCTACGAGTGGCGTCCAGTTTAAACTGGGGGATATTATAGAAAAAAAAAAAATGCTGCCTAGAGTGGGGCTAGAACCCACACTTCTAAGTTAAAAGTCAAGCTCTAAATCCACTGCTCTATTGCCTCGCCTGACTTTATACAACTTTGACATTTTTTCCAGATTTTACCTACCCGTATTTTCAAAATAATTGTCCGGTTCAAATGAGTTGCTTGGACGTGAATTTTCCGGAAAATTTGTGTTATTTATATCTGGCGTAGTTTTGTTTGCGATTTTTATCGATGACGCTGTTTGTATATTGTTAGTTTTTATCAACTTTTCACGCAGATCATTAACCCTTTTTTCAAACTCTTTACGGTCTTTTTTAAGACTTTTATAATAATTTCCACTTTTTTTAACTTTTCGCCACGAGTTCATTATAACTTATAGGAATTTTCAATAGCTCAACTAAATACGAATGTCAATAAAAATTTTGTAATGGCGGCGTAGTTGCTATTGCTTTATAAGGAATTTGCACACTTTTATAAAAATGCTATATCAACTGTTTTCAAATATAAGAATCCGAAAGAAAAATTATAACATGATTATAGTGTATTATCTTAAGTTGTTTAAATAATCATTCATTAAAAATATTTTATATAAATACAATACACATTCGACTCTTACCATTTATTTATACAAGCGATATAGGAATTAAAACTTTTTATCAAAACTTTTAAGGTTAGCTATTGCAGCGAAAACTGCCCTAGTCATTTTACAATATGAATATAGTATCATTACAGAAAAATCAATTCATCGTGCCTATAAAGTTGATATAAAGTCCTCCAAAGATTATCTTTTCCATGAATTATATCAAGTTTAACTCCTATAACTACTTGAATTTTAGCCGGAAAGGTTATATGAGCACTATAGCTACGAATAATGCTTTAATTTCAGAAATCAGAAACAAAATTGTTAGTTGGGTAGATTCCCATCCGTTTTTGTCAGGGTCCATGCTTCTGCCCCATACAGCAGGACCGGGATGATAAGGGTCTTATATAAGGTCTCCTTGGTTCTTTGAGAGAGGGCTTTATTACTCAAATGCCTTCTTAGCCTGAAGAAACAGCGATTGGCAAGAGTAATTCTTCGTTTGATCTCTGCAGTGATGTCATTTCGCGATGTTATAGTGGAGCCCAGGTAGACAAAGTCTTTGACGACTTCGAAGTTGTACCTATCCATCGTGACGTTTTGCCCGAGTCGACGATGTTGAGATTCCTTTCTCGATGATAGCATATACTTCGTCTTGTCCTCATTAACAGCCAAACCCATTTTCGCCGCCTCCGATTCAATACTTGCAAACGCACCGGTAACAGCTTCGTTCTTCCAATGATGTCAATATCATCTGCATAAGCAAGTAGTTGAACGGACTTTTGAAAAATTGTACCACTGTTGTTGACTTGCGAGTTGCGTACAATTGCTTCAAGTACGATGTTAAAGAGGTTGCATGATAACGCGTCGCCTTGTCTCCGACCTTTCTCGACATCAAAGGGTTCGGTGGTATTCTTGCCGACTTTGACGGAGCAGCGAGATTTTTCCATCGTCATCCTGCACAAGCGGACGAGTTTGGCAGGGATGCCGAGATGCGCCATGGCTCTGTATAGCTCGTCTCTGTCCACGCTATCATATGCGACTTTAAAATCGATAAAGAGGTGGTGTGTATCAATTTTAAACTCCTGGGTTTTTTCCAAAATCTGTCGGAGTGTGAACATTTGATCGACGGTTGATTTGCCGGGCCTAAAACCACACTGATAGGGGCCGATCAGATCGTTGACAAACGGTTTTAAGCGATCAGACTGTACAGATGACAAGATTTTGTATGCAACGTTGAGGAGACTTATACCTCTGTAGTTGGAACAGGTCAAAGCATCTCCTTTCTTGTAGATGGGGCACTCTATACCGAGGTTCCATTCATCGGGCATACTTTCCTCCGACCAAATTTTGGAGATGAGCTGGTGTATAGTCCCTACCAAGTCATCTCCCCCTGCTTTGAATAGCTCGGCTGGCAGGCCATCCGCACCAGCAGCCTTGTACGTTTTAAGCTTGGCTATCGCTAACCGCACTTCATTTAGGTCGGGTGGACGGAAGTTTTGACCATCATCGTCCAGGTTGAATGGAGTGTTCTGTCTTACAGCGGAATTTTGGCCATCTTCGCCGTTTAGCAGTCTAGAAAAGTGTTGTTTCCAGATCCTCAGCACCGACTGTGAGTCTACCACCATATTCCCATTCTCATCTCAGCAGGCTTCCGTTCTGGCCTTGTAACCCTGGGTAGTTTGCCTCACCCTTTGGTAGAACTTTCGAACATCCCCCCTGCCACTTCAGTCCTCAATAGACTCGACCGCCCGCTTCGCATGCTCTCTCTTTTTCCTCCTGAGAAGTCGGCGTTCCTCCCTTCGCTTTTGCCCGTAGAGCTCCCGGGCTGCTCTCTCCGCAGCTCTGGTCTAGTCTGCAGCATTGCTTGGTAGGCCTCGTTCTTTGCTTCATGCGCCAGTCTGCATTCTTCATCGAACCAGGGGTTTCGTTGTGGTAGCCTAGTGAAACCCAGCACATCAGTAGCGGGACTTTTGATGGCATTTTGGCAGTGCTTCCACTGGTCCTCTACAGATGATGCTTGTGGCGGGCTTGTTGAGAGTTTAAGAGAGACGTGGTCTGCAAAAGTCCTGGCTATCTCTTGCGATTTTAGCTTCGCGACGTTAAATCGTTTTACAGCATTCGCTCGTCGTAGTGGCGTCATGGATATCCGCATACGTACTTGCGCTACCACCAGGTAGTGATCCGAGTCTATGTTGGCACCTCGGAACGTTCGGACATCCAGAATACTGGAAGCAAGTCTGGCGTCTATCGCAACATGATCAATCTGGTTGACGGTTCGTTGATCCGGAGACCGCCAGGTCCCTGTGTGTATATTGAGGTGTGGGAATAGAGTGCTTGCTATGATGACATTTCGCCCCGCCGCGAAATCAATGAGCCTGATTCCGTTACCGGAAGTGTTGTCGTGCAGGCTGTGCTCTCCGACTATCAAACCCAAGACGCCCTCCTTTCCGATCTTGGCGTTGAAGTCGCCAAGAATAATCTTGGCTTGTTGTTGTTTCGGATCCGAAAAAACCGAAAAACCAAAAAAATGAGGTTAATCAGTTTTAAATTTCCCGAAAATTTCCCAGAATAAAAACCCAAGTGAAAAAAAAACACATGCCTGGCAATACTAAACAGACCGTATGACATTTCTTTACTTTGTAATTTAATGGAGTATCAAAACAATAAGTTCTGAAAATTAATTTAAAATACATGTTACTTCATCTTAAAATTGTGATATTTGTGTTTTTAAGTGTTAATTTTTTCAATAAGACTATCCGCGTTTCCAAATTCCGCGTATAAAAAGTGCAAATAGTTAAAAAAAAAATGCCCGATTTCGAAAATTTTAAACATTTTTTAATTGCATTTAGGGGGGTTCCCTCACTTTGATATTTGAAAAATATTCTACTGAGATGCCTACCTACCCCTAAAAAAATCAATTTCGAAATCGGGATGTCGTAATGGAAAGTCGCCCCAAATCCTTGTTTAAATATTTGAATGGTCCAGGGGAAAAACGACACAAGTCCAATTTTTTTCAAAATTAAACTAATGATGACATTTTGTAGCTTTTTTGAGTACTATATGATGTACTATTAACTTTTGGAAAAAGTGGTGATTTTACAAGAAAAACCATTAAAAAAAATGTAAGAATGGCACAAGTGCATCGATTTCATCTCAATTTTCTCAAAACCAGAATGTATTAAGGCATCTGTTTCTTAGTTTCTGACTTAAAATTTACAGAACACTGAATATAAGAAAAAAGTACCACTTTTTACGGCAAGATTTTGAGAAAAATTAGTCTAAACACAGTTTAGCGTATAGAAGTAAGTTAACTTTATTTGCATTATTCTCGGAATCATTTCGAATGAACTTGTGCCGTTTTTCCCCTGGACCTTTCATTTACAAATTTCATTTCTTCTGTTGATTTTATTGCAATAAATATTAGTGTTAAAAACAAAAAATTATTTAACGCAAAGAAAAAATATAAGAAATAAACATTTTCTAAAATTAAAATGGCACTTTCTCTTATTATTTTCGACGGAAACCTCATTTTTTTTTATAAAAAAATTATTTGACAAGCAGTTTACTAAGGTGCTGTACTTTTATAAATATTTTCATATAATAATATTGTATATTATTTCTGATGTTTTCAACAGGGAATCCAAAAAACTGTGGAAATAGCCATAAATTTGACTTTGACCTTGAACAACTTTGAAAGGAGTACATAAATTAGAAAATATAAAGAAAATTCAATTTCCCCTAAGAATACGTTTAGGTTATTTCCGTGTGATAGCCGATCTAAAGTAATATTAACACGAAGCAAATAAGAAAAAAGTTCCCATCAAAATCGTATGGAAAAAAGAAATCAGCGATGAGCGACCTCTCAATATTAATCTAAAGGACTCAAATTTTACCGGCATTATTATTTCCCAAAACTCTAACTAAAAAGCTAGTGGCATTGAAAATCGAAGACTTTTTTTTTGATATCAGTCTAATGTACATATATGTAATCATTACTTAATAAATAGATTATCAAACGAATGAATATTGATTTTGAAATACTTTTTACCTGTCTCATCGGCTGTATTTCTTCTAAAATTTTTACCACTGTCCGCTTTCGAGAGGTCCTGTTTGGCATCTCTTGGAGTTCAGCACCTGCTCCTCCAGCTAATTAAGAGGCTTAACTGGTCAACGCCTTGGCCTTAGATTGGAGGCAATGCATATGGGCGTGATATTGCGGATATGTGAATATATCCTCAAATTCATCCCTTAATTTTAGGCCATCTATTTTTTTGTATATTTATTTTAAGATTGGCAAACTTGTGTTTAGCTTGTTGCCCGCTGAAAATAAAATTTTCTTTTTGCAATTCTTCGGATATAATCTCTCAAACTCTGTAGTGTTTTAAGCTGTATTGAAGAGAAATTTTTTGTCTTTATACATTTCAATATTAATAATTTAACTTCGGCTGAAGTCTATTTTAATTTGGGAGTCCGAAAATGAAAATATATTTTTTTAAATATTTATATAGGTATAATGTGAGTAAACAAGTGCTTGACTTGCACAACGGGAATTTTTTTTTTGCAAATGACATTTGGAAAAATTTATGAAAATTTTTTGAAATCTTTGGTCTACTTGGAAATAGTTTTCAAATCCACTTAGAGGGTTTCAAATAAAACTCAGATCCGTTCCAATTATTCCAATGGAGTATAAGTGGTTTTGAAATTACAGCGTGATATGTCTAAGAAATTGAAGGAATTTCTTAAAATAGGTAGAAATTTCTTGATTTTCTTGGATTTACCACTCTGTAATTTCAATACCACGTGCACTTGCTTCTTTGGAATAATTATTTCATTTGAAGTCCTCAAGTGGTTTTGAAGCCCATGTCTAAGTCAAATAAAGGTTTTAAAAAAATTTCAAATAAAATTAATTTCGGCAATGGCCTAAAAATTGAAAAATTCCGAAAACTGGATCACAATGTAAGATTTTACTTGATGTTTTTATTTTCGTACATACCATTTCAGCAAGATTCTCGTTGTTGAAAAGAACGGGATTTTTCATATAACCTGTTCCGCGATTAGCACTATCCATACTTCCACTAGAGCCAGCTTCACAACTTTCAGGAATTCCCAAGGATTTGCACATTTCTGGTGACAATTTCACAAATACCTTAGCTGAAACAAAACTTCTGTTAATCACAATCTTCATGAAACTAACAAATAAAATTACATCCATTTTGGTCTTTGCACAAAATCGACCGATTTAGTAGCGTAGGTATATTCTTTTTCATTAATAATCGCGGTGAATTCCATTTCACAATAACAATTTTAACAACGTTATGAAATCACAACAAAAATTATAAAATATATGATAATTTCAAAGAAAACCGAAGAGCGTTCAGGAATAGGTAAAGAAAATCAAAAGGCTGAATTTGATTTGATTTTATGTTTAATAAACAAAACAAATCAAATTCCACTGTCACAAAACATTTGACAGAATGACTTTGCCTCCAAAAGAAAGAGGGAGAGGTATTATGGACCTCCAAGTCATGAATTCGAAGCAATTAGCAAATATATTCACTAAGAAAATATTTCACCGAGAAAATTCTAACCTCAGAAATTGTACGAGCAACGGTAAAAGCTAATGATAAAGCAACGGTAAAAGCTATTGGATGCTATGGTTTGAAACCTTTGTAAACTTTAGTTTCATTGTTTTTTTGCTTTATTTTTTGTTTTAAGCCTAGTATACAGCTCTTTTGAATTAAAAAAAACTAATGTGGTGAAACAAATTTTTTTTTTGGGAAAAACAATATCTGTGGTGAAACAATATTTTTTTAGTTCAACTATTACACGGTGCCTCAAGAGTCATGACTCTCCGATGTATTGTCTCTTTCATACTCATTTAGGTTCATAAAGAGTCATTACTTTTGAGGCACAATTTAACAAAAATATGGCGAATGCGCGCCAAATTCAAAATTCTTAATATTAATAATGACTACATAATCGTTACTTTTCAAATTTTAATTTAAATCAATTAAACGAGAAATATGAAATCTACAAAAAATAATAATGATTTCAAGATAAACGCCAACAGAGATAAAATAAATAAACAAGAAGATAATGATATTTTTCTGGCCAATGGTCATCTTTTTTTGTTTATAACTTTTTTGTTTTTAGTTTTACGTACGATAAAAAGTGCATTAAAGTAAATTGTAGAGGACTTACTTTTGTACACCAATGTGCTTAAATTTTGTTTGTGCAATGTTTTGCGCCCCCCTTTTTCAAGCGGTAGGGGGGGGGGGGGGGGCTTTAAACCCCGAAAACTCGTTCAGGGGCAGGCCTTGTGCTCGAGACTGAGCTCTATTATTGCTATGAGCCAAAAGCTGTTTTGGAGAACCAAGAAACCAAAATTTTGTAGGACCCAACGCTTCACACTAGCCAACCGTGCCGAAAATAAAAGGCCACATTTAACGGTAATAGATAAAGGAAAAAATACACAACATCAATATTAAGAAGACTTACGATGTGAAAGTAAGGAGGTATGAAAATCTATATAGCAACCCAGATAAAATATCAATCGAACTTAAAAAACGTAAAAACTATGCCAATAATAACGCTGTACTACCAGTGATTTGAATTTCTGAACTGACCTAGTAGAGGTTGTAGGCCTATTCAAGTATATCACAAACCTATATTTGAAAACTTTCCTATAACCTCAAAGTCTCCATTTATTGTTAAAAAACCGTTTTCGAGTAATCTCCCGCACTCAACGATTTTTAGCTCGGCCATATTTCGTCCGATTTAAAATTTATTTACGGAGTAACAGCCGTTTCCAACGATGAATATACATACATATGTAGTACGGAAAATAATATTTGTAGACTTTTTAAAGGTTATTAAGAAGAAAGCGGCTAGTAACTCACCTGGCGTATTAAAGCGAGCGGACCCACCTTATCTTACAATTTGAAAAGCAAAAAAGAAAATTATATTATTTTTATAATATAATGAGCAAACTTATAGGAGAAATGAGTAAACTCTTAGATGAAAAACTTAAAGATATAGCTACAAAAGACGACATAAAGGGTATTAAGACACAAGTAGCAGCACTACAACAAGAAAATAAACAACTACGGGAAGAAATCGAGCAACTAAAATTAAATGATCATGCTATGGAAAAAAGGATGGAAGAAGCGGAAAAGTTCTCTAAAAGGCTAAATATAGTGGTTAAAGGGTTGAGAGCAGGAAACGTAGACGAAGCCAAACAACAATTTCAACAGGTATGTCAATCTATCCTAAAAGTAGCCGTTACGACCAATAGCGCTAGGAAAATTAGTACTGCAAACCAGAGTAATTCAACATATATTTTTGAGCTTAGTAGTGTCAATGATGTGAGCTCAGTATTATCGTCAACAATGCATCTTAAAAACACTCAAATATCTATAAACAAAGACCTAACATTGAGCGAAAGAAATGAAAGATATCATCTCCGTCACATCAGAAGGTGCCTGTTAAAATCTGATAGACATTTACATATTGAAATCAAGCGTTGGACTCTTATTATTGAAGGTCGCCGTTTTAAATGTAATAGAAATGGTTTAATCACCGCATTTAATGAAGCTGACAGTGGCTACCTTACTAATCTCTTGGAAAAAACGGATTCCAGCTATGCAGTTAGCTTAGCATCTATTCAAAAAAATCGTATCTCCATACCCCAAAATTAGCAACCCAACGCCTGTCAGGTTTTATTCTATAATGTAGCTGGACTTGTAAACAAAACACTTTTATATAATTTTTTTAATTTTGTAAACAAATTTCAATTCTTTTTTCTTTTTGAAACTTTTGTTATCTCTGAAAATATCAAAAACTATGAAAAATATTTTATTGGGTTTAAATTGATTTGGATTCCTGCAACAAAAAATCGAAACTTTGGGCGAGCCAGTGGGGGTTGTCTATATGGTTACAAGAAGAACATCGAAATAATACACCAAGTTAAATTTATAAACTCTAATGAAACAACTATACTGCAAACAACTTTCAGTGGAACCACAATAAACATAGTACCTGTATACCTTAATTGTAACCATTGGAGGACAGATTTTGATAAGCTTAAAACTTTTTTCGCCGAAACGGATCTTCATAACTTCATCATGGCTGGTGATATGAATGTTAGAACTGGTACAAAAGGCTCAGTTGACACCAGCCCAACAGCTTTAACTTCTGTAGCAGAAACTAGATGTTCAAAAGACTCTACTTGCGACATAAACTGCAACAAATTTCTGGAACTTCTTGAAGATATTGGCGCCTTTATTTTAAATGGACGGAGCTTTAATGATAGGAATGGGGAGTTCACCTTTGTCAGTGGCTGTGGTTCTTCTGTGATTGATTACTGTTGCCCATCATATGGATCAGCTCATTTGATTGATGACTTCGCTGTAGGCAGTGAAACCTTTTCTGACCACATGCCCATCACCCTCACTTTAAAACCCTTAAATACCAACCTCACACAAATCAATATAAATCATCTACCCCGCCTCAAATGGAAAGAGAATAGACATCATACCTACGTTCGAAATCTTGACTTAGCCGTTGAAAACAGATTGATTATGTCTGCTTCGATCGAAGATCGCTGCAACGCAATTAAAAACTGTATTTACGAAGCAAATGGAGGCGCTCATTGCCAGCAGCGGATGTTTGAACCAAAAAATCCTTGGTTTGACCTTGCTTGTAATATTGCTCGAAAAGCCACCTTTAAGCACCTTAAGACCTTCAGAAAATTCAACATTGATGTTTTTCGAATCAAATACATGTCCGCCAAAAAATACTACAAAAACCTATGCAAAACGAAAAAACGCGAATACTATCAGCACATTGTCACTAAACTACATATGGTGAGCACAACAAAGGAATGGTGGAAACTTGCGAAGGAGATACGTGGTGACACACCGAATTCAAAAAATCATCTAACTGCCGAAATATTTAAGACCCATTTCCAAGACGCACTAACTGATACAGCTGAGTCATCTTTATCATTGTATCCTGAAACACGTATAATGAACACTTCGCAAATGGACCGTCCAATAGAGATCGATGAAATTGTTTTAGCAATTACTACATCAAAAAATAATAAAGCTCCTGGCATAGACAGAATACCATATGAATTTTATAAAAATGCTAGTCCCTCACTTATAGATGCAATTTACAAGTTATTCAGCGACATATTTGAAACTACAATAGTTCCTTCTTCATTCAAAAAATCCATCATATATCCCCTATGGAAAAAAGGCAATGCTGATGATTTAACTAATTATCGTGGATTGTCCTTTTCGGATACGCTGTATAAATTGTTCACATCTGTTCTCCTTAATAGGCTTACAATTTGGGTTGAAGAAAACAACATCCTTAGCGAATATCAAGCTGCTTACCGAAACAATTACTCCACTGTTGATCAGATTTACAACTTAACATGCCTTATACAGATGCAACTAAGCCAAAAGAAGAAACTCTATGCTTTTTTTGTTGATCTAAAAGCTGCTTTTGACAACGTCAATAGAAATGCTCTTTTTTATAAACTGGCTGCACTCGGAATCTCCACAAAAATGATAGCAATTTTAAGATCGCTTTATGAAGACACCATAGCTGCTGTCTGGGACGGAAACAGCAGAACAGACTTTTTTCGTACAAACAAAGGTGTAAAACAAGGATGCGTTCTGAGCGCATTACTGTTTATTCTGTTTTTAAATGATTTACACAACGAGCTCCCAACAGGAATCCTTCTAGAAGAGCTAGGAATCAACGTTCTATTATATGCCGATGACATCGTTATCCTCTCGGACAGTGCTCCCAAACTACAAATCCTAATAGATAGTTTCATTGCATATTGCTTTAAATGGAAGCTAACAGTTAATGTGGAAAAATCACAAATAGTAATTTTTTGCAACGGAGGAAGAAGAGCAGCCAGGGAACAATGGTTTTTCAGAGGTATCGAGATAGCCGTAGTCAACAATTTTAAGTATCTTGGAATTATTTTTAATTATAATATGTCTTGGACTGAACACCTGAATAGCAGACTTACAATCTCCAAAAATAGTATTAACTCAACATGGTCGCATTTTATAAGAAACAAGTCAGTTAGCCATTCAGCAAAATTTAAAATTCATGATGCAGCTTGTAGAACAATAATGTTGTATGGAGCCCAAGTCTGGGGATATAAAGAGCATGCGCAGGTGGAAAAACTACAACGTTTTTTTCTTAAAAGGTGTTTTCTTTTGCCAAACAACACGCCAAATTATGTGCTACACATAGAAACGGGACTTCCAAAATCTTTCCTGACAACCTTAAAATTGCACTTTTCATTTATAACCAGAGTTATGGAACTACCGAACTATAGACTTCCCAGAATTCTATCGGAAATTATAATTCGGAAAAACATTTACTGGGCCAATGAATGGACGGAGCTTTTTTCGGAAGCCTCAGTTACATTGTCCTTTACGTCACCTAGGTCTGAGATGTGCAACTCACAAAACATTCTCTTAACAAAGCTCAAGGAAAAGCACTGGAGCACTTTTATGAGCAACGCACGACAATCACAGTTCCACGATGAGTACAGCAACCTATCATACTGTGATGTCCCTAATTACTTTGAAGATACAAATCCGCAAGAGATGATAAGACTTATTTTAAAAGCACGTAGCGGATTACTTAATTTGAACGCAAGAGCCTTTCAAAACCACGGTAATGGCTTATGTACGATTTGTAACCTTGATGCATCAGAGAATACATATCATTTCATTGGTATTTGTCCCATATTCAGAGGATACAGGAGAAAATTTCTTGGAAACTTTGAGTTAACCAGGTCACAGTTCCTCGATGTCTTAAACGGCCAGTGCTATTTCAATTTTTAAAATTCGCACTTAAATATCGCTTTCAAATATTGAATGAATTTTCATAAACGTAAACTCACTTCTGCCTACTATCTAGATAATCTTTTTTTAACCTGACAGGCAACTCACACAAGTTATTGTCATATTAATTTAAATATCAAACTATGTATGTTTTTTTGTAAAATTACTTTGGAAATAAAATTCTTTATCTATCTATCTATCTATCTATCTATTATTTTTATAAACTGAATTACTTGAAATTAAAATTAGTATAAAATATTAAAATAGTTTTTATGTTTTACGAAAGCTATAATTGGTGCCCCAAATGACTGACGTGAAAAGTCCAAATGGAACCCAACCCCCAGCTGGGATTCAAGGTGCAACCGATGACGAAGGGACTGGAGTTGATGGTCACGTGGGCAGCTTGTTGTCAATCGTATTACTTCAGACAACACGATGTATCACATAGTCATCTCGCAGCTTAACCAAACAGTGGAGGAGAAAATTCGCACATTTTTGGGCAATCCTCCTATTTCTTGTAAGTTTGATGCTCTTAAACAACGATTAATAAAAAAATTTACGCCAAGCGAACAGGGAAAACTTAAGAAACTTCTGTCTCAAATGGAACTTGGCGACCGAAGGCCATCTCGGTTGCTTGAAGAAATGCGTTACCTTGCGAACGATTCCGTCGAAGACTAATTTCTGGCTACTCTCTGGATGGGATGCTTTGTCTAAAAGAAGTACTTATTTATTTTCCTGATGGACATTTCGTACAGAAAACGAGTTTCCATCAGGAAATGCATTTTGTAGAATAAATATTTCCTCCAAAGGACATTTTGTTAATGCAATAAATATTTCAAATGATTTATCATCGATTTGTGCCATTTGTATATTTCAAATCGTATAATAAAACATTAAATTATCATAAAGAAAATTTTTCCTGATGCATTTTCCTGATCGCTATAACATGGCCCCTTACTCACACTTTATTTCTATTTTAATAATCTCTTCAATAAAAAATATAAATCAAATATTTCATTTTTGCACTTATATGATTTTTATTTCAGAGTATAAATTAATTCGATCAGTGAAAAAGAAACGTATTTAAGTTCAGTAAAAAAAATTACATTATTAATTTAAATTCTTAAATAAAAAGCAAACAAATTCCTTTCGTTGGCAACTCTATTGCTGATTAAAGAAAAATGTAATCCAATCAAATTAAAACGAATTCGATTTATTCGCTAATTTGGGATTTTAATAATTCCTTTTTTCTTTAATTCTTTGAATCTATTTATTTATGTCCATTATGGAATCCGCAAAACTGCATCCGCACTGGATGGCAGTGTAGTGCTCTCTTTTATCTCTATCGATTTCACGTGGAAAGATAAGAGAACAATGTACTGCGAATCACTGCGGATCCACTGTTGCGGTTTCCATAATCGACATGATTACTTTAGTCCCCCGTCTATTGGCATACTAAATTTTTGTTTAGTATATATGTATATGTATAGGGATATACACAGCCCAGTAGGAAATTTCTAAAAATTCAGTACTGAATAAGCTGTTTTTTCCTTGAGGAAAAGAAGCTGCACCCGCCACTTTTGTGCTCTTTTCTCTGATGAATTTAACATGGGCATGCATGGAAAAAGAAGTAAAGGAACTGGTATATCACATATACACTATACAGTGCGACGAGAAAACGAGACGTCAGCGTTACGAGATCTCTTCGTAGTTTCTCTCTCTTAAAAAAGAATTTTAAACATTGAAATAATGCATAATAAAGTATTTCTCGTCGTCTCGTCACGTCATAAAGTTCGAAAAAATGAAAAAAAGACGCAACGTGACGACGAGAAATACTTTATTATGTATTTTTTCGTTGTTTAAAACGAGTTTCAAGACGTCTAGTTTTCTCGTCGCATTGTGAAACAGCCCTCAGGCCAGTTCCTCTTATTTCTTCTTATATGTGGGCATGTCTTTGGCAGTAGGCAAATACCACTTTATCGATGAAAATTCAACAACGATATCACTGGTTCGTTAGAAGTTGCTTTTTCACCAGCTTGGAATATGATGAATATTAAACAGTGAAATCACTACATAAATGTAACATGCTGATTAATCTGCTTATTATTATCGATGAATAACGTGATGAAAATTCAATAGTGAAATCATTAGGTAATTGGGAGTTGCTTATTCACGGACTTATTATTGCCCGATGAAAAATGTGAGGAATATTTAATAGTGAAGTCACCAATTACAAACGAATTGGCTTTTCACCACCTTTTTCAAATAAGTTGAATGTACTTCCCTTATTGAAATAGTAAAAACTAATTTAATTTATGTGGTACCTAATTATTATCTTTTATTGCATTATTATTTAAATATTACACAAAATATTATTACAAAATTATTTATTATGGCTCATCGAGTAACCTAGGAGTAGAAACAAATGTTCAGTTTACAATAAATCATAGCTATAAAGATAAAAAGTTATTAACCTTTTGGCATTATTTTCCCCATATGTAACACCCGCTTTCAAAGAAAAAGAACAACTCACTCAGTGTTTCCAGATGAAACACTTTTCCCCCAGAAAAGTGTAAAAACCCTCCAGATTACCACATTTTAACAAAAAAAAAAAAAACCCCTAAGTTTTTTTTCCACTTTTTTATTTTTACTTTTTATTCCAAGCTCATACATTATGTATGTACATACATATGTATGTACCATATACAAGTAGCTTAAGGTATTCAAATAAGTATTGTTTAAAAAAAATTGTTTTTATTTAAAATTTAATTGAGTAGAAGGTAGTAGGTAGTTATATTTTTTAAAATAATTGGATTTTTGTTTTATTTTAGCATTTTATAAAATTGTATGTAGATTCAAAAATAACATACAACATCAAATAAATTTACAAAAATGAACCATAGATTTAAGCTGACGACTGACGATTATTATTGAACGAGAAAATAATGTTTTCCATTTCATTATAAACCTTTTGTGATTTAGTATGTAACTGTATACCCTTAAGAAAAACCAAGAGTTTTGGAATACTACACGGGAAACATCAACCCTTGATTTGTATAAAATTACATATGTACAAGTACACGTACAGTACAAAACTTTTGGCATAATTATTGGATATTCTTTGATTCTATAATTTGAGAGGAAAATTCAGATATTGAAATAATTTAACTTTAAAATTAATCCCCCCAGATTTCCCCCCAAACATCTCGTCCACCACATTTCCCTCCGGCGACGAAAAATACCCCTAAATGACAACCCTGAACTAACTTGAAATGAAAATACAAAACAAAAGAAGATATCAAAAATGTTCAACAAGCCAACAAATAAAGCACGCGCCACGAAAGAAATACACAATAGAAAAAAAAAAAAATTCAGACGATCAGTCGATCACGTGATCACGGCCTACAGAAATTCTCACATTGTTCGTACCAGGACCCATATTCTGTAACTTCTCGCATGCATAAAATCGGTCGAGAAACGATGGAAACTGAAACAAAATACATGAGTTTTGTTCCATTTTTCAGATTTTCTCGACTGATTTTTTCGATGTGAGAGTTACAGAACATGGGTCAAGAAAGGGCAATTTTAAAACTATCGTTACTTTTTCTCGAGAAGAAGGAGGCCGGCGCCATCGCGTGGTCGCGTCCATTGAAATTTCAAACGAAAACAGGTAAATTTTCAGTGTGAACGATTTTTGAGTTTTGCAAACATTTCGACGAAAACACCGTTTTAGGTTCGGTGTGAAAAGGCTAATAATAGTTGTTGTTAACTTCCTTTAAAAAACATTCAAAAATGTATGTAAAAATATTTCTTTTTTTATTTATTTTGATTTAATAAAAAAGAAGCACATATTTGTACTTTTTACCTTGTTTTATACTTAAATATTTTTATTTTTTATTAAGATTTTATATACATCATCTAAGTTCATATATACATTAGACTAATTCAAATGTCTCTGATTTGCAATGCTACTAGCTTTTTTAGTTAGAGTTTAATGAAATAAAAAGCCTGGTAAAATTTCAGCCGTTGAGATTAACATTTAGAGGTCGCTCATCGCTAATTTCTTTTTCCATACACATTGTATGGGAAGTTTCCATTTGTTTGCTTCTTTATTTTATAACTTTGCAACCGATTATATAGTAATGATTGAGATGTATTCTCGAAGGAAACTGAATGTGTTTTGAAAATGTCCCTCATTTCTTATATAATTAGTGCAATCCTCCCAGAGTTATTGATGGTTAAAGTGGATGGTGTATTTCACAATTATATGGAAAATATAAGCTACAATTAATTATGTCAAACTAAGTCTATACAATAAAATCCTAATTATCTTAAGAATTGGCCAGATAAAAACCGCCCACTTATAGCTTTGGCTAGACGATAACTAAGTTGATTCCTAGATTCAAAATCTCCCTCCCTTATGCCTTTTTGTATAAGAAACGAAAAATTTTATGCTAAACGCTTTAAATCAGAATCTGACCAAAGCAGGACAGCTAAATTAAAAAAAAAATCATTCTTAATGTCTCGGCTATTACTAAAATGTCTTCTCACAGTAGGATAGGACCTGCTTCCTGTACTGTACTGTGCTGTGCTAGTCTGGCCAAACTATGCTGCTATATATCTTCCATTTTTTTTCATTTCAAAACGACACTTTTGTATCGCAACCAAAATGTTCCTCTATTCTGCAACATGAATAGCCTCTGTTCATTCTAGATATGAAGCTTTGTCATACAAATCCTACATACGCCGCTGACACCAGTCCAAGTCCAGATTTAGGAAAGCCTTCGTCTATCTCCATCACACTCTAACTCATTTTATCGCAGTCACAATAAAAAGGGAAACGTGTTTTGAATAATTGATTTGCAGTTCAGTGTTTTGTTCTACTTGCCATTTTTCCTGATGCTCCACACCATACCCAGCTAGTGAAAAGTAAGAGGAAGACCTCTTCTTATTATATTTGGAGTGCACAAGAGTCGGAGTGTAAAGGACGATGGAAACAAGACTAAGGGACAACTCAGCTTAAAATCATGTCCTTTGTCATATAGCAGTGAGGGTATACCCTGGTTTATTCTTCTTTTTCCAGAATCACGGCTAATGGAATTTGCCCTCGACGACTATGACTATGACGACAATGACGACGACAATACAACGAGAGGGGTTTTGTGTGTTGGTGAAAGCAATCAAATTGTAGAACGAGATTCATTTTCTGTCATCAGTTAGAGGACGTGAATGACATTTGGATTTTTTAGACCTTTTTTTTTGTTGAAATTTAGTATCTTTTCCTATAACACCCTGGATATTGCCCCAGTATATGTTCCCTTTTCGTTTTGAGTTTGGCTCAGGTGTGTGAGGATATGGATATAGAACATTTTATATCCTGTAAACGAAACGTCAAGTAATTCTCTGAATGAAAAAAATCCTTATAATGAAGGTAAGAACCCATCCGCTTATATGATTCTTTCAAAACGTGCGAAAAGATATTTCAAAAATGGAAGTAAAACTTTATGGTCATAAGCCCACTTCGGAGGTGTATTTCAGCAGAAGGTTCTAGTTTTTTTTTTTCAATAGAAAATAGGAAATATAAAATCTGTTTTGGGTTTTATCTAAAGGTAAGTACCTGAGAGGTTTTCTTAGAATTAATATCTAAGTCAACACCAATTTTATTTAGAAAATGTACATGAAGAGAATCGTCGGAAGTACTCACTTTTGTGGAAAGTTTTAGCAGATATATAAAAACAACTCGGATATAACATTTTATAACGCTCTTTTTGTTAAGAATAATAAAATTGACTGAAGCTCAACGATGGTTCAAGATTCAAGTATGTGATAACAGCCAATTTTACATACCTGTACTGTAGTTGAACATAAGTAAATCCAACAAAATCGGTGAGTTAAAATTCCTGAACCATCAATCAAATATTGAACGATTGTACCACGTTTGCATTGAGGGCCAGCTGTTCAAACGTGGTTCAATATATAAACCCGTGGATCAAAAATTTTAGCTCTCCAATTTTGAGGGATTAACTCCGATTCAAAAATAGTTCCGACTTTCTCAATATTGGCGAAACCACTTTAAATTAAATTTTCAACGCTGAAGCCTCTAAAAAGTTCAAATTTCGATTTTTCATTTTGATGATTTATTTTTTTTTTTGAAATTTTTATATTATAATACATACTACATAATACATTTTTAAAATTAGCCAACAAAATCTTAACTTCCCATTTAAAGTAGGTAATTGTAATTGAATTGATATTTTGACATTTTCTCGATGTTTGGAGGATTGGAGGTCTCTCGGTCTGGAATCCGAATTCATCGTTTATATAAAAGAGAGATGTCTTTGTAGTGTACCCCTACGTTCGTATGTTCATATTTTATAGATAATAACATCATAATGTGCAGAAACGGCTTTCAAAAAAATTCAAATAGCGATTTTCTTATTATAGTAATTTGAAGAAAAAGTTGTAAAATGTTTTTCGTCTCAATACAAGGAGAAAAAAATAATGATATCAACTTCGGCTCAATTTGATTCTATACATAATGACGAATGTAGAATTGGTAACACTTAGAAATTGTTAAAAAATATTTGTCGGCACGAGTAGATATCTCGAAAACAAGAAAAGATGTCACGATAAAAATAAATTAACATCTTAGGCCCATTTGTTAAAACAAAACTTAAGTATTTAAGTTTAACATAAGACATAAGAGCGTATATGACAGTTTACGCTGATGAGAAGTAGAACAGAAGCGTTTAAGTTACACATAAATATTGAAGTTTCATTTCAGCAAATGGGCTTTATTCATTTTACACTTTATTATTCGGTTTAAATCGATGAAAATATTAAAAAGTAATTAAAATAAAAAAATAAAATAACACAAATAAAAACTGAATGACTTGACTATTCCAGAAAGCGCGGCCGATCGTATTGACAATTCAATTGTTTGATGGGTCCATCTCCTGTCCCACGAATGGATTTTTGGTTTTATGTGATACTCAAAATATTTCCACACCTCGAATAAAAACATTATTTTTTAACATTAACACAAAATATGTATATGGTATATATTCACTGACCTTCTTCCAGCCATCCGTATTCTTATTGGGGACCCAAGATTATTAAGGACACTTATTATGTCATCGCAAGGCTCTCCAGCCTTGGCCTTATTTTCAGGAGCACTAAGGAAACCCATAGCTATTCCTCTATTTTCGTTCAAAACATCAACAAGTGCAGCAAATGGTTGTTTTTTTGACTCCTGTAGCAACCCATTGAATAAATATTGTTTATAAATATTTGTGTTATTTTACATTGTATTATTACGTTATCATTAAATGAAATAAAAATTATAAGTTTATAAAATATGACTGCTGGCAATGACTGTACGTGATAGCAACACGTATACTATACTATATTAGTATCTCATGTGCGTCCGGCTTAAGTACTCTCTATCTCATGTATATTATCTTTATTCTTTTTGTCATTTTACTCTCGACAACCGACCCGAATAACAGACGTGTTTTTCTAGCGAAGTATTTCATTTAAAAGTAAATAAATAAATTTTGTGGCACAAACGGCTCATGAAGAACCAGGGCCTAGCGACTTACAACTCTCAACCATTCCTGTGTGCATGTCTGCAGGAATGGAGGGGACCTACATTTTATTGCCGAATCCGAACGGCTAAGTTGAGCGACACTTTTCTATGACAAGAGATACTCGTAGAGGATTTGTCACTTTCTCGCAAGAGGTAGTAGCTCTGAAAAAAACTTAAGGTGGAAGCGGCTGGTATTGAGCCCCAGTCCAACGCACTAACCATTACGCCACGGGCTACTACGGAGTATTACATTTACAACTCTTTAATTAAAGAAAAAAAAAATAAGCACGCAAATTAAAATATTTATTAATATAAAGAAATACAAATAAGTTTTTTTTTTTTTTAGTTTTTATTGACTTCAAAATTTTAATTCTATTCACAACTTTCTTTGTAAGTTTATCTTAAGTCTTAAATTGGTTTGGCCGATGGCCGTCTACCAGACTGAAATTTACATTTTATTTTTATAAAAGTACATTACTAAAGAAAAAACTAATATAAAACTTTCAAAAATAAAATTTAACAATTTCGAATACAATTTTTTATAAATTAAAAACTTTCATTGATTATACATGTTCTGTATCGCGAGGCACTCAAACAATATTGGTATAAAAGATCCCAACCTCGTTCTCCATTCATTAATTTTATGGTTTCCTCTAAACTGAGTATATCATTTCCAAAGTATCTCATGCGGAATTCTTTCAGAATCGGACAAACTCCCAAAAAATGGAGCACGTCTTCACGTTCTCTTCGATTGCATAAATCACACCATATAGGAAGATCTGGACGGTGAGGAATGAAGTTTAGACTCAGGAGTTCACCTCTAACTTTAAAAATTGTGCTGATTTTGTGTATGGTGTTGTCGGTCAAGAAGTAGGTCTTTTGCTCCAAAAAGTGGTTGACTTTACTGTAGTAAGCTCTATATAATGATGATTCTGCTTCCTCAATAAACCTATCGTACATCCTGTTTCCGATTTTCATCAACAAATCATCAAATTTCCTTTTAAGTGACGAAACGTTATCTTCAACTGATATTGAAAAGGTTATTGAGCACTCATTCGCCAGTTTATACCACTCACCTACGCATGCTCCTCTAGAACTTATGATGTGACTAAGCAAAAGCCTCGGAATCCTGTTTTCTCCCATCTCCATAACTCTTGTCACGTAATTAAAGTGTAATTTGAGAGTATCCAAGAAAAGGGGGCCTGTTCCTGTTTCTAGGTGCAACATATAGTTGGGTGTCGTACTCGGCAGCCTAAAAGTGCTTTTGATGAAAAAACGGAGGAACTTTTCCACTGCATCGAACGAAAGGTATCCCCACACTTGCGCTCCGTAAAAAAGAATTGCAGTTGCGGTTGCTCGAAAAACTTTATATTTAGCAATATGAGAAACGTTATTCTTCAAATAGCAGCTTCTCTACACGGTACACATTGCACGCTTAGCTTACAAATAATAAATAATATTAAAGAAACACAAATAAAACTGTTTTAAGTTATTATTGACATTTTGTTTCGATCCGCAAATAGTCGGAGACTTTAATAATTATTGCTTTCAAAACGTATTGAATGAACGAAATTTTGTTGGTAAGACAGTTTGCTTTTCATATAAGTTATAATGGAAAGCAAATCGCTTTTGAGAATATAAAAGACAAATCCGCCATCAAAAGCGATCCGTCGCACTTCCTGGAACAGACCTTACTGAATGCATTTCAACAATCAACACGATCTAACGTGTCATATTCAGCAATCACGACTGAAGAGCATGAGCTGAGCATCCAAACATTAACATACACAAAATACACAAAACTGATATGTAAATGTATTGAAAGATTGAAACACATTAATATTAATACAGTGTTTAATGTCATTTTTTGCATTTTGAGAGAGAAGAGTATCGAATCAATATAGCCAAAGTTCATTGCGTGGTCGATTATTTTAATATAAACTCACTCACTCACAGGTTCTTATTCCAGTGGTATCCATCTGTAAGAAACTTTAAAAGACACATTTTCACTTGTAACGATCGAACGTTCATTCTCTAAAATATAAGCGGCAAACGATGACTCTACATCTAATTCTGTTAAACACGTGTTCTTTAAAGCGTGTACCTATTGCTTTCTTCGCTTGGCTTATACCTACAGAACCACAGTCATTGCATTCAATACGATAAATTCCCAATTTTCATATAATATTTAACAATCATCCTATACGTGTTCGTTGAAAACTGTCTGTTTGTCTCTGCCAACTTGCAGAGAATTTCTGCAAAAAACAAAGGCACAACAAAAACCACGATTCTCCTTAGTATCCTTAATTAAAGAGAAGGATTTTTCGATTAGCTAAGTTTTGAAAATCATGATTTCGTATACACAATAATTAACCATGATTCTCGATAGTATCACGTATTAACTTTGGCTACGAGATTTTCAAAGAACACAAATTGTATGAACACAAAAAGCTCGAGTTTCTCCTGCGGCATACATGATGCTGCTGAATGATTGGTACCTATATATGTAGGTATTTGTGTAAAATACAATTTTCCAGTTTTCACATTCAAATTAGCACTTGAAATACATGAAACTGTTTGAAAACTTTTCTCATCCTTCAATTTATAAATTCAATCCTTGCCCTATCTACCTCAAAAACATAATAAAGGTACGAACCTGAATCATCATCATCATCATCATTCATGGCACATGTCACATTCATTTCGATGTTCAATTGAATGTAGAGGAGTTTTCCAGTATAGACCAAGTTGCCCCTAACTTCCGATGAAAAATTTTCAAATTGAATAACTCAAAAACTCCTACTCCTTCTTCTGCACCCCCTCCTAAAATAAAAACAGAAAAAAACGAGTTGTCATAAATTAATGGTGCCAAGCATTCGGGCTATATTATTTACCAAAGGAAATAATATAAGGAGCAAAAAAAAATTATAGTCCTTAGAATTTTCTTAACTTTCCTAATGCAGTTCATTGCACAAGCACATACACGTTCCTACATTTATACAAATATATCAAACCACACTCATCATGGCCTGAAATATGATGACGGTATAACTACAGGGTGTTCACATTATGTGTGCGACTAAATAAATATTATTACGACAAATGCATTGAGAATGTTGTGAAGGATCATTGAAGGAAATTGACTCCTGCTGAAGCACATTGAGGACAACGGGAAAGGGTGGTAGGAGATATATAATAAACTTTTCAATGCATACAAATTATTTATTCATCAGGATTTCCTTTCACGTTTTTCTCTCTCCTCCGGTTCTAGACGAACCAAAGAATAACGTGTCAGTGTTAAGGGCGGTTTTGTATGTGAGTGTGTGTGTGTTGTGTACCTTATATGGTGGCGGTTGTGAGAGGGGATGGGGTATTGGTTGGACTGGGGTTGGGGAGGTCTTATATGAATGACTTACCTTCATGTATCCAAAGTTCAGGGTTACCATATGGTCATGGATATATTATTAGATGCACACTTTAAGACTTAAATTTTAGCATAAAAATCCTTCTAATTTATTTTTTAAGGCGTTTGTAAAATTTCACTAACCATCAAGAGGAGAATATTGTGAATAGTTTATTTAAATGTTATAAAATGTTGGCTGAACCTTGCATTTTGTACAGGACAACTTTCCATTTTGTTTTCTTGTTTGGGGGTTCAGTGCGACCATGGGTCAGCGTAGGTATCAGATCTGATCTATCTAAAGTTGAAGTTCGATTGGGTGGATTTTATTTGCTAATGTCATATATGGTTCTCAAAATATCGTGAAAAAAGACATTTTTACCACCTTGGCTGCCATCAAATGGTGGCTTTTAACCCCACATCGTATACCTACGCTGACCCATGGTCGCACTGAACCCCCAAACAAGAAAACAAAATGGAATGTTGTCCTGTACAACAGCTGTACATTGCAGCTGTAATTCCTCCAATACAAAGGCTGGTCGAATGTTACTATACATGTGCTCTTGATAAGATTCCTTACTCAATGAAGTAAGTGATATTAACATCACTGTCATATTCTGTTGAAGGAGCGTTTGTCAAGAGTAGACATGTAATTCTACTCTTATGAAAAAGTTTTTCATTAGTTGCTTCAATCATAAAGCCATTCCACCCACTATAATCCTCTTTACATGACCATTTTCCGTAAAGCCACACCAAGTCACAAGACTTAAGAACGCCTTCAATTTGTATGAAGCTTGTATTTTCTTAGAAACGCATGGCAAACAACTGTCAGCTTCAATAACATTGTAAGGACTAACACATTGAATATACTCCCTTAACATGGAAGTTATTCTTGCCATCAATCGTGTTGCTGATAAAATCGGCAATCGGCATTGTCCAAGCAGAAAGTTTTTCTTATTGTAACCGTCTGAACATATCTACTAATGGCCAGGAAAACATAGGGTTGTCGAAAATTTAACGGAATCTATTTGTTGCAAGGAAGAAGAGCTGAGCAGTTTCTGATCATGTATGTAGATTGCAACGTTCACAATGAAAAGTTTGTCGAATTAGTTTTTCTTCTAAAATAAATAAATAAATAAATTTGATGGCACAACAGCTCATGAAGAGCTAGGGCCTAGTGACTTAGAACTCTCAACCATTCCTGTGTGCGTGTCTGCAGGAATGGAGGGACCTACAGTTTATTGCCGAATCCGAACGGCTAACGAGCGGCACTTTTCTGTGACAGGAGATACTCTTGGAGGTTTTGACTATTCCTCGCAAGAGGCAGTAGCCGTTTTTTCTTTTAAATAAATAGGTGGCGAGGCTGGGGATCGAACCTTAGACCTCCGGCATGACAGTCCATCGCACTAACCATCACGCCACGGCTACTACTAGTTTTTCTTCTGCTGCCTGTTAATTCTCCTCTTCGAATTTATAATGAGTCTGAAATTCAAAATAACTCGGCTAATTCTTTTCAATTCACTACAATACTTAGTACAGAAGTCATTGAATGTGATTTATCAGTTAATGCAATTGGTACTGGGGTAAATGGTCTATACCCGAATTTTTTCAAGTAATTTTTCATATATTACCCCCATATATGTATAACTACTCACACTACGTCACTGTGTGTTATACTGTATAACACACAGTGGCGTAGTGTGAGTAACATCCACCCGGGGCAGAAGAAAATTTTGCCGCCCTCTTATTTAGCTATTCAAAAAAAATCACATTTATTACACGTAAGCAGCTACTTACATTGATAAAACAGGTATAGAACACGTATACCTTGATGACCAACCAGATTAAGTTATTACCGAATTGAATATAAATCGCAAATCGAGATCCTCTTTATTTATTTATTCATTCATTCAATATTTATATTTTTATTGAAAAATAATTCACTTGTTAGAGTTAAAAACTCTCTTTAACCAAAACTTACGTCTACTTTTATTGCATCACTATCAATATCTATAGCATCACACACACCACTTGCTCAATAGACAAGATCTTAAATATTTTTTGATCAATATTCATTTTGAAAAACTTCTCCCGCAGCTGGCATTTTTTATGGCAATTGTGAGGAATATTCGTAGCATTATTATAATATTGGGTGGAGTATCTTCCTGGATTTTACAATGAATTTTAATAATTGAAGTGAGTCCGATGTTATTGAAGATATATGAGAATCCTTAGATTCTGGAAATGGAAATGTTCAAAAACTTTTGAAACAGTTGATCATGTAAATCACTGGCGGACTAAGGTAGTGGCGGGGGTGGCGGACGTCCGTATCGGGCCTCCGATGCCCGGGGGCCACTTAATCCAATTAATATTCCATAAAATTCTTTCGTAATTTTTCATTGAATAATGAAACAAAATATGTGTACAATGGAATAAGGCATATTCTAAGAAAAATATCTATTATTTATACATGTAGAACTCATATTAAATTTTGTCATAATGTTTCTAAATCACGCACGAAGCAAAATTGTATGGGGTCTCCCAAATCGTCATTTTCTTAAAATTAATTTAACAAAAATATATATGTTTGAAAAACAACGGAAGCATCCTCAAAGTCATCCTACTTATAACGTTTTAAAGAAATTAGATACAAAGAAAAATATTCAATCTGGAATTTAGATAATATAAATAAATTTGATGGCACAACAACTTATGAAGAACTAGGGCCTAGTGACTTACAACTCTCAACTATTCCTGTGTGCGTGTCTGCAGGAATGGAGGGACCTACAGTTTATTGCCGAATCCGAACGGCTGACCAGTGGCACTTTTCTGTGACAGGAGATACTCTTGGAGGATTTGTCAATTCCTCGCAAGAGGCAGTAGCCGTTTTTTCTTTTTAAATAAACAAGTGGCGAGGCTGGGGATCGAACCTTAGACCTCCGGGATATTTAGATACCCATTCGTTAATTTTCTGTTTAAACCAAATGGTTATAGTAAATGGCTTTATAAAAATTTATCCTCGAACTCAAAATTTTCAAAACCAATTATTTTGTTCAAACTACTTTTTTTTTAATTTTAAATCAAGTGCTAATGCTAATTAGGTTCTTATGCCCGGTCGCACGAAACGCTTAAATATTTATTGCTTCCATACATTTTTAAATGACATTTCTCGTTTGTACCAAACAATTTTAGTTCTGAAATCCAATAAACGAACCAATAAACTGAAATGCCATTTTTCTCCAGATAAATTTTAAAAGCGAGTTCTAACTAAAATACACCAGCCCACTGAGTATCAACAGATGTATCATTTTCTTATACTTTGTTGACATTGTGTTAATACTCAGTACTATAGTGTGGAAGGGCTTTTCAGTTTGACATCTCTCATATTGCTATCTCCATTGCACTAGGTAAACTTTTTCGTTCGGTTTAAAAAATAGATGATAAAAAACAGGGATGGTTCGCAAGCGGTGAAAGGCATTGGTGCAACTCGATAAATTTATTAGTCCGAAAATTTGATAAGCATTTTAGCAAAAACTGATTTTAGTGGATTTTGGTGCAACTGGCTGCGCGATATACCAAAATGAGGCAGAAGCATCATTATTTGAAAAGAAATATAATTCACAACTTCTGTACAACTTGTTCTTCCATTGTATTTTCCAAAGTTGCACCAAAATTAAAAAAGCGATTTTTGCTTAAAGGTTATTTCAATTTATTGGAATGATAAATAAATATGGTTTGCACCAAGTCTTTCACAGGTGTTTTTTTTTTTAAACTAAATTGCGGTTTGCTAACCATCACTGCATTTTTTTCCCTGCTTTTAAAACTGAAGGAAAATGGTTCCACTAGTGCAAGTGAGATATCAATACGAGAGATGTCAAACACATCAAATAAACACAAATATATACAAACAACCCGAATCCGACATCAGTTCGACCGAAATATAAGGAAAAAAAATTGAGAAAGAAGTTTGTGCTTATTTAGTTTTAGGAAGGTTTTTTGTCTTAAATCCAGTTGCATTTCCATTATTCGTTTTCATTTGGAATGGGATTTTCACGTGCGTCGTTTTCCAAAAGTTTCAATCAAAATGCTGAAAAAGTTTCTTTGAACTTTATACATATTAATAGTCCAGTAAAATGGTAGTTTGAAGTGGAAAGTTCTAGTGTAATTATTTTTAGTGGCTCCTTTTAGGTTTTTGAGGTCGCTGAACACGAATTTGAAGGTGTCCAACAAAATTTTCTATTGTTTTTGTTATTCTTCTTTTTAGAATAGACATTAGGCAGGGTCATGGCACTTGTAGTTGTAATACATGATAAAAGTATCCCGATCAATCCTACCATTATTTTTTAGAGAATAAAAATTGCTTAACAATATAATAAAGAGGATAATTTTGACTGATTTTTCTATGAATGTAGTGTCAAATGAAAGCTCTGTAGGAATCCAGTGCCGAGATTTAGCTAATGGCGAGTGAGTGAGATGACTCACTTTTCATTGAAAATCGATTTAGCTAGTAAAAGTGAGTGAGTAGGCGAGTGAAATGAAACGTCAGTTTACTCGCCGGATATTTCAGCGGTGACTTGGTGTATGTGTTGGCAAATTTTCACTTTTGCATAAGTATGCGTTCTTTTCCAAAGGAATTTTAAGATATCTGTTCACGTATGTGAAATGAAACAGCAAAACAACAATGTATGTATGTAAAAATGATTTGTTTTTATACAAACATATATTTATGTAAAAATGATATTTGATGAACATTATTAATTTGTTATTTACATTCTAATTGTAGGTATTCATTTTTTTAATAGAAGTGAAAAATATAATTCGGCATCGCAAGGACGACCCCATCAACTTCGTGAGGACAAACTACAAAACTTTGGAAGAATATTTAGGAGTGGATAGGGCACACTAACTTCACACTAAAGTCACACATTGATTGAATTTTATTTTCCTAAGTTTTTTGATAAAGTTTAATTAAAATAAAAATACAAAATTGAAAAATTAAACCTCAAACAAACAAAACCAAAGACAACAAATTAAAAGATAGTCTTTGGTTATGGCATTTCATGTGTTCGAAACTAGATTCGAAATTACTCATTTCACTTTAATAGCTAAATCACTTTTGCGAATGAAGTGAGATGAGTCGGCGAGTAAGACAGACTTTTGACGATTGTTGGCACGAGTCTGACCACTTTTGTGTTTTTTTTACTTGCGTTTAACATGCTTAAGTTTTCTTACATGAAATAAAAAGTGGTAAAGGAACTTTAATAAGCTTTTTGATATAAAATAAATAAATTAAATTTGGTGGCACAAACGGCTCACGAAGAACCAGGGCCTAGCGACTTTCAAGTCTCAACCATTCCTGTGTGCGTGTCTGCAGGAATAGAGGGGACCTACAGTTTATTGCCAAATTCGAACGGCTAACGATCGGCACTTTTCTGATACAGGAGAAACTCTTGGAGGATTTGTCAATTCCTCGCAAGAGGTAGTAGCTCCGAAAAAAACTTAAGGTGGAAGCGGTTAGTATTGACCCCAGACCTCTGGCATGACAGTCCGACACGCACTAACCATTACGCCACGGGCTACTACAAGCTTTTTAATATAGACTTACAGTTTTCTTTTTCTATTAAACCTAATAAAAAGAAGAGCTTTTTTATAAAAGTGGTCTGACTCGCTCCATTAACCACCAAAAGTCTGTTCGACCACTAGATTCTATACGCTATGCCCCATTAATAAAAATCCCTTGTAGGATATTTATTAAGCAAAAAATTCAGAAATTGAGACAAACACCATTCTGTAGTAAATCTTGAGCGATGGTTATGAAATAAAAAACTAAACATAAACCCACCTGCATTCCACGCTTTCAATCAATTCAATTTGCATTTTTTTATGTTGCAACGATTACAAGTGTAAATTCCGACTTAGATTAAATTTTCAGGCAATCTTCAGATTAGACCATATCAGAATCATGTGATGTGCCTATCGATCCAATCAACGGATTTTTTTTTTGGTTAAACTAGTCCTTCCCGTGCAAAAATGGGGAAGGGTCGCTCAAGCTAGTATTAAATAAAAGCTCTTGTTTTGTTTTCTATTTATAATTTTTGTTTTGCAATTTATTTTAACATATTGGATGCACCTAGTGCTTATTCGTCCTAGCGCTTTTTTCTGTCCATCTAGGAAGAAATAAATACATTTTTAAAACATTTAAAAATATACAGCGGCAATCCTGATGTCTTGTGACAACACACTCGTAAATATTAAATGAAGCTCCCATTACCACTGCCAATGGTAATAGAAGTTGCCTACAAAACATGCATTTGGGTTGAGGGATTCCATATGTAAGTCTTGCTCGTCCTTTGTGGAATATTAGAGAGTAAATATGAACAGAGTTTCCTTATTTTTTTCTTTTTCTTTTTTGAATGACTTAGAGAATATGTTTCTGGTTCTTTGTGGTTTATAATGTAGATGTACTTAGTTTCCGTTTTTTTTTTTGTATGACGGACTACGAAGAAGAACAAAAAGTTTGAGGGATCCCTTACGGTAATGAAATTTATGAATGGTTCTCTTCTGTTTGATATATGAGGAATTGAAAAGGTAAGAAGGAAAATTAATAAATGATGGGACTGTTTTTTGTTTTATTTTCCATTACCTACATACAGTAGGTATTTTTTTTCCCTTTTAAATTAGAAAAGGACAAAGATTGTAAATGGACATCTTTAGGTCAGAATAGATTGGGAAATGTAAAAAGTACCAATTAAAATCAACAGTCGTATATGTAGGGATAGAGATTATCTGCCTTATTCATAAAAAAAATTGGTTATTTCAGCTCTTTTGTTCAGGAAAACTACACCATGGATTAAGAATTTTCTGGACTCAAAATATAGGAAATTGCTTACTGCTCAATTTGAGTCCGGAAAATTCTTATTCTATGGTGTAGTTTCCCTGAACACAAGAGCTGAAATATTTTGTTTATGAATAAGGCAGTATATGTATAGAAGGTTGGTATAGCTTTCGAAAGGACAACATTTTTTTACTATGACGATCTATATTATATGTCCTATCAATGTTTTATAGAAATTATATGAAGAATACAGTAAAAATATATAAAGAGATTTCAATTTAAATAATTTAATTTTACTTTTGCACAATGATTTCATTTAGAATAGATCAATATAGATAAATTCAATGTAAATTCATCTGGATTTAAGTTTAAATCTGAATTAAATGAGTGAATAATATGGCCATTAAAGAGATATCTATGTATTTCCCACTTAACAAATCACATTTTCCAATATGCTCTACTCACGTAAAAAATGATCTTATATCCATATTTGTTTTGGTGAAATTCTTTACTTTTATTGTATCACTTCCTGAACAAGATAAATGATTGTATTATTTGTTGTTCGTTAACTTCTCACCCCAAAAAGAAAACACTATTTAAGTAGGTGCCCTGCAATTAATAATTTTCTTCTTTTTCTTAGATCTTGGAATAAGATTATTCAATTATATCCAACAACCGCAGAAACCTCAACTCACACATACATAAAAAAAAACTCTATCTATTTTCTCTTCCAAACACATTACAATATATATCGGTACACAGCCCACAGCCACAGAACGACAGAAGTTCAGGGCTGTCGAAGTACTGCAATTGCAGTATTTGTACTGCTTTCGAAAACTCCGTACTGCCGCACTGCTAACACGACAGAAAAACTTTACAAAATCGTTGATCAAATAACGATTTGAAGCGATTTCTTTTCACATATGACATTCTTTTTCAAATTTAATGTAAAATAAAACTTAATACACTGCTGAAAAAAATGAAAGGAACAACAAATGTTTTACATTTGTTTAGTTTTTTTTTTTTTTTGAAGAGGCTGTTTAAATGGCCAAATCAATTATTTTTCTGAAGAGTCTACGTGTTCGGGAAAAATGTTTTCAGTTGAACCAATTGCATTAATAAGTGAACTTGCTTTTTAAACTTAAATTTTGGTTTTTTGCTAGCCTTTCTGATTTAAGATTTCAGTCAGATATCTGACTTTTACCTTTGCATTGTAAAACAGCCTTCACAATGTGACAAGAAAACGAGACGTCAGCGTGACGAGAAACGCTTTCATCTTTTCTCGTTATTAGTATCGTTTACAAAAAAAGGAAAAGGTAAAAAAAGACCAAGTGTGAGCAGAAGAAGACGGTGGGAATGTTAATGAAGACAAAATTAATTAGTCGCAAAATAAAAACATTTATTTCCTCGCCATTTTTGGCATTTTATTTATTTATCTTTTTTTTTTTTTATTCTCATATTGCTATTCAGTACAATTTATTTATATACATATGTACATAAGAGTATCGTACATTGATATATATAAAGATTAAAGTTAATTTGATATATATAAAGAATACATATACATATACAAATTTTACAATAGTAGTTCAGAGAGAATAGTTAGTGACATTGGTATTTTATAAAAATAGAGGTATTGCCACTTCAAAGTAAAAAATTCATTGTGGGGTGTACAATTTTAAGAAAAAATACGTTTAAAAATGCAAGTTAAAAAAAATTGAAAATTGATACGTGAAAGAAAATCAAAGTTACTTTTACAAATTCATATTCATTTCAATTATAAAAATAAACTAAACAATGTAGCTCAACAAAACTTTAATTTCATCATGGTTGAAATCAAGAAGCCAGAGTTTTACTTTTTTCAAAAACGAGAATAGAGTTGTTATGGCTCGTATGCTAGCAGGGAGGCGATTAAACAGTTTGCGGGATACAACATGATTTCTAAAACTTGTAGTACGAAAGGTAGGAACTGCAACTAAGGATTGGTAATTACTGCGTAAATTATATGCTTCAGATATTGGACTCTGCAAGTACCCACCTCTCATAAAAAAAAATCTTGAGAACCTTGTAATAAAATAGCTGTCTCACAGGAAGAATCTTTGTGCTTCTAAAAAGCTCCATGGAATGAGAAAGACGGGAAGAGTTACAAACCTTTCTTATAGCGCATTTTTGCAGCACAATTAGGTGCTTTAGTTTGTTCTGGTATGTACCCCCCCAACAACTCATACCATATTGCAATCTAGAATGAAAAATTCCATAGTAAAATGTTTTTAAAGTGTCGTTAGTACAAAACTTTTTAAGACGATAAAAACAACGGATTGTCGAAAGAAAATACTGTTTGAGGCCTGAAATATGCTCCGACCAGCACAATTTTCTGTCAATCGTAATACCCAAGTATTTAACACAGGTAACGTTTTCAATTTTGAAGCATTTGTCGTCGCAAGTAATATTAGAATTAAAACAAACATATGTATTTTGAATAGAACCCATATAAAGATTAAACCTTGCACAGCTAGATGAATGGAACATAACATCAATATCTGTAGTCTCATTAGAATTGAGGGAAAAAAACATAAGTTTTGTCTTACTGCTTACTATAAGTTTATGTTCATGAAACCAAACTCTCAAAAGGGGCACATCATGATTTAAATCAGCCACTAAGTTCAATAAGTTTTCAGAACTGTACGCGATTCCCAAATCATCTGCAAAAGCCCTTACTTCTCCAAAAAGTGGTTGTTCAAAAACAGAATTAATATAAATTAAAAAAAGGATCGGCCCAAGAACCGACCCCTGAGGAACTCCTAGATTGATTATCCTGGAGTTACTCAAATTGCTGCCGATTTTGACCTTTTGCTCCCTGTTATTCAGATAGGATACAAACCAGTCATATATAAACCCACGGAAGCCCGCATAATATAGTTTATTTAACAGAATATTGTGATCTACCATATCGAAGGCTTTCGTTATATCTACAAAAAGTCCGCTACAAAACCTTTGATCATCCAATCCTTTATAAACAAAAGAGCAAAAGTCCAATAGAGCATCTTCAGTTGAGAGCCCAGTCCTAAACCCAAACTGTTTCGAACTTAAAAAATTGATTTTTTTTAAAAACTTTAAAACCCTGCATTTAATTATTTTTTCAAATATTTTGGATAAAGAAGGCAACAACGAAATTGGTCTATAATTATTTCTGTCTTTTTTGCTCCCTTTTTTAAAAAGAGGTATTACAATGGCACGTTTAAGATACCAGAGAAAATACTCAAATTAAAAAGATATGCCAAAATATCGACAATGTGCAATGCAATTTTTTTTAATACAATGTTAGAAATACCATCATTACCGTAAGAGCTAGAGTTGTTCAGACCATTAATGGTTTTTAATATCTCAAAGCCAGTAATTGATTTAATGAATTAATAAATATAAATACATATACAGATACGCTCGGTGTCCAGTTGTCAATTGTCAAAATGAAAATCGTCGTCTCGTCGCGTCTTTTTTTTTTTCAATTCTTCGAACTCATGGCATGAGGGGACGACGAGAAATGCTTTATTGTGAATACTCTGGTATATTCTCTTTACTTACTTACTTCAGATGGCGCTCACAGCCCAGGATGGACTACGACCTCAACCAACAAGCCCCTCCAGCCAGCTCGGTCCCTAGCTAGATGCCTCCAGTTACGCTCTCCAAGTTGGTTGAGGTCGTTCTCCACTTGTGTGCCCCACCTAAGGTGGGGTCTTCCTCTGCTGCGCAGACCGTCAGGGGTAGATTCCAAGACTCGTCGAACTGGTGCGTCAGTGTCCACTGTCCATACGCTCCACGTGTCCCAGTCATGAAGTTGTCAATACGCCACGAGGTAAAAAAAGAAAGAAGAGATTGCGCCAAAAATCATCGATAGAATTAAACCTTCTTGCAAAAAAACTTTTCATACAAAATTGTATTACTCTTCTTATATTTGTTTAATAATAAATGAATTATTCAAACTTACTTGTTCGGTTTGCATTATAATCCGTAACAATACATTCAAAATTTCTTTAAATCCGAATTCTTCAAATTCGAAAGTTCAATGCACATTTAAAATTTTCTGACATAAAATTTAATTCATTATACAAAATTCATATTACCTAGGTACTACTGTACGACTGCAGGAAATTTATATAAGAATGAAATAAGTATCTACCCAAATTTGGAAACTTTTTTAAGTACATGAAATCTAACTGACTTACTGGATGCGCCATTCAATAAAAGCCCATGTAAACAGGCACTTTCAGGTACCAAATAAATAGATCTGATGGCACAACAGCTCATGAATAACCAGGGCCTAGTCAATTACAACTTAAATCATTCCTGTGTGCGTGTCTGCAGGAATGGAGGGGACCTACAGTTTATTGCTGAATCCGAAAGGCCAAGGTTAGCTGCACTTTCTTATGACAGGAGATGCTCTACGAGGATTTTTCACTTCCTTGCAAGAGACAGTAGCCCTGAAAAACACTTTTCTGATTAGGTCGTTGTGGCTGGGAACCGAATCCATACCTTTGACATCACAGTCGAACCCACTTTTCATTACGCTACGGGCTTCTACTTCCTACAGATGATCCCATGAAAATTCAATGTTCCGCAACACATTTGTGTTCGCACCTTAATTTCATTGCGTTTGTTTTTCTTTTAATTTTTTCTGAAGCAATCTGAATGCAGATTTATGACATTTTAATTCCTTCTAATGATCTGTCCACGCAGTGGTGGAAAGATGTCAATATAAGTATCGTGAATATTAAAATAAACAAACTCTCGGTTTCAAGTATTTGTGGTCTTAATATATGAATCAAACATTGTGCACTTTTACTTTATGTGCTTTATTTTTTGTTTGACATTCCTCTTCATACACTACGTATGTGTGCGTTCAACCAGTATACTTTAAAAGGAAAATACAGCAAACCTCAACCGATTTAATTTCATCGTGTGAAAGGTACATGAGATAGTTAAGGGGATTAAAAGAAGACGTCAAAAAAATCTCCAACAACTTGTTTCTTCGTGTGAAAGGGGACGGGGACTCCATCAATTTTATTGTTTTTATTTTTTTGTGGAACAATTATTCAATTAATTTATAAACTATGCACTTCTGTGCAAAAGACCTTTCTTATTATATATACCTAAATGATGCCCCAGGAATTTTTGTAGACCACGTAAATATTACCACAAATTCGACGTTTGCCATTTATTATAATGCTTAAAATAACACAACAAAAAGAGCATTAAAAACTAATCATTGAATGTGCTCTTTGGATTTAGGAAACAGAGGAAATTTTTAAGTAAGGAAGAATGGGACGACATATAGTTAAACAGAAGGACTTTCCTCCCAAAACCCAATCGTATATAAAAAAAATGACTTGTGTTGTATTTTGCTGTAATACTACCACATATCCATCAAATTTGACAATTTCTCCATCCTCGTTTCTTTATAACTTAACCATCAATTGGCAATGTGATCTGATTTCTTTGTTTGACTTCTTTCATTTAAATTGAAAACAAAATTGGAGTTAAGATAACCCTTACAATTGTAACTTATTCAGGCGCATCCTGAAAGAAATATAAAAAATTTATCCTCGTCTCCCTCTTTCATCAAATAATTTCAAACATCGTTTAACACCTAATGAGGATGAAAGAGCTCTCATTTTTATATTAACAAAAAATGAATTTTCCGTTTCCGTAGCTTTGGTCACTTCTGTTTTCCAGAATTATTTTTTTTTTCTCTCAATTAAGTAACATTTTTGATTGAAATAAATTTTTTCCTATGGTAGAGTCCTCAATAAAGAGTCTGCTCTCCCACTGCTTCATCTTTAAAATAAAACATCTTCGTTGCCGCTGTTCTATCTCACCGCACGCTCCATATTTGCAAACATCATTGTAAATCAATTTTGACAGATGACATATCGAAAAGAAGGGAATCAACAATGAGAAATTCCTAATGACAGCCCAGCACACAAGAAGTATTGATCAATCAATGTCACCTGTCCAAAGAAAATCTATAAACAATATGATGCCATAATTTGTTCTGCACAGACACATATATACACAGAATCTGACACACTCATCTCATATTGTCTGATGGGTATGACGATGGGGGACTTTCTAACCCCTTGACGAAAAAATCGTGTAGGTAGTGTCTATTTTTGAGATATTCCCCTTTTATTTCCTTTTTTTCGAATTTTGTTATCTATTCTTGCAGTGAGAGGCTGAGATATAGAGAAAGGAGTAACGTTGTTCGGCTTGGCTATGATTGAAATCAAATTTCAACCGAAAATGGGGTTTTCATCATTTTTAAGGCCTAACGGCATCTAACATAGCTGTATGACTGATGGCCAATATATGAGAGGAAGCTTGCTCTAATCTTTGGGAGCATACAGCTGGAGTTGGATTTCATTTAAAAAATTGTTGCTTTATCGCCCACGGTCTGACAGGCGAAAGCGTATAAAGCGCATAGAGAAGTTTGATAGATGACAGCAGGGTGCAAATTGCGCTGTCACTTTCACATGGGGTGGATGCCATGTATATGATTGGCGTGTGCAAGAATTCTAAAGGCACCTGTGGCTCTTGATCACACATGTGGTATTAAACCGAAAATGAAAAATCTTGCATAGATATTTTCGTTTTAGACATTATTATACAACCACTTGATTGGAATTTCCAATAGGTGGTTTGATTACTAACGTCGGACCAGTGCTCGTAAAACTTAGAATAATATAAAAATGGGTTGGGGTCGAAATACTGTAGGGTCAAAATACTGTTTTTAAAATTCTGTCTATCAAAATTCTGTATTTAAAAAAATTTTTTGATAGTAAAAAATGCACACTTTTTTACATTATCAAAACAATTTTTTTTAAATACAGAATTTTGAAAAACAGAATATTGAAATAAAGAACTTGACCCATACAGATTTACTTAAATACAGAATGAACATTGAAAGTTTGAATGAAGTGAAATCCTATATTACAACAATTTTCTTTGTACTGTCTATATTTCTATTGAATAGTAAGGAAAAGTAATTTCGGAATGTTGCTACACTCAAGCCTCAGTATACAGTATAGGTACATATTATGTACGGTTACATGAAATTTGGTCATAATGAAAAATTACCCTAAACAAAATATAATAAATATCCCCAAAATTGGAGAAATTACCCCATTTTCAAAATGAAAAAATGACCCCAACTAAATGGAAAAAAGCAATTTTTCATACTGAAATTTAACCGAAAAATTGAAAAGAAGCCTTAAAACAATGAAAAATACCCCAATTCATAAAATCTTATCAATTTTTAGTTGTTGTTGATTTTATCTAAATTTTTGGGGAAAATTTTAATTTTTTGTTTGGGGCTATTTTTCAATGGGGCAAAAAATTCATGTAGCTATTTTGTACCTTTAATTTAAAATTGATCATATAAAACCTCCACAAAATACTCAAATTCTATAATGAATTTTGCAAATAAAACATTTCAGACTTGTACCAATATTGCTTAAGTTAAGTTTCATCGTTAAATTCTACAATTTCCACATATCGAAGTTTAACAGAAATATATTCACGAAAATAGAGTTAATAAAACGTTGGTTACAAATTAGTCTCTTACATGTTTTTAAAGAGATCGTACTTGAATGAATTTTTGTACAAGTAAATGCAAAAAATTCTATTTGTACTTGTACGTGCTTAACAATAATATTGTAAAAAGTTTTTTCTTCAAAATATAGAACTTGGACATAACCAGCATTTTGGAAAACAGAATTTCACACTTATAGCATTTTGAATATACAGATATTTGGATATACAGAATTTTTAAATACAGAATTCTAAAAAACAGAATTTCGGTCGTACAGTATTTTTAGAAAAAAAAAAAACAGAATTTTGGTCATATAGGATTTTGATGGCCAGAATACTGACCCGCTCCCTATTAATAATAGCAAAGTGAACTGTTTGGTTTAATCATAATGCAAGTATTTGTAATATAAGCCGTGTTTCCGAAGAGATTTGGATGAAAAACAATGTCGTTGCTAAACATTGGCATATTAAATGCAACAACTAATTTCATTCTGCCTATGCTTATGTACTTACTTTAATTTACTTTAGATGGCGCTCATAGTCCAGGGTGGACTACGGCCTCAACTAACAAGCCCTCTAGCTAGTTGTCTTCAGTTACGCACTCCAAGTTGGTTGAGGTCGTTCTCCACTTGTGTGCGCCACCTTCCTCTGCTGCGCAGATTATCAGGGGTAGATTTGAAGACTCGTCGCGCTGGTGCGTCGGTGTCTATACGTTCCACGTGTCCCAGGCATCTCAGCCGCTGTATTTTCAGATTTTTAACCAGGGGCCACATTACCGGCTACCGCTTCAGTGATTGGGCCATACGTTACTGAAATATTTAATAATTCTTCGTTTGATCTTTGCACTGATGTCATTTTGCGATGTAATAGTAGAGCGCAGGTAGGCAAAGTCCTTAACGACTTCGAAGTTGTATCTATCCACTGTGACGCTTTAAAACAAGTTACATGATAACGCGTCGCTTTGCCTCAAACCTTCCTCGACATTAAAGGGTTCGGTGGTGTTCTTACCTAATTTGACGGAGCAACGAGATTTCTCTACCTCATCCTGCACAATTGGATGAGTTGGGAAGGGGTGCCGAGATGCGACATGGCTCTGCAGGGGTGAACGCAGAAAAAAATTTCGGGGGGGGGGGTTTAAAAAATATATTACCTAAATATTAACGATCTCTTTTTAATATTTATGTTTTTTGGATACATAATTTTTAGCTAGAAACAATATTTTATAAAATGAAATTTAAGCGCCTTGGAACTTTTGCCATTATATTTATAACGTCTCCATAGTCAACCTCAATATCCCTATAGATGTTCAGCAACATCAAACCGTTGAGCCGCTCCTCACCGGTTTTGCCACGCAGATAGGTTTTCAATCGGCGCAGACATGAAAAAGATCGCTCGCTTGAAGCCACAGATACCGGAAGTGTCGCACCGATCTGCATAAAGCAATGAACTGTTATATATAAGGACGAATTGCAAATATTTAAGGCATCTATAAAGTTTTTGGACCGTTTTTCATTTGACATACCCAAGCAATGCCTGCAACCATAATTAATTTTAAATTGACACACATGCGCCACATCTTCAATTCGGCTAGAAAATTATCTAAGCATACTTTTATATCATCTGGCCATTCTTGGGCAAATACCTCAACAGTCCTTTTTATTTCCTCCTCTTCAATTTTGCAAAATTTTTCTGGCAAAATATTTTGAATTTTGGAAAGCAATTCACTATGATCGAGAAATTTTTTTTTTTAATTGCATCATTAAAGGGCCAAAAAAAGGAACATAGATAGACCGACGAAAATATTCTTCAGGACCACCTTCGTAATAATCTCGGTTCTTTTGTTTTGCGACATTTCGTGGGACTACCACCGCAATCCTTTTTTGTCAGCAATTTCCTTGGCTGCAGCAAACATGCTACCAAATCTTACTTCGGAATTCTGTCGCATTTCAGCAAATTCCTGGTGAAGGTGGTTGGCATTTTCTATGCAGCAGCTGAGATCGAATTCTTTTTTTTGCAAACAATCACTGAGGTTCTTCCATAGGCTGAAAATTGGCTTTATTACTGTTAGTGAAACTATGAACTGGGCACTGTGTATTTCTGTAAGAAAAGTGTGCGGTTTGACATAATCAGTTTTCAATTTTTTTATCATCCAGGATCTCTAAAGAGCAGCAGATATATTCATACACGTTAAAAAACAAACTCAAACTTAGGGAGTCTAAATGCACAACCCAACGCGTTTCGCAAAATTTTAAAAGTCGTGTTTGTTTTGCTTTTGGACAAGACGCGTGTATTTTTTGGCAGCACAGCCGTTGAATTTTCCACTCATTGCACGCGCCCCATCATAGCCTGAACAGTCAACATGTTATATAAAGACAATAAATTACTTAATCATTATAATAGACAGTTGTTTCCCATTATTGACACTTACCTTGTCCCCTCATATTAGCTAGATTGAGGCCCATATCCTTCATCGAAGTCAGCAACGTACTTGCAAGCCCTTTTCCAGTCACGGCTTCAACCGGGATAAAGCACAAAAAGTCTTCGCGGATAAAATATTGACTGTCGATTGTATCAACATAATGAGCGCATATTGAAAATTGTTCAACACCACTGACATCCGTGCTTTCATCAGCAATAGCAGAGAAGAATCCAGATTTGTTGATACGTTGACAATTTGCATTGTTATAATTTTTCCTCCAGCATTAATTACTTCGTTTTGAATGCGAAAGCTTACATATCTGGCATTTGCCCCCAAATTATTTAAATGATCGGCCAAAACTTTATTACCAATTTCAATTGCGTAACGCAGTAACGCCCTAAAATTTCCGTCATTTTCTTCTGGCTGCTTATCAAATGACAAAAGGCCCTGGTCCCGATGTCCTCTCAAAGGTATTCCTTGCCTGCCACAGAAAAAAGCAGCTCGTATGATCGGAATCAACTTTTTTCTGTTTTCGAGTTGTTGTACTTTCCGGCCTGTGTCAAGTTCGCTGACCACATCAAGAGTTCGATTTTCAAAAATTGACGTGAAACTTTGTCTATCCTCCATTATGTCTTTGTGGTAACTTTTGTTTTGGTGTTCTCTAAATTTATCAAGTGCTTTTCTCCACTCTCGAAACGCAGTCTGAACAAGTATATTTGTGTTTGTGTTCTGATGAGATCCTTTCCCGACGGACCTTAATGCAAAAACGAGACAATATCGGCAGTAAGCGCCGTCTTCTGCTGCAGAATAAGATAACCACACAAAAGAGCGTAACCAAGAGTGCTGAAATTTTAAATTTCTAAAGCCAGATATCGGAAACTTAAAATCTAAATCAGGAACAAGAACTTCATATTTTTCATTATCGTGTAATTGCTTTCGACAAAAATTTGCAATGTCGTTTATATAATTTTATGGCTATAATAATAAAGTTGACTTTACTATATTTGTAAAAAAAAAAAATTTAATATAACTATATATCTAATGTTGTTATTTTTCAAAATATGTTTTTTCACATACAAAAAGAAAAACAAAACCAAAGGTTTCTCTTTTTTTACGCATTATACCTAGATATGATGTTAATTACAATATTGCACACTTTCTTTGTGAGTATTCTTCAAAATTCTGTTTAAATTTACAAAGTTCCATTAAAAAAATGCAATTAGAAGTAAAGAAGAACAACAAAACAGCAACACAGGGAAACATAATAATATTAATATTTTCATATATTTATTAATATTTTCATATATTGAACTTACATTACGGTTTCCACTGTTTTGTGACACCTCAGGTTTTTGTTTTTTTGTTGGGGGACCTTCTCCAGATGATATGCTTAAATCCCCAGTATTGAAAACTGTAGCACTGTTTTTATTCGCTGAGGGCTTAAAAAACTTTAATATCGTATTACTCATTTTTAATTGTAGGAATTGGTAACTTACACCGCCAATAGTCCTCGAATATACGGGCTACCAAAAATACATAAAGAAAATATGCCATTAAGACCAATTTGCGCTTCAACTTCTGTTCCGTGCTATGAACTCTCCAAGTATATGGTTAAGATTCTGAAGAATTTGACGGCAAATTCTAAATTTAATGTGCAAAATACGAAACATTTCATTGAAGTAGTATCACCATTGAGCATAGAGGATGATGAAATTTTGGTATCTTTTGATGTCGTGTCCCTGTTCACAAACATTCCAGTTCACACGACACTCGAGATCATTGAGAAAAAGTGGAATGATATAAAACAGTTTACACGAATGAGAAAATCTCTTTTCATGGAAATGCTCCGTTTTTGTATCATCGATAACAATTACGTAGAGTTTCAAAAGAATATACATATACCAACAAAAACAAGGAGTTCCTATGGGCAGTCCGATCTCACCAATAATTGCAGATATCGCAATGGAAGCGTTGTTGGAGGATGTTATTAGTAAATTAACCGTCAAACCAATAATTATTACGAAATATGTTGAGGACTTATTTGCCATAATAAAGTCCAATAGCATAGAAACAACACTTGCTGCTTTAAATTCCTTCCATAGACGAATACAATTCACGGTAGAGACAGAGAAAGAAGGAGAATTACCCTATCTTGATGTCAAAGTAGTTAGACACAACGGAAAAATAATTTTTGATTGGTTTAAGAAACCTACTTCCTCTGGTCGTTTAATAAATTTTCATTCAAAACAACCAACACAGGTTAAATTCAATACGACACAGAACTTCATTAACAGAGTGCTTGATTATAGTCCTCCTAATTTTCGTCAAAAAAACATTAACATTATTAGAGACAACCTGTGCTCCAATTCATTCCCCGCGCATGTCATCAACAAATTAATAAGCAACCATCAAAACAAGAACGATGCTCAAGCTATTCGTGAAGAAAATCCCCCGCCTGTTGTTTACCGGAGTGCTTTATACATCCCATCTCTTTCTACCCGTATGAAAGCTGCACCTATTCGCAAAAAAGAAACGACGAGAATAGCTTTTAAATCGGCAAACACTCTTAAGTCTTTGTTGTTCACAAACACAAAAGGGAAGATCGATACACTGGATAAGTCTGTTTATAGGATCAACTGTTTGGGTGGAAAGGGTATGGATTGTTCATCTGTGTATAGGGTTCCCAACTGTCCTCCATTTGGGAGGACAGTCCTTCTTTTCAACTATTTGTCCTCCCGTCCTTCCTTTTCTAAAAATGTCCTCCTTTTCAAATATATAATGGATTAATTTAATAATTTAATTCTGTAAGTTCACAACAATAAAAGTAATTTTGAACCCATTTCACCATGAACAGTCACAGTCTAAACAGGGTTATTGGAACGCACCCGCATTCAATCAACTTTTTTACTGAATGCGTTCATTCAGCTGTCATAACAATCCACATTTCACATTCAGATCGATGTCACTTTTCAATAATATTCTCAACGTTTTGGTTTTGTATTGGTTTTGGTTGCATTCTTTCGTAGCTGCGTAAATTCTGTTTGAAAAGGTGATTATTTTTATTTGCATGTTATACGTTTCAATCTGTTATAATTACATAAAACAAATTTATATAAAAAATAGACGATGTCCAATTCACAGTTGGAGACACAGAGTGAAGCAGAAACCTCCAAAAGTGGGGCAAGAGCAAAACGGCTGTGCTCTTATAATAAATCATGGGAGAAGCAACATGCCTGGCTAATAAAATCCGAAAAATCTGAAAAAGAAGCATATTGCAAGATTTGTTGCTCTTAGTTTAATATTGCTTTCAAGGGATACCTTTCAGTGACGGAACATCAACATCGAAAGCAACATATTGAAAGATAAAGAGCTGCAGCTTCAAGCAATTTAGTATCGCAATTTTTTGTCACTCAGGGAAGTTGTGAAGAACTAGCAGTTGTTGCATTGGAAGTTGTTCATGTTTTCCACAATATTAAACACAATTTATCATACAACTCACTGGATTGTGGACTTAAATTATTAAAAAAGACAGCATCAGATTCATCTCTTTGTGGTAAAATTTCATGTGAAATGACAAAAGCAGAAGCCATAGCTATGGTGATAGCAGAACACACGTTGGAAGACGTTCTGAAATTTTTGAAGAAAAGTCAGGTTCCTTTCACGCTTCAATTAGATGCGTCAAATCATAAAAATCGGAAAATGTTTCCCATATGCATCCAATACTTTTCAATGGAAAATGGTATTCAAAATAAATTATTGGATTTTATTGAAAACCCCGATGAAACAGCAGCTGGTATGTTTAGAATGGTCAAAGATTGTTTTGATAGGTATGAGTTGTCATTTAAGCAGGTAACTTCCTTCAGTGCAGATAACACTAACTCAAACTTTGGCAAGAACAACTCTTTGTTTACTGCGCTTCAAAAAGAAAATAGTAATATTATTAAAGCTAATTGTCACGCCCATATAATACATAACTGCCTTAAACATTCACTTGACCAGTTATCAATAGACATCGAAAATATAATTTTAAAAGTTTATGCTCATTTTTCAATATCAGCAAAAAGAAGGACTGAACTAAAAAATGTTTATGAATTTGTTCAGTGTGAATTTTCGGACCTGGTTAGGCATATTACTACCCGATGGTTATCATTACTTCCTGCTGTTCAGCACTTGTTAAATGGTTGGGAAGCAATAACATCATACTTCGCCAATATTGATGATTGTCCAGAATCGATTAAGCAACTACTGTTTAAAACAGTTGACCAACCAAAGCTGGTAGAAGCGTACTTATATTTTTTAGATCACATGCTTCCTATATTTCACGAAGCAACTTTACTTCTTGAATCTAATAACACGACTTCTGTCAATTTATTTGAAGTGATGCAAACGTTTAAACTTAAGCTTGAAACAAGACTGAATGACAAGTTTTTTGGGAACCACGTCCGTCAATATTTTTTAAAGACTTCTCAAACCGAAAAACTTAAAATTGAACATAAATTTATAAATTTTTGTAGAAAATCTTTGGAATACATTGAAAGCAAATTTATGTTCAATAATGGAAAGGATAACTGGCTTTACCTAATATCACCGCTTTCACTTACACAAGACATTTTTCCTGATTTTTCTGTATTTATTAATATCTGTGAAACTTTGAATATTAAAATTGACGTTGACTTAATGTATGAAGAAATAATTCCATTAAGAAGAAATTTTGAACAAATTGTTAAACAAGATTCATGGAAAGTTTTGACAAAAAGTGTAGATAAGTGGGTGTTTTTACTTTCTAAAATTCAAGAAAACAAAAATATTTTTAAAATCGTGGGTTTTGTTTTAAGCATTCCTACTTCATCCGCATTTTGCGAAAGAGTATTTTCGGTAATGAATGTTAAATGGCGAGATGAAAGAAATAGAGCAAGTATTGAACTTATAAGAGCTGAGCTCTTAGTTAATATTAATAATACAAAAACCTGTAACGAATACTTCGATTCAATCAAAAATGACAAGAAATTACTTTCAACTGTTAAAAGTCAAAAAAAGTACAAATTTAAAAAATGAAATTTAAAATGTGATAACTAGAAGACTTAATGCAAGTCAAAATATGTTTTTTTTTCTGTTTTTTTTTTTTCAATGAAGGTTTTGAATTCTGTTGTATTTATTTTGTTCGTTTTTTGTTTTTGTTTTTTTTTTTCTTATTATGGAAATGAATGCTTAATTTATAATATTTTATTTATATGTTGTTAGTTTTTTTAAAGCTTTTGTATGTTTTTAATAATAAAACGAGAAAATTAATCGCTCTAAATTTTATTTTTGTTTTTATAAAGTTTGAAAAATTATGTCCTCCTTTTGTTTCGACGAAAGTTGGGAACCCTATCTGTGTATGTAGGTACATCAAAACAAAAGCTTCGCAATCGTCTTTCAGGCCACCGATCTGATATCAACAACGGTGGCTCCCAAAAAACTGCACTTGCTCTTCATTGTATAGAAGAGAATCACAAACCTGATTTAGAAAATGTCAGCATTTTAGAGGTTGAGAGACACCACAATAAGAGAATGTTGCTCGAAATGCTGCACATTAACAACACGGAGAGTGCAATCAACAGAACATCGGATTGTGATAGTCTCAGCATCATCTACAACCAGCTGACAGCAGTGAAGTAGTTTAAATAAATTTTGTGGAAAAAAATGTAATTTAATTTTATTTATTTTAATTATGAACTAGTAATTTTGTTAACGTTATTTTCAATATTTATAGTTTCCTTTCTTTTTTTGATTATGGTTTAAATCCGAACTTGGTTAATGACGTGATTAAGTTTATTGAACTTTTTTTTGTTGTAAGTGTTTTGACATTATGTATACAATTTTTTATACATGTTTTTTAAAATTGTTATATTTTTTCAATAAAAGGCCTGATGAAGAGTGTATTCACGCTCGAAACGTTGCACACCATTTAAATTTTAAAAAATCGTGTTTTCATTGACCTGGAGCCTACTAAAAAACATCTATTTGTATTACTCATTTTTGTCAATTTTTGTTCACAATATTTTTTAGTTTAATAAACAAAACAACCGGTTTTATGCACCAATCAAAAGTCAGAAGAATCATGCTTAAATAAATCTCACTTACTAAAGCAAATCGACTTCAAAGCGGAAACTAAATTTTCATTTAAATTTTCATGTTTATAAGTAGTATGTATGTCCTATTTCCTAGTTGCTGTGTTCGATCCAATTTTTCTTATACGGAGCGACTGGCTTTTAGTATGCTAGATGCAGGTGTTCGTTCTCGTAGATTTCGCTCGAAACCTCCGTTAGTTTTGCAGCGACTGACGCGATGTGTATGCAAGTAGGGATCAGTGCTGTCGGAGTGGCTACTATAGTCACATTTGGGTCCTAACTTTATAGGTATATGCCTATATTTATATTTCATGTATATAGCATTGTGTATGGGTTTGGATACAGCCCATCCCAAGACAACTGGTAGACAACACATACCGAAAACAGTACAAACGACAAGATTTTATATGCGACGTTGAGGAGACTTATACCTCTGTAATTGGAACAGGTCAGAGCATCTCCTTTCTTGTGAATGGGGCACACTCCCCCTGCTCTGAATAGTTCGGTTGGTAGGCCATTCGCAGCAGCAGCCTTGTACGCTTTAAACTTGGCTATCCCTAACCTGACTTCATAGACTAGACCGCCCCTCCCTTCTTTTTTGCACGTAGGCCTCCCGGGCTGCTCAGCAGCTCTGGTTCTAGTCTGCAGCATTGCTTGGTAGGCCTCATTCTTTTCTGCATGCACCAGCCTGCATTCTTCATCGAACCAGAGGATTCGTTGTGGTGGCCTAGTGAAACCCAGCACATCAGTGGCGGCACTTCTGATGGCATTTTGGCAGTGTGTCCACTGGTCTTCTGCAGAGGATTCTGGTGGCGGGTTTGCTTAGATATTAAGAGAGACGTGGTCTGCAAAAGTCCTGGCGATTACTTGCGATTTTAACTTCGCGACGTTAAATCTTTTCACAGCACCCGCTCATCGTCGTTGTGGCGTCATGGATATCCGCGTACGCACTTCAGCTACCAACAAGTGGTGATCTGAGTCTATGTTGGTACCGTGGAACGTTCTGACATCCAGGATACGGGAAGCATGTCTGGCGTCTATCGCAACATGATCAATCTTGACGGTTCGTTGATCGTTGCTATGATGATATTTCATCCCGCGAAGTCAATCAGCCTGAGTCCGTTACCGAAGGCGTTTTCGTGCGGGCTGTTTAGCTGCTCCGACTATCGAACCAAAGATGCCTTCCCTTCCGATCTTGGCGTTGAAGTCGCCATGAATAATTTTGACGTCGCTAAGCTTAGCGCCGAGTCTAATATTAGCTGCGTTCGGTTGACAATCTGATATGTTTTCGAACGAAAAAGCCGGATAGGTAACATTTTCTGTCTTATTCCTTTACAAGCACCGAAAAACCGACAGCAATCGACGCGACACCAGCAAATCAAAAGTCAACTGCAAACTTTATCAACTGTTTCTCAAATCGCCAATCGGATGATTTAGTATACAGACAATTTTCTGATATCTTGAGATTTGTTTTTGACAGCAGCTGTTTGGTACATCGGCTGAATTTTCCTATTGGATTGCAACAACACAAACCTATCCGGATAGCTTTAGATTGCCCGCTGAAAGCGGATCTTATGTTCTAGCAAAAATAATATAATCAGTAAAGATGTCGCACGTACAAAATTCTGTTCCAGTTAATTTCCAGAGCCATGGGTCCACCAACATGTATACATAACCGCACCAATCAAAAGCAACCTCTGAAAGTTGCTAATTATGTTTTCTCACCGTTTTGATGCCATTTTCTAGCTGGACCTATTACACCTGCTAAACAAAATACATTGCATTTGCATTTGTAAGAAATGAAAGAGATGCGTAAATGTGTGTATTTTTTGCAGATCGAAATAAAAAGGTGACGACGACGAGAAAAAAACTGCCTGATTTTTGTTTTGTTTTTTTTTAGGGATTTCATTTTCTTCTTGGTTTTGCGTCCTTGAGTATTATTTTTGTATCTTGTGCTGGCAAGACAATTTAAAAAAAAAGAGTAGTTATAGAAATATATATTTAAGTTGAAAAAAGTACGTAGATTTTATTTATTAGAATCGACTTCTGTCTATCAGAATCAAAACGAAAAACAGAATTTGAGAACAGAATTAAAAATATGCATTTAAACTTTTTTTTCCTTTGTGAGAACAATAATTAAATTTAGGTAGGGATGGATTTCGTTTTTTTATCAAAATTATTAATAGGTAGGCATGTATGTAAAATGATATTTAATTAGTTTTTGTTTAGATATCGTCCATCAGTCTGTGTGCTAGTTTTATCGGGCGTTCATGTATAAAATACCAAAGTACATAGAGCCTAAATTGATCGCCTTTATTTTGTTTAAATAGATAGTACATATCACATGAAATTTAATTTCTCTTCGCTAAAATAATGAGTTATGATTAATTAAAAAGTGCTAAGAAAAAAAAAGAGCTCTTTACATACAATAAATATTTCTTTTTTTTTCCTGAACAGGTCAATCCATATAATTCTCACTTAAGCCTATGATCGATAGTTATAAAGCTCTTGAATATATATTTTAATTCTTATTTTTTCTTAGAAAAAAGGAAAAATACAATTTTGTAAATATACAATAAAAAAAATTTAATAAATTTTAATTTAATTTATTTAACTTTCTAAAATTTTTATTTTTTCCTTTCCGATACTTTTGGATTTTGTTGTTACCCACGTTCAGTGTTTTCTTAGCAAAACTAAAAATAAAAAATTCAAGATCTTTTACTCTGTGAAGGTAACATGATTAAACCAACATATATTTACTAAGCCCTTTTCTTCTATACACTTAATTAGCATGACTTGTTTATGTTATGTTTTTTAAATTTTATGTTATGGTTTTTCAAATTTTTTTCTGTTTCAAATATTTCACGAAAAATACAAACATAAGTTCTGCAAACTTCAAAAAACTCATCGGTTGGAGCAAATAGAATTCCGAAGTCAGAGTTTTTTGACTAATTTTTAGCGAAAATAAAAATTTCACTCCGGTAGGTTAATATAAATAAATAAATAAATTTGGTGGCACAACGGTTTATGAAGAACCAGGGCCTAGTGACTAGTAATACCTAATCTTTTTTTCTGCATTTTTCTTCGCACTCAATGCAATTTAGTTTTTATATAACCTTTAATGCAACATAATCCCACAAAATATCGCATAGCGTTTATTTCAGTTGAAATGTTAGAACCAGAAATTATTTCTTCCTGCATTTTTTGTCACATAATTTATCAAAGAAAACTTCACTGACTTCATCAAAAGTTTAATTGATATGAGCTTCCGTTGAAATATGCGCTCCCTAAATCTCAGCATTTGAAAACTCTAAATTATTTTCTAAAGATCGGACTATAAGCATCTGTTCTTCGTCTTCAACCCAATTTACATGTTTTGGAAATGGAAAAAATTTGTAGTCATTATTCTAGCTACCAAAAAATTGAATTCATGTACCTAAGGATTTTTTGTGTTAGCACCTTTTGCTCGAATTTTAGAAAACAAATTTTCAATTATGTCCTGGTTCAATCGTTTTGTTAGAAGAAAGTCAACTTTTTCGTTTTCTTCAAGGATTGCTTCAGCTAACAATAAAGTTGCCCTTAATGTTTGCTCAAATCCTTTAATCCAGTAAACTTTTGTCTTTTTAACTAATTTAATATTTTTAAGATAATCAATAAACAAACAACTTGATCCTAATATCTACCTAGTAGGTAGGTAGATTTTACAATGTAGTAGCCGTGGCGTGATGGTAAGTGCGATAGACTGTCATGCCGGAGGTCTAAGGTTCGATTCCCAGCCTCGCCACCTATTTATTTAAAAAAAAAAAAAAAAAAAACGGCTACTGCCTCTTGCGAGGAATTGACAAATCCTCCAAGAGTATCTCCTGTCACAGAAAAGTGCCGCTCGTTAGCCGTTCGGATTCGGCAATAAACTGTAGGTCCCCTCCATTCCTGCAGACACGCACACAGGAATGGTTGAGAGTTGTAAGTCACTAGGCCCTAGTTCTTCATGAGCTGTTGTGCCATCAAATTTATTTATTTATTTTTTAGGTAGGTAGATTATTTACCAAATAATTTTGGAAAAATTTATAAAAAATCTAAATATTGTGATGCAAAATGATGAAACATATTATGTGTACCTACCTAGGTTTAAATGGGAAATAAGAAAGCTATAAATAATGTTAAAGATCGAGTTTTTGTCACCAGAATAATTAAAATCAAATGTAATATATTTTTGAATTAATTAAACAAAAATTAATTCTTGTATAGAAAAATAACTACCGTTCTTTAAAGAAAAAACATGGCGTTGTAACTACTTGAATCGTCTGCATATCATGAAAATTCCGTGGAAGTATTGGCAACATATCGTTTACATTTATCATAATATTGACAACACTCCCTTTCAAACCTAACTGAGGATCTAACGGATATGGTTTTAAGGCACGGATTTGCATAAAATTTAATATTGGGGCCACCATTGTTTCTTCCAAAGATTAAAATGAGTATGTTCAAATATGTTCGAACAATTCCACTTTTTCCCTATGTTCGTTCATACTCGATCGTTCTGCTTCTCTGCTCGCGAGTCATGTTATATACTCACAAGTAAAGTCAAAAAAATTGTTCGAACTCGTGAACTTCTCGCACTTCTATACCCACGAGCAAAATGCTCGTAAACAATTGGAAATATTTTCGAGTACTCAAAACAAAGCGAATATACTCGAACCAAAATGGGTGATCGTGAACAAAGTGAATATCGTGAACATTTTGCTTGCGGGTTATATGGTTGGTCGGTGTTGTAGGGTAGGTAGATTTTAGGTTTTTTTTTGTATTTATCGTTTTTATGTTTGCTGCTGGTTTAATCCCAAGAAGTAAAACTGGTTTCTGTTTTTTTTTGTTTAGGTATGTAGGTATTAATGGGTTATTTGCTTATTTATTTTGTATAGGTTTGGTTGGTTAATAGAATATGTAACAATGCCGATCATAAATATATTTGACATCCACGACATAGTCAATTTTGGGACAGGGCGGTTGTTGTTAAATTGTTTAAAAAGGATTGTTCTTTTGTTTTTTGTGGAAAAACAGTGCCCTTAAAAAACTGAAGTTTAAAAAACTTCAAATTGAAGAACAATTTTTAGGGGTAGGTGTAAATATAAGTAGGCAAGGTTTGTATTATATGTATTATGCGAGTAGGTTATGTAGTGTAGGTATATCTGTTTGTATCTATTTAGTGATTTTTTAGGGGAAAATAAACTAGATTTTTTGCGGTTGTACCTATTCAAAAGATTTGTGAAGGGGTAATATGTAGGTAGATATAAAGCAAACACATGTCGGTTTATGATCTTCAATATCCGCGACAAGTGCGTTTATGTAAATAAGGTAAATACATAATTTACATAACTCTTTTCGTTTGTGTGAATTTTTAACGCGTTTGCAAAAAAAGGTATACCTAGAAAGTTGAAAATGAAATTTATGAATATTGAAGGTTTGAATGAAAGAACAACAACCAACAAATTTACAAATTTATGAATGCATAATTTCATTTCTGTGCAAAATTTACTTGTGAAAAGTTGTGTTTTTTAGTTGATTGGCTTGAAAATTTATAGTCAACTTTGAAAAATGGATGAAAATGAAATTTTTTTTAAAACTTATAGACAATGTTTATTCTATTTCTGATAAACGAAACTGCGAAGTAAGGTCTGGGAAACATTTGGTTAAGTTAAAAATAAAAACGGCAAAACAATACCCAATTTTGTGGCATGTAAAACGTGTTAGAAAAATTTAAAACATTTTTCTAAGTCAACAACAAATCTTTTAAGACACAATTAGCTCCACAAGTTAAATTTTCGATTTATCATTGCATTTTTGAGCAGAAAATAAAACTGTACCTATTCTATGGAACTAACAAAGATTTAAAGTTTAATTTTCCTTTTCCTATAACGTTGAGTTCTGCCGCTTTTTTTTAAAGCCAAGAAATGCAGACATATAGAAATAATTTATTATTTAAAAATATTACTTACTCGTACATTATTCGTATGTTTTTTATTTATTTTTTTATATAAAATTAATTTTTGTTTATTTATTTTTAATTTTTTTTTTTTTGTTTTGCTCAATTTTATTTTGTTATTTAAATGTACCTAAAATAAACCAACATATGTACCTAAACTACCTATTCCTAATTTATTCATTCAAATACAATAAAAAAATAATCGAAAAATAATCCGTTAACATCTGCCTCACAAAATCGAACCACCATTGACTGGGACTGCTCATCTCCTCAATCAATACCCATTAACCACCAACTTCGGATACACAACTATTTTCGAGTACCTACTCGAAACAAAGCGAGTATACTCGAACGAAAATGGGTGATCGTGAAAAAAGTGAATATCGTGAACATTTTGCTTGCGGTTTATATGGTCGGTCGTTGTTGTAGGGTAGGTAGCTTTTAGGTTTTCTTTTGTATTTATCGTTTTTATGGTTGGTGGTTTATGGCAAGAAGTTAAACTGGTTTCTGTATTTTTTTGCTATTGCATTTAAAAAAAGAAGATGTAAATATGCAAATGATCAATATCTGAAAGTGGGTAGATAAGGTACATGCATAAAAAGGATGGCTATATTTTATTTTTATGTGTGAAAATAGCGCTTTTGATTTGTTAAAATACAAACAAAAATTAAAGTTGTATTTAATATTCCTTTCCTTCAAAAGAAAAATTCAATTTTTTGTAGCCGGCGATATGCAACCACCAATACACACACCGAAGAGTTTAGCTAGCCCAAAATACCCAATACCCATCAACCACCAACCTCGGATACACATCTTACGAGTCGAGTACATCCGAGCACATTGATCGTGAACATTTTGTGTACGAGCGCTTGACTCGTTTTTATCTGGACCCATTCAACTCGGTTGCAAGGTATGCTCGTTCATACTCGTTCAGTATTTATCGTGAATTACGAGTCATTATACTCGTGAACAGGAAAACTCGTGAGCATCTCTTTTGGGTTGACTCTGTTTGTTTGAACTCGCTTTTTTCGAGTGAGTATTCGATGTTCGTGAACAGTACTCGACTCGTTTTATTCTCTGAGTTTTTTTTTTTTTTTTTTCACTTCAGATTCTTTGTTGTAGTGAGCTTAGAGCAAGCTGCAACATACAATCAGAGGCTCATCATAAGTGCATGTGTTAGTGGTTAGTAATAAATTTAGAAAAATAAAGCGAACATGCACAATAATAAAATACATACAAATAGTAAACAACATTAAGCAATATAATGGTACAAATAAACATTATCTTAATACACAGAACATTTGAAGTGTCCATTGTCAAGAGTAATAAACAATCACGAACGTGGAGCACTGGTTCTAAACACTTTTTTTAATCCCATTTTACTCGTGTTAAAATCAACAGAGGAAGCATTTAAATTGAAAAGCTTGCTCATACGGCCAAGAGGCTCATGTAAGCCGAAGTTTGTTCTATGAAAATCAACATGTAAAAGTTCAAATCTTCGCAGTTGGTGTGATCCTCCACGGTAATTCAATCCAATGCAAGCCAACAAATCGGGAGCGTCGATTTGACCATTAATAAGTTGGTGAAGAAAAATTAAATCATTATTAACACGCCTTTGATGTAATGTTTGAACCTGCAGAAGTTGGATCCGATGTTCGTATGGTGGCAGGTTAAATGGATCGGTCCAAGGAACCCTTTGAGGGCAAAACGAATAAATTTATGTTGTATTGATTCAATTCGACTTTTGTGAATTTCATATAAAGGAGTCCATACTTGTGAGGCGTACTCAAGGTGGGGTCGTACATAACAATTGTATAAAGAAAGAGTAACATACGGATCGTTGAATTCCTTTGCCCAACGTTTTATAAATCCAAGCATAGAGTTTGCTTTACTTACAATGTAGTTTATATGTTCAGTGAATTCCAAATTGGAGCTAAAGTTAACACCTAAGTCCTTAAAACTAAAGACACGACTAAGTTTGTGCTGCAAAATTGAATATTCAAAAGCACTAGCCACACGTTTTCTTGAGAATGTAATTGTTTGGCACTTGGATGGGTTAAGTGAGAGTCCATTTTTAGCACACCAATTGGTAAAACTATCAATATCGGCTTGCAGAAGAACGTGGTCATGGCTAACCTTTATTGTTTTAAAAATCTTCATATCATCAGCAAAAATAAGAATATCACTAGAACGTATACATGATATTACATCATTTATAGTTAAGATAAATAAGAATGGGCCCAAGTGACTTCCTGGAGGAACACCTGAGCGGGCAATGAAAGGGTTTGAAAGAGAATTTCTGAATTTTACCTGATAGGATCTATTTTCAAGGTATGATTTTATCCATTCTATAAAAAAAGGTGGAAAACCGAAGGTTTTTAGTTTGTATACAATTATGTTGTGACTAAGTTGATCGAAGGCCTTTGAAAAGTCAGTATAAACACAGTCCACTTCACTTCCGCTTTCTAATGCATTAGAACATTTATGTAAGAATGTTAAGAGGTTTGTCAAAGTTGATTTTTTTCTCATAAACCCATGCTGTTGTTCACAGATTATGTTCTTAGTATGGAATGCTAAAGTCTCGCATACAACTTGCTCAAAGAGCTTTGGAATACAGGATAATTTGGATATAGGCCTGTAGTTCTTAATATCAGTTTTGTCACCCTTCTTAAAAATTGGAGTGAGAAAAGAGTTTTTCCATACGCACGGAAATCGACCTGATTTAATAGATAATTCAAATAAAAATTGAAGTGGCTGAGCAAGGATATATCTACAGTTTTTCAAAAGTATTGGCGGAATTCCATCTGGACCAGATGAGTAATCATCTTTTAACGATGAGAGAAATTCTAAAACACTGCACTGTTCCACAGGAATGTTATAGCAATGAGTTTGGGCATATGAATGTAAGTTTAAAAATACCTTTGTGGCAAATTGAATCAAAGTAAGAGGAATGTGTTACAATCTTAAAGGATGAAACAAAGCTATTTACTTTACTAATTTTTGTACACTTTATAGAAGTTTTCGTAGGAATGCTATTGTTAGCCATTAAATGGGAAACGATATCATCGGAATCAATATCAGGCTCTAAGCGGGAAATGAAAATACACTTTGGCTTAGAAACCGCTTTGATAGGCTTAGGATCGGTAACTCTATCAGATAATGTTGCGGATTCCATAATAGGTACCGTGCAAGGCACTGTCTCAGAACCATGAAATACAACCTGAACCGAACAAGGTAATTCTGAATTATTATATGTACTAATATTTGTTCGTTTAGGAGGTGGGCCTGAGTTTCTTTTTGCTAATGTCTTATCTCTTCCCCTTTTTATGCTCTTTTTGACAACTGATGATGAGTTGGCAGTCCATATAGTTGAACTGGATTGCGCAAGCAGATCGTCATTAGTTGGCGAAATCAAAAGGGGAAAAGGATCCTTCACAAGGTCATCTGTTCCAATATCTACTGGATCGTTGGGAAGATTTAATGAACTAAAACTAGAGACCGCGTCTTTGAAACTACTTAGCAGTTCTTCAAAACCTCTGGAAAGTTTTGTAATGTCCATTTTAAAGTTAGACATTTTGAAGGCCAGTTGCGATAGTGAGAGTTTACGGCAATCGGTGCAATACCAATACGCAAATTTAGAATTTGTTATTTTCTCAATAAACGCATTAGTTGAACCAATGCATTTGGCATGATAAAGCTTCCCACATGGTCCAAAACACGCAAAACTTTGGGTAGAATTTGAGCCTTCAGAACAATTTTTCGCAGAGCAGATCATTTCAAAATAATTAAATTAAAAGAGCAGACAAATCAGTGAGATTTAAAAAAAAACGAGGAAAAAAAATAATAAATAATAATAAAAAAAAAAAAAAAAAAAAAAACAAAGAATGTGAGTGTTGGCGTCACCAGGATTCGAACCCACAATGTGAAGATCAAACCACCCGCGTCTATTATCAGCACCACCGTGCCCTCTTAAAACGTTAAAACAAAATTAACTGAGACCAAGAATTAAATTTTAAACTGAGTGAAAATAGGATTAAATTAAATATTTAAACTGGACAGAAAGAGATAGCAAGCGTCCTGAAGCTGGAAGCTTATTATACACCTACAATGAAAAATAGGGGAAATAAAATATTTAAGGCTCAAGTGGACACAAACACATATAAAAAAAGAAAGAAAGAAAAAAATCACATTAATTAAAGTTCAGATAGAGGAACTCAAAATATCAGAAAAAAAATCTCACCAAGCACTACATATAAATTAATTGATTTATTAAGCACTAATGAACAAGAACTAAGCAAGATGAAATTAAATTAAGTTAATATTATCACTTATAAAGTAAATAAAGTCAAACACATAAATTAAAATTTACGAAAATACGTATAAGAAAACAAAAAATACACGAGCGATATGCAAGCCCAACTAACTACAACAAACCAGTGCTGTCTACTGAGTTTCTTCAAGATCAGTTAGTTCAATAATTGTTTTCGGAACAGTTATAAATTTCAATCCATTACTCGTAGACAATCGGTACACTTTGCCATTATATGCTGACTTCTTACAGGTATTGCATATGTAATCGGACGGAAAAATTTTTATATTTGAAAATATCTTTGGCCCGCATTTCTCAATGATATTTTTTTAATTTATCTTAACAACAGAAAGTTTTAAAAACAAACCTTCACTGCAACAGCAAATATATGAAGGAGTTTCACCTCTAGACTGAATAAACTGCAATTTACTTTAGCCCCTGCATCAGTCTCTTGGTTTTTCGCCAAACTATTATATAAGTGTGGTTTTAGGCCCGGCAAATCAACCGTCGATCAAATGTTCACACTCCGACAGATTTTGGAAAAAACCCAGGAGTTTCAAATCGATACACACCACCTCTTTATCGATTTTAAAGTCGCATATGATAGCGTAGACAGAGACGAGCTATTCAGAGCCATGGCGCATCTCGGCATCCCTGCCAAACTCGTCCGCTTGTGCAGGATGACGATGGAGAAATCTCGCTGCTCCGTCAAAGTCGGCAAGAACACCACCGAACCCTTTGATGTCGAGAAAGGTTTGAGGCAAGGCGACGCGTTATCATGCAACCTGTTTAACATCGTTCTTGAAGCAATTGTACGCAACTCGCAAGTCAACAACAGAGGTACAATTTTTCAAAAGTCTGTTCAACTACTTGCTTATGCAGATGATATTGACATCATTGGGAGAACGAAGCGAGCTGTTACCGGCGCGTTTGCAAGTATTGAATCGGAGGCGGCAAAAATGGGTTTGGCTGTTAATGAGGACAAGACGAAGTATATGCTATCATCGAGAAAGGAATCTCAACATCGTCGGCTCGGGCAAAACGTCACGATGGATAGATACAACTTCGAAGTCGTCAAGGACTTTGTCTACCTGGGCTCCACTGTAACATCGCAAAATGACATCAGCGCAGAGATCAAACGAAGAATTACTCTTGCCAATCGCTGTTTCTTCGGGCTAAGAAGGCATCTAAGTAATAAAGCCCTCTCTCAGAGAACCAAGGAGACCTTATATAAGACCCTAATCATCCCGGTCCTGCTATATGGGGCAGAGGCATGGACCCTGTCAAAAACGGATGAGAATCTGCTTGGGTGCTTTGAAAGGAAGATTCTTCGGGTGATCTTCGGTCCAGTCTGTATCGATGGAGTATGGAGGAGAAGATTTAATAACGAGCTTTACGGGCTTTACAGCGACGTCGACCTGGTCAAGAAGCTGAAAATTCAGCGGCTGAGATGGCTGGGACACGTGGAGCGTATGGACACCAACGCACCAGCCCGACGAGTCTTCGAATCTACCCCTGACGGTCTGCGCAGCAGAGGAAGACCCCACCTTAGGTGGCGCACACAAGTGGAAAACGACCTCAACCAACTTGGAGTGCGTAACTGGAGGCAGCTAGCTAGGGACCGAGCTGGCTGGAGGGGCTTGTTGGTTGAGGCCGTAGTCCATCCTGGGCTGTGAGCGCCATCTAAAGTAAAGTAAGTAAGTAATTATATAAGTTAGTACGGAATGGAATAATTTCGTGTACGCGACTTGCCTTCCGTTGCTTTTTATCTGTATTATGTTGTAGTCTTCGATAATTTCCATCACGTGAACATTTTTTATATTTCATGCTTCGTCTGTTCTTAGAATTGTGTGGATTCTTTCGACGACTTCGGACAGCTCGGATTTTATCTTTTGCTACTCATGTTCAATTTTTATAATATTTACAAGTTTTTTTTGCGAAATATAAAATATTCTATGCGCGTTAAAATATTGAACCACATATATGTACATAGTTTTATACTCAGGTGCACTGCGAAAATCCAAAGAAAAATACGTATCGCTAATTTTTCAGACTTTGTTTTCCCCACCGAAAAAAGGTTTCGCGATTTTATTTTTTTTTAGACCTTTTGGGTGACATTTAATGTGCCAATAAAGTAAAAATCGAAGATATTGAAGATACGAGTTTAATATTAATTTCTCCATATTGGTCTCCGCCATTTAAAACACTTTACTTTTGGTGACTGCCTGTGTTGTTTCATAAATGCAATAGGCGCGTTCGCCTATCTATCCAAAGCTATCCGGATAGCTTTGCAGTGTTGTAATCCCTTGTTAAAAAAAATTCTGATGTCAGCTGACGCAACAACAACTCAAGCAATGATAAGAAAACTTCAGAACCGAATTTGGCATGTTTGTTTGCTTATTGGCATGCCAATCGAAAAGGTCAATAGTTCATCGCCTACCTTCATGCCATGAGCTGTCAAAATCCATTGAAGGATGACTCCGTTTTAAATGGATTAAAAAACCGCTACAAAACAACAACAAAAGAAACAACAGACTCACGAGTCTGTTTTATACATTTCCTTCGTGCTTCACACAAGACTCCACACGCGGCATTTTTCTTACCAACAAAATGCCGAGATATCGTACTCTATCTTTTCAATCTAAACAGGCGTCTTATCTTACATCTTTTTACCACAAAAAAAAAAGATGAAAAACCAAGGCTAAGGATGAGACCAAGACCGAGAACGAGACCGAAACTAGGCTGGCACATTAAAATTTTCACGAGAAAAAGGCAAGACCGAGATCGAGACGAGACTTGGTTAGGCGCGACCAAGACCGAGACCGAGACGAGACTGAAATTTTTCGATTTTGACGAGACCGAAAAGAGACTAACAAAAGTCTCGCCTGGTCTCGTCTCGTTACCAGCCCTAGCTATCATTGAAATTAAAAATTGAGTCGTCAGCTTCACATTGTCATCAAAATAATTACAGATTGAAAATTTTTAAATTATGATTTAGGGCACTTAAAAAGCAAAATCAGTGCCGAGATTTAGCTAATGGCGAGTGAGTGAGATGACTCACTTTTCATTGAAAATCGATTTAGCTAGTAAAAGTGAGTGAGGCGAGTGAAATGAAACGTCAGTTTACTCGCCGGATGTTTCAGCGGTGACTTGGTGTATGTGTTGGTAAATTTACACTTTTGCATAAGTATGCGTTCTTTTCCAAATAAATTTTAACATATCTATTCATGTATGTGAAATTAAATAGCAAAACAACAATGTATGTACATATTATGTAAAAATGAGTATGCAGCACATAAAAAATTTGTGTTTTATACAAACGTATATTTATGTAAAAATGATATTTGATGAACACTATTAATTTGTTGTTTACATTCTAATTGTAGCATCCGAAGGACGACCCCATCAACTTCGTGAGGACAAACAAAACTTTGGATTGGAGGAATGTTTAGGAGTGGATAGAGCACACTAACTTCACACTAAAGTCACACATTGATTAAATTTTATTTTCCTAAGTTTTTTGATAAAGTTTAATAAAAATAAAAATACAAAATGGTAAATTTAAACCTTAAACAAACAAAACCAAAGACAACAAATTAAGAGATAGTCTTTGGTTATGACATTTCATGTGTTCGAAACTAGATTCGAAATTACTCATTTCACTTTAATAGCTAAATCACTTTTGCGAATGAAGTAAGATGAGCCGGCGAGAAAGGCAAGTCATCTCACTTCACTCGCTGAAATAGCTAAATCTCGGCACAGTTATTATTTCCATATAAATTCACTTTCATTTTTTCAATGATTGCACTACCTTATCAATGATCATTGAAATAATAAAAGACATTTCATGAGAAAGGCTTGGCCGAAATTAAATTTTTTTTGGCCAGAAATATTAATTAAGTCATAAGCTTCATGTTGGCATCAAAATAATCATATATTTTGCATCCCAAATGTTTTAGAATACATCATTAAAATTTTAAATGATGAATTTCAATGATAACTATAACTGGCCCCTTAGTAGGTACGAGAAATTCTCTTTTTCAATGCCTGACATTCTTAATGTTTCTCAACCCACTACCCACAACTTAAAGGCACAGGGGGGAAAATTATTTATGTGTATACCTTCCTGTTACAGGTGTAAGTGCGGGGTAGTCTATAAAGACGGTTAACGTTTTGGTAGGATCCTTCCAAACTTGGTAGGTTTTTTTTTGTCTTTGGTAGGTTGGTAGGTTTTAATTCGACTTGGTAGGTTTTTTCACAAATCTTTTTTAGATGAAACAATTTTTGAATAACAATTAAATACAAAAATTAAATAACTTCCATGCTACACAAAAGTTTCTTTGCTAAATAATGTATAATGCCTGAACTCACCCATTTTCATACACCAAGTCATTTGACACTTGACAGACCAAATAAATATTTCATTGAATTCGTTTCCTCGTTCGTTTTGTGTTTGTTTTGTTAGCATTCAAAAATATGGATAAGTAAGTATTTTATCGATATACGAAACAACGATCATTAATTTATCAATTAATTAATTAAATTTAAAGATTTGTAATACGAAGTAAACGTAAAAGTGATGCAGACATCGACGGTACTTCTGGAGAGACCAGCACGTCAACAACGATGGAAAAGTTGCCTTTGAACACGTACATTTTGATAAAATAATAACAGAGTACATATAAAACCTAAATTTTAATACACTTTTGTAGTGAACGAAAAAAAGCTATAGCTAGTGCTGAAGCCGATGTCGCGGAAACTTCGAGAAGGAACATCAGCAGATCACCATCAATGTCGAGAGAACTTCGTTTAACAAGCGGGTACATTTTCTCACTTTCGAACTTATTTATACAACGAAATAGATTACACATAAATACATATGTACATATATCTATTTTTGTAGAGAACAAAGTTCTGAGGAAGAAGAAGAATTGCTAAAAATCAAAAAAGATCGAAACTTCCGACGAGAGTGGCTATACGCTTTTCCATGGATGGCAAACAAAAATAATAAATGCTTCTGTAAATCTTGTGACAAAACGCTAGTAAACTATTTAAGCCACATAAAATTTCATGCAAAAACCGAATCACATATTCGAAATATGGAAAAGAAAAACAATCAAACTCAAATTGAATCGTTTATGAATGAGGAAAAGTGACAGTTTCAGGTTTCAGGTTTAAGTCCGCCTAGCTGAGTTAACTCTTGTGTTTTTTATAATCTCGCACAACCTACCATTTTTACTTTTGAATTTTTTGCCGAATTTGGTACAAGAATGTTGTCCAGACTCAAAAATAGCGAAGTCTATTAAGTGCAGCAAAACAAAGGCAATCGAACTGGCCGAAGTTTTGGGGAAGAAGGCAAAGGAAAAGATTGTTTCGGATCTCCAAACTGTGAAATTCTCCTTGATTGTGGACGAGACCAGGCTTGACAAATTGCGCGATATATCGCAAAACATGCGATATTTTTTTGAACTTCGCGGATTAAAATGTGATTTTGCGTTGTCTTTATATTTTTGCGGTTTATGCGATATTTAATTTGCTTAAATTTTGAATGACGAAAATCGAAAATTTACATAGCTTATTTTTTAAAAGCTCGTTATTTTGTTGGCAAACAAAAAAAAAAAGAGTAAGGATTGCGAGAAAACTTCAAGAAAGGTTTTTTTGAGCTACCACCAAGTTTTATAGGCGACCGTGAAATACACTTGTCAAACAAATTAAGGGAACAAAAAAAAATCACTTTTTTTAGTGTTTTTTGAAAAGCTGTATCTCTGTGAAAAGTGGTCGTAAGATCAAAAAAGGACTGTGGTACTGGAAAATGGTTCAATGGATTAATTTGAAATTTTACAGAAATATTGGTGGTCTATAGTTCTTAAAAATGTCTTACCAAATTAAGTCCTGCAGTCAATATTTGTAAAGCAGTAAAAGATTTACAAAAAGTATTTAAACAGTCCTTTTCTTAATGTAACGGTGAGGAGCCAAAAAAAAAATAATCGTTATAATGTTTTGAAAAAATCTTATAGAAAATTAATTCCCGTTTTTAAAACTACCCTTAAATTTTCCGTGTCGTCATTCCTTGCGAAGATATTGGTAGTCAAAGTCAAAAGTCTGTTTTTTCATTCAAAGCTAGATATTCTTCTAAAAAAAAAATTGCAGAATAACGAAAAAATTTTCAAAGAAATTACCAATGTTCAAAAAAAAAAAAAAAATTAATTTTTGGCTTGTGCTTCTTCTTATGATTGCGCAATAACGGTACTTTAAAAAATTCATTTGCTGAATTTTATCAATACAAAAAATATAAAGCTTTAGAATGCTTTTATTTTTATTTCAATACGACCACTTTTAACAGAGATACAGCTTTTCAAAAAACACTAAAAAAAAAGTGATTTTTTTTTGTTCCCTTAATTTTTTTGACAAGTGTAGAATAGCTATTACTCCAGCCTATAAAACATGGTGGTAGCTCACTCAAGTTGTTGTTCTTTCATTCAAACCTTCAATATTAATATGATGGTGCGAAAGCTTTGCAGCCTACACTGCGCGTGTCTTATAACACAAAAAACTCTTTCAATTATTTTACTGTTTTTCTAGTAGATATCTATTATATTTTTTTATTGTTTTTGCGGTTAGCTGATTGCAATATTTTGCGAAATTTTTCTCAGAAGAGGTCATATCGCCCTCATAAAAAAATGGCAAGCCTGGACGAGACAACAGATTTGTCAACAAAAAAGTCATTAGTATTGGTAGTTAGGTATGTAGATAGACAAGATCTTAAAGTATACTTATTCATAATCGGTTTTTGGATCTAATTGAATTATTCAATACATTAAATATATTAAATATTTTATCGAAGAAAATAATATACCACTAAAAAATTTACTTGGACTGGCAACAGATGGAGACAGTATTATGGCTAGATAAATAAATGGTGTTCAAGCTAAATTGAAAAGAAGCATTGAATTTTTTTATATGAAGTGCACATGTAACTCTTTACATTTGTGTTCATCTTACGCACGCAAAAAACTTCCGGTAGAAATTGAAAAACTATGCCGAAATATATATATGTTTTTCTCGTTTAGTCCTAAGAGAATAAATGAATTTAGGGAGTTTCGAGATTACTGCAGCGTAAAGCCTCATAAGATACTTGGGATTTCTCTGCTCTGGAAAAAGTTATAAATCGAATAATTGAACATTGGGACGCCCTGAAATTGTATTTTATTTCTCGTTACTTAGAAATAAATGGAATTCATACAAATGAATTGGCCACCTTAATGGATAGTCCCGAAATGAACGTTTATTTTGTATTCCTATCATATATTTTGAAAATTATAAACGATTTTAACAAGGAATTTCAATCCGAAAAAGTTCGCCTGCCGTATTTGTATGAGCACCTAGAATCAAATATAAAATTGATCTTGAGTAAATATTATTAACTAGTATCGTCCCGTGACCGAAACGTGGTCAACAAAAACTGACACTCTAGGAAGAAGAAAATCTTTTAAAACATTCAATTTCGCTAACAATTTTTTTGAAAATATTGTTCGACAGTACAAAATCAAAAATGAACCACAGTTTGTAAATGCGTGTCTCAAGTATATTCTGCACATCTCCGCAATTGTGGCTTTCCAACTATATAAAATTAATCGAAATCGGTCAAATACTTTTTGAGAAAATGGTACCACAAAATTTATTTAAGCCTTTTTATAGTATATATAGATTACAATTACTTAAGAAATATTTCTCTTCAAGAAATTGATTATAAGGACAGAAATAATTATTTATCAACTGAGGAAATTTTTGTTGGAAGTAAAGCCGGAGAAGACATTAATAATTGTAATATAGCACATTAAAATAAAACTGACATAAAAACAACCTCAATTTTTATATTGAACTTTTAGATTAAATCATGTCTAGATTTGATTTTAATAACGTTGACTTAAAAAACTTATACGTTATAAGGAGCAGCATTAAGACAATAATTTATTAGGAATTGGTAACCCAAAATCTTTACATGGCATATTGTGTGCAGTTAAATTTTCTTCTATCTCTAAAAGTGCTCGATTAAATGCTTCTTCTTCACTATATGTGGTGTCCTTAAAAATCCTTTACTCATAAATTCTTTAAATTCGTCTCAATGCTTATACATTTGCTGGCACATTTAAAGCAAACCAAAGAATTCACGAACTAATTACCTTTGCTTCGGTTGAACGCTGACGATATTCATTATCAAATGAAGCTATCCTACGTGCATTACACGCTTCCACAATTGTATTATAAATAATGTTATTATGTGACCTGACTTCTTCGAATGATTTTGGAACTAAGACAAGTAATAAAAGCAATCTTCCCTAAATGAGTTCAATTTCTCTTGGAGATAGGTACTATACTAGCATGTGAAATTATTTTGTCTCCACCACGCGCCACGCATTGTGCTATTCCATTTCTGTTTGATGATCATGCCAAACATAATGCAATGGATTATCAGTTCAGTTGTTCATAACCATATTGATTAACCAAAGGATCAGTTCTATTCATTTGAAATAATTCTAACAATTTCGTTTTTTTTTTGGAATTTTTAAGCGCGTTGTTGTCTTGACCCTCTCTGAAATAAACATTCTGTCGGTAATGTAAGTTAATATCGACTAGAATAATTACATGAGATTGAAAATGTGTTGAAAATTCTTAAATGCGCCAAATGGCTTCAGTAGGCACCTCTAACATAACTACCACTTAATTAGTTTTTCACTTCATCAATTTCAACAACTTGGTTTCCCTCACCAGTAATACCTCCTCCTTCACTACTTGCACCATCAAATCCTTTGTAAATATATTTTTAAATGTATTTTACACTTCTGACAGTAGTACAAACTTCAACATTCAAAATGACAATTAAATTTAGCAAGTAAGTATGAGTTGTATGCGGTTCCAACCTGGAGATGGGAACAAAATGGCCAGCTGTTCCAGTATGGCGACTTTCTCCTAACCACTACCACCCCAAAGTTTTTTTTATTGTGTGGAGGTGTACATATATAAACGCATACGATAAACAAATAATTGCCCGTCGAAACATGCAAATTCATTACATTTTTTTAACTGAATTCACTACACCATAACGTTTGTGCACACTTATCTAAAAATCTATTGATTGTACAAAAAAAGAGTAGTTATATTTTTAATGTAAAATTAATGCTACCAATCACAAAACCTAATAGAATTTTTTGTTTCAGTTTTTTTTAGTGTTTTTTGAAGAACTATATCTCAGTTAAAATTGGAAATATTAAAATGAAACATTTAAAAGCTTAATGGTTTTTGTGTTGAGGAATTTTAGCAAATAATTTTTTTAAAGTACCGTTATTGGCAATCAAAAGAAACATCATGAGCCAAATTTTTTTTTTGTTAAGAGTGCATTTTCTTTCCAATATGTTTATATTTTTGTATATGTTTTTGAACCTTATACATAAGTCCTAAGCTAAGCTTGTTGTTAGAAGATGCAAATCTTAAAACTAAGGTCTAAAATAAACTAATCCAATTTGATGACCATCAATTAGGCTAAAATCTTAGAATTATTTGAAGACAATTTAATTATTATGTAATTGTAATTGTAATTGTAATTGTAATTGTAATTGTAATTGTAATTGTAATTGTAATTGTAATTGTAATTGTAATTGTAATTGTAATTGTAATTGTAATTGTAATTGTAATTGTAATTGTAATTGTAATTGTAATTGTAATTGTAATTGTAATTGTAATTGTAATTGTAATTGTAATTGTAATTGTAATTGTAATTGTAATTGTAATTGTAATTGTAATTGTAATTGTAATTGTAATTGTAATTGTAATTGTAATTGTAATTGTAATTGTAATTGTAATTGTAATTGTAATTGTAATTGTAATTGTAATTGTAATTGTAATTGTAATTGTAATTGTAATTGTAATTGTAATTGTAATTGTAATTGTAATTGTAATTGTAATTGTAATTGTAATTGTAATTGTAATTGTAATTGTAATTGTAATTGTAATTGTAATTGTAATTGTAATTGTAATTGTAATTGTAATTGTAATTGTAATTGTAATTGTAATTGTAATTGTAATTGTAATTGTAATTGTAATTGTAATTGTAATTGTAATTGTAATTGTAATTGTAATTGTAATTGTAATTGTAATTGTAATTGTAATTGTAATTGTAATTGTAATTGTAATTGTAATTGTAATTGTAATTGTAATTGTAATTGTAATTGTAATTGTAATTGTAATTGTAATTGTAATTGTAATTGTAATTGTAATTGTAATTGTAATTGTAATTGTAATTGTAATTGTAATTGTAATTGTAATTGTAATTGTAATTGTAATTGTAATTGTAATTGTAATTGTAATTGTAATTGTAATTGTAATTGTAATTGTAATTGTAATTGTTTTGTGGGTAGTAAGATATGCATGTAATTCAAGTTTAAGTCTATGTATAAGCACATAACTTAGGGTATATATGCGGTAATTTATTTGGCTCTATCTCTGTTCTCCGGCGTTTTTGGGCTTTGTCCCTATAGTAAAAAATGATATTCTCAAAACAGCTTTTCATTTGGTATTGGTATACATTTTATTTCTGTTGGTCTTACTCCTAGGCTCCATACAAATTTGCCCGTGGTCCTTTAAGAGCCTTGTAAAATCAATATACTTTAAGTGGACTGTATTTTAATTCGATAAAATCGGAAATCAAAAACCATATTATTTATTATGACTCAATGTCTTGATTTTAATTTAAATTCGAAGTTTTCAGTGATTAAGAACCACTTGCACAAAACAAACGGATAAATAAATAAAATTGAGGATATATAAATAAACTTTTCTTATTTTTTAATAGCACGAATATGTTTTCAGAATCACTAACCAAACACAAAACACATTGAAAAATAAATAAACTCTAACGCTTTGACTTGCTTCCTCGTAACAAATTCTAAATTTTGACGTGAGAGCTATTTAGAGTTTAAGAGGCCTTTCCTTATATTTGAGGAAAAAATGCTCATTCTCTATGTTACTTTACGAAGTCATTTGAGTATCATTTGAAGTCATTTGAAGTATGACAATAATTTAAATAGCACATAAAAGAGTTGTTTATTGCCTTTAAACTGCAGGTATTATTTTTTTGATAGTTTGCACAAAACATAAGATATTTCAAAAAATGTACTGCTATATTGTCAGATTTTTGCAAAAACTCCTTATCCAAATGCTACTTTTTGGGTAAATTAGTAACTTAATTAAATCTAATTTAGTTTTGTTTTGAAGGGTTTAAATAGATCTTTAAACTGCAGGAATAAAAAAAAACAAACTTGAGCACTTTTTCGACAATATATTGATTTTAAAAACAGTAAAAATACTGTGTTTCAACACGTTTTTTCTTGTATGTAATTAACGAATTTTGCACCTGTAATGATGCCTGCTAACAAATTGATATTTCTTAAGTCAAGTTCAATCAAAAAATGCAATCAGTAATCGTGTTTTTCATATAAAACAAAGAATTTTTAAAACATCTCCCCCAAACAAAACTATCAAGATTTTAGTTCAGACACATATCATTCCATTTATTTTTTTCTCCAAGCGACCGCTAGAGTTTGTATCAAGAACAAAAAAAAACAAACCGTGTGCATTTTTAGTTTGGTGTGCGCTGTATGGAGATGAGAAATAAGTATGTTTTGTATGTGTATATATGGTTATTTTGAATGCTTGGTGTTGTGCGGTAGGCGTTTAGTAATTATGTGTTTTCTTATTTTTTTTTTCAATGCTGAGTTCAACCGTCGCGTGTGTTTCTCTCTGACTTGATGAAGTAAACGGTGGTGCGGTGGTGCGTGGTGAATTTTATTTTTTGTGGATTATTGGATTGTTTTTTTTTTATTATCTGATGTTTAAACCTTGGGGTGAGAATCTCAGATGATGAATAGGTTCTACAAATAGTTCCCACATTTAGGTGAAGGGCTCTTAAATATTTATCCAGAGAACGAGGAGATAACTGTTGTCAGAAAACTTTTCTGCAAGTGGCCCTAAAAAACAAAAATATTGATATTATTCAATTAAATGAAAGTAGTTGCCAGTTGCTTTCTCCTGCCAGTTGATTTGGCTTGCTGGTGAATGCCTTCCTCTTAAATTTGATTTATAATATCGAACAATGAATATACTGCTCACTTTAAACCCGCGGGGATTTTTTAAAAACGGTAATGACACTGTGGTCTGTTTGTTGTTTATATATAATGTTCTCTTGCTATCGCTCTAGGACATGGGAAAATCATCATAACTGTTTTGTTTTAAATTTTACGACAAAAATTGTAGAGAATTTAATTTTCTGCACAAATGTGCTAAAATTTTCGTTGTGCAATGTATGGTTCCCAAGATATCGCGAAGAACTTTTTTAACCTCGAAAACTTGTTTTTACAATCACACTCCCACTGATCCCTCCTACAGATCCATGCAAATTCAAGTGTAATGTAACATTGCAATGAACTTATAGCCTTACAAGGACAAAATATACACACTAATCGAATCGATTTGACCAACAACAGCCCTTTTTTCAACATAAAACTTTAGTTTAATAATTAAATATTTTTTTTTTTTAGTTCCATAAATTAAACGACTTTCAAGTCATTTAAATGATAAATAAATTCAAGTCTTCACTGTCACTAAGGATTGTTCATTGTTTGTTTTGTATGTATTTTGATTATGTCTTCATACGACGAAACTCGTCGGACATTATTTTAACAAAATAAAATAATAAAATACATATATTAAAATTAAATTGTGAACTTTTTCAAGTGTTTTTTACTATTCCTTAAAATGATATCAAAGTTCCACCAAGTGCCATAGAGTCTATAAAAAAAGGTCTTCTTATTGACGTATATCACACTTAAATTATACAATTCAGTTAAAAAAGAAAAGCCACACTTAAACATGACTAACTAATATTTCAATTACTGGTTACCCTGATTTTTGGGTAGTTATAATTTGCAATTTTTGATGCAAAATTATACATATACATAATTAAAATAAATAGTTATTTTGGCACAATAGTAAGTGCGTTGGACATGTCATGCCAAAGCTCTGGGTTCGATTTCCAGTCGCCTCGACCTAAAAACTAAAATGTTTTGATTCAATATAGCTTTTAACGGCCTTTAGTCCATGAAAATTTTTGGCGTTTCGTCCCGGCGATCTCACTTGGACTCATCAGTTGACTAGTGAGGGCCTTGTCAATACGCAATTTCCATTAAGTTCAGTTCATCTTACATAGATTTCATGGTGAATACCCAGAGTGTGAACTATATCTAACCAGATTAGAATTCCTAATCATTAAAGCTAGAAGTTTTTTGTGCCCGTGGCCTGGCAATGTTTATATACGAAGATTTTTTTTTTTTAATAATACAAATTCTATATACTACTGAAATAAATCAGCCAAGTAGGAGACTTAGCACTATTTTATTGGACTTGTTGAATTATTGATTCAATATAGCTTTTAACGGCCTTTAGTCCATGAACATTTTTGGCGTTTCGTCCCGGCGATCTCACTTGGACTCATCAGTTGACTAGTTGTTTTGTTTTTAGGGCAACTGATGTCTTTTGCGAAGAGGTCACACATAACCCAAGAGTATCTCTTGTCATAAAAAAGTGTGGATTCGGCAGAAAATTGTAGGTTCCCTCTATTTCTGCCTAACAACAACCACATAGGAATGGTTGAGAGTTTTAAGCCTCTAGGCCATGGTTACTTATTTATGAGTTGTTATGGTCCCACCCAAATTATTATTTTTTTTTGGAAGAGGTTCTGAAAAACTGACTACATAATGTTCATATCTACATTATATGCATGATACACAAAAAAAATCATACAATTCTTATTTTTCTTAGATTCAGATAATTTGGCTTCCTTAACAATAAACACAACGTCAATCTTCATAATATTATACCTATAGATATGAGTTATTAAATCTATTTATATATATATGATACTTCAACTCCAAAAGTTTAGCTTTGAAGAAACTATATATATGTACGTTTGCAAAAAAAAAATTATATCCTCTGGTTATTTCTTTATAATTTTAAGACCTTTTAACTTCCTGTTTGATCCATTGAAATCTTCATATTCATTACTTAGTTCTATTATAATTCAAAGATCTGCTTCCCAATGATAAATTTATCACTCAATCATGGCAGTCTGTTCAACAAAATCTTGTTTTCGAAAAAAAAAAAAAAAGTCTTTCATCTTGTCATCCCATCCATCATAAAAATTGATTTTTGTGTAGGTTCTTCTTGGAAATTCTTATATATTATATCTACAAAATAAGAAGTCTAATCTATTTAAAAAAAAAAAATTTTCCCAAAACCCTTATACAAAAATGTTATTATCAGGATGTCCTTTCCTCTAAGAAGAAGAAGTAAAGAAAAAAAAACCAAAGCAAAAACTCAACCTCATACTATATTTGGCATTTTTGGTCCTTCAAAAATTATGTTAACGCAGCTAAAATTTAAATATCCACCTTATCTTTTAGTGCGCTCCTTTCCAAACTCTATGGTATAGAAGCTGGAATCTTTTGTTATATCTCTATGCCTTGCCGACTATAAATTATCATCATCATCATGATCATCATCAAGTTTTTTTGTTCTGTCAGTTTTCCACTTCCTATGCAAGATACCCATCAAAATCAGTATAGACCCAACATCCTGAAAACTGCTTGCATATTCATAAGGGTTGAGTGAAATTTTCTGTCGCTTAGTCGTTGAGTTTTGTATAATAATTGATGTCATCCCATAGAACATCATAAATACCACTCAACTATTTGCATTTCCAAACCATCAACTCCTTATTCGTCAAAAATTATTATGACCAAACCATTAACTGGGATGTCCTGTTGGGAAAAATGATTCTGTCTCTTTTTGTTGTTTCAGTTTGATCCTGATAGGGAATGAAACAAAAAAAAAAAAAACATGCAGTACCAAAAGAATAACTTACGAACCAAAAGTTGTCGAATTATGACGGATAGTTACGACAGTAGACAATATGTATATGTATATATGTATATTTTGTATTTTAATGCGGAATTGTAAAGTCGCTTTACTGGCTGAGATGAACATGAACAGAATAGTGTAGCTGTAGCTATAGGAGCTCATATTGCATACCATTCTAAAAAATCAAATCAACTAATTCAATCTATGTAGGTTGATATCACATTTTTGCTAGCTAACTAGCTAGCTATCACAACAATGCTGCAATATTACTGGAGTTACCAAAAGTTCAAAAAATACTTTCATTTTCATTTAATAGCAAAGTTGTTATCTATTCATTTTTTCATAGTTTCATTCATTCTAAATATTAACTTCTGTGTATAAAGTTGGTTTTAATTATTTTTCAATAAATTAATTGCTAAAATATGAAGGAATATGTTTTATTTATCGCCCATCCCAACATTCATGTTACCTCAATCAGAATTTAGAGTCTTTCGAAGAATCCCGGCTGGAAAAATGGCAAGTTTTTGGGTAGTTTAGACAAGGCCCTGGGTAGTTTTCGGTAAGGAAAATCTACACGAGGAAAACATGACAAACCCCCTTTAGTGCCTCGCTGAGAATATTTATTAAGTTAAGTGCTGATGAGGCTCTAGCTAGTAACTAACTAGTGAAAACATTTTATGAAAATTAATAAAATAAGGATCGTTTTAAACTCTAATAACAATATTCATTTTTTCGTAAATTAACCTTATTGTCATTCGTCGTTTTCCAAGCTTTCGCTCCACAAGCTCTCATTATAATTCTTTAGTTATTTTATTATTATAAAAAGGACTCTATCTCTATCAAGTCTAAGAATTTCATGTTTTTGGAATGTATAGACAAATATACTTGGCTAATTAACACCATAGTTCAACAAATTGAAGCCCGAAGATGGATTAACATATCAGAAACGCGTCGCTTTTATAATTTATATAATTAATAATTAATGTTGTGATAATTTCAAAGTTTACTTTATAATAATAAAATTAAATTATATTTTAATAATCTAATTTTTATTTTTATTTCATTATATATACACAACATGGAGACAACACCCCAAAGATATGTATAGAGTCGGTTCAGTAGTTCAAGACTATACCCCCTACATACAAACCAACAAAGTTTATAACTTTATAATATAGGCTATGTCCATCGTCATGTTACCAATTCTCATACCAATCATTTAATTTATTTTCTGGGATTAATTGGAACTGGTCAGGGCTTAGACAGGATTTAACTGTCGATGCAAAAAGGTTCATAACTAGTGAGAGCCTAGCGAATGCCTATTGTAACCCTTGCTAGACCCTTCTTAGTAACTATGAAAAACTTTTCAGGGCCTCATTGAAAACTAGATTCTTTTTCCAGGCGGGATGTTTTGTTGATAATGAGGTATTTATTTGATTGAGAACATTTAATGTTATATGTAACTAGCTGTCCTGTCTTAGCTGTGAATATATTCAATTCGAAATGGAATAGATACTAATAAAAAAAATGCGTACCCACTTCTAGAGGATTTACCATAAAATGAAGAAGGAAATATCTAAATGTTATGTAACCAAACGTATTACAAACTGATAATTTTTATATTTACATTTTTTTGAGACATTTGTTAACTATTACATGGGCATTTAAGTAAAGAGAAAGTCGAAAAAACCCTCTTTATAGATCTTTGCCTGTTTTTAGTACCTATGTATAACTTATTTTGTATTATTTATTGTAGAGGGTCTACAATAAATAATACAAAATAAGAATTAGCGTAGTCACTGTGGCGTATACGTACTTTTTTTATCAGCCATTAGTTAGATTTAAAAATCTGCACATCAGAGCTTAACAGTTTGTCGCATTAAAATTGAAGAAAAAAAACAACAATAATTTGCGCAATATTTTCCTTATTTCGAGAGTCTATTCGGAATAAAACAATCAGTACAAATTTAAAATAATCAAGTAGAAAAATAGTAACGATAAGATTGTCAAAATTACAACACTATAAATAAACCCTATTCTTTTTTTTTAAAGACTCGCAATAAGCTTCGGTATCGATACACTACCAATTTATATCAATCGCCAATGTAGAAAGACCGTCATGCTAACTTTATATGAAGATTTTGTATGAAAACCATTTTTGGCCATTTTTGGGAAAACCACTGTCGCGGCAATTTTTTTCATTTCACGGCAATGAATTTGAAGGATATGGTATATCCCAAAGATATTTTTGACCAAAATTTAAAAAGTGCAGTGCTAACTTTATATAAAGTTAGCATCATCACATCCATTTTTGGAAGAATTAGTGGCGCGGCTATTTTTTTCTCTTCACGGCATATTTACGGCAATTTCTGAGACACTTAAAAGTAACTTTTTTGAAAGTTGTCATGCTAACGTTATACGGTTCGATTCCAGCCCTGTACTGTACATACATAATGTTCGTATCAAAATTAAAAAATGCAAACTGGTTGAGTTTCCGAACGGAGGTAAAAAATAGGCTTCGTAGAATTCCTACGAACCTCTAAAATATTGCAAGCAAAGAGGATGTGGACTTCCTTGTTCAGCAGTTTTCTGACATTTAAACATATTCTTAGTCAATATCACTATTCCAAGGGTTCCTGTAAGGTACTACGGTGTAAAAATTCCACCTCATATTATGGAATATAATATATAAGAATAAGAAATATGCATAGGCGAAACTGGCAAAGATATCGCCAACCTGCTTCGCGAATACAAATAGCCCAATTAAATAAAAAATAAAGAAACGCATTGAAGATCATAAAAATAAAGAATGGAACAATGAACTTAAAACTTAAGATAAAGGTTCCAAACCTTTTTGGAACATTGCCAAAATTATAAAAAACAAAACCAAACAAATACCTTGTCTTAAAAATGGTCCCAATACCCTCTTTACAGACACTGAAAAGGCGAAAGCATTTGCATCCAGTTTCAGCCAAAATCATTTTGTATCACAGAATTTAGGAGATACAGACAATAACGTTATAGTAGAAAACACCTTACAGTCTTTTAATACGATAAGCCATGAAACTCCCCTAAGTGAATTCGTAACTGCTGTGGACACGAAAGATTTCCTTAATAGTCTTCTTATTAGAAAATCCGGTGGAAGTGACCAAATAAAAATCATATGTCTTAAGAAATTACCGAAGGAGAGTTAGATTCATAACAAATATTTGTAATGCTTGTCTTAAAATGCAGTATGTACTCTCCAGATGCTTGGAAACTTGCGAAAGTTATCTCAATACCAAAAGCAGGTTAAGCCTTCAAATAGAGTTGAAAGTTATAGATCCAAGCAATCTTTTTTACCCGAAAAAGAAAACCTTGCTTACTTCCGGCTAATAAGCTTATTATTAATTTTGTATCCATTCATAAATAGAAAATCAATACTTTCGAATGAAAACAAAGTAATAATACATAAAACTATTTTCCAAGCAATTCTTCTATACGGTTGACAGATTTGGGGCAAATGTGCTTAATGTCATATTAAAAAATTACAAAATACTTAAAATGCCTTGGCATCATTGCATTCTACATTAGATCTTCATCTGAGAGCTAATGTTGATTTGATCAAAAAATAGAATACAAAAACTTAATGAGAAATTTAAAATATGATGCGACATTTCAGAAAATTCTCTTATTAATCAATAAGGAAAGGATTTTTAAACATGATATTCGGTTTCTAAGATGCAAGTCAATTTTTTTCTGCCAATTAAAAAGAATATTCAACATTTTGTCTTGTTTATCTTTTTGTTTTCGTTTACCAAGTTGTTAAGTTTTTTATTGCTATTTGTTTTTGCTTCTATTAATATTTATTTATTTATCTATTATTTATTATGTTTTTTATTTATTTATTTATTCATTTATTTGTTTATCTTATTTAATTATTTATTTATTAAGAATTATTTGTTTATTTATTTACTTTACTCTCTTGAGATTTAAATCTAATATGTATGTAAATACATAGGTACTCCTGTCTGTCAATATTTTTTACTAGTTGTATAATGTTTTTTTTTTTTTGTTTTTTTTTACACTTTTCTTCAAATATATACATAAATGTACTCGTACATATTATATTTACATCAATAACAATTAAATACATATGTATATTTGTTATGTATTATATATATTTATATATATATATTTATATGTATATATATATATGTACATATACAATGTGTTTTTTTTTTTAATTTAAATTGAGTTTTTTTTTTAAATCGTTGTTTCCTCAAGATGTTTTTTATACTACTATTTATTTAATTTAAATTTTTATTAATAATTTATTTTAGTAGAAAGATATACATATGTATGTACTTATGTAAATCACATCTCTGTACTTCTAAATTTGTAAATTGTGCGATAACAAACTGAATTTTGTTTACGAAATAAATATGTATATCTATCTATGATTGATAAACATAGTAGGTACCTATACATTTTTTTCCTTTAAGTACAAGATATGTATAAGTTACCTGTACTTGACGCTTCGTTTTAATACACCTGATGGCAATGAGTGAATTTTATTGCATTTCCATTTAATAAGTTTAAACAGGTTCGTCTAACCCATCAGTTACAAATTTTGTGATGAAATACAACTATGTATTACAGTAAAACCCGCTTAATAGAAACTGCAAAATGTCACTGTCTTTCTTTCACTTAAGCGGGTTTTTCACTTAAACGGACCCCGCTGAAGTGAAAAAAAATTTCACTAAGCGCAGTATTGATGCTAGAAACAATGGGGCAAAATTTTAAACAGCCTGATGTTAAGGTATTAGCATGATACTACTTAACAATTTGCTAACTTTAAAACTCTTTACTAGAATATTGTTAGCTTTAAACATTCGGTAACTAGTATCATACTTAACGTATTTTTCTAGCTGAACACGCCTAAAACAGTGACAGTGACACAACCCATTTTTGCAATTGTAGCTGCCAAAATGACACTTGGATTTAGTATGATACTAAAAATTTAAAATAGGCATTTGGCGATTTTTACTTTAGTAAAATGTAAAAAAGATAATACGATGCTAACGCGTTTAATATTTGGAAAAGCATGTTTTTAACTTAGCATCATACAAAAAATGCTTTACCGTCATACTAAATCGTCTAAAATTTTGCGCCAATTTTATTTATCTTTGAATTATGAAAATTTAATTTTCTTTTTATAAAATGTCAAAATACGTATACCACTTGAGCCATTTGAAATGTTGTTTTGGATTATTGACTGAGAGGACAAAGCAGTTTGTTTATAAAATGTAAATGTAAACGTTTGTGAAATAATCAGAAATTCAAATGTCATTGTCGTGGTGAAAATGGTGAAGGTGAAAAATAAAGAAGAAACGAAAGTATTCAGCAAATTCTTCGTTCTGTGCGATTATATATTTTTTTTTTCACTTAAGAGAGTTTTTTTCAATGGGAAGTATAAAATTGAGCTGAAAATATGTTTCAGTTATCCGGGTTTTTCACTTAAGCGAGTTTCGTTTAAGCGGAGTGTTTTAAAGGTAATTGGTCGAAAAATACTCGGGGATGAAAAAAAGTGTTTCAGATAAGCGGGTATTTCTCTTAAGCGGGTTTTACTGTATTACATTTTGAGGTAAGTCCAAAGAAGTTAGTGATCTAACAAAAATAAAAAAAAATAGTTTTTTAAGACAAAAGACTATTATTTTTGTCTCCTTTACATCTTTTGAACTCAGATGTCGCTACGCAACGTCTTTGCTATTTTTAAACTTATATCAACCATGCTCTGTAACATTATACCGGGGCGTTTACAAACACCTTTTCGTTTCAAAGATATTCGATGGTAATGAGTTTATTTTTCTCTTACACCATGCAGCCATAACATCCATAAGTAACAACGAATATATTGTGTAGTGAAGTTGAAAAATTTACATTTTGATTTCTTTTTAAATTCTATTTATAAATTTAGTTTATTCTATACAAAAAACTTAGGGTGTACTAACATATGTTTAGAAGTAATCTTCTTCACTAGATTTTAACTAAGAACATATTTAAGCATCTGGTTATCAGTGTTTGACTTAAAATTGATAGAAGTATTGAATATTGAAAACGAAAATACTACATAATAATGGAAAATTTAGAACAAAATCACACAATTTTAATTTTTTTTTGTTTTCAGAGTTTGAAAATTAATTTTCCAAAACTATTAACAGAAATACAATTAAAAACAAAATAAAATAAATGGTGCAAATACACCCTAAACGTCGCAAAAATATATAAAAAGAACAAAGACCTATAGCCAACGAAAGGTATTAATTAAAAAAAAGATATAGCATGCCATTGTAAGTTTTCATTTTTAATGCTTTGTTTTTACATTTAAAGACGATTTTTCAGATAATTGCCCCTCCCGCATAAACGGAGGGAAAAGACCCCTTCCAAACGATTTCGTCTCGACTCAACCTCCACTGCTCTAGCCTTTTGTCGCATCGGCATCTTATGTACAACACCATGTTTGGTAAAGGACTGGTTACGTTCAAATTGAACGATTGATTGCAATCACAGTAAACAATTCCAACATTAATCATTTCAGTTTTTGAATAAATGACCGACGACGCACGTATGTATGTTTCGTTCATTCCACAAATTGACACAGCCCTAAATCCACCTCCTAAATTGATTGGCGTACTCCATTTTCCGATCCGCCGTACAAAAATTTCGGCACATTTGACACCTATCAAAATAATCGTGTTCCAGTGGTTCCAGAACGTCGGCCGTGACACTATAGTTAATGTCTACGTTCTAAATCGAATGGCATACTCCATTTTCCGATCCGCCGTACAAAAATGTTTGCACATTTGACACCTGTGTTCACCTTGTAAAATGATTTGATTGAGAATGACTACAGCGACCGAAACGTACCTATATCGTTTATTTGAACGATTGAAATTGGGATCCATTAGTGGAAGCTATACGGATCACAATCACAAAGACCGAATCAACCTGTTTGACAAAGTGAACGATTTAATCTTTGACCATAATGATTGAAATAATGATTGATTGAAAAGATCGAATCTTTGAAGCATTGATTGATTCGATCTTTGAAAATAAACGATTGGCACAGCTCTATTTTACCGTGATTTTCAACGGTTTAAGAGGTTTTTGCAAAAAAAAGATTTGAAATAAAGAAATTGTTTTTTGAGACTAACGACATTAATTCTTTAGTGGTTACTTGGTTTCTAAGTAGCGTTTTAACTTCATAAAATTGTTTCTTTTTTATACATATAATTCGCTTAGCAGGATGTTAAACCAATTCAACCAAACTTTCGTAACGTACGCTAAAAAAAGCGCACGTGGTTCAGTACAGTACTTTCATTCGCAAGAGTGTGCTTTGCAGTTTCTCACTCCGCTTAGTTGAGTCAACAGATGCGAGCAATGAAGAAAACAAAGTAAAATACCGTCCCTCCAGCTCAGTGTGCTGTTTTCTGCCAAAAAATCTATTTAAAATGTAAATGGTCAATTCGGGTGGCAAACTAGCGACGTTATACGGTTCTCGGTGTGCACCGTTTGAAGATGTAAGTAGCGAAGTTTTTGCTATCTGAATGAAATTAACATTAATTTTCGGCACATTAAGGAAACAGAGTTTTATATATATATATACGATTTTCCACCCTTGAACCTCGCTCTAACTCTTCCCAACTTAAATACAAGCAAAAAGAAGACAGATCCTTGTGGTTTAATAAATGAAAAGAAATATTCACTTCTTGTGGTGGCGATGGCGGGTGGAGAAAAGAAAATTATTTTACCCTCGAAAAAGTAGAAAGACACCGAAGCTTTGAGATGAAAAGGAAATGCGCGCTTTATTTGTGTATCATTGTGAGATAATATGCAAATATTTGACAGGGGGATATGCTTATTTCGTTGAATGTGTGGGAAAGGAATAGAGTTTTATCGTCCTTTATTTGGCAGGGTAAGTGTTTCAAAATTCAGTCTATGCGGAAAGTAGAACCAAAGAAAAAAAATTAATAACGTTACGTTTGTTATTTTATAAATATAAAGGTGGAAATGTCGGTAATGATCCTTAATGAAGATAGGATGGCTTCTTAAGGACTATGGTATTTTGTATTATCTAAGCATATTCAAATGAGAGTGATGTGAGATTGCTACACAAAGGATATAAGATTTCAACGCCAATTTCAATTAGGTATTTTATTTTATCATCTAATTAGGAAATTCTTTCTGCCATACGCAAAGTCCTTTGGTTTTTTTTGTGATGGAATGATTGTGACTAATTTATTTGCATTAAATTCTAGATGGAGAAAAATTATTTTTTTTTCTTCTTTTAAATTCCAGAAAATTAGAACAAGAGAATCTTTACAATTTCCAAGGAAATTAATTAAATTAAAATACAGACCTAATTTTTTTAAATTTTACGAATTTTTCTCCTTTGCGTTATTAGAATGACGCAATAAATATTATTATTGAAAAATAATAAAAAAAAAAAAACAACTAGGTGAAGCACATTTTTTAAGTGCTATTAACTTTCCGAAGGCAAGGTTTTTTTTTCCTACATGAATAGCAACTGGGGTTGTTCATCACCCCCCCACATTTAATTTTAAATAAAACAAAATTTAAAAAGTTAAAAGTAATTTTTGTTTATTATGAGATCGCATGTTTATATTGATACAAAACGGAGAAGTCTTGTTTTTTTTAATTTTTTAAAATCTTAGTTCATAATTTTGTACATTGTATGTAGTCAAGGCAAATAAGTTTTAGTTTTTTATACCATGCAGGCAAATGGCATTTTACGCTAGAAGTTTGAACTTTTTTGTCGACTGTTTTCCTAGACACAGTGCAAATCTTGACTTGCCGGGGATTCATCACCAGAAGGTTCTTGGTTCCTATTTAGAATATCAAGTAAAGTTACTCCTAATTCTAACGTATTCCTCCTATAAGTGCACATATAAATTGTCTTCTATTTATTATATCCCACTATAAATCAAAATAGCTTTCATTATCAGAACAATCAGCAATTCTTCGGAAGTAATTTTCGTTTTGATTATCCGAAAACTAAGCCATTTTTTGTCTAAAAACCAAGCATCAAACAGAAAATAAAGTTGTCGCAAATAGCAAAGGGGGTGACTGATAACAATAGTTATAACTAAAATAAAAACTTTATCTGACACTTTAATACATGCATCTAAATGCTTACAATATAATAAGAGAATACACCGATCGACAGAAAGGCACCAACATAAAAAAAGATATTAGTATTTTCCTGCGGAAGGTTAAATTAGGTACCATCCCTATAGAGTTTTTCAAAATATTTGTAGGTACAGCGAGAAGCTCAGCAGATAAGAATAAGTTATGTCATGTCGGTCGGTTGATTTACCTACCAAAAAGTCAATAACAGTGTTGTCGTATTATCGCGAAATCTTCAAAGAGGTTAGTATTCCAAAAAGACCGAAGAGTCCTTCGATTGAAACAACAAGGTTTTATCAACAAAACCAAGCAACAGACTGCTGGCCTTAAACCGGGAGACTGTAATTTTTGAATTTTTTAATGTCGTATTTGATTGTTTTCTTAAATCCGTACCTCTAGCTTTTGTAAAATCGAGATCATCAGTTCCAAATTGGTACGATAGTGAAATTTAAAAAAGACGGACAGATAAGGGCCATAAAGGCAGGGCCATAAAGGCAGCAGTAGATAATTTAGGTAGAAATAAGTATTAGTTAAGTACATAGGGTAGTATAAAAGGATAATGCACTTTGCACTCAGACGGCTTCATACCTCTGATGTGAAAAGACTAAAATATGAATTTACGATTAATAGTGATGTTTTTTTAAAAATAATAACTTACTATGGTCAATATTTTAATAGGATTTTTAGTTTAAAATATCTGAACTATCTGCAGAAGGTAAAAAGAGATCTAAAATTGAATTCGAAATGCAAATTTATAAATAATGAGAAATGGAAATTTATAAATAGTAAAGTCTTCTCTATATCCGTCTGTTCTTAAGTCAAACGAAATATCTAGTCTCAAGACCCTCTTGTTATTAAACAACTTTTTTCAGATTTTTTTCAAAGTGCCTTCAACTGTGATACCAACATCTGTGATAATTTAAGCTGTGATTCTTCGAACTGTCATATATCCGACGAAAATATATAAAAAAAATAATAAAATAAAATACTGGCTATTTGAAACCTTTTTATTTATTTGACTATGATATAGACTTTAGGCCGTGTGCGAATTCGTTTAAAATTTCGATTAAATTTTATCCTAGATTAAATTTTGACATTTCTACGTACAGATTCACCTCACTAGTGTCAAAAATTAATCTTCGGATAAAATTTAACGCGATTTTAAGCCAATTCACACACGGCCTTAATATTAACTCTGACAAGATAGCAAAGTTTATATCTAATCTTGACGAGAATTGTATACCGAGGTCTGATGGTATTCTATTATTTTAAAAAACTGTGCAAAAAATTAGCTTCTTCCGCATGTCATCTTTCTTTAAATGTTCTTTGTTTTCTTGCCAATTTCCCTGTGTTTGGAAAAAGTCTTTTATAATCCCTCTACATAAAAAGGGCAGAAAAGACAGTCACTGTCTTGAATCGACATGGCTTTACGAAAGCTCACTCTGCTGTGACCTTTCTTATGTAGTTAACCGAAATTCGCATTGATGCATTTAAGAAAAAGAAAGAAGTTGACTGCGTCTTTATACAGACTTAAGTAAAACGTTTTATAAACTCTAGCATAATATCTTATTAAAAAGCTAAGAATGTTTGATTTAAGCGAAAATTTTGTTTTATAGCTTCAGTCTTATTTGTTAAATAGATCCTACTCAGTATTATTCAATGACTGCACGCAGCGTTGCCAACAGTGCAGATTTATTTGCATTTTGAAGATTTTTCACCCATTCCCAGACTTTTGAAATCTACAAAACTGCACTGTTGATTTTGTCTGCAGTAATGTGCCTAGAGAAATATTTTGTATACTGTATGCTGTCGTTTGCAAATGGAGCGAACGCAATCATCTTTCAAAAAAAAAATTTAACAAAATTCAAACGGCGGCGAACGCGGCTGAGTGGTTGATCAAAAGAAAGCTTTGGCTTCTTTTAAAAATGCCAACAAATTTTTTCGTTAAAACGGGGGAATTAAAATGAATGTTTTCCCAATTGTTTTGTCGATACTATCGATTCCTGTATCATCGCCAAAATATATGTCGAACGCATTTTCTGGCAAATCAATTAAAATAAAACCAAAAAAGTCATAAATTCCAGAACTCAAAGGAAACAATTATTACAATGTAGCAAGTTCCAAATGCATCCGAAAAGTCTATGATGCGCAAACTTAGCTTAAAAATTTTTTTGGCTGCTTTAATTTAAAATACTATTTTAAAAAACAAATTCGCCTGAGAAGTCATCGAAACAATTTTGTATTGTTGTATTGTTGTATTTTGGTATTATTGGTATATTTTAAGTAAAAAAATAGAAAATTGCTTAGTAAGGATAATGCTGCTGTTTGTTAGTTTATTAATTTTTTTTTTTAAATGTATCTTTCGTTAACCATTTTACTATATACATATGTATGTATTAGGCTCCTCCTGACACATGTAAAACTTTTAATTATTAATTTCTAAAATTTAATTCATAAAATGAGTCCGAAACGTCAAATTTTTACAAAGCATCAAGTTGGCGTTGCTGATGCGTATAAAAAATGTATAACTACCGTATCAAAACATTTTTTTTTACATTTTGGAACTCAAATCAACAGAGGCAATGTCTGACGAAAGTCTCCAGTTCACAATATAAGAGGACCATCGAATCGAATAGAGCGGTTCAAATGAATAAATATTCATATCTAGAGCGCTCAGCTTTTTTATCTTTATACTTCTATACCTTTTATTTGGGCTTTCGAAATAAACGCATAAAACTTGAGTAACTATAGGTACACATACATGTACACGACGGGTAACGACTCCCAAATTCAGTTTTCATCACTAGCAGGTATGGTCTCACCAAAGCAAAGGCTGTTTTCGAAAATGTCATCTTCGTCAAAAATGAATTCGCAAAAATTCTTAAACGCAAATTGCAAAAGCCTTTTGTTCGAAAATGCAAATACAAATTCTACTGAATTAGCACTGTGTTCGTTAATACAGTTTGCTTGATAGAAAACATCAACGCGGTGCAGCCGTGCAGTAAAAAATTTGAGGTGACGAAAAAGATACATAAAACGTTTTCTTCTTTACTATTTGTCAGATATGTACATATGTATAGGTGTGAGCTGCAAACAATATAATCAAGAATCTGAATTGTTGACACTATCTCAATAAATATATCTGTTTGTTAACGTTATACGATGTCGCAGAATTTGCTGTCAAAATCAATAGGAAAAAAACCCAAGTTTGCGACACTTGGTAAAAGTTGCAAGTAATCAAACAGAGTGAATGAATAGATTTTTCACCGAATTAATTTGGTTTTGTTTTTAGCTTTTCATCGAAAACGTCAAATGCGCTTGCAAAAAAAAAAATCATTTGATGTTTATCAAAAGGTTTGTTTACAAGCAGGACGATTGCAACTTCTTCATCACAATCGTTTTCCGTTCAAATTGGCTTTGATTTAACGTTTTTGAAAACGCCCGAAATCTGAGATTTAAGCTTGAAACCTTCGAGTATTTAAAGCGTTCACATTAAAAAAAAATAACACTTCGTCTTCTATGCCTTAAAATTCTATGGTCTTATTAATTAGATTTTTGGCTGTTTAAACTATGTCTAAGTATTTTGAAACGTTGTCTAAAGCAAGATAAAAAGAAAGATTACTTTAGCAAAAATTAGAAAGGTTTTTTAAAAACTTGGACGGCTGTCTAAAGTTAGACAATGTTTATTAATAAGACCACTAGTTTTTAATTTCGTTTTTGAACTACAAAAGTAAAGAATAAATATATTTCTATAACGGGGGGTACTCACGGTTACGAAAATTTAAAAAGGGGTACGGCAATGTCAAAAAGTTTGGGAAACGCTGGTACAGATGTATAGAAGAATAAATTCTTCGAAAAAGATTTTTGCGGTTTCTCTTAAGAGGTTTAGGCTGGGAAATCCCTACGAGCTCCCAGCATACATCAATATACATCAATATCCCTACGAGCTCCCAGCATACATCAATATACTAAAACTTAATGAGTTGCCTAGTCTTAAAATAATAAATGGAAATTTACTCTTTTTACCTTTTGTGCCAAATAAATTTTAATATTCCACAAAGAAACTTTATAAAAATACCAAACTGCATAATCAAACTGTCGTACTAATTATGAGCAATTTGTTCCTTTAAATGAAATGTTTAAATTTTTTTATCTGCTTAGTAATAATTAATTAATTAGTAATAATAAATAATAATAATTATTTGACCAATCAATAAATTTTTCAACTAAGTTCATATCATTATTTTTTATTCAGTTATTTTTCTAATTGTATTATAGATTTAAGTACCTAATTATGAAGAAGAGAACAAAAATAAAAGAAAACTATTTTTCTTGTTGTTTTAGTGGATTGTATTGAATAACCTTCAAATGGAAGATTTTTTGCGACCTTTAGTCCAATGCGTTTCGCCCAGGCACGACAGTTTGGCTGGGCTCATCAGTTAGATGCAGTCGTACCTTTCTAAGACGCAATTTTTTGGTCGATGAATACCTTCTCTCAATGATGAATACCTAATTATGTATTTATATGGAGCTATGTGAAATAAATAAATTATAGAAGAGAAAGAGAAGATTTCGATGCCTAACTTTTTACTAATTGAACTTGAACACATTAATTGGTGTAGCTGCAGCATATTGTATCACTGTCAAAGTTGAAAGGCACGCACCAGTGACGTGCCTTGGTGTTTTTAGAAGGGTGTTTGCTATATGTCTTTTACACCAAAATTCTTTAATTAATTGTAATAATTTGTATGAACATAATTCTGTATTTCATTATTCTGTAAATCAAAAATATTCTGCATTCTAAAATTCTGTTAATTCAAAATAACTCCAGAGATACTCCTGGAGGTTTTGTCAGTTCCTCGCAAGTTGCACTAGCTTTTTTTTTATTTATTTTTCTTATTTTTAGTTAGGTATACGAGTCTGGGATATAGGATGGTAGAACAAAAGCGTGTTCAAGAAAAAAATAAAAACTATATACCAAACTGAAAAGCTAGCATACCCAATACAATGCCCCGTATATTGACCAAACAAACTCAGCCGTCATACATCGATATATGAAAATGGAATATTAAACATGCAACCGCGTCGCAACCTTTTTTTGGCTTAAATGCTTGAGACGATGATCGGACATCCGACGATCCTCGGGGGGTTTTTCAATGAGAGAAACACATCGTTCAGCAGTATCGTTAACAACACGATTTAAGGCCCAAAAAGGCTGTAAATTCATTAAATATTGGTAAAAAAAAAAAAAACATTTTTTACGAGTCAGCACATTTTTTCTCCATAATTTTTGCGGTTTGCTCAAATGAAAAAAAAAAACAACTTATTTCAAAAATTGGACTTTGATGACTCCTACTGGCGAGCCAGTGCGGGTTACACAAAAAAACCAATAAGGCAATTTTAAAAGAAATTTTAAAATTTTGCTTGAGCACCGAGAAAAAAAAATTTGCGCAAATGAATCACCCTACTATACATACATGCATAATAAAGGGTGTCTCCTAATTCGTTCTTTATATTTTAGGGGATGATTCCTGGGATCATTCTAAGAAAACAAAATATTTTGGTGAAAAACTCTATCTGAGACGGGGAGGGGTAATTTTGCCTAAAATGGAAACAATTATTAAAAAGTAAAGAACGTACATACAATGCTATGCTATAACATTTTTGATAGTAAATTTACTATTCCTTTATTTACTTTTCAAAAATACCAAACTGCATAATCAAACTGTCGTACTAATTATGAGCAATTTGTTCCTTTAAATGAAATGTTTAAATTTTTTTATCTGCTTAGTAATAATTAATTAATTAGTAATAATAAATAATAATAATTATTTGACCAATCAATAAATTTTTCAACTAAGTTCATATCATTATTTTTTATTCAGTTATTTTTCTAATTGTATTATAGATTTAAGTACCTAATTATGAAGAAGAGAACAAAAATAAAAGAAAACTATTTTTCTTGTTGTTTTAGTGGATTGTATTGAATAACCTTCAAATGGAAGATTTTTTGCGACCTTTAGTCCAATGCGTTTCGCCCAGGCACGACAGTTTGGCTGGGCTCATCAGTTAGATGCAGTCGTACCTTTCTAAGACGCAATTTTTTGGTCGATGAATACCTTCTCTCAATGATGAATACCTAATTATGTATTTATATGGAGCTATGTGAAATAAATAAATTATAGAAGAGAAAGAGAAGATTTCGATGCCTAACTTTTTACTAATTGAACTTGAACACATTAATTGGTGTAGCTGCAGCATATTGTATCACTGTCAAAGTTGAAAGGCACGCACCAGTGACGTGCCTTGGTGTTTTTAGAAGGGTGTTTGCTATATGTCTTTTACACCAAAATTCTTTAATTAATTGTAATAATTTGTATGAACATAATTCTGTATTTCATTATTCTGTAAATCAAAAATATTCTGCATTCTAAAATTCTGTTAATTCAAAATAACTCCAGAGATACTCCTGGAGGTTTTGTCAGTTCCTCGCAAGTTGCACTAGCTTTTTTTTTATTTATTTTTCTTATTTTTAGTTAGGTATACGAGTCTGGGATATAGGATGGTAGAACAAAAGCGTGTTCAAGAAAAAAATAAAAACTATATACCAAACTGAAAAGCTAGCATACCCAATACAATGCCCCGTATATTGACCAAACAAACTCAGCCGTCATACATCGATATATGAAAATGGAATATTAAACATGCAACCGCGTCGCAACCTTTTTTTGGCTTAAATGCTTGAGACGATGATCGGACATCCGACGATCCTCGGGGGGTTTTTCAATGAGAGAAACACATCGTTCAGCAGTATCGTTAACAACACGATTTAAGGCCCAAAAAGGCTGTAAATTCATTAAATATTGGTAAAAAAAAAAAAAACATTTTTTACGAGTCAGCACATTTTTTCTCCATAATTTTTGCGGTTTGCTCAAATGAAAAAAAAAAAACAACTTATTTCAAAAATTGGACTTTGATGACTCCTACTGGCGAGCCAGTGCGGGTTACACAAAAAAACCAATAAGGCAATTTTAAAAGAAATTTTAAAATTTTGCTTGAGCACCGAGAAAAAAAAATTTGCGCAAATGAATCACCCTACTATACATACATGCATAATAAAGGGTGTCTCCTAATTCGTTCTTTATATTTTAGGGGATGATTCCTGGGATCATTCTAAGAAAACAAAATATTTTGGTGAAAAACTCTATCTGAGACGGGGAGGGGTAATTTTGCCTAAAATGGAAACAATTATTAAAAAGTAAAGAACGTACATACAATGCTATGCTATAACATTTTTGATAGTAAATTTACTATTCCTTTATTTACTTTTCAAAAATTTTGACTTTGAAATTTAATTTCTCAAAAACTGTTCATTGAAAGAACTTGATATAAAAAACAAATAAAAGAATGGAATATTTACTTTAAACAGAGTTTTAGCATACAATTGTATATAATTTCTTTAATCTTTAATAATTTTTTCCATTTTAAGTCAATTTTTTAGAAATTTCCCCTTCTAGCCTCAGGGGGTGGCAGATAGAGTTTTTCTACGAAGATTTTTTAATAATACAAATTCTATCTACTACTGAAATAAATCAGCCAAGTAGAAGACTTAGCACTATTTAATTGGACTTGTTGAATTATGGATTCAAAATAGCTTTTAACGGCCTTTAGTCCATAAAAATTGGCGTTTCGTCCCGACGATCTCACTCGGAATCATCAGTTGACTAGTGAGTGCCTTGTCAATACGCAATTTTTTTTGAATACCTACAATATTGCAACTAAAAAGCAGAGGTACGGATCGGGTACCGTATTAAGTGTTGCATTTCTTCATGTGGCGCCAAGAGAAAGGATAATTTAACCACGAAATATTTCTAATTTCCCTCCCTCAAAAAAAAAAAAAAAAATAAAATTCATCCGTTTTGATGACAACCATAAAAAATCTTCAACTGCAAAACTATTCTATCTGCCCATATCTACCCAGTCTGACAAAAAAAGTATTCGCACCTTAGCCTCTCCAAACTTGATTTGAACTGAAGTTGCTGAACAGCGTTGCCAATGTGGCACGATCGTGCTCTTATGGCACTTTTTCATTTAAATGGCACTGTGGCACTCAAAGACTTAAAATGGCATTTTGCTTTCAGTGTAGTAAAATAATATACGGCCCTATCGAGGTAACCGTCGGAGCGGAATTCTCTCCGATTTCCTACGAATCGTAGACATTTTGCTTCGAGGTAGTTCTCCGACCAGCAAAATGTCTCCGATTCGTAGGAAATCGGAGAGAGTTCCGCTCCGACGGTTAACTCGATAAGGCCGATAATAACCCATGGTACAATAAATCGCCTTTCCCATAAAGTAAGAAAATCATATTTGTTGTGTAAACGAGATAATGAAGACAAAAATGCATTGACAACATTTCTTACCTTCTAAAAACTTATGGTGGTAAGTTATTGACAAAATTGCTTTCTTATAAAATTTTTATAAAGTTCTCTTCTTTTATTTTTATAATTCTTGTTAATTCCTAAGTTTTATTTGACGTGCAATTGATTAAATTTAATTAAGTCATATACAAAACTTATTTACTATTAATTTCTGCTAATGGCACGCTGCTGCTGAAACATAAAAAGGAAATACTGAAAACAAAAACCACCCTTGAGTTGGATATGTATGTTGTTTGTCGTATCTGTTTCTCTATCTTGTTTCAGGTACGTGCATTAAGAATGGCAAAAATGTTGCTTTTGGCTGCGAATTAAATATTTCTTAAGGGATAAGATGTTCGATAACCAATTCGACCTGCATGATCATAAAATAATCTAGAAGCAGTGCAACTAAAGCCATCTACTTCAAAGAAGGGAACTTTAACCTTAAATTTCCTTAAGTTTTGAACAAACTCTGACCGTGCTTTCTGAAATAAGTAGATAAGAAAATGCGCAACTGCATTGTTGGTAAACAGATTTTTATCAATCAGATACAGGAACACTCTTTAAGTCCCACCTAATATTTTGTGTAATTTTGAACAGAATTGTAGCATATCTTCTGAAATTATTCCGAAAATGCATGCACTGCTGCATGCTGCAGACCGACGTTGACCAGACATGCACGCACAGTGACACCCTTCGACTTTCAAGTAAGATTTCTGAAATTTTGGACCCAATCGGTATGGTGGTTTCAGAGTCTATAAGGAGCATACATAATAATACATCCATTTATATATAGATTTTTAACATGTTTTTTGAACGAGTAAGTGTTTCAAAGCTAGAGTTCAATAGAGGCAATAATGTGAGGTTAAAAACATAAAACTAAAAATGTTAGCCCAAGCCCAGTAATATAAATAATATTCATCTACATATTTTTATTTTTTCTTGTTAGCAAAAATATTTGTCCTACTCCTTTTTATTCCTTGGTCTCTTATTTCTATGTTCAAACCCATCAGTGACTCCAGCACTCGACAGACTAAAACACAATTTTGCCAGAAAATAAGGATGTGCCCTGAATTTAAATTACTCAAAACAAGGAAAGTTACATTGATAACGACGAGACATTTGATTCATGCAACTTGTGCTCTCTTCCATTTGCAGATAATTCTTTTGACACTATGCTACAATACCCAAGCATGCATATAAATCCTTAACATCTCGACAACGAATCTGATAACCCAACTAGGACATCACGATCTTTTTCCAAAAAAAAGAAATAAGACAAAAAAGAAAAGAGTACCTATAGAAGATGTGAAATGCCGTAAAATCCTTCTATTACAAGAATCACTTGACTGCCAATACATAGGTACTATACCAACTACTGCTCTGCACGTACTATTCCAGCGACAAAACGACGACGACAGCACGCTTCAGCCTCCAGCGCGAAATCGGAGATGGCAGCAGGATTTCACAGCAAAATCCCAACGAAACAATCTTCTTCGCAATTTGAATTCAATCATAGATGTTGAAACACTGAATTTATTCTGATATGGATTTGAGAACTGACACTTTCAAAGAAAAAAAAATAATTTAATAATAAAACTGAAACATTATGATATTGGATAAGTCTCACGCACTTGCTCATAAATGATGATAGACCGAGAGCTGGTGAACGTTTTGCTCAAAGAGTTTTATACCGCTCCAAACTTTGTGAGCGTGGCATTTGTACCAGTGAAAACAACACGCCATTAATCTTTCAGCGATATCGCAGCCCTAAGACCACCATAATGCACTTTGAAAATGCAACAAAAAAAAAAAAAAAAAAAATTTGTTCACTTGTTCACCAATGAATTTCAGTTTGGGCAGATACAAGTTATTTGGTAACCGAATTTGGATCAATTTGGAAAACTTTTATTTTTCGTTGCATTGTAAAAGTGCATTATAGATGTGTTAGAGCTGCGGTATTGATACCATGTTGATGGAATTTAGTTTGGATAGTTACCAAGTACTAGTGAACAAATTTTGGAGCGGTATAAAACCCTTTTTGTTTTTTTTTTGTTTGTTGCATTTTGAAGGTGTTAGGGCCGCAGTCTCGCTGCCAGACCGATGGAATTTAGCGTGGACACATCTCAGCATTATGCTCACAAACTTTGAAGCGGTGTAAAACACTTTAACTTCGCTCATTTTCTTGGAGTTTGAAAATGCATTATGGTGGTGTTAGGGTTGGAGTATCGCTGGCAGACCGATGAATTTCAGTTTAGACGGATAAAAACTATTATGTGAATAAAATTTAGAGCTGTTTGAAAAATTTTTTTTTTTTTTTTTTTATTTTGAAATTTGAAAGTGCATTATGGTGGTGTTAGGGTTTCGGTATCGCTGGTAGACCGACAGAATTTAGTTAGGACAAAAAAAAATTGTATGTGAACAGCATTTGGAGCGATTTAAAAAAAAAAGTTTATGTTCCATTTTGAAAAGTGCATTATGAACGTGTTAGAGCTGAGGTTTTTCTACCAAATTGATAGAATTGAGTTTGGACACTAACGACGTACTTATGAAAAAAAAATTGTAGCAGTAAAAACGACTTTTTTTTTTGCATTTTTAAAGTGCATTATGCAGGTGTTAGGGCCGCAGTTTTGCTGCCAGACCGATCGAAATTAGTTTGGACACATCTGAGGTTTTTCTACCAAATTGATAAAATTGAGTTTGGACACTAACGACGTACTTATGAAAAAAAAATTGTAGCAGTAAAAACGACTTTTGTTTTTTTTTTTGTTGCATTTTTAAAGTGCATTATGCAGGTGTTAGGGCCGCAGTTTTGCTGCCAGACCGATCGAAATTAGTTTGGACACATCTTAAGCATTATGCTCACAAAATTTGGAGCGACATAAAACACTTTAACTTCGTTCCATTTTTTTGCATTTTCAAAGTGCATTATGGTGGTCCTAGGGCCGTATATCGCTAAAAGATTGATGGCGTGTAGTTTGCACTGGTACAAATGGCATTCTTACAAAGTTTGGAGCGGTGTAAAACTCTTTGAGCAAAATATTCACCAGCTCTCGGTCTATGAGTATTTATAAAAATATTTCATGTTTAGTTATAGGTGCGTTAATGAGTTTTTACGAATCAAATTGTTTTTTTATCAAATACCGTTGGTTGCGGGTACATAGTTGCTCTCACTGATCTCTATAATACACTGGATAGTGGATTCCCTACAAAGTATAACAGCTTTTCTACTTCCAATTGAAGATGACAAGTACGAAGGCAACTCAACACTTTAGGTATGTTCAGTGAGGCAACTCAACACTTTAGGTATGTTCAGTGAGGCTTTGGCAAAAACCAAAGTGGAATTTTTAAGAAAAAAAAGCAAAAGAAACGTCACTTGTTTGTAAATTTGATTTTTTGTAACTTAAAATAATTGTAAAAGTGAATTTAAAATATTTTAGTTGCAGTTTTATAAAAAAATTTGCATTTCATTATGTTATACAGTTATACCGTTATACAAAAAAATAGGCAACTCAACATTATAACAATTCTCAAATGGCATCAACTTTCTTGTATGGATGCGCTATCCAGTGTATTATAGAGATCAGTGGTTGCTCTGGACAAATTTCAAAATAGCATCAAGAGCATCTATTCATAGTCTAGGGCAATACAATTTTAAAAGATGGTATATAGTTTCTGATCCAAATAAAAAAGGAAGTGTTTCGTTTGTTTAACTGCTCAAAACGCGAGATACAGTCTTAGTTGTTAATAAAAACTATCACAAGGATTTCAAAATTGGCCAAACTAAAAAAAATCGACAAATCTAATATTCATTCATACAACAGTTTTAGTTGTTAATAAAAACTATCACAAGGATTTCAAACTTGGCCAAACTAAAAAAAATCGACAAATCTAATATTCATTCATACTTCATTTTAAGTTAACACGGCAGAATTGTTCCAGTCTTTCCACACTTTATCAAATCGTGGAAGTATTCTAATACGTGTGTAGCACACAAGCACTGATTAATGAAAAATACCCGCGTGTCGAAACGATTATACATATACTAATAGTATGCATGCATGTTTTATGAAGTTATCCATCCGTTGAACGCAAAATTTGGTGAGTTTTAACTATTTGCTCGCTATCACATGTTAGAAAGACCATTGCATAATCATTATACGAATTACTGGCTGAACAGACTGATGACGGAGACGGAACTGGAGCCGGAGATGGAATAGCTGTCAAAATATTGAATACACGCAAATTCAATGTTGCGAACACAACGGAACGAACACAACTTTTAACTTTTCACGTACGGCACTTTTGACGTTTCAAATTGTATGAAGAAAAAAAGCAACTTTTTGGGTCGGAAAAAAATATTTTGGTTATTTGTATCGCGAAAAAAATTATTTATTAAAAGGAAAATTATTGGAAACAAAAATGTGAATTCTGAGCTTGTACACAAGAATATTCTTTTGTTTTTCTTCAAAATACATTCAAAGCTGTACAGGTGCATTATGGACAGGTAAAAAAAAATAACACACAACACTTTTTGTTCTGTCTGCAGCTCCAGCTCCGTCATTCTAATGCGGTCCAGCAGTTAAAGGCCCGACCCATAGAATCCGTCACATGCGTTTCGTCGCTGTAAACAACTGACAGCTCGATTAAATACACACGTTCTTATGAGAAGTGACCTATAGGCGACGCATGCACCGGATGCAACACAAAAAGAAGCTAAACTTTTAACTTTTCTCTCCACAGGTCCGTTGACATCAATTATTGTCAATAGTAGATTTGTTCGATGATGGCATTGCATTTGGTTCATTGCTGTTCTCTGAACTCGTTCTGATGAGATTTGTTCACCCTAGTTTAATAAAAATTCGCGTACACATCAAATTTTTTAATTTTGATGATTATTTTTGATTGATTATTTTTTTTTTTATAGATAACGTCTACACAGATAGGTAAATTTATTCGAGCATATATTGAGCGTGAATAGAAAGGGTAGACGAAACAACTTTTTCACGCTTGCGGAATTGGACCCTAGCTTCTGTATTTTTGTTACAAATCGATATACACGACAAAACTGACAAAATATGGTACTGTCTGCAAAATTTTTACCATTTTTCTTTTAAATCTGCAACAATAAGGAAAAACACAAAGAAGAAAGGGCGATAACTCTGCTATTTTGTAAACTATTGCAAAATACAAGCGAAAATAAGCTTGCTTATTATTTTATTTATTTTATCTATTATTTTGCTAGTTTTGTGACCTTTGTCCAGCATACGCATATACAAGATATAAAATAAAGCAAGTTTTATAAAAATAGCTGACCTTCCTCAGTGCGCAATAGGTTCGAAAAATCGAACGCACTTTGGAATTTGAATTAAGCTGTCAAAACAACGCAACGTATCCATTGGGTCACCCCTATCCGTTGCATAAGGCCCGATTCACACAGAAGTGGCTCATGGTTCTGGTCCTGGTGTGTCATTGGCATGCTTCGGGGGTGGAGTGGGTGTGATGTACTCAATTTACACAGAAGTGACAATGAACCGACATTTGTCAAAATGAATTGAAAACGCAAAGTGATTTAATTAGAATTGATGCAAAGGAATGCATTTTTTAGTATTTGGAAAATTTTCCTAATCGTTGTGATTTTTTTTAGATTTTTTTTAACACAAATAAAGTGATAAAAATACTTCACAATAAAAAAAGTAGTAGCACAAATAATAGAGTTACATAGATATCGAATCCCATACAAACAATAATGATAACTTTTTCGATGTTTTTTGCTTGTAATCACTTTTTCTTTTTTCTATAAAATCGAATCGGTTGGCCAAAATACTTGTGTACTATAGCTGGTGTTTTGTTTATATGTGCATGTGTGTGTATCTATCTTTTATATAATCATATATAGTATATAGGGCCCACAAATTTGATTAAACTGGGACGTACGTCTACGTCCCAGTGATCATATTTTTTTCTTCTGCATGCGATATCTATGGAACTATAGTGTCTGTGGTAGTAGTCTCATATTCAATCTTCAAGTGATTTCGATATGGCGTGCCGGTTCACGTAGGCCACTGGAGTTTTCAATATGGCGTAGCGATGACATGTCGCACCATACACTCACCTCGTCATCTGTGTGTGTATTGTCCCATAAGAGAACATGAAAATTCCACAACGTGGCATATGTATGCACCACGCCAGAACCATACCAAAACCATAAGCCAGTTCTGTGTGAATTGGGCCTAAGTCAATATCAACGGATCTGTTGCCGCAACGCATGCGACGGATTCTATGGGTCGGGCCCTTTACAAGTTCACCGATGTGTGAACGTTTATCAGTACGGGAGATATTAAATAATTAGTTCAAACGTAGGAAGGCGGTGAGTTCCTTCTAAATGGCTAAATTTTGAATCTTGTATCGCTGCCATTATTGATAATTTATCCTTTCTAAGGAAATCGTGCCTTTGTATACAGAATGGGTATAAGATGCACCAAACTGCTGGAGCGAGTAGGTTGGCTTAAGACAAGAAAAAAATCGTATGGGAGGGGGGGTCTATTTAAACATCTGAGGCTATGAGGCTTATTTTTTACCAAAGAGGCTTTTTTTTCATTCTATTTTATTGAATTCAGATTTTTAGTAAATATTTCTACCGATTTAAAAAATATATTTGGAGTATTTGCAGAAAAAATTATGAAGTTTAAAAATGTTTATTTTCCTTGTTAATTTAAACATCTCTTGAAGTCAGTTGAAAAGATTTTTGTCTTGTATTATAATTTAAAAATAAAACAAAGTTCAAGAATGGACTAAACACACCAAAACGATTTTTAAAGATAAAAATTGTTATAATTTGCAAAAATCTTTAGTTTTTACTTCAAAAATGATGTATGATTTTAAGGGCAATCTCAATTCAAACTGTACTTAAATATACATATTTTATATTCATACATAACTATGTGATCAATGGACATACATAACTGAATTAGAGTTCCTATACTCGATGTTTTTCATAAATTATATCCTTTTTTGTTTTTTTTTTTTGTTGTTGTTACTACATTTAATTTTTAATATTTAACGTTAACTTAAAAAAAATAAGTGAGGTTTTTTTCCATAGAAAAAGGCATGATTTTTTTTTCAATTGAGGCATTAACTTGTCAAAGTTCACCTGCATGTAATGGGGTTCAATAGTGTGTTTAGCTTTAAGACACCCCTCCTGCCTCTCCTGTGGCACTTACTCCATCAAAACCTATGACAACGTTGTAGAGGAGGGTTAGTGAAATATCTTTGTCGAAGATAATTTCTTAAAATTGTAAACTTTCGCATCAACTTTTGCATTTTAAAAATCAAAAGTCACATTAATGGCGGTTTTAAACACCTCTCTCGTGCGAAATTTGTTATCCCTGCTCGAAAATTTGTACTAAAGAATGTAGCCTGATATTTAGGCTTAATTTAAAGACTCCAGCCTTGAAGATCCGATTACTAGGACGAAAGTTATAGCTTCGAAAGCCAACCATACTGCTCTATTTTGAATTATTACTGAAGTGAAAATTAATGAAAAATAATTCAACATCGAGTTATATTGTTGGTCTCGTCGACCTTAAATGTATGTCAGTCTAATACACGTCATCAGAACTAACAAATTTCAAAGTATTAATGAATGTACTCTTCGAAAAGGTCGAAAAAATTAAATATGAAATGCCGTTAGCGATATTCAAACTTAAGTACATAGTACAAAGCTGCTGGTAAGAATGGTCTACTAGCCGAAATATTCATCGCTATCAACTAGAAAGAAATCTCAAAATCGTCAACTTAGACAAAACTTCATTTTTTGTCATTTCCTTATGATCGCACTAGCTTGAGTAAGAGAGAGTGAGTTGAACGATCCCATATATGCCATCTCAAGTGCAGCTTGTAGCGAGTGGAAAAGTTAAAGTTGAGTCAACTTTTGCCGCAGCAACTCCTCTTGCTGCAGCTGCAGCTTCACATTTTAGCGCTGTACACTATTTTCGTATCTTTCATCTTTGACAGTGCTACATGCTGCAGCTTCACCATTGTGTTCGGCGAGTTTAGGTCTCAGTATCCATCCTATCACTATTTATCATGTTACTTCTTTGACCGTAAAAAGAACAATGTTTTGGAAATCTTCTGATTTTCTAGCTTCAATATAATTTTAATAGGCGTTCTCATCCTCAACATCAAATCCAATACATGTCCCTTGAAGGATCAAGTTAGAACAAAAGAGAATAGAAATCACAACTCATCGTGCATCAGTCGCTTCGCTCCCCGAAACGTAGCTGCTTAGAATGTTTGATGATAGTTCTATGCTGCTGATGATGGTGGCAAGAGCAATGAAGAACCAGAAGAAAGTCATCGAACATCTCCAGCAACAAATGTCAACGACATTTTTGGCGAACGTTAACAACGGTGATGATGGTAATTTGATTTCAGGACATGATTCATCGCTCTTTTGGTATTAAATTGAAATCCCCGAGGCGGGTCGGTTTGATTCAGTTCAGGTCGGGTCGGGTCAAATGGATACTTAAAAAAAAAAAAACCTTCTGTCTGGGTAATGAAAAAAAGCGGAAAATTTTCTACAAAATAAATGTTCGATGCTAATTTTTAACCCCAACAAAGAAAAAAAAACGAAACAAAAAAACAAAACCTACACTGCGTTGGACTCAGTCTGTTGTCTTACAGTGGAGTAGAAAGATGGAATTTAAGACTTAAATGAAACAACCCTCATTGAACCACCCTCCAGTGTCAGCCCAGACCCGTAGGACAATTTAGCTTCATTTTCCAAACCTATTCAAGTGCATATCGTTAAAATCAACACCCCCACTCCCCAAAATCTCGTCGACCTTAAATGAAAGGTGTGAAATCAAAAATTAGGAAAAAAACAGAACAAAAAAAAAAGGTAAAAAATTGGGTTCCCCATCAAATTCACCCCACTACGAATAGGGGAGTTGATTTGAAGAAAGCAAAGTAAACATTTTTGATAGGCAAACCACGTAGCAGAGCTGCCATTAATTTTTTTTTTCTTTTTCGACAAAATTATTTGAATTCTCTTCCATTGACAAACTCTATAGGATTTGTCATTTGTCGAATTTAAATTTCAATTTGGCCAAACAATTTTGTTGGGTTTTGTTATTCTTGTGTTCTGCTGCTGCCTATGCTCCCGCTCATGACGTCGTATGGAGTGAGTTTTTAGGGGTACATTTGCGATAAATATGCGCGATCATGATTCGTGAGCGTGTGTGTTTGTGTTATTTGTTTTGCTTTCTTTTTGATGAAAGGTGTGAGAAATCTCAACGCTCAACCTAAATTGACAGGTGAAATTTCAACACACGGCGCACACTAAAAATCAATTTCGTCACCACGACCGCTATTTACACAAGAATAGATGAGCTTTACGTATATGAAAGAGTGAACGTAGGTGTGATTTGATATACTACCTGTACCATCACACGAGTGTAGACAATACACACATTAAAAACGGTTTTGTGAAATTGCGTAGGGAAAATTGGATGATTCTGAAATTGTTTCTTAGGGGTAATTCCGCTTGCTTGAGTTTTGTTGACAAATTACATATCGGTTTACCTATCTATCCATGTGTGGGATTTTTGGAAAACAGACACACATGCCGTAAGGTGTGTTGTGACAAACAATAGAAGCGGAATCATGGATTTATATTTTGCAATCAGCTCGTATCAGCTGAGTTCTTCTTTTAAATTCTATAAGGACGAGAACTCTGGTATCGAAAGGCTTTAAAAGATATATTTTTATACTGTTTCTTCAAGCTATAATTTATCGGGGTCTATATGGTAAATTAACAATGTAAACAAAGTGTAAACATTTAAAAGTATATCGAAATGAACTCAACAAAAAATTTGTGCCAACAAAGGCCCTCATTGGGCCAAGTGTTGATTCAAAATTATTATAATTACTATTACATATTTACTGACTGACCTGGCGAGGGGAGAATATGATAACTTAGGCGCCAAGAAATGATAACAGGTTTTTGTAGGACTGTTCGATACAAGCGTTTTGTACTACGGGTGGTGGGCTCTATACCCCCACTTCGGCGGAAGGCGGAGGGGCAATTTCATAAAAAAAATTACTAAATTAAAAATTTTTTAAATATATAAAAATAACTGTAGGTAATACTTACAAGTAAGTGTTATACCTTTGTTTTTTAAAGCCAATGCTCTGTTCTCTTAGCAGGTTTATAAATCAAGTAAAATCTATGCGGAGTTAAAAAAAAAACAAAACTGGTTTTAAACTCAAAGTTTGGGGAAAAAAAAACATAAAACAAAGTTTTAAGTGTAGGTATTTTTTCAAAACTATAAAATTATATACTTTTTTTTTTTCTGAAATTCGTTGCTCTAATTACATATTAATAAATAACTGAAAAGTAGGTATACATGATTTTACGTGTTCTAGTTTTTGAGAAAATTAACAAACCTCCTTTTTATTAGATTTTTACTTGTTGATTATTTTTCTTTGATGATTATTAAAAAATTAGTTCTTTCTTTGAGGTATAGTACGGTAAGTTATTTAGCTTTACCCAGAATGCACCGTGACGAGGTACACTTATCTACATTGCATTCCACGTCCAAGTCAGCCAGTCAGTGGCGGTCGGTTAATTATGTCTTAAAAATGTATGCTATTTTCGTCAATGAAGTCATCGTCTGTAGTTTCCTTTCTGTCAAGTTCGTAGAGTTCGTTAAGTTCGTCGTTGATGGTGAGTAGAGTAGCCTACACTTTCAAAGGTGGGCGGATCAAAATCTTGAAGCTACACATTCGGCTCCATCCGCAATGTATGGGTAGGTTAGGTACACTTTTTTCATATCCATCAAGAACTCCATAATTTGAGAGCCCATATCTTCTTTCTATTTCTTTTCGAGGCAATGTTTTCGATAGAAAAACAGGGTCATGTATTGGTGAAGTAAACCACCTTCCATAAGTAAACCACCTGCCCATAATTTCGTAATGGCTCTAACTACAAAATGTATGGCATTTTTGGAGTTGTGGCATTGCCTAAATCGAAAAATTTGTAGTTAGGGCCATTACGAAATTATGGGCAGTATTGTTCTTCGACACAAAATGTTTTTTGACTCTCTTTATTTTAATTCTATTTTGATTTTCCAGATCATTTATGGTGTTGGTGTGATCGTTTTTATTAACATTATTCACCTTTACTGTGGTTTTTGGTGTTATGAACCGTGCTCCCAGGGAATATTTTCTCAATGCCTATTAATTTCCGAGCGCTATCGGTGCAAATGCCAATCGTATTCGGGTTAACGTACTTGTGTATGTAGGGCAGCGGTGCCAACTGAGGCTTTTTTATGCCTTTTAGGCATTGTTTCACTGCCTGAGGCGTTGAGGCTTATTTTTTTTCAAAAAGGCTTTTTTTTATTTCATACAAACTGGATTTTTTTTTAAATTTATTTGTTCTTATAATTTATTTATTAATTTATTGTTTAAAGCATTCTAAAAAAATCTTGGCCAACAATAATTTTTATCTATATTACTATTTTCCAAAAGATTTTGTTTGTTTAAGTAAAAAATATTAGGTGAGGCTTTTTTTTATTGAAAAAGGCATCTTTTTTTTTCTCAAGTGAGGCATTATTCTGCCCAAAGTGGTTGGCAACGCCGATGTAGGGCCACAAATCAGTTTTACATTTTGAGTTGACTTTAAAGTAAAGTCCGATTTTATCCTCTTTACAATACAACCCTAGCACCACGATTGTCATTTGTTCAGTTATGCGGCCTCGGTGGTATTTCCTTTTTGTTAAAAATGTTTTATCAATTTGAACTGTTTTCCCTTCACCCCCGATGTTTATAACAACGTGTGACGCTATAATCTCAGGAATTTCTCTGCAATAGTTGTAATAATTTATTACTGTGGATTTACCCAACTCATTTTTCGTATCATGATGGCACCAAGCGAGTAAATGCTAGATTAATTTAATTTTTAATATAAAAAAAAAATAATAACAATATAATATAAAGAAAAACAAATCTGTAATTCATGTTCAAGATCTTACTAATTTACCTGAAAAACTGTGATAACTGTAATTATAATGATGAACGGAATAACTACGGCAACAACTTCCCGAATCTCTAATCGTAATTGTTACCCATGAAAAAATAGGCCAAAGGATGGGTTGATTGATTTTCTGCACGTTTTGTCTTCTTTTTTTTTTTTTTTAACTTTTTGTTCAGCATCGCCAAACCCAGCAAAAATTACTGTTATTATTACTATTTTATTATTTTCAACATTCATTGGTATGCTGCAACAGGATGGGGGAGTTGATGTTTTACAAGGAATGCTAAGTGCAACTTCTTCTAAAAAAAATGTTTTCTTTTCGTGGTCGATATTAAATCTTCCAATAAACAAAAAATGGAAAAATTGCTAAGTTTAGGATGAAGCAGTGGAAGCAGCCACCATTGTTTATTAAAAAAAAAAAAAAAAACACTAAGGGTAAGGGTAAGGGGGCATTTGCACCATAATAAAAATTATTTCTCAATTTTGTTTTCTGAGTAATTACACAATGAAGGGCGTGTGAAAATTGGATAGGGGGTGCTTAGTACATGCAAATCGGCTAAATTTACAACTTGAAATCTAATTGTTGGATTTTGAAGCTAAGACTTCTTAAATGAAGATTAAATGTAATGCAACACAAGTGCATGCACAAGGAGGGGTAAGGGGGCATTTCACCCCTAGTAAACATAATGTTTCTAATTTTTTTGCTGATTAACTACACAGTCAAGGGTGTACGAAAGGGTGATACGGGGGCGCTTATTACATACATGCAAACCGGATTAATTTTACCTTTTGAGTTCTAATGGTTGGATTTTCAAGTTTGGATTTTTTACGTGAATTCATAAACATATACAAAGAAATTAAATGTTTGTGGGAAAACAGATTTAAAATTTCAATCGTATGAAAAGCTCCGAATAATGCTTAAAGCAGTTGATAAAAATGCAAGCACACACAACCCACAAACATAATTTAAGCAAAATCATTGTCAATGTTCATTGACACGTGCAGAGGCTTATTTTCATCAATGTTACCTGACAAAAAAAACGTCAATGTTATCTGATAAGTAACATGGTTGGTGTGTAGGGCTCTTTAAGCTGAAAATTTTCGAGTGATGATTTTAAATCATCTTTTTGTTTGATATTTGGTTACCATAAAGTTTTACTGAAGAAAACCCGGGCAACGCCTGGTATTATCGGCTAGTGTCATATAGATGTCTTCTTTTGTTCCGATAGAGTAAAGATTTTTCTCGACGGTATCCATGATTTTGTTGACAGTGTCCGCGCTGTCAAATTGAAGAACCATTGTTGTCTTGTTTGTTTGCCGATTACTGAATTCTTGTTATTTGTGAAGTGATAATTTCGCATTTTCGTTGAGATTAAGAAAGCTTATACCTACTATGTTTCCACCAAAGATTTATCTCAGTTTATATTAAATAAATCTATTCAGTCTTTCAACCCCACAAAAAGATTAAAAAGTAGATTTATTTTGACAGTTTGCAGATGTTGTTTCATTTTTTCTAATGAAGTCTAAGTGAGACAGAAAGTTTCCTGTATGTGTACTTTTCAATGAATGTACCTATTCAGTGTGAATAGGTTTATACGCATTACGGCGTATAAACAGTGAAGTATGTATGGGGGGGGGGGAATGCTGACCCCCCATTTAAAAATAATTCTTATGGATGTACATAATACATCATAGAAGAAAACCGCACAAACTTTAAAATGTTTCCCGTTACTAATTTTTTTACATGCACATGATGTGTTTCAAGTTAATATAAACGAAGGCCAGTCTTTAATCTGCCTTTGTGAGAATAGTGTTTATTAAAAAAAAACACAGAATAGTGTTTATTAAAAAAAAAAACACTATTCTCACAAACGCAGATGAAAGAATGGCCTTAGTTTATATTAACTTGAAACATTATCTTGAAGCATTATTCGGAGCTTTTCATACGATTGAAGTTTTAAATCTGTTTTCCCACAAACATTTAATTTCTTCGTATATGTTTATGAATTCACGTAAAAAATCCCGACTTGAAAATCCAACCATTAGAACTCAATTGGTAAATTAATCCGGTTTGCATGTATGTAATAAGCGCCCCCGTATCACCCTTTCGTACGCCCTTGACTGTGTTGTTACTCAGCAACAAAATTAGAAACATTATTTTTACTAGGGGTGAAATGCCTCCTTACCCCTCCTTGTGCATTTGTGTTGCATTACATTTAATCTTCATTTAAGAAGTCATGCTCCCCATACTTACCTCACTGATTATACGTCGTAATTTTTTTATTTCTTTTGGGACTTACATATCTCATTTTTTTATAGTTTATTATTGGCGATCTAGTTATATAAATTTAGTTTTATTATTTTAATATTTGGGCTTATATATCCTTTGGTTGTGAATGCAAATAAATAAAACTCTTATTTCATTGATCCTTTCTCCCGACGACGATTCGTTGGTTTTTTCCTACTTCTTCTGGGGTTTTGATTTATTGACTTGCGTATTGGATTGGAAATATTGCAAAATTAGTTTGATGCTCATTTTTTTTATAAATTTAACTTACAGATTTACATTAACTTTAGAACGAATAAATAAATATATAAATAAATATAACATTTAAACAATATTGACGAACGACAACCTTAATTCTTTATCACAGATTCTTGATTGCCATACTGTAGTTGTTTTTAATATTGTCTTTGTCTTCTTGCGTATTCATCGCTTTTGTCAGTTTTTGTTGGATTCTGAAACTTTCCAATGTATACCCTGTGTTTTCCTTAATCCTCTTTGTCTAGAATTTTGATGTTGCCAAAGTCAGCTGTGTGGTTACGTTAGGGGCCAGTTATTGCGATCAGGAAAACGAATTAGGAAAAATTTTCTGATGTTTAATTTACAATGTTATCATTCATTTTGAAACACAATTACTACACTTATCCGTGACAAATGACTAAAAGAATTTTTTCAGGACTTAACATTTTCAATTTCACAATTCTTATTTCTTAAAAAAAATCTATTTAATTATTTTCCTGGTGCTAATTCATTTTTCGTACCACCTGTGTGCTATTTCAAACAAAATGGAACAAATCGTTCCAATGATTTGAGTCCCGATTTCTACTTGTTCCACTGTCAGGATTGCAAACGAAAAAGTTTTTCGTGTGTATTTAAATACGGAAAATTTGCAGTAGGCTTTTCTACTGACGCACACTGGGACCCGCTATACCAGAGCCGTGCCCAAAACTCAAAAGTGGAAAACAGTACCGTTCGATGTTTTTGTTATTACTTTTGTTGATTACATATTCCGACATCTTTTGGTCCCATTTAAATTACTTTGAAGGTACTTACCACAGCCAAATACCTTCTCCGAAGTAGTGGATTTCGATGCCGGGAAGTGTTTTACAGTGTTTTTATCACTCATTTGAGGCTTTTTAGTTGTTGTGTTGTGCAACAAATACAAAAACCAAGTTAAATGTTATATGGATCAAGGTAAAATGAATTTATTAAACATTTTTCGTAATCAAATTTATATCTCTAACGAGAAATATTTCATTTTGAGGAGAACAGTAAGTCAAAAAAATTAATTTCACTTTATTTCAAAATTGCGCAACGAACTTTTAAAACTGTTTATGCACATTTATGCACTAGTTATTCTTTTATAATAAACTGAAGTCGAAAGCAAAAGTGGGTTGCGCGAATTTTTTTATAATTTTATTTTCCGATATTGTTTAACATGATTTTTCGGAGTATACGTATTCTAGGGTCAAAAAAGCAATCAGTATAATATAAAATGATTGGTGTCGACGTAGAATTTGGCCTTCTCAAGCATACCCAAAGTTCCCCGAAATCCCCGTGTTGGCTTTTTTTATGGTCGCTTTCAAAGACGGGGACAAGGGATGGGAGAGGAAGTTTTGAATCTGAAATATTTTTTTGGTACAATCTTAGCATATGACACATGATTTTGGGGTAGATTTTAACGCTGAATCCAATGAGACTAAAATAAAAACGATACGACGTCTTAGAACAAAGTTATAGTTACTTTTATCAAATGATGACTTTTTTTAAGCGTGACAGTATAAAAACAATCCTAAAATTTTTTTGGATTCAATGACCTGTTAATGAAACTTGAAATAAATGGTTCATTTCAATCTGTTTTTATGACTTTTGGTTGAAATGGGCTTCGCCCAGGCACAATAGTTGCGCTCATCAGTTAGATGCTGCCGTACCCTTCTAGGACGCAATATTTTGGTCGATGATTATTGACAATTATAAAATCTACAGGACAAAAGTTGTGTAAGTTACTATTCTAGGAATATTTAGTTAAATTCAAAACATTGCGTCTTTAAAAGATACGAAAACAACTAACTTATGGGTCCAACTCGTGCCTGGGCAAAACGCATTTCAATTAAGGGTCACAATATAGTCCACGAATACGAAAACTATAATTATTTTACTGTTGGCGTTTTTCTTCTTATTTGTTTAATTTATCATAAAATAAGAATCAAGAATCAAAAATGTACACAAAAATAACTACTGTTCTATTTTGGGTCCAATATTTTACGAAAAACACAGTAATTTTCGCTGAGTGAAGAGACCAAAGAACCTCGCACTACAGATTTTAAGTCATATAGAGAGTTTTGTTTCAAAGAAAAACGATAACCTCACCGACATAGTTAATGGAATGTTCATTTCATCTGACACACCCATGAGCCTTATGCGGAATTTGAACCACAACTGATAAAAAATGTTCGATAGTGAAGATATTTAGATGTTGGTAGACGAAATATAAATAAAAATATACCTTACTAGGGTTTTGTTTCACTTTTGTGCATGACACATTAATTTCTTAGTTTTGGGTATGACTTTCCATATGTAGGGCCCACTGTGTGACGCAACAACTAACCATCAGGAAAAAATATTTAATTTCATAGGGCCCTACCAATAATCAAATTTAGTTACGACTTAAATATTTCAGTAAAATGGACCATAATGGAATGGGCTCTAAATAATAAACCATGTATGGTATTACCTAAATTTTAACGTGGACTATAAATAATTATAAACTATTAGAGTATATTATTAAATTAATTACGTAATATTCGCCAACTCGTACAAGTGCCCGTAACCGTTGATATGGAATGAATTTTAATAAAACTCAACCACCAACTTCACTCGGTCGAGCTGCGTAGGCGTGCGCAGAAAGATATATTCTATCCTTGTTCTACCTAACCGAGTGATCGCGATTTTATCGCTCGCTACAGTACAGTCAACAATTAATGAAACAGATGGTTTACATTCGGCCATCCGACGCATCACTGCCCTCAGTGATTTTTCTATACCCCACCTGCCTACTTTAATACAGTTTGCTAACTCAGAATAATCTCAATCTTGCTATTCAATCCAACTTTCCGGCATGATCCCAGCCTGTTCAATCCCATGTCTTGGCATGATCACAGCCTGTTCAATCCCATGTCTCGGCATGATCACAGCTTTTTCAATCTCATGTCTCGGCATGATCATAGCCTTTTCAATCCCATGTCTCGGCATGATCACAGCCTGTTCAATCCCAATCTCGGCATGCTCACAGCCTGTTCAATCTCAACCTCGGCATGCTCACAACCTGTTTTATACTTACTTAGGCATGCTCACAGCCAATCGATTTCAATCTCGGCATGATCACAGCCAAACCAATCTTTATCTCGGCATGATCACAGCAAACCAATCCTAATTTCGACATGATCACAGCCAATTAACCAAATATTACCATGGACTTTGAATAGACAGACCACTCTTGTTAGCTCTGTTGATTCACCTCATTCTCTCTTAGCTTCACAAATAATCCGATTTCAAAGCACAAAACTTTTTTTTTTTTTGATTGTAACTTTAATAAAATTATTCAAAACGTAAACTTAAGACACTAACTCAAAGGTATTATCACAAGTCCAGTTTAAATTAAATAAAAATTCACTGAGAGAAAGAAAAAAAAAACAAAAAGAAAACTAAACAGACAAATAAAAAAACAAGTACAAACTCTTAAATTATTTTAAGTTCTACTACCTTAGTTTTACCAAGTTAAACTAAAGACAAAGCAAAACAGTCACGATATTTATTGAGAATATACAATAGTTTTGCCGTTGACTCACTTCCCAAGTTGTCACCAATTTCTAAGTCTTTGAGATCAATGGGTAATTTTTTGGCACGGGCGACTGACATTGTATTAAGTCACAAAGGGGGTTCAATGTTTTTCACTTCGAGTGAACCGAATTCCTCGATGACACGAACGCGAGGGGAATCAAGGAAATTTCTTTCCAAGATCATCGGGACGTCCTGCGTGTCATAATAACAATGTATATGTCGATTGACATGGTAACATCTCCGACGGTCACCATTTGCTGAGTTTTTGCCATGGAACTTCAATTCCCCCACCAAATCCGTTAAGAGTGACATTGCAGTATTCCCGCTTACAGTTATTTATATATTTATATATGTACCTTTTGATACCAAAGACTTCAAGGTCCGGGTGGTTCCAGAGTTTCAGTTGATGGCGTTAACAAAGAAGAATATTAAAATAAAAAAAGTTTGTTGATATTTGAACAAATTAGTATTACTGTTAGTAGTGATGCACGTTTTAAATTGTAAATTTTAATATATCATGTATGTACTAAACGTTTTTATATCTATACATGCAAAATATGCAACTGTAAGAAAGCTGTAGCTAAAGTTTGTCCAATAATTCTTGTCAGTACAGGGAAGATAGGACATTTGCATCTCAGTTTGGTTGCAGCGTATTGCATAAATCTATCGCATGTAAAAGCTCTCTTCGCGATGTCGTAGTATGCATAATAAAGTGTAATTGAAATTGATCAGCGTTACCACCTAGTAGGTACAATTGCACAGTTACAATTAAAAAAAAAAAAAAAATATAGTACCTATAAAAAAAATTATTAATTTTTTTTATCTTTTTCATAGAACATTTTTTTTGTAGGATTTATACCTTCAGAGTTAAGCATGCTTTGTTCTAGATTTTTCTTTCATAATATAAATTGTTATGGAAGTATTGGGGAAAAACTAAAAAAAGTGTACTTTAAGGTGCCTTGACTCGGAAAGTATAAGTCCTATAAAAAAATGTTCTGTGAAGAAAACAAACATAGTTAATTAAATTTCCTATAAAAAAGGTGCTTACAAGACTTACAACACTTTTTTTTTAATGGCGAACGACGCACAACACCTACAGCGGCGCCATTTGATTTGTATACTAAAAAAACAACACACACATTAATTTCAATCATAAAATTAGATCAGTATATTTTTACTTTAAAAAAAGCTTTAGTTCTGTAAGCTCTTGCACACAAGCAATATGAAAAGGAGTAGTTTATGTGCGTTAGCTTACCAATGGTCACACTATTGTGTGAATACTTTTAATTAACATAAACAGCAAGAGATCGTGTTTGGTTACTCATTGTGCCCACGGCTGTATGCGAGACAGGTTGTGACGTTGTGAGGAATGTACGTCGCTTGAAAAAGAAATTACAAAAACGATGCCGTGGAAAGTGTGTTGTATATTTAAGTGGCATTTTGTTTCATGGAGTGCCTTGGGATATCAGCAGGTCCCACTGATTTGGAAAAAGCTTTCCCATAAGGCCTGTACTGACAACAATCAATGGACGAACTATAATAACATGTCATTTTTATAATAATGGTTATACACTTACATTTTTCGAATTTCTTCTATATATTTTGTTGACCTTCCTTTCGATGGAGTATGGAGGAGAAGATTTAACAACGAGCTTTACGGGCTTAACAGCGGCGTCGGCCTGGTCAAAAAGCTGAAAATACAGCGGCTGAGATAGCTCGGACACGTGGAACGTATGGACACCAACGCACCAGCCCGACGAGTCTTCAAATCTACCCCTGACGGTCTGCGCAGCAGAGGAAGACCCCACCTTGGGGGAGAACAACCGCAACCAACTTGGAGTGCGTAACTGGAGGCAGCTAGCTAGGGACGGAGTTGGCTGGAGGGGCTTGTTGGTTGAGGCCGTAGTCCATCCTGGACTGTGAGCGCCATCTAAAGTAAAGAAAGTAAGTAAACCCCGCTGATTTATACAATTATTCATTTTAAGTAATAGTTATTGGTTGTATTTTATCTAAATAAGAACCTACCTAATGAATGGATAAGCCAAATAAAAGAAAACGGCCTGAAAACTGGGATTTTGCTTGCACACCTTTTTGGAAATTTCACATGATGCCGATGTAATGTCAAAATGACAGATAATATGAAATATTCTGTAACTGTGATTCAATAAGCAGGCGAAGATTAAATGTTGCTTTCAACAACGTAGTGCGTTATATTTTTGGGCTACGCAGATTCGACCACGTTTCTAGTTACTCGATCCAAGTTTACAAATTATCCTTTGATCAGTTTATGCGCTTTCGTACTCTCGTTTTGCTGTTCAATGTTATTCAATCGCAACAACCCTGTAGTTTATTTAATAGGTTACAGTTTGCTTCCTCAAATAGAACTCATCAACTCATTCTGCCACGTTACTCCTGTTTAGCTTCGGAAAGACAATTCTTTATCAACGCTATTCGGTTGTGGAACACTTTGCCTAGGCGCATTATGGGGGTGAGGGAACAAAATCAGTTTCGCAGGGAGTTGCAACTATTTCTTCAAAGTTAAAAAAATAAATTTTCTCCTCCTTTTCTGTCTTTTTCATATCTATCTTATCTCTCTTCTTTATGATTTAATATTACCAATTATTATTCTTAAAGCAAATTTATAATAATAACACAAAATGATGTATCTCAATTTTTGTTTTTAAAAATATTGTTCCTAAGTTTTATATCGAATTGTTTTCTTCATTATAAAAGTTATACTTATATTCAGCCTTATGCAAAATTATAAGAATTATCATTCTTAATGTATAGGCATACAAATTAATTAAATAAATAAATAAATGAAAAATAAATAAATAATAAAAGGGCTTTCCTCCTATGTACCAGTTTTAGCTTACTCCGCCTATATTCCGCGTGCATTTTTTATAAATACATTTTTCAGGATTACAGGTGTCGTAAAGTCGAAGTAACCTTACTCGGTCTCTAAAACGAGTTAGTAAATACGGCTGTTGTATTTGTATTTGTATTTGTATTTCACATTTCTAATGAATTTTTCTTGCATGTTGTTTAAACATCATATTGTCAATGTTTTTAAAGGGGTCAGAGCCGTTAATGTCGTATCGTTCTTGTTTTGCTTTACGAAGAACGTTTGCTGTGTGATGGTGGTTCTTTTTCCCGAAATTTCATCAAACGGTCTGCTTCTTTTCTCCGCCATAACCATGGCAAAATTTTGCCACTCACTAAAGCAGCTGAAACTTCTTCCCTGCGTTTACCTTTAAGCTGACGCTTTTTACGATGAACAATAGATGAATCGAAATTAGTAATACTACACTCTATTTTAACCGTGATATGGGGTATTGGCTTATTAAAGATAAGTCCCGTTAAAGAACAACTGCAATCAGGACAAGACCCTGTTACAAAAACTTAAATACCCGTATTAGAAAACTGGCAACGTTTGAAGAAAATGGTACATGAGAGTTTTGTTGCCTCGTAAATTAAATTAAAGTGTTTATCTGACCAGATTTTCTTACTCAAAACGCCATAATTTTTTTCTAAGTATTTCCTATCAGAATAAAACACTATACAACCGGTTGAATAACTTCCCATATTTTTGCCGGTATTTTAATTTTAAATTCAAATGGCTTGGAATTATTTGAATTGATTGTAGTAATAAACGATTCTAAAAATTTATCCTAACCATTAATGTTGTGATAAGTTAAAAATTTATCCAAAAGTCCATACCGATTATTTTTAATAATGTAAATATACTTGGGTTTTAGAACACCACCTAATTTCTCACTAACTTCTTTATAAAGAATAGAACTAGGCACAACAACATTATTAGAACTATCAGCAGTAATGTTTTTGAACTCGGGTAGTAAGAGAATCTCTCCTACGTACTTAGGCATTGCAAGTGTTAAGTAATAAAAATAATAATGATGGAATTTTATAAATAATAGGCTTACCAAATCGTAGAAAATACTGTTTAAAAAAACTTATTATATAGTCGTTGGCGCTTTGAAACTTTTATATAAAATATATCAGACAAATTCTAAACAAGCTTTTAAGCTATTTATTTTGTAACCCTGATGCACTGTAGCTCGAATATTCGAACTATATTTTCGCGCACTACTTCTGTATTAGATATTTTTTTTTTAATAATTCTCAGTTATACCATTTTAATTATTAGGTACTGTTAATCATTAGAAAAATTGTTTTTTAAAAGAATTGTTTTTTTTTTTTTAATTGTTTATAAAATTAATTCCCTTTTCACAAAATAGACATACATATGTATTAATTTTTGATGAATGTTACTCGACTATCAATTATAACACTTTAAACAATATAATGTCACTGAAATTATTAGGGTTGGACTAATTTGATAGCTATATTTTTATTGACATTTATCACCTTTAAAAGATACTATTACACTTTCTATAACGCGTCCATTCAACAACTGATCAAACTCATTCGTATACGTTTCCCTAAATACACTCACAGTCACATTTAACCGCCCACCTCGTATTTCTGTAAATTTAAAGAAACCGTCAAGTTTAGACCACATTGGGTGTGAGTAATGTTGAAAGCAAAGCTTGAAAAACAAAAATTCTGAGAAAAAACCACGTTTATTAAAGAATTAACACAAAAAATAAACAAAAACACAAAATACTGAAAAAGATTTTCTGCCTTATTTATAAACAAAAAATGGTTATTTCAGCTCTTGTGTTTAGGGTAACTACACCATGGAATAAGAATTTTCCGGACTCAAACTGAAGGCAATTGCTTACTGCTCCATTTGAGTGCGGAAAATTCTTATTCGATGGTGTAGTTATCCTGAACACAAGAGCTAAAATAACCATTTTTTGTTTATAAATAAGGCAGTTTATCTTTTGTTATTGTTTAAAAGTGGTAAAATTATTGAAAAGCTTAATTTTTAATAATGAGTGTTTGCGAAGCAGGCTCTAATTACTTCATGGAGCCGGTTTGATAATCCGTCAATGATGTCCTGAACATCCGACTGAGGGATGTTGTGCCACTCCTCTACTGCAGCTATCTTAAGCTCTCCTAGAGTGGTAGGAACATGTGTTCTCGCTCGGACACGTCTTTTAAGGTTGTCCTAAAGATGGTCGATAGGTTTGAGATCTGGACCGCAAGATGGACATGGAAAAACTAAAATCCCGACATAATTTAGGTAGTTAGTCACAGAATTTGCGGTATGGCAGAGTGCGTTTTCATGCATTAACCGAAAGTGTTCACCAAAAATTGGTGCAAAAGGCGTCCCATGGTCTTGCAAAACATTTTCTACGTATATCTGAGCGTTCGTACTGCCTCTATCGAACACAACAAGGTCCGTGCGAGCTTCATAACGGATGCCTCCCCAAACCATTATAGACCCTCCTTGGTAACCCACTGTTTCGGTTATCGTGCATGGAGCAAACCTTTCGTTTTTTCGCCTGTAGGCACGCTGACGTCTATCTGGACCTCGTAGACCTATTCTTCTTTTGTCTGAGGTTAAGACGTCCCTTCCTTCCTCTGCAGTCCAGTTAACACATTCTCGCGCAAAACGAAGTCTTGCTGTACGGTGCTGTGGGAGAAATTTGGAGCGCACGCTGTTCGGAAAGCTCTGAAATTTAATTCTGCCAACCTTTTTCTGATGGCACGAGCACGTTCACTCACACCAACATTCTCCACCTCAAAAAGACGTGTACGAACTTCATCAGCATTGAAAAACCGATTTCTCAGTATGTTGTTTAAATAAATGAACAATATTAAAAATCGCTTAAATTGCAAAAAATGCTTCGATGACAATTTTATCGGGCGAAATAAGGGTTTTAGTTTTTTGTTTCTTGCAAAAATATCCGCTAAACAAAAAACAAATCAGCAGTGAACTTAAAGAGTTAGGGTGACGAAAAATGCAGGTGTGCCTGTGAGTGTATAAACCCCTTTCCAAAAATTAGCCTCTCCACTGGAAGACAGTAAAATGTGGGAGAAAATGGATGAACGTTTAGCTAAACAAAGTGAGTTTATTATTGCTTTACTCTCAACTCAAATTAAACAATCGGAAGAAACATTAACTAAAAATATTGAATCACATACATATAACCGAAATCAGAACAGACATTACAAGTATAAACAAACGCGTCGACCATATAGAAACCACTAATCAAACAATGTCATTAGAAGTAAACAAAATCAAATCTGACGTCAAGAATTTAACACCATCAATGTCTGCAATCAAAACTGAGCTCACTAACACTAAAAAGGAATTAAACGAAGTCAAAACTGAAATGGCAAGTGCCGCAAAAAAAATACATGCAATAGAACTAACACAAGAATCACAAAACAACAAAAACATCGCATCTGATGCTGTTCTCTATGGCATTCCGCAAACCCAAGACGAAAACTTAAAAAATTATTTTAATCACCTGTGCCTCGTTTTGGAATAATTAAAACCATCGTCTTTCAATGGAATATTTCGCACCCGCTCGCCAGACAAATCCGTCAAAAGCTCCGCGATACTTATAAAGTTCCAATCACCGTATCACAAAAACTACGTCCTGAAGTCGGTCTCTAAACATCGCAATGACCCCAATAAAAAACAACTCTGTCTACGCGATGTGGGATTAAATCAAGATAAGGAAACTCCAATATTCCTTCGCGAGTGTTTGACAAAAAAAAACTTTCATCTGTTACAGACTGCACTTCGTCTTAAAAAATCAAAACAATTAGCATCAGTATACACAATGCGTGGACTTGTTTATGTAAAACGTCAATTAGATGAGGATTCACATTTGATCGAAAACAACGAAGACTTAAATGGATTTGCCATGCCTACGCCCACGTCAACTATATAATACAGCGCTTCTCAAACTTTATTCACACTTTTTTTTTTTTTCATTACATCTTTTCATTAAATTTTTAATTTTGCTTTATTTAAATTTTTTTTTTTAATTATTTATTTTTCTATTATAAGATTATCATATGTTCATTTCATTTTTTGTTTTTTTCTTGTTTCTTTTTTTAATTTTGTTAAACATACATAAATATTTTAAATAATAACAGTACAAACAAATTCTTTTTTGCTCTGAGTAAAAATAAATTAACTAATAAATAAATGGTTATCAGAGTTTTTAATGATGGCTCCACACATGATCACTAACAAATCAGATAAATGGGTTTAAAATATGTCACATAAACGCACAAAGTTTGTTTGCCAAAGATTGATGAGTTCAGGAACATATTCGATGGGGGTGAGGTCGATGTAGTTTGCGTATCTGAAACGTGGTTTAGTGATAACTATAACGACGATTTATGTGGACTCAGTGGATACAAGCTTTTCAGATGTGATAGACAAGGACGGGTGGGTGGCGGCGTGGCTATATTTGTAAGAGGAGATATTACATGCAAAATCAAACGCAATTCGGGTGCTGGTAGTGTAATAGAATATGTGTTTGTGGATCTTATATGTGGTGAAGATAAATACCTTATTGGAACAGTTTATAGACCAAATAAAAATATCAGCCTGTCTACTTTTTTTCAACTTATGGATTAAATATCCGTAGTAGCCGTGGCGTGATGGTTAGTGCGATGGACTGTCATGCCGGAGGTCTAAGGTTCGATCCCCAGCCTCGCCACCTATTTATTTAAAAGAAAAAATGGCTACTGCCTCTTGCGAGGAATTGACAAATCCTCCAAGAGTATCTCCTGTCACAGAAAAGTGCCGCTCGTTAGCCGTTCGGATTCGGCGATAAAATTTTTAAATTTTTAAATTTGAACTTAAGCCTTAGCGGGTTTACAATTTGTTTCAAATCTTGGCGCAGGGGAAATACGAGTTTTTGATTGAGTCATCTAGGCAAGGTAGTTGCCAAACGAATGTTTCGGTTTTATTTTTTTAATTTTTTGAACAACGGATCTAACAATTTAGATTAAATTTCGTACCTCCAATGACCGAGTTCATAGTAAGAAAAAAACTGGGTTTCAGGTTTGTCCACAAATTTTGTAATTGCTCTCTAGAGCGAGTATTGATTTAATGTTTAAAAAAAACTCCATAACTATATCTATATTGTATTTAAACTATTTTGTTTTGGGAATCGATCTCTAATTACTGATTCTGCATTTTCTGAAACATCTTTGTTAAAATACAGAAGTACTAGCCTAGTGACTGCCTGAACAGAATGGAGACGGAACCGGAGCCGCAGCTGGAATAGCAGTCAAAATATTGAATACACACAATTTCAATGTTGCGAACACAACGTTCCGCATACGGAGCTGCAGCCGCAGACGGAAGAATTCACCAACTTTTAACTTTTCACGTGCGACACTTTTGACGTTTCAATTTTTATGAAGAAAAAAAATAACTTTTTGGGTCGGAAAAAATATCATGTGGTTATTTGTATCGCGAAAAAAAATATTTATTAAAAGGAAAAGTATTGGAAACAAAAAATGTGAACTGTGAGCTTGTACACAAGAATATTGTTTTGTTTTTCTTCAAAATACTTTCAAAGCTGTACAGCATTGTGGGCACGTAAAAAAAATTACGTACGACACTTTTTGATAGCTATTCCAGTTCCATCTGCGGCTCCGGTTCCAACATTCGATTCTGTTCAGGCAGTGAAGCGTTCTTCTGACATTGAAGACCGCAGATTTTTTTTCTCATCGGCGCAGTGTGGAGAAGGATCAATTTGCTGGAGCATCGCTTATCTATACTATTATATAAAAGAGTAACTTTTTTTGTTTGTCAGTTTGGCTGTATGTATGCACTAAACTCACAAACAAACAAAAAAACTCTTTTAAAAAATAGATATAATACAAATTTCACTTATCTGGTATGCTATAGGATACAGCAGAAAAGAAATTTTTTGTTAAATACAGAATAATAAACAAATTAAAAACTTACCACAAAAAAAATCGTATGGAAATTTTCTAAAATCAAGCAAGTAGGTATTTTCCTTGCAAAATTCTGTTTTATAGATTTTGAACTCACATTTACTTCAAGCTCAATTATTTATAAGGAGGAGTTGTTTTGCCATGGAAAATTGCCTTTTGTGGCATGTGGGGTGGGAAATCGGGGATTTGACTGGTTCCGGTGTAATCCGGTTCGTCAAATCAAATTTTTGGTGGGCTGATTTCTGGAATAGGCTCAAAAAAAAATTGTTTTAGGTAGGGTAATATTTTTGTTTTTTTTTTTTAGGGAAAATTTTTGATGAAAATAAGTAATGTGTAGTTGTGTTGAAAATCTTCATCGAAAAAAAAAACAATTCAAACCATGTGCAGAATAATGTGCCTTGGTAGGTGGGAGCGAGATAGTGAGTAGAGTTGACTGTTTTCGCGTTTCGCCGTCGACGAATCGTGGTGATATTTTTGTGTATAGGATGGTATGGTAAAACAAAACATAAACAGTCGGTAGGTATTCTCTATAGTGTAGTAAGAAATGAGTGGAGTAGGTATAGGTATGAGTAGGTATGTAGGTATAATAGGTATTTGCAGCAGAAAAAAAAATGTTTGTAGGTATCTAATCTACTAAAATTGGTTGGTTTAGCGGTGGGTGGTTGGAGATGGTGAATGGAATCGAACTTATTTAGAGGCAAAGGCGTGCACAAGGAGGGGTAAGGGGGCATTTGCGCCCCTTATACAAATTATTTTCAATTTTTTTTTCTGAGTAATTACACAATCAAGGGCGCACGTAAATAGGATAGAAGAATGCTTATTACATGAAAATCGACTAAATTTACAACGTGAGTTCTAATTGTTGTATTTTAAGGTAAGACTGAAATTTTTGTTGGTTTGGAGGTTGGTGGTTGGTGATGGTGAATGGAAACGAACTTATTTAGTGGCAAGAGCGTGCACAATAAGGGGTAAGGGGGCACTTGAATCACTAATATATTTGTTTTTCTAATTCTTTTTGTTGAGTAACTACATAGTCAAGGGCGTAGGTAAGCAAATGTGATGTGGGAGTGCTTATTACGTTCAAATCAGCAAAATTTACACCTTGAGTTCTAATGATCGGATTTTCAAGGTTTGAGATTTTAAATGAAGATTAAATGTAATGTGGGAACACAAGAAGACAAGAACGTGCGCAAGGAGGGATCTGGTTTCCAGAATCGGCTCAAATTTGTTTTTTTAGGTAATACCTACCTACATATGTATTTTTATTTTAATAGGTAGGTACCTACTTTATTTAGGTAGTACAAGTGGTAAAATTTTTTTTGATGTTGATAAGTGATGGGTGGGGTGGTAAAAAATGTATTCCGGTTTTTGGGCACGGAATTATTCTTCATAGACGGCAATAACCCTTGCTGGGAAAAAATGCTTCGATTTAAGAATATGGTAGGTATATGGTAGAGAAGAAGAAAAAATTTAACATTCCATTGATAAATTATTAATTTCTTTGTCAAGTGGTTACTAACACAATTCACGGTCGTTCGTTCCTTAGGGGGTAATGGGAGGTAGGTATAACATAACATACAAATAGTCTGATTTTCAAAGTTGTCTTAAAATTACACTATAGGCAGGCAGGTAGGTACATAATTAGGTGCATTACATTTTTATTCAAAAGCAAGCCCACACAACCCACACACATAATTTTAGGAAAATAATTGTCAATGTTCATTGATACGTGTGGAGGCTTATTTTCAATGTTACCTGACAAAAAAAACGTCAATGTTACCTGACAAGTAACATGGATGGTGTGTAGCGCTCTTTAAGCTGAACATTTTTCGAGTGCTGATTTTAAATCATCTTTTTGGTCGATATTTGGTTGTCATAAGGTTTTACTAAAGAAGACCCGGGCAACGCCGTGTTTTATCGGCTAGTGTTTTGATATGTTTGGACACATTTCCATATTACAGTGTTTAATTATCTCTGGAAGTGAGTCATTTTACTTACTTTTACTTTTGAGGACTTCAAGAAACAGACGATGCAGAAATATTGCTCAGCTGATTGATTAGGTAGGTTAGTCGTCCCTTTGTGCGGGATACCAATTCCACATCCAGATGTTCCAGATTATTTGTAAGGCACTGAAAATTTTAATTAAGTTGTTGGTTTAAAATTGAAGATGACCATCATGCCTCTCAACTCAACGCAAGATGACAGGTAGGTGTAAGGATATTATACATTTAAAAATTGTTCAAAAAACTGCAAAGTACCTGGGAAGCTATCAAAACACAATTATAGTTATTCTGAATGTTTAGTATTAAAATAAATTTCCCATTGGCATTTCTGCAATATTTTTTGTCAAACAATTTGGAATAGCCAGATCAGCGGTGGGTAAGTTCCATAAAATAAAAGGGAGAAACTAATTTTTAACTATATTTGTTATTAAATGTATATTTTGAATCAAAACTTACTCTAGAAAATAGTGAACAATTTCGATTTAGGGAACAGGCCTGGTTTTATTAACTTCACTATATCGAGCGTCTACAAAGTTTGTGGAGAGTTTTTCTACATATGTATGTGAAATTTGATTTAGCAGTTTCTAAATGGCGGGCGCCGCTGCAAGGCAATGTTTCCAAATTCTATGCGGTAATTCAAAAGGGCTCTAAAATTGCGCTCAGAAGGCTGTTTGGTCGAGTTTCTTCATGAGTTCAAAGTTTTCCATCATCTCTATGACCACGGAACGTTCTGCGCCGCTCAGATTTGAGATCTGCTCTATTATTTTATGAGAAACTTAACATAAAATTAAATAAAATTGATGAATTTTGTTGTATTTATTATTACATAATCATTATATAATTCGGTTGATATAATAGCATTTATTTTAATAATGACTTTTCCATCATCGGGCTTTATTATTATGTGTGTTCTGGTGCTGTCACTTTCTTGTTGAGATTTTGTGTGGTAATTGGGTTTGTCTTTTTCTATCTCGTTTGTTGTAACAAAAAATGTTTTTTTTTTTTTTTACAAAAAGGAAAACAATAAATCTATAGTCCAAGTAATTTTCTAGAAAAAGGTTCAGAAAAGTCGCAAGATTTTTAAAAAGGGTCAAAAAAGCCAGTTTTCCAAAAAAACGTCTCATGGTCGCATGAGGCTCAAAAAGGAGTCAAAATGAGACTAAAGTCGCACAGCGGCAACATTGCCAGTTTGTTTTATTATCATAATCTGATCCGGATCAGATCTGGGGGAAAATAAAATGCAGCTAATATTGTTATGTATACACTATAAATTCCTCATATAGATCTTCTTATTTGCATGCTCTGCATTTGATACTTTATACTCTCTACCCACACAATATTCTATAATTTCGTGCACACAGCACATTCTTCTTTTCTTTGTCTATACTATGACTCTGCAGCTTTTGTAAAATATAATTATGAATAAAATTCATTCCTGTTCTACTCTCCAACTCGTTCGTTTGTTTCATTTATCTAAAGGTCTCATAAAAAACATAATAATATTTCTACTGATCATTACAAAAATAGAAATAAAAAAAAATGAAAACCAATCGATATTTTCTCAATGAACACTGCACCATGTCATTAATTAACTTTTTTCACCGCATTTATACGATATAAATCCATTTTTTTTCGGTTTGATAACTTACGTCGTTAATAAACCATTCTTCCTCGTTAAAATTTTTAAGAATATTTCCAAAAGCAAGTGCAATCCCATGATCCATATTTACGAAACTCATATTCCATTTTCACAGTAACGATTTCTATTTACAGCTACAAACAGAACCAATAAATGAAGCACGGTAACCTAGTTCTGAAATCGACATGCTTTCCAATTTTGTGTGTATTAAAGGACATCAATACCTACATATCTATGTGTACTCAATGCTCTCCTTATGAACGAACGAAGAACACTATTGATTTCAAAATCTCAACCGAGAAAGGACATCAGCCACCATCTATAAGTACACCGGAAACATCTATGCGCCCCAGGGCTTTACAATTCACTGGTAAAGATGAGAATATCTATACACGATGCACTACACACACATCCAAATCTGTAGTTATGTATAAGATGTTTTACAAGTCGTACTTTGTGCACCCAAATTTTGAACTGTAAATAAGAAATTTCAGCGAAGAGTGCTGGTATAGATATAGATTCATATCTATCCATAGCACGTCGTGCTTTAAGAACATCCTTTAAAAATTCAAATTCTTCTACCTCCGTGTAGGAATATCTGGCTCCTTATTCCGATGAGAAGCATTCCAGTTAAAGCAGAATGTTGATGCTGATATTGAAATTGAAGAAAAGCATTCTTAATTTCTATGGTTTCGTAACCTTAGGAAATTTCTATTAACTTTATTAACCGAATACAAAGAAACCAAGTCAAAAGAGCAAACCATTACAGAACGAAAAATGTATAAGGTATAAATTGAATCACAAAAAGAAAATAGAAAAAAAAAACACCATTATTCCACAACAACCTCAGCCAACCATACCGACCAAAATAGAAACGATACCAAGATCTTGATAAGAAAAATGAAAAACGACACTCTGAATTGAATATTCCAAAACAGTTTTAAGTCCAAGCTACAACTACAACTATAGGTAGTGAAACCAAGAAGTGGAAACTTGTAAGAGTACGAAATTTAAGAAGAATCCTTTTCACCAACATCCAGTAGCTTACCAGTAGGTACTGTCATCAACTAAACTACTGCTGCTGACTGCAATAACAATGTTGGCAACTATTGCAAAATCGGAATGCTCAGCATGTTTGCTCTTAAGCTTTCTAATGAACAACAAAATGTAGATAAGGTTTCTTCTTCTATGAGAAAAAGGTCGGGTTGTTGATAATAATGTGGGTGTGGGGGTGAAAAAAGGTGCAAAAGCAATTCCAAACCAACCATGTTTTTCCTGAGGGGTTGTGGCAGGGATGTAATTTCCCTAAACACTCTTTTTCTTCACTTTGTAAAGCACGAGAAAGCAAAAGCAGTAAGATAAAAATTTTTCTTCAATAGCAAACACCCTTCTTGTTAAAAGGATTGCGTACCAACTATACAGGAGCTAGGACCAAGAGTACTTGTAAGTGAGGTGATTCGATGCAACAGATATTGACTATACGAGATATGTACTCGTATACAGTCCGAGACCAGTGCCCAGATTTAGCTATTTCAGCGAGTGAAGTGAGATGACTCGCCTTACTCGCCGATTCATCTTACTTCATTCAAAAAAGTGGTTTAGCTATTAAAGTGAAATGAGTAATTTCGAATTTAATTTCGAACACATGAAATGTCATAACCAAGACTATCTTTTATTTTGTTGTATTTGGTTTATTTTCTTTTTGTGATTTGAGTCTTTAATTTTTTGTATTAAAATTTACGAAAAAAACTGTACATTTTATCATTGCAATAAAATAGACAACAAAATAGAAAAAAAAGGTAAACAAAACTAATTCAATGAGTGATTTTAGTGTACCTATATTTCGTGTCTTTTAAATCTTTATCCAATGTTTTCTAGTTAGTCTTCCTTTCGATGGCGATGTTGAATTATTTTTTAATCGAATACCACAAAAATATAAACAACAAATTAAAAACCTGTTTATCTATTTACAAAATGTGTATGTTTGTGTAAAAATAAATCTAGTGTATAAGTTACATATACATTTTTACCTACATTGTTGCCTTGCATTTTCTTTTTACATACTTGCATAGATGTGTACCGATTCCTTTAAAAAAGAACACATACTTATGCAAAAGTAAAAATTTACCAACGCATACACCAACTCACCGCTGAAATATCTGGCGAGTAATCTAACATTTCATTTCACTCGCTCACTCACTCACTTTTGCTAGCTAAATCGATTTTCAATGAAAATTGACGCTGTGGTTTCGAATTAGCTAAATCTCGGCACAGGAATGCTGACGCTTATAAAAACAAAAAGAAATTAAACATTTCGGATTTTTAAACTAGCTACCTACTTCGGAACTCATAATGGAAGAGTGGAAGTCATATTAAAATAAAATAAAAAATAATATGGCCCTCATTATGAAGGTTCGATTGTCGGAACACATTAGACAAGCACTCAATTACGCGTATTTGAATAGACGCCCTGTCAAAGTTAAAATGCATACAAACTCGCTAAAGTGAGGTACACATTATCGATCACGTATGGCAGTCGGCTGACTCTCAGTCAGTAGCAAACATTTTTGTGAACAAGTAACACCCAGCAAATCAGTAGCGGCACTTCTGATAGCATTTTGGAAGAGTTTCTACTGGTCTTTTACAGATTGCTGAGAGTTTAAGAGACGTGGCCTGCAAAATTCCACGCTATCTCTTGCGATTTTAGCTTCGCGACGTTAAATCGTTTTACAGCATCCGCTCGCCGTTGTGGCGTCATGGATATCCGCATACGTACTTGAGCTACCACCAAGTAGTGATCCAAGTCTATGTTGGCACCTCGGAAAGTTCGGACATCCAGGATACTGGAAGCATGTCTGGCGTCTATCGTAACATGATCAGTCTGGTTGACGGTTTGTTGATCCGGAGACCGCCAGGTTCCTTTGTGTATATTGAGGTGTGGGAATCGAGTTCTTGCTATGATGACATTTTGCCCCGCCGCGAAATCAATCAGCCTGAGTCCGTCACCGGAAGTGTTGTCGTGCAGGCTGAGTTCTCCGACTATCGAACCAAAGACGCCCTCCTTTTCTATTTTGGGGTTGAAGTCGCCAGGAATAATCTTGACGTCGTACTTGGGGCACCTATCATACGTATCCTCGAGGAGATCGTAGAATTCTTCCTTGGTTGAGTCATCTTTGTCTTTCGTTGGGCACATATCAACGTGATGTTTTTGAATTTTGCTTTGATGCGGATTTTGACCAGGTGCTCGCTTACATTTTTGCAGCCCAAGCCTTCTTGCCTAAGTCTTCACATTACCACAAAACCACAACTAAAGAGCCGTTAACCTTGCTCCTTGCAGAACTCGCCGAAGTAGATGTCATACGAATTCATCCTTCGTATGCCCTCTCCATCCCATCGAACTTCCTGGATGGCTATTACATCAGCCCTTAGCCTATCAAGGTTCTCCACTAATTGTTCGACTGCACGTGGCCTGTTTAAGGTCCGGACATTCCACGTGCAGATCCGAAATTCATTGTCCTTGTTTCGTTTGCTGGGGTCGTCAACAATAAAATCATCCATATCCGAAGCTTGTTGACGTTTCGGAACCGACATTTTTTCCGTGGTAGGGAAGTTACCCCCCACGCATAACCCCATAGCCTGGAGGACCAGACCCTTATTATAACTCCAAGGGCGGGGAGCCGGATAAACCACTCTTTATAGGCCTGATCTACGAATATGCCGTAGTAGCCCTCATAAGGTGTTCACTTAGTAAGTCAACCTAACTGGAACTGTAGACGCCACCGTTAATTCCATCTGGGGAATTTTTCCGTTGCCGCCTGGATGAAGGAGAAGTGCCTTAGTGGGAACACTCTACCCTCCCTCCCGTCTCTCACTTGCTGCCACCTAAAACCATCCACAGGGATTGGAACCCCATCTTCAGTTAAAGGTACTAGGCACCCGATGTTCACCACGGGGAGGTTGAGAGTAGGAGTTGATAGACAGGTTATTGAGGACACTTATCTACCCTTTGAACATTTTTTTCTAATGAACCCATTTATGGTGGCGTATAAAAAGTCTCCACTCCTTATTTTATGTTTGGTACTCAATTTCAAGGTCAAATGATGGAGTATCTGATTTTTGAAAACTAGTATCACTTAAATCAGCACTAAGTTTTTTGAATTTTTGTGTCTGAATGTGTGGCGGTCGTAGCTCGACGTAAAGCTGGGTCCGCCACAGGTTTAAGGGTAAAGGGTACGACTTTTTAACTGGTAGTTATGGCTGTTAGCAGAACTGAAATCAGCCCTTAATTCCCTTAGCATTAGTTTTTTGATCTTTTGTGTTTTGAGGTGTGGCGGTCCTATAGCTTGAAGTCAAGCTTGGTCGCCACGGGTTTGAGGGGGAGGGGTTTTTAGTTCAAGATCGGGATTGCGGTACAAAATTGAAACTTATTTCTTATTTTTGTGACCTTTTTTCAATCTAAACACCTCTTGTGGGTTTTAATTTTTTTTATTTTTGTGAAACCTAATTAGCACTAAATTCCTGCACTAAATTTCGAATTTCGATTTTGGCGGACCTGATAGTTTTCTTTGCATCCGGCCCAACAATAAATTTGCCGTATCCTACAAAATAAAACTTACTGAGCGCTAAATAATGTAAATTTGACTTTCGTAGAAAATTATATCAATTTTAAAAAACTCAAGCGAAGAATTCTCGAAATAAACTTCTACAAACAAAATTTCAACTTTGCTTTTAATAATAAATTTGTAATAAATTACAAATAAATTACTGCTAATATTTTTGCTTTAATTTTTAAAGCACAAAACTTATTAAAACTGTTGAAAAATAATAGCAATTTAAATTTATTTAAATTTGTATTATTGTATTTATTTACTGTTTAGATATGTACAGACCACCGAAAGATTGCAACGTGGTTGTAAAACGAAAATCTGTTTTGGCCAACGACCAGATGAATAACTATGTTTAAGGCTTCAGAATTTAAGCCTACTAGTGGATTATCTGAGTTTTAAGCACGTAAATGGCTTTTAAAAAGACTTTTTTTCAACTTCGAGAAGTGATCTTACACTGTCTTGGCTATTAATATTAATAAATATTTAGGTGAAGAAGAGATACAGTAGACGCTCGATAAAGTGAATCTCGGTAGAGTGAACTATCCAAAGTGAACACAGAACATTTTGCACATTACTCTAAACAGTGAACAATTAGTAATTAGCAAGAATATCCCAGCTACAGTGCGTTTACAGGATCGTGGACTGACTTTAAGGATATATTAGCGTTCATTTATGTATATTGTATACCCAGTCATGAAAGTAGGTATACCTAGACTTACAGGTTGATAGTGTATACAAACTTTTATGACATATTGTTATTTATTTATGTTTAATTCAGCCAAATTCGAAAGTTTTTTTTTCACAAATTAGTTTTTGTGCGGTAAAGTGTAAGGATAGTGAAAGTTAAAACATTGATTCGAAAAACTGCGAGGTACCTGGGAGGCTGTCAAAAAAACAATTAATTACAATGAATTTTTAGTATATGCATTAAAATCGGTGCAGGGAAGTAACTTCACGGTAATTAACTTCACATGTGAAATAACTTCACCTAAAGTGGGAAATAACTTAACTTTTTTTGATGAACATTTTTCCCACCGAAGTGAGAAAAAATTTCACTTTTTTGTGGGATATAAGTTCACTAATAAGTTAAGTAACTACCCACGTAAGGTGGGAAATAATTTTACTTTGTAGTATAGTCAGAGATAATTAGTATTTGCTCTCATTCTCATCTAAGAAAAACTGTAATGCAGTATAGCGTACTTACAAAAAGCTTTCATGAAATCTTTGGTACTATTTTTTAATATTTTTAAAATATATTATAAAAATGGTAAATGAAGTATTTACAGAGAGTTTTCTTGGTCTGTGCTATTTTTTTTAATGTAATGTTAAACTTATTAGAAAAACCTAACTTTTCTTTGTTTAATAAGAAAAAGAATGCTAAAACTAAATTAACACTAAATAATATTCTTAAAGTTACATATTAAACAACTTTAAAAATCTGAATTCGTCGGTAAAATCCTAAATTCGTTAATCCTCTAATTTACAAATGTTAAGAAACCTGTTTTAAGTTTACCACTAGGTACACTACAATAGATCTCGGGTTGAAGTTATTATGAGACTGGTTCTTAACAAGGAAAAGCTGTTTTATGTAAAAAAGTGAAAGTGAAAAAATGGATGAGTCTTGTGAATTTATTCCGGGTTTGAGACAATCAAGCAAATTGTTGTATATTATTGCAGAAAAACAAATTTATTTCAAAAAATATACACGAAAATATGTTTCGCATGCAAGTTCAAATTTCAAGGCCAGTGCGCTTTTTGATGAAAATATAAAACATGTTATTGGTGGCAATGAAGCTCTTCATCCTCACGGAGATCAGGAAAGTGTAATGAAAAAAATGGAGTTTCTGAAAGGACCTTCTGAATGGATCGTTGTTCGAACGATCCATATTAAAGCGAAGGTTGACCGCGAGGCAGATTTTCGATACTAAACGCATGGAAGTCAATGATGAAAATGTTGATGTTTCAAACAAATTAAAAGAAATTTGAATAGAATAAGGACACAAAGCTTACCAAAATGCCCAAAAACTCCAATGGAAGTTCAACAATGTTTTCAGAATGCATCATTCTTGGCAAATTTTTGAATGTCTAGGTACAAAAAAGACCAGAAATTCTACAAACATACCTTCTTGGAGGACAAATTTAGTTGTACCGTTTTAATGGCATCTAAAATTGTTGATTCAATTAATTCCAACTTCTCTGAACATGAGAATAGAAAATATTTAATTGATGGTACATTTAATGTTGTTCCAACATCTACTGGCTACAAGCAGTTAGTAATTATATACTTTGCGTATGCAGGAAATGTGAGTATCAGAATTTGTTTTTCAAAGTAACAAAGTGATAAATTAAATTTTAAAATTACTTTTTGAGAATATACTTTTTACTAAAACTGCATTTTCAAAAAATTTAAAAATTAATTTAATTATGCAGTAAAAGTAAAAACTTCGCGGGTAAAAAATTAAAATTAATTGTGAATTAAAAACTAAGAATACTTCGTATATTTTTGTTTTAGGAATTTCCAAAAAGTTTTTCTGTGTTCAATGAAAACATTAGAACTACAAGCGCTTTAGAGGGCTATAACAGTCGACTGGGGAAGAAAATTCATAGGCATGAAAATTTTCTCAAGTTTCTAGACTGTTTGACGGGAAAACTTTTTTGCTTTTTGAAGGGCCAAAACAAAATTTAAAAACACAAAACCAAATTATTGAAACTTTAACTAAAAAATTAACAAAAAAAAAAAACTTTCTTTGTCTGAATTCTTACCACATATAATACAAATATTTAATAACAATCGAGATATACTACCAAATATTGAAGAAATATCTTCAGATGATGATAACGACCAGTCTTTTGGAGACAATTTACCAGAGGACATCAGTTCATGTACAATTTGTTTTGATAAAAAAAGAGATATTTTATTATTATTATTCGTTCAGAACTCCATTCAAGTTTTTCTGTAAAGCTTAATATTATCTTTGTTTCAAAACATTTTCGTTTTGAAAATATAATTTGATATTCTTTGTACATGTTTATATGTATGTATACGTAAATATCTGACATTGTTTAAAAAATTAAGTTCTCTTTTTGTTTTATATATGAATTATTGGACATTTTCTTACATATTTATAGTAAAGATTGTTTTTGTTTTCAATAAATTGCTTAGGGCCACTTGCTTCAAACGAACGGATAAATATATAAAACTCAGGATAACTATCCCAGTTTAAATAAATAAATAAGAACTTATCGTTTTCTAATTGCACGAACGGAAAATAACAAGCGGATAAGAATATTTTTTCAGAATCACCAACACATCAAACACATTGAAAAATAAACGAACTCTACGCTTTGACTCGCTTTCTCGTAAGAAATTCTATAATTTGACGTGAGAGCTATTCAGAGTTTAAATATTTATCCAGAGAACGAGGAGAAGATAACTTTTTAAACTCAGATAGAAAAAAAAATATTTTGCTGCAACATGATTTGATTCAAATCAGTCAGATAGATTTAATTAAAGTAGATGACGGGTATAAGAAAGTCTCATATAAGAAAAACACGCTTATAAGACAGTCATTCCAAAACACCATGCACATTCCCATAAAGATACGTGTTAAATAAACCTCATATAAGAAAAACGTTTATAAGAAAAACACTGATATAAGAAACTTATTCTGATACAAAATCCCATTCACTACATAGAAAATTAAACTTTTATAAGAAATTTTCCCGAGTAAGCTTCTAAATGATGCGCCGTGTAACTTTCACAAAATTTCTGAACCCACCCTTAATGAATTGCCAAAGAAGTGAGAATTGCCAAAGAAGTGACAGATTGAAGATCGGCGAGAAAGAAAAAAGCCCATACATTTGACATTTCTTATAGGCATTTTTATTTATATAAGAAATTTTCTTTCATATGTACATTTTATTTGTAGTAGCCGTGGCGTGATGGTTAGTGCGATGGACTGTCATGCCAGGGGTCTAAGGTTCGATCCCCAGCCTCGCCACCTATTTATTTAAAAGACAAAACGGCTACTGCCTCTTGCGAGGAATTGACAAATCCTCCAAGAGTATCTCCTGTCACAGAAAAGTGCCGCTCGTTAGCCGTTCGGATTCGGCAATAAACTGTAGGTCCCCTCCATTCCTGCAGACACGCACACAGGAATGGTTGAGAGTTGTAAGTCACTAGGCCCTAGTTCTTCATGAGCTGTTGTGCCATCAAATTTAATTTATTTATTTTATGTACATTTTATTTATATAAGAAATATTCTTTCTTATATACAATTTTTTATATAAGAAAACACGGATATAAGAAAGGAATTCCTTGGATTTTTTGAGAGTCTTATATCCGTCAGGAGTTACTCCTGTCAAAAAAACTTCTGTGCAAGTCGCCCTTAATAACATAAATTGTTTCTGCTTTTTATTCGGCGCCTTATAATTTGTATATAATTTTCACATCTTTAAAAGTGGGAAATTACTTCACACAATTTTCGAATGAAATTGTTTCTCACTTCGGTGGGAAAAATCTTCATCAAAAAAAAGTTAGGTTATTTTCCACTTTAGGTGAAGTTATTTCCCATGTGAAGTTATTTCCCTGCACCATTAAATGTTTAAAGATATTTTTATGTTTGTTATACATATTACCCTAGAAAACCTTTTTAGCTTCTCTCTCGAAGTAGTGAACAATCTCGATAAAGTGAACAGGCCTGGTTTTAATTACTTCACTATATCGAGCGCCTATTGTAGTAAGTTCTTTGCTCTAGAAATGAATAACTGTGTGTCCACCAGCGGGCGCTAGCAGAGTGGCTGGGGGGTGGAGGGCGCCCTCGCTGTAGCCGGGGTGCGTCGGGTATGTCAAGGAGCGTTGCCGAGGCACGTCGGGCGTGTCAAGGCCGACGCACTTGACGCGCCCCTGCTGCAGCGAGGACGCATCGCTCAACTCCCCCGCGCTGTCAATGCTGTGTCCACCAGCTGCGCCCGAAATCATCAACAGTTATTCATTTCTAGAGCAAAAAACTTGCTATCTCTTCTTCACCTATAAATATTTGCCATAACAGTAATAGATAACTAACTTACAGAAACTCGCAAAATAAAAATTATGTTTGGGCGATTTGACATTATGTTAAAACGGCCAAAAATGAAAAAAAAATGTCATATCGCCCAAAATAAATTTTGGGTTATTTAGCATTTTTTTTTTAATTTTTGCATTTTGGGCGTTTTTGTTTTGGGCGATCTGAACGTTGTTTCTAATTAATTCTGACAAAGTCGCCATTTTTTTGGGTGATTTGACTTTTTTTTTAAATTTCTGGGCGATTTAACATAATGTCAAATAGTCCAAAAATTTGGGCGATGTGACATTTTTCAGAATTGGGCGATTTTGTTTTGGGCGATTTGACACTAGAGGCCGACACAAAGATACTAGCTTCGGGTTAATTTTATTTTTTAACACAATGTCATAGTTGATAATCGGTGGAGTCGATTGACTGTTATTTTTCTAGGCAAAAAAATTTGCAAACGTAACTTTTTCGGAGCGATTATCTCGGGGACAACCAATGATATCAACTACGGAATAATTATAGTCTACACACAATACCATAATTGGTAATTGATAAGGTTTGTAAAAAATTAAACGACATTTTTTTTCTAGGCCAAAAAATACTGCTAAAACTGCTAAAAATTATAACAATTTTTCGTGTCGCATAAATTTAGAGCAAACAGCCCAACTTTGGTCTTCCCTTGATTTAGAGTTACCTTTTTCCCCCTTTTTGGAGGGATTATCCTGTTTCGCTTTCCATATCAAGAGCATTTTTCTCCCGCAAGACTAAAAATGAGAAAGGGGGCGCAATTGGCCCTCTGGTTTACACATCCGTAGTTTTTCTTTATCTGAAAGCAATACATATCTGCATACAGCTAAGCTCTTTACAGAGCCTCTTCCTTGTTTGTTTCAATTATTATATTTCCGCCACACCATTAACCACCATACCAAATCAGTTTTTATAAGCTACAAGCACATCTAGCTGATTTGTATCTTCACTACTGAGGCTATTTTGCCTACTTTCAAATCAAAAGATTTTCTTTTGGGCTACAAGCTTAGCTATAAACTTTGACAACTTATTTCCGTAGGATCTTAGAACTCACCTAATAGATATAGCATCTCATAGTGTATTTTTTAGTTTTTATTTGACATTCGATAAAATATTGTTTAATCATCTTATTTATTTATTTATTTTTTAATTGAAAAAAAAGTTAAATTGTCTTTTTGTTTGCTTCTAAATTGGAAATAAAGCAAGTTTAAGTTTGTGTCCCCTCTGGAACGCAGTTGTCCCCTCTTATAGAATGGGAATTTTCTTGTAAGAAGTTAATCTTTTTATAAAAATAAAAAATAAAAAAAAAAAAAAACTTATAAAAAATAATATCGGGTGTCGAAGGGAACTAATGGGAAGTTATCGGTTCTTTTTTTAATATTTTTTTTTTTTGTAAATTAGTTGCAGTTTGCCATAAAGCCTTTTTTCTATTTAAATGTGTGAAGTTTAATTTCTGGCGGTTTTTTAAAACTTTATAAGTCCTACGTACATATATGATTAATGTGAGAACTTTTATTAAAGTACTGGGTACAGGTACACCTTACTTGCGCTGAACAGGCATTCCATGGTCATGGTCACGTACAGACAAATAACAAACTACACTACTTTTATGTTATTATAAGACGTCTAGTTTTCGATACATTAATTAGATTTGTCATATGTATTAATTTTATTCAAAAGTTTGTACATTACTCTTCGATTAATTGCAAAAACTTTAAAGATAGTCCTTTAATCTTCCTAGAAAAAAAAATAAAAAAGCTGTGTATATATATGTATATTAAACATATATATTATTATATATTAGGCATAGATCAAAAACTTGTAAGAACCGAATAAAAAGTAAAAATCAAAAACGGTATTTATGAGAAAAAATATCAAAAAGGCTCATCCTTATAATTTTTGCAATTTTGTAATAGCTTGTCACGTACAGTCAAGTAGAGTCACGTGTCTGGCAGAGTAGAAATGAACAGTTTTTATGAATAGTTATTTAATAGTTAACAACCATTATGTCTTCTGATAGGCTATGAATTCGGCACTCTTCTCTTGTTTTGTTAGTTTCAATAATGTAATGGGCCAAAAAGTCTTTTTTTGTCAGTTATTCATGAGGCTGGAAGAAAAATCATTATTAAAAGTTATCTATTACTCTCAAAATAAATGTGGAAAGAACTCAAACAAATAACATTCATTTTTTGTTTAATTAGAATCATTGCTTTAAACGTATACATAAACATTAAAAATCAAAAATTTGAGAGTTCCACTTTTTCATGGAATGCTCCTGTAGATAATATTTTTTCTCTCATTTTGATATTTTTTCTGTTTTTCATCAAGCTTCAAATAGTAGTTTAGTCAAATAATAGTTTATTATTAAGAGAAATCTAACAGTTGGTATATCAAAGATCAAATACTCTTGGTCATGATGAATCTATGAAAGTATTTTATCGCTTTATTTCTCCAAATTGGAATTTTTCATTCTACTGATTCATGTTATAACTATAAGCCCATTTCTTCCGCTTGTGACGGCCATTAAAACTCTCTTACCCAAGTGTATAGGACTAAAAAAAATTATTCCGCATTAGCATTTCCGTTCCACACGGCAATTAATTCATTTCGACGATGATGACGATGTCGGTTGGTGGAGATTATACACCTTTTGCGTATATAACTACCTACCTTACCAAGAGTTGGGTTAGACCTACTTGTAGAACTTGTGAGGAGTGAAAATTTCCAAAACTAATTTCCACTCTACCGATCCGCAAAATCTTGGAATTTCTCACTAGGTTAGGTACACGAGTGCTTTCCATAATAGTTTCAAACAAATTAGTGTTCTCAGTCTTCCGTGGAATATCCTTTGTCGACATCAAACCCACAGAATCTATGTTCTATGTCCCACCACCACCGCCTCCACCACCATCGACTCCAACTGCAACCGGCTTTTAAGGATAACTAAAATGGTAAATTCCCACTATTGTATTCATTTCACTCTCTTCAATGTGTACCATAACCACAATTGCACACACACACAAATACACAATATGAGTACGAGCCCATTTATGACGACATCCTTAAGAAAATCATAATTTCAGAGATTAAATCCTTTCTCGAATGGTTGGTCTAATAGCCCCTAAGACGTCCGTTATTGTCGGTCTTCGGCTGTATCAAAATCCAAGCCGATGTGTTGGTCGTCTTTTCATCGTGCGGTCCTCTTCCACCCAGAAAAGTGGAAACGGAAATGAGTCCTTATAATGTAACTTTACCATCAATTGGCTGCTACCTGTCAACCACAGGGTAAAATCTTCCCCTGCAACCCATTCTCTCATTCGCTGTTCTCCATTATAAAATATTGACGTCTTTACCCATTTTAAACCGATATCAATTGAATCCGAATCCTTGAATCCTTTCTGCTAGAATGGATCGAAAGACCTGAAGAGGAATTGCTTTTGCAAAATGGAAAACGATTTTAGGAAATCTTCGTGCGACATTTTGAAAACGTTGAAATGGCATAAAATGTATCTCTGCTTCAATTGAAATCCTGTTTCGGAAAACAACAACAACAAGCCCCAACAATGGGCTATAGGACGACTGCTACTGATGTTGCTGCTGCTGCTGATGCTACAGCTACACTGCTGCGTTACAAAAGGAAAAAGGACGATGGAAATTCAATTACGAAAATTATTTGCTTGGCTAGTCGCCGGGGCTGAGGCGTAGAATCTGGAATGGTGTATAGAGCAAAGGATCCCGTTATATATTTCCGCATCCCAGCCCCTAGCCGCATCCCCGAATGCCCCCTCGGTCCCACTACCCAGTCGGCCGTACACTATAACCGCACAATAATTTCGCCAGTTTTATAATGAAATTTCTGTGAAATATTGTACCGGAATTTTAAAATTATTTGGTTCATTAATTCCTATTTTGATCGGAGGGGAATTGCTCTGGTTCTTGGTCTTGGTCCTTTTTTGAAGGTGGATGGTTCTATTAGATGATTTTTTTTTTAATTTTCATCCAGCTATAGAGAAGTTCATGGAAGTAATATTATTTTGAAATTATGTCTATGCCATCAGTTTTTCGTTTTACTTTTTATGTCCAGGAATTTATTGTGCACAAAGCTGGCATATGGGATATGTTAGATTTTGGGTCGGAGTGAAGGATGGGAAATTATTTTTGGGCTTAGAGTCGGTGTGGTGGCAAGTAGATTTTGTATTTTGAATGTGTTCAATAATAATTGACGGTTATTTTACACAGAAACATCTGTTTTTGAAAATTATTATACCTCTCGTATGTGGGTGGATGTGAAGCATGTTTTGGACATAAAACTTAATTGAAACTTTATACTCAAATAAGTTTTGAAATTTGTGTGTGTGTGTTTTTTTTTTTGTTCTGGGAAAATAATTGAATGGAGGTAAATTGTGTATTATTATATTATGGGTATTTTGCTGTATGCCTTTAGATATTTTATATCTAGGTAGGTATTATTTCTTTAAAGGAAAAAGTTGAATGTTGATTAAGGATAAAGTTGCACAACGCCACAAGAATTTAAATATTCGCTCGAAAAAGTAAATGGATTACGATTGTTGAAGGAGCTTATATTTTGTATACCAATAAAATTCGCAGAATACTAATGTACGTTTGTACTCACATACATAACTTATTGGAATGCCATGGCAATCTTTACATTTCATGTGAAATTCGTAGGTTGGTGTTGCCCTAGTAAAAAATAAAGTGCATGACAGTGTTGTACGAACTTGAATTATATATGATTTCATATTGGACTCAATATCTGAGTATTGTACCTAAGCCAATTAACTAAATAGCTTTAGCTGTGATCACGTTTGAATACTGAAGGAATGAGCTTCACTAAAAATAGTTGACCTCCGACCTGTCTAGTGTCTGCAGTAAATAGTTTGATCTTTTAAGCGTTGATCCTTAAGCCATCAGCCATCTCAACGTTCGCTTGCAGCAATTGGCACATTTGGTCCAAGTCACCCACACTATTAGACATAAAACAGATATCACAAATGCGACGAGAAAACGAGGTGTAAACGTGTTGAGATCTATTCATAAGGCTGTTTCACAACGCGACGAGAAAACGAGACGTCGGCGTGGTGAGATCTCTTCGCAGTTGTTTTCTCTTAAAAAGAATTTAAAACAATGAAATAATACATAATACGTTGCGTCTTTTTTTCAATTTTTCGAAACTACGAAGAGATCTCGTCACGCTGACGCCTCGTTTTCTCGTCGCATTGTTAAACAGCATTGAGTTTTCAAAGTAATTCCATTGGAGGCCATGCCTCTCTTTCGTGCCAACAGTGGCAGTCAAGGCTGTTTCACAATGCGACGAGAAAACGAGACGTCAGCGTGACGAGATCTCTTCGTAGTTTCTCTCTCTTAAAAAAGAATTTTAAACATTGAAATAATAATAAAGCATTTCTCGTCGTCTCGTCACGTCATAAAGTTCGAAAAAATGAAAAAAAGACGCAACGTGACGACGAGAAATACTTTATTATGTATTTTTACGTTGTTTAAAACTCGTTTTAAAGAGAGAACAACCGTGAAGAGATCTCGTCACGCTGACGTCTCGTTTTCTCGTAGCATTGTGAAACAGCCTTCAGTACGTCGTCAATAGCCAGAATAAGTAGAATCGGTGATAACACATCTCCCTTCGAAACTGGTCTATAATTTTCAATTAATTGCTTGGGACTGCTTTTATAGATAGGGTTGATATGTGATATTTCTCACTCGTCCACAAACTCCCCTCACAAAAGAGTTTTACTCTATAAAGGATTGTGGGAGGAAAACAAATAGATCAGCATTTTGTTAAAAGAAGGGGCGGAATTTTATCAAAACCTGCTTTTTTGGAAATATCAATTTCATACAAAGATTCTAATACTTCATTTACAGGAAAGTTCGCAAGCATGAAATTATTGTCAGAATTGAAACTTGAGTACATGGAGCTCAGATCTTCGATCGCACCAGTATTGAAAGATGATTCACGAATTTTGTAAAAAGGTTGGGAAAAGCTTGTAAATCGTAAGATTTTTAACTTTCCAGTGAAAGTTATTGTAATCGGTCCGATTTTTGAAATAGAAAATTTTGACATTTTTCGACGTTTCGAGGTCTCTGCAGTCGGATTAAATTGTTTTTAGAGAGATGTCTGTTTACGTACGTTCGTACTTTAGAAGCTTTTTTGTCGCCGACGATGTCTCAAGAACACATAGAGATATCGACTTCAAATACAGACAATAAGGCCATAACGTGCAGAAAGGATTTTCAGAAAAATTTAATTGGCGGTTTTTTTTATTACAGTAATATTTAAAAAAAATTGTAAAATGGCTTGTTTCTGGAATATTTCTTGAACATATCCGACTTCGGCCTAGTTTCATTCTTGTCATATAATGACGTAGTAAAAAATTTGTAATACTTAAAATAAAAAATTCAAACCACACTTTTTTTTTTTTATTAAAAAACCATTAAAATTATTAACTTCGGGTTAATTTTATTATTAACGGTTCAATTAACGGTTTTTTTTTCTAGGCCAAAAAAACTGCAAAAAATCTGCTAAAAATAGTTAAAAAATGTTTTTCGACTCGAATGTCTCGAGAACAACCAATGTTATCAACTCTTTGATAAATTTAGTCTACACACAATGCCATAATTAATAACTGGTAAAGTTTTTAAAAAAATTCAACTGACGGTTTGAAAAAAAATATGCTGAAATATGTTAAAAAATGTTTTTCGGTTCGAATTAAAATATTCGAACCGAAAGACATTTCTTAACAATTTTCAGCATTTTTTTTGCAGTTTGCAACCAATGATTTCAAATCCGAGAGAATTTTAATCTACACACAATGCCATAATTATTAATTTATAAGGTTTTTAGAGAAATTCAATTGACGGATTTTTCTAGGCCATAAAAACTGCAAAAGAAACTGCTAATAATTGTTGAAATTTTTCGTGTCGCATATATTAAGAGCAAACAGCCTTCCCTTGATTGCAAAACTGATAAGTTTTTCGAAGATTTTTAATTGATAGTTTTCTTATACAAAATAATATCGGAGCTTCAAAGGGAACCAATAGGAAGTTATCAGTGTGGGTCGAACCCAGCCTCTTTTCCATCTTCATGTTCCGACGACTGTGGAAACTGAGACGCATTATTGCGCTTCGGGTATATGTATACAAATCAAAAATGTTTTACTATTTTCCTTTATATTAGATTGAGTGGAACTTAGTTACCTATTGCTTATATAAAAAAGGATAAAGAAAATCAAATTCTATTCTCAACTTAGAAACCGAATTCTATCAACATTTAGCCCTGTCAATTTGAAACGCTTGAAAGCTATATTTTTGATATTTTCCAGATTTTGTAATCTTCTGTTATGCCTTGGCAGCTGGAATGATTTTTTCCAAGAGAATACTTTTAAAAATTGTGTATCTTTAAGGGAACCATTTTGAAAAATATTTTCCCAATCAAATGTATTATTAAAGCTATTCAATGCAATGAACTCGGCATTTGCAAAGTTAAATTTTCTTCTCTCTTCACTTAACAGCTGTAAGAAGTGCAAATTCATAAAAAACAAAATTTACCTCGAATGCAATATGGTGTACACAGTTAGGTATTTAATAATGGGAATTGAACAGTTTCTATATAATATTTTAAATCATTATCAATAAAAAAAAAACAAGAATTCTATCTTGACAATTTTTAATAAAATACATTTGTAAAAGATCAAGTGAAGACAATAAATCAAGAACTTAACTTTCGATTTGTTATTTGTATTTAATGCAACTTATGTTTCTTCATATTATATGAAGCACAAATAATATTTGTAATAAGAATAAAATATAATTCTATTGTTTCGGACGGCACTGGCCGACCATCTTCAGAGCGTGAAACGCGGAGTTACTAAAAGCTTGCAAATGTGAAGGATATACAAAAAGGGAAAACATATAACAATAAAGATATTAAGAGGTATAATGTAAATACACATGTAAACATAAAATAATTAATTGGCGATTTTAAACAAACAAGAAGAAATCGGACCTTCCTCTATATAGTTTATTATCATCTGATGATTTATTAACATCTTTTAATTAGTTTATAAATTTCGATGACGGGTTTCATGTCACAGGTTTCATGGTGGGCCAATGGCCATCTCTGTTTTTTGAAGTACAGCTCTCTTGTATTGCCTTCCGCAAATAGGACAAGTGATCTGATAATAAATGCCAATGCCACTCCTTTTGTTCAGACTTTTTTTTTTTTACATACCGCAGCCATGTTTTTCGTCTGCATTGTTGATTTATGGAACACATTATATTTGTAATCCTGCGAGAGTAGTTTTATGACAAACTTAGAAACTTGATAGTTTAAAAAATTTGTTTTCAATCTTTTCAAAAATAATTGAAAAATTATTTTAAGGTAGTATTACATTGTCATATATATATGGCAAGTTTGCCAAATAAATATGGCTCAAAAATGTCATATAAGTGTGATAGTCATATTTATATGACAAAATATATATGACTCTCATGAATTATTTTGAGTTTAAAAAAAATATTTGATTTAATGAAACGTGATTGGTCAAATAAATCATATTTTTTTAAATATTTTATTTTTCGTAGCTAGTGTGTCATATTTGTAAACAAAAATTGACATAAAAAGCTTGTGATCATGTATATGGCATACTTATAGGGAATAGTCTAATACTACTCGTCATATATACAAATATTGTGCCATATTTTATATGACTAGCATTGGTCATATATATATGACAATGTAATATCACCTTTAGTTAGGTAGGTATAGGCACTTTTTTAAAGTACGTATGTAATAATAGCCTAGTTCCTTTACTTTGAAACTCTGTGATTTTCTGTGCATTTGTGATTTTTAGTCCAACGTTCTGTCAAAGTTTACATAAAAAAAAAACAAAAAATGGCAGTAATATGTATGCACAGAAAACCACGGGAGTTTCAAAGTAAAGGAACAGACCTAATAATTCAAATAGTAAAAAACTTATGAGAAACAATTTTATTATTCGTGGTATGAAATGCTCCCAAGAGCTTTCTTTCTAATTAAACCAAAAGAAAACAAAAGAGAAAAAATAAATAAAAACAATAACAATAACAAAAATTAAATCAAAAGTTATAAACGCAACTATCACGTCTTGCTTGTCAATTTAAGATCGATAAGCTTACTGCCAGAATAGCTGGTAGTTTGTGTGGCTTGTCATCTCTCTTAATCATTTCGTGTAATATTACACCAAATAAAATCAAAGTTACTTACTGTAGATTCACTTGACTCCCCCTCTCCATTATCTCTGTGCTGCCAAATGACAAGGAGAGCCAGCGCAGGGTCACACTTGCCACCTACAAGTTCTTCTTTTTTGCCTGAACGGAGCGTATATAAATCGCTTAATCCCTTTTGTGTTCCGTACATGTTGTACGTGGTTCAATAACATTAAGGCCCAACTCTTTACTATTTTTCTTCTGCAGTATAAGTATATAGATAGTAAAGTATAGCAACACCAAAGTTCTCATCTCATCCTTTTATGTGGATCTGACACAGACAAAGACACACGTCCTGGTGAGAAGTGTACGTTCGAATTATTTTTCTCGGATAAAAATTAAGTCACGTATTCTCAATCACGGCCAACTGCTACACTATAGAATACTCGCTGAGATAAATATTCGATTTGATTTTACCGTCAGAAGCTTCCAAGGATCAGCTTAGCATTGAAAATGCACTGAAGCTAAGTAGCGAGCCAGCATATGACACTATAATTGTTGACTGCATCATTTATATGCCACTGAAATTAATAGCCATATCAGCTTGGGAATTATTTACCAACAGTAAAAAAAAATCAAAACGATGGCGACGTTGCATCGTTCAAGGGCGTCACAGAAAAAAGCAGAGCCCTTCAAGGAAACCATATAGCACTTAAATGTGAAGCCCTACATTGGAATCAGAAATTAATCTTCTTAGTATTAAATTTATGTTGTCGCTTAAAGGATAATTCCCACTGTAGATTTCAAAAGAATGGAATGAAATTTGTGATTTCAAACAAAAATTTAATTTTACTAAAATAAATTAAGAAAATTAAGAAGCATTATACACTTCTTCAAGAAAAAGTAGGTATTTAATGGCAACACTGCCAACACTGGGAAGTCATAACCCTCATAATGACGATATGCTCGTTTCGAGTCTGGGCATACGTACCATCTTCTCTGGGTTGGAAATTGGAATCCGAAGTAGGTCGGGGATGGTTGATTCCTCAGATTCGAACAGGATGCTATATCCTTTGCATTATTACTGAAATCACTAGAATCTTTTTGGTCTTTCTCTTTGGGCTGATGTTAAGGAGGTGTTGTTGTTTCCTTTTAACTATTAACACACACACACATATCGATATACCTTTTACTGAAAAGAATCCTTTGAATTTTCATCAATCACAGAGATAATTAAAATTCTTTGAATCCTTTGCTTTTGTTTAATTTGTTTTAATCAAATGATAATATTTTGTTTGGTTTTACTGCACTGAAATACAAGGAATTTGTTGGAAAATTTTACTTTTTTTTGTTGTAAAAGTTTTCTAGATACCCCTACTATGTGGGATTGGCGTCTTTTTTTTATTGCAATTGCAAAGGTTTTAAATTTGAAATTTAGAACACAGATTTTTTGTGTTTTTGTCTTTTTTAATATATATAGATGAGTTGCTTTTGTGTTAAAAACATTTAAAAAAAAGCAAGTTTTTCGAAGTGTTTAATATGTACACATTTAGTGTGTTCTTAAGGATACGTATTAAGATTTTTGTTTCTGCTAGAATTTAAGCTATGTTTATAACCCTGGGGCGCTTCACTAGATATAAACTTTTGCAAAATATGCGTCATGTAGTTAAAATTTCTTACGGAAATATACATATCTGTTCATGATTTGCAGCTAGGGTTAGGATAGCCATTTATTTAAGTGAAATCTATATATTTTCAAAGCGACAATGACAGATATACATACATTAGAGAAAGGTAGATAAATAAGTTTCAGGAATTGGTCAGCTGTAGATTATGCGCTTGGTTTTTTGTCTGGTTCATGTTTTTAGTTTGGGATTTGATAGCTATATTTTATAATTATGAGAACATAAGTATAATTTTACATTATCATTTTGATTTTAATAAATAACAAATATGTATTAGTGGCTCAACAAATAACGGTCAAGCAACTAGAAAAACCAGGAAAGGGAAAGGTAGTCGGACAGACAGGTACAAGCAGACGGGTGTTCTGTAAGCCAGACGGATAAACAGCCAGACAGAACGTCAAATATAGCCAGAACTATTAGACCCAATTCAACTTCTTCTCACCGAAACAACGACCAACAATAAGAAACAAAAGTATAATAGAGACTCTAGCTTCAAACTAGAATCCACGACATGGGATCTTTTAAACAAGCTTCAACCAAACAAAATTTAATGCGTAAGCTTTTTTTTCAATCAAGAATATGCCAACACAATGCAACAAAAACCAAACGAAATGACCATCCACCCGCTCTTATTGAAAGTGCATCAACATCAACGCATAGATGGGTACAACTTAACAAGAGTAAAAAAATAACAACTATCAAATTTCAGTTTAATCCTGTTAGTGTTACAATAAAGAGTAAAATTTTGTCGAAACTTCGGGAAGAAGAAATTAATAATATGTACTTCATATTTATTATCTAGTTGTTGTATTTCGATGCATTTTTGTTTCAAAAATTTTAAAACATTATTTGCTGTATGATGTTTGGAAGATTACTTAAATGTTTTTTTTTTTTTAATTTCTCAACCAGCCTTAAAAAAGAAAGTACTCGTTTTATATCTTCAAAAATAAGTACACAAGTAACTGGTGGATAGTTCCATATCGAACGGCATTAGAATTTTAAAATTTGATCGAACTGTACCTTAAAAACAAACACAGTACCAACAAATTTTAAATGTCATTAAGCTTTTTCGCTAAACATAAACTACCATTTGCGATACATTTAATGCTTTAAGAATTCTCGGTTAAGATAGTAGTACTTATGTTTTTTTTTTGTTAATATGCTGTACTTGACTGCATTTTAGTACAATGGGACCAATTGTTATATTACTTCACCGGATTTGGTACTTTTAAAAATAACAATGAAAAACAAAACATACGTTTTATATTTTTCAGTTTTAAAGAAAATATTGTTAAGTTATGTACCTACATATATTTAATTTTTTATTGTATGTCCTTAAAATAATTAATTTAACGTAAAAGTTCATATCTTCCAAGGATGAAATTTATTTTTAAACAATAAATGTGTATACATTTTATGATCAATTTATTAAACTTTCAGAAAACCACTTCTCGTCATGGAAATTTATTCACAGAATATGAACTCTAACATTTTTCACAGTTTTAAAACTCACGTGAAATGCAGTATACGTATACATATACAGTATACTTATTTAACATTAAATTTCTTGAAGACTTACGAAAACTGGTTAGATTTCGATGAATTTTTCTTAAACGAGCTATAAATTTTTTTGCAAAGTGCTGTTCTAAGCCGTGAGGTAAAACCTTGTTTCCAAATTATTTTGAAGTACCTATTTTCCAAACGAACATGAAAATATTGCCGATTGTGAATATAATGTAAAAAAAAACTATATTGCAAGTAAAACTAAGGAATGTCCTTCTAAGAAATTATTGTAAAGAATTTGTTTCAAAATATTTATGGAATAACTCAAGGAGCTTTTTATGCTCCCAATACTTAAGCAATACTAGAACAAAGTTTTTCATACTTCAAGTTCTAACATTCTAAACATTTATTGAATAGAAAACCCTTACAAAAAAAATGCACGACTAGGTCGTACGAACTTGTTCTTTTAGTAAATGTTCCTTCAAATTTTAAAGACTGAGTGTAATATTAAATATATAATTAATAATTTCATAAATTGAAGAATGGAAATTTGAATACGAAAAAACTTGAAACACGTTTGTTTTAAATTGATAAATCAATTACATAAGATCTTTTCATCTCAGAATGAAGAACGCCATATCAATTCTTGCAAAAAATAAAAATATTAATGTGTATGCAGAACAAATTTTACAAATCGGATTTATTTTTTTTATTTATAAAATTTCTTGAAATTTTGTAGAAAAAAAAATTAGTATGCTATTTTTAAGAATATAATAATATGCAACTATAACCATAATCTAAAAAATATTCATCAACATGTTTTCAAAAAAAAAAGTTTAAAAAAAAAATTTGACATCTAATTTTATAGGTCTTTTGGAGTAAAAATTTTGATCAAAATAGATTGAGCGGTTAACGAGAAATTCGAAAATAAAAAAAAACGTTCTATTGCATGTACCTACCGTTTATAACGGTTTTGGTAATTTTTTACCACAATTTAGACCATACCACCACTAGTACACACAAGCATTTAAAAAAAACTCGTTAGAGCCGTTTTTGAGATAAAATAACATTTATCAAAACGGTTGTATGGCAAGTACCGTTATTTTTTGAGCTAAAAAATATCTCAATTTTCCCAGCGCCCACTAGGGAATCACCCAAAAATCTTATGCTACAGGTTTGAAGACACAGAAGAAGATTAAAAAGAAGTAACCAATTGAACAATCAGTCATTCGTCAGTAGCCAAACGAACAACATCGATGGAGCAGCATAATTATCCAAGGAGCTACGATGAAAGTCCAGAAAGCGGCAGTCCATTCGACCACAGCCAATCCGATCACAGCCGATTCGACCACAACCAATCTTACCACAGCAGATCCAGCCAAAAACTACCATCTTTCTATCAGAGCTATCTGGTGTTTCTAGGCCTAACATTCCAGCACCGGGAACTTCGAAGGTAGCAGCATCAATGCATCGCAAAGTGCGCATTAAGAGGAGTCCAGGAAAAGGAGACCAAGGCCAAATTGCGACAAATCCTCCCAGCTGGACATATATATTATCTAGGTGATAACGGTAAAGCTTAAAATGCCCCACCGACAAAAACGAAACAACCGTGAACCAACCCAAGCCGCCAACACCAAAAATCCCAAGTCCAACTACCAGCCTCAGCCAATGTGCAAACAAATCAAATAGTGACTATTCCGACACTAGCTCATCCACAAACGAAAGTACACAATGCAGCTCAAACGCTATTCCCGTTCTCGTCGCCTGCACCGACCAATAACGATAAAAGTTGTCCACTGATGAAAAAAGAAATGAAAAAACAGTTAAGTTATATTAATAAAAATAATTCTATTCTTTATTTAATTTAGTGAAGTGTGTTCACTTCAAGTACTGATAGACGAATGCCTTTAACTTTAAGAGATTTACATAAAGAAAGAAAGAAGAAAAACGTATGTATGTATACAAGTATGCATTTACATAGAATCACATTGAACAGGTTTCTCTTTCTTTTCAACACCCTTCCTCAATGTGAATCTGCATACATTTTTATCAATTATAACATATTAAATAAATTAATTTAAACTCAATAATCTCATGAAATGGCAATGCTTCTGTTTTGGTAAATTTTTTGTGAGCACATCTGCTATCATGTTATCAGTTGGAACAAATTTTAATTCGATGTCACCTCTCTGGATAACCTCACGGATGAAATGGTGCCTGATGTCTATATGTTTCGACCTGGCATGGTAGACAGGGTTCTTTGCCAGATTTTGAGCGCTGAGATTGTCTCCATACATGACTGTCGGTGTACCAACTTCACCACAGCCGATCTCGATGATAACACGTCTCAGGAACAGAGCCTCTTTCGTAGCTGAAGACAGAGCCATGTACTCAGCCTCTGTACTGCTCAAGGCCACACAATTTTGCTTCTCTGACTTCCAGGAGATCGGTCCGCCCGCCAAGAAAAACACGAAGCCAGTGTATGATTTGCGATTACTCAAATCGCCACCCCAGTCCGCATCCACGTAGCCTTCAAGGGCCTGGCCACATGCGCGATAGTTTAGCTTCTTGTCTATCGTAGCTGCAAGATACCGCATTACATGCTTCACACCTGCGAAATGTTCACTATGTGGGTTGTTATTTCTTTGCGCCAGCTTCACAACTGAGTGATAAATATCTGGTCGTGACGTCAATGCCAGCCACATCAACTCGCCAATAGCTGACTGATATGCCGTTGGATCTTCAGTCACACAACTGTTGCTATCGCAACCCACCTGGAAACCAGCATCCAATGGCGTCGCCGCAGGCCTGCACTGCTGCATGTCATGCCTCTGCAGCATATCTTTTATATACAGTGTCTGGTTCATCGAAATATCGCCTATATCGCCATCGCGCTCAACTTGCATGCCTAAAAACATCTGCAACTGACCCTTGTCGACGCATTCGAACTTCGTTGCTATCTGTGATTTGATTTCCACAAGATCTATCTTTCTCTGGCACGCTATAAGTAAATCATCTACATAAATTAGTATCAAACAAAGATTACCACTTATGTCTCGCTTAAACAAGCATGGCTCGTTCTGGCACGGAGTAAACCCAATATCGCATAGCGCTGCGCTCAGCTTTGAGTTCCACTCCCGCCCTGCTTGTTTTAAGCCGTATATCGCTTTGTTCAGTCTAAGCACCTTCTGCATACACGTTTTGTTTTCATAGCCCTCAGGCTGCTTCATGTAGACTTCATCGTTTAACTCGCTGTTTAGATACGCTGTACAAACGTCCATTTGGTGTAGATATAGCTTCAGCTCTACAGATAAAGCCAAAATCAATGGTATTGTTTCATACCGACACACAGGCGAAAACGTTTCGGAATAATTTATGCCGAACTTTTGCGAACAACCTTTGGCTACTAAGCGTGACTTATAGCGCTCAACACTACCATTACTGTCTCTCTTGATGGTGTATACCCACTTGCAACCAATCGCCTGTTGGCCTTTGGGTAATTCTACCAGTGTCCACGTATCGTTTGCCACCAGCGCCTCATATTCTTTGTCCATGGCTGCCTGCCAATACGAAGCGTACTTACTGCTCGTTGCCTCTTTGAAAGTCTGCGGCAAAGGTAACTCCTCAGCATGCATAGCATTTAAAGCATTGTAGTTCTTCTTTGGACGCCCTGGCTTGCCAGTACGAACTATTTTTGGCCTACCTGGACCGTTCTTCGCAACCCGCTCCTGCTTCTGCTCCGGCTCCTCTGCGCTGACATACTCTTCACTCACCACACCGTTGTCGCTAAGTTCACCATCCTGCTGCTCTTCATCATCACTGCATGGACTAAGCTTCAGCACATCAATGCTTGGTGCATCGGTCGATGATTTTTCTGCTGGCATATCGAACGTTATCTGGTTGTGAATTGATGCTGTGTCACAAGGTTCGTCGAATAAAACGTCTCGTTTTTCGACGATCTGCCGTTTTTCCTTATCGTACAATCTGTAGGCCTTCGATACCAATGAGTATCCCACTAGCCGATACTCCTTACCCTTCGCTTGGAATTTGCTGCGTCGAGTTTTATCCAAACCAACAGCCACTGATCCAAACGTACGCATATTATGCACATCGGGCTTCTTGCCACCCCACGCTTCTATAGGTGTCATACCAACCAAGGCTGTAGTTGGCGATCTGTTACGTATGTAACAAGCTGTCTGCACTGCTTCTGCCCATAGAAATTCTGGCATATTTGAGTGCACGAGCAAGCTCCTCGCCATCTCAACCAGGGTTCGGTTCGCCCGCTCTGCCACGCCGTTCTGCTGTGGACTATAAGGGACCGTAAGCTGACGTTTAATGCCATTCTCCTTCAAAAAATCGTCAAAAAACTTGTTGACGTATTCACCACCGTTGTCGCTGCGTATTGCCTTTATCTTGTGACCAGTCTGACGTTCCGCCATCTTCTTAAACTCCACAAATTTCTCAAGTACTTCGTCTTTTGACTTGATAAAATATGTGAATATGCGCCGAGACATGTCATCGATGAAGGTTAAGAAATACGCAGAACCACCAAGAGATCGCTTCTCAAACGGCCCACATACATCTGTATGTACAAGCTCTAGCACATTTTTTGCTCGATTTTCTGACACAGCTGGAAATGGTTGTGTGTGTATTTTGCTTTTCATACACGTTCTACACTGAACCTTGTCGGAGAAATTCACATTTTCTATTCCGATTACCATCATATTTTTAGCAAGATTCATCAAGCTGGCATAGTTTAAATGCCCATACCTGTTATGCCACAGTTCTGCACTTCGAACCTGAATCGCTCCAAAACATACGTTATTGCTGCTTTTAAAAATAAATAACTTTTTTATTTTCTGTGCTTTCAGAATCTGCACACCATTCTGGCTTACGACCGCACACTCATTGTTGAAAAGCACCTTACAGTTACGCTCTACCGCTCGACTAACCGACACAAAATTGGCCTTCATACCAGGAATATACAAAACACTCTCTAGTTTCAACTCGCCCAAATCAGTTTGAAGTATGACGTCACCTCTGCCTACTGCGCGAATGACGTTGTTGTCAGCCAACACTACATCTTCTTCTTGTGCAACGTACTTCGTAAAGAAGCTTCGCTCACAGCACATATGGCTCGTCGCCCCGCTATCCAGGCACCAGCTGGAAGAGTCAAGATCGTATGTGTCTGTTGCCGCTAAAACAGTAAACGAGCGGTTTTCTTGCTGTGCTTTTGATGCTTCTTCTTTGCCTTTATTTTTGCACTGATTTTTATAGTGGCCCCTTTGACCGCATTTGTAACACTCAATATCTTTTTTACCCTCTCTTTTCTTACGTGTGGGTTTTGTATATGCATGAAATGCTTGCTGTTCGTTGCAATTTAACGGCTTAACCTCGTTACCTCTACGTTCCCCTTCCTCTAGCAATTTAATCTTCAATATTTCTAGAGAAGGCAAACTGTCTCGCGTTTCCATGGCGACGACGAAATTCTCAAACTGCTTAGGTAAACTTGAGAGCAATATTATTACTGCCAGCTCCTCGCCTAGCTTAATATCGACTTCTGCAAGCTTGTCAACTGTGGAACAAAACGTATTTATATAATTGCACATGACATCGCCGTCTGCCATCCGCAAACCCAGCAACTTCTTATAGAGCGACACTTTTCGTACTGGCCCTCTCGGTTGATGCACATCTTTGAGCTTTTTCCAAGCACTCGCTGCTGTCTGGCAGTTCTTGAGGTAACATAACTGTGCTGGCTTCACACTCAATGTTATCATTGCCAGTGCCTTTTGGTCGAATGCGTCCCAACTCTCCGGGTCTTTCTCTGGCCGCTGTCCGTCCATCACCTTCCACACTTCTGCATGCACCAACACGCTGCGCATTTGGATGCTCCAGGAATCGTAATTTCCTTCATCCAACTTCTCAATTGCATACATGGAACTCATGGTGAAAAAAGTACCTGACGAAACACATTTACCAAAAGAATTACTTTATAGCTTTTACTGTTGGCACTGGGCCCATAACCTGATGAAAAAAGAAATGAAAAAACAGTTAAGTTATATTAATAAAAATAATTCTATTCTTTATTTAATTTAGTGAAGTGTGTTCACTTCAAGTACTGATAGACGAATGCCTTTAACTTTAAGAGATTTACATAAAGAAAGAAAGAAGAAAAACGTATGTATGTATACAAGTATGCATGTACATAGAATCACATTGAACAGGTTTCTCTTTCTTTTCAACATCCACTGTACGTATACAACCCGAAATATAGACTGCAGCATTTTTACATAACACACGGTTATAATAAAATTAATTTATATTATAACTTTGTATTTAACCCGTTCCTATCTAGGGTTCCCAACTTTCTTCGAAATCAAAGGAGGACACATTTTTTCTAAATAAAAACAAAAAATTTGAAACCTCAGTATAAATAAAATCCTCCCCTCCTGGAAAAACAATTTAGTTTTATATGAGGCCCTAGAAATTCTTATATAGTTTATTAAAAGGGTCCAGCAAGGGCTACTATCGAAATCATATTAGGCCCTCCCTAGTTTTTATTTTTTTTTGTTGGCTCGAGACAAAAATAAATACAAAATTGGTGTATTTGAGATTCGGTACTGGGCTTTTTCGCTTACTGGTCTGATACGCTTACCACTTCTGGCCTTATTCGGAATACAAAAGTTCAATATTAAAAATGAATAACTATAAATATAAAAAGGTTATTTCTGATGGGAGAGCAAAACTTTCCCAAAGAGTTTTTACTATCAAGGGTCTATCGTGTATTTGCTACGTTTTTCTCGACTGAATTTTCCCTACAGTACATTTTTGGGGGCCTTAGTTTCACTCGGAAAAACTTACCTCTTTTAAGCACGTTTTGGTATCCTTAAATTAGAAAAAGGCATAAATATTATGAAAATAGAAATATAAAAATGTTATTCTGTAATTCCTTATGCTGAAAAAAAAAATAATAAATAAAATCATAAAAAATTTGCCAAGTTCGAAAGATTTTGAAGAAAATTATAAGTTTTTGCTAAACATTTTTTATTCATAAGAATTCAAAGCCTAGCATTTTTGCAAAAATTATGAAATTTTATCTCAAAATTTTAAGTTTTTTTTTTACGATAATCTGGGCTATATGACAATGAAGTACCTATATTATAAAATATGTTTGGCGATAGCCCAATTATCTCTTTTTACGGCTTCTTTTGCTTTATCTTCATCCAGTGGAGTTCCCGCTTTTATATTTTTGACGGTTTACATACTTAAATGTTTATGACATTATGTATGAATCTACAAATGATAATCATCTTAAATCACATGAAAGGGTCAATGCTCATGAGTATACAAATTTTGAATTGAATAAAATTAAAATAACTTTGAATGCAAGAGTTCCAAAATTACGTAATACTGGGGAGATTTAATATCCTAAGGGAGACTTGATCCCTCTTTTGGATCTGGAAATTTACGGGGGGAATCAAGTCTCCCTCTTCTCCCCTATGCTTTGTATAGTGTTGACCATTTTTTGTGAAATTGTCGTCGTTTTACAGTTTGAATATTATCCGAGAAACCTTTATAATTATGTAAAGTAATCAGAGCAGCGCAAATGATTCTTCCATGATGTATGATCCTATCTCGAAATTTTTGGATGATAATCTAACAAATCATAATTGTTCATGGCCCAAAATCAAGTGGCTTCGATTCCAGCGCAATTCACCTTTTTCATTTAAATATAAGGGGACACGCGGAGTTCGACAAAAGTTAACTTAAATAAAAAAGGGAGATCCCTACAATCCCTTCAAAATGTAAAACAAAATATTCTCCACCAAACTCGTCGTCAGAGAAAAAAAGGGATATGATGGATTTACTTATATTAATTCCACCTGTATACCACAATTTTTACAAAAAATTATCAGTCAAACAAACGTTAACAACGAGCCAGCACAATGAACAACTCGAAAGTGATGAAGACGATGTAAATGAAGAAATTTGTATGTCTAATTACTGTTTATTTACAACAAAAATTTAATAATTTTGTAAAATAGTTCTTGAAATTAATGAATTATTGTTTTTGTTACTTTTCTCAAGAACTATACCGCTTTTTATTTTCTTGAATGACAATTTTTCGAAATCATTCGAACTTAAACGAACTAACTCATAACTTTTTTTGTTTTTTGCAATTTTTTGGGAATATTTCTCAACTCTAGTGTTTAATTTTTAGGTCAGAAGGAAATCTATAGAATAAACTCAGACTGTGTTTAGTCTGAGTAAAATATTCATTTCAATAATTAATGGCAGTGTATTTACTAAACCTCTTATTTGTCTTTAAAAACAAGTCCGAATTTTATAATGCCTTTGAGTAGATGCAGGTAGACAGACTTGCTCCAGTAAAGAAAGAGTCAACTAAAGTCCTGATAATAAAAACAAAACATTTTCAATAAAACTTAATTAAGTACCTACATATACACCATCTCCACAACAAAAGCAATGTTTTAATTTTGGTTTGGTAATTTTGAAGGAGAGACATAAATTAACTCTGCAGTCTTGCTCAAATTATTATGAAATAAATTGGTTCCTTCATTCAATGTTTTCTATCAAAGGCCTTCAAGTTCTCTTTTAATTAAATAAATGAATGCTGAACGACTTTGTATGAAGAACAACAACAATTTCATAAATGACAAACATTTACCCTCTAACACAATCACCGATATTGAAAAATAAGTCTCTCCCCAATGTAAAACTCCTTCATTTATGTAAACACAACGATATGATTAAACAAAGCTACCATCCTGACACCTTGTAATATTGTATTTTGCTGTCTGTCGTCTGTCGTCTTTTGCCTCAGCTAATAGTCCATTAAAGTCGGAGTGCAAGAGTGTGAAAGATTTTTCTTTATTTAAACAAAACTATATAGAATTAATTTGCTCTCTTCTTGTTCGTCTACCGTAGCTTAGTACAAATATTAATTTTCTCACCTGTATAGCCAACTCCTTCCACGAATGAACCGACTCCGACACAAAACAGGATAGCAGAAGGATGATGCAGGGCAAAAATAAGGAGAGAAAGAAATAATAATACCGAATCCCCTTTTGTTAAAACAATCTAAGCTCATCTAAGCATGTCATCATTCAGTTAGACACGATGCCATTTATGTTGCCTTCATTACCCCCCACTTTTATAGCCCCCATCACAAACACCAACTAGGAAGGCCAGCGACTGTCGACTCGACAGTCGACACCCCATGTGGCCTAGCAAGCATTCACAATTATCTCCTGGTGGTGACGCTGTTGCTCCTCTGCTGTTGCTGGAAAATGACTGATAGCATTCTCGAAGACACACACAAACAGTCACAACAACACTACTTCTAGGATGACAGATCTTATTCGTTGTCACTCCATTGTTTGGAATTATGATCCTTGAAGACAATGGCATTGTGGTGACCATGGAAGCCCCCCAGAGGGGACTTTTATGCTACACATAATACCAAGGAGCAGTAGGTACAAGATTAGGTATAAGAGAAATTTCTAAACAATTGGGCGCACTGCAGGCTTCAGGCCAGGCCAGGATTGGCAAGCAAGAAAGGTATAAAGGGGTCAGAGAAGTGCATTTTCATCATTTACATGGTTGGGCTCATGCAATTTCCTGTTTTTGTTTAGGGCTGCAGAGAGAGAGTCCTTAAAGTCTGTCATTCATTGTTCTTGCAGGCATCCTTGAAGTCTACCTTTTCCATCCACCACCAACAACTAACATCCAACTTGGTATTCTAGGCAATGACGTTGATAAAGTTGATGATGATGACTATGATGATGGTGAGGTGGGTGTTTGTATATTTATTGCACTGGACTCCTTTAAATAACAGTAAAAAAGGAATAAGGGCCAGGTGGATCAGTTGTGCAACAAAAGGGAGACCATAAATTAAGTTTCATTGCATATAGTCGTTCCGTTCAGTTTTGATTGTCTTTAAACTAATGCATTTCATCAACTTGAATGTTGGTTAAATCCTGTAAAGTACTTATGATTGCAGGTATTCTTACTTAGTTGGCTCTATTGTCCCGGCTTATTAAGAATTAATTTGTAAATTATATAAATAATAGTTCTATATGGAAATTTCTTAGCATGATATTAAGCTAGTTAGTTATAAGAAGTTGGGACTTATTGGGAGTTTATTGACACCAAGTTCGACAGTTATTTGCTTGGTCAACTAAAATATTTGAGGAATAATTACTAAATTAATACATCGAGGGTTTATTTAAAATTTTGCAACAAAAAACAAAGTCTATCAATACTAAATAATAAAGCGGAAAATCTTAGTAGGTACAAGATCCTCAGGAGAGGAATACAAAAATCGCGAACGCCAACCATTGGGTTGGCCCAACTTTTCTACTTAGTGGTTCTACAGGAAGAAGAACACGAAAAAGGTATAATTTCATTTAGTGTACATTTTGTTTCACTTGATTACAAACAACCTTTTTTTTAATTTAAAATTTTTTTAAATCATTCCATAAAGGTTATGAGGGTTTTCCCAATAAGGTCATAAAATGTTGTGAGACAAAGGTCACTTGCATGTTGCATGAGCATGAAAAAAAAATATTCTACAGCGAAATTAGGAGTAGGAGTATTCTACTCCAAAAAGAATAAGCCTCCCGGGGAGTTTTGTTCCTCCTTGTAGCAAGGAACAAACAAGCTTTTGCTTCATTTGCAAGTTGCAACTGAATACTGCTACGCATTTTACGTATTCTCTCTAACATTTCATTTTATATCTCTGCAGCCGAATATTATCATTAATTTACGTATCTTTTTGTAGTCTCCGTTTAAACGGATTTGAAAGATGCGGTTAAAATAAAGAAAAATACAGGAGACAGATTTCAGAGTTTTGACCAAAGATTTATCAAATTGTAAAGTTGTTCCGAGGCAAGAGGATGTTAGGAAAGGACTAGCCAACTAACTAAATAGCTTTCGATTTTGGCAACTTAAGTATTATTCGCTGTTATAGCACTTGTATAGACCTTCAAGAGCGGAGTTAAGTCGTTATAGGAGTTAATGTTGGTATAATTCATCGCTTAAGTATTCTCTGGACTACATTATATCAGCCTTATAGGCACAATGAGTTTATTTTTCTATAATCATACTATAGTCGTACTATAAAATGACCATAAAGTTTTTGCTCCCAAAATTATCCTATAAAAAAGTTAAAGAAATCTTATACGAGTAGCTGTCGCTTCGTTCCGATATCGATTGTATAAAAAAAATGTTGAATAGCTTTAATTTAGGAATTAATATGGAACCTATACACGACATTTTTATAGAATGATTTTCGGAGAACCTTTGGCCAAGACACTTTAATCACGCTATAATTTTTTCTATTGGTTCTTATAGTGTAGTATAGTTCCTATAGATTTTGTATAAGACTGTGTAAATTCTAGAATAAACTAAGAGCTTCTACGCAGCCATTTTGAATCATAAATATTTCTCTGAAAACCTATTAATATATCTAAATTTATGAATAAATAATAATGAAATCTTGGCAAAAAATTAAAAAGTCTGGCAACTACTATAAAAGTCTAAAAAAGGCCAGCCAACAATTTAAAAAAAGAGGAATTGAACTGCGGGAAAAATTGATTTTAAAAAACAATATATAAACACCCACAAAAAATACAGTTCCAAGCAACTCAATTGCATCAGAAAATATTTTGTAAATATTGGTGTGTATTTATTAAAATTTACTAATTGAATAAGCGCAGTGCATGGTGCATTTTTTGGTTTTTTTTTTTCTAGAAAATGAAGATTACTACCATTCATTGGGCTCTGAAGATGAAAGTTCAGATGACGAAATTAGCAAAAATCAAAAACTTCTGTCTAGTTTGAGATTGTGGGCATTGAAGTACAACATAAACCACTTGGCACTAAAAGCTTTGTTGAAAATTTTCAAAGAAAGTTGTCCAAATAGTGCATCAACTCTACCAGATGATCCACGTACCATGTTACAGACTCCAAAAACAATAGAAATTATGCCACTTAGAGATGGAGAATGCTGGCACAATGGGCTTGGAAACTGCTTGAAAAAAAACTTTTTCCAAATCTCAATAAACCTATTACAATTTCGCTTCATTTCAACATTGATGGTTTGCCACTTTATAAAAGTTCAAAGGTTGAATTTTGGCCTATATTTTTCCCCGCCTGGAAAATGAACCTAGTTTTTAATGAGGCCCTTAAAAGTTTTTCATAGTTACTAACAAGGGTCTAGCAAGGGTTGCAAAAGGCATTTGCTAGGCTCTCACTAGTTATGAACCTTTTTGCCTCGACAGTTAAATCCTGTCTAAGCCCTGACCAGTAAAATCTAGGATTGATCCGTTGTGCGCGAACTGCTTTTACCGAAACCCGTAAAATGAAAGCGAGCATCGCTTACTCGCGCGACTGCAACCGTACCCATATGATCCGATATTCGGAACACAAAATAAACTATGTACATATTTAAGAAAAAAATATAAATTTTTAATATTTCAGTAATATGTTATTGCTTAATATTTATATTACAAAAAAATACAAATAAAAGTCTAACAGCTATGTATGTATGTACCTCGTACGGTGAAAAAATTAATCTGTGGAATATTATAAAAGAGATAAATAATAAAATGTAAAGAAAAATAATAAATTAAATTTACTCACACTCCTTATTTTGTTGTTGTTATGTATTTTTTGTGTTGCTGCTGCTGTAATGAAAGTAATAAAAAATAGTAAATGTAATGAAATGTTATGTTTTTTTATAGATGTAAAAATTTGATTTTATGGAAAGTAAAATACATAATTTCCTTGTATAATTTATGAAATTTTTGTCTGTCCGAAATTATATTAATTCCCTTGCTCTTCGTTTCCTGTGCCTATCCCAATCCTTAGCGTTGGGGATAACAGTTGATAGGCCCTGATTGTATTCTTTGATGGTCATGTTTTCTTTTGTTGCTAACACATCTTATAAAAATTAAGTTTTTTTTATTAAAAATATCAAAATAAAGATGTGATAACTTACCGAAAATGTAGTTGGCTACCGCTGAGCCACAAAAAATAGTTTTATCTTTCACAAGTTTTGTGGAATTGAAATTTAGCATTAGATTTCTTGTGAATACTAATTTTAAAAGAGTTGTTAACTTTTAAGTAATTGTCCCTCCTCCATATCTCAGTTCCAACACTTTTTTCTGCATTTCATATGAAAAAAATTATTTCAAAAAAATATTTTAGTATAACCTAAAGCTGGCCATACACGATCGAGCCAAATGACTCAGTGCCAATTGGACTGGTGGATTTATAACCTGCTGAAAGTCTAAACGACTCGGCCGAACCCATTCACATGATGCACTTTGGCTCCTCCGAGCCAATTGGCACAATCGTGTCTGGCCTGCTTAACGCTTTTGAAAGTAGAAATAATAATAGAGGTATTCATCATCCGTTTCAACTCGTTTAAAGGTGCAAAAGTGTAATAAATAAGAAAAATGAAATAAATAAGTAAACGATAGCGAACTAAACGATAGACACGACAAAGGCTAAATAAAGATGTTGCTTAACGAAATTGAAAAAAAACTTGTATATTGAGGCACAACGAACTCCACTCCTAATCTGCACTGTCAAAAATTAAAAAAACTTACCAAAATGTTTCCGAAAATTTCTTGTACTTAGGGGGATGAACTTGACGCACCTGGCGCCGTAATGCTTGCTTTTACGCAAGCAATTAGAGCCTTCTTGGTTTCTGTAAGAGGAAAAACAAAATCTGATAGAAATACATATGTAAAAGAAAAAATATCCTGAAAAGAATAAATACATACAAAATATACATATCTTAGAAATATTTTTTGAATGGTGAAAAAAAACTTACCAAAATGTTTCCCAAAATTTTTTGTAGGTAGGTACTTGGGGGGATAAACTTGACGCACCTGGCGTCGTAATGCTTGCTTTTACGCAAGCAATTAGAGCCTTTTTTGTTTCTGTAAGTTGTCCTGTAATTTAATAAAACAAATAAATTATTTAAACCGAACAAAAAAACAAAATTTAACTTACCCTTTGGCCTTGATGCAAATGGATGCACAGCGAGCAACGACACCATCACGGATTGCAGAAACACAGACAGTATTTCAGTATTTCAAATAAAAAAATTTCACTTTTGCGCAATCTTTCATCGATTGAAGGTTGTTTCACAATGCGACGAGAAAACGAGACGGCAGCGTGGCGAGAAACGCTTTCATCTTTTTCTCGTTATAAAATCGTTCCTCAATTCACAATGCAGCGAGTTATGCACAGAGACAGAGTGGAATTATTCGTGTTTGTCAGTGAAATTGGGAATTAAAATACAAAATTTGAAAAAAAGGAAAATGAAAATGTAAAAAAAAAAATGCTTTTAGTACTTTTGGGAGTGTTTATTTGCAAACAAGCAAAAAGGGGGGTTCACATTCAACAACATGTTGATCAACATGTATCAACAACATGTTGATCAACATGTATCTAGTAGGCAGATTTTTGTAATGTGAACAGCAGTCGAACGACCGTCGGTCGACTTGTTGTGTAATTCAAATTTTTTAATATTTTGCTCGGTCGGTCGACCGTTGTAGTAAATGTGAACACTAGTTGAGCGACCGATGATTTTAGTTTTTCAGTTTTTCTTCTATTTTGTATGTAAGAATTAAATAGCACGCATTGAAGTCGAAGTAAAATAACAAATAGAAACGCAAAAAATCAAAAAAAGTGCGGTAATATTAGCGTAAAAAATTAAATACGCGTAATGTTTGCTCATTGAAATTTTGTTTTCAAATGAAGTCGGCGAAACGGTCGTAGAATGTGAACGCTAACAAAACGACTCGGGTCGGTCGACACGTCGTTGAATGTGAACCCCCCTAAGGCAAAAAAAGACCAAAAGTGAGCAGAAGAAGACGGTGGGAATGTTAATAAAGACAAAATTAATTAGTCGCAAAATAAAAAAGGGGGGTTCACATTGAACGACAAGTTGATCAACATGTATCTAGTCGGCAGTATTTTGTAATGTGAACAGCAGTCGAACGACCGTCGACCGACTTGTTGTGTAGTTCAAATTTTTTAATATTTTGCTTGGATGATTTTAATTTTTCAGTTTTTCTTCTATTTTGTATGTAAGAATTAAATAGCACGCGTTGAAATCGAAGTAAAACAATAAGTAGAAACGCAAAAAATCAAAAATAGTGCGTTAATATTGGTGTAAAAAATTAAATACGCGTAATTTTTGCTCATTGAAATTTTGTTTTCAAATGAAGTCGGCGAAACGGTCGTAGATTGGAACGCTAGCAAAACGACTCGGGTCGGTCGACATGTCGTTGAATGTGAACCCCCTAAACACATATTTTCTCGCCATTTTCGGTATTTTATTTATTTATCTACACAATTAATAAATATAAATACAAATACAGATACGCTCGGTGTCCTCTTCTCAATTGTCAAAATGAAAATCGTCGTCTCGTCGCGTCTTTCACGAAGTCCTGCCGGCAGCACGTTCCTGATGATGGTGTTAATATGAGGCTTTTAAATTGTGAGCCTCCTTTTTTTTTTTTTTTGTTTTTTTATCGCGCACTTTAAGGTTCTAGTATACTCATATGTATATATGTATATGTAGGTCTATATATTACGTATGTATTCGCGCACAAAACTTTCTCTATCAAAAAAAACTATATTGATCTTTAACTCTTTCCCAAACAATTTCTTCTTTTACACTATTAAATTCAAAGTTTAATAAAAGAAAGTAAAATAAAAAAAATAATTAATCCAAAAAGAAAATCCAAAAATTAAATTAAATTACAAAAAAAAAGAAAATTAATTATTATTAAAATGACGATAAAAAAAAAACCAATAGCGTTCCAAAAAAGGCCCCCCGTTCTTTGACCTTCAATCTTTGTGAAAGGACTTTTCAGATTGAGGTTTAACTGGTATACTGCTACTCTTCAGTACTCCTCGATTATTCTTCTGAGCACCTTACTGCACTATCCTTAGACGCTGGTGGATAGTTTGGATACTTAGATTCAGGTTTGCCACCAAAGTGCTAGCAGAGGCTAGGGTCCTATCGGAGATTCGTATATATCTATGCATACATATATATATGGATATTCCGATGTATTTCTCTGCCTATATATATACGTTATATTCCCACGTCTTCAGGCGGTAAGTGGATATATTTTCAACCCTAGACCTATGAAATTTATATACATATATATGTATGTTATTCTAGCTATTCTATCTAACTATTCCTTTAATCATAATTATTTATTACCTCTGCTCTAAAGAAATTATTCGTACGTCTCCAACGAGTATTGTCAGCCACCTCCTTTAGGTCACCAAAATCTCTGTCTTTCCAAATACACTATCGGTATAGGTAAGTATCATCCCTAAAATTAATTTTTTTTTTTTTTTTTGATTTAATTATTTTCGTCACACTTATAGTGCAGGCTCAAATTCCCACCTTTCAAGTCAATAAAAGGAATTTTAAACAATTTAAAATTTCTGTCTTCGTAAATCTGAAGAAGAAAAAAAGAAACTTCTTTGTTCAAAGACAATGAAAATGATTTCTTTGTTCGTGTTGCACTTCTTTCGCGCCGTACTGTTTGCACCTTGTAAGATGTACTTTCGCTTTTGAAATGCCATCAAAATTATCTCGATTACATCATTTAGGTCATTGGCTTTTTCCCCTTTACTCATCTTCTTTTTGCGGATCTTTCTTCGTTCTTTGAACTGGAAATATGGAACATTTCTACATTTCACTTCCACTACTCTTTTTTGAGTACTACTCCTATTTACCGACAGTACTTACGGCGTAAACCCAGTGCTTTACCTCTCCCTAAAAAACAGTATCTCAACGATGCCAATAATCTATTCCTATATCTAATATAATCAGTCTTTTAATCTCATTAAACCTAATAATCAAAAAAGTATTGCACAAATCAATATCACAGTCTTCAAAAAAAAATTAAAATTTTTCTATACTCCTAATTACTATTTCTTACTTCCTCGTTACTTACGTTGCCTCTACCGATCACGTACCCTACTTTCGTTAAAAGTGTTCGTTCAGATGTCATTTGACATTTCATGATTTATATGGCGAAAATTATAAAATAATTTAATTTACAAAAAGGTGCATAAAAGGTGTGAACAAATATAAGGCCACAAAAGAGATCAGAAATATATAAGTGTTCGAGCGTATCACGGCTGTCCGCTTATAATCACGACGCGTGAAGCGGCCGCGAACTGTAAGCGGGCAGTCATACACTCGACAGGCCCAAGTCGATTTAGGGTGTCGAACATATCCTCACACCCAGTATTTTTAGTACTGGTTATGGGAATGTGTTGGAAACTCAAATCGTAACCAACTTCGGCCCCTTCATTCTTTTGTAAATCACTTTTCATTTGTCAGTCGCACAGTCGGCAACAGTTCTCTTTAATTCTTTTTTTTGCAAATTCTTAAAATAAACTTAAAAACTATTTTGCACCTGAAAAGTAAAACTTAACACTATCTACAAACTATTGTCTACTTAAATCTAATAAAAAAAAAGAAGAAGAAAACCAAAAAGAACACTTTTTATTGTGTTGATTTGCTGTGTCGCTGTGTGGTTGCTGTGCGGCATTTTCTTTTTGCTGCGCACCCCTGTTCTGTTGCTGTCGTCGATTTGCTGCCGTCGTAGTTTTGCTGCCGTTGCTGGGATTTGGTAAGCGCTACAATTAACTTACTTTTTGGCCGTTTATGTGCCGAATCATTGGTCCTACCGAGCACGGATCTTGCTCCAACCTCATCGTTTTTTGTGAATTTTTTCTTGGAAAAAATTGCCACCATCGAGACGCCATTTTGTGCACATGACGACATAGATACCACGCCATCGAAATAACGGCTAACGGAACCATTTTTGTTCGTCACACAACAGTTCTTTTTCAACACGCCACATTTTTTCTTTGCCTTTTTGCAAGTGCGACACCGTTCATCGTTGCCACAAAGTTGCGAAGATTTTTCATGAGCATCAGTTTCTGGTTGTGGCATATCTTTTTGGACGCCAAAGCCACCACGCTTCCAACGTTTTCAACGGCACTTGAAGATACCGTTCCTCGTTCATTATAACGCTTGGTTGTGGCATATCGTTTTGGACGCCAAAGCCACCACGCTTCCAACGTTTTCAACGGCACTTGAAGACACCGTTCACCGTTCATAATCACGCTTGGTTGTGGATTATCTTTTTGGATGCCACAAGCCACCACGCTTCCAAAGTTTTCAACGGCACTTCAAGGCACCGTTCATTGCGGAGATCTCAAAGTTACCACGTTTGGTTGTGGCATATTCTTTTCTGACGCCACCATCACGTTTACGAAGTTCATCGTGCGGAAATCTCGTAACCGTCGCTTTTGGTTGCGACATAAGTACGTACCTCGTCATCGAAGAAGCTGCATCAGCATCATTCATTTGCGGAAATACGACACCCATAATTGTCATCGTCGTCAACAAGGTGCCAAAGCATAACGGCACACGCCAGCAGGCTGCATTTCGTGCAGAAACGTTATTTCGTTTTCTTGGCAACACAGTACTTCACTGGTTCAGTGCTACCGCTAAGTATACAAAATTAAGAAGAACACCATTGCTTCGATTGGTGAAGAACCACCATTGCTTCCATTGGTGAGTGGAGTGAAGGAAGTACGTAAAGACGAAGAAAACTCAAGAACCAAGCAAAAAAGGAGCCCCAGAAGACATCAAGATCATCTTTAAATTCAACCTAAATTTTGCCTTTAAAATTTTTCCGAAAAATTGTACAGGTGAGTGTAAAGTTTTTTATTTAGTTGATTGGCTTTTTGACTTTTACGTATCATATCAAAGTTTTTTACAATATATACATATAAAAATCATTCGTGTCACACTCTCCCTCTTTACTCTCGGGTTAACTTTTATCTTCGTGTTTTTTTTAAACGAAGACAATAATTATTACTCTTCGCTATAATCGCTTACAAAAAACAAAAAATATCATACCCTAAAAAGTTTTGTATTTCAATAAACTAATCTTCTTTATGCTCGTGCTTCCATCGACACATACGACATTTTGGTGGCAATTATATTGATCTTTTCTCAAGCGTACAGTACGGTTTTTTTTAAATTATATCTTAGTTGATAACATATTGTTTCTTTTTACCAAATATCTTTTTTGCATAAGTCAGATCACATAGGTATATCGCTATTATTTGCTATTTGTTTTTTTCTAATCGATGTTTTTTGGAATTCCGGTCCCCAGGGTCATTTGACTTATTTCATAGTTCGAAAAAAAGTTTTTTTTTTCGCTCCTCTTTTTCTTCAATTAGGGAAAACATTAATATTTCTACGTGTTTTTAAGATCTTATTATAAAACTTAACAATTTTTGGAACGGTTTTGAAGTCTTATATCTGACAAATAAATTGCTTTATAGTTTATATAAATACGCATATAGGAATATAATCTGAAAACTCTTCGATTCGCGCCCACTTCTCATTTCGCTTTAAGATTCTTTTTCGAATCTTAAAACATTGTTCTCTTGGAAAAAGACATCCATCTTTTTTCAAACTTTTTCTCGTTTTCATCTCGCTTTAAGATTTTTCTCAACTCTTGAAGCATAGTTCTCTTGAAAAAAGACATTCATCTTTTTTCAAACTTTTTCTCGTTTTCATCTCGCTTTTAGATTTTTCTTCAATTCTTGAAGTATTGTGCTCTTGAAAAAAAAGACATTCATCTTTTTTCAAACTTTTCTCGTTTTCATCTCGCTTTAAGATTTTTTTTCAACTCTTGAAGCATTGTGCTCTTGGAAAAAGACATTCATCCTTTTTCAAACTTTTTCTCGTTTTCATCTCGCTTTAAGATTTTGTCTCAACTCTTGAAGCATTGTTCTCTTGAAAAAAGACATTTATCTTTTTTCAAACTTTTTCTCGTTTTCATCTCACTTTAAGATTTTTTCTCAACTCTTGAAGCATTGTTCTCTTGGAAAAAGACATTCATCTTTTTTCAAACTTTTCTCGTTTTCATCTCGCTTTAAGATTTTTTCTCAACTTTTGAAGCATTGTTCTCTTGGAAAACGACATTCATCTTTTTTCAAACTTTTTCTCGTTTTCATCTCGCTTTAAGATCTTTCTTCAATTCTTGAAGTATTGTGCTCTTGAAAAAAGACATTCATCTGTTTTTCAAACTTTTTCTCGTTTTCATCTCGCTTTAAGATTTTTCTTCAATTCTTGAAGTATTGCGCTCTTGAAAAAAGACATTCATCTTTTTTCAAACTTTTTCTCGTTTTCATCTCGCTTTAAGATTTTTCTTCAATTCTTGAAGTATTGTGCTCTTGAACAAATGCAAGTTTTTCTCTCGCCTGGGAAGCTCTTCGTTCTGCATATGAGAACACCCGTATTCTGGTGAACAACCAAGTCAAAAATCTTTTCAATCTGCCGACGGCAATAGAGGAGTCCGCGAAATCCATAAGAACTCTTCAATGCAAAATCAATGACTCCTTAACAGCACTCAAAGTCCACAACGTCAACACTGACAATTGGGATCCCATACTTGTGTTTGCTTGTTCAAGTAAATTACCAAAAGCCACTCTTGCCCTCTGGGAACAATCCTTAGAAGATCCTACTAGAGTTCCAACTTGGAAACAGTTGGACAAATTTCTGAGTTCTCGCTTTCAAACTTTGGAGTCCATCTCAGACACTACTTCTTCTAAACCTTTTGTGACCAATCAATAAACTTCACGAAAAGCTATAGCTCAAAAATCTAATAAAGTCAATACTTTTCTTGCGAAGGCGGGAGGATCAAAGTGTAAGATATGCCGTGCAGATCATTCCATATATGAATGTCCTAAGTTCTCAGCAATGCCTGTCCAATCTCGAATCGATGTAGTGCGTCGGCACAAAATGTGTAACAATTGTTTAGGCACCAGTCATTCGAAATCCTCATGTTCCAGTAAGTATTCTTGCAGTTATTGCAAGAAACGCCACCACGCACTACTGCACCTTTCAACTAGTTCATCAGCAACAAATAGTTCAACAATGTTGGACAAAAAGCTTTAATACAGTCCACTTCTCAACCGCAAGCTGCCCGTAGTTCCCAAATGTCTGTTTCTTCCCAGCCATTTGTTCCAGAATCATCCCATCAAAATTGTATGGTGACAACGCAAAAGCGAGTTCTGTTGGCTACTGCCCTAGTCGGTATAGTAGGGACGGAGACGGAACATGTAGTAAGGGCACTTATTGACCCCGGGTCTGAAATATCCTTCATTTCTGAAACCGTACAAAAACGCTTAAACCTACCATTCGTCGGTAAAAATACTACTGTTTCTGGTATAAGTGGAAATCTCTCTATCACGTCCAAAAAGTTATGCTCGTTTTCGCTCTCCACTTTTGAAATTCCTCAAACTACCATCTCAGCCCAAGCAATTGTACTTAAGACCCTCACAAATAATTTACCAAGTTCGTCGTTTTCGATCGTAGATCCCAACCTTTTTGTTGGCCTCAAACTGGCTGATCCCACATTTAACAAGTCCTCACAGGTAGATCTGTTGATCGGCGCTGACCTGTACCCATCGATTATTCGTCACGGTGTTAAAGTCATCTCAAATTCCTTGGTGGCACAAAATACCATTTTCGGTTGGATATTATCGGGCCCAGTTCCAGATTCCTTTCAGTCTTTCAATGTTACTGTAACTTCCGAGTGCACCTCTAGCAACTTAGACAACCAAATACGAAAATTTTGGGAGCTAGAAGAACTGCCTTCTACTACCGTTCGATCAAAAGAAGACTGCTACTGCGAGGAACTTTATAAGAAAACCACATTGAGACGCGCTAACGGTAGGTTCATTGTACGCCTTCCATTTAAACCTCAAACCTTACAAAGCCGTTTAGGCTATTCGAGATTTATAGCTATAACACAATTTTCAAGAGCGGAAAAATCCTTATCATCCAAACCTGATCTGAAATCCCAATATTCCAAAGTAATATCTGAGTACCTATCTCTCAATCATATGCGAAAAGTTCCTCCTTTAGAAAAGATTGAAAACGGCCAAGTAAAGTCATTTTATCTTCCGCACCACGCTGTCATAAAACCGGAGAGTACGTCAACCAAAGTACGTGTTGTGTTCAACGCCTCCAGTTCCTCCTCAAATGGTATTAGCTTAAATGACTTACTTTATATTGGGCCTACGTTACAACAAGATTTGTCCTCTCTAATTATTCGTTGGAGATTTTACAAGTTTGTGTTCAATGCGGATATAGAGAAAATGTATCGCCAAATTTTAATCGATCCCAGAGATACTCCTTTCCAACGAATTCTTTTTCGTACCTCTCCCCACTTAGAAATTGAAGATTTTGAACTTCAAACCGTCACTTTCGGCGTTAACTGTGCTCCTTATTTGGCCATCCGTACACTCATCGAATTGGGAAAAGTCGGTAAAACCGAATTCCCACTTGCTTCCAAAATCCTTCAAACTGAATTTTACGTCGATGATGTCTTGTCCGGCTCTCATAGCATTCATTCCGCAAAAAGAGCTCAATCTGAGCTTATTAAACTTCTTGCTTCAGCGGGGTTTCCACTTCGTAAGTGGACCTCAAATACTCCTTGTTTGCTCGACCATTTGCCTCGAGAGCATATTTTGAATGAGAATTTTTTGAAGCTAGACACGGATAGCAACACGAAGACGTTGGGCATACGGTGGAATGCCAAAAGTGACAAATTTTATTTTACTACTCAACAAATTATCCTATCAAAAAGTCCCACCAAACGAGAAGTTTTTCCTCAAATTGCAAGAATTTTTGATCCTGCAGGTTGGTTGGCTCCAATAGTGATAGTGGCAAAAATGTTGATGCAACGAGTCTGGGCACAGCAAACCGCCTGGGACGAACCTATTAAATCCGATACTCTCATAGTATGGAGAACCTTTGTAGATTCACTACCTGATATTCAGCGTATCGAAATACCTCGCTGGGTAGAGTACTCCCCCTCGTCAGAAGTTCAATTTCATGGCTTTTGTGACTCCTCGGAAAAGGCATATGCCGCCACGCTATATATACGTGTCTGTCAACGTGATGGAATGATCACATCTCACTTGCTTTGTGCAAAATCAAAGGTTGCCCCCATTAAGTCGGTATCTTTACCTCGCCTCGAATTGTGTGGAGCACTTCTGCTTTCAAAACTTATTAAATCCTATGTCTCAAACTTTCCTGTACACTCACATCAGACTTTCGTGTGGACTGACTCGTCCATAGTCTTGGCCTGGCTTAAAAAACCGCCATGCACATGGAAAACTTTCGTCGCTAATCGCACCAGTGAAATTTTAGATAACGTCGGTAACATTACCTGGAGACATGTCAAGTCCGCTGACAATCCAGCTGATTTAGCCACTCGAGGCTTAATGCCTTCAGATTTGAGGCTTAACAACTTTTGGTGGCCGATGTCTCAGTGGCCCGAAACACCTCCCGTCGACCCAGGTGTCGAAGATCTCGAACTAAAGACAGTAATCTCCTTAGTAGTTCAGAATGCTCCAGAAGATATTCTTGAACGTTTCTCTACATTACCTGGCGCTATGCGCGTTATTTGCTATATCTTTCGATTTTACTTTAAATTCTCAAAACGAGAAAATCATTACTATGTCTCTCATGACATTACTTCTCGAGAAATGGATTTCGTTAAAAATCGCCTCATACTCCTCGCTCAAAAATCGTTTTACTTACGGGAATACTCACTGTTGTCTGAAGACAAACCAATTCATTCTAAGAGTTCCATTGTTTCCTTTAACCCTTTCTTGGACTCAAATCATCTTCTTAGAGTAAACGGTCGACTGTCACAATCCGATCTATCATATAATGAGCGACATCCTCTCATCCTTCCTCATAACGCACGTCTCTCCTTGCTTCTCACTCAGTTCACTCACGAAATCTCTATGCACGGTGGCAACTCTCTTATGCTTCGTCTTTTAAGACAAAACTTTTGGATCCCAAATATAAAAAACCTCATTAAATTTTGCATACGACAGTGCAAAACATGTACTATTTATAAAAGGGAATTTAGCAAGCAATTGATGGCTGCTTTACCTCCTGAAAGATGCACTTTTTCACCTCCTTTCACTGTCACAGGAATTGACTTCGCAGGTCCTTTCGTGATTAAAAGTTTCAATGCACGGAATTGTCGCATGACAAAGGGGTACGCATGTGTACTTGTCTGTTTTTCTACAAAAGCTATTCACTTAGAGGCAGTAAGCGATTTATCATCTGAGGCCTTTTTAGCTGCATTCGCAAGATTCACTGCAAGACGAGGCTTACCAAGGGAAGTATACTCCGATAACGGTACGAATTTTGTTGGAGCTGACGCTTTTATGCGCAAGGACTTTAAAAAATGTATCTCCTCTATCCCCCAAGAAACTAGGGCCCTGTATGGCGTTCAGGGACTAAAATGGAATTTTATTCCTCCAGGCGCACCGCATATGGGTGGCCTATGGGAAGCTGGAGTTAAAAGCTTTAAAAGTCACTTAAGGAAACTGGGGACCGGAATGAAGTTCACCTTCGAGGAATTTTCTACTATTCTAGCACGTATTGAAGCATGCTTAGACTCACGTCCTATTTCGGCTATGTCCAATGATCCCTCAGATTTATTGGCTTTATTGCCCGGGAACTTCTTACGTGGAGGTCCACTTTTGGCCTTTCCCGAACCTGATTTGACTAGTGCAAATTTGACACTTATTAACCGATGGGAAAAGGTTAAATGTCTCCAACAACAGTTCTGTCGTCGATGGGAAGATGAGTATTTAAAAGAACTTCATAAAAGAAATAAATGGCAGTTGCCACAAGAAAATATTAAATTAAATGATCTTGTTATTATCAAAAACGAAAATGTACCGTCGAATGAATGGCGGTTGGGACGTGTAGTCAATGTGCACCCTGGCACCGACGGAAGAGTGAGAGTGGCGACTTTACGAACTGAGAACGGACAGGTCGTTCGACCTGTCGTTAAACTTTGCCTTTTACCTTTAAAATAATTTAATTTATCATAATTTTCATATAAACCAAAATGCCTTTCAATTATTTTAGAGCTTTACACTTAATCTATTTTTTCATAACGTAATTTCACTAATTTCAAATTCTTTACTTTTAGATAATTGCTATTTAGTTTTGGCGCATCTCGCCAAAGGGGGGCAGAATGTTCGAGCGTATCACGGCTGTCCGCTTATAATCACGACGCGTGAAGCGGCCGCGAACTGTAAGCGGGCAGTCATACACTCGAACAGGCCCAAGTCGATTTAGGGTGTCGAACATATCCTTACACCCAGTATTTTTAGTACTGGTTATGGGAATGTGTTGGAAACTCAAATCGTAACCAACTTCGGCCCCTTCATTCTTTTGTAAATCACTTTTCATTTGTCAGTCGCCCAGTCGACATCTTAAAAACTAAAAAATTCTAATGTTTTAAACATAATAGTTATCCCTTAAATTTATTTAAACTAATATCAAGACTTCTTTGTCTTGTTTATAAAATAAAAGGAAACCAATCTCAAGTCGAGATTTCCAACGAAAAAGAAAGTTTTTTTTTTTTCTTTTTATTTGACGCCGTCAACGTGCTACGCTGCCAGTTGTATATTATCCGCTGTCCTTGTGCGCATGTGGTAAGTGACTTGTGGGTGCTCATTCTTTTGGCCGTTTATGTGCCGAAACAATAAGAAAGGACGCACTGCGCCTCCAGTGGTTGAGATGTAATGGATTTGCATCATTGCCTATCAGGTACAACCTCAGATTTATGGAATTTGTCTCATTACTTTTTCTCTTTGCTTCAGGTAGAAGTCTACGACTCTCATCGGTCAACAAGCATCTATAAGTCTCCAGTACACTAAGGAAAGGATACGTATAAAATTGTCGCTGAGAATTTTTCTGGATAGTTTCATGACCTGATAGATCTCCATCCAAGAATCACTCTCTGGCGGCACCAACTCTTCCCTCAATTTTCAATAACCTTTATTTTCTTCTTTTTTTTTCCAGGTACCTACCTACATTCTTAGTGCTCAACATGGGATTCCGCCTTTTAAAAACTATAATGAATAGCAAAATTCAATCAGCGGATTGTTTGTGATTTGGAAATGCAAATCAGCATCAGCTGGCAGTACAGAACGACAGGTTATGGATTTTGTTTCGTGTACCGAACCCGACATTATGAAAATAAAATTGTGTGCATGATCGAATCTGTGAGCTTCTTTATTATATACATACATATGAATATTCACATTTGAGGTAGGTCAGGTCGCTCACATAGCCAACGTGCGTCGACCGTTTAAAGTCAATAAAAAGTTTTTTTTTTTTGTATTTCAATAAGTATGGTTTGCCTTTTATTTTTGCTGTAAAGACTGTGGTAGGTTTTTTTCGTTCCTTTTGAGACGAGATAATTATTTACTTAACAAATGTAACGTTTAGTTACAAGAGTTGTTATCAATTTGATATCTTGATACTCGAATTGCGAAACATTGGTCACTCATAGTTATATTTATATATGATTATGTGAGTGGGTCACCATTGTAAGGATACACTTTTCAGATAGTGTAGACTGAATTTTTTTGTTTTCGAGTGAGTGAACCAATTGGAGTGACATTTTACTTTAGGGTAGTTTATGTATCTATAGGAACACATACAACGATGATGTAGGTTGTAGGATACATACGTGTAACCAAATATGATTACATCGTTTATTGCTTTTGAGTTTGACAAGTGTAAAAATGGTGTAAATCTAGTTGTACAGAATTGGTGGTTGAGATAGAGCTATTTATTTAATTCTCTTTATCTTTTTTTTTTTTTTTTTTATTTGAAATGTGTGGTGGGTTTTATTAAGCGATGGCCCACGTAACAGTCTCTAATACAAATATATTTCCAAGGACAGTTTGTGAAAAACGAAGGGATGCAGAATTTCGACAAAAGGTATATGGTTCACATCTCAAAATGAATTCACCGCTGTTGAAATTAAATATCGACATGATTGAGCAGTTTCCAGTGGGAGATTCATTGCATTTGCTGCATCTTGGCGTGATGAAACGACTTTTGTTTGGCTGGAGAGATGGAACTTTCCGAAATTCCGAAACACAATGGCCAGCAAAAACGACGAATAACATTTCCGACTACCTACTTCAATGCACATTACCTTTAAGCCGAAAACAGATGTGCAGCTTTTTCCCCATGCAGCGAATTTAGAAATAGAGATATCATGCAGCAAAGGCTGCATGCAGAGCCTGGAATATGTCAGCCTTCATAAGAACCTGTGTAAATTTATTTTCGCTGCATTGGAAAAGGCTGCACATCTGTTTTGGGCATTAGAATTTCATTGAGTTATGATAGGATTAGATTGTTTGTCTCACTGGAAAGGAACAGAATATCGTACGTTTTTGCACTACGTAGGATTTGTCTTGCTAAAAGACCATTTGCCTCTTCAAGCATATGAGAATTTTCTGCTTCTCTTTTGTTCTGTTACGATATGCTCTTCTCCGCTATATTTTCAAATGCTTCCATTGGCTCGCATGTTGCTCAATCAATACCTTGAAATATTCAGTGAAATTTATGGCAAACATTATCTTACTAGCAATGTGCACAATTTAACACCTCCAGTAGATGAAGTGGAACGCTTTGGAGTGCTGGAGTCTATCCATTCGAGAATATGCTTGGAAAAATTAAAAGATTGACTCGAAATGAAAATCATCCTTTGGCTCAAGTAGCTAAAAGAATAGTTGAAGGGATAAAATGCATTTACACTGCTTCTAATGACGATATTTTTCACGGTCAAAGTGATGCTATTTCTACTCGCCTCAAAGACATTTGGGTCCAGAAGAAGACATTTTTAACAAACGCTTATCAAATGCAAGACAAGTTGTTGAGTGTGCCTTTAGTATTCTGAGTAGTAAGTGGAGATTGTTATTAAAAGCAATTGAAGTAAATCCCGACCGTGCCGATGTCATAATAAAATGTATATGTTTACTTCATAACATAATAATTGATAAAGAAGGTATTTTTGATTGTCCTACGGGAACACCACAACTACAAAATGAAAACAGACACAGATTCATGACTGCAGGCGCAACGAGAGCTCAGAACATCAGAGATGCACTTAAAAACTTTTTTTGTCGGAATAAGTTATTAATTTTCATTTTTAATAGCCACCCAACCTTTGTAAATATGTATCTGTTTAAAATAAAACGTATAAAAACTCACCAGGTGTTTCCATTTCTTTGGATATTTCTTGCCATGCCTTGTGCTGAAGGTCACGAAAATGATAACTTGAATCACTTTGATCCAATAGCATTTGTGTCCGTAAACCAAGTTAATGCACTTTTCAACATCCATCCTCGATGCTTGCACGCACGTAACTATTTAAAAATCCCAACAAGTTCGGATTCATTTCGTACGTCGGAAGTAAACGTACGACTCACTTGCATCCAGTGTGCGCACTCCCACAGTACTTAGAAGGTTGGGATTGTTCGTGCGTGTTTGTACGTATTCGCACGAGTGAAATCCGTACGATAACGCATCCAATGTGCGGCCGGCCTTACACATTGAAGTATACTGCCCAACACCTTTATGGTATAATCCTCCAAGGAACCGCAATATTGTGGGTAATTGGCTTTATGCCATTGTTGTTGCTTTTGTATACCACATGCTGTTAATTGTATCCGGACGATGATTTCACTTAAGAAATAGTTTACTGGAAATATAATTTCTTAAAAAGGTGAAATCGAATTAAAAACTATTCCATTTCATATTCCCTAAATGATTGCTTTAGTTTATATAGTTTGGTTTGGTCTTCCGGAAGCTTTCCGAATGCTTCTAAAAGCATTCATGACATGACAGTTCTTCTCCAGAAAAGAATTGAAAATCGATTCTGGCTTTAAAAAAAGAATCAAAACCAGAAGCACGCACACATGCTTAATTAATTTTTTTTTTGTAAAATCATTTTTTTTAAAACGGGTTGGTGATTTTTTTTTTTTTTGAAACTATGGTATTAGTTTTATAATATTATGTTCTTATAAAAAGCATACCAAAAAATTTCAATTTTTTGTTTGTAGATATAGATTATAGAAAACATTTGACGGATCAGGTCATTGAAAACAGAGCATCAGAATTACATTTCGTCCCCAACAGTATTGAGTACACAGAAGCTCCCAGTGAAATCAATTATGGAGATGAAATGAAATTACTATCGGAGTTTGAACTAAAAACTACCGAAACAGAAGTTCCTAGCAAGATGTGGACTGAGATCCAGAAAATACTAGCTAACAAGGAATACACTTTTACTGCTGCACATAAGTGGAGGGGAAGTTTCGTAGCCTTAAAAGAAATATAAATTGACAAATCTGAATAATGGGAAAACTGGCAGACAGAAAAACTTGTGCTTATGAAAAGTATAAAAATAATTAAACTGAAAAATCTTTTATTCTTCACTTCTCATTTCTCTCCTTTAATGCAAGTTTCAGAAACTATAGGTAACTCTATTTAATATAACTATATTACCAAAAGCTGGTACTAACAATACCTGCCATAAAAGGGTTTTTGATTTACGATTTTCTTGTTAAAGGCTTTAACTATTTTTGTTCAGGTCCTTTTAAACTTAAATAACGTTTTAAGTGCACCTATATTATTGAATACTTAAAAATTGGGACATCATTTTGTTTATATTTAAAAAAAAATCTAATAAAATTATTTTTTTTAAGAAAACGAACAGTTTTTGAAATTTTTTCTCGATAAATTATTTTGTTTAAGGAATCAGACGACGTTCTTTATTTTGTATACTTAAAAAAGAGTTAATTCAACTATTTTATGATACAATGAGTTTCATGCTTTTTTTCCATATTCTATAATTTGTTATATCAAAATAATTAAAAAACAACTCTCACCATGTCATGTTATATTTTTTTGTAAATCTAGAAATCTTGTTTTGTTTTTTTAAATAGTAAGGGTGTAGTTTATATTCAAACTTAAAATTAAAAAAAAAAATTTAAAAACCGTGTTTAAACTTATTTTGTTCGAAAATTGAAGTTATTAATAAGTACTTAATTTAATTAGGTATACTAATTAATTATATTATAAATCATTTCAATTTAATATTTTAAAGTGACCTGGATAAAATACTTGCCGAAGACAGAGGTTTGAATCCGGATTACCACCTGGAAGGGGACGTACTGCGTGGAACTTCAAGGGAAGCGTCACACACGACGTTAGTTGATAGGAGTTTCACACAATCTTCAGGTTCAAAATACTTACCTTGGTATATGTATGTGCGATTCAATTTTAACATAATGTATTTATTTTTCAGACATATGACTCTGATGCACCACCTCCAAAAAGAAGAGAGAAGCCGGAATCGACCCAGGATAAATTGTTGGGTGCTTTAAACGATATATCAGAGAGGCAAATAAGGAAATGCTTACTATTCTTAAAATTAAAGCTGAGAGTGAAATTGAACAAAAACGAAATGAAATCTTTGAAAGATTAGCAGCAGCGGCAGAAAATAAATAAATCATTTTTGTAAACAGTATAAAATGTGATAAAAAGAAATATGTACATTATTTGTTATGTGTTAATTTTTTTAAATAAGTTTCATTTATATAAGTAATATGATGGCTTCGCGTTCTGAGCGCCTCATTTTAAGTTTATAAAAAAGCAAATAGTTTTCATTTTGTATGAATTTGTAAAGTTATTTTTAAACGTTATATCCAATTACTGAAAGTATTTTATAATTCGCCATACATGTGAACTTTATACTTTACACATTTACATAGATCATCTTCAAAGCGATTCCAGGTCTCAAAGGACAGAAAATTTGCTTGTCAGGGTGAGTTTTCAATAAACGCTTTAGGGCGACCCCTGTGTGACTTTAGGGCTCAACGAACAACCATTATATTTGATAATAGATAATCGTCGACTCGACAAACAAACAACTCGGTTTCTTAGAACAATTATTTATTAATGACTTATTACACTGTATTAAAAAATTTAAAAAAAAATGTCCGCATTCTTTATCTGTTCAGCTGCAATGTTGTGAAGAACACAACATGCTCTAATGAAGTGGTATATTTTGGGAATGCCTCATAATTTGCAATAATAAAGTTGGCGGAAACGTTGGCCACCCGACAGGAACTCAAGTTAATTATTAAATGTTTTTTGCTGAGTTGTCAGGTGACCATTGTCCCTGTATGGAGTAACCAAATGGTTTGAACAAGGGTAAGCCGAATCACAATACGTAATAATCTGAAAGAACTTCAACTTGAGAAAAGTTTTTGTTACAAAATTTTAATATTTTTTTACCACCACAGGTTGATAATTTGTCAAAAGCAGCCGATTTACTGAAAATCAAACTGTCATGCGATGGGCCCGGATAACCAATAAAAACCTTGCTTATTTTTCTTTCTTCATTGCATATAGCCTGAACGCACAGACTTGTTTTGCCTTTTTTGTCTATGTAATCGTCTTTTCTTTTTGCCGGAGGATAAATTACTATATGGGTCCCATCAATGCAACTTGTAATTAAAACGTCGAAGAATATATAATAATAAGTTGGGATTTCAAAAATTATTTTGGCGGAAAGGTTAAATGAACATAAGAACAAAAATTGTAATTAACTTACCAAATGTTTTGGTAAACCCACTTTTTTTTCTGAAAAACGCACCGCTTTTCGCTTTTTCCTCCTCATTCGGCCATTTAATAATTTAGGGGCCTAGTCCACTAAGAAACATTGTATATCTGAGAATATAAAAACAAATTAAAACTATAGATAATTATTGACAGTTTATCAACTTTGTATACCTCTCAATGATTTGTGAAACCGACGATATAGAATAGAAAAGTCAAATCGATCCGCTACGTCCCTAAAACTACAGACCTCATGCCCAGAAAACCACAAGAACATGGCTGTGCTTTTATGGGCACTGCGTTTTCTTATCGCCTGTAGCTAGGGAAACTCGGCGGACGATTCAAACCTTTTGGGCAGGTTCTCGTAAAGACTTTTCTTTACTCGGAAATGAGTGAAAAAACTCCTTTTCCGTAGGTATAGTTCGGGACAACCTCTTCTACGAGGCAGCCGAAACGCTTTCAACTTGCGCATTTTAATTCCACCAGAGCTTTCAAGATATCGTCAAAGCCATCGCTTATCCATTTTAACTTGAAAATATTTGATTGTCAAGAATTAGAATTACACAAAAACGCGAACTATTAACACAAAGACGAATAAACACACAAAAATGCTGTTCTTCTTACTTAAATTTGTTAACAAGGTTCATAGTAGAGAGGTTTATAGTAAGAAGGGGAAGATACGAAAAAATTTTAAGCGACAACGGAACAGCCGTCATTAAAGCATCAAAAGAACTAAATAAAGGTTTGAAAATATTTTCAGATAAGAAAACTCTTGATCATTTACATGGGAAAGGGACCCAGTGGCACTTTATGCCACCAGCAGCGCCACACCAAGGAAGGATCTTTGAAGCTGAGGAAATGAAGTTTCATTTAAAATGTATTGTCGGGCAAAGGCTATGAGGAATTCAGAATTTTACTCACCAAAATAGAAGCCATTTTCAATTCGGCGCTAATGCCGGGACGTTTTCTCTCCCTTTCAGAATATACAAAAGACCAAGACACCGCTGGAACTTAATTATGGACGGACAGCAAATGGTAAACCATATCTAAAAGCGATAGCATTCGGAATATTTGACTACTCTGCAAGAGTGGAAAATCTATGGACCACGTCTACTAAACTAAACAATAAAACGAGAAACATTAAAAAATAACAAAAGTTTTCTTATTTAAAATCTAATGTTATATAGTCAATTTGTGGTCATAAGATGATTTATGATTTATGTGTTACTGGTGTAAGGCAAGGGTGTCGATTCTTCTGTTGACTATCAACTTAATATAAATAACCTTTCTGCAAAAAAAAGTAAATGTCTACAAATTTAATTTGAAAATTGTTTTGATAGTGAAAAAAGTGCGCACTACACTCTTTATTATTGAGAATTTTTTTTGTCAATTTACAGAATTTTCAAATACAGAATTGGGAAGATAGAAAACTGTTTATATGCCTCAACAATTTTTGACATTTTTATATAAAAAAATTTAATTAGTATGTTCTCACTGAATGAAATTGTGCAATTTTGGATTATTTTTCCGAAATCATCTTCAAAATTGCACAATTTCTCATATAACAAAATTTCAAAATCATCTCAAATCACCTTAATTTCAACGAAATTGCTTACAAAATAAACTTTTATAACAATTTATTACGACACTAGGGTGTCTGTTATTTCCCAAACTAATTATTTTGATCAGAAACCCCCTAGAAAAATTATATTTACTAACAAATTCTGTCATTAACCTGTGCCTCTTACATAAAAAAGAAATAATTTTGAAAATATTATTTTCATCCATAAACTTTTAAATCAGGCTATAAGTTATCTCAAACAAAAGGAAAAGGTGTCGTATTAACTAGGTATAACTATTTTTTAATTTTTTAAATGGATGATCAATGATCATTTATAATAAAAATCAACAACAAAATTAAGAATATCTGGAGTTGTTCGGGAGGGAAATAAATACGTAAAAAGTTCATAAATTCCATAAAAAAATGTATGGGAAGCTTATGGCTTTGGAAGCACGGTTTAATTAGCAAGGCCAAGTGTTTTTTTTTTTTGGTCCATGAATTTACTGTAGGGCAGGGCCGGACCAACCATATGTGCAAGTTGTGCAAATGCATAGGGCGCAAAGTTCTGGGGGCGCATTACCAGGAGCGAGAAAATGTAATCTGATCTTGGGCAAACTTTGTCGGTTAAGATTAAATAAATATCAGTTTTTAAAAGAAGTGACGTGTGTTTTGTGGCAGAATTTATTTTTGAAAGAGAAAAATAAATTATACCTAACTTCTAAGTTGTTTCGTTCGTTTTTCCAATATGAAAAAAAAGCCTTGGGGGCAGAATTTAGAAAAAGTCGAAGGCTTGTTGAGGCCGAAAACAAAACACAGAACCAACATTTTTAAAACGCAGTGAGGAACAAGCAGAATGTGAGTATTCTTAATTATACTATTGATAAGGTGCAGGCAGGAAATACAATCGATGAGGTGCAGGTAGGAAACTCAGTGTTGTCAAGAGAAGAGGTATCTTTAATGTTAGCATATGAACTTTTTGATGACCCCAATAATTGGGGAAATTTATCTGATGAGCTTATTAAAAAAACAAGGAATAGAAAATTTTCAATTTCAAGTTATCAACGAACTTCATCTAATGGCAAAGTAGTTCCGAGGACTTGGATAATTTATTTAAAATCAAAGGATACGGTTTTTTGTTTCTGTAGTATTTTATTTGCAAAACATAAAAATTATCATGCTTTATGAAGTACAGGTAGTTCTGATTGGCCACATTTAAGTGCAATTTTAAAAAGTCAATAAGTTATTTTTTTCCACTTCGAAAATTTTAAAGGGGGCGCTTTCTACAAATCTTGCACAGGGCGCAGGTTTGGCTTGGGCCGGCCCTGCTGTAGGGGATAAACTTTTTATACAGGGGGCGTCCGATTCAAACAAAAAATTAGTTTGGGAAATAACGGACACCCTAATAATATGCATGTACAAGCTGTTAAAATTTACCTTCTCAGTAAAAATAATGAAACGTAGTGTTTTTTTTAATAAACACTGGAGGGTTGTCTGGGTCAAAATTCTGCTTTTCAAAATTTTGTTTTCGAAGTTCTGCTTTTCAAAATTCTTTTATTTTTTTAAATTTTGCTTTTCAATATTGGGTTTTTCAAAATTCTGCTTTTGAATATTCTACTTTTCAAAACTCTTGTTAACAAAATTCTGAGAATAATAAAATAAAAGTTTAGAAAAATGTAAAAAAAAAAAAAATTAAACTTTTTTTCATTATTTGCAGATTTTTGTAAAACAGCGTTTTACAATTTTAAAAATTTATTTGTATATTTGTTAATAGAAATAGTATTATTTTTTATTTTTTTGTTATTTTATCGTCGCTTAAAAGTGTCAGTTGCTCGGAGTAATGTAATCAAGTTTTTTTAAAAATCAATAAGAAAAGCCCTTATTTACTTTCAAAAAATAAAGAAAAGCGCTATGCCTAAGCCAAATAAGATTTCTTAAGAAAATAGCTAAAAATATCCTCTGTTTTTTTTTTACTTATTATTATTATTATTATTTGTACCGATCGGTTTAAAAGAATAAAATTAAATGTGTGCCCCCCCCCCCCCCCCCCCCCTAATCGAAATCCTGCGAACGTCCTTGTGTAGAACCTAAATAAAAACATAAAATACGGAGCCATTTTTGATTCTCTATTAAGGTCGAACTATAATAGGTGGACGCTGTCGGAAACTAATGTCATAAACGAACGAAAAATTTCTTTCCGAAACGTCAAATACACACGTAAACCATAATGCACGAGAGATTCGAGACTAGTTTACTACAACAATTTACATGTAGCTGTCAATTTTCTTCCGTAAGGTGCGCTCGAGAAGCGCTCTTCTCCTCCGAAAGCAAAAATGAACGAAACGTAACAAAACGTAATTATGTGTGCGTCTATTGAATTACTTGTATTCGTGTGGTTTCGTACGGCTGCGTACGCTGCGTTCCAACAATTATAGTTCTACCTTTATCTGCGAAGAATTCTTGTTGTTTTCTTTGACAACCACGTGTTGTTTCATATTGTTTTTGTCCTCGCTCCGAATTTTTTCGCGTTGGTTTGTGAGAGCATTTACTCAGTAGTTGACAAAATCCAAATCCACAAGTTGTATCGCGAAATTAATGATGACCGTATTGATTTTTCTTAAATATTTGATTTAACTCAATCCTTTTTATGAGCGTTATGAAATCGTTCCAAGAGATCTTAAAATCTTCTACGAAGAATGACCATTAAAAGTAAGTATATGTTCTCGTGAAAGGTAAACTTCCTTAACTAAAAGTCGGAAGATTTTCGCTTAACTTTACACCCAAGATAAACACATCTACATTATTATGTCCCTCTATACCTCATATGTACACACAAGATTTTACACATGTGTGCCCTGTCCTGATGGTCCTGTTTTAGAAGAACTTCGTTATAATTAATCCGCTTATAAAATTTTCCAACAATCAACATGGCTAGAGCAGTTTTTGGTTTAAAATTTTGCCAATAAATCTGTTTTCATTTTGGTGGATGAAAGTTTTGCGTTTTGCCACCATCTTTCACCGCACCGCGCTCCGCGCCTCAAGGTGGCACCTACCATCTCGAATAAGCTTTTCTCCGAAAATCAGTGACAAAGGTCTGCATCGTCATAGTCGATGAAGACAAGGACGACGATGTGAATGCCGATGTCGTCCTGACCGAGAGACGTAGGGATTGGCAAGCCCTTGGGTGCCAGAGGCTACGAGTTTCCATAGTTCTTGATAAGTTAATTAAGGATTAAAATTTTCGAGAAGTCGGGGCCATCTTCTATATACGTATGTATATTCCAAACTATATTGCACCATATACCCTCCCCAAACTTGGCTCGGCAGCATTCAGATTCAGAGTGCCCTGGGGACGAGAATACCAGCCCTACACCTTACTTGGAGTTGCAGTTTATCGTGTGATGTCGAAAAGACGTGCCCGGAAAATTTTGAATATTTTGTCAAACTGTTAGTCCTTGTTGTGTGCGGTGATGTGCGTGTGTTTTTGTTATTCTGCCCCGTGCCCCCCTCTGCACCCAACGATTATCTCAAAAGCAAAGCAAGAGTTTACCTTTGTCAAGCAAGGCTGAACAACTTAACGATTTTCCGTATTAAAAGCCGTCCCCAGAGGTAAAGATAAACAAAAAACTTTTCCCTCAGCCTGCATTTTGGCCGTACCTACATAGTATATACACCTTATTGGTTGGAGATGATGATGTTGGTGGTGACAATACCGGGCTTTGATGATGGCAAGGTAGTGCGGTGGTAGTTTTGAGATTAAGTTTTTGTTTGCTTGTCAAAGTTTTGTCCGACTTGAGAATGAAATTATGTATATTGGAGACGACATTTGAAAATGTTTAATTGTGGCAAGTTTTTGGATGGAATAGAGTTTTCTCTGGAGATACAGCCAAACCATTGTGGTCTGATATCTTTAGCAGTTTTTGTACTATATGACAGTTATGCGAGATGAAATCGCTATCGCTATAGGGCGCTCTCAAACGGGTCCCTATGGTAAAAGCAGGTTTTATGGTATCTTTTTCTGAACAAATGTTGCTGTTCTCCAAAAATTATGCAGATTATTCAATTTGGGCTAAAAAAAAGTCATCGTCGCCGAAGCGACGTCATATAGTCTTTGGAGATGCCGTCGTCAACATCGTCATCGTTTGGTTGGTTTATAAGCTGAAGTTTTGTTAGGATGCAATTAGGTTGTGGTAAAATATAGAGAAGAACTTATAGGATAGCAGTTAGTTCTGACAATGAAGGAAAAGTTAAGTCTAGAGAGAGAGAGAGTGGAGGAGTCAACGAGTATAATTGAGTAAGGAAGTGCATAGTTTTTAGCTTGAGCAGATTGGTAAGTATATCTTTATTCTGTTTTTTTTTTTTTATTAAGGTATGTAGGTACACAGGTATATCAATTTAGTTTTCTTCTCATTTTTTTTTGCCCATCATCTGGAAATATTAGTTTTTATTGCGTTTTTATGTTATCCCGAGAAAGCCACATTTTTTTTTTATTATTTATTTTATTTAGAGATTCACTTAGAAAATTTATGCAGCGGAAAAGTTGTTTATGGACGGAATACTCTTGAAATAAATTAAATGCAATATGTGCAGGGTTGAGTGAATTCCTAAGTGAATTTATGTGGCTTTTTTGGTTAGTTTATTAATTCAATTTAAATCTCTGAATAAACAATCTGTGGATTATGAGAGACAGAAACTGAAAGAAGAATAATAATAAGGATTTTTGTGAAATGATGTTGTTATTAATGAATAACAAATTTTAAAAGTAGTAGTAGTAGTATTAAGGGAATTTATTTCATCATTGAGTAAGCTTACAATTATTTAGTTTAGACAATTTCATTTCATTGACACTTAAGATGATTAAAGTTATACATTTCAAATAAATTTTATCTTAGTTATAATTATTGTATATATCTGTGAACTTTTCCCATACGTATGTATATAAAACTGCATTTTGTTGATTTATACGATTTGTACGGTAAATTAGATTATTATTTTGCTCCGTGATTTTTTTTTTTACGATGTTTGGCAATTTGAATGATTTGCAACATAAAATACATTTTACTTGTTGGTTAATTTTGGTGGGCAATTTTAATGATTTGCAACATAAAATTAAAAATCTTCAATATATTGATTTCTATATGCAAGAGCATCGGAAACAAAGTTAAAAAGTGTTCTTCAGTTGGATCCATTCAATATATCAATTACTTCATCCATTGATAGAAAAGATTGATTCCAGTGGTGTCTTCTTGTTTCCTGCAGAATTGGGCATCTACCAACTGGTGGTAAACATTTTCTTTTTCGCGTAGATTGCACAGGGTACAAAGTGTCGGTAAATCCGCTCTATATGGTCTCAAATTCAGAGGTAACAATTTTCCTCTAGTCTTGAATAAGGCGCTTATTTGATGCGTACTGTAATCTTCATGGAAGTAGTTTCGCTCAAGTAGGCTGTGGTTCAGTTCCTTGTAAATCAAGCGATTCGAATTCGATGAACTAGCTGCTTTCTCTAAAAATCCTTTATGTAATTTCTCATCCATTTTACGTAGTATGTTATCAAGTGCTATGCTCCATGTTGATCGATCCTCGCATCTTAAAGATATCTCAACTCCTAATTCTTCACTTAGTTCTTCCCATTTAGCGAAGAAATTTTCTTTTCTTCTTAATAGATACAAAAGTACCACTTTTGGTAGGCGATAATGGGGAAGTTCTAGTACTTTTAGTATACATTTGAAGTGAAGTCTCAATGTAAACAACCGAAGTAAAGGTAGACCCGTTTCAACATATAGCATGTAGGTTGGAGTATATGTTGGAAGTTTAAAGAGCTGCTTTATGAAATGCCTTTGAAGCTTTTCTACTTCTTCATGTTCTTCATATCCCCATACCTGACTACCGTAGCACATTACTGTTTGGGCCGTTGCCTCAAAGAGCTTGTATTTGACCTTGCTTGAGACGTCTTTTCTACCCAATACATTTTTCCACGCACAACTCAAAGCTTTTTTGGAGTCCTTTAGCTTTTCTTGTAGGTGGAGATTAAAGGTAATTCTCGGAGTCATAGTTATACCTAGGTAACGATAGTGTTTAACAACCTCTATCTTATCCGTACCCAGAAACCTGTATTATTACGAAACACCATTACCTTGGACTTGGCAGTATTGATCTGAAGACTCCATTGGCTACAGCACTCTCCGAGTCTATTAATTATCAGTTGTAGCATGTTAGGTATTTCCGCTTACAGGACTATGTCGTCTGCAAACATCAAGCCTTTTATATAAATATTATTGAATATAAGGCCTCCAGGCAGATATTGAAAAAGATCATCAAGGAACAGACTGAAGAAAAGCGGACTGAGCTGGCAACCCTGTTTGACTCCTGAAGAAGTAGTGAACCATTCCGACAACGAACTTCCATCCCATACTGCTGTTTGATTATTATTGTACATAGATTCTATAATACGAAGCATTTTTGAAGATATTCCAATATTACTAAGCTTGAGAGCTCTTCTGTCTACCGTGTCAAAGGCGGCACGGAAGTCCACAAAAAAGACGTATTTGATAATTTCTGCCAATATTTGTAAGGACAAAAATGTTATCTACCGTTGAGTAGTTAGCCCTGAATCCAGCCTGAAACTCGCTCAGCAGACCATTTGTTTCTACCCAAGAAGTTAGCCGATCAAGGAGTATGCTTGTGAAAAGCTATAATATACCATTAAGGAACGAAATTCCTCTGTAATTTCCTGGATCATTTGGATCTCCTTTTTCAAAAATAGGGAATATTATATTCTTTTGGAAGCTTTCCGGTACATTGCCTTTGGAGAAAATCATTTTGAAGCCCTCAGTCAGAAACTGCACAAGATTGGTTGGTCCATGTTTGTAGAATTCAAGGCTTACTCTATCTTCTCCTGGTGCTTTGTTTCTTTTTCCTTTATCAAGAGCACGTTCAACTTCTTCTGTCGAAATATCTCTGTCGTGGGCTTCTACATGTACTGATGGAAGAGCAAAGTACTGCGGTGTTACAAAATCCTTAGCATTTAATAAGGTCTGAAAATGCGTTGCTAATATGTTGGCGTCGACATGTATTCCTATTACATTCTTAGCACCATTTAACTCCCTAATCAATTTCCAGTAAGTTTTGGAATCCTTTGCTTGGGCGAGTTCATTTATTGTTCTTCGGATATAACATTGGTGTTTGTGTCTACAAAGCTGCTTATAAGCTCTATTGCTTTCCTGATATATTATTTTTGATAGATCCGTGTTTCTTTTTCTGGATAGCTTCAGGAAACCAAAGGATTTTTTTCTCGCATTTTGGCATTCTTGATCAAACCAAGCTTCCCTACTTCTATGTAGCTTATGTCCCTGGAAAGGTTTTGCCGCTTTTTGAATTGCTGAAACACATACAGTAGAAAAATTTTCAGGAGATATATCTTCTGTTGATACTCGGTCCAATTCGTTTCTCAGGTTTTGCTGGTACATAGTGCGTTTCGAGTCATTCCATTTTAATTTTTCTGACAATAATAAGTTGTCTACGGAACGAGGGTTAGAGTGAGTGTTTATGTAGGCTATGAGGGGTATGTGGTCGGAGTAAGGCAATAACTTCACTTTGAAGTCAGTTATATATTTTAGCCAACCTTCCTTAATGAGACAAAAATCAATCGTTGAGCAACTAGTACCTCTTATAAATGTAAAATTGCCTTCTTTATCACTCTTGCTCCGCCCTAAATCAAACTCTTTGTATAAATCTATGAATTGTTTGCACTTTCGATCCGTTGTTTTATCTTGATTCATTCTTTCGTCTACAAAATTAGGAATTTTGTTTGGTTGTTAAGGATTTGAGCTTCACCTATTCTCGTATTGCAGTCACCTATTATCATAATATTTGTATCGTTTAATGTTAGGAGTAAGTTATATAATTTCTCGAAATCTTCTGTCCAATTAGAGCAGTTGATATATACTGGAATAATAAGTAGTTTCTCTTTATTCAAGTAACATTCTACTAAGGCTATTTCTATATAAAGTGTTGACAAACTTGCATACTTTTGAGTCAAATAGTTCTTTTTTAATACCGCTGGCTCTTCCTCTTGTATGAGATCGAACGGCCGGAATCCAATGTAGAACGAAATTTGGGAACTCATTAACGTAAAGATGGAGATGTTTATCTTCCACAAAAGTTTCATATAAAAAAAATTAATCATGGCCTAATATAAACTCGAAAAAATCTTGAAATAATAACTTATTAGAAATTCCTGATATATTAGCTGCATTTTATTTTCCCCCAGATCTGATCCGGATTGGATTTGGAAACATAAATACAAGTAATACAAAAACAACACAAGATCCAGGTCTGCTTCTAGATTTGGATTTCGAAATCCATTTTTTGAACACTTCCCTAGCAATATTTTAATTTTATAGGTTGGTACCACTGCTGAGATTTACAGAAAAAACTTAATAAAATTAAAAATTCTCGAAATCAAACAAATGCCGCCATCATTCCAATTTTTTTTCTTATGAGTTTTTCTTCATTCAATAGAGACGACGCGTCGCGAGGCACGGAAAAAATACATAAAATCTATTAACTTAATGAAAATTAAACTAAAAAAATAAAACTGTTCTATTTTAAACATTCAATACCAAATATTATTTCAAATAATATTTGTGACAATTTTCCTTCTGTCAATTTTATTGTGCAAATAAAGCCAACTGTGAGAAATAAATAAATTTGTGATCCAGTTTGTTTTATTATCATGATCTGATCCGGATTAGATCTGGGGGAAAATAAAATGCAGCGATTATATGCAACAATTTTTAAAAAACTTGATTTACTTAAACTAATTATTTGGCTGACGACAGAATTACTAAAAACAATTTCTATTGTGTATTTGAGAATACTCGGTCCTTCGGATGAGTTTAATTCTTTTCAAAACGGTTTTGAGGAACAGATGATGCCGCATTTTGAGGATACACTAAACTTTTGAAAATTGCTGTTGTCTTTTCAAATGCGCTGTGGGTGTTGAATTTGTATACGTCAATGTGGATCGACTTTTTGAAGCATAGTACTTTGATGGATATTCGACGGTGGCAGTAGTGTTGGTGGGGATGACAAGCTTTGCACATTATCACCACCAGTTGGTTAGTTGTCAATGTAAAGAAAGACTGAAGGCTGTTTCACAATGCGACGAGAAAACGAGACGTCAGCGTGACGAGATCTCTTCGCAGTTTCTCTCTCTTAAAAAAAGAATTTTAAACAGTGAAATAATACATAATCAAGCATGTCTCGTCGTCTCGTCACGTCATAAAGTTCGAAAAATTGAAAAAAAAAACGCAACGTGACGACGAGAAATACTTTATTATGTATTATTTCGTTATTTGAAACTCGTTTTTAAGAGAGAACAACTGCGAAGAAATCTCGTCACGCTGACGTCTAGTTATCTCGTCGCATTGTGAAACAGCCTTGATGCTGCTGTTGGTATTGCAGTTGAAGTTGTGGGGCGGGTGGGGAAAGGGACGGCGTCGTTGAAGTCGGCATTCGATGAGATTTCTTGAGTTGGCAACGAACAACAAAATGAAACGGATGTACCTAGAAGGTGTTACTGTGACAGCAGCTGTGGTCACGATTTTAGTATGAGGATGATGGTGATGTTGATTCTGTTATTACTTTGTTAAGTGGGACACCTGGGTGACTATTGTAATCGATAATCATTGTTATCGAGATGACGTTCTTCTGATGCTGTTGGGTGATGGACGCTGACAGCGTTTCAATTACTGTGGTATGGTGCCGTTGAGACGAATTGTTGAATCCCCTGTTAATTGTGGAAGTTTTTTTGTATGTATGTGGTATAGGTACATTATGTCGTTTAAAATAATCAGTAACCTTATTTGTTTTTTGATATTGAAAATATTTACTCCTAGGAATAATTGTATCTCGCTCTGAAAAGAGCAGGTAACTTTACTTTTTTTTTAATCTCAGGAATGATCTATCTGAAGATTAAGGCTTGATTAACATTATAGTGCCGATACCGATACAGTCTCGAAACGTTCGCGCTTCCATAGAATCCCTTTCTGTTCACACTGCCGCTCCAATCCCGATACCGATTCAAAATTATTTATATCTCAATTGTCTTTCTAATTTAAGACAGATATATCTAACTATACCTATACATGTATTTTTTGATTTTTTTTCCGTACGAAGTACATATTTCAATAACGTTCTCGCTCCGATAAAATATTCTTTCCAATGAATCGAAACTGGAGCGAGAGTGTATCGGTATCGAAAATGTATCGATGGGTGCGAATATACTTATAGTTTTTTGTGTGTAAGAATATTTTATCGGAAAGTTTCGAGACTGTATCAGTATCGGCACTATAGTGTGAGTGACTCCTTATCAGATTTCTGAAAAATTCTTGATCAATGATTTTCAAAGTCAAATTAAAAAAATAAATAGTACCTACTCTGTTTTTCTTTTTCAAAGTTGTTCGTTATTAAATACCAATTTTTCTTTTTATATTAGAAGCTTTTATTCCTTCAGTCTCTGGGAGGACTTCCGACAAAGCAATTTTCAACTTGACAGGACTTATTAAAGTTTTGAAACCAGGAGATGCTGTGATGGTGGACAAAAAGTTCATGATAGCAAATGAACTGTTAGAAGCAGGAGTTCAAATGATTCGTCCACAATTCATGAATCCAGAAAGAGAAAATGATGTCGAAAAAGATAGATTGATCGCAGCTGCCAGAGTCCATGTCGAAAGACGATTTGCAAGGATCAAACAATTCAAAATGCTCTCCAAAAAAATATCGCAGTCAATGCTTCCATATTACGATGAAATTGTCACCGTTGTTTGTGCAATTTCAAATTTATACCATCCGATTCTGAGTGATGAAAAATTTTGAAGAAGTTAAAAAGTGTTCTTAAACTTTATAAAATATGTATTTTTTATTAAAGAACTAGATGTTATAATTGTTTTATAATAAATAATAAACTATAAACGCAAATAACATTATGTTTACTTCAATATGAATCAGAATTAAATAAAAGATAAATAAAAAACATTTCAATATTATCACTAAACTTTAACTTAATCAGAACCACAATTACATTCTAATTTGTGATGTTTTTTAAAAATATATTCAAAGTTTATACTTGATAAAGTATTTATATACATTTCCAAAAAGTCATAGTCTTTTTTGACATTTATAATTACTATATTACTTTTTATAAATGAACTGTATATGACTAGATCACAATTTTTGTGATTTTGCAAAGGATGAATAACCCAAGCTGAATCTGCCCGTAGTATTCGTGTTTTTCTTTTAAGAGGAATTCATGACAATGCAATGTTTTTAAATACTTCAATTCTGGCAGTATGTCCATTGCACTTTTATTTTTCCCTATTACTGGACTTTTAATTTCAACAAGTTTCCACTCATCTCCATTGTAGGAAAGCCCATCAGGGCTAACAGCAAAAAGAGGGAGTGTGGGCGGTATAACTATACCCGAGTCAAAAAGTAAGTAGAGCTTTTTATATACTGCTTTGGCTTAATTTTCTGATTGCTGTCCGTATCTAAAAATAAAATCAAAATACTTTTTTAAAACAGTATCTACATCGAGAAATATCAAAATAAATCAAATTACCTTGTTGCTTCATTTCCCTTGAATGTACTGGAAAAAGTTGCTTCTATTTTTTTCGTCCAATCCGGATTTTTATTTTTTGAATATGTGTGCAATCCATAGGATATGCTTGCTGTTATTCTCAGTTTGCGTTCTTGATACCAATCCAAAGAGGATTGCGTTATTGTTTTTTTTACAAATTTCGATTGCTTCTTTTTTAGTTTTTCTAATATTTTGGTCAAACGTGTTCTTAATAATTTCATTGTTTAAATATTTTTCCATTTCTTGCACAAATTTTTTTAAAAACCGGTCCTCTTTAAATATTAATTCGTAGAACTCTTCCATTTCATTTTCTTCTTCTAATATTGGCTGTTTGTCCAAAAACGTCGACCTTAAGCACCTTTTTAACTTACCAAACTCGGAATCTGTGAAAACTAAAGAAAAGAAAAGAAAGTAAGTATATTTATTTTGACTCAAGTATTTTTTAAATTAATGTCGCATTCTTTTTAAGAAAAAAATCGATTTGTATAGAAGAAAAAATCGATTTATTTGGACAAATTCCTTGTATTGAAAGAAAAAAATCGATTCTGTTTAGGAAAAAAAATCGAATATTTTGTTAAAAGGAATTCGACATTAGTGTATTTTATTGACCTCGACAACATTGTTTTTGTTAGTTTTTTTTTTAACTTAACTTTGTATGTGTAGGATTTTTAAAGATTTTTAATGTTAAAAGGACAGATACTTTTATTAAAAACTTACGTAAGTAAGTTACACAGGAGTGTAAGACACCGCTTGTTTGTTATTACTTGTATCTGTATTGTGTGCGCTACAATAGAAGTACAAAAATCACACCAACAAATTGAAAAAGATGGTAGGTGGTTGTTTGTTTATCGTCAACTACTGACGAGATTTAGTGGAGAATTATTAGTTTTAAAATAATAAAAACCGTCAATAAAAAATTATAGTTTTTATAAACATAAAATGTCAAGCTTCATTTGTCTACAAAAATTATTAAGGAGCAAAAAACTCATTCTCAAAATGTGATTGATTACGAATAAATGTAGTTTCATACAAAAAAAAGAAAAAAGTCGTAACGTATAAGCATAAAGAACGTATGTATTTTTTTTTTAAATGCAATCTGAATTATACATGGCATTAGAGGGATAAAAAAATTAGTTTAGGAAATACCGGAGGTCCTAATAAATATTTTAAATATTTATATAGCTTAATATTGCAAGTTAAAAATTAATTGAATTGAAAGTAGTGATTTGTTTTTCTATACTGAGCGTACCTTCTAATCCAATTTTTAATATTTTATTTCCCATTTCAAGATCAACAGTTTCATTCTCATTTGCATTTATTTTAGTCAATACGTGGCACATGTTTTTGACTTCAATACCACCATGCGCTGATGACATCTCCTTTACAATCTTGCCCCATTTTTGTTCTTGCTGTGTAGGGCTTGGCTCGTTCAAATATGGGTTTCTAAGTAGAATAATTTTCAAACAATTGAAATAATGTAAAATTCAATATTATGTAGATGGTAGATGACCGATATAAGAAAGTTAAAAAAAATCCAAAGATTTTCTTTCTCATTTCAGTGTTATAAATGTAACCAGTCCTTACTTTTGAATCGAAATTAAACATGCTGCAATATGTTTGCACTTTTCGCCGATTCCAGCTTTGCAAGAGCATCGGCATTTCCACTTAGCAACTTCTTCGGCAAGGTTTTCCAGAACAACTTCATGCGGCCTTTCTTTCATATGTGTTGTCTGAAAAACATTACCAAGGACTTTTGTTTTGATCGTTCCTAGGGAATATATCCACCCAGCATCAAATAGGTTCTCACCCTCACGTAGCGGCCGAACGGAATTTTTAAAATATTCAACAATTTGGTGGATTTGAATCTTCATCAAGGTGCCATCATCACCTTTCAAATTTTCTTGAAGATCTATTGATTGCACATTAACTATTTTCAAACACAAAGTTGAACGGACACTGTTTGCATAATTTGTATTTAAAAATGAAAACAATCACTTTCACTACTTACGCATTTACAATCATTTTTAATTATTAATTTTATATGTAGATAAATAATTTTTGTTCACGATTTAAATTTTCAAACGCGGTGGAATATTCGTTTACCTACAAGCAATTGACAGTTCTTTCATGGAAAGACCGTATCTTGTTGCATTGTTGTTGTATTCTTGATTAAAATATAGTTTGTTTACGTTTTTTGATTGAAAACTAAAGACGGTTAGTAATAATTTTTAATATATTTCTGACTTGATTCACAAACTCACACATTGTATGTTTCTATTCAAATAATAATATGGATACCGGTTCATATAAAAACAATTAGAAAAAGTAATGTTTTCTAGACCTGCTTTTAATTTTCTCTTATGGGAAATGCATTGAACGTCAAATCAGAAAAAATTTGATCTCCTACTCGCAGTTCACGACCTGAGATACAGGCGGCGTGGAAAGCAACTTACCAGGTGTCAATTGTGTCGAGAACTTTCTCATCATAATCCCCCTTGTTCATGATCACAACCTTGTTTCCTTTGTCTGCTTTCATGTAATACACGTTTTTCTACTTTAGTTCTTTTATTACTTTATGTATTTTTTTATTTTTATCGGTATCATATCTAAACTTGGATTTTGCATTTAAAATGATGGGCTTTGCAATGTTTCGTACTGTTTCTTTGGTTGATTGTGGTTTAAATTTAACGCAAGTTTCAATATCAGCAATGGAGTCCATTAGGTTAAGGTGTAAGGGCTTAGGTGTAAAGTTGAGACCTTTATTTAAAACGTCAAGTTGCTCTGTTGAAAATTAATTTTCTGAAAGGGTAATAACCAAATCATCGACGACCACCGGCTTGGAATTCCTGGTGTTGTGAAATTCACCTTTGTTTTTGTTTTCATGTCTTAACCGAGATAACTTGTTGTTTTGTTTGACGCGTTTATCATGGAATATATTGTTGCTTTTTTCCATGGTTTTCGTTTGAAAATCTAGCCAAACAATAAATTCAACATAATTAAGATTCTTACTTATTAATAAATGCATGTGGTAAAGCTCTAATTCTACCGTACTTAATCTTGAAAAATGGTATTTTATTTCTAAATTAAGCCACATTAGCTTTGCACTTTCGATGACAGTCAGTGTTCTGGGGTTTATTACTGCACATTTAACTTTTATGAAGTGTGGATACACTTTATTTTTTCGACAGTCTTTTAGAAAGAAAATATCTGCTTTAATTCTTTTAACTTTTTCCACTAAATGTGAATATTTACTTAACATTGTCTTGGTTGATATTTTAATTTACTTTAAAATTGTTCTTAGTTATATTTGTTGCAAACAGTGAGAGAACCCAAAACAAACCCAATACGAGTGCAGTGAATGTGAACAAAAATATATAGGACAAACTATTCGGAGTATAAAAGTTAGATTTGCCGAACATTTTAGCCACGTCAAATATAACAGACCAGGCGATGGACGCCGCACATGCCATTCAACGAAATCACGTAAATAATATTTCCATCGACCAGGTTAAAGTTTTAAAAAATATAAACATTGCTAAATAACTTGACGCCTACAAAAGTATTTACGTACACAAAACAAACAACCTGATTAACAGCGATAGTGGGAATATTGTTTCAAATTTATTTAATTTACTTTAAATTGTACATGCATCATTTTGACTAACTGTTCAATCTCAACCTCTAAGGTCTAACTTGTCACGCATATTTTGCATAGTCATTTTCTTCTTTTTTATCTTTGTTGTTATGGTAAATAAGGAGTTTTATTTTAATATTAAATCTTATTTCACAAACAAAATGAGGTACTAACAATTAAAAAAAAAAATAATCTTACACCGCCCCAAGCCTAATGAAATTTTGAAAAAATATAATTTTTTTGCATCTAAATTATTTAGGGAAAAAATAAATAAAAACATTAATTTCCTTTTTTATTTATGTTAAATTGCATTAAAAAGATAAAAAAAAGAACATTCTCGAGCTTAAATACTTTTTTTTTTATTTTTTGTTAAATATTGTAATCATGAACAAAGTAATTAAATTAATCAATTTTATAACCTTTTTTCGTGTTGAAAATAGGCATTATTTTGCGGGAGTGTTGTTCTGATAAACCCATCTCTCCTAGTAGAACCACACACAGCAGCAGAGGCCTATTATAATTTTGACACATCTTTCCGTAGCTTGAGTGTGACAAGGAAACTCATTCGGAAGGGGCAAAATCACTGAATTAATTTTTTCTGGTGTTTGAATACATTCTCTGATGACATCATTATCAATTTCCTTCACCAGTGGTGGTTCGGTAACGTTCAACTCCTTCCAACCAATGATATCGATGTAGTCCTTTGCGTTTGCGTTGAAATTCAGTTCTGGAACTTTAAATATTCTTACACCAGAATCCCACGAATCTCTACTTTTAAGAATTCTTCGCAGAGCCAAAACCTTTATTGGTTCCCGTTCGTCTGCCAGCATCGCAAGTAGTATGTTTTCTGGATGCCAAAAAGCATTCCTTTGAATCACTGGATCTAATACAGCTTTCAAGTGTGTCGGCAGATATCTCGAAAGGACCATACTTTAGTGTAAGATTTTCGATCCATAGATGGAAGTAGGCTTTGTTTTTATGGAGAACCACCATTGAGCATACACTTTCAAAATTAATTAACCAGGTGTAACATATAACCATTTGGAGAATTTTGTCGAAAATTACAATCTCAGAATTCTATTTGCCGTGGTAAGATCTGGAATGAACAATTTTTCCGTGGTTATTTGGATCATGACATAATCTCGAATGACAAAAATCTCGGATGACAAAAATCTCGAAAAAAAAATTGAATCTTGAATGCAAAAATCTCGAATTCACAAAAATCTAGAACCAACAAAAATCTCGAAAGACAATATCGCGGAAAAATCTCGAAAAAAAAAATATTCTAGATTTTCTAGATTTCTCCAGATTTTTTTTACCTATTGAGTTTAAACTCAAATAAAGCTCACTATATTTATTTCATCGGTTTTCAGGGGATTGTTTCATGGTAAAATAAGTCCTCAAATTTAACTATGAAATAAGTCCCCAAATTTGGGTACTTATTTCATTCCTTCCTATATAAATTTGCTGCAGTCGTACAGTAGTAGGTACCTAGGTAATTTGAATTTTTTATGATGTTCCATTTTCAAGTCTGAAAATTTGAAATTTACAGCTTTGAGCCACATATATATGTATGTATATATTTAGAAAACAGCTGTTGACATTTGGTATGTATATTGGATAAAAAGATAGAGCAAAAAGCAAGTAATCTAGAATTAATATACAGTAAAACCCGCTTATCTGAAACACTTATTTCATTCCGAGTATTTTTCGACCAATTACCTTGAAAAGCGAAACTCGCTTAAGCGGAGCAATCGCACAAATTATTTTGTCCTCTCGAACAAAAATCCAAAACAGCAATTCAAAAAGCCCGAGAGGTACACGTATTTTGACATTTATTAAAAAGAAAATTACATTTTCATAATTCAAAGATAAAAAAAAAAGATAAATAGAATTGTTTCTAGCACATTAATTCTCCGCCTAATAAAATTTTTAGTTTCGCTTAAGTGAAATATTTTCAACTTATCACTCCGCTTAAAGGAAATTTTTTTCACTTAAGCGGGGTCCGTTTAAGTGAAAAACCCGCTTAAGTGAAAGAAAGACTGTGACATTTTGCAGTTTCTCTTAAACGGGTTTTACTGTATTAATTTTTGATACAATGTTTTCAATTTCGCGCGTGCGAATTGCAAACATTGCCTCAAAGATTAATATATCAATTCTAGATTTTTGCATTCGAGATTTTTTTTTATAGATTTTTGTACTTCTAGATTTTTGTTTTCGAGATTTTTTCAATTCTAGATTTTTGTTTTCTAGATCTTTACTTTCGAGATTTTTGCTTTATAGATATCGTTACAAACCCGCGTTTTTTTTTTGAAAGTTTTTCGTCGCAATGACCAGAGTTAATAGCGGTACAAATCTGAAAAAGGTATGATTGATCGGTGCTTAGATCGTTTGAATTCGATATATTTGGTAGAGCACAGCTGATTGATTAAAAGTCTTCTAAAGGCTGCATCTCGCAATCTTTTAAGTCTTTTCCGATTGGTCGTAAAAAGCTTCGAGATCCAGTCGTGGCACCATCGCTCGAATAAGTGTTGTAAGTTTAGTTCATTCGCGTGTAGTTCGCAGATGAACCACTGCATTGGTCTTTGCAATTGCTGTTGTAGGCACCTTATTACACCTCCTTTGAATCCTGTATTGACAGCGGTTCCATCACATCCGACCACAACTAATTTTTTCAAGTCAACGCACTTGTTCATTAAGAAGTACTTTATTTCATTGCTTATTTCGATTGCTTTTCCGCTCGACATGGTATTTGTCCCATATATTCCGAGTTTGGCTCCTTGACTAGACTTATATGCTCCTCGGAAACGATTTTTCTTCTGGAAGAATCTAACATTGCAAGAGTTTTAACCTTTCGTCCATCAAAATATAATCCAAATGGTTCTTTGGATAATTAAAGGCTTATTGACTAGAAAACTCCTTTCCTTCTCACGGACTCGCCTTATTTTATTTCTGTCTAGTAAATTATTAGTGTTATCCTTTGTGGTAAGACGAATGTCTGGAAGTATTGCGGTTACGATTGCTGCTGCAGCCCTATCTGAAATACAGTATCTATCGACTGCATGAGCTACCGTAGGCATCGACGATATTAGAATATTCTTTTGACTTTTATCTTCAAGCCGTTCTGCCGATGACGTTGTTGTTGACGGCGCCATTTCAGAAGATATCTCTTCTTCAATTTGAACTTGAAGGTCTGGTTCTTCTCCATAAGAAAACTCTATCTGCATATCGTTAGATGAATGCGGTTTCAGTTCATTGACGTGTCTTTGCTGTCTACTTTCATAATTTCGTTTTCGGTTCAATTTGTTGATGATTTTAGTCAAGGTTTTAACGTCTATGTTGCCAATTTTTGGGTTGGTTCCAGCGTTGCCCCCCTACTACAAATGTAGCGTTTTTGCTACATTTTTTTCCAAGAAAAATTCACTCCGTACAATCGTAAAATATTCCAAAAACACTACAATTTCAAAACATAAAATTCTAATTTAGAAGGACAATTTTGATCTTACTTTCCATTTGGCAAAATAATTTTTTTTATTTATCAATAGCTGAATTTTTTTTTGCAATCCCGAAAGGAATTGGATGAAGAAAACGATGTTCGGGCTAAACAGCTTACGTGTTAAATCCAACAACTAATTCGCTTCGGGTTTAGCTAGGCACAGTAGGGAGAATTCTCGGTTCTTAACTTAAGTACGTCGAAAAACTGTTTTACCGGCAATATTTACATACATACATACACGTTTTGGATAGTGTGTATGGAAATTCCATGTTTTTCTGTGATGGCGGGCGTCGGTAATCCCCGATGCCGATTTTTTTTTCGACCAATTTTTTTTAGAAGTCATCAATTTTTTCGTTTCTGAAAGTGGACAATGTGATTCATTTTTTTTTTTAGTAATCACTCGGAAAATATTATAATTACGAAAAAATCAATCAATGAAATCATATTCGACACCAAAAAATCAATTTTAAAAATAAAATATAAATAAACCAATTTTGACCAATTGACATAAAAAAAAATTATAATGCTCTAATAATGTTGTGTGTTCACCTTGATTTTGAAATTTTAGTAGGAAATTTGCAAAAATGCTTTTGTAAGCCAGATATTTTTGCTATGTTAATATGCATAAAATAATATCCAAATTTAGACCTTTTATTATTTATTCAAATAATATTGTCGTTCCGAAAAAATTTACAATTTAGTATGTTGTGTTTTTGCGCGTTTTAAATTTTACTACATTTAAAATTTGCCACACTACATTCTCAACCTGTTAGGGGGGCAACACTGGTTGGTTCGTTGGTCAATCAAAAAAGGTCTCTCCAAAATTGGAACTTTTAATTGTTTCGCACAATTACACAAATCAAAGTTATCGCACTTACAAGCTATATCGAAAAGGATTGTGCTTTGTCATTGAACAACTGAATCCGCTTCTTGTACGAATCCAAGTCTTTTCTCGATTTATTGGGCTGGAGTAAATTTGTATAACTTTCACAATACTGCTTCATCTTCCTTATTATCACTAAACGGCGCTCTATAGTAGGAATCGATGCTGTTTGCCAGAGCTTCAACAATTTTTCGGAAATCTGGTCGCAAGTGTCGGGCACAACACAATATAAAACATTTATCAGTAAATGAAGTAATTCATTTTTGAATTTTAAACAAGAAAATCCATGCTACTGTGATTTGATTTTTTTTAATTTGAATTTTTTAAACGCAAAATTTCCCAGTCAAGTTATAGTTTGAAATTTGTATTGGAAAAATAGTGAAAGGTTGCTTATTAATGGATTCAAATAGTGTTACTTAGCTAGTTAAGGTAAGTTTTCTCTAAAAAAATACAAATATTAAAAAAATGCTTTTATATGCAATGTGTGTTCAAATTTCAAATGACTTGGGGCGGTATTAAAAATTTTTCAATTTAAAAAATATTTTGGATTTGGTTAAAGTAAGTATCCATGGATACAACTTTTCGACTGCGGGCCATAACATTTCTACAACAAAAAAAAAATCCATACAAAAGCAAATTGTATGGAAAATCTTAGAAAGTATAGCAATGTAAGTTAGTGTCAAGTTGGGAATGGTACAAAACCATTGATTGCCTCACCTTATTTTAAGCAATGAAAATTTGGTTCAAAAGGCTGAGATATAATCTAACAAACCAATTTATGTAGGGCTGTGTATTCACGATATAGCTAAAACCTTAATTTACGATTACTTACTTTACTTTAGATGGCGTTCACAGCCCAGAATGGACTGCGGCCTCAACCAAAAAGCCCGTCCAGCCAGCTCGGTCCCTAGCTAGCTGCCTCCAGTTACGCACTCCAAGTTGGTTGAGGTCGTTCTTCACTTGTGAGCGCAACCTAAGGTGGGCTCTTCCTCTGCTGTGCAGACCGTCAGGGGTATATTCGAAGACTCTTCGGGCTGGTGCGTTGATGTACAGGTTCTCATCCGTTTTTGTCACGGTCCATGCTTCTGCCCCATATAGGAGTACCGGGATGACAAGGGTCTTAATTAAGGTCTCCTTGGTTCTTTGAGACAGGGCTTTATTACTCAAATGCCTTCTTAGCCCGAAGAAACAGCGATTGGCAAGAGTAATTCTTCGTTTGATATCTCCGCTGACGTCATTTTGCGATGTTATAGTGGAGCCCAGGTAGACAAAGTCCTTCACGACTTCGAAGTTGTATCTATCCATCGTGACCTTTTGCCCCAGTCGACGATGTTGAGATTAGTTTCCCAATGATAGCATATACTTCGACTTTTCCTCAAGCCAAGCCCATCTTCACCAGCTCCGATTCAATACTTGCAAACGCACCAGTGACAGCTCGCTTCGTTCTTCCAATGATGTCAATATCATCTGCATAAGCAAGTAGTTGAACGAACTTTTGAAAAATTGTACCACTGTTGTTGACTTGCGAGTTGCGTACAATTGCTTCATGTACGATGTTAAAGAGGTTGCATGACAACGCGTCGCCTTGCCTCAAACCTTTCTCAACATCGTTCGGTAGTGTTCTTGCCGACTTTGACGGAGCAGCGAGATTTCTCCATCGTCATCCTGCATAAGCGGACGAGTTTGGCAGAGATGCCGAATTGCCACATGGCTCTGTATAGCTCGTCTATGTCTACACTATCATTATGCAACTTTGAAATCGATAAAGAGGTGGTGTGTATCGATTTGAAACTCCCGGGTTTTTTCCAAAATCTGTCGGATTGTAAACATTTGATCGACGTCGGTTGATTTGCAGGGCCTAAAACCACACTGATATAGGCCGATCAGATCGTTGACAAAAGGTTTTAAGCGATCACACAGTACAGATGACAAGATTTGGTATGCGACGACGTTGAGGAGACTTATGCATCTGTAGTTGGCACAGGTAAGAGCATAAGCATCTTCTTTCTTGTGGATGGGGCACACTATACCGAGGTAGCATTCGTTGGGCATATTTTCCTCCGACCAAATTTTAAAGATAAGCTGGTGTATACTCCCTTCCAAGTCATCTCCCCCTGCTTTGAAGAGCTTGGCTGGCAGGCCATCCGCACCAGCAGCCTTGTACGTTTTAAGCTTGGCTATTTCTAACCGCATTTCATTTAAGTTGAGTGGACGGAAATTTTGACCATCATCGTCCAGGTTGAATGGAGTGTTCTGTCTTACAGCGGAATTTTGGCCATCTTCGCCGTTAAGCAGTCTAGAAAAGTGTTGTTTGCCTGGGTAGTTTGCTTCATCCTTCGGTAGAACTTTCGAACACCCCTCTGCCGCTTCAGTCCTAAATAGACTCGACCACCCGCTTCACATGCTCTCTCTTTTTCCTCATTAGAAGTCGGCGTTCCTCCCTTCGTTTTTGCCCTTAGAGCTCCCGGGCAGCTCTTTCAGCAGCTTTGGTTCTAGTCTGCAGCATTGCTTGGTAGGCATCATTCTTTGCTGTATGCGCCAGCCTGCATTCCTCATCGAGCCAGGAGTTTCATTGTGACCGCCAGGTCCCTTTGTGGTTATTGGGGTGTGGGAATCGAGTACTCTCGAGGAGATCGTAGAATTCTTCCTTGGTTGAGTCATCTTTGTCTTCTGTTGGGGCGTGGGCACAGATCAACGTGATGTTTTTGAATTTTGCTTCGATGCGGATTGTGACCAGGCGCTCGCCTACATTTCTGAAGCCCAAGACTTCTTGCCTAAACCTTCCCCTTATCACAAAACCACAACCAAAGAGCCAGTGACCCTGCTCCTTGCAGCACTCGCCGAAGTAGATGTCACACGAATTCATCCTTCGTATGCCCCAGTCAAGGCAGCATTCTTTTCTATATTCCCTCAACTGAACGCCACCCCTGGGATTTAATGAGATAATCAAAACCTTATTTCTCAGTCCACTGTGCCAACAAAAAACTATCCTATCCTTCTATTCCTTCTAACATTGCCTAATTTATAAGACCCTAGGTCTTACTGGCAAATATATGTTTGTGTTGTATGCCCTCTCCATCCCATTGCACTTCCTGGATGGCATTCCACGTGCAGATCCGAAATTCATTGACCTTGTTTCGTTTGCTGGGGACGTCAACATAAAAATCATCCATATCCGAGGCTAGTTGTCGTTTCGGAACTGACATTTTTCCGTGGTAGGGAAGTTACCCCGACGCACAACCACCTGGCCTGGAGGACCAGACCCTTATTATAACTCCAAGGGCGGGGAGCCGGATAAACCGCTCCTTATAGGCTTGAGCTATGAATATGTCGTAGTAGCCCATAAAAGGTGTTCACTAAGTAGTTCAACCTGACTGGAACTGTAGACGCCACCGTTAATTACATCTGGGGAATTCCTCCGCTGCCGCTGGATAAAGGAGAAGTGCAGATATGATGTGATTAAAAATGATTGTTATTACCGTTTCGATACTAGTTTTTATAATGTATCTAAATAATGTTTGGAAAATTGGATTAGTGAAAGATGACATGAATGGTCAAATAATCTCTCATTTTGTAGGATTAAGGTCAAAAATGTATTCGATTAAAGAAGAAAATAAGGAAAAAATTAAAAAATTTAAAGGCATTAAGAAAAATATTGTAAAAAAATAAATTAGTTTTAATAACTTTTTAGAATGCCTAATACATAATCATCATCATCATAATAAAACGGCAAACACGATTTTTGTGGTACAATACACGATGGCATATTAATTATATATCGTTTGAAAGCTTTTTTTACACAGAGGTGCAGAATGTAAAAACTTATTAAATAATTGCACCACAAAAACTAAAACACAATAAAAGAAAATTACATATTAAGTGCGAGCGAGAGCTAGAGCGATACCGACACTATAAACTCACACTCACGACACTATAAAAACAAAATACAAATTAATAAAAACGTTGTATTATATGATAAAAATTAATAAACACGAATAAAAACAAATAAAAACAAATACAACAGTTGAAGCAAATGAATAAAACAAAAGAAAAATAGGTAATTTCAATTTATGTAAATTTAGTTCTTATTTGTTGTAACCTAAATGTGGCGTTTCGATTTTTCAAGCCACCAAGCAACCAATTTTCCAACAGTGACTGGAAAGATTATTGGAATGTCCGATAGCAGCGTTCAGTGCTGCAGAAAATAATAATAAGTAGCTCAGGTTTTCTCCACAACGATGCAATTATTCTGAAGATTTTTTATTTAATGTTGGTACATCCAAAAATCTATGCAAATACCCTGGCTCATTTTGCTACGCAAAAATTTTATTCCTACGATTTTGATTAAAATTGTTCTAAATACTAATATGTATTAGTATGGTCTACGATCTGCCAAAAACAAAATTTACAGTTAGCCAGTATTAAGAGTACCTCTCATAGAACCATTTTCTTTATTTTGGACTATCTTATTATGTGTGTAACCGATTAAAAATAAATTTTTTATACAAAGGCTTCTCAAAAAAAGAAAAAAATACTGCATATGGGTCAATATTTCAAAACATTAATATTTTGGACTTCGAAATGGACATTTACTAATATAAACATATTTAAACATTTTTTCGTTACTCTGCAGTCAAAAAACATTATTAAGCATTTCAAGCCTGTGGGCCACAGAATTTTATTATTTTTAACCGTTTTTCTTTTGCACGGGAATGACAGAGAACATGGAAATGACAAAATCCCATCAAAAACTGAAAAAAACAACATGGAAATATCATTAAACTTGTATAACTATATAAAATACATTTGAATTAAATTTTTTCTGTAGACAAGAAATGGAACGTGAGAAATTTCAGTCTTGCGTCTTGTTCACGTTTTGACAGAAGCGTTTCTCGATAAGATATTGAAAAAAAATTTAGTTTTATAAGCTTTTATCTCATGACCGTGGAATATTAATGTTTTGAAATATTGACCCATATCAAAATTTTCAAAAAAACAAATTTTGGATTTAAAAAAAAAACAAATTTTTTTTTCAAAATTCGATAATTCAAAAACGGGTAGATAATTTTTTTCGAAATTTAATTTTTAATTCAACATAAATAAATACTAAAAAATTGTGTACTAATTTTTTTTCTTAAAAATTTTTACAAAATTTTATATATAAAAAATTTATTAAAAAAAAACCGCTCCTACTATTTTCTGCAAAACTAAGATTAGTTAAATAAATCAATTTAAGCACTAAGTTACATGTGTAATACTAGTTTGAACTTAAGGCTTCCATAAAAAAATTATTTACTTATAATGCACTCAATCTTTAAAATTCGAAGAAACTTTTACTACAAGAGCAAGTTTGTGCGATTCAGTCGTGCGTTATATTTTCTAACCCTAAAGAAATTTATACAACAATATTTTTCTAAAAAGGCACCTTTTACCGTTTTTTTTTTAGGTAATTTGAGTGTCTCAAGCTTATTTTGTTTACCAGACAGCATTTAGTATGAACTGGTTACCAGACAGCGAGGACCTACACACCAGCTTTTCTAATTGAAAATAATAATAATAAATAACTCGATACAATTATATGGAGTAGGGGTAGCCTCAGAAGGGTAGATTTATTCAAAGAGCGTACATATTGTGAAACTTCTTCGCAGTTAATGCGTTTACGCTTCTCAAATTAACTTAGTCCCCTTTCACACGTAGATACTAGTTGCTGGTGATTTTTTTGACGTTTTCTTTAAATCTCCTTAACAATCTCTTGTACCTTCCACACGCAAGCAACAAAAACCCGGCGATTTTCTTTATTTTCCTTTTAAACTACCTTGGTTGAACGCACACAAACGTAGTGTGAAGAGAAACGTCAAAAAAATCTCCTGAATTTGTTGACCGGGGAGATTTCATTTCCCCCTCTTTCTTTCTCCCCTTCTCGCCAGTGAACTAATTGTTGCCGGCAACTCAGTTGCCCTGTGTGAAAGGGGACTTAGGTATTGTCTGCTGGTTTTTGTATAGGATATTCAATATTTACTATGAGATGAAAATTCATTTAAACTCTGATGTTTATACCCACTAAGTCTACACAAGGGCTAAGAAGGTACATCGAAAACCACAATTGCCATCGCCCTCGTTTGGCTTCAGAGGCTCAGGATAAAAATACCATCTTTTAGTTGCTGTACCACAGATCGATTCAATTTCACCCTCGAATGGAAGTATTTTGCCTGTTATCGCTGATGTTCATGTTGCCCCATACGTTGGACAAACATCAAGTTGGTGTTGTTGCCACTGAATTCGGTGGCACGTCGTTCGTCATCATGTTGTTTTTGTATTAGAGCTTACTGTGTATGCACAGTGTATCTACTATACATGTACATAAAGAGGTGTCTCCACAAATTGATCCAGCCCGTCCGCAATAATCTTATTACGAGTTAGTTGTTCGAACCTAATCGATTACCTACATAATTACAAACTTTGCTAATCTGCTTACGTAAACATATTTAGCTCTCGCACTCATTGTCAGACAAACTGAATGAATGAAACAATTTAAAGCTTTAGATATGTGTGTAGTATGTGTTCTCGGTGTTATATTGTATCTAACTGTTGTCGAAGAGGATGATGCCAGATAAAAGTTCTGGTTGTGGTGGATAGTAATGCCATTTCCGTTGGTAAAGTGGTAGAGAATTTTGTGCCTTAGTGGGTGTGTTGGGGCTAGCGAAGCGTTTTTTGAAGATTAGTTCACCAGAATTCTGATCGACATTAATTGTTCCAGACGATATGTTTAAGCTTACTATTGCCTGTTAGAGTGCCACAGTTTTTTTTAAATATATAATATATTAATAATTTATTAAACACACTTAGTATTTATATCAATTTATCGTAGCTTTATATGTTCAACTTAATTTTATTATTACGAAATTTCAATTCAATCTAGAAAGACCATATTATAATGTTTGTTCTAAAATATTAATTTTTTCTTATTTCTTGTTTGTTCAACGCTGGATAAACGAAATAATAGGTATATTAATTATTTAAAAGGTCATGGGCCCAGAATAAAACAAATAAAAGTACATTTTGCAATCATATTTGAAGGAATAAAATAAAGGAAACAAAAAGGTGGATGCCAACAGAAGTACGTTCGTGAAATTAAACAACAGCAACTATTTAAACTGGAAATTTCGAATGGAAATCTAGGTATGTTATTGTTGTGAGACCAATGATTAATTAATATAATGCAGTCTTATATATAAAATTAAATGTTTATTCTAGGAACATGTTGTTCAATGAATAGTATAAAACAGAATGAAAAATAATTTTCTAGTTTTAACAAAAAAAATTATTTTAAAACAAAAGTCTGAGGTATATAGAAAACATTTGATACAGTAGAAGCTGCTTACACTTAATTCAAAGTGTAGCTTACGATCTCCAACACTCCTCCTTAAGCAGCTTCAGCCTCAAATCTTGAAATACTTTCTTGCTCAAGGCTTTTGTAAAAATATCAGCAACTTGTTGTTTAGTGTTAATATAAACAAGGTTAACCGTCTTTCCAATATGTTGATTTACAAATTTCCGACGTATTTCAATGTGTTTCTTTCCTTTAGTCACCTTTCCTTCCTCAGCGTTTTCAAGCATATGAATTGCTGCTTTATTATCCATAAATAAATCAGTAGGTTCTTTCATAGCGATTCCTAGCTCCTTCATTATCCTTTGAATCCAACAAACTTCTTGTATACCACTTACTGCTGCACGATATTCCGCTTCAGCTGACGAAATAGAAATAACTGTTTGTTTCTGAGCCATCCAGGCAATAGGTCCTCCATATTCCACAAGAATTCCACTAGTTGAAATCATATCTGATTCTGTTCCACTATAGTTTGAATCCGTGTATGCTTTTAGATTTTCTTCTCTTCCAAAAAATATTCCAAAATTACTTGTTCCACTAAGATATCTTAGAACACGTTCTATCATTTTCCAGTGACATCTTCTAGGATTGCTTACTTGTCGACTCAGGTAATTTATAGTGAAGCTTATGTCTGGTCTTGATATAGTTGATAAATAAAGTAAACTTCCAATAACTTCACGATAAGGCTTGTTCTTCAATGGACTGTCATTTACTTGTTTTTCAGTTAACATTCCTGGTTCAATTGGTGTCGTAACAGAATATGCTTCTTCGAATCCATAACGAGCTAGAACTTTGTGTGTGTATTTTTGCTGCGTTACCATTAGTCCATTTTCTTTTAAATGAATTTCCATTCCGAGATAATATAACTTTCCTTCTTTTGGTTCTGTTGTTTTCATTTTAAAATTGCTTGCTAGCTCTGACAATATTAATTTTATTGAATTTTCATTATGACTGACAATAACTCCATCGTCAACGAATATTCCGAGAATAACAGACTTATCTTCATTATAGAAAATACAAGGATCATCGTCAGTGTCTCTTAATTTTAGTCTTTTCAAGGTTTTGCTAAATGTGACATTCCAGTCCTTTGGAGCTTGTTTTAATCCATAGAGACTTCTTTTAAGACGACAAACTCTTTCAGAATTATCATCAAATCCTTCGGGTTGTTACATGTATATTTCTTCTGACAATATTCCATTAAGAAATGCTGTGTTAACATCGAAAGTATAAACCTTAAGTCTTTTGTTGGCGGCATAACTTAAAATTAAACGAATGCTTGCATATCTTGCAACCGGAGCAAAAGTTTCGTTGTAATCTATTCCTTGAATTTGATCGAAACCTCTAGCAACAACACGTGCTTTCAGGCGTCCATCTGCCTTCTCACGTAAAACCCATTCGCTTAACTACCTTCCCCGCTTAATTGCCTTTTATTTTGTATACTTTTATAGAAATTTACCTAAAAAAAATTCTTTTCAAAAGCTTTTTTTTTTCATCTATCGCTTCCTTTTTAAAAGGTTACCGATACTAGTCAGTAATGTTATTTTTTAAATAACATTAAATTTTTTTACTTGTTAATTTATTTAATTTATTGTACATATAGAGATAACTGCTTATGCGCACTTAAGCGGATTTTTTATAACTGCCCAACCCACATAAGTACCTCTCAAAACGATGCATTTATGATGAGGCACTTATCCGGGTTTTACTGCAGTTGTATTTTTGAAATAATTGGATTTTTGTTCTATTTTGGCATTTTATACAATTGTATATAGATTACAAAATAAGATACATTCCAATGACCAACGTCAACAAATAAAATAAAAAATAAAAACCATAGTTTTAATTAAAGCTGACGTTTGAAATTGAAAGTGTAACGAATGGCGATTATTATATAACGAGACAGAAAACATAAAAAATAATGTTATCCATTTCTTTATTAATCTTTTATGATGTTAGTATGCATGTGTATGCCTTTAAAAAACCAAGAGTTTTGGAATACTACACAGGAAACTTTTGAGAATAATTTAACTTTAAAATTAATCCCCCCAGATTTCCCCCTAAACATCTCGCCACCCCCCCCCCCCCCCACGGTTTTCCCCCTAACGATGAAAAAAATCCTAAATCTGGGAAAAACCCCCAAACTGGCAACCCTGGTTTAGGCTGACCAGACGTTCTCTTTTAAAAGGACATGTCCTTTTTTTGTCTTTAAAAAATGTCCGGTATCTTTTTGGGAAAACAGGCAATTTGTCCTCTTTTTGGGTTTTCTCATTTAAGTAAATTATTTTGACATCACAAGATTTTGCCATCTATTGCTTTTTTTTAACAATCTTCTAAACAAACCCAATCAAATCATTTGACAGCTCAATTCTTACCTCTTTATTTGTGTTTAAACAACTGATTGTTTATCGAGTTTATGTGTGCTTTTCTAATGTTAAAAAAAATGAATTAAGAAACAAAATACCAAAGCGTAAATGTACGTTAACGAAGATCTGTAGAAAAATGTACCCAATGTTCAAGAAAAAAAATGTAAATGAACGACATAATGTCTTTTGCCCGTCTTGTAATTCTTCAATCAATGTGGCAAACAACAACAAGGGAAAAACAGATCCATTTCCGATTTCACAAATATTAAACAGGCTTTTAAAGTTTTAAATGACGTATATTGCATGTGACAAACATCATTTAAATATTTAAAAGCCTTTTAATTAGTTAAAAGAGCTTTATGAAATCGGCCACTAGACCAGATACAAACTGAAAAACACAATTATAAAAAACAATCTGGGAGTTCATGTAAAAGTATTACAAAATTTCGCATTCCAAAACATTCAAAATCGGAGGACCAGTTTTCTACAGCGGAAGGTGCACGCGCCTATCACACTATAGTGCACGACTATGCATTTTTCCAGATTCGAAAATTGCTCAGCACATTTCCAGTGCGAGAACGAAAACAGAATCCATTGTTACCAATTTTTGGGGTGTCCTCTTTTTCGTGCGTTGGGTATGGAACTGGTCACTTTAATTTTGATAAAACTATTTTATCTTTTACACGTGTTGTTGAACGATATATCCGGCCATTTGGCAAAATAGATTGAGAATAAATAAAAAACAATTTGACAGATGTAGCTTCAACAATATGGCCGCCACCAACTGTTCGGAAGTCCCATATATATTCAAACAAATCACCCCAAAACAACCAATTCTTTCGCTTTTTTCTTAAATGTTTACTCTACGAGATTTTTTTCCGAATGAAAAAATTAACTAGGCTTGGCCAACATCTGTTCACATTGGTTGTTTGGTTTGACAACACGGCAAGTTTTCGAAATATTTTGAAACAATATGTGTGTCAAGCATGTTGTTTTTGCGTTCGAATGATCACACATCAGTGGTTGTCATGCCATGTTGCCACACATGAAGATGAACAAACATTCTTTAAATTAAATCTTAAATGTCATTATCATATTTTAATCCTATATGCAAACAATCCATTAGATGCTGCCCTCACCTCACTTAATATCAAATTTTCAACCTTTTATCACCAGAGGAATAGGTTATCATTCCACATCATAAACTTTTCGAAGTCATTTCTCCCTAACCAAAAACTTTTCACGCTCAATTAAATTAATTAAAACCATCAACAACACCACATTTTGTTTGGCATGGTCCCTACCGGCAATAAAGGGACTTGCCCTCAAACTCTCAGGACTGCAATTTCATCAAAGATTATAACCAAACCGGTGTTTGGTTATGGTTAATGATGGTAGGTATATGTTGACATCAAAAGCTACATGCATGAATATTTCTGTTTTTTTTTTTGTAATACGGTTTGAAGGAAATTCACTCAGTTTTCAACAGAAACTGTTGCAATAGTGAGAAATATAGTTGCATAGAATAATACAGTTCCTCACCAAACCAATGAAATGCCAATCAGAAATTCCATGACTAAGTTTTGACGCCTCCTATTTCCATGATTTGTCGACGAAGACGACGACTGTAGCGCTGGTGATGGCGGAAACAATTGACCTTTGCCTCAATCAACTTTAACAAAAGTGTGTTGATGGAGAAATTTTAAATTTTACTGCGGTAAAACTTTTTTGTAATCATCTTAGTGTAAAAGTAGAGTAGACAAAGTTTTTGAAAACTCGGTAATTTTTTTGAAGAGTGGGCAACAAATGTTCAAATATTATTTTAAAAATCAGTTTAACTAGTTTATAAACTGACCTATTAAGCACAAATCTGTCATAGCTCGAGAATAAAATAATAAGTCCAGCAGTCATACTTTTGTTTTCCTTAGGAAGTGATTCTAGACTAAAATCTCGAACGCCAGAATGTTTTCAAAAAAATTTTTTTTTAAATTGTTAATATTTGTTTTTTGGGAGTCGGACAGAATTTCGAAATGCAAAATCCAGAAAACCAAAAACTTCAGAAGACCCAAAATGCAGAAAACTCATAATCCCGAAACCTCAAAATCCAGAAAACACAAATTCCCGAAAACCCAAAATCCAGAAAACCCATAATCCGAAAATTCCGTAGCTAACTAAAATTAAGCAAATGTACATAGGTATATTTTCATTAATTTTCAAAATCGTTTGTTAATTGTTAAACTTTTATTGAACAAAAACAAAATAATCCCATAACAAATTAAATATAACAAAAACAAAACTTCAAAAGAGACAAGAAGTGTAAACAAATAATAATAAGTCATATTTAATTTAAATTAGTATTATAAAAAATTCCTTTTAAAGGAATTATTTCTGAACGGAACTGTGACTTACGTTCCAAGAAGATTTAAATTTATTTTTCTCTTTCATCTTGTAGCGTTTTCTAAATTTTGATTTTCTAAATTTTAAACCGATGCACGCACGGTGCCACGCTTTTACAATGTTTTATGTCCGGGGCAAATTTTCTTCTTAAAGGTTTGAAATCGACCAAAAACTTAGCGGATATGCATTATGCAGATTTATACAGGGTTATAATCGGAGCAGATATTTGCAAGCAATCGAACCGAAAGCCATTAAAGTAGTGGTAAATCTCTTCAGCTGGAACGAAGGCTAGGCTGTTAGCATTCTCATTTGTTGAATAAAATCTAAAAATTGATGTCAAATATTTTAGTTGTTGTTATTCTAACAAAAGCATTAGGAAAATTTTTTTTTTTTCATTTTTCCATGTATTTCTGATTTATTTTCAAATATCAGCTTAGTTTTTGTTGTTTTATTTAAGAAAATTCAAATAATTTTTACATTCATACGTCATCAGAAACACAACTGGTTGTTGAGAAATGAATTGTAGTTCCGCTGAGTACGGTCTAAAATTAAAAGTAAATGTTATGTGTTTGGTTTTATTAATTCCTTTGTTTTTGGTAAAATGCAAGGAGCACCAGTATATTTTCAAAAAAGTTGTAACGAAAATAGTTATATGTATCTTACAAGGAAATAATTTCAAAGGTTTTTTATAATACAAATTTTGTATACTACTGAAATAAGTCAGGCTAGTAGTAGTCTCTTGCACTTATCTGTTAACTGGTGAGTGGGGCCCAGAGCCAGGGGTGCAAACCATTCCATCCGACTGAAAATCACAAGAAAACAGTCGTTTTTGTCATAATTCCCTAGTTAAAAAACTAAAAAAATGTATTATGGTTCAGAGTCAGGGGGGGGGGGGGGGGTAAGTGCCCCCGTGTGGGCGCCTCTGATGGTAAACTCAAACTTGGGCAATTTCGAATTTGGGGCACATTCGGCATTGCCGTTTTCACTAAAGCCCCATTTAAATGAGGGATTTTAAAACCTTTAATAACCTAAATTCGTCACAAAATCTAAATAAAATGATATAAAATTAAATTAGATTCATGTTTAAATACTAAAATTTTCAGTCTTAATTACTAATACAAGATAGATTTAAGAAAAAAATTGGTCGTAACGAATTGCGATCGTTAGCGATGACCAATTCCTTTTCTCAATTTTGTTTCTATTATTTCTATCATTTTATTTAAGTTTTGTGAAGAATTTAGGTTATTAAATGTTTTAAAATCCCATTTATTCATTAATTCGTCATTCGTTGGTCGATCTCATGTGAATGGGGCTTAAGAACGCCAGTGTGTAAACCAATTTAAACGCTGAGCGAATCCTTTTTTAAAAGCATATGACGCTTTGTAGTTTGATAGTTCAATACTCGGATATAAATTCTAAGATGCCTCTATTTTGTTTTGTTTCTTTCATCGTAGACATGGTTCACAACCATAAAAAAAAGACCGACAGTCAATTAAGAAGAAAGTGCAAATAAGGAAGCGATTTCTGATGTGAATCATCGGTGTGAAGCTTTGACTTCAGCTTCCTTAAAAGATGGCGTCAAACTCTCAACTTTACAGTCAAAATAAAAAAGTCTGACCCTTTAAGAGAAAATACTGATTCAGAAAGCTATGAAGAGGGAACCTTTTTAGTCAAAATATACATCCCAACTAGTTTTGACACAAAACCAAACCAAGTGAGAGATTCGGGGGAATATGTAAAGAAATGTGCATTTTACCAACATGGACTGATGACTGACCTATCATACATTCAAAAATTTTGTTTACGAATTCGTTATTTTAAATGGAATACTTCATCCAGAAAATTGGTTGAGTTGGAAAAAAGCTCCCGATGAATGGCTCTTTGATTTTTCAAACCGAAATAATTAAAAAAATTTCTTTGAGAAAACCAGAGAATATTAGCTTAGTGCGCTTGAAGCCCTTCCTCAACAAAACAGCTGTTGAAATTTTCTTTGAGAATTTAAAAACATTGTACGAAAAATATTTATTTTATTTAACTTAAATGATATATACAACTTAGATGGATCTGAAATAACAACTGTGTTGGGGACTCTAAAAGTATGCTTTTATATTAGTTCAATCAATAGAGACATTTTACCCTACAAAAGGTCGGGTAGTTCTAAGTTTTGGATATGTTATATAATATGGTCGGTGGATGAAAAATACAAATTTCCACAACCACGCCGCACCCTTCACAATCCTGAAAAAACCGCTCAAAATTGGCACTTTTTTCCGTTTTTTGCCCATAACTTCTTTCTGGTGTACTTTTTGGCAAAAAAAAAGTAATTTGGCAACTTGTAGAAAACAAAATTTCCTACAAATATGATATCCGTAGTTTTTTTGTACAGCCAATACCAACAAAGCTATGAAGCCACCAAAAAAAGGTAAAATTTCGTATTTTGTGAAATTTTCAGTTTCTTCCCACTTCGCAGACTAATAACTTCTTAACGAGTGATTTTAGAGAAAAAGTCTTCATAACAAAATTGTAGAGAATTTTATTACCTACAAAATTTCATGTACACCATTTTTTTTGAGGTTAAAACATTTCGGCGAAGAGTGAGAAAGAGTTTTTTGTCCTTTTTTACGTTTTTATAAATTAGCTTCCTTCTATGTATGTACGCCCGTACGATAAAAACTTCGCAGTCGATTTAAAACTAACTTGCCGATTAGCTAGTTACCTGGGGCGTATACTCCATAATGTATTAATATTAATGTTTTATTGTATTGGAGATACACTCTGCCTCACTTGATTACGGACAGTCAATTTTTTTATTTTTCAAAATATTCAATGATCTGGAAAAATTGATTAAAGAATGAGAGAAGAATATTGAGTGATCATATTAGAGAAAGGTGTTTTGGTTTAAGTTGATAAATTCTATTCTTATCAGGCTTTTCACAATTAGGTCATAAAATATTACATTAATTTTTGTCTTGCTTGATTACGGACATAAGGACAATATTAACATTTAGACACTCAGAATCAAATAAAAGTACGTTAAGAGTATGCAGGAATTAAGTTGAAGACATTACTTTTTAGAATTCGAAGCTATAGGAAGAATTAATTATTACTTAGGAAATAATTCGATGTCGAAAAAGAATGTAGGCAAGGTGATACGCTTTAATGCTACTTCATCTTCAACAACTTTCTTGAAAGAAAGAAGACATAGCGTGTTTTGAGTAGCGCTTAGTAAGTGTTAAAACAAAAGCTAGGGATATGGGTTTAACCGTCAATTTATCCAATATCAAATACCGACGGCTCAGATTGAGCATTATACTTCAGACCAGCTGTAACTTTAGTGTAGCTAGAGGCTTTATCTTCCAAAGGCTATACTATCAACTCAGACATCGATACCAGCGCTGAAATCAAACGAAGAATAGCTCTTTGCCAATCGTTGCTTCTTCGGGTTAAGAAGGCAATTAAGAAGCAAAGCCCTCTCTAGAGTAAATAAAGTGTCTTTTCATATTAAAGCTCTGGCCCGAAAAGTCTGTATCTAATCCCGAGGGGCGCTGAAGTAGAGAAAGGCCGCGACTCAAGTGGCACAAGCAAGTCGAAGAGGACTTCAATTGGAAACAGCTAGTTGGAAAAAGCTAGTTGTTTGAAGCTCTGCACTTCGGACTGCAGTTCCACCTTAAGTAAGGAAGACATAGGGAAAATTCAAGCTGACAAGGAATAGAGGAAAACTATTCATCTTAGAGCCGATAAGTTTATAAGAGCCCATTCTGATGTACACAGCTGTCTTAAGGATCCTGAAAAATCTAAAAAAATCTCTGGCTTCTAACTCAAGGCTTTTTATAGTTAAAATAGAGTCTGAAACTAGAGATCCAGTTGGGCGACTGTTCTTAACGTGAACATCTTCAAATGAAGATGAATCCAGCACTCAATTCAGCTCGTAAGACCCAGTGATTTACCAATGCATGCACAACAAATGCTAATATTTGAATTGACTCAGCTATCTTTAGGTAGAACTAGAGGTACTAAAACTATTGAAAAGCTTTGAATAAAACTCTAAATACTGCATATCTGTATAAAACTCTAAATACTGCATATCTGTATTTGTAGGAAATTTTGTATAAATAATACAATACAAATAATAATAACTTAATAGTCTGATTTGTTACCGATCTTCCAACCTCTCCCCCTTTGATACGTACTACGAATTGTAGTCTATCAAATAAGGTTCGGAGAAAAATGGAGGCGGAACAAGACAGCATACTTAAAGGGGCTTATAAAAATGCTGATGCTCCAAATGCAATTGATAAATAAACAGCACATCTAGACCTGTGACGTCAGTGGTCAACGGTGGCGTAGTACGTAGGGTACACAGCTCCGAAGACTGAGCAAATCTGATGCGCGGGTTCAAATACCGCATGATGTGTAGAAAGTTTTTCAAATAAAATTGGATTAAAGCTCAGCACCACTATAAAGGAGACTGATGATAGGGCTTGGCACCCCTTGAAATAGCTATATCTCTAGCCAAACAAAAATAAAACGAATTAAAATACCCAAAATTAATTCGTAAGCAATTGGTGGTAGCACCTTTAAGTTATTGTTGTTGTTCAAAATTCAATGAAATTGACGGAATAAATAATGGTCAAGTCTAATAAACTGACATTCTAGTATAAATAATACAATACAAAAAACAATAACAAAAGCTTTATGGTTTAAAATTGAATAAATTTGATGGCACAACAGCTCATGAAGAACTAAGGCCTAGTGAGTTACAACTCTCAACCATTCCTATGTGCTTGTCTGCAGGAATGGATGGGACCTACAAATTATTGCCGGATCTGAACGCCTATAATGTGAGCGAAACTTTTCTATGGCAAAACATACGCTTGGAGGATTTTCTCTATTTCTCGCAAGAGGCAGGAGCCGTTTTTTTTTTTTTATTAGATGGAAGAAGCTGGGGATTGAACATAAACCTCCGGCATGACAGTCCATATCACTAGCCATTATGCCACGGACTACGTCTATCGTTTATTGCCTTTTAAATGTTTATTTGGTAGATTTTGCTTATATCCGTAATCAAGCAAGACAAAAAATTATGTAATATTTTATGACCTAATTGTGAAAAGCCTGATAAGAAAAGAATTTATCAACTTAAACCAAACCACCTTTCTCAATATTCTTCTTTCATTCTTTAATCAATTTTTCCAGATCATTGAATATTTGGAAAAACAAAAAAATTTACTGTCCGTAATCAAGTGAGGCAGAGTGTATCTCCAATACAATAAAACATTAATATTAATACATTATGGAGTATACGCCCCAGGTAACTAGCTAATCGGCAAGTTAGTTTTAAATCGACTGCGAAGTTTTTATCGTACGGGCGTACATACATAGAAGGAAGCTAATTTATAAAAACGTAAAAAAGGACAAAAAACTCTTTCTCACTCTTCGCCGAAATGTTTTAACCTCAAAAAAAATGGTGTACATGAAATTTGTAGGTAATAAAATTCTCTACAATTTTGTTATGAAGACTTTTTCTCTAAAATCACTCGTTAAGAAGTTATTAGTCTGCGAAGTGGGAAGAAACTGAAAATTTCACAAAATACGAAATTTTACCTTTTTTTGGTGGCTTCATAGCTTTGTTGGTATTGGCTGTACAAAAAAACTACGGAGATCATATTTGTAGGAAATTTTGTTTTCTACAAGTTGCCAAATTACTTTTTTTTTGCCAAAAAGTACACCAGAAAGAAGTTATGGGCAAAAAACGGGAAAAAGTGCCAATTTTGAGCGGTTTTTTCAGGATTGTGAAGGGGGCGGAGGGGGCGTGGTTGTGGAAATTTGTATTTGTCATCCACCGACCATATTATATAACATATCTAAAATTTAGAACTACCCGACTTTTTGTAGGGTAACCCCCTTTTTTTTGTCTCTATTTACTGGACTATATTATTTGTTTCAATATCTGTCAATATCTTCAGAATTTTTTAATTAAAGTTTATTGCTTCGAGAGGCCAGAGATCCTGTTTGCCAAATATCATCGGCTGAGCACAGGATTTAGGTAAAAATAAATTGTGGAAGTTGTAAGTTCTATCGGGAATCATCTTTCGCCCATTTACGTTTTCCAAGACAGCGATATACCGACAGGTTATTAGATGGATACTTAGCAGGCTAGTAGGGATGGCATCCCTACTCAGGCTCACTTGGTTAAATAAGTAAGAGTGGTTGGATGATATCAAAACTGTTTGTAGATGTCGTTAAGAATGTATGTACATGTATAATGCTTTGTAACAGCACTAAAGATCCACTGTAGCTTCGAAAAAATACATTTTTGCAGACATAATGGTATTTATTTGCTTTATTTTCCCTCCCCCATCCCCCACACAACCGCTGGACGTTTCAGTTTTTGCCCCTTTCAAAAAATTCGGCCGAACATCGTTTGAAGACTTTTTGTCTGCAAATAACGGGAAAGAAATTAATGTTTATGAATTGACCATGCTGACTTACCAGCCGTTTTAGCGGAGAATATTATGTAGTGGATTAAGAACTATTGGAATACATCCTTTTAATTCACAAATTTTCAAAAGGGAAGAATTTTCATAACAATTGGTAAATGAAACAAACGAAAACTTTACAACACAACAATCGGTTCTACCAGAACCAAATCCACCAGTATCACCACCAAGAGTCCAAAGAAATGTATCGCCTAAAATGATACGTCCTATACAAAGTTTATTCGTTGCAAGGGCTACTTCAAGGAGGGGATCTTATTAAATTTTAACAAGCTCCACAGAAAAGTGTGGGACAGAAGAGAATGAAGGTAGAAAAAAAAATTAAACGAACTCAAAAAGATAAGAAACAAATTGACGCGTTTGCGTTTGCAAAACAAAAATGCAAAAAAAAGTCTCCGTAAACAGATAAAAAGGAATGAATGTCAAAGTGACACTAAATTACTTTACGTTGAGTCAGACCGGTCAGGTGGCGCCTTTATTGAAGACTCAAACTCAAGTTGCAGCGAGACTTACGAAACGCAAGCTTCTGAAAATAATTTGACTGATAAAGTCTCAATGAATGCAGAACACTACATTCTTGTTAAGTTACATGCACAATTAAAAAAACCACAAAACGTGAAATAATTGAAAAATTTAGCAATTCAACTTTCAACGTAAGATTTATCCGAAGAGCAATAAATATTTTTTTTGTGTTTTTCTTAAGATGTATAGAGAAATAGAACCAAAATATTCCATCAACGAATAATTAAAAAAAAAATGGGTAAATAATAAATTTTTTGACTTAAAATCGATAGTAAATTACGTAAAAACAAGTTAGCTTCAACACCGCATAAACGTGGTACTTATGTAAAGTACACTTAAGCAAACAGAAGATAATGTTGAAAATCCAACAAAAATTTTGTTACGTTTGCAAAAACAGTACAGCAATGATTTCGAACTTTTGCTCCGCTGGCTGGTTGCCCCCCCTAGGGAAATCTTTAACTACGCCAATGCGGAAAGGGGTCGATATGTTTTGTTTAAGAACGGAAAATTATCGCCGTGTTTTTTTAACTTTAGTTATAACAGTAATTTAATTTAAATCACGTAAGGTGAGAGTGAGAGCTATTGAGAGTTTAAATATTTATCCAGAGAACTAGGAGAAGATATTTTTTAAACCTAAATAGAAAAAAAAAATTCTTAAAACAACGTGATTTGATTCAAATCAGTCAGATAGCTCTCAATTATTAGGTCTGTTTGGTTACTGAAACTTAATACGAATTCGTACGACGGCGACGTCACACAACTTTTCATAAATTCCTGTTTGTTAACTCAAGAAAGTTGCAGAAAGTAGCAAGAAGCGAGCGCAACGAGAGAGTAAGACATTTCCCCTCCTTGCAACTTTCTGCTACACAAATTTCCTGTTGCAAGGAGTTTAACAACTGTCAAAATTCGTAACTGCCCTCTTCTTTCCGTTAATTTTACTGATCTCTATAATACACTGGATAGTCGATTCCCTACAAAGTATAACAGTTTTTCTGATTCCAATATGAAGATGATAAGTACGTAGGCAACTCAACACTTTAGGTATGTTCAGTGAGGCTGAGAAGGCCAGTTCAAGTTGCTGAGATCTCAAAAATTCTGCTACAACCGAAGAGGGGCAAAAACCAAAGTGGAATTTCTAAGAAAAAAAAGCAAAAGAACCATCACTTGTTTGTAAATTTCATTTTTTGTAATTTAAAATAATTGTAAAAGTGAATTTAAAATATTTTAGTTGCAATTTTGTAAAAAATTTTGCATTTCATTATGTGATACAGTTATACTGTTATACAAAAAAATAGGCAACTCAACATTATAACAATTCTCAAATAGCTTCAACTTTCTTGTATGGATGCGCTATTCAGTATATTATAGAGATCAGTGGTTCATTTCCATTTCGGTGTTTTTTTTTAAATTTAAAATTGCAATATGGCGGACACAGTTTTTAATATATATGTATATATAATTATTTTTTATTATTTAAAAAAGAAAATAATAAAAAAAGATGATTATGACGTCACAAAAGTGGAAAGAATGTGACTAGGGTGTATCTAATGAACATACCTTCTATGTTGTTCTGTCTTGCTTATCGTGGACTGCTGCAACTACCGTTTGACATTTCAAACACAACCACAGACTGCATTAAGCCGTTTGTTAACTTTGGAACAGATTTCACTCCATTTGAGAGAATTTTTCTCTTATTTCAAAAATTTGACAGATTTTCAAATTCGTGCTACAAAACTAACCAAACAGACCTTTTTATAAATAAGCGGTTACTGCTCTCAGAAAACCTTTGTGCAAGTGGCCCTTATAAGTAATTATTCAACTGCACTAAAAAAAAAAACTCAATCATAAAGAACCTTATTAATTTTGTATTATAGGTACATCATGTTTTAATCTCATTCAACACGTAAACCATCAACATTTCAAAAAAATATTTTAAATATTAATTTGGCAAACTTTCCGGATTAGATTCCTGCATTTTTCTCTTGCTATTCTCCTGTGATGATGGCTTAATATTAGCAGCTGTAGCTAAAAAAGGCACAGTCAAAAACTTGCAAATCCTAAGCCTCCGGTTCTCTTACCACCCCCAAACTCAGGCTGTGTCGTCCAGCGCTACTTTGAAGCAGCTTAAGTCCAAGCTTCGGCTTATCCCCTTAAAAGACATGATTTCGTGCAGTTTGCCCTCCATCATGTTGGTTTAGAATTTTTCGTTTGCTATATTTCATCCTTTCAAAAAAAAAAAAAATGGTTTCATGAAGAGAATTCTTGTGTTTTCAATTTTGTCTTCCTTTTGTCAGCTATTTCCTTTTACATCGCTTCTAAATATGACAGTGACAGGATTCACTCAACCATAATGGACTTAAAAGATAACATGCTCGCTCCCCATGTGGTGATGATGGTGGTGGCGGCATCAACGACATGGTGTTGTGGTAGGACGAGGATATACTATACACACGCTAAAAAGGAAGAGGAAAGTGAATTCAATCAAATAAAAAGGATGTTTTTAAGATTAAAAATTCATATGTGGTCGGCTCTTAATCATACACTTTTCTGCAATCCCCACCAGCTGCAGCATACCGTGCTCTTCTTTGTTGTGAGCCACGAGTCCTTTCATGTCTATGTACACCCAGAGAAAAAAAATGGTCATAAATAATTATTTTTTGACTATTTTCATAGTCCGAATTGTGACAGCTATTTTTATTAGTTAAAATATATGTAGCTACTAATGACGATTTGTATTGTTTATTGACAAAGTTAACTTTCTTCTAATAGATATCTACTGTAAAGAAGTAATATACCAAAAACATTTTTGTTGAATTTTGAACAACAACAACAACTTAAAGGTGCTACCACCAATTGCTTACGAATTAATTTTGGGTATTTTAATTCGTTTTATTTTTGTTTGGCTAGAGATATAGCTATTTCAAGGGGTGCCAAGCCCTATCATCAGTCTCCTTTATAGTGGTGCTGAGCTTTAATCCAATTTTATTTGAAAAACTTTCTACACATCATGCGGTATTTGAACCCGCGCATCAGATTTGCTCAGTCTTCGGAGCTGTGTACCCTATGTACTATGCCACCGTTGACCACTGACGTCACAGGTCTAGATGTGCTGTTTGTTTATCAATTGCATTTGGAGCATCAGCATTTTTATACATCAGCATTTGGAGCATCAGCATTTTTATACATTTTTATTTTCAGTTATATTTTACTATATTCAGAAAAGTCAAAAATAACATTTTTGTATAGTCATTGGGTATAATAACTTATATTTAACTATTTCACAGTTTTTTCTAACTATTATTAACTATTTTTTAACTATTTTCAAATTATTTTTGATGAAAAATAGTCATTTCATAAATTTCAAGTAAAATTATGAAATGGCTAATGCAAAAGCAACAATTTTTTTCTCTGAGTGTAGCATCAGCTACCCACCCAACCCCCATGGTCACATTCCATGTAATATGCTTATAGTACCATACCAATTGGACCAGCTCAGTGCTGGCTGCATGCTGAGTGTGGACATGAGTGTATTATAATCTTGCCGGAACACAACATATAACATCACATGGTTTGCTCATGCGGGAATACTTTAGTCCTTGAGTCCTTGATGAACTCCATATGGTTGTTGGTTTGGTACCTATTCAAATGAAATTTAAATCCTTTCTATGGTATCGGTTGATGGAGTTTTGTTTTCCTCCTTTTTGTGGTCCTAAACTGACTTTTTTGGGATTTTACGGTCTTGATACTGAATGTAGATGCAAATGCAGAGGACCATATGCTGGACCATATAAAGAATTGTTTGTTGTTTTTTTTTGTTGAGAAGACTGAAGTACATTTTTTGAGGATTTACAGATATAAGTAAGCTTTTAAGTACGTTAATTAGGAATGAAAGCAGAATATTTGAGTTGCTTGTCTGAATAACTTCTAACTAGATATTTGGTTCATAAAGATTGAATAGAGCTTCAATTGAGGTAAGATGGTATTTTGATTGCAAAATTACTCAATGTGGTATGAAGTGGAGCAACTGAATTTGAATTTAATTAAAAACCTGAAGTATTTCTGTAAATATTTTTTTACTTTTTTCAAACCCAAGAATTGGGTAGGGTATAGTTCAGAGCCCCTTATTTCAAAGAACCACTTACGGGGCCTTAACCATTTAGTAAGGGGTCGTCGAACCGTTAGGTATGGTGACCAGAATTTTTTCAAACCAATGCGAGACATTTTGTTTGAAACTAAAATGTTTTATTAAAGTGGATAAATAAACAATTTTTTTGCTTAAGGTGATATTACATTGTCATATATATATGGCAAGTTTGCCAAATAAATATGGCTCAAAAATGTCATATAAGTGTGATAGTCATATTTATATGACAAAATATATAAGACTCCATATATATGACAATCATGAACTATTTTGAATTTAAAAAAAATATATGATTTAATGAAACGTGATTGGTCAAATATATCGTATTTTTTTAAATATTTTATTTTTCCTAGCAACTGTTTCATATTTGTAAACAAAAATTGACAGAAAAAGCTTGTGAATATTATATGGCATACATATATGGCATTGTCATATATACAAATATTGTGCCATATTTTATATGACTAGCATTGGTCATATATATATGACAATGTAATATCACCTTTAGTACACAAAAATAAAAATACTTCATTTATTTGCTTTTATTTAGTAGAAATTAACATAAGAAAATCACCCCTGTTCTGAATCCCGATCCATTGTAAAATCCTTTCGTTTTCAAACACTAGGTGTTCTGAAATACTTTTCGTTTTCAATACTTGTGGAATGCGTGAGCTTTGAATTCGATCGAATTGAAAATAATTGACTTTTGGAATTCATTTGACAAAATTTCAAAAATGTAAGTAGGTACATAATAATCTATTGTGTAATCTTTCTGATGAAAACTAATTTGGTCGATCTATGTGCAAAAACAGGGGCAGACACTCAACTAGTTCGCAGTTTGAATCTCTTAATTAAATTCATGGTAAAATACCCACATTTTCGAATGAGAAAAAAAAGATTTGAATATTTGATAACCTGAAAGCGAAATTCAGAACACTGTTTTTGAATCCTTACAGAAATCAATTTCGTTTACGAATAAGGAAATTAGAACAAGGGTTAATGTGTTTAAGTCCATTATGGAGCTTGTTATTTATTCCTGTGTGTCTGCAGGAATGGATGGGACCTACAGTTTATTGCCGAATCCGAACGGCTGGTGAGCGGCACTTTTCTGTGACAGGAGATACTCTTGGAGGATTTGTCACTTCCTCGCAAGAGGCAGTAGCCCGAAAAAAAAACTTAAGGTGGAAGCGGCTGATGGGCTTGAAGTTTACCAACTGCAAATTATCACTTTTGATAGAGGAAATTTTTTCTCTACAATTAAAACTTCGAATTATACAGGATGTCCGGAAAAAAATAGATAATCCTGAAACGGCGTATAGCCTACTTTTTGACTGCTCAGAAACCGGAAATAAAAAAGGGCTATCTCAAAGGGTACTCAAAATGTGTGCATTTTTTCGTTCAGCGTATTTTTTTTTACTTACTTTACGTATAATATGAATGAATACCATGATGAATTCCATCGATTTTCTCTTGCAGCAATATTCTACACTATTGGTGCTAACACAAAATTGGTAGACAATTTTAATAGCTCTAAGACTTTTTTTTAATAAAAAAAAAATGAATTCTTTTTTAATTGCAAATTTAAAAAAAAATAAAAATTAAAAAGTTAATGCATCTCTGGTATAAAAAAATCGTATGGACTGGACATCCTTGTGGCAAACTTTTTAAAAAATTGGCGCAACAAATGCAGATTTCAGAATGGTATAATTAATTGCAGTATCTATAGAGCATGGTATTAAAAAACGTAAAGTAAGTAAAAAAAAATGCACATATTTTGAGTAGGTACCCTTTCAGATAGCTGTTTTTTATTTCCGGTTTCGGAGCAGTCATAAAATGGGCTATACGCCGTTTCAGGATTATCCTCGTTCACTTATTTTTAATTTCATATACATACTTTGCTTTGTTTACATTAAGACTTACTTTGTTAGCTCTTAGCCACATATTAATGTAAGTCTAAATTTTGTACACATATTAAAATTATTTTCGGTTATGTATATATTTAAGTGTCATCAACAAATAAAACGACTTTTCAGTGCTTAACAACACTTTTTACATCATTAATATACAACAGGAACAAAACAACACCCAAGAGAGAACATTGAGGAGCACCCAATTCGACACCCACAGAGTCTTAAAATATATAACCGAATTTTATTCTTTGAATTCTTCCACTCAAATAGGATTGAAACTATTTTAATTCTGTCTCTTTGATTCCATATGATTCTAACTTTGATAAAAGTTTTTGGCGATCAATCGTCTCAAAATCCCGTTTAAAGTCAAGAAACACAGCTACATATAATTCCTTTGTCTACATCAATGTTTTTTCTCAATTCGTATATAAGGTGATTAAGAGTTGTTTCACATGAGTGACCACTTCGAAAACCTGAATGTTCTTCAATAAACAAGTTATTTAATTCAATGTAATCCATCAGCTGTTCACTAACAACCCGTTCTAACACTTTTTCAAACGTGGACGACGTATAGACTGGACGAAAAAATTTCACTATTTACAGTACCCTTCACTTTTTCAACTGGTACCCCTATAGATTCCTTCCATCCGATTGAAAAAATTCCGTGTAACAGCGATGTATGTATTACTTTTATAAGCACTGGTCCTATAACCTCAATTGAATTATAAATAAAATCTCTATCTAACCCATATACGTCTTTCTTATTATTGTACGTTTTCATTATATCATAGATTGATCGTTCATCACAGAAGTTAAACATAATACTACGTTTCCACCGACCACAAAACCGAGATTTAAGTAGATTTACCTAAATCTTCTCCAAATCCCGAAGATTTACCATACAAATTTATTTCCTAAATCTCGAAGATTTGAAACAAATCTTGTTAAATCTTCATAGGTCCAATAGTTACAAAACTCGAACTGGTCTATATTTTCTCACACTGAATGAATTCATTGGAAAGGGGATATACATGAATATTTCTGCCTCACTCCAACTCCATTAGAAAAAGTGAAACAACATATGCATACTGTCAAAATAAATCTCCTTTTTAATCTTTTTGTGCGGTGGAAACACCAAATAGATTTATATAATCTAAACTGAGATAAACCTTCGGTGGAAACATAGTATAAATCTAGTAGCTACGCTTATCACAGGTGGTTCGTATTGCACAAAAGGATTAGCTAAGTTTATATCACAGGCACTGTCTACAAAGTAGACTTTTTCTTGTCCAATTCGAACACTCGAGTATGGTTTTTTGAGCATTTTTCTTCAATATAAATGTTTTTAGCATTTTCCAGACACCTTTTCGGTCACCTGTACTGTTTTCAATTTGATCGCGAATATAATCATTTTTTCTTTATAAATTCTGCATATATTTTGGTATGTGGTCTAGTTGCCCTCATTACTACTTAAAGGTGCTCTCCGCATTCGAATTGGAGGAAAGCCTAGCCACTTTTATCAAATGCACCGGATGCAGATTTGATAAATGCATATGGAAGATACATTGCATTTTCTAAGGAAACACCAATGCTAAAACAACAATTTAGAACATTTGTTTTAGATTCCTTGTTGCGATCGGCAAAAAATATTCAACCTGTGATTCAAACGGAAGGAAACCCCAATCAAGTAATTCGTTTTGATAACATCAAGCAAGGCATACAGTGATCAAGTGTCCCAAGTGTTGATTTTACATGCAGGAAATATAATATCCCGCTTCATCCAAAATGCTTTGATGAATACCACACAAAAACAAATTCTTTGTAAACATAAACATAATTATATAAATATAATTTATACCATGAATTTCTTCATTTTTAAATTTCTACATTGTTTTTATTACCCAGTCATCCCATCATTTTTCATAAAAGTATTCAGATAAAGTTGATTCATATTCCAAGTAGGAAGAATTTTTTTTACATTAATTTTGACCCCTTTCGGCGAACGTTGCGAAAATGCAACGTGAATTTTCTGAAAAACCAAAAGCTTTTCCAAAAATTTTTCTAAGATTTTCTCATATTACACAAAAAATAGACAGTATCTGAAATTTCAAGTTTCTAAGTCAACTGAAACTGGTAGCTGCCAGAAATGGGTTATTTTCCTTCATCATTAGTTTTTGGAATTTTTATGTTTGGAGGTGGGCGGTCCTCGCTTGACGGACATTGTCAATGATGATCAACCTTTTATAATTTTATAATTAGAAATTCCAGCCCGAAACTGACTTATTATCTCCTATCCAACCCTTGATATTTTTTTCAACGCTTGCATTGAGTCTATACGTCGTAGTCATAACTCCTTATGTTTAAGCTTTATTAAACAAAAATTAATCTGTGCCTACGTTCTGTAACTATCACATAGCAAAAATCAGTCGAGAAACGGTGAAAAATGGAACAAAACTCATATAATTTGTTTCAGTTCTCATCGTTTCTCGACCAATTTTATCGATTTGAGAGTTACAGAACGTAGGCACTGATACTATTTAGGTACTTTACCTACCTACCTATCTGGGAATTTATTTACGTTTGCTTAAAGTTTAAAGCAAAATTTAAGAACGAAATCAAAATGAATCAATTTTTTATATCCCTTTGGTAAACAATTCAATTTAATTTTTTAATTGTGTATCTAGATCTGTAAAACTTAATTCATTTGAAATTTCAATCATTTTAAATAATTTTTAAAACTACTAAAATCCAGCCATTAAAATGTAATGCTAACCAATGCCAATGTTATTTTTAGTTCTTTCCTTATTTTACGTTTTGAAAAACCACTCAACTTCAAAAGAGTTCGAGGCTAATTTAATTACAAATTGAGTAATTGATATCTCTACTACAGAGAAACAAGGAATTCCAACACAAAACCTTGCAAGGATTCTTCTATCCCTATCTTCTATCACTCTGTCTGACCGCCCCCACCTCCACTCTCTCTCACATACTCTCAACCTATTTTCAGATTAAATGTACCAATCATTTGAAAAACTTTTCCATTATTTGATTATATGTAGAACCAGAGAAAATTAACTTTTCTCCATTTTCCGGAAAATAGAAATACAAACACGATAAACAAAACAAAATGCATCCCTAATCTAAGTTTGAACTCTTTCTTTCCGTTTTCCTCTTTCATTTTGGTCCATCATGTTAGATAAGCTTTTTATATGTTGGATTTCAGATTCCAGGGCAACACGTATAGATAAGTTTTGGGTATGGCACGTACATTGTTTCCTTCCCCACGGCCCCCTCTCCCAAAAAAAAGAACAAAAAAACAACAGAGAGAAGAGGAAAAAATAACTTAACAGGATCACTCCATTTTTGTAATTAGTTTTTCTGGTTTTAGGTCTTTAATCCTCTTCATGCTTCATCCCTTTGCGCGTGCTGTCCATCTTAGAACGAACGAAAGATGAAAGTTTGGTATTTTCCTAAAATGCTAGAAAATTGTTCATCCTGTTTTTCCACCTGTCCCGTCCCCGCAACTGTCAGAAGGTAAGTGTGTAATTGTAAGTGTGGGTGTACTTAAGTCGTGAGTGTGGGGAGGAAAGTCAATGAGCGGATAAACTTTGTTATAGGTGAACTCTCATATATTCAATTGCTCGTATAGAAATCCTTAGTTTTATTTTATTTTATGTCTTTTTTTTTGTTTTATCTGAGGGTAAATGCAATTGAACAGACAGGACGTTTGGTAAAGGAACAGAGGATATTATTGAAGTATGGTTTCCGCTACCTGTCTGTCTGTTGGATAAAGTTGGACAGTTAAGCATTTTGTGACTTGAAAAATAATTGCTCGGACAAAGAATGATTTCCACTTCTGCTTCACAAAGTTTTCCGATTTGTTTTTGCTATCGAAAGAAGTTCTAGTTTTCTCAATTGTTCTAGGTAACCATTAGTATAAGTTGTTAAAAACGCTTCTTAAAGGCTAGGTTCTAAAAGCTAGTAGCTACGCACCGGTAACGAACCGGCCGGGTGTAATGGCATGGATTCTCAAAAGAGCACATAAACCCATTCAAGATTCAATTGACCTCTCTCTCCCTTACTACTAATACATCCTCCTGTTCACAGGAACAGGATGCTGATCCTGGCAGCAGGAGAGAGAGGGTGTCCAGCCTACGGCAGCGTGGCATGCTTGCTTCAAGCACGACTCAGCTCGTTAGAAAGGGGTGTTCTTGCCACCGCAGCACTGGGCCGTATGTCGGTACGACTTCATGCCAAAATGTGAGTTAATAAAAAGAAAAGCGTTGGGTTCAATTATGTGAACCCTGAAGGTCCTCCAAATAGGGGTATGTTTTCCTTGATACATATAGATGAGGGAAGGGGCGAAGGTGTTGTTGACCCTCCGAAGGATTTAGCCTACACATGTATCCTAATGATACCACTGGCAACTGTGTCCTCCATGTTTGCGTCGCAACCCGTAACCTGGTTTTAATATCTAGCTTACCCAACCTTCATTTTGTCTTTGTCATTTGTTTGAATGTGCCACTTCCACCTCTGACCTAGGGCTTAGGCTGTCATCCAAAAGAAAAAAAACTGCAAACCACAAAGTTCCGACTACAGAAATGGACTTTCCTCCTAAAGATACCATGAATTGAAAGAAACCAGTCCCACTAAGAAAGCATAAGGAAGTCATGTAGGTTGGCAAAAATCTTGCCAAAAATCTTGCAATTTTTCAAAATTTGTATGCAGTATCATTTTGTTACAGACTTGTGACCTATCACTCAAGTGGGTCAAACGTCCATTACGGACTCTTGGCCTGTGAAATTTTGATTTGACACTGCGCCATATTCGCTAGGTTTAATTTCGTGTCTATTAATTAGGTATAGTTCAGGACGTTCACGGGTTCAGGTGAATGACTCAGGTAGGTGTAAATGGTAGTTCTTTTTGGGGTTATTTGAGTTTAGCAATTTAATAAGAGCGTTAAGTCAGAATCAGAGAGGACAGAGTAGGTACTGACAATATTTGTGCGTTTTCCAACTGAAAGGAGAAGAAAGGAAAAATTCCTTCTTCTTTTTCTCTGAGTGGAGATCTCATGCGCGGACTGTTAGCCGGGTGTTCGCTTGTCTTTGTCTTATTTATTTATTTAGGTCCTTACAGTGATAAACTCCGGTTTTCCTGCCATTTAAATCTTCAAGTTCATACAGATTGTTCCCAATAACTTTGCAGATCTTCATTTTAACAAACTTAGGGCTAAGTTTCGGACAAAACCTCAAGGCAAAATTCGTACGAAATACTAGGTGTCCTAGCGAATACCTGACAATGACATCTTTGCTGCGAAGCTTATAAGTGTTTTCGTACTGGGTATGAGCTCTTGCCAGGGAATTTTTAACATAGGAGTCGATGATGTTTATTTGTGCCGCTTTGGAGACAGTGTTTATCCCCCAGTTATTCTAGGCATCCATCAGACTGCAAAGCAATCTTTAGTCCTTTTGTGACATATTTATTGCGTAATGGACAGTTTTGCGAGGAGCGCTATAGACTGCAAATTTGCTGTCCCAGTTTCTTTGATCTGGGTTAACGTAGGATCAGATGGCGACAAGAACAGACCTGTTCCCTCTATCATTCAGTGGTGATTTCTGATGGTCTTAAGTTTTGGGTTGGCTACAACATCTCCTAGGATAGAATCAAAATGTAATAAAATGTTTTCTTTATTTAATGTAATTGTATTTGAAGCTCTATGAAAGGTTCTATATATAATAGTTTTTGCAAAAATAATATTTTTGCTATAAAATACATATTTACAAAAAGAGCATCAAAATAAGGAATCGTTATACAGGGTGATCGGTATAAGATGCACCAAACTGCTGGAGCGAGTAGGTTGGGCTAAGACAAAAAAAATCGTATTAGAGGGGGGTCTATTTCCCCCCGTTTAAGCTGGAGTAGCAATTTTCTAAAAAAGTGACTTAAAACAGAAAAAAGATATTTAAAAACAACGGTACAATTTAAAATGCCATGCTATACCTTTTTAGAAAGCCAGAAATTTCTTCTTCGATTTTCAAATTAAATGAAGTTGTGTTAGTAAATAGTTTTTGAAAAATTTATTTCCGAACTCGAAATTTTGAAAAAAAAAAATTTTAAAAAAAGTTTCAAACTATTTTTTTTCAAAATTTTATGTAATTAAGGAAAATTTTTATTTTCAAAATTTAATGCTCTTATTAATTTTCAATAAAAAACTGAAAACCGGATGTTAAAATTTATTTTAGTTTTTGAGAAATTAAAAAAAAATAAAAAGAACTTTTATCCAAGAAAAACACCATTAGTTTTATTAGCAAGTAATACAAAAAATAACTTTATTAACTAGTAACATTTTTAATATCTGTTACATTTTAGCCTATTCTGATAAAAATTAATGATATAAGAAATTTTCGATATGATCCCCACTCTTTAGAAGGCAAAGGTTGTATCTTCTTCTTATCGCTGCAGATAAATTGAAGTCCGCCAAATTCTCCTGCAATTTGACTCCAGCAACTTCAATGCGTTGTTTAAGTTGCTACAAAGAAGAAATTTCAACTTCATATACATAGTTCTTCATGAATCCCCAAGCGTTAAAAGCTATTTTTAATCAATAATTCAACAAGTCCAATTAAATAGTGCTAAGTCTTCTACTTAATTGGCTGATTTATTTCAGTAGTACATATATAGAATTTGTATTACTAAAAAAAAATCTTCGTATATAAACATTGCCAGGCCACGGGCACAAAAAATTTTTCCAGCTTTAATGATTAGGAATTCTAATCTGGTTGGATATAGTTCACACTAGGTATTCATCGTGAAATCTATGTAAGATGAATGAAAAAAAAAACTGGAAAGAACTGTAGAATACCAGAGTTATGAAAGAAGATGTCCAGAGATTAAATCAAACGACCACGTTAAGCTAAGTACAAGTAAGAAGTATATTAATGGTAAAACAAAAAGTTACAGGAAATGCATATGCAAAACTTGAGTGATTTTAGACTTAATAGAAATTAATTGTGTAAGGGGGCGTTGAGTGTAATTAGTGTTGACACTTATTCATTTTTATATTCAACACACCCTCTCAACACTTATGAATTCAAAATTAAAATAAAATATTTAAATACATATGATTTTAAATAAGTAATGTATGAAGTTATGTAATAAGCAAATTCAATTAATAATATTTTAAATATAAAGAGTTAATTCTCAAAAGTTAGTCCAAGATTTTTAAAACAAAAACGATGTTTAGGTAATGGAGTACACTTTGTTAAAGCATCAGCTAACATTAGGTCTGTTTGTAGGTATTTGAGTTGAATGGTTCCATCTGATATAGCTTCTCGAACATAGTGATATTTGATGTGAAGATGTTTTGTTCTGGATCGCTTTCCTTGATAGTGTGCGATATACTGAGCACTTTGACTATCAGTATATAATTCGATAAACTGCTCTTCACGTAAAATTTCCAGTTCAACCAGCAAAAGCTTAAAATACTTAGCCTTCTTAGCAGCAGATGTTAATGTGACATATTCAGCTTCAGCACTTGATGTTGTTATAATTGATTGTTTTTTTGATTCCCAGTCGATAGGAGCTCCAGCTAAAACAAATACAATACCCGATTGAGACTTGCGGTAATTGACGTCTTCTGCCCAATTAGAATCCGAGTAAGCAGAAATAGTTTTTCCTGTTCTGGAATAGAGAATTTTTGAATTAATTGTTCCTTTTAAATATCTAAGGACAGATAAAGCTAAATTCCAGTGCTGCTTTCTTGGGTCTTGATTAAATTGAGATAACATGTTAACATTGCAGGAAATATCTGGGCGGCTAAAAGTAGAAAGATGTAAGAGACTTCCAATGAGCTCCTGATATGATTGTTTATTAACTGACTGTCTCTCTTCATCCTGTGAAGGCTCCTTTTCCATTTTGGTTTTAGGTGGCATTGGTAGGGTGTTTGGTTTGCAATTTAAAAGATTATATTTTGTTAATAATTTTCTTATATAACAAGGCTGACTTATGGATAAAGTTCCTTTGGCACGGTCTCGTGATACTTCTAGTCCAATAGTAGTTCGTGGTTCACCTAGATCCCGAATATCAAAATTTGATTTTAAATGTGATTTAAGTTTCGAATACGCAAGGTTATCATTTGTTGCTACGATCAAATCATCTACATAAGCAGTTATGAAAGTAATTAAGTTTTTATTTCTTTTAAAATATATACATCTGTCATAGCTGGAATTAATGAAACCATCCTGTTTTAAAATGGTGTCTAATTTTAAATTCCACTGATGACCAGATTGTTTTAAGCCGTAAATTGACTTTTTAAGCTTACAAACTTTATTTTTATTATAAAAAAAACTTTCAGGTAACTCCATATAGATATTTTCATCTAAGTCCCCATAGAGAAAAGCTGTAGAGACATCTATATGAAAAAGGTTCAAGTCCTCCTCAGTAGCAATAGCGTATAAAAGTCTAATTGAACTTATTTCGGCAACCGGAGCGAAAGTTTCAAAATAATCCACTCCGTACTGTTGAGTATATCCCTTAGCAACCAGTCTAGCCTTCCTGCGTTCAACTGAGCCATCAGGGTTGAATTTGGTCTTGAAAACCCATCTACAACCGACAATATTTGTATCATCTTTTGGTCGATCTACCAGCTCCCATGTCCCATTTTTACTGAGGTGCTCCATTTCCATTTTCATTGCGTCTTTCCATTCCTTTACATGTTCAGACATTTCTATTTCTTTCATTGTCTTTGGGTCGGTTAAGTTAACAAGATTATCAGATTCGCTGAGTGGCATAGTAAAATCTTCGTTAGCATCCTCAAAAGTTTCCTTTTCTTCTGATTTGTTCACTTTTCTTTCCGGTTCAGTTTCTAGCCTAGTTTCTAGCTCAGTTTCCTGCTCACTTGAATCACCTTTTTCTAAATTGTCAACTTTTATTTGCATATCATCTTGTTTTAAATTATAATTAAGAAACTTATTTTCATTTGCTTCGATAAAGACAACATCTCTACTTTTTAATATTGCACGACTTCCTCGCTTCCACAATCTATACGCCTTAGCATCTTCACAGTAGCCGATTAAAATGTGTTCTTCGCTTTTTGGATCAAATTTTCCATTTTTTCCATCTTTGATCAAAGCAAAAGCTTTCGAGCCGATTTCTCGAAAGTGAGAAACATTTGGTTTTTTTGTAGTCCATAGTTCTTCTGGTGTTTTTCCATCATTCGGCTTAGTGGGGCATCGGTTACGGATATACGCTGAGGTATTAACTAGTTCGGCCCATAAAAACTTGGGCAGGTTAGCTTCAATCATGAGGCAACGTGTCATTTCAACGAGGGTTCTGTTGGCACGTTCTGCAACCCCATTTTGCTGAGGAGTGTATGCGGATGTAAATTCTTGTTTTATTCCATTTGCCTTGCAGATTTCCAAAAAAGCCCTACTCGTATATTCAGAACCATTATCTGATCGAATTCTTTTTATTTTAAGGTTAGTTTGATTTTCGACGTAATTCTTAAATTCAATAAATTTGTCCAATAGTTCAGATTTTTTACGTATAAAATAAACAAATATTTTCCGAGAATAATCGTCTACAAATACAATGAAATAAAGTGACTTACTCAGAGATTCGGTTCGCATCGGGCCGCATATGTCCGAGTGAATGAGCTCCAAGCACTGCGATGTAGACTTTTCCAGCTTTTGTGTAAAGGGCAACCTAGTCTGCTTCCCGCGTATGCACGATGTACACCCTAGGCTGAGGCAGGCGAAACTCCTTATTGGTAACTACAACCAGGAAGGACTCCAAGCCTGCATCAGCTTAAGTAGAAATAAACTCCGCATTATAACGGTCCTCCTCACAGGCCACTGTAAGCTAAGAAGACACCTTAGTATTCTTGGCCTAGTGAGCAGTGCCACTTGCAGATTCTGCAATGCCCATGAGGAGACGTCGGACCATCTATTAGGCAACTGCGATGCACTCATGCACCAAAGACATAGATACCTGGGACATCACCAGATAGAAGAGAGCAGACTATCCTCTCTAAAAATACCCCAAATACTAAAATTCCTCAAGGAATCTAATTTGGAGGTTGAGCTGTAAATGAGCAACCTCATCACACAACTATAGATGGGGGACACAATAGATCTTAAGGTCGCAGTGTAATTACACCCAAAAATTTTCCTTCATTCATTCATGTAAGATGAACTGAACTTGATACAAATTGCGTCCAAGTGAGATCGCAGGGACGAAACACCAATTTGTATGGACTAAAGGCCGTTAAAGGCTATTTGAATTGTATTTATCTTTAATTTATCTTTGAGTTATGAATGTAATTTTCTTTCTAATAAATGTCAAAATACGTATACCTCTTCACCCATTTAGGAATTAAAAAAAAAACTATTGAGAATAAAATAATTTGTAAGGTTATTAGCAATAGCTTAATTTATTTTATTATAGCGGGGTATTTAAATTGCAATAACTGGCAAAATGATTTCGATGAATTAGTTGACATTTTGACTTTTTTGAAACGTTTGGGCTATCTTTTGTGATGTCCTTTTTATCTTTAGGCTGAGGTATTGCTCGCCGGCTTAGTCAGGGTTCACGACAAAGAAGTACAAACATTTTAGGTAAAAGGTCTTTTCCTTTATTATTAAAATGTAGAATCTTATTTATACAATTTATACTATTATTAGTTTGGTTCCGATATCAGTCTTTCGTTCGCTGACCAGGCAAATCTCAGACGTATCCGGTAAATCAACTGATAAATCAGGCATAAATTAACTGGCGGACTAGGCAAATCACTGACGTATCCGGTAAATCAACTGATAAATCAGGCAAAAATCAACTGGCGGACCAGGCAAATCACGGACGTATCCGATAAATCAACTGATAAATCAGGCAAAAATCAACTGCCAGACCAGGAAAATGACAGACGTATCCGGTAAATCAACCAGGACCAGGAATTTACTATTGTTAGTGGTCAGGATAAATCCGTTATTGATTTTGCTGCTTTGTCGGAGAATTGGTTGAGCTCGCTTGAAAAAAAATTTCGTGGTGGACTTGGCCATCTTTTCGCCACACATGCCAATAGTGGTCAAAATGCGCTATGTTAGGGATGTCCAGCATTCAATCTGAAATAATTTGCATCGGTTAAAATGGTCTGAAAGCAACGTGGAAATTTACCAAAGGCTTTTAACTTTTGACACGGTCAATAGGCAGGCTCTTATGTACAAATTATCTTGCTTGGACCTGTCACGAAAGTTTCTGTTGATGTACTTCAACTTTATTTCATCATCAAAAGCAAGAGTATAGGATGGATGCGAATTTTCAGATTGGTTGGAAACAACAGCAGATGTTCTGCAAGGTTGTATCCTTAGTCCTGTGCTTTTTGCCTTATTCATTGATGAAATCTGTTCCCTGCTTCCTGGTGGAGTACTTTTTGCTGACATTATAGTGAAAGTTCTGTTATACGCCGATGAACTAATTATGCTTGCGGACAACCCTTTTACGCTACAATTGCAAACTAAAAGACTTAATTCATTTTGTGAGACTTGGGGTCTCAATATAAACACTAATAAAAGTAAAGTTTTTATCTTTGAAGCCAGGCAAAGCAGAAGAAAACTGGTCTCTTAATAACGAAAGTATTGAGATTGTGCAGGAATTTAAGTACTTGGGAGTTCTGTTAACCCACAATCTTAGTTTAGTGAAGCTTTTTAACGCAAAAAGTATTGAGGCTAAAGTAGCTCTTAACATGATGTGCGTCTAAATACCGAGTCTTCAACGAAACAGTTAACGCCTGCATGTGCTATGGAGTGCAAGTTGTCGGTTATATGCCCATTGAAGCTGTTGAATGTGTTCACAGACAATTCTTCAAGCGCTTGTTCCGACTGCCAAATTCAACACCAAATTATTCCATATACGATAAATCAGGAACAACACCAACATAATACAAAATTTAAAAGCAAATGCGGACTTTATCATTAATACTATAAAACGAATTAATACAGGGATGCCTTAATAAAGCTATTTTGAAAAAAAAAAAACCCCTACGAGCAAACGCCTCTCCTTTCAAGGGATGGAACCAGCTAGCATTGCGTCATTACTCCGTTTTGTATTTGTCAGAGGCAAATATTGACGAATGGCATGATCAGTTCGCAGGCGTGATCGCAAAAGTTGACCATAAAGTTTATTTAAAATCTTTCCAGAGCAACTATGTCTACATCTAGAGTTCCAATTCATCATATAGAAGTTTCTATATACCGCTGGAGTTATCAGGTTTTGACACTTTTAAATGGGCTCGGGCTCACCTGTGTCGAAGATATGTATCCCACCAAAAACATTTCATGTAAAAAAAGGTCGCCAAGACTCACATGCACATAACGCTTTCGCTGTGAAAAAGTTATGAGATCTCATGAAGAGCCAAGCCCATAACTCTACAAGGCCTAACTTTACAAGACCTAACTCTACCAACCCTACATCGTGGTCAAAAAGTATGGCTTGGCCTTTTCGCAGCCGAAACACAGACACTTCCATAGATTTTCGGTAAAATTAAGTCTGTCATGCAAAAGTTTTATGAAACGGCCAAGCCATACTTTTTGACCACGATGTAGGGTTGGTAGAGTTAGGTCTTGTAAAGTTAGGCCTTGTAGAGTTATGGGCTTGGCTCTTCATGAGATCTCATAACTTTTTCACAGCGAAAGCGTTATGTGCATGTGAGTCTTGGCGACCTTTTTTTACATGAAATGTTTTTGGTGGGATTTCATTTCTTTTTGTAGGATCAATTATTATCTATACAAAAAACACCTGAACCTCCCTTAAATACTTCACGGTGGGATTCTGATTCCAATGAAACTACTTCCCAATTAATATTGTAGCAATAGGCCTAATACCTCGAAATAAAGTAACTACCTACATACCTAACCTTTATACTGAGCTAAGTCTCATAGCAAAGACCAGAAACATGAACGCATTTATTTAGAAATTATGTAAGTAAAAGTAACGCGTATATTTTTATCTTCGCAAAAATTAAGGTAATAAGGTACTTAAACCTTAAAAAAATGATCCGTCAATGTAAAATCTCTTTATTTATTTTGACCGAAGCGAAAAATGAAAGTTCATTATTATTTCCTATCGCACACCCCTGAATATAAGTGCATATACATACATAAAATTCCAAGGATACGTCATACTAAACGAGACGAAAGTTCACCGATCGTGGTGAAAATCATACAATATATAAACAACCCTTATTTCAAGCAAAGCCATATGTGCATTGTTTTTTGTGTTCGTGAATATAAAATTAAAAAAAAAAACAACCCTCACATCAATTATAGGCGGGGTTTGCATTGCATTGTTGTGTGTGATTGTGAAAATTGTTGTTGTTTTTGAGGTTTTATTATGAACCTCCACTTTTGGGGTGTTAGAGGGTGAAAGTTACAGATTTCTTAATTTTTTTGTTGTTTGTATGCAAATCCTAGTCTACATTCCAAATTTCAGCTTTCTAGCACTTCGGGAAGTACCCTTTAGGTTTTGATGAGTGAGTGGTCAGTGACAAAATCGACGTTTTTGGCTATTAATAACATCCAAACTATAAAAGCTAGAAATATGAAATTTGGTGTGTTTTATAAGGCCGCGGACTACATCTAATCCTGAAAATTTGAGCTCTCTAGCTCTATCTATACCGAAGCTATGAGGGCTTGAAAATACGACGAAACGTTTCGAGAAAATATATAGTAGTGCTAACCGCTCGTCTTGGCGGGCGCACTACCGTGCGCCTAGATATGTATCTCTAGCGTAATTTTTCCTGAGCATTGAGTAGCTGAGGAAGGAAATAGGCTAATGGCATCTTTTAACCGTTTGGATTGTTGTTCAGTTAGTATATGGGATTTCGGGTCTGTTTCTGGCTGGTTCCCTCAATTCTTGCCTAAGATCACACAGGAATGGTTGAGAGCTGTATAAGTCCCTAGGACTTCGTTTTTCACGGGCTGTTGCGCCCCCAAATTTATTTCTATAAAATGTACGTGAACTACATACTTATTAAGCTATTATACTTTTTATCGACAAATCATTGAAAAGTATGCCTAAATAAAACGAACATCGTAACTTTAAATGATTGAAAATACCAAATGTAAAGCATCAAGTCGAAATTGTGCTTGTGTTCAACTAATCTCCTAAAGTTGGACCGATTCCACCTCACTCTAAAAATAAACCCTTCACCTGTAACAATTTCGTAATAAATTGTCAATCAAATAACATATAAAAAACGTCATTAATAATATTTCGAATAGAAAATTTTCAGAAAAGATTTCTCAAAAAAAAACTTAATTATGATTCTCTATGTTGTTGTTATTTATTTATCTTTAGGTCTCTATATTTAATTATTTTTTTTTTTTTTAATTTAAACAAACGACAACAGCCGTCGAATTTTTATCTGTCGTTTTGTTTTCTATTTTAAGAAATCATCCAACGAAATGAAAAAGAAATTTTCAACTTCTGATTCATTTTCAAGGCTACGAAGAATTTTTTTTCAACTTTCTATCAAGAAATATAAAAACAAAGGAAAAGATATTTCCAGGTGTGAAAGTGCTAAGAGGGCGTGTGGGAAAATACGTTATGTATTTTTAAAATTATGTACATACATACATATGTATATATTTTTGAAATTATTATTGAATTTATGTTTTTTTTTTTTTTTTTGAGAAATTCTCTGACTTATTTTTGCAAAAAGCTCTGCAAAAATATTTTTCTCAATTCATTTTCAGGTTTCTGTTATTTGAATTTATTATTTTCCCTGTTAACTGAAAATGACGTATCTGATATTTATCGATTTGTTTAGTTAAGGCCAAGTTTGAAATCCTAGGGATGGTTTTTATTAACAACTAGCCAAGCGACATTTCGGTATAATTGATTTTCGAATGAAATCCTGTTTCTTCAACCTCTCGAAAAGAAAACTATTCAGTAAATTGAACTCTTTTATTCCCATGCGAGTTGCTTTCCTAAACTCGTCATGGCCTCCACTTTTTATTACTAAAAATAATTTTTGGAAAAATCCCTGGAGTTCCCTTTCGTTTTCCAAATATATGAATCTTGTCCATGGCCTTGAGTTTTTTTCAAAAACTTAATATACTTTTCGTACAGTGCAAGAAGAATAAGAATTTTCTTTACCTTATTTTTTGGAAGATCCATATTTCAACTATTATTATTAAACTTTTAAGCCAATTATTTTGTCTGTTTAGAAAACAAAAAGAATTACATATTTGCAGGTGTAATTTTTGTTTTGACAGAAATAGGCATCATAAAAGCTGGAGAGTATGCGCATATGTTTTTGGTTGCAGCGCTGCATGCATAGCTGCTTGCAGACTTGCTGCGCATCTTTATTACCCAAAGCTGTATATCGCTTTTCGAGCATTTAACCAATTGAAACACATCCAAACAATTATTAAAACAGTGGTAAAACTACTACAAATATGTAGTAGAAATCACAGTAATACAAATTATAAAATAAAATAAATTTGATGGCACAACAGCTCATGAAGAACTAGGGCCTAGTGACTTACAACTCTCAACCATTCCTGTGTACGTGTCTGCAGGAATGGAGGGGACCTACAGTTTATTGCCGAATCCGAACGGCTAACGAGCGGCACTTTTCTGTGACAGGAGATACTCTTGGAGGATTTGTCAATTCCTCGCAAGAGGCAGTAGCCGTTTTTCTTTTAAATAAATAGATGGCGAGGCTTGGGATCGAACCTTAGACCTCTGGCATGACAGTCCATCGCACTAACCATCACGCCACGGCTACTACATAATACAAATTACAAATAACAATAAGACTACATATATATCCACTTTTATGTCTATTTTTGTGGCCGCGACAGTGGTTCTCCCTAAAATTGCCAAACAAAGGTTTTAATACTAAACATAAAGTCCTGCTAACATGTTTGGGAGAACAACTGCCGCTGCAATTTTTTGCTCTTCACGGCATATGTACGGCATTTATACAGCAACTTCTGAGACAGTCAAAAGTTCCTTTTTCGAAAGTTGTCTGCTAATTTTATACGGGTAAATTTGATTGCGTTAGCTATAAAATTTCCAATAAAACATGCCCCTTGAAGATATATACAGGGTGTCCCCTAACTCATCAAGGGTAATTTGGGAGTATATTCTGAGAATAAAAATCGTTTTGCAGTAATGGTCTACCTCCAATTCTGACATCGTTGACAAACATACTTTTTCATTTTTTACCAATATTAACCAAAATCCCTGTTAATACTAATGATAGGTATAAACTTCGTTTAGGACTTGCTTTTTAGAAGAAATATTAGCCTCTGTAACTCTGTTAAAGAATAGTTGTAATCTGGTTTGAATCTTAAGATATCTAATTTCTAAGTCTGTTCCAATTTAATGTTAATTTTAACATTGAAAATGTTTATAGGATCATTTTGAGAGAGTTATGGTGTTACAAAAATGATTAAATGAACAAAATGTATGCAATAAATCAGAAATGAACTCCAGCGTGGGTCGTATAACTACGAAATTTTTGATTGGTGTTACAAAAGAAATTACCGAAATGATTGAAATGAAAACATGAATTTAGAATATAAAAAATTAACTCCAGAATATAGGGTGACATCTATCAAACTGTTGGTTGGTGTTACCAAAAAATTAGCAAAATGATTAAAATAAACAACAAACGTACCTATACGGAGTGAAAATAAAATGTTAGTTTCAGTTGTAACGTGACTTATCTTTGTACAGCTTACACAAAAATTTGTAAAAATATAAAATAAATTTGGATAAATTGAAAATTTTGAGTAGAGGCTAAATAAGAAAGGATTTTTTGAAATTCCTATCATAACTTTTATTAATGGTACCTGTCATAGAACCGTTTTTTGTTTTATGTCTGGCTTTTTCGTTAGCCGTTAACAATCGATTTCGATAAAAATTTATAATCAGCTGGAACAAAATATTTTTTGGAGTTACAAAAAAGTATGATATACAATCTTTCGAATTGAATTGAACAAAAAGATCAAATAAATGCGTTTGATCCATGCATTTTATTTAAAATTTAACGGATTAAAGGATTATTTGTTTTCTTTGCGTACATTTTTTGCGTAAAGAAAGAGAACGAAGCCATTGAATAGGTTCTCTAGTTACAATACAAACATTATGTATAGGTAAACGAAGTCAATGTATACGACCTTGATTCGATTCTAGTTGCATTTAATCCCTACTTTTCAGTGTTTTTACACATTTATTATCCCAGCTTGATTTTTACTACTTTTCTCCTAAAGGGAAAATAAACATTGCAGATTTGACTTATTCAGCGCTATGTGCTGGCATTCTAGTATTAGCTCAATCAATTGTTGTTTCGCAATATTCTGATCTAACTAACCGTTTTAGTTACCCTCTAGCATTATGTTTTTTTTTTTTTTCTAATACATTGTTCGTTAATATGCAAGAAGAATGTTTTTACTTAGAAGACAGTCTCTTTTAAGCCCTTTAAGTGCCAGTAGGTACTAAGTTTACTTTCTTCCATTAAATATAAAAAAATTGGTTGTTTGACACAATCTCGCCGTCGTTTTAACTCGATTTATTTCGGTGTGCGCGTTTTAAGAATTTTAATTATTTCTTAAACATAAAATGTCTGAGAAACGCAAAAGTTAGGTCTGACAATTTGCTAAATTAAGTGATGATAGTATGCGGTATGCCCGATGAATGGAACCTCGGTATAGTGTACCCCATCCACAAGAAAGGAGATGCTCTGACTTGTGCCAGCTACAGAGGTGGTATAAGTCTCCTCAACGTCGCATACAAAATCCTGTCATCTAAATATACTGTGTAGATGGCCCGGCAAATCAACCGTCGACCAAATGTTCACATTCCGACAGATTTAGGAAAAAACCCAAGAGTTTCAAATCGATACACACCATCTCTTTATCGATTTCAAAGTCGCATATGATAGTGTAGACAGAGACGAGCTATACAGAGCCATGTCGCATCTCGGCATCCCTGCCAAACTCGTCCGCTTGTGCAGAATGAAGGCTGTTTCACAATGCGACGAGAAAACGAGACGTCAGCGTGACGAGATCTCTTCGCAGTTGTTCTCTCTTTAAAACGAATTTAAAACAACGAAATAATACATAATAAAGTATTTCTCGTCGTCACGTTGCGTCTTTTTTTCAATTTTTCGAACTTTACGACGTGACGAGACGACGCGAATTGCTTGATTATGTATTATTTCACTGTTTAAAATTCTTTTTTAAGAGAGAAAAACTGCGAAGAGATCTCATCACGCTGACGTCTCGTTTTCTCGCGGCATTGTGAAACAGCCTTGACGATAGAGAAATCTCGCTGCTCCGTCAAAGTCGGCAAGAACACCACCGAACCGAACCCTTTGATGTTGAGAAAGGTTTGAGGCAAGGCGACGCGTTGTCATGCAACTTCTTTAACATCGTACTTGAAGCAGTTGTACGCAACTCGCAAGTCAACAACCGTGGTACAATTTTTCAAAAGTTCGTTCAACTACTTGCTTATGCAGATGATATTGACATCATTGGAAGAACGAAGCGAGCTGTTACCGAAGCAATTAAAAGGAAAATGGAGGCATATGAAGATTTGAGAATACTGACCACAATAAAATCAAAAGAAACAATGCAGGGAACTAGAAAAAGCCGTAAAGAAAAAAAAATTAAACATATGGGTACGGCACTTGCTCCATCAGTCCTTGTATACGGGAAAGGCTGTGGCAAAAATAAATTTGGTAGCACAACGGCTCATAATAAACCATGAACCAGGGCCTAGTGACTGACAACTCTCAACCATGTCTGCAGGAATGAAGGGGACTTACAGTTTATTACTACACTGTAAAACAACCGATTTGAGACTAATACAGATCCGTAATTAGCAAACTTTACTTTCAAGATAGATACATATTATGTTCGCAGTGAGATAGCTATTGTACAAATAGACTTTGCCGAGAATTATGGGCTGAATAGTCAAGATGAAAATCATTCAGCCCATTGGCCTCATCGGCAAGTCACGCTCTTCATGTGCTGTTTTGAATGACTGACAAACTCCATTCAGTTACAGTAATATTATAGTCAGTGATGAATTAAACCACAGTAAGTAGACTGTGTAGTTCTCTCTGCATCTGTTTATATTTTCAGCGATAATTGCGCGGCACAATTCAATAATCGGTATCGGTATGTAATGGCAAGCATGAATTCAATGAAAATGGAATTAGAATTCAGCCAACCCGAGTGAAACTTTTTTGCTCCCTCACATAGCCGTCGATCGATGGAATCCGAGGAAGTGTGAAAAGATCTGTGCGGACGCTGTTACGTCCCAGAAAGTCATCCTTATAACAATGCGAAAGAATTTTAGATTTTGCACGCAATATCTCTCAAAAAATATCTTCTTTATATTTTGTTCAACAAATTGAACAAATGGGTGTGACTAAAAAACGTACCTATTATTCAATAAAAACATTTCTTCAAATATGAAGACAGCGACAACATAACTGAGACACGGACCACATGTCCACATTATCTCGTTGCAAGATCACAATAATTTTGAATTTTACTATCGAAACAAATACTAATTGGGACGATAACTTTGAACCACCAGCATACGAAGAAATCCTATTTCCTGTTGTATTTGCTCCTTTTGTATTAAGCGAATCCTGCCTCGCATTAAATAAAAAACTGCACGTTTCCGATGTTTATAGTGATTCAGTAGATGAAGCTTTAAATTTCAAATCTCCAAACACTTTTCTTCAACCCAGCAAGTTCGACAAAAAAATTACAAAATATCGTTATGTGGGGTTATTTTATATTTCTAAGCGGTATGGATGAAGATAGGGACGTTAAATTACAATTTCGAAGACAATTGACGGCCGACTGCTCGACGTTTCACTGAAATAAAAAAAAAATGACATGCAGTGTGCAATTTGAAGACATCATCCTAAAGTTGGAAGCGCCAGAGAATAATAATATGATCTCCAACTAGTGTCAAGTACCCAGCAAGATGGCAACGCCACAGACGAAGTTAAAAAATGTAAGGATGCAGGAATTAGGTGCTTATTAAGTGCTGTAATTTTGGTTGAGCTTGAGCACTTAATGTCAAGCCTGTGGATGTGGCGGTGCTAACATGACGTGAATAAAGAATCTAATGATGCAGAAATTAGGACCTAATTAGGCGCTAATTTAGTGCCGCAATATCAATCAGAAGAAGATATTTCACATAGTACATATTCTATTAAAAATATAGAAAATTTTATTGGTTTGTTTATTTTTTATTTAAACGTGAAACCTGAAATGCGATTTCCCAAAATTGTTCAAATGGCGTATACGACAAAACTTCTCGGGCGACGATGTATCTCCGCACTTGAATTCATTGCACTCTCCATAGATTCCAGGATGTTAGATAGTAAGGCGGGTAGGATAGTAAGAAGAGGATCGAGAAGGGACTTTTTGCAGAAAATTATTAACCAGGTTTCCTCTCTTTGAGTCATTCGAAATTTTGAAAGAATTTAAGGATTTTTTTAGTGGCATTTCAAACACATCGCACACATCACAGAAAGGTAAAAGTTATTTGATCTGGCTTCTATACTACTCTGACAACTAAGTTAATTTAAGTGCGTTTAAATCGATCGGTGTTTGTGTCCGAGAACTTTCTACTTTAACATATTTTTATTTCAACAATCACAAAATTTTACTCGAATTCAAATTCCGCATAAGCATTTCTATATAAATTACCTCCATAATAGTAATCCATCTTATATATATTTAAATTATTTCTCTACAAATTGCACATTCCATCGTTGTAATCTCTTTTACCAACATTCAAACTCTCCACCAACACAAAATTACACAGCACATTAACTAAAATCGCATAAATTCTCTACATACCTAAAGCAAACATAAAATACCAAAGCGAAAAGGTTTCGAAAATCCTTCCCTCTAAGTTCCAACTCCAATGAACAGATGCAAAAATTCACGTTTTCTAAGTCCCTAAGTAAATCCTACTCTTACTCCGACACAGCTTACTGGAAGTAGAACAGAAAACAAATAGAAAATAAAAAAAAAAAACATTTGAAATTCGTTAAAAAAATTTAAAAAAACAGTCGAAAACGCCGCGCCGGTAATATATCGTAATCCTTGACATGACCCAAAAAAGGACTGCAGAGAAAAAAGTTACAAAAAAATTACACACACACATTGAAAAGACCGAAGCCGGAAGAAATCGTGTAAACCTCCCTTCATTTGGTCCAAGATATTTTGCTAGACTAGCTCTACTGCCACTTGCCAGCCTTCCAAAAGTTGCAAGGCTGCCAGGAGTGCCAGCAACCAACAGGGACAACGATGATGGTGATAGTGACGGCGACTGTGACACCAAAGAAAGCGCAAAAAAAAGGATAACATGAACAAAAACTGGACTCCACGATCTAAAAGTAAAGCCTTTAGGGAAATATTTTAGTTTTCACAGGTGTTTTGTGGCCTTTTAAAGAAAATTAAGAAATCCTTAACGACACGTTTTTATGAGATCTGTCAGGTGGAAAGGGAAGTTCTAGCACTGCTTAAGCCTTAAGGTAGATGGACACACCTATACACACAAAAAAAAAGGACGAGAAAAGTTTTTCTTTGCAATAAAATATGGAGCACCCTCTAAAGTTTTTAGTTTTACAATTTTTATTTTCATTCGTATCTTTAATAATTTGTTGATGTTGTTGTTGTTTTTGCCACATGAATGGCGAAAAGATGTTTTTTTTTTGTTTCACTTGCAGCTCGGATAGCAGAGGGGAAAAACGTAATAAGAACAGTTGTGCGAACAAGATTATCTACATTTAATTATTTGAATATCAATTTTAAAATAGGTAGAATTAAAACCAAGGTCATATTTTGGTAAAATTTTTTGTATATTAACCGAATTTGGGCTCTGGTTTTCAATAAGGCCTTGGCAAGTTTGTCATAGTTACCAACAAGAGTCTAGCAAGGGTTACTATAGGCATTCGCTAGGCCCTCGCCAGTTATGTACCTTTTTGCCTCGTCGTCGTCAGTTAAGTTCTGCCTAGTAAAAATATTTCAGTCAGTGTCTGGTACCTACAGTTGCTTGTAGTCTGTATTGTTGACATGACGGCCAGCAGGATGATACAGTTGGTGCCTCCACGAAAATTCTCCATTGTTTTTAATTTAAGAGGCACTTCTTGTTGTTTGTTATGTTGGTTGCTTCGAAGACTTCAGTGTATTTACCACGTTCCAGCTTGCCGATAAACTGATGGTCTTCCTGGTTTGTCCTGTCAGCTCTGCTACAAGCACTCATAGTCCCAACATTCATGCCGTTTGTGTGCACTTACATACGTCATTTCAGTTTAAACGCGTGCACCGCCCGCCCGGTAGTGTCATCATTTGTACTTCTGCAGGGGTGCGCTTTCTGTTGCTCATTGGGAGATTGGTAGGTATTCAAAGCACGTTTATTCTTGATAAAAAAGTTCACTTTACTTACTTTATTTAATTTTTTATTTTACTATAAAAACACGGACCACTAAAAAATTCTTGTGCATATGGAAAAATTAAATATTCAAACTGAACTGACGTTTAGTTAAATGTCATTTACTTAGGTGTGTGTGCAAGTACAAGTGTGTGTGAAGCACTGTAGGTATGTTCAGTGAGGCTGTTCGGAACAGCTTGGAACAGTTTCGAACAAAAAAGAACAAGTTTTTGCTATTCAGTGAGAAATGTTCTGTTCTAAACTGTTCTGATTTGCTTTTTTTTAGTGAGTCTGTCAGCTTTTTTGGTCGAAATCTGAAAAAAGATCAGCGTGACCCCCAATAATATGTATGCATTTTTTGTATTAAAATTCGTGTTTATTTAAAATAGAAAATAATGAACTTCACAAGATTATTAAATTAAATGTTTTATTGTCTTTCCATAAAAGATGATTTTCATATTTGTCTGCGGCTAGGATTCTACTATTTGGCACACCAATTTCATTATTTGAAATTTGCACAGTAATTAACAGCGAAACATAAATTTTTATTAAGATATTATTAAGATCCCACTTTTATTCATTTCCATTGACTTCACTATACTTACATACCTCGTTCCTATCAAGAGCCTCACCAGTATTTTATTAAATAAATGTTCTCAGCGAGGCACTAATTGGGGTCTGTCATGTTTTCCTCGTCTAGGTTTTCCTTATCGAAATCTTGCCAGGGCCTTGTCAAAACTTGCCATTTTTCCAGACGGGGATCGATTATCCTAATCTTGATATAAAGTGTTTTTGAACGTTCCCCCGACAAATGTCTTAATTTTTTTAGGACAAAAAAAATACATACACAGATATTTCTTTTTATTTTCGCTTTTTTTTCGAAAAGCTAAGAAAATAATTTTGGATTTTTGAAAATATTCGATATTTCAAAACCGGTTCGATGATTTTTTTTTAACTTGGACTTCTAATTTCACATTAAATACTGAAAAACGGTGTACCAATTTTATTCCTAGAAATGTTTTCAATATTTTTTTAAAAAAAAAAGCTCTCAGGATTTTGTTTTTTTTTTAACAATTTGTGTCCAATTTTTTCACAGTTTTGTGTTATAACATTTATGATAGGATATTTAAGGAAAAGAAAAATTAATTTTTCCAAAAAAATTTCTACAATTTGTATAAAATTATTAGGCACCTACCTAAATTATTTTTCTTTTTAAATCTTAATTATTACTTATTCAAAACTGTGGAAAAATTAAACAAAAGGAACCATATACTTAGTACCTTTAGTTGTTTTGTACGACTTAAAATAAGAGAAGTTAAAACTTTTGCCGCATGCTGTTTCTTATGATTTCTAAATAAACAAAATCATTTTCTAAAATTGCTCAGCACAAAAAACATAAAGCTTGCTTCTTGTTTTATCCCGATAGGTTTACTTTTCAGAAAGATGCTGGTCTGTGTTTTTTGACCTTATGTAAACTGAAAAAAATGTTTGTCCCCTTAATTTTTCAATCACAAGACCACTTTCGTGTGATCCCGATTAGTATTTAATTTTAAATCAATGGAGCTTAAATTGTGTCTATTGTGAAATCTCTTTATTTAAAAACTGTTAAAACTTCTTGTCAAACATTCTGTATATGAACCAACATAAATCACAGGATTAGCAGATTTAATAAAATATGAGCAAATGAGGCAAAACTATAAAACTGCAAGTAAGGTAGTTCTGCTCGTGATGAAGTTGACCAAACCACAAATGGACACCGTCAAGTCGCAGAAATTTCCCCCTTCCGTTTCTTAGATGATGAATTCTCAGGATTTCACTTTTATAAAGTTGCAAAAAAGATAGATAATAAAAAACTTTAAAACCTCGCCAATGGATGGTACTAATAAAGCTTTTCTCCTCATTTTGTTTCAAGTTTTTTTTTTTTTTCTTACGTTTTTCCTTTTCAGGACTTTTTGCCATATTGTGCCTTTTTTTATCATCATCCTCATTTTTAGTTTGTTATTTTCTTCTTTTGTTTTCGCAATTTTATTTTTTCCCGTCTCTTCTCTCTATCAAGTCTAGAACATTATTGCAGGAAACTTCAAAAGTGTCGTTTGAAAGTTGTAAGAATAGCCGTGTTTATGAGTTCCATTTGTGTTGGGACTTGGGACTCTGGCTAGTTCTGTCAAGAGTTTATGATAGTGATTCAAAAAAATAATAGTAATTGGAAGTATGTAGGTACATAGCCAAATGAAAACACAAAAGTTGAGATTTACTATAATATTTGAGTTGCTTCATGATATTAAGTTATGTTGATGATGTTCATGTTTTTGAGACTAAATTGCCAGTTTTGTGTTTTTTTACGTTTCTTCAACTACACCTCTAAACTCTACGTGCTTTCCTAATAGGCACTATGCTTTCGATAAAAATCAACTTTAATCAAACAGCTTCCCGCTGTCGTAGGTATTCCCCTATTTAGAATAAATTAAAAAAGTTTACCTTTGGTGTAAATTAAGCCAAAACGATTGGAGGACGAAATTGCCAGGTGAATTTTACCACTTGCTTTTGAAAATATTTAATCAAAGTCATGATGACGAGAAACAGCAAAGTGGAGGATAGGAAGAGCAAATGTACGGGAACGGTGGCGGTAGAGTCGACATTTAATAATGAGAGCATCGAAGTCATAAATGAATATATATAATATATTAAATGGATATGAAGAAAAATAACAGTAAGGAAAAACATCTAAAGGTAAAATTACAAAAAGCAAAAAACACAATCAATATTACAAAGGGAATGTTATCAGTCTTTTGGCCTAGAGTTTTAAAGTTTTGGTTTACTGACAATAAACATCTTATTAGGGAGAAAGTGTAAACAAACAATATCGATCAAGCCAATTAGGACAAAAACTGGCCGCACGGACTTGCTCTTGTAAATAAAAACATGTTATGATGTCTTTAACGAAAATATATTAAAAACAACAAAAGTAGTTACTAAAAACAGTTTTAAATAATAATAGTAATTTTTAATGAGGCATTTTTCTCAAAAGATACGAAGTTTAATCAAAATCGTTAGAGCCGTTTTTGAGACGATATGAAAAAAAAAAATACTTGTGTGGCAGCTACGGCTCTGTTCTAGATGATGAATAAAAAATTCGAATTTTATCTCTGTAGGCTCTAGCTCAAATTACGAACGCGACGCACAGACCGACACGGACGGTTTTGCGGAAAGCACTTTTTCGGACTTCTTCATCATCGTAGTGTGAATTTTAAGTAAAAAGTCGATTTTTTTTTACACGAAACCAATTTAATTTGTTTCGCAGCTAGTCAAACTTAGGGCTTAGCGACTTATATAAATCTGAACTATTTCTATGATGTGTGTGTTGTTTGTCGGGCGGGAGGATAATATCTGCCGAATCTGAATTCATAAGTTGAAAGCCACTTTTTCATGATAACATCTTGTACTGAACTAATTTGGCTGGTGAAATTCTCCAACTACAGTGTGCGTGCTTCTTTGAATTTTCAAATTTGACAAAGTTTTTCATTTTGCCGAAGAGAGCATAGGAATTATGGGATTTTGGGTCAACACCTTTTGTGTCATCATCAACAACGATGAACGCAGAACAAGGATATAAAAAAAAAAAACTTTTCCTTCCGGCAACGCCATGGGTCATTTAGATGAGGCGTCTTGTCCTGGGGTGATGGAATTTTTTTCTTGAGAAATGGTGAAATGACAAGTTTTCCAAAAGACAGCAAAGTTAAAATAAAGTATTTATGTATAGGTATGTATGTATGTATGCTTTATTGTTGTTGTTGTTGTTGTTGTTTTAGAATAAAAAAAAAATTGTTCTTGTATAGAAGCAGCTGCTTTACGATGTTGCCATAATGAGAGTTCAATGAAGGGAATCAGAGGATTTCATAAAGTTAAAAGTTTTGTCTTCTATATAGTGGTGTTGTGTATGGCAGGAGGAACAATGATGAGGTGACAGACATCCTTTAAGTTGACATTTTATACAACAGAAAGTGATTTGTAATTTTTCTTTAAGTTTTCTCGTTTGTTTTGTCGAGTCGAGAAGTTCAAAAAGTTTGTTAAATTTTAATCTACACTTTACGATATTAATTAATTCATAAAATTTTAATATTACTTAACATAATTAAATTCATAGCGTAGCCCAAAATTAAAACAACAACAATTCGTTGCTGTGTATTGATTTTGTTTGGAATTCTCTTTCATGAGACAATCTTGGATGAAAACCGAGCTAATTAAGACAAAAAACGTTTGATGTTTTTTTTTCTGAGTTTATTTCAAAGCAAAATATTTGTGGTGATACACGATACTACATCAAAATGAATCTTATTTGATGCTTAGGTATTTTCGAAATTCCCTCGCTTTTAATTTTATATTTTCGTATTGTGATTTATGATGTGGAAATGTTGTTAAAAGAATCTGCTACATCAAAAAAATTACGATAAGATCGTAAAACAATTTGAAACTTATTCGTGGGTTCAACAGAAATATGTATAGGTCTAGGTATGTATATGCTCATCATTTGACTTTGAAGAGATGATGCATCGAAAGCAATAATTAGTTGTGTTTTTTTACTTAGTGGTTTTAATGAAGTCTGATATACAATTGAAATAATCAGATGAAACAATAAATCATCTGATTCATGAGACTGAACTAGCAAAATTCTACATACTACACAAACCACAGACTTACCAATACGAATTATTGTTGTAATTCTGCAAAATTTTATACACTCCATCACAACCAGTTTGCCACACAGCCGACGGACGAGGGTAGAATAATCGAGAAAGAGTTACAATGCCTATTAAAACTTAAGGCCCACGCACTAAATAAATGGGAATGTGATCCTAGTGGAATTGGCTACAATTTTTGTATGTTGTACTTAGTCGTAGTTCATATCGTTAAGAACAAAAATGTTGCTGCTTTTTGAGGGGTGCCGGTGCCGGCCATTTGGGCGAAAATTATTTCGCAAATCCTGCTTCGCAATTATCAAAATAAAATTTATTAATTTAATAATCATAGCGAAATGAAAAACAGCCAAACTAAATCCACCATTATGACCCCTACCCTACCTCTTTTGAGGAATCTTTACTTTGTTACGATTTATGTTTCAGGAGAGGTATGTAGACTTTTTCGGGGAATAAATAAATAAAACGTAAATAAAATAAATATTTTGATTAATCTTTTCGTATGTGGACTTGAATAAAATTCAGTTGAAATTTTTAATCCAACGCCCAGGCAAGTCAGTTGGGCTCATCGGTCATGCGTCTTAGAAGGGTATGACAAAAGACTTTCCTTATTTTCTACATAAGTACATTAAAAATTAACATATTGGATTTGCTTGAAACAACCATTCGCTTAACCTAGGGTGTCCATAATGTGAATGAAAAAAATAGAACATTTCAAAAACTCATTCCTTTCCTACTGGGTGAGTTTTTTCAAAGTACAAAAAATTGACGAAAAAAACTAAGTCAGCGGATTATTATCTTACGTGTTGAATGCAACAATTACTAATTCTTTACAAGCTAGGGCGCCAGTCATAGTAATAGCGATTAGGAAACCGCAGCAGGAAAAAATTGTTTTTTTTTTTGAATAATATAATGTCGTATCACACGAATAGAAATATTTAAAGGACAGGAATCCATATTAAATCACTTGTAATATTTTTTAAATATTCAAAATATACAAAATCTTCTTTGGGGGAAAATTTGTTGCTAGAAAAGCATTTACTAATGAACATTCGTTTTTCGTATGTGGAGTTTCCATCAGGAAAATGAATAAATACTTTTTTTAGATAAAATATTTTATCCAAGAAAATTTTATTTTTGAAACAAATATCTCTAGCGATTTATCTTCGATTGATATCCTTTTATATTGCAAATCGTATGATTAAACAGTAAATTATTATCAAAAAGAATTTTTTTTCCTGATCGCTATAACTTATCCCTAATACTACCTTTTCACGGTAATTTAATCTCGTTTAGATTTAATAAATCCTGGATACTCACCAGCCAAAAAGATTAAAAAGTAGTTTAACTTTGACAGAATCTTTCAAGATGCAGATACTGGGTCACTTTTCTTATGAAGTGGAAGTGAGATGGAATGTTAGCTTTGTTTCAAAAAAATCGATTCTCGCAGGTTGTTCTCTCGATTCTCGAATATTGTATTGCGCTGAATAGGTCTGTTCCGTATTGGTCCCATGAAGATTTAAGTGAGAATTATTTTAAATTTTGATTTGAGGAGACTAATACTACCTTTTCACGGTAAGTTTATCTCGTTTAGATTTAATAAATCCTGGATACTGTTTTCACCAGCCAAAAAGATTAAAAACTAGTTTAACTTTGACAGAATCTTTCAAGATGCAGATACTGGGTCACTTTTCTTATAAAGTGGAAGTGAGATGGAATGTTTGCTTTGTTTCAAAAAAATCGATTCTCGCAGGTTGTTCTCTCGATTCTCGAATATTGTATTGCGCTGAATAGGTCTGTTCCGTATTGGTCCCATGAAGATTTAAGTGAGAATTATTTTAAATTTTGATTTGAGGAGACTAATACTACCTTTTCACGGTAAGTTTATCTCGTTTAGATTTAATAAATCCTGGATACTGTTTTCACCAGCCAAAAAGATTAAAAACTAGTTTAACTTTGACAGAATCTTTCAAGATGCAGATACTGGGTCACTTTTCTTATAAAGTGGAAGTGAGATGGAATGTTTGCTTTGTTTCAAAAAAATCGATTCTCGCAGGTTGTTCTCTCGATTCTCGAATATTGTATTGCGCTGAATAGGGGAATAGGTCTGTTCGGTATTAGTCCTATGAAGATTTAAATGAGATTTATTTTAAATCTTGATTTGAGGAGATTAAAATTTGTATGGTAAATCACGGGATTTGTGGGGAGATTTGTGGTAAATCTAAATAAAACTCGGTTTAGTGCTCGGTGAAAACGTAGTATAAAATTTGTATGGTAAATCACGGGATTTGTGAGTAAATTTGTGGTAAATGTACCTAATCTGGGTTTAGTAGTCGGTGAAAACATAGTAAGTCCAGCAATTTTTTGGGATTAAAATTTAGCTTCTAGCATTGCTGAAACTAGTGTTACCGGATCACTTTATTATATATTTTAGACATGTACGAAAACATTAAAATATTTCCAATAGTTTTGATATTGGTGATCTTTTCCCTAACTAAATTTCTTCTCACTGTCAATAATATTTGCTGAATTTAGTTTTAGTCGGTTCTGCATGTTTGTACGTAAGCATATCAAAAATAAATAAAAAAGAAACTAAAAAAAGGACACATAAAAAAAATTGACAGAAAGATCGATGTCAAAAAAGATAACATGTTCTGGAAACCCTAGCTTAAACAATTAATGAAAAGCAATATACGTAGACGCATACTTTTATTTGAAAAAAAAATTCAAAAATATCTGAAGTTTTTATATTTAATATTATTTTTCATTTATAAAATTGAATTAAATCTAACGTGTAATCGAATTGAAAAAAAAAAATAAAGTAATCAAAACTTAACCAAATGTCGATAAATTAAATTGCATTGATAGCTTATTCATTTAAAAACAATCCATCGTCGTCTACATTCCGCATTTCTTAAATAAAATTCGAGCTCTGTGAAAAGTAATTTAATTTTTTAAGTCATTTACTGTATGAATTTCAAAATCTTCTGATGAAAAATTAACATTTCAGAATTGATTAATTACCGCGAGACAGATACATTTTCTAGATCACTTTCGCTCTTATTTCTCTTTCATCGACAGGAGACGATTGATGATACACTACACATTTTCTATAGGCGAGACTTTTTATGTCTTTTTTTTATATAGAAACACTCAATGTCATTTAATTGAAGACGGATTTGTTTTGTCCTATTTTAAAATCCATGAGTAAAGCTAGAAACAGATTAGAGCAGCAACAGCATCGTTCAAAGCGCACAAATAAAATGCTTTGACTTGATTTCAAATGTCAAATAGATACACAAGGCAGGTGCTCGTGCTGTTGTTGGTGGTATAAGTTGTTTGGGCAATTTTTGCTGCTGCTGTTTGCTGTTGTTGATGCTGATATTTTTGCTGTTTTACTGCCTGAACAGAATACAATGCTGGAACCGGAGCTGTAGACGGAACTGGAAGAGCTATCAAAAAGTGTCGTACGTTATTTTTTTTACGTGCCCACAATGCAGCTGTACAGCTTTGAAGAAAAACAAAACAATATTCTTGTGTACAAGCTCAGAATTCACATTTTTTTTTTCAATATTTTTCCTTTTAATAAATAATTTTTTTCGCGATACAAATAACCATAATATTTTTTTCCGAACCAAAAAGTTCTTTTTTTTTCTTCATAGAATTAAAACGTCTAAAATGCCGTACGTGAAAAGTTAAAAGTTGGTGAACTCTTCCGTCTGCGGCTGCAGCTCCGCATGCACGTTCCGTTGTGTTTGCAACATTGAATTTGTGTATTCAATAGTGATGGGAAACTTCGGTTCTGGTGAAAGAAATGAAAGAGGCGAACGGGTTATAACATGGCTTTTGCAACATGGTCTCTCTGTTGGGAACAGTCTATTCAAAAAATCGAAAATGGACTTGGAGATCGCCTAATGGGCTTGTAAAAATGAAATTGACTTCATAATTACTTTAATTTTGATTTCGACCATATATGCTTCTCTTTCAAAATAAATCATAAGACCAAACAATAGTCCTGTGAAGTTAGCAAAATAATTGATTAAAATTGAATAAAAAATGAGAGTTCCCGGTAGCAAACAAAGAGTTCTAGAGTTCCTCATACTTTTTTCCAATAGTTCTGGCGAATGAAGTGTTTATGCTAACTTCACGCAGCAAGGACTTTTTTAAGAAAAAGAGTTCTAAGTATGTTTTTCAACTTAAAACCAAGAGTTTTAGAGTTCCTGATGGGTTCTAGAGAGTTCTGCACAATTGGATAAGTTAGGGCAAATTAAAGTGCCTATTGACTTAGAACCAAAAATTTTCAAAATCCAAAAAATAATAAAAACAAAAAAAAAGTTCTGATTAGAGTTCCCGATAGCAAACAAAGAGTTCAAAACATTTTCCTAACGACTTTTTTTTCTAAAACTATTTTTTCAAAAGTCATTCTCAAATGTAGGTGCCCATTGACTTAGAACCAAAAATTTTCAAAATCCAAAAAAAAAACAAAAAAAAAAAAGTAGTTCTGATTAGAGTTGCTGATAGCAAAATGTTTAGGTCTCTTTGTTTGCTATCGGGAACTCTAACCAGAACTCCTTTTTTCTGAGTTTTTTTGGATTTTGAAAATTTTTGGTTCTAAGTCAATGAGCACCTAAATTTGCGTATAACTTTTGAAAAATTAGTTTTTATTCAATTTTAAACAATTATTTTGCTAACTCCACAGGACTACAATCAATTAGGTCTTTTTGGAGATTAGGAGGACCAAACAGACAGAAAAACAAACTTTCGCATTTATAATATTAAAAAAGGATTACAATAAATTTTGAAAGAATTAGTTTGCCATTTTTTTTTAATTTTTTTTTTTTTCAAAACTTCGAGTTAAAAAATTAATTTTTCAAAAACTATTCGCTAGCACAACTTAATTTAAAATTAAAATTAAAGAATAGATTTCTGGCTTTTCAAAGGTATAACATGGTATTGTAAGTTTTCCGGTTGTTTTTTTTTCAAATCAATTTGTTAAAAAATTGCCCCTCCCGCTCAAACGGACCCCTCATATGACGCACGGTGTGGGGAATTAGACTAGTAATATTATTAGGTATATAATTATTGCTTATCAGTAATCTGTGGTCGGCTGGAGTTGGCAGTGTGCACATGTCATAGGGGCATGTCGTCGCTTGGGTGAGTATCTGATGATATATAAGTAGTGGACAGTTTCCCATTTCGTTCATATTCTTCGAGCACGAATAGACCAACGTGCGCCGCCGCCGGCATCCGGCATACACAACATACGATAACAATTACCTACTCCGCAAACAACAATCTCGATTCCCCACCCATACCTTTGTCCTAACACCTTACGACCAAATAAATAACAATCATATACACTTTGATTGTAGACAGACTTTGAAAAAACTAACAATTATAGCTTGATTTCGTTCACAAATAATTTGAACGAATTGGTTCACACGATTTGAATTCTAGTTTTTTTTTTTTTGTGTTTTCTTTTAGTGGGTCCATTTCGTTCACAAATCATTTGAAGGAGCTAATGCTCAAATGAGTAGAAGAAGAATGAGATATTTTTTGTGTATGCATTGCATTGCATACTTGAAGTGAATACGAGAAACATTTCGTTTCTGAATTATTTTAACGAGTTGATGATGATATTGAATGAGTGGGAAATTTTAATGCTGGTATTTTTTTGTTTTGATTTAAATTGAGTGTAAGGAAATATTGCAACAATTTGAAACTGGATAATATAATGCGGAATTTACCTAACTCAGAAGACATGAAGACATAAGGTTGATGGGAAAATGATAATAATTTTACATGAAAGTTAAGCGTTCATTAACGAAATGAACAATGTAACGCATCACCACGGAGCCTAGGCACAGGCCCGGCTCAAAATCTTTCGAAAATACTCAATTGCCTTTTCTCTTTTTTGAGGCGTATAAATAATTTTTTTTTTTTTTCAAAGTTTGTGCTTATGTAAGTCCCAAATCTTAAATCTTTTCGCTATCTTACATTTTTAGTTGTCTTCGTTGAGACTTCTCTGACATTATGGAACAAAAAAAATTTTAATAAATGTTTAATAAGATTGCTACATCTTGAATAATTAGTTTAAGGAAAACAAAAAATACTAAAGCTTTAAAATTTCCGCCCTCCTTGCACTTCCAGATCAAAAATTTCGATTTTTTTTGTCAGAATTACACTGTCTTTCAGCTCCCTCCTCCCCCCCCCCCCCTCCCCTCTACTACAAACTTCTTCAGAAATATTTATTATGACAAAAAAATATATAATCGGCCAATATAGGAAATAGGATAAAGAAAGACTACCACTACTCTTATTCTGATATATGTATGTATATGCGTAGCTTAGTTCCACTTCCGCAAACCAAGGGTTGGGTTGTGACTTTCGGAAAAAAAAAATAGGCTTCGATCAAGAAACCCCAAGTGTATGTTTATAGTTCATATTCTCACCGGTAATTTATTCATTGGCCTGTCCATCTGTCCACCCATCTACAAATTATTATTATTTTTATTTAGAAAAAAAGATAAAAATGAGAAAAAATACAATTCACACCATGTGTGATTTAGACACTTTACTTTAGCTCTTTTTGCAGGCTAGAATTCATATCGCAAGAAAGAAAAAAAATAATAATAAACACCATCGCCAAAGAAACGACAAACGCCAGCGTCAGGCCGTCAAGTTACGCGAATGCGACTCCAAATCCAAACAACAAAAAAAAAATCGCAAAACCCCAAGCCCCACATACCTATAAAACAAATAATACTTCGCCGGTCGGTTTTTATTCTATTCGATGAAAATTCGCTACCACTGCACTATTCTGATGTGAACTGTGTATAATTCTTGCTGAAATTTATCTTTTATAATTATTAAGTGTATCCAAAGAGTGGAAAGATATACTGTCGTTGTTTTATTGCGAATTTCATCGGCAACCCGCCTCTTTTTTGTTTTGTTTGTTTTTTTTTTTTTGGTTTGTGTCGAATGCGTTGGAAGTAATTATTTATCCGGGTTAATTTGAAAATGTATTTTATAAATTTTTTTTTCGTATAGCTTTTATTATTTTTTATGGTTCGATTCGGTATTTGTATCTAAAGATGAAGATGACGATGCGTGATATTTCCATGTATCGCAATCGCATACCTAGATGCTGATTTTTCTGAATGTCTGAGAGTTCTGAATTCCGTCGGTCGGTTGGACAAAAAACGGTCGCAGTTGAGTGGTGCAAGAATAATAATTTGGAAATACAAAGCGCGAAACTGTCTGAGAAAATTTGTTTGCGTGTCTGTTTTTTCGTTTTGGTCTTCATACGGGAATTTTTTGTAGTTGAGTCTTGTTTTTTTCTTTTTTTTTTATGAATCGAGTGTAAGTGTTTTTGCAATGGAATGTGTTAATTTCGGCACATAAAAAATATTCAATCCCTAAGTCTTCAAGCCCTAAGTTATTCGACTAACAATTTGTGAGAATATGAAAATGTCTGCTTTTTTTGTGTCAATGATCGCGTCTCTGTTGATCTTCTCGGATGAATACAAAGCGAATTTTCGAGATAACTGAATCCTTTTCTCAAGCTTCAAGTTAACTCGGCTGGGGATAAAGTGAAAGAATTGTAAAATATAAATTTATTATTACTTATTATTATGATAGCTATAAGTGATGAGTCAAACATCATTAGATGGTATAGGTACTAAAGTTGAATTTTTTTTTGTGTGTTAATTGGTATTGAGTTGTACGGAGTTGTTTGATGGTTTTGGTTGTCGATTGACTGTTTTCGATCTGGACAAAGAAGGACTTGTATTTGGAAAATAATTTTGATTATAGTGCACCTGAAAAATTAATAAAGTTTTAATTTACATATGCCTTATGTATATTAGTCCGCCTATCCAGATACTGTCAAATGTTTTCTCTATATTTATCGAGTAAGCATCCAATAGAGCCACCCGGTGGTTATTAAGGGAGCTTAACAATGTCATTCTGCAACCTTAAAAGCGATGAAGCATAGAATATTTCTCCCGAAATCCAAACTGAATATTGGAGATGATTTTATTAGTATCGCAAAACGTCAGGCCTCCTTAGAAGAAGACTTTCTAGGATTTTGCTGGTCTTTCCACACTATGAATTAATTCAGCTACACCTTCTGGGTTAATGATGCTTCCCGCCTGGATTACTTGCTGGATTATCATCGTTGGAAATAATATTTCTAGCATCTGCCTGATGCAGCTGCTGGATTGTTAATTCGACTTCTTCTAGGGAAGCAAGGTCCTTAGGGGGACTTGGCACTGAATTTTCTTCAATATTTATTTTGTAAGTTCTTCCACTTTATCCTGAGTAGTCATGACTTCTCCTTGTTCTTTGCCGATGATCTTGTTGATTTACTTGAATGCATCTGGTCCAGATTTGAGTTTGCAGTTCTTTTTGGTACTGGTTGTAGTTAAAATGCTGAAGAGCATTCTCCAACATAATTTGTGTACATTCAGTTCACCAAGTTGTTTCTAGTATCGGATGAGATTGTGTCGTACCATCGTAATTGTCGGGCATTGAAATCGCTCTAATTAATTCTTAGGTATGTAGGTAGGGTTCCCAACTGTCCTTCATTTGGGAGGACAGTCCTCCTTTTCAACTATTTGTCCTCCCGTTCTTCCTCGCTTAAAAATGTCCTCCTTTTTAAAAATCTGAAGGATATAATCAATGATACATTTGATAAGTATATACATTTGGTGTTTTTGTGAAAAAATGTCATTTATTGTGTCATTTTAAAATGACACAATAAATGACAAAACGACCTTGGTAAAATGGTAAGTTTTTCCAAGTTTAACCAAAGCCCTCAAAAATTTTCAGTAGGGAAAATTCCGTCGAGGGAAACGTAGCAAATACTCGCTGGGCCCTTGATAGTAAAAACTTTTTTGAGAAAGTTTTGTTGTCCCATCAGAAATAAACCTTTTATATTTATAGTTATTCAACATAGATTGTTTGTATTGCAAATAAGGCCAATGCAGTGGTAAGCGTATCAGACCAGTAAGCGGAAGTTCCCAGTATTGAATATCAAATACTTGGTGCATTGTTTTATTTATTTTTGTCTTGAGGCAAAAATAACTAAAAACTAGACGAGGGCCTAGTATGATCTCGATAGTAACCCTTGCTGTTCCCTTTTAATAAGCTATATAAGACTTTCTAGGGCCTCATCTAAAACTAATTTTTTTTCAAGGCGGGGAGGATTTTATTTATACTGAGGTTTAAAATTTTTTGTTTTGTTTTTATTTCGAAACAATATGTCCTCCTTTGATTTCCCAGAATGTTGGGAACCCTTTTTTTAGGTGTACTAGACCTGGGCGGCTAACTTGCTGAATATAAAAAAACGTTATTAATATTATATTTTGTGTGGCGCTGCATTTGTTATAAGTGCTGAAAATAATTTGTATTGCGTCATCTTCGACTTGTACGACGATCGAAAGATCTTAGTCTGGGGATCACGACTTGAGACCTTGGGAAGCTTTATTATTTTTCTTAATGAAGAGCGCTGTGCCTCCTTCGCCTTGAACCCACGGTTGCCACTCCCAAAAACAGAATCCTACCAAATTTTTTAAAATAACCTACCAAACCGAAGAAAAACCTACCAAAGCAAATTTTGAGGTTCTTTTTTACTTTTGCTAGTTAATATTAGCCTTGTTTTATTATCTATGGATCTGATCAGTATCATATAAAACGATAAGGACCATAATCACAGCCAGCGTTGCCGCTCGAAAAAAAATTAACGTGCCGTATTTTCTGAAAAACGTGCCATTTTCATGCCACATGAAAAAACTACAAATTATTCTAGGGGTATCCATGCAATAAGATAAATTTATGAACTTAGTAATTGCGTAAATTTATGCTTCACTTTGCATGAAGGCACCTAGAAAGCAATTTGCGTATATAGCATAAACTCTCAATATTAGTTTCTAGATTTTAACTCGCGTAAATTTATCTCGTTTGCGCAGCAAAATCATCGCGCAAACTTATCAACTCTGTGTATATATTTTTCCATACAATATCGTAAACTTATGCAAAATACGAGGTTTACGAGGTACATACGATTTTGCATGAATATTCCTTCTATTTTGTTGAAAAAACTGTAATTAATTGTATTACGGGATGTATGCATAAAATAAAAAATAAAACTTTTGCTCTATTTGCTTATTGTCAAAAAATATGAGTTTCTGTCAATTTTTTACAAAATTTGGACAAGCTTTTATTAAATTTTGTAGAAATTTGCTTCATTTTAAGTAACCTTTAAAAATAAAAACGTGCCATATTGAACTTTTTCATGCCACCGTTCCACGGGAAAAATTTCGTTTCAAAACACTCGATCGTTCCACTTCGGCAACGATAGTGACAGCAGTGTTATATGCATATCTCTTTTTTACTCATTTTTTGTCTTTTTTCTTTACACTGTACTTAACACTACCTTACCATGCAAGCCCCCCATCCATATAAAGAGCAGGATCTAAAATTATTTGTATTACGTGTTAAAAATTTATGCCGATTCAGATCCGTAGATAAGAATAAAAAATGAGGAAACCTGAGGTACATATGTATGTTTAAACTTAAAATTCAATTTCACTTTATAATTTATTCATAAATAAAATAAATGCCTACATAAGTTTCAATAACTCGTGTGGGCTGTATTACAATTATTTTTTATTTTTTAAAGAGTGATGGTAATCTGTAGTAGCCAGTGGCGTAATGATTAGTGCGTTGGACTGTCATGCCAGAGGTCTGGGGTTCAATACCAGCCGCTTCCACCTTAAGTTTTTTTCGGAGCTACTACCTCTTGTGAGGAAGTGACAAATCCTCCAAGAGTATCTCTTGTCATAGAAAAGTGCCACTCACCTTAGCCGTTCGGATTCGGCAATAAACTGTAGGTCCCTTCTATTCCTGCAGACACGCACACAGGAATGGTTGAGAGTTGTAAGTCGCTAGGCCCTGGTTCTTCATAAGCCGTTTGTGCCACCAAATTTATTTATTTTATTTTATGATGATAATCTGGTAATTCATTTATGAGATCGTTTTGTTAAAATACCTATACCAAATCGAATTAAAACCTACCAACCTACCAAAGATAAAAAACCCTACCAAATTTGGTAGGATCCTACCAAAACGGCAACCGTGCTTGAACCTTGTCTGTTCGAAAAGTGTTTTATCCTTTTAAGTCTATGTTGTTCGACTTGGTGACGTTGATTTCGCTGATGAGGGCTATGTCCGCTGAATGCTTCTTCAGAAAGATATAGTAAGTCGTCCTTTTGAAAAGACTGTGCTTTTAAACATAGACTGTTTAGAATAAACATTATTGTTAATATTTTTTGAGTTATAGGACAAATTACGACTTAAGATATTTTGCCTTTTTTCATTTTTTTTTTAAATTATTGATTTCGAATATCTTAAGTTGAGATAAGATACTTTGGCTATTTTTTTTTCGGAAATCATTCTCAGGTCTTAAGTCGACTTTAGATGAATTGCAAATTTTTTAGTGAAAAAAAAAAATTGGTCATAAGATGAAATTTCATTGCTTTTATTTTAAGCTAAATGTTTCAAAAACGAACTTAAAAATCACATTTGAGTTATCATAGTTGAGAGTAACAGCAAATTAACTAAAAAAAATTAAGAGAGATCAATTTTTTATTTTATGTTATTTTTAAATTTCTTCAAAACTTTAAAATTGAAAATCATTTTTTTTCTTCAGAGTCTGCTGGATGAATATACTGTTAATCAGCGGATGGCATATTTATAGCAAAAGTTTGGAATTTATCAAATCCAGCATATCAATTATGTAGAAATGTGCTTTTTCTTAACAGCACTTATTTGAATAGGTCCGTTTTATGGGTACCTTATTCACATCACTTATTATTAGTTTTCCAATTCCTCTTTTCTTTGTGTTTAATATTTTGAAATCATTTTCTTAGTCTTATACTTGACTATTCCATCCAAATGCTTTTGTGTACCTTAGCCATCTAACTGCGTCCCATTTGAAAGGTTCTCCGTTAGTAATTAAATTACTTTTCGCTACATTTACTTTTCCTTTACACGGTGTCTCCACCTGAAATATTTTATAGATTACTATCTGTCACTTTCGATAGAAAGAAAAAGCGATAAAATGTTGGTTGGGCATTTTAATAGCTTTCTATTTCATTTGTCTCAAAAATTTCACAGGGCAAAGTTATGAAGTTAAAACAATTTAAAGAATTGATTTATTGTTAATTTTACGCAACTCCATAAGAAAAAGACCAAAACTTCCTTTTAGCACCTGCAATAAATTAATTACATTCGAAAAAACACAAAACAAAAAAAAAATTGAAACAAACCCACAGATGTCAAAGGGAAATTTGCTTCTTCATAGAATACTATTCATAGCTTTCTATGAGCAAAGCAATATGTGGCGAGAAATTTTTTATAGAATACTATGAGTAGCCTCCATGAGCAATTTTCCTAGCATGCAATACAGTATTCTATGAAATCTTTCTCGTGGAGCCACCATGTTCAGGCCGCCGAAAAGTATAAAAAGTTTTATTTTTTTGTTGAAGGTTTGAATGAAAGAACAATAACTTGAGTGAGCTACCACCAAGTTTTATAGGCTATTTCCCGGTCGCCAGGTCGATCATCAGACTCCTGGTGGTGCTTAGTCTATGTATGTTTAATCTTATTTGAAACACTTTTTGCCGTCACTGGGGCTCGAACCAAGTATCTAGCGTCTCCGGGCCAAGTGCACTACGCACTGCGCTACCAAAGGTCACGTGATCATGTCGATCAGGTTTTTTTTTTTGAAATTGACACGGGTCAAGAATTAAATAAGAATTAATTAATTGTCTACTTTGGGAAAGGAAAATCATGGTTTTAAATTCACGAAAACATCTTATATCAAGATGATTTTCCTTTTCTCGCTTTTCCAAAATTGTTTAAGGTATTTTATCTTAAGGCGACTTAAGGGTGTATTTTTTTTGGTTTGCACGTGGTAAAGTATCTTATAAGTCCACTTAAAATGTCTTACCTTTTCACAATTTTTACAAATTTTCAAAACAAAATTATCTTAAGTATACTTAAAATTTTTTTAATTCGCTTGAACACAACATCTTATGTGGACTTCAGATATTTTACCTTTTGTCACCAGGCTGCTTTTTAACATACGATGATGATGTCGAAAATGAATTGACGTTGTATGCAATTATCTTTAGCCAGTTGATGCACATTATGCGCTGCAAAGCTCGAAGATAAAGGTGGCCAAATACGGACTTTTTATCCTTGCTCAGCAAAGCGTGAAGGCTGCTGGGCACATACATAAATCTAGAAAACACTTTCTTCATCTACTCGTTTAACCATTTGCAGTTTCTTATGTAGAGTACGTGACTAGTTTTCATCGGAGCTAACCAACAACTTTGTTTGAGTTTGCACGACTTAAAAAAATCCAATTTCTCCAGTTTCAAGACATTTAAATATTGCCATTTCCCCGATGTTCCAAAATAAACGTTTTAGGTTTAATCAAAAACATAAATTTTACAATAATTGTAATGACTGCCGGCCAGTCGCGGTCGGTGAGTTGAATGAATGAATTATACTTGGGGTTTATATTGCACTGCGACCTTAAGATCTATTGTGCCCCCATTTAGAGCCGCATGAGGTTGCTCATTTACAGCTCTTCCTCCAAATTTATTTCTTTGAGAAATTTAAGTATTTGGAGTATTTTTAAAGAGGGCAGTTCGCTCTCCTCTATCTGGTGGCGACCCAGATATCTATGTCTTTGTTGCACAATTGCTTCACAACTACCTAAAATATTGTCCGGTGTCTCTTCCTCAGTGTTACAGAATCTGCATGTTGCGCTACTTGCTAAGCCAAGAATCCTGAGGTGTCTCCTTAGCTTGCAGTGGCCAGTGAGGATACCCGTAATTATTCTAAGGTTGTTTCTACTTAAGCTAATGCAGGATATGAAACGTTCTTGGTTGTAGCTCCCAAGTAGTAGTTTTGCCTGTCTTAGCTTAGGGAGTTCTTTCCAGATTTGTAATCTTTTGGCCTCCTCTTGTTTTTTGATTTTATTCTTAATCACATTTTCTCCTATTCCGCAATAGGGCTCTGGACCCATAAGGGGTGTTGTTGCACCCATTTTTGCTAAGGAGTCTGCCTCTTCATTGCCTTGGACACCCACATGGCCTGGTACCCAATGGAGTGTTACATTGTTGCTTTTGCCCAGTTCGTTTAGTCTGCACACACAGTCCCATACCAATTTAGAACTAATGGTGTATGAGCTCAGAGCTTTAAGTGCAGCCTGGCTGTCTGACATAATGACAATATTTTGGTTACGATATTTCCTTTCGAGATTTTGTTCTGCACATTTTCCTATGGCATTGACTTCCGCTTGGAAAATGCTAGAAGACTGCCCCATCGATAAGGAAAGTTTGGTTCTTGGCCCAAAGATTCCTGCGCCAGTCCCTACAGTTGTTCTCGATCCATCAGTGTACCACTTGATGGCATTAGCTTTAAGAGTGTAGTTGACTGATTCACCTACCCACTCTTTTTTGCAGCTTAACTCCGTTTGGAATTTTTTCTCGAAGTTATATTTTTTAATCATTCCATCTCTTGGAATGTCAAGAAGATTTGTTACTAAGGACTTACAGATCGAATTTCTTTCCCTATGACCTATAAGTTTTCCAGTCCCAGTACCCTCCTTTGCGAATCTAATGACGGCTCCCATAGCAGCACTTTCTATGACCACATGTAGTGGGGTCAAGTGAAGGATTACCTCCATAGCTGCTGTAGGGCATGTCCTCATTGCTCCAGTATTGCATAAGCATGCGAGCCTTTGTACTTTTTCTAGGGATTTCCTAGTTGTGATTAGTTCGGTTCTTTTATGCCATGCAACCGCACCATAGGTAATGATGGGTCTTACCATCATAGTGTACATCCATCTTAGGATATTTGGTTTACAGCCCCATGTTTTACCTGCAAGTCTCTTGCATATCATGAGGGCCTTAGTGGCCTTCCCGACAGTAATTTCAACGTGTTTGTTCCAGAGGAGTTTACTGTCTAGAGTAATTCCTAGGTATTTAACATCCTTCTGGGTCACGATTTCTTCTCCCGCCAACCGGATGGGCGTTTATCGCCCAATCAATTCTGTTTGCTGAACAGATAGTTGATGCTATCTTCCAGCTTTCCCGGTTGGGTTTGAGAGGTATTCTCTCTATTGTGTTTTCTAAAGCTGGTAAGCTTCCCGGGAAGTGAGTATTTAACAATAGGTTGGACCTTTGCTCCTCATTTTCCGTAAAGCTACCATCAGGGTTTCGAAGTGCTAAAGAAGTTAGTGCCTTCTATTTTGCTAGAGCTTTATGTAGTCTTGCCGCTGCAGGAGTAGAAGAAATGCCTTCGCAGAATGTTGCAAAACTACTTCTCTTAGCTTTTCTTATTTCCCTGCTATATTTAGTCAACTCTGCAGAGTAGCTATTCCACTCTCCAGTTCTTTTTGCCTCATTAAAGAGTTTTCTAACCTTGGTTCTAAGTTTCGACAAATTGTTATTCCACCATGGAGCGTCTTTTTGTTTTTTAACGGTTGTCAGTGGACAGCTGAGTTCATAGGCCTCATTTATCGCGCCGCTAAACTCATTGACTATATATTCTAGCTCAAGGTGACTGTTTGTTGTTCTAACTGGCCCTAATTGCTCAAGATTTGTCTGGAGAGCATTTTTATAAAGATTCCAGTTTGTTTTCTTAGGGTTCCTTCCAGAGGTATTCTCTGTTAGAAGGTTTTCTAAGGTAAACACTATGATTCTGTGGTCAGACATTGAGGGTTCGTTGGAGACTCTCCAATCCCTTATCAAGTAACTTAGGTTCGGGGTTCCGAACGTTAAGTCTAGAACTTCTTTTCTACTTCTTGTTACGAAGGTAGGGGTATTCCCTACGTTAAATATATCTAGATTTTTCTCGATAATAAAGTCTAAAAGGTACTCACCCCTTTGGTTTATATCGGTACTACCCCATGTTGTATGGTGGGCATTTGCATCGCATCCCACCATCAACGGTAGTCTTTTTCTGTTGCAGTAGTCCACAAGCTTCTGTACTTCTAATGGTGGTATATTGGCGACATCACCTGCGAAGTATGCTGCTGCTACTACTATCGTGCGGGGACTTCCATCAGTGTAAATTTGGACCTGTATTGGTACTAGATCCCTCGTCATAAAATCTGAAAGACATATAAAATGAATATTATTTCTTATTTTTATGCATGCTCTGGGCGAGTCTTGTCTCGTATCCCATATTAATTTAGATTCCTTACTTGTAAGGCCTCTTACTTGGCCCCCGTAAATCCAGGGTTCTTGGATCAGCACTAGCCCTAGATCTTCAGATATGAAATTTTGCGCTACAACGGCTGAAGCCGCTTTAGCGTGGTGAAGATAGACCTGGGCTAGCCTGGTGCTGGTCCCGCGTCCAGTCATTTGGTTTATGGGTTTGGGGGGATTTCCCCCTCATCTGCAAGCAGATGGTCTTCCTCTTCTTCTGTTGGAAGCGTCTCTTCTGGGTCTTCCCGAGCTGGAGAGAGGTCCATGCCCTCTATGTCTCCATCCGCTTGGCCCAAGTTCTCTATCGAGCTTGTTTTTGGTTGAGGTGAGGAGGGGGGCTGGAGGTCGGGATGGATTGGGATGGGGTGTAAGGTAGTTGAGAGATGGCTTGGTGGGTTATTTGTTGGGATGATAGGAAAGGGAGTGGAGGGGAGGCTTGTTTGTGTTATCGTTGGATTGGGTTTTGGGACTTGGAAGCTGTCTTTAACGGCCGGTATAATGTTGGGAGCGCAGTCCCCATCTCCTTTAGGCTCATGTGATCTTGGACCTGTACCCTTTCTTAGTCCCGACACCTGGATTGTTCCGAATTTGTAGTGAAGTTCGTGGTTTGCCTTCACTATGGCGTCTGCTGACTGGGCATCAATATTGATCACCAACAGCTGCCCTTTACCCTCGGCTTTGCTGTTCAAAATTTTCCAGGCTCGGACATTTAGGCCTTCATTCTGGGCTTGGATCAGAGCCAAGGATTTCTTGTCGTCCTGACCCACACTTCTTGGAAGGAAAATTGTAATAGTGTGCATCTTAGGGATTTCATCCCCCAAGCATGCAACTAGTGCAACGCCCTTCCAAGTGCTTAGTTTTGGTGCCATTCCCCTCAGCCAGTCTGCTGTTTGCTGACCAGCACAGTCAACCACAAGCAGACCAGTTCTGAAGTGAATGCCATTAAACTTAAGCTTAACTTCCCATCCTTTGGAGACTTCCTCAATAATGGCATCTTCTAGTACCGTCAATTGCTCGGTACTCAGAATAACCTGAGGGTATTCCTTTGGAAGGACTGCAATGCGAGTGCTCTTCGCCGTGTTTGCATAGGAGGGTACCCTGTGTTCGTTGGACTTTGCATATGCGGTGCTTGATCCCGCTGCTTTAAAAGTCACTGATTTGGGTCTTTTGGCCTCTTGCCTTTGTGGAGGGGTAATAAGGTGGCTTTTTCTCTTACCCTCGGTATGGATCGGCGAGGATGCTGTTTTCCTCTCATCCACCTTTTTCCTGGCTTCCTGTGGGGTCATCCCCTTGTCAAGGAACCGGAAGAACCACTTTGTGCCGGCTCCACTAAGTCCTTTCCTGTACGGGTCGTCCAGTGCACCTGGTTCGCCCAGTTTTGGAAGTGGACGAAGCCTTCTATTTCGGCTGTTGGGTGGTCGGTGAGTTAGTTCGCTTCGAAATAATTTCGAAAATGCCTAAAAATAGGACCAATTTTTTATTTTCAAAAATTCAAACAACTTCAGTAAGGGTAAGCGTCTATAGTCGAATATTCATTTGCAAGAAATTAATTGTATTGCTTGATAAATTATGACAAACTTATGTGAAAAAAACACTATATTAGATCTTTTTTTGTTCCATAATTTGACCATAATTTCTAATGCGGCAGAGGCGGTTGATTTGTTTGGTTGCAATAGCACTAAACAACGGAGAGGGAAACCAATTTATTTTTAAACTAAGTGGTCACACGGGACTCCATGGCGGTGTCCAGCAGTATAGGTATGCTTTTTAATAGCACTCTGTGATGGCATCCCATGACTTGCGAATTAAATTCAACCATTTTCATTTTTTGTTCTAAAGAAAAATATATTTTTTTGATTTTATTTTTATACATATAAATATGCACAAAGCAACCAAAATCAAAATCAAGCATTGTGTTGCGACAGATGCAAAATTAAATGTTGCTTCGTGTGGGATCTCGATATTTTCATTTAATTTTTTTTTTTTGTATTTTCTAAAATTATCATAAACAGTAATATGTATCCCCTTCCCCACCGAAGGACAAATCAAATCTCTAATGTGTTTGACATTAACTTTGTAAGGTACCTACTTTCTAAAATACCTTAATTGATAAATTTTAGAAATATCATGTAGCTACGTATTGAATATTGTATTTAAGTCCAAACGTGACAGATACCGGAGTCCAGAGCTGGTTCTATTCCACATTTTCATGTCGTGCCGTTCGGTCCAATCTATAAACTAGCTGGCTGACTAGTGATTTGGCTATACCTATGGGTGGCTGGCTAATTGCCAGGATTTTTATGGGTCTATACGTACGGCAATGTGTGAGTCTGGTTTGATTGAGATTGAGAGGGGAAGAGCGGGCATTATGGTGATGGCGTTATAGAGATGGTTTGTCGGCAGACATTTTTGTGTTGTTTTGTAAAGTCGTGCGGCCTTATGTTATGAATGAACCGAGAATAGTGCGGTGGTTTTGGAGAGGGTTTTATTATAATTTAATTTTAAGCACATTAATCATGTTACAAGCGAGTGCGGTGATGCATAAAATATCATGCCGCGTGTCCTCTTTACACACAAAGCAAACTGAGCTAGAATATTGAAATATTTTATCAAATTCGTTGGTCTGATGCGGAGTTATTTGGTGATAAAATATAGCAATTTAACTAATGTGGAGGTATATGATTTTTATTTGGGATGAGTTAAAATGCGACGTGATGGCTGGTTTTATCTCTAATAGGAGAGATATGTAGGTATTAAAAATGAAATATGGATAAACTTCTAAGATGTTATGGCAAGGTTTTACCACTGCTGGAATGATATTAACGGCTATATTATTCACTCAATACATCTAGATTAAAACTTAAATCTGGATGTAAATCATACAAATTAAATGTAAATTCATCTGGAGTTAAGTTTAAATCTGGATGTATCGAGTGAATAATATGGCGGTAAAAGTTTCAAAACATTAAAACCTCAAGTTTTGAAAATCTATTAATTCTTTGGAACTAAAAGGAAAATATGAAATAATTCGCACTTCATAAAAAAGCATAGGTTCCTACGTAGGTATCTAATAATAGCTCAACTAACATTTAATTTGTTTTGTCCATTTACATTTGTTGTGCATAAAAAGTTATTCAAGGTGGTATGTCGAAAATCTGTTTTTTGCATATTACTTTTGAACTCTATAGAAAGCTTAAAAAATGTTATAAAAGTAATTTATTAACAGTAAAAAAATTGATACCTACGACAGTTTTTAGTACCTATTAATTTATGTGGAATTTAAAATTTTATTAAAAAATATTTTTTGGAGAAAAAAAAAACAGAAAGAAAAAAAAGAACAATATTTTTTTTTTAAGTATTTATGACTTTTTTATCACACGTTGTAACGATACATCATTTCATAAATCTGCAATATCAAGCCTCCAGTGTAGAGGCTTAAATTTCGAATGTTAATTTTTGTGATCCAGTCTGCCATTTATTCCTGTAAGGTTAATATTCCCAGAAGTTCTTCACTCAAAACTAAAAGACATCTAATCTTCAGTTCTGCAAAGACCCGTTGTACGCGGTAAAAGTATTCAAAAACTAACTGTTTAACTCTAACCATTCCATAGAAGATTTAGTTGGTCTAAGTTTTATAAATCATTCTTTGATGAAAACTAGATTATATTTGACTGAACTTAATTTTAGCATCAAAACTTATATAGAATTCTGGCGTTCATAAAACTAAACTAAAGCTAAAACAAACAAAACGTTAAGTTATACTGGAAAGTTTTGAATGAGCTACAAGCTATACCTACTTATGTATAGATAGTACCTTGAGGTTCTTAGATTTATGCAACCAAAAATTTAATCGCTTTCTTCTCAAACAACAACAACTATAACAATAAAGAGGAAAACACAAGCATATACAGGTACACAAATAAATTAAATATATTACCTTCTTCACACTTAGAAACCGTATAATGTGTTTTCTCTTTATATCCATCCACAATAATGAGCGTAGGTATCTACGCACGTAACTAATAACCAAAAACTTCTAACAGCTAATAAAAACAAATTGAAATTTATTTCAACGTCTTGTTTTCCAATGCATGTTCTAGTGTGATGTGTTTACCCACATACCGACCGCATATTGTTCCTTTATCAGGTGCACAACAATATCTATTTAACTACACAACCTTAAGTCCCGGGCGCCATTTACCATTCATCCTGGCAGTGTACAAAAATTAATGTCATTATGCTCAGTGATTACCGGCACGAACCACACCGAACACGACCGTTTGTCCCAAAGATACATAAATATAATATAAATATACAACATGAGTTAAGTGTGTTGTATATGTAGAGTAGGAGAATGTATATACGCTTTACTCCGGGAAATTCCTAATTCAATATAATGCTGGTCATATACCTATAAATACAAATTCAGCACCCACTGAATCAGGGTTGTCTTCTTTAAAAGAGGGAGCCTTTTAATTTTTATAGGGCGAAAAAGTTCTAAAAAATCATAAGCTTTGAAGTGAGAAAAAAGTGAGGTTTTGAGCTAAGCCCGACAAAATTAATGGTTCTGAGTGGATGCTTCGAATCAACAGCAGTTCGCCAGTGCCTATAAAATTCTGTTTTTAGAAATGAGCCGCCTTACCTGACGATACCGGGATCAATAGCATATAGTTACATTATTTAAGAAAATTCCAGGTGGTAGAGCAGTAAGGGAGAGTAAACACTTAGAAACCTGCATTAATACTCTTATTAAATAAATTTAATTTGGTGGCACAACGGCTCATGAAGAACCAGGGTCTAGTGACTTACAACTCTCAACCATTCCTGAGTGCATGTCTGCAGGAATCGAGGGGACCTACAGTTTATTGCCAAATCCGAACGGCTAAAATGAGCGTCACTTTTCTATGACAAGAGATACTCTTGGATGATTTATCACTTCCTGGCAAGAGGCAGTAGCAGCTTTAATACTCGTAGTTCCAATAATATTTGAAGCCCGTGAAAAATGGGTTTGCTGAATCCTTACTATATCAAATCTGACCCTGGAATATCCCAACGCTAACTTTATGTGTACCTTTTTATGTCTGATGTCCCTATAGGTTGTTTTCTTTGGTTTCTTACCAATCTCTGGCCTGCTTGGGTTTTTCCCAGCCACAAAATTGAGTTCCAAAGCTTTGACTTGGTCTACCTGAGTTTACCTTTTTCGGTTTTCGGTTTTTATCATTTTCGATTCCCTCTCGTATTTTCTGCTCTACCATCACCGCTGCGCTACCATTTCTACTATACCTATGCATACTTTAACTCTAGAGTATTATTTGCCCAAAAAATTATATTGAACTTTGGACATACAACTCGTAGAAGTACTTACGTTCTATACCTACATCCTGAAGAGGATATGGAAGGACATCGTATATGCTATGGTTAATTTCCTGGCCTATACACAGAGACAGGACATACTCACGTTGGCGTTGCATATTGCTCGGCTGTCGACTCTTCGGTTTTGTACCCCATCTAGTGTGCGCCTCTCGGAAATGCCCATTGCCGGTTGTGGTAGTGTATCCATCCATCCACTTGCTATTTTATCAAATGGGTGGTAAAGGACGATGAGACACCATACACACCGAGCTGCACCGACGACGACAATGTTCACCTATATATACGGTACATCACGAACGAGAAATTGGTGTACTTGTTAGTTTTTTAACGGTACCCATGGATTCACCCAGCTGTGAATTTTAGATAACTTTGGTTAATATTAATGAAGTGCTTTTAAGCGAAGTGTACAACGGTGGCGCTGCTGCGGTTTGAAAACCCGAATTGTTGTAGGGTAATGGACTGATGCTGTTAAGGGTTGTTGTGGAGTCGAAATGACGAGCCGGAGCTTACTAGGTAGTATATGATAATGCAGCATGCGAGGGAAAAAGGAGGCTATTGTGTTCAATTTTGAAAACGGAACTATGATGGCTTGCCATTATGGGCTTATACAAGTATACCTTATAACCTAAGCCAATATGATTACAAGTAGGTACATTTTACATCAGCAGCGCGGGCAAGAAGAGAGAAAATACGTTTTCGTCGATAAATGCTGATTGGCGAGAGAGTAGATAACAATGGTTATTATTTTTGAAAAAATATTTACACAGTGAGAAAATATTGAGCTGGTTAACTTGTTTAAAGAAGTGGGATTTTTAATTCATAAGTTATTTGCACAGCGGTGGGGCTTATGGTGACTCCTAAAAAATAAATTCTATGACAGGATACTCTTGGTTGATTTAAATATTTTTATGAACGATTTTCCAAAAAATTAATAATTATTGTGGTGGTTTTATCATTTTTCTTTTATTTTTTTCTTTAAAAAAGCATCTTGAAAAATTCGTCTGATAAAAAAATTCTGTTTTTTACCATGTTTCTCTTATTTTTCAAAATGTATAAATTTTCGATCGAAAGCTATAACCATGTAAGCCCACATGGTTCAAAAATAAATAAAAATAAGATTCTTTTTTTTTTTAATTGATTTTTTGCAAATGCATTAATAAATTCATTACAAAAAAAAAAAACCTAGTTCAGCACATTAAAAATAACTCTAAGAAAAAAGATTAAAAAATGATGTTACTTTGTCAAAATACCTATAGTACCTATGTAGGTACCTATCAATAATTTTTTGTAAAAGGTAATTATTGTTAGATTACAAAAAAATAATGGATATTTATTTATCGATTACTGATCGAGTGTTTAACGTCAAGGTAATAAGTGCCCCTAGTGACCTCGTGTGGAAAATAAACGAAATATCTGGCTCTAGTAACGAAGTGCGTTTCCATTACCATCATAAGATGGACAAGCGAAATGCTAGGCATACGAACAAGCGGAAGCAAACGCAGGAAGTTCCTGCGTTTGCTTCCGCTTTCAACGTATTTGTTCCTGCCAGGAACAAAGACGTTGAAATAACCGTCGGAAAAAGCCACTGCACTAGAGCCCTTATGATATGCAAGAGGCTGGCTGGTCAAAGATTGGGCTGTAAATCAAATATTCTGAGATGGATGTACACCATGATAAGACCCATCAATACCTATGGTGCGGTTTGCATGGTACAAATGAACCGAATTAATTGCAACTAGGAAACCCCTAAAAAAGGTATAAAGGTTCGCAAAGCAGGGTACTGGAACGGAAAAATGCATAGGTCATAGGGAAAGAAATTCAATCAGCAATTCCACAGTAACGAACCTTATTGACATTCCAAAAAATGTCATGATTAAAGAGCATAACTTCATGAAAAACTTTCAAACGGAGTTAAGTAGCAAAAAAGAGTGGATAGGCGAATCAGTAAACTACATTCCTGAAGAAAATACCTTCAAATTGTACATTGATGAATCGAAAAAAGTGAAGGGACTGGGGAAGGAATCTTTGGGCCAAGAACCAAACTTTCCTTACTGATGGGGCAGTCTATTAGCATTTTCCAGGCGGAAATTAATGCCATAGGAAAATGTGCAGAACGTAATCTCGAAAGGAACTACCGTAACCAAAACATTGCCATCATGTAAGTTCAGCTTGGCTGTCTGGCACTAAACTCATACACCATCAGCTCTAAGCTGATATGGGACTGTGTGTGCAGACTAAACGAACTGAGAAAAAACAACAATGTAACACTTTGTTGGGTACCAGGCTATGTTGGTGTCCAAGGCAATGAAGAGGCACACTCCTTAGCAAGAATAGGTGTAACAACACCCTTAACGAGTTCAGAGCCCTATTGTCGAATAGGAGACAATTGGTCGTATTTATAAACATTGTCTAACTTAAGACAGCAGTTAAAAAAAAAACCTTTCTAATTGTTGCTAAAGTGATCAAACTTTTTATCTGACTTTAGGCCACGCAATCGATTGTCGAAACCTTGACAAATCTAGAAATATTTTTTGAATTGAATTAGCCGGTTCACGTTTCTAAGATCTCACTGAGATCTCATTGAGCAAGCTCCGTCAGCTCCTGCTCCACTGAGCAGAAGAAGAAACATGAACAAAATTTCTCCGCTAGAAGTCAAAACCAATTTCCATCTCTTTTTTATTAATTAATCAACTGCGACAAAAAATAATTGAGCAAGCGAATCCAAAAAATATCAGTCTCAGTTTTTTGACAGCAAAAGTGAGGAATCTCACTGAGGAATTACGTTCAGATTTCTGAGATCACTGAGATCTCAGTGAGCTTGAGAAACCTGAACTGGCTAAATAAATCATATTTCCGACTACTTCAAAATACTTAGACATATCGTTTAAACAGTCAAAAATATAATAAATAACCCCAAATGTGATTAAAAATAAAACAAAACAGAAGAGGCGGCTTGAAGACTGAAAGTCTGGAATAAACTCCCTAATACTACGTTTTCACCGACCAGTAAACCTAGATTTATAGATTTAACATAAAGCTCCTCCCTAATCAAGATTAAAAATAAATCTCATTGAAAAAATTTGTACAGGCAGTCACTGCAAGCTAAGCAGACACCTCAATATTCTTGGCTTAGTGAGCAGTTATACATGCAGATTCTGCAACACCCAGGATGAGACACCGGACCACATTTTGGGTAGTTGTGAAGCACTTGTACATCAAAGACAAAGATATCTGGGACGCCACCAGATAGAAGAGAGTGAAATACCTTCCCTAAAAAGAATCCAAATACTAAGGTTCCATTAAGAAACAAATTTGGTGGATGAGCTGTAAATGAGCAAGCTCATTTGGCTCTAAATGGGGGCACAATAGATCTTAAGGTCGCGGTGCAATTATAAACCCCAAATTATTCATTAATTCATTTATCAGGCTGAGTACCTGTACAAAGGATGCGTTGTATATCAGAATCTAACTCTAAAGTGTCAAATTTTGTATAGTATCACATTTATTGATTTTTTCAAGTTTAAGAATAATGGCGGTCTTTTAAATTAATATACGTCACTCTTGTTATGGATTGCGACCACAATTCTTGTAGTAACGCTTTGATAATAGCCCAAGAACTAGCAACAAGGATACAATTAAAAAGGAAGAACTAATATCTGTCAAATAAAAAAAAAAAAGTTTTACACTCCGGCTCGATCAATTAGCCCATTGGATTAGGTGTTGGCTTTATTTATTTCAAAACCAAAACGTAATGCCTAATTGGTCGAATCTGACTGTTAAATGGACGTTTTTGTATTGGACGGTCAAAAATCTTCATTAAACCAAGGTTTATCCATGTTGCTTTGACATCTAAACCAAAATATTCATACATATTTTGACATTTAAATCAAATCAGTAATTGTTTTTAAAAAGCTCAAAACTCGAAGCCAATATATACAGGGTGATCGGTATAAGATGCACCAAACTGCTGCAGCGAGTAGATTGGGTTAAGACAAGAAAAAAATTATTTGGAAGGGGGGTCTATTTCCCCCCGCTTAGGCAGGAGGGGCAATTTTCTAAAAAATTGACTTAAAACATAAAAAAAAAATATTTAAAAACAACGGTACAATTTAAAATGCCACGCTATACCTTTTTGGAAAGCCAGAAATCTCTTCTTTGATTTTCATTTTAAATTAAGTTGTGTTAGTGAATAGTTTTTGAAAAATTAATTTCCAAACTCGAAATTTTGAAAAAAAAATAAAAAATAAGTTTAAAACTATTTTTTTTTCAAAATTATATGTAATTAAGTATAATTTTTGTTTTCAAAATTTAATGCTCTTATTAATTTCCAATACAAAACTGAAAACCGGATGTTAAAATGAATCTTAGTTTTTGAGAAATTAAAAAAAAATAAAAAGTACTTTTTTCAAGAAAAACACTTTTTTTGGTTTTCCCAAGTTTGATCTGCAAATAAAATAAAAACAAATATGTTTTACCTAACCACAAATAAATATGGAAGGACATTCTTTTTGAAACTTATTTCTAAATTGCGTATCAAATCGTCAATACAAAACGAAGGCAAGTTACTCTCGGAAGAATTGACCGATATGCACTATTGCTACGGTTTAGCAGATGGTTCCAGTCGGGAAGCACAGAGATTGTACGCTGAAGCAGTTTGGTGCATCTTATACCGATTACCGTGTAGAACTAGTTTTTCAGTAAAACTAGCTTTAAAGAAATTTAATAATAAGGCCGTAAAAGTCGTATGTATTTGTTATATTTTTGACTGTTTAGCTTTAGACAGTGTCGATGGACTGTCATGCCAGAGGTGTGGGTTCAATACCAGCCGCTTCCATCTTAAGTTTTTTTCCGGGCTACTGCCTCTTGCGAGGAAGTGACAAATCCTCCAAGAGTATCTCTTGTCATAGAAAAGTGCCGCTCACCAGCCGTTCGGATTCGGCAATAAACTGTAATTCGCCTCCATCCCTGCAGACACGCACACAGGAATGGTTGAGAGTTATAAGTCACTAGGCCCTGGTTCTGCATGAGCCGTTGTGCCACCAAATTTATTTTATTTATTTGTTTAGACAGTGTCTAAGTATTTTGAAACGGTCGAAAATATGCTTTATAATAAAACAAATATTGCATTCGTCAAGGCTTAGACAATCGATTTCGTTGCCCAAAGTTAGATAAAAGTTAGACCACTTTAGCAACAGTTAGGAAGGTATGTTTATTTATAACCAAGATGGCTGTCTTAAGTTAGACAAAGTTTATATAAATACGACCGTAAATTTTTCATTGGTAAAATTTTTGTTAGGTCGGGTGTGAATTCGATTTAAATGTCAATTAAAAATTGTATCCGAGGTCAAAATTTGAACTTTGCACGTAAATATTAATTATACGTACATACATTTGCGGACAAAATTTAGCTCGGTTTTAATCCAATTCACAAATTTGCATTGCGCAACAAATCTTACTTGACTTTATCTTTCTCATTATAGAATAAAGAGAGAGAAATGAGAGAAATTAGGTCTGTCATTTACTTTCCAAATTAAGCTACACTCTTATTTATAAACGTTGTCTAACTTTAGACAGCCGTTCATGTTCTGAATAAGCATTTTAAATTATTACCTAAAGTTATATAACTTTTAATCTAACTTTAGATAATGGAATCTTAACTTTGAAATACCTACGACTGCAAGTTTTTAAAAATTTTGGTTCAAATTATGTTTTTTATTTTAATTTTTGACCTAAGCTGGAAAAAAATTTAAAGTAGGTATTGGAAATCAAAGGAATGGAAATAATTCGTCCAATTTGAAGCAACAGCTGTCAGGTTGCTAGAATTCAGAATTCTACTTAAAGTTAAATTTAGATAACGTATTTATTCTTTTGTAAATATGTAAATATGTTTACACTCGATGTTTTTCTATAAATTCTGGTTAAAACCCGGGAAAAAAGCTGTCCCGGCGGAGGGGCAGTTAAATTTATGAGGTCTTTTTCCGGATGTCTTCAGAATTAAAACACAAATAACTATCTGCTTAGGAATATTACATCAAAAGTAATGCATTAGTTCTCAAAACACGGAGCATGACTTAACATTAAATTAATTTTAATGTCATGTTAAATGAACTATAATTAAGCTAGGTTAACAATAAATTAAAAATTTAAATTTAAAACAATTCACACGCATGTAGTTTTTTCTCCAGAAAATGCAATTGAAGTATGAACTTTTTTTCAACGTGTATATAAAACAAATCGAAAGTAATTACTTCGTTCAATATACGCGCCCGACACAGTCCCGATAACCCGGTTTCTTTTTCCTGCGCTATGTAATTTTACAAATAGATATTAATGTCATATAGTCTAATGATCGACAGGACACGTCATAAAAGTACAAGACATACATAAATATAATTGGTCAACACACCGTCACCATACCTTTACCATATACCTAAAGGGTTCTCGTCAAACTTTATTGTTATCCCTCATTCCCTGGATGGTTGTAGCTTTAGGATATTAGAACTAGGAACTGTCCGTCTGTCATCGTCATTGTCCTCGTCTTCAACGACGACGTCGTAGTTCACATTTGTTCGACTTCCAAGGCCCGATTTTCATTAATAAGAAAACAATTTGTACCCCCGGCCATCGATTTGCTCCTGCAATAACCTCACTTCCTATACCTGACTAAAGTCTTCAAGCTCGCTGCTATATGTGGGGGGTCTGTTCGATGTAGAATTTTTTAATAGTTTGGTACAACTATGATTACATGGATACCTGGGGGTGGTGTATGTCATTCTTTGTGGGACACCGCACGTACAGTGTATAGTGAGAAGGTAAAGGTGTACACACAATTAGTGGCGAGGGGGAGGGGGGGGGGGGGTTATAGTTCAATATATATATTTTTTATTATTTTCTATACTCTTGGTGCTCAGTATTTAGTTATTCAGGATTTTTTTTTCTTTGTACTTCTAGATGTAGATATAAATGTATACATTTTTTTACACGTATATATGTATGTATCTATATTTCCTCTCCTTTTGTGTCCTAACCATGGTGTACCTTTGCCAGTGGCCCACTTAGAATAGGTTGAGTGTTTGTTGGCCCATAGTGGAACACAGGTGGACGGGACACTTTGTAACGACAACACTTTTGGCTTCGACTTTAGTTTATATTTATTATCAATATCGAACGGAAGACACATCCGCCGGTATCTGTCTCAATTATTTTTCATTAAAAAAAATTGTTGGAAAAGAGTGTAAAAATGCGTACACTGCGTTGTAAATCGGGAAAGAAATAAGTGCGTTCAAATATTAGAGTGGATAGCATTTGTATATTAAACAGTGAGCCTTCTAGAAGGCGGGAATTTAAAATGAAGTCATATCATTATTATTTTGTGATTTGTTTTTAATACTCTGACATAGAAAAATTGATATAAAAATTCGAATGAACCAGAAGTTAATATTAAGGAGAGTTAAATTGTACCTACTTAGTTAGTAAATACTTATATTTTAGCGATTACGTTCTTAAATATTAAGAGGGATAGGTAGGTGGATTATTTTGTATCGTAAAACAATCTAGATTATACAACTTGGTATGCACATATTCATAAATTTTAAGTAAAATACATATCTACACACATACAGAGGTATATCTACATATACCAACAACTAGTATCTTCCTTTTGATACCGTTATACTTCTTCACCGAGTTAATATTCAAAATGTGTGATTTTTTTTCAGAAACCGGAAAAAAAAACTTTCAGATTGTTAAAAAAAAAAAAAATTAAAAAAATCTTATTTTTTTATTTGTCTCGAGAACAACTCTTAGGCTAATGTCACACGAGCGTCTTTTTCTGCGCGTTCATTTGGAAGTACGTCCTGAGAACCAAGAAAACTTATAGAAATGGACACATGAGTGTCCTTTATTGGTTTCGTCCGCGCGTCCAACTTTGTCGATTGTTTGAATCTCATGCCGCGCAGATTGTAAAACGGTACTGTCGGAAATTTGTATGGTCACACGAGCGTCCAAATGGACACGCTTCCAGATAATTTTCAGATGACTTTTTTTTGTGTTCTTTATTTTTATTTTTTTAGTGGGTCAATATATTGCTGAAATTTTCGCAGATAGCATAAATAATGTATCCAAAATAAAATTAAAAAATTGATACTTCATTTGATATTTTACAAAAAATTGAATTTATATAGACAAAAAAATTATTGAAAAACAACGACAAAACTTACAATGTCTTGCTATGCTTTTTAAAGCCAGAAATACGTTCTTTTATTATGTTTTTAATTCAAATTATTTGAGAGCATAGTTTTGGAAAAATTAATTTTCAAACTCAAAATTTAGAAAAAATTATGAACAACATTTTGTTCAAACTAATTTTGTTCAAAATTGTACGTCATTAAGTAGTAGTTTTTTTTTAAATATTCGATGCTCCTACCAATTTCCAGTCAAATTTGATGTCTTAATGTCTTTTAATTTTTGAGAAAAATGAAAATAACCACTTCTACTTTACTACATAATCAGTAGAAATGGGATCTTTGGAGCAGCAAAACAACGGATGGAAGACGAATTTATGAAAAACTTACTTTGATGGTTATTTTCAAATTTCTCAAAAACTAGAATACATTTTGACAAAACACAAAAATTTCTTTTTAGGCCCATTTTCTAAAAACGAAACCTAAATATTTATTGAATTTTGAACAACAACAACAACTTAAAGGTGCTAACACCAATTGCTTACGAATTAATTTTGGGTATGACAGCATACTTAAAGGGGCTTATAAAAATGCTGATGCTCCAAATGCAATTGATAAACAAACAGCACATCTAGACCTGTGACGTCAGTGGTCAACGGTGGCAGAGTACGTAGTGTACACAGCTTCGAAGACTGAGCAAATCTGATGCGCGGGTTCAAATACCGCATGATGTGTAGAAAGTTTTTCAAATAAAATTGGATTAAAGCTCAGCACCACTATAAAGGAGACTGATGATAGGGCTTGGCACCCCTTGAAATAGCTATATCTCTAGCCAAACAAAAATAAAACGAATTAAAATACCCAAAATTAATTCGTAAGCAATTGGTGGTAGCACCTTTAAGTTGTTGTTGTTGTTCAAAATTCAATGAAATTGACGGAATAAAGATTGGTCAAGTCTAATAAACTGACATTCTATAGTATAAATAATACAATACAAATAATAATAACTAAATATTTATGTTTAACTTAAACGCTTATGTTTCACATTTTCCTCAGCATAAACTGTCACATAAGTTCAAAGGTATGTTAAAGTTTAATATTTATAAGTCTCGTTGCAGCAAATGGCCCTTAATAACGTAAATTTTTGAAATAAATCAGTTTGAAAAAATTTTTTTGACTTTTTTTTCAAAAATTTAAGTTTGAAAAGTAATTTTTGAAAAACAGTTCACTATTACAACTTAATTTAAGAATAAAATAAAAGAAGACATTTATGGCATTACTTAAAAGTATAAAATGTTGTTGTAACGGTTTCCGTTGTTTTTTTATATAATTTTTTTTTCTAATTTAAGTCAATTCTTTGGAAAATTGCCCCTCTCGTTATTTTTAATTTTCTCAAAAATAAAAATTTAATTTTCTCAACAAAAATACTATTTAATAACGTAAAATTTTGAACAAAATTAGTTTGAGCACAATTTTTTGATAATATTTTAAAAAGTTTTAAAAATTTCGCATTGATGTGAGCTGGTTTTTGATCGCATCTTTATCGCGCGATAAAAGCTATCGTGATCGCCACCGCCATCGCTTAGGTTTGCGCATAGCTTTAAGGTCTATTATCGTTATTTCAAAATTGTATTCGTTAATATATTTTATATTTTTTTCTATTTGAAAGACATTTCTGTTTTTTCTGGATTTTGGTCGACTTTTGTCGAAGAGACTTTTTTCGAAAAGACTCTCGCAATTAGCCCCTTAGTTTTCGCCGTTTTAAAAATAAGTGCAAAAATCAGTTAGGCCACTATGGTTCTGATGTCCTCATATAACATATCAAACATTTAGAACTACCCGACCTTTCATAGGGTAACCCCCTTAATTTTGTCTCTATTTACTCGACTATACTGGTTCCAAGGTTATCCATTATACCGAACGCTCTGTATATTTAAAAAATTACATCAACCTGAAAGCACTACGGCGATTAAAAATTTACCAAATTAATTTTTCAATTTGTATCCTTAAATTATAGAAGAACTCATTTCTTCTCCCCCAATCAGCATCAGAAACAATTTTGTTTAAACAGAATACATACCAGATTAACTAGCTCTTTTTTTTCTTTTTAAGATAACTTATTTCGTAATCTGTTATCTTTTTGACCAAATCGTGTCTAATATCTTCAAGGCAGATAGATATGTTATCTTAAATTAACACCAATATAAATTGTAGAAACTGATTCGAAGTAAACCTTAATAAGTAAGACAATTGTTAGGTAATTTACAATGCATACAAAGGAAAATTTAAAAATTTTCCATATAAAAGGTATTCGCCCGCTTCCTCAGAATTGTTATCATTTAATACATAAACAAAAAATATTGCCACTTAAAAAATCACCCCACTGACTTAAAAATACCAAATGTGTTTTTAAGTCTTCACAAAATTGATACATTTCTAGAAGACAACTTTTAGTCCTTGTGTTTTGAAGATAAGCCTGCGCTGCCTGCCACATCAAAACAGTGTTATCATAGTCTAAGTGAAAGCTAGGCGGCGATTTAGCTCTAGCGCCCTGGGTGGCTCCCATGCTGCCCTGCTGGAGACTCCATTGAATTGAAGACTCTCTGATGTTGACGACACTTTGTTCCATCAAGACTTCGCTAGTTGCCACGCAATTCAGTTCTCGTGAATGTTTTTTGTAATACATACAAAGAAGGTCACTTTTATTGTATTAAATTTGTTTACAATCTTTAAACGAACCCATTTTTAGGTCCATACTGGCCTTATTAAAACTTAAAAAATCTTTTTTTTTAAGTTGTATTATTTTAAGCTTAATTTTGGTGTAATTGATTCCATTTAAAATCCTCATCAGCGAAACGGAGCTATAGACTTCTAAATCCTTCATATATTTCTCTATGTCACTATGAACGCCATCCACTTCCTGTACTTGAGAATGTCCTGGTTCAGAATACTTGTGTGTTATTGTTTCTATATTTGTATGAGATTCCATGAATTTAAGTATAACGACACCATTCTATTCTTATTTTGTGGAACACAAGCATCGGACCACAAAATTATCTTTTTTATTTTTTGAAAGGTCTTTAAAAACGTTTGTTAAAATAATGCTGATACAAGATGCGATGTCATTGCCTGAACTGTCACTTAGCGTTTCATGCCAAGTTCCACAGTAAGTTACTCTGTTATTTTGACAAAATCCAGTCAAATTATAGACAGCATACTTACGCCTATAAAAGTACCTTGAAACATTTGCTTTAGGGAGACCAAAAACATGCTGAAGGTCGTAAGCAATTAACCGCCGTGTCTTTATACTTATTCTTTCGATCGATATCGCGTTCAGCATTTGCTTCATTGTGATAACTGCGATGTAAATTGTAATCTTGTTTTTTAGAGGCACTTGGTTTTTTCTTAGCTGTAAACTTTGCACACTTTCCGGTAAATATTACAACTGAGAGGCTTTTTTACTTTCTCCACATACATTTAGGCCGGCTTCGAGGTATTGTTTTTTTTTTTGTATTCGCTCGGTAATAGTGGGGTTCCATTACTGGAAACGTTTTTATGTGTTCTTTTACTAATTTAATATCCCGTTCTGGTGTGATATTTTTAATACATTTTCCATGTTTCGGTGAAGAATGAGTACCTACCCGTTATATTATATTTTGTTGCGAAAAAGTAGTATATGCGATTCTGCGAAATGTCAAGCGTCGACAAAAAGAATTTTTGACATACATCTAATAAGTGATTGTCTTTTTCAAAGAAATAGCTGAATGCAAACTTTTTTCTCGATTCAGTTCTGAGTTTTTTTTTTTTCGTTTTGGTTCCAGTCTTTTTACAAATTTGGAATAAAATTGCCCCTTTTCGGTATCTTTTAATGTTTAAAAGGCATTCAATATTTTTTCGCGATCTTCATCCAAAAATTTTGTAAAACAATATTATAACTGCAAGTAATGTTGCAACTGGTCGAAATTTAGATTTTGCGTTCTCTACGCTTTCGACGATTTACATCTTCATATTCCTTTCCACTTTGACGCATTCGCTTTTGTAAATTTTTATTTTCCATAACGAGAAATTTTTAATTCTTTTCTTACCCGATCTATTTACAGTTTTCTTCGGTGAGAAATCCGATTCTTGCTCAGATATAGGGGGATTTTCTGATAACTCATTTGCCAATGCTGCTGGCCCAGTGATTCCTTGTTCAGACGATATAGTTACTTCCGAAGCATGAAATTCTGATATAACAAAATCTTAATACTACAAACCAAAAATAATTTGTGATAAACAATAAAAAATAAACATGATGTTTGTAATAATACCTTAAAAGTGTTTTGGGATATTGCTCTAATTTCTTCTCTTTGTGTTGAACTTTCAGGAGTTTCTGATTCAGCAACAGCAGGCTTATTATTTCGGATTTCATTATTTTTAATAATACTGAAATGTAAGATTCTGTTAACATTAATCATAAAAATAGGCAGGAAATAATTTTCCACACTTACTTCAAGGGATCGATTGTAATCCTATGATCTGGAGAGGATATATCAATATCATTCAAAGCCCTGAAAATAAGAGAAAGAAGCTTAGAAATAAAATACATGGCCATTAGTTTCGTTTATTACATTAAAATCTCACCCAGCAATTCAGGTTCGGGGGAAGATAGATATTCAATTCCCTCCATTAAACTGTAAATAAATCAGAAATAATATATAAATATCAAATTAAACACTATTGTAATAGTATTGTGATAAAGAATGGAGTCTTTAGACTCCATTCTTTATCACAATGCACAACAGGAACTGACGTGCTTAATCGCCGAAAGATCAGGACTGAATGAGAATTTACTCAAGTGCATCAATGGTGATCTCGATAGATATTGAACAAGATAGAATGAAAGATATTGAACAAAAACTACAACTAATTGCATGTTGAACAAAATAGTTTTTTTTTTTAACATAACCGAACACATATCATTTTGTTCAATAGCCTACAAATTTTAAATGAAATAATTTGAACAAAATAGAAATGAATGAAGTTCATACGCATATTGAACAAAACATCCACAATTGTGGATATTGAACAGGAATGAAATTATGAGGTATTTTTTTAGAGATTGTTCAATATGATACAAAACGAATTAATCTAAGTTTATTGTACGAATTAATCTTAGTTTATTGAAGAAACGTGACACTAAAAATGTATGGAAAAGTTTCTTATTGAACAAAACAGTTCTCCCTAACTTGAAAACTAAAACAAGATAGAACAAAATGGTTTGCGCCAATCGAAAGAGCGTCCCCAAATTATGAAGACTGCATTGCATACCTAGTTCGAATTCGTAAAAATTCAACTTTTGAACTCCGGTGACGATAATGACCGACTGTTTTTTCTTTATTAAAAAAAAACTGCTTAAAATTATCAAAAAAATATTTTCGGCTCGAATATCTTGAGAACAACCAAAGATTTTAATTTCGGGCTAATTTTATTCTATACACTATGCCATAGTTGATAATAGGTAGATTTTGTAAAACAATTCAATTGACCTTTAAACAATAAAAAAAAAACAAGAAACTGCTAAAAATTAATGAAAAACATTTTGGGTATCACATGTATTTAGAGCAAACATCAGCCCAACTTTTGTCTTCACTTAATTGCACAACTGATAAGTTTTTCTAAAATTTTGAATAGGTAAATTTCTTATGAAAAACATTATCGGGTATCCATTTTCAAAGGGAAAAGCAATGGGAAGTTATCAGTTTGGGTCACACTCAGCATCTTTTTATTTTTTTAAATAATTTAATTGAAAAACTGTTACAAATAGCTTTAAAGAAAAAGATTAATATAAAATAAATTTTAAAAAAAATAAAATAAAATTAAATTAAATAAAATGTGCAAAACTTATCATATAAATTAGGCCTTACAGGCATCTGTTAGTGACCTATGAAGAAACCGGTTTTGGAAAAAAAAATGCTTTTGCCAATGGAACTAGAACGTGTGGGTTGTGGGGGCATATCTTCTTATGATGTTGTTACGCGTACTACATGCATTTCTTAATTTTAAATTAAAAATATTCAATGTTGATTTACCCTGCAATATTGTGATGTCACAGGACCGCATCACTACTATACACAAACACAAACAGGTACATTTAGTTGCTCCCATTCCGTTGTTGACGCATATTAATTTTCTTATCAATTTCTCATTATGTCTGCTATCTTATCTGAATAAAATGTTTGCCCAACTTTAAATACAAAAATGCAGTAAGAAATTCATACCGGTGGTTTTCTAAAAGTACTACAAATATCAGTCCGTTTATAATAATCGTATCTATGTATTTAGGTTTAACTAAGCCACAAAAAAAAAAAATACAGAGCAGATAACAAAATTAACTTTTATTATTTTGTGTGTGAGACCGTTAAAGGTAGGTAGGAAGGTAGTTAAATTTGTTAGTGTTAAATATAAAATATGAACCCCGATAAGACTACAAGATAACAAAACTTATCTCGATTCAGATACATGCTCTTTTTTTTTTTTGTTCGAGTTCATTTTCACTGAACGAAACAATCAGTATGATATTACGACGATGAAAAATAGGTGCTAAATTCCGTTAAGGCGTTTTAAAAAAAATAATTGTCATTCGATAGACAAGAATACTGTTAATTCCCAAAAATTCATCTGATTGGTGATTTTATATTTTTGAAAAGCATACAAGCTGAGGTTAAAATTTGTGTGGACTTTTATTTCCTGTGTTGTTGTTTTCAATTAAATTTGACCAATTTTATGTACATAACTCCTTACCTCCGTTGCGTCGTCGCCGTCGGTCGATAACGTTCTTCGAAAGACCAAGCTACTTACTACCTACTAATTCAAGTGTAAAAAAAAAATACAAAATATTATCATTCCCAGCTGCAAAAATAAAAAAATGTAATAAAATAATTTATTCATTCAATTAGAAAAATTTAAAGTGTATATCTACTTCATTACTGGTCTACCAACAAATAAAATAATTATGTATTATTAATTTTTGTAATCTCGAAAAGTTAAAATCCCCATAAAATAGTCGTATTAAGTGCGGTTATCAACCAACTTACTCACGTGGGTTATGTTTTCTATCTTTTTTAATAATTTACAGAAATTATACCTATAGAAAAAAAATAAACTGAATAAAAAAGCCACCAACACAATCAAGTTGACCAAAATATATTTTTGTATAATTCACCCTATACAAAACACATTTTCTTTATATTAAATAAAAAATAGTTAAAGTAAAAAAAAAGATATTTACATCAACACATGTAATAATGTTGAAATCGTTCGATATAACCGGAGGAAATTTTACGGAATTTGTGAACGTCGGTGTGGTAGCTGCTCTGGCAACACCTGTTGCCGTAAATAATAATAATTTGGCATTAATGAATATTAATAATATCAATAAACAAATTTCATTGGATAATAATAATCTATCATCGATGAAAAGTTCAAAAATTCGTCCACATCCGTATTTACTGCGAGAACAACAGCAACAGCAAATACATCCGATATTACATCAGCAACAACAACAACAACAACAACAACAACAACAATTACAAATACAACAACATCAATTGCAGTTGCAGTTGCACCAATCACATCAGCAAAGACTACAAGAAGGAGCAACTATTGCAGTTGTGAGTAGTGTTGATGGTGAAACAAATTCGATTGGTGGATTTGGATTGAGTACGATGAACGCTTCACCACCGTCGGCTTCGACTAGTGTTGCTATAGAAGGAAGCGAAAATACGTAAGTGATTTTTATATTGTTAAGTAAAACATAATTGGGCCAATAATCAAATTTAGTTATACATAATAACTTAAATTCTGCAGTGAAATTAACCATAACGTTATGAATGCTAAATAATTAACCATACATAATATTCTCAATTTTTTGGAGTCAATTTGATATATGGTTCATTATTTATTAGCCACGAAAATATTTACGTAATACCTTGAACTTTTTATTATTTATAGCCCATTCCATTATGGTCCATTTTAATGAAATATTTAAATCGTAACTAAATTGATTATTGGTAGGGCCCAAATGACCACTTAATCTATAAAAAAAAATCTCGAAAATAAAAATCTAGAAAACAAAAATGTAGAATTAAAAAAATCTCGAAAACAAAAATCTAGAATTAACATATTAATTTTTGAGACAATGTTTACAATTCGCGCGCGCGAAATTGTAAACATTGTCTTAAAAATTAATATATTATTTCTAGATTACTTGCTTTTTGCTCTTTAACAGTGAAATAACCCCCCAATCCAAAAATAAAACAACTCCTCAAAATGTTTTTTTTGAAGTCCCCAAATTCAAAGATGAAATAAATCCCCAAAAGCACATGAAATAAGTCACCAAACAAAAAATTAAATAAGCCTCCAAATAAACAACAAAATTACGGCGTATAAATCGTGTGGTATAGGATTTTGGGTAGGTGCGAGGTTGGGTGTATCTGGATTTCAGGAACCTTTGAATTTATCGTATATATCCAATGTCAACAGCTGTTTTCTAAATATATGTACATAAGGGTGTCCGTTATTTCCCAAACTCTTTTTTTTGGATCGGCCAAGTTATAAATCGAAAGTTTATGCGCTACGAAAAATTTATTGACCAAAAAAAATTTTGTCCGATGTCATTAACCCGTACCTGCCATACATTTCCCATACAAATTTGTATGGAGATTTTGCACTTTTTATGTTTTATTTTTTTTTCTCTCCAAATAATGTAGATATTCTTAATTTTTTTTCTGATTATTGTTTTTCAACTACTCCTTTAAAAAACCACATCCAAAAATCTATGTAAAAAGAAAAATTTATAATTTATTTCGAATTTTAAAAATTTCACTAATTTGTTATTCCAATTCTGTTTTTTGATTCTTTTAAAATAATAAAGCTTTTAATAAAAAAAAATCAAAAATTTTGAAAAACAAAATATGTACATATGTAAATTTTTTTTTTTGTATTTATTTCGATTTTTTAAAAAATATCAAATTTTTACTTTTTACCTTTTTGATACTTAAAGGTTTTTTTAATCTTTTTTTTTTAGTGGCCCAAAGTTGCACATTTCATTTTTTCAGACATGATAATATAATGCATCATAAAAAATCACATTACCTAGGTACTACTGTACGACTGCAGCAAATTTTTATAAGAACGAAATAAGTAACCAAATTTGCTGATTGAATTTGGGGACTTATTTTATCATGAACCTCCCAATTTAAAAATAAAATAAATCCCCAAAAACCGATGAAATAAATGTAATAAGTTTTATTTGTGTCTAAATTCCCAAAATAAATAAAAATAAATCTAGAATAATTTTTATTTCGAGATTTTCGTCGAGATATTGTCTTTCTAGATTTTTGTTCGTTCTAGATTTTTGTGCATTCGAGATTTTTGCATTTTAGATTAAAATTTTTTTTTCGAGATTTTTGTGGTTCGAGATTATGTCATGATTCCAATTATGTGACAATAACCTTGTATTTTATAACTTTTTATGTACATAAAGTACAAATCCATGGTAACTTTACTTAAAATTTCTTAATATCAGTTACTGGTTTTTGTATGTAGCTACTTGTTATTAAAATTACACAAAATAATAAAAAATTTGTACGGATTATTTAAGTGCCAACTTCATTATTTTTCTAAAAAAAATACTGTTTAAAACTTTCATTCTTAATTCCTTAAGTAGGTACATACTATGAATTAATTTTTAATTTCTTTACTTCTAATTCCTTCTTATTTAAAAATTTGACTAAATAAAAATAAGAAAGAATTAGAAGTACCTACTTTAGAAATTAAAAGTACTTTAGGAATTAAAGAAAAAAATTAATAGTAGGTATAGAAAAGTGCGGCTTACATTAGCTGTTCGGATTCGGCAATAAACTGTAGGTCCCCTCCATTCCTGCAGGCAAGCACACAGGAATGGTTGAGAGTTTAAGTCACTAGGTCTTAAGTCCTTCATGAGCCGCCACAAAATTTATTTTTTTATATCATTTGACTGGAGATCTAAAACATTTATTTATTGTATTCGTCTATTTTTCTGTAGGTAAATAAACATATCCTCAGGGTGATTAAACTAAAACTCGTATGGGTAGGTGTACATAAAACTACAGTTTGAGTGAGTGGCCAACTTTTCTCTTTATAATATAGTAACTACAACTAGGTGTTTTTCATTTTGTTTCTTCCGAGTAGAGCATTGATCAGAGCCTGAGCGATTAAATCCCTCCCGATATGTTTTCAATACCCCTTGACTTGCCATTCGTGCCCTGCCTGACGTAGACTAACCGAACAATATAATTATAAAAACATACTTTACACTGATCTCTTACCCTGAACCTCAGTGGGGATTTCAAAGTTGTTTTTACATCCAGGCAGGATTGGAAAGATTACGTCATGGTGAGAGACTTTGACACAAATACTTTCATTTATGATTCAAAAATTAATATCTTGAATATCTCTAGATCTTATCTGCTACGCAACTTTGTAAGTTTTTTTTTTCAGACGGAATTAGGGAAGCATGCAATATACTCAAACCCTAACCTAAACCTATTACCATCTCAACAGACAGCTGCCAAAGCAATTGCCTCCAACTTAATCATTTTCTAAATTGGTTCGGCAATGCCGGGATGAGCCCTCGAGTCTGAATCTTAACCTCTAGGACACACTGATTGGAGTTCCAGGTCACTGTTACATTGAGGATAACGAGTAGACAGACGATATGGCTAGGCCTTTCATAGCAATAACTTGAGGAAAAAGTCAACATTCCTCTTGGAGTTATTAAGGGCAATATTTTCTCAATTTTTCTCACTGGATCAAATCTTAGCTTGCTGGTGGTCATAGTGAACCCAGGTGAAACACAGCCAGGGTCGTTGCAACCTTTTCCGGAGCCCGACACTTGCCAATCGGAGAACATGCGGCGAAGCTGAGCATTCCTCACAATACTTATTGTCGTTGCTTTGGGGACGAGAAGAAAAAAGAAAACAGTCATTAATTTCCTTTGCAGATGTCCCGCTTTGGCTAAAGCGAGATCACAATCATTTGGAAAAGCATTTCTTAACGACTTCAACGAACTATCCGAACTGAAATTCAGATACCTGATCTCCTTTCTCAACGCAACGAAATGGCTCTATGACAAACTCGGTTTTGTCTGTACCGTTTTTCTATATTTCTTAGTCGGACTCTGTAACGTGGCCTGGTTGCATAAAATAACATTACAAATCTTCAGATTTAAAATTGCATACTTATAACTAACATGCTTAAAATAGGCATTCTTATAATACTCTACAATAATAATTACCTAATAATAATGAAAATAAATAATAAAAACTAAGCATACTACCAACTTCTACGCATAATACCTATGTAGGGAAGAGGTGACCATGCACACCTCCTCAACCTCAAACTGTCCAACATCACCATCACTTATGACGAACTATGAACTACATGGAACTACACATCCATAATTTCCATTATAAATCTCATATAGGTTAAATGTCCACATAAGCATCTGAAAAGATAAATAAACAAAGATCAGATACAACATTATAAAAACTACAGGATTGCAGATATAAACCTTTACCACACAGCCAAAGCAACCAAGGAAAAAAGTACTTTGGTGGCATTTGTTTACATCTGCGTATAAAAAAAAAAAAAAGCGATAAACCACAAGTACTTACCTTCTTATAAAACTTTCAAATGTAATCAGTAATCTGTAATCTGAAACACAAACAGAGAGTAATTAAACATTTCTTTTACAATATATAAGTATATTAATAAAATAAAATATTATTTCTTACCAAAAGCTCGACCATGTACCTCCACGTTTTGAATTCTTTTCACAAACAATTTTGACATAAGATCTTACTAATGATATTAGTTTTATCTCACTCTTAAGGGAGCAGAAAAGATCAGTTTTCTCGCGACGGCCATTTTTTTTACGGCGAATTCGTACAAATAATATATTATACATTGGTGAAATATACAATGTAATAGATTTTTATAAGGTTAGGTAATATATAAATCTTAGGAAACAAAATACCTATCGTCGGTTACTTTCAAAAAAGGAAATAGTAAGTCAGAGGGAAGTGGCAATGAATAATATTATTCGAATGATAGAATTAAAAATGTGATAATGATGATGCTGTGATATTAGATATAAGTTAGAAATAGATTTAGTAGGATAATGTTAGTTAATAGTTAGACAATAGTATTGAACACTAGCCTTACATAGGAAGCCTAGGAGGGAAAATGAGACAGAAGAACGATACTGATATGTGAATAAAGTATCCACCTACCCTTGCAGTTATAAACTTATTTACTTAGATAAAACAAAGAAATATGAAATACATAATAAGGGTCTTTGTGCGCTGAAAGACAAAGGGTAGGCAGATGACTTGCGAATTTCAGTCAGTTTTGTCGGATTTTTTTTCTTTGAAAAAAGTTTTTTTTGATACAAAAAGTATTGCTTTATTTAGTTAAAGTTTAAAGTTTATTTTTTTGATCAGAATACAAAAAAAATAAAAATCTCGAAACAAAGTTAAAAATATTCTTAACAAACGAACATACAAAAAAAAAAAAACACATAAAATCCGAAGAAATAAAATACGATAGTGAACATAGTGTTCCACGATTTTTTTTGAGTTCTGGAAAGCCTCTACAGACCAAAAAAATACCAAACGAAACTTAAGAGTGATTACAATAAAGCAGAGGTATGTCTTACTTCAAAAAAGATTTAGAAAATAGTGCCCTAATTTGTGTTACGCTTACCCGTCTAGGTACTCATTCGTGATCCTAGGGGCTCCGCAATTACAGTGGACACAATAAGTGCCTCTGCCCCCCTAAAAAGGTTTAAGGTGTCCTGTCAATAGCAAAACCTACAGCAAAGAACATTGAAGTGCAGAGCAAAACTAGAGACAATAAAGATACTAGAAATTGTTTAATATCATTAAGAAGAGTAAAATATTGATTCCCTGAAGAACATAGAGTAGCCGCTTAAATCCCAAGCATACGTATCCATTTCCATATATATACGTATATGAATGCATATATATATATTTCTACGTATGAAGATTCTCGAAGATCACCAAGCAGTGAATAAAAAAAAAGAGAAACAAAACTTAAACTTATGAACTAAAGAAAGTGAAATCTTGAAACAAGAATAATTCAATTTAGTTTTTCTTTAGTGCTAAAGATTTGAAATTAACTATAATTTTTTTAATTTTTTTCAAGTAACGTAAAATCGAAATAATTTCGTTTTTTTATTAAAAGTGTAAAGACCGATCTATTTTTAAAGAGTTTAATTTAATCGCGTAAACTAATATTTTAGTAAAAATAATTCTCCAGTTCCTGATCTGTGCTGCCGGCAGGACGTCGAGGGAGGAGTTAAAAAACGTGAGTACACCACATATATATATATATAAAATTTGTCCTGGGAGGAACAAAGCAAATGCCCAGTTAATTCGCATAACTTTTAAACATAGATATCGGTTTCCTTTTTTTTAATTTTTCATTTAATTTTGCCTTTTTGATTATTTTTAATTTAGATTATCATTTTGATCAAATTTAAGATTTTTTTTACTGTTGAATAAAATTTGTAAATTTTTGAATTTCAAATGAAATATAGATTTTGTTATTTAATAACAAGGTAAAAACAAGAAAAGTCCATCAAGATGATGCAGTGCTAAAACAAAGCGTTCGGTGTGTGAAGAGCCTTGCCAGGCCGTCTGCAAGGTAACCATTATGACAGGACATAATTAGACGATGATACTACATAGCTGAAGAGCAAGATAGGGGCTATCTTCCATAACATAGGCCAAGGAAGGTAGCGAAGGATATGTCTCCGACATATGGGAGGGTTGGCCAAGCTATACCAACAACATTAGGTAAAACCTTGCTGATCTTAGCGAACCACTGTCTTGGGGAGACAATGGAATGGGGTTGTCATTCTCTTGAAAAGATAGATAGGAAACAAATTAGATTTTATATAGTATTAGATGGGGGGTTAGTTTTACTTACTAGGTCTTAGGTTAGATATAGTTTAGGTTGTAGGAAGTCTTGTTTCTATCCTACTTCAAGAAAGAGTTACATCCCCAATTTCCGTCCTTTCGCCAAGGCAATGGCAAAGGTAAGTGAGTGTGTGTCTCTTCATTTTCCCTTCTCTTCATCGTCCGTTCAATTGTCCGTCTGGTTTTTTTTTTGATTTAGAGTATTAGCTTTCTTCTTTTTCCTTTTTTTAATTAGTATTATTGGCATGAGATAAAAATGAAAGTGAGCGTAAGCTGTTGTATTTGGGACAAGAACTACCCCGTCCGACGAGTTTAGCTGAGCCGAGACAAGCATGCCGCCGTCCTAGAATATAACATCAAAGTTGCCCCCGTGGCTTTTTACTAAGCTCATTTCAATGGCGCCCAACGAATTTTTTTTTTTCTTTTCAATCCCGAGACGTATTGCAACTTCAAAGGGACGATTTTCCATGGAAGGTCGTCACCTTGGACTTTCAATAGCCTCTTTCACCATCTTTAAAATTTTACTTTTCTATCCAATAAACATACTCACAAGCCGTATATACTCTTGCATCCATCTCATTAGTCTGAAAATTTCTGCCCAAGATATAGGTCAGTAGAACCAGTATTTCCGTGAGGAAATTCGAAGACTGGTGCAGATGCAGGAGTGGGACGAGTATGAAGGGCCATACGCATCACGCTGTCCTGGAAGATAAGGCACAGTCCAATTTCCAGAGAGGCGTGAGCTTTGGTCTTGAGGACTCGTCCGTGTTGATGCTTAACTGGAAAGTCATGCCAGCCTTCTATCAGGGTTCTTCACCTGTTGCAAGTAGTGGCAGGAAAGGAACGTTATGCATCAACACTCGCTCTGGTCAGGAAGGTTCCAGCTATGAACAGACAGACTCGACAGACAGGACAGACTGACTTTACTTCCTTAAAAGATAAGGATATCTGGCATAGGATCTTCACACACCACCGCAAAATAATATTAAACCACTTCAACAATATAAAATCACAAACATTAGAATCAACAACACTACCAAAATATATAAATAGTAAAGAAAACATTTTTTTTTTAAATTTCCTTTTTTTTATTTGAGATTGATTTTGGGATTTATCAGGAATCTTATTTCTCTCTTTCAGTTTTTTTATTTATCAATAATTTTTTTTTACATTAATTATACTTTGATTTTATTTCTTTTTGAATTCCTAATAGTTTTATCCTTGAATTATTTAAAAGAAAATTATAAAGTTTTTTTTTTTTTGAAAAATTTTATGAATTTTTAAATCTTTTTGTTTACTTTTGAATTTTTTTTTTGAATTGACAAAAGTTTCAAATAGTGAATATAGAGTTTTCCTTTTTGGAGTTTTACCCCGTTATTTATATTTTTTTTGTTTTTTTTTTTAAATACATTCTTTTTGAATTTATTTTTTTTGTTATTTTTCTTTTACTTTTTTCTAATAATTGATTTTTGAATTTTACATTTTTTTATTTTTATTTCTTTTTTTTTATAAATATATTCTTTTGGAATTTATTTTTTTTTGTTACCTTTTTTTTACTTTTTTCTAATAATTGATTTTTGAATTTTACATTTTTTTTTTATTTTTATATCATTTTTTTTTATAAATACATTCCTTTTGAATTTTTTTTATTGATTTTTGAATTCTCCATTTTTTTTAATTCTTATTTTCTACTTTTTACAAATACATAGTTTGAAATCATTTTTCTATCATTTTTTTTAAATTTTTTTTTTATTTTTACATTCCTTTTTTTTTATAGAAATACATTTTTGAGTACTCTTTATTTTTTTTATTTCGCGTTCATACGAGTATTAGTAATTTTAAGAAATCATGGGAGGTAGGAGCAGAGGAGCTATTAGTAAAAATACCTTACCGAGAACATGTACTAGGTATCCTCTTAGGAATCTTTTAGGACAGGCTGAAGACAGGGCACCTGTACCAGGGGACAATCCCAGTGCAATGTCCACACTTAACGACAACGCTCTGAGTAGGTCACTAGATGAGAACCCACCAGGCGCATATGGCCCTGATGTGACCCTGCCGAGAGGTAGATTCCAAAGTGAGTCTGTGAGGGAATTCACACATCGTCGACCAACGATTGAGGAGGTCAACGAGAATAATAGCCTTCACGGCCCTGAAGATGATTATGATATTCTCGATCAGATCCGTCTGATACAGATCGAGGAGAGAACTGTCCTTGCAGATATGGAAGCTCTTGATCGAAATACGCAACGTGAACGTACGCGCAAACAATATGATTCCAACGTGGATTTCATTAGAAGAGTATCTGACGTGAATTCAGAACCTCCAGATCGTAATGCTCAACGCAATAGAAATCGTCAATCGTATGAGACAGATACAGACTTTATCAGAAGAGTTACCGAGGAAAGTATTTCCAATAAGATAGAGACCGCGGTAACAGCAGCAGTTCGGGAATGTAATGATAGGACGTTGAATATGTTCCATGAGGGCATGAGTAAGATGTTCGTCACTATGGAAAACAAACTTAAGGAAGTTAATAAAAAACTAAGTGAGCTAGAAAATGCTTCGATGCAATATGTTTTACCCCCTCAGGGCAGACAATCTGAAAATATACTTCCGCCTAGACCTGTGGTGCCAGACCCAGCAATCCCTCAGAACGTACCAATACTACGTCATACCTCTAATATGAGGTTACCAAGAGATACTCAAAATTTTAGGGATACTAGACGGGTGGATGTACACAAATGGGGAATAAAGTTTGATGGGACATCTAAGTCTATGCCTGTTGAAAGTTTTATTTTTAGGGTTGAGACAATTCAAAGAAAGTGTGCACTGAGCAATGAAGATCTGTTTGCTAACTTTCACCATTTGTTATCAGGGGCTGCCCAAATTTGGTACTGGCAGTACCTTGAAGAAAATGCAGGAGACGTAATGCTCAATTATCACGATTTAAAATCTGAATTATTAAATCAATTTAAAAATAAAAGAAAGGATCCTGAAATTCTACGTCAAATAATGGACAGAAAACAACTTCCTCATGAAACCTTTGATGAATTTTATAGTGATATTAGGGCCTTGTTCTTGCAAATGCGAAATCGGCCAAGTGAACAAGACCTTATAGGAATCTTAATGCCTAACATAAAAGATAGAGTTGCTAATCTCATCTTTAGCAGTTCAATTAATTCAATTCATGAATTAAGAGAGCAGTGTAGGCGAGCTGAAATTCACATAGCAGCTAGAGAGGTTAGATTTAGAAAAAATGTAAGTGAGGTAGACTATCGAAATCATGAAAGACAGGAAGAAGAATGGTCAAGAGAAGATAGCTCTTGCGTCACAGAAGATGACGAATATCATATAGCTGCCATTCAGCAAAATAAAAGCAATTTAAATTATAATAAGAAAGTTACAGGTCCACAAAAGAAATTTGAAAAAGATAAAAGGCATGTAAGTGGAAATGGACATTTGAAAGAAGTAGAAGTGAATAAAGCGACTTGTCCCTCGAGCTTTCATGCCATGACATGTTTCAGTTGTGGACAGGGTAGCATTTCTTTCAAATGTGCCTCATGTTTGGGAAAAGTTCAAGTCGGGAGTGCGTCCGGGAATCAACTACCGACGAAAAATCCTCTTCCCGGGAACACGAATCTCTCGGAAAAGTAATTATCCTAAAAAGAAATGAAAGTGAAAACACGATTAAAATAAGACCTGACACAACTCCTAGAAAAACTCTCCACCAAAGACTCGTCGATTACCAAGAAGCAAGAAAACGAGTTTTTGGTGAAGAGTTAATCAAAACTACAAAAAAATCCAAAAATTATAAGAAAATTTTAAAATTACGGGAAAAATGTGCAATAAGTAGGTTTCATAAGAATAGGATAGAATCATCGATTATTACGAATACGGACGATAGTAGGCCATATACTAAGGTGTATGTCGATGGTGAAGAGATGCTCGGCCTACTAGATAGCGGAGCATCTGTAAGTTGTTTGGGGAGTAGTGCAATCGATTTTGTAAAAAATCATAACATAGAAATTACAAAAATGAACATAGGTATAAGGACAGCTGACGGAAATAATCAAGATATAATTGGTAGATTCAGAGCAAAGGTTTCATGGGGAAAGAATACTCAGGTAATGGAGCTATATGTCGTACCTGGTTTACAACAAAGGCTATATTTGGGCGTGGACTTTTGGAGATCCTTCAAGGTAGCTCCACACATCATCAGTTCTCTAGACACGCCATCGCCGATGGGAGAACAAAATCTAGATCCCGTAAGGCAACTTTCACCAACGCAAGCTGGAGAATTAGAGCGGGTCAAACTGCTGTTCCCTTCGTTTGCAGTGTTGGGATTGGGTAAAACAAGTCTAGAAGAACACGTCATTGAGATGGAAGACGAAAGCATTCCCATCAAACAACGACACTACCCAATCTCACCTGTAGTACAGAAGCTCATGTACGCGGAACTCGACCGAATGCTCGCACTAGGAGTGATTGAAGAAAGCAACAGTGCTTACAGTTCTCCAGTTGTGCTGGTGAGGAAACCTGGAAAGAACAGACTTTGCTTGGATTCACGTAAAGTGAATGCAGCTACCAAGAAATTCGCATACCCTCTGCCACATATAGAAGGTATTATTAGCCGCCTTCAGAACACCCACTTCATTTCAAGCATCGACCTTAAAGATGCTTTCTGGCAGATTCCACTGGAGGCCAAATCAAGGGAGAAAACAGCTTTCACAGTCCCTGGGCGGCCTTTGTACCAGTTCACGGTCATGCCGTTTGGACTGTGCAATGCCGCTCAGAGAATGTGCAAGCTGATGGACAAAGTCATTCCCGCTCGTATGAGAGAGAATGTCTTTGTCTACCTTGATGACCTCTTGATTTGTTCTCCAGACTTTGGAACTCACATAAAGGCGCTTGAAGACGTGGCTAGGTGTTTGCGAGAAGCTGGTCTCACTATCAACGTGGAGAAGAGCAAATTTTGTTTTAAGGAGATAAAGTATCTTGGTTATTTCATCGGTGATGGGTGTCTAAGAACAGACCCTGAAAAAGTCTCTGCTGTGAAAGACTTTCCAATTCCAGGGACTCCTAAGCAACTCCGTCGGTTTCTGGGGATGACGGGGTGGTATAGGCGTTTTATACCCAATTTTGCAACTATATCTGCCCCCATGACAGACTGTCTGAAAAAGGGCAAATCATTCGCGATGACAAGCGAAGCGATTAAAGCCTTTGACGAACTTAAGACCATGTTAATAACTGCACCAATACTGACGAACCCTGACTTTTCCAAACATTTTTATATTCAGTGTGATGCATCGACTTCAGGCGTAGGGAGTGTGCTTTTTCAGAAGGATACCGAGGAGAACGAACGACCGATAGCATTCATGTCTCAGAAACTTAATTCGGCACAAAGAAATTATACAGTGACAGAACTTGAATGCTATGCGGCCGTTCTGTCGGTAAAGAAGTTTAGGGCATACATTGAAGGATTACCTTTCACTATTATAACAGACCATGCGAGTCTTAAATGGTTAATGACCCAAAAAGACTTGTCTGGACGTTTGGCCAGATGGAGTTTTAAGCTACAAGGCTTCGATTTTACTATCGAACATAGGAAAGGTGTCCTCAATGTAGTCCCTGATACTCTCTCGCGTATCCATATGGACGAGCTCAATCCCGATAAAGAAATGCAGGAAGTTGATCTCAGTTCTCCATATTTCTGCTCACAGGAATATGAAGAACTGAAGAAAACGGTAACCGAAAACAAAGACCGACTCCCTGATGTATGTGTTTCGGAAGGTTATGTATACAAAAGGACGGACATCAGGACTGGCGACGAACTACAGGAAGACAGAGCCTGGAAGCTCTGGGTTCCGAAGGAGTTGCATAGGAGCCTCTTGGAGGCGGCACATAATTCACCAGCAGCAGGACATGGAGGTATCCATAAAACTTTAGCGAAGTTGCGACAAAGATACTTTTGGCCAAATATGACAGTTGATGTTAGAGAACACGTGAGTTCATGTGATGTCTGTAAGTGTAACAAGCCGTTGAATGTTATTTCACGACCACCAATGGGAAACCAGGTGATAACAGAGAGACCCTTTCAAAGGTTATATATAGATTTTTTAGGACCCTATCCTAGGACGAAAACCGGACATACTCATATATTTATATGCTTGGACCACTTTAGTAAGTTTGTCTTTCTAAAACCCATAAGAAAAGCCACCTCGGCTGAAATAGTAAAGTATCTGGAAGAAAACGTTTTCCATATTTTTGGCGTACCAGAATATATACACTCAGACAATGGAAAACAGTTCACATCTGAACTGTTTGCCAGCTTTCTCAAAAGATACGGTGTTAAACACACCCGTACTGCATTCTATTCGCCACAAGCGAATGCATCAGAGCGAGTAAATCGTTCTGTCTTAGCAAAAATTAGATCATATTTAGAAAACGATCAAAGAAATTGGGATCTACATGCAAGTAGTGCAGCCTTTTCTCTAAGGAGTGTGATCCATGACTCCATTGCTTGTGAACCGTACTACGCTGTATTTGGTTCTCAAATGGTTCAGCATGGAGGATCATACGAACTCCTTCGGAGACTAGACGCCTTAAAAGATAGTAGTATTAGAGTGAACAACAACTGCGATAAGCTAGAATTAATTAGAAAGAAAATTTTTGAAAACTTAAAGCTAGCCCACCAGAAAACAGCAAAAGTTTACAACACTCGAAGCAGGGATATACAATATCGCGTAGGACAATTAGTTTTCAGGCGAAACTTTAAGCAAAGTAGCTTAGCTGATTGCTATAATGCAAAATTAGGCCCTAAATTTCTGAAGTCTATCGTACTGAAGACCATCGGAAATTCGTTATACGAGATAGGAAATCTCAAAGGAGAAAAGGTTGGAGTTTTCCACGCAAAGGATCTCCACACATAGAAATCGTAAGAATCGGACTACTAATGCTACTGCTTGACCACTGTGACACCCTGTCGTAATATACTGCTGTGATAAACTTTGTGATATAATACTGTGATAATAGTTTAATTCGATTTAAATTATTAGTTAGAAAATTATTTATTTAATTATTATTCATTTAGTCATTATTTATTTATTTATTTTGAAATTTATATCTATTTAATTTTTTTTACCTGACAGTACTATAACTGCAAAGTTTTACACAGACAGCTTTATACCTTTTCATTTTTTTTAAAAAATTAAACTGCGCGTGCAATATACCTTAGGTGCATTCGTAATGTACAAAGACGAACATCTGTGATAATAGTATTAAGATTTTTCATCTGTGATACTAGTATTAAGATTTTTCATCTGTGATAATAGTTTTAAGATTTTTCATCTGTGATACTAGTTTTAAGATTTTGCATCTGTGATATTTACACAAGTTTCGTTTTCTTCATGTAAAACATGGTCATCGAAAGAAAAATCAATCGACATAATAACATCATAGTTGTTCCTTTTACAAAGGAAAATGCCCGGCTAAGTCGATAGAGGCATGAGAGTTCAGGGCGGGGCTCTTGCCACACGTTATTCATATACATAAGATGACTATACAACCCCACAGCCACTATTTTTTTACGAGGCTTCTGACCTCACGACCATTCAGTCATAATCGTCGATACTGTAACGTGGCCTGGTTGCATAAAATAACATTACAAATCTTCAGATTTAAAATTGCATACTTATAACTAACATGCTTAAAATAGGCATTCTTATAATACTCTACAATAATAATTACCTAATAATAATGAAAATAAATAATAAAAACTAAGCATACTACCAACTTCTACGCATAATACCTATGTAGGGAAGAGGTGACCATGCACACCTCCTCAACCTCAAACTGTCCAACATCACCATCACTTATGACGAACTATGAACTACATGGAACTACACATCCATAATTTCCATTATAAATCTCATATAGGTTAAATGTCCACATAAGCATCTGAAAAGATAAATAAACAAAGATCAGATACAACATTATAAAAACTACAGGATTGCAGATATAAACCTTTACCACACAGCCAAAGCAACCAAGGAAAAAAGTACTTTGGTGGCATTTGTTTACATCTGCGTATAAAAAAAAAAAAAAAGCGATAAACCACAAGTACTTACCTTCTTATAAAACTTTCAAATGTAATCAGTAATCTGTAATCTGAAACACAAACAGAGAGTAATTAAACATTTCTTTTACAATATATAAGTATATTAATAAAATAAAATATTATTTCTTACCAAAAGCTCGACCATGTACCTCCACGTTTTGAATTCTTTTCACAAACAATTTTGACATAAGATCTTACTAATGATATTAGTTTTATCTCACTCTTAAGGGAGCAGAAAAGATCAGTTTTCTCGCGACGGCCATTTTTTTTACGGCGAATTCGTACAAATAATATATTATACATTGGTGAAATATACAATGTAATAGATTTTTATAAGGTTAGGTAATATATAAATCTTAGGAAACAAAATACCTATCGTCGGTTACTTTCAAAAAAGGAAATAGTAAGTCAGAGGGAAGTGGCAATGAATAATATTATTCGAATGATAGAATTAAAAATGTGATAATGATGATGCTGTGATATTAGATATAAGTTAGAAATAGATTTAGTAGGATAATGTTAGTTAATAGTTAGACAATAGTATTGAACACTAGCCTTACATAGGAAGCCTAGGAGGGAAAATGAGACAGAAGAACGATACTGATATGTGAATAAAGTATCCACCTACCCTTGCAGTTATAAACTTATTTACTTAGATAAAACAAAGAAATATGAAATACATAATAAGGGTCTTTGTGCGCTGAAAGACAAAGGGTAGGCAGATGACTTGCGAATTTCAGTCAGTTTTGTCGGATTTTTTTTCTTTGAAAAAAGTTTTTTTTGATACAAAAAGTATTGCTTTATTTAGTTAAAGTTTAAAGTTTATTTTTTTGATCAGAATACAAAAAAAATAAAAATCTCGAAACAAAGTTAAAAATATTCTTAACAAACGAACATACAAAAAAAAAAAACACATAAAATCCGAAGAAATAAAATACGATAGTGAACATAGTGTTCCACGATTTTTTTTGAGTTCTGGAAAGCCTCTACAGACCAAAAAAATACCAAACGAAACTTAAGAGTGATTACAATAAAGCAGAGGTATGTCTTACTTCAAAAAAGATTTAGAAAATAGTGCCCTAATTTGTGTTACGCTTACCCGTCTAGGTACTCATTCGTGATCCTAGGGGCTCCGCAATTACAGTGGACACAATAAGTGCCTCTGCCCCCCTAAAAAGGTTTAAGGTGTCCTGTCAATAGCAAAACCTACAGCAAAGAACATTGAAGTGCAGAGCAAAACTAGAGACAATAAAGATACTAGAAATTGTTTAATATCATTAAGAAGAGTAAAATATTGATTCCCTGAAGAACATAGAGTAGCCGCTTAAATCCCAAGCATACGTATCCATTTCCATATATATACGTATATGAATGCATATATATATATTTCTACGTATGAAGATTCTCGAAGATCACCAAGCAGTGAATAAAAAAAAAGAGAAACAAAACTTAAACTTATGAACTAAAGAAAGTGAAATCTTGAAACAAGAATAATTCAATTTAGTTTTTCTTTAGTGCTAAAGATTTGAAATTAACTATAATTTTTTTAATTTTTTTCAAGTAACGTAAAATCGAAATAATTTCGTTTTTTTATTAAAAGTGTAAAGACCGATCTATTTTTAAAGAGTTTAATTTAATCGCGTAAACTAATATTTTAGTAAAAATAATTCTCCAGTTCCTGATCTGTGCTGCCGGCAGGACGTCGAGGGAGGAGTTAAAAAACGTGAGTACACCACATATATATATATATAAAATTTGTCCTGGGAGGAACAAAGCAAATGCCCAGTTAATTCGCATAACTTTTAAACATAGATATCGGTTTCCTTTTTTTTAATTTTTCATTTAATTTTGCCTTTTTGATTATTTTTAATTTAGATTATCATTTTGATCAAATTTAAGATTTTTTTTACTGTTGAATAAAATTTGTAAATTTTTGAATTTCAAATGAAATATAGATTTTGTTATTTAATAACAAGGTAAAAACAAGAAAAGTCCATCAAGATGATGCAGTGCTAAAACAAAGCGTTCGGTGTGTGAAGAGCCTTGCCAGGCCGTCTGCAAGGTAACCATTATGACAGGACATAATTAGACGATGATACTACATAGCTGAAGAGCAAGATAGGGGCTATCTTCCATAACATAGGCCAAGGAAGGTAGCGAAGGATATGTCTCCGACATATGGGAGGGTTGGCCAAGCTATACCAACAACATCAGGTAAAACCTTGCTGATCTTAGCGAACCACTGTCTTGGGGAGACAATGGAATGGGGTTGTCATTCTCTTGAAAAGATAGATAGGAAACAAATTAGATTTTATATAGTATTAGATGGGGGGTTAGTTTTACTTACTAGGTCTTAGGTTAGATATAGTTTAGGTTGTAGGAAGTCTTGTTTCTATCCTACTTCAAGAAAGAGTTACATCCCCAATTTCCGTCCTTTCGCCAAGGCAATGGCAAAGGTAAGTGAGTGTGTGTCTCTTCATTTTCCCTTCTCTTCATCGTCCGTTCAATTGTCCGTCTGGTTTTTTTTTTGATTTAGAGTATTAGCTTTCTTCTTTTTCCTTTTTTTAATTAGTATTATTGGCATGAGATAAAAATGAAAGTGAGCGTAAGATGTTGTATTTGGGACAAGAACTACCCCGTCCGACGAGTTTAGCTGAGCCGAGACAAGCATGCCGCCGTCCTAGAATATAACATCAAAGTTGCCCCCGTGGCTTTTTACTAAGCTCATTTCAACTCTTGAGATTGAGACTACGAGTAAGTGGCAGTGGCAACGGATTCCTGAAGCCTTCAAATTGCCTAGCTCTAAATAAAGTATGATGGGAGCTTTCCAATTAAATTATGAAAGACAGCTGAGCACTGAACTGCCATTTCTGTCACTGTCACTTTCAAATTCTAAAATATTTTATGAAGTTGGCTGTACTAAGCTTTTTACTCCCTTTACGCGGTAATTTAATTCTGAGCTCAAGGAGTACGCTCCGATTTACATACATAGATATGCAGCTCTGAACGAAAAAATAAACACCAATTCAAGGCTCTGAGAGTTAAGGGGCCCTCACTAGTCATAGTCAATTGATGAATCCAAGGGAGATCGCCGAGTGAAACGCCAATTTTTGCGGACTAAACACTACAGGCAGTTAAAAGAAATTTTAAATCAATAATTCAAAAAGTCCAATAAAATAGAGTTAATCCTTCTACTTGGCTATTTTATTTAGTATATTAGAATCGATATACTGTTCCTTTTGATTGGAATCCTTAGTCATAAAAATCGATGGGGAAACACAAGAGTAGAATGCGTACATCTAGTTTGTGCACCGAAAAATTTCACCGTCTTTGTTTTCTTCAGAAATGGTTTTTTTAGTACTGCCTGCTGTTGTGACTGTTTTTCATTTACCTTGGACTTCCAAAAGAAATAATTTGTTTCATAAAATAGAACAAGCAATGGTTATTTTTAATGGAGGCCACGATTTCATGAATCGATTTCAGCATTTTTTTTTCTTACCATCTGCGAAGAAATAAATGAAGAAATAATTTGATGTCTACTTCCAGTTAGACTGACTCATCTGCTGCTTTTTACCTTTTCATGTAGGTTGAAGAGTTGACTCGAAATTTTAGGTGGTGTATTTTTTTCATCTCTATACGCAATTATCAAATTGAAGCGTAGACGTCAAGCTGTTCTCTCTTTAGCGGATTGATTGCAAATGAGATTTCATAAAATAATTTGCCCACTGAACGCAGAAGTACACATTTCTGAAATTAGTTATGACATTAGGTAAGAAATAACAATTGCTTGTGGAGGCGTATCGTTATTTCAATAACAGTGTTTTATGCAAGTGGCACGTAAACTTGGTCAAATCAAGTTGAAACTTGTCATATTCTACGATACCACAACAATAAATTTGTATTATATTGATTTATTATGAAACATTAGTATAATAATTTGTCGCAACAGTTAAGTCAAGTTATATAAATGCCTTATTCAATTTAAAAAAATAATCCCCCACTGTCTGGCGCTAAACACCGAAGGTTTACGTAATGGTAATCCAAAAAAAACCATTTAACTAACCAAAACAATAACAAAAGAACCAACAACAAAATATAACAGCCGTTTCGCATACAAATCTGCTTATACGGCAACAATGTCCTTCCGGCCAAATATACAAAACCACCACCGTTATAATATCTACCCATTTAAAAAAAAAAAAATTATAATTCAACTGTATGCGCGTTTAAATGTCGAAACAGCCTGTCAGGCTTTAACAAATCCCCGCCCAATTTAACATCTATACTCTGTTAAATCTAAAGATGGATTACGGTAACAGAGTATCGTTTCATTTTTTGTTTGTTGTGTGTGTGTTTGCATTGTTGTTCTTATTAATTTTATCTCCCTTAAGGTCTCAACTCATCAAAATCATTCAAGGGCAAAACAGGAAAACAAAAATAAGTAAACACTAAAATGGCGTATATATATGAAGAGCATTAGACCCAAGGAAATTTAAATCCCTGAACAACATTTCCCTCTGCCAGCCATTTATATGCGAAGGTATATATATAGAGAGAGAGCGGCTATTTGTTAGGAGGGACATTTTATTATGTTGTCACATTAAAAATGCCCCTTCATAAATCTATTATCCTGCTGGCACATGTCAAAACAATTGGGACCGAGTGCGGGTGACTACTGTGGAAGTGTGGTTGTGGGTGCCCTCTCAGGCGTTATCCGGATCGACATCCTTGCGACACTAATTAATTTTCTAAATGAAAAGAATGGATAAACATAGATGGGGAAATAAGGATATTCAAGCATTATAGTGTTTAACAACACTGCAGACTGTTTGAATAGATCCATATTTTTTTCCTCTTGAGCAGTTGGACTAATTTTTCCGTATTAATATTTACCACCTTTATTTTAAAAATATTAATATTAAAATATTATCTTTATGGACTGTAGAAATACAGGATGTTCCTGCCGAAATTATTTTATAATATTAAAAAAAAACAAGCTCAACTGCTAACTAAAACAAATTAACATTTCAAATGCTCTGCAGTGTTTATGAATTGTGTTTTGTTGTATGGACTGAAAAGAGCCTTTAGGTTGTTTTGAATTTCCAACCTCATGGGTTCTGGTTGTGGTGATTATGTTTGATTTAAGTAAGAGTACATACAAAAAATATGTAACACTGAAATTCGTGCAATGGGCTTAGAAAATAAAGAAGAATTTCCCCACAAAGACAATATATAACAAAAGCGAATCGTTTTTTCGTACTCTTTTAATATTTCATTTCTCCAGGGTGGACAATGCTAAGAGAATTCTGATGATAATAAGTTTCATTTGTCTAGCTTTTGTTTTTTTTTTTTTAATACTAAAAATACATCCATATTAGCCAGCCATGTTTTTTTAGTATATTTGTATTTTCGGTTAAAAAAATTCAAATACAATAACAATTTGGTATAATTCCGTATTGCTGTTGTATTTAGCATAAACTTTTTTTAAGCGAAGATACATTGCAATAAAACACGGCTGTGGGATCTTAGCACCCCATATATGGAATTTTCGCAAAAAAAAAAAGTACGCAATCTAAAAGGTCAGTACATACTTGGTCATAAAAGGTCAGGGAATTTCAGAAATTGGACAGGCTTAGAAAAGTTTCGATCCAGGGGTAAAGTTTTTTAAGTTCACCCGCGATTTTTGGCACCTCATTTATGGGATATTCGCAAAAAAATTATACCATTTGAAGGGCCACTGGATATTGATAAAAGGTCAAGTCAATTCAGTAAATGGTCAGGCATAGGTTTTTTTGGAATTAATTTTTAGTGTTTTTTTAAAAGTCACGGTAAAAGACTTTAAGTACCTCATTAATGGAATTTAAGAAAAACAAGTATATGTAATTAAAAAAGGCCATAATAGGTCAGGTTGTTTCAGTAATTGGTCAGCCATAGATTTTTTTTTATAATTTTTTAAAGTTTTTCCAAGATCATTGCAAGGTCGTATAGATTTTTAGCACCTCATTTATGATACCTATATTCGAAAAAGGTATATACCATATGAAAGGTTACTTAATCCTTATAAAAGGTCGGGCGGTTTCAGAAATTGCTCAGCTGTAGATTTTTAGTTATGAGCTTAAAAAAAATTAAAGGTCATTGGCCTTTACCTTGCATTTTTTTTATAAGAACTATAAAAAAAAAATCTGTGACTGACCAATTTTTGAAATTAGCTGACCTTTTATGAGGATTCCTAAAACTTTCAGATGGCATAATTATTTTTTGTAAATTCCACAAATGAGGTGCTAAACGATTAATTTTAAAATTTCATAAAAAAAATCTCTATGGCCGACCAATTTCTGAAACTAGCTGACTTTTAAGAGTGCTGAGTTACCTTTCAGATGGCATATATTTTTTTCAATAACCCAAAAATCAGGTGCCGAAAATGGCTAATTGTAAGCCTGACCAATTTCTGAAAACAGCTGACCTTTTATGACCAATTACTGACCCTTTAGATGATATACTCTTTTTGCGAAAATTCCATATATGAGGTGCTAAGATCCCACAGCCCTATTTTCACTGATTGAACTAACTCATCAAAAATTCTATGGCATTTCGTCAAACCCTAGAGAGCTAAAATTTGGTATGCAGACTAGGATTTGCAATTTGTACATAAACAATAAAAAAATAAAATGCACTACTGGATTGCACGAACTTGCTCAATTTTATTTAAAATCAACATAATTCGAAATGAATTTATTAAGAAATCTTCTTAAATTGTTTAAAGAGCTAAAAAAGTACACAATCTGATGTCTTTAATAAATCTTAGTTTTTGAGAAAAAAATCAAAATCAAAGAAGCGGTTTTTTAAAGAATGAATGTTTTATATACAAAATTTTTGTAAACATACTAATTTTGAATTAAAAATTATACATTTCGAAAAAAGTCATCTGCCCGTTTTTTTAAATATATATAATTTCCAAAAATAAAATTTGAGTTCGATTTTGTCTACGAATCCAAAACTCGTCATTTAGACCCATACACATATCGCAAGTAAAAATAAGAGGTCTTTTACTTTCCGACTCTCTAACCACCTTAAAGGGAGGTGCAATTATTTATTTATTATTGACATTTTTTCTCGACCCTGCAAGTGGTTGATGGTCGAAAATTGCAATTCGATATAAATCGAGCAAAATCGAAGAAAAATAACTGCTAAAAAAAATATACAGTAGACGCTCGATATAGTGAATCTCGGTAGAGTGAACTATCGAATATAGTGAACACAAAATTTTATACACACTACTCTAAATAGTGAACAAAAAAATCACTAAATCGAGATTTTTTTTTTTTATTTACTCTTTTTGAGTACTCAACAAGAATATTCCAGCTGCAATATGTTTATAATGTTTATATGAATGTTGACCTAGTTGAAACTTGACACCGGACAAAATGTTAATTTTGTATCAAATTTTACTCCGCAAAACCTTTATGGCTTCTCTCTCGAAATAGTTAACAATCTCGATGCAGTTAAAAGGCCTGGTTTTAATTACTTCACTATATCGAGCGTCTACTGTATACAATATTGCATCGCTGAAACTGAACTAAAAAGAAAATTTCATAATTTGAGTTATTCAATTTCGTGTTTAAAAAAAAAAAAACAAACATATATAATATATGCCAGTAAGACCTAGGGTCTTATAAATTAGGCAATGTTAGAAGGAATAGAAGGATAGGATAGATTTTTGTTGGCACAGTGGATTAAGAAATAAGGTTTTGATTATCTCATTAAATCCCAGGGGTGGCGTTCAGTTGAGGGAATATAGAAAGGAATGCTGCCTAGACTGGGGCTCGAACCCACACATCCAGGTTAGCAGTCAAGCACTACTTCCACTGCGCCGGGGCCACCCCCTAGGAAATGGAAAAAAAGTATATTTTTCGCTATTTTTGAGGTTATGTAACAGAGAGCATGTATTTTGCTAATGAAAATTGATTTACATAGTTCCAATATCTCTTGAGATATTGGTTTTTAGACCAGCTTCCATACATTTTAAGAACCAAGCTAAAAAGAAGTTTCTACAAACTTTGCGAATACACAAAAATATCATTAGCAGAAAAAATATATCAAGTGGACATTTCTCATAGAATTAACTCTCAGAATTCTATCAAACGATTCGCGAATTAAAATCTCGAAATTATGACAACTTTCGGGAGTATAGTTTAACAATGAAAGTACTCAGATGGACAGGTCACTTATAGGTTATTTCCTTATACATATTCCGTTCACTATGGCGTATGTGCACTCTTTCGTTATTTGGAAAAATCACTTGAGATCCAAACAAAATAACGGTTAATATGGAAGTTTAGAGTATCAAGCTGGCGAAGCAACATTTGCTGATCGAAAAATGTTTCGGTGGATAATTTGCCGTTAATTAGTTTTTGATAATTTTTAATTTGTCGTATTCAATGTTTTCAATGTATGTTTTTAGGTTTTTTTTTATAAGCTTATAATGTAGCAACGTCCTTGCGTTTTACAAGGACTGAGACTTATAAGAGTAAGGATATATTTTTATGTTAAACTGTATGTTATTTCAGCAGAATAAAAAAGTGATTTTGAAAAAACATAAATACCTACATTTTTCAAATATATCAATTTTGGTGTGATATAAACCCAGAAGCTACAACACAACACTTGTGATATTCACCACACATAATCTGAAACAATTAAAATAAAAATGAAAATACATGGTCCTTTCACCGACCGTTCCTCCGACAAACACTCCAGACAGACGCACAAGCACATCTGCTCGTCAAATTTGTAGAGCCGAGCAGGAGCTAGTGAGTGGGATTCCTCTGGTCATTTGGTTGATCCGTTTCCGCTGCCGCTTCTGCACCGCTATAGATATTGTGCAGGTCGTCGTCGGAGATAATTTGATGGGTATTGATTTGGATTTATTTGATAGGCACATGGACATCGTCGGTATATAGACAGAAGTCTGAAGCCTGGAGCTGAACATTATTACACAAAATATACCACCAGCGAATGTTTTATGGGTCTACCATTTTAATTTACCACTCAACGGGGGGTACTTTGGGCAAGGGGGATGCTCACTGATTACATATTGAATCCATGAAATTCTACCAGATCTATATAGGTAGATAAAAATGTTTAACATACACATTTTTACATTATCAACAGAATAACTTCTGGTCCTTGGTTATTACTGTGATGTTTGCGGTTGTTCTCTGTGTGCCCTCATTTCGTCCGAAGGTATCATCCTTACGTGATTTTGGTTTTATCGACATATTGTGTCTTGCCTCAGTCCCGGTATAACACATATCGAACCCGATAAAATGTAATTACTTAAATTTTTAAACTGATGTATTATGGTTAGCATCATACTGTACAGTGTACATAGCTTTCGTGATGAAAATTGCAGGAGTTAGACAAGTTCTAATGTTCGAAAGGAGAAAAAAAAAAAAAACAATTTTCAATTCAAAATCCTATTGAAGGTCAGACAGAGAGAAAGTTTTTGTCCATTAACTTTGGTTATTAATTCGTTTAATGGTCGACCGTTGATTGGTATCCAAAAGGACTTTTATTGGGTCATCGTCATCCCTCGATATTTTTGTATATGTTTGTATAAGTATATGTGTGCATGGGTCAAATCTTGACAGGTTCAGGTATATCAGCAATGCAGAGGCGGATACTTTTGTGAATTCCAAAGCCCTAATCGAATTGAAAGACTTTTACTTAATGACAAAATCATGACATTGATATGATTTTGAATTTGGTTTTTATTTTTGTAGAGAATTTCGGTTAGACCCTTTAAGAGTTATATTATCTGAATCCATCAATATGGTCATTAAGGTAATGTCATCGGTATATTTTGGTTTAATCATCCAGGGGGAGGCAGGCATTTGGTTGAAAGTAATTTTTTTTGTCTAGTTAGTAATTAGAGAGAGACTTTCTTGAAACATCGTCTTTAATAGGGGTCATTTATTCAGGACTGGCCTTTGTTGAGTGAATGATTTATGAGTTTCGAAATTACTATACAAAAGTTTTTATTTGGCTTATTGGAGAACTTAATTTATAATCAAAGAAAAAAATATATAAATTGACTTCCTTAAATATTTACATATAGGTATACACTACAATTAAATCTCTAATGAGTTTCCTAAATTCTGGTTGAAAAAATGTTTTATTTGGTTATTATTTCGTGTTACATGTTTTACATGAGATTCTAGAACAGAGACAGGTAATACCTACTTATGAAGGAAAGAAAAAACTTTGAGTTTTTAATTTTAATTTTTAAATAAAAAATGTTTTTCAGGGCTTTTGCCTCTTGCGAAGAAGTGACAAATTCCACAAGAGTATTTCCTGTCATAGAAAAGATCCGCTTAAACCTTAACCGTTCGGAAATAAACTGAAGGTCCCCTCCATTCATGCACACATTGACACACGAGAGTCGTAAGTCACTAGGCGCTGGTTCATCATAAGCTGGTGTGCCACCAAATTTATTTATTTTTTTTTCACTTTTTTTTTTATTTTTTTTTTATCAAAAATGACGTTACGGTATTAAACCATCAAACGCTGCTACATTATTTAGTTTCGTGCAAGTTCTCGAGACCAAAAGGCAATTTTATTCAAAAATCAAAAAGGATTATAATATTTCATTTAATAGCAATAGCAAAGTGATTTTGTAAGTCTCCCATGCAATATGTTCTTATAACTAGACTGCTTATCAGTCAATCCGACAGTGTGTAGACAATTTGTAATTTAAAAAATTTCTAATTTATTTCGAAACAAGTTAAAGAAGCACCTATGTGTGTCACTCTGTTTCAAAAGGGTTATAAGCCTGAGTGATTTAAAAGCCCTTATTTCTTGCATCCCTTACCCATCTCTATAAGAATCTTTTCAACATAACTAAAGTTCAAAGCCTTCTTCAAGTACCTATATCCATCACTTGTATATTTTTTTTATTGAAAACATCATTGATTTCCCCTTTTGTTTCTTCATTGATGTGTTTTGTACTAACGTAGTCGAATCCTTGTGAGAATCAACTCTTAAAAACATCCAACTTATACCCAACCTTTGAATTAACCTCCCCTCTAGGTTTTGACATCAACATCCTGAAGGAGCTTGTTATTTTGTATCACAATAAAAAAAATCATGTTGTACTACTTACTACCTACTATACCGATTTTGTAAAGAAGGGGATGTGTGTTTATATATAAGCTTTCAGAGATATCATCTACCAAATGTTACAACCTTCAATAGGGTTCCCCTTTTCCTTTCATTTGTTTCTTTGAAATTACGCAACAAACAATAATGATGAGATGACGAATAAAAAATAAAATAAAAAAAACTGAATTGTCGGCGCCAATAATGACGAAGATGAGGACAATAATGACAATGTCCTCGACAGTGATGAGACACATACTCCTAGCTCGTAGATATACCAATAAAGTTATTAACGATGTTTTATTTCTTCTTAGTCCCTAGCTAGTCCTGTTTTGCTTCATTTTTTGTTCGTTATTTGTTTTATTTGTGTACTTTATATTTATAGGATCAATTTGATAGCACAATAATAAATTATTTAGGTATGATGCGTGTTTTTATTGAATCGTCATGTGTCACTGATGAAAAAGACAAATATTTGGTCTAGGAGTGGTCGTAGTCGTGGCCATGTCCTGTTCAACAAGCGTGATGAAAATGAGCTCTCAATGTAGCTAAGTAGGCGTAATGTAATTCTGATGACAAATTACCAAGAATTACATATACCTACCTACCTCCTTTGAGATGATATTTGTTCTTATTGTGAATTTATCAGAATGCAGCATCATCATTATTGCGAGTTTTTGAAATTGTTAACCTGGAAAGTGGATTTTCTGAGAAAAAAACTTTAAGTAATTACATATTTTTTTTGATTGGGAAATCAAAAACACTGAATACCAATCTGATTCGTAATAATTATAAGCTTTAATTAAATTCTTCTACGGAAAAACAATTTAACAAATCTTTAAAAATACGATAAGTACCTACGATTACGATATCATTTTTACCCTCGAAAATAAGCACTTTTAAATAAATTTTATTTTATTTTTAAAAAAATTGACTACAAAAATACCTTCTTGCTATTTCAGTGAAATGCCATCATTAGCCCCTCCGTTGATAAAAACCGAACCAGAAGCACAAGCAACCACTAACAATGAAACCAATAATAATTGCCTAGAACAAGTTGTAAACGCTGGTGAAAATGTACCTCAATCATTGTCGAATAGCATAATTGAAGCAGTTTCTATGGAAATTGCTTTAAGGGATGAGAATGATGAATTTGAAAAGGAGCAACCCGACCCGGATAATATTAAAATGTTCGTTGGTCAAATTCCAAAAACAATGGATGAAGTTCAATTGAAGAAAATGTTCGAGGAATATGGACGAGTTCATACGATTAATGTTCTGCGGGATAAGCTGACAACACAGAGTAGAGGTGAGTTTAGTTTTCTTCTTTAACTTTTAACTCTATTACCCTGGCAATTTATACTGAACGGAATGTTAAAATATTTCTATCTGGTTAGATTGGGTGGTTTTGGAAGCCTGGCCAATACAATTGTTCTAAATTGAGTAGGCCAAAAAGTGAAAATGGTTATTACCGTACATAGCAGCTTAGACAATAAACTTACATAGATTATAGCATTCAGTGCAATCAAAAATTTATTTTTCACTTTTTCAATATACTTTTTCTTCTTCCTCAAAATCAAATTGATGGAAGCATTCTGATGGTTGATACTTGGTGTTTTTTTTAAATGTGTAGATGTGTGTGTAAATCTATTTCTTGTAATATCATTTTGCGTATGTACCTACTTCACTCAAATTCTATCGAAATGGGTTGTACACCTCTAAGTCCATAAATTGAAAAGTAATAATTTTGCGTTGTGCTTCTGTATGATTGTATGATATAGGTACAATTTAGTTACTGTAGTAGAAATTACAGCAACGGAAATGATTATTGTTAGCATTTGGTATATAATTTTTTAGGTTGACTTGAGATACAAAAAAAAATTGTAAGGGAGGGGGGTCTTTTTCCCCCCGTTTAGGTTTAGGATAGAGGCATCGAATATTAAAAACAAAATTTATGTTATGTTCAGCTTCCAGGCGCCAATGTTAACAGTTTTTTTTTTTGATTAAAAGTACCTGTCTGTGCCGAGTTCAAAGGATTTTTTTCTCTCTTTTTGGGTTAATCTCGCACAAATGCAACTTCGTTACTCTGATAAGGGTATGATCAATGTCAACAGGTACCTTTTGTGGCAAGATTAGAACTGAATAAAGCCAAATTGGCTCGGCGTTATTTCCAAACTGAAAACGAGATAGGGCCAAAATAAGTTTTAGTCTTCTACAACAAAGTTCTAGAGCATATGGCCCAAAAATAGGACTAAGAAGAGGAATAACAAAAATAAAAAAAAAATTATTTTTGTTGTTGTTTGGTCGACTGTATTGAAATAAATTCAAATGGAAGATTTTATGCGACCTTTAGTCCAATGCGTTTCGCCCAGGTACAACAGTTGGGCTCATCAGTTAGATGCTGTCGTACCTTTCTAAGACGCAATATTTTGGTCGATGACTATACCGACTCTTAATAAAATCTACAGCGCATACGCACTGCAAATTATATTATTCTAGGGGAACATTGTCACATTCTTGCACCTAGAAAATATGTTGTTGTATGTACGCCCGTGGTCTGGTTAACTAAGAAGAGGAATAACAAAAATAAAAGAAAAATATTTTTGTTGTTGTATAGGACTTTCATTGGAAAAATTTTCGTTAAGATTCACAAAAAATTGAAGCATTGGTCAGTAGTACTTGTACATACCCAAAACAGAGATATACAGTGAAAGCTCCTATTGCGGTCAATCCCTTTAGGCGGACAAATTCTCACGACCGTAAATTCCATACATTTTATGATCCCTTAAGCGGACACTCCCTTACCCAGACGCGGACAAGAATATTAGCCGCGATTTGTTAAATAAAATTCCCTTAAGCGGAAAGAAACTTTTTTTAGTATGTAAATTTCAACCATTATTTTAAGTAATACTTTTACATAAATTTATTCTGCATTAAAAACGGTCCCCCTGGCTTACAGCGACATAGATGCGATTTCATCAAATTAATGTCTGTGATCAAATTCATAACGGATTCTATTTCTGCAGCTGTAGTCTGTTTTTGTATCTTTTTTCTTGTATCTTCATGTTCATTTTTAGTTTGAATGAGTTTTATGGCTTGTAGGTGCAAAAATGTTTCACGATGCCACTGTATATTATAAATTTCCTTACATAACTATTTTTTATTTTTTCCCTTGGACGGACAACTCCCTTAGGCGGACAAAAGTGTTACGACCGTCGCTGTCCGGCTAAGGGAGCTTTCACTGTATATAAATTAAAAAGTAGGAAAGCAAGTAAACAAGTTTATTTATTTACCATAATTTCTTTAAATTCCAACTAACAAAATCCAGAATTTAGCTCTTTTAATCTGGAATAAAACTCCCATAAGACTTTGTTAGGCCATAAGAGGTTAAGGCATATTTCAAATGTGAAAAAACTTAAATCCTGTATCTATATCATTAAGGCTTAAAAGTATATCATTATGAAACTAAAACGCTTAACGCTTCCATAACAACATATAAACTTAAGTTTTTAAATGTCAACTGAACTGCTGTTTTAATTGAATTATACAAAAGCACACTACACATATTAAAGGTAATATCATCAGCGTTTTCATTTTTGTTCTGTTCTGCGCACCTATCAGAATTGATAGAAAATGGTGGATCCAGTGCTCCTTTCCTTGTCAAATTTCGATATTTTGTTCTTGTTGTTACTTATGTAATGTGAAGTTTTGGGGGGCACTTGAATAACCATTTTTTAATTTCTGACAGTTTCAATTTTGACATCCTGCACAATATATTATCTTATATTTGTGTACTGTAATACAGAAGTGTGGTTCTTTTTCAGAAGAAAGTTTGCTTCTGTTCGTGTTTCTATTAGCTGCATTTTATTTTCCACTAAATCTGATCCGGATCAGAACATGATAATAAAACAAACTGGATCACAAATTTATTTATTTCTCTAAGTTAGCTTTATTTGCACAATAAAATTGACAGAAGAAAAATTTTCAGAAATCTTGTTTGAAATAATATTTGGTATCTAAGGAAGAGCGAATGTTTAAAAATGGAACAGTTTTATTTTTTTAGTTTAATTTCCATTAAGTTAATAGTTTTTATGTATTTTTTCCGTGCCTCGCGACGCGGTCGTCGCTATTAAATGAAAAAAAAAATAGGGATGATGGCGGCATGTGTTTGATTTCGAGAATTTTTAATTTTATTGAGTTTTTTTTTGAAAATCTCAGCAGTGGTACCAACCTATAAAATTAAAATATTGTTAGGAAAGTGTTCAGAAAATGGATTTTGAAATCCAAAGGCAGACCTGGATCTTGTGTTGTTGTTGTATTACTTGTATTTATGTTTCCAAATCCAATCTGGATCAGATCTTGGGGAAAATAAAATGCAGCTATTATTTCATTAATTTGGATTGATTTTTTGTTAGTATGAAGAGAAGGATTAAAAAACTTGGTTTATTTTATCAAACAGTACATTTTATACAGATCGGTGCAACTCTTTCCGTATCTGTAGCTTCAAACGAGCGGTCTTTGTCTTGTCTTGTCTTCGCTGATTAAAAACGTATCTACGCAACAAGTGAGGAGCGATTAAATATTAAGTACTTAACATAAGGCATATTGAGGTGAATAATGAAGAGAACCTTGTTTTAATGGCGAAAGTACCAAGACGTATGTATATACTCTTGTAAAATTTCATGTATTGATTGATTACATCATTTCAACACGAGTACCTACAATATAGTAATAAAATAAGATATTTATGAAAATCTCATATTTTTTTCAAACCCCCCCCCCTCAAAATTATTTTCTGCGTTCGCCCCTGGCGATATGATAAGCAATTTATTTCATATTACATATTGATGATTTTATTGAAAAAACTAAACGACTCTTTTGTTCCGGTATTTTTATCCAAAATATTTCTTTTCCAAATATAAATACGCAACTTCAACGCCGCCGCCACTGCCGCCGCCGCCGGTCAAAGGTACTTTGCAAAATTTATCTCTTTCCCATCAATTTCATTAATCTTCAGAAATTCCCCCGAGGAATATTAATATCATTTTATTCCTTCATAAAACAGCTACTTAAATGCATTTCACACCTGAATTATTATAACCATATAACAGTGCGAGTTATTCTGAGAGTTTTATTAATATTCCCTTCATCGCATATTTCGAAGCTATAAAGTATAATATAATTTTACGCAATCGAAGCCCCCCGTGCTTCGAATATGTATGATATACTTTGCTCTCAATTTCATGCTTATTTACGTAATTGCTCACTTCGAAAAGAAATAATGTTTCATTCCTTAAAGCCCAAACTACTCTTATGTCTGCGTACCTATAAATTGGCATCAGACATCGGAGTGAATACCTCCCGCTCCCAACCCAAGCATAAAAAAGTGAAAACCTTACAATAATATAATGCCTTTTACTGACATTTATTAAAAGAACACACTCAATGGCAGCATATAAACATTAAAAATCCCTTAAAGTATACCTCTAGTAAAGAATAGAGATATAGTATATACAAATTGTAATGGCCGTTTCCATTCCCAACGCGATCCTTAGCCTTTTTGTTCTTTTGTGAGGATTGTATAGGTCTCAACCCCCCAACTATACTGATGTATCTGACGACGTGAGGGGTCAATTCGTCGTCGTCATAGTCATCCTTCCCCCCCTTTAAGCCCACCACTCAATCTTTACTGACTCTTTCGTTTTATTGTCAAGCTTCGGCCATTAAGAACGTTTGTAGGGTGAAGGGGGAGAAGTGAGGCTAATAAATGAATAACAATAATACGTTTCTGTGTGTTGTGTTATTATACATAAACATATTATTAAACAGGTCGAAGTTTTCGTATTGTTATTGGCCAGGAGGACACTACGAATACCTACAAAAAAAAAAAAAAAGTTGAATCACAGAGGCACAAGACCTTAGCCTCGCAAGGAATTTAACCCACACCAAGTGGCTTCTGTCCTGTGTTAAGGCAGCCTACAGTACTAAGGATCAGGACTCAGCACACCGGGAGGAGGAAAACTGAAACTGCGAAGGATTGTGTAATTACGAAAGGAAAATTTATTCGAATCGAGTGAAATGGGACAATTATCCCAAAAAGTTCGATGGTGCCATAAATTTTCATTGTTTATATAATGTGTATTATGTGCTCGTACATTGGTATTAAGAAAATGTTGAAAATTTTCCGTCAATTAATACTCGAAACACCTTTTCTCGTTTGATAATAAACTTTAATTTGTGTTATTCAACATTCAATGGAAACTTTTGAAATGACGCTAAAATTGCCTTAATGGGTTTCATAACTCTATCGAAATAGTAATTTTGTATAGCAATCTGATGTGAGGATTTTATTTGTCTTTAACTGCAAAAATAACGGTTGAAATATTGTTAATTTTAGCTTTCGAAGTTTTTTGTCATAGCTAATTACCAGTTTCCTACTTTCTAAGATAGAAACTACAATCAAAAAGCAATATTCCTAAGAAGATGTCAAAATATTGCAATTGATAAAAATTACCATCGCAGAGGGGAAAATTTACAAGTTGCAATTTTCAAATAATAAATTTAGTAGGTATAACAATTTTAAATACACATAAATAAAAACTTTACAAAAAAAACGTTTTTTTTTTTTAAATTTTAAAATATCGAACAAAAATGTAATTTTTTTTTACGGAAATCCAAAAATTCTTATATGTACAAAAGTTAACTCAGAAAAACCGAAACATTACCAATATAAAACAGTTATTACTATCCAATCGTCCAATTCCTTACAATAATAAACACAGACAGCCTTATATATTAGATTTCACTAAAACTCGTTTCAATTTCGGAATAGTTACACCGAGTCGAAGCACTTACTCCGTCTTTACGACACGTCAAACAAATTCTTATTTATAAAATATGTTCTTGCCGTTTTAGCTACACACCCTCCTTCTGTCATATACGAATATTATCAAAAAAAAATTACCAATCTAAAACTTTGGTTATTATAAACGTAAACCCCAGCTGATTTCAACAATTATTCATTTAAGGTATTTTGTTTAAATAAGTTCTTAGTGAATATGGATAAGTAAAATAAAAGAAAACGGTCTGAAAACTCGGATAGTTCTCGGAAGGTGTGTAAATAAATATTGTCATTATTATTATTATTGTACTATTCAACTATTCATACTAGAATGTCAGTTTATTAGACTTGACCATTCTTTATTCCGTCAATTTTATTGAATTTGTGAACAACAACAACTGAGCAAATCTGATGCGCGGGTTCAAATACCGCATGATGTGTAGAAAGTTTTTCAAATAAAATTGGATTAAAGCTCAGCACCACTATAAAAGGAGACTGATGATAGGACTTGGCACCCCTTGAAATAGCTATATCTCCAGCCAAACAAAAATAAAACAAATTAAAAATACCAAAAAAATTACTTCGTAAGCAATTGGTGTTGTTGTAAGTTGTTGTTGTTGTTGTTCACAAATTCAATAAATATTGTCGTCTACAATCCTTTTTGTAAATTTTACATGAAGGTCATGTCAAAATGACATTAAATTTACTAAAAGGGCCTTAATCCGGACTTATTCCTCCTATGTACCAGGTTAAGCTTACTCCGCCTCTATTCCACAACAGGAGAGACGCTATACTCTGTAACAAAATTACAACTATAATAATGTAGGTATACAACTATTTGTAAATTTAGTAAATGTAACGAACCTTATCCATATGCGAACCAGACACAAAGAAACTATAGATTGGTATTATCTACGAAAAAATGTATGTTAAATAATGAGAAAAAAAAAAGAGAAAACAGAGAAGGCTCCTTAGTGACACAGGCGGAGGCGGTGGTGGAGCCGGTGGCGGAGGCGGGAAGGCGCGAAGCGTGTGACACTCCGCGCCCGAATGAAAAAAATTATTCATCTCGGAAATGTCTCTAACGATTTTGACTTGCGTGTACTAATATAGAATGGTTAGTGTGTTGGACTGTCACGCCAGAGGTTTGGGTTCGATTCCCAGCCACTGCTGCCTGAAAGCAAAAAATGTTTTTTTCAGGGCTACTGCATCTTGCGAGGAAGTGACAAATCCTCCAAAAGTATCTACTGTCACAGAAAAGTTTCGCTCACCTTAGCCATTTGTATTCGGCAATAAACTTTAGGTCCCTTCCATTCCTACCTCCATTTGCTACCAAATTTCTTTTATTTTTGTACTAATATAGAATATAGATACTGCATTCTTGTTTTCGGTATTTGACTTAGAATTGATAGTTGCATTGAAAGCAAAACAAGTGCTCAATAATGTAAAATTTTATTTAAAAAAATGGTAAAAAAAACATTAACTTTTTTCAAAATTTTGAAATCGAAAAAATTTTATTTAAAACGAAAATTAAAAATTTCTACAAGAAAAGGTATAGGACTTTGTTCTAGATGTTGTCGCTAGATTTTGATGAGTTTATTTCTATTTTAAGTCATTTTTTGGGAAAATTGCCCCTCTTGCTTGAACGGGGGGATGAACACTATCATCCCTTACAAAACTTTGGTTTTTCATTAGGCCAATTTCATAAACAACTCAGCAAAAATCAGAACTATCAGATCTATCGCAAAATCTGATTATTATAGGTATGTATTGGACTATGAATTGAATTTTATAAGAAATAAACTTTTTCTGTATGGTTCCTAGAAATTACAGGTATTTTTTAACCTAAAAAATATAAGAACTGCCAAAATACCTACACTATCGCTAAACAAAACTGGAAAAAATACATTGCATACTTCAAGGCATACCTTTTCGAACAATATTATAATTTATAATATAACTTGTGACTTGTAACCTTTGATAAAAATATGGGATAATGTTGATAAGCTGTCATCCAAATTGTTTATATGTGTGTGTTTTGCATTGAGTGTGTGTACATTATGTATATGTATACTTGTAAAACATTATACAGGATTTTTGTATGTATAAATCTGTGTAATTAAAGTTAAATTATCTAACCATACAAAATTTAAAAAAATATCTCACATTGCATGCACTCTATATTTTAATTAAAAAAATATATATAAATATACCTATAACTGTCTTGTTTATGTTCGTTTTTATATGTGTTTGCTTTTTTTTTCTCTTTTTTGTGTTACAGGGTGCTGTTTTGTTACGTACTATACAAGAAAGGCTGCGCTTAAGGCTCAAGATGCCTTACACAACATTAAAACGTTGAATGGGGTAAGTTGTGTATTTTTCTATTTGATTTTTTTGTATTGTTTGTTCGTTTAAAAAATAAAATATTGTCTTCGCTTAACATTTATATACGTATATATATCATGTAGTATTTATACCTACCAATCTCTTCGGATATGTATTTCTGTTGTTTATATAAAATACTCTAAATTAAGAAAACAAAATTAATCTGTCATCTCTTGAATGTTTTCTTTTTATTTAATATTGTTATCGTTATCATAGAATATTTGAAAAGATAAAAATAACGTTAAATGTTTGTATGTCGGTATGTTTTTTTTTCGTCTTGGACAGTTTCCTACTAGGTCTTGATAAATACGTAGGAATAAATTGTGTTTTAAGAGAATAATATGGTTCTATTTCTGTAAGAAATAAGAAGAACAAGATAACAAAGTAAAATATACGATCCAATCACACATACATAAGTACTTCATAAAGGTTGTGTTTTTTCAGCAAAATCTAAATTTTTTATTAAAAAAAAATAAAAAAACACATTAAAATTTATTAATTACCATTTATTTGTGTTCAATTTATGACCACTTTTTAAATCATTTTTTAGCCGTATTTTCTCCATAACACGAATAATTTTGGCTTAAAATGCATCGATCGTTGATTCAAGAAAAGCCTTTAACGGCTTTTAGTCCACAAAAGTTGTCCCAGCGATCTTCACCTTTTTAGAAAAAGGAATAAAATTGAAAAAAAAAAAAAAAATAAATAAATTTCTTAGGGCCACTTGCACAAAACGAACGGATAAATACATAAAACTGAGGACAACTATCACAGTAGCAATGGCGGGATGGTTAGTGTGATGGACTGTCATCCCGGAGGTCTAGGTTAAATCCCCAGTCTCGCCACCTAATGATTTTTAAAAATAAAACGGCTACTGCCTCTTGCGAGGAATTGACAAAACCTCCAAGAGTATCTCTTTTCTTAGAAAAAAGCTCTCACATTATCCGTTCGGATTCGGCAATAACCTGTAGGTCCCCTCCATTCCTGCGGACACGCACACAGGGATGGTTGAGAGTTGTAAGTAGGCCCTAGTTCTTCATGAGCTGTTGTGCTATAAAATTTATTTTTTTATTTTTTAACTATCCCAGCTTAAACAAATAAATAAAAACTTCTCGTTTTTTAACTGCACGAACGTTAAATAAATAACAAGCGGATCAGAATATTTTTTCAGCATCACCAACAATACACACATTGGAAAACAAACAAACTCTAACGCTTTGACTTGCTTTCTCGTAAGAAATTCTAAAATTTGACGTCGGAGCTATTCAGAGTATATGTAAATATTTATCCAGAGAACGTGGAGAAGATAACTTTTTAAACTTAGATAGAGAAAAAATATTTTGCTACAACATGATTTTATTCAAATTAGTCGGAAAGCTTTCATTATTTATAAATCAGGAGTTACTACTGTCAAAAAAAACTTCTGTGCAAGTGGCCCTTAATAGCTTTTACTTACATATTTATACATGTAGTTATAAAATTTGAGATTTTTAAAATAAACAAGATGCTCCATGAATCAGAAGAAATCAATTTAATTAAAATAATGGTACACTTGGGCGTATACTTACTTTTTTTTATTTTATTGAATGTTAAACAAAATTCACTGCAATCCTTGTTTGTACACATTGTTCATTTGTGTTATTACACATATGTTTTTTTTCTCCGTCTATCAGTCTGCGTCTCCGTCTATCAATTTTTTTAATATTAAGAGAAGGCAAGAAAGTAGTAGTGAGTCTTGGAATTATTTCCGTCTACCTGTTTGACTACAGCGCAACCGGATTTACTAATAAGTAAGTCCATTTTCTTTAAACTCAATACCTAGCGTTGTTTAGATATTTGTATGACATCAGGTTTTTTTTTTTTTAGTTTTTAGTAAATTTATTTTTCACCAAATGCAGACACATTAGTTCCTGTTAAACTCAGTATTTCAAATATGAATGTCTTTATTTTTATTCAACTTCTCTATGAATGGTTTTTAAATTTTCTCTAGCAGATTTTAGATTTTTACCATCCAAAATGAACCCGTAAATAAAATCTAATTTTGCTCGAAAAATACATACATTTCTTTTTAATTAAAAATATTAAGAATACTTTGAAGATTAAAAGATATACGAATAATTATTTAAAATTAAATTATTTATATTAAAAAATTGAATATTTTGCTGCACGGCCTCTAAATAATAACATGTACCGCTGAAATTTTAACACACTTAAAAAAAGACTGACGAAATAATTATGATCCGATTGGCAGCAAAAGTAGGTTTCGAAAACTTTATAGACATGCCCAACCATTTATATCATTTATACGAGAATATGCGGTTTAGCAAACCAGACAGCAAAGCCAATGACGTCAAATTGCATTTCCAAACAAGACATTGATTTGAGAAAAGAAGGAGATTCGATAGGCCTCCTTAAAATTCAACACAAAATACATGCAAGATGCAAAAGTCTTTAAATCAAACATATCGCATAACATCTATCCAAAATAATGCATATCAGACAATATTCAATTTTTCGCTAACACACAAAAAAGGGATTAAAACTACAAATGCTGCTGTTGCTGGTGAAACTAGATGCACACTTTAATTTCATAGCAAGGCAATAGTCCCCTTTAAGTCATTCTTATACTGTCTAGTGTCTATGCATTTAAAGCTAGGTGTGTATACATGTATAGTTTTTGGATGCCTGTCAATATGCCTGTCTGCCAATTCAATGTGTGGAAATAATGAAACTTGTCTGCCTCAATGAAACTTGCTGACACTCAGAATAATGTTCCTTGTTACATCGCAATTCAATTAGAATGCTTCAAACTGGGCCCAAATATAGGTAGGGGTGGGTGTCAGAGTCAGAGTTGTGAGATTATAAAAGTAAGCGTATGTGTTCGCATCTATAGAGGTTTTTCCGCCGCATCTCTGAGTGTTCTACGAACTATATACGAAGCGCTCTGGCATTTATTCTCAAAATAACCTGAAATTCAATTAGGCTCTAAGGATAAGGACTGCGCCATTGTTTTTCAAATTGACTTTCAATGTATGTGTTTATGTGTGTGTATGATTGAAGGCAGAAAATGCATATTTAGCTGCCCACTTGTAACGACATTGACAAGGAGCCAAGGAGGTGGAAATTCCCAGTTCAGTTGTGTCATGGAGAAGGAAAGTGGGAAATGTTGTCTTCCTTTGGTATCTTCATCAAAGAAGTCCTTTGATTGCGGCTTATGCTCATTTCTTCTCATGCATACATGATGGACGAGCTTATAAATGGGTGTAACTAAATCGTATGTATCCCTTTGTGTTTTGAAGGCACAATAAATTTTACCGGATGAAACAAACGACATTATATGGGCTTGAGTATGCCCTTTTCTGGGAATCCCATCCATCAATATAGATATGATAGTCATGAGACGTTTAATTTCCACATGAAATATCTACCTATCTATAAATGTATTTGTATTGTCTTTTATTCCATATAAATATACTCTTTTGTTTATTTGTATATCTAATTTACATGCTAATCCTTGCCAAGTCTGCGCGCTGCGAAAGCAATTAGTGCCATTTCAATTACGAAAAGGGCAATCTAGTTACGCGTCTTCGATCATATCTATAACAATTTATTCCCGTTATAAGGATAAAATACTTAACCATATTAATATTATTATGGCAAGGTGGATGTCGTTGGAAATAATAGATACTTAAGCGATATTTGTCTTATAATCGCTTTGATTCGCAATTCTAAGCTGAAGGGATCATCATTAAATGGAATAATATTTCCATCAGAAACGACCGGCGCGGCGCACGAGAGAGGTATTGTGTTACAAATTAGTTGAAAGCGATTTAATATTACCGAGGAAAGTATATAAGCGACAACTCCTTAGGAGGGGATGAATTTAAATACGTTTTTTCTTTGGTGCTTGTTCACGCCGAAATGTTGATAAAAAGAAAAATGAAAAAGTTCCGCTTCAGCCAATGTGTATACACTTCTTAGTGTTGCATCTACATACACTACCGAAAAAATAAACAAAAAAAATGATGTGGCAATCAAATAGCAATTAATACACTACCAAAGCCTTTTTCGATGCTTTTGGGAACTCTTTCGAACTTTCTGAACTGAATTGGGCCATTTTATTCATCCGGAAGGTATTTTAAGGGCTTCTCGTTGGGTTTTGTTTAAGGTAACACCACAGGAAAAAAAATCGAACTGGGTCAAATCGGCACAATACACAATTCGAAATTGTACGAAACAAATAAAGGGTCCATCTGGGAAAAAACGGCACAAGTCCATTTTTTTTTTTAAATTAAACTAATGATGACATTTTGTAACCTTTTGTGAGTACTATATGATGTCTTATTATTTATTTGAAAAAAAATTTTATTCTACAAGAAAAGTCGTTAAAAAGAATAATGCCGTCCTGCGGAAGTCCAAAATATTGTATGGAAGAATGGCACAAGTCCATAGACTTCATTTTAATTTTCTCAAAAACAAGAATACATTAATGCATATTAAAGCATCTGGTTTTTAGTTTTTGACTTAAAATTAAAAGGAGCATTGAATATTAGAAACCAAAATATCTACCACTTAATAACGTAAAATTTGGAAAAAGAATTAGTCTAAACAAAATTTTTGAATTTCTTTTTCAAAATCTTGAGTTTGAAAATGAATTTTTCAAAAACGGCTCACTAAAATGATTTGAATTAAAAACAAGATACAAGAATCGATACTTGGCTTTAAAATAAGGTACAGGATGACTATGTTAGTGCTGCCGTTGTTTTTTCAGTGATTTTTTTCTATTTCAAGACAATTTTTTAGAATATTTTTTCTACCGCCTAAACAGAGGGATATAGACCCCCCTTCTATGGGATTTTTTTTTTTGTTGTATTTTATGCAAAACATTGTTTTGTAATTTAACACTGATGTTATTATGCCAATGGAAAAATGGCACAAGTCACATACTTTATGCACTAAAATAATCGTATTAAATGTAAATATTCATGAAATAAAATAAAATAATGTTATAGGTTTTAGAACATTCTGTGTTACAGAACTGTTTTTTTTTTTTTAATTCTTCATTTCCCTTTTAATTTAGCGTATATATGTAAGTAAGTTAGCTTATATTTTCATTTTTCTCGGAATCATTTTGAATGGACTTGTGCTGTTTTTCCCCTGCACCCTTCAAATGAGATCACATCTATAGAGAGATTAAACGCTCGGGAAATCTTTGGGTCAAAAAGTTCATGCCATCACTGTTTGTAGTGCGGTTTCATCTTGTAAGAACCACACGTTCTCAACCTCTATTACCTCTAGTGCAGCTAAATTAATCTTGGACAAGATGAAGTTACCGTGACCGTTTGATCAGGGCATTGTGACAGAAAAGAATGACCAACTTCATTATTTTTCGTATTTTTTTTATTACCTAATTACAAAATTGGTTCAGTACAATATCTACATGGTGCCAGTACAATTGTAAAATAAAACCTTACATTATTTAATGATGAGAAAACTGATACATTTAAGACGATTGATACGATAAAAAAACAAATATTAGTTTATACGAAAAAAAAAAATATTTTTTTCTTTTAATCCACAGTTTGATTTTTTTTTAATTTTGATATCCATAATATTATTTGAACTTACAAGAAGCTCTTCTGTAAATATTTAATACAATTTAATTTGATTAAATAGATAATGAGATAGTCTACCACCACTAGAGGCAGGTGCGTGGCGGCAGCAAAATTGTTACCGGGATTCTAAAAAAACGCCCCCCAATGAAAATTAAACATTTTTCATTTATTGAACATTTTAATGAACAAAATTTATACACAGATCATGTAGGGAAAATGGACTGGCAAATAAATTCGCATATTTTAATCAGATCATTGTTTCGCAAACCAACTTCAGCAATTTTTGGGAACGTTCGTGGATCAAAGCATTCTACGTCTCAATAAAAATTAATATTTTGCGCAGAACGTTTTTCAATTGATATAAACATTTTTGAAGTCAAGCTTGGACATGGTCCAAATTAGTGTTCTGTAAATATTTTGAAACTGCAGTAGTTACATCAAATATAATGGGAAAAACCCGTAGCTGTCAAAATAGATTCAAATTTTAAGAGCGGATTTAATTAGCAAACCGCTTCATGTCTTGTTTTTCGATCAAGATTTTTCCTCCCATATGAATTTTAAACCAGCAAGCACGTGAAGGAAAACTACTTAAGAATGATCATGTTGGCAAAGAGTCTAGATTTGTCCATGATTCAAAATGTCCAACGATTTTCTTAAGGCATCAATTTTGGAAGACCAACGTGTTATCCCAGTAAGACTCAGCCTTAATTTAGGATTTGTTTTTCCATATTCGAACATTTTTTTTATAAGAGAAAAAGATACTGAAAAACACTGCTAATGATCGTAGGAAGCAGAATAACGATGCAACAGGACCGTGCAATTGACACTTTTACACAAGAACACGGTTGCAAAATATTGAATCCACAAGAGCGCAGAGACGTAGACAAGAACTATTACATGAAAACTGCAAAAGGTGAAAATTATTATGGCTACATTATAAATATATCTAATTGCAAATATTGATGATAGGACGTAATAATTTTCGAGAAAATGTCTGTAATGGTTTTTAGCATTTGTATTATTGAAGATACCGGAAGGTTAGGTTTCGGTTAGGTTAGCGTGGCTGTCAGCACGAGTGCTTGAGAACACTTAGACCATGAGTTGGTCCATTGTGATACCACATGAATCAAGTAGAAATTCTTCCTACTTGTTGAACCACTTAGAGCTTCTTACAAAGCGTGCGAGACGACTAAATGTCTATATTTGCCAAATCGGTGGGATTATTATAGTAGAACTCTCCTAGATGGAGCCTCTGTCTTTGAGAGAGAGCATGACATGTACAGAGGAGATGGGGAATAGATTCTTCCTCTTCCTTCTTCGTGCATACAGCTTCTGAAGAAATTATTTGAGTATGTATAGCCCGAGCCTCGTCACAATTTTGCCTATTAGACAGTGTCCGGTTATTACACCTATTACGAAGCCGACATGTCATCTGCTTAGAGATAACAAACACTTAGAGTGCTTCAGATCTAGCTGTGGCCAGATTATTTTTGTCGCCGCACAAGTGGTTATATTGTTCCAGCTTAGGTTTGTTTTCGCAATAGGATCTTGTTTCAGCATAAGTTTACATGTAGCTATGGGTATTCCTATATTTGCTCTATGAGGCAAAATAGGTATAGTGTTGTTCCTTTTTTGGCGATTTTATCAGCTTTACAGTTACTTGGAATGTCCCGGCACCCAACATAGGTCAATCTGAACTGCTGTGCCATCTCCATAAGAGACGATCTATAGTTAAGGGGTCTGGAGACAGATTTCAAGGATTTGATCGCGGCTATCACTGTTTGATATCACGTTTTTTTTTTTTTTTTTTGAGCCAAGACAGAACTTCTTTTATCGCCAAAAGTCCCGCCTGGAATACGCTACAATGGTTAGGAAGATGAAAAGAGAACATTCACGTACAGAGTCTTTTGTAAAACATGGGCAACACGGGTCATTCAGGTCATGTTACATCGCTTCATCAATATGCACTGTTCAATTATTGATTTGTATTGTTTATAAAAATTCGCGCTGCGCTGTGTCACGAAAACAGATGTGCAGCGAAATTAGAGATAGCGATATCGTGCATAAGAACCTGTTTAAAGCCCAAAACAGATGTGCAGCTTTTTCCCATGCAGCGAAATTAGAAATAGAGATATCGTGCAGCAAAGGCTGCATGCAGAGCCTGGAATATGTCAGCTCTCATAAGAACCTGTGTAAATTTATTTTCGCTGCATTGGAAAAAGCTGCACATCTGTTTTCGGCTTAAATTTATTTTCGCTGCATTGGAAAAAGCTGCACATCTGTTTTCGGCTTTAAAGGTTCTTATGAGGGCTGACATATTCCAGGGTCTGCATGCAGCCTTCACTGCACGATGTCTCTATTTCTAATTTCGCTGCATGGAAAAAAGCTGCAAATCTGTTTTCGGCATAAAATTTAGCAATTCTCTCTTTTTTCTTATTTTTTGAAGCGTTTACGTTTCTATATATGGTTGAGAGGGAAAAAATTTGTTTCTATGGATTAAACAGAGATGGAAACATGGTTGGTTGGACTTGCGACTGCCAAATTTATGTGAAGAAAATATTTTCATATTTTGCTTTCACACTTGCGTCCAAACAAATCACCATAACCTCAAACCCCCAAGTGGGATAGAATGTGTGATGGTTTTAGAACCAATCTTAAAAATTTGTATGTATTAACACACGTCAAATTGTGTGAGATGAGCTGTCAAGTCCTCTGGGATAAAATTTCATATTTTGTTTCCACACTATTATACCTGATTTACTTCCCACTTTTTTGACATGTGTTAATACTCAGTGGGATAGTGTGGAAGGCCTTTTACTTGTTTTGTATTCACCCTTTCATATTGAAGATTCGCGAAGATTTGACGGCGTGAAAAGAAATTATTATGTTTGGTTTCACATTTTCACAGAACGAGAATCGAAATTACTGGTGAAAAGGTGAAAAGTTTTTCGGTTTATTTTTTCACAGAACCACAATCAGCCCCTTTCGCGTTTAGTAAAATAAATGTTGCCTACTTAGAGGAGTTTGTATGCTATTTCAAAATAATAAAGCTCTTGTAGATACAAATTATAATCAAGCTACACGATGTAAATGGTTCAGTAATGTAATCTTTCAAGGAAATGTAAAAGCAATTCATTTTTGAATTAAAATTTATTTATCGATGGTAGGTAAACGCACTGATATGTTCCAACAATAAGGAGAAATTCTGTTACAAAAAAGAGGAACAAGTTTTATTTAGGTTCATTTTTGTATAACGTTTAAGAGGCATTATAAATAAAGCAAGAAAAAGAGCATAAAGAAAATGAAAAAGGTGTAGGGGTGGGCACGCAGCACGCACTTGCAATTTAAAGTCGTTGCGATTAAAAAATCGCGATTGAAAAAATTTGTCGCTGTGCTTTGCGGTACGTGCTGTCCCTCCGAATTCAAATTTTGATCGGAGGATGAAGCACTCTTCTTTTGTCTATTATTGCACCCCAATATTTGTAACTTGTTGCCGCTGTGTTAATTGGAAGTAACGTAATATTTTAAATTAGATAAACATAAAAAAAATACCCTTGGTAGATTGCCCTTGTGGCACCTACCGAACATGGATTACATGTCTTATGTGCTATAACGTGAATTAACGATATGGGATATACGCGTAGGGATGCCCTTTTTCAAACCCTTTCGAAAGAGATGTCAATGACGTCAGTGGCACTTATGTATCCGAAGAAATTGAGCTCAAATTAATTTGAGTATGTACTCCTAATTTTGCTGCAATTTACCCCAAACGCGATGACTCATCATCTGAAACTATGAGGCGATAGCTATAAAACAATTCCTCTATAATCTTTGCGCAATCTTTATCTATCGATTGGTATATTAAGGAGTAGTGCAAACAGTCACTTAGCAGTAGGGCGCGAGCGGTACATGTTTTCGTGACGGTCCTCATTTCGCTACATCACACCCAACCGTCCGAGAAAGACATGTAATCCATGTCAAAATACCCTTTACTTATGTCTACAATATAACAAGTAAAAATAAGCCTTTCGTCATCAAAATATCAAATTACCACAGACTGTTGCATTTATTTATATAAAAGGATTTGGTAAAGTATGAGGAATGAGAAAGGACTTCACAAACTGCAGCTAAATGATAAATAAAGTTCCATTAAATTTTCACGTATCAATTCACTTAAACCAAATTGCACTTTCAAGCTTATGCTTTTGGGATGAAAAAGGCATGTTCAATAGGATAAAGGGGGTTGGCATTGGTTTTGGTGGTGATGGCGGCAATGTCTGTATTTATGTTGCAGAATATTAATTTATCTGATATTTTTACCTCAAAGATATGTAGGTATATGTGAATGTATGTGCACGGACATAGATAATAATATTTCACCAATAACCATATGAACAACACACATGAATTCTCCCTTCAAAACCGTTATAAATGTGATTACATTGCAAAATACATGGAAGCAAAGCAAACCAAACAAATTGCATCTGCAACCTATTTGCTATCAGATTACCTCGCTTTCTATCTCCCCCCCTCTCACTCACTATCTCACCCACTGCTGACAACAAAGTAATTTTATTAAAAACCAATCAACCAACTAACAATAAACGAACACAGAGAAAGGGAGATAAATTAAAGGCAAAGGATTAAAAACAAGACTAGGTGTATGGTATGCAACATAAATGTAATTAAAAGTAAAAGATAGAAGTACATATATTGATACGAAAATGTAGAAAAAAGGATGTCTAAAATAAAATAAAAAAATAAATAATTAAGTACCTCTATACACACTAATCTCTGCTTGTCCGACATCAGTGCACAAAGTACCAACAGAAAACTCTTAAACCAAACTGCAATAATAATTATCCTTGCGCCCTTGGGTGATCAGTTGGTATGAGTATGGAACTGATTGTGATGGTAATGACTTGACGATAGCCAAGATTGCCAGATTTGCTGTAGGTATCGCAAAATTTTAGTACAAAATGCTTTACAATAGAAAGATCCAAAAAATAAAAAAAAATGGAATTGATGAATTAAAGGAAAACAAATTTCTCGACCAGTTCACACGAGGTTACTATTGTGGTTCAAAGCTAAAATGGCTAGCTACCATTACCATAAATCTGCTAATAGTTCAGAAGGAATAACCTTTCGAAGAAATGATTATGACAACAAGAAGTTAAAATTTGGGAGGCGTAATAGCATATTATCGTAGTAGCCCGTGGCGTAATGGTTAGTGCGTTGGACTGTCATGCCAGAGGTCTGGAGTTCAATACCAGCCGCTTCCACCTTAAGTTTTTTTTGGAGCTACTACCTCTTGCGAGGAAGTGACAAATCCTCCAAGAGTATCTCTTGTCATAGAAAAGTGCCGCTCACCTAAGTCGTTCGGATTCGGCAATAAACTGTAGGTCCCCTCCATTTCTGCAGAATGTAAAGAATGCTAAGAGTATAATCCTTCGATTAAGATTGTTTGTCCCATCTTAATAGATGGGCACTGGAATAGAAGATGCAGCAATGATCTCTATTGGCTGTTCAGCATTAAGAACCTGTCAAAGCCATACGAACGACTAAGGTAACTGGTTCATTTATATCAGAAGAGCAAAACAGAGAATCAGGTGGCACACGTAAGTGGAAGGGAACCTCAAATTACTTGGCCAGAAATGGATGAATGAAACTTAATAGTTGAAGCCTTAGACCACAACGGAATGGGCTACAGGCTCATAAAAACACCATAGGCCCAAAGTTTATTTACAGTCCGGAATTGACTACGCCCTCAACCAACATGCACTTTAAGCTAACTCGTTCTCTTCCTACCTGATTTCAGTTACGCCTACACCATGTTTGTTAACATCATTAAAGTGCGCACCATCTAAGGTGGGATCTTCCTGTGCTACGCTACGCACACCATCAGGAGTCGATTCGAAGACTCGTAGTGCTGCTCCACACGCTACACGTGTCCCAGCCATCTCAGCTGCTGTATTTTCAACTTTTTGAAGAAGTCGACGGGGCTACAACTGCCTGTAAGGCTCGTTGTTGAATCTTCTCCTCTATACTCCATCGATAAAATCCAAGCAAATCCTCATACGTTCTTGACAAGGTTCATGCTTCTGCCCCATACAGGACCAGGACGATTAAGGTCTTGTATGAGAACTCGCTGGTTCTTTTCGAGAGACTTGTACTTGCAGCTCGAACGCTTAATAGCCCGAAGAGCTTACAGTCGCCTTGCTTCAAACCTATCTCGACATCAAAGAGTTAGGTGTGTTCTTGCCGATTTTCATGGAGCTGCGAAATTTCTCCATCTTCATCCTGCATAAGTGGATAAGTTTGACAAGGAACCCCAGATGAGACATGGCTCTGTATACAGAGGTTGTGTGTATCGACTTGAAACTTCTGCGTTTTTTCCAAAATCTGCCGGAGTAAGAATATTTGATTGATGGTTGAATTGCCGAGCTTAAAACCTTACCATCCACCCATCAGATCGTTGCCAAAATGTTTTCAGTGATCACAAAGTAGCTACAACAGACGATAAGATTTTGTATACGATGTTGAGGATATACTAACTTATACCTCTGCAGCTTGGAGAGTTGAGAGCATCTTCTTTTTTGTAGATGGTGCAGACTATACTGAGGTTCCATTTATCAGGCATAATTTCATCAGACCAAATTTTGAAAATAAGTTGGTGCTCCCTACCAAGTCATCTCCCGTTGCTTTGAATAATTCGGATGGTAGACCATCGGTATTAGCAGCCATGTACGATTTAATCTTGTACATTAGTGATGGCCTAAACGGTTATTTTTGGGTAACAGTTATAACAGTTGCCGTTATTTTGTAGTAACAATTATCCTTAGCAGTTATTCAGTAACGGTTATTTTACTTTTGGTTGTGTTTATAATAAACACTGTCTAACTTAAGACAGCCGTCAAAGTTTAAAAAAAACCTTTTGATTTGTTGCTAAAGTGATCAAACTTTATCTTACTTTAGACACTAGACAGCAAGTTTTCCGATATAACTTCTCACTTTTTAGTCATTAAAATCCGTATGGTCAGGTCACCCTTCGACTTAAAAAAAAAAAAGATAACTTCCAGTAAATTGGCAACCCTGAAATATTTTTCAAAATATATCCATATTCTAGACCTATCTTTTGAGGTATCGACCGGGGTACCAGGGTCACCCGTTTACCCTCCAGAGCCAATTTTCCGATATTACTCCTCACTTTTTAGTCATTAAAATCCGTATGGTCACCCCTTCGACTTAAAAAAAAGATTACTTACAGTAAACTGGCAACCCAGAAATATTTTTCAAGATATAGCCCTATTCAAGACCTATCTTTTGAGATATTGACCGGGGTCCTGGGGTCACCCGTTTACACTCCAGAGCCTATTTTCCGATATTACTTCTCACTTTGTAGTCATTAAAATCAATATGTTCAATCTTTTACTTAAAAAAAAGATTACTTACAGTAAACTGGCAACCCTGAAATATTTTTCAAGATATAGCCCTATTCGCAACCTATCTTTTGAGATATTGACCGGGGTCCTGGGGTCACCCGTTTACACTCCAGAGCCTATTTTCCGATATTACTCCTCACTTTGTAGTCATTAAAATCAATATGTTCAATCTTTTACTTAAAAAAAAAGATTACTTACAGTAAACTGGCAACCCTGAAATATTTTTCAAAATATAGCCCTATTCAAGACCTATCTTGTGAGATATTGACCGGGGTCCTGGGGTCACCCGTTTACACTCCAGAGCCTATTTTCCGATATTACTCCTCACTTTGTAGTCATTAAAATCAATATGTTCAATCTTTTACTTAAAAAAAAGATTACTTACAGTAAACTGGCAACCCTGAATTATTTTTCGAAATATAGCCCTATTCAAGACCTATCTTTTGAGATATCGACCGGGGGGCTAGGGTCACCCGTTTACCCTCCAGAGCCTGATCGACCGGGGGGCTAGGGTCACCCGTTTACCCTCCAGAGCCTATTTTCCGATATTACTCCTCACTTTGTAGTCATTAAATCAATATGTTCAATCTTTTACTTAAAAAAAAGATTACTTACAGTAAACTGGCAACCCTGAAATATTTTTCAAAATATAGCCCTATTCAAGACCTATCTTTTAAGATATTGACCGAGGTCCTGGGGTCACCCGTTTACACTCCAGAGCCTATTTTCCGATATTACTCCTCACTTTGTAGTCATTAAATCAATATGTTCAACCTTTTACTTAAAAAAAAGATTACTTAGTGTAATCTGGCAACCCTGAAATATTTTTCAAAATATAGCCCTATTCGAGACCTATCTTTTGATATATCGACCGGGGGGCTAGGGTCACCCGTTTACCATCCAGAGCCTATTTTCCGATATTACTCCTCGGTTATTCAAAGAACTGGTAACGTTGATAACAGTTAACGAATAACATTTAAGCCTTAAGTGTTATTTCTTATCGCTTATTCAAAGAACTGGTAACGTTTAAGCTTAAACGTTATTCGTTAATCATTCTTAACGTTACCAGTTCTTTAAATAACCGATAAGAAATAACATTTAAGGCTTAAACGTTATTCGTTAATTGTTATCAACGTTACCAGTTCTTTGAATAACCGAGGAGTAATATCGGAAAATAGGCTCTGGGGGGTAAACGGGTGACCCTAGCCCCCCGGTCGATATATCAAAAGATAGGTCTCGAATAGGGCTATATTTTGAAAAATATTTCAGGGTTGCCAGATTACTGAAAGTAATCTTTTTTTTAAGTAAAAGGTTGAACATATTGATTTAATGACTACAAAGTGAGGAGTAATATCGGAAAATAGGCTCTGGAGTGTTAACGGGTGACCCCAGGACCCCTGTCAATATCTCAAAAGATATGTCTCCAATAAGGCTATATCTTAAAAAATATTTCAGGGTTGCCAGTTTACTGTAAGTAATCTTTTTTTTAAGTAAAAGGTTGAACATATTGATTTTAATGACTACAAAGTGAGGAGTAATATCGGAAAATAGGCTCTGGAGTGTAAACGGGTGACCCCAGGACCCCGGTCGATATCTTAAAAGATAAGTCTCGAATAGGGGTATATCTTGAAAAATATTTCAGGGTTGCCAATTTACTGAAAGTAATCTTTTTTTTTAAGTCGAAGGGGTGACCATACGGATTTTAATGACTAAAAAGTGAGGAGTAATATCGGAAAAAGGCTCTGGAGGGTAAACGGATGACCTTTGCCCCCGGGTCGATGTCTAAAAAGATAGGTCTTGAATAGGGCTACATTTTGAAAAATGTTTCAGGGTTGCCAGTTTACTGTAAGTAATATTTTTTTTGAGTCCAAAGTTGGACATACTTGGTCTTATTAATTAGATTTTTGGCTGTTTAAACTATGTCTAAGTATTTTGAAACAGTCGGAAATATGCTTTTTTAATAAAAAAAAAAATATACATTTCTCTAGGTTTAGACAATAGATTACGTTGTCTAAAGCAAGATACAAAGATAGATTACTTTGGCAAAAATTAGAAAGGTTTTTTAAAAACTTGGACGGCTGTCTAAAGTTAGACAATGTTTATTAATAAGACCAACTGATTTTAATGACTAAAAAGTGAGGAGTTATATCGGAAAATACGATGTCTAGTGTCTAAAGTAAGATAAAAAGTTATTATTCAAAGAACTAGTAAAGTTAATAACGATTAACGAATAACGTTTAAGCTTAAGGTCATTTCTTATCAGTTAAAGCCTCAAGGCTCAACTATAATAGTCGAAAGCAAACGGATGCTAATGTCAAAAATTAACGATCCATTTCCTTCTGATCTGTCAAGTACATATAATACCCATGATTGATTTAACCAAACGGAAGCACCTGCCAAGCTATTTTTGATAGTACTAATTTTCTTTATTTATTTGGTTGTTATTTGTTGTAGTTATTAATTTTTGAATTGTGAAAATATGAACAACATAAAATATTACTAAAATAAAACAAAAAAAAGCTTAACTTTTTATTAATATAGGAAACATTTTCAACAAATAGTCATCTGTCATTCGTCCGAAGGTAAATGTGAACAAAAACTCAACGAATCTGAGCAATCCGGTTATTATGGGTGCGTTGTATGATTTTTCTGTATTCGCTTCGTTTCGAACAGCTCCCTACGCACCGTTAGTTATTTCTTATCGGTTATTTAAAATAACTGCTAGGGTACTGGTAACTTGGATATCGGATAACCTGTTATAACAGTTACTAACGAATAACGTATTCCTGGTAACAGTTATCGATATATCGTCCATCACTATTGTACATATATCGCTCGGGTGGAAGGACATTTTGGCCATCATGGCTGAATGGAGTGTCCTGCCTTACAGAGTAATTTTACCTTTTTTTTATATTAATGCACCTAGGAAAAATAGATAGGTAACTAGTACAATTTGGGAGTATTAATTAAAAATAATTATACAATCTGGCAAGCCTGATTCAGATGACTAGAATGATGATAATGACGACGATGACGCTGATGATGAAACGTTACAAGTTTCCAATTTCAATTTGCCATCGAACTATTTTACACAATGATAAATCATAACCAGCCACAATACCAGTGCAGAAGGTATACCCAACTCAAACTCAACATATTATTATACAATACACATACACCCCCTATCACCGGGGAACAAGGGTACAAAAATATTCTTTCAACATTCTTTGAAATAGGTATCCCCTGATGTATATCCCCAGTATTAATGAATATCACCTACATACCCCCAGGCATCGCACAGAGGTGGTGGATGTCATATATTTTGTACTTATTTTGCTTTGGTTAGTTTGTCTATTATCAGGGGTGGATTTATTTATGTTTAGAAGTATCTAAACAAAACGGACAAATATTCCAAACAATTTAAACATTAAGAAAGATTTTCGGATTAGCCAAATTATTTTTCTTTGAAGATACATATAAACTTGATAAATTGTTTAATTTGTATTTACATAAATTTATTTCACAGCTTATATAAAAAAGATTTAGGGCTTATAACTTGCATTGAACATATTTACTTTATAAAAATAACTACCTATACATATTCTCATATTTCTAAATTACCGAACAAGGTAAAAAGTTAACTTGAATATGTGAATCAACCTCATTTACAAATGTGAACAAAAACCGTTAGTTATCTAATTAAAAAAAAAAAAAACATCATAAAAAAACACCTTAAACATTCTTATAGAAATAAGTAATATAATAAATTTTTTTTTTCAAGTAAATACGTTAAATACTTTCTGAGATTATGCGTGATAAACAAAATAATTGTTTTGTCTTTATACTTATTATTATAATAGTACAGAATAAATATAATCATCAAGTTATAAAAAATATAAAATTTAACCTTTAAGATCTGACTTGTAGAACTCAAGTTATACATGTTTCTAAGCAGAGTTGTAAAAACTGCAGTCTTTTCGGTACTGCAGTTAATTGACTAAAAAGACTAATTTCAATAAGTCTTTTAACTTACAAAAATACTTTAACTAAAATCGAGCAGTCAGCAGTCAGTACTAATATTCTGACTGTGCAGTTAAAAAAAAAAGTTAATTAACTTTTAGTTAATTAACTGCAGTACTTTTTAACTGCTTTTAGTCTTTTTAGTCAGTAAAAAGTCTTTGTACTGCGATGATTTAACTTTTAGTCACCAAGTCTTTTAACTACAGTCAATTAACTGTAAGTTGTTTTAACTTTTTTTTTCTTTTAAATTTCTTTTCTTTTTATTCTATCCTGTTTCTTTTAGTTAAAAGACTATAGAAAACGTTAAAAGACTTACAGTTAATTGATTGTAGTTAAAAGACTTGCTGACTAAAAGTTAAATCATGGCAGTACAAAGACTTTTTACTGACTAAAAAGACTAAAAGCAGTTAAAAAGTACTGCAGTTAATTAACTTACAGTTAATTAACTTTTTTTTTAACTGCACAGTCGGAATGTTAGTACTGACTACTGACTGCTTGTTTCGCAGTTAAAGTACTTATTTACAGTATTAACTTACATTCAAAAGGTAAGTTAATTAACTGCGACTTTATTAACTGCATTACCAAAGTACTGCAGTCTTTTACAGCTCTGTTTCTAAGGCAGATTTTAGATTTTGTTTCTGTAAATCCTTCCCTGAAATTAATATTTATTTTCACACTCATCCTGAATCTTAATTGTAGGTGGTAATTTTTTATCATCATTTTTTTCCTATCCTTGCAGATGCATCATCCTATCCAGATGAAGCCAGCCGACAGTGAAAACAGAAATGGTAAGTCATTTTCCTTTCATTATTTCGTCCATGTATGCTATATACTCTCTCTAGACATGTGTATCGCTACATATATACCTTACCTATGTATATAAAATAATAACTCGTTAGATTTGTTTTTTTGGTTAAGCGTCTATCAGTCCACAGGATGCAGGCAGGAGGACGATAATTGGAAAAATACAAAAGTGGGAGACTAAAGTGAAGTGCTTTGTCTCTTTTCCCTTACAAATGATATTTTGTTTTTTTCTTTTTGTTTCCCTTGCCCATCCAGTGTTTCGCAACACACAAAAAATCCTGAAGCCCTGAATAGAAAACTGTATAGAAATAGGGTTAAAGAAGGTGGTTCGTGTGGGTGTTGCGGCATATGTGGATGCATTTCCGAGGTAAGGTCTAGTTATCTCTGCTCTGCTACTTTTGCTGCATATCCTGAATCTGTATAGTGACAACGACAGGACAACAGACACTACGCCGCCGACAACGACGATGACTGGCACTGTCTGTGATTTTCTATTTCTTATTTAGTGTTATCTTTGGTTCAGAAGGACTTTACTAGAGTTTCTACTTCGTTTATTTTTTTTATATCACACACTGATTCATCCTTAAAGTCGTTTTTTTTTTATATTTTTTTAATTTATCCTGTTGGCGGTAGTGGTGAATGAGAAAGATCGGAAAGTATTTTACTCATTGTGGAAAGGATACAGCAGGATCTGGCTCCATGAATTGCATTCGAACACACACGACATAGACATAGCTTCGGGCGAGATTATGTCCTGATGGTCCTCCACTTGAACTTCATTTCAGCTCGTGTTGGCGAGGACAATTGTTCCATTCCCTGGAAAAGGAATTGTTTTCTTTTCAGTTTTTTTTGTGCTTCTGTTTTTTTTTTTTTTTTTTTTTTTTTTGATAGAAGCATCCTTGCACCGCTTATTGTTGTTGTTGTATCCAATTCAGGCTGCTGTTGAACGTTACGAACTTGAATTTTATCACAGCCAACACCATACCAATGATAAAAAACATATAAGAAACAAAAGAAATAGAATAATCAAGTGAAGGGCTGAACCTGAAGGTATCCTGAATATATGAAATGCATGTGTTTGTAAGTTATAAACTATTAGAAAACACACTTACGCATAAATTTCATAGTAACGAACAGTCCTTAAGCAATTCCAAAAAAAAATATATTTCGCAAGTACAAGTGCAGTACAGCCAAGGGCAAACCCACACTCACCCCCACCCACAACCTACACACATTATATAGATTCTGAATTGTTGGAAATTTATGTTGATATTGAGGATGGTGAATTTCGTATATCCTTTGTCTTCATGCATTGAAAACTTGCAGAAATTTCTGTTTGTATAAAATGAAACTTGAAAATTTATATGTGTCCTGTTTTGTGTTTTCGTTTTACCAATCTTAAACCTCCTGTTTGGATTTTGCCAATCGATTTGAATTATTATTTGAAAATTTCCATGTTCAATGGAAAAGGACGAAAACGAGGACAAATTGGAATTTCATTTATTCTTTTTGTTCGACTTCTTTTTATGCATGCATATGAGAGTCCATTTCGGTCTCCTTTCAATGTTTGATGCATGAGAAATTTCTTGAATTGGAAATTAAATTATATTTTAAAAACTGTTCAGTGAAAGCTCATTGGAAACATTGATTCAGGATGCTAATTTTGAGACTTAGAATTAATGATAGAAAGTCATACATGATGCACTCGCATCAAAACTACTCACAGGTAGTTATTTTGTCGAATTATTCTTGGAATAGAAAGATGGCATTTAAGATTTTTGCAATTTATTTGCATAATTTTCGAAGGAGGGTTGCCTATACACACAAATATGAATATTGATTTATTATAGAAGAAAGCAGTTAAATTCTTAAGAGAAAGTGATGGGACAATTGGTTTAATTTAATTTAGGTAAATTTTTAAAAATAAATCATTAAAAACATGATGGAATTCGCTACATTTTATGTTCTCGAAGTCAGGGACTTTGAATATTTGCTTCAAGACACTTGCATAACAAAATATGGTTTTTAATTTTCTAACCAAAAAACTTTGATTCAGAAAGGAAAAAAATACAGCGCGGATTCACAAATTTGGTAGCCTTATTCGGGAGTTAGCATGACTCCCAAAGCCATATTCAGTTATCAGGATGAATAAACATAAAAAAAAGACGAGGCTAGATAAAAAGCAATTTATAACAGTTATTTGCCATTAAAAGTGAGTTGGAATTATAACGCTTCGTGCAAATTGAATTAAAAAAAAAAAATCTGGATGCCCGCAGTATGCCCAGTACTTTTATAAGCAAAACTGTTTTAAATTGGCTTGTCTAGTGAAGTGGAATGAATTGTCAAAGGTTTTTCCTACCTCTGCTATTCAGCTATGGAGAATAATGAAGCGTCTTCCTCAATCCAAAATAGTGGTGGCTAAGAAGCCGATGTGTCAATAATAACAAGGCTAAGAAGCCGATATTCGTCCAGAAAATGATTTTTTTTTATTCTTAACCTATGTATACAAAAATAATACGTATAATATCTTACAAACTATGTGAATTTAAATATACGTATAGTCTAGTTTAGTATAGTTTACATAAAAATGTTGTTTTGTCATTTAATTTTGTTTTCTAAAGCTTGTTTGCTTCAGATTGCGGACAAAAAATGCTTAAGGTCGGTTTTCTTCACTATTGTTCAACTTGTCGAAAACTCCAAAGTTGGCGAACTCTTGAGTTGATACATAATCGAGAGTTAGGAGGCAAGTTGAAAATTGCTTTTTTTCACTACTCAAGTTCTCAGCTCAAGAGTTAAAAATTAAAAGTTTACCAACTTTAGTTTTTCAAAAAAATCCCTGGGATATTTGTGACAGTAATGTCAGTTTCAATTGTATATTTGAATTTATTGCTTTTACTGAATTCGAAATTTAAGTTTATTCGGTTGAAGAGACGTTTCCTTCCAATACATTGGAATATGAAGGAATAATTAAAAATAAAATAACAATAAGTAATGTTACGAAGCGTGATATGAACATGTGTTAGCGAAGCAGGAGCTTTCAGCGCCGAACTTTCACCATTGGACACTTCACCACCAGCTTCTGACCACCAGCCCTTTTAGTGCCTGGAAATTTCATCACAGCGGTTTCGCCACTGAGTAGTTCGCTACCGTTCTTTCACCACCAGACTTTTGACCACTGTCACCTTGATAGGTAATGCAGTGTTACCGTCATATTATTCACTCGATACATCCAGATTTAAACTTAAATCCAGATGAATTTGTATGATTTTAAGTTTAAATCTAGATGTATTGAGTGAATAATATGGCCGTTAATTATTCAAATATGGCCTATTCATTTTTGATTGAAAATGTGGTAAATACGGATAAACAAGCGAATTAGCGTGTTACAATTTTTGACGCAAATTTAAATTTGCTATTATTTAAGCTTTTTAACAATAAAACATGAAAAAATTGCTCCGCCAGTAACAAATAGTGTTTTTAAATGATCTTGTATTAATTTTTGTGGTTTTTCTTTGCACGACTTCTTAAATAAAATGCTTATGATTAAGCTAAAAACGAAAACGATGTTATTTTTATTATTGAAAACATTAATTAATTCTTATTGTGAATCAACCATTTCAAACTTGATAGCCAACACGAAAACGAAATATCCAGACACGAAAAATCTATGAGTGTCAACTTAGTGAAACAACATTCACGGATCGAAAAAATTTTAAGTGGGTAATTTGCCATTTATTAGTCGTTAATTAGTTGTGATAATATCGAATTTGTCGTTCGATGTTTTCTATGATTTTTTTGTTTGTAAGTTGATATCAACTTAGCGAAGCAGCACCTCAAAAAGCGGTAAAGACGTCTTATAGCGAATAGTTTATTGCTTAATAATTTTCCGTTCGGCAGTTCTGAATTAGGTTTGACAACTTAAATTTTGTCGTGCAATGTTTTCTACGTTTTTTTCGCTGCTTTGCTAACTTCGTGTCAACTTTGCGAAGCAGCATCTGAAAAACGTATAAAAACTTCTTATTGTGAATACTGCTCTATAATTTGCCGTTAATTAGTCGTGAATTAGTTGTGACATTTTTGAATTTGTCGCTCTATGTTTTCTATGTTTTTTTTGCAAAAATTTGAAATTCGTGTCAATTAAGCGAAGCAGCATCTGAAAAACGTATAAAACCTTCTTATTGTGAATGTTCTACTATTCTATAATTTGCGTTAATTAGTCGTGAATTAGTTGTGACAATTTTGAATTATAATTTTCCTTAAGCAGTCCTGAATTAGTTGTGAAAATTTTAATTTTTTCGTGCGATGTTTTCCATGTTTATTTTTTTACTAAATTCATTAAAAGTTGGAGACGAACTCGTTGAAAATAGGTTAAAATTTGTATAATCGAAATATTTATTGCTTACAAATTTGCTGTCAGTTGTCGTGAAATGTTTAATATATGTAATTTTTCTAAAATAAAAAAAAAACATAAAAAAAAACATCGCACGACAAAATTGAAATTTTTACAACTAATTAAGCAAGAACCCAATCAATATAAGAAGATTTTAACTCTTTTCCAGACGTTCCTCGGTAATTTGATAACAATTTGACAATTTTGCAAAAAAAAACATAGAGCGACAAATTCAAAATTGTTACAACTAGTTCACGACTAATGAACGGAAAATTATAGAGCAGTAAAATAATAAGAAGTTTTTATACGTTTTTCAGATGCTGCTTCGCTAAGTTGACACGAATTTCACATTTTTTCACAAAAAAACATAGAAAACATAGAGCGAAAAATTTAAAATTGTCACAACTAATTCACGAATAATTAACGGCAAATTATAGAGCAGTAAAACATTCACAATAAGAAGTTTTTATACGTTTTTCAGATGCTGCTTCGCTAAGTTGACACGAAGTTAGCAAAGCAGCAAAAAAAAAAGTAGAAAACATTGCACGACAAAACTAAAATTGTCACAACTTATTCAGAACTGCCGAACGGCAAATTATTAAGCAATAAACTATTCGCTATAAGACGTCTTTCCCACTTTGATATCAACTTAACGAAGCGGCAAAAAAATCATAGAAAACATCGAACGACAAATTCGATATTATCAAAACTAATTAACGGCAAATTACCCTGTTCAAATTTTTTCGATCCGTGAATGTTGTTTCGCTAAGTTGACACTCATGAAAAATCTGGCACTTAAAACTGCGGCAGCGAAATATCCAGCACTTAAATGGCAGCACTCAAATATCCAGCCTTCAATCGGCGGCTATGGTGAAGTGTCCGTCTATCAATTTGCGGTTGCCAAAAATACCGTACCGTGTGTTAGTGGCCCCGTGCATTTGCAATGTAAAATAAGATAATGGATATACATATCCATTATGGATATGATATTCAAACAATAGAATGTTAACTATTGTTGATCTGTCAAAAAAAAGTGTTGGACAAAATGGGTTGCAAAAAAAAAAAACGGGAAATATATGAATGAAAATAAAAGAAAATTTGTGATTGCATCAAATTTATTGGAAACATTTTTGCACAAAATCGAATCATCAAGCAAAATTGATAAAATGTTTGCAACTTCTTTCCATTAGATACCGATGCATTTTGTGTAAGAAATCTGGGTTGGGGTCGAAATACTGTAGGGTCAAAATACTGTTTTTAAAATACTGTATTTCAAAATACTGTAACTCAAAATTCTGGTTACACAAAATTCTGTATTTTAAAATCCTGTATGGTCAAAATTCTGTTTGGTCAAAATTCTGTATGAGTAAAATTCTGTATTTCAATATTCTGCTTTTCAAAATACTGTATTTAAAAAAATTGTTTTGATAATGTAAAAAAGTGCGCACTTTTTTACATTATCAAAACATTTTTTTTAAATACAATATTTTGAAAAGCAGAATATTGAAATAAAGAATTTTACTCATACAGATTTACTCAAATACAGATAATGAACATTGAAAGTTTGAATGAAATGAAATCTTATATTACAACAATTTTCCTTGTACCTACTGTCTATATATTATCTATTAAATTGTAAGGAAAACAAAATTCGGAAAGTTGCTACACTCAAGCCCCATTATACATATTATGTACGGCTACATGAAATTTGGTCTTAATGAAAAATTACCCTAAACAAAATATAATAAATATCCCCAAAATTGGAGAAATTACCCCATTTTCAAAATGAAAAAATTACACCCCAACTAAATGAAAAAAAAGCAATTTTTCATACTTAAATTAAACCGAAAAATGAAAAGAAGCGCTAAAACAATGAAAAATGACCCGAATTCATAAAATATCAATTTTTTGTTGTTGTTGTTGCTTTTATATACATTTTTGGGGAAAATTTTCATTTTTTGTTTGTGGCTATTTTTCAATGGGCCAAATTTCATGTAGCTATTTTGCACCTTTAATTTAAAATTGATCATATTAAGATGTCAATGTAAAACCTCCTCAAAATACTCAAATTCTATAATAAATGTTGCAAATAACACATTTCAGACTTGTACCAAAATTGCTGAAGAATTCAAAGTTTCATCGTTAAATTCTACAATTTCCACATATCGAGGTTTAACAGGAATATATTCACGAAAATAGAGTTAATAAAACGTTGATTACAAATAAGTCTTTTACTCGTTTTTAAAGAGATCGTACTTCAATGAATTTTTGTACAAGTAAATGCAAAAAATTCTATTTGTACTTATACATGCTTAACAATGATATTCTTAACAATTTTTTCTTCGAAATATAGAACTTAGACATAACCAGCATTTTGGTAAACAGAATTTTACACTTACAGCATTTTGAATATACAGATATTTGGATATACAGAATTTTGAAATACAGAATTCTGAAAAACAGAATTTTGTTCGTACAGTATTTTCAAAAAAAGAAAAAACAGAATTTTGGTCATACAGGATTTTGATAGCCAGAATTTTGACCCGCTCCCAAGAAATCTACCTTATCGAAAAATAAAACTGTTGAGAACAAGAAAATTAATCATTAAATAACACAAGACAATTATAAAAATCAAAATCTACAGTAAAAATAAAAAATACCGAAATTTAAAATCGAAAGGAAAAAAAGTAAACAAAAGATAACCGCAAAATGGAAATCCAAACTCAGCTGCTTTTGACAGATCAACATTTTCAATTCATATCGACGAGAAGAGAATAATCAATAAGCACATCACATGCTTAAATATTCTAAACTGCCAAATTGATTTGCTAAACAACACCAGTCCACTTTTAAACTAACAACTTAAAATTAAATTTGTACGAATGTAGTTTTCTCCTTTTTACGTCAAATAAACTTTTACTTTAATATATTATGTTATATTAAAATTTTTGAAATTAATAATTAAATATTCTACATATGTAAAAAAAAACTTTTGTTCACTACGTTAATGCTTAGTTACCCTCCTATGCGATTTTATGATTCTTTTTATTGATGTTCAGTGCCCTAATGATGTCCTCAAGAAGACGAAACACGTCGGTCTCTATTGAACTATTTATTTATTTTGTGGAAAAAAAAAGCAAAATCAAATTTTTTTTTTTAAATATCCACCCTGTATATTTACAGAAACGTCAAATTCTAAGAAATCTAATTTACTTAGTTAACCTAGTCTCGAAAACTTTCGGTGTAGTTGAATCGAATTTTCAGCCAATAGCTACTTCTGGGCTATAATTATGCTATTCCTCGAATGACCTCGTTTTTAAATTGTAAGATAAATCATGGGATGAGTTTCGCACTAAAAGGAACAAAATAAAACTCTTTTAATTCCTATTTCTGTTGTATATTCGGGTGGTTTGAATATAAAAAAAAAACACTGAAGCATATTCGCTTTATAGTTTTAGGTACAATACTGTTTAAGCTTTTGCTTTTATAAATCCTTCCGTATGAGCAGCTATCATTCCCATTCCCATAAGCTCCAGCAAAAAAATATAAAAACTGAAAAAATATTCATTTTTTTTAAACTGATTCTCTGACTCTGACTCCAGCTGCATCTGTGCGCAAAATTGTTCGCTGTTAATTTATAGAGGTTTTGTGTGTTAATTTTATGATTCTTGTTCTCATATGTGGTAATTCAAATTCCCTCTTTCCCAACAGAGTTGTTCCTTCAACACAAAAACAAACGAAAACGACCATCAAAGAAGAGCGTCCCCTCTTATAACCTCCTTCCATATCAACCCGTATACATATGGTACCTACCTATATAATAATAATAGTTGGTAAGAGTCGTCTAAATGCCCCCTTATCCCCTACCTTAAACTCATTCGTATTTACAATGTGTGGAGCTTGAAGTGGAAAACATAAAAAAAGGAAAAATGAAACAAACAAACCACACAAATGGAAAAGTCAAGTCTTATAGGTAGGTAGTCCGAAATACTTGCGGTTTATTATGGGTTTTGGACTGGTCTTTGTTTGCTTAACGAGTTTCGGGATTTAGATACATCTTCCTGTACTGCACATCGTAAAGCCTTTGCAATGTTTTTATGTATGTACTATTCGTACATTGATAGACCTTTAGTTTTTGGTAGATACACTCTTTCTCTCTTTCTCATTGAAAATCGCACGGGAATAACCGGAAAAGCTGTGCTATCAGTTATACTTCATTTAGATAGCCTGGGTCTTTTGCTTGCTAGGTAGATGGATCTAAGAAAATTTATTTCTCACGCTGCATATTGGATAGTTTTTCATATTTTCCTCTTTGAATTTTCAACAGCAAACAATATCAAGGAGGATAATAACAGAACGAGAAGAATATAAATTCAAAAAAGAAAAAAATATATCTTCTATCTTCACTAGTGTTATACGAACCGAAACAACGTTTGAATTTGAACAAGGATATCTAAAATGAGACTTACTGTTATCAGGATAATGAATGCAAGAGCGAATAAAAATCTGACTCAAATTAGAGTGAATTCTGAGTGGTTTGAAAAAAGGATTACGGTTTGTGGTAATGGTGGTGGTGTACTGGTTGGTTATATAGAAAATTCAACATGACAAAGCAACAATACTCGTATACCAGCAGGGTGCAATTAACTTTTACAAATTTTGTAGTATTTCTGAATTGTGTGTTTTTCTTTACTTTTCTTTGTTCGGTATGATAGTGGTTTCTGAATGGTGATTCACAAGAAGACGGGATAAAATTGAGGAAAAACCCATGTTTTTACAAATTGCATGTCCACAATTATTTTTTTTTGTACGTGCACTTTCAACTAATGAATCAATTCGAATGGAATGTGAGACTCATTACATAAAAGGATCTAAGCTTTAGGTTGAGCTTTGGTTTTTCATAACCACGTTTATACCAGGGCTTCACCCAACAACAAGCAGTCTTCCAGGCTTTCAGCTAGCTCGGCCCCTAGCTACCTGTCTGCAGTTGTGAACACCCAATTTGGTTGAAGTCCTGCTCTACACTTGCGTGTGCCATTTAAGTCGCTGTCTTCCTCTACTAGGGCGCGATGGCCGTGCCATGGGGTCCAGTGCTTTGGTGTTCATTCGCTCGAAATGGCCCAATCACCGCAGTTGCTGGCTTTTACTTTTTTTGCTACGTATGTAAGTAACGTAAACAGATCGTACAGTTCTCCTACACCGTTTATGCAGACGGGACGAAAAATCAATCGGAGAATCTTCCTCTGAAAAACAACCTAGTGCCTTCTAGTGTTCTAGTCCACCTTTGATAGGATCAATCTTCCATATGCCTCTGCGCCATAAAGCAGGATTAGGAACAGGATGAAACCAATCTTATATAGAGGCACATTAGTTGCCCGAGTGAAGGCTTTACTCAATTTATTCCGAAGAAGCAGTGATTAGCAAAAGTTATTCTTCGTTTGATTTCAGTGCTCGTATATCGTTGTCTGGGTTGGTTTAATAGCGAAGCCAAGGTGAACAAAGTCCTTCACCCTAATTGCCTCAAATATAAGCTGGTCTATGGTTATGTTTTGTCCAAGACGCACGTCAGTATTGTGTGTCTTTTCTTGCTATAGAATGTACTTGCTCGTGTCCTCCAACCAATCTACTCACAAAAGCGCTTCTAACATTGCGCTTGGTCCTTCCAATTATGTTGTTAATATCGTCGGAGAATGCGAGTAGTTGGTAGGACCTTTGAAAGATTGTGCCTCTAGTGCTGACGCAAAGTTTTGCACAATTCGCCCAAGAAGCATGTTAAAGAAGTAGCATGACAGCGCATCGCCTTGTTTATATCCTTTTTGACATCAAAGGTATCGGTGAGGTCTTTACTGAACAGTGTGCGTTCTCCATCGTTATTCTGCTTAAGCGGATGAAATTTATAAGGCTACTAAAACTAGACGTTGGTCTTTACACATGACTTACCTCGATTCTATTACTGCTGTCATATGCGGCCTTGAAATCGATGAAAAATTGGTGATCCTAGTTTTTTTTTTCAAGATCTACCATAATATCAAAATATGGGCATGGTTTCCTCTGACCATATTTTGTCATCGTTTGCCGCTTTGAATAGCTCGACAGCAAGGCTGGCAGCTCTGCGTTTATGCAAAACATAAAATTTAATACCTATTAAATGTTAGTACTTGATAGTCTGCTACGTCACAGAAGTCTTTATAAGAAAAAGGATTACATATATGAAATGTTTTGAAAAGAGTCAAATCCATGTTGCACCATCAAACTCTTAAAATGTGGGCATTTTTACGTAACAATACTACGAATCACTTCCTCTCATGTGTCCATCATTACAAAACAAATCCAAGGAAAAACAAGAGTATGAGTATGATATGAAGAGAAAAAAAAAACAGCAACAATTAGTCCAATATGGTGTTTGCATGTGACAAACATTGAATTTTGCACACACAAAATATACTCGTAGTTGATACAATACCAACCTCACTCCTCGATAGCCGAAATTCTATACAAGAGGCAGACTCCACTGACCAAAGCTTAAACGAGAGTATATTTGCATTCGACGATTCATGTCAACAAGCAAAAACACACATACATGCCACGTATATGTATATCACACAAAAAGGTGAATTTCCGTATTCCGGTGTTGTTTAATTGTGATTTGCCCTTATTCCACTCCATCGGGTACTAATTTTGTCATTAAGTTTTGCCAAAAGGCTAGCCAAGCCTATCGATGTTTAACGTGTGCACGATGTACGCATTATAGCACTCCACTCGTTCGTCATATCACCCTCTGTTCGTCGATGTCGCACGTGGAGGCGGTGGTGGTGGTGATAGGCAATTGCACTTAGTTTTCCAGTGGCCGGCAGTCGCAGTCGGTGATATGGGCAGCAGGGATACCTCAAGTCTGGCAGTTATGTGTTTCAGTATCTTGGAAAATGCACTCTTGGGAGCTTAACTTCCAAACAGAATATTGTAATGTGTCATACATTTGGAAAATGGGGGCGTTTGGACAGGACCGTATTTGGTGTTAACTAATATCCAGGGTGCCGAATATTTCAAAATTATAAAGTACACAATGTTAAATATTGGGTCCATAGTTTGCCTAGCAGTCTGCGCAACCGTTGCTCCGGATGCTGTTATGCTATTGGCCGCAAAAAGTTGTCAGTCATCGTTACTGACATTTCATCCTCATTCTCCAAAAAATATAGACCTATATCTTTTTTGGCCATAACACCGCACCAAACAGTGCATCTGGATGAGTTTGCCTTGCATTTTTGGAGCCCGAATATCTACAGTTTTGCTTTGTTGACATTACAACTCCAATGGAAATACGCTTCGGATGAAGCATTATTGAAAAACGCGTTGTTGTGTACTGTATGTATCCATTTTAAATTTCCAAGAATTAAATTAACCTGTAAAAAGAAAAAAAAATGATATTGGAAAATAAAAAAGTTATTCATGTTTGATATTTTGATAGTAGATCTTGTTTGGGCCACCCTTTATGTACAGTACATAAATAGATATTAAACTTTAAAAACTTTTTTTTTGGTTTAGCAAATTTTCAAAAAGCTAGAATAATATTGGAGCTTTAGTTTAACTCATAACTACACATTCCCATTCATTGAGAACACATCCTCGGAAACTGTTCGCCCATATTGCGGCTTTCCGCCGCTTATAGTGCTCTAATCCGCGCAATCACGCTTCAACCATACACTGCTCTCATGCAAATTGTACAATATTTAGTCGTGTGTTCATCGCTGAGCAGACAACTTCTTAATATATCAAGCAATATGAGCAAATGTAGCACACACACCGCACATGCTTGCATGAAGCATGAGTGATTTAAAAAATTTTCGAAATCACTCATGCCATATGCGCAACCACACATTCAACATCATACACTAGCAGTTTACATGCGTAATCACTATATTGCGCATGCAGGCATGTGTGGTGTATGACTGTATGGGCCCTATAAGTGAACGCTCATGTGTTCATTCCTATAAATTTTCTTGGTTCTCAGGACGTACGCGTAGAACCCAGGACTATCTATTACGCCGCGGGCTATTGAAAAAATATAATCATCCTCATCATATATCGGGATGAATTGGCAGTAGGTAGTGGCATCTTCTTAAAAACAAACGTGGATTCTAGGATTGCTCTATAATGCCGAAAACAGATGTGCAGCTTTTTCAAATGCAGCGAAAATTAATTTACACAGGTTCTTATGCCCAAAACAGATGTGCAGCCTTTTCCAATGCAGCGAAAATAAATTTACACAGGTTCTTATGAGCGCTGACATATTCCAGGCTCTGCATGCAGCCTTTTCTGCACGATATCTCTATTTCTAATTTCGCTGCATGGGGAAAAAGCTGCACATCTGTTTTGGGCTTTATGAGAGCTGACATATTCCAGGCTCTGCAAGCAGCCTTTGCTGCACGATATCTCTATTTCTAATTTCGCTGATGCATGGGAAAAAGCTAAAAGCTGCACATCTGTTTTGGGATTAACTCGGGTCGGGTAACTTCATAACTTTTCGCGAGCTAACATATTTTTTGACCGATAATGCTTGAGAGCTTCTCTCAGTAATTTTACTCTCAAAGTGACACCCATATAAAAGAAATGATTACACTCCTAACTCCAGCCCTGAGTTAACACTCCCATTCCAAATTGTGATATTGACGCAGAAAAACGGATAACAAGGCGATGAGTTTTTTCAAGTTGTATAAACTTAGCAAACGTTATTTTTGGCGCGCAATGTGCTTTGTTTGTATTCTTGTATGCTATCTCACATAATGATGGCAGAGCAGCAGCAGTTATTCAATTGATGTGAAGTATTACATTTATGTTTGTATCTGGACTTGCTTCAGTTTGTCATGTTTTATCAGATAAATAGGCTTTATTGTTAGTTAAAGGGTATATACGAGTATACGAGTGCTGGGTGGTATAATTCCATAGATGGCTGACATTCAAATGCACATCATGATGTTGACGATGCTGGTGTAGCCTCTGTTGGACACGGTCAGAGACACCCACCTACAGGAACTCGGATGCAATTAATTTTGCATTGTTGCACGAGTAAATGTAGTTTATATAATTGAAAAGACACAATATAATGTTATAGAATGTTATAGATTGCATATCAGTATGTTAAACACAATACTGCTGAAGATACACATGAGGGTTCAGAAATTGCTATTGCTAGTCGAAATGTGGAAATGTTAGAAATATGGCATTAAGGTACAAGGTAGTTTTTGCAATTCTGAACAAATTTCTGAAGAAAAAAATCAATTTTTTGTTTAACATTTCAAAAATTAAATACATAATTGCTTTCAAAGCTGAAGTGGAAAATGAGCTAATGGATCAAAGAGACCCTAAAGCGTCAAGCCTCAACCACATAATCTGTATATAGCCTGTCAGTATTCCCGAAAGCTTAAAGAGGTGAAAACTCCCCTGACTTAATATCACTGCATGCGTATCTAAATGTAATTAACGCGATTTAACGTTCACTACTAGACCAATGGCCAAAATAACGTTTATATAGATCATTTGCCAAAAAAGGTCCGATTTGCGTGTCAATTGATGGAAGTAGTGTGGCGGAAAAGGTAGTTGAAACGTGATGGCAGTAAGGCCAGGCGCGCAAATGCAACTAAACAGTTTGGTTTCGATTTTGAGCACAATGGGCTTATATGGGAGTGCGCGTCGGTTTATGTGCGCGGGCTTTCATATAATTCTATAGTACTCAAAATCGAAACCAAACTGTTTAGTTGCATGTGCGCGCCTGGCCTAAGGCAAGGGCAATTTTCTTTGTCGCAGAAAACCACAATGCATGCAATATTTCGCATTGGCTTGCAACTTGGCACAGACTAGGGACTCCGATTCCCGTTGAAATTATGCGATTCCTGTGAAGATCTGTTAATATCAGTGGTCAGAACATTTACTGGCTGACCCTAGGCCAGTATATACTCTATAGTCATAGTGCTATGGCGGCTCAATCCCCAGCTGCTAAGTAAGAATGCGCATTTCATTAAAATTTAAACTTCTTCTTCTATCGAAAAATTATTTCTGGTCAGAAAATAGAAACCGCGAAAAAAAATCTACGGGCTAAATTGATTGTAACCCAGATAGGAACAGATGGAAGAAATTCTTCTGGAGAAAAACACGGAGTGTGAAGTTCGAAAACAATAATTTTTCTGAGCAAGATGAAAATATAGAAAAAGAAGAAGAAGTTATTTGTCAAAGAGGACGACCGGGACATTGCACATTTTATTCCAAAATTATCACAAAGACTGCTATCGGACATGATACATGAGGTATTTTCCATGTGGTCTTATGCTCTTCGACTTCGGGTCACATTTGGGTTTGGCCATGTTCCTGCATTTGAATTAAATTTTAATTAAATAAAAAACGAATACGTATGCTAAAATTCTCCTCCATTACTCTAAACAAATTTCTGAACTTTACATTTTGTTTTTAGTTTAAAAAAGTGACGGTACCAAAATCTGTCTTTTGAAAGACACACAAACTACAAACATAGCCGGTCAAGACAATTCTGGACAAATTTCAGAAAAAAAAATATTTGTCAAAAATTAAATACATATTTGCTTGTAAAGCTAAAGTGGCTATAAATTTTAAAGACGATTTTAAAATAAAAAGAAAATAATTTACGCCCGTATTTAATATTCACTACGCGCCGTTTAATATACATAGGTTTAAATTCAGTAGTCATCTTTAATTTTTAAACCGACTAATCGGTAATATTCACTCAATTAAACCGACAAGACATGAATCAAAATATTAAACCGAATAATCGGTTTAACGACGATACCTTAACGAGGCAATTTCATATCGTATGAGTACGATAACTAAGGCGCTGCAAAAATAATAACGAATTTTTGTAGAGGGGCTTAATATAATAATTTTTTTTCTATGGGAGGGCGCGTTTTACGGTAACAGATATATAGGATTAATTCAGTTTCTTTAAATCCAGATTCTTTAAATTCAAAATTAACTTTGCATACACCCAATTTCGCACCTACCTCAAATCCTATGGTGGGCCATGCGGGGGGGCAGCATGCCTCCCTCACATACCACACTGTTTATACGCCATAATGCTGGGTGCTTGCACTTATGTAAGCAAGCTTACATAAATACCAAAAAAATAAATATTGAATTAAAAAGTAGTTTTGGTAATTTTCAATTTTCTCACAAACTAAAAGACATAAAACCATCTAGTTTTCAGTGTTCGATTAAGAATTTATAGAGAGATCAAACATTTACAGCCAATTCAGTACATAGTTTCACAATTTTGAATAAATAAACAGTAACCTTTTTTTTTGTATTTTTTTTTTTATAAATTTTGAGTTTGAAATTATGTTTTTTAAAAACAATCAACACAAATATAAGTAGACTGAAACAAAATATAAAATAACAGATTTCTGGCTTTCAGAAAACCTATAATTTTAGAATTGTACGTAAGTGTTGCCGTTGTTTTTAATATATCTTTTTAAATTCTATTACATTTTTTAGAAAATTGCCCCTCCCGCCTAAACGAAGGGTGATAGATCCCCCTCCCGTAGTAATGTTTGTATTAATTAAACCCCTCCACAAAAATTCGTTATTATTTTGCGGCGTCCTACTTTTGGGGAGAGTACGATAACTAGCTCTCCCCAAAAGTAATCTTAGATCAACTTATAGAGGTAGCTTAAGAGCAAGATATTTTTAATAATTTTGTTAATTAGGGCGAATAAAGTAAAAAAGCGTGTATTACTACAAGTAGTCTTATTATTGGGTAAACAAAATTAAAACGGCATATTACAAAGCTATGTTTGTAAGTATGCTATGCACTCCAAATGGTGTGGTGCTGAGTAATGGCGCAACCAAAACCCACGTCAATGATGGGCCCAAAGCAATGCAGCATTGGAAAAAAAGATGTCGTCCTTTCCCGTTTAATAAATCCGTTTAAATCTTTTCGGGACCAAACGTTAACGGTCCATCTTCCGTTTGATAAATCTGTGTTCTCTTTGTTCAAAAGATCTTGGGTTTTAGACCTACTTAGTTGTAAAGTTTCCTAAGCAATTTAATAAATAGCTTTCATTCCCATTAAAAGAAAATTAAAAAAAATAAATATAAATTTTCATTCGGAATTACAATTTAAATCTCTTTCTTTTTTAAAATATTATCACCGTGCGTCGGTTTTGCTCCGAAGGGTTGTACCCAATTTATTTCTTAGAAAAAAATATAAACGATGATAGGCGACTCGGCATCCCTTGAAATAGCTATATCTCCAGCCAAACAAAAATAAAACGAATTGAAAATACCTAAAATTAGTTCGCAAACAATTGGTGGTAGCACCTCCAAGTTGTTGTTGTTGTTCAAAAATTCAATGAAATTGACGGAATAAAGAATGGTCAAGTCTAATAAACTGACATTCTAGTATGAATAATTATAAATTTTTATTTTTTTTTAGCTCCGCCCATGTGAAAATATATAGCGTTAAAATATCTATTCGTTTTATTCATTATACTTTTATATTTTTATTTTTTTTTATAATCCTCATAAAGAGAGTTAAAAATACGAACGCACTTTTTTTTGTTGCCTGTTGCCTGTCATAGAAAAGTGCCGCTCACGCTCACCAGCCGTTTTGATTCGGCAATAAACTGTATGTCCCCTGTGGCTAGAGAAATGGATATTTTTGAATTGATCCTCCAGGATCCCAGCGCTGTGGGGTTTGATCAGCCGTAGCTTCCACTATTGCTTGTTATGAAGTGGCCGGCAACATACTAGATTGTAGTACGGAAGACAGGGTCTTAAAGTCCACGTTTGGAAAATCTGCGATTGGTATTTTTGGAGTCTTAGAACGATCTCCGTGAACTACTGAAATCTCCTTAGGCCGTCGTCAGGTCTACACTTATCAGTGGTTTTTGTTACTATCCGATATTAGCGCCTAGGGTCTGCCTCATCATCTCATAATTGGTCGAGGCTGGGAGGTCCTTACCCTCGTTTGTGTTTATTAAAGTCTAGCCGTCCTCTTTGGCGCGTTTCCCTTCGCATTTTTCAGCTTTTTCTTCTCCACTTGGCGATTTTTGTGTCGGATTTCTGGAGCAAGGGCGTTTTATAATATCGGATTTTACGATTGATTTGTTGTTTTCTCGATGCTTAAAGTTCGAAAACTGTAAATCTGTCAGTATAGTCGTGGCGCAACTCCCATGTGCCTAGGCAATAAACTGTCTTATACATGGATCGGTAGGTTCGGTCAGCTTACTAGGAACTAGGTACTTCCTTCTCGGCGATTGTCTTAAGATTGATTTGGAAAGCGCTGGCGCTGCGTGTATTCGCGAGCTGCGCTTCGAGTACATCGTTTCATTTCACCGAATATATATAATAATTTCATTATAATCATTTCTAAATATTCTTCTTAAGTGTAATCCGTTTTTAAAACCGAAAACAATTTCATATTATACATCCAAACTTAAATCACGAATCAATTTTTTTCAATTGGAGTAAGAAGAGAAAAACGAGAGATGCTGGAGAAGCAAAATTCTTCGAGATAAACATAGTCATTTTATTAGAATCAGTTTCTTTCTAACGTTCTCTTACCGGTTTTAATAATTTTCTTTCAACTGTTGGCTCTTTCTTACACTTAATACTCAAATATTAAAATTTTCTTGAATTTACTCTGCGTTTTGGCAGCATCCTTTTCTGCGTCATAGAGAAAACTTCTGGGCTATTTTGAGGACATTTAGATGGTATTTCGAGTTGGGTATAGGCATGAAGATGAATACCTGGTTGATGAGTATGCTTGCTAGATATTATTCCAAATGTCCAGGTCGCCTTGGTGTTAATCCCAGTTCCAATTGTTCTCTCGAACGCATTGGGCTATCATAGATTTTAGTACCCAATTCACCCGCTATGTATGATTTTCCCGAGGTGAACTATATACATATATGGGATGGTAAGCACTTGTTTGATTCCTAATTCGTCTAAGAAACTCTGGAATTGCTGGCTAATAAATTTGTAATTGTTATTGGATAAAAATATTCGGGGTGCTCCAAATTGGTAGATCATCCTTTCCTTTGGTTTAACATTTTGATAAGCCCTTTTGACTTTATGGGCCTTACTAATAATCAAACATAGTTATAACTTAAATATTGCAGTGAAATAAACCATAACGTTATGGATTCTAAATAATTAACCATAGATTATATTCTAAATTTTTTGGAGTAAATTCGATATATGGTTCATTATTTATAGTCCACGTAAATATCTAGGAAATACCATGCACGGTTTATTATTTAAAGCCCATTCCATTATGGTCCATTTTGCTGAAATATTTAAGTCGTAATTAAATTTGATTATTGGTAACCCTATGAATTTGTTTACTCCTTTAATTTGTAAGTTATTATTTTAATTTAATAACTTACTATTTTCCTTGTTTAAATAAGTGCAATTTGGAATTATATTTCAATGTAATGTAAAGATTTTAAACTATGATATTAGATATAGGTATATTCAAAATATTTATTTAATTTTCTTTTATTTCCGACGACGCGACACGTTTCGACATCCATAGTTCTATTTATCGTGGTCAAGTTAATTTGGGAAATATCACCCACGTGCTTTAATATGCTTTTCTGTATTAAATAAATTTAATTCAATAAAAGATAAAATCTGCAAATTTATCAATGTCTTCAATTTCCCTCCCCCATATTCAATTCGACTATTTATTACGAGCATAATCTACAAAAATTATAAATTTCCCGAATTGACCCATAATTTTAAATTTAAGTATTCACAACAACTGTTAAGTTGAATATAATGCGAATACAATACAAAGAAAAAGTTTTACTTCAGATGCTCGCTATGCACCAAAACACAAAAAGAAGAAACTCCACAATGACATTACACACGATACCTATCGAAATTCGCCACGAAATCGTAATTTAACCTTTTAATTTTATCTGTACCGACATTCGTACATAGTCCTTTCTCTTTCTGGAATAATAGCAAAAAGTTCCATTCAACTTTCGATACATTGTCCTGCCAGTGCAGAGTTTCCTCCTATCGAATCATTATCCAACCATTCAACAGGGAAATACCGCCTCCATTTATATAGCCTGTTATATTATTGTAAGAACACGATCCGCATGTGACGGTAGATGCTTGGCGGCGCGGCGTGGAGAAGAGCATCTCATTCATTAAAAAGTCCTTGCATCCTTACCTTATACACACATCCAGGTCCAGGCAACATGCAACTACTATCTACATTATATTCCTTTCCCGTGCTGAGTATAGACTTGGTCAGGATCAGGAGGATATGGGAATAATTCGGGCAAAATAGCCAGTAGCCCTCTCTCTCATATCCCCCATCTCGAACGACTTGTCCTCCTGGATGTTGATTCCAGGGAAGCAAAGTAAAAAAAATAGTTGGCTAAAGTATCTAGAAACATTGCAGCAGCAGAAACTGTATCCTGTCGTAGTTTGTAGTTAGCTAGAGTTAGGAATGAGAGTAAGCAGCAGTATACTATATTCAACCATCAGCCAGCCCTGAAGTTGAACATACATATTACATTTACCTAATTACATTTAAATGGCAGCGCAACAAGCGAACATATTAAACCGGGCCATTTGGGGCTATAACGAGATACCTTCGCTATATAGAGCTAGAGCTGTCTGGGCGTAGAATTGAGGTGATATTCCTTGTAGTCATGTCTGGGGGCGGAGAAAGTTCGCATATGTTTTTTGAGCGAGTTGGTTGTGCCGTGCAGCTATTTTGCCATCATCATCGGAAGGAAGCCAGGGAATATTTTTAAGAAGGGACTGTAAGCACATTAATCATTATTTTATTTGGTACTTTTGTGGATCAATTTGATACTAAGCCAAACGTGATTGTTTGCGATTGGAACACGATAGGAAAGCGAGGAGGAAAGTATTGAAATCGGGTGGGAGTCATCAACTAATCAGCATTTTAAAGCTAAGTTTATGAGCGGGGCTTTTGTATGCGTGATGGTTTATGTTGCTAAGAACAGTTTGTAACAAATTTTAATTTAATTGATTAAGTTGTAGCAGGTGTTGGCTTACTGCGTGGCGGGCGCAAGGGCATTACTTTCTTGGGACAAAATTCTCTCAATGAATTTCGTATTCAAGGCACAAGTACGATTTTTGAATGCTGGAATTATTATTAGATTTTTCTAAAGACAGGGTTGGTTTTATATTGGAATGAATTAAATTCGAAAAGTTTATTATTTATTCTTCCGTGCCAGTCAGAAAAATAGATCCGTCTGTTCTGAGCAGCGCGTTTTTGCGTTGAAAACTTCTTGCGAAATCATGCGTTTAAGATAAGATATAAGAAAAAAAAACCGGAGGGTACAGTGATAATGAACTTGAGGACTGATTAAAGACGGAATTTTTTCCAATAGTGTGACTGTCTAGTTACATTTAATTATTAGCTCCGTGGCGTGATGGTTAGTGCGATGGACTGTCATGCCGGAGGTCTAAGGTTCGATCCCCAGCCTCGCCACCTATTTATTTAAAAGAATAAACGGCTACTGCCTCTTGCGAGGAATTGACAAATCCTCCAAGAGTATCTCCTGTCACAGAAAAGTCCCGCTCGTTAGCCGTTCGGATTCGGCAATAAACTGTAGGTCCCCTCCATTCCTGCAGACACGCACACAGGAATGGTTGAGAGTTTGTAAGTCACTAGGCCCTAGTTCTAAACTGGTAAATCGTTGTCGTAACGAGCTAAGATCGCTCGGCGCAACAAATACAGTCACCCTTCGATGGGTCCCAGGACATTGTGATGTATGTGGGAATAAAAGGGCAGATGAATTGGCCAAGAACGGGTCATCTCTTGACCCCAGCCAAACATATTCCTCTGTATTTATGACACTAGAACAAGAGAAAAGTAGAATTCACAATAGATTCCTACAAGCCACAAATGACAGATGGTCAGCAATTGATACCTGTCGGATCTCGAGGAATCTATGGCCGGAAATCTCTAAGAAAAAAACAGACTACCTTCTCAAGCTAAGCAGACCTCAACTGTCACTCTTGGTGGGAATCCTAACGGGTCACAACTCAATGGGAACCCACATGAGCAGAATGGGTATCACCACATCTGATTTATGCAGAGGGTGTCAGGATGAAGAGGCGGAAGAGGGCTCCTATCACTTTCTATGTGAATGCCCCAGCCTAGCCAGAGCCAGAAAGACAGCCCTCGGGGAATACTTTTTTGACGAATTGGGTGATATCTCATGTTTGCCACTAAAAAACATTTTGAAATTCGTTCAGAACTCAAAATGGTTTAGGGAGGCTCCCATACGTACACCTAACCCCTAAGCTCCACTAAATCCTCTCCTTACCCGTCCTTAAACCTACCTTACATATGTCCTGGGGAGCACAATGGATCCACTGAGATCCGAGTGAGATAATGCGGCTTGTCGTATTATCACCCCTCCAAACCTAACCTAACCTAGGCCCTCGTTCTTCATGAGCTGTTGTGCCATCAAATTTATTATTTTTTTTTTTTTATTATGAGCTCCTCAGTATAATTTATTAAATTGTTGTCACACAGCTCATAATGAGAGCCAAGAAGTAGTGACTTACAACTCTCGTCAATATTTAAGGATGGATTTAAATCTGCAGGAATGGATGGGACCTTTAATTTTATGACGAATCCAAACGACTGAGATTGACTAGGACTTTTGCTTAATTTCAAGCCACTTATTTGTAAGAGGTACTGGGACTGATCCGATGATGTGAATGCATTTCCACTTGGCGAACCCCGTGTGGATTGGCATCATCTCCGATACGGAAATTTCGCTTGTCTGCGTACCATTTGATGTTCATCTTAATATAAAGGCAGTATTACATTGTCATATTTTGACCAACTATTATCCGGCTTAAAAGTGATTTGAGTGTTATTTCTTAACTGTTATTTCACTTAACATTGATTTTATTGGCATCGTATGAATTTGAATTGAATTAACTTTTGCTTTTGCCCAACTGTTATCCGGCTTAAAAGTGATTCAGTGTTATCGAATAAAGCCGAAATCACATAGGTACCAAAAAGTTGTCTTAGTTTCATTACTGATTCTTTAACTGTTATTTCACTAAACAGTGATTTCAATGTCATCGTATGAATTTGAATTGAATTAACTTTACTTTTGCACAACTGTTATCAGGCTTAAAAGTGATTTTAGTGTTATTTCCTAACTGTTATTTCACTTAACAGTGATTTTAATGGCATTTGAATTGAATGAACTTTTGCATTTGCCCAACCCAAATGTTATCCGGCTTAAAAGTGATTGCAGTGTTATCGAATAAAACTGAAATCACATATAGTAACAAAAATTTGTTTTAATTTCATTACTGAGTTTTCTTAGGTCGTGTGCGATTTGGATTTAAATTTCGATTAAATTTCATCCGAGATTACATTTTGACGTTTCCACATATAGCGAATTACGATTACGAAGCAATTTGAGTGTTTTGTAAAAAAAAAAAATTTAAATTAAAAATTTTGTGCTTTTTGTTAAGTTTTTGAACTAATAATATCTAATCATATTCTTGTACAAAATTTTTTTGCAGTCGTTTCGGTTTGGTTTGCTTTGATTAATTTAGTTTTGCCTTTTTTTGTGGATTCGGCTCAGGACAAGAGCGAACAGTGAACACCACTAGTTTTTTTTCTATTTTGTGATTTAGGTTTTTCTAGGTTCTAGGTTTAGGTTCTAGGTTCTAGATTCTAGGTTCCGTTCGGTATCGGTTCGGTTGTGTTTTAGTGTATTTATTTAGCAGCAAATTAGCAATCCAGCAATCGAAAGTTCATCATCATCAACTTGTTCAACAATCAACTTCGTCAGAAATTGAAAATGAGCTCCAGAATAAAGAGAAGCCCACTGTGGAATCATTTTACCAGTGTTTGCGAAATGCAACATTTGCAAAGCAAAAGCTCGGTGACAAATTTAAAAACAAAACACATGCAGAGTAAGCATCCGACGGTTCAGATGGAACCAAGGTTTTTTCTTGTAGCTTTTCCCTCGACTTCTCAATCTCATTATATAAAATATTGCAATAAAAATGTTATTTATTTCAGTTGTAAGGTAGAGTTATACCAAATCTCTGTAAATTGTGCAATATAGTTTTTAAGAAAGAAAAAATGTTAATAATTTCAGCTACAATAAAATAAATCTAATCTAAACTGGTTCCGGATCCGTATCACTAACTCTGCCAAGGCCAAGGCCACCAAATACATCAACATCAAAATCTAAAACATCTCTGACAGTTTTACTATTGTTTTTAATTTGATTTTAAGATTATTTGAATGCACAAATATATATTTAGTTTACAATGTTTTATTTTATTTTAAATTGTGCCTAATTGTACATACATGTAATTTCCATCAAGTTTGAGTTTCCCACATTTGAAAAATGGTGACAATTTTTAACAAATTTTAGTATAACGATAACGAAGAAGACCTATTATTATAGATACAGGCAAATAAATATTTTGTGCGAATTCTGTTTTAAATTCGGCTCAGATTGATTAGGTAAACTGAAGCTGACCTAGTTTGAAGACCATTTAGCAAAACATTTTTTTAATGTATTTGTTATTTGAATTAAAATTTCTTTAAATTGTATGCAAAGATTAATCTTTGATGCAATTTTTTTCTTTACGCAAAAATGCAGAAATTTAATCTCTGATAAAATTTAATCCAGTTCACACATGGTCTAGGATTCCAACAATGAAGAACAGTTTAAAAAAATACAATATAGCAAAATAATTTTGAGTTTGCACGAGATTTTTTTAAAAATTATTGACATAAATAATTTAGTTTATATTAAGGATTAAAGAACGTAGATTTTGATCCCTCTACAAAAAACCGTTATCAATTTTTGGCGCCAAAGTTATCGTACTTGTGCCCACTAATTTTTTTTATATAAAAGGGAACTTGTAGAAGTAATGCTTGATCGCACATCTGTTGTGCCATCATATTTATTAGATAGCACAGTAAATAGTGCTCTTACAAGAAATGACATGCTGCTCCAATCTGGATATGTTTACAGTAAGATAATAAATAAAACATTATCTACACCGAAAAAAAGAAATTGATAAAACGACTGTAAAATTAACATTTTTGGGTTATAAAAGTCGTCCAACATTAAAAACATCAATTTTGATATGCTCATCATATCAATACAATATGATCATTATCATTATAATATATTTATTATCATTTTGATATGACTATTAAAATGAAGAAAGCAAAAAAAAAAAAAAAAAACTGCGTGCATTTGTAGGGGTTTGATTTGAATTTTTATTTTATTAGTTTTTAGGTTTTATTTTCCTATTGCACCATAGTGGTTTTATAAGTTCCTTTCCCTTTTATTCTGAAATATTTAGAGTTTTATTTAAATTGAAAAAACTTATATTTTACTTACTTGAAAATTTTCTGATGAGATTCGAACCTGTGTCTTCCGCTTACGAGCCCAATACACTTCCACTAGGCTAATTCGCAATACGGAAAGCAGACGTTGAAAATTGATAACTTTCTGGTTTATGATTCAATGCCAACCATATTTTAAAATGTTAAATTGATATTATAATATCAAACAAATTGTACCAAGCTGATGTTAAAAATATTTGTGTGATATTTTAATATCATTAATACAACATTTTTAACAATTTATTGATAAATTGATATAATAACATATATTTGATATTAATAAAATATTAAAATGATTTGCCGTTTTCATCATTTTTACATAAAATTATATCAATTCAACATTCAGGACATCAATGTTGACATAAAAATATCAGATTAATATTTTTTAATGATATTCTAACAGTAACCTAGTTTTGATAATGAGAATTGATATTAAATGTTAAAACAAATCTTATTAAAGTAACACTTTTAATATCAATATAACAAAAATAATATTAGCGTAACATTAAAAGTATTAATTTAATATGTTTTGTGGTAAATTTGATATGGAAAATGAAAAATATGGAATTGATATTATGAAAATGTTATCTTGATATTGCGTTTTTTTTTCAGTGTAAATTAGCAATATAATTATAAACTGTTCCTACATTCAGTGGAAATGAGAAAGTTGAGGCTGAAATTCAAGGCATTGAAATCTCCAAAATCGATTCTTCGTCGACAGAGAGACTAAGGCCGAAAAAACTAAAAACTTACTTTTGTGGCGAGAGTAGTTCGGCGCTACAAAAGGAGTACCGAAAAGAAAAGTTGGAGGCTTACAAAAAGCGCACTGAAGAACTCAAAAAAAATCGTGAGCGGATATAAAAACTGCCGAGAAAACCGTTACCCGCATATAAAAATGTTGTGGGGTGGGCAAAAGGCCTAACTGTTCTTGTGTAAATACAAAAAAAATCAAGAATAGGTTTTAGTTTGGCAAATTTAAAGCCACTTAAAGAAATAAGACTTGAAATCATAAAAAGAGTTTTAAGTCGAAAGGGAAGCGAACACGAGAAAATTACCTCATAAGTTTTTCGACTTTAAATGACCTCGAACCCATGGTTTTTGTCCGCATGGTCTGTTTTACTTGAAATAGTTGAAAACTTCTTCGCAAAGCCTATTTCGCCGACTGACTGCCTGAACAGAAAGGAGACGGATCTGTATCTGGAGCCACAGCTGGAATAGCTGTCACAATATTGAATACATACACACAAATTCAATGTTGCGAACACAACTCAACGTAGCCGCAGACGAAAGAGTTCGCCAATTTTGAATTTTTCACGTGCAGAACTTAAGAAATTTCGAATTATATGAAGAAAAAAAATACAACTTTTTGCGTCAAAAAAAATATTGTGGTTATTTGTGTCGCGAAAAAAAAATATTATAATTAAAAGGAATAATACTGGAAATAAAAAATTTGAATTTTGAGCTTGTACTTGTACACAAGAATATTGTTTTGTTTTTCTTCAAAATACTTTCAAACTGTACAGCTGCATTGTGGGAACATAAAAAAATAACGTACGATACTTTTTGACAGCTATTTCAGTTGCAGCTGTAGCATTCTTTTCTGTTCAGGCAGTGAAGTCTTGCTCCTGCTCATGTTTGTTTTGTTCTTCATGGTTGTCCTCCATATTTATATTATTATCGACTTTAAAAGGAATCCCGTCGTCCTAACACATGTTGTTTAAAACAACGCAGGCTCCTATAAAATGGCACAGCTTTTTCATTCCTCGCAACTTACAATAATAAAGTTGTCAAATCGCCGCTTAAGAATACCGAATGAATGCTCTATAGCGATATTAATGTTCATTGCACCGGTATGGTGTTTTCATGTATTTGGAATATGCGTATGCTAAATCCTCTAAGAGAAAGAAGCTTCCACATAAAATGGGCAGTATTGAGGGTAAATAGAAGAATTTTCATAGACTCTGTTGTCATGGACAGAACCTGGATGACTAACGAATATATCTGTGAACTTTCTGTTCTCATATTCCTTGCACGCAGACACTACATCTTTTCTGTCAATTTAATCATTTTTTCCTCGCTTTGGGGAGTCAAACCGAATCCGTGTCCCGTCTATTACTCCTGCAAAAAGAATAAGAAGAAATGATAAGTTCGTATAGAAAACAAAATTTCATACCAATAACACCATACATTTCTGTCTTGTTCTGCATAAAATGAGCAGGTTCTGCGCTTTTTTGATTTTGATACGTTGACCACTGCTTACACTAAAGTGAGTGACAAATTCTTTTTCTGTATGTTGAAACTACTTTTAAATACCGCTCAATACAATTTCTTTTTAATTTTCACAAAAGAAAAGTCACCACGTTGGTTGTTCACGGTCTCATTCCATGAATCCGAGGAAGAATCTGTCGACAAAGCACTTTCTGTATCGGAATCACTTTCAATTTCATCCACTCCAATATTGTTTTAACAAGTTTCCACTATCCACTTACAAGTTTCCACTAACATGAAAAGTACCTAAACTAATTTTTTTTGACAAACCTGTCTGTGCTTACTTGTTCTGACGTTTCTCATGTGTTCTGTTCTGTTATAACTATTTCTTCACTGAACAAACTTAGAGTGTGTTTCTTTATTTATTCCGGATAAGGAACAGAATGGATGGAATAGACGAAATGTTTATCCAGAATATCCAGAATGGAATGAATAAAGAAACAAAACTAGAACAAAAAGAATGGCAATCCAGTTGTTCGGTGAAATGTTAAAACAATTGAAGAAATAAATGTTTTTATTTTGGATATTTATGTATTCTCAAAGTCAAAAATTTTGTAAATTTTACATTAAATGCATAAAATTTATACTCTGGTACATTTATTCGCGTTTTTCAATAATTAACACCAATGTGAATCTGCCATAATTGAGTTTAAGAGCGTCAATTATACTGAACGCGCCCAGTATTCTTTTTCTATTCTTTTTATTCCACAGTTCACATGGAATAAAAAGAATGCATTCCAAACGTTCCGGAATGAATAAAGAAACAACAAAATAGTTTATCCGGAATGTTTCGTGGAATAAAGAAACGCAAAACTCGTATTGCGAATATTCTGGACATACCGGGATGAATAAAGAAACACACTCTTAATGTCTTTTTTTTTGGCTTGAAAAAAGAAAAAAATATGTTGAATTGACTTTTTAAAAGCTTTTTGGAAAACATTACAGCCGACAGGATTTTTTACATCCTTCACATATATTTTACACAAATTTTCATGAATGATAGGCCGACTTTGAGCTTTGAGGTATTGTTTTTTTTTTTTGTATTCGCCCGGCAATGGTTCTTTGTGGTTCTTTTACTAATAATATCATGTTCTTTTGTGATATTCTTAATAAAATTTTCCTTGTTTCGGTGAAGAATGAGTACCCGTGTCATTATATTTTGTTGTGAAAAAGTAGTATCGATGCTGCGAAAAATCATAGCGTCGACAAAAAAAATGTTTGACAAACATCAAATAAGTAATTTGGCCCTACCAATAATCAAACTTAGTTACGACTTAAATATTTTAGTAAAATGGGCCACAATGGAATGGGCTCTACATAATAAATGTGAATGGTATTTCCTAAATATTTACGTGGACTATAAATAATAAATGACTCCAAAAAATTGACAAAATAATGTATGGCTAATTATTCAGGATCCATAACGTTATGGTTAATTTCACTTCAATTATTAAGTCATAAATAAATCTGATTATTGGTAAGGCCAATTGTCTTTTTCGAAGACATAGAGTCGTTAGGGGTAAGTGTACACACTTTCAACTTTGAATAATACAGTAATTTATTAAATTACAAAGCTGCATATTTGGCTGTTAATTAAAAAAAGCAAAACTAAATTTGTTTTTCAATTTACTTATATTATTATTGAAAAAACCAAAGCAAGTTAGATTGCGCACACTTGCGAATGAGCAACGTTTTTACTAAAATACTTATGTTACAAGATTTTATTATTTCGAACACTTTTATTTTAAAAAATAAAGTTTATTTCATAGAGAAAACACAAAATGAAATTTCATTATAGTTTTTATTGTAAATATATTTTTTTAATAATTTTAAAGTTCTTGAAATGCAGAGAAAAATATTAAACATCTTTAAAAAAGGTACTTTAAAAAAGAAGAACTTCGTGTTTTGAAATGATAATACAAAGTTAAACAAAAAAATTAAACATGAAAAACAGCCTTCATACCTACAATATTATATTTCCCAATCAACTTATTATTATTAATCAAAGGAATTTATTTAATTATTAAAATAATAAACAATAAATTTACAAATAACAAACAAATGCAATTCATGTTTAAAAAAAAAATATCGGCATTTATATTACAGAAGATCACAGCAAAAATCGCAGTAGAATACTACTTCTTTTTCATAGGAAGTGCAGTCCTCGTGCCACCATATCTCACATTTAATACGTTTTTTACTTTCACATTTCTTTGTCGGGGTAAGTGTACGAACGCACACACTTGCTCCAAAAATGTTGCGCACACTTACCCCCACTGCACTTTTTTCAATATTTTGTTTATTTTGAACAAATTAACACCAAATCCCGTAAAATGTTTACTCAAATAAAATGTGTATATAATAATATTTTCAGTAAATAATTAGCACTCAATGTGTGATAATAAAATCACTAAACACTAACACGTTTTTAAAATTGAGAAATATTTTAGTAAAACTAACCTTTTTTTTTTTGTTTGGCTTCCATTCACAAAACAAACAAGACTAAAGCGCAACAACAGCTGACCCTAACAAAGACAGATACCTGTCGAATTAAGCATTTACAGATGGTTAATATTCGTTGTCATTTTTGAGAAATTAACTGTGCGTACACTTCCCCGCTGCGACCTTACCTAAAGGCTGTTTAACAAAGGGTTGCCATGTCTTGAACTAGTTCCATAGCCCAATTTAAAAATTTTTGTAGCCCAAAATCGGAGTCGAAAAAGTAGCCCAAATAGTAGCCCAATACCAATAAAAAAAAACATTTCTAATAACTTCCATCACAATTTGTTTTTATTTAAAAAAACAACGAATAATAAAATAAATTTTTATTAACGAAAAATAAAAAAAAAAATTTTTAAACAAACAACGAAAAATAAAATAAATTAGTTCTTAAGAAAAAGAAGAGTTAACAGTATTATTAGATTAACTGCTGAAAATCAGTCTATAAATGTGATATCCTCATCAAAATTATTGTCATTGTCATCCTCGGTCATTGTTATAACAATAGTAAATTGTTTAGTTCAATTTATTTATCATTTCTTTTAAGGGTGAAAATTTTTTAAACCGTAGCATCAATACGCAAAATGAATAATTGTATCGAGCGATGCTGTATAGTTAATCGATTTCTTGGTTATGCAAAGTTAACAATTGTATTACGAAATACGCCAAATACCCGAAAGCTAATTTATCCGAAATATTTTTGACGTTAAGGAAAAATCGAACTCCAATCAAATTGTGGGAGCTTAATTCCATTGTTCCTCCAAATTTGGAATATTTTTCAGTGTTTTCTTGCATTTTGGAATTATCTCCAAGGGAATTATCATTAAGGGTATGTTTAGAGGGAGAAAAGTGTTTTATTTATATGATTTATTTGTATGTCAAAATATAGCCCAAGATTAAATTTGAGCTATTTATAGCCCAATTTTGATTGGGCTGTCATACTGAAATTTTTGTCGGCAATTTTGGAAAAAGATAGCCCAATCTGGCAAGCCTGGTTTCACAATGATGAGCTCAGCGTTACGAGATCTCTTCGCAGTTGTTCTCTCTTAAAAAATAATTCTAAACACTGAAGGCTGTTTCACAATGCGACGAGAAAACGAGACGTCAGCGTGACGAGATCTTTGTAGTTTCCCTCTCTTAAAAAAGAATTTTAAACAGTGTAATTATACATAATAAAGCATTTCTCGTCACGTCGTAAAGTTCGAAAAATTGAAAAAAAGACGCAAGGTGACGACGAGAAATACTTTATTATGTATTATTTCGTTGTTTGAAATTCGTTTTAAAGAGAGAACAACTGTGAAGAGATCTCGCCACGCTGACGTCTCGCTTTCTCGTCGCATTGTGAAACAGCCTTGAAATAATACATAATAAAGTATTTCTCGTCATCACGTTGCGTCTTTTTTTTTTTTTTTCAATTTTTCCAACTTTATGAAGTGACATAACGACGAGAAATACTTCATTATGTATTATTTCAGTGTTTAGAATTCTTTTTTTAAGAGAGAACAACTGCGAAGAGATCTCGTCAAGCTGACGTCTCGTTTTCTCGTCGCATTTTGAAACAGCCTAAAATTGGACAGAAATTAAGGAGGAAAATGCAAAATAGTTGGCTGGATAGAAAGACGATAAAAAAACGGAAAACAATTCAGTCGGATAAAGAATACAAATCATTTTCCTTTCCAAATTATTTGGTGACTCAAGTGGCTCCGAACCTTTTCGCCGAATAATTTGTATGATGGCAATTTCATTGCTGCATACATACGGCGAGCTTTATATTTGTACACACTATTTGGTGGGCAGGCATATATAGACATGACTCGGTTCGTCTAACGCGTCTTCAAAGATATTGTTGTTTGAAATATATCCGTCAGCACTTTGTCACAAAGAACCCCGGGAGGTTTTTAGTGCGGCACAAGAAAATTTATTTTTTCAAGATAGTGTCAGAAAAAATGTTTTGTCTTCATACAAATTTGTGCAACCAATTCAATCGGAAAAATTAATCCATCACGGGTTTTGGTTTCTATCAATGCATTTTCTTCAAAATTCGCTAACTTCTGGGACCTTTGAATAGAGCTTTGAAAAACTTGATAAGGTTTCAGGAAGACCGGACAAAATTCTTCTTTTCATTCGAAGCTTTTTTATGAACGGCTGAGTAAAAAAAGGTCATTATTTGCCGTGCGTGAAGAATAAACTGTAAGGATGTTTGTAGAGTCCTTGGCTCTGACATTTCCATTGACAGATTTTATCTCGTGGTGGATCAATAATGTCTGGTATGCCAAAATTATATGTGCAGCAGTTGTGTTTGGGCATCAGCCACCGCAACTTCTAATCGCAAAAAATAACAGATCCAAGTTATCTTTGTTAAATTTGTATGTGAGCAGATACTTGATTTGCGAGCCATCGAGGTTCACCTGGTTATTGAAAATTTCATCACTGACAAGCAGCGAACCGAAATAAGCCCAACAAAAGAAGGTCTGGGGGCAAAAAGAACTCAATGGTGAACGTATCGGTGCCTTCTATCCCGTGCCGAACGGATTTCTCGAATTGCGAAAGTCTAATATTCTATCAACACATCTAATAAATCGACATGTTGCCTTCCTTTCTTGGAATTCCGGAAGTTTTAAGACTTTGTCGCAAAGTTCTATTGAGTCTGCCACACTGCTTAAAAGGGTTTGAACCGCGCTGGAAAAACTTCCATTTTGAGATTATGTTACTCAAAATGAGCCGATTTGAGCTTGTTTCCTTCAGATCTAAAACCCTCCTTCTCCTTGCAGTTTTATGAGATGCTCGATAAAACGCCACTCAATCAAATTACCTTTGGGGAATAGAAGTGAAGGTTCATCGAAAAACACCGAAGAGGGGGTGGGTATTGTTTCCTCGATATTCTAACCTCTTTTCTGAACTTTTGCTCTTAAACTTTTTCTTACTAGAAACACACACACCCTACAAATATGTATAAACCTTTCAAGAAGTTCTATATCCGCGTTGGGAATTGTTCCTAGGCATGCCAACCCCGACTCAGGAATTGAATTTTTTTTTAACCGCTTGATTTTTTGATTTAGAATTTTATTTTTTAACTTCAATTTCTTAATTTTTTCATAAAGGAAAACGAGTTTTTTTTGTATTGCATCGTGGCGTCAATACATCGACATTTATTAAATTTTGATCCAAAGTTATTTTCCATTAATGCAATTATTGCAAAATAACAGAACCTACTTAAGAAATTGTAAACAAATCTCAAAATTAAAAACTTAGAACTTTTTTTCTTTTTGTTTTATTTATACCTATTTTCCTTCTTTTTCATTTTATTTTTAAATACGAATATAAAAAATAGAATAGGTAATTAAACATTTTATTTAATGACTCCTTGGGAATTAAACTTTTCAAAATATTTGTCATTTTGTTTTATTTATTGAATTAAAAGTACCTAACTTGATTTGAACTTTAAGTTTTCATCTCACTAAATTTAGTTTAAATAAATGACCGCGCACATTATAATTGATTAAGTTATAAAATTCGAATGTATGTAATTTTTTTGAGTATTGGATATAAAATATTAAAACCACTTTAACTTCAATCTTATTAATTAATGCATTCATTAACATTTCAGATATGGGGCATTTGCATAGTCATTTTACACCAGATTAGTTTTCTCTATAATACTTGTATGATAAATGTGAAAGAAAATAGATTCATCTTAGAAAATTACTTGGCCAAATGCCAAAAACTAAACATACAATTCGCTTGAAGAAAATATAAAATTATTTTATTTTCGACACTTTCAACACATTTATTTCACACAAATAGATAAAAATTCATCTTCCTCGTGGAAAATGTGACAGCAGCAGTTTCGGTCTACCGCGTTTTTGAGTTCTTTAGATAAAATAATATTAAAAAAAAAAAAAAACTATTAAAAACAATTTACACGACAAAATTGTCACAAAACGTTTGTCACAATTTATGTTCATGTATCTTCATTATTATACATTTTGTCGTATTCGTTTTTAATATTCGAAGCATTAATAATTGTGTGTCTGATGAAGGCTGGCAAAATTGGACAAGTTGTTTTCGGACTTTGGCAACTACTTTTATTGGTCTTCAAATTGAAAATAAATCAAATTAGTGTTTTAAGAGTTCTGCGGAAGTAAAAAAAAAAAAAAAGATATTTTACTCAGGATTCTTACATGAAGCTTTTAAAAGTTTAGGATAGTATAGTTGACACTTAATTAGTTTTATAGATACTCCTTGCGACTAAAATTAGTCGAATACAAGATATGTACAAACATCACATAAAATAAGTCCCATGTTTACTCTGAGGAAACACATAACTTGGATTCAAGGCTAAAATATATTTTTTTTTGCAATATTTGCACCCGAACTTTAATAGAAGATTATGATGACGAGTTTAACTCGAAAACCGCGAACCATGCGTTTTTACGAATCCAATTATAATTATCAAAAATAAGAACAAACGAATTAAGAATTATTAAATTTAGCAACCCGCACACGCAGATAAGATCGAATTGACGAAATGCCAAAACAATCAACGAAGGATGAGAGATAGAGAGACCATACAAATATTGGTCGCGTTCGGGGGGCAAGCCAAACCTATCCGGATAGGTTTGTGTTGTTGTAATCCCATAGGAAAATTCAGCTGATGAACCAAACAGCTGTTGTCAAAAACAAATCTAAAGCTATCCTAAAATTTTCGGGATACTAAACTATCCTATGCGCAATTTGAGGAACAGCTGATTACAGCTGACTTTTGGTTTTCGGGTGTCGCTTGAGTAGTTGTTTGGTTTTATTTTTTGTTGTTAGTTTTTGGCTTTTAAACATAAAAATACATATACAAATTGTTGCAAAAATAAACAAAATGAAGGTATCTGTCAATTAGAAGGACACAACATACGTTTTTGAAGACACAGCAGAGATCTGGGAAAAAATAATTTTTGGTACATACTAGAACTTTTTTCAGCTGTTTTGATTTTTGATAGGTAACCTATCCGGTTCGTTCGAAAATATATCCGATACTAAAGTATCTCAGATAGCCTATCTGTGTACCCCCCGAACGCGGCCATTGCAACGATTCACTGCAACAAAACGATGCAGCAACCAGCTAGTCAGCTGGGGTATGTTCGTCTTCGTCAAATTTAAATAAACACAAGAAGCGAACAATTTCGATTCCAATTAATTAAATAATAGTTATGATAAAAAAAAAGATTGATTATAATAAAACGATAGATAAATGAATTTTGGTAGGCACGCTGGGGCCTGGCGCCGCAAGTCCAACAATTTTAAAGATTAGCCGTATTCCTTTGGGGGTAGCGAACTACTCATAACTCATGAGTAGATGAAAACTATTACTTAACTCTCATCTACGCAAGGTCTCACTCACATTCGCGAGTAGATGAGCAGAGTAGTTACGCATCTAAAATCCTCCAGAGGGCATTCGGCTAGGTTAAGAGATTTTTCATATGGATGACGCATTGAATTTCAATATGTTTGCCATTTTTACGTTCACCATTCACAAAAATAAACAAAATTAATCAATTAATAATAGGTAGGTGAGAGCAGGGCTGCCAACGTACTTCATATGTAGTAGATCTACTTCATTTATTTTTTGTATGCATCTACTACGTAGCAACATCTTTCTACTTCGTTTGACCCATTTTGAGTCACTGACAAAAAGTTAGAATTGTTAGAACTTTTGGATCCAAAACAAAAACTCAAAAATATCCAAAAATTCTTCCACTTTTTAATAGTTTTCCTTATTATGTTAAAAACATAACAAATAAAGAATCTGTAAACTCGGAGTTTAGAACGTTTATGTTTGCTAAAAATATAAAAATAAGGACGATGAGGATGTTGCAGTGACGTACTCAGGGGGGGGGGTCATATGGGTCATGATACCCCCCTTTCCGCCTTCCCCCAGAATCCAAGAAAAGACTATCTATAAGATTTAATTCTCGCTACTTCGAGTTGAGAAGAAAGAAACAGAGCGGGTTTCTCATTAATAAATAATCTGGGTATATCTACAAATTGAAAAATTGAATGTAATAAAGCATGACATTTTTCTTGTGAACAAAAAATCGTCCAAAGACACTAGAAGTGAAAACAAATATAGATTTTATGAAAATAAATAAGATGCGAACATATTTTTGGCCTGTTTTAGGGTTTTCATAAAATACTACCTATATTTTTTTTGAGCGTACTATATTTTTGTATACCTTATTCTGAAAAGAACTATAATGCATCAAAAAACAGTTGGGTGCCCTAGTCCCTGCGCCCACTGTTAATTGAGCTAGAGCCTAAATGGATGGACCGATTTGTTCCAAATTTGGTCTACAGCATTTTTATGTGATTCCCTACAGGGAATTTTTGATTAAGCTCATCTAGACTTGTTAGCAGCCATGCATATATTTCGTTTTTTTGAAAATTTCTCAAAAACGACGAAAGTTGTAGTAACCAAAATTGTTATAATAAAACTGCGTTTTAGGTTTTTGCCAAAAAATTCGAATAGAACAAATAGGGATTTGATAGTTTTTTTTTTTAGAAAAATGCCTTATTTTCGAGTTGATCGCCTATTTCTTAGAAAACAGTATTTTCAGTACTTTTGACTTTTTCAACATTTTTTCGTTAAAGATTTCACAGAATTATAGTTTTTAACTACAAGAGGAAGTTGTTGCACTCCAGGCTTGCATATTTTTCAAATTTGAAAGAAAACTATTCTATGGCATTAACCATTAAATATATCATGGCATAAAACGTAGCCGTGTCGTTGAATTTCCGCTGCGATGATTTAGGAATTATCCATCATCATAAGCTAGTAGGTAATAGATATAATTATCCATTACTCTTTTGCAAAAATCAAATACCAGCTTTACTTATTATTTTTTCATAAATTAAAATATATCAAGTAAGGTAGGTATGTATGTACCTATATGTATTTACTTTTTAATTTGCTAGTAACAAAGTATTATTAAACCTTTTTTTAACTAGAAAAAATGATCAAAATCTTGTCAATAAAGTTAAAGAGCGAAGCTTTGTTCAAAAGTAAATTTGTTTTTTTTTTTAACCCGGTTGAATCTAATCCGTTACTTGCTTGATGATGCCACGTGTTCGGGAGGTCAAACTTTTGATGACTGTCGGATAATAATGTAGTAGGAATAAGAGTGTGAGTGTGGTGTTCGTTATGTTGATTTTGAGAGCATCTCTGTGTCTGTAGTTTTCGTTTTATTCACATCGACCTCAGTTTTAAAATAATAGCAAAGGAAGGAAGACTTTAGAGGTTGAATCTTAAAGCGCACATTCTCGGTGGTTAATTTATGATCGCGTTCGGCTAACTATCCAAAATAACCAAACAGCTTTTCGTTGTTGTCAAAAACAAAACTCAAGCATTTTTAAAATGTTCGGTGTATTAAACTACTCGATGAGCAATTTGAGGAACAGCTGATTACGGTTAGCAATGCCAGTCTCGTTTTGGAAAAAACATACCGAATCCACCAGACTGAAATCCGTGCCATAAAAGTGACTTTCTCGGGAAGGGGATGAATTTGGTGTTCGTATACTCGTGAGAATTGGTCTAGTTCCCAATTCATAAACTTTTCAAATCCATTCAACTAAATATGGGCCTCTTAGTTGTATAGAATGACGATGGTGACCATAAAACAATGTGACAGTTATTACATACACAATTTCAAGCGACTTGAAAAATTATAACATAATCGGCATTACCTTTAACGAGATATGTGATAACCCAATAACCCTATCAATTTTCTTAAAAAAGTTCAAACATTTTTCGCCAAAAACCTGAAATGCAATTCCTATGATTAAATACTTGGGTTTGGGTATCAAATCAAAACGAAGTTTAATCCAAATCTTTAGAACCGTTTTGGAAAACTAACTAACGCTGCTGGTTCAACTCGCCACTGAAAAACTGGGCCTAAGCCACTTGTCTTTTCTTAACATAACTTTTACTTTAGCTCTAAGTCGCACCTTATGTGAATCCGCCTGTACATATACCAACAAAAATGACCCAAATTTAAAAATGAAATATAATTTAATGGTCGTATGTGTTAAATTTGAGACTAGGTAAACGACAGCGACGGCACAATGAGATTTTTCATAGATTTCAATAATTTCAGAAGCGATTTGTAATGTGGTGTATATATGTAGGTATTTACATCGTGATTCACCTAGGGAGTGACAAAAATCTAACGCTTGAAATATTAGTTAAGACAAGAAAAGAAGGGGGAAGGGGTCTATTTTCCCTCCGTTAAGGCGGGAGGGACAATTTTCTAAAAAATCGATGGAAAAAACCTAAAAGAAAAACAGCAACACTTACAATGTCATGCTATACTTTATTTAAAGCCAGAAGTCCGTTCTTTTTTTATATGTTTTTATTAATTCAAATTATTAAAAGAATAGTTTTTGAAAAATTAATTTTCAAACTCAAAATTTTGAAAAAATAATGAAAAAAATTGTGTTCAAAATTTTACGTTGTTAAGTAATATTTTTGTTTTTTTAATATTAGTTTCAAAACAATTTTTTTTTATTATTTTTTTGAAAAAATTGAGTTTGAAAATTATTTTTTCAAGAACTGTTTCCTCAAATAATTTGAATTAAAAACAGAATAAAAGAACAAATTTCTGGATTTAAAAGAAACTATAACATGACATTGTAATTGTTGCCGTTGTTTTTTAATGAATTTTGTTTCTATTTCAAGTCGAGTTTTTATAAAATTGCCCTTCCCGCCTAATCATGGGAAAAAAGACCCCCCAACCCATACGATTTTTTTCTTGCCTCCACCAAACCTATACACGCTCTTTATTTTGTTCATACCTTAGGTGAACCAGCCCGTATAATACATTCGTACTACTTCTTCTTGACCCAATATACCTTAACAAAAATTCAAAATAATTTTCAATAGTTCTCTTTGTCATTAACTTTTAAGTCATAAAACTGTGATGTTTCTTTTTATTTAGTTTGTCAATTTTACCTAATTTCACAATCAATACAGTACGGCAATTATTTCAATGCAACTCATGCTACAGGAACTCTACCTGCCTCTGCCTTTAATTATATGTGAGTTTAGCCTACATTTGCTTCATTGACAAGAGTGTAAACTAAATATAAAACAACAAACGATAAAAATAAAAAAACGTATGTATACACATAAACCTTCAAAGCAAAGACCCTACTTTATAATGATTAAGTATTATAGCTCTTCATTTAAAAATAAAAAAAAATGTGTGTGCGCCCCTTTGATGTTGACTCTTTGCAACATGGACTTCACTTACATTGGGTCGGTGTGTCTAACAGGTGTATCTGAATAGTTTATGATAGTCTATCTTTGTATCTTTTAAACTAAGTACATATATCTACGAGATATGAGTGATAGTTATACTATACTCAACATATAACGACATATCTTTCTTTATATACGTTTCGTTTGGACTCAGTTCTTTTTAAATGACAGTGGAACAACTTACCAAAACAAATTGGAATAAATTTATAACAAGAAATAATTTTTAATTCACCCCGAATTCAATTCTTTTAGCCCCTTAAGCAAGGAACATTTTAAGCATATATGTAGAAAAATGCAAACGAAACCAGTTCTAAGCCAAGTTCATATAGGAACTGCGAACGTATTTATCCCGTGCCGCTCAAATAAGCCGTTTGGATTCGGCAATAAACTGTAGGCCCCCTCCATTCCTGCAAATAAGCACACAGGAATGATTAAAGAGTTGCAAGTCACTAGGCCCTCTTTCTTAATGAGATGTTGCGCCACCAAATTAATTTGCTAGATTCTAGTTTCGAGCCACAATTGCAAGGTAAATTCGATAAAATCTTGTCTTGTAATTTTGTCCCACTGTTCTCTATCCGCTTAAAGGAAGAATAAACAAAATTTTCAAATATAAATAAGGCCTTAAAAAATAAACACTTCGCATTCACAAGATATACCTTACCATATCTACTGCAGGAAGTACATGTATGTACAGTACATATACTGAAAAATGTGTACCTACCTTAGCATTAGCTACATAATATCCATTTGATATTTCATGACATTTCTGTTAATGTTTGTATCAACGTCAGCAACAACATAGTTTTTGTGAATTTTTACCTGCAATGTTACTTTTTTTTTGGAATTAAAAATTCTAATCACACAATTTCTCCAATGTATAATGATAACCGTTTGATTGTGGTTAGGTTTCTTTTATTCCATTTTTAGACAAGGTTGCCAATTTCGGACATTTTCACCAAATTGAATAAAAAAATTATTTAATTTTTAGTTAGTGGGAAATAGGTATAGGTATTATTATCTATATACTTTTGCTAAATCATGAAGAGATAAAGGCTTTGATTTTAATTTTGTTTGTTATTTTTTAGTCAGTCAGCGTGTCAACATTTTGACATTTTGATGTCTTAATTTTTGTGGTCTCAAATTAGAAGAGTTTTTTTTTCGAGAGGAAATAAAATTGTTGTTCGGTTGGTATTTTTTGTAGATTAGTAGAGAAATATTCGAATTTCCATTGTAAGTAATCAAATCACAAATTACATACAAATAATCGATACCTACCAATTTTGAAAGAAAATTCTTCTTAGTACCTACGTATATAGACAATTAGACGAAAATGTCCATGTAACTAAAGATGGGTGCACAATAGTACTTATACCTACATGGAATCCGTCCGTGTTTCGAAAGACAAAGTCTCGAAAGGCAAAGGTTTGAAAGACGAAGGTTCGAAAAATAAAGATTCGAAAAGACATAATTTCGAAAAGACAAAGTTTCGGAAGATAAAGTTACGAAAGTAGCCTAAACTACTAAAGGCTATTTCCCAATGCGACGAGAAAACGAGACTTCAGCGTTCAATTGTTATTTTTCTCTCTTAAAGACAAATATTAAACAGTTAAATAATAGATTAATTAAGCATTTATCGTCGTCACCTCACATCATATGTTCAAAAAATTGAAAAAAAAAGACGCAACGAGACGATTTTATTTATTTAATCAAGAAACAAGATGACCTTCAAGCTTGAATAATATTGGATATTGGATATACTCTAGGTAAACATTAGAAAAAAAATTGTTCAATTTTAGTTTTTGAAAAATCGATCTTTTGGAAATAGGTTAGTGGAATTATGGTTTTTGTGAATAAAAAATATAAATATAATAATAACATAATAAGAAATATTAAATAAAAAATATAACATACTTACATATAAATATAAAACATAATACTAATTTTTAATTTGCTCTATAGGGCTATTATTAGTTTCAGGGTTGCCACTTTGCTGCAATGGCAGTAGATCTACTGCATTGTTTTCTCAAAATAAATCTACTGTCTTTAAATCAAATCAACTGCATTTTTGGTTTTACAAAAAATTGTCCTTAAAGAAATAACCCACAAATAATTTTTTTAATTTTGTCATTGATTGCAATCATTCTAATTCTTTAGGAAATACTGACCTGACATCCTACTTAACTTATTAATATCTACTGATGGAAATTTTGTTTTTGTTAATTTGCGATTTTTTTTTAATGTTGCAAATTGTGGTAATATGGGCAAGTTTTTAATATAATCTGCACAAAAAGGTTAAAATTTTTATTAAGTAAATGCAATTGTACTTTATATGCATTTCTTAAGTAGTGATGCACAGTGTTGGTAAAGGCCAAAGTCATGAAAAACTTAGTAATGACAGGGAATTGAAAATTAAAAAACAGTTATACCTAGTTAATACGACACCATTTTTTTGTGAATCTACTGCGGAAAGTTTGCCGAAAAGTGGCAACCCTGGTTGTAATCAAAATTGAAACTAAGATGATGGAGAAGTCCGATTAAGTGGGTTCCGCCATATACCGTCCGCTCCGTGGCATCGGTCTGTGCATCCGTGCGTCCTCCACTGTTGTTTGAGCTATAGAGCGTATACGGGTAGACCGGTTTACTTTAAATTTGGTACAGAAAATTTTCATGTCATTCCTTAGAGGAAAAATTCCAATTTTTGATTTATGTCATCTAGAACAGGTAGCTGCGACACAAATATTTCATTATTTTTTCAAATTTTCTCAAAAACGGCTATACCGATTTTGTAAGTTGTAAGAAAATTGTGTTTCAGATTATTGCCAAAAAATTCGCAATGCGGAAATAGGTTTTTGATGCTTTTTGATAAAATAGCCTTATTTTTGTATTTTTGAGTTACTCGCGTATATTTATCTTCTAAATGTATCGACCTATTGGATTATAATTTAGCAATCTATTGCTTCTGAGTAATTCAAACAATACTGCATTTAAAAATTTTGAAAATATTTTTTTTGTAAACAAAAAATAAATCAAAAATCAATATTTTTAGTACCTACTTTTGACATTTGTAACATTTTTTCGTGAAATATGTGACAACTTAATAATTTTTAACTACGAGAGTAAGTTCGTGCAATCTTGTCCTGTATATTTTTTTAATTACATAAACATAATATGTATGATTATGATTACTCTTAATAATTTAAATTCATATGTTTTTCTTTACAGGTAAGATCAAAACTGAGTTATCAAATCAACTGCATTTTTGGTTTTACAAAAAATTGTCCTTAAAGAAATAACCCACAAATAATTTTTTAATTTTGTCATTGATTGCAATCATTCTAATTCTTCAGTAAATATCCTACTTAACTTATTGATATCTACTGACGGAAATCTTGTTTTTGTTAATTTGCGATTTTTTTTTTTAATGTTGCAAATTGTGGTAATATGGGCAAGTTTTTAATATAATCTGCACAAAAAGGTTAAAATTCTTATTAAGTAAATGCAATTGTACTCTATATGCATTTCTTAAGTAGTGATGCACAGTGTTGGTAAAGGCCAAAGTCATGAAAAACTTAGTAGTGACAGGGAATTGAAAATTAAAAAATAGTTATACCTAGTTAATACGACACCATTTTTTTGTGAATCTACTGCGGAAAGTTTGCCGAAAAGTGGCAACCTTGGTTGTAATCAAAATTGAAACTAAGATGATGGAGAAGTCCGAATAAGTGGGTTCCGCCATATACCGTCCGCTCCGTGGCGTCGGTCTGTGCATCCGTGCGTCCTCCACTGTTGTTTGAGCTATAGGGCGTATACTGGTAGACCGGTTTACTTTAAATTTGGTACAGAAAATTTTCATGTCCTTCCTTAGAGGAGAAATTCCAATTTTTGATTTATGTCATCTAGAACAGGTAGCTGCGACACAAATATTTCATTATTTTTTCAAATTTTCTCAAAAACGGCTATACCGATTTTGTAAGTTGTAAGAAAATTGTGTTTCAGATTATTGCCAAAAAATTCGCAATGCGGAAATAGGTTTTTGATGCTTTTTGATAAAATAGCCTTATTTTTGTATTTTTGAGTTACTCGCGTATATGTATCTTCTAAATGCATCGACCTATGCATCTATTGCTTCTGAGTAATTCAAACAATATTGCATTTAAAAATTTTGAAAATATTTTTTTTGTAAACAAAAAATAAATCAATATTTTTAGTACCTACTTTTGACATTTGTAACATTTTTTCGTGAAATATGTCACAACTTAATAATTTTTAACTACGAGAGTAAGTTCGTGCAATCTTGTCCCTTATATTTTTTTAATTACATAAACATAATATGTATGATTATGATTACTCTTAATAATTTAAATTCATATGTTTTTCTTTACAGGTAAGATCAAAACTGAGTTATTTATTGCTGAGTAAGTTTAGTTTTACTTAATTATTTTGGTTTGTGTATAATATAGGTATTAGATTACTTCCTATTTTTTGTGTATACATTTACTATATACATTTATTATATTTTCTTCATATATTTGAATTGAACTCATTTTTGATATTAAAAATAATCATAATTTTCAGAAAGTCTTAAAAAAAAATTTTGTGTAGTGATGAGAACATAACGCTTTTTTACCTTTCTATAAAGTGTTATATTATCTGTTTAAAGAATGGTGTAATCACGCCCGAAACGATACCTATATAAAATCAAAAAAGAAACTGACTTAAAGCCCACAAGAGGTATTAATACTAATAATTAATAATTTTTAATATATAGGTAGGTAATATATGTATTTGAAAAACCTCACTTCAAAAAAATAATGATTTCTTGAAATAATTCTTTAACTTTAAAAGTTTTCAAGGCTTTCACTAATGGCTTAAGACTACACTACTGCACATAGGTATGCGGATATGGTTTGAATTCCGTTTTAATCCACGTAACTATCCAAACGTAACAAATTAATGATTAAATGATAACAAATATATCACGTAGTTTTTTTTTTCTAATTTGTCGATGCATTAATTGGCAAATAAAAATTCAAAAATCACAATACACTGCGGTATATTAATGGTATAGAAAGGCTTGCAAACAGCGTCATTTAAACAAAAAAATTAAATGGCTATTAAGACTGATTTTATCAAGCAAATTTGCACGTTGGAATTATTATTATCGAAACTTGATTACATAAAAATGTATTTAATATTCCTCTCTTGTGATTTTCTACTTACTTAGAACTAATATAATTTGGATAGTCCGTTATGTATTTACCTACTTTTGTTATAAGGTACAGATACACAAATAATTAAATTAAATATCACCAGCCGCAGCTGATTCATATTAAAATTTCAAAATTATTATTGGATGATTTGAAGGGCGTACGCTTGGTGGTTTTTGGGGGGGGGGGGGGGGGGGGGGCGGAGGGGGGGGGGGGAGCGATGTCTCTTACATAAAACGTAAATAATTTTGAAAAGACTGTCGGTTGTTTTTTTTTCTTCCATAAACTTTGAATGAAAATTTTTCATATAGTAAATATCAACAATTAAATTAAGAACATATACATATAAATTCCATAAAAATTTGTATGAGAAGACTATGGCTTTAGAGGCACGGGTTAATGAGCTCGGCCAATTTTTTTTGTCCATAAATTTACTGTAGAGCATAAACTTTTTATACAGGGGTTGTCTGATCCAAACAAAAAATAAGTTTGGGAAATAACGGACACCCTAACATGCATGCACAAACTTATCAGTTACGAGGGTTGTATGCGTCAAAATTGTCTTGTCAAAATTCTGCTTTAAAATTTTTTTGTAACAAAATTCTGCGGCTACAATACCTAAGTACTTAAAAAAAAGTTTTGAAAAATTAAAACAAAATTGTTTAACTTTTTTTTATTATTTGCAGAATTTTGTAAAACGGTGTTTTACTAGTTTAAAAATTATAAAATGTATTTTGTTAATAGAAATAATGTTATTTTTTTATTTTTTTTCTATTGTCGCTTAAAAGTGTTGGTTGCTCGGAGTCATGTAATTTATTCACTTTCAAAGCTGGACAGAAGAAAGAGCCATAAAATGGAGAGAACATAAAAAAAATTAAGCGCTTAGTTTAAGCTAAATAAGATTTCTTAAGAAAATAGCTAAAAATATCCTTTAGTTTTTTTCACAAATTATTATAATTTGTACCGACCGATATCTTGTTAAAAAAAATAAAATGAAATTTGAGTTCGCTAAGTACATACTGCTCTGCAGACAACCTGAATGCATCAAAATTTGATAAATGAATAATTAAACCTACGTCATACGTGCTATATTAAGTCAATAGATGAATTAACGAGAATATGATATGTATTTTAAAAATACAAATGTACTTGTACATATCGATACCAACATAAAATTAAATTTAACGTACAGGTAAATAAATATGTCTAGATGCAACAATAACTCTTTTTGATTTTACATAAATGGAATGTATTGTTGCCATTAGTTACTTTTGATGAAAAACTACGAGGAACACTAAACTAAATTTATTAAAATAAAAAAAAAAAAAATATAATGTATATTATCTATTATTATTTATGCCTACATTGTGTCACTAATATGATCAAATTAAGCGTAAAGGACTTTTTTATCAGCAATATTTTACCTATAGGTAATTTGAAGCAGATTGCGAGGCGATAACTGGATTTATTTCTAATAAATTTTATTTTTTGTTATAACTGGCATGCACTCAAGTCATTATGACTAGGTATATATCCCAAAAATATTGTACGATTTAACATGGAATGAGTAGTTAGGAAACGTGGAGTGAATTTAAAAATGAGATACCATGCATCCTAGTTATGAATGGATGTAGTACAGTACAATGAACGTACAACATAATGAGGCAAGAAAATAAGGCATAGCATTTTTCTTTATTCTTCCTGTGCGAATTAAGAAATGTTCTCTATATTTTGACAATCTGCCCAAATTTGGGTTCGAGGCAAAATGGATGACCATATTAACATAGAGTTAAATGAGCATAACTATATTACTGTATGTAAAGTTGTAAAGAGCATTGCTGGCGAAGTACTGCCATTGCAGTATTTGTACTGCTTTTTAAAACTCCGTACTGCCAGTACGGCAGTACGCTTGCACGACCAAAGAACTGCTTTTTTAGAAATCAAAGCCACGAAACTTTTCAAAATCATGTCGATAAATGATTTGAAGAGATTTATTTTGCTGGACAAAATTGAAGGAACAAACAAAACATGGAAAAAGTTTTCTTATGTGTTTTGAAAAGCTGTTTTTCTGTTAAAAGTTGTTAAAATCAAAGTTTGAAGTCTTGAAATTTTTTTGTCAATATCATAACATTAAAAAAAAAACACATTATTTCTAAAGAGTCGGGAAAAAGGATTAAAATTTCAATTTAAACCTATAAATCAGTTAACTTGTTTTTGTTTTGATTAAATTTGATAATTTTTCTGGTATTTCTGAGCCAAGATTTCGGGGAGGTATCTAAATCTGATGAATTATTTTCTCTTTTGATCATCAATATCTCACCATTCACCAACTAAATCACAAAATTGAAGGACAGTCTTGAAAGTTTGAATGCATTTAATACAAGACCATTTTAAGAGTTTATAAAGTTTAATCGTTTGTTTGAACAAAATAAATATATATAGTTTTTTATCTACCGCTGCTTTAAAAACATTGATTAGCTTATTTTTCCAATTTAAGGATGAAGAAAAATTTACAATCAATGTTTCACTCAACTAGAAATTATTTTTGCATGCCATTTGAGTTTACAGCTAAGGTGAATCGAGAAAAAAGTTATTTTTTATGCATTTTTCCTATAAATTTTTCAAACCAAAAGATTCCTTTTCACTAATGAGTCAGATATCCGACCGAAATCTTGACCATAAGCACCAAAAAGAAATATCGCATTAAAGATAATTAGGGGCCAGTTGTACAAAAATTTGACCCATATGGTTCAAAAATTTTAACTCACCAATTTTGATGGATTATCTGTGCTTAACGATGATTCAGACATGTAATTGGCTACTAGTGCATACTTGAACCTTGAACCATCGTTGAATCTCAGTTAATTTGCCGAAATCGGGGGGTTAAAATTGCTGAACCACGGATTAAATTTTGAACCACGTTTGTACAACTGGCCCTAAACAAGTTACCTGATTAATGCATTGGTTAAACTGAAATCATTTTTGCTGACCCCCTTGAACTCTTAAGAAAAAATTGGAACATAGTTTTCTGGAAATATTTTGTATGATTGCGAAATATGGGTTCTTTTAAAAAATTTGCTATAAATCTCAGAACATAAAACTTCATTTCGGTTGACAGTTTTAACAGGGATATACATAAATAAATAAATTTGGTGACACAAACGACTCATAAAGAACCAGGGCCTAGCGACTTACAACTCTCAACCATTTCTGTGTGCATGTCTGCAGGAATGGAGGGGACCTACAGTTTATTGCCGAGTCCGAACGGCTAAGGTGAGCGGCACTTTTCTATGGCAAGAGATACTCTTGGAGGATTTGTCACTTCCTCGCAAGAGGTAGTAGCTCTGAAAAAAGACTTAAGGTAGAAGCGGCTGGTATTGAACCCCAGATCTCTGGCATGACAGTCCAACGCACTAACCATTACGCCACGGGCTACTACAACAGGGATATTCAGCTGTTCAAAAATAATGAAATTAAACATTAAGGGGCAGTTGTACAAACGTGGTTCAATATTCAACCCGTGGCTTACCAATTTTAACTCGCCGATTTCGGCGGATTAACTAAGGTTCAACGATGGTTCAAGGTTCAAGTATGCGACAATAGCCAACGAGATGCCCAAACCATCACTGAATCTCTGTTAATCCACCGAAATCGTTGTATTAACATTCCTGAACCACTGATCAATATTTGAATGACGATTGTACTTAACTAACTAGCCCTAAAAAAAGTGCTTGTTCCTAAAATTTTGTATATGAGAAAAATATATATTTCTCAGATAAATTTATATTGATATATGAAAATGGCTGGCATTTTCCCACTTTATATGGGAAAAGTAAAAACATCGAATTTAAAACCTAAAAAATAGATCATCAGTTAGTTTCAGTTTTTTTTTAAATCTATAAACTTATGCTTTTATTTTGTTGTGTTTATTTTGATGTGTTTTGATTAGTTAATAAAAACCATTTTAAAGATTTCAAACTTAATTTAAAAAAAAAATCGACAAATTTCAGATACGTCATTTTCAGTTAAAAAGGTAGAATAATCGTAGATGACTGTTGTTCTTTAAGTTTTTGTAAAATACTTTCTTAGAAAATTATATCTGAAAAACTTTACACCCCTCTCCCTTCCTCCCGTAAAAGTATCAAGTTAGCGAAACACCTCCTGGAAAAGGGGTAGGAAGTAGAAAACATCGCACGACAAAATGAAGTTTTCACAACCAATTCAGGATTCAATATAAAAAAATGTAAACTCTTTTCCAATGGTTTTTCGCTAAATTCATACAAATTTGACAATTTTGCAAAAAAAAAAAGAAACAGAGATCTTTGCACGACAAAATTGAAACTGTCACAAGTAACGGCAAATTATTAAGCAAGAACCAATTCAATATAAGAAGTTTTTACCCCTTTTCGTGTTTCGCTAAATTGATACTAATTTGACAATTCTGCAAAAAAAAAAAAAAACATAGAAAACATCGAGCGACAAATTTCAAATTATTACAATTAATTCACGGCTATTTATAGAGTCATAAAAATTCGCAATAAAATGTTTTTATACCTTTTCCAAAAGCTGCTTCGCTAAGCTGACGCAAATTTGAAAATTTTGCAAAAAAAAATTTAAAAACACATCGAGTGACAAATTCGAAATTGTCACAATTATTTCATGACTAATGAAGAGCTAATTATGGAGCAGTAAAATATTCGCACTACCAAGTTTTTCTACCTTTTCCAGAGGCTGCTTCGCTAAGTTGACTCCAAGTCAGAAAAGTATAAAAAAAAAAACAGAAAACATTGCACGATAATATTAAAATTGTCACAACTTATTCAGAACTGCTGAACGACAAAAATTAAATTTTCGATATAAGACGTGTTTACCACTTTTAGAGGTGCTGCACTGCTGCTTCGCTAATTTGATATCAACTTAGCAAAAAAAAAACATAGTAAACATCGAACGACAAATTTGTAATTATCAAAACCAATTCACGACTGTATTAATGGCTAAATATGCAATTAATAATTTTTCGATGGGCGAATGTTGTTTCGTTAACTTGACACTCATAATTTAAGGTAGGATATCCGATTTTGTAGATTTGTTGATATTTCTATACACCCCGCATCTCTCTTAGTATTTTTCCTAGCGAAATTCCCAAAAAAACTGTAAAAACTAGTATCATCGGCTCTTAGAATTTTAAAAAAGAAAATAATGTTTTTAATAAGTTAGAGCGATTTTAAGGGACGGTCTTCTTACAATTATGTAATTGATTTTTTTAAATGCAAAAAAAATTCAAGAGATAGAAAAATTCAAAAGGGTTATCATTTTTACTCATTGTGTATCTTCAAATTTCTGAAAAAAAGAGAGATAAAATAAAAACAAATTTCTAAGAATCAATTTTTGGTGGGCAGTGTCAATTTTGCAAAAATAGTCAACTTTTATAATAAATTCTAAAAAAATTGTGGCCAAGATAACAGCTGATTGAGCAATTTTGATTGAACTTGTGATCAAAGTGATTTTAACGTTTTTGCCGAAAAAACTGCATTACGAAATGTTTTAACATTTTTTTTAGAAAATTGTTTTTGTTTCACGTAGGTAACATATGATTTTTTAATGCCTTGATCGTTTTGTTGTTCTAAAGAGTTTAAATAAATATTTGGTTATATTTAAAAACTTTTAAAATAATAATTTTTTTTTAATAATAATTTTGACGTTTTTAATATTTCTTGGTAAAAAAGGTTGCCACACTATATTTGTTGTTATGTTCGTGCGATACAGTCGCGCATAGGTATGTATTTTAATTTAAAATTTGTTTTCTTTATTTTTATAGTTTAACTTCATTAAAAATATAAGATGGTTGGGTGTTCCATTCAATCCCTGAATCCACTCTTCCCTATTGAAAGAAAACTACAAAAAGAACCTTTTAAACAAACCTTTTTAGACGTCCAGTTGTATTTGTAAACGTTGTGTAGGTATGGATTAATGTGTCATGTTGTTTAATAAAATACAGTGGATGCTCGATACAGTTAAGTAATTAAAACCAGGCCTGTTCACTATATCGAGATTGTTGACTATTTGGAGAGAGAAGCTATAAAGGTTTTGCAGAGTAAAATTTGATACAAAATTAACATTTTGTCCGGTTTTAAGTTTCAACTAGGTCAAACATTCATATAAACATTATAAAAATGTTGCAACTGGAGTATTCTTGTTGAGTACTAAATAAAAAAAAAAAGTAAATAAAAAAAAATCTCGATATTGTGATTTTTTTGTTCACTATTTAGAGTAGTGTGTATAAAATTTTGTGTTCACTATATTGGATAGTTCACTCTACCGAGATTCACTATATCAAGCGTCTACTGTATAGCATATTTCCAACGATTTTGAGCTATTAAAACTCTGTCTAACTAGTCAAAATCTAGTAAATAAAGCTGATCGTGTTTTTGTATGAGAGTAAAATTTCACTTTGTGGAATCACATACCAATTCCTAAATTAACAAAATGCAGAAGCGCGAAAGCAATATTTATTGAATCCAATTTCTATTTTGCAAATTTGTATTCCAATCTCTGTTTGTTCTGAGAAGTCTTCAACTGAAACTGTCTATTACTCTAGAACTAACTAGGTAACTAACAAGCGATATTCTTAGCATGTACTTACCTACCTACAAAACAAAGTAATGCATGCATATTGCTCTGGTGTCAGCTTAGTTAGAATATAAATTGCTCTCCAAGCAAGCTGATTGTCATCTGTGACATTTTTTTTTCTGTCTACATTATGCAACAACAAGAATCAAAAGAATTTTTAGTAAACAAAAAAACAACAATGCTGCTAGACATTCTAAGTGTTATGCAAAATAGGGCATGACTTTTGAAGTATGTATTTCATAACTAAATATAAATAACACGTCGATACTTATCAATGTGACGAAATTTACATCCTAAAAACTTGAGCTATTTCAAAATGTTGTTGAACTTTTATCACATCATCAACACAATCGTTAATGCCATAGATCACAAAACATATCTACACATATGTACATACCTACTTATTACAATTTCACTTCGCATTTCTCGCCTAATTGAATTAACAACTGCCTTTCAATCACGATTTTCATATGAAATTTAAAAATAAAAAATACATATAGGTAGGTAGGTATACCTGCATACAAACAAAAACTCAAAATGCTTTGACAGAAAAATAAAACTTAAATAAACAAAACTAAAAGCTGCCCCAACTGAACAAAGATTTAACAAAAACAAAATTTTTACTGTAAAATGACTTCCATTAGAAGAAAAAAAATACCTCTGTACCTCTACAAAAAAGTCGCATAAATAAATAGTTAATAACCGTATACCCTGTACATAGGCACTGCCACAGTCAAAGGCACTTATGTAAGTAGGTATATAGATAAATTATATGCATAAAAGTGTACACATTATAGTCATGACAGACTATATACCTAATATATGTACCTACAACAATATTCGTTTCGTTTAGAGTTCTCGCAAAGCACGGCTCTGGAATACATTATTAACCTATGCACATTGGATCAAGCACTATTGCGATACACTCTCAGAATAACAACAACAAAAAGGTGACTAAAACAACATACCTATAAAAATGTAATTTTCATTGTTTATTTTTTTTTTCTTTCTTAATTTTTTTTTTATTTCACGCTTTTCACATTTTCCGCGTACTAGTGCTAGAAATTGCAATATTCTAAGCGCAGATACTTTTTTTTTTGTTGCCTTTAGATACTTTTAGCTATAGATATGTAATGAGCGCTCATCTGAGTAAAACCGGCGGCACACCGCTAGGGGGAGCGCCAATAATTTTCAAACCTCTGATCGATCGATCGTCCCCAACAAATAATTGTTGTTGTTGTTGGGTATTCGATGTGTTGTCGTCGCTTCATTGGGGATTCACAATTACCGCCAGTAAGCGTTCTATCGCAGTCGGTTACAGTAGGTTCGTTTATGTATATAGTTTAACTCACTTTTTTTCAAGAAAGAAAATTAAACAAAAAATGCTAAAAGATACTTTTATATCTTTTTTTTTGTTTAAATTTTTCTGGATAAAGTGCAAGCAAGTATTTACTTTAGTGAGTTGTCATGGATTAAGTACCTATCACAAAAACGCGTAACAATCCGCCCATAAAAGACGCAAATGCCCGGCCGCAAATTTAGAAGTCTGTATGTTTTATTTCTAGAAATTTAGTCAGAAACGTGACTTTAGTTCGGAAATGCGTTCGGTTCGTTGCATAAGGCATATTCATTCATCCACCTATCTCAGAGATCTGCATTTTTGTTGTTCCTAAATGCCCGAGAAAAATGATCATAAGTTCAAGTATATCATAGAAAGTGTGCGGTACTTATATGCAGATCCTCTATTTTTTTTTTTCATAAGTGCGGTTTGTTTTGGTGTGTGCGGTTTTTGTATGCACAGCTGATATTGTTTTCTGTTGCTAGAGATCGTTGTCGAGTTGATTATTATCATCGGGTATCTCAATGTGTTTATTTATTCAATTTTGAGCGAAAATAGCAAACATATAAAGTGATTGACGGCACCAGCACCATTTCTACATATGTATCTGCAGCTATAGATGCTAAAGTATCTAAAAATGTATATATTATGAGAGTTTAGATGGATTGTGATATGTGAGAACAAACAATTACACACTATAACGTGATACGATGTTTTAGCTTTTGAATTCTCATTTATCATTTACATATAGAAAAACGAGAAAGAACAAACAACTAGAAGATCGATATAAAACAGATGTATCTTTTAAAATTTTTTAAGTATCTTTTTATGAACGGCGCGCCGCTATAATTCAATTAGTTTTTGCATCTATAATTTATGGGGAAATAAACCATAAACCCAATAAACCAAATCATTTTCACTGCACAGTGCATTATAAAATAAAAAAGATACCAATCCAAAAGAATTACACTCAATGAAAATTCAATTTCTATTTAGTAAAAGATTTATTTTGAATTTGCGTCTTTTTTTTTTTTATTACTTTTATTATTTTAAGAAGTCAATTTGTGTAGGTACCTTTCAAGATTTTTTTTTTTTTAATTTGTTTTTTTTTCTCATTCTCATTTTCATGATAAAAGAGAATTTTACTTTGAATGAAAAGTAGAAGATGATAATTAAGCTAAATCACTTTATTTCAGAATAAACGCACAAACGCATCGTTTCGTGTGTTGTTATGTAGTTATCTATCTCATAGATGGAAGAAACTTATGACTTCAGTTTGAGAATAATATTATTAGATAGATAGTTTATTAATTTGTAATTTGTTTGTGTTGAATGGGTGAAAAAAAACAAATCATTTTTCTCTCTTAATTTTAATTGAGAAATCATTGAATGAGAAATGCTTAATTATTGTTATACATATAGAAAAGGGGATGGTGACATAGCAATAAATTCCATGCTTTAATAAATTATTTAGTTCTCTTCGTTTATATTTTTGTTTTTATTTTTTAAGTTTGTGGGGTTAAAACAAAATTATTGAGATAGTTGACGCAGAGGGCAAGATATGTAGGTATGATTCGGATTTGAAGACTTTTGTGCGGAAAGTTCTTGTTGTTTTTTCTGGTGATTTATGATAAGCATATTGTGGTAAGGAAAAGTCTTATAGTTTTATAGCTTTTATTATGTTTCAAATCGTTTGTTTTGACATTAGAAGTCATTTGTTTTAATAGAGATGCTATATAAAATAATATAAAAATCATGAACTTTTGAAGTGATTAGGTAGAGGTTGTAGCTTTTAGGTGTTATCGAATAGGTACATCACGAAGCTGTCATTGAAAGGTACCTACATTCCTACCTAAATTACTTTGTTCATGCTACGGAAATATCCGTAGTACCTAGGTAGGTTCCTCCTTAGAACCTAATTCATAAAAAAAATATGATTTTTTTTTACAAAATGTTGCGTATGTACCTACCTAATTTAATGCTCTTATCAATTATTTATAAAATAATGAAACTCAGATGCAAAAATATTTGCTAGTTTTTGAGAAATAAAAAAAAAAGAAAAAGAAAAATTAAATATAAAAAAAAGGAATAGAAAATTTTTCTTTTCTCCATTTTAAACTGATTTATCGCCATACAATCATAAAATTAGTTTTAAAACAAATAAAATGCACCACTGAATGGCATGAACTTGCTCTAATGGTTAAAGTGCTTCAGAAATTTTAAAACTTTACATTGCTAAACATGTAAAAAGCAAATTTTATAAATTGAACTTAAATATTTGAATTCAAAAAACATGCATCTTTGGAACAATCATTTAATCATTTCAAAAATCGTGAAAATCTTAAAAATCATTTTGTGTTGATAAGTATAGGTATGTTCCTTCTTAGGTAGGTACATTATAATTTTTTTTTAACATTGAAACTTATTTCCCACATTTAAATTCACAGTAATAACAAACATTTTTGAACCTGTCGGTTGTAGTCCAAAATATTAGTTAATTAAAGATTACCTGATAATTTTGCTTGTAGAGCTGTCAAATATTAAATTGAATTGATTTTTAAGGTAGTAGCCGTGGCGTGATGGTTAGTGCGATGGACTGTCATGCCGGAGGTCTAAGGTTCGATCCCCAGCCTCGCCAGCTATTTATTTAAAACAAAATACGGCTACTGCCTCTTGCGAGGAATTGACAAATCCTCCAAGAGTATCTCCTGTCACAGAAAAGTGCCACTCGTTAGCCGTTCGGATTCGGCAATAAACTGTAGGTCCCCTCCATTCCTGCAGATACGCACACAGGAATGGTTGAGAGTTGTAAGTCACTAGGCCCTAGTTCTTCATGAGCTGTTGTGCCATCAAATTTTTTTTTTTTTTTTTTGATTTTTAAGGTCATACAATTTTTTTTTTATTTCTGTAAGCTTTGGTTGTAGAAACTAAGGAAAGTATAGGTGCCTAAATTAAACAAGAAGAGGAATAACAAAAATAAAAGAAAAATATAAATAATTAAACAAGTTCTTCTCTTTATAAATATACCTACATATATTTACATATTTATTTGTTATTTCTGAAATAAAAAAATACTCCATTTTTATAAACAAATTTTTAATATTATTTTATTCAAAATGTTTCTGAAACACCATTCTTTGCACACTTTTTGGATTTTTATTTGGTATAAAAAAATCTATTATTTGTTCACATGAACGTGGCGGACAAAGGTCAAACTAAGAGTGATACCAAATGATGCGATCGATAACCGCATAATGATGATGTGACAACTCTTCGATTGCTTATTTGATAGCAGTTGTTGTTGATATAAGTATGTATTTCTTATACTGTTCCTTCCTCGGGATGTTTATGTCTACCGGACTTTTCAAATAATTTTTTGGATGAATGTTTAATGTTTATGCATATGCAAACTTCCGGTTAGTATTCTTGAAAAAATATGCATTCATCCAAACAAAAATTAAAAACCGTTAGAGCACTTTCTCAAATGTCTTTATAATTTGGTATACCCATGCAAAAAAAATTTAAAGTGCAACACTTAAACCGATTTAAATTATTTTTGTTTAATACATATCTATAAAAATTAGGTTTCTTTTCGTTAAGTATGATTTTAATGCTTAAATGTTTCACTTCCTCTTATTACGTATGTACATATGTAAATAACATATATGTATGAATACTGCAAAAGTATATTGATAACGTATACTTTTTTATAAACATTTATCAATTCTTATACGCCCCCAAATGTTGAATAATTTTAATCCACCTGGCAGGCTAGTTCCATTAGACATTTCCGAAGTACCTACGTACACAAAAATCTTATCAAAACCACTGAATTCCCATTTAATTTTAGACATTTCTTTGCTCTAAAAGAATAAAGAAACCAAATTCACTCTACTTGTCCTATAGTATCATACATACGTCATGTTCAAAAAACTTATAGTTCGAGATTATAGTGTTGCAATTTTTTTTTTATTGTATGTGATAACTAGAAGATCTTCAGTATTTACAGTATGGGCACTGGTGCTTGCGCGAGATATAAAGCTCAGTTAAGCTCGGTATTTCAGTGCGTGATGAAAGTTAAATTAACAGATCAGCCGAATAAATGGTTCTTTTTAAGTTTTTAATGCATCCTTGTCACTGAAAAAATATGCTTTATGCTTCATTGCTCAAATATACAGGGTGATCGATATAAGATGCGCCAAGCTGCTGGAGCGAGTAGGTTGAATTAAGACAAGAAAAAAATCGCATATAGATTAGAATGGACAGTCTCTATAGAAGTCTCTATGTTCAAATTTTCGCATAATAGAAACTGGAATATTATTCCACGTGCTTAAAGAAGAAACGAAAAACTGTCTGGAAGAAGTTAAGCAATTAGAAATATAAGGTGAAATTGTTTAGTTACGTTGTTGACTGCGAGAAGTACAAATGTTCATATAAGTCCTCAGGATTCTTCGTTAGCATGAGTTTGACGAGGAGACCCAATTTTCAAAATTTCAAATAAATTTCAAGTGTGCATCAAGTAGGTACCTATATAACTAGCATGAGCTGAGAAGTGTTCGTAGCCACAAAATTACCTATTTAATTATTTAAAGTAGAGATCTCGATTTCAAGCTTGTAGGTATCTTATTATTTTACACGTGCATTCTTGTAGTAAACAAAATTTACACTTGTAGGCACACGTGTAAATTCTATCGACACGTGTAATTTAAAATACACTATTTAAAATACGATTAAGCTCAGAAAACATAGTTCGATTTTGCTCAAAATTCAAGAACATTTTATGTGGAACGTGGAAGTCCGAGAGTGTTCCTGTTTATCTTCGGTCAAAATGGGAGTGTGTGAAGTTAGCCCCCCTTTTTTTGATTTTGTTATTTTTGAAAGTTGTTCCCGGTTGTTCCGGATTTGTTCCGCATTGTTCCAAATGTTTTTCGAAAAATATTCAAAAATGGGGGTTTTAGACCCCAAAAACCATTTTTGACCTAGCCCCCTTTTTTCGAAATTTTGAAAGTTGTTCCAGGTTGTTCTGAACATTGTTCCAACTTTTTGGACCTCTATGTTCAAAATATCGTAAGTTATGGGCAAAATTCGAAAAAATTCTAACCCCCTTTTTTGAAATTCGAATTTTTTAATTTTTTTCTGGTTGCAAAAAGTGTTCTAAATATTGTTCCAAAGAATTAAAAATTTAGAAATTTTATTTTTAAAGATAGGGCCTTTCAAATTTTTTTTGAAAAATGCAAAATACGTCTCTCGAATATTTTTTTTTTTTTGAAAACCTTTGATTAGGATTACTTGTGTACATGTGTAGAGAAAAAATTGTATCCCTAGATGCATACTGTAATCCCGAAAACCAACTTCAAAAAAAATCTTAATGTTTTTGAAATTTGTAAAAATTCCATGAGCCCCCCTTTTTCAAAAATCCAAAATCGCAAAGTTGTTCCAAGTCAAACCTTGTTTTGTGTGTAATATCCCAAAATTTTATCCAAAAATATAAATATCTAAGGGCTTAACCCCAACAAAAACTAGTAAAGCACTTTTTTCACTCCCCTGACCCCCCCTTTCAAAATTTCAAAAATCCAAAACTTGATTATGATTTCATTACCAATTATCTAATCGGCTTCAAAATCTTGTTTATTTAAAACACACACCAAACAGACAAAATACCCAAAAACCCCCCCTGACCCCCCCTTTTGAAAAAGCCTTTATTAAAAATAATCTTTAAATAGCAATCTAATTAAAACCCATTGTTCCAAAATTTTATCAAAAAATATCCATATTCAAAGATTTTACAGCCAAAAAACGATTTTTACGATATTAAAAAAACATTTTTATTTTGCGGCCCGCTTTTGAAAATCGAACAGTATACATACTGCCTCATTTTGTATACGTTAAACTTAACATTTAACTGAAGAAAACATAATTACAAAAACATACACATTAAATAATCTAAATAAATGTCCACCCTCCCCCCCCCCAAAAAAAAAAAAATCCAAATTTTAAACAGTATTCCGAATTCGAACTGACGAACATAGACAAAAACTCATTGTGCTATGATTTCACACCAAAAAATTAAATATAAAATCTTAAAAGCATGTAACACCATTTACGATATTAAATAAAAACTCTACTATCGCCCCCATTTTTAAGAAATCAAAAACTTGTTTCAGGTTGTTCTAGGGCTCTTCTAAATTGTTCCCGGCTTTCGCTTCTTAAAATTGATTTTTGCTATGAAAAATTTTAACAAAATGCTCCCCCGCCCCCCCTTTTCCAAAATCGAAAATATAAAACTTGTTCCAAGTTCGAAATCGCTCAAATCCAATTGTTCCAAAGATTCATGCAAAAATATTGAAAATTGAAGATTTTAAGCCCAAAAAACACTTTAAATGAAAAATTCTTATTATCCTTGAGCTGGCCCCCCTTTTTAGAAATCCAAAATTCGAAAACTTGTTCCAGGTTGTTCAAAAATCAAAAATCAATTTTAAGAAGCGAAAGCCTGGAACAATTTAGAAGAGCCCTAGAACAACCTGGAACAAGTTTTTGAATTTTGGATTTCTAAAAAGGGGGGCCAGCTCAAGGATAATAAGAATTTTTCATTTAAAGTGTTTTTTGGGCTTAAAATCTTCAATTTTCAATATTTTTGCATGAATCTTTGGAACAATTGGATTTGAGCGATTTCGAACTTGGAACAAGTTTTATATTTTCGATTTTGGAAAAGGGGGGGCGGGGGAGCATTTTGTTAAAATTTTTCATAGCAAAAATCAATTTTAAGAAGCGAAAGCCGGGAACAATTTAGAAGAGCCCTAGAACAACCTGAAACAAGTTTTTGATTTCTTAAAAATGGGGGCGATAGTAGAGTTTTTATTTAATATCGTAAATGGTGTGACATGCTTTTAAGATTTTATATTTAATTTTTTGGTGTGAAATCATAGCACAATGAGTTTTTGTCTATGTTCGTCAGTTCGAATTCGGAATACTGTTTAAAATTTGGATTTTTTTTTTTTTGGGGGGGGGAGGGTGGACATTTATTTAGATTATTTAATGTGTATGTTTTTGTAATTATGTTTTCTTCAGTTAAATGTTAAGTTTAGCGTATACAAAATGAGGCAGTATGTATACTGTTCGATTTTCAAAAGCGGGCCGCAAAATAAAAATGTTTTTTTAATATCGTAAAAATCGTTTTTTGGCTGTAAAATCTTTGAATATGGATATTTTTTGATGAAATTTTGGAACAATGGGTTTTAATTAGATTGCTATTTAAAGATTATTTTTAATAAAGGCTTTTTCAAAAGGGGGGGTCAGGGGGGGTTTTTGGGTATTTTGTCTGTTTGGTGTGTGTTTTAAATAAACAAGATTTTGAAGCCGTTTAGATAATTGGTAATGAAATCATAATCAAGTTTTGGATTTTTGAAATTTTGAAAGGGGGGGTCAGGGGAGTGAAAAAAGTGCTTTACTAGTTTTTGTTGGGGTTAAGCCCTTAGTTATTTATATTTTTGGATAAAATTTTGGGATATTACACACAAAACAAGGTTTGACTTGGAACAACTTTGCGATTTTGGATTTTTGAAAAAGGGGGGCTCATGGAATTTTTACAAATTTCAAAAACATTAAGATTTTTTTTTTGAAGTTGGTTTTCGGGATTACAGTATGCATCTAGGGATACAATTTTTTCTCTACACATGTATATATAGCCAAGTAATCCTAATAAAAGGTTTTCAAAAAAAAAAAATATTCGAGAGACGTATTTTGCATTTTTCAAAAAAACTTTGAAAGGCCCTATCTTTAAAAATAAAATTTCTAAATTTTTAATTCTTTGGAACAATGTTTAGAACACTTTTTGCAACCAGAAAAAAAATTAAAAAAATCGAATTTCAAAAAAAGGGGGGCTAGAATTTTTTCGAATTTTGCCCATAACTTACGATATTTTGAACATAGAGATCCAAAAAGTTGGAACAATGTTCAGAACAACCAGAACAACCTGGAACAACTTTCAAAATTTCGATTTTCGAAAAAAGGGGGCTAGGTCAAAAATGGTTTTTGGGGTCTAAAACCCCCATTTTTGAATATTTTTCGAAAAAAATTTGGAACAATGCGGAACAAATCCGGAACAACCGGGAACAACTTTCAAAAATAACAAAATCAAAAAAAGGGGGGCTAACTTCACACACTCTCAAAATGGGTCTAGCAGTCTGCAAACAAGGTGCAGCAGCGCATGCAATTTCTAACTAAATGTAATTTCCAAAAAACACGGTCAGATTTTCTAAAAAATACAGGAATTCTATGGTTGTAGTCAAAGAGTGTTCCTATAACTGTTTGTTTAAAATAGGTCTTACAGTTTACCAAAAATTTGCAAGAGTGCATGCAATATCAGACTAATCTCAGAAACCAAGGGGCGATGTTGAAAATCCTTTTTTCCTTGAAAGGGAGGGCGATACAAAAATCGCCGTGCTTCGCTTGTAATAAATACACTTGCAAATAAAATATCATCCAAGCATTCACCTCGAAAATTTATGTCGAATTCCTTTTAAGAAAAAAATCGATTTGTTCAGAAGAAAAAATCGACTTTTCTGGACAAATCCCTTGTATTAAAAGAAAAAATTCGATTCTGTTTAGAAAAAAAATCGATTTTTTTTGGTAAAAGGAATTCGACATTAATTACACGTGTAATATGGGTATGTATGTATATGTAAACGTATAAACGTGCAATAAAGTGAAACACTATCTCTTAGACTATAAATCATTTGACGGTTGGTCTTATGCCATATATCCATTATGGATAAACCAAAAAATTTAAATTTCAAATAAAATTTTATTACCTCTATACCACTCCAAGCAGTCCAAACGGCAAACACTATAAAGGAAGATACATATTTATTAAATGGTTGCGCGGCGCGCGGTGCGCTGCCGGCTGTGTGCATTGCATGTGTGGCTTTTCGTTTTTCTGTTGTTGTTGCTGTTTGTCATTTTCAAGTACACTAATGTGATTCCAAGTACTTCTCGAGTGTCGTCATCATCATCGTCATATATAGCATACCTCTTGCGCGCTAGCTCTTGCTACACTAGTACTAAAGAACTTCAACTCTGACTGAAAAAAAAGTAAACAAAAAAAATACTCATACAGCACAATCATCATCATTTTGGAATACAATAATCAAGAAGGTATTATTGCCGTGGAAGTTTTGTATATCTCAGAGATACATTTTTTTTCATTTGTTAAAATAATGATGTGCATGCAATGTGGTACAATATGATTGGTATCCAATCCACCGCAGTTCTGTGCGCGATACATTACTAGTTAGTCAGTTGGATCTCTCCATTTACCGATTGTCATTCTACTACTTGTTGTCATTATTACTTTTAGCTTACGTACGATTAGCTGCTAACTCGTTGGCTGGCGGAAGAAATGGCGCGCGGGCGGTAGTAGATCGGTGAGGGCAGCATGCGGTATTGAGATACCGCATGTCTAAGGTCTTTAACTATAATATTCTGGTTGCTGTGTGCTTCTGGCATCAGCATAATAGACATTAGAGGAGTAGCTAGTTACTCGTTCTCTCTAATGGAATGTATCTTAAAGATACTTTTAGTATAGAAGATACAAAGTACAGCAGATCCATAATAATCATAATAATAATACATTGCCGGTCGATTGACGAAAGACAATATAAATTTGTTTTCGAACGAAAACACAAACGCAACCCGACGGCCGAAAGTCACTGTACTCGCGTACTGTTCTGTTCGCTCGGCTCTGTGACTGTTGAAACGCATAACGAATACGGAATACGCAGGCAATACGACGACGACGACGGACGGACATCTCCGGAACGCGACCGATCAGTCAAGTCAGTCATTCATTTGCTTATTGAGTGGTGGAGCTTTATTTTTATTATTTTCACTAAAATAACTCGCTGGAGTTTCAATTTAAAAAACATAAAAAAAATTAATAAATATATGTATCTACAAAAAAAAAAAAAAAAATACAAAACAAAACAAACCAAACCCGAGCGATGCATATTTTGTGCTGAATGTGTGAGATGTGAGAAATTTAGAATTTAGTTTATACCAAACAGAATAAATTGAAACTTGATAAATGAAGCTAAATCGCGCAACTGGTTGCAGTTTTGTTTTCAAATAATTTATTTATTTTTGGAATTATTTTGTGGCAAAATGTGAAAACTATTAGATTGCATTTCTAAAATATTACTCATGGATACCAGAATACGGTTGAGTGAGATCACAGAAATTCGATCAGGCTGCTGTGTGTTTTTTTTTTTTTTTTTTCTCTGTTGTGTTTATAATCGTTTGAGTGAGTTTCAATTTAATTAAAAATTAAAACAAAACAAAAATAAATACCTAAACCAACAAAAATATCCTACATAAAAAGTTACCTACCTTAAATTTAAAAGCTGTATGATGATGTGTAGGAAGTTGTCATATGTAATTGTTATATTGATACAAGTACAAGTGCCATAGTAATGAACTATTATGTAGGTGAATTCCAAGTAACTCTCTTATTGTTTATATACTTTTCGAATTCCACAGATTTAAATTTTAAACGTGCACAGGCGTCAATTATTATTAGAAACTATATAAACACAACATGCCACTGTGAATACAAAAACAAGTTAGAGTATCTATAAAGATACAGTCAACTCCGCTTACTTGAACTATAATAAATAAATTTGGTGGCATGAAAGTTCGTGGGAGAACGAGTGCTTTAAAGTGACTTAAAACTCCCATCCCAACAATTAATGTGTGCGTGTTGTTTTTTAAGTGTGCAAGTATGAAGGTGACGTGCAAATTTCTGCCGTACTTGAACAGCTAAAGTGGGAGAAATTTTATCATAACAAAGAAAGATACTCTTGGAGATAATGTACTAGCAAAAGGCAGTGCCACTGAAAAAAAAAAAGGACACCTTTATCAGTATTGGAATTGAGATTCCAGAACCCAGCATGGCAGGCAACTCAACAAATTAACCAATGTGTTAAGGGAAAGGGATAGTACCTACCTATACTTCTGGATTATCAAATCAAAAAAAAAATGCACTAACGTACGACTCCACTCTGGTTTTAAGCCCCAACTATAGATTTAAAGCAAATAAATAAAAACACTTCTGAAATTATTTCCATCTGATTTCTTTAATAAATCTTTAGTTAGGTATTTGAAGAAAAACTAAAATTTTGAATGCATTTTTGAAAATTTTTTTTTATTCATATTCATTTTACACAAATACACTTGTCAAAACAATTAAGGGAACAAAAAAAAATCACTTTTTTTTAGTTTTTTTTGAAGAGATATATCTCTGTGAAAAGTGGTCGTATTGAGATGAAACAAAAAGCATTATGAAGCTTTATACTTTTATATTGAGGACTTTCCGCAAATGATTTTTTTTAAGGTACCGTTTTTGCGCAATCATAAGAAGCAGCACGACCCAAAAATTTTTCTTTTTTTTTTTGAACATTGTCATGTTCTTGGAAAATTTTTTTTTAGCCAATTTAATGTTTTGTTTCGAAAACTTGTTTATTCACCTTTAAGGTCATCTTTTTTCGTCATTGTACACCTTTTTTTTTCAAAAGAATATCTGGCAATATCTTCGCAAGGAATGAGGACACGGAAAATTTAAGAGTAGTTTTAAAAACTGTAATTAATATTCGACAAGATTTTTTCAAAACTTTATAACGATTATTTTTTTGGGTCCTCATAGTTACATTCAGAAAATGTAAAAAAAAACGATTTTTTGAAGAATTTTTGTAAATCTTTTACTGCTTTACAAATATCGGCTGCGGGGCTGAATTTGGTAGAACATTTTAAAGAAATATAGACCGCCAATATCTCTGTAAAATTTCAAATAAATCCATTGAACCGTTTTTACGTACCAAATGATCAAAATCGTAAAAACCAATTAAAGGAACAAATTGGGTGGTTCATAAACATTGTGAAATTGTCATCAAAATGGAAGACAACAATTTCTGCACACTTTTTTTCACAGTTTTGCGTTAGTTACAATACAATGGATTTGACCCAACAAAGCTAACTTATATTCACTAAATTGTGTTTAGACTATTTTTTTTTTGTTCAAAAAGTTAATAAGTGGAATTTTTTTGTCTAATATTCAATGGTCCTATATTAATTTTAAGTCTGACACTAAGAACCAGATGCTTGAATGTATTCTTATTTTTGAGAAAATTGGGATGAAATCTATGTCTAATCTAGTTTATGAAGCGTAAAGACAAACAGTATGTAACCAAATATAGATACCGTACGCTCGTAGAGTACCTATCTAGTTTGGGGTAAGTTTGCGCACTTTTTTTTACTTTGAAACCGGCTTCAAAGTTTCATTGAAGAAATTTTAATTATATTATAAAGATACATGTTGTGTTATGTATGGGGATTTATCTTTAAAATTGAAATTAAACAGAAATATATGAAGTTTCATACGATTTCCATGCGCACATTTGCCCTCAAAATAATTGCGCACATTTACCCTAAACGAAGATTATTTCTATTTTTGCTAAAACTTAAACAAATGAATTATAAAAAGAATAAAATTTTTATTGAATTATTATGCTCATATAATGTTTGCATTAAGTTAAAACTCAAATTTAATATTTAAAGAAATTAGTGGCCTATTTCTTTAAATCTACAACACCGTTTGAAAATTACTAAAAATTAAAAGATAATAAAGTTTTTTTTTTTTAATTGTCTCTCACCAGCACGAAAAAAAATAAATAGCTAACAAAAAGTTATTTGACAAATATACAATACATGCAATTGATTAATAAAAAAAAATTTAAAAAAAGTTTTTATGTCGTGCTATATCTTATGGTTCCACAACTAAAGTATCTCAAATACCTCCATTATCTGCCTAGAGCTAGCAAGAAAATACAACTCTTCAAGAAACACTAAAAAAATGAAAAATTATTGTTTCTTTAAGTTTTTGGGTAGTGTACTTACCTATCTACCTACAGTAGGAAGTAATCACGTTCGAGCTAGTCGTGCTTTTGATTTTTCTTAAAAAAATTTATGGATTTTTAATGAACGATATGTCTCAACCAACTTTTTACAATAATAAATTTTGATTGAACTCGCATAGCTACTGCCTCACCTTTTCTATAGAAAAGTCGATTTATTAGTAGTGGGAATAGTAGCAATAGTAATAGCAATATCAAAAGAATTGTTTGCATGTAAGTACACCCTTACACGCTTTCCTATAAAAGTAGTTTTCCAATTATGAGCAGATGTGGTCCAAAATGTGTGTCAATTTTGTATAAATGCTTGTAAGAAACTTGGGCCTATTGGGCCTGAATTTCCGCATCGGCGAGTGGGCCATACGTCACTACGTCACTGAAGTATTTTACATTGGCATTACTGCTCCATTTGAAATACATTGTAAAGAGTAGTGCCAATTGAAATAATTCAGTGACCTAAAGAGCTCACTGATGCGATGATTTGGCCCCAGAATCAGAATCAGATGATACTCACTCAAGAATGAAAAAGAAAAATTGAGTAAAATCATTTAAAGAACTCGTCACTATGCTTGTCAGTTTTCTCACACTCAAGATCAAGATATTTGCTCAAGAGAAATTTATCTTTCTTAATAATTATAAATACATAAATATGTAGGTAAAGGTAGTCTCTCTTTTCGCTTTTATTTTCATTTTATTTTTAATTTATTTCTCTTCGATAATAACAAATGGATCTACGATCTACTAAAAGCAATTAATGTCGATCTAGAATTAAAATCAAAAGATATAAACGAATGTCAAAGATAGACAAATAGATAGAAATAAAAATTAATGTCACAATAAAAGCGTTTTCTGCCTTCTGTTCAATTGATAACAACAAAAGAAAATGAATGAGAAAAAGAGAAACAAAAAAAATTGAAAATAAAAAAAAATATATGAAAAAATAAAATACTTAGTTAAACATGTGTTCTGTCTTTTTAAGTAATTTGTATCTATACATACGACGTATATCTATACCGGCTTTTTGTTCCATTTACTTGTGGTATTTTTAAGATACATCACATTTTTTTTGAATAAAGATTATTTTGTGTTTACTCAGGTTTTCCCAAAAATGATCTAAGGCAACTAAAAGTGTAGTGTAAAAAAATAGAAAAATTAATGCTAATTAACTGTCAATACAATCTACATCCCCGAAAATATAAAGTACTTTCCGAAAAAAAAAAACAAAAATTAAGTGTTACAGGTATTGAGTGAGAAATAAAAATATCATTATTAGTGCTTCATGTGATTTGTTCTAGTAAAACCGATATTAAAATTTTTAAGAAATAAAAAGATAAAAATTACTAAAAAATTAAAAAAAAATGAAAAATCGTATAAAACAAGAAGGTTCATCGCCAATTAGTCAACATGGCTGCAACCTCACAACCTCAATGGCGAATAACAACAGCAATAACGGAAGCGCATTGCATCAAGCATATCCATCCATAACAGCAACCTATTGGCTGCCAGCACCCAATCCAGCACCGTACTTAGTTCCAGGTAATTTCCTCTTTTTTCTATATTTTAATTATTGCAGGATATTAAGTTATGCGATATATTTTTCATTGATTTTTGCAGTTTCAGTTGAATTTTTAAATAAAATAAAAACTTTTTCATATACATACATTGATACCGGAGAATTTTTCATTTGATTTTTGTAATTTGATTATTTCAAGTTCTGAATTTATGGTAAGGAATGTTTTTTCGTGTGTTGAATTTATTATTATATTATTTTTGGTAGAAAATGCAATCAAAATCCTTAATTAGAATTTTATTGTGAATAAGTTAGTGCTTGTATGGCAAATTTTATTCAGAAATTTTAACAAATTTGTAGTTGGTCATGAATATAAGAGATAAACAATAGAAATAATTTTCTGTTGATAACCAATTCAAAAGAATTATGTGAATTTAATTAATGAAATATAGATATATTTTTTTTGTTAGCAATTAAATCAACAAAATAATATTGCAAAGGATTTATATTGTACCTTGTAAGGATAGCAAACGCAATATGTTTGAACAGTACCTAATTTGGGCACAAATATTGCCTTATATAAAAAGCTATAGTCGAAATTTTGTTAGGTAAGGTACTTTCCCTACCTACCTTGGCTTTTTATTTTGTGGTATAAGAAAGCAAGTAAAATTCAGCTTTAGAAAGTAAGAATTCTAAACATTAATCATATTTTTAAATTTTATTTGATAAAAAGGGTCAGGCTTGAAAAATTTTAATCCAGGGTCAATATTTTTCAAGTTTATCAGCGATTTTTAGAATCCCATTTATTCGATGTTGGAAAAAAAATACATGCCATCTGAAAAGTAAGTCAGTACGTAATCATAAAATGTGAGCTATTTCAGAAATTGGTCAGCCTTACATTTTTTGTATATATAAATTTTAAAAGTTTTGTTCAAGGTCATTACAAGGTCATATGAATTTTTAGCATCGAATTTATTGGATTTTCGAAAAAATACATACCATCTGAAAGGTTGCTCAATCCCCATAAAAGGTCAAATGGTTTCAGAAATTGGTCAACCTAAGAGATTTGTTTTTATTATTTTTTAAAATTTATTTTTTCTCAAGTTCGTAGAGATTTTTAGCACCTCATTTGTGGAAAAAAAATAATTATGCCATCTGAAAGTTTACTGCATCCTCATGAAAGATCAGCTGGTTAGAGAAATTGGTCAGCCAAAGATTGTTTTTTATATTGTTTATCAAAAAAAATTGCAAGGTAAAGGTCAATGACCTTACAGTTTTTTTAAACTAATTACTCAAAGGATTATAATAAGGATTAAGTAACCTTTCAAATGGTATATACTTTTTTCGAATATCCCATAAATGGGGTGCTAAAAATCTATACGACCTGGTAATGACTGTAAAAAATTTTTTTTAAAATTATTTAAAAAAATCAATGCCTGACCAATTACTGAAACTACCTGACCTTTCAATAACCTTTTTTAATCGCATACTAGTTTTTATTAAATTGCATAAATCAGGTGCTAAAAATCTTGTAGGTACCTACTTAGTACTTACTGCGACCTTGAAAAAAAAACCAAAATTAATTTAAATAAAACGCACGACTGGATCGCACAAACTTGTTCTTGTAGTAAAAGTTTCTTCGAATTTCAAAGATTGAGCATATTAAAAGTAAATAATTTTTTATGGGAGCCTTAAGTTTAAACTAATACTTTATAGAGCTTAAACTGAAAAATTATTAAAAATCAACATAATTCGAAATTAATTTATTAAAAAAGTCTTCTTAAATTGTCTTGAGAGCTAAAACAAGTACACCATCTGATTTCTTTAACTATTCTTCGTTTTGCAGAAAAAAAAGTTAAATTTTTTAGATTAATTTTTTATATATAAAATTTTGTAAAAATTTTTAAGAACAAAAATTGGTACACAATTTTTTAGCATTTACTTATGTTGAATTAAAAATTTAGTTTCGAACAAAATTATCTACCCGTTTTTGAAATATCGAATTTTCAAAAAACAAAATTGAAATTTTTTTTAAAAATCCAAAATTTATTTTTTTTTTTAAATTTTGATATGCAGTATGATTTCAACTTTTGAGAAGCTTTTGTACAAAAAATTTAATTTAAATCGGTTACACACATAATGAGATAGTCCAAAATAAAGAAAATTGTTCTATGAGAGGTACTGTTAATAATGGTTAACTGTAAATTTTGTTTCTGGCAGATCGTAGACCATACTTATATCAGTATTTAGAACAATTTTAATCAAAATCGTAGGTGTCATTTTCGAGAACGGTTTTTAACATTTATATGGAAGGTACCGTTAGTTTTGACTATAAGAAAAAGTTTTTTTTCAAAATATTTTAGATAATATTAAAAAACCCTTTGTTAGCAAGTTTCATAAAAATCAACCAAGTCGTTTTCGAAATATTTGGTTTTCAAAAAAAAAATTTTGAAACTTTTTTTGAAAACCCAAAAAAAAAAGTTTTTGGAAAATTTTGGTATACAAAACTATTAAAATTTTTCAGAAGATTCTCCAAAAAAAAAGTTATCAAAATCAGTTTATTCCTTTTCTAGAAAAACTAAAATTAAAAAAATGGTTTTATGGGAGGTACCATTTAAAACCATTTTTTGGAAATTTAATTTTTACAAAAAGGAATCATAAGTATACTTAACAAAATTTATTGATTTTTTTTTTTGAAAAATCTGTCGAGCCATTTTTTTAGAAAAATAAGATTTTCCAAAAATGTTAAAAAATTTATATGGCAGGTACCGTTATTTTTGGTCCTAAAAATAAAAAGAAAAAAAATGTGTCGGGGTAATGTCCCGAAAACACTTTATACCAAGTTTAATTAAAATCGGCCCATGGGTTTAGGCTGTAGGCGAGTCCACAGATAGACCGACAGACAGACAGACAGATAGACAGACAGAATTGCGAGACCCACTTTTTCCGTCTTCCCTATCATCGTAATGTCAAGTTTGATTGTTATCTCGAGTTCAATTTTTTTTACGAATCCAAAACTTGCCATATAGTACCTATATCTCGCAAGTAAAAATCCTATGTCTATATGCCTGGCTTTTTATCACTATCCAGTGGCCCATCAAATGATAGGTATACTTTTTTTTGCGAATATCCCATAAATGAGTTGCCAAAAATCGCCGTTTTTAACAGGGTCCCGGTCCATACGTCTACCGCAGAGTAGGACCGATTGGTTCTTTGAGAGAGGCTTTAATATTAAATACCTTCTTACTGCAAAGAAACAGCGATTGGAAAGAGTGATTCTTCGTTTCAGCTCTGCACTGAATTCATGTTTTGAAGATGACCATGCACAAATGTCTTCTAGTTTTTGAGAACACTGAAAATAGCAAAATCTAACTTACTGAAGCTTTTTGTACACCGTGCCTATAAAATAAATAAAATAAATTTGGTGGCACAACGGCTCATGCAGAAGCAGGGCCTAGCGACTTACAACTCTCAACCATTCCTGTGTGTCTGCAGGAATGGAGGGGACCTACAGTTTATTGCCGAATCCGAACGGCTAAGGTGAGCGGCACTTTTCTATGACAAGAGATACTCTTGGAGGATTTGTCACTTCCTCGCAAGAGGTAGTAGCTCCGAAAAAAACTTAAGGAGGAAGCGGCTGGTATTGAATACCAGGTCTCTGGCATAACAGTCCAACGCACTAACCATTACGCCACGGGCTACTACATACATATATATCTAAAAAAACCAGATTTTTAATTACTTTAACCAAAGTGAACTCTTATTGTAAATGGAGCATTTTTTCTTTTGTGTAAATGGTTGTTTATTTTAAATTAATCATCAAAACTCATTCCACGCAATTTCAGACAAAAGTCAACAAAATTTCCAATAGGACAACAAAAACTTGTGTCAAATTAACATCAATTTTACTCTGATATTTCTCATTAAGTGCTCTGACTCAACAAGTACATCACACTCTGCTTTACCTCGTTTATCGATCATCGGCATTCCATCCTGTTATTAAAAAAAAATATAATTATAACAATTTTTTGTTTTAAACAAGTAGGTAAACCTTGTTCTCTGGTCGTAGTCGAATGAAAAAAAAATTCCATTGAAACGTTGACAGCAGACACGTTCCAAATTCGCATAAAAAATAATGCAACTAGCAGCAGACATTTAACGAAACAAATTGAAAAGACACTCCACACTCCAGATCCAGACTCTCGAATTCACAAAATATAGTATTGCTGCAAAAGAGTGCGACTACTGTTATAGGTGAGGTACACTAACGAGTGCCAGCAGCCAGCCCCATCATCACAACACTCTGCTAGCCTATACCTACCTACTGCAATTTTAATTGGCCAGGTGTTAATGACCACTTGATTCAACGAGAAGAGTCTTCTAGTAGCAGTGTAGAAACTCCAAAATGGGGTTAACGGTAAAATGTATATACACACATATAGGTATTCTGAATTCTCTCTACTCGACCCAATCTGAGCCCTCATCATTATCATGGTAGTGTTGAAGTTGCTTCGTTGCAGCTATTGTACTCTCTGTTCCAGTCTCCGATCCAATGCCTCCACACTCGCTGTCAATATACATAACTTCAATTATTTGCTGCATTTAATTAGTATTTTAAATCGAGCTCCAACTTCAGGGTTTGCCTTGTCAATGATTTGGCCCCCGAGATGGGTAATCATGAGGATGTGGTTTTGCAGTGAGAGAGATTAACGTTCAATGAAAATGATAACCACAAACTATAATGAATTGTGCCTAATAGTCAAAGAAGCTATGTTGTATTTCGTGTAAATTTTGTCTATTAAATATTCGGTTAGGTTGAGCAGTGACTTTTGCTTTTAGAAGACATTGCGAGTTTGGAATGTCTGCCAATTTGTTTAATCAATTAATGAAATATAATGTAGGTATGTATAATTATTAATATGTTTGCACTTGTTCGCTAAAGGCATTTTTTCTGCGTGAAATTGTAGATACAATAATTATTGAATTGCGCCCAATTTAAAATAAGGTGCAAACACAAATCGCTGCTGCTCAATTTCAAATGCTCAAATATGTAAAATGTATCTTCTTTTTATTAGTACTTGGTTTGGAAAAAAATTACAGAGCTGTACTTAATTTATAAAAAAAAAGGCTAAACCTAGTATGTATCAGGAATAAATCCGAACTAACTCTTGAAGAATATGCTATTTGGTAAATTAAGACCGAGTTGATTTACCAAATTGGGTTAGTTAACCCTGCTTTGGGCTACTAAAACAGATATTTCTAAAAGGTGTGAATTAAAAAATGATTTGATTTTTATTATTTCCGTTCAATTTCGATTGATTTTTGGGAACTAAAAATTATCTACCGCAGATCTCCTTCTATCTTAACTGCGGTTCAGCTTATTTACAGGACTTTACTAACTCTAGCTTAACTCAAGGTTGACTCAGCACTGCTAAAATGATCCCAAATATTATAAATTTAAATTATCTATTGTCATTTGAATTTCACCATTTGGACTGCGACTAGTTTTCGATATTTAGGCATGGTAGCTAAAGTTCAAAAAATTTGGAAATTTTAATTTACATTTTAAAATGTTAATAACGATATAAAGAAATAAATAGAAACTCTACATCTTTGACTATATAAGAAGAGTACAACTCAAATGCGGTTAAGTTGATTTGTAAAACAAGTTGGACCCTCTGCGGGGTATTATGACTTGGCTAACAATTTGAGAAATTCGATCCGGTCGATGACAATGAAAACAAACTTAGCTTCCCCCCATAATTTTGATTTTTTTTTTTTTTTTGTATACCTCATTGATTTCATTAATGATTGAGATATTAGCTAGTTTAATGTATTCAATTTATATTTAAGGCTTTTTAGAAATTCAACATTAAAAATAAATTAATTTGGAGGCGTGACAGTTCGTGGAGAAACAGGGCCTTACTTATTTACAACTCCCAACTATTCTTGTATTGGTGTTGTTTGTTTGGAAGTATGGAGGAGACTTACAACTCTCTGCCGAAAAAAAAAACATTTTGTATTAAGTTAGAAAAAGCCAGGATCCGATCTCAAGACCTTCGCTCTGTGGCGTGACGTGACAGTCCTCGTTCCTAGTCCTAAGCACTGTGTTTCTACGAAGAATAACTCATGCGATAGTGATTATATGAAATGCATGACTGGATCCCATCAACTTGCTCTTATGGGCTCGAAGCTATTACATTTAAGATTTATGATAAAAGTGTAATGATCTAATGATGTTATTGATAGGAAAATGTGAAGAAAATTTAATAGTAGGTATAGGCGCTAAAAAATTAATTTTTTTTTTTGTAAATGATTTGTCAAATTTTTTTAAGTTTTCAATTAACATGTAATACTAAACTGGGCTCTCATCGTGTAAGACGATGTCGTGTGACGACGTGTCGTTTTGACGATTGTTTTGTTTTGTGTAACTAATGAAAACATGAATCGTCTAGACGACGTTGTTTCGACAATTGAATAAAAGCTTCATGTAACTTATCGAACTGTCACATACAATCGTTTAAGCGATTGCGATTAAACGATTGATATTTTAAAATCGTCTCGATATGTTTTGATGTTTTAAATGTTCTCAAGCTGTTCATAATTTAAATGACGAACGAGAATAGATTTAGCTAAATCGTCTGCGATGCCATAATTAGCTAGTGGTTTTTTTGTCAAGAGTATTTTATGTTTTTTGCCGTAGCTTTTAAAGGTTATACGTATTAGTGTTATCTTCTCTTCAAAGTATTTTCCTAAACGAAAGCAGTTTTTAATATCGTTTGGAGTTAGTTATTAGTCTTCGTTGCTATTATTTAAAATATTAATAACAACTCCTTTCAGTTCCTCCGCATTTGTTTCGGCTTCTTCTATTTTGAATATAATTACATTATTTTTTCTCAGACCTACTTCCAGCTGAGAAATTCTCTTTTTTGATTCAAACACATGGCTTCTTGTTTTTCTATTATAGTTCCTTGTGTTTCCACAATTTTTTCTAACTTATCAACTTTTTCAGAAATAACTCCTACTTTCCCATCAGTATTTTTGATCCCCCTATCAGTAGCTTCATTGATGTTTTGGGAGATCTCTTCTTTTTGCTGCTTTAAAAGTGATTTTAGGTCATCCAAAGTAATTGCCATTTTAGTCCAGCAGTATTTTTTGGTACTTTTGATTTTTGTTGCCGGCCCTGAATAACCTTCTTAGACTAAATGTGTGGTTTATAAAATTTTTAATCTTTTTGGTAAATATGTTTTTAAAACCCCTATTTTACTCTCTTGACTTGAGTGATCTTAAACTAACGTTTTGTGACAATTTCTTGGTTTTTTTTGTTTTCCTTTTATAAAAAATTTTGTAATTTTAAATGAAAATTCACAGAAAAATACCTTACGCCAATGTTTTTCATTTTCCGTCCTGCCTTATATCTAAGTTATTTACGCAACCTTGTTTTTTTTCGAGCTTCTTTTCTAAAAACGCCTTTTAAAACCACGCACCAAAAACTTCCTGTGTACACCGGCAAATCACTCAATTCTCTTAGTCCACAGATTATTTACAATATATAGACGAAGATTATGTACATATATTATGTTAATAACTTTCGACCTAGTAATTGGCTCTTCAAGGTTGGAGTCTTTAAATTAAGCTAGAATATCAGGCTACATTTCTTAATACACATTTTTGAGGAGGGGTTTTTAGAGGGGTGTTTGAATCTGCCATAAATGTGATTTTCGATTTTTAAAATGCAAAAGTCGATTAAAAATTTTAAAATGCCATCTGTGCCATAAAATTAATTGGGAAATATCTTAGCATTATTTTATCTAAATGAAATGTAACGTAACGTTCATATTGAAAGTTATTCCTTTGAATATATAATTAAATTAAAAGTTCAAGTCATCGCAACTCCAAATGCATTTTGGAATTAAGTCCACCTCGTTATAACCTTAGCTCGGTCCAAATTTAGGGTAATTTTAGAAAAATGCTTAAGATATAAAAAAAATCTCTCCACCACAAGTTAGTTTTTTTGAAATTTTTTAAAAGTGAAAATCTTCCTGGGTTATGAAACAATTAAAAATAGTACACACACGCCCTGGTGAACACTTAATTCATAGTAAAAGTATACAATTTTAATGTCACGGAATTTGTATACGTATTTTTTTTTAACATTTGTTTTTATTTTCGTTATGCATAGTGTAATATGTACGTAAATAGGACTCTTCTTTACAAACGCTGACAAGGACGTTAAGAGAATATAAATAATTAAATTTGGAAATATATTTATTAAAATTTAATCACTAAAAATGAAAGCCTGTTTGTGGTCGAATACTTATTAATCAATATAAATTTAACGACTATACAAAGGAAATTACTTTGGCCAAGAGTAGGTGTATACACGAACGAGTTTAGTATTAAATGAAAGGTGACGTTGTGCTTTATACAATATATTTATACATTAAAAACATATTTACTTGATTTATAACGAAATATTATATTTACTTTGTGTTCAACTTGACGTTGTCACTTGGCTGTCAGAAATAAATGTAGCTCATTGCATTTGCATTCATCATTCACCTCTGCCATAATAGTATGTCTTCCTCTCAGCGCAACGTTTCACTTCAGTTGCATTCATCAATCAGTCTGGCTCTTGCGTATATAACTAATACAATATATTTTGTATTTGGCAAATATTCAAAAATTGACACACGAGATAGCAAAATGAAATAAGAAATGGAACTTTCAACTTACTTTATTGGCGTATACATTTTTGTTTGCTAATGGAAAATGTTTACAAAAAAATTCACTCTGCTTAATTGATTCCTAAAGAAATATTTGGAAAACAACATTGTTATACTTCGTCCAAGAAAGATTGTCAGTATACAGTTCTTATAGGGAAGCTTTTATTCAAATCAGTACGGAACCTACTGGTTTCCCAAGGCCCTCCACGAAATGAAATGCCACTTAAATATACACAATGACCAAAGACTTCCCACGGCATTGTTTTTTGTAATTTCTTTTCCAAGCGACATACATGCCTCACGACCTAAACTAATAGGTATAGCTAGTCTCAAGAGTTTGAAAAGATTTGTGACGTGAAAGAATTCCAAAACATATTTGCAAATATGTATTTCTACCCTTAAGGTGAATAACGAAAAGAGTAAAAGCGGGTTGCGCTTTAAGAGTTTTTTTTTTTTAATTTCAAACCCAAGTTGTGATAGTATTCTCCATGATATATGTATACGTCAAAAAAAATATTATTGCATTATAACATACAAATTATCAACCTTTTTTTTTTGGATTTTCAAAAATAGTTTAATTTTCTGTTAAATTTGAAAACTCGATATTTCAAGAAAGTTTATGTCAATTTTTTTTTTAACTTAGCACCAAGTGGTTCATTAACATCCCTGAGTAGATTTCAAAATTACGGGGCTTTTCTTTCAAAATAAAAACAGTAAGGCCCATTAGCATGATTTTTTTTTATCCCCGAATCTCCCTTACAAAATATCTCCTAGCATTAATATGAATAAAACATATGTATGTTATGAAGAAAATTCTATTTACTTTAATTTTGTGGTTCAATATTTTCCGTTAAAACTTTTGGTTCTCAAAATATTCAATAAAAACTATAAAAAGGGACCTTTTTTCCTCCTGTCTAAAACGCCTCTGGACTGGGCACTTTTAGTATACGTTAAACCTATGGGTACTCTTCGTAGGGTTACTACTTAAAACGATTATATCCAGACTAGACTACGTGATTTTTTCCATTTATTCTTCCTTCTTTGACAGGATTATTTTTGAACACCAAGGAATATACGGAATATACCACTATCGTTATTTTAATGTAGGTTAGGTAGGTATCTAAGATTTGATTAAAACCTTGAAATTTATTTTACACGAAACCGCACTTGTTTATTCTTGTCCTAAAAAGCAAGTCAAAAATTATGTCAGTAGAAAAGCAACCCGTATTAAATGACTTTCCATTTTTTAATTTTATATCGAAGTGTTCTTTTAAATTCATTCTCTCATGAATGAATAATAAAATAAGGTATAGGTAGGTACATATCCTTCATATTATATGCATATACAGGGTGTTCAGTTCACAAGAAAAAAATCGTATCGGAGGGGGGTCTATTTCCCACCGTTTATGCGGGACGGCCAATTTTCTAAAAAATCGACTTGAAATAGAAAAATAATTATTAAAAAACAACGGTAACACTTACAAGGTCATGTTATACTTTACATATTTTAATGCCAGAAATCCAGTCCTTTATTTTATTTTTAATTCGAGTTACTAGATAGAACAGTTTTTGAAAAATTAATTTTAAAATTCAAAATTTTGAGAAAATAATGAAAAAAATTGTATTCAAACTAATTTTTTTCAAAATTTTATGTTATTCAATTATATTTTTGTGTTTAGTATTCAATGCTCCCATTAATTCTCAGCCAAACACTAAGAACCAGGTGTCAAAATATGTTCAAGTTTTTGAGAAAATTGAAAATAACAAAAGTAAGTTCTCCTTGAATTTCGGTTGTTTTGTTGCTCCAAAGATTCTGTTTCTACTAATTAAGTAGTAAAGTTGATATCATTATTTTCAATTTTTAGTGTTTGACTGGAAATTAATAGGAGCATTGAATATTGAAAACAAAAATATTACTTAATTACGTAAAATTTTGAAAAAAATTAGTTTGAACACAATTTTTTTCATTATTTTTTCAAAATTTTGAGTTTGAAAATTATTTCTTCAAAGTTGTTCTCTCAAATAATTTAAATAAAAAGAAAATAAAAGAACGAGTTCTGGCTTTCTGGTGTTGCTGTTGTTTTTTAATAATTTGTTTTCTATTTCAAGTCGATTTTTTAGAAAATTGCCCCTCCCGCCTAAACGGGGGGAAATAGACCCTCCCCTTCATACGATTTTTTTTATGTCTTAACCCAACCTACTCGCTCTAGCTTTTTGGTGCATCGTATACCGAACACCCTGTATATACCTACATATTTAAATTAAACAAACAAAAATAACATCGTATACCCAAATTAAGTAGATTCCTACCTATGTTGGTATCAAGTTAACAAAATCAGACAAATGAAAAAGGTTGACGTTGATGATGACGATGACGATGAAGATGGGACTTTTCCACCATAGAAAAGTGACGACATGATTATAAAACGACGACGACGTGGAACAAATGCCTTTATAAATACGTGAATATAACGCACCATCACCAACGCAACAGCTCGGTGTCAAAACCTTTACATATACTCCTGCGAATATTTTTTTTACCATCATCACACATCTATCAAAAAAAAAAATATGTTAAAAAAAACTCTGCCATTGCAAAAATATCATGACAAAAAAGCGCGACATAGAGGTAGCAAAAATGAAATGTGGGACTTGAGCAATGTGGGTTGCATAATAATCAGGTCATGGGCTTAGAAGAGTTGCCAGAATAAGGGTATTCCATCAACCACCCACACCGTCCGCGTCCCCAGGACCTGTGTATACCCTTTAGCTTGAAAACATTTGTAATCTTTTTTTTTTACTTTTTTAAATTTTCCGCGGAAAATAAGTAAAGTTCAAGTTTTGAGATGGTTCGTATAGTTCATTCTTTCGTGCATAGATCTGTGTCTATATATTTTTTACAAATGTTGCGAGGTCCTTAATGTAAATTTGTGAGCGTTTCTAGAGTCTAGGTTAAGTTTTATGCGAGAAAGCCAACCAAAACCAACCAACCAACGAACTGCTATGGCGGTGCGGTATCTATGGTAATTCAAAATGAGAAATTAAATTGCAAGACGCAGTTACGTGAATGGTGCTTGATTTTTCATTTTTTTGTTAATGGGATGGGAGGGATTTTCAAGGGTTAGGAAATCACTGGGGATGAATAAAGGAGACACTATATTTTTATTTCTTCTCTTTATTCGTGTAGCTCTACAACTGCGGTCTTGAGATCATCATGAAGTCACATGAATGTTAATTTCCAGTTGTAAGTGCAACTACGAGAATAATGTAGGACGATGCTTATAGGGTTTGGATTTATTATTATTTTGGTTTTGTGAGGGAACTTAGTCCTATATTTACCTACATTCGAGTTGTGATAAACCCTTTCAGAAAAATGAGATATTTTAATTTTGGAAATTAAGGAGCATTTTAATCTTCGCATTTGCACACAACGAGCAGCAGCAGCAAAACAAACTATTGTAAATTATTTGACTTTTAAGTTCTGGCCTAAAATGTTTGCCATGAGAGCCATTGGACAGTGAGAGTTGAATCTTTATAAGGATTTTTAATCTTTCAAAAAAAAAAACGAGCTAAGTTAAAATTAAGGTGTCAATCTGAACGATTTGATTTTGAAGCTGCAAGAAGTCTAAAAACCTAGCGAAAGTGAATATACAGGCCATTTTATTTTAAATTATTTAAACACGTTCTTAAACTAAATTGTTATACAAAATAATAAAAAAAGTTTCGAACATCAACAAATTTTTTTTTTGACGATTTAAAAAGTAAAGTGCAAACAGCTTCTTATCGCTTTTGAGCTTACGTCAATGCACCTGTGAATTGCATTTATTCAACAAAATGGTTTTATACATAGAAACAAATGGTCTATCCTATCATTAGCTGTATCTAAATTTAGTTTGAATTTAATTTTCGTTAAACCTCAGCCAGTTAACATTTTTGAACCTAAATTTATTAAATAGTAATGCTGATGTAATGGTCGTATTTATTATATTTTTTACTGTTTAAACAGTGTCTAAGTATTTCGAAACATTCGAAAATATGCTTTATTTAACTTCAAAGATTGGGCGTATTAAAAGTATTATAGAGCTTAAATTGAAAAATTATTAAAAATCAACAAAATTTTAAAAAAAAATTATTAAAAAAGTCTTCTTAAATTGCTTTAAGAGCTAAACCACGTACACTATCTGATTTCTATAACTAATCTTAGAAAAAAATTTTTAAATTAATTTTTTATATATGAAATTTTGTAAAAATTTTTAAGAACAAAAATTGGTACACAATTTTTTAGTATTCCCCTACCTATATATCGCAAGTAAAAAACTATTAGTTGATGTTTTTTAAGTCTTACCAATTCTTCACTACGCCATTATGTATATATAGATTGAAATTTAGCCTAAGTCGATAGCATTATTTGATCTTGTCGAGACGTAAGACATTTTACAATTTTTTTTTTTTTTAATTACTGAATAAGAAAACCAGTTATTGATCTTTTTTAGCATGTTATGACATAATTATCTGTAAAATAAAATTTACTTAAAGTCGAAAGTCATTCTCGAGATATTGTCGTTCGTATATGCACACACTACACAGCAAGGGGATTCCGATTCCAGAGATCTCGAAACGTATGGAGAAATGTCAAAATTTTTAGATTGAAAAATCAGACCAACAACAATTACTCCAATAGGAAATTAAAAATATTACTTGTTTTCTAATTAACCTACTATGCATTTCTATGACAAAAATATTACTCACGCTATACTTACATGATTTTTTTTTTTGAAAAACTATGTGACTTTACCATGGCCACATTGAGGGTAAGGGGCCAGTTATAGCGATCAGAAAAATTCACGAGGAAAAGTTGAAACATTATGAAATTAAATATGTTTTCCTGATAGTCTACCGCCAAATTTTCCGTATTGAAATACACACGAAAAACTTTTTCGTTTGCAATCCTGTCAGTGGAATAAGTATAGAAATTGGGACTCAAATCATTGGAAATTGGAACGATTTGTTCCATTTTGTTTGAAATAGCACACAGTTGGAACGAAAAATGAATGCTATAACTGGCCCCTAAATTGACAAGATTTGTCCTTATCTACCCTTGCATAATTTATTTGATTACGATTTTCAGCATAACTAAATTTGTAAGTGGGTTCATCCAATACTAATGTAAGTAGTTTTCTTACTGAAGCGGGGTATCGGAAAACGATTAACTGGCTGAACAGAATAGAATGACGGAACTGAAGCCGCAGACGGAACTGGAAGAGCTGTCAAAAAGTGTCGTACGTCATTTTTTTACATGTCCACAATGGAGCTGTACAGCTTTGAAAGTATTTTGAAGAAAAACAAAAGAATATTATTGTGTACAAGCTCAGAATTCACATTTTTTGCTTCCAATAATTTTCCTTTTAATAAATAATTTTTTTCGCGATACAAATAACCACAATATTTTTTTCCGACCCAAAAAATTGTTTTTTTTCTTCGTACAAATTGAAACGTCAAAAGTGCCGTACGTGAAAAGTTAAAAGTTGGTGAACTCTTCCGTCTGCGTCTGCAGCTCCGTATGCGTCTACGTTCCGTTGTGTTCGCAACATTGAATTTGCGTGTATTCAATATTTTGACTGCTATTCCAGCTCCGTCTCCGCCTCCGTCTGCGTCACCATTCTGTTCAGCCAGTAAGTATTGCATATTCTTTTTTGATTTTTATTCCTTAATTTTGGAATATTTCTGGTTTTTTTTTTCAACTAAATATTTTGAAAACCCTTGTTTTTCTTTTGTAAATAAAACAAAATTTTTTGTCAGTGGTCTAGTACCTAATCGTCATTAAAAAAAGTATTACATGTATGTAGACACATATCTCTTTTAACTGATTTAGCATATTAAGCACCCTGACACTCTTACATTTCTATTAATTTGCTAAAAAAAAAAATAATACATACATTATATTAATATGCGAATAGCGAATTCATTTAAGCTGTCATTGCATTTATGTGTGATATTTAAGCATATTTTTGCATGACGTATCATAAATAATTACTTCCCATTGAAAAAAAAACACATATCACTTCGCAGCTAAACTCAATTAACTTAAACAATAATTAACGCACGCAATTACCACTACTTGGGTTACCCGTTCAGCGTTCCTCGCACATCATAAAATATGTTTTGCATCGAGTTATGTACAATTGATGAAATAATCACAACTTTGCAAAGAACTCGTCTGGCAATAAGGAATTAAAAACAAAACTGAAACAAAAAAAACTTGCACAATGCCACGTTGCATATTATTTTGTATGTCTGTTATCGATGCCGACGGTGGCCGTATCGTCCCAACATTTTATATTATTGTCAAGTCATGCAATTATTCTCCTATACTGGCTGATAAATGGAGGTCAGGATAATTGTTATAATGAACTGATAGTAATACAGAAACATCATGCGACAAGCAATGCAATATCAAGTTATTAACTTGTTTTCAAATGTACAAAATACATTAATATCATAATAATTATTAAACATTAAATTGGATGGCCTTTAGTTTGGCTTACTATACTTGTGGCAATATTTTACAAGCCATTGCCAACCAGATACTGACTGATGATGTTCAATTCAGAAGTTAGAACTGATGTAATTATTATCAATATTCACTGACTTTCTTGTGTATGCAAATAAACGATTTTATTTTTTTTTTTTCATACAAGTGACCATCCCACTTCTGAGCCCCTTGTTATTAAGATCGATGTGTTAAGTAATTAAACAAATAACCCATATTTTTCTTCGTATTATGATTAAATAATGCAACATCGTGAAGCGTTTATTTTGATCTAAGTACCTAAGTACAGCAGAAGATTGAATGAAAATTTCAACAATCATGTGATAATTGATGTTGCAAGTAGTGCAACAATATGATCATGTGCGATAAGTAAACATAAAGTGATTTTTTTTTAGTGAATCTTAAGAACGAATAATATACATCAAGGTTGCCAGAGCTTATATCAATAAGGTATAGTTATTGAAAATATTGACATTAAATTAAATATGAGAAAAATATAATGTAAGGGAAAGTTATTGAAGCATTCCTGTTAATTTAAGAGCTTACACTCTTTAGACACGAAATGTTAATTTCTGTCAAGTGATTTTTTTTTCTTTAATTTTGAAACCATGCAATTTTTTATCTTTTTTTTCAGATCAGGTATTGAATAGGTACAAAAGAAAATATATAAATGTAAAAATGTCCTGCTGCAAAAGTCACTTAAATATATTTTTTTAAACATTCTAAAGTACCTAAGCATCCCATTAAAATAATATTTCAAAAAAAAAAAATGAATAATATTTTTTTTTAATTTCAGATTCTTATCAAAAGTAAAATATTAAAAACCCGATGTTTTAATGTGTTATGTTTAAAAAAAATTGAAAATAACAGAATGTACCCAACTCCGTATAATTAAAGTAAATTTTCTCAAAAACTAAAATACACTTAATTACATCAAAATAGGTTTTATGTGTTTGACTAAAAATTAATTAGAAATTATTTAATTAAAAATTGAATTAAAAAAGTAAAATTAAAAAATGCAGCTCGATTTTATTTTTCAACTTTTTTAGTATAAAAATTAATTTTTGGAAAACTCTTTACTTAATCAACTTTATTTAAAAAGAAATTAAAAAAAAACTCTGGGTTTAAAAAAAAAGCACTAGGATGTTATTTTAAATGTTTCCGTTAATTTTAAATAATTAATTTTAAGTCACTTTTTACTTGTAATAATAGGTATGTATGTAGGTATGTATACATAGGTACTACGTCAAGTTTTGGATTCGTAAAAATTAAAAAATGTCGAACTCTAGATTTTGATCAAACTTGAAATTACGATGATGGAAGACCAAAAAAGTGGGTCTAGTAATCCCGTCCGTCCGTCTGTCTATCTGTGTACCTACCTACTCACCTACCACCTAAAGGCATGGGTCAATTTTATTTATTCAAACTTGTTATATAGTATTTTTTGGACGTTCCTCGAACATGTTTTTTATTTTTTTAGGGCCGAAAATAACGGTATATAATTTGTTTTAGCATTTTTTGAAAATCTTATTTCTTAAAATTGTTCTGACGAGCCCAACTGTTGTGCCTGGGTGAAACGCATTGGACTAAAAAGGTCCATTTGAATTTCATTCAAAATACAAATATACTGCAAATTAAAAATTTCAAAAAAACTAATTTTGGATTTTTAAAAAAATTTCAAAAAACAGATAAGTGATTTTTTTCGAAATTTAATTTTTAATTCAACGTTATTAAATAAAAAAATTGTGTTCCAATTTTTTTAAAATATTATTTAAAAAAATTAATATATAAAAAAAAAAAACCGTTCCTACGATTTTGATTTTTTCTTTAAAAAAAGATTTGTTAAAGAAACCAGATGTTGTACTTGTTTGAGCTCTAAAACCCCATTTATATCTAATTGAATTTTGATTTTTAATAATTTTCGAATAGATATTTAGTATGTACCTACCTACATATATTATGTAGGTAAATGTGCAATATTTCATATTTTTCATTTTTGTAAACACTTAAAAAATAGTACTACATACCTTCAACTTAAGGCCCTCATATTATTTCTTTAAATTCAGATACAAGTTTGTTGTTCACATAACTAATCCAAAAACAAACGATTTCGAAAAATGATCTTTTCATCTCCAAGTGTCCAAGTTAATAGCAAGATTACTAAAAAGTATGAAATTCCACTGAAATCAGCTAACTGAAATTCCTTTCCAATGTCGACATTTTTTTGGCTAAATAAATACCCCTCTCCCCCCTTCAACAATTTTTCATCATACATCACTCAAAGTCCCAAATTATGTCAGAGTACTTGAAGTTTTGACGTCAGTAAGTCTTCAACTGTGCGAGAAGATTCAAAAATAATCCAACCATAAGAACCTTTATCAAAAAAAAAAAAAAAAAACAAAAGAACACACCAATAATGCACTGACTGAAAATCAATTAAAATTTGTTTGTTTTTGCCCTTTTGCTTTTGTGACTTTGGCTACCGATCGGTGTGTGTAATGTGCTGTGTGGACTGTGGAGTGGATCCAAAAATAGACGACACACACCAACCATTTTCATATAGTCTCCCCTTTATTATTCTCTTCCGATTCTTTTAAAGTTTTTTTTTGTTTCATTCTTTTATTTTCATATAATGTACCTACTTATTTGTAATTTTAGTTTGTTTTGATCATTTCGCTTTTATCTTCCGTTCCGATGAAAGAGGCATTATTGTAATTGATTCCATTTATTAATTATGCAAGCCACATGCTCGTTCAATTTAGCCGGTTTTATAACTTTCTGTAGATTGTGACTTGTGCTTGTGCGTGTTTTGTACTTAAATACATAGATTGCGAACACACTCACAGTTATGTACCTATCTAAATAAAAAATGCATTTAATTAACTTAACATTTTATATTTGAAGTAAGTAAATACACAAAAATTTACCAAAGGAAATTCAACAGTTGTACATATGAACAGTATACATAAAATAGCATAAAGGCTACCTATATTATTTTCTGTGGAATCGATAAATAAACATCACAAGTGGGACTGGGTCCGCGCACTTGGCTCATTCAAAGTACCTACTTTGATCTATGATCGAATAGTATGGAATGGATGTTGTCGGGGGAGATGCGACTACACTGAGACAATTATTTTCAAAAATTGTTCTTTATAAATATGTATTATTTTTCACACTAAAATGTTTTTTTTTAGCGAATAGTTCTATCTTCTCTAAAAAAAAAAAATAAACGCGCTACAACAGAAATAATGAACGCACCATACCCTCGACTCAACAAACACATCCACATATCGGCTTTCCAGCTGTAGTAAACGCGAATTGGCAACATTCTTTCTGCCTAGTGATGGGTAGGACACGAATTTAAAATGAGTTTGTATGAGGTACTCATTTTTCGAAATGAGGTGGTACTTTGTCCCACCTCAAATGTCCCATAGGACAAACTTTTTTGATGGACATTTTCAATAAACAAAATCAATTTTTCAATGTAGTCTTTTCAATTTATTCCGATGATCATGAAATTTGAATACAAAATATGAGTAAATTTTTTTTGGTAGTATTTATTTTAACAAAAACAAGGTTTCATATTCAATACATTTAATACAAACCATAATTAAAATAAAATGATTAAAATAAATAAAAGTTAAGAAAGTTTTAAAAACAATAAAATATAAGATTTAATTGTTTTTAGAGAAATACATTACCCGAACAAATGATTTTTTTCTCATATCTCTAACAAAAACAAAACAGAAAAATGAATTTAGTTGCAGATGTATAAAAAAAAACTCCTTCAAAGAATAACAAACAATAACAAACCTCCTTCTCCATCAAACAATCAAAATAACAAACATCCTTCAATTTTCAACCCTTTGGATGATCATCTGCAATTCTGCATATCTACCTTCATTGTTTGTTACATTGTAGTGCAACCTTCGTATGTCCTCCTCATTTTCTCTCCGCAAACATACTTCAAATGTCACAACCTGCGATAATGTCTCATATCTTCATTGTTTGTTACATTGTAGTGCAACATTCATATGTCCACCTCATTATAGCTCCTCAAACAAACATACTTCAAATGTCACAACCTGCGACAATGTCACAGCCCGTGACAATGTAACAGCCAGTGACAATGTCACGAATTTTTTTCGATTGGGGCATTTGAGTAAATAGTACTCAAAACACAAAACTTCACACATTCATAATTTTTTATTTTAAGACAATCGTCCTCTTCCTGAAGGCTGTTTCACAATGCGACGAGAAAACGTGACGTCAGCGTGACGAGATCTCTTCGTAGTTTCTCTCTCTTAAAAACGAATTTTAAACAGTGAAATAATACATAATCAAACATTTCTCGTCGTCTCGTCACGTCATAAAGTTCGAAAAATTGTAGGCTGTTTCACAATGCGACGAGAAAACGAGACGTCAGCGTGACGACTTCTCTTCGCAGTTGTTCTCTCTTTAAAACGAATTTAAAACAACGAAATAATACATAAGAAAGTATTTCTCGTCATCACGTTGCGTCTTTTTTTCAATTTTTCGAACTTTACGACGTGACGAGACGACGCAAATTGCTTGATTATGTATTATTTCACTGTTTAAAATTCTTTTTTAAGAGAGAGAAACTGCGAAGAGATCTCATCACGCTGACGTCTCGTTTTCTCGTCGCATTGTGAAACAGCCTTGAAAAAAAGACGCAACGTGACGACGAGAAATACTTTATTATGTATTATTTAACTGTTTTAAATTCTGTTTTAAGAGAGAGCAACTGCGAAGAGGTCTCGTCACGCTGACGTCTCGTTTTCTCGTCGCATTGTGAAACAGCCTTCATCCTATTCCTATTGGTTTGGTGGCACTAGAGAATGTTCTAATGTAGTGAGGCATTTCCTCACACACAAAAACGACAAGTGAGAAGTACGAAGTTCTTTATCTGGAGACGAAAGAGTAAAGAGAAATATTTTTTGTTGCTTTTATAGTGAGGTGTGAGGTATTACATTTTTTTGCTTTGAGGTGATGGGACATTTCAGAGTGGTGTATGCGACATTTTGTATTGCCTCATGTATGAGGTACCCATCACTATTCCTGCCTTCGATCGTCGCCAGCTAAGGTTGCAGTGGGTGTCTTTAGACGAACAAATTTAATTTAGAATTCTATTACTTTAAATTATTTAAAATTATTTTAAATTTATGTTTTTTTTTTTTAATTTTAATCGTGTTTTGCAGTTTATTCGTTTTTAGAAAACTATGGTGTTAGGTACTTAAATGATTAAATGAACAAATGATTTCAAGATTTAAAAAATTATGTGTATCTACTTAGCAGATCACTATTTTTAAAGTATATTAGCTGCTTCTTAGTTGCTTATTTACTTACATGTTTGTTTTTTGTTTTTGCAAACGATAAAACTTTAATATTTCGTAAGCACTTCGTTGTCATGTTGGAGACCAACGAAAAATTTCGTTCCGCTCAGCAGCGTACTAGGCTTAAATCATGTTTTTGTTTTATCAAGCAAAAAAAAATTATTAAAAAAAAAACGTCTTTAATGATTTTACTAACACAATCAAAATTTGGTTAACTCTTTAATGAGCTAACCGATTTTGGGTAAACATTTCAGCCTGATGCTTTCAAATTTTTGAAACAACGTTTATTTACAAACAATGTTTTATAAGCAAAAAAAACTAAACATTTTTGTTTTTAGTTACGTATTTGCCTTCCATTAGCAAAGATTGTTTGAAATAATACTTTTGCTCAACTTTGTTTGTTTTTTTTTTTCAGTGTATTTTTGTATCTTTATTCAGTCTCTTCAAGGCTTTCACTATAGGCAAGACAAAAAACCTAAATCAAGCAAAACATAAAATCGACAAAGTGTTAGCCAGACGAATGCGATAAGCCCAAGATGAATTTTTCCATAAATTGTTTCCGGTAATTGAGTCTATCCACTTAACGAATTGGTAATGCATATATAGACCCTATAAGAAAAGACCTGCAGAAGGAGTAAAAGAAGAAGAGTGTTGCTTCCTACATTCTATACTCCTTCTGCATTCTGCATTTGGCATTATGCCTGTTTGCCTTTGCTTCACAGAACAGATAGACTGGTGACGATAGAACTTGCGGCGGGTGGTGGCGAGGTTTGCGCAACGTGTCGTCGTCATCAGTGAGCACTTGAACATTTTTCAATACATCGGAAGCGATAAGCCATTAAAAAAAAAAAATGGTCAAATGACTGGAACGGATACCAACCGAGAACTCTGTCCGGGCCGGTTTCGTTTGGTTTAGTTTAGCTTGGTATTGCATAAGGTTAAGCTAATGTATAAGGCATTTGGTGTCGGATCTGTCGAAGGATGTGACATTTATGGGATTGGCGATTGCACTAATAGAATTTGCTTCAATGATTACATAGGGACTTATTTAACGACAGTCCAAAGGTAGGGAATTGAGTCATCCTATACAATATATGGGGGCCTTGTGATGACACTAAATTGCCTGGATGATGCTGAAACCAATTATTATTATCTAAACCATTCAAGCGCAATGATATTGTAATTACATAATTTGCAAATTAAACTTAAATTCTATGTGATGTTCGGGTTGGGATTTGAGCTGATTAATTAAATTGTTTGTGAATGAAAAGTACCGAGTTTAACACTTCAATGAGCATTTTGTATCTATGGAATGCTTTTGGGATTTATCTTATTATATGAATTAAATAGATTCCTTTGTTATCTTCGGATGAACGTGACTTGCATGTCAGGTCATCGATAAAGTTTTTTTGCTTTATGAAATTTTAACAATCAGCCTTAAGAAATATTTTAATAGATTCTGAGAAAAATATAATTGAAGATAAAAATATGTATAAAATAATTGAATGAATTTAAAATGACAAAATACTTTGTGATATTTCTATGGAAATGTCTATGTAGGTAATGGCTTTTCTTATCTATTTAAATTTTTTTGTTAAGATAAATTGTATATTTTACAATTTTTTTTTACAAGAGACTAGTATTGAATGGTCTTTTTAAATAAATTTTAAAGAACAACGAAACACCATTTCTTCGGAACTAAACACAAGTTCCTAGTTTTCAGGGCATTTTTTCTATGCAAATGACCTCCTTGTATGAGTTAAACAATGTATTTTCCTCAATAACCCAATCCTAGGAGTATACCTAACCCTTTTGATTAATTATTCATAATCAAGATGATTTTTTTAGTTCTTTTGTAATTATTTTAAATTTAAATTTCTATTCAATTTTTTCTGATTAATTTTTTTGTCTTTTTTTCCAGGTACGTTAATGGTTTAATTTGACAGAAAGACTGTATGTATACTACTTACTTAGAAATGCATTGATATTATTGTTTACCATTTGCCTTTCAGAAAAAAATACCATATTAAAATGTTTTAGTTAATAAAACTACTCTCATATTATAATGAAGACATTACACTTGATATTACTTACTTAATTACCTTAGATGGCGCTCACAGCACAGGATGGACTACGGCCTCAACCAACAAGCCCCTCCAGCCAGCTCGGTCCCTAGCTAGCTGCCACCAGTTACGTACTCCAAGTTGGTTGAGGTCGTTCTCTATTTGTGTGCGCCACCTAAGGTGGGGTCTTCCTCTGCTGCGCAAACCGTCAGGGGTAGATTCGAAGACTCGTCGGACTGGTACGTTGGTGTCCATACGCTCCACGTGTCCCAGACATTTCAGCCGCTTTTTTTAAGCTTTTTGACCAGTTCGACGTCGCTGTAAAGCCCGTAAAGCTCGTTGTTGAATCTTCTCCTCCATACTTCACCGATACAGACTGGACGTTTTATATTAAACTATGATATTAGCAGATGGAGTACAAAAACAGGCTGTCATAGCTAGAAGAATAAAATTCCATTCAGACTTCAAAACCACATTTTGATCGTACAACAAAGCAAGTCCGACCCAGTCTCGCAATTTATAAATACATACGTATTTGTTCTATTAAAAACTCTGAAATTTAGAAATTTTAGAAAAACTGGTAAAATTCAGAAACTTTCAGCAACCCTATTAAAAATGGTTAATTTTCGGAATGATATTCTAGAATTTCAACATTTTGGGGCAAGGCTATATTTAACATAAGGAAAATATGGGCTACATATAGCGACGGTGACCACATTTTTGGGAGCAAAATAAGAGAACAAAATTTTAACAGAAAAACAATCGAAGAGAAATTCCTTAAAACAAAGGAACAATAAAATAAACTAGTATCGTCCCGTGCATAGAGTACCTATATTATTTAGAGAACCGACTTAAGATGTTCGTTCTCTTTCACCCTACAAGCTGTAGTGAGAGAATGGGACCATTTTGTCGACTATTCGTTGAGCATGTATTAGTGATCCCGTGCATTTTAAATGGAACCCCATCCACCACTGCTGTAACAAATAGTATACACGTTTTTGCTCAATTATGATGGGTTCTTGCGCTGAGATATTTAAAATAAGAATACGTTAAATTCAATAATTGAAATTTAAAAACAAAATTTCAATAAAATTACTTTAAATAACTGTTTAATGGACCTGTTACGTAGCCTGTCACTTCACATATTCAGAAAATATGAAAACAGAATCTTGGCCAAGGTCAACCACCCCAATATCTCAAGAAAATCTACCTTTTCAACATACACATGTATGTACGTAAACCGATCATAAATAATAATATACCCGCTCTCATCAACCAACTTCTTAAGTGATTCCACACAGAAATTCACTCACCCCAACATTGTACGACTAAACCTTTTTCCTCCGAAAACTATTCTCAAATATACATTATATATGTGTATATAACTCAATGTATTTTAAAGTTGAAATTATGTGGATACGCAATAAAATAACAACACCTTTTCTTATAAAATACTCGGTTTGCATTTTAATAGATAACAACTGCATCTGATTAGGAAACTAAGAGCTAAACCCAAATAATTTCAAAAATATAGGTACATGTATACTTTAGAGTAAGGGCATATTTCATAAATGCACCGAAAATAAAGAAAGAAAAAAAAAAAAGGCAACAAGAAACTCACTGTCCTAGGTCATGGTTGAGACCTGAGGTTATTGACCTGTGAGGCAAACATGTTATACTGACATCTGCTGGTGAATAGGGGTAGTTTCACGGACACGACTTTCTATGCTGATTGTTCTGGTGCAGACTAAATTTTAAAGATGATGTCGAATCCAAAATCTATTCAGATTATAATATAGATGTGTAGAGCTGGAAATGAGGAACGATTACCTGAAAAAAAAAAGGGCATAAGTTAAGACTGGCCATGTACGGTAAATGTTCTGTTGTCGCCTGGGAGTGGTTCTGGAAGAGATCTCTTCTTAGGAAAAGAAAAATTGTCCAGAGACATTCCCATCGACAATTGAGCACTTATCCAACATATTGAACTTTGTGTGTGGGATCGTGACATCAATAGGGATTATGCGTTGACCTGAAAGGTGAAAAATTATTTAAAAAAAAAAAAAAAAAAAAAAGAAAAAAAAAAACAAAAAAAAGGCAGAAGACACAAAATGTTATGGGCAGACTCACCGAGCAACATGATGTTGTTTGTGTTGGAATTCCTATATAGTCGAATTTTATAGACTTTCCTCGTCCTGGTCTTGTGTTCCTCAACGCGGGGATCCAGTTTCCATTCCTTTTTATCACTTTCCTCTTGCTTATTACATAATTTCTTCCACATAATTTATAAACTTTATGTTTGATGATTTTTTTTACTATGTGTTGAAATGTCAATTGACATTTGGATTTTTAACGACAACAACAACCTGACGAATATGATAGATAGCGCGATCACCTTAGTGGCAAACACAAGTAATAGGTTTGCGGAAGTAGAAAGATTTTCTTTTGAAATTAAGAGTCAGTTGAGATTTAAATGGATGATAGAATTTTGTGCAATAGTTATTTATAATTAGGTTTAGGTTTAAAGAGATTAGTAGACTGATTAGGTAGTATGGACAAATGTGTAGTGGCGTTTTGGGATTATTTTTGTGTTATCTATGATTATAGTTAGGAATAATGTTTAGTATTGAGTAGTAATAAAGTTTAAATTTGAATACACATATACATATACGATTCTGGAATATACGTTTTGATGGTATAAAAGCTGTTGCTAATAGTATAAGTGTTTGGAGAAGAAAAGTTCCAATGCAATTAACGGAGAAAGAAATATGAGAAGGAGAGAGTAATAGGGATAACAGGCCAAAGACCCATCATGATGTAAATGGTTTTTTTTGGTCATTCCTAAGTTAAAAGTGCGTGAGCTGACATCTAATTATCCATTTTAACAGTACGGAGCAAAATAAGTGAGCCAAGAACAAAGAAAGTTTTTTTTTTGGAAAAATATTAATTTCTTTGGCTAAAGCGACTTTTGCGATTTTTGGAAAAATTGATTAAGATTTTCATGCGTGATTCTCTTGCTGGATAAGATATTTCTACCAGTAAAAGAAAACTTCGTAAATTAATTAAATAATTACAAATACAAGTTCTTATTTGGAGTTAAAGATTTTTTTTATGAAGTGAATATTTGCTGAACAGAGTACGAGAGTAGATATTGTGGAGAGAAATTATAAAGTCTTATAGCAGAGGTAATTAAAACTATAGATAGAGATTTTTTTCTGTGCAAATTAAAGATATGTACTATCTACTAGGTTGAGGGGGCGCAAAAGAAAGGTCCCTTCCTCAGTTCCCTGGGAGATAGGCTATCGGCATTACGTCCATATATACTTGTATATATGTATAAATATATATATATAGAAACGAAAATAAGAAATGTACGTATATAAATTCAATCATATTATGCATATGTATAGACAGATACGGTGTTATATTCAAAACTTTATATATATATATATTTATATAATCTCTACTAGACTACCGCCGATAGATACGAACCTTGACCTCTGCTTGTCCTTGGTGGTAACCCTACAAGAAAAAGGTGAATTTTAACACACTTCGAGAACAGTGTGACAAGGTGTTCCTATTTAAGGATATACATGTAAAAAAAGATACTTCAGGAGCAGCGGCTAAAATCTTATGAAGATTTATAGGATTCAACCAACGGATTTATAGGATTCTATATCAACCTACGGGTGCCTTTTGGAACCAACTTACCTTAATTTTTTTCTTATTTTCTTAGTGATTTTTTTAATTTTATCTAATTTTGGATTTTCTTTTTTTTAAACTTTCTATTTGAATTCTTAATTTTGTTGTACGTAATTACTCAGTACAAAAGAGGATTTTATACAAAAAAAAAAAAAATACAAGAATAAGTTCCTTTTGTGAAATAACATCTGTGCGAACTCGAAATTGGTATATATATATTTACATATATAATATAAATTGAGTGCGCGAACACGAGGCTGAAGATCGATAGCCTTGCTACTTACCGTCATCTAGAACGTGCTGCCGGCAGGACTTCGAGGGACGACGATATCCGTAAGTCATATTTTTTATTTGTATGAAAATTAATACATATAAACATATATTTACATATATATATATTTGTTTGGCACGCAAATATAATTACCCACAAAATTAAAAAAAAAAAAAATAAGGAAAAGAAAAGACAAAGAGGGTCAAATACCTGAATATACATATATAAAATCCTTTTTTTTTCTGAATTTCATTTCATAAAAGATACATTTTCTTTTGATTCCCTTTTTTTTTATTAAAATTTTGATATTTTATATACATATACATTTTTTTTTATGTCGGTGGCTAGAATAAATAATTTTTTTTTGAATGCATACTGTTGGTCAATTATTGAAATCATGAAGTGCTAAGCAACATTTGCATCGGTGTGTGGAGGCTTGGTTAGGCCGGCTTCTAAGAGTAGTATGGTTATTCAGGTGAAATGACTTAAAAGAGAACAACACGAACTTCAAGACTAATTATGTGACTAAAGATATCTGAACAGAGGTAGTGATAGTGAAGGTTTTTCGTGTTTGGGGCTATCTCCTAATACAAGGCCAAGGAGATGGCTATGGTTGCATACATTGTGCAAGGGTGGGCATAGGCTATAGATTGACAATAACATCTGTCAATGGATTTGCGGGCTTGGCGAACCTCTGTGTGGGAGAGACAGTGGGGTGGAGGTTGATCGATTTTGGAAAGAGAAGTCATATTGCTAATGATAGATTTATTTTAGGTTTAACTTAGTTTAGAAATTGTATAATGAAAATATACGAATCATTATATTGAGGTAGTTTTAGGGTTATTTTACTGAATATGAATCTTCTTCCGGAGGGATCACCTTCGAACCCCACCCTTTCTCTCATGCAGTGGCATAGGTCACTAGGTTTGTGTATATCCTTCCTTTTTATTCCTGATCCTGATTTCACCTCCTTTTACCTTCCTATCCTATCCCGTCCCGCAACAAGGCATGACAATTTTGTTTACTGAGTGAGCGGTGTATGGAAAAGGGGGCAAGAACCACCCCATCCTTCGAGCTAGGCCGAGTATCAATGCAAGCATGCCTCAGCCCCTTCTTCCTACCCGAAGTAAACCCCCCGTGGTACTAGCACTCGTAACAATGGCGCCCAACGTATTCGAACGGCTTCGAGATTTATTGTAACTTCAGGGAGATGATTTTGCTCTGTCAAGATCATCCCCGTGAATTTATGATGATCTCACAACAATTTTCTCATACTAATTTCCTAACCCAAATTACTCAAATCTAGGTACCGCAGATGCTCTTGATTGCGATAGATAGATAACAGCCGTCCAATCACCCTGGTCTAGCACCATGTGATTTAGTGAGGTAGTAGGAAGTCTATCGTTAATCATAGAGCGGAATGGGATGGAAGAGTAGACCATTTGGTGCTTTCCGTTAAGTCAGGCACTGCCAGACTAGTAGTGAGGCTCAAATGGGATACTTCGAAACCCTATTCGTGCGGAAGTTCATCTCGGAATCCTTGCCAACCTTTAATTAGGCTACACGCCAGATTCTATGATGTGGTAAAGATTTAAGGGATGAGCGGAAGCATTCGTCAGGCCTGCAGGGCCACAAGTCACAGTCACTAACAACCTCTGCTTTGACAAACCGACAATTTTGACTAGGTAAGGACTCAACGGACGAAGAAAAGAAATAAACCTTAATAGCCATACCTCTATGAATGTTCTGGAAACCTGACTGAGCCTACACACACCAAGCAGCCTCATATAAACCAATAACAAAATCCAGCATTTCATTTTAATTTTATTATTTTTTTTTTACCATTGAATTTATCTACTTATAATTTTTTTTGAAAATTTTTTTTGAATTTTTGAATTTTGAATTTTTGAATTTTTTGTGATTTTTATAATATTTTAATTTTTTTTAATTTTGAAATACCTACTAAAGGAAGAATAAAATTTAAAAAGAAAAAAAAAAAAAATAGAATGAGTGAAAAGAACTTAGGGGCAGTTCCAAAAGGCACCGCTTCTAAGCGCGGGCGGTTAGGTCAAAGGGAACCCTACCTTCTCAGGTCAAGGGACGGGGTAGATTTAAGTCCCTTTGAACAACCTATTCCTCTGTCGTCAGAGACAGAACGTAACCAGTCTAGAGAGAATCAGTTCTTAGGAACAGAAAAAAATAACTCCTTAGACGGGGACTTAAGTTTTCAGTTAGAAACAATTGAACTAGATGACAATCAAGATAAGGGAGCAAGTGGGCAAACTGAATTGATACAGTTGGAATCTGAGCAGGAATGTAGGGACAAAGTTCTTAGTCAGACACGCAATTATGAAAGGGCAAGCTTACAGGTTACACTGTCAGATCTGGAAAAAAAAGAAGAAGAGGAGACTGAGAGGACCTCTTTTAAAAATTTAGATAAAATAATTGAAGCTGCAGTCTCGAAGTCCGTATACGAAGTACAGTCAAAAACCATGTCCCTGCTTGAGGAGCAAATGCAAGGTATGAAAACCATGCGAGCAATGATGAAGGTCGTCACGAACAATGTGATGACTATACATGAAAGATTGCGCATAGTTGAAACGTCAGCTATAATGTTACACGACCAGAATAAAGAAAAGCTTTCTAATTCTAACCAAAATTCAAAAGAAAAAGGGTCGTCATCCCAAAATTCAAGCCAATCAAGTTCGGAAAGACTGACTCGTTATGAAGATAGGGGTAAGCGATTGGAAATTCATAAATGGGGAGTGAAATTCGACGGGACGTCGAAGACCATGAGCGTGGAAAGTTTTATTTTTCGCATAGAAACGCTGCAAAAAACAAATGGTACCTCAAATGAACAGGTATTCGCAAATTTCCACCATCTGTTAACCGGACCAGCCGAAAAATGGTACTGGCAGTATTTGGAGGAAAATCAGGGGGATGAGATGCTTAACTATTTTGACCTAAAAAATGAACTCCTTAGGCAGTTTAGAAACAGCAAGCGAGATCATGAGATTCTTAGATCCATTATGGATCGAAAACAGCAATCGAACGAATCTTATGATGAATTTTACGAAGACGTTAGGGGGTTGGTTTTGCAAATGCAAAACCGACCAAGCGAGAAAGATCTAGTATCAATCGTGAGGAATAATATTAGAGATAAAGTAGCAAACCTGATATTTGGATGTTCAATCACGAGCATTCGTGACCTAAGAGAGGAGTGTAGACGCGCGGAAAAGCATTTAGCTACGAGAGATTTTAAAATGAAAAAACAGGTTAGTGAAATAGAAGAGCGTGAAGTTTCACGCAATAGAGTAGGTTTAGAGTCTTCTGAGGATGAGGATAATGGATATGTCGCGGGAGTTCAATTCAACCGGTCTGATCGAAATCAGTCAGGTAGCAGAATAGACAAACGGAATTCATTATATAAGAATAATGAACGTGAGAAAAAGACAGAACCTAATAAAGACAACAATATAGCTGCCAAGACATGTCCATGCCCATCAACATTCCACGCTTTAACTTGTTTTAGTTGTGGCCAGGGGAGTGTTTCTTTCAGTTGTGTAAAATGCCAGGGAAACCAAAAAGTCGGCAGTGCACCCGGAGTACCACCGCCGACGAAAGTACCTGTTCCGGAAACTCAAAAACTGGAAAAGTAACAATTTTAAAAAGAGAACAGAATTTTAATATTAAACAACCCCAAGCTACAGTATATAGAACTCTCCACCAAAGACTTAAGGAATACGAGGAAGTGCGTAAACGTATTTTCAATGAAGAAGTGACCTGCGATAGATTAGAAGTAAGAAGTAGAAATTATAAGAAAATAGCTAGGCTTAGGGAAAAGAGTGCAATATACAGGAGTAGAAAAATGAAGATTGAATCCACCATACTATCTGTCCGCGATGATAATAGACCATATGCAAAAGTCATTGTAAATGGGATTGAAATGTTAGGCTTGTTGGACAGTGGAGCTTCAATTAGTTGCCTGGGAAAAGGTGCTATGGATTTTATCAAAAAACAGAACTTACAAATCACGAATATGAACTTTGACATTAAGACAGCAGACGGAAAGAATCAACAAATAAACGGACGATTCCAGACTGATGTCACGTGGAATGGTTACACCCAAGAGATGGAGTTGTATGTTGTGCCAAGTTTGCAACAGCAGCTCTATCTAGGGGTGGACTTTTGGAGAACGTTCCGAGTTGCCCCAAACGTAATCTGCGCTCTCGATCATCCCTCGTCGACGGGATTGCCAGATGCCGATCCCACGCGGGTTCTTACAGCGGCACAAACTGAGAGACTAGAGCGGGTCAAGCAGCTGTTTCCTTCTTTCGCAGTGCTGGGATTGGGAAAAACAAGTCTAGAAGAACATGTCATTGAAATGGAAGACGAAACCATTCCCATCAAACAACGACACTACCCAATCTCACCTGTCGTTCAGAAGTTGATGTACGCGGAACTTGACCGTATGCTCGCACTAGGAGTGATAGAAGAAAGTAATAGTGCTTATAGCTCCCCAGTTGTGCTGGTGCGAAAACCTGGCAAAAACAGACTTTGTTTGGACTCACGTAAAGTGAACGCCGCCACAAAAAAATTTGCATATCCTTTGCCGCATATTGAGGGAATAATCAGCCGCCTCCAAGATACGCATTTCATATCAAGCATCGATTTGAAGGATGCCTTTTGGCAAATTCCTCTGGAGGCCAAATCAAGAGAGAAAACGGCTTTTACAGTCCCTGGGCGGCCATTGTACCAATTCACGGTCATGCCATTTGGATTGTGCAATGCCGCTCAGAGAATGTGTAAGCTGATGGACAAAGTCATTCCCGCTCGGATGAGGGAGAATGTCTTTGTCTATCTGGATGATCTCTTGATTTGTTCTCCGGATTTCGAAACGCATCTGAAGGTGCTTGAAGAGGTGGCAGAATGTTTGCGGAAGGCGGGTCTCACTATAAACGTGGAGAAAAGCAAATTCTGTTTTAAGGAGATCAAGTATCTTGGATATTTCGTCGGTGATGGATGCTTGAGAACGGATCCAGAAAAGGTTTCGGCGGTGAGGGACTTCCCTGTTCCGAAAACCCCCAAACAACTCCGTCGGTTCCTAGGGATGACGGGTTGGTATAGGCGTTTTATACCTAATTACGCTACTATATCAGCCCCGATGACAGACTGTCTTAAAAAGGGTAGGGAATTCCAAATGACAAATGAAGCACTCACTGCTTTTGAAGAACTGAAGACCACTTTAATAACAGCACCCATACTAACGAACCCTGACTTTACGAGACACTTTTACATTCAATGTGACGCATCGACTTCTGGGGTAGGGAGTGTTCTTTTTCAGATGGATGAAGAGATGAATGAGCGACCCATAGCATTCATGTCCCAAAAGCTTAATTCCGCACAACGGAATTATACTGTGACGGAGCTCGAATGCTATGCGGCCGTTCTTTCAGTAAAGAAGTTCCGTGCCTACATTGAGGGATTACCATTCACAATTATAACCGACCACGCAAGCCTTAAGTGGCTGATGACACAGAAGGACCTGAGTGGTCGACTAGCTCGTTGGAGCTTTAAACTCCAGGGATTTGACTTTAAAATTGAGCACAGAAAGGGAATCCTAAATGTAGTACCGGATACTCTCTCCAGAATCCATATGGACGAGGTCAGTACCGAAACTCCAGAAGTTGACTTTAATTCCCCATACTTTGCATCAGGAGAGTATGTGGAGTTGAAGAAGACCATCAACGAAAATCAGGACAAACTACCCGATATATGCATATCGGACGGTTACGTGTACAAACGAACGGAAAGACGGACAGGAGACCCTATCCAGGAAGACAGAGCCTGGAAACTCTGGGTTCCGAGGGAGTTGAGTGGGGGTCTTTTGAAAACAGCCCACGATTCCTTCACCGCCGGTCATGGGGGAATTCACAAAACTCTTTCAAAGTTAAGGCAAAAATACTTCTGGCCTAATATGACAGTTGATGTGCAGAATTACGTAAAGAACTGCGACATATGTAAATGCAATAAAGCAACCAATGCGATTTTAAGGCCACCCATGGGACAGCAGACTGTAACTGAACGACCTTTCCAACGACTTTACATTGACTTTTTAGGACCGTACCCGAGGACTAGATCTGGAAATACTCATATTTTTATAGTACTTGACCACTTTAGCAAATACGTATTTTTAAAGCCTATTCGTAAGGCAACAGCAGCTGAGGTAGTAAACTATCTCGAAGAAGCGGTATTCCATATGTTTGGTGTTCCCGAATATATTCATTCAGACAATGGAAAACAATTTGTCTCAGAATTGTTTTCCAGCTTTCTAAAAAGATACGGGGTCAAACATGTTCGTACGGCTTTTTATTCACCCCAAGCAAATGCCTCGGAAAGAGTTAATCGTTCCGTTTTAGCGAAGATACGATCTTATATTGATGGGGACCAAGGGAATTGGGATACACTAGTAAGTGGCACTGCATTCTCCCTAAGGAGTGTGGTACACGATGCAACAACCTACGAACCATACTACGCAGTGTTTGGTATCCAGATGATCCAACACGGGGACTCATATGAGCTTCTTCGTAGACTAGATATGTTAAAAGAGTCCAATGTGGAAATAACTAATAAAGCTGACAAATTAGCCTTACTAAGAAAAAAGATCTATGACAATTTGAAAATAGCTCATGATAAATCCACCAGAGTCTATAACACTAGAAGTAAAAACATTTCCTATAAAACTGGTCAGATTGTCTTTAGACGCAACTTCAAACAGAGTAAACAAATAGACCAATATAATGCAAAATTAGGACCTAAGTTCATTAAGTCAATAGTTTTGAAACCAATTGGAAATTCACTATACGAACTTGGTAATCTTAGAGGTGAAAAGGTGGGTGTCTTTCACGCAAAAGACATGCATACCTAAGAGTGATAACAGTCTGTGATATAAAAATGACGCACTCAGCTTGCTGTTGCCTTATACATTCTGTGATATAAATGTTCGTACGTTGTAGAGATTTATTTATTTATTTATTTACTTATTTATTTATCTATTTATTTATTTATTTATTTATTTATTACCTTACGCATTCTGTGATATAAGTGTTCGTATGTTGTAGAGATTCATTTATCTACTTATTTATTTCTTCATTTATTCATTTATTTATATTATTTAATTTTTTTTATATATATATTAATTGTATTTATTTGGTTATTCCAGTTAATTAATTTTTCAACCTTTTTTTTTTTTGCATGTAATACTACAGAGAGTTATTTATAATAAAATTGCCTTGTTTTTTTTGCATGCTATAGGGAACCTCTTATTTCATTATCTCAGAGACTCATTTATTTGTGCTACACGTTTTATATATTGACTTATTTCGAGAATATATGACTGACATTATGACTAAACCAAAAAAAAAAACTAGCCGATAAAATTATAGCCACCTATCCTCTAGGTCCCAAAATCTAGCGAGATCAATGTTAAACAAATAGTAGCCGAACATGAGAAACAAACCCTAACAGAAACCCAACACAAAAAAAAAAAAAAAAAAAAAAAAAGGAAAGAAATCAAATCAAATCTATCAACAAAATATCAATCAACTCAACCAATTATGAACACAAAATTCACTAAAAGATAATAAACCCAAACAAGTAATTCTCTATGGTGAGAACATAAAAACAGAAGCCCGGGACTCATACACATACCCACAGAGAGAGTACAAAACTGATCAGGGTCGTGGGACGTACCACACGTTATTGAACGGCAACCAAAAATCGAAATCGTAAGCGACGGGCACTTTTCTTTACGAGGCCAGTATTCTCACGACCACTCAAACACTGCCGTCGAGCCTGTTACGTAGCCTGTCACTTCACATATTCAGAAAATATGAAAACAGAATCTTGGCCAAGGTCAACCACCCCAATATCTCAAGAAAATCTACCTTTTCAACATACACATGTATGTACGTAAACCGATCATAAATAATAATATACCCGCTCTCATCAACCAACTTCTTAAGTGATTCCACACAGAAATTCACTCACCCCAACATTGTACGACTAAACCTTTTTCCTCCGAAAACTATTCTCAAATATACATTATATATGTGTATATAACTCAATGTATTTTAAAGTTGAAATTATGTGGATACGCAATAAAATAACAACACCTTTTCTTATAAAATACTCGGTTTGCATTTTAATAGATAACAACTGCATCTGATTAGGAAACTAAGAGCTAAACCCAAATAATTTCAAAAATATAGGTACATGTATACTTTAGAGTAAGGGCATATTTCATAAATGCACCGAAAATAAAGAAAGAAAAAAAAAAAAGGCAACAAGAAACTCACTGTCCTAGGTCATGGTTGAGACCTGAGGTTATTGACCTGTGAGGCAAACATGTTATACTGACATCTGCTGGTGAATAGGGGTAGTTTCACGGACACGACTTTCTATGCTGATTGTTCTGGTGCAGACTAAATTTTAAAGATGATGTCGAATCCAAAATCTATTCAGATTATAATATAGATGTGTAGAGCTGGAAATGAGGAACGATTACCTGAAAAAAAAAAGGGCATAAGTTAAGACTGGCCATGTACGGTAAATGTTCTGTTGTCGCCTGGGAGTGGTTCTGGAAGAGATCTCTTCTTAGGAAAAGAAAAATTGTCCAGAGACATTCCCATCGACAATTGAGCACTTATCCAACATATTGAACTTTGTGTGTGGGATCGTGACATCAATAGGGATTATGCGTTGACCTGAAAGGTGAAAAATTATTTAAAAAAAAAAAAAAAAAAAAAAGAAAAAAAAAAACAAAAAAAAGGCAGAAGACACAAAATGTTATGGGCAGACTCACCGAGCAACATGATGTTGTTTGTGTTGGAATTCCTATATAGTCGAATTTTATAGACTTTCCTCGTCCTGGTCTTGTGTTCCTCAACGCGGGGATCCAGTTTCCATTCCTTTTTATCACTTTCCTCTTGCTTATTACATAATTTCTTCCACATAATTTATAAACTTTATGTTTGATGATTTTTTTTACTATGTGTTGAAATGTCAATTGACATTTGGATTTTTAACGACAACAACAACCTGACGAATATGATAGATAGCGCGATCACCTTAGTGGCAAACACAAGTAATAGGTTTGCGGAAGTAGAAAGATTTTCTTTTGAAATTAAGAGTCAGTTGAGATTTAAATGGATGATAGAATTTTGTGCAATAGTTATTTATAATTAGGTTTAGGTTTAAAGAGATTAGTAGACTGATTAGGTAGTATGGACAAATGTGTAGTGGCGTTTTGGGATTATTTTTGTGTTATCTATGATTATAGTTAGGAATAATGTTTAGTATTGAGTAGTAATAAAGTTTAAATTTGAATACACATATACATATACGATTCTGGAATATACGTTTTGATGGTATAAAAGCTGTTGCTAATAGTATAAGTGTTTGGAGAAGAAAAGTTCCAATGCAATTAACGGAGAAAGAAATATGAGAAGGAGAGAGTAATAGGGATAACAGGCCAAAGACCCATCATGATGTAAATGGTTTTTTTTGGTCATTCCTAAGTTAAAAGTGCGTGAGCTGACATCTAATTATCCATTTTAACAGTACGGAGCAAAATAAGTGAGCCAAGAACAAAGAAAGTTTTTTTTTTGGAAAAATATTAATTTCTTTGGCTAAAGCGACTTTTGCGATTTTTGGAAAAATTGATTAAGATTTTCATGCGTGATTCTCTTGCTGGATAAGATATTTCTACCAGTAAAAGAAAACTTCGTAAATTAATTAAATAATTACAAATACAAGTTCTTATTTGGAGTTAAAGATTTTTTTTATGAAGTGAATATTTGCTGAACAGAGTACGAGAGTAGATATTGTGGAGAGAAATTATAAAGTCTTATAGCAGAGGTAATTAAAACTATAGATAGAGATTTTTTTCTGTGCAAATTAAAGATATGTACTATCTACTAGGTTGAGGGGGCGCAAAAGAAAGGTCCCTTCCTCAGTTCCCTGGGAGATAGGCTATCGGCATTACGTCCATATATACTTGTATATATGTATAAATATATATATATAGAAACGAAAATAAGAAATGTACGTATATAAATTCAATCATATTATGCATATGTATAGACAGATACGGTGTTATATTCAAAACTTTATATATATATATATTTATATAATCTCTACTAGACTACCGCCGATAGATACGAACCTTGACCTCTGCTTGTCCTTGGTGGTAACCCTACAAGAAAAAGGTGAATTTTAACACACTTCGAGAACAGTGTGACAAGGTGTTCCTATTTAAGGATATACATGTAAAAAAAGATACTTCAGGAGCAGCGGCTAAAATCTTATGAAGATTTATAGGATTCAACCAACGGATTTATAGGATTCTATATCAACCTACGGGTGCCTTTTGGAACCAACTTACCTTAATTTTTTTCTTATTTTCTTAGTGATTTTTTTAATTTTATCTAATTTTGGATTTTCTTTTTTTTAAACTTTCTATTTGAATTCTTAATTTTGTTGTACGTAATTACTCAGTACAAAAGAGGATTTTATACAAAAAAAAAAAAAATACAAGAATAAGTTCCTTTTGTGAAATAACATCTGTGCGAACTCGAAATTGGTATATATATATTTACATATATAATATAAATTGAGTGCGCGAACACGAGGCTGAAGATCGATAGCCTTGCTACTTACCGTCATCTAGAACGTGCTGCCGGCAGGACTTCGAGGGACGACGATATCCGTAAGTCATATTTTTTATTTGTATGAAAATTAATACATATAAACATATATTTACATATATATATATTTGTTTGGCACGCAAATATAATTACCCACAAAATTAAAAAAAAAAAAAATAAGGAAAAGAAAAGACAAAGAGGGTCAAATACCTGAATATACATATATAAAATCCTTTTTTTTTCTGAATTTCATTTCATAAAAGATACATTTTCTTTTGATTCCCTTTTTTTTTATTAAAATTTTGATATTTTATATACATATACATTTTTTTTTATGTCGGTGGCTAGAATAAATAATTTTTTTTTGAATGCATACTGTTGGTCAATTATTGAAATCATGAAGTGCTAAGCAACATTTGCATCGGTGTGTGGAGGCTTGGTTAGGCCGGCTTCTAAGAGTAGTATGGTTATTCAGGTGAAATGACTTAAAAGAGAACAACACGAACTTCAAGACTAATTATGTGACTAAAGATATCTGAACAGAGGTAGTGATAGTGAAGGTTTTTCGTGTTTGGGGCTATCTCCTAATACAAGGCCAAGGAGATGGCTATGGTTGCATACATTGTGCAAGGGTGGGCATAGGCTATAGATTGACAATAACATCTGTCAATGGATTTGCGGGCTTGGCGAACCTCTGTGTGGGAGAGACAGTGGGGTGGAGGTTGATCGATTTTGGAAAGAGAAGTCATATTGCTAATGATAGATTTATTTTAGGTTTAACTTAGTTTAGAAATTGTATAATGAAAATATACGAATCATTATATTGAGGTAGTTTTAGGGTTATTTTACTGAATATGAATCTTCTTCCGGAGGGATCACCTTCGAACCCCACCCTTTCTCTCATGCAGTGGCATAGGTCACTAGGTTTGTGTATATCCTTCCTTTTTATTCCTGATCCTGATTTCACCTCCTTTTACCTTCCTATCCTATCCCGTCCCGCAACAAGGCATGACAATTTTGTTTACTGAGTGAGCGGTGTATGGAAAAGGGGGCAAGAACCACCCCATCCTTCGAGCTAGGCCGAGTATCAATGCAAGCATGCCTCAGCCCCTTCTTCCTACCCGAAGTAAACCCCCCGTGGTACTAGCACTCGTAACAGACCGAAACAAATTTGTTTAGTGTTGTCTTGCTTTTAGCATTCAAATCTAGTAATATTCATGTATATTTATGTTGAAAATGCGACTCTATAAAAAAATAACTGAGCTAATGGCGCCATTTTGTGTTTGAATCCACGATTCACACTGATTCACGAATAGGAAAAAAAGAGTAAAATAAGAGAATTTTCTCTTACTCATCTCAAATAAATTTTGCGGGTGTTTTAGGCAAGAGGGGTACGAGTCGGTTCTCTAGATAATATAGGTACTCTATGGTCCCGTGGCCGAAACTCGGCCAGCAAAAACTGACACACTCTAGGAAGGAGAAAACTTTCATTTTCGCAAACAATTTGTTTGAAATTATTGAAGGAAAAAAATTTATTTTTTTTTTTAAATGTGATATGCAATATGATTTTAAATTTTGAGAAGCTTTCGTATAAAAAATTCAATTTAAATCGGTTACACACATGACGAGATAGTCAAAAACAAAGAAAATGGTTCTATGAGACGTAACTGTAAATTTTTTAGTATTTAAAACAATTTTTAACAAAATCGTAGTAGGCGTTTTCGAGGAAATTTATATTTTCTGTAACGGTTTTTTAACAATTATACGGTACCTTCCCGTTAATTTTGACTATAAAGAAAAAATTTTGTTCAAAATATTTCAGATAATGCTAAAAACCGCTCAGTACCAAGATTCGTAAAAATCAACCCAGTCATTTCGGAATATCTTGTTTTCAAAAACAAATTTTGAAATTTTTTTTAAAAACCCAAAAAAAAAGTTTTTTGAAAATTAAGGTATTCTTATAACAATATAATATATTTTCAGGAGATTCCCTCCACAAAATTATCAAAATCAGCCTCTTCCTTTTCGAGAAAAACGAAAATAAAAATAATGCGGTTTTATGGGAGGATTGGGAGGTAACATTTAAAACCATTTTTTGGAAATTTAATTTTCACAAAAAGGTAGCATAGATATTATACCTAATAAAATTTATTTATTTTTTTTAGAAAAATCTGTCGAGCCATTTTTGAGAAAAATAAGATTTTCCAAAAATTTATTTATTTTTAGTTATTTACATATTTATTTTAGTTATTTTTGTTCCTAAACAGAAAACAGTGTCGGGGGAATGTTTCGAAAAAACTGCATATCAAGTTTAATTAAAATCGGCACATGGGTTTAGGCTGTAGGCGAGAACACAGACAGACCGACAGACGGACGGAATTGCGAGACCCACTTTTTTCAACTTCCCCATCATCCAAGCAACCAAGTACCTATGTATGTATGTACCTATATATCGCGAGCAAATGTTATCAATAATGATCTCCCATCAAGATAAGTGAACAATGAATTTTTTTAAAAGCAATTAATTGTCCATTATGTTGGTGCAAACAGATGTGATTATGATAATTACATTTGTATTCTCTTCACACAAACGACAGCCCTATCCTCAATCAGCCAATTTCAATCTAAGGACTGAAACCTCAAGTACAAGCAGGAGCATCCGAACAGTGAAGGTGAAACTGCGATGTGTTATTATTTTCTAACATTAATTATTTTGTAAAAAATGTTTTAATTTCTGGTGAGGGCGCCACTGTTTTGGAAAAAAAACAGAAAAATTTTTTTCTATGATTTGCCCTAGTGTAGTGTAAATCTTTTGTACAATTTTTTTTTATTTTCTCGAGTCAAGAGCAATAACAACACACATCATGCTTTTGTTTCATGTTCATCCACGAGTTTAAAATAATTATAAAATTCATCCAGCCCAGTCTATTTAAAACACATACATATATATCACATTTAATATCATACTAGCGTGCAAAAAATAAATAAAAAAAAATAAGTCCAAGGTTACAATATTGTAACACTATAATAATGGCATCTTAGTGACCTACCTGCAGCCCTTGACTTATGCTCTTTTGTTTACATATTCCATATAAGTTTCTAACAAATGTATTTTTTCTTTTTCTACTGATGCTGCTAACCTCAATATACGAGTATCTATCTCAACACTCATTTATCGTTTAGTTGTTAAGTATATGGAGGTGAGGTGTTTTGTGTTCAAAAAGTTCCATTACACGAGGCAATTTTGTGTCAGGCTGTCTAGACTTATGGTTAAATTCTAAGAAATTTGCATTCGTTGGCTTTCTATTTTTTATGACTTTCATTACAGTGTGGTTACAATGGAAGCCTTAGCATAAACATAAAATAATGTAGGTACATACGATAAGATGAAAAGTACATATATATGGCACTCAGAAGATGTGACTAAAAATACTTCACACAAATTTTAATGAATGATAGCTTTGTATATAAAATCTACAATTTATATACAAAGATTTTATATACAAAAATGATAGGTACCTATCTTCAATTACCCAGTTCTCATTCTCACGTAAGGAGAAGGTAAATGTATATACCTATATATATAAATATTAAATTCATAAAGTACATATAATATTTTCAGCCACAATTGGTGTTTGTGGCTATAGCAGATGTTCCTTCTCGAATTCCTACCAACCTTAAGGATTTTGTTTAAATGTATTTTTTTGCGATTCTAAATGACTTTCTCTTTGGACGCTTGGCAAAATCCATCCGTGTTTGTTTTTTATTAAAATTTCTTGAAAATTTTGAGAAAAAAAATTAGTTTGCTATTTAATTTTGCGTTTGTAAGTTTTTTAAATTTTTGGTAAGTTTTATACATTTTTAGAAACTAGAAAAATTGAAACTTTTTGAAAGTAAAAACCAGTAATGACTCATACGAATTTTTTTTAATTACGCTCTTTTAAAAATTGAAGTCAAAAACTAAGTTTGATCGGAATTTTGATTTTTATATTATTAATTTTCTCCAAAATGGTTGATAAAATGACAAATATTTTAATTAAAACAATTTGCCTTACAAGAGGTAGGGGTTTTCAAAATTAAAAAAAAAAAACAGCTGTTAATCGAAAAATGTTATGATTCGGTATGGTTAAGTTACTAAATTCTAAGAGGAATAAGTTTGGCCTTTCACGTGTTTCATTTTGGACCATAAAATATGGGTATGTAGGTACCTACAATATTTTGTAAACATATTTAAGAGAAAAAACCTGGTAGGTAAGCAATTTTTTAGTATTTATTAATGTGGGGTGTAGATATTCCAAAAATAATATGTATTGCATATTTATAGGAAGCCATATCTGAAATATCGAATTTTCAAAAAAAATTAACCTTAACTAGCCATTTTTCGGAAAAATGTTTGTTCAAAGAAACATTTGTGGACTATATATTTTAAGCAAAATACGATCTTCATAAAATGCTGCCAAAATGTATTAGATACCATTATTTTACCTCGTTTCTATTTATTTTTTTCCGAACTACAGCGTCTACAGCGTCTACAGCGTATCCTATTCTTAATGTTCTTGTTAATTTTGACTACACAGTGTGAAAAAAAAAATTAGATAAATTTTTTTTTCATGTTGATTTTTTTTTTATTTTATTTTATGTGATTAAGGCCCATTTGCTGAAACGAAACTTTAAATATTTATGTTCAGCTTAAACGCTTATGTTTCACTTTTTCCTCAGCGTAAACTGTCACATAAGCTCGTATGTTGAACTTAAATATTTAAGTTTTGTTTCAGCAAATGGCCCTAAGTGTTACTATTTTTTTTTTTTAATTTCCAATGCTCTTATCAATTCTTACTTACTTATAACTGAAAGCCAGATGTAGAAATTTTCTTTAGTTTAGTAAACTAAAAAAAAAAACCAAACGAAAACAAAAATTGGTAATTTCTTTTAAAATTTTGATTTTGAAATTTAATTTCTCAAAAACTATTCACTTCAACAACTTGGTTCTTCCAAAATAAAGTGCACGAAGTAAAAAAAAAAACATTCACTGTTTGATGTAGGTGCCTACAAAACATTTATATAAATTTATTTTTTTTTTAAAATCTTTCGCACTTAATAAAATTTTAGACATTGAATGGAATAAATCATCATTCAATTCATTGTTGTAGAATTCTCGATAACTTTTCGCCAAATGTATCGAGCAAAAGTTTGTGTGGATAAACACAAACACAATCTCTTACATAATCCTACAAAAATTAATCCAAAGGCTGGCGGCGCGTGACACGGTCTTAGTGGCAAGTTGATCTCGCGAAAACGCGATATAACTTCATCTTCCAGGTAATTTTTCTTATAATAAAGCTAAAACGGGTCGTGGCACCATCATGTTAAGGCGTCAGTTATACCTTTCATTGAAAACCATCAACAGGCGTTTTTGTTTTTTAGGTTAGAGCAGTTCAGGGCTAAGCCCGAACTGTCAAACAAAAATATTGTGTTTATTTTGAATTCAGAGTGCTAAGAGCTCGGAATTTGTATTTCATTTGTCGTTCAGAGCTAGCTCGGAGCGTGCTCCGTGAGCTCACGGTAAAGGAGCAAACGGAGTAAAAAGATAAGCGCAGCCAACTTCATACAATTTGACAGATATGAATGACATAATTAAATCGGGGTACTCTGAGCCAGCGTTGCCCCCCTACTACAAATGTAGCGTTTTTGCTACATTTTTTTCCAAGAAAAATTCACTCCGTACAATCGTAAAATATTCCAAAAACCCAAAAATTTCAAAACATAAAATTCTAATTTAGAAGGACAATTTTGATCTTACTTTCCATTTGGCAAAATATTTTTTTTATTTATCAATAGCTGAATTTTTTTTTTTGCAATCCCGGAAGGAATTGGATGAAGAAAACGATGCTCGGGCTAAACAGCTTACGTTTTAAATCCAACAACAACTAATTCGCTTCGGGTTTAGCTAGGCACAGTAGGGAGAATTCTCGGTTCTTAACTTAAGCACGTCGAAAAACTGTTTTACCGGCAATATTTACATACATACACGTTTTGGATAGTGTGTATGGAAATTCCATGTTTTTCTGTGATGGCGGGCGTCGGTAATCCCTGATGCCGTTTTTTTTTTCGACCAATTTTTTTTAGAAGTCATCAATTTTTCGTTTCTGAAAGTGGATAATGGGATTCACTTTTTTTTTAAGTAATCACTCGGAAAATATTTAATTACAAAAAAAATAATCAATGAAATCATATTCGACACCAGAAAATGAATTTTAAAAATAAAATATAAATAAACCAATGTAATTGACATAAAAAAAATTATAATGCTCTAATAATGTTGTGTGTCCACCTTGATTTTGAAATTTTAGTAGGAAATTTGCAAAAAGGTTTTTGTAAGCCAGATATTTTTGCTATGTAAATATGCATGAAATAAAATCCAAATTTAGACCTTTTATTATTTATACAAATAATATTGTCGTTCCGAAAAAATTTACAATTTAGTATGTTGTGTTTTTGCGCGTTTTAAATTTTACTACATTTAAAATTTGCCACACTACATTCTCAACCTGTTAGGGGGGCAACACTGCTCTGAGCACACTCTGCAGAGAGTTCATTCCGCTCGCTCAGGCTCTGCTCAGTGCTCTGCTCTGAACCAACTCTGAACTAAAAAAGAAAAACGCCTATTGTAACACATATATATGTATCAGTCAAATGGTGGAATTATTTTTGACAAGTCGGTTTAGCAATCATTGAAATTTGGCTGCTATTGAAAACATTTCTGGTGCACTATGCCCACAAGAAAAATTGACAACAAATAATTTTGAGGTTAGAGTTGATCATTAAACTAAATAATAACAGATGAGAATAAAAAGCAAATGAAAGATTGGAAAGATTGTGTTTCACTTTGCTGAAACGAAAGTCAACCGTTCCATTACGACCATTGAAATAAATTAATCAACCCAATTCTAAATATTCCCCGGGAGAAAACTCCCCTGAAGATGCATTTTTTCGGGAGTAAAATACTCTAATTCCGAATTCACTACGTCTACGAGCTATCATGCAACTAATTTATCATTCAATAATGTTACTTCTTTTATTTTCATAGCTTGCTAATAACTTCAGATCTTATTTCGTTTTGTAATTTTGAATAGTTAAAGTTATCGTCACTAATTGTGTCACATTAGTAACTTTTCAATCATCCTGATTAAAGACAAAATACCTTGAAAGTTGTCATATTTTCCACACACACAAGAATTAAATAAGACACAAGAGAAAAAAAAATGTTTATATAAATTCCTAAACCAATATCATTCCCCCTATTTTTACAAAGAACTCAAAACTTTTCTTAACTATATCACTGCATCCAGTTTTTCTCCCTTTAAATTCTCCCTAGGAAAAAAAAAACTTGAGAACATTTGTTCAAATTCATCTGATTGAAAAATCCTTCAAACTATGTAAGTAGAATAGATACATATTCAAAGAAAATAGAAAATTGTAAAACCTTTACTTCGATTTACGTAAATTTTTTTTGAGCTTGTCAGATTATAAAGTAGGTAGGTTTTATATAAAGGTACATTAAAGATTCGTACAAATAAATGAAACAGATATTACTCGATATTTTATTCATTGCAGCTAAAAGCTGCTGTTTATTAAGGCTTGGAAATTTGGGGTTTCGAATCGAAAGTTTGCCATTTTCTCAATTAAGAAAATCTGAACAAAATCATGGGAGGTTATTTTAAGGTTATAAATGGGAATAAAATAAACCAAAAATAAGGTTTTATGGAGAAGGTAAAGAAATTTCTATTGAAATAGGGTCAGGCAGGGTTAGTTACAAGTTTGGATACATTTATTTATTTCACTCAGACCAATTTAGACGGTTCAACCATACTAATTCCACATGCCAACACATAAGAATCTTTACAATGTGTAAACAATTTTATGAGATTGTTTTCCTTCGTGGAACTGGATCTGCAGCTTTTTTGGTGATTATAATTTTCGGGGTCTTTAAATCATTTACTTCTGAGTCCGATTAGCCATTAGATTGAATTCATACGACCCAGTTGTGAATTGAACTTTTTTTTTATTTGTCGTGGTTCACCAGATTTTTTCACTACGGTCTATAGTTTCTGAGAAAGACCCTTTTCTTTGCTCGAAGTTCACTGCCTCATGCAGTGTGTTTTTTTTTTTTGTTATTTTGTTAAAGTTTTATTTTGAAAAGAATGCCAACAGTGCGTTTGCTTTCAAGTTTTTCCCAGACGTCCTCCACTTAATATGTAGCATTAAGGATGTTTGAAAAACAGCATCTTCTTCTTCTTGAACGATGAAGTTGCATGGTTGGAGAAGTAAGTATATACCTACTATATATGTATAACAAAAAAAAATAAAGACAAAAAACTCTTAGGAAAATAAAAAGTTCTCCAAATGAAAATTGATAATCTGGCCCCGTGCACCACGGCTGTTGAACGGGGGGTACAGGCGTATCCTATATCTATAGACTGCATAAATTCAGAATAAAGATAGAAATCTGTAGCCGTATTGAGCGAGGGTAACTACATATATATACGTTTATAAGTTGGGTGCAGAAAGTCGTCCTCAATGTCTGAAAAAGCAAGCAGCAAATCCTATTACTTTCGAATCTCCCTCCTCCTTTTATACAATCGGTAGCAGCTTACCGCTAAGCAGATAAAGATTTCGATTTCGTACTTGATACACATTGAAATTTATAAGTTTAAGATCTTTTCTGTTCTCATACCTACTTAAAAATGTTAATAAATATCTGTGCGAAGAGTTGATTCACGTTGTTCTATAGTTCTTATAGTTTTTGTTTAGCTTTTGTTGTCGTCGATGTAGAGACTTTTAAGAAGAGAGAAGTCTGCATTTCATCGTAAGAGGAATATCCTTGAGATTTTTAATGCTTATAATATTATTTTTGAAATATAAGAGAATGCTATACACACGGTGAATGCAGACGCAGAATGCTAATGCATTTAATTAGGATGATGCGCTTGGATTTCTCCAATTATTGTTAAGGACATGAATCTCAATAAGCTGGTAATCGGATTATAGTTACATTTTGGGTAAAAAAATCCTGAATGTACTTTTTGTTCTGCCAAAGGAATTTTTAAATAGGTAGGTACACTAGATATTTCATTGTTCAGAGAGAGATATACCAATACCTACAGCGTGATCAGTTTCGGAACTTAACAAATATCAGCTGAATATTCTGAAGCAATCGATCTTTTAATATGACTTTCGATGAGTTGTTAATTGTTTAACCTCAAAGGTTATATCGGTAAATAACTGTAAATAGCTGACCTTTAATAAGGATTAAGTATCTTTTCAAATTAGTTGCTTAAACCCCAGAACCAGTGGCTGTGGTCCAATGTGTTAGTAGGTAATGCATTTAAAGTAAAACGGTGCGAGAAAATATAAACGGGCCATCATATTATCTATTGAAATCAAATCAAATACGGTTGGGGTCAAAATGTGCCAAAATTCGCCTTTCTATATTTCAAAATTCTGAACTTCCATAAATATGTAGGTACCTATTTAAAAATTCTGGAAATTATAAAAGATAAATGGTTTGGTTTGTAGTAGCCCGTGGCGTAATGGTTAGTGCGTTGGACTGTCATGCCAGAGGTCTGGTGTTCAATACCAGCCGCTTCCACCTTAAGTTTTTTTCGGAGCTACTACCTCTTGCGAGGAAGCGACAAATCCTCCAAGAGTATCTCTTGTCATAGAAAAGTGCCGCTCACCTTAGCCGTTCGGATTCGGCAATAAACTGTAGGTCCCCTCCATTCCTGCAGACACGCACACAGGAATGGTTGAGAGTTGTAAGTCACTAGGCCCTGGTTCTTCATGAGCCGTTTGTGCCACCAAATTTATTTTTTTATTTTATTTTAAATGGTTTGATTAATCCTATATTCGTGATCCTGTTTAAAAAAAAAAAAAACTAATTAAGACTTCTTCGTAGGCTTTTAGGTCTGTTCTATTTTTTATTTGTATATTCCAGTTGCAACCAGTGTTGCCGAAGGCGCACAATAGTGCTTTTTTGACACGATAATTTCCCGTAGCATGGTAGCACTTTTTTTATTTTTATTATTTTAAAAAATCTGAATCAAATTTCAAGAAAACTTAATTAAAATTGGCCCAAATTCCGTAAAAAGTAGACAGAAACTAATATTTTTGTTGACAATGTATGAATAGAGCAAATGATTTCCTTTTATTTTTTTCTCGTATATTACACCCCGTTATAAAATTGGTTAGTTTTTTTTTTCAACAAAATAGAAGAATTTGTTGTTTTTTTATACGGCACGATAATTGGTACTTTTTTTCAGAAAATATTGCACGTTAATTTTATTTTGGGCGGCAGTGCTGGTTGCAATGTAACGTTTCGAAAATTAATACTTTCTTCTTCAGGCCTGTGATTAATATTCTATCTAAATAATTATATAATTTTAAACATAAAGATTCACGGTACTGCAAGTCTAAAAGCATTCTTTTATTATAATTAGATTATACATATACAAGAAGGACCCAAACCAAATTTCAATAACGTAGAAATTTTACAAACAGAAACCTTCTCTAATTAAGTTTGTTGTAATGTCACTTCAATTATTATAAAGTTTTCAAATTCAAAAAATAAAATCCACCAGCCATCGGATACGCTTAACCGTCATATATATGTATAAATGCATGTATTCATCCGGATCTGGCTTATGAACATATTAATGATGAAATGTTGACCGAATTTTTCCGCACTTTTATAATTCCTTCCCACGAATTTGATAAGTATATGTCTAACTTGTATAGAAACTTGTCTACTACCTTTACCAGTGTTGTGCGTAGCATTCTCTAGTATAAAAGAAGGAGAAGTATCACACACTGCTGAGTGCGTGGTGCACTAGGTAGTATAGTTTCCAAGTTTTTGGCTTTCGAGCTGTGAAATTATTTTGTGCCTTCAGTTTCGACTAGACCCTATCCCACTATAGTATTTGCACCTATAGTTTCGCCTGGGGCCGGGGACCCTATCCCAATCAGCGTTACCACTTCCGCAAAAAAAAAAAAAAGTCGAAGTAGATTTGACAAAAAATAAGTTAATTAGATTGAGATAAATCTAAGTAGATTTAAAAATTAATTTTTGTTGTATAAATCTATATTTTTAAGTTTGTATTTTTGAATTTATATTCTTAAAATTATATTAATTAAATAAATTGAAATCTTTTCGGGCTGCATATCTACAAAATAAGTTATTCCATATGAAATCATCTAATCGAAAAGCAATCTCATTTTGGATATTGCTCAATTTTTGTGAGAATCTTCTTTAGGGTTTTAAATATGAAAATCCTATGTAATTAATTGCCCTGCACCCATCGGAAGACTTACTGGCTGAACAGAATGGTGACGCAGACGGAGACGGAGCCGGAATAGCTGTCAAAATATTGATTACACGCAAATTCAATGTTGCGAACACAACGGAACGTAGACGCATACGGAACTGCAGACGCAGACGGAAGAGTTCACCAACTTTTAACTTTTCACGTACGGCACTTTTGACGTTTCAAATTGTATGGAGAATAAAAACAACTTTTTGGGTCGGAAAAAAATATTGTGGTTATTTGTATCGCGAAAAAAATTATTTATTAAAAGGAAAATTATTGGAAACAAAAAGTGTGAATTCTGAGCTTGTACACAGGAATATTCTTTTGTTTTTCTTCAAAATACTTTCAAAGCTGTACAGCTCCATTGTGGACATGTAAAAAAAATAACGTACGTCACTTTTTGACAGCTCTTCCAGTTCCGTCTGCGGCTTCAGTTCCGTCATTCTATTCTGTTCAGCCAGTTAAGCAGCCTATACACAGAAAACAAGTGTGTGCACCGGTGTCATGACACCATGTGTTGCCTTCCGGCCGGCATACACGTTACACATTTAGCAACACTGATACAAAAAATCAAAAGATATTGATTTTCTTGACATTGTGTTCGACATCGAAATCGGTCTAGACGAGACGTAAGCATGACGAGATCTCTTAACAGTTGTTCTCTCTTGAAAAAGAATTTTAAACAGTGAAATGATATATAGTTAAGCATTTCTCGTCGTCACGCACCACATCATAAAGTTCGACACAAACTATATTTTACCATTTAAACCGCTGGCTGCTATCTGATTTTGTGAATAATAAGACCAGTTAATATTTGTGAAGTTTCAAAGATCTGCAGCTTGACATTAACATGAATTTACCTCTCCCCATCATCCAGGGATTTAAATAATTGTTATTTTTAAAAACATCTGCAAATGAATGGCAATTAAATTAGTTTTTTTCAATATACCTCACTCTACAATTCAACATACGTACCATCAGCTACCAGTTAGTTTAGCTTGAAGCAAAGTTATTTGAAATTAAAAAAATAATAATAATAAAACATTTAAGGTAGTTTTCATTCCGCCGAAACTCCACAACAAAATCCTAAATGGAACAATTAACTTCAAAAATGACCCCTCAAGCTAAAAATACACATTATTATACCATTCAATTCCCATTACATCCGTTTATTTCAAAACCCTTTTCGAAATATATGTATGTAAGTACGATGTACCAACATAGGTACGTGTTTTCAACTCGGAATAAGGATGAGGCAGTGAACAAAATTCAAATAAAATATCCTGGGGGAGTTAGAATAAAATTCATTATTAAAACTATTTCGCGGAGATTCATACATTCAACTTAAAATCACGTTCGAAACACAAAATCTGCGAATCTCAGTTATCAAAATTTGTTTTTGACTTTTTGGCGCTCACTACGAAGTTAAAAAAAAAATGATATAATGAAAGGTAATAAACTGAAGTATGCTGCCAAAAATGTTATGCTCATTAATACAAACTTTGAAGAGGATATAATACTACAAACGCAGTTTGGGTGCGGTGCTCCTTTGAGATATGAAGGATCCTTATGGTGATTTTGATTAAATTGGCAGAATGAAGTAGTATTGACATCGACAAAGTTTATTTATGAGAGACCCCATCATAGCACATATAATATACATAGGCGTATAGATGGTAGACGTTAAGTGAATTAATGTTTATTGAATTTTTTTTGTCGAAGGAAGTACCTAAGGACTTTGAAGTGCTTTTTTGTTTGAATTCAAAGAATATTTTTGGGACTTGAAAGTGCGAAAGAAAATCTTAAAAATAAAACCAAAACAAAAAATAATACTTAATAAAAAAAATGTTTAATGAAAATGTATTTGGTGTTTTATGTCAAAACACCGCGCGTCGTAAAATTATGTTGAAACGGATTAGAATCAGAATTTAACAATATGATACGTATGTTCCTATTAAAAAAAATTAAAGATTTCACTCATATAGGGTAAATATGGGGAAATTGAAAACGGCAACAAAATATAGATAAAGGTAAATGAATTAAATATTATCTGTATTTCATTAATTTGTAAATCTACGTATGTAGGTATGTATTATTCTGTTTTCTTTAATTCTGTAAAACATGAATTCTGTAAATACATATGTAATTCACAAATCTGTAAGTCCAAAATTATGTATTAAAATTCTGGAAAATTTTAAATAATGGTATTGGTGAACGTTGATGGAAAATATTGATATTTTGCAGTATTTTTCAAGAAATGAGGTTCGTCTGTTATTATTATTGAACTTTAAAATATAAAGCTATTATGTTTCTTTTATCTTATGTACCTTGAAAATAACCTTTGACCTCCTATAAAATTCAGTAATTGTTTTGGTATTGGTCTCTTTTGTTTATAGATTTAGGTAAAGAGTTTCCAATTCTTGCAACATTTTCTTTGCATAATGGCGTTCAATAAATTTTAAAATTTGTCCCTAAATTATTTGATTTTGATATGAAATAATTTGAACCACATTTTGCAAAAATAGGTTGGAAATTAAATTACAAAATGTAAAATACGTATTCTGAAAATGTTTAAATTACCCATTTGGACTCTAATGCAAGCTTAGTATTTAACTCCGAAATCCTTTATTTCAAAATTATGTAAATTAGAAAGTTTAAATTGTTTTGTAATGAAAACAAAAAAATTCTAAAATTCTTTCATTATCAACACAATTTTTTTAAATAATTTATATAAAATCTTGAAATACAAAATTATAGATTCATAGAATTTTGGATTTACAGAATTTTTAATGAACAGAATTTTGGAATACAGAGTTTTAGAAATCGAATTTTGGTACATGAGAATTATGACCCCAACCCTATAAATTATTTAAAAATAACAAACCAAATTTTTGTAGGTAGGTATATACTATAGGTAAGGAAAGTTTTATATTCGTTAAATCGTACTTTTGAAACCTTTAGAAATTTAAACTTTTGAATGGCATGTGCGTAATACAAAATATTTTGTGGGCAATCTAAAATTTTCTTATTGCCATGGTCATGAATTAGAAATGAGAGAATAATTATAAGTTCAGAATTTTTACCTTATAAAACAAAAAAAAAAATTAAAACAAACGACTCTTTTCTATTGGCATTGAGTGTAGGTAATAATCTTAAAGTAGCTAGGTATACGATAAAATATTTTAAGAAGGTAATTTGAAATTTCTTTTCATACCTACATGATCAACTTCTTTTTCCAATGGTTTTTTTTTTTTTTGTTTTAAAGATGTTGACAGTCGAAGTCATATTCCATCTTCTTGAATCTCACATTTTTTTCCAGTAGCCTCATTACTTTAGTTAAAAAGAATCGGAGATCCAATTACCGCAAATTGACACACAACTTATTCACATAGTAATATCAACACAAAAGGTGAATTTGAAGAAGTTTCTCATGTAACATCACATCATAGCCAACACATGAGTCCATGTCCCGCTAACGAAGATATGAAGACGAACGAAGACCTAAGGTTCCGTTTCCGTTGACGACGACGACGATGATGACGACAACGTAAAAAGGAAATCTTGACTTTTTCTGTTTCAAATTGAAGAAAATGATGATTATATCGTGTCCTCAATTTTGTTCCTTCTTTTTTATTATTATTTTTTCATCCTTGGTGTGCTTATTTGTGATAGTGTGAGGAAGTAATAAACGAATCCTTATGACGTGTATTTTTACTTCCTCTTTCCGTTTTATAAATAATATATATTTTTTTTTTCTCCTACTTAGTGATTTTGAAATGTTGAGAGTTTCTCTAAGGTAAACTTCAGGCGTCGATAAACATTTTTCCAAGATAAACTTTCAAAAAAGTTTTTCTTTTGAAACAAAAAAAAAAAATAACTAAATGTTAGTGTCTATATTGTACGTATGTACCTAGTATTTTGAAGTTATTATTAAAGCTTGTTGGGAAGTCGAATGCTACCCACTCACTTACGTGTAGATTGAAAATTTACAGTTCGTTAAAAACTGTAGGAAGGTATATTCACATATCCTTATACATATGTATGTATGTAAAAAGGACAAATATCTCTAGATATTATTAAAAAAAATTTGATGGCACAAGAGCTCATGAAGTGCTAGGGCCTTAGTGACTTAAAACTCTCAACCATTCCTGTGTGCGTGTCTGCAAAAATGGAGGGGACCTACATTTTACTGCTGAATCCGAACGGCTAATGTGACCGGCACTTTTCTATGACAAGAGATACTCTTGGAGGTCTTGTCAATTCCTCGCAAGAAGCCGTTTTTTGTTTTAAAAATTATTAGGTGGCGAGGCTGGGGATGGAACCCAGACCTCCGGCATGACAGTCCATCGCACTACTACTAGATACTATAGGTATATATTTTTACTTGGCTCTTCTGAAATCTTCTCAAGCATACTACATTATTGGGACTGTTTTTCTAATTTGTTATTAACAAAAAATTACTTAAAAAAATAAATACATTTAAATTATATGAAATATGTAGAAGCACCCGAGAAGCCTAACTTAGTGTGATTTCGAAAAAAAAATTCACCCATGAGTTAGGGCTGTAGACGAGTACACAGACAGACAGACGGGCAGACGGAATTACGAGACCCACTTTTTTCGTCTTCCCTATCATCGTAAGTATGTCAAATTTGATCAAAATCTCGAGATCGATTTTTTTTACGAATGGTTTTGGATTCGTATATACAGGTGATTCACCTAGGGTATGAAAAAAAAAGCTAAAGCGTGTAGATTGGGTCAAGATAAGAAAAAAATGGTATGGGAATGGGGTCTATTGCCCCCCGTTTAGCATTTTTCCAAAAAATTCTAAAACAACGGCATGCTATACTTTTTGTAAGACCTAGAAATCTCTGTTTTCATTTTATTTTTAAATTAAGTTGTTTAATTGAACAGTTTTAAAAAAAATTAATTTTCAAACTCTAATTTTTGAAGAAAAAAATTAAAAAATTAATTTTGTTGGATTATTATTTTTTTTTTAATATTCAATGCTTCCATCAATTTAAAATAAAAATAATAAATTTAGTGGCACGACGCACGCGACAATTCCCTATTGAATAGGTGCTGCCATAAAAAAATGACAAACGATTTTGATTGAACTTCGTATGTAATGCTCGTGCTTGTAAGAAAACTGCATTTTAGTTTTTTTTTTTTTCAAAAAATTCGCTTTGCGGAAATAGAGCTTATTTGAGATTAAAGCTCAGCACTACTAAAAAGGAGACTGATGATAGGCGGTTCGGCACCCCTTAAAATAGCTATATCTCCAGTTTAACAAAATAAAACGAATTACAAATAAACTAATTCATAAATAATTGGATTGTTTTTGTTCAAAAATTCTATACAAAATTAATTTAAAAAAAATCGCTTCTACGATTTATTTTTTTTTTCTCAAAACCTAAGATTATTTAAAGAAGTCAGATGGTGTACTTTTTTTTTTTCCTCTCAAAACAATTTAAGAAGATTTTTTTAATAAATTTATTTCGAATTATGTTAATTTTAAAAAATTTTCAATTAAAGCTTTAAGTTACATGTATAATACTAGTTTAAACTTAAAGCTCCCATAATAATTTATTTAGGTTTTTAAACATTATAAAGATTGAACTCATTTCTCGTAGAAAATACAATTGCTCAAAAACAATTGATCTTATTTTTCTAGGAAACGACTCATACGATTTTGATCAAAATTTTTATGTGAACCAGTAGTAGTTTGATCTACCAACTAAAAGAAATGTTTTTTAAGCTTAACTATTATTATAACAGTAAAATACCTCTCATAGAACTATTTATTTTATGACCTGAAGCCCACAAACTAACCAACGAATACGTATTTCAAAAAGGTCACACATTACATATATTTATTTTATCTCATTATCTGTTTCTGTTTAACTGATCTTAATTAAATTTTGAATGCAAAATAATAATAATATTGCATACCTATAAAAATTTGCATAAAACAAAAAGTTTTAGAATAAAATAAATTCAAAACAGTTTTGGAAAATTTTGTATTTTCAAAATAGGTATATGAGATTTTCTTAAAATTGATTTTTTAACTCTGCAATAATAAATAATATCTAATAAAAATTTACGTACTAATTTTGTTTTAATGTTTAAAATTCTATGTACACTGTACATAAAAGCCATTAGCCGATTATTTTTTTCTTATAAATAAACATGTTCTAAAGAAATCAGATTGGTGTCTATGACATTTAGGCTTAAAAACAACAATATTAACGGAAATAACACTAAATTCGTGCGACCATTTTTTTAAATAAGTATCTATATGTCATGTACATACTTACATGATATTTTGTTTTGAATTTTATTTCAAATATTTTTTTTTATATATATTTCATGTCCACATTTTTTAATTGATATCATTAAACGGATCAAGTATCTTATCTTCCAGATATATTCACATTGTCCATTGAGACAATTTTATATCTATCAGTTCCAATTAAACTTGTAATTAATTGCACATGTAACGAACTGGGGGAAAATTTGTATAAGTTCTAGTGATTGATATGGTTCTCATATTAAATCATCCTTTTCCAAAATCTTTTATAAAAACTGCCTGTGAAAATAATTTCAATTTTTGCAATTTTTAAATTAATATTGATCTTTATTTATCTTAAGTAAATCAATTTAAAGTTCTTCACAAATACATCTCCAAATAACAAACAAATAAACACTTTAAACAGATTTTACTGTCTCTAATCCTCTGAACATTAACTTGCATCTGCATAAGCAATTCCTAGAATTTGCCTAATCTGGATCATCAGAACTCGCAACAAGAGGAGTACCTATAGAAGTACATATAAGAGCGAACAAAGACACATCACTTCTTCGAAGATAGCTAAGGGTTTGGGGATATGTTATATGGATGTGCGATAATGTACACTCTGCATCGCGCTGAACAAGATTAATGAGCAAATAACTTCCAAATCTGGAAAACCTCTCCTTTACCTGATGCAGATACAAAAGGATATGATATTCTATACCTATGTATAGGGAGTGAAATAACAACCGCTCGTCCTTACACAATAGACATATCCCTACATAAAGGATGATGAGAATATATCCTTGTTCAGAGGCATCAGGCAGTTAGGTTCCTATATAGCCAGAAAGCAAATTTTACAATAATCACCTGTTTGCAAACTTAGAATTTGCATAGATTTCACAGATTCGAAATTCCAACAGCAGCGTGTCTGTAGCCAAACAATCAGAAGACCGCCCTCTATCCATCCGCTACTGAATACTGATGCAACTTTGCTGGCTGCTGATGTTGCTGCTGCTGTTTCTATACAATTGTTCTGTAGGTTGCTGAATGCAATATGCATGTGAAATATATTGTACATACGTAACACGTTTCACGTAAGAGCTGAAGTAGTATTGCCAGGTGGTGGAATAATCAGTAATATTACGGAAAATATACTTAAAATACATCGAGGTGGGTTCCTCTTTTTTCACATTCAAGCTATCAAATTAGTAGTAGAGCAAATTTTTGATTTTGCTAACAGGTACAAATGCCATACAAATAATTCAGTTTTTTTTTCAAATTTTCTCAAAAACGTCTCTAACGATTTTGATTAAAAATCAAAAGTGGTTGTACAAAAACTGCATTTCAGGCTTTTGCCAAAATAATCGCATTGCAGAAATATGGATTTTATGCTTTTTTTGGGAGAAATTTTTATTTTTGAGTTAATCGTGTTTATTTTCTACATGAGTCGACAGATTTTGTTACAGTTTTGAAATCTGATGTTTCTAAGTAATTTAAACGATATTGCATTTAAAAGCTTTAAATATAATTTTTTTTAAACAATAAAATCAAACATAAAATTATTATTTTTTTTAAACGAAACAAAAAACAGAATATCAAGTTTTTACTACATTTAACTGTTTTAATATTTTTTCATTAAAATTTTAGTTCGTGAGATCAATCCTTGTATATCTTATTTTTTCCAGCAGATTTGGTTTTAGCAACTAATTACAATTACTTCTCTGTGAATTTGTGGGTTCATTTTATTTGCCTTGGGATATACTCCGATGCCTTTAAAACAGCTTGAGTTAATATTGTGAAATACTGTTTTTTTTTTAAGTTTTTAAAAAAATGTAAAAGTTCGCTGAACACCTCTTTTGTTAAGACAAGAGAAAATCGTATGGGAAGGGAGTCTATTTTCCCCCGTTGAGGGGTAATTTTCAAAAAAAAAAACGACCTAAAATAGAAATCAAAATCATTAAAATACAACGGCAACACTTACAATGTCATGCTAAACTTCTTTTGTTCAATATTTTATGTTATTAAAAAGCATTTTTTTGTTTGATATTCAATATTCTTATAATTTTGAATCAAACACTAAAAACCAGATATAAAAATGTATATTCTAGATTGTAAAAAAATTGAAAATAACAACAGTAAGTTTTCCTTAAAATTGACTTCCATCCGTTATTTTGTTGTTCCAAAAATGCTATTTTTCTACTACCTAATTATGAAGTTAAGTAGATTAAAGGCAGTATTACATTGTCATATATATATGGCAAGTTTGCCAAATAAATATGGCTCAAAAATGTCATATAAGTGTGATAGTCATATTTATATGACAAAATATATATGACTCCATATATATGACACTCATGAATTATTTTGAGATTAAAAAAAAAATATTTGATTTAATGAAACGTGATTGGTCAAATAAATCATAATTTTTTAAATATTTTATTTTTCGTAGCTAGTGTGTCATATTTGTAAACAAAAATTGACATAAAAAGCTTGTGATCATGTATATGGCATACTTATATGGCATAGTCTAATACTACTTGTCATATATACAAATATTGTGCCATATTTTATATGACTAGCATTGGTCATATATATATGACAATGTTATATCACCTTAAGTTATTTTCAATTTTTTTCAACTAGAAATTGATAGATGCATCGAATATGTTTTAAACAAAAATAGTTACTTAATATTTATTTTATTTTAATGATTTTATTTATTTATTTACACGGCTTACTTAATTGAAAAAAAGTCGATTTATATTTACTTGAAATGTACAGTGTGGTCAATTTCGTGATTTTGCTTTTTTAGTTATGGAGTTGATGTGAGATATGAACTCAAGTTTTTGGTCAAATAATACATCAAGTACAGTCAATTCTCTTTCTCGTGACGATAGGACAAAAAGTTGAACTTATGAATTGAAAAAAATTAATTCGAAAGTCATCTAAAGGACTTATGAATTAAAACCGATTTAAGTCATAAGCTAGTTAGTGACTTATGAATTAAAAAACAAAATAAATTCATAAGTCATCTAAAGGACTTATGAATTAAAAAGATTTAAGTCATAAGTTCCACATTAGAGCTTATGAGACAGTTTACGCTGAGAAAAAAGTAGAACATAAGCGTTTAAGTTGAACATAAATACTTATGTAAGTTTCGTTTCAGCAAATGGGCCTCAGTGACTTATGAATTAAAAACATTTAATTCATAAGTCAGCTGATATATTAGTTAAAAAAATGTAATTCATTTATAAGCTATTGGTGAATTAGAAACTTGGAAGCTTATTTTGACTGCATAATTGTTATTAACGAAAGTGATTTTCAATTTTAAGCATATATTTTGTGAGCTTCCGTGTATGCGACAATCGTAGACAGCTTCTAAAGCGGCCCATACACACAGCACTTGTGTTGACACTGGTGTCGGTGTACTCAAATGTGGTGTGTGTATGGGCAAGTGTCTACACTGATTTTGGTGTCGAACACGGTGTCAAGAAAATCAAAATCTTTTGATTTCGTGTGTCGGTGTTGCTAAATGTGGTGCGTGTATGGCGGAAGGCCACACTGGTGTCAAGACACCGGTGCACACACTTGTGTTGTGTGTATGGGCCGCTTAAAATGTAGGAAGGCCTCACATGGTGCGAACAAGATGTTTTTTTTTTTTGCGGATTTTACGGCCGCATCTCTTATAGCTTATTAATTTATTTTTTTAAATTCATAAGTAACTAGCTTATGACTTAAATCTTTTTAAATCTTATGAATTAATTTTTTTTAATTCGTAAGACCTTTAGATGGCTCATGAATTAAATTTTCTTAATTCATAAGTCACTAGCTGACTTATGAATTAAATCTGTTTTAATTCATAAGTCCTTTAGATGACTTGGGAATTCAATTTTTTTAAATTCATAAGTCACTTGCTGGCTAGCTTATTAATTAAATCTTTTTTAATTCATAAGTCACCAACTAGCTTATGAATCAATTTTTTTTTTTAATTCATATGTCAGCTAGGAAATGACTTAAGCTTTTGCAACTCTGGTATAAATAAAGTTTAAAAACTGCTTGGGGCCATTTTAAAAAATTGACCGATTCGTTTCTGTTTTCAAACAAAAATTTAAACTTTTTTAAAAATTAAAAAAATATTTTTTTTTTTAATACATATTTAAACTTTTCAAAAAATTCTACCTACAAAATGACCAGAATCAGTTGATTCGCTTTCAATACATCGAAAATAAAAAAAAATGGATTTGTTATGTCATGTGCAACCATTTTCGGTTTATTTCCCAAAAATGCTGGAAAAAGTAAAAATATATGGCAGGTATACATACTTTTATTTTGGTAGGTAAGGTACTGAAAAAATATGTGAAAAAGACGAAAACGTGTCAGAGGCGAATATCCAAAAAGCGCTAGATACAAAGTTTAAAGTTTCTGATGTAGTTGAGCAGACAGACAGACGCACAAATTTGCGAAACCCACTTTTTCATCTCCCCTATCATCATTATATCAAGTTTGATTACAAATCCAAAACTTGTCATATATGAACATAGTACCTATACCTAACATAGTAATGCTTACATAATGTATACTAAAGGTAGAAAGCCTTGGTAGCTCAGCGAAGTTTCGTCACAATTTAAAACATAAAGCCGAAAGTAGTTCAACGTTCAAGTTCTATAATTTCGATTCTTGTTATCTTTGATAAGCTCATAACAGCCAAAAGTTAGTTTTCCTTGTCTGTTTGTATTTTCCGCACACGTACGCATTTTTTTTATAAGATTAAAGTTTACCACCTGTTGTTAAACATGGCTCATACTACGTCCTCAACCTCTATTCAAATAATTAAAAAAATATATACATATACGTACAAGAATTAAAATTATGACTATTATGCTCTTAACAGCTTGTTTCATTCCCAATGTTTAAAAAAGAATGTATACATACATAATATAAAAAAAAACTTTATTCTACAATATATTATTTTTATTTTTAATATTTTCCTCGTTTCAGAGCGAAAACTCTTCGTTGGAATGCTTAACAAAAAGTACAATGAGAGTGAAGTGAGGCAACTATTTGCTGGACACGGAACAATAGAGGAATGCACCGTGTTACGGGATCAAAATGGACAAAGCAAGGGCTGTGCCTTTGTTACGTTTTCAACGAAACAGGCAGCAATTGGAGCAATTAAGGTAATTTTTCAAAACGTATATTCCATAAAACGGTGAAGGAAAAGAATGGCCTGGGCTCAGACTATATAAAGCAAAATGGGGATGCATCCTCAGTCCTCACTATGGATGGAGAAAATGTGCATAATATACATTTTCTTGAATAATGAAAAGAATGCTTAATGAATGGACTTAATGTGAGTAGGTGCACTCTTGTAATATGGAAAATAAATAAATGTCGAAAGGGAGAGTGGTTGCGGGCCTTGGGCGGTGAACGTAACGTTGGTGGTGGGTGTCGATGTCCATGTCCATGTCCATGCTAGTCTAGAGTCTATGCAGAGTAGAGGAGAGGGAAAATATTCCATTTTCAGTGCAATGGACATGAATTGGGATTTTCTATTATTATTGCTTTTGTGGTTTCAGTATCCAGAAGTAGGCCACTGAGTGCGCCAAGAGAATTATGAGGAGTATGATTGTTATATTTGCATGACAATAGGACGAGAATTTGAATAATACAACAAAGTGCAGCAATTCCTTTAACCTATAAAATGTGCCTTCTTTATTCTTCTTTACATAATTTCTTTTGGTTCCTAGATATCATTCTTTCCATTATATGCCTAGATGGGGAAATCTTTTTAATAAATTAATATTCTTTTGACTTATTGTTATATCGTATGTTCAAGAAACATGATACTTTTTCCGATAAAAGTATTACAAACGAAAATTTTAAATTTTTATTTTAGATCGTGGGAGCATTACAAACAACGCCGCTGCTGCGACATTAAATAAAAAAGCTTTGACTACCTTAAGAATAAGTTAACTTAGTACAAGTACAAGCGTAGCGTTAAGGAAATAGAGTACAACAGCTCATAAAGAACTAGAGCCTAGTGACTCTCAACCATTCCTGTGTGTCTGCAGGGATCTAGAGGACCTGCAGTTTATTGCAGAATTCTTCTTGGAGTTTTTGTCAGTTCCTCACAAGAAGTAGTAGCCATTTTTTTTTCTATTATTCATGCCGATTATGGAATCGGCAAAACTGCATCCGCAGTGAATCGCACTATAGTTCTCTCTTTTCTCTTCATCACGTGGAAAGAAGATAGAAAATGTTCTGCGAATCACTGCGGATCCACACTTGCGAATTCCATAATCGACATGGTTTATTACGTATTTGGTGGAGTGGCTTGAAAACGAACCCAAACCTCCGAAAAAACGACAATAGTCACCGTGTTAATTCAGTTTTAAATACAAAATAAAAGAAACGAATTTGATTTTATTAATAATGTATTGAAATATGTAAGTTCAACGGGGCTAAGTCCACTAAGGGTAAATTCGTCACTTATTGTTAGTTAGTGCTGCATATTTCACATTTTCCAAAAATAGCTATAATAATTTTGTAATTAAGCTAATATTTAGTGTTTGTAAAAAATACTCTGTTTAAGTATTTTGAATAAAATGGCAAATTTAAAAAGCTCATGTATATAGGTAAATGTATATATAAAAGTAGTAACATATTATCAATTTACTTTCAAAAATTTTGTTTTTCAAGTCCTAATACAAGCAATATTTTGAAAGAAAAAATTCAAAATCGGAAACATCTTTAAAAAATATGCACAACTGGATCGCCCGATCTTTTTCTTGTAATTTAAAACTATAATGTTATTATAGCTTTAACGACAAAATGTTTAAAAAGTCAAAAGTGGGTACTAAATATATTAATTTTATGTTACCTATATATATATATTTTTTTTTAATTGTGTATATTTTCAAACATTTTAAGTGCAATACCTTTAAACTACCTACCCAGAAGCACGAGATTAAAAAATTATAACAAAATCAATCGCCTTTCGTAGGATATACGCGAAAAAGTCAAAAATATGGCATTTTTCTTAAAAAACATCAAACATTTATTTCCGAAATGCGATTTTTTTAGCAAAACACTGAAATGTAGTTTTTTTACAACAATATAATTTGGTCATTACAACTACAGGTATTCAAATTTGTTATAGCCGGTTTTGAGATAATTTGAAAACACTTTTATGTCAAAAATTCAAACAGAAATGCTCTATAGGTAACAAACTTGAAGCAAATCGGCTCATTCGTTTAGGCTCTTGCCCAAATTACAGTCCAATCAACGCACAAGAGCACGGAAGCAAAGACCGATGGAAGGTATGGCGAAAACCACTTTTTTCGGACTTCTCTCTCATCGTAGAGATTACATTCGAGTGCTTTCACTTCAGCAACTCCAATAGTTGACTTTAAACAAAATAGCGCAAAATTTTAAACAGCCTGATGTTAAGGTATTAGTAAGATACTAATTAACAATATTCTAACTTTAAAACTCTTTACTAAAATATTCTTAGTTTTAAACATTTTCTAACTAGTATCATATACTAAACCTATTTTCTTAAGAAACTCTAGCTGAACACGTCTAAAACAGTGTCAGTTCAATCCATTTTTGCAATTGAAGCTGTCAAAGTGACACTTGGATTTAGTATGAAACTAAAAAGATACAATAGGCATTTGGCGATTTTAACTTTATTAAAATGTTAAAAAGATAATACGATTTAAAATTTGGGAAAGCTTGTTTTTAACCTAGTATCATACTAAAAATGCTTTAACATCATATTAAATCATCTAAAATTTTCCGCAAATGCTGTTAAGGCCTTTTATCAATTAGGTAGGCATATGTTATTCGGAATTATAGTTTCCAAATGGTTCCTTTAATACCCTCGGAGTCGGAATATCGGTTACTCAGAAGCAAATAAAAAACACTATTTCAGGAACAGCAACTTGAACATGAATCCCCAAAACAATTTGTATAAACATAGGTATGCACTATAATAATATATGTATATTTAAATGTTACAACATTCAAAAGTCATGAGCTTGACTTTAGTTGTGCTAGCGTAACACTTGAGCACATTTCAATTCAATGCCATATGCAGTATGCACACTCTATTACTGTAAGTATAAAAAAAAACATTGCAAACCATCGTTCACCATATTTTGCCATGTAAGTGGTCACCATCCGGTGACAATTGTTGCTCGCTGCAATATAGATATAGATACATATGTACAGAGAACAATAATATCAACCACTACTGTACTACAACACGATACCGCAAACACAACCATTTTACAATGAAAGTTCTTCCGTTAAAGTTCAAATGCCAGTGCAACAGCAAAAGAATTCGGGTAAACGACCCAGGAAACAATAGTCCCTCCTGGATATATAAAAGAGCGAAACTTATTATACTTAAGGAGAATTTTGTCAACAAAAGTTTTGAATTGATTTTTATTTAAAAAAAAAGTAATCGCAGTCAAAATTAAATTTGTATTATTGTAAAAGTGAAGTTCATCCACAGCTTATATTGTTGTAATTTTAAATAAAATCCATTGATTTTGATTTTATTAAGTATTAAATATTATTTTAGTGTGGTAACATTGTGAACGATTTAAAATATGGGACGAGAACGTTTGTGGAACGTATTCATTTTTAATCAGCCGAAAAGTGCGTGAAATGAAAAATGATTAAATTCCACAGCGGTTATAGTTTACATTCCGACGGAAAAAGCTGACGCAGTGTGGAAATTTTACAACCAATTAGCTTTGGGTTGAAATACCTAAAAGCTATGAAATATAAAAACGATTTTTGTATGAAATTTTAATTTTCACACGAAATGTGTAACATTAAATAGGTTTAATATGTTAATTCCTGGGGACCGATTCTGGTTCTGTGAAAAAGTGAATAGAATAAAATGTTTCCACGTGCGCTTTCGTTCATTGCTTTGACTTTAACGATTCATTCGGAACAAAAAAGTGATTCTGGTTCTGGTGAAACCATCAGACGAACTTTATTACCGGACATACCCAGTCAGGACAATTCTCTTAAATTTGTTTTATTTTTTGAAGAGAAAAGAGAAACGCTTCAGAGAAATACATTTATTCTCTTTGGATAGGATATAGAATATCATATTGCGCCCGATAGGAAATCTCCCAAGGGAATTTTGTTTCTCACGAAATATTTTATTCCCACGAAAATTTTTCTGCTATCAGGAATCTCCTACGGAATAAATTTCTCTAGAACAAAAATCCAATGCAATGACAGCGAAATTCCCTTGAAAAATTTATTCCCGATACCAATAAATTCCGAGGGAAACTTTTAAGCATTATTCGAGTTCCCAATGTTTTAACGAGACCCTGGGAAATTTTTTTTCGCGATAACCCCCATTGTTTGTTTTGTTTGTATTCACCCTTTCATTTATAGATTCAAGTCGATTTGACGTCGTGAATAGCAATTGTTTAATATGAAAGTTTTCACATTTTCACAGAACGAGAATCGGATTAAGTGTGAAAAGTTTTTAGTTTCACTTTTTCATAGAACAAAAATCAGCCCATTAGGGCTGGCAACGAGACCGAGACTAGTATCGGTCTCGGTATGCAGACCGAGACCGAGACGAGACTACTTTTAAAGCACCCGAGACGAGACCGTATTTTTGGTACCAAAATTCGCCGAGAGTCTCGGTGGTCTCGGCGGTCTCGGTGGTTTGGCTTCGTTTTTCGCTAGAAGAAATATTTTTTTATTTAATTATTTTTTAGTACTCATGTTTAATTTTTATTCCTGACAATTTCTACCCAAGAAATTTCTTTGGGCAGAAATTGGCAAGTTTGAGTTCTGACATCGTCCGCTAATGATAATATTAAATCAAAGTTGTTTAAAATTAGATTTTTTAATAATTTTGTAAATTAGTTAATTGTAGATTTTGTTCTCTGTGGTCTTTTTTATATATATACATACATAATGTACTTAAATTATTTATATATATTTTTTTATTATTGTTATTATTTTTAAATTGTACTTTAAAGTCAATGTAACGTTAGGATCTTAAGGTACTGAAATAAATCTAATGGTTAGTGCATTGGACTGTCATGCTAGAAGTCTGGAGTTCAATACCAGCCGCTTCCACCTTAAGTTTTTTTCGGAGCTACTACATCTTGCGAGGAAGTGAGAAATCCTTCAGGAGTATCTCTTGTCATAGAAAAGTGCCGCTCACCTTAGCCGTTCGGATTCGGCAATAAACTGTAGGTTCCCTCCATTCCCGCAGCCACGCACACAGGAATGGTTGAGAGTTGTAAGTCACTAGGCCCTGGTTCTTCATGAGCCGTTTGTGCCACCAAATTTATTTTTATTTTTTTTTTAGATAATGGAAAGCATGAGTACTAACTGGCAAGTTTCATCGTGGTTACATTAAAAACTTTGATTCGCCTTAAAATACATTGAAAGAAAAAACAACAATTTTACAATTTCACTGTTTGAAACAACAACAAAACACAAAACAGACTCACTCACGAGTCTGTTTACATTTTCTTCGTGCTTCACACAAGACGCCACACCACGCATTTTTCTTACCAACAAACTGCTGAGATACCTTACTGTTACTCTATCTTTTCAAACTGAACACGCGTCTTATCTTACATCTTTTTACTACCAAAAGACACGAAAGCAACCAAAACTAAGGATGAGACCAAGACCGAGGCCGAGACGAGGCTGCACATTAAAATTTTCACGAGAAAAAGGCGAGACCAAGATCGAGACGAGACTTGGTTAGGCGAGACTGAGACGAGACTGAAGTTTTTCGATTTTGACGAGACCGAGACGAGATTAACAAAAGTCTCGCCTGGTCTCGTCTCGTTGCTTATACTTTTAACTATTCAACTACGTATGTCGGCCTAAATCGAACGACTTAGGTGAGATGCGATTTTTCATAACAAACGGTACGCTAGAAAAAGACAGTACTCCTCAAAAGACATTTTAGGTGATATTCCAACGGCATAAAATTAAACCATGTAACATCACCAAAGCTACTGATTACGTGATTAGTGAACTTATGGCCAGTTGTACAAACGTGTTTCAGCAATTTTAACTTTCCGATTTTTTTCGGATTAACTGAAAGATGGTTCAGGCATGTAATAGGATATTAAAACATGAACGGTTTTTGTGGCACGTAGCCCGATTATGCTGTAACAATAGCTCACCAAAAGCCAAATCTTTATTTTTTGACTATAAAAATGGGATATCATGCATCCATAGCAATGTTGCCGCTGTGCGACTTTAGTTGCATTTTGACTCCTTTTTGAGCCACATGCGACCATGAGACGACTTTTTAAAAAATTGGCTGCTTTGACCCTTTTTAAAATTTTTGCGACTTTTCTGAACCTAAAATTGCTTGGACTTATATTTATTGTTTTCTTTTTGTAAAAAAAAAATTGATTCACTTTGATATTTGTCGCAAAAACATGAATGATGAAATGAAATAAAAGTAATGAATTTTCAACGAAAAATTAATTCGTTAATTGAAATACGGCATTGCAAGCCATGTTCAATTCGCAAACCATAACAATAACAAGGCAAATAATTTCTTTATAAAAAAAAAATTATAGTAAAATGCAGTACGAAATACAACTTTTATAATTCTCAAAAAAAATATCAGTGAATTTGTTCACGATGGGAATTTGTATGAATTTTTCAATGTGATGGATTTTGATAGTTTTTTGTCTGGATTCGTTACAAAATGTTGATTAAGATGGAATTCATTAGATACCTATGGGGCTGATTTATTGGTATATACTCACAAAGGAAAGACGTTCTTATTTTCCTATACAACTGTATATAAATTTATTTAAAAAAAAAGCCCAAAATTAAAAGAAGGGCTGAGTTATGAGATTTTTCGTTTAAGTTATCCTCACTAACTGTGTTTTGTGTTTATTGTGTTTTGTTAATTGTGAAAAAATATTCTTATCCATTTGTTAAGTATTTTCCGTTTATGTAATTAAAAATCGAGAAGCGTTTATTTATTTATCTAAACTTGAATTTTTGTCTTCTGTTTGTTTCGTGCGAGTTGGCCATAGAAGACAAATACATAGTAGATATGTACATTTTTTTAAACTTCTAGTCAACTGTGTTTAAACACTATTATTGCTTTCAAAAATCAAAATGAATTTAAATAAAACTAAGAAAAGCATATAGGTATGTATAATTATTGTAAGGTGCATGGTGTGTGTCTAAACGATTTCAATTTAAACGAAAGAAAATAAATTAAAAAAAAAAGTAAAATAAAACAATGAATACTAGTAATCTTTAAAAAAAATAGAGATTTGCTCAAAATTTGTTTAAACTAATTCCCCGATTAACCCCGATTTTCGATGTGCTAATCTCCCGATTTTCAAAAATATTTTATGGCAACACATCTTATCATCTTGGAAGTAAAAGTCCCACGTTCAGAATGCATTGGCAGGATGAATACGAGAATAGTGTTTGGTTACCCATCAGGAAACTAGTCTCATAAACTAATACAGCAGATGCAATTTATATAATGCATCGACCGAAATTTCTGTTAAAAATTTTAATTTTTTTGGCGGCACAATATTTGGAAATAACTTTGCAATATTTCCTAACCGTGTTTAAGGGTAAATCGTGGAAATAAAAAAGTTTCTGTCACTTTTTGAGCGAACCAGACCAGACCTGTCAGTGTCGAAATCTATTACTAACCTGCACTGACTTATCAGGTTACATGCTTATAAGCATGTAACCACAGAGAAATAACCTGAAATATTGTTGTAAAGATGATGTGGAATGTAAAATTCAACATCAACTTTTCCGATAAAATTCACCTTAATCTTAAGTGTTTTGTTTCTTGGAAAGGTATAGATACCTACAGCCTGTTGATAGTAGAAACAGCAAAGGGCTGTATAGAATTCTGTTATACAAACTGGCGACAGACATTTTGAGTGAAGTAAAAACAAAAATAAAATATAAACAAATTGCAAAAACCTCACCAAACTGGTAAATAAAGCAACGGAGACAAAAAAGCAGTCTCCAAAAACCTTAACACTGCGATGTCGTCGGAACTCGGAAGTTTGTAATTTAGCTGTGCTGTGTGTTCCCGGTTCCCGGCTGGAGTGCATTCTTCATTGCATCACTATGTCCTGTGAGAATTGTTGTATCCTACCAAGTACCAACCATACACTCTTTGGCAATTAATCATGGCGTGGAATACAAAACGCAGAATAAAAGAAAAAAAAACTATACCTATATCTGTATACCCGGAAAACATCCCGTCACTAATTCCACAACAAACCAACCAGCTAGATAGACCACCACATCGGTTTTATTAAGGCAAAGGATGCTTTGGAATCCTTTTGATATTATTTTTTTTTGTTCACTCTGTTTATCTATGCGAAACAAAAAAATCATAACACGCTGTTTAAATTGCTTTTAAGGCTTTTGCTATATCAGTGGGATTACTTTTTTCCCTAGTTCTCACATTGGATGGAAAAATCCTCGATGGCAAAAAAAAAGATGTACCTACATACATATCGTAGTTTAGGTATAATGAAAAGAATTCCGTCAAAATGAGATTGCAATTTCAATAATTTTTTTTCCAAAGAAACATTAGCAAAAGATTCCGCGTCATCTAATATGCTCTTATATTGTTAAGTTTGAAGAGCAAACCTTAAAAGATTTAAAATAACAGTCTTATTGAAAAGAAAGGGATTTTTGTATGTCAAAAAAAAAATTTTAGCTCTAGAAATGTGTGGAAATTTTACAGGATTATTGTATTACCTACTCTAATTCTGGTTAAAGCTATTTTTTGCCGGGATTTGGAAATGTCTCATAAAAGAGAGAGAAAATAAGAGTATGGTATGCATAAGGCATGGTATAAGGAATGATGCTATAAAATAAAAAATAAATTTGATGGCACAACAGCTCATGAAGAACTAGGGCCTAGTGAATTACAACTCTCAACCATTCCTATGTGCGTGTCTGCAGAAATGGAGGGGACATATATACAGTTTATTGAGGAATCCGAGAGAAAAATTCAATCAGCGTCTTCTTTATTACAGTAATAAAAAAAAAAAACAAAGTTGTAAAATGGCTTGTTTTTCGAATATCTCTAGAAAAAATAATGCTATCGACTTCGGCCTGGTTTCATTCTATGCATAATGACGAAGTGAAAAATTGGTAATACTTAAAAAAAAAAAATTCAAGCCACAGTTGTTTGTTTTTTTTTTTTTTTTTTTAAAAACCATTCAAAATTGTTAAAAAATATTGAATATCTTGAGAACGCACAAAAGTATTAACTTTGGGTTAATTTTATTTAATACATAAAGTTATAGTTTATAATCGGAAGAGTTTGTAAAAAATCCAATAAACGTATTTTTCTAGGCCAAAAAACGGCTCGAATGTCTCGAGAACAACCAATGGGTATCAACTGCAGGATAATTTTAGTCTACCTACACACAATGCCATAATTAGTAGTTGATAAGGTTTGTAAAAAAATTCAATTGACGGTTTTTTTAGGCCAAAAAAACTACAAAAGAAATTGCTAAATTGTTGAAATTTATCGTGTCGCATATATTAAGCCTTCCCTTGATTGCACAACTGATAAGTTTTTCGAAGATTTTTATTTCGTAATTTTCTTATAAAGTTGTCGAGTTTCAAAAGGAACCAATGGGAAGTTATCAGTTTGGGTCAAATCCAGCCTCTTTTTATTTTTGCGAATATTCCATAAGGAACTACAAGATCTCATCAGAGTATGCATGAAGTGCTATTATATATGAGAGCTACAGTGCTAAAACTTTACTAATACCTCCTGCATTCCCGGACTAAGTAAGTAAGTAAATTTTGGTCTGGCAGTATTTTCACAGGTTCAGGGCTGCCATCTAGTTTTTTTTTTTTAAACTTACCTTACTGATGCAATGAATCTAACTGCGGTGTTAAAAACTACAGTACGTATTTAACGAAACTCCAAGGACACCACTGTTTAAAAAAAGAGACTTGGTGCGACCCACATTGGGCAACATCCCAGTCATTTGAAACTTGATACCAGATGTTAGTTTTTTGTAAGAAAAGAGACAGTTAAAAATCTTTTTGGGCTATTTGCTCTAAATACATGTGAGACGAAAAATATTTTTTAACAATTTTCAGCAGTTTCTTTTCAAATTTTGTTTGGTTAGAAAAAAAAACTTTCAATTGAATATTTTTTCAAACGCTTTCAGTTAACAATTATGGCATTATTTGTATAGAATAAAATTATCCTATAAAGTCAATATCATTCTGTGTTCTCAAGATTTTTCGATTATTTTTTAAATCGGAGTCAGAATGTGTAGAATAAAATTGAGCCGAAGTCGTTAGCATTATTTTGTTCTCAGTAGATATATTCGAGACGTACAAAATATTACAACTTTTTTTTTAAATTATTATTCAATAAAAGAAATCGCTAATTGATATATAGTCGAGGGCGACGAATAAAAGCTCAAAAACGTATGAAAGCGTACATACATACGTACCTGTAAAAACGATGGATTCGGATTCCAAGGACCTCGAAAAGTGGAGAGATGCTAAGTTTATCTACCTACGACAAAATCGGACCGATTATAATAAATTCTCATGGGAAGTTAAAAAACCTTCATAAAAAGCCTTAAAAAGACTAAAATTTTCGAAAAAAAAAATTACACAGCATTGAGTTAGTTACTTTCACAACCTAGTGTTGTTGCTTTGCAAAGCGTTAAATCAAGTTACTTTCATGCTTGCCTTATTTTCATCGGTACCAGAATTTACCAGAGTCCCAAGAGAACAACTTCCTAATTACTCTCTAGCCGTTTTTCTCTATAGATGAAATTGGTCTGGAGAATATAACCTAAGTGTCCTTTTGTGTAAAAGTATATTTAAGCCCCAACCGACACCCACCTTCCCCGTGTCGGTCGTCACCGAACAACTTACAAAAAGCGACGATGTAAAACCAATGTAATTAAAGACTACTTTCAGTTTTTGTAATGCTAACAGCCGTCGACCACAGCTGAAAACAGCAGCAGCGCTGCAGTGCAAATGCACTAACCACATAGCCAACAAAAGCAATATCTTCTCAACAGGATGCACTCGGGCAAAATGTCAAGCGAACTATATTAGGTACAGACACTAAATGGCAAGGAATCAAGTAAACGTTGATGAAGTTCTATTCGTCATTTTATTTTATTTTTTGTTTCTTTACCCCGAGCCCTTAGGGCAAACGACTGACCGACGGACTCTTAAAATAATTTTCACAAAAGTGAAAAGTTCGTTGCGTTAAATAATCCCCAGGCGAGAAATAAGCGAGGTATCCCATTAAATGTTTCACTCTGAGTCCAGACAATGTCATCCCACAGGAATTACACTTTTTGACTAAAATGTTAAATGGAACAAATCTACCGAAACTAATGAGTTATAGCCTTTGGGGGTGTTTAATTATGTGAGTTGAAGAAAAGGTGTCATACACGTAGATAATTTTGGCAAGGGAACATACATTGGATAGTTGTTGGCCTTGAGCCAAGATAATTTTTCATATCTCAACGTGTGTCACACGTATCCAATTTGACGTGACCAATTCGGGTAAATTAACTAGGTATGCCAGTTGGCACATTTTATAGTATTTTTCATTTTTTTTTTTAAATCGCTTTTCGTACAAAAATTGAGATTCGCTACACCTTGTTATAGTCAGGGAGGCTGCGTGGGAATTATTTAAGTTGTTAAGTATTTTTTTTTGTTTAAGTTGACCGCGATTTGTCTGCATTTATAAATCAGATGTGTAGGGATATCATGAAGCAGTATTAATTCAGGATTGGTATAGCCGAAAACAGATGTGCAGCTTTTTCCCATGCAGCGAAATTAGGAATAGAAATATCGTGCAGCAAAAGCTGCATGCAGAGACTGGAATATGCCAGCCCTCATAAGAACCTGTGTAAATTTATTTTTGCTGCATTGGAAAAAACTGCAAATCTGTTTTCGGCTTAAGAATATTCACAAAACTGCACGGCAAGGCCAAACAATTTTCGAATTCGGATTAGGAATCTGAAGGAGTGCCATTTACCTAGTACATAGATCCAATAAAACGAATTTCCATGGAGCCTGGTCATACCTTTAATGCATAACAAACGCGATTATAATCCGGCAAATTTCCTTGCTCTTAAACAACGAGACATGATAAAATAAGATAAGTTTTTCTCAATTATTGCAACCCAAGCATGTAGACTATAAGATGTGAATGAATTTTTAAAAATAAATCAGGTTAAGAATGATTTCTATCTAGGAATAATTCATATTAGAAAAGGAATCGATTTACGTGTTTATCAGAAGGTACGAGTAGCTATATATAAATAGCCTTAAATAAATGTTGTGGTACCATTTTATTATTTTCAAACAAACTGTTGTTTGCGAAATTAAAAGTGTTGAATTTCGACACAGGGCTTTACTAGTTTTAAGATTAAAGTCTAAACGGATATGCAGTGCATACTTTTTTGGTAGAGTGGTTTTTGTAATTGATTTTAGATTTGTGACTATTTTGCAATTCGACTTTCAGGTAGGAATATTTTTAGCATTTTTGAAGAAATTACCTCATTTTTTTTGGTGAAAAGTTTTATTTGAAATGTTTTATTTCAAAGTTTTTTCTTATTTTTGGTGCTATCAGTCTCACACCCTCTTTAGGGTGGCTTTCAACTTTTTTCAATAAAATGTATCCCATTTTCCGTTTACCAACTAATTGAGGTGGCTTTTTCATTGGGAACTAATATTTAATTTTTCACTACGGTTGTTCATAGTAAATATTAAATAATAAGGTGGGTAAAAGATGTAGGTAAACGTCACCATAGCCAGTTGTATAATAACTTTAACATGGAAAAATTGATAAACTTTTTAGTTATTGGTAAGCTATTCTCGCTTTATAGATCATACGATTTTCAAAATTTATCTGCAAAATAAATTTAGTAGTGTCGTATGTAAAACAAAGATATAATTTAGTTTAAAAATCTTCATTTGAATTTTTTGCGCAGTAAAAGTACACTTCATTACCTGGTCTATAACAGAACTATTGTAAACCGATAATTTTCGTTTTCTTAAAAATAAGTAGTTGATAGTTATTTATTCATTTATTTATTTATTTATTTATTTGCACATATGTATGTAGATGCTTACACATTAAGACTTTAATAGCCTTTTAGCAAGTGAAGCTTTGATTTGCGATTTCAAAATTGAACAACAATTTAATAAAAAGAAGATCGAGTTCGATTAGGGTCAACTCAATTTGGGGTTGACATAGGAAGAAATGTGTTTATTTAAGACATCAAATTATATACAGGGTGTCACCTAATTCGTGCACTACATTTTGGGGGATGATTCCCAGGATTATTCTAAAAAAATTTATGTGGTTATTTGACTCCCCCTCCTGTGGCTGGGGGTGCCAGTTCTGATAAATTAACTTAAAAATTGGCGTACCAAATTGATCAAAAATCGAAACTATCCATTGTTTAAATTGTTTTTTTTTTTTTATGAATCAAGCTCTGTCAGTAAAAACTTTTTGAGAAATTAAATTTTAAATTAAAAAATTAAATTTTTTTTGATGTATTTATTTGACCCCCCCCCCCCCCACCCTCCCTTCGGCTTCGGGGGGGGGGGCTAGTTCTGAAAATTTTACTTAAAAATTTACGAACAAAATTTATAAAAAATCGATTTTTTTTTTAATCAAGTTCTTTTAGTAAGAACTTTTTGAGAAATTATATTTTTCAAAATTTTGTGTAATTAAGTCCCACTGCTTGTTTCTAATCATGTGAAAAATCCTGGAAACCGAAAAAAAAATATAAAAGTACCTTTCGATTTGTTTTTAAACTCTCAAAAACTAAATAAATTGCTTGAATATTAAAATTAAACAGTGGCATTTAACTTCGGAAAATTTGGGAAAAAAATCAAATTGAAAAAAATTACAAGTTTTTACACAAATTTTGTTTTTGAAAGTTAATTTCTCAAAAACTATTCACTCAAACAAAATAAAGAATGAAATATTAAAGTTCAAAAAAGCTATAACATATCAGTCGTGTGAACTTCAATTGATGTTAAATAATTTTTTTACCATTTTAAATATTTTTTTTTAGAAATTAACTCCGTACCCAAAGAGCAATATATGTATGTGCACATAGACAGTCCAATCTAAGATCTACAAAACCAACTCTTCGACACAGGTTTTTTTTACACAAATTTCGACTACACTCAGGGAAAAGGATCGAGCCGAATCAAGCTCAATCATAACTCAAAACTAAGGTTGTAAAGGATTCATTCTTTTGTGAATGAAATTCTTATTGAATTTATTAAAGAGATGCATTCATTACAATCAAAAAGATTGCAATCATTTGTCCCCATTTATTTTTCAGCAATCAATCGAATGCAATATCTTGAACGCTTTTAAAATTTTAAACTATCTTAAGCCTCTTACTAAAATTTGATTCTATATTTTTTCTTACAGAACTTGCACCAAACTCAAACCATGGAAGGATGTTCGGCACCCCTAGTTGTTAAATTTGCCGATACACAAAAAGAAAAAGACCAAAAGAAACTTCAACAACTTCAAGCAACTCTATGTGGCAATGGTTTAACTACAAATCCAGTGTCCAGCGCTTCAGTGATAACCCGTTCAAATCCCACCGTCCAAGCTCTTACAGCACCGACATTTGCTCAGACTACACCAGCTATTGCTGCAGCTCCCTCCCTAATATCTGCAAATCCACCACAACAGACTTCACCTTATCTAGCAGCAGATGCATTGGCAACACCTAGTCAAATGCAATATTTTCAACAGTTACAAACATTCGGAATCCATCCACAATTTTTACAAGGTGAGTTAAAACTAAAAAAAAATTAATAAGAAATAAAAAAAATAAATTTTATTATTTTGATAAAAAAAGTTCTGTATACTTAAAACATTATAATGTAATACCAGATGTATACAGTTAAATGTGTTTGAATTCATTTCTGTGTTAAAAAAAAAAAGAAAAAAAATTGTGTAATTGTTTGATCAGACAGAAAACAAAATGTCCTTTTCTTTTTGTACTTTTTGTTATTGTTGTATGTATGTTTTCTTATTTTGAATCCTCTCTTGAGCACGGAAAGATCCTAAATCATCAAAAACATCGGCTCTTCATTAATGAATAATAAGGACTTACCAAAAAGTAAATTTCATTTGCATAAAAAGTGTTGGTTGAACTATTTGACGATCAATTTACATAAATTTCTTAGAATATACAAGAATATTTTTTTTTTATTCAAATTAAAACATTAAAATATTAATTGTTGTTTTTTTTTAAGTAAACATATTATAGCAAGTATGTATGCATATGTGAAAATTGAACTGATTTTATCAAAAAAATGTGTTACATAACTTTTGCACACGCCGCCAGCTCAGAATGTAAATAAAATGTTGATAGGTACTCAATTTATTCTTTAAATAAAGGTTCATTATACAGGGTGTTACCTAATTAGTATTTATATTTTGGGGGATGATTTCTGGATTGATTTCCACCCCTTGAATATGAAGGGGAGGGGGGGGGGGGGGGGCGGATTTCTGAAAAGTTGACTTAAAATGTAAACAAAGTTATTAAAAATCATAACTTGCCTTCATAAAAGCTATAACACATTATTGTGTGTGCTTTTCAGTCAACTTTTACGAAATCTTTTCCTATAAAATTTTATTCTTAGAATTATCCCAGAAATCATCCCGTAAAATATAGTGCATGAATTAGTTGACACCCTGTATAACTCATTTATGTAAAAAAAAAGAAAGGAAATATAAAAAATAATCTGATAAAAATACATAATCAACATCTTTTATGCTTATGAAATTCACCTCATTCTCGATTCTAATTTCGTAATTGTTTTGAATGGATTTTGTTTCTAAATATTGTAATAATTGTAATTTTCTGTGAGTGTGTGACATAATGTGGCTTTCCAAAAAATACAAAACAATAAATGTCCTTTTATCTTATTTGCTCCTTGTGTCCTTCTAAAAAAAAATAAGACAAAAAAATATACATTGCACTGTTAGATTGCATTTAACATATGTGTGGAATCTATCCTTCCTGCATATATAATTTTTGTTTTTTTTTTATTTTTTATTATAATATTCTCTGTTGTATACATTTTGTGTTATATTATTATAGTCCTGTTCCTTTCCTGCGTATAGAAGAATATTTTAAATGTCATGCTTATTCCCAACTTTATTTATAGTGTCTCAGGACTTCCACGAGTGATGAGGATAATTTTTCTTGCTTTTTCTCTGCTTTACTTACTGCTTACGTGCGTCAGTCGGTCGTCTCGTCCAGGATTTCATTTGAGTATATTTTTAGCTGCAAAGCTTTGTGTTGAGGTCGTGGCTAAATATTTCAATCGTTTATGTTAGAAAGTAAAGATATATAGTATATGAAAATATTGCATACATCCTTTAAAATCCTATAAAACAGTGTTGTTGAATTTAATGTTAGGGTTGTAAAAAAACTATAGAATAACGTAGCAAAAAAAATACATGTGTATGCAGAGAGGACAGAAGAAGGATGGACTTGTCGACGTTTCTATCTTCAATCATTTTAAGATTTACATATTTTTTTTCTACTTTAACGGTTATCCTTTTAACTTTTGTCATAGGACATGATATGATGGTTTTTAAAGAATAAAATTTCAGGGGAATATAGATGTAGTAGGCGTTTGAGGGTGTTGATAGTCTGTCTGGCGAGTCCAGTTTTTATGTAAAGAGTTAGAAGAGGCCATTAGTTCAAAATTACAACATGAAAAAATTGTCACGTCCTTTGAATACTAAATCATTTTGACGTGAAAACTGTTTGTATGATGGGTTTTGGAGAGTAGGAAGGTATAAGTTTATGCGACAGGAAAATATAAGTTTTACAAATAAAGTGGTTTTTGTTTTTGAAAAGTTAGATAATATACCCCAACCATCGACCTACCAGAATTTCGTGGGAGATGATGATTTTATCAAAGGATTTAAATAGGGGTTTTGAGATTACTTGAATTCTCATGAGGCTTAGCGATTAAAAGCAGCCCTTATCTGTTTTAAATAATTGCTTAGGTAAAGGATATGATCAAAGAAATAGTTTTAAAAAAGGAAAATGGGAAAATGCGTTTATAAACACAAATCATGTTTCAGTTTTTGAATTTGATTCCAAGACGAACGTTGGAGTTTGGTCAGCCATTTTTATCGGATAATTTTTCCATTTAAAGATACAAAATTTGAGGCAGATTTTCTTGCTCTATACAATGGCGAGCACGCTGCTTCCAGTCATGCAGATCAGAACAGAAACTCTTGCGCATACGTATCGTTTATCCTAGACCTAGTAAGCAAATATGAAACGCGTTTTTAAGTTGTTATTACCCAGAGCAGTCCATCACATCGAGGTATAGTGGCGCGTGACACAACTGTTCAGCTGAAAAACCAGTGGCGCATTTGGGGTTTTGCTGCCCTGGATTATTTTAAATTAGTCGTAAGAAAAGTAAATACAAAAAATCATATAATCTGGGTTATATTTTGAAGTAGTTGGAGTGAGCCTCAGGTCCAACAAACTAAAAATAAATCCCCAGCCCAAGGCCGTGTTCTTAAGCCAGGAGAGGGTGTTGACAGTCAATTTTTTTTTAGTTTTTCGCAAATATTTTGAAAACTAAGCGTATACATGGGAAAGTTTTTACCTACTACAAAATTAAATTTAATTAAATTACCTACAAAAACTCTTTTATTCATATTTGCACGGGGTAGAAAAATGTCAAGAAATTTAAAAAATCGGTTATTAGAAAACCCCCCCTTTCTCTCTTCCAACTCATCAGTGGAATGATTATAAATATATACAGGGTGTTCGGTATAAGGTGCATCAAAAAGCTAGAGCGAGTAGGTTGGGTTAATACGAGAAAAAAAATAGTATGGGATGGGGGTCTATTTCCCCCGTTTACGCGGGAAGGACAATTTTCTAAAAAATCGACTTGAAATAGAAAAAACATTGTTAAAAAACAACGCTAACACTTACAATGTCATGCTATACTTTTTTTAAAGCCAGAAGCTCGTTCTTTTATTTTCCCGGTTTTTTAGATTTCTTGGCATTTGTCTACCCCGCATCTCCCTTCTCTCAACGAAAATATGAATAAAAAAGTTTTTGTAGGAAATTTAATTTAATTTTCAAAATATTTGCGAAAAAACTTAAAAATGAACTCTTCTGGCTTAAGTTGGACCTGAGACTCACTCCTATCACTTAAAAATATAACGCAGACTGGATTTTTGCATTTATTTTATGATTTTAGCTTTAGGTCTTCATTCACTGGACTAAATGTGCTGGCACTGCGATCACTTTTTTTTTTTTTGAAACACAGAAAATCAATTCATCAAAGTAGCTTTTTTAATCAAAAAACAACTTAAAGTGAAAAAAACAAAAATTGTAGTAAAATTTCCCAAATGGTCAATAAAATAGTATATGTATACGCCCGGGTGAATTTTATCTCTTTTTATGGAACATCTTTTTTATTAAATTGGTAACTACATATGTAAATAAATAAAGACTATAATCCTTGCGGTCTGGTGCCATCAACGCAGCTATCTAGAAGTCGAAGGCTCTTCCTTTGAAATTACTTCTTATTTTTTATTTCACTCAAATTTTTCAATTTTCCTATCTGTAACAGTTTATTTTTGTTATGTTAATAAAAATAAAATTATGTACTTATATTTAATTCAATTATTCTTTATTGCTGCAATAGTTGAAAAAAATTGTGTACCTAACAGTTTTTAGTTTTCGTTTTTGTTAGTAATTATTTCTTGCTTTATTTAATTTAAGAAACTGAGTTTTATTTATGTTTTTTTATTACATCATATTAAAAACAGAACGCATACATTTTAAGCTTTTGATAAAAATGGTGAAAATATGTTCAAAACCATAAATCTAATTAAGCATGTCACTTTGCTTGGTTAAAGCCAGGGGCGAAATTATTTTCTGCGTTCGCCCCTGGTTAAAGCATACAAGTTTGAAAGTATCGATGTATTCAAAATAGTTTTTAAAGGCCTTTAGTCTACAATAATATGCGTTTCATTCCGGCGATCTCACTTAGTCAGTTAACTAGTTACCACCTGTTACGCAATTTCTGTTAAGGTCAGTTCATCTTACATAGATTTCATACAAAATATCTAGCGTGAACAATATCCAACAAGATTAGAATTCCTAATCATTAAAGTTGTGGCTTGGCATCCTGGCAATGTTTATACATATTCGAAGATTTTTTTTTAAATATAAATTCTATAAACTACTATACTACTAATATTAATTTCGATGTGCGTAATGTTAAAAACTAAGAATATTTTAGTAAAGAATTTTAAAGTTAGAAAACTGTTAAGTAGTACCGTGCTAATACTTTAACATCAGGCTGTTTAAAATTTTGCGCCATTGCTTTTATATAATTTGAGTAAAGCTGGTGGGTTGTGCTTGTGGGCATTTTCCTAACTATATGAAATGTATAGATAATGGGCCCTACCAATAGTCAAATTTAGTTACCACTTAAATATTTCAGTAAAATGGACCATAATGTAATGGGCTCTAAATAACAAACCGTACATGGTATTACCTAAATATTTACGTGGACTATTAATAATGAACCATATATTGAATTGACTCCAAAAAATTGAGAATATAATGTATGGTAAATTATTTAGGATCCAGAACGTTATGGTTAGTTTCACTGCAATATTTAAGTCATAACTAAATTTGATTATTGGTAAGGCCCAATGTCTTGTTTCACCGACATGTGACAAAAAGTGCAAATTTTTGGCGGCTTTACGATGAGATAGTAAATTGGATCCTCGATACCACTTCCATTCTCCGATCTACAAATTATTAGGTGAATAATTTTTTGTTTAGCTGTAAATATTTATAATTTGTCATTCAATGTTTTTTTATGTTTTTTTTTTTTTTTGATTTGTTTATTATTTATTATAAGTTAGCGAAGAACGCCCTAGAAAAGCAGTGAAAAGATCTTATATTATTTGCCATTCTGAATTAGTTGTGACTAATTTAATTTATTCAGTGTTTTCTATGTTTTTTGTTGGTGTTGCTAATTTTGTATTAACTTAAGGAAGCAGTCCCTGGAAAAGGTATATAAATTATAAAAATTGTGAATATTTTACTGCCTTACAATTTGACGTTAATTCGTCGAGAAGACGTTGTGATAATTTCAATTTTGTCGTGCAATGTTTTCTATGTTTTTTTGTTAAATTCTCTCAAAAAGGGGCTTAAATCTGTTATAGCGACGTGTTTATTATTAAATGTTTATTTATTTTACAAAGAAAAAAAAACATAGAAAACATTGCATGATAAAATTGAATACTAATTGAATACTGATTAACGACAAATTATTATCAAGCAATAATAAAAGAAGTTTTAATACCTTTTATAGAGGCTGCCTCGCTAAGTTGAAACCAAAGCAGCAATATAGAATTGTTCACAGCTATTTCAGAACTGATGAACAGCAAACTGTTTTTAAATTTTTATCATGGGGGTGCTTTGCTTAGTCGATTTGAACATTTCTACTTTGACAGTAAAATTTAGACCACATTATTTTGCGAGTTCATTTAGTTTCTCAAATCAAATACTCTTTCTTTGTATAACATAGGTCTTTAAATTCTCAAAAGCTAGTCGAGCTTAAGTATTTTGATAAAGAGTGGTGAAAAACCGATTTAAATACTGACCTACATATCGTCAGTTCGGAAGAAAAAGGACACAACTCAACAAATGAAATTTTTGACGTACCATTGCATTTTTGTGCATATGAAGTTCTATCAGTTCGAAAAATATCAGATTTTACTAAACTATTTGAAACTTAATGAGCTATTGCGTGGTCTTGATTTTTTAACACATGAATTGAAATTCAAATTTTGATTCAATTTTGTGTTGCCTATTTTGAAAAATGAGATTTTTTGAGTTGTGTCGTTTTTCTTCCGTACTGGTGATATGGTCATAATTCAAAGTGTTGTATTTTTCGGTAGTTAAAAACATCTTTTAACATAAAATCATAAAAATCCTACCACATTTTTCAGAACCTAAAGTTTGCGTTGCATGCAATATTATGGATTTGGCTACTGCAGAAACAAGGTTTTTTGCAAAACACTTTTTCAATCCTACGATATTTAAACTGAACATTATTATTCATTCAAAAATATCAAAAAATCCTCGAGAGTCGAGATTTTAACTGCATCCACTGTGTTCACAAAAAAAATCAAAAAATGTGTTAAATACTTTTACGTAAAGTGAAATTTCTGCAGGTTTATTTTGTTAAGTAGGGAGCGTTTTGAATTTTCTTCTGTGTTTAATTTTTATTTTCTCTCAAAAATAAAAAAAAGCTGATGTGGTTGGTACTTCTTTCAACTACTTTTCAACACTCACATTTTCATGTAGTAAAAAAAATAGCATATCCCTGATTTTTTTTTTGTTTCTACAAATTATTTTATCCAGGGGATAGCTATATAGTTCCAAAGCCATGCGACTATATGTTTAGAAACATAGCTGCTGCTGCACACTCTTGGAGATTGCGGGGTAAAAATTGTGAAGTCAACCTTATGGACGCTTAAGTGTAACCCACGTTGCGCTCCAGTTTCTCTCTTGAGTTTGTAGGTATACGTGTATATTATGCACTTGTATAAGCAGTATGGAACTGTAGCGCAACTTCGTCCATGATTTGTACAACAATGTCCATTGTTTTGGATTTTGTTTTCTGTTCCCCTCAAGTGGTTCTGCAGACGTGTCGAGGAACGTGAAGTAGGAGACCAAGTTGTTTTCGTCGTCCTTTCCAGAAAATAGTCATTCCAAACCCGAAGCCATTAAAATGCATTATATTAAGTACCTTTCCGTCCGCATTGCTGGTTGTTATTTTTTTTTATTATTTTTATTTTTTTTATTTTAAGAGTTTTCAATTGTCCTGTGACTTTAAATATGTATAGTTGGGTATGTATGTGTGTATGCAGGATATTTGTGTCTCTTGACTGAGGGCGAGGGTTCGCAAAAGCACCTTTTTTTGGTCAGTAATGATCTTTATCGTTGGTTGATTTTTTAAGCGTTACATATAAAAAGGTACCGACTTGGATGATGCCAGACGATGACGACGAATTAAGGAGTAAAATGTAAATTTCACTGCTGATCCTTATTGTATCCGCATTGAATTTTATTTAAAGCGAAATGTAATGCAGTAAAATTTTAATGGCGATTTTATTGAATCAGTCAAGTGGTGTTGAAATGTTGGAAGTTTGCGCGGAGTGGTGCGGCGCAGCGGCGGTGGCTGTTTTTTGATGTGGGATTTTCGAAAAAGTTGGGGTTTGTATTTTTGCTTTAATTTTATATTCTTAATGTTCCATTGATGTCTTACAAATGATATTTTAACAACACAGTTGAAATAAGGATACTGGTCTTTTGTTATTCATTTGTGATTTTTTAGGAAAATGGTTTGGAAGCATATGCTTACTAAGATTTTTTTTCTAAGTTTTCTATAGGCAGGTTAAGCTATTATATTTGTTATTTATTTATTCGCATGTCCCCTTAATCGATTAAATTACCTTGACATCAATAGTTTGTAACTTAATTGCATGGTTGTTCAATAAGTAAACAGACATAAAAGACTAACGCATAGCTTTAGTAAAAATCTAAATATCAATAGACACATTCATATGTACCGACATGTATACTGTACATATGTAATGAACCTACATAAATACAGTCGATGGCAAAATTATTTCGACATTGTAATAGGTACTCAAATCAGATAACTTCCATAAAGGCCCATAACTTTTAAAAAATAAATATTTTTTTGTTTTTATAGATAAACTATTTAATATTCTCGATAACGTAACTCAAAAAACGAAATCAAAATTCTAACGGTTTAGGGTAGAACCATAGGAGAGAAAATATGGCAAAATTATTGCTACGCTACATCACTAAATACCGGCAAAATTATTTGGAAAAGTGCTTAGAGTGTGTAACGCGAGTTTATTGAATTGACTATTCACGGTTAGACGATGCACTTTGTTATTGTTTACTATTTTGTGTCATCTTTTCTTCAGTCAAGTCGTTCAAATGGCTAGAACTAACGAACTAACCACGGAGCAGCGTGCGGCTATTGTAGCTGAATTTCAAACGGTTGTTTCGGCAGCAGAACTATATCACTAAATAAAAATACAGTCATAGTCCAATCTACTAAAAACAAAAATCAAAAAACGTGAGGAAATGTTAAAAATGTTGCCGGAATAGGAAAAAAGTGGCTACAACAAAAAGGGAAGACAACTGAATTATTCGTTCCTTTAAAAGTTACCCATGTGACAAAAATTCAAAATCTGCTTAGTAATTTTTAAATTTGATGTGAGATGTTCACGTTGAAAAATCTCAAGGATTATGAATAGTGTTTTAAATTTCTTAAAATACGCTATTTAAAGAATAAATGTTTTGCCAAGGGAAGATACAAAAATTGATAGATTTTAGCTTGAATCTTAATTACTCTTATAAGTTCTAGGTATTCCCATTATTATAATTTGAACTGTTGGCGTTAAAAATACTGCAAGGAAAAGCTATGTCCAACAAAACTGTCAAAAACAAAATTATTATATTTTTCGTACCGCGAGTAACAAAATTGCTTTAATATGATATTATGTCACTTAAAGAAAGTGTCACGATACCATATTTAGATCTGGCTTTAAGTCGCAAAAAATATGGCATTATGACACTTCACCAAAGCTTTAAAAGGCCATCCGTTCGAATATGGCCTCATGTCACTTTACGAAAGCGTCATAAAACCATATTCCGAAATATGGCCTTATGACACGGCACCGAAAAATAAAAACCTTCACTCTATACCGATTGAATTATTTCGAAAACCGTTATCTAAAGAAAAGTTTCAAAGTGTTTTTTGTGGGAAATTTCCTAAGCTACAATTAAGCCGTCAGCATTAGTTCTGTAAGAGTGATCATTAAGGAGATGTTCTTGAAAAAAACAGTTTTGAGGGGCCTTTGACCCCCTCTAAAATTTTTTGCGGTGCTCATATCGATGGTGACTTTTTACAATTTCTTAAGAACACTATCAGGAGGCTGTATTTCGGAGTCAAATGTCTTTAATGACTGGACTAATTTGTTAACTTTCACGAATTACAATGCTCTGTTAAGCAAGTAGGTTTCTGCGCACTTGAGGTAGCTAGAAAAAAATCTTATTGTGGTTTTGAAACCGAAATATTTTCTGGAAATTACTTCGACGCACCATATCATCCCCAACCTGAAGTACCAGATTTTCGTAGTGAATCTGCTTTTATGTACTTCTTTTGATGTGATCTCTTTGGATAATCTAGACCTAGAGCTATACCTCTCAGTTTTTCTCCTCCTTCTACAACCCTCTCTCTCACTATCAAACTCTATAGCTCACTCTATATCACTTTAGATATTGTAATTTCTGTTTATTTAGAATGTTGTTTTACATAAGAGACTAAACATTTCCTCAAATTATTTCATCTCTTCAGGGCAATACCCCGCTTCTTCAAAAGCAGACTTACGTAACTCAAAACAGCGTGACTAAAAGAATTAAAATAAATTCCACTTCACTATACCCGCAAGAGGATGATGAAATTCACAAAGTTAAAAATCATCACTTTTATAGCTTGTGTGACAAGTGAAAATATAATATAAACGTTGTGCATATCCACTTTTCTTCCAAGGACCTTAACTGTGCGTTTTTTCTTTACTCCACTACTATACCACCTCTATCGGGCATTTCGCATACATGTACAAATATTTATAATGCACATACACATTTAATATTTTGAGTTGGAGGATATAGCAAAGCTATCCTTGTGATCTTTTTGAGATGGAGGGTTTTAGCCCAAAGCGTTGTTTGTTGTTGTTGTTTTATTTTCTTCAATTTTTGTGTTTACAGTTTTTTTTTAACCTAACTCTTGTGAAAAAGAGTGCTGCAGTGTGTGCAGGACTAAAATTCAAAAAACACATATGCATGAGATTTATGCAAAGGAAAAAGAGCTAAACTGCTTAAAAGAAATGAAGTGCTTGTTATTCTTTTGAGAAAACCGCATACTCAACTATGTGTATTTACTTAAGAAAAAATTCAAAACAAAAGGAGCTGCGATAAGTTCATTTTGGTATATTTAACTATTTATTTTACATCGTGAGGTGGGTTGACATGTTATGAGGTTAACATACTTAGAATTTTTATTTTTGTTCAAAATTTTTTGAAGACTTAACAAAATTACAAAGATCAAAGGGATTGTAAGAAGTATATTTAAGGAGAAAATTGCTGAAATAGTCTTTTTCAAACTTCAAGAATGTGCACAAAAAAAACCTACAACTAGGAAGAACTTTTCTCAAACCACCAAACATTTAATATATTACCTAGCAGCGTGCTCTCTTATAAGTACCCATTCAAAAATAAATAATTTATTTTTTTTTTACTTACCCTATTCCACTTCTGATACTCGTGTATTAAGTGCAAATTCTGGTCCAAATTGAAAATTCTATGCATTCTATGTAAGTACCTATAAAATACAAATACAATCGATGTTATACATATAAAATTCTTATCCATATGTGCAAACCATAAGAATATAAGTTAAGGTTAAACAACGTTCTCTGAATTCGACTATTTTAAATTAAAATTTAAACTTGGAAAAATTGCAAATAAGGTTTTATGATTCTAACCCACTTCGGATTCTTTTATATTTCTTGGATATGACATTTTGAATTTTGAACACCGCATTTAAATAAAAATACTCATGATCAAACTATTTATTTGGAGCCAACATATTTTTGATATAAAGTTCGTTGCTCAGGAAAATTAGACAGTAAAATGAGATAGTAGGTCAAGCCAAACTACGAAAAAATTTCAACAGAGCTGAACTTCGGTAAAGAGCTTTATTTTGATGTTTTAAAAACTTTCTAAATAGTATCCCTTAATTTAGAAACTGGCTGAAATTTTAAAAGCGAGTTGGAAAGTGGTGAAATTAGGTTTTTTTGAATATGAAGGTAAAAGTTGGAGCTTATGCAATGAATTAGTTTTTTGTTCATACGCCCATAACTTGACCGAATGTCATCCGATTTGCTAGAGATTTTATTTTTTAGATTTATATTTTACCAGGCAAACTCAATTTATACCGAAAAAGTCAGAAAATTTTGATGAATCGAAACTTTCTTTGCTGAAAGAAATTCCCCGGGTGAGCTATGTAGTTCTACATAAAAAAAAAATTAGAACTCTTTTTTTTCTAAAATTAATACATTTTGAGGGAAACGCGCAGAAGCTGCATGTTGTAGCCAAACCAAATTATTAAAAACAAAAAACATGGCTTGTCAAAATTCAGCTTGCATTTTTAAAGCCGAAAATCATATTTTTCGATTCGGACTCGATTGCTCCGGTCCAAAAATATTCATACAAAAATGTTATGTTATTTTTTTTGCGAATATTCCACAAATCTGCTAAAAATCTTTAATAACTTTGAAAAATTTTATCCATTTAAAATTTTCTTCTGTATTGATGATATGTAGTATTCCCATCATGGAGTCTGAAAACTCTTCTTTTCAACTTCCACAAAGCCGACTTCAGCAAACATTATACCCCTTTCAACAACACTAATGTCAACAATTATAGGAACTTCATAATTCCTATCGATATAACTCTTTCTTTTTTCGTCAATTTTAACATGTCTTGTCCAATATGTTCCTTATACGGTTCAAGTTGTGTTTGAAACGAATTGCGAAATATATGTACTTAGTATAATAGAAATATAAAAATTTTACTTAAAATTCCAAACGCCTTAAAACAATTTTCACTGCCAACCAGCTTCCTCTTTTTTTTCAGCTTTATCTCTGAACTAAAGCGTTTTTAACAATTTGTAAATGTGAAGCGAAAATCTTATGAATGTGGCGTTAAATACCACAGGTTTCTGATAAATAGCCCCGACACACACGTCTCAAGTTTCTCTTAACATTTGTTCCCTTACCGTCTGTGATAAGTAAAGTTTACTGAATGATGACTTTTTACCTGGCCCTGATGGCATTCCAATAGGTAAAATGTGCTAATGCCATCTAAAAAACTTTTATACCAATCTTTTTCAACTCTCGATTTTATAGGCTTTTCCACTTCATTTGGAAAAAATCTTTTAATTTTCCAATATAAAAAAAAAAGAATTTAAGAACCAAAATTTGAAACTATCGACCGATTCCTAAACTCTCCGTTATCCCAAAGCTCTTTGAAAGCATAGGGTACGACTCCCTTCATTTCCAATTTGAATCAATTCCTGTTTCTCCTCGAACAACCACTTCTGTAGTGTACCTATCTTTATCGTTTCTTCTTTTTGTGATCTGGGATAGTATGTTATAAAAAGTTAAGCCAAACATTGATCTTTATTGCAAAAACGCAAATTCAACTCCTACGTTACCAAGTCTCTATACACCACATGGGTCATTTCCTTATTTTAAATATACTATACTGGTCTGATCTCCCTTTAAAATCACTTAATTTCTAAGAATATGGAGCATTGCAACGAAGATTTCCCCGACTCGCATTTCTAAAATTTGTTTTGGGTTCATCCTATTATTAATCCCCTTATGAAAATCAATTGCAATTAGTTGACTTGTTACTTATGCGCAATGTTGTCGCCATGTCACTGACATACTATTCAATATTCCGACATAATATTTATCGATCAACTTTTAGTGTTATTTTTAATTATATTGCATTTTGATATTGAATATTGTATAAGTACTCGCTTGTATAATAAGCTTAAATAAATAATTGGGGTAACTTAAAATTTAAATCGACTGTAGATTGAACCTAAACGAAATGTATTATTGACTATATTTTGAGTAGGCTCTTTTGGTCTATTTGAATTTGGAATGCAAATAAAAAACTTTATTCCATGGAAGAGCCTACTCAAAATATAGTCAAATAAAAAATTTTAAAGAATTGGTCAAACACACACAACGAAATGTATTATTGTTCGGTCCCCCTTTCTGACTAGTTTAGATACTTTTATAAATTCTTTTTTTATTTTTATAAATTCTTACAAAAAAATTCTTATAATGTTATTCGCGTAAAAACCAAAAATAAAATATCCCAAACACCTAGCGTGCTCGATATTGAATCCCAAATGATTATTTCGTTTTCTCTTTTAAATTGCTTCAACCAGGAAAAAGCAACCACTTTTTATGTCTCGACACAAGTCCTCGCTCTCTTTATTAAGGCTCTATAGATACAGTACAATAAATTGATTCTACTTTTGATAATCATCAAGTTTTGTATGCTACCTCATTCCGAAAATTCATTTAGCAAAATTCTTATTTTCGTTAAATAATTCAATCCCACTTCTGATAAGCATGATGATCATTCTAGAAACACAGACTAAAGCAAAAAAATATATCCGCTTCACTCTTTTCAATTAGCTGGTATTTTAAAAGTTTGCAAAATTTTCTGTAGTGTTGATCACATTGATTGCATGATTAAATTTTTGTTTGTGTTTGAAAAGAAAATTTGTTTGAATGTTTTTTTCTATATACCTATATGTGTGACACCCAAAAACTTCCATTCCAAAGAAAACATTTCCTTTCCCATTACAAAATAAAAAAAAAAAGTAAGAAAAAACATCCTTGTGCTGTATGTACCCACTTATTTGAAATTCGGAAAAAAAAATTATTATTTTAGTTTTTGCATTTTTATGTATGTATGTATGTATGTATATTTTGAATTTTGATTTTCTTAGTTATTGTTGTTTTATTTATTAATACATTTTTTTTATAAAAAAAAATTTTTGTAAATGTAAATAATCCATTTTTGGGTGTGTGTTTTCTTCTATGTTTTATATTTGTTGATTTTTGGTAATGTCTCTTGCGACTCTGTGGTCATTAAAAAAAAATACAAAAAAAAAATCAAAAAAAAAAAAAAACAAAAAAAAAATATGGAAATATAAGGACTAAATTTCCCACCGGATCACAGTGCAACAGCTTTATCGGCTGCGACCGGACTTATTGCACCTATGTCCATGCAGAGTTTGGTCTCGTTGAATGCTCTAAATCCGTCACAGCATCAATTTCATCATCCGCACCAGCATTTGACGCATCAGCATTTTAGTGCCGCCGTTCCAGCTAGTCCAACACAGCCCATTCCAGCACAATTGGCAACCACACAACCTGGATCGACAACATTATGTAAGTAATACAAATATTTTATTTTTAATTATGTTTTGCATTTTTTTTTTTTCAAATTTTATTTTTTTCATGAGAAAAATTATATTTATATTTATTTTTGACTAACAACTTCATAGATTTGAGCGAAAGCTAATTTTCAGTATTTTGACAGAGATGAGTTTTTGATTTTTTGGCAGAGGCTGTTATTGCTTGGGGTGATGTTTTGCTATTTAAATGAGCTTGTAGTTCTTCAACCATAAACTTATTTTTGATGCTTAAAACTAAAAATTGATTTCAATTTTTTTGTAATGAAGATTTTCCATGTTATTTTATTTCTTTTTTATTTTTAATAAAGCTGTCAAATGTGTTAATAGTACACGAATCACTTTGAAAGGGTTTTTGGGTTGGTTTTAATTTTTTTTATTTTATTTTGTGAAACTAAAATTTCGAATTTTCTGGAAATTAAGGAAAAATATTCTAGAATTGAATGTTTTTGCAAGTGGTGGGGAGGTGCTAGAATAATTTTGGTAAAAATATTGAACAAAGAACAAAAACAATAAATAATTTGTTTCCATTAAAGTTTATATTGCGATATATGCGTAGGTATGTATTAGGACAAGTTTTAGATTCGTAAAATAAATAAAAACTTGATAGAGAACACGAAAAAATTTGGTCCTGTCTATCTGTATCGATTGTCGATCTACAGCCTAAAATAAGTTAAGCTAAGCAAACTTAGAAGTAAAGATGTCAAATTTATTTTAGCGCCTGCCATGTAATCACTAAGAATAAGCTTGTTTAATTCGAAAACTTTTTAATCGATTTCGATTAAAAAAAAAATTGTTTAATTAATCTACGTTATGGCAAAAAATAGTTTTTTTTTTTGTTTTTTGAATTTTTTTTAAGGGTTCATTGGATTTAATAAATTCTTTTGAATTTGCAAAAGTATCAAAAAATTATTGCAGAATTGAATTGAATAGAGTTATTCAGTCACCAGACAGGCGTCAAAAGGTTTCTTAAACAGCTAGGTATGAAACTTCTTTTTTTTTTTTTATCAAATGCGGGATTCAAAATGTGAGATTTTAATTTGCTAAATTTCGGTTAATATTTCATATTTGCGAGATTTTTGGATGCGACAATGTAAATGCGAGATTGTTAAAAGCGTGTTAATTAATAATAACTAATAATTGAATCTTCTTCCACCTCAGGATGGTTGGTGCCCACCTAGATCTTCATAAGAAATTACTTTTCCCATCCAAATAATAGCTCTTCTTTTACCATTGAACCGCACTCAAGATACCATAAAATTTGGTGTTTTTTGATACCAATCTTTGTTTATATGGAGCCTAGTCTTTTGGCTACAATTGCAGATTCCACTGTTACGGTCACAAATTAAGCTTGAATGATAGTTATTATTATCATTATTAATTGTGGGAAATACATAATTAAACTTTTTGTTAATATAAAGTTTTTTTCAACCTATTATCATACTGATTTATGAATTAATAAGAACACCGCCTCCATGTCCATGTCTCAATATTTTTGAGCAAATCCATAAAAAAATCTTATAAAAATAGTAACGCATTAAACTTAAGGCATTATTGATTTACATACATATGTATATACTTTATATATTTACTTTATATTGTGACAGTGGATATTTGGCAACTAAAAAATAAAACCTTACAAAACAATTGTGATAATGTTCACCTCAATTTTTAGTACATATCAAAGTATCTTTCATTTCAAAGTGTTTTTCATAGCCCAAAATAAAAAATTCATCCTTACAACAGGCTTATTCATAAGCACATTTTTAACCGAAAATTTTGCTACGGACACGAAACCAACCGACCGAGCAACGCGATGCAAACGTGCTCATCAAAAGCAGAACCCGAAACAAGATATTATATCCTCGATAAGAATTTTTCATCGTAAAAATTCCAATATTAAACTCTGGCAACAAACAAAAGACAATAAAATGTTTACAGGTACAAATATACAATTCCTACAGGATGAAGTCAGAATAAAATACGAACAAAAAATGAAAACAGAAACAAAGAGACAGAAATTCCTCTGAATCAGCCGAATGTCCTGCATTTATACCCTTACCTTACCTACCTATACCTGTGTGTCCAAAAACACGTCCTTGTTTTAATAAAAACCCGACAAAAACCCACCCCACCCATCTTTCCCCTTTGATACCGATGGCGAAAAAGAAAAAAAATCGTTGTTACCTTTTTCATTTTCGTTTTATGACGAGGTTATAAAAGGACACAATCAAATTCATGGAAATATTTAGAAATATCCTTTTTATTCTCGATTTTTTTTTGCAAAGCTGGATTGGTTTACTAGAGATGGAAAGATTCAATTTTATACAAAGCTGTGCTACATAAAAAAATAAGGTTATTATCTCTAAAAGTAAAAACTTTCATTTTTTCCGCATACATATGTAGTATAATGGTTCCACAAAATGTGCCTGGCATGTTAACCCTGTTTTATGAATCTGTGTAGAAGCTATCAATCCATATGTATCAAATATCTTTTTTTAATTTTTTCTTGTAAAGAGCTTATAGTTTTTTCAGGTACTACTTTTTTGATGTTTTGGTACAGAATTTTAATACATACGCTTATTTCAAGATTATATTCTACATATGAATTTATATATGTAGGTATATGGAAATTAAAAAAAAAATTAAAATTAAAACAAGGACTGCTTTTTTAATAAAACAAAACAAAAATAATCGGATCACAGACCCATTTGCTGAAACAAAACTTAAATATTTATGTTCAACTTAAAAGATTATTTTTTACATTTTCCTCAGCGTAAATTGTCACGTTAAGTTTTTATGATGAACCTAAGTATTTAAGTTTCGTTTCAGCAAATGGCCTTTATTCTTACAGCAATAAAACTGGACAAATATAAGAAATTGAGCATTAAAGGTTTGAATTTTTACGAACATTTTGTTAATAAATACAAACACACTACTGAAATAAATCAGCCAAGAACAAGACTTAGCATTACATATTTAATTGGACTTGTTGAATTAATAATTATACATAGCTTTTAACGGTTTTTGGTCCACAAAAATTGGCGTTTCGTCCCAACGATCTCACATGGACTCTCACTTGGTTAACTAAATCAAATTTAAGCCAAAATTATTAGAGGCGTGTTGTTAGACCAATTAAAAAACAAAAACTGATAGAAAGATATTTTGACTCTCTTCTACAGAATCAAAATTAATTTCGGGCTTTAATGAATTATAACAATTCAAATCATATTTGTTTTAGTTCGCATTGAATTTTGCTACTCTGCATGGTTTAAGTGCTGTCGTCTATCAAAAAAAAATTGCGCTTAAGTTAAGATCAATTTGAAGGTATGAAAAGTCTTCAGAAAAGTACCAAAAACTATAATCTGGCTTCCATAGAATGATACGCACCCTTTAATAATCTGTCACTTTCTCACAACAGGCAGTATCCCTGACAAAAAAAAATGTCTCCTAAGGCGGAATGGCAGTCCAACGAATTAATAAGATTCTTATGAGTGGATTATGTATGACTATTTTTGTTATTTTCGTCATGTGATATAGAAAACTTAAATTCCAGCATTCGACTGAATCGCACGAATAAAATTTTTATCAAAATCGGTAACCGATGTTACAGCCAACTTTCACTTTGAAAATGATAGTGCTAAAAAAAGTTAACATCTGCACTAAAGCAATCGAGATATTTTATTTAAAATAATTATCCAATTGCAATAAATAAACATGTCGTTAATGGTTTTTTGATATAATATCAATAAAATAAAAAGTGCGTATACGCCCAAGTGTACCATTGTTTTATCTTTCAGTTTTAAAAAGAATCAAACTATGGCATAATGTAAGGCTGGTTAACAGTAACATCGAAAAACTTCACAGTTGGAATAACCAAAGTTTTTGAAAACAAAAAATTAAATTTCAGAAATTTTTCTCCCTATAATCCGTTCATTGGTTTAATTATTTGACACTCAAACAACAACATGTTTATATGAATCATTTTGCTTCATAAATAAAAGATTTGCTGCCTTGACTCTAGTACCTACCATTTATCGGATCAGTAGATATAGAAAAACTTTTTCCATGAATATATGCTTAAATTTACCAGTATTCATGCTGATTGAAGTCAGACGATGTCGGAGTTAACTAACGTGTAGTGTAACCAACATACCTGGAAAATACATACCCAAAATCGGCCTTGAGATTTTGATCAAACATATGATTGCTTCAATATAGCTTTTAACGGCCTTTAGTCCATGAAAATTTTTGGCGTTTCGTCCCGGCGATCTCACTTGGACTCATCAGTTGACTAGTGAGGGCCTTGTCAATACGCAATTTCCATTAAGTTCAGTTCATCTTACATAGATTTCATGGTGAATACCTAGTGTGAACTATATCTAACCAGATTAGAATTCCTAATCATTAAAGCTAGAAGTTTTTTGTGCCCGTGGCCTGGCAATGTTTATATACAAAGATTTTTTTTTTTTTAATAATACAAATTCTATATACTACTGAAATAAATCAGCCAAGTAGAAGACTTAGCACTATTTTATTGGACTTGTTGAATTATTGATTCAATATAGCTTTTAATGGCCTTTAGTCCATTAAAATTTTTGGCGTTTCGTCCCGGCGATCTCACTTGGACTCATCAGTTGACTAGTGAGGGCCTTGTCATCATATGATTATTATGATGAAAGAGGCACGTTTTTTCGTTTGAACCTGGACCTTAACACCCTAATTTGGAACTTCAGATTTTTAGAGAATTCACTAGAAGCAAAATTGAATTTCAGCTCTGAAAACTATTATGAACAAATCTGTACAGGGTGATTCACTTAAGGTGTGACAAAGAGCTAGAGCGTGCAGGCTGAGTCGATATAAGAAAAAAATCGTATGGGGGGGGGGGGGTTATTTCCACCGTTTAGGCAGGGCGGGCAATTTTCTAAAACATTTACTTAAAACAGAAAAAATGACATAATATACTTTTTTGTAAAGCCAGAAATTTTTTTTTTATTTTTAAATAAATATGTTTTAGGCAATAGTTTTTGAAATATTAACTCAACTCAAAGCTAAAAAAAAAAAAAAAAAAAACAAATGAAAACAAAATTTTAAACTGATTATTTTCAAAATTCACTGTAACTAAATACTAGCTTTGTTTTCAAAATTTATTTTATTAGTTTTAAGTTGAAAACATCGACAGACACGGAAAAATAGCAACAAACAATAACTCACCAATTAAGTACCAACGCGAAACACCATGCTAACGAACAAAAGAAAACGATAACTTCCTCAAGCCGGCTTGCCACCGTGAGGAAAGTAGGCTTAAACCCCCCAACACACATAACAAAATTGACAAAATTAACCAAAAACACCATAAACATATGTTCATTGAATGTAAGAACATTATCTACAGACGAAAAAATGGAGGAATTAAAACAAGCTATATCTGACATTGAATGGGATATTATAGGACTATCTGAAACAAGAATACATGGACAACGAATATTTGAAAACGATATCGGCATATTTTGCCACATAGGAGAGACCAAATGACTACATGGAGTTGGCTTTCTAATTAAGAAAGAACTAAAAAATTATATAAATGACATACATTTATTTAACGAGAGAATTTGTAGTATTACTCTGCAAATCAACAACACAAAAACGACCATAATACAAATCTATGCACCAACAGACAAAGCTACCAACGATGAAATTGACTCATTTTATAACACACTTGAGAAAGCATATCAAGAAACAAAAACGGAGGTTATGTATGTTATTGGTGATTTCAATGCAAAGATGGGAAAGCAAAACGAAGGAGAAGAACATATTATTGGAAGATTCGGTTATGGAAAAAGAAATAGAAGAGGAGAAAAACTTTTAGATTGGATGCAAGGACTAAACTTAACCTTTGCAAACTCATGTTTAAAAAAAAAGGACAAATTCAAATGGACATGGATATCACCAGACAGAAAAACGAAAAACGAAATTGACCTTGTATTGACAAACAAAATTAAGACGGTAACGGATGTTTCAACTATAACCACGCTTAAATTTGACAGTGACCATAGAATGATACGCGCAAAAGTAAAAATCAACCACATTACAATGAAAAGAAATCAACAAAAATATTTTACTCCAAAAGAAATCACAGTAGTAGCCGTGGCGTGATGGTTAGTGCGATGGACTGTCATGCCAGAGGTCTAAGGTTCGATCCCCAGCCTCGCCATCTATTTATTTAAAAGAAAAACGGCTACTGCCTCTTGCGAGGAATTGACAAATCCTCCAAGAGTATCTCCTGTCACAGAAAAGTGCCGCTCGTTAGCCGTTCGGATTCGGCAATAAACTGTAGGTCCCCTCCATTCCTGCAGACACGCACACAGGAATGGTTGAGAGTTGTAAGTCACTAGGCCCTAGTTCTTCATGAGCTGTTGTGCCATCAAATTTATTTATTTATTTTAAAAGAAATCACAACAGAACAGAAAAGAACATATAATGAACAACTTGAAAATAAAATTAGTAGAATTATGAATACACCCTTTACAGCGGAAAATATTCAAAATATCTATGACACCCTTGAAAATATTTTGAAGACTACAGCAAGAACCACAATTATGAAACAAAAAAACACAAAAAATGAAAAAATTTCACAGAACACAAAAATGCTAATTAACAAAAGAGAAGACTTGAGAGCTAAAGAGGATTTAACGGAAAATGAAAAACAAGAGTTGAAAGAACTAAGGAAAACTATAAAAAGCAACACAAAAAAAGACATACAAGTATATAAAGAGACGAAGATAAAAGAGATAATAGAACAAACAAAATCAATTAAAAAGACAAAACAATTTTTAAATGACGACAAAGAATGGATTATATCTATGAAAAACAACACAAAAAGGAAAACAAAAAGATTTGACATAAACAAAGCAGCAACAGATTTCTTCGAATTATTATTTTCATCAACTGACCATACACCTGACAACATTAATTTAGTCAATAACTATCTCAACGACAGCGGCGAATTATTAATTTTCAACGAAGACGATATAACATCCTCCATAGACAGCTTGTGAAAAGAGAAAAGTGCAGGAAGTGACGGCATAGAAGCAGAAATTATCAAATACGGAAAAGAGACACTTACTAATATACTAACCAAACTTTATAACGCCATCATTAGAACGCAACAGATACCAAAGCAATGGAAACACAGTGTTATTACATTGTTGCATAAAAAAGGTGACAAAGAAGATATAAATAACTACAGACCAATTAGTCTAATATCGACAATATATAAACTCTTTTCAAAGACTTTATACAAAAAGATAAAATTTTCTCTCAATGCCAATCAGCCCAGAGAACAAGCTGGATTCAGAGAGGGGTATTCAACAACTGACCATCTACAGACTATAAACCAAATCATAGAAAAATTTAACGAATATAAAAAACCTCTATACCTATTATTTATTGACTTCAGCAAAGCTTTTGACTCTATAGAACACAAAAGCATATGGACAGCACTGACAAATCAAACTATTAATCCACTATTCATTCAAACTCTGAGAAATATATACCACAACAATATCGCAATGATAAAAACGGACAAAATCGGACGAGAATTTAAAATACAAAGGGGAGTACGACAGGGAGACCCTATATCTCCACCCCTATTCTCAGCAGTACTGGAGGAAATTTTTCGAAAAATGAACTGGACAAATAGGTTTGGAATAAATATATGGGGAGAGAAGCTGAGCAATCTAAGATTTGCAGACGACATAGTCTTACTTTCTGATACTCCAGAAGAAATCGAACTAATGGTGAACGAACTTTCTGCAGAATGCAAAATACACGGACTGGCATTAAATTTAAACAAAACCAAAGCAATGACGAACCACATAAGAAAGGACATCAAGATTAAAAATGAAAGCATAGACTATATTGATGACTACGTATATCTAGGACAGCTAAAATCTTTTATAAACCAAGAAGAAAAGGAAATTAATAGACGAATAACGAATACTTGGAAGCAATTCTGGAACATCACACCCATTTTGGACTCAAAAATCAGCAAGGACACACAAAAATACATTCTTTACTCTACCATTCTTCCAGTAATGACATATGGACTACAAACAATGGGACTTACATCAAATTCTCTAGAAAAACTCAGAATATGTCAAACCAAAATAGAAAGACGACTACTTAACATAAGGACTATTCAGAGAATCAAAAACGACGAAATAAGAAAAAGAAAAAACATAATAGACTGCATAGAAAGAGTTAAACAATTGAAATGGAGCTGGGCAGGTCACATATCAAGAATTGAAGACAACAGATGGACAAAAATTACAACAAAATGGACCCCGCCAGAAGATACAAGACGAAGAGGACGACCAAAGAAACGATGGATAGACGATCTTAGACAATTTAACAGCAACTGGTACAATGACGCAAAAAACAGAGATATATGGGCAGCAATGGGGGAGGCTTATACCAGATGGACTTAAATTGAACATACATATGTACATATCCTTAAAATACAACAAATGTAACTTTTAAACTTTAAGATAAATTTTTATTTAAGAACAAAACATTTACCTAAAAATCTAAAATGTATTATATAATGTATGTACCTATTTCGAAAACTTATTATATTATATTGGTGAATAAAGCTTTTAATAATAATAATAATAATAAGTTGAAAACAGAAGGCCGTAACTTAGGTTATTTTCAAATTTCTCAAAAACTAGAATACATTTTGACATCTAGTTTTTAGTGTTTGACTTAATAAGAGCATTGAATATTAAACACAAAAATACTACTTAATACCGTAAAATTTAAAAAAAAAAAAACAGTTTGAACACAATTTAATTTTGTTTCTTCAAAAATTTAAGTTCGAACTTATCTTTGAAAATTTGTTAACTAAAACAATTTAATTGAAAAACAAAATAAAATCAAAGATTTTAATCTATAGCATGTTGTTGTGACGATTACAGTTGTTTTTTAATATTTTTTTTTCTGTATTAAGTAAATTCTTTTAGAAAATTGCCCCTCCCGTTACTTTTTATTTTCTCAAAAATTGAAAAAAAAACATTTAAGCATTCGGTTTTCTGTTTTTGCTTATATAAACTAATAAGACCATTGAGTTTTGAAAACAAAATTAGTACTTAATTACGTACAATTTTGCAAAAAATCAGTTTGAATTGTTTTTTTAAATTTTTTTTTCAAATTTTGAGTTATAAAATTAATATTTCAAAAAATATTCCCTTAAATAGTTTTATTCAAAAATAAAGATAAATAAAAGATTTCTGGCTTTAAAAAAAGGTGTATAAAACAAAATACCAACAACTGTTTAAAATGGTACCGTTAATGATAAAGTTAAAAATACAAAACAAAAAAAAAAAACGATTTTCAACTATCTTGTTTTTTTTTTTTTTTTTTTTTTTTTTTTTTATAATTTACGCGCACTCAAGGGAATTGGTACCCTTAACATGTCTATAATATGTCAGAGACACAGTGCGAGTATTAGGTAAGGCGGAGGGGATTTAAAAGGAGATGTCGGTGTACATTGGTCTTGAATTTTTGAATATCACAATGAGAGGGAAAGACAGAGCTAGGAAGGGCATTCCACATTCGCGTAGTACGGCTAAAGAACGAATCCCTGTATTTGACAGTACGACCGAAGTTGGGCTCAAGGGTAAACTGATGGGCATTCCTAGAAGCGCGAGTATTACGGTTGAATTGTTTAAGGGGAGGAATGCAACTGGCTATTTCACTAGAGCACTGACCGTAGAAGTAACGATAAAAGAGAGAGAGACATGAAACGTTACGACGATGTTCGAGAGACGTAAACGATTCTATAATGTTCCTATCTCCAATCATTTTAAAGGCTCGTCTTTGAATATTGTCCAAGAGGCTTAAGTAAGTTGCTGGAGCACCAGCCCAGAGATGGGAGTTATACTCAAGCTTTGGTCGTAAATAACTTTTATAGATAATAGCCAGATCAGAAGGGGAAAAAAATTTCTTGCATCTCCGAAGGAAACCTAGACATCTTGCGGAATTCTTGGCAACGTTGAGTATGTGTTCGTTCCACAAGAGGTGGTTTGTGATACTCATACCAAGAATCGCAAGTTGTCTGGTTTCTTCGATGCAAGTGCCACTCATGGACAGTGGCAAGGGGGGTAAGTCTCGCTTTAACGACAAAAGACAGCATTGAGTTTTCGAAGCATTAAATTCTACGCGGTTATTCATTCCCCATTGTACAATGCTATCTAAATCAGAATTTAATGAACTAATCATATTTTGCCGTTGCTGTTCCACATCCGAAGAGCAGGGATGTGAATCAGGAAACGAATACGAAAAGCTAAGGGTACTATCGTCAGCGAAACAGTTTATTGGATTAGAAGTTACAGACAGAAGATCATTTATAAAAATGAGAAAGAGGGTTGGGGACAGAACGGAGCCCTGGGGCACACCAGCATTTATGCTGTGGGTTTCAGACTTGAATCCGTCTAATACAACTTGTATAGAGCGGTTCGAAAGAAAGTTTCTAATCCAACGAAGAAGGAATTCATCAATACCGAAAGCACGCATTTTCGATAAGAGAGCAAGATGCCAAACTTTATCAAATGCCTTTGAAATATCAAGTGCAATAATCTTACTTTCTCCAAAACGATGTAAAGATTGGTTCCACTGTTCGGTGAGATAAGCCATCAGATCACCAGTGGACCTATTGCTGCGAAAGACGTACTGCCGGTCATTAAGAAGCTTTCGGTCCTCGAGATATTTCTTAAGCTGATAATTTATCAGCGTTTCCATGACCTTGGAAAGAAGGGACGTAAGTGCAATCGGTCGGTAATTGGAGGGTGAAGAAGATTCGCCTTTTTTGGGGATTGGCTGGACAAATGCTGTTTTCCAACTGCTCGGAACAAGCCCAGAAGAATAGGATAGATGGAAAAGCTTACGCAGAGGTTTTGCCAGCGTGGAAGAACACCTCTTCAGAACAATGGCGGGGATACCATCTGGACCAGCGGATTTATGTGTATTGAGATCCTTCAAGGCTCTCGCCACAGAACGAGTGCGAAAGTAGATTTGTCCCATTGAATCGTTTACGCGCTCAAGAACCGGGGGAGTCATGACACTATCTGGCAGCGTAGAATTTGCGGCGAACTGCCTAACAAAAATGTTAGCTTTCTCCAGAGAGCTAACGAAAGGAGTGTCATTGACAACGAGCGTTGGAACCGAGGAAGACGAAGTATTCCGAATGTTTTTTACAAATGACCAAAAATTTTTACTACTTGTGGGACATTGTAGTATTTTCTGCCTTAATTTTTGGTCATGTAAAAATTTGGTCCGTCGAATATGGGCGTTGCAGGTCTTCCTGGCTTGTTTGAACTTTTTCCGGTTTTCCTCAGTGGAGTTGGCTCTAAAACACCGGAAGCTTTCCTCTTTAACCCTAATAACCTCTTTACAGCTCGAATCAAACCATGATTTTTCTTTGGGTCTGATGCTCTTAGCCCTATTCGGGATAAAAGTTCTCATTCCCAAAAGAATCATATTAGTAATCATATCTGCACTGGAGTCTACGTCACTACCGAGGAAGCATAGTGACCAGTTAAAGATCCTGAAAAAATTGTTGAGGCCGTCCCAGTTGGCTTTCTCGTATTGCCACACGGTTCTCACAGGAGCTCTTTCTCTAACTGGATTGGTTTGACACGAAAAATTTGCAGAAATGACACTATGGTCAGATGTGCCTAGAGGTGTTAATACACTGATAGTGTATTTATCAGGGTCAGAGGTAAGGAACAAGTCAAGAGTGTTTTCCGCTCGACCATTAACGTCCGATATTCGAGTGGGCTCGTTGACAAGCTGAGTGAGGTGGTTAAACTCAGCAAAGATCTCAGCACACATTCCCTCGGGTGTTGTCTGGCCCGAATGGAGAAGCCAAGAAGAATTGTGTACATTGAAATCGCCCGTAATAACGATTTCAGTGTGAGGATAAAGGGAAACAATTCTTTGGATGGAGTCGGACAAAGCATCAAATTCGCGGGAAGTTGAAACTCTGTCCAGATTAGGGCTTCGATAAAGAAAACAATAATGAATGATGTGTTTGTTCACCGAGAATTTGAACCATAAGAAATTAAAAAGGGGATTGGTACTAGGACCATATTGAGGTTGGAATTGGTAAGCAACATCATTTCTGATATAAACGGCGAGACCATGGTGGGAAAAGAATAAAGGCATTTTAGCCGATTTTGATAAATTATTTTATTCAAGAGGTCTTTTTAAACTTTAATAATATTGCATATAAATATATAAAAAAATACTAAAATAAAAAAAAATAAATAAACATTTTGAAAATATTAGCAAATTCTTATAAAATCATTTATTTTTTATTTTTAAAATTGTCATACCAATATTTTAAATAAATAGTGTAAACCAAATTTTATGTATGTTCCCACATTGTACAAGGCTGTCAGCCAAGTTAAAAGAAATAATGGACGGCGATCCAGGTTCAGCATTTTGTGTTACATACAAAAATTAACTTACATTAGTCAAACAGAAAATGATGAGATACTAGTTCAAAATAAAAAAAAAGAAAAAATGGTTCTATAATAGGTGCTTATGATATTTGCTCCCAGAAAAAGTGGTTTTAAAACAATTTTCTTAAAGGTACCGTTAATTTTGGCTAACAGAAAAATGCTTCTTAAAATCTATTAGATAATGTTAAAAATTGACCCAGTCATTTTCAAAATATTAATTCTTCATTTAATTTATATAAAAAAATTAATCAGAATTGAACTGATAATTTTTTTGAAGGTGCGTGCTATTAATATCCATTTTGGGGACAAAAGAATATTTCATCAAAATCTTATTTTCTTAAAATGTTAAAAAAATATATGGCAGTGTTGAATGCGACCAAAGTTAAACCATCGAAAAGGGCCCCTTAAACCCCCAGTAAACTGTGAGAAATAAATACATAAATTTGTGATCCAGTTTGTTTTATTATCATGATCTGATCCAGATCAGATTTAGTGGAAAATAAAATGCAGCTATTATTATACTTATATAATCGATAATTCATATACTCTTAGGAACTACTTTTATATAATCCAAATATACGAACGAGATAGCAGGGTCCACTAAATTACAGTCTGAGATAGCAAACGTTACTAAATTACAATTTAAGATAGCACACGTCAATAAATTACATTCTGAGATAGCAGACCAGACGTCACTAAATTACAATCTGAGATAGCAGACGTCACTAAATTACAATCTGAGGTAGCAGATGTCACTAACTAAACACGTTAAACCTTGTCTTCCACCGTCAACTCTGGAGCCTAAGTCTTTCAAAAGACAGACTCACCAAGTACTCTGGCATTGGTACTAATTTCTACTATGGCAGATCCCAATTTTCCTCTGTTTGTTAACGATCTCTTATACTACATAGTTTGGTTGAAATTGAGTGTGAATTATAATTTGAAAGAAAAAGTATTCTTTCTTATGTCAGCGATGGGTTCGCTGGTATGACCAGGGGTGTAGAGAGTGTTGGCGGGTACTTGTTTTGGTTTCATGCTCATTTCTAGTCATGATAACGGTGCTTCGGGTTTGCTTTGCAAACAATTTAATAAACGGCGGCGGCAGGAAAGAGGGTGTAATGCATCATTACAAGACAAACTATGTTGATCGGTGGAAAGCCATCCAATTCAGTCTGCAGTCTGCAAACCTTTTGGCATCACTGGCGATTCGAATATTTGGCCCGTCTATAGTAACGTCTGAAACTCTTAAATGGTTCAAACTGCAATCTCCACTTCACCGGTTCAAAATCATGAAAAAAAAACACTACTTGTGGGGCGATTATGACCAAAAAATGCTAGGTACCAAGTTTAAAGAAAAAAACGACTCATGCGTTTAGGCTGTAACCGAACAGACAGAATAACTGACGGTATGAATTGCAAGTTCCATTTGTTTCATTATCGTAATTTCAAGTTTTATCAAAATCTCGAATTCGATTTTTGTTAAGAAATCTAAAACTTGTTCTATAGTATACCTAAAGTCGCAAGTCAAAAGGGAAGAAGGCTCCCATTAACTTTTACTTTTGTGTTGGTTGATTTATATCGTCGACTGAGAATGAAAACTAGATAACTCAATTTTTACATTTTTCACAAGTAGCAGAATTTGAAAATTCAGAAATATACACTACTTTAGTATATCCAGAAGAATAATTAAGATGGGTTTTTTACTCTTAGCCGACGATATGACCCACGAGATTTATTTTTACGAGGGAATTATTGGACCATTTTGGTATTAAAGTGGGAGAGATGCGGCGAAAAAAAAAAAAAAAACAATTTATTCAGTAAAACTTAATAAAGAAATTAACTTATAAATATTGTAGGTACAAATAGGTAATTCATAAACAAAAATTTATTAAAAAAATAGATAATTCAATAAACTAATTCAAAGACAATTTTAAAATTGCGTGGTTGTGATCGTTCTCATACTCTTTCCGTTGTCAATTTGCCTCGTTGATGGATTTTGGGATATCAAATGATTTGTAAACGGTATAAAGGATTAACAGAAGATGATGGTGTAATACCCATGGTATTGGCAGATCATTTTGTGGTGTGCGGATTAGGGGTATCGACAGTAGGCACATCCTACATGAATTCTACTTTAATGTTTTTCATTAAAAAACTGAAGTTTAATTTTACAATTTTACTGTTATCGTTTTTTTACTAAAATATAATATTTTCACAAAATATTTTGTTTAGCATAAATTGTTTGTAAATATATGTACCTATAGTTTTGTTTTAAAAGTATTTTTTTAAATCACTTAAAATTTTTTTTTCCACAGGGACAGGAACTGATGTTTTAACTAGTCCATATGCTCAATCTCTAACGCATTTAACAAATGGCAATTTTGCAACGGCAACAGCACCATTAACAGCTTCAGCACTTTCAGCAGCAGCGGCAGGAGTAGCTGGTAAGCAAATTGAAGGTTAGTTGTTTAATATAATGGAGCTGATTGTCACAGCTTTTGGACGTCTTGAATACTTTTATACTATATAAAAAAGAACAATTTCTATATCTTAAACAACTCCTAAAAATATGCAAACTAAATTTCAATTGTCATTTAAGGGAAAATTAATGTTACTTGAATTTCTTATGCAACTGTAATTTCTTCCTCAAACAAAATTTATCTTTTTCTTGGAACATAATCAATTCCATACAAATATTTTTAACATTTGTTTCAAATTACAGGGCCCGAAGGAAGTAATCTATTCATATACCACCTACCTCAAGAATTCAACGACACCGATCTCGCTTCAACATTTCTACCCTTTGGCAATGTCCTGTCAGCAAAAGTTTTCATCGATAAACAAACAAATTTATCCAAATGTTTCGGTTTTGTTTCATATGATAATCCACATTCGGCAAATGCAGCCATTCAAGCTATGCATGGCTTTCAAATTGGAACAAAAAGATTGAAGGTTCAATTAAAACGCTCTAAGGATGCTGCAAAGCCTTATTAAGGTCTTATAAAGCTTAAACCACTCAAGCATAAGAATAAATATTTTGAGTTTGGAACGATAAGTCATTTTGGTTTTTTATAAAAATAAAAAAAAAAAAACAATGAAAAAACTTAACAAATTAATTTTTAACTAAAGATTATCATGTTTCTGTTGTTTTTTTATTTAAGTTAAATTTAAAAAAAATTCCAAAGTACATTGTGCCTTAGGCTAGATTTTAAGAAAACAAAAAGAAAATTTAGATAAGTTAATATTTTATTTAATTTTGTACATATTAGAAACAATATTGTGTGCAGCTATGTCAACTTTGTGGGGAAATACCATAACCAAAATTGTTATAAGAAACTACAATTTTATTAAAAAAAAAAATATAATAAACAATTAAGGAGCTTAAATGTTGTTTAAAAATTTTAATATGTAGTCAAAATAGTTAAGGGAAGTAGAAATGATACCAAAAACAGGAAAGGGTTTCAAATGGTAGCAATTATTTACACTTTTAGAAAATTAATAAAAAAAAATCAAACAAACAAAAAGCATTAATACGTATATTTTTAATTAAAAAATAAAATAATATTTAAAGGTATATGGTTATTTAGACTGTATATTTAAAAATTGTTTGTTTGCATAATTATTGCATTAGTTTAAATAACTTTAGGAAATATTCAATTTAAAAAAACTATTGCATTTAAGAAAAAATATTTTTATATTTAAATATATTTAATTTAGTTTGGTTCCAGACTCGTAAATAGAAAAAAAACGAAACACATATTAAAACTATTAAAAATGTTTAAGAATGTGCTTGAATAAATTAAAAGTTTCACACCAAAGAAAAAAAATGGCAAAGGCATCCAAATAGAAAAAATTGCTAAAAAAGATTTTAATTTAAAATTAATTTTTAATTTTGAAATCAAATTTAAATCAAAGAAAAATAGCCAGTTCAAGTTATTAAGTCATTTTGTTTTAATCATTATAAAAATATACGATTAAATATAAAATTTTAATTTCATTTTAAATACAGGTAGGTACATAAATATATATGTTACAACTTACATTTTTTTCTTTTATTACCAAGCAATAAAAGCAAACTTGAAAAAAAAGTCTGCTATTAACACTTAAGAGAGCCAAATAATTATATTATTGTTTTAATTTATTTTAATTTTAATAAATAAAATGTTATTTTAAATTTAATATGAAAATACCTACCTACTAAATTATTATATCTTTTACAATATAAACTGTTTACCAAAAAAAAAAGAAATTAAATACATTTTGTATAATGTATATGATGATCATCATATAAATATAAAATTGTATATTGGTAAATAAAACAAATTTTTAAAACTGTTGGATTTATTATACATGTTAAAAAAATAATATCTTGAGTATGAATAGTTAAATTAATTTAAGAAATGATTTACACAAAAATTGTTATGCAACGCAAGTGTACTTAAGGTAGTTGCAAATACCTTCTTTAAGTTGTTATAAAAATAATAAATTGTATAGAATTTAGAATAATTATACAAAATGAAAATACACTAAAAGTTATAATGGGAACAAAAAAATATCATTTGTTTTAATTTTTGTTAAGGTTTCTCGCATTGAAAATTAATCTAGTTTTTATTGAGGGTTTAGATAGCTTCACAAAGCTTTAGAAAGAGCTTAACATAGACAAAAAAACATTAAAAAAAAAGTGGGTTGAGATAAAAGGCCATTAAACGTGGTTACACAACTTTAGCTTCTCTAACATGTATAGGTAGAAAAACTTACCCATTTATTCCTTACTAGCAAAGATTTTAAAGGCCATTTTATTCACGATTGCTAAACTTGAAGGAAACCCTCAAGTGAGCCAACTTAAGAGTTGATTTTTACTCGAGACTTAAAGCGCTAGTTTGAATTTCTTTTAACGAAAGTTAAAAATTTCAACTTTGTGTGAAAAAAAAGTAATTCACAAGTTAAAAGTAAAAATCCTCAAGATATGTTCATTTTTGAGTGAATACAATTGGCCTAAGAGTACACATTTTTCTTCGCTGCCTAATTTAAACTTTCCAGGACCATTTTTCAAGGCAGGTTTTGTTAGTACTACAAATAAAATATTTTGTCAATACGCAATTTCAGTTCATCTTACAGATTTCATGTTGACTGAACTTAATAGAAATTGCGTAGTGACAAGACTCTCCCCAAGTAACATCGTTGGAGCTAGGAGAAGCAAATCTGTTCCTCTACAGCTTTAAAAAAGTGATATCTAAGGCTTTAGCTTTATGAAAGATAATTCCACAGCTCCCTTTATTTTTATTAAAAATTATGATCTATTAAAGTTTAAGAACACTTTAAGCTCTATTTACTCATATATCTTTAAATATGCTCCAAAATAATGTTCACTTGATCTCTTAACCAGCAAACTTCAACTTTCAGGCATTGTAGAGCTTCAAAGAACGCATGCACATATAGCAATCGCCTTCACAGCTCCAAAACAGTAGCTATAGAGCATGAAACAAATTACAAATGCATGCGTCTTACGAAACGTCAAAAAATAGCTTTAGAAGAACTACAAAAAAAGCGGTTGTGGAGTTAAGTATTTATATTTTCACAAAATGTCAAAATTAAGCATTATTAGAGCTAAGAAAAGTGGTTTTAGAGCTATGTATTTATGTTTTTATTCAGTTGACTCAGTCACTCATATTATAGGGTGTTGCGAGATAGAACAGAATATAATTTAACAGGACAAATTAAACAAGGGGTAGAAAATAAGTAAATTTCTTTGAGGTTTTGAGTACCTAGGGATTATTCAGATTTGAAAAATATGCCAATGAACTTTTATATGATTGGGCTCGATGGGAGGTTTCTCCTTGATTATTTAAAAACTGCGTATAGCCTTGAGTATTGTGCTTAAGCCGATATTTTGAAAAGACGAATTTTAATCGATGTCTAAAAGTTTTAGAGGAAAACAATTTTTCGCATTCCAAATCTTAAAAAAACGTAAAATTTATACGAAAAAAAAAGAATATTTAGATAAATTTCTTTTTAAGAAGTTATACGTTTGATAAATTTTTTTTTTTCGTCAAAATGTTCAAACGCACAAACATTTTATTTTTTGACAATTTTCTTAGCACAAAAAATATTGATAAAGTACCTAACACATTTTTGAAATACAAAAATATTCTTAGTCAAACAAAAAAAAAAAAAATACGTTCATATAAAAACTATTTTATTCAGTATTAACTTTCTTTAATCTTGAATTTCTATAACACCCTATGCATTTTATCAAAGAAAAACCACCAAACTACCATCTTGTTCCAATTAGCTCCAAAATAGCAGAAAACAAACCTTTACGCGATATAACTGCTCGATATCAACAGTAATTAATATTGCAGCTCTTGAACAATAGAAAATATAGCTGAAAGCTATATTGCAGCTCTATTGAAGATATCAGTTTTGCTTGATGAAAAATGGCGACGCGACTGAAAATTACTGAAATATTTTTCACATTTAATAAAAAAAAAAAAACAAATATTTATATCCGTTCTTGCTTAAAAACGTAGGAGATTGTATTTTTGTTTCAAAAATTGATTTATTTCAGTTCTGAAAAATGTATTTCTAAGAATTCCTAACTTGCCGAGTTATTTTTTTTTATTATTTGTGAACTTAATATAAAGTAATTCAAGGGCGCGTTGTTATTTATCGAAGCACAATTAATACTTTTGTGAAAAAATTCAATTCGCACATAAATTTCAACCAAATTAAAACGAAAACTAATTTATTTTCTTTATTATTTTCGTAGGGAAGTTATCCATTATCCATACTACTAATTATTACATCTTGCATACATTTATATTTTGTATCATTATTAGTTTCACAAAAACCAATACAAACAACAATCTGTCAAAAGTGGTTCTTAAAAGGTTTCAAATGCATGTGCCATAAAGCTTCATATTCACTTGGCACTAATAACAAGCTTATTTAGAGCAAAAAAGTGCTCTCAAACTCTATGATTTAGCTGTAAGTGTGCTCGACGTTTGCTCTATAGGCGCATCTAGAGCTCCTTCTTAATTAAACGAGCTTTAAGATTAGCTCTGCAAGCGCTGTTAAATCTTTTAAAGAACTAAAAATGTTTCTTAGGTCACTAGTTAACTGATGAGTCCAAGTTAGATCGCCAGGACGAAACACCAGTTTTTATGAAATAAAGGCCGTTTAAAGCTATTTTGAATTAATAATTCAACAAGTGCAATTAAATAGTGGTAAGTCTTCTACTTGGTTGATTTAGTCCAGTATATATAGAGTTTTTATTATTTAAAAAAATTTCGTATACTTACAAATGTCAAATTACTATCTAATACTAATACATAGCTTAAATGAGTTTTTAATTTAATTTTAAAATTTTAACAATTGTTTTATTTGTTTTTATTCCACTGAGTTTAATTATTCACTTTAACCCGATTAAAACTCGAAGTGAATGATATGGCTCTAATTGTTAATTTAATTTAAAGCTGGTTTTAGCTTAAACGAAGAAGGCGCCCCACTTAAAATTGATTAGTACTGATAAAAGCGCATGATACTCTTCCACATGTTGACATGTTGCATGACAGTTTTCTGCCAATAATCATTTTCTGGCAAGATATTTTTCTCACATGATATCATTCTAACATAATACTTCTCTCGCTTGATATATTTTCCTCGCCGTTAAAGGTGGTAGGCCAAATTTTCTCAAAAAATACGAGTTTTAATTATTTACATGTTATAAAACTCAACATAAATATATGTATATAATTATATAAACAAATACATACTGATGTAGGTTAGGTAGGTCTTTTTAAAGTTTTTAAATACTAAAAAGGAATACCTAAGAAATAACTAGTGACCGACATTATCTCCGTTATGGTCACCTGTCAATGTTTTTCTGTTTTCCTGAGGTTTTCTGTGGCTGGATGCTTTGTGAAGCCATTTTTAACGTGTTCAGGCATGTAAATGTCATAAGAAAAGACTTCACTTGATGTTTTGTAGTAATTCGTTGTGGTGTGATAAGAGAAGTAGACTTGGGATTTCTGTATAATACATACATAAAACTTGTATATTTCCTTAAGAAACACGTCCGTATAAATTATTTTTTAACAATATATCTGTGTCTTGTACATAAATGAAAATTGAATATTGTTAAAGAGTATTAATTAGTGGATCATTTTATAAATTTTCTATTATTAAAATAATAAAATAATTTAATTTAACGTGGGGTGCCCATAATTAAAAAAAAAAATGTTCAATAGATTCAGATACCGACACAGGTGTCCATTACTAGTGGGGTTGGACATTTTTGGGATTTTAGTTTTCCTTCTTTTTGCTGTAATTACTTTCAAACTGCTTTTTGTGTTGCTTTTTGCAAACCGTTATTTTTTAATCAGGCTTTTATTTCAAAATGCCAAATTAAAATCAGTACAAAGAAGAAGAATCCGGCAAGCATGATCACAATAAAAATATACATATAAATGTTAAAAAAGAGCCAAGATTCCCATGTGTACGAAAAGCCTGTATGTTATAAGTCAGCCATGAAAAGTAATGAGATCTAAAAGTACACCAAGTTCTAAGTTTATAAATAAATAAATTTGATGGCACAAACGGCTCATGAAGAACCAGGGCCTAGTGACTTACAACTCTCAACCATTCCTGGTGTGCGTGTCTACAGGAATGGAGGGGACCTACAGTTGATTGCCGAATCCGAACGGCTAAGGAGAGCGGCACTTTTCTATGACAAGAGATACTCTTGGAGGATTTGTCACTTCCTCGCAAGAGGTAGTAAAGTAGCTCCGAAAAAAAACTTAAGGTGGAAGCGGCTGGTATTGAACCTCAGACCTCTGGAATGACAGTCCAACGCACTAACCATTACTCCACGGGCTACTACTACTTATGAAGTTAGTCTCTAATAAACATTTGAAGCATATAATATCATTTACTTTTTACTATTTAATATATGCATATGTACGTACTCTTTTTTAAAATACTGAACTGTCATAAAATAATAATTTTTTTTTATTATTATTATTATTGTATTATTCAATAGACTTGACAATTCCTTACATATGTGTAGAAAGTTTTTCAAATAAAATTGGTTAAAGCTCAGCACCACTATAATGGAGTCTGATGATAGGGCTTTGCACCCCTTAAAATAGCTATATCTCCAGCCAAACAAAAATTAAACGAATTAAAAATACCAAAAAAAATTTATTCGTAAGCAGTTGGTGGTAGCGCCTTTAAGTTGTTGTTGTTGCTCACAATATTCAATAATTTTTTTTTTTTAGTTTCCAAAATAAATTTTTTTTGACAATTAAAAAAAGCCATATCAATAAAACTTATTTAAAGCTTCTATAAAAATTTAATTTAATTAGTTGAAGATAAGAAAAAGTTCCATGAGAGTTAGGTACTATTTCATAATGCCTCAAGCTTAGTATCCAATTTTTTGAATAAAAAAAAACTATTGTGGTGCATCAAACAATATTTTTTTCTGGAAAAAATATCTGGGGTGAAAAAAAATTGTTTTTTAGTCAACTATTACACGGTAATGACTCTCCAATGTTTTGTCTCTTTCATACTCCTTTAGATTCATAAAAAGTCTTAGATACTCTTGAGGCACCGTGTAAGCACAAACTGGATTTTTTTTGCACAAACCAATGTCACTGACATTTAATGCAAAATTTGTTTCTGTTAAAAAATTAAATTTTTCTTAGCTATTATTAAATTGTTATTTAGCTATTTACAGTCTTTTAGAGATAATATTCAAACAACTTTTCCTCATTTATATTACACATATATTTTTTTTTTTGTTGATGCTATCTGAAGTAAAGGCAGCAGTTTTTGTCCAACGTACATTTACGATACCATAATCAAATTTCCCAAAACCGAATAATAGTTCTACCTAATAAACTTCGTTTCCTCAAAAAACAATTTACTTTCCTAATACCATAATAAACAACTCTGTGTTTATATCATAAAGCTTGGTTCACTATGGCGTATACGTTACTTTTATTAATACACGAATTACACTGGTCAACAAAATTAAATTATTTTTTTGTTACAAGAACCAAACTATACTTTTCCAAAGGTTTTTGTGCTGAATTTGAATCTGAAGTCAGAAATATTCTATCACGTCACGTTTTTGAGATATTCCCGTTTGAAAATAAAGAAAGTCGGTTTTTCGCTGTTTTCGAGGTAACGTTAAACCGTAAGGTAATTTGTTTCAACATAATTTGTAATGGTTTCTGAAAGCACTAAGTTTCTTTTTTTTAATTCTATTTAAACCTTTCCGATATCTCTTCCCCAACCCGAGAAATCCTGATTTAGTTGTAAGCCTTTATCCTATAAAATTTGAAAAGTCGATAGGGCCAGATCATGCCATAGAACGACCTACCCTCATCGAGGTACAAGATAATAAGTATACAGTTTTGTAGGTGGTGTCTAACCAAACATTTTGCGTAAGGGATGCCTAGCGTAAAGTGGTCAAGACATAGGGTTGCCACGCTTTAAAGGTCAATTTTCGGCTTTTTACAATTATCTGTCACAGCTCATAGGTTAAGGTACTATATTTTGAAAAATGTTAGTATTATCGTACCTGTTATAAATGTATCTTTAAGCTGATACTGTTTTCAATGAAAATATAAATGCCTATAAAATAGGAAAAATCAAAAACCACCAAAAAACTATGAAAAAAATGTATATTATTCGAAAATATATTTAAATAAAAAGAAAGTGTTAATAAAAAATTTTGGCAAACACGTGTCAATTTAATTTTTATCTGATTTTTAATAATATAAAATTTATTTCCAAAAAGCATCACTCTGATTTATGGTAATATTTTTCACTAACGTCTATTTTTCATAATTTTACTTCTAAACGTTCATATCTCGAGTTTTAGGTTTTTTACATTTTTTGTATATTCATCACTTTTTTATATTGAAATTATCTATCGATTAAAGAAAGAATTAACACTTTATCATTTTTTGTTCAAAAAATAGTTTCTAGACTTGTATCTTTGTTTACCCTAATTTACCCTGTTGAAATTACGATTTTTAAGAAACCAAGTATTTGAACATTTTTAAATAAAATTTCGTTTTACGTGATATTTTCTGTAAATCGTTAGGACTTACCTTCTAGGCTGTGTCAGATAGTTGTAAAAATCCGAAAATTGACCTTTAAAGCGTGGCAACCCTATGTCTTGATCACTTTACGCTAGGCATCCCTTACGCAAAATGTTTGGTTAGACACCACCTACAAAGCTGTATACTTATTATCTTGTACCTCGATGAGGGTAGGTCGTTCTATGGCATGATCTGGCCCTATCGACTTTTCAAATTTTATAGGATAAAGGCTTACAACTAAATCAGGATTTCTCGGGTTGGGGAAGAGATATCGGAAAGGTTTAAATAGAATTAAAAAAAAGAAACTTAGTGCTTTCAGAAACCGTTACAAATTATGTTGAAGCAAATTACCTCACGGTTTAACGTTACCTCGAAAACAGCGAAAAACCGACTTTTTTTATTTTCAAACGGGAATATCTCAAAAACGTGACGTGATAGAATATTTCTGACTTCAGATTCGAATTCAGCACACCAAAAACCTTTGGAAAAGTATAGTTTGGTTTCTGTAACAAAAACCTTGTCGACCAGTGTTATTTAAAATATATTTTCACTTTTCCAATCCCTCTCTGAATGCGGCTTTCTAACTTTCCAATGATTCTTCCTTACAATAAACAAAAACTAAAGAACACCTACAGCGAATTTGTTGACATTCAATAAACGAAAAATTGAAAAGGACCCAAGGAAACAAATAATTTTTGTGTCTGTGTCAGGAATTCATCATGCACAAAAGATTTGCATGGATGCCAAAAACCTTTGCATAACTCCCCCTAAGCTTGAATAAAAAAAAAAAACAAAAATACACACATACGCTCATTCTCTCCATAAACCATCTGAACAATGCTGAATGTCTTTCAAGAGGACATACGGCAGGGGTGTTGTGGTATATTTGGCTAGGGACTCTGTGGATATAGGAGACGATATGTGGGTTTATTTAAATTTGGTTAAATCAATCAATTGCGATTTCCCAACGCCTGGTGGCAAAATCGTAATTCTTTTGTTGTTTGCCTCAAGTAACGTTGGTTTATCTCGATGTTTTGTGTGTCGTGGTGTGCTCTATTGCCTGCAACTACTGAATCCGAAAGGATACGCTTCGCCTTCAATGTACTGTGTTCTCTCTGGGAAGGACACTTTTACTACGGGTTATAAAACTAAAAGATAAATAAAATAAAATAAAACCAGAGAGATGTATTGAAAATGGAAAATGTGTAGGTATGTAGCGTACTTGGTGTTGTTTATTTTGTTGTTGTTTTTTTTTTTTTTCCTTTTTGCATTTTATTTGTTGAATAAGACGAAAATCTGTTAGATGTGCTGCTGACACTGGTGCCCCAGGATAAACATTTTTTTATTGCTGTGAATGTACCATGGATGGATGTTATTTAGATTTTTTGTATGTATTGTTGCATGTCAAATAGTTTAAAAGGAAATAAATACAGAGATTTCTTTTTAAAAATGAACAGCACATCACAAAATGATAAACCTTAAGCTGCGGGGATTGATTTCATATTATGGTGTTTTTTTTTTTTTTTTTTGCTGTCCTTTTGACTCTGATTCTGACATCGAGTTTTATTCTTTCATCATGAATGATATGTTTACATAAACTGTGATGTACAGTACATATTTATAAAAGAAAATATCTCCTTTCAGGTCAAGGCAAACAAGAAATAAATCAATTTGAGTATTATTATTGAAAATACCTTAAGCTGCGGAAAGCAGAAGTTGTCCGAACCGAAGTGAGAATACAGGCATTTTTCTAAATATGTTAACAAATTAAAAACAGTGATGTAATGTGCCAGCAATAACCCATATGGTTCACCCTGTGAAAATAAAACGATATAGATCCAATTGACACCAGTGTTGTATACATACAGTAAAACCCGCTTAAGAGAAAAACCCGCTTATCTGAAATAATTTTGTTATCCCTGTGTATTTTTCGACCAATTACCTTTAAAACACTCTGCTTAAGCGAAACTCGCTTGATTGAAAAACCCGGATAGCTGAAACATATTTTCAGTTCATTTTTATATTTTTCATTGAAAAAAACTCTCTTAAGTGAAAAAAAAAATAGAATCACACAGAACAAAAAATTTGCTCAATGCTTTCGTTTTATCTTTATTTTTCACCTTCACCATTTTCACCACGAAAATGACATTTGAATTTCTGATTATTTTAAAAACGTTTACATTTTCATTTTATAAACAAATTGCTTGTCCTCTCAAACAAAAATCCAAAACAACATTTCAAATGGCTCAAGGTATACGTAATTTGACATTTATTAAAAAGAAAATTACATTTTTATAATTCAAAGATAAATACAATTGTTTCGCTTGAGTGAAATTTGTTTACTTATCCGCTTATGTGAAATTTTTTTTTCACTGAAGCGGGGTTCGTTTAAGTGAAAAACCCGCTTAAGTGAAAGAAAGACTGTGACGTTTTGCAGTTTCTCTTAAGCGGGTTTTACTGTTCTCTTTTTTTTCTTATGTTTGTTTATTTTTTTACTACAAGTAGTAGCCCATGGCGTAATGGTTAGTGAGTTGGACTGCCATCGAAACATAAAAAAAAAATGATTTTCCGGGCTACTGCCTCCTACGAGGAAGTGACAAATCCTCCAAGAATATTTCTTTTGTCATAGAAAAGTGCCGCTCACCTTAGCCGTTCGGATTCGGCAATAAACTATAGGTCCCTTCCATTCCTGCAGACACACACACAGGACTATTTTTTATAATTTAATTTCATTTTTGATTATTTTTCATCTAATTAGCTGTCTCTTTAACACTACATTTTACACTACCTTAACATTTGCAAAAAGTACAACGCCATCTACCCGTCAGATTAAAACTATTTTTTGGTTATTTGAATGATTTCCAGATAAAAACCAAGATCCAATATTGTTTTTGTATTACATGTTAAAAAGTAACGCCGACCCACACCTGTAGATAATAAAACGCGGCTATTGTCGCTGAGCATATATTCTTGTCCGTATCCGGGTAAGGGAGTGTCCACTTAAGAGATCATGAAATGTATGAAATTTAAATCCAAGATTCACGGTCGTGACAGTTTTTCCGCTGAAGGGGGATTGTCCGTTTAAGTAGAGAGTTGTTGTAAGAGACTTCACTGTAATATAGCGGCCATGGTCAGCCATGGAAAATTATTTTCAAGGTCATTTGCGATTTTCAGCACCTTATTTCATTCTCTGGCCATTCAATATTACTGTAACAAGTTTACCTCTTTTACGAGAATTTGGTAAACTTCCGGGTGGTATATATTTCCTTAAAATATCACCCGAACGAGGTGCTAAAACTCGATACGGCCTTAAAACATATTTTTAAAGATCTATGGCTGACCAGTAACTTATTGACCTTTTTGATGAATTACTAAACTTTTAAATGGCTTAATTTTTTTTGCGAATATCTTGCATATGAGTCATAATATCCCAGTGCTTGAAAATATGGATCTAGAACACATATTTTAAAAAACTAAAGATTGAATTTTTAAAAAAGGAAAAGTCGAATTTGATAAAATATTTACCTACCTGTTGTACAAACACGTTTGCAATCTCTTTAAAATAGTGTAAAATATAGTTCAGAATCTAATCCTCCAAATCCATTAAATACAAAACTAAATTAAAAAGTCTTTTTAATCTGATCGAAATTGAATGTAAAGGTCTTTTTGCTTAGCTACACCAATTTAATCATTTTTTTGTTTAGTTTTCTCTTGGGTAATGCTTTTGGTACAGAGCATTTTTAAAGATAATAAATTTTTTTTTATTAAATAACATCTAGAACGGGTAGCTCACACTTTCTTATATTTTTATTTTTTCAATTTTTTTTTCGAAAATGTACATTTCGTACAAAAAACTGCGATTCAGGTATGTACAAATTTATAAAAACAAAATCACATTAACAAAAATAAGATTTTGAAGTTTCTTGGTAAACTGCGGTTGCTGGTTGAAAAATGACTACTTTACTGTCATATGGACTACCAAAATAGTCCCTGTGACTACCGGATTATTTTCAGTGTACTTCTATTTGGATGCGCGTCCAGTATAAAACTATGTTGATGTCACACGAGCTTCATTTTGGATGAGCGGACGGAATATTTTGTTGTATTTTTTGATCAGTCAAAATGGATACACAAATCCAAATTAATATTCTTTTGTTATATTGCGTTGCAAGAAAAAAAAATAAAAATAAAAGAAAATTTTGGGTACACCCACTAAACAGGGAAAGATATTTAACGGGACATTTTTATTTAAAACATCCTAAATTGATGCAGTTATGTCTAAAGAATGTAGTAGCCCGTGGCGTAATGGTTAGTGCGTTGGACTGTCATGCCAGAGGTCTGGGGTTCAATACCAGCCGCTTCCACCTTAAGTTTTTTCGGAGCTACTACCGCTTGCGAGGAAGTGACAAGTCCTCCAAGAGTATCTCTTGTCATAGAAAAGTACCGCTCACCTTAGCCGTTCGGATTCGGCATTAAACTGTCGGTCCCCTCCATTCCTGCAGACACGCACACAGGAATGGTTGAGAGTTGTTAGTCGCTAGGCCTTGGTTCTTCATGAGCCGTTTGTGCCACCAAATTTATTTATTTTGTATGTCTAAAGAATCCTTTGATGATGCAACAAAATACCAACATGAGGCTTGCAATACCTCCTGATGAAATGCTTGCCTTGACTTTAAGGTAAGTATCATACATTTATGTGTGTTTTGCATAACATGCAAAAAAAGACTAGGGCGTGTAATATTAAAATTAGCATCTGGTTTTTATTTTTTTAACTAAAAAATAATAGGAGCGTTCAAGTCGATATTTTAGAATATTTCCCAAAATCCCATAAATAAGGGGAAACAGACCGCCCATGGCTTTTTGTCGCATTTTATGCAAAACATTTTTTATAAATGAAACATTTTTTTTTATCTGCCTTCATATTTATTCAAAAAAAAAAAGTTTATTCTTAAAAAAAATAATTAATAATACACATAAAATGCATCGGTGTTTATTTGAATGGGTTGCGATTTCATTGTATACGGAAAATTTGTACAGGATGAGTGTTACAAAAAATATGACAAAATTGTCTATTAAAAAAAGAAGTGATATTTTTTCAGAATTAGAAAAAAGTTTTTCAGTAAAGACAATTTGTGAAAAATATAATGTTAACAATTCAACAATAAGCAGCATAAAAGGAAAGGGAACCGCAATTCAATTGCACAATAAAATAAAGGAAAGACCATATTTTTTTTTTTTTTGGTTTCATTAAAGTTTTTTCATAACATTGACGCAAAATTTTAGACGATTTAGTATGATGTTAAAGCATTTTTAGTATAATGCTAGGTTAAAAACAGGCTTTTCCAAATTTTAAACGAGTTAGCATAGTATTAACTTTTTAACATTTTACTATGGTTAAAATCGCCAAATGCCTATTTTATCTTTTTAGTATCATGCTAAATCCAAGTACCACTTTGGCAGCTACAATTGCAAAAATGGGTTGAACTGTCACTGTTTTAGCAACAAAAATAGGTTTAGTATGATACTAGTTAGAAAATGTTTAAAACTAAGAATATTTTGTAAAGAGTTCTAAATTTAGTAAATTGTTAAATGTATCATGCTAATACCTTAACATCAGGCTGTTTAAAATTTTGCGCCATTGTCTTTATCTATAAGAAAATAAGCTATTTTAGCTATAATTTATATCAAAAAAAATACAACCCAGTAAGTACAACAACCTCGGTTATTGCAACTGCCCCAATTTCTATTAGTTGCGTAAATCAAGTTTCTACTGTACTTTACTTATACTTGCACATACATATGTATGTTTTCCTAAATGACGGTGACTTTAAATTTAGTGTAGATTGAATACGTTGGAACTTCAAATTCTATTACTCTAGGATTAATTTTCTGGATTCCTGGAGAACTAAACTCGTAGGTATGTATGTATATTTTGAATGGTTTGATCTGAATGGTAAACCGGTATTGTAGGATAATGTGGTATGTACGGACTGTTGCATATATGGCGACGGAAGTTGGTTGTTGACAAAATGTAAAGGTCGCATGGCAGCTTGTAAATCATTCATTACATTAATTCTAAATGTAATTTTCTGATCTTTTGGCAGTATTTTTACCATTGGTAATATAGACTTAAAAAAATCCATATCTTCATCTGGCTCAGATGTGTTTTGTGATGTTTTCATTTGTTGCGTAGCCAACTTAATGTGATCGAGAATCTGTTCGTCCAAATTTGTATTAGGTTTACGTTTTTGCCCATATCTGGGCCGTGCCTTATACGTCGAATTCGTTGACGTCGAAGGTCTATCATCAGTTTCGACATTTGGAGCATCTGATGAAGTAACATTCACGTCCTCAGGTGCACCACTAGAAGTGCTTTCACTTAGTTCCCTACATTTGAATAAAAACGACAGTTGTTGATCGGCATATATATTTTTATGAAATTGTTTCTTTACGGATACCTACACTCTTATTCAGTTCTTTCTCCTTTCTTTTAGATTTTGCAAATGCATCTCGAACTGTCTTCCATTTCGCGGAAACAAATTTCTATTGTTCAATATTTTGACAGTAAACAATATTTTGACAGGAAATTTTACTTGTATGTTATTTCTTGTGTACTTTTTTTGGTCAGAGATAATCATAAATTACAACTTTTTGTTTTGCAACTATTTTCGGGGCCATTAGAATATTGTTAGCGATAAATGATAAGTTGTAGTTTGCAGTGTAAAGAAGATTGTCTTTAACAAACATAAGGAAAAAGAGATGTGCATACAACACTGCTGTCACTATGATCAAGATCCGTAGATAATAAAACATGGCTATTTTGGTTTTGAGACATTTACGGCCATATTATTGACATTCTTCAAAGCTAGTTTTATGGAAAAAAAAGTAGGGGTTTTGAGTTTTAAGTTTTTCACAATTTTCTATTACTCTGACATCTAAATCAAAATATTCATACATATTGTGAAATCTTAATCAAATCAATAATTCTTTTTGAAAACATTAAAACTCGAAACACCTGTAGAACTATAGTTTTTAAATGTGTGTATTAAAAATATGTGAATACAAATTTTGTGAATAGAATAAAAAAAGTTTATTCTTTATTTCAGTCAAAAAGGCGGCACTCTTTTACCCCCAACTGATTTACACAGTGCGAAACAAATACTTGGGTTTTTATACTTACAATTAGACCAAATAAAGGTCCATATTAATAAACCTATAACATAATCAATCTATATTTATTGATATTTTGATAAATTATTATATTTATTACTTTAGGTATCTATAAGGTGACCATAGTCCCGCTTTGGGCGGGACAGTCCCGCTTTCGAGCTATGTGTCCCGCTGTCCCCAAGAAAACCCGCTTTAAAAATATTCAATAAATGCACATGATATGATAAATCTTTTAAAGAATTCTTTAATATGCTGATTGCACTGAAAAAGGTTTTGAAAATATTGCAGATTTTCGAATAGATTAAAACAATTTTTTTTTGAAAATCCCCAGTTCTGAATTTCGGTTGTTTTCTGTGCATCGTAAAATCTGCAGCTGCTGATTTTAGTTTTACAAGTCAAGATTACTTTAAGCGGTGTTTCGTAGTTTGGAAGAAGTTCAGAAAATTGTGGGATTACTAAATTAAACAGGAATTAATTGGTATACTCAAGATACAGAAGTGGCCAAAAAATAGTCTTGACAGATTTAAAAAAGCCAACCTCTTATCTTAAAGTAGATTTCCTTTGGTCAAAATATAGAAAACCAGCCCACTCCATTGGTCAAGATCAGATCAATTTTTATTTTCGTATTTTTAATAAATAAAATTTGAAAATAAGGTCTGACAACCTGCTCCATTAAAAATTGAGCTTACGCATCATCATTATTTTTGGTCTTCAAAGCAAAGCTGAGAAATTTTTGGTTCAAATATCTGGGATGGCTCAGATTTAATTTTTCTAGACAGCCTATAATTTCTGTAATTAATAATTTATATGTTTTTATATTCTTATAAAGCCATATTAATGACTTGCTTCAAAGCTAGTTTTACAGCAAAACTAGTTCGTTAGAGGTTTCGAGTTTTAATTTTGTTAACAATAATTTTTATTGAAACATCTTTTGATTACAATGTCAAAATATGTAAGAGTATTTTGATTTAGATGTCAAAGTATGTTTGAATAATAAAAAATTGTGAAAAACTTAAAACTTTGCCGTAAAACTAGCTTTGAGGCAAGTCAATAATATGGCTGCTAGTGTTATTTTAGGAGAGAAAAAATTCATGTTTTTAGTATTAAAATTTACAGGCGTCTCGCTCTGAAGAGAAAAATTTATGGTCACCTTAGGTATCTAGCTACTGGGAACAGTTTTACTGATATAGCAGAAAAGTATTCAATTGGTCGCTCAACAGCTAGTGCAATAATACGACAGGTATGTGAAGAGGTATGGAACGCTATGAGAAATGAATTTATACCAAATCCTTCAGAAGAAAAGTGGCTTTGAAAGACGTTCTCATTTTCCACAATGCGTCGGAGCAATAGATGGAAAACATATTCGTATAACAAATCCGTACCAAAGCGGGTCCTTATTTTACAACTACTTATAAGAACTATTACTCGATTGTCGCTTACTGGCTGTAGAAGACTCAAACTATAATTTTATTTAGAGTCCAGTCAACGAAGGAAAAATAAATGAAATAAATCGTGTAGTCTGGATTATTTTTTTAAGTGGTAGGGGTGACCCCCAGGCACAACATACTAAAAGTCCCCAGCCCAGGCCCGCGAGCTTTAGACAGGAGAGGGGGGTAAAGGTCCCTTTTTGTACTATTTCGTAAATAATTTGAAAACCAAGAGTATTAGCGGAAAAGTTTACACTACAATATGAAAGTAAATTAAATTTTCTTTAAAATAGGTCTTAATCATATTTTTGCTAGGAGCAATACTAAGAGAGATATGGGGGGTACAAAGGTCAGAAAATCTGAAAAACCATGTTAATGCGTTAAAAATTTAACGTTTTTTGATGAATCTACCGTGAAATTATAGAAAAGGTAAATACGTATCGATTCATGATAATTCCATTGACTTGATGAGAAAGAAGGTATGGTGTTAAATAAGGTGGTGAGAGTTAAAATATCCATATTTAATTTATTTGATACATCGTTTTTTTTGATATGAAAAACACTGTATTTTCAAACGTAAGAAGTATGCAATGTATTTCCAAGTTATTGACCAACACTTTGTGAAATAGTTTAAAGAGATATATTAAGAAAAAACTTGCTAAGGAGGGGGGGTCTAGTTGCCCCCACTTATCCGGGAGGGACCATTTTCTGAAAAAATTGGATCAAAGTGCATAAATAATCATTTAAAAACAACGGAAACATCTACAATGCTATACTATAGCTTTTTGAAAATGCAAAAACCTATTTTATTATTTCACTGCTAAATCAAGTAATTTTAGTTAAAAGTTTTTGAAAAAAATTGACTTTAATTCAAAAATTTAAAAAAACAAAAAAAAGTTAACTTATGATAATTTTTTTTCAAAATTTTTTGTTATAAAGTACTAGATTTTCGTATAGTATTTGATACTGTTTTAAGTCCTTAGATGAACGCTAAAAACTAGATGGCTATAAGTCTTTTAGTTTAAGAGAAAATTGAAAATTATGAAAACTACTTCTTTTTTTAGAAAATTATTTCTGTAGAGTAATTAGTACATTGAAACGGTCAATGTTGTTACGAATAAGAAATTAGTTAAAAAAATCATGTAGTCTGGATTATCTTTTTAAGTGGTAGGGGGAGCCCCTAGGTACAACATACTAAAAGTCCCCAGCCCAGGCCCGCGAGCTTTAGCCAGGAGAGGGGGGTCCCCTTTTGTACTATTTCGTAAATATTTCGAAAAGCAAGAGTTTAAGAAAAGTGTACAACACAAAATGAAAATAAGAATTAAATTTGCTACAGAAAAGGTTTATTCATATTTTCGCTAGAAGTGATACTAATGGAGATTTGGGGCTTAGAAATTCAACAAGTCTATAAAAAGTCGATAATTACTCTCTACAAATTTAATTTTTATCGATCAATTTACCCAGAAATAACAGAAAAAGTAATCAGGCGAGGGGGGGGGGGGAGGTATGGTTTAAAATTTCATCTATCGTAAAGTGGACAAACCTTTTCTGTAGCAAATTTAATTTACTTTCATTTTGTGTTGTACACTTTTCTTAAACGCTTGGTTTTCGAAATATTTACGAAATAGTACAAAAGGGGACCTTTAACCCTCCTCTCCTGGCTAAAGCTCGATGGCCTGGGCTGGGGACTTTTAGTATGTTGTACCTAGGGGCTCCCCCTACCACTTAAAAAGATAATCCAGACTACATGATTTTTTTAACTAATTTCTTATTCGTAACAACATTGACCGTTTCAATGTACTAATTACTCTACAGAAATAATTTTCTAAAAAAAGAAGTAGTTTTCATAATTTTCAATTTTCTCTTAAACTAAAAGACTTATAGCCATCTAGTTTTTAGCGTTCATCTAAGGACTTAAAACAGTATCAAATACTAAACGAAAATCTAGTACTTTATAACAAAAAATTTTGAAAAAAAATTATCATAAGTTAACTTTTTTTTTTAATTTTTGAATTAAAGTCAATTTTTTTCAAAAACTTTTAACTAAAATTACTTGATTTAGCAGTGAAATAATAAAATAGGTTTTTGCATTTTCAAAAAGCTATAGTATAGCATTGTAGATGTTTCCGTTGTTTTTAAATGATTATTTATGCACTTTAATCCAATTTTTTCAGAAAATGGTCCCTCCCGGATAAGTGGGGGCAACTAGACCCCCCCCTCCTTAGCAAGTTTTTTCTTAATATATCTCTTTAAACTATTTCACAAAGTGTTGGTCAATAACTTGGAAATACATTGCATACTTCTTACGTTTGAAAATACAGTGTTTTTCATATCACAAAAAACGATGTATCAAATAAATTAAATATGGATACTTTAACTCTCACCACCTTATTTAACACCATACCTTCTTTCTCATCAAGTCAATGGAATTATCATGAATCGATACGTATTTACCTTTTCTATAACTTCACGGTAAATTCATCAAAAAACGTTAAATTTTTAACGCATTAACATGGTTTTTCAGATTTTCTGACCTTTGTACCCCCCATATCTCTCTTAGTATTGCTCCTAGCAAAAATATGATTAAGACCTATTTTGAAGAAAATTGAATTTACTTTCATATTGTAGTGTAAACTTTTCCGCTAATACTCTTGGTTTTCAAAATATTTACGAAATAGTACAAAAGGGGACCTTTACCCCCCTCTCCTGTCTAAAGCTCGCGGGCCTGGGCTGGGGACTTTTAGTATGTTGTACCTGGGGGTCACCCCTACCACTTAAAAAAATAATCCAGACTACACGATTTATTTCATTTATTTTATGATTTTGAGTCTTCGTTGACTGGACTATGTTGATATCGGAGCCTACGGAAAAGATTCAGACTCTAATATCTTTCAAAACTCTTCTCTTTGACAAGGAATGGTGAACAAAACCTTAAAAATTCCAACTTCAAAACCATTTCCAGGCGTTTCATCGGCAATACCTTATTATTTGGTTGGCGATGAAGCTTTTTTTTGCCTTATTTTCAACTGTTTTAAGACCATACTCTGAAAAAATTTTACCCGATAAGAAAAGAATTTTTAACTATCGTTTAACACTAGCCCGACGATATATCGAATGTACATTTGGAATACTTTCAAATAAATGGCGAATATTCCATCACAGGCCAAAAGACACAAGCATAGAATTTGCGGTTGCGGTTCGATTTGAAGATACCTGCCAAGTAGAAGGTTTTGAAGATATTTTCCTTCATGACCAAACTTTGTCTACTTGGAGCCGTGCATCTGTACACATAGTACGTGACACGCTTGCTGATTATTTTGTAAGTGAACTCGGAAGTATACCATGGCAAAATGGAGCAATACGTCAATAACGTATGTATATTTATAAGTACCTACATATGTATAATCAAATAATAAAGAAAATATGCTTACCTAAAATATATTTAACATTATTTTCTTCCAAATCAAAGTCATATCGAAAAGACAACGGCATACGTCCAGCCATGATTCTTTTTTGTTGTGATGATCTTTGTATTTTTCATCGCTGGTATCCGACAATTCTGGCCTCTCTTTGATCTCAATAATCATTCTCTCAATATCAATTTCAGCGTCCATAGTTCTTTTTATTTTTATCTGTAGGTATAGGTACCTAATCATTCTTTTTTTAATAATCAAAAAACTCTACATTTCATACCGCCTACCTTCTTTTTAATAAATCAAAAATTGAAAAAAAAAAAAAAACACGTCTATTGCACACTGCAACAGTTGTACAAGACAATTACTTGAGTCTCATTTGCCCAAAGTGGTTTATAACAGTATAAAACTTTTGTGATATCCCTAATCTATAATCGATCGATGACCGATCTTTTTAACCACGATTTTTAAAGGTTTCGATTTTATTAAAATTAAATTCGAATTATTTGGTAAACATTAAAAAAAAGGCTCCTACCCCCTCTCAAGTTGTAATTAGCTCTGTACTTTTTTGTAGCAAAGAGTTGTGTCAATAATATTGCAGTATTTTGTTTTTCAAAGTTCTGAAAATTTTCATCAGCTTTTGAATTTAGAGTGCTATCTTTCCTGAAAAAATCATTAAAGTACCTCTTTGGGCTCTCCTGTTATATTTATGCCTATGAAATTGCCGGCATTATTTTAGGCTGGGGTTCAGGGAATAACTTTGCATAATTAGTTTTTCAAATTTCTGAAATTTTACATCAACTTTTCAATTTAGAATTCCAGGAATCGATTTCAATTGCTCTCCCATTACATTTTGAGGGTAAACGGAGGTACCCCTCCTCAAAACTTTTTAAACACAATTGTAGCCTTACATTTTTTCTTTGTTTTAAGATCTTACCCTTGAAAATCGGATCACTAAAACGAAAGATATAATTTAAAAAAAAAAAAGCTTAACTTTGAAAATTTCCACAATTTTGCACCTAACGGGCTTTTCTCCACTGGTAGACTGCCGAGAACAATGAACCAAACACACTTTTTCTATGTAATTTTTCCGATTTCTCGACTAAAATTGTGAGGCTTGTGGTGCACGTAAAATATCAAATGAAGTATCAAAGTAATCAGAATAAGAATTAAACCATGCATGCATTGATAAGATATGAGCTCATAGAACAAGGCTTAGAATAATGCCGTTATCTCATCTCAACGGTACTTTAGGAACTCAATTTTTTAATTTAATTTTGGATACATTATTTCTATTATATGTAAAAATTTCAACAATATCTATTGACCCACTAAAAAGATAAAAATGAAAAACCCAAAAAAAACCATCTAAAAATTATCTGGAAGCGCGTCCACTTGGACGCTCGCGTGACCATACTAATTTACGACAGTACCCCTCATGCCTTTTTACAATCAGCGTGGCATGAGAGTCAAATAGTCGACAAAGTTGGGCGCGAATTACAAACCCGAAATATGCAAGTTTGCAACTTGCCAACATTCCCACAATAACATGTTCCCACAGTAACATGAATCTTTGAATGTGCACCTTCTGTGCACATGTCATATTAGTTTTTATTGCTGTGTACCTTCTGTGCACATTTCTTTATAATAGAAATATAAAACCTTTGTTTTGCACCGTCTGTGCAAATTCTAAGAAATATTGTTTGGCACCTTAAGTGCACTAAATAAAATTATTGTATTACAAAGTCAGTTCTTAAGTTGAAGTTGCCCAATAAAGATCAAAAAATATTCCACGGAATATTAAAAAATAATTTTTTATTTAAAGTTTCCTTCGAAAACTTAAGTGGCGCAGTCGGTGACGGATAGCACAAACCCGTTTCGTTTTAAAATACGTGTGATTATTTATCGCTAATAATCAATATCGGCGGTATACCGATAGCAGTGCGAATTTTAATTAAAAAATAATAATAAGCGGGGTAAAGACTTTACTTAATATCGGAAGAATACCGATAGCAAAACAGTGCAAAAACTCTTAAACAGTGTAAAGACTTTACATAAGCAACAACAATATCGGAAGCATACCGATAATAAAACGGTGCAAGAACAGCTGAAGGACTCAACACTGGCCAGAGGAAATGGCTTTTTCTATTATATTGTAAGTTTGATTCATGTTATAGAAACGTATATATCCTAAATTCCTTACTAACTTGATAAATTCAATGCCAAACAAATATAGAGATAGATTAAGACCAAAACCATATCAAAGAGAAATTATAGATAACGAAAACTTAGATAATAGTGAAGAAACAAATTGTGAAACAATAAATAGTGAAGCAACAAATAGTGAGGTGAATCGTGAAAGTATTGTAGGTGTTAGTATTAATTTAAATCCATTCCTTCTAATAAATCAAACCAATATGGCGAATAATAACAATAACAACGCAGGTCAAGCCGACCCATTCTATTCTCTCAGAATCCCAGACGCCATAAAAGATTTACCAAAATTCGATGGTAATCCCCGTCTTTTATATGACTTTATTACGAATGTAGAGGAGATCCTTTTAATTGTTACATCTATAAATAATCCAACCTATGGTAGAATCCTTTTACGGGCAATCCGTAATAAAATTGATGGACCTGCAAACGAGGTTCTCAATATGTACGGGACACCTTTAGAGTGGTCCCAAATTAAGGCTAACCTAATTCTTCATTATGCTGACAAGCGTAATGAAACTTCATTAATTAAAGATCTGCATAATTTACGTCAACACAATAAATCTATAGAACAGTTTTATAGCGAAGTCATAGAGATTTATTCTACAATAAGGAATCACATCCAAATCCATAATAATGATCCTAACGTTATAAAGGCAAAAGGAGACTTATATAGTGAAATGTGCTTAAACATATTTTTAACTGGATTAAAAGAACCGATAGGTTCTACAATAAGATCCATGAAACCCAATTCATTAGCAGAAGCGTTCGCTAATTGTATTAAAGAACAAAATATGTCTTATTTTAGATACGAACACAAACCTTTGCCAAAACCACCTATCCACCCATCTTATCTCCCAATAAAAAGTGTTCCTTTCAAACAAACCACCGTACAGCCAATATGTTCACAAGATTATCTTCAATATTGACTTGCTTTACAATCACTTAGTAAATATAGCCGAAGCTGTGACTTTTGCACGATTACATATAATTTCGAAACAAATATTGAGTAAAACTGAACTGAATGAAATAAGAGCTCTCCTTGAAAAACAATCTATTAATTTCTCTTCAGATGAAGAAATTTATGAAATCTTACAATTACAAGCGTATTATAATAATTCAAATATTGTGTTTAGTATTGAAATCCCTATTACTTCCCAAACAAATTATTCCTTCTTTCATCTCATTCCCCTTCCCATAAACAAAACACTATTTATTTCTACTTACCCATATGTTGCTATACATGAGTCCGACGCACTTTATTTTGGAAAAGTCTGCAACCTCATAGAGGACACCTACCTCTGCGAAAGCAAAGACAAGCAAAAAACTAAATTCCCTGAATGCGTACCGAAGATCATTAATAACCACCCAGCTGTATGTAACCTGTCCAATGGCTTGGAACCCAACCAGATACTTCAACCTGAAAATAATTACATACTTCTAACCGATGTTCAAAATATTAGTGTCGAAACAACATGTGGCATCAACAAATATAATATATATGGCACCGCACTTTTACATTACCAAAATTGTTCCATAACTATTAATAATATAACTTATGATCCAAAAGTAGATATTTTCTTTGACAACATTGTGATTCATCCACCAACCCGCAGTCGGATTGACTCATCCACTATAAACCAACATCTTTCGCTAAAGAAACTTCATCTGGACCAGCTTAAGAACAGAGAAGAAATCCATATACTTACCACAAAGTCAACAACCCACATCGCATCAATTTGGATCATTATAGTTCCAATGACGATCATCTTGGTATTAATGTATATCCAAATGAAGACCCGGAAGAATCCCAAAATTGAAACTCCAAGGGCAGAAGACATCTCAAACGCTCCTTCGAGAGGCAACACTCTCTGGCAGTCGCTCCGCTAAGGGGGGAGGAATTACAAACCCGAAATATGCAAGTTTGCAACTTGCCAACATTCCCACAATAACATGTTCCCACAGTAACATGAATCTTTGAATGTGCACCTTCTGTGCACATGTCATATTAGTTTTTCTTGCTGTGTACCTTCTGTGCACATTTCTTTATAATAGAAATATAAAACCTTTGTTTTGCACCGTCTGTGCAAATTCTAAGAAATATTGTTTGGCACCTTAAGTGCACTAAATAAAATTATTGTATTACAAAGTCAGTTCTTAAGTTGAAGTTGCCCAATAAAGATCAAAAAATATTCCACGGAATATTAAAAAATAATTTTTTATTTAAAGTTTCCTTCGAAAACTTAAGTCGCGCGGATGAAACCAATAAGTGGACGCTCGTGACCATTCCTATAAGTTTTCTTGGTTCTCAGTGCCTACGTTATGTAACTCTCACATCGAAAAAATCAGTCGAGAAACGCTGAAAATGGAATAAAACTCATGTATTTTGTTTCAGTTTTCATCGTTTCTTGACCAATTTTATGCATGTGAGAATTACAGGGCGTAGGCACAGGACGTACTTCCAAGTGGACGCGCAGAAAAAGACGCTCGTGTGGCATTAGCCTTAGGTTCAATTCACATACAAATGGCATATGGTGCTGGCGTGGAATTGGTCTGCTACGGGCGTGGAACGGATGTGATGCACTCAATTCAAACAGAAGTGACATCGAATAGACATTCCGTCAGTTCTCCATTTAGGCCACGATTCACGCAAAGTGATTAAAATGATGAAGAAGATGAAGATATTTTTGATCTTATGTATCTAGCTCAGATACAAAAGCAGAGGAGGTACTGGGTTCATCATTTTTGGTTGGAATGAAACAAATGTATGGTGAATTTACCATTTACTGCAAATTTCTGTGCTATTTTTTGCCATGTCTGGTCCTGCACACTTCTATTGCAGTAATCTGCTCGCATGTTGTCATATAAATTCGGATGAATATGAATTTCATCGCAGAATTCAATGTTGAATTCATAAATCATCCCTCATTGTCATTTTGTTTGCATTCACATTGCGTTTTGTAGTTTGTACGAACCAAACCTCAGATAATAATTTAAAGATAAAAGAGCCTGTTTACATTTTTTTTTTGATGAACGGTGCATCCAGTGAGATGTGTAGATTTTATGTGAGTAAGAAAGAGAAGGGTATAAATTCCACCCAAATTATGCCGATGCGCCAGTTTCAATAAACAAACTCATTTGCTTATGACGAGTGACTGGGCGAGGTAGAATCACAAAAACGTGTTTTTTACACATATACTCTTGCAATCCTATCAATTTGCTCACACATACCTATGTTATCTTGTAAGCAAACAGGAATGACAGTCGAGGTTTCGTATATTTATAGAATTTCTTTGATAGGAACGAGGAGGTCTTCAAGCGATTTAATTATGGTGCGCCGTTCATGTAGGCAACTCGTGTTTCTGAAACAGCGTGGCAATGGCAAGTCACACAATTTCCTCGCCACATCATCTCTGTGTGTATTGTCCTATAAGGCCTGATTCACACAGAAGTGGCTCATGGTTCTGATGTGTCATTGGCTTGCTTCGGGGGTGGAGTGGGTGTGATGTACACAGAAGTGACAATGAACCGACATTTGTCGGAGTGAATTGAAAACGCAGAGTGAATTAATGAGAATTGAAGCAAAGGAATGCTTTTTTTAGTATTTGGAAAATTTTCCTTATCGTTGTGATTTTTTTAGATTTGTTTAACACAAATATAGTGATGAAAATACTTAAAAATAAATAAAGTAGTGGTCTCATGTTCAATCTTCAAGTGATTTCAATATGGCGTGCCGGTTCACATAGGCCACTGGAGTTTTCAATATGGCGTGGCGATGACATGTTGCACCATACCCTCGCCTCGTCATCTGTGTGTGTATTGTCCCATAAGAGAACATGCAAATTCAACAACGTGGTATAAGTATGCACCACGCCAGAACCATACCCAAACCATAAGCCAGTTCTATGTGAATTGGGCCTTAGAGTAGTGGGGCCCTGGAGCAAAGAGATAAATAATAAAATTCTCTATTTCAGAATTATATACATATTTCTTAATTCTGTATATCCAAATATCTTTATATTCAAAATGCTGTAAGAGTAAAATTTTGTTTCCCAAATACTGTTTCTTCCCAAATTTATTTTTCTTTTTTGAGAACAATTTGCATAATAAAACAATTCTAATTTCATTTATAAATTTTATTACAGAAAAAGAAGTTAATCATTCACACAAGTAAAGATTAACATAAAATTTAACATATTGGTTCAGTAAACTTTAGAAAGAGTAAATACGAGTATTTAGGTTGTTTTTTGTATATGCATATTCGCTTAGAAAATATTCGCTCACTCTCAGCGCTCTACAGCAGATATACTACCTTTGTTTGGTAACGTGATATTTTCACCAAGCTTCCTACGCTTTGGATTGTTTTGTTTTGACAATTATTATGGGCGGGGTGAACAAAAAACTTATTTAAAGTAAGGGTGTGTTTTGTACGAATTTCAAACAAACAGTCGTTACTTGAAAACTGTTATGATTCGGTAAGAACAAGCTACTAAATTCTGAAAGATTATAAGTTTGGACCATTCTACCCGGGACACCCTGTATGATTTTTTCAAACAAGAAGTCAATTTCAGCATATCATTATCTTCATATATACTACGCAAAGAAGCGTAGTATTGACTTGACTGGTGTCATCGGCAGGAACGAAAGCCAAGCTCTTTATCATACGAAACTTAAGAGAAAAGTCTTCTTTATTCCATGTCTCTCCACCCATCTGAAACAAAATATTTATATTGTTTATAACAATAATCTCTTAATATTTGAACAAACCTTTCTTTTTGCACTATTCTCCAAATTATTTGTCCAAAGTGGAAAAGGCAGCGTCTCATTTCAACACAAGGAAAACATTTTCTTGCAGCTGTAATAATATGGCAATTCCAAAATATATTATTTTCCTCCATGGTTCAAATTGAATAACCATAGTCAATAGCAACTTTATAAAAAAAAACCACTTCCTCAGGAAAAATACGAGTGGTGCAATTATTTATCCCTCAACCTTAATTCTACCGTGAATAGAAAAAGAGTGTCTCATGACACCTTAACTTCGTCAAAATTTTCATCCATATCCAACAATTACTCTAATGCAATAATTAATCGAAGATTTGGTTGCAAAAGTACATTCTCCGTAAATAGGAAAAGTTTTCCTTCCAGAATATGTATATGTATCAGCTAAGTAGAATGGCTATTTCTTCTAATGTTACGGGTTCCTCACTACTCGCTTGTTCCTCTTATTTTTCTTTTTGCGCCCTTTGAAATAAGGTAGGGTCAAGAACTCACGACTGACTGATTTTTTTTTTTTATAAAATTATTAGCTTTAACTCCATCTTTTACACTTGCATTTTTTTCATGGAAATGACCGCTGGAATACTTCAAAATATTGTGCACATTTTTATTTAATTTGGTCACTATATGCGCGATTTAAATTTATATTTAATTCGGACAGGACAAGTCCAATAGTAAGTAGGTAAGGTACCCTTTTTAATGACTCACTCAAAACGAAATGAAAAACTGTCCACCATTAAATTTTCTTTTCCTTTACTGAACACTGCCGTTGAAATTGTAAAAAAAAAAAAAAAACAAGCAGAAAATATTAATCATCAATGAGATTGTTTCCAGTATCACTGCTAAACACGTGCAATTTTAAATAGGGTTTGTTGCAATTTCTTGTGCAGTGAAGTGAATCATTCAAGTGCGAACGATGTAAAGAGCGAGACGAAATTATTAAAGAGAGAAAGAGACTTAAGCCGGATCCACACATGTCTCGTGTGGTGTGTTGTGAGTACACTAATAAATTACTTACTTACGACTGCCAAATTTGTGTGAAAAAAACGATTTTAATATTTAGCTTTCACACTTGCGTCCAAACAAATCCATTCACCATAACCTCAAACCCCCAAGTGGGATGGATAGAATGTGTGATGGTTTTAGAACCAATCCTAAAAATTTGTATGTATTAACACCTGTCAAATTGTGTGAGATGGGTTGTCAAGTCGTGTGGGATGAAATTTCATATTTTGTTTCTACACTATTAGGATTTACTTCGCGGCGCGGGCAGCACGGGCGGCGCCGTACGCGCTGCACCCGCACACGCACGCGCCGACCGTGCTGCCAACGCCGCTCCGCGCCGTTTATTTTTGATAAATAAAGCAGTTTACAAAAATACTAGATATTTTTTTTTATTTCTTTAGTTAAGGCGATATTTTTTATAGATTTTTTTATTTATTATACATAAAATACATTTTTTTCTGTTTTCAAAGTTCACCAACTTTTAACTTTTCACGTACGGCACTTTTGATGTTTCAATTTGTATGAAGAAAAAAAACTACTTTTTGGATCGGAAAAAAATATTGTGGTTATTTGTATCGCGAAAAAATTTTTTATTAAAAGGAAAACTATTGGAAACAAAAAATGTGAATTCTGAGCTTGTACACAATAATATTCTTTTGTTTTTCTTCAAAACACTTTCAAAGCTGTACAGTTCCATTGTGGACATGTAAAAAACGACACACGTACGACACTTTTTGACAGCTCTTCCAGTTCTTCTGCGGCTTCAGTTCCGTCATTCTATTCTGTTCAGCCAGTTATGTGTAAAAAAAATTGCTATAATGGCATTTTTTTATCATAATATTTATTTGTGTGAAAAATATAATATTCTCTTCCCTAAAATCCTTCAAAAAAGTGGGTGTTTTTTTTTAAATTAGGTTGAAAAAAATTCCAACAAATAATCTCCAAGGTGTAGGTATATGTGCCAATACAAATATGTATATACATAAGCATATTAAAATAAACTTTCATTTCACACACTTTTTCAACCCAACTCTGTGGTGAGGTAGTGCCTATTCTTAACCACCCGAAGCGCAGACACCGTCCAGCATAACTTTTCAACGTTCTTACTCCCACCATTGTGCACAAATTTATATCCAAATTGATAAATGTCCTGAAAAATGTTCTGAAATATTTTTCCCTCATTTTTATGGTTTTTTTTTTTTTTTGTGTTTTGTTGAACAAAAAGTTTTGTGAATTGAATGTCGGGCGGCAACGAACGCACTTTGTATGCAAACTGTTTGCCAATTCGAAATTTATTGAAAAATATTTCATTATTGTTTTTTATTTACTTTATTTTAGCATTCACAAAAAATAACATGCTTTATGCATAAGACCCCGAGGTGATTGTTAGCGCGTCAATTGCGATTGGGTACGCTAGCCGCACTGGTTAAAAATTGGATAAATATAGGAGGAATTTTTGAATTTTCGGGATAGACATGTCTCTGAGTGCATAATTGGAAATGCTTATGCTGCCTACCTGGCAACTTGTTGGTGATATATATGACAAATAAAATAATATTCATGTTTTTATTTTTTTTTATATACATATATGTTGGTAAATATGTGTAGGCAACTCTTAACAATTTTGCATATACATATATTTTTTTCATTCAGCCATTATTTTATTTTTTTGTTGTCTGAAACCATAACTCATGTTAGGAAATCCGATTCGGTTTGTTATTATAGCCACATCCGATGGAGGTAGTTATGGTATGGGTGATGTCAGTTTATTCTCCTGCCACAATTTTGATTATTTATTTTAGAAACTGTAAAATAGCCAAGGATTTGATTAAAAAGTCGAGGGTTGACAGTTTCACTACGATTTAGTGTTAGAATTTCCATAAAGGGGAAAAGTATGTGAATTTTAATCTTACATGAAATAGAACCCATTGATAGTTTTCATTTCAATTATTTTTATGAAGAGGCGGTCATATAGGTTGATTTAATCTGAAACCACTCTCTCGAGCTTTATTAATTTTTCAGACACGATACAAAATACACTGTGACAATTATGTATAATACCTATAAGCGATTGGCTAAGAAACAATGTATGTTATTGACTTTGAGCCGATAAGCCGATTGCCTGCATCAAAGCGACATTCCAAAATGTACCTAGGCCTAGAAAGTTCAAACCCTCTTCTACCTAAGAAGCTGAAGATCCTATCAAGTAGGAGATTTCTTCCCTCCTGGGAGGAGTCTTCAGAGCCTGGGTAGAGAACAATGTCAAAGTTGTTGGACCTTCAATAATGCTAAAGTGGGAAAGGAAGATATCTTTGGTGGATTAGTTAGTAAGCACAGGTTCCCAAGGCTAAGGATCCTAAAAGCAATCTGGCACTCTCCAACCAAGCAAATCAATCATTTGCTAATTGAACCACGGCACAAGTGCATAATACTCGAAGGGTAAATGACTCTTAACATTTTCTTGTTGCGTTAAAGCTCGGAGCATGACTATAAAAGAAAACTAGAGGATTTTACTTCTCCCAAGCTAAATAAAATACCTATGAAACTCTCCAATGAAACCAAATATCTTGAAGTAATCCTTATTAATTCAAAGCTAACCTGGAAACGGAACACAGAGGAAAGAACAAAAAGAGCACTTTGTGCCTTCTACACATGCAAAAAAAACCTTCGAAACACGGTGGGGCATGAGAAAGGAGGTCATCCAGTGGATGTACACGGCGATCGTTTGTCCCATACTTACCTATGGATTGATTGTATGATGGAAGGCGGTTGAAAAAGATAGCTATCTCAAGAACCTGAACAATGTATAAAGACTAGCCTGTATAGGTATAACAGGGGCACTAAGGGCTATACCACAAGCAGGACTGAAAATTATTCTCAATCTTCCAGTCCTGGACGAGTACCTATATAAAATGCACGGCAGCCAAAAGTGCGTTTCGTCTTAAGGAAATGGGCTTTTGGAAGCACAGCAACTTCGGTCATGGGTCTATCTTGCAAAGGTATATACCGATCTTGATGTCACTATAGACTACGTACCACTTGTAACAGATTTCAACAGAAACTTCTCTATCTTATTACCCCAAGGCAAGGATGGGAACCCAACCCGCTTCTTGGTGAACAGGGTATATCTCCTTCTACACAGATGGGTCAAAAATGGAAGAAGGAAAAGAAGCCATAGGGTGTTCTGTGAAAGTCTTAATATAAGAGAATCACATAAGCTCCCAGATGAGTGTAGTGTCTTTCAGGCTGAGATTTACGCTATTGAAAAAGAAACTCTGTATCTATTATCGCTGAGTAAAAAGAATATATATAGACCATGATAGGTGTACTAACGGGACATATTGTGCCATTGGCACAATGGCCAATAAATTAGGTGTATTCGCACCCGAATTTTGTAGGAGCTGTCAGGATGTCGAAGAAACTAAAACCATTAAACACATGCTCTGTGATTGTCCAAACCTCCAAAAAAAACCGCCTCCGCTATTTTGGAAATTGGTTTGTTAGAGAACTGGGCATCTCTGCTCATGGGGATCACAATGGAACATTAAGCCCCCGTGTATGCAGCAGCCTTTGGGCTGGACACGCCCCTCCTAACCTAACCTGCGTACGACCACCAATAAGTTGTATAGGATATATATGTTACCGTAAAAAGCCGAAATAATGAAATTCTAGAATTTACAGGTAAATCCTAGAACAATTTTCACCAATAGTGGTGAGAAATTCTAAGATTTACCGGGTAATTCTAGAATTTCATTATTTCGGCTTTTTACATAGACATATATACCTATTTACTTATAGCCCTCAGTATGTAATTTTGTATCTATAACTTTAAATATAAACCTTTGAATTTTATACAAAACGCTTTCAGTTTTTATAATCAAGAAGTTCTCTCTTAAATATAAAAATATAGATATACAGTAGTCCCTCGATAATGTGAATTAATTAAAACAAGGCGTTTTCGGATTTTAGAGGGATTCACATTACTGGAACTTTTTTTCAGTGCAAAGAAACTGATTGAGACAACAAAATTACCTACACAACTGGCAGGTGATGCTCTCTTGATGGCAGCTGCATTCAAACCTTGAAATATGTCTAGACAAATAATAGTTAGTAAAGTCTCTTATATCGCACGCAAAACTTACAAAAGAAAAATATAAAAAAATTACAAAAGAAATTCACATTTAAGAGTCCGAAAATTTTGAAAGTTCACATTATACAGATGACAATGTTAAGTTTTGGCGGTTCAAATTTTAGAGAAATTAACATTATCGCTAATTCACATTATCGATGGACTACTTTATATAAATAATTCCAATTACACTTGTTACCTTTAAAAGATGGTAAATAAGTATAACATGATGGTTTACCGGCTATCTCTAAAGAAAATTTATTAACTTTGCAGCATTTTCTTGCAGCGACCTTGGTGCATAATAAAGACTACAAAGAAAATGCCTTTTTGTTGTTTTATAAAATCTTTACGTCAAGGATACGTCTGCGTTTACCTTACCCTTTTACACCATTTACTTAGCCTGTAACAGAATTACCTTCAATTTGTCTCTCGGGCTATTTTTTATCGAATATAATACTACTTACTTCGAAAATAAAAAACAAAATTAAAAAAATAAAGTCATCAAAATGCAATGCATAATAATTAAAAGCTAGACAGAAATAAGACAGCAGACAGTAAAAAAAAAAAACATAAACAATGAAATCAGGCCGATGAAAAGGAAAGCACCCTAAAGGCAAAAGGCAATTAACTTGGCCAAAGATAGCTAAGGGACTTCTATCTTTTTCATCACTCATCTCTCCATCCATCTTATCGCTCTCTTTCTCTCTCTCTTTCTATACAGATACACCTACAATATTATACCTACTACTTTTTCCTATCACTTGCTATAACAGAAGCAAGTGAGAGTAAGGAAAAATAAAATTCAAATATTAAAATTTAAAAATTAAAGTGATTTCAACATCAAAGGAATCAGAGGAGCAGTTGGCTGCATCTAAAAAAATAAAAAACCAACACCCAACCCTCTTAACAGCACCAGCCAATGGCCCAAGGGTAAAAAGATTGTTTTCCAATTTATGTTTTCACACCAGCCAGCACTCGAACAGCAATAAGGCTTTGGGCGGTCAAATAAACAAGGTGAACACAGAGAACAAAAGAAACTGGAAGAACCCACAGCGGCAGCCAAACTAAAAATGATTTCAGAAGAAGAGAAAAATACCTAAAAGGACCGACGATGTGGCAGACCAACCTTACCGGAAATAAAGTGGGAACTTTTGATTTTAGTCTTTCTTTTTTTGAATATCGGGTTCCATTTTAAATATGGGAAGAATAAATTTGTTTTTTTTTTTTGTCTGTATAGAAATTAATATATTTTAATATAATAAAACTTTAAGGTATCAAACGGTGATTCAGTAAGAGGTATTTTTTTTTTTCAAACCAAGAACATTTCTTTACATTTAATTTATAAAGGTTTATATCTTTCAAATAATAAACGTAACTGTGGCTAACATGGTTCACTCTGAATTTGCAATTTTCGATGACACCTTCAACCATTTCGAATGGTATTTGGCCAGATGCCGTGAGTAATTTTGGGTTACATTTCATCAAAAATTGTAGCCTGCTTATCCATGAAAACTTTAGACACTTTACTCTGCCCCAAGGAAAATGTTTAGAGCTGTGAGACCCAATTATCTAGGCACCATTTTACCGGTCCAAAAAAAATTGTTATCGCAATTAAGCCATGGTTTAACGGGCTGTGTGAAAAGTAGGAGTTTCTGGTTAGAAACGTCATCGGTTGACGGGTTTTTTATTCAGGTAGCAATTAATTCTTAACTTTAATGACATAGATATAATATCATGAAATTTCAGTTGCACTTATTATTAAAGTCGCTTTCTACTAGTTCTACTTCTCTGCCATTTTAAAATATTTAATAATTTATGAAAACTAAAACCATTATTTCAAAAAAAAAAATAATGCATTTTTAAAATATGTATTGAGTTTCTTTAATATATTTTTAAAAATTCTATATGCAATATTATTTAAGCTAAAAAGGCTCAGTAAAAATTTTTATCAAAATCCATTACGCCTTTAATAAGAAAGTCGAAAATAAAAAACAAGTTCTGTGGCAAGTATTGTTATTAACAGTTTTGGAGCTTTTGTTCACCACAATACATATATGTAAATCGTTTGTTTTTTGTTGGGCCTAGGGCCTGGTGACCTACAACAACAGCTTTGAACCATTCCTGTATGCGTGTTATTGGTAGAAATGGAGAGGACCTACAGTTTACTGCTGAGTCCGAGAACCATTTATTTATGACAAGCATGGGGGTGCTTAAGTTTTTTTTTACCGCGCTCTGAACTATTTTAAATCTGCCGCCCCTCTCCTAACCAAAACTTTGTTACATCCTTAACATAAAATATTAATCAAAGAACTCCTACTCTCGACCTCCCCGTGGTGAACGTCGGGTGCCTAGTACCTTAACTGAAGATGGGGTTCTAATCCCTGTGGACGGTTTAACTGGCAGCAAATGAGAGAGGGGGGGAGGAGTGTTCCCACTAAGGCACTTCTCCTTTATCCAGGCGGCAGCGGAAGAATTCCCCAGATGGAATCAACGGTGGCGTCTACAGTTCCAGTCAGGTTGAACTACTTAGTGAACACCTTATATGGGCTACTACGACGTATTCGTACCTCAGGCCTATAAGGAGCGGTTTATCCGGCTCCCCGTCCTTGGAGTTATAATAAGGATCTGGTCCTCCAGGCTAGGGGGTTGTGCGTCGGGGTGACTTCCCTACCACGTAAAAAAAACTTCGGTTCCGAAACAACAACAAGCCTCGGATATGGATGATTTTAATGTTGACGACCCCAGCAAACGAAACAAGGACAATGAATTTCGGATCTGCACGTGGAATGTCCGGACCTTAAACAGGCCACGTGCAGCCGAACAATTAGTGGAGAACCTGGATAGGCTAAAGGCTGATGTAACAGCCATCCAGGAAGTGCGATGGGATGGAGAGAGCATACGAAGGATGCAATCGTGTGACATCTACTTCGGCGAGTGCTGCAAGGAGCAGGGTCAGCGGCTCTTTGGTTGTGGTTTTGTGGTAAGGGAAAGACTTAGGCAAGAAGCCTTGGGCTTCAGAAATGTAAGCGAGCGCCTGGTCACAATCCGCATCAAAGCAAAGTTCAAAAATATCACGTTGATCTGTGCCCATGCCCCAACGGAAGAAAAGGATGACTCAACCAAAGAAGAATTCTACGATCTCCTCGAGGATACGTATAATAGGTGCCCCAAGTACGACGTCAAGATTATTCTTGGCGACTTCAACGCCAAGATCGGAAAGGAGGGCAACTTTGGTTCGATAGTCGGAGGACACAGCCTGCACGACAACACTTCCGGTAACGGACTCAGGCTCATTGATTTCGCGGCGGGGCGAAATGTCATCATAGCAAACACTCTATTCCCACACCTCAATATACACAAAGGGACCTGGTGGTCTCCGGATCAACGAACCGTCAACCAGATTGATCATGTTGCGATAGACGCTAGACATGCTTCCAGTATCCTGGATGTCCGAACGTTCCGAGGTGCCAACATAGACTCGGATCACAACCTAGTAGTAGCGCAAGTACGTATGCGGATATCCATGACGCCACAACGACGAGCGAATGCTGTAAAACGATTTAACGTCGCGAAGCTAAAATCGCAAGAGATAGCCAGGACTTTTGCAGACCACGTCTCTCTTAAACTCTCAAATAGCCCGCCACAAGCATCATCTGTAGAGGACCAGTGGAAGCACTGCCAAAATGCCATCAAAAGTGCCGCTACTGATGTGCTGGGTTTCACTAGGCCACCACAACGAAACCCCTGGTTCGATGAAGAATGCAGACTGGCGCATGAAGCAAAGAACGAGGCCTACCAAGCAATGCTGCAGACTAGAACCAGAGCTGCTGAGAGAGCAGCCCGGGAGCTCTACGGGTAAAAGCGAAGGGAGGAACGCCGACTTCTCAGGAGGAAAAAGAGAGAGCATGCGAAGCGGGCGGTCGAATCTATTGAGGACTATAGCGGCAGGGGGGATGTTCGAAAGTTCTACCGAAGGGTGAGGCAAACTACCCAGGGTTACAAGGCCAGAACGGAAGCCTGCCGAGATGAGAGTGGGAATATGGTGGTAGACACACAGTCGGTGCTGAGGATCTGGAAACAACACTTTTCTAGACTATTAAACGGCGAAGATGGCCAAAATTCCGCTGTAAGACAGAACACTCCATTCAACCTGGACGATGATGGTCAAAACTTCCGTCCACCCGACCTAAATGAAGTTCGGTTAGCGATAGCCAAGCTTAAAACGTACAAAGCTGCTGGTGCGGATGGCCTGCCAGCCGAGCTATTCAAAGCAGGGGGAGATGACTTGGTAGGGAGTATACACCAGCTTATCTCCAAAATTTGGTCGGAGGAAAGTATGCCCGATGAATGGAACCTCGGTATAGTGTGCCCCATCCACAAGAAAGGAGATGCTCTGACCTGTTCCAACTTCAGAGGTATAAGTCTCCTCAACGTCGCATACAAAATCTTGTCATCTGTACTGTGTGATCGCTTAAAACCGTTTGTCAACGATCTGATCGGCCCCTATCAGTGTGGTTTTAGGCCCGGCAAATCAACCGTCGATCAAATGTTCACACTCCAACAGATCTTGGAAAAAACCCAGGAGTTTCAAATCGATACACACCACCTCTTTATCGATTTTAAAGTCGCATATGATAGCGTAGACAGAGACGAGCTATACAGAGCCATGGCGCATCTCGGCATCCCTGCCAAACTCGTCCGCTTGTGCAGGATGACGATGGAGAAATTTCGCTGCTCCGTCAAAGTCGGCAAGAACACCACCGAACCCTTTGATGTCGAGAAAGGTTTGAGGCAAGGCGACGCGTTATCATGCAATCTGTTTAACATCGTTCTTGAAGCAATTGTACGCAACTCGCAAGTCAACAACAGAGGTACAATTTTTCAAAAGTCTGTTCAACTACTTGCTTATCATTGGAAGAACGAAGCGAGCTGTCACTGGTGCGTTTGCAAGTATTGAATCGGAGGCGGCGAAAATGGGTTTGGCTGTTAATGAGGACAAGACGAAGTATATGCTATCATCGAGAAAGGAATCTCAACATCGTCGACCAGGGCAAAACGTCACGATGGATAGGTACAACTTCGAAGTTGTCAAAGACTTTGTCTTCCTGGGCTCCACTATAACATCGCTAAATGACATCAGTGCAGAGATCAAACGAAGAATTACTCTTGCCAATCGCTGTTTCTTCGGGCTAAGAAGGCATTTGAGTAATAAAGCCCTCTCTCAAAGAACCAAGGAGACCTTATATAAGACCCTTATCATCCCGGTCCTGCTGTATGGGGCAGAAGCATGGACCCTGCCAAAAGCGGATGAGAATCTACTTGGGTGCTTTGAAAGGAAGATTCTTCGGGTGATCTTCGGTCCAGTATGTATCGATGGAGTATGGAGGAGAAGATTCAACAACGAGCTTTACGGGCTTTACAGCGACGTCGACCTGGTCAAAAAGCTTAAAATACAGCGGCTAAGATGGCTGGGACACGTGGAGCGTATGGACACCAACGCACCAGCCCGACGAGTCTTCGAATCTACCCCTGACGGTCTGCGCAGCAGAGGAAGACCCCACCTTAGGTGGCGCACACAAGTGGAGAACGACCTCAACCAACTTGGAGTGCGTAACTGGAGGCAGCTAGCTAGGGACCGAGCTGGCTGGAGGGGCTTGTTGGTTGAGGCCGAAGTCCATCCTGGGCTGTGAGCGCCATCTAAAGTAAAGTAAGTAAGTATTAATCAAAGAAAATAATAACATCAGTTTTACCTTCACGGTTCATATGCTCCTGCTTATACTTGAGGTTGCAGTTTACTTAGTACTCAGATTGTCGTTTTACCCGCTGATTGAGGAAATTAAAAAGAAAAAGAAACACAATTCATCAAAATAGCTTTTTCAATCGAAATAAACTAGCACAACGTATACAAAAATAAAAATTGTGGTAAAATAAAGATTTAATAAAATAAGAAAAGTGCGTATACGCCCGAGCGGACCGCTGTTTTAATTAAAAGTAGCCAATATCGTTTATTAAATAAAGTCCACTTTGTCTTGTAATTTAGAGGACTATGTAAAAAAAATTATAGTTTATTATCCTTGATGGTCGCAACCTTAGTCGAAGACTCTTCCTTTACTGCCTGAATAGAATAGAATGCTGAAACTGGAGCCGCAGACGAAACTTGAAGAGCTGTCAAAAAGTGTCGTGCGTTATTTTTTTTACCTGCCCACAATGCAGCTGTACAGCTTTGAATGTATTTTGAAGAAAAACAAAAGAATATTCTTGTGTACAAGCTCAGAATTCACATTTTTTGTTTCCAATAATTTTCCTTTTAATAAATAATAATTTTTTTCGCGATACAAATAACCACAATATTTTTTTCCGACCCAAAAAGTTGTTTTTTTTTCTTCATACAAATTGAAACGTTAAAATTGTCGTACGTAAAAAGCCGCTCCGTATGCGGCTACGTTACGTTGTGTTCGCAACATTGAATTTGCGTGTATTCAATATTGTGACAGCTGTTCCAGCTCCGGCTCCAGTTCCATTTCCGTCACCATTCTGTTCAGCCAGTTAAAATAACTTTTGTATTTTTTGTAAAAGGTTTTATTTATTTCACTTTTTACTTGCGATATAGGTACTATAGGGCAAGTTCTGGATTCATGCAAAAAATTGAACTCGAGATAACAAATCAAGCTTGACTGTCTGTATGTCTGTCTGTACCTTGTCCTACAGCCTAAACCATTGAAGCGATTTTCTTCAGACATGTAGCACAAGATTTTTTAATGATTCCCTATAGGGAAAATCGATTTTTTTAACCAAAATAATAACGGTACATGCCATACAACCGTTTTTGTGTGTATACTAGTTGTGGTATAATCTGCACTTTGGTAAAAAAAATAATTAAAAAAAACCGTTATTAACTGTATATGCCATACTTTCTGTTTAACCGATCAACCGTTTTTGATCAAAATTTTTACTCTGAAACCCTATCAAGTGTGAATAATACTGAATGCAAATATTTTCAAAAAAACATTTTTTGGATTTAAAAAAGATGGTAAATTTTTTGGAAATTATGGTTTAATTGTATATTTTTATATTCTTAAAAATGGCATACAATTTTTTTTTTCTAAAAAATTTAAAGAACTTTTATGTAGGTAGGTATACAAAAATTATTTTTTATTAAAACGATTTTTAAAATTTTGTCTGCATAAATTAACCCTTTTTCAAGAATTGAGATTAAAACATTTTAAGTACTTTTTTTATCAATTTAAAGAACGTGTTTCATGCTGTTTTCCCATATTTAAATTTCCATTCTTCAGTTTATTAAATGGATAAATACAATCTTTAAATTTCGAATAAACTTTTACTACAAGAGCAAGTTCGTGCGATCCAGTCTTGCATTTTATTTAATGTTAATTCCACCAGCCAAAAAAATTAAGGGAACAGAAAAAAAATGTTTTAGTAATGTTTTGAAGAGCTGTATCTGCGTAGAAGGTGGTCGTATTAAAATTAAATGCAAACTTTTTACTTTGGTTACCAATATCTCAGCAAGTAATGCCATCGTATGTATAAAATGTAAAAACGTACCTGTTTTTTTAAATCTGAATTTAAAGGTAAAAAAAAAAAAACAATCTTTATTTACCATAACCGATAAAGTTCATCGTGAAATTCCGACCAAGTTATTTATAACGAAAGTAAACGTTACATTTTAAAATTTAAGGAACGATTTTTCTAAGGTAGTCCAAGCTGATAATTGTAAGTTTCAATTTTATTATGTTAATTTCATCGTCGACATATATTTAAGTCTCTCTCGAGGATACAGGATAACAATCAAGGTAATAATTTGACAATACAAACCATCATCAAGAAAAAAAATAAGAATATGATTAAAAATATGAATAAAAAATAGAAATCTACTGCGGGGCCATAATTAAAAGCAGTAAATGCGTTAATTATTAAAATGAGTAACCGCTGGTACCTAAACCTTCATACGCACACACTCTGCACCATGTCCGCGGCCGTCACACGAACATCAAATTTAGCTCGTTTCCCTTGTCAAAAGATGAAACAAAATCCTTTTTATCATACTATTACCATAACTGTGAAAAAAATGAAAACACCCACCCAAACAAAAAAAAAAAAATGTGAAAATTTTGAATAAAAAAATCCTCTTACACTCGTGAGTTCTCCTTTTACCGACAAACCGCAGATGAATATAACGACAGGAAAATGCGACGAATAAAAATTAATGAAGATGGCAACAACCCTAAACAGCAGAACAGAACAGGAAGCGGACGACCCTATGATGCCATCCTGTTAAGCCAGGGACATCAGAAACAACAACATCAACAAACCGAAAAAATAGCAGCTTAATGTGTTTGTAGCTTGTAGGTACACCTAGCAAAGAAAATCAACAAATTCATGTCCTTCGCTGTCGTCGTTGCTGTCCTTCACATTTACAACAATATAATTAAGGACTAAGTGGTGTTAACTTAAAACTCAGTACGCTTGGAGATGGAGCTTTGCCTTCCAATCATCAGCTATAGTGGCTCGTTGGCGGTAGTCAAATGGTGGCCAGTGGACCACATGTGAATTTGAAACTCAAATAAGTAACAAACCAGGTGATGCAGAGAGGCACATTGCACAGAGCACAAAACCAAAGTATATGTATGTTGGAATACGACGCGTGCCACCGTAGATCGTTACCACATCACATCCACATCCAACCGTATGCATATTCATATTATTTTAACTGAAAAGGTTAAATTAAATTAAAAATTATAAAGAAGAGTTTGTACGTGTGTCCACAGCTTTGTATTAATTGGGTGCTTCTTCCTTTCGTTTTTGCAGTGATGCTCACTTATTTCGTAGAACAGGGTGTTTGAAATTTGTTGTTTTGGGTGAGGGATGACTCAATCTCTTGATATACCCCGAGTTCGTAAAAGTAAACATGCTCAATCACTGCTAAAAATAATTGCAAAAAATTTTTAAACTGAGAGCAAACATCAGCGCTTCTAAAACAGTGAAAACAATTTGAATCAGACTGCATTTGCCTACAAAAATGAGACTAGAATGTGGCAGAGTGTTGCTGAAGTTTTACTTTTACAAACTCGACCATTCACATGTGGGAAAAGCTACTTTGAAGACGCATTATTTGCTCATTCCCATGTGGGAAAAGCTACTTTGAAGACGCATTATTTGCTTCGACCTGACGTGCTCTTTCCAGAGCATTTTCCATTAATTTTCTTAGGCCAGGCGCGCACAAGCAACTAAACAGTTTGGTTTCGATTTTGAGCACAATGGGCTTATATAGGAGTGCGCGCCAGTTTATGTGCGCGGACTCTCATATAATCCTTTAGTACTCCTTTAGTTGCATGTGCGCGCCTGGCCTTAGAATTTCAGGTCCCAGATTCCTCACTTATTCTAGGATATTGGCCTTAAGCTGTTGCACGGTTCTTTGCTTATTGGCATACACCAGGTGCCGTTAAATCCTCAATACTTGCCTGAAACTGGGCAATTTTCACATTATTTCGACCTACTCGAGGTCTTTTAGCACGCGGAAAAACACAGACAACCACTTTTTGCAGAAAACGTTGGACCAATCGGTAAATTGTTGGAGCACTGGGACATTTCGAACATGAAAGAAATTTCAATGTGTCTGAAAAAAGTACCCGACTTAAAAAATAAAATTGAAAAACTTTGATTCTTTGTTTTGTGCCGAATCTTTCTATCATAAATTTTTCAAGTTTTTCGAAGTTAATTCTGAAAAAAAAAAAAATACTTAAACAAAAAAGTTATTTGGCGTGTTCAGGAAAATGAGATTTTTCAACTTCAAAAAGTGAGCAAGAGAATCCAATTTTTTTTTTCCTCAGAGTTTTGACAGCAAAACTGAGAAATTTTGCTGAGAAATCTTGCTCACTTATAACTAAGATTGCTGAGGGCTCTGAGATCTCATTTTCCTGAATTTTTACCTACATATTCAATTAAAAAAAATCAAAACGATACTTATGACCTACCCTGTACTTGAGGTTAAGGTTGCAGTTATTAAGACTGTGGATTCATCCACTGGAGTAGAGTTGTCTTATGTCTGGGGAGAATATAATTAATGTATAATTATAGCTCTTTCAACTAGCAACTGCATAGATGGAAAACTTACTGCTTATAAAATGTTTTCATTGGTCATTTATGTTGACAGAAGTACTTTTTAAATTCAATTAGAGTTTGCCCGCAATTTCCATACTGCACCCACTTTTTACTAAATGGAAAAAAAAACATTTACCAAAATAGCTGCTCTTTTAATCGACATAAACCAAATCAACGTGAAAAAAATGAAAATTAAATAAAAAATTGTTAGAGATTCAATAAAATAAAAAAAAGTGCGTATACGCCCGAGTGTACCATTATTTTAATTAAATGAATTTAACTAATTTTTGCAATGTGCTTCCTATTCCTTCGTCACGATTGTGAGATTTTCTTCTCTTTGATCCACACGATTCCGAAAAAGATCAGTGAAAAAGTTTGACCAGTTAGCAAAGTGCTGGCACGCATGCTTGCAATTGTCAAAAGCTCACTCGTCATTGAAGTGGGATCTTGCACCTGCCTATGAACCTCCATTGAATCTTCATATTATGCAATCCACAATAATTCCCGATTACTACAACAAAAGATGAAATCGTGCTCGGAACGTTAATCCCAATTCTGTTAACTACCACAAGTAGGACGTCCTTGGCTACACTAGCTCTCTTCCAATTAAGTGATGCGTACGATTCTACAATTAATTCTAAGTTTATCATTATGTTTTTATGGATTATCATGCATGTGGTTTTGAAACTTACCTTAAGTAACAACCTTACAAGGAGTGATGTAGGTATTAGATGATTGGATAATTAATAGGAGACGGACAGGATGATGCAATGTAAGTACCTACATACATAAGCCGGGAACTTCTTAAGTTTTTTAGAAAATAAGGCTGAAGTTTCTAAAATTCTCACGAGGCTTTATTTATTAACTTCCCATTGGAAGTTATTGTAACTGGTCATTTCTTTGACACTTTTCCACGTGTAGTTTTATCAAGTATTATCTCGAGAACAAATAAAGATATCAACTTCAAATACATTTTACAGATAATAAAGCCATAACGTTCAAAACGGGTTTTCAGAAAATTTCAAATAGAGGTTTTCTTATTAAAGTGATTTAAAAAAAAGTTGCTAAATGGATTTTTTATCGAAAATCTCGAGAACAAATACTGCTATCGACTTCAACCTAATTTCATTCTATACATAATAAAATAGTAAGGATTTCGCAAGACTTAACAAAAAACCAACCGACGAAGGTTTTACATATATTAAAAAAAAAAAAAAACTGCTACAAATTGTTAAACACTATATTCGGCTTCAAACATTTTGAGAACACACGAAAACATTCAGCCCTATTCTGTTAAACTGGTGATCGAACGTTCGATCCACTTCAACGATTCACATTCGCTCGTCGTCTCCATTCTGTTAAACTTCGGGGAAACTACTTTACCTACCTTTATTTCGAATCCTTCGAAGATTTTAGTTTTGAATGAAATGTCAAATTTATTAACATTTATTTGAAAAAATAAAATTATTTTTATAAAGAAGACAAATCTATGGACGCTATGGACATTGAATATATATGTACATACCCGACCGACGATAGGTTAGTATTGAAGAAATTTGTTGACTCAACTTTTTATTTTCTTCCCGCTACAAGCTGCACTCGAGAAGACATTGGCTGAATTCCAAAATGCATCAAATGCGCATTTACTGCGCAAACGGCGCATCCAAAATTTTTTAGCTGCTTCGATTTAAAATATTTTTTTTTTGCATTCCGAAACTTCAAACTTATGCAATGTAATATTTCTACAAAGCATCAAGTTTGGGTTGCTGATGCGTATAAAAAATGTTATTTTATTACTTCCGCATCAAAACATTTTTTACATTTCGAAACTCAGCCATTCATATGGGATTGTTGAACGAATTCCCTCTTTTTGATTTGTGTACCTATTGACATCTTGTGCTACAGCGAAACTGCAGCTTAATCCCATTGTGTTTGAAGCATCAACCTCGGTAAAATAAAAACTGACTGATTTTTTTTTTTTTTTTTGCAGAAGCCAATTATGATCACGGTGTTGGTAAAGACTTAGGCGTCTAAAATAGGTTCTGGATATCTTGCAAAAATAGTTGTGTTCAAAGTTTAATAAAAAAAAAAAAAAAATTACAATGCGGATATAAAGTGATACTTTTGTATAAAGCTGACTGATTCGGTCGTTTACGAAAATGGAAAACTAAGTTACCGACGGGGAATGTTTCCCTTCGAAAGTCTAGTAGAATACAAAGTAACGATTTTCGAATAATCATGCCGGGAGGAATGTTTAGCAGAATAGGGCTGATTAACTTCGGTCTGATTTTATTCTAGGTATATACAAATGCTATAATTGGTAGAGTTAAAAAAAAATCAATAGATAGTTTAAAAAAAAAAGAAACAAGGAACTATGAACTAAAAATTGTTGAAAATAATTTTTCGTGTCGCATATATTTAGAGCAAACAGCCCAACTTTGGTCTTCCCTTGTAATTTTCTCATGCAAAATAACTTTGGATATCGAGTTTCAAAGGGAACCAATGGGAAGTTATCAGTGTGGGTCGCACCCAGCCTCTTTATATATTTGCTTCAAATAAGTGTGTGCTTTAAACAGGCTCGCTTTCGTGTTTCAAAAATTTGCTGACCGTAGATTAAGTGACAAGATGTTACAGTGACGAATGTGTGGCCACAGCCAACAGTTTGACTTGAGTCTAAAAAAAATCAATTTTGTACGGTAAAACAGAAAATAGAGAAGTTAAGCTGATTTAAATCTAAAATTGGTATGACTTACCTTAGATTTGTGTGTCCGAATTTCGTTTGGACCTTCATGCTCTGTGAGCCGAGAAACAAACCGAGATATCTTTTCCCCAAACGACTCCCCTACAACTTTATTGAGGTTAGATGAATATTGCCCTAAGGCAAGTATGTATGTGTTTTGATTGATTTCAGAAGCTGTTATCGAAAAGATGGAGACTCGCCTAGGACAAAGCCGCTTGATAAAGAATACTATCTAGAGCTACACAGTAAAGTAAAGGCATAATTTTAATGATAAAACTTCTTTCTAGTATAATGGGTTGGCATTCGGGTTGATTCCCGGTGTTTACCTGTGGAGTATTAAAACAAACTTTACGGTTGTCAGTGTTGAAGGTTTTGTATTTACCGACTAATTAAACGAATCATACAGAAATTTGCTAATAAGTGCCATCATAATTCAGTTACACCCTGTAAGTGGTCTTTTTAGTAACTGCTTGATAACGTGTAATATTTAGCTCATGTAGCTTAAAATAAGACCACTTCTGGCATTCGTACACGAGATACACACGTGCCTTCATAACATAAGCATGATGATGATGGTAAAAAAAAGAGGTAAGGAGAAGGACTATAAGGAGTATAGCAAAAGCAGCAGGGAAACATATGCCATTTTATGTGTGTAATGACATCCACATCCAGGTGAAGCCTTTCGCAAAGAGGATTCTGCTGCATCAGCAGGAGACAGTAAAAGGCAACCAGTCTAACCATCCCTCAGTCCCTCGCATAATCATCAGTACCTACCTATGTACGTACGATACAAAAAAAACCCTAACCATATTATAACATGGAGTCGCGGAAGCCCAGAATATGTTTCCGGTGGTATGTGTGTGTAGGACTTAATTAGAGGACTCTGATGGTTGGTAAGTTGCACGTGAACGTAAACGCAGTATAGCAAAAGCAGCAACAGCAGATGCTGTATATTGGGTTAAATAAATTGACAAACAGGGTCGGATTTCATGGTATTTCACTTAATGAGGTACTTGTGCTGATGTTAGCATGTTAACTGCCTCATATGACAGCAATATTGGGTGCACATTTAAGGGCTTTCATTTTAGGTCAAGTGGTTCTTTTTTGAAGGAACCCTCTCTCTTACTCTTCCTTTTCCTCTTGCTTTTCTGTATTTTGCTAACAACTTTTGATCTCTTGTATGTGATTGTGCAAAGCGGAAGTTTTTGTGAAAATATTTTAATTATTGTGTTTTTGGGAGCTTATAATGCTTATTATAAAATTTTGCTTTTTAGATTAACGGAAATAAAAAATTCAAGTTGAATAAAGAGAGCTTTGCTGGTGTTAAAAGTTTTCGGCGCTTGGCGTCCAATTTTGATGACAGCGTATTAATAGAAACTTGGTTTTGCCCTTATTAACTAGTTCAATATGTTTCCAACGCTTATCGTTGGTCTGATAAGGTTTTATAAGCAAATGGCAAACTGCATTAGTGCATTAGAGATCTTTTGATATGCGAAAAGATACAAGTAATTCGAGCATGATTCGGAAAACAAATAAAAACAACTCCAAGTTACTAACCGCCATATTATTCACTCTATACATCCAGATTTAAACTTAAATCCAGATGAATTTACATTGAATTTGTATGATTTCCATCCAGATCTAAGTTTTAATCTAGATGTATTGATTGAATAATATGGCCGTAAATGTCTGCCATCCGACCTCGCATCAAGGATTTTACGGCATCAAGTGGAAGTGAAGTGATTTGACGTTCCAATAGCCAAATCCTTAATACTCAAATTATAACCCTCTCATACCTAAGAAAACTCCTAGATAATTACAGTTCTTTTTTCTACTGTTCATGAGTAAACCATTGATATATGTATAATGTGCTTTTATTTTGAACTTTATATTGCTGTTATTTTCATTTGAATACAAAAACCTGATGATGTTCCCATCAACACTTCATGTATAACGATCAATGAAACAAGGACACACTGCCAGACACACTGCCATCTCCAATCTACATACTACCCCCCCTTCTTAATTGCATCACTGGTTTCAAAAATAACTGGACGAAATTAAACATATGGTGCTCGTGTGCTGCTGCTTCGAAACATATTATAACTGTAAAAGAAGGTCCTTCATATAATCCCGTCTGAGGGCAGACATTTTAATTTGAATTTCGCAATTAAGAGCATTTACATACATAGAATTGTACCTACTTGTGTTCTGAGTGTAAGTACAATACACAACACACAGCAATCAACAACTGAATGTGTAGGGGATTGAAGAAAAGGGTTGGTGTATGTGGTGGCTGTATAAGAGTGGGTTCGATAACGTTTTTTAAGTACATCCAACATGTTGCCTTAGCCAAACATCCGATAGATATCTATGCATTTTAGTGCAGGACATTTGTATAGTCGCTTTTACTTACTGATGGCAGCTTTAGTTATATTCTATGTAAAGGTCATGTGCTTTACATTTAGGGTAACCATATTTTTGAATAAAAAATACACATGCACATTTTGTATGACAATTGACAGGAGATACTATTGGAGCATTCCCCTTTTAAAAGCACCACTTCCTCGCAAGAGGCAGTATTCCTTACTACTTACTTACTTTGGTCCTAAGACCTGTATAGTCCGTAGGGGACCCCTAGAGGGGCATAGGGCCTCAACTACGCCTACGCGCCATCGCGTGCGGTTTCCAGAAATGTGTTTCAGCTCCCTACAACTCTTGCCTAGTTGCGCTGATTCCTCCTCAACTGTTCTACGCCATGTGCTTTTTGGCCGCTACTACAATGTGATAAACATAAGAATCTAACAAGCTTACGCGTGAATGTGAAAGGAGGGGTTTATTTCTAATAGGTGGGTAATGTTTTTTTTTTATAAATTTACTTAAAACAAAAAACAAATACATAAGTTTGAAAACAATGGTAACCACTTAAAATAACATGATATAGGTTCATATGTATGTATTTTTTTTAAAGCCAGAAATATTTTTTTTTATTTTCTTTTCAAATCAAGTTTTTGTTTTAATCGATAGGTTTTGAAAAATTAATTTCAAAATTAAAATTTTAAATAAAAGTAGTTTGCACATATGTAGTAGCCCGTGGCGTAATGGTTAGTGCGATGGACTGTCATGCCAGAGGTCTGGGTTCAATACCAGCCGCTTTCACCTTAAGTTTTTTTCCGGGCTACTCCCTCTTGTGAGGAAGTGACAAATCCTCCAAGAGTATCTCTTGTCATAGAAAAGTGCCGCTCACCAGCCGTTCGGATTCGGCAATAAACTGTAGGTCCCCTCCATTCCTGCAGACACGCACACAGAAATGGTTGAGAGTTGTAAGTCCCTAGGCCCGGGTTCTTCATGAGCCGTTGTGCAACCAAATTTATTTTTTATTTATTTATTTATAGTTTGCACATATACCTACACTTGCGAGCAAAAAAATGCAATCACCACTTTTCCCCTTTTAAAAGCAAGAATCTTTGTGGATACTATATTTATGCTTAAATGGTAATGATCGAACTTAAAACTTTAAATTGGAAGTAAAATCATAAGAATTCATTTGATATTTTTCGCGTTATCCACCACAATAATGAAAATAACATATAATTCTAAAAAAGGAAGTACGAATTAAAATTGTACATTGATGTAAGCTACCAACGAAATCATTTCTCTTCAAATATCTAATTTATTAAAATTAGATCTATTTTTTTTTTATTTATATTTCAAATCATCCAAAATTGCTTTCTTTTATGTTTCAAAAATCATTAAAATTGTAAAATTAACTTTTACTAAAAATATTACTTTGTTTAAAAAAAATATCATGAGTTGCTTTAAAATTCTCTTGCATTTATTATTTTATTTATATAATTTTATTTACTTTCTTTTGTATTTTCTTTATTAATTCATATGAAATGTCATATCAGGCAGACGGCAGAATTGCCATGTCTTTATTCTTAAGAAAACTCTTTGTAAAATATGGTAATGAAATAAAGAATTTATCTATCTATCCATCTATCAAGTACGAATAGGCAACCTTAATACTCTACTCAGTGACCTAAAGGGCTCACTGATGCGAGGATTTGGCCCCTGGGCATCACCGGTAAACCGTATACCATACTTAGAGATATGAAAGATTCATCGCAATGACTTCTCTCCAAAATGTCATTTGACTGACCTTGACGTCCAATAAAAACAACAGCTAGAACAGGTCCGAGGAAAAATAGCTAGTGAGTGGGCAGGTAGGAGACGACTTAAAGAATTACTTTAGCGCACTACGATTGGGAAGTTGAGCTATGGAGGCGAATTATATTATCGGATTAGTGCAGAATGTGCCTGTGTCTGCAAGGAAGAAATCGTAGGGACAGACACAGGCGACCTGGTGACCCATTTTAACAATGCTGGTTTTTCGAAACCGTTACTTACAGGAAAGGGTTTTGTATGATACAGACAGGCATTTGAATTGAAGGAAAAGTGAGCTGGTTTTTGTAACTGCCGGTGGTCGAGGGGAGGTTTAACTGCGGATTGGAACGTCTCCGATATTCTGCTGCATTACGTCGTCGTTCCTTATGCTGCATGTATTGCCAAAGATTTCGTACTAATGCATAATCAAGCTTAATGCAACACTGCACGGAAAACAGTCGGATTCCTTAGGGAACTTGGTATTGCCATGATGAGCTGGCTGGCTCTCAGCCCAGACTTATACCCCTGCATTTGTGAGACAAGCTTAAGCAAAGGGTAAGAGCCAGAAATCCAGCTCCTGAAACAATTTATAGACAGAAAGTGGAACTGGTAAACGAATATATTCTTTCATACCCGCAAGAGACGGAACTCTTAAAATCACGAACTAATTGTTATCTTTTTAACCTTGATTTAAAGCTTATGATTCCAGCTTTTTAACGATACATACCATAAACATTCATGCACGTCAATTACATTGAGAGCAATTGAAGCGTATAGAGTGAGAAGGGGTCAAGTGACATTTTTTAATTTTTTTTTATCGTTAATGGTGTTAAGCGACAACTTAAATTTTGGTCGTGATCTATTGTCATTACTTACAAAGTTAGCTTCAGATAAAGGGGTTAAATACACGTTTGTTTTGATGTTTTTTTTTTGGCAAGAAGCGGTTAAAATCACTTAACACCTTTATGAGCAGAACTCATTTTTAAATAATTTTTTTTTTTGCATGAAGGTGGTAAGTGCAAACTCTACCTTTAACTTTATACATGCCCCAAGAACACCTTTGGTTCTATGTAAAGACCATATCTGAGATTTTTGACAACAAAAAGAAGCCTAAAACCAAAATTAAAAATAAGCCAACTGTCACTTAACGCCTTTTTCAGAAAAAAAAAAATAAACTCATTTTTGCATTAAAGTGTCAGGTGCAGAGATTTTTAAAACACGCCTTTCTCACTTAACTTTCTCATCGTGAATTTAAATAAAATTTGTTGGTATACAAAAAATTGTTCATTTTTTGTATTTTTTTCATTTTGTCTTTATAAATGTAAGTTTCTCTCAGAGAAACTTTTTGCTCGCAGAGTAGTTCCATATTTTAATTTTTTTGTTTTGAAAATGAATTGTTCAAAACTTAATCACTTAAACAATTTGATTTCAAAACAGAATTAAATAATGGATTTCTGGCCTTAATTTTTAATACCTAATGTTTTTTTTTTTTCAATTTCAAGTGAATTTTTTTTAGAAAATTGCATCTCCTGCCTAAACACGATTATTTCTTGTCTTAACCCATCTAACATGTCCTAGACTTTTGTTGCATTTTATGCTAAGCTCTGTATAATGTTTTACATTGAGAACACATATAGATTCAAATAAACTGTTTGCGGGTTGCCCTTTGGTTGCCTAGTTATTTTCAATTTTCTTAAAACGCAGATGTGTATTTTTTTTTAATTCTTCAAACAAATTTCGATTAATATCTTAACTTGAAATTAAAGTATTAATGTATCTAAAAATATTGATTGATTCTCATTCTTGGTGGGAATCAGCTTCACTTTGTTTCCAATCTAATCCAAATTTATATTTCTGGTATGTGAATGTCAGCGTAGTTTTTGAGCAAAAAAGATCTAAGTAATATGGTCACCATAAATTTATAACCCTGTTTTTGAACCAACTTATTTATACCAATTCATGAACCTGCACTGATGCATTTTGCACAAACAGTTAAATCTTTGTTTAATTCATAAGAGAACTTTTAATCCTTTTCATAGTCGGACGGGACTCATTTTCACTGGAGCTGGAATACTTAAAAATGTATTTGTAAGCTGAATTGTATACTATTACTATTGTGTCCTTGAACCATGAAATATGCATCGGAGGGATGAGAAAATAAGACTGACAGGTAGCAGACAAATAATATACGTATGTATATCTAGAGAAAAATATGTATAGCTGCATTTCATTCATTTAAAAATAAAATCAAAATTTCATTGTTCACTTATGTTAAGCCTAGCACTAGACGTATTTAAATCTTTGATCATACATTGAGTTTTACTTCTAAATAAATAAATTTGGTTGCACAAACGGCTCATGAAGAACCCGGGCCTAGGGACTTACAACTCTCAACCATTCCTGTGTGCGTGTCCGCAGGAATGGAGGGGACCTACAGTTTATTGCCAAATCCGAACGGCTAAGGTGAGCGGCACTTTTCTATGACAAGAGATACTCTTGGAGGATTTGTCACGTCCTCGCAAGAGGTAGTATCTCCGAAAAAAACTTAAGGTGGAAGCGGCTGGTATTGAACCCCAGACCTCTGGCATGACAGTCCAACGCACTAACAATAACGCTACGGGCTACTACAGTTTTACTTCATGTGTTATTAATTAGACTAAGCACCAGTGGCCTGGCGTGGCTGATTTCAAATGGCTGATTCCAAAAAAAAAGTCACTTAAAAACAAAGGTAACTAATATTATGAATTGTGTCTACCTTGCATATATCGCTTATTTCCAATCAGTCCACGCCATGATATAAGTAATTACTTTACAAAATTTGTATAGACAGGGTTTAAATTTACAATAAATAAAATAGGTACGTAAACTGAGTTTTTCAAAGAAAAGCCTACCTGACTTGCTCAATACACAAAATTATTTAAATAAAACCAAGAAAAGCGGTATATTTTTCCAATAAAAATTATTTTTCCCAACTGCAACCTACCTCCACCTAACATGCTCTGTAAACTTCACATATAAGCGTAGTGCGACACATACAAAATTAATCCAAAGAAACCAAGAAAAGCTATTGTTTTTTCGAATTAAAATTAATTTTTCAAACAGAAACCCCCACCACAGTACACATATTTGTATGTGCCTTTACCGGCCCTTCTCAAAATGAACTTTGCACAGCAGCGCAGTGTTGCCAGGTTGGTGACAAAAAATCTCCCCCCAGAAAAATTTAAAAACCCCCAAATTACAATATGTTAACCAAAAAAAAACCCTAAGCTTTTTGTTCAACTTTTTTGTTTTTATTTTTATTCACAACTCATACCATGTACACTACAAGTACTTGAAGGTAGTCAAATAATATTTAAAATCGAGCGCCACCCTAATACATATATGTATAATTTATTGGATATTTTTTGAAGGTATATTTAATTTCAGAGGACAGTTCAGGTACATAAAAGAATAATTTAACTTTAAAACTAATCCCTTCATATTTTCCCCCTAACGTCTCGTCACCCCAAATTTACCCCTGACACTATGAAAGAAACTCCTAAATATTGGGGGAAATCTCCCAAACTGGCAAACCTGCAGCAGCCCAGCAGATTCTTTCATCTCCAGCTCCACGTCCACATACCCCACAAGAAGATAAACAAATACTTAAGAAAACTTATAAAATTTCTCGCTGGGTAGGAAAAATTTTTCTTCTCTTTGCTCTTCTTCCCTTATCATTCATTTTCACAGAAAATTCCCTAAATAAGACGCAGAAAACCGAGTTATTTTCTTACATACAAAAGCGTGTATATTGAACAGAACAGAGAGCATTACACCTCTCTGTCCACCTACGCTTTCTTATGGGAAATATAACACGGTTTTCTTCAACATATTTAGGGAAGTTCTTATGTGAATAAAATGATAAGGGAAAAAAAGCAAAATGACGCAATTGTCGCAAATTAAAATAAAAAAAATGCAATTACATGATTATGATCGCACTTGCGATTTTAATTTCTGCGATTAAAAAATCGTAGTCGCGGAAAGAAATAAACATGCACCACACTTGCGATTGTCAGTCGCCCGATTTTTAAGTCGCAAGGATTGAGACACATGGTTTTAAATGTAAAAAGCACGCACATGCGACTGACATTTCGCAGCGCTTAAGAAAAAGAGACAGATTCTATTTTTAGACTGGTTTTTTAGTCACAGCGACTTAAAATCGCAAGTGCAAATGGCAAGTGCGTGCACAGCAAAATATTGTTGCGATCACGATTTTTTAATCGCAAAGACTTTGAATCGCAATTGCGGACCTAGCCTTAAGCTACTTCAATTACATTAATTAATTAATTTTTTTTTTACGAAGGAACTACACAAATTACATATAATTATTACAATCTTTTATTTATAAATCGTTCGATTTTACCAAAATATTATTCTGAACAATTTTTGACATGTCGCCTTTTAAGCACTTTTTTTATTTAATTTAAATGCAAGAGACCTATTTTTTTCTGCCGAATCGTTTAGTAGTCAGCACTTAAAGCACAATTTTGAAGCTTTAAGAACTTTTATTTTTTTGGAAAAACCTGCCAAAAGTTTTTTATTTTAAAATTAAGTTTATATGATTTAATAGGTACGAGTATATAGTATTGAATTGGTAAACTGGTTTAAAAGTAGGAAATTATTGTGTTCTTAAACATTTTGTGCTACTCATTTATCTTAGCGCCAAGTTGTGTACCTATACCTATATTTATAATATAGTTATACTTTTCTAAATATAATGGATATATGATAATATTTTTTATGATATCATTTGAATTGAAACGACTCTCCTCCGAATCGTCACCAACCACTTTATTTCTTCATAAAAAATTTAAAATCTTTCGAAACCTTCTCCGCGTTCGCACAATCTTATTGCTGTAGCGTCTTTGAGTGGGCTTAAGAGTTTTGTGTTAAGACGGATTAAAAGATTAATTTTATCATTATTTGCGTTCTGCAAACACAAGAAATAATCACGAGGGTCCTTTTATTATAATTCAAATAAAATTTAAGTAGGTTTAGTTTTTTTTTCTTACTTTTCCTTTCATAAATGTTTACCACATTACCATCCCACATCCCAATCATTTTATGTGATTCATAAACCTGAATAATAACAACGAACTGGAGCCAAACATTCGTTTTGTTTTCATTCCTGCTGGCAAAAAGGGTTCTTGGCTCTGAAAAATTTGAGGCTTCCTGAATGCTGAACATACCATCTTTCTCTCTCTCATGCTCTTCCAAAGGAATTAAATCATTTGTATGCTAAATAGTAATCCTTTTTCGTGCGTGTGTAGGACATTCATTGCTATTAGCTACAACAAAGTACCCTAAAAGTTTCTTTTATACGAAAGCAGTGTGAGCCATGAGGACTATAGTAGAGGTATATAGCAACGCAGCGCGAGAACGATAAGAAAACTTTTCATGCTCTGCTTTTTATTGATAAAGTTTCTGTACCTATACCTAAATATAAGAGCATCCTTTTGTGCTAAAGCATTTAGGCCGATAGGACGCGACCTCGTCTTTCAGTTTTAATCCAGTTTTAATGATGGCCCTATTAAGAGGGAAAATTGTCTGAAGAAATTCATACACATAAACACACATATACAAAAAACAAACTCGGGGTAAGCCTTTAGTAAATTCTTAAATGAGACTTAATGGAGCGCAACATCGAACACGTCTTGAGAATAGCCAAAAGTTAAGGATTTCCATTTGCGAGCTGTTTGTAATTGTTTTTGATGATGCCGAAAGGACCAGGGACTGTCAAATAATAGCTTTGTGGAGGTTATGATGTAGTTTTAACTTTTCGAATGAATCGATTGAAAGTTTTGTCGAAACAAAACTCAAATTTAAATTAATACAATAATTTGTAAAGACATCAGCAACTTATAAACAGGGTGTTTTGCATAAGAAGCGACAAAGCATAGAGGGCGTGTAGGACAAGGCGTATGGAAAAGAAAAAAATCCTCTTGTCTAGGCGGGAGGGGCATTTTTCTAAAACATAAAAACCGCCTGCCGCTCGTTTCCCTCAATTTCAGAGTCACTATTATTGTAACTCAGATAAGAGTGACTTTGAGATTAACATTTATAGGCTTTCGAAATAATCACGGCTTTGCTGAACCGATTAAGAGGATGATATAACCGACTCAATGTCTTTAACCTCTACGTAACTGCCAGGATAGCGGTATTTCTATTTTGGTTAAAATTTTGTTTGAGTATATTCCATGCTTCTCTATGTTCCAATAATTTAGTTTGAAATTTTTTTTTTTTTAGAGCCGACGACGCCGACGCGACGATATGTATGTCAAATTCTGACATTTCCCTTCAGATCCTACACTGAAGAAAAACAAAAGAAAACAACAATAACAACACGTGGTTGTTATTGTTTTCTATTGTCGCGGCGATTAATCGCTTTGGTTTGGGAGAGCCTTTATATGGGTGCGGAGCACTTCAGAATTATAATCAAGCACTTCATGGCGCATCTCGTCGGGGCGTTTGGACACCCTGGCGGATGTCTCAGAGAAATGAAACGTAAGTATAAATTGAAAGTGAAATACATACATATATCAAATTTGAAACTGAAATTGTGCTGTTTTTGTGTGTCACAGTTCTATTCTAGGAATTTTTCGGGCCCGATTTCGGATGCAGCTGTACCGGGTCGGTAGCCTCAAGTATGACGACAGTGGACACAACTTATTCGCCATTGAGGATAGATTCCACGTGAATATCGAGCAAATACGTGAAGGTTTGAACGTATTTGGCGTTGCGCCGTGGGAAAATACGGTCTTCCCGAGCCCGAGTACGATGAGGGTTCATTCTTTGTTGTTTATCAAATATATATGTGGGGATGGAATGAAAGAAAAGGAATGGAGCACTCCAGACAATGACCACAAACAAAAATTTACAGATTTCACTCATAGAGTAACCATGGGGACATTGAAAATGACACCTGACTAATCTTTTCAATTTAAATTAATTTAAACGTAATAAGCTGTTTCAGACACCATTATAGGTTCTGAAGTTTCTAGGTACCTTTATGCAAATTATGTATTTAAAGTCACTTTCCATTTGGCAAAAAATAAATCTTGTTAATTTTCTTAAACAACCCATCAACTTTCCTGTTCAACCAAAAAAATCGTTTTTTTATAAGATCTGATATCAAAACTCATATATATGTAAATATTAGGGCAAACACAAATATGCCCTAAAAAACAGTTTTAAGCGCTTATAATTATGTCCTTAAAAATCAATTACATATAGATATATGCCCTTAATAAATTATTATATTATGCTCAAAAAAAATGATTATAATTATGCCCTAAAAATATTGCTTAAATAAATTTTGTGGTATATCATTTTTTTAAAAAGTATTTGACCGATTTCGATTTTATATGTATACAACTTTAAACTATTCTTTTCGCGGACATTAATTATTTTAACTTTAAAGATTTTTTCGGAACTTACCACGGTAAATATAAGAAATATTATATTTAACGCGGTAGGTTCCGAAAAAATCTTTAAAGTTAAAATTTTATATGGTTGAAAAGCCACAACTGCGGAGATGTGCAGAATCTACTTGAGACACGCATTTACACGCTGTGGGTCAATTTTGTTTTTTAACTGTCGAACACTGCATATTAAAAAAATATATATATATTTTTCCTTCAATATTTTAAAACAAATTTAAAATTTTTCTCCTTCCGAGAGCGTTTCAGTTTTTGTTGGCCGAGTTTCGGCCAATTTTGCTTGTAAAAATATATTCTAAGTAGGTTTGTATACCTTTGTATGTTTAAAAACAAAAAAAAAAATAGGTAGTGTACTGTACAAGAAAGATTGTCGAACAAAGTTTGCTTTGGCTAAAAGCCATTGTTGAAACCTATTTGAAATAGGTACAAGTACATACATGCATGTTTTTTAAAATGGTGAATATCATTTAAATTCATTCACATGGATTACATGGATCACATGGCTAACAAAAATTTTGGTACCTTTCAACGAAAGAAATGTTAAAAAGTCAGAATTACTGGCAGCATGATTTTTTTTATTTTCGGTCAATATTTTCTAAATTTTCAAAAGCTATCTATACATATTGTTTAGGCCGTGTGCGAATTGGGTTAAGATCGCGTTAAATTTTATCCGAAGATTAATTTTTGACGATAGTAGGGTGAATCTATACGTAGAAACTTCAAAATTTTATTTCGAATTAAATTTAATCGAAATTTTAATTCAATTCACTCACGGCCTTAAATATTTAGAAGTACTAGATTACAAAATTGAAATAAAATCGTTCGAGTCAATTTAACCAACTCAAAAAAAGGTTAATTTTCTCAAAAAAAAAAAAAAAAAAAAAAACTCCAACCCAAATTTCCGTAATGCGAATTTTTTCGACAAAATCTGAAGTTAGGTTTTAATTTTTTGGTTATGCTATAATGCTGGTAATGCTTCCCTATAGACCTTTATTATTTATTGAATCAACATTAGAAGATACTGAACAAATTATAAAAATGCTGATGCTCCAAATGCATTTGATAAACAAACAGCAGATCTCGACCAGTGACGTCAGTGGTCCTAAGTAATGGAATGCGTAGTGCATACGACTTCGAAGACTGGGCAATGGGTTCAAGCCTCATGGTGTGCATGTAGAAAGTTTTTTCCAATAAAATTGGATTAAAGCTCAACATCACTAAAAGAGACTGATAATAGGACTTGACACCCCTGAAATAGCTATATCTCCAGCCAAACAAAAATAAAACAAATTAAAATATTTAAAATTATTTCCTAAACAATTAGTGGTAGCGCCTTTAAGTTGTTGTTGTTTGTTTTTCAAAAATTCAATGAAATTGACGCAATAAAGAATGGTCAAGTCTAATAAACTGACACTCTAGTATGAATAATACAATAAATAATTAATAACGAACAAACTATGTCTTTTTTATGAAAAATATACCTACAAAGTAGGAATGCCAAAATATGCACGTAAATCGTAAATATACAAAAATATGCATTTACTTAAAACGGATTTCTAATCTAGTCTCGTCTTAATAGTGTTACTAAAAAAAAAATATGCCGTAGCATATTTTTGGTTGTCCTACATAAATCGATTTCAAGCAAGCTTAACTCCGGCTTTAACACTCAACTGCATCACTGGCCTTTCTTATAGGACCGAATAGTATTCTGTATCGAATAAAAATAAATACCTATCATTTTCAATTTCAAAAAATCACAACCTACATACCTACCTCCATAATTATGTTGATGCATAGCATTTACATATGTATATACCTACACTACATACAAAAATCTGGCATAGTATTTATAGATACACTTTTGTTGGTTGCGTTGTAGTTGTTGTTATTTCTCTTTTTGATTATTCTTCATTGAATATTCTTCCACTGAAGCTTGTCTGTTGACGACGACTTTTCTTCGTTTTTTCCCCGTATACCTATTGCCTACGCCTGCTGTAATTCATCGCTTGTGTCGTTTGTTTATTTTTATCATTCTAGTAATGTTTTAGTAACACCAACCAAAAATTTGATAGTTGTCCTCCTATACGCTGGAGTTCATTTTTCATATTCTACGTTCATGTGTTCATTTCAATCATTTCGGTCATTTCCTTAGTAACACCAACCAAAAATTTCGTTGTGATGCCCTATACGCTGGAGTTCATTTCTGATTTTTTGAATTTATTTCATTTAATCATTTTAGTAACACCACAACTCTGTCAAAACGATCCTATATAAACATTTTCAATGTTAAAAAAACACCAACATTTTTTTAACTGACATATTCATTATTTGATCTGTTAAAAGTTTAATGAATATTTCTGACTTCTGACTTCGGATTCGAGATAAGTACACCATAAACAGCTTTGGAAAAATGTAACTATGTATGTAGGTACAGTGAAAGCTCCCTTAGCCGGACAGCGACGGTCGCAACACTTTTGTCCGTCTAAGGGAGTTGTCCGTCCAAGGGAAAAAAATAAAAAATAGCTATAAAAGGAAATGTATAGTATGTAGTGGCTTCATGCTAAATTTTTGCACCTATACAAGCCACGAAATTCATTCAAACTAAAAATGAACATGAAGATACAAGAAAAAAGATACAAAAACAGACTACAGCTGCAGAAATAAAATCCATTATGCATTTTTGATCACAGACAGTAGTTTGGTGACATCGCATCTATTGTCGCTGTGAACCAGGGGAAACGTTTTTAATGCAAAAAAAAAAAATATATGTAAAAGTTTTTGTCCGCCTAAAGGAATTAAATTTAACAAATCACGGCTAATACTCTTGTCTGCGTCCGGGTAAGGGAGTGTCCGCTTAAGGGAGCATAAAATGTATGGAATTTAGATCCAAGATCCACGGTCGTGAGAATTTGTCCCATTAATTCCCATTAATTCCCTAAACGAATTACCCATTAATATAGTATATATTTACAAAAAAAAAAATACAAAAGTAATAGACCCTGAAGAAAAGAAACTATAGACTATTCAAAGCTCTTTGTTTCTCTTGCGCCACCATGTATCCAACAGATTTGATTAAAATAAGAATTGTGCTAAAATGTTTTTTTTTTCTTCTATGTATAAATAATTGTTCAATTCATTATTTGTTTTAACTATTAAATTAAAAAAAAAATCAATTGTATTTTGAAATTTTATTAATGTCCTTAATAAACTACAAAATAAATATAAATAAATACAACGTTTATAAATATAATATATTACACAAGATATTATCTTGTTTTTTAATACATATTATATTAATCATATCTCTTAATTGATTCATAAATTATTATTCATTCTCAATTTATGAAATTTTAAAATATTTATTTGCAATATTTAGATATTATAAAAATTAATTATTTATTAACCTTTTTATCATTGGCTGTTTGGCTGTATAATAATAACTTTAGATAAAGACATACCGCATCTTATTTTAATATTTAATTTCAATTCTCAACTCTCTCTATTTTAAATATGATTGTATTTTTAAAACAAAAACGAATGATCAAAGCGTAAATTCGCTATAAATATTATATTTAATAAAATCAGACTTAAAATTACAATTTTGACAAAAATTATTTTTAATTCTATATAAATTATTTAATCGCAGTCATGATATGTATAATTGCTTATATGGCAACATTGATTTTTTTTTTTAATTTTTTTTTATTGAGTATTATTAAATGAGTTTTTATTGATGATTAACAACATTCTTAAAGATAATAATAATATTATAATAAATTCTATAAGATACATACAAAACATATTTCCTATTTTCTCGTCTACTTGATATCAGCCAAGACTTCAAGTCTTCTTGATTCCTCATTAACGCGTCCCGATGTCAATTCCTCCACATCGATTAACTCCGCATGCTCATCGATTGGTGCTCCCTGATCAGCCATTATTTGATTTATATTTATGTCATTTGACAAATCAATTGGTACACTATCGTACGCATCGATTTCGTTTGTCAAAATATTCTTGTCATCCAGACTAGAGATGCCACCCCATTCCGATTCCAAACCTTCATTCTTGATATTTTCACTCTTCTCGTTCTCGTTATCCTTTTCCTCGTCATTGTTATCTTCTTCATCTGAAGATGAGACATCTTCGCGCAATGAATGCTTTTCTTGATTGTATGACTTTTGTGTTGCTTCTTCTTCTTCTTCATCAATGGTCTCGTCCTTGTCCTCGTCCTCATTGACATTGTCAGTCAATGCCATCTTTTCAACTTCATCGGCAAAACGCTCCTCATCCGCGTCGGTCATTGATAATTTCTCTCCAACTGATTCGACTAAAGCTTGCATCTGTTTCTCAGCAATGACTTCTTGTAGTTCTTGTCTTTTTTCCAGGAGCTCCTCTAGTTCCTCGACAGCATCTTCGGCACTCTTATTTACGACGATTGATTCATTTATTTCATCGTTACTATCGTCCTTTCCATCAGTTTCTTCCTCGGAGGAGGTGGTAGTTGACTTGATGTCTTCCTCATTAACATTTTCTGAATCCATGAGTCCTGAGAGTTGTTCGCTTTTGATTGTATTGCCAGCTAAATTTGCAGTTTCCTCGCTCAGGGTGGCTATGGCTACATCGGCATCGTCCAATTTTTCAGTGGAGGTTTGGTCGTCCTCTTGAAGTTCATCACGCTTGACAGGACTGTCAGTTTCGATGGCGTTGCTGTCCAACGATGGCATACCGGTGTTCAACATTTCTGTGGTAATTGCTTCTGTGGTTATCTGTGTTTTTGTTGTTTTTGTTTCAGTGTGTGTGTTTGTGTGTGCAATGAGGACAATAATTTGTTTGTGCGTGCGAGTGTGTTGATATGAAGAAAAGTGCGTGAAATTGAAAAAGAAAAAATTGTATTTTTAATTTTTTTTTTGTTTTAAAATTTTATCACAAGTATACGATGAATAATTATTATGATGGGAAAAAAAACAATAAAGGACGTCGGAGAGGACACTCAGGCAGAAGGTATGACATGCGGTTGGGCTGCCTTGTTTATTGCTTGGTTAATTTAATGCTTGACAACTTTACTGTCAGCGGCGTGGCTGTAATTATGATCGAGTTAATGAGCGCGATTGTATATGTATGTATGGGCTTAATACTTTTTATATTCATGCAATTTTGTATCAATCACCAAGAAGGAAAAAAAGGATAAATGTAATAAATGAAAAAAAAAAAACACTGCAAACTTTTTAATCCGTCAATCTGCAGATATATACTCACCACAAACGAATGAGAATAAATGAACTAAGTACTCGCTCTTGGTGAGTATGTATACGACTGATTGTTTAACGCGAATGATTAATTCAATCCTTATGATTCTATCTTTTATACCTAGCCCCGGAATTGAGCTTGAATTTTTTCGAAATGTTGCAAGCTTTCTTAGTAAATAAAACCCCACAATATTTATTTTTATTCATATAAAAAAATAACAAAAACTTCAACAAACCAACGATGATGAATTATTATGATGATGATACATGTATCTGAATTTTCTGTTGCTCTTGCTAGTGCGTATAGCGTGATTAATATTTCAACTTTGTCGTCAAGTCACCAATAGTGATGTCACCTTCAGAATGGATATGCGATTGGAATTAAAGTTTATTTTTTTTTTCCAAGAGCTTTTGTGATATTTTCATAAAAAAAAAAAATCACATCATATTGCATTTATTTGTATGATAATTTTGATGGAATTCAGTGGAAATTTGGATGTTTCATACGGAAGTGTGAAATAATAGAGAAGCGTAGGGTGTAAAAGATAGATTAAATCGATCCGCAACATGTTTGTGTATGTCAGAATCGTCAGAGAGAAGATATCGAATTTATATAGAGATTTTTTTTACCTCATAGATTAAATTAGAAAAATCAGGTAAGAGCCGGAGTTTGTTTTGATACTGAGTCACGTACGTACATATATATGTATACCTCTATAATATATTTTGCCGGAATAAAAAAATCAGTGCCTTGCTTTGATACAAATACGCATGCTAATGGCTAATGTTTTATGATAATGAGGGATTCCCTCTGATTTCAGTGAATGGAATTTTAATTTCAAGTTTATTCAAATGGAAATTTGGAAAAAAAGTGTAGATAATAATCTAATCAAATTATTTTTATTTATGGTATTTATTTGAATTTATTCGAGTGAATTGAAATTCAAATGTGTATAAATGTTTACAGTTTGGGATTTAATGTTACTTTTTGGTTATAAAAATTCAATATATCAACCTATTTTACCTATTACTGAAATATTGACTATAATGATCTTAACCAACGGACTTGTTTGATGTAATTGATCAGTTTGTAATTATTATCTGTACCAAATCTATGCGTCCGTTTTCAGGCTCTAGCTCAAATTACAAAGGATGCACGACTGCAACGAATTGATGTCATTACGAAATCCACCTTTTCGAAAAGAATTTCAGTTCGATCGAAGAAGTTTTAGAAGGTTAATAAGTTATAAAAATATGAAAAACATTCTTATAGTAATAATGAAGATTTTTATAAGATTTTCGCTGAATTTGGTAAATGTTTATCGAATTTTCTGAACAATATTCAATAAAAGTATGTATTATAATAAAATTCTATCACCCAAACTATATAAACCTAAAATCGAAGCTCTCTAACTTGTAAACTATTAAAAAATATTTACCTTAGAGTGGAATAGTTTTACAAGCCAAGTGAAAATTCGACCTAGAGAGCTTTGACTGTATACACAAAGAAAATAAATTTAGAATATTCAAACTGTTATTTATATTTAATAAAATCCGTTCTTTGCAATAGCTGAAATAGAAAAAGTCTACCACTAGACAAAACTTCGTTGTACAAAAGTAGTTCAATATTTATTTTGTAGTTCAGTAATCTTAACAAACCGATTTCGGTGAATTATTTGAGGTTCAACGATGGTTCAAATTTCAAATATAGCAGCCAATTATACATGCCTGAACCAACCTTATAGTTAAATCCACTGAAATCGGTTATAGTTAAAATAGCTCGATTACGGATTGAATACTGAACCATGTAGGTACAATTGGCTTTTTCTTTTACAGAACTTAATTTTATATATTTGATTAGATATGGTATAGTTTTTTCATTTTGTATAATCTTTGTATACCAAACAGCCCAATTTCGATCTTCAGATTGAACAAATTATCAGGTTTTCGAAGATCTTTAATTTGGTGATATTTTAAAAACAAAATAAAATCGGGTATCTAGATTCCAAGTTCCAAGATCACCAATGGGGAGTTACCACAGTGGGTCGCACCCGCCCTTTTTTTTATCAGATGAATATTATTATGCGGACCCAGTCATGTGCTTAAATTTTTATGAGATTTGTTTCTTTTCAAATGTGGCCACCTAAATCAAAACCGATTATTATGGGATAAACATACCTTTATAACCCACAACTCTACTTCCTAGACTATATAGAAATATTATTATCTATGAATAAATTGTTTTAAAACAAAAGTAACCAATTACCAAACTTGGTTTGAGCTATTTTTTAATTTGGAAATGTAAACCTTTTTTTTTTAAATTAAAATTTCAGTAAATGCGTTTGTTTTCAAATTATGGTCTTTTGATTTCATTGTTGTCTCCATAGGAAATATTTTTTTCAAGGAAAGTAAAAGGTGTTAAGTGTGAGTACTTTACTATTTGATTTCAGTTTGATATTGAACTTTGTTATAGTCATATTATATTATTTTAAGTATAGCGATTTGCTATGTAGGTAAGTAAGTGAAAATAAAAACTTTGTTTAAAAAAATTCACTCAACATTCATACTTCATTCATTAAAATTATAAACAATTTTTTGTGGTTCAAATCACTAACAGGTTAAAATCGAAGTTATTTTAATTAATTTTGTTTATATGTAATTGTACCGATTCTAAGTAATTTTAAGACAGCATGACTAATTGTTTAACTTTCAACAAATATAAATTTGAAACCATCAAGCCTGGCATTATTGCTTTTACAAATATTTAAAAGTCATGCTTGTAAACAGACGGAACTTTTTCTTTAACTTAAGTTCGGGTCTGTGTATTATTAAACATTATTTGAACCTAAAATATGAACTGATTTCTTAACATTATTGTTGTAAAACTTATTTGCACCACTGTATTAAATTATATCAAACTGTTTTTCATACATCCACATATATTCTAACAATTATTTTCTTCAAAATTTTGATAGAAAATTGACGTAAATTTATAAAATTTAGCCTTTTCCAAAAATGATTCACTCTGTTTTATATACATATGTAAATGCTATTAATAAGAGAAAACAAATTGCCTATGCGATCAGATATAATTACCAAACCACAACTAAGAACTTTTTTCCGTAGGTATAATTGCCCCCTTGCCCTTCGAAACGTTAGATATTGATTTTGTATCGATGGTGATGGAATACCTACAACAAAGTACAAAGTCTAGGTAAGTAAACGCCATAACAAAACGCAATAATGTTGTAACTAAAAATATTATAAATAAAAGCAAAAACACAAACCGCTGGCTGATGTGACAGGTAACTCTAACGTGTTAAATCACTAGACTCACTTCCTAACTGCGGATTCAATAGTCTTTCGATGATGGAAATTCAAACGAAACTGACCACATGGCATATATTAACATGGAAGGCGCCTAACTAATCATTCGGACAGAGACAAGGAGCTCATATTTCCAACGCAATTCGTTGGACAAAAAAATGTCAATCGAATTAAAAGTTATTTTGAATGTGAGCTTTGAAAGATGACCGACATTAAAAAAAAAATATTGCAATTTTTTTAATAAATCGTCATCTGTTAATCAGAAATTTATATTTTTTTTTAATAACACAAATTCTCAGTCAGAAATTTTAATGAAAAGTCAAAAGGCGCAATATTTTAATTAAATACTTTCCACACATCATATAATACTTATAATAATGCTCTTAGAGTCTTAACCAAAATAAACAATATAAAAAATAAATAGCCACAGAAAAAAAAAATGATTTTTCGATTATGAAATTTATTGGGAAATTTAAAACAAAACCATTCACATTATATTTTGTGTTTCCCCAAATCCTCTTATATAAAAAGTAATTTGCATATTAAATGACATCTTTCAAAATCTTTTTTTTTTTTTTTTTTATTCACACAAAAATAAATAATAATTATTAAAGGTTCGAGAACAACAACAAAAACAGCAGCACAATAAAATCCTTCAACCATACATTGTCCTTGTCCCCAGCTCTTTGAAATATGCATTTGGCATGGAAATTGATGTATACACGCCATGTGATGGCTAGCATTTTATTCGTGGTTAATTTTAACATCCTGCTGTGGGTATTAATACCTCACCACATATGACAACCGAGTATTAAAATTCATATCCTATCGTTTTCAATTAAATATTAATAAAACAGTATCAATACGTACATTATGTACATTTCATTCAACAAAAAATAGATAAATAATTATTAAAAAAAATAATAATCATTGTAACAAGGATTTTAAAAGCCCCATAAACAGTCTACGACAGTATTATTAACCCAGACAGTAGAATTTTTGCTTGATGATATAAATTGACGGTTTTTTATCATACTTTCCTTCAGAATGTAGTTTTTCTTTTGCAAATAATATATAAATAATAAATTTTTTAAACATAATTATTCAGTAGAAAGATATATTTTAAAAACATCAAATGTCTGTGTAAACTGAGCGGCAGCAACCAACTATGTATAAATTTAAAAAAAAATTAAGTAAAACATCTATCTATCTATTAATTTTATTTGAATTTTCCCATTTTAATTTTAGTATTTTTGCGATTTTTTAGTGATAAGTTAAAGCGCAGAGTTAGTAAACTCTGGACATATATTTAATTTCAGTTTGCCAATTTTCTTAACTCAGAAGACATTTATAGGCATCTGATGGTTTTTGAAGGTTCACTAAAAATTGGTTGATATTAAAAACAAAATTTTGAACACAATTATTTTTAAATGCTTTTTAGGGCAAGTATGTTGGTTTCGTGTAAAAAAATAATTCGAGTTTGTACGATAGTTTAGTAGAGGTCCGAAAAAGTGGTTTTCGCCACCATCCATGTCTGTGCTACTGTGCGTCTGTGTGTCCATGCGTTCACTGTAATTTGAACTAGAGCTGGATTGATTGATTTTCTTTCAAATTTAATGCAGAGCTGCCACAAAAGTAAATCAGGTTTTTGCCAAAAATTAAGGCTGGCAACGAGACAAGACCAGGCGAGACTTTTGTTAGTCTCGTCTCGGTCTTATCAAAATCCAAAAATTTCAGTCTCGTCTCGGTCTCGGTCTTGGTCTCGCCTAACCAAGTCTCGTCTCGATCTCGGTCTCGCCTTTTTTTCGTGAAAATTTTAATGTGCCAGTCTCGTCTCGGTCTCGGTCTTGGTCTCATCCTTAGCCTTGGTTTCTTTCGTGTTTTTTGGTAGTAAAAAGATGTAAAGACGCCTGTTTAGATTGAAAAGATAGAGTACGATATCTCGATATCACAACAGACTCGTGAATCTGTTTTTTTTAGTTGTTGTTTCAAACAGTGAATTTGTAAAATTGTTGTTTCTTCTTTTAATGCATCGGAAAACCTTTTTCCGGCGGGGAAAACAAAGTCTCAAAAATGAGCAATTTCTATTCCAACGATATGCGTACGTATTTTCTCTGGATTTTTGCAAATATTACTTCTAGCGAAAACCACCGAGACCGGCGAGACCACATAGACCAGCGAGACTCTCGGCGAATTTCGGTACGAAAAATACGGTCTCGTCTCGGGTGCTTTTAAAGTAGTACTGAAAACGGAAATAGAAATTTGATGTTTTTTGAGAAAAATTCTTTATACATATTCAAACTACTGTTCACGTATATCTTCCAACTGCGTTGATCGATTTTGGTATAATTTTTGCAATCTAGTGCTTCTGGAGTATCTAGTACAAATCATACTTTTTTTTTTAAACATGAACAAATCAAAAATAAAAAATAAAAATAATATTTTTAGTCCCTTCGACTTTTTTTTAACTAAATACAAAAAAAATTAATGTTTTGAAATATTGACCTTTCATATTTTTTCCTTTCTTTAGCAACAAAAATAACGGTACCTGCCATATAAATTTTTTAACATTTTTGGATAGTCTTGTTTTTCTAAAAACTGACCTATTTTTTTTTAGAATCTTCTGAAAAATTGAAATAGAAGTGTATACCAAAATTTTCAAAAAAGTTTTTTTCTTGGCTTTTTAAAAAAATTAAAAATTTTTTTTTTTGAAAACCAAATATTTCGAAAACGACTTGGTTTATTTTTAAAAAACTTCATTATGTAGAATATTTAGAATAAAAATTTTTCTTATAGTCAATAGATTTTACCGTTACAGAAAATCTAAACTCCCTCAAAAACGACTCATACAATTTTGATTAAAATTTTTCTAAATACCTACTTATATTTTAATTAAATTAAAAACGAATTTTTCTTCTAAAAAGTTGAAATCATACTTCATTCATCTTTTTTTTTTGAAAATTGGATATACCTACACCTATTTCAAAAACAAAGATTTGTTACAGAATCAGATGTTGTACTTTTTTTAGCCCTAAAAACAATTTAAGAAGAGTTACTAAATTAATTTCGAATTATGTTGTTTCTTAATAATTTTTCAATTTACATATTTCCATTTATTCTTCAAATAATGATGTATATTGATAAATATATACATATATAATTATCATTATTAATTATATAAACTCATAAAACACTCAATATTTAAAATTCAAAAAAAAAAAAAACTTTTACTTGTGATACAGCCATGCATTTTTTTAAATTTTTTTTTGTAGCGCCATCTATCGAAAATCTTATTAAATTTTTACTAACGTGCACTTTTAAATTCAAAGCAACAACGGCAATAATTATTTTCACAATTTAATACTATTTTAGTTTTATTTGTGCTTCGGTTTATGAATTCTCGTAATGTTTGTGAGAAAAATCTGTATTTTTGTTTAGATCGAGAAGACTCCGACTTGTTTGTCTAGCTCATTCAATCTTGTTGGCCTTCTTATCTGAAGGAAAATGCAAAACAACAGTATCTCTGGTTGATTAACTTAACCTTTATGATAAAATTTTGATTTGCTTTTGAAGCTCACTGCCCGTAATTCTCAATTACAGACAGACGCAGGATTTTTTAATTACTTTAAAACAGCTTGTGTAATGCTATATTTATACTATATTTATGGATATGAGTCTTTTTAATCTATATTGTTATGGGCGTGTGGTATGAATTCTAAGATTTATTGGCAACACCTTTTAATAATATTGGAAACGGACGAAATGTCACGTTCACTTTCAAAACGGGCCTATCTACCGGAAATATGCAATCGAGATAAATGACAAAAACCTCTCATTTCTAAACCATAAGTGAAATCTTTACAAAATTCTAAATGATTTGTGAATGCATTTTCCAAACCTTGAGAAAAAAAAACAAATACAAGGACATCTCCTTAGTTTTTTGGAAGGACTCATTTTGTGTTTTAGGTATATGTGCCTAAAACACACAACGAGTCCTTCCAACTGAAAAAAAATATATCTTCTAATGAAGATTTAAAAAAAAATATGATGCCCATTTGAAACTGAAAATTGAATAAAATATCAACTTTGGAGAGTGTCAGATTGCATGCATCATCATTACCTATACCTATTAAAATATACATATACGTCATAAAAACTAAACCAGTGGGAGTAGAAAAGTGAAAGTTGGTATTTTTTCTAATAAACCCATTCTACATCTAATACCTATTTTTTTTTAGGGTGGCGTATAAAAAGACTCCACCCCTTATTTTGTGTTTGGTGATTAACATATAACATATAACATTACACGCGCTGTTGTAGAGTAATTTAAAAAAATTGTGCTTACTTATAAAGCAATATGACCCATTTTCAAAATATAGGAATATTATTTTAGGCCCAATTTTTCAGTAAGAGGTCATCCTAGTTTTAAGGTTTAAATCTAAGGTAACGCATGTACCCTGAAACATTTTTGTTCAGTCCTTCTTAAGATCATGCCGTTAATCTGTCGAAGTTTTATTCTCTCTAAGAAACAACGCTAATGATATGTGTACTGTAGGTACACTCAGGCGTATACGCACTTTTTATTTTGTTGAATTTGTATCAAATTTTCCTTTATTTTCGTTTGTGCCATTGATGTTCAAATCCATGTAAAATACTATTTTTTTCCCTTTTCTAGGTAAAAAAATGTATTTTAAAAAACGTAAAAATCCCGTAGAAAACGTAAAAAACTCGTAAAAAGGTGAAAAGGAGGAACATAAAGTAAGATACTGATAGAAAAGAGAGAAAATGAGAGGAATTGTCACTATCTGTCAAAATTTAAATAAATAAAGAAAGTTTTGAGTCATTGAAGTATATGTACATATGTTAATTTGTTTATAAAGTGCCAAAAAGGTTAGTTTTCTTTTTTTTTAGCTTTTGGCAAACATATGAAAAATATAGTATTATTTTAAAATATTATTTTTTAAAAACTGCATAACTATTCAGTAAATCTACCTACTTCACTAAATAAATTAACATTGGCGTATTTAAGAATTTTCCCTAGGGGGGGCAACCAGCCAGCGGATCACAAGTTCAAAATCATGGCTGTACCTACGTGGTACGGGGTATTTTTCTAGACGTAACCAATTTTTTGTTGATTTTTAAAAATCATTTTCTGTTTGCTTTTGCGTACTTTATATATAGGTACCACGTTAAGTTTATATGCGGTTTGGAAGCGAACTTGTTTTTACTATCGAACTTAAGTCAAAAAATTGATTATTCTCCCTATTTCCTAGTTTTATCTATTTCCCTATAAATCTCAAGATACCCACAAAAAATAATGTATTGCATAAAAAAGCAAATACCCTCAACGAAATAAACAGAGGAGGGGGTTAAATCTAGTTTTGTGAAAATACACAATCAAGGATGTTTTCAAGCCTCATCGATATCAGTTGTAGTTAAGCAGATATTTTATTTAATGTCCTGATGGGAGACAATTAAAAAAGCATTATTTTCTTAAAATTTTTCGTAATTTGCAAACGGTGTTGTATATTTTGAAGAAAACTAGTTTCTTTAAATATATAATTTGAGTTTTAATTTCATGCAAACATTATATGAGCATAATAATTCATTAAAAATTGTATTATTTTGATAGTTCTACTAGCTGACCCTTCGAACTTCGTTCCAGCTATAATTAATTAAATTTTTACTGTTTCTTTCAAGAGTCGTAAGCTCCTGCGTTGTTATCACTACTTTCCGAATTTTTTGACTTTATTTTCCAATTTTTATCTCCGTAGCGTGATTATGGTTCAATACAAACCCCACAAAAAAATCTCCATTCAATTTGGATGATGTTTAGCCATCTTTTCTACTTCAGAAAGTTTAAAATTTCAAGATGTTTTCACGATTTTCTAACTTTGTTGGCCGAATTTTTTAATTTTCGTTCGAATTTTTCAATTTTCAACTCTGTTGTTAATCTGGTCTGGTTCATTACAAATCCAGCAAAAAAATATCCCCATGCAAATGCGCGAACGAACACAATTTCATTTCAGAAATTTTGAAATTTTAAGGCATTTTTACGATTTTCGTATTTCTTGGTCCAATTTTCTAGTTTTCGGTAAAATTTTCCAATTTTTTTCAACTGTCAAATTTAACTGAAATCTTTAACGTGTTGAATTCCATTTATTTAAGTAGTTTGGTTTCTTTGAAATATTGTGGTTAATGCGAAACAATGTTTATTTATGGATTGTAAAAATAGATAAATATTAATACTGAGCTTTAAACTGAATTAAATTCTAGTAATGTTGAACTAAAACCCACTGCGGCTTCAAGCCATAGACTGTCGATATTGATTATTTTTTAATTGTTTATAAGTTAACAAAACATGAATCTTTATAATTCAATTAAAATTTCTTCACTGAAACTTTGAGTTTTCAAAGTCAAAAGTGCGCAAACTTATCCCAAACTATGTACATAATCTACGAACGTCTTTAATATTTGGTTACTGTTTGTCTTTACTTTTCATGAACGTCTCCTAGATGTCAGGGCGAAAAGATAAATTAAATGTCCGATGTTCGTTGAATTCCCAAAACTACCAAGAACTTCCCCCCCTTGCCCACTCCTAACTACGCGCATGTAAATTAATCAACATCAATTAATTTCGGTGTTTCTGTTTTATTTTTTGATAAACACTTGCTTAACCCACTGATTGAAAAATTATAGATTCATGCTTGATTTTTATTTATTAATAGAGTTCCTAATTTGGAAATATTTTTTTTTGTCTTTGACTGTTCCAACACTCACCAGGCAATAGAAAATTTTCACTAAATCTAAGGTAACGCATGTACCCTGAAACATTTTTGTTCAGTCCTTCTTAAGATCATGCCGTTAATCTGTCGAAGTTTTATTCTCTCTAAGAAACAACGCTAATGATATGTGTACTGTAGGTACACTCAGGCGTATACGCACTTTTTATTTTGTTGAATTTGTATCAAATTTTCCTTTATTTTCGTTTGTGCCATTGATGTTCAAATCCATGTAAAATACTATTTTTTTCCCTTTTCTAGGTAAAAAAATGTATTTTAAAAAACGTAAAAATCCCGTAGAAAACGTAAAAAACTCGTAAAAAGGTGAAAAGGAGGAACATAAAGTAAGATACTGATAGAAAAGAGAGAAAATGAGAGGAATTGTCACTATCTGTCAAAATTTAAATAAATAAAGAAAGTTTTGAGTCATTGAAGTATATGTACATATGTTAATTTGTTTATAAAGTGCCAAAAAGGTTAGTTTTCTTTTTTTTTAGCTTTTGGCAAACATATGAAAAATATAGTATTATTTTAAAATATTATTTTTTAAAAACTGCATAACTATTCAGTAAATCTACCTACTTCACTAAATAAATTAACATTGGCGTATTTAAGAATTTTCCCTAGGGGGGGCAACCAGCCAGCGGATCACAAGTTCAAAATCATGGCTGTACCTACGTGGTACGGGGTATTTTTCTAGACGTAACCAATTTTTTGTTGATTTTTAAAAATCATTTTCTGTTTGCTTTTGCGTACTTTATATATAGGTACCACGTTAAGTTTATATGCGGTTTGGAAGCGAACTTGTTTTTACTATCGAACTTAAGTCAAAAAATTGATTATTCTCCCTATTTCCTAGTTTTATCTATTTCCCTATAAATCTCAAGATACCCACAAAAAATAATGTATTGCATAAAAAAGCAAATACCCTCAACGAAATAAACAGAGGAGGGGGTTAAATCTAGTTTTGTGAAAATACACAATCAAGGATGTTTTCAAGCCTCATCGATATCAGTTGTAGTTAAGCAGATATTTTATTTAATGTCCTGATGGGAGACAATTAAAAAAGCATTATTTTCTTAAAATTTTTCGTAATTTGCAAACGGTGTTGTATATTTTGAAGAAAACTAGTTTCTTTAAATATATAATTTGAGTTTTAATTTCATGCAAACATTATATGAGCATTATAATTCATTAAAAATTGTATTATTTTGATAGTTCTACTAGCTGACCCTTCGAACTTCGTTCCAGCTATAATTAATTAAATTTTTACTGTTTCTTTCAAGAGTCGTAAGCTCCTGCGTTGTTATCACTACTTTCCGAATTTTTTGACTTTATTTTCCAATTTTTATCTCCGTAGCGTGATTATGGTTCAATACAAACCCCACAAAAAAATCTCCATTCAATTTGGATGATGTTTAGCCATCTTTTCTACTTCAGAAAGTTTAAAATTTCAAGATGTTTTCACGATTTTCTAACTTTGTTGGCCGAATTTTTTAATTTTCGTTCGAATTTTTCAATTTTCAACTCTGTTGTTAATCTGGTCTGGTTCATTACAAATCCAGCAAAAAAATATCCCCATGCAAATGCGCGAACGAACACAATTTCATTTCAGAAATTTTGAAATTTTAAGGCATTTTTACGATTTTCGTATTTCTTGGTCCAATTTTCTAGTTTTCGGTAAAATTTTCCAATTTTTTTCAACTGTCAAATTTAACTGAAATCTTTAACGTGTTGAATTCCATTTATTTAAGTAGTTTGGTTTCTTTGAAATATTGTGGTTAATGCGAAACAATGTTTATTTATGGATTGTAAAAATAGATAAATATTAATACTGAGCTTTAAACTGAATTAAATTCTAGTAATGTTGAACTAAAACCCACTGCGGCTTCAAGCCATAGACTGTCGATATTGATTATTTTTTAATTGTTTATAAGTTAACAAAACATGAATCTTTATAATTCAATTAAAATTTCTTCACTGAAACTTTGAGTTTTCAAAGTCAAAAGTGCGCAAACTTATCCCAAACTATGTACATAATCTACGAACGTCTTTAATATTTGGTTACTGTTTGTCTTTACTTTTCATGAACGTCTCCTAGATGTCAGGGCGAAAAGATAAATTAAATGTCCGATGTTCGTTGAATTCCCAAAACTACCAAGAACTTCCCCCCCTTGCCCACTCCTAACTACGCGCATGTAAATTAATCAACATCAATTAATTTCGGTGTTTCTGTTTTATTTTTTGATAAACACTTGCTTAACCCACTGATTGAAAAATTATAGATTCATGCTTGATTTTTATTTATTAATAGAGTTCCTAATTTGGAAATATTTTTTTTTGTCTTTGACTGTTCCAACACTCACCAGGCAATAGAAAATTTTCACTAAACCACACAAATATCGTAAGGAGTTGAACTTTACGAGAAAACCTAACAAAATTGTAAAGGTATATAATTTTTAATAAATCACCACGCCCGTCAATGTGCCAAACATAATTATCAATATTTTAATTTTTTTTTTTCTATATCTGCATAAATTTTAATTTCACATTACATATAAATTTTGATTAATTATTTCATTTAATATTCGAATAATTGACATTGCGGCTTAGTGGATACCTAATGATCTACCAATTATGTATTCTTGCAATTAATTAAACACACATTGTAATATGTGGTAGTTTTATAAAATGAAAATAATATATTGAAATAAAAAAATCAAATCAAATAATTTATTTTGAAACAGATACAATTGTTTTTATTTTGATGATTTTCGCTTTATTTGGACCAGAGACAAAAAAAAAATCATAATATTGATTCGAATTGTGTAGAAAAATAACACCGAATTCAACAGTACTATTGTGTAAGTAAGTTTGAAAAGGAATTAATTTTTCTATATAAAACTTAAAAGATATTAAAAAATAAAAACAACAAAAAAAAAATTAAAATTCAGGTAAACATTTTACGAAGTGAATATTTAATTCCTAGAATTTGTATTTCAATATTAAACAGACAACACAATTTGAAGGACGACCACGACCAATGATGCCAATTTTGGGTGGTGACCGGAGGCAGCGGTAAAGAGGTTGGGTTCTCAAAAACCTCAACGTTTCTGACACACAACACAACAACTAGACCAAAATTAATTTTATTCAAATTTGTTTCGTGTGATTATGGTCGGGCATGTAACATAGCAAATTGGACGTGCTGATAAATCCCGAAGGATATAGAGGTATATTCGAAAGGGGGCATCCGTGTCGTTCTTTGAATGCAATGAATTATTCTAGCTGATGGCGGGGAGTTTAGGGGTTCGCTTCTGTCGGTCGGCTGGCAATCGGGATCTAGAGGATGGAACGGAAAATGGAACAGAACATCACTATACCAATACCTATAGAGCTTTGAATTAGTTGTATTTTGGTTTGTGCGGTTTCTGTGGTTCGGTACAACGATGATTGAATGCGTAATGAGGGGACTTTTCATTAGCAAATGGCTGTGCGAGCGAAATTGTTAATACATAAAATTTGATTCATTGGGAGATTGCGGCGGCCAGTGGCGCGGCAATTGGTTTATTCATCCGATATCGTATTTTAACACACAATTTCAATACAAAATTGGCTTGAATTATTATTATTTTTTTAATCGGCTCTATTTATAGTGCTCTATAACTTGTTCCTTCTGGCGTATGAAACACACGTTTATTAGGTAACTATAGACTAATTAGCTTCAAATTGTGTAGGATTCTTTAATTTTTTTTTTATTACGTGTAGTTAGAAATGTCTGGATGCATACGACCTCGAAGACTGAGCAAATCTTATATGCATGGGTTCGAATCTCATGGTGTGCATGTAGAAAGTTTTTCACAATAAAATTGGATTAAAGCTCAGCACTACTAAAAGAGAGACTGATGATAGGGCGCGGCATCCCTTGAAATATCTATATTTCAAAAATAAAACGAATTAAAATACCTAAAATAAATTCGTAAACAATTGGATGTAGCGCCTTTAAGTTGTTGTTGTTCCAAACAAAACAAAACAAGAACTTTTTTGGTTTTTTTATTCAATTTACCAATCAATTTTTCAGATTATCTTTTTAGTTCTAAGGTTATTGCGCAGAAAAAAATATGTTACATTCATAATTATATTTTAAACCCGAGTCTAACTGAACTGAAGATTTAAGTTTCTGCCCTATTAGATCCTAGTCTGGACCTAGATATGTAGTTACAAAACTACTACTTATTAGTAATTTGGCAGCTATAATTAAAAGCGGATTAAAACTCGAAAATAGGTACAGAACGCCTTTCTTAAAATTTAGGTCAAAATTCGAGCAGTTTTTGTTAACTGAGGTTGCTGGTAATAACCATATCTATAAATATACATATATGTACAAATACAAAAATCTACGAACATCGAATATGTTAAAAAATGTTTCTAAATTTTAACTAACCGATAGGAAATAATGTAGAAAATTGTATGGTGTTAAAATAACATACATATTATATAATATTGTATCTATAAATTTGTCAATTCAAGGTTTAAAATAATTTTAATGTCGCCTCTTTTAATAGGCATCATCTGGTATTTGAACATTTTAACAACCAGAAGCAGTAAAAAAATAATTTATATTAATCTTATAACCTTATCCATTATTTATTAAATTAAATTACTACCAAAAGGATAATCCGAAATAATTTCTGATTCATAAATTCGCCTTTTGCCCTAAAAAAGAAATACTGCCTTTGAAGATGTAAATTTTGCGTCACGTTCGTATGCTTTGAATTAAAAAAAATATAAATAAAGTGTCCAACTAGGTCACTCGTACCTGCTCTTACAACAGTTATCTATTAAAGCTTTTGGGAATTAATACATAAGAAATGAGTTTTGAATGCCTTAACGACATAATTACTTATACAAAATCTTATATAAATTTCGATGATTTATAGGTTGGATATAATGACGAGTTTTTTTTTAACAAATATTTTGCACTTTGTAATTTTGTGTATCTGGTAAATGAAAATTGGAGGCGTAAGAAATAAAATCTGGTGCTCCTCAAGGAAGATGTCTTGGTCCAGTTTTATTTGTGTTTTTTTTTTAGTAACGAAATTAACTTCATAAAAAAGAAACAATAACGCTTATTCAAACAATATCTTATGATCCGTTAATATTAACATGCTGACCAACATGAAAAAGTCAAATAAAAACATTAAACCTAAAACTTAAAAAATTAAAATTTCAAGTCAAAAACAAAAACAGTTTTAAACTGAGCATCCGTAACCAACCTAAAACCTCTTAGGAAGGTCTACACAGGTTTGAATGTAATACAGACAGGCAAACAAAAGAGCGTATTTTTTTTGTATTTTCCTATGAATCCAAAACTTTCCCTTTAAGCTTAAACCTATGTGTGTCACAAGTAAAAATTACAAACAAATAACATAAAAAAACATTGTAGCTTGAGGCTTCTTCGTGCAAAGCTAAATATATATTTGTTCTGTTTTTTTTATTACAACGACGACGATAATTCGCAATGAATATTTTCGATTCGTTTGAGGAAATCTACTGCAGCAACTCGGTAGTTAAATTTCCTGAAAAGAATTTCCAGCTTAATGTATGCATATACTTGTATAACCGTATTCACCTCCGCCACGGCGGCGGCTGCCGCCATGGGGGAGACATTTTACACTTTTTATTGGCCCTGGCTACCCTTCCCAAAAAAAAAAAAAAAAAATAAAAACCAAATCCCCGCAAATAAAATTGTACATTTTGCGCTACGGGTATTAGGTTCAATTCGATGAGCAACGCGGCATGGCGCTCCTTCTGTTGCTCCACCAGAGACTTCGTTGGGAGTAATTTTGCTTGCAAATTCGGTGTGTGACTCAAGCGGAAAAAAAGGATAACCCAGGATAACCCAAGAGCTTTGACTTCTTTGTGCCCTGCGGACAGACACTCTTGTTCTTTTCTCCTTCATTCATTCCCAAATCGAAATGTTAGTCTGTCACAGAGTCTTAGTCTCAAAAAGAATACTGGCTGTCATCGACAACGATAGCAATCGGTTGGAAAAGTCGTTAATGCCAAAATTGATTGGAAAATGAATTGAATTGAAATAAAAAATATAAAAGTGAAATCGAGGAAGAGAATGCTAGGATTTGCTCTACTCAACGACTAATACGATGACGTCGATATAGTGACAACATGTTATTACGGTTGAGACGTGGATGTATGGTTCCACCACCGCGCGGCGCACCGCCGCCACCGGACGGTCCCCGAACTCCTACTATTTTGTATCATCCCTTGATGATATGAACAATTTGAAACTTATTCCTCGCTTGTTGGAATGTCCTTGCATAAAATGATCGAAGAATAGAACGCTTAGCAAGCATATAAAGACGTTTCATTGCTCATAAGAGTGTCATTTCGTCAGTTCGTTCAATTACATTGATAAATTGCAAAGGGATTGATAATGTGGCAACTGAGATGGATTGCATGTTTTAGATATTAAATTTTCTTTTGGCAATAACATATGAGATTATGGCAAATAGAACGGAAGCTACCCAGATTTTTCAAATAATGCCAATTCGAAGTGAATTACTTTAAATAAAAAGAAATATTCAGGTGAAAAGTCTAGCAAAAGTACGATTTTAACTAAAGGATGTTTGTTGACTCAACATAAATTATATTTTAACATAATTGGGTCTCGCTTAGTTTGAGCACAATGTTCCTTAAACCTGTCCTGATTTCAATGTTTTTAAGTTTTTTTCAGAATATAATACTTAAGAAAAACGTACGATATGTTTAGGAATAGAAAATGGGCCGTTATTCTGTATTCCAAATTTCTACGTGCTTATTTAAAAATTAATAAAATTTTGTAAATCTAAAACTCTGTAGTAGCCGTGGTGTGATGGTTAGTGCGATGGACTGTCATGCCGGAGGTCTAAGGTTCGATCCCCAGCCTTGCCACCTATTTATTTAAAAGAAAAAACGGCTACTGCCTCTTGCGAGGAATTGACAAATCCTCCAAGAGTATCTCCTGTCACAGAAAAGTGCCGCTCGTTAGCCGTTCGGATTCGACAATAAACTGTAGATCCCCTCCATTCCTGCAGACACGCACACAGGAATGGTTGAGAGTTGTAAGTCACTAGGCCCTAGTTCTTCATGAGCTGTTGTGCCATTAAATTTATTTTTTTTTATTTTTTTAAAACTCTGTATATATAACTCTGTATATACTGTATATTAATATTGTACAGTCTTTATTCCAGAAAACAAAAATATTTGCTCATTAATAAATTTTGCATTGAAAATATATGAAACCGGCATGAGGTTGCGTAACTTTTTGTTTGTTTTTAGAATTTTAAGTTCAATTTCAAAAAAATCAATTATCCGTTTTTGAAATATCAAATTTTCAAAAAAAAAAAAAAAATCGATTTTTTCTTTTATAATCTTATTTTTTGGAAATTCTTATATGAAATACATATTATCTGAACTCATTAGAAAAAAAAAATATATAAAAATAAATTTGGTGGTACAACAGCTCATGAAGAACTAGCGCCTATTGTTTTACAGATATAATAGACTTTATGTGGACTATATTATGTACATACATATATGGCTCTGTATAAATAATTTTCTATAACGGTTTTTAAACATTTGTATGGAAGGTTCTGTTAATTTTCCCTATAAGCATAATTTTTGAATGTTTTCGAAATTTTAAGTTTAAAAAAAAATCTAAACTTTTTTAAAAATTAATTTTTTGTTGGTAAATACTGGTATACAATACTATTCAAACTTTTCAGAATATTTTCTATAAAAATACTGACCAAATCAGCTGATTCATTTTAAAGAAAAGCGAAAAGATGAAAATTGTTCTATGAAAGGTATACTGTTTAAAACAATTTTTCGGAAATATTATTTTAACCAAAAGGTAGCCTGTATAATATTTATGTTTAGTAAAATTAAAAAAATCTGTGAAGATATTCTTTGAAAAAAAAAAGATCTTCCAGTAATGCTAGCAAAGAATTTTATGGTATGTATGTATGTAACTAGGTAGCGTTATTATTATTATTTCATATTTGGTTAAATAATTTTAGAATTCTTCATTTAGGTAGTTAGAGGACTACGATTCAAATTACATAATACTAATCACCTACCTTTACCATATTCAGAAGAATAAGAAACACATAAAAAAATTAATTCAATGTTAAAGCTCTATATCATGACATAATAAAATAAAAGTAATTTACCGTCAAATACATATCCCAACTAAATATGTCAGTTGCTTTCTTGCGATTATATATAATTTTTTAAGTTTGAATTTATATTGAAAGCTATAATTAACCATAACTTGAATCTAAGTTTTATACTTTGAATTCAAGACACAATAGTTAAAAGCTCCTTCAATCAAGCTTTTATCTCATTCAAAGAATTTTCGTCTTGCATTTTTTTTTTTTCAATAAGCTTTCATAATTGTTCGAGCAAAAAAGTTTTTATTTAATCAAAGTTCTTCTTTACTAAATGTCTGAACCAAACAAAAATAATTTAGTAAGATCAATATTCACTTATTAAATATTTCAACCATAAGTTCTAGTAATGAAACTTCTGGAAAAGTGGAGAAAACTGAACATAACATCATCGATAAAGCCTTTTTGTAAAATGCAACAAAATGCACTTAAGTTGTAGGATGTATAATGTAGGATGTATAATAAAGGACTCAAATAGGTAGATATAAAGATAAAAAATATGGTAATTAACCTTTTGATACTTTCATTAAGTGCAGTTAGCCTAACAAAACTGAAAATAACTAAAATTGACAAATTAAAAAGTACGCATACGCCCGAGTGAACTCAAAAGATATCTCATGAATATTAATTTAAAATAAGATTTTATTCCAACCATTATTCGGCATCCGAATCCATAGAATTTAGAGAGATATCTGTGTAGTGTGTGCACGTAAGTTTGTACGTTCGTGAGCTTTTTTTCGCAGATGATATCTCGAGAGCGAAAAGAGATTAGTCCAGTAAATAGAGACAAAAATAAGGGGGTTACCCTACAAAAGGTCGGATAGTTCTAAATTTTGGATATGTTATATATGTAATATGGTCGGTAGATGAAAAACACAAATTTCCACAACCACGCCCCCTCCGCCCACTTCACAATCCTGAAAAAACCGATCAAAATTGGCTCTTTTTTCCGTTTGTTGCCCATAACTTCTTTCTGGTGTACTTATTGGCAAAAAAAAACGTTATATGGCAACTTGTAGAAAACTAAATTTCCTACAAATATGGTCTCTATAGTTTTTTTTGTACAACCAATACCAAAAAAGCTATGAAGCTACCAAAAAAGGATAAAATTTCGTATTTTGTGAAATTTTCAGTTTCTTCCCACTTCGCAGACTAATAACTTCTTAACAAGTGATTTTAGGGAAAAAGTCGTCATAAAAAATCTTGTACAAAATTTTATTACCTACAAATTTTATGTACATTATTTTATTTTGAGATTAAAATATTTCGGCGAACAGTGAGAAAGAGTTTTTTTTTCCTTTTTTGTACACACAAAGATATAAACTTCGGGTAACTTTTATTTTATACACAATGCCATTCTAATTATTCGTATCTAATTGATAAAGTTTGTAAAAAAATTCAGTTGACTTTTTTTTTCTAGGCAAAAAAAAAAACTGCAAAAGAAACTGCTAAAAATTGTTGAAATTTTTCTTGTCGCATATATTTAGAGCAAACAATCCAACTTTGGATTGCACAACTGATAAGGTTTTTGAAGATTTTTTAATTGGTAATTGTCTATTAAAAAAAACATCGGGTGTTAAGTTTCGATGAGAACCAATGGAAAGCTCCCTGTGATTCCGAGCCTCTTTTTAAATATTTATTTATTCAGAATTCCTATTATTTTCCTCATTATGAAGAAGAGGAATAACAAAAACATTAGAAGTTTTTTTTTGTTGCTATTTTAGTAGACTGTATTGAATAAAATTCAAATGGAAGATTTTTGCGAAAGACCTTCCTCATTATGTGCACGGCGCATATCCTTTTTGAGACAGCTACATGAAAGTCCCTAATGAAAAAAAAACCCCAAGCAAAAAATGAAAAATGTGCAACAACAACAAAAAATTGATTAAATTTTGTAGTTTTTCATTGTTTTGGGACCTCTTTTAATGTTTTGTTTTGCCATTAAGTTTCATTATGAAAAATGACTCCACTTTTTATATTTTGTTGTGGCTCTATTAATATACTTTTGGGGCTATTTTTGGCTTTTGATTTAAGCATTTCTTTCTTTTTTGGGTTTTTTTTTTTTTCATTATGTTTGGGGTCATTTTTCCATTTTGAAAATTGGTTAATTTTAAGTTATAAAAAGAATCCCCAGTTTTGGGGCTACTTCTCATTTTTTTTAAGGAAAATTTTTCACTGGGGCCAATTTTATAGCCGCAAGGAATTTTGGTTTTTCGAGATTTCTTACTGCGCAGTTTATTTAATTATAATTTTAATGGATTATTTTTATTTTCGCGCTGATACTACCTATAGTTTCTAAATCCCCCTTCTGCCTAGGAACGTACCATAAGCAGGTAATTAAAACGCTCAGTAAATATAAAAGGCCTTGAACTATTTCTATCTTGACAAATAAATAATTATTCAAATTTGTCAGTTAACTACCTTAGTCACCTTATTATCTTCTAGAACACTAGAAAACAAATTGATTTAAGTCTCATTACTTACCACAAGAAACTATACACCTGTTTTTCAATATTAGAAAATCTATTATAAATATCAAGCAGGATGCAAAAATAGATTAAACTTAACTAAGCAATTTACAGTCAATTTACCAGTTGCATGAGTGCTATAAGGCTACTCAAAAATGCACATCCTATTTTCTAACTTAACATCACTTAATGCTCTTATCTTAAGTCACTCAGTATAGAGTTTTGGTGTGAAGGTAAATAGAGGTAGGTACATACAAATATCTCGACTACTTCCAGGGTATCTTTGATGGGTCTCACATCCTTGTGTTTCTGAATGTGGATGCAACCTATACTCGTCCTTTATTGTTTTTTTTTTTTTTTTTTTGTTCTGTCTCTACAAGTATATATAGAGAGTGTTCGACTTCTCACACCATAAACTCACAAACCCAGCACCAATTTACCTTGTTGTAGAAGCAATTAAATAAAAAAAAATAATGAGGAAGGAAGGAAGGTATAAGCCCCAGGACTAAATGGTGAAAGAAAATATAGTAGCAAACATGCATGTGCCAGCAGAGTTTTTTTTATTTTCTTTATTTTTGTGTTTTTTGTACTTCATCCTCTTTAACTTAATTGAAAAAAATATCCTCCCTTTCAATTTCGAAGAGAATTTGGAGTAATTAGCTGCAAATTAATGCACTTGTAAAAATAATAAGAAGTGAATGGATTTTTGTTTGTTTTATTTTCGTTTCGGTACACATATGAATATGAAGGAGCACTTTACACAATACAATATCCTTACACAATTTCAACCACAGCCAAACTCGTATACATATTTAACAATTAAATATTATTTCTGCAAACATAATTCTCTATCCATTACGAAAGCTTTTTTTTTTTTTTTTAATTTAGCATGCGGCGAGTCCTCACAACAAGTGTGCATTATAATGGATTTACATGTATTTTCATCTGCAAACATCAAGAAAAGTAGAGCGGGATAGAGTGATATCAAAAACCGAATGTGTGAAAGAGCACCACCATGAAGATGAACATGTTCGTCTTCGCTATAATCTTCATCTGCGTTCCTATAATCAAGATCTCTGCATTTTGTTCTTCTCTCTCTATCCAACAAAGATGCATTTTATATTTTGTATCCCTTATTTTGTGCAAAACTCGCATGAAGATACATGTAAATCCACCATTATTTTTTTTTAGTCCAGGAACAACAATTGACAGAAAAAATTAAAAATTGGAAAAAATAAAAATTTCCAGAAAACAGAATATTTTATATCGTTATTTTTTGGTGTTTCATAGACTATCTATGTGAAAAATGTTTTCTTCTGAAAATAATTTTATTAAAACACCGAGGACCTAAGTTAAATGTTAAACATTTTCTTAAAACGATCTTAAAACTAAAATAAGGATCCTACCAGAGACTAAAACGAGTGGAGTATCGAATCTCACTCGAAAAAAGCGAGTTCAATTAAACAAACAGAGTCAAACATTTTAGAAAATCCTACGTTCCCCAAAAAAAATCAGTAAATTAAAAAGCTACCTTTTGTTGAAAATAAAATTACCGAAAATGGTTTTAAATGGTACCTCCCGTAGAACCATTTTTTTATTTTTGTTTTTCCCCGAAAAGGAATCAGCTGATTTTGATAATTTTTTAAGGCAGGATTTTTTGAAAAACTCAAATTATGTAGTGTTGCATACCTACCAAAATTAAAAAAAAAATTGGATTTAAAAAAAAAAATTCACTTTTTTTTTGAGAACCAAATATTTCGAGAACGACTTGTTATCTAGCGGTTTTTTAACTTTAACTAGAATAAATACGAAGATTTTTTAATAATACAAATTCTATATAAGTACCTACTCAGAAATAAACCAGCCAAGTAGAAGACTCGTTCAACTTCAACTTGTTAAATTATCGATTCCAAATTACTTTTAACGGCATTTAGTCCATAAAAATTGGCGTTTCATCCCAGCGATCTCACTTGGACTCATCAGTTAACTAGTGAGGGCCTTGTAAATACGCAATTTATATCAAGTCAGTTCATCTTACATACATTTCATGATGAATAACTAGTGCGAACTAGGTTTTTTTGTACGCATGGCCTGGCAATGTTTATGTACGAACATTTTTTAATAATACAAATTATTGAAATAAATCAGCCAAATAGAAAACTTAGCACTATTTAATTGGACTTGTTGAATTAATGATTCAAAAAAGCTTTTAACGGCTTTTAGTCCATACAAATTGGCGTTTCGTCCCGGCGATCTCACTTTAATTCAGTGGCGGACTAAGCTTGTTAGAGACCCGGGGTGGCAATGCTGAATGAGGCCCCTTAAATTTTCGTACCTTCATTCATAATCCGAAAAATGAAACTTACTAGAATCAATGCGCTGAGCAGGCCTTTGAACGAAAGAGAATTATTTTTAAAGAAGTTAGGTTTGGAAAAAGAACTATCACATTATTACATTTGACGCCAGTTTTTGACAATTTGGATACTTTGCTGAAACGTGTGTACCTACCCCAAAGTCTTCGGTGAAAGTAGATTTCTACATTTGCCAAAAACTAGCCCTTTTGCAGCTCCTATTATTTCCATTTGAACTTAAAATTCGTCAACTGCAAGGGCGTAGTTTAGTGTATAGTCTAAAAGAGTCTTAAAACTTATAAATAAATAAAGTCAAAGTCAAAACATAGAGAAAGCTGCTTTTATTATCTGTTGGTAAAATGTCTGTTCTTGTATTGTTTTTTTTTTGGCCATTTGCTCGTTTTTTTCTGTTGGATCATGCAACGAGCTAGCATAGCCGAGCATTTTTATTTAGCAAAAAATATTCCAAAAATTTAACAGTACGGGCTACACTTCCAAGATGATTGTTATTAGGTACTTCAATTCTTGATTTCCTATTTGTTTCGTAATGACGGTTTAAAGTACCATTTCAACGACAATTAGGTGAGGCAAGTTGTACAATCGTGGTTCAAATATTGATCCGTGGTTCAGGAATTTTAATTCACTGATTGTACAACTGGCCCTTAGATGTTTTGCTGCAAATGAGGCAAACTGAACCGCTGCAGCCCATTGAGGTAGCGTACAAAAATTTTTCGGGCCAATCCTAAAGAAACATTCTATATTTTCACTGTCAACTTTACGGTTCTTATCAGCTTATCATTCACTTTCAGTTCAAAGTTCAAAGACTTCAGATTGAGATGTAAGCGAATGAAATTTATTTTAAATGATAGATTTATAGACTTGGGCCTAGGGTTCCCAACTTTCTGCAAAACTACTTTTTCAATAATAATTTAAAAAAAAAGTTTTCAAAATGAATAAAATCCTTTTTTGGCGTAAATAATTAAAAAAAAACTTATAAAATACAAAAACAAATTTTAATAATTCCTTTATGCTTTACAGTTGGAAAATAATGCACGGCCGGGTCGCACGATCTTACTCTTCTAGTTTTATTGTGAGTTTAAAACTAATCAGAAGCATCAGACTGCAAAATTATAACAAAATCACTAAAGCCTTAATGGCCTTATGTGTATAACCCGAAAATTAGACTATTTTTCTTTCAATTTCAAAAATAACTATGTATTTCGTAAAATGCAGATGGAGTAGGAATGCTCAAAATAAAGTATTAAATGACAGAAATAATGTCATTTGGTCACATAAAAGTAGCATTGAAAATTTGTAATTGAATTAAATCCTTGAGATTTTTGAAAAGAAGGACATTAAAGTAAAGAAGGACGGGAGGACAAATAGTTGAAAAGGAGGACTAACTTCCCAAACGGAGGATGGTTGGGAACCCTACTCGGGCCGCCCATTGTCGAGCCCCGGACTAGACGTTCTTGGCTCATAGTAGTATGAATATAATTTTTTATAAGTTTTTAGCACTTAATTTAAAATTGAATAGAGCATTGAATATTTAAACAAAATTAGTACTTAACGACATCGCCGGATCTAGGGGGGGGGGGGGGGGGGGGGCAAACCGGGGCACGTGCCCCGGGCGGCAGCTTGGAGGGGCGCCAAATTCGAGAAGACACTCTCTTCAAGAGACCATCAACACACAACAAATTTTGAAAAAAAAAAAAAAACTGTAGACCTAGACCTATATATTTATACCTAGGCAGTTAAAATTCAAAAATGAAATATTTATTTTAAAAAAGGACTGAAAATGGAATTCAAAGTATGTATGTACACATGTAAATATTTCTTAAGGTGATATTACATTGTCATATATATATGACCAATGCTAGTCATATAAAATATGGCACAATATTTGTATATATGACAAGTAGTATTAGACTATGCCATATAAGTATGCAATATACATGATCACAAGCTTTTTATGTCAATTTTTGTTTACAAATATGACACACTAGTTACGAAAAATAAAATTTAAAAAAATATGATTTATTTGACCAATCACGTTTCATTAAATCAAATATTTTTTTTAACTCAAAATAATTCATGAGTGTCATATATATGGAGTCATATATATTTTGTCATATAAATATGACTATCACACTTATATGACATTTTTGAGCCATATTCATTTGGCAAACTTGCCATATATATATGACAATGTAATACTGCCTTTAGTCGCTAGCAGTTTTATTTTACTAACTCACCATTACGAAAAAAAATTATTTCAAAGTAAAACACTCAACCAAAAAAATAAATGAACACTCGACTCCAGTGAAAGGTATGCTATTACTTTTAAGAAAATCAGGTTGGAGTCAAAACTCTGCGTGGGTCAAAATTCTTTTGTCAAAATTCTGCTTTTCAATATTCTGCTTTTCAAAATTCGGTGTTTTTTCTAAATATGAGTTGTGTATAGCTAAGTAAGCATTACTTGTAGATTCTTCTTCTCAAAATTCTTAGAAAATTCTTTGGAGGCCCCACCCAAGCAATTTCGCTTCGTGGGCGATTTATAGAAACAATATGACAAAAATTATCATGAGTACCTGTATATTTTTCTTAAAATATATGTACATACACATTCATTCTAAACATATTTTATTTCATTATTCAATGAAAAGTTACGAAAGAATTTTATGGAGATTGAATTGGATTTGGAGGCCCCTAATTTGGAGACCCGGGGTGGAGCGCCGCCAGTCCATTTTCGAAATATTGTTTCACAAAAAAAAATGCGAAACTTTTTTTAAATCACAAAAACCACTAGAGGGGCAACTTTCTACAAAATTGACTTGAATTTGAAAAAAAGCATTCTAAATCAACGACAACACTTATAAACACTTTATTGGTTGGTTTAGTCCAAGGCCCACTCTTTGTTTCCAAGTGAGAAACAGACATATATTCAAATTAAAAACTTGGATTTCTGGAATTCATTCCTTCAAATTTACTATCTATTATTTTTGCTGGACTAGCTTTTTAGAAAACAGAGGAATAAGGGCTGAAAAATCTTATTTAAGGTTTATATTTACAAGAAAAGCAGTTAGTTTTATTTTTTAAACAATATCCTTCCTTTTTATTTAAACTTGAATTTGTTAGTTTTGTTGTTATTTGGTTTTTTTTTGTATTAGTATAGAATAATTGTATATTTTTTTTAATTATATATGTAATTTTATCTGTATAGGTATAAAATCAAAGAAAAAAATATTAACAATAAGGCATATTAAAATATACATACAATATATATGGAAACAATAATAGTAATAATTTTATACAAGTAATAATATAGTTTCTTTCGGAAAAAAAAAAACTATAAAAATTATTAAAATTTATATTCATTGCGCTGAAGAAAAGGCCAAGCATATGGTTAGTTGTTGTTAGATTTTTTTACCTCCGGATCATCAACATTGGCATTGATCTCATTCTCTTCGGAACTCTTAGTTTCTTCCGAATTTCCTTCGATGTCACGGTTACGTGTGGTTGGGGTATCTTCTACTGCAGGTGCTGAAGTTTGAGTTCCTTCGGATACTTCTTCGCCAGATTCTAGTGGGCGTATGTTAATAATGCGGAATTTGAATAGAGCGCCACCAGCACCATCGCCATTTCCAATAACAGTTTCGTTTATTTCAATTTTGTGGCCATCAACAACCTGAAATGATAAAGTGTTAGGTTTGGATATTTTTTATATTTTTTTTTTTTGAAAATCATTGCTGAAACTTGCATTAAAACACAAAAGACAAAAATTCTTTTTAAAAATTGATGTTAAAACTAAAAATTTTTTTTTATATTAATAAGAAGAAGAATAATAAAAGTATACTTCATCGTTTTATAATTTTTTTTATCAATTATTTTAGAATATTGAATTATCCACTCGTCAACACAATTTATTCCTTAGAACTATACTATTTACGAAACCAAATGCGAATTTTGTAAGGTACCTATATAACTTCAGAAATGATATTAATTAGAGATTTGGTCAAATTTTTGAGATATTTTACCCTTAAACGACAATAAAAGATCTGTGGCGATATGTCCATAAAATCTATGTGACTATAGGTTTGGCGTTTGGATTCATTCGGGGTCCAGTTAGTGTTAATTTATAAGTTGGTACGGTACGAGTATATCTGTGGAAAACTCGAGACTTGACCTAAAGTGAGGGAGAAGTGTTCGGAGACGGCAAGGGTGGCGGCCAACTTAAATGATATCAATTTTAGAGGTAAAGTTTATGTCTTAAGTACGGATTTAAGTAAGTTAATGGATTTAAGTATACGTAAAATATTATTTTTGCAAAAGTATATACAGGGTGTCCCGAAACTCAACGTCAAGCGGGTACCGGGTGATAGGGCAGGTTGTGCCCGTTCTTTAATAAGTATGAAAAAATAATCTATCTCGCTTGGTTTAGAATTTATGGCAACATTAAGAAAAATAATGAAAATCGATACCATAGCTCACGTTTTTAGATACAGTTTTTAAGTACCTACGTATTATTAGATAATAACTAAAATAATTTTCACAACACTAATGGCCAATTTCTTCACAAAGTTCTAAAATTAATTTAAAACTCGATCCAGTAACTCTCGGTTTATCTTTGGAACTTAGTTTTAAAAACATTTACGGCTATATTCTTGACTTTCTTGAAAGCTAGTTTTACCGAAAAACTAGATCTATTGCTGTTTCGAGTTTTAAGTTTTTCACAAATTTTTATTATTTTGACATCTAAATCAAAATATTCATACATAGTTTGACATCTAAATCATATCAATAATTTTTTTTGAGAAACTTAAAACTGGAAACCCCTTTAGAACTAGTTTTTCAGTAAAACTAGCTTTATAGAAAGTCAATAATATAGCCGTTAGAACTTGATCATTTCTTCACTTCTAATCATTTCCTTAGAACTCGGTCTAAGATCACTATTGAGTTTTAAGTACTTTAGATCTCGGTTTAAAGAAACGAAGTTCTAGTGTATATTTTAATACTTTTGTAGCACCCAGTATCATTTTCTGACACAAATTTCTGACAATCTATCAACAAATATTTAAATATTTGTCAGTTTCATTTTGCTGGATTCTTTTTTTGTGAATATATTTCTTTTATTTTGCTCATTAATTAAAAACACATTCTCATTTTTGCTGTGCCAGTTTTGTTTGTATTGGTGTTGATGTTTTTATTTCGTTTTCAATTCTATGTTGTGTGATTTCGCGCGTATTGATTTTTGAATAATTGGTGTTTGCAAGTGTAAATATTTTTATTAGTCCGATTTCCGATAGCTCGCAACAGATTTTTGACGTGAAATGAACCTAAAAAGATAAGTGTGCATGTGCATCAAAGTGCATCAAAAAAAAAGAAGATGTTAACGGTTCCAATGTCCCGAATCATTGATTATGTATGTGGTTCTGACAAATTGTTTAGAAAAATGGCAATTACTCAAGATGAGCTTTGAGCACGCAATACTACATGTCTTTTGGCTTTCTTTCATGAAACAAAAATCTGGTGCGAGTTCAAAAATCAAAACTAACAAAAAGCACAATGTAAGAAAATGTTATAGGTACCACGAGAATTAAAAACAACACCAGCATATGCAACTAAATTGGATACAACAAAATTGCACACTTACTTAAAATTAATAAAAAGGATAACTTTAAAACAATATATCTACCTACATAAATGCTATATAAGGTTATTCCAAAAACGCCACAAAGATCGTGTTTTTTGTGGCTTCTGTCCGGGGTTGAGATTACTCAAAATGTCTCTCAGATTCAAATTCGCACTCTTCAGTGTCAAGATGCGAACGATTGTCATTAATTACTTTATTTTGAGGAAAATAGTGCATTAGATGCATTTTTTGTCTTAACCAACAACGGCAGCATTAATGCATTTCTGTTTATTTCCTCACCAGGAAAATATAGTAGTTAAAATCTTGTTATATGTACATATAAGCACACAAATTTGTGTTTTGTCCAGCATGCTATCTGGTTACATGCATTTTTTAGCGCACGCGAGAAGGCTTGCACCTAAAACTAGATTTATCCCAAATTGATTTGAATTACCTTTTTTTTTGAAGAAATATAAATGTTGTTAAACCGAGTTCTAAGTCTCTAGACCCCCGAATCTGAGGGTCCAAATTTATCGAAGTTCTATCTCAAACTGAGATCCAAATCGAAGTTCTAACGCGTTAGAACTCGGTGAAGAAATGAGTTAGAACTCAATCAAGTTCTAATTTTTCGATAAACCGAGTTTTAGGGGTTAGAACTTTGTCAAGAAATTGGCCGTAATCGAGTCCAGAGTAACACAAAGGCGCACAATTACAAGAAATTGCTAGTAAAAGGAGGAACAAAGCCCACAGAACGTAGATCGTAGCGTACCGTGTGTAATGTTGCTCTGTCATACTCTAATTTACTGCAAACAGTGTCTTATTCAAGTGCCTCTGTTTATCTTACATACACCTCGGTAAAACCGATTTTTAAGCACAAAGAAGCATTATTTACGTAAAAGTGATATGAAGTGAACTGAGGTCCTTTTGCAAATAAAAAAGCAATCGTATTTTTTACGAGTAAATAAGTAGCAAGTGTTGTACCATTTTGAAATCCTGATGAAACGGGCCATTTTTTTTAAATAACTTGCCGAGGGTAGTGTGGTACATTTTTTTAAAAATATGAAGTGTCAAAGTTAGCTCACAAAATTTTTTTGAACAATGACTCAGTCAAACTTTATTTTTCTTACGAAACTGACAATATTAATTCTTGGATTTGTGATTGCGATCAATAGCATGGTTCTTAAGGATAACGTAAGAAAAGAAAACACAGCTGAATTTTAAAATTTGTAACCACTGTATCTAAAAATGTGAGCTAGGGTATCGATTTTCATTATTTTTCTTAATATTGCCATAACTACTAAACCAAGCGAGATGGATTACTTTTTCATACTTATTAAAGAACGGGCACAACCTGCCCTATCACCCGGTACCCGCTTGACGTTGAGTTTCGGGACACCCTGTATAAATAAACCAGAAAGCTTAATTGGTTTGTTCGTTTCTCAGGCGTATCTAAGGAGTCACAATCCGAATTTCAGAAATTCCTTTTTTCTATAAGATTATTGTTAGGATTTTTGTTTTTCGACTTTCAGACCAGTATTTATAAAATGTTTTTCATAACGGGAGGGGTTTTCGAGGTCCCAGCCAAATAGTTGGGTGACCGCTATACGAAAAAAAAAAAAAGAAATAAATCGCAATACAGTTGCATATTTTTCATTTTGTTCTTTATCTGCGAAGTCCTGAATTGTCTACCCGAGCAAAGCCAGAGTGGGACAGCTAGTCGTAAATATAAAGAAAATTTCATCAAAATAATGAATTTTACTTAATTATATCTTACTCTGACTGCTTTTTCACACCTAAAGGATGTCTCAAAATAAGGCCTGATTTTGGTGGCTCTATATGTGCCCTACTTATAGATAGCATCATGTTCCATAACTATTAATTCAATAAAAAGCATAAAAAATGATAAAGTATTTACACAGTTAATAATGAAAAATAAGCTCAAAACGAACTTTAGTCCTAAAAATGTACCCAAGACCTTCAATTCGAATCGGTATTGTTTTTAAATGTTCCTTAACTTAGTTTAATTATTCAGGTTTTTAGGATTTTTTAGTCTAAGAATTAATTCTCAGTCTTTTTGATTAAATCGAATCTCGGCAAAATTTTAAAATATAAATGCATAGGTATACTGTACCGTAAAAAAAGATCTACAAGACTACATTTAAAGGCAGATAAGTATAGATATCGGTTTAGGTTTTTTGTTTCTATATAAATGGTCGCTTGGATATGGAGCACTTTAAACTAAAGTATGAGTGTCAAGTTAGCGAAACAACATTAGCCGATCGAAAAATTATTAAATGCATAACAAGCCGTTAATAAGTCGTGAATTAGTTGTGATAATTTCGAATTTGCCGTTCTATGTTTTCTGTTTTTTTTTTTTTTTTTGCTGCTTGCAAATTTGGTGTCAACTTAGAGAAGTAGTCTCTGGAAAAGGTATAAAAACTTTTAATTGCGAATGTTTTACTACTCTATAAATTAGTCGTTAATTAGTCGTAAATTAATTGCGGCAACTTCAAGTTTTCTTTGAAAGCTAGCGTCAAATGTATATTAACTGAAACATATAACCTTAAAACCCTTTTATCTAAGGTAGTTTTCACTGTATAGTGCATGTATGCTATAGATTTTAATGTATACATAGGCGCTAGTTAATATAAATAAACAGCTATAAACAGCTATAGTGTAAAAATTAAAAAGTACTTCATTTCTGGAATCTTCTACTTTGATGTTTTTCAGATTGGAAAATATTTCAAAATTAAATGGCGCCCAATTAATGATCTGATTATGTTATAAAAAATATGCCAGCAAAAGTATGCGAGAGAACACATCACACCTCTGGTTTAAGGACCAAGCCATCAAAGATTCCACAATGCTAGGACTTGAATTAGATAACTCGGAATTGTATAAAGATGAAAAGCCATATACATATCTGCGGCTTGTATCAGGCGCATTAAGTAAGTAAGTAAGTAAGTGTTGAAGTCTAAGGCTTTCAAATACAAAGAAAAAACTTACCTTAACAACTGAAGTCGTGTCGTTAATTGGATTCTTTCCAAGACCAAAGTTTCCTTCTCCGCTTGAATCATTGGAATCTGAATCATCTGCCCATACACGATTACGGAGCCCTCTGAAGATATCTACAAAAAAAAAATAAAGAAACAATTAAATGCATTTGAAATAGGTTTTAAACAAAGATTATAAATATTAGAATTTAGTATGCAAATCCCTGTCAAGGATCTAATACAAGTCTTTAAAATCACTGCTTGATGATGTTTAATCCTTCTTGAGGTGCTTAGAGATATATACAACGAAAGGTAAATGTGAAAGCAAAATTACATTCGATGAAGTGTAAGTATACGAGTACGAGATTTGGAAAGTACCTACGTGTTTGTTTTTCTGCTGCGCTATACTACTCATCGCACTCGTGTAGCGTGTTGTAAGTACTATAACTCACAAAGGACTCTCAAAGCGAAAGTAAAACGTACAACATCAACGCACAAGGACAATGACAATATAACAACGCACCTCTTCGGCTCGCTCTCCAATGAGCTTTGCTGTACATACCTTACCTATATAGGAAAACACTAAAGGTTTGCACAATCACAACACAGAGCAAACATTATCGCCCGATGTTAGTCGACGAAAGCCTAATGGGAACATGCACAGGTGTAGTTAAGTGCTAAGTCGATTCATCCCTTTTCTTAATGTATGCATTCGGAAAAAGGATTTCGTGTGTATGATGATGGTATGGATGGTGTATGGCAAAGGGATGTGTTTTCTTTCTTTTTGTCGTCAGAGAACTAAGCGGATGTAAAGTTGACATTAAGTTCATTTTTCGTATCTACGAGATTTCTCATTCTCTTATAATGTTTTATACTTTTCTGCCAAGGCCAACAGGCCGGTGATTTGCCTTACGCACATCAAACGTTCTTAGAAATTCTTGAAGATGTCAAAAATGTTAATGGAATTATAAATCGTGCCAGATTCAAAGCTGGAAAACATTTTAAATTTAACTTAAAACATTGTTCTTTATATTTTCTTATATTTTGGATACACATTAGTGCTTCACTTGGGTCCTTTCAGCCATAATGAAACCCTTTTTCACAAAAAAAAAAAAAAAAAAATAGGTAAGTTGTCATAAGGTGCGTTTTATCTTTATGTTTATTTTAATAGAGAATGTTTTTCTTATATCGGTTCCACGAAACAATTTCTTCGACAACGAATTTCGAACCACAATTCTAACATATTTATATTTCTTGACAACTATGTTTTTTGGGTGGCTATTGTTTCGTTTTTTTTTAATTCGCATTTCGTTGTTTTGCTTTTCTTATAATTATATTTGTTTACTTCGAATAGCTTTACTTTTTATTTTACTTTGTTTTTCAATAATTTCGTCCTACGAGCATACTTCGCATTTCGCACTCTCTTTTTAATCGTTTTGCAATTTCGTCAAAAGTTCAATGACTTATTTTTATCAAGGTTAACTGGCATTAGAAGCATTAGTTTCAAATATAAAACTTTATTATTATTATTTATGTAAATTTATTGTTTGTTTGTTTTTTTTTTTTTTTTGTATTTTTTTGTTAGATATATGAAAAAAATATTTTGTGTAGTAAAATTAATTTTCTTTATGAAATTCTTTTTATTTTTATTATTTGTATTACAATATGGGTAACGTGGATGTGTTTTGCATTAATTTTCAAAAAAGTTTTGTCAATCTGTGGAATTAAAAACTTTCAACTGCTTCAATAATTTCTTCGTCATCGTTCGTTTTGTTTTTATTTTTTTTATATAAAGAAACCAAGGACATTAAAATTCGCACGAATTTACATAAGAAAAAATAAAAACGAAAGAAACGATGGTGAAGTAGTCGAAATCGAAACTCGCAAAAACTGAAATAATCGAGAACTAAATAATAAAGAGCGAAATGAACTAAAACCGAACTAAATTAAATACTGAATGATTTCTTTTCGAAACAAACCCAAACCAAGTTATTGAAAAATTTTGAATAAAATGCTGAAAAAATGAAATGCGAAATGGCTAAAACGAATTAATAAAAAAAAAAAACGAGATTAAAAAAACGAAAGCCATGTCTTTTTATTGTAATAATGCTGTATTTTAATTTTTTTTTTTTTTCAAAAATGATAATAATTCTAACTTCATCTAAAGTTGAAATATTTTTCTTAGATTTTTCTCATAATCATGATTAATTTAAATTATGCCAGAAATCTGTCTCAGTCTTATTAACTTCCCATTGGAAGTTATTGTAATCGCTCCGATTTGTGAAATTGAAAATTTTGACATTTCTCGACGTTTCGAGGTCGGATTACATTGTTTTTAGAGAGATGTCTGTGTACCATGTCCGTTCGTACATTGGGAAGCTTTTTTTCGCCGACGATATCTCGAGAATGCATAGAGATATCAACTTCAAATACATTTTTTTACAAATTGTTAAAAAATATCGAATATCTTGAGAAAACACAAAGATATTAACTTCGGGTTAATTTTATTTATAATAAACAAAGTTATAGTTGATAATCGGTAGAGTCTGTAAAAAAAATCAATTAACATTTTTTTCTAACCCAAAAAATCTGCAAAAAAAAACTGCTAAAAATTGTTGAAAAATGATTTTCGGCTCGAATATCTCAAAAACAACAAATGATATCAACTCAGAAATAATTTTAATCTACAGTCTACACACAATACCATAATTAGTAATTGATAAGGTTAGTAAAAAAAATTCAATTGACAGTTTTTTTCTAGACCAAAAAAAAAACTGCAAAAGAAACTGCTAATAATTGTTGAAATTTTTCGTGTCGCATATATTTAGAGCAAACAGCCTTCCCTTGATTGCACAACTGATAAGTTTTTCGAAGATTTTTAATTGGTAATTTTCTTATAAAAAATAACATAGAGTGTCGAGTTTCAAAGCGAACCAATGGAAAGTTATCAGTGTGGGTAAAACCCAGCCTCTTTATTTCTCTAAAAACAACGATAAAAACTTTTGTACACTTGGGCGTATACGCGTTTTTTTTTTTAATTCTAATGTGTACAGGCTGTTTTTTACAAGATGCGAAAAAAAAAATTTGGGCTTGTAGGTTGGGTTGAGACAAGAATAAATCGTATAAGAGGGGGCTCTATTCCTCCTGCTTGAAGCGGAAGGGGATATTTTCTAAACAATCGACTTGAAATAGAAAAAAAATTATAAAAAAGCCAAAGCCATAAATCTTTTATTTTAAATCACGGCTTTTGAAAAATAATTTTCAAACTAAAAATTTTAAATATAGTATGTAATGAAAATTTTAATTTTTTTCAAAAACTTTGAATAAAATAATTTAAATGATAATAGATTTCTGGCTTTAAAAAAAGATATACTTTAATGGGTATTTATGGTACTTTTTTTTGGGAAACCGTCAAACCGTTTCGAAAGACAAAGTTCGAAGGACAAAGGTTCGAAAAATAAAGTTACGGAAAGACAAAGTATCGAAACACAAAGGTTCGAAAAACAAAAGTCTTTCGATACTTTGTCTTCCGGAACTGTGTCTTTCGTAACTTTGTCTTTCGATACTCTGCTGCTATTTCCGTATTTTTCACTAGCTGATCCGGTGAACTTCGTTCCACTAAAGATTGATTAAATTATTAAAGTCTCTTTCGAAAGTCGAGTCTCTTTATTAGAATAATGAAACTCTTTTGGAATTAAATTGAATTCAATACAAAATAAATTTTATATTTTGTTATTTCATAACACGGAAAAAAAAAATAAAAATCGTGAAAATGTATACTTTAAGGTACAGTTCACTGAATAAAATTTTCCAATTTTCAGCTCCGTTATATGTACCTCCAACACAAGAATCTCCATGTAAATCAGATGATGGTCAGCCGAGTTATGCTCGTATAAGAACACGAAATCAGATTCATTTTTATTCATATTCCTAAGTAGTTTAGCGTTTTTTTTAAATTTTTTTTGTTTGTTATATTTGTCTATGTTACTAAAATATTCTTAGTTTTAAACATTTTCTAACTGGTATCATAGGTACTTAACCTATTTTTCAAGCTGAACTGAACTAAAAATAGGCATTTGGCGATTTTAACTTTAGTAAAATGTTAAAAAGATAATATGATCCTTACTCGTTTAAAATTGGGAAAAGCCTGTTTTTAACCTAGCATCATACTAAAAATGTTTTAACATCATACTAAATCGTCTAAAATTTTGCGCCAAGGTTTTTTATCAATGCAACGTGAACATACTTAACACAAAAAATGGAAAATAATAATTTTGTATTTCTTTAAGTTTCAAATCTTCAATGTTCAGACAGTAACTATGCAAAATTTGTCACTAAGACAAAGTTGCCTAGTTTAATTCTAAACCATAAACTTTCACTCCTGCGCACCTAAATCTATACATGCTCCAAATATTCTGATGGATTACTTGTACCTACCTTGGTCTGAATTACAACCTACATTCAAGAAGTAATTCCGTATAAACCATCTTCTGACGTCATATCAACATATGTATATACTATTTAAAATGAAAACAATATACAAAACAAAACTACCATGGGAATTGAAACCAAGTTCAAAAATTCAAGCTTCTGATTCAATCAATATTATGTATATGTACATATAAATCAATGTCGTTATATTCTACCTTCTTGTTCATTTATTGCTTTGCTTTGACTGCAAAACAATCATCGCATCAATCCAACCAACCATTTCAGTTTGATCCTTCGTAACTGTAACAAATTTCATTTGTCACCTCTTCTAAATCTTATATTTCACTTAGGGTTCAACTTGTAAGTAAGACTAACACCATTTTCCCGTTAACTTCACACATACGACATACACCCACACCTATATTTTATACATATAGAACTCAGTTCAAAGAATATACAAAAGCAACAAATAGCTATGCACACAAACAAAGCATCAGAGAGAAAAACCAATTTGAGGAATCCTTACAAAAGCTTTACGAATGGGATTGCATGACAAATTTCAAAGAAATTGCTCAAACACCGCCTCCCCACGGTATCTTGGGTTTTTGTTGGTTTCTTTTTTTTAATCCTAGTCTATATTCACTACTTGGTAGTGGTAAGGTGCATTTCAAGGTAAATTGCAAACAAATGGAACTTGCAACTTGACATTCTTAAGACTTTAAGGTTGGACATTAAAAGTGAAAGAAAATTATTTAATGTTATATTTTTATGCCACTTCATATACTCGTCACATTATTATAAGATTTAATAGTCACAATTGTATTAATTCGATTTGGGACTAGTAAGACAGAGTCCTAAAAGTTCAAAACTATTGGAAATAGAAATTGTTGGAAATGTGTATTTTATTATAAAAACAAAACATTATATTATTAAGACAACTTATTCCGTTGGCTAAGTTAAAAAACCAAACCTAAGGCCGTTCCCTGAATTGTCGGTGTGGTATCTGTAAGTGGTATTCACCGTTTTAGGCCGCTCCCTGACTTGTCGGTACGGTATCGTTTCGGTCAATTTGCTCGGTATACATTCGGTACAGATATCTCACTGAATACATACATTTCAATGGGCACCTCCTGACTTGTGCGATATGTGCGGATTCGGTACGGTAAAAAAATGTCATACCGAGACTCGGTACAAAGAAGGAGTAGTGTTTCGGTATTTACTGCAAGTAAACCTGCTTCTGATGAGGAAATTCTGATTTATTGGGACGTCAAAAAAAATTCTGCCTTAATCTATACCGAAAACGTACCGATAAAGGTAGAACTATAATTGTTGGAACGCAGCCGTACGAAACCACACGAATACAAGTAATTCAATAGACGCACACATATGTAATTGCGTTTTGTTACGTTTCGTTCATTTTTGCTTTCGGAGGGGAAGAGCGCTTCTCGAGCGCACCTTACGGAAGAAAATTGACAGCTACATGTAAATTGTTGTAGTAAACTAGTCTCGAATCTCTCGTGCATTATGGTCTACGTGTGCATTTGACGTTTCGGAAAAAAAATTTTCGTTCGTTTATGACATTAGTTTACGACAGCGTCCACCTATTATAGTTCGACCTTAAGTCACAAAACGACGACGACATCGGTATTCGTTAGGTAAAGTGGTAAATACCGATTACAGATACCGCACCTGCAAGTCAGGGAGCGGCCTTAATTTATAATTTAATGAAAATAGATAGAGATAAAGGTTGTTTACTTTAAAGACGCAAACACGACAATTTTAATTGTTTATTCCATGCGGAAATTATTTAACCATTTTTAATATATATTATTTAACAAAATATAAGTAATTTTGATATTTTTTTTTAATTGTTTTTTTTTTTTTTATTGTTTTTTTTTTTTTTTTTAATTTTTTGAAAATTTGTGTATGCAAGACATATTATCAAAAGAAATTGAACAAAAAAATTAACAAAAATCGGTTAAGTAGATAATAATATGATAGTCCAAAACGAAAACAATGCCGCTCTGTGAGAGGTACGAACTCTTAATCAGAGTTGTAAAAGAATGCAGTGTTTTTATCTTACGATTGCATTGATATACTTTGTCTAAGCTAAGTACTTTAACTCCAGTCAATCTTGAATTTTGTCATAATGGAATCATTTTAAGCAAGTTTTCCCGACTCAAAAACATTTTAAAACCTACAAATTTGGGTCTCAATAATTGTTTAAAATTCGTATTAACTTCAGACTTATTTTAGCTTTAATAACTAGAAAATTATGCAAGCTACAAATGTATAGTTTGCCCATTAAATTAGCATTTAATTAGCTACAAATTCAGGAATAAAATTTTTTTGATTCCGCCAAAAAGTCCAAACTAAGGAACACTAAACCGTTGTATATAAAGACGAATTGTTCTATGCGAGTATTTCATCAAACTGGATTTTTTTTGAAAATCGATGCAGCGATTATTATGAAAAATACTATTTTCCAAAATCTGCGTTCTATTCCCAGATCCCAGCCACTGCCACCTAAACACAAAAGTGATTTTTAAGGCTACTATTGCCTCTTGCGAGGAGGTGACAAATCCTACAAGAGTATCTCCTGTCATAGAAAAGTGCCAGCCGTTAGGATTCGGCAATAAACTGTAGGTCCCCTCCATTCCTGTAGACATGTTCACCGGAATGGTTGAGAGTTTGTAAGTCACTAGGCCCTATTTCTTCATGAGTTGGTGTGCCATCAAATTTATTATTATTTATTTAAGTTGTTTATGACATCATTTAGCAGTCTTTAAAAGGAAAATATTCTTATAGTCAAAGTTAATGATTTCAAACGAAACAAAAAAAACTTATTTTTCTTAAAAAATGCTGATAATAATATTGGCATGATGTACCTGGGAATTAATTTAACTTTAAGTCATAAAAAGAATGCAAAACTAAATCAAAATATGCATATTTTTCCTTACACTATGGAGAAAAAAATGTCTATTGAAAAACATTTGACTCGATTCATACACCTCTGAATCAAAACATTTTAATCACTATTCACTGCACTGCAAAATCAAAATTAAAAAATGTAGGTTGGTAGGTACCTACTCAAATTTTCAAAGCATGCTATAACGTAACCTATTCACTCAGTTTTCCTTATAAAGTAAATTAATATATAGTAATTATACCTACTCTATATTCGATGTGTGAACATGCACATGTCTCTACTTTATATACATATAATTTATACATATACCCGTTTTATCCCGCAACTAGATGTTTTATTTTAAATAAAAAAAATATTTTCTAAAGACTGATTTGGTTTCCTTTCCAAAACATCAAAGAAATTTTTGCAAATTAATTCCTCCAACCACTTGAATTGAAGTAATGCAAGTTAATTATGTAGAACACCAAAACACTTGAGAGTCACTCATTCGCTTTGAAATGCGTCCGAAAATGTTCAAATGTACTTATGTCAAATTTTATCCAGAAAAAGAATAATCCTTTGCTCTGCAAACACATTCATTAAAATACTGAAACAAAACAAAAAAAATGAAAAAACCTCAACTTGTACTCCTCTATAGTGAATATCTGGGTTAATGTAGCTCATTGCACTTCTGACGAATTTATATTATCGTGCTGATTTTATACAAATTTTCAGTTTTTTTTTTATTTTTGCAGTACCATTCAGATTTTTTTTTTACATACATTTATGAAACCCAAAAAAGATGTCAACGCGTGAGGGAATGTCGTTAAGAGTCGTTGTCGTTCATGACACCATTTTTATATTTTTGCCTTCATGATGAACCATCATTTCAGTTTTCCTAGAATATTACGAAGAAAATCACTCAAGCAATAATTAAGCCCAACAACATTGTGGAATATAAATCACTCTTGATCTTGTGTCTAGATAGGGTATTCACACAAATTAACATAGAACGTTTGGTTAGATTTAAACATGTTTAGCAAACTCAGAACTAATTATTAGCTTATTAAAACGAATGATGAATGGAGATAAGAGATTTACAATGTGAAAATTAAAACAACTAATCGTGATGAGTACATCAGAACTTTTTTTAGTGTTTTTTGAAGAGCTGTATCTCTGTGGAAAGTCATCGTATTGAGATGAAACAAAAAGCATTCTAAAGCTTAATGAAAAATTTCAGCAAATGATTTGTTTAAGTTACCGTTATTCCGCAATCATAAGAAACAGTACGAGCAAAAAATTTTATTTTTTTGGACTGTGTCATTAGGCCTTACCAATATGTAATCAAATTTAGTTATGACTTAAATATTGCAGTGAAATTAGCCATAACGTTGTGGATCCTAAATAATTAACCATGCATTATATTCTACATTTTTTGGAGTCATTTCGATATATGGTTCATTATTTAGAGGCCACGTAAATATTCAGGTAATACTATGAACGGTGTATTATATAGAGCCTATATTTCACTATTGTCCATTTTATTGAAATATTTAAGTCGTAACTAAATTTGATTATTGGTAGGGCCCATTATATTTTAAGTATTGTGTAGAGCCAGATAAATGTATTGATTCGATAACTTATTTATTTAGTTTTAAAGTCGTCTTTTTTCGGCGCTCTACAATTTTTTTCAGAATAATATCTGGCTTTGAATGAAAAAAGAGACTTTTGACTTTGGCCACCAATGTCTCAGCAAGGAAAGGAATGCCGACATTAAAAATTTAAGGGTAGTTTTAAAAACTGGAATTAATTTACTACAAGATCTTTTTAAAACCTAATTACTATTATTTTTTTTTGCCACTCACCGTAAGATTAAGTAAAGGGAAAAAAATAACTTTAATGACTTTTAGTAAATCTTTCACTGCTTTACAAATATTGATTGCAGGACTTACTTTGGTAAGACAATTTAAAGAGCGATATACCACCAATACATCTGTAATAAGAGTTGAAAAGAAAAAAAAAATAATTTTTTCGAAAAAAAAATTATAAAGAAAAAATTGAATAATTTTTTTCAAAATTTTAGTTATAGTTTTTTTGTTAAAAAGATTGTTTGTTTCCTTAAAAAATCTATCAGTATTGTAAAGTAAAACGGTTCAATGGATTGATTTAAAATTTTACAGATGTACATACTGGTGGTTTATCGCTGTTAATTTCCCACCAAAGTAAATCCTGCAATCAATATTTGTAAAGCAGTGAAAGATTTACTAAAAGTAGAACTCCGAAAGAAAGATGACTTTAAAACTTAATAAATAAGTTATCAAATCAATGCATTTATCTGGCTCAAAAAAAAAATCAAAGAAAATGACACTGTTCAAAAAAATAAAATTTTTTGCTCGTGCTGTTTCTTAAGATTGCGGAATAACGGTACCTTAAAAACATAAAAAATCATTAAGCTTTAAAATGCTTTTTGTTTGATCTCAATACGATCAATTTCCACAGAGATATACAGCTCTTCAAAAACACTAAAATAAATGAGTTTTTTTGTATTCACTTAATTTTTTTTGACTAGTGTAGAATTTCAAAGAAAATACATATCTAAATAGCTTAAAATGTATGAATGACAATCATCTATTTTGTAGGGTCCCCCGTAGCCGGGGGCATATTTCGGACACTCATACATTTTTTTTTCAATTTACTAATGCCCATCCACTTTAAATGGCGAAAAACTGAGGTCAGAATCCCGAAATCCGAAAATCCAAAATCCCGATAAATATTTTTTTACGAATCCAATACTTGCGGTATACAGGTACCTATATGGTCCAGTTCGCTTAAATTTTTATAGGGTGTCCTATATGGATAATCAGCGATAAAAAATGTGTCTAATTCTGTCAATATAGTATGAAGTTAGGGGAATGACACAAAAAAAGGCGTTAGGGGAATGGCTGTCGGAAAAGTGTTTTATGGAAATTAAATCGAAGTTATTAGACAATTAAAGGAATATGTAATTTGATATTTAGGTGCTTTGAGATAACTTTTTTAATTTTTAAACCACACTATTTAATAAAAAACACTGGTTAGGGGAATGACATCATTATTCGTTGGACGGAAAACAAAATCGTGGTTTTGACTTTAAATATAAAGCAATACTTAGTAGTTCTCAAACTTTGAAATCAATTTTCATAAAGAGCAATCTTATCCCTTTAAACGAAAACAAAAATTAGTTTTCTCTTTTGCACACCATGGTTTTTCTTTTTTAAATTTCATTGCTGGGATAGAAATGACCATTGCACTCGGGTACACTACAAAATGCTCTTATTTACCAGTGTAGCAACTAAAAGGGTGAGCGTCGTGTTTAAAAGACTGCATTATGAGATTTTTTGTACCGTTTTCAATTTCGTTGCTAAAAGTCATTGAATTAAAGATAATTGGTTGGGAACACATAACGACATTTTCGGTGTTTAAATCCAGATAATGGGTATGATATTTTTTTAAACATTTTTCTGAAAGTTTCGTCCGTTAAAACAAGTTTGTTGAAATTAATTCAGCTAAATACAAAAAAATATATATTTTTTTTTTCGGTACGAAAAGTGATGGAATTTAAAATATTAATGTTTTGAAATAATGACCCATATAAAGTTTATTTTATGTTAGCAAATACAAGACATTTTCAATGTCCACATCGTTAAACTATGAGTGAAATCTGTGAATTTTTGATTTCATCATTTGGTCATAGTGCGACATGGTCTGACGAAAATGGTTTTCTTTGATTCCTTCGAAATATTTCTCTTCAGCAAATATAAGCACCACTTTAATTTAATTTGATAAATTTATATAACATAGTGTCAGGGCTCACATATGTCATGAGTTTTATTTTCAATAAATTGTATCATTTAAACAATAAGTCTTAATAAGCGAACCCTATACAAATTATTATCATCTCAATAACTTCGAATTATGTCAGTTCTGTCCAAGCAGTGAATTAATGAAGGGCAACTTCAACAACTTCATTGTTTTTCTTTTTCTTTTTTCAAAAAAGTCTAAGCCAAAAAAATACTATTCATTTCAATATCCTAAAAGACCCCTCATTAAAGTCAGTTAAAACCGACAAAAACAAATTACTTTACACTTAAAGTGTCATCACTCCTCCTTTCTTTTTTTTTTGTTCCTGCGATAATAAAATGGTTTTTGTTTTTTTTTTTGCCTCGTTGATGGTGGACGCATAAAATTAATTTTAATGATGTGGTAGGTTTCACTTCCATTATCGTCATATTTTATACTTTTTTTAATTATTTTGTTTTCGTATACTCACCGTCAAACGAATCAAAGAATCCCAAATTGAAACTGAACGGACGTGGCAACGGAGCAAGGAATGGATAACCAGCACCAGTGTCTACGAAGCCCTTGAAGTTCTTGTAATCTGGATCGACATCGGTCTCATCGTTGTTGGAGTCGTTTTCGCGGTCAGGGGATCGTTGTGGTCCTTGCGGCACTTGAACAATATCAACATCGTCCTTGGGCGAGCGTGCTGTCAAGTAAAAAAGAAGAAATTAATAAACTTTTCAATAAATGCAAAAAGACATTATTTGTTTATATTTATTTTTAATGTCCTCATTTACTATATTTAAAAGGTGGGCATGGCCTTGAAAATTTAGAAAATAAAACCTAAAAATAGACGACCACAATTATTTAACTAATACCACTCATTAGTGCGAGGGTGGACACATGTTGGTAAAAATAAATTATGGCCCACGACTAAACTTATCTTGTGGAAATCATCATCATCATCACTTAAATAGGTATAGGTAACGTAGGTATAATTAATATTTATTGTTCGCCCTCCATCATTGAGATGACACCAAGTTGGAAGGCTTCAAATAAAATTACCTAATTAATTAAGGGTGGTTCTTGTTAGATTTGACCAGTGATACCACTTTAAATTATTTTTGTATTTTTATTCGAATTTAATTTATGATAAAAGTTTATTGGCTTAAGACACCAAAAATCTGTACAGCTGGTAAGTAGGAAGAGGGGTGACTTGTCGTGGGAACTTTTTGAAATAGAAATTATGTCATGCTCATTAGCTCTTATCAGTTTTGTGGTTTGTCGGCATATGGTCGTTGAAGTAGGTACCTATTTCTTATCATTATTTGTTATTAGAGTGGTGTGAGTATATATAGGGATGATGTTTGAAAAAGGTGTCTTATCAGTTGTTTTGAATATATTTCTATTGCTTCGCTTACTTGACATTCATGCATGACGCCATACTTCACAAAAACTTATAGAATAATAACTTTGGGGATCAAATATTTACCCAAAATTGTGTTCAAATTAATTTTGGTCTAAATTTTACGTTATTAAGTTGTATTTTTGTTTTTATTATTCGATACTGGATGCCTTGACGTCTTTTGAATTTTGAGGAAATTGAAAATAATGAAATCTATTTTACTACTAAATTAGTAGAAGTAGGATCTTTGGAGTCCAATTTAAGAAAAATTTATTTTGTTATTTTCAATTTTCTCAAAAATTTTGGAAAAATGTTCACTAAAACAACTTGATTTAAAAAGAATATAAACGAAAAGATTTCTGGCTTTATAGAGCAGGCTATTGTAACGGTTACGTTGTTTTTTTAATAGAACACTCAAGATGTTAACTTTGGGTTAATTTTATTTAATACACAAAGTTATAGTTGATAATCGGTAGAGTTTGTAAAAAAATTCAATTAACAGTTACAAAATGATTTTCGGCTCAAATATCTCAAAAAAAAAAACCAATGATATCAACTCCGAAATTATTTTAATCTACACACAATACCAGAATTAGTAATTAATAAGGTTTTTAAAAAAATTCAATTGACAGTTTTTTTCTAGGCCAAAAAAACTGCAAAAAAAACTGCTAATAATTGTTCAAATTGTTCGTATCGCATATATTTAGAGCCTTCTCTCGATTGCACAACTGATGTTTTTCGAAGAGTTTTTATTGGTAATTTTCTTATAAAAATTATCATCCGTGTCAAGTTTCAAAAGGAACTAATTGGAAATTATGAGTGTGAGTCACAACCAGCCTCTTTTAAAAATTGAATTGGGAACCCTGTCACCGTTACTAACTGAGCCGGACATTTTGATGTAAAAGTTAATTGAGTTTATTACGAAAACGATAATAACTCCACAATTAATTGAAAGTTGACGATATAACTACGACGCGAAGCTGAGACGTAGAGTGACGACAGCCACGGTGTGATAATTATTATTATTTTTATTATTATTATTTTTGATTAATGAAAAATATGGCAGCGTTCATCAATTTCAATATCGTATTCGTCGTTTTCGTGTACCTACTTAATTTGCAATATCAAAAGACCCACTTTTATGTTTGCAACAAGGGAAATCTGAAAGTTCACTTTTGTTGTTGAAAATTGGTGACGCGGACGTGTTCCCTCTCCCAATATAAATAGATTTCGGGGCCGCAGGGGGCTTGAAAATTGTTACGGCAGTTTTGCTTGTCACAATGTTCAGTGTAAGTGATTTATTTATGATGATAATATTCTTTTTTGTTTTCTTCACTTTTCATATAAAAACAAAAAAAATTAACTGACGATGAAGTTGGATGGATTGAATATGAACCATCCTTGTTAGAATGACGTTTATGTGCGTAAAGGGAATCCTTGCCAGAGTAAAAAATTATACCTCCGGTACAGAATGTGAAAAAAAACAAAATAATTTGTTCTGCGTAGCATATACATAGGTACATAAACGTGATAGGGAAATTGAATATCTTAATGTTTCTGAAGCATTAAGTTAAGGACATTACACACTCATGAGTGTATGTAATGTATGGAAAAAGTGACTGCAAGTTCTCTCCACTCTGTTCAACAGATGGAAGCAATAATAAAGTGTTCGCACTTCTTGGCTAATGAAGTTATCTGAGTAATAATGGAAGTCATAAAGTTATAGGGTAAACTTTTAAATTAGGTTATGAAGGTCTTCATATGCTAAAAGGTACGTAGGCATGAAGTATCTCAAACTTAATTAAGTGTATAGGCACATATCTGAAAAAAAAAAAACTTTTCATCTTGATTTGATATGATAATGGTCTCAGTAGGTATGGAAATAAAATCAATTTTACTTGAATATAATACAGGGTTCAACAATAAACGATTATCCTGTTTAAGGATGTCGATATATGTAAAAATATAACAAAGCAAAGTATAAAAGTACAATTCTGTTATTTAAAAAAGGATACTACAAAAATAAATTCTCAACTGACAGTAGCCACCACCGCCACAAATGCTCGTTTTTTACTAAAAAAGTTTCGGGTTATAAAAGGAAGAGAGCCACCCTCCAGTGCGATTTTTTGTCTCCACCTAACCTACACGCTTTAGCTTTGTGTCACAGGTCACACCTTATGCGAAGTGTAGGTAGTATCTACGCATATGCAAAACATAAAACAATACAAAATGCAATGAAATTTTGCTTACGTTTGCAAAAGTTAAAAGTAGGTAGGTATGTAGGTAGGTACATAAAGCCATATAGCTGGGTCCTAGGGAAAATCACTACGCCAATGCCATCAAGCTGCAAATTCATGCCATATCAAGTAGGTATAATGCGTAGGCTAAGTACATAAAACGGTTGTAAAACTACTGCTATCAGCTCCACACTGATTTACTTATAGAATTCAAACTAAAAGTTAGTTGTTTTACAACTGTAAGCTGTTAGAATTCTTTATTTGGCATCAGATTCAAATACTTCAACCAAAAAGTCTCTTTTAACTCAACCCAGTATTTTTTAAATTCATTGGCGCAAAATTTTAAACAGCCTGATGTTAAGGTACATATTAGCATGATACTACTTAACAATTTTTTAACTTTAAAACTCTTTACTAAAATATTCTTACAGCGCTATTAATAAACCCGTGACAGCGACGAAACAACACTAAAACGTGTTTTAACTTAAAATTATTATTAATAAATGTGTTTCAGCCCTAAATGACGTTTGACAACGAGCGGATAACTTATCTCATTGATTTTGGTGTTTAACGAACGGATAACTTCTTGACACACACTTCTAATAACGTTGCTTGTCAAATTTGACACATAACTTTTCATTCATTGAATAAAGAATGGTCAAGTCTAATAAACTGACATTCTAGTATAAATAGTACAACAATAATAATTATAATAAATCCTCTAAAATTTTGCGCCATTTTAATTTTATATTTTTATGAAAAGGACATCTTGTAGGTACCTATTTTTTTTTTTCAATAATTTTTAAAATCATGAGTATCTAAATCTAGACGGATAGCAAAAAAAAAAAACCACCTTAAATTAGGCAAATTAATGCTGAATGAATCTTTAAACTCAACAGATATCGTTAATTTGCAATTATACATCAAAATGAGTTTTAAAGAAAAAGAACTTATTTATCATGCATGATCTTTGCGATTAAAGAGCTAATGTTTATTATTAAACACACGAAGCAGTCTTTAAGCTTAAAAGCACTTAACTTATTGAATAAAAATACATAGGCTAAAGGTTAGGTAAACATCTATTTCCACTAAATTAAGCTAATCAAATATTTATTGTAAACGATTGTATATCTAGATATGTACATCAAAATGTATTCAACAACAAACAAGCAAAAGCTATGTACATATAGGTAATTTAAAAACCATCCTCATGCAATGTAAGAAAAAATTAAATAAACAAGCCAAATAATATTGTTTTGTTTTTTTTTTTTTTTGTTTTTTACAAAATGGAAACAAATTCAAATTTATTTTAATTTTATTAAATTAAGTTGCGGATATTGAATTTGAATGCGTGAATTTTATTATTATGATGATGAAGGCAATGAAATTCAATAGTTAGGTGGGTATGTCTAGGCACCTATATATATATATAGGTTATATGAGATATAATTGAATCAAAATCAAAATCCAATTATTTAATTCAAATTTATTATTCATGCATATAAAATAGGTTTTAGTACTTTCAAATGAACCGAAAATTTGTTATATTGTCCAGATAGACTTGTTTAACATATCTACTACTAATAATAATAATTTAAGCAGAGTTATTAGTTTAACTTAACACAAGAGAACCGTATTTTTTGAACAGATGCAATAGATTAATTCAAATTTAAATAATCCACAATGTTTTATGCAATTATCTGCTTTTATTTTTTTTTTTTGTAATGTTTTTATTGCATTGATGTATGTATGGAGAAATTAAAAGAATATGAACACGAAATTCATTTCATTTGAATTTGGAAAACATGAAATATCTAAACAAATGAGTTTCTGCATATTAATGAATAATTTAAGTAAAAACATTTTAATAATAAAAGCGATAAAAAGCAAATCAAAGTTTTCAAACAATCTACCTACCTAATTCCGAGAATCATAAAGATATCTTCTAGAAGAAATTTTAATATTTTATTGCTCTGAAATTTCCTTTGAATTTCGCAATAAGAATTTCACCTTAAGTCAGACCAAAAGCTTCCGTACACTTAAAATCATAATAGTTAGACAGAACGGTCAATACTCATATATGGCAATATGAATCAGAATCATTTATTAAATTGAAAAGTATTGGTTACGGGCTTATCGAAATCTTGGAGTTATAAAATATTCTCAAAAAAAAGTCCTGTCAGTTGTTTTATTTGGTATACAGCCCATGGAATCATTTTTCTTCCTCTATAAGGGCAAGAATTGGTCTCGTGAAAAGATTTCGAGGTTGTAATCCAAATAGACACTTCGATGCTGGAGAAGTCCGAAAAAAGGGTTTCGTCATGCCGTCCGTCGGTCTGTGCGTCCATGCTTCGTGCGTCTATTCTATGCATCTGTGTCTGTGCCTGCATATTGTTATTTGAGGAGCCGTGCCATAAGGTCAAGTGACATAAAGCCAAATTTGGCTGTTTGGCTTTATGTAATTTTTCAATATCGACATAAGACCAAATATGGAGTTAACCTTGTGTCACTTTTGCAAAGCGTCATAAATCCAATTTGCTTTTGAGAATGTTAGATAATTACATTTGGCCTTATGTCACTTTAGAAAATCGACATAAGGCCAAATATGTAAATTTGGTCTTATGTTGCTTTTGTAAGGTGACATAAGGCCAAACATCCAAATTTGGCCTTGTGTCACGGCACCGTTGTTTGAGATGGAGCCTAACGGATTTCCTTCAAATTTGTTACACAGCATTTTTATGCGATTCCCATTTTATATAGAATTTATATTTTAGGAATTCATTCGTTGAACAAATTTATTTTTAGTTTTTATTTTCATGAATTAGCAGCCGTTAGGCAAAAAAATTGAGTTAAAAACGTACATCAAGAACATTCTTTTTGGGACTTTACCTACGAAAGTATAAATTCTATAAAAAAAAATTGTGTAAGAAGAAAATAATTAAATATTCTAGATCAGAAGGATCTAAGCAAAATTTTTGTACCATTTTCCATAAATTGATAAACGCATTTTGTTTAATGAAAAATTCAAAATTCAATTCAAAATAGTAAGAAACGAAAAAAAATTGTTTTGGCTTAAACAAAAAGTAATATGTATATTTGGAAATATTTAAAATATGGTTCTGAAAAATTGACTTTTGTTAAAGGATGAAAGATAAAATAGTGTGGCAACATATTACGTAAATATGTATATCCAACTTATGTTGGAAACAAGACTCCAGATGGAAAAGTAGTTTTCCGATGGGATAGAATAAATTTGTACCAACCTACTCAGGCTCTGAGCAACTTTATGTATGCTACATACATATTCCTGCACTTTTTTAAGCATGCTTTAAGCTTTCAATATAAATAAAATGATATAGGTGAAATTCAACCTTTGCTTGACTGTACACACATAGGTGTTCTTTACTCATTTATTTTGAAGTTTCCAATACGATTTAAATTTTAAATCCGTACGAAAATCAATTTCTTTAACGAATTCAATTTGGAACGAAAATCAGAACAGAAGTGATTGTCATTTCATGTCTTAACCCTCTTAAAATTGAGCCTTTACTTACAGAAAATGTTCCACTTAAAAAATTCGTAAAAAAACTAGTTTCATCAAATTTTTCAACGGCCATATTGACTTTCTTCAAAGCTAGTTTTACCGAAAAACTAGATCTAGTTTTAAGTTTTTCACAATTTTTTATTACTCTGACATCTAAATCAAAATATTAATACATAGTTTGCCATCTAAATCAAATATATACTATAGAACTAGTTTTTTAGTAAAACTAGCTTTGAAGAATGTTTCTATGTATACATATACAATTTTTCAATTCCAAAAGAGTTTATTCATGCTCGAGATTTCGAAAGATTTCATTTCCATAGCTTGTGCCTTATTGAAGTTTTAACTTCTCAGAAACAAAAAATAGTTGTTTTGAAATAGGTACGAGTATGTACTGTAAAAGTTCAAAATCAAATTAAATTTGCTCAAAAATTCACTTTACCTTTACCGTAATTTTGTACAATTAAGCTAAAAATGTATAGTTAAAAACATTTCTCAGAAGTCAATAGCTGGAAATGATTACACACTTGAAAGAACCGCACTTCTATGTGAACGTAGAATCCTTTGTAGCTACAAGTGCCGACTCTTCTTTGGCCCATTTTATTCAAACTTCTGGTATGTTCTTAGTCCAAGCTTCGAGAGAGTATAGTAAATTGCAATCAGAAACACTGTTTAAAGTTTTGATAAACTTATAAAAGAACATTTTTACCAAAGAAACAAAACAACAAAAAAAAATAAAACAACTATACCACTTTTTAACTTCATCGAAAACCCCCAATCCTACGTGAAGTCGTTTCATCGTTGTCTCTTTCTCTGCCGCTCCGCTATACCCAAGTCCAATCTTTGCTGCTCTTTGCATCGGAAATAAACTAACTTGAGCCTAAAGCAGTTTTTCAGCTTTTACATCGCAGTTCTTGCTATTTTTTTTTGTTTGTTTTGTTTTTCCAGCAACAAAGAATAAGAAAAGTATGAGATGTAAACTTATTTGCCTCTTTTGGGGGAAAAAGAATAATGTTTCTTTTACGTGAATAACTTGCATACAGTAGGTAGATATATACAACGATAAGGAACAAAATTCAGCTTGTGGGGCTTTGTTTGGCAGAGGACTTTTTAACAAAATTTCTCATTTTCATCGTCTTTGTTGGAATTTGAGCTAGAGTTCTCGTTACCTTCGTCTTCATCTCGTCTTCTGTTTTATTTTTTTTTTTATTTTCATTACTATTCCGAAGGGTAACAAATAAAAGTTTCGAAATATTTCAATTTTTGACACTAGCAGAAAATTGCACTCGACTCATTTTAGGTCTTCCTGGGTTTCAGAACCGAGATGGTGGAGATGACAAAGGATCTTACAATATATCCTTTCCATGATTTTTTTCTTTGTAAATTTTGCCCGTTGCTGAAATATATTCTCGAACGCAGATTTTGCTTCTCTGTATTCGAAATAGAAATGTTCAATGCAAAAGTTTAATCCTGGCAAAAGTGTTGCCGCACAAAATTGATGCAAACATTTGTCTTATTTTGCCGGACCGAATCCTAAGTGCAAATTTACACAGAAAACTCATGGAAATCATTTCGGAAAAATGATTCATTGGAAAGGGTGAGGGAAGGAAGGAAGAGGCCAGGAGAGGGAGGTTATAATATGAATGTTATTGTGGGGGTTGATTTTTGGAGTTTAAGGTCAGGTCAGAGAAGTTTGGCACAAAGATGATGCAATTTGCAGAATGATTTAGGGTTTGATGTATGTGCTGTCTACTGATGTGCATGCGAGTTGAAATAAATGAAAAGTTTTTTTTACATAACTGATATTTGAGTTTTGTTGATGAAATGGAATTTTCATTTAAGGTTGATAGAGTTTTCTTCTTCAACTTTTGAATGGCTCTTCACTGGAAAAATCGAAAGTCTCAAAAGTGAAACATCTATTTACGTAATTATATATGTACATATTTAGATTGTAGATACATCTGATAAGAACTGTAAATAAGAGACTTTTAGTTTTGTATAATACCATAATATTTAACTAAGGTCTGGGCGATTGTTGAAAATTTGATTGGATATGGTTTCGGATATAGATATTTGGAAATTTATATTATAGACTTTGGTTATAAAACATCAAATTTTACTATAAGTTTCAGATTGAAATTGATTACAAATTTTAGAGAAAAAGTTGGTTAACTCGTCTAGGAAATAATATTTTGCGAAGCAATCATATAGGAAATAAAGGCTCAAAGTCTTAGTGAAAACTGACCTAAATGAGAGTTGGACGTGCACTTGGGCGTATACGCAATATTTATAATTTTATTGAATATTTTTTTAACAAATTTTATTATAGTTTTGTATATTTCAAGATAAGTTATAGTTTATATCAGTTGAAAAAGCTATTTTGATGAATAGTTTTTCTTTATTCAAAAAATGAAATGCACAACTGAATTGAACGAACTTGCTCTTGTAGTAAAAGTTAATTCGAAAAGATTTAGTGTAATTATATAAGTACATATAATTAATAATTTAACTATATATATGTATCTATCCATTTAATAAGTCGAAGATTGAAAATTTGAATATGTAAAAAAAGCATGAAACACGTTATTTAAATTTTTAAAACAAGTACTTAAAATGTTTTAATTAAAATATAAATTTATGCTGACAAAATTTCAAAAATCGTTGGAGCGCTTTTTTCAAAAAAAATATTTTTTATTTGTGTATAAATTTTCTGGAAATATTTTAGAAAAAAAAAATTGAAATGCGATTTTTAAAAATATAATAATATATAACTAAAAGCATAATTTCAAAACAATTCATCAACCCTTTTTCAAAAAAAATATTTTTCAAAAAAAAAAAAAATCGTTGAAAATATTTGTACCTATACTTACAGTATTATTCACATTTGACAGGAGCTTCAAAGTAAAAATTTTGATCAAAATGGGTTTTGCCGCTAACGAGAAAATCAAGAAAACGGTTCTCTGGCCCAAAAATGCAGACCATACCACCAATAGTAGACACAAAAATTAAAAAAAAAATCGTTTTAGCCGTTTTTGAGATAAATATACTATTTTTCAAAATGGTTGTATGGCAAGTAACCTTTATTTTTTGAGCTAAACAAAAATCTCACTAGGGAATTGCCCAAAAATCTTATGGGCCAAGTTTGAAGAAAATCGCTTCATTGGCTTTGGCTGTAGGCCAAACATACAGACATACAGACATACAGACATGCAGACATACAGACATACAGACATACAGACATACAGACATACAGACATACAGACATACAGACATACAGACTTACAGACATACAGACATACAGACATACAGACATACAGACATACAGACATACAGACATACAGACATACAGACATACAAACATACAGACATACAGACATACAGACCTGCAGACATACAGACATACAGACATACACACATACACACATACACACATACACACATACACACATACACACATACACACATCCACACATACACACATAGTACACACATACACACATACAGACATACAAACATACAGACATATACAGACAGACAGACACACGGAATTTCGGGACCCTCTTTTTTCATGTTCTCCACTATCGTATTGTCAAGTTTGTCAAAAATTTTGTGTTTGTATCCACTTTCTATGGAATTGGGACCAATTTTCATTAAATGTTGTTGAAATTTGCTTCATTTTTTTAAGTATAAAATAATAGAAATAAAAAATCGTGCCATATTAAAATTTTTCGTGCCACCGTGTCACGAAGAAACTATCGTGTCAAAAGAGCATGATCGTGCCGCTTCGGCAACGCTGGTGTGATATTGATTTTTATTCTCTCCAGGCACACTAGAACTCTATCATCAATCAGCGAGCGAAAACATCATCGGAGTAGTAGTGGCAAACTCTACAATACCGATTACCGAACAGTGAAACCGTCAATATATTTGGTATGGATTATATGTAGGGGAAGCAAGAATAATGTGCTTTAGCTGTAGGGTTTAAGTTTTAATCACGTCACATAGCAAAATTTCAAAAAAACAGGAAGGAAGCAAATTCAGAAGACGAGAAGTTCTTGTATTATGGCTATTTACACTTCCAGTCCACAGATAGATGGGGTTCCTGCAGATCAGAGATTGTTGCAAGTTGTGCTAATGTTGGGAATGAAACCATAAATGTTCGCATTTCAATCCAATTTAGCTTCTTGCCCATTATACACCACATATATGCCCATTATGCCTCAGCACCGGGACATAATGTGCAAATCGAATGACTTTTTCAAAGTAGAAAAAATATATTAAATAATTCATTTTTTAAAAACTGTCTTTCTTATACTTATTCCTTAATAAATTGTCTTTCTAATAAATGTTCTTCAAAAATTCTTATAACATTTTTGCAGTTTTTATTACCAATAAGGGTCCCGTTATGCCCCGGGTTCCCCTATGTATAAAAAAAACTGAGCAGTCATGATTTCACCTATCCGCACCATTTCAGGATTGTCCATGACTGCATGGATATCCTGTAAATAGTTTCATGTCGTTTTTAATGAACCATGAAAAAAAGCCCCACTCCTTGAAAAATAATTTCTGCGCACGGAACTGCGAATGACCTACCAATCTCACCCATTTTCTGTATTCAGGAAGGTACCTACAATTTTCTACCGAATCCGAACGGCAAATGTTAGAGTTAGATTGTAAGATTTTAATTTTTTTTTTCAGTGGGAGATTCTGGACCTTCGGCATGGCATGACAATCCTATACGCACTATAACCATTATGCACTTAAATTACCAACTAATTAATTTATTCAACAATTACGCCACGGGCTTGTACAATTTAAAATATGAAAACCACACAATAACTTTTTTAATATCTCAAGTTCTCAAGCCTTTTTTTGGGATCAAAAATAACGGTTGGACGGTACCTGTCATATATTTTTTTTTAGCAATTTTCGAAAATCTCTTTTTTTCGAAAATGGCGCAACAGATTTAAAAATATCAATTGATTTTAGTAAGGATGAACTACATTTTGGTAGAATTTTTTTTTTTCGAAAAAATGGTTATCATTCTCAAATACATTTTTTTTTCTTTGGTTTTTGACTTTTCTTAATGAGATTTGAACAGTTTAAATAGTTTTGTATACCTACCAAATTTTTCAAAAAACTTTGAATTAAGACTTAATATTTTGAAAACGATTCCTATGAACCTTGGCATAAAGCGGTTTTTTAACATTATCTACAATACATATTTTAAACACAAATTATTCAATCCAATGGTACCTTCCATACAAATATTTAAGAACTGTTACAGAAAATCTAATTTTCTTGAAAATTATTCCTTCGATTTTGATTAAAAGTTGTATACTAAAATTATTACTTATTTCTATATTCGTGACCTTTTGTTGAAACAACTTAAGACTTATGTGGGCTATTAATAGCCCACATAAATCTTCAGTTGCTTAAATTATTATGTTCTACCATTTAACGAAAACTAAATTTACAGTTAACAATTAGTACCCCTATCATAGAACCATTTTCTTAATTTTGGGCTATCACGTTATCTGTTAAACCTAATCCAATTTAATTATAAGAACTTCTTATAAGATTATATAATATGTATTTCATATTAAAATTTTCAATAAAATATAATTTTGAATTTAAAAAAAAAATGATTTTTTTTTTTTTTGAAAATTTAATATTTCAAAAACTAGTAAATGATTTTTTTCTGAATTGAATTTTTGTTCCACCTAAATAAACTGCAAAATGCTACACAGTTTTTATCTTTAAAATGTTTACAAAAATTTAATTTAGGTATATAGACGCAATAAATAAAAAATTAATTTCTTTAAATGACCGCTTAAAATAAAGGCCTATATATACAATTTGTAGTAGCCGTGGCGTGATGGTTAGTTCGATGGACTGTCATGCCGGAGGTCTAAGGTTTCGATCCCCAGCCTCGCCACCTATTTATTTAAAAGAAAAAACGGCTACTGCCTCTTGCGAGGAATTGACAAATCCTCCAAGAGTATCTCCTGTCACAGAAAAGTGCCGCTCGTTAGCCGTTCGGATTCGGCAATAAACTGTAGGTCCCCTCCATTCCTGCAGACACGCACACAGGAATGGTTGAGAGTTGTAAGTCACTAGGCCCTAGTTCTTCATGAGCTGTTGTGCCATCAAATTTATTTATTTTTTATATATACAATTTATTTCTATTTTTAATCAGATGAAAACATTTATGTATTCAGATTTTAAAACCAGTGTAATTGTATATAAGAGGAAGTGCCTTTATTTTTGTAGAAATCTTTAATATTTGAAAAGTATTTCGATTTTAATTTTCACAATGTTAAATTTTTAAATTTTAGTTATGAGCAGAATGATGTTTGCCTTCAATTAATTTAAGCAAAGTAAAATAATTACCTTATTCCCAGTTCTCATTACTCATGATTGAAACCCAAATTAATGGAGGTATTTGGAGCTCTGTGTTTTAACCAAAAACTCATAAGCAATTGACAAAGAACAAATTGCATTCTGGTCTTCTACATTAGCTTGTTATTATACCTATGTTCCAGAATTCACTAAATATGACAATACCTATATTGGCACTCAATCTCTGTTCATTATCAAGAATCTCGAAAATAGAATCTAAAATGTCAGTGAACAAAATAACACAACTATTATTATGTGCTTCAATATTCAGCCCCAGAGTATGTATGTATCATCAGACCTTAAAGGCAATTCACAACACATCAGTCATCGAAACCAAAAACGAATGCCATATCAAAATTCTGAATTAATTAAAGACTCGATATCAAATTGACGCGCGCTCGCCCAGCTTTATTCAGTTATGAATAATTTATTTGGGAATTTCATATTCCGAGTTCAAATAACATTGCAACAGATATCAAACTCAAAATGCATTATCGAAATATAAGTAGACGAAGTACTTGTATATCTGTTTACGGTAAGGGTGCGTTTGCATTGTAATAAAGCCCGGGTGAAGAACACAATATGCCGATGGGGGGATTCGAATAAAATCTAACAATCCACAATAAGCCCTAACATCAATATATAGGAAGGTAGGTAAAGAGTAATAGCATCATTGGCATCGCCGAACATCACACAAATCTTTTTGAGAAGGGATGATATCATATGTAAGCGGCAGCATACACATGACATCTGGGACAGCTCGGAACGCATCATTCGTGAGAGCTGTAAATTTAATGAGATTTCTGCCAAATTAATTTCCGGTTATGATTAGATTTTCTGTAATAGCAATTTGTGATGAAATCTGCAAAAGCACTCCAGGTCCTTCCCCAAAACTAAAACTATCCTCATAGCATACCTAAATCTTTGAATTTGAAATTATTGTGTTGTGTGTCGAAACTTGTATAGAGGCGTAGGGATAGGTAATCTAATTGGTTTGGTCAAAAATGCATGTGCAACAATAGATTATACGAGATGAGTTAGAAATAGCTGGTTCCAGTTCGTCGAACTGAATAGACTGAAACTTGTTGAACCGTGAAAAGGTCTAGGTATGTATATATCGTGAAACTCACAAAAGCTCGTTTGGACGAATTGCAGTTTAGGTGCCAGAACACATTTGTTCAAATAAATATATTATTTATCATCGATAGTAGAAAACAGCTTTGTTTTAAAGACAGGGGAATTAACAGTTTCCAGAACAAATATAAGAATTGGAACCAGTCTTTAAAAAAAAAATATGCATATGACTGGATCGCACAAACTTGCTCTTGTAGTTAAAAAATTATAATGAAGCAGCTATGCAAATGCATACATCAATATGAAAATATTATGATTATGATTTTTTTAAATATTTTTTGGTAGTAGCCGTGGCGTGATGGTTAGTGCGATGGACTGTCATGCCGGAGGTCTAAGGTTCGATCCCCAGCCTCGCCACCTATTTATTTAAAAGAAAAAAACGGCTACTGCCTCTTGCGAGGAATTGACAAATCCTCCAAGAGTATCTCCTGTCACAGAAAAGTGCCGCTCGTTAGCCGTTCGGATTCGGCAATAAACTGTAGGTCCCCTCCATTCCTGCAGACACGCACACAGGAATGGTTGAGAGTTGTAAGTCACTAGGCCCTAGTTCTTCATGAGCTCTTGTGCCATCAAATTTATTTTTATAATATTTTTTGGCCTACTCACAACCACCAGATTGCAATTATAAGCCATCAAGAAACTATTCGTGAATAATTAGAAAACTCCTATTTCCGCAATGCCAATTTTTTGGCAAAAACTTGAAATGCAGTTTTCTTACAATTTGTATGGTCGTTATATAGTTACGAAGTTTAATTAAAATCGTTAGAGTCGTTTTTGAGAAAATTAAAAAAAAAAAAAAAAAATATTTGTAGGGCAGCAACCTCACTTGTAAATAGACTAATCAAAAATTCGAATTCTCGTTCGAGGGAATCACATAAAAATGATCCGTACCAAATTTAGAGCAAATCATTCCACCCGTTTAGGCCCTAGCTTAAACTACAGTGGGCGCACGGACGCTCAGTAGACGCACAGACCGACAGGGACGGTATGGCGACACCCATTTTTACGGACTTTTTTGAAAAAAAAAATTAGATTTAAACAATTGTATGGATTATAGGTATACAAATATGAGCAAAACACAGCACAAGTTCGATTTTTTTTTGTAAATCTTATTTTTGAAAAAAAAAATTCATCCGTAAAATTGGTAAATTTTCGAGCTTGAAAAAAAAAAAGAATGCAATCCAGCAAATCTTTATTTTTTTTAAATCGAAAATGGCAATGCTAAATTTATGCTAAGGGCTGGGTTATAGCGATCAGGAAAACGCATCAGGAAAAATTTTCTTTTTGATAATTTAATGTTTACCATACGATTTGAAATATAAAAAGGATACAAATCGATGATAATCGAATTTCCATCAGGAAAATGAATAAGTACTTGTTCTAGGCAAAGTATTTCCTCAAATTAAAATTTTTTTCATGAAAAAAATATTTCTATTGATTAACTATCGATTCGTATCCTTTTTATACTTCAAATCGTATGATAAGACATTAAACTATACAAAACAAAGTTTTTTCCTGATGCGTTTTCCTGATCGCTATAACTGACCCCTAAGGTGCTTACCAATCATTTGCGTTCGGTTGTAAAAACTGCAAATATGCGATTGTTTTTTATCTCTGTACCTAGTTCTTTTTTCTTTTCAGTTAGCTCCACGGTTGGAAAAGGGCTTACTATTGTACTGAATTTTGTACTATTTTATTTTCCCAGTACGTAAGTACCACTTTTCAACTTTCAGTACTATTTCAATTATTGGCAAAACAACAATACTGAAATTTTCACACCTGAGTTGAACTCATCACTCAAGTGCTAGTTTGGTTTAAGTCTGATGAAACTCAACATAATGATTTCTTGCAAAAAAATCGAGATTTTCTTACAAATCGAAAATTTAAAAAATGTAGGTACATTTGGAACGTAGATGTTTGATGCGGAGTTTGATCAGTTTTGCATAGCTATACATAGTTAACAATTATTTTTCGTATCTAAAAAATGAAGGAAAATAATAAATTTTGTAAAACTTTTTTAAACAAAATGAGGCAGTTTCTGAAAAATTGAAAATATTTTATTAGATCTTATATTTCATGTTGTTTAAGGGTAAGTGTCCCTCTGAAAAATAGGTTGGAGTTTTGCGCTAAATTGTATAGCGTTCACAATTTTGCGTGTATATTAATGAAGTAAACCGTTATCGATTGGAAACAGGTTTGGTCATATATTTATGTGGCTAAAAAAAAAACCACAAACGCATTTATGCCTCAAAACCGCCAGACCGATGGAAAAATCATGAAGTTTAGTGAGATGCTTACAAAAATGAATGGGGCAATGGGTAAATTTTACTTTTTTATTTTTTTTATATTTTTTGTCTAAAGATAATTGATCTCGAAACTTCGAATAGGTTTTCTTTTTTTTTTATTCTTTTTATTTATTCCCATACAAAATGTACAAAACTGTCAAAAATGAAGGAAATTTACAAAGAAGTATGAATGCATTATTTGATAAAACTTTTGAAGTTTAAAAGGCAATGAAGTCAAATTAACGTTTTTATAAAGCTAATATGTATGCGCAATTAGTTATATTTTTCTTTTATTTTTTTTTATTTTTTACATTAACTTTTAAGAGACAAAACGACAAAAATGGTCCGTTTTTTTCAATTATTTTGCGCGTTTGCCTGGGGCATCAATGTTATATTTTTAAATTTTCTAAATGCTTCTTCAAATCAAGGATCATATGTCCTGAACTTGGAATGGGTCTTAAAAAAAAATAATGTGTCTTATAACACGCCTAAAAATGCAATTCAATTCGACACTATTTGTAATGCCGTGGTTGGGTCAGGATAGAAAATACAATTACCACATATTTTTTAAATTTTTGTTTGGTATTTTGTTTATTACATTTAAAAAATAAACTAGTATTTTCTCTTACGGTTTTCTTAATTTTAATTTTTAAAAAGTTGTCTGTTTTGCGTCTTTTTACCAGAAAAACATCATTGCTCACGCACACAAAGACGTTTGGTTCAAAAGAAATCCACTGGGTGGTATGAAGATGCATTTCTCTTCCTTATTCTCTTTTTCTTACAAAATAAGTTGTTTGTTTGGTATCGACTCTTGACTGCTAATGTTTTTTTTGTGTCATATAATAGTATTCGTGAATAATTGTGAAGGATAGCGATCTTTCTGAAGATAAAAAAAGACGTCATGAAAAAAAATGGTAGGTATGTTTTTTTTTTTTTTAACACGTAGGTAGACTTGGTGGAATTCGTGTTCACTTTGCGTGATGGGATCGTTGCAGGAGATTTGTTTGGATTTTGTGTAACTTCTACGTACATACATGAAGGTATGTACCTTCCTATTTTTTTGTTGGAAATTTTTTTTTGCTTCTTTTGCGAAAAGAAATCTATGACATTGCACACATATAGGTCATGTACTGTTTTTTTTTTGTTTTTCTTTTTTTTAATTTTTTTTTCTCATAGGCAATGGTGCAAAGTCATGATCATGATTGAAATTTGGTATCGATGCTGAAGGATTATTTTGATTTAATTTTGCGTATAGTTGATACCTAAATGTTTCTGAAAAATACATTACATGTTAATGCAGGTCAATGATTAACATTATTATTGAATAGGGTCATAGCCTTTTATTTTTATCATTCATCCTCAAATTTCGACAAAAGATGTTTGTAGGTAACATGCAAATGATCACACACACATAATCTAGTAAAACAATAAATAAAAGAAAACCACCACTGCCACAAAAAATACCCATATATTGCTTCAAAACTATCATATATGTACCTATACCATACGCAATAGACAACACAAAAAGTCTGCCTAACAAAAAAAAAAAAACAGAAAACCTGTTTATGATGAAAAAAATATAAATGCGATGGAGAATACCCATATATTGCTTCACAACTATTATATACCTATACCATACGCAATAGACAACACAAAAAGTCTGCCTAGAGAAAAAAAAAAACAGAAAACCTGTTTATGATGAAAAAAATATAAATACGATGGAATACATTCTCATCTTTTCTACTTTTGTTCTTGTGGTTGTGCGTAAGCCTTCTCTCTCTCTGTGGCTCTCAGAGAAAAAAAAAATGCAAGAGAAAAATTAAAACAATTCGCAATTCTAAATGCTCACTTTTATAATAAAGAGAAGAATATTCTTTCACTTATACATTCAAATGCATTTACATGAAGTCTGAGTTCGCTTTTGAAGGGAACCTACCCGTGAATGTTTTTGAGAAATTAAATTTCTAAAAAAAAAATTATGAATGGATAAAAAAAAAAAACAACGAAAAAAAGGGTTTTAATTATGAATAATATTTGCGTCATAAACCTAACAAAACAAATAACAAATATAAAAAGTTTGGCGCAAAATTTTAGACGAGTAAGTATGATGTTAAAGCATTTTTAGTATGCTGCTAGGGTAAAAAGAGGATTTTTCAAATTTTAAACGAGTTAGAATCATATTATCTTTTAAGCATTTTACCAAAGATAAAATATCCAAATAGATGTTTTATCTTTTTAGTATCATACTAATTCCAAATGTCAGCTTGATAAATACAAATGTGAAAATGGCGTGAAGTGTTATTGTTTTAGTCGTGTTAAGCTGGATTTAATTAAGGAAATAGATTAAGTATGATACTAGTTAAAAAATTGTTTAAAATTAAGAAACTGATATTGAGGTAAACATGATATTTAACAATTTTCTAACTTTAAAGCTAAAATGTTCTTAGTTTTAAATATTTTTTAACTAGTATCATACTAAACTAGTTTCTTCAATAAAATCCAGCTGAACACACCTAAAAAAGTTACATATCACGCCATTTTCACATTTTTAATAATTGTCAAAGTGACTCGTTTAAAATTTCGAAAATGATCTTCTTATCTTAGCACCAAATTAAAAATGTTTTAACATCATACTAAATCGTCTAAAAATTTTTCCCTTTATGTTTATTTCTTAAGAACTAAGAAAGAAAAGGGGGGATACATTTTGCGCTTCTTAGAATGATCCCAGGAATCATCCCTCAAAGCATAGTCCACGATTTAAGGGACACCTTGTATGAATAAACAAAAGTATTTTTTCCTAAAAAAAATGTCAACGTTTTTCAAAAATAATATTTTCAAATATGAAAAAATATAGGTATATAAAAAAAAATGATTAAAATTTTCTCTCGAAAAAATGTAGTTAAGCCTTTACATTTTTCAATATTTGTCGATATGTATGTTACATTTAAAAAATATATCGACCAGCATTTGATCTACAAGTCAAGATGGCTTCAAGGGATCGATGGCAGAATACTCAAACCAAACCTTCCTCTAACGATGACAACCAATAAAATATTAAATTCCTGTAGAAATCACGATTGAAAAAATTTCAGTACTATTTGGCCATTGTCAAAACTATTTTTTTTCAGCTTTCAGTACTATCAAGAAAAGTCGATTTCCATCACTGGTTAGCTCCACCAAAAAAAAATATATTAAATTTCAACTATAAACAATTTCTAATAATTTTTTATTTAATTCATCTCAAATTCAATTCAATTTAAGTTTAATACTAATTCGTCTGTGAAGATCAACGAATTGGTAAATGGAAGCGGAAAAATTTATTTCAATTTCTGGACGATATCGATCACAACCTTATTTTATATTATTGTTTCTGTGGCGGTCTTTTAAAAGGAAGTATTTCAGCGCGCATTTAAAATTATCTCAAATGATTGCCATAAATTGATTAACCAAACTGTCATTCATCTGGCATCTCAAGCTCAATTGAGATCGCTAACTACCTTAACAGCCACAATTCGATTTAAACAAGAAAAAACAATGACTCCTCTGACAAAACAACGTTGCATTCAATTAAAGTTTACGACACAGTCCATAACACCATCATCGCCAAACCCTCATCTTTTAACCATGGACTGGACATACACCATAGTACTAACACTATGAGTCTCAATTCATATTCCAGATATCTAGATATATAGGTATGAAAAATACAAACACCAAATGAAAGATGCTTCATCATATTCGGTCGGTTGGTGGCAGCGGCGGCGGGCGGTGGTGAAACATTTACCATGTAAAGCCGCCGCCGCGCCGCCACGCAGCTACCTACTACCCTCGACAACGAACAAGCCTTGTTGGTTCCTGCCCCCGGAACTGGTCATTCACTTCCTCAACAATAACAACATCCATTCAACGGGGCAATTTAGTTTCGGTGACAGACTCACTCATTCATTGGTGCGAGAAAAAGCCACCGGGTGGGCATTGGGCACACAATGCCGCACACCCCATCACGAGGAGGGGATGTCCCAACCTTTAACTGATTTTGGCACTTGCTTCTGACCCCGAACAAAAAAAAACACACAATCTGCAAAAAAAAAAGTAAAAAGAAGTGAGACACGTCCCAATCGTTTGCTGAAAAGCCATTCACGATTCGATGCGACGTGAACTGCACCTAAAATCACCATTCCCGCCATATCTAAGCCCCCAACAAAACTACAATATAAGAATACGTATAGTGAGTATGGCAAGTTATCCGAAGTCGGAGTCACTTGACTCCCTCGTCCACTTGTTTTCGAATCTGTCCGGGCCATGTAGTCTGACAATGCAACCACTTTTTATGTAGACACTTTTTCTTTTGAAACACCCTAATGGGAGCTGGATACACGGTCGTAGTCGTCGGGTGGTGGCGTTGCACGTTGGTCGATCATCCTACATCCCATAGTTTTGATACCCTCTTCTGTTCTTGCCTCCTGATAGGCGTAAATTGGATTGATTCAAGGCTTGAAACAACAAAACGTAGAAGTATCCAACTCGATCTGGGTGAACCATGTCTGGAATTGATTTGCTTACACACATATATATTTGTATACTATCCCGTCACTCTTTTAAAAACTTATGATAAGGAGAATTTCTTAAGATCTGCTACTTCAGCTTTTTAATTTTAATTTTCATATTAAAAAAAAAAAAAAGATATATGTAAAAGTTTTAAACATATACATTTCAAGAGAGGGAGGGGTTTAAAATATAATGGTTCTCTCTGTTGGGTACCAGACACAGGGATATACCTGTATAACTAAAAATTTTGGAAACATATTGAAAAAAGAAATTATATTGATTTTTTTTTCTAATTTTGAATCTGTATTAAATTACTCCTATTTTCAATCCAGCGATGCCAACTGAGGCTTTTTTATGCCTTTTAGGCACTATTTTGACATCTGAGGCTATGAGGCTTATTTTTTACCAAAAAGGCTTTTTTTTTCATTTTATTTTATTGAATCCAGATTTTTAATAAATTTAAATATTTCTAACGATTTAAGTAATATTTCTGAATTAGGAGAAAAAATTATAAAATTTTAAAATGTTTATTTTCGTTGTTAAATTAAACATTTCTTGCAGTAAGTTGATAAGATTTATTCATACCTATAAAACAATTAATTTATATAAAACAAAGTTCAGGAAATTACTGAAAACACAAAAACGGTTTTTAAAGATAAAAATTGCTGTAATCTGCAAAAATCTTTATTTTTTACTTTAAAAATGATGTATGATTTTAGGGGCGATCTCAATTCAAACTGTACTTAAATATATATGTATGTACATGTTTTATATTCATACATATCTATGTCGTCAATTGGGTACATTGTTATACATAACTGAATTAGAGTTTCTGAACTCGATGTTTTCCTCTGTGAAGTTTTTTTTTTTTTTTAATAAAGGATTGTTTTTACTTATTTCAATCAAACTGGTTTTTAATTTTTCGTAAATTATATCCTTTTTTCGTTTTTTTTTTTTGTTGTTTATACATTTAATTGTTAAATTTTAACGTTAACTTCAAAACAAAATAAGTGAGGCTTTTTTCATAGCAAAAGGCATAATTTTTTTCAATTGAGGGATTATTTTTACCAAAGTGGTTGGCAACGCTGCATCAAACATTAAAGACCAGATGCGGTTTTATGTTTTCTAGTTTTTGAGAAAATTCAAAATTACCAAATTTATTTTGTTTAACTATTGATTTTAAATTAATATGATAAAACGGACATCTGGCTTTTAAAAAACAGTATAACAGTAGCGTATATATATTGGTGAAATTCAACTATTTTGATGTCAATACATGCAGACAATTCCCTGTGGAGAAGCATCTATTGTAAACTCACATAGACCGATGATAAAAAAAAAAAGTAATAACAAAGTAATACAAAAAAGACAGAATTGATGATTTGAACACGCGGAGGAGTAAAAGCATGAGTATATACGGTCTCTTAAATGCGATAGCAAACACCAGTCGCATCATTGTATACCCGGATAAATGAAATCAATTGTAATTACATATGTCAACAAGCATTTTCAGGTCCACTAGTACTCTATATTAGCTCTTCTCTATCTATTGCATCGGGCTAAAAAAAAAAAAAATAGTTAGATACCCCTATATACAAATTGTATATGTATTACAAACGAGTTAGGGTTACAGAGAATACAGATGGACTGTAAAGAACGGCTTATTATTGAAGCTAATTGGGCAAACTGATTGATAGCTTTTCGGGGATTGGTGACGACTGACGACTATGCGACTACCACTATGACGGCAATGTTTTAACTTTTTACTTATATTGACATTTTGTTTCTCACTTTTCAAATGTCTAGCCTGTCGAAATAGAAATTTTTGCCATATAGACGATCTGAAAAAGCTGGCATCCTACATCTAGTCACTGCCAGCATAAAAGTCTGAATATATACAGAACTCATAAATTAGGCGGATGCAATGTAGCAGTTGCAGAATAAAACGTAGGTATAGTAATTTGGTGTGGGCATTTGAGCTGTAGACGAACATGTGATAGACAATTACAACGAAGATAGACCGTGACGGTATTAAATTGCAGTTTTTAAAGTGCGATTATATGTAGGGATAGTTTGTTTGTTGGAAATTTAGTAAATGACGCAGTACTTTTGGTACAATTTTTCAAAAGTCCGTTCAACTACTTACTTGACCATAATGTATCGGATCTCAGTTATGATTTAAAATTAAAGATACAAACCGGTTTCCCTGGTCGGGAATCATCCATCGCTATATAAAATAAACTAATTCCGTCTCAATAAAACACAAGATTTTAAGTGGAAAACTAATTGAATAACCACTGTTTTATTTTGCCCATCGTCCTTCGATCTTCTAACTTTTCTTTTCATACATTTTATATAGAAAAATTATTCTTTCGTTATGTTTTTATGTAAAGCTTTTACAATACAATTATTAAACATCGGCTGCTTAGTACCAATACTCGTGTAGTTTGATACAGTCTCGGCGGAAACCTACGGTTTTACACCCTTTCGCATTTTATTTAAGACCTTCTCTCTTTCTATGCAGATGATATTATGGATGATATTGGCTGTTAATGAAGACAAGATAAATTATATGCAATCATCGAGAAAGAAATCTCAACATCGTGGACTCGGGCAAAACGTCACGATGGATAGGTACAATCGATGTCGTCAAGGACTTTGTCTACCTGGGATCCACTGTTACAACGCAAAATGACATCATAGCAGATCAAACGAAGAATTGCTCTTGCCAGTCGGTGTTTCTTTGGGCTAAGAAGGCACTTGATTAGTAATGCCCTCTCTCGAAGAACCAAGGAGACCTTATAAAAGGCCCTAATCATCCCGGTTCTGCTGTATGAGGCAGAAGCATGGACCCTGTCAAAACGGATGAGAACCTGCTTGAGTGGTTTGAAAGGAAAATTCTTCGGGTGATCTTCGGTCCAGTCTGTATCGATGGAGTATGGAGGAGAAGATTCAACAACGAGCTTTACGGGCTTTACAGCGACATCGACATGGTAAAAAAAAAACTAAAAATACAACGGCTGATATGGCTGGGACACGTGGATCGTATGGACACCAGCGCACCAGCCCGACGAGTCTTCGAATCTACCCCTGATGGTCTGCGCAGCAGAGGAAGACCCCACCTTAGGGGCGCACATAAGTGGAGAACAACCTCAACCAACTTGGAGTGCGTAACTGGAGGCATCTAGCTAAGGACCCAGCTGGCTCGAGGGGCTTGTTTGTTGAGGCATTGTCCTGTCTGGACTGTGAGCGCCATTAAGTAAAGTAAGTAAGTAAGCAGTTTTTTAGTGATTAGGATCCACAAATATTCTGCTGATAAGGGCCACTATTTAATTAAAAAATAAGTAAATTGGTTGCGTGACAGCTTGCTTAACCAGAGATTTATAACCAGTTAATGGTGACTTATAACTTATTGATCAAATTACCAAGAAAAGTTGAAGGTGATTTTAAAATTTCAGCACAGAATATAAAAGAAATATTCATGAACAAACTTTTTTACTTAGGTACATCTACATAGTTAAAAACTAGGGTCACCATTGTTTGGCAAAATTCATTGAGAATTTCTTTGTTTCGCCTTAGTCATTAAATATTTCGTTTAATTCGCAATTGACGATTTCTTTTTTATTCATTATGTTTTTCAATCATTTTGCAATCGAAATTCAGCGTTTTTATATTTCACTTTTTGTTATAAATATTTTCACGTAATTTTATTTGGCAATTTGTTGTATGGCTTTTTTTTTTGTTACACTGTTTGTTATTTGGCCTATTGTTTGTTTTGCAAAATAACGTCTCGCGGTTTTATTATTTCGCAAAATATCTCTAAGCCGTTTTATTATTTCGCAGAAAGATCATTTCGCCGTTTAGTTGTTTTGATCATTTGATTTTTCATTAGCATCGGTTTTTTATAAAATTTAATTTGTATGTGTATTTGATAAATTATCTTCTTAAAATAAGTCCTTTAAAATAAAAATATTAAACTTTGTCGTTCAACTTTTTTTTATTTTGCATTCAATTGTTTCGCAATTTTTTGGCTTCCATTAAATAACATGCCTTAAAATGGAAGCCAAAATGCCGAATAAAAAAAGCAAAATAATAAAATGCCATATAAAAAAAAGCAAAACAACAAAATGCCAAATGAAAAATTGCCTAACATTAAAAAGCCAATCAAATAAAAAACTAAATAAAAATTGGGAAATAAAAAATGCGAAATCGTTTAAAAATCATAATGCAAAACGTAAAATGCCAAATAACAAAACGCTGAATAAAAAAAATACTAAACGAAAAACCGCAAAGATTTGGGAATAAAACTTTTCTCTATGGCACAAACCGTTTTTGAGATATTTGCAAAAAAACTCATTTTTAGACCCCATGGACCTCTTGTAACTGACCTAGCGGTCATCGGATGGATGAGGAACTCTCTCAGTTTTTAAAGATTCCCATTACCAACGTCCGTTTCGAATTTCAGCTTTTACCTAATTATTTGTCTATTTTTATTGGACTATCTATGGAAGCTTGACAACTGGTGAACTGTTTTATACCGCTTCAATTTTTGTGAGCATTGTGCAAATTACATGCCATCATCCTTTCAGCGATATCGCGGCGTTATGCATTATGGTAGTGTTTGTTATGTCCAAGGTATCGTTGCCAGACCGACACATATAAATATTATGCTTGCAAAATGTATAGCTGTACAAAACACTGAGCAAATCATTCAATAGCTTTTTATCTATTTTAAAAATATCCCACCAGATTTGAAGCAAATCGACCCACCTGTTCAGGCTCAAGCTCCAAATTCTGTGTGTGAACGGATATACAGTTACAGACGCACGGATCGAGGACGGACGGTATGACGAAATCACTTATTCGGACTTTTATCATTGTAGTGTCAATGTTGATTACAACCTCGCAATTTTGTTCCCACGAAACCAATATAAGCCCTGTGGAGCAATAAATATAGTTTCCAGAATTGCTTTGTATTTGAATTCGACTTATTTTCCGCGTTTCTGTAATCTTTTTTTTATTTAAAAAATCTCATGTAAAAATTACTAAGAGGCTAGAAAGTTCCTAAATCAATTATCAATAACGAAACGATCTCTCTTGCGTAACAAACATTTCTTTTTATTTTATGGATAAATAAATTAATAAATATATAAAATTCTATGGCTTACGTGATGTATCAATAAAAAAAAAACTCACAGAGTAATCATTTTACTTAACTACATACATAATATTTAGATACATATAAGCAAAACAAATAAAATTATATTGCATTTTTATCACGTAGTTTGTGTCATTTCTATCAACTTTGTGCTTTGTCCTTAGGTTTCGTGATAATAATATAACCCTGTCCATATATGTATATATTGGCTTTCAACTGTCAGTTTAATATATGTACCTTTATTATATACATATCTGGCTATACACATTGGTTTTGATTATATTCTCAATCTCAATTAAATACATATAATCAGATTGGCAGAGGATTTTTAATATTTAGTGAACGTAAATTACGATCGATTCTTATTTGCATGTACAATAATGTAGGTACATACATACAAAATCAAGTACTAAGGAAAAAGTAAATAAAAAAACACATGTGCATCATCTTGAATTGAGTTTTTAACCTGAATTTTCTTCTCAATCAAGCACTTTTCATCAAGTACCTATATTTTTATAAAAAAAAAAATATTAAAACAGAAAGCTGAAATGATTTTTGATTTGTATGTTATTTTTTTTTTTATAAATTTAAGTAGGTACTATACATAATTTTTTAAGAAATTAAATGGAATTCAATTTTTTGAGCTCAAACTACAATCATATTTTATGAGTTGTTTTAGCAATTTAAAAAATAATTTTTTGCTTATGCAAATTTTTTTTAAAGCAATTTGTTAAACTTTTAAAAAAGTTGAACATAAAGCAACTTATTTTTTTTAGCTATAGGTAGGTATTTTTGATAAACCATAACTATACGTAATATGTATGTAAAAAACACACCAACATATAACAGAAACATTTAGGATATGGCTCCTGATCCTGAACCACAATTGATTGGAATTAAATCTTTACATATAACTGCTTATTTAATGTTTCCTTTCAATCGTTTTATAGGGTGAAGTCGGGGGATATGGCACCCGTTTTTTATTTTCTCTACTTGAAAAATAAAAAATATTTTTATATTAAACAAAAATAATTTTATTCTTTGAACGATTCTTTAAAAAAAAGTAGAAATATAAGTTAAATTCATAGGTTATTTCATTTTTTTTTTTGCAAAAACAAAAAGCATTGAAAAAAAGCGATTCAAAAAAATGGCGGGTGATATGGTACCTGCTGCAGGGGGATATGGCACTCTTGTTTTTATAGTTCTTCTGGACATGTTTGTTGTATGTAGGTATTGTTGAATGAGATGTGCATAAATCGTGACACCAAAAGTGGCTATTATGCTCATAAATCGCTCATCCGGTTTTGTTGTCACAGCATTATCCTCGAAATAGCCTACACAAATTTCCTCCCTGAAATCTTCAATGAAAATTTGGTAAAAAAATTGGGAGCGGGGGAAATGGCACCGGTGCCATATTTCCCCCTTTTGCTTTTACTTCTGCTTTTCCAAATAACACGAATAAACAGGTTTGCTTAGTTATTTCAATAAACAGATAAAAGAATTCACGGTTAGCTGTTTTTTTTTTTGTTCATATGAACACCTGGCGTCAAATACTTTCGTAGCTACACGTATTTCAGTGACACACAAAAAAACTTTTTGCTTCAAATATAAGGGCTGTTCCTTTACTTTGAAACTTTGTGATTTTCTGTGCATTTGTGTGATTTTCAGTCCAACGTTCTGTCAAAGTCCATATAAAAAAAATAAAATGACAGTAAAATGCACAGAAAATCACAGTGTTTCAAGGTAAAGGAACAGCCCTATACTAAATTTTTTTTTCATTCGGTTATAAATAAATATTTTTAAGGGCTACCGCGATTCTGAAAGGATACAATAAGAGCTTACGTAATTCTGAATAATATTTTGTTCTCTTTGTTTCGAAAAGAAGTAATTAAGTGGGAGATATTGAAAGGGTGCTATATCACCCGTGGTGCCATATCACCCGACTTCACCCTAAATCATAAAAAGAAAAACGAAAATCTTTGATGCAATCAACTTGTCACTGTCAGCATGATAAAATAAAGCGTTGCATTTCAATTTTGTGTTAACATTCTTAATAGTTTGGTAAATCTTCCTAAACTCATTTGTGATTTTTTGTCTTGTAATGAATAATTTATTTTCGTTCTCTTCACTTAAGTAGTACTTACATAATTTAAGTTTTTATATTTATTTTTATTTTGGATCAACTGTTTTTTGTTTTTAGCTTTTTTTTTGGTCGAATGGTAGACACTAATTGACTTTTAAAAAATCAACATTACACTGAAGTTTTTCGTTTTGTTTTTCTTTTTTTTTTTGTTTTTGCCTGCTTAACATTAAATAATTGTATACAATTCACACTGCCATATAGGATGACTTGATGCAAGATGACGTTATGGTCTAACCGGGTCCAGTCCGGCTTGCCTTAATCTTTTTTGAGCTTTTTTTTTGTTTAAATATACTCATAGCTAAGTATGTTCTTGTACATAAATATATAAAATTATTTACTTGATTTAAGCACGTTGGCCGTTTAAGTGATGACTGTTTAATTTTGGATGTGAACTCCAAACACCATTAAGCTCGCCTGTCCCTTAATAGTCCATTGAAATGTTACACAATTTTGGCCAAACCTTGCATTTTGTACAGGACAAATTTTTTTTTGATGGATCTGTAGGGGGGATCAGTATGAGTGTAAAACCGAAGAGAATTTAATTCTCTACAATTTATGTTAAGGCACTTTTTATTGTAAAATTGAAAGCAAAAAAGTTATAACCAAAAAATGATGAAGGTTTTCAGAAATTTATCTTAAAGAGGATATAAAATAAATAAAGAAGAAAAAAATGATATTTTTCTTGGGAATGGTCATCTTTTTTTGATTATAACTTTTTTGTTTTCAATTTTACGATAAAAAGTGCATTTACATAAACTAGAAAATTAAATTCTCTTCATAAATACGCTGAAATTTTGTTTGTGCGATGTATGGTTCTCAAGATATTGCGAAGGGCGTTTAATGCCCCCTTTCCAAAATGACGGCCGAATGGGGGGGGGCTTTCAACCCTGAAAACTCGGTTTTACACTCTCACTGATCCAACCTACAGATCCATCAAAAAAAAATTTTTCCTGTATAAAATGCAAGGTTGATGTAACATTTCAATGGACTATAACCCGTTTTGTTTAAGAGCCCTTTTACACCTAGTTTTTGCATAATATGTAGAAGTACTAACTCATACAGTTCAAATGTTTATGTGTCGAGAGTATGCAAATTAACTTAGATAGAACACTACTGCATCAGCTAAAGGTTTGGGGCTGGATCTACTTTAATGGTGTTTCTTAATGAGTGTGTTTCTTTATTTATTCCGGTATGTCCAGAATATTCGGAATACCAGTTTTGCGTTTCTTTATTCCACGGAATATTCCGGATAAACTATTTTGTTGTTTCTTTATTCATTCCGGAACATTTGGAATGCATAATTTTTATTCCATGTGAAGTGTGGTATAAAAAGAATAGAAAAAGAATACTGGGCGCGTTCAGTATAATTGGTATTCTGAAACTCAATTATGGCATATTCACTTGGTGTTAATTATTTAAAAACAGCATAATAACGCGAATAAACGAACAAGAGTATAAATTTTATGCATTTAATGTAAAATTTACTATAAGCTTTTGACTTTGAGAATACATAAATATCCAAAATAAATACATTTATTTCTGCAATTGTTTTTGACATTTCACCGAACAACTGGATTGCCATTCTTTTTGTTCTAGTTTTGTTTCTTTACTCATTCCATTCTGGATATTCTGGATAAACATTTTGACTTTTCCATCCATTCTGTTCCTTACCCGGAATAAATAAAGAAACACACTCAATGTGTGTACCCTTCACCTACATGGGACTATTGGACATGAAAACCAAACAAAAAAAGAGGCTGGGTTTAACCCTCACTGATAACTTCCCATTGGTTTCCTTTGAAACTCGACACCCGCTGTTATTTTTTAAAAGAAAATTGCCAATTAAAAATCTTCGAAAAACTTATGAGTTGTGCAATCAAGGGAAGGCTGTTTGCCCTAAATATATGCGACACGAAAAATTTCAACAATTATTAGCAGTTTCTTTTGCAGTCTTTTTGGTCTAGAAAAAAACTGTTAAGTGAATTTTTTTTACAAACTTTATCAATTACTAACTATGGTATTGTATGTAGACTAAAATTATACGAGAGTTGATATCATTAGTTGTTCTCGAGACATTCGAGCCGAAAAACATTTTTTTAGCAAATTTTAGCATTTCTTTGTAGTTTTTTTGGCCTAGAAAAAAACCGTTAATTGATTTTTTTAAAACCTTATCAATTACTCAATTACTAATTAGACTAAAATTATCCCGGAGTTGATATCATTGGTTGTTCTCGAGATATTCGAGACGAAAAACATTTTTTAATAATTTTTAGCATTTTTTTTTACACTGTTTTTGGCCTAGAAAAAAAACCGTTAGTTGAATTTTTTTACAAACTCTAATGGTTATCAACTATAACTTTGTGTATTAAATCAAATTAACCAGAAGTTAATATTTTTGTTTTTTCTCAAGATATCCGATATTTTTTTTAACAATTTTTAATGTTTTTTTTTATTTAAAAAAAAACTGCAATTTGTTTTTTTTTTAAGTATTACCAATTTTTCACTACTTCATTATGCATAGAATGAAACCAGGTTCGGCCTGGCCGATAGCATTATTTGTTTTAGAGATATTCAAGAAACGAGCCATTTTACAACTTTTTTTAACATTACTGTAGTAAAAAAAACCGCTAATTGGATTTTTCTGACCTTATTATCTGTAAAATAAAATTTATTTGGAGTCGAACGTACGAACGTATACGAACGTACGTATACAGACATCACTCTAAAAACAATGTAATCCGACGCCAGAGACTTCGAAACGTCGAGAAATGTCTTCAATTTCACAAATCGCACCGATTACAATAACTTACAGTAACTTCCAATGGGAAGTTAAAATAACAAATCTGAATTGATTACGCAAATTTGCTCTTGTAGTAAAATTTTTTTTGAATCTTAGAGATTGATTGTATTTGAGTGTACATCTAATTAATTAACAATATTATAAGTTAATAAAGAATGTATAGAAATAAATTGAAAAATTATTAAAAATAAACATAATCAGAAATTAATTTACCAAAAAACTCTTCTTAAATAGATTTTAGATTTGAAAAATGGACACCATCTGAAAATTTTGTAAACATTTTTATAAAAAAAAATTGGTACACAATTTTCTATAATTTATTAATATTGAATTAAAAATTAAATTTCGAAAAAAATCTCATCTACCCTATCCGTTTTTGAAATACCGAATTTTTCTTAAAAATCCAAAATTCGTTTTTTGAATATTTTGATATGCAGTATGATTTCATCTTTTTAAAAGCTTTGTATAAAAAAATTAATTTCAATTTGTTATACAGATAATGAGATATTCCAAAATAAAACAAAAAATGGTTCTATGAAAGGTACTGTTAATAATGGCTAAATGTTTTTGACTGGTAATAGACCGTACTAATATTAGTATTCAGAACAATTTTAATCAAAGTCGTAGGAGTCGTTTAAGAGAAAATTTATATGGAAGATACCGCTAATATTGACTATAAGAAAAATAATTGTTCAAAATATTCTAGATAATGCTAAAAAACCGCTCAGTGCCAAGTTTCGTAAGAATTATTAATTGGTTTTCAAAAAAAAAATTTTGAAACTTTTTTAAAAATCCTAAAAAAATTGAAAAATTTTTATATAAAAAACTACATATTTGAATTTTCAGCTAATTCCCTTTCAAGAAAAAATGGTACCATTACCAACTATTTTTCGAAAGTTTTATTCTCACTAAAAGTTAGCCTCTAATAAAAATTATTTATTTTTTTTATACAAATCTATGAAGCCATTTTTGAGATGATAAGATTTCCCAAAAATGCTAAAAAAAATATATGGCTTATTTTTGGTCCTAAAAAAATGAAAAAAAAAAAAAACGCCAGGGTCAAACGCCAATAAAACAAATCTACTGCCAAAAAGTTTAATCTACTGCATTTTTTTTAATCTATATACTTTGGAGGAATAAGCACAATTGGAGAAGAGTTGATGGTCGCTGAAATAATTTTCCAGAAACGTTGCGTACGCATTGGAGGTAAGATCAGGTACATATATTGGAAGATTAGTAAGGGAGCGTTGGCGCTGGGAAGCAGGTGGGAAACACCAAACAGTTTATACTGTAAGGTACACAAGTGATAAAGAGCAACCTTAATGAACTCAGACTCAGAATGCATAACCAATTATACAGCTAAATGTAGGGTCCAGAATGACTTAAAATCTTATTAGCTCTGGACTTGGTCCACTCTGACAAAAAATAAACTGGTCAAAGGTCTTGCTACATTTAAAACCAATTTGATCGAACTAGAATGATCTTTCCATTTAATATTCTTATAGCTTGTTTGTTGACTTCACTCAAAATGATAATTAAATTCAACTAATTTGTTTATAAAATAAAGTTGTTATTTTTTTCTTTGAAATTACATTTACCTCTTTTAATTACTGTTTATTCTATTTCAGCTTTGAAATCCATGAGAACAAGGCGGCTTAAGCAAGTAAATATTTCATCATCAAATCTTAAAATAATAAAATTGCACTCCAAAAATAAATAATGAATAAAAAAAGAATTTCAATTAAAAACCCAATGTTTTATTTATATTTATCGACTGTACAATTTAAACAATAAAATCGTATAAAATTTCAAAAATAAAAAAAACTTTCCCAAATTATTTTCCCTTCGCATAAATTCTACTTTTGTATTTAATCAATTTCTCACAGAATAGAATTTTCCCCCTAAAATTAATTAGCCATCCTTTGATGTCTCGAATTTCAATCTGAAATCTTAATTACAAGTAATATACCTTTATTCGTGTTCGTTTCAATGAAAGATATTGTACCTATACCTATGCCTTTACAATGTACATCATCAGAGGTAAGTGTTTAGGTCGTTTGTTGGTGTACTTATATTTAAGGTATATGTATGTATGTACATTTTACAATGTTCATATCCTTGAAATTCATAAATTGAAATTCAATCTTTTAACATCATTTAGAAAATAAGCCTTTTCGGTTTTATTGACCTACTTGCTGCCTCACTCCCACCCCATCCATCTCACCAACTTCCTTAAAGATTCATGTATAAATTCAATCACACACACACAGACAAAAGTAAAAGCCTATATCAATTGGATTTCCTCAAGTCATACACAACCTGTTAGAATTTGATTCCTTCGACAAATATTCTTACACTTGAAATAGAATCTCTCCATTCACCGCACAAGAAACTCTCTCCCTCCCCCAAATACCTACCTATGTAACTGTAAATGTAAACAAGGATTTGCCTTCGTTTTTGGGCAAACATTTGTTATAAATACATACAAGTTCTTGTGTTTATTTATAGCTCTTTCTATGATTATATGTATGGAAATGTAGTAATTTTCACAAACTGGGTGGATATGGTGACGGTGATATGTTTAGGTAAGGTGGTTTGTGGATCATAGAGAAACTTAAATGTTCGGTACTCGTTTGCACAAAATAAGGATATTTTTCTTAAGATGATATAGATGGAGAGAAAGAGTAAAAGGCTTAATATCTATGTAGGTGTATAAACATAACCAAGCATCTGGATGCCTAGCTTCGAACTTCATATATAGTCGTGGGAATAGAGTTACTAAATTGAGCTTTGATTTTACACAGATCATATAGAATTTAAGATGCACAGTGGCAAGTCCAGAAGCATCCTAGTATGGCAGAGTGTATAGGTGTACTGTACATACATGGTTTACGCTAGGATAGTGGTCACATCAGGGATTACGTCCGACTTCAGAAAGCAGAAAGCGACCTTTATTGATAGATACTTCATGTTATACCGAGAGTATGTGGACTGAGACCCAATGGAATTTTTCATCCACATAAAATCAAAGGAGTAATGGTATTAAAACAGAGGCGGTGATCTTCCACGCTAGTTGGGTCACTGAGCAAAATCCTCTTCGGGCCGCTATTTTTACTTATCTACATGAATTGGGACATATTTGTTTGATTGACAATTACAATATAATTGTAAAACAGTAATTTAAACTATTAAATGATACGCAACACTACCAGCTAGACTATATTATATTTTATTCCTTCATCCTATGCGAGGATTATTGTTAACTGTTGCTAAATTATGTTATTGCAGAATATTATGATTGAAATGAAAACCATTTTGATGAGAACTTCAAATATTTATTTTTACTACACATATTCCCCAAATTTACATTAAAATCGTTCATCGCGTTGAGTATGAATAAGTGCTATACTCATTGCATTGTTACAGATTTAAGCCCTAAATATGGTAGGTACCTAAATGTTAGAGTATAGTAAATACAATTTTATGTATAGGTATGCACGAGATATTTATATTTTCAGATTTGTACCTACATTTACAAGGATTTAAAAAAATACAAATAAATTAATAATTACAATAACTTTTGTTTAAAAAAAACTGTAGGTACCGTCTGCAATCTATTATCTATCTGCAATCTATTAAGTTATGATATTTGGGATTTTGTTGGAGTAAATCTACTTCGATTTCCAGAAAAGACAAAAATTCTATTCCGACACTACGCTTTTCCAAAATTTCTTTCTACCCAGAAAAAGTTCAACTAATTTAAGCTAAACATTTTGAATTTACACAGTGGTCAACAAAAATCAAAATTTCGTTCAGCCAACAATTTTTGAAAAAAAAAAAAAAATTGATTTATAATTGAAAGTTTTGAACACAAAAAAATTAAAATTTGCTTTCGGAAATAAAATAGAGTTTTAAGTTATTTTTTTTAAATTGCCTTATCATTGAGTTATTTACGTACATAGCTTCTTCATGGGTATAGAGCAATTTTATTAGATATAATTTTGCAATCTGATGCTTATGAGTAGTTCAAATAGCATTTGAAAGTTTTGAAAATCCTTTTTTTTTCAAAAAAAAAAGCTTTGTAGCATATCTAATGATATGTAACTTTATTTAAGTTTTTATAATTATGAGATCAAATTCGTTCTACCCAGTCGTACATATTATTTTTACTTAGCACGCAATATAACAGTGGTACACTGGGGCGTATACGCACTTTTCTTTTTTTGATGATATCTTATTTTATGTAATTTTATTTTTATTAGTGCACTTTTTTAAAGTAAAACATAGCGAGTGCTTAATGCAGGTATTACTTTTTTCTCACAATCATTTAAGTAAAAGTTGGCATAACCAACTCTTTTTTAATTAAAGATTGGACCATCCCGAAAGAACTATAAATTAAACCTGTTAATATGCCTTGTAAACCAAATGATTTCCCAAAAGGTGTCGCTGTGGTCATTTTAATAATTTTGTATCTAACTTGTAAAAAGTATTGGAGCAAACACGCATTAAGCCAGAGTAAATGCTATGTGATATGGAGTCCATATAGATAGTTCATGGTGCCACCTACCAGATAAAAAATATTTCGGGCTTATAATCAAAATTGACACTACCATGATCTCCATCGATCCGAAAAAGTGGTTTTCGACATACCGTTCGTCGGTCTGTGCGTCAGTGCGTCCACTGTAATTTGAGCTAGGGCATCTTGAACCGGTTGCTGCCAAAAAATTATATTATCAAACTTATTCCGAAAATATTGGTTTTACTCAGTTTAATTCCTCTTTAAGGCATATACGCATGAATTAATTTTAATTTTATTTTTCGCTGATTATTAAAAACAAAACATGTTTTTTTCACGGCTAAACTGCCTTTTGCGAGGATTGACAACTACGAAAATTTTAGAAGGAGTACACAGCAATGTCGATAAGTTTGGAAAACACAGCTATAACTCATAAACAAAAAACACTTGACATCTTTAACATGTTCTCAGATTTTTTCTTGAAGTAGACTGTAAAAGAATAATATAATTTAGAAAAAGAAAAAAAAAATTATATTTTGAGCCACCAAAGTATACAAATTTTTGTTGTTAAAAGAAATTAAGAAGCCGGTATATAGTAAAAGGTTAACCACTTTTTTAGATCTAGTTGACTCGGCTCCTATTTCATTAACATAAATCATGGCCCTGCAAACCACCGCAATATAATCAGAAAATCATAGTAGCTTTGAAAAAAAGAATTTAATTTAAAAGACCAAAGAGGGACCATGACATTCTTCTTTACAGTTAAAGAAAAAACTACCTACCTACTCCTTATATTATAAAAAATTCATCTTCCAAAAATAATTTTTTTATTTTATTTCATTCTTAGACCGGATGTGTTCTTCCTTCATAACTCTTATTACGAATTCAGTTTTGAACTGATGCATATATGAAAATGAGTCGTTTAAATCCAACATTTTATTTACCATAAAGACTTTTTGTATTAAAAGAAACAAAAATAAACAAGAAACTATATGCAAATCTACCTACTCTGCACGATTATATTCGTAAACAAAAAAATAAACAAAGTTTTATGTAAATTTACTCTGCTATTGAATTAAAAAAATTATTCAAATTTTTTAACAAAAGCAAAAAAAAAAATAAATAAATAAAAATATAAATAATCACTGTACCTCACTTTTATTCAAATTGTCATGCGTCAAATACTTTGACATTGTTTTGTTAATGACCCATAGAACTAAGCAAAATATAACATACAGAAAAAGAGCGAACTGAATACACTATCAGTCAATCAAATAGGTTCAGCACCGGCAGTTGTTTCAAGTGATTGAGATTTTTATCAAAATTGTGTCAAGGTTGTTTCACAATGTTCCGAGAAAACGAAACGTCAGCGTGAAGAGATCTCTTCGCAGTTGTTCTCTTTTAAAAAAGAATTTTAAACAGTGAAATAATATATAATTTAGCATTTATCGTTATCACGTTGCGTCATAAAGTTCGAAGAATTGAAAAAAGACGCAACGTGACGAAGAGAAATACTTTATTATGTATCATTTCATTGTTTTAAACTCGTTTTTAAGAGAGAATAACTGCAAAGAGATCTCGTCACACTGACGTCTCGTTTTCCCCTCGTATTGTGAAACATAGCCTTCAGTCAGAACCATTGATACAAAACTATTTTACTATTCTTACTATTTTGTATTAAATAATATTTAAATATTTAGGTATGTATGTTCAATCTAAATTCTACTGGCGAATGGATAAAAAAGCTTCAGTCCAAAAAGTCTACCTCCTAAAGACGACCTAGTAGAGGAAGACTGCGATTCAGATGGAGGAAGAACTCAACCAGTTCACTCCGGACTGTGTTCAATAGAAATAGAAAAGTGTTACACGATCCCATATGCCATCTCAATTGCAGCTTCAACTTTGACGGCGCTACATGGTGCAGGCAGCTGCAGCTTCATCATTGTGTTCGGTCAGTTAAGTATAAGTAAGTGCTACTAATGTGTTTCAGATTTAGCTATAATCAAAAATAAAGCACTAAGTTCCACTGGTGTAGCAGTTTTTTAATTTTATTCTAAAAACAAAAGTATAATTTTCACATTTGTTTTATATATTTTTACAATACTTATACTATAAAATTGAAGGGGAAAAACAATGCATTAAAAATTTTGAACCTATTTATATGACCAAGACTGTATTTAAACTATGTGTTTCTTAAAGCATATTGAGGCCTCTCCTAGCTCCTTTTGTGAAATATGCAAATTTCCTACTGCAATATTCAGAGCATGCATCTATCTGTTGGATACGTTTAATATTTATATCTACACAGTATGCCTCTGGGTTTTGTGTTTGCTGTGAGGAAATCACTTAAGGAGCTCAGACGACGACACATTGAAGAAATTTATGTCAGAATTAAAAGATTTGTTTATGCAACTTGTATATATAAGTTGATTGTTTCTTAAGTGTTGCAATGTAATGCAAAGATAATATACATTTACGGAGTATAGGTTTATTTTATAATTAATACAATTCACTGTTTCTGTGTGAAACAAAAACAATTTCAATTAATTTATCGTGTCATATGGTATAGGTAGGTACTTTAAATTGGTATTGCAAAAAGCAAACGTAAAGTCGTGCTTTTACAATGGTAATCAAAATTATGGGTAAAAATGTCCAGCTTTGCTTATTACTTTTAATCTTATGACAAAATTTGTCTAAGGAATGCAAATTTGTACGTTCAGTCAAAGTTACATGCTAAGCAGATTAGAAGAAAAGTTGTAAATGAACAGGGAATTTCCTGTCTTCCGGCAGGTGCCAATGTCAACAGTTTTCTTGGGTAACAGCTCTTTGGATGGCCACCCAAAGAAGTTGGCACCTAGCATGAAGTCTAAAAATACCCTGTTCACTTAAAACTAAATGCACGGTAGTAAAAATTAGGAATTGTGAAAACAAAACCTTTCGGGCTTTTATTTACATCCTTTTTCCACATTTCAGAATTTTATATATTAACATGAATAATTCACAAAATTTAATCAATTTGTTGTTGCGTTGCATTTCATTGGGGCCATTTTTCATTTTGTGTTTGAAACCATTTTTCATCGGGGCCAAATTTCATGTATGTCATTGGGGCGCAATGCGCATGCGCAAGTATAAATAATTTCATCATAATTCCGGTGGCTACCAGTTCCAGTTGACTTAGAAACTTAAAATTTCACATACTGGTTATTTTTTGTGTAATCAGGGAAAATTAAAAAAAAAATGGAAAAGCTTTTGGTTTTCCAAAAAAAAATCGTGTTGCGTTTTCGCAACGCTAGCCGAAAGGAGTATCAAAATTATTGAAATACAATTTTTTCTTACATGGAATACATGAACTTTATATGAATACTTAAATGAAAAAATTATTGGAAGTGAAAATTAATAAAATTATCAAAAATAAAAATAAAAATTGACTTAAAAAAAAATATTTTTTTTTAAATTAATAAAAAAATCAAAAAAAAAATTCAAAATTATTTTTTTCCCAAAAATGAACATTAAAATTACCTATGTATACTCTGTACAAATTTTAAGTTTTTGAAGTTAACCCTTAAGAAAATAAAAATCAAAAATTGTAAAAAAAAATCATTTTTCCCAAATTAATTTTTTTTTTTTTCAAAAATTAAAAAAAATCAAAAAACATATTTTTTTAATTTAATTTTTTTTTCAAAAATCTAGACCCAAATTACCTATACGCTTTATTAATTTTAAGTTTCTCAAACCAGCCTTTAAAAAGATAAAAATTAATATTTAACAAAAATTCAAAAAACAATTGCCCTAAAAAAATATTGATCCTTTTGTTGGATAGGATGCAATCAAAAACTATTTTTCTTAAAAAAATGCTATATTTTAAACATAAACACACGATATTTTGGGATAAAACCGTTCAATCTGATTTGAAAACGCAACGAAAGGAAATATTTTTTTGGTTCAAATGCTACTGAATTAGGCGAGCGTTTCGAAAACGCAACGTAGTGCTTTCATCTTACCTCTTAGACAGGCAACTCATATAAATTGCGTCAACATTATTTCAGAATATACATAATTTAAACCTTTATTTACCTGTAGTTAACATTACTTTAAAAAATTTTAATTCTCATAAAATTCTTAAATACATTTCAAAAATCCTACCTCAAAATTTTGAAAATTTCATATTTTGAAGGTGCAAAATCAACACGAAATATTTGAGAAAAATCCATAAACAGTTCGATTAGATAATTCAATTAACTCTCAAATTCATTACTAAGTTTATCTAAATTTATCATCACTTAAGTCCTAGAAGTTCTCAGGTATGACGTTGCGTTTTCGCAACGGAAATGGGTTTTAACCAATATGTGGGTTTTAAACCATTCTTCAGTTTAAACTGTACATACATTCCGAGCATTATTATTTTTGTGTACTCACATCATCCTAACTTTAAACATTAAAAAAATAATTTATTTTTTTTACAATAAGATGGACCAGGTTTACAATATTAAGATTTTAAAACCACAATGTGTTTTTAATGATAAAGAAATTTTTTTCAATTTTTTTTGCATGAACAATTTAAGAAGTTTTTTTTAGAAATTAAAAAAACCAAGCAACTTTCAAACTTTATTTCAGTAGAACCTTTTTCCGGTTGTTACGAGCCAAATCGGTCCAGCCGTTCTCAAGTGATTTGCCATTATTGCGAATACACACTATCAGTCGTCATAATTAAGACAGTCAGTCAACCCAGTCAACCATAATTAACGATAAGAGGATGCCGTTAGCCAGAATTTGTAAAGACCTGGGGCACTCGTTAAAGGAGGCCAATATACAGGATTCTGGTTGAAGACTGATGAAGCAAGTACTGCTAGCTACTTACATATATTTATTACAACTACTTTAAATATTTTGGCTCACTGTGATTGTGATGAGACACTTCTGTCCTTTATGTAAATGAAATTTAAATTTTGTTCGCACTTTTAATATGTAGTATTTTTTTTATCATTTATTATTAACATATACCTATAATTTAAGTCAAAATTGGCAAAACAAACATGATCTGCTGAATACATTTACATACCTACCTACCAAAAATCGTGTAATAAATCAAACTTGTTATTGATTTATTATTTACACATCAGATTTGAGTCATTCCACGTGATAAAGTTTAACCTTGTTGACAAAATAACGAAAGAAAAAATGTTGAGTCAGCTTAAAATGTGTTTCTCAGATTATTTTTTAAATTAACTACCTTTATATTATTTGTTCCGCTTGAATACTTTCAATAATTAAATCAGTGCCATTTTGCAATACAACACAGGTTTAAAAATAACTGGTGAATGAGTCTACCAGGAAATATCTATAGATGCCTAGAAACAAAAAAAACCATAGGTATTTTCCTTTTAAATTCAACAAACAACAACTGTTATTATAAAAATAACCTTTAACACCAATTTATTAAGTTTTACCTACTCATCAATTTTTTCTTTCATAATTCTTGGAATCGATAAACATTAAAATACATTTTTGTTTTGCATTCTTTGTTTGTTTTTTTTTTTCAAGCCAGTGGTGTTGAAAGTAATACTTTTGTAATGTTAATGCTCCTATTTTGAAGAAGTGTTTAGCTGGTAATTAATAGCGATAACAATTTAATATGAAAAAATTGCTTGTATCCATTTACGCATACATATATGTATATGATATCATAATCATATAATCAGGGTGTTGCTTTTTAAACTTAATATCTGGGCTCAAAATGGTAATTTGATACATATACTAGGTGACCCACATTCAGTGATGCAGATTCCTAAAGTCATTTTTAGTAGAACAATTTAAGTGTCAATTTTCTCGTGTTCGCTTCCTTTTCGACTTATAAAGTTTTATTTGTTTCTTTTTTTTTGGTCTCGTATTTTACCTGACACTCACTTTGCCAACTGCAATTGATTCTTGAAATTTTAACGTTTTTTTTTTTTATTTTGTACAATTTGTTTCCCAAAAACGTGTAATTAAGTATCATTTTTCCTTTTTTGTTGTTAAAGGGCATTTTGTTCTCTTAAATATACTTCACATTTAGTCTTTTTACAATACAAACTCTATATATGTACTACCTATACTGAAATAAATTAGCCAAGTAGAAGACTTGTTGACTTATTCATTCAATCAAAATAGCTTTTGGCGACCTGTTTTAGTTACAAAAAATGGCGTTTCATCCCAGCGATTTCCTTGCACAACTTTCAATTTTTGCAATGTTAAATTACATATTTTAATTTAGCTGAAAAACATCTCATAAACGGCTTGAGTATAATGTAACTATTGTTAGGAAATAAGGTTCTTGACTAATTACAAAAAAGAAAAACAAAATTATGAAATATTTAAAATTTAAAAAAGGAAAAAGTAAAAAAAAACAGTAAATACGTTAAATAATTCAATTTAATAGGTATGTTTTTAGTCCTTTTTGAAATCTCTTCTTATCTGCAATGCCCCTCATATGTCGTGGTAGGGAGTTCCAGAGACGGACGGTATGAACGAAGAACTGACGTTCGAAAGTCAGACAAGTAAAACGCGGTTGAAGAATCTGCGCTGTTCTAGTTCTAGCGGAAGCACAAATCGTTATTCTATAGAAGAAGCTAGAGGGTTGTTGGGTCTGTATAATGTTAAAGAGCAAGGTCAGAGATCGGAATTTTAATAAGTTGTCAAATGTGACATTACATATTTTCTTTGAAAAATTTGATATTCTGTCAAATCTGCAAAGACCATATATATATCTGTCAGGATTGTTATATGCTATATTAAGTTTTCTTTTGCAGAAAGCGTCGCACTTCCCATAAACTTCGAATCCGTAGGTCAGTATAGGAATTATAAGTGATATACCGAGATCTCTGAAACATAAACTGGCCAATTAATTATCCTCAAAAATCGCCTGTCTCAAAATTTCAATCATTTTCAATCGCTTAATCGCGTAAATAAAAATCCCTACCATCGAAACCACAACATAGAAAATACGTGAGTTTTAAAATTTAAGCGAGCATCGCTTACTCGCACGAGTGAAAATCGCTGCCACCCAAACCGTAGCCTTAGAGTCACTTCCCATCTTGAAAATGTAAATAAATTTCAAAAATATAAGGTATCCTGTCAAATAATTAAAAATATTTAGGTATGGATACTTTCAAAAATAACGACAGCACTGGTAGTGGCTGTATAGATTCTAATCGAATACTTCATCAATAGATTTAACTTTGTTTAATTAGTAGATATCTTATAGGATTGACAAATCGTGCTTTCCGTGCTCTTTCATAACCACTTCCATCACAACCACCAATAACATCAACATCAACACTCATTGGAACGTTTGTTGTTTTGCATTTAAGCCCATACCTTTTATACCTTGGGACTTTCCATCTAATATTATGTAACTTTTTCTTTCCGCAATACTAATTAAAAACTAAGGAAACAATAACTTTGCGTTAAGCCCTCATTCCCCCCTCAAACAACCACCACTTTTACGGATCATTCTTAGAATTTGAAATGTTGTTGCTGAAACAACTGAAACTCATCACTCTTCTTGAGTCACCTACAACAGACAGCATCATGTAAACTTTTCTAGCTATACCCTCTATATACAACCATTACCAAAACGAAGACGTGCGAATCTCAGAATATTTACAGGACACAAGGGGCAATGGGGCATGGGTTCTGTTGAAGTAAAACTAAATAAAAAAATGTTTAAGTAAACAACAATCGAAAAACTTCTGTACGAGTATAAGGCTGCTTTTAAGGTTTTATCTAATTATGTATTCTAAATGCTGACGCGTACTTTAGGATGGACGAAAGGTAGAATTTCTTTTTTTATCTTTTGTAATACCTTTGAATAACCAACTTGTGACTTTTTTCCAACCCTAAGGTCATTCATTGGCAACAACAGAGGTTTAAAACAGAATATAATAGACCTATCATGGTCATGGTCTTAACAAGGAAATTTGACGGTACCTATTAAAAGCCTTACAGTTATACCTTTTTTTTGGAACTGTTAAGCAGGGTGGCTATCAAGAAGAATGTTTCCAAAAATTCGATACCAACGAAAGCTGAAAAAGCGCAGTTTTAAGATAGCTGTAACAGATTTGAATCCTTTAGTGATAGCTCGTTTGACCAACAAAAATTGTTGTATGTTCCAAGTAAGAGCATGTTTCTAAATAGTCCAGTCAACGAAGACCCAAAATTATCAAATACATAAATGAAATAAATCGCGTAGTCTGGATTATTTTTTTTAAGTGGTAGGGGTGACCCCCAGGTAGGCACAACATACTAAAAGTTCCCAGCCCAGGCCCGCGAGCTTTAGACAGGAGGGGGGGGGGGGTATCTGTATCTTCAAAGGTAAGAAGTATGATATGTATTTCCAAGTTATTGACCAATACTTTGTAAAACAGTTTTAAGAGATATATTAAGAAAAAACTTGCTAAGAAGGGGGGTCTAGTTGCCTCTACTTATACGGGAGGGATCATTATCTGAAAAAAATTGGGTTAAAGTGCAAGTAATCATTTAAAAGCTAAGAAAATATGTACAATGCTATAATATAGCTTTTTGAAAATGAAAAAACCTATTCTATTATTTCAATGCTAAAACAAGTTACTTCAGTTAAAAGTTTTTGAAAAAAATTACTTTAAATCAAAAATTAAAAAAAAAAAGTTAACTTATAATAATTTTTTTTTTTCAGTTTTGTTTTTGTCATAAAGTACTAGATTTTAGTTTAGTATTTGGTACTGTTTTTAATCCTTATGTGAAAGCTAAAAACGTCTACGTTATGATAAATTAAATTTGTAACCAAGACCCCCCCCCCCCCCCCGCGGTATATTACTTTTTCTGTTATTTCTGGGTAAGTTGATCCATAAAAAATTAACTTTGTAGAGACTAATTGCCGATTTTTTAGACTTTTTGAATTTCTAATCCCCTCATCTTCATTAGTAGGTATCACTTCTGGCGAAAATATGAACAAAACCTTTTCTGTAGCAAATTTAATTTACTTTCATTTTGTGTAGTAGAAATATATACCTACAAAAGGGGACCTTTACCCCCCTCCTCTCTCCTGTCTAAAATTTGCGGGCCTGGGCTGGGGACTTTTAGTATGTTATACCTGGGGTCACCCCTACACTATGATTGTGATATATAAAGTTGACGATCACATATGAATGGCGCCAGTCGTTCAGGGATGTCCCAAAATGCGTTGACGTGTTATCTGTGTCAACGCATTTTTTAATCTTTGGTGTGGACGAGCTGACACATAAATCTGGTGATCGCAGGAATTTAAAAAAAATTCTGTTGAGTGATTGTGACGATATTGAATAAATTAAATTTGGTAGCGCGACAGCTCGTGAAGAACCAGGGCCTAGTGACTTACAACCAATCCTGTGTATACGGAATACAGGACACCTAGAGGTAACTGCCGAATCCGAACATCTAAGGTCAGCGGCACTTTTCTGTGACAAGAGACACTTTTGGACCTTGGAGTATTTTTCAATTCAAAATCTACTGTTTTTAGATGGCAGCGCCTGGGATTCCTTCTCACGGCATTCGGCGTGACTTTCCTTTGCAATATGTAGCCATTACGCCACGGGGCACCGGCAACTACGTGACGATGTTGAAGGATTGAAAAACCTTTTTTGCTCCGAAGTATAACTTTGAATACAATTTTAACTTAATTTCAAAATAACTATTTTTTTAGATCACCCTGTTAACTCTTTACAAATAGGCTCGAAAAGAAAAGCTATTACTGACAACTTAGTTGGTCACTTAAGGTTCCGTTCCTCTTTGAAATAATGTCACACCATTGTGGTCGGTTGGCCGCCGGTGTGGTGGTGCAGTGCGCGGGTGATGATGATGGTGGGGGTGCTTTGGTTATTGCTGTAATTGTTGATGTTTGTGATCCCATCCGCTCGACTATAACTTTAATCACAAATCAAAAAGGTAGGCGAGTCGCATTTGATAGAAATCGTGAGTAGAATTTCAAAAAAATGTGCTTTTAATATTTTTTTTTATTTTTATTCCTTTTCGCTTTTGTTTATGCGAATCGACTTCATCGTTTTATATACCTAGTCAGTCAATCTCCAGACGAAATGGATGCGAAATGATTGGAATAATAAATTTTATCGGTCACCAGGTGGTTTGGACTTGAAACTCAAGATAGGTACCTATAATAAGTTTTAGGTCGGTAGGTCACAGTGTGGGCAAAAACAACGTGTAGTAGATATTCTATTCATCCAAATTGAATCAGCGGGTAAAAATGTATGACGGCTTCATAAATGAAGGAGCTTCTTCAATTCACAAAGTTCGTTCGCCCTCAAGGCCATACTATACCGGGTGTGGGTTGGTTGTTGTTCTTGGTGGTAATGGGGCTTAGCCGTAATTTTGCGGTGAGAAATGGTGGTACAATGATGGTGATGGTATGCGGGTTTCAGTTTTATGGAAATTCCAATCTTATTTAGTGCCTAATTGAGGCATGAAGCTATTCCACTCTGCCGATGCGATGACGATGGAAAAGAAGGTTAACTGAAATAAATGAGCAATAAAAGTGCGAATCCGGATCTACTATCTTTAGACTTTACGGAATGTCGGGGTTTATACATTCTTAAGTTTTAAGTGGTTCCCGGTGAGTTATGAAGGTTGTTCATGCAGATTGTGCTGAGTTTTTTAGGAGGTAGGTATATTTAGAGATTTCATTTATTCATATACGTGGATAAAGGTACATATGGGTTTAATTTGTCAAATAATATCTATATTGTTGTTGTGATTTTGAGAAAGATAAAGACTTATGTACCAAATAGTTTTAGAAACATTTATACTTTAACCGTACTTAAAAAAGATGTTGCTTGTTGAAATAATTTTGGTCAATCCCTAAATCTTAGAGCATTATGAATAGAATGGAAAGGATTTAATTAAATTTGATGTCGATTCGCTTAAAGGCGAGGTCTGATAGGTACCTTTATAACTACTACTTCTTACTAAAAATTCTCTGTCACATGAGATGAGCCTGATTTCTGCTTACTTCTATAGGGCAAACCACAGAATTGTTTGTTAATAATAATATTCAAAGTTCCAGATTTAAAGTGCAGCTACGGTTTTCTAGAATTTGGTTAATACTCAACACTGAACTGGTTTTCTACAAAATTGTTTGCATCCAATTTTCTAAGAAACGAATCAGGTTTGATTTTATTGATAATATTTTATCAATTTTTAATTTCTGATGAGTATTTGCTAGTGCAAAGCCTGATTTGTTAAGAAATTCAATTAATCAATTTATTATTAACACATACAAAAAAAATCCCACGAACTGAGAATAACATCTTTTGGATTTGGTGGAAGACAAGTTAATAAATTATCTTCATGTTAACTTTTCTGTAAGTAATAGATGAGAAATTTATTTAGAATTCTAAAATAGCCAAGTGTTTAGTTCTCTTAAATTAAATTGAAGAATTTGAATATTAAAAAATTCTCTCTCTTTTTTCCGTATTCCGATCCTAACATTAGAATGAGTTTCTTCTCCAATAGTATGAATTCAATTTTGTTTTATACCGGCGCGGCGCAGACAAAAAGCATAGGTTTCCGAGGTAATTTTAAATCAAAAAAAAAAAAAACTTAAGACGTAATTGTTTCGTTTTCGCTTCCTTTTCGATTTACATAATTTTAGGGTTTTTAAGATTTGTTGTCTCGTTTCATTAACTGCCTCTAACTTGGCAAAACTTGAACAGATACTTTAATTTTTTTTATTTACCTACATGTAAATTAAAGCAGTAAACCAGTTTTTACCCGCGCTACAATATTTTTCTATGCGAATAACGGTTTACCCGCAATTTTTTTTATCAAACCCATTTCTTAGCATTTTTAGGTTTTTTTTTTGTTTGACTTCTGTATTATTTTTTTCCACAAAAACTAGAAAGCAATCTTTTGCATACAAAATATCTTCATTAAGAATTACTAAGAAAATAAAATAATAAAAAGGGAATTTAAAAAAAAAAACTTATTGCGTAGCTTTTTGTTATTTGTTAAGTTCTTGGTTTTTGGCCAAATTTTTTCTTTGCAAAACAACCATTCGCATTTATTGTTTCGGAAAATCCCGCTAAGCAGTTTTATTCATGTCGGTTCGGTTATGGAATCCGCAATAGTGAATTCGTAGTGATTCGCAGTACCTACATTACTTTCCACCTGAAATCGATGAAAGAAGGGCACGAGTACGATAACTCAGGCGCCAAAAATTGATAAAGGTTTTTTGTAAAGGGGTCAAAACCAAGGACTTTTTTTTACTAAGGGAGGGGGGTCTATCTCCCCCTGTTTAGGAGGTAAGGGCAGTTTTAGAAAAAAAACGACTTAAAAAGAAAAACAAATGTCAATGGTTTTAAAAAAATTCACATGCAAACTCAAAATTTTGATAAAAAAAAATAAAAAAAAAGTTTAGACTTTTTAAGTTTTTAGTTTACTTTGATCTCATGAAAGAGTAGTTTTTTTAATTTCCAATTTTGTCAAAAACTGGTATACATAAAACCATTCGGTTTTTTGTGTTCGATTTAGAATTGATATGTGTATGCATTGATCACTTAAAGGCAGTTCAGCATTTAATTTCACAATTTTAAAAAAAATTGGTCCAAACTTTTTCATTTTTTTTTTTATTAAAATTTTGAGATTGCATGCGAAAACTATTGACTTAAAAAATTTAATTTAAACAGAATTCTGGCTTTCAAACGGGGCATTCTTCCTTTTAAGTGTTGCTGTTGTTTTTTAATATTTTTTTTTTCCATTTTAAGTCATTTTTTCTAAAATTGCCCCTACTTCCTTAACGGGGTGAGATAGACCCCATACAATAGTAAAAAATGATTGTATTAAACCTCTCTTTAAAAATCCGTTACTGCACTGCGCTCCACTGCGGATTCCATAATCGACATCATTATTTCACTGATAAATCATTTTGCCGTTTAATTGTTTTGGTCGTTAGCATCTGATTTTTATTACGTTAACGGTTTTTTGTTGGAGAAGTTGCACAATTCATTAATAATACATATTGTGTTTTTGAAAAATATTTTTTTTATAAATATATTTGTATTATACAGGTTCTTTTGCTTACAAAATAAATAATAAATTCTGTAAAATTTTTCATTCATTTCAGAGATGGTAGTTTAATGGGCGCCAATAAAATTGCAAAACAATTGAATGCCCATAAAACAAAAAAAAACTATTTTTAAAAATCCAAGAGACAAAAATTACATGCCGCCTCCACAGGCCATGAACAATGTCAAGATTATGAACATGTCTACAAAAAATCCAATAAAAAAATAAAATAAATTTGATGGCACAACAGCTCATGAAGAACTAGGGCCTAGTGACTTACAACTCTCAACCATTCCTGTGTGCGTGTCTGCAGGAATGGAGGGGACCTACAGTTTATTGCCGAATCCGAACGGCTAACGAGCGGCACTTTTCTGTGACAGGAGATACTCTTGGAGGATTTGTCAATTCCTCGCAAGAGGCAGTAGCCGTTTTTCTTTTAAATGAATAGATGCGGCGAGGCTGGGGATCGAACCTTAGACCTCTGGCATGACAGTCCATCGCACTAACCATCACGCCACGGCTACTACAAAAAATCCAATGGAGGCACAAAAATCCATGTCCATGTCATGAACATGTCGACGAAAACTAATTTTTGAACAAGACATGAGCTCTGTTCAAAGCTTGGCCATGAGATTTGACGTTCCATGTGTGTGAGAGAGGTAGAAGTAGTACTGAAAGGAATTTTTGTGTGATTCTCATGCTCTGACTTATTAGTGGAATTTATCGACATAACTAACGACATGACCTAAAGTGCCCAGTGCGAAAAAGAAGCTGATTGTTGATTGGATTGTGGTTTGGATCTTGGGCATCTGTATGTCCTGTGGAGTCGGGGTGTTAAATTAAAATTGCGAAATGATCATTTGATCAAAATGAAAAATGACGAAATAAAAGAACAGTCTCCTCTTAGGATACATAGAAAATTTGACAAATGTTTTTAAAATATGGCCGCTAAAACCTTAATAAAATTGTTTTAAGCCGTTATATATGAAATATTTGTATTCGCAGCACTACCTTCCAGGCTATAGAAATAGAAGCCAATACAAATAGCTTGTTATTTGCATTTAATTTATGTTCCTCTTCCTATATCTTCAATCTACAAATTTGCCACCGAAATATTGTGCCTCTGCAAAGTTTATGATTTTTTATACAAACATTTCAGTTTTATCATTATCGTCATCATCATCGCGGTGTGTCTATTTTTGGAGACATATTTTATGCATCATGCATCATAATGCCCATCTTTTATGCTCTACCTACCTACATTTTTAAATTTTATAAAAAATAAAAGAAAAAGTGCTGAATTTATTTGCCTATCTCAATTCAATTTAATTTTGCCAGAGAAATGCAATTGCATACATAATTCTCAAGTTTTTTTTTTTGTCTTTAAACAAAAAATTGAATAATCCAATTTCTTATGTGAAGATGTACTTTTGCCTCTTGTTGAATTGAGATGAATAAAACAATTTAAATTGGTTTGCTTGATTGAATTCGTATACATACATTGCATATGTTTAATATCTTTATACGAATAACTGTACTCTGTGTAGACTGTAAATGCAGAGAAATTGCGACTTTCATATGCACACCAGGTTCCTGATGCTCACAAAAAACTTCCGGGGGCATATCGCAGAAATAGATTTTACACAAAAGACATAAAAACGTAGGCTATAGAAAGTTGCGCAGTTTTGTGTTTTTATTTGAATTTCGTTTCGCATGTTGAATAAATTCTGTAGATAAATTGTTGTTGTTTGTGATGGATTTATTGAATATTTTAATTTGATAAACATCCATTGAAAAATCTCTTTATAATTCCGTTATCGGAAAACACGATCCGATTTTGATTAGATGGTAAAGTTTTGTATAATACGTAAATTTACCTAAAGGGTCCTGCACGTGCACTGGGACTGTGAATTGCTCACAGCGACATAAATCAGTGGTAAAATAAATTGTATTGTATCTAAGGTGCATACATAAATAATTTTGTTCTACGACTTATGTATAGGTATATACTTAATTTTTGATGAGGCACCTATTTCCTGTTGGGTGTTCGAAGTACCATTAAAATACTTTAATGCTTGATTATTTAAATTTTGATCAAATTTCAGTCAAGAAGTAAGGAAAACAATAATGTCAAGATAAGCCAAGAAAATTATCTGTTTTTCGTCTTATCTTTGTACTTCTTTGCACCGATTATGTTCGAAAAAAGTTACAACCCAAAGGTCGCCGCGTAATAGGAGAGAGGTGACTTACTTACGACTACTTGCTTTGAAGTATATTTCAAGACTTTATTCGTCTTCAATTCAAGGTTGGTGGTCAAAGTCTCAAGATACATTTTGAAGGCTGAAATAAGAATGCTTCTTACTCTTTTCCAAGAATTCAAAATGACCTCATTAATTTATGTGGGCAAGTTATCAAGGATCAAATAATAAAGGACGGAAAAGATGCTGAAAAAAGCTTTTTATTGAAGGAAACTCTTCTTCAGTGATGTGAAATCTCCAGTCAGCATAGATAATCTAGCAAATTTAAGCATTCAATCACTTACATCTTATGGTTTTTAGTTTACTCAATTATCATTAAGTAGTAGCCCGTGGCGTAATGGTTAGAGCGCTGGACTGTCATGCCAGAGGTCTGGGGTTCATTGCCAGCCACTTCCACCTTAAGTTTTTTTTCGAAGCTACTACCTCTTCCGAGGAAGTGACAAATCCTCTAAGAGTATCTCCTGTCACAGATAAGTGTCGCTCACCCTAGCCGTTTGGATTCGGCAATAAACTTTAGATCCCCTCTATTCCTGCAGACACGCACACAAGAATAGTTGAAAGTTGTAAGTCACTAGGTCCTGGTTCTTCATGAGCCGTTGTGCCAGTTATTTATACATCGTTATCTCCTACTTAATTATAGGTACCAATGCTGTTTCCAAATCGCTCTGCGTTAAAAGATTTAATGTTCGTCAATTAGTAAAAAAATCTACGCAAATGTAATTTAAAACAAAATTCTTGTCATCGCCCAGAGATCGCTTTATAACAAGTTATTTTTTAATGTTTTATCTAACTTTTTGTTTAATTTCACTTTTAAGGAAAGAACTTTAGTCTTCTTAAATTACTCAACCTATTTTAATTAAGCTTTAAAAAACATTTGTAAAACTACATAACACTGAGGCTACTTAAACTGCAATTAAGAGCTAAATGCAATTATTACTGCGACAAGTTATCAGCAGCTTCAAATAAACGTTGCGTCACGTCGTTTGAATATACGGCTAGGGTAAAGGTAAATAATTTTTTTTTCTTCGAATTGAAAATAAAATTACAAATCATTTTAAAATCTTTTAGATATGCATATATATAGTTGTTCTTTTATCAAAGAAAAAAATAAGTTTTTATATTGAAAATTAAAAATAGATTTGAAATGTTTTTTTTTTTTCGATTTTTCAAATGTATAATGGGTGTTTTTTACGATGATAAATATACATATAATAATAGATGCTTGCAGTATAAGCTACAAAAAATTAATAAAAAATGTTTAAGAATCAAAAAAGCGTCAAACTTGCTAACTTTGTTTGATAAAACTTTAAAAAAAAAGTGCATGCGAAGAGCTCTTTTTAAACTTCACTTCCGTTATTATAAGAAATATATTACAAAAAGTTTAGCTAAATTGCATAACCAGTTTTCGAAACTATATAAGGCTGGGTTAAAAGTTTTCAATTCAGCTAAAATGTTTGTGTTGCCGAGGCTATACAGGCTTGGGACATCCGTTTTGAGACGATTAAGGGCATACATCCAATTGTTTTAAAAGATTTAAAGGCCACACCGAAAATTGCTTAGCTATTTCTTTACATTTACTATCTTTTCATTAACCTAACGAACAATTCGTTTTCTCAGTGAAAATAATTAATTTAAAATATTCGCTGTATTTTTGAGGTTTTACTATATGGTTGAAAGTGCACACCTTTCTCTCATCATAATTTCGAAGGGATAGAAGGACAGGAAAGCGGTTTTTTGGGTACTGTGGACTGATCAATGTTACCTGTTTATAAGCTCATGAAATTCAATGGCTCGTTGCTTCATGCGTTCAGTTGGAGTTAAAGATACATATAAAAAAATTCTGCCTAGGATAAAGTTCAAGCCCACATCTTTAAGTTAGCATTGGCGCTCCACTTTTCTAGAATTGCCAAACCTGTAATTCAAAATATCTGCTAGTAGCTACAGTGGACTAAAGCTTTTTATAGGTAATGTTCTTTCGAAGTTGTTTTTTTTAATTTTTCGCATATTTTATAAAGATGTCGCAAAAGTTCTCACACACAATAACTTACTTAAGCACTCAACTATATCATGTTCTTTTGCCTCCCATCCGAAACCAATAAATATCTTAGTACCTAAAAAGAAGAAAAACCAACCGACTTTGTAACGATTTTTGTTTATAGCTATACCTCTCTCCCTTTCAAGGACATGCAATATCTATTAAAATCGATATAACATGACATGGTGGAGTTTAAAAGTAAACAACAAACTTTATAGATAAACAAGTAGCACAAACATATACATAGTTATCTACTCACCTGGAAGAGCAAATGCTGAACTTATTGCCAAAGATACAAGTAATCCAAGAAGAAGCTTCATGATGATGTTGATTCTTGTTGTTTGCCTTTTTTTTTTATTGATTATTTATTTTTTTAATTTGGAGTTTTTTTGTAGCCTTTTAACACTCTTTTTAAGGTACTTGCTTGGAAGTAGATAAAGCACTTATATACACGACCACACTGGTTTGTGCTTAAGATATTTTTGAATTGATTTATATTTTTTTTTGCAAGATAGGTTAATAAATTCTACAAAACAAAACAGAAAAAAACACAAAATTTATTTTTTTATATTAAGAAAATTGGCAAAAAAAATCATTGACTAAAATAATTAAAAATAAGAAAAAAGAGTAAAAAAAATTCAAGAATTATTTTTAATCATAAACAAAAAAAAAAGTTTTCCCGAACACCAGCAACCAACTTGAACTAAGGTTGACAATTCACTGGAGAGATACCACCTAACAAACGACACGATGCCGGATTGCGATACTTTGGTTTTTGTTTGATGTATCTGTCTATAGTGTTTGCCTTTCAAGTTTGCTTATTAAGTATAGCCTATTCCCCCCTTTGGTCAGTAGGTGTAAAGGGGTGCTTCTCTGCCTATACAACTATGACTCAGTAAGTAGAATGTAAAATTGTTTTACACGAATGGTAATAATACAAATCGATCCCGAGTTCCCCCTATTTGCTATCAAAAAGCCACATTAGTTTTTTTTTTTTGTCAATTGCACTATGCTAAAGAATTATTTGTAATTTGCTTGTATCTAGAAATATTGAGTAATTGATTTAATTATTATAATGCGCTTTATTGTGAATAAGAAGGCTTTTATTACCGAAAATGCGCGGTAACGTTGACGAAAAATTAAAATAAAAAACACGCAAGAACACCAAACCGTTTGAGATTCAAATGAAAAACTAAAATGGTTGAGGCAATTTGCTTTAAATTTATATAAAGACGAGGCATGCGACACAGTGTTGTCCGAACCGAATCGAGCTCAGCTAAAATGATCCTCTTTATAAAATGGGTAATGTGTATTGATGAGAAACATCAGAGAAAAAAGAGAGAGGGCACCAACACCAGGCACTAAGAGAATCAAAATGATTATGTACTGAAAAAAAAAAAACTTTATTGATCTGGTTGTGCTGTTGTTGTTGAATTTACCGGTTAGTAGGGTGCCTGCCTGCCTATCAAGCCGGCCGGCTTGATCATAATAATGATCTCTATCATAAGCAGCTTTGTCGTATTTACCATTAATTGGTTGGAAAAATATATTTTGTTTCTCAAAAAAAAAATGACATCGTAAATCTAGAAAAAAATTATGGTGGGAGAAAATGTCAAGTCAAAAGCAACCACGGTACCGCTATCGAAACAAACATTATAACACGACATAACAAAAACATAACTTAATTAAGAGAACATAAATTGTTGATACAAAAAAAAAAACAGTGCTGTCGTTAGTAGATATACAAATATACCTGCACAAAAGTATCACAAGATTTATGTTGCTTATTTCTTTTTGAAAATTTTAAGTAAGTTGAAGGTAAAAAGAGTAGAAAGTTCTTTAATTTTTTTTTTTTTTTTTTTTATGAATGTTTTCAAAATTTTTTAATGCAGTATTTTTTGGCCTACTCAGCAGCAGAATGAAATCGGTCTACCAATTAAAAAGCTATACGTGAATAATTCGAAGACAGAAAAGGTTACCTCTATATATATTTTCCAAAAACAAAGATAAAATAATGCTGGTGCGACTCGCACACGCACCAGGCACAGTTACCATTTTAGCGACTTCGTCTCTATAACTGTAACTATACTATAACTTTGTCAGCGACAAAATAAATGTCGATGTCGCTAGATCATTTCCAGCTAAGAATATAAAGTTACCAAGAAGACGCATCTCATACAAATTTTCTACTGAAAATGGCACTTTGACTTTTTTATGGCCTTTTCAGTAATTCTCTCAGCGCTTTTAAAATGACATACCACACACATTGAGACAGTCTGCTTTTCTGTCCTTGAAAAGCCCATACAAAAAGCAAAAGCTCTGGGAGCAGGTCGCAATATTGGAACCCGGCATATAAAAATGTGCAGTAAAAAATATGTATGAGATGCGCATTCTTGGTAACTTTATATTCTTTGTTTCTAGCTTTTTTCCTAGCGACTTTTGAAGTTGGAATTATTTTTGAGTGCCAACACGTACCTAAATAATTTTTTTTATTTATTTATTTTTTTATTTTAAAGCAATAGACAAGACAAACCTAAACTTTGTACCTACATTGTGAAGAGATGAAGTGGAAACATTACGAACTATTTGTCCCCTTTCACACGAAGATACTAGTTGCTGGTGATTTTTTTTGACGTTTTCTTTAAATCTCCTTAGTCCCCTTTCACACGAAGATACTAGTTGCTGGTGATTTTTTTGACGTTTTCTTTAAATCTCCTTAACAGTCTCCTATACCTTTCACACGCAGATACAAAGTTGGAGGAGACTTGCTGTATTTTCCTTTTAAACTACCTTGGTTGAACGCACACAAACGTAGTGTGAAGAGAAACGTCAAAAAAGTTTCCTGAATTTGTTGACCGGGGAGATTTCATTTCCCCCTCTTTCTTCCTGCCCTTCTCGCCTATGAACTATTTGTTGCCGGCAACTCAGTTGCCCTGTGTGAAAGGGGACTTAACAATCTCTTGTACCTTTCACACGAAAATACAAAATCGGAGGAGACTTGCTGTATTTTCCTTTTAAATTACATTGGTTGAACGCACACAAACGTAGTGTGAAGAGAAACGTCAAAAAAGTCTCCTGAATTTGTTGACCGGGGAGATTTCGTTTACCCCTCTTTCTTCCTGCCCTTCTCGCCTATGAACTAATTGTTGCCGGCAACTCAGTTGCCTTGTGTGAAAGGGGACTTTGAACTTGCTCGATCTGTGATGTCTCTTCCACATACTAATATTGAAGTAGAACGTATTTTACCATGATGAACCTCGTTAAAAATCAAAAGAGAAATAAACAGAAGCTTAAAATTCCTTTATGGTTATCAGAAATCAAATAAAGATAATTTAAAAAATTGTCATAATAATTTTTATGACTTACCAGAAATGATATTAAAGAGAAATGTTTTTAGAAATACATTCAGAAAATAATGAAATCGATGGTCAATATCGTCATCAATAATGATATTATTTTTTGTGATTCAGAATAAATGTAAACAATAACATTTCCTAACTATTTACTTCTGTTAACATCAAACATCCCTAATTATACATATACCCACTTTTTCAGAAAAAGATACAATTTTGTTCACAGCAATTTTATTCAAAGTTTTAGATTACCATTTTTTTTTCTGGTAACTTCTAGCGAGTTTGTCTTCAAAATTTTAGCCAAACTAGCGACTTTTTAAGCCTGGTCTGGCGACTTTCAAATTTAAGTTGTGGCAATACTGGCAGTGGGTAACTATCAATTAGTGTCTTTGGAAAATGGAGACCCGATGTGATTTTGCTATAAGAAAATCGTGAATTCAATATCTTTAAGATTAGGTGTTCAAAATGCAATCAAGTGAAGATAATACGAGACAAAATAAGATTTCATCAATTTTTAGCAAATCTCGAATTTGGTCATATACCTATCACTTATGTGAAAATGAAAATGAGACCAAATTGACATTAATTCTACTTCCAAAACGAAATATTTTGGAATTGAAAACCAAATATTTTTGCATTCATATCAGGTTTTATGCAATGCAATTAAAAATTATAATCTCGAGTTAAGAAGAAAAGTCACAAAAATATGTCACTAAAAAATTCCGAAATGCTCCCTTTTTGGGTCATGTATCCCGCTCTGTTCCTCCGCTTAAGATACATATGTATGTGTACATTATTCATTCGCCCGGCAGGCGCCAATTTCAAGAATTTTTCTTGCACAACGACAAATTGGTCCATTTTCAATAAAATAAAGCCAAATCAAAAATGCGGCGTTACTTTAAAACAAAAAACAAAATTTTGGATTTTTGGATTTATTTCGTTGGGCCTTTTTGCCTTTTTTTATTAAAAAAAAACTTATGGTTTGTTTATTTTTCCAAGTCTCATCAATTCTTTGTGGAACCTTTATGTGCAGAATGAAATTGAATAGAAGTTGATATTATTATTGTTCTCGAGATATTGTATATGAATGATATTTTACAATTTTTTTTGTTAATTACTACAGACAACAGCTAATTCAATTTTTTCTTTATTAACGTAACGACATCACTATCTATAAAATAAAATTTATCTGAAGTCGATACCTGTATTTGTTCCTCTTGCGAGGAAGTGACAAATCCTCCAAGAGTATCTCTTTTCAGAGAAAAGTGCCGCTCACCTTAGCTGGTCGGATTCGGCAATAAACTGTAGGTCCCCTCCATTCCTGCACACAGGAATGGTTGAGAGTTGTAAGTCGCTAGGCCCTGGTTCTTCATGAGCTGTTTGTGCCACCAAATAATCTAATCATTAAATAATAGCAAAGAATATAAAGTAACTTTATATTCTTTGGTAATAATAGATAGGTAAAAATTTGAATCAAAATCTGTTTAGTCGTTTAAAAAAAAATTGAGAGTGGGTAATAAACGTTTAGAACCTAAAAATTATATTTTCTTCTCTGGGAAATCATCTATCTAAGAACGCTGCATTTAACTTAATTTTAAACGAATCAGTTTAAAACTATATACCTTGATGTACAGTGAACAAAAACAGATGCAGAGACTCACGCACACACACAATGGACTGTGACTAACCCAGTTCTTTAGACTTCGCAAGTATGATAATTGTATTGTAAAGGTCTGACTAAAATTTCGCGTGCGAATTTTTTTAACGTTTCCAAAACTTGAAACCCGCAGTTATATTGCAATTAATTTGCTCATTTTACAGATAAGAATAATATTAATCAAAATTGTAAGGACCGACAAACATAAAAACGAAAATATGATAAGAATTATTAAAATACAAAATCACGTTTTTTGACTGAATTTTAATTATCATAAATTCGTTTCCCACTCAACCCATGCATGAGCTCGACCTTGACCCCATAATCTCAAAACAACTCATATAGTTTATGAGTTCCGCAGCTGCCGAGCGCTGGCCGTGCGTCGGTCGTCGGTGTCGTCGGGCGTCTTTCACTTTGTTTTTTTTTGTTTTGTTTATTTCTTCAATTAAAGAACACAACAACAAGATGCGCACGATGATTATTAAGAATATTAAAAATTTAAATTATAGTGCTTTGATTTCCATTGAATTTTTAGTGAAATTAATTTAATTATCATTATAATATGAAGAAGAGGGAAACATGAGCAATTAAAAATTTAAGCCCAATTTTACCGTCATGATAAAATTAATAGGTAAATTAATAACATACAATTTTCTTATACAATTATTTTGTAAAGTTTATTTAATTTTGATAAGTATATCGACGTGCTGTGCTCATAGGGTTACCAGATCTATGCTGATGAAAAAGAGAGGGCACACAAATAAAAAAATCTTTAAAAATAATATGAGAAATAGCATTTGTATATTTTTTAAATGTATTGAAATAAAAAAAAACACTTAGGATTTGTTTCACAATGTCTGATTAAAGTTTCAATTAAGCTATTTGGAACTTATTGGGCATTTAACAACCGCATTTCACAATACATATATGAATAGGTCTAAGTTGCACATAAAGTTCTGAATATTTTACAGCCCAGTTGAAGTGCTGATTTACAAATTAAGCTGGCAAATAAAATATTTACAGTTGTCAATGTGACTCATACAACAAATACATAAATATATGTAATAGTTTGGACTTAAGTATGTACATGTGACGGATATTTGTATGACGGAGACGAGAAGAAATCGTGTATTTTGTGTTTTGATCAAATTACTTACTTCACGATAAAAAAAAAAGGTACCAACCCCTAACAGCACAAAAATTTACTTTCAAAATGCAAAAAGTATTTTAACCCGCTCAAATCCACTTATCCACGTACATTTTCTAACTGTTCAAACTGAATTCCGTCAATTTGCAACGATACCACGGGCTCTGGTCCTCGTCGCGGTCTAAAAAGTTTAGCAACGACACGTCAAAATTCACATTTAAAAAATTAAATTAATTAAATTAAATGTACCACCCCCTAACACCACAAAAATTTACTTTCAAAATGCAAAAAGTATTTTAACCCGCTCAAATCCACTTATCCACGTACATTTTCTAACTGTTCAAACTGAATTCCGTCATTCATTATTTGATTGAATATTTTCAATCAATCAATTTATTTGAAAAACTGGAATAACTGACAACTAGCTAATCGCCACGTAAATTTATGATTGCGTGAAACGCAAAGTTTTTTAATGATGGATTTAAGTTTCGGATAATTTAACTGTCGGATAGTTATTGGGAACTTTAATCAGACATTGTGAAACAGCACCCTAATTTTTGAAAGGGAAGACAAAATACAATAAATAAGTACCTATTCGTTATTAGACCTTATTTTCCCTTACGGCTATATTATTGACTTTCTTCAAAGCTAGTTTTACTGAAAATCTAGTTCTATAGGGTTTTCGAGTTTTAAGTTTCTCAAAAAAATTATTGATTTGATTTAGATGTCAAACTATGTATGAATATTTTGATTTAGGTGTCAAAGTAATACAAATTTTTGAAAAACTTAAAACTCGAAACCGCTATAAATCTAGTTTTTCGGTAAAACTAGTTCTGAAGAAAGTCAAGAATATGGCCGTTGAAGTTTTGGTCTTTTTAAAATAAATTTGTAAAACTCGGTGCAAGACTAAATTTTTAAAATTTTATTTGCAAAAAGGCGTTTTAACATTTTCAACTTTGAGTCCAAGGGCTTACGCAAAAGGGACACGGGGGGGGGGGGGGGTAGCTTCTTTCTTAAGCTTAATACATACATACATGCTCATGAAATGAGATATTTATTTGAAAATGAAGAAGTTGAATACAGTAAAACTCGGTAAGTGCCTAACCCACATAAATACCTTATATATTGTAAAACCACAATTTTGAGGATTACTTTCACCAAATAATTCTTCCACAAAAAATTCCCAAAATACTTTTCAACTCTTTATCAATTTTCTCTCATTTTCAAATATCTTTTTATTTTTCACCCACACATTCACATTCTCAAGAAACAGTTTTTGTGGAACTCGGTTACACCTCCACTCCACAGGATATTTTCTCTCGAACTAAATATCTGATGTCCATACTCCATATCAAGCTATGTCATTATATCTTCGCTGGGCAAATCGTATCATATTTCATTTCGTACTTCGACTGCATGGGAGTTTGCTGGTTGATTTTTTGCGAATGAATGTGAAACTCTTTGGTTGTTGTATTCTAGCTAGCACAGGAAAATTAGACTTTCACTACGAAAAAATTCCGATTTTCTTCAAACTTGGACCATAAGCTTTTTGGTATATGGTCAATATTGTGGTGAAAAAAAATTACCAAAAACCGTTATTAACGGTTTTATTTTCGTTTTTTTCATTTACCGCTTAATTTTTACTTAGGAGTTCCTATTAAGTCGTTTTTTTGTCTCGTTTTTTCATAACTTCGTTTTAACAAACGCATTTCGTTTGTTATGTATTTTAATCACAATGTTTTTAACTTGGTTTATATTTGTTTCGAAAAAAAAATCATTGAGTCTTTTATTTAGTTCATTTTAAGTTCATTTCGCCTTATTTTATGTCCTATCGAGTTAACCGTCGAAGCGGAATTCTCTCCGATTTCCTACGAATCGGAGACATTTAATTGCTTCGATCGAGGTAGTTCTATCCGATCAGCAAAATGTCTCCGATTCGTAGGAAATCGGAGAGAATTCCACTCCGACACTTCGATGGGGCCGATTATTTTGTTTTTCGATTATTTCGGTTTTTGTTCGTTTCGATTTTTGTTCATTTCAATTTCGATGCTGCCCCCCTGCAACTCCCCTGCTTGGCCAACTATAGAATTTGGGGTAGGTGCGAGGTTGGATGTATGCAAAGTTTCTTTTGAATTTAAAGGATCTGCATTTAAAGAAACTTTGAACTTATTCTATCGAATGTCAACGTCATCAATTTTTACAAAATTGAAAGAAAATCCATTATAATTAAGTTTTTCTTTTCCCCTTACTGATTTAAATACGTTACAAAATATATACTTTTATCCACAAATTGATCGTAGGGTGAAGTGATTGAAAAACAAAGTTTACAAAATCGAAGTAAATAAAAATAACTATAAAAGCGAAACAACGAAAAGCGAAGTGAAAAAAAAAAACGAAACAATAAGCACCCGGGAATAATACGGCATACAAATTTTTTCAAAAAACTATTTTTTGGATTTTTTAAAAATAAGTTAAAAATTTTTTTTTGAAAAATCATTTTTTTTAAAACGGGTTGATGAATTTTTTTGAAATTATGGTTTTAGCTGTATAAATATTATTATATTCTTAAAAATGGCATATCAATTTTTTTTTCTAAAAAGTTTCAAGAAATTTTATATATAACAAAATATTTTTTTAAGAAAACCGCTTCAACTATTTTAAAAGAAATGAGATGGCGTTCTTCATTTTTAGATTAAAACATTTTAAGTTCTTGTTTTATCAATTTAAAAAACGTGTTTCATGCTTTTTTTCCATATTGAAATTTCCATTCTTCAATTTATTAAGTGGATAAATACATACAATACTTATTAATTATATGTTTTATATTAAGCCTAGTATACGCAGATCACGCTAAAATTAATCTTCCAAACAAATTTCGTCCAAAGATAAATTTTAGCGAGAATATTTAGCTAGACGGTACGCAGTTCACGCGCTAAAAGTCTCCATTCATTTAGCGTGCGAAATAATGCTCAACGCATTCTTTCACAAATAAATTTTGACATTTGTGCTTTTAAAAACGATTTTAGAGATAAGAATCGTAGAGATAAAATTTAGTTTAGCTCATCTGCGTACCTGGCTTAGTTCGTGCGACCCAGTCGTGCATTTAATTTTTTTTTTTTGGAAAGAAGGAGGAAGGCAAATATTTAAACTACTTATGGCGCTAACTAATATTCAGTGGACCTTTGTGCAGATTTGGGGGCAATAGGGAAGCACGTCGAAAAGTGACTTTTCTTTAGTGTACCATACACTAGTAATCAAAAATAGAGATAAAAAAAACCAAACAAAATACATAAAACAAACAAAATAAAAGTTTGAAGTCGAATTTAAGGAAAACTTACTTTTTTTATTTTAATATTTCTCAAAAATATTAATATTTCTAGAAAATATTTCAACATCTGGTTTTCTGGTGTTTGATTAAATATTGATAGGATCATTAATATAGATACTGAAAAATATACAATTTTGAACAAAATTAGTTTGAACACAAATTTTTTAAATTTTTGAACAACAACAACAAATTAAAGGCGCTACCACCAATTGTTTACGAATTAATTTTAGGTATTTTAATTCGTTTTATTTTTGTATGCCTGGAGATATGGTTTTTTCAACGGATGCCAAGCCCTATCATCAGTCTCCTTTTAGTGGTGCTGAGCTTTAATCCAATTTTATTGTGAAAAAACTTTCTATATGCCCGCATATCAGATTTGCTCAGTCTTCGAAGTCGTATGCACTACGCATTCCACTACTTATGACCACTGACGTCACAGGTCGAGATGTGCTGTTTTACTACGTTTATATTCAGGACCGAGAGCTCGAGTTGGATTTGTGTCGGATTTTCGACCCAGGTTTTTCGTTCACAGATTTGAGAGCTCGATATTGAGTTGAATTGAAATGGTGTCGACATGACATATGGTGTTTCTCAAGTTAACTCCTCAACCCAGGTTTTTTAGCACAAATTTCGACTCGACTCCGCTCCTGAAGTGCAGTCGAGTCGGTTCAAGCTCATTTCAACTCGATGCAGGTATACAAAGGGTCTAAGTGAGCTTCAAGCTCGCTTAAATACCACATGGAAACGTAGTATTTGTTTATCAAATGCATTTGGAGCATCAGCATTTTTATAAGCTACTTTAAGTATGCTGTAAGGTACGGAGAAAAATAGAGGCGGAACAAGACAGCATACTTAAAGGAGCTTAGAAAAATGCTGATGCTCCAAATACATTTGATAAACAAACAGCATATTTAGGAATAAAGAATGGTCAAGTCTAATAAAGTTACATTCTAGTATGAATAATACAATAGATAATAATAACAAATTTTTTTTTAATATTTCCAAAACTATTGAAAAAAAATATTTAAAAATAGGATATCTGACTTTAAAAAAGGAATAGCATGACATTGTAGGTGTTGCCGTTTCCCCCTATACGATTTCTTTTCTTGTCTCAACCCAACCTGCCTTTTATCGCATCGTATACAAAACACCCTCTATATTCCTATGCACTTCTAAAAACCTATACCTACATTTTTTTTTTTTGGAAAACCGTTGTGTACCTATTTTAATTAAGCTCAAGTTTATGAAGTACAGTACAAGTAGACGAGTAGAAATTAGATTTTAACCAACTCGAACATCCTGTCCCAGTCTCACGTACACAAACGTAAAAGAAAAATAATCGTTTTTTATCTCGGCTCATTGCACACGGGAATGCAGGTCACTTGAAATACTATAAACGCCATGCAATTTGTGAACCTACATGCATGTGTGCATGGTGGTAGGTATACAAAAAAAACGATGGAACTACAAATTGACAACGCAAGGCCATCCCATTACACACACATTTGATGGAACCATGGAGCTCTATAGCTCTAGTTGGCGCCCCAGCCGCCGCCGCGCCGCCACACCAGCTAATTGGTTTAGCATAAAAATTGGTTAAAACAAAAAATTCTTTTAGTCTTCATTTCTTCAACAAAAAATTGTTTTCATTACGAGTATACGAAACAATAGCTATATACGATTGAAGCCTATTTGCATATTTGTTTTGTGATTAAGTCACCATACGCTTGACACAGTTATTTTATGGTCCAAGCATAACATTGATTTTAAGAGTTAGTTATAATAGGTACTTTTAATGGTCAACCTTACTTAAGCAGATTAATGGCTAGTTTGTAATAAATAGGAACAAAGTAAAATTCTTAGGCTTAAGCACTGGAGGTAATGAATATATTAAGGAATATAAAAATATTCTCTGGTTCATATCCGCAGTAGGTAATCCGTTCAGTAATTGATCATAAGATCATTCAGTTTCATTTATTTTTGTTCCTATATTTCGCATTTCACCGGTATCAAGGGCATGAGTCTGAGAATTTTAAACCGGTATTTTATTTAAGAGAATATAATTATCTAAAATTTAAAAGCCTTTAAATAATTCTGATAATAATTTTGTTCAGAAAAATAACTTAATTACTTAATTAAATTGACAAAGCGACTCATAGATGTAAATCACGGAATCATAGGTTTTGTTTTCAGCATGACAGTGTTAATATAACAATTTCAACGCTAATTTACCTCTGTAATTAATTTTCAAGCTTTAAACAATGGATTTTTTTTCATTGTTTAAATATAAAACATGTACATCACCTGAATAGGTTAGATACGCATTATTGTTTAGCCAACAAAATATTGGAAAATTTTTTATCTAGTCATAATGAACAATGGATGCGATACCTGATACTATTGTTCTACACCTAACAAGGTGTATAGATAAAATCAAACAACACATTTTATATTACTAACCCATTTTCATGAAAAAGAAACATGACACTGTTCAGTTCTATGATGAAAAAAAATCAATAATTTTTGAATGTTATTAATAAATAGGTTTTCCATATCAAATTATTGTGAGAGTACCTATACCTACTTCCAGGGTTGGGGTCGAAATACTGTGAGGTCAAAATACTGTTTTCAAAATACTGTAATTAAAAATTCTGGTTACACTAAATTCTGTATTTTAAAATTCTGTATGAGTAAAAGCTGTATTTTATTAAATACAGAATTTTGAAAAGCAGAATATTTAAATACAGAATTTTACTCATACAGAATTATTTTAATACAGAATGAACATTGAAAGTTTGAACTAAATGAAATCTTATACAACAATTTTCAGGTCCGTCAAGCTGGGTCCACCACAACGGAAATTCAAAAATCTAATGATGCTGGAATTAGGTGCTAATTTGGGGCTAATTTAGTACCCCAATCCCGAAGGAGCCCCACATTCCCTTCACCGTTTAGAGAGCAATCATCAAATTAGTTTTTGCCTTCTAAAGGTTGAAGGGAATTTGGGGGTCCTACAGGATTGGGGTACTGAATTTGCCCCAAATTATCCCCAAATTTCTGCATCATTAAATTTTTTAATTTCCGATGTGGTGGACCCAGCTTGACGGCATGATGACGTCATCAAATCAGTTTTTGCTCCCTAAACGGTGAAGTGAATTTGGGGCTCTTTCGGGATTTTGGTACTAAATTACCCCCAAATTATCCCCTAATTCCTGCATCATTAGATTTTTAAAATTGTGTATTGTTCACCACCAGTTTTAAGGTGAAAGGGATTTGGGGCTCTTTCGGGATTGGAGTACTAAATTAGCCCCAAATTAGCCCCTAATTCCTGCATAGTTATAGATTTTTAAAATTCCGTTGTGGTGCACCCAGCTTGACGGACCTACAATTTACCCTGTACTGTCTAAATTTCTATTAAATTGTAAGGAAAACAAAATTCGGAAAGTTGCTACACTCAAGCCTCATTACACATATATGTACGACTTCATGAAATTTGGCCCCAATAAAAATTACCCTAAACAAAATATAATAATCATAGTGAAATTTAACCGAAAAATTAAAAAAAATGAAAAAGCCCCCAATTCATAAAATGTTTTAAATTTTTTGTTGCTTTTTATATAAATTTTTGGGGAAAATTTTCATTTTTTGTTTGGGGCTGTTTTTCAATGAGGCAAATTACATGTACATAGCTATTTTAATAATTTAAAATTGATCATATTAAGATGTCAATGTAAAACCTCAAAATACTCAAATCCCATAATGAATTTTGCAAATAAAACATTTCGGACTTGTACCAATATTGTGAAGAATTCTAAGTTTCATCGTTAAATTTTACAATTTCCACATTATGGAGGCTTAACAGAAAATATTCACGAAAATAGAGTTAGTAAAACGTTGGTTACAAATAAGTCTTTTATTCGTTTTTAAAGATATTGTACTTGTAAATTACTAGTAAATGCAAAAAATTCTATTTGTACTTGTACGTGCTTAACAGAACTTGGACATAAGCAGCATTTTGGAAAACAGAATTTTACACTTACAGCATTTTCGATGTACAGATGTTTGGGTATACAGTATATTCAAATACAGAATTCTCAAATACAGAATTTTGGTCGTACAGTATTTTCGAAAATTAAATAATCAGGATTTTGGTCATACTGAATTTTGAAATACAGAATTTTGACCCGCTCCCCTACTGGGTTGGGGTCGAAATACTGTATAGGGTAAAAATTCTGTATATAAAAGAAATCGTTTTGATAATTTAAAAAGTGCGCACTTTTTTACATTATCAAAACGATTTTTTTAAATACAGAATTTTGATACATACAGAATGACTTTTCTTTCACTACGTATATTTCTATAGATTTATAAGTAAATAAAGGTAAATAACAGAAAATGGAATTGTTGCTTCCTATATATTCAGAGAAGTTTCTACTCCACTCAAAAATGTTTGTATCAATTACCCAGTAGTAAATTTATAAAATTTCCGAGCTAAATACGCTGCTTTTTTCTTGAGCAAAAGGAGCTGCACCCTCCACTTTTGTGCTGTTTTCTCTGATGAATTAAACATGGGCATGTCATTGGCGGTAGGCACATGCCACTTTCTTGATGATAATTCAACAACGAAATCAATGGTTCGTTGGAAGTTGCTTTTTCGCCATCTTGGAAAATGATGAAAAATATGATGAATATTAAACAGAGAAATCATTCCAAAAATGTAAATCGCTTATTCATCTGCTTATTACTATCGATGAATAATGTGATGAAAATTCAATAGTGAAATCATTAGGAAACTGGGAGTTGCTTATTTACAGACTTATTATTGCCCGTTAAAAAATGTAAGGAATATTCAATAGTGAAATCACTATAAGTTTAAACGAATTGGCTTTTCAACACCTTTTTCAATAGTAGAAGGTACCTCCCTCGACGAGTTGGCTTTTCACCACCTTTTTCAATAGTAGAAGATACCTCCCTCATTGCAATAAAAACCGATTTAAAAATTTAAAAATAAATGTGGTAATCTATTATCATTTTTTTTTTGTATTATTATTAACATAGCATACAAATTTAAATGAAACTAATTACGAATCACAACGATACAATCCATGACAAAATTATAGGTAGTGGCTCCTCTAGTAACCTAGGAATATAGAAAAAAATTCTCAGTTTACAATAATTAACAGATAATTATAAAGGGTGATATGAATAAAATGGAGTAGGTACTCAGAGAAGGTGCTCCATAAGAATCAGAGAAGGTGCTCAATAAAGAAGCACCTGCTCCCGTTTCGTATGAATACAATTTTACACCAACTAGTGAGAACCTCCTCCTTTATACAGAGTAGGTGCTCTCATACCTCAAACCGAGTTTCTGCCTGAAATGTATTATTTTATTATTTTTATTTTCGTTTCCATAGCTTCTATACTTTTTTGTCATTTTCTCTCGAAATATTTTTTTAAGTTTCATATTATTTGACAAAATAAAACTAACAAAGTAGAACAACCGAAATTCTTGGAGTTGGTGCATATATGAGGGTTTTTCGGTATACATTTGCATCATTATTAGAACGTAGAACACAAATGTCTGGCATGTTGTTAGTAGTAGATAAAAAGATTTTTTAAATTTGTTTCACTGCCATTAAATATCACTTCTGAACTAACATAGAGCCCACATAAATGTTTGGGTGTGAATGATAGCAAAAATTCAATGATGCAATAAGATAGGTCTTTACTTTCTGTTCGCAAATATGCAAGTCTTGCAAGCTATGGTTGGGCCGTTGTTGCATTAAAAATGCATTTTTTTTTCTGAAAGCCCAAATAAAAGGTTTACCATTGAAAAAAAAAAAGCTATGTTTAATTAAAGAGCTGAATACCATAGACATGAATATGGGGGTCTAAGACCTTTAAGGTGAGCCTTCTGTATGCAAGATGCACTATACAAATTAATTTTTAAGTGCGTCTTGCATACATAAACCTAAGAGGTCTTGGACCCTTATATTCATTTCTATGGTATTCAGTTTTTTTATTAAATGCAATTTTTTAAGTCTTCTATGTATTTATCTGGGGCTTTTAGAAAAAAATGCATTTTCAATGAGCACCTCCTCAAGTATTTTATTCATACCAAATGGATCACGTGCTCGAAAATGTTGAGTTTTGAGCAGGTGCTCCTTTTTATTCATATCACCCAAAGAGTAGGTGATGTTTAGTTTTTTAAGTAAATAATTTACATTTTTCTCTTTATTTCTGTTTCTATAATAAAATTTATAACTGAAATTCATTTTTTTTTTTTATTACAAACAGTATTTTGAAAAACAGAATTTTACACTTACAGAATTTTGAATATACAGATATTTGGATATACAGTATTTTGAAATACAGAACTTTGGTCGTACAGTAAGTATTTAAAAAACAAAATGAAAAACAGAATTTTAACGTACAGGATTTTGATAACCAGAATTCTGACCCGCTCTCCTGAATTTGCTTTCATTGATAAAAGGCATGTTCAGGAAAATGAGATCTGAGAGATTTCGCTCCGTCACATAGCGTGGTATATCCGCTTTTTATTAGCATACTTCAGTTTTTGAAATATTCGTTCAAAAAATGTCAATTATACTTAACTAAAGAAAGTATCGATTCGATTTATATCACATAATTTTAAACATTTTTTTTTTTTATTTGGCTGAAATTATTTCATTTCGAAATATGAATGGTTGTGAGGAATTAAAAAAACGGAGTTAAATTCAGAAGTCTTGAAAGAAGTTATTTAAAGAAAATTAATTTTAAAGTACCCAATCTTTTCATTAGAAAAGATTGGGTACTTTAAAATTAATTTTCTTTAAATAAATGTAAAATCGTCACTTTTAGTTAATACTAAAAAATATCGTTTTAATAATAAATTTACACAATTTTGAAGTTTGAATTATTCTTGCTAAAGTGACGATTTTACATTATAAAATAAAATAAAACGCACTAATCGCACAAACATGCTCTTGTAGTAAAAGTTTCTTCGAGTTTTAAAGATTGAGTTTGATAAAAGTAAATAATTTTTTTATGGGAGCCTTAAGTTTAAACTAGTACATAATATACATTATAGAGCTTAAATTGAAAAATTATTAAAAATCAACATAATTCGTATTAAATTTATTAAAAAAGTGTTCTTAAATTGTTTTGACAGCTAAAAAAAGTGATTTCTTTAACTAATCTTAGTTTTGGAGAAAAAACAATTTTAAATCGTAGCAGCGGTTTTTTTTTTTTAATTAATTTTTTATATATAAAATTTTTAAGAAAAAAAATTTGACACAATTTTTTAGTATTTATTTATGTTAAATTAAAAATTAAATTTCGAAAAAAACGATCTACCCGTTTTTGAAATATCGAATTTTCAAAAAAAATTTGAATGGAAGGAAGAAATAAAATCTCATTCAACAACAATTTATGCAAACATAAGTATAAATTTATGCATAAAAAACTTTAAAACAATTCTTTGGAACCATTTTCTTATAAAATATTTTTTATATACATACATACATATAAAAATTTCTTTAAAATTAAAAAACAAATGTTTGGTATGCTATTTTGAAGTATTTAATAATAAATACCGCTCTTAACTTAAAATCCGGTAACCCTTTTTCAAAATATAGCCTTAGGCGCCAGTTATAGCGAACAGAAAAATGGATCAGGAAAAAATCTTCTTTTGTATAGTTCAATGTTTTATTATAAGATTAAAAATATAAAAACGATACGAATCGATGATAAACCAATTGAAATATTTTTTTCATTAAAAAAATCTAATTTGGAAGAAATACTTTGTCTAAAACAAGTACTTATTCATTTTCCTGATGGAAATTTCGTACAGAAAACGAGTTTCCATCAGGAAATGAATTTTATAGAACAAATATTTTCTCCAAAGAAAATTTTGTTAATGGAATAAATATTTTAAATGATTTATCATCGATTTGTATCATTTGAATATTTCAAATCGTATGATAAAACATTAAATTATCAAAAAGAAAATTTTTCCTGGTGAGTTTTCCTGATCGCTATAACTGGCCCCTTAGTATAGTATGCTGCTGATGCGAAACGAAAAAACCTGCGTTACGCTGTTCGATGAGCGAAATCGAAAATTGTAGCAGATTATTTGGAGAGATCTTCCTCTTTTTTGACATAGAATTAATTGCCTGTAAATTGTTTGTGGAAAAGTTACATTTGGTCTCTATTCGTGTTTGTATTTGTTGTTTCTTTCATCACAACACGGCTTTCTGTGATTTTTCTGTTTTTGTGTTTTTTTTTGCAAATGGTGACACTTTCAAGGGGTAATTTTTCATTGTGGTTTAGCATTTCTTTGTCATGTTGAAAACCAACTAAAAATTTCGCTCTAAAAAGTTGTCAACACCATAAACTGCAAAAAAAAACTGCAATGAATCCAATTCACAAACCTTAAACTACGAACAAAAACGCTACAACTTAACGAAAGCTTACCAAAGATAACAACCAAATTTGAAAACAGCGTTAAGCGACAAAACAAAACCATAGCAACCATTTTTAGGACAAACACAATTCTATATGTCCCAATTTGTATTAAAAACCAAAACAAAATAAATTGTATTTTTTTAATTTAATTACTTTCTCTTATAATAATGTTTCGCCGTGTTAGTAAATTATCACTTTTATCATCAAAAGATGATAGAATAAAAGCTGTTAATGAACGAATCAACTTAACAGAAAAACACTTAATGGAACTGTGTTCTAATTTTGCTTCTTGTACCAGGAAATTGGCTAAGTATGATTCATACTAGCTATTTTGCTGTTCTTTTGAGAGTTTTTTTATTTGACATTTTATTTATTTTAGATGCCGTAATTCGTATGATGAGCTCGCTAAAAGTTTCAAATCATTTTCGGAGGAAGAGGACATTAATGAGAGTTTATGTGAAGGACTTAAGAGTTTTACAAACTCAATTACTATTTTGGCTGACTACATCGACATTGAGGTACATCGAATGGAATTGAAAGTAAGGGTTTCCCGAACAATTTATAGTTTTCTATTTTAATTTTATACATATCTATCCTATTTTGATTTTGAATAGATTGTTAATGAATTAGCTCAGTTTGAGAATATTTGCAAGGCAACACGAGAAAGTCTCCGCATGGCAGTTATAGCCAGGGACAAGGAAGTCCTTCGACAGAAACAAATGATGGAACTTAAATCGAAATTCTCTGCTAACACTGTAAGTTCTCGATTTTAGTTTGCATAAAATTTGTCACGCCATGTACCTATACTTTCATTTTATTTAAAATGTATACTAAATTAAACTGATGACTAAATATTAAGTAATTTTAGAAAGCGCCTTATATACATAATCCGTAAGATTATTAAATTATTTCTGCAAAAAGAACTACAAGTGTCCCTTTTTCTAGTTTAAAGAATCTTTTAAATGCATTATATATTTCCTTAAATTTACTCTAGTCTGCTGCTGATTCTGAACTCATCAAAGCTAAGCTTGAGGTTAATCGAACTAACAAAGAAATCGACGAAATCATCAATAACTTTGAAAAACGCAAATTAAACGATCTCAAACAAATTCTTAATGACTTTGTTCTTATATCAATGAAGCAGCATACAAAGGCTTTAGAAGCTTTGTCAGCTACTTATTATGATATTTCAAATATCGATGAGAAGTATGATTTGAAAGAATTCCAAAAACTTATGAAGATTGATCAGGAGCCAAATAAGAAAATTTTATTGAAGAAAGGACTTCGAGCTGCACAATCGATGGATAATTTGGATAGAGATGAAGATGATCTTATGAGTCCGGCTAAGAACAAAAAAAGGTTATCTAGCAGTACAAAGAACCTTTCAACAGAAACACATACTGATGATGATGACTTGGATGATGAGGTAAGTTTTACAGCTGTTTTAACATAAAATAATCACCCTATTTTAATAGTTCGATCAAGTATTTCGTTTCACGCGATTCACATTATTTAAATGAAACAGAGATCTTATAACAAATCTCATTATTCAAATAAGCAACTTCGCAGAATTGTTATTAGGATGCTTTGTATAAACGTGTTCGTACAGGGAGGGGTACATTTGTTTAGACCCACAAAATTGATTTTAAATCAAATACAAAATCAATAAATATCTTTTTTAGGCTTGTTTCACACGTATTCGGTTTCATTCGGTTTGGTCTGTATTCAGTTTGTTAGGTGTTGCAGTACTCCTGAAATGTAGGTATTACTCGAAATGGAAAATAAGAATTATCTGCTAGCATGACAAGGTCCTTCATTGATATTCATATTTGAAAAACTGATGCCCCCATTGTTCATGAATACAAAGATCAAGAAGATTTTACTAAAGATAGATCCCTGAGGAACCGGCATGCATAGGTTCTAAAAGAAGCCATATCAGGGCAGTATTACGAATTACAATTATCGTTCAAAATCCCTCGTTATCGTTAATATTTGCGATTATATTTACTATAGTCGTTTTTTTTTTTAAACGATACTTGTTTTCTTTTACGACTGCTTTTGGCGGTCGTGTTTATAGTCGTGTTATAGTTTTGACACTTCTGACTTAGGATATTATTATACGTCTCTCGAATAAAGTTGTTTGTTTTGCCTTCCGTTTCATAATTCGTAATACGGGCCCAGAGCTCGACGGTTGACAGTTTCCAAAGCTTCCTCGAAATCATTACAGCTAGTTTTTTTTATCTTATGAGTTGCAGTGCGTGACAATGAACCTATCTTCAAGGATATAATTGCCTTACCTTGTGAGGTAACCATCTAAACCTAATCAAATTATTTATGTTACCGACAAGAATTTTCCTTTTTGATTCAGAAAGATCATACCCTTCAAAATATGCGCAAGTCGCAACCAAAAATTTGTTTTTCTGAAAAGTAGTATAGATATTTGATGGGTTTAAGTCATTTTTAATTCCGATGTGAAAAAATTAAAACGTTTCAGCTGTAATAAATAGATTGAAGTATATACCAGTATCATCTCCAGAACATACAAATTTAAAAAAATTAATAACACCCCGCCCTCACCAAAGCCGAATATAAGTTCTGCGAAACTCTTGTATCCGCGCTATGACGAGGCATAAACTATGTATAATGCCCATATTTTGATACTTGGATGTTAATTGTTAATATTGAGCCATCCTAATCTAATCCACTCTTTACGCTCTATTCAATACCTAAAATATTGCACGCGATCGCGTAGCTATCCAAACCTATCCCTAGAGAATTAACAGCTCATGAGACAACAACTTAAGGTATCTGAAAATTGTTGGATAGGTAGATAGCCTAGATAACGTGGGCACTTATTGCTACCTCCGCTGGATTCGTTTTTTTTATTTTACTGAATATGTTGAACATACATGTAACTTCTCCAAGTATTAATTTTGAAAAAGCCCAATTCTGGTTTCCAATTAAGTTCAAAACCCTAATATTGAAATTTGTTTTTCAGGATTCTGATGTTGAATCAGTTGAGGAAGAAGATGAATCCCATAGCGAAAGTGAGCAGTCTGGCACACAAGATCAATCAGAAGAATCTGAATCAGATATTCCTGAGAAACCCAAAAAGCCCAATATCCGGGTAAATGAATAAGTTACATCCTGGATGTTTATTAATGCTTTTAATTTTACCCATCTTCTTATTTCTAGATGGCAAAACCAAAAGCAAGGACGTCAATTGGAATACCCAAAGAGTCCCCACCATCAACATCTGTAGGGTTTACTGGTCGCATGGTTACCGTCAGTGAAACAAAAGGCGACCCACCAACTGCAACGCCCCGGCAAGCAATCGATTGCACTGGAAGAAAAAAATTAAACAACGAATAAAGTTCTATAAACTAATATTTTATTAACTTTTTCATTTTTGTTGCTTGTCGCTGCTAATAACGCAAACGAATATTAATTGTAATGTGGGTGGTGTGCCTCTCTCTCAGTGTGTATCGTATCAATGCACCGCGCTGATAGTTGAAGGAAACTTGCAATCAATCACTCCCTCCAGGGTTTTGGTTTTAGATTTTGTGGGTTAGTTAAACATGATACATTTTTTTTTTCTTTTTTGTATAAAATAACTTTGCTTTTTTGTTTACAAACTAAATGAATATAGTAAGAAAATGATTTTCTTTAAAAAAAAATCTCATTTCTAAATTTGCTGATGGGAAAATTACTTCTCTGGTCCCTCGACTCCAGCCTGATTCATTAAGTCGGCGATGCTCTTCTCCAAGTCATCTATCCTATTGCCCATGTCATCGATTCGTGTGATTATTTGATCTGACATCGTCTGAAACTTATCTTGAACGTTTTGCAAAAGATTTTGCACCTGTGAAGTATCAAAATTTTTTTTATTAATAGGTGGGTAGGTATGCCCCTCCTTACAAGATTTTTTTTTTGTTCTTTTCCTCCTCCTGCGATAGATTTACTTACATATATTGTTAGTTCTTGCATATTCTTTGGGTCTGCATTGCTATTTAGAGAGTAATTTTGTTCTAAGTCACTGTCGATTTCAGATGATTTAAGATCAGTCATTTTGTTGATTTCAAATGTGTGTAAATTTTATTAAAAGTAATGAGCAAAAATTCAGTTTTTATTCACAGGCTTCCGCAAAGAAGACAACAAAAAAGTGAGCAAAAATTTTGTTAAATTTTCTGTTCGGGTTTGACAGTTGACAGATAAGTAGGGTTGTGTCAGTAGGGCGTTGCCAAGGAGAGCTTTTTTGTTTGGGAAATATAAACAAAATTCAGGGTGAATAGCATAGAATATGGTAGAATAATTTTATGCTAATTTTTAAATATGTGGGGTTGTTGCTATGACAAAATAAATAGAAGTTATATTAATAATATAACCAAAAGAAGGTTAACGTGGGAAGTTGTTAACTAATTCCTTTAAACTACATAAAGGTATATACTGAAGTTCAAAACACTGCTATGTATACATGCGAGGTGAGTTTGATTAAATCCCCGAAAAAAAGCACAAAACTCGGATATTGTATACATATACCGCAAGTGATAAATCAGAACACATAAAAGAAAAAACATTCTGAAAAAAAAAAAACATTTTTTTTTAAATTGTGAGTTTTAAGCCATTTGCAAAGCTTAAAAGGTTCTCCCAAACCAACGCGATTAATCGCCGTGACAAAAGAAAACAACAATAACAACACGTGGTTGTCAAACAAAACAACACGTTGTTGTTATTGTTTTCTTTTGTCACGGCGATTAATTGCGTTGGTTTGCGAGAGCCTTATTTGTGTTTTTTTGTAAGCCAAAATAAAGGTTATGACTCAGTTTTTATTTCTAGCCAAAAAAAAATTCGTTTTGGCCAAACCTTCCACATAAAAAAATTACTTTTATTATTTTAATGCTTGAACTACTTTACCAATGATCATTGATAATTCAAAGTGATTTTATTTTGAAGTTTGGTCCAAAGTCAATTTTTTTTTTAATATGTCTGTTCCTTTACTTTGAAACTTTGTGATTTTCTGTGCATTTTACAGCCATTTTATTTTTTTTATATGAACTTTGACAGAACGTTGGACTGAAATTCACACAAATGCACAGAAAATCACAGAGTTTCAAAGTAAAGGAACAGGGCTAATATTATAATAATTCCAGTCATGGCCTATATCTTGGCATCAAAATTTTTATCGATTTGACTTCTATGTCCCAAAATCAACAATTAAAATTTTCAATGATGGGTTTCAATGATAGCTATAACTGGCCCCTGGGCTATTACTTTTGAACCAGAATTTATTTATTTTGACATCCTATATGTATGAATAACATTTATTTTGGAGCGCAAAAATCAAGCATTCGAGACTTGTGACGGATATAAATTGAGTTTAAATCTGGAAAAATCTCCTCCGGAGAGCAGTTTAATGTCGAATTCCTTTTACCAAGAATATTCGATTTTTTTTCTAAACAGAATCGAATTTTTTCTTTTAATACAAGGGATTTGTCCAGAAAAGTCGACTTTTTCTTCTGAACAAATCGATTTTTTTCTTAAAAGGAATTCGACATAAATTAATTTTGGAAAAAAAATATTTTTACTTAAATTTTTTGCAAAAAATGGCAAATGTAGTTAAAGCTTAAAGGCTTAACTACATTCAAGACTTTTTGCAAAAAGTACAAAAGTGAAAAACTAAAACATGAGCTAAAAATGCCTGTGTGCCAAAAAGTCTGCGAAAATAGTGTTTGATATGTCATTTCAGAATGATACTACACACAAAACACAATTTTTTCGCACACAGGCATCTCAAAGCAAATTTTTCACTTTTTGCCCTACTTTTTGCAAAAAGTCTTGAATGTAGTAAAGCCTGAAGTCTGACGTTTCGGAATGCAAAAAAATTGTTGGATGTGCAGTTTGCGCAGTAACTGCGCATCAGATGAATTTTGGAACTCAGCCAATGCCTTTAGCCATAGCATGGTATGGCACAATCTTTAAAAAATTGATTTCGACACAACATCCACTCCACAAATACATTGGAGCGATAGCGACACACGACTCTACAACACACCACACGAGACATGTGTGGATCCGGCTTAACACATTCACAGTAGGGAATGAGTTGGTTTGGGAAAGCCTTTATATTCCGTTGGTCGTATTAATAAACATTGTCTAACTTTAGACAGCTGTCCAAGTTTTTAAAAAACCTTTCTAATTTTTGCTAAAGTGATTTTTTGTTTTATCTTGCTTTAGACAACGTAATCTATTGTCTAAATATTATTAAAATTATTTATTAAATAAAGCATATTTCCGACTGTTTCGAAATACTTATGTCGAATTCCTTTTACCAAAAAAATTCGATTTTTTTTCTAAACAGAATCGAATTTTTTCTTTTAATACAAAGGATTTATCCAGAAAAGTCAATTTTTTCTTCTCAACAAATCGATTTTTTTCTTAAAAGGAATTCGACATAACACATATAAAACGAAGCAACTTGCTTGCCTTTTTCAAAGCCAGTTGAGAAGTACGTTCTTTTTCTTAATTGAGTGAACTTTCCTCGTTCTTTGTATTTATAATTCTTTCCAAATGGATTTAATTTTTCTGTTCAACCTATTTTGTATAGTAGATCAATAACATTTTTAATTTTTCCCTTGTATTAAAAGAAAAAAATCGATTCTGTTAAAAAAAAAAAATCGATTTTTTTTGGTAAAAGGAATTCGACATTAGTAAAAAATTGAAAGTGTATATTGAAACTTGCTTGTCAGTGACATTGTTTTGTGCAAAAAAAATCTAGTTTGTGCCTACACGGTGCCTCAAGAGTAATGACTTTTTATGAACCTAAAGGAGTATGAAAGAGACAAAACATCGGAGAGTCATGACTCTTGAGGCACCGTGTAAAAGTTGATCAAAAAACAATTTGTTTCACCACAGATATTTTTTTACCCGAAAAAAAATCTTTTTTTTCACCACAATAGTTTTTTTATTCAAAAGAACTGTATACTAGGCTTTAGACAAAAATCTAATTAATAAGACAAAGTTTCTTTTGTCGAATTCCTTTTACCAAAAAAATTCGATTTTTTTTCTAAACAGCATCCATTTTTTTCTTTCAATACAAGGAATTTGTCCAGAAAAATCAATTTTTTCTTCTAAACAAATCGATTTTTTTTTTTAAAAGGAATTCGACATTTGATGTAAATTCACCACAAGCTGAAACAAAAAAAAAAAAAAAAAGCTGGCAATGATGCTGACTGAGTTGCCCGCTATCTGCACCCGAGTTCCTGAAACATCTTAAAACAGTTTGATTACCACTGGAGGCACAGTTTCATTTCCTTTTCCTATTTCCCATTCAAAATAAAACCCAGTTTTAACGACTAGCGAATTATATAAACATAGCAAACATTACAACTAAATTATGCATAACAATCTTCTGGAAGAAATCAATAAATCAATCATCAAAACCTAGATTAACCTCGCACAAATTGTTCCCATTCAAATTTGTTTTCATAAAATCACTTCCATCGCAGGTCTGATTCTGTTCGATCTTCTTCACATCCTGAAATTTAACCTTCTGCTTTCCCACTCCAGGTACTCCAACTCCTGAAAAGTTTGCTTGAGAAGATTGGTTTGTTTGAATCTGCTGCTGTAGCATCTGAGCATAAACAAGCCGTTCGTGAAAGCCTCCAGTTAAAAATTGATTCTGTTGCACAATTGACGTATTGATCTGCGTTTCCCTGACAAACATATTCAAATATTGTGTCATTAGAAAGGGATTTGAACACATCATTGGTTGGACTAAGTTTGGGGTTTGATAAAATGGATAACCCCAATGGTTTGCAGGGTTAATCATGACTGGCACTTGGGGGCCACTAGAATTTGGATATTTCCCTGATGTCGGTAATCCAAATCCTTGATATGGATTTGATTTCGGAAATGAGGTAGGAAATTGTGATGTGACTTCCCCACCAAAGCAGCTTACGTCCATTGGCTTTGGAAACTTTATATCTGTGGGAAAGTCTAGAAACTGTTTTCCATATAGTGCATAGTTCTCTGCCGCCTGGAAGTGTTCTGGCGAACCATTTGCCGGATGTCCCATCGTTGAACAGAACATTAACCTATTTACTTCTTGCATGTATGGATCCTTGTACCGACATACTTTTTCAAAATTACTATTTTTCCTCTTTGTATTGCTGGAAAACGTATTATGTTCTTCTTTATTATTTCGAAAACTCGTATTTATGTTTTGAAAAGGCGACCGCGGAGGTAGTGGTGGGGCAGGTAACATTCCAATAATACTTTTTAATCCTGCACATAAGGGATTCTTTGAATCATCAAATTCTTCAGTTTTGTAACATTCAGTGGGTTCTAAGTGCAAAAGCGATGATACATTAATATTATAAATTATACATTTCGTTAAACAAAAATGTACCTACCTTCAAGAAATGACATCATACCGTTAATTAGTTGCTCTGTATTTTTGTGATGTAAATTGGATTCATTAGATTCCATACTTGACAAGATTGTTTCTTTTTTTGAATTTTGAAAACTAAGCAAAACCGCCTGCCTTAAATTTAGTTGAGAGAAGTACAAATTGTTTGGATGGTGGAGAAATTGTTGGATGTAGTTCAAATAGTAAGCAACATATCAGAAAAAATGAGTCCCATGAAATATTAACGCTATCCAAAAGGATCGAATTTATACCTCTAGTTTTTTCTCATTGTATTTGTATTTAATATTCGATTTGCCTATCAATTTCTAGTCAAACACTAGAAAGCGGATGCCTAAATGTTTTCTAGTTTATGAGAAAATTGAAAATAACGAAATTTATTTATCTACTTAATTAGTGGAAAAAGGATCTTTGGAACAACAAAATAACAGAAGGAAAACTAACTTTTGCTATTTTCAATTTTCTCAAAAACTTAAATGCATAGGCAACCGGTTTTTAGTGTTTGACTAAAAATTGGAAGACCATCGAATATTTAAAACAAAAAAACTACTCATTAACGTAAATTTAAAAAAAAAAAAGAATTCAAAATTTTAATTTAAGTTTAATTCATTCTAAATTTAGACTTATGTATATGATTTTTAGTTTTCAAGAATTATTTAAATAAATATTCAGGATTTACAGGTAACTTTGCAATAAGAATATCGGATTCTGAAGCAGGAACTCTGTACTGCGCTATAGGTTCTATAGGTTCTCGTTTTCGAGATGGTTACTAAGAACCAAAATGTTTTCATTACTAAACGATGCCGGTTGTTCGACATGTTGTTTATCAGTAGGGAATGAGCGCAGTACACACACAGGGTGGGGCAAAAGGTAATGAACCGGTTTTAAAAGGATGTAAAACAAAAACAATTCAACTTACAAAAATTATGTTTATATTGTTTAATTCAGTACAGAATCTTTAAAACTTAATGTAAAAAACTAGATTCTGTACTGAATTAAACAATATTAACATAATTTTTGTAAGTTTAATTGTTTTTGTTTTACATCCCTTTAAAACCGGTTCATATCTTTTGCCTCACCCTGTATTTAGCCCTATCACGAATTCCATCGTAATCGGAAACTTTACGAATCCCGAAAAAAAATCTATCACTGAATCCGTTCGTAATGGCAATTTGTATGAAATTTTCTATTACGATAGATTCTGTCATACTTTTTTCGGGATTCGTAAACAACTATCCGATTAGGATGGAACTCGTGATAGGATTGCCGAATCAAGCAAGTCGAATTTTAACAAATATTTCTTCAAAACTTCAAGTGTTAAAAAATATAATTTATTCAAGCGTAAAATTATCACACAACATTTAAAGCACTGGGACAAAGTTTTGCAATTAAAACCAACAAAAAATTGGTCCCCAAACAAATTTTAAACTTTTATTTTAATTCAACTTTCTATTCTTCACAGATGGCATAGCAAAATCCAGCTCCAGTTCCTGACACCTTACATGCTGTTTTCAACGGGACAAGAGTGGGACTGAACCTGACAGAGAGGAGTAAATTATTGAAAATCTGAATGACAAATTCTTTGGTGATCTTACAAATTATCTGATAAACCATTTCCACAATTGCCATGTTCATTCCAACCCCAGGTATATACCTTGCCATCGGTGGAAGACACTAGGCCATGCTCGGATCCCAAATGCAGCTTTTTTGGAACAACACCATCGGGAAGACTCAATTCTACCGGTGTACGGATGACATCACACGCTGGTCTTCCTAATTGTCCATAGCAATTTCTTCCCCAGAGGAAGACTTTGTTGTTCTTGGTAAGAACTCCATTATGTGTCCATCCAGCAACTAATTGCTTGACATCATCCTCAAATTCGAAGCAATTGGCCTGGCCGAACTTATTTTCCCCCAATGCAAGTACACGTCTCCTGTTCTCCGCCAGAATTAACAAATGGTTTTGTCCGCCAGCGATGTCGTCAATTTTAAAATCACACTGCACCCTCAAAATGCCCTCCATCCGATTGAACGCCACCTGGGTGATTTTTAAAGCCGGATGGGGGTCGTTTGCTCGCAAACGACCAAGTATGTAAATCCGATTGTCTTGGGTGAGGACACTACAGTGCCTCAAACCAAATGTAACCTGACGAGGTACCTCACCTCGTGGCAATTGCAACGCCAGCGGGCGACGGACGGCTATGAATCCCCGCTGGCATACGCCCAACTGTTGGAAGGCATTAGAGCCCCAAACGTACAAACCTCCATCGGATGTTATTGCCCCTGATAGATCCCACCCACATGCGAAGGATTCGATTGTACAATCCTTGAAGAACTCACTTGGTATTGCAGTGAATTGGCTTTGGTTATCGTCAGGGTGGTCTATGCCCAGTTGGCCACGATTATTCCATCCACAGGCGTGCAGGCGACCACATTGATCTAGGACAAGGGCATGTCCACCACCCCCTCGAATTCCCCGAACGGCATTGACATTGAACGAGAAACTTGACAATTGTTGTGGGGTAGAGCACAGTTCACTTTCAATTCCAAGGCCAAGTTGACCGTGGGAGTTGGCCCCCTAGTAGAAGAAATACACGCGCATGAGGACAAATAGTTACACTCGAAAGAACTCACCCAAGAGTAAGCAGTCATTTAACAACCACTAGTTGAATTCTGCGAAGTTAGTAAGACAATTTCAATAAAAACATTTCAGTCTGCTGCAGGAGTAATTGGAACCGTCACCTTTGTGGACAAAACACAAACTGTTTGTTAGAGGAAAGGATTTCACGGAATTTCATCAAGAATTTGCACCTCCACTTTTGTTGGTTATTCATTTTAGTATGTTGTCAACAAAAATAATCAGGTATTTTTTTGACGTTTGGGCTGTCATGGCTTTATGACGTTTGAGAGTACTGCCAGATTAACTTTAACTGTGGTGAATATTGCATGTTGGATTTTGTTCTTGGACGGGTATCCATCCAATATCCATATAATAATCGCAATAGATTAACAATAGCTGCGCTTATATTATCTACGGATCTGGATCAGGATCATCTCTTAAAATTAAAACGATATAGACCACAATGACAGCAGTGTTATATGAACATCTCTTTTTTACTTACGTTTTAATTATTTTCAGTTGTCTCCTGTCTCTTTCCTTTACACTGTAATTAAAACTACCTTACCATAAAGGCCATCTGGATCTTTGAAATAAATCCAGATAGAGAGCAGGATCCCGAATTGTTTTTGTATTGCATGTAAAAAAATGATCCTGATCCAGATCCGTAGAAAATAAAACCGGCTAATGTATGTTATAGTTTGCCATATACGGAAAATAACTTCTAATGTGCTTTATTTTTCCCATACAAAATGTAAACAAACGTGTATTGTTGTTGTTGTTTTCAAAATGGATGAACGTCGCCAGTTGAAATGAGATTATATGGGTAGTGTGGGAAGGGTCTTAAGGGGCAAAATCAATTATTGATTGAAATGAAATAATTACTACGTTTATATTCAGGACCCAGAGCTCGAGTTGGATTTGTGTCGGATTTTCGACCCAGATTTTTCGTTCACAGATTTGAGAGCTCGATATTGAGTTGAATTGAAATGGTGTCGAGATGACATATGGTGTTTCTCAAGTTAATTCCTCAACCCAGGTTCTTAGCACAAATTTCAACTCGACTCCGCTCCTGAAGTGCAGTCGAGTCGGTTCAAGCTCATTTCAACTCGATACAGGTATACAAAGGGTCTAAGTGAGCTTCAAGCTCGCTTAAATACCACATGGAAACGTAGTAAATTTTTTAACATAGAAGTATGTAGGTATTATGCGCGTAGTTAGAGGGGGGCAAGGGTGGGGGCAATTCTCCTCCTAGAAAAATTCTTGCCCCTTCCTGGAAAAATCGAAAAAAATTAATTTGCATTAACACCTGAAGGAATTTTTCCTTGATAAAAAAAGTATCTACATTGAACTAATTGTCCATCTTAGGCCGTGTGCGAATTCAGTTAAATTCGCGTTAAATTTTATCCGAAGATTAATTTTTGACAGTAGTGAGGTGAATCTGTACGTAGAAATGTCAAAATTTAATCTCGGATAAAATTTAATCGAAATTTTAAACAGATTCACCTCACTAGTGTCAAAAATCAATCTTCGGATAAAATTTAATGCGATTTTAACTCAATTCACACACGGCCTTAGTTTGCTTAACCCAAACTACCAATTTTACTTCGAAGTTACAAATGTCAAAGTTCATTTAAATAAAAAAGAATTAAATTAGACTAAAATTGGTAATTTCGGAAATTCAAAGAACATCGGACATTAAATTTATCTTTTCGCCCTGACATATCTAGGAGAAGTTCATGAAGAGTAAAGACAAACAGTAACCAAATATTATATACAGTACGCTCGTAGAGTATCTAGTTTGGGATAAGTTTGCGAACTTTTGACTTTGAAACCGGATTCAAAGTTTCATTGAAGAAATTTTAATTGGATTGTAAAGATATCTACATATTTTGTTTACTTATATGTATAAACAATTAAAAATTAATCAATATCGACAAATTTATTGGGTGAGTGTAAGCAGGAGTGTGGATGGAGTGAAAAAAGAGTGCTAGGAGTGACCAACGGAAAACGACAATAGAAACCTAACTACTTTGATAAATGGAACTTTAACACGTCAAACATTTCAGTTAAATTTCACAATTTAACTATAAAATTCAAATTTACTGTCAATGTATGAATTTCTATACAAGTTCGCATGGGAATTTTTCTTTAAAATTGAAATTAAACAAAAATTATATATAAAGTTTCATACGATTTCTATGCGCAGACTTGCCCTCAAAATGATTGCGCGCATTAGCCCCAAACGAAGTTTTTTTCTATTTTAGCTAAAAATTAAACAAATGAATTATAAAAAGAAAACATTTTTTATTGAATTATACTATATAAATTATACTATATAATGTTTGCATCAAATTTAAACTAAAATTGCATATTTAAGGAAATTAGTGGCCTATATCTTTAAATATACAACACGGTTTGAAAATTACGAAAAATTATAAGAAAAGTAAAGTTTTTTTTAATTGTCTCCCATCAGCACATTAAATAAAATATCTGCTTAGATACAACTGATATCGAGGGTTGAAAACCTCCTTGATTGTGCATTTTCACAAATTTGAACTTCACCCCTCTCCCTTTTATGTTTAGTTGAAGGTATTTGATTTTTTATGCAATTAATAATTTTTTGAGTTTTTTTTAAAATCTATAGAGAAATAGATCTAAAATATTCCAACGATTGTTTAAAAAAATTGGGTGAATAATCAATTTTTTGACTTAAGTTCGATAGTAAATTACGTAAAAACAAGTTAGCTTCAACACCGCATAAACGTGGTACTTATATAAAGTACACACAAGCAAATAGAAGAGAATGTTGAAAACCCAACAAAAATTTTGTAACGTTTGCAAAAACACCCCGTACCCCGTAGGTACAGCCACGTTTTCGAACTTTTGGTCCGCTGGATGGTTGCCCTCCCTAGAGAAAATCTCTAAGTACGCCAATGGTAAGTATGTATTTGCATCTTAGGCCGTGTGCGAATTGGTTTAAAATTGCGTTAAATTTTATCCGGAGATTAATTTTTGACACTAGTGAGGTGAATCTGTACGTAGAAGTGTCAGAATTTAATCTCGGATAAAATTTAATCGTAATTTTAAACGAATTCGCACACGGCCTTAGTATGTGAAATAGAAGATTAACGTAAAACATGTGAACAAAATATAAAGAAAACTTAAATAATTAATAGGTATGGTAATTTTTTCAACACATATAATTGAACAGCTTGTTAAGAGACACATTTATAATTCACTTAAAATTTTATTACTATTATTGCTAAATTTTTTATTCTTTTTTTTGCGTTTTTGAAGCTTTTCTTAGCATTCTTTGGATACAAAATAAATTTTGTAAAAAGTACAAAAAAGATAAAAAATAATTTTCGGCATTATTCGATTCTACAAAACAAAAAACTTTCACCTTAAAAAATAATTTCATGATGTATGTACATATATAAAAAATTCAAAAATATTTTTCTCTGAAAAACTTAAGATCTTTGACACTGCTGCTTAATCAATCTTGTTTTATGGTGCTTAAGTATGGGGCTTCAAACGATTTGAACAGGTTGAAAAACTATTCAGATTTTTCATAAAAAAAATGTTATATCTTCCCAGCGACACCCCTAACTTAACTATATGTTGCATTTGGAGACTGGCCTTCACTCTCAATTTGTTCAAACACTTCGGCTAAATTTTGATTATATAAGAAAAACGCTTAACCTGCCTCGATCTAGATTGACACGTATCCTTGCGGAGGAGACGTTTGCGCAAAATGTGTTTTGAAAGCGCGAGTGAAGGGGCCTATGTATTCCTATGGGAATGCTCAAATTCCTCTTTATCGGACTTCCATGAGAATATTTTAAACACTCTGAAAAGTTTGGAAAACTCAAACAACATTAATAGTGCAAGAAACTCACAGTTCCATGGTTCATACCCTTTTCTAGACTACAACATTCAGCCATACTTTGTCGACCAAAATTCCTCCTATTTCGTAAGTTTAGTTCTCAGAGCTAGGGGTGGGCTCCTCAATATTAGTGCTAAAGCATTCAAGAGCGATACAGTTGGTATTTGTACAATCAGTTTTCAAAAACTCTAGACTTATATGCTTTGGCAAGAGTGTGCTGTCCATAGACGAGTTTTATGAAATTTTATATGGTAAACATTCTCTCTCCTTATACAGTTTTTTGAATTATTGTTTATAATATAGAGATTTATTATTAAATGAATTTTGTTAATAAATTATTATATTAAGCAATGAAAAAAGGAATACAAAATGTACTAAATTATTGATGTAGGTACTAATTTCATAATATTATTTGTATTTTATTAAAGCCAACCTGACAGACAACATTAAGTGTTATGTCAATAATACTGTAATATTTACATTACATATTGATTTTTTTGCGATATATTGTGCTAATATTATATACAATCATGAACTTTTAATAAAATCTTTCTAATCTTAATCTACATACTTTATTAAGGGCCATTTGTTGAAACGAAACTTAAATATTTAAGTTCAACTGTTCAACATAAAGCGCTTTATTTGACAGTTTATGCTGAGAAAATTGTGAATTACTATATGAATATGCTTAAAATGTTAATCGCTCTTTTTGTGAAGGTCATAAACTGTTTGTTACGAAAAATATTGTAAACAAAGTAATTAATATGAATATTGTAAATAAATTAAAATAATTGTATACCTACATACTATTAAAATAAAATTGTATACATTTCAGAATAAAAAGAGGCAGCTACAAAACGCCTAGAAGAATACAACAAATTAAAATGCCACGCAAATGGCAAACACAAAAATTAACCTTGACTGCAGGTTATTTGTAACAAACACTATTCGTGCTTGGAGTTAAAACATTTATTTTTTGGGTAGAAAATAAATATTGTTTATAACAAGCACTTGCAGTTGCAGTCAGTGGTGTCGTTTTAGAAATGGCCAGAGCAGTATACATTCAAAAATGTTTTGTATAATCTTAGAGCAAAAGCAATACGCAGAAAAATTTTGTTTTAATATTTTTTTTCATTAAAAAACAAAAAAATAACTTAAGTTATAAATAAGCCTTTTCATTTAAGTATTCAGAAAATATTCATTGAAAGTACAATTTTATGAATTAACGTACATTTTTGTAATAAAAATATCACACTTCAAATACAATCACGCTAAAAATTTAATAATTCACCTACCGCCGTTCGCTATTGATGAACACAGCTATGTTTTTTATCGACTTAGAGTGAAAAAATGACTTTTCGTATGTAACTATGCTTTCAGGTATTTTTTGTTATAAAAATAAATTTCTACATCACATTTTACAAAAATTTTGAAAGTATTTGAGGTCTGAATTTTGAATTGGAGTCAATTTTTATCGAATTTTCTCCTTTGAATCATGGTTGTAATGGGAGTTGGCATGATATGGAGTTTATGACCCCCCCCCTGGGACATATCCATTAGCCTATTAGTACTGATTAGTTTCATAGAAAAAGAGACTGCATGCAAAAATAACATTATCTAGAACTTGACCCTGCCCTGGGCCATATCAAAAACACTATATCTAGAACATTGTTAAAGATTTGCTGCTGTATATGTACCTACCTACTTTGTTTTTATTTTTACCAAAATCCACAATCAAATATTTTATAAATTTGAACAAGGAAGAACATTGTTGGCTCCTTAAAAAATTCTCAAAACAAGAGGGTTCGACTTACGGTATATTTGTTTACCGAATTTGGTGAGCATGGTTTTTGTATACTTAAATAATAAAAACAATAATAAGCCAATTTGAGAAGATACGAATGGGTTTGCAAAAATAGAATGTAACAATTTTTACAAAAAAATAAATGAGCTTGCAAAGATTTTTCAGTGTTGCAGTCAAATACACAGTGAAAAAAAAATGGATTCGTCAATTATTTAAATGTTGTTTGCAAAAAAAGCGGAGAAAAACTGTGTTACCGGCGCTGTGTTTTTAGGTGCTAGTTATAGCTATCACTGAAATTCATCATTGAAAATTTTAATGATTTATTTCAAGACATAGAAAGCAAAATCTATAAAATATATATCGGGCCAAAAAAAATTTTCAGTTCGGCCCAACCTTCCACATAAATTGATTTTCATTATTTCAATGATTGCACTACCTTATCAATGGTCATTGAAAAAATAAAAATTATTTCATGAGAAAGGTTGGGCCGATTTTAATTTTATTTTTGGCCAGATATATTAATTAAGCCATAAACTTTATTTTGTTAGCTTGTGCCCTAAGGTAGATTTATTTTAAGCCTAAAAAGTAATTTGCATTGCAAAAATCAATCGAACTAAGGTGTCATCGACAAATTCGTTTTTAACAAAGTTCGACAATAAAGTTTTAAAATACAATTTTACCGTTGCGTTGAAAGCAAGATGTAAATATGGGGTTCTTCTGATTAATACTCTTCTTCTGATTAATACTGTTGATTTAATTTGTTAATTTTAAAATATGTATAAGTATAGGTACTTATTATAAAAAATTAAAATATAATTTCATTCCATTGGCCCAGTTTTTTTTCGTTAGATTTATTTATGAAGATTTATTTGTAAACAACGAATTACAGAACGCAATAGAAAAAGCAATACAGAGAGCAAAATGCAGTACAAAACAGAAATGACAGTACGGCAGTACGCACCACCCGAAAGCAATAGGGGAGAGGGGGGGTAGTTTAGGACGGGGGGCAGTTTTTTAATAGAATTTATTAGTTTCAAAGAAACTCCTATAATATACAATAAAATTATATTAACATATTATACAATAAGTATTTAAGACGTGATTTTATAATATTTTAATTTGTCAAATTTTTGACTTCACTTGGAAGAAGATTAAACAGTTGCAGGCCTTTGTAAAATAAGTTGTTCTGAGTATGACTTCTTTTATAAAGCGGTAGTCGAAAATCACCAATGTTCCTCAGGGCATATCTGTTATTAGAAATATATTGTACATTGTTCTGTAAATAAAGGGGATATAAATTTAATTTTATTTTAAAAATCATAACTAGAACATTAAATTTAAGTCGTTGAGTAACATTTAACCAACTCAAAGATTGTAACATATCTACTATTCCAGTAAACCGACCACACTTTAAAATAACCCTCATTGCTCGGTTTTGCAGAATTTGCAATTTATTCTGTTTTTGACTGGTGCACATGTAGAGTATGGAAGAACAATAATTGAAATGCGGGAATATCGTTGTATTATATATCGTTAAAGCACAGTTTTTTGTTATATTTTTTCTTATCCTTGAAAGGAAACCTATTTTTTGTGATAGTTTTGCACATAATTTAGATATATGATAGTCAAATTTTAATTTATTATCAATGTAAACAGCTAAATATTTTATTTCATTTACACGACTACATTGTTTTTTTGTATGTTTACACTTAAATTTTGACCGCTTATACACATACATTTAGTCTTTTGAATGTTAACCATAAGCTTGTTCATACACAGCCAGTCAAACATTGTATCAAGATCTTGTTGTAGCATAATCTCGCACGTACTAATATTGCTACCACTAATATATATTAAAGTATCGTCAGCAAATAAACATAATTTAGAATTTGTTAATGAATTTCCAATATCATTTATATAAATAAGAAATAGCAAAACACCCAGAACTGATCCTTGTGGAACGCCGCAGTTTAAGACAACTTCAAAAAAAGTACTAAAATAAAAACTTTTTAACACTTTAATAAAATTTTCCAGTGGCAACTCCACTTCAAAGAAACATCTGATCGATATTGAAACGATACAAACTTAAAAAAAAAAAAAAAAAAAATTGTGTTTCCAGACGACGGACGGTTGTAAATTTTTTTATTCAAGTTTAAAGTGTTTAACTATAATGTTTATCTGTGCTGTGATGTTTTTCTACCAAAATATTAACAATTTAAATTGTTTAAAAACAAATATGCAGTTTTTAGTTTTTTATCCCTCTCGGGGCACATTTGGACAATGCACGTGGGGCACTTTTGGACATGTTCTAAACTGCCACTTTTTATCGCTTTCAATAATCCATTTCGGTAATTTGTGTAAAGTGATTGTTTTTCGTATTATTTCTTTAGATTTATCTCTACGATAATGGTCAGAAATAATAAGAAAAAGAAGGAAACCGCTCCTAATGAAGCCGATTTGCTAAAAGTCATGAAACTTGTTTTGGATAAAACGAGAAGAGCTGCGGATTCTTTTGGGGTTTGTTTAGTCAAATGTTCTTCGGAAAATAAAAACTTGTCAACCAATTTTGTGGCAAAATTCTTGAGAAATGTGATGATTTTTTTAACGTAACATTTTTAAAAAAGAAGCCCGGGCTTAACAAATTTTATTTTCCTGAGAAAGAAAATAAGTGGCCAGTTCCAGCTGTTAATATCATTTCCAAACTTCCAATACCGAATGATGTAGGTAGTACTTCCCGTATGTTCACTTTTAATTTTGATTTTTCGACCTTTAAACTAGGGTGACTGAACTTAATTTAATTATTTATTCATTTGCATATGAATACTAATGTCATTAATTTATTCTTTTTTTTTTTTTTAATGAAATTGAGACTTCAAACATTGAATTACATATAAAACTCAGAGTCCAATATTTTATTTATTTTTATATGATGTTATGTTTATAAATAATTTATTTTTTGTTAAATAAATACATAAAAACTACTTGGATGCGTTTCTTTTTAGACATTCCAAAACTGCCCCATGGCTGTCCAAAGGTGCCCCCCAGGGGGGCAGATTGGGACACTTTTAAGAGTTTATTGAAATGAGAAAAAAATATGTAAATTATACATTAGGGTGTCCGTTATTTCCCAAACTCTTTTTTTTTGGATCGGCCAAGTTATAAATCGAAAGTTTATGCGCTATGAAAAATGTATTGACCAAAAAAAAATTTGTGCGATGTCATTAACCCGTGCCTGCAAAGCCATACATTTCCCATACAAATTTGTATGGAGATTTTGCACTTTTTACGTTTTATTTTTTTTCTCTCGAAATAATGTAGCTATTCTTAATTTTTTTTCTGATTATTGTTTTTCAACTATTCCTTTAAAAAACCACATCCAAAAATCTATGTAGAAAGAAAAATTTATAATTTAATTCGAATTTTAAAAATTCACTAATTTGTACTTTTCACCTTTTCAGCTTTTATTCTTTTTCTCTGAAACAAAACAAGCTATCCCAAGTTTGTTTTTTGATTCTTATAAAATAATAAAGCTTTTAATAAAAAAAAATCAAAAATTCTGAAAAACAAAGTCTTATAATTTATTTTAATTTTTTAAATTATTAAATATTTAAATTTCTTCCCCGTTTTTTGAGTTAATTAATTTTTTTCTTCAACTACGGTAGCTGTTTCAATTTTTTTTTATTGTTTCTTGCATATGAATAGTTCTTTTAAAAAAACACACTCCAAAATGTATGTAAACATTTTTTTTGTATTTATTTCGATTTTTTAAAAAATATCAAATTTTTAATTTTTACCTTTTTTGATACTTAACGGTTTTTAATCTTTTTTTTTAGTGTTGCTATATAATCTAAATTAATTTTTTATAGATACAAAACTTACTGGTAATACTAATAAATTTTTTTTAATAAAAAAATTCAAGTAAGAACTGCCTCCGTAAACAACAGCAAAACCAATTAAGTGCAAATAATAACAGACAGCACAAAAGTTGTTTCGTTGTTGTTTACCGGATGTAATGTTTGTATGTTTGCTTTTGAATGATATTACACTACACAAGGGAATCTTTACTGCGCTGGCTATAAAATTTTCCAATAAAACAAGCCTCATATTTCTTTGCATAAAATGATGTGGTTTAAAATCAAAAACACCCCTTGTTTCACCAGGGGCCAGCAAAAATAATCTTCTGCACGCCGTATTTAATCTAGCACTGCCTCTGAATAAAAGATGAAACTCAAAAACAGTATTTAAATTAAGTGGTAAGTGAGTATAAATCCAAAAATCCCAAGACTACAAAACAATTACTTACAAAAAACTATGGTCCTCGTATTTTTTTTTAGCATCTATTAGTATTACCAATATATATATTATCTATAAAATATGAATATAGATGATATAGCAACACTAAAAAAAAGATTAAAAACCGTCAAGTATCAAAAAAGGTAAAACGTAAAAATTTTATATTTTTTAAAAAATCGAAATAAATACAAAAAAAAAATGTTTACATACATTTTGGAGTGTGTTTTTTTAAAAAAACTATTCATATGCAAGAAACAATAAAAAAAATTGAAACAGCTACCGTAGTTGAAGAAAAAAATTAATTAACTCAAAAAACGGGGAAGAAATTTAATAATTTAAAAAATTAAAATAAATTATAAGACTTTGTTTTTCAGAATTTTTGATTTTTTTTTATTAAAAGCTTTATTATTTTAAAAGAATCAAAAAACAAAATTGGGATAGCTTGTTTTGTTTCAGAGAAAAAAAAATAAAAGCTGAAAAGGTGAAAAGTACAAATTAGTGAATTTTTAAAATTCGAATTAAATTATAAATTTTTCTTTCTACATAGATTTTTGGATGTGGTTTTTTAAAGGAATAGTTAAAAAACAATAATCAGAAAAAAAATTAAGAATAGCTACATTATTTCGAGAGAAAAAAAAATAAAACGTAAAAGTGCAAAATCTCCATACAAATTTGTATGGGAAATTATGGCTTTGCAGGCACGGGTAAATGACATCGGACAAAATTTTTTTTGGTCAATAAATTTTTCGTAGCGCATAAACTTTCGATTTATAACTTGGCCGATCCAAAAAAAAGAGTTTGGGAAATAACGGACACCCTATTATACATATTCATTTGGATATCATATTAAAAGGTAGCACAACAAGTAACAATAAATTTTAAGATTCGAAAGGATACTCCGCTTTTTAAGGGATCTAGAGCGATTTATGTAAAAAGTGTCCAAAGGTGCCCCCTCTCCCCTATATGTATTGCTTTTGCAGTACTTTCGACAGCACTGGTTGCAGTTCGAAGGTTTTCTTTTTACAGGCAAGATTAAAAGGTTTCCATTTAATGACCTAAAAAATTGGTCACAAACAACTTAGGCGCTTGGTGGCTTTTATCACTTGTGGCAAACAGTTTTTTCCTTGTGGAACAGAATTTTTTCTTTCAGTGTAAGCGTTTAAGTTGAACATAAATATTTATGTGTCGTTTCAGCAAATGGGCCTAAGTAGTATTTTTACATTGAAGATTTCGAAAAAATTGAAAAGTTTTGAATTTTAAAACTAATTTTGCAAAAACCGTTCACCAAAAAAATGAATTAGACCCCCCATCTATAGGAAAGATTTTTTTCTTGTTTCGATCAAACCTACATGCTCAAGCTTTTTTCACACTACCTAATGGCTTATGCGAATGACCCTGTACCTATAGTAGTATAACCTGCCTAATGAATTAATAATTATTTAATAATTATACCTACATAATAATATGTACTTCTTAAAAAGACCTATCTACCTATTTCATATTTTTTTATTTGTTCAAAAGACATTTTTTTAAATTAGAAATGTAGACCAGAATCTACAATAGTCGAATAAATTTGTAATATAAACTTTGTGGTGCAAAACAAAAGGTACCTATATCAATATTTAATTTTTAAAGTCGTTTAATTCGGTTTTGAGAGAAAAAAAAATTAAAGTTTTTCGTAGCTAAAAAACAAATTTCAATTTAACCTTCCGACCACCCGACCTAAATGAAGTGCGGTTAGCGATAGCCAAGCTTAAAGCGTGCAAGGCTGCTGGTGTGGATGGCCTGCTAGCCGAGCTATTCAAGGCATGGGGAGATGACTTGGTAGGGAGTATACATCAACTTATCTCCAAAATTTGGTCGGATGAAAGTAAAGTATGCCCGATGAATGGAACCTCGATATAGTGTGCCCTATCCACAAGAAAGGAGATGCTCTGACCTGTTTCAACTACATAGGTATAAGTCTCCTCAACGTAGCATACAAAATCCGTTCATCTATACTGTGTGATCGCTTAAAACCGTTTGTCAACGATCTGATCGGCCCTTATCAGTGTGGTTTTAGGTCCGGCAAATCAACCGTCGATCAAATGTTTATACTCCGACAGATTTTGGAAAAAGAGAAGTTAACTATAGTTAACTTCGGTCGTTCCTTTAATTCAGAAAAGTTACTTCGAGTAACTTTATGACGTCATAAAATTGTTCCTAAATTCCAAAGTTAAAGTGTCAAAAAGTAACTTTTTGTAACTTTTTCCAACTCATCTCCTCGATATGAATTGAAAATAGTTGATCTGTCAAACACAGCTGAAATGCAATGGTGGATGTTTTGTTTAGTTTTTGCCCTTTTGATTTGGAATTGTTTTCAATATTTAAAATATGTTTTTATCAATTTATTCGATGTTTTTTGGCGAATTTGATTTTTGGAATAGTTTTCTTTTATTTTCTGATGCATTTTCTTTCTGTCGGCATTTTCTTCTTGTTATTTCGTCAATTTTTCATCAAAAATTCTGTGCCATAAGCAATGAAAAAAATTGCACTTATTTCTGTTCGATTTATACAAAACTTATGTGTAAAGAAATTTAATTCGGAAATAGTACACATGTTATTTTGAATTCCTAATAGTTATTTTTGCAAATAAATTTAATGCAATCACATTTTTTCTTGGTTATTCATTCCAAATACAATTCGATTTTTTTTGTCAACCCCTTTCGTTTGACAGATTAACTATTGCTAACTCTGGTCGTTCCTAAATGAAAAAGTTACCAAGAGTAACTTTCTTAACTATGGCACATCAACTTTTATTTTTGACACATTAACCATAGTTAACCACAGTAACATAAAAGAACGCACCTAAGTTGAACTGTCAAACTTACTTCTGTCAAAACCAAATTAAAACAAATTCAAGAAAGAAATTGTTTTAACTTATTTACCGATTAATTAACAATTTTACAATTAACCATTTTTGTAACTTAAAAAAAAAAAACCAAAACTAAAATGTTTGCACATCGTGGGTTCTGTGAAAAGAATGAAAAATCACACTTCATTGACGAATTAAGTGTAAAGGCTCTCCCAAACCAACGCGACACATTCGGTGCGACAGCGACACTTTCCGCAATCAAAATTTATTTACATGGCGATTAATGAGAGTCCCCACACTGCCGCGACGCGATTATTCATGTCGCCAGTGAATAATCTCATTAATCGCCATGTAAATAAATTATGATTGCGGAAAGTGTCGCTGTCGCGCCGAATGTGTCGCGTTGGTTTGGGAGAGCCTTAAGTTCTGTGAAGGTTTCTTAATCTGTATAATTTGAAGTTTTGTGTGGATTTGGAAACGAATGTGGGAATATCTGTTATATAACGACAACCATGCGAGGAATTGACTAACATCGCACTTCAAAACATAACAATAAAGGCTCAGCCACGCCATTAGTGCAATTAATCAAGTAAATACTCTGCAAATCGATAATCAATTGTTTGACATCACATGTCCGTTCTTAGCCAGCACTATCGATGGCCATCGAAAGTGGAAATATGAATGCGTTGACATTTAACGCCAAGTTGCTCTCAAGTCCAAACGAAAACACGAAAGTTGTTGTGGAATACTAAATATTTGACTAAAGGTCATGTGTAGTTAATTTGGAGAAGTGTCTTTTTCTAAAAATGGCTATGTTCCTAGGACTGGACTCATCACACCATTTAGCCACAAGTCTAGCTGATGAATCGGAATACGAAGCACAACATATGGAGAAGCGAATTTCGGCCTCAAATGCTAAAGGCTATTATTTCTAAAAATCTACAAACTCATTCTACTCATGTAAGGTTTCCTAAATAATCAAATTCTATTTTCATACTTTATTCTTGCAGATTCGCTTGAGCGTCATAACTGCTTCAAAACTGTTTGACGGTTTGACGTTGATCAAGTTCGAAGATGTTCTCATTTAATTTGATCAGTTCACAGCAAGACTTCATTTCGAAACAGATGTCCCAACATTAGAGCCATAAAGTCGCATTATAAGAATCAGCATGCTGCATACATTCTGGAAAGTGTTGATTTCTTTGGCAATCCTTGATTTTGGGAATGATCTCTCAGAAGGTGTTATGTACTAATTTTAGTTTAATTTAAGTCCAATTTGCGATTTCTCTAAACCGTTTCGAATTCGACCAAAAAACCAAAAAAAAAATCAATTTTTCGGCATTTTTCGATTTTCAAGCCAATGCCGAAATTACTTTTGTATGTATTTTTTTTCGATCTTTGTTCAAATTGGAAACGGTTTACAAAAATCGGAAGTAAGACTTAAGTAAAACTAAAAACCACTTCAATCACCCCAAAAAGACAAGTATTTTTTAAATTAGAACATTTTTTAGGCAACACTTACAAGAATTTCAAGAGAAATTCATACGAAATACTCGTAACCGTTACTTAAAAAATGCTTGGGGTGATTGAAGTGGTTTTTAGTTTTACTAAAGTCCACTTTGCGATTTTTGTAAACCGTTTCCAATTCGAACAAAGATTCGAAAGAAAATCCATACAAAAGTAATTTCGGCATTTGCTTGAAAATCGAAAAATGCCGAAATTACTTTTTTATGAATTTTCTTTCGAATCTTTGGTCGAATTGGAAACGGTTTACAGAAATCGCAAAGAGGGCTTAATTTAAACTAAAAACCACTCCAATCACCCCAATGAAGCAAGTAATTTTAAAATGAGAGATTTTTTAAGTAACGGTTACGAGTCTTTCGTATGAATTTCTCTTGAAATTATTGTAAGTATTACCTAAAAAACGCTCTAATTTCAAAACTACTTACCTCATTGGGTGGTTGAAGTGGTTTTTAATTTTACTTAAGTCATCTTTGCGATTTTTGTAAACCTTTTCCAATTCGACCAAAGATTCGAAAGAAAATCCAAACAAAAGTAATTTCGGCTTTTTATTATTATTTGTATTGTATTATTCATACTAGAATGTCAGTTTATTAGACTTGCCCATTCTTTATTCCGTCAATTTCATTGAATTTTGAACAACAAAAACAACTTAAAGGTGCTACCACCAATTGCTTACGAATTAATTTTAGGTATTTTAATTCGTTTTATTTTTGTTTGGCTGGAGATATACCTATTTCAAGGGGTGCTTAGCCCTATCATCAGTCTCCTTTATAGTGGTGCTGAGCTTTAATCCAATTTTATTTGAAAAACTTTCTACACACCATGCGGTATTTAAGCCCGCGCATCAGATTTGCTCAGTCTTCGAAGCTGGGTGGACTACGCACTCTGCTACTGCTGACCACTGACGTCACAGGTCGAGATGTGCTATTTGTTTATCAAATGCATTCGGCTTTTTTCGTTTTCAAGCAAGTGCCGAAATTACTTTTGTATAGATTTTATTTGGATCTTTAGTCGAATTGGAAACGGTTTCCAAAAATCACAAAAAGGACTTAATTTAAACTAAAAACCACTTTAATCACCCAAATGGTTCAATTATCACCTACTATTTTGCAAGTAATGAATTTTGACGTTTAAAATGAAAAAGTTAACGATTCTCATCGTTTCTCGACTATTTTTATCGATCCGATAGTTACAGAACACGGGTCCAGGAGTTTAAAATCGATACACACCATCATTTATCGATTTCAAAGTCGCATATGATATAGCGTAGATAGAAAAGAACTATAGATAGCCATGTCGCATCTTGGCATCCCTGCCAAACTCGTCTGCTTTTGCAGGATGACGATGCAGAAATCTTGCTGCTCTATCAAAGTAGTTAAGAACACTACCGAACTCTTTGATGTTGAGAAATAGGTATTAGGCAAGACGATGCGTTATCATGCAACCTATGCCTATGTTCTGTAACTCACATCGAAAAAATCAGTCGAGAAACGCTGAAAAATGGAACAAAACTCAAGTATTTTGTTCCAGTTTTCATCGTTTCTCGACCAATTTTATGCATGTGAGAATTACAGAACGTAGGCACTGTTTAACATCGTTCTTGAAGCAAGTCAACAAAAAAGGTACAATTTTTCAAAAGTCTGTTCAACTACTTGCTTATGCAGTTGATATTGATATCATTGGGAGAACGAATCGAGCTGTTACCGACGCGTTTGCAAGTATTGAAATCGGAATCACTTAAAGAGAATACTGCAATGGTCGTTAGAAAAAGTGGTTAGATGAGATAATAGTGGCCGTATTTATTATTGACTGTTTAAACAATGTCTAAGTTTATCGAAACAGTCAGAAATATTCTTTATTTTATATAAAAAAATGCATTCTTCAAAGTTTAGACAATCGATTGCGTCGTCTAAATATACAAAGTAAAATCACTTTAGCAACAATTAGAAAGGTTGTTTTTTAAAACTTGGACGGTTATCCTAAGTTAGACAATGTTTATTAATACGACCATAGAAGTTTAATCAAAACACATTTCCACTTTTTGCTAAAAGTCTTGAATGAAGTTTGTTTGTAATCCTCCCCAAGTTCCCTTTCACATAAAGGCTCTCCCAAACCAAAACGATTAATCGCCGCGACAGTAGAAAACAATAACAACAACGTGTTGTTTTGTGTGACAACCACGTGTTGTTATTGTTGTTTTCTTTTGTCGTGGCGAATAATCGCGTTGGTTTGGGAGAGCCTTAAAGAAGCAAGTTGCTGGAGATTTTTTTTTTTTTTAAATCTCTTGTACTTGTACCTTTTCTGTAGCTCCTTTTGAAGTATCTTGGTTGAATGCACATTAATGTAGTGTGAAATGGTATGTTAAAAAAATCTTCTTAAATCTTGTACCTGGGAGATTTTGTTTACTTCTCTTACTCGTTAGCCGTTCGGATTCGGCAATAAACTGTAGGTCACTAGGCCCTAGTTCTTCATGAGCTGAGCTGTTGTGCCATCAAATTTATTTATTTATTTTTATCTTTCTCTCAATAATGTCCGAAAATCATACTGAAAAGAAAAACCGATGAACAATGAGATGACGAAAATTCCACTTTGCCCCCCCCCCCCCCCCCCCCACTCCAAAAAAAAGAAGTAACATTCATAATAGGAGAAAGTTTATAACCACGAGTCGCAAAACCAAATAACAACCTCACAAAGCATTTGTTCCTGTAGATATCCCGAGTCTGACCCGAACGCCAAATACTTGAGTGCCTAGTTCGCATTACTGATCTGCAAGCCATCATCGAGACAGGTTGGAATATATCCAAATTTCAATAAGTTAAGCTCTTCAGCAGGTTAAAAGTTACAATCCAATGCCATGTTTGTGCCTTGACTATTATGGGAAGTGATCTACAAAAGCAAAACAATTCCATCGATAATATAATTATACAATGACAAAGCAATTGTATATAATTTAGGTTTCTATCTAAAGTCTCAACAATTCAAGTAAGGTACATCGACACAACTTTGTAATAGGTCCGAATATTTAGAGCTCTAGGGCAAACCGTGCGCAAGATCCCACGAGCTTCACGATTCAAACAACATCAACCTGTTTGGCTAAAACACTATTATTACTGTTATTACTACCTAGACTTTTATTGGAGCGATTATCATTTTACGAGCAATAACGACGATGAAGCCAACTATTTCGGAAGAAGAATGACCGTATAGTTGAGTACCTATACCCTGAACCTGTATACGCTATTGTGCTTATACCTACATACCAGTTTATACAATTTGGTCCAGTGATCGGTGCAGATTAGGTTGTATTAAAAAAGAAAGGAGACATTTGCAATGCTTTCATTTAGCGATTTTCTACTGCGAACGTCGTGCATATTCCAATTCCTATTTAAAAGAAATTTAATCTAATTATGGGGGGTCTTCCCAATTATAGTTTTACAATATGTTTGTCAAGAAAAGGTTCTGATATTGATTTGGTTTTGTTCTAGAAAACATCGTTGCTACATGAGACTGCTTTTATACGTTATCCACGAGAGTAGTAATATCGGATCCACAACTATTCATTCAGCATAATATTCTGCGATTTCGCATTCGTTGTGAGAAAGAACTACATAAAGAAAACATAAAAGCACTCTAGGGAGAGCTAAAGTCAAATGTGTTTTTGTTATTTAAATTTTCTCAAAATCTACATAACGTTTCACCAGTTTTTTTTTTTTGTTTTTTTTTGCTGAATATTATTGAGAGCAAAATATTAGGTTCGTTCGCGTACTCCCCAAATCTACGAATTTTTACGAATTTCTAAAAATTTAACTTTAATTGTGTTCGTGTACGCAAAAAATGTGTAGATTTTCGCAGAAGAGAGCGCTCCCGAGAGAGTAACTTATTTCCCCTTTCTGATCATTTCAGCCCAAAGAAATTCTTCGGGCAAAAATATGAGTTCCATCAAAAGTCACTTTGACATTTGCCAGAACATCTCCAAATAACCAAGTTCACTCTGTGGTATCAACTGGTGTTTTAATCGTGTTCCTTGTTCAAAAGTCACCGGAAGAAAAAAAATAGTGTAATATAAACTAAATACCTACTCGTAATAACTAAAAAAAAAAATTTGTTCAAAGCGTTCGTGTACTATTTCGCAGTTTTACTTCTCTCTGAGAGAAAGTACACGAACGAAGCTATTATGTACACAAAAAAAGACCATACGTACTTAAATAACGTATACAAAGTTTTAATCAAAGTCAATCAGGAGTTTATATTAAAATATTAAGGTATAGGTACATACTTGATTTTTTTTTTAAAGAAAATGGCAACGTTCCCCGAATGTTTTTAAACTTTTTTTTTTCAAACTTTGTATGTACATAAGTATTTCAGAAATGAAACATCTTGATTATTTTTTATGATTATTAAAAAAAAAACAAGCAACGGGAAATTATTAAACAATAACAGCCTTATTTATTAGATTGCGCTTAACAGACACTAAAACGAACCCCGCTTAAAGCCTAGTACGCAGATCGCGCTAAAATTTATCTTCCATACAAATTTTATCCAAAGATAAATTTTAGCGAGGACATTTAGCGAGGCAGTACGCAGTTCACGCGCTAAATTCAAAAAGTCTCCACTTAATTTAGCGCGCTAAATAATGCTCAACTCATTCTTTCACAGATAAATTTTGACATTTGTGCTCTTAGCAAACGATTGTAGAGATAAGAATTGTAGAGATAAAATTTAGTTTAGCTTGAACTGCGTACCTGGCTTAAGTGAAAAAAAAATTTCACTTAAGCGGATTTAAAAATTCCATTAAGCGGAGAATTAGTGCTAGGAACAATTGTATTTATCTTTAAATTATGAATATATAATTTTCTTTTTAATGAAATGTCAAAACACATATACCTCTTGAGCCATTTATAATGTTATTTGGATTTTTGTTTGAGAGGACAAAGCAATTTGTTTATAAAATGTAATTGTAAACGTTTGTGAAATAATCAGAAATTCAAATGTCATTTTCGTGGTGAAAATGGTGAAGGTGAAAAATACGGAAGAAACGAAAGATCTCTAGACCTTTGGCATGACTACGTTAGAAGAATTTGGAATAAATTACCTACCCAACATTTTGTTTTATTCAAATAAATAATTAATTATGTATGTACCTTGGTCACTTTTAAGCTAAAAAAAAAGAAATTCAAAAATAAGCGCCACTCTAAATCTGTGTGTTTTATTACTGTATGTGAGTCAAAGTGACATTTTAGTACAAAAATATCCTTATATATGCACTATAACTATATAAGTACTATAACTTTAACTACTTTCAGAATTAACGAAGAGCCAAGTGTAAACTTTCCCTTAGAGTAATTAGTAAAGATATCAACTCCCTACAATGGGGTTTCCGAGGGAATAGAACAAATTCCCGAGTGGAGAGGATGCCATCTCTCACTAAGTAGAGTATATAGGGAAAATGCTTGACAGCTAGAGTAGAAAGCTTTTGTACCAGAACTTTTAACAGGAGTTTTGATGCATTCAGCTCGCTATAAAAGGCGAGCTTTTGAGCGAATTGGACTTGGACAGTTTAATTTTGGAAGCGATTGTAGTTCTAAGTATCCGGAAGTGAATTTAAGTTGCATACTATTGATATTGATGATTAATCAAATATTTGAAGTAAAGTGTGTTTAATTTAAAAAGGAAATAATTGATGGTTGATAGTTAAAAAGAAATAGGTTTTATATCGAACCTTGGTAAAACGTTACATTGGTGTCAGAATAAGCGATATAACTTAATTTATCTCTGCATTAAAATTAATTAACTTTAAAATAAAATTGTGCGTGTGTTTTTAAATAAATAAACAGACAATGGGTAAAATTTTGAATGATTTAAATTTTATTGAACTTAAAGCAGAACTCAACAAACGAGGTCTTCCTACTGCTGGAACAAAAATGACCTCATTATTCGTCTGCAGGGACATTTAAGACAACAAGGTGAAAATCCAGACACGTTTATTTTCACAATTGAAATGGAGGAAGAACAAGTAAGTACCTACTAGTGGAGATATAACTAAAAAGATGGCTTAGCTGCTCGTCCAGTTCGAAGATGAAAGAAAAGGGCAAAAAAACTTTCTCAAAGAGCAAAGAAAAGAGCACAAGAATCTTCTCGAAGAGCAAAGAAGAGAATAAAACAATGAGCAAAAGAAACTTCTCGAACACATGGAAGAGCAAAGAAGAGAAAAAAATAATAAAGAGAAGAATCTTCTTGAACAAATGGAAGAGCAAGGAAGAGAACAAAAGAATGAACAGAAGAATCGTCTCGAACAAATGGAAAAACAGAGTGCTGAGCAAAAGAATCTTCTAGAGGAACAGAAAAACATCCTCGAAGGTAAACTAACTGTATTTGAGAACAAGTTCGTTGCTCTTGACAACAACACTAACATTCCTGCTCAACTTTTTCCCAGCCGGGAAACGCGTAATAACCAACTTCGAGGGGCAGCAGCTGGTTTCTGGTAGGTATCGATGGCCCCAGAACCACTATCCAGGTCTCACAGACTATAAACAAAACAACAAAAGCCTGATGGTGGAAGAAACATTAAACGGCAAGAAACACGTGTCTACAATGGACACAGAGGTGCCACTGCCTCCATTGTAAGAAGGGACTTAGTCAAGATGACATGGCTGCATAACCCCAGTAATTATCGTCTGAAAACTGCTACAGAAGAGGCCACAAAAGTGTACGGAGAAGTTCATTTTCCGATCCGTTTGGCAGAATTGGAGTTCTCACAACTATTTCTGGTAGCACATATATGTGTATGAGTGCACCATTGGTATCGATTTCGTGAAAGAATATGGAGTAATTGTGGATATCGGTACGCATGTTCTTAATTGCAAAAATTTAGAGACTTCTATGGATTATAGTGTTCGAAAAATCAACAACTCTAAGGACTGTCATCAAAGAAGATATGGAAAATGGGAATCTGTGTCCGCGATAACTAGGATCACAGAAATGGACACACAAGAGCCTGTGAACTCCGAAAAATTAATGGCCAAAATCCTTAAGTCAACAATCAACATCAGCTTAGTGTTGCTGGAAGCCTTCTTCATGAGTATGCTGACATATTTTCTTCACCCAACTTGTGCAGAATCGGATAAGAGACGCCAGACCGATACGTCAACCAGCAAGACGTCTCCCCTTAGCCAAACAAACCGAAGTTGAAGACATGATATCGAGCATGAAGAAAGATGGGCTGATCGAAAACTCTAAAAGCCCTTGGGCATCACCGGTGGTCCTTGTCAAAAACAAGGATGGAAGCACTCGATTTTGTGTGGACTATACCGGAGGCTGAAAGATGTGACAAAGAAAGACAGCTACCCTCTGCCCAGAATCAGCGATACTTTGGATGCAATGGAAGGTGCTCAATGGTTCTCTACACTAGACCTAAAGAGTGGATATATTGGCAGGTGGAAATCTAACCATAAAATCTGGAAAAGACGGCTCTCTCCACAGGAAATAGTCTGTGACAGTTTAAATTAATGCCGTTTGGACTATGCAACGCTCCGGCAACATTTGAGCGTTCGATGGAGTACGTTTTATAAGGACTAACATGGAAATCTTTGCCTGGTGTATTTGGACGATGTTATCGTGTATGGAAAAACCTTTGACGAGCATTGTGACAACCTAAGAATGGTATTCCGGAGGCTTCGAGAAGCACACTTCAAGCTTAGTCCGGACAAATGTGCGCTTTTCAAGACTGAAGTTTAATATTTGGGACACATCATCTCATCCCAAGGAGTAAAGACTGATCCTGAAAAAGTTGACACAGTAAAAAATTAGCCAATACCACAGGACAAACATCAACTTCGAAGCTTTTTTGGTCTATAGCCACGTATTATCGGCGTTTCGTAAAAGATTTTGCTGGAATCGCCAAAAGCTTGCACCAGCTTACGCTAAAAAGGGAAGCCATTCAAATGGTCGGTTGAGTGTGAGAAAATCTTTTCAGACCTACCCGACTCCAGGAAAGCCTTTCATAATCGACGCGGATGCAAGTAATGTTGGAATTGGAGCTGTAATGTCACAAGTCCACGACGGAGAAGAAAAGGTTGTCGCCTACTACAGTATGGTACTTTCGAAGCCCGAACGGAGTTATTGCGTGACCAGAGGGGAACTTCTAGCTCTGATATTGGCAATAAAGCACTTCCATAAGTATATCTACCTATATGGACAGAAGTTCCTTTTCCGAACAGATCATGGCGCACTTAACTGGCTTTTGAACTTCAAAAATCCTGAAGGTCAAGTAGCAAGGTGGATCGAAAGACTGTAGACTGATGACTATCAGATTCATCATCGCAGAGGAAAGTTGCATTCAAAGACCTTGCAAACAGGACTGCAAACATTGCACACGCCGCCAAGAAGAAAAGAAGATGATTGCCGTCGAACAACGAAGAACTTAGTCCCCTTTCACATGAAGATACTAGTCGCTGGAGATTTTTTTGACGTTTTCTTTAAATCTCCTTAACAATCTCTTGTACCTTTCACACGCAAGCAACAAAAACCCGGAGATTTTCTTTATTTTCCTTTTACACTTCCTTGGTTGAACACACAAACGTAGTGTGAAGAGAAACGTCAAAAAAATCTCCTGAATTTGATGACCGGGAGATTTCGTTTCCCCCTCTTTCCTGCCCTTCTCGCCAGTGAACTAATTGTTGCCGACAACTTATTTGCCTTGTGCGAAAGGGGACTTAGGACTGCCCAACAAGAAGACTCGGATTTAGAGCCCATTCCTGCGTGCAAAAAACACCTAGAGAAACCAAAAAGGGGTGTCATCTCAGACAGAAGTCCGGCTCTGAAAGCATATTGGGCACAGTGGGACTCGCTTCATGTGGAATAAAGTGTCCTAAAGGACTATTCACATGAGAGCGACTAACGACCGACAAATGAACAAATAAATGTAATTTAAAACAATTTATAAACCTAAATTCTTTACAAATACTGAACAAAATCGTAGGAATATAGTTTATTATAATGTTTAGTTACTAAATTGCTAAAACAAGATAAATTGGAGAAAACAAATTAGTCGTCGCGAATTCCAATTTGATTGTTACGAATTGTCAAACTCTATTCGCGTTCCACATACGATCCACAAATTGTTCGCGCGCAACTAACCTCAAAATCACTTCTTTTTTTTTTGGTGGTGATTCGCGACGAATAAAGAAAATCCATGTGAAAGAAATGTCAAAACGGACGAATATTCGTTCATTCGTTAGTCGTTGGTCGCTCTCATGTGAATAGTCCTTAAGGCGTATGTAAGTGCCAAAGGACGGTAAGTCCTATGTGATGCAGCTGGTCGTACCTCGGTCCAAGGTTAATGACGTTCTTCGAGAGATTTATGATGAAGCTTCTGGAGGTCATTTAGGAGTCAATAAGACCTTGGAAAAAATGCGACAACGGTTCTATGGGCTACATGCAAGGAAAGTGGAAAGTGGTGCCGATAATGTGATACTTGTGTCGCTAGCAAGGGTCCAGGTAGGAAGCTTCAAAGTAAAATGCAACAATAAAACGTGGGCACACCTTTTGGGACGATTGCAGTAGACGTCGCAGGCCCTTTTCCTGAGACTTAAGGGGCTAGTTATATCTATCATTGAAAACCATCATTGAAAATTTTAATTGTTAATTTTGGAACATTTAGAAAGTCGAATCGGTAAATATTTTGATGCCAAAATATAGGCCATGATTTGAGTTATTATTCTAGTAAAAAAAAATTGATTCCGGCCCAAACTTCGAAGTAATATGGCTTTAAAATTTTCTATGATCATTGGTAAAGTAGTTCAATCATTGAAATAATAAAAGTCATTTTAAGTGGAAGGTTTGGCCAAAATGAAAATCTTTTTCGACTAGAATAGTAATTCAAGTCATGGCCTATATTTTGGCATAAATATATTTACCGATTTGACTTTTTTAATGTCCCAAATTTTCATCATTGAAAATTTTTAATTCAGGATTTAGGGCACTTAAAAAGCAAAATCAGTAATTATTTTGATGCCAGTGTGAAGCTGACGACTCAATTAATATATATTGCGACAACCTTACACATAAATTGACTTTCATTTTTTCAATGATTGCACTACCTTATCAATGATCATTGAAATAATTAAAGTCATTTCATGAAAAAGGTTGGACCGAAATGATTTTTTTTTGACCAGATATATTAATTAAGTTAAAAACTATATTTTGGCATCGAAATAATCATAGATTTTGCATCCTAAACGTCTTAAAATGAATCATTAAAATTTTCAATAATGAGTTTCAATAGCTATAACTGGTGCCTAAGGTGCCAGTTATAGCTATCATTGAAATTCATCATTGAACATTTTAATGGTGTATTTTAAGACATTTAGGATGTAAAATCTAGGATTATTTTGATGCCAAAATAATGCTTATAACTTAATTAATATATCTGGCCAAAAAAAAAATTGATTTCGGCCCAACCGTTCTCATGAAATGACTTTTCTTTTTTCAATCATTATTGATAAGGTAGTGCAATCATCGAACTGAAATTTTTGTTTGGCCAGATGTATTTATTAAGGCATAGGCTTTATTTTGGCATCAAAATATTTATAGACTTTGCTTTCGAAATGTCTTGAAATAAATCATTAAAATTTTCAATGATGAATTTCAATGATAGCTATAACTAGCGCCTAACAGCGGAAACCGATACATCCTTGTAGTCATGAATTACTTCAGCAAGTGGCCTAAGGTATTTGTCATACCAAACCAAGAAACCAATACAGTTGTGGATGAGATTGTCTTCAATTAGGTGAGCAGAAAGCAGGTTCGGCGTACCTATTGAACTTCATTCCGACGAAGGAAGGAACTTCGAATCTAACATCTTCCAGGAAGTTTGTTCGCTCCTTGGCATTAAATAAATGAGGCAAACGCGCCGCCGCTTTATCCAAACTCTGATGGGATGGTTGAACGTTTCAACAGGACGGTAAAGGAACATCTATCTAGGTTGCCGGCGACTACCAACGAGATTGGGATAGACATACTCCATTATTCTCAATGGAATATAGGAGTGCAGTTGCAGTACATAGATCGACAGGACATACACCATCGAAAATCTTGTTTGGAACGACATTACGACTGCCTAGTGAAGCGAGATAACAACCACCTACGAAAATTCCCGGGGGGGAAATATTTTGACAACTGGAATAGAACAAATTTCCGAGAAGAGGGACTGCCATCTCTCTCTAAGTAGAGTATAAAGGAGAAATGGTTGACAACTGGAGTAGAACTTTCTAGAAAGCTTTTGTACCAAAATTTTTAAGAGGAGTCTCGATGCATTGGCGAGCTTTTGAGCGAATTGGACAGTTCAATTTCGTAAGCGATTGTGAAAAGTTCTAAGTTAAAAGTACATGGAAGTGAAATGAAGTTCCATACAATTGAGATTGATGATTAATAAAATGCTTGAAGTGAAGTAAAGTGTGTTTAATTTAAAAAGGAAATAACTGACGGGTGATAGTTAAAAAGAAATAAGTTTTATATCGAACCTTGGTAAAACGTCATAATACATACCTACGTTATATGATCAAGAAATATTATATAAAAATAAAATAAATTTGGTGGCACAAACGGCTCAGGAAGAACCAGGGTCTAGTGACTTACAACTCTCAACCATTCCTGTGTGCGTGGCTGCAGGAATGGAGGGGACCTACAGTTTAGTGCCAAATCCGAACGGCTAAGGTGAGCGGCACTTTTCAATGACAAGAGATACTCTTGGAGGATTTGTCATTTCCTCGCAAGAGGTGGTAGCTCCGAAAAAAACTTAAGGTGGAAGCGGCTGGTATTGAACTCCAGACCAATGGCATGACAGTCCAACACACTAACCATTACTCCACGGGCTACTATATTATGTATAAATTTATTAGCCTAGCTAACTACTCTAAAGATGAAACTCCCAAAGAAGTCTTCATTCAATCTTTCAATGAGCTGTTAAGTACCTTCCCTTCTGATAAATGGAATATTTTATATACTGACGGCTCCAAAAACGATGGTGCTGCAGGAATGGCAATTGTCAACAACAACGGAGTTCTTATATGCGCTGAAAGAATTTCACCAATTTTCTCGATAGAAAACTTAGCCAAATCCAAAGCCGCAGAACTTGCTGTCAAGTCAAACAAATGAACTCTAATATGCACTGACAGCCTCTCATCGCTCAAAGCTATAAGCAACATCAAACACCGTTCCCCCGTTATCAATAATATCCGTGAGAACATCATTTCCCTTGGTGATAAGTTAATTCTGGCTTGGGTTCCAGCTCACATTGGTATAAAAGGAAACGAAGCAGCGGACACTGAAGCAAAAACAATCTCTACTAACTCTAATGCAGAGATCCAAAAAAATTTGAATTAACTCTCATTTGTGAGCATGGGAGGGGGTGGTTGGCGATGCTTAGAGAAACGTACTATTTTTCTGAGCATATCTGGCCACCCCTCCCCCCTCCATTTATTCAAACACGATATTTTTTCTCCCTCTTCCTTTAAAAGTAAATTTATACGAATATTATTCTAATTTATAGTTTCTTTTTTAATATTAAGTAGTATTTTAGATAAATATTGTATATTGTATATATTACCGTAAAATGCCGAAATAATGAATTTCTAGAATTTGCCTGTAAATCATAGAATTTCTCAGCACCATTGGTAAGAATTGTTCTAGAATATACCGGTAAATTTTAGAATTTCATTATTTCAGCTTTTTACAGTAACATATATATTGTAATCACAGCAGAAAGCCTAAGATGCTCAAGCTGTTAAAATTATATTATTTTGTACATTTACATATGTAAAAATAATAAATAATAATAATAATAATATGTAAATTTAAAAAATCAAACCGTTCTGTTTCTTTTGATACCGAATGTAACAAATCTTAATTCAAATTTAAATAGTAATATCGTTTTCTACATTTTTATCATGAATATCAAATCAAATGATTGAAGGCAGTTATCTAACCTGATCGATCTAATAACTCTTTTTATCAATGTAGGTACACTTCTCAACATCCAACCATCTGAAAAATATATAGTTTAAACCAAAAAGACAATTTAATGAGTCGTCATCTGAAAAGAGATTACTTTTGGTATTGTTGATGCTATCACAATGTTTTTATCGTTTGAAGCTATGATACTTCTTCAACTATGAGTGTTTCATATGATTAAAATTCACTTAGCAGTAGCACTACGTTTGAACAAATTGAAAAAAGGGAGATAGTTTATTTTTATTTGTCCAAAAGCTAAAAGTGCCGAGGAGAAAGTGGCTTCCAGGACATGGTCAGTGGGTCAATCTCTTTTCTCGTCACCAAAGTTTTATAACAATTGAGTTATAAGTTTTTAGTATAGATGATGAGATATTAAATCCCTGAAGAACCTACTATAAGATCAATAGATGGGTGGCGGGATAAGGGAACTTCCGACTTACCAACCAAAGGTCTACAAGAAATTGACCTTATGTAATTTAAGAGAAGAGGGTTTATTCAACCTGATGGGATAGGACCATGGATATCATGGTAGCACGATTTTCATTTACCAAATGTGTTCGATTAAATAATAGTTTTTTTTTGTCCATTTGAATCTCTATGGATGGCGGTTTTCTACAGAGATTTCAGCGAATCCAATTTATTAACGAAAATCAACTAATGAAGCATGTGGATGTAAATCTTGCCTATATAGTAACAACATTGCTACCATTTTGAGGCTCAGGTTAGTAGGTATAGTTTTATAGGGAATTATGGTAAATTGTTGTTTACCATTTTAGGAGTAAAACATTTGATTTCGTAATTCATAGTCGTAATGGGATGCGGGATGAGCATGGGGGAACATTGAGATGATACCAATTACACCAAATATGGTGTGCGTACCTACCTATATGTACATATGCATATTCAAATTGATAAATGGAAGAGGATTGTTGTTGGATCAATTTTTATGGCCTAAATCTATAGATTTTGTAAGTTACTAAGATTTATATTGAATGGTTAACATGTGATACTGTTTTTTATTTTAATATATTTAAAAAATAAATGTATGAAATGCCAATCTTTGTTTTGCCATTTACATGGAATAATGATTTTTCCAGATTTTGCAAATATTTACAAAAAGAAGAGAGAAAAATGTAAATTATAATCCAAATGTTTATGAAGATAAAGAAATTTACAGATATTTCTATATAAACCGTCATCCAACTAATTAACTCGAAATAATGATGTAATAAACTCAAAATTATAGTGATAAATAAAAAAACCACTTTTTTGAAAATACAAGCGGAATAATGATTAAAAATTTGTTAGATTAGAGTTTAGAATTCTAATTTGTGGATCTCCAAACGTTCAAATTAAAATTAAATAATATTAATTTTTATATTATATTTTTTTTTATTGAAAAAAATCGACTTTGTTATCCGATTGTTTAAGAGACAATTACATTTATTCACCGAGTAGAGTATATGTAACAGACTGTTAACTGATGGTTGAAAAATCGCCCTTAATTCATATAAGGTGGTTAATAATAAGATAGACTTTCATTTTTGTGCGTGTGTTTTAGTGATACTTTAAGAAAATTTGTCACTAAAATTGAGACTGAGCAGGAGCACTCCCTGGCATTGCTGTTGTTTTCCAAATGCCAAGGGTTGGCATTAGCACTTGTCAGACAATTTTGGGAGCAATTTAAGAAGTTGAAGAGCCCTCCGGAAATTCAAAATATTTCAAAAAATATGATTTCAAATAAAAAGAGACAAATACATTTTTTTCTATGGGAACATAATATTTTTATTCATTTTTTAACAAAAGAAAAGACAAACTAATAGGGTTATCCAATGGTACAAAAACATCTTTTTTATCCAGAACTGTAGAAACATCCTTTTTTAAAATTTTCACCTTCCAATGACCAATAAAAATTGTTTTTTTTTATTTTTCGATCAAAAATCAATTTGGCAGATCTAGATTATTCGGAAATCTACCCTTTTTTGTATACCACAATACACCAGTACAAATGACAGCGTGCTCCATGAGCTCAGAATAAAATAACCAAGCAGACGAAGTAGAAAACTGAACGCGGCCAACTTCATACAATTTCCATGTAATTTGACAGATATGATAATTCAGTGCTCAACACACCTGATAATTAAATCGGAGTGCTCTGAATACACTCTGCTCAGAGTTTATTCCGTTCGCTCAGGCTATGCTCTGAACCAACTCTGATCTGAAATAAAAAAAAAAGTCTATAGCCGTGTTTTATTATCTGCGGGTCTGGATCGGGGTTCCTTTTTAACATGTAAAGCCTAGTACGCAGTTCGGGAAAAAATTTTCTTTTCATACAAAATTTTTCCCAGGACAAAGAATAATGGGCAAATTTTTATGGAGCCCAGGCGTAAAACCAACAGAAATGAATGGTATACCAAATGAAAGGTTGTTTTGTGTACATCATTTTTTACTATGGGGACAAAGCTCAAAACCGCCAGGAGCAAAGATAGAGCCAGTTGAATGACCGGATGTATAACTAAAATTATGTGCTTATTAATAGACTTAAACCTGAATTACATGTATATATTACTTCCTACAAAGCTGAAACTTTTGTAGCAGAAAGAACTATGATCAGCGAATATAAAAACCATAGTTTTACACTCCGACTCAGTCAATTAGGTCGATTTGGCCAGTATGTATACAAAACTTCAAAAATAAGGAACAATTCGATCTAACCGGAGTGTAAGACTTTAGTTTTTATTTCTGGAGATCATAAATCTTTCTGTGATCAAAGTTTTATCCTTGTCGTAAAAAAGATTTGCATACATCCACGGATTAATAATTAAATCAGATGGTAGATCTTGAGTCTATGAGTAACTATATACGAGTAAGACCAACTGAAATATAACGATACTAGAAATGTTTTTATATATATACAGGGTGATCGGTATAAGATGCACCAAACTGCTGGAGCGAGTAGGTTGGGTTAAGACAAGTAAAAAATCGCATGCGAGGGGCGGGTCTATTTCCCCCCGTTTAGGCAGGAGTGGCAATTTTCTAAAAAATTGACTTAAAACAGAAAAAAAATATTTAAAAACAGCAGTACACCTTAAAATGGCATGCTATACCTTTTTGGAAAGCCAGAAATCTCTTTGATTTTCATTTTAAATTAAGTTGTATTAGTGAACAGTTTTTGAAAAATTAACTTCCAAACTCGAAATTTTGAAAAAAAAAAAAATGAAAAAAAAAGTTTCAAACTAATTTTTTTCAAAACTATTTTTTTTTTCAAAATTTAATGCTCTTATTAATTTTCAATAAAAAACTGAAAACCGTATGCCAAAATGTCTTTTAGTTTTTGAAAAGGACGAAATGTTCTTTACTACTTAATTTGTAGAAATAAGATCTTTTGAACAACAAAATAACGGATGGAAGTCGAATTTAAGGAAAACTTAATTTTATAAATTTCAATTTTCTCAAAAACTAGACTACGTTTTGACATCTGGTTTTCAGTTTTTGGCTAAAAATTAATGGAAGTATTGAATATTAAAAATAAAAATACTACTAAATAACGGAAAATTTTGAACAAAATCAGTTTAAACACAATTTTTTAATTTTTTTTTTTTTTAAATTTAAGTTTGAAAATTAATTTTTTAAAAAACTGTTCACAAAAAGAACTTAATTTATAAACAAAATAGAAGCATATATTTTTGGCTTAACAAAAAAGTATAGCACGTCGTTTTAACCGTTACCGTTGTTTTTTAATAATTTTTTTTCTGTTTTAAGTCAATTATTTTAGAAAATTGCTCCTCACGTTATTTTCAATTTTATCAAAAACTAAAAGATTTTTTAGCATCTGGTTTCCTGTTTTTGACTAAAAGATAATAAAAGCAGTGAATTTTGAAAACAAAAATTATAGGTACTTAATTCCATAAAATTTAAAAAAAAATTAATTTTTAAAACTTTTTTTTCAAAATTTCGAGTTTGGAAATTAATTTTTCAAAAACTATTCACATAACTTAATTTAAAATGAAAATCAAAGAAGAGATTTCTGGCTTCCAAAAAGGTATACCATGGCATTTTAAATTATACCGTTGTTTTTAAATATTTTTTTTCTTTTTTAAGTCAATTTTTTTGAAAATTGCCCCTCCTGCCTAAACGGGGGAAATGACCTTCCCTCCCATACGATTTTTGTCTTGTCCTAAAAACCTACTCGCTCCAGCAGTTTGGTGCATCTTTTACCGATCACCCTGTGTAACATTTTCACTATTAACAGAATGAGCTTGAAAATCATTTTTTAGAAGGATGGAATAAAACAAAACAACTGCATATTAATATTTATCAATCGTTTTATTTTTGATTCATTATAGTTAATTCAAAATAATCAAAATAAAATACAGATTTTTCCAAAATGTTTGATTGTGAAAAAAAATGAAAAATGATATTCAACCTCATTCTGTTAATAGTGAAAATGTTATATATATATAAAACATTTCTAGCATCGCTATATTTCAGCTGGTCTTACTCGTATATACTTACTCATAGAGTCAAGATCTACCATCTGATTTAATTATTTATACGTGGATATATGCATATCTTTTTTGCTACAAGGATAAAACTTTGCTCACAGAAAGACTTATGATCTCCAGAAATAAACACTAAAGTCTTACACTCCGGTTAGATCTAATTGTTCCTTATTTTTAAAGTTTTTTATACATACCGGCCTAATTGACCTAATTGACTGAACCGGAGTGTAAGACTATGGTTTTTATATTCGTCAATCATAGCTCTTTCTGTGAAAAAAGTTTCAGCCTTGTAGGAAGTAAGATATCTATGTAATTCAGGTTTAAGTCTATTAATAAGCACATAATTTCAGTTATACATCAGGTCATTCAACTGGCTCTATCTCTGTTCTCCGGCGGTTTTGAGCTTTGTCCCCATAGTAAAAAATGATGTACACAAAAAAACCTTTCATTTGGTATAAATTTTATTTCTGTCGATCTTACGCCCAATTTGTCCATTATGCTTTTGTCTTCAGTGTTTTTCCAGGCAGTATGCAGTTCACGCGCAAAATTGTGACGTTTGTACCCGCTGTAGGGTGAAGTCTCAACTAAATTTTGCCAGGAAAAATAATGTTCGAAGCATTATTTTGCGGAAAAAATTTTGACAGGTTAAGCCTAGTACGCAGATGGGGAAAAGACAAATTTTATCTCGACAATTCTAATCTCGACAATTCTAATCTCTACAAAAAATCGATAAAAAAATCGCGCAAAATTAATGTTTTTCTTCTTTTTTTTTTTTTTTGTAAAATTATCGATAAATAATAGTTGATCGTGTTTATCGTGCAAAATTATTGACCTGTCAAAATTTTTCCCGTAAAATAATGCTTCGAACATTATTTTTCCTGGCAAAATTTAGTGGAGACTTCACCCTACAGCGGGTACAAATGTCACAATTTTGCGCGTGAACTGCGTACTGCCTGGAAAAAAACTGAAGACAAAATTTGTCCTGGGAAAAATTTTGTATGAAAAGACAAATTTTTCCCGATCTGCGTACTAGGATTCAATAATTTTGCACGATAAACACGATCAACTATTATTTATCGATAATTTTACAAAAAGAAAAAAAAGAAGAAAAACATTAATTTTGCGATATTTCCAACGTTTTTGTAGAGATTAGAATTGTAGAGATAAAATTTGTCTTTTCCTGATCTGCGTACTAGAATTAATACAAAAACAACATTGGATCTAGGTTTCTATCTGGGTTTCATTTAAAGACTCAAAAAATAGTTCTAATCTGACGGTTAGATGGCGTTGTGCTTTTTGCAAATGGTAAGGTAGTGTAAAATGTAGTGTTGAGAAAAGAGACAGCTAAATACATGAAAAAAAACAAACATTAGGATAAAAGAGGTATCGATTTATTTTTTTGGAGTAAACTAATACATAATGTAAATTTAAAGACTTTTTAGGCAGACATCAACACTTTGTTCAATACTTTCAGTTGAGAGTTTCACATTTCAAGTGGTTCTTCGCCAAGTTTCCTAAACTTGGTTTTTTTTCCAGCAAAATGTGAAATAAGAAATATCACATTACCAAACGTAACGATAACATCGTTATCCCCTTAAACTTAACGGATATGTGCATTGATATGAAAAAATCAGAATTTGTGTTCATAAAATGTAAGATAATATTTTTAATTTTGTCCACATTAAGGCTCTCCCAAACTAACGCGATTATTCGCCGTGACAAACGAAAACAATAACACAAACGTGTTGTTTTGTTTGACAACCACGTGTTGTTATTGTTGTTTTCGTTTGTCGCGCCGAATAATCGGGTTAGTTTGGGAGAGCCTTTAATTGTTTAATGTGGTGACTTGGGGAGCCATTTTGAGGTATGGGTAGCACAGTATCCCTTTCCGCAACAAAGCAGCCAAATGCTAATATAGTATGTAGCTATTACGACAGCAGTGCTTCCTTTGAAAAAAAAAATCCTGCGTGCGCAGCTGGATGTGATCTCAATCTCACATAAGCAATATTACTAATATTAGAGTTTATAAATATTGCCGCAAAATTTTAGACGATTTAGTATGATGTTAAAGCAAGTATGATTCTAGGTTTAAAACCAGGTTTTTCCAAACTTTAAACGAGTTAGCATCGTATTATCTTTTTAATATTTTACTATTTTATCTTTTTAGTATATCGTACTCAATCCAAATGTCTAGCAGCTACAATTACAAAAAATTGGATGAACTGTCACTGTTAAAGGCGTGTTCAGCTAGAATTTCTAAAGAAAATAGATTAACATGATACTAGTTAGAAAATGTTTAAAACCAAGAATATTTTAGTAAAAGTTAGAAAATTGTTAAGTAGTATCATGCTAATACCTTAACATGAGGCAGTTTAAAATTTGCGCCATTGACTTTTATAGCCTGGTGAATAGATTTATGAGCTTTTATTTGCTTTATAATTACTAATATACCATAGGAATAATTATTTTGATTAACAGATCTGGCTGTACGATGCAAATACCCAGGTTGGGTCTCCTCTAGGGTTACCATACAAAAATGGGAAAGCCAAAGCCGGATCGTCAATTTAAAAAAAACTTAGTTTATGAGAAAAAAAACCCTGAAATTTTTTTTTCCAAAATAAAAAAGGAAAGTTAACTTTTTTTCCCACGAAGTTTAATGACCATCTGACACGCATGTGATGTTACAAAGACAAAATCACTACCTTTTCCGGGTGTCCAAATCTACTATAGTCTATTTATCTTTCCGAGTAGATTGTTTTAAATCGATTTTTTTTAACCCTAAAGGCTCTCCTAAATCAACGCGAATATTCGGGAGCGACGAACGAAAACAACAATAACAACACGTGGTTGTCAAACAAAACAACAAGTTGTTGTTATTGTTTTCGTTCGTCGCGCCGAATATTCGCGTTGGTTTGGAAGAGCCTTAATACTGCGTTTTCATTACAGCTGAAATGAGGTAATTTGGTAAATTACAAAAAAAGTGTTCACATTTCAAATTTTCTAATTTTGTTTGACGATCGCTTGTTTTTGTTGTTTTTTTTACATTGAAATCTGCCATTTTTAATAGGTTCCACTTTGAATAGAATCCATTTGGGTGTCTTCATAAAAGTTTTACGTAATTTCCTACCGAATTTTCTGCAGATTTGGTTGAAATTACCTCATTTTGAAATTTGAATTTGTATGAAAATTAGATGATTTTGAATTGAATTTGAAAATTTTCAGCGAAATTACCTCATTTGCTCTAATGAAAACGCAGTATAAAGGTATCGACCAATCATTGCAGTAACGCCCAATATTTGGATGCAATTAGTAAAAATTGGATTCGGGAAATTGTTGAGAAAGTGAAAATAATGAAAAAGCCTGACAAAGTCCGAAGCCTGGTCTGAGCCTGACAGACTAGTGAAATGCCTTACGTGTCAGGCCAGCCAAATCCTAACGTTCTATAGCCTTAGTTCATCATGACCAGTCATATGCCAATTAGACGCAAATTATATCCTTTCATTAGCTTTATGATAAGTAGGGGTAATGTTGTAGTTGTATATCCATGACAAATGTACCGAACCACAAAGAACATCTTAAAAACATCCACCTACTCACTAAGCCTTCTTCTTGACAATGCTCAAATGCGCTAGAAGCCAAAACGCCAAAGCCTAAAGGAGATCCTTAACAAGATGTTAAGACACTACCGCATACACAGTGGAACATGACAACCGACAACGCGTAACATATGACTGCTACCTGCAAGCTTAATAAATTGTACTGCACACTGTACATTGTCTTACAGCACTAATATAATACAGCCTCTCTGGTACACAGCCTCCTCGTGGTCACAGTCACTACTGTACAGATAACGTGCTGAACAATTACCCATATGATCATTGAGCCAGCATTGTGCTGCATAATATAAGAGGGCTTCTATAGGAGTGTGAGCCAACCTGACAATCTACCCACTGCCAAGAAATTAAAATCATTTTTGGAACTGTCACACACAGGCAGCAGCGGATTGTCTGAGAGGCCAAAAACAAGCAAACCAGCCAGAGAACCGACAACGACGCAAAGAGTCAACCTAACTATACCGCTTTTAGACCAGAAGGATGTCATTTAATGCAGCAAACAGTATAAATTAAGTAACTTCCACACGACAGTCATATATCTGTATTATCATTACAGCCAACTCATGAACTGTGAATGAACGCCGGACTGTAACTTTAGCCAACCACCCCGCATAGCAAGAGTACGGTTTTTAACTGCCAACCGAAGACTCCTCTACACTACAAGATTGTTATGTTGCTTTTAGGTACCAACAATATACTTTCTTGGATATATGGCTTTACTTTGTCCCTAGAAGGACGTGTAAAGTATAAAGTCCTGGAACATTGTATTTCCTTGAAATTTAATTTGGTTAAAATCAACGAAGTAGATACATTACATATTTTACTAAAAAGAGACTGAAAACTCCAAAGTTTCATTAAGTTCTTAAAAGACAGTTCAAAAATTAAAAATACTTGAATCGAAAAATTTAAAAATTTGCTAGGAGTATGCGTGGCCTATTCTGTTTTTGTAGCAATTGGGAAAGTTAATATTAATTTAACTCTCAAGAAATTCCTATGCCTTTCTTTGGTGTAATATTTGAGTGATATATGAACAAGACTGTTCAAACTTATGTTAATCACTTGAAACAATCTTTTGATATCACTAGGCAATGTGTAAATGTTAACTTCGAAACGGTAGATTGTAGGTATTTTTTATGTGAAGTAACCTTTCTTATAGGTTTCATGTACGATTGGGCTAATCTGGACATCAAAATCTTTATGGACATTATGGATACTACAACTTATTTAAAGTCTTTAAAGAAAACAATTGTATTTAATGGAAAATCCAACAAAGATCTTAAAGAGTTTGAACTTTATTTTGTAGTCGCGTTAAATTGTTGAGCAAAAATAAGAGATACCTTATTGACCACAAACGATTAAAAAATAAAACAAAACAATTTCTTGTAGGTATTGGACTATTTTATTTTTATTAAAATTGAATGCATTTCGAACCAATTGTGGTTCATCTTCAGCAATACACTAATTTGGCAAAAAAAAGAAAAATCAAAACAATGAAAAGAAAATTAAAGAAAGCTTTACATTAAACAATTAGAGTAAAAAAGAACATTAAATAAGGTTAAACAAAGGTGACATAATATTTCCATTATCACTGTTCATGATGTTGTTGTTGTTATGGATGAAAAGGCTTTCATATGCATCAAGTCGTGTCGGTGGTTTGTTACATGTTTTATAAGCTTAACATCATCTAAGCTCACATTGAAATGTTTGTTGGTGAGGGCGTGTGCAGCGACGGAGGATTTTTCGGGTCTGTTGAACTTTATATGGTTCGTGTGTTCTTTGAAACGAACTCCAATGCTCCGCTGGCTGATGTAAACAGCGTTGCAGTCTCCACATTTAATCTCATATATTCCAGATTTGTTGATAACTGTGGATTTGTCTTCCGTTGAACCTAGCATATTTTTTATTTTACCATTGCAAGAATAAACGCATTCTATATTTTGATGTTTTAATTTTGTGTGCATTTTATTTGTAATTGCCGGAAAATACGTCATCGATGATCTTTCTGGGTTGTTGTTGTCGTGAAGTTGTTTATTTTGTCTGTATAAAGTTGTTAATTCTGCTTTTTTGAGTTTTTTGGTATGTTTATTTATGAGTTTATCTATAATAGATGGATTGTATCCATTTATAGCAGCGATGTCTTTTAAAAGATTGTACTCATGGTCATGGATACTACAACATTATATTTTCGGGGAGTTGGAGACCTTGGGGACATTTTGGGTACCGGATTTCAGCAATCCCTCTCAAAATGGGTAATTATTAGTCATTAAAATGTAATGTTTCAGTAGGTGACCAGCTAGGTAAAGTATTTTTTTTTTCTTATTTTTAATTGCTATACATTTTTAAAAGTTTGATAAAATTAAAATTGCACTTTCATTAATTTAAAATAATTTGTTTACTAACAAACAAACTTAAAAAACATTTTTTTTTAACCTAATAATAAGTTACGACATCCGACACATGTAAAGCTTGTCATGCACCTGTCAATAAATTTATCCGATTCGGGTTAGCATTTTGCAAAACTTGATGACAGCTTTTATCGGGACAGATCCATAGAACACTCATAATAAAGTTTTAGTATGTGTAAACTCGTGCAAACTAATTTAAAATGTGACTCATTCCATCAATAACGCCAATTGACATTGATCGTTTGTAGGGCTTTGGCTCTTTAAACTATGCTCTGTTTAGAAAAAAAAATAGTCCTATTTACTATTCAGTGATGCTAAGAAATGTTATTTTATCATCTGAATGCCAAATTGAAGATCCACTTAAGTCGAAAAGCATTTCGAGTAAATATAAAAAACTAACCTTACTCTTTCAAATCGCCATACACTAGTATACTTGACATCGTAAAGTAAAACCATATCAGGCGTATACTTACTATTTGAATTGACGAACGCCAACTCTGGCGATCATGAATTGCAAATGAAGCATATTCCTCCTCATCAATCTTCAGCATGGTGGGTGTTTTAAGGATGAGTCTTCGTTGCAGTCGTTGTCGTTTTTGCCGTCAACATTGTCGTAGCTCAAAGTCTTTCTTGTTTTTATATTTTAGTTTTCACTATATAACTGTAAGTGATCCTTCTCGCGTTACCAATCCGCGAAAGTAATTAAATTACGAAAAGAAAAGAGAACACCATGATGGCAAAAAAGTTGTATAAAAGGTTTCCGTAGGCGCATCGAATCTTTTTATTTAACCATTTTTGTGTGAAGCACCAAGGTGTGGACGTAGAATTTCTTTTCTCCAAACTGCAAAGGTAGACGCACTGAGTTCGGTGAAATTTATGTACACCAAGCTATGTATATGGAGTGAGTAGTGGTGGAAAGGTATAATTATTGATCTCATTCTCTTGTCCCGAACGGACATTTTTGGATTATGGAGGATGCACGCTTTTCGAAGACTTACAAAACAAACATATGTACGTCTTTTTTAAGACCAACTTATGAGTAATAGGGGAGGTTTGGGCAATTATTCGTATCATCTCCCAAGCCTAATTGCTAGGATTAACTAATAAACATTGAAGCGAGTAATTTATACATTAATTCGAATTGCAACAAATCGACCTGATTAAAGGGGCTCGGAAAGATAAATCTTTTACCTGAATTCGAAAATGTTTTTATAAAGCCAGCATAACTGCGAAAATTCTGTTTTGATGTACGATGACAGTTTGCTGCTTGTTGGGAGGGCTATACAACTGTTATCAAGTTGTTTGAACAGACTTAATCGTTTTTGAAAGATGAGCAGGCATAATTGATGAGAGAAATATTAAATTATTTTTATATTGTGTTCTGGGAGTTGTGTTTAAATAAAAAATAAAGGCCCTTTCAATTTGAACAAATATCGAGGGATTTATACTGCCTTTTTATTAGAGCCCAAATGAGGTAATTTCGCAAATCACGGAAAATTTCCTTATTTCGTTTGACAGCCCTGGTTAAATTCTTAAACTTTGCTGACAGTTTTGACATTTCAATTCAAATAAAAATATATATAAAATCAAATTCATTTTTTCGTTCAATTAAAATGGAAAAAATTAAATTAATTAGTGTTTCAAATAATCAATTGATTAAAATGAATTTATTTCAGAGTGAAATAATTCGAAGGCTGCGGCAAAGGGCCAAAATTATTCGGAAAGGGCAACAGAGGAAGAGGATATTTCAATTCCTCAAACAAAAGCTTTTCATGCTGTCGGCCCAAGTAGCTGAAATGAAAAGTCCGAAGGAGTTCTGGAAGAAGGTACTAAGTTATTTATTTTATTAGTAGGTATAATTACACTTCAACACTGTCACGTTTTAAAAGAAACAACATTTGAGTGAGCTTCTATGCAGTTTTTATAGCTACTTGACGGCTGCCAAGCCGATCATCAGAATCCGTTTGTGGTTCTCATTCTATTATAAAAAACATTTTGCCGTCATTGAGGCTTGAACATTGACCGAATGTCTTTCGAGTTCCTAGGCTTAAACATAGCCGGAACGTCTTCTGAGACATATGCCTTACGTATACTGAGCTACCGATGTCACGTCTATCTCAATGTATGTTTATCGTTAGACAACTGCATTGAATCGACTAGCATTTTTTGCTATAAGCCTGTTGTACATTCGGTTTCTGTTTTTTTCCTTACTCGTTGTCGTTTATAAGCCAACAATTCGTTGAATCCATAAGAAGGCAGATTGTATGAAAAATTTGACGCATGTTCAAATGTTTCTGCTTTAAGGGCTATTATTGTGCTATAGGTGGAAATGGATTTGTTAACAGACCAGAACCTAACCAAAATAATAAATTCAATAAATAATTAAATAGTGACTTACATAAATATACAACCTGTTATTAACCTTGTAATTCTTTATGGAACCTTTTGTAGTTCTGATGTAATCTGTTGGCGCACTCAGCTGCTGCCAATTAACTTCCGTGTTCTTACCAAAGTGTCCATTCCTGGAGAGTGATTATTTTGGTGATGAATTCAGATTTGTGTTGTTTGTTGTTGTGCAAGTAAGATTGTGTTGTTCGCATGCAAGATTGCAGATCTTACTAATTTGTGTGCACTTTTTCCGGCAGAGAGTGGCTTTTGAGTCTGTCCTTACATGGCACTAAATGCCTATGCCACAACTATTATGACTATACTGTTTACAATGCTTCTGCAATCCAAATAGGGTTTGTTGCAGAAGCATACATAAGTGATTGGCCAATACAATGTCCAATCACGTAACAAACAATATTGTTTTCTGGTAGCTTATGATTGAGTACTATCGTCGCCGTCAACGTTCCTAAAATTCTAACACATGGCTAAAGCGGTCCCTAGACGCAAAATATTGCATAATATTATTGGCTAGGCGCCCCAAACGGTTCAATATTTTATCCAATAATTTAGTTGACAGCTGATTCAAAAATAAATTTTCTCTCATCCTCTTTTATTAAAATCACTCGCGGAGGTGTTTACTCTTCGACACTTGAAAATTAAATAAACAAATGTTGTGCAATTGTACCCACAGACGATACAATATTTTATATTGTGCAATAAATATCAAAACTGTTTTGATTTTCTACAATATATTGCACAACCTTGCAATATTATCCATAGACGGACAATACTTTTGTGCAATATCAAATTTTGTACAATAATATTGAGCGTCTAGGAACCGCTTAAGACATGCAAATTATGTGAGTTATTCACTGATTATTTCATAAGTATTTTTTTGAACGCAGAAAGTTCACAGTTTTCAAAATTTGAAATCTTTTCACAACGGCTAAAATCAAATATTTTAAACGGCTTTAAACGAAGTTTTTAACGTTGAAGATCCGACTATTGTTACCAAAAGCTAATTATAATGGTCACGTTTGAATTATTTTTGCATTAGTTTTCACTGTGTAGCATATTTACGAATTCCGAAAAAAAAAACTATCAACGAATCCGTTCGTAATTGCAATTTGTATGAGATTTTGCACTGCACTACGATGGATTTTTTGATAGTTTTTTTCGGGATTCGTGACAAGTGTCCGATAACGATGGAATTCTTGATAGAACTTATTATAAATAATTTGCAGCTTAAACAAAGCCTTTTTTGGGAAAAGGAAGTGCCTAAATCAAGTGATGATTTTTTCAAAGAAAATTTCCGCATGGACCGAAAAACATTTGATAATGTTCTTTGAGCTAAAGGCCTTAGAAAAAATGGAAACAAGCTTTAGAAAGCCCATTCCGCTGAATAAAAGAATAGCTGTTGCTTTGTTTTCACTGGGATCTTTCGCAAAATATAGATCAATTGCTAATCTATTTGGTGTCGGAAAGTCCACTGTTTGTTTGATTTTAAAAGATTTTTGCACAGAAGTTTGCAGAGTCCTGCAACTAAAATATCTGAACAAATATCCTCTCAATGAAGCAGCTGTCCGTGAATGTGTCCAAGGCTTTGAACAATTGAGTTATCCTCAGTGCTTAGGAGCTATTGGTACTTTTTTGTATTATACCTAGTTTTCTTTTATATTTATCTTCATTTATTTAAAGATGGCTGTCATATAGAAGTTCGCCCAAGAAAATAAGATGCCCTCGATTACTTTCATATAAAGGTTGGTATTCGATGGTTTTATTGGCATTGGTTGATTACAGATATGTAAAAAATGCATACCGAATAGATCCTTATTCATAGAGATTTTAATTTAAGGTATAGATTTCTGCACAATCCAATCTCTGGAGTTGCCGTTCCTGTACATATAATCGGTGATTCGGCATTCCGTTTCTCCAATATGCTGATAAAACCGTACCCATTCAGATTATTATCAACAGCACTTCTAAAAAGTTTTAACTACTCTACTTTCTATCAAAATGTAGAAGAGTAGTAGAAAACGCATTTGGGCATTTAAAGGGGAGATTTCGCAGAATCGGAAAAGGTCTTGATAACCATATAGAAAACGTGAATGGTATTATCAAATGTGCATGTGCATTGCACAATTTTGTAAACGAACATAATGATCAGATGAATAAACAGTGGATGCAGCAACTTAAAGATCAGCAAGAAAATAGTGGCAGAACACAACCGGACGATAGATCCACTTTAACCGACAACGATCCAAACGCCGAGAAAATAAAAAAAGCGATTAGTCAACATATTTGTGAGTTTTAATTGTTAAAGTTAAACTTTTCTGATTCATTTTTTGTTAAAGACCAATTTTGACAATTTTGGCCTTCCAGTGGCAAAGTATTCGATTTTTTTTGAATCAGGAATTAATTTTACTATACAACAGTACAATTGACAGCCATCAGTTGCACGCATCTACTAGCTCCACAAACACGAATATACACTCTAATACCATGACACAAAAAAACTTATCTGAAATTGTAATTGACCCTTCACGAAAAATAAATCAAATTTATTACTCCTACTACTTTTATAACTTTTTGTAACTCCTCTCGAAATATACTTCAATATTGTTTTCAAATAAGTCTGAAGTTTCACAGCAGTATCTAATAGCGTAGCAGGAAATTATAATTTCATAAACTTAAGAGCCAGTTTGTCCACAGCTATAATCATTTTTAATAAATGATTACTACAACTGGTAAATCACCGAATGTGTTTTTTAATCAACACCTTTTTTAAAAAGTCCATATTTTCATCGGCATCATCGCAAGTCATCATATCCAACTCATCATGCCGCAGCTGAACATGACTCAACTCATCATAACCCAGCTCATCATAGGGTACAACTCATCATAGGGACAACTCATCATGGCGCATGATGGGTTCATTTCGTTGTATGAAAGAGTTCATTCGAATTACTTTTCAAACATGTTGTGTTTAAAGGATCCTCCCCCTTTTATAGCTAATGTTATAGCTAATGACCTGTCCGATGATGACCTGGTTCATGATGAGTTCGAACATGTCGAGTTATACCCAACCCATTTTCATCATCAAAATTGCTAATCAGATGATTTCAGTTAATTAGTACTGTTTCATAATAAAGTAAATTGATTAAAATAAATAAAATCGAGCTCCAATTAATAATAATTTTTTTTTTTATTTTCCAATTACTTTATCGAACAAGGCAATAATTTTGTTAAGCAGAGGACCGATTTAAAAGGTTGTTCTCGTACGGTGGTTGCAATCAAAAAAAAAGAAAAGTTATTTGACAAGTTGATAGATGCTCAATCAGTTAAGTAAATAAGTCCCGTATAGATTAGCTCACTCCAACAAAAGCACATGAAAATTCAATGCAAAGCTTAAAGAGAGGACCCGCTAGGCAATGCATTAAATTCTCTGCGCTAAGTAGTGAAGCTACCTATAGGGTAAATTGTACATGTTTATGTTTAAAATTAGTTTTTAATTCAAAGGAAAGTATTCATTTATGTTACTTTAAATTTAGTTTACAAAAAGGTAGTTAAAGTTAGTTCATTAAAATTTCATTTCTTAACACGCCGCCACCCCTGAAGGGCACTTCAGGAACTTGGTAGTAGGGCCAGTTTAGCTATGGGTCTCAGGAATATTCCGCTCTTGGTGCGAAGCGTTACCACACGAACATGTCCGTCTTTACCAGGGTGTAGCTCTTCGACACGACCCAAAGCCCATTGGGAAGGAGGCAAATTAGGTTCTTTGACTACTACTAAGTCACCCACTTTGTAGTTTCGTTGGGCCTGTTTCCATTTAGGCCGTTGTTGAAGAGAGGTTATATAATCGGACTGCCATCTTTGCCAAAACCCTTGTAGCATATTTTGTATATTTTGACGCTGGGAACGTCTCAATCGATTTTCTGGTATTCCCAAATAGTGAGGGTCCAGTATTGCGTTGTACGGTCGACCTATAACGAAATGAGAAGGGGTTAAAGGGTTTAAATCGGTATCGGAGATAGCACAGAGAGGACGAGAGTTTAACAAGGCTTCTATTTGGGCTAGCAAAGTGCCCATTTCTTCAAATGTGAGAACGTTGTTCCCAGTAACTCGACGAAGATGCTGCTTTACACATTTCACACCCGCCTCCCAAAGTCCTCCAAAATGAGGTGCATGGGGTGGTATGAATTCCCATCGGATATCCTCTGTGGCCAAAGCGGTAGAAACTAACTCGTTATGTTTGCTAGAGCGAACTAACTCGTACACTTCCGATAGCTTTCGAGCAGCTCCCCGAAAGTTGGTGCCATTGTCTGAATGGATCACAGAGCATTTTCCTCGCCGAGCTATGAACCTACGCAGGGCAGCAATGAAGGCTTCGGTTGAGAGATCGCTTACAACCTCTAAATGAATGGCCTTGGTTGCCATACATACAAATAAAGCGAAGTACCCCTTTGTTAACTTAGCTTTTCGAAGTTTAGACGCTCGAAGTGTAAAAGGGCCCGCATAGTCGACACCAGTTTGAGCGAAAGCAAATGAGGGCGTCAAACGGGCCAAAGGCAGATTTCCCATCAGCTGGGAGGAGGTCGATGAACGCAAGCGAAAACAATCGAGACACTCGTGTACCACCTTACGAATCATGTTTCTTGCTCCGATTATCCAGAACTCTTGACGAACCATGGAAAACATCGCCGACACCCCAGCATGAAGAAACTTCTTATGAGAATCTAAAAGTATAAGCTGCGATATACGATGATTTTTGGGTAATATAATTGGGTGTTTTATGCCAAACGATATATGTGGTGCATTCGAAATTCGGCCCCCAACTCTCAACAAACCTACTTCATCAATGAACGGAGATAACGATGTTAGTTTTGATTGTGGTGAAACCTGCTTCTGCCTGTTTAAGACTGAAATTTCTTCCCTGAACTCTTTTTGACAAAAACGAAGCCAAATCTCCTTTGAAGTAAGAAGCTCAGAAAAGGTTAAAAAGTCAAAAGGAGGTCTGTTAATCCGAGTAAGCCGGCAATTTCGCACAAAGCGTATGATATAAGCAACAACTCGAACCAGCCTTTTCCATGAAGATAACTTGCTCATTAACTCATTCAGAAAATTGTCGTCTGGAAGCGATGTAAGTACAACAGCCTGTCGTTTTCTTTCCTCTGGAGCATTTTCTACCATATTGATGACTGAAGCTGGCCACTGATTAGGTTCTGATGAAATCCATGCAGGACCGTTCCACCACAATGCCAAATTCATTAATTTGCTAGGTTCCACTCCTCTGGAAGCGCTATCAGCTGGGTTATCTTCGGAACGAACGTGGTTCCAGAATGAGCGAGGCAAAGTGTCTAAAATTTCAGCGGTACGATTAGCTACGAATGTGTTCCATCTGCGAGGAAGAGAAGAAAGCCACGCCAAAACAATTGTGGAATCAGTAAAAGCAAATATCTTTCCAGGTATCGAATCCAACGATGAGCAGACAAGTTTCATAAGGCGACTAAGAAGAAGAGCTCCACATAGCTCAAGGCGAGGAATAGAAACTTGTTTTACAGGTGCAACACGTGTTTTTGCAGCAATAAGATGAACCTTCACAACACCAACTGCAGAAACACTTCGCGCATATACAACAGCAGAGTAAGCCTTTTCAGAGGCATCAGAGAACCCTATTAGGTCAAACTCTGTAGCATTAAGCGTGTATCTTCGAGGAATCCTAAGTTTACCAAAATTCGTCAACTCTTGGCGGTATGAGATCCATTTCTCGGCAATTTGTATGGGTAAAGGGTCATCCCAGTCAATCCTATTTTTATCCAACCAAAGTTCTTGGAACAAAATTTTAAAGAGAATAGTAGAAGGTGCTAAAAACCCCATAGGATCAAAGATTTTAGAAACTTCAGAAAGCAAATTCCTTTTTGTGGGAGCTAACGAATCTGCCAAAGCTATTTTAAAGGTGAACATGTCTTGGAAGGGATTCCAAACGATTCCAAGCACCTTTTTCCATTCCGTGTCACGATCTAGTGAAACCGTCTCACCTTCCTCAGTAGTACTAGGAATCTCCCAACAATTAGACACCCATTTGCTCAGTTCCAAACCACCACACGAAAGAATTCCTACCAGCTGTTGCTTTAACTCCAAAACTTCAGACAAAGAATCTGAACCAGCTGCGAAATCATCCACGTAAGAATTATGCAAAATCGCGTATGAAGCCTTAGGAAACTGGTGCTTATAGTCTTTAGCCAATTGCCGTAGGACTCTTATTGCCAAAAAGGGTGCAGGGGCGGTCCCGTATGTGACTGTGTTAAGACGAAAATGAGCAATGGGTTCGGTTGGAGATTCTCTCCAAACAATTCGCTGAAAATCACGATCTTTAGGACTGACCCAAATTTGTCTGAACATTTTTACAATATCCGCACAAAAAACATATCTATATAACCGAAATTGCATGTAAACATTAAGTAGATTTCTCTGAAGAGGAGGCCCGATGTGCAGCGCTTCATTCAAACTAAGTCCGTTCGAATCCTTATGTGAACCATCGAAAACTACCCTCATCTTATTTGTAACAACCGCATGGTGGGGTAAGTAGAATGTTTTCCCTGATGTGGGCTCAACTTCGCTGTCAGGAATACGGTCCATATGACCCAGATCTTGATATACCTTCATAAACTTGCAATACTCGTCCCGAAGATTTTTATCCCGAGCAAAACGCCGCTCTAAACTAAACAACCTTGATAAAGCACCAGAAATACTGTTTCCAAACCTAACATCACCCTGTCGAAATGGTAGATTAACAATAAACTTATTATCTGGAGCTCGAGAAAATGTGTTTTCAAAGTGCTGGTCAGCAACGTCTTCAGTACCGTCGAGAGGGAGCTGAGAGACGACCTCTTCTATCTCCCAGAACGATTTCAAAAGAATATCTACATCAAAGCCTACATGCAACGAAACAGCTTGATTTTTGGGAATGTTTCCAGCAATGACCCAGCCAAAAACTGTGTTGTGGGCAATGATGTTCCCTTTATTGTCCGACCGATGACCATCCCGTAAACTGCTCCACACTGTATCCGCGCCAAGTAAAATATCGATTTGCGCAGGTTTGTTGAATCCAGGATCCGCTAACGGCAGATTATTCAACGTAGATGGATTTTCATAAGCAAAGGACATGTGTGGTGTTATTGAAGTAATGGTTTTCAGTACATAAGCTTCCACATTCATTGAGGAAGTATCGAAACGGGAATTCAATTGGAGGGTTACGACTCCTTGCGTCACACCAGCATCTACAGTAGAAATCCCAGATATAGACAAGCGAGAATGGCAACGAGAAAGCCCTAGCAACCTTACCATACGATCGGTTATAAATGAAACCTGGGAACCTGTGTCTAGCAGAGCACGAAGTAGTTGGGATTTTCCCGTAGCATCCAACACTTTCACGATAGCAGTTGGTAAAAGCACAGATGTTGGACTACATGACGTAATGTGATGGCTAACGACCGATTTTGAGGGAGGAGAAACATGAGGCTCTCCATCAGGAGAATCTTTACTATTAATAGGGTTTACGAAACCAGCAGCATCGAGGTGCACCAACGAATGGTGACGCGCACGACAATGAGAGCATCGACTCTTTACACGACAACGGGACGACGAATGTTGGGTTCCTAGGCAATTATAACAAAGCCTTTGGTCTCTGGCGAAACTACGACGATCTTCAATAGACAAAGCGATAAAATCCGAGCACTGGTATAGAGGATGGTTACCTTGACACTTTGGGCATAATATTTTTACAACGGCTAAGCTTTTAACCTTTCCCGCGGGTACCGACGAACGCGAAGTAGGTTTATGGACTTTAGGTTTCGATTCACTTGTCTCTAAAGCATTACATCTCTCTTCTAAAAAGTCAATCAACTGTTGAATGCCAGAGTCTTCCGAATTTTTATTCTTTAAAGCCCAAGCCTTACGAGTATCACTGTCTGTTTTATTTATCAAGAGATAGATTAACCACGGATCCCTACCTTCCGCTTGCATAGCGGCTAATCCCCGAACTACCTCATCTGCATTGTCAATCAATTTGCGTAATTGGTTGGGTTCTGAATTGTTCACCGTTGGCATATTCAAAAAAGTTTCAATGAATTGATTAATTATATACAACGGCCTATCATACCGGCGCTCAAGTTTGTCCCAAGCCTGCATATAATTTGCGTCCGATATGTAGATACCGTTCAACAAACTAGCCGGTTCATCGCGCAAAAAGGATTTTAAATAGCGAAATTTTTGCGAACCTGATAAACCTTTTTTACAGTCTATGCTACCTAGGAACATGTCGCGGAAACACGGCCACTCGCGATAATCACCACCAAACGGCGTTATTTTGAAAGCTGGCAGCTCAATATCGGAGGTGAGTTTTGAATCGTTTGGAGCACGAGAATTTTCATTTTGATTATCGGAAAATAGATTGCTTTCAGCGGAAAATTCATTAATTGGAGCACGAGAGTAGGATTTTCTGCCCATTGATTCACGAGCGGGATACTTAAGTTTGAGCGCTTTAAGTAGTAGCGATTTTGAAGTTATAAACTTATCTTCAAACTCTTCGAATTCGGGTTCCGGATTGACGTAGCCCTGCTCTGCGTGATACTGATGGAGTTCAAATTGATTTCCCGTGAAATCCTTCCATGAGTCCTCCAAGCAGTCTAGCCGAACCTCTAAAGCCTCAATCAGAGTGTCCTCAGGAATAGACTGACTAAAGCTAAACACACGATTAATCGAAGCTTTAATATGCTCACGTGACTGCAGTAATATTTCCATCACGTGCAAATAACTGTTCTCACAAACTATTAAATGCCTCAGGAGTCTCTATAGCAATAATTCTAACCCCTACAACGAACTGCAAAACCAAAAAGCCAGCAACAACGAACAACAGCAGCAAAGTACAGCAACCGGCAATAATTACCAATTAATTAAATTACCTATCCTCGAATGCAATGAGGATTTCTAATAGGTATCCAGACTGTATACCCAAATTCCAACGCTCGACTGCAACCACCCGATTTAAGTACGAACAGCAAATTCAACTTTTAAGTTTGTTAAATTAAATATCCGATAGCTCGAAGGACCAACTTTGTTTCATAATAAAGTAAATTGATTAAAATAAATAAAATCGAGCTCCAATTAATAATAATTTTTTTTTTTATTTTCCAATTACTTTATCGAACAAGGCAATAATTTTGTTAAGCAGAGGACCGATTTAAAAGGTTGTTCTCGTACGGTGGTTGCAATAAAAAAAAAAAGAAAAGTTATTTGACAAGTTGATAGATGCTCAATCAGTTAAGTAAATAAGTCCCGTATAGATTAGCTCACTCCAACAAAAGCACATGAAAATTCAATGCAAAGCTTAAAGAGAGGACCCGCTAGGCAATGCATTAAATTCTCTGCGCTAAGTAGTGAAGCTACCTATAGGGTAAATTGTACATGTTTATGTTTAAAATTAGTTTTTAATTCAAAGGAAAGTATTCATTTATGTTACTTTAAATTTAGTTTACAAAAAGGTAGTTAAAGTTAGTTCATTAAAATTTCATTTCTTAACAAGTACCATTGATTCAAACACTGAATATTCACTCTTAACCAAAAGTTCTAACTTTTAAAAAGGCATTGAAACAAGCAATTTAACCCAATGAAAGAAGGCATTTATTTATTATTGTTGGTAGTTAAAAAAGACAAAAGTAAATTTTGAAATTTGCGGTTATCATCTGCTAAATTAAATAAATAAATTTGATGGCACAACAGCTCATAAAGAACTAGGGCCTAGTGACTTACAACTTTCAACCATTCCTGTGTGCGTGTCTGCAGGAATGGAGGGGACCTACAGTTTATTGCCGAATCCGAACGGCTAACGAGCGGCACTTTTCTGTGACAGGAGATACTCTTGGAGGATTTGTCAATTCCTCGCAAGAGGCAGTAGCCGTTTTTTCTTTTTTAAATAAATAGGTGGCGAGGCTGGGGATCGAACCTTAGACCTCCGGCATGACAGCTTTGTATATAAAATCTATAGTACTATCATGGTGAGTGGCGATAGTAGCGACACCTAGCGTACATGCGTTCCACTTCCGTGAGGTAGTGCGTGGTGGTGTCCCGACTAGTCGGTAAATGAAAAATGTCGATAAATGAAAGAACGGGAATGCTGTATACTAAATAAATGAGAGTTCGAATGAGAGAAAAAAAACACATTTTTGATGATAAAAATGAAAAAAGTAATGAAGACAACAACAATTTCGTCTGCTTATTTTTTTTTTTTGCTTGTTTACATTTTTTTATCCAGCCATAGTAGAGAAAAAAATGTGTCAAGGTATTTTGTTTTGTGTCGGATCGGGATTCGGGAAATAGAATTGAATTCGGCTTTTTTTAGTTCAGAGTAGTTGTATGTATATGTAGGTAGGTATGTATATTGTTATCCCTTATTTTAGTGACTTATGAATGTTTTTGTTGTAGGTATGTTGGTTGGATAACTTATTAAATTAGGTATGTACATATCTACCTACTTACTATATTTTCATTGCTATGAATTGAAAATTTAATGAAGGCGCGCATAGATAGTAGGGTTTATCTTAGGGACTACATTCTAAAGGGTTTACATTTTTTTATTCCGTAAAAGTTAGAGAAAAAAAAATGTGTCAAGGTAGGTACCTATTTTATTTTGTATCGGGATTCGGGGAATATAATTGTATTTAAAAGGCTATGGCTTTTTTATTAGTTCATAGTAGTTGTAGGTACCTATGTAGGTATGTACATATATGTAGTTGTAAGTACCTATGTTATGTTATGCCTACATATGTAAGTAGGTATTTCTTATTTCCATTGCTTTGAATTGAAAATTTAATGAAGGCGCTTATTATAAGTAAGGTTTATCTTAAGGTCTACAGTGTAAAGGGGGGTTGTACAGGCGAAATTGAAAATTGTTTTTTTAGCTACGAAAAACTTTTTTGTAATCTCAAAACCGATTTTAACGACTTTGATAAAAATTAAGTATTGTTATAGGCAGGTACTTTTTGTTTTGCACCACAAAGTTCATACTAAAAATTTATTTGACTATAGGTATTGTACCTAGGTTCTGGTCTACATTTCTAGTAAAAAAAATGTCTTGATTCAAATTAAAATATGTAGGTAGGTATATAAAATAGGTAGGTAGGCCTTTGCGAGAAGCAGTGGGTAGGTACCAATACAAAATTATTAAATAATTATTAATTTATTAGGTAGGTACCTACTAAAGGTACAGGGTGATTCGCATTGGGTTTATGTGAAAAAAGCTAGAGCGGCGTTTAGGTTGCATTTTCTTAGTGAATGGTTTTAAAAAAATCTTGATCAAAAATTGATAGGAACATTGAATATTAAAGAGAAAAATACTAGGTACCTATTTAACAACGTACAAATTTTAGGTACTTAATAACGTTAGGTACCTACCTAGGTATATGAACAAAATTATTTTTATTTTATTTTTTCAAAGTTTTAAGTTTGTTTCAAAAACCTTTCACTAAAAAAATTAATTAAAAACAGGAAGAAAGAAAGGATTTAGCTTTACAAAAAAGAATTGTAAATGCTTTATTTTTAAGAATTAAAATGTGACAAAAACTAGAACCTGTAGGTTGAGTCGAGAAAATAAAGTAATTGTATAGGAGGGGTTCTATTTCACTATGGTTAGGCGGTTAGGCGGGAAGTGCAAAGTAGTTAGTTTAAGGGCGTTCTGGCACAGTGGCTCTGTGGCTCACAGGTGAGAACAGGTGAGAACAGGTGTGTACAGGTGAGAACAGGTGAGAACAGGTGTGTACAGGTGAGAACAGGTAAAGGTGAGCACAGGTGAGCACAGGTGAGTACAGGTGAGCACAGGTGAGTACAGGTAAGCACAGGTGAGCACAGGTGAGCACAGGTAAGCACAGGTGAGCAAAGGTGGACAGGTGAGACCAGGTGTACAGGTGAGACCAGGTGTACAGGTGAGACCAGGTGTACAGGTGTACAGGTGTACAGGTGAGACCAGGTGTACAGGTGTACAGGTGAGACCAGGTGTACAGGTGAGCAAAGGTGGACAGGTGTACAGGTGGGCAGGTACAGGTGATCACCGGGTGGGTGGGCGGTTGACCTAGGTGGGTGGGTGGCTCCGGTGGCTCGGTGGCTCGGTGGCTGGGTGGCTCGGTGGCTCGGTGGCTGGGTGGCTGGGTGGCTCAGTGATGCCACGGCATTAGTTTTGCTTGACTGTACACGAATAAACATGCATGGGTAATTGTTATCTGTATACGTATAGACCGGAAATATTGAATGTGCAATGCATGCACTTAGATGTAAGAAACTTCTACGGTTTCACCATATCTCATTACCTCCATGCATACATTTTATCTTAATGTGTTATTTTAGGGAACAAAATTGATAACCAAACAATCCCTTCATAGTTTTATTCTTCATACATTTAGTGTACAAGAAAAAACATAAATGAGTATCCGGAAATTTGCGGTACATATCTGCCAGCATTTCATATGTTTGAATGAAAATCATATGTCTCCTTTTGTATCACAGAATTGCTGATACAAGAAGTCTGTATTTGATTTTACTTTGACTGTAAAAATGGGAAATTTCAAACTCATAAACTGATAAAAACAAAAATAGACCCTAGATCAAAAATAAAAGCGTTTTTTTTTCAAAGGAAAGTTCCAAAACAATACTTGAAAAAAAAAAATTAAAAAGCAACAAATGTGTGGGTTATTTGACTCTTTTTTTTATTTATTTTTTCTTATTTCTAAAGTATAAATACGTAAAATTATGCTTATGTATAGGTAAATTATATCTTTTAATAATTTATATCACAATATTAATCTTATATCTATTTTTTATTTTCAAATTACATAAATTATAAATTTATTTTTCAATTTACATACATTTATATTTTATTTTAAATATTTATTTACATATAACAATATGGTTTTCTTTTCGCTACTCATGTACAGCATAGCCTATCAAATTCTTAAAGTTTTACGAATTTAAGCTGTAATGTCCCCAGGCAAGTGTATTAATATTATTTTGACATATATACCGTTTATCATCATCGCAACTAAGACTCTTTTTACTAATTGTTTGTGTATATATGGTATGTTGCTTGGAACGGAAATTTATCATTGTGCAATAGTAATCTTTTTTTTGTAATAAGCAGTCTCTATAATTGCTCAATGATAAATTTCTTACCGCAGATGCTTTAACACCTTTCGCTTTTTTTATAACTTCAGAATTTTGAACGTCAATGCTATACATTTTCGCTCGTAATCCAATAAATTCTTTCATAATTTTACCTTTGTTTTCATCTTTCATGTAGCCCAATTTTTTTATATTCTGCTGGGCAATACCAAACGGATTATTAGGAGGGTATTCAGATGTATCAAATTTATCTTTAATATCATCCTTTATGTCGTGGTAAAAATCATCAGTATTTATGGAGTATATAAATGAATCAGTATCCATGTAAGCGAGCTGAAGATTTTTTTCAGAAAACTTAGGCTTCATGTATTGATAATGAAAATCATACATTTTATACTTAGAGATCTCTAAAACAGAGAACCCTAAGTATATTGGCTTATTATAAACCGTGTAGGTTCGATCCAATTGAACAGCAGCCATTGTGTCACTAAACTCGAGGATACTGTGAAAATTAGGTTTGGCTATGAGAGAACGAACACCGAGTTGTCTTCCATTACTCGAATTGTCTTCTGATGTAACAATCCGAACATCTTTTCTTTTATCAACGTTCTCCATGGTCTTGCCAAACACAGCATTATTACATAGTTTGCGTAAGTCTTTTTCAAACTTTGATACCGCTATTGTTCTCAGATTATTATTGAGATCTATGTATTTTTTCAACCATGGAGACTGTTTAAATTTTAGGGCTCGATGTATTTTTTTCAATACCAAACCATTTTCTATACACTGTAGCAAATTTTTATAGTGAATAGTATAATTTATTTTACTATTTAAATCTGCAATTAATTTTTTCTGTGATTTATTACCGTACGATCTATTGGAAGGGCAGAATGGTAGATCGTTATGCAAATCATGAATATGTTGCGGATATTCAAGATCGACTTCTAAAACGTATCCAACGTTTCTATCCGATAACAACCATTCTTTTACTAAAGATAAATCCGTGGGAGGATCAATCCATTGAAAGCCTGAATGTGGGAGGTAATCAGACATGGCCCAACCGTATAGGTTGTTTGCGTCCAAGTACATGAGATATTCGGAAGGTTTGCTTGGATCGTATGCTTCCATCATGTACTTGTTATTGGCCTTACAGTGTCTTAAACTACACTGAGTCAATCCTCCTCTTATCCCCTTACTGAAAAAGTTATACATATTTATGTCGGTAAGTAGCTCTAGTTTAACATTTGTCTTTTTTAGCATAGCGCTCCATGCAAATCCAGGTAACGTGAAGTAGTGGCATGGATCAAGACCATATGTTTCCTTAGAATCGGTTCTGAATTTTTCGAAAATGTCAGCAAGAATTAAAACATCCGTAACCAAATAGTGCTCAAGATATTGAGCTAAAGAAGTGCATTCAAAATTATCCCAAACATTTTTAGCATGTTCGTAATCAATTTGGCTGCAGTCTGTTTCAAGCAATGAATTCTTGAATGCTGCAATGGGAGGTAATACCGTTTCAGACAATTTTGCAAACGAATCTATATAATCGTAGCAGAATACACCCTTACGCGTCATAAGTTCGAAAGACTTATCATCTTTACAAAACCTAGACAAAATTTGAAAGTCTCTTTTTGATAGGGTTTTTGAAATGGTATCGATGCTAGAAGGCAAAAATCTAAACGAGTCTAAAAATCTTAGCTCGATAAATTCCTTCTGCTCACTACTAATCTCAATAAATTTTGAGACTGAAATATATTTTTCCTTATTCAAAGGAATTATATTGATATACCCATTGGTATTGCCCAGCTCCTTTATAAATAAATGGGCATCATACCCAGTTAAATTATGAAAAAAAACTGGTAAAAATTTAGGTACCTTATAATTAAGATTACAGCTAGAATGGGCTGCTCCTCTAAACTTTCCAGTAATATGGCAATGGTCCCGCACCTTGTCTGTAACTTTCATATACTTTTCGCATATGTGGCAACTTGTAGCTCTTTTGTACGCTTCCTCGTCTTGGGGTCCATATACCATCGGAGTATTTATACTCAAGTACTCCCTATGAATCCGTTTAGATTCTTCAATTAGATTATTGATGAATACTTGAGCACAATCCGTACCTGTAATGAAATAACCAAAAAAAGGAATTAATAAAGTGATTATTATTTTTTTTTTTTTTTTCAAGAATAAACTTACCGGTGTATTTAAACAATTTGTCTAAGGATGAATCAAAGTCGCATTTTAAATAGTATGATACTGCTATTGGGACATGCTCCTTAATTGAAGTGGTTGCAGATATGGTAGGATCAGGTTGACAACCCTGAATATTTACCAGCATACATTCAAAGTCGGCATATATCGCAAATGGAACTTTAAGCGATCTTGAATGATGTTCAAACTTCAGAATATTATTTTCCTCCTGCGGCAATGACGTAACGATCTTATTACACTCTCCTTGATGCCTCTCAAAAGCAGTTTCGTTATTAAAAGTTAACAAACAAGCATTGCACATTCGGATTGAATGATTTCCTCGATTTGCTTGCCTGCTAATCAACCTGGATATGTTTTTAATCCAGATGTAGTGGTTGTTGCTACTTTCTTGGATCAAGAGCAAGTTGATGTGATTTTGTTTTACATTCTTAGTGCAGTAGTATGGGCCGACAACTTTGAAGTCTGCACCCATATTGTTTTGTTCGAGCCCGAAAACATTAACACTGATGGAAGAGTTAAGCATTTCGAAGCGCGGTATATCCTTCAGCTTTAGGGGGAAATCTAAATTTGTAAAGTCCAGTTGTTGATCTCCATTCGTAAAATGAATAATATCATTGCTGATATTATCAACAGGATATTTGCTCATCCTTTGAGCATTGTTTTCAGCTGGATGGAGTGCAGATATTATTGCCCATTTAAAGCAGTAGATATCATTGTTTCTAACATTCACACATGCTTTTTTCGCTTCTATGCATTTTGGAAGTTCAATATAACTCGAACCTCTCAATGGTTTATACTCGTTTATATTAACCTCAATATGCTTAATGCAGAATAAACTCCATCCAGAGTCCGCGTCCTCAAATTCTTCGCTTTTAACTCTGATACATTCTACCATTCCAGCAAATATTCCATCTAGACCTTGGCTTTCCAGAGCTATTTGCATGGGGGTTTTAAATGATTTCATGCTTATGTCAGCATGCTCTTCTCCTCCAACTGTTGAATATTTAATAAACTCAGCAAAAAGCTCTATACTGAATTTAATGTTGCCCTTGGTCTTGAATGAATCTTGAATGAGATTCAAGATATCTATTTTACACTCCTCTAAGAATGTGTTGATATTTAGAACTTCTTCCTTTTTGTTTTCTAGAAGGAAAGTTTCTACTTTCCCTTCAAAACATTGCCTAATTTTTTTAAAATTTGTCATAGGCACTGGCACTAAACTTCTGCTTTTATGGTTGTTGGTTCTTATGTGGTGCGCCCAATTAGAAGTTAGAACATCAATTTCACAGCTCTCACATCTTCGTTTTTTAGATGAGCAATGTGGGGTATTGTCGTTGTCGGCTTTCCTTTTACTCGAACCTGGCTGGTCATTGATAAGTCCAACATTTTTAGATGCGGTGTCAGAGCTTTTATGTACATTACGAATATGCCGAAGCATAGCATCTTTCCTTGAAAAGTTCATGTCACATTGAGGACATTGAATTTTAGTAGCATCACTATGTGTAAATTTCATGTGCCTTTTTAATGAGACAACATGAGCGAATTTTTTTTCGCAAACAGTGCACGAAAAATTTTCCATTTTATAATTTATTTATTTATTTTCTTTTTTTGAACAAAAACTAAATCTTTTACGTAGACTTATAGATTTTTTGAGAATTTCGTTGGTATACCTATTTACCTTTGCACTTATAGTTTTTCAGAGTTCGTTGGTATATGTACCTTTACACTTAAAGTTTTTTGAGAATTTCGTTGGTATATTTATCTTTGCACTTATAGTTTTCAGAATTCGTTGGTATATCTATGTACCTTTGTACTTATAGTTTAGGCTCAGATTTTTTTTTTTAACAGAGAAGTTTTTTTTCACCACTTTTAAAAATTTATTTTTCAAAAATTTGTTGAAAACTTTTTTTTTTTTGTTTATGTATTTAAAAAAACACTATGTTTATACTTTTCAGATTTTAATTTATAAAAGATATATGTAACTTTAACGCACTTAAAAGATCTGCACACGACGGGTCTATAGTAAGAACTATTGAAAATTATTGAACAGATTAAGAATTTATTTCATAATTTTTGTCATATCCATTTTGATTAAAAGGAAAGAACACCAAAAACTATATATTGTGATAAGAAAAAAATCCTAAAATACATTGTGTAATATTGTAGGAAGGAAAACACAAGCGCGTTAACACATGTGCGTTTGTATCAAAAGATATAAGGAAAGAAGGAGGTACGTTTTGATAGTGGTCATGAAAATTAAAAAAAAATTATCAAATAAGGAAAAGTCAAAGTCTGTTACGGGAAAGCGGTAGTTAGTTTTTTTCCATAATAGGAAATAACACCATATAAGGTCATGAACGAAAATAGAGGAAATGATCGTTGAAATTCTCTAAAAATAGAACAGAAAACTATTCAAATTTATAATAGTGGGGGTAAAATATTTCTATAAAAAGTCAAGATTTGTTTTGGATGGATATAGTTGATTTTAAGAAAGTGACGAATATTGTTCATACTTCAACATGCATTTCTCAGAAGCAGATTACTCAGTTTTTACCTTGGAAGACTTTGCAGCCAGAGAAGCAAATACATTACACGAAAGCGCTTTCAAACCTACAAGGAAACTGTCCGATCTTACAGTTGGAACAAAATATGACATTTACAATATCCAAAAGGTAACTACAAAATGGGGAGACAGAGTTATAGCGGATCTTGGAGAATACAAGGTAAATCGAAAAAAAAAAATTATTTTATATTTTCTATAAAATTTTACTATTCATTTTATAATTTATTTATAGGTATTTTTACCAGGCAGATATTCTAATCTCTCATCAAACAGCTTACTTGCAATGGCTGGAGGTGGTTATGCTTTCGAAATCACAAGACCAATAGGATCAACATATGAGCTAAAATTTGTAAAACTTAAATAGTATATTTTTTTTATCATTCATGTGTAAATTATTAACGTTAATTAAAAACTCAAATACATACAAAAAATTATGTTAAAAATCAATTTATATTTTTCTTTTTCATTACAACAACTTCGTTTTGTCAATCCATGAGTTATGTTCTGTTGGAAAACCCAACCATTTTACAAAAACTTCATTTCCTCTGGTTTTAATTACTTTTTCCACAAGAAAGATATCTGGACAGTTAGATTTCATCAGTTCTTCTTTATAAAAACCACCTTTTACTGGTTCCCCTTGATAATCTTCGAGAAGATATGTTATAGGTTTTGTTGTTTTAACTGTTCTAATTTTAAAAACTTCTGTAGTCCAGTTGGGTGTATAACCTTTCTCAAATGCATGTTTATACTTGCTTATTCTTACACTATCTCCAACATTAAATTTACGTTTATCTGTGTTTTTCTTAGAACATTTGAAAATTGAAAGTAATAACTTAGAGTTTGTTTTATTAACATTAGCAGGTTGACATTTTATAGTTCTATGGAAAGAGTTATTATAATCATCAAGCAAGTTTTTTATAATATTAATCCATTTATAGTTCCCATTAAAACTAAACTCCTTCCACATTTTTTCTTTAAGAGTTCTATTAAATCGTTCGACAACAGAAGCCTTTAATATGCTGAATGTTGAGTAATGATTTATTTTATATTTTTCCATCAAGTTTTTAAAGTTTTTATTAAAAAATTCTTTTCCGTCATCTGTTTGTAAATTTTTAGGAATCCTAGAAGATTTTACAAATATTCCATCCATTGCTTTGGTAACACTGAGGCCAGTTTTGTTTTTAAGAGGGATTGCCCATGCAAATTTAGAAAAAGTATCTATGACTGTCATCAAATAATTAAATCCTTTGTTTTGATCACTGTAAGGTATCATTTCAACCAAGTCAGCTTGCCATAAATCATCAAAGCCTTTAATGACAACGCGACGTCGTTTAAAATTTCTACGTGCACTCCTGTGTAATTCTTCAACAACCATTCGCTTACTCATATTGATTAAGAATGAATTCAACAAAATAAAACGAAGTATTTTTATAATTTCTTTATGTTTTATTTGAGTCTTTTATATAATAACATTAGTTTTTTAATTCTTAATAAACGTTTTTCTATAGAATAGCATATACAAGTATCTGGTCCCAATTTGCATTCATTCCATGACCAACAACAATGAGAGTAATGAAATCCATGTATCGATTCAATATAAATTGAGTTTTTAAATTGTTTAAGTAGATCAATGCAATTTAAAAATTCTTGGTAATGTTCATCTAGTAATTCGTCTTTAAATACTTTAAGAAAATCGCAAATGTTTTTAGTTAACAACTCAAGGTCCATTTTTTAAGATGTTGTTGTTGATGAGATTATCAAATGCTTACTAACTTAATACTATTTTAAAACTTATATATATTAAGGCTGGGCGTATCAATAACTGGAGGGGGAAATATTTTTTTCTCTTCTATTAACTCCATGATTTTGTTTTTCATGTGGTCATCAAAATACTTTTTAACGGAAGCATCCATATAATTTTTAGGATCATGAATTTTATTAATAAGGGTTATTTGATCATCAACATATTCTTTAGAGGCTGCTTGGTGTGGTTCCTCAGGTCTGCCAACATTATTTAAATGTTTATTATCGATGTCAAAATCGCCAGATGGTAGAAGTTTAAATCCTATACCTGGAGGACCTGTAGGACCTTTACTTTTTAAAAGTGTCTTAGAATTTCTCCCGAACTTGTCAACGCTCATTTTAAGTTTGATTCGATTTTGGTTTTGAATGACATTAATATATGATATTTGATTCCTTTAATTCCTCAATTATAGAAGTGATTTCATTTTGGTGGTTGTTATTTCCAGCATTTTTGGATGCTATTAAAAGTTTTAGTCTATTAACAAGCTCATTTGGATCATTCCAGTAAACGTATTCAATATTTCTGTTAGTGTATTTCATTTCAGAAATTTCGGAATAAGATTTTCCAATTTTTGTATTTTTATTACTATATCCAGTTACAAGCTTCTTAATTATGGTCGTATACTTTGAACCTCTATTACTGTTTACCCGATTAGTGTTATCATGATTGCGCATATGTGCACTAGTTTTTTGTAAAATCTTTCGATATTGCTCCAAATCATCATCAGTATATATCTGCTTACGAGGTTTTTTCTTTAAAATTAGCTCAATAAGACCAGGAGTTCTGGTAAAATTTTCATCACCAATTTTAATCACATCATCATCCATCCAAAAACTAGATTTACCAATTTTTGTCGTTTGTGTATTGACATCATAATAGGGACCAAAAACTGTATCACGATTTGATTCAGACAATAGCTTTTTAGTGAAAGATGAAGTGGTATTAGATGTACTGAAATTGTTTGGGGTACTAAACATCAAACCATTATCTCCGCTATCTAATTCAAGTATCGGTGAGTCCGAAATTTCATGGTCCTCTGATCCTTCTTCTTTATTAATTGTTTTAAAACTGAGTTTACGACGTTTAATTGATTTCGGTTTAATTTCATCTTCAAAAGTTTTATGATTTTTTTCTCTTTCTGCATTTTCAACTAACTTTTTTAAAGGTTCAACAATAGGTTTATAATTTTTTTTCCAATTCAATATCTCGTATTATTTCACCAGTTTTCAGTTGTAAGTACTTATTTTTTTAAATTTTTTTTGTTTTAATAAGACCATTCATTATCGTTTCATTCATTGTTTTTTTTTTTTTTTTTTTGTTTATTATTATTTTAACACAACGAAGTAAATTTTTTAGTTTTCTCAAACAGAGCTCCTCTAAGAATGCATTGCTTTATAGTTATAAATGTATATTTATAGCAAAACTATCTCATGGAAACCGATTTTGTAGCGTCCACTTTGAATACTGCTTTCCTTGTCTATAACTAGAAAACCATAATTATCAACCCAACAATGAAAGCAAAGCTCTTTAAATTGGTTAAATGTCATATCTGAGTTAATATGATCATTGTGAACATGTTTTAAATTCATTTCATCTTGTTTAAAAAGTATAATAAAATTTGCATTATCTCGAATCAAATGTTTTGGAATATGTGTATAGGATTGACATAAATAAAAACTATCAACACCATTGTGACGTCCCATACAAAAATAATCTCTAATGTTGTTTTGTTTCTGACATGCAACATCATGAAATATGAACACTGAATTATTTTTAGCATCTGTTGGTGGCATTATATCACTATTGTCTGAGAATTCATTATATTCCATTCCTTCCACTGATGTAATAACCTTTTTTAAATACATATATTTCGGTTGATGCAATGATTTGGAATATATGTAAATATTTTCAAACTTTAGCCCATTGGGGTCAAGAAGAATGCTAAGCATAACATTTGTTTTTCCGCAGTTTGATGGGCCAACGATTATTCCTCTAATACTATTTGGGAATAGTGATCCATGTTTCTTTTTAATTTTAACATCAGAATCAAAGTTTTGTACTTTAATAACTTGTGACTGTTTGATAAACCGCATATTGATGACTGACTTATTTTATAATAAAACAACTCATTTATATATTCTTGTAGTCATAAATAATTGACACTTCACCCAAGGAGGGAGTATGAATTACACTATCCTATAAATATGATTGAACATAACATTAAAAACATCAGTAATAAAAAATCTTTTGAAGGAGCAGGACTAATTAATACCATTATTGATAAACTACCATTTGAACTGCACTTACCTTCATATAATTACTGTGGACCTGGAACAAAACTACAAGAACGTTTAAAAAGAGGGGATAAAGGTATTAATCAGCTGGACGAGGCATGCCGTGTACATGACATTGCATATTCTAAAAGTAGTTTGTTGTCAGATCGCCATGTAGCTGATAAAATTCTAACAGAACAAGCGTGGAAAAGATTTAAAGCAAAAGACTCATCTGTTCCTGAAAAGCTAAGCAGCCTGCTAGTTACAAATATAATGAAAGCTAAGACAAAATTTGGAATGGGTACTAAGGAAGCTAAAAAGCAAATTAAAAAAAATACTGCAAAGAAAGCCTATAAAAAAAACTTGTTTAAAAAGGCAATAAACGAAGCAAGAACGGCTATTAGAAACAATATTAACTGTTGCGGTACAACATCAATAGCTAGTATTGCTTTAAAGGCTGCAAGAAATGTTATTAAAAACAAGAAAAAGAATAACATTAAAACACCAAGAATAATTCCACTTCCAAAAACAGGTGGTTTTCTTCCATTTGTTGCTCCTATTCTTGCAGGGTTATCAGCTATAGGATCTCTAACGGGAGGAGCAGCTGGTGTTATAAAAACTCTTAATGCTGCAAGCGCTGCTAAAAAACAGTTGGAAGAAAACATGCGACACAACAGGGCTACAGAACCAGTTGCAATAAAAGGAAATGGCTTATATTTACAGCCTTATAAGAATGGTCTTGGTCTTTTTATAAACAAACCCAACACAAAAAACTAATAGATCTGCTGCCCAACCGTCCTTTAACCAACTTTGACATCCAACGGTTTGGGAAGAAACATATACCACATTTCAGAGGAGTTTTTATGAGGAACTCATTACCGACGAAGTCATTTAACCAGGAGTGTGGCGTTATCAACTTGGACGATGAATCTGGGGAAGGTACTCATTGGGTGGCATATATAAAAAATAAAAATAATATTGTAAAGTATTTTGATAGTTTTGGTAATTTAAAACCTCCAGTTGAAATAATAAAATATATTGGCAATCAAATGAATTATAATTATATTCAAGAGCAAGATTTTAATACATATATATGTGGGCATTTATGTTTAAAGTATTTACTAGAACAATCTCGAAATGTTTTCAAAAATAAAAGTGAATAAAATGATGTGAAATTAAAAAAAACCTATCATTTGTCTTTTAATCAACATGTCGGTAACATTAACTCTAAGTGGAAACGACTCAAATCTTACAGCAGAATATTTCCCACCAATTGTACTAAAATCTAATTATGTATGTGGACTCGTAGATTTTCAATCCTATAACTCTATACCAAACGTTGATCAATTTAACAACTTGTTACATGTAGGTGAAAATATTATTTCACTACCTATTGGTTCATATGAGATTGGAGACATAAACAATTTTATACAAAAGAAATTTAATGAAATTAATAAAAAGAAAAAGAATTTAAATAGAAAAAGTGAAATTAAAATCAACGCCAACAACAATACTCTTAAATGTGAAATTTATAGTTCAGAAGTAATCGATTTCTCTAAACAAAATTCTATTGGTTCGCTTTTAGGATTCAGTAAAAAGCTGCTGCAGCCGAATACATTACATGAGTCAGATCTTTACGTTGACATTAACAAAGTTAATGCAATACGTGTTGAATGTAATATTATAGATGGAACGTATATAAATAATCACTTGGCACACATTTTACATGAATTTTCTATAAATGTAAGCCCAGGCTATAAAATCATTGAGGTTCCTAGCAATGTTATTTATTTACCTGTGAACGTCAAACGAATAACATCGTTGAGTTTAAAGCTCATTGATCAAGACGGAAGAATTATTAACTTTAGAGGAGAAAAAATAACTATTCGATTACATTTAAAGCCAGAAGTATGATTATATATGAACATATATCTCAAGCCCAAAATCCTTATATAAACACTGTCAACAATAATTCATTACTTAATCACGTTTTGGGCTCAGCTTTGTCAACACATCGCCTTACACAAGAAAATAAAAACTTTTTGATATCCTTGGGGTTCACTTTAAAAAAATAAAGTCAAAGATATACTATGTTGAACATTTTTCAAGATCCAGAGTTCAATGAATCTATATCTAAATATGAGTACCACACCTATTCACCTTATCAAAACAACTTTGACCGGAATGACATCATTCAGATTTGTATACAACATCAGAATCTTAATGTTCTACCTTCGGAAAGTTTTTTATACATTGAAGGATCACTTAAACAGCGTGAAGGAAAAGAGATTCTAAGTACGAAACTAGTAAACAACTCAATGGCTTTTCTTTTTGACGAAATACGTTATGAATTGAACGGAAGAGAAATTGACTGCACTCGAAATGTTGGAATTACTTCAACGATGAAAAATTATCTTTCATTAAATAAAAACGAGAGCGACATGCTTTTAAATGCTTCCTGGTCTCCTGAATCAAGTATTACTTTGAAGCCGTTTCACTTTAACTACTGTATTCCCCTGAATAAGGTTCTAGGATTTGCTGAAGATTACAAAAAAATTATACCCAACGCCCGACATGATCTAATTCTCACTCGAGCCAGAATGGATGAAAATGCATTAATTTCAACAGCAGAAGAAGAAGTTGACGTTCAACTTCATAAGATTCAATGGAAAGTACCACACATTACTTTATCCGATTCAGTGAAGTTGGATCTATACAAATCTCTGAATAAAAATAGTTCAATTAAAATTGCTTTTCGCAACTGGGATCTGTTTGAATATCCTATGTTGTCATTCTCCGACCACAATATTTGGAACATTAAAACAACAACACAAATTGAAAAACCCCGATACATTATTTTTGCTCTACAAACTGAAAAAAATAAAAAACTATCTGAAGATCCAACCTTATTTGATCATTGTCATCTAACAGACATAAAAGTTTTTCTTAATTCAGATGTATACCCTCATGAAGACCTCAACATTTCTTTTGAAAGAAACAGATACGGCCTGCTTTACAAAATGTACACCGATTTTCAAAAAACCTACTACAACAAAACAAATGCTGAGCCTCTTCTTTCTTGGGACCAATATAAATCGCTTGCTCCACTTTTTGTTATAGACTGCAGACATCAGAATGAAACCATGAAAACTGGACCTATAGATATACGCTTAGAGATTAGATCATCAAGGAAAATTCCTGTAAACACTTCAGCTTACTGTCTTATGCTGCATGATCGCATTATTTAATATAATCCTCTTAACCAAGTGGTCACCAGAATTGTTTAAGAATAACCAATAAAAAATAAAATCTTAAAAAAATAAAACAAAAAAAAAAATCTTTTTATTTTTAAATCTAGGGTTTATTTTTGTTTTTCAGTTCAGTTTATGAGCGTAGATTATCTTTCTATGGCTAAGGGGGAGTTTCCCAACTTAACAACATATTGTTTTCGGTCTTCCTATGTACCTACACAAATGTCTTCGCCTTTTCTTGTCGAACTCTTTCATGTTTATTCTTGTACACTCATGAAGGACAGTTTTCTTCAAGTAAGAATGAAATTAAATGTAGATATGCATTGCACATTCTGCTTAAATAACCGCCATAATTCTCACAAAAGAATTGACGAACGCATTATCACTATCAAAATGCTGGCAGATATGTACCGCAAATTTCCGGATACTCATTTATGTTTTTTCTTGTACACTAAATGTATGAAGAATAAAACTATGAAGGGATTGTTCCCTAAAATAACACATTAAGATAAAATGTATGCATGGAGGTAATGAGATATGGTGAAACCGTAGAAGTTTCTTACATCTAAGTGCATGCATTGCACATTCAATATTTCCGGTCTATACGTATACAGATAACAATTACCCATGCATGTTTATTCGTGTACAGTCAAGCAAAACTAATGCCGTGGCATCACTGAGCCACCCAGCCACCCAGCCACCGAGCCACCGAGCCACCCAGCCACCGAGCCACCGAGCCACCGGAGCCACCCACCCACCTAGGTCAACCGCCCACCCACCCGGTGATCACCTGTACCTGCCCACCTGTACACCTGTCCACCTTTGCTCACCTGTACACCTGGTCTCACCTGTACACCTGTACACCTGGTCTCACCTGTACACCTGTACACCTGTACACCTGGTCTCACCTGTACACCTGGTCTCACCTGTACACCTGGTCTCACCTGTACACCTGGTCTCACCTGTCCACCTTTGCTCACCTGTGCTTACCTGTGCTCACCTGTGCTCACCTGTGCTTACCTGTACTCACCTGTGCTCACCTGTACTCACCTGTGCTCACCTGTGCTCACCTTTACCTGTTCTCACCTGTACACACCTGTTCTCACCTGTTCTCACCTGTACACACCTGTTCTCACCTGTTCTCACCTGTGAGCCACAGAGCCACTGTGCCAGAACGCCCTTAAACTAACTACTGTGCAATTTTCTAAAAAATCGGCTAAAAATAGAAAAGAAAATATGTATTACAGTGAAAGCTCCCTTAGCCGGACAGCGACGGTCGTAACACTTTTGTCCGTCTAAGGGAGTTGTCCGTCCGAGGGAAAAAATTAAAAATAGTTATGTAAGGAAATGTATAATATACAGTGGCATCATGAAACATTTTTGCACCTACAAGCCATGAAATTCATTCAAACTAAAAATGAACATGAAGACACAAGAAAAAATTTGGATTTTTCTCTACAGATGAAAGTCTTATATGAAAACATAAGTTTCTGACCAAAAATCTCTTCTTTAATTTTCTATTTAAGTTAAGTTGTTTTATTAAAATTAATTTTCAAGAACACTTTTGGGTATCCAGTTTTAAGTATTTGACTAGAAATTAATAGGAGCATCGAATTTTTAGAACAAAAATTAGTTTGAACACAATTTTTAAATTTTTTTTTTAAAAACTGAAGTGAAAATTAATTTCTACAGTAATATTCATTAAAAAAAAATTATTTAAAATTAAAATAAAATAAAAAAATTTCTGGCTTTACAAAGAGGTATAGCATGCCGTTTGTGACGGTTAAAGTTGTTTTTTAATATTTTTTTTTTTTCTGTTTTAAGTCAATTTTTTAAAACATTGTCCCTCCCGTTATTTTTGATTTTCATACCTAAGTATGCGATATACTGTTTTTGACCTAGAACTAATAAGAGCATTGAATTTTAAAAACAAAATTAATACTTAATTTTGTAAAACTTTGGAAAAAAATCAGTTTGAATTTTTTTCAATTTTTTTTTTCTTCAAAATTTTGAGTTTGAAAATTAATATTTCAAAAACTGTTCCTTAAAACAGATTTATTCAAAAATAAAATAAGAGAAGAGATTTCTAGTTTTACAAAAAGGTATAACATGCTATTGTATCGGTTATCGTTGTTTTTTAATATTTTTTCTGTTTTAAAACAATTTTTTTTATTAAATTTCTCCTCTTGTTACATATTTTTTATTTTCTCTAAATCCAAAAAAAAAAATTGAGCATCTACTCATCAGTGTGTGACTAAAAATTAATACGTAATAACGTAAAATTAAAAAAAAAAACTAGTTTGAACACAATTTTTTCATATTTTTTTCAAAAATGACCATGGGCACTTTTGTATGGACTTTGGGCCCACATTTAACATTGCTCAATAGTGATAAAAATTATTTCATATGAAAGCTAATGTAGACTACTATATTTTATTATATGGCGGTTAAGCGAGTGCGAAAATGGTGTTTTTACTCATTTTATAATAAAAAAGTAGGTAGGTACCTACCTATTTCAAATGGAAAAATTTTATAAAAAAAAAAATGGCAAAACTTACTAAAAAGTTTTTTACCATTTTTGAAAGCCAGAAATCTTTTCTTTCATTCCGTTTTTAAATCAACTTATTTCTGCTTATATTTTTCGAAAAAAATTCTTCCAACTAAAAAATGACGGAATAAATAATGGTAAAAATAAACTGACATTCTAGTATGAATAGGTATATAATAAATAATAATAATAACTACTAAAAATTTTGAAAAAAATATAAATTGGATATACTATTTTTTTCACAAATTAAAATACAAAATTCTAAGAGGATGTTAATATATAAAATCCAATTTAGAACATTATTAGGTATTTAAAATTGTGAAAAAAAATCAATATGTATTTAATTTTTTGTTCTTTAACATTTTTGAGTTGGAAGCAAATTTTCCCAAAACTATAAAGAGAAATAAGTTAGTTTAAAAAAGGAATGAAAGAACAGACTTCTGGCTTTCAAAAATGGTAAAAAACTTTTAAGTAAATTTTGCCATTTTTTTTAATAAAATTTTTCCATTTTAAATAGGTAGGTACCTACCTACTTTTTTATAACATGCGTAAAAACACCATTTTCGTGCTCGATTTCAATTAAGCCGCCATATAATACAATAAAGTAGGTACCTACCTACTCTCAATTAGCTTTCATATGAAATAAGTTTTATCACTGCTTAGCAATGTTGAAGAATGGGCCCAAAATGCCCATGGTTCTTTGAAAATCAGTTTTACAAAAACTATGCTCTCAAATAATTAGATAGGTATGATAAAAGAACGGACTTCTTGCTTTAAAAAAGTAGGTATATGGCATGACATTGTGTATTTTAATGATTTTTTTTTTAATATTTTAGAAAATTGCCCCGCTGGGAAATAGACCCCCCACCCCTTTCCATACGATTATTTTCTTGTCTCGACTCAACCTACAAAGTCTAACTTTTTGCCACACCTCCGTATGTGAATCATCCTGTGGGTACAACATTATACTATTCCTACCTATATAACTACCTAGATTTTATAGGTACATACCTAATTATCATTATACCTACATATCTTTAAACGAGAAAAAAAAATTGCAGCATAACCCAAAATATAGCACAATTGTATAAGCAAAGCACTCCCGCATTGTAGGTATAGTAAAAAGTAGCAACATTCCTTTTTTCATCACATTGAAAATAAAAAAAACTAAATACAAATACCTACCTTCCTACTGCAGTCTTTCAAGCAAATAATATGTATGCCTACATACATACATATAAACATACATATTTTTATTTGTCTCCCTACTCGCATAATCACAAGAAAAAAAAAATCAAAACAACAGAGTTCATAGAGATAGGAGAATTTTTTTTGAAGTTGCTTGACCTTTTTTGCTCTTTGACATGACGATGACGCAACCAGCTCACTGAAATTTCAAATATCTGCTTTGCTTCTCTGACCTTTTACATATACGTTAGATTCAATCGACCGAATTCGGCCGAAGGCGTCCGAGCATACTTCGGCCGATGACGGATTATGTAGGTGTAAGCGAGTTGTAGCTGTTGTATTTAAGAATTGAAAGAATATAATCCTCTCTCTCTAAACTACTTTATCTTGATTTTATATGCTGCCAATATTCAAGTATCCAAACCCAAATTTGTGGCGATTGCAGCGCACCACTAGGACATACGTTCCACTAAAAAATATCTGCCCATGATAGTACTATAGATTTTATATACAAAGATGACAGTCCATCGCACTAACCATCACGCCACGGCTACTACAGGTTATCATCTGCTGCCTGTGTAAAAACCGCTAAAAATTCACGTCCATATTTTTTTGGTGCTCATTCTCTTTAGCGTCATCTTCTCTGCATTTTTCAATCTCCTCGCGGACTTTATGCATTCCTTTCAAGAAACTTTTCTTTTTGTTTTCTTTTTTTTTCAGGCAATGGAGAATCTTCACGCAGCTCGGACAGGACAGCGGGTGCTGATGTTTCTGTCGGTGGCAGAGAAGCAACTTCCATCTCAGCTTCATCATCAAATGTATAAATTTCAAAATCCTTAACGAAAAAATATTTAAAATCATATGTATTTAAAAAATCATATTATATGAATAGAAAAAAATAAATTACTTTCAAAATAAAATTTAAAAATATATATTTGACTATCTTTATACTTATGAGCAGGGGTGGGTCTACCCAGAGATTAGATTTTTATTTCAATGCAAAAAATATTTCTTTGAAAAATTTTTTATGCAATGTCATTTAAGCTTTAAATGACCTTCTGAATACAAATTTTGATCAAAGTCGGTTTAGCCGTTAACGAAAAAGTGGAAAATAAAAAAAAGGAAAGCTCGGTTTAGCAGTTTGCAAACAAGGTGCAACAACACATGCATTTTCCGACATATTCAGAAAACACGGTTCGATTTTGCTCAAAATTCAAGAGAATTTTACGTGAAAGTCCGAGAGTGCTCCTATTGAGTGTGTTTGGTCAAAATAATTGGCTTAGCAGTTCGCCAACAATCAAGCAGGGCATGCATTTTCGAACTAATTAAAAAAAACACTAAGATTTTGCTAAAAATTAAAGGAAATCTTAGATTTTACAGTTTGCCAATAAACCACGGGACGACTGAAAATTCTTTTTTCTTTGAAATGTTATACTTAGATGGCTTTGAAGATACCTAATTTTTAAAAGTTAGTTTTTTTATAAGGTATTAGGGTAAACGAAGAACGCCATGTAAGCATGAATAGCATATCTGGACCAAATACGCTGACAACCTTATTTTGAGGGCGATACAACGTTCGCCGGGTCCCACTAGTCAAAATTATAAATAACAAAACGCTAAAAATATCACATGTTTATCGATAAATGGCGCAATCTGGCAAGCCTGGTTACTATATTATAATTTCATATAGTTTGATTTTGAATGCCTCTAAACAAGAGTTTTAAAATGTTTATGAAACGCAAAAGCACAAAATGTATACCTCATTTGGCTTGTAGCTTCAAGTCTACAAGTACACGACATATAGTTTGGTTACCTAGGCTCCTGAACTGAAAAAAAAAACAAATACATATAACTTTAATCATGCTTAGCAAATTTCATAACCTTGAACTCTAAAGAAATTAGTATGTGAAATTCAGTCGGTAATTTAATTTTATTTGTCCAGGTAAGGTCATGGCCAACGTCCTTTGATCCTCTACGTCAACGTCCCTTTTTTATTTCGGACGTTGAGGTAGAGGCGTTTGAAATGTGTGTGGTTTATAAGTGATTGGCATGTAATTAGGTTACGAACAAATTTATAATAGCTTTAGAGTATACATAGGTATAAGGAAATTAATAACAAAAAGGGTTCATGGCTTTCATGTCATCCGGAAAGCCATTAAAGCATCGAGAGCACTCAATCTGTAGGATTCTGAAATTAAATATAACATTACATATAAGTATACAAAAACACGTGCAGGAGTTTTTAGCGCCAGATTCCTGGTGTATGAATAGAATTAAGCTAGAATGTAATTGTTTGGCAAGAATTTTTTCAGATATCTGATTACCCAGAAATGAGAAATTAACATTGAATGCGGCCTTTAAATGTTTTTGCAGTTGGTGGTCTTAATTATACGTCTTTAATTGCTGTTGGCCGGTAATTAAAAAAAGAATGAGCTTATAAAACTTACTTGTATTTAGCTGTTAAGTTTAATTTTCACGTGTATTTCGGCTGGAGTGCAGGAGATCCCCCTGTCCATTAGTTCCTTTGACATTACAGTGAACACGTGGCTATTTTTTTGTGAGCCACGAATTTCTTGAATCCTTTCCATCCACATCTCACATAGCAAATCCTCAGCCTCCTGCTTCCAAAGCTTCTTCTTCTACTTCTTATAAGTTTTTTTCTTGTCCATCACTGCAAAAACAATACCGAAATTTATGAAAATTATAAAAATCTTTATATTATTTACCTGTTTCTTGTATTTTGCTTTTCGTTATTTAGTTTTATGTTTTTTAGTATTTTTTTCATTTTTAAGTTTTGACGTAAGCTTCAACTTTGACATTTCGAATCAAAAGTTGATCGATTTTGATTCAACTATTTTCAATATAAGTGTGTTTGATTTGTTTGCACCTAATTTCCAACCTAATTTCGTGCAAATTTAGTTGAAATAATCTCATTTCGAAATTTTAATTTGTATGAAAAATGAGGTACCTAATTTGAGATCTAATTTGGAAATTTTCAACGAAATTACTTGATTTGACCTAATGAAAACGCAGTATTTTATGTATGACGATATTGACTAAAAATATCTGTTATTTTCGCTCGTTGAAATGACAGGAATTTGAGATAAATAAAATAAAAAAAAACTAGCTTTTCTTACTCATGTTGGCCAATTTATGAAGAAAGAAGATAATGAAGAGGCCTAGATCCTTAAGTTGGAGCTCAGCCCCAGAACGAATTTGGAACTTAATCAAAAAATATCTCTAGTCAGCTTGGTCTTTAATTAGCTCCATGTATTTTTCCACATTCCAATTGTATGATGATCACTTCCACTTCCGTATGAATAAACTGAATCCCTGCATTTCGCTTTAGTGCCATCGATCGAATCGAATCGAACGTCATGAAAATACTTTATATAGGTACCTTATTAGTTAGACTTTTTCTCTTTGGCAAGGTCAATGGCGAAATCGAAAACCGCGTGAATAGTTTTCTTTCCCTTGATCGTCTTTATAGGCTTCGTTTCGCTGCTTGTAACTTCGTGAGGAACTCAGGTCTATACCCCCCAAATAACACGAACTACACAAAAATGGAAAAAACAGAATTAAACAAAATTCACGTTACTAAGAACAACACTAGGAACGAACAAACCTTAAATATATACACTAACTGCCTTATTCAAAAACAAAAAAAAGGTTATTTCAGCTCTCATGTTCAGGGAAACTACACCATGGAATAACAATTTTCCGGACTCAAATGGAGCAGTAAGCAATTGCCTTTATTTTGAGTCCGGAAAATTCTTATTCCATGGTGTAGTTTCCCTGAACACGAGAGTTGAAATTACTAATTTTTGTTTATGAATAAAGGCAGTAAATGTAAAAACTTTGTCATCCGAATCCAAACAACAAGAGCCTAGACTTGCACTGAAAAGCATCAACTGGGATATTATAGGATTATCGGAAACAAGAATTTTCGGTAAAAATAGCGCAGAAACTGATGATAATATTTTCGCTATATTGTCGAAACAAAAGGACTCTACGGAGTAGGCTTCTTAGTTAAAAAATACTTAAAAAAACACATAACTGAAATTAAGCTTACCAACGAAAGAATTTGCAGTTTAACCTTAATGATACAAAATACGAAATTGACAATTATATATGTAGATCTACGCGCAGACTGAAAGAGCTACTGAAGAGGAAATTGAAGTTTTCTTCGAAAACTTATGTCGAATTCCTTTTAAGCAAATAATCGATTATTTTCAGATTTTTTTCTAAACAAATCGTTTTTTTTTCCTTCAAAACAAATCTTGCAATTTCCGCAGGATTGTACACCGATTTGAACACACACAGAGATTTGACATTTAAAGTTTTTAAAGTGGCTTGTTTTCAACATTTTGTTTTCGGATAATTTTTCTTAAAAAGTGTAAAACAGGTAAAATATACTATGTATTTGTCTTTTTGAACCGTACCTTCTTGCGGTGCATCTTAATCGGAGCTTTTGTTACTAAAATTTTCCCGGGAATGTTTCCCTTTTTCAAAAATTGGAATCGTCCACATTTTTCAAGCGTAGCTTGTTAGGTCGAATTTGTCTTTTTATAACAAAATTTCTCTAGAAACTTTATTCCCTATACCAATAAGCTAAGAAAGAAACAAAAGAAAAGCTGCTGTAAATAATAATAAACCTAGAGAGTTGGTAGAAACCATGTGGTAATGCACATGAAATCCCATTGCCATTTCATTGCAAATGGGATTGTATGGCTTTGGCCCATGACTACCGCAATGCAGCAGGAAAATGGTGTTGTGCAGTTTTCAGCTCCACATCTATATTTTAGATCCAAAAACAAGACATGTCCAAAATCTGCATAAACGACAATCAAAAAATTATTCCCCCATTACGCAACAAACTATTCGTTTCTGAAGACAAAGTAATTGTCCATTTCCGTGGAATGCATAGGTATGTCCCGAAAATACACTGAACACAGTGCTGGCAGCAGCACATTCAGTGACTCTTAATCAATCCTCTATTGCCTACGACTTTTATTATCCAACTTTACAAAAGGAACTCGAAGAAAGACTAATGGTCTTATTAATAAAAATTGTCTAACTTTAGACAGCCGTCCAAGTTTTTAAAAAACCTTTCTAATTTTTGCTAAAGTAATCTATCTTTTTATCTTGCTTTAGACAACGTAATCTATTGTCTAAACCTAGAGAAATGCAATATTATTTTTTATTAAAAAAGCATATTTCCGACTGTTTCAAAATACTTAGACATAGTTTAAACAGCCAAAAATCTAATTAATAAGACCATAAGTGTGCGATGAAATCAAAAAATTACATGCCGTTCATTCTAGTTTTATGCCTAGCGCACTTATCTGAAATAGAAAGAAGACCCTGTACGCCACCACCAACTAAGGTGGAAAATCTTCTACGGAAAGGAACGTATCCCAAATCACAAAGCAACAATTCAATCAAGTTGGACGCTCCTAACGACGAGGATGAGGAGCAGGAAAGCAATACCAATTTCATTAATTCTAATGTATACTTTTCCAGCCCTATTAATAAAAAGCCACTGTCCGCTGCTTAACACACGTGTTAGCTAGCACACGGATAGACAACTTGTTCGTTGGATAACTTTAATTATAAATAAACATATCATAATAGTTCCAGTCTGTACCACTTAAAGTACGGCAACTCTTCATCAAATCATGGAAGTATTCTTATACATGTGTCACACGCATGCACTGATTGATGAAAAATATGCTTGTAGTTGAACCAGTTATTATGAAATATAAGCATATGCGTGTTATGAAGTTATCCATCCCTTAAACGCCAAATTTGACGAGTTAAAGTTATCCGCTCGCTGTCACCATGTCACAGCCCATTACATATTTATTAATATGAATTGCAAGTTGGCAGATGTGTTAGTCTTATCCTTCCGTTGTTTTTCGTTTATTGATACGGGGGTTACAATCTAGCGTAAAAGATGGAATGGACACAGACTTGTAGTAACTGGCATGTACTTTTAAACATAATTTGTGACAAATGTATCTAACAAGTGAAAAAACAACAAAAAACAAACTATAAGTGAAATCCAGTGGTCGGACAGGGCGGGGGAGGGCGGTCTAATTTTAGGGTGTCAACAAATATAATCTAATCTTGATATTGAATATTATCTAGCGTATTTAAAAAAAAACACATTTTCATTATTCACATTCCCAATTTTCGATGGAAGGAATATTCCGGGGAAATAGCTTCTAATAATAATCAATTTAACTTCAATTTCTTGTATTTTAAAAGAAAAAACAATGGAAAAGTACGAGAAAGTTCTTCACACTCTGCTACTATCATCATCGTCTTCTTCAACATCCGATGAAGAAGATTTTTCGTTTCTACTTACCTCAGAGTCTGACCAAAAAGATATAAATTAATTTTTTTTTTTTGAAAAAGAAGAGGCATTCAGTGCTTAATTTTGTAGAAGATATCGTCACAAATTATACCGACGATGAGATGAGTGCTTTATACTTTATCATAATAAAATATTTTAATGAGGTTTTTGCTTATAGTTTCGAAGACATTTTAGAGTCTCCCGGAAAACTGCAGAACGCATTACTGAACTGTTTGCCTGTTCAAGGCATTTCAGGGAAAGATCGAATCGCTGTGGGAGAAACCCGATAAGCGCCCAGTCACAATGCTTGTCATTTTTATGGTAGGTATCTTAAGTACCAGAGCTGTTTTATCAGGAAGGGTAGAACTTAACACAAAAACCACATGAAAAAGCGAAAAGTCCGGGAAAACCGTAACTGTTGTAAAAAATACTAAACCGAAAGCTAAGCTTTTCATCTGTGCTTTGGTATTAGGAATGAATACCCTGATCTTACCAAAAAGGCTATATTAAATTTATTTTCTTTGCCATAACGTATAGCTGTTTGCCAGCGTTAGCTTATGCAAAACACTAAATTCAGATTTAGATTGGATGGTGCCCCAGATACGCGAATAAACCTTTATGACATAGAAGTCAATTTTAAAACAATTATTATGTAAATCAAAAAATGGAACAGTTTCATTCTTTACATTAAGGTCTAGTGAAGTGAAATCCAAAACGAAATGAAACATCAATAAATCGTCGAAAGGTTTACAAAGAAAATAAATTTTGTTTTATATTTAGTTTAGATAAATCCGTTGAGTTATGTTTACTTCGAAAAAAATTTCCAAAGCTTAAAAAGAACTGCTGATCCAAAGCAGCAATTCTACTGTGGATGTTGTATTTGTGATTCGTGTAAAATCCTACTGTACTATGAATAGCTTTCCCAAAAGAACACGACTTATATGACACACTTACCTACAAACCTTCACACTCCTATTTTGGTTGTGCTTCTTAAGAGTATTAAAGTGTCAGTTTTAAAATTGTGGTTCAAATATTGATCTGTAGTTCAGGAAGTTAAACAGAATTTCATTGAACCTAGTTAATCTACCGGAAATTGGTGAAGTTAAAATTTCTGGAGCACGGATTAAATATTGAATCACATTTTTACAACTGGCAGAATTGTATTTAATTAAAGATTTTAAAAAAATATATAAACTTTATCCTTTTTAAGGTTTGCTGGAAACAAAACCACCTATCGGGAAGTTTCCAATCTTTTTAATATGACACCGTCGAGTGCATACAGGTGTCAGACATCGATTTTGGAGTTTTTGTTTGAAATTTCTACAAAATATATTAAAATGCCATCAACGAGTGGTGAAAAAGAAGACAAATGTAGAGACTTTGCAAAGGTAATAAAAAAACGTTAACTTTATGATGCAAATTAAAATAATGCTGAAGAAAACAAATTATTTAGCTTGCCGGATTTGAAAATGTTCTGGGATGTATCGATGGGAGTTTTATATATATTCGAGCTCAAGCACATAAAATAAGATCAACATATGTCAACCGACATGGATTGATTTCAATAACCCTACAAGGAATATGCGATGCAAACAAAAAATTTTTAAGATGTGTTTGTTGGTGCTACTAGCAAAATTCATGACTCTCGAATATATTAAATGTCCCTCATATCAAAAGATATACCAAAGATTTGTGGTAAGAAGTACCACATTCTGGGTGATGCTGCTTAAGGGAGTACTTACTCACTCCATACAAAGACTTAGGCGATTTGACAGAGTGCCAACGAAAATACAACAAAAAGCACTGCCAAACAGGAGTGAAGATTAAAATTGTTTCGGTCTGCTAAAATAGAGGTTTAGGCAGCTAGTGCGATTAGACTGCTTCTCAGTTATGAGGATGTCGAAATTCGTGCTGGGATGCTGTGTATTGCATAATTTATGCATCGATGAAGGCGATCTGTGGCTAGATCTCGATGATGACAATAATCCTCCTGCTACCCAAGATATGGCAGACAGAGAAGTAGCCGAAAACAGCGTTTTGGAGAGTGTTCTTCTCCATAAAGGAGAAATTAAAAGAAATCAAATTGCACAATCGATGTACTATAGTACTACAGTAGAACCTCGGTAAATCGAACTATTAGAGACCGACCTAATTCGAACCAAGGAGGTGTTCCAATTACTGGATAGATACGTTTTTCGTAGTCAATATTTTGGCTTAGAAAATAGTGTTAAGTGGTTTTAAGTATAATAAATTAATTCGTGTTGGTCGAAGCAAGAAAGAAAATATTTGTATTGCTTAAAAAAGTCTGACAAAAGATGAAATAAATAAAGTTATTTAAAAAAATTTGATATTATGATTTGATCATTTTTTTTTAAATAATTTTCGTTATGATTTCAGGTTTTTAAATGTTGAGCTGGTCGATAAGAATTGTTGAAAATTCTTGTTCCACAAGATAGTCCAGTAGTTGATTTACATCTCGAAGAGCTTTGCCGCTACTTATCGGTTTTTGGGGTTGTAGAATTTTTTCTTCGCTATCAGAGTCAGTTGAAACAAATTCACTGTCTTGAAATTCTTCGTTGTCAATAAATTAATTTCGTAATGTGATTTGGACTAGAATACGGGTATTGAATTAAAAATTAAATTTCGAAAAAAATTATCTACCCGTTCTTGAAATATCGAATTTTCAAAAAACAATTTTAATTATTTTTTTTAAACCAAAATTTGTTTTTTTTTGAAATTTAAAACCATTTTTGGAAATTTATTTATTACAAAAGGGTAGCATAATATCGTCGCTTTAGATCGAGGAAAAAAAACTTCATATAAAAGTATTGAGGACCAGAAGCATTGACCTGCTTTTAATTATATACATTTTATTTGATGCGGAAACTATCGTTCTTAGGTTTACAAGGTATTTTTCATTAGATTCGTAAAGTTATTTACAATAAAAGTACATCACCAAAAAAGTGAACTTTTATGGGTTACGAGGTGTTCGATCTACAGCGACGATATGACTAATAAAATTTATTGATTTTTTTAGAAGAATCTGTCGAGCCATTTTTGAGAAAAATAAGATTTTCCATAAATGCTAAAAAAAATATAAGCCAGATACCGTTATTTTTGGTCCTAAAAATAAAATGAAGAAAACGTGTCGGGGTAATATCCCGAAAACAGTTCATACCAAGTTTAATTAAAATCGGCCAATGGGTTTAGGCGAGTACACAGACCGACAGACGGACGGAATTGCGAGACCCACTTTTTTCGTTTTCCCTATCATCGTAATGTCAAGTTTGATCAAAGTCTCGAGTTCAATTTTTTTTTACGAATCCGAAACTTGCCAATTAGTACCAATATATCGCAACTAAAAATACTTCTATACTTCTATCAATTTTTTATGAAGTCACCAAGGTTTTCTGACAAGTCTATCGCAGTCAGTGATTAAGTTTCCAAGGCAAGTCAAGTCTATAAGACTGTGCAAGTAAAATAATTAAAGCTTCAATTATTTTTATTATTTTAGATAGTAGGAACAATATTGTATTTTTTTAAGAAAGTTATAATAGTATTAATAATATTAAGTAATAAGTACATAGGTAATATTTATTATTTAATTAAGATAAATAAAATTTTAAGTTCTTTTTAGTATAAGTATCATTTTTAATAATTTAGAAATTTATGAGTATTTCATAGTATGTAAAAATTATTTGAATTAATTTTTTTTTTATTTTAGCGAGCATTTCGTTCATAATTTTTAATTTGTCCTCATGGAAGCGCTCACGCTGTCGCTTCCTTTCATCATCTTTTTTTTCCTTAATTTCGAAAAATTGTCGAAATAGTTCATTTCGCTGCTCCATTGACGTGGTGGTGACGCATTCTGTTCTGTTGCTTGAACAGGAGTTGATGCCAAAGCTGTTGCTGTTGCCGGAACGGAGCACGATGACGACGGACCTTCTGCAGGACGATCCGAATGGCTACATCTGGCCCTTACAGGAAACACATCATCTTTTCGATAGTATTTACCTGCAGACAATCCCGTCCTGCTGCACGATGTCGTTAATTTCTTCATCATACTCCGTTTCTTTCTGCACTGCTCCACTGGTGTTGTTTTTGTCTACAGCAGCCTTGGTTCGATTAAACACGCACTTGTAACGGGTTTTAACTTGCGTTGCGTTTATTCGCAAATTGAATTTTTTGTTTACTTCTGTTGCTATGTGGGCCCACAAAAGCTTTTTGGTTTTAAACTTTTTGAGTGGACCCACACAGCCGATGAATTTTGAATATAGGTGTAATACAAACCTTGTCTGGTTCTCGTTCCACTTGAACACTTTGATTGTCCGAAGTGAAGAGAGCTTCTTCGTATCCGTTGCTGGTTTTTTAATAAGTTCCTTCAAAGAGACGGCGATACCGACCCTAGATGGTGACAATAAAACCGTTTGAAAATAATTTAAATTTTTAACCTCAAATACATATGTAATACCTATTTCTGGAAGAACTTCGGTTTCAGAAGATTGATATATGTAGCTGCTCAAACCCATAAAATACAGCAACCGTATCATAAAGAACTTCTACAAGCTCTCCAGCTGCAAAATATGATTCATTCATTTTTTTAAATTTTCATTTTAACAATATTAGGTACTTACTTATTAAATTATTAATTAAAACGTTATCGCCTTTTCTTATAGCATTTCCATATTCATCGAATTCGATAAAATAGTCGTTGAGTTCAATATTTTTGTCCATATTTAAAATTTAGAAATTACTAAAACAACTTCCTTTTTTCTTTAAAAACTAATTCACAGCACAAATTTTTTCGACTTTTAATTTAAAACGAAACACATTGAAAAATTAGACAGGTTTTTCATTGCAATGAGAAATTGATCGGTAGCTAGGTACAGTGTTTTACTTGCGATATACATAGGTAGTATAGGGTAAGTAAAAGAGGAGGATATAAGATTGATAGATTTATTATTCTTAAATAAACTTAAAATTCTAACAGTATTTGGCTTACACATATTGAATAATCTAGGCTAGGGCATGGCAGTAATGCCGTCGGCACGAGTTGTAGCTATATATAATATTAAGTTTGCACAATCGGTTTGTATTTTGATTTTGATTTTTTTTGGATAAAAGGAACTTTTAGTTTAGTCAAAACAAAATGAATTAGAATAGGGTAAGTTTTTGATTCGTAAAAAAATAAAACGAGATTTTAATCAAACTTGACTACTATAATAGAGAACACAAAAAAATGGTTCTAGCAATTCCGTCTATTTAACTATAGTTGCTCAGTCACCTTAAACCACTGAAGCGATTTTCGTCAAGCTTAGAACTTAAGATTTTTATGCAATTCCCTAAAGGCGAAAATAACAATACCTGCACATAAACAATTTTCAAAAAAATATATTTCAAAAACGGCTTTAACAACTATTGTGTGGACTATTGTAGTTACAGTCTGCATTCAGGTGAAAAAAAAAATTACTAGAAACTTTTTTAACAGTATTTATCAAACAATATTTTAAAAACGAGCCAATAAATTGTAAGGAGTTATAATTTTAGGTGTAGCCATCTAAATAAGTTGAACTCCTCTGATAATTCTGGTTTAACAGTTGGATGCGCTGTACCCGCATAAATGCAAACAAAAAACACAACAACAAAAACACGTTACCGCCTAACACCACTTAACAAATCACAGAATTCCATCGATTGCAATGTCCAGAATACCAATTCAATATGTGGACGGGTGCAATTTACTCCTCCTTTGCATCGTTATTTCCTCCATCGAGACTTAAAACGTGCACTATTTGAAAGGAATTCGACATTAAAGAAAACATATTCCTACATATGTATGTTGCGAATCGATTTATATTTTTTCAAAATTAGTCAAATAATAATCTACTATCCAAATACATTTCTTTATTAATTTTGTTAATAATTTAAAATAGAGCCTTTGATTTGTATTTTAATAATTTGATAATACATATAAACCAAACAAAATGCAGAATTTAATCCGACCCCGCAAAGAAGTAGAAAATACATTTTGCTCTGCATCTGCTTCTTTGGGAGAAAAAAAATATTCTTTTGGCTTCAGAGTACAAATTTTGTCTCTTCGTTCTAAGTTTCAAATGTTGTGCAATATTCTGAGAATATTTTAAAGCATTCGACTCGGGTTCGGCTGAGACTGCCACTATCCATTTATTGTAACACCACTTTTTTTTTCAACGCAAGATATGGGTGATACCTGCTGGTGTAAGCAATCAATAGATTTCTTCCAAACTTTGACTATCATTAATCTTTCTAATATATAGGTATCCAACATATAGGTCGTGTCCTTTGAAAATAGGTACTCAAAAACATTGTCCTTGAAATTCTGAAATCAATTTGTCAAGAATAACCACTTAATGTACTACCATTTGTTACCAAATAGGTGCATGCCCGTTGTTTATGGTGGAGTAAGTTGCAGTGTTCCAGAAGATATGACTGCGCTCGAGATGTTGATGATGACATTTTGTTAAGTTCATACCTAATTATTTTAAGTTATTTATATTACTATTTTGATGTAAATTATTCGAAAAAAAACCCACCTTTCAATTTGCAATTGGTTTTTAATAATTATTTAATTCCAATTTTCAATTTAGCGACTGGTGAATGTAATGTGAATCTGTAAGGAAAAAATTTCGACTTTGCTGCATTTTTTCGATTAGATCTTCAAACTTACATAAGCTTCGTAAGTTTAGCAAACAACAATTCATTTACTTATCTACCTCCTTAGTTTTTATGGAATCACAAGGTCCCAAAAATAAAAATTATTGGTTTTTAGTTGGGGATTCTGCATACATTTTTTTTTCTTAAGAAAACATTTGTGAAGACAGCAAGGAACAAACGTCAAAATTTCACGATGTGTCAAAATTATTTTAGCTGTCATACCACACATACCATCATAAACAAAAAATCGATTTTTTACAAATTCCTTTTATTGACAGAAAAAAATCGATTATGTTTAGAAAAAAAATCGAATTTTTTTTTTAAAGGAATTCGACATTAGAAAAAACATATGAAAACACAAAAGCAGAAATAATGTATATTATATGAGACTTCAATGCAAAAGCAGGGAGAAAATCAAGCATAGATGAAAAGCCAGTCGGAAACTTCGGTTACGGACAAAGGAATGAACGTGGAAACAGACTATTAAAATGGGTACATAAAATGAACATTAGTTTCGCGAATTCGTTCTTTAAGCCTAGTATACAGTTCTTTTAAATAAAAAAAAACTATTGTGGTAAATAAAAAATCTTTTTTCCTGAAAAAAAAAAATATCTGTGGTGAAACAAAATTGTTTTTAGTCGAATATTACAAGGTGCCTCAAGAGTCATGACTATCTGACATTTTGTCTCTTTCATACTCATTTAGGTTCATAAAGAGTCATAACTCTTGAGGCACTGTGTAAGCACAAACTATACCTATTATTTTGCACAAAAAAATGTCACTGACATTGTTTTGCGCGAAAAAGAATCGTGGTGAGTATAATTTTTTATTTCTGGGGATAGTTCACAGTTCAATAAAAAAAACTTTTCAGCAGAATTTTTTTTTTTGCGATAAAATCACTCCCATAAGAAGTACATGTATTTTTTTCGAGGAGGAACTGTATACTAGTCTTTAAGAAAAAAATAAATGGACATGGCTTGCGCCAGTTGGAAAAACTAAAAATGAAATCGACCTTGTACTAACCATTTAACCAATAAAATAAAAACAATAACGGATGTCTCTGTTCTCAATTGCTTTAAATTTGAAAGTGACAATAGACTCGTAAGAACGAAATTATCAATAAATCATAAGGCGCCAGTTATAGGTATCATTGAAATTCATCACTGAAAATTTTAATGATGTATTTTAGGACATTTAGGATGCAAAATCTATGATTATTATGATGAAAAAATAAAGCTTCTGACTTAATTAAAATATCTGGCCAAAAAAAATTTAATTTCGGCCTAACCGTTCTCATGAAATGACTTTTATTATTTCAATGATCATTGATAAGGTAGTGCAATCATTGAAAAAAATGAAAGTCAATTTATGTGGAAGGTTGGACCCAAACGAATTTTTTTTTTCGCAATATATATTAATTGAGTCGTCAGCTTCACATTGAAATCGAAATAATTACTGATTTCGCTTTTTAAGTGCCCTAAATCTTAATTGTCTCTAACGCCAACGCGTCATTGGAAATCAGCCTTAGCTATAACTGGCCTCTAAAACACTCAATAGAAACAACTAAAAACTTATTTTCCCAAAAACTATACCAGTAGAAATAATAGAAAGCTACAACAGAACACTCGAAAGAAGGATACAAGAAAACATCAACACAAACCAACTAGACGAAAACACACAAAATCTCGAATCCATAATTAAAAATGTATCGAAAACTATGCTCATGAAAAAAAAGACATCAAAAATGGACAAACTATCTAACGATACAAAATCTTTAATTAAAAAGAGACAAGAATAAAAAGCCAAATTAAACTCCAATCCAACAGAAACCAACAGACTCGAATTAAGAAATTTAAATTCAATGATAAAAAATAACTCAATAAATGACTTTTTAACGAGACTATGATAAAGACTATGCTTTAGAACACACAATCTATAAAAAAAGACAAAGACATACCTAAGTGCCTGTTTACATTGTATTTTTGACGAACGGCGCATCCAGTGAGATGGGTATATTTTGTGTAAGTAAGAAAGAGAAGGGTTAATTCCACCCAAATTACGCCGATGCGCCAGTTTCATTAAATGTTTTCGGATTGAGCAGGAAGAGTTTTTTTTGTGTGAGTGAGAGATACATGGTTGTTAAGGATGTGAGATAGGGATGGGTAGATTGAAATAAAAGAATTTTTTCTCTATAATGTAAACACGAGGAACATTTTGATGAACGAAAATATGCTTTGTCAAAAATACAATGTAAACAGGCACTAAGAGAAGAAAAATAATGGATTATATCTATCAAGAATAGCGATAAACAACTGTACCAAAGGAAAGATATAAATGAAACTGCTACAAAATTTTTCGAAACACTATTTAGATCATCAGAATTTTAAAAAACAACAATCATTCAGAAAACAACCATGCAATTATCGATCACAACACAACAGAAAACATACCGACAATCGAACAGTATGAAATCGTAGAATCTATTGACAGCCTTAAAAACGAAAAAAGCGCTGGAAGTGAAAGTGAAGGCTGTTTCACAATGCGACGAGGAAACGAGACGTGAACGTGACGAGAGCTCGTCGTAGCTGTCAAACCAATTTCAAGCAATGAGAATATACCAGAGTATTCACAATAATGCGTTTCTCGTCGTCCCGTCACGCCATGATTTCGAAAAATTGAAAAAAAGACGCGACGAGACGACGATTTTCATTTTGACAATTGAGAAGAGGACACCGAGCGTATCTGTATTTGTATTTATATTTATTAATTGTGTAGATACATAAATAAAATACCGAAAATGGCGAGCAAATATGTGTTTTTATTTTGCGACTAATTAGTTTTGTCTTCATTAACATTCCCACCGTTTTCTTCTGCTCACTTTTGGTTTTTTTGCCTTTTGCTCTTTTGTAAATAAACACTCCCAAAAGTACTATAAGCATTTTTTTTTTAACATTTTCATTTTCTTTTTTTCAAATTTATTTTATTTCCCAAATTCACTGACAAACACGAATAATTCTACGCTGTCTCTGTGACTAACTCGCTGCATTGTGAATTGAGGAACTATGTTATAACGAGAAAAATATGAAAGCGTTTCTCGTCACGCTGACGTCTCGTTTTCTCGTCGCATTGTGAAACAGCCTTGATGGTGTCGAGGCGGAAATGCTTGAATACGGAAAGAAAGCTCTAACTCCAATTCTTACTACTCTCTTCAACTTTATATTGAAAACACAATTTATTCCGTAACAATGGAGACAAAGCACAGTAATTCTAATACACAAAAAAGGTTCTAAGGACGACGTGAATAACTATTGACTCATTAGCCTGATCTCAACCATTTATATAAGCTTTTCTCAAAAATAAAATACAATAAAACCAAACAAACATTCTCCGAAAACCAACCCATGGAACAAGCCGGATTCGGACAGGGATACTCAACGACAGACCACCTTCAAAGAACTAACCAACTAATTCAAAAATTCAAGGAATACAAAAAACTACTATATCTTCTTTTCATTGATTTCAGCAAAGGTTTCGATACAATTGAGCATGACAGTTAGCCCGAAGAAACAGCGATTGGCAAGAGTAATTCTTCGTTTGATCTCTGCACTGATGTCATTTTGCGATGTTGTAGTGGAGCCCAGGTAGACAAAGTCTTTGACGACTTCGAAGTTGTACCTATCCATCGTGACGTTCTGCCCAAATCGACGATTTTGAGATTCCTTTCTCGATGGTAGCATATACTTATTCGTCTTGTCCTCATTAACAGCCAAACCCATTTTCGCCGCCTCCGATTCAATACTTGCAAACGCACCGGTAACAGCTCGCTTCGTTCTTTCAATGATGTCAATATCATCTGCATAAGCAAGTAGTTGAACGGACTTTTGAAAAATTGTACCACTGTTGTTGACTTGCGAGTTGCGTACAATTGCTTCAAGTACGATGTTAAAGAGGTTGCATGATAACGCGTCGCCTTGTCTCAAACCTTTCTCGACATCAAAGGGTTCAGTGGTGTTCTTGCCGACTTTAACGGAGCAGCGAGATTTCTCCATCGTCATCCTGCACAAGCGGACGAGTTTGGCAGGGATGCCGAGATGCGCCATGGCTCTGAATAGCTCGTCTCTGTCTACGCTATCATATGCGACTTTAAAATCGATAAAGAGGTGGTGTGTATCGATTTGAAACTCCTGGGTTTTTTCCAAAATCTGTCGGAGTGTGAACATTTGATCGACGGTTGATTTGCCGGCCTAAAACCACACTGAAAGGGGCCGATCAGATCGTTGACAAACGGTTTTAAGCGATCACGCAGTACAGATGCCAGGATTTTGTATGCGACGTTGAGGAGACATATACCTCTGTAGTTGGAACAGGTCAGAGCATCTCCTTTCTTTTGGATGGGGCACACTATACCGAGGTTCCATTCATCGGGCATACTTTCCTCCGACCAAATTTTGGAGATAAGCTGGTGTATACTCCCTACAAAGTCATCTCCCCCTGCTTTGAATAGCTCGGCTGGCAGGTCATCCGCACCAGCAGCCTTGTTAGTTTTAAGCTTGGCTATCGCTAACCGCACTTCATTTAGGTCGAATGGACGGAAATTTGACCATAATCGTCTAGGTTGAATGGAGTGTTCTGTCGTACAGCGGAATTTTGGCCATCTTCGCCATTTAGCAGTCTAGAAAAGTGTTGTTTCCAGATCCTCAGCACCGACAGTGTGTCTACCACCATATTCCCACTCTCATCTCGGCAGGCTTCCGTTCTGGGTAGTTTGCCTCACCCTTCGGTAGAACTTTCGAACATCCCCCCTGCCGCTACAGTCCTCAATAGACTCGACCGCCCGCTTCTCGTGCTGTCTCTTTTTCCTCCTGAGAAGTCGGCGTTCCTCCCTTAGTTTTTGCTCGTAGAGCTTCCGGGCTGCTCTCACAGCAGCTCTGGTTCTAGTCTGCAGCATTGCTTGGTAGGCCTCGTTCTTTGCTTCATGCGCCAGTCTGCATTCTTCATCGAATCAGTGGTTTCATTGTGGTGGCCTAGTGAAAGCCAGCACATCAGTAGCGGCACTTTTGATGGCATTTTGGCAGTGCTGGTCCTCTACAGATGATGCTTGTGGCGGGCTTGTTGAGAGTTTAAGAGAGACGTGGTCTGGCTATTTTTTGCGATTTTAGCTTCGCGACGTTAAATCGTTTTACAGCATCCGCTCGTCGTTGTGGCGTCATGGATATCCGCATACGTACTTGCGCTACCACTACCAGGTAGTGATCCGAGGCTATGTTGGTACCTGGGAACGTTCGGACATCCAGGATACTGGAAGCATGTCTGGAATCTATCGCAACATGATCAATCTGGTTGACGGTTCGTTGATCGGAAGACCGCCAGGTCCCTTTGTGTATATTAAGGTGTGGGAATAGAGTGCTTGCTATGATGACATTTCGCCCCGCCGCGAAATCAATGAGCCTGAGTCCGTTACCGGAAGTGTTGTCGTGCAGGATGTGTCCTCCGACTATGGAACCAAAGATGCCCTCCTTTCCGATCTTGGCGTTGAAGTCGCCAAGAATAATCTTGACGTTGTACTTGGGGCACCTATTATACGTATCCTTGAGGAGATCGTAGAATTCTTCTTTGGTTGAGTCATCTTTTTTTGAACTTTGCTTTGATGCGGATTGTGACCAGGCGCTCACTTACATTTCCGAAGCCCAAGACTTCTTGCCTAAGTCTTCCCCTTACCACAAAACCACAACCAAAGAGCGGCTGACCCTGCCTTGCAGCACTCGCCGAAGTAGATGTCACACGATTGCATCCTTCGTATGCCCTCTCCATCCCATCGCACTTTTTGGATGGCTGTTATATCAGTTTTTAGCCTATCCAGGTTCTCCACTAATTGTTCGGCTGCACGTAGCCTGTTTAAGGTCCGGACATTCCACGTACATATCCGAAATTCATTGTCCTTGTTTCGTTTGCTGGGGTCGTCAACATTAAAATCATCCATATCCGAGGCTTGTAGTTGTTTCGGAACCGAAAATATTTTCCGTGGTAGGGAAGTCACCCCGACGAACAACCCTCTAGCCTGGAGGACCAGATCCTTATTATAACTACAAGGACAGGGAGCCGGATAAACTGCTTCTTATAGGCCTAAGCCCTGAGCTACGAATACGTCGTAGTAGCCCATATAACGTGTTCACTAAGTAGTTCAACCTGACTGGAACTGTAGACGCCACCGTTGATTCCATCTGGGGATTTCTTCCGCTGCCGCCTGGATAAGGGAGAAGTGCCTTAGTGGGAACACTCCTCCTCCCCTCTCTCATTTGCTGCCGCCTAAACCGTCCACAGGGATTGGAACCCCATCTTCAGTTAAGGTACTAGGCACCCGACGTTCACCACGGGGTGGTCGAGAGTAGGAGTTGATAGACAGAGGTTATAGAGGACACTTATCTACCTATTTGAACGTTCGCAGATGATATTGTTCTTATATCAAACACCTCCAACAATATCCAAACAATGCTAAATCAACTTGCTTTAGCAAGTAAAATACATGGACTTGAGATAAACCTGACAAAAACAAAAGCTATGACGAACAATACTAAAGAAAATATTCTTCTAGACCAGAACAAAGTAGAATATGTGGAGGAATATATTTACCTGGGCCAATTGAAATCATTTGAAAAACAAGAAGAAAAGAAATAGAAAGACGAGTATCCAATAGTTGGAAACAATACTGGAATGTCAAACAACTTCTCGACAGCAATCTAAGCCAAGAAACCAGAGAATATATATTTGACCCGACGATACTTTCAGTACATAATGACTTATGGATTACAAACCTTAGGACTCACATCGAATTTACCCGACAAATTAAGGATTTGTCAAACGAAGATAGAGCGGAATACCAAACGAAGAAATAAGAAGACGAACAAATATCACAGACGCCGCCGTTAAAAGGATGAAAAAACTTAAGTGGAGTTGGGCTGGTCATATTTCAGGGATCCAGGATCAACGCTGGACAAAAATAACAACCAAATGGATTCCAGACGGTACTAGACCACCTGGACGACCAAGAAAAAGATATCCCATAGACCTTATCCAATTCGCTCCAACTGGGCTACTCATATTCTAATTTTTTTTTTATATTGAAACAATTTGAAGTTGAAGTGGACTTCAAATTGCAAACTTGAGTCAAAAACACAATCGTTTCATTACTTTTAAACTCTGTGATCTTCTGTGCATTCTAGTATGTATTTGTTTTGTAATTTTTTTTTTATAAAGTTAATTTTAAAATCCGCTCTAGTCTGTACCTATACGTAGGCTACCCCAAGCATTGGAGGATGTAAGTGTTCTTTAGTGTGTTAGTCTGTTAAAAATTAGAGCTATCGATTTTAAGCGTATATTTAGCTACACGTGTATTCGTGTCACGTATACACGTGTAGGCGTGTAGGTTATAAATACACGTGTAAATAAAAATACACGTGTAATTAAAATTCTTTTTTAAAACCAATCGGAGTGTCTTATATTTCATCAAAAACGTAAAAAAGATATAATTGACAGGCTAATGAATACAAGTTAATCTCGCATTTCATGCGAGAATTGAATTAAAATGTCGATTAAGTTCTATAAGAGATCAAAGTTTTACGATTTCACAAAAAAAATCATAAAAGCGATTTTCAATTAATTACACGTGTACACACAATAAATTCACGTGTAAATATAAATACCCGTGTTCGTACACGGACAATTTAACTACACGTGTAACACGGGTACACGTGCAATAGGGGGCTCTATTAAAAATGTCTCCAAGATACCGAAAGCCTAAGATACTGTTTCAATTTTCAAACAAAGAAATTATTTTTTTTTTTTAAGTAAAAATCTTGCCATTTTTTCAGTTTAGAATAGAACACATATTCCTGATGAAGATACTAAGGTGCCTTTTAAGCTTTGCAAATGTACAATATTAGCAGATAAACTCGATGCCATTGCTCACAGTAAAACTAAAAAAACTTATAAAGCAATTAAAGTTTCCAATCCTTTTTAACAGTTCGATGAAACTTATACAGCCCTATTAATAAAAAGTCACTGTCCGCTCCTTAAGACACGTGTTAGCTAGCAAACGGATAGAGATCTTATCCGTTGGATAACTTCAATTATTAATAAACATATCATAATAGTTCCAGCCTGTACTACTGAAAATACGACAACACTTCATCAAATCGAGGAAGTATTCTTATACATGTGTCACACGCTTGTAGTTGAACCGGTTATTATAAAATGTAAGCATGTGTGTGTTATGAAGTTATCCATCCCTTAAACGCCAAATTTGGCGAAAGTCATCCGCTCGCTGTCAAGGCTGTTTCACAATGCGACGAGAAAACGAGACGTCAGCGTGACGAGATCTCTTCACAGTTGTTCTCTCTTTAAAACGAGTTTCAAACAACGAAATAATACATAATAAAGTATTTCTCGTCGTCACGTTGCGTCTTTTCTTCAATTTTTCGAACTTTATGACGTGACGAGACGACGAGAAATGCTTGATTATGTATTATTTCACTGTTTAAAATTCTTTTTTAAGAGAGAGATTCTGCGAAGAGATCTCTTCACGCTGACGTCTCGTTTACTCGTCGCATTGTGAAACAGCCTTCATCCTGTCACAGACCATTATATATACTATATTTATGGACACATAAAAAAATTTTTGTCATGTAATCACAATTTAATACCTTTTGTTCGTCCTTTTGTAAAAATAATTTAACAAAAACTTATAAACTTTTGTAGCCAGGCCAATTCTAAGCCGGCAATTGTTGTATCATACAGTGAATTAAATTTATTTTAATTAAAACATGTAACCGAAAGTTAAAGAAAATCTCAATAAAGTACTACTACTACTACTACTATATTTATTAATACTAATTGCAAGTTGACAGATGTGTTAGTCTTATCTTTCCGTTGTTTTTCGTTTATTGATACGGGGGATAGAGTTTATGCTAAATACAATTCTGGAGAAGAGAAAATTGTGCCGCTGCCAAAATATATAAAAAGACTAAGGACCACCTAGGTTGTATTTTCGAAAAAATTGATAGTTAAAATGAAACTACCTACATAGAAAAAATTGTAGTGCCGTAATTAAAAATGTTTTAACCCCTTGCTTCCGGAAAGAATTAATCGCCGGTCGATATTGGCCACTCATTCAATTTATTGATTGATTGGTAATGAAAACAAATCCGTTGACACAAAAAAAAAACTATGTGATTTATGGTTGACGGGTTGAATGAAAGAACAACAACTTGAGTGAGCTACCACCAAGTTTTATAGGCAGGAGTTATACCTATTTCAAGGTCGCTCGGCCAATCAGCAGACTCCTTTAATGGCGCTTAGTTTATGTATGTTCAATTTTATTTGAAAAACTATTTGGCTCACTGAGACTCGAACCATAGACCAAGCATCTCCGGGCCAAGTGTATTATGGTTAAGTAGTTCAGCATAGAAAAAAAAAGTCGTGACAACACCCTTCAAGTTTGTTGCAAGCTGGAGCAGGTGGTGTCAAAACTCTTGAAAAAGACTTTTAAACAGTTAACTTCTACTTGGTGTGATGGAAGGAGCTTACAAATTTGTTCATCAATTTTAAAGGAATGTGTTCCTGATCTTTGTAGAACGTATTTGCCATTCCTTCCACCTTGCAGCAGAATATGCTTGTAAGGTACTACTTTTTGGGAAAAGTGGACGAAAGCACGCTGGCTCTCAAAACACCTACCGAACATGGATTGCATATCTGTCTTGCTGGATTGTCGAAATAAAACACTTACTTTCCATATAATGATCTTATAATTTATTTAAAACTGACCTTATATGACTGGTCGATGGTAACTAAAGTAACATACATATTGATGTGGTTGTATGTCCAAATTGCGCGTGAAAGTTATGACAATCGAAGTATTGCCCAGCGTAGTAGGCGTTTCTAGGGGGCTAAGAGAAAGCCCGTATTCATCGGTGATGAACGCAATAATTTCTGTTTTTTTTTTTCATTGTTGAAGTCACCACCCAAAATGATAGGCACCTGTGTCTCAGCCTTTATATCTGCATATATTTTGCTGATTGATTTGCCATATGGGCCAAGGCCACGCAGCAACAATTTAATCTCCACTAGCGACGAGTTCGGATGCATATGAACTCCGACAAGAATTAAGCTCATGTCATCGGCTTTGACCACTCCAATGTCGCCCGCCCTGTCTGTGAAATTACCTAGTTCGGAAAATTGTGTTGGCATCGGCATCAAATTTTCAAGGTGTACCGGATCGTCATCCAAGTTTCAGATGCAATAAAATAATCGCACTACACAAACACTGTGTCCATCTCAACATCTCGCTTATGAGCAATTAAACTTTGCGCGTTGAGTTGTGTGATTTTAAGGCCTTGCGGCTCTGCGTTATTGATGAACCTGAACGGAAGTCGTTAGCGTGCAAAGTCGATGGTTATTTAATCGCTTGTATTCGTTTCGAATATCATGCATCGTTTAAGTATCAGACCCAACTTCATGATGAATTTAAACTTTTTGAGTGTCTTTCACCCACTGAGTGCCACATAAACCAGCTGCTGTGACATATTGTGAGTATATCTCACAGCCACATGATGAAACAAATGGAAAATTGACTCGTCTGCAGATTATTTTGCCTCCAAGTTGAATATTGGCCGAGCGTTTCTCGAGAGTGGTCCAGTTTTGATCTATGGCACTAACATGTGAAACTAGGATTAGTACGGCTTTCAGACGAGCCATCGCACCTACCTGTGACCACTCGCAGTGAAATCCAACCATAATCGCGTGATTGCATTGTACTCTATATCTTTTCAGATAATAGCTTATAATGCCTATAGTTCCATTGGTCAGTTTATCAAGCGTGTTGAGTTTACCGTGAGCATGTACGGCTCCGCGATCTCTAAACTGATCTTGTATGGAAGGCCTGCAGTGCTAGTGGGTAGTACTTTATGCAATATAGTTCACTCGGAGACGAGTTGGTTGTTATTATGATATCCGACAAAAATGTCTACCGCGATGGAGTAGATGTCGTCAGAAACCATGTTACCGTTGTCACCATCAACTCTTACGTTTCCATGATAAAGTCGAATGGCTTGGGATCGTGACTCAATAATACTCATTTGTTTAGGACTGAGTGGCATTCCATCACCTATCCTCGTAAACTCACGGTCAGTAAACTTTTAAAACTTGTCGTTTAAGTCCCCTTTCACACGAAGATACTAGTATTGCTGGTGATTTTTTTGACGTTTTCTTTAAATCTCCTTAACAATATCTTGTACCTTTCACACGAAGATACAAAGTCGGAGGAGACTTGCTGTATTTTCCTTTTAAACTACCTTGGTTGAACGCACACAAACGTAGTGTGAAGAGAAAAGTCAAAAAAATCTCCTGAATTTGTTGACCGGGGAGATTTCGTTTACCCCTCTTTCTTCCTGCCCTTCTCGCCTATGAACTAATTGTTGTTAGCAACTCAGTTGCCTTGTGTAAAAGGGGACTAACTTGCTTCAGTGCAAAATAATCGATTGAGTGCCAAAGCACATGTTCTAGATCTAGACTGAGCTCACCATTACTGGCTCAAATTGCCTAAAATCTCCACAAAAAATAATATTCATTCCGCCGAACGGAATGTCAACATCGTCCGTGATCTCTTCTAGTGTATTATCTTCACACCATTGAACGCTATCTAAAGGCAGCCCGTTTTGACACAGTGTGCGAATTGATTTAAAATTTCGATTAAGTTTTATCCGAGATTACATTTTGACATTTCTAAGTACAGATTCACCTCACTAGTGTCAAAAATTAATATTTTCGGGTGAAATTTAACGCAATTTTAACTCAATTCACACACGGCCTTAGTCGACCGTCTCCATCTCCCGATTTGTGCTTCGAACGTTGCAGTGCGAGACTGAAAGGTGCATGAAGATGGTGGTGCCGTTGATTTGAGCGGCTGTTTCGCTTGTCGCGGTGCAAGCCACAAATTCAGATTGGTATTTGTGCGACGAACGAATCTGTTGTAAGTGTCAATGGCTGCTTATAGCAAAAAGGTCTTGCCACTATCGGAAGGGCCAGTAAAAAAGATTTGAAGTGGAGGTGAGTTAGGTGTGTGCAGACGGTGTATCTATAACTTCAAGCAGAAGCTCACATTGATCTACGTTTATAGTTCTCAATAGCTCAGAGTACTGTTAGTACATCTGTCCGTTTGCCGACCGTAGCCAAACCAACACTCTGCATTTCGGTTAAGTCAATACCGTCATCATTGGCAGCAACGACTGGTGGCTCACCCGGCACGGATGGCTCTGCATCATAACTATCGTTTGAATCTGCGTCATATATCAAGACTTGATTCAAACATTTTCCTGCGCTCTAAGATGACCTGTTCGTGCTCTGTGTAAAGATGCAGAAAATTGTGGGGGTCAAGCTGATTGACGGTCTCATTACGAAACGATACATAGAGTAACACCGTTTATAATTAATTATGTCAGTGATATAGTAGATACAGTACCGTATAACACAAGGCTCTTGTCGGCGTTTGAAACCGCCCCGACTAATGGAACTGCGGTATTATTTCCATCGTCGCGTCGTCGTTGTCGGGTTCGTTGTCGATGCCATCTCCGTGGCAGTCTCCGAGCACATTTGGATTCAGCGATACACAGTTGTTCCAACTAAAAGAGGACACGTTTTTTTCTAAATAAATTAAAACAAAAACAAAATATGTACGGTACGACTATTTTTAATTCGAAAGCTCAGTATGAATAAAATCCTTTCCACCTGGAAAATCAACTTTTGATGAGACCGTAGAAAGTTTTACATAGATTCTTACAAAGGACTAGCAAAAATTACTATCGAAATAAACTAGGTCCTCACCAGTTATTTACCATTTTTCCTCGAGACAAAGACAAATAAAAAAACTTGTCTGATATGCTAACCACTGCACTAAGGCTTAATTCGCAATAAAGAAGTACAATGTTTAAAATGAATAACTTAAATCATAAACGGGCTTAAAATAAATAATTAGGAATTAGAAACACTAATTTTATTTTGTAATTCCTTATGAAAATTTATGAATACAATCAAAATAAAAGTGCAAAATTCAAAAGCACCTAATAAATCAATCAATCAGTTTGTCCAAATCAAGTCATTCTTAATTACCATAATACGTGTTAACTAAAAATGACGTATCTAAATTTATTATTTATTAAGTTTTTTATGATTATAGGGATTTGTTGTAATAGTAATAAAGCTATTCTTAATCTAAGAACTATGGGCTTCGATTATTTAATTGCTCAAAATGCCAGATACACCTTTAGTTAATAAAAACCATTCCAAGGATTTCCAAAAAATCGACGAATTTCAATTTCAGTTAACACGGCAGCATAGTTTTCAATCACAGAAAATAATATTGGTGTTGATAAAACTGAGTATGTCCAGCGGCCCTAAGATCTCTTTCTCTCCCTTTTTCTATTTCCTTCACTCGACAATAATGATTTGAACTTACTAATGGTAATGGACTGTTGAGCAAGGATCGATCCTGACTTTGAGCTGACAACCAAATACTTTTACCTATCCGCCATTGATGAACGCAGCCATGTTTTCAATGGACACAAAGTAGAAAATGATTTTTTTCTTTAATTTATCAATAATAAATAAATTTGTTGGCACAAACGGCTCATGAAGAACCAGGGCCTACTGACTTACAACTCTCAACCATTCCTGTGTGCGTGCCTGCAGGAATGGCGGGGACCTACAGTTTATTACCGAATCTGAACGGCTACTGGCTGAACAGAATAGACGCTCGTTCGACCGCGCGAATCAGCCGCCGCCGCGAGAAGCAACACTTCCGAAAAAACTTGAATACAATGGAACGCGCAAACAGCTGATGGTAATTATTGTTTTAAATTGATTTTGTATGTAGTTGTTTCTTAAACTTTTATTTTGCAGTTTTACTCTGAATGTGTATTTTTGCATTTTTAAAATAAAATAGATAATATAGAAAGTTCCGAGATGCCATTTACTGTAGGCGCGGTTACTCTTTCTCTACTCTTTCTCCTTATCTGTCGATAGCCGTGCGGCAAAAGTTAAAAGTTAACCAATGTCTAGCGTCGCGGCCGCGCCGCCGCGGCTCCATTGTATTTACTCAAACGAGTTTACATGCATTTCAACTTTGACAGAGCGTTTTTTTAAGTGCCGCGCGAATGACCGCGCGTCTATTCTGTTCAGCCAGGTGAGCGGCACTTTGCTATGACAAGAGATACTCTTGGAGGATTTGTCACTTCCTCGCAAGAGGTAGTAGCTCCGAAAAAAACTTAAGGTGGAAGCGGCTGGTATTGAACCCCAGACCTCTGGCATGATAGTCCAACGAACTAACCATTACGCCACGGGCTACAACAATTTTATCAATACATTCAGGAATTATTTGAATGATAGATTTCTAAAGATCATATTTCATCAAAATTTTGGAAAGCATTTGGATTCAAAAGGTTAATAGTCTCAATCGAAAATGAAATCCATTTGAAATGTCGTAATATTTCGTGATAAAAACAGTAAACAAAAAATAATCAGTTAATTATTTGACGGTGTTCACATTGGACTCAGATTTACAATTTTTTTTGGCATAAGTCAGTCAGCTTGTGTTCAGACACACACAACCGATTCACTCTGACGTTCAGCAGTCGTTAAAACAAAACACAAATTTTTACTCGCCGGAGAATTTAATTAGAATTTTTTCAATCACAAAATTAATATTTCACTAAGTAAAAATTTTTCAATTAAAAAATCTTGGATTCTGTAGTATTTCAGTACCAAACAAAAACTTAATACTGAGAAAACAGATGTCACAAAAGAAAAGGTCAAAAAAAAAATCCACAAATTTTTTAAAAAATTAAAAAATCCTGACTCTCTTGCCCATCTCTTTCTCGCCACAAAGTGGGAACGAGAAAAAGTACAACGCCAAAGAACTTTGTATTTTCGGTTCAGCACAAAATCAGTACTCCATTTCAACTATTCCAGTGAAACTACATCTTATGTTAGTCCAACATCAACTAATCCCTACGTTGAATAAATTCAAGCTTACGATTAAAAAAGATACCAAGTACGGATACATTTTGCCCCCTTTCGTAAAGCCATGTTGATGCGAGACAATGACTGATTTAACATAAAAACATATTGATTCACAAATAATAGCCTCGAACAGCTTCGGAAAAACCGAGAATTTAGCTATAGGTCATTAGTTTTTAATTTCGTTTTTTCTACCCTTATTATGTAGAGGGATTATAAAAGACTTTTTCGAAACACAGGGAAATGGACAAGAAAACAAAGATCATTTAAACAGAGTGGACAGTGGTAGGTAGGTAGGTAGAAGTGGCTGTCGGGAACCGACTCACGTAGGCCAATCAGTGGCCCGTTGTGATACCACATGGATCTAGGAGATACTTCCCCTACTCGTTGAACCATTTGGAGCTCCTTATGAAGCGTGCAAGATTGCTAATATCAGCATTAGCCAGATCACTTGGATCATTATAGTAGAAGTCTCCCAAATGGGTTCTACGTCTTTGGGATAGAGCAGGACATGAACAGAGAAGGTGAGGAACGGTTTCCTCCTCCTCCTCTTCCATGCAGCTTCTGCAGTAGTCATTGGCAAAGATGCCAAGTCGTGTGGCGTGTCTGCCTATGAGACAGTGTCCAGTTATAACGCCTATAACGGAGCTTATGTGCGATCTTTTTAAAGAAATCAGACATTTAGTGCGTTTTAGATCTAGCTTTGGCCAGATTTGTTTAGTCGCTATACAAGTGGTGATGTTGCTCCACCTAAGGTTTGTGCACCTTATAGCTTCTTGATTTATCATAAGTTTGGATGTAGCGATGGGTATACCAATATCTTTCCTCTCTGAGAAAAGAGGTATTATTGTTCCACTTTTAGCGAGCTCGTCAGCCCTGCAATTCCCTGGAATGTCCCTGTGGCCCGGCACCCAACAGAGGTGAATATTAAACTGCTGCGTCATCTCCATAAGAGATGATCGACAGTTTAGGACTGTTTTAGAATTAGTAGAGACCGAGTCCAGGGATTTCAGTGCTGCTTGGCTGTCGGAGAAGATGCGTATATCAGTTGTTGATATAACGTTTTCTTTAAGCCAAGACAAAACTTCTTTGATCGCTGAAAGTTCCGCTTGGAAGACGCTACAATGATCTGGAAGACGGAATGCGAGACGTAAATTTAGTCTGTCAGAGTAAACGCCTGCACCAACCCCGTAATCGGTTTTGGATCCATCCGTGTAAAAGTGAATCGATTCATCATTTAGGAATGACTCATCCTCCCAGATTGTTCTGGTTGGGATGGTAACTTGATAATCTTTGCCAAAGTGCAATTGGGGCGTGGTGTAATCAGTGTTACTTGAAAGTGATCCGAAATAATCTAGAATAGTGGAGTGGCCAATTTTATTATTGATCCACTGTAAAGAGGCCTTGAGTCGAATGGCTGTGTTTGCGGCCGTTTGTTTGCTGTAAATATCGAGGGGGATTAAATAAAGCAGAATGTCTAGTGCCGCAGAAGGAGTAGTACGTAGTGCTCCACTTGTGCATAGACAGGCTGATCTTTGGACTCTCCCAAGTCTGTCGCGGTTTGTCGCTATATCCAGAGCGGTCCACCAAACTGATACACCGTATGTAAGAATCGGTCTTATTACCGAAATGTATAGCCAGTGAGTAATGCGGGGCTCAAGTCCCCATTTATTACCAATGGCTTTTTTGCAGGAGAAAAGGGCTACTGTGGCCTTTTTGATTCTTTCTTGTATGTTAGGCTTCCAGTTTAATTTCTTATCTAAAATAAGACCCAAATATTTAGCTTCATCAGAAAATTTTAGTGGTATGCCTTTAATAGTAGGGGGGTCAATATGCGGAATTTTATACTTCCTAGTGAAGAGGACAAGATCAGTTTTGTGGGGGTTTATACCTAGTCCACACCGATCCGCCCAGTGTGTTAGCTTATTGAGAGCATATTGTAAGAGTTCTTTTAAGGTGTTAGGATGCTTCCCAGATACCGCTATTGCAACGTCGTCTGCATATGCAATAACTCTGTAGCTCTCCGCCTCCAGGCACATTAGCAGTTCATTCACCACCAAGTTCCACAGAAGGGGGGATAGGACGCCGCCTTGCGGCGTACCTCTACTAACATATCTTCTTGCAGAGAAGTCGCCCAGTCTTGAATTGATAACCCTGCTTGTCAGCATTTGATTAATCAGTTCACTAAGCGACTTATCTACTTTCAGAGATGATAGTGCAGAAGCCATTGCAGATGTGTCGACATTGTTGAAAGCTCCCTCTATATCTAAGAACGCTACCATAGTATACTCTTTGTGATGGAGGGAATGTTCGATGGTACGTACCAGAGTATGGAGAGCCGTTTCCACCGACTTTCCTTTGTTATAGGCATGTTGGGCATTGGACAGAAGTCTCTTATCAATGTTTGAACGTAAGTGGATATCGATCAGACGTTCTAAAGTTTTTAGAAGGAATGAAGATAGGCTGATAGGTCTGAGATCTTTTGGATTTACATGTGAGCATTTACCAGCTTTGGGTATAAAAACAACTTTGACTTCTCTCCATAGCAACGGAATATGGGCTAGGTTTAAGCAGCCTTTAAAAATGTTCTCTAAGATAGGCACAATAACCTCGGAATTCATTTGAAGTTCAGCTGGAATTATGCCATCTGGTCCTGCCGATTTGTATGGACTGAAGCTGTTGAGTGCCCATTGTAATCTATCCCTTGTGATCAGACCATCTGGGTAAGTTGAGTTTCTGCCTAATCTACTGAGATTAGTACTATTAACTGTTTGTGAGCTACCTGGGAAGTGAGTGTCTAGTAGCAAGTTGAGCGATTCTTCGCTAGAGTTTGTCCAAGACCCATCAACATTTTTCAGGGAACTTGGCATAACTGGATTTTTGGAGAGGATTTTTCTCAGTCTCGATGCTTCGGAGGCTTCTTCAATGTTTCCACAGAAGGACCTCCACGAACATCGTTTGGTTTTCCTCAATTCTTTTTTGTATCTCCTTAGGGATTCCTTATAGGAGTCCCAGTCTGATACTTCTCTAGTAAATTTGGCTCGATTGAAAAGTTTTCTGCATTCTTTCCTGAGCGGATCTAGCCCTGCATTCCACCAGTGTGGCTTCCTTTTACCTCGAAGTTTTATAACAGGGCAGGAAGTGGCCATCGATTTATTGAGGGCTGATGTTAGATCATTGACTTTGCCGTCAAGATCGTTGATACTTGAAGGGACACTTAAAAGTTCAGGTTTTATTTGTCTTTTTAGTGTAGCTTTGTATTTTGGCCAATCAGTTTTCCGAAAATTTCGAAAGACTGACTGAATGGTTGGTATATCAATTAAGTTGAATTGAATGTATCTGTGATCTGAGAACGAATGCTCTTCAGATACTTTCCAGTTTGTTATCATTTGATAGATATTATCGGAGACAAGAGTTATATCTAAAACTTCTTGTCGGTTTCTGGTAACAAAAGTTGGTTCATTTCCAACGTTACTTACAATAAGGTTAGTACTTAAGATAAAATCAAAAAGAGACTCACCTCTGTCGTTAATGTCAGTGCTACCCCACACTGTATGATGGGCGTTTGCATCCGACCCAATGATGAGGCTGATCTTTTGCCTTTCAGCGTCAACGATTAATCTCTCCAGGTTTTCGCCAGGTAGAGGGCCAAGGTGGTCATGGCCGAGATACGCCGAAGCCAGCCAAAAGGTACCTTTGGCTGTTTCCAGCCTTGCGACGGTTGTATCTCGATCGCTGAAATTTGGGAGTAAAAATACTTTAATGCTACTTTTTACTAGTATGCAAGATCTAGGGTCACCTTTATCTGACGCATACAGTGCGTAGTATCCTGGAGTCCTGAGTCCTCGAACAATAGATTTATGGATCCACGGTTCTTGGATCAGGACGACATCTTCTCCGCTCCTGGACAGCCGAAGAAGAAGGGAGGCCGAAGCCTTGATGGAGTGTTGGAGGTTGATCTGTAATAGCTGCAGCATTTTGGCTACAATTACGACAGGTCAGCCTCCACCACTGTGGTATTGGTGTCTTCCAGTTCAGAGGACGAACTTAAAAGCTCGTCCTCATCCAGAAGAGCACTAATGGCGTAGTCTTCAGCATCCATGTCGGATAGACCTTCGACGTTTGTAGAGGACTCCGCTAAGGTCAAGGATGTCCCGGATGCTCCCCCGTCCTCCTCATCTAATGATGGGAAGGTGATCGAAGCACCAGGGTCCTGAATCACAGCTTTGTCCTCTTCGGGGTGTGGAGGCGCGCAAGCTGCATCGCACTCATCTTTTTTGTAGACCCTAAGGGCTATACTTTCAAACCCGTACCTAATCACGCCTTTCGTCTGCGCTAGAGGGACAAGAGAGTCCTTATTGATCACAATAATTGCGCCTCTATAAAGACCCTTTTGCTCCTCCAGTTTCGCGACTTTCCAGTCGTGAGTAGGCATGGATGGATTGGATAGCTTGATTATCTGGAGTATTTCATCCAAGCAAGAGGGTTCGGCCGGGATCCAGGTGCGCGCCCTAGGTCTGCATGGGATATCCTCCTTAGCAATAACCTCGAGCCTCGCACCAGGCCAGACTTCGCCCAATCTGCTGACAGCAAGCTTATACAGATCGCATGACCTCTGATCATCACAAGCGATGAGCTTGACATGGCCTTGATGCCAACCGCCATCGCTTGTGATAGGAGGTGGTCCTGGGTTTTCCTTCATTATACTTAAGAAGCTAGCCGAGAGCTTCAGTTTGACCACCTGCCAATGATCAGAGGAAATCGTGCCATCGATATCGCTCCTATCGATAACCGCGACTATCTTTTTGCCTTTCAGGGCGTCCCTGAAAGTATTGGCTCCGTTGCGTGGGTTAGGGGGGGTGCCGATTTTATGCACTTTTTGACGCTTTGGTACCGATACGGCGCCCTCAAAAGACCTTTGTCGCTTCGACGTGGAGTCTTCGCTGGTCTGTTCGTATTTTGCTACGATCCCCTTAGCCCAATTGATTCGTCCGTCGTGCTTGGGGTCTCCTGAGACATATGTCTTCAGAATTCTCCTTGCACTCCGGATATTTTTATAGATAGCCCCAGAGGAAGTCTGCTTTCGCCTACCACCGCTGGGGTTCTCCTTGAGAGCAGTGGCTGGAGGGTCGTGATGCACGATCCCTCCACCGCTGGAAGAAGGTATTGCTACCTGTTTTTCACTGTCCAAGGGGTTAACGGCAGGACCATGAGTATTCATGGCCCTGTCGTTAACACCCAAGACAGGAATAACAGCAGGCGACCTAGCAGTCGCACTACTGGCCGATCCTAAAGAGGACTCGGGCTGGACAGTGGTAGAAGCTAATTATTTGCACAGCCCTGGTATACAATTCTCGTCAAGATTGGATATAAACTTAGCTATCTTGTCAGAGTTAATATTAAAGTTTATATCAGTCAAGTAAGAAAAAGGTTTCGAATATCTATTTTCGTCAGATATATCACAGTTTGAAGAATCACAGCTTAAATTATCACAGATGTTGTATCACAGTCGAAGGCACTTTGAAAAAATGTAAAAATAGTTGTGTAATAACAAGAGGGTTATGACTAGATATTTCATTTGACTTAAGAACAGACGAGTATTGACATGACAAGACTTCCGTTTACTATTTATATATATCCAAAAGCATTTCGAATTCAATTTTAGATCCCTTTGTATCTTCTGCAGATAGTTCAAATATTTTAAGCTAGAAATTCTATTAAAATTTTCACGAGCACGACAGAAATTATCAAAGTCAGCTTCACTTCGAGATAGTTTTTAGAGTTGTAGCTTGTTTGTAAGGTTCTTAAGGCTCTTATTTTCACTATCGTACCAATTTGGAATTAATGATTTCCATTTTACAGAAGCTATACGTACAGATTTAAGAAAACAATCAAATAAGACATTATAAGTTTAAAAAACCATAGTCTTAACATTTAAACAATTATTGAGCAATTATTGAGATGTGACCAATCAATTTCTGATAACAGATTATTTAATTTGCTAAAGTCTGCCTTTTTAAAACTAAAGGTGTAAAAGTTTTCAACAGGATTGTTAAGAAAATCTGACTTTAAAAAAATGGAAAAGTTAAAGATGCATGGGTGATGGTTATCCTCAGTTACTAAAGGATCGGTCGGTTTTTCCACATCAATATCTTCAACACAGGGCAAAAATTAGATCCAGGATTCTTCCATTACAATTGGAAACGAAGTTCTTTTTAGTTTATATTAGGTGGTTTTTAATTTATTTCTTTTTTGTTTTGCCTCGGGAACTTTGTTTTTCATTTGTATTTCTGACATTTAATATCCAAAATGGAAAGTTTTGAGTTGTAGTTATTTACTTATCACAAGAAACTAATAAGAATTGATTGGTTAAACGCTATGTTTAAAGAGCGTTCAAATTAACAACAGCTGGTACGTCATCTTAAAATTTCTTATTGAATCTATAGGTTTGTTCGATGTCAGCCCTAGGGCGCACTGGGTCGCTCTGAACTCACTCTAAAGCGTTCTTGGTAGCACTTTTTCACCCTAGGTTATTTGCACTATGTTCGATGTGCGTTTGGGGTGAGCGGCTAAAATTCAAATCAGCTGTTGGTAAGTTAATGTAGTGAATGTTGATGACCAATTTAGATTTTTTATGAGATATTTTGTTGATAATTGTGTTATTTATTTCTTTCATATAATTATAAACGAAATAGCAAGTCGATGAAAAAAGGAAATTAATAAATGATGTGTTAAAAAAAAATCGTCTGCTAAAACTTGTTGCACTGAAATGTTCGATGTGAAACAAAAACCCGAACAGCCCTTATTTTTTTGACAGTTGATTGACAGAGGCTCAGAGAACATCAAACAAAGCTTATGTTACCTAGAAACATAAAATTATGTTGATGCAATAATCAAAATCGCCTTCAAAAAACTTTGAATTGGTATATACGTAAGTTTTAAATGCTATTCCTTCTACCCCAATCTCAAATGACGTGTTATAATAACGCACGCAACTTTAGTATCATTACCAGTTTATGACTTATTAACTTCATGTTTCGCACTACATGAGATCAAAGATAACCCATGATCCTAGGTGCCTGTTCATTAAATACTTATTCCTTATGGATGTTTATGTCACCAGCAGCATATTATTCCATGTCAATATGAATTGCGTTTCAAAAAAAAAAAAAAATAATCAAAAAACAAGCACCTACACACGCCACGCATGTGAGGTCGCAACTGAAATTCCACTCACGAAATCCGCAAGGCCATCTTTCCGTTACCATCTTAACATTTGATTCCATAATGACGACGACCAAGACTCTCTTGTATTGCATCATAACTCAAAGCATTAATTGAGAATTTCACTTTCCATCGGATTGAAAGACCAATCGGTATCGAACGTGGAAAGGATATCCCGTCCCGCCTGCAATGCCCATATATCATGTTGGCAATGAAATATGAAATTAAAGGGACTTTAGGATGATAAACCATCGATGATGATCTTCACCCGCTACTAATTAATTTCGACATGAGTCTCTGCTTGTAAAAAAAAACTTGAATTGTATTTTGTTTTATTGTGTGTACAATTTTGTGCGTTTTGTGCCTTGGCCAACTTTTTAGCTATAACTGAATATAATAACAATATACACATCTTCCTCCCGCCAAGTTCAGCACAGATTCAAAAGACATAGTTGCATTTAAACTGCATGGTATGGAAGGGCGTCTTTCAGGGCCCATTAAATAGACTACGAAACTATAAAATTTCAATCGTTTCTGGACTGAAAATGCATTTACATTTTCAAATACTACATATAGGTATGATGTATATGAAACATTGTGGATTGGGCAGAAATCGGGTTGCCCAATTGTTACTTTTATTTCAGTTTTGGTTGATGTTAAATTTCTGTATTTTTTTTATTAACCTTAATTAGTAAATTAATTTTAGCATTTAACATTTACTTTCGTGTAGCGTGTAAAATTTGATTGTTTGGATAAGTTACCTAATTAAATAACTTAAGAAAAAAATGTATACTTTAAAATTTTTTAATTTAATTTATACTTTAAAATTTTTTAAAAACTTTGATAATGATTTGTCACAGATCCATATGGAAACTAATCGATTCTTTAGTTTGACTTTTAAAAAGTGGTAGAAATATTTGCCCAGAAACCGCACTTTACTTTCATCCACACTCTTTGGGCCGTCTGTCAAATACTCCAAATCTGCCACGGATGGGCAGATTTGGAGATGGGCATGGGGCCACGGATCCCCAATTGAAAGATTTATTGTAACATGAAACATATAATTAATAATAATATACATATATTTATTTATCCATTTAATAAATTGAAGAATGGAAATTTGAATATGGAGAAAAGCATGAAACACGTTCTTTAAATTGATAAAACAAGTAGGTACTTAAAATAATTTAATTTCAAATTGAGGAAGGCCATCTCAATTCTTGAAAAATATAAATTTATGCATAAAATTTTAAAAACCATTGGAGCGGTTTTCTTCAAAAATAATTCTTTTCTATATAGGTAAAATTTCTTGAATTTTTTTAGAAAAAATATTTTTGAGGTATTCCATTTTTAAGAATGTAATATGCAACTAAAACCATAATTTCAAAAAAATTCATCAACCTGTTTTCAAAAAAAATGATTTTTCAAAAAAAAAGTTTGAGCTGTTTTTTAAAAATCCAAAAAATATTTTTTTTTTGAAAATATATGTATGTAGTATTATTCACACGTGATATAGGACTTTCATAATAAAGTCTGACTTCAGAATTTTGATCGAAATCGGTTAAGCGGTTAACGAAAAAGTCGAAAATTAAAAAAACGGTTTTATGGCATGTACCGTTAATATAGGTTTTTGTTAGATTTTTTTTCCACCAAAATACGGACCATACCCTCACTTACACACCAAAATTTAAAACAAAATCGTTGAAATAAATAAATTTTTTCAGAACGGTGGCAAGCACCCTTGTTTTTTTAGCTAAAACGAATCTCGATTTAGAACGAAATCACCCAAAAACCTTATGCTCCAAGTTTGAAGAAAATCGCTTTATTGGTTTAGGCTGTAGGCCGTGGACAGACATACAGACGGAATTGCGGGACTCACTTTTTTTCGTGTTCTCTATCACCGTAATGTCAAGTTTGATTGTTGTCTCGAGTTCGATTTTTTTGCACAAATCTATAACTTGCCCTGTAATAGTACCTATAGAGCAATGAAATTACGTCATTTGATAACGAACATTTTTGGCGTTTTTGTACTCTCTTGGTGTTTGTGAATACCCATACATAAACCCGGAAGTCTGCCCACAGTCGGTCGGGGGGTTGGAGGCCACGGACCCTCAGAGGAGCATTTGTTAAATATGAAAACACAACTGAGAGAAATTCTTACGGTTGGCGTACACTGCAATCGAATCATCGGCCGATTTCGGGTCGGAACTATTCGGGCGACTGTCTCGGACATTCATCTTCATACACTCCAGCTGTTCTCGGACGATACCAGTCCGTATATTTATAAAGTATAAATTTTTTCGCATGCATAATCGCAAGTAATAACGGAAAAACTGACGAAAAATCCAAACATGTTCGGATTCGTCCGTTGATCGGTAATTATCGGGCGTTATCGTCCGATGTCGGTCGGAGTGGTGTACGTGTACGCGCTCCTCTTCTATAACATACGTTTGGTTCGATCTTCTGAATTCGGCCGACGACGTCCGAGCATACTTCGGCCGATGACGGACTAGGTGCATGCGAGCCGCTAGGGTTGGTTACGATATCCCGCTTTTTATAATCCTGTTTTTTTAAATCCCGGTTTTATAATCCCGCTTTTTATAATCCTGTTTTTTATAATCCCGCTTTTTTATAATCCCGTTTCTTACTATCCCGCTTTTGCAATTTGTTTTATTTTAAAAAATAACAAACTTAAAAATAAGTGAAATAAAGTGATATTTTGTAGTTAGCTTAATTTAAAATAATAAAAAGGAAACCTTAAACAATTAAGGAAATATTAGCTGTATTTTATTTTCCCCCAGATCTGTTTCGGATTGGATTTGGAAACATAAATACAAGTAATACAAAAACAACACAAGATCCAGGTCTGCTTCTAGATTTGGATTTCGAAATCCATTTTTTGAACACTTCCCTAGCAATATTTTAATTTTATAGGTTGGTACCACTGCTGAGATTTACAGAAAAAACTCAATAAAATTAAAAATTCTCGAAATCAAACAAATGCCGCCATCATTTCAATTTTTTTTATGAGTTTTTCTTCATTCAATAGAGACGACGCGTCGCGAGGCATGGAAAAAATACATAAAAACTATTAACTTAATGAAATTAAACTAAAAAAATAAAACTGTTTCATTTTAAACATTCAATACCAAATATTATTTCAAATAATATTTGTGAAAACTTTCCTTCTGTCAATTTTATTGTGCAAATAAAGCCAACTATGAGAAATAAATAAATTTGTGATCCAGTTTGTTTTATTATCATGATCTGATCCGGATTAGATCTGGGGGAAAATAAAATGCAGCTATTATATAACATACATGTATGTACCTACATATGTAGTTTAATTATTGAATACTGTGTGCGATACGACGCAAAAATCCTATTTTACTCATTATGTTCCTGTTTTTCATACATAATTGTTTATAGCCTGTGATTTTAATAAATTACTTTTTTTTTATATAATTTAGCTTGGCCGTTTTAATTTTTTTCTACTTCTGTTTACACCGCAATGGTTTCTTTTAGCGTATTATTTTTTACAACCTAGCGCTTTTTCGTCTAAAAAAAAAACATACAATGTGTTTCACCTCAACTAGTTTGTAATAAAACAATAAATGATAACAGTAAAAATGTTTTCCATTACCATAAACTGCAATAATTTTTGCAGAATAAATATAATCTGGTTTTTGCGAGCAAAAAATAAAGTGTGTACAACGATTATCAAAAACATCTATCTATCTATAAACGGGCTTAGCGGGATAATGTGGGATTTTAGAAAGACGGGATTTTTATTAAACGGGATTTTAGAAAACAGTATTTAAAAAAAAACAGTAGGTATTTTATAGAAGACGGTATTATAAAACTTTTAAAAAAATGGGATTGTAAAAAGCGGGATTCCGATACGCTCCCAAATTCTTAATGTCTTAATGCGGCCCTGAAATATTCCAAATGAAAGTTTTTATTTTGTTTTTCCCAAAAGAAATCTGCCTGTAGGAAACGCATTTGTATACGCAGGTAGATAAACGCGCATCCTCCGTGATGATAATTTTCCGTAAATAAATTATTCCTTTCGCAGACAAATTAATAATAATTTTAACGCTTTATGTCAAAAAACAGAGAATTGAGCACGAACACGATTTTGTTGGTCGTTGGACCGATGATGATTATACAATTTAGGCATCTCAACAATCATAATTGTTATTAATTTGCTTCATGTGTTGTAGGCGATTTTGGGGCGCCTCACTAGGTCGTTACATCGTATATACCGCTGTGTTGGTCAAAAAAAAAGTTTTCCCTTCTCAGGTGGATTGGATTCCGTACGCGAATTTTTTAACACCTGACAATTACAAATTATCATTGATTGTTTGTCATATGCGAAGTGTGATACTGCTCCTCTGGAGTCCCTTATGGCGATTTCATCAGTCCTATACTATACCTTCCTGATGTCTGTTATTGTGTAAGTTTTTTGCTGTAACATATTGATTCAATGTATAAATGCAAATAAACAATTTTAATGATGCAATTGCAGAGTTTGGTTCAGTGTAGCTATCTGTCTACATTAAAATTATTGAAAATGAAAGAAAAAGTTATGTCAAGTAATTAGTTAACAATTCAGTGAAAATCAATCATAAATGAGATGATATATGGATAGTGGGAGTGTGTATATACAGAGTATAGTTAATTTTGTTGTTGTTGTTGTTGTAATGGGGTCCAGTTAAAGTGAATGGCAACAGGGACATGAACAAGAATTAAAAGTTATTGGTAAGTACCTACAAAGTTTGCAAAGTTATGTGCTGTATAGTTGATACACATTCTAAATTACTGAACTTATCAAGAAATGTTTTTATTTAGTAATTATTCATTCATAATAATTATACATATAAATAATGTCTTCTTTTACTTGCGCCCGTGGCGTAATGGTTAGTGCGTTGGACTGTCACGCCAGAGGTCTGGGTTCGATGCCCATCCTCTGCCACCTAAAAATGTTTTTCAGGGCTACTGCCTCTTGCGAGGAATTGACAAATCCTACAAGCGTATCTCCAGTCATGGAAAAGTGCCCCTCACTTTAGCCGTTCGGATTCGGCAACAAACTGTGGGTCAACTCCTGCAGAACCATTCTTTTATGAAGAAAAATATTATCATTTAAGTTAGGTATATACAAAACTTAAAATAACCGTTCGATCTTTCCGTATTATAAAATTGTGGTAACATAGTTTATCTAGTATTTTTTTTTTTCAAAATTCAGTTACTTCGGTAGTAAAGGCTCCAGATGTCTACGTTTAGTATTTTTTAATAAAATAAAAAGTATACACTACTGGATTGAAAGAGCTTCCTTTTGTGGTAAGCAATGTACCTAACTACATTTTAGCGACGGATAAGTATTTAAAAAATCAAAATTATGAAGAAAATAGTTTTTTTTTTTTTTTAATTGTATCCAAAATTTTAAAATGCAGTATTATTCGAAATATTTAGCAGTTCCAGATATTTAAGACTCTTTATAAAGCTTTAAGTGAATAACTGAAAAATAGACCAATTTAAAAAAAAACTTCCTTAACCAATTTTTGTCAAAAACCAGAAACGCAGTTTTCTTACAATCACTTTGGTCTTTACAGGTGCGAAGTTCAATAAAAATCGTGAAATCTGTTTTTGATAAATTTTGACATAAAGGCGAAACGGTTTTACGGCAGCTAACCGTTTTAGATGAGCTTAGAAAAAAATCACATAAAATGCATTTAACAAAATTTATATTAAAGAGTAAGTAAAAATAGGAAAAACAAATTTTTGATTACTTTGCGAAGATTTTTTAATAATACAGTACAGATTCTATATATTACTAAAATAAATCAGCCAAGTAGAAGACTTAGGACTACTTAATTTTTAGGATTTTAACGGCCTTTAGTTCATACAAATTGGCGTTTCGTCCCGGCGATCTCACTTGGACTCATCAGTTGAATAGTGAGGGCCTTGTCAATACGCAATTTCTATTAAGTTCAGTTCATATTACATAGATTTCATGATGAATACCTAGTGTGAACCATGGTTGCAAAAGTCAATACAATTGTACTTTTTTCGATACACTTGACTTTGCTAAAGTACACAAATACACTTTTACAAAATTCGATACAATTTTGCGCTTCTACTAAATATAAAAGGTATACTTTCTTAATTTTTTTTGTATTTTAAAATCATACAAAGAGATTTTGATTCAATTTCACTGAACGTACCCATTTTATTCAATACATTACGTGAGACTGAGTAGGCTGTAATTGACCGGATAATTGAGCAGTGGGAAACATTAAGATATTAAGCTTTTTACCTTAACTTAATTTCAAAAAATTTAAATGATGGTCTTATGAAACTCAATTTCATATTTTTATCATATGTACTTACTTACTTAAAATGATTAACGATATAAATATTGAAATGCAATCAGAGAAGCATTCGACGAAAAAGAAATAAAGAATGTTAATTTAAAAGAAAATCGTATCCCCTTACAAAATATTTACTGTGGCTGAACTTTTTTATGTATCAAAAGAAATAAATGATACAGATTTTTTAACTTTTAAAACACGAGTGCAATCATTTCATATATAGTTTATAGAAGATTTACAAAAAAGGTATTGAACCTGCTGATTTTTTAAATGTAGTAGTTTCTGTTGAATATGCTTCCGTGGTTACATTTATAATAATTATGCAGTTATTTTCCAAATACCAAAAAAAATAGCTAATTAATAATGACTTTAGAGCATTGGCTGATTGCGAAGTGGCAAAAAAATGAAAAAATTAACTTATCGGAATACTGTCCTGAAGTAAGCCACCTTAAAAACCAAATTAATAAATATATGTTTAGCAAAATTATAGGTAACACCGCAAGGTGTTTTATCAATCACACATTCATCAGCAAAAATGTTGAAAGAATATTTTCTTTTTAAAATATTTTAAAAATATTATTAAAATTTAAAAAACGGGCAAAATAATCCTCTAAAACCAGAAGAACTTCTGGAATGAACTAAGTTTTATTTTAGGCTACGATGTCGTTGACAGTGATTTTTACTCGCGCAAGTTAGCGATGCTCGTTTAAATTTTAAAAAACCAGGGATTTTAACCGGCGCGGCGCGAGTAAGCGAATAAAGCAGTTCAAGCGAATAAAGCATATCATTTATTATTAATTCTTATATAGTAGCGTCAATAAATGTTTTTTTTTTTTGAACCTGTTATTTTTAAGTTATTCTTCAATAAAACTTAAAAAGTTCTAAGAAAAAATAAAGAAGTACAATTTAATTCACTTTATTTTCCATTTTTGATACATTGCTGAAATACGATTTTTCATCCCTGGTGTGAACTATATCTAACCAGATTATAATTCCTAATCATTAAAGCTAGAAGTTTTTTTGTTCCTGTGGCCTGGCAATGTTTATATACGAAGATTTTTTACTAATACGAAGTTTATATGCTACTGACATAGTACAAGACTTAGCACTATTTAGTTGGACTTGTTTAATTATTAATTCAAAATAGATTTTAGTCCATAAAAATTAGGATTTCGTCCCGAATCAATAATTCAAAAAAGTCCAAAATTTCAAATTTTAGTTAACTTAATGTTGAAAAAAGGTCGCCTACCATTTTATCAATCAAAAGAAGCCTCTTTCAAATCTACAATATAGCTCTTGTCATAGTTCGCCAAAACTAAATAGTTATCGCCAATAAATCAGTTGTTATTACCGTTTTTACTTTTGCAAAAAACTATCAAAAAAAAAAAGAAGGATAAAAACAACAGGTTACCCGTTTAATGCACAAAGTGTCTGTCTGCTACACACAATATATAAAATCTAGTAATAGTAGCAATTGCCAGGTTATATTGATTGGTGGTAGGCTAAATCAAAGCCAATCTGCCTATGAGTAATGATTTGACAGTTTTGCAAATGACACTAGTGGTAGTTGGGCGGGACGGGTTTGGACCAATGCACTGTAGGGTTGCAGTAGGCTCGTCATATCTTAAGTGCACCTAACACTGAGTATCGCAAACTAAAATCAAATCGGCGATTGAATTAAATTGAATGAATCCTTTCAGCTTGCCACTTTGCCATCACATGGAACTTGTTCCGACGAGAGATGTTTTCTCATTCTTTCTTTGCAACTCATTGTATGAATTGCAAGTCATGAGTTATATTATGTCGACGACGACGTGACGCAGTGATGGTGCGACGACGGTCAAAAGAAGAAGCTTAAAAGTCGTACTATTATTTGATTAGCTGGTGGTTTTTCAACGGTAGCAGGCATGGTTAGTAGGTTGTAACCATAGGTATCATTACCCCAGGTCCCAAATGCTATAAAAATGTAGATCGATTAATTTCGTCAGTTTATCGCTATACCGCATAAATCATCTGCCATAAATGCAGGGTCTGGCAATGCAATATTGGTGTTTGGAGGCTTTTTCTTTTTTTGTCGACAACGTCGACGGTAGTCGCGGTGGCGACACGCAAAACAAGCACTTTGTTGCACGAATTTGACGTTCGTGTTTATGGGAGGCTAATGCAATTCTCACCTTGTGTGTGTACTGTTTGCAATTCAACGTCGTTAAAGCTTTTGAACTACAAAAAACTGGTAAATTGTAGGCAATTCATAGACCGAATCGTAAACGGGTCCCCGTTGCCCTCGTTGTATATGTATACCTATGTAACTTCAAAAGTGGCTACAAGAGGAGAGGCACTTTATCGAGGACTTCTAATGGTAGTGTTTAAATGATTTTGGGAAGGAAGTGTACCTACACTAGCTATTATTTCTTCGTCCAGCGGAAATTGCACTTATTGGCCTTTGATTTACGGAACAGTAGAAAACTTACGAGGAGTGTTGGCTTTCAGAAACATGAACCTTAACGCGCATTGTGTGTTCTCTGACCTTTGTCATTCTTGTTGCATAAATTTGTTCGAAATTGGTCTGATAAAAACATTGCAGTTTGCCAATTTGTGTGGTTTTGAAGGTCGGTAGCAGTTTTTACCTTAAGTAAAATGTGTACATATGATACCTTCAGGAAAATATTTATTTACTAAGCGAATACCTTTTGGTAATGAAGAAAAATAAATCAATATATCTATCAAACTTGACCTTTGAGGGAATGGCTTTTGAAAACAATGTTTTGATGCAGAGTTATTGTTAGAGTTCTTAACTACGAATCGACATTTTCTTTTTATTCTTTGTTCTATGTGTTGCTTGCCTGAAATCTGATGAAATCATTAAATATTGTATTCACAAAAAACTTTCATAAAAACTTAGATTACAATCGAGCATATTATCAGTAGTCGTTTTTTGTACTCATTTTTTTTTTTACTAAACTGCAGTTCCATGCTGCTAAGTCTATTTTATCAAAGAGTTGGAGGTTTTATTTATAAGCAATTTTTTTCGGATTTATCATTAAAATTTTATTGAAACATTTGACTTCAGTAGTAGCCGTGGCTCGACTCTTGCACGATCTTGACACCAAATAAAAAATCAATATACTCTCTCGTAGGTACAGTTACTGCACACAATCTGCTGAAGTACTACATGAAAAAACTGATGATCAGCACTTATGATGTATGCAAAGGTTGTTGCGAAGAAGAAGTAAATGAAGATTCTTCTCACTTCTTATCATTGCCTAGCACTCGCGCAACTACGAAATAAACACCTAGGAAACTACTTCTTTAATAACTTAGAAATTCATTAATGTCTCTAGATGGCTAGATCATCCATGAAAACTTATAGGTTAACTTATTAGGAGCGTCCAGGGTATCGCAAGGAATCTACATTGATCTAAGTGTAGTAGGAACAAGATCCTCTATCAGCCCAATAACCTAACTTAACCTAGCCGTGGCATGACGGTTAGAGCGATGGACTGTCATGCCCGAGGTCGAGGTTCGAACCCAGCCTCGTTCAACTAATATAATAAAAAAAACGACTACTGACTCTTGCAAGGAATTGACATAACCTCCGAAACTATATCTTCTCATAGAAAACTGTCACTCACATTAGCCGTTCAGATTCGGCAATAAACTGTAGGTCCCCTCCATTTCTGCAGACACGCTAAAGGCCCTTGTTCTTCATGAGCTTTTGTGCCATCAAATTTATTTATTTTATTTTTATTTGACTTGAAATATTGGAATGGCAAACCATAAAAATTGTAATAAATTTTATAACATTCAATTGGCGCACTGACGAACGTCCATTTGACATTTTATACAATGTCTACCAAAACCATTTAACAAAAAAAAAGTCAGAAATCACTGAACCTACTTTTAACAAAAATCTGGAGCGAGTTTAAAAACCAAAATAAACAAAGTAAAACAATTTTATACCACGATGATAAAAAACAACACCAAAATGTGCCACAAAATTGGATGCACAAAACTGTCTATTTTCTGTAATTAACAAATAAAAAATGTTTTATAGCCTTGCAGTGTTTAGATTTATACTCCCTGACTACTTGAATTAAATAAGTACTGTTGTTGAGTTTCCGCTTTTGTTCAATGGCGGTGCTAGATTAAAATAAGGCGTGTACAAGATTATTTTGGAGGTACTCTGAAACACGAGGGTTCTTTTAACTTTTTAAATACCTAAATTCAGGTGCGTAGCCAGGATTTCGTTTTGGAGGGGGCTTTGTTCATAGCTCATAACCAAAAATTGACGTTTCTTTCTGTCTTTTGTAAACTATAAATACCATTAAAAGCTATTTTGAATCCATAATTTAACGAGGAATTTTTGTATTATAAAAGGATTCTTATACAAAAATTTACAACTTATTACTTTTTTTCAATTTCTATTATTTTCTTAATTAAGTAATGTACGTAAATATGTATGTTGCAAATAATTACCTTTTTAAATGTTCATATTTTTTCACAGCAAAAGTAGACGCCTTAATTGTTTGAATTCACCAAACCAGATTTACAGCGAAATATGGTCTATCATTTTCCATAACCTTAAAGGCTTTAATATTCACTATTAGATAATTTGAATTCAAGATATACTTATGTACCTCAGGTTCTGAAGCGAACCTTATTGGCATTTTTTGGATATTTTATACAACCCAAAAAAAAACAACGCAAAAAACAACGAAAAAAGTTTACAAGATAAAACGCCGATAAGGTTTGTTTAAAATACTAATATCTTGGGTTCTATTAATCTGATGATGAATATTAAAGTCTTCAAGCTTAGAGAAAATTACAGAGTATGTTTTCCTAATGTAAAAAAAGCCTCGGTATATTACGTTTATGGTTTATAACGTGTTGTGTTGCTTGTTTTTGCGAAATTAAATTTAAAATAAGTTCTTGTCAAGTTGCAATGTGGATTAAATAACATTTCTGAAAACATCTTCTGAATTTTGTCTTATGTTATTAAGAGAAATTAGGATTTCCGTATATTAAAATCATTTCGGCCCCTCAAGCCCCCTGCACTTTGCCTAAATTATACATTTTTTTTACATAATTTTTTGAATGTGGATAGTTTTCTAAAGTAATAATATTTTAAAACAATAATCAGCTAAAAAAATAAAGAACAGTTTTAGTTCAAGGGAAACAAACTTAGGTGCTTACTTTGTAAATAACCGTTTTAAAATTACCTTATGTAAGGTATGTAAACAGCTATTAGTTTCAAATCAAATTCAATGTTTTTACAATTTGTTTTGTCAAATATTTGTATGTAAGCTATCTTCATCATATTATTTATATACGTCACTGATTAAGCGATATTAAATTTCTATTCGGTTCACTTATAGCAGGAACAGCTCGAATTACATTTTCTTTGATTTTCATTTTAGTTCATATTCGCTCTCGAAAGCTATCAGTCATTGTCGCCTTCGGTTTTAATCTTCCATATGAATAAAATGGCAACTTTAATCAGAAAATTGGTGAGCACCGCAAACGCTGCTAAGCCGGTTGCTCCATATAAGTGAGTTTTTTTTCATTTCAGAATACAATGTGTATTTATTTAATTTCGCTATATTTTCAACCTAAGCCAAGCTGTCGTTGCTGATCGTACGGTCTATGTTTCTGGATGTTTGGGTTTGGATAAAAATACAATGAAGCTGGTCGATGGCGTTGCAGCTCAGACAAGCATGGCACTAAAGAACATGGAGGCTACTCTCAAGGCAGCTGATTCTGGAATGGACAGAATCGTAAAGAACACCATTTTTCTTAAAGATCTCGAAGATTTTGGAACAGTCAATGAGGTTTACAAAACAAGTAAGTATGTATAGCTAATAAACAATTTTTGAAAAGAGCAAAAATTAAATAAGATAAGACAGAATCCAATAATTGTGACCTTTTGAAGAAACTAGAGTGAGCTGTCTAATCGATAAGTCATTATCTTGCAATGTAAATATGCTTATCAGCACAACGCTGCCGCTAGTTAACTAGCACTAGATTGTGTCTAGATCAGCTCGAGGTAAACAAGTTTATAAATAAAATTTATATTTTTCTTTTCTTTTTGTTTTCTCGCATAGTTTTTACGAAGGAGTTTCCAGCTCGCTCTTGCTTCCAAGTAGCTCGTTTACCGATGGATGCTTTGGTGGAGATTGAATGTATTGCAATGACTGGTGACGTAAAGACAGTTTCGTGACTAGATGATAATGATGATGATAATGTCTCATCAAGACTTTAGAATGTTATCTTGAATAACTTTGAAGAGATTTTCTGTAATTGAATTTGTACACATAAATATATTTTACGTAAAATAAAAGCATTTAAAATATTACAAGGTGTCTCCTATATTGATGTTAAACTATAAAAAATTCAAAACAAAATAAATCATTAGGAAAATTTGTCCTTAACATTGAAGAAGGTATCTTTTAAAAAAAAAAACAGACCCAGAATGCTGGGAATGATCTATATGTGGATTGGACAATGTTTGTAGCCCACGGTGTCATATGTGCTCCAAACTGTTCTAAGTTTTTCACGACAGCATGCACTTGTTTTTATATTCAATGACTGCTTAACCCATCTTCATATCACAAAAGCCCAACTGACAATTATCTCTCGCCGCGCGCGCCGCTGCGCTGGCTTTGTTATTCTGACTGCGAGGTAGTAGGGTGTGTTCGTCTCCATCGTCATCCTGACCAATTAAATGTTTATTGTAAAAGACGGCAGTTGCGATTTTACTATTAGACACATTAATTAAATTTGCACAGTTTTTTAACAACGACTCATAAATTTTTGTTGCGATATAATAAGATCGCGCTTTTAATTTTCATAAAATGACTTCACTACACTTACATAGTTAGTTACCTACTATCAAGAACCTCACCAGTATTTAATTAAATAAATGTGCTCAGCGACGCACTGATAAAAGTCTGGCATGTTTTCCTCGTCTAGGTTTTCCTTACCGAAAACTTGCTAGGCCCTTGCCTAAACTTGCCAAAAACTTCCCATTTTTCCAGGCGGGTTATTACCTATACCTACCCAACGATGAATCCATCCATACCTCAAAGTTACGGTTGCAATTTTTACTTCATTGGTTGTTTTCCCAAAATGTATTGTTTAAAATGCGTCTGAAATTAAGTCGTAGTGGTATGAATACGGTATAATGGACTCAATAGAATATGAGGAATTATATTGATTTTTATTGTTCTCGACAGATAAACTGCAAGGAAATATCATTTAACTGGCTGAACAGAATGGTGACTGAGACGGAACTGGAGCCGGAGCTGGAATAGCTGTCAAAATATTGAATACACGCAAATTCAATGTTGCGAACACAACGGAACATAGACGCATACGGAGCTGCAGACGCAGACGGAAGAGTTCACCAACTTTTAACTTTTACATACGGCACTTTTGACGTTTCAAATTGTATGAAGAAAAAAAACAACTTTTTGGGTCGAAAAAAAATATTGTGGTTATTTGTATCGCGAAAAAAATTATTTATTAAAAGGAAAATTATTGGAAACAAAAAATGTGAATTCTGAGCTTGTACACAAGAATATTCTTTTGTTTTTCTTCAAAATACTTTCAAAGCTGTACAGCTTCATTGTGGACATGTACAAAAAATAACGTACGACACTTTTTGACAGATCTTCCAGTTCCGTCTGCGGCTCCAGTTCCGTCATTCTATTCTGTTCAGCCAGTAAATATTAACTCTGTTTCTTCTTCTAGCAGCAGATAACAACGGTGAATTAATTTTATTAGGAGTTAAGGTTCTTACAGGATTAAAATGATTTAAAATCCTTCAGTAAGATTCTGAAGGTAGTAAAATAAAAATTGCACTCATAAAGATTAATTCTTCCAAAGAAATGGTAATGGAACGTTTATTGTCTTCAACTTTGCTTGACTTCTGCCCATGTTTATAGTATTTTCTTTAACATAGCAGCACATACACATTTTGCATTCACCTGCATGTGAATACGCACAGCATATTGCCCCTGCAAAAAATAAATTATTACCGGACAGTAACATAAATAATGACAAAACATAAATAATGCAAGCAACAGCCGCTCCCCCCTCTGGTACCAATATAGTAACTCAACTTGGAAGTTAACCTTAAAAAGTGTTTACATCTCCTCCAACAAGAACCCATACATACCTACCTATGTGACACCTTCTGCGAACTCGTAGAAAATTCTATTTTATATTTATGAATGCATAACGCCAAAATCAAATTAACTTTCTTGTCTGTGCACCTCCAACAATATAGGGATTCACCTTTAGTGAAAGGCTTATGTGAGCTGTAATGCAACGCTGACTTTCGTAATAAAGTTAATGAATTCAGTCAGGCGTTTTTTTATGACGATTATAGCGATATTGGTTTTTAGTTTTTTTTATGTATTCAATGAATTTGTTTATTAAATATTGGTTTTTGTGTGTGTTTTTTTTAATGTATTCCAAAAATTTGCTTATAAAGTATTTATTATAATATAAACAATAATTATTGATGAAGATAAATTTATAATAATAAGTAATTTTCAACAAACTTAGTTGAGGTGAGAATTTAATATATTCATTGAAATAAAAGTAAAAATAAGGAAGACGAAATGAATCATTAAATGCTACTTTTAAAAAACTAAAATAAGTGCCATCTGTATCAATAAATTTAATTGAAGAACATCGACTTGGAAGAACATCCTCCGTTTCAGCACATAAACAGAGTAGGGCTTATCAGCAAAATTTGATAGTTGGTCACAAAAAACCTCCTCGAGCACAGCGCAAAAATCGAATAGGGTTTATATGCACATTGTGATATTTTCATACGAAAACCCTCCTCGACGACAACGCAACGTCTGCCCTCTGCCATCGTTGTAGGAGCAATATAAAATACGCTGCCCCGCCACAACCGGGACGCCTGGCAGGCCTACGTCCAACAAGGAAAAAAAACTAAATAGAAGCGTCTGACGAGCGATCCTAAATTAATAAGTTAACTCAATGTCCTTTGACATTTTATCCAAATTTCAGGTTCACAAATTTTATTAACCGTCTAAGTGAAATATCAGAATAAACATGCTTCAGACATCCAAACCGAACAAGTTTATATTTGCCTCTAAATTTAACAATTTATTTTTTTGCCAGATCACCATCACCAGTATCGGAGCTGTGGTTCCATACTTCCAACAACTGCATCCACCTTTTGATAGAGTAGACAGAAATTGTGGCTAGCCGGGCTGAATAATGTTTACGACCAGAGTCGTACAGGTTGTGATTAAAGCGTTAACGTAACGCCCTCTACCTCCCTTTTGAACCTGTCAGCCTCACCTTACAATATAACTACAGTTTGTCTTATTGTTTACGTTTTGATTTAATTTTGTTTTCTTTTTTCGCACTTACCTACCCGACTGGACCACAAGCTACACAAAGATTAATATCCCGTCGCGCATGTGCAAGAAACAACATAAGAAGCTAGAAAAGGACAGAAAGACTAATATCGTAGTTAGAAATTTTATGGCGAGGCGAATTAGGTTCGCAATTTTGCTTCATTATATGTAATCGAGTCGTTACTTTTTTGTTTAACTTTACTTAAACAACAGTTAATGCCAAACTTATTCGGACAGTTCAATTTTCAAATTCCTCTTCATATTTCTTTAACATTGATGAAGCTAAAGCTCGTTGCTTACACCGGAAGTTATTTTTTCTTTAAATTAGGAGATATCGATAAGTATTAAAGATATTGGAAAAATTAAAATACCAAAATGGTTGGGGGCAAATTTTATATATTTTTTTTTTAATTTTGAAAGAGAAGATATATCAGGGTTGCCAGTTTGGGGGTTTTCCCCCCAGATTTAGGGTCTTTTTTCATCGTTGGGGGGGAATCTGGGGGGACGAAATGTTTGGGAAGAAATCTGGGGGGATTCATTTTAAAGTTAAATTATTCGAATACCTGCATTTTCCTTTGAAATTGAATATATACTATCAAAGACTATCCAATAATTACTGCTCATTGAAATTTTAAACATGTATAAACAATTTTTTTAAATGCTATTTAAATACCAAAGTACTTGTAGGTACATTATGTACTTGTACATGCATGAGCTGTGAATAAAAAATTGAAAGAAAAAGTTGAAAAAAAAACTTAGGGGTTTTTTTTTAAAATGTGGTAATCTGGGGGGTTTTTAAATTTTTCTGGGGGGAATTTTTTTTTTCATCTGGCAACACTGAGATATATGTACCTTCCCAAATTTTTTTTATAAACAAAAAAATAATTACCCTAAGTAGATCATACCTAACTCTAGAAGCGATGTTCCTATTTTTTTTAATTTTTTTAGTAAGCGATTTAACCATCAAACTTAAAGAGAAATACAAAAAAGTTTATACGCTTAAAGCTTCGGATTAACAAATGCTAGGTACAAAAAAGTACATGCAAAAATCAGGTTTTCCATATTGTAAAGGCGATATTTTTTATTTTTCTTTTATTTCACCTTTCACATTATTTTGTACCTAGCAACAAATTATAACAAAATCAATCATTTCCAAAGAAGATTCAGAAAAAAATGTTAACATGAAGGTAATATGATATATTAAATTTCTCTCAAGTCCATTTGTATTTTACGTTAGAGTCAGGGCTACCTTTCTAGATTTTGGAAAAGAGGAAATAAAAAGAGGATTTCAAGAAAAAAAGAGCCACAAATTAAAATGTCCCCAAAATGGAAATAAAAAGCCAAAACCGAACGGACGCCAATAATAATAACGGCCAATAATAATAACGGCAATAGAGTTTGGATCTCTATTAAGCATACAAAATATTATTTTTCAAATCTATTGATTGATTTTGTCCAAAAGTTTTGCGTTAGCAAGTACTAGGTTCGTTCCTTTGCCTTGAAACTCTGTGAATTGTGCATTTGCGTGAATTTCAATCAAAAGTTATATCTAAGTTCATATAAAAAAAATAAAATTGTACCAAAATGCACACAAAATCACAGAGTTTCAAAGTTAAAGAAGAATAAATACACTATAAAAAGAAAATTGTACTAAAATGCACAGAAAATCACAAAGTTTCAAATTTATTGAATAAAACTTTTGTTTTGAATATTCAATGCCCTCATCAATTTCCAGCCAATCGTTAAAAATTACAATCTGTAGGCGCCAGTTATAGCCATCATTGAAAATCGTCATTGAAAATTTTAATTCTTAATTTTGGTACTTTTAGAAAAGCAAATTGGTAATTATTTTGATGCCGAAATAAAGATTATTACTTGACTTTTTATTCTAGACATAACAAATGCAAATCCAGTATAAACTTCAACATAAAATCATTTTTAATTTTTTAAGGATCAGTGGTCATGGTTTGGCGAAAATGAAACATTTTATTTTCCTGGAAATAATAACTGAGTCAAAACTTTCATTTTGGCATTTGGCATACAAATAAATTCTGATTTTGCTTACTAAACTGCTCACAATTAACAATTAAAAATTTCACTGATAGATATAACTTATTTAGAAGCAAGATAAAAGAAAAACTTTTACGGTTTTCTTTTAATAAAATATACAAAAAGAGCAAACATTCACTTAGATACAAAAAGAAAATTCTATTATTGAAATCTATAGAGCCTGCAACGTTGTGTCGTTGACAAATTTTCTTTTTTACGGATTGTGCAAGATTCACTGAAAAACGAATGTCAAGCTGGGTATCAACCGCAAACTATATCACGAGAAAAGGAAATAGAAGGGCCAATTGGTGCGGAAATAAAAACACCTTGCTCTTTCAGGGGCAAACGCCGATTTGAAGAATGCAATGGAAAATGAAATAGAGATTAATAAAATTGAAATGATTGGTAAGTTATTTTATTGAATTATCTTATCTAATAATCTATCTTACGCCTATCACTTTTCATTTTAAATTTTATATTTTTAATGTTATTTATTATATTCTACATTCTGCAACTTACTATTCTACTGTCTACTTAAATCAACTATGTATTTCGTAAAATATAATTACCTATGGTCTATAGACCAAGAGAGCCTACTCAAAATATAGTCAAATAAAAATTTAAAAAAATTGGTCAAACACACACAACATAATTACCTATAGTTTATGGAATCTAGTATTACTACTACTTTGACCTCCTGCTCCTGCTACTACATACAAAAACAAAAAAGCCTTGATTCTTGACTACGATATATTTGATTGTTTAATATAACATTATATAACATACAATTCAAAGAGTTATAAAACTGGAAACTGGAATATGAATATGATGGAAAACTAGTATTTATGTATGTATGTACCTATATAATTTCTTTTAAAATTAATTGAGTTGTGTTATTAAATGTCCAATCAATATGTCTACTTTAAAAAGTTTCCTGTCATTTTAGTAGAGTATATAGGTACATATAGTATTAATACGCTTGGAAAAAATTTACGGTACCTACACCTTCCTCCGTAAATACTTATGACCCTGTTTAAATTGGGAAAATTGAGTGCGGACTGGTGAGGGTCGTCGTGTTTAGATTATAAACTTTTAGGCGCCTTTAAATACATTGATACAACAACAATTTCGAAATTTCGGACATTGAAACAATGACAAATGATACTCATTTCTCCGGTTTTTATGTTTTCTTCGCGCTTCACAAAACCCTTTACCCCGCACTTCTCTTTCCAACAAACTGCCGTAATACCGGCTTCAATCTTCCCAATCTAAACAGGGTCTATGGTACTGCATGAATTATGTATATACCGTGGATGGAGTTTGTCCCACAGATGTGCACAAACTAAAAATTATTTAGTACTAGCAGCGTTACCACTTCCAGAAAAAAAGTCGAAGTAGATTTGAAGAAAAAAAGGAAGTAGATTGACAAAAAACGAAGTAGATTTCAAAATGAATCTTTTTTTATAAAAATCTTTACTAAAGAAAATTAAATAAATTTAATTTAACTAAACAAAAAACTAAGAACATAAACCGAGTTCTTTCAGACTTGATATTTACATATCGTCGGTTAGGAAGAAAAACGACATAACTCAACGAATCTAATTTTCCAAAGTAGGCAACAAAAAATTAAATGATGATCTAAATTTCCTGTTAAAATACCAAGACCACACAATGACAATAGCTCTGTAAGTTCTAAATATTGTACCAGAATATGATATTTTTCCACGGGTACCTAAAGTTTTTTTTTTCACAAAATTGCATTGTTAGTTCAAAAATCTCATTTGTTAAGTTGTGTCTGTTTTTTTCGAACCAACGATATATACATATATTTCAATATACATATTGTAATAGCACTTTTTAAATTAAATTAAAAAAAACATTATTTTTCACTTCACTTCTATGTACATGTATTAGTGAAATAGACAAAAAGGAAGTAGATTTCGACTTTTTTTCTAAAATTGAACGAGTTTTAAACATAGATTTTTAAAATGAAGTAGAATTCAATATTAAGCACTCAAGAAATATATAACTACACGTATATAGTATTATCAGCTAAAGAAAATTATAATAAGTTAAAGTTTTGAAAGATGTTGTATGTACATACATATGTTTTCGTAAATATGGTAAGTGCAATATTATGTATGTAAGCTAATTACAAAAAAATTAAAATTTCATTAGCTTTTTTGAATAGGGTGCGCATTTGATTGTGTTTGAAGAAAAAAATTATGTAATTGAATGTTGAATACAAAATTCGGTAAGTGCAGTATGTATTTCGTTTTTTATTTTACAAAAAAAAAAAATTAAATTTCATAAACTTTTTTTTTACATAGAATGAATCGGATATATTTTTAAGAGTCCGCGAATTGCCATGATATACTGGGAGCATTTGTAACTGAGTTATAGGTCGAGCGTGATCGTCTTCGCGCAATGGTTCAAGTCCGCACACTTCAAAATGGTGAGTAACATAATATATTATTAGCAATTATATTGATAAAATTTAATATTTTATTGATACTAAGGTGCTTTGGAACAGTCGCCAAATGATAACAAAGCGCAAACTGAAAATACGCAACATGATAAAGCGGAAGCCGAAAAAGTGCATCTAGAAAATTCCACCTACCATAAAGTACCTAATATATTGGCGGCTATTAGTTTAGGCGATCTAACAAAGCAGCACCTCCACATATTAGGATTCTTCAAAGAAAGCGGAGCTTCAGTGGAACAATTTTTAAATTATTAAATTTAAAATCAAAATTAGTTTTTAAAAATTAATTTAAACAAAATTTAAGGCACTTTCATGGCGGCGTACAACAATCCACCAGATTTTGAATTGGTTTTAATATTGGTCATCGATGGTTAAATGATGATTGATTAAGACAGAGTGGAAACATACATATGTACAGACACTAAGCAACCAATGGCACGATTTTGAACTTTCTTCTTTTTTTTATTTATATATAATTTTTGTTTATGTATTTATAAATAATACCTGTGTGTTAGCCAACGGATTACATTTTTTGATTGTTTAAAAATGTTTGTTTCAGATAAACTTTATAGATAATGTTTAAAAGGTAGACCAACATTTTTTTTTTTTATTATTATTATTTTTATAATTATGTATAATGTAAAGTTACATCTAATACATCAATAATTGATAATTTTATATCGAACTTTTAAATCATGAAATATTTTGAAACAATTAATATTTTTACAATTTTTAATATATAAGTTAACTTATTTTTAGATATAGGATTTCTAATTTAAATATTATATTATTAGATATAAAGAAAATGTTGGGTTTTCATCAGAAAATAGAATGGTTGAATGAACACTTTGTGGTAAAAGATACCAGTTGTTTTTTGGGAGATATAAATATGTTTTTTTAATTAATTAATGAGGTTAGATTACTGAAAATATATATTTTTTTTTCTATTTTGTATTTTTTTTAAATATTTTTGTTTAATTTATTTTTTATTATTATTATTGTTATGTATGTACGTATATACTGTATTTTTTAAATTAAATTAAATTAAATTAAATTAAATTAAATTAAATTAAATTAAATTAAATTAAATTAAATTAAATTAAATTAAATTAAATTAAATTAAATTAAATTAAATTAAATTAAATTAAATTAAATTAAATTAAATTAAATTAAATTAAATTAAATTAAATTAAATTAAATTAAATTAAATTAAATTAAATTAAATTAAATTAAATTAAATTAAATTAAATTAAATTAAATTAAATTAAATTAAATTAAATTAAATTAAATTAAATTAAATTAAATTAAATTAAATTAAATTAAATTAAATTAAATTAAATTAAATTAAATTAAATTAAATTAAATTAAATTAAATTAAATTAAATTAAATTAAATTAAATTAAATTAAATTAAATTAAATTAAGACTTGAAAAAGTGATTCAACCTTGAGAGAAGCCTTTTTTTAATTTTTTTTATGAAAACGTATTTCTGAGAAACAGAATCTTTTATATCGCTTGGTAACTTGTTAAAAATATGTGGACCGATTACATTAAGAAATCTCCTACAGTGCTCTTTTCTAACAGCCGGGACTTTTACATGCAAAAGTTGCTGCGAAGTGAATATAAGTCACTGGTTTACATTTGTGTATTTTTGTTTCTGATGAAGTATGATTTCAGTATTTTAAGTATGCATAAGTATCGAAGTGGTAATATTCCTGTTGATTAAAATAGTGGTAATGAAGACTCACATTTTCGCCGACGTAATATTAGTCTGAGAGCTCTTTTTTGCATTATAAGAACTGGTTTTAAGTTACTGAAGTAAGCACTCCCCCAGCATGTTAACCCATATTCCAAGCGTGAATTCACCAACGCAAAATAAATGATTTTAAGCATTTTACTTGGAACTACATTGCGCAAATATTATAATTTGTTTATTGAAAAGTGTAATGATTGTTTTATATGTGGTTTCCAAGTAAGTATACTGTCAATTTTTATTCCCAAGTACATACTTATATTCGGAAACAAATTCCAGTTGGAAACAAGATTTATCACAATGAACACTGTCGCAAAGAGAACTATGGTGTATCGACGCAATTTCATATGCTTTAGACAAAGAAAAGATAACAGCTTTAGATTTACTGCTTAAAACCATATTATGAGAGTTCAACCACAAACTAAGCAAAACTAGGTCATTTCTAATTTGCGTCGTTAGGTTATCTAATGAACATGCCTCGTAAGACAATGCTAAATCGTCTCCGAAGGCAATTAGCTTACCATTTACCAGGAACTTTATAGATCGAGTTGATGTAAACGACGAAGAAAAATGGGCCGAGGACAGAACCTTGTGGAACACCCACATCTAGGCAATCCTTTAGATCATTCTGAACTTCATTTATCTGAACGCGTTGTTTCCTTCCACCTAAATAGCTTAGTATCCACTTATGAGCCATGCCTCTAAAACCTATTTGAAATAATTTTCTTAGTAGTATAGAGTGGTTAACTAAGTCAAATGCCTTAGTTAAGTCAAGGAAAACTCCAAGGAACTATAAACTTTAACGAGAAAGCTCTCCATGGCATCTTCCGTAGATTTTCCAATCCTGAAACCGAACTGTGATGCATTAAAAAATTTGATTTATCTAGAAACTCTGACATTCGTGACTTAATTGCCTTTTCAAGTATTTTTGAAAAAACTGAAAGCAGAGATATTGGTCGGTAATTGTTCGGATTCTTTGCATCGCCCTTTTTAAATACTGGGGTAACAATAGCTGTTTTAAGACATTATGGGAACTCACCTTGCTCAAAACTCTTATTAACAAGTAAAGCAAGGGGAGCAGATACATATTTCCCTATTTTTTAGTACAATTCCACTCATTCCATCAGTCCCACAGGAATTTGTTTGTTTAAGGTCATTTATAAAGGATGCAACTGTACTTTATGTCGATAATGTACAGTTGCATATATATTTCTACGCACTACGCTGGAGAAGAATTCCCCGCCGTTTCTTTGTTGATAGCAAGAACTTAGTCTTGTCCTAGTTTACTTCAAGGCCAACAAGTTTTGCGTGTTATGCAATCGCTGTGAAGTTGTGAGCGGCCGATGATTATGTGGTTCGCATTAGTTAGACCGTTCTGTTGAAAATAGTGCCTTCCGTGTTTTCACTATTGCTCTACGCACTATTTTACGATATACAATATTAAAAAAGGGGCGTGGATTAGGCGTTGGATAGGAACTTATATGTGACAGTTCTTGCAAGACATAGTAACGCCTATTTTGTACATGAGACTTAGGGACTTGGGGCCTGACAAGTCTTAATCCACTTGTCCGAAGAATACGATCTTTCATAGACTTGACACTTGACCCTTTGAGTTACAGGATTTAGGACAAGTTTGTCGCTTTTTACTTGTCCTACAAGTACTTGTCACGTTGTGTTACAGGCCCCTGATCGTCCAGTCATCGGACATGTTTTCTTCTGGAAATACTTGGATGATGATTTAATAAAATAATCAACTTCAATATAAAAGAAACTGTTATATTAACTTTTCAGTTTTTAATAGTTTTAATTGATCTGATCCCTCCTGTCTATGTTAATTATATCCAAAAATTAAAAAAATTCTCCATCATCTTAACACCGATAGATCTTATTTCGTCCGAATAATTATGAAATCTACTGTATGAGAGTTTTTATTTTTTGAGATACAAACATATCTTAATATACGAAGCTTTCCACCCCTTCTTCCAACCCAGACTCCACTACTAAGGAAGGAAATGAAAAATTAATTTTCTTATCTCCAAGATCACTGGACAGTCGTCAGTCAGTCATATAGTCAGTCTTATGTCGGCTAGCGAACCTTAGCGAAAAAGAGGGAGAGCAAAATATTAGCCTCATGTGTGTGGACTGATTTTGAGATTAGGCCATTTTTTACTGAATGACAAAACAAATATATTATAAAAGATTTTGACATTTTGGCAAATGGCTTCTTTCCACATGGACGTGGGTCGGTCCTCGGTGTTCCTGTTCATAAAGCAAGGGCTTCAGTTTATATTCATTCGATTACAGTCAACATTTCGAGGAGAAGCTAATTATGTACATTGGCGGCTGCCGGCGAGGCTGTTCCTTTTTTTTTTTTTGTTATTATTACTTTGGCTACTGTCCACTAGATGTCAATTATGATACCGTGATTGCATGATCCAGTTTCTTCTGTTGAAATTGGAGCACATTGCACATGGCGACTGCACAGGCGCAAGCGCAACACATGGCGAATGAGTCATTTTTTTTTGTTGACTGGTTAGATGGCTGGTTGAAGCAGACCCAGACTTTCCTATGTTTTGACTTTATTGAGCCTTTTGGGAATTTCTATTCACCTCACGATTATTAATCGAGTGTATTACGGTTAATGGGATCTAATGCGTGCCTAGGAAATAAATAAAAGTTTAAATAATATAAAAGATCAATATCGGTAAATGTATATAAGACAACGTTATAATTGATTACTTAGTTGCTGTGTTGGGCGCGTGCATATACGAAGTAGTTAGATTTGAGATTTTTTATAGACAATTTCAACACATTCAAGCTGTTGTAGCGACTGACGACTTCCAGATCCAGACACTGAATCACAGCAATATCTGCGTTTGAGCTATGCTACGCACCACAGCAAGTGAGCGCTGCTGGTTATGAATGCGAGCAACTTTATCTCTCATCTTTGGGTCAGGACTTGTTAATCATAATATATTCGGTTGAGTTGTTTCGTCTATGTCAGCGGGGTGCCTTTTGTAATTCAGGTGGTTAAGCTGAAAATAAGCCAGAAGCTTATGCAATCAAGTGAGCACTGAGTATTTTTCAAAGGTGATTTAATGGGAGTGGGAGGTATTTAGCTGCGGAAGTCTATTAGTCAAAATAGAAATGGAGAAAATACATATTTGTATTATATGTATACAAATGTATACATATAATACAGTGTAAAAATGTAACAGAGCCTAGAATTCAAAGACAATATATATGAATATAATTGAAATGTTTTTTTTTTATAATAACCATCCATGTATAGGCAGTATAGCCTGAAAAGCGTTAACAACATCAATTAATATTGAACCGTTTAAGTTGTGCTTAATCTTCAGTAGCATATGCCCCATGCATTCGGTACATAACCACTTCTTCTTCGCCTACAATTGGATTGTGTCTTTTTTAATAAAAATACAAACTTAAAAGCCCATAATGAATATACCAAGTGTTTCAACGGGTTTCTATGCTGACAACTTAAATCTCTAATTTTAAAATGTGCACTGATTTTTGCTAAAAACGGTTTTGGAAAAATTCTTTAAATGGAAGCAACGGTTGCATATCCAGTCGCAGGCATATGTTCTATATCTGGGCTGCTAAGGACATAATCGGGGCTTTAAGCTGGTTTAACCGATTTATCGACACATTACGTCCAAGTGTTACAATATAACAGATGATGTTGATGTTGATGTTAGCGAGGTTGGCAGTCCCACCATTTAAAAATAGTCATATTTTCCAAAGCAACGGAAAGGATAATGACTTTTGAATCTGTTGCTGGTAGGCATTTTAAAAAATATTTTTAAAATTTATTGAATTCATAATTTCCATTTTCAAACATTTTTCAACAACACATGGACATCATTTTCCAAAAAAAAAATTACTAAGAACAAATATCATAAAGAAAATTTAATTTAACTTGTCTAAGACCATAGTCAAAGCCTGCCACCGGACGCGACATTTACAAACAGACACACAAGACATCTCAAAGCTCGAACACTGCACATATTTTGCAATCAACTCCCGATTACCAAGGAATGCACCTTCTATCTTCTACTACGGACAAAAATTATTGCTCAAAGATCCCGAAGACATCATGACAAGTCCATAAGCGAATGTGTCGGTGTAGGTTGTGGATCTTAAACAATAATTTCACCAGTGCATTAAATTATAGCTCAAGACAGTGTACGTATGAGGTGCGCAAGGATCACACACTGTCCGTCCGTTTGTCTTTCCATTTTTCCAACCAAGAAGTAGCAATCGCACTTTAAGTTATCGAGGAACTTCTCTGGGACAAACAAACAAGGGGTGCTAACACAAACACACTATATAGTACTAGTGGCCAAAAGGATTAGAGAGACATTTTTTTTTTTTGTATTAAGGTACGCGCACTTGTGACGAAATAAAACATGGCTTTCTGTGTCGGCTGTAATGAAAATATACGACGAGTTAATTCCAGAATTTATTTATTACTCGGTATGTGCAGTTAGATTGTAATAATGTAAATGTTTGTCGGGTGGTTCGGTCCAACAAGCAGTGTTGGTCGTTCTTCGAGTTGGTTACCAAAATACGGAAATAAGACTTTATTTTGAGCGGTAGAGTAGACAGGAGTTTGTGAAAAATGTGTTTATCCACTGAGTCTGTGTTTGGTAAGTTTAAGTTAGGTTTATAAGCACTCCGACATTATTAAGCTTCCGTTAATTGTGCCAGGCTTATAAAATATTTCACAATTACCAGAAAGCGTGACAGGCTAACAAGTCCCAAGCTACATGAGTACAAATCAAAGCAGTTCAAAGGGTTGGGTTGCAGATACTTAAAAGGTTAGCCCCAGGTTCACACATTGCCTTAAGTTCTTGAATTTATTATTTAGAGAAAAAGGTGGTTTCATTTGTGTCTGTTGTAGGTAAACTCAATTGGAGAAGTCTTGGAATGAAAAATGAAATGAATGAACTTTCACTCTCGCAATACAATACATGCGCATGTGGGTCAGTGGTGATCCAAATGTCCATACTAATTTAAGACGACAAACGCAGAGTCATCCATACGTTGTTGACTGACTACGTGCTGAATCCAAGATGGACTCTTATACTTAAAGGGTGATTTGTCATATCTGTCAAATTGAATAAAAAATGTAGGTATGAAGTTAGCCGCGCTAATGTTTTAATTATCGCTGCAGGTGAATCCAGCCGGCGGCGGCGTCTTAGAAATCAAAGTTGTAGTCTAGAAGTTCTCTGATCCTGTTCAGCAATATTTTCTTTGCGATTTTTTCGGGCAGATAAACGGCAATCCATTAGATAAAGTTTTGTTTTTTATTTCGATAATCATCGCTTTAAGTCCCATCCGAAAATGACACAGAAAAACATAATCGAAAAATTTCGTTCTGCTTTTTGTTTTGCAGCACGCTATTTTAGGAGAGAAATTAATAATTTAGGCATATTATTTGGAGAGGTACCCACACTTTTTTTTTGCACAGAATCAATTACGAAGAATTTACATTATATGTAGTTTAATATTCGTGTCTGAAATGTTTCAGTGCTACAAAATTTCTAAATACACTAACCGCCATATCATTCACTCGATACATCCAGATTTAACCTTAAATCCAGATGAATTTACATTGAATTTGTATGATTTATGTACATCCAGATTTAAGTTTTAATCTAGATGTATTGAGTGAATAATATGGCCGTAAGGGAGTTTTTTTCAATACAAAACCATTTTAAATCAAAATTTGTTCTCTGACACGCGTGTTTAGCTCTAGATCTTATTTGAACCCAATCCTCTTCGCAACTTTTCTGTCCTCAATAAAGAAAATACGTGTAATAGACATACCTTAAGCTCTCAATATTCCCATTGATTGTTGTAAATATATTTCCTGATTGAGTTACTCTACCACTCCCAAGTATAAACCTCTCCATCTGCTACAATAAAAAAAACCAAAAACATTTCACACTGAATAGACACCCAATAAAACATGACCCAATCGTGCAGTGTCATCGCTAGGACAAAAGCCGTCTCAAATGCCACAACTATCCAATTCAACCCATACGCAATTTCATACTCTAGCTTACAATAAACGTAGGTATAGGTCCACCATCAGAAAGGCCATGCAATTCAACCTGATGCCTAGATGATTGGCAACCATATCCAATAGGACACATCTCCTAAAAGACCCACAACACACCACCACCAACCAACATTTCTGTGCGCACAGCATCACCGATCATGAAAACACCTGAATTCGCTCCGACACTTAACTCATTCTTATCAAGATTCCCTTGTGTGAGAGACTTCAATTGAACTTACGATGATGACGGCTCGGCTTGGTGTGGTACATCGGTCGGGTTGCGGTTGCGAGGCCGAGGCAGCTTGTGTTCGGAACGCCATGGTGTCAGAAACACCACAGCCGCCAGCTTCGGGCACAATAAAAACATATGTCTAACGTCCATAATAGTTTCACTCAAAGGCGCTATTCTTGCCCAGTGCATGTGGTGGATCATAGAAAACCAGCCTCCTGCTGCATCGAGATTTAACCCGGCGAATAGAAGAAAAAAAAACGCAGCAAAATTATGAATGCACTGCAATAAGCAATTGGAAAAATGGAAATGGCTCAATCAATAACACTCCTGTTAAAAGGTGTGAGCCACATGCAGAGAGAAATGGCTGCCTGTGTGACGTCTATACGACGGCGCGGCGCAGAGTGGCGAATATGTGTACCATGTGGCCATTGCGTAATGACACATATGAACTATACAATAACAGCGGCTTCAATAAATTGAAACACGGTGCGGTAGTGATTCCCTTGATTTAACCATTTAATAGATCACTTTGGGGGCTTTATTTGGAATTGCCTAAATTCTGTTCGTTGTCATTGATAGTTGTTGTTGTTTACCGCTCACATTCACATGAATCTTAAGGTTCTATCCTCTCCAATGTAAATCATCGATCATGGCAAAAAAACTAGCCACTTTGCATTCCGACGCACAGGTGAATGTAATCAATGACAGTAATTCCCACAGTAAGTCATAAATCATAATAAAGCCAAATAAAAATTCTAACCCTCAAAGAAAAGGAGAGGACGAGATCGTGGCTCGGTATACTGGTGAAAAATTATGGATTATCAGAGGGCCCAACAATTCATTGACCACTCGTTGTAGGGGACATACATTAATAATATTTCATCTATCGGCAGAGAGTCCCATCAAGGTCATTGCATTTATACTTACCCGCATCACAAAGACGAAGACTTCGCGTCTAATGATGGTTTAGACCAGACGAAGTCAAGTTGAACCATCATTTTTCATATCAGCCAGCATCGTCGTCGTCGTTAGCCCACCATCAGTCGTCGTCGGTCGTCGTTTGATGGTCCGCTTACACATTTTAAAATTCTGTGCGGGCTTAGCAATCACATTTGATTCTGAAACCTGAGTTTCTTAATTGCAGTTTTTGACTGTACGATGCGTTTGCTGGCACAATGTTATCCTCTATCTAATGAATTTAATTATTAATGGTCGAAGCAAAGCTACCAATATTCACAGTCAAATGACGCTTTTACATTTTACTGTAAATTACATCTGTCAGGAAAAACTATAAATGTACATTTGTTTGAGTCGTTTTAATGTTTGGTGGCTCGCAAAAAGATATACCTACAAGTCCTTAAGGTAAAGGTATACCCGGGTGATGTATGGTTTGAATTGACATCTTTAGGAGTAAAAACCAGCACCAAAACCAATTAGCTGATGTTAATGAAGGCAGTTGTGCTGCATGCTTGCGGAAGTGTATAGGAACTATTTTAGCGGCAAATGTGATTTACTCTACAAGAAGGAGCTTTATGATAGATGATCTAGCCCACTCACAAGCATAATAAATTATTGAAATCAAATGAAAGTTGTAGGTAATTAATGAGATCTGGATGAGAGTCCCAGGAAAATTAATATCTATTTATTTGATGTTCATTTCAATCTACACACATGGATCAGCTACACATCCATGTGTGTAGATTGAAATATCAACAAAACTTAACACAACTTCTATCTTTAGTTTGGTCGGAAATTATTATTTTATTTGTATAAACTAAAGAAATTGTAGGTTCATCAATAGTTCTTAAATTTTTTCGAATTTATAATTTGAAAAGAAGACAAGGAATTTTGCAGAAATATATTTTTTTTATTAATTTAAGCTGGTTCAAGTATTCCAAATTTCTGTTCTTTTCTACTTGACAGTATGTGTAAATGATGTGTACATTAACCATGAAATTAAATATTTATGTAACAAAAAAGTAGAGCCATTCGAGATATTCTCAAAAAAAAAAAATTGATGAGATTCAGATTTGTGGAAATGCACAACTTGGGAAATTTTCCTAAAGGCAGTTGTTACTATGTTAAAAGTGTATTTGGTGTTTGGTATCGAGGAAATGGTTTTGAAGTTTTAAGTGTATTCATAATGTGGCTGTGTACAGTAAGTTGAAAAAAAAAACTATTTAAATGATTCACAAACACACCGATAGTAAGTTTTTTACTCTACATATAAAGAAAAACTAATTGAACTTTGAACAAACTATCATTGTCAAAAATCAAAAGGCATCGTCCTTTCAATGCTTCATCACCATATTCTAAAGTAAATTAAAAATACATTAAGGAAAATAAATCCATTGAAACTCCCACATCGTTACTTTGAAACATAACAGAAAACAAAAATTTTAGAAATGGCAACCACATGAATATTAAAATGCAAAACTTGCAGGGAGCAACAGGTAGATTGTAAAATGTAAATAAATTTATCTTTATGGTAAAACCATAAGATTTGACTGCTAATGACTGTGAACACACACTATACTTCAATGGCAATAAACAACAATATAACGGTTCGTGGGTGGTAAAACAAAACAGCAGAAAATATGAAAAGAAACCGCTGCACTGGTTGAGAATTAATGACTTCTCGTTTGAAGCACGTGTGGCTTTGTAAAGCTGTCTATGTCTTTATTGATTTTTTATAAATTTTGTGGATTTTTCATTTTTGTATTTATGTATGTATGTAACATAAATATAGGAGCTTTTAATAATCAACTTTAATGAGTAATTTGATAATTTCCTTACATACATCAAGGGCTTGACATGATATTTCAAGTTTATTAAAGCCAAGATTAGCAAATTTTTAAATTTGCTTAGTGCCAGTTGTACAATCGTGGTTTAAATCTTGATCCGTGGTTCAGGAATTTTAACTCGCCGATTTCGGCGGGTTAATTGAGGTTCAACGATGGTTCAAGGTTCCAATATGCACTAAAAGCCAATAACATGCCTGAACCATCGTTGAACCACAGTTAATCCGCCGAAATTGGTGAGTTAAAATTCCTGAACCACGGATCAAATATTTGTACAACTAGCCCTTAAAAATGTTTCATAAAACCTCTTCGTTTACTTCTCAATACTGCCGTGTTAACTGAAAACGACGTATCTACATTTTTTTTATGATTATAGGTGCTTACTTTTTTAATAGTTATAAGACTATTTTTTAATAAAAAGAGGATGTATTTCGGTTGTTTTACTGCTCAAAAAGCGAGATACGGCTTTAGTTATTAATAAAAACGATCCCAAATATTTCAAACTTCTCCTTAACTCAAAAAATCGACAAATGTCAGATACTTCATTTTCTCTTAACAGAATATTTACAATTTCTGTCAAAGTTCTTATACAAAAAAGAATGGATTTAAACTGGCAGCTTTGTAAAGTAAACGAACAGACCAGAATGTTTGCTAAATAGTTTGACTTCCGAAATTGGTTTGATTGATTTGATTGCGCTAATTTTTTTTTTTAAAGTTTCGTTAATAAGCTGTTCAGTTGAAGGTACTAAACGTGGGTGTTTTTGATTAGTTCTATTTCTATTTTTGTATGTATAACTTTACTTAATAAATTTCAAGTAAATTTTTGACATATAAATTTCTAATGAAGATGAGATACCTTGGTTTTCCTTTAATCATTTAAAGAAGCCCCAACGGTTAGTGTTCTGATGATATACGTCGAAGTATTTAAGGACAACGTTGACTGACTGCCGTCATTTGTGTGATCGTAAATTTATATGCCTGGTCGGTGAATGTTGAGGGTGCGTGGACAGTATGTTCCACAGTACACATATAGAAGGTAATATCTTCCGAGTTTTAATTTTTGTTCAGTTCTGCGCATGTCTTGTATTTTGTTTTTGTAAATTGTGGACGAGGGTCACTGCGATTCAGAAACACTTGTTTTGTTTTTGTAAATTCTGACAGGCAGGCCACTGTATTTTTCGAAGATGCGCAATATATTACCTTCAATATGTGTACTGTGAGTATGTTTATCAATTTTTTGGTTATAACAACAGATTCTGTTGTTTAAGGTAGAAAACGATTAGAAATATTGATTTCAATGGCGTACGCAGGGGGTGGCAGTGGGAGCGGAGGGTTGCCAACAAGGGCGCACGCAGGGGGGGGGGTTGACCGCCTAATACATTTTACTTTCATACATTTTTTGTTGAGTAATGCACAATATTAATTTTAACAACTATCTTCTATGTTAAAATTTTTTTTTAAACATGTCGTTCGTCATTACAAACAAAATGTTTCAAAATTAACAAAGAATACAAATTTTTGGTAGATTTCTGTACTAACTTGATACTATAAAATGCACTAGGGCGTCCGTTATTTCCCAAACCCAATTTTTTGATCAGACCTAAATAAAAAGCTTATGCCCTACAACAAATTTATTTACAAACAAATTATGTGATTAACCTTCCGTAAAAAATTGTATGGGAAGATTATTGCTTTATAGAGACGCGGTTTAATGAGCTCGGCCAAGTTTTTTTTTGGTCCATAAATTTACTGTATAGGGCTAAACTTTTTATACAGGGGGTGTCTGATCCAAACAAAAAAGAGTTTGTCAAATAACGGACACCCAAAAATGCATGCACAATCTGTTAAAATTTACCATTTCAGTCAAAATAATGAAACGGAGTTTTTTAAAAACACTGAGTATTATATCTACGTTACGAGGGTTGTGCGGGTCAAAATTCTTTTTTCAAAATTCTCCTTTTCAAAATTTTGTTTTCAAAATTCTGCTTTTCAACATTCTGTTTTTTTCAAAATTTTGCTTTTCAATATTCTGCTCAGCTAAACTTCAGCCGATTTGGTTGGGATTTTTTTTGATGGATTTGTATTAAACCAGATTAACACACAACGAAGCCACAATTTTGAAAATTTGACGAAAAATTAGAAAATTCGAACGCCAACATCAGAAAATCGTAAAAATATCTTGAAATTTCAAACTTTATTAATTAGTTTTTTTTTTGGTACGCGCATAACTCGCTTAAACATCATCCAAATTGGATGGGGATTTTTTTCTTGGATGTGTGTTGAACCAGATAAACACACTTTAGAGATAAACATTGGAAAATTGGGCCAGAAAAATCGGAAAGTTGTGATAACAATAAATTGCATAGGTACTTTCTGAATTGTTTTTTTTTTTTGTTCGAACGGTGTTTCCACATTGGCGATGGATATGTAGTGCATATACATTAGCTAATTGCGACAGTCTTTTCAAAATAGATCATTCAAATAGACTTAATTTATGCTGTTGGTTTATTAAAAATCTTATCAAGTGCGCACTTTTTTACATTATCAAAACAATTTTTTTAAATACAGAATTTTGAAAAGCAGAATATTGAAATACAGAATTTTACTCATACATTACGTATACGCCACAGTGACCCCGACTAATGCTTAATTTGTATTATTTATTTTAAAGGGTCTGTAATGTTATACATATGAATTAAAAACAGGCAAAGAATAATAAAGAGAATAATAAAAGATTACAAGATCCCAAAAAAAAAAAATGGAAATATAAAAATCTATCAGTGTTTAACACTTTTGGCTATATTTTTTTAAGGGTCATAACACTTTGTTATTTCCTTCTTCATCTGATGATAAGTCCTCTAGAAGTAGGTACTCAATTTTTTTATTATATATATTCCAGTTCGAATTCATAGCTAAGACAGGACAACGTGTCGGGTCAGCTAGTATTTAATATATAATAATAAAAAAATTTTTAATTTTTTTTTTCATAATATTCAGAATTTTGTAATACAATGTTTTTACAATTTTAAAAATTATATTATGTATTTGTTAATAGAAATAATGTTATTTTTTATTAACTTCCCATTGGAAGTTACTGTAATCGGTCCGATTTTTGAAATTTAAAATTTTGACATTTATCAACATTTCGAGGTCTCTGGAGTCGTAATACATTGTTTTTAGAAAGATTTCTGTGTACGTACGTTCGTACGTTTAGAAGCTTTTTTTTCGCTGACGATATCTCGAGAACGCATAGAGAAATAAATTTTATTTTGAAGATATTAAGGTCATAACGTGCAAAAAAGATTTCCAGAAAAATTCAATTGGCGGTTTTTTATTACTAAGAAGTCATTTTAAAGAAAGTTGCAAAATGGCTTGTTTCTCGAGTATCTCTATAGAAAAAAATAATACTATCGACTTCGGCCTGGTTTCATTCTATACGTAAATACAAATTGATAGTACTTAAAAAAAATCAGCCCACAGTTTTTTTTTTTAATTAAAAAAACCATTAAAAATTGTAAAAAAATATCGAATATCTTGTGAACACACCAAGGATATTAACTTCGGGTTAATTTTATTTAATACATAAAGTTATAGTTAATAATTGGTAGAATTTGTTAAAAAAAAATATATTAACGGTTTTTTTTTTCTAGGCCAAAAAAACTGCAAAAAGTTGTTAGAAAATGTTTTTCGGCTCGAATATTCTTGATATAAAACAATTGATATCAACTCCCGGATAATTTTAGTCTATACACAATACCATAATTAGTTATTGATAAAGTTTGTAAAAAAATTCAATTAAACTGCAAAAGAAACTGCTAATAATTGTTAAAATTTTTCGTGTCGCATATATTTAGAGCAAACAGCCTTTCCTTATATGCACAACTGATAAGTTTTTCGAAGGTTTTTAATTGGTAATTTTCTTTTAAAAATAACATCGGTTGTCGAATTTCAAAGGGAACCAATAGGAAGTTACCAGTGTGAGTCAAACCCAGCCTCTTTGTTTTTTTTTGTTATCGTGTCACTTAAAAGTGTTGTTTGCTTGGAGTCATGTAATTAAGTTTTTTAAATCTCAATAAGAAAAGCCCGTATTTACTTTCAAACTTGGATAGCACATAGAGCCATAAAATGTAGAGTATGTAAAAGAAAAAAAAAAAGAAAATTAAAAATTAGAAAATAGCCTAAGCAAAATAAGAAAATAGCGAGAAATGTCCTTAATTTTTTTTTCACTTATTATTTTAATACCGACCGATATTTTAATTAAAAAAATAAAATGAAATGTGAGTTTGCCCCTCCCTAATCGAAATCCTGCGTACGCCCTTGATTGATTTACAGCCTTTTAAAGATGAGTTCCTGTCTAAATTTAGACCAAGTGTGACAGCTTGAGTACCCCCTTCTACAAATTTAATTCGACAAAAGGCTTACGGCCATATTATTGACTTTCTTTAAAACTATAGTATTACTAAAAAACTAGTTCTATAGAGGTTTCAAGTTTTAAATATTACAAAAAAATATATTGATTTGATTTAGATGTCAAAATATGTATGAATATTTTGATTTAGATGACAAAGTAATAAGAAATAGTGAAAAAATTAAAACTCGAAACCTGAATAGAACTAGTTTTTGCTCAAAACTAGCTTTGAAGAAAGCCAACAGTATGGCCGTTACTGTTTAAGACTCAACAACATTAATAGCTGATTAATATAAAAAATACTATTTATTCATTATTCATTTATTAATTTAAAATCATTGTCAACCCTGTGTTCCTTAAATTATCTTGATTTAATTGCATTACTTCTTCTTAAATCTTAACTTCATTATTATCTAGTTGTTGTTCGATTGTAGGTACATACATACACTTATCTTAATTGAATAATTACATATGTTCTCCTTGTTCTCATTGTCATTTAAACTTCTAATGCTTAACAATTGCTCTTTTTTCTGTAATGGTCAAAGGTGTTGATTCAATATGTAAACTTTCTCGCGCTGCACAGTATACTCTGATACAGAGGTGAACTCTCTGAGTGTGCATAGTGTTAGATGGTATGATCTTTTCAAATTGTAAATTACTCGTTCACTTGGATCGTGACAGCAACACCAACCACACCTTTGGCCAAATACACATAACGTAGATAAGTATACGCATTATAAAAAATTGAATTTTATTGCATTAATTACCTATTTAATTTATTGACTTGTTCGTTTTTCATTTGGTTGGATTCAAGTGTATTTGGGAACTAACTTTCGTGTGTGGTTTGATCCGAAAAACTTACAAATTGGTTTCGCTTTCACGATATGGTATTTCTTTTTGTCAACCAATCAAAATTTAAATGCCTATTTATTTATTTTTTTTTATTTTTGTTAAAAGGAATTCGACATTTCTGTGTACTTTTTTTCTATGGATTTTTTTCTGATCAGCCATTTTATTTTTATTTAACATTTCATGTTTTGTTAAAAATTGTTTGGGTATCAACATTATAATGTTAGGGGAACATGAGGATTTGGAAAATGTTAAGGAAGGGCATAGTACAAAAAAGGTTGGGAAACACTGGTCTAAATAGTTGGGCAACTCATTATTAATAATCACATTCCATAGAAACTGTCTAAATACGACCTCATATTGCCCATGGCATACCGGGAATAATTCATTCTCGAGTGAGTTAAGATTTTAGCTGACTTTTTGGCTACGTTCAAAGGACATTTCTTTCATTTCAGGATACGATTTCGTTTCGCCAAAAAAAAATTGCCTTACTTTGTTCATTGAACGTGCCGACTTTAGAATAGGTTTGGACAACTAATTTCGGTGTCTTAGTTAGGCAACCGATGGAAATGTTTATTAATACGATTTTGAAGTTGGACAGCTGTCTAAAGATAGACATACTTTGGAATGGGTTTATTAATAAGACTCCCTAACTTCAACAAAAAAAAATTAATAATTTTTCAAAATGCTTATTATTCATTTAAATGCAATGAATTAACCACCTTAAATACCATTTCCCATCCCTGGTTCTTCTAGATATATCGTATAATTCTTATATTAAATACTTTCAATAACAAGTTGGCTACATAACTCAGCTCTCATGTCACAACAACGCAATATCTCTGCCATAAATTACCCGTCACCTATAAAATCCCGATTAATCAGATGAAATGTAAGAAATAAAAAATAAATAATGTAAAAGAAAAAGTCATGACGACCTCACCTACATTTCCTGATGCGAAGTGGGCATGCGAATCCGAACGCGATTAAATTTAATTCAACAGAACACAAAACGCGCACATAATGTCATCGAATTGAAATTTATTAAACGATAGGTCAAGTGAAAGCCTCCATAACTGCAATTCCAACACAGCCCAGCATGCTTAAGGGAACCTTCAACAATCTCTTTAAATCGACCCCCTTCCCTGCCAAACTTATATCAATAAATGATGCTTGCCTTGCTGCTGATGGTCCTACTGATCTACCCACTATCGTCTTCGTCTTCGTCATATTGAATAAACTGAGTAACCAAGTGCCTTACCATCCCATACCTCCAAAAAAAAAACAGGTCAGAAAAGCCCTAAATTACAAATAAAGATACCAGATGGCACTGGAATTCCAGATTTAATTTCCATTCAATACGAATGAATGGTTGAATAGACGGGCAGACATGCAAAAAAAATCAAGGAAAAACTTATTGCACAATCAAAATACCATCTCACCCCAAGGGTTCCATCCATATCCTCGTCATCGTCATCGCATCGTCATCATCAGTGACCACCATCACTGGAGGGATATCTCCGATGATGATAGTCCATGGAACCTTTTCAATTATCCCTCGCGTCGCATCGCTCACTCGCGGGACAACGCGACTTTCCATTTCGGACACCCAGCATAATTTGTTGTTAACTCTTAAATTGATGTGCGTAAGCGCGTTATCGCGACCCAATCGAGTCTCGTGCGCACGCGCACCTCCGCGAGTATATTTTGACAGGCGTCCACACACTGCCTCCACTCCAGCTCGAGGGGTTTCAACTCATCGCGATTCGCGGCCAACCAACCATTCCACCAGCACCAACCATATCGCGATGGGACTTCAGTATAAACATGTCCGCTCCCACTTACTTTGGAATGTGTTGGCCAATGGATTTACTATGGACCCGAAGTTCCTGTTAAGCTTATTCTCCACACATCCACATCAGGGTTTTGGACAAGTAAAATTAATATTTTAACAAATCGTAAAATAAATTTGATTCCGTGCCTCGATAGGGCAGGTGTTGGAGCTCGTGCTCGAACGAGTTGGCTGAATGCTGACTCTCTGGGATGTCTGTCCGAGATGGTCGTGTTGAACAATGAATCCTAAAGTGGTGACACGATCCACTTTCGAATTGCTCAATTCAACTGAACGGACAAAATGAATAAAAAAATTCAAAGCAAATTGTACTCCAAATGGAAGTCCATCCGTTAAGACGCAGTTAAGGCTCTTCCTCAGAGAATCTCACAAAGAGTTTCGTTAAATAAAAATTAATGTCACGCCTCTGCTCTGCATGTAGGTACACAAGGAGCACGATTGACAGGTGTAATCAAAAAAGGAGATGCAAACACACGGTGGGGCATCAGCCAAAAAATTACATTTAAAAAATGAATAGGTATACTGGGCCAGCGTTACCACTTCCAGAAAAAAAGTCAAAGTAGATTTGAAGAAAAAAGGGAAGTAGATTGACAAAAATGGAAGCAGATTTCAAAATGAATCTTTTTATGAAAGTTTTTATTACAAAAAATTTAATTAAATTTAATTGAAATAAAAAAAAAAAAAAAACATAAACTGAAATTCTTTCAGACTTGATATTTACATATCGTCGATTAAGCCCAGTACGCAGATCGGGAAAAATTTTATTTCTCATACAAATTTTTTCCCAGGACAAATTTTGTCCCTGATTTTTCTTGAGCAGTTCGCAGTTCACGCGCAAAATCCAAAGTTTTGTTTTAAACTGTACATATAAAAGTCTCCACATAATTTTTCCAAGACAAATAATGTTCTAAGCATTATTTCGCTGGACAAATGTTGACGTTTTATGAAATTCACGGTTTTTATTTACCAAAAGCATATCCCCGTTTTGATTGATCAATAATATAAGACATTTGAGTGAACGATGACCGAAAAACTATAAATCAAATATGAAAGAAAAACAACAAGAACCACGTTCATTAAAACAGCTGTTTTCACAGATTCAGTGGCGTAGCTAATAGGAAAGGGTTCCGGGGTGCTAACCAACTTGGAAATTTTGAAGTAAAACTGAATTTTATAGAAATTATTTATGTATGATAACATAGATACTCGGATCTCTGGGTAAAAACTACATTGCATTTTGTAAGATTTAATTTTCTTATTTTTTTATTGTTATTTTAACACTACAGCCTAATATAATTTCATCTTATGACTAAAATGCAATTCAACATCAAAAACGCAGCAGTGAATATCTAATGACATTATATACTGCAGTTTTATTTCCCATACTCAACATTTTCTAGCTACGCTACTGTTTTCATTTCATTTTTATATTTATCTCTACACCTTCAAAATTTGTCTTGAGAAATGATGATCTGAATTTCTATTAATTTGTTAAAATACCAAGACCACACAATATCTCTGTAAGTTGTGAATATTGTACCAGAATGTGGTATTTTCCAACAAGTATAGTTTTTTTTTCGCAAAATTGCGTTGTTAGTTCAAAAATCTCATTTGTTAAGTTGTGCCGTTTTTCTTTCGAACCGACGATTTACATTTCAATATATTGTTTAATAACACTTTTTAAACTAATTTAAAAAATATACATTATTTTTAACTTCACTTCTACTTTTTTTCTAAAATTGAATGGGTTTTAAACATAGATTTTTAAAACGAAGTAGATTTCAAAATTTTGATGATGGTGCGAAGTAGGAAGTAGATTTTTAAAATTATTGAATAAAAGAAGTAGATCTACTTCAATTGAAGTAAAGTGGGAGTACTGTACTGAGCGTATAAGATGATTAAGTTTTGAAGACTTATAGCGGATTTACAGTGCCACCTACGTGGAACTGAATCGGTAGCAATCATTTAAAAAAAGGCATTTTCAATTAAAGAGAACATACACAATATTAATATTTTTTTTGGCGGCTGCGATGAAATCGAAAATTAAGGCGAACCATGATACCAGCGGAGAAAGAAGCAGAAGTAAATGATTTGAATTTGTGTGTTTTTTTTTTTTTTTTTTGTACCTTGGGACGTATGCCTTTAATGTTTGACATTTTTGATTCCATTTAATTTGATATGATAACTGATTTTAAACTGTCTGAAGGCCTGCCGCACACGGCACACATAGGTACTAGACAGTGAAATGTTAACTGCTGGTGGTTTGGTTACCTACGACCATGAATTACAAAAAGATTTAAGTTGCTTTTGCTCGGCCGTTAAGCCGAGCATATTTAAAAAGTCGATATTTTCAGTTTTTGGTGTACCATTTTGCAATGCTTATTACAGTTGTTGTCCATCAACAAAGAGCATATTGTTTCTCTAATAACCATATTATATCCGAGACGGACGAAGTCTGTTGTTATTATTGATGTTGTCTTTGTTTTGGTTTTTGTTTCCCAGTGATGGTTTCTTAGACGAGGAGAGAAGATCAGCATCAGATGCTCTCTTTCACTTTTCAATTATTTTTACGAAGCAGTCTGGATCATTTGATATTATTTTTTGCAGATTCTGCTTTTCAGAACGTGCATTAGTCGTATGTGTAAGTGACGCTTCTTTTGCGCCTGTTATTTTATTTGGACAGATGTTTTTCATGTCTTGAATAATTTTGACATAAGATGGAACAACGTTGAGGCCGTAGTCCATCCTGGGCTAAAGTAAGTTGGAACAACGTAGTTCAACATTGGCATAAATCATGTTGTACTTATGTCACCACCACTCAGGAGTTAGGACGAACTCCATTATAGATTTTGGTATTATCACTACCAGACATACTTTTTGCACCAGGGTGGCTTCAATTGCCACACACCGCTTTCGTCCATTTTGTATAAAACAAAACTTTTTTTGATATTTAAATGTTTTTTTGCTTTTAAAAGTTGAAACCTTACTTATTTTTAAAGTAAATATTTTTCACTTGGTTTATCCACTTTAAATTCTTTAATAGTATTAAATATAGAAATTTGCTGGTGATCCGACAAAGGTCCTTCTTTATGCTGATGATTTAGTTTTTCTAGCTGAGAATCCGTTCATGCTTCAACTTCAAATGAACGAGTTACAAGTCTATTTGCGACTCTTGGGATCTCTCCATCAATATCAATAAAAAGAAGATTATATTCTTTGAAAGCCGCCTTAGGAGAAGGCTACCTGAAGAATCGTGTCGTCTTAACAATAAGCGAATTGAAGTAGTGCGCGACTTTAAAAACCTCGGTGTATGGTTAACATCAAACTTAAGCTTTAGCAAACATGTCAAAGAGAAGAGCCGTGAAGCTAAGCTGGCACTTAATATGATGTGGCCTAAATTATTTGCTAATCAGAATATTGACCTCTCTCTCTAAACACAAAGTTTTTAGTGAACACCTGTCTTTTAGTGAACACCTGTCTTTGTTATGGAGTGCAGCCATTTGGAGTTAACCCTTTTGAGGAATTCGAATGTGTGCAAAGGTATTTTTTCAAACGTCTTTTTCGATTACCCAACTCCACACCGACATATGCAATATACGTCGAGTCCGGCTTGCCCCCCATTTTCATACAAAATCTAAAAGCCCATTCAGATTATTTAATTAGAGCTATGAAAAGAAGTGGAAACAGTCTCCATAAATCAATATTAAATAGATATGGCATTCGAATACTTATCCCTTCAGAGAATGGAACCAATTGGCGCTGTCGCACGACATATCTGTGAGTTTTTCAGAAACAAATTTTTGTGATTGGAGGAATTTATTCTTGAGATTATCTCAAAAGTCGACTAAAAAATTTATGATCAACATTTATCAAGAGCTTCTACGACAGCTTCGTGACTAATCTACAGAAACTTAACCAATACTTGTTTACCGATGAAAATTATTTCAACTCTAAATACCCAGCTGAAACCATAAGCACTATATTCAAAGCTAGAGTAGAAATTATAAATCTAAATTACCTACATACCTCATCGATCCGATCTACAGCGGACTTGTAACTTATGTAACAGAAGAGAAACCGAAGATGTTTAACATTTTATCGCTGTTTGCCCTATTTTACAAGAAATAAGACGATTGTATTTCAGGGAAAGCTTTTTATCCTTAAACAGCGTCTATCAAATACTAAACGGCCAATGGGGCTGGATTAATTTATACAAATTTTGCAATCATGCAATGGCTTATCGAAATAGCTTTGAATGATCGATTAAATAGTTTGAGTTGGTTCAATCAATTTTTGTTTTAACTCTTCTTTATCATGCCACATTGATTTCTTCCAGTTACGGCTTTAAAATCACTTTTTTATGCTTCAAATCATCTTAAATTGTTATCTTTTATGTTTTAAAATCATTAAAATTACAAGCTTTTATGTTGCAAATCATTAAAATTGTTATAGACTACAATATCCTCGCATTTCATTTTTGTAAAATTTAACTACGCAAGTATTTGGTTTTACAAGGTGTAATTCATTATATTCACTTTTCTTTTGTTATTATTATTATTCTATAGAGTTTTAATCTAACTATTTTTTGTTTCTTCTTTTTCTTTCATAACTTATATTACTCTTTCTCTAACGAATTGTCATATCCGGCAACATAGCCACGTCCGTATTCTAAATGAAAAATTATGTATATCATGCTTATGAAAATAAAGAACTAACTAACTAAGAACTAGAAATTTGTTCAGAGTACACTTAAAAAATCAACCGATAAGTAAGTATGGCGTCTGCAATCGAACCTCTGGACCAGGTCAGCAAGCCAGTGCAGTCTTGACAATTAGAATGTCAGAAATGACATGAGCCAAGCAGAAGAAATGAAAGAGTTTGGATTTTTAAATCCTCTTTGCTGAGCGGTTTAACGTATTGGCTGGATATCCCAGCAAATTCATTCGAATAACTTTGATTCTCAAGGCGGTTTTGGAAAATTAGGCAACTGAGAGATGTGCTGGCAAAGCCACTGCGTAAACTTTTTCAACTATCTTACTCTACTGGTCTTTTTCCGATTGACTGTCTTTATTTTTGTCTTTATTTATTTATTGAATCTATCGAGTATTATCTCTTATAGACTAACATTAAATTACATTTTAACAAGATACATATTGACTAACAATAAATTGGTAATAAATAAATTTTAATAACAATCAGAAAACTAATCAATAATTTAAAATTAATTTACTATAAGAAAGTAAAAATATATACGTACATCAAAAAAGAATAACTGATCAAAATAAGTTCAGTTAATTAAAAACCTCTTTAAACATACTCCTACTCAAATGCAGGTTCATTACGTCGCTTACTGAATTATATAAGATGGAAGACCTGGATATGAGATCTCTTTTTCCGTAATTTGTGTAGTGACGTGGAACAAAAAAGAAAATACTTCTATCTTTGAGAGGCCTTAAAGGCGCATAAATAGGATATAATGCCAGTAACAGAGAACAATAAATATGATTAAATAAAACATTCCTGGCTAACAGAATGAGACAGTGATTTCGTCTAGTTTCCAAGCTTTTTTAAACCAAGTAGTAGACACCTCTGATTATAAGATGGCATAATTTTTTCAGTCTAGTTTAATTTACGAAGAGCATATTTTGTAATATTTCTCTCCACAGATTCAACTCTTCTAATTCTTATTGACGACATTGGACACCATATACAAGAGGCATACTCATAGAAAGATCGCACCAAAGAAATATACAGGGATTTAAGAGTGTGTGGTTCGTTAAGTTCTTTCGAGTTTCTTTTTACAAAGCCAAGCGTTTTGTTAGATTTAGAAACAATATGGTTTACATGTTCATTAAAAGCCATTTTAGTATCAAACCCAACACCCATATCCTTCAAAACTGTAAATTTTGCAAGTGCAAAATTATTTATTCGATACTCGAAATGAACGGGCTGGGTAGATCGAGTGTACGAAATTTGCCTACACTTCAACACATTGAGATGTAGACAATTTACTTCGTACCATTTGACAACATTATTTAAATCAGCTTGGAGGAGATTGCAATCACTCGAGAATTTTATTTCAGGAAAAACTTTGAAATCATCCGCAAACATAAGATCTTCAGATTGTTTAACAAAAAGTTGAAGAGCAAAAGTGCAAATCATCTGTCCAGTCGTTTCTAAAAAAAGGGTCTCTTCTTCTCTCTGTAACCTTTAACTACAGTTCTTTTACTTGCCCATCAGTAGGGCAAGTATAAGTTTCGTGTAAAAAAATTTCGAGGTTGTAATCAAGTAAGGCTTTAGGTATTTTGAATGCAACCTAAATTTACAGCACAATGAAAGGATTAGAGGATTAGGATCGACTGTCACGCCAGTGTTCTGGGTTCGATTCCCGGCCTGTGCCACCTTAAAAAAATGTTTTTCAAGGCTACGGTTTTTTGCGAGGAAGTGACAAATTCTCCAGGTTGAATGGGAAGTATCCCTTTGAACGGCGAAGAGTGTAGGATCAAATCATAGACTCTGAGACCAAAAATAGCAATGTTTTGTTTAACGGGAACTGTCTCTTGTGAGGAAGTTAAAAAACTAAAAAACAGTTTCACTTGTCATGAAAAAATGCCTCTCTTCTTAGCCGTTCGGATTCTGTTGCGGGTAAGGTTTGGCCACGGAGGCATCTTTAGTGCTGGAAAAGGGGCGTGGCATGCTTGCGTTTGGCTCGGCTCAGCTCGAAGGATTGGGGAGGTTCTTGCCCCTTCCATGCACCTCCACTCAGCAAAAAAAAAAAAAATGTCATGCCTGTATGGGGATAGGAGGGGATATGACACTAGGAAGGATGTTAGTAATTAGGATCTGGAACCAACAAAAAAAGGAAAACGCACAAATCCAGTTACCTATGCCAATGCTCGAGAGAAAGGGTGAGGTCCAGGTTGACGAATTCTCGAGAGCAAACAAAAGAAGCAAATCTTAAACCACATCTACTAAGTAAGTCCCTAATGCTTAATGTTTTATATATATGTATGCATATATATGATATTATGTATATATAATATATTTAAACAAATATTTATATATATATTTATTACCCTAGTGTAAACCTAAACTAAATCCTAGTACCCTACGTTACTTTTGTTCTTGTCCCACAAAACTCGACAACCACCCCACTGTCTCCCCCAAACAGTGGTTCGCTGAGACCACTGTCGACCTTGCCCGATGTTGTTGGGAAAAGTCTAGCCAGCCCACCCTTGTATCAACGATATAACCAACGTTGTCTTCTTGGCCTGATATTGGAAGACAACCCCTAAAGTAACTTCCAGTCGCAACCTAGTTTATAGTCAGTACATGTACGTCGTTAGTATGTCATCGCTAAATGTCACTGTACCATGAACATCCTCAGTTTATTAGTTCTGGTAGTCATTGTAAATGTTTATTCTGTAACCAATACGTGTTAAGTTATTGTAAATCAGTAGGAAGTAGTTTATGTCGGCCTAAGTCTCGTATGTCAGAAGTCCACTAATGTCCTAGTCTTCAACGGTTCTTCATCTTTGGGGACGGCCCAGCCAAGCCTCCACACACCTATAGCTAAGGATTAGCACTGTATCTTAATGAAATGTTAGACTTCAGAAATTATAAATTATGCAGAGATTTATTTAAACATACATCAGATGTTGGTGAAAATTTATAAAATCAAATAAAGAAAAAAATAAAGTTCTAAAAGTGAAAGCAAAACCGAAGAACACTCCAACTTGCTTCAAGTGATATATTTTTAATATTATTATTATTAATTAACTTTTTTTTCCGTTTTTCTTCTTGTTGCTCCCCTTCTGTTTCATTTATAATTTTTTTTTTTTTAAATATACATATATGCGTTAAAGATACTTTAAGCCTTCCTTCTTCAAAATATAGGTATATGCATATAAAAAAATTCAATATGTTTTGTTCAAGAAACTTACAGTTTACCTTCGTCCCTCGTGGTCCTGCCGGCAGCACTGTCCAGGATGACGGAATGAGAACTCTCTTTGGATCGAGTTCTTTAAGCTAAACTACGGGTTTCTTTTATGCACATACAAATAATTGAGTGCAGAGACACTCAAATCATAATCACTTCACGTTTTCAAAATCGAATATTAATCTATATATATATTTTTTTTTAAATATTTTATGGGTAAAAGCACCACTGTAATTGATTTCTTCTTCATTTTTCTTTTACTTTTTAAGAACTTTTACAGATTCACACACTTATCACTAATTTTTTCCCCTTTTTTTTTCTTTTTTCTTTTATAAACGAAATTGATTTTAAATTCAGTTATTTGTGTTTGCTTAAAACTTTAATCTTGTTCAAATTAATAACGAAAAATTCTTTTTTTTTTTTCTTAACTCCTATATACGAAATCCTAGATACGAAATCTGTCTCTTTTCACTCCTTCTTTTTTTTTTTCGTATTTCTTTCTTTTTGTATATTAACTTTCTTCTTTCTTCAATTATATTATATTCTTTGCAAAAAAAAAAAAGGAATCACTACTTTATGTAAAACTTCACTGTCCAAAGTAGCACTCTGTCCAAAGGAAACTCCCTGCCCACACTATCGTCCCTTTCTCCTTCAGACCTTCAAAAATCTTCCGCTTCCTTAGGTCGTTTGGTCACAGAAAATGGCGACACGATGAGCTCATAAGACAAAAATAAAAAAAAAACTGCAGAGGCCTAGGCCAATATGGTGGCTTTAAGATTTTTCGTGCCCTTTAATGAGCCTATCCTCATTAGGTGTCGAGATCTGCCAAAAGGATTGTGACCTAAACCTCTGCTTCATAAAAAAAATCCAAAAAAAAATTGTCCACAGGTTTTTCAGTCATGTACCGAACTGTTAAGGAATTTTTCCTGCCTTTTGACCGGAAAGTATCTTTTTTAAAAAGTATGCAAACTTATTTCCTTCCCTCGAATCAAATGTTTCTTCACAGTCCTATACAGCTGTTCGCAATTGAACTTGAACTTGAAAAGTGATTATGTAAAAGTCTATTGTCCAACCTGAGGATCGAAGCTTTTATTCCCCATTTCAATTTGCAAAGGAAATCTGTGCTATATAAGCTTAATCACTTCAACTTTACCAAATACATTCTTATAAACTATTCAAATAACTATATTGCACAAATACTATCACATATCTAAGAAAGCTTTTCTTTAGGAGATTGCACGGGCGTGTTTAATTAACTGAAATGTCAAAAGATGAATTCACCATCTCAGTGGAGTCATACATCACGGGTATTACACAAGTCATCTTAATTGCGAAGAAAATGCTCTTTCATTGTTTATAATCATTTTTATAGGTAGTACTATCTTATTAAAAGGTATTATGTATACACATTTTAAATCGTATAAGCTTAAAACTTAAATGAAGTCGTATTCACTACTCAGAGCAAGAATCCGAACTTTTCCGAACCGAGAATTATGCATCTTCGGAGAACCTTGCGTTCACAGTTGAACGAACACGCCTAAATTCGTTGTCAGTGCGAAAGCTCTGGATGTCAAATTGATTGACATTCAATCACCCAAGTTCAATTGTTTTGAAGTGTCAACAAGAGGGTTTTATTTTGTTAACTAAATACATGAATATTAAATAATAAAAATAAGCTAATACAAAAGTTTGGATTTAAATGAATCACGAGTGGAAACCATCATAAATTGGACCTTGGAGCGTGCATAAGCCACACCGGAGCCGGAGGATAAGTGAACACATTACCACTGAGGATTGTTTTGTTGACATCGTCCTTTGATTAAGTGTTATTATGTCCATCAGAACTAGCTCCAGTGGCAGCAACCTTTGAGTTAGCATAGCTCTTTAATAATAATTCCTTTTTTTTCTTTTCTTATTTCAGCTTTTTTCTTTTCCTAACAATATGTGCCCTTCAACTAACCAATGCACCAGCTACCTCGCCTATGAGACTACCATTGCCGCTGAGGAAGTTCACCCAAGGAGTTGGCCGGCTACGTAACAATTCGTCAAGAAAATTTTAGGTTTATTCCTGCCTAACACACACACATGATTGGTTAAGAGTTGTAAGTCACTAGGCCCTGGTTACGCAGTTCACTAACTTACCTACTAATTGTCAGAATTAAGGTATGACACACTACACATACATACGTAATTTACATTTATAAGACCCGAAGACAATTTTTCTTTAAGCCAAATTGATCTCAAAGATTGGGCTTCGCATTATATTGAACATAGTTCTTAATTTAATGTCGTATAATACAATTTAAGGGCAGTACCATACCTAAAGACTTCCATTACCTACAATTTATCTTTCATTGCAAATAAAGTTTTCGATCAAAAAGTTAGGCCTCCAAAGCAAAGCCTTCAATTATCCTCAATTATTAAACTACAACTCAAAGTCCTCGTTGTGAAAATTCTATACAATCAAGATCAATTAAAATACCTACAATTACGATATTGAGGCCCATTTCTTTGAATTAAAACATTGCACTCTTGACTTCTGAGTCTCAAATAAAGTCATCCTCAGAGCGCACCTCCAACGATTTTGTTGAGTAGATATTATTTTCCCGTCAAAAAGAGCTACTTCTTTACGATTCCCATACCATAACACTTTTTCTATTTCATCGTTCCATATGACTGGACTACCATAGCTAACTCAAAAACACTGCCGATTGAAGATGATTATAAAACTATTGGCTTCTGGTTCACGCTACGCCCATCACAGAATAATCGAGGTGCAATAAAAGAATATGAAAATGGCATAACCACATAGCCCCACTACGCATTCACATTCTAGAATCTAGGATCCATAAATATCCACCTGGTCATAAACATGCCTCAGAAGCTGAGCTGAACCTGTTCGGGTATCGTATAAAATATATATTGCAACAGAGTTTCACTGTAGAGTGCTTAAAAAAGACATCGCGGTAGCGATGGCGGCGCCACATAGTGAAAACGAATATTGTGTAGGACGTTCGTCATAATTTCCCTACGACTTTGCTTATAATTGCATGCCCGCCCGAATTTTATTTACGAGACCCGATTTCGTTTTACTTCAACATTATGGCCTAAAATAAGTTAGCCATGTTGACAACGGGCATTATTACGTTAAGTCTACTATCTCTGCGCTCCAGTATCTCGAATCCCACTTGTTCGAGAAGAGAAAAAAAAATAAACCAGAGCAAATCATCGGTAGCGTCCGGGATTTCTACAACTTTATTATGGGGCAAGACAAAATATCGGCTAAGTGGGGAGGAAGCCACCATATTTGTATAAAAAGATTTCTCTCTGACCAATTTGTATCTGCCTGACGCCACATGCTTTGGGCCAGCAATTAATAAAATTAATTAGCCCAAGGTATGGCATTAAGCGTTAGAAATATCTTCGCCTCGCCAACGCTGCTACTTTACTCTGCAATGCCCTGGTCGGAGCTGGAGTTGGATCTGTCTCTGCCCACCACGAGCACTTTGTTTATTTCGCGAGCTTGTTAGCCGTGCAATTAATTATTTCTTTTGGTACTACAAGCTCGTAAATTTCAGCGCTGTGTGTTATCCAAATGACAAAATAATAGTAATGGTTCTAATTACACATCTCATACCCGTTAATTTTTCAATTTTCAACTATACTTGAGACCACACAAAGCATCGCCGGGCTTTTGCTGCATGGAACATGGAGGCACAGGTGGCCATCATCATCTCTCTCTTCTATAAATGCAACCAGGCCAAGACCAAGAACCTGCTGTTTGAGTGGGGAAATGTTTAATTATCGGGAATCGAGTGTAGAGTATTGATCATTTGGGGAGATCCCTATCGCTTAAGCGGGGCTTTTCAAACCCAGAAGCAACTTGTTAACATGCGCCAGCAGAAGAGAAGTCCTTATTCTTGGTCAATGGTCATCGAAGAGCTTCCTCAATGGGGGGTTTTCATCGGCAGTGGGGACTGATTTTTACTTCGGCTAAATCAGCAGGGATAGAAAATTAATTTTTTCTGCTAAAAGTAACAACCCTGCTGTGGTATTGGTATCGCATATTAATTGATTGCGATTAAACGGAACAACAGAGTTGTTTGACGTTCAAGTTGGCTGGTGCCTGGTGGTTTCCTGCTGCACAATGCTACACTGCAGCTCTGTTTATATAATATTGGAGTCTCTCTGAATCTGAATGACTGCGGTCGCGTGTGGTCGAGATTAGTTTAGAGTTCACCATGGCAGTAGTGACGTGCGGATATTTATCGTGTGCCATGCGAAGTACTTGAGTGCGCTGCATTTGCAAAAAATGAAACGCGAACGAACAGAAAACAGTTGCACCAATGGCAAAAGGATTAAAGGCAATTTATTTGTATCGTGTTGAATAATAATTAACCCAGGTCGGAGGTGAGCTTTTGTGCGCTTGCAATTAATTGTTATTCCTTTGGCATTCAGTTGAATGGCCAGCAAATATGCGGTGTATAAGTAGGTCGAAATATTTGCAGTTACATTTGACTTAGTTTATCTTTGAGGAGGACAGTGCATTACTTTTTTGTTGGCCTTCATTTGAAAAAATTCTTTTTTTCCGAATTTAGTAAGACTATTGATGAAATGAAAACATGAACATGCACAGGTATAGATAACCATTTCTAAATAACTTATAATTAATTTGATTATCCCTAATTAGGGGAGAAGAACACATAATTAAGTTTTCGTAGGGTATTATCCCTACGATCAGCTTTAGGAAGCTTAAGAAATAAGTTAACCTCCAACATAAGATATTATTTTCACACCATGGCCTATTTTACCAACTTACAAATTGTTATTTACAAGTGATTTCTTACAATATTTGTTAAAAAATCGATTTATTCTGTTTCACAAAATATTTGTATTATAAAATTGTAGTTGTAATTTACAAAGGGAAATTTGTGGGAATTTTATTACTTTCGTTTCACCAAGAGTGATTGTTGTTTGTAGTTTACAAGTACAAATTTGTAAGAATTTAGGTATTTTTGTAAGTTTCTGTTTCACCAAATATAAGATTTCTACAAATTCGTTCAGTTGTAGAAAAATTCTTACAGAAGAAAGTTCGTGGGTAATTTTATTTATAATTTCCACCTTTTTAATAGGAATCTCATATTGTACCGAAAAATGTCTTTACGGCGAAGACATAGTAGTACCGATAGTGATACAAGTGAATATTTTGTGATGGCTCATCTTAAATACCTTCGACAGTAGGCGAATTTTTCCCTATAATATCAATTATAATATTATCTAGATCCGTTAACTTGGCTTGAAAACCACCAGCGGCATCCGTTTTTTTTTCTATTGTCAATTGTAGTCTTCAATGATTTTTATTAAAGACATTATTATGTATTTTATATACATAAGGTCCGTTTAAAATTTTGCCAAAAAATATCTCTAAGGTATTTCCAGTCTTTTTCAATAAGAAGGCCATGAGATTTAACTGTTTCATAAATATTTTGCCACTCGATGATTTTAACATTGTGTGTTATAATATTTGAAAATTTTCCAAATAATATGTCTTTTTTTTCGCGCATCAAACCGGCAACAAAAATTTTGTTTTGTTTATTCATAGCGTCGAACGTTAACGTTCGATTCCGACTCCGCAGACTTTTACAAATTTGTGAGAAAGAATTGTTTTTTACAAGTTTAGCGAACAAGCGGTGAAACTGTCTTTTTTTTATTTGTAAATCACAACTACAATTTCCTCTATTTTTTGTTTTTTTCTGTTACAAATTTGTTCGAATTACATATGTATGTTTGTTTGTGAAACAGAAAATCTGTTTACAATTTTGTAATTGTAATTGTAATTTCGTGAAATAGCAAATAGGCCACCAGGGCTACTGCATGATGACAGTTTTCCGGAATAGTGCCCTTTTTAAAGAAAAATTATAAAATTATTCCTGATGAATGTGACCTTTTGGGCTAAGCTACTTATGTCGTTTTCGATTGGATATTCAGAGTGTTTCACTTCTTTTTGATTCCAATGGAATATGAAAAACTCTCTTCCGTAATATGTGTATCTATGTAGAAGTTAAAACTAAAATTAATTCTTCAATAATTTCAATTCCAGAACATATCAAGAAGAAGCATTTACTTTTTTGACAATTAATCCAACACATACTTTTAAAAGTATGTGTGTTTTCAGAGTGCACTCCTAGCACTCCTTAATGAAATCCGGAGTGAAAAAACACTCCTAAATCATCACTCTGAACAGCAAATGGAAGGTTTTTGGAGTGTAGATGGAGTGAAAAAAGAGTGCTAGGAGTGACCAACGGAAAACGACATTGTCCTCTTCTGAAAATTTTGCAAACTCCAATTAGGGACAAGGGATATTAGACTGCTACTAAAATCGTATTTACACGAATCTTAGCAGTGAAAGAGTGGCCATCGAAAGAGCACTTGGATTGTTGAAAGGAAAATTTGACCGATAGAAATTACACTTAACTTCAACTGAATAAGCACAAAAATTGTCTAAGGTTGTTTTCTATTTTTCCCAAACCTTGTTCGTTAATGCATCATCTGATGATAATAATTGTTGGCTTATGATGTTGTCAAAAGAAATCAGAATAATTCAAAAAGTACCGCTATATTTTCTCTGGCACTCTTGCAAAGCGGTCCATTTAAAAAAATGAAGATTTTTTTTGGGTCAACTGAATAGACAGAAATATTGAAATTGGGAATAAAAATAAATGGAATGAAATGAAACAAGTTTTAATAAGTTTTTTATTGGTTAATTCTAGTAGTGGGTACTGCCGCCTTTATTCACAATGACTTCATAAATTCGGTCCGGCATGGAATAGTACAGTCTCTTAACGTAGTCCAGCGAAATTTCACTCCAGAATAATTTAATGGCTACAACAAAAGCATTTTTGTCCTCAAACTGACGGTTAGACTCATAAGCTTTTCGTACTAACCATTCCCAAACATTTTCAATAAGGTTCAGGTAAGGTGAGTACAGCGGCCATTGAAGCATTTCTACATTCTGCTCCTCTATCCAATTTTTAACAATGTGTGTGGTGTTATCCTACTGAAAAGTCCAGTTTATGGGTCCAAAAATATCTGAAAATTTTCATCAAAGGTTCCCTTGTAACTAATTGTAGTCATTTTTGATGATTGGAACTCAAGCTCAAGTGCCATAGTTGCTAATTCCGTCCCATGCCATAAAACGGCCTTCTAGACTATGATGTCGCGCCAAAAAACGGTCTTTTTTTCTCACAACGTGAAAGTAAAGTAAAACCAGCTTAAGAGAAAAACCCGCTTATCTGAAACACTTTTTTTCAACCCTGAGTATTTTTCGGCCAATTACCTTTAAAACACTCCGCTTAAGTGGAAAACCCGGATATCTGAAACATATTTTCAGTTCAATTTTATATTTTTCATTGAAAAAGAAAAAAACTCTTTTAAGTGAAAAAAATTGAATCGCGCAGAACGAAAAATTTGCTGAATGCTTTCGTTCCTTCTTTATTTTTTACCTTTACTATTTTCACCACGAAAATGACATTTGAATTTCTGATTATTTCACAAACTTTTACATTTACGTTTTATAAACAAATTGCTTTGTCCTCTTTAACAACTATCAAAAACAACATTTCAAATGGCTTAAGAGGTACCTATACGTGTTTTGACATTTATTAAAAAGAAAATAACATTTTCATAATTCAAAGATAAATATATGTATTTGTTTCTAGCATTAATTCTCCGCTTGATGGAATTTTTAGATCCGCTTAAGTGAAATTTCTTGTACTTATCCAGACATCTTACACCGCACAAAAAATCAAAACAGAAATGAGCATATTTTACTAATTTCTGAAAAAAAAACTTAAGAATTTGGCGAATTTGTTTTCACAACTACAATAATTCATACATGTTAGAATACACGATCAACTTGCTTTCTACTGGTTCTATTAAAATACACATATACTAAGGGTAACATTTTCCATATATAAACGGTAATATTTTTTTAAAGTTATTTGACAACGCTGTAAACGCATTGCAGGTGAAATATTCTTGTAAAGCACTGACAAATAAAATGTGAACAAAAAAAATCTCGATATAGTGATTTTTTTGTTCACTATTTAGAGTAGTGTGTATAAAATTTTGTGTGTCCACTATATTGGATAGCTCACTCTACCGAGATTCACTATATCGAGCGTCTACTGTATTTTTAATTATTTAAATAAAAGACATACCATATCTAAAGATGGGTCAGATAATTGTAAAAACCCAAAAAATTACCTTTCAAGCGTGGCAACCCTATGCCTTGACTACTTTACGCTAGGGAACCCTTTCGTAAAATGTTTGTTTAGACACTACCTACAAAACTGCATACTTCTTATCTGGTACCTCGAGGAGGGTAGGTCGTCCTATGGCGGGATCTTAGACTAATAGTATTTATTTTTTCAAACGCCTCTTCGCCCGACAAATCTATCATAAGCTGCTAGAAACGATTCTGTAGAGAGGCTGCCTACTACCTCCAAATGTATAGCTTTTGTACAAAAACATATAAACAGACAAATATAGCCTTTGATGCCTTGATAAAATCGACCTTTTTGAAACTTGAGTTAAAAAGGAACAGCGAAATCAAGTCCAACATAAGTGAAAGGGAATGAAAAGTTAACTCTTTCAGTTGGGAGACTACCCATTAACTGAGATTGAAATTCTATTTTGTGCAAATCACAAACTTTGCAACCGTTAAAACATGATTTTATTAAATTTTCAAGTTTTGGAATCCAAAATTTTTTACGTACCAAGTACAAAACCTGCTGATTCCCATCATGTAATTAAATCTTACGTACAAAGCTTACGAACAGTTTTGCCAATTGACAAGAATAGGGTAGAATAATGGGAAATTTTTCATTGCAACTAAACTCACATTTGTTAATCGACCATTTACTTTAATGATTTCTTTAGAGTCCAACGAAGGGATAAAATTGAGCTATTCCTGCTCAAGGATTTTGAATTTGAAAGAGATTTGTACTCTTCGCCTAAATAAAAACGTTGAGCTAGTAAAATTAGCCGAGTTTTCACAAATGCTACTTCATGGTGAGCAAGATTTATTGAAGAATATCTATAACTGTATAATTTTTTTTTGGGGGAAGCTAGGTTTATAAATCTAAATAAATAAGCACAGCACGACCATAATACGAAAATCTGCTTAAAATATCTTCATTTATATTCAGATGCACTAGCTTTTAATTTTCCTTATTTCATTATGAATTAACAATTAAGGCATAACACTTCGGGAACCAATATCGGCTGGATTATGTTCAGAGGGAACATGTTTCCAAGTACTACCTGGAGGACTCTCAGTTTGCACTTTAAAAACTAGATTTCTCACAAAAGTTTCAAGGCGAGATGGACATTCACGAATCCAGTAAAGAACAATTAAGGAGTCGGTCCAAAGATAGGCATGACAATGTTTTAGTTTGAGACTACTTAGTACAGCGCCAGTGTTCAATAACCCTGTTAGCAAAACAGCTCCACATAGCTCTAACCGGGGAATTGAAATAGCTTTCAAAGGTGCCACTTTTGATTTTGAGCAGATAATAGCAACAACTGATACCTAAAAGGTCATTTAAGTATCAGTGCGTTTTTAAGTCCACTTTTATTTTAAGCGAATGTACTCGCACAAAAAAACAAACAACATACTTATAGCCCAGGAATTTTGTGCAAAACTTCTAATACTTCTAGGTTTGAAATTTGGTAGGGTTGTAGAGCTAGTTTAAAGGAGTATTTAAGGAATTATCCCCTCTTCTAACTGTTGAGGAATTCCTGCAATCAGTGTTTGAAAAAATAAAATTAGGTTAAACAAAAACAAAATAAAAAAAATATTACGGTACATTTAAAAAAATTCCGAAGCATCTTAAATAATTGGAAATTTAATTTTATATAAGATTTTGAACTTTTTTTTTTGTCTATAGTAAGTTAAAAAATTTTGTATTGAAATTTGAAAATGTTATTTTTTAAACAATTTTTTTGCGTTTTTTTTCCATTAAAATACAGCCTTGTTCACTATCAAATTCTGCGTCATTTGGTATATTTTTCAAGCTTCTTCTCCTTACCTTTCTGTAAAAAAAAAATATTTTATTTAAAGCAAAATCGTAAACAAAAAATTAACGTATATGGAAAAAAAATCTAACGGTGCATTTCAGAAAATTGAAAAATATCTTAAACGACGTAGAGTTGAATTTATTACAAGTTGGTAGAAATTTTTTTTTATATAATACCGTTAACTTGGTCTATTTGTATTCAAAAGTTTGCAAAAGTGTAAACTATAAAATTTTTTACACTATTTACTATTACAATGAAATAATGAGGTAAATATTACAAAAAACACAAACTTTTTCCGTATTTAATTTTGCATCGTTTTAGATATTTTTTCAAAAAAAATTGAAAAATACATCAAATAATGTGAAATTTAATTGAGCATAAGACTTTATTCATTTTATTTACTAAAATGTCTTCTAAGGCTTTATATTTACAGTAAACGTTGAAAAAGTGAATTTTGTTTCGTTGTTTTTTTTATAAATTTCACCGTTCAAATTTCAAAGTTACGGAACTTAATACAAACAAAATTTCGAATTTTTTGTTTATAATCAAATCCTGCATTATTCAAAATAAAATATAAGTTTCTTCTGCTCACCGTTCAGAAATTTTTTTGAATTTATTCAAGAAACAACCATTAAAAAAAATGGTTTTTGTACAAAAAAAAAAAAAAAAAAAAAAAATATAACGGTAAATTTTCAAAACTTCAAAAATATCTAAAATAATGCAAAAATAAACTAGTTCTAAGGTTGCTTACTGTTTTTTTTTATATAAAAAAGTGAAAAATTTTACAATTTTTTTAAAGTGTTTATGGCTTAAATGGACTATTTAACAGAACTTAATTTAGCCAAGTGGTAAATCAATTTGTTCATAATCTAATTTTCCATCATATGGGATAATTCCAAAAATTATCCTGCGCACCTTTGTGAAAAAATTTTAATTTAATTCTTAAGGGATCGTGAAAAAAATTTTGAATGCCCAACAAAAAAAAATAAAAAAAATAATATTGGTGCTGCAAAATAAAATACAATTTAAGATTATATAAGATTTGTTCGTATATAGTAGTGTTAAGTTTGACAAATTTTAATTAAAAGTTGAAAAAGAGAAATATTTACTATTTTTGCTATTAATGTTGAATGGTTAAAGGCATTTAATTAAACTAGTATACTTTTTTTTGTGTTTAACATTTTATTTTGCGTCATCTGAGATATTTTGCAAGTTTATCCTGCGATCCTTTCTATAAAAAAATTAATTTCATTCAAATAAAACCATAAAAAACGTATGTATGTTTGAGTTAACATATAATTTTATGAGTATTTTTTTGCTTAGAGCTTTATATAAGTTCTTACATTAATTTAATCAATAAATAAGTTAATTAAATATTATTTAATAATTTCCCTAATTTGTTGGTTCCAAAGAATTTCCCAGCCAGGCTTAAACTTGATGGTAAACGCGATATGATTGCTGATCTGTAGCAGCTTTTCTTGGAGGAAGATAGACTATATCAAATTTAGAGTGTAACTGCAGGTTAGCAATCACTCTGTTGTAACCACGGTAACTTCCTTCAAAAAGCTGAGGTAATATTGCATCAAGTAAAAGCATGGACAACCGGAAGGTCACTCAATGCAGTACGGGCAGAAGAGCAAATGTTTTGATGTTCTGCGGAGCATAGAAAACCAAGCAAAACCAGAATGTCCGAATCTTCTGTATACACTGTCAGACAAAAAAAAGTGCAAAAATTATTTTCAATAATATTTTATTTAATATGATATGTTCTGATTTATTTTTCTTAAAAAAAATAATTTATTCATATTTTTCAGATTATCTTACGTCCACAAAAGTAATCGTTTAAAGTTATATACAAAATGTAGGTTAGAAATTAAATAAAATAGCAATATTCAAAAGAAAATAGAAGAGACAAAATAAAGTGCAAATTCGAAAGATCATCACGTAAAATAGGAATTCAGTTTCAGAAAAGAAAAATGTTAATAGGTAGTGGCTCCTCCTTTATTTTAAATAACTGCAGCAAGACGTTTGGGCATGCTGCTAACCAGGTTCTTCAAGATTTGATCTGGAATTCTCTCACATTCATTTTGGAGGCTTTCCCAAAAAGATTGTAAATTGCGACGCTGATCTAAGGGAATCCTTTCATCCAAAATGGACCAAAGGTGCTCAATAGGGTTTAAGTCGGGAGGTTGGGTTGGCCATTCTAGTACGTCAACATTATTTTCGGTAAAAAAAACAGCTTAGCTACTCTGCTTGTATGCTTTGGATCGTTATCTTGTTGAAAAATATAACTTTCCAAAGACATTCTAGAAGCAGAAGAAGCTAAATTTTCCCTAACAATGTTCACGTAACTAGAACCCGTCATTTTGGTTCCAATTTTGACAATATTTCCAACGCCACTAAAAGAAAAACATCCCCAAACTATAAGTGACCCACCTCCATGCTTCACCGTTTTTTGTAAACACCTATGGCTGAGTCTTTCGGATTGCTTGCACCAAACTCGCTTTCTTCCCTTACAGTTTTTTAATTCAAATTTGGATTCGTCAGACCAAATAATGCTTTCCCAGAACGATTGTGGCTTCACTAAAAACTTTCTAGCGAAAGCTAACCGTTTTTGAATATTAACTGAACGGAGTAACGGCTTTTTCTTTGCAAAAAAGTTTTTTAAACCGCTTTCATGGAGTCGCCTTTGTACTGTCCTTGCTGTTATATTTAACTGCAATTCTTCTTTAATATTTCTGGCGGAAGATAAAGGGTTCTTTCAAGCCTGAATTTTAATTCTGCGGTCATCAACTGCAGTTGTCTTCCGCTTCCTTCCGCAAGAACTTTTAAAACTAGCAACAGTTCCTCGTTCAAAGAAATTGAGGCAGATTTTTCTTACCATAGAAATGGATAATCCATATTTTTCTGCCAGTTTATGGAATATAAAGCCCCGTTGACGGTCCAAAACAAGCAATTCCTTCACTTCAGATATTAACGGTTTCATACTTAAGATTTAAGTAATAAAAATAAAATTTAACACGGAAATTATTATAAATTGGGATCTTTTGCTTCTACCTTTTTATATTTTATCAATTGTAAATATTTTTCTTTAAAACTTAAAACTTTTTGGCAGGGAATAATAAAAATGCACTTTATTTTGTCGCGAGTTAAATTGTATATGCTCCAAAAATACCGCAACTAATAGTAATTAGACATAACAATGGATTGTTTTTTTTTTTTAAGAGTAAGCAACTGAGAATATGTGACGTCAGAACATGAAATGGAATGATAAACACTCTTTGCTTTTAAATAGCGGTAGTTTGAAAATTAATCTAATACTTTTGCACTTTATTTTGTCTGTCAGTGTAGCAACTACCATCGGTTCCCCATGTATAGACCTACTTTATTCTACCTTTATGGTAATTTTCATAAAAAAATAAATAATCAGATAAAATAGCCACAACGTTAGCCTCAATTCACATAATTACGATTTTTATCAAAAAAGGGTACCTATGTTTGAAATCTTCTTCCACATACATATGTATGTATAATTTTTTATATTTTATTATTTAAAAATAAACAATTGTCAATCATTTGATGTATACAATTTTTTTTTACACAAAGTAGATTCTAAGATATAGCCATTTTAATAAAATAAAGATTTTCCGAAAATTCCAAAAATATTCCCACTAAAATCCCGTTATTTTTCTTCCTCAACACCCACAGTTGGGGATATTTCTGAAAAGTTGTATAATTGTATTATGTATAATATATGTAAGTATGAAACCTATTACCAAAATTTAGAAGTTTGTATGGGGCAATTTTTTTGTTTCCTAGGCTATTACCCAATTTGATTCATTCAATTCAACATTTACATCGACCAAAAAGTGGAGTCTGTCGAAAACCAACGTGTTGGAGTGTGCGCTTCATCTTCAGATTCCCTACTCTTTTTTGATTTCAAAATCAATTTTTTTTTCTTTTCCATTCTGATTTTTTATTACACACAACACACCACACATGTCTAATGGAGAAATCAAGGATCCACGTTTTATATAAATTATTTTCTTTTCTCACATTTCAATGCAATGACATAGGACATAGCAGAAGAATATCTTCTGTTTGACAACTTTACCAGATTGTCGTTAAATTCAATATACCTATAGATTTTGTTTTTAAAGCAATCAAATTACTTTTCTTATCAATGATGAATTCAAAAACTCCATTTGAAATTTGTATAATAAATCATTTTGGAGTCTTCTTTTTCACATATCAAATTTCCAAACCAATGGATTCAACCACTCATAATAAGTTTCTCCAGACTTATAAATTCGACAAAATTTCTAAAATGATCGATTCATCCAATAAAATTTGATTCTAATCGATGAATCTTCCGGCTAAAAATGGAAACATAATCGTTTCCACTTTCCATCCAGTTGGATATTATTGTGAAATTGGAATGAAATTGAAAGAAAACTCTCCAAAAGTATCTTTATCACTATAATAGATTTGATGTTTTCAAATTTACGAGCAAAACCATAAATGACCTGAACTTGTAGATAGGTACATAAAAAAAAAAAAAAACAAAAATAACGAACAGGCACTATCATCGGATACACTACTTTCTGTAGAAAAAGTAAGTTAGCTTCCCACATGCATTTCTGCAACCTGCCATTTTCCATCAGGCAGCGGCCAGCACGGCCGGAGTACCCACACCAGAAGAAATTGCCTTGTTTGTTTTGGGGGCCTTTCTGATTTCCCACATATTTATATTTTGAGTTAAAAGAGACTGTGAATGGAGAAAACGAAACATAAAATCCAGGGCTTCGTGGGTAACAGTGGTTTTGAATTTTTCGTATTTAATCACTGTGCGTACATACAAAAAGAAGGTTTCTATGAAGAGTGCACATGAGAAATGTAAAATTTACTCACAAATTTATGACCGGTTCAGAAATAATTAAAAATAAATAAATAAATTTGATGGCACAACAGCTCATGAAGAACTAGGGCCTAGTGACTTACAACTCTCAACCATTCCTGTGTGCGTGTCTGCAGGAATGGAGGGGACCTACAGTTTATTGCCGAATCCGAACGGCTAACGAGCGGCACTTTTCTGTGACAGGAGATACTCTTGGAGGATTTGTCAATTCCTCGCAAGAGGCAGTAGCCGTTTTTCTTTTAAATAAATAGATGGCGAGGCTTGGGATCGAACCTTAGACCTCTGGCATGACAGTCCATCGCACTAACCATCACGCCACGGCTACTACTCAGAAATAATTAAAAAAATATATTTTTTAACAGGCTTCACAAAATAAAGAAAAGTTCTTTTAGCTAGCCAATCTAAAAGTAAGTTTTTGGGCTTTCTCTTCATCGTGAAATGCGTATCGAGCAAGTCGAAAGGGAAGTAGAGAGATAAGCGAAGCTCGTAGATATAATTGCCTAAAACCTATTCCTTTATAAACTAAAATCCGACTCTGCCTAGTTCTTTGCTAATCCCTATCACTGTCTGCTTCAACTTCATTCAATTGAAATGGAACGATGTTCGCGCGACAAGTAGTCACCATCTTAGGAGCTACATAGTCTTCTAAGGTATATCTACCGTGTACAGGATGAGACAAGAAGGAGGTGGAAGTTTCGCATGTGCATGATGATGATGCTGCTCTAGAAATAACTTCAAATCATTCGGATGTAAGTTATGAGCTTAGTGTCATTCTATTGTGCGGCTTATACCGGTGAGCATAATGAGAGAAAAGTGGTTTCACTCCCCGCGATGATTCGATGATCCTGTTTCCGTATCCCGTTTAGTTGTTTCGCTTGTGCGTTTTAAGTTTGTTACTGCTCCAGCATCAGTCTTCTGCAATGTTATATGTATGTATAGTATATGGGCGAGGACAAGTCGATCCATTCATCCATCTAGAGCGGATTTGTTTCTTTTTGTAACTTAAATTCCATCATCTTTTCGGACTTCTGCGCCCATTTGTGTCCATTGGACCACGATGAAAGATACCTGCCGGTTGGCTAATGCGCTGCTAGATGTCCGTGGACAGTTATCGGTCGATTCCTGCTGCTTCCACTCTGCTCTCTGCGCAGTGGTGCATGGGGTTCATCATAATACCAAAACGACTGCATGGTGGAAACGGGCACGCACGACCGGACCGAACGATCGTTTTGCCGGTGTTCATCTCTAAGATGGTTGCACAGATGATGATGACGCGACGCAGTGTGGTGCTGCGCAGTGAGAGAGATTAATCGCTGTTTGGTGTTTAAAGACACTTAAATGGTGGAGTATTAATGATTGATTAATCGAGACGCTTTGTGTCCATCGGCGAAGAGTAGGAGTAGGATGTGACAAAAACCCGATGCTGGATGCTGAAAGAACAACGAGGAGTATAAGAGTAACCCATCATGTGATGGTGATATTAATAATAAGGTATCAGCTTTTAAATGAGTTTAGCTTGATGCGTGTAATAAACGAACATTTTTTTGTTTTATTACAAAGGTGGTATTGGAATGAGGGATTACTTGATGTTTCACACTACTGCATGCGCGCCCCGCTCTATACCACGTTGCCCTGACTTTCTTTTAGAATTTTCCTCTATTATCTAAAGACAGTCGGAATTGAGGTGAACATTTAGGTTTCAGAGGTTTGAATAAAATTGATCTATTCTTTCATGGATTTTGGTGTAAATTGGGTGTTAATAGGTGCGCTGAATTGATGATGAGCAACAGTTTTTGGGTTTTGATAGAATATCCAATAGATAAAGTTTTTTTAATACGAGAACAGACAGCCATGTGACGTTTGTCTAGCGATAATGCTGTTCGGAAAAAGAAACATGACATAGGATATCTTAGGTTGATTTTTAAGCTTTGTGTGAATATGCATCACAGGTAGGTAAGTGTTGTTCGAAGTTGTTTTACCATGGAATTTTTATTTTAACATTGAAAATGTTTATAGGATCGTTTTGACAGAGTTGTGGTGTTACTAAAATGATTAAATGAAATAAATTCAATAAATCGGAAATGAACTCCAGCGTATAGGGCATCACAACGAAATTTTTGGTTGGTGTTACTAAAGAAATGACCGAAATGATTGAAATGAACACATGAACGTATGAAAAATGAATTCCAGCGTATAGGAGGACAACTATAAAATTTTTGGTTGGTGTTACTAAAATATTACTAGAATGATGAAAATAAACAAACGAACACAAGCGATGAATTACAGCAGGCGTGGGCAATAGGTATACGGGGAAAAAAACGAAGAAAAGTCGTCGTCAACAGACAAGCTTCAGTGGAAGAATATTCAATGAAGAATATTCAAAAAGAGAAAAAAACAACAAAAGTGTATGTATCTATAGGTACTCTGCCAGATTTTTGTATGTAGTGTAGGTATATATATATCAACATAATTATGGAGGTAGGTAGGTTGTGATTTTTTGCAATTGAAAATGATAGGTGTTTATTTTTATTCGATGCAGAATACAATTCGGTCCTTTAAGAAAGGCCAGTGATGCAGTTGAGTGTGAAAGCCGGAGTTCAGCTTGCTTGAAATCGATTTACCTACGTAGGTATTTAATATGTAGGACAACCAAAAATATGCTACAGCATATTTTTTTTAGTAACACTATTAAGACGAGACTAGATTAGAAATCCGTTTTATAAGTAAATGTATATTTACGATTAACGTGCATATTTTGGCATGCCAATTTTTTTAGGTATGTATATTTTTCATAAAAAAAACATAGTTTGTTCAGTTATTATTATAATTTATTGTATTGTTCATACTAGAATGTCAGTTTATTAGTATTGACCATTCTTTCTTGCGTCAATTTCATTGAATTTTTGAAAAACAAACAACAACAACTTAAAGGCGCTACCACCAATCGTTTAGGAATTAATTTTAGGTATTTTAATTTGTTTTATTTTTGTTTGGCTGGAGATATAGCTATTTCAGGAATGCCAAGTCCTATCATCAGTCTCCTTTTAGTGATGCTGAGCTTAAATCCAATTTTATTGTGAAAAAATTTCTACATGCACACCATGAGGTTTGAACCCATTGCCCAGTCTTCGAAGTCGTATGCACTACGCATTCCAGTAGGTACTTATGACCACTGACGTCACTTGGTCGAGATGTGCTGTTAATGCATTTGGAGCATCAGCATTTCTATAATTTGTTCAGTATCTTCTAATGTTTATAAAATAAATAATAAAGGTCTATAGGGGAGCATTACCAGCATTATAGCATAACCAAAAAATTAAAACCTAACTTTAGGTTATGTCGAAAAAATTCGCATTACGGAAATTTGGGTTGGATTTTTTTGTTTTTGAGAAAATTAACCTTTTTTGAGTTGGTTAAATCGACTTGAACGATTTTATTTCAATTTTGTAATCTAGTGCTTCTAAATAAATTAAATTTAATTCGAAATAAAATTTTGAAGTTTCTGCGTATACAGATTCACCCCACTATCGTCAAAAATTAATCTTCGGATAAAATTTAACGCGATTTTAACCCAATTCGCACACGGCCTAAACAATAATATGTATAGATAGGTTTTGAAAATTTAGAAAATATTGACCCAAAATAAAAAAAAAACATGTTCCCAGTAATTCTGACTTTTTAACATTTCTTTCGTTGAAAGGTATCAACATTTTTGTTAGCCACGAGAACAAACTTGTGGGGCTCACTCGTGTAAATTTTGTTTTTTTTATTTTTGATGCAATTAATGTCTTAAATAAATCCATGTGAATGAATTTAAACGATTCACCATCTTAAAAAACATGCATGTACTTGTACCTATTTCAAATAGGTTTTAATGGCTAGCGATAAAGCAAAATTTGTTTGACAATCTTGCTTGTACACTACCTATTTTTTTTTTTTAGATTTATGTCGTCCTTTTTAGTGCAGTTTTTAAACATACAGGTATACAAACCTACTTAGAATATATTTTTACAAGCAAAATTAAGCATACTAGTATCGACCTGTGGCCGAAACTCGGCGAACAAAAACTGAAACACTCTAGGAAGGAGAAAAATTTTAAATTTGGTTTAAAATATTGAAGGAAAAAAAACATATTTTTTTTTTAATATGCAGTGCTCGACAGTTAAAAAACAAAAATGACCCACAGTGTGTAAATGCGTGTCTCAAGTAGATTCTGCACATCTCCGCAATTGTGGCTTTTCAACCATATAAAATTTTAACTTTTAAGATTTTTTCGGAACTTACCGCGTTAAATATAATAATATAAATGGTATCACAAAATTTATTTTTGCCTATTTATTAAGCAATATTTTTAGGGCATATAATCATAATTTATTAAGGGCATATACATATGTATGTAATTGATTTTTAAGGGCATAATTATAAGCACTTCTGTTTTTAGGGCATATTTGTGTTTGCACTAATAGGTACATATATATGAGTTTTAATATCAGATCTTAAAAAAACGATTTTTTTGGTTGAACAGGAAAGTTGATATGGGTTAGTTAAAGAAAATTAACAAGATTTATTTTTTGCGAAATGGAAAGTGACATTAAATACATAATGTGTATAAAGGTACCTAGAAACTTCAGAACCTATAATGGTGTCTGAAACAGCTTATTACGTTTTAATTAATTTAAATTGAAAAGATTAGTCAGGTGTCATTTTCAATGTCCCCATGGTTACTCTATGAGTGAAATCTGTAAATTTTTAAATGGATATCATTTATTTTTTTCTTATAAATTAAATTCAATATCAATACCATGGGGCCATAGTTCAATAATAATTTGATTTTATTTCTCTCAAAAAGGTTCCATAGATTTCCATACAAAATTCAGTTTAATTTAATTTTAAATAAATAAATAAATAAATAAAACAAGCGACGTGTTTCGGAGTCGCTACTCCATCTTCGGGCTTTTATCAATTTTTTTTCAAAGCTGGTTTTCGTTGTTTGTCGCTGTTGTTGTGCCATTGGAATTGCTAAAGTTCATTGGTTTTAATTTGTTATCAAAGTCTGTGTAACGGTATAGGCTACGGTACATAGAACATTTTTACTTGCTCTATATAAAAGTCATGTATTGGTTTCGTGTAAAAAAAGTTTCGGGAGAAAAAGGGTCTGTGCGTCCACTGTATTTTGAACTAGAGCCTAAGTAGGTGGACTGATTTGCTTAAAATTGGGTACACAGCACTTTTATGTGATTCCTTAGAGGGAAAATAAGAATTTTTGATTTTTCTCATCCAGAACAGGTAGCTATTATATAAACATTTGTTTTCTTTTTTAATTGTCTCAAAACCGTTTTAAACGATTTTGTTTAAACTTTATACCTGGTAACTATCATAATAGTTGTTTTCGCCAAAAAATCACATTGTTGAACTAGGGGTTTGATGTTTTTTAGAAAATTACTTAGAAAATTTTCAAGTTATACACTTCAGCTTCTTAACGTTGGATCGATTTTGTTATAATTTAGCAATTTGATGCTCTGAGTAAGTCAAACAATATTGCGGTTAAAAAATCTAAAAATGTTTTTTTAAGTACTTCCGACTCTTTAACATTTTTTCGTTTAAAATAGACATTGAAGCATGTCTTTTACTAATATATGACTACATTATAGTTTTTAGTTAATAACAAGAGTAATTGTATTATAGACTTAAGTACCTACTTATGTATTTTGAGCTAGCTCTTAAGTTGGCCGTTCCCGATCGAGCCAATTGGACTGGTGGATTTATAATCTGCTGAAAGTCCAAATGGCTCGGTCTAACTCATTTAAATGATGCAATTTGGCTCGGACGATCCATTTGGCTCTATCGTGTTGGCCAGCTTTAGCTATGTGAAATAAAAAAAATAAAAAATAGGCTGGGTGTGACCCACATACTGATAATTTCCCATTGGGGACTTTTGAAACTTACTTGATACCCGATGTTATTTTTGATTAGAAAATTCCCATTTAAAAATCTTCAAAAATCAATTGTGCAATCAAGGGAAGACAAAAGTTGGACTGTTTGCTTATATGCGACACGAAAAATATTTGTTCAACAATTTTTAGCAGTTACTTTTGTAATTTTGTTGGATAATAAGGTAAATATGGCATTACGTCTTGACTAAAATTATCCCGGAGTTGACATCAATGGTTGTTCTCAAGATATTCGAGCCGAAAAATATTTTTCAAAAATTTTAAGTTTGAATTTTTTTTTACAAAATCTTCCAATTATCATCTTTGGCAATTAACAATAAATAACCCGATAATAATACCTTTGCGTCTTCTTCAAGATATTAGAGCGGAACAAATTTTGTTTAAACAATTTTTAACAGTTTTTTAAATTTCGGATTCTAGAGACTACAAAACGTGGAGAAATTTCAAAATGTTTGATCCGACAAATCAGACTAATTACAACAACTTCCAATGTGTAGTTAATAAGTCCGTGCAATACCGCCGTTTATATTTTTTTGAAGTAAAAAGCATTATAGGTCAGTTGCTTACAAAAACAAAGGCTTTATATCTCCTTTTAGTAAAGGATTGTTGGTAATTAGTTTTTTTTTTTTTACTTTAGTTATGTAGATACATATGTTGTTCATATTTTCGTGACTTTGTTTATGTTTATTATTGTTATGAAAATTATATTGTGTCAACAATTTTGTACTGCCTATTTCTTTTTAAAGTTAGTATTTGCCAACTCGTTATTTCAGTCAGTGTCACAAATTCTCATTCATTTTCTAAAAGCTTGTTGAGAAATTCTAAGATCAGTATATTGTTTAGAATATATGAACAATTGTTTGGTATCAGCTTCAACCATAATAAACTTATACTTCCCATTTGCCTATAGCTAGTGCCATATATATATTTTGTATACCTAGTTGAAGTAGAAAGCCATTTTTCCACTGGATTTGTTATGTTGACGTGTTTGTCATCTATTGCTTCAATGCAATTCGGAAAATTCCAGAGCTCATTGAAACCATGAGCTACTTCTTCCCGTTCCCAACCCATTCTTCTTGGGATGTAAAAAATTTATTAATTAATTAATTTTGTTTGTATTATTTTTCAGATCATATAATCAGTGACACAATCAGTTGATTCAAAAACGAAAAAAAGAAGTTCACAACCAAATTGTAATGAAGGCAGTGGAGAGCTTGGTCAAATAAAACTTGGAGTAAAACAGGGACGAAGGTGATATCTTTATTCAGATAGTGGGGCAGCTTTTTCAAAAATCGGACACAGAACAACAACTTTTGCAAATAAACAGATAATGGAAGAACAGATTGAAATATCTCTAGATACAAATTGTTTGAATTCAATGATAACTTTTTCCAAAAAAAATTCTCGTTCCTTTAACCTCATTAAACTCCTCCGAATGCTATTAACAGCACGCCCTTAAAATCGTATTTTGTCTATCGACAGAAGTTCTGATATGTTGATGCGTCGATCCTTGAAAAGTTCCGAAAGTCGTCCGGGGAAATTTCTTTCAAATCTCTTAAAAGATTAACTGCTCCAAATTTTTGGCTTTTTATTTCTAAAATTTGATCAGTTAATCTTTGAAGCTGTGATGAAATAAAATATCTGGAAAACATTTTAATAGCAATTCTTGTCCAGAATCCACACCTCAATCCACGCTTCAAATAATTCTAAATGCAAGAAAATGTAACCAACCGTATTTTTAAGCTCCTAAAAAAAATTTATGACACGGGCTACTACCTTTTATTTAGATATAGATATTATTTATTTTTATTTTTTTTAATTGTGTAGGTACTCTTTTCCGTTTTTTTTTATAAGTATTCTCCCGAAATCCAAAACAAAAAAATGTTTTCTTGATGTAAAGTGCCAAAATAAGACAAACGCACACACAAAACAAGTGACTTACTCTGTCATCAAAACTGCCAAGGGGGTGCACCGCATTGGAGTATTTCTAATGACGTCACTTTAAAAAGATCCGTTTTTATGTTTTATAGGATGAGTTTGGCGTAAGGGAGGTACAGGTAATAAGGCCTAGCTAAGCGAGATTTGAAATAAAACAAAAACTATTTATAAAAATGCACACATTTTATTGTTAATCAATGTTAGAGATATATTATTATAAAAAAATAACAAAATCTGGCAACTTCTGCCTCAAACAAAAACAGGCCTTATGCCTGCCAGACGCCATTTTAGCAATTTTAAATGCACCCCACCCCCGGCTGAAAAACAAATCTGCCAGACGGTTGAATTTGATATAATAATGCGTATACCTAAACATACACATGAATTTTGGCTATACCTCCACTGCCAAAATTTACTACCGGATCTAAGTCTATGATTAACTAGCTGAACAGAATAGACGGAACTGGAAGAGCTGTCAAAAAGTGTCGTACGTTATTTTTTTTACATGTCCACAATGGAGCTGTACAGCTTTGAACGTATTTTGAAGAACAATAAAAGAATATTCTTGTGTACAAGCTCAGAATTCACATTTTTTGTTTCCAATAATTTTCCTTTTAATAAATAATTTTTTTCGCGATACAAATACCAACAATATTTTTTTCCGACCCAAAAAGTTGTTTTTTTTTCTTCATACAATTTGAAACGTCAAAAGTGCCGTACGTGAAAAGTTAAAAGTTGGTGAACTCTTCCGTCTGCGTCTGCAGCTCCGTATGCGTCTACCTTCGGTTGTGTTTGCAACATTGAATTTACGTGTATTCAATATTTTGACAGCTATTCCAGCTCCGGCTCGAGTTCCGTCTGCGTCACCATTCTGTTCAGCCAGTAAATCCTATTTTTTTTATTTGAGCGAGCGGCACATCATTGTCCGAACTAGAAAGGCCATAAACCATGCGGTAAAACCATCATCCGGAAGGTCTTTTTGCAGTATTATGCTCAATCCTTTCCCGGATTTTTGATGTCGATGGCTCTGGGGTAATTGGCCGGGGGAGATGTGAAGTTGAGAGTTTTCTTTATCAATATCTTCAGATACAGGAGGAGTTGGAGATGGAGCTTCTGTCAAAATAGACGGAGCAAAGGCTATTTCTGGAATAGCCTGCGGATTAAATGGATACAAACCAGTTGCTTTAAAGCCGTTTGTAATGTTAGCGTGTGTCATGCATTTGAACCAGACACTAGAAAGGATAATATTAAATCGTGCCTTAGTGAGTTTCTTGTCTGGATTTTGTTCCATAAATAATAAAAGTTAAGCATCCCAGTGGTGCTCAAAAGATCGGTAGACTGCTTTATCAAGGGGTTGGAGTTCATGAGTGGTGTTTGAAGGTAAACAATATAGTGATGTGTCAACTGAATCTGCGACTTCAACGATGGATAGGTTTAAGTGACAAGCTGCCCCATTAAATATTAAAAGGCACTTTCCTGCACTTTTGTACCTGGCCAAGTGCTTCAAAAATTCTTTGAAAAGCTCATTTGTCATATAACCTTTTGTAGATTTTTCTACCAATGATCCCGCTGACAAGTTGTCAAATAATTCTGGCTTCAATCGGTTACCTTTAAATATAATCATTGCTGGTATGGATTGTTAGACGGCAACCTTTCTCATCCACTTTATAAATTCTTTCTGGATGGCTTTTCAAATCTAATTTATCATAGACTTCATCCCGCCTTTTGAAGTGGTCATCAACAATAAATTTATTAAGCTTCTGTGCCCTAGCCGGGTTCATAAACTATGCTTATCTTCTTGATATTTCCGGATGTATTTGCATAAACGATTTAAATCAGTCTTTACCAGCGACTTTAACATGCTATTAAGCTCGCAATATTTATAGACCAACGAAGGAGGATCCGTGGTGTTACAGGCAGTCCTATACTTCAGTGAACCTCATAATTCTGCTTACAAGATTAGTTTCCTGTGTCAACGTTCTGTAATTCTCTCCTGCATAGAATTGGTCGAGAAACGATGAAAACTGAAACAAAATACATGATTTTTGCTTCCATTTTTCAGCGTTTATCGACTGATTTTTTCAATGTGAAAGTTACAGAACGTAGGCACTGGTTGATATTCAGTATAGATTTTCAACCTAATGCTTTTTTCAAACCGCCAGTCTGAAGATGGTTTCTAATGGTTCTTCTGAGAACTTTATACCTCTCAGCTGCTTTATAAGTGCTAAGCGTCCCTCTTTGTACTGCTCGGACAGCTGACTCAAAGTCATTTTGAGACAACCTCCCTATTTTTGTTTGCAAATATTCTCTTTCTCGCTCGCTCTTAATATGAATTATTCTTTTGTTAATTTAACATATTTGCGGCTAAATAATTTAATAAACTTATCTTATCTGTACTTCTGTGGCACAAAACCTTTCTAACGGTATATAATTTATAAGCCTTCGTCTTTTGTAGACATGGGAAATTGTACCACAAAATTCATGTTTTCCTTTTTAGTATATGAATTTTATTATATCGTTTTTTTTCTTTGGCAAATATATTATTTATAGGTTAACCCTGTTTTTACTGTTTCTTTTTGTGTAGCTTAACTACCTTTGAAACAGATAAGTGAATGTTGGTATGTGCAATTGCACAATAGATTGGGTGATTTTCTTTTTCTATTTATTTTATAATAGGCGCACGTTGGGCGCCACCTGTAACACACCGTCGGTGTTGTCGGCTGAATTCCCGCATCAGTGAGTGGGCATAACTGCTCCATTTAAAACTTATTGTAAACAGTTGTGCCAATTTAAACAATTCAGTGACCTTAAGAGCTCGCTGATGCGAGAATTTGGCACAGTTTTTATTTCCACGAAAAAGTAGCCAAGTCTCAAAATCCTTAAGCCCTCATTTCCTTACCACCATTACAACGCTATGCCTACAGGTGCACGAGGTTAATCCTGGCAGCAGGAAGGAGAGGGCGTCCAGGCTTCGGCAGCTAGGCATGCTAGCTTAAGCTCATATTAGCTCGTTGGAGGGGGGGGTTCTTGCCACCGTAGTACCACCATGGCTAATGCGTCCCCCAATATTGTGTAGCAGCCCCTAAATCGATCGAGCTTTACCTGTCTTCATCACTTCACTCTCTCCATACTTTTTGCGTCATATCCACATATGACCTTATATTCTAAATAAAAACAAATCGGTACAGAAAGAATAACAAACTTTCCATCTAAAGAAAAAAAATTCAATCTATCATTAAACCATAGATATTTCACCGAAAGTAATATGAAAAAAAAAATCCCAAATATTTCAAGAAAATGATTAACAAGTTTTTATTGTGGGTCAGTAATGAAACAAGGAAGTAATTAAAATCATTGAAATAAATTTCAAAATTTTATAGGGATAAAAAATAAGCTAAACAATATTATTAATGCCAAGTTGGCAACCCTATTTATTATTATTTTAAATTCGTTGATATTGTAACGATGAAATCAGCACCTAACTACTTTCGGAACAAACAAAGAGCCAAGTACAAAAAATACCCTTATCGAAGACAACAACCATTTATAAAAAAATCCCGAGAGAGCGCGCCCATCTCTCTCAGGGGAAAAATGCGCTGAATGGAAGAGTGGAGAGAACGCCATCTCTCTTCATTGGAATGGAACCTTCCAGAAGCTTTTGTGCCAGTACTTTCGAGTAGAGTCCCGAACCTCTCAGCTCACTATATAAGGAGAAACTTTTTGAGCACAGACACAGTTTATTTTTGAAAGCGAAAGTGTAAAGTTCAAAGTTAAAAGTATCCGGAAGTGAATTTAAGTTGCATACTCTTGAGATTGATGATTAATAAAATATTTGAAGTGAAGTAAAGTGTGTTTAATTTAGAAAGGAAATAATTGACGGTTGACAGTTAAAAATAAATAAGTTTTATATCGAACCGTGGTAAAACGTTACATTGGTGTCAGAATAAGGGATAAAACTTATTTTATCTGTGCATTTAAGTAAATTAACTTAAAATAAAAAGTGCGTGTGTGTTTTTAAATAAATAAACAGACAATGGGTAAAATTTTGAATGATTTAAATTGTGTTGAACTTAAAGCAGAACTAAACAAACGAGGTCTTCCTACTGCTGGATCAAAAAATGACCTCATTATTCGTCTGCAGGAACATTTAAGACAACAAGGTGAAAACCCAGACTCGTTTATTTTCACGATTGAAATGGAGGAAGAGCAAGTAAGTACTAGTTTAGATATGACCAATATGATGGCTCTGCTGCTCGCCCAGTTTGAAGAGCAAAGAAAAGAACAAAAGAACCTTCTCGAAGAGCAAAGAAAAGAGCAAAAGAATCTTCTCGAACGATTTGAAGATCAACGCAATGAGCAAAAGAATCTTCTCGAAAAACAAGAAAAAAATCTTCTCCAGCGATTCGAAGACCAAAGAAGTGAACAAAAGAATCTTCTTGAAGAACACAAAAATCTTCTCGAAGGTAAGCTTGATGCCTTCGAAAACAAATTTGTTGCTCTTGACGAGCGTGTCGAAAAACAATTTTCGACAGTAGAAGCCAAATTCGAGAAGGTCGAAGACAAATTTGAAAGCATTACCAAGGAGTTGGAGAAGGTTCGAAAAATGAAGATTCGAGAAAGTTCTGGCGAACTTCCAAAGCGAAAGGAAATGCATCCGCCAACCTTTGATGGACAAACTTCTTGGTCAATCTACAAGAAACAGTTTGAGGCAGCTGCAGCGACAAATGGATGGGATGACGAAGACAAGTTCATAGCTCTGACGCTTGCCCTTAGAGGACCTGCTGCTGAATTATTGCAAACCATACCAGCAGACAAGAACGGCAACTTCACGGCTCTTGTGCAAGCCATTGACAAACGTTTTGGAGATGGCCATATGCAAGAAGTCTTCCGGGTCCAACTCAATACCAGAGTCCAGAAAAGAGGAGAAAGTCTGCAACAACTTCAAGCAGATATCGAACGGCTGGCTCACCTGGCATATCCAACTGCAGGAGAGGAAATAATAAACCAGTTCGCAACAGAAGCATTTGTCCGCGCTGTATCCGACATCAACCTTCAGCGAGCGATTCGAACTGCCGGAAAACGCACGCTTCCTGAAGCATTGGCGTTCGCTCTAACTATGGAAGCAGCAGAACAGGCTTCACAAGGAATCCATCGGGTAAGAGAACTAGAAGTTGAAGAATGCTCCTGTCAGAGAACCGCATTCCAAAGAAGTCAGCGAGACGGACCTGCTCGATGCTGGAACTGTAACAAGACCGGACATCTCCAGCGCCAGTGCAGATTGCCACCAAGAAGAGCTGCATGTCAACATTGTGGAAGTAGAAATAGTACTCGAGAGCAGGTAAGCAATAACACCAACATTCCTGCTAAGCTTGTTTCCCAGCCGGGAAACGAGTAAGAACCAACTTCGAGGGGCAGAAGCTGGTTTCTGGTATCGATGGCCCCAGAACCACTATCCAGGTCTCACAGACTAAACGAAACAACAAAAGTCTGACTGTGGAGGCAACATTAAACGGGAAGAAACACGTGGCTACAATCGACACTGGTGCCACTGCCTCCATTGTAAGAAGGGACTTGGTCAAGATGACATGGCTGCATAACACCAATAGCTATCGTCTGAAAACTGCTACAGGAGAGGCAGCTAAAGTGTACGGAGAAGTTCGTCTTCCGATTCGTTTGGCAGAACTGGAGTTTTCACATCTGTTTTTGGTAGCAGATATATGTGACGAGTGCATCATTGGAATCGACTTCATGAAAGAACACGGAATAATTCTGGATATCGGTAAGCAAGTTCTTAATTACCAAAATGTAGAGATTCCTATGGTTTATGGTGACGAAAAATCCTCAACTCTAAGAAGTGTCATCAAAGAAGACATATGCTTGCCGTCTTCTTCTGAAGTGTTCGTTTGGGCTAAAATAAAAGGCGAATTGGGTAGTCATCGATACCTCATGGTGGAACCAGATACTGACCAAGGCTCCCAAAACATCATCGTTGGGAAGACTCTTGTGGCACCAAAGAACAACATGGTACCTGTACGGATTCTGAACATCAAACCGTACGAAGTTAAGTTGAGAAAAGGAGAAATAGTCGGAAAATGTGAACCTGTGTCAACGATAACTAAGATCATAGAAGAGGACACGAAGAAGCCTGCGAACTCCGAACAACTAAAGGCAAAAATCCTTAACTCAACAAGTCTGAGTCAACATCAACTAAGTATTGCTGGTAGCCTTCTTCATGAGTATGCTGACATATTTTCTTCACCAAGTGGGCAGTATGGTCGAACACAACTCGTGCAGCATCGGATCGACACAGGAGACGCCAGACCGATTCGTCAACCAGCAAGACGTCTCCCCTTAGCCAAACAAGCAGAAGTTGAAGAGATGATATCGGGCATGAAGAAAGATGGGCTGATCGAAAACTCTAAAAGCCCTTGGGCATCGCCAGTGGTCCTTGTCAAAAAGAAGGACGGAAGCACTCGATTTTGTGTGGACTACAGAGGGCTGAACGATGTGACAAAGAAAGATAGCTATCCTCTGCCCAGAATCAGCGATACTTTAGATGCAATGGAAGGTGCTAAATGGTTCTCTACTTTAGACCTAAAGAGCGGCTACTGGCAGGTAGAAATTCACCCAGAAGATCGTGAAAAGACAGCTTTCTCCACAGGAAACGGTCTGTGGCAATTTAAAGTGATGCCATTTGGACTGTGCAACGCTCCGGCTACATTTGAGCGTTTGATGGAATGCGTTTTACAAGGACTTACTTGGAAATCTTGCCTGGTCTATTTGGACGATGTCATCGTGTATGGAAAAACATTTGACGAACATTGTGACAACCTAAAAGCTGTATTCCAGAGGCTTCGAGAAGCACACCTCAAGCTTAATCCAGATAAATGTGCTCTTTTCAAGACCGAAGTTAAATATTTGGGACACATCATCTCATCCCAAGGAGTAAAGACTGATCCTGAAAAAGTTGACACTGTGAAGAATTGGCCAACACCACAGGACAAACATCAACTCCGAAGCTTCCTTGGCCTAGCCACATACTACCGGCGTTTTGTGAAGGATTTTGCTGGAATCGCCAAAAGCTTGCATCAGCTCACAGAAAAGGGAAAGCCGTTCAAATGGTCAGGTGAGTGTGAGAAAAGCTTCCAGGAGTTAAAGCTTCGTTTATGCAATGCTCCTGTGCTTATCTACCCTACTCCAGGAAAACCTTTTATTATTGACGCGGATGCAAGTAATGTCGGAATTGGAGCTGTACTGTCACAAGTCCACGACGGAGAAGAAAAAGTTGTCGCCTACTACAGTAAGGTACTCTCGAAGCCAGAACGGAATTATTGCGTGACCAGAAGGGAACTTCTAGCTCTAATATTGGCAACAAAACACTTCCATAAGTACATCTATGGACAGAAGTTCCTTCTCCGAACAGACCATGGAGCACTCAATTGGCTTCTGAACTTTAAAAATCCTGAAGGTCAAGTAGCAAGGTGGATCGAGAGACTACAGACATATGACTACCAAATTCAACATCGAAGAGGAAAGTTGCATTCAAACGCAGACGCATTATCTCGACGGCCTTGCAAACAGGACTGCAAACATTGCACACGCCAAGAAGAAAAGGAAATGATTGCCGTCCAACGAATAAGAGCTGATCCCATTTACGGTTGGAGTAATGAAGAACTTAGGACTGCCCAACAAGAAGACTCGGACATAGAGCCCATTCTTGCGTGGAAAGAACACCAAGAAAAACCAGAGTGGTGTGACATCTCCGACAGAAGTCCGGCCCTGAAAGCATATTGGGCACAATGGGACTCACTTCATGTGGAGGAAGGTGTTCTAAGGCGTAAGTGGGAATCCGCAGACGGTAAGTCCTATGTGATGCAGCTGGTCGTTCCTCGGTCCAAGGTTAATGACGTTCTTCGAGAGATGCATGACGGAGCTTCCGGAGGTCATTTGGGAGTCAATAAGACTTTGGAAAAGATACGACAACGGTTCTACTGGCTACATGCAAGAGAGGACGTCGAAAAGTGGTGCCGAAAATGTGATACTTGTGCTGCTAGCAAAGGCCCAGGTAGGAAGCTTCAAAGTAAAATGCAACAATACAACGTAGGCACGCCTTTCGAAAGGATTGCAGTAGACGTCGCAGGCCCTTTTCCTGAGACCAACAGTGGAAACCGATACATCCTTGTAGTCATGGATTACTTCAGCAAGTGGCCTGAGGCATTTGCCATCCCAAACCAAGAAACCAAAACAGTTGTGGATCAGATTGTCTTCAATTGGGTGAGCAGGTTCGGCGTACCGATGGAACTTCATTCCGACCAAGGAAGGAACTTCGAATCTAACATCTTCCAGGAAGTTTGTTCGCTCCTTGGCATTAAAAAGACGAGGACAACGCCGCTTCATCCACAATCTGATGGGATGGTCGAACGATTCAACCGGACGCTAAAGGAACATCTATCTAAGGTTGTCGGCGACTACCAACGAGACTGGGATAGACATATTCCATTATTCCTAATGGCATATAGGAGTGCAGTACATAGCTCGACAGGACATACACCATCGGAAATCTTGTTTGGAACGTCAATACGACTGCCTAGTGAGGTGAAATTTGGATGCCGGACAATTGAGCCACAACGAACAGAAGAATATGTGGATAACCTCAAAGAAAGGCTCATTGACATTCATCAACGAACCAGAGCATTCATAAAAACATCTAGTGATCGGATGAAAACACGTTATGATGCCCGAGCAACAACAACAGGATTTCAAGAAGGAGACCTCGTGTGGTTTTACAATCCCCATCGACAAAAGGGACTGTCACCAAAGCTTCAACAGAACTGGGAAGGACCCTACACTGTTGTGAAGAGACTAAATGATGTGGTCTACCGTATACAGAGAGGAGTAAGAGGGAAACTGAAAGTAGTTCATTGTGACCGTTTGCATCGTTATAATGGTGAAAGGAGCGACAGAATTGTTCGGGACGATCAATCTTAAGAGGGGGGCAATGTAACGATGAAATCAGCACCTAACTACTTTCGGAACAAACAAAGAGCCAAGTACAAAAAATACCCTTATCGAAGACAACAACCATTTATAAAAAAATCCCGAGAGAGCGCGCCCATCTCTCTCAGGGGAAAAATGCGCTGAATGGAAGAGTGGAGAGAACGCCATCTCTCTTCATTGGAATGGAACCTTCCAGAAGCTTTTGTGCCAGTACTTTCGAGTAGAGTCCCGAACCTCTCAGCTCACTATATAAGGAGAAACTTTTTGAGCACAGACACAGTTTATTTTTGAAAGCGAAAGTGTAAAGTTCAAAGTTAAAAGTATCCGGAAGTGAATTTAAGTTGCATACTCTTGAGATTGATGATTAATAAAATATTTGAAGTGAAGTAAAGTGTGTTTAATTTAGAAAGGAAATAATTGACGGTTGACAGTTAAAAATAAATAAGTTTTATATCGAACCGTGGTAAAACGTTACAATATCTAGGTAAATATTTTATAAAATCTGGTTAAGTTAATCTAGCTAATATTTACATTGCATTGTATAAGTTGTGCATCTGTAGTAATTATCTATGTTTGTATATTTGCTTACTTCGTGTTCTCTTTTATTTTTTTTAATGTATTTTATACTCAAGAGTCTGGAGTCTAGACCAATGGAATGAAAAAACTTTCACTGTTGTCAGTAATACAAAATAAGGTTTTCCACCTACGCCAACTATAACCTTCTCCTACAAGTGAAGGTAGTAGGTATACCTACTAACTAACACCTGCAACACAATCATAGCTAATCGACTTCCCTATGCAACTGATTGATTACCTTCGACGGAACAAACCCAACGCATTACACCAGCTCACCCAACCTCCATTTACCAACGACTTTTTCAACTGTAGTTCAAGTTAAGTTAGAAAGAAAAATTAAATTAAAAAAAAAACATTCCTGTCTCAATAATAATTAGTGTAACCAAGCCTTTTGTGGGACCAAATAAGTTTTTAATTTATACGGAACCGGCATTATCTTGACTTTGACGCGTCATGACACAAGTTTCACATTCAATTCCAACATCAGCATTCAGCAGCACCAGCACCCATAAGTAAACTCTCACAGACATTTTGTTTGCTTATAACGGCATATGTATGTAGATATTTGGGTATATGTAGATACCTCTTAACCAACGATATATCCTAAAAACTATCTTCGGCGGAAAGGTGACAAAGTCACGAAGTTCTTGTCAATTTCTGAATGCAAACCAATTTGTTTCTTGAATTCACTCGATGCCCCCCTCTCCTCCCTCCTCATGTATCACCCGGGGTGAATGCCACCCTTCACTCAATCGAATTGCGTCGTCGTGACAAATCAAGCTACCAAAATTGGAGAAGGAGTTAGGGAATTTTTATACACGTTTGTTTCTACTGTTTGTAGGGTATGTTAAGTTTTGGAAAATAATTGTAACACAGAAAAGATTTTTAATTTCGACAGTTTGAAAATATTTTTTTATACAAATGTGGACTTTTACAGGTGAGAGGGAAAAAATCGGAAGTCTTTGGATGTCAGTCTTTTTTTAGAAAAATAATGCAGTAAGAACAAAATCCCTGTCAAATCAAGACTGCAGTAAGAGCATTGCAGTCCAAGTAGTACCGGCGCGGCGCGGCGGCGCGGCACAAAGTGGCCCGTATTGACTTTTTTGGTGGCAAAAATCATATCTCTTAAATGAATAAAGATATTGCCAAAATTTTTTTTATCTTGAAGGAAATTTCCAAGGCTATAAAATTTGTGAATTTAAAAAAAAAAATATTTACAGGGTGTTTCAGAATCTGCTGCTAAAATAAGAAGTTTTAGTTAAGGTGATTAACATAATTGGTGTATAATTCTAAAAAGGTCGAAAGTCAATTTATGAAGTAATTTGCACACTACCATCTATGTCCGGGGCAATGCGTAATAAACTTATCATTTCCGGTGAGTATTGTGCTTTCAGATCTTTTTCGTTTCTTACATGCCTTAAGGTAGAAATAAGTGAATCGGATGTAGGAGTATGTGTGAGTTGTTTTTAAAGGTACAATAACTCTGCGTTTTTGTTGATGTACTCTCCAAATTTAACTGCATTCACTACTTCCATGCAATTCAAAACATTAAGTATTATTTTGATCCTGGTTATAACGTCTTCATTGGTTTAAGTTATTCGAGCGGTTGCCTCAGATTGTTTAAAAAATCTCCTTGAAGTGTTTCCGTCATTGCTATTTCCAAATATTTGCTTTGGTTTATCTACATCAAGTGCAAGCTCATTGTGAAAACGCTATCGCAGCCCCATTTACTATGTAAGGTCAGACTTCTTGGGAGTGCATTTATTTGTTTCTCCGTTTTGCTTTCTAAAAGCCGCCTTGCAGTATGGTGCATCATATCTTGAAGTTTGACTTTAGCTGATATTTCCGTGATTTCGCTGTTTTCGGGAACTTCTTCTTTGTTGGTAACCGTAATTGTGTTGTAGGATGGCAGAACATCTATATTATGTTTCCTCAACGAATTTCTCAGAATTTTATACTTTTCATTGATAGACCCTAAATCTATAAACAAAGATAATGCATTCTCATTAGTATATTTTATGGGATCCTTTTGTGGTCTTTTCATGATCTTTATGAAATCTTATCACTAATGCATCAGAGATATTTTCAATACTTATCTCCTCTGTTGCATTGCTTAGTTTTTTTTTGTGAATGTTCCGCCCTCATTGAGTGACTTCCTTGACCTTCCTCTTGATGACTTTGATGTAGTTGGGAGACTACACATTACTTCTGTTTGTCCAGTTTTGATATGGAAAACTATCTGACAATAATTAATCATATACTCGAAATCAAAAACATTCATACTTAAAAGGTTTTACATGTAGAGATATATAAGGATTTACTATACGTCGAGCTTGGCTTGATTATGTTTGAACCTTTTTTTCTACTCAGTGTAAAGTCGAAAAAGCGTGCAAAAATGGGTGTTTCAAAAAACATTAAATTTAGCAGTTAAAAAATTTTTTCCTTGTTTTTACACTCAAAATTAAAAAAAAAAAAACTTTAAAAATAATTGTTTTTTTCTCACCATAAAAATTTGTGAACTTTGACTCGCTCTACAAGCCAAACCATTCATACAAATGAAATAATTTTTCGATTACTAGAGCTCCAAACATTTGGTAATTCAAAAGTTTTGCATTTTTTCGCAAGCACTTTTGCCTAAACGGGCCACTGTGCGTCAATTAAACACCATACAAAATTATGCTTTCTATTAAATTCGTTGGCAAATCCTTATAAGTCCCATAAGATCTTTCTAGTGTTAGGCCTTTAGCGTCTTTTAGTGGGTGAAATTCTTTCGATATTTTAGAGAATAAAATTTTGTTACGTTTAAAAAATACAAATTCGTCAAGTCTTAGGTCCACCGATATATTTACCATAAAAAAATATTCGTGATATATATGGACTTAATTTTTTTTTTATTTAAAGCCTTTTAGATTCATTATATTGAAGCAAGTGCCACAGATCTTATGCTCAATACACCGCAATCAAAGACGTAATGCATCAATGTTGAATTGATTTCTCCATTGCGGAAACTGTCAAGAATTATAGTCGGGCCTGAAGTCAGAGGCTTGAAGTTACCTGAACATGAACAGCGAGTTTTCATAATGTCAGCTCAGCCATCCTGGCAAATGATTTGTGGTACGCGCTGCATGTGTATGCAATGAGCCTGTCTATGCAGCGTGGGCGATAGGAATCTTTCAGAGTGAGAATTATTTGTTCGTATGGAAATTGACGTCGATTCGATAGATCATTCTTTGATGACTATTATTATTGGGGGAGGAGGAGGCGACTGACATGATGTTAAGGCACCAGGCGGTGGCGTCGGCGGTGGGTAACAAATTTGACATTAGAATCAAGTTGGCTTATTAAACTTGAACTTGTTGGCTTAAAAGTTCTACAACGATAAATATAATAACCAGATGTGCGCATTGTATGAATAATGCTGAGATGAATTAGATGCAGTGTCAGTGGTCCTATATAAGGAAGTCAATGGGAGGGGGTGAAGGTGAGTTTAGCTGTTTTCTGGAAATATCTGGAACACAAAAAACTACTTTCTATACAACCGGAGAGCAATTGTTCAATTTAGATGGGAATTTACGAAAGAAATTTGTTTTAGATTGGCAGCAGCTGAACTTTGAGTGCATGGATGCCAAAGGAGCGCATATTGATGTGGCTGTCAGATGGAAAATGGACAAAACATGTAGAGGTGCATGGTTTTATTTATAGGTCACATATCAAATTTTATTTACGAACAGATGACCTCCAAATGAAAGCCGAGTTTTTCAAGAGCTGATTCAGTTGGCAGTGGGCAGTGGCTAAGGAATTTTTCCAACATGAACATATTTTTTAAAACATTTATGATAGAGTTCTTATCCGAAGCTGTAGGTAAAAATTGTTTACGGATGAATCCAAGGTTTTTCGACTCCACTTTTATTAAATAATGCTTGGACCTTCCTTTAAGATACACAACTATTGTGTCTTTTGTGCCACCATAGAATAAAGTCGAACAGATAATTTTTTTCTGATTGAAATAGAGTACATAATGTACCTGCTATTAAGATTTTATTGGTGTTTTTTTTTTTTTTGATGAAAACAACAACGTGGCCGGTGCTTAACAATTTACATGTCAAACACAACTAGTTCCTCTGTAGCTAAGCTACGCAGATAAACTGGAGATATCGGCGCGTGGGCGTGAGTTAATTGTTTGTTTGATTCGATAGTGTGTACGGAAACGTAAACAACAATGTATTATCCGCAGAATCGACAGGAATATTTTCAATAAGATTCTGTGAAGAACATTACCTCTTACAGCAGAAGAGGGCACTTTAGTGAATATTACGGTAAGTGATGCCGATATTTTGCTTGGATAAATATAGTACCGTTAGATATAAAGAAAACAGTTAGATTAATCTGAATCAAATCAAGAATCTCTTTATTCTCCAAGATACTTCCAGCCAGTGCGGTTTTATTCACAAAGCAAAATACTGAAAAAAATAACTAAAAATGAAGCTACTATAGCTAGACAATTTTAAACAGTTTTATTTATAAAAATTCAGCATCGCAGGGCCAGGCCAGGTCAGAACCCTCTGCCTATGGGCTTACTTTGGGCATCCAGAGGCTTTTTTCTCTTCGTGCGGTTTGCACTAATGCACACCCACCTTTAATGGCAAAAAACTGTTATAACTTTTATAAATTTTATTTCTCCCACCCAATTAGCAGAGTTCAGTAGTATGGAAGCAGAAAAAATATCTTTAGCAGTTATCCACTACTTTAAGTAAATCATGTTTTATTCTCAAGTCTGAACTTTTCTGACTTAATGCTAAGAAGTTCCAAATGAGCTCTATTTTTTCGTATATTTTTAGTTTTTTTCATTCCGTCAATTTTGTCTTTTTTAAGCTCATGGGATTCTCTTTTCCATCTATCTGCTTACTTACCTACATATGCCACCAATTTGTATTTTGAAGCTCCTTCAGAATTACGTTTTGTGTGGCTTCCATAGATGTTAGCTAATCTTTTAGCATAACGAGCACATCCTCTTGCATATTTACATGCTGCTCTGGCATAGCGTTCCGGCTTGTTTTCTTTTTTTTTTTTTGGAGGAGGGCTACGTTTTCAGCAAGTGGATTTGATTTAGTGTCTGGGAATCATTATTTTCTGAAATTCTCCGTGCAAATTCACGTCGCCAATTTCTTAATCGGTGGTTCACTTCATTAAGGGGAGACTTACGTTATCTCCAAAAAAATATTATGTTGGATAAAATATCCAAAAATTAAAAAATAGTATACAGGGCTCAGATCACGTAAGACGATTCGATTGAACGACCATCGTTTTGACGATTGCTCTCTCTATATTTCACCTCACATATGAGACAGCTATTGCCAAAACGATAATCGTTCAATCGAATCGTCTTACGTGATCTGAGCCCAGTTCTTCAACGAAAAAAAAATCTACATACATGTAATTCTTATGGTTGTGATTTTTACCCAAAGAAAATTCTCTACTGAAAAGTTTTTTTATTGAACTGTAAACTAACTCTAGAAAAAGAAAATTATACTAAAAAAAAATTTGTTTTACCACAGATATTATTTTTCCCGAATTTTTTTTTTTTTTCACCACAATAGTTTTTTTTTTATTCAAGGGAACTGTATGCTAGGCTTTAAAAATAATGTTTATAAAGCATTTATCTTGGCGGTAAGAAAATATTATGGACATAATATTTTACGATCAAATGTTGATCATAATCATTAACCAAATTCACATAATAAAGAGATAAGGCGAGTTAACAATGAAAGAAAAATACAGGGAGAAGTGGTTTGTTACCTTCCCAAATAAGAGATGCGACTGTGAGATGTAAGCCAGACTGCCGACCATATCTACCTTCAAAAAAGGCCCAAAAAAGTTCTTCTTGGTCGTAGTGTAAAAAAATGTACTGAGACAGCAAAAATAATGGACTTTTAAAAAAAGGAGCTATTTGTTTTATGGTGAAATAATAATATCATTCTCGGCACAAAGTTTTCCTTGGAGCTTGGAAGCTCTAAGTGAATCAAGATGCTGGCTGATAGATGGGACTTTTTACACAGTTCCAACTACCATGCGACAGATTTTTAGTGTTCATGGCCAGATTAGCGGTAAAATTGTGCCTCTTGTTTTTTGCTTGGTGAGCAAAAAAAAAAAGTAGTTAAATGACGAATTCTTTAGAATGTTAGTGGAAATTTCATCCCAAGAAAAAATTTGTTTATGTCCAAGAAGAATTATATCTGACTTCGAGCGCGCGTTTTTGCCAAAAGTTAAAAAACATTTTCCCAACGCTGACCATAGAAGGTGCTTAGTTTATTTCGGTCAGATTTTGTGGCGTAAAGTACAAAAGGAACAATTAGTTCGAAAATATGGAAATTTTGAAGCTTTCAACTTACAAGTGAAAATATTGCTTTTGTTCCACCAGAAGAAGTTAGTCCATATTTTTCAGCTGTTGATGGCAGACAATCATGATCCAGATTTTGGTTATATTTCTCACCAAAACTCTGCCAACCCGGTGAAATATGCTCCCCAGTTTTGGTGGGTTCATGACACAGTGAGGGCAGACTTTCCAAGGACACAAAAAATTCAAAATTTTGAAAAAATAATGTAAAAATTTTACAAATTTTAAATGAATTGGATTTTTATTCGTAAACAAAATTGATGAATTTTTTTTGAAATTTTGGTTTTAGATTTTTTTTTTAATAAACCCAAAATTCAGAAATCCAAAAACTCAATATAAAATTTTAAGTGAAATTAATGACTATAAAATGAAAAATTTTAAAATTTTTCAAAAATATAGTAATTTATATTTTTTTGAATTACGAACCACATTTATTTGTATGCAGGGGAGAAGAGGGATTCCCCTCCTAAATTTTCAGATCCAAAAGAAATAATTTTTTTACAAGTGTCTTTCAAATCATATCAGTGCGTCTTTACCAGTCATAATTCAACTCACAGAGAGAGAGAGAGAGCACATGGCAGTGTTTAGTTTTTTGTTAGTTCGTACAATATATTATGCGTTTACGTTGATTCTGTCTGGGCTGTTGTTGTATGTTGTGAGTTCCAACAGTTACTTCTTTGCTCCCAATTCTTTAATGAAGATTTTTATGCAACTGATTAATTATGCGCCAAAAATAAATTGTTATAATTTTTTTTGTCAATTTAGCCAAGCTGGATATCAGATCTCCCCATCCCCAGTATTACCTAATTGTGGAGCTCTTGCATTCAAAGTAATTTTAATTCAATTCCAAATTTGTATTCTCATGAGCATTTCATGTGATTAAAGATGATAATGAAATTAAATTTACTCAAAAAAGAGGCGATAAGGCTGTCAAATGGCCTGGAAACGAGAATATCAGCGAAGTGTTTCAAACTTATGTAATTAAAAAATTGCCAAATTAAACTCTAGCGCATACAACATGTGGGATATGTCATCTTTTCGCAAAATCACGACGTTCATTCACTATCAAATGGTTCTTAGAAAGTGATAAAAAACGATATCCTACTTTTATGGCTTAATATTAAAGCTCTTATTTGATTTTTTTTTGTGTCAAATGAATTCGTTATTTTGGTGAGGAAGCCTAGGCAACAAGTCTCCAATATTTGAGGGAGACTTGATCCTTTTAACTCTTTTCACTTTTAAAATAGCGCCTTAACTATTGACAACTAAGTGCTGTTTTCTATGCAAAAAAATGAAGCTAATAAATGTGTCTTTATTTTAAACTAGGAACGGAACATTTAGAAAAAGTAAATACAAAGTTGTGATACTAAACTACAAAAGGAATCACGTCTCCATATTCTCCTCTACTATTTGTAGAAAACTTATTAGAATTTTGTTTATTTTTTCTTTGTTCTTTAAAATAAATGAAATTATTAAAGAATAACTGTCTTCTTCTTTATTTAATGCAAAAAAAAGTTAAAAAATTTTTGAAAGTTTTAATTTCGAGCAAAAAGATTTTTTACCTTTTCGCAAAATCAAGATCCCATCGCGCGCTCGATTTATTTGCTTGATTCCAACTCACACATCTTGATTTTGGGGTTTTCTATCACTAGCGGCCTGCTAGTAATGCTCGGGTCAAACTCGCCGGATGTGGGGGTATCCTGTCCCCGAACTAGACCTTACCTCTCAGCAAAAACATTCATCAAACCTAGAAAAAAGAAGATAAACTGCGTTCGGACCTTCACCACACCTGGGGTGCTGCTGGTGTTAATGCAGTCCGCAATTTCCCACGTTTTGATTCCCCCTAAGATGATGGGTGGCAGTGATCGAGTCGCATTATCTTCACCGAAGTTGTTGTGCTACCCTCCAGACCCCTAAAAAATTATCTAAGAAAAACATGCGATTAGGTACGTTTCCTGCATTAAAGGCACTTTAGAGCTTCGTTAGTTATTCAGTTTGTGGCTACAGCAACAGCATGGTGTCTTTACAACCTTTTTGACTTCTTTCTAAGCTACCGTGGCAGCTCTCAAGCGTTCCTGTGCACGTGTTCTTAATTGGCAGAAAAGGATGAGACCTACAATTTTCTGCAGAATCTGAATGGCTATAATTAAGTGCTTTTTATACTGAAAATTATGTTTCAGAACTTAACTCAAGTTCAACCCCCTAAACTTGGATGATCTCACTCTGAAGAATTGGGTCTCTCTAAATCGCAAAAATCTGAGAATAAGATACTACCTACTATATAATCGCTTCTAATTAGAAAGAATTAATGTTTCAGACCTTTCTAATTTATGTAAGGTATATGTTTACATGGTGTATGTAAAATGTAACTCCGTTCTATAATTTGCTTTCAAATTTTCCAGTATGATAAAGTTCGATCTTGAAACTTTCCCCCGTTCTTCGTGTGCAACTTGCCCAGTGCAAGATCTTCTATTTTAATTTCCTTAACAAAAATTAGCATGCTCACTGACCTGTTGAACGGTATCGATCCGATGTCGTCGCCTCGTACTTACTCGTAGAAGCTATGTCGATACATGGACACATGTCCAAAATACCAAAACCAATATCTCGCCGCATGCCGTCGAAAAAGGCTGTAGCCACTTTGAGATATATCCGTAAATACAACATGCCTTAGCCAGTATCTTCACGGCGACAAAGAAGCCAAAGTGCTCCACTTGCCATTGATTATATTGCAAAGATATTCCGCCCTCCATAGAGTGCCCCACCATCACCACCACCTTCGCCCCCTCCAACCGGCGACGACCATATGATTGTTTTCTATGTGCATGACATACCCAACTTTGTGGTGTATTTGCTCGAGAGTTCACAACAATAGAGGCTCAAGCATAACCAATTCCAGCGGAAGCATTCCAAGTTACCATTTATCACATCTAGCGTTGGCTTAATCTCATCCATGCCGTGTATAAATGAATAGCGAATAAGCTGGCAATTCGTGCGCCCAGCTAAACACCTGATAACAAAGGTTCCAGCAGTGTTTTTAATACCGACAATGGTGACAGCGACGACGACCGACGACGCGACGATGTGGATCAGCACTGTTAAGGCCAATGTTGCACATCATCAGTTAGTGTGACCAGCCGCACCAGGATCTTAGCATCTCTTTTGTCGAATTTAATAATACAATTTGAAAGATCAAAAAAGGTCATTCACTGGTCAGTCATAGAAAATTAATATTTCTTATGTAATAAACAGGAAAATAGAGCCTAGTCAAGGCCATATCCAGAAATAATCTTGAGCTCAAATTTCAAATATTATTTATTAATATTCATTTTTCTCACTTGTGGAAGTTTTTAGCATTTCTTCTGTTGGTGTAAAATTGTGACATCCAAAATGTAAGACATATAAACTCGTAAGATACAGTCAGCTGCTTCAGTGCCCGTACTTATTAACAACAATGACTTTTTTAGCATACCCTCGGTCGGTCTTGAAGAAAAACGACACAATTCAACAGACAGCTTATTAATTTTGAGTGTGGATTTATTTCATATGACATCATGGATTTTTGAATATTCTAGTTGTCGTTTTGTGCTGTTTGAGAACCATCAGTGAGAGTATATCTGACAAGAAAATCCAAATGCTTTGGAAGAGTGGAACTAATTTTGAAACACACTCTGCTGCTAAAGGAAGCAAATGCCAAATATATTTTATAACTAATTCCGGTTGTTCGTATTTGAGCATGGTTCCTACATAATTATGTCTTCCCATGATTACATTTGCATTATCAACTCGAATGCCAATATTACTAATTGGTTTTTTGATGCTGAAATGTACCAAAAAGCCTGTTAGATGTTGTTTGCCTTTTTTTTAATATTAAAATCAGGTGCTTAAACCCTTAAAAAAAGCTTTATATTTTTTCATAGGAGTATATGGACTCTCTTTTACAGGGGAGTTTCGTAAAGTTGTTGGTCACACTAATCACCACAACTATTGATGGCCATAGGTAGCTGCCAGCTATTGCAGTTGCAAAACTGTGCACTTATCGCATTTGCTCGCTTTTCGTGTCTTAAATTAACCTTTTATAGGAAAAGTTATTTATTCCCTTTCTTTGAACATTGGCTGCAGCGATTTTGTTTTTTTGTGTATTTTGTCCCGTTTTTACTTGGTTCCTTCTTTGAAGTATTGATGCCTCCTCAGTGGGGAAACACGTTCGAGATTCTTCGCTGTTGTCGTCATCATCGTCTCCCCCAACAAAACAACGAAACCGTCTCTCTGTCGTTCCGCAAATCATTTAGCCAATCTTTAATGCGCCATAAATTTTCCAAACGGACCCAAGAAAGCCGGACAGCAGCCCACCAGCTATAAAAAAAGAGACCAAAGGGAGGGAAAGTATATTGCTGAATTTGTGCGCACAGCACAGCGCACAGGTAGCCCATATTTGGTAACGCATGATTCTTCCCAACAACGAAAGACTTTTTGAAGACGACGACGATGGCGAGAGAGCTATCCCTCCGATAGATGGTGATAGTATGCGCGCCCTTAGGCCTTCCGCTTTCATGTCTGACCCCCAAAAGCGATAAAATGTCCTGCACGCCATCCAACTCCAGCCGATTCAATATACAAATCCAATGCAATTCGATTGTATCCCATTCGATCCATATTACATTCAAAATCCGTTAACAAATTCCACCTGGAACGGTACCAATCCGCACTGGGTCTACCACGGTCAATATGGTCACTGCACGATCAGGACACTTTCCTAGCGCGATTTATGTGCCAGTTGTATAGGCACGATTAGTCAATCCTCTACACAGTATGAATGTCACAAACGTCAAACCCTTCGTAGTTGTGCATGCGCACTTCCATTGCGCGCACTTGTCATCTGTCATTAGACTAAATGGTTCATCGATCAGTCGAAGATCAATCGATTGGAGTCTCCAAGGTGTTAGCTGTGTTTTGTGTAGATGTGTGTACAGTAAAACGGACCCCCTAAACTGTCTAAAAAATTCAAGCCCCCACAAGTCCTTACTTCAAAATATCAATGGATGCCGCCACCATGTTAGCTATGAGCATGCGCAGCGCAGCGTCAGTAACATGGGCTCTGGGGGCCACTCGTAGCTCTTTTGCCAAAATTGGTCTTGGCAATAAGTCACTTGAATGTTGGCAAAATGTTTAAATGGTCGCGATATTCGTTAGACTTTAAACTTTGCTGGCTTATGTATAAGATGGTGGAATTAAATGTTCGGCTTGTTAGGATAAATGCACGAATCGAACGTATAAATATCTGATTGGAAGTTAGCAAACTGAATGTCAATTGTGTGGCAGCATTACACTATTTTACATGCAGGGAGACCAAGTCCGAAGACGAACTTTGTTGCGAAGTCTATTAGGGGCATATAATGTACAACATAGTGATGCTCTGAGTTGACTGATGTTACATGTGTTTTGCCGCGCAATTCAGGATGAGTTAAGCGAAAACATTATGTTAACTTAAGTATTGGTGAATGCGGAAAGATATCCAATGGTTAAAGTGAAGAACTTTAAAAATGCTGACAATTTGCCAAAACGTGATTAGATTTTGGAATGAAAACCAGCGTTAAATAAAGGTTTTACGTTGTTTTTGTTTCAAAGTTTTCTACCTAGGACTTTTGCAAAGTTTTTCTGTAAATGCTCGTCGACTGTCGACTACAAGAATAATCTACTGTTTTGTTATTTAACCACAAATTATCAAAATTAAAACTTTTCACTATTTCACTTGTGTAAAGATGTAATCTTTACACAGAACTTTGCATTTACCTAGCAGTCGCATTTGAATAGATCTTATCAGACTAAACTTTCTTTCCAGGCAAGTCTCCTTTGGATTTACTTAAAAACTAGTTTGAGATTATTTCTTCAAAACTTCAACTGAAAGATATGAAAGACACAAAAATATTCTCTTGATTGCAAATTAATGCCCATAATATGCTTGCTATATCAATATGCTCTTCCTTGGAAAACTTGAGTGGCATTTATGAGGGAATCTGTGATTACTCACATGAGACACGCTACCGAGTCTATACAGCTAACCAACCATCATATGGCACCGGTCTTATACATATGCCGGCCGGTGACACAAAATCCGATGAAAACGATAATAATTCAATGAAATCATTGTGAGCGCAACATAGCCTTTACACAATGTGTGGAGGATGAATGGCAGGCGCACGTATGTATGTACATGGTACATAGATGCAGATGCAGTCACATGCCACCAACACCACACACAAGCTAAACTCATTGACTCTTATGGTGATGGTGACATGAAAAAACGGATTAATTAAAGAAGTGAAATTGGCTTATATACGTATATGAGCCGCTGCTGTGCTGGACTCTGATGGACAAAAAAAATAGAGGAAGGCCACTGTAACTGAAGCCGGAGGCTGTGCAGAATTGGGCGAGTCACAAATCATCCTGAGCGATCGCTATGAAGGAATGAATTTATTTTATTATTAGTAACACTTTAGAAAGGTGGCCAGGTCCACCAAAGTTGACACAGATCGGATCGGTGGCGTCTGATTTTAGAAAAGAAAGGTAGGTATATTATGAAAAAGCGGATGTATGCAGTGATAAGACCTGATGGATTGAATTTTTGCATATTTTAATAAGTGAATGTTGAAATAACTGCGGTTGATTTATGTTTTTTTCCTTTTTGTTAGTTTAACATGAATTTGGAAAACGGCTAAGATGAGAGGCACTTCTACGAGATAATGGATACTCTTGGAGGATTTGTCGATTTTTTGCAAGATGCAGTTCCCTTGAAAAAAAAACAACATTTTTGTTTTTGTTCTCCAGTTTTTTTTTTATTTCGTCGCTGGTATCATTGTCAAATTAGAAATGAAGGTTTTCAGTTGAAGCTGCAAACACAATAACCTTTATCACCTGCAGCTTAAGCCAGCATTTTTGCTACTTTATCACAATGAGAATTTCAAACTATAAGGCCTTCAGTTTTCAAGGGAATAATTTCCGGAACAATCATTTGGTGGCGTGAAATAACGCCCGACGAAATTCAAATGTGGCCTTATAAATAAATAAATCTGGTGGCACAAACCGCTCATGAAGAACAAGGGCCTAGCGACTTACAACTCTCAACCATTCCTGTGTGCGTGTCTGCAGGAATGGTGGGGACCTACAGATTATTGCCGAATCCGAACGGCTAAGGTGAGCGGCACTTTCCTGTGACAAGAGATACTCTTGGAGGATTTGTCACTTCCTCGCAAAAGGTAGTAGCTCCTAAAAAACATAAGGTGGAAGCGGCTGGTATTGAACCCCAGACCTCTTAAATGATAGTCCAACGCACTAACCCATACGCCACGGGCTACTACAATGTGGCCTTATTTCTATGAAAAACTGAAATAACATCCGACGGGTGATATTTCCAACGAATCATGGAAATAAGACCGCATCAAGTATTGAAATAGGGCCACATTTACGTAAAAATATAGAACATATATGGAGAACAAAAAAAAACTTACTATGAATATGATAAATTGTATATTATTTTCATTATTTGCAGGACTTTGCTATCAGATTTGACAAAAACTGAATCTTGGAACCAATTTGAAAAATCTGTTTTCGAAACTTAGCTTATCTAAAAACTGATTTTAAACTTAAATGCATCTTTTCTTTAGTATCTAATTATTATTTTTTTTAAATTTAGGTAGAAAATTCTGCAAACCTTGGCAAACAAATTGAGAGATATTTTTGATTATTGAAGAGTTTTATGAGTTTTATTTTTGATCGATTTTTTTTTGATTTTTTGCAGAGCTTTTTAAGATAAATTTACAAAACTGAATTTTAAATTAGCTTTATAAATGTTAAAAAGTTCATAGAAAATTCAGGTTAGATCTTAAAAAAGCTCTGCAATTAATCAAAAAAAAGGATCATTTCAAAATTCTTAAAGGTCATTTAAAACTCAGTTTTAAAAATTTTTAATAGTTTAGTTTTTATAAATTTAGCTTAAAAAGCTCTGCAAATAATCCAAAAAATCGATCAAAAACAAAGCTCATAAAGCTTTTTAAATAATCAAAAATATCGCGGGATTTTTTTGCCGAAGTTTTTAAGTAGAATTTTCAAACACTAAATTTAAAAAAATTCTTAGATACCTAAGTAGAAAATATGTATTTTTTAAGTTTAAAAACAGATTTCAGATAAGTTAAAATTCGTTTTTAAACTCTTTTTCAGTTTTTGGTAAATCTGATAACAAAAATCGCGTGACTTGTTTGATTATTTACAGAACTTTCTAGGTCAAATACCTAATCAAAGATGTGCATTATTACTCCATATGTTACCGTAAAATGTAGTAGCCCGTGGCGTAATGGTTAGTGCGTTGGACTGTCATGCCAGAGGTTTGGGGTTCAAAATCAGCCGCTTCCACCTTAAGTTTTTTTCGGAGCTACTACCTCTTGCGAGGAAGTGACAAATCCTCCAAGAGTATCTTTTCATAGAAAAGTGCCGCTTACCTTAGCCGTTCGGATTCGGCAATAATCTGTAGGTCCCCTCCATTCCTGCAGACACGCACACAGGAATGGTTGAGAGTTGTAAGTCGCTAGGCCCTGGTTCTGCATGAACCGTTTGTGCCACCAAATTTATTTTTTTATTTTTGTGTTGCCGTAAAAAGCCGAAATAATGAAATTCTTGAATTACCCAGTAAATTCTAGAATTTCTCAGCACCATTGGTGAAAATTGTTCTAGGATTTACCTGTAAATTCTAGAATTTCATTATTTCGGCTTTTTACGGCAAAACATATACAGGATATTATTGATATTTATGCTCTATTGGATTATTTTTTTTTTTGATTTATAGTACGAAGGCATTACTTTTGTCTAGCCTATTCAGGGTTTTGTCATTACTCCCCAGGTCATTCAAACTTTTTGTTTAAGATACTGTTGGAACGTTTTCCCCATTTTAACAATTCTGTGCAGCGTTACCGAAATGGCACGATCGTGCTTATTTAAAACGATAATTTCCTCGTGGCACGGTGGCACGAAATGATTACTTATAGTTAAGCAGATTTCAACAAAATTTAATGAAAATTTTTCTAAATTCCGTAAAAAGTGGACAAAAACACATATTTTTTGACAATGCACGAATATAGCAAACGAATTCCTTTGAATTTTTTGTTGTTGTATTAGACCTCGTTATAAAATTGATTAGAGTTTTTTCAACAAAATATTAGAATTTGTGTTTTTTTTCATATGGCAAGAAAATTGGCACGTTTTTTCATAAAATATGGCACATTAATTTTATTTCGGGCGGCAACGCTGATTCTATGTGTCAAGTCTTGGTTTCCAGGAAAAAAAAACTTCAAAGCACTTAAATTGCGCACAATAAATTCACATATATTCTATATACAAATATGTAAAGTTGATCTTTCAGGAAAAACTTCTATGTCAAGCCCTGAATTCTTTCTATTTAAGTAAGTATCTTGTGGAAAACAACAAATTAATTGACAACCACTAGAAAATGTGCTGTCCAGTCCTGAGTGCTCTCGAGAGTCATTTGAAAATTGCGACCGCCCATCTGGTCAAGCGGCCGCACCCACTATGCCATTAATAAATTCATCCCGGCGCGCGTTCGTTCATTCGAACTAATTTTGACAATTAACCGTTAAGTCTTTAGTCTTGTTGAAAAGCTGCATATAGCTGGTTTATGGATTGCATAAGTTCTCAATCGAACCTGTTGCGGCTTAACCCCTTTAAAAACATACAATAACAAAAAATAAATTAAACCTTGCTGAATCAAATAGACCACCTACAGTTAATGCTCTACATCTACATGGACTCCTCGAGGATGCTTGATGGGGATCCCTCTCTACTATAGGTACATACAACCACCCGGTGCTCCGCAGTACCAATCGGTCCCACAACAACGGTAATAACGATATAATTAATAGACTCAACGTTTCGTTTAATTTCACAACAAATTGATTTCGAATTAATCCTCTCAGGTGTGTAATGTGGTGAACGATTTGGATCTCTCATGTGGAACGATGCCTTGGTGCCCTGGTCGTTGTCCAAAAGTTTCACCATTGATCAGAGTCAGAGCCTTAACTGCACTCGGTCTCATCTAGAGCAAAAAATTGTCTCGAAAAAAGTATACTCTATAAAACCTAAGCTAGAGGTGTTGCTTTATTGTGCCGTTTTGTCGTTACATCCATCGCTGGTTTGATGTGTGAAGTTGATGGCTTGGTGGCGTGTAATACCCAGCGGTCAATGCTTGAATAGAGTTTTATCATTTGATGACAAGCTGTATCGTTAATATAGTGATGAACGTAACAGTAACACCCAGTCAAAGGATGGTTGTAACTTATTGCAGAGTGCAGCGACTAGTTCCGCTGGCTGCTCTGATGACAGCGTGATGTGGTGATGGGGCGAAAAAATTAAATTGTAACGAAGAAATTTTATCATTTTTAATACACATTTCGAAATTGCAATAGTGAAACGAAGAAAAAAAGTCAATATATTATTACTATAGTAGTAGCCGTGGCGTGATGGTTAGTGCGATGGACTGTCATGCCGGAGGTCTAAGGTTCGATCCCCAGCCTCGCCACCTATTTATTTAAAAGAAAAAATGGCTACTGCCTCTTGCGAGGAATTGACAAATCCTCCAAGAGTATCTCCTGTCACAGAAAATTGCCGCTCGTTAGCCGTTCGGATTCGGCAATAAACTGTAGGTCCCCTCCATTCCTGCAGACACGCACACAGGAATGGTTGAGAGTTGTAAGTCACTAGGCCCTAGCTCTTCATGAGCTGTTGTGCCATCAAATTTAATTTTTTAATATTATTACTATAAGCTTAAACCACTTCACAGAAATACATCATGCCAAATGTAAAATATTAAGTGTCAAAATGTCACTCTTGGAAAATGTTTGCAAATCTTGAGCTGTTAAAGAGAACAACTTATGTCTTCAGAGATACAGATTCTTTGAAAAGTAACACAATAGCCCCAATGCTCAATCTTCTATTTATATCAATGACAAAACTTCAAATGTAAAGTTTTACTTAGCTTGTTTGTAATTTATCATGTGCCGATACGATATAAATGCAATTATATCGTCAATCGTTTATCGGCAGATTCATTTATTTAATACCATCCGACTGACTGAGCTATTCTCTTTTGAATTTAACAGACCGACTCCCCGAGAGCTCAATCTGACACAAACATTGCTTAATGATCGCCTGTCTTAAGTGTCACAGTGAAGACGATATAGTATCGCGTTTCCACCTCTGTCCACCTCTTCATCAACCAAATTGTTTTGCGTTAGTTGCCCGCCTACCTATCAAAAACCCATTAAAATTAATCCCGAGAATCTAGCACAACGTATATAACTGCAAGACTCAGACTTGGCGTAAAGAAGACCTCTTGCGGGCTCTCGGCATCAAAATCATCAACTGCTGCTGCTGCCGTTGGGCTGTTGCAGCGTGGCTGAAGCTAGACAACTTGTTCGCTTAATGCAATCATTTATCGAGAATGACTTGTCCAGAGAAGGTGGGATTCGGGATGGAAGCTGAAAGCCGCACAGAACATTCGTCTCTGTTAGATAGGATACGGATGCCGGATGAAGGCAATGCAAAAAAAAATGATCGTAAATACGAGAAAAGTGCGTGATAAGATAGATGCTCCTTTATAACATCGTATACACACGTGCATCACCAGAAGCTACTTCATAGAACCATCAGTATGAACAGTAATGCACCGAATCCGCCTTATGTGAGTTAAGTTATCTTCGTCACAATGTGGCCTTTTTTTAGATACTTCATTTAAGATATTAAAGTTTAACGTATACAAGTTACCATTGGGATCCCTACTAAGGAGAAAAAAAGATGCATTTAAATAATTAGAGCCGGGTGACGCGTGGGATGTATTTCCACTCTCCTATACACGCTTCAGACATCTACAGATGATAAAGTAACGATAAATCGATAATTACACTTTCGTACAAAGCAATGAACATAAAGGAGGCAATCATTGGCTTTGGCTAGGTTTTGAAGATATAAACAAAAACAAAAAAAAACTTTACAGCGAAAATAATTGCAAAAGCATTTCCTGCGAGGCCTACGAAAGCTATAAACATAATCTACAAAACCAGCAGAGAGCTGTTGAAAGCTATAGAAAGATTGTTTATGGCAATTGATGAATAAAATTTAATCGAAAAAGTTTACACGAGTCCACTTAACTTGATCGAAACTTATCTATGAGCATTCAAAAATGATTATTAGAAAAAGTGCAAATTTCTAATGAAACGATTATTCTCCGGTTTTAGGCTATGTAAGTTGGTTGAGGAGAAGTCCAGATAACTATTTTAATGACGTCCGCATAAAATGCAGTTTAGTGAACGAAATTACATAAGTACATTTATTTTACAACACATTTTTACCACTTTCTTTGGTGTATAAGAAGTATGTGAGGGTGGGTCTAGGGGGTGGGCAGGAGGGAAAATTTTCTAAGAAATCAAGTAGAAATGAAAAAAAAAACATTAGAAAACAACGGCAATACAAACAATGTCATGATATACTTTTTTTAAAGCCAGAAGTCCGTTCTCTTATTATGTTATTAGGTAGTATTTTTGATTTTAATATTCCATGGTAGGCCATCCGCCCAAGCAGGTTTGTACGACTCGAGCTTGCATTCCAATAACGGCACTTTATTTATATCGGTTGGACGGAAAGTTTGAAAATCATCGTTCAAGTAAAGAAGTGTTTTGTCTAACAGCAATATTCAGAGCATTATAAAGATGTGTTCATCGATTATTTTCGATGATTTCGAAGACGTTTACATACAAAAATAGAAATTTCACTCTTTTAATTCAACTAGAGTTTACAGACGTCCCGATTTACCCAGACGGCTTTGATTTCAGACATAAATTCAGCACTCCGACTGGAACAGCTTTTTTACGTGTTTCGATCAAAATTCATAGATAGGTAGGGGTAGTAAAAATCTTTTAATATTTAGAAAGCAGTGACTGGGTTACCTTAACAAATGTTCGTTACCATTTGAATTGAACACACCTAGATTAGTAAAACGTAGAACTAAGTAAAAGCTGACAACTGTGATTTAAAATTGGCAAAACGACGGTATTTACATTGAACACGTAGAGAAAAATCCCTTCACGTAGGGATTTTCGTTTTGAAAACTACATGTAGGGGAAAAAGGACGGATTTTTTAAATATTAGAATTTTCTATGAAAGCGTATTAATTTTTTGTTTACTTTTTTATTATTTATATCGAAGTCTAAAACTATTATAAAACTAAAAACAAAGACAAATAAAACCAATAGCTATATCTTAACTTTTTTTAGTGGTTTTATGTACTATTTTATGGATTTTGTGGGCATAGGGAAATAGTAGGGATTTTTTGTACATGGTGTGGGGACTTTTTTTTTGTTTTCATGTTGACATTTGGACTCATTTCGCACCCCTCATTTTGACTTCCAAATTGACTTTCAAAATTTTGTAAAATTTTTATCAGCCATGTAATGTGGAATATTTTTGTGGAAAAAAATAAGTCTAAGGCCCATTTGCTGAAACGAAACTTAAATATTTATGTTCAACTTAAACGCTTATGTGACAGTTTAAGCTAAGGAATAAGTAGAACATAAAGAGTTTAAGTTGAACATAAATATTTAAGCAAATGGGCCTAAAAGCACTATTTTCAAACTCAAAAATGAAAAAAAAAAATTCTATTAGTCGATTTTATTATGTTTTTTCAATTTTCTTATAACCTAGAACATTATAAAACATCAGGCTCTTAGAATTTGGCTAAAAATTGATAAGAACATTGAATATAAAGAGCAAACATTTTATTTGAAAACGTAAACTTTGGAATAAAAAAATCAGTTTGAACATTTTTTTTTTCATTTTTGAGTTTGAAAATTAATTTTTCAAAAACTATTTTCTAAAATAGCTTGACTCAAAAACATTGTTAAACAATGGATATCTGGCTTTTTTTAAAGTCATAGCCTGACATTCTACGTGTTGCCGTTATTTTCTTATAATTTTGTTCATAAAAAGTATTTTTTTGAACAAAATTGCCCCTCCCACCTAAAGGGGGAGGTTCCCACCTAAAAGAGGGAGAAGAATCATCCTTCTTTCTGACACAATTCCTTAATTGTCATGGTTGAACTTATACAGTGTAAAACTTAGCGTCTTTTTTCGCATTTTATGCGAATCACCTGGTTTATCCGCTTTGGGTTTTCAAATGGTCTGGCAGGGCAAAAGCCGCTTCCAAATGGTCTTGGACCCACTGTTTCGTGATCAGGGGAGCAATATCTAGGGGTGGGTGAAAACGAATTTTGGTTCATACAATTATCCCCAAAGTTGTATTTTTGCGGTTTTTTTAAACGGTTTGGCAGAGCAAAAGCCGCTTCCAAATGGTCTTGGACCCACTGTTCCGTGATTAGGGGAGCAATATCTAGGGGTGGGCGAAAACGAATTTTGGTTCATACAATTATCCCCAAAGTTGATTTTTTGGGGTTTTTCAAACGGTCTGGCAGAGCAAAAGCCGCAAATGGTCTTGGACCCACTGTTCCGAGATCAGGGGAACGTTATCTAGTGGTGGGTGAAAACGAATTTTGGTTCATACAATTATACCCAGAGTTGATTTTTTTGGGTTTTCACCGTACTATTGCTCACTAAAACCGCTACCAGGGACTGCAAGACTTTCATTTCTGTCATCAGCTTGACCACTGCTTTCGACTCATATACCTTTTTTTTTGATTCAATTTCACACCCCAGAATTTGCTGTGGGGCTCTTGGTCTATTATAGTACATTAACAAAATTATTAAATGTTTCTGCCGAAATACAGAAGTCACCAGCTTTTTGATTATAACTAAAGCTAAGAAGTATAGATCCCGAAAGGCTTTCCTGCACCTGAATTCGATTTAACTACCTTATCGATGTGACTTGTCGACCTAAACGTCGCGTCACATTTGATGTAATTTTTTTTTTTGTAATGAAAACTACAATCAAATAGGCTCCGCATGAGCGAATATTGAACATCTGTAGATAAAGGCGTTGAGCTACAATGTTCTCTATTTTATCCATCCAAAGACAGTGCGCGTTGAATTGATGAAAACCTTAACCAGTATATTGAAAAGATCCAATAGATAGATTGATAGGCAGACAGAGTGAATCTAGATACGTTTGCGGGGCTCGCATTCAATTCTGCACTTTAGAAGCCCACGTGAGTCAATTTTACTTTTAATTAATGGGTAGGAAGAACAATGATTTAGACCGAGGAAAGAATTGGAAAGAAATGAAAATGGGCTAATAATGTTGCCCCGAAAGAATGATTTGCCCACTGATTGCATCGTTGATCATTTATTGTTGTAGGTATTTTCGATTTATGCTTTAATAATGATTTTTTAAGGTTTTAATTGTGTGGGGCGCATACGAAAAAGTTCTTATTTGTTTATTTAAGTCGAGCATCCTTTGGGTGAAAAGACATTATAAACCAAATTCAGTTCAACATGACTGTGATGATGATACACAGTGGGGCGCAATAACTTAAAATGGAAATTAAAACCGAACGATTGGAATATATATACTTGATAAGGAATATGAAAAAACAAGGGAAAGAAATATGAAAAAACAAGGCAACTATATTCAGGCTTTACATATTTAAATTTTTTGTTTAATGAAAGCTTGCATTCGGAATTTTGAAGAACTTTGAATATGTAAAGCCAATAAAGAGAAATTCCAAAAATTATTTCGTTTCAGCAAATGGGCCTTAATTGCAATGCAACTTGAAAATTATTAACTATGCAAAACTGAAGAGAATGAGAGTTGCCTAGACTATTCAAAGAAAGGGTTGGTATAAATGTAAATCTGATATCTTTCAAATCACATTTGAATTTGTTCCGACTTTACCGTATAGGCTGCTACACTGTGCAGCGGCGGCGTTGACGCGAAGTGAAAATTCAATAGCTGTCGAATAAATGAAAGTGGGCGTTAGCAGGTTAACATGTGTTCAGGTACATCGTTCTGATAAATTTTTCAAAAAAAAAACAACATATTTTAATGTTTTATCGGGATCTGGGCCAAATTCGTTACAGCAACTGAAAAGTTGTACTTGCTGGAGCTGCGCCTACGTTCATCTTCATTGGGCTCAAAAGAGTACGAACAAAAAACAAAAATAATATTGGTGCTCTACTTTTCACAAAGATATATTGTGTTGAAAAGATGAAAATGAAGAATTAGGTACAGCGTTTTCATTTTCATGTACTCGTTTAGGAACCTTAATTTATATTTACAAGGTAAATTAAAAGTACTTGAGACAAAAAGTGGGTATAAGGTCAACGGAGTAAGATAACTTAACTTTACGTTATCAAGCACAAATTCTGTTCTTAACTTTCTATGCAATTAGCAAGTTTTAGGTGAATAGTATGACTTGGAGATCATGTATGAGCGTATTTCTGTTTTGACAACATATTAAATATCGAAGACTTCTTTTTTTTTTAGAAAAACCGCCAGGGGGCCGATTCTGGTTCTGTGAAAAAGTGAAACGAAAACCTTTTTACCAGTAATTCCGATTCTCGTTCTGTGAAAATGTGAAACCAAACATAAAAAACTTTAATTAATGAATAATATTTTTTTCACGCCGTCAAATTTTCATGAATCTTTAATGTGGGAGAGTAAATACAAAATAAGTACCTAATGAGAAATCCAATTATGTTTCCATCTCTATCCAATCCATAGAAAAAAAAAAGGTTTTTCTCTCAACCATTGCTCTTTACTGCCTGAACAGAATAAAATGCTACAACTGGACTGCAGCTGCAACTGGAAGAGCTGTCAAAAAGTGTCGTATGTTATTTTATTTACGTGCTCACAAAGCTGTACAAAGTATCTTGAAGAAAAACAAAACAATATTCTTGTTTACAAGCTCAGAATTCACATTTTTTATATCCAATATTTTTCCTTTTAATTAATAATTTTTTTTCGCGACACAAATAACCACAATATTTTTTTCGACTTCAAAAGTGCTGTACGTGAAAATTTAAAAGTTTGCGAACTCTTCCGGCTGCAGCTGCAGCTCTGTATGCGGCTACGTTGCGTTATGTTTGCAATATTGAATTTGTGTGTATTCAATACTTTGACAGGTATTCTAGTTGCGGCTCCAGTTGCAGCTCCGTCTCCATTCTGTTGAGACAGTTACTCTTCGATAATACAGTTCGTCTCACGGTTTCACTTAACGAGAGGACGGTTCCCAAAACATTTTTCAACTTTTTTTTGACACCAAAATGGTTTTTTTCCCTAATTTTCTTTAAAAATATCCCTTTTTTCCCCCAAGTAAATTACGTATAATTTTGTGAAGATATAAATATTTTTTCAATTTATGTAATAACATTTTTGTACATAACTAATATAATAGTGTTTCACTTACATTACATTACTGATTGAACAAAAACAAAAATTTTTTTTAATATTTTATGAATTTAATCATTCTGTCTTTAATCATTGTTCCTTAATTTTTTTCCGCTACGTGAAAGACAAAAAATTAAAGCAGTATGTAAGCGTTTTCTGTTTTGAAACATCACGAAATTTAATGTTTAAAACTTTTTTCTAAAAACCTTAGTCGGTATCCTTTTCACTAAAACTATTCGAAATAAAGTTTGTTTCCATTTATTTTATTTCTTTTCACCGAAAGTTTAATTTCATGCAAAAAAAAAATCAAGAAAAAGGTAGTAAGGCCGTGTTCAAATTGGTAAAAATTTTCGATTAAATTTTGACGCTTCTACGTACTGATTCATCTCAAAAATAAATATTCGAATATAATTTAGCGGATTTTATATTTAATTCGCACACGACATAATCACATTTAGCTAGCGTGGATATAGCATTTTAAAAGTATTTTGAAGCTTCATAAAATTGCGATAGAACCTGTTTCGTAACATGAAATTTTCGCCAAGTTCTCACAGCTGAGTTTTTTTCTATAGGTTTTTACAGCAAAATTTGAAAATTTGTGAAAAAAACTATAAGAAATTTGATGTTTCCAATTAGAATTTAGTCGAAAAAAAACTGAGTGCATTCAGAACAGAACATTTATATTTTCCCCTTTTTTTAGGCTTGTCCTTTTTTTCCACTTTCGCTTCATAAAATCGGCAAAAGTGGTGCTTTTCCCCTCAATCTGGGGACACTGAACGAGAGACGATTTTTTGTACCAAGTTAATCAAAAAAAGTGAATGAGAGCGGATGTGGAAATGATTTATTCGATTCAAGCCCAAAAGAAAGTTCAAGTCAGGGAGCGCATGCGCTTAAGGCTGATTTCCAATGGCGCGTTGGGCGTCGGTCGCTTTGAAAAATTTTTCTGTCAACGCGAAAGTTCACACATAGCAATTTATGCAAAGTGTTTACAATAACGCGTTGGGCATTAATGTTACCTGTTAGCATGTACACAAACCAACGTAACATAAGCTACCTCAACGTTAAAGCTGGAAAAAATCAGCTTCAGCGTGTGTTTTGACAATTTAACTTATGTCGAACTCCTTCTAACAAAAAAATAGATTTGTTTAGACGAAAAAATCGGTTTTTATGGACAAATTCCTCCTATTGAAAGAAAAAAAAATCGATTTTGTTAAGAAAAAAATCGAATTCTTTGCTGGAAGGAATTCGGCATTACAGTTTATGTAGGTTCATTTTGATTATCAGAATGACACTTCAATTGTTTTTAATCAGCTGATTCTCTTCAAGTCGTCTGTCATGTCGAGGAACAACAAAAACAAAAGAAAATTATTTTAAATAAAAATAAAACCATGTCATACACCTGGATGAAAATAATTTAAAACCGAAGGAGTCAAACCTTATATCCTAATTGCTTTTATACAAACTTCTCAATTTATAGGAGCTTTGACAGTAATTAAAACGATTTTCAGCTTAGTGAAAAATATACATGAATTTTTGCAAATCAGCCACTGCATCGAATATGGAAATCATGTAAACGAAGTAATAAATGAGATGCGTCAAAACTTCGAAATAAAATTCAATAACATATTTGCTGCAGCTAAAGACATGGCAGACAAAATGGTTATTCATTTAGTAGTCCCGTGGAACGTTGGAAAACAGAGAACGGTGACAAAAGTGCCGCAAAAGTGTTCTGAGTTGGATACAGAAGAAATACGTACTACTGTTACCACATTTGCAAAAGAATGGCCAAGATGAAAAAAACTAACACAGTCTAGCAAGGAATATATAAAATTAAGTTGTAAAAAAAACTAAATCTTTTAGGTTTTTTCCTTTTATAAGTAAAATCGATAAAGTACAGTTTCTGACCCCACATATCAAAATTGAAACCATATAGTATATGTTTGATTTACCTTTTCAACATTATAAAATTCATCTCAAACAAACACCACCCTGATTATTGATTATTTTAATTTATTTCAGAAATTTTTGATTTTCCGAAATTATTAAATTTGCTGATGATAGACATTTTATAATAACATTGATAATAATAAAAACGTGGCTTTCAGCACAATTGCTTGACACACTTTGACCATAAGTTGATCCATTGTTATTAATTTATAATAACCTTATTTAAAACTATATATATAAAAATAATATATAAAAATAAGAGAAAACAAAAATTTCAAGAATTTTGGAGCAAACTTAAATTACATGTCTTCAATATTGATATCTAGACAAGAATAAATCCAAACAATCGCTTTCAAAGTATAGGGATATTAATTTTACAAATGCAACTTTCACGAACGTATAACGTTAAAAAAACATAGAAACATACTGAGTTTTGAACATTAAATTTTAAAAAGTCAAGATTTTCACAAAAATAAGGTTTGGTAAAAAATAAAATTTTCACGATAACAGACTTAAGAAAAACTTCGAAAATCCCATGGAGTTAGAAATCAACTATACCTGACTATGCCAAAGGGATAGGGTCATATAATCATGTCCTAGTGTGTATGCGATATTCTCATTTGGCGATGAGCGGGGAGGGGATACCCAAACCCATAACCATGTACATGACGCGTCGCCCGTAGCTGGATCTGGATGGCTAGAGTAGCATTTGATATTAAAATATGTTAAAGGATAGCTTGAAATACCTTTAAATTTTATCAAGCAAAAATAAAAAATCCTGAAATCCCTGCCATATATTTACATTAATATATGACTCACTCGATTTTCTATACCAAATAATGTAAGCAATATGTAAAATTCATGTGGGCGAAGCAAATTTAAATAAAATGTTCACATTAAAGTTAATGAATTACTTAAGTCTCCTAACAGGAGCTGCTGCAACTACATATCTATGTATAAAAGCTCGAACGTTAAGCAATTCAAGCAATTAGCCAAACCACACAGAGCACCCATTTGTCTGGCCATCAATTTGCAAATCGGCAGCAATGTAATGTGGCAGTGCCACAAGAAAACACCATCAACGTTCAACTCACCGACTCAACCAATCACCCAAGCAACTGTCCAATCAGTCAGTTAATTATGTTAACCAGGCTAAAACAATGACTCCACTGGGTCGCGAATATACATTTATACACATAAGTATATGTAGTAAGGCTACGATGTACATAATATGCGAATGCGCAATGTACTAACGAGAATTGTATCAAATCGGCCAAAAATTATCCCAAAGCAGGCAAAACATAATCAAACTGCGAAGCGAACTCAAGTCGAGGCAAAATGACAATTTCAGACAATTACAGTCTGCCCCGGGTGATCTTGTCTCGTTTGGACAAAAACCTTAAACAAACAACGACTATGACAACAAACCATCAACTCTCGTCTTGATCAACAATTCCCTCAATCCCCAGTCCCAATCCTCCTGCCGAAGCCCCTAACCCTATATATAATCCAACACACACAGAGATGATGTCAAAATAAATCAATTGATTGATCTCGTTTTATTTATGTCCAATTCAATTGCGATCATTCGTCGGTTACGAGTTTCGCTCTCGATCCGAGTTGTCAACCGAACGTACTCTGAAAACACACGAGAACCAATAGTTCAGGCCTGAAGTGCCTATGGTATACTAGTAATATAACAGTTGCAAGCAACAAATTGCGTTTAATTGAACGGAGTACAACTACCCCCGATCCCCTTTTAAACTATGATGTCAGGCACTTGGGGCTGGGGTTAGCAAAACGATATCTTAAAATTCCGAAGTATCTGAAATGTAAAGTTTAAGTTCTTTACTCGTATGCTTATGGCTGCTGAGCTAGATGGTATAGCTAATCCGATCCAAATGTGTGTGAGTTTTGTGGTGACAAGCTTAAGAGCTGAACAAAAAACAAAGCTATTATCTTACAGAGTGTTTGGCAAGAAATTAAATGTACATATAGGTTTATAAATTTAAAAATCTACCATTAATAAAATTGAATCCGTTTCTATATTCGTACGCACATAAATTGGCCTAATATAAACTAAAATAAATTTGATGGTACAACAGCTCATAAAGAACTAGGGCCTACTGATTTACAACGCTCAAGTCTCAACCATTCCTGTGTGCGTGTCTGCAGAAATTGAAGGGCTCTACAGTTTATTGTAAAAAATTAATTTATATATTAAACATTTTTGGAAGCCTTGAATCGAACACAGCAAGATCTACGTGGAAATCAGCGCCTTTTCGGTGGTACGCTTATATTGCTGGCCGGTGATTTTCGCCAAACACTTCCAAACACTGTTTTAGTGTTTTGCCGTTCGGCTTCTAACGCCTTCAATTTCCGATTCGGCTTGCTTTTTGCAATTACAATAAACAAGGTGTAAGGCCAGTCATTGAAAATTTCCAGAATCAATTTGGAGTATCCGCGTTTTTCACACGGCTAATTTTATATCGCCTATTCACAAGTTGGCAAACCATCCAGCGTTGTTAGTTTATGCCAAAAACGTTGTTTATTATAAGGCATTAGAATAAATATGTACATTATTTCCGGTTTAATTGTACCTCGGGTAATTGATTTCCCCGCTTAATTGACCGAAAAAATTTCGTTCATAAATGTCAGTAGAACAGTTTTTAAAACGGTTAGTTGAACCACCCAGATAATTGATCGAAAAATCTAACAAAATGGTCAATGCAATTAAGCGGGGAATACTGTATATAGAAATATTTTATACAGGTTAAATTATATCTAATTATCATTGTTATAATCTAACTCTAAATGTACAAAAAAACCGCATCTTCTGTGAACGTGTGCATTGGTGTTTTCTCATTTAATATTTGTGCTTCCCAATACATAAATCGTTTGTAGGCAGGACAACGTCTGTCGGGTCAGCTAGTATGCATATAAAATAAATAAAAAGCATAAAAAGAAAAAAATAATAGGGAAGTCTTGATTTGTGTGAATTAGAGATTTGCTAATACAGATAATACAGATAAAAGATTATTTTTAAAAGTTTCTCTTAAACAATTATCAAAAATATCGATTTACGTTAAAATTGAGTTAACCTCCTTGATGCATCGTGAAATTGGTTCATGGTTCTACCTTTAGTTGTGCGATGAAAGCGTACGTTAAATAATAAAGTTACCCCAGTAACTCTTGGGGGGATATGGAAGCCTAACCGTTCCAGCAAAAATGAGGACTTCATGCGAAAGGGGCGTTTCTCGGACATCGAGGACACTGCTGAAAGGTAATATTTTTCATCCCGCATGTAAAGCAGAACAGGTTCGTTTGGGGTCTGGGCACTCGGAAAATAAATGACCATTTACCTTGCAATTCCAGCAGTTCTTCTTTGCTTGAAACGTTTCGATGTTCTGGCTACTAATCTCAATACTTAGCTCGCTGATGTGTTCTACTTCCAATTCCGATATATTCTTAAATGAAGGTGGAATAAACCTTTGATGCTTTTGGGAATTATCTCGATCATTCATATATTTCTTCATATTCCTACCTACGTAAGCCATTTTGATGATATTACGTTCCACTAATAAGGATTTTACCCATCTGTTTTTTGACGTTCAATTTTAGAAGTTCGACTAACTTCTGTAATTGTTCAAAAAATTTCTCGACAATTCCAATTCTGTTTCGAAACTCCGGTATTGTTCCACGTTCATATTGCATTTCAAGTACAACCAGTACCAGTTCTCAGCTGTTTCAACAATAAAGTGATGAATTTTCAAGACCACTTCCTCCTAGCTTACACCATAGCACATTTTTAGTCTCCCAAATCTAAATTAAAAATCGGCCACAGTCGGTTGTCAAACTTGAGGTCTCATTTATGAAAGTTGTGGTACTTGCCCGTGAAAGGTGAAGGAGAGGCCAGGTACTTCCTAACGGGTCACTGAGTATCAAGTTTTTTAGCTATCTCAAAAATCCATCCGCATTAGACGTGCGGTTCAAATTCAGAGAGGTGGCCTCCAAATATTGCAGGTTGAATTTGTTTGGAAGCTGCGAGAGCCTAGATACCTAACGGAAAACTTATAACTTTGGCTCATCAGCCACCTCGATCTTCGCATGGGGGAAGTTCTAAGGCATTCTACGGGCTACAGAATCAATTCTTTTGGCCTTGTATGGCAGCTCAGGTTCGAAGGTATGTATCTTGTTAAATGTAATGTATGCAAGATGTGAAACGCTTTCAGTCAAACGCTCAGATTACCGATGGAGAAAGCATTTGAGGTAATAGACCAATACAAATGCTCTGTATGGACTTCCTTGGGCCATACCCGCGTATTAGGAGCGATAGCACGCATATTTGCATTGTCTTAGACAAATTGACAAAATCTGTTTTCATCAAGCCAATTTACAAGGCCAGTAGCGACGTCGTCATTAGGTTATTACAGGATGAGAGCTTTAGTGTATTTAGGGTGCCGTACCGTAGATAATACTTTCAGATAATAGCATGTAGTTCACGGGAAGAGAGTTCGAAAAGCTTATGTCCTCCTACGGTTTAAAACTATCATTATTTATGTGCATAATGTTTTACCAATACTTAGGAACATTTAAACTTTTACTTTTGAGAAAGGGGAAGGCATTGAGTAGTACCCACAAAAGTGTACAAAAGGGAGTTGAAAATAATTAAGCCTTAAGAGTATGTGTAATGTAAAATAGAGTATAAGCTAAGTTAAAGAATTTTAACAAATTTAACTAAAGACGAGAACCCTTACCTGTATAAGATACTGTTTATAGTTAATTCAAAAAACCAAATAAAGATGAATGGCTCTATGACCAGGGGAAGACGAAGTAAAATTGCAAGTCTACGAAATGGCTGATCTGCAGGGGCGGGCAACATAAAATGATTGTCATGATTGCACTGACTCACTCGGCACAGCCGCAGCACTAAATGTCCGCATTTTGCGGAATAAACAACGAACATGTTGCGTGTATATAGTAGATCTGCACCTAAGCAGCTACCGCGTTTACGTGTTTATTTGGCATTCAATAGCCTTTCGGTATATTGTTGTTTTCTTTTTTTCCTTACACCATATGAGGCGAAATTACCTTCTGTCTGTCTGTCTGTATGTCTATCTGGCTATGTGTCGGGCGGTCTTTCTGCTTGAACAGAAAACACACAGAGAGCCTTCACTTTGTGGAATACATGGGAGAAGGTGATCAGTCTTTGAAGAAGTAGGTAATCTCACAAAACACGCAAGTCATGCGCGCCTTGAATCAGGTGAATTATTTAATGGCCAATTCTGGAGGCTTTTCAATTTTTTCTTGTTCTTGACTAGATCTCAACTGAAGAGAACTCCAAAGATGCCAACATGATGTTGGAGTGGATGTATTCGGCGCTCTTATAATACCAAATACCATATTTGAAGAAACATTGTCCGTCTGTGATAGGAAACTCATTTGAGTGTGGCGACATCTGTTGTTCTTGGAGTTCCCCAAGTCCAATTTGGGCAGGAAAGACATTTTAAGATACGTTCGTTTTTTTTTCTCCCGATAGCAGTTCTGAAAGTCACTTTTAATAAATCTCATCGGGCAAGTGATAAATTGATTGGCGCTAATCTTGTGTTCGATATTATTTGTGTGTGGAAGTATTTTAACGGATTTTGATTAGACCAACGAGGACGGCAATGTCGGAGGTTTTTAGCTTTTTGATTGAGCGTTTTGTCGGCTTCGATTAAACTAGCCTGCCAACTACCTGTAGCTGCCTACACATTATTATTTGAGGTTGGTTAGTTGAAGCATTTTAACGAGATGCCAAATTGTTCGCGGAATGAGATTGATATTGTTGGTGATTAATTAGCAGACAAGTGCCTAGACGGACGCAACGTGATCTGACGTTTAGAGGTCTGACGATATTGTTTGCGTTGTTTCGGTTTTTTTTAATTTTTAATTAAAGAAGCATTTAGGCGGCTATTTGATGTTTATAGAGGAATTACTGTTCATGTGCACAGGTAAAAATAAAATTTTAATTAGGTAATTTTGTGGGAGAATGCTTTAAAAAGGCTGGGCATATCTACAGAATAGTGGATAACTTGTTCCCTCGATTGTTACCTAGTTTTCGATTGATATGTTTTGTTATACATATCTAGGTAGGTACTTGGATAAAATTATTGAAAGATTATATTTTTTTTTCAGCAAGTGTTTTAATGTATTGAGCTAAAATTTAATGGTCCAACTCAAAGGTTGATCAAAACATGAGGTTAATTACCTTTAATTAACTCATCGTTGCGGATTCTTATGAAAGGTAAAAACTGTAGTTGCTGCCTTTTGTCAATACAAAATTCAATAGAAAAAACAATATTCTAAATGGTCTCCTGGTTCTACTGCGAAGCAACTTTGCACTATCGTAGGCCTGGAATTCTTGCCAAACGGTAAATTGTTTTGAAGAAATTGGTTGATTTGTATCTCACCCAACTTATTAATATGAACAAAATTCTCATTAAAATATCGCACTTTAAAAAAAAGTATTCGAAATGAGCCACGAAATAAGAGAAAATAGTGAAATGATATCAATTCGAACGAACGAGGTGGCCAGTTAACAGGTCCATTTCATGAACCTGCTGAGCAAGTGCTTCTTTCAGTAAATTAATTATATCACGCGCTGTGTGACATGTCGCATGTGGTAAGTAATAATGGCTGAATTTGTAGATATTTATAAAACTTCCGCAGTTCTTTAAAAACTGCGTTCATAATTGTAAGCAAACGGCATCATCTCTGCATGAGTAAGGCAACACTTGATGTATTTAAGAAAGTAAACTTGCAGTAAAATGCAGTCCATTTGGCAGGTTTTTTTTTATTATATTGCTAAATCTGCAGGAAAATGGCAGAGGACCAAATGTGAATAACTTTTTTTTTGAAATTAATTTATAATCATAAAAATATTTATTTAATCTTGGATATGAAAATAATTATTATGATTCATCCACAGGATTGAATCTAAGACCAAAATTTGGTCCGATCCCGATACAAAAATCAGAATTTTTAGTTGGGCGCAGGAAGAAAACCCTTCTATGGAGAAAGATTTGCAGAAAATTAAGACTATTTTGCCCATGTTTCCTTACGATAGGCAGGATTAATAAAAGCAATAAGCTAAGTTGCAGAGACACTTCTAACTTCTAGCAATTTGAAGACGTTTATGGATCTCGACACAGTGTTGAATTCCCTCCAGAGCTAATGACTGAGGTATTTGAACAACTCGATGAGTGTGAAAAGTAGTAGAATACAAAACTCCGGTAAGAGCCCAAACAAAAATAGCAAGAATTCAAACAACCACATTGTGGAATTTTTGGAAAAAGAAGCTGTTAAAGAAAAGATGAACTGTCTCACATAAAAATGCTAAAAATTAAAAAAGAAAAGACTCATGTTGAAAAACAACGATAAGAAGTGCTCGTAGCTTTAAAAGAAGGCAGAAGCATTAGAAAAGATGTCCGATTGAGGTTTCTATTTGCCTTGGCCGTTTTTTTTTTTTTTCCATGCAGCGTTTTTTAAAGATTTGTTTGTATATTGATATGTAATAATTGAACTCCAAAATACAAATTTCCAATAATAATAAAACAATCTTTATACAAAAAACTGAAAAAGGCTTTTATTAGTTTGTCGTTTAGATTTATATGTCAATGTGTACATTGTACATAATGTGCACACCATGGTTATCAGTAGGTACAAAGTGCTAAATAATAAAGATGAGAATAGCATTGCAACTCGATTTCTTTTAACATTAGCTTCAATTAAGGCCTCGGAAGCAAGTTGATGTTCATCTACGGTGCTCCTATCATAATTTTCCAAAATTTGCGTTTCCGTAGATAAGTATAAAGCATTAAATCCTTCTCTTGTCAATAATTATATTATGCAGAAACTAGCATGTTTTTCTTTTTTTTTTTTTGATATCAATGAATTTCCGTGAGTTAGTAAAATTCTTGAGTGTTTTAATTTTATTTGTTTTTAATACTTGAATTATGCCTGCAAATTAATTGAAAACGAACTTTTACCATTAAAGTAACTAGTTAGGTCCATCTTGGATACTGTTATTGGGTCCACAGATACAATAACTTTGGAAAAGGATTATTTCTTAAACTTGGCTATCCAATATTTGTAGTTGTTCATTGATTGAATAACGGCTATGAATTGTAGTAGCCCGTGCCGTAATGGTTAATGCGTTGGACTGTCACACCAGAAGGGTGGGTTCGACTCCCAACCTCTGGCACCTAAAAAAAATAATTTTCAGGGCTATGAATTTTTAATTTTTTTTAACGGTTATGAATTATGTAACCTACAAGGTGACTTATTTGAAATGTTGTCCTTGTCATCCGAGAATGGTGTTGGAAAACGTCATTCGGGAAATTCGTATTTTTTTGGAACATGCCTAATTTTCAAACAAAACCAGCCTTAAATCAACCGAAACTGTCTAATAAGTTGTCATAGAAAACAGTGTTGCTAATTTGAAATTTTCCAATTCGAAAAAACATCTTTTATTTAGTTAACAATGACCAATGGCGTATGCGCATCTTTTCATTGTCATTTTCATTAAAAAATCTCTTGAATTTTTACAAACTGTGCACAACTTTGAAAATTTTCAGAATCATAGATTTGTTTTAAAATTATGGCCTAGACATACGCAGTAACTAGTGAATGTAAATTATTTTTGTTTCAAGAATCAATTTCACGTAAATCACTAACTTAGCTGTCCAATGGGCTTTAATTATTAATAGAAGAATGGGCAACTTTGTATGGAACTTCGACGTGAGCAGCCAAGAATGGTTTTGTTAATTTTGGATGTGGATAAGACCTACCATTGCTGCCCTGCCCAGACGTTTTTTCACTGTGGTGTTTGTGCTTCAGAAACGCAGAAAATTCACGAGCTGGAGAGTTCCTGCAAGCGTGAAAATCTGGAAGTCGCCGGTGTACAATTTAGAGATTTGAAAGATTTAATTTTTTTAACCCACTTTTATATTTTCGTACTATAGATAATACCCATACTTTTTAGGAAAATTGAGTTAATTCATAAGATTAAAAGAGAATACAATTTAAGCCTACGTCATCCAAAAAAACCCAGATATATCACCGAAAAACAAGACCCTAAGGCTACACTGAAAAAAAAATGGTTCGTAAAATTTATAAACGGCGATAATAAACTTTTTATTCGTTGAATCAATGTACTATTCCCGTATTTAATGTACCATTAATTAAAAAAAAAAGCTGGAATTAATAATCGTTAATTATTCTCGTTTATTAAAATCTATATCTGCGTTTTTAAGAACCATACATTGATTCTATTAACCTGTTCACTGTCTCAATTAATGTATTCGTTAAAACAGTGAATAGCGTTTATTAAAATCAATAACCGTTTATTATTTTTTATGAACAGCCATTCAAAAAATGTTTTTTTTAATTTTTAATTAACGATTCTTTGATTCTATTAATCTGTCCGTTTAAACAATTATTACCATTTATTAAAATCAATAAACGTTTATTATTTTTTATAAACAGCCGCTAATAATCATTTTTTTATTATTATGTTGATTGTGGCAATTAACCTGTTCGTTAGGACAATTAATAAAATTTATTAAAATCAATAAACGTTTATTATTTTTTACGAATAGCCATTTATAAAAATCTAGATTTTTATTTTTAATAGACGAATAATTTTTTTTTATTATTCTGTTCATTGTGGCAATTAACCTGTTCGTTAGGACAATTAATACCATTTATTAAAATTAACAAACGTTTATTATTTTTTATTAAAAGCCATTTATAAAAGTCTGTACTTTTATTTTTTATTCAAATAATTTTTTGTATTATTCTGTTAATTATTGTTATTAACCTGTTCGTTAGGACAATTAATACCATTTATAAAAATCAATAAACGTTTATTATTTTTAATGAATAGAAATTTATAAAAATCTGTATTTTTATTTTTTATAGACGAATATTTTTTTTATTATTCTGTTAATTGTGGCAATTAACATGTTCGTTAGGACAATTAATACCATTTATTAAAATTAACAAACGTTTATTATTTTTTATTAAAAGCCATTTATAAAAGTCTGTACTTTTATTTTTTATAGACGAATAATTTTTTTTTATTACTCTGTTAATTATGGTTATTAACCTGTTCGTTACGACAGTTAATACCATTTATAAAAATCAATAAACATTTATTTTTTTTTACGAATAGCCATTTATAAAAATCTATATTTTTATTTTTCATAGACGAATAATTTTTTTTATTATTCCGTTAATTATGGCAATTAATCTGTTCATTAGGACAATTAATAACATTTATTAAAATCAATAAACGTTTATTATTTTTTATGAATGGCCATTTATAAAAGTCTGTACTTTTATTTTTTATAGACGATTAATTTTTTTTATTATTCTGTTAATTATGGTAATTAACTAGTTCGTTAGGACAATTAATAACATTTATAAAAATCGATAAACGTTTATTATTTTTTATGAATAGCCATTTATAAAAATCTATATTATTATTTTTTATGGACGAATATTTTTTTTTATTATTCTGTTAATTGTGGCAATTAACCTGTTCGTTAGGACAATTAATAACATTTATTAAAATTAATAAACGTTTATTGGGATAATAAATAGCCATTAATAAAAATATATATGTTTAATTATTAGTTAACGATAAAGCTTGACGAAACTATGCACAGGAAGAGTATTTCTATTAATCGTGTTCATTAATTTTATAAACCATTCATTAATTTAATGAACCATTCAAATTTTTAATAAACAGTTTATTATTTTAATGTATGGTTAATAATAATTTAACGAAGGGTTAATTTTGCGCCAATTTTTAGTTTCAACTAACGTGTTGCAGTGATCACACTTTAAAAAGAGTGTATCGAACAAAAAATAAATTGAACAAGGTTTTTACCTGTTTGATGTAAGGAAATAACTAAATTGAAATTCTCTTCGATGCGTCGGAAAAAAATTACCATTCGAGGAAATGCCTAATTATCTTACCGACAGAAAAACAGAGATACCCCCGACAATAGGTATGAGAAAAATATCAATTTTAAATAGTAACTATTTCATTTGCCACGAAAAATCTATTTCTGATCAAAATCTGAATTGAAGCTTCAAGGTGTTACTTTCATTGAGGGGGTCGTTCCACTTTAGGAAAAATGTAATGTACCTGGTAATGAAATTGTTTGGTGTATATTTTGACTTTAAATTAATTCTTGCCACATTTTATTGTTTCTTTTATTATTTTAAGGGCTTTTTTCACAATGTCTAAGTAAGTTCTGAATTAGCAAATCAGAACTTTACATGATAGGTTTTCCTACAATTTTATGTCAAAAAAGTTCTAATTAGCTTACTTAGAACTTAAGACATTGTGAAACAAGCCCTAAAAATATTTAAGTCTTATTGTGTTGTTTCCCGTTCTCATTTGCAAACTTTTGTCGCTCGCGCAAACAACGCATACATAAATACTGTTTAACGAACCTACTATTTTGCTTTCATTCACAACTCTGAAAAAATGTGGAGGGTAAAAAGAGACGAATGGACTCGTCTCTTTTTATCCTTCATATTTTCACAGAGTTGTACATCGCAGTATGAATTTAATTAAATTTGATGTTGTTAATGTTTATTCATACAAATGTAGCTGTTCGTTAAAAAAATGAATACATTTACTAAAATCAATAAATGTTTATTATTTTTTTATGAACAGCTATTCATAAAAATCTAGTTTTTATTTTTTTATTAATCTGTTAATTGTTTCAATGAACATGTTCGTTATAACAATGGATAGCATTAATTAAAATCAATAAACGTTTATTATTTTTTATAAACAGCCATTCTTAAAAATCTATTTCATATTTTTTATTAATCTGTTCATTGTGCCAATTAACGTGTTCGTTAAAACAATGTATGCTATCTATTAAAATCAATAAACATTTATCATTTTTTATGAATAGCCTAGCCATTTATAAAAATCTTTCACAGTATGAATGTAATAAAATTTGATGTTGTTGATGTGAATTAATTCATATAAATGTAACGACTATAAATCAATTTTGTAAAAAAAAGCAGAAAGCTTGTAAAACATGTATGTTTCTTAAAAAATGTTAAAATGAGTACATTCACATTATGGTCGTTAAGAAATATGCTATCTTCTACATTTTTCAGTGCAATTTAAAAAAAATCAACGTTATTTAAAACAAATAATCAATGAAAAAAAATTTCAATTAGGCTGGTGCTTAAACATTTTTCTGCACTTTTCAATAGAAATTCCGTCATAGCATACCTTAATAAAATAATTCTGTGTCTACTCCTTTCTAAAATTGAAAACAGAAAAACACTTCGAAAACATTGTTTGGAACAACCAATCGAAGGCTTTTGGAGTAATAGGAGCCAAAAAGGAGTAATTCCGAACTCCCAAACGAAAACGACATAAGGTTCGAAAACAATCCTATTTCGATTCGATTCGCCATATAAACGTAGTTATCTCTCCGAGTTGTGTTCAAGTTTCGTTAAGCACACATATGCTGACTCAGGATTTATATGGCTCATGCTTTCATGCACAACTCTGAAAAAATGTGGAGGGTGAAAAGAGACGAATAGACTATACGTATCTTTTTATCCTTCACATTTTCACAGAGTTGTGCATCGCAGTATGAGTTTAATAAAATTTGATGTTGTTAATTCATTTAAATGTAACTGTTCGTTAAAACAATGAATACATTTACTAAAATCAATAAACATTTATTATTTTTTCATGAACAGCTATTCATAAAAATCTATTTTTTATTTTTTATTAATCTGTTCATTGTTTCAATGAACATGTTCGTTATAACAATGGATAGCATTAATTAAAATCAATAAACGTTTATTATTTTTTATAAACAGCCATTCTTAAAAATCTATTTCATATTTTTTTATTAATCTGTTCATTGTGCCAATTAACGTGTTCGTTAAAACAATGTATTCTATCTTTTAAAATTAATAAACATTTATTATTTTTTATGAATAGCCTAGCCATTTATAAAAATCTTTCACAGTATGAATGTAATAAAATTTGATGTCGTTGATGTGAATTAATTCATATAAATGTAACGAGTATAAATTAGTTTTTTAAAAAAAGCAGAAAGGTTGTAAAACGTGTATGTTTCTTAAAAAAGCGTCGTTCAGAAATATGCTATCTTCTACATTTTTCAGTGCAATTTGAAAAAAAAACAACGTGATTTGAAACAAAATCGTTGAAAAAAAATTTCAACTAGCCTGGTGCTAAAAAATTTTTCAGCACTTTTCAATAGAAATTCCGTCATAGCATACTTTTGTTTGAAAAAAGCAAACAAAAATTTTGATCGACCCTAACAACTTTTTTATTAATTAAGTGAGAAATTTTGCCGAAACTTGATTAGCGTCATCTATAAAAGCTTAGAATTGAAACGAGCTCTCCATATTATATCGTCGTCGTTCTATAAAAACTCTTTAAAACCTTTCCTAAATAGGGCATAGTTAATTAAATACCAAAATTTAAGTTTTGTAAAAAGTACCAAACTCTTTTGTTACTTTTATTTCAAGTTCTTGTCAGTAAAATTCTATAACAGATGAAAATGTTACAAAATTAAAATAAATGGACTTAGGGAGTTTTTATAGAACGACGACGATATATTTTCTAACCTGAGGTAACACAGGCAAGTAATGACAAGCAAGTTTGGTACATACACTGCCTGCCAAATTCGTATCTATGTACTTGCTGTGACGTAGGCGGCACGCAACCTGCCGAGTAACTTGATACTTCGTTCTTTTTCTCTACTATTGACGGTGTTCATATTGGACTCAGATTTACGATTTTTTTTGACATAAGTCAGTCAGCTCGTTTTCAGACACAAAGTAATGTGAACACAACCGATTCGCTCTGACGTTCAGCAGTCGTTAAAACAAAACTCAAATTTTTGCTCTTCTGAAAATTAATTAGACCTGTCTCAATAACAAAATTAACATTTCACTAAATAAATAGTTTTCCAATTGAAAAAAACTTGGATTCTGTAGTATTTAAGTACCAAACAAAAACCTTATATTGAAAAAACAGATGTCACAAAAGGAAACGTAAAAAAATAAATCCCGCCTTGACCGTCTATTTCTCACCACAAAGTGGGAAGAAAATCAAGAAAGCTATGAATAGTATTTTATGAAGAAGCAATTTTCCCTTTCGACATTTTTTGTTTTGTGTTTTTTTCGAATGTAATTATTTAATTGTAGTTTTGGTCTTTTTCTTGTGGATTTAAGCAATGTTAACAATAAATCAATTTGTTTAATTGTTTTAACTTCATAAATTTGCCCTGTGAAATTTTTGAGATAATTGAAATAGTAAGCTATGAAAATGCCCATCCAGCATTTTATGGTACCTATACTATAGCTTTTCCTTTCTATCAAAAGTGAAAAGTAGTAATCTATGAAATCCTTCTCGTGGAGCCACCGTGTAAAAACTGTCAAAGTGGGAACACTTTATTTGCTTGGTTGAACGAAAGAATTTCTTTCGTTAAATGATGTAGCCGGCAAAAGCACGCCAAGCCATTCAAAGTTAAAGTGTGACTGTGAAACGAGTAAGAGAAGAGAAAACCCTGAGCATACAACTGCAGAAATAAAAAGTAAGTTTTTTCGTTTAAATTTATTTAAAAAATAGTATTTAATTGATTTTAATTTTGTTTTTGTTGCTGCCTACCAGAGCTGTAAAAGACTGCAGTACTTTGGTAATGCAGTTAATAAAGTCGCAGTTAATTAACTTACCTATTGAATGTAAGTTAATACTGTAAATAAGTACTTTAACTGCGAAACAAGCAGTCAGCAGTCAGTACTAACATTCCGACTGTGCAGTTAAAAAAAAAGTTAATTAACTTTAAGTTAATTAACTGCAGTACTTTTTAACTGCTTTTAGTCTTTTTAGTCAGTAAAAAGTCTTTGTACTGCGATGATTTTACTTTTAGTCAGTAAGTATTTTAACTACAGTCAATTAACTGTAAGTTTTTTTTAACTTTTTTTCTTTTAAATTTATTTTCTTTTTATTCCATCCTGTTTCTTTAAGTTAAAAGACTCTAGAAAACGTTAAAAGACTTACAGTTGATTGACTGCAGTTAAAAGACTTGCTGACTAAAAGTTAAATCATCGCAGTACAAAGACTTTTTACTGACTAAAAAGACTAAAAGCAGTTAAAAAGTACTGCAGTTAATTAACTTAAAGTTAATTAACTTTTTTTTTTAACTGTACAGTCGGAATATTAGTACTGACTGCTGACTGCTCGATTTTAGTTAAAGTATTTTTGTAAGTTAAAAGACTTAATGAAATTAGTCTTTTTAGTCAATTAACTGGAGTAGCGAAAAGACTGCAGTTTTTACAACTCTGCTGCCTACGTTATTAATTAATGTATGGTGGCATTAAGATTATTTGTTCGTTTGCTGCTGCTATACTACACCACCGCCGCCACGCCGCCACGCCGCCATCACGTTTTTCTTGTCTCCAGAACTTTATGTGAGTACCCCTAATGTATTTATAATAATATCTATAAACATTCAGATAAATGTTAATTCATTTTTGTTTCTAAAAATAATAAGATTTTATGTACTTATCTAGTGCTCTTCTTTCACCACGCCGCCGTCACGTCGTCGTCTGCCACAAAAATTAAAGCCTGCCACAACGTAGTTCCTGGTGGCATTTGCGTTTTCCACCGTGCCGCCGCCATATTCATCTTTCTGCCTCCGTCATCGTCGCCACAAAAATTTAAAATTAGCTGCTGGTGGAATTAAGAAGGTTGTGCGTTTTCCACCGTGCCGTCATCAAGCCGTTGCCTGCTCCAGAACTTTATGTAAGTACTTCTTAACGTTGTAAAGTCGTAAGCTTCGTAGATCTGTCAATTTTCCGTCCAAATTTTGATAAATTTACGCAGCTTAAACTTTAATTTTGTTTTGTTTCAAAAAAAAAAAGACATTCAATACATTTTTGTAGCGATCTTCTTTCACCACGTTATTGCTGCCTCCGTCATCGTCGCCACAAAAATTAAAAGCCGCTGCCCCGTTGTTCCTGGGTTGGTTGCCATCACCTTCTTGCCGCCATCCATCATCACGTTCCTGCCACAATTGCCACAATCACCATTTTGCCATTTTCTATACAAGGTATGTCCTTTTTTTATTATTTGTCCAGTTTATATTTTTTTTTAAATTCTGAGATTTCTGAGAACTACCCCGCTTTTGCTGTCGAACAACTGAGAAAAACAAATTTTTACTCTCAGAAATACCAGAATTTTCAACATATAAACTGGTCAGTTATTTATATTGGTAATTATTTTTAATAAATGAAACATAAACGAAAATTTGAAAGAAATAAAACTAGAATCACTGTCTAGGATCAATTTCATAAACATTTTAAAAACTTTTTGCCTTTTTTTATTAACCCTCTACCGCATCCGAAGTCAAGTATGAATTACATTTGAACAAATTAACTTTCTAAATCTTATTTTTTATAATCGATTTTAAAACAATCCAAAGTAACTATTTGAAGTTTTTTTTTAGTTTCATTTTCTCTTCTGACAATAACATTTACGGTAGAGGGTTAACAAAATTTGAATAGGATCTAGATTTTTGGTTTTTTTTTAGCTTATTGAGAGTTTCATATACCGGAGAATGAAACCAAGATAACTGTCTAGAATCATATTCTTAAATTTTTTTTAACTTTTTGATTTTTTACCATAATTTGCGAATAAATGAAACTGCAATCACTGTCCAGGATCATTTTCATAAACATTTTGAAAACTTTTTGCCTTTTTTCATTAACCCTCTACCGCATCCGAAGTCAACTATGAATTACATTTGAACAAATTAACTTTTTAAATCTTATTTTTTATAATCGATTTTAAAACAATCCAAAGTAACTATTTGAAGTTTTTTTTTAGTTTCATTTTCTCTTCTGACAATAACATTTACGGTAGAGGGTTAACAAAATTTGAATAGGATCTAGATTTTTGGTTTTTTTTAGCTTATTGAGAGTTTCATATACCGGAGAATGAAACCAAGATAACTGTCTAGAATCATATTCTTAAATTTTTTTTAACTTTTTGATTTTTTACCATAACTTGCGAATAAATGAAACTGCAATCACTGTCCAGGATCATTTTCATAAATATTTTGAAAACTTTTTGCATTTTTTTACTAACCCTCTACCGCATCCGAAGTCAACTATGAATTACATTTGAACAAATTAACTTTTTAAATCTTATTTTTTATAATCGATTTTAAAACAATCCAAAGTAACTATTTGAAGTTTTTTTTAGTTTCATTTTCTCTTCTGACAATAACATTTACGGTAGAGGGTTAACAAAATTTGAATAGGATCTAGATTTTTGGTTTTTTTTTAGCTTATTGAGAGTTTCATATACCGGAGAATGAAACCAAGATAACTGTCTAGAATCATATTCTTAAAATTTTTTTAAACTTTTTGATTTTTTACCATAAATTGCGAATAAATGAAACTGCAATCACTGTCCAAGATCATTTTCATAAATATTTTGAAAACTTTTTGCATTTTTGTATTAACCCTCTACCGCATCCGAAGTCAAGTATGAATTACATTTGAACAAATTAACTTTTTAAATCTTATTTTTTATAATCGATTTTAAAACAATCTAAAATAACTATTTGAAGTTTTTTTTTTTAGTTTCAGTTTCTCTTTCGACAATAACATTTACGGTAGAGGGTTAACAAAATTTGAATAGAATAATTTTCTTAAGTATTTTTATTTATTTATTTGGGATCATTTCTAATTACGAAGAAATGAAACTTAGGAAATTTTAAGATTGTAAATATTTTCATAAACATTTTGGAAGGCAAATATGAATAACATTTTTATTGCAAATTTTTTTGAAATTTTATCATTGAAGCCAGTAATGCTTCAATTAACTAGTTTGTGTGTTTTTTTTTATTTTTAGAACTTATTTCTCATCCGCTACTTTGTCTACTACGTCAGCAGTCTCACAAGTTGTTATTTAAGGTTATCAAAAGTAAAGTTAGTAATAAAATGATTTGTTTCATCTGTAAAGAAAAAATATGGTCTATGAACGCGTTTATAGAACATTTAAAAAAAATTCACGATTTAAGTACATATAGCACTTTTAGGTGTATGGAAAACAGTTGCACGCAATCTTTTCAAAACTTAGGAAGTTTTAAAAAACATTTAAATAGAAAACACGTTCAAAGTTTAGCAGAACCCATAAATGTAACTAGTCCTGGCTCTTATCAAGGAAATATAAATCAGAATATGTTTTTTGAAAAGGGTGTGACACATGATAGTCTTCAAGAAGGCTCGGAAGCATGTGAAAGTAAAATTCCAGAAGTAAAGAAATTCAATGTTGAAGACGCCCTTAATGAACTCTTTACATCTGCGACTGGGTTTGTTTTAAAATTACATGATAATAATAGTTTTTCAAGAAAAATTATCATAGAAATACAAGATGACATACAAAAATGTATTTTGAATCCTATTGTTGAATTGCTTAAATCCTTTTCAAATGAACACCTGGCAAACAAAAACATAGAAATCCATAATGAGTTTTTAAGTCTAATATCAAAGTGTCGCAACCCTTTTAATTATTGCAATACTGAATATAAACTATTTAACTGGCTACAAAAAAAAAATTTTTTAGGAAGCTTACAAGAATTTTCAGTAAATAATGAAATCGATGCAGTTTTTCGAAGCGGGAACCTAGTGTATGACGAAAAAAACATTAAGGGTGTCTTAATGCCATTAAAGTTTCAATTCAAAAAATTTTTTGAAAGCGGTGAAATTTTCAAAAAAACTATTCTTCATATGCAAACCTTAAGTAAAGAAAACAAAATTTCAAGTTTTATTCAAGGTGATCTTTGGAAACAAAAAAGTAATTTGTACCCGGAAAAAATAATTATCCCATATTTTCTATACACTGATGATTTTGAAATCAATAATCCATTAAGTTCTCATGCCGGAGTTCATTCAATATGTAATATTTACTATACTTTTCCCTGCCTCCCGTGGAAAGAATCAAAGCTAGATAATATTTTTTTAGCAGGAATCATTAAATCAAAGGATTTAAAGTCGTTTGGAAATGAAAAATGTTTTCAAACTTTGATACAAAAGCTTAAAAGTCTTGAAGTTGATGGGGTTGATATTAACATTAACGGTCAAGATAATAAAAAAATTTATTTTGTTTTGGGGATTGTGTTATGTGATAATTTGGGCTTGAATACATTTTTAGATTTCAGTAGATCATTTTCAGCTAATTCTTATTGTAGGTTTTGTAAAATCAAAAAATCTGAAGCGCAGACGCTATCAGTTGAACGAGACGATTTATTAAGAAACCGTTGTAACTATGAAAATGATGTTCTTCTAAATAATTCTTCTGAAACTGGCATACAAAAATATTCCCAACTAAATGAAATACCATCATTTCATGTTACTGAAAATTATTGCGTTGATCTCATGCACGACTTGTTTGAAGGTGTTTGTCATTACGACGTCAGCCATATTATAACATATTTTATCTATACAGCTTCTTATTTCACTTTGGAAACCTTAAATTTAAGAAAACAAACTTTTCACTACGGCCCAGTAGAGATTGATAACATGTCAGGTGAAATAAAAAGTCATCATTTAAAAAACAAACATTTAAAAATGACAGCAAGAGAAATGATGACTTTTATATCTTTTATTCAGATAATGGTGGGAGATTTAGTTCCACATGATGACGAGGTATGGAAATTTCTTCTAAACTTAATTGAAATAATTGATATGCTGCTTTCTTTTGAAATTTGTAATGACAGCATCTCAATGTTGAGAATTAAAATTGATATTCACAACAAGGATTACGTTCGTCTGTTCAATGATACGTTGAAACCAAAACATCATAATTTAACTCATTATCCTACTGTTCTGAAACAATCAGGACCCATTCGGAACTTTTGGTGTTTCAAATTTGAAGCTAAGCACAAAGAATTTAAGCTTTACTCTAATGCCATTACGTCTCGTAAAAATATTTGTTTGACATTAGCAAAAAAATATCAGCTAAAAACCGCATTTAAGTTATTTAATACTTTAGATCACCTTCACAGCTACTTTTTCTTGTATGAAACAAATAAAAAAGAAAGTAATTTTAGTAGTCTTGTATCAGAAATTTTAAAAGTACCTAGCATGGACATAGAGTTTTACTCTAAAGCTGAAATCCAAGGGTACAAATACCAAATCAAATTTTATATAGCCCAGTTCAAATCAGATGTAGAATTGTACGTTATAATAGACACTATTCTTTTAAGAAAAGAAAAAGTTTATTTGTTATGCCAAAAGGTTAACAAAATCCAATACAATCCGCATTTATTATCTTTTGAAATCGACGAAAACCAGTTAGGGGGATTTTCAATTATATCTTTAAAAGATCTTATAGGACCACCAATAACTTAAATAAAAACTGCTAAAGGTAAAACAGTTCTAAGAGTTAAGGAATATTTTGTTTCAAATTATCAGATATGAAAATTTAGCTTGAATCGACGAGTCATTATTTTTCTTTCTATAAATCAAATTTTTGTTAGATACAATCATGAGATAGTTATAGACTTTAAAATAACTTATAAAATACATTGAAATTACAGATGATTCAAAACTTTACATATAACTTAACTTCCAATGATACAAAACTAAATGTAACAATTAGTGAAAACTTAATACCTTAAACATTTTGTTAAACAATGCAATAGTTTCAATCTTCGGAAATGGCAGCACCACAATCGCTACCACAGCCATCGTCGCAACTGCTCAATACTGCTGACGATGAAGTTTTCGATGAGGATTTGGTTGAGGATGTTTCATTAGAACTGCCAGTAATATCACAAATGGATTTGGATTCAATTTTAACAAACTACCAGACAACAAAAACAGTAAAAATAGTTTCAGATGATGAGCTCACAAATTTATTACAAAATTGGGGACACTTAGAACTGCTGGATCATTTTAAAAGTAAGTTAAAACTTTGTAAGGTTCCTTAATTTGCGGAGCAATATGCCTTAAATATTTTATCTCGATAACAATAATACAAATTAAAACTTAATTATAATAATTTTCTGGTATGTAGGTAAACTCGACCCAAATTAATAGCTATAGTTTTTAAGAGTGTTCCGGATTGAACAAAACCAGTCATTTGCTAACTTTTTTTTGCAGATGTATATAAAACCGTCATCAGATACTTTGTTTTATAAAAATTTGGATTTTTACAAATTGGTCACTTGTAGACCTATTCTTCTACTAAAAACCAATTTTGTAAAAGTAACTGATTTAAACTTGCAAATTTACGTTAAAAGTGCCTTTTTGTAATTTTAATAAATAAATAAATAAATAAATAAAAAGTCTAAAAAAAATTGTCAAAAAAATGCCGTAAGGTATAAATAATTGGCTGCCAAGAATGCGTTTTTTCAGATTTTAAAAACATTTTTATTTTGTTTTATTAAATCTTTTATTAGGTACAACATTAAAAATTTGCTTCAACAGTTTCTTAACAAAAATATGAAATATTATGTAGTCAAAATTTTTTGGCAAAAAATGCTATAGTTTAAGTTGAATTCGCGTTACAAAAGAACAATTTTCGATATAGTCTCGTTTCCCTTAGGACATTTACCAAATAATAGATAATTTTTTTAGAAAAGAAGTTTTTCTGTCCGTTTTGATCGGACAAGTACACGCTTCACAATCTTATTTATTAAATCGCCATTAAACTCCGGAACACTCTTAAGTGGCTTTCTTTTTTAAAGAGATGATCTTTGAGTCGAAATTATTTAATCAAGAGCTTGAGTTAGTTAGTCTTTTGCACAAAAAAATGATAGGTTCTAGTTTTTAGCACGACAACCATTTGCCTTATCATAAGTTTACCTAGTGATTTTAAAAGTGTTTTTTTTAAGTAAACTAAAAGAAAAATGAAAGTTCTTTTTTTAAAGATTTTTCATTTGATTAGATAATATCGCTAAACAAAGTTATTGAAATTAAACTAAAATATTAGACTATAAGTTAACTCCACCCATATGTTCATGCCAACTTTGCTAAAGATCAAGATATTTAATTAAACTCTTTCAGAGGAACACATAAATGTTGAGGTTTTGAAAAATATTGAGTGTCATCATCTAGAAAAACTTATGCAACCGTTTTCGTATGCAACATTGATTTTGTTTGAGGCCAAATTAAGAGAGTGGCGAAACGCAATTCAAAAGCCCCTTCTAATGTATGCCAATATTGCCAATGCAAGATTAATGCGGCTTCCTAGCTCACAATGTTCATCTGATGCATGCTCCTCTTACGCATCGACACAAAATCGAGTAAATTCTCCAACTACGCCAAGATCATCTAGATCGGAAAGTTCGTCAAACTCAATATCTTTGGGAGAAATTTTGAACAATAACCCCAAATCCTTGGCTTTAGCTGAAAGCTACGAAAAGTCGAACAAATTCAGAGAACTCGAGAGGAAACAACTTATTAATGCAATAGCCCTATATTTTGACCAGAACAAAATTCATTTGGATTTACATACAAGTTACAAAATTGAAACGGAGATTATAGAAAGATTCCCGACTGAAAAATTGGTAAACCTTATGCATATATACAACATAGAGTATACAGATAATTTATTTTAAATTTCTTAAACTTTTATAGGAATATTATCGAACAGGTAAAAGGGGTAAAATTTACAATAAGTTTTGCAACATTAAGTCCTCTCAAAAACCCATTGCAAGTTCTTCTCCAATCCCCTCGAGGATCGTAGAGGCAGAAAAAAATGAAGAAGAAGAAACTCCGAGTTCTGAAAGAGGTACTTTATTTTTTACATATCTAGACATTACATTTTTTCAGAACATAAATCTACGCAGTAGAATCACTGTTTTCCATATGTAGGCTAAACTTTAATTAACGAAAAAAAGGAAACAGTTTTATTAAATGATCACAGTAAAAATTTGTCTTAATTTATTTAGTACAACGCGAAATCGTTTGTTTCCGAAAATTATTGTTGCTTATGTTGTATGATGCTTGGTTAAGTGCTTTCGACTCAGATTTAACTGTTTAGTTTTTTTTTCCATACTATTCCATTCAAAGAGTGTCGTAAACATGTTACCAGATATACTTACCATCAAGGACTTGCAAGACTCTTTTATTTGAATAGGCAATACAATTCAAGCCATAGAGAACCATATGGATTTCCTCAACAAAATTGTTAGGGCTAGCCACGAGACGAGACCGTCAAATTTTAAAAATCTCAGTCTCATTTCGGTCTCATCCTGGCACCAACTCAGAATTTCTCCGTTTTGGTACCATTTATTCTAGAAGCTGACTAATATTTACATTGAAATCTTCAATTTTATGTTTAAAAACACAATTTTGGAAACACCACCGTGACTCTCAGGAAGTCTCGTTCCAAAAATTGGTCTCGTTTCGGATGCTTCTAAGCTATTCTCATCTCGGTCTCGCGGCCAGGCCTAAAAATGGATTAGAATGTCCAACCATTCATCATTGTGCACGGTTATTCAATCCTGAACTTTACTGCAATTTTTTTCTATTTTGATGGAGTTAAATTTAAGTTTAACAGTTTTCTCCGAGCAGTGGATATCTGCTTCAAAATTTTTTTTTTTATTTAATCTCGAGTATCCAACCGCTTGTTCGTCATTTTGGGGTTTTGTAGAAACGCAATTTTTCAAAGTAATAAAAAGAAGGTTTGTACAAGGACTCATGTTTTGCTGAATATGATCCTATAATTTCACTTCTTATTATTTGTTTATAATTTCATTTTATTTCACTTCTTATAAATTGTTTCACTTTTTATATTGTCGCTTAAATTTGCATTAAATTTTTTCCGGAGATAAATCTACAGAGTAATGTACTTATTTGCATTTTGGTTAGAGAAGTAGCGCTTTCAACCTTCTATTTTTCTATTTGACTGATATTAAGCACTGAGGTTTTTGAAATATTAAACATTTTGATATTTCTGATGAAGAGTTACTACATTTTTATTATTATTTATGAAATACGATAAAAACTTATATCTACTTATTCTTCCAAAAAGAAGCAATGCATTTTGAGTAAGAATTATTTTGAAACTACATTTTTTTTAAGTTTTACTGATTAATTAAAATTAAAATGAAATGAGTCCAAATAAGTTTTCATCGTATTGCATAATATTTTATTTAAAATCGAACTCTAATGCGCTCAAAAGTGAAAAACGCAAATTTTATAATACCTTACTCAACGAAATGGGTGACAATGTCTAACCATTCATCACTGTTCACGGTTGTTCAATTCTGAACTTTACTGAAATTTTTCTCTTTTGGTGGAACTAAATTTACGTTTAAGTTTTATCCGAGCAGTGAATATCTGCTTTAAATTTTTGTATTTATTTAATCTCGAGTATACCCAACCGCTTGTTCCTCATTTTGGGGTTTTAAAGCAACGCAATTTCTAAAAAGTAATAAAAGTGTCTACTTACTTAGTCTCATGTTTTTAAATCAGCCCGATTCTAAATGAAAATTTCCGGGGAATATGAAATGGGAGAAAGGCTTTCAAACAAGAACAACGCAGTGACTTCAATTCTTTTAAGCTTTAACATAACACACAAACATTTTTCAACAAATAAAAAGCAGAAAACGTATAGGTATAGTTTTATATAGTAAAACGGTTCTCCAATTTTAAATGCCACGGGAATTTACATTTAAAAAGGGGCTGAATGAGTGAACACATTTATTCTTGCTTACACGTCCTGTATAGGTACCAAGCTTAAATTTTGTATTTAATTACAGAAAGCTTTAAGGGCCAAGTTGTAGGAATCATAAAAATCCATCGTTAAATTTTTGTTTTCCAATGAGAGTGCTGTTTTTCAAAAAAATTTATTCAATAGGATAATAACTACTTTCGACTGTTTTCATTTTAATGAATCAGTAAAACTTCAAACAAAGTAGGTACAAAATAATTCCTACTCAAAATGCATTGCTTCTTTAAAAAAAAAAAAAAAATAGTCGACATAGTTTTCATCGTATTGCATAATATATTAAAAAAAAAAAAAACGAACTCTAATGTGTTCATAATTTGAAAACAAAAATGGTAATGATGGATTTCAAAGATAGGTATTACTGGCCCCTTACTTCCTTCTCATTCCACAAATTTTTTAACTAAACTTACTAATTCATGAAATGAAAATTGAAATTTAGGCAAAAAATTTATATTTTTAGCTCCAGAAGAAAATGCAGAAAGTGCCTATCGGGCATTAAAATATGATAATTTGTCATGTGAGGAATTTGACCGTTGCTGGAAAGCATGTACAAATCATAGACTCTTGGAAATAAAAAACTCTTCTTCCACCTCTGAAATTTTCACCAAATGGCCTCAGTATAAGCTCCCACGTGGCCATCGCTTGGTACGTTAAAACATTTCACCACCTTCAAAATTAATAAAAAATTTTAATTCCTAAGGTTGATATGGACTACAGTCATTTGTATCCCAATTCCGGTTCATTTTTGAACAACTGGGAAAAGCTGGGGGAAAAACTTCTTAAATTTCTCTCTGCTGACAACAATGTCAAAGAAAAAAGTATAAAAGAGATTTTAAACGAAATCGCGTCAACAGAGGCACCTGAAAGTTTGTTCCTTGTCTAAATGTTACTAATAAACACATTAATCTAATTACATTGCAAAGTGTTTGGTATAAGGTGCACCAAAAAGCTAGAGCAAGTTAATTGGCAAAGACAAGAAAAAAATTGTATAGGAGAGGGGGTCTATTTCCCCTTGTTTAGGCCGGAGGGGCAATTTTCTAAAAAAAATCGAGTTAAAATAGAAAACAAATTATTATAAAACAGCAACACTTATAATGTCAAGAAGTCAGTTCTTTTATTATATTTTCGATTTAAATTATTTGAGAAAACAGTTTTTGAAAAAATAATTTTCAAACTCAAAATTTTGAAAAAATAATGAAAAAACTTGTGTCCAAACTAATTTTTTTTCAAAATTTTACATTACTGCACATTACATTACATTACTACCTAATAAATTGTAGTTTTGTTTTCAATTTTCGATGTCTTTTCTTTTTTGAGAAAATTGAAAATAATCAAATCTACTTTACTACTTAGTAGGAATAGTATCTTTGGAGCAATAAAGTAATGTATGGAAGTCGAATTGAAGGAAATCTTACTTTTGTTATTTTCAATTTTCTTCAAAACAATTTTTTTTTTTTTCAAAAAGTTTGAAAATTAAGTTTTGAAAAACTGTTCCTTAAAACAACTTAATTTAAAAACAAAATAAAAGCAGACATTTCTGGCCTTACAAAAAATTATAGCATGTCGTTGTAACCATTACCGTTGCTTTTTATTAATTTTTTTTCTGTATTGAGTCAATTCTTTTATAAAATTGCCCCTCCCGTTATTTTTACTTTTATCAAAAACTAAAAAACATTTTAACACCCGGTTTTCTGTTTTTGACTAAAAACTATTAAGAAAATAGAATTTGAAAACAAAATTAGTACTTAATTACGTAAAATTAAAAAAAAATCAGTTTGGAATTAAAATTTTTTTTTTTGAAAATTTCGAGTTTGGAAATTAGTTTTTCAAAAACTATTCAGGAACACAACTTAATTTTAAATGTAAGTTAAAGAACAGATATCTGGCTTTCCCAAAAGGTATAACTTGGCATTGTAAAATTACCGCTGTTTATAAATATTTTTTTTCTTTTTTAAGTAATTTATTTAGGAAATTGCCCCTCCCGCCCAAACGGAAGGAAATAGACCCTCTACTCCCATACTGTTTTTCCCTTGTCTTAACACCTTATACCGAACACACTATATTTACTTTTCCAATTAATTGGTATACATAAAAATAAAATGTCACACGTTTTATAATAACTATAAATATATAACTATATAAATACATAATAAAGTTTTCTTTTAAATTCACATTTAAAGCTTTACTAATTCGGTAATTTTTGTTGTACTTGGCTTTTTTTCAGATTGTAAAGATGCGGCATTGCTTTGGGCTCTTCATGGATATTTTGTACCGTTCCAAAAAGTTTTCAAAAAGGACAAAGAGGGTCAGAAGCATGTTACCAGATATACTATAAAGGACTCGCAGAACGCTTTTATTTGGATAGGCAGTACAATTCAAGCCATAGAGGACCACATCGATTTCCTCAACAAAATGGGTGAGAATGTCCAACCATTCATCATTGTTCACGGTTATTCAATCCTGAACTTTACTGAAATTTTTCTCTATTTTGATGGAGTTAAATTTAAGTTTAACAGTTTTCTCCGAGCAGTGGATATCTGCTTCAAAATTTTTTATTTATTTAATCTCGAGTATCCAACCGCATGTTCCTCATTTTGGGGTTTTATAGAAACGCAATATTTTCAAAGTAATAAAAAGAAAGTTTGTACAAGGACTCATGTTTTACTGAATGAGATCCTATAATTTTAATTTTAATTTGTTTCACTTCACTTTAACTGTAATTTTTTCCTGCCATTTGGCTTCTCTGAACAATAAAAGAGCTTTTTCTTATTTTAGTGCTTTATAGAAACGCAATATTTTCAAAGTAATACAAAGAAAGTTTGTACAAGGACTCATGTTTTCCGAATGAGATCCTATAATTGTAATTTTAATTTGTTTCACATCACTGTTAGTGTATATTTATCCTGCCATTTGGCTTATCTGAACAATAAAAGAGCTAATATAAAAATGTAAACATTTCTTTTATTTAAACTTTAAAATTTCAGAAAAGAGAAGATATGATATAAAAGAACGAAGCTATTAACAGGTTTGTAAGAAATGAAAAAGAAAATTCGCACTAATTTTTCTTTCTTTTGTATTTTGACAGAGTTCGAGCAACAAGACCTAATAAATTTACAAAGCTAAATTTCCTTGTCTTTTTGTTATTGTTAATTGATTTTTTTAATTTCTTAACAGGAAATTAAAAATTCGATAACAATGGAATAAGACTATGAAGTTTTACTTTTTAAATTTACTGGTCATTGTTTCTAATATATTTTTAATATACGCGTTTAATTAAAAACAATAAACGCGTTTATTAAAAACAATAAACGCGTTTATTAAAAATAATAAACGCGTTTATTAAAAATAATAAACGCGTTTATTAAAAATAATAAACCCTTTTATTAAAAATAATAAACGCGTTTATTAAAAATAATAAACGCGTTTATTAAAAATAATAAACACGTTTATTGTTTTTAATAAACGCGTTTATTGTTTTTAATAAACGCGTTTATTGTTTTTAATAAACGCGTTTATTGTTTTTAATAAACGCGTTTATTGTTTTTAATAAACGCGTTTATTGTTTTTAATAAACGCGTTTATTGTTTTTAATAAACGCGTTTATTGTTTTTAATAAATGCGTTTATTGTTTTTAATAAACGCGTTTATTGTTTTTAATAAACGCGTTTATTGTTTTTAATAAACGCGTTTATTGTTTTTAATAAACGCGTTTATTGTTTTTAATAAACGCGTTTATTGTTTTTAATAAACGCGTTTATTGTTTTTAATAAATGCGTTCATTGTTTTTAATAAACGCGTTTATTGTTTTTAATAAACGCGTTTATTGTTTTTAATAAATGCGTTCATTGTTTTTAATAAACGCGTTTATTGTTTTTATAAACGCGTTTATTGTTTTTAATAAACGCGTTTATTGTTTTTATAAATGTGTTTATTGTTTTTAATAAACGTGTTCATTGATTCAATTAACTCGTTAATTGATTTTAATAAACGGTTCATTGTTTTAATGAACGGTTCATTAAATATGATTCGGAAAAATAATTCGGAAATATTTGATTTTTATAAACCGTTCATTGTTTTAATGAACGGTTCATTAAATATAATTCGGAAATATTTTTACGAACGAGTTTATGTACGTCCATTGAATCAATGAACGTTAATTGATCTTAATAAACGGCCATTCATATTTTTTATTATCAAGTTCATTGGACAAATAATAATGTACCATACATTGTCCCAATTAATTTTTTAATTAATTCCACGTACCTTTTTGGTTCAGTGTAAAATTGGCTAGGGAGCATATTAATAATCCACGGCGTTTGCAGAAGTGTTCTTTAGACTGACTAGACTGCTTGTTCCGAAAATTTTATTACTCAAATCGTAAAATTAATGCCAAACAACCGCAGTTACATATAACACAACCCACGAGGCATTCCAAAGAAACTAAAATTATGATCTGGGGATGCATATCGTATGGTGGAGTGGGAACACTTGTGAGGTGCTCAGCAGGCCCTGTAAAGTTCTTTCACTAGGTTTGTTCGTTGAGCCTTGAAGTCATCCTGGGGTCACCCCAACCAAAGTGTTTTTTGAAAAACTCTGAACTCACCCTGAAAATCAAACTCTCTTTTTTTTGAAACCTAAGGTCGCCCTGAACTCGCCCTGAAGTAGATCTAGGTTTTTTTTTCTGGGGCGAATTGAGGTAACGAATATAATCTGCCAAAGTGACCTAAGATCTAAAGCATTTATTTTATTGAAGATTCGTGATTGTTTGTTTTTAAAATGGAAATTAGATAAAATAGTATACACTAATTGAATAAAATTAAATAGGAAAAGAAAATGGAACCCTTTAAAGTTGTTTTTGTTCATTTTAATCTTATTTATTCGAGTACAGAAATTTTTCTTGTTTAAAATGTCAACAACACAATTGGGAGCATTAAAATGTTTTTTGAGAATCGACAAACCCAGGTTTTTTGACAATTCTTGGGGTTGTCAAGAAAACCTGGGTCAACCCTGGGTAAAGTTGAACGAACAAACCTACTGATGGTTTTTACGATCATTATTGAAATAAGCATGGACATTGTTACTTTTAAAGGGTTACTTTTGAAGGATCAAATAATTCGGTTTTATTTCCTTTTTGTTGTAGACCTCTCTTTTCCGGCAACATTTTTAACACTTCCTCGCGTTTTTTTATTTTTTATTTGATAGTAAATTGGCCTACGCTGCCGAAACACCCGTTTGAAACTCCGGAACAATAGTTGGGTGCTGCTCCGTGGTTAGTACGGTAGTTCTAGGTAGATGACACCAAATTGTAAACAATAACAAGGTGCATCTCTTGAATAAATTCGGTTGTATGACGTTCAGAAAATCTGTTTTCAAAGACTTGTGCACCTAGAACTCAGTCTCGTCTCTGGTAAACGAAGCCTCAGGAAGTTATTCTAGAAGCAGTGCTGTGCTCACCATGCACATACCTACGTTCAACATCGGTGCTAGATGTCTTCCTTGCAACTATCATGCATGCAGTTCCTATAGCAATGAGTTAAACAAATTAAACATTCCACTGACTTAGCTTCAGCCCCATGAGTTCAATAAACCCCAATGGCACGATTACACTGTTCTGTCAGACACACTACTGCGCAGCAGTAACAGCATCGACCGCTCAAAGAGAGCGAACTCAAAAAAAAAAAAAAAAAAAACTCCGGCAAATTTTAGCACAAAATCGAAACAAATAAATCGCGACTTCAATTTTGTTTTATTTTTTTCCTCAGGAATCAATGAAAGAAAATAAGTAAAAAAGCCCGTAAAAAGCGACACGTATATAATTTGAACAAAAAAATAAAAAAAAAAAAAAACTTTCCAAACAACACCAAGAAATTGTGTCTTCCATCAGAGCTATTCTGTGCGGACAGACGAACATCAGCTTTCAGTATTAACCGACCAACTTGCTGCACCGCGCTGGCCACCCCACTACCACCGATCTTGCGTGGGCCTCTTTATTTGCTACATGCGCGAACATTTCCCAATGCAAGTCAGATAAACCATAAGCCACTCCGAGTCTGTATAAAGTATATTGCGATGCATCCCCGTCCTGGCCATATACGGAACAACAAACTTGGACAGAAACAAGAGGTATTGCACCTGTATCACAGGAGTAATCTAATTTCAGCTACAAGTTGTTTCCACTCACATCGTATACCTTCGAATTGATTTAATTCAATTACCTAAGTCTCCCGTGCTGTGGCAACTAACAGCAGGATGGATTAAGAGAAAGAAACAAAAAATCAGGAAGAAGGAGGAAATCTCCATGCAAAACACTTCATCCACAGGTTTCTTTTTCTGAGACACAGAAAAGCGCTACGGAAGGGAAGCTGTAATGATACAAACACCCGAAAGAATTGTCTCAATCCTCAGAGAAAAAAAAAAAGATCTGAAGAAGAAGAAGAGTTCTTCGGCAGTCGGGCATGATGTAGCTTTTATGCACCTACGTGGCTGATAGCAGTAAGTAACACCATCGAACACAACAACCCAACATGGCACGGAATCCAAGAGTTACAAGAAAAGCAACAAAAAAAAAGCCGAAAAAAAAAATCTTCTTTGAGTAACTTCACACACAAAAAAACCAAAACCGATACAATTTAGCAAAACACAACTCAACTCACCGAGTCGTCAATTGAACCCGAGGAATAAATCACGATCTGTGAGTTTCTCGTCGACTTATTCTGCTTTTTCTTGGTTAAAGATTTACAAGGTTTCAGCTTTTATTGTGAATGCAACGATCAGGGAATGCGAGAATGACTGAAAAAGCGAGGAGTTCTTCGATTCAGGTCTTATGCTAGGACTAGGACTAGGAGGACATCGACAAAGACTTGTTGTTGGATGATGTCAATTTTGCTAGACTTTTGTAGATCAGTACTTGTAGATTGTCCATTTGGAGGGCAAATATTTCAACCACCAAGGAATCTTAAACTCGAAGTATTTGCCATAAACCAGGCTCATACAAGGTGCCCCTTTTGAGAAATAAGACGATTTAAAGCCGAAAACAGATGTGCAGCTTTTTTCTATGCAGCGAAATTAGAAAGAGAGATATCGTGCAGCGAAGGCTGCATGCAGAGCCTGGAATATGTCAGCCCTCATAAGAACCTGTGTAAATTTATTTTGGCTGTATTGGAAAAAGCTGCACATCTGTTTTCGGCTTAAGGGTAACGTTAACCATACTCTGAAAGCTGAAAAGTGAACTTAAAAGAGAACTTAATACCTTTGAAGTACAAGAATAACTCAATACTACAACCAGTATTATGATCAAAAATATTGAATGAAGAAGCTGTACTGAATCGTAGGGTACCCTTCCACTACACACCATACGAGACATGCGTGGGTTCATTTAGTTATAAGAGTATACATATACAGCCCTATTAATAAAAAGTCGCTGTCCGCTCCTTAACACATGTGTTAACTAGCACACGGATAGAGAACTTGCTCGTTGAATAACTTTTTTTTATTAATAAACATATCATAATAATTCCAGTCTGTACCATTGAAAGTACTTCATCAAATCGTGGAAGCATTCTTATGCCCAAAACAGATGTGCAGCTTTTTCCAATGCAGCGAAAATAAATTTACACAGGTTCTTATGAAGACTGACATATTCCAGGCTCTGCATGCAGCCTTTGCTGCATGATATCTCTATTTCTAAATTCGCTGCATGGGAAAAAAGCTGCACATCTGTTTTGGGCTTTATGCATTTGTCACACGCACGCACTGATTGATGAAAAATATGCTTGTGGTTGAACCGGTTATTATGAAATGTAAGCATGTGTGTATTATGAGCTTAGCCATCCCTTAAACGCCAAATTTGGCGATTTAAAGTTATCCGCTCGCTGTCACCATGTCACAGGCCATTACATATTTATTAATAGGAATTGCAAGTTGACAGATGTTTTAGTCTTATCTTTCCGTTGTTTTTCGTTTATTGATACGGGGGATAAATATTTTATCTTTTCACGAAAAACTGAATTTCATACTTTACCCTAAAAACTCTAGCTCTAATCCAAATTAAGGGTACCCTCTGTTTTGACGAAATTTTTGTTCCATGTTTGTATATGATAATGTGAAAATCCCAAATGTGGAAATTTTGGAATTTTGTGGTAAATCTATAACCTTGAAAATACATGAATACAATACAATTAAAGCTGGAACACCCTCTAGCCAAATTCAAGTACTGATGCATAAATAACTAAAATTAACCAAGACAGTAAACACTCTGTTGTACTTAAAGAGAACAGTTAGTTGACCAAAAAATTTGTGTTCGCTTAGTTTTTCGCTCATTTTTGTAAGGAGTAAAAAAGTATTTCTTTTGCAATTAAATTTTTTTGTCCATTCTGATTCGATTTCGTGAATTTGCTACTCATAGGTGGATGCGGATGGATTTAAATTAATTTGTTGAAGTTCAAGTCGGGAGAATATTGTATTCCTGCACATAGTGTTGCAATCAAAGAGGTGCTGCATGCGCGCTAAAATCACATATGGCACACACACGAAGGTAAGGGAGCTGGTGGCTGATGTGTAACAATTGATTGCCCAGAGGCAGGAATAAACGACATATTTTTGTTTTAATTAAGTTACAGAAAGGGTTTTACTGCTTTCTGATGTTGGCCTTAGGTCATGGGGTAAAGGTTGAAAGAAGTTCATGTGGTGTCAGTTACTTTGTTGCAAGTGAAGAATTTAGTGCGATGGAATATTGGCTGAGACATGTTTGTTATAATGATCAATGTTGTTGGTTTCTTAGACCCATATGTAATTTATATGGAAGTGTTTTAAAAGTAAACTTTTGAAATTAACCACTAATTGCTTTTTTCAATTATCAAGGCGGTTTGTTATAAATCTGGCGTTTAATTTCCCTTACTCAGATTTATCTGACGAAGCTTGGTTTTGTAGAGTTCTAAAGTACCTCTCCACCAGTTCTTATGGTTAGAACAGAACCCCTGGTTGACATAGTTTAGAGCCTCAAACTTGAAGGTGTATTTATTTTATTTTTTTTACAAAATGATATGGTATTGAAAAGTTTTGGAAAAACAGCTTTCAGGAAAGCTGATTCTATATATTTCAAATTTTATGGACTAGAAGTTTTTCTCAAAAAATGGTTATAATGATAGCTCACGGAGAGAAGCAAAATATATATTAGAAATATATTTTACTAAAAACCAAACCAAGATCTTTAGCTCTTGATTATAAGTGAATACCTTATAATATTCCACGTTGCGCTATATTTCAAGAAAATGTGACTGAATTTGAAGAAATTTGCTTTTTAACTTTCCAACTATTTTAAATGCAAAAGTCATCATTTTACTGAAGATGCTCTCAATGTTTTTATATTCCTGGCTTAGGTTAGGTTAGGTCGAAGTGGCTGTCGGCAAGCGACTCACATAGGCCAACTATTGGCCCGTTGTGATACTACGTAGATCTAGGAGAAACTTCCCCTACTCGTTGAACCATTTGGAGCTCCTATTGAAGCGTGCAACGTTACTTATTTCAGTATTAGCTAGATCACTTGGATCATTATAGTAGATTCTATGTCTTTGGGATAGAGCAGGACATATACAGAGACAGTGAGGAACTGTTTCCTCCTCCTCCTCCTCATCCATGCAGCTTCTGCAATAATCGTTCGCAAAAACGGCCAAGTCCCGTGGCGTGCCTGCATATAAGACAGTGTCCACTTAGGACGCCTATAACGGAGCTTATGTGCGATCTGTTTAAAGAAATCAGACACTTGGTGCGCTTCAGATCCAGATTTGGCGAGCTTAGTTTAGTCGCCACACAAGTGGTGATGTTGTTCCGCCTAAGGTTTGTGCGCCTTATAGCTTCTTGATTTATCATAAGTTTGCATGTAGCGATGGGTATACCAATATCTCTCCTATCTATTAAGAGAGGTAATGTTGTTCCACTTTTAGCGAGTTCGTCGGCCTTACAGTTCCCTGGAATATTCCTGTGACCCGGCACCCAACCGAGGTGAATATAGAACTGCTGCGTCATATGCATAAGATATAATATTGCTGGCTTAGCCATCATTACTTTGCGACTCTCAAAGCTCTCTAGAATCAACTTGAAGACATGGGCCATTCAAATAAACATCATAAGGCAGTCTTTAGTTTAAGGAATATGTTGGTGAAAGACTTCATTATATTTATTTTCACATATTTTATATATGTAAGTATGTACGTACTTCTAGGAAAACGAGTGACAGTATTTCCAACACACCATATTGTATCTGACATTTATAAAAACGTAGGTACAAATATTATTTCATTAAATCTTATATTTTTCGTTTTCTATAATCAAAATAAATTAAGTTTTCTTTCTTCCTAAGACCTTTTCGACTTCCCATTAACTAAACTTAGATTACACCAAAGACGTAAAATAAGGTGGAATATAATTTTGAAAAATATCGCGCGTGATTGAAACATCAAAACACACAACATGCCAATTATGACTTTGCCAAGCTTCAAGCAACGATGAGTAATGAATGAATGACGTACACCTACATCATAATAATACCCGAGACCAGTCTATAGGTGCTATTAGTTTACATGCTTCGAGCGACTTTTCTGAGTTGTCGCCCTGATGTAAAGAAACAAATTGCGTGTGCACCCCCACAATAGTTCAAATACGACCCCGCCATTATACAATCCATCCGACTTCAAATCATGGATGCCACTCTTGGTTTACTTTAAATTCTAGTTCTCTTAGACCGAAAAAACAGTTGCGGTAAACCAAATCAAATAGGATATTTGTCATGAGTACCACGTGGTACGTAAAGCATCCAGGTCCGAGACCGCCGATACTGCCACCGATACGATGCTGCACATTTCGATTTTTAAGATACCGAGACAAAATTTACAAAAGTACTTTGGAAAAAAACACAGAATTTTAATCAAAATTAGCAAACTCAACTAAGCAGGTCACTTTTTCCATTGAGGATAAAAAATGCATGGTAATTAGCTGCTACTAAGTTGCTCATTAGTTATGCAAAGAAATCGTTGTTTTGGCTTGCGATAAAAAATGTTCCCTGCTAGGTTGACGTCAATAAGTCCCCGGTATCTTAGTCCACTAACAGCTATATTATCGACTTGCCTCAAAGCTAGTTTTACGGCAAAACTAGTTCTATAGGGTTTTCGAATTTTAAGTTTTTCAAAACTAATTATTATTGAAACAACTTTTGATTGACATATCGAAATTGGTACATACATACATTATGAATATTTTGATTTCGATTTCAAAGTAAAATATCCTTCCAAAATTCTTGAATGTTATCGGTCGGTGTCTAGATCACTAAGCTCACATTGAGTAAATAAATGAAGAAAATGTCTACAAAGAGAAATTAGCGAAGAAATACTCTTATTTTTTAAAGTTACTGGATTAATAAATTCGAGGAGCTTAAAGACTTCGCCATCATGAGAAAAATTGAATCGCTTTAAAATTTCTTCACAAGCTGTTGGCAAGACTAACGGCCATATTATTCACTCAATACATCCAGATTAAAACTTAAATCTGGATGTAAATCATACAAATTCAATGTTAATTCATTTGGATTTAAGTTTAAATCTAAATTAAACGAGTGAATAATATGGCCGTAAGAAAAGTGTTCAATAAGTGTTTTTTATTGAATTTGTTATATGATAGAATTGGAATGTTTTAAAAAGAAGTTTTGGTATTAAAACGTGAAAGTTTTTGGGCTGACTGTTTTTCCCGTTTTCTGAGTTGGTTTTCCCTTTTTCCCTTTAGGGTTCAAAAATCCCGAAAAACTGGAAAAATCCCTAAATCTGGCATCCCTGGTCATATGTATATATATGACAATGTAATATCACCTTACGTGCATAAACATAAAGTTATACCCGTACTCGTAAAAATTTAAGGCCCAGTTATTTAATGGTGAGGTAAGCCAGAGTTAGTATTATCCCTGGATATACATTTAATAAATAAATACATTTTGTGGCGCGAAGCGTCCTGTATAGCCAAGGCCTAGTGACTTACAATACTCACAACCATTCATGTGTACGTTTTGTTGACGGAAATGGAGGGGACATAGAGTTTAATGCCGAATCCGAGCGGCTAAGGTAAGAAGCACATGTTCAGAACATTGGCCACTCTAGGAGGATTTGTAAATTCCTGGCAAGGGCGGTAGCTGTGAAAAATGTTGTGTGCTTAGGCGAAAGAGGCTGGGGATCGAGCCTAGACCTCCAACATGACCAAAAATTTCGTTGGTTTTACTTTAATCTCAAACAAATTGGAAGATTCTACCGAAGTGGTAACAGTCCTTCAGACCGTGGCTTGCTTCTTTTGTTTTTTTCCTCATCATCACCAGCGCGCTAAGACTTGAACTCAGAACATTATAGCTACATAAATTGGTGCGTGTAGATTCAATTAAAATGCAAATCACACTCAGGTAATAAAATGAAAGCCTACGTTCGACAACAACTCGTGCCCAACTTATAACTTGCAGTTAAATCAGGGAGGTGACATGCAAAGCGCCGATGCTATTAACTGCGCTCGTATGTAAATCAGCCGATAGGCAGGCAGTTGATTGGGCGGTCTAACAGTTTTTTTTTTTTGTATTTCTGTATTTCTCATCTAAATAATAACCTGCAGAACAATAATGTGGAAACAAAAAGAAAGAACGGATTAATTTGATTTCTGATTAATTGATTTATGTAAAGTTGATCAATTGAGTCATGCTTGCCTTGTAAACTTCTTTTCAGATACAAATCTCTGATGCACTTGCATTTATGTGTCATTTAAATGTCATTCTACTCCTGAATAATTTATTGAAGTTGTGGATCTGGTTTTGATGTGACAATAATAATTACTACATACTAAATGGGTTCCATTAAGCTATTAAACAGTTGTGCTGATGTGATGTAAAGCTCAGTACAGGGTTATTTTTCTTAATTTAAAATTTTGTAGGCTCAAACAGTCGTATTTATAAACGTTGTCTAACTTTAGAGACGGCTAAAAACGTGGCTTAGGGCCGCAACAACTGATACCAGCCCTAACGAAGCCTCTTATTTATTTAAAAACTTTCTTTTAAAATCAACTACAATTAAAAATGGCCAAAAAACCAGTCTGTATGTTGTATTTAACAAGTCAGCATGAAAAGTAACGAGATCTAAAAGTTCGCTAAGTTGTAAGTTTATGAAGGTTTATTATCAAATATTTTAAAAAGAGTAACAGCGAAACAACTCCAAATTATGAGAGACATTTCTTATTAAATGATCACCGACTCAAATTTAGTTAGTTTACTGGTTTTTAGTATGGCATGGCGTGATGGTTAGTGCGATGGAATGTTATGCCGGCGGTCTAGGTTCAATTCCCAGCCTCGCCACCTAATAATTTTTAAATGAAACGGCTACAACCTCTTGCGAGAAATTCACAAAACTCCAAGAGTATCTCTTGTCATAGAAAAGTGCCACATAAGCCCTTAGGATTCGGCAATAAACTGTAGGTCCCCTTCATTCCTGCAGACACGCACACAGGAATAGTTGAGAGTTGTAAATTTATTTTTCATTTTTAATTATACAGTAAAACCCACTTAAGAGAAACTGCAAAATGTTACAGTCTTTCTTTCACTTAAGCGGATTTTCACTTAAACGAACCCCGCTTAAGTGAAAAAAAAATTCACTTAAGCGGAGTCCGAATAAGTTTCAATTAAGCGGATCTAGAAATTTAATTAAGCGGAGAATTAATGCTAGAAACAATTGTATTTTTTTTTATTTATCTTTGAATTATGAAAATGTAGTTTTCTTTTTAATAAATGTCAAAATACGTATACCTCTTGAGCTATTTGAATGTTGTTTTGGATTTTTATTTGAGAGGACAAAGCAATTTGTTTATAAAATGTTAATGTAAACGTTTGTGAAATAATCAGAAATTCAAATAACATTTTCGTGGTGAAAATGGTGAAGATGAAAAATAAAGAAGAAACGAAAGCATTCAGCAAATTTTTCGTTCTTGCGATTAATTTTCTTTTCACTTAAGAGAGTTTTTTTCAATGAAAAATATAAAATTGAACTGAAAATATGTTTCAGGTACCCGGGTTTTTCATTTAAGCGGAGTGTTTGAAAGGTAATTAGTCGAAAAATACTCGGGGATGAAAAAAGTGTTTCAGATAAGCGGGTTTTTCTCTTAAGCGGGTTTTACTGTATTTTTTTTTTTTGTTATAAATTTACATATCTACCTATCTACATATTTGAATTTTTTTACTAAATTTACAGCAAATTGTTTATATTTTATAACTCTGTTAGAACTTTGGTAAACTAAAACATTTATATTGCACTTTTTATATAATTATTAAAACAAATAAAAATGGAAACTAAATGAATAAATCAAAGAACGAAGACAAAACAAAAATTACTAACTAATATCACAGGCTTAGCTTTAAGAAAATGATTTTTAGATTTTGCTTCCACACTTGCATCTAAACAAATCAATCCACCATAACCACGGTTGCCACTTTGGTCATTTGTGACCAATTTGGTCATTAATTTTTCACTTGGTCACATTGTCATTTGGTAATTTTTTTTCTTGAATATATTTTTTTTTTTTTTTTTTATATTGGGATCACATTTTAAAATGCTGTTAATATTTGTATGTTTTTTTATTTATGATTCGTTACTTTTATTTATTTATGGTAGTCTATTTTAATTAAGTTTAATTTGTGAATTTGTTTGCACCTTTTTTTTATTGTTTTTGTTTATTATTAAAGGTTAGTTTATAGATCGAAGCGAAGTAAAAAAAATACAAAAAAATAGCTTTTTTACAAAGCGTGAAAAATACAATAAAATTAAATGTAATTTTTAAGAATTACAAGGGGGAAGAAATTAGTTTCGAAGTTAATATAATTCAACGGACAATAAAATTAATTTTCTTTGTAAGCCTTTCGACGCAAGATTTATCGATTTGGATTTCGTTTCGCCTTGATATATAAACTAGGCTTAATAGTTAAAAAAAAAATAATATGTCATCTCTGTAGTATGGAGAATATGTTGAAATAAATGTGATAAATTGATTGTTTTCTGTGTTTCTAAATATTTCGTGCTTAAATTATTTTGGTCATTTTTAGCTACAGTTGCTCATTTTTATTTTTAATTTTGGACACAAACTTTATATTCAAGTGGCAACCGTGACCATAACCTCAAACCCCCAAGTATGATGATTTTAGAACCAATCCTAAAAAATTTCATGTATTAACACATGTCAAATTGTGTGAAATGGGCTATCAAGTCGTGTGGGATAATTTTTTATATCCCTTCAAGCAAATTCACTGACCCAACTTTCTCGGTCTTTTTTGGATATTTGCTAAACTGAGCGTTTTACATTTGGTGTTTAGGACTTAAGTTTAAAAAAAAAAAAACAAAATGTTGTTTTGTTTTTTTTTTGTTATTTTTTTTTAATATTTATTTTATTCATCAACTTATATTAATTTATAATTGTTGGATTTTAAACTGACTTAAAGGCCGCTGTCCAAAGCAAAGGCTGCACCTTTTCAGTCAGATGAAAGATGAAGACTACTTTTAAAAATATGTTCATGAAAGCTCCACAGGTATTGAACAAGGTGTTTCCCGTGGGAAAGGAATGCACCTGTTTATGAAATATTTGTATTTCACTTAAATTTTCAATTATACAATATTCAAATTTGATTACAAAATTTCCAGATACTTCGATTTTAAAATTGTTACAATTATGTTTTATGAACGTCTTAGGTATATTTTTCAAAATTACAATATTATTGGTAAGTTGTTTAATTTCTGGATTTGTATTGTTAATAAAATCACAAGTCGTATTTTTTTCAAACATATTTTGTATACATTTATCTTCTATAATTCTTAAATTTTTTTTCTTTAAAACTGTATCAATCGTAATTAATTTTTCCATCAGTGATGAATTTGTTATATGTAGAAAAGAGCTCAAGATGATCAAGATTTGGGATTGGTTGAACAAAAACGCGATACAATTTGTCATTAGCATAATTGGGAATCATTATAATGTCTTTTAATTTTTCATATGTTACATTAAATTTATCAATTTCTTTTGGGGAAAGAAGTTCTTTACCTAGTAAACCTAGTTGGCTTAGTACAAAGCTTTCTTTTATTTTTCTGATCTGGTCATGTAATAATTGTATGTCGTACTGAATCTGAAATGCGTGTTGCATCGTTAGTATCTTTGAATTTTCTCTATCTATTTCATTTGTTATGGCTGAAAACCTTTTCTTAATTTCTGTTTGTTGTAAGTTGATATGTTTTGTGATGTTGTAAATATTTTCATAAAATTGTGTATTGATTTTTATCTGGTCGTTTAGTCCGTCTATTGTATTTTTGTTATTTTGTTCATCAATGGTAAGTCTGGTCTTAATTTCTTTTTCGTCCTCGTAGTCCATAGTCCCTGCTAAATACTTCAAAGTTTTCCCTAGAGTATTAAAAAGTCCTCGTCTTTTCCTTCGTTTTTGCGATAGGCTGTTTATTTCATCTGCTAGTTGATTAAGTCCATAAATTATCGTTGGATAATCGCTTTTATCGTTAAGTTTGTCAACGTTGTATTGTAAAAGCTCAAGGTCATCCGTCAATAATGTCAAGTTAATTATGTGTAAGATTTTGAAATAATTTTCGATTATTTTAATTTCATTGCCTTTTATTAAAGTATCCTTGACCAGTATTTAGATCCTGTACGTCTAGTTTTTGTCCCCTTGTCAGAATTGATAATACCAGTGAAATAGTTGTAAGAACCTGAAATAAAGTTTTTCCTTCATTGTTCGTATTTGTATTTGCGTTTCACCTGATCTTTGTAAAATTGACTACCTTTGCTGTTTTTTAAATAATCTTTGTTAACGATTTCAGGATTTTCTTTATTGTGAATTGGTTTTAATTTGTTATTATTTCTATTTTTCAAAAATGTGTACCTATATCTTCAGTGAAATTAATGTCCTTCCTACCTTCATTATTCTTCTTTATTTTTCTGAACTAACTCAGTGATTTTCGGGAAATCTTCTTTGTTAATTATTCCGTTAAGGAAGTTAATTGGCCTTTGTTTTGTTGAAGAGTGAATCGTGTTGTTATATATTTGAACAGCTTTAAGGACCTTATTTCTAAGTGTGTCATTGTTATCTTTGTCTGCTGTAAAGGTTCTTATATGCTCATTCAACGTAGAATGGAACCTTTCTATGTCAGAGTTTCCTGTTTTTTTTATATGGTGTAGATATATGTAGTTCTACATTACATTCTTTTAAATATTCTTTGATAACATAATTGATGAGAATCCGGTTTCACCATTGGTCACAATTTTATTGGGGGTGCCAAAATTAGCAAATCTTTTTTTTAAGAAATTTAGGAGAGAGGTCCAAGTTCTGTGTCTTATCTCATAGACTGTTACGTGCTTAGAAAATGTATCTATCATTATTACGAACATAAGGTTAATGTTCGCATACCAAATATCTATATGTAGTAATTCATTTGGTTTTTGCGGAGTTTCTGTTACTGAATATGGTATTTTAAGTGGTTGTCGTTCATATTTTAAACAGTTGCATATCTCGCAATTGTTGATATATTTTGTTATTTGTTCTTTTAAATTTGGGGCATAATAGGTATTTTTAATCTCCTCATACGTTTCATTTAAGGGGGTGGTGAAGTAAATACCCCTTTTGCAGAAGAGACCTCGGGTGGGGCCGGATAGGAGCAACTTTTGAAGTGTCGGTTTGTCGCTTTTCTTTATTGTAGACCTAACTGTAATTTGTAGCGGGGTGAGGTTTAGCGAGGTGGCAAGATCCCCCCCTATTTCCGGCGAGCTAAGCCGTGCGCCGCCAGCATGCCATTGCCTCTTCCGCTAAACATTCAGGTCCTTCCTTTCCTGTTCCGGTATGTTCCTGAGATTTCCGTTTCCGGCTCTTCCAAAATTCCTTCCTAGCTCAGGCCCACGTCCTCTTTCCTATCCCCAGGTCCTCCTCCTATTGCCCTGTAACAAATGGAACATTTGACCAAACGCAGGAGTTTATTTTTGCTGAAGAATTTAATATAAGTTTCTTGAAATTGGGCGAAAAGGTGGTCATTATAGTGGAATATATTCCAACGATAGCTTTTGGTGGAAAGAATGATGTCATGATATCGAACATGAGTCTTTCTTTGTACTCGTTAAAATCTATGACTATTCTTATTTTATTAAAAATTTTGTAAAACTTGTGGTTACTTAGACTATCAGAATGGTGTAATATTATTTGGGTTTTATATAAGTTCACTGGGGAGTCAATAATAGGGATATATTCACTGCTATCCTCGCGAGCGCTATGAATTGTTGGAGTTATAGAATCGTCGTCGAAATTGTTGGCATTTATGTTTTCGTGAAAATTAATTTCAAGACGATACAAACCATCTGCTAACTGATTGTCTTTGCCTTTAACGTATATTCAACTTCGAAGATGAATTCTTCTAACTTCAATTTCCATCGTTGAAGTTTTGAATTAGGTTCTCTAAGGGAACTTAACCAAAGCAATGGTTTGTGGTTTGTGCGTACCGTGAATTTTTTACCATAAAGATAGGGTCAAAAGTACTTGATGGCCCAAACGATCGCCAGAAGTTCTTTTTCGATTACTGAGTAGTTAATTTCGTGCTCGTTGAGAGTGCGACTTGCGTATTATATAGGGTGTGAATCTTGTGATAAAACGGCTCCCAAAGCGTATTTCGATGCGTCCGTTGTGAGTACAAACTTTTTATCAAAGTTTGGATGTTTAAGTATAGGTTCTGAAGTTATTAATGTTTTTAATTCCTCAAAGCTATCGATATAATCAGGGTTTTTAACGTCAATTTTTGCATTCTTTTTCAAAAAACTTGTCATAGGCTTAGAAACTTTTGAGTAGTCTTTAATGAATTTCCGGGAATAGCCGGTTATTCCTAGAAAAGCCTTTATCTGTTTAGGTGTTTTTGGGAGTTGGTATTCTTTGATGGTTGAGATTTTGTTGGGATTTGGTTTGATCCCTTCCGTTAAGACAACGTGTCCCAGAAACTCAATTTCATGTTTCATGAATTCACTTTTATCTAGTTGAATCTTTAGGTTTGCAGACTTTAAAGTCTTAAATATTTTTGAAAGGGAATCAATATGTTCCTGTAGGCTTGTTGAGAAAACTATTATGTCGTTGAGATATACGAGGCATATTTTAGTTATGTGTTCCGCTAGGATGGAGTTCATGAGCCTTTGGAATGTAGCCGGAGCGTTTTTCAGACCGAATGCCAAACGTACAAATTCGTAGTGCCCATTGTCTGTAGAAAACGCTGTTTTCAAGATATATTCCTCGGCTATCTCGATTTGGTGAAACCCCTTTGCCAAATCGAGAGTTGTAAAGTATTGAGCTTTACCCAATTTATCAAAAACGTCCTCAATATTGGGGATAGGGAATTTGTCATCGATTGAGACATCGTTTAATTTACGATAGTCTATGATAACCCTCCATTTTTGTTTTCTCGAGGCATTTGGGGACAACCCAAATTGGAGCCGAATAGGGAGATTTGCTGGGGCGGATGATTCCTTGTTCCAGCATTTCGTTTACCTGTTTGTGCACTTCTTGTTTATGCACTTCTGGGTATCTATAATTTTTAACATAAATAGGTATATTATTAGTTGTTTTTATTTCGTCCTTAATCGCAATCGCATGGGTGAAGGAAAGGTCACCCCCCCTTTAAAATATATTGTATATTTTGATATTAATTTCCTAATTTCAACTTTTTCTTCATCATTGAGGTGGTTCAGTCTTACTTGTTCCATCACTGGGTCCTTACTCGTCTCAGTGTGGTAAAAAGATAAACTTGGGGTGTTTTCTTCATATGATCTAGCTCTTTCTTCTAGTACATTGAAGAAAATTGGGATTTCTGCATTATCTGTGATTAGGAGATTCTTTTTATAATTTATTTCGGCTTGCAGTGGTAAAAGGATATTATTACCAATTAAGCCATCAAAATGATTATGGAATTTATATTCCAAAAATTCGGCCGTTTTATTTAGTTTAATTTCTTCAAATAAGGAAATTCTCAATTTTTTGTTTATTAATATGGGTGTGCCAGTCGTTGTTACCTTAATCGGATTATCGATTAGCACATGCCATTTCGGATGACAGATACCGGGGTTTAAAATACTGGTATCAGCACCGGTATCTATTAATAATCGTAGGCTGAATTTATTATTTTTTGTTTTGCAGATTATATAGGGAAGTCTGTTAGAGCGTCCTTGGGAAAATCCTGAGCTTTTACGTTATTTATTTGCTTTTGGTAGGAGGTGGATATTGTGTCCATAGGTTCTGTCTGGTTGTTATTGTTATTTTGTCTGGGGACCTGCCTACTGCCTGTATTTTCTTGATTTCTAAATGGATTATATTGTCCCGAGTTAGAGTTTTGATTTCGTCTGTATTGTCCTGAGTTAGGGTTTTGTCTATTTTGTCCTGAGTTTGTGTACTGAACAGAGTTATTATTATTATTATTTAAAGAATTCTGGTTGTTATATTTTGTTGAATAGTTTTGTTTTTGCCCTGAACAGTTGGTGTTTGTATTTATGTCAGAGTTAGAGTAGAAATTGTTTTTTGAATAAGAGTAGCCGAACTCGTGAAGGATATCCATGGCTTCTTTTAAATTTTTTGGTTGCCTACATGCTAGAATTCCCTTCATTGGCTCGGGTATTTTATTTTTGAAAAGGCGTAAGGCCATTTCACAATTCTTTTCGAGTGTAGCTGTTAGAGTTTTGTCTATTCTTGTCTTATTATTTAGTCTTCTGAGTGCTTTTTTAATATTATCATAAAATTTTGACAATTATCTGTAAACTGTAGTCCCCTCAAATCATCATAAAGTTGTTCGATAGATTTTCTATCCCCAAAGTATTGATAAAAAACTTTTTTTATATCTTCCCAATTTGTAACAGTATTATTGATCTCTAGAGCCTCTCGAGCTTATCCTACTAATTTATTTCTGATAATGTCTAGAAACAATTGTTGGCTATTACTATCGTATTTAGATAGAGTAGGTTGGATCCTATCTAACAAATCTATAAAATTATGTAAATGTTCAATGTTCCCATTATATGTGGGAAGGGAGTTTAAATATTTTAAGGGATCACTACTTAATTCTATAGGTTGGATGCTTACAGCTGGAGGTGTCATGATTACTGGATCCTGTATTTTGTCGTTGATTTGTATGTCTTCTAGTAAACTTGAGAGTTCCTCTACTCGTTTGTCCAAAAAAGTTTTAAACTTTTTTTTGACTTATTTTGAACGCACTTCTGTTCTTAATGGAACTTATCTTTTCGTTTTCTTCAATTTAAATATGATAATTGAGTTCGCACATATCTTTTCAATGTTAATCGCGTTGTTTGTAATCAAAGCTTATTGCACTTCTTATTATAATTTTTCCATCGAATTCGTACTTAGATGTACATTTTTGTTCTCAAGGTTAGTTGCACTTATTCGCACTTATTAATGAGCTTTTTCACCGAGTTTGTACTTAATCGTACTTTCATCGATCACTTTTTTTGTTCTCAATGGTAATTGCACTTATTCGCACTTATTAATGAGCTTTTTCACCGAGTTTGTACTTAATCGTACATTAATCGAGTATTGTTCGCGTTATTTGTTCTTATTCGAAAGGACCGACTGCGCCAATTACATTTGGTGTTGAGGACTTTAGTTTAAAAAAAAAAAAAATGTTTTTTTTTTTTTATTATTTATTTTATTCATCAACTTAATATTAATTTATAATTTTTGGATTTTAAACTGACTTAAAAGCCGCTGTCCAAAGCAAAGGCTGCACCTTTTTAGTCAGACGATAGATTAAGACTTCTTTTAAAAATATGTTCATGAAAGCTCCACAGGTATTGTACAAGGTGTTTCCCGTGGGAAAGGAATGCACCTGTTTATGAAATATTCGTATTTCATTTAAATAAAGTGAAATACGAGTATTTAGTTGGATGGCGATAGGGGAAAGGGGGTGTATCCGTTTGGGATTTGTTTTGCTGTGTAATTAAAAATGGTGGGAACCTGTTATATTTTCAATAGAGTGCCGTTAGGCTAAGGGGAATGTGGGAGGTGAAAAAATAGGTTTCGGTGACGTCTCGGACGTAACTGTCTACTCAAATCCAAAATCAATTTTGAAAAAACAAAAAATCCTCTTGGTTTTATTTACACTCAATATGTTTGAAAGTACTTGTTTAAAAAATGGATATCTTCCGATCTAATAAACCTATTTTGTTAATTTAAACGGCATTGAAGTCGTAATTAAAAATTTTTACAAATTTTTGTATGCATTTTTTTTATAAAAAATGAAAAAAAAGTTGTGTTCTGCCGCCTCCTATCGAGAAGAAAAAAATGGATAAAATTCATTTTATTTGAATAATTGAATGTATCTCACAAGCAATAAATTTTGAATCTAAGGCTGGTTGAAAAGAATGAAATTTTTGTGTGTTTTTTTTTTTATAGCTATGGCTTTTGAAAGCTGAGTTTTTAAAATTTGTTGTTCACTTTTATACTCTGAGAAAGTCCAGAAATCAATCATGTAGTTTTAAACAAAAAAAGGCTTTTCACTTTTTTTGTAGCATTAACTGTTAAAAAGTTACAGCAAAAAGTGAAAGTTTTTGGCAAATGTCTCAAAAATGGTTCGTCATAGAAAAATTAATTCGCCTATCTTGTAGCTCATATAATTTTCAACAAAAATGCGTTTCCACTTTTTTTGTAGCATTAACCCTTAAAAAGTTAAAGCAAATGGAAAATTCAAAAAATCGCTAAAAAAGGGGAAAAAAGTCATGGGATTTTTGGAAATATCAGTTAATGCAATTAACAGTTGATGCTACGAAAAAAATGAAAAAATTTTTAATTGAAAATTACATGGGCTACAAAATTGGGGAATACAGTTTTTCTCTAACACAAATTGTTTTTGAGATATTTGCAAAAAAACTCCTATTTTCATGACATTTGGCCCCTTTTAAGAGATTTTTTTAACTTTCATTTGCTGTAACATTCTAACGGTTAATGCTACGAAAAAGCCAAGCAGACCACTTTTAATAGAAATTGCTTCAGCTACAAGATAAAGGAACTAAGTTTTTCTCTAGCACAAACCGTTTTTGAAATATTTGCAAAAAACTCATTTCTAGACCCTTGGGCCCCTTATAACTGACCTAGCGGTCATCGGATCGATGAGGAACTCTCTCAGATTTTAAAGACTCCCATTACCAACGTCCATACAAAATTTCGGCCTCTAACTAATTTTTTCTTTGTAAAAGTCTATTTTTCGTGGACTAGGTTTAATCCGACTCGATTTCATGCCATTCTAGAAGAAGTTTTTGTTCTTGGTCTCTTTTGCCTGTACAATTTGAAACTTTCTAATTCTTGTGATATGATGGTGGTGATTGCATCACTGTTGGGAAGTTGTGTAGAAACCCAGTTACGCGTCTTTAAAGCAGTGTAGTTGGGGTCATTGTCTTGGTAAAACAAAAAGTTTTTTTTTCGATGCCAAGTCGGATGGCGCTTTCCTTCAGATTTTTATTTAGAATGTCGATGTAGACACTCTGGTTCATTATGCCGTTAATGATTTCTAAATTACCCACTCCTTCTGCCGAAAAATACCTCCAAACCATCAAGGAACGAACCTCCACCGTGTTTCACTGTTGGTTTGGTACTAAGTTCTTCGGATTAAGCTCTGAATTTGGTTTTCTTCAAACTCTCTGTCGGCCATCCGATCCAAACAAGTTAAACTTGCTCTCATCAGTAAAAAATATCTGTTTCCAGAACTCCACTGTCTCATTTTTATACTTTTCGCGAAATCCAATCTCTTCTTTCGGTTCACTTCTGAGATCCAGGGCTTTTTCCTAGCAATTCTTCCATTGAAGCCATTTTTTCTTATTGCACGGTGAACGGTTTTGGGACTCATTTGCTTTTTGAGATCACACTTAACAGTTTCGGCTAACTTTGGGGCTTTGGGGCACTTAACTTATGATTTTCCCTTTTTATGGTTGGTTATTATAGAAAATTTTTTGAATCATGACTCAGTCAAACTTTATTTTTCTTACGAAACTGACAATATTTTTATTCTCGGATTTGTGATTACCATCAATAGCATGGTTATTATGTATTACGTAAAAAATGAAATGAATGTGAGCTAGTGTGTCGATTTTCACTTTTTTTTCTTAATATTGCTATTATAAATTAACCAAGCGAGATCGACTGTTTTCTTACTTTTTCCAGAACGGGTACAACCTCCCCTATCACTCGGTACCCGCTTGACGTTGAGTATATTATTATACTTTGGAAATAATGATGGATTGTTTGCTAGGTGCTATAATTTACTTGGAACTTAAAATAACAATATTTTTGGAAAAATTTCCAGACTGCAGTAAAACCAAAGAATTTCTGGAGTCCATAAACTCAGAGGTGACTCAAATAATGGAACAAGGAGGTTTATTGTCCCTCATGCTTTTGGTCGGTTATCAACAGAATGAGTAAGTTTAATATTTGAATAAGAAAAAGGTGAATTAAGTCTTAAATTTTTTGATTTTATTTCATACTTATATGCTTCCCTAGATCTAAAACAATATAGAATGAGGAATAAACCGATGGCGGCAAACTTCTGGGGCAAAATTATATTAGAATATTAAAAAATTTAGCCTGATATTTTGGTTTAATTTAAAGACTCCAATCTTGAAGACCCGATTACAAAGACGTAAGTTATAGCCAACAATATCACTCGATGTTGAATTATTTTTCATTACTTTTCACTTCAGAAATAATTCAAAATAGAGCAATATGGTTGGCTTTCGAAGCTATAACTTTCGTCCTAGTAATCGGATCTTCAAGGTTGGAATTTTTAAATTAAGACTTTTTTTTCATTGCTTATGGCACAGAATTTTTGATGAAAAAGTGACCAAATAAAAAGAAGAAAATGCCGACAGAAAGAAAATGCATCAGAAAATAAAAGAAAACTATTCCAAAAATCAAATTCGACAAAATAAAATCGATTAAATTGATAAAAATACATTTTAAATATTAAAATAATTCCAAATCAAAAGGGCAAAGGGTAAACAAAAGATCCACCATTACATTTCAGCTGTGTTTGACAGATCAACTATTTCAACTCATATCAAGGAGATGAGTTGGAAAAAGTTACAAAAAGTTACTTTTTTACACTTTTACTTTGAATTTAGGAACGACTTTATGACGTCATAAAGTTATCTCGAAGTAACTTTTGTGAATTAAAGGAACGACCGAAGTTAACTATAGTTAACTATAGTTGACCAAGTAACATAAAAGAACGCACCAAATGCACGTTTTGTTGTACCAATATATATTTTGTAACAAGCTTTGTTTTGTTTTCCTTTGCAGGGGATTTCATATACGACATAATGTTCTTCGGTTATTTTGATGGGTGGTTTGGTGATATCATCAATAACAAAATACATTAAAAACAAAAATCAAAATAACATAACAAAAAATATACCTGGCAACCCTAGATACTTCTCCCTCACATATATCCCGCACCACCTATCCCTAAACCAAACAATAGAAATTGATCGAGAGAAAACAATATTGGCACACAAACCCAACTCCACACTACATTCAATATTCATTATTCACCAACACCAAACCACCCATCAAAATAACCGAACAACATGATGTCGTATATGAAATCCCCTGCAAAGGAAAACAAAACGAAGCTTGTCAAAAAATATATATTGGTACAACAAAACGTGCATTAGGATAGGAGTGAGGTCACTGATCTCTATAATACACTGGATAGTGGATTCCCTACAAAGTATAACAGTTTTTCTACTTCCAATTGAAGATGACAAGTACGTAGGCAACTCAACACTTTAGGTATGTTCAGTGAGGCAAATCAACACTTTAGGTATGTTTAGTGAGGCTGAGAACTACTACAACCGAAGAAGGGCAACAAACCAAAGTGGAATTTCTAAGAAAAAAAAGCAAAAGATCCATCACATGTTTGTAAATTTGATTTTTTGTAATTTAAAATAATTGTAAAAGTGAATTTAAAATATTTTAGCTCCAATTTTGTAAAAAATTTTGCATTTCATTATGTTATACAGTTATACCGTTATACAAAAAAATAGGCAACTCAACATTATAACAATTCTCAAATGGCATCAACTTTCTTGTATGGATGCGCTATCCAGTGTATTATAGAGATCAGTGAGTGAGGTTGACTGGCTGAACAGAATGGTGACGCAGACGGAACCGGAGACGGAGCCGGAATAGCTGTCAAAATATTAAATACACGCAAATTCAATGTTGCGAACACAACGGAACGTAGACGCATACGGAGCTGCAGACGCAGACGGAAGAGTTCACCAACTTTTAACTTTTGACGTACGGCACTTTTGACGTTTCAATTTGTATGAAGAAAAAAAACAACTTTTTGGGTCGGAAAAAAATATTGTGGTTATTTGTATCGCGAAAAAAATTATTTATTAAAAGGAAAATTATTGGAAACAAAAAATGTGAATTCTGAGCTTGTACACAATAATATTCTTTTGTTTTTCTTCAAAATACTTTCAAAGCTGTACAGCTCCATTGTGGACATGTAAAAAAAATGACGTACGACACTTTTTGACAGCTCTTCCAGTTCCGTCTGCGGCTTCAGTTCCGTCATTCTATTCTGTTCAGCCAGTGATACATGAAGCTGATACCAGAAAAAAGAAGACAGCCACAGCAATCTCACAACACATGCTAGACCATCAACACAACGCAGACTTCGAGAACGTAAGAATATTAGACAAGGAAAGAAGAATTAACACGGTTCACTTTGGAAAGCCTTCGCACTTCGCATCCAACAAAAAATAAAAATGGCCTCGTTCAGGATTGTATCCAAAGCGATCTGGATAGCTTTGTGTTGTTGTAATCCCTTGTTGAAAAACAGCTGATCCAACAACAACTAAACGTATCTGAAAATTTTTGGATAGGTTGACACCGCCTTGGATAGGTTCTTGAACGCGAACGCGAGGAATAAAACGATGAACCACAAAGAGGACATTGGTGACATAAGCGCCATTAATAGTGTTGCCATATCAGAATCCAACCTGTGAAATTAGTTCTAAATATGTTGTTTGGTAATAAAACGTGGTTTAGTACTTTTTAATGTTAAATAATTTTTAAAGTTTATTTAAATCAATACTTATTTTTAAATGCAAAACAATAATTATTTCACTGCAAAAAACACATAAATGTAATTTAATTTTATCAAAAGTAAGTGCTAATTTCATTTAATTTTAAAATTTATCAAATCAAAATTCTTATTTTTAATGATTCAAAACCTGTTTTTGTATTTTGCTTTTTAAGAATTAATAAATCTAACCCCCTGATGAAGCCGGAAAAAAACCGGAGAAACGTTGGGAAAGAATGAATTAGTTTTTTAATTAATTGCATTGTTTTCATATCGATCATAAAGCCCAATTAATTAATCCAAAAAAGACATTTTGATTTCATGATCTTTATCATTACACAAAAGCCATTGTCGTTCGCCCAAACTTGTCATGGGTCATTGCATTGGGACCCCATGCAAAACACTTACATAACTGCCATAGTCAAGAAAACTGATTAAAAACCGAAATCCCTATCCCCAACCCTTTATGGTTAGATAACATCGAATAAATGATATTCCAATGAAATTCACACCAGATCCAAAGTAACTGTCACAATAGAATTGCAAATACAAGGTGGACTGAATAGCTGAGCGTTCACCCCATGTGCGGTTGGCTCGATTTATGGCTGAGCTTAACGGCTTGAGAAATGCAACCCATTTAAGTTGTGAAGAGGCTACTAGCCCCTGGAAAAAGTCAATGAACGCATGCAAATGCATACAGTCGATGATCGTCGACAGGACAACGGACGAACCGAAGTTGCTACTTACAAGATGTCACGTAGGCCCTTTTTCGCGGACATTGCCCTTGGTCACTGAACCGACCTGATTGATTTCTCAGGAAGAATACTGCCCTGAGATCATAGCGAAAACATTTCCGTTGTTTTTCGCTGTTAATAGCAGTGGTACAGTTGGCGCAGCTTGATAAATTCCCAATAAACTGACGGCGGCGGACAAAGAACTTGCACTGCTACAACCTATATAGTCGCGATACATTGTAAAGTTGCAATGAACTTTTTCTGAGCTAAAGGCTTTTATCGAGGCCGCCTGCCCAGCCCATGCCGGCAAATGGGGACTGCTATGCTGACGCGACTCGATACAAACTAAACGGGATATTTTGCATATTTGGGAAATGCTCGTGGTTCTATTCTGAAGCTTTAGTTGCGTGTATTAACATGGATCGAGATGATTGATTTGCAATTGTAAACTAGATATCTATCCGATGCATATATTTAGGCATACAATTTGGAATTAAGTGGTTTTAAAGAATATTTTAATCTTTTTGTTGCAGAAGAATGAATATATATTTTTTTTTTCTTGAATATGAGCACAAACATTATGGCTGAATTAAAATAAATTACTTATATACATTATTATTTAGAAATTTAAATTGGATTACCTGCAGTACGGGAGGTGACTGTAAGATTTAACTATCTCATATTTTGAATAAAAGGATAAAAACTAATAGCTTTGTTCCAAACATTAACAAAACAGCAGGTCAGACAACCTTTTTATGGTTGGTTGCAACGATTAGAAAAATGCTTTTTAGCAGTTGCATTTTGGGCTAAATACATAGGTATACCTATTCCATAAAGGATTTATATTAGTCCTTAGAATAAACCCATATAATTTTTGTACATGCTTCAAAAACATTAAATCCAGCTTCGCTGTTTGTAGGTAAAGTTTAAATAATTTTTTGATCCTGGGCCCTATTTCACAAACATTAGCCGTGTTTTTTTTTCAGGAAAGCTGTACATTGTACAGTAGGATTTTACATGAAATACAAATACAACATCCACAATAGTATTTTTGCCAATAAAGAAGAAGTAGAATCCTACTACGGATGTTTGTTTTTCCATTGGGTAAAAAAATTAATCTTTTTCTGTTCTTAGAACATGAAAATTTTTCGGCAACAAAATTACCAAATTTAATTAAATCGTTCACACCACATATGAACGAGATTTTGTTTGAAATTTCATACGAAATTCAGTGTTGATAGAAACTACAAAAAAAAATTCTATTGCAAGAGAAGGCAGGTACACTACACTCTAATATATACAGAATATGTGTTTCTTTAGTCATCCCGGGATGTCCAGAATATTCGGAATACCAGTTTTGAGTTTCTTTATTCATTCCGGAACATTTGGAATGCATTTCTTTTATTCCATGTGAAGTTTAGAATAAAAATAATAATACAAAAATAATGGACGCGTTCAGTATAATTGACGTTTTTATTCACTATTATGGCAGCACCACACTGGTGTTAATTATTTAAAAACAGCATAATAAAGCTATGTACCAAAGTATAAATGCTATGTATTTAATGTAAAATTAAATAAACTTTTGACTTTGACAATACATAAATACCCAAAAAAAAACATTATTTATTAATTTTTTTTTTGACATTTCACCGAACAACTAGGTTGACATTGTTTTTGTTCTAGTTTTGTTTCTTTATTCATTCCATTCTGGATAAACATGGAATATAAAAGAAACACACTCAAAATAAACTCTCTTTTCGTCATTCGTTTTTGTGGCTGAACTGTTATTCTGAAGAGACAAATTAGTAATTAAGTGTGTTTATTTCATATTAATTTCCAAGAAGATTTTACAGTAATCTACTTAATTACAAAATCTGGAAATCGTGTTGATTTCGATGAGATTTGGTGGCTTTTGCTCGAAATCTAAGTCAACTTTTACATCCCAATGGAAAACCACATACAATTCAGTTAATAAATCATGTTTTATTTATCCAACAAAATTATCGCCGAAGACGTCATCTATACGACTATACTACATGATATATGTATTAACGACAGTCCCATAACAAGAAAACTGAGTTTCCAGTTACTTTCGTTACAAAATATCTCCGGTCAACGATTTTTAGAGATTTTTTTAAAATTCCTCTTCACACTACGTATGTGTGCGTTAAACCAAAGTAGGTACTTTAAAAGGAAAATAGAGCAAATCTCCAACGATATTGTTTATTCGTGTGAAACTTTCAAGAGATTCTTAAGGGCCAGTTGTACAATCGTGGTTTAAATTTTGATCCGTGGTTCGGGAATTTCAACTCGCCGATTTCGGTGGGGTAACTGAGTTTCAACGATGTTTCAAGGTTCAAATATACACTAAAAGCCAATTAAATGCCTGAACCATCGTTGAACCACAGTTAATTCGCCGAAATTGGTGAGTTAAAATTCCTGAACCACGGATCAAATATTTGTACAACTGGCCCTAAGGAAATTAAAAGAAAACGCCAAAAAAATCTCTAGAAAGTTGTTTCTGCGTGTGAAATTACTTTGACCATAATCTACGAATCTGTAGTAGCCGTGGCGTGATGGTTAGTGCGATGGACTGTCATGCCGGAGGTCTAAGGTTCGATCCCCAGTCTCACCACCTATTTATTTAAAAGAAAAAACGGCTACTGCCTCTTGCGAGGAATTGACAAATCCTCCAAGAGTATCTCCTGTCACAGAAAAGTGCCGCTCGTTAGCCGTTCGGATTCGGCAATAAACTGTAGGTCCCCTCCATTCCTGCAGACACGCACAAAGGAATGGTTGAGAGTTGTAAGTCACTAGGCCCTAGTTCTTCATGAGCTGTTGTGCCATCAAATTTATTTATTTTATAATCTACGAACAAACACCCTGTTTGAAGCATTTATCGCTGAAGTATACGTTCGTAACGTTTGTAGCAAGATGGTATAAAACAGCAGCATTGCATGCATATTAGCATCAAAATTTCGCCAGAACCCAACTTCTGGGCCAGAAGTTACATGGTTTTATACCAATTCCAATTGGATTTAAGCACTTGATGCATGAAATATCCCAATTTGAAGTATTCTTATTGGATGATGCATGGAATGGTGTCAGTTGTTACATGGGAAATATCCCAACTTGAAGTATTCGTATTGGTTGATGCATGGTATTGTGGCAGATGTTACATCGATATATGCCAATTCTAATTGGATTTAAGTACTTGGTGTATGGAATTGTGTCATAGGAAATATCCCAAGTGCAATTTTCTTACTGGATTTCTGTCCTGGATTGTTGGTGTTTACCAATTATTCTCTTGCTGGATGTTAGTAAAATGTTTCCCATCAAATGAAAATTGTATAAGAATTTACCAACTAAAATGCAGTTGGTTTATTTGTTTATAAGATTTTCTACTTTAATTTTTTTATAATGAAGAGTGGAGTCATTAAAAAAATATACTTTTTGATTTGATAATAAAAACATTTTAGACGATTTAGTATGATGTTAAAGCATTTTTGGTATGATGCTTGGCTAAAAACAGGATTAAACATATTTTAAACGAGTTAGCATCATATTATCTTTTTAACATTTTACTAAAGTTAAAATCTCCAAATGCCTATTTTCTCTTTTTAGTATCATACTAAATCCAAATGTCACTTTGGCAGCTACAACTGCAAAAATGTGTTCAACTGTTACTGTTTTAGGCATGTTCAGCTAGAGTTTCTTAAGAAAATACGGTTTATTATGTTAGTAGTTAGAAAATGTTTAAAACTAAAAATATTTTAGTAAAGAGCTTTAAAGTTAGAAAATTCTTAAGTAGTATCATCCTAATATCTTAACATCAGGCTGTTTAAAATTTTGCGCCATTTATTTTATTTAATATCAGGTTTACAATTTTTTTAAATTACAAATAATTTAATTCTGAAACAATCCTGTTAACATTTTGATCAAGTGGATTAAATTCAATAATTTATTGTTGCGGCTTCCGGGCCGGAGCATTGGTATTCAATTGCTTCAAATGACCGGGGCACTTCAGTCGTTGCTCTTTGGGTTTAACTTACCCTTCTTTTCTAGATCAGTCTTGTACCTATTGCTACACCCCGTATAGTTTTCTGTTCTCGTCCAATTTTCTGATAATCAGTTGCTCGAGGGAGAGTTTCGATCTCTGTCCTAACGCCTGCATCATGTTTGGGCAGCGTTCAATTTGATGGATTGTAATGGATCTATTTTAAATTGTACGTCATACATAAACAAAACAAATAGAAGTTTTTTACTAACCTAACAAACTCTACAATAAAATTGGCACTGTCTTAAAAAAAAAAAAAACATCTATGTACTAGTAAGTATGTATTTCCATTCCTGTATTCGCGAATTATTTCTTAGCTCACAAGGAAGAAAGATATTTATTTTAAGCAAGCACATTCAATCTCTCAATCTTCACGTCTCTCATGATTAAGCAATTACCCTAATGCCTTGCACGATGTCACCTTAGCTAAGCGCACTAACATAGACTGCAACTTCCACCAAATGGATGGCTAACTTTGAACATTACTCTCCAGTTCTTGCTCCCTGGTCACCTTTCTGCAGAACTTGTTGCGTATAAAGAGAGGCATGCTGCGGTGCACCGGATCAACTACACTATGTTATATATGTATATATAACACAGAATCTCTGCACAGAATGAACGGACAACGACAGACATATATCGTGCAACGCTGCGCTGTCCTTTCCGCAGATGTCTGAATTTATTATTTACGAAAATGACACTTGACTCTCACCTTCTGTTGCTGTTGGTGTTTTGTTTGTCTGACGTGATCCTCCCCAGATACTTAACGCATAATTTTTAACTCTATTAGGTCCATAGACAAAGCTCCCAGCTTGCGCGCCTGAGCTTGAGCACACTCTTCTGATGGAATGGAGTAGAGTTGGTATATATTCTGTGCGGCTAAGAGATGTGGTCAGCCGTCATATCACCAACGTGATCAAGGCTACCCTCGAAGTGACTCTGAGGGAAGATACGTCCAATGTATAGTATTTTTATAGTTTGGGGACCGAATATATCTACCTATCTTATCTTGTATTGATGATGTCTTGTTTTTAAGAAACGTGTTTGCGATGATTTTTCGTTGATATAAAACCACCTCGAAGAACGTAGAAGAAGAAAAGACAAAGTTGGTATCATTTCTGGTTGTTATACTGTCCAACTGTCAGCGTAGCTTAACCTACATTTTGACATTTCTCATCTGTCGGAAGTGCTGGGTCTAATACACAAAAAAAAAAACATAAGAAACACAAAAATATTGGATCTCATCAAGTGCAATAAGATAAGATGAGACAGAATTGTCGATAAGACTATGGTCTATGTCAGTTATACATTTACTTATGAAAAGTTCTTGGAAAATAGTGATATGCAACTTTATAAATGAATACAATAAGATATCTTAAAACTAGTATTAATTTAGAATGTTATTTTTAAGTTTCGCAAACAGAATGCTCGCAAGACACTTCCACGCAAGCACCATGTCCGCAACGACACATCCTCACAAACAATATGTTGTCAGCGACTAATGATCTCAAGCATATACACGTATCCAAAAGTATTTTCGCTGGGAGTTTGACATGAAAACAAAGACGTTGAACAGCAAACATAATTTTGGTGGCAGTAATTTGTAATTGGTCAGTTCTTATTGTGTACGTAGGAATTCACAAAAAATATTGATGGGTTCAGAGAAAGAGAAACATTATAGATAAATAGACTGCAGTGCGGGTTCAGAGAAAGAGAAACATTATAGATAAATAGACTGCAGTGCGAGGTTCAAATATACGTATATTCAAAATAGGATTTAAAAAATGAGGGAAGTGGGCTGTAATCTTGGGAAAAATATCATAAAGTACCTACATATTAAAACGTTTTTGCCGATATGTTAAGGGTAGAAAATTGAGCTTATTTGATCGTGATATTTGTGTATGTATCTACTTACTTGCTTACTTTAGATGGCGCTCACAGCCCAGGATGGACTACGGCCTCAACCAACAAGCCCCTCCAGCCAGCTCGGTCCCTAGCTATAGCTGCCTCCAGTTACGCACTCCAAGTTGGTTGAGGTCGTTCTCCACTTGTGTGCGCCACCTGAGGTGGGGTATTCCTCTGCTGCGCAGACCGTCGGGGGTAGATTCGAAGACTCGTCGGGCTGGTGCGTTGGTGTCCATACGCTCCACGTGTCCCAGCCATCTTAGCCGTTGTATTTAAAGCTTTTTGACCAGGTCGACGTCGCTGTAAAGCCCGTTAAGCTCGTTCTTGAATCCTCTCCTCCATACTCCATCGATACATACTGGACCGAAGATCACCCGAAGAATCTTCCTTTCAAAGCACCCAAGTAGATTCTCATCCGTTTTTGTCAGGGTCCATGCTTCTGCCCCATACAGCAGGACCGGGATGATAAGGGTCTTATATAAGGTCTCCTTGGTTCTTTGAGAGAGGGCTTTTTTACTCAAATGCCTTCTTAGCCCGAAGAAACAGCGATTGGCAAGAGTAATTCTTCGTTTAATCTCTGCGCTGATGTCATTTTGCGATGTTATAGTGGAGCCCAGGTAGACAAAGTCTTTGACGACTTCGAAGTTGTATCTATCCATCGTGACGTTCTGCCCGAGTCGACGATGTTGAGATTCCTTTCTTGATGATAGCATATACTTCGTCTTGTCCTCATTAACATCAGCCAAACCCATTTTCGCCGCCTCCGATTTAATACTTGCAAACGCACCGGTAACAGCTCGCTTCGTTCTTCCAATGATGTCAATATCATTTGCATAAGCAATTAGTTGAACGGACTTTTGAAAAATTGTACCACTGTTGTTGACTTGCGAGTTGCGTACAATTGCTTCAAGTACGATGTTAAAGAGGTTGCATGATAACGCGTCGCCTTGTCTCAAACCTTTCTCAACATCAAGGGTTCGGTGGTGTTCTTGCCGACTTTGACGGAGCAGCGAGATTTCTCCATCGTCATCCTGCACAAGCGGACGAGTTTGGCAGGGATGCCGAGATGCGCCAGGGCTCTGTATAACTCGTCTCTGTCTACGCTATCATATGCGACTTTGAAATAGATAAAAAGGTGGTGTGTATCGATTTGAAACTCCTGGGTTTTTCCCAAAAACTGTCGGAGTGTGAACATTTGATCGACGGTTGATTTGCCGGGCCTAAAACCACACTGATAGGGGCCGATCAGATTGTTGACGATCATACAGTACAGATGACAAGATTTTGTATGCGACGTTGAGGAGACTGATACCTCTGTAGTTGGAAAAGGTCAGAGCATCTCCTTTCTTGTGGATAGGGCACACTATACCGAGGTTCCATTCATCGGGCATACTTTCCTACGACCAAATTTTTGAGATGAGCTGGTGTATACTCCCTACCAAGTCATCTCCCCCTGCTTTGAATAGCTCGGCTGGCAGGCCATCCGCACCAGCAGCCTTGTACGTTTTAAGCTTGGCTATCGCTAACCGCACTTCATTTGGGTCGGGTGGACGGAAATTTTGACCATCATCCTCCAGGTTGAATGGAGTGTTCTGTCTTACAGCGGAATTTTGGCCATCTTCACCGTTAAGCAGTCTTGAAAAGTGTTGTTTCCAGATCCTCAGCACCGATTGTGTGTCTACCACCATATTCCCACTCTCGTCTTGGCACGCTTCCGTTCTGGCCTTGTAACCCTGGGTAGTTTGCCTCACCCTTCGGTAGAACTTTCGAACATCCCCCCTGCCGCTATAGTCCTCAATAGACTCGACCGCCCGCTTCGCATGCTCTCTCTTTTTCCTCCTGAGAAGTTTGCGTTCCTCCCTTCGCTTTTGCCCGTAGAGCTCCAGGGCTGCTCTCTCAGCAGCTCTGGTTCTAGTCTCAGCCTTGCTTGGTAGGCCTCGTTCTTTGCTTCATGCGCCAGTCTGCATTCTTCATCGAACCAGGGGTTTCGTTGTGGTGGCCTAGTGAAACCCAGCACATCAGTAGCGGCACTTTTGATGGCATTTTGGCAGTGCTTCCACTGGTCCCTACAAATTATGCTTGTGGCTGGCTTGTAGAGAGTTTAAGAAAGACGTGGTCTGCAAAAGTCCTGGCTTTCTCTTGCGATTTTAGCTTCGCGACGTTAAATCGTTTTACAGCATTCGCTCGTCGTTGTGGCGTCATGGATATACGCATACGTACTTGCGCTACCACCAGGTAGTGATCCGAGTCTATGGTGGCACCTCGGAACGTTCGGACATCCAGGATACTGGAAGCATTTTTGGCGTCTATCGCAACATGATCAATCTGGTTGACGGTTTGTTGATCCATATCCGATGCTTGTTGTTGTTTCGGAACCGAAATTTTTTTTACGTGGTAGAGAAGTCACCCCGACGCACAACCCCCTAGCCTGGAGGACCAGATCCTTATTATAACTCCAAGGACGGGGAGCCGGATAAACCGTTCCTTATAGGCCTGAGCTACTAATACGTCGTAGTAGCCCATATAAGGTTTTCACTAAGTAGTTCAACCTGACTGGAACTGTAGACGCCATCGTTGATTCCATCTGGGGAATTCTTCCGCTGCCGCCTGGATAAAGGAGAAGTGCCTTAGTGGGAACACTCCCCCCGTGCCTTAGTGGGAACACTCCCCCCGTGCCTTAGTGGGAACACTCCCCCCCCCCCCCTCTCTCATTTGCTGCCGCCTAAACCGTCCACAGGGATTGGAACCCCATCTTCAGTGAAGGTACTAGACACCCGACGTTCACCACGGGGAGGTCGAGAGTAGGAGTTGATAGACAGGGGTAGATAGAGGACACTTATCTACCCATTTGAACGTCGTATGTACCTACTTACCATTACTTTATTTTTGTATTTCTAAATGAATTTGAAAAGGCATGCGTCATGAACCGAACCAGCTTGATCTGCATAACATGCAGTCAATGAAAATCAGTTTCTCGTTGCAAACTTTACTTGCAGCAGAATAGAATGCAACTTTTTTCTATTGAAATAAGAATTCGGTGATTCTTTTGGTTTTGCAATTGGTATTGGTATACCATCAATGCAACCAATAACACCTAGGAAAGAAAAATAAAGTTGAAATTTGTTTTATATCATATTTTGATTTGTAATAAACACTTGCTGCCTTATTCATAAACAAAAAATGGTTATTTCAGCTCTCGTGTTCAGGGAAACTACACCATGGAATAACAATTTTCCGGACTCAAATGGAGCAGTAAGCAATTGCCTTTATATTGAGTCCGGAAAATTCTTATTCCATGGTGTAGTTTCCCTGAACACGAGAGCTGAAATAACCAATTTTTGTTTATGAATAAGGCAGTTGGAAATCGGCTCTTTTCTTTAAAAGAAGACGCATTACGTTTTGCTTGCCAACAGCTGACCAGCATGTTCTTTTACATAGGTATCCCAAATCGATCTGCAACAGATCTATATCACTCATCATTATCGTTACATACATACTAGCTGACCCGGCGAACTTTTTTCCGCCCAAAAAAGTATATATTTTCTTGTCGAAATTATGAATTCTCGGTTCTGTTGTATGTATACCTGGTTCATTACCAATCCAAAAATGCAAATCGGACCATGTTTATGCTGGATTTACATGTATCTTCATGCAAGTTCTGCAAAAAATAAGGGATACAAAATATAAAATGCGTGTTTGTTGGATAGAGAGAGAAGAACAAAATGCAGAGATCTTGATTATAGGAACGCAGACGAAGATTATAACGAAGACGAACATGTTCATCTTCATGGTGGTGCTCTTTCACACATTCGGTTTTTTGGTATCACTCTATCCCGCTCTACTTTTCTTGATGTTTGCAGATGAAGATACATGTAAATCCATCATTACACAAAAAAAAAAAAACAATTTTTGATAATTATACATATTGCTTTAACATACATAGTTCTATTTACAATGTAGGTTTTCTATCAAAATATAAACATTATGTTGTTTTAATACTTATTTACATTAAAAGTTAACATCAGGTCTTCGGCCCCAGCTCCGGCGCCGCCAATGTCCTTAACGCATTATACAATATTCAACTAAGAAAAATCATTAAATTATATTCAATAAAATAGATTTTATAATTTATACGATTAGGTATATACATACGTAATATTTGAATAACCAATTTTGTACTATTTGCATCACGTTCAATTAAAGCGATTTTATACATTACCTAAAATAAAAAAGTAAACTTTCTTTTGTGTAGACTCGTCGATAGATATGAATTATAGGAAACAAACAACAGACGCAGACGTAAGTTTACGCAACTTCAAAATTCAAATACAATAATATTATAAAACACTCTCTTGATCTACTAAAATTGTTAAATAAATTATTTTGATTGTGTGTGAAAATTTGCATCTAGTTTCTTGTTATTGCAGAACAAAGATTGAGTTATGTTTAAACATATTATAGATATCACAGATACATTTAAATTTCGTATCGTTTTATGGCCTCCTTTACTTTGAGTTCATAATATTGTAGGAGTTATTGTTTTAGTAATTTAAGAAATGAGTTTCATGCTAATTTACATATAATTTTTATAATTAAATTTTTTAGATTTTAGGTATTAATGTAAAATCTTCGAAATTCTTCGCAATTTGAACCACATGAACAAGTAAGTGCGTATTTTAATTGTTTTGATAATCAAATAAAGAGCGTAGGTATATTTCCTTGACCATTTGCAGAATTTTGGATTACCTATTGAATATAAGGTTTAGAATTTCGGCATATACCAAACATGTGAGGCTAAGGTCTATAAAAAATAAAAATTTACAGATTTCACTCATAGAGTAACCATGGGGACATTGAAAATGACTTTATTTTGCTAGATAAACAAAAAATATGACTAATCTTTACAATTACAAATTAATTAAAACGTAATAAGCTGTTTCAAACACCATTATACGTTTTGAAGTTTCTAGGTGTAGGTATTTAATGTCACTTTCCATTTGGCAAAAAATAAATCTTGTTAATTTTCTTTAACTAACCCCATCATACTTTTCTATTCAACCAAAAAAATCGTTTTTTTTTAAATCTGATATCAAAACTCACTTACCTATTAGGGCACCCTAAAAACAGTTTTAAGCGCTTATAATTATGCCCTTAAAAATCAATTACATATATGCCCTTAACAAGTAATTATATGTAAAAAAAAAAAAACATTATATGCCCTAAAAATATGCTCAATATTGCTTGTAAAATTATATTCTATGTATAGTAGGTATGTATACCTATGTAATGTATTTTAAAAAACTGCACTAAAAAGAACGACATAAATATACACATTAGCATAATCATTTGAAACCATAACTAGAATTTTGTGCTCTTTTTGTGCTATGTTTGTATGAAAGTTTCGATTTTTGCTAGCATAGTTTTTGTTTTATGTAAATCTATGCTACCTTAATATTAAGCTAGCAAAACTTCTAAACCGCTTATCATAATCAGATGAAATAAAAACTAAAATTTTGTGCTCTTTTCGTACTATTTTGTGCGGAAGTCCCATAGCATAGTTTTTTTTTTTATCCAAAGTTATGCTACCCATATAAAGCTAGCAAAACATAAAATAAAAACTATGCTAGCACAAAAATCGGAACTGCCCACAATTATAGCACAAAAATAGCACCAAATTTTAGTTTTTCTTTCAATTGATTATGCTGGGCGGTTTAGAAGTTTTGCTAGCTTAATATTAAGGTAGCATAGATTTACATAAAACAAAAACTATGCTAGCACAAAAATCGAGACTTCCACACATAAATAGCACAAAATTTTAGTTATGGTTTTAATTGATTATACTTATGTGTATATGCTAGCTTTATACCACGTTAAATCTAAAAACAAAACAAAAATATGTAGTGTACAAGTGAGATTGTCGAACATAACGTCAATTTACTGGGGCTTAAAGCCATTAAAACCTATTTGAAATATAGGTAAAAAACAAATTTTACACGAGTGAGTCCCACAAGCTTGCTCTCGTGGCTAACAAAAATTTTGGTACCTTTCAACGAAAGAAATGTTAAAAAGTCAGAACTACTGGGAACATGATTTTTTTTACTTTTGCGTTAATATTTTCTAAATTTTCAAAAGCTATCTATACCTATTGTTTAAGCCGTGTGCGAATTGGATTAAAATCGCGTTAAATTTTATCCGAAGATTAATTTAATTTTTGACACTAGTAAGGATAAAATTTATTCGAAATTTTAATTCAATTCACACACGGCCTTAAAATATTAAGAAGCACTATATTACAAAATTGAATAAAATCGTTCGAGTCGATTTAACCAACTCAAAAAGAGGTTAATTTAAAAAAAACAAAAACTCAAACCCAAATTTCTTTAATGCCAATTTTTTCGCCATAACCTGAAGTTATGTTTTATTATTTATTGAATAAACATTAGAAGATACTGTACAAGTTATGATTTTAATGAAAAATATACAAAAATATGGCAAAATATGCACGTTAAACGTAAATGTACAAAAAATATGCATTTTCGACGAAACATGACGCTTAAAACACAGTGGCCTTACCAATAATCAAATTTAGTTGATTTAAATATTGCAGTGAAATTAATCTTAACGTTACATTATATTCTCAATTTTTTGAAGTCAGTTGAATTGTTAAATATACCTATTATGGTTCATTATTTATAGCCCACGTAAATATTTAGGTTTATTATTTAGAGCCCATTCAATTATGATCCATTTTACTGAAATATTTAAGTCGTAACTAAATTTGATTTAGTAGAGCCCAGTATTTCTTATAAAATTGATTTCTAATCTAATCTCGTCTTAATAGTGTTGCTAGAAAAAAATATGCTCTGGCATATATTTGGTTGTCCTACATATTACATAGATACATCGATTTCAAGCAAGCTCTACTCCTGCTTGCACACTCAACTGCATCACTGGCCTTTCTCATAAGACCGCATTGTATTCTGTATGGAATAAAAATAAATACCTAACATTTTCATTTTCACAAAATCGCAACCTACCTACCTCCATAACTATGTCGATGCATACACACATATACAACATACAAAAATCTGGCAGAAACCCCCCTTTTGTTGATTGCCTTGTCTGTTCATTTGTCTTCTTCTGAATACCTTGTTGTTGTTTTTTTTTCTCTTTTTGAATATACCTTATGACCATTCTCCACTGAAGCTTGCCTGTTGACGACGAACAATACTTTTCTTTCTTCGTTTTTTCCCCGTATACCAATTGCCTTCGCCTGCTGTAATTCATCGCTTGTGTTCGTTTGTTTATTTTTATCATTCTAGTAATGTTTTAGTAACACCAACCAAAAATTTGATAGTTGTCCCCCTATACGCTGGAGTTCATTTTTCATATTCTAAATTCATGTGTTCATTTCAATCATTTCGGTCATTTCTTTAGTAACACCAACCAAAAATTTCGTTGTGATGCCCCTATACGCTGAAGTTCATTTTTTATTTATTGAATTTATTTAATTTATTTCATTTAATCATTTTGGTAACACCACAACTCTCTCAAAACGATCCTATAAACATTTTCAATGTTAAAATAATAAATTTAGTGGCACAACAGATCATGAAGTACTAGGGCCTAGTGACTTACAACCCTTAACCATTCCCGTGTGCTTGTCTGCAAGAATAGAGGGGACCTACAGTTTATTGCCAGATCCAAATGGCTAAGGTAAGGGGCACTTTTCCATGACAGAAAGAGGATTTGTCGCTTCCTCGCAAGAGGCAGTAGCCCTGAAAAACACTTTTTGTGTTTGGGTGGCAGGGGCTGGGAATCGAACCCAGAACTCCGGCGTGACAATCCAACGCAGTAACCATTACGCTAAAGGCTATTACTGAGACCCTGTGTTAATACATGTTATTTGTAATCATAATTTAACTAAGACATTTCGGAACAGATCCTACCATTTTATTTGTAAAGCTAATCCCAAATCCTATTCGGATCCTATATTTCCCATCCTTATTGAGATGAGAAACAAAATATTAGAACTAATGTCCCATTAGAAATGGAGCTTTATATCAGGTAATTAAAACCTTCTATACTGGAGTATCTGGTTACCTGTTACTACAGCAATTGAACCTTACTGTGGCACGGGAGAGTTCTATTTAACTATAAAAATAATCAAACAATATTTCTCACCACAAACTTCAATATAAATCAAAACATTCGTGAAGTCTTTCAATACTAAAAGGTATAGTTTTTTTTTTATAAAATTATGATTTCCTTTTAAGTCTTAAAATAGACTGAAATAGGCCGTTTAAATAAAATATGAAAAAAAAAAAAAAATATTTATGTGATAACTCGATAATACCACAACGCAATCTTCACTTTTTTCGATCTCATATTTAATTCAATATAATCGAGCACACAATGATATACACAAAAAATATACTTAAAAAAGGGGAAAACTTCAAAAGAAAACCAAATAGTGTATCTTTTAAAATACACCTCATCCACTTCAAGTTTCGAATAAATCATCTTGAAATCCAGTAAAGGAACACCAAGAAATCTAAATACGTGATGAGGTCGTATGAAAAGTTCAAAACACTTCTTTACAATTATAAAAAATACTCATATAAAAAAAAATAGCTACTAAAATCCCAAAAAATTTTTCTTTTACCTGATGTTTCGGATTAAGAAAGACAAATTTTTAATTGTTTTTAATTGAATTTTTTAAATCAATGAAATTTTACTTCCGCCCTACCTGTTACCACCGCTGCCCTACCTTAAATTCAAATCTAGCTACGGCCCTGTATAGGTAACGAAATAATGTTCAAGTGTTATACTTTAACATATCAAGTTAAAGCTTTCAAAAAAGAAAAATACTGGTGGCAATTATATCCAACTCATCAAAATGAAATTTTTGAGCTAGCATTGCATTTGTGTGAATAAAAGAAAAACTATCAATTGGAAAAATACCAGACAATATTTAGGAGTGAATGAGCTATTACGTGGTCTTGTTATTTTATCAGATTAATTGAAAATGAGATTTGTTAGTGTCGGTTTTCTTCAGAACCAACGATTATGTACGCATCTTTTTCCTTTAAAATGTAGAACAACCTGAAGTGAGAGCTCATAATAATTAACCGATGAGAAACAATTTTTACTAAATTATAATAAAAATAACAGTTAAAACTTGTTTTAAAAAATCATTAATTGAATTTTTCACAATTTGCCAAAAGCAGTTGTGGACTTACATATAATCTAAATATTGGCTCACTTAATTCGGGACTTTAGACCCATCAGTGTAATTTAAAAGTCCACATTTGATTTGTGGACTTGTACTTGTTTGTAACCCACCAAAGTAAGTAATAGTGGACTACTCTCAGCGACAAGCAGATGTTGCCTGTGAGTGGGTATAATTATTTTGTTCTAATTTTATCTGTGTTATAGACTGCCCTGTTGAATGGCAAAATTTTCATAAATTTAGAAAAAGTTCTTTGACCCCCTGAGCAAAACAGAGTAGCAGCTACGGCACTGTGGACACAGACACAATTATTGTACTCAATTCTTCTATTCAGTTACTTATTTTACCAAATTTTCCATTTAAACGACGACGCACGAATGACTGATTTCCCGTATAGAGTTAGTCTGTGCAAGTCCTTATAGTGCAATGCTAAAGCCCAAAACAGATGTGCAGCTTTTTCCCATGCAGCGAAATTAAAAAATAGAGATATCGTGCAGCAAAGGCTGCATGTAGAGCCTGGAATATGTCAGCTCTCATAAGAACCTATGTACATTTATTTTCGCTGCATTGGAAAAAGCTGTACATCTGTTTCGGCATAAGTCAATTAAATTAAAATGCAAGAAAGTGGATTTAAAAAGAAGTGGAATTCGGGAAATTAGTGTTAAAAAAAAATCTACCCATTTGGTACAATAAAGAAAAATGAAAAGAAATCTTGGAGCTTTGTCTGTCCACGGAGGATTTCTTTGGTTTGTGAAATTCAAAAATTAGTGCAAAAAAAAAAAATAAATGAAGTTGAGTTTGTTGTTTTATTTTGTTGAATCAGTTTTATTTTAATTTTATATTGGTGCTAAAATCCACAAGAAATATCTAGGAAACAAAACCCAAAGCTTTTGTTTTCACTTCCAAAAGACGTTATTTCCTTTTATTTTGCGAAATAACACTCACGGGCTTTATTTCCATGGGTATTACTGCACCATTTTCAGTGTTAAAATTTACACGTTTCCCACTCTGATGATAAATGTATGTATGGTCATGTTATTTATACGTAAAAAACGAGCATTTTTGAGATAGCAATATCTTCAGATCTGTAGCAAGAAAAATTTCAAACGGTTTTTGGTTAGGTATAATAATTGGGTTATCTACAAGTTTCATATAAAATCAATTTTCGGTAGCGTTTACCGTTAAAAAATATAAAAAAAAAAACAAAGGTACTGTTTTACAAGGATTGATAGTCTTTCAAATTTCATGTGCGAAAGTATTCCATAAAATTTCAAATGTAATATATTTACTCTCCCGATGGAATTTGATTCCACATTGAAAAGTATAGGTAACTGATTCCCAATTAAAACGAAAGCAGGAGCAAACATTATATCATTCGTTATACAGTCAAACCTGCTTTAAACGAAAAACCCGCTTAAGTAAATAACTGAGCTAAGCCCCGTGCATTTTTCAATAAATTTTCCACAATTACTGCTTTACTGAAACCTGCTTAAGTGAAAAACCTCTGCAAAAAATATTCCTTTGAAATCTTTTTTATAGTAGAAAACTCTAAAAAAAAAAAAAAAAAATTTGGTGGCACAACGGCTCATGAAGAACCAGGGCCTAGTGACTCACAACTCTTAACCATTCCTGTGTGCGTGTCCGCAGGAATGGACAGGACCTACAGTTTATTGCCGAATGCGAAGGGCTGGTGAGTGGCACTTTTCTATGGCAAGAGATATACATACTCTTGAAGGATTTTTCACTTCCTGGCAAGAGGCAGTAGACCGGAAAAAAACTTAAGGTGGAAGCGACTGGTATATTGAACCCAGGCCCCTGGCATGACAGTCCATCGCACTAACTAAAAAAATATGGACACTACTACAAAACCAAATAAAACAAAAAGTACTGGGAAGGATTTAACTAGGCGATTTCTTCGTTATTGCTTTGTTAATAAATAAATAATTTTTGTATTATAAACTTATTCTTCTTGTAACTGGGATCCGCTTAGCAAAAAGGTTTTGTTTTTTGCTAACTGCTCGAGTGAAACTTTTTTTCAGCTATCCGAACTTCGCTCAAGTGAAACATTATTTCAGTTATCCGAGGTTCGCTTAATTTGAAACACCCGGACCCGCTTAAAGGCCTTCCACACTATCCCGCTGAGTATTAATACATGTCAAAAAAGTGGGAAGTAAATCCTGTAATAGTGTGGAAACAAAATATGAAATTTCATCCAACACGACCCTGACAGCTATATCACACAATTTGACACGTGTAAATACACGGAAATTTTTAGGATCGGTTCTAAAATCATCACACATTCTATCCCACTTGGTTTGAGGTTATGGTAAATTGATTTTTTCGATGCAAGTGTGGAAGCAAAATATGAAAATGGTTTTCTTCACACAAATTTGACAGTCGTAAGCTCGTAAGTAATTCTATCACACTTTTTTTTGACATTTATTAATATTCGATGGGATAGTGTGGAAGGGCTATTAAGTGAAATAATAACCGCGATTTTTTTGTCATTTCACTTAAGCGGGTCCCATGTACAGTGCATGCAAAATACATAATGATTTTAGCGTACATACATGCATACATTTTAATTTCAGGCACCATTTTATATACCCAGTAAATTCTTTTTCGATTAAACCATCAGGATTGATTTTTCTAAGATTCCATAACTTGCCCTAATGCTAAGTTTAAATGGAGACACTTTATCCGAATATATTACTAACAGCAAGGGAAAGGGTGTTATATTGTTGATTGGCGGTCGGGATCTTCGATGATCCTCATTAGCCCGACTGCGCACGTTTTTGATTATTAAAATGTTTTTTTTTTTTTTCATTTCAATTTATTTTCATATGTTTGTTTTGTTTTTTGGGGTTTTCTATTTGTGGTTTTTTGAATGAGTCTCTCTTTTTTTTTTGTATATTTGGAGAAAATGAAAAAGTTGCATATCAATGAAGAAGGTTTCATTGAGTCAAACACTGCCATAATAAATCAGCACAAATACGATGATGAAGCTGCTATACGATTGCGATGCCGATGATCGTGCTTCCCCTGCAATGAATCCTGCTCCTGGTGTTTTTTGTTTAATTTTCTTCTGGGATAAGGTTGGAACTCCCTCACGTATTCCTATCCATAATAGTGCACATGTGCGACCAATCAAACGATAACATTCATCATTTTCAGGTCGCATGCATGAGAAGATGAGCAATGTCTTCAGTTCACCATATAATATCGCCACTGTTGCTGCTGCCGGCACAGACCTTAAGATGGATCTTGAGCATGTGCTTCTACCGTTTTCAGCGGGATGAAAAGAAGTTTCCCCATCATAGGAAAAGGGATTCCATGGAAGAAATAAAAACATTCAATTTATTAGTGCAGCGCACAGCGACAACGGAACGGTCCTACACAAAGTCTTTATAGGTGAGACGTATATATACGAGGTAGCTTCACTCCAGCTTGTGTGCAGTTATGATTATGAAATCCAATGATTGTCATAACTCACGATTTTCTCGTGTAAATAGATTTCTCTCTTTTTTTTTCGGGATATATTATTACCGTTGCAGAGGATCATAATTTACACTGCGGCATCGGCATAATTAAAAATACGAAGGGATTTTGTGATCTACAGCAGATTTTGTTTCCTCGATGATTTTCTTTTTGTGGCGCTGCTGGCTGGCGGGTTTCACTCAGTGCTGAGAATGAGACTGTTAGTCCTATAGGTATACATATATTGTGTATGATTTCACCTTAAGAAAGCATTCTGTCATGTGGTGTTTTCAATTCCAATTGGAATATGATGATAAGGGTGAGACAAGACACCTATTTTCGCCATTTTGTGGGAAATTTTCGTTTGTTCCCAGGATTGTCAAATTTGGGAATTCTTATTAATTTGAATATTTTTGTGGTTATACAACCCAAATGGATTGCAGTTGGAGGTGTCAATTCTAATATGATTTTAGGTGAGATTACTTCGGTTGCCCGTGAGAAATATGTATAAATAGATCGGTATGAATTATTTCTGTTCTTTTTTTGGTTACTTCCTTCGACTCCAGCCAGAAATAACAAAACAAATGAGATCAACTCTTGGAGTTAAGAAGGGAGTCGGACAGAATCCTGAAACCCAGAATCCAGAAAACCCAAATTCCCGAAAATCCTAAATCCCCAAAAGGCAAAATTCCGTAACTAAAAATTGAAAAATATATGTATTTTCTTCAAATTATTTATTAAAAATTTGAAGAAAACACATATTGGGTGATATAAATAAAAAGGAGGACCTGCTCAAAATTCAACTTTTTTGGGCACGTGCTCCATTTGGTATGAATAAAATACTTGAGGAGGTGCTCAACAATTGGGCATCCGAATGTTTGATGAGCACCTTCTCAATGTAAGTACCTACTCAATTGCTTGGTATAAATAAACCGAAGCACGTACTCCTTCGAAAAGAGCACCTGCTTCCCATTTAAGAGTAGGCTCAATTGGTTGCTCAACAATAAAGCAAATAGCGATTTATTATTTTTAAAAATGGAAAATGATGATCTTCAATTTCACCGATGCTCCGACAAGTAGGACTGACAATATATGTACATAGATAAGTAATATTTTATACCTACGACTCCTAAATCAAATTTGAAAAATCACAATTTTATCCCTGAACCACTTCTAATAACTTAGAGAAAAACCTGTCAGTGTTCGATATTACGAAGCATTGCATTTACAGAAAAACCCTCCTACTAATATTTTGGTTATGCATTACCTAACTCCTAAAATTTGATGTAGTATATATTAGTTTTAAGTTTTTATTATTTAAAGCAAGAATTGACGTGTTTTTTCAACTAATATTTCAAGGGAAAACGACAAAAAAGTATTGAAACTATAGAAACGAAAATGAAAAATAATATGTCTGTTCCTTTACTTTGAAACTCTGTGATTTTCTGTGCATTTTACTGCCATTTTATTTTTTTTATATGAACTTTGACAACGTTGGACTGAAATTCACACAAATGAACAGAAAATCACAGAGTTTTAAAGTAAAGGAACATGGCTTTTAAAATAATTCATTACAGGCAGGAAGTTGGTTTGAGGTATGAGAGCACCTACTCCCTGTCAATAAGGAGATTCAGATTCAGATTTCTTTTATTGAACAAATGATACGTTGGCACAATAGGGTACCCACTTTTGTACATTGATTTTGTTTGTACATAATTAATAGTTGGTTGTCATTGTTGTTTACTTCTAAGGCCCATATCACGTATCGCTCGGAGTTGCTTGCCATCGCTCGCTATGCAATTTTCGGGTAACTTTTGGGTTCAGTAATTTTAATTGAAATGTTAAATTGACCTTGTATTTTGGATTTGTGACGATACAAAATTCGTTCCGTGAAAATAAAGGTTGTTTTTCGGGTTAAATGCCTCTCATTTGGCAAAAATTTTGGAAAATTTCCAAAAGTAGCTGGAAAAGTTGCTCGGAAACTGCCTAGTGGGCGAAAGTAAGCAATAAAAAGCCGGGAAAAAAGTTCCGCGAGCAACTCTAAGCAACAAAAAGTTGCGCAACTAAAAGTTGCCTAGAGGGCGCTCTCTCATAAAAGCTAATCTAATTGTATTGGGAGCAACAAAAAGTTGCCTAGTGGGCGATGGGCCGTCTTCTCTTCTTGGATTATTCAGGTCCGGTTGTAATTCTGGTTGTTAGGTGAGTAGGGATGGGGCTTATGGCCACGGTAGTAAGCTGACCCCGGGTCAGCGTAGAAGGAGATGTTATCTTCGTCGTTGATTGAAATCAGGTTCTTATCCAGAAGTTCCATTGTTGCAAGGTACCGCTGGTCGGGATATCTGAGTTCGTTAACTATTCCTCCTATCATGGGGTTTGGACGGTTGGCCATATTCTGCAAGCTTTGTTTGTGAATAAGGAGGTTCTAACTAGTTGGTATAAGATTTTACTTATTCAAAACGGGAGCAGGTGCTTTTGTTTTGAGTACCTCCTCCCATTCAAATGGAGCACCTGCGTACGTTCTCCGTTTTATTCATATCACCTAATGGCTGAAATTTTTATTGCGTGATTTTGGGTTTTCGGGATCTTGTGTTTTCTAGATTTTGGATTTTTGTAGGGCTGTGTCAATCGTGATTGATTCGGTCTTTGTGACCCGTTCATCAAAATGAACGATTGATTGCAATCACAGTAAACCGAAACAATCAATCATTTCAGTTTTTGAATAAATGACCGCCGACGCACGTAAGTATGTATGTTTCGTTCATTCCACTCATTCTCAATCACATTGACACCTGTCAAAATAATAGTGTTCCAGTGATCCCAGAGCGTCACATTTATTATTCGATACAGTGCTGTCTTGAAGGAAAGGCCAGCGATGCACTTGAGTATGTAAGTAGGAGTAAAGCTTGATTGAAATCGATATATGTAATGTGTAGGATAGAACAAAGATATGCCAGAGCATACATTTTTCTAGTAACACTATCAAAAGAGAGGTTAGAAATCCGTTTTATAAGAAATACTGTCTTTTAAGCGCCATTTTTTAGGCCATATTTTTACGTTTAACGTGAATATTTTGGCATATTTTTGTATATATATTTTTCCTAAATATTACAATTTGTTCAGTATCTTCTAATATTTATTCAATAAATAATACAGACGCGAATACGGTAGGCGTTACCAAAAATTTAAGCCTCGCCTCACCTCAGCTCAGGTTATGTCCAAAAAACTCTCATTACGGAAATTTGGGTTCGAGTTTTTTTCTTGAGAAAATTAACCCTTATTTTTTAGTTGGTTAAATCGGCTCGAATGATTTTATTTCAATTTTGTAATCATGTGCTTCTAAATATTTTAAACAATATTGATTTTGAATATTTACCTACTCAAAATAAAAAAAAACATGTTCCTAGTAATTCTGATTCTTTAACTTTTTTGTTCGTTGAAAGTTACCAAAATTTTTGTTAACGACGAGAACAAGCCCGTGCTACTCACTCGTGTAAATTTTGTTTACACCATTATAAAAAAAACATTCATGTAGGTACCTATTTCAAAAAGTTTTTAATGCCTTTTAGACCAAGCAAGTTGACTTTTTGTTTTTATGTTTGTGTCGTTCTTTTTAGTGAATTTTTTAAACATATTAGGTACATAGAATTTATTTTTACAAGCAATATTGAGCAAATTTTTAGGATATATTATTATCATTTTTCTTACGGCTATATTATTGACTTTCTTCAAAGCTAGTTTTACTTAAAAACTAGTTCTATAGGGTTTTCGAGTTTTAAGTTTCTCAAAAAAAAATATTGATTTGATTTAGATGTCAAACTATGTATGAATAATTTGATTTAGATGTCAAAGTAATACAAATTTATGAAAAACATAAAACTCGAAACCGCTATAGATCTAGTTTTTCGGTTAAACTAGTTCTGAAGAAAGTCAAGAATATGGCCGTTAGAGAATATAAGTACTTTTTTAGGGCATATAATTGATTTTTAAGGGTATAATAATTATAAGGACTTAAAATAGGTTTTACAGGGCATATTTTTGGTTGCCCTAATATACGAGTTTTGATCTCAGATAAAAAAACGATTTTTTGGTTGAATAGAAAAGTAAGATGGGGTTTGTTAAAAAAATTTATTTTTTGCCAAATTGAAAGTGAAATTAAATATGTACAGACACATAGGTGATTCTACAAACAATGGAATAAACTGGTGAATATTTCTGCGCGACATTGTTGGAAGCTTAAAGTAGAAAAAAGTAGTCATAGTATAGTAAATCGTTCGAACGCGGTTTACTTTGCTAAAAGCGGCCAGTCAAAAAAATAAAAAAATAACAATTTTAGGGACAATTTTTTGAAAAACGATGTACAGGGGACTGATTGTTTTTCCAGGGGACTGACAAAAAATAATCAAATTCCTCAATATTCCTCTAATTTTCTCTGAAATTTGACTCAAAGTTAATAATTTTTAAAGTATGTGAGCTCGAATTTCCATAATCATCATTATTATTATTTCCAGTTAATTTAGCAGGTATTCACTTATCCCCAAAAGGTAATGCGCTCGCATTCAAATTGATTAAAATTACAGAAAAAAATTCAACATAATTCTTCTTTCTTCACATTTTCTTTTCTGATCGAGAAAAATCACGATATGAAATATTAATTAAATAATTTTTTCTATTTAATCAATCTTAAATAAATTGTATTCTACTTTGGAAACATTCACAATGAATATGTATGAAAATACAAAATTTCTTAGTCCCCTGGGTCCTGGGTATTTCAGTACTTTTCTTGATTGAAAAGCCAGGGGACTGAGTATTTTCAGTTTTTGCGCAAAAAACATACATACTTAGCTTGTACTTTTACTTGAACTGATAAACAGAACGGTCAATCGACGACCTCTCGCACAAATGCCTTCTTCACAATCACAACTCACATAACAAACATAATCGAGTTGGTCACACGGTTTTATTTTAAAGCCTAGTACGCAGATCGGAAAAAATTTTTCTTTTCATACAAAATGTGTCCCAGGACAATTAATTTTGTCTTCAGTTTTTTTCCAGTCAGTACGCAGTTCACGCGCAAAATTGTGACATTTTTACCCGCTGTAGGGTGAAGTCTCCACTAAATTTTGCCAGGAAAAATAATGTTCGAAGCATTATTTTGCGGGAAAAATTTTGACAGGTCAATAATTTTGTACGATAAACACGATCAACTATTATTTATCGATAATTTTACAAAATGAAAAAAAAAGAAGAAAAACATTAAATTTGCGCGATTTTTCCATCGTTTTTGTAGAGATTAGAATTGTAGAGATAAAATTTGTCTTTTCCCGATATGCGTACTAGGCTTAAGGAGCATTGGACATTCGATCGATATTTTATCGATTTTTTTAAAAATTGTTTCAAAAGTCCAGGGGACTGATAGAAATGACATTTTTTTTTTAAATATATGTCATGTGTTCACTGTTCAGTTTGTTTCGGTTATATTGGACAGCCATACGATTTTTTATGAGTTTTTAAAAGTTGTTTTGTTCTTTTCAAAAGCCATACTCATTTGAGTATGTTAATGGGAATGGGTCTTTATTCTGTAGGTATTCCAAAATTGTGTATGACCAAAATTCTGTAAATGAATTGTAAATTCTGTATCAACTTATAATTCTGTGTTCCATTATTTTGTAAATCTATTATTCTGTATATTTCAAAATTCTGTATTTCAGAAGTTTTCTGTATGTATTTGTATTTATCGGAAAACTTCATAAAAATAAATTCTGTACGTGTTTCAGTTCACTATTCAGAAATATCTATCGGAAAACTTTGGATTTATATGCGCTGCTTACTTCATAACAAATAGGTACTCCTTTGAAATACTTGATTTTTATCAAAGTTAGGTTGCATCCGTCCACCGGATGTTTTCATTTTCATTATTTTTAACAAAAATCATTTGAAACTAGACTTCGGAAATTCGCATGCTAATATGCTGAATTTCATATAGCTAGATGATTTCTAGAACTCTAAATTTTATTGAGTCTTTGCCAACATGCCACGTGATAGATTTACAGGTTCAGATCTAAATTATATTCTACCCCGCACGAAAAAAATTAAAGATTCAGTTGAATCAACAAAATTCTATCACATTTACATATTCTTTAATATGGAGTAGATGCATTTTGTTTGTGCTTCACACTATGGATGTTGCCGTCGGATTTTTGCTGTCTTAAAAATAAAAACAAACAAGAAAAATGCTTTTAGTCTGGACAATGAACTTTGTGTTAAAAGTTAAAATGAAATGCAGATACCTACAGTGAATTTATTTTAAAATTGAACATGAACATCCCAATGTGTCTGGTCGATAAAATACATTCAATTTCAAGACTTGAAGATGGATCTAGAACAAATACATACATAATATCGATGTAGATTTCAAATAAGACACGAAATGATTTATCAGAGAATTTGTGGTACATAAGTACCTACAATATAGGGCAAGTTTTGCATTTGATTTGTTAGAAAAGTAAAAAATAGATTATTTAGTTTAAATGACTATCGCTATACGATGATAGTGAACAGGAAATTAGTGGGCTCATTAATTCTGTCTTTTTTTCTGCACAACAACCTTTCGGCCAACAACCTTAACCGCTAAAAGCCTTCCAAACTATCCCACTGAGTAAGTATGTACCTTTGTCAAAAAAGTGCAAAGTAAATCTATGTGTATTAGTGTGGAAACAAAATACGAAACTTCATCCCTCACGACTTGACAGCCAATTTTACACAATTTGACATTGTGTTAATACCTACACGAAAATTATTAAGATTGGTTCTAAAACCATCACACATTCTATACCTACCACTCGGAGTTTGAGGTTATGGTGAATTGATATTTTTTGTATGCAAGCGTGGAAGCAAAATATGAAAACATTTTCTTCGCACAAATTTGGCAGTCGTAAATTAGTAATTCTATTCCACTTTAATTTTGACATGTGTTAATTTATACTCGATGAGATAGTTTGGAAGGGCTTTAGTAAAACCTATCAACTAACAAGAGCCAGCAACGTCGAATAAATCGTTAGGATATACATACGTACGTTTTAAGGAGGATATACGTACCTTTCTCCTCATTCCCTCGATTTGCATGCGGGTAATCTGGTTGCATTTTCACCTGTGTTGCCTTTGTTTTAACATAATTTTCTTTTTTTTTTTATTTTTAGTTTTATTTCAAAACTAAAAGGTCTACTGGTTCAAACCGGAGTGTAAGATTTAGATTTATGGGCCTTAGTGTACGAATTTTGTTGTTCACTTGCTCAAGTTGCCCTAAAGAGAGGCGCACCTGGTAGAGGGTGATTTTTTAAAACATATTTTTCCCCAAACACGCAGAAATTACTAATTCATGACAAAAAATAATAAAAAAAAAAAAAATGGAAAAACTATCCGTATAGGAACACATACACACGTTATTTAAATTTTATTTCCCAATCATTAGGGGGGTGGGGGGTCACCACCAAAAGGGCTTTTCACCCTGACCCCAAATGTGTTTTAGAATTCTAGATATGTACATCTTCTCAAATTATATGTATTTTTTTCGTCCAGACACTTTGGAATTTTCATATTCAATTTTAAAATGAATTCAGGTATAGGTATCTGAATTGGATTTCAACTTTGTACACAAAGTTCACTGCCCAGACTGTATTTTTTTTATTCAGACCCTATATAAAAATCAGAATGCTACCATGCATGATGTCAAGCAGAAACAAATACAGTTATTTTTTTTAATAGAGTGTAAAACAGTGCTGTCGTTTTCCAAATTCCGAGGGTTAGCACTTGCCAGAAAATTTGGGGAGCATTTTTAAAAGTTGAGGAGCCACCAAAATTTCAAAATACTTCATTTAATAAAATGATTCCAAATGAAAAGAGACAAATACTTTTTCTATCGAAACATAACAATTTTTAATATTCATTTTTGCAAATGAGTTTGCACAATCAAAAGAAACAGAACGAGTCAATTTTTTTTTTAAGAATATAATTTTCTTATTTTTTGTTAACCAATTAAATATATTGATCCGATAACTTGTTTATCTAGTTTTAATGACATCATATTTTGTTGTTCTATAAATTTTCTTCCGAAGATTATCTGACTTTGAATAAAGAAAGACAACTTTAAATTTGGTAACTAAGTTTTTGAAATCTGAACTAATTTTTTACAAGAACTTTGTAGCCAATATATTTTTTTGGCACCTCAACGTTAGTTTAAAAAAAAAGTACAAAAAACGGCTTTTTTATAGACTTAAAAAAAATAATCGTAGGATTTAATTTGGACCACCAATTTTTTTTTTTTTTTTTAGATTTAAAATTGATCAATCGAAATGTTTTTCTTTACCGAATGATCGATCAAGTCGTACAAACAAATTAAAGAAATAAATTGTAAACATTGTGAAATCTTCATTTAAATAGAACAGGAAATAACAATTTTTGGCACAGTAAAATACGTCCACTTTCCACTAAGAAACAGATACAGCTCTTCAAAAAAAACACTAAAACATACCGTATAAAATTATGTTCCCTTAATTTTTTTACTAGTAAGTGCATAATAAATAAACATAATAGAAAACGAAAGACTTCTTTTGGGCATTATTTTAATTAATAAATAAATATCACTTTGTTAAATACTTTCATTGAGAGTTTGACATTTCGAGTAGTTCTTCATCATTATATCGCTTTCTGAAACCTTACAGTAATGTGCAATATTTGAAATTGAATATTTGAAACAGCGATGTGAAAAATAAAAATTTGTGTTCATAAAATGTAAGATAATCTTTTCACTTAAATCTTTAATGTGGTGAATTGGGGACTGGGGAGCCATTTTGAGATAAGGGTATTACAGTAGCCATTGCCGCAGCAAAGTAGCCAAATGCTCTTATAGTAGCCAAAACGACAGCAGTGGTGTGAAATGTTGCAGACGCATTGATTTTGAATTGGAATGAAACGTACGATTGAATACAGTAATATACGGATATGAGAAACACTAACGGCCATATTATTGACTTTCTTTAAAGCTAGTTTTATTAAAAAACTAGTTCAATTGGGGTTTCAAGTTTTAAATTTTTCAAAAAAAAATATTGATTTGATTTAGATGTCAAAATATGTATGAATATTTTGATTTAGATGTCAAAGTAATAAAAACTAGTGAAATACTTAAAACTCCAAACCTGAATAGAACTAGTTTTTGATCAAAACTAGCTTTAAGGAAAGCCAACAGTATGGCCGTAATAGTTTTTAGTTTAGTTTTAAGTTTTTATTGACCCCAAAATTTTAATTCTATTCACAACTTTCTTTGTAAGTTTATCTTAAGTCTTAAATTGGTTTGGCCGATGGCCATCTACCAGACTGAAATTTACATTTTAATTTTTATAAAAGTACATTACTAAAGAAAAAACTAATATAATGCTTTCAAAAATAAAATTTAACAATTTCGAATACAATTTTTTATAAATTAAAAAATTAAAAACTTTCACTGATTATATGTACATGTTCTGTATCGCGAGGCACTCAAACAATATTGGTATATGGTATAAAAGATCCCAACCTCGTTCTCCATTCATTAATTTTATGGTTTCCTCTTAACACTAATAAAAAAACTCGCTTATAAGAAACGCAATTTAGGCCGATTTTATTCACTCAAAGTTGAACATAACTTGAAGATTTTTATTCTCAACTTGTGAATTTATTTTTATTCACACAAACTTGACATTTTTTACTTTCGATTTTCAACTCTACAGTTGATTTACTTTAGATTTTTTCAACTTCCGGAAAAAGTAGAAGTTGACCGAGCAAACTTGAGAGTTTACATAAAAATGTTGTTTTGTCATTTAAAATTTTGTTATAAAAACAGATTACACGAACAACAATGCTCCGAAGCAATTCTTTTTGGTAAATTGGCCAACAATTTCTTTGCGCAGTAAATGCATTCGCGATTTTCTCCGACGCTTTTTCCTTGTTGCGTTGCTTGGTATGATGTCACAATACACAATTTAACACAAATAACACGCACAAATATTGAAAAATTTCAAATTAAATAACACAATAAATCAAAATTAAAATTGAAAATGATAGTTCTGTTTTATTTTCACAAATTTCTCAGGGATATTATTCAACTGAGGAGGTGAGAAAAAATGAGTTTTAGTAAACTCTCGAGTTGATCAACTTGAGAGTTTTCCTCAAATTGATCAATAGTGAAAAAACGCTGGAGTATTGGCATAAAAAACCTGGCCAAAATCGACAAGTATAAAATTGACAAGTGACAACTAAAGCCTTGGTATAGCGGAAGCTAAATACACATGTGTCAATATGCTGTACCTACTGTTTTTTGTTTGTACATCGTGTGTTGTGATGAGTTCAAAGTTAATACTTGCATCTATACTAAATTTTTATTTTAATGAGTGCTACTTTGGTAAGTGTTATTTAATAAGTGATATCGAAGTACAAATGGTGATAGAAAGACAAAAAAAAATTTAAATGTAGAATTCTGCAGATGTGTATGTATTTACAATTTCATTTGTTTTTTTTTGGAAATGTTAGGCGATGTGTTTTGTTTTTGGGCTTAGAACTGTTTTATCAAAATATAATACTTTTTAAAGTTATTTTTTAAATTTTAATGATTCTGTTTTAGTATAAAAAAAATTAGTTTAGATATTCTTTAAGTGAATGCAACAAAAATTGGTTGCTCCTGCGTACTCTGTACACTGTACGTACAGTACTGTGGGCCAATGAGTTTTTCAGTTTTATATAAAATGATGCACTCATACGTTGTGCATGATTCATGGGCAGATTCCAGCCATTATTTTCATCCTGATTACAACCCTATTTATGTTGAACATAACAGAATTTTCGGCACTTATTTTAATTAGTAAAACATATCTAAAAAAAAATATAACCGAATATTATTAAATATTGTATTTTTTTGTATGAATATTTTGAACAGAAATGTTCTCTTTTAAAGAGATGTTCTCGAAACTCTAGTATATTTTATAATTTAATCTGAATCACAAAAAATAATTTTATCATTGATGACATCAATATCATTCGCATTTCGAATTCCAATTTCTTTCCAATTATTATTGGAAATAACAAACGTCAAATTTTAGGTACTAAAATGCCAGGGATGTTACATTACTAGGGCATTAAATTAAAAAAAAATATTAAATTAAAAAATAAATATTGAATTAAAAATTATTCCAACTTCAAAAGTCGCTAGAAAAGTCACATGAAAATAATCTAGCGACATCGAAGTTTATTTAACCGCTGAAAAAGTGAAATTTCCGCTAGATATAGCGACAAAGTCGTTACAATGGCAGCCGCGATGGAAGCTCGTCGGCTTCTCTCGGCAAACTTTGTTCCAGCTATAAGGGCCCTACACGATCAATGTTCATTGAGAATAATTATTGCGAAGATAATTTTTGTCAATGAATATTAGGTTGGGTTAGGTTAGGTTAGGAAAGTGTGCCCAGCTCTGAGGCTGTTGCGTACACGGGGGCCTGTTGGCTCATTGTGATCCCCTATAAACAGAGATAAAACCTAAACTATCGGCTGACATAGACTGGTTCGACAGTTTCAAAGTTCATCATCTGTTCTCTGTGTTAAAATCATTATACATATTGAAAAGTGTACTGATTTGGCATAATTGAAATGACCAATTGCGTGACAAAAAGGTAGCATCTTTTGGATGGTATCGCCGTAGCCCCGGAGCTCTCGACGTATCCAAAAATTTACGGAGTAGCTTTCGTATTATGTCAAGTTCATCCTCAGTGAAATTTTTCCATGAATAAAACCACAAATAAATTTCCATGAATTGTATTTATAAATTATCGAGTTTAGTTGTTGGCGCTCGGCGTCCGAAAAACTGTGAAGAACAATTTTGCTAAGGCATAACAAAAGATGTCCACGTACAGCTCTTGAGTATGCGTGCCACCCCATGATTTTGTCGACACTGTTTTCGGCGAAGATAATTGTTAGAGTATTTTCTTATCTACTTCCAGGCATAAAATTCCCGATTCATCATTTATCATTTATGGGCTGAAATCCACCGAGTCAAAAGACGAATTTTCGTAACGGGAATAAAGCGCTTGCGTTCGAGATGATATCATGCGCTTTGTGGTACAGCTGCTGATCAATGATCACAAAAGCATATTGCTGCCCATATGCCAGGCTTTTTTCAACAGTTTAAGGCAGTGTACAAAGTGTTGTAGTCACTAGGTTGGTCGTCAATGAACGGTACTGTCACAATCTTGGACTCTTACCGGTTCCATAAAGCCGTTCCACCCAGACATACCCATTTGCAGGTCAAGTCACACAAAAAGGACTGAGTTTTCACGTAAATTGAACGAATTTCATCGATATCTTGAACTTTAGGGGGCTCGAAAGAAGATATTTTATTTTTCGAATAAATTTGGAGCTGTAATGTTTCGAATTTTCCGAGTGTACTTGCGAGAGGTTGCATCAACGGGTTTGTCAGCCGCTTCAGGTTCGCAAGGTGTAATACATTGGGTACCACCAAGGGGGCCGATTCTGGTTCTGTGAAAAACTGAATCGAATAAATCGTTTTAACATTCGCTCTCATGCATTGCTTTCACTTTTTTAATTTACTTTACAGATTAACTGTAACCACCATACCATTTCCCTAGGGCAATTCTCTCATTTTCTTGTTTTTTGAAGAGCAAAGGGAAACGGTGGGGAGGGAACAAATTTGTCTCTATGGATTGGATAGAGATGGAAACATGGTTGGATTTTTCATTACTTGTTTTGTATTCACCATTTCATATTGAACACTCAATTATTCATTATGAAAGTATTTTATGTTTGGTTTCGCATTTACACAGAACGAGAATCGGATTTACTGGTGAAAAGGTGTTCGTTTCACTTTTTCACAGAACCAGAAACGGTCCCCAGAACGTAAAAAGTTCCCTTCCCATCGAGTGTATTCGTGTTCTAATCGTGTTCTAAGTTATGAAATACAAATTGAACAATAGTATGAGGGAGAATTTCTGGCTGTGGACGCGTGATGCATAAGGCTTCGAACCTGCAAATTTCATTACACGAAGTTGAAAAGACCAAATTGTATAGAACTTGAATAAGATCTTTAGATCCCACTTTCTTAAAAAGAAGTTCGCCGATACCCAGCTGCAATGAAGATAGGAAAGATGTTGGCCTCGCTGCTGATATTATGGAATGAGCGATTGACTCGCATTTTTTCCATTTTTTAGAACTTCCAAGCTTGAATTTCACTATAATTTCGGATCAGAAAAAGCGCAAAGTTTCCGGTACAAGGCTTTCTAGCATGTTGGGAAAAATTGTCGTTCGGTGGGTAGCCGTTGATGTTGCAACATGCTGACCTTATATCTTCAGAAACTATTGAGGCTGTTTCTATGACGATCCTTTTTCTGTCCGTCTTTTGATTTTGCATTTTTCTATCATAAATTGTTTTCGCGAGAACTTCGTTTCCATAACCATAGCCATTATTGTGAAAGCATGCGATAGTAGGTTTTCCTTTGCGCTCACAAAACAGCAATATTGTCTCCATATTTTGTTTTCAACCGAGATAAAACTGTCCGGCTTTGGGGAACAACAAGATCTCGGTGAATGCATTTTTTTCATCGTCTTTGTTTGGGAAAGTCCAGCATTGTGAACATGAGTACGTTGTGAACTGACGATTGCCTTATTGCCTATTTCAAGTATCGTTTGAAATAGATTACTGATTTTCTTGTCAATTCTTTGTTTCTCCTCTCTTATGATTTCTACAGTTTCTTATTTAACAAAAGAAAATTGGATGGCTCTTCAGTATCTTAAAGATGATGGGCGATAGTTTTTCCACACAATTATACTCTTATTATCCCTCATAGTCATTTGAATGAATTTGAATATGAAGATGTCATAAACATATTAGCGTTCGAAGTTTCTTCATGGTCAAATTTTTAGCTGTACTGGGCTTGTCCTTAAGCATCATCACATCCCCATTTAGTGTATAATGTTAAAGCCTCTCTTTCAATTTTGGTTATAATATTCTGCTGTCTTTCTTTCTAATAACCTTGTTGCAGTGTGCTCTAACAAATTTTGTTGTTTCACACATGCTGAACTTTCCGTAATGTTAATATCTAAAGGATAGCAACTTTTCTTTGCCTCCAGCAATTTATCATAAGGTGGAAAAACATCATGTCCTCCATCCTTCAATACCTCATATTGATGTTTGGAAAATTCTGCTTGCATAAATAATGCAAGAGCCATACTGGCTGAACAGAATAGAATGCTGGAACCGGAGCCACAGACGGAACTGAAAGAGCGTACGCTCTTTATTCCAGTTGCGGCTCCGTTTTCGTCTCCGTCACCATTCTGTTCAGGCAGTTAGATATCTGGATAAAAAAAAGCTTTATGATGTTGTTGTATAGTTTATCTCTTCCTGAGAAAATTTCTCATTTGGTCTCTCTCATACCTTTTTCACAGCATTCTTCGAAACTTTTTTCGTGGTCTTCCAGGATTAGTTGATGTTTCGTACATTTTGTATCCGTGTATCTTTGTTCAAAAATACTTTTGATTCTATGAGGACAGATCCATCGAATTGAAAATTGAGAAAAAAAAAACGTTTCTCTACTTCTGTTATCACAGTTTTTTGCCTCCTAAGAAGTTAAGTTGGGGTAGGTATTCCCTTTGAAAATATGGTCGTAGATTTTGTACATTATGACCACTAGTCCTTAGTCCACTACATTACACCGAATAAAGAATTTAATCCATTTTATTAGGGCGATTTAAACATTTTAAATAATTCAGAAACAACCGGTGTAGGTATTCAGTTCCCTATCTATTTTTATTTCACATTCACATCACTTCACTTTCACTTATTGGTTGATCAAATAACTATAAATTTTCTTACAGACCTTGTACAAATGCACAATCACTAAATGCAGACTTATTTTTTATTTTAATGCTTTATACATATACATACTTCTTCTTATAAGACATTACTAATCTTTAAAGTTCACACAAAATAGAGCAATACACAACAAAAATTAAGCAATAAAACTTTAAACAACAATAATTATTGAAGGTTTGAACGAAACAACAACAACTTGACTGAGCTACCACCAAGTTTTATAGGCTTGATATATAGCTGTTTCACGGTATTTATCAAAAACCATACAATTGTTTTTGCGAGGGTATGCAGACGCCCATTCATATATTACTCCGTCCCCATTGGTAAGATCCCGCCATGGAACGATCTACCCTCATCGAGGTAGCAGATAAGAAGTATGCAGTTTTATAGGTAGTATCTAAGCAAACATTTTGCGCAAGGGTTGCCTAGCGTAAAGTGGTCAAGGCATAGGGTTGCCGCACTTTGAAGGTCATTTTCGGGTTTTTACAACTATCTGACACAGCACCGATGTGATGTCTTACGGACATAAACAAAATACCATATAAAAGCAAATTTTATTTAAAAATCTTTAAATAGGTGGTTTTATAAAAACCTAATTTCAATAGGGTAAAAGATGGTAAGCAAAAAACGCCTAGAATCTATTTTCGAAACGAAAAATGATAGAGAGTTGGTTGTTTTTGTAGTCGATAGAATCTTTTATTATAAAAAAGTAATGTAAATATTCCAAAAAAGTTGAAAATCTACAAGTCGAGATATAAACGTTTGAAAAAATGTTAGAAATAGACGTTGGGGAAAAAAATTACTATAAATCAATGTTATGTTTTCTGGAAATAAATTATATATTTTTAAAAATAAGATAAGAAATAAATTTACCCGTATTTGTCAATTAAAAAAATGTCAATTTTTTGCTAAGTGAATTTTTTAATAATATACATTTTTTCATCAATTTTCGACGGTTTTTGATTTTTTTCAATTTTACGCGCATATGTATTTTCATTGAAAACGGTATCAATGCAAGGACACATTCATTACGAGTACGATGGTAATATATTGGTTCCAATAATGTTGTCAAAAACTCAAAATTGCCGAACTTTTAACTATCGATATTTGGAAATTTCTTAATTTGTTAGAGGAAAAAAGAGAAGTGACAACAAATATAGGGAGTTTAAGTATAACCAAAATGTAAGTACGTGCGTTAAAAGGTACATGTGTTATGATGTCTAATACAACAATCTTGAGGGTTTTCTTTAAAGGTTGTAGTAGATATGGAGAGTTGAAAAAGTCAATTTTTTCCAATTATTTTGGCAGGCGTAAAACAGCTTTTATTTTCTACTGTGCGACAAACTGGAGCCGAGATATTAAAAAAAAACAAAAAAAAGTAAAAAATTACTTTTTTACCAATAAATAAATAAATTAAAATAAATTTGATGGCACAACAGCTCATGAAGAACTAGGGCCTAGTGACTTACAACTCTCAACCATTCCTGTGTGCGTGTCTGCAGGAATGGAGGGGACCTACAGTTTATTGCCGAATCCGAACGGCTAACGAGCCGCACTTTTCTGTGACAGGAGATGCTCTTGGAGGATTTGTCAATTCCTCGCAAGAGGCAGTAGCCGTTTTTTCTTTTTAAATAAATAGGTGGCGAGGCTGGGGATCGAACCTTAGACCTCCGGCATGACAGTCCATCGCACTAACCATCACGCCACGGCTACTACTTATTTTTACCAATAACTTTGGTAAAAAATGTTGTCAGGTGGTGCAAATTCAGTTTTTAGCTTTTCAAATATGTCCTATCGATCTATAAAAAAAGCAAACCATGCCTCTACGCGCCAGGTTAGGCATTTTTCACGACGGTTCGACTGGACCAATTCAAAAATTTGACGTGGAAGCTATTCAGAGTTTTAATATTTATCCAGAGACCAAGGAGAAGATTACTTTTCAAACTTAGGCAGAGAGAAAATTGTTTGCTGTTACAACATAATTTGATTCAAATCAGTCAGAGCTTTAATTATTAATAAATCAGGAGTTATTGAAATCAGAAAACTTCCTTGCAAGTGGCCCTTAATGAGTTATTAAACACTATGTTTACACTCCGTTCCATTGAGTTCATGTATCTCTGGGATAATTCTGCATAGTCTTGAGTTCTTCGCATTTCATACCAAATTGATATGATATACTCAAACACGCAGTAAGATAAGTTGGATGTTTTCCTCCTTTTTACCATCAACGTAAAAGTTACAATACCAATCCAAAATCGGCTTTGCCTCAATTCAATTTGCACTACGTCTTTTAATTTTACAAATGCAAAGGTACTGTGATCATGGGGCAAAAATGACAATGCGCCTACATCTTCCGAATTTTCAGCGAAAAATGCTGATCAGAGCCACGCTTTGCCTGAAAGTCAGGTTTTTGGCCACGTCGATATATCGATTGAAATAAATGAAAACTGCATCTTTAGGTACACAACACAATCTACAAAATAATTTCTTACGCTGTTTATTGCAGCTTTTTCAAAGCTCATAATACATGTTTTAGGGTTTAACTGTACCTATTTTTTTTTTCAGGCATATTCAATCAGACTCTTCAATAACGCATCGTATAATTTTGTTGTTTTTCCCGACATGAGCACATTCATAATTGCTTTTAAACTATTGGTATAAAATAGAAGGAACATTTTCAAATGTGCCATCCATCATCCAAAAGTCAATTCTTTCCATGTGATTTAAATTTTTTTTATTAGTCATAATAATAATTCGTCCCTTGTCATTTTGGTATTTTAATGTCTTGAAATTCTTGGCTCCGTCTGAATATTGAGCAAGATTCCTTATGTCGCTGATTACACGATTCTTTTTTCATTCGTTTCGACTTTCGTTATTTTGACAGAATGGATGAGCGATGTAGAAATGAAAGGGAAATGAAGTAACGAAAGCAGGATGAAAATTTCAAGACTTTTTCTCGTTGAACTTTGACGTTTCTGCTCTGACAACCAGGAAGTGGATTGAAAGTGACAGAAGTTTCATAACCTACCCGTGGCGTGTGATTAAAATTTTCAAGCAAAACAAGTGATGTTGCGTGAATTGTGAAAGTGAAATTCAAATTGACAAAATGTGGACAAAAAATGAAACTGAAGTTTTATTTACAATTTATCAAGGGTGACAAAAAACACAAAGATTATTTGAACCGAAAAAAAAGAAATGAGGTACTTCGAATTATACAAAATTAACTTGGAAAGATTAAACCTAATGTTACAGTTTCTGAAATAAAAAATAAAATAAAAACTTCAAGATCACAGTTAGTAAAAGAGACAAATAAAGAAAATAGTTCGAAAAAAAGTGGAGCTGGTGCTAAAGACGTTTATGAGCCAAGCTGAAAGTAGGTAGTGTCTTTAATTCATCGAATCAAAGGGTAAGCACTATAATTGACACTAAATCAATTCAGTAAATTTCACTGTGAACATAAGTCTTTTAGGAACAAGAAGAGGATACGAGTAGTGAGCCAAAAAAAAAAGAAAGCTTGATCCTCTGAAAGAAAACGCCATAGACTGCTGGAAATTAGCCAAGGATTTGGAAAAAATGCATCTGCCATATTCGAAACACCTGCAGTTCGACGTGTGTGTGAAGTTAGCATATCAAGTGTCAGCATATCAATTTTTTTTTGGAGTTCTGGTCGCATGCACCATAGTTCTATAGTTCCTGATAGTTTTCCAAAATAGTTCAGTTCGATTTCCCCGTAAAAACGGATTTTAAAAAATGATATGCTAACTTCGCGTAGCATATCAATTGTTGATATCTTAAATGAAAATATTTTTTTTAGATGTAAGAAACATCCCTTAAGAGTTCCTCATACCTAAAAAAAATAGTTCCGTTACATTAGGGCCTAAAAAAAAAAAAAACAAAAAAATTAATTTTAATAAAAAAAAAAAGACTTGTTATGGAAAAAACAACAGAATTTCAGAAATCACGGAAAATTAATCCGGTTCATCGATGCACAAACATAGGTACAACGTGTCTAGAGTATAATTCAAAGAATTTTCCATTCTAATACATTTCTACTATATAAATAATAATATTTTTCTAATTGTTTAAGATCCAACTTTCTAGAATTTTTCTTTCTACATTGATAAGCTGGTACTTTTTTACGAGTTCCAGCTCATTTATCAATTAAATCAGATAGACCTAATGTTTTTACAATATAATCCGAGAAGTTCCCATTTCTAACACTTTTCTAACAAAAAGTAAGATTTTTTCTAATTACATCGTTTTTTTTTTCACGTATTTTGGAAAACGACCTTGATATGCTGGTACTTTTTTAAGAGTTCCAGCTCATTTATCAATTTAATCCGATAGACCTACTGTTCCTACAATATAATCCGAGAAGTTCCCATTTCTAACGCTTTTCTAACAAAAAATATGATTTTTTTTATTTAAATCTATTTTTTCACGTGTTTTGGTAAACGACCTTGATATGCTGATACTTTTTTACGAGTTCCAGCTCATTTATCAATTTAATCAGATAGACCTAATGTTCTTACAATATAATCCGAGGAGTTCCCATTTCTAACGCTTTTCTAACAAAAAATATGATTTTTTTTATTTAAATCGTTTTTTTCACGTGTTTTGGTAAACGACCTTGATATGCTGATACTTTTTTACGAGTTCCAGCTCATTTATCAATTTAATCAGATAGACCTAATGTTCTTACAATATAATCCGAGGAGTTCATATTTCTAACGCTTTTCTAACAAAAAATATGATTTTTTTTATTTAGATCGTTTTTTTCACGTGTTTTGGTAAACGACCTTGATATGCTGATACTGTTTTACGAGTTCCAGGTCATTTATCAATTTAATCAGATAGACCTAATGTTCTTACAATATAATCCGAGGAGTTCCCATTTCTAACGCTTTTCTAACAAAAAATATGATTTTTTTTATTTAAATCGTTTTTTTCACGTGTTTTGGTAAACGACCTTGATATGCTGATACTTTTTTACGAGTTCCAGCTCATTTATCAATTTAATCAGATAGACCTAATGTTCTTACAATATAATCCGAGGAGTTCATATTTCTAACGCTTTTCTAACAAAAAATATGATTTTTTTTATTTAGATCGTTTTTTTCACGTGTTTTGGTAAACGACCTTGATATGCTGATACTGTTTTACGAGTTCCAGCTCATTTATTAATTTAATCAGATAGACCTAATGTTCTTTCAATATAATCCGAGGAGTTCCCATTTCTAACGCTTTTCTAACAAAAAATATGATTTTTTTATTTAGATCGTTTTTTTTTACGTGTTTTGGTAAACGACCTTGATATGCTGATACTTTTTTACGAGTTCCAGCTCATTTATCAATTCAATCAGATAGACCTAATGTTCTTACAATATAATCCGAGGAGTTCCCATTTCTAACGCTTTTCTAACAAAAAATATGATTTTTTTTATTTAGATCGTTTTTTTCACGTGTTTTGGTAAACGACCTTGATATGCTGATACTTTTTTACGAGTTCCAGCTCATTTATCAATTTAATCAGATAGACCTAATGTTCTTACAATATAATCCGAGGAGTTCCCATTTCTAACGCTTTTCTAACAAAAAATATGATTTTTTTTATTTAGATCGTTTTTTTCACGTGTTTTGGTAAACGACCTTGATATGCTGATACTTTTTTACGAGTTCCAGCTCATTTATCAATTCAATCAGATAGACCTAATGTTCTTACAATATAATCCGAGGAGTTCCCATTTCTAACGCTTTTCTAACAAAAAATATGATTTTTTTTATTTAGATCGTTTTTTTCACGTGTTTTGGTAAACGACCTTGATATGCTGATACTTTTTTACGAGTTCCAGCTCATTTATCAATTCAATCAGATAGACCTAATCTTCTTACAATATAATCCGAGGAGTTCCCATTTCTAACGCTTTTCTAACAAAAATTATGATTTTTTTTATTTAAATCGTTTTTTTCACGTGTTTTTGTAAACGACCTTGATATGCTGATACTTTTTTACGAGTTCCAGCTCATTTATCAATTTAAGCAGATAGACCTAATCTTCTTACAATATAATCCGAGGAGTTCCCATTTCTAACGCTTTTCTAACAAAAAATATGATTTTTTTTATTTAAATCGTTTTTTTTTCACGTGTTTTGGTAAACGACCTTGATATGCTGATACGTTTTTACGAGTTCCAGCTCATTTATTAATTTAATCATATAGACCTAATGTTCTTACAATATAATCCGAGGAGTTCCCATTTCTAACGCTTTTCTAACAAAAAATATGATTTTTTTTATTTAGATCGTTTTTTTTCACGTGTTTTGGTAAACGACCTTGATATGCTGATACTTTTTTACGAGTTCCAGCTCATTTATCAATTTAATCAGATAGACCTAATGTTCTTACAATATAATCCGAAGAGTTCCCATTTCTAACGCTTTTCTAACAAAAAATATGATTTTTTTTATTTAGATCGTTTTTTTCACGTGTTTTGGTAAACGACCTTGATATGCTGATACTTTTTTACGAGTTCCAGCTCATTTATCAATTCAATCAGATAGACCTAATCTTCTTACAATATAATCCGAGGAGTTCCCATTTCTAACGCTTTTCTAACAAAAATTATGATTTTTTTTATTTAAATCGTTTTTTTCACGTGTTTTTGTAAACGACCTTGATATGCTGATACTTTTTTACGAGTTCCAGCTCATTTATCAATTTAAGCAGATAGACCTAATCTTCTTACAATATAATCCGAGGAGTTCCCATTTCTAACGCTTTTCTAACAAAAAATATGATTTTTTTTATTTAAATCGTTTTTTTTTCACGTGTTTTGGTAAACGACCTTGATATGCTGATACGTTTTTACGAGTTCCAGCTCATTTATTAATTTAATCATATAGACCTAATGTTCTTACAATATAATCCGAGGAGTTCCCATTTCTAACGCTTTTCTAACAAAAAATATGATTTTTTTTATTTAGATCGTTTTTTTTCACGTGTTTTGGTAAACGACCTTGATATGCTGATACTTTTTTACGAGTTCCAGCTCATTTATCAATTTAATCAGATAGACCTAATGTTCTTACAATATAATCCGAGTAGTTCCCATTTCTAACGCTTTTCTAACAAAAAATATGATTTTTTTTATTTAGATCGTTTTTTTCACGTGTTTTGGTAAACGACCTTGATATGCTGATACTTTTTTACGAGTTCCAGCTCATTTATCAATTTAATCGGATAGACCTAATCTTCTTACAATATAATCCGAGGAGTTCCCATTTCTAACGCTTTTCTAACAAAAAATATGATTTTTTTTTATTTAAATCGTTTTTTTTCACGTGTTTTGGTAAACGACCTTGATATGCTGATACTTTTTTACGAGTTCCAGCTCATTTATCAATTTAATCAGATAGACCTAATGTTCTTTCAATATAATCCGAGGAGTTCCCATTTCTAACGCTTTTCTAACAAAAAATATGATTTTTTTTATTTAAATCATTTTTTTCACGTGTTTTGGTAAACGACCTTGATATGCTGATACTTTTTTACGAGTTCCAGCTCATTTATCAATTTAATCAGATAGACCTAATGTTCTTACAATATAATCCGAGGAGTTCATATTTCTAACGCTTTTCTAACAAAAAATATGATTTTTTTTATTTAGATCGTTTTTTTCACGTGTTTTGGTAAACGACCTTGATATGCTGATACTTTTTTACGAGTTCCAGCTCATTTATCAATTTAATCAGATAGACCTAATGTTCTTACAATATAATCAGAGGAGTTCCCATTTCTAACGCTTTTCTAACAAAAAATATGATTTTTTTTATTTAGATCGTTTTTTTCACGTGTTTTGGTAAACGACCTTGATATGCTGATACTTTTTTACGAGTTCCAGCTCATTTATCAATTCAATCAGATAGACCTAATCTTCTTACAATATAATCCGAGGAGTTCCCATTTCTAACGCTTTTCTAACAAAAATTATGATTTTTTTTATTTAAATCGTTTTTTTCACGTGTTTTTGTAAACGACCTTGATATGCTGATACTTTTTTACGAGTTCCAGCTCATTTATCAATTTAAGCAGATAGACCTAATCTTCTTACAATATAATCCGAGGAGTTCCCATTTCTAACGCTTTTCTAACAAAAAATATGATTTTTTTTATTTAAATCGTTTTTTTTTCACGTGTTTTGGTAAACGACCTTGATATGCTGATACGTTTTTACGAGTTCCAGCTCATTTATTAATTTAATCATATAGACCTAATGTTCTTACAATATAATCCGAGGAGTTCCCATTTCTAACGCTTTTCTAACAAAAAATATGATTTTTTTTATTTAGATCGTTTTTTTTCACGTGTTTTGGTAAACGACCTTGATATGCTGATACTTTTTTACGAGTTCCAGCTCATTTATCAATTTAATCAGATAGACCTAATGTTCTTACAATATAATCCGAAGAGTTCCCATTTCTAACGCTTTTCTAACAAAAAATATGATTTTTTTTATTTAGATCGTTTTTTTCACGTGTTTTGGTAAACGACCTTGATATGCTGATACTTTTTTACGAGTTCCAGCTCATTTATCAATTCAATCAGATAGACCTAATCTTCTTACAATATAATCCGAGGAGTTCCCATTTCTAACGCTTTTCTAACAAAAATTATGATTTTTTTTATTTAGATCGTTTTTTTCACGTGTTTTGGTAAACGACCTTGATATGCTGATACTTTTTTACGAGTTCCAGCTCATTTATCAATTCAATCAGATAGACCTAATGTTCTTACAATATAATCCGAGAAGTTCACATTTCTAACGCTTTTCTAACAAAAAAATATGATTTTTTCTAATTAATGACGTTAAATAATTTTTTAATAATGGCAATGCATACCTACAAAGAAAATTAACTCCATTCCAATTTTTCTATTGTTATATACCTATACCTAATTTTTTTTTAATAAGTAAGTAAGTATACCAACCCATGAAAAATAACGAACAACACCTTAGATTACTGTTGACAGTGTCTAATAAAAACAATCATTGTCACTACCCTATCCATCCAAGCATAAAAGTATATTTGAAAAATTAAATTTTATTCTGGCAATATCTTTAATCAAACTTCTTAGAAATAAAAGGATACCTACAAAAGAAAACAAAATATAATATGTACCTCCCTCTTGGATCAGAAACATATACATAGGTACATACATTACATACCTACCAGCATACCTTAAAAAATGCAAACTTCAATTTTTTCCTGTGTTCATCAACTTATAACATTCACACTCCACATACAAACAAATGATCAGTTCTTCTCCCTTTTCATGAACTATATTTATGTATGTATGTATTTTGTTTGCAACGAGATTTTTTTCTTAGGCAGCCGTGGCCGCCAGAATTCCGTCTTCGAAGTTGGTTTGTATTAAGGATTCAATAGTGTTACCATGCGTCATATATTCACCCATGAATTAAAGAACGAATCGTTTAGTAAAGTAATGTACAAAATAAATGGATTCAAATTCAAGACTAGGTTAATTTAGGTTAAATTATTTGATAAAGACAATAATATAACTGCGAAAAAAACACATTTGACTTAACCTTTGAAGGTTGATTTTAATTAATTATGAAAAGATGAATCCTTTTCCATAAAAAATGGAATCAATTGAATGCAGCAGTTGGTAACTCTGATAAAAAGTATTCTTTGTCTGGGTTGGTTTCTTGGCTTCGTCAATCGTCACCTTTTTTTTGACTATCGTTAACCCGTTAACCGTATATTTATGGTTGGGGTTGGAGGTATGTATGCATAATTTTATATTACAATATGAAATTATTTTCATATTACAATATGAAATTATTTGGTAGGTATGTATATACATAGGTATGTAGACACCTAATATATTTAGACATTTAACAATCTTAATGGTCATTATTGATAGCTACTAAAGTTTTTTGATTTTGAATTATTTTTTACCAAAGGAAATCATTTTAACTTTTGAAAAACTAAATTTTTAGATAGGTACCTAACCTAGGTATGTATGTGGGTACCTATTCAAAAACCAAAAAAAAATTACACATGCCTGAAAAATAAAAATTATAATACATACTTATATTACTAACAGTGGTTCTGTTTTTATAGGTTTCAGTGTTATCGAATTGAAATTCGAAGTTTTTTTCAATAAAATAGTCATTTCAACTTTATAACTGATTTCAACAACAGTGATTCTGATTTTATTGATTTCAGTGTTATCGAACAAAAATTCGTTGTCTTTTTCATAAAAAATGAGCCATTGCAACTGTATTACTGATTTCAATAACAGTGATTTTGTTTTTACTGATTTCAGTGTTATCGAAGTCTTTTTCATTATAAAATAAGTAATTTTCAATTTTGTTATTGATTTCAATAACAGTGAATCTGTTTTTACTGATTTCTATGTTATCGAATTCTTTTTCATTATAAAATGAGTCATTTTCAATTCTATTATTGATTTCAATAACAGTGATTTTGTTTTTACTGATTTCAGTGTTATCGAAGTTTCTTCCATTAAAAATGAGTAATTTTAACTTCATTATTGATTTCAATAACCGTGATTCTGATTTAATTGACTTCAGTGTTATCGCACAGAAATTCGTAGTCTTTTTCATAAAAATTGAGGCATCGCCACTGAATTACTGATTTCAATAACAGTGATTTTGTTTTTTACTGATTTTAGTGTTATCGAAGTCTTTTTCATTATAAAATGAATAATTTTCAATTTTATTATTGATTTCAATAACAGTGAATCTGTTTTTACTGATTTCTATGTTATCGAATTCTTTTTCATTATAAAATGAGTCATTTTCAATTCTATTATTGATTTCAATAACAGTGATTCTGTTTTTACTGATTTCAGTGTTATCGAAGTTTTTTCCATTAAAAATGAGTAATTTTAACTTCATTATTGATTTCAATAACCGTGATTCTGATTTAATTGACTTCAGTGTTATCGCACAGAAATTCGTAGTCTTTTTCATAAGAAATGGGGCATTGCCACTGAATTACTGATTTCAATAACAGTGAATCTGTTTTTACTGAATTCTGTGTTATCGAATTCTTTTTCATTATAAAATGAGTCATTTTCAATTTTATCGAACAAAGATTCTAAGTATTTTTCATTAACAGTAGAAAGTCGAGCAACGGTTTGTAATGTGTCTGTAGGTAGGTAAAAAATTAAAATAATATTACCCGTTTTTATGAAAAAAAGGTCAAATTTGTTCGATAACACTGAAATTAATAAAAACAGAATAAGTGTTATTGAAATCAATAATAGAATTGAAAATGACTCATTTTAAAATGAAAAAGACTTCGATAACACAGAAATCAGTAAAAACAGATTCACTGTTATTGAAATCAACAACAAAATTGAAAATTACTTATTTTATAATGAAAAAGACTTCGATAACACTAAAATCAGTAAAAAACAAAATCACTGTTATTGAAATCAGTAATTCAGTGGCGATGCCTCAATTTTTATGAAAAAGACTACGAATTTCTGTGCGATAACACTGAAGTCAATTAAATCAGAATCACGGTTATTGAAATCAATAATGAAGTTAAAATTACTCATTTTAAATGGAAGAAACTTCGATAACACTGAAATCAGTAAAAACAAAATCACTGTTATTGAAATCAATAATAGAATTGAAAATGACTCATTTTATAATGAAAAAGAATTCGATAACATAGAAATCAGTAAAAACAGATTCACTGTTATTGAAATCAATAACAAAATTGAAAATTACTTATTTTATAATGAAAAAGACTTCGATAACACTGAAATCAGTAAAAACAAAATCACTGTTATTGAAATCAGTAATACAGTTGCAATGGCTCATTTTTTATGAAAAAGACAACGAATTTTTGTTCGATAACACTGAAATCAATAAAATCAGAATCACTGTTGTTGAAATCAGTTATAAAGTTGAAATGACTATTTTATTGAAAAAAACTTCGAATTTCAATTCGATAACACTGAAACCTATAAAAACAGAACCACTGTTAGTAATATAAGTATGTATTATAATTTTTATTTTTCAGGCATGTGTAATTTTTTTTTGGTTTTTGAATAGGTACCCACATACATACCTAGGTTAGGTACCTATCTAAAAATTTAGTTTTTCAAAAGTTAAAATGATTTCCTTTGGTAAAAAATAATTCAAAATCAAAAAACTTTAGTAGCTATCAATAATGACCATTAAGATTGTTAAATGTCTAAATATATTAGGTGTCTACATACCTATGTATATACATACCTACCAAATAATTTCATATTGTAATATGAAAATAATTTCATATTGTAATATAAAATTATGCATACATACCTCCAACCCCAACCATAAATATACGGTTAACGGGTTAACGATAGTCAAAAAAAAGGTGACGATTGACGAAGCCAAGAAACCAACCCAGACAAAGAATACTTTTTATCAGAGTTACCAACTGCTGCATTCAATTGATTCCATTTTTTATGGAAAAGGATTCATCTTTTCATAATTAATTAAAATCAACCTTCAAAGGTTAAGTCAAATGTGTTTTTTTCGCAGTTATATTATTGTCTTTATCAAATAATTTAACCTAAATTAACCTAGTCTTGAATTTGAATCCATTTATTTTGTACATTACTTTACTAAACGATTCGTTCTTTAATTCATGGGTGAATATATGACGCATGGTAACACTATTGAATCCTTAATACAAACCAACTTCGAAGACGGAATTCTGGCGGCCACGGCTGCCTAAGAAAAAAATCTCGTTGCAAACAAAATACATACATACATAAATATAGTTCATGAAAAGGGAGAAGAACTGATCATTTGTTTGTATGTGGAGTGTGAATGTTATAAGTTGATGAACACAGGAAAAAATTGAAGTTTGCATTTTTTAAGGTATGCTGGTAGGTATGTAATGTATGTACCTATGTATATGTTTCTGATCCAAGAGGGAGGTACATATTATATTTTGTTTTCTTTTGTAGGTATCCTTTTATTTCTAAGAAGTTTGATTAAAGATATTGCCAGAATAAAATTTAATTTTTCAAATATACTTTTATGCTTGGATGGATAGGGTAGTGACAATGATTGTTTTTATTAGACACTGTCAACAGTAATCTAAGGTGTTGTTCGTTATTTTTCATGGGTTGGTATACTTACTTACTTATTAAAAAAAAATTAGGTATAGGTATATAACAATAGAAAAATTGGAATGGAGTTAATTTTCTTTGTAGGTATGCATTGCCATTATTAAAAAATTATTTAACGTCATTAATTAGAAAAAATCATATTTTTTTGTTAGAAAAGCGTTAGAAATGTGAACTTCTCGGATTATATTGTAAGAACATTAGGTCTATCTGATTGAATTGATAAATGAGCTGGAACTCGTAAAAAAGTATCAGCATATCAAGGTCGTTTACCAAAACACGTGAAAAAAACGATCTAAATAAAAAAAATCATATTTTTTGTTAGAAAAGCGTTAGAAATGGGAACTCCTCGGATTATATTGTAAGAACATTAGGTCTATCTGATTAAATTGATAAATGAGCTGGAACTCGTAAAAAAGTATCAGCATATCAAGGTCGTTTACCAAAACACGTGAAAAAAACGATCTAAATAAAAAAAATCATATTTTTTGTTAGAAAAGCGTTAGAAATGGGAACTCCTCGGATTATATTGTAAGAACATTAGGTCTATCTGATTGAATTGATAAATGAGCTGGAACTCGTAAAAAAGTATCAGCATATCAAGGTCGTTTACCAAAACACGTAAAAAAAAACGATCTAAATAAAAAAATCATATTTTTTGTTAGAAAAGCGTTAGAAATGGGAACTCCTCGGATTATATTGAAAGAACATTAGGTCTATCTGATTAAATTAATAAATGAGCTGGAACTCGTAAAACAGTATCAGCATATCAAGGTCGTTTACCAAAACACGTGAAAAAAACGATCTAAATAAAAAAAATCATATTTTTTGTTAGAAAAGCGTTAGAAATATGAACTCCTCGGATTATATTGTAAGAACATTAGGTCTATCTGATTAAATTGATAAATGAGCTGGAACTCGTAAAAAAGTATCAGCATATCAAGGTCGTTTACCAAAACACGTGAAAAAAACGATTTAAATAAAAAAAATCATATTTTTTGTTAGAAAAGCGTTAGAAATGGGAACTCCTCGGATTATATTGTAAGAACATTAGGTCTATCTGATTAAATTGATAAATGACCTGGAACTCGTAAAACAGTATCAGCATATCAAGGTCGTTTACCAAAACACGTGAAAAAAACGATCTAAATAAAAAAAATCATATTTTTTGTTAGAAAAGCGTTAGAAATATGAACTCCTCGGATTATATTGTAAGAACATTAGGTCTATCTGATTAAATTGATAAATGAGCTGGAACTCGTAAAAAAGTATCAGCATATCAAGGTCGTTTACCAAAACACGTGAAAAAAACGATTTAAATAAAAAAAATCATATTTTTTGTTAGAAAAGCGTTAGAAATGGGAACTCCTCGGATTATATTGTAAGAACATTAGGTCTATCTGATTAAATTGATAAATGAGCTGGAACTCGTAAAAAAGTATCAGCATATCAAGGTCGTTTACCAAAACACGTGAAAAAATAGATTTAAATAAAAAAAATCATATTTTTTGTTAGAAAAGCGTTAGAAATGGGAACTTCTCGGATTATATTGTAGGAACAGTAGGTCTATCGGATTAAATTGATAAATGAGCTGGAACTCTTAAAAAAGTACCAGCATATCAAGGTCGTTTTCCAAAATACGTGAAAAAAAAAACGATGTAATTAGAAAAAATCTTACTTTTTGTTAGAAAAGTGTTAGAAATGGGAACTTCTCGGATTATATTGTAAAAACATTAGGTCTATCTGATTTAATTGATAAATGAGCTGGAACTCGTAAAAAAGTACCAGCTTATCAATGTAGAAAGAAAAATTCTAGAAAGTTGGATCTTAAACAATTAGAAAAATATTATTATTTATATAGTAGAAATGTATTAGAATGGAAAATTCTTTGAATTATACTCTAGACACGTTGTACCTATGTTTGTGCATCGATGAACCGGATTAATTTTCCGTGATTTCTGAAATTCTGTTGTTTTTTCCATAACAAGTCTTTTTTTTTTTATTAAAATTAATTTTTTTGTTTTTTTTTTTTTTAGGCCCTAATGTAACGGAACTATTTTTTTTAGGTATGAGGAACTCTTAAGGGATGTTTCTTACATCTAAAAAAAATATTTTCATTTAAGATATCAACAATTGATATGCTACGCGAAGTTAGCATATCATTTTTTAAAATCCGTTTTTACGGGGAAATCGAACTGAACTATTTTGGAAAACTATCAGGAACTATAGAACTATGGTGCATGCGACCAGAACTCCAAAAAAAAATTGATATGCTGACACTTGATATGCTAACTTCACACACACCAGTTCGACTTGGTAAGCTGGGGAAGTCACAGAGGACTTATTTTTTTGATGCGAAACGGAAAATCATCGAAGTGATAAAGGAAGCTTCGATACAAAATATGGCTCGCAAAAACAGGCGCAAGAGAAATCTATCTGAAACATCATGGACATCGTCTGAACCCTTCAACCCATATGAAACCTCTCACAGAAGCAATACAAATAACTACATTTTTGTATCCACTTCCACACCTTTTGTTGATACAATTGAAGCAAATCCGTCCACGAATGCATTCGTATGCCTCGCCTGTGCCCCCTGATAAGTTTGTTTTCATGGAACCCACAGCAAGGACAACTGAAAATATTGATGTAAGAAGAAGAAGCAATTTTTCATCTAAAAAAAATAATATATACATACATATCTACATAAAAAATATTGACGTGATCGCGATCAAGAGCATCAAACCCTAGCGAAAATTCTACAATCAAGAAGTGCGGCATTGAAGACGACCCGATACGATATCAAGAATTTCTTACGGGAAAACAAGTCAATAGGTGGATTTCAAAAATTCATCAGATGCATTGTGCATCAAAAAATTTTTAATTTTTTTTGCATTGCGAAAGGTCAGGCTTATGCAATGTAATATTTCTACAAAGCATCAAGTTTGCGTTGCTGATGCGTATGAAAAATATAGGCATTACTTCCGCATCAAAACATTTTCTACATTTTGGATCTCAGACAAACTTTATTCATAAGTACATATGTCAAAATTAAAACAAAACATGTGGGTACATATACATAAATATAAAAAGTGATAATTTAATAACTATCTATATATAAATAGCCTTAAATAAATTTTGTGGTACCATTTTCTCAAAAAGTATTAGACCAATTTCGATAAAGTTTATATGGTAGGAAAGCCACAAGTGCGGAGATGCGCAGAATATACTTGAGACACACATTTACACACTGTGGGTCTTATTGTTGTTTTGTATTTTCGAACACTGTGCATATTAAAAAATAAAAAAAAAATGTTTTTGTCCTTTAATATTTTCAAACAAATTGTTTGCGAAATTGAAAGTTTTTTCCTTCCTAGAGTGTGTCAGTTTTTGTTGGCCGAGTTTCGGCCATGGGACGATACTAGTTAATATTAAATCAACTACAAATTGCCAATCTACCTTTCCTCCCATACTAAAATATTATGCAAAATCGTTTCTATTATCGCTAGCAGCTCTTGGATAATGCCTCGGATTTTCTATTATAGGATCGGCTTAAGATTTGTTCTGCATGATTCCAGATTGTAAGTTCTGCGTGCTTGGTTTCATGTAATTTTGGCTTGTTATGGTACAAAAATTATGCAAAGCGCAAAAGGCTTGCTATTTTCCTAACATTTTGTGGACGGAGATGAATTGTTGTCAGCAGAATTCTGAATCTGTTCGACAAAATTCCAAAACTATGCTCAATAGTTTGCCTTGCGTGGCTATGCCGAAAGTTGAATTTTGTTTCATTTTCCTGGCATGGAAATGGCTTCAACATATGACTTATTAAAGGAAAAGCGTCATTTCCTATAACAACATAAGGCAGATTTTGCCCGTTGCCAATAACATCATCTTTAGGAAGAAAATCATCATATTCTTTGAAGGTCGCTGTGGCTTAAAACTCCTGCATCATAGCAGCCACCGTTGGAACCAACGTTTATATAAGAGAATGTGTAATCTGCCTTACACATTGCAAGAAAAATAATGCTATCCCTTTATTGTAATAATAGATGACCCCATCGTATTTTGAAGCACGGAATGCTACATGCTTACTAGGCAATGCGGAAATTGCCATCGAAACTCGAAATTTTTGGCAATTTCAATCCATTCTTCATTATAACTGGGAAACAGCAGATTATAAAAAAGGTAATTTATAATAATAGTCCAGTAACCTTATACATCAGCGTATGCCTTAGATATGGTAGTTCTGATTTTTTGCTGAGTCGTTTATGATATTGGCATCATGAAAAACCTAAGTTTTCGAACTCGACCGCCAAACGCATAATGGTCAAAAATCGAAAAAAACCTTTTTCAGTTATTGGCAATTTTAACCCCAAAGGATTAGTTTTTCGACTATAGCGTCGCTCTACGATTTCAAAGTAATGAAATTTTCTTCAATTTGAGCCTGGGACCATCTGTATAGACCCAACAGTTTCGAAAATACAGACATTCAAAATTTAGCTATAATAATCCCCCCGTTTACATTTAGTTTAGTTTAGTTTTATTTCGTTTCCATTATTTATTTTTTTTTCTAAATAAAGTTGTTTTAATCAACATATCTTGAACAATTCCATTTCAAACTCAAAAATTAGGAAAAAAAAATAGTTTTTTGGGTTTAACTAGTTTTTTTTAAAATTAGACATTACTTTGAAATCGTAGAGCGAAGCTATAGTCGAAAAACTAATCCTTTGGGGTTAAAATTGCCAATAACTGAAAAAAAACGCAAAAATTTCGTTTTTCTTTCGATTTTTGACCATGATGCGTTCGGCGCTCGAGTTCAAAAACTTAGGTTTTTCATGAGGACTATATCATAAACGAATCAGCAAAAAATCAGAACTACCATATCTAACGCATACACGCCCTCCTATGGGACTATAAAGTGAAATACACCTTTAAGTATTCAGGTGTAAGTGCTTTATAAATATCTTCACACACTTCCGGAATTGCATTTGAAATAAAGGCCTCGGAATGTCGACTTTGGTATTCAAGACTTCTGAAAGATTCACCGGAGGCAAGAAATCTCAGGAAGACAGCAACTTTTTCTGCAACAGGTATAGTATTTCTCATTACTGTGTCCTTTTTCGTAAGACGAGCTTTTACGTAATTAACAATTTTTTGGAAACAGTCGTCGTTCATTCTTAAATATTCCTTATAAGCAGGCTAAAGCATCCTTAATCTTCTTTCCTAAGCTTCCATTTCTTAAACCACTGGCGTTTCTTTTTCCTTTTTAGCAAGCAAAACTATAGCAGCTGCTGAACGTCTCAACTGAAGCATTGGAGAAGGGTAGACTTAAAAGTGCCAAAACGAGAGTGGATATGTTTTTAAAAGTTGGTTCACCAGATGAGTTTTTAATTGTTGAGACTTCAGCCCAGAACATTTCTGGAGTTTCAAGATCATGCCACTCAGTGCGGTGAATAATACTCCATTCATTGGCAATCGCATCGATGTTTCCACAAATATTCGGAAACTTTACTGCAATAGGTGTTATGTCTGCTTTTATTTGCGAAGTTGCTGACTGCGGGGAAAAAAGTTCATGTTTTCTAATATTTCACAGTTTGCAGGTATGCGTAGCTGCAGCTGCTCGCATAAGACAACAAGAAAGTTTTTACATCTTTCTTTACACATAACTAACTCCGACTTAAGTACATCTTTGCTGGCTTCCAAAAAGTAATGTCCAAAGTTTATACAATCAGATCTCATTACTAGGTCCCGAAAAGAAAACGTGTACAAATCTTTTTTTAAAATAGTTTGCAACCGGGAGGGTGGAATAATCATGCCCAAAACAAGATATAATAGATCATTTAGATTACCAAGCATCTTTAAGGGATCTGCGCTAGCGGACTGGAAAATTTTGTTCACATTTGTCACGGGTCTGAGTACATTTAAAAGGAATATCAAATAGAGCTTGTTTAAATTATCGCTAAAAAGCTGATGAAGATGAGTAGCTGTATAGCATCTCTCTTTGTTGCCCGCTAGAGTAAAATGTAGTTTGAGTTCATCCCACTGATCTACAACTTTGATTATTGCCTCATACCTTGATAGCCAGCGTGTTTCAGCCAGTTTGGGTATTTTTGATGGCTGATTCCCCGTAATAAGTATGTACACGGTTGCATACTCAACTTGTCTCTTTGTACTATTTGAGAACCAGTTATGACACTCTTTTACCAAAAACTCTAAGTGTCGTGGTAATATCTTACAAGCATATTCTGCTGCAAGGTGGAGGGAATGGCAAATACATTTGACATCAGATCTGGGACAGATTGCTTTAAAATTGATGAAAAGGAATTGTGAGCTCCTACCATCACATTTGCCCCATCAACTCCAATTCCAATTAATTTTTCAATTTTTAACCCATCAGCAGTAAGTTAATTTTTAAAGTCTTCCGCCAGAGTTTTAGAGTCACCTGCCCCAACTTGCAACAACTTGTAGAGTGTGGTCACGATTTTTTTGTTCTCTGTACTAAAGTACTTGACCATAATACACATCATCTTTTTTGTGTCAATGGAAGTGCTTTCATCAACGATCATTGAATAGAATGAATCGCCAATATCGGCGATTAATTCGTCCCGAAAGCAAGGGCTCAAAACATTTTTAATCAAAGCAGTACATTTTATGTTCTATGTATTTTCATTTGTCCTATTACTTCCGATGAACTGTCGATATTTTTCAAAACACAACCTAGGTGGTCCGTTGTCTTTATAGAGCAATGCTCACAAATAAATGCAGCTAACTGTAATTCAGCCAATTTTCTTTTCTCTGGAATTAAATTCGGCATAAAGTGTGTAATTTTCGTTGATAGATTTGAAAATTTGAATGCCTCTAAATGTTTTTTTGTTTTGCCGTGAGCAATCAAATCTGATTTATGTGCTTGCATTGTACATTAGCACAATGTGCAAAGCACCCTAGTGTCTTGACCAGCAACAGATGCAACCCATGCTGTAAAATTGGTATATTTTCTTATTTTCAAAATAAATATAGTTTTTAAATCTTACCTGAAAATTGGGGTTCTGTTTCCCAGGCTTTGCAGTATCTTTGGGACATTTTTACATTTTTATCAGATTATTACATATTAAAAGAGCACTTGCACTGCTAGAGGAGCGATTGTATTTAGGTAGGTTCAAACTGAGGCGGATTTTGATTTTTAATTTTATAAGTTGGTGTTATGCAGGTAGGTACGTATCTAGTCCACTTCAAGTGCAAATTGTTTCAAATAAAAAAAAAAATATTAGATGTAAAGGGCTTTGTGTTTTATAGATGGTAATGTCACTGTATCTTCTTTTATAACAAGATAAGTACTTACCTACTTTTATTTATTCCCAATTTCATCGTGCTTTAAATTATAATTATCTACCCACATATATATGCAGATATATATGTATATACATAGGTATAGTCTATCCAATATTAATTGGCAGTACACGTCTTATGGGAGAGCTTTTTCAAAATCAGTAGCGCGCCATATTTTTGCACCATACTAAATTGAAATAACTCCTTCATAAAAAGTGTTTGCCCGCCCGTAAATTTCCGATTACATCTGACATAGACCCAACGTCCTCTCGAGCGCACATCTGAGTGCGCACTGAAATGAATTGCTGTGGCCTGTGGCTGCTGCTTTTCAACTTCAACCCCTATTATATTAATGTGCATTCAGGGTTGCCCATGTCTATTTGGTAACTCGTTCTGTTTTTTTTCCTTGAATTTCTGTAGAGGTGCTTTTGATTTTAGAGCTTTAAAAAAAGTTTTTAATGATGAGAGTTACCGTAGAGTGTCTTCATCTTTTGCATTTCTTTTAATGTGTGGAAAATACGTTAAAATGCAGTTACAAAATTTTAAGCTGTTTTCTTTTAGGAAGAACACTATTTGCATAGATTTTCGTAGCGCGCGGTCAGTTAATGTGAAATAATTTATTTTTATGTAAATTGTATGTTTAAAAGGTGTATTTTTTATTTTAAGTTTTGTACAATTTGTGTTTTTTAAATGGGTATTTTTTTAAGAATCGTTTGTAAGTTTTTTTAAAAATGGGTGTGCAATAAATTTTAATTCAAGTTATGTTTACAAAGGTAAAAAAAAGAATAAAAATTTAACCAAAGTGTATATTTAAAATAAATCTAAGAATATTTCAATTGTCGAATGTTTCTTTTGGGCCTTCGTCAGTACCAGACTACTTTTCTTTAATAATTTTATGTTTGAAATTAGTATGTGTGTTGTTTTTGAGTATAAAAATAAAATAGCGTGGATGTAGTGCTGTAACCAATATCTTGAAATAGGAAATTTAATTATCTTTATTTTCTTCACAGTACATTTTTTTATAAGACTTATTTTTTCAGAGTCGAGGCACCTTAAAGTACACTACTGGGGATACCGTTACAAAAACGCACTTCTTACCTCATGGTGGTGTGGAAAAAGATATATCATTTTTATGTTTTTCAAAATCGTAATTGTGCAATTTTACCTATTAGGTGGTAAACGCTGGTCAATTTCAAATAAACTTGAAATGATTTATTATGCAAACTACGGCATCGCGAGAAGAGCTTTTACATGCGATAGACTTATGCAGTACGCTGCAACCAAACTGAGATGCAAACGTCCTATCTTCCCTGTACTGACAAGAATAATTGGACGAACTTTAGGACTCAAAAACAATCATAAGTCAATAATGGTTTCAGGAATAAATGATTTTGGTAGGTACATAATGTAAGTAGATACCCTTAGCACATAAATTTGAATTGAGAATAAATAAAAGTAGGTACCTTAGGTAGATTGTAATTAATTGGTCTATTTTTTTATTTGATAAATAAAATACAGACAATCACTTGTAAATATAAAGTTATTACTTCTATTTGAGCACTCTATTACTATTAATTTGTTTGTCGTTTGCAATTAAATACAATAATTTTCATACACGTAAATTTTCAGTTTCAATTTCAAAACAAAAACAGACTGCATGAGTAAATAAATATGAAGACTGGAAAACTGTAGATTAAAAATTAAAAGTTTCCCATTACCCTCTTTCATTAATAAAGGAAGAGGATAGAAATAAACTTTGTTAAGTTACAAAACTAAAATCAAAAAAGAAATGAGAAAAAAAAGGATAAACGCACACAGATACACAAAAAGTACTGCTAGCCACTGACATCGCAATTAGGGACCGTCCACGGTTGCTGGTGTGTGCACAAGGTTTTGAGCTGATATATTTTCAAAAACCAGCATGTTAATGGGTTGCCTCAGAGTAGACTTTAGAAACAAAAATAAGTTTGTTCTCTGGTTATGCGGACTCTTCTAGGGTGAGTTATTTGTTTGCGGGTATGTGAGAATGTAGATTGCAATTCAGTGAACAAAAAATTAAATTGCGCGAGAGAAAAGAACGAAAGTTTATTCCATCTCTCTTGTTGGCTGGTTTAGTGACTGAGGCTCTTTCATAATAATTTTTTTTGAGTTGCATATAAATTCGTGAAAAAAAAAATTGTAGTAAAATAGGAAGATAGGGTAAATATAGTAAGTTGCGGTTAGGTTTAGTAAAAATAATATTTTGCTCCCATAAAAAACCTTTTTTAATTTTTTTCCACCATAAATCCCACTACGTTTTTTTTCCCACCATGAGTCCCACCAAACAGATTTTTTCCCACCATTTTAGTTGGAAAAACCACCAATCTGGGAACACTGTGCTGAACTAGCTAATAAAGAAGACATAATAATAGTGTCCGTATTATCTCCATAATAAGTTTTATTTTATTTTTAGAACACACGAAACTAAACAATTTTCTTTTGCGAAAGCGAAACAGATAATACTAAATTTCAATCAGTCATCGAAATGCGCCCTTTGATAATATAGGATAGTTAACCCTTGCAACAAAGGCAAAAAGGGTAGTAGTAAAGAGTAAGCATACGCTATTATGTCAACTACGTCAAGTGGAAAACAAGTTCTCATAAACGTCAAAATAACGAATGACGTCTGCACGTACTTATGTAAAGAAGAATCGTGTAATCCCGAGGATACGTACCTGTCAAAAAGACGAATATCGAAACCAACGAAAAAAGAATCAACTTGGTCAAAACATCTGCCACAGGTTTCCGTATAGCTTCAGAAGGCTCGGGGTTATGTTCACTACCTTCTGGTTTTATTTTATGTACTCCATTATCTTCTGTTATCACCAAGCGAGCTCTGCACTTATGTATATTGAACATTTCTGCGAAGTTCACAGCACCAAACGCTGTCTTTTTCTATTGTGTCTCTGAAATTGTTTTATATATAAATATTAAAAATATTCTATATTTCAAAATCATATAGGGATATATGCTAATTTAAAAAAAAAAACTAAATATAAATGTAAACATGTACATTGTACACACAAACCACAATTTGTGCTGCCAGGTTGACATTGATGTCTTGAAGTTGAAGTACTGATTAGGTACCTAATTCTTTAGTTCTTCTATCACTATGACCCATATTTGAGCATTAGAGATATAAGATTCCATATACGAAAACCTTTTTTTATTTAATTGTGGATCCAGAAAGGTCGACTTGGCTGCAGTTCTGTTCGATTCATATACACCAAGAATGACGTTTCCTTATAATACTTAGTAAATTTCGTTGAAAAAATTAAGCCGACTGCAAACTCAGTACTTATAGATATTTGTTGACCACCGTATTTGGCAGTTCTACTACTAGTGCAATGATATAAGATAATTAAGGGTATGACTCTCCTGAGAATATAAGGCCAGGCGCGCACATGCAACTAAACAGTTTGGTTTCGATTTTGAGTACTATAGAATTATAAGAGAGTCCGCGCACATAAACCGGCGCGCACTCCCATATAATCCCATTGTGCTCAAAATCGAAACCAAACTGTTTAGTTGCATGTGCGCGCCTGGCCTAACAGTTTTTTTTGAATGTATGCAAAAGCGTCACTATATCCTCAATCCTCAGTAACAATCATTTCGTCAAAATATAGAGTAGACAGAGACACTCCCAAAAATGGCAATGTAACAGAAAGAGGCATTTTTACTTTCAATAAGCTCTCAAGGCTCAAGCAAAATAAAAAGTGCTATTCCATCAAGTCCGAAGATGTATTTCATTCTTATCGAGTAGCACGTATGACGATTTGGCTCTATGATACTATGCCTCTACTTACATTTGTTTAAAAGATGTGAAATCGATCATCCAAGCGATATTTCTCCAAAATCGGCTTTTCAATGCATTATTTAACGGATTGAATATATGTGCCACACAGAAATTATTGCTCTTATTTAAAATTTCACTGACAACTTTCTTGATAGATGCGACCGGTGGCGTTGTATGTGATAATTCTTACAACTTTAGCACCTATTTGCCACTTTTCCAACAGTTTCCAGATTATCTTAGCTGTATTATGTTCAGGAGCATGACTTTTTTCTAACTCTACTTCTTCTATGTAGTAAGCCGTTATACTTATAAAACATTTATTGCTGTCCGAAGTCCAAATGTCTTGACTCAATAGTATAACTCGCTTCAAGCATTTCTGCAATTTTTTTTCTTGAAGAAATATTGTAGTCAGGATTTAGCACTTTTGAATACCTTCGAAACATTGTATTCTCAACTATTTGCAGCGGCTGAAAATCAATAAGTAAGATTAAGCAAAGCATTATCTCTCCTAATACGAATTTATTCATGCCGATTATGGAATTCGCGGCACTGCATCCATAGTGGTTCGCAGTGTAGTGCTCTCTTTCTCTTCATCGATCTCACGTAAAAAAAAAAGAACAGTGTACTGCGAATCACTGCGGATTTACTATTGCGGATTCCATAATCGGCATGATTAAAATATCATAAAAAGTAAATTCAAAAATTCTATTAACTAATCCCACCGAGTCAAACACCTCAAAGTACTTTAATTTTTTTTTCTTTAATTAACAAATTCCATTTTAAATCTTTCAGGGTAAAGCACTCTACGTTGTCGTTATTCTGGGTGGCTCTATTGGAAGCTATTCCCGAGAATACAATGTAGACAATCAGAGCTCATCAACAGGTAGCCAAATAAAACGTAAATGTTAATGATATTAAAACAAAGCAAAACTTCAAAGTCCACGTACTCTTAATCTTTCTATAACAAGTGGATGAAATTGTCTTCCAAAAAAAAAGTCTTCAAAATTCCGGGTAAAGTGTCGAAACCTCGGTACACATATCTGATTAAAGATTTCAAACCACCAACCGACCGGAAAGTGACATGACTGACAACACATCAACTTCATATTCTACACCGAACTTCACCTTGCCTATATGCACTGTATCTCACCTGTTTCGTTACGTTGTCGGAGCAATTAAATACCATGAAATGCCTGACAAAATGGCCAATTGAAGAGGACCAGCAGCGTCTCGGCCACTTGTTGCGCCAAACCACTTTAATCTTCCACTCATGACGATGATGACCGACGCCGCGGCTACTGTGACAAGCGTATATGACGCAAATCAAGATGTGGCAGCTCTAACCAGTGGTGGTGTGGTGCGGTAGTATAGAAAGATCTGTGCTTTCTGCTGATGGTGGCACATGATGACGGAGATTCTCAGCTGAAGATGATGATGGTCTCATGATGTACGCGGTACGCTCATTATGATCTTGATGAAGATGCCACTGGCACAGCTTCTGATTTTATTATGAGATGCGATGAAGATACAAATTATTTCTTTGTAGCTGCGTTTTACTATCTTTATTACCTCTGTGCTCTCAGTTACCTTTAATGGTTTCATTTTACCGGCTAATCTCTCGTCGCGTCGTCTTGTCCGTCGGTAGCCGCGTCGAGTCTGGACTGGACGGGATCTTTGTTTTCATCCGATTCCGACCAACCGAACTACCGGTAGTTGTTGTGTGTGCGTTTTATTAATTGGACGTGACTTAATTTATTTTATTGCCTTTTTCTATGAATTGTTGGCTAATAGTCTAAGCATATAGATAACAGTTCCATATGATCATTGTAAATATTTAATTCTGTGTACGAATACGGAGATGAAAATAATTTGATCGCGAAAACTTGAGAATGATAATATTTTTATTTTTACAACATGGGATGAATTTTTGAATATTCAACTTCTTCCTTCGCTTTCCTTATTTTCCATGATTTTAAACTTCTTTACAGTCAATCTCGGAATATGTTGGAGATAGTCATAAACTTTAGATAGAACAGCAGAATTTCTATAAATCTGTCTCACGAGCAACTTTGTAAGTACAATTAAGTATCGGTATACCTACGTCCTACATATAGGTACTTATTCTTTAACCAATTTGAATTCGAGATTTTGAACTCGAGGTTGCAATCAAAACTGATAGAGGAAACGAAAAAAATGCGTCCCTCAATTCCGTCTGTCTGCCTGCATGTCTGCATGCATGTTAATCCATTAAATTGTTCCTGAAACATGGATATTTCTTTTAATTAGCTTTCTACCCTCCAATTAAATGGTAAGTTTTTGACGCTTCATCAAATAAACCCTATTTTCCCTGCATAAATATATATTTCAAAAAATTTAAGAATTCAGGTAATTAATTTATTTTTGCATTTTCTGAAAAGAAAATCTATTCAGGTGGTGAGTGATGAGTTATAATATTGGGCTTACAGATTTCTTAGGATCAGTTGTACAAATGTGTTTTAAACATTGAGCCATGGTTCCGCAACCTAATCTTACTAATTTCAGCTGTTTGCAATGATCAATATTAGCCATGGTTATTTCTTTGTCGAAATCAACTAAAACAACCCAACTACATATTTATATTTTCTTCACAGGAAATTAAACTGTTTTTAAGATGTTTTTTCTTATAAAGTCAGGCACTGTGAGTTTTAGACATCTTCAGTCCTAGGTGGCCCCTGTTTAAAGAACTTTTCACCAGATGATTTTATGCATCTCATTAAGTAGGGGGTATCATTTTATTTAGCATTCGCACTTTATTACATCTCTCAGAAATAGGATCTCATACCAAGGAGCCTTATTTGGAAAACTGACCTTATTTTTCAGCTCTATTAAACGACAATTGCGCAAGTAGGTACAAGCTCTAATTTCAGATAATTGGCGTATAGATACAATCCTAAACAAAACCTTTGCAATTGTAAATGTTAATTTGTTTATTGCCACTGTGCGGCTCCAGCTCAGGGTGCATCCACACGCGTTGAACAGATGTTTTGTCTTCAAAAGACCTGTTGGTTGTTTCTTGATAGGTTTGTTTGTTGTATTTTTTTTTTTAGCTTGTTGCGACATATCAGGACCGTACAACTTTTTCCTTTGCATTTAGTCTAGGTTGAATTATTGTGGATTAATGCCGCTCCCGCGTTCAACGATGTTCATCGGCTTCCATTGTTAATTTGTGACATATGAGTTCAACGTGAGTGTATACGAATATAACCCAGTGTTTCAGCTCTTTTAAGAGTGTCTACCTCTACACCTGCACATTAGCATAGTTGCCGATATTAGGTATACTGCACTACTGAAGCTGGCTGGTGCTGATGCTGTTTGTGTTTCGCTGTGTCTTGTGGGTTACCCTAATTTGGCAAAAACACAAAAAATTGTTGCTCATTCGTTTGTCGACAACGTTATGTCACAATGAAAGAAACTAAGGTCTTGGTTCAGTGCAGGCTGCAGATATAGGAATGGTTGCGACTTTGCTAGTCGTAAAGTCTATATCATATGGAAACATGAGTGCATAGACGGGTTATCGAAACGGATTCATCCGTAACTTTTCTTTTCTATTGCTAAAACTCATTATAGGAGAGTTAAAAGATGAAGACATCTTCTTTCAAGGCTTCGGTGCAATAGACCAAGTAGTGACATAACAACATTGGCATCTATGTAAATGCATTGAAGAAGTGAATTTTATTAAGGTTCTCGTACGCTAGCATACTAGTTGGCTAAGGCTAAAAGTCCGATAAGGAAAAACTGCAGGTGAAATTAGGAATCCTTTCGGGGAGTTCTCAAATCCTATTAGGAATTCTAGACTGAAGCTAATTGGATGTGAATGTTAAAAAATCGGTTCTTGTCTCGAATAATGTAAAACTGGTATTGAATAAGAACATAGAGTTCGAAGTTTGCATTTGAAAAAGGGTATATTTTTGGGGGTAGCATCTTTTAAGAGATACATTTAAGGCTGACAGCTCTATGTATGTCTACATTTGTTGAACATGTTTGCCGCGCTGTGAGACTTTAGTCGCATTTTAAGAAATAAACGGTTTTTAAAAATCTTGCGACCTTTCTGAACCTATTTTTTGAAAATAGCTTGGACTAGATTTATTGTTTAATTTAATTATCTCTATATTAAAAAAAAAAAAAAAATGACAAAAAAATGCAGTGGACATAAGCTAAAAAGGAAAGCTTTTATTACTATCCAAAAAATATCAGGTAATTTGTTCTCGATGGGAATTGAATTTGTAGGTATACATTTTTGAATACGATGGTCACGATGGATTCTGTGATAGTTTTTTTTCTGGATTCGTAACATTACAGGGCTGATTTATTACTATCTATACATAAAAATGAAATTAACTTAAAAAAAGCCCAAACTATAAATACACAAAGTAATCAGGAAAAACCTAGGCATCGAAAATAATAGAAGAGGTCAAAGCTTCTCTTAAGAGAAAAATAGTTTAAAAAAAGGAGTCTGCTAAGCTCAGAAATAAACATTTTATAACTTAGAGGTTAGGGTTTCCAGAACATCTCTTTTTTAACACCGATCTTTCTTACTCTTTCTTTTTCGTTAATTTTGTTTATTGTTCTTTTTTTTGTATGTGTATTTTTATCACTTTTTTTGTTTATATCCCAGAATCGACTAAAAGCTGAATTCGGCACGTTTTGCTGGGAGTGCACTCTGAAAACACACATACTTTTAAAAGTATGTGTTGGAATAACTGTCAAAATAGTAAATGCGGGAGCGGGTCAGAATTCTGGCTATCAAAATCCTGTATGACCAAAATTCTGTTTTTTTTTTTTTGAAAATACTGTACGACCAAAATACTGTTTTTCCATTTGAATTTTGTTCAATACAATCCACTGAAACAACAACAAAAATAATTTTCTATTGTTTTTGTTATTCCTCTTCTCCGTTCACTATCCAAACCACGGGCTTTATGTACTATACATACATTTCAAGGTGTCTGAATTTAACCGAATTCCCCTGGAAAAATATAATTTGCAGCATATAATTGCTGCAAAATATGTGTAGTTAGCTATAGACTAAAATTGTGCATCATAGAAAGGTACGACAGCATCTAACTGCCTGAACAGAATGGTGACGGAACCGGAGCTGAAATAGCTGTCAAAAAAACACACAAATGCAATGTTGCGAACACAACGGAACGTAGCCGCATACGAAGCTGCAGCCGCAGACGGAAGAGTTCACCAACTTTTAACTTTTCACTTACGGCACTTTTGATGTTTCAAATTGTATGAAGAAAAAAAAACAACTTTTCGGGTCGGATAAAAATATTGTGGTTATTTGCATTGTTTTGTTTTTGTGGGCACGTAAAATACGAACGACACTTTTTGATAGCTCTTCCAGTTCCGTATGCGGCTCCAGTTCCAGCATTCTATTTCTATTCTGTTCAGGCAGTAACTAATGAGATGAGCCCAACCTGTCGTCGTCGTGCCTAGGCGAAACGCAAAAAACTAATAAGCAATAATATACCTACTGAACCGAATTATTACAATTTTATAATTTTTCTTTGTAGATGTAGTAGTTTGAGGGTGGCCCCGGCGCATGGGAAGTAGTGCTTGACTGCTAACCTGGATGTGTGAGTTCGAGCCCCAGTCTAGGCAGCATTCTTTTCTATATTCCCTCAACTGAACGCCACCCCTGGGATTTAATGAGATAATCAAAACCTTATTTCTCAGTCCACTGTGCCAACAAAAATCTATTCTATCCTTCTATTCCTTCTAACATTGCCTAATTTATAAGACCCTAGGTCTTACTGGCAAATATATGTTTGTGTTGTTTTTTTTTTTTTTTTTTTTTTTTGTAGTTTGTTATTCATGATCCGAATATCGGATGTGCGTCCAGCACTCACATACGGTTCACAATGTTTGACAATGTACAGAAATTATGAGAGTAAATTAACGGCAGCTGATATAAAGATACTTCGTATGACAGCAGGAGATACAAAGCTTGATCGAATTAGAAGTACAAAGATCCGAGGAAGCCTACTACATGTTAAAAATACCATTTCTCAAAAAAAGCTGTTAAAATGTACTGCATTTAATTAACTTAAAGTTAATTAACTTTTCTTTTAACTTCACAATCGGAATATTTGTACTGACCGCTGACTGTTCGATTTCAGTTAAAGTATTTTTGTAAGTTAAAAGACTTAGTGAAATTAGTCTTTTTAGTCAATTAACTGCAGTACCGAAAAGACTACAGTTTTTACAACTCTGATCCTTGACGACTTCGAAGTTGTACCTATCCATCGTAACGTTTTGCCCGAGTCGTCAATGTGGAGATTACTTTTTCGATGATGCATATACTTCGTGTTGTCCTCATTAACAGCCAAACCCATTTTCGCCGCCTCCGATTCAATACATGTAAACGTGCCGGTAACAGCTCGCTTCGTTCTCCAAATGATGTCAATATCATCTGATTTAGGAAGTAGTTGAAGAGACTTGTGGAAAATTGTACTTGTTGAGTTGCGTACAATTGCTTCAAGAACGATGTTAAACAGGTTACATGATAACGCGTCCCCTTGCCTGAACCCTTTCTCGACATCAAAAGGTTCGGTGGAGTTTTTACCTACTTTGGCGGATCAGCGAGATTTCTCCATCGTCATCCTGCGCAAGCGTACGTGTGTGGCAGAGATGCCGAGTGTATAACTCGTTTCTGTCTACGCTGTTATATGCGACTCTGAAATCGATAAAGAGGTGGTGTTGTGTATCGATTTAAAACTCCTTGGTTTTTTCCAAAAACTGTCGGAGTGTGAAAATTTGATCGACGGTTGATTTACCGGGCCTAAGACTAAACTGATAAGGGCCAATAAGATCGCTGACAAATGGTTTTCAGCGATCACATCACAGTACAGATGACAAGTTTTGTATGCGAAGTTGAGGAGACTTATACCTCTGTAGTTGGCACAGTTCAGTTCTTGTAGATGGGGCACACTATACCGAGGACATACTTTTAAATATCCCCCCTGCCGCTACAGTCCTCAACAGACTCAATCGCCCGCTTCGCATGCTCTCTCGTTTTCCTCCTGAGAAGTCGGCGTTCCTCCCTCGTTTTTTTTTCCCGTAGAGCTGCAGGGCTGCTCTCTCAGCACATCTGGCTCTAGTTTGAAGCATGGATTGGTAAGCCTCATTATTTGCTGCATGCGCCAGCCTGCATTCTTTATTGAACCAGGGGTTTCGTTGTGGGGGCCTAGTAAAACCCAGCACCTCAGTGGCGGCAGTCCTGATGGCATTTTGGCAGTGTTTTCATTGGTCCTCTGCAGATGGTGCTGGTGGCGGGCTTGCTGAGAAACTAAGAGAGACATGGTGTGCAAAAGTCGTGGCGATCTCTAGCGATTTTAACTTCGCGACGTTAAATCTTTTCACAGCGTTGTGGCGTCATGGATATCCGCATACGTACTTGAGCTACCACTAGGTAGTGATCCGAGTCTATGTTGGCACCTTTGTGTATATTGAGGTATGGGAACCGAGTGTTTGCTATGATGACATTTCGCCCCGCCGCAAAGTCAATCAGCTTGAGTCCGTTGCCGGAAGTGTTGTCGTGCAGGCTGTGTTTTCCTACTATCGAACATAGATGCGCTCCTTTCCAATTTAGGCACTGAAGTCACCAAGAATAATCTTGACGTCGTACTTGGGGCACCTATCATACGTATTCTCGAGGAGATCGTAGATTTCTTCCTTGGTTGAGTCATCTTTTCTTCCGTTGGCGTGAGCACAGATCAACGTGATGTTTTTGAACTTTGCTTTGATGCGGATTGTGACCAGATGCTCGCTTATATTTCTGAAGCCCAAGACATCTTGGCTAAGTGTTCCCTTTACCACAAAACCACAACCAAAGAGCCACTGACCCTGCTTCTTGCAGCACTCGCCGAAGTAGATGTCACACGATTTCATCCTTCGTATGTCCTCTCCATCCCATCGCACTTCCTGGGATGGCTGTTACATCAGCACTTAGCCTATCCAGGTTCTCCACTTCGGCTGCACGTGGCCTGTTAAGGTCCGGACATTCCACGTGCAGATCCGAAATTCATTGTCCTTGTTTCATTTGCTGTGGTCGTCAACATTAAAATCATCCATATCCGAGGCTTGCAGTTGTTTTGGAACCGGTTAGTTTTTCCGTGGTAGAGATGTTATCTCGACGTACAACCCCCACATGGAGGACCAGACCCTTAGTAATAACTCCAAGGGTGGAAAGCCGGATACACTGCTCCTTATAGGCCTGAGTTACGAATATGTCGTAGTAGCCCATATAAGGTGTTCACTAAATAGTTCAACCTGACTGGAACTGTAGACGCCACTAATTCTTCTGCTGCCGCCTGGATGAAGGAGAAGTGCCTTTAGTGGGAACACTCCTCCCTCCCTCTTTCGTTTGCTGCCGCCAAAAACCATTCACAGGGATTGGAACCCCATCTTCAGTTAAAGGTACAAGGCCGCCATTTTGGCAAAGGTGGCTTAAAAAGGTCTTCGCGATATCTTGAGAACCATACATCACACAAGCAAAATTTTGCCACATTTGTGTAGAGAATTAAATCCTCTACAATTTATGTTAACTCACTTTTTATCGTAAAATTGAAAACAAAAAAGTTTTTACAATCAAACTGATCCCTCCTACAGATCCATCAAAAAAAAATGTTGTCCTGTCTGAAATGCGAGGTTAATGTAACATTTCAATGGACTAAGAATAAAAGCCCATTATTTAACGCGTTTTTTTTCATATGTATAAGTTATCCTCAGATTTCGTTATCGTTTTCCAATCACCATTAATTCTAAATTATTACTCAAAACATGCACCTGAACCTGTCACGATGGGTCCAGTTCATAGGCCCCCCACATTCAATTATTTAAAATTCATTCGATTCACATTATAATCTCAATAAAAATCATAGAATAAGATGTATACGTATACAACATACATATACACAATTTTCTTCTCAATTTCCAATCAAAACATCATTTTTCAAACCTCTTAATCAGGTGACAACATCGCTACAATTTCAGTCTGACGGCAGTGCACCTACGGTTTATCATATTTAACTATGTGCACCTCAAGAATGATTTTTTATCTCTTTTCCTGTTTTATGTGCCCACCAAATGACACCAACAACAAACATAATAAAAAGATAACGTAAGCAGAAGATTGAGATGAAAAATGTTTAATGATTGAACCATAAAACGAAAAACAATCTAAGCCAAGGTGATGGTGGTTAAGATGATGGTGACTGGTGGATGGTTTGAAAAGATACAATGTGCCCATATTATGGACATTGGACTTGAGGACAAAAAAGTAACTCTTTCCAAATGCACCTTCCACTAAACAACTATATAATGATAATTTAACGTAACATCCCCCCTTCTCCACTTTTCTTCTCTTCGCCTTCTCAAACCCAAACGGTGCGATCAGCATCTGATCGTTAAGTGGAATTAAAATAATAATAGTCAGTAAATAGGATTAGATACTTCTTATAGGGAACACAAGATACTTTCACCTTTTTGTCGATGATAGAAAAAAGAGCCCCGGTCAAAGGAACAAGTTGATATGAATTTCCTATTAATTTTCTCATCGTTATACCAACTGAGAGCTCTGTGTAGACCACCTGTATCGTCCATCGTCGTCGTTAAGTTACTGTGTTGAGATGCGGGAGAGGTGTTCGATTTTTCAATAATTCAAATAACAATGTACCCACTATGAACAATCAATGAGTGATTTTCCATAAGTACCCAGGTACACGAATTCAATCCAATTCCTGGATTTGTGATTCTCAAGAGTTGAATTACATTCGATTATTCAAACTCCCACAAGAACACTAAACATAAAGGAATTCGTCAAAAATCGCAACAGGTATGGTTGTAAATAAATCAAATATCTGTGAGATACTTTTCGGTTTTCATGAATGGACCAGTTCACTGGGAAACGAATGGATATAATTGTCTGCGCGTCTCTATAGGAAAATTCATCATTCACACGCACAGGTGGAAAAGGAGCAAACATCAGGTAACTCTAACTGGCGACCTGGATAACTGGACAAGTTGCAATCATCATTATCATCAACATCCAGGAACAGGTAGATGGAGACTTAAAGATACAGAGTTTCTTAAATTGATTTTTTTGTAGTGAACCGTTCGCTCTTTTTGCACAAGCATCAGCATCAGCATCCCATAATGTCGTGTGAACCTGACTATTTTTGGAATTAGGATTATGTGAACTCGTTTAAATGTTTTTTTTTTTTGCCGATATTTTTTTGAGGATTTTGTGAACTTGTTTAGAATTTTTTTTGGATTTTTTGTAAAATATCCTTTCGCCAGAATTGAGTGAAGTGAAATCTTTGTTTTGTTTGTGGATTCCGATAATTCGCTTGTTGGGAGTTCCATAAGCACACCACCTATACCTGTTGCTAACTGTTTGCCATTCTATATACATTTTGATGATGCTGTTTAGCACGCAGAAAAAGAAAGATACATTTTGGTATTATAATAATGACAACCTTCAAACAAAGATATTTTATTGTTTTGTGTTAAATTTACCTGTTGATATGAATTTGGTTCTGCTGATTTTTTTCGGATCTTATTATTTTTTTTCGGGTTGAATTTGTGTTTCTGTGAGAAATATCTTAGAGTTTTATATTATTTTTCCTTTTTTTTTAATTTGAAGATTTGTATCTTTTTGTTATTATAGATATTAAGGTTTTAAGTTTTTTGAATTTTTTTGTTGTTTGTGTTTGACAGGAAATTTATTGTTATATGTTAAGTGGTGTGCGGATTGAGGCTGCGAATTTAGAAAAAAACGGATGCTTCATTTGCATATTATTTTTGTTTAACAAAAATTGGGTTTATAATAATTATGGTTGCTTTTTAATTTTTTTTTTTTAACCATTTGGGTTTATGAAACATGAAAAATGTTTTTGATTCCTTAAAAGCTGACAATTAACAGTAAATTTAAGGTTTCTAGTTTTTATATTTATTGGGGTTTAACAAATAGGTTTTTTTTTTTAATTCCTTGTCTGTCTACTGATGTTTTTTTTATGGAATTTGAAGGCTATTAAATGGTCTTTGAGATACACAAAATAAGTGTACCTATCTATAGGAGCTCAGCTAAGCTTTCATTTTTATTGTGACATAATCCCCAAAAAATAACTTTAGTTTGTGGTTTCTTAAGAGAAATTTTAACATAGGTACCTTACCTAGCTTTAGGTACATTACAGATAATGACCCAAATATATTAAGTGGGTAAACTTGAACAATTTTTATTATTTTTAGTCCAGTACCTATATTTATTAATTTGTTTATATTTCAAAGAGAAAAACATTTGAATTCCTTATTAAAAAATTAAAAGAAAGCTTGACCATCAATCCCTTACAGGGTCCGTATTGTGTAAGAAAAAAGCGATCGCTTGGTTAAGTGATTGTCGTTTTCAAGATTGTTCTCTCTATCTTTCTCTATATAAAGGACAGAGAGACGGATATCGTCAAAACGACAGTTAAAAAATTGTCAATAAACTGTCACCTTAGCCGATTCCACCCCATGTTTGCCGCTATCTTGTATTAAAATTTAGTTCGTGCAAAAAATCGAACTCGAGCTAACAATCAAACTTCGCATTACGATAATAGAGAACACGAAAGTGGGGTCCGAAATTCCGTCTTTATGCCTGTCCATGGCCTACAGCCTAAACCAATGAAGCGACTTTCTTCAAACTTGCAGCATAAGATTTTTGGGTTATTATCTATCTAGTGGGAAAATCAGGATTTTTTTTAGCTCAAAAAATAACGGTACTAGGCATACCTACAACCGTTTTGAAAAAAGTCTTTTATCTCAAAAACGGCTCTAAAGATTTTTTTTTTAAATTTTTATCTATATTAAGTGTGGTACGGTCTACATTTTTGTGGAAAACAAAATTTACCAAAAATAACCATTATTTACCCGACTGCATGAATTATTATTTAAAATAAATAAATAAATTTGGTGGCACAAACGGCTCATGAAGAACCAGGGGCTAGCGACTTACAACTCTCAACCATTCCTGTGTGCGTGTCTGCAGGAATGGAGGGGACCTACAGTTTATTGCCGATTCCGAACGGCTAAGGTGAGCGGCACTTTGCTATGACAAGAGATACTCTTGGAGGATTTGTTACTTCCTCGCAAGAGGTAGTAGCTCCGAAAAAAACTCAAGCTGGAAGCGGCTGGTATTGAACCCCAGGCCTCTGGCATGACAGTGAAACGCACTAACCATTAAGCCACGGGCTACTATGAGTTATTATTTAAAGATGAAAAAAAATTAAATACGCTTAAAATGTCTTCTTTGGGTAGTTTTAAAACATCTTTTTTTAACAAAAACAAAAATTTAGTTTAAAAAATAAATATGGCTATGGCTCGCACACTTTTACCTCTCAAACGAGCAAGATAATAATTTTTTTTATAAAAATGTAATAATTTTAAAGAGTACACAAGCAGAAATATATTTTTATGGTCACTTAACTCACCTAACACCAAAGTTATTATTATTTCAAATAAGAACATTTTTCACACTTCCGTTTTCAATAACAACAAGCAACCGATCGACCTGCAAGCATGAATATCTGACTTCTTGTTTGGTGCACGTGTGCAAATGCACAGCTATGTTTTCTCAGAAATACACAGAAGAGGATCATGTTGTGTTTTAATCATTTTTTTGTTGACGTCAGAAGAAATAGGGAAATAACTGTAAAAAGCCATATTTGGCTTGGTATGCAGTAGAGGGTAAACGTAGTACATGCCATAAAACGGTTTTTTTTTTTTTTTTTTTTCATTTTCGATTTTCTCGTTAACCGCTCAACCGATTGTGATCAAAATTTTTACTCTGAAAGTCCTATAAAGTGTGAATAATACTGCATACATATATTTTCAAAGAAAAAATGTTTCTTGGATTAAAAAAAATGGGTTGATGAATTTTTTTAAAGTTATGGTTTTAATTGTACCTATATTATTATATTCTTAAAAATGTCATACGTTTTTTGAAATAATCAGAAATTCAAATGTCATTTTCGTGGAGAAAATGGTGAAGGTGAAAAATAAAGAATAGAAACAAAAGCATTCAACAAATTTTTCGTTCTGTGCGATTCAATTTTTTTGTCACTAAAATATAAAACTGGAATAAAAATATGTTTCAGGTATCCGGGTTTTTCACTTAAGCGAGTTTCGCTTAAGCGAAGTGTCTTAAAGGTTATTTGTCGAAAAATACTCGGGGATGAAAAAAGTGTTTCAGATAAGCGGGTTTTTCTCTTAAGTGGGTTTTACCCTATTTTCACAATTGGATAATTTTTTGGCGAAAACCTGAAATGCAGTTTTCTTACATCCGCTATGGTGAATACATGTGCGAAGTTTAATCAAAATCGTTTGATCCGTTTTTGAGAAAAATTGAAAAAAAACCGAAACATTTGTATGTCCTGTTCTAGATGAGCTAATTCAGAAATTCGAACTGCCTTTCTAGGAGATCACAAAAAAATGCTCTGCACCGAAATTGAAGTAAATAAGCCCAACCCCTTAAGCTCTATCTGAAATAACAGAAATAACGGTGGACGTACGAACACACAGACCGACTCAGTGTCAATTTTAATTACAACCAATACTTGCCCTAGACCAGGAAAAAACGTCATCTTCAGTGTTAACTTAGACTAACCTAGATATAAAATAGAACATAATATATGAACATAATAGTTCATCTTGTCTATAAATAGCGTTACTTGTAATATAAATCCAAAAATACTTTATCTTCATAAAACAAACCATCACTTTCTACCTCAAAACATCTTAAAATCAAAGGTCACCTAGATGCAACAAGCTGCCTAAAAATAAAACGCATATAAAAATCGGAGCCCGCAGAACTGAGCATACAATTTTTCTACGTATACAACTTCAGAACCGTAAAATGTTACATGTATATATGCATACAGCTTATGCTACTCATATATGGCTAACTTCCTGGCTTTACGAACGATCGATCCTCCAATAAAACAATCAGAAAGTCTGCACCTAAAACGGAATTCCATTAACTAACTTCCTGGCTTTACGAACGATCGATCCTCCAATAAAACAATCAGAAAGTCTGCACCTAAAACGGAATTCCATTAACTCGGATGCTCCTCTGTTGCCATAGACAACACAATCATCTTTTGCGAACATACATACTAATATTGGCATGCGATTTGGATTTAAACTCAAAGTGAAATCTTCTATTTGACGGGTCCAAATGCACAAAACCCTATTTTTTTGGTTGAGCGCATATCGACCAAACTTCAGTCAGGAGCCCCCCAGCAGCAACATCAGCAGCAATTGCAAATTCAACTGGGGTGATAAATATCGCGAATAAAATTTTAATACTTCAAACTGTGGTACAATTTCCGCTGAAATTGCTCGCTCACCGCGCACAGTGCTACTTGGAAGATCGACCACCCACACAACACGATCACCAGCATTGCCACAGCTACCCCACCTTGTCCGTTTCAAGTGTATGACGGAAGCTATACTCCTATCACTGAGCCTGATGTGTTACAGGTGAATTTCACAAATAAAACACCTGCTCTTCAAGATTCATCTGTTGTTTAATTTGATGAGGTAAAAAAAAAATATGAAAAGTAGCGAAATTCTCTTAGAGTTTTAATAGAAGAAGAAAAAACTGATGCTTTACATCAACAGAAAGGCAAGGTATCTCGATCAAATGATCAACCAAACATTTTTTTTTAATTAATAAGGTATTTTTTCCTTTGCAAATTCTTTTTATACCTAGAGTCCCACTGAGAAAGGGCCTTAAACCACACCGGCTAATGGGCAAACTTCGGGAACATACTTTTTTAAAGTCGCAATAAGCTCGATCATTATTATCATTCATCCCTTTAATGCCAAAAATGTTCAGATATAACTTCTATTAATCTCCATATTGTCTCAAGTCTCGACGTTTTCCTTTAGATTAGGTGCCCAACTAAAGGCAACTTTATTTCTATCGGATACAATTCGATTTAATAGCATGCATAAGCTGCGAATACGAGTTACTTATTCAAAAAATAGAAGCAAAAAACATATATCACTTTGATGAAGCAGCTCTTCCCATATGCTGAAGTCCCACCGGGCGATATTAAGACAGGAAATTGTGATTTTTACTATAGCACTGCTAGCTCCAGCTAATTTGGAAGACGCAATAGTTTTAGCCGCTTTCCTGGTGTCATCGAAAAACTTACGACTAAAATCTGCATCAAGGCCTAATTTAAGCACGTCAAGTCAAGCAGTTATCTACGAGAGTTTTTCGGAAATATCTCAAAAAAAATTTACTTTAGAGATCAAATTTTTTCTGCAACCTTGTAGCTTAGACAATTTTCCACCGGAATAATGTAAATTCTTTTTCCTAGCATTTACCGTTAAAATGTTACAGCAGTTCTTACTTTAGATGGCGCTCTAAATTTGGTGGCACAACGGCTCATGAAGAACCAGGGCCTATTGACTTACAACTCTCAACCATTCCTGTGTGCGTGTCTGCAGGAATGGAGGGGACCTACAGTTTATTGCCGAATCCGAACGGCTGGTGAGCGGCACTTTTCTATGACAAGAGGTACTCTTGGAAGATTTGTCACTTCCTCGCAAGAGGCAGTAGCCCGGAAAAAACCTTATTTTTTTCGATTCAACCAAAAAAAGTTGACTTTTATGGGGTTAAGTTGATCTCTTTCAGATTTCGCCTTCGATTCAACCAAAAAAGATCACTTTTGGCGTAGTATATATTTTTTTTCCATTGGTCTTTAAAATCTCGATTTTATGGCAGATTTACACAGATTCTCACACGTACTTGCACACACACCAAATAAATGGCATAACTAAACGTGAGTTTGAATAGGTATTCAATTTTGCATTCGCAAGAATTTCTTTGTGGTACGTGTTAATAATAAAATAAAATCAAAATAAAATAAATTGGATTCGATTAATTAGTGCAATTAGTGAAGTTTTTTTTTCATGTTTATTACGGAAAAAAGTGTTTTGACTACCTTCAAATCTCCACACAAAGAACTCACACAGTTAAAAAAGAAAAAAAAACAAACCAGATTCGTTCGATTCACGACGATTGGTCTATGTTTTGACCCCCAAACCTGAAAATGGTTAAATCGAAAACAACATTAAGGTGGAAGTGGCTGGTATTTAACCCAGACCTCTGGCATGACAGTCCATCGCACTAACCATTACGCCACGGGCTACTACAGCAGTTCAAAAAGTCAAAAAATCAAGTGACGAAAGGTCATGAAAATATTTGAAGATCAAAAAACTGTTCTTATGACAAATTACATATTTCAGTAAAAAAAATTTCTAAAAAACAATATTTCCTTAAAACAAAAAGTTTTTAAGATACATATGTATTTGCAAAAACCCTGATTTTCATTACCAGGTACCGTTTGTAACTGACTTTTCGAATTTATGCAATATAAGCCGTGTAGATTTTTTAATGATACACAACTTTATGCCGAAATAACAGCTGATGTCGACATTCATTTAATATAGGCTGAAGGTTTTATAAAAAGTTCTATGCAGTGAATATAAAATCGATATTTCCAGGTTTGGTAAATATGCATTAGACAGAGCAAAACTTTATGTATAATCTGGGCATCACATGTACAAAATATTAGTCAATGGATCAATCGTGATTGAAAATGCAATTTTACCAATTAGACACCTTTCGGAAGAAGCAGCAGAGGCTCGAAACAAGCATTTCAGAATCTAAAGAAAACAATCGAGAAAAATATTTAATTTAAATATTCTTAATTGGTTGTTTTTAAAATGTAACCCTCTTATAACCAGCCTCAGGCCTCTTCCTCTTAAAAAAAATTAAATGCACGACTGGGTCGTACGAACTTGCTCTTGTAGTAAAAGTTTTTTTTTCGAATTTAAACGATTGAGTGTAATATAAAACACATAATTAATAAATATATGTACATTATATGTATTTATCTATTTAATAAATTGATGAATGGAAATTTGAATATGGAAAAAAGCATGAAACACGTTCTTTAAATTGATAAAACAAGTAATTAAAATGTTTTAGACTCAAAATGAAACACCATATCAACTTTTTTTTTCAAAACCCAAAAAATATTTTATTGAAAATATTTGTATACAGTATTATTCACACTTAGAATAGGACCTCTTAAGTAAAAATCGGTTAAGTGGTTAACGAGAACGTGGAAAATATAGAAAAAACGGTTCTATGGCAGGTACAGTTTTTGGTAGATTTTTTTTTACCAAACCCCTACTAGTGTTTGGGATCCTAACTATTGTTATGGATTATGTGTGTGTGGACTATATAATATTTTAATTTAAAAAAAAAATAAATGTATGTATATTTTTGTGTTATACTTATCCGTTGTGTTTTGTAAGTAATGAACTTATAGTATAATGATTATGAAGCATACGTAAATTTGTACTTTTTTTTGTACTTCCGAAATAAAAGAAAGTTCTCGTATTTAATTTACAATGGTTTATTTTAGTTCAAGCAGTTCAGAAAAAATGATGCTCACTGCGTGGAGGCTAGTAACTAACTGAAAACTAAATTTAACGTTCTTGGTTTTTCTTTTGTTCATAATGATAATACATAATTAGTAGAACTACATAATAAGAAAGTGAGAGCAAAGGGAACAGTTATTTTTATTTATGTACATTAAGTTAAGGCGAATTCAAATAGTTAGTATGTATGAATGTACATATAAAATTTATTTAGGGTGCATCACAGGATGTTTGTCTTTGTAAATTTTAGTTTAGTTAGGTTCTTTAACAACTAGTATACACTAAAAAAAAAAAAAAAACTAAAATCGTAAGAACCGTTTTTGAAACAAATAACTTTTTTTAAAATGGTTCTATCGAAAGTACCGTTATTTTTTGAGCTAAAAAAAATCTCGATTACCCCTCTATGGAATCACCCAAAAATCGTATGCTCCAAGTTTGAAGAAAATCGCTTCAGTGGTTAAGGCTGAAGGCCGAGATACAGACAGACATACAGAGTGTGTTTCTTTATTCATTCCGGTATGCCCAGAATATTCGGAATACCAGTTTTGCGTTTCTTTATTCCACGGAATATTCCGGATAAACTATTTTCTTGTTTCTTTATTCATTCCGGAATATTTGGAATGCATTCTTTTTATTCCATGTGAAGTGTGGAAATAATATAAATAAATAAATTTGATGGCACAACAGCTCATGAAGAACTAGGGCCTAGTGACTTACAACTCTCAACCATTTCTGTGTGCGTGTCTGCAGGAATGGAGGGGACCTACACTTTATTGCCGAATCCGAACGGCTAACGAGCGGCACTTTTCTGTGACAGAAGATACTCTTGGAGGATTTGTCAATTCCTCGCAAGAGGCAGTAGCCGTTTTTTCTTTTAAATAAATAGGTGGCGAGGCTGGGGATCGAACCTTAGACCTCCGGCATGACAGTCCATTGCACTAACCATCACGCCACGGCTACTACAAAGTGTGGAATAAAAACGCCAACGTCAGAGAGGCTTCCAAAAACTCCCACAGTGTCGTCGCGTGCGCCAGTTCAAAAGTTTTAGATCGTTGCGTAAGACTCAACAAATTTGTCGAAAAAAAAACCCCAGCCCTTACCGCCTATTATGTAATCTTCCACACTGCTGAAATTCCTATTCAACATCATATTTGTAGTGGTCAGTTGATGGTGCTTGGTCCTGCAAAAATATTATCATATGGAAATTGATTGTGATTAGTGGCAGTGCGGTGTTTGTGTCCAGATGTGGATTAGGAGAAGTAACCAGCCAGCACCGCCGAGCATCAGTCGAACGAATATGGTGGTCATAATAAATATAACTACATCTATCTATACGGACGACGTAATATTTTCTGCTGGAATTGGTGGCTGTGCCTGACGTCCGGCATCAATGGGAGAATCATCATCAGCAGTAGAAGGCTGTCGGTTTGGAATAGAGTTAACAGGTCACCACTCTACAATGGAAGGAAGTAAGAGTCTCGACTAACTCTTCAATTGACGGAGGCTTCTTCTGAAGCCTAACATAGCTACCTACCAGCCACAACGGTCAGGTGGACTTGTGTGTAGAGTGGCCATAGTCCCATGTAGAGAACTACCTGTTGCTATTTCTGGGATGATCTGTTGATCCTTTTTTTTTGTTGTGTTTTGTTGTTGGTTGCAGTAGCTCTCTGTCCGTATTATTTCTTGGATTGTTTTATGGACGGTTATTTGTCTTCCAAAGTTGCAAAAGAGCACACTATGCTGGGACTCTGCTTGGCGGTGGCGATGTAGCACATGTCCAAGAGTGGTCAGATATATACAGCTTCGTCGATGGGTGGAGTGGGCAGTTAAATTTAAACTTCTGAATGGACAAATGGACCATTTTGCATAAGCCGATGATGATGGTGGCTATGTTGGGAGCTGTATTGACATTCAAAGTGAGGTTATAGAGAAAAAGATACCAGATACTCTGCTAAAGTCGTCGAATGATTAAGCCGCAGTTTAACTATATATTTAAGGAATTGGAATTCCTGACTTTTATGACTGCAATATTTTAGGGTAATTGTTTTTTGAATGCTTGATTGAAATTAATTCCAAACTAAATGTAAAGTGCAATGTGAGAGGTTAAGTAAGTTTTTGTTTGTTTGTTGGTTCACCTGCTGGGACAATCATTGTGAGGCCTAATTGGGAACTGCTCACAGCTTGGAAAGTTTGAAAAGTTAGAAAAAAGATTTGTGGAAATAATTGAACATAAGGAAATAACAGGTTGAAACGGAAAGGCCCAAGCAAAGGCGTATCTATTATATGTAGCTTTGCAGCAGGACGTTTTAACTAGAAATCAAGACGCACGCAACTTTTCAATAGGGCTGTGTTGAAACTGTACTTCAACTTTGCTTGAACCAAAGCATCTCACAAAAGAACTATGTAATTGGTGAGTAGAGTAATGCTGATGACAAAAGTGTAGGCAGGGGCGTAGCTTCCGCCGTATCAGCTGTATCAATTATACAGGGCCTCCGAGATAATGGGGCCCCCGAGATATAGAGGCTTAGGCTTCTTAAGATACTGAGCACCCGACAGGAAAGTAAAACAAAATTTCACTGAGGTCGATTTTTAGATGTACTTATAAATAATTTTTTTGCATGTGTCTTTTCGATAGTTAATGTTTATTATGGGAGGGGGTCACAATTAGGCTTTCGAGGTTTTTCTTTTCATAATTCTGCCTTGCCTTGCAAAAATTCTGCTTTTCAAATTCTGTTTTTTTTTCGGTTTTACAAAATTCTGTTTTTTTCAAAATTCTGCTTTTCAAAATACATACTGATAATAAGTATTTGATAGAATAAAATTCTGCTCAATCTGCTTTTCCAAAGAAACATTATTATTACCAATATTTATGCAAACTTAAAATTTTGAAGTATACAACAAAAAATGTCAGTATTTAACAATTAAAAATAAATAATAGCTAATCTGAACAAAGTGAGAGTATATTTTTAGCTATTTTCCATTAAAAAATCTTGTTTAGCTTTAGCCTAGGTATATTTTCAATGGTTTTTTTTTATTGATTTTATATTCTCCCCATTTTGTGGTTCTATCTGCTTCAGCTTTTGACAAAAAAATAAGTTTTTTTTCTTATTGAGATTGTAAAAACCTTATCATATGACTCGACCGAGCGACCAATACTTTTAAGAGTGACGATTTATACTTCCTCAATTCTTTTTCGTTCCAAGAAATGATTCCATTTTTGATTTTGAGCTTTTTAACAGAATAAATATAAAATTATAAAAAAAATAAAAAATAATATTATTTCTATAAATAAATTAGTATTTCCAAATAGTCGTATTTATTAAAACTAATCTTACGTACATTTACCAAGGTAAAGACAATCTATTCAGTTGTCTAAAGTTATATAAAAAATTAGATCACTTTAGCAACAATTAAAATTTTTTATTTATAACTTATTTTTAAAATTATAAAACAGAACTCAAATTTCAAACCAACACTGTTTTACATAGTTCTGCAAATAGCGCGAGCCTTTTCATTTGTTTAAACTTTTTTATTCATTGCATAATTTTGTAAAACAGAGTTTTGAAAAGCAGAAATTTGAATCAGAATTTTAACAAAAGAAGCTTTTCCAGCTTCTATGGGACAGGAACGGTTATGTTATAGGATTTATCAATTCCATAGAAGCCGAAAAACTTGAAAAATTGAAATCTTGTTCAGCTATGGAAGATTTAATCAATAAATTTGTAGAAAAAAAGTCAAGAAAACTGTTAATTTGAGGAGTTTTAGTCCAAAGACAATTTTTTTTTAAGTTCAATAAAATATAATGTTAAATTAAACTTATCATATATGTTGACGCGAGAGTTTTAGTTAATTAAAAAAAAAAGTCAGGCAAGAGAAGGGCCCCCAAAATTTTTTTGATACAGGGCCCCCAAAGGGCTAGCTACGCCACTGTGTGTAGGTTTCATTTTTGAAAACAAAGTTAATGCCTTCATAGTCTGGGAGGCGACTTTTCAAACTATTCCAAAATATTTTTTTATTTTAAAGGCTTATCAAATCGGTTGCGATTTGCCAAGCACTCTTCAAAAAAATTTTTTTTTTGATTATTACATGATGACCTACTTCAGTAACATTAGTTTGTTAAGATGGTGCTCTCACCCTTTGAGGTACTCTTTGTCTATTTTCGATTTAAAAGGATTTATATTTTGCCGATTTTAAACAATGCCTTTTATGAAATGTTCAGATATATCAACCTCATTATATAAGAAAAACTGTGCACCAGGTAGTAATTGATGGATTCTTTTGCATCTATATAAAAGTTTTTACTATCAATAAATGCGTTCACAAACTTAAGACTGCACTAAAATATTAAATATCCTAGAACCATAATTTCCCTTGGCCCTTGAAAGCCATTTGTGTATGGAAAGCTACTAAATTATTGAAAACATTATGAAATGTTTGACATTCAGATATTTGGATTTGCATTAGCAATTGCTACGTCATGCGTCAAAATAATTTTTAGCATGTTTTAGAGTTTTGTGGAAAGCGGTATAGGATGTAAACGCCGAATTAATTTGAGGCGGTAATCTTAATTATTTGGGTCTCGCTTTTATTTATTGTCGATTTACTATTAGAGCCTTTCAACATTGGTATGTCAGGAATTTTAGAAAGTTAAACTGCCCAGATAAAGTTTTTGAGTTCAACTATTTTTCTCTGGGTGGATTTAGTGGTTGCGTTCAAAATATCAACTAATGGGAGTAGATTTGTTTGGTATTGAATTTCATGTGAGATTTTTTCAAACCGTCTTTTTTTGTAGAAGTGCAACCAACTATTTGACTACTAAATATTGATTAACTAGGTTGTTTGTCACTACATGTATGTAAGCTTTGCGACTTGAACTGATAAATTATACCTACTGTTTCATGAAGAGTATATATTTCCCGTTAACAGTATCAAAGAAATGGTCAAAGTTGTCAAAAGCTTAACGGGTATCTACTTAATTCCTCGCTTATTTCTATCCCAGTAGTAATGAGGCTAATTTCTTTACAAGTACTATATCATGTCATTTCTGTCTCAAGTTAACCTGCAACTGTGTATTCCCACACATTGTCTATAAGTATCATTAGAATCTTTTTAACTACTCGTACAGGGTTTCATTGATAATCCCAACATAAGGTGTTTTTCTGGCTTAATTCTTTTTTTTTGAGATTATGTATAAATGATTTTCTGACATAATGATATTAATACAATCATTTTCCTTGGGAGTTTGTTTTGTTCGTATATCAGGCCCTTGGACAAGGCAATAAACAAATAATAGAATTTTTCAGGAGTAAGAAATTCCCCATTAATAATATCATCTGGTTTTAACTTCTGAGTTCTGAGGAAGGCCGAGATTTAACAGTACTGCTTGCTGTAGTTTTAAAACTTCAGCTTATTTTAGAAATAAAGCATCGTTTACGAACTTATTGATGTCCATTCTTTTTTATGGCCTTAAGTCGATGAAAATTTGGCGTTTCGTCCCGGCTATCTCACTTGGACTCATCAGTTGACTAGTGAGGGCCTTGTCAATACGCTAAGTCTTCTACATGGATGATTTATTTCAGTAGTATAAAGAATTTGTATTAATAAAAAAAATCTTCGTATAAAAAATAAATTTGATGGCACAACAGCTCATGAAGAACTAGAGCCTAGTGACTTACAACTCTCAACCATTCCTGTGTGCGTGTCTGCAGGAATGGAGGGTACCTACAGCTTACTGCCAAAGTGCCGAATCCGAACGGCTAATGTGAGAGGCATTTTCTATGACAACGACAAGTGAGTAAGATAGGTTGGGCACACAGCCATTCTCAGATGAGTAACTTCTAGTCGACAGGGACCTAATGTCACCCGCGCTTTCATATGGCCAAAGCTTTAACAGATCGACTGTCTGTCAGCTATCAGTTGTGTCGGGGCTAGTTGTCACCCATGCTTCTTTTCAATTTGTTTTCATACAGACCGCCCGTCTGTTGATATAAATTGTTTCGGGGACTAGTTGTCACCCATGTTTCCTTTCAATTTGTTTTCATACAGATCTCCCGTCTGTTGATATAATATACGATCGTGAATTTCTTATTCACGCTATAGTAGCATTGGTATATTTTGTTTCTCCAAGGTACTAAGAGAGTGTGCCAATGGCTGATATGGACCATGGTTGCTCTACTCTCTCTCAGTATATTGGATGCAACACCTGTATGAAAAGAAGAAAAAGGAAAGGCTGAAACGGTGATTTGGAAGCCGAAAAGAACAGTCTTTATCGCGGTAAATTTTACCGTGACACCCAGCCAATTCGCTGAGGAATTTAAAACAATTTATTTAAATCATTTCCAATACATTCATTAATTAATCAAATGGTAAACTTTTTTTTATCAGGGCTACTACCTCTTGCGAGGAATTGACAAATCCTCCAAGAGTATCCTGTCATAGAAAAGTGCCGCTCACCAGCCGTTCGGATTCGGCAATAAACTGTAGGTCCCCTCCATTCCTGCAGACACGCACACAGGAATGGTTGAGAGTTGTAAGTCACTAGGCCCTGGTTCTTCATGAGGATGAGCCGTTGTGCCACCAAATTTATTTACATGTATTTATTTATAAACTTACGGAAATAATGGTAAGCTTATTCAGGGTTTTACATCGTTGCATGAATACCCCTAATATTGTCATCATTATTGCAGACGTACACTTTTTTTTTATGATATCCTAATTTTTACTTTTGCGATATACTTAAGTACTATATGGCAAGTTTCGGATTCGTGCAAAAAATCGAACTCGGGACTTCTATGAAGCTTGACATTACGATGAAAGAGAACACCAAAAAAGTGGGTCCTTTAATTCCGTCTGTCTGTCTGTATGTTTGTGTGTCTGTCTGTATCTCGACCTACAGCCTAAGCCACTGAAGCGATTTTTTTCAAACTTGAAGCATAAGACTTGTAGGTGATTCCCTAGAGACATCGATTTTTTTAAGCTCACAAAATAACGGTACCTGCCATACAGCCGTTTTGTAAAAGTTTATTTATCTCTAAAACGGCTCTAATGATCTTGATCAAAAAAACTATTATTAACGGTACCTGCCATGGAACCGTTGTTTCTATCTTCGATTTTCTCGTTAACTATTCAACCGATTTTGATCAAATCTTTTACTCTAGAGGACCTTTAGAGGCTGAATAATACTTCATATTTGAAATTTCTTTATTTACATTAAAAAAGCCTTAAGATTAGATCTTTTTTATGGCTTTACAAACATTGTTAGACAATTTGGTTGGGCCTAGAAAAAAAACAACTAATAAGTAAAACCTGCTTTTAAATTTATTTAGTTATCCTCATTCAACAGCGTTTCTTAAGCTTAAGCAACCAAGTATTTTTACTAAGTGATGAAAAGTTTCACTCAAAAAATGAGAGTATATCGCCCAAATTCTAGTAAACAATGGCTACCCTTATGAACTTATGAGAAGTTTGATACATCGCTTCAAAAATAAATTAAATTCCGAAGTTCCAACACATATTGAAGCAAACGCTGTTTACAAAAGCATCGTATATGTTCCAACCCTGGCTACTAATTTTAAACAAGTTGTCACCGACCGTTGCAAAAATGTGAAACTAGCATTCAAGTCACATTGCACACTTGCCCACTTTGCCAAAAGGTACACTCTGGAAACCCTCTACATACTCAAAAATAGCAACAACATGAACAGGAAACAGGACACACAAAACATCTCTGCAGTATACTGGTCCACTGCTGTCGTTTTGGCTACTATAGTAGCATTTGGCTACTTTGTTGCGGAAAGGGCTACTGTGCTACCTTTATATCAAAATGGCTCCCCAGTTCCCAAGTCGCCACATTAAAGGATTTATTGAAAAGATTATCTTACATTTTATGAAGACAAATTTCTATTTTTTCACATCGCTGTTTAAAAAAAATATTGCACATTTCTGTTAGCTTTCAGAAAGCTAATGTTAAACTCTTAATCAAAGTATTTAAAAAAGTGATGTTATGTATTTATTTATCAAAAGAATGCCCAAAAAAGTCTTTCGTTTTCTTTTATGTTTATTTATTATACACTTTCTAGTAAAAAAAATAAGGGAATATAATTTTATACAGTTTTTTCTAGTGTTTTTTTGAAGAGCTGTATCTGTTTCTTTGTGGAATGTGGACGTACTTTACTGTGACAAAAAGTGGGCAAAAATTATTATTTTCTGTTCTATTTTAATGAAGATTTCACAATGTTTACAATTTTTTTTCTTTAATTTGTTGGTACGACTTGATCAATCGGTAAAAAAAAACTGTTCGATCGATCAATTTTAAATCTAAAAAAAAAAAAATTTGGTGATCTAATAGATCTTCAAAATGTTTTACCAAATTAAATTCTGCGATTATTTTTGTTAAGTCTATAAAAAGCCATTTTTTGTACTTTTTTTTTTAAACTAACGTTAAGGTGCCAAAAAACATATTGGCTATAAAGTTTTGAAAATTAATTCAGGTTTCTAAAACTTGGTTACCAAATTTAAAGTTGTCTTTCTTCATTCAAAGTCAGATATTCTTCGGAAGAAAATTTATAGAACAACGAAAAATTATGACAATAAATCTAGATAAACAAGTTATCGGACTAATATATTTAATTGGTTAACAAAAAAAAAAAGATAATTATATTCTTAAAAAAAAAAAAATGGCTCGTGGTGTTTTTTTGATTGTTCAAACTCCTTTGCAAAAATTAATATATAAAATTGTTATGCTTCGATAGAAAAAAGTATTTGTCTCTTTTCATTTGGAATCATATTATTAAATGAATTATTTTGAATTTTTGGGCGCTCCTCAACTTTAAAAAATGCTCCCCAAATTTTCTGACAAGTGCTACCCTCGGAATTCGGAAAACGACAGCACTGTACTGGTCTCTTGTAACTGCACAGAAATTTTAAATTTTGTCAACACACATACATATATTAAACACAATTATAAGACTGATCTTCATAAGAAGAAGTGATTTAAATTTTCCTTTTGTTTTTGTTTTAATTAATTAAATAATTAAATTATTTTTCAAAAAGTTTTACTACTTTTTTATAATTTTGATTTTTTTATTTCCTAAATTATTTCACTAACGCCATAGTAAGTTTTATTTCTTTTCACTTTTTAATGACCTTCATAAGGACATTAAGTTTATTGCGCCATTTCAGCACGTTGATGCATCCATCCTTTTGTTGAGCAATGTTTTTTTTTTTTTTTTTCAATTTATGTTTAGTGACTTGTAATGGAAGATTGGACCTATTTTTTCATATAGTTCCACATAAGCCCGTGTTGCGATTTTTAAAGTACGTTGCCAATGATAAACTATAGTATAATAACTGCCAGCGACAATCATTTGCCCCTCACTTAAAAGGGCATCAAACAATCTTACAAGAACAGATCCCGGCTTGTCTAACCCTTCTATTGCCGAAGTTGCTCCCGAATATATTTTGTAGGACCACGTGTAGCTATCAACTGTGCACATTTTATACACTCATGCCGTACTTACTGGATTCTGAAGGATTGAAAGTTTTTATTTGGCACTTGCAGTCGACCATGAAATTTGACCACCGATTCATCCACTACGAGCCAGGAGAATATAACGACCGAAAGTTTGCCAATAATTTTGTTATAAGGTGATCAATATTGTACGTTTTTGTGTGTTCTTTTCTCAAGCAAAGGGAATGCCAGCAACGCAATATAAGGAAACATATGTATATAATGGATAGAGTTTCCAATAGATTTCAATTATCGGTAAGTTTACGACACCCATAAGCATTAGAACACCAAAAACAATTTTCATTTCGTCAATGTCCATATCTTGCCTTCTACGTAATCGGTTGAATACAGACATTCGTGAGCTCTTAAGATGTGGGCGTAAGTATTAGAATGTTCAAACATTTGGTTTTGCCAATCATACTAATCATACCCATAAGGCCTTCTGCACACGAAGCGCCTCGACATAGGCTTGTATGTAGCTTGTGTGTACTTCACGTTTGTTTAAATAGACAACTTTACACGAGGCGTAAGCTGCGCGTATTCGTCGCGGCGCAGAAACTGCAAATCACCGGGCGAACAGTAATGTCGTTCACTAGGCGTATAGAGTTTGAGGTATTTACTGAACATTTTGGTGAAATGTCGGATAGAATCCAAAATTGTGTCAATTTCATTGAAATTGTTTGGTGTTTTATCTATGTCGTGCGTGACGTTTTATCTTCAAAAGGCCTAAGGCTGACATAGAGACTAGGCAAGATTAAACTGTTGTAAGCTTAAATCAATGAATTTCATAATCGGCTCGGTATCAGTGTCGTAAGTTTTACCTCTTTTTAGTTTTAGTCTCACCTCGGTCTAAGAAGTGGTAGTAGAATGATATACTGAGCAACAAAACAGGTTTTGTAACGGTTCGTACGAAATTTTTCCTTCACTAAAAACAAAAAACAAAAAAAAAACACCTTTACTTCCAGGCAGGTGCAGAGGTGAATTATGCATAATTCCTGAGCAGAAGAGCTATGTACACAATCAGTCAAATTGTGTTGATGCACCTATACTCGTTCCGTTCTATGATTCCCAACAATGCACTCATGCTTGAGACATATTATTAGTACAGCTGTTGGCTAACATATCCTTCTCCCCAAAAATAAGGACACGATAAGGAAGCCTCACATTCCACCATCTCCCATAGCAAACATGCTCATCATAGTTAGGTAAGTACATACATTCCCCCTTTTTATGTCTAGATACGAGTAGGTATCCCTATTCAAATGAGGGCATAAATGAAAACACCGCACCAAAATAGGAAGGTGAAAGAACTGGAACTATATTGCTGGCAAACACTCAAAGTCCATACCTACCTGATATATTTCAGGATATCCGAAGAGGGTGATCGCGGTCGTGATCGTCCTTCCGTTGAAGGAAAACAAATTTTATTTCGTACAGTTAATAGTCTTGTACGAGTAAGGTATTCGATCATAAGAGAATGCATCACATAATGCAATCAGCCACTGGAACAGATGTCACTTCCATTCCACTGAACGTATCTATAGATACCGATCCTTATATACCTTGGGATCCTTAATGGATGCCCACTTCGGATTATAACCAACTACTGCGCTTTTATTGCAGCACTTCAAGTGATAAATCATATTGGCCAGCCTCGAAATGAATGGCCAACTAAGATCTCACGGCGGTGACAAGACCACAGATTGAAAATAATAAATTATTCTTAAAGTAAAAATTAGTGTGACCAGAGTGGTGCACATTTTAAGTAAGTCCAGTTGGCAGTAAAATCGGTTTATGACGATTGATTTAAAATTTCCCTTGGACGAAAATCCTCCTTTTCGTTAATTCTCGTTAAAATCTTCATTCTTTTTTTTTTAATTCTTTAAACTACATTGTAAATGAACCCTGGTAACACTATAACCTAGTTGAGTATGAGTATGTTGAAGCTGATCCTCCGCCGCTGATAATCTTGCTTTTGGTTGCTCTTGCTGCTCCTGCTACACTTGTGTCCGCACAATTAGAGAAGTATAGTGGTCGCCAGTAAAGATTGGATACTGTCTGATGTTCAAAGTCCATGGTCCAGCTCCATCTCTAACTTCAGTTTCAGCCTCTTACCGTAAACCCCGGCAATTAAAATGGAAGGCAAATTGACTTTGGACATAATAAGGGAATTCATCTGTTCGCTTCGTTTGTCGTAATGGCTTCTGGTGCTACGTTCCACGACGTTCATTAATTAAACACTCTCTTGGTTGGACTTCCAAAGCTTTATAGGTACTAAAAGGGGGCTCTGCTGCTATGTTATATAGCCTGAACTGGAACTGGTGCCCGATTTTGATGTGCGGGAAATTGTGATCTGCACATAAATCCATGTCACTTCGTGCCACAAATAAATAAAAACAAAATGCCACTTGGTCATATGAGGAGTCGCAATGCGGATTGCGGACTGTTGCAGGTGGAGAAGCAATCACTCCTTTCGATATACCTTCTGACGCTCGAGTTACAACAAAAAAAAAAAGAAATAAAGAAATAATTCTTCTCCTCTATATTGGGTTATCACTTAGAGAAGAGACCGTCACTGCAGATGAGGACGTTCAGTTCATGATGCATCGAAATGAAATTGAAGTAATTAAGGTAAGGTGCCTTTTGGGGGCATTCTGATGGCTGAAGTGCCTGCCCGTTCTTCTCCTGATTCTGATGATGAGAATTTTCAGAGGTGCTATCAATTTCATGTGCAATTAATTAACTGACATTCCACTTGATGCCGCCACCACCGCTGCTCTGTAGCGGTGAGACCGAAGCATGGTGTAGCTATGCTCTACACTCGTATGTAATGTTTACGCCCGGTGTGATGTGTCAGTAGCTGGTATGTTTCGCTTAATCACTTTTTAGGAGTTGTTGTCCTTGTTTTTGTTCGTTGTCTGATTTTTTGAGCTCTAAATGATGAATAGCCTTAGCAGATAAAGTCGAAAGGATTGATGGGTATTCTGGAAATTGCAATGAGAATGCAATTAATGTGTAAAAAAAATCAAATAAGGATGAATGTTGTTTATAACTTACAAGCATTAGGAAAATAGGAATGTTTAATTTTATTGTGCCGAGTTATAAATAAAAAGTTGGTTACGATTTTTTAATAATAAATAAGGGAAGTTTTCGATTTATAAAAAAAATCACTCCCGAAATTTGGATCAAACATGACATAGCAAAAAAACATGACAGTAAAAAACTTCGTCTCGCAATTCCGCCGTCTATCTGCCTGTCACACGAATGTAATTGAGATGAAGATTGCTAGCATTTGTGCGCGACCTGCTCAGGCACGTGGTGCCTATACCGGGAACATTTCCGGGCCGTTTCGTTTTTGGGGGCGTTTTTTTTTTTTGCCAAGAAAAATTGTAACATTATGTGTCACGTCTTTTGATTCTGATCAATTTTATTCTGTTTGGCAACCTCCAAATCAGTCAAGAAATACAATTTAGAAGTTTATATTCACTTAACTATTTTTCACCTTTTCTCACATTTTTTTGGGTTGTATGGGTTGTATTCGAGTTTAATTTTCATGTGCTAGTTCTCAGCGCTCTTGCGGATTCAATATTTTGCAACCGTGTTCGTGTGAAAGTGTCAGTTGCAAGGTAACTGCTAAATCGTTATTCGGTTTGCTGCAATCACTAGCAGTATTTTTCAGTAGCCTCTTGTAAAAGATTTCTGGAATATGGAAAAACAAATCCTAACTTAAGGCTGAGTTTTATTGGGAACATCTACGCGCTGGTTTAAAAGTGATACCTTTAAGAAAATCTTTGAAAATTTTGAAACATGGACAAATCTAGACTCTTTGTCAACATGGTCATTCTAAAATAATTTTCCTTTACGTCCTTGCTGGTTTAAAGTTCATATCAGAGGAAAAATCTTTTGATGGAAAAACAAGACATGAAGCGGTTTGTTCATTAAATTCGCTCTTGAAATTTGAATCTACATTGACATCTATTGTTTTTTCCATCATATTTGATATATTATGCATAACTACTCCTATTTCGAAATACTTACAAAATACTTATTTTGACTATGCCTAAAAATGAACATAACAATTGAAAAACGTTTTGTTCAAAATGGGGATTTTTATGGAGACGTTGAATGCTTCGATCCACGCACGTTTCAAAAGATTGTTGAAGTTGGTTTGCGAAATAACGATCTGAAAAGTATTTATGCGAATGTATTTGACCGTCTATTTTCCCCACATGATCTAAGTGTATGTATAAATTTTGTTCGTTAGTTCTTCTTCAGACCTTATATTGAAAAAAAAAAAATTATAACTATTAAATTCAAGTTCATACCTACATAAAAATAACAATACTCATAAATTATATAAAATTTTAAAGATAACGAAGCGTTATTGTATTGTTTTTAGCAAATTCAATTTTTTTTAATATCTTAAGAAAGACGTTTCAAAAATTATATTTTCTTCGAATATCAAAATTCAAATGTAGGTATATGTTTTGAAAATAATATATGAACATACACTAGTGAAAAAAATTAAGGGAACAAAAAATCACTTTTTTTAGTGTTATTTGAAGAGCCGTATCTCTTCTATTTACGATTTCGGAATAACGGTACCTTAAAAAAATCATTTGCTGAAACTTATCAACACAAGAAATATAAAGCTTTAAAATACTTTTTGTTTTATATCGATACGACTACGATTAAAAAAACTATTGCAAGTGTCCTGTTTAGTTGTGAAACAGTTATCTTCCTAAACAATTTGATGCGGGTATAATATGGACTACGGTAGAGGAGGCTTATATGGACTTGTGGTCCATGTTGGTAATAGAGTATCTTAGTAAACCGATTACGTTGGTAGACAGAAAGTGTGTGAATCAATTGGAAAAAAATATTTACAAATTGAAATTTCGAACCAAGCCTCACCTAATGATAAATCTACTCACGCATTGAGGACGAAGGGCTAATCAAATTTATCGTTGTTGAAACTAACAGTTTTACTGAACAAACTATCGCCATCAAACGGAGCTATCCAAACATAGTCGGACTAACCAGTCGATTCCAACAGATTCGGAAGAAATGAAAAAATACTTCAGATTAATAATTTGGATGGGACTGGTACCTCTTGGACAAATGGAAGACTACTGTGAAACAAAAGTACAATATCGTGCCACCTAGAATAATAATTTTATCCAGAAATCGTTTCTAGGCCTTATTGCGTTGCTACACTTAGAAAAAAAATTAACTTCGCAAAATTTAAAAACTGGTTGATATCCTTCAAACTAACTTCAAAGTTCTTTCTTACCTCGACGAAGATTTTGTTATTGACGAAACCAGTAAATAGTAATATATTCCTAATCAAACTCATCGATATGAAGAGAAGCTTTTCAAACTATTCTCCACTGATGGATGGGTGCTAAGGGTTTTAACAGAAAAATCAGCTATATAATGATTGAATTATACTTGGGTTTATATTGCACTGCAACCTCAAGATCTATTGTGCCCCTATTTAGAGCTAGATGAGGTTGCTCATTTACATGGGTAAAAGAGAAACTGGACTGCCAAAAAAGTGCATTTTTGGGCAAAGAAATTGGACTGCCCAAAAATGCACTTTGTCAAGGACTTATCAATGAAGGCAGATGTCTATATATTGAAATTTTTGACACAAGTTATGATTTAGCTCAGTCCTTCCTGCAATAGGCGACGCATGTTGTAGACCCACTAAGAACAAATAAACGTGGTCTACCGTACTGAAAGAAGTCCTTCTCGCAAAAGTAAAAAAGAAGTGAAGTTGTTTCACAGAGCAACTCCGAACAATGTTTCACCATTTTAAAGATAGGACGAATGATTCTAAATCAAAATTAGCAGAAAACGTAGTTTCTGCTATGGTCGCATCTTATGATTCTGGAATCAAAATTGGCAGAAAATGCATAAAGTCTGCATAAAGTCGAAAAACGATGAAAAATGGAACAAACCCTATGCATTTTGTTTCAATTTTGATCGTTTCTCGATGTTCGAAGTTACAGAATGCAGGCACTCTTTCAAATTTAAAATGTCGCTGTTGTCAAAGTTGTGAATTATTATTTAAAAGTGAATATAAAAAAAATTAAGTTGTTAAAAATTGAGACTTTAAAAATCAATAACACTCTCAAAATAAGTGTACTAAAATTACTTCTTGAAAATAAAGACATTTTATTTGCAAAATTTAATGCAACCTTGACCTATGACGTAAAGGTTAAAAATGGAAGGATATTGCAGAACAGGCAAAATGCCTCAACGCGATGAATTCCAGCAAGGACTGGAAGCACTATCGAGATACTATTTGGCAAAATTGGAGAAAACGAACCATTGTAAACTATTTATTGCCCACAACAATAAACATGTGTATGTACATTAATTTTAATTAATATTTATTTTTAGGAAAAATTAGACAACCGAAAAAAGACGGGCTCTGGAGGCAACAAGAAATGCATACTTGACGAAAGTGATGACATCATTTTGGAAATATGAAAGAGATTCACCCGTTATCGAAGGCCTTCCCGTTTGTGAAACCTCCGGAGATAACACAGAAACAACAGAAAAATATACAACAGATAATAATACGCAAGAGCAAGTGCCAAAAAAAAGACACCGACTGGAAAACACAAGCAAGAGCCAACACAACAACATTTCATTACAGTTGAGGGGAAAATGTTAGAAGCTAAATTAAAAATATTGGAAAGAGAGTGCTTTTTAAGAGATTTTGCAAAAAAGATTTAAATGATCTCATGTCTCAGGTCCTTAATGAAGTATTAGAGGATTCTGATGATTAACTCTATATCATTGCATTTGAAATGAACTGAAAATGAAACAAATTGTGATGGATAATAATTCCTTAAAAAACAAAAATTAAAAATTTGTTATTTGAATTATTTTAATTTATAATGCTTATTTTAAAAACGAAATAAAAATGAAATAAAGATTTTTTCCTTGAAAGAAAAAAATTTTATTGAAAGAAAAAAATGTCGGATATTTGATTAAGAAAATCTAGATATTACTGTGCGTAGAACAAAAATTGATGTTGGTTCATCAATTTCAATTTCGTTAGCATTGTCTTCATTTTCAAAATCTTCGGTGTCTTCAGCATCTAAATAAAATATAAATTTAATTAATGATTAAAAAATTTAACTCATATTTTAATACAATAAGTTGGTTTGAAGTTGGTTGTGAATTTATTTTAATAGAGTTTCAAGTTTAACGAATAAGCTTTTACAGATAATCTAAATGTTGAGCAAAATTATTGCACCTGATGAGTTCTTACCATTATCCTCTTCCATTTCATATGATGCATCCCCATTTCCCAAACGTTTTTCCAAATTGCGCCGTATTGTACAAAGTCAAAATAGCGTTGCATGCAGCAGTTGGTGATAATCTCATGTTGTTTAGAAAAGGAAACTTTTCTTTCAGTATCCCCAATGCATTTTCGACAAGCCTTCTTGTTTTCTTGTGAGTCATCAAAAATCTTCTGAGTCCTTCGTTTTGTTCTATTTAATGTGGGATGACTGGCGTAATTAGCCAATTTTTTCATCCATAACCACTGATGTCTCCTAATATCGAAGCATCGGGAAATGGGCTATACCCATTTTCCCATCTTCTTGCTAGTGAACTGTTTCTGAGAACCTTTGCATCGTGAACGGATCTGGGCCAGCGGGCAGAACCATAAAAAACTCCAAGTTGGGGCCACACACAAACATGGCCCTAATTGAATGATCACTATTTCTATCCACAAATGCTGATTTATTTTCAGTCGGTGCATACATTCATATTAAAGAACCATCTACAATTGCAGCAACACTCATGCAAAATTTGCAAAACTCATGAATCGTAGTGGTACGGAAATTTATATTTTCAGTTGGCCAGCGAGTTTCTTCTCCCATTAGATTGCATACACTTCTGACACACCGATGAACTGAACTTTTTGAAACATCCTTTCCATCAGCAACTACATGGTACTGTGTTCCACTTCCAAGCCAATGTAATACACAAAGAGGTTGGGTTTTAGCATCTGGAGAATAATTTCTCTTTGTGGAATGCTGTAAATGTCCACCAATTTTCGATAATATATATTCTGCGGCTGTTTTTCCGACACGAAATTTTTCTTTAAATTGAAAATCGTTTAACGTGCCAAAATCATTATTTATTCTCGCTTTAAAATATCGAGGGCACCGGCGTATTGCACGAAGTTCACTTTCAATTTTTTTTATGAACCGAAAAGTTGACAACTGTCGGGTATTTTGCGACAATTCTTCAAAATTGTCAAATTGTTTATGGAACAGATTTTGACAATTGTCAAGTTGTACAAAATTGTCACCTGTCACCTGTCGCAATTGTCAATGTTTATGAAATAGGGCCCAGAACAAGACCAGATGGCATAATAAAAGCCGAATTCCAAGCCATTATGGATAGTATTCTTCCAATTCTTGCGATAATATTCAGTAGTTGTTTGAAATTGGTCCATTTACCTAGTTGTATTTATACCCAAATTTGGAAAATGTTCTCACGTTTATCTGAAAGATCTCAGTGCTATCATCATTCTAGTGCGAACGCATCGAATTTTAGTTCCGTCATGAAGAATATAATTATGGTTGCTTTTCTATAAAAGGTGCTTCTAAACACTTAGACATGTGGCTGTAATAATAAAAGACAATAATATAGGTGGTAGCTGTTAAATTTGAGACCTCATACTTAAACAAAAAAAAAGACACAAAATAGTACACTCTTTTTGAGACACCCAATATAAGTGAAAGTGCCAAATGTGGAACACTTTTGATACTATATTGCTCACATAATTCTACCCCAAATTTAATTCAATTTTTAGTAATAAATGCTTTCATAACTTGTTTATTTGTTTTAAAATCAGATGAATAATTTTTACAATAATAAAATTTTTAAGTTAACACAGCATCAGTATTATAGTTACTTTTTTTAATTTATTTCTGTTGAAAAAAAAATCATAAAAAGGAAAATGACACACAAATATGTATACATACTCGTATACACACATAATAAAGAACTGCTTCAATTTGATAAAAATGAAACCAAACAACACACTTCCTAGAACTGATACTGTGCAAAAAAAGGTTAATCTTCTTAAAAAATAAAGAGAGGACCTTCCTCCTGTACCGATTCTCTTATGCAATGTTTACGTTTTTTTATCTTGAACTATGGTCATTTTCTCATTCTAAGAATTACATTGACCTATAAATCGCATCCATACTCAAAAGATACACAAAATAAAGGAAAATTCCGAAGGTAGAATCAAATTATTTATTTTCCTACCGTTTAACAATCAAGTAGAAGAAAAAAATCCTTTATAAAAATGATTGATCAGCTTCCATTTTTTCGTTACAACAAAATAAGGTGCAAGATAATATATAACAATAGAATTCCAAAAGGATATCCGGTATTTGCTGCAATGCAGGTAGCACATTTAATTTGGTGCAATATTATACCTACACATTTGCATAGCATAATTGTATTTATATAGAAGAAATATTCAAGAATTATAATTAGGCCAAGTGCAGCGCAGTTTACAACATTGTATCCTCAATGTTGAAAAAGGATATTTATTGAAATTTGTTCATTCCTCAAACATAAAGAGCTAATTCTTTGTTGTTGACAAAGGTGTAGTAAAAATCCAACCGGAAATTCCAACAATCCAGAAAATGGTACAATGGTCCCGACAGAATCCCAGACATAGGAAGGATGTGTGATCAAATTAAACGAGAAAAAAAACAGGAGCGAAGAATTTCTTCCATCCCTTTTTTCAGTCTGGAGATCGAAAGGTTACACCTGTTTAAATGAGGATATCCTTAAATTCCTCTGTTAATTTGAATTCTTTTAACTTCGTTTCCTCTCGGAAGAAGATTGCAGAAAAAGGCGAGGTTCGTCGAACTATGAAGCATACTCCAAGAAAAGGATATGAATTCTCATTATATTCAAATTGGGCCATTTATAGATCCACACATGTGTGCATTTAAAGGGGACAAAGAGCACTTTTTATGGTAATATTCAGTACTTCTTCCGTTAAACCGCTGTTTTTAAAGAATTCACTCAGGTGCACCAGCTGAACTTGTTGCTGACATATGTGACGTACCGGTCGACTGGTGATCATAGACCAAATCCAAATTAAGCCAGGCCACACCAACCAACCATCCGTCCGACCAGACCATAGTGTCCGAGGCAGCTTGGTATGGTATGGTATTTTCGAATTTTCTTGTGGTGGTTCCATGTTCATTTGACCAAGAAAACAGGACACCGCATCAGCACTCTCGCGTGGATGGCACGAGCGCGTCTCATTATTCAAATTATTATTCCGGCGTGATGGAATGGTGGTGCAGGTTCTGACCAAGTCGTCTCACTGTCATGCACACACCTTAAAGTTACATTGGTCAGTGGACCGAAACATGCTTAGTCCATGCCATAGGGGTGCGCGGAGTTTAATTTCTAAGCGCACAGTCTTCCTTCATGGCCTGCAGAGTATATACATATACTGGAGGAATGCCAGAGTAACTATGTTAAAGGTAAGGGTATCCCTCCTAACGTTGGTAAATTATCCCAGATAAGGTGTCGTCTTCCTAAAAAGCAATAATTGTAAGCCAGAAGCAGCAAGGTGGTGGTTAGGACAACGTACAGGTACAATGCCGATCTATGCACGCGTGTGTACCATACGTGAAGTGCATTCTAAAACAAATACCTACGGGATGGGACATCAGTGGACGGGACGACATGGAATGTGTCCTTTTCCTGTTTTGCTGTAATTTGTTAGACTAGAATTATTTTATTTTAAAATGTTTTTATTTTTTAAGGGTTTACTTGTTGGTATCTTGTTGATCGAGTATAGAGACGGAGTATTGTAGTTGAGAACACGAGCAAAGTGATGGGTGTCAGGTGCTGGGATGTAGTGCGGGCTTTGTTAGACGATGTAATGTTTGAGTGAATTACTTTTGCCACGAGACCAGCATAATGAAAGAATTACAACCTGCTGTTCATTAACAGATAAGGGGATAATTATTTTCATTTGAATTAGAATAACGTAAGTCATTGACTCATCCTTTTTTAATTATTTTCTGAAAGTAAGTAAATTAAAAAATTTCGTATTCTCTTGCAAAATATAGAAGTTTGTTAAATTGCTCATAATTTAAAAACTCGTGCATTTGTAAAAACCTGAATAATTTAAAATAAGAAATTTTGGTGGCGCAACAGCTCATGAGAAGCTAGGGCCTAGTGACTTACAACTCTCAATCATTCCTGTGTGCCTGTGTGCAGGAATGGAGGGGACCTATAGTTTATTGCCGAATCCGAACAGCTAAGATGAGTGCCACTTTTTTTTATGAAGGAGAGGCTTGGAGGATTTGTCACTTCCTTGCAAGAGGCAGTAGATCTAAAAGAAATTTTGTTTTAGGTGGCAGAGGCTGGGAATCGAACTTAGCATTTGGCGTGACAGTCCAACGCACTAACCATTAATCCACGGGCTACTACAAATTCATAAATACTGTTTTTTGTCCTGAATCATTGGGACGAGAGTATAGTGATGTTAACTATATACCTATACAATTTTAGGGCAGTGTCCTAAGTTAAAATTGTCAAAGCCTGATTTTAGTTTGTTTAGATGCGAACGAAGAACGAAAGCAAAAATAAAAAATGGCGGTTTTTTATACTAGAAGTTTAGTTATGTTGTACCGAAGTGAAAACATGTCAAGCCCACAATGTGATGATTTTGACGTTTATGAGTAAACGAGAGAGATATATTGCTATTTGGTAAAGAGCCCTATTGGAAATGAAATAAAATGGTGGATGAAGGTTATGAAATTACCACGTGTCTGTCTCTAGAAAAGAGATAGTTATATTTTCTGTAGTAAATATATTGCACCTTTTCATTTTTATTTTTGATTTATTATTAATCCAAAGAAGCGTGGTGCCCAGTTCACTTAACAAGTAGGAATGGACCAAGTTTGGATCCTTGCGTAACTCTAGATCTGATAGTCCAAGTTGTTGATTGGCAGTTTCCTGCCAGTGGCGATTCCTGGTCTTAAGTTTTGGGTTGGCTACAAAATCTCTTTGTTAAATAATTTTTTTTGCCATAAAATACAGACTAAGACTAATTATTTTGTTCAGCAACAAAATTGTTGGATGAACATGTCGTTATTTGGTAAACACTTTGTTCTTGGCTTAAAACATAAAACTATATCATTGTTTCGTTATGATTTTGAGCCCCGGTAATTTTTTTTTTCGTTCCAAAGTTACAAACTTTTTCTCATAAAAATATTGTTATATTTGAAAGAAAAATTGTGATTTTTGTAATATTTCTAGGTCACCTTTACTCCCAAGGATCCGCAACCGTCGCGGGACAACTGAGCTGATGTTGTAGCTCGCTTATATGTAGTTACCTACTTCCAAAGGTGTAATCATTTTTGATTCATATCTCTGTGGGTCTCAAAAGTCTACAATCTTCAATTCATCGCTGGAACGAACAACCCAAACAAATAACAAAAAAAAAAAAAAAGCAACAATATTGCAGATACAAGTTGTGCATTTGCACCATTAAATAAATAAACACCCACTTGTTGGGCCAGGTCCAAGATACAGAACAGACAGACACAAACACTTGATGCCTCATACCTCCGCCATCCTCATCAGAAATTGAAGCAGCTGCAGTACCGATCAGTTCCCAATACCGTTCGGTTCAAGTAATACCTATACTGTGAGCTGCGAGTATGCTACGACCGACTTGGAGCGATTCCATGCGCGTTGCGTGGCACGCGAGATGAGATGTATAAATGCTGCATGAAGTATCTGTATCCGTGATCCACCTGGATTCAATTCAATATTACGAGTGAGCGAGAACCTCTCCCAACTTCAATGCGCAGTGAATATGTCAAGAACTGCACCGCAACCGTTGGATCAAGTTATTATTAATTTCCAGGCGTCAGACCAGCCACTTTATGACAAGAAATTGTTTCTGGCTTTCTGGCCAGGCCTATGGGGCGAAACAAAAATGCGACGAAAAAGAATATGAATACACAAATGTGTGGAGGAGTTATTCATGTTTTTATTTTTTTATTTATGTTTTTTTTTTTACTTTTTGAGGTGCCACCACAGCGCCATGGCATGGATCTGGTTGCCAATCCCCTTTGTGGAAGTGATCTGCAAGTCCACGTTCAAGGTGAATGTTCTGGCATCGAATAATGCAATAAGAGTTATCTCCGGTGACCGACTAGGATTGTGGGTGTTTTTGCTATATCCGACTCCACCGCCACCACCACTACCACCAAACCACTCTTCGATCGAAGATCACAGGTAACAATATTAAGTGGGAAAGACGGAAAGAGAATGGCAGGCATCCAGCTCGGCATCCAGTTCCACATTCACAGTTTAACCTGTCCACGGTTAAATTTTGTTTAATGAAAATTTATTTCGATACAAGAGTCAAGAACAGAGGTGACTCTGGATGCATATAGGGAGAGGGACTCGAAATAGTCTGGTACTTCCGAGCTGTATGTCCTTTTATGGCACCGTATATGGAGATGGAGGTTTCCATTATTTCCATTATCATTTTAATGAAACCCAACTTAAGAATGAAATAAAGAATTAATCATACTCCAGGGAAGCTAATTCCTTACAAATTCTTTATACTAGTGAAACGGTTTAGAGATAATTTGGTCACATTCCGGACTTTATCCACGCTTGACGTTGACGGTAATACACGAGCTATCAGGCTACCGGGACAGCGGGCCGTGCCACTGTAATACTATTTGATATGGTTTCTCAAGTGTTCAATAAAATTGTCTTTAATGAATTGGATTGAAAGAAGCGGTAATATTGAATTTTTTGAAAGGAGGACAGAAACCACATATGTAGATGATAAATTAACATTATAAGCGAGACGTTCTTGTATTTTTGATGACTTACCTAATTTATATGTACATAAATAAGTAAATAAATAGGTATAGCATAGCAGTAGTGGCCCTAGACAGTGACGCTCTAATCATAGTGTGCGTAGGACTGTCACGCCGGGCGGAGGGAATCGTATCCCAGCCTCTTCCATCCAAATTCAAGAATTATTTTTCCCGGATACTGCTTCTTCAGTCTTTAATTAGGGTAATTTCCGTTCTTGAGGACTAGTTAAAAGTTTATGTCTCTAGGCCTGGTTCTCCTTGAGCTTTTGCGGCTTTAAGGTTTTACAGGTTTTTTTCATGGTGAATTTCCATCAATTCATTTTGCAAAAAGTGTTAAAAAGTGGAAAAGTGAAAAAGTGAAAAACGAAACCATGCCCTTGAGGTGCCCGTATGCGAAAAAATCAAATCAATTTAAAATGACAGATCAAAAACATTTTAGTACGCTTCTTAACACAAAGGCATCTGAAGCACATGTTTTTGTTTTTGACTGTCCAAAAAGTCTTGAATGTAGTTAAGCTTAATCATTTAAAAAGGAAAGTGTACATAAATTTTCCTTTAGAAAAATCCAATAATTTTTATTATTTCAGCTAAGGAAATACTAACTAGTAGCAGCCGTGCGATAGACTCACTGTCACGCCAGAGATCTAGGTTCGATCCCCAGCCTCGTCCAACTAATAATAACAAAAATTAAAAAAACGGCTACTGCAGGCTGTTTTACAATAAGACGAGAAAACGAGACGTCAGCGTGACTAGATCCCTTCGCAGTTGTTCTCTCTTTAAAAAGAATTTTAAACAGTGAAATAATACAATAATAAAGCATTTCTCGTCGTCACTTCACGTCATAAAGCTCGAAAAATTGAAAAAAAAAAAAACGCAAAGTCAAAGTATTATTTTACTTTTTGAAACTTGTTTTTAAGAGAGAACAACTGCGTCAGCCTTAAAGGCTGTTTCACAATGCGGCGAGAAAACGAGACGTCAGCGTGACGAGATCTCTCCACAGTTGTTCGCTCTTAAAAAAAAGGCTTTTAAATAGTGAAATAGCAGTGTACCATCAAATCTAACTTGGATTAAACCAAGCAAACCATCTCAATGGTCAACAGTGAATTTTTCCAAAACTAGAATACTTTTTAGTTATGGTTATGGAACTGAAAATTTGCAAACAGTGGACAACACAATTGACGTTATTACAACACCGTTGGCATTAATTCCTGTTGATTTTTTGCCATTTTATTTAAGCGAAGCTGAATTCTTTAATTTACCGTTTGGTTCGAAAATTATCCATGTTACATGTACGGTTAGTCCATTGGGCACACGTACCGCTTTTGATACTGGTACGACATTAAGTGGAACAGCAACATCTGAATATGTACCAATTGGTATGGCTTGTGAGGGTATGAATGTACAATTTTATGGAAGAAATCGCGAATATACAGTTAGTGCAAAAGATCCAATGAAACCAACAAATGCCAAAGCAATAAATGCCACAGAATTGGCCAATCGATATTATCAGCATGTAAGTAGTAATGCATTGTGTGTACCGCAACCAATCAAAGAGTATTATACTCACGAATGGAATCGCAGTACGAATCCCGATACAGATTTGTACAAAGATTATCAAGTGCATGCAGCGGGTGTTGCTCGCATGGATGAGAAAGTACATCAATTTTTGGTTAATCAAGCAATTGGACAGCCAATTGTCAATTACCAATATACACCACAGAATGGTACAATTCGTAATGGTAAAAATCATTTTGTTCCATATAATCGTAGAAAAGATCAAGTTGAATCGCACATTAACAGACCATGTTCGATGGCTTTACAATTTTACACAACATCTAAAGCTCCAAAAGTACCAGTACTTGGCGCATTGGGTTTTGCTGCACCACAACCAGCAACTAAAAATATTAACCAAATGACAAATAGTTATCATAGGCAAATTGAAAACTATGGTACATTTCATCCGGCTAAAGTTGGCAGTTCATTTAGTGCTCAACCGCAATTACATGTTGGTTTAATTGGAACACCTCAATTGAATCCGGGCAACGCTGACGATTCGGTAACTCTATTAAATAGTGCCTGTTACTGGAAGGTTGAATGTTCCTGTAAAATAGTATTTAATGTTAATTCAGCCTTTGGCAAGGGCATAGCTATAAGTTGGCCATTAGAAGTAGATTTCTTTGAACATGGCGATCAAAAATATACAGACGGACAATGTCTATTTGGCAACATCGACACCAAAAATGGTAATATTTCAGCTGGCAGCAAAAGAACAAAGAAAAAACAACAACAATTACCGCCAACAACTACTAATCTGAGTAGTGATTATGACGACTATCTAGAGGAGGAGCAGCAGCAGCAAGAGGAGGAATTTTTAATTATCGACAAGCGTACTGGTACTCTGAAAATTTAATTAGAATAATAAAAGCAAATGCAAATTTTTAACAAATAACAAGTTGTGTTTTATTTAATATTCATACATTGATTGATTAATTATTTACAATGTTGTATTTTTGTAATAATATAAAACTTGCCAATGGGTTGGGCTTTTTATTATAATTTTTTAATAAACTGCAAGGTCTCCAATGATAAGTGTGCATACGTGATCGGAATGCTTCATCATTTGGAAAAACATCGTTGTTGGATAGAATAATTACAGGTGTACGTGTTATAACAGCATCGCCTGCATATTTAACTTTGGCGTTAACTGTATCGCCGCCGAGTATCATTTTCAGAGTTTCTGCAGCTGATGGCTCCATTACCGGTTCATTCCACAGAATAACACGCCGATCCACACACTCCATCATTGGAAAACTGCAATACCTATTGAAATTGCCCATTTGGCCAAAATTTATTAAGAAATGAATAAAGCAATCAAAAAAGTAATTTTTTCCCGCATTTGGCGGTGACAAACAAAATATTGAATTTTTTTTAGCTATTTTCTTATCCAGCACATTATACAAATCTAAAAGAAAAGATTTAATTTTTTTTTTATTATTGTCAAACTGAAACAAAAGAAGTTTTTCTAAAATTAAAACAGATTCATTAATATTATAGTAATAGTCGTTTATATTGCCCATTGGCGCATTGAAAATTAAATGCTGAGGTTCACATTTACTAAAAAATAAATTAATATCTATTAAATTCATTTCATTAAATTTATTATTCACTATTCTAACACAATTTTTAATTAGACTAGAACTTAAATCGAAAAACTTAAACTTAGAATTGAGCCAGGCAGACGTACTAAAAAGGTGATTCACTGGCGATGTTGGTCGTTGTAAAAGAAATTCGACGATTTGTTCGCCCTTACCTCTTTTTTTTTGTCCGGTATTTGGTGTATCTCGGCTGCCACCTTCTCCAGCAGTCTGTTGATCAATTGCTCCTTCGGGTCGACAGGAGACGAAGTTAAGAAAGTTGTCCGATATGTCGCCTCCTTCCACCACTTGTCGCGGGTTAAATTGCACACCTTGGAGTAGTCGCAGATATCCATTTTGATTACCCGATACCCGGACTCTCCCGGCGTGCTCCAGGTACACAAGCTGTCGCTCCCCCTTTTGGAGATACACTGTGAGATTAATCCAGTGCTCGATCCCGTGTTCATAGTTTGAAACAAGCCGCCGAGAAAATCGCCTTCCGACGATCGGCTCTTGATTTGCGGCGACTTGTTCTGTAAGGTATCGTACGAATTTACATCTGCAGCTACTGTTGGAGTAGCTGCAGTCGTGGACAACATGGTAGTGGTTTCCGTGCTTACTGATGGCCAAGTAGCTTCCGTTGAAAGCCTGGTGTAGCTTTCCAATATCCATTCTTGGTCCTTGGGGGCTATTGTTGGCTCCATACACATCGTGTATGATTCTTCGGCGACAAGGCATCTGACGAAATCCTGTAAATTTATTATATTATGTTAATATTAAAATAATAATAAGAAAAATATTATTAACCATAATATAATGAACTTACCTTCAATGAACAATCCTCTAAGTTTTTGCGCTGCTGTTTCAACTCCTCGATTATATACGAAACCACTTGTAGCGTCTCGTATATAATCCTCTTCGATGAAAACCTTTTTGCAACTAGTGCCTGCGACATCATCATGTTCAATATTTTTGGTGCCTTTAACAATATATCGTCCGTCCATAATATTATTAACAGGCCCAGACAAGACAGAAGCCCGCCGTTTTCTTCTTTGGGCTCCTGATTGCGTATGATGCAATTGATGTCGCTGTTGCTCAGGTCGGTTTTCATCTTTTTCACTGCCGCCGCTGATGCTGCTCCTCCTGCTGCCGCTGCTGCTGCCACTAAAGTATGTGCTTGTCTGCGTTTGGATGAAGGAGCCCTCCTCTTCACTGCTGCTACCTTCTTCTGTATGGTCTTGGTTTGCTGCTGCTGCTGCTGCTGCTGCTGCTGCTGATGTTGATGGGACATCATCACTGTAGTCGGCCCATCTGAATCGATGTCCAGATCGGAGTTCATCTTCTGGCCACAAGGGACTGCTTCCTCTTCGCCGCTTGACTCCTCTACTATGGTTGGCTCCAGATCGGAAGAATTCGTCTCCGCTGCTGCTGGACTCGTTGGAATTTCCAAATTCGTCGACACTACTGCTACTGCTGCTGACGAGTTTGTCTTGGATGAAGCGCGTTTCATTTTTACGATTATAATGTTTACTTGAACTTGACGACGTCGACGAGGTGTCTGTATCACAATCTGAGTACATTTGAATTTGCTTGCGAAAAATTCTGTCTTATATAGCAGAAATTTCAATGTAGTTACAACTAGTTTAAATCTAAACCAAGTTCATTATCAATGCAAGTGTCTAATGCACTTTCAATTTCATAACACACAAACTCGATTCCGACCTTACGTTTGTAAAATTTATAACACTCCTTTACTGCGACGACGACGACGACGACAATGTGCGCGCACATGCTGGCAGTGGCTCTTCGAGCCACACATTTGCCTCACGTCATAAAGTTCGAAAAATTGAGAAAAAAAAAACGCAACGTGATGACGAGATATACTTTTTTATGTATTATTTCGTTGTTTGAAACTAGTTTTAGAGAGAACAAGTGTGAAGAGATCTCGTCTCGTTTTCTCGCCGCATTGTGAAACAGCTTTGTCTCTTGCGAGGAATTGACAAAATCTCCAAGAGTATCTCTTGTCATAGAAAAGTGCCACTCACATTAGCCGTTAGGATTCAGAAATAAACTGTAAGTCCCCTCCGTTCCTACCCTAGTACTTCATGAGCTGTTGTGCCATTAAGTTTTTGTTTTTAAATACTAACTAAAAAGTCATTTTGTCAAAATGTGTGCATGTCAAAAGTTATTCAAATGTCCAAAATTTGAGTTTTTTGTATTTACCATTTAAATGGTAAATGCTTTCAAAATCAGTTCGGATAAAACTTGTAGATTATGACTGTAATAAGACAAAAAAGGAATAATTCGACCATTTTTTTCTTACAACTAACCATTAATTTTTCGCCATTTCAAAAAAAGTTAAGCAAGCTTTTTTTTTGGTAATAAAAAAAAACTTGAATTGTGTTCCAAACTCCATCAGTTACAGAATTTCGTGTAGAACTAAAATATATTGAAGTCAATATATCTTAAGAACAAACAATGAATTGTACTCAAGATATTCGAACCGAATATAAAACAAATTTTAGCATTTTTATTTTATTAAAAAAAAGAAGAAAAAAAACTGTCAGTATATTTTATTTAAGTCCTACCAAATCTTCATTACATTCAGTAGGTATGTATAGAATGAAATTAAGCCAAAATCGATAGCATTTTGTTCTCGAGCTATTAGAGATTTACTTACTTACTTTACTTTAGATGGCGCTCACAGCCCAGGATGGACTTCGGCCTCAACCAACAAGCCCCTCCAGCCAGCTCGGTCCCTAGCTAGCTGCCTCCAGTTACGCACTCCAAGTTGGTTGAGGTCGTTCTCCACTTGTGTGCGCCACCTAAGGTGGGGTCTTCCTCTGCTGCGCAGACCGTCAGGGGTAGATTCGAAGACTCGTCGGGCTGGTGCGTCGGTGTCCATACGCTCCACGTGTCCCAGCCATCTCAGCCGCTGAATTTTCAGCTTCTTGACCAGGTCGACGTCGCTGTAAAGCCCGTAAAGCTCGTTGTTAAATCTTCTCCTCCATACTCCATCGATACAGACTGGATCGAAAATCACCCGAAGAATCTTCCTTTCAAAGCACCCAAGCAGATTCTCATCCGTTTTTGACAGGGTCCATGCCTCTGCCCCATATAGCAGGACCGGGATGATTAGGGTCTTATATAAGGTCTCCTTGGTTCTCTGAGAGAGGGCTTTATTACTTAGATGCCTTCTTAGCCCGAAGAAACAGCGATTGGCAAGAGTAATTCTTCGTTTGATCTCTGCGCTGATGTCATTTTGCGATGTTACAGTGGAGCCCAGGTAGACAAAGTCCTTGACGACTTCGAAGTTGTATCTATCCATCGTGACGTTTTGCCCGAGCCGACGATGTTGAGATTCCTTTCTCGATGATAGCATATACTTCGTCTTGTCCTCATTAACAGCCAAACCCATTTTCGCCGCCTCCGATTCAATACTTGCAAACGCGCCGGTAACAGCTCACTTCGTTCTCCCATAATGATGTCAATATCATCTGCATAAGCAAGTAGTTGAACAGACTTTTGAAAAATTGTACCTCTGTTGTTGACTTAAGAGTTGCGTACAATTGCTTCAAGAACGATGTTAAACAGGTTGCATGATAACGCGTCGCCTTGCCTCAAACCTTTCTCGACATCAAAGGGTTCGGTAGTGTTCTTGCCGACTTTGACGGAGCAGCGAGATTTCTCCATCGTCATCCTGCACAAGCGGACGAGTTTGGCAGGGATGCCGAGATGCGCCATGGCTCTGAATTAGTAGGTAGGTATTTAATTAAAAACGTCCATCTTACTCTTTGGCATATTAGTCTAAAGTTAGTTAAAAGCATGCGAAAATTTCCATGTAAAGTATCTTACCAAATAAATTTCCACATGATCAATCACATCATTGATTCTTTGCGAACATCTGAATCTTTGAATTGTTGAAAAATAACCTGTTGATTTATCCTTTTTTCCTTCGAAACTGTGAAGGAACAAATAAATCAATCGAACAAAACCTATATTCATGCTCATATAACATTGTAGCCCTGTGTTAAAAAATCTTAATCTCTGACATATATTTTTATTTACGACTGAAACTCTTTTGATGGATGTGCATTGGAATGCACGCATGTGCTGTAAACTCATTCAACACTCATCAGACTTAGGCATAAGAAGTAATAAAAAAAAATTAAATTAGAATTCTTTAAGAATCTTAAGTAGCCAAATGAGTTTAAATCTTCTATGTTGACGATAGTCCAGCTATAGGAATGAATGCCGGAATAACCTATTGTGCATCTCACGAAAATGTGAGGACAAAGCCATACTTGTTATGCCGAATCAAACTCTGAAGACAAAACGAAACCTTATAAAGCCTTCTGATAGGGGCTATAATTCATGGCTAATAAAGACCCAGTTACATATAAAATATATGTATAGGTATTTTGTCAGGTGTCATAAAAATTATATTTATTAAGTGGCATAATGCCGAATAAATCTTCAGTGGAAAAAACTTGTTTTCATCTTTTGCTTCTGTTGTCCATGTTGTCCAGTCTTAATTGTAACGACGTACTGAAAAAGAAGAAGAAAATCACCTCTCTGCGCATATCTTTTGATAGAATTCAGACAGACCGAGCTCTATAAACTGAAACACTGCATCATGCAACGTGTCGCTCCACTATCATTTTCCATGTCCAATTGTCCGACACGCAATCAAACGTTTTGAGATTTTTGTTGTTTTTTTTTTTTGTAACTTCTTTGCAACATAAAAGGCTACCCAACTTTACAATGGGGACACACAATGGACAGATTCACCTTTAATGTTCCCTAGACACTCTGGTTTTTGCGGGTCTCTGAATGGAGGACATAATATTTCTGTTTTCTTTCTTCGAACGCGATGTTTGTAGTTCTAAATCATTTTTTGTTGGCTTCGTTTGTATCACCGTGCGTGTCTCGTCTGCCACACAGTGGGACAGAATTAGCTTAAAATCAAAAGAAGAACAATGACAAAACCTTTAAATTCGCATTTTATCTTTGTCAAACAAGATCAAGACGTTTGTAAACTATTCAAAAATCCAAACAATACTTTTACAGCAACACGCCCACGAGATTAAAAGATTGAGATATGAGATGGTCTTTGGGGTGTAGAACTGGATCACATGAGTTCGTTATCGGGAAAGCTAGAAAGGTTTGTTGGAGAACAAGATCAAACAGCGGCAGAGGTTAAAGATAATGATGAAGAAGAAAGTAGGTAATGGCTATGAAGATGTAATAACCTTTCTATGGTTTTCCTTCAAATATAATTGCGGGCAATAAGCCTACAAATACGCCCAAGTTCAGTTTCTTCTATGTAGTCACAAAATTATTCTGAAAAATACAACACACAAATATTTGATGTATCGGAAAAGATATTATCAACGCAAAATACTAGGTCCATTCAATAAATTTTTGTTTTTGGTCCGATTTAACCAAAAGTTTTCCCCACTGTGCGCCATATTGTTTTCTTTTGTAAATTGAATGGATGTAGTTGAAAGAGGAAAATTATTTAAGGAATTCTAGGTATCGAAAATGAGTTTGGACTTGGAGTGTGGCAAACCTACACATTAACCATAGAGGAACCTACCTTCATACATGTAGATATGTATAAGACATCTTTAAATATAATAGACTGACTTTTGGCGCGCCAAGATGTCTCGAGCGAAGAAAAATCACAGCTTGTCGGTATATTGAATGATGAGAGCTCAGGGGTAACCTATAGGTACAATAGGCAATTATTTCCCTTATGCTTATGCAATGCATCGACAACAATTGCAAGTGCATAAGCAGCAGACTGTGTTGTTGCAGAAGGAAATGGAATATTTAAGTACCTTGTTAGGTATGAGTCCAGGTGGCACCTTTTGGGCAAAGCAGATGAACTTTATCGGTTCATTTGTGTCTTTAGCAAAGATACAATAGTTACATTTTGAATAATGCAGTGAAATGGAAATCTCATGAATATTATATGAAAATTGAATGACCTATTAAGCTGCTGCTAAGAAAAGAAAAATAGAACCAAAAATTAAAAATAAAAATTTCTCGAAAAGTTTAATATCAAATGATGATGTATAAAATTGCTGGCCATTGGTAAGCATATAATTTAGCTGTTGGTTTCAGAAAAAATCACACGAAATTTAGTTTCGTTTTGATGAAAGTCCGATGATGGTGCTCCGTAGTGCCAAAATTAAATTACATAACTCCCTCATCCCTCCACTCTATCTGAGCGACAAAGTGTACAACGGGTACAGCTTTCTATGCTAATTATTCGGTACCCAATACCAATAAATCCATCCATCCAAAACTGATGAAGTGAAGATAGACATATTTAAACATAATAACTTCAATAAAGCTGCTTGGGCTAAATGCCTTGTTGTTGAGATAATCAGTGCGGCAGGCGATAACCTGATAAGGTGCATGCACTAGGTCACTTGCAAAATAGGTTTTGGGGACAGTATGTCTAATGAATGTAACCGTAACCTTAACCCGATCCTCCGTCAACACTAGTCTGGACCTAAGTTGTTTACCCCTAAATTTGATAAAAACAAAATAAAGTACCACCTCTAGGCAAATCCAACCGAGCACTCAGTGAATCCAATGCAAAATATAACCACAATTCGCAATTCGCTGGTGTCTCATGTGCGACGCACTTAAGAGAACTATTTGGCAGTAAGAGAAAGAACAGTTAAAATGATTTCTACGGGAACTTCTTCGATAGTAATATATGAACCAGGATCCAGCACAGATATGATAACAAATTTAAGTCTTTCCGGAAAGACAAATTTTATTCCAAATAGGACGAAAATCTATAAAAAAACGAAAGACAACGCATATGTTTTATTTGAGCGGTATCTGAGCCAAAGAAATAAGTTTTTGGATGTTATAAAGCCAAACCCTGCCCTCTGAGGAAAAGCGGAATAATTTCAAACAAGATAGAAGGACTAGTAACGAGCACCAATATTAAACGAATCAAATTTCAGCATGATCCAAAATTAAGGAGACAAATACTAAGGAAACAAATACTACAATATATCCCAAAGAAAGCAAAAATTTTTGGTTATTTGGCCAGGTGCTCCAAGGATCTTTTACACCCACTTCTTCGATATTATCTCCAACTGAATATTTTTACAAAATTTTCTAATTAATTTTATTATAAAAAAAAACTTTTTCCTGGAATTAATTTATAAAGTAGGTACTAGTAGTAAAATACTTTTGTTATATTTGAGAAAATAAAATAAAACAAACTGATAAAATGAAAGTGAAACATAAATTAAATTAAGAAATCTTAAAAATTCTTGTTGTACCGATAAGACTGACAAACAATAATTGCAGTGAGTTTTCGTATAGATAAAAAAAATAAACAAACATAATTTTGAAAGTGAAACACACTCTATACAACCTTTAAACACCTACCTGTTTTTACTATCTCTAAAAAACCTCTTGAGATAACTGCTTGTGAATAAGACCTGTTTGTTCAAATATTAATTCAGGTTGATCCTTGAAATTTAAAATTTTAGAAGTCCTATTTCTATTTATAAGTGCGATAAAAACATACAATATTTTTGTTAACGCGCCACCTGTAAGCAAAATTATGTATATCACACATCACTCACTCAACGGACGACCGAAAACGCGACTCATCCATCATCATAATAACCAAACTCAAGAATGTTGTATACACAATAGTCTTTTGACAAGAAGTGACACAAAAGCACACATAATATTGCTGTGGTTTTTTTTTTTATTATTTGCTTGTGAGTTGTGTTGCAAACGCACGGAATTTCAGTGCCCGCGTGTCAACTTGAAACCGCATCACTCATCCTTCGTGGGATAAGAAGTGTTTGTCTTATCACGATGAGAAAATATTTAACTTGCTCTATCTGTTTTGAGTTTTACTGCCTGAATATTTTTTGTTATCCTTGTTGATGAAAACCCATAAAAAAGGACTTAAAAGTTTTTACATATAACAACTGTCTATACCAGAAAGGCTCAGGGCCGTAGCAACTTTGTAAATGAAGTGTGTGATGCACACAGGCCTCCAAGGACTTATGGAAGTAATAGATATTACTAGTGCAAGATATTTAGTCATGGTTCGTATAGAATTGATATGGAAATACTGGCTGAACAGAATGGTGACGCAGACGGAAACGGAGACGGAGCCGGAATAGCTGTCAAAATATTGAATACACGCAAATTCAATGTTGCGAACACAACGGAACGTAGACGCATACGGAGACGCAGACGCAGACGGAAGAGTTCACCAACTTTTAACTTTTGACGTACGGCACTTTTGACGTTTCAATTTGTATGAAGAAAAAAAACAACTTTTTGGGTCGGAAAAAAATATTGTGGTTATTTGTATCGCGAAAAAAATTATTTATTAAAAGGAAAATTATTGGATACAAAAAAATGTGAATTCTGAACTTGTACACAAGAATATTCTTTTTTTTTTCTTCAAAATACTTTCAAAGCTGTACAGCTCCATTGTGGACATGTAAAAAAAATAACGTACGACACTTTTTGACAGCTCTTCCAGTTCCGTCTGCGTCTTCAGTTCCGTCATTCTATTCTGTTCAGCCTAATAGGCAAATCGTTAATTTTTGACAAGGGTTTATACCTTGTCAAAGAGTGAAGTCGATTTTTTCAATTTTCAAACTGGAGGAGGTACACAACTATAGCCTCATTATATATATGTTATAGAAAAAATATTCCGTAATTCTTTAAAACAGGCGATGATAGATATCAGCACGGCCCTGGAGTTACGACGACAAGTCGCCGCCGCCGTGCCGCCGGCGCATTGTTAATTTTTTATAAAGGGTATACCTATCTGGTGCAACATGCCAATCGAATACATATTTACATATAATATCATGATAATTAATGATAAAAAAAGCAACCTGCCTTATCGCTGGGAATTTTGACTTCAAGTGAAAAGAATCTCTGAACTATAGTTTTATCAATATTTTACTGCCCCCGCTAATCCGAGTTAGATAACGATAGAACACGCACAGTGTATTTGAGGACCTTCACAGATCCCTGTATTTATTTACATATTTTATCTCTGTCTCGGAAAAATTGTTAAACCATCATAAAAAATCCCATGGGACCCAGATCAAATTTGTTTTTTTTTTTTTTACATATTTGGGAACTGCCAACAAATCCAATTCACACCTATGCTACGGACGAATGTATCTATAGAACCAATTTAAATAAGGACGTCATAGAGATGTCGCGACTTCGATTTTTGTTTGTCATTCCCAAAAAAGTTGTCCCCAAAATGGGTGATTATGAGATTTTATGGCAGACTTATGATTGTCTTGTGAGCCAGGAACTATTGAAACTGTTATTGGTTGTAGTTGTATATCAAGAATTGGACAGATGTCTTTGTTTGATACTCAATGTTGTAGTTTTAGTTTGTAGAATGTAGACCCTGTCATTTCTTCAACAAGAAGTTTCCTTACAAGGAAGAAGAGCAACTAGATAAAAATAGATACATACCATAAAGGAGTTCTATTTTTTTTTTTTTTTTTTTCTTCTTGTGATGATGCCAAAGGTATGATAATGCCAATAGTAGCTATACCTGCCTTTATTTTTGCAAATAAATAAACGAAAGATGCACAGGACACCACCTGTCCTTAACCTTATTAGAAAGTGATTCCATTCAAATAATGGTGCAATACAGGAATACAGCTGTGGTGTGTGTTGTAGTCTATTGTTTTGCATCTATGGAGGTGGTCCAGTGTTTGGGAATAAGGGATCTCTTATTGATGCATGATTGAGTAGTCATTTTAAATGTTTTTTGTTCTTCAGAATACCTATCCCTTTTTGGACGAAATAATCAGCATGTGCCAGGTCAGGTGTTTTCTAAGAAAATAATTGTGCTACGAAAATTGGCTGTTAAAAAAAATGAAACTCAAAACAAAATGTAGTTGTATGTCAATTTTTTTTTGATTTGCCCTATAAACTAAAATTTTGCTGGCAATAAGAATAAGGCCACTCCTTGACTTGTCGGTGCGGTATCATTCGATATTTATCGCTTTACCGAACGAATACCGATGTCGTCGTCGTTTCCTCACTTATCGGTACGTCCTCGGTACAGATTTGCAAAATTGTTTTTGACAATTTAAGTAGTAATTGGAACTATCGAATAAAAACTATCGACTTATTCGATAGTTGCCATATGTTCATTCATTCGATAATTCCTATTTATTCATTCATTCATTCATTTATTTCACTCATTGAAACAATTTTCGTTCAGTTACTATTTCAATCGATATAAGCTTTGAACGATTTTATTATACTTTTTAATCGACACATCTAGTAGTTCTTAACTGATTTTTATTCAGTTACTCTTTCAACCGATAGCTGAACTGAAACATTCAGTGCATTTTACTACTTTTATCATCAATTTCTCTGTTCGTAAGTCAGTAACTATTTTCATTCATTTCATGCTCACACCTACTTTTATTATTTCTTTATTTCTCGGTAACGGCTCAAACGATTTGGATAAACATTTAGGATTTTTTTAAGGTATACAAAAATTAAGAAAACGGTATTAGTAAAATCTGCCCACTGCCACGCCCACTATTTTATTTATTGGTTTCTCGGTAATGGCTCAAACTATATGGATGAAATTTTCAGTGTTTGTTCCTATAAGCGAGAAGAAAATAAGAAAGCAGTTGTGGTAAAATCCGCCTACTACCACGCCCACTTTTATTATTTCTTGCTATCTCGGTAACAGCTTCAACGATTTCGATGAAATTTACAGTTTTTGTCAGGTAAAACAAAATTAAGAAAGCGGTTTTGGTAAAATCCGCCTACTTCTGGCGTCGGCCGTGACACTAGGTAATATCCACCTCTAGGCAAATCCAACCGAGCACTCAGTGAATGCAATGCAAAATATGTTAACCACAATTCGCAATTCGCTGGTGTCTCATGTGCGACGTGCGAGGCACTTAAGAGAACGATTTGGCAGTAAGAGAAAGAACAGTTAAAATGATTTCTACGGGAACTTCTTCGATAGTAATATATGAACCAGGAGCCAGCACAGATATGATAACAAATTTAAGTCTTTCCGGAAAGACAAATTTTATTCCGAATATGACGAAAATCTATAAAAAAACGAAAGACAACGCATATGTTTGATATGAGCGGTATCTGAGCCAGAGAAATAAGTTTTTGGATGTTATAAAGCCAAACCCTGCCCTCTGAGGAAAAGCGGAATAATTTCAAACAAGATAGAAGGACTAGTAACGAGCACCAATATTAAACGAATCAAATTTCAGCATGATCCAAAATTAAGGAAACAAATACTAAGGAAACAAATACTAGATATGTATACCTACAATATATCCCAAAGAAAGCAAAAATTTTTGGTTATTTGGCCAGGTGCTCCAAGGATCTTTTACACGCACTTCTTCGATATTATCTCCAACTGAATATTTTTACAAAATTTTCTAATTAATTTTATTATAAAAAAAAACTTTTCCCTGGAATTAATTTATAAAGTAGGTTTCTAATAGTAAAATACTTTTGTTATATTTGAGAAAATAAAATAAAACAGACTGATAAAATGAAAGTGAAACATAAATTAAATTAAGAAATCTTAAAAATTCTTGTTGTACCGATAAGCAGTGAGTTTTCGTATAGATAAAAAATAAACAAACATAATTTTGAAAGTGAAACACACTCTATACAACCTTTAAACACCTACCTGTTTTTACGATCTCTAAAAAACCTCTTGTAATTAGTAAAATTAGTATTAGGTATTAGTAAAATCTGCCCACTGCCACGCCCACTATTTTATTTATTGGTTTCTCGGTAACGGCTCAAACTATATGGATGAAATTTTCAGTGTTTGTTCCTATAAGCGAGAAGAAAATAAGAAAGCAGTTGTGGTAAAATCCGCCTACTACCACGCCCACTTTTATTATTTCTTGCTATCTCGGTAACAGCTTCAACGATTTCGATGAAATTTACAGTTTTTGTCAGGTAAAACAAAATTAAGAAAGCGGTTTTGGTAAAATCCGCCTACTTCTGGCGTCGGCCGTGACACTAGGTAATATCCACCTCCTAAATCGATTGGCGTACTTGTTTTTCCGATCCGCCGTACAAAAATTTTGACACATTAAAAAATAAATCTATATACATTATGTAGATATTTTATGCTTCGGCCCAAAGTGCATTAAGTGCTCGCACAGGCCCTGGACTTTTTTTTATCGTTTAGTACGAATTAATTATTCTTTTATAAAAAAAATTATATTAATACAGACTTTACTTAAATCGGATGAATGAATGAATGAATTCGTTCGATAGTTCAAATCATTCAGTTACTAACTATCGATAGTTGAAATTCTTCGATAGTTTCCATCACTAAATTTAAGCAAAACTGTTTTCGACATCCTAATAAATTATAATGTCGTCATCAGAAGAAGATATAGTTGCTTGTTATTTATATATGTACACGCCTACGAAAAAAAAAGAAAAAAATACTGGCGACATCCGTACATACAAATAAATTTAAACTGTCGGTTTTGCGTTGCGGCCAAAGAACTTTTGGTTGATGAAGCCCGATTGCAGTCTATGTACAAAATTTCTAAGCAAACTTACCACGAGCTTCTTCTTTTCATTGCTCTATCGCCTAGCAAACAGAACACACGATTTAGGGAATGGTGTTAGTTCGGAAGAGAGATCGCTCACTACCTTGAGTACATACCTCCTTTTATTCATTATTACAAACACATGAATGCAAAAGAGTTTATTTAAAAAGATAGTAGGTACTTTATTAAAATTCATATGAATTGCTTATCAACAACAAATTATTTACATTTAAAATCTTAATACGAATTATCGTTACTGGCTCTCGAGTCGTAGGGCGACTGAGCTGGAGAAGCACTGTTTTCTTCTTCTGCACAAATGTTCCTATGAACAGCAGTCGAAGAACTTTCATATTGTGATGAAAAGGCATTGTTTATTGCTGCAATAACTTCAACAGACGAATAAACGTAATATTCTGTTGTCGATTGAGCTAGAGATAAAAACTGCATAATTTCATCGAGAAGTTCCAAAACTTTGATTTTAAACGTTCTTATTTGCTGCTGTGACATCGGAAAACTCGGGAAGTAAACTTAAAAAAAAAGTGGTTTATACGATAATTTTCATGTTTTTCGTTAATGTCTTTCTTTTTTTCTTTCGGTCTTCTTTTTTAAAAACTAAGTCATTGCAGCATCAACATCACTATTCATCCTCTTGCGGTAACCTACTCCATGGGATGTACTCTGTGCGGGGGTATCTGTTCGTACGGGCATAGGCTGTACTCGTGGTGTTGACGTTGGGTGTTGTTGAACATCTTGCGAATCATTATTGACAGCACTCACAACTTGTTATTCTTCTAAAGATTCCTCGTCGATAGTGTTAATATCATGCTCCTCAGTTAGTGGAATACTCCCTCTGTTATGGTGTTCATTGAGTAGTTTTACGTAAACGGCAAAAGAAACGTTAAATGATCCTTTAGATAATAAGTTTTTTTTTTGGTTTGGAACCACTCGGTTTAGTTTTCAAACTTCTGAGAAAAGTAGATCAGATATTGCGCCATTTTTCTTTGCATCCCAGAACTGAAAAAAAAATAAATAAACAATTGATTAATTTGATGTTATAAGTAGGTTCTCATTATTTCAGATATCTTGGCACTGGAAGTACATACACATCTGTATATCATAGCTGACACAACAGAAGTAATCTGGACAGTTCTCGAAAAAAAATCTATGGCAATACCTTTCACAGAGAAATGGAAGGATATATATCAAATCGTTTCCATGAGCTCTGGAATATGCCGAATTGCTTGGGTGCTATGGGCGGCAAACACGTCAGAATTCAACAATTGCCAAACTCAGGATCAACGAATTTTAATTACAAAATTACTAGCCGTATGTGATGATGATGGCCTGTTTACAATAGTTGAAACAGACTATGCTGGAAGAAATAGGGATGGCGGAGTTTTTCGGGCTTTAGTTTGAGATTTTTTTTGGCTAAAAAAATCTGGCCTCAATATACATTCAACATCTCCGTAACCACATGATGTAACACAAGAAGAAGTGCCTTATATTTTGTTGCCGACAATCAATTTCCTCTGAAACGAAATATAAAGCGACCATACTCAATGACAGGCATAAAAACCATCAAAAAAATCTTCAATAACAGAAACTCTAGAGCTCGAAAGACCATCGAGTATACTTTTGGAATGATGACACAAAAGTTTCAAATGCTTTTAACACCAACATGGTATTGGAATAGTGCAACAGTCATCAACATAATAAAATCTGTATGCGTTCTTCACAATTTTATAAGATTAACTGACGGAGTCCCATATTCTTCCTCAGAATTTTAGGCAACTCAAAGTCGTTCTTTCAACTTTTAACGAGATGTTCTTGAGGTAAATTCAAGATCAGCAGGAGCAACCATAAGAAAATATTTAACTAATTATCTTGTTTTGCCTAGAGCAGCACTTCCGTGGTAGTATTGTATTTAATAAATAAATAAACAACACTTATTTTATTTTTATTTAACACTTCAGAATTTTTTATGTTAAAAATTGTTTAGGTGTTAACATTATAATGTTAGGGGGTCATGAAGATTTTGGAAATTTTCTGGTGGGACATAGTACATAAAAGGTTGGGAAACACTGATCTAAATTATTCATCCTTTTCAGTGTTGCCACCATCTTTAATTAAATAATGAACTTGTTTTTCGAAATAAATTTTGATGACTAATTTTTAAAACAGATGCAATTTAAAATGTAAACATATTTGGGACCCACTACCACATGTCCAATACTCTTAGTACAACTTTAATCTCACTCCACTAATATTATTGAGCTCCATCTTCAATTAAATGTGTTTTTTTACTATAATTTTCATCACAGTCCATAATCCAATTAATTAGAATCACACTCCCTTAAAAAAATAAAACAAAGCCCTTATCCTGTTTCGAATTACCCCAACCGGAATCCATTAACTCCAAAAACCAGCCAAAACGACCCCACCTCCTATTAAGTTTAATATAATCAAATTACCCCAAAACGACAGCTCGCTCAACTTGCATGATTAAAGAGCACAACATAGAAGGGTTAGTTAGTTCATGCCTCATACCACTTGGGCCACTATACGACATGCCGCCAATCCTTGATGTTTGCTTGTTTTGACTTAGACATGGACAAAAAATCTCATCAAAAGGCCATTCTGTAACCCACCGCCTCGACCAGCCACCAGCCGCACTGCCAACCAACAAGCAACTAAGCTCGATATAATTGATGAAGGCGGTAGTGTTGGAGTCGGGACCCTTTGTCATGGCCATCATGATGACTTGCCCAAAAGTAAATCGAAAGGTGTTAACACGCAGCCACTAACCATAAACACCAGTTCTCGTTCTTAAACCATCAGGCACTTTATAAGCAAAAGCCTGTTCCCTCGTCTTCGTCCTCGTCATAGATATGAAGACACACTTCAACGGATTATCGTTTGATTAATCGGTCCGGCAGGTGGTTTGTGCGGTGCCGGTGGTTGTAGATATTATTATTTGGTCGGTGGATGATGGTGTGGCCAAACCCATATAGCCCTTTGTAGCTTATTGTAACATTATGAGGATTTTAAAGTGGGGTCCTGAAAATGTGTTCTCTTTTTTCTTTGAAGCTCAAGTGTGTTTATACTGGCGCCCTTCTTTCATCGTTTGATTCGAGCAATGTTATTATGTCCTAATGATGATTGGAAACTTCCACAAAAAAAAAAAGAAAAGGGGTTTCACTCTTGGTTTGATACGAATTTTGCCTCCTTGGAACAAGGTGAAAACATGCCTTTGCTTTAGTCTCGTCAAAAGGTGACCATGACCATTAAAAACGCTGAAAATTAAGAAAACTATGTTTGGGTGAAACGAAAACTCATTTTTATTTTGGTTATTTTTTTTTTTTATATTTTTGTTGTGTTTTTGAGGATTATAGGGTCGTCTTCGTCGTCGTTGTCTTATTTTTTAATGACCGAAGCCTTATTACTTCATCGAGATTTATTACAATTAATAACAGGGCATGGGCAAAATGAACTTTCAACGAACTGAGTGCTTATACCTCGTAAACGGATCATAACCATGAAATGGATAATTGTTTGGGTCGGTGACGGTATAACATAAAGACTACTGACCACCATAAAATTTTCCGTTGGCCTAGATTTCTTTTTCATAAAAAAGGAAATAAGAAAAATTAAAATCTCTCTGAATAATTTATGAGAAATGAAATACGAAACAGATTTCTATATGTATGTATTTACATTTAGTCTTATCATAGAGGATGATCTTGTCCTTAGGGTCCATATAGCCGCTTAGTATAGAAGCTGAAAGACTAATCACTGAATTTAGCAAGCCTAATTGTAATGTAGATTAGTATAAAGAACAGAATTTGTATAGTGATCTTGACCATTAGAATTAATTAAAAGAATGACTTGAATTCCAATATGTAAGATAACAACAGTATGTGTCACAGAGTTTGTCATTCTTTAAAAACCGTACAACTGAAAAAAAAAACAGTGAAACACACTTGAGCACTGAATTGTCATATCTGTCAAATTTAATATAGTTGTCCGCGCTCAGTTTTTTACTCCGTCTGCTCGGTGCTCGGTTATTTTATTCTGAGCTTATAAAGCCAAACTCTGAACGCACTCTGAACACACTCTGAACGAAAAAATTAACATAAATTCCTAGCTCTTAGATTCTGAACTCAAAAAGAAATACAGCTCAGCTCTGAACTGCTCTGAACTAAAAAAAGAAAAACGCCTAATGTAACATTCTCGTTTCGCAGCTACTATACACTATTAAAAATAATTGAAGAATTTATAAGATGTTAATGGCTAAAAAAAAAAATCCCGAAAAAAAGAGATTTTTATGATATTAAATTTGTTTCTCTCGAAAAACCGTTTCTAGGGCTTCTGAAAGACATTTGGAACAAAATTTTCCATTTACCTATCACAAAATAGAGTTAGTTTGTTGCATCTATCACATTCCAATGCAGGATATAGCTAAGATGTTTGATGGATCAAAAATAAAAATCATCAATTTTTGAAATTGTGAAATTGAGATGATATCAGCGCAGGTTACTTTAAAGTTAAAGCGACAGAATATTCTATGCTGTGCGTTAAAGTTGGCGTATGGTCAACTCGCTTGCGAACGGTTTGTCGAAGTGTTTTAACTGCGTTGACAGGCTGATAATTCGGTTGCACACAATAATCAATGTGCTAACCCTAAAATTTGAGTCGCGAGTGTCAAATGTCAACACTGCCGTCAACACGTTTACGGTAAAACTTCCTGAAAACTTTGGGACTCAGAATCAAGTCAGCAGGCCTATTCCAGAAAGCGCGGCGGATCGCTTTTAGTGGCGGATTTGTATCTTCGTATTCTCAAAAGCGATTCGCTTTCCATTTGACCTTATATGGAAAGCGAAAGATCTTTCCAACAAAATGTCATTCTTTCAATACATTTTGAAAGTAATAGGTGTTAAAGTGACGGATTGCTGGCGTATCTAAAGAAAATGTAATTAATAACTTAAAAAAGTGTTATTTGTGTTTCTTAAATTTATTAATAATGATTTTAATTGGTTATTTAATTGAATTAATTTTTGTGGATATTTTTTACAAGTCAAAAGCTAGAGAGCTCTGGGATGGCATCACAGGTGTCCTAAATAGTCTTGGCCTCTTGGGCCCCCAATAAGAACACGGGATGGCTGGAAGAAGGTCAGCGAAATATATTATATATTATACTTTCGTATTAACTATACAAAAAATATTTTTATCATTTAAGGTGTGGAAAGGCTTTAAGTACCACATAAAAACTAAATTACGCCAAATTCAAAAATCCATTCGTAGGACAGGAGGTGGACCCATGAAACAAAATATGTGTTATCAATGCTCGAAGAAGATGTTATTGTTTTTCTGGATTTAAGGACCCAGGAGAGTGGCCTCAAAGTCCATAACTTTGGAGCTGCTGCTACAAACACGAAGGATGATGAAAACATACAATTTCGTGACAGTGTTTCTCCAGAAACGAGAAATTTGATTCTTGAATCCGAAAGGATTCTATCTCAAGAATGGAACGGAAAAAAAATGAACAACCAGAAGAAGACGAAGTTGAACAAGAGGATGTGCCTGTCCATGTAGAAAAAACACCGACTCGCCCGACTCGAACTCCTCTGTTGGTTTGTGAACAAATTCTTAAAAAGATAAATAAACGGTCTGGGAGTGGATACATTGAAAAGTACTTACTTGCTAATTAGTTACGCAAAAAAAAAAAAATTAATCGCTAATTTGGTTTGCGAAAAAATGGGTGTGGCGTCAACCTAACAGGCCACCCATTTTCTCGCAAACAAAAACAGCAATTAATTTTTTCTGGGTGACAAATTAGCAACTAAGTAGTTTTAAATATATATGTATCCACTACCGGACCGTTTATCCCTATTTTTGAGAAAGTTGACCTGCTAAGTTGACGTGAACTTAGCAGGACACCCATTTTCTAGCAAACCAAACCAAAACAGCAATTAATTTTGTTTTGCGTAACTAAATAGCAATTAAGTAGTTTCCAACAGATATCCAAAACCGGTTCGATTTACCTTTGATTTTGAGAAGTTGACCTGCTAAGTTGACGTCAACTTAGCATGACACCAATTTTCTCACAAAACAACGGAGCAATTATTTTGTTTATTGTTTATTATTTTTAGCAACTAAGTAGCAGCTAATTTCTATATACCTTTTAATATGCAACGGAAAAAGTGACCTGCTAATCTGATACACATCTTGCATGCGCTTAGCAAAAATTTGGTGGTGCGACAGTTCGTCTAGAAACGGGACCGAATCCGATTGGCTAAGGTGAGAGACCTCTGGCATGACAGTCCTATGCATTAACAATTATGCCATCGCCACTAGCCGTGCTTAACAGTGATGTTGAAAAAAAGTTGTTGTATGTGCAAATTTTCTTCAGTTTATAGAATTTGGACATAGTCATTTTGGAAAACATAATTTTACACTTGCAGCATTTTGGATTTACAGATATTTGAATACACAGTATTTTACAATACAGAATCTTCGTCTCACAGTTTTTTTTTTTTTCAAAAACAAAATAAACAAAACTTTTGCCATACAGAATTTTAAAATCCAAAATTCTGAACCGCTCCCTATTTCTACAGGTAATTCACGTCTCTTAACCTACTTATTGACAATGACATTCTCTCAACGACTAATAACCGCCTTATTAGAAAAGTTATGAAATTCTCATGTAATAACGTCATTTTATGTTCCTTTTGAAGTCATAAGGTTGTTCACTAGTACCAAATATAGGACAAGAATAAAAGAAGAAGATTTAATGAAATTGTACAGGTTAAATAAAAACGTTCGACTTAATCTTTGAGATCACGCCCTTCACTATCTGCTTTTAGGTACTTGAGACTATATCACCACCTGAATGCAAGAACTAGGTAACTACATTTTTGTCTTTTTTGAGATAATATGATTTTAAGGTATCTTACGGTAGCTACCATTTAATGAAATATATATTTGAGTCTAATTCCCTCTCTGCTACTATATATAGAGTAATGAAAAAACTAGACAACTAAAATAACGCAAGAATTTTCAGTGCAAGAAGTAGGTATCTGCGATATGAAATTTTTGGGTGATCTTAATCAGGTAATTTAAGTTATCTAATTTGAACACTTGGCTCGCATAATCAGCTGCAACTCAAGTAAGACCCGTAAAGTCTGATAAAAAATTCAAAAACTGAACCAAAGCGAAAAAGTAATACAAAAAAATTTAAGTATAAATACCTATGTACCTATATGATTTTTTTACAACTACTGTATACCCATTCAAACAGCAGCTACATAAAATGTATCAAACAATATGGATAATTCTACTGACAATGTGGTTTAAGATAATACATAATTTACCGTTTTATGCACTTGGTTACACAGCAAAAAAAAGCTTTTCATTAAATCTGAAAAAACTATTGCGTTCGATGTGATCGTATTTAATTTATTTATATTTCTTCACGAATTTTAAAATTAAAGTGATATTTTAGTAAAAATAAAAATGATTACCCGAGCTAAGTATCGTACGCAAAAAATTCACAAAAAGGCATTTTCTTAAAACATGCAAGATTTTTTTTAGGAATATAGCTAGGTGCTCAACGCCGAAAATAGTTATTTCAGATCTTGAAAAAAGGCTTTAGTTAGACGGTAGCTGTCTCCGATGTCTGTGTGGTTTCAGACTTATGTACATACAATTTTCAATGAAGTTAAGAATTGTTTGCCCTCATTATGAATAGCGAAACGAACGTTCGACTATATTCGATTTTTTAAGCGAACTTCTTTTTTGAAGGTATTATCGTTAGCGAGCTTAGACATTCGCTTCAATTACCAATAGTGCAATGGTGTTTTGACATTTAAAGCGAACTTAATTTCAGCGAATCGCTATTCATAATACGAAATTAACGAATTCGCAAAGTTTCAAGTTCGATTCGCTATTCATAATGAAGGCCTTTATCTCAGAAAAGTAAAATGATTTTAATTAAGAATCAGCAAAAAAAATTGGTGCAAGAATTGGATAACTACCTACTGTTTCACTAATTATTTTATATTTCTGGTAAAATAACAAAAATAATAATGATTTATTCGATATCTTATAGATCACGAATATCCTTATCACGTAAAAAAAACTATGTTGCTGTGTTCGGATTACATTGGAAAAAGAGTCAAGTAAAATATTCTTAATAACGTTTTTGCTGATAACTCGAAATATGAAAAATGCGAGTTACCTAGTTCTTGCACTCAGGTGACGATATCATGATTAATTGTTTTATGGCTTCAATCTTCTTGTTAAAACTGTAGGTATTTCTTGTAATTGTCACTGTGCTGTATCAGTTTATGTCTAAAGAGACAACCGCATGCCATTTACAATTACCGCTTTGCACAAATTAACCATCATCGATAACATTGTTGCCTGCACATTTTGTGACACTGTGTTCAATTCTTACCTGCACCTAGAAGGACTAACATTAATTTAATTATCATTTTCCCAAAACCTTTAAAACTAACAAGAAGAACAGCAAAGATCTTCGTTAGATGCTGGGTGCAAGCTAGCTGGATGCATTCCAAAAACGAACCTATAAAAAAAAAAAAAAAAAATAAACTAACAAACCAATGGCACCATAGTGAGTTATTTAGCTCCTTATCTTATCAACATTCAGTTGGATGTCTTCAGAGAAAGAGAGTCTATTATAGAAGCCCACCTCAGAAGAGGTGGTATGTTGTGGTGTACCCTCAACCTACCTACATTCAGATTTCAGATACATAATGCATTGTATTGCTAAAGATGTCCGGACCACCCGCATACTTGGGATGAGTTTGGTTTGCCGCACTAGTACGCCACAGTCGGCCGCCAACTAAGTGAGCACCTTCTCAATCGACCACCAAATCAACTTCCATTTGGAATAGATAAATTTGATTTCTCGTTCTTCTTGCCAAGATTTGAATTTTGAACCTGCTTAATACAACATCACAGTGGTCCTGAATGGCCATCATCCCAATATCACCATTCAGTAACTACCATACCACCGCCCAATGAAGCAAGTACCTACACTGTAAGAAAACTTTTGAGTCATTTGGAATGAAACTTGAAAATGCAAAAAATAACGTTGAACGGCGCAAACGAGCGCGGCTGTAGCTAATTATATTAAATTCAGCCTTATTATGGGTTTTACTCCAACGTCATTCCGGCTAAAAGTTCTTCCATATTTTCTATTCCCCTATTATGAGTTTCAGTCGAAAAAAAATCATGTTCGAAAAATTTTCCTTGCTTTTATTATTCCAGTCATTCGGTAAGTTATACCACCTGTGACGTAGATTTTCTTTTTCTAAATTTGCAAATTTTACGGATAAATTTTTTTCAAAAATTACGTTTCTAAAAAAAAACTAAACTGCCAATGCAAAAAAAAAAGATTGAAAAAAAAATTGTTCTGTATTGTGCATTACTGGTGCCGTAATTTTTTTTCAAATTCGTCAATATTGGGAATGTAATTTTTTAAAATTTGAACTTTTTTTTTTGAAAATAAAAAATGGTGGTGCTAAGTTTACGCGCACAATTTTATCTGTAAATTTTAGCAATATTTTTGAATTGATATTTTTATAGATTTTGAGGTGCTCCTTTTAAATTTTCACTTTGCCACCTCGCATCATTCAAATTCACGCCGCTGTTTTGATAAAATGGCGACCAGGAACTGTTTTTCGCCAGTTTCTGCTTTCTCACTTATTGCATAGTAAAAAAAATGATACATTAAAGCAGAGAAAATTCTATATTTTTCCTTTTTGCACCCTTTTCCCTCCACCTGTATCCACCCAAGGTTGGAAAAAATGTATTTGTTTGATGTATTGACTTTTTATTTTGTTCCGGTAAAAAAAATCGAAATCCCGATATTATTACATATTTCTGCCATTTGTTGATTCCATAACTCGTTGGAACTATCTACGCATTTCTTTTGATCCAATATAATTTTCTATTCAGTGTAGACGTGATCTACTCGTAACTACAGTAAGGCTTCTGAAAATCAGTATATTGCTGGTGGAAATGCAAAATTTCAAACATGATGTACAAAACACGAGTGCTGCTGCCTCACTCGCTTCTGATGCGGTATTAGCTCGATTCAGAGTATATAGTGATTCTGATGCTGATGCATGTGATTTAGGCACCGTGCCAGTGCTCATACAGAGTGCGCCTGCCTGATGCCTGCTGTGTCAATCGCATGGATACTCGAATGGTATGCTGCCGCTGTGGGTCCTCTCCATACCTTCAATCTATCCATACCACAAGCAATCCTTCTAGCGCACTTAAGTGCTTCGCGTATAGTTGATGCTCAAGTGGATGCGCATGTTCCTATGTCGACATGGTCGCGTGATTTAAGATTCCGAGTGTTAATTGAGATAAGTTCAAAATAGAAACTGGAATTTTTCAGTGTAGCTCGGATGGTAGTTGATGCGGATAGTCGAAGGTATTGGTGCTGTATTATTAGGAACCTTCTGTTTTTTTTTTTTTTTTGTTAATTTCAAAATAAGAATGCAAAGGACAACTCTTATAGACGTGCGCACACACTTCATAGCAATTGGTTTGTTGATGACAAGTTTATGTTGGATTCCGAATTGAGTAGAATTGTTGAGTGCAGAACGCGCAGCCTCATCACAGGAATATAGGGAAACAAATAAGGTGCACAACCCTTGTCGTTCGGTAGAGTGCTGTTTATAGATACACCTTCTTTCTTTAGAGGGAAGTTATCCACTCTACATACCTAGTGTAATGTAATGTATTTGAAAAGGGGTCGATTGCAGGATGACAGTTAACAAATTTTTTACACTTCAGAGCTGATAGCCCCGCTTTGGGTGGCCAAGGAGTGATGTTGTTATGTTTGACACGAATAATCAATTTTTATCTCAAAAAATGGAAAAAAGTGCAATAGACTTGGGAAAGTGTTGATTGTGAAGTGTTGTATTGTTCAAGTAGTTAGGTATACTCAAAAGTAATATGATCTTGATCTTAAAAAATACACTGTTATTTTGAATGAGGATGAAAACACTCCAATATATTTTTTAATTATACCTTTATTAATTGGTGTGCGTAACTGGAGGCAGCTAAGAAGGGATTGTTGGTTGACAAATGATACAGACGTTGCTAAGAATAAGGAGCAAGAAATGTAAATAAATATTACTACATATTTTGTGGAAGCCTCTGGAAGACATTTGAAGCGATGGAATTTGCCTATATAAACAATAATTTTAAAAACTCAGGAACCTCGATTAAAGTTCTTAGAATGAACCTTGATGAAGAATCATTTTCTTGAATTTGATGGATTTAACGGCAGAACTGGGAGCAACTGAGTTTTTAGCAATAATTAATTCAGTGGCGAGAAGGGCAGGAAAAAACGGGGTAAACAAAATCTCGCCGGTCAATAAATTCAGGAGATTTTTTTGACGTTCCTCTTCACACTACGTTTGTGTGCGTTCAACCAAAGTAGTTTGAAAGGAAAATAAGCAAATCTCTTCGGGTTTTGTTGCTTGCGTGTGAAAGGTACAAGAGATTGTTAAAAAGAAAACGTCAGAAAAATCTCTAGCAACTAGTATCTTCATGTGAAAGGGGACTATCGCAACTGTTCATGACATTTCCAAAAAGCTATAGTGGAACCACACTTTTCTCGTGTGGTGTGTTGTGAAGTCGTGGGTCGCTATCGCTATGTCCCCTTTCACACGAAGATACTAGTTGCTGGTGATTTTTTTTGACGTTTTCTTTAAATCTCCTTAACAATCTCTTGTACCTTTCACACGCAAGCAACAAAAACCCGGAGATTTTCTTTATTTTCCTTTTGAACTACCTTGGTTGAACGCACACAAACGTAGTGTGAAGAGAAACGTCAAAAAAGTTTCCTGAATTTGTTGACCGGGGAGATTTCATTTCCCCCTCTTTCTTCCTGCCCTTCTCGCCTATGAACTAATTGTTGCCGGCAACTCAGTTGCCCTGTGTGAAAGGGGACTATGCGTAGAGCAATATTTGTCGCGCGAATTAAGAAAAACTAGTGTTGTTGTTTTTAAATAGGTTTCTTTATTTCTCGAAGGTCTTCTTTCGACTGACTCTAAATTTTCATTTTTATGTTGTTCAATCAGATATAATATTACATTCATTATTTTATTTTTATGCTGATTGAACAACTTATATTATTTAACAAAATAAATCAGAAATATATATTTCTATATATACATAATTGCTGCTTGATAAAATTTAAGAAAGGAAATATCATATTGCAAAAACAGCAGGGTGTGAATAACTTAGGGTTAATGCACTACTGGTGGAGGTCACCATACAAATATGTAACTCGCGTGATGTGTTTTGTTGAAATACATTTTGTTATGATTGCGCAATACCACGCTCTGTGCAGGAAAGAGAAAACAATGTTCGAAGAAGAGGAATTACAAGAAGAAAAGAAAATTTTTTCTGGTGTTGTTTAAAGTGGACTTTATTGAATTAAATTCAAATGGAAGATTTTTGCGATCTTTAGTCAAATTTTCTACAAAACAGAATACTGAATTAAAAATCAGAAATATCAGTATGTAACACAACTCGCTTGATTCGTGTGTAGGTACAGTCCACAACACTCGAGACATTGTGTTGTTCTAATGATCTACTGCTTACAGTTTTCGAGAATATGATGGATGAAGATGCTTACTATTCAACTTGTGACGCAAAGGTTGCTCGCAAAAAGGAGACACAAAACTACCAACAGTTTTCGTATGAAAAAGATAGACATTTTGAATTCAATACAAAGTTTGATAACTGTGGGAAGTACGGTTATTTTACAGCAAAGTGTAAAGTTAAGAAAGAAGAACACTTTGCGCAGGACGATCAAAGGACAAAAGTGAAAGTCAATATTAGTGAAAACAATAAAGTGTGTTTCTTGATGAATTGTAATATGTAAGCAGCAGTATAGGCGTATGGAGATCAGTTTATCAGCCTCTGATTGGAGTTATACTGAGGGCCTGGGTCTGGTCCTCTAGGCTGTTTCACAATGCGACGAGAAAACTAGACGTTAGCGTGACGAGAACTCTTTGCAGTTTTTCTCTCTTAAAAAAGAATTTTAAATTGTGAAATATTACATAATAAAGCATTTCTCGTCGTCTCATCACGTCGTAAAGTTCGAAAAATTGAAAAAAAGACGCAACGTGACGACGAGAAATACTTCATTATGTATTATTTCTTTGTTTGAAACTCGTTTTAAAGAGAGAACAACTGTGAAGAGATCTCGTCACGCTGACGTCTCGTTTTTTCGTTGCATTGTGAAACAGCCTACTAGGTTGGGAGTCGTCGCGTCGGGTTGAACTCCCGGCCACTTAAAGGTTTCTAGCAGCGATGAAACAACAAACCTCGGATAGGGATGAGTTTGCAGATAACGAATCAAGTTTGACATCCCTGGCAAACTCGTCTGATTGCGCAGGAGGATTAGGATGGAGAAAGCAGTTTATAGCTTTACACTCTATATTAGCTGCAAAATTTCACAATGACTTTACAAGTTAATTTTAGCTTTAGTCAACTCATGCGTCAAACCTCAAATTATTTTCAGATACTTAGTCAACGTGTTAACAACAAAGGGTAAAACCACGTTGATATACATATAACACCTCAACGCATTTAGTAGTTGTGCAAAACTGCAAATATTTTGGTAGAAGTACCTATATTTAGCGAGATCATCTTATAATTTCAACACCTTCGTTCGACGAATAGGTACGTATAAAAATAAATAAAAATAGATTTGGTGGCACAACGCTCATGAAGAATTAGCGCCTATGGACTTACAGCTTTCAACCATTCCTGTGTGCGTATCTGCAGGAATGGAGGGGACCTACAGTTTATTGCCAAATCCGAACAGCTGGGGAGCGGCACTTTTCTATGACAGGAGATACTCTTAGAGGATTTGTCACTTCCTCGCAAGAGGTAGTAGCCCTGAAAAAAACTTAAGGTGGAAGCGGCTGATATTGAACCCAAGCCTCTGGCATGACAGTCCAACATACTAACCATTACACCACGGGCTACTACGAATAGGTACCTACAACGAAAAATTCTGCGGGGTCCTTATTCATCATTACCTATTATCATTAAATTTAAATTGACATAAATGGTGGTATTATGATGTTTCTACTTCTGTATTATTTTACTATAATAAAATGAAAGAATTCTAATACTCGTTTTTATATGTATATATACTACCTAGACTATGTATAAACAGTGAGGAAGGATTACCGGTAAATTCTGGAATTTCATTATTTCGGCTTTTTACGGTAACATATACATATGTATGTTTTTTTCTATACGATTTTAAATAATAAACCACAAAGTCAAATTTTTGTGTTATACAACCTCTTCACAATTCCTACAAAAGGAATACAAATTTACCACCGCGTTTCATCAACTTTCACTCAATACAAAAACAGACATCAAATAAATAAAATCTAACGATTGATCGGACTCATATACCTACCCATATAAGTTTATAACAAATACACAAGAATTGGTAGTTTGCGGCACGAACTGTTTGTTTTTTGCTATTTATCCTTTGAAAGGAATAAAATGATAAATAAAATCAACGTCAACGTCAGTCACCGCGCTATAAAAATGTCCTGAAAATAAAAGTAAAATCAAGAAAAAAAAGAATAATTCTAGCCCGACTGGTCGACAAGGTGTACAAACGAATAGAGGTACATTGATCCTAACAATTCTTTAAAATTTAACTTTTTCCTTGCTTACAATGGTCCATTGTCCTTTCGGCAACAAAACTCCAAGATGACGACAAGAAAAAGAATCATTAAGTAAAGAATTCATATTGTTCGAGTTAAATCGAAAAAAAAAAAAGCAGGAGATGGAAACTCAACGCACCTGGCACGCCGAGTCCTTATGGATGTTTTTTTTTGTTGATCCATCTGAGGAATTTTTTTTTTCAATACATAATAATTCTAAGGAACGATACAAGAAACTCTCGTCTGGCTGCTTATGTTTCCTCAGCCCGGTGCTAGGTACATGTTAGTTATTTTTTTTTTAAATTTGTTGTTATCCTCTTCCTAGACGTCGTCGTTCATTGTCCTTTTGAAATTAATAAATTGAAGAGAAGCACTACGCGCACGTTGTTGGTTTTGATTTAATTCCATAGACACAATGTAGTTGTTATTCAAATTTGTATCCATTGAATATAAACCTTCATTGATTTAAATGGTCGTTACATTTTTAAATTTGAATCCTGTCAGTTCAGGATTCAACTGTGAATTACACACCATCATGAACTGGAACCGTCTGCATACGTTTTATAGATACTCGTCTTAACCTGCAGATGCAACGGCATGTGCGTTATTAGAATTTTTTTTGTTTTTTTGCGCAGGTCCTTGATATACAGGGTGTTTCATTATTAACATTAAAATTATAGAAACCTTTGGCGTTCCTTTGACATTTAATTTTGTTTAATATTAAAGTTCAGTTTTTTATAAACCGTGCCTTCAACGCATCAAAATCTTAGTACAAAATATTCAGATTTTTTACTCTTTGATCTTCTGATTGACCATGACTAGTAGAAAGTTAACAAAAAAAAAAATTAATGTTAAAATTATAGAATATACTTTATATTCCAAAATTATAATAAATGCAATTTAATTATACACAAATCCTATGCCTATAAATAAAAAATAAATACATTTTATGTCACAACAGCTCATGAACAACTAGGGCTTAGTGACTAACAACTCTCAACTATTCTTGTGTGCGTGTCTGCAGGAATATAGGGGACCTACAGTTTATTAAAAGCAGAGATCAAGGATTATAAGACTCTGGAAGAATTTTTAGTTACGAAAACCAAAACACCCTTTATTATCCGTTTGAAATTTAAACAAAAAATTCAATACCAAGGGTGCGTGCGCTCATTTGTGCGTATAGTTCCGCGCATTTACAAAATGTGCGCGTGCTCTTTCTCTATTCAATAAAACTCTATTTTAAGCAAGCTGGTCCAGGGTTCCGTGGTCGTATGGTAGATCTTCGTTGATCAAACAGGATTTTCAATAAATTTCGTTTTAAAACTTCCCTTTTGTGTTACACTTTATAAAGTGAGTGGTGATTTATTTTACTCATTGATGGTGTTTTTTTTTTTTTTTTTTTGTGTGAATGTCAAGCAACACATCTGCTCAGCTGATGATCCTTAGGTACTGGCAGTTATGAAAATAATTATTTTATAGGTACTTACACACATTACTTCAACTTTCTATTCAACATTATTCCTCGTTTATGCGTTTGCGTAAGGATTAAGAAATAGAAATGCAAAAATGTTTGCCATAGAAACCAAACCACGAACACTATCCCTGATTGAAACGCAGCAATACGCAAGGTGTGATGGAGGGATGCCTCGGGATAGGCGAGACATTCGTAGATATGCCCCTACATTTAACGTAAATTTTTAACATTTGCAAAAATTACATACACAAACAATAAAACACAAAAAAGAAAAGGAAGCGCATATAAAAGGTTTTAAGGAGAACCTCAGTTTAGTTGCTGTATTTACAGTTCGCGCATAAAGCTTTAGTTTGCATTTGAAACAATAATGATGTACCAAGCAAAAGAAATATAGAACTTTGCTCATTTGGAATCTTTCTTATTTTAACTTGCTACACGTAGGTATATATTATGTACCTCCGATGTGATACACATAAACGTTAGGATGGTCTTTTTTGGTTTTACATGTTTCGATGGCCAGATAAATTTCAAACTGATAACTTCCCATTGCACTGGTTCCCTTTAAAACTCGACACCCGATGTAATTTTTTATAATTAAAAATCTTCGAAAAACTTATCAGTTGTGCAATCGAGAGTAGGGTGTTTGTCTAAATATATGCGCAATCGAGAGTAGGCTGTTTGTCTAAATATATGCGACATGAAAAATTTACAGATTTCACTCATACAGTAACCATGGGGACATTGAAAATGACACCTGACTAATCTTTTCAATTTAAATTAATTAAAACGTAATAAGCTGTTTCAGACACCATTATAGGTTCTGAAGTTTCTAGGTACCTTTATGCACATTATGTATTTAATGTCACTTTCCATTTCCCAAAAAATAAATCTTGTTAATTTTCTTTAACTAACCCATCAACTTTCCTGTTCAACCAAAAAAATCGTTTTTTAAGATCTGATATCAAATTTATATGTACCTATTAGGGCAAACACAAATATGCCCTAAAAAACTGTTTTAAGCGCTTATAATTATGCCCTTAAAAATCAATTACATACATATATGCCCTTTATAAATTATTATATTACGCTAAAAAAAAAAAAATGATTATATGCCCTAAAAATATTGCTTAATATATAGGCTAAAATAAATTTTGTGGTTCCATTTTCTCAAAAAGTATTTGAACGATTTCGATAAATTCTATATGTATAAAACTTTAAACTATTCTTTTCGCGGACATTAATCATTTTAACTTTACAGATTTTTTCGGAACTTACCACGTTAAATATAAGAAATATTATATTCAACGCGGTAAGTTCCGAAAAAATCTTTAAAGTTAAAATTTTATATGGTTGGAAAGCCACAATTGCGGAGATGTGCAGAATCTTCTTGAAACACGCATTTACACACTGTGGGTCATTTTTGTTTTTTAACTGTCAAACACTGCATATTAAAAAAAAAAATATGTTTTTTTCCTTCAATATTTTAAAACAAATTTAAATTTTTCTGGATTTATTTAAGACATTAATTGCATCAAAAATAAAAAAACCAAATTTACACGAGTGAGCCCCACAAGTTTGGTCTCGTGGCTCACAAACATTTTGGTACCTTTCAACGAAAGAAATGTTAAAAAGACAGAATTACTCGGAACATGATTTTTTTATTTTGGGTCAATATTTTCTAAATTTTCAAAAGCTATCTATACATATTGTTTAGGCCGTGTGCGAATTAGGCTAACTTCGCGTTAAATTTTATCCGAAGATAAATTTTTGACGATAGTGGGGTGAATCTGTATACGTAGAAACTTCAAAATTTTATTTCGAATTAAATTTAATCGAAATTTTAATTCACTTCACACACGGCCTAAATATTTAGAAGTACTAGATTACAAAATTGAAATAAAATCGTTCGAGTGGATTTAACCAACTCAAAAAAAGGTTAATTTTCTCAAAAAAAAAAAAAAAAAAAAAACCAACCCAAATTTTGTTGACATAACCTGAAGTTAGGTTTTAATTTTTTGGTTATGCTATAATGCTGGTAATGCTTCTCTATAGACCTTTATTATTTATTAAATCAACATTAGAAGGTACTGAACAAATTATAAAAATGCTGATGCTCCAAATGCATTTGATAAACAAACAGCACATCTCGACCAGTGACGTCAGTGGTCATAAGTAGTGGAATGCATAGTGCATACGACTTCGAAGACTGGGCAATGGGTTCAAACCTCATGGTGTGCATGTAGAAAGTTTTTCACAATAAAATTGGATTAAAGCTCAGCACCACTATAAAAGGAGACTGATGATAGGGCTTGGCACCCCTTGAAATAGCTATATCTCTAGCCAAACAAAAATAAAACAAATTAAAATACCTAAAATTAATTCCTAAACAATTGGTGGTAGCGCCTTTAAGTTGTAGTTGTTTGTTTTTCAAAAATTCAATGAAATTGACGCAATAAAGAATGGTCAAGTCTAATAAACTGACATTCTAGTATGAACAATACAATAAATAATAATAATAACTGAACAAACTATGTTTTTTTTATGAAACATATACCTAAAAAAAATTGGCATGCCAAAATATGCACGTAAATCGTAAATACATATACAAAAATATGCATTTACATACTTATAAAACGGATTTCTAATCTAGTCTCGTCTTAATAGTGTTACTAAAAAAATATTCTGTAGCATATTTTTGGTTGTCCTACATATTACATACCTACATAAATCGATTTCAAGCAAGCTTAACTCCGGCTTTCACACTCAACTACATCACTGGCCTTTCTTATAGGACCGAATTGTATTCTGTATCGAATAAAAATAAATACCTATCATTTTCAATTTAAAAAAATCACAACCTACCTACCTCCATAATTATGTTCATTAGGGTGTCCGTTATTTCCCAAATTCTTTTTTTTGGATCGGCCAAGTTATAAATCGAAAGTTTATGCGCTACGAAAAATTTATTGACCAAAAAAAATTTTGTCCGATGTCATTAACCCGTGCCTGCAAAGCCATACATTTCCCATACAAACTTGTATGGAGATTTTGCACTTTTTACGTTTTATTTTTTTTCTCTCGAAATAATGTAGCTATTCTTAATTTTTTTCCTGATTATTGTTTTTCAACTATTCCTTTAAAAAACCACATCCAAAAATCTATGTAGAAAGAAAAATTTATAATTTAATTCGAATTTTAAAAATTCCACTAATTTGTACTTTTCACCTTTTATTTTTTTTCTCTGAAACAAAACAAGCTATCCCAATTTTGTTTTTTTGATTCTTATAAAATAATAAGGCTTTTAATAAAAAAAAATAAAAAATTCTGAAAAACAAAGTCTTATAATTTATTTTAATTTTTTAAATTATTAAATATTTAAATTTCTTCCCCGTTTTTTGAGCTAATTAATTTTTTTCTTCAGCTACGGTAGCTGTTTCAATTTTTTTTATTGTTTCTTGCATATTAATAGTTCTTTTAAAAAAACACACTCCAAAATGTATGTAAAAATTTTTTTTTGTATTTATTTCGATTTTTTAAAAAATATCAAATTTTTTCTTATTACCTTTTTTGATACTTAACGGTTTTTAATATTTTTTTTTAGTGTTGCTATATAATCTATATTCATTTTTTATAGATACAAAACTTACTGGTAATACTAATAATTTTTTTTAATAAAAAAAATTCAAGTAAGAACTGCCTCCGTAAACAACAGCCAAACCAAGTAAGTGCAAATAAAAAAAGACAGCACACATTTGTTTCGTTGTTGTTTACCGGAGGTAATGATTGTATGTTTGCTTTTTAATGATATTACACTACACAAGGGAATCCTTGCTGTGATGGCTATAAAATTTTCCAATAAAACAAGCCTCATATTTCTTTGCATAAAATGATGTGGTTTGAAATCAAAAACACCCCTAGTTTCACCAGGGGCCAGCAAAAATAATCTTCTGAACGCCGTATTTTAGTCTAGCACTGCCTCTGAATAAAAGATGAAACTCAAAAACAGTATTTAAATTAAGTGGTAAGTGAGTATAAGTCCAAAAATCCCAAGACTACAAAACAATTACTTACAAAAAACTATGGCCCTCGTATTTTTTTTTTAGCATCTATTATTACTACCAATATATATATTATCTATAAAATATGAATATACATGATATAGCAACACTAAAAACAAAGATTAAAAACTGTTAAGTATCAAAAAATGTAATAAGAAAAAATTTGATATTTTTTAAAAAATCGAAATAAATACAAAAAAAAATTTTTACATACATTTTGGAGTGTGTTTTTTTAAAAGAACTATTAATATGCAAGAAACAATAAAAAAAATTGAAACAGCTACCGTAGCTGAAGAAAAAAATTAATTAGCTCAAAAAACGGGGAAGAAATTTAAATATTTAATAATTTAAAAAATTAAAATAAATTATAAGACTTTGTTTTTCAGAATTTTTTATTTTTTTTATTAAAAGCCTTATTATTTTATAAGAATCAAAAAAACAAAATTGGGATAGCTTGTTTTGTTTCAGAGAAAAAAAATAAAAGCTGAAAAGGTGAAAAGTACAAATTAGTGGAATTTTTAAAATTCGAATTAAATTATAAATTTTTCTTTCTACATAGATTTTTGGATGTGGTTTTTTAAAGGAATAGTTGAAAAACAATAATCAGGAAAAAAATTAAGAATAGCTACATTATTTCGAGAGAAAAAAAATAAAACGTAAAAAGTGCAAAATCTCCATACAAATTTGTATGGGAAATGTATGGCTTTGCAGGCACGGGTTAATGACATTTTTTTTGGTCAATAAATTTTTCGTAGCGCATAAACTTTCGATTTATAACTTGGCCGATCCAAAAAAAAGAGTTTGGGAAATAACGGACACCCTAATGTTCATGCATAGCATTTACATATATACCTACACTACATAAACAAATCTGCAGAGTACCTATAGATACACTTTTGTTGGTTGCGTTGTTGTTGTTTTTTTCTCTTTTTGAATATTCTTCATTGAATATTCTTCCACTGAAGCTTGGCTGTTGACGACGACTTTTCTTCGTTTTTTCCCAGTATACCTATTGCCTACGCCTGCTGTAATTCATCGCTTGTGTTCGTTTGTTTATTTTTATCATTCTAGTAATGTTTTAGTAACACCAACCAAAAATTTGATTGTTGTCCTCCTATACGCTGGAGTTCATTTTTCATATTCTAAGTTCATGTGTTCATTTCAATCATTTCGGTCATTTCTTTAGTAACACCAACCAAAAATTTCGTTGTGATGCCCTATACGCTGGAGTTCATTTCTGATTTATTGAATTTATTTCATTTAATCATTTTAGTAACACCACAACTCTGTCAAAACGATCCTATAAACATTTTCAATGTTAAAATTTCAACAATTATTAGCAGTTTCTTTTGCAGTTTTTTTGGCCTTCAAAAATCCGTCAATTGAATTCTTTTACAAACCTCACCAATTACTTTATTATGGCTTGTGTAGATAAAACATATTTCGGAGTTGATTTCATTGGTTGTTTTTGAGATATTCGAGCCGAAAAACATTTTTTTAACAATTTTTAGCAGTTTTTTAGGCTAGAAAAAAAAACCGCTAGTTGAATTTTTTTACAAACTCTACCGAGTATCAACTATACCTTTGTGTATTAAATAAAATTAACCGAAGTTAATATCTTTGTCTGTTCTCAAAATATTCGATATTTTTTAACAATTTTTAATGTTTTTTTTTATTAACAAAAGAAAAAAACTGTTGAATTTTTTCTAAGGCGAAGTCGATAACATTATTTGTTCGAGAGATATTCGAGAAACAAGCCATTTTACAACTTTTTTATGGCATTATTACCTGTAAAATTTATTTTTTTGAAGTCGGTATCTGTATGTGTTCTCGAGATATCGTCGGTGAAAAAAAAATCCGAACGTACGTACACAGACATCTCTCTAAAAACAATGTAATCCGAATCCAGAGACCTCAAAACGTCGAGAAATGTCAAAATTTTCAATTTCAAAAATCGTCACAAATCGGGCCAATTACAATAACTTCCAATGGGAAATTAATATAGAACAACAATTCTCTATTTATAGTCGCTGTTAACGGCTAATTTTCTCAAAAATGGTTGAACTGATTGCGATAAAATTTTTAAGAAGAATGTTTTTAAAAAATTTAAAAATTTCATTTTATTTTTAAACGTGATATTGGTCAGTACAAAGAAGCACTTCTAGGACTTACTCAAGTGGTTTGCGCCCTTTTCATAAATTAGTGCATGTCAAAATTTCATAAAATTTCGAGAGTGACAAACTTGTTGAATTGGTTTAAAAACAATAAAAAAAAATTAATTTCATATATTAGCAGTGCAGTAAAATATAAGTCCCGAAGAACTAAGTCACTAAGGCAGCGCATATTATACTCTTCACTTAGTAAGAAATAACAACTTACATTCAAGTGCAATTATGTAAAGAATAAAGAAATATTTCAAAAACATAGTGTTTACTGTAATGCTTATACATACAATTTTTAGTTTTCTTGTCTGGCGCATTAATAACTAATGTTGATGGTTTTCCGACACGAAAACAGGTGACATACAACTATCGATGTTAAAACTTAAAAAAAGGTGAATGATTTTTAGCGATTCTCCTTAAAATTTTCCAATTTTTGGCTCCTTAGAGTGTTTACCTTGTACAATTAATACGAATCCAACAAATAATTCCCATGCAAATCGAATGAGGTTTAGCCGAGATATGCGGGTAAAAATAGAAATCTAATTCAGAAAGTATGTAATTTGGCGATTTTTTGACATTTCCTGAGATTAACTGTAGCAAATCGTGACATGAACATTTTTATCATTTAATATGATGTAATCTAAGAGAGCGCAACAAAATAAAAAAACAGAAGGAAAAACTTGGGATTTGGGAAGCACACTAGATGTGTGGATTTTACCATCAGGTGAAGAAGGAAATAATCAAATGTTATGGTACTACCCATACAAAAATCTATAGCTGAATGGAACGTGTTACACACTGTTTTCGGACCTTATAATGAAGAGAGAGAGGTGAAAAAATGCTCTTAGATAAACTTTGCCTCTTTTCAGTGTATATGTTACCGGAAATGTATGAAACTTAGAAATTATGTACAATTCCTAGGAAATGTATACAATACACATACATACATACATATTTCCTAGGATATGTATATATTTTCTAGGTATTTATACAACTGTATAATAATCCTAAGAAATGTGTTAAATTAATATTATACCAAAGAAAAAATGAAAAATAAAATACACCAACTAAAAATGAAATAAAAAGAATTTTTTTTTTTAATATTTCATTACTTAATTTTTAAATGAAGAAATTGTTTATTTTATGAGGGAATAACAAAATCACGGCGTATAAACAGCGTGAAATGTATGGGGGCGGGGCATGCTGGCACCCTGCAACCCCCCTGCTTGGCCCACTACCTATAGGATTTGGGGTAGGTGCGAGGTTGGGTGTATGCAAAGTTTCTTTTCCATTTAAAGAAGCTGGATTTAAAGAAACTTTGTTTTACTCCGATAATTAACGGAAATGTATATAAAAACTAGGAATTATATACAATTCCCATTGCTGCTTAGGAAATGTACATTATTCCTAGGCAATGTGTATGGAAAAACTTAATTCACACATTTCCTGGCGAATTTTGGCATTGTATACATTTCCTGAGAATTATATATAATGAGGGATTACATAACTTTCCGATGACATAATATTACAGGCTCTTTAACATAATACAAAATAAGCATTAGCAGAGTCACTGTGGCGTATACGTACTTTTTAATTAGCAAATACTAGTTAGTTTTAAAAATCTGTACATCAAAAAGTTATGTATATATGTATGTATGTAACTGAGTGCCTCATTGATACGTAAACATATTATCTGGAAAGATGTGCATTAGTTTTTTTTCCATTTTCTCGAAGCAAAATATGTAAATCTCGTTTAAAAAACCTCTCATTTCATTTTATTTGGTAATATTTGCGTAGATAAATTGACAGGAGGAAAATTTTCACAAAACTTGTTTGAAAAAATTATATTTTATATCTTAGGAAGAACAAACTTTTAATAATAAAATAAAAACAAATTATTTCTATTTTGTTTCTTATAAAAATGGTTTCCAGATTTTCAGAAACCAAACGGTTTTTCTTTCAAAGGCATTATTATCAAATAAAACAAAAAAAAATTTTTATAAAATTGTAGGTATTCCGCTTGAGCTTGAGTTCCAGGATTTTTTTTTTATAAATCTCACAGTGGTATCAACTTCTAAAATTAAAATATTGCTAGAAAGTATTCAAAAAATGGATTTTGAAATCCAAATCCAAAAGAAGACCCGGATCTTGTGTTGTTTTTGTTTTTTTGTAATTCTTGTATGTATTTATGTTTTCAAATAGAATCCGGATGAGATAGATCTAGGGGAAAATATGATGCAGTTTTTAATTCTATTAACAAATACACAATACAATTTTTAAAATTGTATTACACGAGTAATAAAAAAAAGTTTAATTTTTTTTTTTAAATTGTTCAAAACTTTTTTTTTTATTATTCGCTGAATTTTGTTAAAAGAATTTTGAAAAGCAGAATATTAAAAAACAGAATTTTGAAAGCAAAATTTTTAAAAGCTCAATTGTTTAAGCAGAATTTTGGCAAAAGGATTTTGTTGACTTCTATTATAAGATTATCCCATCATTCAAAGTTAATGGAATACAAAAATCTATAGAAAATATTTTCAAAATTATTTCTTTGTTTTATGTAAGAGGCACAGGTTAATGACAGAATTTGTTTGTAAAGAAATTTTTTGTAGGTGATAAACTTTTGGTTTAAATTTGGTTTTGGAAATAACGGACACCGTAGTGTATATAATAGCAGCTAGTTAGTACCGAAATCTACCAAAAATTTGTATTCTTTGTTAATTTTAAAGAAAGTATTGGAACGTTTTATTTGACGAACGACATAATTAAAGAAAAATTTTAGCATTGAAGATAGTTTTTAAAATTAATATTGTACATAACTCAACAAAAAAATGTAGGAAAGTAATATTTATTAGGGGACAACGCCCCCCCCCCCCCTCCCCCTCCCACTGATATTCCTATTAGGTTCATGAATTCAAATGGAAGATTTTTTGCTACCTTTAGTCCAAAGCGTTTTGCCCAGGCACGACAGTTGGGCTCATCAGTTAGATGCTGTAGTACCTTTCTAAGACGCAATTTTTTGGTCGATGAATACCGACTCAAAATAAAATCTACAGCGCATACGCACTGTTAATTATATTCTTCTAGGGGAACATGGTTACATTCTTGCACCTAGAAATATATGTTGTTGTTATAAGCCCGTGGTTTGCAGGTTACTAGTCTTCTTCGTGATTAGGTTCATGTTCATTTGGTTTCATATGCAGGTAAGTCGTTGATACATAAAGCCTAATACGCTGCTGATGCGAAACGAAAAATCCCATACAAAAATGACGAAATCACAAATGGAAAATTTCGCTTTTCGTTCTGCGGTACGTTGTTCGATGAGCGAAACCGATAGTTATAGCAGATTATTTGGAGAGTAATCCACGCTTCTTTCGCACAGAATTAATTGTCTGGACCATTTATTGTATACGAAAAAGTGACATTTGAGCTATATTTTTTTTTGTTTGTTTGTGTTTTTCGTAAGCTGTCGTCTTAGAGACCAACGAAAAATTTCGTTTCGTATTGGCAACTACTAGGCTTTAGCAAACATTTTACAGGCAGTGCGAGCTCTGTTTTTTCACGTTTATGACGGTTTTCTTTTATTTTGTTTTCGAATCAAAATGAACAGCTTTTGAAAACGAAAATCATAACAAATTTAAGATTTTCTAAAATCAGGATATTTTTTATTTTTTGGATTTTTTGCAATGTTAACATGAGTAGTGAGTGGGGTATAACTCCCAGCCAAGCAAAACTGACCAACTGGAAAAAATTAAATTTTGTATTATTGATGGAAAGTATAACAAAAAAGCGAGGAGAAAATTCTGTAAAAATTGCCTATCCAATATTTTGCCTAAAAACAAGCAGGCCAGGTATATACAATAGTTGGTTGACAAAAAAATCAGGAATAACTAGCCATCTCACTTGGACTTAACAGTTACCTAAGTTCAGTTCATCTTACAAATATTTCATGTGGAATATCTAGTGTGAATTATATTAGAATTCCTAATCATTAAAGCTGGAAGTTTTTTTCCGTGGCCTGGCAATATTTCTACTGAGCGCTCAAAGACTTTTTCCGTGAGACTGGGCGCAGCCACATCCACCGCTAGTCAGTGAGCCGGTGGTCAATTCACTTACCTATGATATCAAATAAAGTTTTTTTTTATAGGAAGATATCAGCTTTTCTGCAATTGGTCATTAACATTATAAAGTGTTGCTGGCACTAGTAGCCAATAATTACTGGATCAGGTCAATGATGCAGGTTACTACTATAATCCTATACTGAATTTTTTGATTAAGTAAACCAGCAAAAAGTAATTCCGCTTTAGGTCATCACGAAAGAACACTCCACGACTTCACCTTCCAACTAACATTAACCTTTTCCCCAACTTTCAATCTCTCCAAATTCAATTTGTCCTCATTCATTTCCAACTGTTGCCCGTTGTTCGAACAATTAATGTCAAAAGATCACCACTGAACGACCCAAAAAAAATAAATCCAATAACACACTTGGATACAAGGAAACATTTTGAGCATCAGGCTCAACGGAAGAAAACCAAAAAAAAAAAGAACATGACCACACAAAGGTCTTGAATGCTTCACGGACAAAAAAACAATAAAATATGTCCAAAAGTAATTTGGCCGGGACATGTTATTACTCCTTATTTCTCGTATTCCTTTGACTCTCCAGAAAAATCTTCCTTGCTTGCTTAACATTTTTAGGCTTTTAATTTTAACCATTTTATTTTTTTTTCTTTAATTTTTTAATTTAATTTTCAGACTTCTGATGATGGGATGGGGATCCTTTTGCGGGTGCTATGTGCACTTTCCCAGCAAAACGTTCGGTCCATGTCGTCGTCAGCATATATACGCACGTACGTGCTTAAGAGCTCTCACTTGTTCTCAGACATCATTGTCTGCTTCTGATGGGGTTTTCACGTTTTGTGTGCGTAAAGTTCGCTTGGATTCACCGGGCATTGAGAGCACACCGTCAGATTTAATTTGTTGTTTTCAACATTTCGATTTGTGATGTGAACATGTCATAAAAAAAAATATTTTTTTTTATTTTGAGGTTTTTGTTTTTCAATCTGTGAAGAAAAATCGTAAAAACGAAAACAATTTCGTGGTTGGTTTCACTTGATCAGTGTTAATATTTTGGGGATTTCTCTGGGCATTTTGGTGAATGAGCTTTCACCAAAAGGCTGCTTTGTGGTGAAGCGCATCAAATTAGTCGGATAAATATTTTAATTGGTTGTTGTCAGTGATGAAGTTCAATGAAAATAAGGTGAAGCAATTAAATGTTTTTAAAAAATGTGATGGGTTCATAAAACAGATTTTTATATTTAAAGCTATATATCGGAAACTAAGCCGAATTTGAGAATTCAGCTTATAAGACCTTTTGTAGTAAATAAGATTTTCTATCCAAGTGGATGGTTTAAAAAATTTAATGACAGAGTTTAAGCATGAAATATCATAGATTTTTACCTTTGGATGGATTTTCATAAAACTTGATACAAAGTGTTTTTTATTGACAACACAAATACACCAAAGTTATTATTTTTTTTTTGTAAAGTGAACGTGTGCCACAAAGTTAGAAGATGTAAAACATAGACTTTTATGCAATAATGACTATCAGTGTTCCTGATACAAGAAGAATCTACAATGGGTCCCACATTGGGTGCTGAGGCATCTAGTTTAGTTGGAGCCATATAACTGGCACATAATGAAAGAGCCGACGTGATGACCAGCCTTATGCTTGGCGTGGTATCAGGGAAGGTATACAGGGGGATTCACCTAAGGTGTGACAAAAAGCTAGATCGTATAGGTTGAGTCGAGGCAAGAAAAAAATCGTATGCAAAAATGATAAAAAAAATTGTGTTCAAACTAATTTTGTTAAAAATTTTTAGTCAAACACTGAAAACCAAATGTCAAAATGTTTTCTAGTTTTTATGAAGGTTGAAAAAAAAATAAAAAATAATGTATGTTTTCCTTGAATTCGACTTCCACCCGTAATTTTGTTGCTCCAAAGATCATATTTCTACTAATTATAGGTGGTAAAGTAGATTTCATTAATCTAAAATTTGTGTATTCTACTCAATTCGCCCTTCGCACACATATGTATGTAGGGCCAAATATTATATATACCTATGTACGTCCATTAATATTTTCTTCGAATATCAGCTTTCCTTATCTATTTATATTCCACCACTCGATGGCGGTCACCGTACTTTTTTTTTTTTTTTATTACACTATCAGATCCTTGCGAAGAGTGCTTAGTATACTTAGTACTGCCAGTATAAGAGTAGAACGTGTACTTTTTTGATGCGTTTAGAGTTTTGAAACCATTTTTTCCAGTCAGACCGAAGTAACAGCGCCGCATCGATTCATGGAGTAAATGTTTACTCCAAGTTAGATGAAGTCCTGATGTCTACACCGAAAGTTGTTGCTATCAATTTTGGAATAGGTGTTGGACAGACTCTTGTTTGTTTATTGATACAGTACATGACGGATATAAGAAACTCAAAAAATCCAAGGAATTCCTTTCTTATATCCGTGTTTTCTTGTATAAAAAATTGTATATAAGATAGAAAATGTCTTATATAAATAAAATGTACATATATAAGAAAATTTCTTATATAAATAAAAATGCCTATAAGAAATGTCATGTATGGGCTTTTTTCTTTCTCGCCGATCTTCAATCTGTCACTTCTTTGTAAATTCAATAAGGGTGAATTCAGAAATTTTGTGTAAGTTACACGGCGCATCATTTAGAAGTTTACACGGGAAAATCCTATTAATATTATAAATGTGAAAGTTTGTTTGTCTGTCTGTTTGTTCCTTTTAATCTCCGAAAATACCTAATTGATAGTAATGAGAATTGGTAGAGCGAGAGCTTGGGACATAATGGACATAGGCTACTTTTGTTTTCAAAATCTGCAACAGTTTACCAAAAAAACAATAAAAATTTAAAAGAAAAGTATAAATTATTTTAAATGTTAGTTATTCAAATATAAAAATAATATAAAAAATTAAATACAAGTATTTTACTATCATAAAGTTATTTTAAAATGCAAAGCAAGGCGAGCACGGGTCTGCTAGTTTCTTATAAAAGTTTAATTATCTATGTAGTGAATGAGATTTTGTATCAGAATAAGTTCCTTATACCAGTATTTTTCTTGTAAACGTTTTTCTTATATGAGGTTTATTTAACACGTATCTTTATGGGAATATGCATGGTGTTTTGGAATGTCTGTCTTATAAGCGTGTTTTTCTATTATGAGACTTTCTTATATCCGTCATCTACTGTAGCAGGTACTTCGTATTTTGTCCTCGTTAACTTAAAAACTAACAAGTTTCGCCAATCAGTGTGAAGTACTGTTTTACAGAACTTTGGGAGTGGCCGAAGATTCTGTTGAAGATGTAAGCCTTCCGGGCAAATGTCAGACCAGAATTTGATTAAAGAAGTCACTTTATAGCGCATCTTTGCCAAAACAACGTATATGTTTAGAATAGTTTGGGAGAACTTGGTATTCCTAATTACTGCGATTGCAACTGACGATGAATGCTATCATATCCAACTTTCAAGTCAATGAAGAAATGGTGGTCCTGGAACTCGACTTGCAAGTCGTTGATCGTTTCCACCATTTGCTTGAGCGTGAAGATTGAGTCTTCGACTCGATTTACCTAACGGCCCAACTAACAAACTCTCCAGAGCTTAGCTCTTGAAATCTGAAAAAAACTCCCATAAGACTCTTTCTTATCTCATATCTATACTTAGGAATTGAGATCTTGTTATACTACTCATATTCGTCCAATAACAATTTTACTATAAGAGGTTAGCATTTCTCAAATGTCAAAGTACTTAAATCCTATATCTAGATCAATTTAAGTCTTTTAAGTTTCTCGTTATGAAACTAAAACGCTAAACGTCATATTTAGTCTTTACAATCCCATAACAACACATAAATAACACATAAATAAGAGTTCAGGAGTCAAATGGGAGCTTTAGTTTTTAAATGCCAATTGAACTGCTGTTTTGATTGAAATAAACAGAAGTGCGTTCTTTTTCCGAAGAAAATTTGCTTCTGTTCATGTTTCTATCTGATACGCTATCAGCTGGAAAGAAGTGGCAAGTTTATTAATTTGGATCGATTTTTTAGTTTGGTGTACGTATAAAGAGAGGGTTTGAGAAACTTGGTTCATTGTACTAATAGTAGACACCATGAGTATGAGTATCAAAAAATGTTATCTTAAATTGCTGTTGCATTAGTAGTTGTCATCAATTGTATTTCCACAGGGGATTTAACTAATACTAAACTTAATTTACTTCCAAAAATTATGATGTCATGATGTATTTTCATTGTTTCAAATAGAAATCTAACAGAATTACGGCTATATTTTTGACTTTCTTAAGAGCTAGTTTTACCAAAAAACTAGTTCTATACGGGTTTCGAGTTATAATTTTTCACAAACTTTTATTACTTTGACATCTAAATCAAAATATTCAAACATATTTTGACATCTAACTCAAATCAATAATTGTTTTTGATAAACTGAAAACTCGATGACCCTATAGAACTAGTTTTTCCTTAAAACTAGCTTTGAAGAAAGTCAATAATATGGCCGTTAAAGATTTTTTTTTTATACATCAGCAATAGTATAAAAGAAAAGAACGTGCAACAGATATTTGTTTTTCGTAGTCCCATAAGAGCATTTGAATTCTCGTAAAAAGTGTTTCGATTGCTGGTTAAACGTCAAACCGAAGTCTTATAAGAGCATTTGAATGCTCATAAGAAGTGTCTTGTCTTCTAGCTCTCTTACTCACTGTGTGAATATAACAAAGGTCTCATAAAGACGTTAAACCCATAGTTAAAGTATCGGTGAACAGCAGCCATATTTCAATACGAATAAAAATTGTTCTCTTTATTTTTTAGGGTTACCGTAATATTAAAATATGGTCTTTGTGAAATATTTTTTGGTTTTCTATTGTGACTAAACTCTTAAAAATGTATTATGTGTAGATAATTATGTGCACGTTATATAAACACACAATGATGGTTATAGTTTTATATTTAAAAAGTGTTCGGAAATGTTAGTTGCATACAGAACTCAGTGAACCTGAAATTGCAATATTTAAAGCCAGTTGTTCGTGTGTTGTTGGCATATTTCAAAAAAAATCAAACGATTAAATCATAAATGCCACAAAAACATCTGACAAACCGTATATACATACCTACATTTTATTGTTATAAATAATAATAATAACAGTAAACAACAAAAAAAAAAAATAATGAAATGTTGTCCTGTAAATCAAGCATAAACGTTTTTTTACAAACAAATTTTTTTTTACAAACAAAAACGTGCTCATGGTAACCCCTTTTCTAATAAAAGTTAGAAACAAAATTATTTCAATACGCATTTTTTTCAAAGCGCGTTGTTATTTTTCGAAGTAAAATGTGCAAATTAGTAGATAAAATTTTAATTGCAACATGATTTTAGTTTACATTATGCCACAATTATCACAATTAATATTTGTCAGTTTACTTTACCGATGAATACTCGCATCGAAAAACACATCATTTTTGTTTGATATGAGAACATGACGCACACACACAAAAAAGATATATAAAACGTGAAAGTTTTTTTTTTCTTAAAGTTGCGCATACTCATACTCTTCCAAGATACTCCTATAGGAAAACATGCAATCTCTTATCAGGAGTTAAGCAGCTTTACAAAGTGGCGTCTGTCATCCCATAACAAGAATAAATATACTGCTATAAGTATGAAGAGCCTCCCATAACTGGGCCATTTAAGGCTTTTAACAGCTTTTGGAGCGTCTTATGAGAGAAAAAATGTTACTTGGGGGATGAAGTCTGAGGACGTTCACACAAGGTGTTGGATAGGATCTTATGGCAAGACTGTAAGCAGATATATGTACATATATATTTGCCTCGATTGTCTTGTAAGTCAAAGGATCGTTTTTCCGAAGGCACATGGATAGCTGATCGGGCACATGGAGCTGATCTTTCAGTCATTAAGTATGATTTCTTCCAAATATACTAGGTTCATGATTTGTTACATGAGTATTTGAAGAGCTCCGCTTATAATACATGAGGACCGGCGGCCTATTTATTCTCAAGTTTCTTTTATAGCTAAGTCTACCTCTTCTCTACTAGTTAGTGGTGGAGGTATTCAGATCGCATACAGTTCTTGGTTGTAGCGTTTGCGGAATCGCTCTTCCAATATAAGGGTTTAAAAATGATCTTCGCAAGACCATGTTTGATTAAAAATACTTCTACTAATTGTAAGCACCCAAAATGTTGGATCTATTATGAATTTACGATGAGTGAAATCCGTTAGGTTACGAGCAGACGGCATATAAAAGTCGCATACGCTTGTGACTCTGACGTCATGCTTACGTCATCATTTGCGAATCTGATCGCCTATTGTCTGAACACCCTTTTGGGACAGTCCGCATATACTCGCAAGCAACTTGCGGGCCCGGTTCCCGGGAACCTGACTAATGTTGGCAAACAAAATATCCGCGAAACACATCTTCGCAAGCAACATGTTCCCAAAGCAACATATCTGCAACGACACATTTTAATATATGTGGCTTGAGAACATTAGTCGCTGAGAACATACTGTTTGCGAAAATGTGTCGTTGCGGACACGTTGCTTTGCGAATATGTTGCTTGCGAAAATGTTTCTTACGAACATGTTGTTTATATAAATTTGCGACTTTTTTGCATATCGTCTGAACAACTTGGCATATAATTTGCGACAGTTTACGAGCATATGCGAGCATTAGCGACAGTTTTAACCATATGCGATGGCATGAAAATAGAACATTTCATATGCGACGCATATGCGAACATATCAGTTGTTGTAATTCTTCATTTTACTGCTACATAGCACAGTCGACAAAAAAAAATATGTTGTGATTGTGAAGTGATACGGAATGCAAAAAAAAAATATAATTGGAATTACTTATGTTAGTCGCTACTTACATGAACCATTCAAATATCTTAACCACAATCGCATTCGTTGTTGGACATCAAAATTTTTTTCATATTCGTCATCATTTCCTATCACGTCTAGGGCCAAAATAGGAATAGTAGCCCACTTTTTTCGAAATTTTAAATAAACGGCACTTTGAATATTCGAGAAGAGCTAGTCAGTAATCACAACCACAATATATATCTACACAAAAACAAAAGGTTTCAAAAAATTATGTAATGTTCGCAAACCTGCATATGACTGCAAATGGGTTACATGCGGATATTATAGCATATCGTCTGAACACCTCGCATATAGACCGCAACATATGCGATCACATTTTGGAGCACCTTGATCGCAAATGCATTTGCGACTTTTGGGACAGTTTTTGCATATCGTGTGAACACCCCTATATGCAAGTTTGCGGCCACTGATCTGAATATAAAATATGCAACATATTTGCGACTTACACATGACGTCAGAGTCACATACGTAATCGACTTTTTAAATGTCGTCGCTACGGGCTTTAGGCCCATCGCCCAGTAGGCAACTTTTTGTTGCTAGCCCCAGCAACTTTTTGTTGCTCCCAATTCAATTACATTAGCCTATATGGGAGATCGCCCACTAGGCAACTTTTTGTTGCTCGGAGTTGCTCGCGGAACTTTTTTCACGGCAACTTTTTGTTGCTTACCCTCGCCCACTAGGCAATTTCCGAGCAACTTCCAGCAACTTTTGGGAATTTTCAAAAATTTTTGCCAAACGAGAGGCTTTTAACCCGAAAAACAAGTTTTATTTTCACACTGAATGAATTTTGTATCGTCACTGATCCAAAATACAAGGTCAATTTAATATTTTTCAATTAAAAATACTGAACCCAAAAGTTGCTCGGAAATTGCCTAGTGAGCGATGACAAGCAACTCCAAGCAACTTTTTGTTGCGCAACTAAAAGTTGTCTAGTGGGCGATGGGCCTTAGTCCTGTATAGTTAAATATAGTTTTAGAAGTTAAGCTTTTTTTTTAGGATTTAAAGAGTCTTGAATCTTGATATAGATATGATCTGCTGGATTTGATGACACATGAAAGTACGAGTATATTTTCTTACATTATTTTATCGGCAGCTTCTGTTGACCTAAAGGTTTTTCTCTTAGATCGAATTCTTACCCCACTGCCCTTATTATTTGACCAACTCTTTTTCTTCCAGACGAAACATATATAATATTTCAATGATGTACAATCAATTAGATTGTGGCCTTCTTCAGCTGTAGAAATCTGTATGTAGATGATATCTTTTGCCATATGAAACAACTTTTGGCAGTGTGCCACATTGCTCAATAGCCAGTTGCAACCTTTGTCATAAGATATAAAGGTAGGTACCTACCTACCCTTATTTTCAAATTACACCGAACACACGATATTATTTACTACGAAATCTGCGCTGATCGTCGTTCCTGCAGATCAAATCGATTCCACCATAAATTGATAAACATATCCACCCCCTATGACGATTATTAACACCACCACTACACAACAATATACCATGCAGGTCTCCATAACAAAACCAAAAAAAAAGTGCGAAAAATCTATACCCCGCAGATGCCGATCATTGATATCCAAGAATCTTCTCACCTGTCCCATAAGAAAATCTTTTATTATCTAACTTTATAGTTGAACAAAAGAATTTTTCCTTTGCTGCTGCATCCTATACCTATTTTGAAATCCAAGTTGTCAACCTTACTTGCAACCTGTGCGCAAACGATCAAGGCGCAAAAAACCAAGAAAAATTCCAATAGCCACACAATAATGATTCTATAGAGCCCAGAGGCCACCACTATGAATTGGGTTCCTAGAATTCATTACCAGCCAACCTGGGTTCTCTTTTGAATCCGTAGATACGTTCATCTCAATCCCTGCAAAACTAACTATCATTGGTACATACCTCTATACAGAACGAGTCCTCTATGATGATGAAGTTGATTCATCATTTCAAAACAAAAATAGCAAAGGTGCAATTCGGAGGTTGAGCCCTCGGGTGATTGCCATCGGGTTCTACAAAATAAAAAAAAATTGCCAAGAAAACTGAAACTGTACGAGTATCGGTCTGTGACTTCTATAATTTATTTTCTTTTCTTCTTAAGGTTCTCATTTGGGAATCTGTATAGTGATAGTCTTAAAAGTCTTGATGAATTTTAGAATTTGGAACCTATTGGACATTTAGGACATTTAGGGAACACCTACATCGAGATGGTTGTGGTTTTTTGACGTTAAGAACAACTTGTTTCGTAACAAAGTTCTGAACTCTGCATGGAGTTCTGTTTCGCTACAAAAGAATCTCGATGAAGAAAACGAAAACATTGAAGATGATCGGATGATGAAAGATGGAAGAAGAAGAAGTTCAAAGGTTCAGCATTTTGTATAGTATTACCGTTGCTGTAATCTGAAAAAAAAAATTATTTAAAACAAAAAACAAAATGTAGAACCACCAACACACATAGGCATTTATTAAAAGTGTCAGGAAATAAACGCGCTTCACCTCAAACCATAAAGAAATTTTGGTTCCTTTTGTGTTGTCATAAAAAAAGCGGGATCAACTTGCTACGGGTATAAAACATAAGCAAAGCCAGCCTGAAGCTTGTCTTATTGTCAGAGTGACGAGTGACAAGGCATAAACCGAATCTGAGCTTAAAACTACCTGCAAATATCGTAAAGACGTTAAAGACACACACCGCAAAGTTAAAGGTGAACAGGTTGCACACTTTGTCGTCTTCATCGTCGTTGACGTTGTCGTTGACTTGTCGTAATTTCAACGAAACATTTAAACAAGGAAATTATAATTTCTTTTTTTTTTTTTAATATAAATTTTTAATTTTCATTTTGTAACAATTTTAATGTGCAATCAGAGAATTAATGCTGACAAAAATGTTCTTCAACTCTGGTGGATTATGTCAAAAAAAAAGTCAGTGAACTTCATTTAGTTGATGTTTATGGAAATTCGGATACTTGCTGGCACGGGGAAGACAAGTTTGAAGTACTAAAATGCACTGGTTTTTATAACTTTGTATAAGAATTCTTTGATTCTTTTAGAGGAATTTTAAAGTTCACTGATATTAAGAAATATAAAAGAATGCATGCTGGATTATGATCAGCGGCGGTAAGGATGTGGAGTATTGTCAGTGGCACATAAAGTGGACAGGTTATGGAATTTTTCAGATGAGAAGATTATATTATTGTGTCGAAATTGTTGTTGGTTTCAACCTGTGACTTTAGCTAAAGCAAATGTAAATTCAGAAATAAATTTTCTTGATTTAAAAATTTTATTAACATTTTAAAATTTAGCTAAAAATATAGATATAGACTACCAAAAAATTTTAAAAGATTTTCAAGAAAAATCTTCAAAAGTCTTATAACTCTTAGTTTTCTCAGATGGGCTGATAGCGGGAGGTCCAAAGATGTGAATCTGAGGAAATCGCAACTGTGAGTACCTACCTATACTTTTCGCATAGGGTAAAACTATATAAAATGCCACCCTTTCTTAGAATCTTCAATAAAACAAAAAATTAAACAAAAATAATATTTGATTCAATATAGCTTTTAACGGCCTTTAGTCCATGAAAATTTTTGGCGTTTCGTCCCGGCGATCTCACTTGGACTCATCAGTTGACTAGTGAGGGCCTTGTCAAAATAATATTTCTTTTATTAAAAACAAATTCAGCAGCATTTTTTCATAGGTTTGGTAGTTCACTTTTTACAAAAAAATATATAAAAAAAAAAAAAATTTGTTTGGGGGCGTTTTTTAAAACGGTTTTTTGGGTAAAGAGCGCCACATTAGTGACAAAACGCCCTAAGGAAAAAGGAGGAATAAGTATAAGAAATTATGTGAAAATTAAGTTAATTGTTTTGTAATATGGCCACTTGGCACTTACCTATTACTACAACCTTCATCTGAAATTTCATCATCGCTAGTGTTTATTTCGTCGCCGTCTTCGTCCTCACTATCAGTACTATCACGGGTTACCTTTGGGAACACTTAAGTGTCAATTTGACACTTTTTTGGCACTCGAACACCAGGACACCTCTTTTTAAAAATAATGGAATTTTGGACATCTAAGAATTTTTCGGACACTATTTGAAATAAAGAAACAATTTATTCGAAAAATTGTATTTTCAAGAGCCAATGAAATGAGATTCACTTAGAAAAATGGGTTTCTAATAATGTACCTAGGTACCTACTCATACAAAACAGATAACAAAATTGTGAAAGAAGTAATGTAATGTGATCGTTACTTATAAAGCTTTTTTTTATTAAACATTGAGTGGTGCGCAAGAAATTTTTTTATTGTAATGGTTTTTGCATACTAGTTCTCATACCTAAGTGATAATTAAACAATAAAAATGTTTTTTTATTGCATTTTTACCTAAAATAAATAAAAAATTCCTTGTATACCTACCTAGCTACCTAGGTATGTATATGGAATTATACAAAATTGTGTTGTCTTATAGCTAGACTTTTTTTTAAAGCGAAGATAAAAATGCACTAAAAAACATGGCTAATGTTACCTGAATTTATGAAGGTATAACTATTTGAAGCAAAATTTCTTTGATTTAATTTTCTTTTTTAACTGTGTACATAGGTTATTAGCTATAACAAACATTGGAATTTAATGTCGCGATGTAATTTCTTTTCTCTCGGACACCTTTTTTGACACCATCAGAAGAGTTTTCTATTCTTTTCTGTTTTCTTCTTTGGTTCAGCTTTTTTCTTTTGCTCTTATTTTCGGTTCTTTGCTTGTTCTTTTTTTAAATTATATTTTCAGCCATAAAAGCTCTCATGATATGATCAGATAATAGTTTCTATAATATATTATTTGGGCGTATTACACTTTAAGGCTCTTCCAAACCAACGCGAATATTCGGTGCGACGAACGAAAACAACAATAACAACGCGTAGTTGTCAAACAAAACAACACGTTAATATTATTGTTTTCGTTCGTTGCGCTGAATATTCGCGTTGGTTTGGGAGAGCCTTTATTTGTTGGGCCTTTTGTAAATTTCTAAGCCCAAAATGCCCCAGCAAAATTATAGAAATCCAACCTGAGTTAACAAAATAAATAAAAACGAAGTAAAAAGCAATTTTTTTTACTTTTTAAATATATACATATGTACATCATTTTTTTATAATGTGCATAGTTTCTGAAAAAATAAAATTTTTACTGTACTCGCCACAATATGTTTTGGCACCAGAAATTTTGTGTATCCTTTTTTTCGCGACAGGGAAGACAGAACACTACCACCCAAAATCACAGTTGACGAACTACTGAAACTTGTTTGAACAGGTTTGGTTTGGTCGTGATTGCATAACAACATTTGTGTGCTTGCTAGGCTACTGGGGCGTTTTTTATAGTTTTAACCTTAACATAACCATGATTTAAAGGAGTAAGCTATGGAAAAATCGAGCTATATCTATTGTTGAAGCTTGAAGGTAACTTGTAGCAGTTACTTACAGCATCCATACAACAAAAAATCGGGCTGCCATAGAAATGGGGAATAGTCATTTTGATTTTTGTTACTATTGGAAGAAAAATCCAGATAAGTGCGAATTCCGTAGTGCAGCATAATGTTCTTCTATAAAAAGGTTTGGCTCTCGTATTAATAAAGTTTGACATTGACCCATCTAGGTCAATGCTTGTACTTTCTTACGACCAGTGTAGAGTTGTAGAATACGCATAAGATATTCGTTTACTCAAAAGTTGCAAATTGGACCGTTCTTATTGGATAAATGGATTGAAAAGCTATTTTGATGGGTTATTATTTGTAGGTATATTCGCGGGCAAATGCTAGTTCAATTAATTAAAAAGTTCTCCTTTCAAGATATTTTTTTAAAGTAGAAAACTGTCCTGTGTGATTCTAGTATTCATTTTATTCTCTCCAGGCATACGGCAACCGCATTCTCAATCAGCGGGTGAAACCAAAATCTGAGTAGCTGCAACTTCAAGTACAAGCTGGATCATCCAAACAATGAAGGTAAAATTGCTGTTTTTTTACTTTCTTTGATTATTATTTTATATCAAGGATGTGCGAAATTTGGTAGGAAGCGGTAGATATAAATTAGCACAGGGCATATCTTAATATGACGCTGGGAAAAATGGAATTTCGACACTCGACAGTGACAGTTAAAATAGTGCTGTTTTTATACCTATAGTAGGTACAAATTTTTCATTATTTAACCGGAAGATTCTTCTATTTGTATATAGGTACGTTTTTGTTGTGATCTAACATAAATATGTATGTAGTTATGTTTTTGGGTGAACTGTTGGTACCAATTCATATAAAATAATATGTTTTTTTTTTTTATAGAAAAGGTTGTTTACCTCCTAAATAATGTGATACGATGACAAAAAAGATAGGGCGCAAATAAAAAATTGGACGATCTTCCCATCAAGTGGTTTGACTTTTGCATCACCTTGAAGAGGCATCACAAATCTTACCAATTTTTTTTTTTGTATAACTTCTCGATTTATTGTAAAAATGACGTCCAAGTAACCAAGGCAAATTACCTTCCTCATGAAAATTAAGTACCTAGTTACCCATAAAACTGAAACACTATCAGAAGTTCCCAAGGAACATACATATATTATACCTCAGCAAACATATAACGGTCGGCTATCTAATCCTATAGTCAATGTTCTAGAAATAATTTTACATCCTCATTTAATGACGCACCAAATTACTCAGCACTCTTTTTTTTGCCATAAATCACATCTGCCCTAATCCTGTGGCACGTTACCCGGCTGGTTGTGGTTAGTATATTTTATCCCTTCAAATACTTACTCAAAAATATTATCCAAAAACAAAAAGTGGAAGCATCTCGCAAATGACAGAAAGTGAATGAGTTAAAATGATGGACGACTGATGCATCACGCGCTTGCACTCATAGTTCACCCCTGTTTCCGTATTTGACATGTGCACACTGCGCATGCAAACAGGCACATCGCAGCACAGGACATGCAAACATCCACTTAAATATCGGTGCGCCATCGTGATAAAGTGAATACTGAAAACTGAATATCCCTCTCGTCCTTCAGCAAATTCAAAGTAAAGTTATTTTTACATTCAACTACGGCTCGCATTGTCACGGACTTAAATAGAGGACAACAAACTCAATTTATTCGAATAAAAATATAAATATCCTTCCGTCCTACACAAGCACAACGCACAAGGATATCCTCCAACTTATCGAACTGTACATCTGTCGTGTGCCGGTGCGCCAGGCTCGGAGACAGTCCTGTTTTCCAAATCGAAAACGAGGGGAGAATTCCATCAAACGGTGTTCTATTTGAAACTTCTGGTGATAGATGCACCCGGAAGAAAATACGGAACTAAACCGTTCCACACTACTGAAATGCAACAACGATGACACCCAAAGGACACACAAACGCAAACAAGAATTTTCTTTAAATTTTTAAGGTGAACATCCTTGTGGATATGTGGACATAGGACGTGGAGTGTTATGTTTACATTCGATTTCATTCCTCGAGGGATCCCTAATGTGTTGTGTATGTGTTCTTCAGATCGAGAACGGTTCTCTAATTCCGGATTCGATGGCATCATAAGTTATTCTCAAACGTCTTCCGATTTATGGTTATTATGTCAAGGAAGAAGTAGAAAGGACTTCTTCTTCTTCAGTATTGGTTGGGGTGATCGTGATTATAAATTTTCTTGTTTTTAGTTTTTAATTTCTTAACATAGACCTCTCTTCAGTTACATAGCAGGGATTTCTTCGTCTACTATTTAGGTATGTAGGTACACTTTCCAATAGTAAGTCACCACCACGCACCGGTTTCTTTTGGACAGCTGTGGCAAGTTTCGTTTTTCATCATTTTTGCCGTTAGAAGAAAAAAGTGCGTAGGCACCCATAGAGTTCTTTTTTTCTATGGATTAAGGTACACAGTAAGTAATATAATAGCGGAATGCATCTTGATCCCTAACGGACCATTATCAATACAACACAGACACCAATCAGATTTTCTATTGTTGATGGGATTTAGTTATGCTATCATTTTGCTTTTTTATAAGGTAAAGCCTGCTGCTAGTAGGTTAACATCTTTTATTTCGGATGTCATCTTGAAATATTCGGGCGGGTGTCAGTTAAAATTGGTTCAACAGAGAAAGGTGTTTGAAAATTTGGGTTTTCTGAAATTCGAAGGGAGGCTTTACTGCATGTATTGTATACCTAGTTACTAGTACCTAGTTACTTATGTGAATGCCTTTTCTCTTCCTCTAAAACATACAATATAGGTATACTCAATAAATCTATTAAGGTGGATATTTAATTTAATTGTTTTTTTTTTTTTTTTAATTAACAAAATTTAGATAGGTACCTTTTATACCTAGGTTTAATTTTAAAAATTTTATTTTATCGATAATGTCACAACCAGGAGAATAAGTAGAATATTTTGTTAACATACAAATGGAAAAAAATTATTCGTATGTTCAATAGCCATCTAGAGGTACAGAAATCGATTAAACAAACATTAGGTCTGTTCGTTTCCTTACCAAAACTTCCAAGTTCTACAAATTTTAATAAAATTTTACTTTTGTATACCTGCCTGGAAAAATGGCAAGTTTTAGCCAAGTTTAGGCGAGGAAAACTTGTCAAATACTTGGTAAGGCCTTTGCTAATAACAGCTTAGCTTGTTGGGAAAGTTTAGCTATTTTATCAGAAACACCCACTAAAATCCAAAAACTTTATAATCCAACATAAAATGGGATGTAATATTAAAGTATAAAGTAATTAGCCTTCGGTTTGGTTAGCTTATCAGACTGGGACTGGTAAACAAAACGTCCCAAGATCGAATCACAAACAAAAACCAACTTTTTTTTATATTTTTTTCATATTTTGCGTTCAAAATTGCATAACCCAGCTAACATACTTAAAGGCAAGTACCTACCTATACTGTATACTACATGCATACACCTATTTCAATTCAAGTCAATAGACATATTGATTCAAAATAGGCTTTAACGGCCTTCAGTCCATAAATTGAATTTTTAATAGACATATACCTACCTAGATAGTAGATACCAATAATTGCGGTTAACTAGGTTGATTTAACTTTATCTATTCTAACCTTCCTTTCTTATTAGTATATCCTTATACTTATATAGGTACCTATATAGCTATTAAGCTAAACTAAAAACTATAAAAAAAAACATCTTTATCATTAAAAAAACAACCCAATTCTTAACACTGCCAAATTCAATTTTTTACTTATCCATCCACAAACATAATCCGCAACGATCGACAGTTTAATATTTATTCACCTTTTTAATAGAAATATTCTCTCCCATATTCCTACCTACCTATATCCAATACGAATATGAACAAAAAATAAAGAATCCCACAGGTAGAATACCTACAGAAAAACAACTTTAAATTCATCCACCAGTCTGTTCTGTAGACTGTATGACTGTAGCAAAAGAAAAAAAAAAACAAAGCGATGAATAATCATCAGCTTGAATTGAATTCAAAATATTGGATGAACATTATCCCCTCGCAGGAGAAACCAAAAAAAAAAAAAAAAACAGAATATCCCAAAGGATAAGCTAAATTCAAAGGCACAAATTCCAAAATTAAAACAGGGACCATTCCATTAACCATAGCTATACAGCACAATACAGAAAAGAAAACAAAAACACCACTAAAACTCTGCCATCACTGCTTGCTTCAAATTTAAAAAATTCAAAAAAAAAAAAAATTTTAAGGAGAAGTAAAGACTTCCACAAACGGTAAAACACAGGACAACCGCCATCAGGACCAGGAGCATTTATCAGACAAGTCAACGTCTACTACAGCACGCGAATGCAACGGCACCAACTTCGTACGAACACACCGCTCAGCAAGCCAGCGACAAGTTGAAGACCAGTCCCAGTTTCGTTGATTAACCAAATCAAGTGGATTGTGCAGACAGGACAGGAGACACAGACCCATACACTCTCCCCTTCCACAATTCACGCCATTTGGAAATCGCACAAAAGAGAAAGATACAAAACGGCAATGAAACACAAAGATATCATCCACATGAATATCAAACTATTAAAAAATAAAAAAGATACCATCCACACGAGAGAGCACTTTGCAGTAGTGAAAGATCTCTAAACAAAAAACGGTAAGCACCTTGTTGTGTATTGGTATGGTACCCTTATCACAAGCACTCAACTCCAGCCAGAGAGCACACCTGTCCATGTTCACCACCAGTAGCAGCACCAGAACCCAGAGAGCCTGTTTAAAAACTAACGACAACAACAACGGCAGCGAGGACAAGTAAACTATACAAATAGCCAGATATACAACAATAACAAAAAACAACAACAACTACAGCCGCCTCGGTTCACTGGTTCAGGCTTCAGGGGAATTGTATTTTCTGTCTTCCAATTGGTTCGACGGCACGCGTCGATGAACACAAATTCAACTTCAGAGCTCAGACAGTGGGGAAGGCTATAAAAAGACTTGAATCTTTGAAATCCCTCACAGTTCTTCGTTGGTTGCTCTTGTGTTCTGTTCGATAAAACTGCTCTAAAGAAAAAAAGATAAAATATATTCGGAGAGAAAAAAATATACAAAATTCAAGAGATATCATTTAAGTTCCGTTGAAATTGTGATCCCCATTAAAAAAAAAAAAATTCTATCTAAAAAAAACCCAAAATGCATCTTGAAATGATCGCGGGTAAAAACTATAGCAAGTGTCCTTTGAAAAAACGTCCAGTGAATTATCATTTTGAGGACGAAAATGACAATGACATTGATGTCGATAGTAGTGATTCACCACCGCCGCCGCCTTTAGTCCTTACAAAGGACGAACCCGAAAATTTAAGTGTTAAAAAAGAAATCGACTTGTGCAGTGATGAATCTTCATCCACCGTCGATGTTATGTCTACTACATCCTCGTCCTCGTGCAAGGATAACATTAATAGTGTTTGTGTCAAAGAAGAAAAATCTTCACCAGTGATCGTGCCAACGCCAACTTATCCCAATGGCTATGGAAATGGCCTACAGCCATGGAACTTCCATGTCTCGCCTTATACTGCCGAATTCTACAGGACTATCAATAATCCTCATTTGAATCATACGCAAATTTCGCCGTTGCGAGGAGAACTTCTTTCGCCCAGTTCACCATCGGAAGCTGGATCATTGTCACCACCGCCACATTACTTGAACGGTCGTGCCAGTTCTGTGTCGCCTCCTATGCGATCGGAAATCATTCATCGGCCAATTGGTGTTCGACATCTGCCACATTCTCAGCTCACTCATCGCTTCATGCCATATCAGATTCCAACCTCACCATATTCTCCGTTTGGATTGAATCTCGCTCACGCTCCAATCTCACCAGCCTACAGTGACTCGTCGTATTTCTCGATGCGGGCGCTCACTCCAGAATCCAACTGCTCATCGTTGCCAGAAGATCTTTCGTTGAAACAACTTTCCTCGCCATCAGGTTCCTCATCAGTGCTGCTGTCTCCGAAATCGCCAGTGATTTCGTCTGGAGCATTGGTAGCCAGTTCCCAGCACTCGCCAAGTGATATTTCGGTGAAGAAGGAAAAATCCTCGTCGCCTCCACGGTATCAGTGTCCTGACTGCAACAAGTCCTATTCCACTTTCTCCGGCCTGACCAAGCACCAGCAGTTCCATTGCCCAGCCGCAGAAGGAAATCAAATAAAAAAATCCTTCAGCTGCAAGGACTGCGACAAGACTTATGTGTCGCTCGGTGCACTCAAGATGCACATCCGCACCCACACTCTGCCGTGCAAGTGTTCGATCTGTGGGAAAGCTTTTTCTCGACCGTGGTTGCTCCAAGGACACATCCGGACCCATACCGGCGAGAAGCCGTTTAGTTGCCAACATTGTCATCGGGCGTTCGCCGATCGCTCCAACCTTCGTGCTCATCTGCAAACTCACTCAGATGTAAAAAAGTACTCATGCACATCCTGCTCGAAAACTTTCTCTCGCATGTCCCTTCTGACAAAACACACCGAAGGAGGTTGCCCTGGCGGCAATAGCTGTTCCGGAACATCATCCTATCTCTCATCCTATGGAGATCACTAAAGACCTTTCGTTCGCATCGTCGACCTATCCACCAGCCATAGAACACATTTTTGGATTGAATTCTGTTGAAAACCAAAAATTAGTTCCTAGAAGCCCAGAAAATCCCACCCAACATCTTAAAAAAAAAAAAAGAAAACAGAAGAGACCACAAAACCCAGTTATTTGTTATTAATGTTTATTAATTTTGTTTAACTTTAAAAATTTCAAAGTTAATTTAAATCGTTTTAGTTTATTTTTTTTTATTTTATAATTTTTTTCTTCTAATCCTTGTAAATGCTAAAAAACGGAACCTCTAGTCACACATCGTGTTGTAAAATAAAACAAAAAGTTGTAACTTGAACTCATAATCCTTGCGAGAAAAGTGCCTATTTAATTTATTTTTTGTTTTTTAATATTTTTTTTTTTAATTTAAGTGTTTTTTTTTCTTTGAACAAAAAAATGTACAAAAAATATGTAAATACTTTGTATAGTTAAATAAGATTTTTAATGACAAAACAAAACAAAAAGACAAGCAAAACAAACAAACCGAGAAGTGAGAAGATTTTATTTTTAAGTAAATTTATTTAGGTTTTTATGTAAGTTAAATTTTAGCATGTAACAAAATATACATGTATATTTTTTATGAAATAATATTTTTGTACAATTTATAGTTCTTTAAGGAAAAATTTATTTATGATGTTAAAAAAAAGAAGAAAAATTAATTAAATGGAATAATTTTTTACACATTAAAACTTTTTTTCGTGTTTTTATTTTTAGCTCTTTTGTTGGGGGAGATCTTTTTTCTTTTTTTTGTCGAATTTTCAGGTTGATTATTTTTTTTTTTCAGGTGTTAATTTTTTGTTTGAATTATAATTTTGGAAAAAAATTATAATCAAATTGAAAACAGCAAAAAATCACAACAATCAGTATCAGATGATCGACTTTTGTTTTTTTTTCTTTGAATCGAAACTTAATAGGACTTCATATGAAGGAATAAAAACGTTGGATTGAAGATAAATTTATACTGAGAAAAAGGCAGGAATAATGGAATTATAGATAATTGAATTAAATTGGTTCAGAAGGATCGACTTTATAATTAAATTTTTTAAGTTTCTCGAAAAATAATTTTTTAAGGATAGATGTACTCAGTGTTATGGTTTTTAAGTAGCTTTTTTAGATTATTGAGTCCAACATTTTGGGGTTCCTAAAAATATTGCAGACAAACTCACTCGTTGGTTGTGTTGTGGGTTTCAATATGAGAATATGAGTGCATACGCATATTTTATATTTTTAAGTAAAAATAATTAAGCACAAACAGTTGAGTGTTAGTAGCTGAATTTTACAAGATTTGATCTATTTAAGCTCGTCACTCTATCTATTAGATCAAGGGAAGTTAAAGTAAAAATTCCCAGTTAGGTACCTAGGTATAAGAAAGAAAATTATTCATCAATTTTTTTTTTCATTAATTAATTTGAAGAGATCACGGATTCGATACGAATCGTATTCTCTTTTTGGCTCATTTCGACTAGGCAAAAATGTAAAGCGCTTGAGGTGAAATCACAGAAAGTTTTTCTAAATTAATACAAATAAAAACCGAAAAATATTTAGTAAATTTAATAGCCATTAATTAAACTAGTGTAAACTTGAAACACATGGGAATATGTTTGAAACAAAATGAAAAAGAACATTTTTAAACAGGCTCTTAAAAAATTCTGATTAATTATACTCGTGCTTATAAAAGTTTTTTTTTTTAGTTCGAACGTTAGGTATAAGGGTAAATAAATATTAATTTAAGTTGCATTTGATAAATTTTATATTCATTATAACATGTATCAATTTTTCATTTTTCGACTTCATAAATCAAAACCTTCAAACCTCAAGTTTAAGATTTTTCACAATTCCATAATATACCTATGTATGTAATGAAAAATTTAAAACGCATACCTATTCAGATTGCTTGGAATACTTGCGAATACACGTCGTCGTTTGCTGATGGGGACATATTTAAAAAAAAAATTTGAGTTTTGTTTTCGTCCGTAATTTTTTTTATTTTCCTTAATTTTTTACTTTTCGGTGAATTTTTGAGACTGATGACAAACATTAATTAGGCGCATCGTATATATGTACAATATATTATAACAGGTTTGTTCGTTGAGCACTGAAGTCGCCCTGGGGTCGCCTCAGAGTTTTTTGAAACCCTGAACTCACCTTGATAATTAATTTCTCTGTAGATCTAGGTTTTTTGCCGAAGAGAGTTATGGTAACGAATAAAATGCAAAAGTGACATAAGTTGTGAAGCATTTATTTTGTTGAAGATTCATGATTCGTTAATTTTTATAAGGTAAAATAGTACACAATTGAATACAAATAAATAAGAAAACAAATTAAAACGTTTAAAGTTGTTTTTTTTTTAACAATTTTAAGTTTTAATTAGGTATCGGAGTACCTATTGAAATTCTTTCTTGCTTAAAAAATGTCAAGAACAGAACTATGAGAATCGAAAAACCCAGTTTTTTTTTTTTTTACAACTTTTGGGGTTGTCAAGAAATCACTATTGGGGTTGTCAAGAAACCACTTGGTGTCAAGAAAAACCTACGTCAAACCTGGGGTGTACTGAGCAACTTTGCTATATTTCCTTAACTTATGTTTTTTTTTTCTTTTTATTAATTTCTTTTCTCAAAAAAAAAAAAAATACATAAATCCTGTTAAATTCACCAGAAACTGTTCAAGCTAGTTAGTTTGCCAAAATGTTTAAAACCTTGTGGATGTCATATGAAGCAGATCGTTGTTGCATTCCTCAAGGGCTGATATTTTACTCTAAACGGTCTTCCATAGCAGACATTCAGTTTTAAAAGTATCCATAATGACAAAATTTCGTATGAAATTTGAAATTTTCTTCGTTAAAACTTTGATCACTTTCGTCAAGTAGGTATTGATGGAATCAAAATGCACAAGAAGAGAGTATATAATTCTCAAATATCACTTAAGCTGACCAATAAAATCATCTAAAAGAGGGATCGAAATAGTAACCCTTTAATAGGTTTCATTACATTTTTCATCTGCAAATTAAGCATGCCTAATTATGCATAATTTTTAATGCTGAATCTAATCGGAAGCCAAAATGATACGACTATCTTGAAAGAAGTTACAGTCCTCTTTTTATCATTACATTATGTATTTTAAAGTTTCTAATTGTCCAGAACTGGCACGGCCAATAACCCCCAATGAATTAATAACTAACCTGAATCCTACAGAATACGCAAAAATTACGAAAGCCAAAATCCTGAATCAAGAATCACAAATTTAAATTTTAGACCAGGTTCACATTAGTGCCGATACCGATACCAGTCTCGATACGATAAAATATTTTCATTTACAAAAACTATCGTACATTGGTATGTATATGTAAATAGAATCAATAGTTCGAATATAATCATTATTCCTCGTCTAATAATATTTTATCGTATCGAGATTTGTATCGGTATCGGCACTATAATGTGAATGTGGCCTTAAGTACCTTCAAATTAAATGGCCAAATGGCATATTAAGTTTTGTTTTAATATGTGTATAATTTGTTTGAAAAAAAAAAAATTATACACAAATATTCTTTTTTAAAATGTCTGAAAATTAATTTAAAAAAAACAAACAAAAATTGGTAAAAAATATTAGGTAGGTAAACACTTAAGCGCAAGGTTCAAAAACTCAATTCAACAAATTTTGTGAACATTATTTTTAGTTCCACACGGGTTTCCAGGTATTCTTTGTATTCTTCTCCTACCAACGATTTTTCGATGTTGTCCCAAAATAAGTACATTAAAATTCTTAGCGAATCGAAAAAGAAACAATATGCAAAAACAAGTACATACTCAAACGTTTCAGATAAACTCTTCATATACAAATTTATTTGTTAAATAACTTTTAAACTCAACTTCAAATTCATTTTTCCTTTTAATCATAACATTAAGATTTAACAATCTGTAATTTGAAAGAACATAATCTTTTAATGGCAGGTACTGTAAACAGTTTTAACGTTATTTAACCCCAAAATAATTATTTTGAGTTATTCTTTTCATTATATGGAGAGCATACCTAATTAAAAATATTGCGAAAAACGCCTTTTTTCTTTGTAACCTAACCTAACCTTTAATTTACCTCAATCATGGTTAACTTTCTTTCTTTAAAAAAAAAAAAAAAATATATATATCCAAAATAGTATGGAAATAATCACAACAACAAAAATAAAACAATATACGCTTAATCGCGTTTTCAGGTACCTATGCATATAAATTGCCTTTCAAAGTATTTATTCCTCCAATTAATATCACTCGCGGATTCCCAATTGATTTCCATCATATTATACAAAGCATATACCTAAGCTAAGCATCCCCCCGCAAGCAAATTCAATAACATTAATTTATTCGATAGGTATTTATTCGCCCATTGAATCTCAGTCATAAAAAATTTAAACAACTATCGCTACATCATTCAAAGCCAATCCACCAATTCACCAGTCAAGATCATAACTCACCGATCCACATATAAATCAATGCGAGATAATTTAAAATTAGCACAATAAATGTGAAATGCGCGCACAGGCGCAGGCGCACTATATAGCAATCCCGCCTCACTGGCATGTTCTTTCCATCTCAACTCAAAGCCTCTACAATGGTTAGGTTATCCATAAAAACCCCATAGGTATATATAGACTATTTTTATTATTTTACCTACCTGCTGCTGACTGTGCCTGTCTCTTTTGTTGAGAACATGTTTCCAGCTTCATCAGCTCATAGATCCACTTCTTCAAAACGCAGGCCAAGTTCAACAATTCAATAAATTTGCTGACTTTGTTAGTAATGTCCCTCTCTCTCTCTCTCTCTATGTCTGTTTATAAGTACCTATATCAGTTGTAACCGCATATGCATATTATATTTTTACAGCAAGCAAATCCATCAAAAAAAGTTAAGGCGTACAACGCGCACCATTTCACTTGAAGTTGAAGGAAGCAAATGAATCCATAAGTCCACAGCTAACATTTTTAACATCCAAACCTATTGACTGTTCTCGACTCAAACGGCTAACAGCGAACAACAAATGCAAATTTGTTCGTACCATGGACAAGAACCATCACTAACAACTTATACAACGGGCAGATTTCCTCTCCAGAGTTCGGCTTTTTGATAGATGGCCTCACTCCTCGCACACACTTGTACGCCCAGGCCCAGAAATAGTGTTGTTGTTGGTATCCAATTGGCATTTTGCTCCTCTTTTCTTGCGGCTTTTCAATAAGAAAAAATTAGCTCAGCATTAAAGTTGTTTTGGATTTCACCAGCATAATAGTTAACAATAAAAAAAATTGGTAAAAACAATTTTCAGATTTGGTATAAGCGAACATTTCTCTACCGGGTTCACATCCCACCACCATGGGGTGAATTCTGGACTTATAATTTCCAGTTTGAGGTAAAAAAAGAATAGCTTTTCCACTGGGGCATGAGGAAATTTAAAAAAAATAGGTTTGATTGTCCTTAGCATCAGGGAAATAAATGTTGAAAGTTATACCTATTTGGTATGACATTCCAAAACAGCAATGGGAATTTTTTTGTACGAAAAAGTGAACCAAGAATGCCTAAAGATATATTGGAATTCACATTAATAAATTTGTAAACTAGGACGTCAAATATTACAATATTGAAATAAGCAAATAAGTCTGTCTTGGCAAAAAATTAAGTTAGGTTAAGAAAAGCTAAATTTGTTAAAGATCAAGCTCAAAGCCTTACCGCACAAAGCGCGAAACACATGCAATTAAATGAGAAGGCATATAGTCCATTAAAATGTTACATTATTAAGCTTGCATTTCATACAGGACACATTTTTTCTGTAGGAGGAATCAATGTCAGTGTAAAAACGAGTTTTCGGGGCATTGTGTTTGATAATGCACTTTTTTGAACGCCCTCCATTTGGCCGCCATTTTGGAAAAAGGGAGGTAAAAAGTTCTTCGCGATATCTTGAGAACCATTCATCCAACAAACAAAATTTTACCACATTTGTGTAGAGTATTAAATTCTCTACAATTTATGTACACACTTTATCGTAAAATTGAAATCAAAAAAGTTTAAACCAAAAAAATATGACCATTGTCAAGAAAAATATTATTATCTTCTTTTATTTATTTTATATCTGGGGGCGCGGTAGTGCCCCTTGCCAAGACGAGCAAAACGAGCGGCGGGCACTACCTATATTTTCTCGTAACGTTTCGTCGGATTTTCAAGCCCTCATAACTTCGGTCTGTATAGAGCTACATAGATGGCTCAAATTTTCAGGATTAGATGCAGTCGTTACACAGGCTCCCATTGACTAAACGGCCAAGCAATACTTTTTGACCACGATGTAGGGTTTGTAGAGTTAGGCCTGGTAGAGTTAAGGGCTTGGTTCTTAATGAGATCTCATAACTTTTTCATAGCGAAAGCGTTATGTGCATGTCTTGGCGACCTTTTTTACATGAAATGTTTTTAGTGGGATCCTCTGTCAGATAAATTTCTTAGAATGGTCATCTCTTTTTTTGGTTAAAACTTTTTTGTTTTCAATTAGAATTTAATTCTCTACGCAAATGTAGTAAAATTTTGTTTGAGCGATGTATGGTTCTCAAGATATCGCGAAGAAACATTTTACGCCCCCTATTCGAAAATGGGGGGCAAATGGGGGGAGTTCAACCCCAAAAACTCGTTTTTACACTCACACTAATCCCTTCTACAGATCCGTCAACAAAAATTTTGTCCTGTACAAAATGCAAGTAGGCCAAAATTTTGTAACATTTTAATTGACTATAAATCATTAATAACCAATAGCATTTTGGCCGTATTAATATTTTGCTTGACGCAGATGAAGTTTTCGAAAAAAACCAACGAACTTTTTGAATATGTCAAATTGCGCCCTAAAAAAGTTACTTGACGATTGCATATTCGAGAAATTTAAATGTTTAATAAAAAATAATCAAATTAAATGACGATCATTTGCCGCTCAAATTAATTTCGATTTGACGTTTTCGAAAATAACCATGGCATATGATAGAAGATACAGGACACTCCAGCTTTAAGTAGCCTTGATATTATATTAAGAGGACAATTCCTTAGGTGGTTATAGGTCTGTGTCAATGATGATTGGAGGTGCAGTAGTCTATAATAGATATGACAACGATCTGTACGGCGACATCAAACTAGACAAAAGAGTGAAGCTTCAAGAATCGATCGCGGAAAATCTTTGAATATATCCATTGGAGGTGGTTCAGTAAACGAAGGACGTGCCACAAGGCAGCATACACAAGGAAAAGGGGACCTCAGCACCGTAGCTTGAAACATTTAAGGGAACTTGCGTTCCAAACCTTCAAGAATTCCCAAGGTTCTGGGACTATTAATAACCGTTTAGAGGCTGTTATGGGCTCTTGTATACTACCCTGAAACCTTTAGAACCTCTGAAAAGCCCAAACAAAAAATTACTACTATATCTAAATATGCTTAAAGTTAAGAGCAGGCTGGAGATGGAGATACATGTTGGCTGAGGATGAGGAATGTCTAGCTGGGAATGTAGAGCGATAGATGCACAAATTTATTTCTACCCAAAACTTATTTTCCCTGGATTACTATGCGAGCTAGCTACGCTACAACTACACAATTGTCTTCAGCCATTCGTTAATTTCGATTTGCTCTTTGCAAAGTATTACAATCACGAAATTCACCTGTGCTGCGATATTATATGTAAGTTATAAGGAACTTCACGGCCCGGTATGCCAAATCCGTCTCTACCAATACGAGCATAAAAGTGCGCACACAACAACAAGAAATAAGAAAATTATGAAAGCGACGTACAATAGTTTCAGGCGTTGTTCCGAAGATTTATGTCCTCCTGTCAAAAGAGTGTGCTGCGCAGGGTCGAAGAAGCGCAGGGAATATATGTAGCAGGATCCCTCTAAGCCTACATATAAGAATCAAAATCTCATAATTCACCATCATCATCATTGCATCGTCATATCGATGGAAGGAGCTTAGCTGAGCGAGCCGGCCAAAAAGACACACAACGCAATAAGATGCACTTGAATTTACATATATAGGCCATCGAATAGACATTGCAGTTCAATGGACTACAACCACCCCACCCCCATTTATGGAACTCCATCCATCCATAGTATCCAGCCGGAGCCGCGCAGATCATCTCATCCATAAAATCGATATTTGAATTCTATAGAGAGACAGCAAGACAGACAGACAGACAGACGTACATCAGTTCCAAGTACATATTGTACCAACTGCCAATAATGATGATGATGATGCTGGTTGAATCTCGCCGGGGTGATGATGACGAGGAAGAAGCACCAGGAAGGAGTTATGGATTCCAATCCTCTCCCCTTGCCCAGGCCTAGGTATACCTTACCAACTCCGATTTTGAAATCTGATATTATTAAGAAATACACCTGCCATTCCGTCGATCGTTTAAATTGTATCTACGGGCTCGTTCGTACCTTCTATCTTCCATAGTTTTTTTGTTTTTTTTTTGTTTCTCAACTCCCAGAATGCTGGCACTTAAAAGATACTCTAAAGATGTGGGAAGGTATGTATATCGCTTATATGGTAATGCGTCCGTGTTTACGCACCTTTAACTCCTTTGCTCGTCATCATGATTCTATATGCTGATGATGATGACGATGATGTGAAGGCTTTGGTTGGATGGTGATTCCTTATTCTTACAGGTTGTTGTTCCGCAAAGTTATGCTAGTCAAGTTGTTGTACCTACATTTATATGTACATAGGTACATATTCATATTTGAAATATTTTTTTTTTTTTGTTTATAAAGATTCTATTATGGGGAAGTGAAGATACATATACTTTGACGTAGACGTTCCATTGAGCCTTTTTGTCTTCAAGGTGCTTCGTTTAATTTGAATAGAAAACGAAAGAATAATAAAATCGTGATGATGGAAATTTTCTTAGAATAATTTCTGGATGCGACTTAATCGATCTTAAGCAACAGGTAAATTTTTGAAGAGCAGTCAAAGGTTTATACATATATTTTTTTTATGAAAATAATAGAATCAGAGCAATGAATATGTTGATTAATGTGGTGTAATGAAAGATTTATAGCATTGGATGATACTGAGCGACCCAGTGATGAACGAGCATAGGTCAATCACCTGAGGAAGATTTGAATTATTTTAGATTATGTCAGTTGGTATACACAGATTTATTATTGGAAGCATAATATACATTTTTGTAAGAGCACAATGAGGTATAGAGTGATACGGTGAAAGTTTTTTTTTCGAATTTTGCTATTGATGTTTGGTACGTTAGGGCAAAGTCAATCATGTCGATTATGGAGTCCGCAGTATATTCTTCTCTCTTATTTCTACGTGAAATCGATGAAGAGAATAGAGAGCACAATATTGCGATTCACGGGAGTAGATTTGCAGATTCCAGTCCTTTTGAAATGACTCCTGCCTTTGGGTGAACCAATTGAACCAATTTTAAGTGCCGAAATGTGGTAATCTTGTATTTTTTCATTCATGCTTGCGATGCGATGGTCCTACTCGTAGAAAGCAGGCTTACTGGAAGTTTGGGATTTTGCTACACCTTATGATTCTCTTATACAAGGCCGGTCCAGGCCAAACCTGCGCCCCGTGTACATTACCCAGATGTAGACTTTTTTTTTTTGTCCATATTGGAAAAATGAAAATACAACCTAGAAGATACAATTTATTTTTCTCTAATAAATAAATATTGGCACAAAAAACACGTCACTTCTATCAATTCTATTAAAACTGATATTGATTTCATCTTAACCGACAAAGCCAAAAAACAATTAAAAAAATCTGCACCAGACCAGGCACAACAAAAGTAGTCATTACAACAGTCAATAACTTATAAATTTTCCATTGGGTGTCTGGAAGCGTCCGCAATCAAAAATAACTTTTCTAAAACCATTCCATTGGCAAAAAAAAAAAACGGTCAGGGGTCAACCGACGATTCTGAGAAGAGAATTTCGCTTCTAGAATTGAAGTGAGAAGCACTAATACATTCAAACTGAAATGTAAAACAATTGCAGTTTGCGTCTAATTTTTTTTTTCTTTTGCTTTGCATTTTTGTTCATTTTGAGTTCAAAAACAAACTTGTCTTTATGTAATTAATAAAGAAATTGCGAACTAATCAAATTAATATTAATATTTGACGCACTTCTGTATAATTCAATTAAAACAGCATTTCGATTGTCATTTAAAAACTTTAGCTCCGATTCGACTCTTAAACTCTTACTTATGTGTTGTTCTGGGATTGTAAAGGCTAAAAATGGCGTTTAGCATTCTAGTTTCATAACGAGAAACTTAAAAGTCTTAAATTGATCTATATATAGGATTTAAGTACTTTGACATTTGAACGAGACTATTCTCGGTCTCGTCTCGGTTTTGGTTTCGGGACCGAGACCGAGACGAGACTTGTTTAAAAGCACCCGAGACGAGACCGTATTACTGGTACTGAAATTCGCCGAAAGTCTCGCTGGTCTCGGTGGTCTGGGTGGTTTGGTTTTCGCTAGAAAAAATATTTTTTTATTTAATTATTTTTTAGTACATAGGTACTCATGTTCAATTTTTATAATATTCACAAGTTTTTTTTGCGAAATATAAAATATTATTTGCGCGTTAAAATATCGAACCACATATACTTATACCTAGTTTTATACTCAGGCGCACTGTGAAAATCCAGAGAAAAATACGTATGCATGTCGTTGCAATAGAAATCGCTCATTTTTCAGACTTTGTTTTCCCCGCCGGAAAAAGGTTTTCCGATTTTATTTTTTGCTCCGGAAATATATGTGCCAATAAATTAAAAATCGAAGATATTGAAGATACGAGTTTAATATTAATTTCTCCATGTTGGTCTCTGCCATTTAAAACATTTTACTTTTGGCGGCTGCCTGTTGGGCGCGTTCGCATAACTATCCAAAGCTATCCGGATAGGTTTGTGTTGTTGCAGTCCCTTGTTAAAAAACTTCTGATGTTAGCTGACGCAACAACGACTCAAGCTATGTGAACATTTTTGGGTTGGTGGATAGCCTATCTGACTATCACCCGAACGCAAGGAATGATGAAAAAACTTCAGAATCGAATTGGGCATGTTTGTTTGTTTATTGGCATTCCGAATGGGGCAGTTCTTCCGGATAGCCAATCGAAAAGGTCAATAGCTCACAACGAAAGAAACCAAGGCTAAGAGGATGAGACCAAGACCGAGACGGAGACGGAGACCTAGACCGAGACCGAGTCTGAGACTGGAACATTAAAATTTTCGCGAGAAAAAGGCGAGACCGAAATCGAGACGAGACTTGGTTAGGCGAGACCAAGACCGAGACGAGACTAAAATTTTTCGATTTTAACGAGACCGAGACAAAACTAACAAAAGACTCGCTTGGTCTCGTCTCGTTGCCAGCCCTAGTGTTTGATAAATTTTTGTAAAACCGAATCATACAACGTTCCAATATTTCCATTGTAGTCTCCGGTGATACGTCCTATGACAGTGGATTGTACAACAAATTTGAGAAACAGAAAATTTGATCTGGTCAAGGATCAAGGTAAAAGTTCTCAATCTTGGAAAAGAGTTTGGTCATCTTACATACAGGCTTGATTTGAACACTTGTTGAAATGCTCTTCCAAATTTTATCCGAATATAAAAATTATTATTGCATTTGTTGACAACTTCGATGGTTTCTCACTTGATCATGTAGCCTCACATTACAAAGGTGAACTACTTCTTCTTTCTACAAAATCTTAGGCAGCTAATAATTTTCCTAGAGTTTCTAGTTTGATGCCGTTTTGCCCTACTTTGAATCCACCAGATAGAAAATATTTCTCTTCCAACAATCACTTGTGGAGAAACCAATTCACCATGAAAATCATATTCAATGCTAAAGTTACACATTAACCGCAAAGTCACCAAACGGTAAATGATACAAAAGTAAAAATATAAAAAAGTTTTCCAATCTGCCAAGTGACACCATCGCACATTTTGAATTGCTCTTAATACGAACTAACTATAGTGAACCCATATTGCTTTGAAGATAAAATATCTATGCACTCTACATATCCTATACTCCTTCTTCTTTGCGCTACTTGGGTTTTACGAAGATTGATCCGATCATCTCATTAGTGCTGCAAATATTCGGTCAAAATAGCCCCTTCTCTTCCATATCCAGTTCTTATAGTAGCTTATAAGTTTAACGAGATACAAAAATATATCTTTCAGATATTAAAACCTTTTTTCAATATCGTATTCGCTGTAGATAGTGGTTTGTAGAAGAAAATTATGAATGGAGTAACCGAAGACGAAGGAAAGTTTAACCCTGGCAATGCACAGCACAGTACATCGCATCCCAAAGGCAGTTTAACAATGTTCTTCAGCTTTTTCGTAATATGATTCGATGCACGCATTCCCTAAACCACAAATGGGCGACATTGAGACAAGAGAAACAGCGCTGATGCAGTTCCAGATGAAAACAATTCTACAAAATTATTGTTGGCCTTTTCGGGACAAAAACTGTTTTCCCATGCCTGTATAAAAGAGCATTTGGTGGTTGTTGAAGGTAGGTATCAGCCATACTTCCACCAGTTCCTCGGAGAAAGATGAACTTGAGACACCACGAAAACAAAATAGTTCACACAGCATCTGTTAAACAGAAACGTTAATCGTCCCCGTCGTTGCTGCCAGCACCACCACCGCTGCTAGCAGCTAAATCCATGCCGTTTGCTTCGTACCCCATTTAACCAAACCTCAGTGCGGATCAGATTTTTCGCGTTTTATGCGTGGATCCGATACACGAGTGCAACCAGGGTTTCCATTGGAATCAAGCGTCGCGTTCGACGTTGTCAGGTAGACCACCAAACTGCTGCACCATCAGGAGGGGAAGGAGAACGAATGGAGGATGATACGGAATTTAATGGTAGCAATCAGCAGAGGTATTAACCGGGCTTCCACAATCGCTCTCCCTCTAATAAGGTGCCTCTTCATAACGCATTAATAACGCACTCCGCTCTGCGGCGCTGACTCTGGCTATATATTGGGCCATGTGGTGATATCGTTGATAATACAATATGGAAGATGATGATTAACGGTGATGATGTGGTGTTCGGATCGGTATTGGCAGCGTGTGGTACGTGTCTGTTTCGAGTTCGATGCTTTGGTGCAATTGGTTGGTGGCTCAAGCTCATTGCCAATTTGCAGTGATGATTTTTCACGGTTGATACGGTGGTGGTGCTCCATGGTACACTTCCAATTCCTGGACGAGCAGCGAAGACATATGGAATTGCACTAATGATGCTGACACCAAAAACACAACTATCGATTTGGACATAAGAGATGCTTTATATTTTATTTTAGTGCGTTTTCTTAAGAAGTAAGTTCTTTTTGGATGGATGTCAAGCTGCTCTGGTTTGGATTTGAGATATTATGCTCTTAAGGATTTGACTTCCATGATTTAGATAACGCGAAGAAAGTTTTGCAATCATACAGTGTAGGAAAACATAATTTATAGGTACCCTCGGGAAACGGGAGACTTATATAAGATCTAAGAATGGAGTCTTGGCTTTAAGAAAAGGTATGGCTTTGTTCCAGATGTTGTGGTTGGATTTTAAATAGTTTTTTTTTTTTTTTTTCTATTTCAAGTCAATTTTTTGGAAAATTGCCCCTCCGTAAGATTTTTTTCTTCTTTTGACACAACTTATATGATGTATTATTTTTATGCATCCTTGCCAAACACCATACTTTTGTTATTAATATAATATAATACTAACATAATACTTGTTGTTATAAATATATTTTATTAAATTTTGAATAGCTTTATTTTAGAAAATGTTGGGTCTACAAAGATGGTTCTGGGCTCAAATTAAAGAAAATCTAGTTACTTTGAAATCGTAAAGTGAAGTTATGGTCGAGAAACTAGTCCATACGGTTAAAATCACCAATAATTGAAAATTTCGGGGTTTTTGGATTTTTGGCCGCATGTTGCGCTCAGCGCTCGAGTTCGGAAACTCATCTAACGCAAGGTCTATTGTATAAATATCGTTATAACTGGAAACTTAACAACGGACCATAAAAATTAATAAATATAAAAAGACATTGTTTAAATAAAAAACAAAAAATAAACTATACCGACTGTTGAGTCTCTCCCAACAAGTGAGGAATATAGAGATGCTGAAGTGTAATGTCATAAAGTAAGAAGTTGAATGTGTCTCAGTTTCTGCATGAGTAACCTACAAGTTGGTGGGTGGGCTTTTTGAGGGCTGTTAGTGTTTGGAACGGTTGGTGATGCATTTATGACAAGGTGTATCTGTAACCTGTCGATCTGAAAGTGGATCCAGTTTCACATAACACTCAGATATTGCGAAGAAGTTTCTGGAACTGCTTGAGGATTGAGAGGATAGATTTCCGATGCTCTAAATCCATGTGCTCAATTGCCAACATAAGGTGAATTTTATCATGCCTGATAACTTGTGATTGTCCTGTTTTTTTGTGATGGTTCGCCCAAACTTTTGCTATATTTTGTTGTGTAGTATGGCTTGGTAAATATAAATATTTCATTGTTTTCAGCGAACTCAATCATTTGAAGGCATTGGTATGACGGCCATCTACTATAAAAAGCATTTTAGCGTCGTTTTCGAGGAGTGAATTGACCCCCCCCCCCCCCCACTTACTACAAAGGGATTCTGAAAATAAAATGCAGGAGAAGATTTTAGGAAGGCTAAAATTCAATTAAAAAATATACCAAGCCTAAACACCTTAAACAAAATACTTATGTTTTCATTAATTAAATTATTTTTCGGGCTTGCTTATTCCTTCTTAAAATTCGACTCACAACACTAACGTGTAGATAGTATTTTTTCCTTAAATTTAAAGATTGCTTACGATGAATAATGTTATTATGCACTTTTTGTTTTTAGAGTATATTGCCTATAGAGTTCTGTTTATCATGTCATACCAAAAAATTTCCATTCCGAAGTTTTTAAATTTTATTTTAGCAAGGAGCTAGGCTAGAGCATACATGTATTTGCTTCAAATTTGCTAAAAGAACAGTTTTTATGTAATTCCGTAGAGAAGAACTTCGTTTTTTTTAGCTTAAATAGGTAGACAGCTAGGAAATAGTTAGACAGCTAGGCTATATTTTGTAAAAATAATGGTCAAACAAGAAACTGTTGCATAAAAAAAAGCTAGACAAGAAAGTGCCAAATTAATTTTGCGAAATTATTAAAAAAAATTTAATTTGTCAATTAAATGTTTTGAATTAAAGGAAATTTTAAACGACTAGGCAAAACAAAGAAAAGCCAAATAAATTGTTATGGCAGAAGTGGCGCGCTAGATCAAAATGTTGTTTGCACAAGATCAAATCTGTAAAGCCCCTGTTGAAATGAGGTGTCTTTTCAGTTTTAGACTGCATCATTATTTGAAAAGAAATAATGTATACAGGGTGATCGGTATAAGATGAAACAAACTGCTGGAGCGAGTAGTTTGGGTTAAGGCAAGAAAAAAATCGTATGGGAGGGGGGGTCTATTTCCCCTCGTTTAGGCAGGAGGGGCAATTTTCTAAAAAATTGACTTGAAACAGAAAAAAAATATTTAAAAACAACGGTTCAATTAAAAAGCCAGAAACCTTTTTTTAATTTTTTTTTTTTTCAAAATTTCGAGTTTGGAAATTAATTTTTCAAAAACTATTTACTAACACAACTTAATTTAAAATGAAAATCAAAGAAGAGATTTCTGGCTTTCCAAAAAGGTATAGAGTAAGTGCGGCAAATATGGCCCACCCTTAACATATTTTTAAATAAAACCATAAATTTAAGTGCAATTCATTTTTTTTTTTTTTTTAACAGTCTTAAAAATCATTTTTATTTAAGTCTTTGGAAACTTTAATTAAAAAATCAAACATAACAAAAAGTTAAAAACAAAAACTTAATGGAACTTCAAAAATTAGTTTTGAAAAAATTACGGTTAATATGGCCCACCTGGTTTTAATTATGGCCCAGGGTGGGCCATATTTAACAAAATATTTTTTCGAGGAACTTTTACTTTAAGAACAGCAAAATTCACATATGAAATATTGCTGCTCATTGCCTGAGCAGTCTTCATGTGCCCACATTGTGCACACGACACATTCAGAAAATAAGCTGGAGCAGTAGATGCATTTAGCATCTGCCTGTTGACTCCTATCGGGACTTGGGTCGGAACCATCGTCTGGAATAAAGTTACTCGCCAGACTTTCTGATGAAGAAGACTGTTCTTTCCGAATGCGTCTTCTTTTGTTTGGTAAGGTCTCTACGCTTCCCAACATCAGATTCTTAAGAACCTTCTGAAATTAATGTTTAAGATTCATCAAATTTAATACATTAACCTTTGTGCGATTGCCATCTATTTATTTAAAAGAAAAAACGGCTACTGCCTCTTGCGAGGAATTGACAAATCCTCCAAGAGTATCTCCTGTCACAGAAAAGTGCCGCTCGTTAGCCGTTCGGATTCGGCAATAAACTGTAGGTCCCCTCCATTCCTGCAGACACGCACACAGGAATGGTTGAGAGTTGTAAGTCACTAGGCCCTAGTTCTTCATGAGCTGTTGTGCCATCAAATTTATTTTTTTATTTATATAACCTTTGTGCGATGATACCTACCCTTTTCTTCAATGCGTCTTTTATTATCATATCCTTTTTGGGTCCTAGTTTCTTTTCCTTCTCATCCCTTACTTTAATGGATTCTTCTAGGGACATTTTGTATGGGGATGATGAAATGATCTCCGATTTTCCTCGTTTTTGTCCCCGAGTCGAAGTTTTCTTAATCCGGACAGGAATAGGAGAAATGTTATGGGGAGTCAAAAAGGTAGTTGATGGATTTGTTCCCGAGGCCTGAGATTCCGATTCATGTGGATGTTTTGACTCTTCAATACTTGAGCCTGTTTCAGTTAAGGTTGGAGGTTTTGGTTTGGATTTATATTTTTCCGAAATAGATAATATTCCAGTTGAAGTCGAAGGTATATTTGGATCTGGTTCCATCTGCATCTCACCCTCAATATCACATGGATTGGTAGGTGCAAGATTTTCCACATTAGGTTAAGAAATTGTTGTATCTACTTCTTCTGCTGCTGAAAAATCGTGTTCTTGAAAGATATTTCTATCAAATGGGCATATTCCTGTCGATGAAAAACCTTTAACTGCGATCTCTCCAGTTTGAGTCTTAAGGTAGGCTCGACCAAATAGCTCAATTATGTCGAAGTGTGTTAAGGCTTTTGTATTGTTGATGACCCATCTTCGAATTTCCTCAGTCAAGTACTTTTTCAATGGTCTCATGAAGGTCTTATCGAGTGGCTGTATTTTATGGCTTGAATGCGGAGGAATGGATAGAATGTGCACATTATTTGTTCTTGCCAGGTCCACAAGCTCTATGTTCCTGGTGTGGCTTGCATGTCCATCCATTATAAGCAGCACGGGTGATGATGATGATGGTTTCACTGATTCCAAAAAGTGTTTGAACCACTTTGTAAACAAATTAGTTTGCACCCATCCTGATGGATGCTTTGCATAAATGGAGCCTGGTGGAGCACCTTTCATTAAATGGGGGTTGTCTCTCTTCCTCGGAAAGATGAACATTGGAGGAACAAATGAACCTCCTGCACTCATGCACAATATTGAAGTTATCAAAGAACCTCTTTCTGCTGAAGTTAATGCCCCAACTTGTTTTCGGCCTTTCAAGGCAAGTACCTTAGGCATTTTTGACGGGACAACAGAAATGCCCATTTCATCAACGTTATATATATTATTTGGAGCGAAATGGTACCTGTTCATAAGCAATTCCAGATTGTCGAAAAAAACAGCGACGTTTTCCCTCGAAAATCCGGAAGCGCGCGCTAAAGATGTTCCAGTCGGCTGACGGAATGACAGCGATGGATGTCGTCGAAGGAACAAACGAAGCCAGTCCTTGCCTGCAACTTCCTTGACAATAGAAAATGGATTTGGAATCTGGTTTTTAATAGCAAGCTGAAAAGCTAACGACCTTATGTCGTTTCTTGTTAGGCCAAATAGTTTTTTTTCCATTGCTAAACAATAATCCACTAGGGACTCTTCTAACTCTCGTGGAAATATAGTCTTTCTTCCTAATTTGGCACTAACTACTTCTTCTAATGGTACTCCTTTTTTTGCCACCAAACGCCTCAGTGTGGTTCTCGGAACATTATATGTTTTGGATGCCTTCAAAGATCCCATTGTTTTGTTGTTAATTGCCGATATGGCTTCCATCATGTCCTCCTTCCGCCAAGTCTTCCGTGGTTTTGGACTTTTTTTTACTCATTTTAGCCTTCAAAAGAAAAAAAGAAAAACAAATAAAAGTTAGATTGAGAAAACGTGTCAAATATGGCCTACTGGGCCATATTACCAACACATGGGGTAGGCCATATTACACACACTGTAGTTTTTTCACTCATTTTAATTTTCAACACACTTCATAAACTTTTTTTTAAATTATAATATCACACAAATTTAGAACATTTTTGACACTATTTAATTTTAAAAAAAAGTTACCAATTTTACACATAATTTAATGTAAAAATACCTAAGGAAACTTACCAAAAAATTGAAACAAAAGTAAAAAAAACTAAATTTCCCGTATATCTTGAAAACCCGTCGCGCCTCACACACCACGAAAGACTGAGACTAAACTGGTTCGAACGCGTTCGCAATAAACAACTCTTTATTTGGCTGTGGATTTTAGTTTTTGAAATATAGTGGTGGGCCATATTACCCACGTGGGCCACATTTGCCGCACTTACTCTAGCATGGCATTTGAGATTGTACCGTTGTTTTTAAATATTTTTTTTTCTGTTTTTAGTCAATTTTTTAGAAAATTGCCCCTCCTGCCTAAAGGGGGAGAAATAGATCCCCCTCCCATACGATTTTTTTCTTGTCTTAACCCAACCTACTTGCTCCAGCAGTTTGGTGCATCTTATACCGATCACCCTGTATAGGTATCCACATTCCACAACTTCCAAAATCAATAGTTTTAGTTGTAGCAAAATTATTATAACATTTTTGTACGATTATTTGATTTTAATTTTAACCCTGCCACACGTTTAAGTACTCGTCAACAAGTTGGCTACATGTGTTCATAGATCTCTGTTAAAAATGGTCTAATGGAGATGTAGCGAAAGCATGCTTAAGTTTCAATTTTGTCAGGGCCAGGTAAAATGTTTTCAGTTGAACAGTGGTATTAATCACTCGACTTCTTCATTCAACTTTAATTTGGTAATTTTTGGTTTTTCCGCTTCCATATTTTAGAAGACACAATATGACTTTGAATGAAAAAGTGCGGTGTTTTGTTTTTTTTTTTATGTCAAATCTAAAACAAGTGACAAAAGTCGACATTTACTGTTTTTATTTATTTTCTAAAGCATATTGCTAGACCCTTTCCAAGAAAAACTGAGAATTTTGTTCCAAAGTTATTTTAGCAAAATATATGTAGCACCACCTTGCACGACTGGGTCGCCGCCGTCGCACGAACTTGCTTTTGTAGTAAAAGTTTCTTCGAATTTTAAATATTGAGTGTAATATAAAAATCTAAAAAATATTTTCTTGAAAATATTTGTATGCAGTATAATTTACACTTGATAGGGCCTCCTACGTAAAATTTTTTTTATCAAAATCGGTTAAGCGATTAACGAGAAAATCGAAAATAAAAAAACGGTTCCATGGCAGGTACCGTTAATAACGGTTTTTGCTAAATTTTTTTTCACTGAAATATAGACCATACACTAGTACACACAAAAAATTAAAAAAAAATCGTTAGAGCCGTTTTTAAGAACGATTGTATGGCAAGTACCGTTATTTTGAGAGTAAAAAAAATCTCGATTTCCCCTCTAGGGAATCACCAAAAAATCGTACGGTTAAGAAAAACGCTTCAGGGGTTTAGGCTGTAGGTAGGCCGAGGTACAGCCAGACATACAGACGTACAGACAGACATACACGCAGACAGACAGGCGGAATTGCGGGACCCACTTTTTTCGTGTTCTCTATTATCGTAATGTCAAGTTTGACTGTTATCTCGAGTTCGATTTTTTTGCACGAATTCATAACTTGCCCTATACATATAGTATAGGGTAATCGAGTTTCATCTCGATTATACAATTTTTAATATCTTCTAACCCCTCCCCCCCCCTATCCAGAACACAAGAGCTGAAATAAGCATTTTTTGGTTATAATAGGACAATCAACAATCAACACGATGTTATGCTGAAATGAAAGGCACAGCTCTATAGTTTATCAGATGAACATTTTTAAACAAAAAATCTATGAAATGATAAGGTCATGTATGAAAATTTAAATTTACAATATACAATATAACTTTACCATGAATTTGTTTAAATTTAACACTGTGGTTATGTCAGAAGCTTGAATTCCTTTATTTACAGGAATCAACATTACGTCTTCAAAATTAATCAACTTTAATTTTATGAAAATATTGCCGTGTTAATTGAACCAGTAAATCGTGTAAGTTTGTGAGTTCTCTGCAACTCTATATGAGAAATAGAAAATGTACCTTGTAAATTAAACAAGACATTCTTGTTAATTTTTTACCTGATGTTTTTCTCTGAATACTCAAAGGTTCGTACGTTTGTCTCTGTCGGGCTAAATGAAATTTGGCCCCTTTGTCGTTTCGTGTGTGTTAATTTGCGTGTGAATTTGAGTTTCTGTTCTATTTTGCATTTTCGATATTTTTGATAGATTTTAATTCTCAGTATTGAAAACTTGATAGTTTGTGAGTGGCTGTGCAAAAAGTAATGGATCGAACTTTTTTAAAAACTAAATTTTGTTTGCTACATTGATGACTTATATGTAGAATCACACAAAATATGCAGTATATAACTAAGTTAAACCCCAAAATCTTTAAGTGTACCAAATTTCATTTTATCTTTATTTTGATCAAAGCATCGATTATCGAGCAAATAAAAATTGGGGGATAAATCTACTTTTGTACACACATATTAATAACAACAGTTGCGACAGGGATATCTACCTATTTATGCAAATCAAGAATCAATATACTAAAGCAAATTCATAATACCCAAATCGCTCGTAAAACCTATATTCACTTGAACACCTCATCACATTCAAAGAATCCGAATTAAGTGTCTACTTAAGTCCTTCTCAGACTATTTTATGCATAACGCTTAAAGAAATTAAGCCAAAGTCGTAAGACAAAGCAGTGAAAAGCCTTAATAGGTAATAAAGCCAACACTATTAAAGTGCAAAATAAAAAATCCCATTGTATATTCGACGCGAAGAGAGGATTTTGCGACTGATGTGCACACCAACAACCGCGCACAGTTTGGGAGTAAAGTCTGGGTAAGTTACCCAAAAGATGGTGCCTTCAAGATAGACCTACGAATTTTGCCCACCAGCATCTTAGGAAGACGAGAGGCCATTTACCGAAAACGGAGGTGCGCGCTGTTCGACCGAATGAAGAGCTAGGTCCCCAACATATACTACTTCAGCTTGGCAACGAAAAAAAAAAAATAGCTAAGGGTTTTCGTCTTTCTCCGAATTCATAAATAATTCAATTTTGTATAATAATATCAATTGCACAATTTTCGAACTAAGGCAAACTGAACCTGTGGACGGAGACAGCAGCTCTTCGGTTGGTTCATATGTATGATGCATGCGAGATGATGCCTTCTTCTGGCAGTGATCTGTGACTGGGCTGAGGAGTACTGCGAGTCTGACGACTGACAAGAGATCTGCAGTGGGAGTGAAGTTATTTCCTGGCGCATAATTTCTATCCGTTCTACGTTCTGTAGCGAACTCTGCTGCCAATTCTTTGTTGGTTGGGTGTACCTTCGCTGTTTGAGAATGATTTGCGTTCGGCAAAGAGCAACCATCACAGGGGTCTCCTTGCTCGTTGGCAAATAAACTCTTGAATCATATATCACAGCTAAAAAGATACCTACATCCTTCGCTCTCCTGCTCGCGCATAACAATCATAATGGAACTCCTTCGATCCGTTGTATGCCCCGCTTCTATAGATAGTAAATTTTGTTTACTATATGCAACACCGCATTCCTAGATCAAGTGCATCATCGTCATTGGCATGGCTTACATATACACCGAATATGGACGTGCAGCATCATCGATGACATTTATGGATCATAACAATGTAATTGAGTACCGCTTTTTAATACCCTAGGGTATCAATTTGGAGCTAGGAGATATGAGACCGGGTTATTGTGTTGACCAGTGCGAGGGGGATATAGTGCGTAAGTGGATTGCATATTATATTTATCAGGCCTAAAGTGGATAATAATAGCCAAACTGGACAGTAGAGTAACTACTTTAAATTGGCGGGCAATTAAGGAAGTCACTTTGCCAAATGTGAATTTGTCGCTTTTCCGTAAAACGGACTAGAAATTATGAACCTACGGGATTTCGTAAAAGGCTCTCCTTATAAGGAAAATTTGGCCTTATGTAATAATGTTCGAAGAAGTTTCCTCATTCTTCTCCAGTTAGTGCTGGTAGTTGAGTACGATGAAACGATCACAAGATCTAGTGAATTTTTTCCTATTATATATTATAATTTTTGTAAAAACTTAAAAAATAAGCATTGTGTACGCAACATAACTAACTGAAGAACAACGGCAGGCGTTATGGATATGTTGATGTACATATATACATGTACGTATAATTAAGCTACAAGCAAGTATATTGGGCCGAGTCTATGTTGGTCCCCTAGAAAGTTCGGTCATCCAGGATAGCGGAAGCATGTCTGGCGTCTAACGCAATATGATCAATATTATTGACGGTATATTGATATGTTGGATATGCGCCGTGCTGAAAAGCGTCAGCGTGCAGACTGTGTCCACCGACTATTACACTACAGATTGCGGATTGTGATCAGGCATTATCTTACATACCGAAAGGAAGCCTTTTTTATTTAGTCTTCCTCTTATCACAAACCCAGCCAAAGGTGTTCAGTCCATCAAGAAGTTCAACCTAACTAGTAACTGGAACTGGAGACGCCGCCATTGATTCTTTCTTGACAATAAAAGAGTACCTTGGCGGGAACATTTTCTTTTTAATAATGGTTATGGGGCTGGCGCAGTTGTGCAGGCCGAAAGACTATAAAGTTGTGTCTCTCCTTTCGTTTTCCCAATCACTGTGGCGTGTTCCAGGCAGAACTTTTTCAGTCTTGGCTTTAGGAAAACGTTATATTTATATCTAGTAAAGATATTCGCTTAGTTCGATAGTCGTAGGACACAGCCTGCACGACAACACTTCCGGTAACGGATTCAGGCTCATTGATTTCGCGGCGGGGCGAAATGTCATCATAGCAAGCACTCTATTCCCACACCTCAGTATATTGAGACAAAGGGACCTGGCGGTCTCCGGATCAACGAACTGTCAACCAGATTGATCATGTTTCGATATGCTTCCAGTATCCTGGATGTCCGAACGTTCCGAGGTGCCAACATAGACTCGGATCACTACCTGGTGGTAGCGCAAGTACGTATGCGGATATCCATGACGCCACAACGACGAGCGAATTCTGTAAAACGATTTAACGTCGCGAAGCTAAAATCGCAAGAGATAGCCAGGACTTTTGCAGACCATGTCTCTCTTAAACTCTCAACAAGCCCGCCACAAGCATCATCTGTAGAAGACCAGTGGAATCAGTGCCAAAATGCCATCAAAAGTGCAGCTACTGATGTGCTGGGTTTCACTAGGCCACCACAACGAAACTCCTGGTTCGATGAAGAATGCAGACTGGCGCATGAAGCAAAGAACGAGGTCTACCAAGCAATGATGCAGACTAGAACCAGAGCTGCTGAGAGAGCAGCCCGGAAGCTCTACGGGCAAAAGTGAAGGGAGGAACGCCGACTTCTCAGGGGGAAAAAGAGAGAGCATGCGAAGCGGGCGGTTGAGTCTATTGAGGACTGTAGCGGCAGGGGGGATAGCTATTCAAAGCAGAGGGAGAACACCACCGAACCCTTTGATGTCGAGAAAGGTTTGAGACAAGACAAGGCGACGCGTTATCATGCAACCTCTTTAACATCGTACTTGAAGCAATTGTACGCAACTCGCAAGTCAACAACAGTGGTACAATTTTTCAAAAGTCCGTTGAACTACTGGCCTGCAGATGATATTCACATCATTGGAAGAACGAAGCGAGCTGTTGCCTGTGCGTTTGCAAGTATTGAATCGGAGGCAGCAAAAATGGGTTTGGCTGTTAATGAGGACAAGACGAAGTATATGCTATCATCGAGAAAGGAATCTCAACATCATCGGCTCGGGCAAAACGTCACGATGATGGATAGATACAACTTCGAAATCTTCAAAGACTTTGTCAACCTGGGCTCCACTATAACATCGCAAAATGACATCAGCGTAGAGATCAAACGAAGAATTACTCTTGCCAATCGCTATTTCTTCGGGCTAAGAAGGCATTTGAGTAATAAAGCCCTCTCTCAAGGAACCAAGGAGACCTTATATAAGACCCTTATCATCCCGGTCCTGCTGTATGGGGCAGAAGCATGGACCCTGACAAAAAGGGATGAGAATCTACTTGGGTACTTTGAAAGGTTTCATAACCGGACAATGTCTAAAGCGGTCCCTAGACGCTCAATATTATTGTGTACAATATTATTGGCTATGCGCCCCAGACGGTTCAATATTTTATCCAATAATTTAGTTGACAGCTGATTCTAAAATAAATTTTCTTCATCCTTTTTTATATTTAACATTTTTACTTATTAAAATCACTCGCGGAGGTGTTTACTCTTCACACTTGAAAATTAAATAAACAAATATTGTGCAATTGTACCCACAGACGATCAATATTTTTGTATTGTGCAATAAATATCAAAAGGGTTTTGATTTTTTCCAATATATTGCACAACCTTGCAATATTATCCATAGACGGACAATAATATTGTGCAATACCAAATATTGCACAATAATATTGAGCGTCTAGGGACCGCTTAATAGCCACATACGGTAATGTGCAACAAGGTTCGCAGTATTCTCAAACGATTTCTGTAGAAGCTGTACATGGACGAGGAAGAGGAAGAATCAATTCCTTCCTCATCTTCTCTGTACAATGTACATGTACTGTTCTATCTAAAAGACGTAGGCTCCATTTAGGATCAGCGCATAGAATCGTAATGCGATCAATGAATGGGTAATTGGTCATAATTCACGTGATCTAAAGGAAAAAATCACCAGAATTTTATCAATAACATGTTGTCTATCCCAATTTATAATGTGCAGTACTGTCTCTCGTCATCAATCGGAAATGAATATCAAATTACAATAAATAGGAGAATTGATAATAAAGCCATTAGCCTTTTATGATTTTATTATATCTAAGGACGATAACTCGTGCAAAATTGCGTTAAACTCTATTGTTACGGGAAGTTGAGCAAATCACAATTCGACCAACTTTTCATTTTCATATCTTTAGACTATCAGAAGTTGAACAACTCAACTTCGAGCGTATAAAATACAATTTCAGAAGTTGAAAATATGCAAAAATCCCAAGCTGTGTTCAACTTCGACTGAATAAAATCGGTCAAATGTGTCAAAAAAATGTTTTCCAGTATCCTAGTATCGAAGTAAAAAGCTCCAGTTTCCCCAATACTTAAAATAGATAATTGCAGCTCTATCTTTTGAATCATAGGCTGTACAGGGAGATATTTGTTCTTAACTGAAAATTGCCAAAGAAATTAAAAACTAATTGCCAGTTTTTATGAGCTGTGCCACCACAGTTCGACATTCATTAAAAACTGATTGGCTTCTGGAATGAATGAAATTAGAATATTGTGAGCTCCCTTATGTGAAAATGACACAATCTTATTTTATTAGATACAATTTTCTTCCTTCGCCCCAGATGTGATCCTTATTAGAGCCTAAAATGTAATGACATTAATTTTTTTTTATTTTAAACCTCACTCGAAAATTAATTACATGCCCTTCACATTAAGACTCGCAGTTGTTGCATGTTGATCCCAAAGGTAACCTTCAGATTGTTACTTCCGAATCAATCTATTTCATCCTCATTCTACATGTGCACCTCTCATCCTATACAATATAATTTCCGTTCCCTCCGAAAAAAACCAACACCCGATGGAAATAAATGCATTCTAAATTAATTCGAAAACAAGAATTCAAAATTTCCCATGACCTCATTTGCTTTAAGCATTCCTGTGGGAATTCTTCAATTTGTCTTCTTTTTTTTTTTCTTAAAATCTTTTTTCTTCTTTATCCTTGCAGCTCATCCTCGCTAAATCAAATATATCTACACAAAAGTACCGAGGAACAAAAACAAATCAGGAGCATCGAACAGGTTGCTGGCGGAGTAGACTATCCTAAAGTATTTCTCACGAGAAATAAACGATGATGAAAAGGCCGAGTTCGTTGTCCTCGAAAATATACAAACAAACAAAAATCGAACAAGAGGAATTCAAAAACGCACAATTATTCTAATACCTACCAGAACCAGGATGCAACGCAACAGGATGCAATGTTTGTGTCACACAGAACTATTTCTAAATTTGGCCAATGGCATTTTATGTACCTATACACCATCAGCGAAACAGCGAGCGAGGCAATTCCAAATTTGTCCTTTTCACAGCGCGGTTTATAGACTTCCGAGTTCCGTGCGAATGAAGGTGCTCTGAATTCCACAGCAGCCCAACATGGTTTCAAAACGAAAAACAAAATTCAAAGCAAAAAAAAACTGAATTCAATGCGCCTGCAGGTGCATCGGATTCCTTTTGTGAATTTATTCACTTGCGTGTTGGCTCCCACAAGCCTTCAACTTGCTGCTCTGTTCATTCGATGTGTGCAGTCCGTCCGGACTGTAAAGTCTGAAGTCTGAACGAACCATCTATCCCCGGGAAATCATTACAGGTTGGCGATTCCTTTGCGATCAATGATCGTGAGACAAAAATAAATATTCGAATACAAATTCAGACAGACAGACAGTTAGACAGGTACACCAATGGGGTTGGGCCCACCATCGCATCATCATACAGGAAGACTCGAGTCGTAGCGGAGTGTATGTGGGACCTGATGCGTAGGCAGGCAGGTAGAGGTGGTTTTTGGCTGTGGATTCGATTCGGATTTGGATGCTTTTTTTTGTTTACTATAAATATACGATCCCTATATGCAGATCATCGTGATCATCGTCGTCGCTCAATGATAATCATGATCATGAATACGATTTTGGGATTTTTTAATCTGCGTTTTGTATTCATTCGGGTTATCATTTCCTTTTTCGGGAGAACTCTCCAAAACAAAAAACTGAATCTTTCAGGAGGCCTTATAACGACGACGACGAAAACGACAACATCAGCGTATGCTTTGACTCATTGAGATTTTGGATCATATCGGATCAAAGAAATAAAAATTAAAAAAAACTGTAAAGGAACATGTGTGGTGGTGCTTGGGATGGGACACACCTACCCGAGGGTTTTGTCGCATCTCATATGGAGCGGATGCTCTGGCCTGAAGATGAGGTGCTTCTTATAAGCCCATAAATGCGATGTAAACGATGAACGATGAGGAGAAAATGTTTCTCTTTATAAAAGGAGAAGAGGACAAAAGCCTTTTATAAAGACGTATCCGGTAATGTGACCTAGCACCTCAAAGGAACTAAGGTGTGTTTCATGTTATATAAATATGTATATGGAGGCTTCAATGGGGTTTTGAATACACATGTTTTTTATTTTTCTTCTTTAGTGAGGTGCATTTGCTTTATATGTATGAATGTGCATATGGAATTGGAAACAAAGCGAACGGAGAGAGTTTAAGAAGCTGTGACACTTTTTTGGTAAGAAAACAACGTATATCAGAAAACTTTGGAGGGAGATAATGGCTTAGGTGCAACATTTTTGCACGTTAAAATGTTAAAACATTTGCAAAATATTATATGTAAGTATAAACGTCACGTCAACTTATTTAAATTTTGAATCAGAATCCTCGCTGAATTTCGTAATCCATGAAGTCAATTTGTGTACCAAAAACATCGGGTTCAAACAAAGAACAGCAGTTGAATCGGAATCATCGGAAAATATTGAAATCGATGAATTTATGTTGGGGATTATGAATATTGGGCTCAAAAAAACAAAATCAACGAAACTTAACATCGAACCTGGACCTATGTTCTCTAACTCTCTCATCCAAAAGATCAGTTCGAGAAACGCTGAAAAATGGAACAAAACTCATGCATTTTGTTCCAGTTGCCATCGTTTCTCGACCGATTTTATGCATGCGAGAAGTTACAGAACATGGGTCCTGGATATTCACAATCACATTCCAATTTAGAATCGTTCCAAAATATACTAACCAACGAGTTCATTGGGCTAAAAAACTCTTCAACTGTAGCTGAAAGAAGTTTTAGACGAAATTTTAGTCGATTACGGTTAATCTACTTAGCTAATTATATTTGCATAGGTTTTAACTGCAGTTATTTTTTTTTTTATTGTAAGTGAGTTTTTGAAACCGCTAAGCCCGCTTGTTGCATCCTCAAAGTCGGTTAACGATCAAAACTCCTAGAAAGATTTGATAAATTCTCCCAGACTTTCAAATTCCATTCCAGAAGCATCCATATCAATACTGCCTTGCCCTCCTCCAGGACGATTTTACATGGACTGTACATTCTATAAGATTAATTAGCAGGTGTTATTATTTCAACATCTTTTTCTTGGGTAGACGGCCGGAGGGACTTTTAAAATAAGTCAGAGACTGACTAAGTGAGTTTATAGTGATAATTGATAAACATAACTCGACAGAAGTTCATCGCACATCTTTGGGTGGAACTGTAGAAGGTTGGACCCTTCAAAGATATGAGCGATCTTTGACGGTTTCAATGTTCCAAAATTGTTTACTCAGGCAGGCGGGATAAGTCAGCCTATAACTACAACATCTTATGGTTATAAAAACGAACCTTTAAGGCTGATTTCCAATGCCGCGTTGAGCGTCGCTTTGGCAGATTTTTCTTTCAGCGCGAAAGCTCACACATAGCAATTTATGCAAATTGTTTACAATGATGCGTTGGGTATTATGTTACGATTTGGCACCTATTAGCATGTACACAAACCAACGTAACATAAGCTTCCTCAACGCTAAAGTTGAAAAAAATCAACTTCAGCGTGCGTTTTGACAGTTAAACTAATAGTCGAATTCCTTTCAACAAAAAAATCAATTTATTCAGAAGAAAAAAATCGGTTTTTCTGGACAAATTCCTTTTATTGAAAGAAAAAAACGATTTTGTTTAAAAAATAATCGAATAGTTTGTTGAAAGGAATTCAAAATTAAAGTTATGTAGCTTCATTTTGATTTTCAGGTTCTCTTCAAGTCGTCTGTCATGTCGACGCGTTCGTAAAGCTTGTTAACGTATACGTAAGCGTCTCTAACGCGAACGCGCCATTGGAAATCAGCCTTCAAGGTGTAGGTTACAGTAGTAAAGCTCCTACAGAAGATCTATGAACCAAAATTATGCTTGATAAACTTTTAAATGCGCAAACAAATAGACTTTGTTATAAAAATAATGTCATATAACAATGTCACACTTCACTTTTGCCTCAAGCTGAAACTATGTACATATATGAATGACTTTGTCGGTATCTATCATATACTCAGAACAATATCGCACTTACTTTAAGAAGTAGCTTACATCTTTTTTTGTTGCTTCCTGTGTATTCTTACTCAAGTTATAGGTAGTTAGGATAAAAGATTTGCTTCAATTATTCTTCAGCGCATTTTGAAAATATAAAACAAATCTTTTCAAAACTAACGCACAGGTCCAACGTCCAATGGCATATGCCACCGTTTAACAAGAATTCAGGTATGTAGGTACTCAAAACTTCCAGTTGTGTATGTAAAAATAGATGAAGGTGACAGCGAAAGCTTCTATACTACTGACCACTTTCGAATTCCATGAAGTAGTATAACTGTTTCTTTAAATTGTGTGGAATTTTTTGATTGCTACATAATGAAAATAAATTTTAAAATTACAAACAATTCGTGACATACTGTAGATCATTCTGTGTCACGGATTAAATGTACCTGATTCATTGATGGATTCGGTTGTTTTATTTAGAATATCCAATAAAGTTTCCATTATCTTTGATATACCTGCCTAACAACGAATGACCGTAGTTCGTACATACCGTTAAAAGTTTTCTCTTTTTAAATTTGATTGAGTGCCTCCGCTTATTTTGGTTAAAATTGTTTTGACACAAAGTTAGGTAAAATTACAATTGTGTGATTGACACCCAAAAAAGTGCATTGTTCTAATTTCGTATACCTATATGTTTTGATATAAGTTGCATCTAGATCCAGATAGACCCATTTGTTTAAACGAATTGTGAATGTTTAGGTTTAACGCAAGGTTCCAGTTCCACTCGGGGGTCCGAAATACATTCCCATTCTATGGAAGCTCTTTATGTTCTGGTCATCCGAATTTTATCAGTCGTTTTTTTCTGGTAGTAGCCTGAGGCGTAATGGTTAGTGCGTTGGACTGTCACGCCAGAGGTCTGGGTTCGATTCCTAGCTTCTGCCACCTAGAAAACCAAAAATGTTTTTAGGGCTATTGCCTCTTGTGAGGAAGTGTTAAATCCTGCAAGCGTATGTCCTGTCACAGAAAAGTGCTGCTCACCAGCCGTTCGGATTCGGCAATAATAAGTCTTATTTGTTGTTCTTTCTGTGTGCGAAATTTCGAAATTGTTGTTGCACCAATGTATTTTGAGGCGCCTTAAAGTTTATAATCTAAACACGATGGCTCTCACCAGTCCGTAATCAATTTTCCCAATATAAAAAGGGTCTGTGGTCTTAAAGCTTAGAAATCTTAAGGTCTGCGTCTGATTGCAAAATTAAATTTTTGTAAGTTCACATTTATCTATTTAGTTCAGTTCACGTTATCTGGATCAGATTTACTGAACAAGAACGAAAATCTTAACAAGGCAAAAAGATGAAGAAGAATTTTGCTGTGAGATTGAGCTTAGATTTCTGAGATTGATTAGATTTGAGAAACCAGAACTTTTACCAAATTGGTAGAATGTTAAAGTTTATGTAAACTCAAAACTTCAATTTACTAAAGTTAAGTATTAATACCTTGAAAAATTGATAAAGATAAGTTCAAAATGGTTTTTTTTTCTGGTTGCAATGGCCTTTCAATTTATGCCATATTGACATTTCAAAGTCATAGAATTCATTCAACACCACAAACACATCTTTTTTTTTTATTATTTATTTTGTGACAGTTCGTTTAACGGTAGATACTGAAAACATTCCACAACTAAAATACACTCACAAAAATCCTGAATGTCTAAATTTTTTCATAAAAATTCATCTGCTGAACCTGTCGTTTGCACTCACCTGATACTTGTAGCTGAGCTGTCATTTTGACAAATACCTCGCAGACAGAACAACTCAACCAATTATAAGGAATAAAAATATACTCAAGCTCATAATCAAGGCCATTGCTACTGGTTTTGGCCTGGTGAAGCTGCTGCTGGCTCAAAACGCGCGCTTAAAATCTCTTGAAGATGAGAAGCCAACAACAGATCGAAGCTGAAGTGCACAGATTAATGATGAAGATGATGCGAGGGAATCATCAGAGAGAGCCGCTTCTTTAAACTAGCGCAATTCACAGCACCGTGTGGCGCACTCTTGTGGCACACTCCAGTCCTGGGATCTCTATGAAAAGTTTGATGTTGAATCTAGTCCCGCAAGCAACATATGCTTTATGTCAAAATGTGAGACACTGAGACACAATGATGAGGATGCCTTGAGAGTTGGACTTGGAGATTATAATAACGATGAAAATGACGATGACGATGACGGAACCGAAACCGAGCGCTTGTCTTAATTAGAATTTATATTGGTAATTGGAGTGCAAAATAGTTCAGGTGAAATTTATTATTATTATTAATTCTATAGGTATGCTTGGCGAATGACACGTGATGACGACCGACACGATGGTGATGTTGAGGTTAGGTGACTTGGCAAATTATCCGCATTTGGAACTTGGTCAAATGTGATGCGTGGTGATGTGTGGTTTTATGTTTTCTTCATCTTAGTGGGGTCTCCACTTGAATCGTCCGTCATCAAAGTCGTCATTTCTCTGGTCCAGCCGTCCCATGATGTCTATTTGAGTGATCAAGTAGTTCAAAAGGAAAGTGCGCACTTGGTGAAGAGGATTGTTTATTTGCTTGGATTTGGATGGTAGATTGGTTGGTTAGTTGGCGGACTCTGTTCGCTGAAGTGTATAATGTTCTGTTATATGGAGAAAGTGGTACACATATGTACATAGCTTAGAGTTCCTTTTGAGCGAATATTGTTGATGGCATTGTTAGGTTGTGGTCAATTGAAAATATTGCATTATTTACGCTCCAATGGGTCTGGGAAATGTTTCCTTCCATAATGGGAGTACGTTTTCAAATCCCAATTTCATGTATTTGAAAAAAAACAGGATGTAATAACATCAACCTCTTAACGTGTGTGAAAAGAGCATAAAGAAAGTTTTAATTTCGTTAAAAACTGAAATCTAGATTTTTGTCAACCGCGATAGTTAGATGAACAAAATCAAAGTAATCTTCTTTTATTGCAGAGAATTAAGTATAGGAACACATTTTTGCTGTATCTAACTAAAGAATAAGTACTATCTGTTCTGTTAAGTTACTTCACAAAATGGGTGGAAAATTCCTTTAAAACATTAAATTTACTGTTGCATGCAAACTTAAACTAGGTTTAACCTAAAAACTAAAATTGGTATAGAATGTGTAATGATTTTAGACCAATTTTAAAGAATTTATGTGTGCTTATGAGAGCAAATCTGTCAGATGTTGGCACAGTCAAGTGGTTATTGCTTCAAAGAATGGTCCTTTTTAATATAAACCATAGAAAAAGCCGCAACGCTTTCCAACAATATGATGAGTGGCTACTTTGATTCAATTTATATATTTTTTTGAAAGTGATTAGAGAAATACCTACCAATTTATAACAGGGCAGAGCCGTTCGTGCATCGGTTGGCATACTTTGGCCACCCAAAGTTTTCTTTAAGTCGCGCAAAGCACGGTATTAAATGATGGCAATCTGTTTTAATTGCTATTAATTGGCATTTTTTATTCATGTTCTTTATTATAAAGATGCAGGCTACAATATTTTAAAAAGATTACTAGCTGACCCGGTGGACATCGTTCTACCTATAATTGATTAAATTATTAATGTTCCTTTCGAAAGTCGAGCAAGCTCCAATTATTATCACGACTTTTCCGGTCTAATCTGGGTCAATACAAATCCAACAAAAAAATCTCCATCCAATTTGGATGATGTTCAGCCGAGTTATGCGCGTAGGAAAGGAACACAAAAAGGATCATTTTATATATGTACATAGAAAATTTAACAATTTTTTTTTAATTTAGGAAAATATCGCAAAAGCAATGCTAGGGTACAAATGATAGAAACAAAGTTCTGTGTATTTTTTTTATATTAAACCAAATTGATTCACAAAATTCAATTTGTTTTAAGTGCAAATAAATTTATTCGGCTTTAATAGTTTTCAATAATGATACTTGATTCAACAATAAAGAGATCTTATGGGACTGTTGACATCAGCATTAATTTGAGAACATTTTGTTCCATCGTTAAGAGATGGGTGTGAAAAGCTCTCTCCCAGCTATTCCTGTTTTCCGTGGAAAACTCTTGCTAAAACAGGTCTACTTATCATAGTTTTCAGACAATTGATTTAACTTTCTAAGGGTCTTTTTGGAAAATTATTAAAATTTGAACATTTCGAGCGGACAAGTCCTGGAGGCTTGTTTTTTTATTTAATTTTTTGGGTCAACAATTTTAGTTTTTGTGTTTGTTAATTTTTGTGTATCCAAAATTCTTACAAAAGCTATATCCCATTTTTGTAGTTGTTTCGACTTTTGGGGCTCTTTGAGCTGCCTTTTTAAAAATTTAATGTTCAACAACTATTACCCTCATTAACAATTCTTTGAAAAATCTTGAAAATTTCACAAGGTTCTTCGACCCTAATATCAATACTCAGTAGTCCATATACCATCAGTCTATCACCATCGCTTCCTTTGTTAAAGCTTGCGATAACTGTGAAAACAGGGTTAATTTGGTGCAGATAAATAAAATCATCAGTACATTTGGTATGTTTTTAACGGCAGCGGCGCACAGTGGAACGATCAGTACAAAATTCTGGTCATTTGTTTACTTTTTTTTTGTTTGGATATTAAAAATATTTTGTTTTGTGATGTCTTGAAAACTGTCCCTTCTTTCATAAACAAGAACATTTTCTTCTGTAAACTTAACGGTTTTAATGGCTCAAGTCTAGACTTTTTATGCGTAACCGAACAAATGTGATATGAGACATAAATTAAAGTTCGTTTTTTTTATTCAATTTTCAAGATATCTCTGTAAATCAAATTATGTTGGTTGGAGAATGATTAAAGCTACTTGGAAACATCAAAAACCCAATTAAATTTAAAATGTTTAAATTTGAAAACACCCCTTTTTGTACATGTTCTTAAAAACATAATATTGTTAACTTTCGGTAAGCTTTTAAAAAAATGCTTACATATGCCTGCTTTCTAGTTTACTTTAACGGAATTTTATGCTTTTTCTAAGATTGGATCCGACCTGATCCGACCCCGCTTTCCTATCAGTTTTAAAAAAAAGTACTACCTATTATTACATTTTGGAATGCTAATTGGTATTACATATTTTTTTTTTCTATACTGGCAAAAAAGATTGCATTTTTGTATAAGAAACACGGTTTTTTTTTAATAAAACACTAATCAATTTTACAGAAAACCCATGTTTTTCTACATAAATAGCTTTCTAAGCTAGAAAGTAAAGTATTGAAAAAATGGTTTTCAAAAATGTTCGTAAATATTTGATTATATTCTTTCAGATTATTTATAAAAATTTTGTCCAAAAAGAGCTCGAAACCGGAACCATTAAGAGTTCATAATAAATAAACATTTGTACACTGTACATAGGTATTATAATATATATGTAGATATTACAAAATAAAGAATTCTTTTTGTAATTGAAAAATTTGTTTTTCATTTTTAAGGAAATCCATAATTTTCTGTGTTACGGAATTATTAATTTATTAAGTAACTATGAACATATGCATATAAAAATAATTACAGTTCATTTAACTTAATCACTCGATGCGTTCCCCTTTAATTTAAGGATAGCAAAATTATTATTTGTAGTAACTTTATTTTTAATTTTTCTATTTGGAATTAAAATAATGTTATATTTTTTAACTCTTGTCTATATATACACATATTTATTCCTTAACTTATCTTTTGTTTATAAAAAAAATCTCTCAGAGTAACAGTAATCCTTACCATTTGGTCAGATTTTCAAAACGGTACTTAGTATTTTATTAATCTGGAACATATTACAAACTAAATGGCGAAAAAATCATCAAAATCCACCCATTAATTCAAAAGTTACAGCGCTACGTCCACTTTTTCTGCTTTTCGTTCCACTGTGCGGCGCGGCGCGGCGCGGCGCGGCGGTCTTCTCATTGGGGTACTTCTTCATTTTTACCCGTTGCATTACTAAGTCCGTTTCCATCTCTATATTTATAGATACAAGTAACAATATGCTCCTTTATCAATACCTTAACTCATATAGGCCCTAATAGTACAGAAAAGATAGTCTTCATGAGGGCTTTTACGGAATATATTTTCCAGAACAATTTCCATTTTTTCCCATAAAACTTGTCGATAATCTACAGTTTAATACCTTTTTTTGTCTCATTCCTTTACGAACACCCTCTGACAACAAGTTCTTACTCATTAGTTCATGATGTTACTCTCAAAATCTCAACTGGCAGTAGTAAATTCCTTTGATTATAATTATCTCATATTTCAAATTCAGGATAACAGGACATACCACATTTATTTTATAGATTTGAAAACCATTAAAACTATTTACTTTTTCACAACCTGTCTTAACTTCACTTAATCAATATTAAACGTCCATTTAACCGTTTCCACAATAACTAGATGCACCTTATAGCTTCAAATTTTCCATTCAATTTAATTTATTAACCATCACTTTAGAACCGCGACGTCATCTTATCAACCGCACATTTAACCCCTTATACATATATTATAATGTATAAAAATATACGAACAACCTATTCAACATCTCGATCAATGCGACGACAAATCGCTTTATCTCAACCACTTTAAAGCTACACACGATCAATCATAACCTCTATTGGCATTCGGTAGCACATTAAAAATCCAAATGATAGAGTACGATGACTTTTCCATGTGAAGCGATAACCACTGCAATTTTGAAGCCCCGCATACATAATAATATTATAATAACCACCTTTTCAACGCTTGCTTTACGTATCTCAGGCATGTTGTAGACTGTTAGTGGTGCTAGAAATCCTGCTTTTATTTGAACTGGCAGAGAAAAAAAAAGCCGCCAACATCTTGTCTAACTCCATCTAAGTATTGACCATTAATTATAAATCGGAGGAAACAATTTTTTGGTCGCAAAAATTTGTCACAATTTTTGTCATGAGCCATTGCGTGTCAATAATAATGGCTTAAGCACTTTGGCTGTGTCATAAATTTTTGTATGGCAACATTGTTTTATAAAAACATTTAAAATTATGAACGAATCAACTGCAGAGAGAGGGGCATTACCTGCCAGGTAATACCTGGAACACCGCACTTCCTAAGGAGCATTATTTGCGCTAAGGTACTGCTTAGACTGGCTTTAAAAAATCAATCTTTCAAGAGAATTTCACCAGGGACGTAGAGGGAGTGTCTTCTACTATGCACCCAAGTCCCAGGTCCATTTGTTTGTGAGTATAATGCCGAAAACAGATGTGCAGCTTTTTCTAATGCAGCGAAAATAAATTTACTCAGGTTCTTATGAGAGCTGACATATTCCAGGCTCTGCATGCAGCCTTTGCTGCACGATATCTCTATTTCTAATTTCGCTGCATGGGAAAAAGCTGCACATCAGTTTTGGGCTTAAGATCATAGATAGCCCTATTTTGAATTCAATAAAAAAAAAGTGATTTATATTTTTAGCTTTAGCATAGAGAAGAGAAATATTCCTCTTGTATGTGCTCAAGTAGGTTAATTTTTTAGAATTCTTTGTTTAGTTTGTTTTTGCTTTTCATTTCATAAAATATGGGTATAATTTCAGAAAAAAAAAATTTAGAAAAATATTTCAAAATATGTATGTTAAGTCATTTGTTTAAAATTTTCTTACTGGGGAATTATCGATATACATACATATATATGTACATGTATGTATACTCCTCCAAATAAAGTTCCAAAGCAACTTTCAGTTTTTTAAATAATTTTTTTTTGTTTTAGCCCGATCGCCAAGATCCACCCCTGGAGTAATTGGCATTTGTTTCAATTCGGTTATAGGGGTAATATTATTTTCGATTGTAATTGTAGGTGCGTGAATTATTATCTTGTTTCTTGTAAATGTGTTCTTGAAATGTTCTCATCTTCTCGATTGTATTAAATTCTAAATTTTGTATTTAATTATATAATATAATGTATTATCAAGCGTTTAAGAAATGCTTATTACCTGTAAAGTTTTCGGGTAAGGCATCATAGTACTTTCAGTTTCAGTACCCTCATTATTCATTATTTATGTTAGTTGCATTAACATTATGGAAATTTTCATTTTGTTTTTGAAAATTGGCACTTAAAACTGTTCTTCTGATCTTCTTAATTTGTATAATCTATAAATTTAATATGTTCGTATCTTTAAATTTAAAAATTAATTAAAATAGATTTTATTTATTTTCGCATCTCTTAGTTTGACTTTTACGTACAGTCAATCAAGGTTAGGTTAGGTTAGGAGGGGTGTGCCCAGCCCTGAGGCTTTTGCGTACACGGGGGCCTATTGGTCCATTGTGATCCCCCATGAACAGAGATAAAACCTAAACTATCGGTTGACATAGACTGGTTCATTTACGAACCAGCCTGTGTTTTCTATGTATTTCCTCATGTTTGCCATTGAGACCTACGCTAAATCGTCAAGTTTTCCCACAAACCTGTTTCCAAGGTAACGGAGGCGGTTTGTTTGGAGGTTTGGGCAGTCGCAGAGCAGGTGTTTAATGGTTTCTATTTTCTCAACATCCTGACAGCTCCTACAGAAATCGGGTGCGTATACACCCAATCTAGTGGCCATTATGCCGATGGCACAATGTCCCATCAGTACACCTCAGAGCTGTAAAAGACTGCAGTACTTTGGTAATGCAGTTAATAAAGTCGCAGTTAATTAACTTACTTATTGAATGTAAGTTAATACTGTAAATAAGTACTTTAACTGCGAAACAAGCAGTCAGCAGTCAGTACTAACATTCCGACTGTGCAGTTAAAAAAAAAATTTAATTAACTGTAAGTTAATTAACTGCAGTACTTTTCAACTGCTTTTAGTCTTTTTAGTCAGTGAAAAGTCTTTGTACTGCGATGATATTACTTTTAGTCAGCAAGTCTTTTAACTACAGTCAATTAACTGTAATTTTTTTTAACTTTTTTTTCTTTTAAATTTCTTTAATTTTTATTCCATCCTGTTTCTTTTAGTTAAAAGACTATAGAAACCGTAAAAGACTTACAGTTAATTGACTGTAGTTAAAAGACTTTGCTGACTAAAAGTTAAATCATCGCAGTACAAAGACTTTTTACTGACTAAAAAGACTAAAAGCAGTTAAAAAGTACTGCAGTTAATTAACTAAAAGTTAATTAACTTTTTTTTTTAACTGCACAGTCGGAATATTAGTACTGACTGCTGACTGCTCGATTTTAGTTAAAGTATTTTTGTAAGTTAAAAGACTTATTGAAATTAGTCTTTTTAGTCAATTAACTGCAGTACCCAAAAGACTGCAGTTTTTACAACTCTGGTACACCTATCAAGGTTCTAATATTCTTTTTACTCAGCGATAAGACATACTGAGTTTGCTTTTCATTAATTCTAGGCCATAAACTGTTAGAGATGGCGCAATCGTTCCTGGATATCTAGGAGTTATTGATTTGCTCTTTCGTTATTAGGTCTATCTTCTTTTTGATCACGCTTATCGGGATATCTGGTCCCGTGTCTAGTTGACCCTTTCCTTGCCAGTTCATCTGCTATGTCATTCCCTTCTACATTGCTATATCTTGGTTAGTGTTGCAAATATTGTTCAGTATGCTTCGACATTTAGCTACTGCCTTGGATCTTACGGTCTCACTGGATAGTGCTTTGATAGCAGCTTGGCTGTCCACAAAGATTGTGATCTCTGATGAGCTCAATTCATTCCTGTGGACAATTTCGGCTGCTTTTTCAATAGCATAAATCTCAGCCTGAAAGACACTACACTCATCTGGGAGTTTATATGATTCTATAATATTAAGAGCTTCACAAAACACTCCAGCTCCTGTTCCTTCTTCCATTTTTGACAGTCAATCAAACTCATATTCGTACAGCATGTAATATGCATTTCTTTTTGAATTACATTAAAGACCACAGCGAAATCCGAACTACTTATATTTGATTTGGAGCCAAAGGTCTGATAACCATTTATTATTACAGACCAAAAAAAATACCTTTCCTTGATAAAGAGAGGACATTTGTTAACAAAATTTCAAACACTCAGTTGAAAGAAGACAAATTCGTATTCGTACGAAAATTAACACTTTTTCAATATTTAGTCAAATATACCTTTTTTATGTGCCAAGGTAGTCTATTTAGCAAACATTTTGAAATGTACGAATATGAGTTTGATTGTGAATTGTCTGTTTCAGACAGCAACAAATCTTTTTTTAGGTTTTGCGAAGCTTTATTTGTATTTTTTAGACTTTCAGCCAATTATTTATGTAACTAAGACTAATCATTGGTTTTTCTGTTCTTAAAAAAGCCAAAATTTTAAACGCCGCACTTGTTTTATAACATTTTGTAATAACTGCAATGTTATGTTGCTACTTATCTTTGAAATACGGACTTTGAAAAGACAGAGTGGCTGATAACAAAAAAGAAAAAAAGAAATAGAGTAGTAAAGAATTCTTAGTAACACCCACCCTGTCGTGTTAAACTGTAGTTTGCAAAGACAAGTGAAAACCTATTAAAGCAGCCTAGGCTTGCCCTTGTCTTTGAAACACACAATTTGATAAATTATGATTGGCGTTACAAACTACCTAAGTAGCCTTTCGTATGCAGGAATGGAGGGGACCAGCAGTTTACTGCCGATTCCGAACGGCGCCCAAATTTCACCTTTCAAATAACAAATAATTTTTGAGGATGGTACATATAAAATTTTTTCGTGCTTACCTGTACATTTCTTTAAATCCATCCTCTAAGTATAACCTTGAAAACTACAAGAGGAATTTTCAAAATCGGACCGTCACAGTGGTTTTTGAGAAATGCATGCTCTGCTGCAACTTGTTGGCAAACGGCAAGACGCACAGGACTTCCACCTAATATTTTCTGTAATTTTGATCCAATTAAATTTGTCGGAAAATGCATGCGCTATCGCGCCTTGCTGGCAAAACGCTAGGACGATTTTGATTAAATAAACACAGTATCATTCTCGGACTTTCACCTACGATTTCCTGAAATTTAGAGTTCAATCGGTATGGTGGCTTTGGAGTCATTAAATCATATACAAAATAAGATACATTTTAGGAGCAGTCGTTAAGTTTTCTGAAATTATCAATTTTTCGTTCGGTAAAGTCGTACTCAAGTTATGGCGTTACCAAGGGAAAAAGAGGTTAATTTTTATATAAAGGGTGATTCGGATACGGTGAGCGTATAGGTTCCACTTTTTTCACCATAGCAGCTCTTTTTTTATCTGTCATGGCAAGGACTCTTCCGGTGTTTCTTAGGATTTTCGAACAGCAAGTTAACAGCCTTATTCTGGCAAACCTCACTGATGTCTCACAAGTCACAACAACCTCAGGTGAGGTAAGATTGATTTTGTGAGGGTTTCGTATTCTGGCATTACCCTCACAACTTGTGAGCCTCCTATGTATTTGAAGTATTTTATTCTTAGAAAACCACCTGAGTCTTTCTTATCACTAAAATAATTAAGGGTGCACCGGTAAAAGTCGCACCAAAGCTACTTACATACTTGAATTCAAATATTAAACAATTTTCGTTGTTTTGTTTCGAATTTTCGATGCTCTTGCTATTTAATGTCACATTTTGAAAAATCGGCTTTGGTCTAGTGGATTACACAATCCACAATTTCTCTTAGCGTGTTGTTAGTCGGCAGAAATGGAACGGACCGAAAATTTTCTTATCATGAAGTTATTGAAAGTTTTGTAACTTTATCGCAGGATCGCAACCGGCTTAATAATTCATGCACAATCGCTGGAAAGAAGCTAAACCTAGATAAATAAAATGAGAAACTATATTTTGAGTGAATTTCAAAAACATTTGAATGTCTTCAAAAGCTGAATCAATAAACTACTGAGCCATCTGATTTCTGAGCCTTCAAAAATGTGAACAAGGCCAATCTGGCCTTGATAAAATAAGACAGATTATAATAATATGGTATCAGCAAATGAAGAATGTTAGCAATCTTTTGCAGTAGTATAATCAATCGATCCAGCTTAATTGCAACTATGTATATAAATATTTTATATCCTCTTTACAAAGTTATTTTTAGGTAAATTTTGAAGTGTTTCCCCCTCATGACAACCCTGTTTTTAAAGTCATGAATATACCCTGACCCTGCTTTCTATTCAACACGGTTTCAGAATGATATGGGATTTGCCGCTTTCCGATAACAGAACGCTATCTGGGAATGGAGTCTAAGCTTGCTAACCTACCTGATCTTGCATGCAATTCCACATGCACTCAGGAATAATTTGTCCAGTGCGAACCAGCAGCATCACCACCATACACTGCACCACCATTGAAGTGTACCTACGGAAATCACGTCATTAGAGATCGTTCGTATGGATATTTTCCTCCCGCACACCGCATTATATTTCTTCGAACATAGATTGTGCGCACAGCTCCAAAAGCTGAACTGTGGCGGTATCAGTCGCATGAATAAATTAATAAGACCACACAATGTTGAACATGGTTTATTAATTCAATTTAGATAAATTAACTGCAGTCTCACTCTCTTGGTCACGGCAAGAGATGTGAGATGTGCTGCGTTGCGCATGGCTTTGGATTAGATATATCGAAGCAGCCAGACCATTATGGGAGAAGAGGGTGGAGCGTAGCGGCCTCAACTATAGACTGGGCTGGACGCTGGACACATTGCGTGTGTAGTAAATGTGGAGCTATTTGATTTCTATATAGCATGCGCCAGTGTCACTCGCAAATGGCAGATTTTCAAATAGGGAAATGTGCTCCTGTCCAATAAAAAAAGTGATTAAGCCGATAAAGCGCCAACGAAGGAATTCTATTTTTGTTTTTCTTCGAGAGTCTGGGTGGTAGAAATTTGTATGCATATTGAAAATTGGTTGGAATGGAAATTGAAGCTAGGGATTTCACTAAAGATAACCTTTGATATCATTTATGGTAATCGTGATTTATATTGAATTTTATTCGCAATTGATAGTATCTGTGGTGACTCAGTTGAGTTTGAATATATCGATTGACAGGTTTTTGCAATTTATGGAATTTGTGAAACAAAAGCTGAAAAGCCTTTTGTTAATTTAAATTGGGGATTCTTTCAAACAATTGAACTCATCAGTTGTTAAGTACAGTTCATCTTACATAATGGAGGCTAGCAATAATCTAAATTAAACTATTGGGAACCCAACCGACAAGATTAAATTCTTAATCAATAAAGTTAGAAGTTGTGAGATCGCCAGGACTTATTTGGTTTCCCAACAAAATATAGTCGGGTGATTCTAAATTTGCACAATCCTGAAAAAAATAACTCAAAATTGGCATTTTTTTTTTCAGACTTTAGCTTATTATTTTTTCCATTTTTCCATTTGGAAAAAATTAAATTTTGTTAATTTTCTTTAACTAACCCCATCATACTTTTCTATTCAACCAAAAAAAATCCTTTTTTTTTTTTTAAACTGATATCAAACTCGTATGGGCAGACAAAAATATGCCCTAAAAACAGTTTTAAGCGCTTATAATTATGCCCTTAAAAACTAATTATATGCCCTGAACAAGTAATTATATGCTCGAAAAAAAAAATGATTATATGCCCTAAAAACATGATCAATATTGCTTATACAAATATTTTGTATGCACCTAAGTTGTATTTATGTTTAAAAAATAAACTTAAAAGAACGACATAAATCTAAAAACAAAAAAAAAATACATAGTGTCCAAGTGAGATTGTCGAACAAAACGTCAATTTGCTTGGGATGGATAGTTTAAATTCATCTACATTGCTTTATTTAAGACATTAATAACATCAAAAATAAAAAAAAAAAATGTACACGAGTAAGTCCCACGAGCTTGCTCTCGTGGTTAACAAAAATGTTGGTACATTTTAACGAAAGTAATGTTAAAAAGTCAGAATTACTAGGAACATGATTTTTTTTTTCTAATTTTGGGTTAATATTTTCTAAATTTTCAAAATCTATACCTACCTATTGTTTAGGCCGTGTGCGAATGGGGTTAAAATCGAGTTTAATTTTATCCGAATAATTTTTGACACTAGTACCTACTGAGGTGAATCTGTGTGCGTAGAAACTTCAAAATTTAATTTCGGATAAAATTTAATCGAAATTTTAATTCACTTCACACACGGTCTTAAAACATTTAGAAGCACTCCAGCCTAAATTTCCGTAATACGAATTTTTTGGACATGCCCTGGTTAAGTTTTAATTTTTTGGTAATGCCTACCCTATAGATCTTTATTATTTATTGAATAAACATTTAAACATACTGAACAAATTATGATTTTTATGAAAAATATACAAAAATATGCGTTAAACGTAAATATACAAAAATATGCATTTTCAAAGAAACATGCAAAACTATGGCCAACAAATGGTGCTTAAAGACAGTAATTCTTATGAAACGGATCTGTAACCTAGTCTCGTGTTAGTAGTGTTGCTAGAAAAAAATATGCTCTGGCATATTTTTGGTTGTTCTGCATATTAAAAACCTATATCAATTTCAAGCAAGCTTTACTCCTGCTTGCACACTCAATTGCATCGCTGGCCTTTCTAAAAAGACCGCACTGTATTCTGTATCGAATGATAATAAATATAATTTTTATTTTCACTACCTACCTACCCCCATAATTATGTAGATGTACATTATATGCATATAGAAACAAAAATCCGGCAGAGCCTGTCCACTTTTGTAGAGTGTTTGCTTTGTCTGTTCATTTGCCTTCTTCTGAGTACTTGTAGTTTTTTTTTCTCGTTTTAAATATTCATTCAGGACCATTCTCCACTAAAGCTTGTCTGTTGACGACGAAGAACTTTACTTTATCTGCTTCTTTTGTGAATTTTGCGCTATCGTAAACAGCCCAAAATTCTGGTGGATATTTGCAGTTGACTGTAACATAATTTTCCTCAAACCATGCATTCAACTTTAATTCATCGTCATCAAAAATACTACGCAAACTACTACGAGAGACTTCGGAAGTAGGAACAAAAGCCAAACTCTTAATACGCACATGAAGTGCAAAGTATTCAGAGTTGCCAAACTTTCTTAATAAACTTTAAAAAAAATTAAGATGAAGTCATAGAAAAATAAAAATGTACATTCTTAATCTTATTGTTCTTTTTGCAGATTTCTCCTAAGTATTTTGCCAAAATGAAAAAGGCAGCCTTTGATATCAGCGGCGGAAAAGTGCGACTTTGCGGCGAAATAAATGGCCTTTTCAAAATCACATATAATGCAATTTAGCAATTGAATGCCAAAATTGCTGGCAACACTTTTAAGCTCTATAAATAAAATAAATAAATTTGGTGGCACAACGGCTCATGAAGAACCCAGGGCCTATAGTGACTTACAACTCTTAACCATTCCTGTGTGCGCGTCTGCAGGAATGGAGGGGACCTACAGTTTATTGCCGAATCCGACCGGCTAAGATGAGCGGAACTTTTCCATGACAAGAGATACTCTTGGAGGATTTGTCAATTCCTCGCAAGAGGCAGTTACCTGGAAAAAAACTTAAGGTGGAAGCGGCTGGCATTGAACCCAGACCTCTGACATGACAGTCCATCGCACTAACCATTGCGTTACGGACTACTACTCTACTCTACTCTGGCTTCTCTTCAATGTCGAGCAAATCTTTCTTTTAAGCTCTGTAAAGAAAAATTTGTAGAGAGCACGTGTTTTCCTACTCATAAGACAAAATACAAGAGGAACAGTTTGTCGTTCAACTCTTTCATGGATCAAAAACAATTGGCGCATTATTTTTGGAACCACATCAAATGTTCCATGTCCATCGATAATCCAGCAATCACTCTTTTCCAATAGCTTAAGTGAAGGCCTTGTTCCTAAAATAATTATATGCTCCTCCTCTAGCCATTGTTCAGACATATAAGTTCAAAGGCGTATCAATTTCTTGCCAGGTTTCTGGGTATTTTTTTCGCTTTGGTGTTTTTCCTTGCCCTTTTGATTTTAAATTTTTGGGCCTTTTTGGTGGAAGCGAGTACCGGCTATGTCCAGGAGTATTAGTAACAAATTGCTGCACTATTTGGATAGCTGACAGAGTTATTGTTTTTGCTAATGTTTTTAAAGTATTGTTTGAATGTTTGAACATGTTTCTCCACTGCGCGAGGCTCATGATTATGATTGCTTTACGATCACATGGTTATCTTCGTTCAATTTCGTCACTACCCGTCCCTTGCATTTATATTTAATTCGATTGGAACAAGCCGAGTTATAATTATTGCACTTATGTATTTTTTCCAAATAAATCAAAAATAAAAAAAAAAAATGTACACGAGTAAGTCCCACGAGCTTGCTCTCGTGGTTAACAAAAATGTTGGTACATTCACCGAAAAAAAAAACCTTGGTTGATTCAACAATGTTTCGTTGTTGACTGACAATGCGAAAAAAATTGTGATTTTTACAACATTCGTAGTGAAATCAACCAAGGCGGCGTGATCAAATCAACCAAGGTAGCATTGTTGATATTTTTATTTTTTAATGATCACAAAAATAGTGATATCAATCACGTTCGTAGTGATTTCAAACATGTTTTCATTGTAAAACGATAATGACATTGTTGATTTCATTGTTACTTAATCATGAACGTGATCAACAAAAAATTCCTAAAAAATTGTGAAATTGAATACGTTTATGATGAAACAACCAAGGTTTTCTTGTTTAAATCAACAAATCAGACGTTGTTGGTTGAGCATTTAAAACATGGTTATTCAATCACGTTCGTAGTTCATTTTAAATATTTTTTTTTGCAGCGAAAATTGTGAAATTGAACACGTTTGTGATGAATCAATCAAGGTTTTCATGTTTAAATCAACAAATCAGACGTTGTTGGTTGAGTATTTAAAACATTGTTATTCAATCACGTTTGTAGTTCATTTTAAATTTTTTTTTGCAGGGAAAATTATGAAACTGAACACGTTTGTGATCAAACAACCAAGGTTTTCATGTTTAAATCAACAAATCAGACGTTGTTAGTGGAGTATGCAAAACATAGTTATTCAATCACGTTCGTAGTTCATTTTAAATTTTTTTGTTTCGGGGAAAATTATGAAATTGAACACGTTTGTGATGGAACAACCATGGTTCTCATGCTTAAATCAACAATTCATACGTTGTTGGTTGAGCATTTAAAACATTGTTATTCAATCACGTTCGTAGTTCATTTTAAATTTTTTTTTGCCGGGAAAATTATGAAATTGATCACGTTTGTGATGAAACAACCAAGGTTTTCATGTTTAAATCAACAATTCAGACGTTGTTGGCTGAGTATTCAAAACATAGTTATTCAATCACGTTCGTAGTTCATTTTAAATTTTTTTGTTTCGGGGAAAATTATGAAATTGAACACGTTTGTGATGGAACAACCATGGTTCTCATGCTTAAATCAACAATTCATACGTTGTTGGTTGAGCATTTAAAACATTGTTATTCAATCACGTTCGTAGTTCATTTTAAATTTTTTTTTGCCGGGAAAATTATAAAATTGAACACGTTTGTGATGGAACAACCATGGTTCTCATGCTTAAATCAACAATTCATACGTTGTTGGTTGAGCATTTAAAACATAGTTATTCAATCACGTTCGTAGTTCATTTTAAATTTTTTTTGGTGCGGGGAAAATTATGAAATTGAACACGTTTGTGATGGAACAACCATGGTTCTCATGCTTAAATCAACAATTCATACGTTGTTGGTTGAGCATTTAAAACATAGTTATTCAATCACGTTCGTAGTTCATTTAAAATTTTTTTTGCCGGGAAAATTATGAAATTGATCACGTTTGTGATGAAACAACCAAGGTTTTCATGTTTAAATCAACAATTCAGACGTTGTTGGCTGAGTATTCAAAACATAGTTATTCAATCACGTTCGTAGTTCATTTTAAATTTTTTTTGGTGCGGGAAAAATTATGAAATTGAACACGTTTGTGATGAAACAACCAAGGTTTTTATGTTTAAATCAACAATTCAGACGTTGTTGGCTGAACATTTAAAACATAGTTATTCAATCACGTTCGTAGTTCATTTTAAATTTTTTTTGCCGGGAAAATTATGAAATTGAACACGTTTGTGATAAAACAACCAAGGTTTTCACGTTTAAATCAACAAATCTGACGTTGTTGGTTGAGTATTTAAAACATTGTTATTCAATCACGTTTGTAGTTCATCTTAATTTTTTTTTTCTTTTTTTGCAGGGAAAATTATGAAATTGAACACGTTTGTGATGAAACAACTATATGGTTTTCATGCTTAAAGGCTAAACTGCATTCAAAATATTTAGCAAAATGTAAAAAAAAAAAGTATTGTAAAAAATGAAAAAAATATGCCTAGAATTGAGTGTTTGGCCTGTGAAATCAATCTGAAATGACATATCAACCTTTGACACTTTGACTGCATATTTTAGTTTTTTAATTTTGTACAGTTTTTACAAAACGCTTTGAATGTATTTAAAACTTAAATCTTAAAATCTGACGTTGTTGATATTTGCATTTTAAATATATCTGAAAAAAGAAAAAATTATTTTATTTAATTTTGTATTTTTTAATTCAGTTGCGACAATCGCGTGACAACCTTACAAAAATTACCACTTATTCATAATTGAAAAGTGGTAATTTATTATTTTTATTGATTTTAATTATTAATTATTGATTTTTAAAATAATAGACAAATTATTATTAATAAACATCTAACGTCAGTCCAAAAATTGTTTAGCATGCAAATGTGTTTTTTGCAAATATCTCAAAAACGGTTTATGCTAGAGAAAAATTTTATTCCACAATCTTGTATTTGAGGCAATTAACCACAAAAACGGTTGAACCTTTTTTTCGTAGTATTAACCGTTAAAAAGTTACAGCAAATCGAATAGTCAAAAATCTGTTAAAAGGGGCAAAAGGTCATGAAAATTTTTTGTAACTTTTTAACGGTTAATGCTACGAAAACACAAAAAGGGTCATTTTTGTGGAAAATTGCCTCAGCTACAAGATTGCGTAATAAAGTTTTTCTATAGCAAAAACCGTCTTTGAGATATTTGCAAAAAAATCATTTTTATGCAGATGCAGAACATCCCAAAATTCGCTTCTTTTTTCCACTAAGCAAATTATGTCACGTCGTTTGCTAAAGTCCCCTTTCACACGAGGAGACTGAGTTGCCGGCAACAATCAGTTCATAGGCGAGAAGGTCAGGAAGAAAGGGGAGTAAACCAAATCTCCCCGGTCAACAAATTCAGGAGATTTTTTTGACGTTCCTCTTCACACTACGTTTGTGTGCGTTCAACCAATGTAGTTTGTCCCCTTTTACACGATTAGACTAGGGGATTTTCCTTTTAAACTACCTTGGTTGAACGCACGCAAACGTAGTGTGAAGAGAAACGTCAAAAAAATCTCTTGAATTTGTTGACCGGGGAGATTTTGTTTACCCCTCTTTCTTCCTGCCCTTCTCGCCCATGAACTAATTGTTGCCGACCATTCAGTCTCCTCGTGTGGAAGGGGACAAAGGAAAACAAGCAAAACTCCGGGTTTTTGTTTCTTGCGTGTGAAAGGTACAACAGATTGTTGAGGAGATTGAAAGAAAGCGTCAAAAAAAATCTCCGGCAACTAGTATCTTCGTGTGAAAGGGGAAAGGGAATTTTACTTATGAGGTAGAGCAAAAAAAATAACAGTACTACTACCTCTCTCACACATACGAAACGTCAAAAATCTCAAGGCCAAGCACTCATGTATAATTGAAAAGGGAGTTTTCTTCGAAAAGTTGCCTGTTCACACACATGGATTTTTCTGTCTCCATTGGTTTTTTTGTACACATGTTCATAATCCGAACATGATTCATATCCAGAATTGTCCATAAATTGTCATGTCACAACTACATGAATAGAATCGTTTTGTTTTGTACAAATTCTGAGTCTACAATTCTTTACTATGTATACAATGTAAGCAAACTGTAGGTTGCAAACAATTATTTATGAACCACAAAAATGTTGAAGTTGCGATAATTTAACTACGTTTAGGGTTAGTCAATCATAAACGTTGTCAAATGATCACGAACATTGTCGTGCTACAATGCAAATAATTATTAATCTACCACATAAATGTTCAAGTTGTATTATTTTAACAATGTTTATGGTTAGTCAAACATAAACGTTGTCAAATGATCACGAACATAGTCATTTTATAATAAACGTGATGAAATGACCAATATTTTTGTTAAGTGGACAACGTTTGTGGTCAATGGCATCGGTTTGATATTTTAAAATATTTAAGGTTATGTGTCAACTACGCAAGAAAAACGTAAGGCCCATCGCCCACTAGGCAACTTTTTGTTGCTTGCCCAAGCAACTTTTTGTTGTTCCGATCTAATTACATCAGCTTATATATGGGAGAGCACCCACTAGGCAACTTTTTGTTGCTCGCGGAACTTTTTTCCCAGCAACCTTTGGCAACTTTTTGTTGCTTACACGGTGGCTCCACGAGAAATATTTCATAGAATACTGTACCTATTGCATGCTATGAAAATTGCTAATGGAGGCTACTAATAGTATTCTACAAACAAATTTCTTGCCATATTTATATTGCTTTGCTCATAGAAAGCTATGAATAGTACATATTCTATGAAAAAGCAATTTTCCCTTTGACATTTGTGGGGTTGTTTCATTCTTTTGTTTTGAGTTTTTTCGAATGTAATTAAATATTTGTAGGTGCTTAAAGGAATTTTTGGTCTTTTTCTTGTGGATTGAAGCAAAATTAACAATAAACTAATTTGTTTAATTGTTTTAACTTCATAACTTTATCCTGTGAAATTTTTGAGGCAAATGAAACAGTAGCTATGAAAATGCCCAACCAACATTTTATGGTATACTATCGCTCTTTCTTTTTATCAAAAGTGACAAATAGTAATCTATGAAATCTTTCTCGTGGAGCCACCTTGTTACTCTCTCCCACTAGGTAATTTCCAAGCAAATTTTTGGTATTTTCGTAGATTTTAACCCGAAAACCAAGTTTTATTTTCACACTTCACGAGTTTTGAACTGTCGCTGATCCCAAAAACAAGGTCAATTTAACATTACAGTTGAAAATACTGAAACCTAAAGTTGCTCGTAAATTGCCTAGTGAGCGAGGGCAAGCAACTCCGAGCAACTTTTAGTTGCGCAACTAAAAGTTGCTTAGTGTTCGATGGGCCTTAGACAACTAATGTGGTCGGCTATTACACGGTGCCTCTTGAAGCATGACTCTTTTCGGAATCTGATAAGTGCAAAGGTGGAATCTAATCTCTATTATATCCAGATAATAAAAAAAAGGTAACAAGAGTCAGCACAACAATAAAACTACACCTGATATAGAACCAAGATATGTAATGAAGTAAAAATCTGAACGTGTTGTATAACACGCCAACTTCCCAGGGCAAACAGATACCCAACATCTCAACCGCACCCATTTCACAAATTCGCTTCTTTTTTCCGCTGGGCAAATTATGTCATTTCTACCTCACTCACACAAACGAAACGTAAAAAATCTCATGGCCAAACTTTGAACAGCGTTCATGTCATATTGAACAAGGAGTTTTCTTCGAAAAGTTACCTGTTCACACATATGTCCCCTTTCACACAAGGCAACTGAGTTGCCGGCAACAATTAGTTCATTGGTGAGAAGGGTAGGAAGAAAGAGGGGTAAACGAAATCTCCCCGGTCAACAAATTCAGGAGACTTTTTTGACGTTTCTCTTCACACTACGTTTGTGTGCGTTCAACCAAGGTAATTTAAAAGGGACATACAGCAAGTCTCCTCCGATTTTGTATCTTCGTGTGAAAGGTACAAGAGATTGTTAAGGAGATTTAAAGAAAACGTCAAAAAAATCACCAGCAACTAGTATCTTCGTGTGAAAGGGGACTATGGATTTTCCGTCTCCATTGGTTTTTTTATAGACATGTTCATAATCCGACATGTTTTTTTTGTAGACATGTTCATAATCTGAACATGATTCATTTCCAGAGGAGGCAGTAAGTAATAAATTGTCAAGTCAAAACTGCATAAATAGAATCGTTTTGTTTTGTACAATCTATAAGTGCCGGTTTACATTGTATTTTTGACGGCGCATCCAGTGAGATGGGAAAATTTTATGTGAGTAAGAAAGAGAAGGGAAGATCCCACCCAAATCGGTGGAATCTATTCTTCTCTTTCTTACTCACCATAAAATCTACCCTATCACTGAATGCGCCGTTCATCAAAAATACAATGTAAACAGGCACTAATTCTTTACTATGCATACGATGTAAGCACACTGTAGGTCGCAATCAATTATTAACCACAAAATATTGAAGTTGCGATAATTTAACTACATTTAGGGTTAGTCAATCATAAACGTTGTCAAATGATCACGAACATTGTCGTGCTACAATGCAAATAATTATTAATCTACCACATAAATGTTCAAGTTGTATTATTTTAACAATGTTTATGGTTAGTCAAACATAAACGTTGTCAAATGATCACGAACATAGTCATTTTATAATAAACGTGATGAAATGACCAATATTTTTGTTAAGTGGACAACGTTTGTGGTCAATGGCGTCGGTTTGATATTTTAAAATATTTAAGGTCGTGTGTCAACTACTCAAAAAAAATCGACACCTTATTTGATGAGAACGATTATGAACCTTTACCTTTGAATGTAACAGATAGCAAAATCCGCGAGACCTACGTCGGTCAGTCTTTCATCAGTTTCAGTAGTTGTTAGTAAATGCCAGCTTTGAAAGAAAGAAAACAAGAAATACTTTAGTCATGTACCACGCAGAGTGCGATGGCCATTACCAAAAAGCCATTTCAAAAAAATCAATCTGCCTTAAATATAGAATTCAAAAGTCGAGTCGTATCTTCACCCTGATCGTTCGTCTGTGTTAGTTTTCTCATTCTCTTTCATTTCATATTTTAGGTCTAGTTCACATGCGAAAAATAATATCCCGTGCGAAAATTCTCGCAAGCAATTGCACGTAAATTGTTTTGCACGCAAATAAATTATAGATTCAACCCTGTTTTTTCATTGGTGCAAAAGTTTATAAATATTGGTATTTGGCGCTTGCTACCCCATAATGAATACATTCATTTATGTGACCCAACAAATTTCTATCGAATTGAATGGATAATTGAAAATTGTTTATGATTGTGTATGAGGCATGTTTTAGCTGCTCGCAATTCAAATAAATTATGCCGTGATAAATCGCCATAATTTCTTTCATTATATTGCCATTAATGACCAAATCGTGTTAGGCCCATCGCCCATTAGGCAACTTTTAGTTGCTCGGAGTTGCCGGCAACAGAGAGCAACAAAAGTTACTTGCCATTGCCCACTAGGCAATTTCCGAGCAACTTTGTGGGACTAGACTTTGACTTTTGTCGCCATATTTTTTTGTGATGGCTGTTTTGCGGTTGTCTGGCTATGTATGATCGTAAGCTGGCAATACGAAATAAATTAATATTTATAATTATAAAATATTATATTATTTATTATTATAATGTGTAGGTACTCACATTGTTGAAAAAAAGGAAAGCACATTCCATTATCAGAAATTGGCCAAAATGACAGAGGGTAAAAAGGAAAAGCACGCCATTTTGGCATCCACAAAAGTTCCGCGAGCAACTCCGAGCAACAAAAAGTTGCGCAACTAAAAGTTGCATAGTGGGCGCTCTCCCATATAAGCTAATTTAATTGGATTGGGAGGAACAAAAAGTTGCTGGGGCTAGCAACAAAAAGTTGCCTAGTGGGCGATGGGCCTTAATGATCCAAAACCTGCCATTATTTTTGTCATAAAAATAATGACCAAGAGCAGATCTGGCATCATTTTGCAAATAATGGAAATTAAAAATAGAAAATGAACTGCTCATTTCTTGTCATTATAATGCCAGATCATCAGAACGCCATTATTTAATTTCGTGTAAATGAATTTCATTATGGTATTGATTTTATCCATTTGATCGTCACTTTTATGGCAAAAATAATGGCAATTTGTCACTCGTGTAAATGCGGCATTAGGTTATATGGTAGAGCCCTTATCAAACGAGGTAAACACTTGACATTATCGATCACGTTTGACAGTTTTGCTGACGACTATAATAGTGTGTATAGTACATTCTGTTTGATAATTTGTCAGGCAAACTCATAGACGGTGTTCACATTGGGCTTACTTCTCGGATTTTTTTTTGCGTCTATGTACATTTTCTCGTTCCCACTTTGAGGTGAGAAAGAGATGGTGGCAGGATTTTTTATATTTTTTAAAAAAATGTGGATTTTTTTGTCGTTTCCTTTGGTGACATTTGTTTCCTCAGTATTTAGTTCTTGTTTGGTACTTAAATACTATAGAATCGAAGTTTTTTCAATTGGAAAACTATTTTTTATTGAATTATCAATTTTGTGATTGAAAAAGTTCAAATTAATTCTCCAACGAGCAAAGATTTGTGTTTTGTTTTAATGACTGTTGAAAATCAGAGTGAATCGGTTGTGTAAATATTACTTTGTGTCTGAACATGAGCTGACTGACTTATGTCAAAAAAGATCGTAAATTTGAGTCCAATGTGAACACCGTCATAGTGCCTGTTTACATTCTATTTTTGATAAACGGCGCACCCAGTGAGATGGGTAGATTTTATGGTGAGTTAGAAAGAGAAGGCTAGATTCCACCCATTTGGGTGGCGCCGTTCATAACAATGTGAACAGGCATATACTCACAAATTTTTTTAATATTGAGTGACAATTAGCGAAGTGTCCGTCGTGTTCGATAATGTGTAAAACGCTTTAGACAACTAATGTGGTCGCGGCTATACACGGTGTCTCTTGAGGCATGACTCTTTTCTAAATCTGATGAGTGCAAAGGTGGAATCTGATTCTTTTCTCCTTTCTCGCTCAATAAATAAATTTGCATCTGCTAACCCGGCAAATTTTTTTGCTATGTTTTATACGCCAGGATAGCCAGATAATAAAACATCACCGTAAAAAAACGGTAACAAGAGAGTCAGCACAAAAATAAAACTACACCTGATAGAGAACCAAGATATGTAATGAAGTAAAAACCTGAACGTGTATAACACGCCAACTTCCCAGGGCATACAGATACCAAACATCCCAACCGCAGACCATTCAAAAATTCGCTTCTTTTTTTTGCTGGGCAAATTATGTCATTTCATTTGCTAAATTCGACCGATGAGTAAGCGCTTAATATACGATACATATCGTACCGATTATCGTAATCGCATGTGATGATTGTATCGTGTTTGAACACGAAGGTATCCGCTGTACCGAAATCCACGGTCGAGTGCCGAAGTTGCTATGATAATGCTACCGATATCGGATGAACTCAATTCTGTACGATGGGTTGTATCGTGTATAAAGCGCTTTAGAGCAAAAAAATATAACAAAATCATTTCAACAGTACTTCTACCTCACTCACACATACGAAACGTAAATAATCTCATGGCCAAACTTTGAATCGCATTCATGTTATATTGAAAAAGGAGTTTTCTTCGAAAAGTTGCTTGTTCGGACATGGATTTTTCTGTCTCCATTGATTTTTTTGTAGACATGTTCATCATCCGAACATGATTTATATCCAGAGAATAGAATCGTTTTGTTTTGTACAAATTCTGAATCTACAATTCTTTACTATGTATACAATGTAAGCAAACTGTAGGTTGCAAACAATTATTTATGAACCACAAAAATGTTGAAGTGGCGATAATTTAACTACGTTTAGGGTTAGTCAATCATAAACGTTGTCAAATGATCACGAACATTGTCGTGCTACAATGCAAATAATTATTAATCTACCACATAAATGTTCAAGTTGTATTATTTTAACAACGTTTATGATTAGTCAAACATAAACGTTGTCAAATGATCACGAACATAGTCATTTTATAATAAACGTGATGAAATGACCAATATTTTTGTTAAGTGGACAACGTTTGTGGTCAATGGCGTCGGTTTGAAATTTTAAAATATTTAAGGTCGTGTGTCAACTATGCAACAAAAACGTAAGCAAGTTAAATGACGAATGCAACAGAAAAAAAAATTGGCAAGAGTTAGTTCAGTCAATATTTTACCAGTTCCATTATTTTTGTGGTGACCAACATACACAAAACTTACTAGACCGTAACCACGGTCAAGACCCTTCCAAAAATTTACTCTACCTAGCGCAGAACTTGCCATGTTCCTAATTCTATGTTAGTACCCTCATATTCCGCCATTTCATACTTAAAGTCTACTTCAGACGTGAAAAATAAAATTCTTTGTGTAAAAACTCTCGCGTCAAAAAATAATCAAGGTTACCTAATTACCTACTATAACATGATTATTTGAAAAAATATATACACAGGCGGAAATTTTTTTGAAAACGCCATATATAATATATGGAGCTTTTCCAAAAATTGTCTTTGTCTATTCTCTTACTAATTTTGACAGCAAAAACAAAATAAAGTCAAATCCTGAAATGTAGAAAAATTTTCTACATTCCAGATTAGCTGCCAATTTTTATCTTACATTTCTGCTTTTTTTGCTAATTTCACTCTGAAGTTTGCAGGAAATTCAGAATACTATTTTCTTCGAAGTTTTCATTGTCTGTTTCACTAAAGCATATTAATAAAAAAATGCATAAAATAACAAAGAAGCACAATAATTCACCGAACTTTAATAATTCCTATTCTTTATCTTTATCTTTATCTTTAGGTGTCGTAATAAAAAAAACTGAATGTATAAAAATCTTCCACAAAATGTGCTTGCTTTCTTTACACGCCGACTCCACAGGACATACAGATGCCCAACATCCAAACAACAATCCAATCAATCGTTTTTCGCACTGGGCACTTTATGTCATGTCGTTAGTTTAGTTGATAAATTCCACTAATAAGTCAGAGCAAGAGAAATACACAAAAATTCCATTCAGTACTACTTCTACCTCTCTCATACACAAGGAACGTCAAATCTCATGGCCAAGCTTTGAACATAGCTCATGTCTTGTTCAAAAAGTATTTTTCGTAAACATGTTCATGACATGGGCATGGATTTTTGTGCCTCCATTGGATTTTTTGTAGACATGTTCTCAATCCTGACATCATTCATGTACAATGGAGGCGGCATGTTATAAATCGGAAATAATTTTTTTGCATGCAATAAAATATTTATTTTGATAATAAGAGTATTCATGAATCGAGATAAATTTCCGCTTCCAGAATTCCGCCACATGTTCGTATGACTTTTCGTAGGTTTCAAGTTTGTTTCTACAATTTCCGCATCTAATTGGTAAAACTAGTTTATCAAGCTGCACAAAAATTATTTCTCATACAAATTTTTACAGCCCTTTTCTGGTAAAAATATATATGTTCTTTCTAAGGTTTATCAGGATATACCGACGTGCATGAATACCCTTAATAATAACTATTTTTAAATTGTGGACGTGTAAACACCCCTTTATAAATCCGTGCCAGTTTACTGAACACGAACATTGTAATTCCATCACAAACGTAGTTGAATTCACAATTATTCCAGTATGGTCAACAACGTTCGTGATCAATAAGACGCGCTGTATCGATAACGGGATTTTTTTTGTGTAATGCGCATTCCAGTGAGCGTGCAAAGTTTTGAATTAAATTTCGGTATAGTCAGTTTGCAGAAGTAGTTCGTCGTTGTTGGGTCGTCGTCCGCGGCAAAAATAAAATAAAAAGTGAAAAAAAAAAACTAAAAGAAAAATCAAATAAATCAAAAAACTAAACAAATAAAACATTAAAAAAAAACTAAAAACGAAAGAGACAAATTATTTATGTTTCAGGTAAGTCATATTCTAAAATATATTTTTTTAATGGAATGCAGGGAATTGTTCTCAAATCCAAATCTTCTAACATATATATGTACATGCAAAGTAAGGATATAAGAAATAATATTTCTTCTATGAAAGTCAAATATAAATCGTGAGATATAACATAAAAATAAAACAAAAGTACCTGCATTCCACATTTTATTTTGTATCGCATAAAAAATCTACCCACATATCATATACATATATATATATATAACTTTTTAAACTACGTATCGAGTCTTATATTCGGTCTTTTTTAACAATTAAAAACTAAACGTTTGAAACAAAAATATCATAATCCCGAAATTTCGAAAAGAATCGAAGATTTTTTTCCACAAATAACTTTCTCCTCGCACGTGATCAGAGGGGGTGCTATAAAAGTGCTTGTACCGAACAAGAAAACCACCAGCTTAAAACACTGATCACTCTAATTTTCAAGTGCATCACTCAGCTCCTTATACGGAGCATGTGCAAGATTTTCGATTAGATTTCGTTTTACGCATATGTAGATATGCAAGCAATGTCTCGAAAGTTAAATTTTGTAAATCAAAAAGGTAAAAATTGACATGAGATGTTAACATAAGACCCAGAAGCCCAGGTAAAAGTGCATTTATAATTGTTGGTTCCAGACAATAATGTAAAAAGTTGAAAATCAGTATACTTACTTATACCATTTGAGCCGAAATTGGGAAAACGTGGTTATATAAGTAGCTCCCCCTTTTGGCCCAGGCAAAAATGTTATCGTACCACCCCCACGTGGCGTAAGTAAAAGCCTTTATATTGGTGGTTTATATCGAGATTCTCAATACAATCAGCTAAAGAAATGTATTTTAGAATTTTTATTTTAGATATTAATCAAAAAGTTGACTTTTTGCATTATTTTATAGACAATATTTAAAAAAATGTTATCGTACCAACCCCTTGTGGCTTAGGAGAAAACTTTATAAAGATGACGGTTAGATATCTAGATTCTAAATACAATTAGCTAAAGAAATGCATTTTTAAGTTTTAATTTCAGATACTATTCCAAAAGTTAACTTTTTGAATGAGTGTATAGACAAAATTCTAAAAAAGGTTTTCGTACCACCCCCTTGTGGCTTAAGTAAAAAGTTTACAAGGATGATGTTTTATCATCTAGATTTAAAATAGAATTAGACACATAAATGCATTTTTGAATTTTAATTTCAGATACTATTCCAAAAGCTAACTTTTTGAATGAGTGTATAGACAAAATTCTAAAAAAGGTTTTCGTACCACCCCCTTGTGGCTTAAGCAAAAAGTTTACAAGGATGATGTTTTATTATCTAGATTTTAAATACAATTAGACCCACAAATGCATTTTTGAATTTTAATTTCAGATACTATTCCAAAAGTTCACTTTTTGAATGAGTGTATAGACAAAATTCTAAAAAAGGTTTTCGTACCACCCCCTTGTGGCTTAAGCAAAAAGTTTACAAGGATGATGTTTTATTATCTAGATTTTAAATACAATTAGACACATAAATGCATTTTTGAATTTTAATTTCAGATACTATTCCAAAAGTTAACTTTTTGAATGAGTGTATAGACAAAATTCTAAAAAAGGTTTTCGTACCACCCCCTTGTGGCTTAAGTAAAAACTTTACAAGGATGATGTTTTACTATTTAAATTTTAAATACAATTAGACCCACAAATGCATTTTTAAGTTTTAATTTCAGATACTATTCCAAAAGTTAACTTTTTGAATGAGTGTATAGACAAAATTCTAAAAAAGGTTTTCGTACCACCCCCTTGTGGCTTAAGTAAAAAGTTTACAAGGATGATGTTTTATTATCTAGATTTTAAATACAATTAAACCCACAAATGCATTTTTAAGTTTTAATTTCAGATACTATTCCAAAAGTTAACTTTTTGAATGAGTGTATAGACAAAATTCTAAAAAAGGTTTTCGTACCACCCCCTTGTGGCTTAAGTGAAAAGTTTACAAGGATGATGTTTTACTATTTAGATTTTAAATACAATTAGACCCACAAATGCATTTTTAAGTTTTAATTTCAGATACTATTCCAAAAGTTAACTTTTTGAATGAGTGTATAGACAAAATTCTAAAAAAGGTTTTCGTACCACCCCCTTGTGGCTTAAGTAAAAAGTTTACAAGGATGATGTTTTGTCATCTAGATTTTAAATACAATTAGACACATAAATGCATTTTTGAATTTTAATTTCAGATACTATTCCAAAAGTTAACTTTTTGAATGAGTGTATAGACAAAATTCTAAAAAAGGTTTTCGTACCACCCCCTTGTGGCTTAAGTAAAAAGTTTACAAGGATGATGTTTTATTATCTAGATTTTAAATACAATTAGACCCACAAATGCATTTTTAAGTTTTAATTTCAGATACTATTCCAAAAGTTAACTTTTTGAATGAGTGTATAGACAAAATTCTAAAAAAGGTTTTCGTACCACCCCCTTGTGGCTTAAGTAAAAAGTTTACAAGGATGATGTTTTATTATCTAGATTTTAAATATAATTAGACACATAAATGCATTTTTGAATTTTAATTTCAGATACTATTCCAAAAGTTAACTTTTTGAATGAGTGTATAGACAAAATTCTAAAAAAGGTTTTCGTACCACCCCATTGTGGCTTAAGTAAAAAGTTTACAGGGATGATGTTTTATTATCTAGATTTTAAATACAATTAGACACATAAATGCATTTTTGAATTTTAATTTCAGATACTATTCCAAAAGTTAACTTTTTGAATGAGTGTATAGACAAAATTCTAAAAAATGTTTTCGTACCACCCCGTTGTGGCTTAAGTAAAAAGTTTACAAGGATGATGTTTTATTATCTAGATTTTAAATACAATTAGACACATAAATGCATTTTTGAATTTTAATTTCAGATACTATTCCAAAAGTTAACTTTTTGAATGAGTGTATAGACAAAATTCTAAAAAAGGTTTTCGTACCACCCCGTTGTGGCTTAAGTAAAAAGTTTACAAGGATGATGTTTTATTATCTAGATTTTAAATACAATTAGACACATAAATGCATTTTTGAATTTTAATTTCAGATACTATTCCAAAAGTTAACTTTTTGAATGAGTGTATAGACAAAATTCTAAAAAAGGTTTTCGTACCACCCCCTTGTGGCTTAAGTAAAAAGTTTACAAGGATGATGTTTTATTATCTAGATTTTAAATACAATTAAACCCACAAATGCATTTTTAAGTTTTAATTTCAGATACTATTCCAAAAGTTAACTTTTTGAATGAGTGTATAGACAAAATTCTAAAAAAGGTTTTCGTACCACCCCCTTGTGGCTTAAGTAAAAAGTTTACAAGGATGATGTTTTACTATTTAGATTTTAAATACAATTAGACCCACAAATGCATTTTTAAGTTTTAATTTCAGATACTATTCCAAAAGTTAACTTTTTGAATGAGTGTATAGACAAAATTCTAAAAAAGGTTTTCGTACCACCCCCTTGTGGCTTAAGTAAAAAGTTTACAAGGATGATGTTTTGTCATCTAGATTTTAAATACAATTACACACATAAATGCATTTTTGAATTTTAATTTCAGATACTATTCCAAAAGTTAACTTTTTGAATGAGTGTATAGACAAAATTCTAAAAAAGGTTTTCGTACCACCCCCTTGTGGCTTAAGTAAAAAGTTTACAAGGATGATGTTTTATTATCTAGATTTTAAATACAATTAGACCCACAAATGCATTTTTAAGTTTTAATTTCAGATACTATTCCAAAAGTTCACTTTTTGAATGAGTGTATAGACAATATTCGAAAAAAAGATTTTCGTACCATCCCCTTGTAGCTTAAGTAAAAAGTTTGCAAGGATGTTGTTTTATTATTTAGATTTTAAATACAATTAGACCCACGAATGCATTTTTAAGTTTTAATTTCAGATACTATTCCAAAAGTTCACTTTTTGAATGAGTGTATAGACAAAATTCTAAAAAAGGTTTTCGTACCACCCCCTTGTGGCTTAAGTAAAAAGTTTACAAGGATGATGTTTTATTATCTAGATTTTAAATATAATTAGACACATAAATGCATTTTTGAATTTTAATTTCAGATACTATTCCAAAAGTTAACTTTTTGAATGAGTGTATAGACAAAATTCTAAAAAAGGTTTTCGCACCACCCCATTGTGGCTTAAGTAAAAAGTTTACAGGGATGATGTTTTATTATCTAGATTTTAAATACAATTAGACACATAAATGCATTTTTGAATTTTAATTTCAGATACTATTCCAAAAGTTAACTTTTTGAATGAGTGTATAGACAAAATTCTAAAAAATGTTTTCGTACCACCCCGTTGTGGCTTAAGTAAAAAGTTTACAAGGATGATGTTTTATTATCTAGATTTTAAATATAATTAGACACATAAATGCATTTTTGAATTTTAATTTCAGATACTATTCCAAAAGTTAACTTTTTGAATGAGTGTATAGACAAAATTCTAAAAAAGGTTTTCGTACCACCCCGTTGTGGCTTAAGTAAAAAGTTTACAAGGATGATGTTTTATTATCTAGATTTTAAATACAATTAGACACATAAATGCATTTTTGAATTTTAATTTCAGATACTATTCCAAAAGTTAACTTTTTGAATGAGTGTATAGACAAAATTCTAAAAAAGGTTTTCGTACCACCCCGTTGTGGCTTAAGTAAAAAGTTTACAAGGATGATGTTTTATTATCTAGATTTTAAATACAATTAGACACATAAATGCATTTTTGAATTTTAATTTCAGATACTATTCCAAAAGTTAACTTTTTGAATGAGTGTATAGACAAAATTCTAAAAAAAGTTTTCGTACCACCCCGTTGTGGCTTAAGTAAAAAGTTTACAAGGATGATGTTTTATTATCTAGTTTTTAAATACAATTAGACACATAAATGCATTTTTGAATTTTAATTTCAGATACTATTCCAAAAGTTAACTTTTTGAATGAGTGTATAGACAAAATTCTAAAAAAGGTTTTCGTACCTCCACCTTGTGGCTTAGGTAAAAACTTTACGTTCATGTAAAAGCCTAAATCAACTGCTTCTCTAGCTACTTCGAGTACAGAAAATAAAAAAATTGAAAAAAAATGTCCCTATTGATAACCTAGCAGATGAATGTAAGAGTGTATCTGAAGATTAATGTATCTTTTTCTAGAAGAAAAAATATTGAAAATTTTTCTAGGTCCAAAAATGTTTCTAAGTCCTAAAATTTTTCTAAGTCTTTTTCCAGAGGGAAAAATATTGAAAAGTTTTTTAAGTCCAAACATTTTTCTAAGTCTTTTTCCCGAAGAAAAAATATTGAAAATTTTTCTAAGTCCAAAAATTTTTCAAAGTCCTAAATTTTTTCTAAGTCTTATTCCCGAAGAAAAAATATTGAAAATTTTTCTAAGTCTAAAAATTTTTCTAAGTCTTTTCCGATGAAAAAATATTGAAAATTTTTCTAAGTCTCTTTCCCGATGAAAAAATATTGAAAATTTTTCTAAGTCCAAAAATTTTTCTAAGTCTTTTTCCAGAGGGAAAAATATTGAAAAGTTTTCTAAGTCCTAAATTTTTTCTAAGTCTTTTTCCCGAAGAAAAAATATTGAAAATTTTTCTAAGTCTAAAAATTTTTCTAAGTCTTTTCCGATGAAAAAATATTGAAAATTTTTCTAAGTCTCTTTCCCGATGAAAAAATATTGAAAATTTTTCTAAGTCCAAAAATTTTTCTAAGTCTTTTTCCCGATGTAAAAATATTGAAAATTTTTTTAAGTCCAAAAATTTTTCTAAGTCTTTTTCCCGATGTAAAAATATTGAAAATTTTTTTAAGTCCAAAAATTTTTCAAGTCCTAACATTTTTCTAAGTCTTTTTCCCGAAGACAAAATATTTAAAATAAGTCTTTTCCGATGAAAATATATTGAAAATTTTTGTAAGTCTTTTTCCTGATGAAACAATATTGAAAATTTTTCTAAGTCCAAAAATTTTTCCAAGTCCTAAATTTTTTCCAAGTCTTTTTCCCGAAGAAAAAATATTGAAAATTTTTTTAAGTCTAAAAATTTTTCTAAGTCTTTTCCGATGAAAAAATATTGAAAATTTTTCTAAGTCTCTTTCCCGATGAAAAAATATTGAAAATTTTTCTAAGTCCAAAAATTTTTCCAAGTCCAAAATTTTTTCTAAGTCTTTTTCCCGAAGAAAAAATATTGAAAATTTTTCTAAGTCTAAAAATTTTTCTAAGTCTTTTCCGATGAAAAAATATTGAAAATTTTTCTAAGTCTCTTTCCCGATGAAAAAATATTGAAAATTTTTCTAAGTCCAAAAATTTTTCTAAGTCTTTTTCCCGATGTAAAAATATTGAAAATTTTTTTAAGTCCAAAAATTTTTCCAAGTCCTAAATTTTTTCTAAGTCTTTTTCCCGAAGAAAAAATATTGAAAATTTTTCTAAGTCTAAAAATTTTTCTAAATTTTTTAATACAAAGCGACATCCCGTGTAAAAAGCTCGGCATGTAAGGGGGGGCATGCTGCCCCCCTGCAACCCCCCTGCAACCCCCCTGCTTGGCCCACTATAGGATTTGGGGTATGTGCGAGGTTGGGTGTAGCAAAGTTTTTTTCGAAAAAATTTCTTTTCAAGCTGAAATTAAATAAGAAATTACCAAAACGCTGAAAAAAATCTAAAAAAAATTAAAAAAATCTAAATACACCCCAAAAAAACAATTTAAAAAGTCTTTTTCCCGATGTAAAAATATTGAAAATTTTTTTAAGTCCAAAAATTTTTCAAGTCCTAACATTTTTCTAAGTCTTTTTCCCGAAGACAAAATATTTAAAATAAGTCTTTTCCGATGAAAATATATTGAAAATTTTTGTAAGTCTTTTTCCCGATGAAACAATATTGAAAATTTTTCTAAGTCCAAAAATTTTTCCAAGTCCTAAATTTTTTCTAAGTCTTTTTCCCGAAGAAAAAATATTGAAAATTTTTCTAAGTCTAAAAATTTTTCTAAGTCTTTTCCGATGAAAAAATATTGAAAATTTTTCTAAGTCTCTTTCCCGATGAAAAAATATTGAAAATTTTTCTAAGTCCAAAAATTTTTCTAAGTCTTTTTCCCGATGTAAAAATATTGAAAATTTTTTTAAGTCCAAAAATTTTTCAAGTCCTAACATTTTTCTAAGTCTTTTTCCCGAAGACAAAATATTTAAAATTTTTCTAGGTCCAAAACGACTTTTGCAAAACTTAAAACTCGAACTAGTTTTCAAGCAAGCCTATAATATGAATTAATCAAATTGAGGGATTAGGTTCTTATTTGCCTTATTGTTAAGGATAATGCCTTCCATGAGTAATATTTTAATTGTTTTTTTTTCAATTTTTGTTTTTTAGATCCAGAAGACGTTTTGATAGTCAATCTTCTTCACGCCATTCTCCCCCCATCATCACGACAAGCAACAATCTCACCTGAAATCAAGAAAAGGAAATTTGTGAAGCCAACTATAAAAGATTCCCAACAATCTTTGATTGTTGAAGTAGCAGAGGCGAATAATTTCAACCCCATCATTGACCAAATTGCGACAAAGGTGAGGGAACAAGGTCAAAATTTACAGCCAATTGTTATGCATTGTAGCTTTGATAACACTTTTATCGTCTATTTTAATGAAGTAAAATACAAATTTGAACATTTATTGCGCGCATTGGATACTTGCTTCAAAACATTCTTTGTGCTTAACCTCAAGTATCCAATGTAGTGCAAATCTGTCTGGATTTTTATACAAAAATATTTTTATGAAATTGAAACCTCTGAAAGAGTATCACCAGATATACTTATTTTAATTGAATCATTAAAAACTTATAATGTATAAATGTCACTTATGCTTATTATCGTTAGCGGATGTAAAAGGGCTTATAATTCATTACAGAACAATACATTACTTTAACCAGACAAATGATTACCAATGTTTTAATTGTAAGCAAATTTACAATCTAAAAAGTTTCAGAAGACATTTTGAACGTTCATGTAAAAGTCTAAATCTTAGCGCAACTACTTCTATAGGTAATTCAAGTACAGAAAACATATCATTTGAACAAAATGTCCCAATTGATAACCTAGGAGATGAGTGTAAAACTACAACTGAAGAATGTAGTATCTTCAAAGTTATTGAATCTTCTGCAATAAGCTTTCTTTGTAACTTGTACGGAAACTCCAATTTGTCTCGTAAAATAGTTGAAGATATAATTTCAGATTTAACAGAAGTATTAAAACCTCATTAATGTTCTGTAAAAGAATAACTTGTAGTCTAGGAATCTCTCCGGAAATTACAAATATTCCAAAAAATGACACTTGCTGAAGGATTGTTCTTGTTTTTCTAAACTAAAAAACATTTCTTCATATAAAATTGATTTTAATGACGTAATAAGTTATAATTCTCTTACATTCCGCAAAATTTCTTACAAAACAAATGATTACATCAGTATCTCTAAAAATGTTTATAAAATTGAATGTTTAATTTTGTTGAAAAACATTCCATACATAATTTGTGAAAAAATTATAATTTCCAATTAAATTGATCATTTTAATTCATATGAAGTTTTAAAAGATACTCAAAATTACTTAATGTATGTTATAAATGAGTTTGATGGACCTCCTGTGTCTTTACTTTTAAACCCTTGTGGTAATAAATTTATATTCTTAAAATTTTTTTAGATAATTTAATTAAGCTTATTTTATTAAAAAAGAAGAATATATTTAAATAAAAAAAAAATCATTAAATTAAAAGAAAGAATTCTTTTTATTTGACCGTTTTACAGTTCACAGGTTAAAAAAGTATGTAAGTAAGTATATATGTACTACCGAAGAAGCAGCGGTGCAAAGCGATCCAACCATGCTTTGTTAACAACGAACGTAGTTAACGAACAACGAAAGTATTATAAATTGATCACGTACGTTGTTATTTAATCATGAAATGAACGTGGTCAAGCAACCACAATCATGGTTGGTGTATAACGAACGTGATTAAAGAACAACGGAGATATTATAAATTGATCACGTTCATTGTTATTTAATCATGAAATGAACGTGGTCAAGCAACCACAATCATGGTTGGTGTATAACGAACGTGGTTAAAGAACAACGGAAATATTATAAACTGATCACGTACGTTGTTATTTAATCATGAAATAAACGTGGTCAAGTAATCACAATCATTGTTGGTGCATAACGAACGTAGTTAAAGAACAACGGAAATATTATAAAGTGATCACGTACGTTGTTATTTAATCATGAAATGAACGTGGTCAAACAACCACAATCATTGTTGGTGCATAACGAACGTGGTTAAAGAACAACGGAAATATTATAAACTGATCACGTACGTTGTTATTTAATCATGAAATTAACGTGGTCAAGCAACCACAATTATGGTTGGTGTACAACGAACGTAGTTAAACAACAATTTAAGTGTGTTCCTTTGATCACGTTCATTATCATTTGACTATAAACGTAGTTCAAAAAAAATATTTTCCATCAACAATGTTCATGGTTAAAGAACTATGAATGCTGTTGATTAACAATGTTCATTATCATTTGACTATAAACGTAGTTCAAAAAAAATATTTTCCATCAACAATGTTCATGGTCAAAGAACTATGAATGCTGTTGATTAACAATGTTCATTATCATTTGACTATAAACGTAGTCCAAAAAAAATATTATCCATCAACAATGTTCATAGTTAAAGAACCATGAATGCTGTTGAATAACAATGTTTGTGATCAAAAATAAATTTTTCAGAAGTACAATGAGCGTGATCACTTGAATATGAAAATACTCAGTGTAACACGAAAATTGTTGGGTAACAATGACGCGTGATAAATCAAACACGAAATCAATCACGTTCGTTGTAAAGTTTTGATAAAAATATTGATCACGCGAGCGTTGTGAAATCAATCACGTTTCTTGGTTGACGCCAAATCAACCAAGAATATTGGTTGATTTCACCAAGGTTTTTTTTTCGGTGTTTTAACGAAAGTAATGTTAAAAAGTCAGAATTACTAGGAACATGATTTTTTTTTTCTAATTTTGGGTTAATATTTTCTAAATTTTCAAAATCTATACCTACCTATTGTTTAGGCCGTGTGCGAATGGGGTTAAAATCGAGTTTAATTTTATCCGAATAATTTTTGACACTAGTACCTACTGAGGTGAATCTGTGTGCGTAGAAACTTCAAAATTTAATTTCGGATAAAATTTAATCGAAATTTTAATTCACTTCACACACGGTCTTAAAACATTTAGAAGCACTCCAGCCTAAATTTCCGTAATACGAATTTTTTGGACATGCCCTGGTTAAGTTTTAATTTTTTGGTAATGCCTACCCTATAGATCTTTATTATTTATTGAATAAACATTTAAACATACTGAACAAATTATGATTTTTATGAAAAATATACAAAAATATGCGTTAAACGTAAATATACAAAAATATGCATTTTCAAAGAAACATGCAAAACTATGGCCAACAAATGGTGCTTAAAGACAGTAATTCTTATGAAACGGATCTGTAACCTAGTCTCGTGTTAGTAGTGTTGCTAGAAAAAAATATGCTCTGGCATATTTTTTGTCCTTCTGCATGTTACAAACCTATATCGATTTCAAGCAAGCTTTACTCCTGCTTGCACACTCAATTGCATCGCTGGCCTTTCTTATACATTCTTAATCTTATTGTTCTTTTTGCAGATTTCTCCTAAGTATTTTGCCAAAATGAAAAAGGCTGCCTTTGATATCAGTGGCAGAAAAGTGCGACTTTGCGGCGAAATAAATGGCCTTTTCAAAATCACATATAATGCATTTTAGCAATTGAATGCCAAAGTTGCTGGCAACACTTTTAAGCTCTATAGATAAAATAAATAAATTTGGTGGCACAACGGCTCATGCAGAACCCAGGGCCTAGTGACTTACAACTCTTAACCATTCCTGTGTGCGTGTCTGCAGGAATGGAGGGGACCTACAGTTTATTGCCGAATCCGACCGGCTAAGATGTGCGGCACTTTTCGATGACAAGAGATACTCTTGGAGGATTTGTCAATTCCTCGCAAGAGACAGTTACCCGGAAAAAAACTTAAGGTGGAAGCGGCTGGCATTCAACCCAGACCTCTGACATGACAGTCCATCGCCACTAACCATTACGTTACGGACTACTACTCTACTCTACTCTGGCTTCTCTTCAATGTCGAGTAAATCTTTCTTTTAAGCTCTGTAAAGAAAAATTTGTAGATAGCACGTGTTTTCCTGCTCATAAGACAAAATACAAGAGGAACAGTTTGTCGTTCAACTTTTCCATGGATCGAAAACAATTGGCGCATTATTTTTGGAACCACATCAAATGTTCCATGTCCATCCATAATCCAGCAATCACTCTTTTCCAATAGCTTAAGTGAAGGCCTTGTTCCTAAAATAATTATATGCTCCTCCTCTAGCCATTGTTCAGACAAAATGGACAATTCTCCTTCCAGAACATAATAAGTTCAAAGGAATATGAATTTCTTGCCAGGTTTCTGGGTATTTTTTTTTCGTTTTGGTGTTTTTCCTTCCCTTTTGATTTTAAATTTTTGGGCCTTTTTGGTGGAAGCGAGTACCGGCTATGTCCAGGAGTATTAGTAACAAATTGCTGCACTATTTGGATAGCTGGCAGAGTTATTGTTTTTGTTAATGTTTTTAAAGTATTGTTTGAACATGTTTGAACATGTTTCTCCACTGCGCGAGGCTCATGATTATGATTGCTTTACGATCACATGGTTATCTCCGTTCAATTTCGTCACTACCCGTCCCTTGCATTTATATTTAATTCGATTAGAACAAGCCCAGTTATAATTATTGCTCTTATGTATTTTTTCCAAATAAAAGAAATACCCGTCAATGCACAATTTATTTTTTCCCTAAATGGATTTAACAGCAGAAATATCCATTTTCTTCATAAGTGGTTACCAAAAGACAATGACGAATGATTATTAATTACATTTTATATTATAAATATTTGCATAAAAAAGAGCGTGATCTCAAATCTCATAACAAACTTTAACAGGTAGTACATGCATAATATTCTCCACACTACATTTTTATAATTACGATATAAAAAAATGCAGTTAAAATATACATACATATACATATGTACAATTTATAATGTTAATGTACTACATACAACATTTTTGATTGAATTTTTCTACTTTTAAATTCTACTTCAAAATTCTGCAAATAATAAAAAAAAGTTTCAAAGATGAAAAGAAAACGCGATTTAATTTTAGCCCACTTTAAAAACGTGTTATATTAAAATTTTTATTTTATTCATTTAATTAAATTATATTAACTATTTTACTATATGAATAAATATAATTTGTTCTATTTTAATTTAAACTTTATCTCACTTAAATACGGCCAGGAACCTTTTGTTTTTCAAACCATTCAATATTTTGGAAAAAACGATTAAAGATTTAAAGAAGTATAGCGATATAGTGATAATGTTATAAAAAAGTTTTTCGAATTAAGTTGATAAATTCGCACAAAGGTCATAATTCATTAAGTATACCTACCTACCTTATTTAAATATGTTTACAATACATACATATAGGTACTTATATGAAATGAATGAAATAAATAAATTATAAGGTTTTCAAACTCCTTCCCCTCTTTCTGTTACCTTGTACCACCGCTCTATCTACTCGAATATTTATTTGTATATGGAAGTACTTGAAGTCCATGGTTTCGGGAAATAGGGTTATCCAATTTATACATAAGTATATTTTAAAATATCATGGGTGATATGAATAAAAAGGAGCACCTGCTCAAAACTCAACTTTTTCGAGCACGTGCTCCATTTGGTATGAATAAAATACTCGAGGAGGTGCTCAACGATTGAGCATCCACATGTTTGATGAGCACCTTCTCAAAGGTAAGTACCTACTCAATTGTTAGATATGAATAAACCGAAGCACGTTCTCCTTTGAGAGGAGCACCTACTTCTCATTTGCGAGCAAGCTCAGTTGGTTGCTTAACAATGAAGGAAATAGCATTTTATCACTAAAATACATCTTTTTTAATAGAAATGACGATATTTAATTATGCCTATGCTCAAACACATTAAACTTGATGATCTATACCAACAGAATAGACCGAGAGCCCACAGCAATTTTTGGATGTGAATGATAGCAAAAATCCAATGATGCAATAAAATAGACTTGCATATTTGCGAACAGAAAGTAAAGACCTACATACCTTATTACATCATTGAATTTTTGCTATCATTCACTGTGGGCTCTTATTGTTAGTTTAGAAGTGATATTTAATGGCAGTGAAACAAATTTAAAAAATCCTTTCATCTACCACTAACAACATGCCAGACATTTGTGTTCTACTATAATGATGCAAATGTATACCGAAAAACTCTCATATATGCACCAACTCCCAGAATTTCGGTTGCTCTACTATATTAGTTTTAATCTTTTAATTTCTTTATTATTTAAAGCCAGAATAATTGACATATTTTGTCAAATAATATGAAACTTAAAAAAATATTTCGAGAGAAAATGACAAAAAAGTATAGAAGCTATGGAAACGAAAATAAAAATAATAAAATAATATATTTCAGGCAGAAATTCGGTTTGAGGTATGAGAGCACCTACTCTGTATAAAGGAGAAGGTTCTCACTAGTTGGTGTAAAATTTTATTCATACGAAACGGGAGCAGGTGCTTCTTTATTGAGCACCTCCTCTGATTCTTATGGAGCACCTTCTCTGAGTACCTACTCCATTTTATTCATATCACCCCATGTCTATCTAAAGATTGTTTCTACTTACAATAAGAAAATGAATACTTTTTAAAAAAATATTATTTCATTTTCAATTTTTCTAACGACACATTATTAACGTTAGCTAGAAGGCATAAAGCATAATCCATTCAGCGTTAACAAATAAAACATGGGTAAGTACCAAACTTTACTAATGGTTTTTAAGCTCAGAGAATTTTGAAATGTGCCTCCTGATAATTGCCCGAGTCCATTTGGTAACTAATTCCAATGTTCTCCAATTTGTTACCGGCTTGTGCTCAAATCACTAAAAATTTACAAAACATTGCCAACATACTAAATGAAGCAGAAAAGACTCTAACTGCGTGTACTGTTTTTTTTTTTTTACTTTTTTGTGAGCTCAGTTTGAACGGTTCAGACCACCAGATATTCAAAACTCACCATGTGCCGTATCCATTTAGACACCAAACTCTTCTTAGACACCACTCAAGTCCTCGTCCATTTGAATCTGATCCAGAAAATCTTTATATGAACGGGCCAAGTAAGGCGACTACGACGATGACGACAACGACAGACGATGGACGTTAACGTACTGCTTAAACCAGATCACTTCCTAGCAACAAAAGCAAACACAAGAGCAACAACAACATAAGCAGTGTTCAGCAACAAAATATCCCTTCGTGTGTGTGATTCATAGATCGAAAATTATGTTGTGACATTTCTCTTGCATGTCAAAATTTTATTACTCATATTTGTCCGAACACACATAGAACCAAATTAACATTATATTGGACCTTTTGTCGGTCCGCTGGCTGCTCGGTTGCCCGGTCGCCTAGCCGCTAGGACCAACGACAACATTTTAGACCACGACGACAACAACGACACACATCCACCACATCACCTAGTTTGTTCGGTTCTTTGGAACTCCAGATCCAGAGAAGAGGAATGGAGCTGTTCGAATCGTAAAATATGCGTGTTGCGATATGTTTGAGGTTATGTAAAAGCAAAACGCTGAATAGAGACCAGCTCAGGATAGATTGTGTCTCATAAAACACTGCCTTCAGAACAAAAAAAAAAAAAAAAATGAAAATAGTTTGTATGATCGTTGATATTAAAAACGAGAGCAAACAGCCAGTGGATGCGGTGTTGCCAATTAAACTTAATTTTAGTAGTAGGATTAACTGAAATTAAAATGTATATGTGTACTTTTTTCACAAGCTACCAACAATTTTATAAATTGGGAGATACTAAAATAACTGCCTGAACAGAATACAATGCTGGAACCGGAGCTGCAGACGGAACTGGAAGAGCTATCAAAAAGTGTCGAACAGATTTGAAAGTATTTTGAAGAAAAAATAAACAATATTCTAATTTTTTTTCTTAACACAATTTGAAACGTCAAAAGTGCCGTACGTGAAAAGTTTAAAGTTGGTGAACTCTTCGGTCTTCGGCTGTAGCTCCGTATGCGGCTACGTTCCGTTGTGTTCGCAGCTGTTCCAGCTGCGGCTCCGTCTCCATCTCCATTCTGTTCAGGAAGTAAAGCTGCACTAGAACTGCTTAAAAGGTTTTTTTTATAGTCTTTGTCCTCATCAAAGTCTGATCTACAGACATAATCACAAAATTTATCAGAACTTCGAATGCCGAAATAGCCGCCACAAGTGAATCCTTGAAATTCTTTAGAGTTAATTCGTTCATGTATAAAACACAAACATGTCTTGCAAATAAAACTGAACGGATTTTGCATGCCATTTGCGTTGAAGTAAGGAAGCAATTTCTGGATGGTACCTATCAAGTAGCGATGACGAGTGTAACCATTCGAAAGTATTGGATCCAAACCTATGTTGTTCTATGATTTAATTTTTGGCATTGTGTCGCTGAATTTTCAAGCGATAGGTGCATTTTTTTTTAGATGCAAGAACAGAGACAATGTCTTCCGAGTTGATAGTATCAATAAATATGAAACTGTTCATGTCATCACGTCCTTTATCTGTGAATTCGATCTGGTCGAGTACCAATTTTGCCAAGGCAGCTTGAACCTGACAGCCCTTGAATACGCATGGCCAGACATGATGTGGTCCGCACAGTTTTCAGCATAGATTTAATGAAGCAGTTCCTTTAGAAGGTGGCTACCAGCCCATATGTTTCCAAAGCTTCCCCTAAAAATAATATCAGTGGATGGAAACTACCAAGACGCATGACAATGACAATTTTTGAAATGTCCGGATTCGGGTCATCAGAACTTACAATGTCGTGTGCATTCCAGTAGAGTGGCTGATCGAACGTGATTATGGGCAGACTGGTGACTGACTCTGAATTTGTCGGGCGCACAATTAATTACCTGAAGTGAGAATTGCTTCGTAATCTGAAGGAGATGCATTATTGGTGAATGGAAGTAAAAGTATTTTGGATGTTTCATAATCATTTCTGAAGGTAACGTTGGCCATAAAGCTATTTCAACATTGCATTGAATTTCACCCATTACATGAAATGTATTCTAACCCTCCACAGTATTATTACTAAAATCGGCATAATCAAAAACAAATTGAGAAAAACCATACTCCTCATATTTTAAAAATTAAATTAGCTGGCGCGAAAGGTCGTGAAGAATCAGGGCACAGGAATCAATAATTCCTTTGTACGTTTTGTTGGCAGGAGTTCATGGAAGCTACAATTTTCTGCCGAAACCGAGCGGCTAAGTAGAGTTGCACTTATTCATGGCAGGAGTCACTCTTGGAGGATTTGTCAATTTCTCGCAAGAGGCAGTAGCCATTATTTTATATTTAATTTAAGTTGGACGATGCTGAGAATCGAACCCTCCGTCATGACAGTCCTACGCACTAACCGAGCCGAGAAAATCGCATAAATGTCACATACGTATTTCAGTCTCTCAAATCGAGATTTAACTTAGGCCGTGTTCAAATCAGATTAAAATGTTTGACACTAATTATTAAATTTGTAGGTGGATACGACAAAATTTAATCTCAGATAAAATGTAATCGAAGTTTTAAACCAATTCGTACACGGTCTCACTTTGGATATACCTGTATTTCCAATCTTCTTCAAAAAAAGTTTATATTGGTCATTTTAATCTCTTATTGACTACTATATACATAATTGTAGATGGGTGAAAACATTTAAGGCTGCTTTTAAAGGAAAACTCTCCAGATGGTTTTTTTCATATTTTGATCTTATTTTGGTCAGCGAAAATGACCTTATCAGATATATTAGTAGTCCAACGACTAGGGTGGATGGGTCATGTAAGCACTATTGTTCCAGTCCGGAAGGCCCAGAAAGCCTTTGATCCAAATACCAAAAAATACTGCGACTCAGGTGACGCACGCAACTGGAAGAAGATTAAAATATTACGAAACTACCAATGAATTACATAATCATAAGAAATTCGTAAGAAATTAAAACAAATTGATTGTAAGCTTAAAACTAAAATTCCAGTGAATTCTTTACAATTGGCATCGCTTGGAGCATTCACATATAGGAACATACACTCAGCGATTTGACTCGGGCGGTGGCAGCATTCGGGACTCATAACAATTTGCATCAACGATATCGATGCACATTGTTGGTGGTATGCCTCCTATAACCTCTCTTGCCTTAAAAAAGTGTGCTATGGTCCATTTGTGCAAAAGGATCACTCATGGAACAACCTGTTCAACTTGATTTGTGTTATGGAATCGATATTTTGTCCCTTCCACTTCAGGCTTATAGCTTATATGCTTCAGCTTAGCTCAGCTCCCCCAGAAGAGTTGTAAAGACTGTAAATTTGGACCGAGTATAATATGTTTTTGTATACATAAAGAGATGTTTGTGTGATTTTGTTTCAGTTTTTTTTTTTTTTTTTTGTTAAGTTCCGGGGTTTTTTTCAACATTCCTGTGCTGTGCCGCACTTGAATCGAAAACATTTTGTGGTGGAGATAACCAATGAATTGTCTTGTCGACGTCCGTCGTCCGTTCGTCGTAGTCGTTGGTGGAAAATAATGTTTCAAGAAATCTGTTCTTTTGTATTTTGCGAAGAGTTCATTTTGAGAGGTTAATTGTTTTTGACGGCTTCTGCCTTAGAAGGGTATAAAAGTATTGCCAAAAAGGAATTTCAATGGACATTATTCAAACTTGTATTGTATTCTTGGGCTTTTTTTAAGTTTCTATATAAAAATGTTGCAAAGTAAAGTCGCCAGTCGTGCGTCGTCAGCTTAAATTTTGAAGGTATGGCTATTTATTGGGAAAACTCATCACGATGATGCCAAGAGGCTGACACTTACAACTTTAACACAACAAGTCCAGTTTTCGGGAAGCCTTTTTACCAAATTAAGGATACCTGAAACTGGAATATGTGTTATATTTTTAAAATGTTCTTAAAAAGGCAATGTCCATAAGTTCTATAATTCTCACATTGAAACAATTCGTTGAGTAACGCTGAGAAATGAAACAAAACTCATGTGTTTTGTTTCCGCTTTTATCGTTTCTCATCCTTTTTTTTTATTTGAGAGTTACATTACCTAGGCACTAGAATATTTTGTATCCAAACTGTAAACTGCATAGCTTTATCTTCTTTAGAACTAAAAGCTAGGAAGAATAAAATACCTACTCACATATTTCAGACTTTTAATAGATAGCTGTTCAAATCATACAGAATATAGCCTGCCAATAATTTTTAAATTCATCTCTCTCAGAATTTTCCAATAGATGAAATAGAGACGGCAATAGTCAAAACGAAGATTGTTAAATCAATACATCGCCTAAATCTTACGCGATCTTGACCGTTATAAACTGCTCGGTTCATTGAAGAGATCCAAATCGTTGCAACAATTTTATTGAAGTGCCGGTGACGTTAAATTCTTGATTTTACTTCTTCGAGCTCCAAAAAAAAAAACAGTTTGTTATTCTTATTATTTTCTTTCTGATAATGTGTGGTTTTGAATTAAATCGTAGCAGGTGTACTCAAGTTACATTCCCATCTTTACAATCGTGCGCAATCACCTGATGATCTGATCAACTTGAAAAGCCCTCCAACATAAACACGTCATGCACATAAGTATAATGTAGAAATACGTTCATTACTACATACATATATGCCATCGCATAATGAAGAACCCACGCCTTATCCACCCAATTCTCAATTCAACAAAAGTCTGCCTCCCTAATGATCTCATAATACACTTTAACGAGATTCAAGAGGAGACCTCCAATTTGACGATGAGGTCTTAAGCAAACAATAGCCTCCTTGATATCGCGGTATGTGCTTACCACAAATAAAATTTTCAAACTTCTCCTCTGTATATCGGCACCTAAGGTAGGTTTTGTTGGTGTCTCGTCAAAGCATTACTAAAGCCCATGAAAGATTCAAGAGGCTCTTCAGTATAATATTATAAGAATGGATGCGGATACTTGAACTTAGAAGAGCACACACAAACCACGTTCATATACGCATACGCAATACGCATCTTAAAATATATATCCTCTTCGGGGTGTATTTATACGTCGACGTTTGCTTTCAATAAGCTTGATTACGACTTGCAGTAGAATTTCTTTAGCACCAAGCCTGCTTGTGTTTTGATAAATCGGTTTGGTAGAATATTATAAAATCTATCATCTGTGCAAAGGGAAAACGTTTGCAAACGCTTTAGCGAAACAGAACAAATAACGTGTTAATTTCGAGCTTCACTAAAAAAAAAAATGTCAGTAGGACTCCAGCATTGAAAAAGAAGTAAAGGAACTGGTGTATATCACATATACAGTGTACGTGAGTGAGGCCGCAAGAATTGAAAAAAAAAGAAAAAAAAACAAATTAGACTCACAGCTGTCATTTTGCCGACGCAAAGTGGAAAATGGTAGAACAAGAGCATATCAAAAATGTTTTTTACTAAAGTCTTTACTGGCACTACATTTTTTTACTTATAAGCTAAATAGTCAATCTTTACTATACTAAAGAAATTTTACATAATGCATACAAAGAAAAAAAAATTTGAAGCCTTTAAGTTTATTACTTTTTTGGATGTTCAGTTCAAACCCATCGGTTCATCACATTAAAAGTTAATTTTCTATAAAACTTTGTAGGAATGGTTATAAGGTATTATACCTGAAAAGCCCATTTTGTGAAGATTTAAAGAAAATTTTATTTTTTTTTTATTATTCGATTCAATTGACGAGTAATTAATTGAGCTATAAAATAAGAGAAAAAAAATATTCTTCAAGTTCACCGAAACTTTTAAAAGTCACTCACGCTTTCCCACGCTTTACATTTACTTTTGATTTCAAGCTTAGGTTTTTATAAAAAAAATATTAATAAGAATTGGCTGCGAAAACGTGCGGTTTCAGAAGTTATCGAAAAATAGTGATAAAAGTCAGAAAATGGAAAATCGCCGTTTTACCCGTTTACAATTCTGTATTTTGTTAACGCATTTTTAGTGCAGTAAAAATGAAACTAGAGTGTTTAGGTAGTACGAAAAATTCACTGTGGTAATACCAATTCGGTTTGAGTGCATATGCATTTAGGGTTATGTGAAAACTTGACCCCAATTAAATTTTTCTTTCACTCTGCTCTCATTGTTCAAACTAAAATTCAATTTAATCCAACAGGTTTGAGTGTTTAATATTTAATATTCGCACGTAAGTGACTTGTTAAAATGACACATTTTAAGTGTTCAAAACGTACATTACTTCTTACTTATATTAATGAAGGAAAGACAGTTGAGGCACTGTCAAAAATATTTAAAGAAGATTGTCAAGTTTCTGAGGAGAATTTGTTTTTTATATTAAGTGATTTTCAAAAGCATATACTTCCGTCGTTTAATAAACGATGGGCTTTAGGCATCACGAAAAAAGGAAGCTTTTTTACCTAAGAATGGTAATTGGTTAGATTCAGAATATGCTGTATCTTTACCAAGCTTGGAAGACACTACAATAACCAATACCATGCCATCTACCTTATTTGGAAAACGTGGAAGACCTTACGTAACTTATGAAGATTCCGCAGAATCCAGTAAAAACCAAAAAACAGCATGTTACTGAAAGAATATGGATTTGAGCAAATCTTTAATTCATTCAGGCATTGCGTTCAATGGGCAAAGGAATAGAAGCAAAGCTTTACACCCATAAGGTCTACTTGCACGATATGCAGAGCTACTCCACGTCAAATGAACGACTTGAGTAAAGTTTCTGCTAGGCCTGATAATGAAGATTCATATCAAAACGGACTTTCTACCTTACATGCCTGGATTCGTTGCATGGAAATGATATAACACATTTCCTACACCCTGTCTTTCCAAACATGGTCAGCCACAAGTGAAGAAAAGAAGCAAGAGAAGAAGACATTGGTACAGAAACGCTTTCGTGAGCAGTTAGGGTTGATCATCGACAAACCTAAACAACTAATTGGTAATATTAATGATGGGAATTTTGCCAGGAGACTTTTTTACAATGCAAACTGCTCTTCTGAAATCATTGGAATAGATGAAAATTTGATTAAGCGTCTTTATATAATTCTGCAAGATCTCTCCTCAGGTGTTATGATAAATGCCGAAAGTTTTGGTATTTATGCAAAAGAAACTGCCCGAATCTATTTTAATTAATATGGATGGTACTATATGCTATCTTCAGTACACAAAATCATTTTCCATTTTGTAGTACTTCCTATCGGTCAACTTTCTGAAGATGCGCAAGAATCCCGTAATAAGGATTACAAAAAATTTCGCCTTCATCATGTCAGGAAATGTTCTCGAAAAGCTACAAATGAGGATGTATTTATATACTCTTCTGTTCACTTCTGATCCATTAATATCAGCAGCATTAAAAAAGTTTGTAACAAAAATGTGCGGAAACTTGATGAAGGTACTTTGCAGGTTTTGAAAGTTAATAAACTAATTTCAGACGCGTAATATGTACCTTTGTATAGTAAAGTACCCATTATAAACATATCAACATGCTATATATTATTCTATACAAAATTATTGAATTTCTTGTTATAAACGCTTTATTTTCATATTTTTTTTTTTTTTGTAATTTTAAGTTATTTCCACAGAATTGTATTGTTATATTGTTGAATTTCTTGTTACAATTTTTTTTTTTTCGATTTTTAATAATTAGGTATACATTATTTTCCTGCAATTTTAACCCATTTCCGGCGGCTACCAGTTCCAGTTGACTTAGAAACTTGAAATTTCGCATATTGTCTATATTTTGTGTAATTTTAGAAAATTCACTTTGCGTTTTTGCAACGCTCGCCGAAAGGGGTATCAAAATTAATAAAAAAAAATTCTTACATGGAATATGAATCAACTTTATGTGAATACTTTTATGAAAAATGATTTGAATATAGTGGGTAATGAAAAGATTGTAGAAATTTTAAAATGAAGAAATTCATGGTATAAATTATATTTATATAATTATGTTTATGTTTGCAAAGAATTGGTTTTTGTGTGGTATTCGTCGAAGCATTTTGGATGTAGCGGGATATTATATTTCTTGCATGAAAAAACAGCTTGGCCTGGAACACTTGCGACATCGAGAACACTTTTCTGTTTCGATCACTGTATGCTTAATGTTATCAAAATGAACTACTTCATTGGGGCTTCCTACCGTTTGAATCACAGGTTGAATATTTGTTTCCGATCGAAACAAGGAATCTAAAACAAATGTTCTAAATTCTAGTTGTAGCATTGGCATTTCCTTAGCAAATGCAATGTATCTTCATGCATTTATCAAAGCTGCATCCGGTGTATATGATAAAAGTGGGTAGTACCACGTTCCTCCAATTCGAATGCCATATTTGCTTGTAGCGTTATGAAACAAATCAACTCCACCCATCGTTATTTGTACTCACGAATTGCATTGGCATTGAAATGTTAACGTGTTTTTTCTTTTGGCCACTTTGGTAACTCATAATAAATACATGTTGATTCGTTTTAGATATTGAAGTGACGTTTTCGGATGTTGATGCATTGTTTGAATTTTTTGGATCGACCTCCTACGGTTCGTCGTATTTTTCACGAAACTTGTGAAAACATGAAATCTCCATTTTAGCTCAATTTCGCCAGTTAGTTCATTTAGCAACATGTTTCCATCTTCCAAAAGGTGCACATTAGGTATTAGCAATTTCCTCATTGTCACTCACATCATCATTTTTTGGAGGCAAAATTATAACATTTGTTTGAACTGCTACAAATTTATTTCGTCTTCTCATCAGTACTCGGACTCATCAATAACTCTTCGAGCTCTCTAGAAAATAAAAACTTTTTGGGAGGATACATAACGTTTATTCTTTTTATTGGTAATGGGTTTTTCAGCAAGCATTTATGAATTTGTTTCTTTTTTTTTCTGGGAATTTGAATATGTATAGAGTATAGAGTACAGTTCTGTTATAGGGACCACGCTCATAAAAAAATGGCCTGAGCCTTGAGGTTTCCTATAAGCAGAAGGTACTGGCTTATTATTTCATAGAATAAAGTCCAAAGTAAAGCCTTTTTCCAACATAGAATTCTTGTTTTCTCAGAACTAAAATATGCATCATTTTGTTCAATCAAAAAATATAATTTTTTCAAAAATTGGTACATTATAAACATAGACACACAAATTCTGAGAAAAATCCGATCATTCTGATTTGAAAACACAACGAACGCAAATATTTTTTTTAGGTTCAAATGCTACTACTTTAGGCGAGCGTTGCGAAAACGCAACATAGCGGTTTCTTCTTACCTGTCAGGCAGGCAACTTACATAAAATCCGTCAAAATGATTTTATAATACATATTATTTGAATATTGATTTACCTGTAGTTGACATTATTTTGAAAAATTATAATTTGGATGACATTTCTCAAAAGTTAGAAAATGCCGCCTCAAAATTTTCAAAATTTCGTATTTTGAAGGCCCTAAAAAAACACGAAAATTTTTTTTAGAAAAAAATCCAAAAACTCTCGAATTCACTATTTATTTTATTTAAATTGATCACCAGTAAAGCTCCAGGCCTAATCAGATATGACGTTGCGTTTTCGCAACGCTAGCCGAAAATGGGTTAAAGTGATTTTTGAAGTTAAAAATTGAATAAATGCCTTTTTGATATGTTTTTTTTTTTTTTATTTTTCAATTTTGTACTGTTATTATTATTCTTATAAAAAACATTTCAGTAAAGGCTTCATATATTACTCTTTATTTTTGCAAAATTTCAACACTCTATCTTTATCCGAAACAGACCATTATTTTCCACTGTGGCACCGATCTGATAGGTATCTAACGCAGGCAATTGTGCATTCCGACGAAATGATTGCGTGCGAACGGCTCCAAAAGTCATCAGAATTCTTTTGCAGAGTAACTTCGACAAGATTCAGCAATATTGCAAACAGAAACTATTTTATTATTATTATTATTGTACTATTCATACTAGAATGTCAGTTTATTAGACTTGACCATTCTTTATTCCGTCAATTTCATTGACTTTTGTGAACAACAACAACAATACCGCATGATGTGTAAAAAGTTTTTCAAATAAAATTGGATTAAAGCTCAGCACCACTATAAAAGAGACTGATGATAGGGCTTGGCACCCCTTGAAATAGCTATATCTCCAGCCAAACGAGAAAATAAATAAAACGAATTAAAATTACCAAAAAAATTAATTCGGAAGCAATTGGTGGTAGCGCATTTAAGAAACTATTTTGCTTAAGACTCCGTTACATGGAGCCGCAAAAGATACTAGAAAGAACTGCAAGCTAGTGATCGTTGGGTCAAATGGATACCCAGGCCCACTGGCAAGTAAAAGTATATAGTATATAGTTCCTTGAAAACAAATCAGTAGGACTATTCCAGAAAGCGCGTGGGATCGGTTTTAATGGCAGATTTCCAATTTCATAGAAAGCGATTCGCTTTTCATGCCACCTTTCCTAAAAAGCGAAAGTTCTCTCTCACTACATTTTGGGTTTGAAATAGCTCACGAGTTTTATTTAGGGGCGGTGGTTTTAGCTCATTTACAACGCGTAGCTGCTGGTGTTTTTCCAATTTTCTCAAAAATGGCTCTAACGATTCTGAGTTTGTAAGTAATTATACTAAGAAAATACCCATAGAATATACCCAACTTGTAAAATTCACCTTTCATTTCTCGAATTTCTGAATAGTGCGGGATCAGAGACTATTTTCTTCTACGACCCCATGGCCTTCTTGTGGCTTCTTCTAGTTTCATGCCACCTTCAATCATGTGGATCACCTTTATTGTTCGCCTATAGAACCATACTTTACATTGCACGGTCCATATAGTTGTTGCCAAGAAGAAGTCGTCCAAGAAAAATGATGATTACACACATGACGATCGGATCGGATTGTCTACCTTGCTGTCGTTTGGTTCTTTTTCTTTTCCCCTGACATCCCGCAGATTGTGAAGAGCTTCACTTGTTCTTTTTTTGTATTTTTTTTTTTTAACCAATTAAACAAATAGCGCGTCCATCTCGAATGCTTCATCCATGATTGGCAGGTATGTTATTGTTCCAACAAAGTGTTATTACGATCCCATTATATATGCTTGAGGAGCACGGCTAAGGAATTCCCGCCGCATTCAATGCTGTATCTGTATACTGTCTACTCTGATCTTCCTTGCTCTGATGCAGAAAGACTTCAAGATTGCCTTCCAGAGAAGAATATTGGGATGCTTGCGGCGTCCTTTATTGGAATGCAATGCACCATCACTCTTTTGAAGCGGGCAATTTACGCTGACCACGATCAGCGCACGAACAAACAGGTGGATTCCGTTCCCAGCGTTGATTGGTGTGCGCGCCCAACTCGATCTGGTGATCGATGAGGAATCCGTCAGAAATGGTCTTCCTGAGATTCCCTGAATGCTGAGTTTGCTACACATACAGTCCATCCAGTTGAGTATGCGCAACACAGCACTGGGCTGATGATGATGGTGATGACGATGGTAAGAAAATTTTATACATATAAATGATGGTTGTGGCCGGTGGCGGGCGGTAAACGGGCCGATTTATTTCATCGGCCTTTTGAATGTGCGTTTTGTTCGGAATGTGATAATGGGATGCGCGGATGGGTTATTTGGATTGTTTAGGGCATTTGAGAACATGGGAATTTTGGAATTGTTCCTTGTGGTTTCTTACTAAAGCTTTTGCTGCATGAATTGTGTTGTTTAGACGGATATATATTGGGCTTATTGTGTTGTGGTTTTCCAAGAATAATGAAACGTTAGATTGAGGATTATTAGGAATTAAGTGGAAGGTATTTCTTTTCGGAATTATTCATCAATTTAAAAAGTAAGAAACCCTAAAGAAAATATACAGTGGAGTTCTGTCAAGAGAATGATAACACTGGTCAACACTGAACACTTGTTTTGGTGCCGAGAAGCTATATATTTAAACTTAGGAGCTTTATACTGATAAGATCAAAAGCAAAAATTTGCATGTCCTACGTGTAGTTTTCTAGATTTTTCTTATACAGAAAAAAATAAAACTATGATATCTACCTCTCCGATAGTTTTTAAGTCCTAGTAAAACAGTTCTCTTTGTTCTTCACAATAGGATCCAAGATTTTCTGGGAATTGGTGATAGTGCACTTAAATGGGCATATTACATCCTAAGTTTTTAAAGTTCTTAAGTAAGTCATTTATAATTTCAGCTGTATAGGTAGTTACTTGATTTGTGATTTCCGAGAAAGTTTTGAGTGACTACAACAAATGAAGTCCACGCAGATCATTCAAATGTTTCATTGATCTAAAGAAGAAAGTATTTTTAATTAATATTCTTCTTTGTGGGCCGCATCATGCCAGGAAATTTTCTCTTTATTTAAGAAAAAACTGGCCCATTTTTATCTATCGCTTTACCAAATTGTTTCATAAGGCTTAGCCTTACGCGAATTTTTATCTCTCGAGACTAAGCTAGCTATTATAGCTATCAAATATCAACTTGATATTTGATAATACTTGATATCTTTCAATAAAATTAATTCATTGATATTATGGTTATCAACTAGATATCAACATTTTAATGAATTGTACAAATTTGTAATCTATTGTGAATATTTCTGTTGACAAAATTGGAATTACAGCTTTCAAAAATATTGACATGTATCAAATATTCTATCAGTTAATAAATCTTCGTTGAAACGGATCAAATAACTAAAGCAAAATTGATATTATTATGTATGTATTTAACAAATTAGAGAAAAATGTCGTCGGTGGAACTGTTTTTTACAGAATATCATGATGAAGAACGCGTAACTGAGCAATTTAAGATTCGGAGGGCTTAACGTGATTTTTCAATTCCTTTGGATTTGCACGAAAATACGTAAGAAGTGATGTTTTCAATTTTGACCATAGCAGTTGATGACATTTTGTTGCAGATTCATTTGAAACTTTGCAAAAAAGCTTTCATAGTAATTTTAATTGATATCGAGGATAAGCTGAATACCAAATGTGTTTAAACTAGCTACCGCTTTTAAATTCTTTGCTCAAGGAAGCTACCAACTGAGCGTTTGGAATGACTTCAGAATTGGTATGGCGCAACCAACGGTATCAGTTGTTCTCAGTGAATTGCTAAGTACCAGTTATACAAACGTTGATCAATATTAAACCCGTGGTTCAGGAAATTTAACTCGCCGATTTCGGCGGATTTACTGAAGTTCAACAATGGTTCAAGGTTTAAGTATGAGATAAAAGCCAAATACATCCCTGAACCATCGTTGAACTTCAGACAGTTAATCCTCCGAAATCGGTGAATTGAAATTCCTGAACCATGGATAAATATTTGAACAACGATTGTACAACTGGCCCTTAGTGTTTTGGAAAGATACATTTGCCCTAAATGGATTAAATTTCAATACACCCAGGCAGAAGAACTTAGGGCACAAATATACTTTTTCGAAAAAAGTGGAATCCAAAATATAGTTGATGCTGTAGATGGGACGCACGTTAAAATTATCGGACCAAAAAAGGACCTTCGGCGTGTGTACACTATACAATAGAAAGGGTCCTTATAGTATAAATGCCATGCTGATAAGTTTTATTTCAACTTAACAGCTCAATTTACAAAATAATAAAATCGTGGGTTTGTGATCATCAATTGAGAATCAAATTCATTAATGTAAAACATCCAGGAGCGGCGCATGACGCAAGCATTTGGAATGTGTCACAGTTAAAAGTCAACTTAGATAGTGACTATCGTAATGGAAGAACTGATTTTCGAATTCTTGGTGATGGAGGATATCCTCTTTCACCGTATTTGATTACGCCGTACAGAAACACTGAAGCTACCTTTAATAAAAAGCATGCGCACGGTGGAAATATAATTGAGCAGACTATCGGAGTTTTGAAAAGTAGGCTTCGATGCTTAGTGCAGGCAAGATAACTGCATTACACCGCGAAAAATGCAACTTGAATAATTAACTTCTACGCATAATGTTTTTATTAAGTATGGGTTAGAAAACCCTGAAGCCTTTGAAGAAGAAAACGATAACGTTCGTCTAAACAGTGATGTGTAAACTGATCCTCCAAACCATAATTTGCTGAAAGAAGTCCTATAAGAGACTTCATTGCAAGATATATTGGAAACGAATAAAAGTGGAATAAATAAAAAAAACTAATTAAAAAAAAACTATAATAAAGATATTTTGTACTTCATTGTCTTTATAAGGAATAATTAAAAAACTAAAGTAAAAATAACAAAAAAAAAAAGTAACGAAACATAAGTAACCTACGAACAATAAAACAAACTTAAAAAATAAATCATAAGACATTCATTGTATTTTATAAGGACTAATGATTTTTTTTTTCTTTGCTCTATCTCCAGTATTTGCTTTTTTATTGCAAATTTGATTTTTCTGTTGCTTTCTTTCTTTTTTATATTTTCTTTATAAGGAAACAACTTTTCTTTTTTTAATTTTTAGAACTTCACTTTTTTTTTTTCTTTAAACTGTACATTTTTTTTGAATAATATTCCATATTTTTTAGACTTTTTCAATGCCTTCCAATTTTATCTCCAAGCCATCCATGTGGCTTATCATTTTCTTGTAAAATATTTCTTGGGCTGATGTATGCTTTGTTGTCCCTGTTTGCCTATTTTTGGTGACTTCCTCTTGGTGACTGCACTAAGACAGTGTTTTCTGCTTCTTCGTCTTCTCACCCTTCGAAATTCGGTACTTCCAAACCAAGTTCGACTCCCGGTGGATCAACAAATACAGAAAAGTTCATGAGGCGACTTATGCCGAAAACAATGGGCAGGTCCCAAGCTGTTCAACTGTACTGCAATTTGTTCCCACTTTGTTTGGCAGATCTGACTTCGCCAACATTCCTGTGGCAACTTCTGGGGTTTCCTTCATTAACTCAACCAATCGTTCGAGTTGCTTTCGATTGCTAACCATTCGGTTTCTAGATGAAGAAAATATTTCTGTAAATATATCCGATTTGGTTTTATAAAAATTACTTACATTTTTCCTCAAAGACACAAGACAAGAAACAAAAAATCAAATATGTACTTACAAAATATAAAAACTCAAATTTCAACCTTAAAAAAAGAACTTTATCACAGTGACATTTTCAGCAGTATTCACAATGGGATAAAAGTTATCAACTAATACAAAATTATTGATGAATTGATAGATAATATCGAGTATCAATTGATATTTGATAGCTATAAGGCTGTAAAGGTGGATAAGTAGTATGGTTCCCCAGCTCCATCGCACGGGCCAGTCTATAATTTCCCAATACATATTGATGCTTGGCACGACTCTTCCACAGGCAATAAAAGCAGTTAAAGCAGAAGTTAAACATTTTTAGATCAACGCTGCCGCCGGCGGGAGACCTCGAAAACACAATGACGACGTAGTTTTGAATGAAATTGATCCCAGCGCTCCTATACGTGCAATTGAAAGATCAATTGGAATACTGAAAAGCATTGCTCATCGAATTTTGAAAGAAATATCTACCACCCGTCCCATGAGCAACGTGTCGAGGTGTGCTATCTCGTGACTATGCTCCCAGACTCCCAGAGTCGATTTTTGCAGAACAACGCTGGCTAAAAATAGTGAAGACCCGTAATTTCTCGATCAGATTTTACGGACTCACGAGTCAATATTTAAAAAAGACGGTTATTTCAATCTTCAAAATTATCATGAGTGGGATAGAGAAAATCCGCATTTTATGCGTGAAGACCGCTCTAAATATCAATTTAAAGCAAATATGTCGACCGGAATTTTAAATTGACAAATATAACTGGACCATTTGACCTGCTAGGTAATTTAAATGGTGACATCTAATTGCAGTTTTTACAAAATGATTTGCCAGATTTATTAGAAGATGAACCACTCCACATTCACCAAGACATGTGGTTTCAACAAGATGGTGCCCAGCGCATTATGCTCGTCGTGTTTGGGAATTTCTGAATACTCTGTATCCCGATAGGTGGATTGGCCGCATTGAATCAATTTTGTGGCCTCCTCGTTCTCGGGACCTAAACCCACTCGATTTCTTTTACTGGGGCTGCATTAAAGAAAAAGTATATTTAGAAATAGAGACGAACTACTCCACAAAATTGTTGAAGCAGGAGAATCAATTAATGGAAGGACGTCGGGTCGGGTGAACAAATCGTTTCTGCGGCTATGCGGAGCCTGTATTCGTGCCGAGGGTAAACAATTTGAGCATTTGCTTTAGTTTTACGGATTAAATAAATGTATTAAAATATTTTCTTTCATTTCACTATGATTGAAGTTTTCAATAATACCAACAGGGTAGAATATTATACTTTCCAATTTTGATAATATTTTTTTTACGCATGAATGAATCTTGATAAAATGGGCCACTTTTAAAAATAACTTGCCGACGGTAGTGCAGTATATTTTTTCAAAAATATGAATTGTCAAATGTAGCTTAAAAAATTTTTTTGGACCATGACTCAGTCAAACTTTATTTTTCTTACGAAATTACCATATTTGAAATGCTATAAACTTTTAACGGTTAATGCTACGAAAAATGTATATTTGTTGAAAATTACATGAGCTACAAGATGGAAGAATAAAATTTTTCTATGACCACTCGTTTTTGAGAATTTTGCCAAAAACTTCAATTTTCATGACTTTTCGCCCCTTTTTTAGAGATATTTTGACTTTTAGATCTGCTGTATTTTTTTAACAGCTAATATAACAAAAAAAGTTAAGAATTTTTAAAAATTGCATGGGCTACAAGATTGAGGAATGAAATTTTTTTAACACAAACTGTTTTTGAGATATTTGAAAAAAAAACTCTCATTTTCATGACATTTGGCCCCTTTTAAGAGATTTTTTAACTTTTCATTTGCTGCAACTTTTTAACGGTTAATGCTACAAAAAACCGACATTTGCAAAAAACTTATTTTTAGACCCTTGGGACCTTTTATAACTGACTTAGCGGTCATCGGATCGATGAGGAACTCTCTCAGTTTTTAAAGAGTCCCATTACCAACGTCTATGCCAAATTTCAGCTTCTAACTAATTATTTCATTTTTTGAAATTTTTTCGTCTATTCTTACTGGACTTTAATCTTATTTCTTTGTAAATAGGGCAAATGGATATGAAGTGGAAGCAATCTTTTTTGGAATTCAGATTACACAGTGTGTAAAAAGAGGTTGATCCCTTGTACGGCGAGCCGTTCAAATTCAGGAGATCACTTCTTGCTCTGCATATAAGGGATATATTGCTTTAGGATTGTATTTATCCTTAAAGGATTTTTAGTTAAATCATATGTAAGCTCAGGATAAGGAAGTTTGTTTATTGATGAAACTGTTTTTTATGGCTTTATTTCGTTGGTAGATATCTACTGCTTCCAACAATTTGTAAAGCTGTTTCTTTAGTAAGAGGGTTTTTTTTCCTCGATTATGTTAGGGTAGTCCGAAAAAGTTGGTTTCGACATTTCGTCCACCACACCTCGGCCGCGTCGCGTGTCGGTCAGTCTATCTGTTCGTCCGTGTGCCCACTGTAATTTAAGCTAATCCCAAACGTGGAGACCGCTTTGAATATAAGCTTTAAAAAATGTTATGGCACATCATTATATGTGCTTTCGTTGATTTTTCATATGCCAAATGATTTTCTTTTATTATTGACGATAACGATAAAGTTTTTACAGCTGAAATGTTTACCCCAGTAAGCCTAGTTTATACATCAATGCGAAGTGAAATCCAAATCGAAATGAAACATCAATAAATCTTGCCTCGAAAGGTTTATAAAGAAAACAAATTTTGTTTTATATTCGGTTTACGTAAGTCCGTTGAATTATATTCACTTCGAACTAAATTTCTTCCTCCTTGTCGCTTAAATAATTGCATTTAATTTTATTGAATTTTTCACGCCTGGGAAAAAAGCTAATTTTTTGTATGAAAATTTCACTTCGCTTCTAACTATAAACTAGGCTCTAGATATAAAAAAAATTTTTTTTTTAATATGAGCAAAATCTTACATTAATTAACATAGATACATATTCAAAACCGACACATTTAGGAGTTATGGTTAGGTAGGTAGATACCTATATGTGAAGATGAACCCTTGTCAGCTTTTTATTTAAGAACTGTCAAATTTTTATATTCCCATTTTCTAAGCATCGAAAAGCCTTATTTTGTAAGAAAAAAAATACAAATTAATATGCAGGAATTTGTTTTGCAATAGTTTACTCCACCTCAAAAAATCTAAACCCCATAACATCAGTTAAACATTATCTCCATCATAATAGTTATATCACTCTCGTTCATAATTCTTTTCAAAGATAATCTCTGAATAAAATATTTATCATCGCGCTATAAATTAATTCAACCAACATAATCGGCAAAATAAACAAAATGATCTCTTATACCCGGAGAATGTGACAATAACGTTAACACTTTTAGCACACAACCAAGCACCAGGCAAACGCAAAATTAATGACACCCCAAACCTTAAAGCTAACTTTCAACTATTTCCAGGATACCTACCCGTCCCATATGTCATTCTCCATCATACATTATCTCGAAATTGGACTTAAAAATGGAGATACGACGACTTTAAAAAAACAAAAAAAAAAAAAAGAAACAAAAACGGTTTATGGTCCATAACCATCACTTTGGGCCATTTGTGCATGAGGTGCAAACTCGTTAACGCCCGATTCACCGCAATCACCCTCTAGAGCCAATAACTAGTTAATCCGAAAGATAGATGATTGTTGGTTCAACACTACAGACTGCGTTCTCGCTTACTCCCTAGTGCCTGGTGGTGGTGGACCTGCTGGAAGTCCTGTCTGTCTGGACATTTAAAGTAGGTACTTCTATTCAAGTCTATATGGACTGCTTCCAGGCAGACACTATTTTTTTTCGTTGCAAATATGGCAATAGGCTACCGAGCATGAACGGGACAACAACTTACTTCTTTTAAGTCAGATACCCAGATCTGGACTTAATGTCGTCGTGGTTCCATTAAAAGAAAAAAAAAACAAAGTTTCCGCAAAAAATAGACTAAAGCGCCGCTGCTGCCGCCAAATGGAGCTGATATCTGGAATTATTACTTAATGGGCACTCGCGCGACCAGCATATCAATCGACATTTTCGATAATAAAGTGTGGCCATTGATTAATTTTATCGGCAAATTTTAAATGATTTATTAAGATCTTAGATAAATCATTTAGCAGCGATTTCTAGCGCGCGACGCAAATGAAAATATGTATGCAGCACAGTCTAGGAGCGGGTAGCATTTGCATAGTACACCAATTGATCAGGCTAATATTTTGCCCCTTTTCTTGTGGAACAAGTTTAATGATGTTGATGTCATAATAGGCTTTCAGCTGCGGGTATGAATTAATTGTGAATGGATTTACTAACAATATCGTAATCGTCAGAGCCTATTTTGAATAATTTTTTTTTGTTAAAGTATTGTTTTTTTTTTGTTCAGAATTAACTTTGAAAACTTTGGGAAATTTATTATGGACAGACCCAGCATAGAACAAAGAACCAAAGTTTTTCAATTTTATTTTCAAAGATGACATTCAATTATTCAGACACAAAAGATTATATCGAAATTATCGCATGCTGGAAGATCTCTAGTTCGAAATGATGTAAACATTGCTCGGGTGCCGAAAATTCCATCAGGCGACGTTCTTAACAGTTGGTATTTGTTTTTTGCAAAGAATTTGCGGTAGTTACATATTTTTTCATAAAGCGTAGGTAAGATTGAAATGATTCACGTCAAACTATGGCTCTCGCCGGAGGGAAATCTTTGGTGATCAGATAATATAGGGTTTTTTATGGTTTTAACTGGCCACTGAGTTTTCCCGAGTTAACTGCTCCAGATATTTTTATTGGGGCTACCAAAAAAGTAATGTGTATACTAATAAGACTAGAACTCTGCAAAAGCTTAAGACCGATATCTGAGATAAAGTGAAGCGCTGGAACCTGACATTCTAAAAAAAAATATAATGGAAAATGACCTGGAAAGAGCACGTCAGGTCGAAGCAAGCAATGGGCACAATTTGGAGGATATTTATCTTCAAAGAAAAAAAAAATTGTATAAAATATTTGGTTTCATAACCGAGTAACAGCCATTTTGAAGAGGCTCTAAAAAAAGTAATTTTTTTGCTATCGTAAAAAATATATTTTCTTTCAAAAGCAAAAAAAAAAAAACTTTTCCAATCTTAAATATATAAGAATGAAAAAACAAGAAATGAAATAAAAACTGCCTCCAGACGTCGCTCGCTATGCAAATTTGTACTGCACCAAAAAAGTTACACGTATACCCGTGTCGGTCTCTCAGACCGATTTTTGGCTAATAAAATAAACTAAAATCACCCCAAATTGAAGATTGAGCCATATAAGGAAGCTACTAAGTAGAAGATTGCAGAAGGATGAACCGTTATTAAAAAAAACGCGGAAAAGTAAATTTCCGATCTGACAGACCAACGCGCGGGTATAGGAAGGTTAAAGCAATTAAATTTTTTTTATGAGCATAAAAAAAACAAATTTCCCGTCTAAGGGAAACGTAAAGTCACAAGTTTGAAGAAAAAGATTAAGGCCAATTTGCTGAAACGAAACCTTAATATTTATGTTCAATAAACTTTATGATCTACTTTTTCCGGAGCCGGAACATAAACTGTCACATATAAGCTTTTATGTTAAACTTAAATAGGTTTGTTCCTTTACTTTAAAACTCTGTGATAGTCTGTGCATTTTAATACAATTGTTTTTGTTTATATGAACTTTGACAGAACTCTGGACTCAAATTCACACAAATGCACAGAAATTCACAGAGTTTCAAAGTAAACAAACAAGGCTAATATATATTTAAGTTTCGTTTCAGCAAATTAAGTGGTTTTCAAACAGACAGAACTGCAGGAACCATTTACATGCTAGTACCTTGGACTTCAGACCTAGCTATATCGCAAGTAGGTATAATATAAATCAGTTCAGGAAAAAACACATTTGGTTCTTATTACAGTTAAATGCCTTAAATTCCATGGAACTTCTTCATTGCTGCTGACCTAGTTCTGCTTTCCATCGATATTCTTTGATTTTATTTATGTGAACATTCGATATCCGTTGGTCGATAACAATTTAAAACTACTTCTATACGAAAATATACGAGTATGTACCGTATACCTACTACATTGGCCTAAAATTACGAGTCACGATTGCTGTGTTCCTGGCAACGAACACTTTTCCTTTGTTAAACGCACTCGGAATACCTGTGCGCCACATGCCACCAAATGGTTTGAATTTTTGTTTTGGTAGTGGACAATTTTTCTGGTGACCGTGGCAGTTGTGGTATGCAGATTTATTTAAACCCTTTGAAATTGAATTTTCTGCAAAAGATATAAAGACCATATTATGTAGAGATATAGGTAGCTAATATTGAGAATAATTTTTTGGCAATTGACTTTATGAAACGTATTATTTCAATGGAAATAAAGGGCATTGTCGTGTAGAACCTCTGGAATTTGAGACAGGGTCAAAACATATGAATGTTTTTTTTATTTTTTTTATATATGAGCATTACTTGTTGTTCACTTGTTTCTTTCATTCAAAATGGGCACGCGGACCGGACAGTGCTTGAAAAAAAGCGACAATTTATTAGCGATTGTCGCATCTTTAATATTCGTTGCTCATATGGTTTTATCATCATCATATCACGAAAATAAAGAAAAACTGCGGAATTGATTCAGATTATTTTGCAATTTATTTTTACGTTCGAATAACTATATATTTCTGATCGGAGCTATGTAATGTTGCTGAAGTTTCTATTGTTCACTTGCATTTGTATATCATATACAATACATACTTTGGACCAGACTAAATAGTGACACTCTGCGAACGTTTTGGCTTTGTTAATATATTAAAAAAAAAAATGGCACTTACTTGTTATCATAAACATTTTGCCAAACTGTTCCAATCGTATTTTTGGACGCTCATTAATTTTTGGTCAGTTTTAGGGTATTGATATACTTTTACCATCCATAAGAACATGCTCACGCAAAGTGTTAATTATTATCAACAACTGGAGTGATTTGAGATACTCTGTCAAGCAGACCAGATTGTTAGTGTTAATAAGGGTCTGAAAAGTATGAGACTTAAGTTTTATGAATAAGAGGACATCCTCTACCAAAATTTAGCGCCATGTGTCGGTATACCAAGTTCTAGTAAAGCACATTCGCATACAGAAATTTTCACAAAACAAAATACTGAATACAAAAAATGAAAGCGTTCTGTAACTAAAATAGGCAATCCTCACCTTTCGATCTTTGTTTGGCCCGCACTCCACCCAAAGAATAGAAATGTTTTTCCTCAAAGTTTATTGTGCCGAAGAATTGTCAACCCCTTTCGCCAAATTATCGTAAACGACATTTGCATATCCTAAATTAAATTTGGTGGCACAACGGCTCATGAAGAACCAGGGCCTAGTGACTTACAACTCTTAACCATTCCTGTGTGCGTGTCTGCAAGAATGGAGGGGACCTACAAGGCTGTTTCACAATGCGACGAGAAAACGAGACGTCAGCGTGACGAGATCTCTTCGTAGTTTCTCTCTCTTAAAAAAAGAATTTTAAACATTGAAATAATGCATAATAAAGCATTTCTCGTCGTCTCGTCACGTCATAAAGTTCGAAAAAATGAAAAAAAAGACGCAACGTGACGACAAGAAATACTTTATTATGTATTTTTTCGTTGTTTAAAACTCGTTTTAAAGAGAAAATAACCGTGAACAGATCTCGTCACGCTGACGTCTCGTTTTCTCGTCGCATTGTGAAACAGCCTACAGTTTATTGCCAAATCCGAACGGCTAAGGTGAGCGGCACTTTTCTATAACAAGAGATACTCTTGGAAGATTTTTCAATTCTTCGCAAGAGGTAGTAGCCCGGAAAAAAAAATAAGGTGGAAGCGGCTGGTATTGAACTCAGACCTCTGGCGTTAAAAAAAATTATTTGAAATGTAAAAATTCAAATATAAAACAAATAAAAAAGTATTTTACAATCATAAAGTTATTTGAACATGCGAAGCAAGGCGAGCACGGGCCTGCTAGTTGTCACATAAAGCTACTTATTTAATTTTTTTTTTCTGTGCATTTTAAACAATCTGATCTTTTGTCATCTGTCAGTAACAGTATTATTAATAATGTTTAATGCTGAAATTTGGCCTTCGTTGCTAAGAAAACAAAAACCAAAATGTCACTCACACTATACTCTTTTTTTGCCGCTTACGATATTTTTCGTAGAAAGGGCTCGTTATTTTTACATCGAGTCAGAGGAGGTACTGATTTTAGTCGAATAACTAATTTTGATTCTTTATTTATTCATTCCTTCAAAGCTTTCAAAAAAAACTTTCCCTTGAATTATTTAGTGAAAATGGTCTCTGTCTTGTGCAGTAGGTATCATTATGGTTAGTGTTTTTTTTTTTTTTGCAAGATTAACCAACCATGCCAGTAAAAGTGCTATTGTAAAAGTGCATAAGTTAAACATTTTCTTGCACTTCAACAACTACAAAAATATACTGATCAAAATCATGCTACACTTTTGCACTTTTGCTACCACAACCTCAATGCAACAGAAAAAGGCAATAGTGTAGGTAAGATTTGCACCAGGGTATTTTATAGCAAATGTCAGCTATTATTAAAAAATTAAAAAATTGCGTAATTGATCTAAAAAACAAAAGTTCGCATTTTTACTAGGGTTGTTGCACCAAATCGGTATTCAAATGTTCCTTACTTGGCGGACAATTTTTGGCGGAATCAAAAAAAATTTGATATACCTAACCTATCTAATTTATTGCTCAAATCAAAAATTTGTAGCTCGCATAATTTCCTAGTTATTTAAGTTATTAAATATATGAAGTTTGTAGCTCTATTAAAAAAGTTTAAAAGTTATGCCGCATTTACACGAGTAATAAATTGCCATAATTAATTTCATTATAATCGTGTAAATAGTCGAAAACCTGCCACTATTTTTGTTATAAAAATAATGACCAAGTGCAAATGACGTTTAATTTTACCATTATACTGATATCGTGTAAATAAATGCTGATGTTATTTTGCAAATAATGGCAATGCACAATAGAGAATGAACCTACATTAGCTCAAAAATTAGCTCCCAAAATTTTTAAAAATTAGAAAATCGGAATTTTTGTACACGAATTTGAAGTTACCCTAAGCTAAACTTAATGAAACATACGATAATTCAAGGAAAAGCGTTCATTCTTTTCAGCCTGTAAGACCGTGGCTTAACTAGATGCTTAATTGTTTGTTTGTTTCCCTGCTAAATCGACAAGTAAAGAACTACTTTCAATTGCAGATTTTTTTGTTAATCGATGTTAAATCGTTTCGTCGTTATGCCAACCATAATCCAAAGGACATGACCAACAAAATCAACAAAGATAACTCAACTACTGCCAAATAAAAGAAACAAAAAATAATAAACAACTTCCAAAACATTACGAGACTTTTCGGACAATAAATTGTTTGAACCAAGTGCACCGCGCGGTTAAAGGCAACATAACAAAAAAAAAATGAAAACCGTCAAAACATAAAAGTTACCCGAAAAAATTGCATTTATCGAATTGTCTTTGGTTCAGAATCTTTTCGTTGATTCTTCACATTCTGTCCTCCTTACGCTGTTATACTCGTAGCTGCGTTTCTACTCCGGTCAAGGAAATCAGCTTCAACCAACGGAATGGTTTTTCTTTAACTTTTTTTTTGTCAAAAATGTCTAAGCCATAAATAAGATGCAGAACTCGCTTGGTGATGGCCTTTTATAAAAAGAACTTTTGCGCAAAATCCTTGCCCATCCCGTTCGATACAATAACGGTCTCTCGGTCTTTGGACACACAATTATTTGTGGGTTGGTGAACTTTTGTACCACTGCGTTTGGAATCCGTTGAAACAGCGAAAAACCGTAATCTGTAGCAGGACTTGCAACACACAAAAAAGAAACAAAAGTTCTTCCACGAATTGTTGACCTTCTTTTTGGCGATTGAAGTGGCCAATTTCAATTCGGATGCCCTCTCTGCCTGTTGACAAACCTTCTGATTCGTATATGTTCCGCAAGTGCAGCTGTTGATTGCCCCACAAAAGAGATCGCACTTGAGAAATTACTTAATTACACTCGAATTAAAGTTTGTGAATGTTGAATGGTGGTGGGGCTTGTCCATGTCCACCTGTGTCCTCGTCCGCTTCCAATTGAATGGAACTGGTGCGGTCGCTGTCACCGAAGAGGTTGCAAATATTTTATCGCCTCGAGAAATGCAATGCGATCGTGTGTTGATTTATCGCGTTGTAATTGCATTCTTATTGCCACCGAATACTGATTTTGTGCGATTCTGTTCGCAGATTTACTTAATCAACCGGATAAGGAGCCAATTCTGTTTCTGGGGGCTTTCTTGTTTTCATTTCTGCGTGCTTGTGTTTTTTTTTTTTTTTTGTCGCATAATTTAGTCTCAAATCAAAAACAAGAAAGATAGTATCAGATTTCAAAAATGCAAGTGAAACAAGTGGCGTGAAATTGGAGAAACTCAAAGGGAAAGGTTTTTTGTTTAATATTTCTTGAGAGTTACACAAGTTGGAAATGTTAATAGGGGATATTTGTTAAATACAGTGTTTGTAGGTCAACGCTTAATGACCTCTTTAACGCCAAACAACTTGTAACTACACAATTTAATTAAGAATGTAAAAAATAGTCACGCACTTTTATTATCACCGGATCAGTAGGTTCATTAAAGGTTTTTCCTTTCGAAACAAATGTCAAAATATATAAAAGGAAAGCAGAAAAAATATAATTCGCTGCAACTGAATTAAAGTTGAAAACTAAAAATGAGTGTCAAGTTAGCGAAGCAACATTCGCTGATCGAAATATGGTCGATTGGATAACTTACCGTGAATTAGTCGTTAGTAAGTAATTTTGAATTGGTCGCTCTATGTTTTTTTAAAACATTTTTTCGCAGATTTGCTAAATTGGTATCAAGTCACTGAGGCGCCCCCTCTGAAAGGGGTAAAACTGCTTAAATTGATTGGTTTATTCCTTAAAGTTTACCGTTCATCGGTCCCTAATTATTGGTGGCAGTATAAATTTAGTCGTGCAATATTTTTTTTTTGCTTTTTTTAAACATCAAAAATATCAAAAACATAAAACATTGCAACACATCAACACAATGTTTTATGTTGTCAACGTTTTTATATTTTTGATATTTTAGAAAAAAAAAAAAAGCAAAAAACGTAGAAAACATTGCGCGGAAAATTAAAACTTGCAACAACTAATTCAAGACTAACTAACGGCAAATTATCAAGCTATAAACAAATCAATCTCAATTTTAAATCACGTCGGGAGGGGGAGCGATAACCTCGAAAAATTTTATTTTAGCTTTTCTCAAAACCGATTGAACTGAAGTTAAGTTTTTGGATTTAAAAAAAAAGGATATTTTTTTGAAAATTTAATATTTCGAAAATGATTTCGTTGATTTTTATTATATATAAGCGGTTATTTTTTTAACATTATCTAGCAAATTTTAGACATACATTTTATTTTGTTTTCAGTAGACGTTTTTTTTTTAAGCTCTGAGCAGAGTCTGAGCTATCTGAGTAAGCTCTGAGCAGAGTATGATCAGAGCTCTCAGATTTAATTATGAAACACGTTTGTGCACTGGATTGTCATATCTGTCAAATCACATGAAAATTGTATGAAGTTGGCTGCGTCTAGTTTTTTTATCCGTTGGCTATGTCAATTTATTCTGAGCTAATGGAGCAAGCTCCAAGCTATCTCTGATTGGAAAAAGGAACTCATAACTTCATAGTTCAAGTAATTGGTCAAATTATTATTATTATTTCAAAAGAAACTCAAGTTGAGCGCTCTGATTTTTTTTGACAGCTCAGTGGTTTGTTCTGAGTTAAAGGAGAAAAACGCGTAGTGTAAAAATTAATGAAACTTAACATTCAAAAACCTTTCAGAAAATTTTTATTTTTCTTGAAAATGACGCAAACAATTTTGCAAGCACGTTAAATGTCAAAATAACGATAAAACTTATGGTCTAATAACATTGATTAGAAAAATATTTATACATTATGTACATATAATGGCATAAGAATTTTTCAATGAGAGATCATTCTGAGTTAAAGCCTGAAATATATTTTTGAGTTAATTCCAGATCCCGAGTTAACTCAACATATTATTGTACAGCCGTTGTTTACTATGATTTTTTTGGTTTTAACCGAAAAAGAGTTATAAATTAAAAACTCAGTAGGACTGCGGCGAAAGTATAGTAGTTTGATAGAAAATAAAATGGATCCTAATAACACTCTCAAATTCTTACAGTGCAGTTCCTTGGGGCAGTCACCTCGGATTAACTGGAAAAACCACCACTAATAATCGCACAATCACATTACATTACACAGATGAACGATCCTCTTTTCCCCATAAATATCTGAAGAATTGTTGGGTCTTTATAACCTAAATTTACCTCCCAAATGGAATATAGAGTAAAGCAGTTGTTGTGAGAGTCATAGGCAAGAAAATAATAAGATACTGATTTTTAGTCTTATTTTACACCATCAACATACAAGAACAATAATTTAACCACAATAATAAGTATTTACCTAGGTTCTTTAATTTGACCGGAAAACACTTTGTTTACCCATAAACCACCTAATTGGTCGTGTTCTGCCTGTCGATGAGCATCTCTCTAGTATCCCAGAAGCTGCAGGACCAGGAACCCTCTCGAATTTCGATCTCAACACAAGAAAATTGTCAACAACTTTTCGCTGCACATGCCTTACACTGGAAGAAGCCGAGTAGCACTATGGATGGCGCAAAAGAATTAATAACCAGGATCATATCGCTCGGGAACACATGAAAACCCAGTAGTGCGGAAAATATCACCTAAATGACCATTAGCGAACTGCTTTAACAAATCATCTGATAATTTTCTAGCTAAGTTGTCGTTATTGTCCGCACTTGGCCAAATGGCCAATGATCATGGCCATGGTCAACAAGTTAAATGGAAGTTGCAAGAGAGTGGTGTCTTCCCTTTACCGATCTGCTATTGTAAGAACACCGTATCGTTGTTGTTTCGATGACTTCGTCGACGACCGACGACGCGACGATAAAAGAAAAAGACGTGCGATATGGTCCCATGAGAGTTCATATTGTCTCTCCCGAGAAGACCATCTGTGTGGCTATACTGCACCAGCATCACAGCTCAGTATTCAGGTGTTCGTTCTCGACATAGTCGAAGATCTTGGAATCTATCGAAGCCAATTAGAGAGAATGACCAACTGCCTCGTATTTCCAACGAAGGAATTCCGAAGTTGTTGTCAGGTATGACATCTTGCACCTGATAAGGAAGTGAGATGCTGGAAAAATTGTTCACACTCGAAAGGAATTCATCATCGTCAGTATCATAGTGTCGGCGTCTATGGCGAGCAAATCCTCCGGGAGATGCAACAAATTGCTGCAACATAATTCTTACAATTGCTTCGCATAGCGAGAATTTGTTGGATTTTTCTTTCAAAACTGGGACAACGGATGAGACAAAATCTGCATAGACAAGGGCACACTACCTCCGCATTGGAACAAGGAAAAACACAGAGGTTACATGGAAAAGGGATAGAGAACTACAACAACGAATATAAAATGAAATAAAAAAAAAAAACCTCGATGCCAATTGAATTGAACTTGGTTCTGATACTTATCAAGAATCACGAGTATTTGTTCCGCCAGTTTCGTGGGCCAAAGCTAAACCGTTTGTCGAGTGCTAGAGGACAAGTCAACACTGCCTTTTATTCTATACTATGTAGACGGTGCAGGGTATATTGTAGGTTGACTCATGGTTCAGGCCACTTGGTGTTGTGTTAGGAGCTGTTCAGAGGTTGTGTTAACAGTTTTTGTTCCTTCCTTTTTTTTAAACTTTGTATTCTCTTTCTGATCCTAAATACCGGAAAACAAATATGCATTCAATTTGGCATTCAATGTCAGCAGATCCAAAAATTGTCTAAGGCTGTCAATGGTAGTAGAAATTCATTACCGAACGATTAAGCTTTTAGGTTTTCTTTTGAAATATTGAATCTGGTTCCAGCAGATTGAAGTTTTTGACAATATTTGTTTTTATAAAAGAAAGATCTGATTTCAGAATTTTGGAAAAAATTATCTTATACGGTGAGGAATAGAAAATGAGAAACTATGGGTTAATAAGGTTTACTATTTGGTGCGACAACACAAAGACATTGGTGCATTCTTTTCTTAATTCCTACTTTCCTAGGAACATCTTTAAGAAATTTGGCTTTCGAAGAACTACAAATTATTAGAAACAAACTTATTAAACAATTCTGAAATTTCATTGAATTTGTGAACAACAACAACAATTTAAAGGCCCTACCGCCAATTTGCTTACGAAATAATTATTTTGGTATTTTTAATTCGTGTTATTTTTCTTTGGCTGGAGATATAGCTATTTTAAGGGGTGCCAAGCCCTATCATCAGTCTCAATTGTAGTGGTGCTGAGCTTTAATCCAATTTTATTTGAAAAACTTTCTACACATCAGAACCAGCGCATCAGATTTGCTCAGTCTTCGAAGATGTGTGCACTACGCACTCTGCCACTGCTGACCACTGACGTCACAGGGCGCGATGTGAAGTTTGTTTATCAAATGCATTCGGAGCATCAGCATTTCTATAAACACTTTTAAGTATGCTGTCTTGTTCCGCCTCCATTTTTCTCCATACCTTATTTCGATAGACTACAATTCGTAGTACGTATCAAAGAGGGAGAGTTTGGAAGATCGGTAACAAACCAGATTATTAAGTTATTATTATTATTATTATTATTGTATTATTCATACTAGAATGTCAGTTTATAAGACTTGACCATTCTTTATTCCGTCAATTTCATTGAATTTGTGAACAACAACAACAAACATGCAAACATTATTTAAACAAATGAAACTCATGTGAATGTCTGCTGACTGAGAAACGATATTTAATCGGCTAACTGCCAGTTAATATCAAATATTTTTTCGAGCAACAGTTTTAAATGACAAACCATCAATCAGAGTGTAAGCATTATTAGTCGTGAGCAAAATTGTCAGTTATGATCGATAATGAGTACCAAAATTGGAATGGTTCACTGTGGGACATGGTTCACTGTTGAACAGTTTCTAACCAACAATAATATGGGTGGATCGGTCCACGTCCTCCAACCACTGGAACACTGTGGAACTGATTTCGATGACGAAATAGAGACAGTAAAACAGCTCGATGACTCGATCCACAGTGTAAGGAGTGACGAATGACTTTGTGATGCCTCTATTCTCCTTCCTGTATTACTGTATGATGATGCATATAGCTTATAGCATGATGCACAGCAACCTAAAACAAAATTCACCAATTCTTTCCAGTTAAAAAATGTATTCTGGTAAACTGTCTAAATCTTTGATCTAGCAATCTAAAGGAATTTTCAAACTCTACACGGGAATAGTAATGCTTTTTATGGTACTTTTTCTTATGCTTATAAAATAAAATAAAATAAAAATTTGGCAGTAATAATAATTCGTACTTTATCTTTGAGTGAATATTATATTATATTATTTTTTGGCTAGAAATGGATCAACAATAAATTTATCGATCGCATTCTCCTGTCCACTTAACCTTTAACGGATTCTTTAAACTAAAACCTGAGAATATTCCCATCACCAAAATGTGGGAAACCTTTCTGGTATATTCTGTTTTCAAGCAAACATACCTAGAAGTACCCCTAATTGACAGCTCTGCATCGCCAAACAATTTCCATAGATCGAGTTGATTCGTCATGCCGTGTTCCACTTCAATTAATCAAACAATTTTATTAGAATTCATTCGAATCGCTTCTTCAGAAAACGAACAAAAAATACAGATGAAATATGTCAGTTACAAACGCGCCCTTCAAAAACCACCACTCAAATCGCAGATATTCTCAAAAGAGAAGCATTTCTCGGATACTTATTTGCTATTTGCATGGTGTCTTATCCAACCACACAAATCCCACCCCTATGACCTGCACATCATCAAGAGCTGGTACTTATCATAACGCCATCGTCACTGTAACCAATTCACCAATATTACCCGTGAGAAAGTTTGTTATCCCTGAACCTGTACAATGGTTCGGGGTATCTCATCAAGGATCATCCCTTGCCGTTCACATCGTCCTAAACATTGAAAGGGATGAACGATAATATTTTTAATCGAACTTGCAGACATCCACTTAAAACGATAAGTGTGCCACAGAATGGGGTCCTTGGAAATTAATTGTTCAACTCTCGCAATATGCTCATCCACTCAATGGTTTTCAAAAGCATATGCAATGCATCGAATAGATACTTAATGACCCTAGTCCAAGGGATGGATGGAAGTCGCTCACAATGGGACATCAGCATCACTATTCCATCGTCACGTGACACATTGTTAGAGATTCGCTACAAACTGCCATTCGCATGCAAGTGTGCTTTTGGTCCATGTTCCGGTTCGAATAGATTTTACTGGTGATTCGTCTAAAGATAACGATGACTGCAGAAGTAGTTCATCCTTAAAGTGGCTAAAGCTGCTGATTCTGATGGTGGTGGCGGTAGTGCTGGAACTTGTGCTTCCGGGTTCCGGAATACATTAAAAATGGGCGTCGAGCGGCGCGTGTCTGTTGTGTTGATTTATCCTCGTATATAACTTGTCAGAAACTTGTCTCTTGGCCGAAAGTTGGTTACATTGTTGCCGCAGGATATAATGCATTGTTTTCTTTTATTTTATTTTTTTTTTGAATCTGGATGGGATGGCCCACTTTGGATTAACATTGCAGGGTCTTTCTTAACAATGAAAAAAAAAAAAAACTTCATCTGTACGGAGAGCCCAGCCATATCTACCTTAAGGTGTATCCAGGAAAAAAATCAAGCCAAGAGGGTTGTGGGTGGAGAAAAATCGCCACAGATATATATGGATACTTAAATTACTTTTTCGTTGTTGCTTATGTTGATATTGTGATGTTTTTTGTTTGTAAAAATAAAAACAGTCCAACAGAGAACGTGAAAAAGCCATAAAATGAAATTAAAGTGCGAGACAATATGAGGCGATGGCAGTTTTCGCATATATCTATACAAAGATGTTAAAAAGCAATAGGAGCAGACTACAATTGTTTTTGAAATTAAATTGTTAGACAACACCCTATTAACTAACATTTCATTTTTGTGGACATGTATATATGACACAGTGACATTATTCCACATGACATAAGTGCATAATGGACCTCGTGGGATATAAGTCTACAAATCGCTTATGGGTGTATGCCCCACACAAGTGGGTCATACAAAATTTAGGAAGAGAAAAATATAAAATAAATCGACCATTTGTTGAACTTTCCTAAATACCCGAGCCTTTGAAAGCTCTTTTTACTTGTTATAGCGATGAAATTAGAGCTACAGCCTAAACGGTTCAGCCGATTAGATTAAATTTAGTACAGAGAATTTTAATGTGATTCTACGTATTGAAGAGAAGGGAGAATTTTTAAGTTTTAAGGTCATTTAAAACAGAAAACTGCCGTACAAATATTTCGATTTTTTTGGTGTGTAATGAAAACAGTGGTAGTTAGAACACTGCATTTCAGGTTTCAAGTTTTTACCAAAGATTCGCATTGCAGAAATGGATCTTAAAATTGTCATGGAAATGATACCATGACGCTTTGTGCTTTGGAAGAAGCCTATGATGTCGATGCGATCACTAGACTGATTCAGAAAAATAAAAATGTCTCCGATTTTTAATTCCACTAGCTTTTTAGTCAGAGTTTAGTGAAATAGTAAGCCTGGTAAAATTTCAGCCGTTTAGATAAATGTTTAGGGGTCGGTCATCGCTAATCCCTATTTTCAATACAAATTAAATAAAGCTTTGTATGTAGTTGTAGTATGTAGTTCTTCCAGCGCCCTTACGAAGATTACACAATTTCATATTTCTGGGAAAGTTTAATAAGAAAACATTCAAGTAAAAAAAAGTTAGAGGATTTCAAAAAAAATGTACTTTTAAGGCCAACTTTTCAAAATAGTAATTATTTTTCAGATTTCTGAAACAAATCTAAGTTCAAGAGAAATAAATTTCAAAATCGTAGAAGCCGTTTTTTTGGAATAATAATTTTTTATTTATAAAATTTTGTTAACATTTTAAAGACAAAATATGTATGTACACCTTTTTTAAGAGTTTATTTATGTGGAATTAAAAATTCAATTTCGAAAAAAAATCATCCGTTTTTTGAAATTATGTAAAACATTAATTTGAATAGGTTAAACAAAATCAGTCAAAAATCAAAAAATGTTTCTATAAAAGAAACTGCCAATAATTGTAAATTTTGTTTTTACTAAAAAGTGGAATTTAGTACCCAAAAATTTTAATTTAAGAAAAAAATGGTTTTATTAGAGGAAAAAAAATGGTTTTATTAGAGGAACCATTAATAACCATTTTACCGAAAAAAAGCTACCAAAATATAGACCTTTTAAAATTAACTGAATTTTTGTTAGAAAAATCCGTGGGGCCATTTTTGAAGAAAGTAAGATTTTCCAAAAAAGACGAACAGTTTAAATAGCAGGTCCCTCCGTAATTTTTGGTCCAAATTTTCGCTTCGAAAAAGATCTTTTAGCTTAAGTAAGTAAGGGAAGAATTTCGAATTATCAAAAATAGCCAATTCTTTTATATTTTTCATGGAGCTGCTATCTAAAAAAAAAAAAAAATTTGATGGCACAACAGCTCATGAAGAACTAGGGCCTAGTGACTTACAACTCTCAACCATTCCTGTGTGCGTGTCTGCAGGAATGGAGGGGACCTACAGTTTATTGCCGAATCCGAACGGCTAACGAGCGGCACTTTTCTGTGACAGGAGATACTCTTGGACAGCGTTGCCCCCCTACTACAAATGTAGCGTTTCTGCTACATTTTTTTCCAAGAAAAATTCACTCCGTACAATCGTAAAATATTCCAAAAACACTACAATTTCAAAACATAAAATTTTAATTTAGAAGGACAATTTTGATCTTACTTTCCATTTGGCAAAATATTTTTTTTTTATTTATCAATAGCTGAATTTTTTTTTTGCAATCCCGAAAGGAATTGGATGAAGAAAACTATGTTCGGGCTAAACAGCTTACGTGTTAAATCCAACAACAACTAATTCGCTTCGGGTTTAGCTAGGCACAGTAGGGAGAATTCTCGGTTCTTAACTTAAGCACGTCGAAAAACTGTTTTACCGGCAATATTTACATACATACACGTTTTGGATAGTGTGTATGGAAATTCCATGTTTTTCTGTGATGGCGGGCGTCGGTAGTCCCCGATGCCGTTTTTTTTTCGACCAATTTTTTTTTAGAAGTGATCAATTTTTCGTTTCTGAAAGTGGATAATGTGATTAACTTTTTTTTTAAGAAATCACTCGGAAAATATTATAATTACAAAAAAAATCAATCAATGAAATCATATTCGACACCAAAAAATCAATTTTAAAAATAAAATATAAATAAACCAATGTAATTCACATAAAAAAAAAATTATAATGCTCTAATAATGTTGTGTGTCCACCTTGATTTTGAAATTTTAGTAGGAAATTTGCAAAAATGTTTTTGTAAGCCAGATATTTTTGCAAATATGCATGAAATAAAATCCAAATTTAGACCTTTTTTTATTTATACAAATAATATTGTCGTTCCGAAAAAATTTACAATTTAGTATGTTGTGTTTTTGCGCGTTTTAAATTTTACTACATTTAAAATTTGCCACACTACATTCTCAACCTGTTAGGGGGCAACACTGCTCTTGGAGGATTTGTCAATTCCTCGCAAGAGGCAGTAGCCGTTTTTCTTTTAAATAAATAGATGGCGAGGCTTGGGATCGAACCTTAGACCTCTGGCATGACAGTCCATCGCACTAACCATCACGCCACGGCTACTACTGAGCTGGAGCTGATATCTAAATCTTTCAAAAACGTTGGCATGATAAAAAGCAATTGAACCAAACAAATTTCTTAGACAGTTTTTCATCGAACGGAATCTAGGTCTTACGCTATCTTCTTTCAACAAACTTCTTGCCAATACTCTTATCGCAAAAATCTTTCCGCATCTTTCTATACCTAATGAATGGAACCCATCTCTGATATTTAAAATGCAATTTGATGATCATTTATAAGCAATAAAACAGATTGATTTTCCCCGACTGAACTATCTTGGAGAACAAATCATATCGTCATATCTCCCAGAAAATCGAGTTGGATTCAAGATTTTCAAAAAGGATATACCTTCCTCATAATGGCTTTGAAGCTGGCCCCTTCGAATTATGCTGACAATCTTAGTTTAGAAGGATTACTCTACTCTTTTATTAAATTGTGTCCAAAATGATTGAGAAAAATGGAGCATTCTTCAGTTCTTGAATAATATTCTTATTAAGTACTTAAATAAAAGTATCGTTTTGTTGGTACTGGGTCATTGCTTCGGTTAATCCAATGGATGCTACGGCCAGCCCCTGGGCGAGTTCATACAAAAATCCAATGGAAAATGCAATTTCAATTTTCCAATTTTTCGGACAACTTTACCGAGTTTTTTTTCTGGACTTATTCGGAATAATATTAACATTAATAAAACATATAAAAATTTTTCTGATCCCTCTAAATTGATGCCCTTACAAAAATTTTATTCTTTTTAAATTATAATCGATAATGATTATGTTTTCCGGAAGTTTGGGAAAGGTTTATCTGTGTAAGTAGATAAATGTGGAAGATTTACATAGTCCTATAATTACCATTTTTTGTAGTAGCCGTGGCGTGATGGTTAGTGTGATGGACTGTCATGCCGGAGGTCTAAGGTTCGATCCCCAGTCCCGCCACCTATTTATTTAAAAAAGAAAAAACGGCTACTGCCTCTTGCGAGGAATTGACAAATTCTCCAAGAGAATATCCTGTCACAGAAAAGTGCCGCTCGTTAGCCGTTCGGATTCGGCAATAAACTGTAGGTCCCCTCCATTCCTGCAGACACGCACACAGGAATGGTTGAGAGTTGTAAGTCACTAGGCCTTAGTTCTTCATAAGCTGTTGTGCAATCAAATTTATTTATTTATTTATAATTACCTTTTCTTCGTACTTAAAAATTTATTTATTTTCTGGATTGTGTTAATTTCTCATTCTATTCAAACAAAAATTTCAAAACTTCTAGCTAAATATTTCTTGCTCTTTTTTGAAAGTATGTGGGTAGTCGATTTAAAAACTTTAAATGGAAAAATGATATGTAAATATATAAATGGAAGGTTTACACCTATTTTTGTAGGCCTTGAAGAACAATTAGATATGAAGTGTAACGAGTTCTAAATTTATATGATTAGGATGTAGGTACACACTCACAGTTTTGTATAAGAAGAAGCTGCTTCCCAACGCACTTAATAGAAAAATACTCTCACTTCTGCTCTTTTAGTTCACGATTGAGAAGGTTGTTAAGAAATTGAAATTCCTAGATTGCATATTGCATATCAAGTCTTCGCACATTATCGGACAAACCTAATTTACCCTTTTTATAGGAAATGGTATAAAAACTGAGCTAACTATTCAAAGCCAAATTAAAAGTGAACCTTACTGTCTTTGACGTTGTGTCCCTTCGGTTCGAAGAGACAATATTGTGCGTAGGACTTACAAAAATAACGTACCTTTGTACTTTTTGTCTTATTCCTAGACAAAAAGGGCGACAATTGGAAGGAAGGCTTGAAGAGTGCTTATCCCTGCTTCCAGGCTGAGTGTATATAATCGGGACGACATAAAAGTGTGAAGCTCTAGCAATGGCAGGCAAATGGTGATAAATTTTGATATTAGCCTTAGAAGGTGAGGAGGAGTGTCTCAAAGGGATACACGATGTATGAAGCACTAAGTTTAGATATCCACAGAGGTCCCATAGGTACATATATATTTAGTTGGTATACGAACGAACGTCAGCGACTTGATTGGTGTCAGCCATAAACTTTCGGCTGAGATGGAAATGAATGAAGTGGCGCCAAATGGATTCGTGTGTTGTGCAGTTGTAAGGGGGCGGGCGTCTCGTGCAATTTTTTTCTTCACATTGTTTTTTTTTTCTTTTTTGCTATCCATATCCACTGTGCGGGTGTCAGATCTAAGTTGGGCTTATATATTTTTTTTATAGTAAAGTGCTTGCATTTTACCGAAAGGCAAAGAGGTGGTGAAATATGAGAGCCACCGTTAATGGTGGTTTTGTTTTGTATAGGCTTGGGTTTGTGTTGAGGACTTAAGAGTTGAGAGAGTGAAAATTTATGACGATTGTCAAATCGCTATCCCTACCTAGTGTGAAACACAGGTTGGATTAGAGTATGCTGAACTGAAGTTCTTTATTTCGTTAGCACTTTCTTTGAACTTTAAAAAAAAAATAATTTAAAGTGATTACCTTAACACACTTTCCTTTTAGTGGATTTGTAAGTTCAATTAATAAATTCTTGTGTAAGATAAACAAAAATTTCCGATTTTCGAGTTCCTAAATTTTTGGATTTTGTGTAATATTAGAGTGGAACTTTTGAGTATTTAATTTTTTCCCTGTTTTCTAAGATATCTAAAAAATTATTTCAGACAAACATTCAACGAGAAATCTCGTTAACCCATTCATGCTACTCAGTAATTAGATAACGAGGTAATGTTCACTGCTGAGGTGTTCAATTCCAGCAGTAGTTTTGGACTCTCACCAATCAAAACCACATATTCACATGGTATGTTACGTCGTGAGTTGCCTTATTTCTCGCTGCGGATTTATTGATGTTAGAGGGATGAGTTCTCCAAAGGATGTAGCTTGCTTAGCCTGCTCCCGTTCTTACCACACAAGTCATTTTGTTCCATTGGTTCCGCTTCATCGAGCTTCTTTGCAGCACCCTGGTTGTTATTTCTACCAAGAGATTTTTGGAGAGATCAAGCTGCAAGCTCCATATTCCTCTCCATTATAGCATGTATGTCGAGAAGTTGACGTCTGATGGGCTGATGTCGTATTCAGCTGCAAGCTCATTTTTTGTGTAACAGCTATTCTTTCTTTCGTGTGCATTATTAATTGATGTTGCTCCACTCACAATCTGGGAATCGATGACCTTGAGTCTAACATAACATTTCTCACTGCCACTATGTCCGGCTTTCTGTCGTACGGATATGAGGTTCTTCCATAACCTTGACTGAACCCTTTGTCCTTGGGACCCACCACTAAAACCTTGGAGACTGCATTATGACTTTTTATCCATTCTCTATGTATACGGTGGCAGGCCTGGATGATGTGTGCAGCCGTCTCCTTTACATTGCATCTTCTGTGACACTGGATTTCGGCTGTCGTTTTTCTAACTCCTCTTGACGTCCGTATGCGGGTTGGCATACAATTAATTCGTACATGGATATTAGGCAGATTGGATTTACTAGTTTTCCGAATCTCAGTTCTATCCGTTGAGTTGTATAGGTTGTTTGCCCACCATTTTTACCTGTTATCCTTCATCTCGAGTAGGACTCCATCTTTGGTTAGGTCCTTTTGACTCCATTCCAGTTAATGATTCACCCAATGATCCTGAGTATCAGCCCTCACCGCAGATGATGTTTAAGTGGAGAGATCTCTGAATCTTAACAGAATCAGATCAGGAATTTTAGTTGTTAATGCTGGTATGCCATAACCTCCATCAGAGATTACAGCGTTGTAATATCTAGTTAGAATATCCGCAGGTAACTTAAGCCATTTACGTATGATCCGATCTATGTGTCCATTGTTTTCAGCTTATCCATCGTCACTGTGGATAATACCAGCTTATGGTATAGTCGCAGAACAAGGAAGCTCCGTAACACATTGAGTCTTTACTGAGGTTTTAAAGGAGCCTTGCTCAGACTCTCCATATACGGAGCTAGGTCTTGTCCTGCCTTTCTTTGTCACACCGGTCTTATATCCAGATCTAGACATTTCCATTCCTGAGATGATAATAGTTGAGGAATAACGTATTCCCTCAGTTTAAATTTCGGTTGGCTGATGACTTTACGTTTTTCCTTTATGTACCATCTAGAATAATTGATACCGCCTCCACACTTTGCAGAATTCATCAGGAGACCTTTTTCCTTAGCTTTCTAAATGAGGTTTGCATTCCGAGCTTTGTTGATGCTACTCAGATTATGTTGTCAGCATTATGTAAAAGCGTTGCGTTGATGGTATTTCCAGTTATATTGTAACGAATATCTATGTGGAAATACACAAAATATTAATCGCAAACAGCGGATCGCCTTGCTTAACACCCCTTTGTAAACTTATCTCCACTGATCTCTCGCCATTCCCAAGTAACATTTTTGCTCCCATAAGCCGCTCCAAAAGCCTTTTGAGACTTAGTAATGGGAGCTAAAAAAAACTCTTGAAGAGAACTTCAACATTGTTATCAGACTGTTAAAAGCCTTAAATGGCCTAGTTATGGGAGGGTCTTCATTCTTATAGCATTATATTTATTCTTCTTATGGGATGACAGACGCCAATTTGTAAAGCTGCTTAACTCTTGCTAAGAGAGTTCGTGTTTTCCTATAGGAGTATCTTGAAAGAGAACGAGTATGCGAAGCCTCTCACGTTTTATATATCTTAGGTAGATTTCTCTTTTGAAACAATGAAAAAACATTATGACATCATAATTTTTGGAAGTAGATTAAGTTTAGTATTAGTTTAATCCCTCTTGCAAATACAATAATTGATGTCAACTACTAACGCAACAGCAATTTAAGATATGCAAATTGAACCAAGTTTCTCAAACCGCCTCCTTATACTTACACCAAACCAATAAATCGATCCAGATTAATGAACTTGCCACTTGTTTCCGGCTGATAGCGCATCCGATTGAAACATGAATAGAAGCAAACTTTCTTCGGAAAAAGAACGCACTTCTGTATAGTTCAATTAAAACAGCAGTTCGATTGACATTTAAAACCTTTAGCTCCCATTCGACTCTTGAACTCCTAATTTATGTGTTGTTATGGGATTGTAAAAACTAGTTTCTAGTTTGATCCACACGTCTCGTGTGGTGTGTTGTGGAGTCATGTGTGTCGCTATCGCTCCAATGTATTTCAAATGCGTAGATCCATATTTATCTCATGTGATGTGTTGTGGAGTGGTGTGTTGTGTCGATATCTATTTTGTAACGATTGCTTCATACTCATATCACGCTATGGCGGCGCAGACATTTTTGCTAGTGTGCCGAAAAGAGAAAACAATACTCTTGAAAGCAGAATAATAAAAAATAAAAAATGTCAGTTTATAAAACAGCACGCTTGATTAGTGTACTCAGTCCACTCCACAACACACCACACGAGACATGTGTGGATGTGGCTTTAAAAGACTTAAATTGATCTAGATATAGGATTTAAGTACTTTGACATTTGAAAAATGCTAACCCCCTAAAATAAAATTGATATTAGACGAATATGAGGGGGCTATCAAGGTTCTGGTCTCAATGTCCAGGTAGCTTCGTTGAACAACCGGAAACTTCTGTAGGAGCCTATAAGGACTATTTTCGATACAAGGACCAGATCGTTCTTCTTCAGGGCGCCTAAGTCTATCAGCTGTTGTGCGCTTTGCTTCGACCATATTCCTCTCCAGTTAAGCGTGGCTGATGTGAAGGCAACTTCATTAACTTGGAGTACGGACTGCAGCTTGTTCCTGATCGCTTGCGTATTATATTTGGCCGCTTTTTCCCGATGGGCCTGGTCAAGCGAATAGGAGTCTGTTATGACTTGAGCATGAAAGGTGATGTTAATAATTATCGTCCAATTGCCAAACTCTCATGTATACCCAAACTCTTCGAAAGCATATTGTATGAAATTTTGAGCTTTCACTGTAAGTCTTTCATCTCCCCTAGACAACATGGCTTTCTCAAAGGTAGATCAACAACCACTAATCTTGTTGAATTTGTGTCTTTTATCCTATCAGCCTTAGAGCAGGGCAAGGAAGTCGATGTCATATCCACCGATTTTAGTAAGGCCTTCGATAAAATCTCACATAGACTTATACTTTTCAAACTATCCACTCTGGGTTTTGAACCCATTCTACTGAGATGGATTTCCTCTTATCTGGAAAACCGTTACTACAGTGTCTGCTTTAGATCTACATCCTCTTGCCCTTTCTTAGCCACGTCTGGAGTCCCTCAAGGCAGCCACTTAGGCCCTCTTCTTTTTATTCTTACTGTTAACGATATTGAAATGGTCATTAAACATTCGCATATTTCTCTCTACGCCGACGATACCAAATTCTTCAAGACCATTTCCTCTACACAGGATTCTGCTCTCATCCAACACGATCTCGATAATTTTTCAGTTTGGTGTCTCAAAAACTGCTTAGATTTAAATATTACCAAATGCCATTCGATCACTTTTTCTCGTAAACGTTTCAAATCTTCACCCCGTCCTTATCTTCTTCATAATCAGCACCTATCTATCGTCGAATCGATACGTGACCTTGGTATAATATGTGATCAAGAGCTTAACTTCATCTCCCATTATGACGACATAATTCTTAAGGCCAACTCTGCACTTGGCTTCGTTAAACGATGGTCCAAGGAATTCTCCAACCCATACGTGACCCGATCCCTCTTTATAACCTTTGTTCGTCCTCTGCTCGAATACGCCTGTCAAGTATGGTCCCCTTACCAACAAATTCACATCGCTAGAATCGAGAGTATCCAACGTCGATTCCTTCGTTTCGCTCTTAGAGGTCTATCCTGGAATAATCCCTTAATCCTGCCTCCCTATCAAGACCGCCTTAAACTAATAAACCTAAATTCCCTAGAAGAACGAAGAAAAATTTATGAAATTCTCTTCATTCATAAACTACTTACAGGTTCTGTTGACTGCATTACTCTTTACAACTCTATCCTCTTTAATACCAATCCTCGTAACATACGAAATCCCCCTCTCTTTTATATACCCACCCACCGTACATCTTACGGCTCTAATGAGCCAGTCTCTCGGATGCTACGGAGTGTTAACTCATACACTAATAACTTCGATTTTAACCTAAGTACCCTTTGCCTAAAATCCCGTCTCTTGAATCAACCTCCTCACTAACCACAAAGCTTAGCTATAAGTTTCTTAGTTTTTAAGTTAGTCTAAGCATTAGCTTGTAATTAAGCCAAATAAATGGGGGTTTTGCCCCCACTAAAATTGAATGACCACTGCTCGATCGCCGTCTTTATACACGAGGTCAGGTTTCCTCGGGGCGTCCATCGTCGAAATAATTGTTTCCTCAATCCTCGTTGCCTAATCCCACGTTGGATGCACTTGATGACACTATCATGCCGTTCAACCCTACACACGTGGGTTCGTGGGCATTACTGGACGACATGATTAAGTGTGTCATGTCTCGAGCACCCTGCTCTGCAAACCCTTTCCTGGTTAGTATGTCCACGCGTTGTTCTCGATCTGGTTGGTAGGGCGTTTATCCTAGTTTTGATTCCAGAGAACAGCTTTGTAGGTTCAAGGATCCAGCGGTGTGTCTGTAATTCTAATGTAAGTTGGTGATAGAGTTGGGGTATAAGAACCGTCCTCGTAATGTGTAGTCGCTGCTGCGGCTTTAGTGGGGCCCTAGTAACACGTTCTAATTTGAGGACTAATTCTTCTCTATATTTTCAATTTTACATTTACCTTCCGGCGGCGTGAAGTTAAGACCGAGGTATTTTAACGTGTCCATTTGCTGAAGGGCAGGGAGGACTTGGTTGTTCAATTCAAAAGTTTTCTGTTCGACCACTGTGTTTTTTTGTTTGCCTTGGCCTTTGATGCTAATAGTACTGCATTTTACAATATTAATATGCATACCGCATTGCGACAAGAATTGGTTCGTTCTGTCGAGGAGGTTTTGCAGGCCAATGGGGGTGTTAGCGCAAAGAATGAGGTCATCCGCAAAAGCTATAGCATTGATTGGACTGTTACCACCTTACATCCTATATCATCCGGCAGCGATCCGTTGAGTCTATCAATGACCATATTAAAAAGGATGGACAAAAGTGGGTCACCCTGCTTAACTCCACTGAGATCAGATGTAACAATGAGATCAGATGTCCATTCATTATACTGAATTTTTGTGGTGGAGTTGGTGTAAGGCTTCTGTGTGCATCTGATCAGTCCGGGTGGGACTCCGAATGATTTGAGGGTAAAATCAAAGAAAAAGGTTGTAAAGCCTTACTAAAATCTCAACGGGTATTTTGCTCCAAAGTTTGGAGGTGATGCCATCTGGGCCAGGAAATATAGCTGATTGGGGTCTGGAATTTTTAACTTCATCAGACGATATGCGCATCCAGATAGAGTCGAGGGTCTGCGAGCATGGGGTGTCGTTGGAGGCTGAGCTGGAGTTTTGCTCCATGACGTTACGCCAAAAGGGCTCAGTAATGTTCTTGGGAGGGTGACTTCCCAATCCCAGGATACTTTCAATGCATCGATACTGGTGTTTTGTCCAGTTCTTTTGGGTTTAGTGGTATTCTGCTTCGCGTTCGCTGCCATCTATTCACTGGTGCCTGCTGGGCTCGACGTCTTGAGATGTTAAATCCTTGGAAGGGGAGGGTCTCTAGAACTTGCAATCAGGCCTATTGCTTCTTCAGGGCAACTTACAAAAGTTTGACCGTCTGTAAAACAGTAACAATGTATGAGAACATCTGTGGCCAATTACGTTAAAAAGTTGCCTGTTTAATGTTCTTTTCAAAATGGTACAACAAATGGTTAAGCCTACAACAATAACTAATACAAATTTCTGTTAATCAACTTAAGGAGCTCTTCCCAATTTTCTGAAATGTAAATTATATTACGGTGGATAGTTAATTATAAGACTAAAAAAGTAGTATTTGCAAATAATAAGTGGTAACATGATCCAAGCAAACCTTAATTTGACTACCTGCACGCACTTCGGTCCGTTTGTTGAGATAGAAAGGTGCAGACAATATCAGTATATGACTCCTACAGGAAAAAAATAAAGAAGAAAAGGCGATAACTCTGCAGTTTTACCAAACTTAGAAATTTTGTCTATCCATGCCACAACATATGTCACTTTCGGAGGTGCTTAAAAACTGCAAATTTACTAAATAAGAAACGTAAATTTAAAAGTATTGGCGCAAAATTTTAAACAGCCTGATATTAAGGTATTAGTACGATACTACTAAACAATTGTCTAACTTTAAAACTCTTTACTAAAATATTCTTAGTTTTGAACATTTTCTAACTAGTATCATACTAAACCCATTTTCTTAAGAAACTCTAGCTGAACAGGCCTAAAACAGTGACAGTTCAACCCATTTTTACAATTGTAGCTGCCAAAGTGACACTTGGATTTAGTATGATACTAAAAAGATAAAATAGGCAGTTGGCAATTTTAACTTTAGCAAAATGTTAAAAGGATAATACGATGCTAACTCGTTTAAAATTTGGAAAAGCCTGTTTTTAACGTAGCATTATACTAAAAATGCTTTAACGTCATATTAAATCGTTTAAAATTTTGCGCCATAGTGTTTTATGAGAAAAGCAGTTGTTAAGAAATAACAGTATTAATAATTAAATTATGTATTACCTTTCAATTTAAATTAAAATAGATATTAAAATTAAGAATTCACAGTCTGGTGCAACTTGACCAGTATCATTGTAAAAGTGCAAAAGTGTTACATTTTATTAAACTCCACTCCAATAACAAAATATACTGAAGACAATCTTGCAACACTTTTGCACTTTTATTACACGTTTCTTAACTCCATTGCAACAGAAAGAGTGTACAACTTTCGCCCGTGTATTTGATGGCAAGCCAAACGCCATTATCACTGTCAGTATTAAAAATAATAATTCGTGTGTGCATTTTTGCAGTGTATAACGTTCAAGATCTGCTGAAAAAAATTGCAATTTTACTAGACTTATTGCACCATATCGTAAATACCTCTATTGTCTTGCATTGACTCTGATAACGATATTAATTTTGAATTTTTTTCAATTTTAAGCAAACGCGCATATCGGCTTTCTTTTAATTGCATAACAGCTTTTCGAGCACGGAAAATGACACAATACCGCAAAAGATGTTACTTGCTTGGATCAATCGACTTATTTTACCACTTATTATTTGCAAATACTACTTTTAGTAGTCTGATAATGAGCTATTCACTGTAACTTCATTTAAATTTCCGAAAATGGGGAAAAACTCTTTTAGTTGATTAACAGCAAATTTTATTAGTTATTGTTGTAGGCTAAACCATTTGTTGTACCATTTTGAAAAGTACATTAAACAGGCAACTTTTTAACGTAATTGGCCATAGATGTTCTCATACATTGTTAATGTTTTACAGACGGTCAAACTTTTGTAAAAATATATATTTTGTAATTTTTGATTTGAAAAAACTTATTTTAAAAAATTATAATAAAAAAAAATGCAAGAACAAGTGTTAAATTTCATTATCTGTCTATTAGAATAGTTAGTCAAGAAAATAATAAAAATGAAAAAACCACAAAAATCATTCATTGGTGGTCCTACTGTTAAGGTATTCGAGGAGAGACGTATTTATTTATTTATTTATTCATTCATCTAACGAGTTTCCTCTTACAGATTGCTTAAATCTAATATAATGGTGGTATATTTATATTTTCACTTAATTGAAACTTAAATACATTTCTTTCCAGACTTAAATCTAAACTAAAATTTAATTCATTATAAGATCGCATACATCTTGAGAATGGTTCATTAGAGCCATAATTATATCTGTGCAAGGGAATATAAAATAATTTTCTTGCTCTGACATTTCTTCCTGGAACATAGATATTTAAAAAATTTAGTAAAACGGGGCATTTTATATGGTATGACAATATATCATAAACAAACATAATACAATTTACAAGGCGACGGTTTTCGAGAGTAGTTAAACCAATTAAGGCACATCTGGTGGAGTATCTTGGCATTTCCGGCAAATTCCATTTTAGCTGTCTTACTAAAAATCGCGTAAAAGATTTTTGAACTTTTTCTATTCTATTTTTTGAAACTGTGTAGCAAGGATCCCAAACAACTGAAGCGTATTCCAAATGTGGGCGAACAAGCGCTGTGTAAACTGCTTTAATCGCGTAAGGATTTGAAAATTCTGAGCAATTTCTTTTGAGAAAACCTAGCATTGAATTTGCCTTTGCTATGACTAAATCCATATGTAGTGAGAAACTTAACTTTTCGTCAAACACTACCCCAAGATCTTTCACTTCTGATAGTCTATTCAAAGCAATGTTTGAAATGCTATAATTATATAAAATATTTGTATGTGACCTAAAAAATGAAAAAGTACTACATTTCTTAATATTGAGCGTAAGAAAATTTCGTTCACACCAATCTACTATTTTATTTATATCATTTTGTACTCTAAGGCAATCATTTGGGCTTTTAACTATAGAAAATAGTTTAAAATCATCTGCAAATAATAAACCAGTTGTATATTCCAGCAGTAAAGGTAATTCATTAATATAAACCAAAAACAACAAAGGTCCCAGATGGCTGCCTTGAGGAACACCAGATGAGACACTAATTACCTTCGACATACAGTCGCAAATTTTAACTATTTGTTTTCTGTTGTTTAAGTAACTGGAAATCCACTTCAGGAGAGCCGAATGAAAACCAAAATGTCTGAGTATTTTTATAAGAAGTGTTATACAGAGGCTATCAAAAGCTTTTTGAAAATCTGTATACATAACATCCACTTGAAGACCTGATTCAAGGGCATCAGAAACATATTTTGTGAACAAAGATAAATTCGTAGTAGTTGATCTACCACTCAAAAATCCATGTTGAAATGGAGATATCTGCTCTTTTATATAGAAGTAAATTTTCTGTTTCACAATAAGCTCAAAGAGTTTTGGTATAGCAGAGAGTTTTGAAATTGGTCGATAATTTTCTATTTTATGCTTTTGACCTGCTTTAAAAATAGGGGTTATATAAGAAAATTTCCAATCATCTAGAAAAATTCCATTTGAAAGGGACATATTGAAGATTTTTTGAAGTGGCTCTACTAGCGAAAAACATTGTTTTATTAAAAAAGAGGGAATACCATCTGGTCCAGGGCTTAAATTCGAACTGAAATTCAAAATACCTTCTTTGATATCTTCAATAGATAAAATAAATTTTTTTTGAAAAAATGTCATACCATGGAGACCACAAGGTAAATATTTTTTTGTATACTATTTTCTGAAAGGTCTTAAGGCCTGCTATGTCTGGCTGCAAGGTTATCCATTATTTACTGGACACTTTGTATATCCATTTCCACTCCCCGACCGTTTATCCCTATTTTTGAGAAAGTTGACCTGCTAAGTCAATTTAGTAGGACACCCATTTTCTCGCAAACTAAACCAACGATTAAAATTTTTTTTCAACATATATCCAAAACCGGATCGATTGCTCTTTGATTTTGAGAAGTTGACCTGCTAAGTCAACGTCAACTTTAGCAAGACACCCATTTTTTCACAAACCAACAGAGCAATAAGTTTTTTTTTTGCTAAACTAATTAGCAACTAAGTATTAGCTAATTACCATATACTTTTTAATCTGCAATCGAAAAAGTGGCCTGCTAAGTAGCAACAGAAATCGAAATCACTTTAAATCTTACAAGCAAGCGAGGTATATGACTTTTAAGACTTGTTCACAATAAGTATTTCTAAATAATTCTTTCAGGATTTTGTACAATGTAAAAATCAAATGCATTGATACATAAATTATAATTAAAATCCAATTAAACTAGAATATTGCCTTCAAGCAGTCGAATCCTATGCTAAATTCATCTCAGTCAATCACAACAAACATCGATAAGCATAGCTCCAGACGGAGCGCAATATCTGATTGAGGGGATGCAAATTTCGTCATTTGGTTTGTTGTCCTTTGTTGTGCGTATATGGCCTGGCCTGGCCTGTCCGAAGCAAGCGATGACAAAATTCCTTGCCAAAAGATCTCCTGGATGGGAAAAAACCTTAATTTAATTTACATTTTAACATTCGAAACACAAGTTGATCCTTAAAAATCAAAAATCCCCACGTACCTATGCATTATGCAAAACCAATTCAAATCCCTTTGTTGGTTCAAACGCCCAATGGCAGAAGACCCACGACCGGGGGCCACGATTGCCCTTCGTTATTTTAAAGCCCATCAGGTCTTTTGCTTCTCAAGGCGGTAGAAGCGGTGTGGAGAACTATTGGCAATGGCTGATGCGGTGGTCATAGCATTGTTAGACATGTAAATCCACTAATTTGGCTACAACCCACATCAGACAGCAACGAAAATTCTGGCCTGGCCTGCCCTAAACAAATGTCATCTGGGCCGTGTAACAACGAGTTAAGCAGCAACCTGTATCGTCATGTCTGTCGTATGTATAGCTCGTAGAAACATATTTCTCATCCTGTTTTGCATAAAATAATTCGCCGAGATTCTTGTTTTGGTCCCCCGAAGAATTGGCCATGCTATATAAGTATGCATATTTTCCATGAGTGATCTTGACCAGGTTGCTTGAAGATCAAGGTCTTTTGCCCAAGACAAACGAAATATTATGGTCGAGGTTTTGTTTGTTTTCATTTTGCAGTTTTTTCAGAATCATCGTTGATTCAGTCGGTATACTCGGTATGCAGATTTGCTGCGACAGGTTCAGTGGATGCTCGCAGAAGGATAGAATGGATAACTGGCCATAAATAGGAATAACAATCAGAAAGAGAGCTCATGCGGGCAAGTATATTATTCCATAGTGGTAGGCAGGCACAGGCAGGTAGGTTTAAGCACAGGTAATCCAAAAACCATGCCCAGGTTTAAGCAGCAATAGACCGACAGACGCAGATAGCGCAGTAGCCGGAGGAGTTTCACGTTCGTTATATTCACCTGTTTAACGAGATTGTTTCGCGGTGATAAGTCATCACCTCGAACGGGCCTCACTGCGGGTGAAGAGTAAATGGAAAATATATACGAACGACTCTGCTGCATCAAGCTTCCATAATTTTTTTTTCTTTTGCCTTACTTTAATATGTGTGAAGGAAGAGCAAAGAGGAATTTGTAATTACTTTTGCTAAATCGGATAGGATTCATCGCAATGCTGCCTTTAATTTGTCGGTCCTGATTTATTTTTGTATTTTTTTTTTAAATTTTTCCTTGATTCCTCAGGGCAAAACTTTTGGCTTCATAATTCTTTTAATCTTTTATAATTGCATTTGTTAGTGTTTATGAAGTTTTTGTTCAGACATCTTAAATTTAGCTGTTAGCTTTAATAGATTAGTTGCTTTTTGGTTGAAGTCAGTTTAACAAAGTATAGTTTTTTCAATCTCACCATCATATAGAGTAGAGACTTGTGGCTGCAGATCAGAGAGGCCTGGAATGGAATTCTTATTCAATCTAAAAAAGTTTTTTCAGAGACAAATCCTGCTTAAAGAGTAGGTATTTCTTGTCAAGATAAAGTGCATCTCTGATGCCTCTCAGATTCGGCAGAAAATTGTTTGTCCTTTTCAGTTCTTTCGACTTACACAGATATAACACGCACACAGGCATGGTTGAGGTTGGAAGTATAAGTCTAAAATTGTTAAAATATTCAATATTTTCTGAAGTGTTGTAAAATATTGCACAATTTTAGTTTGCGAAAAAATCTGGCGATAAGTTTGTCGCACATATTTTTTAACTGTCATATAACATATTAATTTCAGTTCTCTACCTTATTTTAAAAAATGGCGATTTTCGGGAATTCTCATCTAGTGGGGACTAAGTCTTCCGGTGAAACTAACCTAAGGACTTATTTCACTGCTACTTTAAAAATTTTGCATCTTTAAAGGATGCCGTAAACTAAGTCCCCGGGAACGAAGTCCACCGAAGGAGCTGGTTCCCACTAGGCGTGAACAGAAACCACTTTTTGAAAGTTTTTAAGCATCCGAAAAAGCCACGATCCATTTTTATACAAAAATCGATTCTGGGAGCGTAGTCAAGAGGTAGCAAACTTTGCACACGGTGCACATGGTAACGGGTGGTAGATATTTCTTTTAAAATTGCAATGTGCAATGCTTTTCGGTATTCCAGTTGATCTTTCGATCGCACGTACTGAAGCGCTGGGGTCACTTTCAATTTCATTCAAAACTACATCGTCGTTGTGAACTCGAGGTCTCCCGCCGGCCGGCGCGGCGACTTTGCCTGCCATACGAGTACTATATAGTCCTTGCAAATATGAAAAGTGTATATAGATGAGCACACGGTGGGCGGGGTAACGCACCACATTTAGGTTCCTTGCACGATACAATCTGGCGGCGACAGGGGCATTACGACCGCATTCACCGTAGATTTTATGCATGTTTACATATTCTTGAGCTGTTTACATTTACTAGATAATAACTAACACGATTTCAACGACATTAATCAAGTCCAGGATAACCCAGCCGTAGCGTGATGGTTAGTGCGATGGACTGTCATGCCAGAGGTCTAAGGTTCGATCCCCAGCCTCGCCATCTATTTATTTAAAGAAAAACGGCTACTGCCTCTTGCGAGGAATTGACAAATCCTCCAAGAGTATCTCCTGTCACAGAAAAGTGCCGCTCGTTAGCCGTTCGGATTCGGCAATAAACTGTAGGTCCCCTCCATTCCTGCAGACACGCACACAGGAATGGTTGAGAGTTGTAAGTCACTAGGCCCTAGTTCTTCATGAGCTGTTGTGCCATCAAATTTATTTTTTTTTATTTATTAGGATAACCCAAAAGCTAACGATTATGGTAAAAAAAAAGCCCACAAATACGAGAAGTTGAGAGTAATGTCATGAAATTCAGTGAGACTCTAATTTACGGCAAACTTAGTTTTATTTCAGTCAGTAAAACCGATGCTTGAGCATAAAAAAGCATTATTCACGTAAAAGTGATATGAAGTAAACTGATGAGGTCCTTTTTCAAATAAAAAAGGAATAATATTTCTTACGAATAGATAAATAGCAAGTATTGTACCATTTTAAAATCTTGATGAAATTGGACATTTTTTTTAAATAACTTGCCAAGAGTAGTGTACTAAGGTCTATCCAACATAAATTGGCAGTACACGTCTTATGGGAGAGCTTTTTCAAAATCAGTAGCGCACCATATTTTAGCATCATACGAAATTGAAAGAACTCCTTCATAAAAAGTGTTTGTCCGCCCGTAAATTTCTGATAGCATCTGACGCAGATTCAACGTCCTATCGAGCGCACATCTGATTGCGCACTGAATTGCTGTGGCATATGGCTGCTGCTGCTATTTAAATTCAACCCCCATAAAATATTAATGTGCATTAAGGGTTACCCATGTCCATTTGGCAACTCGTTCACATTTTTTTCCTTGGGTTTCTGTTGATGTGCTTTTGGTTTTAGAGCTTTAAAAAAAGTTTTTAATGATGAGGGTTATCGTAGAGTGTTTTCATCTTTTGCATTTCGTTTAATGTGTGGCAAATACGTTAAAATGCAGTTACAAAATTTTAAGCTGTTTTCTTTTTTCTTGAAAGAGTATTATTTGCGTAGATTTTCGTAGCGTGCGGTCAATTAATGTGAAGTAAAGTATTTTTATGGAATTTATTTTTTTAAAAAGTGTATTTTTTTTTAAGTTTTGTGCAATTTATATTTTAAGACGGGTAGTTTTTTTAGAATCGTTTTTTGAAAATGTGTGTGCAATAAATTATAATTCAAGTAATATTTACAAAGGTTAAATAAAAGAATAAACATTTAACCAAAGTGTATATTAAAAATAAATTTAAGAATATTTCAAGTGTCGACTGTTTCTTTTGGGCCTTCGTCAGTACCAGACTTCTTTTCTTCATCGTCCTTAAACTTGTGCAATTTGTATTTTAACACCTTTTTTTTGATGAGGTGTGTATTTTTTAGAGTTTTGTGCAATTTGTATTTTTAGGTCATTTATGAAAAAGATAAATGTGTTTTAATTTGTATCAATAAAACAATTAAATGAAAATTTCTATCCAAAAAAAAGGCGGTAACCCTGCATACCAATCTTTCATATTTGGGTTCATTCAAAATAAACGATATGACAACCCTGTGAGAGCTTTAATAAAGGACAGATTTATGCAATCCACTGTAGCCAGAATGAGAGGCAAACGTCCTATCTTGCCTACACTGCCTTTTTTATTTGGATAAGGTATAGTAGTACATTTTTTTTTTTTCAAATATGAAGTGCCAAATTTAGCTTGAAAATTTTTGTTGAAACATGACTCAGTCAAACTTTATTTTTCTTACGAAACTGACAATATTTATTCTTGGATTTGTGATTGCGATCATTAGCATATGGTTATTAAGGATTACGTAAAAAAAAAGAAAACACCGCAAAACTTGAACATTTTTTACCACTGTATCTAAAACTGTGATTTTCATTATTTTTTCTTAATATTGCTATTATAACTTAACCAAGAGAGATTTTTGTTCTTACTTTTCCCCAACGGGTACAACCTATACCCTATTACCCGGTACCCGCTTGACGTTGAATTTCGGGACACCCTATATATACAGAAGTTAGAAAGCTGTTCAAAAAAAAATATTTTCACCATTATTTATCTTAACAATTAATTTGCATCACAACTAGATGGCAAACTTTGCATTTATGTAGGATATGTACCTTACCTACCTCTACTTCCAAAAAAAAAGAAGACATTATTTATTGACATTTATGAATATGCAAAAACCAAATGATTAAGTGCTGGAAATGAGGCACAGATGATAAATACGTGAGTATGCAGAGTTTTTTTTTTTGTAAGTAATCTTCACATCAATGTGTCAAAACAAATTGAAGAAGGGTTTAGAGTTCAATATGGAAATCATTACCTCCAACGTGTGCCAGCAAAATATACTGTAAAGCATCTGTACCTTCCTTTTAGTCCAAGGGAAAGGATATATCCACCTACATCAGGGCCTTTCACTTTTTGAACATTTAAAATTACTGAATTTATCAGAGTCGGATTTAATACATATCTACCTATAAGACATTTAAACTAAAGGGGCCTGTTGGATTCATCTGCGTCATCCACTTCTCCATCTGCGTCGTCCACTCATTGATCTACTGAACTTGGCCAGTATGATACATTCACGACATGTACCAAAGTTATAACAGTCATACTCATAAATGTCAATAAGTATCCAAGGTTACATGCAGGGCAAAAATAAAGAACTTACTGGCAATTTTACCACCCAAAAGTTTATAAGTGTTTTATTTGAAATTTTTAAAACAAGAAGACTTTTCAGCATTGACTTTTATTTTCAAAAAATAGAAGTTTGTAAAAGCTTATTAGTTTTTGGTTTTATTCTCCTGTTCATAATTTTAGCCCAGGCTGTTGTTCATGGAAAATACAATAAACATCGAAAATAAGATTCGAAAAATCACACGTTTGACACAATTAACTAGCATGAGCCTTGAGTTAACTTTGTACATATGTACATAGGTAATAAAAATTAAAAACAAGTCGTTCAAACTAATTATTAGTTGTGCCCTGAAAAAAAGGAACACAAAATTCATTTTTTCTTTTCACAGATATTAAAACGGAACTAAAAAATTTCGCACACGAATTTCGTCCAACAAGAGGCGAGATATTTGTTAGCCGTTGAGTTTTGTGGTGTGGGTTCCCTCGAATCCCCAAAAATGCACAAAGCAAGTTCCAAAAATATCTGAAAAACCAAAAAAAAAAGAAAACAATAATAAAGATTTTTGTTCAGCGATTTTTTCATTGAATTCAACATTTTTGATTTATTGTCATATGGACAGGTAAGAATTTACTGTCGTGGAAAATAAATAATTGAGCAAGCTGCATAGTGCATAAACCACTACACTGCGCTTTGCGGGCTAAAAGGAGGCGCAGAAGAAGTGTCGTCTGTAGATATTGTACCAAAAAGTCAACGCGAAGACGTACTTTTGTTTCTGTTCAGTTCCAACTGGAAGTTGATTTAATATACATTTTCAACCAGCACTGCTGCTGGTCCTAAACGCTTCCTACCAATCTGAAGCTTTCCTTTCATTTATGTATAGCAGCAGCGGCTTAACTAAGCAGCGCTTAACCAAACCGGGTTAAGGGTTAAAATGTGGGAGTCACGATTTGTTGACGACGTCGTTGTGTGTTGTGTTGTCTCTCTTGGTGCTCTTGGTCGCTCCTCGCACGGTTTGGGCTGGTTAAATTTATTATAATAATCAAATGATACACCGTTTAATAATATTACAATTTTGATACTGTTTTTATTTTTTTTTTGTGTTATTGATGCATTATGTACCGTTGTCTATAGTACCATTAAGTTGTACCATTGATTTTTGTGGTTTGTTTCCGCATTTGGAATGATGTTATACGATTAAAAAATAAACGAAGAAAAGCATTTTTATTTTTTTGGTTGAAAAGAAAAAGAACTTTTAGTCGTGGGGACATTAATAAATATTCAAGAGTTGTCAACCTGTTGTCCTCAAATGGTCAACAGAGACTTCAAAACAGCCGAACAGGTACAACCCTACATGGAAAAAAGCATCAGGTATGGAACAATCGTTTAGAGAGTCATTGTAATAAATTTTATCCAAACGACAATAGATTATAGATTTAAAACCCTCAAGTTTATGTAAAAGTTCTCAGATTAGAAACTTGAAAGTAACTTTTAATTTTATTGCAAGGTTGAATCCCAAGAATAGGTGAGTGGAGAGACATCAGTATAGTTTTGTTTCATAGAAGAAGATGGACAGCAAAATAATCGGGTATTAGACATAAGTATCTTTTGTGGATGCTAAGGACCATCAGTTGTACAAACGTGGTGGTTCAATATTTAACAGGTGCTTCAGCAATTTTAACTCGACAATTTCGGTGGAAGTTCAACTATGGTTCAAGGTTCAAGTATGTGATAATAGCCAATTACTTGCTTGAACCAACGCTGATCCTCTGTTAAACCGCAAAAACTGTTGAATTAAAATTCCTGAACCACTGCATACCCTTCACAAGAGATAATCCGTTATGAGGAATGTCGAACGAGGTCCTTCAGTTTGGACCAAAGATACAAATACAATCGTTGCTGTGGCTCAGGGAATGATGTTTACAAGCGCGCGACCGTTTTTAACTAGTTTGACATTCTCATATATCACAATTCTTATACTTTATTAAGCGATCGAATACAAAAATGACAGTATTTTAATTGAAGGATTTGTGAACTATTTTGAAAAACAAAAGAAAGACATTTTTCGCTGAACGTGCGAATTCAATTTTAAAGGTCGTGAAAGCACTATTTTAGTGAATGGGAATACCGAATTCATAACAACCCTACGCCTCACTCTAATGGCTCCTTAATATTTCAATAGGATACTTATAAGACAAATGTTTTAGTGAAAGATCAAGCAGAGAGAACAGATAATAACCCAATAAATATTATATAGGAAAGTGTCTCTGGATTGTCAAAATGAGCGCCGCATTTGTTTTCCTAGTTCCGAACAAGAACAAAAAATAATACGAAAACGTTCAAACTGTTTAAAAACGGAAGGATATTTGTGTACCAGAGAACATTTAAAAGTAATCGAAAATGCATTATTTTCACTTTCGGATAGGAACGTGAATGGTGAAAATATTTCGATTTTAAGGAGTAAAAGAAATTTGGAAATGTCTAAATGTAAAGTGTGGCTTATGGACAGTAAACTTGAAGTTCTAACTAGAATATTGCCACAGACAAGAGAAATATACAGTACAGCATACCTTACCAAATTGAAAAGCTAGCATACCCAACCCAATACAATACCTCGTATGATGACCAAACAAGCCCAGGCGTCATACATCGGCATAGTATGAATGAAATATTGAACATGCAGAACTAAGGCCATCTACATCAAAGAAGGGAACCATACTCGATGAGGACCATAGATGAGGCAGTAGAAGCAAACTTGTGTATGAACAGTTTTTTGTAAACCGTGCCGAATTGGTAGTGATTTCAATATGTCCTTATCGCCTGAATTCATAATTTCTGATTTATCTTAAACTTTTTTCTCAAATCAGTTAACAAATTGCGTTTTTTTTTTCATTGGGGATGTTTAATTTTGAGAAAAATTCAGGCCGACAAATTAAAATGAACATGGTACCAACGAAGTTTTTAGTCGCCAAATTATGATGTTAAAGCTCAAGCCTTCTTGCCGTTAAAAGAAATACCAATTTATTGCTGTGAATTGAAAACTATTTTTAAGAATGATCCAAAACTATAGGAGATTTGTTGGAGAAAACGACCATTGTCAAACGAAATTAAAAGAACTCTTACCTCTTACGACCCATCAAACGGAATTAAGTTTACCAGTAACTCAAAACTCATTTGAAGCTTGACCTGTGGTGAACGATTAGTTAAGTTTAGTTTGCGTTGATGGAGAAGATTTTATTTTGTATTAAAAAAATTAAACTTTGTCAAATTTTTTCTTTTTTTGATGAAATAAACTGATTTAATTGAAATATAATAATTGATAACTGGTTGTATAAAAAAAATCTATAGAAGATAGCTGTTTCGTTCTCAATTGCTTGGGCAAAAAAGTCGTGATTTTAAGATTTCAACATTTTACTATTCAGTCCAAAAACTGTCGGCATTTTAACTATAGATATAAAAAGTTGATATAAATCTACATTTTGCTGTCGATCATTCTTACGTCTTTATCAAAATACATGATTTAATGAAATTATGGACGGTTTTTTCAATACCTAGTTTATAGCTCACACTTACTTCTTCCCAAAAATATAATCAGACTATCTGACCCGACATACCGACAGCTATGAATATTCGAACTGGAATAAATAATAGATAATAAAAATTTATTTTAAAATCATAGTGATTATTGTAATGCTTATTGATACACAACATTTTAAGTTTTCTTTTGTGACGCATAAATGAATAATGTTGATGGTTTTCCGAGATCGAAACAGGCGACATCCATGTAAACCTAAAAACAGAGCGCGTTCTGGTATAGATAATAATTAACAAAAACAAAACAAACAAATAAAATGTAAGGACAAATTTAGTAAGCATACCAAATGTAAGGGATTTATCATCAGGTGAAGAAGGAAATACTCAAATGTTATACACCATTAAAAAAATCTAACCAAACGTATTACACATCACTGAAAAAATTTTATAATTCCATTTTTTTTTGAGACCTTATAATCTATTTACATGTGGATATAAAAACAGATAGAAGTGAAACAATCCTCTTTCTTAATCTTCAACTGTTTTTTTTTTTTGTAAATATAACAATACAGACCCTTTAAAATAAATAATACAAAATAAGCATAAGCAGAGTCACTGTGTCGTATACGTACTTTTTTATCAGCATATACCTATTAGTTCATTTTAAAAATACATATGTACATAAATCACAGCTAGTTCATTTTCAAAAACAAACCCTTATTAAATCAAAATAAGTCTTTGGGCCCTACCAATAATCAAATTTAGTTAGGACTTAAATATTTGAGTAAAATTGACCATAATGGAATGGGCTCTAAACAATAAGACGCAATTTTTGGTCGATGAATACCGACTCTTAATAAAATCTACAGCTCATACACACTGTAAATTATATTCTTCTAGGGGAACATGGTTACATTCTTGCACCTAGAAATATATGTTGTTGTTATTAAGAGTCGGTATTCATCGACCAAAAAATTGCGTCTTAGAAAGGTACGAAAGCATCTAACTGATGAGTGATGAGCCCAACTGTCCTGCCTGGGTGAAACGCATTGGAATAAAGGTCACAAAAAATCTTATATTTTAATTTAATTCAATACAGTCCACTAAAACAACAACAAAAATAATTTTCTTTTGTTTTTGTTAATTCTCTTCTTCTTGTTCTAGAAGCTCATTTAAATGGTTGATCAGGGCAAACACATATTAAACCACAGACAAGAAAAATATTTCTCTTGTCTGTGATTAAACTTAATTTTAATGAATGACAATCTAAATAAGCTAAAATCATGCAACTGCATGCAGAGAACACCACTGAAGAAGACTTGGGGTCTTATCCAATTTATGAAGCTTAAAGTTTAAAAAAGGATAATCTGGTAATACATATATTATTTTTAACTCAAAATTTAATTAAGATCATCCGCTTCTTCCAATATTTTGATAATGTTACATTTTTTCGCTCGTTCTGCCTATTTACTATACGTACCAAACCATTTTTGATCTTTTCACTAACAGTCTAAGAGGGAATTATGATGTATAAAAAAGAACAATATTAACACTTAGTTTTCTGCTTCGTTCCGTGTACCCTAAGACATAAACACACAGCTTTTTGGCTCGTGATTAGTAACAAGCTTGTAAGTTGTAAAAAAAACAAAAAAAAACAAACACAGAAAATTTTAACTTTCGAAATCACGATCTGCAATGTAAAAACAAATTTCACAACCCTGACACAGTTGATCTCCCGCCCTGAAATGGTGTTAAAAACTACTGACCCACAATCCATGTATGTATTAGCACTGGTTGTAACTCGAACGACTCTTAGAGGGGAAGTCGGCGTAGCGTCGCAAAACCTCTAAGATAAGAGAATTAATTAAAACGCGAAATAATGACCACACATCCACCTGTAAGATAGGTACATTCAAAGCTAATACGAGATGCAAAAAAAAAATCTGTAAGCCTCCAATAGATTTCGATTATAGGTATGTGGGTATAGCGTACAGGTACACCCGCATAAATCTAATTTCGAAGTCAGCATACAAGACAGTTATCATACTGTAAAAATCTCCCCCCACCCCACAAAAAAAAAGGTCCGCACAATTATACAAATCACTAAATTTAAACTAGATTGCATAACAAGTTGTTGTTGTATCTGTACATAAATAAAACAGACAGACGTCGACAGATATTTTTCGGTGTTATCCTGGGACAGGATGCTGTAGCTGTTATAGCTGCATGCCGCATCTTAGATAGTTCCGCCATGTGCTCCAGTAATACGAGGTTCTTTCTGTTTGTGTTACTGATTGTAACGATGCGATATCAGTTCAACAGGTTGAATATGTGCCATAGTCAAACAGCACAGTAGTCATAGATGGTAGGTATAGCCTTATTACTCACTGAGAGGAAACGTGCGGGGTTCTTAAATCAGTGATTAGGCTAAATCTCGGAGGCCGACACTGCGCTGATTCCAAGACATTAATTAATTACGATTTATTGGGCGAATTTTGTTTTTGAAGCGAAGTTAGAAATCACAGAAGGGGGTTAAAAATGAAAAGAGGGTATTTACAGTCACTGGCAGCTATTAAACGTCCATTCAATTATTATTATTTTTTTTTGTTAATTTAAGATGAAAAAACAAATAGAAAAATTATTTTATGATTAGATTTAAAATTGATAGCAGCAAACGATGTAGTAGCCGTGGCGTGATGGTTAGTGCGATGGACTGTCATGCCAGAGGTCTAAGGTTCGATCCCCAGCCTCGCCATCTATTTATTTAAAAGAAAAACGGCTACTGCCTCTTGCGAGGAATTGACAAATCCTCCAAGAGTATCTCCTGTCACAGAAAAGTGCCGCTCGTTAGCCGTTCGGATTCGGCAATAAACTGTAGGTCCCCTCCATTCCTGCAGACACGCACACAGGAATGGTTGAGAGTTGTAAGTCACTAGGCCCTAGTTCTTCATGAGCTGTTGTGCCATCAAATTTATTTTTTAGCAGCAAACGATTGGAATCTAGTTTTGATTGAATGTTTCATCAATTAATCAGTAAGAAACTTGAAGAAATTGGTAGCGTTCTCTATAAGTTTAAATTACGTACATATATGTTACCAACCAATCATATGTCCCCCTGCTTGCTAAAAAGATCTTGAAAAATACAGGGCAGCACGACACGGCTATATGATACTCTGGAAAACCAATAAATTTCTTTAAAAGGCCGAGATTACTTTACTTCGAAAAAAAATTATACGCATAGTATGTAAAAACAATTCTGTAAGTTTACTACACAAAATTTTACCAACTTCACGGAAAATAAACGGAAAAACTTTTCAACCCATATCTATTTAGATGGGACCAAAAATTGTCCAGAAAATTTTCCCCTCAAAGTGAAGTGATCTCATTTCAAATTGTCTACATATATGTATCTGCACATTAGCTAGCGTAGATTATTGCCTTATTAAAAGCTCATTAATTGCTCGAGACAAACACGAGAGAGGGCTCTGCGACTGCAATTAAATTTCTTTTTTAGCGCATAAAGCAGCGATTGACAGGTTATTCTATCTTTTATCTAAGCGCTGATGTTTTTATCTGCATTTAAAGCTGATCCTATCTAAACAAAGTCCCTAACTACATCAAAGTCTTAAAATGAAAGTGGCGGATGTGGAAGAAGTTAATTCTCCTGCTAGCACATGCTAGCACTTTCAACAGTTTGGTCAATTCCTAGTGTCGATTTAAATCCAAGAAAAATCGTAGGTACCTTTCGACTTCTCAACATAAGCTTGAGCTTCGTAAGATCGGATGATCTATTACAAATATTCCATAAAGAAAACGAAAATTTTCAACAGGACACTTGCCAGTTACAATTTCCACACGAAGACGCAGAGAAAAGAACAAGGGAAAGCGGGAAAAAGACTATTTACGAAGAATATCAAATTACTCTTTTCCATCTGCGGGTTTTTTTTCTGCAGCTTATCACATATAAGCCCTAATTATTTTCACTTAATGAAGTTTATTATTTCTTGTTTTTAATTTTTCGTTTCTTTGTATGAAATATGTGCTCAGCAATAAAATTAAAGAAAATAATTTTTTCTGTACAAAAGATTTTTTGACATTTCTCTAATTTATATGCATAGATTACTGACCGCGACACTATTATGTTCCATGTAAAAATACTTTTGGGACATATATGTCTCGGCTCCTCCCTCCGCCCCCTTGAGCAATTTCCCCACTCCGAAAAGAAAAAATCTAAAATTGTATAACTATGATGGTCCAACTTAGGAAAAAATAATTTACATCAGCGGCTTTCCCGATCTAAAGCGTTAAGCGGGGCTTGACACATGCATCCGTTCCACCCATATATGTACTGTACATAAATGTACTTGATTGATGATTTGATGCATCCCATTCCCATCCATACTTGAGCTCGGCTGGTAGTCCATCAGAATCGGTGGCCTAATTGTTCTTGAGCTTTTTTATATGTAGCTAAGTCTACCCCTTCAGTATTTGTATTCACAGGCTGCTGTGAAGGCTACTTCAACACATCTACTAATCATAGTTCTTCGATGACAAGACTTACCATCGCTATTTTGAAGAGCCTTAAACCCCCAACCACCTGAAGCTAACCTTGAAAAATGTTTCATAGTACCAATAATTTCCATAAATATTTCCAAAAAAAAACGCACCAATTTTTATTCAAGTGGTACAAATTACTAAATCATCGACTGTAGATGTTGAACTATTGATTTGGTTGGTCATGGTGCTTAATGTCGTCGATTAATTGAAAACAGCGCACACAATCGCACACACGCTCAAGAGTCGAAGAAACACACAGGTGGGTAACTTATTATTACCTGTGTTGCCAATTGGATTAACAAAGCTGTCTGGGGCTTGTCGACTCATGTTGGATTTTTATACTTTTCCGCAATTGTAACATGCTGAGTTTTTTTTTTTTTTTTCTTGTAGGTACTTTACTCGCTTGGACTGTTACCTACTCCTGCTGTTGTTGTTGGTGGTGTCCTTGTTTTAATATAAATTTTAAAGTAATTTTTTTTTGTATTTGTGGTCGACTGTCTTCGATTTTTAGATTTTGAATTTTGATTTGGTACACTTTTCAGTTTATACTGTGTAAACACTTTGAACATTAGGAGTTCGACAACATAGCTTAGCTTTATAATGGTACTGTCGAATGTTTGTTACATTTTGTGACGTCGACAGTTTGAATTATAAAATGAAATGAATTTTTAACCTTTTCTGTTGCTTATGTAAACTTTGTTTTGAAAGGGATATTTAAATAGCTATCAGATGGAGTGATTTAAATATGTCAGTTTGACTATCTCGGTAATGGCAGTCAGGACTAGGAGAGACGCTATATTGTAGATAGATTGTAAGGTGGAATTATGATACCCAATTACCAATAAAGCTTGGACTAACTTATTTATTTATATTTTTCAAAAATAGTTTTAGACAACATTTTTTCTACGGCTTGGACAGAGCTTAATACTCAACTTTTCCTTTTCATTTACTAAAAAAAATAAATTTCTTAAGATTTCAGAAAACACTGTTGGTTGTATGGTACATGATACTTAGCTTTCTGAAATTCATATAAAATGTCCATGGTCAATATAACTTATGGTTTTTTTGGACAAAATAGAGCTTACCTAATTGTTCTGGCAGCACTGGCGGAAAATGTATCCGGATAAATGCGCCAACACACTCTGGCACCATGTTCCATAATTACGAGTCCTTTTTCTAAATTGTATTGCAAGCTGTTGTTGATGCTGCAGGCACCTGATATAGCTTTCTCAATTCTTAGTTGGCAATGAAGTTAGCCTCTTGAAAACAAATCTCACTCGCTGTGAAGCGAGCAACACTGAGTTTGATGCCTAACTCTATTTTCCTAATCGCTCAACTCGCGCTATGCGGCTTGATTATTCCATAGAAGAGTATTCAATAGACAGGATGTCATATGTTCCTGTCTATTGAATACTCTTCTATGGAATAATCAAGCCATTATGTTTGTGTGTTATTTAAAAAAAAAAAAAACATTATATACATAGGACATAGGTACTAGATACCGAATTTTTGTCTTAAAAGTTCAGCCCTGACTCCTTAAATATGGACCTAAAGAAATTTTTTCACTCAGCACACGTTTCTAAAAAAAATGAGTCTCGCATCAAGTTTTTTTTGCCCAATTTCCTAGAAATAGTGTAGGTATATGTAACCCACGTTTCTAAGCGATCATGACCTTTGCTTCTGACAAAAAAACTTCTTTTTCACTTATTCAAAACATTCTTTCCATTTCACTTCGAGACCTCCTAAAATATAAAAACTTTCCCCTCACGCTCATTCGAGAAACCATTTAACAAAAGTTCAAAAGCAATTTCAACTAAAAACATATAGCAAAATTGATCAATTGTCATTGATTTTCATGTGTGTGTCATTACCACAAAACCCCGCAATCAAAGTCTCGGAAAAAAAGCTAATCCCAAAAAAGGCCACCACATTACCCCATGCGATGAGGTCTACCTCTCTCATCATGGTTGCCCATAAAGAAAAATGCGTTCTACACGACGCAATGAAACCTTAGCAAAAACCTTAAAATCACAACAAACAATAAAATAAAATAAAACACAAAATATGCAAAAGAAAAAAACAAAACACTTTGAAGGTATGTACAAAAAAAAAAGTCACGAATTTTCGTTAGCGCGCTCGTCTTCAGCGACATGAATTGACATTATGTCATAATAATCTTGGTACATGTTTTTATGCCTACGAAATGACACTAATAAAAAATACTTGGAACACGAAAGAAATATCATTTCGGCGACACGTTTTCCTTAAATTGAATTCATAAAGCATCACAAACGGACTTGCAACTCGCAAAAGCGGAGTTTGCTGGACGGATAAAAGGAAGGAAGGAAAAGGAAGCCTAAAAACTACAGAGGCGGTGATGATGATTCCTTTTTGTTCGTCATCAACACAGGTTCTGTCCAGGGCTGTATTTTAGTTGATACGAAAGTTAGGTTAGTAAAATTTAAACAAGCCAATGATCAAAATTATTGTCAAATTCTTATTAAAGAAAAAATAAAAAAATAAGTAGCTTAGTGGCTCCGGAATGTTAGAACATTTGTCGAATTTTTTTCCATGAGGCGAATATTTCAACCAGAATAAATTGTCCAGGGTGATTTGTATAAGTTTGGTTAAGTTAAAAAAATAATCGTTTGGGAACTGTAGCTCAGGAAAAATATAGATACAAAAAAGGCAACCTGCGGAAAAAATGCATAAGAAATACTGCCTAAAAAGTCTGTGTCACTCAAAATTCGATTTTAGTTTCCAGTCTTAATTTGAAACATCTTATTTTCAAATGGCTGCTTCTCACTGAAAATTATGTATCTTTTAAATAGACCGAGAGCCCACAGCAATTTTTGGGTGTGAAGTATAGCAAAAATTCAATGATTCAATAAGATAAGGTCAGCCATCCAGGAAGTGCGATGGCATGGAAAAGGCACCCGAAGGATGGAATCGTGCGACATCTACATCGGCGAATGCTGCAAGGAGTAGGGTCAGTGGCTCTTTGGTTGTGGTTTTGTGGTAAGGGGAAGACTTAGGCAAGAAGTCTTACGCTTCAGAAATGTAAGCGAGCGCCTGGTCACATTCCACATCAAAGCAAAGTTCAAAAACATCACGTTGATCTGCGCCCATGCCCCAACGGAAGAAAAAGATGACTCAACAAAGGAAGAATTCTGAGATCTCCTCGAGAATACGTATAGGTGCCCGAAGTACGACGTCAAGATTATTCTTGGCGACTTCAACGCCAAGATCGGAAAGTAGGGCATTTTTGGTTCGATAGTCGGAGGACACAGCCCGGTAACGGACTCAGGCTGACTGACTTTGCGGCGCGGCCGGGGCGAAATACCATCATAGCAAGCACTCTATTCCCACACCTCTATATACACAAAGGGACCTGGCGGTCTCCGGATCATCGAACCGTCAACCAGATTGATCATGTTGCGATAGACGCCAGACATGCTTCCAGTATCCTGGATGTCCGAACGTTCCAAAGGTGCCAACATGGGCTCGGATCACTACTTGGTGGTAGCGCAAGTAGGTATGCGGATATCCATGACGCCACAACGATGAGCGGATGCTGTAAAACGATTTAACGTCGCGAAGCTAAAATCGCAAGAGATAGCCAGAACTTTTGCAAACCACGTATCTCTTAAACTCTCAGCAAGCCCCCCACAAGCATCATCTGTAGAGGAGGAGTGCAGGCTGGCGCATACAGCAAAGAATGAAACCTACCAAGCAATGCTGCAGACTAGAACCAGAGCTGCTGAGACAGCAGCCCGGGAGCTCTACGGGCAAAATCGAGGGAGGAATGCCGACTTTTTAGGAGGAAAAAGGGAGAGCATGCGAAGCGGGCGGTCGAGTCTATTGAGGACTATAGCGGCAGGGGTGATGTTCGAAAGATCTACCGAAGAGTGAGGCAATCAACCCAGGGCTTCAATGCCAGAACGGAAGCCTGTCGAGACGAGAGTGGGAATATGGTGGTAGACACACATTCGGTGCTGAGGATCTGGAAACAACACTTTTCTAGGCTGCTAAATGGCTAAGATGGTCACGATCCCGCAGTAAGACAGTACACTCCATTCAACCTCGACGATGATGGTCAAAATTTCCTTCTACCCGACCTCAATGAAATGCGGTTAGCGAAAGCCAAACTTAAAACGTACAAGGCTGCTGGTGCGGATGGCCTGCCAACCGAGCTATTCAAAGCAGGAGGAGATGATTTGGTAGGGAGTATACACCAGCTTCTCTCCAAAATTTGGTCGGAAGAAAGTATGCCCGATGAATGGAACCTCGGAATAGTGTGCCCTATCCACAAGAAAGGAGATGCTCTGACCTGTTCCAACTACAGAGGTATAAGTCTCCTCAACGTCGCATACAAAATCCTGTCATCTGTACTGTCTGATCGCTTTAAACCATTTGTCAACGATCTGATCGGCCCCTTTTAGTGTGGTTTTAGGCCCGGCAAATCAACCGTCGATCAAATGTTCACAATTCGACAGATTTTAGAAAAAACCCAGGAGTTTCAAATCGATACACACCACTTCTTTATCGATTTCAAAGTCGCATATGATAGCGTGGACAAGGAGCCATGTCGCATCTCGGCATCCCTGCCAAAATCGTCCGCTTGTGCAGGATGACGATGGAGAAATCTCGCTGCTCCGTCAAAGTCGGCAAGAATACCACCGAACCCTTTGAGACAAGGTGACGCGTTATCATGCAACCTGTTTAGGAGGGGCATTCTGTATGCAATACGCACTTGAAAATTCATTTTTATAGTGCGTTACAGAAGACTCACTTAAGAGGTCTTGGACTGCCATATTTATGTCTATGGTATTAAGCTCTTTTATTAAATATAGTTTTTTTTTTAAGGTATACCTTTTATCTGAGATTTCAGAAACAAATGCATTTTTGTTGCAGCAACGCCCCAACCACAGCTTGCAAGACTTGCATATTTGCGAATAGAAAGTAAAGACCTATCTTATTGCATCATTGAATTTTTGCTATACTTCTACTTACTTACTTTTACTTTACTTTAGATGGCGCTCACAGCCCAGGATGGACTACGGCCTCAACCAACAAGCCCCTCCAGCCAGCTCGGTCCCTAGCTAGCTGCCTCCAGTTACGCACTCCAAGTTGGTTGAGGTCGTTCTCCACTTGTGTGCGCCACCTAAGGTGGGGTCTTCCTCTGCTGCGCAGACCGTCAGGGGTAGATTCGAAGACTCGTCGGGCTGGTGCGTTGGTGTCCATACGCTCCACGTGTCCCAGCCATCTTAGCCGCTGTATTTTAAGCTTTTTGACCAGATCGACGTCGCTGTAAAGCCCGTAAAGCTCGTTGTTGAATCTTCTCCTCCATACTCCATCGATACATACTGGACCGAAGATCACCCGAAGAATCTTCCTTTCAAAGCACCCAAGTAGATTCTCATCCGTTTTTGTCAGGGTCCATGCTTCTGCCCCATACAGCAGGACCGGGATGATAAGGGTCTTATATAAGGTCTCCTTGGTTCTTTGAGAGAGGGCTTTATTACTCAAATGCCTTCTTAGCCCGAAGAAACAGCGATTGGCAAGAGTAATTCTTCGTTTGATCTCTGCACTGATGTCATTTTGCGATGTTATAGTGGAGCCCAGGTAGACAAAGTCTTTGACAACTTCGAAGTTGTACCTATCCATCGTGACGTTTTGCCCGAGTCGACGATGTTGAGATTCCTTTCTCGATGATAGCATATACTTCGTCTTGTCCTCATTAACAGCCAAACCCATTTTCGCCGCCTCCGATTCAATACTTGCAAACGCACCAGTGACAGCTCGCTTCGTTCTTCCAATGATGTCAATATCATCTGCATAAGCAAGTAGTTGAACGGACTTTTGAAAAATTGTACCACTGTTGTTGACTTGCGAGTTGCGTACAATTGCTTCAAGTACGATGTTAAAGAGGTTGCATGATAACGCGTCGCCTTGCCTCAAACCTTTCTCGACATCAAAGGGTTCGGTGGTGTTCTTGCCGACTTTGACGGAGCAGCGAGATTTCTCCATCGTCATCCTGCACAAGCGGACGAGTTTGGCAGGGATGCCGAGATGCGCCATGGCCCTGTATAGCTCGTCTCTGTCTACGCTATCATATGCGACTTTAAAATCGATAAAGAGGTGGTGTGTATCGATTTGAAACTCCTGGGTTTTTTCCAAAATCTGTCGGAGTGTGAACATTTGATCGACGGTTGATTTGCCGGACCTAAAACCACACTGATAGGGGCCGATCAGATCGTTGACAAACGGTTTTAAGCGATCACACAGTACAGATGACAAGATTTTGTATGCGACGTTGAGGAGACTTATACCTCTGTAGTTGGAACAGGTCAGAGCATCTCCTTTCTTGTGGATAGGGCACACTATACCGAGGTTCCATTCATCGGGCATACTTTCCTCCGACCAAATTTTGGAGATAAGCTGGTGTATACTCCCTACCAAGTCATCTCCCCCTGCTTTGAATAGCTCGGCTGGCAGGCCATCCGCACCAGCAGCCTTGTACGTTTTAAGCTTGGCTATCGCTAACCGCACTTCGTTTAGGTCGGGTGGACGGAAGTTTTGACCATCATCGTCCAGGTTGAATGGAGTGTTCTGTCTTACAGCGGAATTTTGGCCATCTTCGCCGTTTAGCAGTCTAGAAAAGTGTTGTTTCCAGATCCTCAGCACCGACTGTGTGTCTACCACCATATTCCCACTCTCGTCTCGGCAGGCTTCCGTTCTAGCCTTGTAACCCTGGGTAGTTTGCCTCACCCTTCGGTAGAACTTCCGAACATCACCCCTGCCGCTACAGTCCTCAATAGACTCGACCGCCCGCTTCGCATGCTCTCTCTTTTTCCTCCTGAGAAGTCGGCGTTCCTCCCTTCGTTTTTGCCCGTAGAGCTCCCGGGCTGCTCTCTCAGCAGCTCTGGTTCTAGCCTGCAGCATGGCTTGGTAGGCCTCGTTCTTTGCTTCATGCGCCAGTCTGCATTCTTCATCGAACCAGGGGTTTCGTTGTGGTGGCCTAGTGAAACCCAGTACATCAGTAGCGGCACTTTTGATGGCATTTTGGCAGTGCTTCCACTGGTCCTCTACAGATGATGCTTGTGGCGGGCTTGTTGAGAGTTTAAGAGAGATGTGGTTTGCAAAAGTCCTGGCTATCTCTTGCGATTTTAGCTTCGCGACGTTAAATCGTTTTACAGCATTCGCTCGTCGTTGTGGCGTCATGGATATCCGCATACGTACTTGCGCTACCACTAGGTAGTGATCCGAGTCTATGTTGGCACCTCGGAACGTTCGGACATCCAGGATACTGGAAGCATGTCTGGCGTCTATCGCAACATGATCAATCTGGTTGACGGTTCGTTGATCCGGAGACCGCCAGGTCCCTTTGTGTATATTGAGGTATATTGAGGAATTGAGTGCTTGCTATGATGACATTTCGCCCCGCCGCGAAATCAATGAGCCTGAGTCCGTTACCGGAAGTGTTGTCGTGCAGGCTGTGTCCTCCGACTATCGAACCAAAGATGCCCTCCTTTCCGATCTTGGCGTTGAAGTCACCATGAATAATCTTGACGTCGTACTTGGGGCACCTATCATACGTATCCTCGAGGAGATCGTAGAATTCTTCTTTGGTTGAGTCATCCTTTTCTTCCGTTGGGGCATGGGCACAGATCAACGTGATGTTTTTGAACTTTGCTTTGATGCGGATTGTGACCAGGCGCTCGCTTACATTTCTGAAGCCCAAGACTTCTTGCCTAAGTCTTCCCCTTACCACAAAACCACAACCAAAGAGCCGCTGACCCTGCTCCTTGCAGCACTCGCCGAAGTAGATGTCACACGATTGCATCCTTCGTATGCCCTCTCCATCCCATCGCACTTCCTGGATGGCTGTTACATCAGCCTTTAGCCTATCCAGGTTCTCCACTAATTGTTCGGCTGCACGTGGCCTGTTTAAGGTCCGGACATTCCACGTGCAGATCCGAAATTCGTTGTCCTTGTTTCGTTTGCTGGGGTCGTCAACATTAAAATCATCCATATCCGAGGCTTGTTGTCGTTTCGGAACGACATTTTTTCCGTGGTAGGGAAGTACCCCCGACGCACAACCCCCTAGCCTGGAGGACCAGATCCTTATTATAACTCCAAGGACGGGGAGCCGGATAAACCGCTCCTTATAGGCCTGAGCTACGAATACGTCGTAGTAGCCCATATAAGGTGTTCACTAAGTAGTTCAAACTGACTAGAACTGTAGACGCCACCGTTGATTCCATCTGGGGAATTCCTCCGCCGCCGCCTGGATAAAGGAGAAGTGCCTTAGTGGGAACACTCCTCCCCCCCCTCTCTCATTTGCTGCCACCTAAACCGTCCACAGGGATTAGAACCCCATCTTCAGTTAAGGTACTAGGCACCCGACGTTCACCACGGGGAGGTCGAGAGTAGGAGTTGATAGACAGAGGTTATAGAGGACACATATCTACCCATTTTGCTATACTTCACACCCATAAATTGGTGTTGGTCTCTTATTCTAAAACGAAAGGAGATCCCACGCTGAAACTTGGCATGGAGTTTTTAAACTTAATAAGCTAAATTTTTAGTATATGATTGTGGTTCTGTCTCCATGTTGTTTTATTTTTTAAATTAAAGTGTAAAATAAAATTAAGTTTTATGTTTTGAATTTAACAATAATTTCATTAATTAAATATGTAATTTAACATTATTAAATTTTAAGTAAATAAATAAAAAGCGACGCGTTTCGGAATCTATTCCATCTTCGGGCTTTTATCAAAACTTTTGATAAAAGCCCGAAGATGGAATAGATTCCGAAACGCGTCGCTTTTTATTTATTTATTTAAAATTTAATGTTGTTAAATTACATATTTAATTAATAAAATTATTGTTAAATTCAAAACATAAAACTTAATTTTATTTCACACTTTAATTTAAATTTTTAGGTCTAAAAAAAAGTATCAAAGGGGTCCAATTTACCTAAAACTTGATTTGAAATGCTAACTTCCGGTTTTCTACCAAAAAAAAATATCGATTTCCGGTTTTGATATCATAAATGAAAAGAGCATTTTATATCACCTATTTCACCATCGAAATAATTTTTATATCTTTTTATTAAAATTGAGCAACACAGTCCTTGAAAAGCATACCACATTACATAGCTTGCCGAAACTTTACAAGCCCAAAAATCTAGAACCAGGCCTTTGAAAAAAAAAATGCTTTGGTACGTATTCATACAAAGACGACAAAGATATTTACGTTTAAAAATATTCACTTGCATTTTTTCCGCACTAAAAAAAGATTTATCGTGGGTTTCTGAGAAAAGGAGTTCTGCTTCCCTCCGTTAAAAAAAAAAATATTTTTAAAAATAACAAATTTTATAAATATTATGCGATAGTTCTTCCAAATTATGGGAGAGAAGACAGTGACAAAATATATTCGGTTTTAGATTCTTAAACCTTATAGGTCAAAACCTGCGTTTAACATCTGCTAAGTTAAAGGGCGGCCAAGCAATAGAATTTGAATTATAAAATGAAAAACATAATATCTAAAATTTGTAAACCAAAACATAAATTTCCATTAATGTATAAATTCGATGCTGTATTCTTAAATCATGCCCATAGGAATTGAAAATCTTTTATGGGAATGGCCTAAATTTTCATTTTAAAATAATTCAAATCAAGAAAACTTGTGCTTAACAAATCCGCCCCTGTTTCCTCACGCTATTGTGGATTAACTCTCCCGAACCAACAGGTAGACAAAAATTAAAACAAAGAAAAACAAACAAACAAAGATCTCAAAAAAGCGCCCTCTTTCATCACGCTCTATCTGAAGTTTAAGTCAACTAAACTCCTCCATAACATGCCTGATGCCTGGATGGACATTGTTATTTTCACTTTGAGATCTCTCTGTCCCACGACCGACAGTCTCACAGAGCTCTGTTGTTGAAGCTGAAAGTTTATAATGTCATCCTGGCCATGGCAGTGATACTGCCACTTCATGGCCTTTAAATGACAATATGCTGTAGCATGCATATTGGGGAGGTCGCATTGCATCGCGCACAGTATCGTCATTCGAATAGGTAGGCACTAGGTATAAAGGGGGCACCAACCTTCCTCGGCAATCTACGGAGTGCGCATCTCGCTGTTTTGGCCTTACACTCGAATACTGAAGCTGGAGCTTGACTCGTTTTATTTTTCGCTTATGACCATGTTAAGCACCGTGTTAAAATTTGTAAAATGACAACTTCACGACGCGATTATCATATTCAAATATTCCTGTGGAGTCTTTCGATATCTTGAAGCTGTAGCTGGAAAAGACAAACTAAATGGCCTGGCCGTGTCGTCTCGGTGGCGGTCGACGGCGACGCGGCAAACAAAATCGAGCCATGTGCTGCAGCACGTATCTTTTGCATATCCACGTTAAGAGTTGAAAAGCTTCAACTTTTGGCGCGCTGGACATTATCGAATATCTTAATAGGGGTAGTTAGACCTAGGAAACGGAGAAGTCTCCTTGAATCGGATCATCATCATCATCTATATGCCTGCGGGCGGTGGTGGTATAGAGCGATACTTGCGCGATATAGTCTCCCCGAAGTCACTTATAGTCGCATATACTGCAACTTTTTGCTAAGTTCTTCATCTTGTTGAATTTTTGAGTCTCTTTGGTTAGTTCGCGCAGTCGGATAGTGTCGGAGGATGCTGCTGTCTGACAATAAAGCTATTACCCTCGAAGTTGGGGACGATTGAGATTTGCTGTTGTTGTTTTTGTTTTAAGCAGTTGGGTGCTCGCAACCTGTTGGATTTATTTTCATATCTCGCACATCGCACTCGACCGCACAGATCACCTCTCCTACCATATCTCAAGTTTTTTTTTATATGTTTCAAGGTGGAGGTGAATTATTTGGAATTTTAAATGAAATGAAATTCATGTTGTGCCCGCCGCGCGATCAGGTTGAATGGACTTGACATCGTGTAACTTTGAAGGTGGGGCCCCAAGTCAGTGCTGGTTGGTGTGTGGTTTATATGCAAACTATAAAGCTTTTGGAATCTCAACGAACATGTTCGGTTCTCGGGAATGAGATTATGATAAATTAATTTTTATATAATGACTCATCAGTCATTGGGTCCATTTAACACAAAAATACAAACAAAAAAATTCTAGTAACACATGAAATTAAAAAAGTTTTGGTCGGATGCGGAATGTCGGATCGGGTCGGGAGATGAGTAATAAAATCAGTAATACAGTATGTACCTATATCCCAATTTAAAAGTATTGGGCACAGTGAAATATTTATGTAGCTAATGGTTTTGGATGGTAACGAGTTATGGTATGGGAAACAAATACATATTTCTGATTTTATAAAAACTGGGTTTTGCGTCAGGCCTTACATTCTCTTAATTTTAGTTAGCGCGATAAAAGCTTTTATGTGGTGGAGTCAAATTTGTGATAATTTTTTTTAAATTTCAACCTTTTTGATAATAATTTTTATAAATTTAGTTTTAACAAATATATAATTTTGTAATGGCGCAGACCACAAAATTTCTGATTTTGAGTTTATGGTAATAAAATGCCCTAACTCTAAAAATGCCATAAACTCGAAATTCGAAATTTTGTAGTTAGGCCCATTACGAAACTATCAGCAGAATAGTGTGGAAACAAAATATGACAGCTTATCACAAAACTAAACTAAGCAACTTCAGAGTCTATACCACACGTTTTGATTGGGCGGGTTCGGCAGGCAATCCAAAGCAATTTAAATAGGTTTGTGTTCTTGTAATCATTTGTGAAATAACAGATGAAGCAACAAAAACTTAAGCTATCTTATAATTTTTGGGACAGGTAGATAGTCTATCCTATCGGATTGCCAACCGAACGCGGCCATTTTGAGATTAAGGTTTTGGGTCGTCATGGTGGATTCGTCTAGCTCTAGCATGGAAAATTCGTTGGATTACCTTAAGATTAAATTTACATAGAAACATTGTATCGAATTTGATTGAAAACAACAAGCATGTCAGGCACGAGGCAGTGAGAAACTCCACATTTTTATTCCCCTAATCTCACTGACCACGCTGGTAATGGTTAGTGCGTCGGACTGTCATGCCAGAGGTCTGGGTTCAATACCCGTCGCTTCCACCTTAAGTGTTTTTTAGAGCTACTACCTCTTGCGAGGAAGTGACAAATCCTCCAAGAGTATCTCTTGTCACAGAAAAGTGCCGCTCAGCTTATAGCCGTTCGGATTTGGCAATAAACTGTAGGTCCCCTCCATTCCTGCAGACACGCACACAGGAATGGTTGAGAGCTGTAAGTCACTAGGCCCTGGTTGTTCATGAGCCGTTGTGCCAACAAATTTATTTATTTTATTTATCGAGCTGTTGCCAGCAATTTTGGCATTCAATTGTTCAATTTGTGATTTGAAAAGGCCATTTATTTCGCTGCAAAGTCGCACTTTTCTGTCACTGATTTCGCTAGGCCCTGGTTCTTCATGAGCCGTATGTGCCCAATTTTATTTTTTTTAATCTCACTGAACGCAAAACGTAACGCTAGTATAAAAAGCTAGCAATGACAGTTTTCAAATAAATCTTCTTTCTTCCCAGTTAAGATCTTCGTTGACTTTTTAAATTTTCTTTGCGATCGGTAATTGGAAAGGATGTTAAAATAGGTATGTAATACTGAAGCCATTGTTTTTTTTTCGACGAATTGTACTTCATCAGTTTAATTTTCTTAGCATTTAAATCAAAACTTTGTTTATTTGCTTATGTCGTTTTCCATTGGTCACTCCTGTGCTAAAAAAGAAAAAATAATATTGTTTTTAAACCTCGCAACCTTTTGAACCAACAAAATTTGTTTGTACACCGTCTATTTTTTCCGTTGAATTAAAATAAAGAGTATTGTTCCATGGTTATAAAAAATGTTCGGCTATCTGAAAAAAAAATATCAATTCATCCTATATGTATGTATGTATGATTAAAAATATTTAGATACTTTCAATGTGCTTTAAAATTACATATCCATTGAATTCGAGAATTTTTCCATTTCCTTTAGGTATTTATAATTTTGTATTTTTCCAATTCTATGTTTACGTTGTCCTCCATTTTTTTGTTAGAAATTATAAAAAATAAATTTAGAAAGAATCAATACGTGCTTGTTTTGATTGACAGCATAGGTTTAACCACTGAAAATTCAAACTTCTACACAAAATAAAAATATGCCATTTTAATTCATCAATTTTATTTAAAGCGAAATCACTTTCATTTAAATATTCATTCACAAGATTAGTTTAAAAAGTAGTTATTAGGTTATAAGAATACAAGTTTATATAAATTTAAAAGGTTTAAATAATGTTGCAAATGGATTCCAATGGTTTAAAAGACGGTTAACAACAGTGTATAATGAAAGTCATCTACTATAGAATATGTTTGAAATGTTATGATTTTTATATTAAAATATTCTTGAAATTCTTTATACCTAGGATTCACTAGACTTAGGTCTGTAAGACTGTAAGAATGTTGTTTATATCTTGTATTACCTATTCAATAAAATTATATAGTTTTTTAGAAGCTGCTGGATCACAATGGACCAATAGGCCCCCGTGTACGCAACAGCCTCAGAGCTGGGCACGCCCCTCCTAACCTAACCTACCTAACCTAGAAGCTGCTGAAGCAAATAAATGAAAAAAAAATGGCTCTTCCACCCAAGATAAAATAAATCTATGTTTTTATTTTTAATTCTTGCTCTGAACGCAAGAAAAACGACAAATTGATAACACAGTAGGTACATAAAGAAAGAAAACACTTCACAAAACATATCTGGCACAAGACTCGAGTTTTGCGAACTTTTGGTCTTCTCTATGTTTAGTGCAAATTTTTCAAAATTTGTTCTGTAATTGTCAAACAACTACCTAACTATAAAAAACTATCAGTGGCCTGATTAGGGAATACGAAGCGAATTGTTTTAGTTGTCGAAAATGAGGTTTGATATTACTGCTTTCGCTTTCGCCTCTTTCGTTTCACATTCGCCCTATTTTCGAAAGCGAATGTGAAATGACATTTCCATTATTTTTACCGCGTAAATTTCCGACAGGTTTTTATTTGCGGATTGGTTAACCGACGTACGGTCGCAAGGTGCTTGTTTTTGTTTGTTATTATCTTTCTCAAAATATGTAAGTTTTGAATTTAGGAGAGACAATGAAGGAATAGCCAAAGGAGCACTCTCGAAAATGAAACTTTAAAAACTTCATCTACATTTGCTGGTGGAAATCCTTCTCAAGCTCGTACTCCATCAACTACGGCAAGAAAATTGTTGGAAAAACAAGTTGAACAGCAAAGTAAGTACCAATGTAAAAGATTAGAGTAGCTTAAGGATCAAAACAAAGAACATCGATTGATAGCAGATGATTTAAAAAAAAAACAAGATGAATTAAAGAACAAAAAATCAAACTTTTAAAGAGAAAAATGGATATCAAGAAAAAGGAAAACCAGGATATTTTAAAAAGTCGACTTGATGAGCTAGAAATCAAAAAACGAAAACTCGAATTAAGAGAAAGAGTGCTAAGTACCTATTATAGTCCATAACAAGCTATCTTCGAAGTTTTTGCTAAACCAAAACATGATTTATCATCATTAATTTAGTATTTATTATTTGTTTATGTTTGTGTTTATTATTTTTTTTTTTTGTTTCTGTTAATTTTTTTTAAAGTCATGCATATAAATATGAATTGATATTGTAATTTTATCAATTAATATGTACATAAAAGACTGGTTTTACTTATTAAAAAAAGGTTATAGGATATTTTTTATTTGGTCCCCTATTTGTTTGGCAACATTTGTGTAATTTGTTTCATTTCTTGGATTACGCATCAGTCTCAGTTTGTTCCTCTTCGAATAGAACTTTATATACTTAAGGCACACGTTATGCAACATAGCACATACATTTATAATACATGCAGCCTTTTCTGGTCGACCTCGATGATGCAATTCTCTAGAATGCAACAAACATCTAAACCTCCCTTTGATTGGACCAAAGCATCTCTCGATAAAAATGGTGCTCATTGATTGAAGCATAGAGTACCTATATTATCTAGAGAACCGACTTATGGTGGTTGTTCTCTTCCACCCTACAATCTGTACTGCGAGGATTTCCCCATTAGATTTTGTATGGGCTAGTTGTCCCGTGCATTTTAAATGGAACTCCAACCACAATATGTATACAGTTTGCCCTATATTTTGAGCATGTATTAGTGGTCCCGTGCATTTGAAGTGTAAAATAAGAGAGTTTTCTCTTACTCAATTCAAATAAAATTTGCGGGTGTTTCAGGCAAGAGGGGTACGAGTCGGTTCTCTAGATAATATAGGTACTCTATTGATTGAAGGGCGAATAATGCTCACATGGGTTCCATCAACGCACATGATAACACCGGGAAATCCGCTGTTTTGATAAATGTGTTTTAGCATCCTATTTTTCCTGTGGAGTCATCTTAAAAGTGATCATTTTTGGACACAACTTTCTCTCCAATATTTTTAATGTTTCGGTCATTGAGTTGCAGACTGTTGGTTTCGCCACTCCAATGTTTGTATCCTGCCAACACCTTTCTGATATGATCCTTATGCAAGGAATCTCAAGGTTGCGGCTAATTTCATAATTGGCGGCATGCCATTGTTGTTCTGCAATCTAAACTCGTCTCTTATTTCGTCCAAGACAAACACAAATGCTTCTTTTGAAAGGCGAAACAGCTTAGTAGGCCTATTGTTTTTTTGTAAAATAAAGAATATTTAACAAATAATCAACACCTCACACAAAAACACTCACTCAAAGCAAGGAAGATCAAGAGGAGAAGAAGCACTTCTCAATAATTTTCTTGAAATTCGCAGGTTGAAAACGATTCGCTTCGTTCCCTAAACAGGCCACAGTGTTTTTAAAAAAATGTGAAGGCAAAAGTTGTAGCTTATGTAATTCTAAAGCGGTCCCTAGACGCTCTATAATATTGTGTACAATATTATTGGCTATGCGCCCCAGACGGTTCAATATTTTATCCAATAATTTAGTTGACAGCTGATTCTAAAATAAAATTTCTTCATCCTCTTTTATATTTAACATTTTTACTTATTAAAATCACTCGCGGAGGTGTTTACTCTTCACACTTGAAAATTAAATAAACAAATATTGTGCAATTGTACCCACAGACGATCAATATTTTTGTATTGTGCAATTAATATCAAAAGGGTTTTGATTTTTTTTTAATATATTGCATAACCTTACAATATTATTCATAGACGGACAATAATATTGTGCAATACCAAATATTGCACAATAATATTGAGCGTCTAGGGACCGCTTAATGTTATAACACTTTTTTCGTGAAATCACTAGGTTTTGAGAAAAACGTGCACAAACTTTATAGTGTACTGAAATTAGTCAAACAAAATGTATTGAAGTTGTATGTTTTGACGGGCAAATCTTTTTTTTATCATATGTGTTGCATGTATATGTATGCATTTTAAAAGTCGAAAATCGCGTTGATGGCGGATTCAATCACCCCTCTAGTACGAAATTATGTACTCTCAAAAAAAAAAAAAAAAAAAAAAAAACAGGAATGTGGCTCAATATTCTGGCTTAAATTAAAGAGATCCTGAACTTGAAAATCCGATAACTAGAAAAAAAAGTTAAGGCTTCAAAAGCCAACCATTTTGCTCTATTTTGAATTATTCCTGAAGTGAACAATAATTCAAAATCGAGTGATATTGTTAGCTTTCGAAGCTATAACTTTTGCTATAGTACATATCAAGACATAATGCCGATGGAAAAAAGATACCAAGGAAAATGGCCTTCGAGAATGCTTGCAGATTTTTGTTAAACATTGACGCGACATCATCCATGATAGACAAACAAAACGAACAATTAATTAAGTTAATTTCCTTCTAAATCTATATATTTTTGTTGATTTTAAATACATTTTTTTCCCGCACATATTTTAACTAATCTCATGCCAGCGGTATGATATATGTAGGTCAAAAAGTATTACACTCATCAGACGAAAGCCACATATATAATATCCAAAATGTGTCATGTAAATCCATTTTGTTAATTTTTGGCTTGTGCGTGAAACGGTAAAGTTTCATAATGCATACATAAAATGTGTCGTTGGACGAGGTAGGAGCAGAAGAGCTTATAGAATTATACGGAGAATATCCGCAATTGCATAAATGCAAGCGCCTTGACGCAGAAAACATCTGCACAGAATAAAAAGGTCATTAAACCAAATGTTACAATTCAAAATATTAAGCCAAGAATCGATACAAATTTTTATTAAACGCGGAAAAAGATATACCAAAAATCAAATAGCAAAATTTTTTCTTACATATTCAAGTTTAGTCCAGGATAAGGCACAACGAAATAGTTCGACATTGTAAGAATGTTATACGTACATTCCACACTTGTTCTACAGTAACAGGAACAAGCATATTTGCCCCTTTTTTCATTCTTTCAAACTCGAGTTCAATGGTGTACAGTTACAGCCAGAGGGCAAAACAAAGTCCAGCCACCTTCTTCATCATCATCATAACTGCCATATATCCTATTGAAAGAAAATTTAACAATTTTCACACGAACACCATCTCCATAACGACCGACACACCGACGAGGGACGACCACTGCCGACACTCTTTTAAACTCCCACTTAATCTCCGACTCAAGACAACGAATACGATTATGATGATAATGACGATGTTGATGACGATACCCGTCCTGATGCGGTAAGTTCCAACCACCATTCTATACAATGCAACTTACTACTGGCAGAGCTGCAAAGAAGACAATCGTCGTCGTGTTAAATTTCGCGTCAATATAATAAATGGCCAAAACAAATCACGAAACTATTAACAAGTGTGAATTTCATTTAAATATTATGACGACTCTCTGGACCTACATTTCACCGCTCTTTGCCCTCCTTCAGCTTCGTCTTAGCTTGGAGTGTTTTGATAAATACAAGCAAGGAGCAATCCATTCAAGACTAAACTAGGTCCGGAATTGGCATCAGCACCAACATAACAACGGCAGCATCATCACCGAAACAAACCAAACCAGGCCATCATCAGCAGGACTTTACCGCGCTCTGGAAGTGCATAAATGCGCGCGCGCTCGCGCTGATCTCCAACCACTATAATATGCCCCCAAACAATGTCTTTGCATCAACCCGAAAAAAGTTTTAACTACAAGTTTTAAGTTGAACAAAAACAAAACCAACTCACAAAAAAAAAAAAGACCATCGGAGAAATGATAAATCTCTTAACCAGGTCGAATCCAAGCCACCAAAACAGCTAACAGCCATGGAAATCTAATGCCAACGGCACGAGTATTCTGTTTGGAAGCATCTAGCAAACATTTTGTCGGCAGCACCAGATGATTCGTTTGCGGTGGGTTGGTAACTTCATGCTCTCCATCAGCTCTTCTTTCTTCCATGCCTCTTCTCATACATAAACTATAGGTAAAATGTATAGTTTACCTACAGACGGTTTATAGTTATGCTTTTTTTTTTCAAATCACACCACAGGAGTCTTGAAGTGTATTAAGTCCGCGTTGAATGTCTTCCGAAAATTGATTGGACCAGTCAGCGTCCGAAGGAGTAAGAACAAGCAGTAGGTCTCGGGAAGATGCAGTAATTTGCATTCATTTATTCATCTGGAACTGTAACACATCCAAACCGTGAGCAGGAAGCTAGTATACACTTGAAACCTTTAGAAAAATACGGATCTCAAATTGAAGCTTTAACGTGAATTTCACAAGCTGGCTAAGGTCTTGCGTCCACCGAGTAACTTTTAGCTTAAATCATGATTAATTGCTTATTAAGGCTACTTTTCTAACACAGCATCAACTTCCAAAACAAAATTACATTTCCAGATCTTGCCAGAAAGAAATTTTGACTACATCCATTTATCATCGAACTCGCATAAGGAATGTATCGGTTTTTTGACTGGGAGCCCACCAGGGATCTCGTTTCTGGACACTTTAAGGTGATAAGGGGCCCAATACATGCTACGGGAAGGTCATTCACTTAACTTTATCTGCAAAATTCGGGAAGCTGTTCTACTAAACCAGAACAGCAAATAGTTACTGTCAATCTATAGCATCAAAAAAGTTCCTGGCAACGAATTTTTAAGAGTAAGCCTTGGATATATACCTTCTTGTGAAATTCTCCTTAAACTTTTAGTCTATAAAAAAAAAAAACGTGTTGTCAAAAGTTTTGAAAGTTGGTGCGCGGTCAAGTGACAGCACTCGATTCCACATGATATCACGCCTCTATGTCAAATTAGTATCACGACCCATCGAGTCATTGTCAAGAACTGTGCGCACACTCAAACCTCGATCATACAACAAAAAAAAATAAACTTTGATGAAGACGAAACGCCTGTCAGTGTTATAATTAGTCATGATTGACTTATGGTAATAACGCTGAGGTACCCGTATATAAGAGTTGGCCAATCAAGTATAACTCTGCATATTTTTCTAGGTGTGCGCGTATGGGTGTGATGTTTTTGGATGATACAATAACAACAACAACAACTGACAATAACCTGCCTGATCGATATGAAGGTGGGGGTTCGAATACCAAAGCCAAAAACTACGATGTCGTGTGATGATTGTGACACGAGAAGAGCTCCCGATCTCACTTCTGTGTTTTGTAGTTTGTACTTCAACTATACATTATGGTAGTCCGGTTTAGTAAGAAAATGCGGTGATTGAAATCATATCTCGACTTTGACGTTGTTGATGTTGTTCTTGGTGTGGTGGTGGAGTTTTGGCTCAGGTTGAGTTGTTAAAAAAGAGAAGGAGGAGGTGTAGGTATTTGTACTTACTACACAGTGGTAAGCAGCTACCTTAAAAGTTTAGCTCGATCGGAAAGCAGGTGCTGTCTGTTAATGACATGACAGTCGTGACTTTGCCATGGAAGTTTCAAAAAAAGCGTTACTCATTTTCTTAGTGTTTTTGTTTATCATTTGTTTTTTTTTTTTTTTTTTTTTTTTGTAATTTCACCTTACTTCATTTGAATCGATCGATTAACTGGAAGAAAGAGACATTAAAATAGATTGAATTTTTGTTTGTTCAGGAAGCCTGAATGTAAAGGGTTTGGCGTGTCGATACTTAATTCGATAAAGTGTGTGAAGAATAGTTTTTTTGTAGGAACAGAGGGCATTAATGGGCTTCCACCGAAATTCGATAGTGGAAATTCTTTACCTACTTTGTCAACTAAAAGGAGAGAAAGTTTTAATAGTATCAATGGAAAGAAATTCAATTTTTTCTTATAATTTTTATATTAAGACCTATAGTTTTTCAGTGCGAGATCAAAGCTGAGTTAATTCATCACAGATGGTTTATTTGATGTTTCATCCTTCGAATTTGTAAGATCGATTCGCATGAATTCTCTGCTGAAAAACTGCTTTTGGAGTTAATAGTTTAAAAAAAGTTTTCTAAAGTTGACTCTGGTTTAATTTACTACTCGAAAATTGGGCCTAAGTGTTTCTGACTCGTATTAATGAAATGTAAATTAAAATCTTCATGGCTTGGAACGATGGTTCAAGAATTTATTATACTCACTTTACTTTACTTTAGATGGCGCTCACAGCCCAGGATGGACTACGGCCTCAACCAACAAGCCCCTCCAGCCAGCTCGGTCCCTAGCTAGCTGCCTCCAGTTACGCACTCCAAGTTGGTCGAGGTCGTTCTCCACTTGTGTGCGCCACCTAAGGTGGGGTCTTCCTCTGCTGCGTAGACCGTGAGGGTAGATTCGAAGACTCGTTGGGCTGGTGCGTCAGTGTCCACACGCTCCACGTGTCCCAGCCATCTCAGGCGCTGTATTTTCAGTTTTTCGACCAATTCGACGTCACTGTAAATCCGGTAAAGCTCGTTGTTAAATCTTCTCCTCCATACTCCATCGATCCAGACTCGACCGAAAATCACCCGAAGAATCTTCCTTTCAAAGCACCCAAGCAGATTCTAATCCGTTTTTGACAGGGCCCATGCCTCTGCCCCATATAGCAGGACCGGGATGATTAGGGTCTTATATAAGGTTTCCTTGGTTCTCTGAGAGAGGGCTTTATTACTCAAATGCCTTCTTAGCCCAAAGAAGCAGCGATTGGCAAGAGTAATTCTTCGTTTGATCTCTGCACTGATGTCATTTTGCGATGTTATAGTGGAGCCCATGTAGACAAAGTCCTTGACGACTTCGAAGTTGTATCTATCCATCGTGACGTTCTTCCCGAGTTGACGATGTTGAGATTCCTTTCTCGATGATAGCATATACTTCGTCTTCGATTCAATACTTGCAAACGCACAGGCAACAGCTCGCTTCGTTCTTCCAATGATGTGAATATCATCTGCAGGCCAGTAGTTGAACGGACTTTTAAAAAATTGTACCTCTGTTGTTGACTTGCGAGTTGCGTACAATTGCTTCAAGTATGATGTTAAAGAGGTTGCATGATAACGCGTCGCCTTGTCCAAACCTTTTTCGACATCAAAGGGTTCGGTGGTGTTCTTGCCGACATTGACGGAGCAGCGAGATTTCTCCATCGTCATCCTGCACAAGCGGACGAGTTTGGCAGGGATGCCGAGATGCGCCATGGCTCTGTATAGCTCGTCTCTGTCTACGCTTTCATATGCGACTTTAAAATCGATAAAGAGGTGGTGTGTATCGATTTGAAACTCCTATGTTTTTTTCAAAATCTGTCGGAGTGTAAACATTTGATCGAAGGTTGATTTGCCGGGCCCAAAACCACACTGATAGGGGCCGATCAGATCGTTGACAAACGGTTTTAAGCGATCACACAGTACAGATGTCAGATCCTGTCATCCGTAAGAATTTATTATACATATACAGTAAAACCCGCATAAGTGCCTCACCATAAATGCCCCGTTTTGAGAGGTAGTTATGCGGGTTGTGCATTATAAAAAACCCGCTTAAGTGCGCATAAGCACTTATCTCTATATTTACACAAAATAAAAAAAATAACAATAAAAAAACTTTTAATGTTATTTAAAAAATATGAAATAACATAACATCAACTGACTAGTATCAGGAACCTTTTAAAAAGGAAGCGCTAGATGAAAAGAAGCTTTTGTGTTTTTCTGCTGATTTTAATTGTGTACTTAAAAGAATTTTTTTCATGTAAATTTCGATAAAAGTTAAGCGAAAGGTACTTATAACATGAGTTTTATATGAAAAAATCCTCAAAATTTTGGTTCTAAAAAATAAAAGGTACCTTAACGAGTTAGGCACTTATCCGGGTTTCACTGTATTTATTTAACACCACATACTAAGTCAAAAAAATTAAGGGAACAAACAAATTAAAATATTGCTTTTTTTAACGTTTTTTGAAGAGCTGTATCTCTGTGGAAAGTTATCGTATTGCGATGAAACAAAAAGCATTTTAAAGCTTCATGGTTTTTGTTTTGAAAAATTTTAGCAAAGCACGAGAATAATATATTTTAATGTTTTTGTTTTTTTTTTTTTTTTTGAGGAAGCACCCAGTGCAACAACCGGATAACTCCACTTTTTAACGAAATAGGGTTTTAAGAGCAGATATTATTTTTAAAAAAATCACATCGTTCGGTGTAATAAAAAGTCATCTATCTCGACTCTGCGTTACAGAAACCCAGTTTTGGAGTTGTCTTCGACTTTTGAATGGTGCAAGAATAAGACAACTTCCCCGCACTAAATAAGCTTTTTAAAGACAGTTAAACAGTTTTTTTAAGATCAGAGTACGGTTCTTTTAAGATCAGAGTATGCCACGCGTTGTTGGTTTAGTTTAAATAATATATTGAAATGCAACAGTTGTTGCTGTCATTGTGAGCTGTGATTTCGTTTCATTAAGCATTGAAAATGAGTGAAATTGAATCCGATTTCTCGATATCGGGTTCTGAATACATAAATGAATCTAGTGAAGAAGACACATCAAGTGGGAACCTTTGCCTGTTCAGAAAAAAAAAATATGTTCCGCCGGTGGATATGTCCTTTTACATATAATAGTCTTACGTTCCAGCAAATGCTACAAGAAGCTGAAAACTCAGAATATGATGATTAAAACGAGGCCCTTAATTTTTTTTTACCAAAAACGGTGCAATAACCGGACAAATCCAAAACTTAATACCTTTTTTTTCGAATGAACAAATAATTTTTAAAAAAAGTTCTTAAACTTAACAAATGTGTTTTTATGTTTTCTTTCAAAAATAAATAAATGTTTTACAAAAGTCTTGTTTTTCTATTTTTGACGTAGTTTTTTTTTAATTTTCTTAAAACTTTAAAAAGTGGAGTTATCCGGTTGTTACTCTGTCATTTTCTTTGAAATTTTTTTTTTTTGAGACAAATAAATGTATCGATTCAATAACTTGTTGGCAATGCCGAGACGGAAAATTTAAGAGCTGTTTTGGAAACTGAATCATAGATAGTAAACAAAATCTTTTTTTAAACTTTATAACGATTATTTGTTTGGCCCCTTACCGTAAGATTAAGAAAAGGTAAAATAAAACGACTTTTTAATGACTTTTAAAAATCTTTCAATTCTTTACAAATATTGTGAAATCTTCATCAAAATGGAAAAAAAAAAAAAACAATTTCTGTCCACTTTTTTCCAGTTTTGCGTTAGTTAGTTATTGTTCCCTTTAAAATCTTAGCATTATTGTAACTAAAACTAATGCAAAATTGTGGAAAAGTGGACAGAAATTGTTCTTTTCTTTTCCTTTTTGATGACGATTTCACAATGTTAATGAACCATACAATGTTTCTTTAATTGGTTTGTACGACTTTGATGATTCTGTATACGGGAAAATGGTTCAACGGATCATTTTAATATTTAAGAATGCTTTTTGTTTCACTTCAGTACGAGGTACGAGCACTTTGCACAGAGCATATACAGCTTTTCAAAAAACATAAAAAAAGTGAATTTATTTTGAACATTTTTTGAATGAACAAAAACAACTTATCCGTGCTACCACCAAGTTTAGACTGCGGTTATAGCTATTGCACGATTGCCACCTCGATCATCAGACTCCCTATTTGTGGTGCTTAGTCTAGTTCTGGCTCATTTTAATTGAAAAATCTCTTATTTTTCGCAAATCGAGTTTGATGGAAGATTGTGTGGCTCGGATCAATGAAGATCTACTCAATATCCAAAACTGGGCTGCCTCAAATAAACTCAAGCTTAACCCGTTGAAAACACTAAGTGTTCAAAAAATTAAGTGAATTTAGTAGATCTCCCAATAATTGTTTTGAATGCGCAGATAATCGAATACCTAGGTTTTCAGATTAATAACAAATTGAGTTGCTGTAATGCAATATCAGAATCTATTAGGCGAATGTACTCTGGTCTTCGTTCTTTAAGGACTTCTTCACATATTCTGGACCCTGCTATGAAAAAACATTTACTAAAAAGTCTTGTTCTGCCCTATTTTACTTTTAACTGCGCTGTATATCCTTGTCTTGACCATAGAGTACCTATATTATCTAGAGAACCGACTTAAGGTGGTTGTTCTCTTCCACCCTACAAGCTAAACTCTGTGCTCTATGGTCTTGACTATAGGTGTAAACGAAATCCAAATGTTGCGTTTACCGACTGCTTACGCTTCATCCATAATGTCCCTAGATATAAAAGTGTATCAAATGTACCTACATTCCTACCCCTACCCCGATTCTCCCCGCCATCACTGATATCTTACAAGCCACAAAAGGTGGTGAAATTAATTTTGTGACTTTTTCGTACATATTCTCCACCAAAGTCACAACTTGTGAGCAGTGTTGCCGCTGAGAAATTTGAAATGGTCGCAAAAAAAGGGTCACGTGGAAAAAAAAAGTCGCATTTAGAAAATTTCGTAATATATATAGCTTAAAAAATCCGTGGCAAGAATCTTAAGTTTTCTTAATTTTATCTATTACCTACTTAATATTGTGTACCTTCTTGGGTTGGGGTCGAAATACTGTTGGGTCAAAATACTGTTTTTAAAAGACTGTATTTCCAAATACTGTAATTCAAAATTCTGGTTACACAAAATTCTGTATTTTATAATTCTGTATTTCAATATTCTGCTTTTTAAAATTTTGTATTTAAAAAAATTGTTTTGTTAATGTAAAAAAGTCCGCACTTTTGAAAAACAGAATTTTACACTTACAGCATTTTGGATGTACAGATATTTGGATTCAAATACAGAATTCTGAAATAAAGAATTTTGGTCGTACAGTATTTTCGAAAATAAAATAAACAGGATTTTGGTCATACAGAATTTTGAAGCCCAGAATTTTGGCCCGCTCCCTACCTTCTTTTTATTTGGGATTTTTTAAAGTAAAGTGTAAAGTGTAAAAACGAGTTTTCGGGGTTGAACTCCCCCCATTTGGCCGCCATTTTTGAAAAGGGGGTGTAAAAAGGTCTTCGCGATATCCTGAGAACCACACATCGCACAAACAAAATTTTACCACATTTGTGTAAAGAATCAAATTTTCTACAATTTATGTAAGCACACTTTTCATCGTAAAATTGAAAACAAAAAAGTTATAATCAAAAAAAGATAACCGTTCTAAGAAATGTATCTTAAAGAGGATATAAAATAAATAAAAGAAGAAGATAATGATACTTGGCAATGGTCATCTTTTTTTGATTATAACTTTTTTGTTTTCAATTTTGCGATAAAAAGAGTGTTTACATAACTTGTAGAGATTTATCGATACAAATGTTGTAAAGTTTTGTTTGTGCGATGTGTGGTTCTCAAAGTTTTTTTCTTTTTTTTACGAAAAGGAAAACAATAAATCTATAGTCTAAGCTATTTTCTAGAAAAAGGTTCAGAAAAGTCGCAAGATTTTTAAAAAGGGTCAAAAAAGCCAATTTTTTAAAAAGTCGTCTCATGGTCGCATGAGGCTCGAAAAGGGGTCAAAATGCGACTAAAGTCGCACAGCGGTAACATTGCTTGTGAGAGTCACAAGAACAATCGAAATTGTGCATCTCCATCAGAGCAGTGCCGATTTAGCTAATGGCCAGTGAGTGAGATGACTCACTTTATATTGAAAATTGATTTAGCTAGTACAAGTGAAAGTGAGTGAGTAGGCGAGTGAAATAAAACGTCAGTTTACTCGCCGGATGTTTCAGCGGTGACTTGGTGTATGTGTTGGTAAATTTACACTTTTGCATAAGTATGCGTTCTTTTCCAAAGGTATTTTGACATATCTATTCACGTATGTGAAATGAGATAGCAAAACAACAATGTATGTATGTAAAAATGAGTATGCAGCACATAAAAGATTTGTTTTTTATACAAAAATATATTTATATATTTGATGAACATTATTAATTTGTTATTTATATTCTAATTGTAGGTATACATTTTTTTAATAATAATTTTTTTGAGTGAAAAATATAATTTAGCATCGCAAGGACGGACGACCCCATCAACTTCGTGAGAACAAACTACAAAACTTTGGAAGAATGTTAAGGAGCGGATAGGGCACACTAACTTCACACTAAAATCACACATTGATTAAATTTTATTTTCCTAAGTTTTTTGATAAAGTTTAATTAAAATAAAAATACAAAATGGTAAAATTAAACCTCAAACAAACAAAACCAAAGACAACGAGTTAAAAGATAGTCTTTGGTTATGAAATTTCATGTGTTCGAAACTAGATTCGAAATTACTCATTTCACTTTAATAGCTAAATCACTTTTGCAAATGAAGTGAGATGAGTCGGCGAGTAAGGCGAGTCACCTCACTTCATTCGCTGAAATAGCTAAATCTCGGCACAGGTCACAACTCACAAATTACATGTGATTTGCCATTTTGACCTGACATTCTATATATCTTGTTAAAAATTTGCAACTTTCTAGATTTTCGAGTGCTAAAATAAAGTAAAATGGGAATCGATTCAATTTATTCGCCAACTAACCAAAAAGATTTCACAATTGCACAATATTTTTTTTTAAACGAATCATTGCACCGCCGCGCCGCCGCCGTCCGCCGGCTATTGAGAACTTCAAGGGACGCAAATAGCTCTCCAAACAATTTCTATAAAGATTTTCCACTTCTATTTTGGAAAAATATACTATGTAAACGTATTTATTTATTCACTTTATTGCTAAAAATATATGGAACCTTGCATTTTATAAGTTTTAAATAAATTTGTATGGCCCAATTAACATTTTTTTATATTTTTGATCATCAGCTGTTCCAAAATTGACAGACACTACAAAATTCAACTTTGGTGTGGTGAGTTTAATTGTGACTTTTCTTGTGAGGATTGGGGGAGAATTTCAAAAATGTTATCGAGTCAAAACAATCCTCACAAGAAATAGTCACAAGAGCTTATGACTTATGACTCCTCTCACAAGGGGAGAGTCGGTCTGTAAGCTTAGAGAAATATTTAATGTTTCGTTATGAAATTTTTCTTCACAATATAATCCACGGAAGGTGTCCACAGTATTTAGGGGAAATGCTTCAATTTACAAGGTCTCAAAGAGGACTTTGATTGATTCTTCCACGATTTATGCATACCATTGCTGAACGATCTTTTTTTGCAAAGTTCGGATGTGGAATGGTCTCCTATTCGAGTTTCAAAGAATTACCTCGCCAGCCATATTTGGGAAGAAGATTTTTACTCACTTTTCAGCTCAAAATTAACATAAGTAATCAAAATTAATTGTTAATTTTGATTTCTTTATTTTTTTAATTTTTCAAAAATTCTTTTCAAAGTTAATAATTAAATTATTCTTTTTACTTTTGTATTTACTTTTTATATTATAACTAGCAAACCCGTGCTCGCCTTGCTTCGCATTTTTATAATCTTTTTTGTTACAATATAACATGTATAGCTGCATTTGTTCAGATTTATCTTTCAATTTGTTTGCTATTTAGTTAAGGTATGCATACATTCACATACATACATATGTACAAAGCATTACATTATATACAATGTAAATAAATACTAATCATTTTTTCCATTAAATTAAATTTTTTAAATAGTTAATTAAAGAGATTTTTGATACACAATATTTTTTGTCTTTCCGTCTACTGAAAAAAAAACAAATACATTTTTCGACTAACCTACTTTTGAACATGCAACATATTACTGTTCATTTGAAAAGTGTGGATTTTCAAGATTTAAGCCTTATTGATGGTCATTGAGAATGCAAGACAAACAGGGAACTCTAGTCTTTTGAAATCAAATGGCATATCATTTAGGATTATTGGAATACGTGGAATCAGCACATCTTCTCCTTTTGATTTGCCATTTAGAATAATTTAAGCTTCAATGTGGTATGGTATCATTTTTTTGACATCGAGCCTGGTTCCATTGCATAATCTAGGTGGATTAAGGTTGCGCAAAAGACTTATTGGTTCACCGATTTTAAGTGACAATCTGTGCGTTGGCACACCAGAAATATTCGTTGTTCGATTAATGATACATTGAGACAAAAGTTCAGCTGAAATGAAATCTGTTTTGTATTATTTTTAGCTCGTACTCTTCCATTACCAATTTCCAATAACTGTTTTAAACAAAATTGTCTGACGCATTGCGCTGAAGATGTACCTGCATATTTATCTTTAATATAAGCTTTGAATTGAATTATTTTCTGTCAATCTGACCGACGGTTATTAAACCAGGTCGTAAAAGACTTGTAAACAAACACATTACTGTAAACCTAATTATCATGTAAATAAAGTCTATTCTATTCTATTCTATTCTATTCTATTCTATATAAGCTTTTGTACATGCCTCCAAAGATGCGATGCTGTGAGGCAAGTGTTGATTTCATCAGCTGGTGTTGATTTTGGTTTGGTGTACAGTCTCTCAGAAGTCGCTTGCTAATGAAATTCGAGCTTCACCGAATAATTTCTGATTTGATCGCAAGCCTCGAAGAGTTCTTTCAAGTGCTTATGATCCATTTGGCACTCATCCCATACAATCAGTTTGCAAGTTTGCCGCACTTTCGACATATATTACCGTTTCGAAATATTGCATGTTTGAGCTTCCGCAAAATGCATATTCAATGGCAATTTGAGCGCCGAATTAGCTGTTTGCCCCTATACCTTATGGAATTGCAACAGCCAAAGCAATTCCATTTTGAGAGCTAATTTGTGATTGTATCAAACTGATGAGAAACGTTTTTCCTGTGCCGCCTCAACCGTTGGCCACCGCATTTATTATGTCATAGGCCTGTTTTGATCTACTTTAGTAGTTTTTTGTTTCCCCCGACAAATGCATGCAAGTCATTAGCATTGAATTGTTGTTCTCTCAATAAATCTAGATCAAAAAGGTCATTCTCAGAACGTTCTGGTGGAATCATGCCAAGTTGAATGAGTTTTTTTGTTATTGATTGTTAAGCATACTTCTTCGATATCTATAACGGCTATATTATTGACTTTCTTCAAAGCTAGTTTTACTGAGAAACTTGTTCTATAGGGGTTTCAAAATTAAAGTTTCTCAAAGAAAATTATTAATTTGATTTAGATGTCAAACTATGTATGAACATTTTGATTTAGACGTCAAAGTAATACAAATTTGTGACAAAATTGAAACTAGAAACCGCTATAAATCTAGTTTTTCGGTAAAACTAGTTTTGAAGAACGTCAAGAATATGGCCGTAAGAGCTTCATTGAAAATTTTTTCAGAAAAAGAAATATTATCGTCGCTAACGGTGTGAATACTCAAATCCTCTTTGAATTTTTTCCCAGAGAATTTTATGGTGAAAATGTTGTCAAAATGATAGCGAATAATATTAGCCTAGTTCTTTTTCTTTGAAGCTCTGTGATTTTCGGTGCACTTGTGTGAATTTGAGTCTAACTTTCTGTCAAAGTTTATTTAAAAAAATAAAATGCAAAATGTACAGAAAATCACAGAGTTACTTTGAATAAAGGAACATACATTTCTCTTCTAATTTGTCGCGGATGATAACCGATACAGGCCAATCGGGAAAAACCATACATAAAATAATTTCCGAATGTTGATCATTTTCGAGTAAATGAATGAATGTCTGACATTCTAAGCTATCGATCGTTCTAAAATTTTGAAATGATGTTAGACCTTTGACATTTATCAACAGCATTCTCCAATAGTAGCAATCGTCATTATTTGTATGTACTGTGTAAATATAGCGCAATGCGTCAGATGAAAACAGATTTTTATAGCCAGATTTTGACACTGATTGAGGTGGCACTCGTGAAATAGCTATAACTTCAGCCTAAACTTGGCGATAGCACGTATAAATTGTTGTTGTTCATTCAAAAAATCTTCAATGTAATTGATGTTTGCTTCGCAGCCCGCACTGCATGTATGTTTATCATACAAGAAATCCTTTGAAATTTTTTTGGTCCCTTAATTTTATTGACTATAGTGTAAAAATTCTTTAAAACTAAAAAAATGGTATGCCATACTTAAAATTATAATTTAAAAAAAATTACATTTCAGGATATACATTTTTCAAAAAAAATTATTTTTTTTTTTCTTTAAATCAAAAACATATTTTTTTAAACATCTGTATATGCAATTTAATTCAAGTTTAAAAGGACCTTCAGGGTAAAAATTTTGATCAAAATCGGCTAAACAATTAACGAAAAAGTTGAAAATAAGAAAAAAACGGTACCGTCAATAACAGTTTTTGCTTAATTTTTCTTACCAGAATGATAAACCATTTTGAGATAAATAATTTTTTTCAAAACGGTTGCGTGGCAAGTTCCGTTATTTTTGTAGCTAAAAAAATTGGCCTCTAGAAAACCGCCTTACAATCTTAAGTTCCGATATTGATATTGATGAATATCACTATACAGTAGTTTAGGCTGTTGTTTGAGGTACAGACAGACATGCACTTTTTTGTGTTCTCTATCATTGTAATGTCAAGTTTGATTGAAATCTCGAGTTTGATTTTTTTTTTAAATCCAAAACTGTAGTAGTAGGTGTGTAACTTACCTACATACACTCCGCTTCACTTGAATAGAAACAAACTTTTATTTTTATTATCAGAGCGTGTTGCGCTTTGATAAATTTAGAAATCCACCTTTTTGTTTTAGTTCTTTTAAGAGGTATCTATTGCGAGTAAGTTTTACTCAGAATTATGCAGAATAATTCAGAAATATACCATTCGGTTATTTTTTACCACTTTTCTAATTACTTCATGAAAAACACTGACAAAAAGTGGATTTATAAATATGCCAAAGCGCAACACGCTCTGAGAGTAAAAAAAAAATTGTTTTGTAATTGTTCTTAACAAAAATTGAACGAATTGACACGACACTTACGTACGACAATCAAAACGCACAAACTTTATATTGAACGATTAAAAACACGTACCTGAATGCATTTCGGACTGCTTACAGTCCATCATCAGCATCACGACTAATCCAATTGGTGAAGTCATTGTTTTTGTTTTTTCTGGATTCCTTTTGTAACATTAAATTAGAGAGAAAAGAGAAGATGTTATGTTGCCGTTATCAGCATTGATGGCATTTGAGTCACTTTGTATGAAGACACTTTCATAAGCATCTAATTTTCTCTCATCCCTAACTTCTTTTTTTAATTTTAAACAGCTTGCATTTATTGAATGTTTTAATGTTAAAGCGTGTTCTGCTATAGATGAACACTGGCTTTTGTTTTGTTTGATGTAGTTGCAATGTTGCATTGGTGTGTACTCGTCGCTTATGTTAAAAGTGTTACGGTTTTCACGTGTTCAATTAATTAATCAATAAAAAAAAAATGTTTGTTTCTATTCAAGTGAAGCAGAGTTTACATACATACATGTATCGCAAGTAAAAATATTTTAAATATTATTCATTGTTTAACAGTAATTGAAATCGAAAGATCAATATTTTTTACTATTCACCATTTTGATTGAAAAATATTTTAAAACTAGTCGACGTGTGCGCTCAATTATAAAATAAAGTCTTAAAAGTTTTTTTTTTTGTAGAAAACAATATATTTTGGAAATTGGGTAGAAATTTCTTTTCTTTAACTACGACATATAAGGGAACGCCGGCGTTCAAATGTGGGAAGTGCATAAAAGATTTTTTTTTGTAAAAAAATATATGAAAATATATGAAAATAAATGAAAATTGGGTAAAATCTCTTTTCTTTAACTTCGACATTTGAATGTAAATATTGTTGATTTTTAACGAATTTCTTACAACAATCATCACACATTTTACAAAATTAGCATGAACATATTTTTTAAAACAGAAATCGTTTTATCAAAAAACTTAAATTTTCATCATTTTTTGAAGGAAGAAAAATTTGTAAGACTTTTTTGTCGAAAGTACTTGCATGAAGTACTTTTCTCTATACCCTTACAAAGTAACTGGCCTTATTCATAAACAAAAAATGGTTATTTCAGCTCTTCAGGGAAACTACACCATGGAATAACAATTTTCCGGACTCAAATGGAGCAGTAAGCAATTGCCTTTATTTTGAGTCCGGAAAATTCTTATTCCATGGTGTAGTTTCCCTGAACACAAGAGCTAAAATAACCAATTTTTGTTTATGTATAGGGCAGTAAGAATTTTTTTAATGATGGCTACATATACCTATATACTGCCAATTGGATTTGTTAGAAGCTCTTAATAATTAATTAAATTACTTTTAACTATACTTTCGCTTAAACGGCGAATTTCGTTCTACCCAATATTGATTAAATTATTATTATTATTAATGTCCTCGAAAGTCAAGCATCGATGTTGAAAGAATGGAACTATGTATTTTGAAATTAAATTTAATTTAATGCATAGAAAATGGGTTTCACATATTTAGAAGTCAAAATGCAATGTTTTGTTATAAAAACGTTGTTTGGTTTATTGTCCGTTGCGTAAGCAAATATTGCGACCTACTGAGGAACAGATATAACTTTGAAAAATAATATTGCAATTGACATAATTTAACAAAATGGACAAATCAAAATGGATACATTTTTTTTTCAAATACAAAAAACAAATGCGTATACGCTTGAGTGTACCGCACTATTTTATCGTTGTTTAATAGAAAAAGGACTATGACATATTTCCGACATAACGTAACGCTAAACATAAATTAAAAAATAAATATGGTTTGAAGAATTTGTAAAGCTTTCCAACACGCGAACAAAACAATAGCGCAATAGTTTGAAAACCATTGGCCTTATTGCGAGACCGAATAATATTCTTCAGCTGTCAAACGTGAGAAATGGCATAACGCCATTTCTGTTCTATCCTATTTTGGTCAGGGACAAAATTATCCGATTTTCAATACCGTATTATTTGTCATTCATAAGTCAATATTTACTCCAGTATGCAATTTTCGATTTTCATGGTTTTTCGATTTTTTTGATTTTTTCCGTTGAAATTTCCAATTTTCGGCTTAGATTGGTTCAAACCAAATACAACAGAACAAAATTCCCATTGCAAATCGGATGATGTTCAGCCGAGCTATGCGCATGCGAACACCAAAACGTACTCAGTTTTATTTAAATAAAATCAGTTTACAACTCCGCATCTTTTAATTTCCGAACATCTCCTCCAACCAGAAACAGCCAGAAGCCAAAACGTCAGCCTTCTTCTTTTATCTGGTTACACAGAGAAAAAATACCTCACTGCCACTTGGAAATAGCCTGTCAGAGTAACAGTGGGTCATGACCTTCTCATTGAATTAACTTTACGTGTCTGCCCATTATTTAATTTTTTGTTTTTAACTTAATCCACTGTTGAAGTTGGAAGTAACTTACACATAAACCTAACTATCTACTTATAGCTTCAAGCATCCCTCTTCTTCGTCCAACCGCATTAAAAGGTGATAGCGGTCGCATGATCTTGAGTCCAGTTTCAGTGAGCGCGTGCATTTGAACCCCATAAGCTAATTTAGATCCTCGACGCGTTAAGCAATCATTGTGTGCGCTTCCTTGAAGCGTATATATATAATAGTTGATCTTTGTTTTTTTTTGTGGTTTTTGTTCACTATTATATGGACATGGAGAAAGAAATTTTCACGATCAAAAGATCTAGATTATCGATTAAAACAGTTCCGACATCACGACCATACAATTGCTGAACAAATTGTGTTTTTATTACTTACGACTCACTTAAGGCGATGAAGAAATGGTCAAGTATATAGTGGTGGGAATGAATGCCACGATCGATACGGCACAAGGGAATAGTTGGCCAAGATCAGACTAATAATATAGTATAAAATGTACACTGCAATCCAATAATAATTTTTTTAAGAGGGCAATATTTAAAAAATTTAATTAAAAACAAACGGCGACGCTTACAAGAATAATATTGACATTTATTCCTAGTTTAATTTCAAGCTTGAAAATTAATAATATAATAAATATAATTAATAATATCAATATCAATTAGGAAAAATGTTCGTATAAGAACGGATTACAAAGGCAATGCCGAATTTACTATGGAGCTTTCGCCAAGAGTGTTCACGAACGAGTTTGGTTTCAAATGAAAGGTGCTGTTGACAGAGACGGTGAAAGAGAAAAATTTCGGGTAGGGACCAACCAAATTTATTTTCTTGGGAGTAAGTTCCTATGTAAATGTTTAAATTTGTCACTTTTAGTTGCAAAGAGACTGATGCATACCTACATTATGTAAGTATACTTTTATAACATTAAAAAAAATTTCAATATTAAAATTTTAAATTTTTAAATAAATAATTTTTAAAACTGTCCCTAAAATTTCTGTGCTCCATTCGTTGCTGAGATTTTGGTGACCAGACCAAAGTGAAAAGTCTATTTTTCATTCAAATCCATTTTGGGGAAAAAAATGTGGAACGACGAAAAATTAAAAAAGAAAAAAAATAAAGCTAAAAAAATGGGAAAAAAAAACTTTTGTTTTACCTAGTGTAAATTATGACTAAAATGAAATTTAGTTTTGGATTTTCGGGTATTGGATTCATTAGCTGGTGAAATTTTGGGTCTTGACTCTTGAGTCCCCAATACCACTAATATGCATTTCGCCGGCCCTTCCGTTGAGGATGCTATATGAGTGATATATTTCAAAATCGTTCATGGGAAAGTCGGTATAATTAAGCTTGAAGTTGCCGATTGCAAAACTACTTCTATAAAAGGATCATTACAGAGTGTCTGTGCCTCCCAAATGGGATCCAAAGTATCAGGCAATATTTAATTTTAACGCAAGAATGGATCGCATAAACTTGCTCTTGGGGTTAAAGTTGCCTGGAATTTAAAAATTGTGTTTACTGTAAACACGTTCATAAATACATATATAATTTATATTAATTTATTTAATATTAATCAATATAGTAAATTAGAGAATGTGGAAAAGAAGCGTACAAACCACATTCTTTTTTTAGTTGCTAAAACAAGTATACCTACCTAATTAAAATAATGAAGAACGCAGTCTGAATTCTTGAAAATATATCAATTTATGTAGACAAAATTTTGAAAACCGTTGTAAGTAAAAAACTAATTTTGTTTATACAGGTTGTCCCATAATCTGTGTTCGAAACTGAAACAAGTGAAACGCCAAGCTATGTCCATACCGAATTTTATCGGTTTTCGATCAACGGTATTTAATTTTTTGAAATTTCGAAAAGCCCCTACTTTGCACTAATTTTTGGCTCACTACGTTCATAATTGATTTTTGCTTTTTTTTTCAATTTTCACGCTTACATATTTCTGACTAATTTCACCAATTGTTTTCAGTAAAATATTTTTGATTTCATGAACCATTTTGCTTAAAATTAATAATAACTGTGGTGCTTAATTTTTTACAATCTTTAAGAGAACATCTTGAAAAAAATTTGCATTACTCAATACTAATTTTTCTTTTTAAAAAATTTCCATCATCTCCTTCTAGTTTCTCAAAATGAGTAAGATTTACCAAAGTTAGGGGAAGATCGAAAGTTACAACCAGGGCTGCCGAAGTGAGTACTAAGGGAGCATTCGTACTCCCCTGGCTTTCACTGTACTCACGTACTTCCCTCACTACAATCGTACTCCCCTTGAAATTATGTATGGAAATAAGCTCAAGAAAATGTTTCAATTATGTCTAGTTCCCCTTTAAAAATATTTCCAAATCTTTTAACGGGTGATAATGCTGAGATGAAGAATGGAGGCTTTTAGACTACAATTAATCTTTTTTTGCAACTAAAAACTAAAAAGTCAGTGAAAACATTTATTGGTTCTTTGATTTATTTACCTCACAACAGTGCCACTGGAATACTATAGTATCCCCGGGGATTTTTTTTTTCTGAGGGGATTCGGAAATACATTTTTTTAAAAAGGATACATTTTTGTGACGATCATTCAACTTAAAAAAACCTTAAATTTATTTAAAAACAAACAACGGAGATGAAATACAAAAAAGTAAATTTGTTTACGTTTGATTTATTTTCCCCAATTAAAACTTGCCTTGTAAACTACCTATATAAACATATCGACAATGAAGTTATAAAAAGCCTTCGGATTATTAACCCAAACTTAATCTCTAAACAGAACTCAATTCAGGACATTCGTTTCTCGTAGCTGGAGAAACAAAATTTTTATTCAATTAATAAAAACATTATGATATGGAAATGGTCGGTGGTTGCCATTATGTTAGCCAAAGAACTTTGTCCTGAATCGTATTTAGGAACAGTTTGGACCCCTGATCAAAAGTTTGTAGGTTATTGAGTACATTGACTAATATAATGTATTACAATATTTAAACATTATTCTTGATTTTCTGTTAAGTTTCTGTTTTATAAAATAATAAATAATAAAATAAAATAATAAAAAATCTTTGATTTTACTTAAATTCATATTTTTTTAAATGTTATACATTCATTTGTAGTAGCCCGTGGCGTAATGGTTAGTGCGTTGTACTGTAATGCCAGAGGTCTGGGGTTCAATACCCAGCCGCTTCCACCTTAAGTTTTTTTTCGGAGCTATACTACCTCTTGCGACAAATCCTCGAAGAGTATCTCTTGTCACACTGGTACCAATGCTGAACGAATTTTGTCTCAGTTATTTTTAATAAAAACAAAAAGTAGAAAATGCTGAAGGACTGATACAGTAAATGCAATTTTAATGGTGAAATCGATACTTAAAATTTCACATGGATCAAAAGGCTATAGTACACAAATATATGGATGGAAGTACAAATTTTAAAAATATTCTATAATAAATATATTGTTATTTAATATTTATGGTGAATATTTTTTTTCGTACTCCACACAAATATGAAATACTCTCCTCTATTTCTCTGAAATACTCCCATGCAAATTTTCAAAAAGGCAGCCCTGGTTACAACTATGTAATCCAAATAAGATATGGTTCGAAAACAAATGAAAATAAAACGCTTTTATTTTCAAATTAAGTTTTTTTTTATTTAAATTCTATTTTCATAACAAGTGCAATCTTTGCAATGTCTTATTTATACAAATGACAAAATGTCAATTAATTGTCATAATCCGGTAACAATTCCATCAATAATAGCCGTGTTTTTTTTGTGTTAGTGTTATTGTAACATGGACTTTTTTTTAAGCGAAGATAGAAATTCGCTAACAAACACGGCCAATACTATTCTCAAAGCAAACATAACTATTTGTTTAATTTTAGGAATAATGGCGGCCTTTTACTTTAATACGCCATTTGTGTTATGGTCTTCGACCAATCCTTGTAGTAATGCTTTGATTACAGACCAAGAGCTAGCAACAAGAAATAAGTTTTGATTAAAATAAGAACTATAATTCTCAAATAAAAAACGATATAGACATACACTCTGGGTCAATCGGATTATGGGACATCCTGTACAAAATGTCTTGAAATAAAAAAAAACGGTATGCCATTTTTAAGCATTTAATAATATACACCTTAAATTCTAATTTCAAAAAAGTTCACTAACCAGTGTTCAAAATATTGATTTTTTCATAAAAAAAATATTTTTTTTAAATCAAAAAATCGGAATACTTTTCAAGCTTAAAAGGACCTCCGGAGTTAAAGTTTTGATCAAATTCGGTTGAGCCGTTTAAAATAAAGTCGAAAATCAAAAAAAAAATTTAAGACTTTTTAAACGAAATCTAAACTAAACTAAGCTAATTTTTTTTTATTTTGGACTTTATCATGGCTTAACCGAATTTGATCAAAAATTTAAAGTACTCTGCATAGTATCCGTTTACATTGTAAGTGTTGCCGTTGTTTTTTATTATTTTTTTTTTCAATTTAGTCAGTTTTAGAAAATCTTTCCTACTGCTCAAACAAGGAGACCCACCCCTATACGATTTTTTCTTATCCCGACCCAACCAAAATGCAAAACACCCTGTAGTTAAGTACAAACTGGAGTTTAACTTCATAAAGTTGTCTGTCTGTTGGTCAGAGGAGATAATCAAAGCCTATGGTTTTGTATCCTGTATATCTATCTATAGGTAACCCACTATACGCATGGACTCTTCTTGAGAACATAAAAATCCTCTTCAATAATCAAAATAAATCTTTCCAAAAAATCGGATATCTCTCATATGTGAAAAAAAAAAACGTTATGATTTAGGGCGCATTAACAAAAATTCTCTTGGAAAAATTACCGAGTCGTAAATTCTTCAAATAATGATCTTTATGTATAAGGAAATGCCAAGCCAAGCAATTATTTCCTTCGAAAGTCACCTGCTAACAATGTGACCCGCAACATCACCTTCATATTAATTCTCAAGAAACAACCGACCAACACTCTTCTTTGGCTGAGCCTTTGGCTTGACCATAACAAAGTACCCCTATTAGTCGATGGACACACCGTCCCATTGATACGTCACAGACTTCCTTTATGTCATCATTTCAAAACTAAGTGGTCCCGCAGGACGACGACGCGATGAGATCCAGACCGAGACCGGCCCGCTGAAGTAGTATGCATGCATGCGTGTTTGAAAGAAGTAACCACACGTCAAACCACAAACAAACAAAAAATACAAAAACACAACGTAGAATCAAGAAAAGAATAAAAAAAAATCAAAACAAATCAATTTTCTACCAGAAGTGTCGATAGGATAACAAGGTTCCCCAGTTTCAGTGACTGAAACTCAAGTTACAGCCAGAAGTAGCTTTATTAGGACGATCGACACGTTACCACGCTAACACATCGCCTTTATTTGACTTTTTGGTGCAACCAGAGACAATGGGCTCTCTTCTGACTCTGATGCTGAGAATTTGGCCACTTTGGCCTGAAATGCGTTTGCCGCCCGCTCCTTCGTTCTCCCTGTCCTTTGCTTGCCCGTCCCCGCCCAGCCAGAGATCGGGCACACAAAAGCAGTGCAGCACATTGAAAGGTGCGCAACTAATTGACATTTTCTTAAAGAATTTATAGCGGAACGCGCACATTAGTTATTCCCTTTGCTGAAATGAAAACGTACTGCCTTGGCAGGCGCAGCAGATAACTCCCCCGAATAGGGCGGACAGCCCCAGAAACTTGTTGCAGTACCTATGTATATGTACACAACAGACTATCGATCGGTTCGATTTTCGATGCAAAGCCTTAAAGCAGAGAGTCCATGTAGTCTGCATGTGTGACTACCACATATTTGTTGGCCTGTCAAGCGGGGCAGTATTTCAGCCATTTTAAGATGTCATCGGAAGTTTACTGTCCTCAGCGCCACAGTGAGTTGTTTTGGCACTTAGAAGGTGTTGCATCATGCTGACTCGAGATCACTATAGTTTAGCTAGTAGCTAGCTGCTCTAGGCGTCACTGTTTTTGGTGGTGTTTGTGACAACTGGACGCTGCTGAAGTGTGATTTGTATTTAATGGATTTCTACACCTTTTTACGGCAGGCAGAGGTACTTATTTTTGATGCAGGTGGGAAATGAACTCGTATCACGCGAATTTTTGTTTTGTTTTGTTGACAGTTAGTTTTTGTTCATTGTTGACGACTGTAGTAAGACTGTGACACAGACAGACAGCCAACGTTACAGGTTTGGGTTTTGAACATGCCGGAAAAGATATGCAAAAGATATCCTCAAGTTGGAATTGAAGTGTAGTTCATTATGTTTTTTTTTTGTTTTTGTTATTGAAGTTTTTATGCGAACCCTGATGGGGCTTTTATGATGATGGTATACCTGTACTAATGAAGTCTTTAAGAGAATTTGCATACATCCAATGAATGACAGATTGGAAAAAAACTATACAAGTTTTCTATGGACTGCATAAGAATCCTGTGTAAACTTTTTTTTTAAATACATTTTGCGTGCACTCATATGACTTGACAAAATGTTAAAACACTATACGAGCGAGTTTTTATTTAAATTTAAAATACAGAAATAACAAAAAATACATTTTGAGAAAAATTGACGTGCAGTTTTTCAGTGGAGAGTGAAACTAGAGATATAGTTAACTCTGCATATAAATTAATTTACAGTTAACTATAGAAACAGTTTTATTTTAATGGAGAATTTATGGGCATTGACCTAACAAATTCAGAGGATCCTCCTTAGATCTGTCGCTATGAGAATATTCAGTCGATTGCGGACTTTTCTGATGGCCAAACTTATATGGACCAAATGGTCTCAGGCATTCACATAATACGATAGAAAACAACTTGTAGGCGGTGTTTAGGAGACTGCATACCTCTCTTGTTGGCATAGTTGAGAGGATCTTCTTTCTTAAAGATCGGGCAAACAAATGCTTAATCATCAGGCATGCTTTTCTTTGAATTAACCATATTATGCAGATGAGCTAGTACATAGTCCTTACCAGATAACCTGCCGTGCTTCGTCATTGAAATTTTCGTGTTCAGCACTATGACTTTGAGTGGTTCTTTTGATAAAACTTTCGAATCTCATTCCATCTACGATATCACTTCCTCTATTTCGCGCTTCTCACGCTTCTTCTATGATTCTGAGAAGGCATATCCATTGTCAAACTAGGTATTTTGTTCTGGTGGTCGTGTGAAACACATCTAGATGAGAAATCGACATCACTGATGAATTCTCTTGGCAATATCTATTGCTCCTGGTTCTCAATACCTGATGCTGGTGAGATAGGATTATTCTTGAAACTGTTATTAGAGACACAATCGGAGAAGTATTTAGCGATATCCTCACAGTATATCCTCACAGTATATACAGTATATACCTGTTTTTGAAGCAGTGTTGCCGCCCGAAATAAAATTAACGTGCCAAATTTTATGAAAAAACTTGCCAGTTTTCGTGCCACATGAAAAAACCACACATTTTTCTATTTTCTTGAAAAACCTTTAATCAATTTTACTACGGGGTGTAACACAATAACAAAGCTCAATGGAAATCATTTGCTCTATTCGCGCATTGTTAACAAATATTTGTTTCTGCCAACTTTATACGGACCAATTGGACCAATTTTCATTAAATTTTGTTGAAATTTGCTTCATTTTAAGTAAAATATTGGAAATAAGATAACGTGTCATATTGAACTTTTTCGTGCCACCGTGCCACGAGGAAATTATAGTGTCAAAAAAGCACGATCGTGCCACTTGGGCAACGCTGTTTTGAAGTGCCACGGGATTGGAAATTTACACTGCCATAGCAGTACCTTGGCCGCATCATGGTAGTGGCGTAGCTGACGCAATATTGGCTGATCGCAATGTGGTCAATTTGGTTGACGGTTGATTGATCTGGAGATTTCTAAATCTCCTTAAGAACCGAGCAGTCTTAAAATGTCTCACCTCACAGAAATGTCTAATAGTCAAATTATCTTATTGCAGGAGGTGACGTGCAGGCTGTGCTTTCCAGCTCTAGCACTAACTGGCTGAACAGAATAGAATAACGGAACTGGAGCCGCCAGACGGAACTGAAGAGCTGTCAAAAAGTGTCGTACGTTATTTTTTTTACATGACCACAATAGAGCTGTACAGCTTTGAAAGTATTTTGAAGAAAAACAAAAGAATATTCTTGTGTACAAGATCAGAATTCACATTTTTTGTTTCCAATAATTTTCCTTTTAATAAATAATTTTTTTCGCGATACAAATAACCACAATATTTTTTTCCGACCCAAAAAGTTGTTTTTTTTCTTCATACAATTTGAAACGTCAAAATTGCCGTACGTGAAAAGTTTAAAGTTGGTGAACTCTTCCGTCTGCGGCTGCAGCTCCATATGCGTCTACGTTCCGTTGTGTTCGCAACATTTAATTTGCGTGTATTCAATATTTTGACAGCTATTCCAACTCCGGCTCCAGTTCCGTCTCCGTTCAGCCAGTAAAGATGTTTTCTATTCCTAGTTTGACGTTAAAATAACCTAGCTAGGGCATTTCTAATAATTGTTCAGGAGCTCGTAGAACACGCCTTTGAACTTTGGTGTAATCATCTCTTTAGATGTTTTTTTTATTTTAATTTGCCCGTTCGATCCTATCGCATTACTTGGATTACGGCGATATCTGATTTGCAGCAGTCTGGAGCCTTTGCAAAGTGTTCGGCTGCATGCCGCCGCACGATCCAAAGCTCGTTGTCCTTAATTCGTTTGCTTGGTTTGTCAACAGTCAATCCATCCGTTTCCGAAGCTTTATAATGGTAAGAAACTGGTAAAATTCTCTTTTTTTGGCTTTTGGTAATAGATTTTTCCAAAACCAAGCTTTTAAAACTGTTCCAATTATATTGGTTTGGATACAAACCATGGTTGTGAGTCGTTTCTTCGGAGATGATATAATATGCTCCAATTATGGAGATCACGATATCAGATCCACTACATCACTGGAAGATATGCAAACAACCCAGTAACCAACTCCGAAGCCCCTATACACAAACAGCACACATGTCACGATCATCTATACAATTATTAAGCCCAAAAGGGCCAACGTATATTACATTTAGATCTTTCCAAAAGAGTCCACTGTATTATGTATGTAGGTACCTCCGTTGCCTATAATGTAAAATTACTATTTTCTTTATTTAAAATGTGTCCAATCAGGCAACGATGTCGCGGATTTTCTTGCATAATTATAACCCGATTCGCCATAACACCAAACCTGCAACAACCACAACAACAAAATAAACTTACCCATGTTGTTAAAATTATATAGAATAGACCCTGATGGTATATCCTTTTGTGCAGCGAAATTGGCGGTAAATCTAACAAATCACAAACAATATGGCACCAAAAACTTTTAGGCTCCCAGAATGAATTGAATAAATCCCTTCTATGGTCTACTTTGTGAGCTCATGTAGGTGGATCTCGCGGATTGGGATGAAGGTAGGTACATACATGTATATGTATGTAGGTACTATGGCAAAGCCGCGCTCAATGGCCAAGCTATTGTTTTGACTGCGCTGCTATCACAGGCTTCAATATTCAGTCGTTGCTGCTGCTGTTGCACCTGAACTTTGCGCCACATTACATAAACATGGAAATCCCCATATTGTGTTATCGAAGGTTTCTTTCTATTGTTACCACATTTTGGGTTTTACTTTGTGTAGGATGATTTTTTTTTTTTGAGACAATTGTGGTAGTGGATGCAGCAGCAAAAACACAATTGGAGCCGCGCATGCTCAGGCTAAGGCTCAGGCACAGGCTCATTGCTTGGCTCAGTGGTGGTGCCAAAACCATGCATCGCGTCGCGTCACACAGATGGTGAGAAATTGTGAAATTATTATTCCTTGCGGTGGTGACACAAAGAACGAATTGCGCTGCAATTGTGATTTATGTGCCAAATGGCAAGTGTAAATGGTTTATCCAATTAAAAAATTGTATTTTCGAATTTATTTATTTTGTTTGACTTCTTTAGCAAATCAATAGCATAACTTTTCAGAACTTGAGCAAGACGGGAAGGACTGGTAACTGAGTCACCACATTATCATCGATAGACAAACAGCAGGCAAAATATTGTGAACTCGTTTTTTTTTTCTGTGATGACATAGTTTTTTTATTTTATATTAGCCCATTGAAGACTGGCTTCAGATTGTATTCATGATGGAAATTCAATTAAATCAGATTGTAAGCCTCCCACTCTCAAAGTCTCAACGAGTGAAACGATTATTGAGATTAATTTGATTTCAACAAGTGCAAAGCTGTTCGGCGCCATAGAGACAGATATACAGACAGGCAGATATATGTATATGTACATGTACAACAGATAGATTGCAGAATAATTTTGATTCGAAATTAGAATAATGAAGAACAATTGTACCTACACAAACCTACTACCTCTTGAATCTTAGATTTTGTCGTCAAGACATATTTTTTAATGTTATAAATTATAGATGGATTAGAATTGCAAATCGTTAGGAAACCCATTTATATATGGGAAGACTTTTCTGGGCGAGCTTATTATTCTACTTACAACTTTATGAATACAGGAAATGGTTAAGGAAAACCTTATTTCAAAAAAAAAAAAAAGACTGATGGCAATTATTGATAAAAATACCTTTATGACAATGTTCTTCACAGAGCGGTACTGTCAACTTCTTTTCTTGACTTTCTTCAAAGAAAATTTTACTAAAAAATTTCGAGTTTTAAATTTTTCAAAAACAATTATTATGATTTAGATGTCAAAATATGTATGAACTATGAATATATTGCTTTAGATGTCAAAGTAATACAAATGTGTGAAAAACTTAAAACTCGAAACACCTATAGAACTAGTTTTTCCGTAAAACTAGCCTTGAAGGAAGTCAATAATACGGCCGTTTTACATCATGATATATTACTGAAAGATTATTTCGACTTTAAGTACAGTACATATGTACATATATTATCACAAATATATGTATGTACATATGTATGTACGTATGTATATGTAACGTAGTCGTGCCATTAATACTGTTACAACTGTTTGAACCTACTGTATAATTTGGCATTCGGCTTGATAAAATACTCCACACTAATTTTTATTGATAACTATACTGTCTGATAGGTTTAAAAAAAATTAGGTAGAGTCTTAGTTCTACACTTGTCAAAAAAATTAACGGCCATATTCTTGAATTTCTTCAAAGCTAGTTTTACGAAAAAACTAGATCTATAGCGGATTCGAGTTTGAATTTTTTAACTAATTTGTATTACTTTGACATCTAAATAAAAATATTCATACATAGTTTGACATATGAATCAAATCAAAAATTTTTTTTTGAAACTTTAAACTTTTTCAGTAAAACTAGCTTTGTAGAAAGTCAATAAGTAAGTAAGGGAACAAACAAAAAACTGATTGATTAATCCAAGTAAAATACAATACTTTTGCATACTATATATTTCTTCAACAGTAGTACGCAGACCCGAAATAGTACCTACAATACTATATACATTATAGTACGGTTGGGAACTCTAGTATGTACTTACAAGTACTTTAAGGGAACCAAATACAGTAAAACCCGCTTAAGAGAAACCCTCTTAAGAGAAAAACCCGCTTATCTGAAACACTTTTCATCCCCGAGTATTTTTCGACCAATTTCCTTTAAAACACTCCGCTTAAGCGAAACTCGCTTGCTTAAGTGAAAAACCCAGATACCTGAAACATATTTTCAGTTCAATTTAATATTTTTCATTGAAAAAAATCTCTCTTAAGTGAAAAAAAAAATTATTTTTGACATTTGAATTTCTGATTATTTCACAAATGTTTATATTTACATTTTATAAACAAATTTCTTTGTACTCTCAAACAAAAATCCGAAACAACATTTCAAATGGCTCAAGAGGTATACCTACGTATTTTAAAAAAGATAAATATAAGATAAATAGGGGAACCCGGGGCATAACGGGCCGCTTAAGGATTATTGTTAATAAAAACTGCAAAAAAGTGTTTAGAATTTCGGAAGAACTTTTATAAGACAGAACATTTATTAATGAATAAGCAAAAGAAAGACAGTTTTTAAAAAATAAATATTTAGTACATTTTTTTTTTACTTTGAAAAAGTCATTCAATTTGCCCATTATGCCCCGGTTCTGAGGCATAATGGGCATATGTGGGGTATAATGGCCACAGAGCTAAATTAGATTGCAATGCGAGCTTGTTTGGTTCCATTCGCCAACATTAGCGCATCCAAGCCCAAAAACAATGATACCACTTGCAACAAGCTCTGCGGGAAACCCATCTTTCTGTGCACTGGGAGTTTAAATACCCATAATACAAGCACTCCTCGTCTTCTAAATTTGCTTCCTTCCTGTTATTCTCAACTTTTGTTATACGACGTGATGAAACCTTAAACCTTGTGGCCTAAACACATTTTTCTGGCTTCATTCTTGTCACTTGGTCTTCCTGTCATAATTGCGAACCATCTGAGAAAATGTATAACATGCTGATAAAATCATATAGAAATTGATACTAAAAACATGAACGGGGCAAAATGGTCACCCATGCCCATTATGCCCCGCCCATTCGGCGCAAACCTCTTTTCAAATAAACATTTAGAAAATAAGTTAAAAACTTAACCTTTATAGAAAAATGAATTTATGTATATAAACTTATTTACTTATCTTGGTATCAAATAAAGAGAATCCAATATTCAAGTGACCAGTTTCTCGAAAAATACACTTGAAAAACCTGAAAATAATAAAAACACTGTCGAAAACTTTGTTTTGTTCCAAACGAAGAGCTACTGCCATTTTTATTCAAAAAAGGGGTTTCCCCTAATAGCGAGCTATGTATTGAAACTGGAAGATTGCGTTTCGGAGATGACCCTTTACTCGACGTAGAAATACAAGTGGGGCCCATTATGCCCCGGGTGCCCGCTATGCCCCGGGTTCCCCTACAATTAGGGTTCCCAACTGTCCTCCATTTGGGAGGACAGTCCTCCTTTTTAACTATTTGTCCTCCCGTCCTTCCTAACTTAAAAATGTCCTCCTTTTCAAATATCTGAAGGATATAATCAATGACTCATTTGATAAGTATATACCTTGGTGTTTTATGTGTAAAAATGTCACTATTTCTGTCATTTTATATCAATTGTTTGCCATAATCCTGCTTTATGACAAACAACTGGCATAAAATGACACAATTAATGACATTTTGTCATTCGTCTAAACATATTCAAATAGTTTTTGTTAATCGTAAATGTAGCTTTGATGTATTACTGCTACTACATATCTCGCAGAATCAATTGGAATTCACATTTTTTTTTTGCTGCACGCATTCGCTCTATGTGTGTGAAAATTTCATAATTTTTGCCAAAAAATTTAGGCTTCGAAATACAGTTTAAATTCTTATGAATAAGAATAGTTTAGAAAAAACTTATATTTTTCCTCAAGATCTTTCGAACTTTGCAAATTTTTTTATGATTTTATTTATAATTTTTTTTATCAGCATAAGAAATTACAATAAAACTTGTATTTCTATTTTCATATTATTTATGCCTTTTTTCTAGTAAGCAAAACGTGTTTGTAGAAAAGGTAAGTTTTTCCAAGTGTAGGGAAAATTCCGTCGAGGAAAAACTCTGAGAAGGCGAGGGCCTAGTTTGATTTCGATAGTTGCCCTTGCTAGTCCCTTTTAATAAGCTATGTAAGACTTTCTAGGGCCTCATCTAAAACTAAATTATTTTTCCATGCGGGGAGGTTTTCATTTATACTGAGGTTTCAATTTTTTTGTTTTGTTTTTATGTAGAAAAAAATGTGTCCTCCTTTGATTTCGAAGAAAGTTGGGAACCCTACCTACAATTGTTTCTAGCATTAATTCTTCGCTTAATGGAAATTTTTTTCACATATCCGGACTCCGCTTAAGTGAGAGAAAGACTGTGACATTTTACAGTTTCTCTTAAGCGGGTTTTACTGTAGTATTAAAAAAAAAATTATTTAAAATTTAATTGAGTAGGTAGTATGTATAGGTAGTTGTATTTTTGAAATATGTAATTGTATTTTCTCTTTTGGTATTGTATAAAAAATAAATTTGATGGCACAACAGCTCATGGAGAACTAGGGCCTAGTGACTTACAACTCTCAACCATTCCTGTGTGTGTGTCTGCAGGAATGGATGGGATCTACAATTTATTGCCGAATCCGAACGGCTAACGAGCGGCACTTTTCTGTGACAGGAGATACTCTTGAGGGATTTCTCAATTCCTCGCAAGAGGCAGTAGCTGTTTTTTCTTTTAAATAAATAGGTGGCGAGGCTGGAGATCGAAGCTTAGACCTCCAGCATGACAGTCCATCGCACTAACCATCACGCCACGGCTACTACTTTGGTATTGTATAAAATCGTATGTAATATATACTTAAAAATAAATTCAGGTATTGGAATAATTTTACTTTTAAATTAATTCCCCCAGATTTTCCCCCAAACATCTCGCCCCTCCACCGCCCGACGATAAAAAAACCCTAAATCTGGGGGGAAAAACCCTCAAACGGGCAAACCGGGCTCTCCATTCCTTTGTTGTGCTTGTTTTCGAGTACTGATTGGAGGATTATGTTCTTTTTCTCCAAAGAAAGGTAAATTTTGTGCAAATTTGTGTTGGAATCCATGTTCATCGGTGCATTTCTTACCAAAGCATAACGTAATTTTTCTAGAGCTTTTTTCGGTTTTCTGGTAGTTAAATATGCGTTGCTTCGTCATGTCGTTTAACAGGTGGAATCCCGGCTACCTATGTTTATGTGGTTGTCGTTCTCTGGTGGCGACATTAAACTCGTCTTAAATTTCCACTAGAAAATCATCTTCAGAAAAGACGGGAGGAAAAAAATCAAGCGTTAATGCTGATGTTGCGTTCTTGCCGCAAGCTTTTTTTTTTACTGGCAACCTTAAAGCTTCCGTTTTATGAACACCTTCAACAGATAGTCTCTTCAGGATACCAAATGGATGAATTCCTTTTCGAGTGGAGGGAAAATTTAGTGGGTGTAGAGGCTCAACCACCCGTTTCGTTAAGTCCTCCCTTATTGCAGAACATACATCACATACAATTACAATGTAGGTGACGTAAAATGTGCCCTGGTCGAGATAGTGGAAGTTTTGAGTTTTTAAAAAATTGTGCCTCTTCTAAGTTCTCGTATAGTTTTTCTAAAAATTCAAAATTAACACTGAGTTATCAATGAGGCTTACTCTAAGAGGCATACATGATACATGTAAAATAGGCCCCAGTTTTTTTATTGCAGACTCTAAGTCTGATCAAACCTGTTATATGTATAAATCAATGAATTAAACATTTGGTTTAAATTTATTAGTTTAATTTTACAACTTACCGTTATGAACTTAGAAACTTCCTTAAATGGAAAACTAAAGGAATTTAAGACTTGTGTCAAGTTTAAGCAATATTCTTGTAGTAGCTCTAGCGATTTTTAGCAAAATTGTTTGCAATGTCTGTCTGCTGCTTATGCTTCTACCATCTTCTCGAATTTTACACGATTTATTGTTCCGTTTCTGCATATGCAAAATGTAAATGTACATAAGTATACCTGCCACTGCTAGTGAAAGTCAAACATGATTCGGGGTCACATGAGGTTAATAGGTTCCATTAAAATAAAAACATTAAATGCAAAGATAAAGATAAGATGCAACATTAGAGCTCGAACAAACAACACTTTGATATCCTTTTTAGCTAAACCAAACATTACATCTAACATTTTTTACATGATACTTACCCTTTGAAGTGTTTCAAGGCAGTCACTTACTATATACTGGGCAACAAATCGCCAACAAAATGCACTTAAAATGCAACATGTGATTTCTATTCGTTCGCATGTGAACCACCAACTAGACATGCTAACACCTTTTGTTTAAACCTAAATGTGTTCCCACCCTAAATGCCTGTAACAAAAAATACCTACAACAGCTCTGCAAATTCAATGGAGAATATATCTACTGCTGCAAGATCGGGCGGTCTTAGAAAACTACACAAGCATAACGATTTCGATAGTTCTATAGCACATGCCAAACAAATTTCAAGCGACACTGAAACCCGATCACAGCAAACATCAAGCACAACGAATAACAAAAATCCAAACATCGCAATTCCATAAAGCACCCGCTTTTGTGAAGCATCAAACTTGCCGCCCCCGAATGACTCAAAAGCCACAGATCGCGACAAGACCGATGACGCCCTAATCCACTGCAGTAATCTTTCACTGGAAAATGCACTTACGTGAGAGAATCCATTAGACAGAGGAGCACTTGCATTCAGCAAGGTGTACAATTGATGGAACGGAACTTGCTGACTGGATAATATGGCTGCTGCTGCTGTTGTTGCTGTTACTGCACCATCGTCACCCATTCATTGGAGACGGTTTTTGTTTTATTTCATTTTATAGAGAAGATACTTCACTGCCTGCTCAGGCTGTATCATGGCGGCATCTAAGCGCGCACTCGTGGCATCATCATCCAAACCGATTTACTGAGTGAATTTGTGTGTTCGATCGTTTTCGCAAAAATAGTAGCCTCTCACATAACCCAACTTAACCCCAGCCGAAGAGCCCATCATCATCATCTTCGCCTAGACTGCGATGCACCATAGTCCTATCGACGACGGTGAAGACTGACGACGATGCGACGACGGCGCGCAGAAGCTAGGAGCGCTGATATCAGTAAAGACGCTTAACTGAACCTCAGCGCAAAAGAAGCGAGATTCCCTCGTCGCGTCGCCGCACCATTTCTGCGTTTGAATTTTGGTGAAACATAAACGATTTAGTTCACCGAGTTCGGCAAATTCTATTTATCACCTACAACACCACACCAGCCATCAGCATGCTGGTGCACTCTTTTCCGCTTGGGACTCCTGTGAACCTCCTCAAGCTGGTGACTCCGGACTGGACAGCTCTAGGCGCGCGGGTAATGTGATATATTTGCCTATAATCTCCGCCGCGCTACATTCCATCGTAATTGAATTTGTGGACTTGCCAATAAATCGCGTATTATCTTTTCCCCCTTTAAGCTTGAGAGCCGGTATATTGAATGTTGTTGTTGTATGGTATCAGAAGCGTCTGACTCATGACCATGAAAGTGCTATGATTGTATGGATGTACCATCGACTAACAATGCGGTACGGCGCGCGGCGGCAGTAGGCGACTGGCTAGCCAGCCGGTCGAACTCCTGGGTTGTTTACTTATTTGCTTGATGGTACTTTTTGTACGATGTCGCGTCTCGCCCCCCCCCCCCCGGAATAGAAATTATAGCTTCACCACCTACCTTCTTTTTCTACGAAGAGAGTGTTCCACTCAAGTTGTCGTCCTGCAGAACCATTATTAGGAGGTGGGAAGTGGTGAGAAATTTCCGAAAGCACTTGCACATTTGTGTAACAATGGATAAAACGGTTGAAAAGTTCAAATCGGGCCAACATGGTGGTGCTTTACCGCGTACAAATACACTTGAAAAAAAATATTTTCATTCAATTTTTATTTTTGTTTGCCAAAATGAAATGCTCACTCGATGGATTGAAACTTCTTTAGCTCTTCATCGTCGTCGCTAAACTTTAGTCGTTGCTTTAAGACGGGCAGCTCATGGGGGCTGAAGTAATAAACATAGACGGATTGTCCGATCTTTAGCTCTCTGTTTCTTATGTGAAGTCAACGGAAATAACCTTCTACAAGATCACGCCATCGATCGCAGAGATGAAATCTGCCTCTGTTTCTTATTTAACATGGCAGGGCGAAAAATGTATGTGTTTTATACAACGTCTCTTTCGTACTTCTCTTCATCTCGATCTCGATAGGGTTTTCTTCCTCAATTTTGCCTGCGTGGGTGGAGCTTGAAAATGTGAAGGAAGTTTACTAACTAAAGCTTTTGTAAGTGAGATTCATCATCTTTCAGGAACTGAACAAAGTAATGTGTTTAGAATTTAGATGTTAAACATCGGCTTCGTGCCCTCTACGGTTTTGCCTTTTTAATCCCGAGTTTTTCATTCCGTCTCATCCACAGTCGCTTATGGCCATATTATTGAATATCTTTACGGAAAAACTAGTTCTATAGGGCTTTCGAGTTTTAAGTTTTTCACAAATTTTTATTACTTTGACATCTAAATCAAAATTTTCGTACATATTTTGACATCTAAATCAAATCAATAATTATTTTTTAAAAACTAAAAACTCAAAACACTTATAGAACTAGTTTTTCAGTTAGTTAGTGTTCTTTAAAATGCTCAAGATCTTTATTTTTCTTTAACTACTGATACTAGACTAGTGTTTTCCATCTTTTTTTTTTCAAATCCACAATTGATATGTGAGTGTAAGCGTTTAGGGCTTAAGTCTGGAGCACACTTGGCAAACTACGCCCGCAACAAAATGTGCGTTGGTCTCGATTCTAGCAAATTGTTTAATATTTTTATGCTTAGCTATTTATTGCCAATGACTTTCTGCGTTCAGAAATTACAGCGGGAAACTTTTTCAGCTCACAAAAAATAATGCACCTGAACGTGAGCAACTTTTGAAAAAAAGTTTTGTGTTGCGAACTCAATGTATCTAAAATCTTTAACTACAAAATAAGAAAAAAGGCACTTGACCTAAGTTTTGTTTTTTTCTTTTAAACTCACCTTAATTTTTCTTACGTGTAGAGCTATGTTAATATGTACACAGTGAGTTACTTTTACAAAATATGTCGACAATCAAGACAGCAGCCCCATCAACCATTAACTGCGCGGTACACTTTTCACACTTTTTAAATGTGCCCGCAATCGGTGCGCATAGTGTTCTCAAAGTTTCAGAAGGAGGACGAGTGTGAGATTACTTTGAGCAGCCGAATTGGCAGAGGACATAGGTCGAGGCGTTGGGCGATAGTGGACGACATGCTTCCATCGGCCTATCGTTGCATTCTCTATAGAGCGTTACACGGACTAAGATGCATTTGGGTATCTCCTCTCTTGCATCCACCGAACTCGGAACAACATGCATATTTTATCGGCAAAATACTACTAGAGTAGCCGCGTTTCGCTGATGTTGTTTCAATAAAACTGACAAACTAATATTGAGCGGTCGCGGGCGGTTGTGCGGTCCTGGTTTGTATACGACGATGGCGATGGATGGTGAGAGGTACAGTAAGTCTGGGTTGTCGGCTCAGCAGACTAATTTTTCTATTGATACATTTGATACTTATGGATCCCAGAGTGTGGTGTGTTGTCCCTGTAGGTGATGAGATCGCGCCATTGCTATTGCAAGCTGGACATTTTTTGCAGTTGCAATGCAACTTTGCAGGGATGATTGTGGTCATTGCCTCTCGTCGTTGGTAGAATATTGCGTACATATTGTTATTCGTCGTATCTGGAGAATGTGATTTCGACTCAATGGCAAGAAGTATAAATTTCTGCTGAATTGATATACAAGTTTCAGGTGTCACTGATCGAAGTTGAACCTACGCAAAAATATCTACTATCCGCTATATAGAAATGCAGAGTGGTATGTTGCAAGAAGTTATTGCTATGAAATTCGACAAATTCATAAGACTGATTAAGAATATACCCGGGCTTACGTAGAAATGGGGCGGCGTTGTTTTGAATTAGGAAATGGAGTTTTCCACTAATATTACAAAAATCAGTGCTCAATTTTTTTTGTATGGAAGAAGAATATAAACGGCGGCGCCCTCTACAGATTGACATAGTTCTTCTTGGAACGATTTATGTAGCTTTTTAGCAATCTCCTTTGCTTCCAAATAAAGTTTTTCAAAAACACAATCTGCTTTTGGTCTTTTCTTCTCCAATACGTTTATAACATCACTTATTGCGTCTTTTGTTCTCTTGAGGTCCAAAGATGGTTTTTGAAAGAAACAGATCAATAATACAGCAAATCCTGAGAAAAAATTGAACGCAATTACATGATGAGTAATCTAAAAAAAAGATTTAGATTTTAATATCCTTTTGAATATTGTAAATCCAAATTATTACCTTAAAACGTAACAACAAATAAACAAACTAGATGCGGTGATGAACTCTGAACTTCTTAAGGACTGTTGAAGATACTCAGCTCACGTCCCTGGCGGACAATTTTTGGCGGAATCAAAAAGTGTTGATATCTGAATTTGTAGCTAATTAAATGCTTATTAGTTGCGCAGACCAAAAATTTTTAGCTCGCATAATTTCCGAGTTATTAAAGTTTCCGCTAAAATAAGTCTGAAGTTAGCGGACGGAATCTAAAACAATACAAATTTTAAATAATGATTGACAACTAAAATTGTAGCTTTTTAAATGCTATTTAGTCGCAAAAACCGCGATTTTGTAGCTTAAATAGTTTATAAAATAATCAACTTTCCTCAAAAATAAGTCTGAAGTCAACGGACGAAAGTAAGAAAATGAGAATTCTCTTGGTGTCAAAAATTGTAGCTTTTTAAATGCTAATTTGTTGCGCAAAGATTAATTTGTTAGCTTTGTTGGTTCTTTTTTATTCGAATTTAAAGTTTAAAAAGTGCATTTCTGGTCCGTTGAAATAAAACGGAAGTTGGTAAAAAGTAGAATTTTCAACTTTTTCTTTTTGCCCGAAATTGTAGCTTTTTAAATGCTAATTTGTTGCTTACTTACTTACATTTACTTAAGATGGCGCTCACAGCCCAGGATGGACTACGGCATCAACCAACAAGCCCCTCCAGCCAGCTCGGTCCCTAGCTAGCTGCCTCCAGTTACGCACTCCAAGGTGGTTGAGGTCGTTCTCCACTTGTGTGCGCCACCTAAGGTGCTGCGCAGACCGTCAGGGGTAAATTCGAAGACTCGTCGGGCTGGTGCGTCGGTGTCTATAGGCTCCACGTGCCCCAGCCATCTCAGCCGCTGTATTTTCAGCTTCTTGACCAGGTCGACGTCGCTGTAAAGCCCGTATGTAAAGCTCGTTGTTATATCTTCTCCTCCATAATCCATAGATACAAACTGGACCTAATTTGTTGCGCAAACACGAAATTTGTAGCTCTAACGGTTGTTTGTATAATGAAGTTAACAACTTTCAAAGTTAGTTCAAAAGTGAGCTTCCAAAATCTAAAATAATAAGAAAATCCAAAATTTTTCCACGACTTTGTAGTCTCCCTAAACTTAATGAAACCCACAAACCCCGATTTTGTAGCTCGCATAGTTCTTTTCTTATAAAAAATTCTGCTAAAATAAGACCCACTGTAGCGGCAACAAAATTAAAAAAAAAAGTTTGAATTTTCGAAAAAAAAAAAATTTGCCAATTTTTACCAACTTCCGTTTTATTTTAACGGACCGGGAATGCCCCTTTTTAATTTTAGGGAACAAATCAGCATTTAAAAAGCTACAATTTTTTACACCAAGAGAATTCTTATTTTTGTACTTTCGTCCTATCTGAGCTACAAAATCGCGGTTTTCGCTACTCAAGAGCATTTAAAAAGCTACAATTTTGGGTGTCAATGATTATTTAAAATACCTATTATTTCAGATTCCGTCCGCTAACTTCAGACTTATTTTAGTGGAAACTTTAATAACTCTGAAATTATGCGAGCCACAAATTTTTGGTTTGCGCAACAAATTAGCATTTAATTAGCTACGATTTCAGATATCATAACATTTTTTGATTCCGCCAATAAAGTGTCCGCCAAAGTAAGGGACGTACTCAGCTCAACCAAAAAGCCCCTCCAGCCTCGGTCCAAAGCTACCTCTAGCTATCCTCACCAAGTTGGTTGAAGTCGTTCTCCACTTGTGCGCTCCACCTTAGGTAAGGTCTTCCTCTATTGCGTAGACTATCAGGGGTAGATTTGAAGATTCGTCGGACCGGTGCGGTGGTGTCCTTACATTCCACGTATCCCAGCCATCTTAGCCGCGGAATAATCAGCTTTTTGACCAGATCGACGCACGTTGCTGTAAAGATCGTTGTTGAATCTTCTCCTCCATACTTCATCGGTACACACTGCATCGCCAATAACCCGATGAATCTTCCTTTCGAAACACCCAAGTAGGATCTCAGCCGTTTCTGACAGTAGGACAGGGAAGATAAGGGTCCCCCACCTAGGTCTTTCTATCTTCGTAAGGCCCTAAAACGCAATCTGTACTTATGTACATCTTAAAATATTTAACAGCAGTTACGTTAAAGAAAGTGGAAACAATTAATTATAAACCTTGAAAGCTGTTACGAATCTCTAGAACTTCCTATATAAAAAAAAAAAAAAAAAAAAAAAAAAAAAAAAAGGAAAAATAATAACAAATAAATAAATAAAGAGAAAGCCTTTGCAAGTGTTGCACCCTGTTTTTTCTGTATATGGAATTCGAAATTCGAAAACTTTTTTTTTAGTCACTGAATCCACTCAGGAAACAGTGAGTGCCAACTCTATTCAAGTGGGTATAGCTTCCCGCCAAAAGCTTTGATAGGTCTTTTCCTTTCGACCACCAAGCGAGCAGCATCCTTACTTGAGGTACCTTCTTGCATCATAGAAAGAAAAATTTGTAGATTGTAAGGATTTTTTTTTTTTTTTTTTATCTAGAACAATAATTTTTTTTTTTTGAAAGCAAAGTATCCTTTTGGAAATATTCAAAAATTTACCAAGTGTTAAGCAAAAAGGAAAGATCGATAAAGCCGCAAGAAGCCTTAACTTGCGTGGTGTTATTCTACCTTAAACAGGGAATTGACCACACTAGGAATTTAAAGATCTTCAGGTAAAATTTAAATAGTTATGACATATAATTTTGACTAATTTTTAAGTCAAGTAAAAATGTGCAATACGTGCTTTCTATATCTAACATGCCTTTTCTCTTAATCATATAGACACCTCTGCGCGGAGCAAATAATTAGATTTGACATTTGCACCACGTGCACCTCTCTCCTGGTCAGTTTCAATTCACATAGCATACGAAGACCAGTGAAAAGCGACGAAAGAATAAAGTTCAAGGCCAAGGCAAAGCTCTCTTCTATTTCAATTGGAGCACTTGCCGTTTCACCTAGCCATCTAGCTCAGTAACAGTAACTTTCATCAAGCACACCTCGAGCCAAAGTTTAAATCCACGATCCAACGAGGGAACTCTCCGAGTTATCCCCAAGCTCATCAGTTTAGTGAAAGTCGTGGGAGCAATCGGCTGGCTCAAGTGGCGATCGAGCTACGAGCAGGTAAAGTGCGGGGAGGGGGGGAGAAGGTGATCCCTCCGACAAGCGAGTGTCACGCGGAGGCTCAGTTTTGGGATGTAAATCCTGAAGCTTAAAGGTTGGAAGAAAATTACCTACCAAGTAAATAAAAATTAAAAGAATATTGAAATAGATAGGAAGGGAGAAATCCTAATTTAAATTAAAGAAAGAAAAAAAAAAAAAGAGGAGAAAGAGTGCAAGTGATATATATATAAAAAAAAGGGGGGTAAAACGAAAGAAAGACGAAAATAAGCATAAGTGTAAATGTATGGAAAAAGTAAAAAGTCATATAAAAGAAAAGAAAATTATTGTTAAAGGTTCTACTGCTTTTACTGTAAATTCATATTATATAATTGATTTAAAAGAAAAAAAAATAAGAGTTACAAGAAAAAAAGTGATTGTGATAGTGTTGGTTTGGTTTGGTATTCCACTCATAACCATCATATGAATATTTGCTCAATTGGAACCCATTGGACTCTGTGCACAGGATCTCCGTAAGCGGTAAGTTTCCATAAAAAAAAAATATACTGTTTTTCTCTTTTCCATAGACCAAACTACCACTAGCTTCTTTTCATAGAATTTGTTTATTTACTTTCATTTTTTCATTTATCATTTTTCTTTAAATAAAATTTTTGCTAATTAAAACCTAATAAGAATTTAAATTACTTAAAACTAAAATAAATTGATATAGTATCTATAAATAAAAAAAAAAAAGACCTAAAAGGAAAAAAAAAAAACCCAAATATTTGAACTACTTAAAACTATGAAATTTTGCTAATTATCTAAAACAGAATCGCACTACAAAAAAAAAAGGAAAAGAAAAAAAAAAATTAAAACTTAAACCTATGAATTATGCTAAGATTAAAATACTTACCATACAAATTTCCATGCACTAAAGATTAAAGTTAAAATTAAAAATGTCTATAAACCTAATTGCATACATTTAATAAAAATTACGTTAATCTAAAACATAATGTTTTAAATTGGTGAGAGCATGGGGGTGAGGGGGCGAAGTCATGATGCCGGGATAAAAGTTTTTGTGTAGCTTTAATTTAGCAACTTGAATGAAATCAGGGACAGTTCATAGAAAGAAACACAAGGATACATGATCTGTCAAGGCGTCTGCGTATGCAGGTGAAGGGAGGGAAATAGGTATCTTAGATGACCACAACATCTGTCGTCAATGAAGCTTGGGTGGATATAGATGGAGATATCCGTCCGCTACCTTTCTATTTTTGAATCTTGGCATGAATAGATGTTTTCTTTTGGTACGAGTGGCTGTCTAGGGGCAAGAACTACCCCCAATCCGACGTTACCTAGCCGTGCGTATGCGAGCATGCCAAGTAAGGCTCTTAGGCACCCGCAAGATTACAACCGTAGCAAAGAAATGGCGCCCAACGTTTGGCTTTTTGAAAGCCTCATTGTAGTTTTTAGTTTTTTAGATCTTCATCAGTATAGTCCCGGTATAAGCAAGTTTATTGTTTTCCGCGTTGCTACCGATTGATCTTCTGAAAACCTAAACTATATTTTCAGTTCACATTGTCTGACTCTTTCCAGAGGAAAAGTCACTGCATGTGAATGCGTAAATTAAATTAAATTTTTTAAATAGTATGAGCCATGGACTGGATAAAGACACTGGTCAATGTTGCTACTATCATATCTTCTTCTCACCAATCCAAGCTTCCAAATTTATGCTTTTAGCATAGTCCGTCCGATATATAGTTACACAACGAAAACTGTCAAACAAAATATCTTCACTTTTGAGGATAAAATATAACATCAAGGCACAAATATAATCAACCACACTCACCCCAAATCATTGTATGAAACAAATCGAATAGATAAACAAAACTTTAATTACAATTTAAAAAAAAAAAAAAAAAAAATTTGAAAAGTAAAATTTAATATAGAAATGGATAACACAAATGCACGTACTACTCGACAAAGAGGTAGAGGATTAAATAATTCTAGAGGCCGTGGTGCTTCCAATGTTAATAGGAACAACAACAATTCTCAGAATAATTCTCAAAACGTTTCTGATGGTGTGGGTTCTAGACCATTAATTAACAGAACACCTCCTGGCAATAATAACAATAGAGATCAATTTAACGATCCCCAAGGTTCAAGGAATGTCAATATACATTTAGAGAATAATCTTCCTCAAAATAATGAACCCATTGCGGGTAACGGTAATGCTAACGAGAACGACCAAAATATTCAAGGAGCACAGGCTCACCATGTTCAATTTCCATTAAATCAAAACCCTGAAAATAATAATATGCAAAGACCGACTATACAAGCAAGCAATACAGGCATCGAAGCTTTGACTAATGCTTTTAAACTTATACTTGAAGCAAATCAAAAAGAATTCATCAAAGAAATGAAAGAAATTAAAACAACTTTAGTTGAACGCTTAGATGTCATGAACAACCCTAACGCAAGTCAACAAGAAGTTCGACCTTCAAGCGCTTTCGAGCAATTTTTGAATAATGCGTCATTCTCAACACAAAATAGAGTAGCTCAACCAGTCGACATCCAATCTTCTCAAACTTATACAACTTCAGCAAATTCAAACTGCAAGATTGAAAAATGGCAAATTTCTTTCGACGGAACTGATCACGTCCATGACTTTTTGTTCAAAGTCGAGACTCTCAAAGAACGCTTTCGTTGCAGTTGGGATCATGTCCTCGCAAACTTTCATGTCCTTTTGAAAGGAAAAGCGGAGAAATGGTTCTGGTTCTTTTTAGAGAAAAATCCTTCGGCTACCTACGAAAATGTAAAACAAGCCATTATAAAGGAATATAGCAAAGTTGAAAATGACCATGAGAAGATTCTTTAAATGTTGTCCAGGAAGCAAGGCTTTAAGGAAACATTTGACGATTTTTATACAGATCTTTTGCGTTTGAATGCTCGTTTGAAGGAACCGCTTAGCGATTCCAAAATGATTGACATGATAAAGAAAAATTCTAAAGAAAACATAGGATTACTTTTATTCTCACATCAGGTTTGTGGCTTAGAAAATCTGCGAGATGTAGCAAGACAAGCTGAGAAATTTCTTAGCCATCAGACATCCCAGAGGTATCAGAGCTACAAGCGTGTTAATGAGATAGAAGAACCACTCTTGAGCGAAAATAAGGATAAGTTCGAAGACGCAGATGTAGCAGCTATCTCGAATAGATTCGGATATTGTCGAGAGCCACTTGATACAAGTAAATTCAGATGCTGGAACTGTGACCAAATAGGTCATTCGTTCTACGATTGTCCCTCAGAGAAACGAAACTTATTCTGTTTTCGATGCGGAGAAAAGAATGTTTCGACACCAAAATGTCGCAAGCATTCGGTAAACCCGAAGGTGAGCGAGATGACAGCCGGGGACTCTCGTTCCACACCTACAACCCCGAGCCAATAAATGAGTCCAACGAATCCTTACATAAGCATAGGCAGTGCAAGGATTCAAAATCATCTAAAAGTACAATTCAAACCGAAAATAAAATCAATAAAACTTTAGCCATGCAAAATGAAACGGATGTAAAACCAAGACACTTTTCTAAGCTTTCTCTTCATGAGAGGATTTTACGTTATCAGGATGCTAAGAAAAGAATTTTTGGAGATACAAATAACCTGAACATACCTAAAAAGATAGTTAAGTGTAGGGAGCGTTATCAACTTAGGAAAACTCGAAAGAAAACCTTAGAGTCAGCTATAATAGATGACGTAAATGATTCAAGACCATATTTGAACATAAATATAGGCAATGAGAAAGTTTATGCTTTATTAGACTCAGGTGCATCAGTCAGTGTTCTTGGGAAGGATAGTTTAAATCTTCTTCAGCGGAATTCAATTCAAAGTAGACCGTTTGAATCTACCATTAGCACAGCTGATGGCACTAAACAGAAAATTCACAGCTTTTGCCAAATTCCTGTTCATTTTAATAACGTCACAAAAGTAATCGATTTCTATATCGTTCCAACTCTTCAACAGCCAGCTTATTTAGGAATTAATTTCTGGAAAAGTTTTAATATTATTCCACAAGTTGTGATTCCTGAAATCTCTTCCATTGATAAAAGTATACTAGACGCGAATACCATTGAATTGACTCCAGATCAGACAACGGATTTACTTAAAACGATTGATGAGTTTCCTTCCTTTGCCAAGTCAGGACTTGGAAAAACTCACTTAGAGGAGCATTATATAGACACGGGAGATGCAGTACCAATCAAATCTAAGTACTACCCCCTGTCACCTCCTCGAGAAGCTGAAGTTTACGCTGAAATCGAGCGCTTACTTTCACTTGGTGTAGTCGTTGAGAGTGATAGTGCGTGGAGTTCCCCGATTGTGGTAGTTCGAAAACCTGATGGTACAATAAGACTGTGTATAGACTTTCGTAAATTAAATAGCGTTACAAAAAAGGATGCATATCCCCTCCAACATATAGGTGGTTTATTGAGTAGGGTGAAGAACACGCATTTTATAAGCAAGATAGATCTTCAACAAGCTTTCCATCAAATTCCTCTCGAAAAAAGTTCCAGAGAGAAAACAGCATTTGCAGTCCCAGGAATGCCGTTACTTGAATTCACAGTTATGCCCTTTGGGCTTTGTAACGCTTCGCAAAGGCTTGTTCGTCTCTTGGATAAAGTTATTCCTACGAAATTTCGCGACAATGTTTTCATTTACTTGGATGATCTGCTAGTCTGCACTGCAGCTTTTGACGAGCATATATCTGTCCTTCGAAGACTAGCAAAATGTCTTAAAGACGCAAACCTGACCATTAATATGGACAAAAGTAAATTTTGCCAGAAGGAGATAGAATATTTAGGTTATATAGTAGGTCAGGGATGCTTAAAGACAGATCCTGCAAAGTTGGAAGCGATTACCGATTTTCCACTGCCCAAAACTGCTCGTCAAATTCGCAGGTTTGTTGGCATGACAGGGTGGTATCGCCAGTTCATACCCAACTTTGCAAGTCTCTCAGCACCTCTCACAGACTGTCTTCGTAAAGGAAAAGAATTCTCCTTGACCAAAGAAGCTGAAGACGCTTTTCAAAAGTTAAAAGAAGCCTTGACTACTGCCCCAGTGTTGGCACAGCCTGATTTCACCAAGCCATTTGTGATACAGTGTGATGCGTCAAGTTTAGGCGTAGGTGGAGTACTGTACCAGTTAGATAATGAAGGGAAAGAACACCCTATTGCATATGTATCGCAAAAACTAAATAAAGCGCAAAGAAATTACACGGTCTCTGAGCAAGAATGTATGGCAGCCATCGTTTGCGTTAATAAGTTCAGACCTTATATTGAAGGTCTTCCTTTCAAGATAGTCACCGACCACTCAAGTCTCAAGTGGCTTATGGCACAAAAGGATTTGAGTGGACGACTCGCTAGGTGGAGCTTAAAGCTCCAAGCCTTTGATTTTTCGATGGAACATCGCAAAGGTTCCTTAAACGTAGTGCCAGACGCACTCTCCAGACTTGACATGTGCGAAATTACACCAACCGTCAGGCAGTCTGAGATTGATTTAAAGTCTGAATTCTTCAATTCTTTAGATTATGAAAAATTAAAAAAGGATGTTAAAGAAAATCAGGAAAATCTGCCAGACGTGTGTATTTCAGATGGCTATGTATATAAGCGAGTTAAATTTAGGACAGGTTCCTTGGACGAGGAAGAAAGTCTGTGGCGATTATGGTTGCCAAGGGAGTTAACAGAGGTAGCTATTGCCAATGAACATTGTGCGGCACCAGGATGTCATGGTGGCCTTGAAAAGACACTTTTTCGCGTAAGGCAAAAATATTATTGGCCAGTAATGGTAAAACAAATTAAAGCGTTCATTAGTGCCTGTGACATTTGTAAAGCGGTTAAACCTGCCAACTCAACTCTTCGACCCAAAATGGGCAATCAAATCGTCACAGAAAGAGCAATGCAAAGGCTCTACATTGATCTGCTTGGTCCATACCCCCGCACCAAGTTAGGAAACACCACAATTTTTATTGCGATCGACCATCTTTCGAAGTTTATCTTCTTGAAACCATTGGGTAAAGCGACTTCAGCAGCTATTTGTAAGTACCTAGAGGAAGATATCTTCCATCTGTTTGGAACCCCGGAGTTTATCCATAGTGATAATGGCAAGCAGTTTGTCTCTAAAGAATTTTCCAAACAGATGGAGATATATAAGATTCAGCATATAAAAACAGGTCTTTATTCTCCTCAAGCAAACAGCTCAGAGCGAGTTAATCGTGAGATAATTTCAAAAATAAGAGTATTCGTGGGTGAAAAACATACTGAGTGGGATAAATATGTCTCGACTATAGCTTCGGCTCTCCGTAGTGACTACCATTCCTCAATCAATAGCTCACCATACTATGCGTTATTCGGCCAAAATATGATCTTGAGTGGATGCGAATATCCAATCCTAAGAAAACTCAAGGCTTTATCAGATCCTGAAATAGGGACGATTCCATCTTCAGATAGAATGCATCTCATTAGAACTCAAGTTAGAGAAAACTTAGACAAGGCTCATCTGAAAGCCGAAAAGACATACAATCGAAGAGCAAAAAATGTTCGTTTCGTAGAAGGTCAAGAGGTATTTCGGAGGAACTTTGGTCAGAGTTCATTCTCGAAACAAGAAATTGCGAAATTTATGCCTAAGTTTCTAAAATGCAGAGTGAGAAAAAGAATAGGAAACTGCTTATATGACTTGGAAGATTTAAAGGGAAGACTAATAGGGAGATTTCATGCAAAAGATATGCGACAATAGAGAAGATTTGCGACATCTACAAACTGAGGAACAAGATTCGATTTCCTCTTCGTGTCTTGGAAAATATTCTTGAAACAAAGAGGGTTTGTTACGAATCTCTAGAACTTCCTATATAAAAAAAAAAAAAAAAAAAAAAAAAAAAAAGGAAAAATAATAACAAATAAATAAATAAAGAGAAAGCCTTTGCAAGTGTTGCACCCTGTTTTTTCTGTATATGGAATTCGAAATTCGAAAACTTTTTTTTTAGTCACTGAATCCACTCAGGAAACAGTGAGTGCCAACTCTATTCAAGTGGGTATAGCTTCCCGCCAAAAGCTTTGATAGGTCTTTTCCTTTCGACCACCAAGCGAGCAGCATCCTTACTTGAGGTACCTTCTTGCATCATAGAAAGAAAAATTTGTAGATTGTAAGGATTTTTTTTTTTTTTTTTTATCTAGAACAATAATTTTTTTTTTTTGAAAGCAAAGTATCCTTTTGGAAATATTCAAAAATTTACCAAGTGTTAAGCAAAAAGGAAAGATCGATAAAGCCGCAAGAAGCCTTAACTTGCGTGGTGTTATTCTACCTTAAACAGGGAATTGACCACACTAGGAATTTAAAGATCTTCAGGTAAAATTTAAATAGTTATGACATATAATTTTGACTAATTTTTAAGTCAAGTAAAAATGTGCAATACGTGCTTTCTATATCTAACATGCCTTTTCTCTTAATCATATAGACACCTCTGCGCGGAGCAAATAATTAGATTTGACATTTGCACCACGTGCACCTCTCTCCTGGTCAGTTTCAATTCACATAGCATACGAAGACCAGTGAAAAGCGACGAAAGAATAAAGTTCAAGGCCAAGGCAAAGCTCTCTTCTATTTCAATTGGAGCACTTGCCGTTTCACCTAGCCATCTAGCTCAGTAACAGTAACTTTCATCAAGCACACCTCGAGCCAAAGTTTAAATCCACGATCCAACGAGGGAACTCTCCGAGTTATCCCCAAGCTCATCAGTTTAGTGAAAGTCGTGGGAGCAATCGGCTGGCTCAAGTGGCGATCGAGCTACGAGCAGGTAAAGTGCGGGGAGGGGGGGAGAAGGTGATCCCTCCGACAAGCGAGTGTCACGCGGAGGCTCAGTTTTGGGATGTAAATCCTGAAGCTTAAAGGTTGGAAGAAAATTACCTACCAAGTAAATAAAAATTAAAAGAATATTGAAATAGATAGGAAGGGAGAAATCCTAATTTAAATTAAAGAAAGAAAAAAAAAAAAAGAGGAGAAAGAGTGCAAGTGATATATATATAAAAAAAAGGGGGGTAAAACGAAAGAAAGACGAAAATAAGCATAAGTGTAAATGTATGGAAAAAGTAAAAAGTCATATAAAAGAAAAGAAAATTATTGTTAAAGGTTCTACTGCTTTTACTGTAAATTCATATTATATAATTGATTTAAAAGAAAAAAAAATAAGAGTTACAAGAAAAAAAGTGATTGTGATAGTGTTGGTTTGGTTTGGTATTCCACTCATAACCATCATATGAATATTTGCTCAATTGGAACCCATTGGACTCTGTGCACAGGATCTCCGTAAGCGGTAAGTTTCCATAAAAAAAAAATATACTGTTTTTCTCTTTTCCATAGACCAAACTACCACTAGCTTCTTTTCATAGAATTTGTTTATTTACTTTCATTTTTTCATTTATCATTTTTCTTTAAATAAAATTTTTGCTAATTAAAACCTAATAAGAATTTAAATTACTTAAAACTAAAATAAATTGATATAGTATCTATAAATAAAAAAAAAAAAGAAAAGCTTTAATTTAGCAACTTGAATGAAATCAGGGACAGTTCATAGAAAGAAACACAAGGATACATGATCTGTCAAGGCGTCTGCGTATGCAGGTGAAGGGAGGGAAATAGGTATCTTAGATGACCACAACATCTGTCGTCAATGAAGCTTGGGTGGATATAGATGGAGATATCCGTCCGCTACCTTTCTATTTTTGAATCTTGGCATGAATAGATGTTTTCTTTTGGTACGAGTGGCTGTCTAGGGGCAAGAACTACCCCCAATCCGACGTTACCTAGCCGTGCGTATGCGAGCATGCCAAGTAAGGCTCTTAGGCACCCGCAAGATTACAACCGTAGCAAAGCTGTTCAGAATATTATAAAGTCTTATCGAGATTAAACATGTGATCGACTAAGGCCTTAATCAGTCGCCCGATAACCTAGCACTTCTTATGGTACGTAAAATACTGTCTCGTTAATCCTTCATCACATCAAACGCTAACGGGATACCTTGCCTTCAAACCCATTAGCGGAATTGATCATACTTAATTTCTGAATCTAACGCCTAAAATAAGCAAAAAAAAAAAAATAATATGGACCCTTTTATCAAACAGGGTCTCACGATTGTCGCAACAAATCTCCTTAAGCATCTGTCACCAGCTGTCATTCGATAGGTATACGAAACAAAATCTCACTATATCTACTACTTGTTGAGCGTTATTCCTCGAAATCAATTGGAATTTCATCAATAATCGAAAAAAAATTCAAACAAACAATTCGACAGGTTCCTGCCAGTGGTCTCCATCATGAGATGACGGGGAAAAATATAAGTAACTAAACAAAAATTCATCATCACAGCGGGATTAGGGCGTTCAAATAGGATTAAGCAATACGTGATGATGAGGATGGGGGTCCGTTTGAAATAAAAAAAAAACAAACTTCCATTAAAGTTTGATCTAACACAAAGATAAATGGAATTATGCGACTTTTTCAATTAAAGTTTGTCGTTCCACATGCCCCCTCACCTATGTGTGTCCATTGATGTGATCAGTAATCCATCGAAGTCAGAAAAAAGCTTAGGGAGTTTATGTCTCGATTTTGATTTGGATTTTTGGAGAAAGTGTATTTTTATGCGGCGAAGAACCTGACGTGTTAAGCTTCAAAGAACGCGGGGAAATCACAGAGTCTAATGGAAGCTGTTAGCCAAAAAGATCTTTTCAGGTCTACCACCAGCCATCACCAGTTTGCCACCTTCTTCTTCCGTGGTAGATGCATAGTGCATTGCATACCTCTTCTATTAGAACCAAATTCAATTAGAGAAGTGTTCGCCCGTTGACCTTAATCCACATCATGGGTTAAAGTCGAAGTATTGAATCTGGGCTGACATGAAGGTACCTATACTTCGTCGTGATGTTCGATTTATATCGGGAGGAGACCCTTCCAATAGACTGGTCATACTTTTCTATGTTTTTTTCTTTTGTTTTGGTCGGTTTGTGCCACATTCATTGGCATATCTATACGTGCATACACAATTAACGTGTAAAAGTTATAGGAGAAGTCAGCAGGAGGATTGGGCACATTTAGTGGCAACAACAAAAAGGCCTGTGAATTCATGAAGAAGGTGGAATTTTTCGGTCCCGCTACGCGACTGTAACCAGGTGACACATGTCAATTTTTAAGTAGAAAGTTGGAATAATGAGGGATTTAATTTCAAGGGCTTAATTAGATTTTTGATATTTGGGATTTTTTTTTTTTTCATTTCTTATAATATTATTCAGACTTTTATTCATTTCTGGTATATTTTTAGTTGAGACAGGTAATGTTCATATTATATACATATCTACTAATCATTATATGTACCTATTCTGCGAGTTAACTGAAAATGACGTATCTACATTAAAGGGTTTTTTTTTACAATTTTTTAATAGTTATAAAACTATTTTTAATAAAAAAAAGGATGTGTGTCGATTGGTTAGCTTCTCAAAAAGCGATATAAAGCTTTAGTTGTCAATAAAAACCATTCCAAAGATTTCAAACTTGGCCTGAATTGAAAAAATCGACAAATGTCAGATAGATCAGTTTCAGGTTACCCGGCAGTATTGGTTTAAATCACAAATTTCTTGCACAAAGAAATACTAATATCAATAGACTATATTTTATTTATAAGTTGTTCAGCGAGTACAATAGGTAATAATTTTTTAAAATATTTATTAAATTATTATTATTTGTATTGTATTATTTATACTAGAATGTCAGTTTATTAGACTTGACCATTCTTTATTCCGTCAATTTCATTGAATTTTGAACAACAACAACAACTTAAAGGTGCTACCACCAATTGCTTACGAATTAATTTTGGGTATTTTAATTCGTTTTATTTTTGTTTGGCTAGAGATATAGCTATTTCAAGGGGTGCCAAGCCCTATCATCAGTCTCCTTTATAGTGGTGCTGAGCTTTAATCCAATTTTATTTGAAAAACTTTCTACACATCATGCGGTATTTGAACCCGCGCATCAGATTTGCTCAGTCTTCGGAGCTGTGTACCCTACGTACTATGCTACCGTTGACCACTGACGTCACAGGTCTAAATGTGCTGTTTGTTTATCAATTGCATTTGGAGCATCAGCATTTTTCTAAGCCCCTTTAAGTATGCTGTCTTGTTCCGCCTCCATTTTTCTCCGAACCTTATTTGATAGACTACAATTCGTAGTACGTATCAAAGGGGGAGAGGTTGGAAGATCGGTAACAAACCAGACTATTAAGTTATTATTATTTGTATTGTATTATTTATACTAGAATGTCAGTTTATTAGACTTGACCATTCTTTATTCCGTCAATTTCATTGAATTTTGAACAACAACAACAACTTAAAGGTGCTACCACCAATTGCTTACGAATTAATTTTGGGTATTTTAATTCGTTTTATTTTTGTTTGGCTAGAGATATAGCTATTTCAAGGGGTGCCAAGCCCTATCATCAGTCTCCTTTATAGTGGTGCTGAGCTTTAATCCAATTTTATTTGAAAAACTTTCTACACATCATGCGGTATTCAAATGCAATTGATAAACAAACAGCACATTTAGACCTGTGACGTCAGTGGTCAACGGTAGCATAGTACGTAGGGTACACAGCTCCGAAGACTGAGCAAATCTGATGCGCGGGTTCAAATACCGCATGATGTGTAGAAAGTTTTTCAAATAAAATTGGATTAAAGCTCAGCACCACTATAAAGGAGACTGATGATAGGGCTTGGCACCCCTTGAAATAGCTATATCTCTAGCCAAACAAAAATAAAACGAATTAAAATACCCAAAATTAATTCGTAAGCAATTGGTGGTAGCACCTTTAAGTTGTTGTTGTTGTTCAAAATTCAATGAAATTGACGGAATAAAGAATGGTCAAGTCTAATAAACTGACATTCTAGTATAAATAATACAATACAAATAATAATAACTTAATAGTCTGGTTTGTTACCGATCTTCCAACCTCTCCCCCTTTGATACGTACTACGAATTGTAGTCTATCAAATAAGGTTCGGAGAAAAATGGAGGCGGAACAAGACAGCATACTTAAAGGGGCTTAGAAAAATGCTGATGCTCCAAATGCAATTGATAAACAAACAGCACATTTAGACCTGTGACGTCAGTGGTCAACGGTAGCATAGTACGTAGGGTACACAGCTCCGAAGACTGAGCAAATCTGATGCGCGGGTTCAAATACCGCATGATGTGTAGAAAGTTTTTCAAATAAAATTGGATTAAAGCTCAGCACCACTATAAAGGAGACTGATGATAGGGCTTGGCACCCCTTGAAATAGCTATATCTCTAGCCAAACAAAAATAAAACGAATTAAAATACCCAAAATTAATTCGTAAGCAATTGGTGGTAGCACCTTTAAGTTGTTGTTGTTGTTCAAAATTCAATGAAATTGACGGAATAAAGAATGGTCAAGTCTAATAAACTGACATTCTAGTATAAATAATACAATACAAATAATAATAACTTAATAGTCTGGTTTGTTACCGATCTTCCAACCTCTCCCCCTTTGATACGTACTACGAATTGTAGTCTATCAAATAAGGTTCGGAGAAAAATGGAGGCGGAACAAGACAGCATACTTAAAGGGGCTTAGAAAAATGCTGATGCTCCAAATGCAATTGATAAACAAACAGCACATTTAGACCTGTGACGTCAGTGGTCAACGGTAGCATAGTACGTAGGGTACACAGCTCCGAAGACTGAGCAAATCTGATGCGCGGGTTCAAATACCGCATGATGTGTAGAAAGTTTTTCAAATAAAATTGGATTAAAGCTCAGCACCACTATAAAGGAGACTGATGATAGGGCTTGGCACCCCTTGAAATAGCTATATCTCTAGCCAAACAAAAATAAAACGAATTAAAATACCCAAAATTAATTCGTAAGCAATTGGTGGTAGCACCTTTAAGTTGTTGTTGTTGTTCAAAATTCAATGAATATTTATTAAATTTATACCCTATCTTCCCCTCCAGGATCTCCGTTAAGAAGCTTTTTTTTTTTTCAAAATTTTAACTTCCCTATTGAACGAAAATCTTCAAAAGAACTATATTCTAAATTCTGCCGACCCCCATTTCAGTGCGTATTTTTATTTGTTTGTTAAACTTTACCAACCTACGCGAACTATATTGAAAAATAAAATCATACAACCTAATAATAATTCACCTGATGATGCATTCACCAAAATACAATGAAACATAGTCATCCAGCTGAAAGTTTAAAAACTCTTCCAAAGAACTGCATTACATACCCACTCGTTGGTGCTCGCGAGCTCATTCAAAAGGTTTCCCATGAAATCCGCGGGTGTCCCATCGATGAAGTGTGAATGCGAATGGCACTTGCTATGGCTGCTTCATATTGTTGTCCTCCTCCTGCACTCTTTGCCAAAACGACATAATTTTATTTTCTGAATAAAAAAGAATTCTCCGTGTATATGCGGACATTCGACATAGCCGCACAAGCCACACCATATCATTGCCTTATTGGAATTCTCGACATCATAACACAATTTCGCATAGTCCAGATTGCGACCACATCTTTGAAAGGGTTTTGTCCATCCCAATGGACAAGTTCCAAAACAAGAATAATTCGACTACTTTATCCGCCTTCTCGAAATGCGTCTTCGTTGAGATTCTTTATGGTAATACAGCAATATGGCCGGAATGGTAGAAACGCAAATTTATATGTGTTCCTTGGGGACACTCAGCGAAAGGTATTCAGGGCAACTGCATAGTGCATATACATCAGATGAGAGGGGATACAATCATGCATAAACTGATTCCTTTTTGAGTGCCATTATACCAAGTAAGAAGAAGCAAGTGACATTGGTGTGCCTGCGCACCTACAATCAGCGAATGTCCTTATACAGTGAAAATGCATACCTACGTATACCCTTTCCCGTACAGACAGCTCTGGGTACCTATATGTAGGTGCTTGCAATTAATTTGTACAAGATAATCATCTTCAGGTGCCAAATAAACTTTACCTTACTTCAGCTTTGGCCAGGACATACACCATTCGGATTTTCTGTCTGAATTTCTCTAAGAGTGAAACGATTGGGGAATTTCACGAGTGTGACAGATGTTCTATGCGAAAATATCAAATAATTATGATTTTTTAGATTTTTTCTTTTTGACAAGAGATTTGACTTAAGGTGGCTCTATAGTGCAATGTGGACCTGGGCTTTAAATAACATTAGCTGCTCCAAGCACCTCGATCCTTAGCCTCGAAATGTACACTCTCACCAGATTCATCCCTTTACTTCTTTGGCCATATCAACGACTCTGTACTTTCACTTACATGTTGTACGGTCTGCCTCTGCTGCGCCATTCTTGAGGGTCGATCCAAAGACTTTCCGTGCTGGAGAACTGGTGAACATCTGCTCCAAAGAATCAGGCAACCTTAGTCATTGAACTTTCACTAGATAGTTTTTGTAATCTCCACTTTTTGAACCAGATCAAAAATCATCCGGATTCAGACAGAATCCCGATATCCACAAAAACCAAAATCCAGAAACTTAAAAACCCTTAACCCTAAAATCCTGAAAGCACTTTATCCCAAAAATTTAAAAAACCGAAAGCATGAATTACAAAAACCCCGAAATCCAAAAACCCCGAAATTTAACAAAAACTCCAAGTACCTTTACCTTTACGTTTGGAGTTTTTTTTGGTATTTTTTTCATTTCATCCGTCAGGTTTTTTTCTTAATTTTATGATTTTTTGTTAGGATTTTGGGTTTTCGGGGTTATATAAAAAACATAGTTCTTTAATTTACCGGGATATTTGGTTGTATTTATTTTGGGTTTTCTTTAGATGTTGGAATTTTAAGTTTTTGGGATTTTGCATTTCGGGATCTGCATCTGATCCAGTCCAGAATTTTCATCTCAAAACAAGAGGTAGGTTCCAGTATTGAATATTTTGAAGGCAGGAGATGGATGCAACTCAGGCCTGGACTAAGATTTCGTTAACAAAATAAATTGGGTAGATATTATTCACTTTTTTACCGAAATCACTTTTTTGTGAAATTCTTCTTTTTAAAATAGTTAAATTATTTTAATCCAATATTTGCGTGAACGAATAAAACATGGTATTCATGTCCATGTAATGAGAATATATTGCGTTTTTGATACCGTAAACTGTGCCATAGTGACTTTGAAGGTGACTATAATATGTAGTCTCACATGTCCCTGCTGAGATTTCTCATTTTTCCACCTAAGAATTGTCCGAAACATTATCATCATCAGCTAGCTATTCACGAGAATGGCGTGCGCACAACGATTGCGGAAGGAAAAGTATTGAAAAAAAAACAAAAATAACTTCACAGTCTGATATGGTGTGGTGGACCGATTTATGCTCAGGTGTATGATTACAAGCTAAAAGGATGTTTAAATTGGTCCTCAGGTGCTCATTAAAGTTGTGTAACTGCCTGCTAACTTCATCCATCTGTGTGTATATCAGTATCGATTCCATTTTAGCTTGGCAAGTGTCGAACTGCTGATAGTTAAGAGTGTCCCCGGTTGGACACACTGGCACTCTGTCCTGAAACATATCTCTAGAACGACGCATGTCGGCCGACACGGTCGAACATCGTTTTCATTTGACTAAATTAAGGTCTCGGAAGTAGTAATCTTAGAAGGGAATAACGTACAAGAGATGTGCAGGTTGACAGTATTGAGTGCAGTCAGCAGATCGTTTGGCAACTTGATATTGACGCTTGTCTCTTGGGTTCTTTTAGTTCGGCTATAAAATCTTTTTTAATGAGTTTTTTTTTTTTTATATCTTATTGAATAAGCATAAGGTAAAGACCGCTTACTAAGATCTAGAAGAATAATGAAATAAAACAGATACAAAAATGAAACATTTAGGAGACAAAAATAGTTCAATCATAGACTCCTGCTATGCGTTTCGCTCAGGCACGACAGTTGGGCCCATCAGTTAGATGCTCTCGTACCTTTCTAAAGACGCAATATTTTGGTCGATGACTACCGACTTTTAATAAAATATACAGCGTATATGCACTGCAAATTATATTATTCTGGGGTTGGTTACATTCTTGCACCTAGAATAATGTTATTTGCAGTGCAAATATTTTATTAAGAGTTGGTAGTGATCGACCAAAATATTGCGTCTTAGAAAGTTACGACAGCATCTAACTGATGAGCCTGACAGTCGTGCCTGGGCGAAACGCATTAAAATAAAGGTCACAAAAATCTTTAAATTGAATTTCATTTAATACAGTCCGCTAAAACAAAAACAAAAATTATTCTTTTATTTGTCTCTTCTTTCTTCTTATTATTGTTTGGTAGGACGAGTAAAAACTTTGAAAATCACTTAACTATAATAAAAATAAAGAGCTTTTTTTTGCAAACGAGAAATTGTACTTTAAAGGAAGCTTAAATCCAAGTTTTTGACTGTACCATCAAACACTTGCAGGTAGGGTTCCCAACTGTCCTCCATTTGGGAGGACAGTCCTTTCCAACTATTTGTTCCCCCGTCCTTCCTCACTTAAAAATGTCCTCCTTTTCAAAAATCTGTAGGATATAATCAATGACTCATATGATAAGTATATACTTTTGGTGTTTTATGTGTAAAAATGTCACAATTTTCATTTTATATCAATTGTTTGTCATAATCCTGCTCTATGACATAATCTATGTCATAATCTTACTTTATGATAAACATTTGGCATAAAATGACACAATTAATGACATTCCGTCACTCGTCTAAACATATTCAAATATACTTTTTCTCAATGGTAAAACGCACATGTGAAAAAATTTCATAATTTTTGCCAAAAATGCTAGGCTTTAAAATACAGTTTAAATTCAGACCAGTAAGCGAAAAATCCCAGTACCGAATCTCAAATACACCAATTTTTTATTATTTTTTAATAATAAATAAAAACTAGTCGAGGGCCTAGTATGATTACGATATTAACCCTTGCTGGTCCCTTTTAATAAGCTATGTAAGACTTTCTAAGGCCTCATCTAAAACTAAATTGTTTTTCCAGGCGGAAAGGATTTTAGTTATACTGAGGTTTCAAATGTTTTGTTTTGTTTTTATTTAGAAAAAATGTTTCCTCCTTTAATTTCGAAGAAAGCTGGGAATCCTACCTGCAGGGTTCCCACCATCTTACTAGAGTACCTAAACTCGGCTTTCGCTTTTTTCTAAACAGGAAAGGGAAGAATAATCATGACTGATTGATCCGCAATAGTGGATCCGCAGTGGTTCGCAGTAAATTTTTCTTCCTACGTTAAATCGATGAAAAGAAAAGAGAGCACTACACTGTGATGCATTGCGGATGCAGGTTTTCGGAGTCGCCATAAATATTTTTTTTTTAATTAGTAGACTTTTTAACATCAGAAATAGACATGAACACAGTTTTTTTTTTTAACTGATAGACTTTGTAAATACCAGAAAGTCGTTTGATATAATAAACATTTACCAAAAGTCTAGAAATCAGAACATTTAAAAACCGAAAATGGAAAGAAAAAGTTTTTGGAATAATTTGCAATTAATCAGGATCATTTTTGATGGTGTTAATTTTTATATTTTTAGAAAGATAATACAAAATATTTAAGCTATGTACATACATAATATTTGAGAAATTTTTATGCTTAACACGATTTTTGCGTAAAGAATGTTCGAAAAACATTATCCGGGATCAGTTTGGAAAAGTTTTTTTTTTTCTTGTTTCAATTCAATACAATTCGAAGACTGTAGACTGAGCAAATCTGATGCGCGGGTTCAAATACCGCATGATGTGTAGAAAGTTTTTCAAATAAAATTAGATTAAAGCTCAGCACCACTATAAAGGAGACTGATGATAGGGCTTGGCACCCCTTGAAATAGCTATATCTCCAGCCAAACGAGAAAAAAAAATAAAACGAATTAAAATACCTAAAATTAATTCGTAGGCAATTGGTGGTAGCACCTTTAAGTTGTTGTTGTTGTTCAAAATTCAATGAAATTGACGGAATAAAGAATGGTCAAGTCTAATAAACTGACATTCTAGTATAAATAATACAATACAAATAATAATACAATTCAATTCAATTCAAAATTAGGTCTGAAAAGGATGTAATCACGCCTGAAACGTCACATACAGGTACGTATACCTATCAAATAAAAAAGAATACTGACGGTTTTACAAGAGAAATAATTTTCTAAAAAAGTAGTAGTTTCCATAATTTTTGATTTTTTTCAAAAACTGAAAGACCTACAGCTATCTAGTTTTTAGCGTTCGACTAAGAATTAACAACGGCCATAAATACTGAACTAAAATTTAGCACTTACTTACAAAAAATTTTGAAAATAAAATCATTATAAATTTTTTTTTTCAAAACTTTAAATTTAAGTTTAATTTTTTTTTAACCTGTTTAATAAAAAAAAACTTGTTTTAGCAACAAAATAACAGAATAGGTCCTTGGATTTTCAAAAACCTATAGTGTTGTATTATAGGTACTTCCATTGATTTTAAATAATTATTAATGCACTTTACGTCAATGCTTTAGAAAATGGTCCCTCCCTTATAAACGGGGGGGAATAGACCCCCCTATCATAAACGATATTTTTCTTAGTACATGTCTGAAAATTATTTTACAAAGTCATGGTCAGTAACTTGGAAAAATCCATTATACTTTTTACCTTTAAAGATACAGTATTTTTCATAGTAAATGCAAACACTGTAGCAAATAAATTAAATTAGGAAATTCAAACTTTGCCACCTGTTTTAAACTCCTTTCCAAATCATCAATGGAATAATTTTGAATACATATACTTACTTTTTCTGTTATTTCTAGATAAAATTGATCTATAAACACTAAATTTTGTAGGCTAGTAACCTATTTTTTTAGAATTCTTGACATTTCTCCACCCCGCATCTTCCTTAGTGTTGCTCCAAGCGAAAATATAAATATAACATTTTTTGTAGGAAATTTAATTTACTTTAATTCCTTGGTCCAGACTTTTTCAGTTAAGCCCTTGGTTTTCAAAATATTCGCGAAAAACTAAAAAAGGAGACCTTTAACCCCCTCACCAGGCTTAAGCTCGCGGCCCTGGGCTGGGGACTTTTAGTATGTTGGACCTGAGGGTCATCCCTACCACTTAAAAAAATAACCCAGACTACACGGTTTATTTCATTTATTTTATGATTTTAGGTCTTCGTTGACTGGACTATACTCGAGTTGAATAACTGAACTGAACTGATTATTCAGTTCGAGAAGCCGGAAGATGGAATTCTAATTCCGAAATGCGTTGCCAATATTATTTAAAAATTATTTGTGTAATAAAAACTGAAAAATAAAAACAAAATTAATATTTATATTTTATTTCATTAATTTATTTGTTTATTTTTTAGCTGAAAAATGACATAAATACAATTATTACAATAATATTGATAGAAAAAGAACAGAATTAAAAAGAATGCAATCGGCGCAGCAGAATTCCTTACTTAAATTTTACGAACAGCTGGTTATCAGTTGTGGATGTAAAACGTTAAAGAATCCCCATTTTTGGTCCTTTATTTGACGTAAGCGCTGTAAAACTATAATGGGAGGAAAATATTTTATGAACACGAATTTATGCAACGTGGCATAGAGAATATACATAAAATCTTATGCAGTGCATAACTATTCATCTGTTTAGCGCAATCTAATGAATAACGCTTAAAGTGCGTGCGATCAATTAAACCGAATTCGGCAAAGTTATGCAACTTCTTCTAGCTTATGTTACCATTTTTTGGTATTTACAAACGACTTACTAGACTGCGTTTTTTTACTACCAAGATCTATCCAATGACCGTCATCTTAGTGTCAGTAGTGTTTGTATGCAAAGAATAACATATTTACTCTTATTTTAAACGCCTTGCTTTTTAATAGTGAATATACATTGCTTTTTGCATAGTTAGGGAAATTGGGTGCGAATCCGAAAAAGCAGGCAAATCCTTACAGTTTTTTCTTTCAATCAAAATCATACCTACATATTTTCAAAGTAATAGCAATATCATATTTAAGAAAAGAACATTGCAATCAAAATCGTAAGTGCCGTTTTGGAAATAAAAAATCTTTTTAAAAACGGTTTTATGGCAACCATTATTTTTTTAGCTAAAAAAATCGATTTTCTTCTAGGAAATAAATTTGATGGCACAACAGCTCATGAAGAACTAGGGCCTAGTGACTTACAACTCTCAACCAGTCCTATTTGCGTGTCTGCAGGAATGGAGGGGACCTACAGTTTATTGCCGAATCCGAACGGCTAACGAATCCGAACGGCTTTTAGGGAATCCCCTAAAAATCTTAAGTTCCAAGTTTTTAAGAAAATCTCTTCAGTGGATTAGGACGTAGGTAGGTGGAGGTACAGACAGAAACATGAAGACCCACAGACAGAAAACGGAACTTCGGGTCTCATTTTTTGTGTGTTCTCAATCATCCTATTGTCAAGTTTGATTGAAATCTTGCGTTCGATTTTCTTTTTCACGAATCTAAAACGTGCCATGTAGTACATGCCTACTTACAAATCTAGAAAATCTATTATTGAAAATTAAAAAAAGAAATACATATGCGATTTTACCCCCGCTTCTCCTATTAATGTTTTCATATTACAGCAAGATGAAATATTGCTCAACACTGACTGAAATTAATTGCTGACGAAAGATTTACACTTTGAAAAGAGTTTTAGAAATAATATGAGACTTTTTCTTATACCGTTAGCACTTTTCTTTTGCCAACGGATTATCTCCTACGAATAGATAGCGGACTACAAGTATTACATCTCCCACACTATTAAACTCCTTCGAAATGATACAAAAAATTTAATTTACCTACATATATATATATATATAGTCTCCTACGACAACGACAAGTTGTATCTGTATCTTTTATAGGTAAATGTTCACTATCCCAACACAGATTTTTCATATTAAAATTTATTAACGTCAAATTCTATTATTTATAAATCACGTTTACCCGAATGCACTTGAATGTTTTTTTTTTTTTTTTATATAGATTTTACTCTCATTGGTATATTTTTGCTATGCAATGCTCTGGAGTTGCATATTGGGCTGGAGTGTGGAAGTGGAGAAGCTAGGCTTAATATCGCTACACCACGATTTCTAAATCGGGTGTACCGCTCGTTGTCATCATCGCCGCCGCCGCCCGTCGCCTTTACCAAGAGTGTCTGTCCTGGATATACCTAAAGCAAGGAAAGGAGTTAAACTCTGAACGATTCAGCTTGCTTCACCATCATCAGCCAGAACCTGAGCCATAACAACTGAGATCTGACTCCAATGACTTCACACAAATTTTCCAGCCAATAAACAGGTAGCGGACTATTATGGGCCATTATTATTGTTTATTGAAGATATTGGAGGGCAGTAGGGCTTTCAATTTATATTATAAACAGTATCTTAGCCGTTTAGCAATCTTTTGTTCGATCTTTTATTAATAGCAGCTGAAACGAGTTAATTATGGAATTAATAGATTATAATCGACGAATGTTGCGTTTAACTATTAAAACTTTATAAATGTACTTTGAAAAGGTGGAGTTTTCTACCTCATATCTAAGTGGATAGCCAGGATCCATCAAGAGTTGGGCTCAGAACTAAAGCTCAGGGTCGGCCATAGCCCCAGAGCTTTCTTCAGTTCGGAACTTTTAAAAGCATAAGGATAGCAATATCATTCAAGTTACATATTGCAGTTCAAATTCGAAAACATAAGACATGAAACAGTTTAAGGCGCTTTTATAAGCTTTGTAGTTTTTGACATCCAGTTGACCATAGCTTACAAACACTATGATGTACAAGATCACCCAGCTGTTTGATTAAGTTAGGAGAAAGTTAGATTGTGAGTGTTCACTACGCACGATGATTTTGTGGGTGAGATCGGTGAGAAGCACTTTACCCCTCGCTGATTTCGCCAACAAAACCTTCGTCATGGCGCAGTGAACAGTCTCAATCTAAACACCGTCTTATACACCATTTGACAGTTTGGGTAGACTAAGGCAGATGTGATTCAAATTCTATCTCGTTATTAAATAAAAGTGCATGTCAATAAGGACGCTTGATTTATAAATATATAAAGTCTTTCCGAAACCAACGCGAAACATTCGATTCGAAGACGCGACGAAAGCTTCGTTGCGGAATTGACAGAAAAATTCGCTTGTCTACCCACACCAAAGCGATAGTTTTCGCTTGTCACCTTGTCAAACAAACCTTTTTTTAATCAAAACAAACAAACCAAAACAAAATTCAAAACAATTTGGCAGAAAAGTATTGAACCAGCAACACAAAAATATTTTTAAACGCACATACATATAAAGGTATCCTAAAAAGTTGCAAAATATAAAAATTAAAAATATATAGTTTTTCATTTCTTTTAAGCTGGTGGAAGCACAATGGAACTGTCGTCAGATGACGATAACAAAATTAAAAACTTTTGTGGACTGGAAATTTACAAATCCTCAAAAGTGTCAATTTCCGATCTGCTGAAGAAGTAACCACACATTCCAGTCAAAGAAATAGCTTGTTCCATGCTAAGCGAAAAGCCATGAAAGCCATTAAAAAGTTAAAAATGTGTCTTCAGTTGAATTTATCGTATCGTAAGAAAATGTACTTATCAGATGAAAAGGAATCCTTTTTATTTCTTGTCCTAGAAGATGAAGAAAATTCAAGGTTAAAAAAATTAAAACGCACCCTGTCGTTTAAACGATGAAATGATAATGAAGTTTAAAAAAATCACATTTTTTTTCAAAAATGTATGGGAGCGGAGCGAATAGTATGGCCTAAACAAAAATGTTTTTCAGAGCCTCCTATTATAGAAAAGTGCCACTCACTTTGAATTCGGCAACAAACTGTAGGTTCCCTTTATTCCTGCAGACACGCACACAAGAATGGCTAGAGTTGTAAGCTACTTGGCGCTTGTTCTTCATGAGCAATATAGTTTTCGCAGCTCAATTCTTATCGATGCTTCAATGGTTCCAACATAAAGACACCCTGCCTAGATCAACGCAATGCCTTTACCTACTTTTAATGGCATTTTGCAGCGCAGAGAATTTGTAGAGTTTTATACCTTAATGCCACAAATCACAATTATAAAAGGATGAATGTCAATTAACTGTTTTAGTGAAATTTTGAGTTTCATCAAGGATGAAATAACAAAAATTTATACAAATCATCGCGGCCCAATAACAGCGGAGGAGCGACTTGCAATTGCACTAAGGTATAAAAAAAACAGTCCAGAAATCGATTAATGTCAGTAGATCATCTCGTTCCGACTCTTAGATCTATTTCCTGAAGTGAACATAAGTTGAACATAAAGAGTATTTGAGTTTAATTTCAGCGGATGCGCCTAATAGTCCCGTAACTATGTATATAATTTAGAACTTGCATTAGATTAGGTAGTTCTGATTTTTTCTGAGTTGTTTATGATATTGGCCTAATGAATTTTTTGGATTTGTGACAAAAAAAAACTTGAGTTTTTCAGAAGGCCAATACATATTATAAACAACTCAGAAAAAATCACATCTACCTGATCTAACGCAAGGTCGGCCTCCCTCCTATGAGACGCCAAAGTTACCGGACTATACATTTTTTTTTTAGCAAACGCTTTGCGTCACTTTGTTTGATTTTTTTTTATAAATTATTATAACTATAGAAGACGCTCGATATAGTGAAGTAATTAAAACCAGGCCTGTTTACTATATCGAGATTGTTCACTATTTCGGGAGAGAAGCTATAAATATTTTGCAGAGTAAAATTTGATACAAAATTAACATTTTGTCCGGTGTTAAGTTTCAACTAGGTCAAACATTCATATAATAAACATTATAAACATATTGCAGCTGGAATATTCTTGTTGAGTACTCAAAAAAAAAAAGTGTAGGTAAATAAAAAAAAAATCTCGATATTGTGATTTTTTTGTTCACTATTTAGAGTAGTGTGTATAAAATTTTGTGTTCACTATATTGAATAGTTCACTCTACCGAGATTCACAATATCGAGCTTCTACTGTATATGCTTTAGAAATCACCCGTAGGTAAGGAAAACATAAATATATTTTATTTTTTATTTTATTTTTCCATACTTGGATTTTCTAAGCTTACACACATGTACACATACAAAAGAGTTTAAAAAATTTAGGTCAGGTGGAGGTCACTTTAGATTAAAATACATAAAGTTCAAGATAAATATATATGTATTAAAAGATAAAGATACATATATTAATTAATATTTCCTCTCATTTGTGATTAGGAACGAATGGAGATGTTGTAAGATTTTCCTTATTCGAAACGTCCAACCAAATCGAATTGTTCTAAACTTTTATGCGAATAATTATACTCAACAGGAAATGGAGAATAGACTATAAAGTCGTGACTTGGAGTATTAATCTCGCTTGGTACAGCACTGGTGGAATAACTCGAATTCGACTAGCATACGTTGGCTTCCCTCCTATATTCTGACGACGACGTCTCCTTTTTATTTTGAAAATATTCGATCAAGCTTTTACCGATATTTTTGGACTCGTTTCTCTGCGCTTCCTTTTATTAGAAGGAGTCGATGAAGAAATGGTTTCACGCAGACCGGAGGAGGATGCACTTGCTAAGTCGACGCAGAAGCAGAAGCATTATGTGACACCTCCTTCCCTTCATTTTCAGCATCTACGAAGCCAGCTGAGGTCGTGCTGCAACCCTGGTGAACTTGCGTACTATCCAGAGAATAAAACGAGTAGAGTACTGTTCACGAACATCGAATACTCACTCGAAAATAGCGAGTTTAAACAAACAGAGTCAACCCAAAAGAGATGTTCACGAGTTTTCCTGTTCACGAGTATAATGACTCGTGATTCACGATAAATACTGAACGAGCATACCTTTCATCCGAGTTGAATGGGTCCGAATAAAAACGAGTCAAGCGCTCGTGAACAAAATGTTCACGATCAATGTGCTCGGATCGGATTTACTCGACTCGTAAGATGTGTATCCGAGGTTGGTGGTTGATATTGATATTGGGTATTGCGCTAGCTAAACTCTTCGGTGTGTGTATTGGTGGTTGCATATCGCCGGCTACAAAAAATTGAATTTTTCTTTTGAAGGAATGGAATATTAAATACAACTTTCATTTTTGTTTATATTTTAACAAATCAAAAGCGCTATTTTCACACATAAAAACAAAATAGCCATCCTTTTTATGCATGTACCTTATCTACCCACTTTCAGATATTGATCATTTGGATGTTTATATCTCCTTTTTTTAAATGCAATAGCAAAAAAATACAGAAACCAGTTTAAATTCTTGCCATAAACCACCAACCATAAAAACGATAAATACAAAAAAAAACCTAAAATCTACCTACCCTACAACAACGACCGACCATATAACCCGCAATCGCATAAGCAAAATGTTCACGATATTCACTTTGTTCACGATCACCCATTTTCGTTCGAGTATACTCGTTTTGTTTCGAGTACTCGAAAATAGTTGTGTATCCGAAGTTGGTGGTAGATGGGTATTGATTGAGGAGATGAGCAGTCCCAGTCAATGGTGGTTCGATTTTGTGAGGCAGAAGGATATGTTAACGGATTATTTTTTTTATTGTATTTGAATGAATAAATTAGGAATAGGTAGGTTAGGTACATAGTATGTTGGTTTATTTTAGGTACAATAAAATAACAAAATAAAATTGAGCAAAAAAAAAAAATATAATAAAAATAAATAAACAAAAGTTAATTTTATATAAAAAAATAAATAAAAAACATACGAATAATGTACGAGTAAGTAATATTTTTAAATAGTAAATTATTTGTATATGTCTGCATTTCTTGGCTTAAAAAAAAAGCGGCGGAACTCAAAGTTATAGGAAAAGGAAAATTAAACTTTAAATCTTTTGTTAGTTCCATGTAATAGGTACAGTTTTATTTTCTGCACAAAATTGCAATGATAAATCGAATTTGTGGAGCTAATTATGGCTCCAGGTCCAGTTGGTAGCAAATCTTTCACGTTGACATGTGTTCCGTATTAAATACCAATTTTAATACAGTGCTTTACAAAAGCCTTGCATCCCACATCCTTCAGTTACCTAGAAAGGTCGTATGTCTTCAATGCATAGCCCTAAGGAAGCATTTTTATCACTCCTTGACACAATTATTTCGTTACAAGATCTTGGCTGCATATCTCTAAAGCACTTGTGTCTTAAAAGATTTGTTGTTGACTTAGAAAAATGTTTTAAATTTTTCTAACATGTTTTATATGCCACAAAATTGGGTATTGTTTCGCCGTTTTCATATTTAACTTAACCAAATGTTTCCCAGACCTTACTTCGCAGTTTCTTTTATCAGAAATAGAATAAACATTGTCTATAAGTTTAAAAAAAAATTCATTTTCATCCATTTTTCAAAGTTCGCTGTAATTTTTCAAGCCAATCAACTAAAAAACACAACTTTTCACAAGTAAATTTTGGACAGAAATGAAATTATGCATTCATAAATTTGTTGGTTGTTGTTCTTTCATTCAAACCTTCAATATTCATAAATTTTATTTTCAACGTTCTAGGTATACCTTTTTTTGCAAACGCATTAAAAATTCACACAGACGAAAACAGTTATGTAAATTATGTATTTACTTAATTTACATAAACGCACTTGTCGCGGATATTGAAGATCATAAACCTACATGCGTTGTCTTTATATCTACCTACATATTACCCCTTCACAAATCTTTTGAATACAACCGCTAAATTCTAGTTTATTTTCTCCTAAAAAATCACTAAATAGATACAAACAGATATACATAACCTACTCGCATAATACATATAATACAAACCTTACCTACTTATATTTACTTATCTAAGCAATACCCCTACAAATTGTTCTTCAATTTGAAGTTTTTTAAACTTCAGTTTTTTAAGGGCACTGTTTTCCCACAAAAACACAAAAGAACAATCCTTTTTAAAACAATTTAACAACAACCGCACTGTCCCAAAATTGACTATGTCGTGGATGTCAAATATATTGATGATCGGCATTGTTACATATTCTATTAACCAATCAAACTTACAAAAAATAAATAAGCAAATAACCCATTAATACCTACATACCTACAAAAAAAAAAAAAAAACAGAAACCAGTTTTACTTCTTGGGATTAAACCAGCAGCAAACATAAAAAACGATAAATACAAAAAAAAACCTAAAATCTACCTACCCTAGCAAGCAAAATGTTCACGATATTCACTTTGTTCACGATCACCCATTTGGTTCGAGTATATTCGCTTTGTTTTGAGTACTCGAAAATATTTCCAATTGTTTACGAGCATTTTGCTCGTGGGTATAGAAGTGCGAGAAGTTCACGAGTTCGAACAATTTGTTTGACTTTACTTGTGAGTATTTTAACTCGTGGATAACATGACTCGCGAGCATAGAAGCAGAACGATCGAGTATGAAAGAACATAAGGAAAAAGTGGAATTGTTCGAACATATTTGAACATACTCATTTTAATCTCTGGTACTATCCTTATTTGATGTACATATTATATGTACCTATCGAAGAAGAAGTTTTTGAAAATTGTAGAAAAGTAGTAAACATTCTTTCTTTCTATCTACCTATCTATCATTTGCGATGCCCGTTGCCATTTTTTTGGATTTTTTGCAGCCTGGCCAGTTTAAGTTTCGTGGGTCCTTGTGTACCTTGTAAAAGTGTGTCTAAGATTATTCTTTTTTTTTTTTAGCTCATCACCTGTAACAAAATTAAATCGTATTTATTTTTAAATTCCAGATCAGATATCTTGCAACAGGGGATAGATACTTATATTACAATTGGACATAGTAACGGAGTTGGCTTTACAACTGTAAGTCAAGTTGAAGTAGTAGAAGTTTGGTTTGAGAAATCTTCATTATGGAAAAGTAATGAACATTTTTCATTAATAAATTACTTCGACCAAACAAACCGAAGAAGAGTTTTTATCTTCAAAATTTAAACATTCATTGATCAAATAAGTCTTAATAAAATATACATATTTATGTTTGAATAGACGAAGTATCACATTTGTTTTAATTCAGTTTATGTATTTGGATTTAAATAAAATACAAAATAAAATGCAAAATAAAATAAATCTAAAAAACAAAATAAATTAACTTAGTTATCATATTTCTTTCTATTTAATTTCTATTCAATAGAATGTTACAAAGGTTAAAAACTTAAGTACTAAGTTTTTTTTATTAAAATTACGACAATTATAGGAATTGCCTTGTAAAAAGTCTTTGAAACTCATTAAAGAGTGAATCATTTCATAACCTAATCTGTTTCTATTATCCGTTATTATATTATTTAGTGACGAAAAAACGCGTTCAGCACAAACACTACTGTGCGGAAGACTCAATAATTTAAGGGCAAAAGAAGATATATTTTTAAGCATATAATCGCCCACTATCAATTTCATTTTCTGTTTTTTTTAACTCCTCTAAACTGTTTTGCAGTTCTTCAGCCATTAATTCTTTGGAGCAATTAAACAAATTTGGAAATTTTTCTAGAAGAGTTGTTAACTGAACAGAAATAATTCGAAAATTATTAATATATTTTTTGTAAGTAGTTTGGATCTATCACTTCAAATGCTGTAAGGAAGCTATTACTTATGTTTAGCCAAGTTTTAAGCTGTTTACACAGTTCTATGTAATAGTTTTGTATAGACTGTAAGAAAATATCCTTATCGTTTTTAGTCAAATGTCGTTAAGTGGTTTCAAATCTTTAAGCTCAAATTTAACATCAAAAATATTTTTTAGACTTGCTAAATACTCAGCTTTAACGAAATTTTTTAAAATTGTATTATATTTTTTGGGGACTTGATTAACAATCAAATGTATTTTTGGTGCTGCACTTTGGAAGCTTTTATTCAACTCTGTGATTATATTTAAAATATAATTTAAAAAATTAAAATAAATTCTGTACAAAGGGTTATTTAAATTATCTAAATGTTTGTTTCCCTTAGGGTTCTTATCATCAAGTACCACTGATACAAAATAAAGCTTTAAGCTTCCCAATTTTTTAAAAAATATTGTATTACCTCATAAAAAGACAACCATCGCGTTGCAACGACTTTCTTAATATTTGATTGCTTAAGATTAAAATTCTCTTGGAATATTTTAAGCTCCTCTTGCCTTTTTGGGCTATGCCAGTGATGGAAATCGACTTTTGCCAATAGTACTGAAAGCAGAAAAAAAATAGTACTGAAAATGAACAAATAGTACCGAAATTTTTCCAATCGTGAATTCTACAGGAATTTAATATTTTATTGGACGTTATCATCGTTAGAGGAAGATGTGGTTTAAGTATTCAGCCATCGACCCCTTGCAACCATCTCGATTTGGAGACCAACAATGCAGCATCGCATGTATTTTCGTACTTATTTCGGAAAACAAGTTTATATTTTGTTAAAAATTCAAGAAAATTTGAGATGTATCTTTGGTAAAAATTGGTCTATCATTCTGCAAAGGAGGTGCAACAGTGCATGCATGGCCCAGTTAAATTCCAAATCAAAAAATAAGTTTAATTTCTAATTAATATTTTTGACAACTTTATTTGAGGGCGATGAGGGCCAGGCTCGCCGCTAGTACATTTTAAATGTATATGTCTCAAAAATCTAACGTTTACAACCATATTATTCACTCAATACATCTAGATTAAAACTAAAATCTGGATGTAAATCATACAAATTCAATGTAAATTCATCTGGATTTAAGTTTAAATCTGGATGTATCGAGTGAATAATATGGCGGTTAATAAATAATTTGAGATGAATCAGAATCATAGTAGGTACCTACGTTGTTGAATATTTTTGGAAAGATAATAAAATATTTGACCCATGTTTGAGGAATATTTGGTTTACTTATTTTTTCGCGGAGAGAATTTTTTCGGAAGAAAATTTTTACAGTTTTTTTTATATATACCTACATATTTTTTTCATATTTGGAATTATTGAGTGAAAATTCAAATTTCATAAAACGTTCACATGTTTTTAGGACAGGAATTATCCCTGGGATCATTTTAAGAAAAAAAAATGCATGGAGGAAAGTTCTATCTTCCCTCTTTTTTAGTTCTTAAAAAATTAAAAACAAACTTTTTATTTTATGAAATAAAAGATAAAAACTTTTATAAATTATAAATATAAATATTTATTTATTCAAACTGTCACAACTTTTGTTTTTTTATATTATTTTCGACGCGTTTCGGAAGTAAAAGTTCCATTTTCAGGTTCGATTTTATGATATAAAAGATGAAACTTTTTATGATATAAAATTGACTGATGATGGAACTTTGACTTCCAAAACGCGTCAAAAATAATCAGCCCTATCGAGGTCCGTTCGGAAGAAAAATTTCTTTGATTTGTTTGAAATCGGAGAATTTTCAATCGAGGTATCCGTTCCGATATATGTAGCTCATAATTGGGTTTTTAAATATTTGTTTTCAATTTTCGTACAAACTGCTTGTTTAAAAAAGTTTTAAAAAATTGATTATTTTCCTTAATTTTTTAGATACGAAAAAATATTTTTTTTTTATTTGTATGCAAAATTGAGGAAAGTTCCTACCGCACCAAACATCTACATTCGAAAGGTACCTCCATTTTTGAATTTTTCGATTATCTTAATTGAAATTTGTATGAAAATCTCGAATGAATTCTATCGGACTTAAGCCAAACTAGCAATTGAGTGATGCGTTAAACCCAGTTAATGAAAATTTCAAAATTGATCTTTGGCCAGTAACTGAAATAGTACTGAAAGTTGAAAAGTGGTACTTGCGTACTGGGAAAATTAAATAGTACAAAATTCAGTACAATAGTAAGCCCTTTTCCAACCGTGGGCTATGCTTTAAAAAGTTGTATATATCTTGTGGGAGTGAACACACTTCATTTGGAATTTTGGTGACGACATACTGGCTGAACAGAATAGAATGACGGAACTGAAGCCGCAGACAGAACTGGAAGAGCTGTCAAAAAGTGTCGTAAGTTATTTTTTTTACATGTCCACAATAGAGCTGTACAGCTTTGAAAGTATTTTGAAGAAAAACAAAAGAATATTATTGTGTACAAGCTCAGAATTAACATTTTTTGTTTCCAATAATTTTTCTTTTAATAAATAATTTTTTTCGCGATACAAATAACCACAATATTTTTTTCCGACCCAAAAATTTGTTTTTTTTCTTCATACAAATTGAAACGTCAAAAGTGCCGAACGTGAAAAGTTAAAAGTTGGTGAACTCTTCCGTCTGCGTCTGCGGCTTCGTATGCGTCTACGTTCCGTTGTGTTCGCAACATTGAATTTGCGTGTATTTAATATTTTGACAGCTATTCCAGCTCCGTCTCCGGTTCCGTCTGCGTCACCATTCTGTTCAGCCAGATACTCCGCGCATTTATGCATAGAATGCGAACTGCACACAAGAGAATATATAGAGCCGTTTAATGTTTTGAGCTTCGCTTGCACACCATTTTCCTCTCTTTGCATCACATTTGCTCCATCCGAACCAAAGCCAATAAGGTTTTCGTACGGGACGTTCATCGTTCATGTTTTCCAAATATTCTTTTATCGCAATGAAAATGCTCTCAGCCGAAGAATCTTTTATTTCTAAAATGCATAGAAACTTATCCACAACTTTGTTGTTAGATTCATCAAAGAATCTAACAACAAATGCAATACATTTCATCATGGATACATCTGTCGATTTATCAACAATAAGAGAAAATTAGTTTTTTCTTAGTTTCTCTGCCATTTCTTGAAAGCAAAACGGTTCCACAGCATTTTTCAAAACATTACTGGCCTTCGTTCTTCCGCATTTCAATTGTTTTGCATATTTAGAATCAGGACAAACATTTTTAAGAAAATCTGAAAGATGGTCCATTAAAGACAGAGGCTTAAGAATTGCAATGCTTGAAACATTTTGATTTTTTGCTGTGGCAGACTTTTGAAAAGAATCTTCCAGCTTAGTTTTGTTAGCGCTTTTTTGAAAGTTTATTTTGTGGATGTTTTCTTTTTGATGTCTTTTTAAACTGTAAATTTTTTTTTGTAATAAATTGATTACAAACTTTACAGAAAGGTCTGCAGTCTTTAAACTCCAACCAAGGGAAAACACTAACCACTCTGCGCGAGAAACTTGTGTTTTTTTGGCTCTTTTGTTTTTCGAGTGGTGAGCCCCGTCCAATGAACTAGAGGTAAAGCTGGAACTGGAATTAGTATCTGATCCTGATGATGATGAAACTTCATTTGTTGCTAATGGTGGCGCAGGTTGAGATGAAGAGATAACATGATGTGATGATATTTGGGACGCAGAAATAATAGGCGGATTTGTTGGTTCTTTTTGTATTTATTTAAAGTATCTAAATAAGAAAATATACTTATGTGTAAATAAAACTATGCACCTACTGCCTTACTTTTCCATAATTTAGTCTGTGCCCCTCTATTGTTAACATATTAAATCTGCAGTTTTGGGTAGTTTGTAAAAAGAATCGAATCTGTAGGAAGGAATACACATATGTAGGTACATTTATTACTTATATATTATTTAAAAATAGAAGTACAAAGAGAAACTATGAGGACTACTTACTATTTTCTAAAGCAACAAAAAAATAACTGTCTGAATAAACAACAACCTCGAGATTTGATTCCAACCAAACAACAAACAAAAACAATAAATGAAATTACAAAGTATAGACATAGAGATAGAGAAGTGACAGATGGCGAAAACAAAACAAATCGCATTATAACAGGAACAAACGAAAATGAAACAGACTGAATGAATGCATTCAGTGCGCGTTTAAGCATGTGAAATTGTTTAAGTGTGAATCATATTGCTGATAAATTTTTGTTTTATAAAATGTTTTTTCCAATTGATACGGAAAATTAGGATTTGCGGGCCACTTCCTGGTGGCCCGGGGCCAAGGGCCAAAATTAATAACAGAGGGCCAAAGGGCCCGATCGGGCACATTATGGCAACGTTGCGTGGCAGTTCTTAAATTGCATTGAGAGTGTTGATGGGAAACACGTGATTATCAACGGCTCCAACAAAACCGGATCAAACCACTTTTGCTATTTTCTGTTGTTTTTATGACTAGTTGGTCAAGACTACAGCTGACGTTGGAGGATACGGGAAAAATAGCGACAAACTCAAACTTGTACTTGGCTTCAGAGACATACTTTATGAGACCTTTTCCTTACCGCCAATCGAAGAAGAACCTGCGTAAGGAAAACTACAGCACCAGACTTTAAAAAGGTGAAGGGTAGTCGAAAATAGTTTTGGGATATTAGATCATAAGTGGAGAATACATTTTAGGCACGACAGTTGGGCTCATCAGTTAGATGCTGTCGTACCCTTCTAAGACGCAATTTTTTGTCGATGAATACCGACTCTTAATAAAATCTACAGCGCATAGGCACTGTAAATTATATTATTCTAGGGGAACATGGTTACATTCTTGCACCTAGAAATATATGTTGTTGTTGTAAGCCCGTGGTCTGGCTAATGTACGAAGAAGAGAATAAACAAAAATAAAACAAAATTATTTTTGTTATTGTTTTAGTGGACTATATTGAATTAAATTCAAATGAAAGATTTTTTGCGACCTTTAGTCCAATGCGTTTCGCCCAGGCACGACAGTTGGGCTCATCAGTTAGATGCTGTCGTACCCTTCTAAGACGCAATTTTTTGTCGATGAATACCGACTCTTAATAAAATCTACAGCGCATAGGCACTGTAAATTATATTATTCTAGGGGAACATGGTTACATTCTTGCACCTAGAAATATATGTTGTTGTTGTAAGCCCGTGGTCTGGCTAATGTACGAAGAAGAGAATAAACAAAAATAAAACAAAATTATTTTTGTTATTGTTTTAGTGGACTATATTGAATTAAATTCAAATGAAAGATTTTTTGCGACCTTTAGTCCAATGCGTTTCGCCCAGGCTTACAACAACAACATATATTTCTAGGTGCAAGAATGTAACCATGTTCCCCTAGAATAATATAATTTACAGTGCCTATGCGCTGTAGATTTTATTAAGAGTCGGTATTCATCGACAAAAAATTGCGTCTTAGAAGGGTACGACAGCATCTAACTGATGAGCCCAACTGTCGTGCCTGGGCGAAACGCATTGGACTAAAGGTCGCAAAAAATCTTTCATTTGAATTTAATTCAATATAGCCCACTAAAACAATAACAAAAATAATTTTGTTTTATTTTTGTTTATTCTCTTCTTCGAATACATTTTAGGCCATTGGCCACGAAAGTTGAAACAACTGTTCTTGTTGTCAAAAGTCAAAACAACTTGCATTTTGCACAATTTTGTATTGTTAAAAATATGCGACTCAGAATTATGTGAAGTTTTGCCAGCGACAAATATGGCATTTGATGTTCAAGAAAAATTTGTTGAATTTTTTAATATTTAAATAAAATAATTATGTTATGTAGATAAAAACTTACCATTTTAATTTAATTGGCACCAATTTCCTGCCACAATTGTCCTTTATTGTTACATTTTTATAATCCGGGTGAGATAGATCATATAAAATAAATTTTCAGTTAACAACCACGGTTTGATTTGGGAGAGCCTTAACTTCGTCGTGTCGCTGTGGGTTCGCTCAATTACCGCCATGTACATTAATTAATAGCCGTGGCGTGATGGTTAGTGCGATGGACTGTCATGCCGGAGGTCTAAGGTTCGATCCCCAGCCTCGCCACCTATTTAATTAAAAGAAAAAAACGTCTACTGCCTCTTGCGAGGAATTGACAAATCCTCCAAGAGTATCTCCTGTCACAGAAAAGTGCCGCTCTTTAGCAGTTCGGATTCGGCAATAAACTGTAGGTCCCCTCCATTCCTGCAGACACGCACACAGGAATGGTTGAGAGTTGTAAGTCACTAGGCCCTAGTTCTTCATGAGCTGTTGTGCCATCAAATTTATTTTTTTTTATTTAATTTATTTTTTACATAAATTCATTTTAACAGCCGAAAGTTTAGTGGTAGCACCGAATGTTTCGCGTTGGTTTGTCGGCTACATCCTAGCGAATAATAGGCCGATGTTTTTTTAAACTTGGTACCTCTAGCGTTTTTTTGACATTCTCCGACTACAAGTCGGTTTTTAAGGCTAAAAAATATGATACCTACCATAGTAAATTTTAAGCTATTAAAAAAAATCCTACCTATTCTGCTCAAAAAAGGCTCCACAGATTTTTCTTATAGAATTAATTAATTTATAAAAGTATACATATAATTTTTTTTTTTTTTGAAAAAATTGTTATCGTATTGTATCGTATTGTACCAAAGTTTTCGAAAAATTATTTTCTGAAATTCTTAATTTTGAACTTTTTAAAATCCCATTGGAAATAACCTACTGTAATTCTCAAAAAGTTCGACAGATGTTAAATAAATATTTACTAAAGCCTAGTATACAGTTCCTCCTCGAAAAAAAAAATACATGTACTTCTTATGGGAGCGATTTTATCGCAAAAAAAAATTTCTGCTGAAAAGGTTTTTTTTTTATTGAACTGTGAACTATCCCCAGAAATAAAAAATTATACTCACCACGATTCTTTTTCGTGCAAAACAATGTCAGTGACATTGTTTTGACTCTTTATGAACCTAAATGAGTATGAAAGAGACAAAATATCAGATAGTCATGACTCTTGAGGCACCGTGTAATATTCGACTAAAAACAATTTTGTTTCACCAGATATTTTTTTTCCGGAAAAAAGATTTTTTATTTACCACAATAGTTTTTTTTTTATTCAAAAGAACTGTATACTAGGCTTAAGAAATAAAGACTATATTTGGCTCCCTTTTTTATTCAATAAATACTTAGCAGTCGGTAGCTCCCTCTATAATATGTAGTATGTCAGCGAATTAAAAGCTTTCAACTTAATATTATAATTTTACATTTTTATTTTATTTAAACGATTTTATAATTAATATAGGCAAGATAATAATTGGTACTGCCGATCGCTTCACGCCGCCCCGCCGCCGCCGGCCACCGCATCAGTACGCGTTCAAACAAAAAAACAAAGGTTAAGCAGTTTTTATTATTAGAGATAGTTGAAAAAAAAACTAATACAGTTAAACCAGCTTGAGTGAAATAATAACTAGGATTTTTTATTATTTCACAGCGGGTTTGATACAATAAAGTTTTATATTTTTTTTATACAGAAGTCTGATATTTTTCGAAAAAAAATATACTTTCATACTTAAAAATTTTGAAAAAAAATTATTTATATGTGTAATGATTATTTTTTTCAAAATTGTAAAATTAAGTACTCAATTGACCATTTTTATTAAATTATTTCCTTACCAAACAACACTAAAAACCAGATGGTTTAGTGAGTTTTGGCGTGATATTGAATGTTTTTATTTTTGTTGTTAAAAAGACTTTCATGAATTTTATTGGACTATCTGATTAAATGTTATTTTTATATTTTTCGTATATAAATTTGTTATATTACTGAGACTTTATTACCGATATAAAAGGACAATTGCTTATGGAATTCGCTCTAAGCTCTAGTGGCTCATATTTATCGTTTGAAATATTTGCATCGAAGTATGAGGTTAGTTGTCAAATGCCATAAAAAAATTAAAATGGAAGAATGAATAAATACTTTACTTTTTGTAATTTTTCAAATGGGTTGGGGTCGAAATACTGTAGAATCAAATTACTGTTTTTATAATACTGTATTTCAAAATACTGCAATTAGAAATTTTAAAATTCTGTTTGGTCAAAATTCTGTATGAGTAAAATTCTGTATTTCAATTTTCTACTTTTCAAAATCTTTTATTTAAAAAAATTGTTTTGAGCATGTAAAAAAGTGCACACTTTTGACCCGCTCCCGGTCAAAATACTGGGTTTCAAAATTCTTTATGACCAAAATCCTGTTTATTTTATTTTCGAAAATATTTACGATCAAATTCAAAATACTGTATATCCAAAATGCTGTACTGTAAGTGTAAAATCCTGTTTTTCAAAATGCTGGTTATGTCCAAGTTCTATATTTTGAAGAAAAAATTTTTTACAATATAAGATTTCATTTACCTAGTTCAAAATTTCAATGTTCATTCTGTATTTAAATTCTGTATGAGCAAAATTCTTTATTTCAATATTCTGCTTTTCAAAATTCTGTAGGTATTTTAAAAAATTATTTTGATAATGTAAAAAAGTGCGCACTTTTTACATTATCAAAACAATTTTTTTAAATACAGAATTTTGAAAATAAGAATATTGAAATAGAGAATTTCGACCATACAGAATTTTAAAATACAAAATTTTGTGTAACCAGATTTTTGAATTACAGTGTTTCTAAATACAGTATTTTATAAACAGTATTTTGACCCTACAATATTTCGACCCCAACCCATTTTGATCCGCTCCCTTTTCAAACATTTGTTTAAAAATTGATGCGGTTCAAACATTATTACAGTTTTTAAAAAAATATTCAATTTTAGGATAAAATTATTTAGTAATTAAAAATATTTGTCTAAATCTGCTTAATCATAGACACGCTACTGACCTGATTGCACATACCTGTTTAGATTTTATGAAGATTTTGAATTGCATGGTGATTTTTTTTTATAAAATAAACATCGGGTATTTAGTTTACAAGGGCACCAATGTCACCAATGGAAAATTACTAGTCGGTCGGGGTCGCACTCTACGTCTGTTTTTTAATTTGCATTTATTCATCACAAGCGCCCTCAGCAACATAAAAGTCACATTTCATTGGGCTCTCCGGCCCTGGGAGGGTGAGTGATCTTGTGAATTATAGCACTACCAAATACATACAAACAACATTAACATCACGAAATTAACTCCTTCATCTCGCATGTGTCTTAGGACTGAGTATAAGCATGCAACATAGAAATTATGTCCGATGGTATAATCTTCATGTTTTCCCGATCAGTTAATTGATTTCATGCCAATGAAATTGCTCAATTTTCGCGCGTTCGGCTGGAGCTTGGAGCAGCTTACCCAGGTTTCCCTGAAGCAATCTTCACATATATGTATGTAGTATCATTGTGATGAAATTGTAATTAGGGAAAAAAGATTTACCATCAAGGAAAGTATCCCTCTAGACAGGTAGACAATGGCGATCACTTGATCAACTTTCTTTAAGATTCTTTCCTCGGTTGTCAGTCACTGATGATGATGATCTCTATACGGAATGAGTATCTTTACCTTCGCCATGGCAATGATGGTTCAAAAATGAAAATTGGAACATCTAGGCATCCATGATCTATGTATGTCTGAAGAGAGCTGTCTTTACTTCGGGGGCCATTAACGCCAACTTGTACATGAAAATTAATGGAAGCCCAATTGAGGAAAGTATATAAATCTTTTCTATACTCAAAACTGGCTCTCAAGTACACAAATAAATGAACAACGAGGATGATGTGATGATAATGGCAACTAAGGTGGCAGCAGCGCGGTGGTTGGTTGATGGCTGCGAGGGTGAATTGGCGAGTTTGAGTTCATCGTTGGTCGTGATTGGCTTTGTTTAGGGCAAACTGTATTCGTTATATTGAAATCGCTAACCGTGGGCAATTATCGCACTCAACCTCCATTACCTTAAACAAGATAGATGTGTTGTGAGTACGCTGAAGATTATAATAACTACCTAGAGTCTGAGATCCTGAAAATGCTGTTTCCTCAAAATACATGCAAACTATACATGGTGGGAAATTAAAATCAGGCCTCATATTGTTTTAAGAGGCTTATTGATTTTAAGTTTCTTTTTAATGTTCGTATACGAAGTTTAGCTTATGGTCATTAGAGCTTTTACTATCAGTCATTAAATTTTAGTACATAAAAGAGCTTGTAAATTTGCAAAAGAAACACATAGTTCTTCCGTTATGTTCTTTGAGAAAGTAGATTTTGGCGATAAAGAAAGAACTTGTGTCCTAGAAAGAAACTATATGAACTAAGATTTATTCGTGTCTTTGCTTAACTAGGTAAATATGCGGGTGTATCAACAATTTGGTTTTCATCTATTGAGAAAGAAAGGTACGTGCTTTATCACCGATGTTCTTTGATATTTTTATAATATTCACATACCTACTCACTGAAAAAGCCGACTATCAAGCAACCCGTAGGTTAATTTTTGCAGCTCTACCTTTTGGAAGACCCTAGTATCAGTTCGTCTGATCGTCACGTGCAGGAGCGGAATTGGCAAACAATTTTTTTTGTAGAGCGTAACCATAATTTTTCTAGTATTTGATTCGCCAAACCGTATTAAAAGCAGTTTGTTGGGTAACTCTTCGCTGGATCTCATTACTCCTTGACCACAATGGAATTAACCTGAATCGCATAGTTGAATTAAGTTTCAAGAGCTTAACAATGTAACGCTGTATACTATCGTATCTTTGAAGTTTAAAATTGCTATACGAATTTCAGCTACACAGCTGAACCGTTTTATTCAAGCCGTTAAATTTTCATTCGTAGTTCTTCATTTTTTCTTAATTTTCCGGGAAAATTAGATTGCTTGCTTGCCCTATAATTGGATCTACATGTTCATAAAGAATTTTACTTGGTGGCTAGGCTAGGTTACCTTCCCGGTTTTGAAGAGCTTTAATCCCGGTCTTAAAACCAAAAGCTAGTTGCACTTTTTTAATAAAACTTCCGGATGGTGTTTCTATCGAAAGGGTCTTTTCTTGAATTGGAAGACGGCATATGCCCTTTTCTATTCTTTATTCGTAGCTTCTGTATACGTCTAGTTCTCCCCTTTTCTTCTGAGTCACTGCAGAAAATTGTCGCGTGGTGCATCTTTTTTTAACCTTTATCTGGTATAGGCTAGGTATATGGCATCATATACATATGTACATAAATTATGAGCTAAGATGGTTTAGGCCACTTCTTTGATTGTGTCGTAATACTGCAACCACTCATTTTTGGCTTCCTGTGGTAGACAAATGCAAAGCGCTCGCTCAGGTGCTCTTTTCGTAGGCTCTGGTGCTGGATACTTCAGTCTTTAGGTGTGCTTGCTAAGGCGCAGGTATCCAACGTCATAATAATTCATCAAGACGGCTCGAAAATTCCTCTTCATTAGACAGTCCTGCTTTTAGCTAAACTGCAACAACGAAATGTTTATTAGATCTTCCTCTGGCCTGGTGGTACTTAAATTAATGGAATTTTAAGTTGTGTCACGACATCGTGTTTATAAATGTTGATCAAATCTTTTTTTTGTCGTTACTAATGCCTTCTTCTTCTTCTTCTTCTTCTTCTTCTTCTTCTTCTTCTTCTTCTTCTTCTTCTTCTTCTTCTTCTTCTTCTTCTTCTTCTTCTTCTTCTTTTTTCTTCTTCTTCTGCATTCTTCTTCTTCTGCATTCTTATTTTTCTGCATTCTTCTTCTTCTGTATTCTTCGTCTCCTGAATTCTTCTTCTTCCGCACTATTCTTCTACTGAATCCTTTTTCTTCAGCATACTTCTTTTTCTGCATTCTTCTTCTTTTTCTTCTGCATTCTTCTTCTTCTGCATTCTTCTCCTTCAGCATCTTTGTTCTTCTTTCGCAGACCTTTACAGAAGTTTGTGTTGTTCAAGCAAGAGCTTATTTTAAACAGGTAAACAATTCTGAGTTTTGGTTCTTCAGGTTTGCTGAACCCATTAATTGATTGAACGGTTGTCTTTTTTTTTTGACGACTGCTCTTCCTATTTTTCGCTATGAATTTCATAGCAACAGCTATCGCTAAAGCGATGATCCATTAATTGGCCCATCATTTAATTCTTGTTTGATCTAGGCCTTGTTCTTTCTCAAGTTAGGGTGGACAGCATTGGTGTCTATAATGCACTCACTTTCAGCTTGATGGTGGAATTCCATATTTTTATTTATCTTTGTTACTGTACTGCTATTGAAAGAAGCAAAAAAAAAGAACAAAAACAAATTTAAAACTGGCTTCAACTTAAAAATGGTTTGTCGTAAAAATCAGCAACAAAAAAATTATATTAAGTATATCAACGCATCTGGTGCGGGCAGACCTTATAAACTTGAAGTCCGGTTGCTCCTGTATAGCGCTCTGACTTGCTGCTCCTGAATTCAAATATGTATAATACCATTTCAGGTGAAAAAAAAAGTAAAAAAAAAGAAACATTAACGTCACACTGCCACTGCAAAACCCACCAACTGTTTACCGCCTCCAAATGAATTCTCTGTGACGTGAAATATTTCATATCTTCCTTTTGGTTTGTCCATCCGATATTTGACCATGTAGTTTCAGTTCGTACCTCATTATACGTTTTTTTTGTATAGTTTTCTTTGTTTTGTTTTATTTTTTGCTCATTTTCATTTAACCTGTCGAAGGTGTTGGTGGTGACCATGTTTCAAATGGGGGGCCGACAAGAATCGCCACGCCACCGCACTGGCCGGATGGCATTGGTTTTAGTGTTGTGGTAGACCGCTTATGGCCATTTCATCAGAAGTACACTTGTTTCTGCGGGTCCATTTCTATTTCCATTTCGATTGTGTTGATGCCAGTGCATTTTTATATATATGTATATGTATATCAGCCCCCGCCCGAAGTTCCTGTTCACTTCGTCTACGTCGTCATCGTCGCAGTCTTTCGATCTGCTTGGACTTGGATTGTCCGAAAGAGCGTCTAGAGCTCGTAAATCGTAGGCACTAGCGTACATGATCCGGAATGATCTTCGCGCCCTCTCCTTCAGGCGAAATAGTTGCAGGAGGTGTTGCCAGCATACACAGAAAAATGCAGCGCTTTCTTAAATATTTATACACGTCATCCTTGATGAGTAACAGAGGCTAGAAAAGCAAACCCTTTTTAAGAATTGTTCCACCACATGTCCGAACGGAAGTCTAAGATTTGCCTATATTTCTTCCATGAAATTGAAGAACGAAAACCAACTTTGGAAATACAAAACTGCTAATAACTGAAGGTGGGACTCCAGACGCCATCCTCTGAACATGTACTATGGTTTTTCACTGGGCGCCACTTTTTATTGCTGATATGAAATTGGTACCCGGTAGGTTAGCTTTTCGTTGAAATTATGGAAGGAACTTTACTTTCAAAAAACAACACTCCACGTCTCTGGCAATGATGTTGCATGTTATTCTCAAAGGTATGCGATGCTCAATTTGCAGGATGCTAAGGTGTGGGCTTGTGCTTGCAACGTTAAAAGAAAATACATAATAAAAAACGCGATGATCAGAGCTCGAGTTTAGTGTGCTCAAGCGGTTCCGTAAAGTAGAGATAAACGACAAACGAATACGAAAATAAATAATAAGTTGCCCCCAGACACAATAACCCTATGGATACTTAACCAACAGGTTTGCAGGTTCCTTTAAGATTGGCAGTGGCTATTGTTGGCCTCTTTAGATTTATCCTTTTTTTTTCATTTTTACTTTGTTAATGTTGTCGTTGTTGTTGTTGTTGTATATAGTCTTTTTTTGGATTGGATTCTTAAAACAAAAATAAAATTGTTGTACTTGTGGTGGCGGTGGACATGCCGCACGGTGTTGCATTATTATGCTGGTACAGGTGGTTTTGTCCTTGGCAAATTTGCGTTCGAGTTTATTTTCATAAAAGGAGTTCAATGCTTATTTTTTTCTTTATATATTCGAAGTTCTTTTTTTTTTGGCTTATTCTATAAGAATTTCTGTGAACCTATGGTGATTCTTATGGAATCTGGAAGTAATTGGATTTTATGTTAACACTTTTTTCCAGGATACGTTAGTATGAAAGTTGTATGTACCTTGGTATACTTACAATTTGTCGTTTTATTGATATTTTTGTAAATGTATAACCCTTAAAACTCGGTTTATCGAAAAATTAGAACTTTATTGAGTTCTAACTCATTTCTTCACCGAGTTCTAACGCGTTAGAACTTCCAGTTAGATCTCAGTTTGAGATAGAACTTTGTTAAATAGTGTCTCAAATTTGGTGGTCTAGAGATTTCGAACTCGGCTTAATAACAATTTTATTACTTCAAAAAACTTATTTAGTTAAATTTTGATTCGACCTTAAAAACGAATGTAATTCAAATCAATTTGTTATAAATTTGATTTTCACTGTAAGCATTTTTGCGTGCGTTGAAGAATCCATCCAACCAAATAGCTTGCTGACATACACAACACAAATTTATGAGTGGACTAGCAGACCCGCGTTCGCGTTGCTTCGTAAAGCTTATGAAATAATTTCTTTAAATAATATTGTATCAAAATAGTGCTTAATTGGGCTAATTTCAATTTCGACCATATTATTGAAATTTTTTTTTAATAAATCCTTACATTTTGGGCAAAGATTAATGCGATCTCCTTAAAAATGAAAAGCTTCTTGCATTTGTGAAAAAGAATTTTGGTTCAATTATTCCCCAGAGTTGATTTTTTTCGGTTTTCACCGTACTATTGCTCTCTAAAGCCGCGACTAGGGACTGCAAGACTTTCATTTCTATCATCAGCTTGACCACTGCTTTCGAATCATTCCTTTATTTTATTTTTTCTAAAATATAACAGAATTGAATATGTTTGAACATTTTTAAAAAATAATAATCTACTTCAACAAACATATTTAACAAACAAAAACTAGCTTATCACATTCTTAAAATAAGGAAAATTATAAATAAAATTCAAGTAAATCGGTTGAATAAACTAAAGCAAAATAAATATTTGTTTCGTCTTTACACAGGGAGTTCGGTATAAGGTGCACCAAAAAGCTAGAGCGAGTAGGTTGGGTTAAGACAAGAAAAAAAAAATATTTAAAAACAACGGTAAATCTAAAAATGCTATGCTATACCTTTCTGGAAAGCCAGACATTTCTTCTTTAATTTTAAGTTAACTAGTGTTAGTAAATAGTTTTTGAAAAATTAATTTTTAAACTCAAAATTTTGAAAAAAAAAAATCAAACTAATTTTTTTCAAAATTTTATGTAATTAAGTATAATTTTTGTTTTCAAAATTCAATGCTCTTATTAGTTTTTAGTGAAAAACAGAAAATCAGATTATAATTACTTATTAAAAAACAACGGTAATGGTTACAATGGCATGCTTTTTTGTAAAGTCAGAAATATCAGCTTTATTTTGTTTTCAAATTAAGTTGTTTTAGTCAACAGTTTTTCAAAACTTAATTTTCAAACTTAAGTTTTTGAAAAAAAAAAAAATAAATTAAAAAATTGTGTTCAAACTAATTTTTTTTTTTTTTTTCAAAATTTTACGTAACTAAAGTATTTTTTTTTTATTCCATGCTCTCTTCAATTTGTAGTCAAACACTAAAACCCAGCTGTTAAAATGTACTCTGACTTTTGAGAAAATTGAAAATAGCATAAGTAAGTTTTCCTTAAATTCGACTTCCATCCGTTATTTTGCTGCTCCAAAGGTCCTATTTCTACTAATAGTAAAGTAGATTTCGTTATTTTCAATTTTCTCAAAATCTAAGATACATTTTAGCATCCGGTTTTCAGTTTTTTATTGAAAATTAATAGGTAAGAGCATTAAATTTTAAAAACAAAATTTATACTAGTTACACAAAATTTTTTAAAAAAAAGTTTGAATTTTTTTTTCAAAATTTCAAGCTTGAAAATTTGTTTTTTAAAACTATTCACTAACACAACTTAATTTTAAATAAATTAAAGAAGAAATTTTTGGTTTTCAAAAAAGGTATAGTATGGCACTGTAAGTATTATATCGCTGTTTTTAAATAATTTGTTTTCTGCCTTAACTCAATTGTTTTATAAAATTGTCCCTCTCGCCTAAACGATGGGAAATAGACCACCCTCCTATACGATTTTTTTCTTTTCTTAACCCAGTGCATTGAATAGGTTTATTATAATGTCCATTCTGTTCGAAAATATGTTTTTATCTAATAAATTCGTGTTTTATTTGTGTTCGCCGGCAAATCACTAACAATTTTAACAGCCGTCTGGCGGCGCAAAGGCTGAAAACTAAAACGTCTTGGACCTACATATTTGTAATATGATTTTTTAATCTGTCACTTATGTGGTTATACATTTAACACCAAAAGTTGATGTTTGACCCTCTTTGGGGGGCGTCTGGCAAGGGGAAGCTGGAAGTAAAACCTCTGGGACATACATTTTTTTTAATCAGTTCACAATCCTTGATTGTATTCAAGTGGTTATGCCTCCGACACCCCACCCCCTGCTGAAAAAAAAACCTGCCAGAAGGTTGAATTTGATAAAATAATCTGTATAGGTAGCTATGCCTACAAATTAATGCACATACATTTTGGTTATGTCTACTACCTCCACTCCCAAAATTTGCTACCGGCTCTTAGACTATCTATAATGCTTTCTGTTTTATCTTAATACAACCACGTTTCACAGAGATACAGCCCTTTAAAATAAAACCTGAAAAAAGGCACAGCACCCGCAGAATTTTTTCCCAAAGGGGAGTAATTTGTAAATCTAAGAGGGAGGGTTGTGTTGGAAGGATGTTTTTAATCCTACTCCGGTAAGCCTTCAGACCTTTAAGTTATTTTTTGTTGGAAGCCTAAGCCTCAAAAAACTTAATTCCTTATTCTGATGCTATTTTAATATTTTCAAAAAAATTTGAAGTATCAAAATGTCAGCTATTCAATTTATTCTTCTCTGTATAGCATGGCGCCAAAACGATTCAGAATTGACAGAAAAAAAAACCATTCCTAAAAAGTGAATCATTGCACAGATGGGATGATATCGTGACCGCACAAACTTATTAATTTATTACCATTATTATAAAACCAATCGATTTAAATCTTAACCGTCATCACAACCAGCACGACAACAACGACGACGACGTAGTATTTATTTTTTTCCCATTAATAGATATCATCTACTAGCTGTGTAAAGCCCAGATTCTGTTCTCAGATGTCAAACTCATTAATTAACCCAAAAATAAAACTACCAAATCATCATTATAATATGACTCAACTATTCCTGTCGAAGGCCTAATTTCGTAATTTGATATACCTCCCTGTATGCATCGGAATATTATAACCAAAGATTTTGACAAATATTCAAAATTCCCTAAAATGTATCAATTTCGTTTGATTAATAGCCGTGTAGTACGCCTTCCGATAGTTTAGTCACAATCACAATTAAATTAATACCTCTTTTCTTTGGTAGGGCTTAAGCGTTTGCCTCCCAGTATTATGCATATGAGAACTATTAAACTACGCCTATAGCTTAGCAACAGGTAGCCGTCCATCGTAAGCTTAGAACAAAGCATCGTCGATACATAATAGGAGCTATCTCTCATCCCATTTAGCCACTGAAAGTCATGAATAAACCAGGCTGGGTGCTTAGTCACGTTTTTATTTAAATTACCTTCAGATAGGGCCTTAAAGATCCACCTATCGCGACCGGACTGGGAAATAAATATCCCCCTTCATTTTGAGATTAGCTTCTGAACCTAAATATACCAAATTGAAAACCCATACCCCACTATAGCTGGACTGACCCATATCGAGCTCCCCAAAAAACTCCGATTTGATTGATAAGATGCTGTTAGTTTATATGGCGATCTCCTATCCCGATTCACCCAACAGTATGCGCTGATGGTGGATATAGCGTCTTCGTGGTGGCCATCATATTTGATAAATCCCACACTACAGATATTCCCATATTCTCGCTCAAGACCTGGCGGAAAGCTCATAAGTGTCGTTAACACAAATCAATATAATATCGTGGTATAAATCCCAAGAAGAAGTTCAAACACATAGCATGCTCAGCTTCTTTGTTTCTTATTTTTATATTCTCAAGATTTATCGGCCATCAAAATGTATCTGTTATTAGGTGGCGCGACACAAAAGACCTTTTTTTCGACTAAAATAATCTGGCGGAATTGGACAAAGGAAATCAACGAACACACACAACCTCTCGAATAATAATAATATTTTAATAAATTTCAAGGCTTTTGCGGTTTGTGCCCGACCGACCGGCCCGGACCGAACCGGGCGATATGGTTAAAAACACATTCGAATTAGACGGACAGGTAGAAAACATTGGTAAAAGCTTGTTCAGCTGGATGGCAAGAGATTTAGATTAGCTTTGATTTGCTCACACGTCTTCGGGGAATTCGACCATAAACACAGACGCCAATTGGTAATAATAATCATCAGGGAAAAAAAATTAGAAACAAAGCTATGGCTTGAGGGACTGCGCGCAAGCCGTAGCGTAGTGGTGTATTGTGGTGGTACATGGCGGTCATCTCGAAAAAATCAAAAGAATAATTTTGAATATTAATCAGGTTGCATGAGAGAGCGATTAATGATTGAACAAAATAGAAAACACAAACAAAAACACAAAACAAGATACGCTGACAAGTTGTATCTTTTTAATTTTTGAAATATATGTCGGTTATCGCAACGAAGTTTTCAAAAATTTTAGGAATCATTTTGCTGATTTGTTTGGTGAAGGTTATTCAAATCATGAGAAAAGTATGACAGTTTTTTTTTTTTTTTTTCTTTTTTCATTAATAATAGGAAGCAAGATTTGGTGATTGTCAAAAAAAATTAGTTGTCTTCGAAGTAGTATATCCATATAGTTAATATTTGTATATTGGTTGTTTACAGATATTAATTTTTCTTTAGCAGCTGACCTCGAGTCCAGGAAAAAATATATGTTACGGCCATATTTTTTTGGTTATAACTTTTTTGTTTTCAATTTTACGATAAAAAGTGTGTTAATATAAATTGGAGAGAATTTAATTCTCTACACAAATGTGGTAAAACTTTGTTTGTGCGATATATGGTTCTCAAGATATCGCGAAGACCTTTTTATGCTTCTTTTCCAAAATGGTGGCCAAATGGGGGGGGAATTCAACCCCGAAAACTGGTTTTTACACTCCCAGAGAATAAAACGAGTCGAGTACTCACTCGAAAAAAACGAGTTCAAACAAACAGAGTCAACCCAAAAGAGATGTTCACGAGTTTTCCTGTTCACGAGTATGATGACTCGTCATTCACGATAAATACTGAACGAGTATGAACGAGCATATCTTGCAACCGAGTTGAATGGGTCCGAATAAAAACAAGTCAAGCGCTCGTGAGCAAAATGTTCACGATCAATGTGGCTCGGATGTACTCGCCTCGTAGTCGTAAGATGTGTATCCGAGGTTGGTGGTTGATAGGTATTGGGTTTGGGCTAGCTAAACTCTTCGGTGTGCGTATTGGTGGCTGCATATCGCCGGCTACAAAAAATTGAATTTTTCTTTTGAAGCAAAGGAATATTAAATAAAACTTTAATTTTTGTTTTGTATTTTAACAAATCAAAAGCGCTATTTTCACACATAAAAATAAGGTACGGAGAAAAATGGAGGCGGAACAAGACAGCATACTTAAAGGGGCTTATAAAAATGCTGATGCTCCAAATGCAATTGATAAACAAACAGCACATCTAGACCTGTGACGTCAGTGGTCAGCAGTGGCAGAGTACGTAGTGTACACAGCTTCGAAGACTGAGCAAATCTGATGCGCGGGTTCAAATACCGCATGATGTGTAGAAAGTTTTTCAAATAAAATTGGATTAAAGCTCAGCACCACTATAAAGGAGACTGATGATAGGGCTTAGCACCCCTTGAAATAGCTATATCTCTAGCCAAACAAAAATAAAACGAATTAAAATACCTAAAATTAATTCGTTAGCAATTGGTGGTAGCACCTTGAAGTTGTTGTTGTTGTTGTTGTTGTTTAAAATTCAATGAAATTGACGGAATAAAGAATGGTCAAGTCTAATAAACTGACATTCTAGTATAAATAATACAATACAAATAATATTAAAATAGCCATCCTTTTTAGGCATGCACCTTATCTACCCACTTCCAGATATTGATCATTTGCATATTTACATCTTCTTTTTTTAAATGCAATAGCAAAAAAATACAGAAACCAGTTTAACTTCTTGTCATAAACCGCCAACCATAAAAACGATAAATACAAAGAAAACCTAAAATCTACCTACCCTGCAACAACGACCGACCATATAACCCGCAAGCAAAATGTTCCCGATATTCACTTTGTTCACGATCACCCATTTTAGTTCGAGTATACTCGCTTAGTTTTGAGTACTCGAAAATATTTACAATTGTTTACGAGCATTTTGCTCGTGGGTATAGAAGTGCGAGAAGTTCATGAGTTCGAACAATTTGTTTGACTTTACTTGTGAGTATTTTAACTCGTGGATAACATGACTCGCGAGCATAGAAGCAGAATGATAGAGTATGAACGAACATAGGGAAAAAGTGGAATTGTTCGAACATATTCCATTCCATCCATCTTAAATCGCAAGTGCGTGCACAACCATTAAAAGATGTATGTTGCATTCGATAGCGATTAAAAATCGCGCGACTACAAATCGCAAGTGCGTGCACAGCAAAAAATGTATTCGATCGTGATTTTTTAATCGCAACGACTTTAAATCGCAAGTGTGTTCCTTGCCTTAATCTTGCCGGTGAAATCTTGGACGAGCCTATAGTATCTACGGTTGTCGTTTTTTGTCGCTAGATCTAGCGACATTGTCACTTTGTCAGCGACAATATTAATTTCGATGTCGCTAAATTATTTTCTTGCGACTTTTGAAGTTGGAATAATTTTTGAGTTCCAACATCAAATAATAATTTTGTTTTTTATTTACTGACCTGGCAATCTGTTACATCCTTGGCATTTGAGTACCTAATTTGACATTTGCTATGTCCAATAATTGGAACAAAATTCGAATTCGAAATGCTGGTCGAGTGAGCGCACTAGTCGGATTTAAGCCCATTTAAGTTCACCTATCTTCTATTTATCTAATGTTTGTTTGTTATGTTTTCTTCATATTAAAAAAAATCACTATATGTATTGTAATGTAAGTATTCGAAATTAGTTGTTTTATTTATTATTTTATATCAATATACAATAATGATAGTTTTTATGGATTTAAATTTGTAGCGATGATTTGAATATTTTTCCCAATCTAGCATTCGACAAAAAAAAATTCAAACTAATCTAAAAAGGTATTGGCTGAATGAATTATTATTGTTTCTACTAATATATAATTTTCTTTTTAGATTTTTAACTCAAAGAATTATGTTCCCTTCCAAAAAAAAAAATCATACTTGCAGAAATACCAGCCATTATGGGAAATTGATCCCGAGTACAAAACATGTATAAAACCTGTTGCCGACGACCTAACAAAAGCATACTGTATTTTGTGAAAAGTGCAAATCTATGCAAGAATTTCGGATTTAAAGAAACATTGTTACAGAACGAAGCAAGCTAAAAATTCTGATATTATATCGAGAAACCAGACTCTTCAGTTCCAAACAAAAAGTTGACAATTTGTCAGTATGTAAATCGAGTAGAATATATGTTGGCACTCTTTATAACAGAGCACACAGCGATTTTGAAAATTGACTACCTTAGTGAATTATGTAAAAATGCCGTTAAGGATTCAAAAGGAGCTCTCCTCAAGTTACATCGAACCAAGTGCATCAAAATAATCAACGAAGGTTTGGCTCCATATTTTAGAGATGTCAATGTAAATGACATAAATAATGCTCAGAAATATAGTGTCATTATCGATGAATCAACTGATACTAGTCAACAAATTTTTGGGAATAGTAGTTCGGTACTTCAGTTCCTATTAAACAGCAGTCTTTTTTCTCGTTAGAATTATTGGAGAGCAGCGATGCACAAAGTATTGTTTCAGCTTTAATAAATTGTTTAATTTGTCACAAAATACCTATACAAAATATGGTGGGCATCGGAACAGACAATGCATCTGTTATGACAAGAGAAAAGAAAAGTGTATATACAATAATTAAAATGGAACATTATTTATGCCTAAATTGGTTTTAATATGATGTATGTATGTGCCATTCGCTGCAGCTGGCAGTAAGACGATCTTCTGAAAATAGCCGAACAAACTTGAATTTCTTGTACGAGAAAGTTACAATTTGTTCTAGGATTCACCAAAACGTAAGGAAGAGTATTGTAGATAAGTATTATAAATTGTTTAATTGTGGAGAAAGTCCTTTGAAAATTTTTGAAGGTATTTGACACCCGTTGGTTATCTATCGAACCTGCCGTAGTTAGAATTTTAGGACAGGAGCAGGTATTGAAACATCACTTTGGTGTGACAAAAAGTAATTGTTACAATACAGACAAATTATATTCAATGTGCAGTGATGAAAGCAATCATCTCTATCTTGTTTTCTTAAAAAGCACCTTAGGGACAGTTCAAACTGCAATCAAAATTTTTGATGGGGAACGTTGTGATCCATTACAATCCAATAAATTCTCCAATTTTGTTACTGCGCTCGTTATGTAGCGGTATTATTATTCCCAATGTTATTTAAACTGACAAAGACTATTTAAATTTTGAAATTGAGAGTCATTTTGTTAAGCAATCCATACATAAGTTATACTTTTGAATCTGAAATTATTAAATCTAAATTAAGAAGCAGCGTAACAAGTATTGTTAGAAAAGACTGTATTGCTTTTACAATAAAATTAATAAAAGAAATACAAAAACGAGTTTCACGTAATTACATTGCTTTAGAAAAAATGCAATTGCTATCAGTTGAAAATGCTTTAAAACCTGTAAAAGATGATTCATTAATTGATTTGGCTAAAAGTTTAGGTTTTCTTGACGAAGATATTGAGAAAATTTTATAAGCAATGGATAAACATGGGGAAGAGCTGCATGATAATGTTATTTTGGGGAGAGGTTTCAAGGTATAAGATGCAGCGGGTGTCAATACATATCAAGAACTATTTGAACTTGCTTGAACTGTAATGTCTCTTCCACATTCTAATGCTGAAGTAGAACGTATTTTTAGTATGATAAAAATAAAATGAATAAATAAATTTAGACCATGATTTGGTCCATTGTGATACCACATTAAATCTAGGGGGACTTCTTTACTAGTCGTTGAACCACTTGGAGCTTCTTACAAAGCGAGCGAGATTACTTATATCTATATTTGCCACGTCACTAGAATCATTGTAGTAGAAGTCTCCCAGATGGAGTCTGCGTCTTTGAGATAAAGCAGGGCATGTGCAGAGAAGGTGAGGAATTGATTCCTCTCCCTTTTCGACCATGCAACTTCTGCAAAAGTTATTAGAATAAACACTAGGCCGTGTTGCGTGCTTGCGTATAAGACAGTGTCCTGTTATGACACCTATAACGGAGCCGATATGCGAACTGTTTAAAGATATCAAACACTTAGAGCGCTTCAGATTCAGTGTTGGCCAAATCTGTTTTGTCGCCAAAGAAGTTGGTATATTGTTCCACCTGAGGTTTGTTCTATGTAAAGCATCCTGCATGTGAGAACTGTCGGGTAAAATAGGTAGAATTGTTCCTCCTTTGGCGAGTTTTTCAGCCATACAATTTCCTGAAATGACTCTACTCTATGGCCCAGCAGCCAGCAAAGGTGAATTTTAAACTGCTGTGCCATTTCCATGAGACAGAGTCCAGTGATTTAATGACTGCTTCGCTGTCCGAAAAGATTCGGATATCCGTATTTGATATCACGTTTTCCTTAGGCCAATATAGGTATACACCTCCACGCCACCAACCCCGTTACCAGTTTTTGATCCGTCGGTGTAGAAATCAATATATTCATTATTCAAAAATACCGCATCCTCCCAGTTAGATCTGGAAGGGGTGGTTACCTTGATTTTTTTTATCAAACTCTAATTGTGGGATGGTGTAATCGATATTACTGGGAATTGATCCGAATGAGTTCAGAATGATGGAGTGACCAATCCCGTTATTGATCCACTGCGATGTGTATAGCCAATGTGTAATGCGGGGTTGGAGACCCCCTGTGCCACTGTGGCCTTTTTAACTCTTTCCTGAATGTTAGGTTTCCAACTTAACTTTTAATCTAAAATAAGACACAAATATTTTGCTTCGTTTGTGAAAATCAGTGGTACACCTTTGATAGAAAGGGGGGATCTATAGGGGGAATGTCCAAATAACTCAACGACGAGATAAAGAACTGCCAAATAACGAATAGCCAGATAAGAAAACGGCCAGATAACTTAATGGCGGGATAACTAAACAGCAAGATAACAAAATGGAAATTAATTAAATTTATTTAATTAAATAAATGAGATCTTGCAAAACAACAAATTGCCACTTAATAAATATGCGATATAAAAAACCGCAAAAGAGCTTTTGCGAAATGATCGTTTTGCGTCTTGATCATGTGGTATATTGTGTCAGAGTCAAGAGTTATATCTAGAACCTCTCGTCTATTTTAAGTAATGAATGAAGGTTCATTTCCAATATTACTTACGATAAGGTTAGTAATTAAAATAAAATCAAATAGGGACTCACCTCTGTCGTTTATACCATATATCCCATACTGTATGATGGGAGTTAGCATCACTCCCAATGATGAGGCTGATCTTCTGCCTTTCTGCATTAGCGTTGATCCGCTCTAGTGTTAGTCCAGGGAAGGGGCCAAGGTGGTTGTGGCTAAGATAAGCCGACACTAGCCAGTATGATCCTTTGGCCGTTTCCAGCTTAGCGACGGTGATATCTCTATCGCTAAAATCAGGGAGTAAAAATACATTAACACTACTTTTCACTGGGTCACCATTGTTTGGCAAAATTCATTTGGCATTTCTTGTTTCGCCTTAGTCGTTAAATATTTTGTTTAATTCGCAATTCTTAATTGGCAATTTACATTTTCTTTTTTATTCATTACGTTTTTCAATCATTCTGCAATTAACATTTGGCGGTTTTATATTTCGCTTTTTGTTAAAAATATTTTCAATCATTTCGCAAAATTCATTTGGCAAATTATTGTTTAGTCTTTCTTTGTTAAATTGTTTATTATTTGGCCAAGTGTTTTTTCGCAAAATATTGTTTCGCCGTTTCATTATTTTGCGAAATAACGTTTCGCCGTTTAATCATTTCGATAAATATCGTCAAGCCGTTTTATTATTTCGCTAATAGATCATTTCGCCGTTTAGTTGTTTTGATCGTTTAACTAATCATTACCATCGTCTCTTTTCAAGATTAACAGTTTTTTTCTGAGCCGTTGCTTAGTCGTGCTTGTATTGGTAATATTTTTTTAGTTGTTTTGCAATTTTTGCCGTAATCACTCTTTTGTTTAATATTTTTGACATCCCTTTTGTCGTTCATAGTATTTAGGTAAGTACATAACGGAAAGAGGATTTTCACATTTTACTCCAAGGAAAATAGGGTTTTAAGCAATTGGGCAGTTATTTTCGTAGGTGCATTATATTTTTTATATTCTCTATTCAGTGTTTTTTCGCTTTTTTTATTTGGCAATTTGATGTTCAGCTTTTTTTTATTTGGCATTCGATTGTTTGGCAATGTTTTGGCTTCCATTAAATTACATGTCTTAAAATTTCGCGCGAACATCAAATTGCAAAATAAAAAAAGCAAAATAACAAAATGCTGATTGAAAAATAGCAAAATAATATAATGCCAAATAAGAAAAAGCCAAATAACAAAATGCCAAATAAAAAATTGCCAAACCTAAATATGCCAATCAAACAAAATATTAAGTGAAAATTGCGAAATGAAAATTGCGACATGATGGTTTGTCATATCATATAAAAAACCAAACGTAATTTGCAAAACGAAAATTGCGAAATAACAGAATGCTAAATAAAAAAATGCGAAACGAGAAACGGCGAAATGTACCACCGCGAAACGTTAATTTGCCAAACAATTCTGGCGAAACATACCATACCCCTTTTCACTAGAATGCAGGATCTAGGTTCAGTTTTGCCCGCTGCATACAGCGTATAGTACCCAGGAGTCCTAAGTTTCATAAACACAGATTTTACAATCTATGGTTCTTGGACTAGGACAATGTCTTCCCCGATCCTGAATAGTCGAAGAAGCAGGGAGGCCGAAGCCTTAATGGAGTGTCGAAGGTTAATCTGTACTAACTGCAACATTTTAGTTACAATCAGGCAGACCAACCTCCAGCACCGTTATGTCATCGTCCTCCAACTCAAAAGATGAGTTTAAAAACTCCCTCATTTAGAGGACAGAATTGAGTCGAGTCTTCAGTCTCCATATCGGTCAAACTGTCGACGTTAGAAGAAGACTGTACCATATTCAAGGATATACTGGGTGCATCGTCTTCCATGAGGGGAAATGTAATCGATGCACCAGCATCCTCAACCTGAGATTCAGCTTCGAAGATTGGTTGTGGAGGCTCTAAATCCGCGTTAACATCATCTTTTTTATAAATCCGTAGGTTGATCGTCTTCTAAACTATACCGTATCAAGCCTTTAATCTGCTCGAGGTCTGCTTGGAATGTCCTCCTTAGGAGGACTTTCAAAATAAAGCCACGCGTTTCGGATCAATAATCCATCTTCGGGCTAATGCTGTTGGTCTGCGGTGTTGTTGTTGCAATGTTGAACTGTTGGTGTTTTGTGTCTTTTTTGTTGTTGAATTTTTATCCATTTTTCGTAAAATTTTCTACCTGTTTGTTTTATGTAGAACTTATCGCAGTCGTCACAGTTTATTTTATATACTCCAACATGTTTTGATATTTTCTATTTGTTTTTTGTTGTTAAATTGTTTTTATGTATATTGTTTTTTGTTTTAAATATTAGGTTCGTTCGCGTACTCCCGAAATCTACGAATTTTTACGAATTTCTACAAATTTAACGCAAATTGTGTTCGTTTACGCAAAAAATGTGTAGTTTTTCGCAGAAGAGAGCGCTCTCGAGAGAGTAAATTATTTCCCCTTTCTGCTAATTTCAGCTCAAAGAAATTCTTCGGGCAGAAATATGAGTTCAGTCAAAAGTCACTTTGATATTTGCCAGAACATCTCTTTTCTTATACTCCTCTGTTTTATTTAATTTAATATAATAAATTAACTTTTCCTTACTTTTTTATTTTATTTTGAAAATCTTTTCAAAGAAATGATGACGATATTTTTTTTTTGTTTTTAAATATTTGACGTTAAAAAACCGATAAAAATTATTTGTTCAAAGCGTTCGTAGGTGCCGTGACTTAAGGCCAAGTGACATAAGGCCCAATTTGGGTGTTTGGCCTTATGTCACTTTTCAATAGCGACATAAGGCCAAATTTAAAGAGTTGGCCTTATGTCACTTTTGAAAAGTGACGTAAGGCCAATTGGGCCTTATGTCACTTTGAACTGTTTTCTTTAAAACCGAAACTATATTCAATAAATTCGGCATGTCGCCACGTACATGTATATTATTACTGTAAAAAGTCGAAATAATGAAATTCTAGAATTTACCGGTAAATTCTAGAATTTACCGGTAAATTCTAGAGCACTCAAAATTACGGCGTATAAATAGAGAGGTATGTATGGGGGGGGCATGCTGCCCCCCTGCAACCCCCCTGCTTGGCCCACTATAGGAATTGGGGTAGGTAGGAGGTTGGGTGTATGCAAAGTTTCTTTTGCAGAATTAACCGGTAAATCCTACCTCACTGTTTATACATAGGATACATTCAAAGTTTCTTTAAATTCAGATTCTTAAAATACAAAAAAAGGTTGCATACACCCAACCTCACACCTACTCCAATTCCTATAGTGGGCCAAGCAGGGGGGTTGCAGGGGGGCAGCATGCCCCCCCATACATACCTCACCTTTTATACGCCATAATGCTGAGTGCTCTAGAATTTACCGGTAAATTCTAGAATTTCATTATTTCGGCTTTTTACAGTAATATATACATATACGTGGCGACATGCCGAATTTATTCAATATACTAGTTTCCTTTTGAAAGATGTCCGAAACCTCTTTTACTGTAAGGGGAGCTTTTGGGAATGTTTTACAATTATATTTGGCCTTATGTCTCAAAGAAAATTGGCCTTATGTCACTTTACAAAAGCGACATAAGGCCAAATATGTAAATTTGGTCTTATGTCGCTTTTGAAAAGTGACATAAGGCCAAACACCCAAATTTGGCCTTATGTCACTTGGCCTTAAGTCACGGCACCGGTGCCGTGACTTAAGGCCAAGTGACATAAGGCCCAATTTGGGTGTTTGGCCTTATGTCACTTTTCAATAGCGACATAAGGCCAAATTTAAAGAGTTGGCCTTATGTCACTTTTGAAAAGTGACGTAAGGCCAATTGGGCCTTATGTCACTTTGAACTGTTTTCTTTAAAACCGAAACTATATTCAATAAATTCGGCATGTCGCCACGTACATGTATATTATTACTGTAAAAAGTCGAAATAATGAAATTCTAGAATTTACCGGTAAATTCTAGAATTTACCGGTAAATTCTAGAGCACTCAAAATTACGGCGTATAAATAGAGAGGTATGTATGGGGGGGGCATGCTGCCCCCCTGCAACCCCCCTGCTTGGCCCACTATAGGAATTGGGGTAGGTAGGAGGTTGGGTGTATGCAAAGTTTCTTTTGCAGAATTAACCGGTAAATCCTACCTCACTGTTTATACATAGGATACATTCAAAGTTTCTTTAAATTCAGATTCTTAAAATACAAAAAAAGGTTGCATACACCCAACCTCACACCTACTCCAATTCCTATAGTGGGCCAAGCAGGGGGGTTGCAGGGGGGCAGCATGCCCCCCCATACATACCTCACCTTTTATACGCCATAATGCTGAGTGCTCTAGAATTTACCGGTAAATTCTAGAATTTCATTATTTCGGCTTTTTACAGTAATATATACATATACGTGGCGACATGCCGAATTTATTCAATATACTAGTTTCCTTTTGAAAGATGTCCGAAACCTCTTTTACTGTAAGGGGAGCTTTTGGGAATGTTTTACAATTATATTTGGCCTTATGTCTCAAAGAAAATTGGCCTTATGTCACTTTACAAAAGCGACATAAGGCCAAATATGTAAATTTGGTCTTATGTCGCTTTTGAAAAGTGACATAAGGCCAAACACCCAAATTTGGCCTTATGTCACTTGGCCTTAAGTCACGGCACCGTTATTGATGTAATTTTTTAAAATGTTAATTTGTCTCAGTGTACCATCGAAGATGACGAATGTGTAGTTGACATATCTACCATAAAAGATGATTTTTTGTTGTTGTGGATTTAATTTTGATAGTTTTTTTATACTGTTGTTGTTTTTTATTGTTATATTCGTTTTGATTAATTTTTGTAGGGCTTTAGCAACTTTTTAGCATGGTGCAGTAGTGTAATGTATTAATTGTCTGATCGATGTTCCAGTTTTGTGTATATTTAAGGGAGACCTGTAAATTTTAGTGCTTGTGCGTTAGGTGGTTTTAATGTTATTTTATTAAAGGCCTTCCACACTATCCCACTGAGTATTAATACATGTCAAAAAAGTGGGAAGTAAATCGTGTATAATAGTGTGGAAACAAAATATGAAATCACATCCCACACGACTTGACAGCCCATCTCACACAATTTGACATGTGTTAATACATGAAAATTTTTAGGATTGGTTCTAAAACCATCACACATTTTATCCCACTTAGGGGTTTGAGGTTATGGTGAATTGATTTTTTGGATTCAGGTGTGGAAACAAAATATGAAAATCGTTTTCTTCACACAAATTTGGCAGTCGTAAGTAATTCTATCACACTTTTTTTTTGACATGTATTAATACTCGATGGGATAGTGTGGAACGGCTATTAATATTAGTGAAAATATGTGTGCATTTATTTAGAGGTTTGTTTATTTCTTTTACATCTTCTTCTTTTAGTCGGGTCATTATATATGTATATTCTGTATATTGTTATCGTTATCGGTTATGTTTTGTTTATGTGTTCTTGCTGATCAATTATGACGACTGTGTTTCCTTTGTTGACTTTCGTTATCGGTGCGTTATTGTCTGTAATTTTTTGTTTAATGGTTTTTAAATTTGTCTTCCTTATATTTGCTTTGTAGTTTATTTTAAGTTTTGTTATTTTTTAATATGTTTTTAAGTTTTTTATTTATCATTACTCTAGTTTCGTTTTGTATTTCTTGTGATGATATTACTTTAATTGCGGCTTCGGCATTGATTACTTCTTGTACTGTATTGTTTTTGTTAGTTTTTGGGATGTTGTATTTTAAGCCTTTACTGAGTGTTTTAATTTCTGTTTGTGTAAGTTGTATGTTAGTATAGTTAATTAATCTGGGGTAGAATTTGTGTTTAATTTCTGGGATATTAGTTTAGACTTTTTTTTACAGTTTTCGTTTGTTATACCGAATTTAGTCAAAAAAAAATTAAAATTGAGTATTTTTAAGTGTTATATGAGAATAAAAACTGAAATAAAAGGTATTTTGTTTTGTTATGAATACCTACATTAAAAATTATGTAGTAAAGATTTGTGTTATATTACAAGTTTTTGTATCATTATTGTGCACTGGGTTATACAGTGTGATCGGTATTAGATACACCAAATTGCTGGAGCGAGTAGGTTGGGTTAAGACAAGAAAAAAAAATTGTATGGGAGGGGGGGGGGTCTATTTCCCCCCGTTTAGGCAGGAGGGGCAATTTTCTAAAAAATTGACATACAACAGAAAGCTAGAAATCTCTTCTTTGATTCTAATTTTAAATAAAGTTGTGTAAGTGAATAGTTTTTGAAAAATTAATTTCCAAACTCGAAATTTAAAAAGAAAAATGAAAAAAAAATTTTTTTTTTCAAAATTTTTTTGTATTTAAGCATAATTTTTGTTTTCAAAATTCAATGCTTTTATTAGTTTTCAGTCAAAAAAAGGAAACCGGATGCTAAAATGTCTTAGTTTTTGAGAAAATTGAAAATAACAGGAGGAGCAATTTTCTAAAATAATTAACTTAATACAGAAAAAAAATTATTAAAAAACATCGGTAATGTCTAAAACGACTTGCTATACTTTTTTGTTAAGCCAGAAATATGTGCTCCCATTTTGTTTATAAAATAAGTTCTCTTAGTTAACAGTTTTTTTAAGCTTAATTTTCAAACTTAAATTTTTGAAAAAAAAAAAAATTAAAATTGTGTTCAAACTTATTTTGTTTAAAATTTTACGTTATTTAGTAGTATTTTTATCTTTAATATTCAATACTCCCATCAATTTTTAGTCAAACATTGAAAACTAACAAAAGTAAGTTTTTCTTAAATTAGACTTCCATCCGTTATTTTGTTGTTCAAAAGATCCTCTTTCTACAAAATATGTAGTAAAGTAGATTTCGTTATTTTCAATTTTCTCAAAAACTAAATGACGTTTTAGCATCCGGTTTTCTGTTTTTTAATGAAAATTAATAAGAGCATTGAATTTTAAAAACAAAAATCATACTTAATTACATAAAATTTTTAATTTTTTTTTTTCAAAATTTCGAGTTTGGAAACTAATTTTTCAAAAACTATTCGCTATCACAACTTTATTTAAAATGTAAATCAAAGAAGAGATTTCTGGCTTTTCAAAAAGGTATAGCATGGCATTTTAAATTGTACCGTTGTTTTTAAATATTTTTTTTTTCTGTTTAAAGTCAATTTTTTAGAAAAGTGCCCCTCCTGCCTAAACAGGGAGAAATAGAGCCCCCCCTCCCATGCGATTTTATTCCTGTCTTAACCAAACCTACTTGCTCCAGCAGTTTGGTGCATCTTATACCGATCATCCTGTATATGCCCCGCTCGTATTTTAGTTAGTCAGTTAGTTATTTTGTGGCTCATTTTTTAATAAATATAGTTTCCGAAAACACAATTTGCTGCCCTTTGGGACAAATATGTCCCATTAAAAAAAACTGTGTACGATACATGTGTGCCAGCCCACCCAGCGCCCCCTATGGATATTTTTGGAACTTTTTTGTTGGAAATATAAATAAAAGTAAATCATTTGATCGGCTCAAGAACAAATGTTTCATGTTAGGTTTATAACAGCATTCCGGGTTAAAAGGGTTAATAAATATTTGTATGTCTATCTATTAATATTTTATTTTATTGCAATATTACTAGGAGTCTTTCTTCGGGAGAAACGCAATTCCTTTTCTTCTCTGCAAACTTTTTAATGGAGGAACAGTGTCCTCCTTTCTTTTAATTGCGTGGTGTCTACAGGTACTTATGCCAGGTTGGATTATAAATACGAAATCGAACCTCTTACAAACATGTAGGCATATTGTATTTGAAACTCACTGCACAAATGTTTTGTAATATTTATCTCACAAGTAAAAAATAAATTGACCCAAAAGACCAAGTATAACTAATGTATCAGCATCGAAAAACGCCATATGACACCACACCAGCCAGCAGCATTGCTCTAATAATTCATGTTTTAAACATTTTACATCCTTGGGGTTACACTTATTTGAAAAAAAAAAATAAAATAAAAAAACACCGCACCATCATCATGGTTAGCGTGTTGATTCTCCGCGGATAAGTTGTTTTTCCTAGCTATAGCTAAGTAACTAATTTGATCGGTGGCCATCTGATGTTCTATATCTAAAAACTCGAACACAACATCATTTGATTAATACCGACTGACGATGATGTACTGCCCCAAGGAAGCCGAAAGAACTTCTACTTAGTTAAAATGCTTACCTGTTTCAGGTTATATCGTGTTGTAAATTGCAGCTCACGAGACAAGACCGAACAAAATGAAAATGATGTTCCTATTTTAATTACCGTGAAATAAATGACTCATAATACCTATTGGGTGGATGGATGAGCTGGTCAGAGTTATTAAAGTGATCATTTTTGTTGGGGTGGGGATTGTTTTGTTTTCTATATTTTGATGGCTATATGGTAGGTTCATCCCTTGTAACATAAATCGACACACGGTGTGAGGGTGGTTAAGTGTTACCTGTGCGTATATGGCATGTTAACACACACGTGACTATGAGAGTATACAAAATTATTATCAAGGAGGAAAAATGTAATTTATTAATATATTTTTATTTTTTTTTTATTATTATGTGAGGACTTATATTTTTATGGAGGGTGCCATTATGGTGCATCCCTTATGCAGATTTGTATTGTAGTTGAATGCAAGCTAAAACATCCACACGCGTGTTGATTCTGCTCAATATAAGGTGTGTTCTATTTTGATTGTTTAACAAAAAATGTTGAATTTGATATAGCAAACAGAAATTTACTTGGTATTAAATGTTATACATATGTTCTTTCCAAGAGAAACTAGATGGGTACGTACATATAAGCTGAGTGCGTTGTGGTCTTTAAATTTCACCTTTCATCAATTTGTAATGATTTCTTTCCAGAATTGTGGGGGGCCCACAAGAATACTTCCTCCAAAAAAACGATTTTCCAAAATTTGAATCCCTAATGAATTTCGATACAATTCAAGGAAGAAGTGTGAAGATAAAAAGCTTAAAATTGACAAATAAGTATTTGAAATTTACAACAATCATTTCATAATCATAATTAATCGGGGAACTGTTCTCCGGTGACCAGGCTCAATGCATTTTATTTTATATATTTATGTATTAATTTTACATACAAACTCGTTATAAATTACGAATGACAGATACATAGAACGAACAACAAAGATAAGAACGAAAGAAGTACAGGGAAGTATTCATTGAATTTTTCGCTTTGAAATTATTGTACTAAAGAATTGCCTGATTTGCCTACAGGCAGATGACATCGTTTATGGATATCTACTTGCAAAATATTACCATTGCAAAAAGTTAGGGACTTCTATTTGCCCAATTTCATAACTCTATTTCTTTATAAGCCTCATAATAATCTTTTATTGTCTTTGTTAAAAAAACAACAGTCTACCTCTACACAATGGGGCCTACCAATAATAAAATTTTAGTTACGACTTAAATATTTCAGTAAAATGGACCATAATGGAATGGGCTCTAAATAATAAACCGTGCATGGTACTACCTAAATATATAAGTGGACTATAAATAAGTCCCCTTTCACACGAAGATACTAGTCGCTGGTGATTTTTTTGACGTTTTCTTTAAATCTCCTTAACAATCTCTTGTACCTTTCACACGCAAGCAACAAAAACCCCGAGATTTTCATTATTTTCCTTTTAAACTACCTTGGTTGAACGCACACAAACGTAGTGTGAAGAGAAACGTCAAAAAAATCTCCTGAATTTGTTGACCGGGGAGATTTCATTTTCCCCTCTTTCTTCCTGCCCTTCTCGCCTATGAACTAATTGTTGCCGGCAACTCAGTTGCCCTGTGTGAAAGAGGACTAATGAACCATATATGGAATTGACTCCAAAAAAAACTGAGAATATAATATATGCTTTATTATTTAGGATCCATGGTTAATTTCACTACACTTTTAAGTAATAACTTAATTTGATTATTGGTTTGTCCTTTTAATAAAATCTGCAAATTATGTCAAAATGTGTGATATTTCTTTAAAAGAGTTGTTGACAATATTAAAATTTTTAACAAACATAGGCTAAATAACACAGCGTTTCACGATATTCACTAAGAAGAGTATCAGTGACAAACGGTAGAATTCTGATTCCTGTCCAAGGATAATCCAAAGGAGACTTTTTTTGGTCCATGATTTTACTGAGCAAGCAGAGAGAATCTGATTCCACCCCAAATCTAATCCAAGTGAGAATTACTTTGTGTCTCAAGATGCCACTCAGAAGGACCAAGCATGGAGAACAACGGTAGGAATCTAAAAAACCAAGACAAGGGAAAACAATACAATTTTGAATACCAATAAAGTTAACTAAGTGGTACATGCATGTACAATAAAAAACCGCCTGAAGTGAAAAAAAGGTTGCTATCCACTGAAATCAGCTGAAACCTTATTTATCTGTACTTTAAAGAGGCGTTGCCGAAGTAACACGGTCGTGCTTTTTTGATACGATAATTTCCTCGTGGTGCGTGGCTCGAAAGAGTTCAATATTTCACGCTTTTTTACTTCCTTTATTTGATTTAAAACAAAGCGAATTTTGACGAACTCGGATGAAAAATGGCCGAAATTCCGTAAAAACTGCCAGAAAATTATATTTTTGATATTACATAAATAAATATTTATATCTTTTTTCAACAAAATAGAAGAATTTGTGGTCTTTTTCATTTGGCACGAAAATGGCACATTCTTTCAGAAAATGTGGTGCGATAATCAGGAATTACCTACAATGAGTCGATAAGCTCATAATTAATTGAATTTTCATGTCTTATTATAATTCCAACTAAGAGAAAGTGTGAACTTTAAGGATCACGAAAAAAAAATATATTTACAGTAAAACCCGGATAAGTGCCTATCGCATAAGTGCTAAACCCGCATAAGTACCATTAATTTTTTTAGATCCAAAATTTTGATAATTTTTTCATATAAAACTCATCTAATAAGTACCTTTCGCTTAACTACCTTCCCCGCTTAACTGCCTTTTATTTGGTGTACTTTTATTGACATTTATCTGAAAAAAAATTCTTTTAAGAACACAAATCAGCAGAAAAAGGCAAAGGTTCTTTTCATCTAGCGCTTCCTTTTTAAAACGTTACCGATACTAGTCAGTTGATGTAATGCTTTTTTTTATTTTTTAAATAACATTAAACGTTTTTTTTGTTATAATTTTTTTATTTTTGTAAATATAGAGATAAGTGCTTATGCGCACTTAAGCGAGTTTTTCATAACTGCCCAACCCGCATAAGTACCTCTCAAAACAAGGTATTTATGGAGAGGCACTTACTATATATGGAATTATTTCTCTCTGCCCTATAGTATCTGCCCCACAACAGGGGCAAAATTGAAAATTATTGGCGCAAAATTTTAAACAGCCTGATGTTAAGGTATTAACATGATAATAGTTAACAATTTTCTAACTTTAAAACACTTTACTAAAATATTCTTAGTTTTAATCATTTTCTAACTATGTGGTATCATACTAAACCTATTTTTCTAGCTGAACACGCCTAAAACAGTGACAGTTCAACCCATTTTTGCAATTGTAGCTGCCAAAGTGACACTTGGATTTAGTATGATACTAAAAAGATAAAATAGGCATTTGCCGATTTTAACTTTAGTTAAATGTTAAAAAGATAATACGATACTAACTCGTTTAAAATTTGGAGTCTGTTTTTAACCTAGCATCATACTAAAAATGCTTTAACATCATACTAAATCGTCTAAAATTTTGTGCCATTATTTTTTTTTTTTTAGGTAGCAGTCAGTGGCTGTATTAGATTTCGGTAGGTAAAGCTTCAAAAATATTCAAATATTTTGTTACAAAAAATGTTACATGGTATGTTTTATGTACATACTCATACTTAGAATAACAGAACCCATCGTTTTTTTTAGAATAGAACAATACAAGGCTCCTGTCCCTGATTTTTTTAATGAATTTTCAAACACGCGTTCGCTTAAATTTTTTTTTTTTATAACGTACAATGCTATAAAGATCCATGAAGAGATTCTAAAATTAGAATTAATTTCATCGTTTCAGTTGCTAAAACCTTGTATGCATAATATGTTTATAAAATGCAACCAAAAATTCCATATTCATGTTCTGTTTTATTAAAATCCAGTTCTTGAAATATTAATTAAAAAAATAAATAAATAAACACATCTCCGATCATTTCCTATATTTTACCTTGAACCTGGCTTACGTTCGATTAACGACCGTCATTAAATAGAATGTCCTCTGATCTTCTTTCTCATATACCTACTTTATATCGTGTGGCCACCTGACACTGCGCCCTGACTCTTGCGTGTTTTCATGGTCAAGTCAGTGTTTAATTATCAATGTTAAGCCTCCCACCAACGTTTCTTGTCTCCACAGAAAAGAAGAAGATGATATCACTCCCATATGGGATCGTACATTAACTGGCTTAAACAACATAATTTACATCATTGGTTGGGCTCCATAGGAGAAATCTCAGGATACTAAAAAAACAAACCCAAAGGTGCACTGCGAGATAACAATAATAATAATAATAAAACGAGAAGGTTGTAAATACCAAAGTAGAATCAGGTGTCCGCCGCCGATCGCCGTGTCAGAACTTCCAATATTTCGAAATGACCCAACACTTTTAAAGTTGAAATCAATTTGAAGACACAATTTGAAATAAAAAGGTGACGATGTTTATGTTTTAATTTCTGTCTTCTTAATGGAAAAGTATTGGTTTCTGAGAATCAAACATGGTGAACAAAAAAATTTAATTTACAGGGTGTTCGGTATAGGGTGCACCTAAAAGTTAGATCGAGTAGGTTGGATTAAGACAAGAAAAAAATCGTATAGGAGGGGGGGGGGCTATTTCCCCCCTTTTAGGCGGGAGGGGAATTTTTCTAAAAAAATTAACTTAAAACAGAAAAAAATTATTAAAAAATAATGGCAGAACTCACAATGTCATTCTATAACTTTTTGGAAAGCCAGAAATCTCTTTTTAATACTAATTTTGAATTAAGTTGTGTTAGTGAATAGTTTATTAAAAATTATTTTTCAGACTCGAAAAAAAAAATTAACTGATTTTTTCGAAATTTTATGTAATTAAGTTAAGAAGCCCAGATTTGCTCCCCCAAATCTATCAAAAAATGAATATGTGACCCAACAAAGTGTGCCGATGGGAGTGACAATGAATAATGACATCGAAGACGACGATGCAACAATGTTCATCAATTGATCATCAAAATGTTCTTAAAAGATTATTTCGTTTTTCTGCCAAATGCATAATACGAAAGAATATAAAGTTACCAAAAAAGGGCATCTCATACAATTTTTTTACTGCACATTTTTTTTTTTTATATGGTGGATTCCAATATTTCGGCCTGCTCCCAGAGCTTTTGCTTTTTTTATGGGCTTTCAAGGACAAAAAAGCAGACTGTTTCAATGCGTGCGGTATCTCATTTTAAAAGTGCTGAGAGAATTATTGAAAAGCCCATAAAAAAGGAACCCGGCATTTTCAGGAGAAAATTTGTATGAGATGCGACTTCTTGGTAAGTTTATATTCTTTGATAATACCTACGTATTACAACATATTACAACAAATATATTTTAAAAATAAAATCATCTTAAACTATAAGAATTGATTATGATTTGTGATGGAAATTTCTTATTTTTGTATTCTTTTTTTTCCTTTTTTTCTGTTTCCGATATCCCGCGAAATCTCCAAATTTGGCGGGTTTGTCCTTTTTTTTTCAGATAAAAAAATATCAGCATTAAGCATACCCAATGCATATAAGCGATATAGGTACCTATTATAGAGCAAGTTATGGATTCTTGCAAAAAATCGAACTCGAGATGATCAAACTTGAAATTACTATGATAGAAAATACGAAAGAAGTGGGTCCCGCAATTCCGTCGGTCTGTCTGTATTTCTGTGTGTCTGTGCACGGCCTACAGCCTTAACCAATAAAGCCATTTTCTTCAAATTTGGAGCATAAGATTTTTGGTTGGGAAAAAATGTTTTTTTTTTAGCTCAAAAAATATCGATACTTGCCATACAACCGTTATGAAAAAATTTATTTATCTCAAAAACGGCTCTAACGATTTTTTCTAAAGTTTTTTTGCGTCTACTAGTAGTTGTATAGCCTAAATTTACCAAAAACCGTTATAAACACGTTGGCTGCCATGTGAGCCACCGGTGGTACACATTTCTTTTTAACATGAGAATGCGCGTACCATCGGTGGTTCACATGACTTGTTTGTTTGTATGGACGATAGTTTTTCGGTCTGCTGATTAAAGCAAATTTTTCCTTCAGTGGCACTTAGGTAAATGCTTATTCTTTTCATATAGGTTATGTAAAAAAAAACTAAATTTTAGTTTTTTTTTTTTGTTGATGGTATTAATTTGGTATTGATTTTCAAAAATTTGGTTTTTTATATTTCACTTTGCTTGAAGCATATTTACAAAATCCAAGGTAAATAATTAAAATAAAGCACTAATATAAACATTTTTGGAAAAAATAAAAAAATAATAATATAAAACTAATGTTTTTTGAGGAAACAATCCACGCATAATGCCTCACAATTGTCACAAACTGTGGACACCCTTTTAGGTTTTTTTTGAGCTGAAACTCTGCCTTCGGTTATTTGAATATTGTTGTGGCAACTAGAACACCGTTTTCGAGATTTTTGATTTGCTTTGTCTCGTGTATCGAACTTTTTTATAAAATGTTTGACTTTCATGTTAGACGAAGTTGACGGCTCTACTTCCAGTTCGCAAAGATATTCGCAGATTGATTGCCTGAACTCAAGAATTTTTGCATTTTTATAAAACTGTTTGTATACCTATTACTAATGCATTTACAACGGATGTGCCTACTAAGAAGGAATTCAAATGCGATTTTGTGGTACAATGTTTTCGTTTTTCGTAATGGCGTGAAATAGCACGCCACTTGATCCGCAATGTCTTTTCCTTGCTTACCTTTATTATATTCTATTATCATTTTCAACTTTTTTTTCATCGTTGTTCCGATTCCTCTTTCCTGTAGAAACAACATCTAAGTTATGCTTCGTTCCAAGCATGAGCTGAGCACGTCACGTTAGTCTTTCCACTTTGCAATAACTATTTCCGAGTTTTCCCGTCCAATAATTTAATTTTTTTTTAGTTTTTTACTCGTAACGTCCTTTGGATTTCCAGATCTGTTTTTTTTCAGAGTTCCAACTAAATGTGTTTTACGATCTGTTAGAAGTTTGGAAAGTGATACAGTCGTATTAAAGTTATCTGTTGTCATTGTCCTGTCTTTTCGCAAATACCTATCAGCAAGGTCTAATACAATTTGAGTGCAGTGTGAAGTGCTTTCAGTAGGTATTCCTCTCTGATTAAAATTATCACATTTTCCAGCATAAATCGACCGAGTATATATAAATCCATTAGTGTCAACAAGTTTGTACAATTTTACACCATATTTGTGAGATTTTCCAGTGTTATACTGGCGGAACAGTAGCCTTCCTCGCCAGGGTATCATACTATGATTAACTGCCAGGATCTCACCAGGAATTTGAGCACACACGAAATTTTTTCGAGTATTTCAAGTAGATGATTTACTTTGCCCAAGCAATTACCTTCAATTGTCGTGTTGTCAGTGAAGTGAATAAATTTTAATAGCATTTGAAACCGATTACGTTTACCGATAGAAACTTCTTTATCTCTGGTTCATTTGTATTGTCCCATTTTCTTAGTCGAGATCTTCGAGTTACTGTAGATTTTGCACAGAATTGATTTGCATTCAATTTAGTTTGGAACACGTCAAAGGCTTCTTTATCGATTCGGTTTTGTACACCAAACTGCGAATAATCGATTCTTCAGGACGGTTTTGGAGAAGTGAAAATCGCGTACTGGCGTGAAACGTTGCTGGAAAGGAGCACTGATTTTGAAAATGAAATTTGATGATAAACGAACTTTGTTTTCAAACACCATATTCTTCCATGGCGAGTTTTCCATATTACAGAACAGTTTACAACAAATTTGAAAGAAATATCTATGGCTTAACAATATGGGCGCTATAAGATAACATATTTTGAGCATCCCTACCGATATGCCCCTTTGTTTTTTTACTTCCAGAAACTGGCAATTTCTACCAATTTTAGTCTAATTTTCTGTTCTGTAAAAGTTAATATAAAAAAAAAAAGTCATAACACTCGTTTAAATTGGCGGTTTTGGAAAGTAAGCGAACAGACCTATTAAAACCTGTGTGCAAAGTGTGGAGTCTCAGTTCTAGCACTCAAGTTCTACGCGCAAGTTCTCACGACCCACCTTTGTCTTTGCCTCTGATTTTTATTTACGGTTGCAGGCGAACAATATTTTTAAATATCTTAACCAGTTCCGCCGCAATGCATTAAAAATTCACCCAAAAGCCTCCCCTAAGTCTCTCTTTGTGATAAACGAAAGATCTTAATTTGTTTGTGATCGACCGAAATAAAATTCAACTTAATTTGAATAATCTAACCTAAACCAGTTGGCTTAGTCAACAACACTCAATACAGCTACAGCTATATGCCAGAAGCAGAAGTGATGCGTATAGAGTTCGCTGCGCGTCATCATTTCATCTATAGAAGCAGAACGGTAAGGTGTTTAAGATACCCGAGTGTTATGACTTTTAGTGACAAACCTATTAATTGATTTCTTCATCTCTTTTACTTTTTATCGCCGCACTGGCCGCGACGCGACGACTACGGGGTGGTCCTAATCCAAACATGTTCACAAAAATAAAAACATATAACGCCCGCTTAACCGGCCCGACCATATAGCCGAGGCAATAAAATACCCAGCAGGATGATAATGAATGGCTGTGGATGATGGTTTATTGTGTTTGGCGTTTGGCCCAGCCTTAGTCTCAGCCTCAGTAAAAAGCCAGTGTGGGAAAACAAGATCCTTGCGACTGACTGCCTTCGCGATCGGTTGGTCTTGCGATTGGTATGTTTGTATGAATGTCTTGAATTGGCTTTAATGCCAATGTAATTTCCAGGTCAGGTTTTTTGTTGGCGCAGAGATTCGACAAGTGTACCTTTGGCATAGCATGACAAGTGAAACGCATGAGTGAGTTCGCTTGTGTGTGTGTTCGATGTGTGTCTGGCTAGAAGTGCGTGTCCAGTCCATGGCAGGATCACATCGGAAAGGAAAGGAACTCCTATGGTGAAAAATTTCGCCTAGCTAATGTGCAAATTCATGAGACGAATGAATGGTTTATGGGTCTAATTGTCTCGTTGGGCGGTAGTAATTGATGGACATTAGGAGAAGAAATTGTGTGTTGTAATGTTGTGTATCTTTGAGAAAAACGGCACGCGCACTGCAGCGGCGATACGAAGAAGAGGAGGAATCGCGTAGCCAATTGGTGTGGTCAAGTGGACCATGGACGACAACACATATGGATAGGTGATGACTTAATTGAATTCCTTTCCAGTACGCAGATACTTTATTGACTGGATTTGTTGATTTTAGGGCGTGGAAGCGGTCGGTGTTTGTAGGAATTATATATACATAAGTACATGTGGAAAGGCGAATGTGGGTTGTATATTTTGAGTAACGTAATGTGATTTCAGACGTAGGACATGAACATTACATAATTGAGTGTAGTGTCTTCAAATAGGTAAGTGGTTATAGTGAGGTTTTCGATTACTGTTAGAAGATTGTTTGTCATTTAGATGTAGTTTTAGTCCCGATGTTCTTAAATTAACCTTCAAAGAAAGACGTAGGATCACCTTTTTTTATAAATGGGGCGTATATAGAGTTGACAGTTCAGATTTGGGTATTCTTACTTCTACCCATACTTGGTTAATGATTGATGAAGAGCTTCGCTGGCAAGCCATAAAAATCACTAAGCTGCTTCTGGAATCGCTGCTCGTTTAGAAGAATTTTCTATTCACTGTGCTTTGGATTCAAAGAACCTACATTATTAAAACCAGAAGCCAGTTTCCTGATTTTTATTATAAATTCTTAAGGTCTTAAATTTTATAAACATTGTTCGATACAAAATTAGCATTTCTTGACACAATCCGGAAAAACAAAAGAGATGTGCTGAACTCTTTTGTAGTGAAAGAGTTACTGGATGACCATACTGAGTCCGTTAAAGTTAATAATAGAATACAGTATCGTCCAGTCCACTCATCAATCTTTGAATTTTCTAGAACAAGCGCAATAGATATTTTCCAAAGGTGAATAAACCAAGTAGCTTTGCTATACCGGCGCAACTCAGCAACTCTGAAAGAGCTACTGCCGGATAATCGACTTACTGCCTGAACAGAATAGAATGGTGGAACTGGATACGCAGACGGAACTGGAAGAGCTGTCAAAAACGGTGCCGTGAACTAAGTCCCCAGGAACTAAGTCCACCGAAGCTGTTAGTTCCCAATAGGCGGGAACAGAAACCACTATTTGAAAGTGGTTTTTATTCCCAATCAAGGTGAGAACGAAGTCCAATTTCTAATGGGAATTTTATACACATTTGAAAATACGAATAGAGAAATTATTATAGTGAGGTATGTATGGGGGGGCATGCTGCCCCCCTACAACCCCACTGCTTGGCCCACTATAGGATTTTGGGTTGGTGCGAGGTTGGGCGTATGCAAAGTTGAATAAATTCAAAGTTTCTTTAAATCCAGATTCTATAAATGCAAACGAAACTTTGCATACACCCAACCTCGCACCTACCCCAAATCCTATATTGGGCCAAGCAGGGGGGTTGTAGGGGTGCAGCATGCCCCCCCATACATACTTTACTGTTTATACTCCATAATGCTGGGTGCGTGGGATCTTTGCTAAACTAAGTGTTTCACACACACCTACAAAAACTCTTTGTATCTACAGGCATTTTTCCCCACACCTTTGTTTAGTTCATCTTTGCAAGTGGATTAGCGAAGACATAGTTTTTTTGTGTTCTCTTTTCCTGAATAAAATATTGCTCTTTTTCGTGTATATGGTTTTTTTGTAGTGGAATAAAATATGTATGTAAATTCGTATTTATATAAATGACGAAAATCCGTTTTGGTTTCGGTTTTCGCTGAGTATGGTGAACTCTTACTCTCACATATTACATGCGCAAGTGGGTCAGTGGTGATTCTAATTTCCATACTAATTTGAGCCGACAAATGCAGTTTTGCGGATCCGTACGCGAAGTCCTCCATACGTTGTTGACTACGTGTGCGGATCCAAAACGGATTCTCTTGCTTAAAGGGGCGGCTTCGGTTCCGCCTCCTTTCTGTTCAGGCAGTTAAACAGCACCAAAGGTAAAGGAAGAGACGATGAATTGCACTAGAGTAAATGCTTTTCATTTATTCGTCAAACGCACTGATGGCTGGCAACAGACCCATTAAAAAAAATTTTAAAATAATCAGTGAAGCAGGTTTTTGTAGATAAGCTAGCAAAATATTTATAAAGTATGGAAAATAAAGCCTAAACTTTAAAATATAACACTTTTCTAAAGATTATCTATAGATTAATGAAAATTCAAGATTTTTAATTAATCCAATTAAGAACCAAAACTAAACTTTATTGCTAAAAGGGTTTTTGTAAAAATTCTAACCAATTACCATTTACTTTCAAAAAATTATGATATTTACACATGCGAAGGTATTTAGCTAACAGCGCAAAGTTCTAATTTGCATAAGGCCCATAGGAATACCTTTGCATGTCAACAACTGAACTAACTATGTTTTGTGATAAAAATAGCCTCAACAGACCAGCACACCATTTTTGGAGAAACCTTCAGACAATTGAACAAAAGTTAACTCTGGTGCCCGCGGACCATAGTTTTTGCTTAGCCATATCTCTATCAGCTATATCTGCAGCCGCAGCAGTGAATTACTTGAATCAAATTTATAAACAAAATCTATAAAAGAGCTAGCCTTAATGAAAACTTGCAAAGCTATTTAAAACAAAACCAAAATATTCCCGTCTATACGATGTATTGTCAGTATTGTTTCTCATTTGAAGTTCAAAAACCCGAAAGATACTTAATTCATATAAATAAATAAAAAATAAATAAAACAATCTCAACGTGTAGGTGCTGCAGTCTACTTCAACAAAATGCATGACTCATAGCCCGCCAGACGTCGATTAAGCCAACAACAAGTATAGACATTTGGCTTTTAGCGTCGACAACGACAACGACAACAAACGACGAGCTTCGCTTGCGATGCGATTTGAAATATGCACAAGTCACTGCAACGGAAAAAATAGATAGATTCGAATAGATATTGAATACGAATATGTTGCAAATATACAAGAAAAACCTATCTAAGACCCCTTTGGGGCGATTGATGGCTATGACGTTGCCACCACCATCGGTAACACTCTCTCTCTTTTCTTAAGTGACTTGCGCAGGGTCCAGATATATAGGTACGAGTCTTGCGGGGCTAAGGAAAGTCTAGCGCAGACAGCTTTTACAGCAACGACAACGACGACGAAAAATAAGGTGCAGTCAGTCAGTCATCCAGACGCAATTAATATAACAGCCGCATGTTGCACAGGTTATAGACTATTAGACACAGACGACCAACAAAAACAAAACACAAAACAACGCGACGAGACACAGTTTTCTAGGCTTCCATTGAGTTCCTATGTCAATCATATGGGCCAGAACCGCACTTGGAGTGGAAAGTGGCAGAGAGTATATTGTACCCGATTAACTGCCAAATTTATTAGATCTATCCCGTCGCCAATTGTCTGACAGTTTTGTTCCATTTAAGGAAATAAGGAAAACACCACCCCGAGACAAGAAAAAAGGACGGGTCAAACGAAAGCGGCTGTCTACTTGACCTCGTGCGCATTGAATGTTCTTCAATCATTTCATTTCTGTTTTTTACTCGTGGCTGATGGCTCGCGAGAGTTATCCCCCACGGCATCTTATCTTCGCGTAAAATGTATCTTCCTGGTACCTATATAGCTGAGCTGGGGATGTTGTTGATGCATCAGACTTAAATGGAACCTAATGCCCCTTTGGACGCGGACTCTATTTTCACGCACTCACGACTTATTTGCTGTTTCGGCTCAGCTTCGTTGTTGTCGTCAACGATGACTTCTCGACCATCGACATGGCAGCTTCTTTAGGGATTTTTTGCTCCGCCATTGATCTGCATATGGGAGCATGTCAAAGCTGGAAGCTGCTAGATAGACACACACATATAGCAGCGAGTAGCCTGGTTAATGTTAGGGATCACACAGTTCGGCGCGGAATCGTTTTCCAAAAAGAAGTGTGATCAGTGTGGCAACTGCATCAGCAGACTCTTGCCACTGAGGCATATGTCGTGATGTTGATCATCGGAGGGATCATCTTGGACCAAATTTAGGAGAGGTTTTTTTTCGACCACTAATTGAGCTTCCTATATAGCTACGACAGTGAGGAGTTGGTATAGGTTTGTTGAGATTGAACATTATAAGATTGAGAGTAAAGACTAAAGAAGTCGATCCATTTGTTGTTGTTTATTTACCGAACTATAACACTAAGTACACCACTTCGGTGACCAGATGACATTTACGATATTTAGATTGTGAAAACAGATCAAGTGGCTAACTAAACCTACCTACTTTTTTGCAAAAGGACAGTGTCAAAGTGAGCTAAATGGGGTTGGTTGCATGCTGCTTAGAAATAAGGAGAACTGTGTGGAAAATCTATTCATGAGGGAAGTCATTGGTATTGGTGTATTCAAGGCAATTTTTTTTTTTTTTCACCAAATATTGGGTATTTAAAGATTCTATGGTTTGTATATTCATATAAGCTTAAAGCTAAATTTATATAAATCAAATTAAATGACTAATATAAGAAAGTAAATTACAGTCTGGGGTAGCAGACGTCACTAGATCACAGTCTAACACACATCAAACCATGGGACTTCACTTCCACTTCTTTCGAAAGAGAGACTTTTTAATAATTCTTGATTGGTAGGTACTATTCCTAATATGGAGGGATTTTCTTGTGATTCAAGGTTCAAGATTTCTTTATTGAATACTTAATACTTACAATTTGCTCAATTTAAACCAAAAGATATATACGATGGCGCGTGACTAAACTGAAGCTTAATGCCGGATTTACACGAGTGACAAAATGTCATTTAATTTGTCATTTTATACCAATAAATTGTCATAATCCGGTTTTATGACAGTAATCCGGTTTTATGACAGTTAATTGGTATAAAATGACCAATTTAATGACATTTTGTCACTCGTGTAAATCCGGCATAAGACCTATTGGATTAATGAATATCGGTCCTATCAAAAGCCAAATTTCATTTTTTAAGTATCAAAACAGAAGTTTACTACACGGAGAGAATAAAAAAATCACTGATTATAAATTTCTATGGATCGATCAATTCACAAACTTCACTTTTCTTTTAATTGCTGCTTATTTTTCTTGTATTCATAACGCAAAGTTTTGATTTAATCTCAAGACGCTATAATTTACAAAATTTGTGATTTGGTGAATTAATAAAACAATTTGCATTACACAATTTTATAATAAATAGTAAATTATAAACATTTGGAAGCAAATTTATTACTAATAGTTTAAATTTTGCTTTTAAATATTGAAATTATTTTTAATTCCATTTTTAATTTGTAATTTAGGATTTTTTTTTTTGCTGATTTATCACAACCGAGTGATGAAATCTGTAACTTAAGTAGCAATATTGTAATTACAAAAAAAAATTGAATCACCATAACAGAGAGATCAAATCTATATAACTAAAACCGTAATTCATTAGTTTACACTTTCCATTTGCAATTAACAAAAAAAATATGGTAATTCATCACAACAGAAATATCAAAATCAATAACCAGAATTGTAATTCCTAAGTTGATACTTTCAATTTGCAATTCAGAATAAATATGTATGAATAACAAGATCAAATGTATAACTGATATTAATTCGCGAGGAATTCGAGAATTGTAATTTACAAAAGTTTATTCCTGCTTTATCAATATTAAATCATTAAAATTTTTGCAGTTTTGCTAACTGAAAAACACGTATCTTACATTTGTAGTTTATCTTTAAATCTTTGCCATGTTTTTATTTTATTAACTAAAAAGCTTATATCGCGTTTTTTGAGTTAAACATTCAAAGTATAAACTTCTTGTTAAAACTAATTCTTGTTGTCATTATATTTTGTATATACTGCAACAATATACATGCTACAATAGCTAGCATGACCCTGTTTAGATTGGGAAAATTGATTGCGGACTGGTGAGGGTCTTCATGTTTGGATTATAAACTTTAAGGAGCCTTAAAATACATTGATACAACAAGAATTTCGAAATTTCGGGCACTGAAACATAACAACAAATGATACTCATTACTTCGGTTTTTATGTTTTCTTCGCGCTTCACGAAATCCTTCACCCCGCACTTCACTTTCCCATAAACTGCCGTGATACCACGGCTTCAATCTTCGTAATCTAAACAGGGTCCATAGCAATGGCAACTAATTTAGTATGTTACGGGAACAAATTGTTTGTGAGTGCTGCGTTTCACTGCGTCCAACAACGAAAAAAAAAATTATAAAACTAGGCCAATGCCACACAAGCGTCCAAATGGACGAACTTCCTTTTGAAAGCGCGTCCAGTATAAAACTCTCTTGATGTCACACGAACTTCTTTTTGAACGCTCGTGTGTTAAAGTAGACAAAAAGACAAAATGATTAATACAACAAAAAGGAAAAAAAAAAAAAAAATTGTTCTCAAATTCCATGAGTTTCAATTTGCATACAAGAGTTTGTAAATTGCCGCGCCTTTAACTGAAAAACAAGGGTTGCAATTTACCACTTATATTTTTAGGATTTTGAAAATTGAGTTATAATTTACAACAAAACAGTGATACCCAGTCAATAAACTTCTTTTGAAATTTACAATCAACAAAAACATGAAGTTGATACAAATTGATATCAAATTGCGATTTTCTGATAGCAATATTTTTTTTCCTCGATCGAATTATTGATACTTAAAAGTGTCATTCATGATTTTTGAGTATCAAAATATCTTCATCTCGCTTACTTTGTAAAACTGCTAGGGTGAGAATCTGTAAAATTTGTCCGTGATTTGCAGCCGATTTTACTTGATCTGCTCTAAGAATTCTTTCCGTGATAAATTATTTGACTTCAAATATTGGAATATTTAACCAGTGTGATGCTTTTTTACTAAGGCTGAGGTAAGCTCGTCGGTGTCCAGGGTCTTCCCGAAGAAAGCAAGTAAAACTCGGGTTAAGAAAGTAGAACTCTGACCAATTACCAGTTTTATCAATAAATCTTTATTTAACAAGAAGAGGGTTTACAATCTTACAATTCATTTTAAACTTAAATTAGATAACATAGTATTTCATATACGGCAAAGCTTTTTATAAAGAGCTACAGGAGTAGGCTCGGCCCACGATATACACTTAGAAGAAGCGTATCAGGGAATAAACGGTAGGAATCTGATTCCAGCCCAAGGCTAACCCAAGGGAAAATTACTTTAGCCCACAGTCTCACTCTGAAGGAGTAAGCAGGGAGAACAACGGTAGGAATCTGATTCCAGCCCAAGGCTAACCCAAGGGAAAATTACTTGGCCCACGGTCTCACTCTGAAGGAGCAAGCAGGGAGAACAACGGTAGGAATCTGATTCCAGCCCAAGGCTAACCCAAGGGAAAATTACTTGGCCCACGGTCTCACTCTGAAGGAGCAAGCAGGGAGAACAACGGTAGGAATCTGATTCCAGCCCAGGGCTAATCCGAGGGAAAATAAACTACGGAGAATTTTAGTTCCAAAAAGATTATCTCTAAATGATACACGAATGTATCAAGAAAAGTAACCTGAGGCGACCAAAAGTTGCTATAAACTGATATTCGCCGGAAACTTATGCCTCAGTAATTCCAATTCGTAAATTAGGAACTACAACGAGTCAAAATAAGCTTCCACTTATTCGGTTTTTCCTACGTCCTCTTGTCATATTTCGTGGCAAGAGGAAGTGTGAATTTTAAAAGTCACAAACGAAATATTTTTCTTCTGCATGATGACGTTATACTTTTTTATATTCATTAGCAGTGGTGTGCACTTGCGCGATGCTCTGCTGTTGATGATGATGATTCAGTGGGTGGTGGGTGGCTGGTGTTTGTTGTTGCGGTATTGATGATCGGTCGGTATTATGTAGGTTGGATGGTAGTAGGGTGCTGGTGTTTGGTGTTTTTTTGCTTACGTAGGGTGCTGGTTCACTGTGAATAATTTCGGTTGGCGGTGAGTTGCTTTATAATATTCTGGTAGGTGAGGGCGAAAGTGTAACGCTTCGTTACACCAGAAAAATTACAATTAATCATGTCGATTATGAAATCCGCAACAGTGGATCCGCAGTGATTCGCTGTACATTGTTCTCTTTTCTTTCCACGTAAAATCGATGAAGAGAAAAGAGAGCCCTACACTGCGATTCACTTCGGATTCCATAATCGGCGAATGTCTTAAAATTCAATTAAACTCACTATTAAATAGACAACAGTTATAAAATGACTATAAATACGGCGCAATATATTTAAAGCAAACGATTACATTGATTTTATTAATAACTTACTTTTAACATTGTGTTATTTATGCTTAAATTACATTTAATTGTAATTATGCGTTTTTTTTTTTTTTTATTTTAAATCTATTGGAAGCTTCTTGTCTCGTATTGTTCCGATCCGATTGTAGTTAAAGTCAATAATTGGAGGGGGTAAGATTTTTAGCCACGGAAGTGGGCTGGCCCATGGCCAGCGTTGTTCTCTTCGTCGTTGATTGGCATAAGATCCTCGTCCCGAAGTTCAATTGCTATAAAGTAACGCTGGTCAGGATGTCTTGGCTGTTTCATAAATCTACCGATTAGAGTGTTCGGATGTTTGATCACATTCTGCAGTCATCTTCGGCTGGACTGGATGAGCCACAAGATTTCCTCTCCAAAACTGCCAGCTTTTCAATATGAAGTTTGAAATGTTGTCTGGTCCCGTTGACTTCCCTTGATGGCTTCTATGAACGAATTTTTTAAGGATCGGATTTTCTTGTGCTTGGCTTAATCTGAGTGTGAACAATAATTTCACAGAAAATCTTCTATTAATATTTCAAAGCACTTCAGCTATGGCTGGTGATGTATAAAAAGGGATGTAGGGAATATAGACCGGAATTTGTTTGGGAATTATAAGAAACGATATTTTCTTTTCTAGATTCATCGGTAGAAGTAATTTAGGATTTCTTTGAATTTTGGCGGTAGAAAAGAATTTTGGGTTAAACCTATTGGCTTTTAGGTTAAACCTATTTGCGTTTGGGTTAACCCTATTAGCTATTTGGTTAATTCAATGTGCGAATGTATTCAAAAAATCCACAGGGACTTGCAAATTTTTTGTAGTAGACACAAAAATATTGGATCTATGGCAATATTTTTGTAACCCATAATTTTCTTGCAAGCCAAAAAGTACTCCCCTCGATCCCCGATCTCACCAGGAAAACCAAAACCAGGTTAGATACTTTCCACAATGTCAATTGAGTCAAAGTTATAAAATCTCGATGAATCAATCGACAACAATGCAGCATTGGATTTAAAGTTTTTATATGATTTATTTATTTTCTTGTATTTTTATTATATTTTTCCATTCAAAACAAAAGCACTGATCGATCACGACTTCCCTGCACACATTGTTATTAAAGATGCATTTATTCCACCCACAACAGTTGTGATATACTATTTATATACATATTTCAACGACGACGACGAGAGGGTTTCTCCAATCCTTTCAGGTTGTCAGCCTTAAATCACACTTGCAGACTTCGTCGAACATCGATCGTCGATTTTAATCCCGCGCTCTCAGTTAATTGCAAGTCTTGGTAGATCACGACGAAGCGACGACGCGACGTATCGAAAAGGTAAAACAAAAAACAATCATTCGTATATCATTTATAAAAGCAACTCAAAAGATGACATCTGCGAGTTCCCGAGATTTCCGCAGAAGTCAGTCACTAAAAGAGTATACCAACTTCTGGCCTGGCCTGGCCTGGCCTACCTGTTGCCACATGGGCAGAAGGCATCTCATAGCAGTGGCTGGCGCGGTGGTGGTGTGATCCTTTTCCAATTGAGAACTTTCTGCATTTTTAGTTTGGTTTTATTGTAGAGCAACTTTATCCTCTCAATTGGATCTTGGCTCCCCAGGAGTTGCTATAGATTGAGACTTTGTCAAGTGCATGGAATACCATCCAGGTCAACATGGATGGCCAATGATTGATTTTCCTCTGATGCTCGAGATCGGCTATGGACCATAAAAGTCAGGGTTTCTTCGCTCTGACCGCATAGATATTTTGTGCCAAAGTGTGGACGTCTTCGTAGTAGGGGTTATTCGTCGTGCCTAAATATACAATCATATCACCATTATTGGCAGAGAAGCATCTCTTTGTCTGCCCACAACTAAAACGGTAAATTATATGCGGCCGAAAGTCATAGCTGGGACTTGAGAGTGAAGTATATTTGCATGGTTGGGCTAATCTCTGGACACAAGGTGGTGGATAATACCTTTTTTTCAGCATTCAAATAGTGTATATAGATACCATCAAGGTAAGGTGCAATGCCAGGCTCTATGTGGCTTAGTAAAAATTGATGAATGGATAAGAATGGCTTCGGCAGCTGGTGTATTTTTGGTATAATGACCATGACCAGCTGAAAGTGGCTTAATGGTATTCGAGATGAAAATAACATTGATGCTGATTTTGGAAAAAACTGTAAAGTACAATCTTGATATGGGGAAGTTAGGTTCATTAGAACTCGTTTAGGAAATTTAAAATAGTTTTCGTTTTCTTGCTACAAAACTTAGTATCCAGCAACTCAACATTAAGTAGGTTGAAAAGAAATAACTACTCTGGTTAGTATAAATTGTCAATCCAGGGCTTATTGGATTGTTTTTTTCAAAGCATTAGTACATAAAGCACTTGCACTGTGAACAATGTCTAATTCTAAACTTGTTTGGCATTAAAACAAGACTGATTAAGAATTTGCTCTATTTGCTGCCTTAAATGGAATCCAAAATCCTTAGTTCCAGCTGTTTGCATTAAAAAAAAATTGTAATACAAGAAAAAAATGTTTTTCTCCAAAAATAAAATTTTGGATTAAAAAAAAATTCGCAGCGTAGGTACTAGGCCGTTTTATTTTTTTTTATTTCTTAATTAGTTTTTGAAAAATTAATTTTGTATAGGGCATTGGTTTCATGTAAAAAAAGTTTAGTTTAGTTAGAATCTAAATTGACACTACGATTATTGAAAAGTGGGTTTCGCCATACCGTCCGTCCGTGCGTCGGTCTGTCCGTCCGTGCATCCGTGCATCTATGCATTCACGCATCCGTGCATTCGTGCATCCGTGCTCGTCCTATTATACCTAACAATATTTGGATCAAATGCAAGCTTTATAGAACAACTATAGAAGTAATTACAAGCCATACAGACAAATTTGAAGCATTATAGATACTTATATTAAAACAACCTATTTCCGTCTCATTTATACCTTGGTATATATTTTTTAATGTTTTCTGTGAAAACTTGTATTTAATAGAAAGGTATCTCTCATTTTATTAAATTTTAAATTTATTATATTTAAATTTATTCGTTCATTGATAACTTCACTGAATTATTTAACATTTATCTAACACCCGGATTTTCGATTAACGTACTCCATTCAGAATTTCTCTAAACTTCTTTGTTCTAACGTGATGATAAGGCTATTTTGCTTGACAAAGCTTTTAATGCCTCTTAAAATACTGTACCTGTTCAGTATATCCAAATTATATATATGCGGCATTATTTAAATTTAACGACCATAACTAAATGTTCAAAAACATTTTTATTAATTTTTCTCTCTCATTTTACGATAAAATGTCAATTTAAATTTGCCATAAATTTTCCCTCCGGACAAAAAAAAAAAAACAGATTCAAAAAGATTTTATTCGCTTGTGTGAATAAAATTTAGATTTAAATCTAATTAACAATAGATTTTCGACACACATTGTCACCACACCAAACTTAACAACAAAAACAAAACAATATACATGCCGTATCTCATGACACAAAGTCGAATACAATGTTTAACAGTGTGTCGTCGTTTGTCGATCGTCGAGCGGCGGCATCATCTAAAGAAATCAAAATTCCAAAACCTATTTATACGAGAAATACAATAAATTAGAACAAACTATATGCTTCCAATTAATTAGAAATCCCAATAAACTCAAGCGATTAGCAGATTATTACTACCAACAGGTTACGCCATAATTCATGGGAAAAAACAACGTTGGCCCCCAAACTCTCTGTTCGGCGCCCATCAAGGCACAGATATTTACAGTCATTAGATTAGTCGCGGGCTTTTAGTGAAGAGCTGGAGGCCCACTTTAAAGCCTGGACGCCGCCGCTGCTGGTGGTCGACGAGACGAGTTAGCAGCTTCTCACTCGGATTTTCGAATGTGTCAAAAACATACTTTCCAAACCCGCGTAATCTAGATAAAGTGAGCTGCAAAACAAAGAGCCAAATTGTGCCTTGGAACAAAGACCGCATATGTGCGCACATCTGGAATAAATTCCCATGGGTTGCCTATACCTCGCTCCAATCGATCTCTTCGATCCATCTCAATCTTTGGGCCTTCAAATGTGTCTTATCAGAGTACAAGATCAGCTTTAATCGGCCATTAAATTTGAATAATTTGCCGCCGCCACTAACCGCCCCAGTGACCACCACCACGGGCATCATATTATCAGGAAACTGGTTTAGCTTCTTGTTTGGCGAATGTGTATCTCGCTGCCAAATCAAGATCGAATCCGGCAGCTACTCGCATGATGTGTGTATCGAAGGAGCGTATGTCCAGCTAACCGTTTAGTTCGTCAATCTTAAACGATCCGCCCTGTCACCGATTAAGACATGCCATCACCATCCACTATACTCCAACACACCGTATAATTGGCAATCAATGAGATGAGATGACGCTACTAGTGGCGATGATGATGATGATGTTGATGGTGGTGACGACGATGTGGCAATGAGGTGATGATGACCAGAGTTCCCATTTTTAAAAAAAAAGGCGATCCTAAGAGGTTATATGTACAAAATAATAAAGAGGTGTTTAAAAGCTGGGTTTGTATTAGCTTTTTTTATTTCCCTTGAAATCTGATTGGATTTGCATTCTAAAATATGTACATACATGTATTACAAAGGCAACAGAAGATCCAACTTTGCTCTTTTGAACACACACCCTTAGTTGGAGCTATATTAACAATATGGGCAGAATGGGCGTCAAAATTTTACGGGTGGCATTTATTATTTAGCAATTTGCGAACTTTGTATGAATTTAATAAAAAAAAAAAACATAAAAAAAAAGCATCGAAAATTTGGCTCGACAAAATTAATATTGGCCCAACAAATTAAACACCTACTGATGAATAGCAAAATATTAAGCGATAAACCATTCAATTTTAAGAATCGTATACCCCTTTTTGAGGGGTTGCTTCGTTAATTTGATGCCAATTTAGCAAATCAGCAAAAAAAAAAAAAACGTAGGCAACACCGCAAGACAAAACTAAAATTGTCACAACTAACTCACAACTAATTAACAGCAAATTATAAAGCAGTAAAAGATTCACAATGAGAAGTTCAAGTTTGTATCCCTTTTACAGATGCTGCATTGCTAAGTTCACAACGAGTAAGGAAGAAAAAAACAGAAAACATGGAACGACAAATTAGATATTATCAACACTTATTATTTTTTTATATGTACCTACAAAATGATATACTTACTAAACAAGATGCACACGAAAAATTCCTGTAATTAAAAAAGGGGTGCACTCGGGCGTATACGCACTATTTTTATTTTATCGAATATTTAATAAAATTTACTTCAATTTCGGTTTTGCATGATATGCTCGGTTATATCGATTTAACAGGCTAATTCGATGAATAGTTTTTCTCGATTTGGCAGAAATAATGGGTGCGGTACAGATTCCGCGGGTTAACGATAATTTAATTTATTTAGTTTTTCTTTTAAAATAAGTGACCAATAATTTTTTTTTCAAGCAGCAAACTATACCTTTCCACAGCCCCTGGTGCAAACAGGATTTCTATCCTCTTCATATACACGATAACTCTGTCCTCTATTAACAGGCTTAACCACAATCTGATTACCTAATTGCAACTCAAGTACAAGCAGGAACATGCGAACAATGAAGGTTATGTCAAAGGTTTGACGAAATCCTGATGAGGGGAGGAGGATGGCGGAATTGAAATAGCCCAGGCTACCAGAAAACCATTATATATGCCACTACCATACGTACTTTTTTCCAAAAAATATTTTTGCTTGCTCTAGAACAAGTATTGGGACATAAATGCGTGCGTCTGTGCACCCACTGTAATTTGAGCTGGAGCCTAAACGGTTGGATCGATTTACATCAAATGTGGCAAGGTACCTAAAGAACATTTTATGTGAGATGCTAGACATAAAATTTGAATTTTTTTATTTAAGTCGTCTGACTCTTTCGATTTTAATAAATCTTCGTACCTGTATTTACCACAGTTGTTGTAAGAAAAACGCATTTAAGATTTATGCTGTTTTTTTAAGAAAATTGCCTAATTTCCGAGTTATTCGTAGATATCTTCTAAATGGGTAAACCGATATTGATATAATTTTTCAATCGCGTGCTTCTTCGTTTAAAAATTTTGAAAATATTATTTAAAAAAAAAAAAATATTTTTTTTAATACTTTTGACTTTTTTTTTATGTTGATAAGCAAAATATTATCCACCATCAAATTACAACAACTCAAAGAAGCAACACTGGTGGCATTCTGCGAATAATTGGATTGCGAATATATTCTATAGCTGCTGTTTAATGCGTGCCCCACAGAGGCACTTGTTACTACAGAAATGTTGCGGGACGAACATCAGAATCTTCCCTTTTCCTTAAGTGTGTATGATGTTGATATTACCTATAGAGGAATCCAGGAAAATTGCGCACCATCAGCATGGTCCGTCCGCATAAAATACTGAAGGCGACATTCGATCTGCCTATAAATCATTCAATCTCTGGTTAATTAATGTGAATCTAAGAACATTTAGATGCAATTTATTTTAATGTGATAATTTATTAATTTATTGGCTTTTAATGCTTGCCGGATGGCTCGCAATCGTACTTTGGCGCGTATAGTCGACACTGGACACTGGGCACTGGACACAACTCCAGAAACCGGTACATTTTGTGTGTGTCCCGCCAGCACATGGAGTTTTCAATTGGAATGAGCTATGTATAAGGCTTTCGACTGTATATGATGGCTATATGGACATGGAGAGAGGATCGCGACGCAGGCTTGGAGATTTATACTGTGACAGTGCGTATGGAACTTGGTATTAGGCGTCAAACGATTTATGGCTTACCATCATTATTTCACACCCCAGCACACTCTCTTAAGCACCTTTAGCTTGTGGCAAGTCTTCCATAGTTGTGTGGCTCTGGCATGCCAGTTTGCTATCGCCAGAGTGCCAGCAGCTCCATACCCAAGCTATCTTAATTCACGCCTGATTCTAATATCAGTTGCGCGTATATATTTAATGAAATCATTAGCGATACATGAGTGAGAAATTCCTTTGATGACAGTCAGTCAGACAGACAGACACTGGGAGTCAAGCGTGTTGGTATGGAATGGCGTTTGAGATGTCCAATGTCCACTGTCCAGTCGATACCACGCCCGCAGAATAAAAATACGGTGTGGCTATAGATTTTACGAAAAACTGGTATGACGCATGATTTGGTGGCAAGTGCTGCGTTCTATTCTGGCCTGGTCAAATCTATGGTCTGGCTAAACCAGTGTGGCTGTTTATAGTGCATCGATGGTGGAGTCCATGCAAAAAATTCCAACTTGAATCTAGCCCAAGTGGACTTTCTCAATGGGTAGCACATGAATCACCTGATGTTGTGGGTGATTTAAGATGCCTAAATTATATTGGAATTTAGACCTGCTTGCTGGCATACTTTGTATAGGAAGGTGGGTCAGTTTAAAAAATTATTTATCAAGTAAATCAAAATAAAAAAGAAATTATAAAAATTTAATTTAGTTTAGTGTTGAGAGCTAAAAAAAAGTACCTCATGAGGTACTTGTGATTTTTAATCGCGTGATTTTAAATCGCAAACGAATGCAACGAAAAATTTTGACACGTTGTAACTTACGCGATTTTGAGTCGTCGTGACTAAAAAATCGCTCTTAAAATGGAACCTGTTTAATTTTTTTTAAAGTAGGTACTGCGATTTTTCAGTCACATGTACATACGTGCATTCAAATTTAAAACTGTGTGGCTCATTGCTCATTCCTTGCGACGGAAAAATCGCAAGCTCGTGCATGTTTATTTCTTTCTCGGAATACGATTTTTCAATCGCAAAAATTTAAACCGCAGGTGCGGTCATAAACATATAATCACCCGAAAAAATGAAACAATTTTCATTCCTTTAAGCGAAAACTCGGTTTCACATTGGAAGTCATGTTCTATTTCTTGCGACTATATAGTTTAGGCCTGCTCTACCCACTATCTGTTTCAGAACGAGATCTTCTTTGTGTTTAAGCTTTTAAATTTCATTGTCTACCTATTCTATACTGGCTGGTGGTAGTGAGTACATTTATTGGAGGTGGGTTCTCTTGTTGCGCTAACACTCGCATAGATGATTTCCATTTAGCAGCATCTAGAAATACTGCCTAAAAACATCCACTATTGCTATGTTCCGTTTCGAAGAGCATCTCGGTTTTAAAACTAGCAGCCAGCTACTGTCTGAACAGAATGGAGACGGAGCTCCAACTGGAGCCGCAGCTGTAATAGCTGTTAAAGTATTGTATTCACACAAATTTAATATTTTGAACACAACGCAACGTAGCTGCATAGATACGGAGCTCCGAACGCAGCCGGAAGGGGCCACCAAATTTTAACTTTTCTCGTGCAGCACTTTTGACGTTTCAAATTGTATGAAGAGAAAAAACAACTGTTTGCGTCAAAAAAAAAAAAAAATAGTATGGTTATCTGTGCCGCGAAAAAAATTATTAATTAAAAGGAAAAAAATTGGAAATATAAAACAAAGGAATTGGAAATATAAAACACAGGAATTTTGTTTTAGGCCTGCTCTACCCACTATCTGTTTCAGAACGAGATCTTCTTTGTGTTTAAGCTTTTAAATTTCATTGTCTACCTATTCTATACTGGCTGGTGGTAGTGAGTACATTTATTGGAGGTGGGTTCTCTTGTTGCGCTAACACTCGCATAGATGATTTCCATTTAGCAGCATCTAGAAATACTGCCTAAAAACATCCACTATTGCTATGTTCCGTTTCGAAGAGCATCTCGGTTTTAAAACTAGCAGCCAGCTACTGTCTGAACAGAATGGAGACGGAGCTCCAACTGGAGCCGCAGCTGTAATAGCTGTTAAAGTATTGTATTCACACAAATTTAATATTTTGAACACAACGCAACGTAGCTGCATAGATACGGAGCTCCGAACGCAGCCGGAAGGGGCCACCAAATTTTAACTTTTCTCGTGCAGCACTTTTGACGTTTCAAATTGTATGAAGAGAAAAAACAACTGTTTGCGTCAAAAAAAAAAAAAAATAGTATGGTTATCTGTGCCGCGAAAAAAATTATTAATTAAAAGGAAAAAAATTGGAAATATAAAACACAGGAATATTGTTTTGTTTTTCTTCAAAATACTTTCAAATAGCTGCATTGTGGGCTCTAAAAAACAGAACAAACGACATTTTTTGACAACTTTTGCAGCTCCGTTTCCAGTTGCTGCATTCTATTTTGTTCACGGCGTAACTTGACTTTTCTTCAAACTTCGTCGTTTCAGTCGCAAAACTCTTCCCTCTTCTTTCTACGCAATATATTCTTTTTCTTATTCTGCTCTTCCCCAGCTGCTCTCGTTTCACGGTGTAACATCTTCAATTAAAAAAATTATGTCTTTGCTAATTTAAGTTAGCACTATTTTTTACTTACAAATTGAAAATGACTGGACTAAATTGGATACTTTCTCCAGCGGGTTTATCCGTAATTGCTACGCGAAGGTTTAAGAAAACCCGGAAATTCTCAACAGGGAGCTTTGAAGGCGCATACATATTTCGTTAGGCGCATACACATTTCGTCAGGCGCAAATTTCGTTTTTCAGTTCAATAAATGGTCTCTGAAACCACTAGGTACACCGATTAACCTCAAAATTCTAGGAAGTCTTATGTGGAGGTCCAAGAGTGTTCCTGTGCGAATTTGGGCACGCTTGCCAGCAAGGTGCAGCAGCGCATTTTTTGAATAATTTCAGAAAATAAGCTACGATTTTTTTCAAAATTCCACAAAATTAGGTGGCAGTAGTTGAAGTCCTAGAGTGTGCCTGTGTATCTTAAATAATAATCGGTTTCGAAGTCTGCAAACGTGGCGCAGCAACGCATACATTTTTCAACTAATTTCAGAAAATACGGTTCAATTTTGCTCACAATTCCAGAAAATCGTATGTTAAAGTCAGCGCTCCTGAGTGTGTTTCGTCAAAATTGGTTTGGCAGTTTGCCAACAACCCAAAGCGTATGTATTGCCGAACTCATTTAAAAAAAACACAGTCAGATTTTGCTAAAAATTAAAGGAAATTTTAGGTTCCTATGCGTTGTTTATTAAAAGTAGGTCTTAAAGTTTTCCAATAAGTTGCAGGAGTGCAGAAATCATGGGTCGATTTTGATGATTCTTTTTTCATTCAAATGTTATACATACTTATAAAATGACTTTAAAGATACATATTTTTTAAAAGCTACTTATTTATAAGGTAAATGGATAAACGAAGAACGCCATGCAAGCATTAATAGCACCTGGGAACAAATACACCAACAACTTTATTTTGAGGGTGATACAGCGTTCGACGGGCTCCGCTAGTTAATAAATATAAATCAGTAAATACATGGGTATAAATAGGTACTCCCTTTTATCAAATGTTTTGTAGTATTCCACCAAAAATTATTTAACATTTAAGTCTTAAAACTTCCAATGAACTCTTTTCTTCCTTATACCTAAAATACCTACATAGCTTACTCAAAAACTCGTTCCTTTTGCTTCCGGGCTCTGCATGCAAACCTGTCAATATATATATTTTTTTTTATTTTCTTCCAAACCAAATAAACAGGTGGCCAAAAATATTACCGGCGCTACACCTACAATAATTATTTCACAATAATAACTATACTCCACTTAAATAGGTTGGTTGATTCCATAATGTGTATATCTCGAGCATAACAAGTTTATATAACAACGCGCGTATCTTAATGAGATTATACCACTCCAGTAATTGTCATCTGTTTGAAAATAATTTCTGTTGTGCAAAAAAAAAAAACAATTAAAAACTAACATTCACCCACCTCGTGGTCCAAATGACAACCAGCCAGCATCCCAATCTCAACATACCCACAAAATATTACAAAAACAAAATTAAAAAAAAAAAAAGAACAATAAATGAAGCATTGATCGAATTAATAATCGTGTGATTCAAGTATCAACAACGCAACGCATGGCGATGGCGATGGCTATCCTCTCTGGCCTCGCTTGGGCGGTTCGTCTTCGCTTCCTCAAAGGAAACTGAAGGCGAAAATAAATTAAAAACCTATTCAAATGATTTCAGGCCAGGCCCGAGCTCTGTAGATTCGTGGTCCAGCAGAGTGGCTGCGGTGGCGGTGTAGACGGCATATTGGCCTCGATGGGGGCAGCACTTGGGGCATGTATCTCGATCTTTGTAAGTACAACAGGTAGAAATATTTTATATTCGTATGATTTGTTGAGGTGGATTCACCTTCGGGAGTTACAGTCCATGTCAATTGATTGAGGTCATAATTCAGTAGAATCCTCTTGAGTGTAGGAAAGTCTAAAGAATGTGAATATGAGTATTTCAGAAGGGAGGGGTCGACACAAAAATAAATTTTAAAACATTAAACTTTATTATTAAGATGTATCCACCTTCTCACTTTGATTAATAAGGAACGCAATTATCGACCAGTTTGATTTTGTGATTATACCCTGTCGCAATGACGACGCACTGTGGTCCAAACAGCCAAAAATACAAGATCCGATGTTTTTTTCAAATTATTTTGTTATAAACAGAGCTTCAAAAACAGAACACAAAATAATTTTTTGGTAAAAAGTTTGATTTGTAGAGCTTTTCAAAGTAGGACAGTTTTGTTCTAGACTAAAAAAAATGACAAAAAACGAATCTATTCATTTTCTTTTTTGCAATTATTGAACATTCCAAGAAGAATCTTAATTTTTTTTAATGTCATGTGGTTGTTTTATTTGTAAGTAAGATAAATTAAAAAAAAAATTATATTTTTAATAAATAAAACAAAAAAACACTTTTTTTTTAATGAGTTTTTGACATTTGAATAGAGCTACAAAAAAAGACCCGCTGAGTCCCGCTGAAAAATTACAAGTATATTTTAGCCTAACTATTTCTTAAACCATATGCATTGCAACTGCAACTTTTTGCAATATTTTGAGATAATGTAATTTGTTTAAAAAAAAAGCATGTTTCCGGTACTAACATTTCGGTCCTAAAAGCAAATTTACTTTTGGATTGCTTGAGTTATTTCGTTTCTAAAAAGAGCAGAGAACTTGAAATTTTCTTCTTATATCAATTAGCTTACCTTTATTTATTACCTTGATCGCAAAAAAATCCACCCACTTCCACGCCCCTTTTTTTTTAAATGGCAATTTAAAAAAAATGCACTTACATTCTTGTAAGCAAGCTACTGATTTTTATATTAAACATTAAATTTTTGTAATCCACCCACTTTCACGCCCCTTTTTTAAAAAATACCTCCTAAACTAAACGAGTTTTTGAAATGAAAGCAGGTAAATAGTTTGACAAGAAAGAGAATTATAATCCTTATTGTTTTTTATAGCCTGACAAAAGTAGGATATTAATTTCTTTATTGTTTTATCAATACTAAAAAGGTTAAAGTAAGAGATTAATTTATTTTTGCCTGTTCAGTAAAAAAGTTGAAAGAAATATTTAACTGTAGGTTATTATTTTATAGTCCAAAAAAGTAGGTAGCATGAAATATTAAGTTTTTTATAGTTACCCTTAAAAAAGAGGTAAAGAGCAAGGTATATTTGGTGTCAGGTAAAATAATCCCTGTATTATATTAACTATTGATGATGGAAACATTGAATTAGTTTTTAAAAGTTTCGACTCAAGAGATGTGCAACCATGGTGGAGAACTCATTAAGCATCAAATGTTGCCAATACGAGAACTTTCAGAAGAAGCACAACAATCAAGGAATAAAGACTAAAAGCAATATCGATACCAAAATACCCGCAAAGTTTCACGGAAACGTCAAAATGAAGATTTATTAATATGTTGGCTATATCATCGGATCCTCTTATTTCATCTTTAAGGCACGTGATATCTCAAAAAGAGTTATTGCCCAGAACTAGTAAGTCTATTAAATTATAGAGAATGATGATGATCCCAATGATTTTATTGAAAATTAAAATTTATAATTAATATAAAAAAGGTGTATTATGTATTCTATTCTATTTTATAAAAAAAAATTAAAAATTTTTTTTTTTTTAATTTTGGTCCTTTAACTTTTTTCCTTTATTGTTTGACATCAAGGTGGTCACTTAAACAGTTTATGCGATATGTCGAATAGCAACAAAATGGAAAAAATATTGTTTTAATACTTGCTAAAAACAAAAAAAAATTTGTTAGTTATTTTTATGCATCCACTGTTGTGAACAATTATGTTTTGTAACACTCTGTTGACAGCTAAATAGCCACTGACTTTTTTTTTACAAAATTCGTAAAATTTGAAATGTTTTGTTTCAATTCTTTCTCTGTTGATTCCTCTTTCTAAGAAAATCGTACTTTAGCCTACGATTTAGAAACACCCTGTAGAGAATTTTTTTTTAACTATTATTTTTATAGCCTTGGAAAAAAAAATATGGCAATATTTATATGCGTTCAAAAGTTATGATTTTTCCAACGAAGAAAGTCATTTTGGACCACAGTGCGACGTGCACCAATAAATCCCAATTGCAATCGTTCAAATGAAAATTTGTATGAATCAAGTCCTTCTCAATTATAATATTGTAACGTTTTACCACGGTTCGATATAAAACTTATTTATTTTTAACTGTCAACCGTCAATTATTTCCTTTTTAAATTAAACACACTTTACTTCACTTCAAATATTTTATTAATCATCAATCTCAATAGTATGCAACTTATATTCACTTCCGGATACTTTTAACTTTGAACTTTACACTTTCGCTTTCAAAAATAAACTGTGTCTGTGCTCAAAAAGTTTCTCCTTATATAGTGAGCTGAGAGGTTCGGGACTCTACTCGAAAGTACTGGCACATAAGCTTCTGGAAGGTTCCATTCCAATGAAGAGAGATGGCTCCACTCTTCCATTCAGCGCATTTCCCCCTAAGAGAGATGGGCGCGCTCTCTCGGGATTTTTTTATAAATGGTTGTTGTCTTCGATAAGGGTATTTTTGTACTTGGCTCTTTGTTTGTTCCGAAAGTAGTTAGGTGCTGATTTCATCGTTACATTGCCCCCCTCCTAAGATTGATCGTCCCGAACAATTCTGTCGCTCCTTTCACCATTATAACGATGCAAACGGTCACAATGAACTACTTTCAGTTTCCCTCTTACTCCTCTCTGTATACGGTAGACCACATCATTTAGTCTCTTCACAACAGTGTAGGGTCCTTCCCAGTTCTGTTGAAGCTTTGGTGACAGTCCCTTTTGTCGATGGGGATTGTAAAACCACACGAGGTCTCCTTCTTGAAATCCTGTTGTTGTTGCTCGGGCATCATAACGTGTTTTCATCCGATCACTAGATGTTTTTATGAATGCTCTGGTTCGTTGATGAATGTCAATGAGCCTTTCTTTGAGGTTATCCACATATTCTTCTGTTCGTTGTGGCTCAATTGTCCGGCATCCAAATTTCACCTCACTAGGCAGTCGTATTGACGTTCCAAACAAGATTTCTGATGGTGTATGTCCTGCCGAGTTATGTACTGCACTCCTATATGCCATTAGGAATAATGGAATATATCTATCCCAGTCTCGTTGGTAGTCGCAGACAACCTTAGATAGATGTTCCTTTAGCGTCCGGTTGAATCGCTCGACCATCCCATCAGATTGTGGATGAAGCGGCGTTGTCCTCGTCTTTTTAATGCCAAGGAGCGCACAAACTTCCTGGAAGATGTTAGATTCGAAGTTCCTTCCTTGGTCGGAATGAAGTTCCATCGGTACGCCGAACCTGCTCACCCAATTGAAGACAATCTGATCCACAACTGTTTTGGTTTCTTGGTTTGGGATGGCAAATGCCTCAGGCCACTTGCTGAAGTAATCCATGACTACAAGGATGTATCGGTTTCCACTGTTGGTCTCAGGAAAAGGGCCTGCGACGTCTACTGCAATCCTCTCGAAAGGCGTGCCTACGTTGTATTGTTGCATTTTACTTTGAAGCTTCCTACCTGGGCCTTTGCTAGCAGCACAAGTATCACATTTTCGGCACCACTTTTCGACGTCCTCTCTTGCATGTAGCCAGTAGAAGCGTTGTCGTATCTTTTCCAAAGTCTTATTGACTCCCAAATGACCTCCGGAAGCTCCGTCATGCATCTCTCGAAGAACGTCATTAACCTTGGACCGAGGAACGACCAGCTGCATCACATAGGACTTACCGTCTGCGGATTCCCACTTACGCCTTAGAACACCTTCCTCCACATGAAGTGAGTCCCATTGTGCCCAATATGCTTTCAGGGCCGGACTTCTGTCGGAGATGTCACACCACTCTGGTTTTTCTTGGTGTTCTTTCCACGCAAGAATGGGCTCTATGTCCGAGTCTTCTTGTTGGGCAGTCCTAAGTTCTTCATTACTCCAACCGTAAATGGGATCAGCTCTTATTCGTTGGACGGCAATCATTTCCTTTTCTTCTTGGCGTGTGCAATGTTTGCAGTCCTGTTTGCAAGGCCGTCGAGATAATGCGTCTGCGTTTGAATGCAACTTTCCTCTTCGATGTTGAATTTGGTAGTCATATGTCTGTAGTCTCTCGATCCACCTTGCTACTTGACCTTCAGGATTTTTAAAGTTAAGAAGCCAATTGAGTGCTCCATGGTCTGTTCGGAGAAGGAACTTCTGTCCATAGATGTACTTATGGAAGTGTTTTGTTGCCAATATCAGAGCTAGAAGTTCCCTTCTGGTCACGCAATAATTCCGTTCTGGCTTCGAGAGTACCTTACTGTAGTAGGCGACAACCTTTTCTTCTCCGTCGTGGACTTGTGACAGTACAGCTCCAATTCCGACATTACTTGCATCCGCGTCAATAATAAAAGGTTTCCCTGGAGTAGGGTAGGTAAGCACAGGAGCATTGCATAAACGCAGCTTTAACTCCTGGAAGCTTTTCTCACACTCACCTGACCATTTGAACGGCTTTCCTTTTTCTGTAAGCTGATGCAAGCTTTTGGCGATTCCAGCAAAATCCTTCACAAAACGCCGGTAGTATGTGGCTAGGCCAAGGAAGCTTTGGAGTTGATGTTTGTCCTGTGGTGTTGGCCAATTCTTCACAGTGTCAACTTTTTCAGGATCAGTCTTTACTCCTTGGGATGAGATGATGTGTCCCAAATATTTAACTTCGGTCTTGAAAAGAGCACATTTATCTGGATTAAGCTTGAGGTGTGCTTCTCGAAGCCTCTGGAATACAGCTTTTAGGTTGTCACAATGTTCGTCAAATGTTTTCCCATACACGATGACATCGTCCAAATAGACCAGGCAAGATTTCCAAGTAAGTCCTTGTAAAACGCATTCCATCAAACGCTCAAATGTAGCCGGAGCGTTGCACAGTCCAAATGGCATCACTTTGAATTGCCACAGACCGTTTCCTGTGGAGAAAGCTGTCTTTTCACGATCTTCTGGATGAATTTCTACCTGCCAGTAGCCGCTCTTTAGGTCTAATGTAGAGAACCATTTAGCACCTTCCATTGCATCTAAAGTATCGCTGATTCTGGGCAGAGGATAGCTGTCTTTCTTTGTCACATCGTTCAGCCTTCTGTAGTCCACACAAAATCGAGTGCTTCCGTCCTTCTTTTTGACAAGGACCACTGGCGATGCCCAAGGGCTTTTAGAGTTTTCGATCAGCCCATCTTTCTTCATGCTTGATATCATCTCTTCAACTTCAGCTTGTTTGGCTAGGGGGAGACGTCTTGCTTGTTGACGAATCGGTCTGGCGTCTCCTGTGTCGATCCGATGCTGCACAAGTTGTGTTCGACCATACTGCCCACTTGGTGAAGAAAATATGTCAGCATACTCATGAAGAAGGCTACCGGCAATACTTAGTTGATGTTGACTAAGATTGGTTGAGTTAAGGATTTTTGTCTTTAGTTGTTCGCAGTTCGCAGGCTTCTTCGTGTCCTCTTCTGTGATCTTAGTTATCGCTGACACAGGTTCACATTTTCCGACTATTTCTCCTTTTCACAATGTTGACATGCAGGTCTTCTTGGTGGCAATCTGCACTGGCGCTGGAGATGTCCGGTCTTGTTACAGTTCCAGCATCGAGCAGGTCCATCTCGCTGACTTCTTTGGAATGCGGTTCTCTGACAGGAGCATTCTTCAACTTCTATTTCTCTTACCCGATGGATTCCTTGTGAAGCCTGTTCTGCTGCTTCCATAGTTAGAGCGAACGCCAATGCTTCAGGAAGCGTGCGTTTTCCGGCAGTTCGAATCGCTCGCTGAAGGTTGATGTCGGATACAGCGCGGACAAATGCTTCTGTTGCGAACTGGTTTATTATTTCCTCTCCTGCAGTTGGATATGCCAGGTGAGCCAGCCGTTCGATATCTGCTTGAAGTTGTTGCAGACTTTCTCCTCTTTTCTGGACTCTGGTATTGAGTTGGACCCGGAAGACTTCTTGCATATGGCCATCTCCAAAACGTTTGTCAATGGCTTGCACAAGAGCCGTGAAGTTGCCGTTCTTGTCTGCTGGTATGGTTTGCAATAATTCAGCAGCAGGTCCTCTAAGGGCAAGCGTCAGAGCTATGAACTTGTCTTCGTCATCCCATCCATTTGTCGCTGCAGCTGCCTCAAACTGTTTCTTGTAGATTGACCAAGAAGTTTGTCCATCAAAGGTTGGCGGATGCATTTCCTTTCGCTTTGGAAGTTCGCCAGAACTTTCTCGAATCTTCATTTTTCGAACCCTATCTAGTTCCATCGTAATGCTCTGAATTTTATTTTCCACTGTCTCGAACTTATCTTGAACGTTCTCGATCTTTGCATCTACTTTCGAAAATTGTTTTTCGACGCCTTCAAAACGTTCATCAAGAGCAATGAACTTGTTTTCAAATACAGTTAATTTACTTTCGAGGATGTTTTTCTGTTCCTCTAGAAGATTCTTATGCTCAACACTTTGTTTTTCCATTTGTTCGAGAAGATTCTTCTGTTCATTCTTTTGTTCTCTTCTTTGCTCTTCGAGAAGATTCTTTTGCTCATTGCGTTGATCTTCAAATCGTTCGAGAAGATTCTTTTGCTCTTTGCGTTGATCTTCGAGAAGATTCTTTTGCTCTTTTCTTTGCTCTTCGAGAATATTCTTTTGTTCTTTTCTTTGTTCTTCGAACTGGGCGAGCAGAAGAGCCATCATATTGGTCATATCTAAACTAGTACTTACTTGCTCTTCCTCCATTTCAATCGTGAAAATAAACGAGTCTGGGTTTTCACCTTGTTGTCTTAAATGTTCCTGCAGACGAATAATGAGGTCATTTTTTGATCCAGCAGTAGGAAGACCTCGTTTATTTAGTTCTGCTTTAAGTTCAACACAATTTAAATCATTCAAAATTTTACCCATTGTCTGTTTATTTATTTAAAAAAAAACACACACGCACTTTTTATTTTAAGTTAATTTACTTAAATGCACAGATAAAATAAGTTTTATCCCTTATTCTGACACCAATGTAACGTTTTACCACGGTTCGATATAAAACTTATTTATTTTTAACTGTCAACCGTCAATTATTTCCTTTTTAAATTAAACACACTTTACTTCACTTCAAATATTTTATTAATCATCAATCTCAATAGTATGCAACTTATATTCACTTCCGGATACTTTTAACTTTGAACTTTACACTTTCGCTTTCAAAAATAAACTGTGTCTGTGCTCAAAAAGTTTCTCCTTATATAGTGAGCTGAGAGGTTCGGGACTCTACTCGAAAGTACTGGCACATAAGCTTCTGGAAGGTTCCATTCCAATGAAGAGAGATGGCGTTCTCTCCACTCTTCCATTCAGCGCATTTTCCCCCTAAGAGAGATGGGCGCGCTCTCTCGGGATTTTTTTATAAATGGTTGTTGTCTTCGATAAGGGTATTTTTGTACTTGGCTCTTTGTTTGTTCCGAAAGTAGTTAGGTGCTGATTTCATCGTTACAATATGGTATAGGTACAAAACTTTTAAGCCAAAACACCATCTGGTCTAGAGTAGAAAGGGTAGACGAAACAATTTTTTTATGCTTGCGAAATTGGACCCTTAACTTCTTCTGTATTTATACAACAAATCGATATACACAAGAAAACTGACAAAATGTTATTGTCTGCAAAATTTTAGCCTTTTTTCTTTTATCGTGTAAATCTGCAACAATAAGGAAAAACACAAAGAAGAAAGGGCGATGACTCTGCAATTTTGTAAACCATTACACAATATAAGCAAAAATGGGCTTGCTTATTATTTTCTTGATTTTGTCCATTATTTTGATAGTTTTGTGACGTTTGTCCAGCATAGTCATACAAGATATAAAATAGAGCTTTTAACAGTTCTATGAAATGCGCTGACATTCCTCAGTGCGCAATATGTTCAAAAATCGAACGCACCTAATAATTTGAAATAAGCTGTCAAAACAACGCAATGTATCCATGGGTCACCCCCCTATCCGTTTCATATGTCCATGTCAACGGATCTGTTGCCGCAACGCATGCTACGGATTCTATGGGTCGGGCTCTTTAAGCGTTCGGAAGTCATCATTGTTTGTTGGAAATGAATGTGGTTGTTGATGGGAACCTCGCTTAGTCAGAATTAACTTTGATCGTGGTTTATTTCTCGATGAAAGTTTTTGTCTTATGTCAAAGAAACTTTTTCTGCTAATGCACACGGCCGGCGTCAGTGGACTTATGCATTGCGTTGGAATTTGCACATTTTATGTTTTCGGATTGGCATTCTTTCGTCGCATGATTGTCTGAACAGTTAGCACAGTGCGTTTTAATATTACAGTTTTTTTCGCCATGGCCATACATTTGGTTGTTATAGCACTGTGTTATTTTATATCTTCGTTTACGGGCAAAATACCATTTAACTTGGGCTATGAAGATTGAACGTATGTTTTGTTTTAATTCATTTAATCTCACCGAACCGATTTCGAGATAAACCAAATAAAAAATGTCTATGAATTTATCGTATTTTTTGTTTTTTTTTTTTAAATAATTTTAATATTTTTACACTTAAGGCAAATTGATATTAATTCTGTTTTCAAGATATCAGTATTTACTTCATGTAGTCCGCATATAGCATTACTTTAAATGACCTTATGGCTGGAAGGTCATAAGTATAAAATTGCAAGTTGTTTGATTTTAATGCTGCACATGAGAGTTTCGTGTACTTCGAGACTTTCGCAATTTATTTTAATCCTGATGGACATTATTTTAATGCTATAGTGGGGATTTTAACCCTATGGCACGTAAAATAATGCAATAACCAAACTTTGGGTTGGTGCGAACCCCAAAGTTTTTTGGCACATCTAATTATTTTTTACTTACAAATTGATGCATTGTCTCTATTTGTTATTGATTAAGTTGACATTTTTTCCGTTATCTTATTATATTTTGCTTTTGCATAATAACATAACATAATAAAAATTGTTTAAATAGTGAGAACAAGAATTTAAATTTAGCAAAAAGTAAGTTCTAAAATTATAATTTCATTTTTATTATAATTATTTGTAAAGCTTTATACATACATATATGTATTGTTTTAAATTTTAGTGTCTAATTTAGATATTTTATTGAGGAGATATAAAAGAGGTGATGAAGAGGAAAGAGCAATTGCATTCAATGTTAGACATGGAATCTGTTAAAGAGGGCGAGATTGATCCATTTGATGTTGGCGGCGATGACGCGAAGAATGATCCAGATTATATGCGAGATGACGTATTTGACGAAAGTCATGTTCTACATTTATGCTTTATTAGCGCATTATGAAGCCATTGATGAAGCTGCGGCAGAAGCATTAGGACCGATTGAAAATTTGCCTGAGCAAGATAAATTTGGTGAATCAAATGAACATGACCAAGAACCATCGACGAGTCGAGATTTTATTGCTACCAGTGGGCGAAAATGCATAAAAGAGTCGGAGGCAGCATCAGTTTTGTCTCGTATCGTATTCAGAGTTCATACCTGATGGAATTATTGGCATTATGAGAAGAAATTTGCCAGTTTTTCGAGTAGTTGACGAGAGACTTACTCCTAAGCAAGTATTTTATAATATTAATCCAATATTTTTTCTTTTTTGAAAGGTCTTTTATTATCAGAACACTTGCCACATTTATCCAAGAGCAAAGGAAGGATAGGAAGAGCAAAACCCCATATGTGATGTTTTTAGAAAATACTGTTGTCTTCACCACCAAAACATTATTTGCGTCAAATGCCTCCCAGAACTACCACCGATACCAGATTGATTGAGGGTTTCTCTATTGCTCTTCATTTTGTAAATCACCATCTATTGCTATTCGAATTCAAATAAATTAAATTATAGTACGTGTTTGGCTAAAATATTTTTTTTTCCAATTTTAAATTGTCTAATTGCTGTAATGCAAAAAAGACAAAAAACGTAAAGGAAAATGAACTTCGTTCACCGAGTTTTCATTCAAATTCGAAAATATGATTTAGAAAAAAGTTATAAGCATTCAAACATTCGCCACGCCGGGGTTCTCGCGAACCCCAATCTGTAAACTAGGGTTAAGATCACTAAATAGTTTATGAACATCTTTCGCTCGTTTTTTGTAAAACGCACACAGAAAGGAATTTTAGTTTGTTTTTTTGATACTTTTGGAATAAGGTCTAAGATTTCATCGCATTCGATATCACTATATTATCAGAATCCGGTAAATGATTGTAAAGGTATAAATTTAATATTTCTATTTGGTTCCTTAGACCTCATTTTAAGAGTTTTGACGTGTGAAGACGCCATGTCTTCAACACTAGGTGAACGATTTCGTTTACCGATTTTGGTTTAGTTTTTCTTCATTATAACTCACAGAAAGAATATACGTCTTACGCATGTGAACCGCTGATTGGTTGGTATACTGATTTTGAAGTGTTATTTATTAAAAAAAAATTTAAGAAAATGTATATTTATTAATTTTATAGCTACGGGATTTTGGCCTTTTGGAATTCTTTGATTTCGGGTTTTTGGGTTTTATGGATTTTGGGATTTTAGGTTTACAGAGCTATGGATTTTCACGATTTTTGGTTTTGTTGAATTTGGGCTCTCGCGATTTTGGGTTTTCGGGATTTTGGGTTTTTGAATTTTAAGGCTTTAAGGATTTTGGGTTTTAGAGATTTTTAGTTTTATTGATTGTGGGTTCTTTGGATTTTAGGTTTTTGGGATCCTGAATTTTCTGAATTCTGGGTCTTATGGATTTTGCATTTTCGGGATTTTGTGTTTTGAGATTTTGGGTTTTTGGGATCTCGGATTTCGATATTTTGACCCCAACCAATAAATATGTTTTTACTTATTGAGATTGAGTGATGGATAATAATCGAACCTGAGATACCAGCTATTTCTTGATATGAATTTCAAGTTTTATCCAAAACTAATTTTAAGATTCCTAGTTTAAGATATCAAAACGGTTTTGAATAATAGGTTACAAAAATCTGGTGCAAAGCTTGGATAATTAGTTTTACTGTAAATTAGTTTGCAAATAAGCGAAGGTTATGGCTGTAGGCGAAAACAAAAATTAGTTTATGTCATTAATCATGAGAGACGTAGTGTACAATGGCGATGTTTCGGCAATGTGGTGCGTCGATCGTCATCGGTCCGGTCGTCGTCAACGCGCGTATATATTGCGTTTCCACAGAAAACAAATAAATCTCTTCGCTCCATCTTTTGCCGAGAACGAGATCCACGCTGCGATGTGATGCGATGGTGGTTATTGGTATCCATTGGATTTCTTTGTTTTGTCATCGTTTTAGGTTTTCTGTGTCAGAAATTCATATCCGACAAATGGTGCACTTGTGCGTGGCATAAGAGAGAAAGGGCGCGCCGTATGTAAATGAATGACGGTGGCGGCACGGTGCGGTGTTGGCCGATTCGAATGGCCAAGCCCAAATAATCGTATATATAAGACCATGGAAAATCTTAAAGAATACTTATTAAAAAAATTTAAAAAAAATTGATCCGCGTTCATTTTTATATCCACCATCAGATACATTCTGAGATCTGAAATGTGGTACCGCTTGCTGCTGCTGCTGGCTGCTGTTGCTTTTTGCTTTTGATTGGGTTCTTGAGGACTTTGTATTTTTTTTTTCCGGTTCAATTCAGTTGGAGTTCGAGTTTCTCTATCTGAATCTGTATGCCGCCCGCAGATTTCTGTGCAACAGGTTGAAATGTTTTTATGGTGAATTAACCGAATCAGTGGCAAAGTATAGGAACGTATAAATGCTCGGCCTGCGGTTTAGGAGTTTACATTTTTGGTTGGGGTAGCTATAGCACATAGATACCGTACCTACGTTGGTTTTATACCTACTATATGGTGTCAGGTGGTTTTTTAGAGCTCTTATAAATGCTCACATAGATCTTAAACTAATACCCGCACAGAATGTGGGTGGAATTTTATTATTATTTTTTGTTTTTTTAAATTTTTTTTTGCCGATTTCTTCGTTTCTCGTTTTAGCCTTGTACTTGTCCGATGATCTGTTGGAAATTAATCTCAAAGATACAGGTGATGATTGTTGGAGTGTGTGGGGAAGGGGGGACGGTTATGGGATTTTTTTTTTATTATTATTACTTCAAAGCAGAAGATCTATGCATGTTGATTGATTGACCACACTATGGTTTTGATGATTAAATTAATTTGCTCTTTGTTTTTTGGACAATTTCTTCAAAAATATCTTTCAACAGCTTTAACTCACATCGTATGGACTGTGTTCACGTGTGTGTGTTTTGATGGTAATGATGATGGTGGTAGCGATGATGCGGGACGCATCAATCCAATATCTTTAAATTTTTTTTTTTGGATAGTTTATTTTATTTGATAATATTTATCCAAGCAACACGTTTTGTTTTAAACAAATTATGGTATAAGTTAAAACAAAAAAAAAATTATATTACTTAAACAAAAATATAAAACAAATGATTCGTGAGTTTTTTGGGTCAAACAATTAGGGAAATTTATTGTTGTGTCATTAGGTTAATGATAACAAGTGTGTGATTGATGGAATCATTTTATTTTCGAAAGTTTTTTTTTTTTTCCATAAAGGTACTCAAAGAAACAAATACCTCGGCTTTGTAGAAAAACATTAAAAAAATTTTTGTTTTTTCTTTAAGGTATTTATGAAAATAAAATTAATGAATTCTCGATTTTGATGAATTAATTTGTTGATATACATTTACATACTCGTATAGGTGCAGTATGACTAAGCTTATTTTGAGTGAGGTTTGGCGGGGTGTGGTTGTTTGAGTAAATGGCTACTTGGTGAAATACCTACTTGAAATCCATATAGAGGAGAAAACAGAGATTTTTTTCGAAAGGTACCTACCCAACCTAGGTAATTAACCTTACCCCACGTAACACAAAGACAATCGTCACCAAGAATTATGATAAAATTATGTAGAAAATTGGTTAAAATTATAAGAAAAGGGCCCATTTTTGCAACAGTTAAGTATAATTAATCCAAAGGATTGAATATCTACTATACATACATATTAGGGTGGCGGTTATTTTGGCACTGTTCAAATTTTGTTTCCAAAAAATCTAAGTACTCTAATGATCTAGACAAAACTTTCAAGTAAAACCCTCTTTAGAGGTCCAAATTCAAAATATTGGATATTTATGTGTGAACTTGTCAGTGGTTTCATCATTTTGCAAAGTGAAATACAAAAAAACACTTGTTAGCTTCTCTAGAATACCATTAAATGCAATTAAGGTGTTCAACCCTCCAAAAAGAAAAGTTGGTTGGATTATATTTCAGAATGAAAAATGACCAAAAAATTTTTAATATCAACATTCAACTCCAAACTGAAAAATGAGGCTAAAATATGAAAAATCACCGAAAACCCAAACTGTAAAAATAAATCAATTTCTATTGTTTAAGTTTAAGTTATAAGGCAACAGACTTTGTTAGCGAGTTTCTTTACAAAAAAAAAAAGCTAGTAGATACTGGAGACAATACGTCACATTAAATTAAATTGAGCGTGGCAGTTGGCGCATAATTACTATCATACCGATATCACCTCTGAAAATTTGAGAAAAACACAACACTCACCAAATAGGGCATACTAAACTATTCCCAAGTATGTGTTACATTTTTTAAAAATAGAACTTTGTGAAGTCTTCGTATTGAATGAAAATTTAGTGAAACACAGTTCTAATTCACAAAACATGAAGGAAGAGCTTTATATGTTATACCTATACCGACTGTATGTATAGGTATATACATATATGTTTATTCCAAATGGTTGAAGAATACATGCTTCATATTCAGACTTATTGGGAGTTTCACCCGAACGAAATTCTATCTGGAAATTTTTTTTTGTCTTTTCTGAGTTTCACCCGAAAATTATTTCATGTTCCGAAAATTTTCTTATTTTAGCGAATTATTTTCGGGCTGAATATAAGCCACTGACAGCTAAAATGTTCACTTATTATAAGTATTTGATAGTAAATATTATGGGGGAAAATTTAAATTTCGTTCGTGAAATATTGTTCGGGTGAAACAGTCAATAAGGGTTGGTTATAAAATTATCGGATTATGTTTATAAATTGCATTGTGAGTGTCAAGTCATAGCTAAGCAACATTCGCCGATCATAAAATTATTAGGTGTATAATTTGCTGTTAATTAAGCGTTTATTAGTTGCCATAACTTCGAATTTGTCATTCGATATTTTCACCTCGAAAAGGGTTAAAAACACGTCTTATATTGAATGGTTTATTGCTGAATAAATTATAAAATGTGATAATTTTAGTTTTTTATGTTTTTTTATTTTTGAATATAGGAAGTACCTATAAGAACTTTTTACCCCTTCTTCTTCGCTAAATTGATACCAATTTGATAATTTTGCAAAAAAAAAAAAACATAGAAAACATTGCAGGACAAAATTGAACTTGTCACAACTAATTCACTACCGATTAACGCCAAATTATTCACATAACAATTTTTCGATTTTCCGATCGGCGAATGTTACTTCGCTAACTTAACACTCATGATTGCATTAGAAACTTACTTGATTTAATTTCTTTGTTCAGTATTCCCGCGTTGAAGACAGTTTTGTTTCCTATAGATAGGTATATGTACTTTCGACGATGACTACCAAACTTTACTGTAATAATACTACTCGTGTCCAACCTGAAATATACCAGATTTAGTCCTACTGTCCATCTACTTCCTTCTGATCGGCAAAGATTTCCCCTCAGTATAGGTACCTTCTGCAAAGATCATCCACCCCATATTTGGAGAGTCAAAATGATGGCATTAACACGAGTGCTGCTTTCAGCTCGCGCGAAATATCGTAACCTATACCTGATCATGGCAACTTATAGCAGAGCACACAATATCAACGCACGACTCCCAGATGGCGTTGTATTGCACTCATCCAAAGCCCCGCACCATATGCGGTAGTAGATTGTCTCGGAGTCCTCACAGTTCATTAATAACCGCATATATACATATGTACCTACAAACGCCATCCTCAACGCGTCAATGTTGTTTTTTTTTTCAATTCGATTTGAGAATAACCGTGATTCAGCAGATCATGAAATGTGGTGGTAGTAATTTCCTTTTTCGTAATGAGTTAGTTCCCGTTAGAATATGGAGTCGTCTCCTCGTATCTCACGGAACAATAGCAATAATAAACTCCTCTTCCGAAAATTTCTCTTCCAGAGAAATCTCCTATATTAACAAATCCCAACATCCGTTATAACTATCACAGAGCACAAAAGGAATAACATCAAAAGTAATCAAAAAGTAACGAACAAGAAAACGGGCGAGTGATCGCAGATGCCGCCGCCTACGCGTTTACACACTAAAGGTACACGCTTCACGCGTCCCCAGAGTTTGCGAGGCCTCATCATGCGCCGATGAGTAGGTATAATTTCCATGCGATTACACTAATTAGGCAGACGGCTTAAGAAACGCACGGCAGCACGGGCGGGAAGGCATCAGAGACCAGATACAGGATCGACTGATCGGCGAGGAACACCTTAAGTCGAGTTGAGTTGTGTGCTGCTGCTCCAGCATCAGTTCCATCTCTCTGAGCGCATTCGAGGAATCCACTTGTTTGTGCGGAAATTGATGATGAACCAAGCGTGGTACGTTGGATTCTTCTTGATGTTGATGTTGTTGGTGTTTGCTGAATTGAACACTTTAGTGATGCTTGGCCAAGCCCCTTAGGACCTTTAAAGGAATATACTTTAGTTTAGCGAGAGCGGGAGGATGTGTAAGCGCGTTCGAAGCAGGAAACCAAAAAATTAAAGAGATTGATGGAGATTTTCGAAATCCGGGCGAAGACATGGTTTTAGTGCGCCAACGCAATAACTGATTTCTTTCGATGAAAAAAAGTTTTCTTTTTTAATTTCTTTTTTGGTTTGGATGTTTGGATACACGCTTTGACGTTTTATCAAGAAGGCAGAGATAAACAAAGTGAAATGGTGAGGAAAAATATTAAAGCCTTATATTCAACAAAGTAACAATAAACTCCATAAGACCGAAAGAAAAGACTGTGAGATTTTTTGATATCTGTTCCCCGAAGACAGGCACGGGAGACTTTTCGGTCCACTACAACAGTTCACTGCTGAATGGCCATATTTTCTAATTGAATTCGTCAGATTATATAATTTGGTTTTGGGAGCAGAGGGAGGCATATCCTTTTCGTAATTATTATCGCCTAAAGGTAGTGAAAAAAAGTTGTGTTGTGTATTCAGTAAGGGAGAACGTTTTACACTGAAGAAAAATATTATATAGGTTTTGATAAGTTTAGTTTAAAAAAAAAATCATCGATCAGCCTTTAACTGGGATATACACATACGATCATAAGGTTTAATAGAACTGATCAGGTCAGGCATCATAAAATACCCATGGGACGAATGCTCTTTTGAAAATTGGTGTTTGTCCAACACTCTTGGAAAATAAACATCTTCATGAAATATACAAAAATTTTGAAAATAAAAATATTTCAATGGATTAAGGTATGGGAAGCTTAGACTTTGATTATCGAGAGCTTAGTCTAGAAATAAAGTCGAATTCAATATCTTAAGTAAAAATTTGATATGTATTAACATTTCTGATTTGAATTTATTTCAATAAATTAATAAATGTGAGGTGATTTGCAGTTTCCGAACCTCTAAACTTAACTTAATTTAAATCTAATCTTAAAATTGTTAAGGTACAGGTTATAAATTCTGTTCATTTATTCATGCTTTTACTTTTCGGTCCTTCTAGTATCCTATTCGTTGAAATTAACAAATCTTGGGTTTAGAAGATACAATATCCGAATAATATCGTATTACATATTTTAGTTTTTCTTTTTATGCATTTTATTAAATAATTGACTCAAAACTGGAGATGATATTAGTCGAATGACTTTCTCGGGAGCTTAAAGCACAATTTGAATTGAAAACTGAATGTTCTATAAAGGGATTTTAGCCTTTTAATAAATAAAAGTCACTATAAGCTAAACATAGATTTCACAATCTAATGCAACATTCAAATCAAATAATATTTCTGCTCTAACATTACGTAAAAATAGTAATTTTCTTTGCTACCGACTTTTGAGCCATCGAATTTTTAAAAAATTAACTTGATTAAAAATCTAGAATTTAAAATTATGCATTAAAAATTTAATTTTAATTGGTAAACAGAAAATGAGATAGATCAAATTAAAAAAATATGGTTCTATGAGAGGTAATATATATGTATGTATATTAATAAAAGCTCAGTAAAAAATATATGCCTGTTAGTTAGGTAGATCGTACCAATATTAGCTCACAGACAAATTTTTATAAACATCGGTTTTTATCTAATCAATGTTATGTCCTTTTTTATGGGAGGTACCATTTAAAACCATTTCTTAAAAAATTTAATTTTCACAAAAAGGTAGCCTAAAGGTACCATTTTTAAGACAAATAGGATTTTTCAAAAATGATAAAAAAAATATATGGCAGGTACCGTTATTTTCGGTCCTAAAAAAAAAAAAAAACAAAACGTGTCACGGGAATGTCCTAAAAACACTGGTACATATAAATTATAAATTTTGTTTCTTCATAAAATTTAAAAACAAGTTTTTTTTAAAAAGAAGTATCTTTATTTTTCGAGAATATAACAGTTATCGAAGTTAAAACAATTCTGAATCCTTATCTTTAAATAAGTCCTATTTAAACTGTTGGTTGATATGGCGTACGTGATGTTATTCCTTTGTTGTTTTTCTTATCAATCCTTGTCTTTGTAGTCTTTATTGTGATATTACGGACTTTATCGCATCGTCTGGAAATACATAAGACTTCTTGCTTGGACAAAGGTTTGTGTTATCTTACATAGGGCGATTTAACATGATGTCATTCGGTTTATTGGGAGCTGCATAAGTGTTTTGCAACTATACCATCTGGAGAGGAGTCCCTTTTATATTATACTCGAAAGTTATGTGTGTATAACTTAATTATTTACGAGTCGAAGTTACCAAATGAAGCCCACTGTTTTTTGTGGACGGAGTTGGACGGTAAAAGGCGAAGTTGTAAAGCAGGGTCAGTCATAAAACTTTGGAGTGATGACTTGCCAAAAACAGTAAGTCATTTATCATTATTTTCTGACACTTGTGCGGGTCAGAACCGAAACCAGCTTCTTGCAGCTCTGTTTTTGTTTATTGTGTAGACAACACATTTACATGTAATTGAACAGAAATTCCCAGAGTCTGGACATTCTCAAATGGAGGTGGACAGTATGTAATCTACAATTGAAAACGAGAAAAAATACAGATCATGTTATACTGTTACGGACTGGTTGAATATTATGAGATCTGCTAGAAGCACTAGAAAAAGAAAGGATGTCAACCCTTACCACGTAAAACAATTAAAATACACTGACTTTTATGATTTAAAAGTCTTGTCTGGAAAATTAATTTCAAACAGACCTAAAGATGAGAACGGAGAAAAAGTAAACTGGCTCCGAATAAAAATGCTCAAATTTTCAAAATCTATGCCCTCTGTTATTGAGTGCAATTATGACTATGACAAGAAAAATTACAAGAAAATTCATACATCATCAAGAGTCCGCCCCAAAAAGATAAGAACAGAAATTATTCAGCCTTGCTACAAGGGGTTGCTACCCTTGAGTAAAGAGAAAAAAAAGACCTTATGAAGCTTTGTGAAAAAGGGATTATCCCTTCAGAACTTCATCCCTGGTATAAGTCTCTTCCAGTTGCTTCTAATAAAAGGGACTGCATGCCAGAACCTGGTCTTGATGATGACGATGACTTCGTGGAAAAGTAGATTTTTTTTTAATAATGTTAATAAATAATGAAGACAATAAATTGAATTAAATAAACGACTTTTTCTTATTTTTATTGATTTAGACCTTTTTTACTTCTCTACCAAAATGTTGTTTATAGCAAATTATAGTGCACAAAAAGTCACTAAGTGCATCGTCGTTTTAGATTTTAATATATTTTTAACTGTTGAATACTGCATAAAGCAGTCAAATTAACTATTTAGGTTATAAATTTTAAAATTGCAAATTTAATATTTTTTAAACAAATTTGAAATTCGATTCTCTCAAATTCCATAAAATCTTACTTAATGACTTTTCACAATAAACCGACGATATATAACTTATAAACATACCAAGTTTAAATAAAATCGACCCATATGGGTTTAAGCTGTAGGCGAATATACAGACAGACGGACAAAATTACAGACCCTCTCTTTTCGACTTCTCTATCATAGTAATGTCAAGTGTGATCATTTTTTTTTAGAATCCAAAACTGCCCATAGATGTAGCATATACATACCTATGTATCGCGAAATAAAAAAAAGGAGCGACAGTGACCCCTCTTTTTCGTTTTAATATGTATTTTTCTCTATCTTCATAATTTGCAGTGTTATATTTGCACCAAATTTATGCATGAATTCAGTATTTAAATATTAAAATTTTTAACTTTAATCAAAACATAATATTAAATAACAATCCTTCAATACTTCCATAAGAAAATCTCTGTGGCAAATATTCACCTAAAATCGTTTTAATTAAATTAAAAGTAACTCCATTACCTATGTTAAAATTCTTAAACCTATTATACTACAATTTTTGTATGAAAAAAGAAAAACAAAAAAAGCGAGAGAAGATCCCTTCATTTGATAATATAAACCCTGAAATGAGTTTGTACAAATTATTTGAAAAATATAAAACATGTTAGTAAAGGTACACTCAAATCCAATTGTGAAACAAAAGAGCTGATGCCCGAACCCGTATTTGTGGTTATACTTTAAACAGTCAAACACATATGTTTATTTTATTGTATTTGTTAATTTGTAGCATTTCAATTGTTACAAATTAAATTCAGCAGTGCAAAAATCTCAATACATTCATTTATAATTTTTTTTCAAATATGCAAAAAAAATCCTTCAAAAAAGACATCTCAACCTTTTAGAAATTACTGACTGAAAAGTTTAAAATTTTATTTTTTTTTCCATGTATCACATACAAAAAAACCAACAAAAAGTGTGTAAAAATAAAACTGCGATGTAAAATCTTCACATAACTGACAACAACAACTTTGATAAATTTCACCATTCACGAAAACATCCTTTTCCTTCCTGCCATCGCACATCACATTTGGGTATAACTGTCAGCTGATGAAATAAAACCTTTAATCAATTAACACAAGCCAAAGCCAGACCGAAGATTTTCCCCAGATCGACCACAAAAGTCAAACTTTATTCTCGAATCGCAAATCCAATTCCAATTCGATGCAGTCAAGGGCAGGAAGCAGTAGTGTTGTTGGGTTATTGTTTTATTATTGTCGTTGGTGCAGAATTCATGGTGCGCACACCTCTATCGCCACAAATCTAACTCTAATCATGCAGCACAGTCTGGTGCAGCGCCAATGGGTCACAAACTGGTGCTGTGCCGAAAATGCGTGGACGGTATATTTAAGCGAAAAAGGAGCGCCCGTGGAGCCGTAGTTGATATACAAGTATGCTATGATGCTGATGGGGTATTTAAGGGGGCAACCAACTTTTTAGCGGTAGTAAGTCCTATTAGCCTGTTGCCGCCGCCGTCGATGATGATTCATTCTTCATACACCAAACTGCGCACGTTGAAATAAAAAGTAGCACCCCTGGCGGCCAATGAGTGAAACTATGCAACAATTGTAATTAAATTGGCGGATAATCAGATATGCATTGTTAGCGTTCTACTATTGAAGCAAAGAAACACGCGCGCATGTGCATTGATTGCATTTGCAGCAAGAATTACTGCGGTCTGTGGTGAAAAAGAGGAGAAGGGAAGTCCCAAAGAGCCATGTGCGGAGGCAATAATTGATAAAGTGCATGTGATTGGTATGAGCCGGGCTTTTACTACTGATTCTCGAGATTAATTCTTGTATATATTTTTATTAAAATGCATTTTTTTCCGTCGAGATTTTATTTCCTATTCCGAGAGTGCATATATTGTGGTTGGGTTGCTGCATGTGACGTGCAAATTGTTATTAAGTTTTCACGCGCTTAAAGATTTGATCTTGAAATAAGTGGTTTTCGATTTTCTGGTGGTGTTTCTATATGTTATTTGTTTGTACCTTAAGAAATAAGCTGCAGCTGCAGAGATGTAGGCGTTCATGTTTTTTGTTTTTATTCATACTCGTAGGTACATACATATATTTTTACCTAGTTAACGTTTGAGAGGTGAGAGTTTTTATTTTGTGTGTGATTTGGAAGTGTTGACAGAATTAAATGTCAGCTTAGAGTTTGTCGCATGAAAATGTCATTTGGGAATTCATGTTTGTTTCTTTTATTAGTTTTGGTTCGGAATTGCTCTGTCAGGCACAATGATCGTTTTATGCAGAGTTTTAAGTTAGGATTATAAGAAATAAAGGTGGGTTTTTATATTAAATAAAGTATTTGTATGCATTTTGTGGAATTTTCTTGGCGTTTTTTGACATGCGTGGACTAAAATGTTGTTTAACTTATGTTAAAGGGTATTTGATTCAAAAGTACATATTCCTAACTCGTTACTAATCCTTTTTTGGTGTCGCTGAGTTTGAATTCCTTCATTTAGCTAAGGTATGCTAGATTGATCCACTTTTACACGTATAGGGCGGTTTTTTCAACTTGTCAAACTATTCGCGCCTTTTTTTTTCTATGACAGAAAGTACTTTGACAGCAAAATTTAAAAATTTGCTAGAAATTTCACGTTCCCAAACAGACTGAATATATCCAATGCAGGGGAAATTATTTACTCTTTGATGGTTGTCTTCTGTCGTTGCAACTTTTTTGAACTATCAAACATTTGTGCAAATTCTCAATAAATTTCACGTTATCAAACAGAGATTTTTGTGTGGGATGAATTTAATATTTATTTTTCCACACTATGAGCTCTATTATACCATTCTTTTTTTCGTTCGTTTCGTCTTTCGTTATTTTGACAGATAGGGTGAGGGGTGTAAAAAAGTAGCTGAATTCCCCTTACATTTCTACACTTCTCGCCTAATCTGTCAAAAAGATGAAAGACGAAACAACCAAAAACACGAATCGTGTAATAGAGCTCTAAATGATGCTTTTTTCACATATTTTATTTTTATTTTTACATATTGCTGTCCACCCATATGAAAAAAAACCAAGTGTGGGAAACTTGATGATAATTTAACGTTACCACTAAGTTTCTCACACGTGTGTTTTTTTAGCACGATTTTGACAGCAAAATGCCACTGTTAATTGAATCTTTCTTCGAAATAAATGAAATGGAATAAAAATGTAAAAATTTGCAAGAAACTTCACGTTACCAAATAGACCAATTTTGTATGATAGTGTGGAAGCATAGGCGCCCACAGGGGAGGGCAAGAGGGGGCAGTTGCCCCGCCTTGGCTCTGGGACATAAGAACTTATCAATATATGTTTAATTTTTTACTATAACGACTTATGACAATATACGACTCTTTTCTTGTGGTTTTCAGTCGGAGCCCAGGTTTTGCACCTTCTTCCCCTGGAATCGCCACCACCACCACCGGGACAAAACGCTTAAGACTATTAAAGTCTATTTTTAACCAATAATTCAGCAATTAAAGCCCAGTTATTAGATTTATTTCAGTAAAATATAAAATTTTTATTTTAAGAAACCTTCTTATGAAAATATGTTCTGGTTTCGATATTATTGGAAAATAAAACTACTTTCGTTAAAACATTTTTTTTTTTAGAATCCATGGGTTGCCCTCCCCTGACATTATACCATTATGTTAATTTAATAAATGTGGTTCGAAATAAATGTCATTTTTTTTTCGCTGCTGATTGAGAAGAAAAGGAAAAAATACTCTTTAAATAATGTTTTTTTTATAAATCGAAAAATCTGTATATTGCCGAAATTAAGTTAGGATGTGGTAAAATTGTATCGAATCAAAACTAAAAATTAAAAATTCTGCTTTCGAAATTCTACTTTTTAAAATTTAGTTTTTCGAAATTCTGCTTTTTAATATCCTGTTTTTACAAATACTCTTGAACAAAAATTCAAAAAAAAATAAGTTTCAGAAATGTAATAAAAGCGCGTGCTTATATTTTATTGGATAAAATGAAATTAATTGTTGCAAGACTTGAATTTGTAAGGGTATACTTGCTTATAAATGTTACTCTGGAAAAGAGAATGAAGAAAATTTGATTTTACTCAATATTAAACTATCTGTATTTTGAAGAGCAGAATTTTGTAAGACCGACTTGAAAAAAAAAAACCACGACTGGATCGCACAAACTTGCTCTCGTAGTAAAAGTTTCTTCGAATTTTAAAGATTGAGTGTATTAAAAGTAAATAATTTTTTTATGGGAGCCTTAAGTTTAAACTAGTATTATACATTACAGAACTTAAATTGAAAAATTGTTAAAAATCAACATAATTCGAAATAAATTTATTAAAAAAGTCTTCTTAAATTGTTTTGAGAGCAAAAAAAAAAGTATACCATCTCATTTCTTTAAATTACCTAAGTTTTGGAGAAAAAAAAATTAAAATCGTAGGAGCGGTTTTTTTTAAATTAATTTTTTATATATAAAATTTTGTAAAAATTTTTAAGAACAAAAATTGGTACATAATTATTTAGTATTTATTTATGTTGAATGAAAAATAAATTTCGAAAAAAATTGTCTACCAGTTTTTGAAATATCGAATTTTCAAAAAAAAAATTTTGAAATTTTTTTTAAAAATCCAAAATTTGTTTTTTTTTTTTAATTTTGATATGCAGTATGATTTCAACTTTTGAGAAGCATTTGTATAAAAAATTTAATTTAAATCGGTTTGACACATAATGAGGTAGTCCAACATAAAGAAAATGGTTCTATGAGAGGTACCGTTAATAATGGCTTACTGTAAGTTTTTTCTTTAGCAGATCGTAGACCATACTAATATTAGTATTCACAACAATTTTAATCAAAATTTATATTTTCTTTAACGGTTTTTTAACATTTATATGGAAGGTATCGTTAATTTTGACTATAAGAAAAAGTTTTGTATAAAATATTTTAGATAATGTTAAAAAACCGCTTGGTGCCAAGTTTCATAAAAATCAACCGAATGGTTTTCGAAATATTTAGAGCTTTTTTTGAAAATCCAAAAAAAAGTTTTTGGAAAATTTTGGTATACAAAACTATTAAAATTTTTCAGAAGATTCTCCATAAAAAAAATTATCAAAATCAGTTTATTCCTTTTCTAGAAAAACGAAAATAAAAAAAAAATGGTTCAATGGGAGGTACCATTTAAAACCATTTTTTGGAAATTTAATTTTTACAAAATGATAGCATATACCTTACAAAGATTATTGATTTTTTTAGAAAAATCTGGCCAGCCATATTCGAGAAAAATAAGATTTTCCAAAAATGCTAAAAAAAATTATATGGCAGGCACCGTTATTTTTGGTCCTAAAAATAAAAGGAAAAAAACGTGTAGGGGTAATGTCCCGAAAACACTTAATACTAAGTATAATTAAAATTGGCCCATGGGTTTAGGCTGTAGATGAGTCCACAGACAGACAGACAGACAGACAGACAGACAGACGGACAAAATTGCGAGACCCACTTTTTTCTTCTTCCCTATTATCGTTATGTCAAGTTTGATTGTTATCTCGATTTCAATTTTTTTTACAAATCCAAAACTAGCCATATAGTACCTATATATCGCAAGTAAAAAGAATTTTGAAAGCATAGCCTTTTCAAAATTTTAGCTTTTTATTTGCCCTTTTAGTTGCCCTCCCTAATAAATTTTACTTTCCTACATTTTTTTGTTGAGTAATACCCAATATTAATTTTAAAAACTATCTTTGATGTTAAAATTTTTCTTTAAACATGTCGTTCGTCATTACAAACAAAACGTTTCAATACTTTCTTCAAAATTAACAAAGAATACAAACAGACACCACCTAATATCCTACAAAAAATTTATTTACAAACAAATTCTGTCATTAACGTGTGCATCTTACATCAAAAAAAAAAGAAATAATTTTGAAAATATTTTCTATAGATATTTTTTCATCCATAAAATTTGAATAATGTTTTTTCAAAAGGATGATCTCGTAATAAAAATCAGCAAGAAAATTAGCAATATCTGCAATATTTTTCAGGAGTAAAAATACGTAAAACTTCATAAATTCCGTAAAAATGTGTATGGGAAGATTATGAATTTAGACTTTAGAGGCACGAATAATGAGGTCGGCCAAGTTTTTGTTTTTGGTCCATAAATTTATTGTAGGGCATACACTTTTTATAGAGAGGGTGTCTGATCAAAACAAATAATGAGTTTAGGAAATAACGGACACCCAAATATGCATGCACAAGCTGTACAAATTTACCTTTTCAGTCAGAATAATAAAACGGAGTTTTTTATAAACATTGAATATTATATCTACCTTACAAGGGTTGTCAAAATTCTGCTTTTCAAAATTTTGCTTTAAAAATTCTGCTTATTTTCAATATTTTTAACGAAATTCTGCAAATAATAAAAAAAAAGTTTTGAAAAATTAAAAAAAAAATGATTTCTTTTTTTGTTTTTATTTGCAGAATTTTGGAAAATATTGTCTTACAATTTTAAAAATTATATTATGTATTTGTTAATAGAAATAATGTTGTTTTTTATTTTTTTTTGTTATCGTCGCTTAAGTTTTTTAATTCACAATAAGAAAAGTCCTTATTTACTTTCAAAGCTGGATAGCAGATAGAGCCATAAAATGGAGATAACATACAAAAAATATAAAAATTAGTAAATAAAACTAAGGCGCTAAGCTAAGGCCAAATAAGATTTCTTAAGAAAATATCTAAACATATCCATTTACATTTAGTTTTTTTTTACTAATTATTAAAGGTAATTTGTACCAAGATTTTTTTTTTTTTTTTAATAATACAAATTCTATATACTACTGAAATAAATCAGCCAAGTAGAAGACTTAGCACTATTTTATTGGACTTGTTGAATTATTGATTCAATATAGCTTTTAACGGCCTTTAGTCCATGAAAATTTTTGGCGTTTCGTCCCGGCGATCTCACTTGGACTCATCAGTTGACTAGTGAGGGCCTTGTCAATACGCAATTTCCATTAAGTTCAGTTCATCTTACATAGATTTCATGGTGAATACCCAGTGTGAACTATATCTAACCAGATTAGAATTCCTAATCATTAAAGCTAGAAGTTTTTTGTGCCCGTGGCCTGGCAATGTTTATATACGAAGATTTTTTTTTTTTTAATAATACAAATTCTATATACTACTGAAATAAATCAGCCAAGTAGAAGACTTAGCACTATTTTATTGGACTTGTTGAATTATTGATTCAATATAGCTTTTAACGGCCTTTAGTCCATGAAAATTTTTGGCGTTTCGTCCCGGCGATCTCACTTGGACTCATCAGTTGACTAGTGAGGGCCTTGTCAATACGCAATTTCCATTAAGTTCAGTTCATCTTACATAGATTTCATGGTGAATACCCAGTGTGAACTATATCTAACCAGATTAGAATTCCTAATCATTAAAGCTAGAAGTTTTTTGTGCCCGTGGCCTGGCAATGTTTATATACGAAGATTTTTTTTTTAAATAAATCAGCCAAGTAGAAGACTTAGCACTATTTTATTGGACTTGTTGAATTATTTCATGGACTAAAGGCCGTTAAAAGCTATATTGAATCAATAATTCAACAAGTCCAATAAAATAGTGCTAAGTCTTCTACGTGGCTGATTTATTTCAGTAGTATATAGAATTTGTATTATTAAAAAAAAAAAAATCTTCGTATATAAACATTGCCAGGCCACGGGCACAAAAAACTTCTAGCTTTAATGATTAGGAATTCTAATCTGGTTAGATATAGTTCACACTGGGTATTCACCATAAAATCTATGTAAGATGAACTGAACTTAATGGAAATTGCGTATTGACAAGGCCCTCACTAGTCAACTGATGAGTCCAAGTGAGATCGCCGGGACGAAACGCCAAAAATTTTCATGGACTAAAGGCCGTTAAAAGCTATATTGAATCGGTAATTTGTACCGACTGATATCTTATTTAAAAAAAATAAAACGAAATTTGAGTTTGCCCCCCCCCCCCCTAATCGAAATCCTGCGTACGCCCTTGTAACTGTCCTAATACCTAAAAAATAAATCAACTTTTTGTGAAATAAAAATGAAGATATAAAATTTTAGTTTAATTTTTGTTTGCCCCCCTCTGGGAAAAATTCTGCGGGCGTCTATGTGTGGAAGGGCTTCAAAGAACATTTTTCCTGTACCATTACATAGACACAAACCGCCTCTGATATTGTCTTAGAGTTCTTTTTTCAACGAAAAATTTTTTAAACAATTTTAAAACAAGTTTCGGGTTTTCCAGTGAAAATTTTAGTTAAAAAAAATATATATATATATGTATAAATGTCATAGATGGCGCTTCATGGTTTCTGAATAACTTTGTTTCTAACGTTCAACGAAATTCTAAAAATATTTATTAGAAAACACATAACTAAAACATACATCAATGTTAATAAGAAATCTGTAAATTGCGACATGTCAGATAAGATAGCGTTTTCAAATAGATAGCTAGGTCCCTACATTGAAATTTTAAAAAAGTGTGCGCGTCCTTTTATTCAAAAAAAAAAAAAAGAACATATGTAGGTAATTTATATAAATGCATTTTTTTAGTTTTTAAATTTAAATATTTTTCTAAACAAATTAAACGCAAATCCAAAAATAAGCGAAATAATTCTAGAAAATAAGCCAATGAGAAAAAATATATTTTTAAATAAAAAAATTAAAAGACAAAAAAGGTTTTTCAGTTCTCAACAACAATTTTTATTTATTCTTTTCAAATACAAAACATTTTTTTAGAAATATAAATACATACATATTCATCATAACTGCACAAAATTAGTGCACAATTTGCTTAATTTTTAAAACTAATTCAATTCGAGGCTTGAGTTCAAGATCATGTTTAATTTACAAATTTGTTAAAACACTAGGACCTAATTACATAATTATTATAACAAATAAAACTTAACACATTTTTAATAAATATAAAACATTAATAAATTAGTTTAATATGTTACATTCAATTCAATTAATTTTTAATATAAAATTTAATTCTACCTGACTAGACAAAGTATTTGTCATTAGTTAAAATAATTTTATAAATAAAAAATGAATAATAAACAAAAATAAATAAATAAGTTAAAAATAAATAATAAACAAGTAAATAAATAAATTAAAAAATAAACAATAAACACAAAATAATAAATAAATAAAAATGAAAGTTAATATAAAACAAATCAAATAAATAATTGAAAGTAAAAAAAATCCTACAGAAAAATTAAATTAAATAAATACCTAAGGCTGCCTAATTTTTGGTGTCTTCCTTCTTTGTGATCTGCTTCTAGTTTACACTTAAAAACTAAAAAAAAATAAATAATTTATATATAAGTATAAACAAAATTAATCCTAATGAAGTTCGTCTTTTACGACTGGTGAGTAGTATCGCTCTGCGATAATCTGTTGAAGTTGATAATGTTGATGCTGTTTTGGCATATTATATTGAACACCATTCGATTCTTCTCCACTGTAATCGCTGTTGTTGCTGTAGAATCCTCCATTTTGCGGTGACGATGATGTGCGACATCCACTTTGAAGATGCTTCCCCAGCAGGGACATCCTTGAAAAGGTCTTCGTACATGTCGGACAGGAATACTTCTTCACGTCCGAGTGGGTCTGCATGTGGGCTCGCAAGTTCGAGCGGTCAGCAAAAGCTCGATTGCAATGTTGGCAGGTGAAGGGCTTCTCACCAGTGTGTGTTCGAATGTGGCCCTGTAACAGCCAAGGTCGCGAGAAGGCTTTGCCGCAGATAGGACACTTGCAGGGTAGAGTGTGAGTCCGGATGTGCATCTTCAGAGCTCCCAGTGAAACATATACTTTTTCACAATTCTTGCAGCTAAAGACCTTCTTCACCTGATTACCTTCCGCACTGGGACAATGGAACTGTTGATGCTTCGACAGCCCTGCAAACGTTGAGTATGATTTGCCACAATCCTTGCAATGATAACGCGGAACTTGAACTGGTTTCATGACCTTCTCTTCGATCGGCAAGTCGACATGGATAACTTTATAATCGGAGTCGCAGTGGTGATGCTGCTGTTGGTGCTTCACCAAGCCGGGATAGGTTGAATAGCATTTGTTGCAAGTATGGCACTGATAGTAACGATCATTGGCGGTTTTGATGTCTTGTCGAAGATTACTTTCCCCAAGAATCCTTCGATTGATTGGTGGCGATGGTTTGACAGTCAGGTCCTCAGGTTCAGAGACTTCTTCATACGTCGAAACATTCTCCAGCGATTGTGGTGAACCTCGACTTAGATCAGTCGGCGTGCTGTCGCTATAGTCCATCACAATTGACTTTGTAAAGTTGTTGTTATAGCTGTCGAAGTAGGGTTGAGTATCCACGTAGGGCTCTGGTGATCCAAACGACTCCGACCTGTGTTCATCTTTGATTGGGACATCTCCATATCCATATCCTAGTCGCATAAGACTCCGTGCGATTTCCTCTCTCGTGAAAACATCTGGAAATGCACGAGCTATCTCTCGAGTTTCGTCGTATATTCGTTGGGCTAGTTCATCGTGATGAGCGGGTTCCTTGCGAAGATCACTGGGTTCCTCCAACTTAATCCACTTATTTGCTGCTATGCTTAAATCCACGGGACCTTCATCTATAGAAAAAAGTTAAAATTAGTACACAAGTTGGGATTGTATTTTTCTGTGTGCATTACCATTATCCAAAGGTGCGACGCTATGCTGCATAATGGGACGCTTTTTAAGCGGGCATCTGCTGTAGTTGTGTCTATCCATTTTTTTGCTTTGTAAAATAAATCCAGTTATAATATATTCCTCTTCACGATCAAACGCTCTCTCTGCCAGGGCAGACAAACCTGGAATGATGCAACTACCGGCATCTAGTTCGTCTTTATACGAATGCTGCCCCTTCCATTAGTTTTATGTGATGATCATACGGATCGCACACGTGCTGATCGTCCAATCAGTGTACAGAGATTTCTCTCACTCTCCGTTTCTCTTCATTCGCTGTGCCTATGCGTGTTTGTGTGTGAGTGTATGTCTGAATGGGTGGAGTTGTTCATGTACTGCCGGTGCACAGAGTGGGGCGACGCACACGAGCTCATGATCATACCAATGCAATGGTGGGGTAAACAGGTGTGAACTCAGAGAGTTTAAATGTCCCGTTTTATGAAGTATCTTTCCCTCTCAGAGCATTGATTCATGACTGGTGAACAGTTTTATTCATTTCTCTGTTCCAATTTGAATTATTCCCATTGTTGAATGGTGGTGGTGGTTTGTGGATCGTGCCAAAATTGTTCTCTGTTCCGGAGAGATTTGTTGTTATTTGTATTTCCTATTTGAATTTTCCTCTTCTCTGCAGATTTCCGTATCGCTCTCTCACTCACTCTCTCGCTCAATCAGGAGCGTAGGCTCTGGAAATCTGTATCTGTGACAAATTTCCAAGTTCTTTTTTCTAAATATTACTTTTGTTTGATTATTTTGGCGCGCACTATTGCAACCGGTGGCGAATGAGCTACCTGGTCGATGGACTGATCGCGACGTGTCGGTGATCGTTCTTTGTGAGTTGTGCGTTATTGTTTTCTCGTACGTACGTTATGTTCCTCTGGATTGGGGTTGTTATTAGGTATGATTTTGTATTGAAAATTAAAAGGGCTGCCAGGTAGATTTGCACAAGACTGATGAACAATTTAATCACCGACCGGCTGGATGGGTGGCAGATGTGTGTGCTTGGCAAAGGTACATTGGGCCAAGAAGAGGTTCTATTATTCTATCGATTTGAATTGAATTTCGAAATTGTTTTGATATATTCTTTTTTTGTTTGTAAGGCTCCGTTAGTTTATAGCGCATGCTATAGCTTATGTGTATTTTTAAGGGTTCAATGTTTGCACCTAGGATTTCACTGTGAGAGGGGGTTCTTCAGACAGAGAGAGGTTTTGGTTGCTTTAGAGATTTAAGTTTTTTTTGTATAGGTTGCTGTAGATATTTAGATAAAAATTGCGCGTTTAATGTTAGATGCAGTGCTGCAGCTGTTTGTAAGGATTTCGATGGTTATTTTGAGAGATGATGCGCTATGATTTTTTTCTTCTTTCGTTTAATGGTTAAGAAAGTCGTTATGAGGTATTTTTTTTAATTTATTGCACATTTGGCACGTTCGATAGCATCCAACTGTCGTTTGGAGAAGTGCAGGCGTTTTGTTCAGTGCTTATGATAGCAACAGTTTTGGCTCGTGCTGCTTGTTCTTTGAAAGATATATCTACTCTTGTTATTAAAGAAAGTAAAAGGTTCATAACTGAATGGTATTCACTTATTTTCAAGCTGAGGATTAATAGGTAAATGTGGTTTCCTCTTCATTCTTATGAAAAGTACCTATTAGTACCTTACTATACGATTGAATATACTCGTGCCACATTGAAAACAATTTGTGCACTTGAAAAAGAGAGTTTAATGTAAAAGTACGTATGTTTATAAACATGTCATGAGTCGAATATCTGATTTAGAAAATTCCAAAGAAAATGCGCTAATAACAAAGATGGCTTTGGTATGTAAATTTATTGGGTTGGGTTCGAAATACTGTAGGTTAAAAATACTGTTTATAAAATACTGTAGTTATTTCAAAATACTATAATTAAAAATTCTGGTTACACAAAATTTTGTATTTTAAAATTCTGTATGGTCAAAATTCTGTATGAGTAAAATTCTATATTTCAATATTCTGCTTTTCAAAATTCTGTATTTAAACAAATACAAAGTGCGCACTTTTTTACATTATCGAAACAATATTTTTTAAATACAGAATTTTGAAATGCAGAATATTGAAATAAAGAATTTTACTCATACAGATTTAATTAAATACAGAATGAATATTGAAATTTTCAATGAAATGAAATCTTATATTACAATAATTTTCCTTGTAGCTACTGTCTAAACTTCTATTAAATTGTAAGGAAAACAAAATTCGGAAAGTTGTTACACTCAATCCTCATTATACATATTATGTACCGCTACATGAAATTTGGTCATAATGAAAAATTTCATTTTTTTGTTTGGGGCTATTTTTCAATGGGGCCAAATTTCATGTAGCTATTTTGTACCTATAAATTAAAATAGATCATATTAAGTTGTCAAAATACTCAAATTTTATAATGAATTTTGCAAATAAAACATTTCAGGCTTGTACCAAGTCTTTTACTCATTTTTAGAGAGATCGTATTTGAATGAATTTTTGTACAAGTAAATGCAAAAAATTCAATTTGTACTTTTACGTGCAACAATGATATTGTTAACAATTTTTTTTTCGAAATATAGAACTTGGACATAACCAGCATTTTGGAAAACAGAATTTTACACTTACAGAATTTTGGATGTACAGATATTTGGATTTATACAGTTTTATCAAATACAGAATTCTGAAATACAGAATTTCGGTCTTACAGTATTTTCGAAAATGAAATGAACAGGATTTTGGTCATACAGAATTTTGAAACCCAGCATTTTGACCCGCTCAAAAAAAAAAAATCCAAAGTGGTCGTAGATAACGCAGTTGAATAATTGAATTGGGTTAAATGTTTTTTGGAATAAGTTGTATCGAAATATGTATATTTTTATTTTTGAGATATTGGTCCCCTCAGCCTGAGCACGAATTAGGTGTCACCCTTAATAAAGCATTTTAATATTTTAGATACTCATGGGAATATATTTTTTAATAAAAGTGGGCATTTTATTATTTTTGTATTCCATCTTCTTTATCCTCGGCATTTCGTTCTTTTACTTTTATTATTTAGTATTTATTGTTATTCTTATTTTTAAGCTCTTTTTAATTCGCGCAAGATTTTAAGGCATGATATCAAAGCTTTAAATTGGCTTAATCAAATTCTAAATAAACAAAATATAAATAAAAAAATATCAAATAAACCAATAAAAAAATAAAAAATAAATAAAATTTGCGAAATGAAAAATGTTAAATGATGTTTTTCCATATACTTATGTAATTTGAAAAACAAAAAGTAATAAAGGTATTTAATGAAATAACGAATACTTAAGTGGTGAGCTTCCACCAATATTTTTGTGTAACTTAAAAATAACAAAATTTTTAATAAAAAATTTATTTCTGCAAAACTTCAAGTTGAAAAATTGTTCTTACGAAACATATAACTGATTAAAATGTTTTCATTCAAAATGATAAACAATAGGAGAGCGTCAATGTTGATGTTCCAAAATCCAAACAACAAAAAATAGATTCGCTCGGCGACCTTTGAAATAGTTTCTGAACTTGAACCTAATGATTTTAATTTCTACAATACTAATAAGATTTTCTTAAAAATTCTTTCATCAACCATATAGCAATAAACCCTTCCTAATTAATTTCAATAAAATCGGATGAACAATTATATTGGTATATATACGACAGCACAAAAGAAATGACAGTCATACAGGTGTAATATAATTTAGAAAACTTGTTTTTCGACTTCTCTATAGCATCGTTGTAAACGTTTGAATTGAATTTAAAGTTTAAATTAGTTACATTATGTTGGGTCTTTGGCACTATTTATGTTCTTTTTTATGAAGTGAAAATTATATTCTATTAAATGTATATTTATATGCAAATAAAAATCAGTTATGTTTGTTTTTTGTAAATCTACTAAAAAATACCTATAACTAATTTTGTGTTCATTAAATAACATTGAAATCACAATCAGAAAATTAATAAAAGACAAGCATAAAAAAAGCTTGATTACTTAAATAGTTTTTATGTATATCAAATCAAATAAACTTTGTTTAAATGTTAAATAAAAAACAATAACAAATCAGATGCACCATCTAATTCGACCCATCTGCAACAATTATCACATAAACGATGGTGTTTGTTGCTATTCCATGGCATTTATTATGCAATAAAATTAATTCTGGAGTCATCAACTTTGCTCTATTCTGTCTTCCTAATTCTTTAAGATTGTCTACTAAATTTCACATTAAACAAAAAAGAAATAAAACTATAACATAACTCGCTTGCCATCACACATTAACATTTTACGATCCCTTCCTGTATCGTTTAGGGATTTCTGTGTTTATTTTATTAAGGGCAGAGCCACCCAAAAAAATGACTTTCAGTTCAAAGTTTTTATTTTATTTTTTTTATTGCACCTCAAAAGAGCAATCAGTGTGATGAACCTACTGTACACACAGATACATGATTTGTAACATACTGTTACTACAATTAGTTGGAGGTATAAAAAAATATAAATAAATTTTAACTTGATTTTTGATAACGGGAATACCTATGTAAGTACATATGTTTTTTTTTCGTGGAAGACAAGTTCAATGGTACAAAAAATGCAAACATCCTCTCTTTGATTGAAGTGATGATTTACTTGCATTTTGTTTATTTGCGATGCAATTTGTTTACAAGATAAAAAAAATTGCTTTGACTTTCAAAAATTACCTTGAACTTCAATTTGAATTGAAAACAAACTCGACTTCATGATTTCTCGAAATATTTTCGTTAGACTTAATAATTTTTTTTTTTTATTTTAATTAAATATCTTTAAAATTACATATTTTATAACTATCGATCACGCAATCAAATGATTTCTAAGGCTGTTGATCTTGTCAAGCAATTTCCTAGTTTGGATATTAGGGACTGTGGGAAACAATTTTCTTAGATAGTTAGTTTGAGTTTATGGGGAGAACTTTTTAACCGAGATGAGACAGAGACTAGTCTTGTCGCGTTGCCAGCAATAGTAGGGCGGTAGTTATCAAGACCAAATGCAGTTAATGGTTTTAAAAACCTACATATATTCACCAAGCCATAATAGTTGATTTTTATTTCGACTCATAAAGGCCATTCTCAACTTCTATGATAGGATTCTTCCGAAAAAATTGTTCGAAAATTCTGACATAAACTGTGTAGGTATATTACAAAATGGTTTTAAGTTATGAATCTATTAAATTTAAGAGCGCTCGACAGTGCATATAGCTATCATCCTTATAAGTATGTTCAACATACTAGTGATAGTTATTATGATAAATGGTAACACTGTAGAATCAACGCCTAATAATAACATTTTTGTTGCAAACATTTTGAGATTGTAGCAGCATTGCAGAAAAAAAAAAAACAATAAAAAACTTTTACCTAATGAAATATGTGCCACTTGATCGCACGAACTTGATCTTGTAGTTAAAAATTATAATGAAGCCACCTAGCAAATAATGATATAATAACGAAAACAAAAAAAAAATAAAAAATGTCAAAAGTTCTAAAAAAAAATATATTATGTTTATTTAAAGAAAAATTATATTCAAATTTTTTAAATGCAATATTATTTGGCAATCGTTTGAACGATCATCTTTTTCAAAGATTGTCTTTAACATCTAAAGCGAAATACGACAATGTCAAAATGATGATCAATTGATCGTCCTATGCGTTACAAGATTTTAGTTAACTCAGGCCTTCTAGCACATCATCCAACTGAAGACGAACCACTGTCAATAATGCTAGATGTTTTTGATGTTTGGCAAATAGAAAACTACAAATGTGGTCAAGGAACATTCGTTTGACCGGTCCCAGCATATAATTGTACCAAAAATGGTCACAAACTTCTTCACATGTTCAGAAGAAAAATACTTTGGGGTTTCAAGTTCTCAACATGGTTTTCGAATCAACAACCATTCATTATATTTGCTGAATTTACGTTATTTACAATCTAAGCCTCTCAACTGATTTTTCGACAATTTTTTTAAATATAAATAGGTAGGTACTTTTTAATTTGTCCATCCGCGGTTTTGAACCCATATTTTTAAGATGGATTTCTTCTTCCTATTCGGTAGTTATTTTTATTTTTATTTTTAACGATATTGAAACACTCATGAAATATTCCCATATTTCCCTCAATGCCAACGATACCAAGTCTTTCAAGGCTGTTTCTTCGTCATATGATTCCTATTCCGATTCAACTATATGCCTAAAAAACAGCTTTGAGTTAATTATCGCGGTTTATCATTTTTCGCGAAGACTAAGACATTGAGAGGTCTCTATTTCTTTATAATTCACCCAAGTCGTTAAGTCGATTCATGACCTTTTCATATTGTTCAAGTAGGAGCTTCCTCAGCCATATTGATGACAAGTCTTAAATGCTTTGCCAGTCAAGTATGTGGTCCACTTACAAACATTTATACCCGTTTCCAGAATCAGGAGCATCCAACGTTGATGCCTTTGATTTGCTCTTGGAACAATCCTTTGATCATACACCTCGTTACAAACATCTTCTGAAACAAAATTTTAAACTTATTGAAAAAAAAAAACGAAGAAAAATATCCGTTATTTTTTGCACTACTTTCATGGTTCCGTTGACTGCATACAACCTTATCTTTTTGACTAATATGAAATCCTCCACTTTTCTTTCTACCTACCAACTGTAAGGCTTCAACGAATCGGTCTCTGGAATGCTGCGGAGTGTCTTCTGAATCATCTGCTCATTTGGTTGCCATTTCGTTGGATTTTTGCCCCAGGAAAATTTATTTCAGGGAAAATTCCCGAAAACAGAAACATTTCCGGTGAAATAAAATATTCCTGGAAGAAAATTCTTCTCGAGGTTTACGACAAGGTCCAATGTTTCAATGACAGAACAAAAACTGATATCTGTTCTCAAAATTTGACTTTTCACGCTCTAAGCAACTGAACTGGTTTTCCATTTGCAAGAACGAAGTACTTTTTTCCTTGATTCCTTCGACGAAATTCTCGATGCCAGTTCAAATAAACATAATTTATACCTACAGTTATACCCTCAAACTAAATCTGCCACTAAAGGCCACCACCCTCAATAAATCGTCAATTTAGCGATAGTAAAAGTCGATCTTATAAATAATCCGCAAAAACTGATCTATTACTTAATTCCCTTTATTTTTACATAGTGCCAATCAAAACTTCGCCACAAAGTGAAAAACCCGTCCGATTCCAATTCACATACAAACATATTTTTATATTTGCACTCTACCCCCCCCCCCCCCCCCCCCCAAACAGTCTCTATCTACGGACTGCGAATAAAATAACCGCCACCACATTCAGCATCATGGTCAGATTTAAACGATTTTCCAAATCATTTTATATTCCCAATTATGATCAATTTAAATGGATTTCATAAATCTCTGGCGCACTGGGCCAAAATCCGAAATTGGTAGCATTATAGCCCGTCGATTGTCATTGAGTCATTGCATCATATAAATATTTATAGTTAGCTCTATCTATACGCTATTCATATAGCCCATACAAACTAGTTCGGTGGTATAAACAGACGAGATCCATTTGTGAATGGAATCAGGGCGATGGCTATGGCGACGGACGTGCCGTTCTTTTCGCGCTCATAATGAGGCTTCAAAATGGTTGGTTTGGCTGGTTGTTTCATGACAGACACACAGAACCAAAAAAATCTTTAAGCGTGTGCTTCCAGTCCACAAGTGGTCACTTAAGGAGCATTTTCTCTCGCCGCACTTCACCACTTGGCCAACTATTTGGATTGGTACCAGTGGCCAGTCCCAGAAATACGGGTATATATCTGACGGAAAAGTGTTTCTCAAATCTCGGACATTGACTCATATGTTATTCGGCTGTGACGGTAGCCCCTTTGGTACCTATATTCCATTTACAATTTGATACAATTTGCTTTACAGTGGGTTAACTCAGGTTTTTCTATGGATACAAGTTTTTTTTAAACTTACTTTTACTTTATATGGCACTCACAGTCCCGGATGGACTAAGGCCTGAACCAATAAGCCCTCCATTTTCAGTTACGATAACCAAGTTGGTTGAGATTATTCTTCAGTTGTGCACGCCACCTGAGGTAGGGTCTTCCTCTGCTGCACAGACCATCAGGGGTAGATTTGAAGATTCTTCGGGTTGTTGCGTCGTGCGCTCCAAGCGTCACAGCCATTTCAGTCCTTAAAGCTATTCGCTTCCATATGTACTCCTTCGGTAGACACTGGACCCAAAATCAACCCTATAATCTGCCTTTCAAAGTTACGATCCGTTTTCGGAAAGTTTCTCTTTAGCCCGAAGAAACAACGATTAACAAGAGTTATTCTTCGTTTTATCTCTGCACTGATGCCATTTTTTGAGGTAATAGTGAAGTAGGGATGTTCTACCCGCGTCGACGATGTTGAGATTCCTTTATCGATGAGAGACCTCTTGTCCACATTAATGGTCAGACCCGTTTTCACCACCTCTACTTCAATACTTGCGAGTTGCGTATACAATTGCGTCTTGCGTCAAACCTTTCCCGACATCAAAGGGTTCGGTTGTGTTCTTGACGACTTTGACGGAGCAGCAGCACTGGTCCTCTGCAGATGATACTGGTGGCAGGCTTACTGAAAGATAAAGAGAGACGTGATCTACAAAAGTCCTGGCGATCTCTTGAAATTTTAAATTCACTTCACGCAGTGTCTGCTCGGCGTTTTACTTGGGCTACTACCAAGATGTGATCCGAGTCTATGTTGCCCGCTTGGAACGTTCAGAGATTTTTAGATCCAGAATACTGGAGGCATGTCCGGCGTCTATTTCAACATGATCGGTCTAGTTGACATGAACATTTGTTGATCCGGGGACCACTAGGTCCCTTTGTGTATATTCATACCCCCGTATCAATAAACGAAAAACAACGGAAGGATAAGACTAACACATCTGTCAACTGGCAATTCATATTAATAAACATGTAATGGTGACAGCGAGCGGATAACTTTAACTCGCCAAATTTGGCGTTTAAGGGATGGATAACTTCATAACACGCACATGCTTACATTTCATAATAACCGGTTCAACTACAACCATATTTTTCATCAATCAGTGCATGCGTGTGACACAGGCATAAGAATACTTCCGCGATTTGATGAAGAGTTGCCGTACTTTAAGTGGTACAGACTGGAACTATTATGTTTATTAATAATTAAAGTTATCCAACGAACAAATTGTCTATCCGTGTGCTAGCTAACACGTGTGTTAAGCAGCGGACAGTGGCTTTTTATTAATAGGGCTGATAGATTTCATGTTTGTGCTATGATGAATTTTTGCCCCGCCGCAAAGTCAATCAACTTGGGTGCGACTATCAAACCAAAAATGCCATCCTTTTCGATTTTTGAGTTGAAGTTATAAAGAATAATCTTTACGTGGTACTCCTAGCACATATGAAACGTAGATCGTAGATACTATGTATTTAGAAGATCTTAGATAGCTTACTTGGTTGAGTCATCGCTAGCTTTTTTTTCTTTGAAACGCCCAATAGGTCACGCTTCTGTTTCGAACTTTTTGGTGAAATTACAATTTTCAAGTATACTATCAGTGATGCTGAAGGTGAAAGTCATATGAGTTTGAGTTCCATTTTGTTGCTTCTTTAGGAATTCCTTCATCCTCATAAGTGGATATAAAATTCTTGGTGCATTTAATGTTAGACGAATTAGCTTGGTTGGGTAATTCAAATTTTTTTCCTACAATTCGATAACTTTGGATCGTAGTTAATTTGCAGTTGCTGCGCATGCGACTATATTAATTGGCATAAATGATCCCAAAAAGTTTACCTAGCCAACGTCCGCGTCTGAGTCTGCTATGACGACAACAACAACTCGACATCGCACTTGGCCAGGTGCGGGTGTTACGATATCGCGCTGTGAAACAAGTTCGGCTGGTTAACTTCCAGTTAACTTGGAAATGAGCGCATTCGTATATATGTACCTATTTAACTGCTTGCCGCCGTGTTCTAATTTGTTGTTGCAATTTATGGGCAACAGTCATTTGGGTACATATTGTAGTGTTATTGTGTAGTAAGTAGTAGGACCCTTTTTGTCTTTTGACGTAGCGTCTGTTGTTGTTGTTGTTGTCTACGTCGGTGGTAGCAGAAACCAATTGGTATATAAACCCAGAGCGACACAGATCCCTGAGTCAGGGGAGAAGAGAAGGACGCTATCTTTGTGACCGTTGTCGCAGTTGAGTAAACAAAGTTTCTAGAGAATTGACCAAAGCGAAAGGTTTTATATATTTTTTAGATTTCCATTATCACAAATCCTAAGTACAAGCTCACGAGGTCTAAGCGCGATTTTTATGCGAGTTATATTCTCGGTTAGCTGTGGTGACGGACGGAGTAATAAACTTTCCAGACGCGGATAAAATTTATCAGCCATTGGGCTTGCTGTTCCAGGGGGTGGGAAGAGGGGGGGGGTCGAATGATGGTTATGTTTGATTCGATCGGCTAGAGCAGAAGTGGGCGGTTATGTAGGAAACACAGGTGGAATAAAATAATTAATGCAAAACAAAAATTGTCTAATGAACATTTCGAGCATTGTTCGATTGGGCTTGGTCCCAGCTCACCATCAGCCAGGGTAATAACACCAAAGTATCACACTGTACCAAACCGCAGTACCTTGATTGTGTAGTTGTCTGCGATGTGGTGCTACCCATGATATGGTTTAAAAATCGGTTATCTAGTTTATTGTATTGGCGATATAGTTTGCAGCATATACATAGATTGTCGTGGCTACCGTCCCGGCTTGTTGATTGTCAAAGAGTTGTGTTTTATTTGAATATCATATTGTTGGTAAAAAATATTTTGTTGGTATAAGTTCAAAACTATTTAAAGATAAATGATTAGGAGTTGTGAATTATATTATTTTCTACCGTGGTTGGCGTAAGATATAGAAATTAACCCCGTATCCAAACTCTTTGCATTATCTAAGAAATATTTTATTAAACACATTTTCTTGAATGAAGACTCAAAAAAAAGTGTCGACTAAGTTTTTAAAGGTTCTTGGTTTAGGCTTGAGGCAATTTGTTTTTAGGTTCCCGACAAAATCAGTAAAAATTCGGAGTAAATTTTCATTTCTTAGCGATTAGCCAAGTTAGTTAGTATTGCCTAAATTTTTGATTTTTTTAAACGATCACGGCCCAGAGGTATGTGATGTGCACATTATGTTTGTCAAAGCACACTAAGTTTTCAACTTAAAATGTTTAAGGATTATGCGTGAAACAGATTAAACCAGCAACAGCACCGTCAACAGCAAACAGCACGCTGGCCAGCAAAAATTTCTCAAACACATTGCACAAGCAACAGCACCGACATTTATATCTGTTTGACGTATCAAATCAAAGCATTTTCTATGTGGTCCCACACCAGCAACAGCAAATTTAGGACTTATGCGTGAAACAGATTAAACCAGCAACAGCACCAGCACCGTCAACACCATGCTGGCCAGCAAACATTTCTCAAACATATTGCCACCAGCAACAGCACCTTTATTTGTATCTGTTTGACGTTTCAAATCAAAGCATTTTCTTCGTGGTACCACATTAGCAACAGCAAATTTAGGACTTAGGCCTAACGGCGCCGCCGTTGACGTTGCTGTTCGTATCTGTGTTGAACAATTGAAACACGTTTGTTCTAAATTAATGGCGGCCGCTGTTGCTCTTGACGGTGCTGTTGCTGCTTTAGGTAATCTGTAGGGCTAGGATTTCCATGCAAATGCATATATTTTTTGGTAACCTTTAGAAGCGTGATAAAAAATTATCTTTACGAATCTTGAATTTTTGTTTAATATGACATTCCATCGTTAGTGCATATTTTTGCATATTTTACTATAAATGCATATTTTACATACTTTTGCATATTTCTACATATTTCTGCATATTTTTAGTTCATAATTTCACAAATAAATGTATAACATAAGAACATCAGTTTCAAAGATATAGACCCACACCATTAAATTTCTTAATTGAGAATCAAAGAACTGAATGGAAGATGCTGTTTTAAAAATTACGTACTGATAAAGGATCTCTTGGTTCAGTTCTAAAAAAAGCTTGTGTGTACTAAGACAAATCAAGGATTTTCAACAATGAAAAATATATTTTAAGAATTCGCATTGAGCTTCAATGTTGAAAAATATTTTTAAAACTTTACTACCGATGAAACTTGCTATTTGAAAAAAGCATCAATTACATCAGTTGACGTAGAAGGTTTTTTCATTCATTGTATAAAATTGCGTCCATATTAATAAAAACTTTCGTTTTGCGCAGAGCCGTACGTACGCTTTAAATTGTGTATTAGCCCTAAATATTTTTTGCGAAAAATTAAATTTTTTTTCTAAATAAATTTCTATCAAAATACATGTGCACCGAAAACTTTTTCGTATGCGCTTAAAATCCACCGGAATTGGATAGCGTGCGTTGAATGTGACGCAAAAAATTGTGTGCGCTCGGACGTCCACACTGACATTTTTTTTTTCGTCTATACAAATATTTGCGCCAAATACCACTCACAACGCAAATTTGCTGCTTAAAACATTCCAAAGTTTTACTTTTAAAATAAAGATAGGAGTATAGAGTAAAATATTATGGTTTTAAATGCATATTGTAAGTACATTTTTCTCATTTTGAAGAGCATATCTTAAGCGCATATTTTCCGTTTTTTAGTGCATGCAAATCCTAGCCCTAGTAATGTGTTTCTTGCTTTGAATTCTATTCATATTTTTCTTTTATTTTATTTTTGACATAAAAATAATATAAAACGGGTTCCTTTAACATATTTGTTCCAATTTTTTTAAGCCCTATTGCATACGTTTCCAAAACAAGAATCTTGATTTTTTAAACTGGATAAAACAACCCGAGGATATAAATATTCAAAGAAACTATCATAACATAGGTAGGGGTTTTGTCTTATAAACCTAAGAAAAGGATCAATCATTTCTATATAAAAACCTTTTCCCCTTATGCTAAGACCTTGGAATCTATCCCAGTTAAATAAGGTCCAAGTACCGGTAGTTTTATTTTTTCTTATAACCACTTTCCACAAAAATACCAACCCTCCACCATACGAATTCCCTCACATATACCTGGCAAAACTTCGAAACTCGGTTTCCAAAATCAAAACTACTTTAATAATACTCACAATCAAATTATTACATCTGCTTCAGGACATGTTTCGAATTGAAAATTCCACAGGGATAAAGAAGGACGAAAAACTTTGCAAGTCAATAACAAAAGAAATGCAAACCCAAATTTTATCCCAATGAGGGGTAGGAAGGAAGGAAGTTCATGGGCTGTTTGGGTGAGACGAGAGAGGAGAGTTGACGCGCAACATATTGTTTTCGGGACCATAAAGGTTAATACCAGCTTCCACCCGGTTTTCAAGGGTAAGTTGAATATTTACGCACAATGTGTGCAAGGTTGTATGTAGGTAGGGTGAGGATGATGACGAACACGTTGCTCGAAAACACATCGTCATGGCTATTTTATGGGAATCCTGGGAAAAGAGGGAAGTGTATGGAAAGGAAATTTCTTTAGAACAAAAAAAAACTACAAAATAAGGGGCGATATGTTCCCACAGTTTTTGGGTTGTTTTCGACAATGATGATAGTATAGTATGACGCTTTCTGAACCGGTGTCAAATTCTGGCTTGTTGTGGATATGTAAGTGGAAGTGGAATTGGAAGCTGGTTATGATTAGGAGGCAAGCAGGTAAGAAATACAGTGTAATTTTTGGTGGTGGGTTGACGACTGTACCAACCTATATACTTTCAACCTCATGAGTGCGCAATTGAGTTTTCTTATTTAAAAAGGGGATGATATTTTGGCAAGGTGAGAAACTTGTTGGATTGATGTTGAAAATGAGGATGATGATAGGAAGTATAGAAGAAAGCTGTGCTTGGTTGTATTTTTTTTTTTGTGGTGGATGTTGTATTTAGCAGCTGGTTTTGTGTGCGAAACAATAGATTTTGTATGTAATGTTTCGTATCAACAATTTATTGGTACCTTTATAATAGTTTTTTATTGTATTTGAAACATTACATTGGTTAGTAAAATATATGTAATTTCATCCCTTTATTCAAAACTTTGAACAGGTTTTCATCAATTTGAAAGACTATATTGCAGTACTTAGTACTTTCTGCAAACGGTTCCTACTTATTTCTTGGACTAACTTGAAAATGTGGGTATTTTACTTAACTGACGGCTTTAGAGTTCGCGAGTAATATTAGAACCAACAAGCAAAATAGGTAAGATTGCTGTGAACGGTTTTTAGAATAAGTAGCACGAGTTGAGTTAGCGGCCACATAACTAATTGCATATAAATTCATAATATTTTGTAGAAAATAAGTCAAGAAACCGAAGAATAAGAATCACAAGACCTTTCGCAAAGACAAAGAATCGAACTTGATTTTAAGGATATTTGTGAAACTAATGGGGTTTTCCATTGGTTAATTGAGATTTTAATGAAAAACTTGATTTATTTTGTGGCGAATGGAACACAATTTCAAATTGCTTTATTTTTGTCACTGTATTTGTGCATTATTGCTTCTATATCAATATTAAAAAAAAAATCTTCATCACTCGATTTACTTTTAGAAGAGAAATATGAACTTGATCACTTTATCACCGGTTCATTTTAAACTGCTACCATTTATTTATTATCAATTATTTTCCACATTTTCCAACATAATTTTCACAACCGAAATATCAACGAAAAACATTTGCAAACTGACAACTGGATTTATGTTGGTATAAGTACAAGGAGGGGTAAATCTGTCGAAAAATTTAGATTTGCAAATTTGATTTAAAATCAACAATAAATCAATTTATTTAGCCCAATGGAACGCGAAAAGAGGGAAAATTGTCTTTTTGAAAGATCCAAATTAAAAATAAATTGATTTATTTTACCAATGGAAAACTTCATAACTTAAGTCAATAAAGAGCTGGTTGAAAGTACAATCAAAATCGGTTATAACGAACTCGATGGGACTACAGAATTTGTTCGTTATTTCCGGTGTTTTGTTACAACCGGTGTTAGATTTTTTGTCCCTTAATAAAAAGTGGACAATTTTGGTGCCGTGACATAAGGCCAAATTTGGGTGTTTGGCCTTATGTTGCTTTTGTAAAGTGACATAAGGCCAATTTTCTTTAAGACATAAGGCCAAATGTAATTATCTAACATTCAGCTCCCTTTAAAGTAAAGGACGTTTCGGAAATCTTTAAAACCGAAACTATATTGAATGAATTCGGCATGACTCCACATATGTATATGTATAATATGTTACTGTAAAAAGCCGTAATAATGAAATTCTAGAATTTACCGGTAAATCCTAGAACACCCAGCTTCAACGTATAAATAGTGAGGTATGTATGGGGGGCATGTTGCCCCCTGCAATCCCCCTGCTTGGCCCACTATAGGATTTGGAGTAGGTGCGAGGTTGGGTGTATGCAAAGTTTTTTTTGTATTTTAAGAATCTGGATTTAAATTGGGCCTTCTGTCACTTGGCCTTAAGTCACGGCCAAAGGCAGACCTGGATCTTGTCTTGTATTTACTTGTATTTATGTTTCCAAATCCAATCCGGATCAGATCTGGGGGAAAATAAAATGCAGCTATTGACAACGTTATATGACCAGGGTCAACCATTATAGAGAATACGCTGCCAAAAGTGAGCAAATCATTTGCCTTAAGAAACAAAACAAAGATGTGGGAGAAAATTCATCAATTCGTCCTGATAATGCTTCCATTGAGATAGCGCAATTTTCTATTCTCCAAATTCTGAAGTATTTAGTAACATATTTAGAAATACTGGAGCATTCCAATTAACTTTCATGTGCATAATGCCTTCGAATTAACTTAAACTCAAAACGATGAAACGATTTTAATTCCAGAACATTGATAAGTTTAATTAAACATACTTGTGTCAGATACCATGTTTTTCTTTAGATTTCTCGTATAGAGAAAATCGCTAATTCGTACTGAGCCAGAACCGGGGTGCATAGTCATTATCGTTGTCCTTCTTTTTAGGCGTATTTCCTAACACCTTCAGTTAAAACCGTGACATCATCGGGAAATTTTATAGCAACCTGCCCAGGCAGAGTGTGAACAGTCTCGGCCAAAACGTTATTGTTATTTTAATAAGCAAACTAAAATAAACCCGATGTTGTATCAGAAATTGGCTTTTTTAAATAAAAAAAATTAACTATGACGATTTATTTGATTTTTTTTCATACATGTCAAATGTTAATGCATTTGCCATTTCAATTTAAAGCGTTCCCGTATTTTTGCGTATTTTGCATTTTTTTTGACATAAATTAATCCTCACTTTTCGAAATTCGACAGTTTGTGAGTTTCTGTGCTAAAAGTGAAGGAACAAAGCTATTCGGTCCTATCACAGAATCCATCGTGATTGAAAATAATCTCCGAATGAAGAAAAAGCGATCACAGAATCCATTTATAGTACGTTCGTAGTGAAAAATCTACGAATTTCGAAATTCGTGGAATTTGATATCACAGAATCCACATGAAACGAAAAAGTCATTCTTTTCTACACAAGTTTTTATTATCGTAGCGAAAGTGCAATTGCATATTTGCACGGAAAAATACTTTAGTCAAGATGTTAATTTGATATCTAAAACTCCAATTCCAGCTCTTTAAACATATTAATTTGTATGCAATCTAAAATCATCAACACAAATAGATTTCACTTGAAAAAAAACACATTTTTGTAGATGTATAAGTATGTTTGTATTTGTAGTTTGTAATTTCATTTTGTAGTTATGAAATATTAAAGCACAATATTAATAAATGAAATATATGTATTCGCACAAATGAATGAATTAATTGTTTGCAAAACTAAAACAAAACAAAAACTTTTAATGAACACATTCAACTTTAACAAGTGACAGCAGGGCACTTCATGAAGAGTGAACCACAATTTCTCTCTTTACCAGTGATGATAAATGTAGGAAAAAATTCCCCACTCATAAGGGATTTTCGCAAATAAAACTGTAAAGTTCTTTTGTTAACTACATACATTATTCACTCTTGTCATTTTCTTTTAACGATGGATATATTGCTATTATATTACATATTTTATCTATAAAATTGTCATACTCAATATTTATAAAAAAGAACTACATGCATACAAAAACACTTTAATAAATGTGTGAGTAATAAACTTTCAATAGTAGCCGTGGCGTGATGGTTAGTGCGATGGACTGTCATGCCGGAGGTCTAAGGTTAGATCCCCAGCCTCGCCACCTATTTATTTAAAAAAGAAAAAACGGCTACTGCCTCTTGCGAGGAATTGACAAATCCTCCAAGAGTATCTCCTGTCACAGAAAAGTGCCGCTCGTTAGCCGTTCGAGTTCCGCAATAAACTGTAGGTCCCCTCCATTCTTGCAGACACGCACACAGGAATGGTTGAGAGTTGTAAGTCACTAGGCCCTAGTTCTTCATGAGCTGTTGTGCCATCAAATTTATTTTTTTATTTTTAATAAACTTTCAATTGTTTTTATGACGTTATTATGTACTTTATATAACCTAAAGAACCTAAATTTACAAATATAAAACCATTATCTTAATTATTCGCTTAACGAGTTCACTTCAGCATTTGTTACTGTAGGGAAAAAATAGGGATTTTTTTAAATCTCCCATGTACTTTTTTTGGATTGATGTATACCATCGCTGTTTTTATTACAACTCTAAGTGATTTGACACAACACAGCTGATTTCGAAATTGAGACTGAGTACTCGGAATGAAGCAATGCTTCTTTCGATTTCATTCAGATTCTGTGAACACAATTTTTCGTGATTCGTAGTGTAACAATCCGTTCGGAGATTTGTTAAGATGGAATCTGTGATAGGGCTGATTGATTTTATTTAGATGTCAAAATATGTAGGTATGAATATTTTGATTTAGACGTCAAAATGTGTGAAAAAATTAAAACTCGAAACCCCTATAGAACTAGTTTTTCCGTAAAACTAGCTTTGAAGAAATTCAATAGTATGGCCGTAAATATTTTACAGATATCAAAACCGAAAACCGATCAAGAAACAGAAAACATCGATCTTGCCTCACTACCTATCAATGTGGTTTTTGACCTTAACGAAGATGGGACATTGCAGTTAGCTGACTAGATGGATTTTAATCAGCAATTGTTTTCCGAGTTTGCCACCAAATAACAATCGAAGTAAACAAAAATAATTATAAGAAAAGCGAAACAACGAAAAGCAAAGTGAAAAGAAAACGAAACAATAGGCACCCAAACATTTGTTTTGTTTTACCCGGACCCTATTACATAAATAACACAAGCAGGGATATTTTTAAGCGGAAGAAACAAGCCAAGCAGGCATCCGGTTTTCAATATTTGACTAAGAACTAATAAGAGCATTGAATATTTGCAAAAACAGTGGCACTTAATTACGAAAAATGTAAACAAAACAAAAAAAAAAAACAAATAAAAAAAATTCAAATTTTTTTAAAATTTTTTTATTTTTAAAAATAATTTCTCAAAAACTGTTTACCTATTTAAATAACTTGATTTAAGAATAAATAAAAAATTGGACCATTTACTTTCAATAAAGCTATACGTGGCTATACCTACATAGCATACCATTTTATGTACTTTCTTTAATTTTTAATAATTTTTTCACATTTCAGCCAACTCTTCAGAAATTGCCCTCCCAACCTCAAGGGGGAGCGGGGACAGAGTTGTTTGCCATACATTTTTCAAAATACATCATCCCTTAAAAGATGAAGCACGAATAAGGAGACACCCTGTATATTCTGGCCAATTAGTTATTGTTTTAGGTGCCCAGGTACTGGTACACTATAAATAATAATATTTATTCTGGAAATATTTTTAACTTTGAATTACTTTTTATTTGTTTAACAAATATTAACGGATTGCCTATGAAAGTAATGAAGGAGATACATTTTTAACGCAGCTTATCAGTCAACCTTAAGAATCGGAGCTTACGCAATTTATTAGTACTTATTTAACTACTAATTACTGTTATTTTATTTATTTAACACTTTTTTCAACCCAAGTACCTACGTACCTAAATTTCCGTTAAATCATTCGCATCATTCCCTAAAGACCGTTGATTTCAGCCCACATTTCTTTTTATCTGGAACATAAATCCTATGGTTGCTTAACCATTACCAACTGCGAACTACACTTCTTAGATGGTGTCATAATACGTTCATAGATTATACCATGCCAGCTACAAATCGTCCTCCCACTCACTTGTGTCCAAGCAATAAAAATGACAAATTCAACCGATTTAGCAGAAAAACACTCATACACAATCGGCCGGGCGTGTTATGGTCAGAAATCATCAACCATAGAAACCGCATTACACCGCTAGAGTGCTGACTGCCCCTCCAAAGTTTCAAACACTGTCCATGGGTATTTGCTGTGGCAACTGACCGCGACGAGTGGTCAAATGAAAGATTTCAAAAAACGCTTTTGGCTTTTCCAATCGAAGCTCATTATCCTATTCCCGCATTTTGTATGTGTTTTAAATTCTTCCGCCTGATTGAAGATATTTTCCCGAAAAATTGAAAAACTAATTTTTCTATGATCATCAGTAGCTGCTGATTACAATTGTATTACTCGCTTACACCACAGACAAATAACCCAAAGATATGGTGGCGGCTAAAATGGAGCGGCGCTTGTGCTTCAGACAAATAATAATGTTATGCACAAACCTATAATACCTATCCGCAATATTGGCTTCCCTTTTACTAGCGGCTGCCTTAGCGCTCAGCTGCAGATGGAATTCAATTTCAAATCGGAAACGCAGGCGAAATGCCTCCAAGTTGCACATTGATTGTTGATATCTTAATTCCTGCAACATGCAATATGCAGGGGGCGGAATCCCACAAATGCGGGTTCTCCTTCTCCTCTGCTTGCTGCCAGTGCTGCTGCTGTAATACTGATACTCTTCCCAAATGTCCAAAGATCTCAGAGTTCGTTTGAACCTCATTTGTCATCTCGAAGAATTCGAAAGTTTCGGAAATGGTAACGCGAGCTGTCTTGATCGTAAACAAACTGCCGCACCAGATAGCAAACACCGCACCAGTTAAGTGCAATGTGCCGGCCGAAACAACAACAAAAAAAAAACAAAACAACATTAACAAGAATCAAGAAATCGAAAGAACAACTCCCACTATGGGATATGAATATGGAACTATGGTGACGATGGTGGCAGCAACAGCAACAGCAGCAGCCGGTTAGGTCGGACAAGTGTGTGCCCGATTGTATTGGCCCGTATGACTAATTCGAAATTATTAATGGTGCACATGCGGTAGTGGCAGAAAGAGCATGTTGGGTAGCGGCAGCAGCAGCGGCAACCCTATCCAAGCACAATTGACTTAAATAAGTCGGCAGCATCATTCTACAGTGGTTAGAATTCTTAAATAAATTGGACAGTAATTATTTTAATTTAAGTGAAATGTAAGTATTATAAGTTGTTTGCACTTGGTGGGCCATACAAATATCAAGTGAATTTTAACTTTAGAAGGACGAGCTGTCATGCGATTTCTTAAAAAGAATGGTGCATCAGCACCAAGGCCATGATAATCGGAAGAACATAGTGTCATATAAGTGGCGCTTTTGTGACTATTGAGATGGATGCAGCGAAGATAGGTAAATGAGGGCAAGTCCAATTATATGCTGATATCAAGAAATAACATCGACAGCATGAATATATCGTCACCATAAACAGTTACAAATTTACGTTTGTTAGGAACTGTCTTTACCTATTGACTCCGCTATAAATTCAATCAATGATAGCAGCAGTAATATCCAAAGAAGATGCCTCTTGGGGCTGAAAAGACAGCTGAGTAGTCAAAAAGTTTCTTGAGCAACATAATTTTTTTCTAGAGAAGTAATCGTTGTGTTCTTGCTGTACTGTATTCGGTGCAGAAATGTGAACTGTATCAAAGGTAGATGAAGAGAATTTTTAATTGTTCCTAAAGGAGATCCGAAACATTTTTGGTCCGTGATCTCCGTGATTGGCTGGGAAATGAAAGCAGGTAATACGATTTGAAAAAAAAGTGCATAATGCAGCATCATGATATAAGATGGTTCAAGATTGGATTTTTGTCTTCGAATCTCTCATTTAGAATAACTCTTCAATTTCAATTACAACAACATTTCGATAATTTTGCAGTCACTCTCCTACAAGGAAGTACTCCGTCTAAAATGTGATCGTGCTTTATTTTTCCCGTTATCGTTGCAGACCAAGAGATAGACAATCTGAATGAAATGCTATTTATATGTCCCAATATCTTGTGTAGAGCGTCTGTTAACGAACACCATTTGACATAAACCGTGCGTGCTTATCCCAGCTTAAATACCCAAACGCAATTGCGAAAAATAATAAACAGGGATTTGGAACTTTAAAACAAAAAAATTTCAATAAAGTAACAACTAAAACTTGCGTTTTTTCATTTCCACTCAGGGTTAAAAAATAAGAACTCTAAACATTTACCAGATTTAATATTCATCTATCTTTATTTCAACAAAAAAGTATTCTTTTACAACTTTACAATTTCATTTAGGCCCATTTGCTGAAACGAAACTTAAATATTTATGTTCAACTTAAGCGCGTATGTTTCACTTTTTCCTCAGCGTAAACTGTCACATAAGCTCTTATGTTGAACTTAAATATTTAAGTTTCGTTTCAGCAAATGGTCCTTAAGAACTTATTCTAAAAAGCAACTTATAGTTTATATAATGAATAGCTGTTTTTATATGAGCTACAGGAGTAAACTCAGTCCACGATATTCACTTAGAATAAATGAACCGGGGTAAAACGTTGGGAATCTGATTCCAGCCTCTGGCCAACGCAAAGGAATAATGTTTGGAATCTAACTCGATCCAGCGCAAAACTCACTACAGCAAACGGGGAGGGTAATAATATTGGTGGGAAAGGGATCGCACGAATGCACAAAGAAAAGAAACCTGAAGTAATCGCAGTAACTACAAACTGAAATAAGCTGGAAACTTATTCTCTACTCTTCTAATCCGGAGATAAAAAAACACGTTACATAAGTTGTGTATTGATGTATGTTGCTGATGGAAATTCGGTCAGCGGTGTATAATTAAATGGAATTTGGGTATTGGGTTTGGGGTTTGGTTACAATGTCTTGTGATTTGTGATGATTAGATGCTTCTTAGCTTAGCCGTTCGAATTTGGAAGAAAATTGTCCCATAAATGAATGTTGTATTGCAAGTACATAATTTGACCACTAATTTTTTGTCAATGCCTAAAACTTCACAGATTGATTATTTTGACAGCAAACTGACAACAAACAATGGATTCTTGAAATCTCGGCGAAAACGATATTATGGTTAGGCCCTAGTAATATGTAGTTAGTTTGGACAAACATCTTTACATCTTTACATAAATATTTGCTACGATTGGAAAGGCTTCATTTTTATCTCCACAATGATGTCATTTTATGAAGAAGCAATGCAGCTCAGACCTTATCTACCTCATAGTTGTAGGTATCTATCGCTCGTGAGGTTTTACCCGATTTGACGGGGTTGATATCACTTGCTTGATGACAAAATTTTCTATTTTCATCGCCTCCGATTAAGATAATATTTGCAAGGTCATCAGTATAGGTCAGTTCAGTTCAGTAGTAAAAAGGTCTTTAGAAATGCTCTACCTCTGTTCTTGACTGGTGAGTTTCGTACAATAGCTTCAAGAATAGTAAAGAGATTGCTTGATGACGGGCTCTCTTCCATTATAATTTTATTGATGTTATATTGTTCGGTGATGTTCTTGGCGACTTTGAGGGAGCAGCGAAATTTTTCCGTCGTCATCTTGCAAAAGCGGATGAGTTTGTCACAGATTTTGATAGTTAGATATCCATTTTACTAGTTGAGCTCCACAATCAACCGTAACCATCTGATTCCCCGAAAGATCGTATCTTGATTTCTTGAATTGATTTCTTTACCTCACTTCTATTACTAACAAAACCTTTTTAACGCCTTCTTTGATTTCCGTAAAATCCGTTTCCGATGAGTATCTATCAAATTTTACAACGAATGTCTTTCTTGATCTGTTGACAAGCTTATCTTCGTTACCCACTTATTTGTCAAAAGGTGTTTTCCATCTCTTCGTTTTTCATTATTTGAAAAATAAAAACACGTCAAACTTTGTTGAAACTTTTTTTGGTCAGTTTTCAATCTGTTTAATAAAAATCTTTTGACCACTGTAAATATAATTTTTGATAGTTGGTCACCAATCTTTTGGCGGCTATAGGTATACAAGTTGATCGAAAACGATTTGAGCAGCAAAAATTTATAACATTGTCCATTGGCTGGGTTAAAAGATTCGATCTAAGATTCGACGATGCAATCTTATAGATGAGACGCGTGGTGTGCTGCGCAAAAATTGAAGGAAGTTTGTGGTGCTTGCACTATACACCGAGAAAAGCCTTGAGGAGGGAAAATTGGCGCGTTGTAAACTCGTCGTCAGATTTCATAACATAAATCTAAGTACACAGTGAATATAGTGCACGCTTGCGCGCATGCACTCTTGTTGCAGTAAAGCATAAAGTCCAAAGTTGCAAGCGCCATGAACCAAAGAACACCGGTCAGCAGCAGCAACTTATAAACATGGAAGTGGAACTGACCATTCGAACCTCCGCTCCGTCTATGTTCAATAACCTTTTTACGCTATGAATTTGCTGGTTTTTCTTGGCTTGAAAGAAAAGTTTGGACTCTTTTCCATGTTGTTGTTCTTTTTTCCTTAGGTCCTCCACCAAATGAATCACTCCACCGGAATCTGAGCATTGAGTTGTGGTATGAATGTGTGTGAGTGTGACAAGGCTTACAAGAGTGTTCTGGTTTATTTTTTTTTGTATGGAAGGCTTTACTTACGCGTCATGGTGTTGTTTATCGGTGCCATTTGCCTTAAATTAGCTCCTGTCTAATAGATTTTGGCACGGATAATTTAAGGTGGTTCCAGTTTAGCGATAGTTTGGCGTTGTTTTTTATCTTTAGGTCGTCGTGCCGCCTTCGGCCACCAGTCTTCTCCTTATTTGTGGGGCAATGTTTAGAGTGTCGGATAGGATAGGATGTATTGGGACAGAAGCTTGAGTGGAGTGAACCGCAATGTAAATCGCTCCAGATACGCGGTGGCTTAGAAGGAAATTGCTTAAAATTTGTCAGAAATGAATCTGTTCGGTGATCTGGGCCAATGCACATACACCACACCTGATACTTTCGAAATAAAAAAAAAATATAGGTATAGAGATATTAAAAATATTCACCAATTGAGTTCAAAGAGGTAAGGTAATTTGTTTATTTTATGTTTAAGGTGGAGCCTTCACCTGTGGGAATAAATTCTAATTCGAGTTTTAGAAAGGCCTTGGTCAATTTGTTAATAACAAAGATTATATTATTAAAATATAATTAATGATATATATTAATGAGTAAAAAAAATGACATAATATGGAAAATCAAAAATGGAAATGGAAATATTTTTTAAGCTAACCTCCTTCCATCTTTAGAAACGAATTTATGTATTTTAACATTATCTGGAGGAGTTTGCGAAATAAGATAATATATTTCAGAGGCATGCCATACAATATAAGAATAGATACAAAATGACAAATTTGAGACAAATCTGGTAATGTATGATGGTTCAAGAAATGTTTTAAAAACCCGGTGAGAATTTACCCTGGCGAATTGGAATGAATCGAAGCTGGACAGAAATGAAAAGTGCATCTTTATTACCTAGATAAAGAAAAAATTAACATTTTCTAATAATTCTAAATTTTTTTTTTTTTTCAACATTTTGGGAAACATTTAAGAACATTTCCCTTAAAATTGATCAAAACCCTTTGAACTATTTTCGAAAAAAGCCAAGCCACAAGCTGCCATTAATAACCAATTTTCTGAGATATTATTTTATATAATTTTTCAGTATTTCGAGAAATTCGGCTGATACAAAATGAATTTGTCTGTTCTGTGGGTCTCTAAAAAGACAGTAAACACAGCGGAAAAATATTTGTTTGCTTCCTTAGAGCAATCATTAAAAAAAATGCAAAAAAAAAAAAAAACGGAAAGCCATCATCTGAACTAGGTGCCTAGGTTGCTAGGTTCATTGAAATAGAACTCTCCTAGACGGAGCCTACGTCTTTGGACAAAAAGCAGGACATGTACAGAGAAGATGAGGAATGGATTCTTCATCTTCCTCGTCCATACGGCTTCTGCAGAAATCATTTGAGTATAGCCTGATTCCAATTTTGATATCTATTTAAAACAGAAGAATGAATCTTCAAGTATCCATTTTTTATTTTCATACATTCCAAGATAAAATTTTCATTCCTACTTTATTCTTAAAAAAAAAGTATGTAGGTACTTGTTTTTAGGCAATCTAGTTGTTTTGATTTTTGTAACGGACAAGGTTCCTTACACAACACACCACCAAACAGGGGAGTAGCTACCGCTGTATCAGCTGTATCAATGATACAGGGACCCCGAGATATTGGGGCCCCAGAGATATAGAGGCCCCTGAAGATAGCATCAAAAAGAAATTGTAAACACATTTTCATTGAGTTGAATACGAAACAAGTTCGATTATTTAAGTTCTTACAACCAATTTTTTTGATTGTGTCTTTTCGATAATCAATGCGTATTACTGCTGCTTAGATATTTTGTTTACTCAAACTAAACAAAGATTTCAGAGCCTCTATCATCTGAGTAGTACCTATGTTCGAAGTCTAAGAACCAGATAAATTGTTACCGTTATCAAACGACATATTACATATGTACCTAATAAAAAAGAAGTTGAAAAATATAAAAAAAACATGTCAGTTGATTGGTTTAAAATTATAAATTTAAAAATATATTCCATAAAAAACTATTAATTGAATTTAATAGCATTGCTTCTAGTTTTCTGGAAGCTATCACTGCACGCATTCTTTTTTGCAGTTCCGGTAACAACAGCAACAGCTGAAAGAAGGTTAAAATAATAAACTGAGAACTTCTATGGGCCAGGAACGGTCATCGGATTTATCAATTTTTTCCGTAGAAGCCGAAAATCTTAAAAAAATTAAAATCTTTCTCAGCTATGGAAGATTTTAAGCAATAAATTTGCAGGAAAATAGTCAAGAAAAGTGTTAATTTAAGTAGTTTTGGTCCAATGATTATTTTTCTTAAGTTTTGTCAAATATACAGCCCTATTATCGTATCCGTTCGGAGAAATGTACGATCGGACGATTTTTTCTGTTCATGGTATACGAATCGTATCGTATGGTTACGGGAAATTTTCCATTTCTAATTTTCTGTCGGAGAAATCGGAAAGCTAATATCTTCACACATCACATGAATTCGTGTTGTGTTGCTGCCATTTTTACATTTCATCGGCATGCAACGCACGAATTTGACATTTTCAACGCACATTACATTATTTTTCGTAGATCTGTCCGATTAGCCTATCGGAACGGCTACAATGATACAATCGTACATTTCGTAGAAATCGAAGAAAATTTCGTTCCGATCGGTTACGATGATAAGGCTGATAATATATGCATGTATTTATGTAACAATTGAAAGTACCTATAGATGGTTATTAACTAATCTTATATGTTGACTTAAGGGTATGTGTCCCTTGAAAAAATAGGTTGGAGTTCTGCGCTAATCGGTATAGCGTTTTAGTTTATTAAAAAAAACAACGTTTATAAGGCTGTGCCTCAGTCAGGCAAGGGGCCCCAAATAATTTTTGATACAATGCCCCCAAAGGGCTAGCTACGCCCGCCACTGCCACCAAACCTTAGAGCGTGTGTCAAAACAGGATTAAAATTGTGAGGGAGGGAAGTGCTATTTCTACCGTTTGAGCGGGTAGCGCAATTTTCTAAAAATATTGAATCACAACGCTAAAATGTACTTAAAATACCATGCTATATGATTTTTTAAATCCCGAACTCATTTAGTGAATAGTTTTTTGAAAATTAATTCTTAAACTCAAAATTTTAAACTGTAATTATTTTCAATTATCTCAAAAATTTGAAGACATTTACGTATGTATCTAGTTTTTCGTGTTAGCCTGGAAATTTATATGAGCATTGAAAATTAAATAAAAAAAAAGTACTCAGTATATAAAGTTAAATTTTGAAAAAAATCAGTTCGAAAATTTATTTTCTATTTTTTTTCTTCTACATTTTTTGTTTGAAAAATAATTTTTGAAAAACTGTTCTCTCAAACAACTTTATTTACAAATAACATGATTTTAAAAAAACTTTACAAACGATTCTTAAAAAACTACCCGTCTTAAAAACATAAATTGCACAAAACTTAAAAAAAAAATACACTTTTTAAAAAAATAAATTACATAAAAATACTTTACTTCACATTAATTGATCGGTACGAAAATCTACGCAAATAATACTCTTTCAAAGAAAACAGCTTAAAATTTTGTAACTGCATTTCAATGTATTTTCCACACATTAAACAAAATGCAAAAGATGAAAACACTCTACGATAACCCTCATCATTAAAAACTTTTTTTAAAGCTCTAAAACCAAAAGCACCTCAACAGAAACCCAAGGAAAAAAATCTGAACGAGTTGCCAAATGGACATGGGTAACCCTGAATGCACATCAATATTTTATAGGGGTTGAAGTTGAATAGCAGCAGCAGCCATAGGCCACAGCAATTCAGTGCGCATGCGCACTCAGATGTGCGCTCGATAGGACGTTGGATCTGCGTTAGATGCTTTCAGAAATTTACGGGCGGGCAAACACTTTTTATGAAGGAGTTCTTTCAATTTAGTATGGTGCTAAAATATGGTGCGCTACTGATTTTGAAAAAGCTCTCCCATAAGACGTGTACTGCCAATTTATGTTGGATGGACCTTAGTGCGATGGACTGTCATGCCGGAAGTGTAAGGTTCGATCCCCAGCCTCGCCACCTATTTATTTAAAAGAAAAAACGGCTACTGCCTCTTGCGAGGAATTGACAAATCCTCCAAGAGTATCTCCTGTCACAGAAAAGTGCCGCTCGTTAGCCGTTCGGCAATAAACTGTAGGTCCCCTCCATTCCTGCAGACACGCACACAGGAATGGTTGAGAGTTGTAAGTCACTAGGCCCTAGTTCTTCATGAGCTGTTGTGCCATCAAATTTATTTATTTATTATGTATCTACATATATTTTGGCACGTGTTAATGCACCTAATATAGGGAAGAATTTGCTATTGTTAAAATTAGTTTTCGGTAAGCCCTATTTTTCTGTAGATTTACTTGACTTTTTTATTCAATCAATTAATTTTTTCAATTTTAATTACAGGTTTTTAGCTCTTCGGGTTTTTGGGTTCTAATATTTGGTCAAAAAGCTGAAAATACAGCGGATGAGAAGGCTGGGACACGTTGAGCGTATGGACACCGACGCACCAGCCCAACGAGTTTTCGAATCTGTCCCTGATGGTCTGCGCAGCAGAGAAAGACCCCACGAATATGGAGTGGGGAAAAACGGTTTTTGGGATTTTGGGTGTTCTGGATTTTGGTTAGGAAGTCAGATGATGTTATTCGTTTTTAGTAAATATATGAATGAAAAAATATTTTCATACAATAAATTAGCAAGAAATGACCTACTTAATAAGTGACGATCAGAGCAAAAAAAACTTGTCATAATATTTCTATTTAAAAATAGTGTCATTTATTCACGATTATGGTAGCAGAATACAGATAAGTAGCTTAGCTATGCATATACGTACGTAAATATACGTACAGGCTTAATAAAATAGGATATCAAAAACAAAATATTTCTAACCGCTATACCTACTATATTATAGATATCAAAATTTCTACAGACCGTTAGGCGTTGCATAGCAAAACAACACTTAATTCCAATTTGAATGAATTCAATTCATTACTCATTTTATTAATATCAGCATGTGTATTTGAACAGATGAAGGAACCAAGTGTCTATTCAGTACCTTACTTTATCGCTAAGCCTTTCTGCACCTTATCTTACCTTCAAAACCCCATTAGACCTCAAGTGAATGAGTTTCGTTCAATTTAAATATATTTAAATATCTGCTTGGCTGCTAGGTAGCTTTGTTATAAACTCCCCTGCCAAGACCTGTCCATCTTTTGACTATTGAAACTTAAAGTGACTCAACCAAAACATTGAAGCTTAAATAATATAATGTATATACGTCTTACCATTTTGTAAACAATTAACTTGCATGTCGTATGTATTAGGTTCTTTAAGGTTAAGACATAGCGGTTTTTCCCGCCATGAAAATATAACAACAAACGTTGAAAGACTCACTTGCGCTACAATCGCTACCTTTGATTTGCATAAAGTATGATTGATATGAAAAATGATATCAAAGTATTTTTTATGAGTGACTATTCTTGAAGTTTTGATTGAAATAAATAAGTTTATTTCACAACAATATAACAAAAAAACCTAGTTTATAAAACATATACCCCCAAAAAGAAGCATATAAGAGGTTTTCATTATACGTATTTTAATTATTTGTATAATTACGGCTGGGGGAAACACTTAAAGAATATTTTAATAAGGGACTGAGCTAGCTGGAGGGGCTTGTAGGTTAAGGCCAAAGTCTATCCTGAACCCATGTTTTTTAGCTATCAAATCGATAAAATTCGTCATTAAACGTTAACAATCGGAACGAAATTAATTTTATTGCATCATCAGTTTTCTGTAACTTCAGAAAACTTGGAAAAATTCAATAGAATAGAGTTTTGTATCTTTGAAAGTTCATAGGTACTTTTTCGAGCACGTGCTCCATTTGGTCTATGAAAAAAATACTTGAGGAGGTGCTCAACGATTGAGCATCCACATATTTGATGAGCACCTTCTAAAAGGTAATTACCTACTGTTAGATATGAATAAACCGAAGCACGTTCTCCTTCGAGAGGAGCACTTGCTTCTCATTTGCGAGCAAGCTCAGTTGGTTGCTCAACAATGAAGGAAATAGCGTTTTATCGCTAAAATAAATTTTTTTAAAATAGAAAATGATGATATTTAATTATACCTATGCTCAAACACATGAAACTTGATGACCTGTTTAATAGGACTGGAGGCATACCAACAGAAGTGATATCTAATAACAGGGAAACAATTTTTAAAAAATCTTTATAGCTATCTACCACTAAAAACGTAGATAACAACATGACAGACATTTGTGTTCTACTATAATGATGCATATATACAACATATATACCGAAAAACCCTCAAACAAATATTTTGGTTAAGCATCAACTCTTAAAATTTGCTGTCGGTTCTTCTACTATAGGTGCGTTTTATTGGCAATTTTATAGCTAGCGTAATAAAATTTCCTTTTGTGAACAATAACAAAACCAAAAGTGCCGATAAATTAGCCAGTAGTGAATATAAAAGTGGACAAATAGTGTGGACTTTAACCTTAAATGCCGGTAACGTAGTTTGTTTTTCACTCAAAAAAGGGTGTGAACACATCCAGAGAATAAAGAGTGGACATAAAAGTTGATATAGCGTTTTATTGAACTTGTATTGCTGCGCTAGCTATGAATTACGAATAAAACGCACCTTATATTAGTTTTAATTTTTTATTATTTGAAGCAAGAATTATTGACGTGTTTCGTCAACAAATATGAAACTTAAAAAAATATTTCCAGGGAAAATGTTAAAAAATTATAGAAACTATGGAAACGAAAATACATTTCAGGCAGAAAGTCGGTTTAATGCATGAGAGTATCTAATCTTCGTGAAGCAGGAGGTCCTCACTAGTTGGTATAAAATTTTATTCATACGAAACAGGAGTAGGTGCTTCTTTATTGAGCACCTCCTCTGATTCTTATGAAGCACCATAGCCTTACAGAAACCCGAATTTTTGCAGACGTGATAACTGAAGAATAAACCGTTTCCTTTTTTTAACGATTCGAAAAGTTATCGCCTGAGTTACAAAGTATGGGTCCTGGGTAGGATTACCTATCCTGAAAATGAGAAAAGGGGGATTTTGGATTTTATATGGCGGAACAACCGCGTCCCAGGGGGGACACAAACTTAAACTTGCTTTATTTGGAATTTAAGAAGCAAACAAAAAACATTTTTTTTTTTTTTAATTTTTAGTTAACGGCCAAATTTTCAATCGTCAGTTATGCAGTCGGTTATTAATTAATCCTCAGATAGAGCAAAAATTATTTTTTTAATAGTCAGATATAAATAATTCGTGGGAACAAAACTATCTGCTTACTTCAGAGCATGATAAATTTATTCCTAGGAATAGATATTTCAATGTCCAAAAACAACTTTCTTAAATATTGCTTTGAAATACTTAAACGTTAAAAAAATTTAATTCTTTAAAATGTATCAAATGTTTAAGATGATTGAAAAATCGACTATAAAAAAAATGATTTTAAATGAAAACAATTTTGGAATAGGTACACAAGGAGTTGCTATATTAGCTATGTATAAAGAGAGAGTTCTTAGTTCTTACGGAAATAAAAAGTTGCCAAAGCCTTTAGCTAAGCTTGTGGTCCAAAAGATAATCTTTTAGTTTTAAAGCATGAAAAATAACCTCAGTAGTGAAGATATAAATCAGCTGGATGAGCTAGTAGCCTATAAAAACTTATATGGTACGGTGGTTGCCGGTGTACATTCCGAGAAATATTATTGAAAGAAACAGTGCGAAAGCTTCGTAAAGAGGTCAGAAGTATGAAGATATTGCTTTAAGATGAAGAAAAACTACGGCTATGTAAAAAAGAGGGACATTTGCGTCCTCTTTCTCATTTTTTAGTGTTGGGGGAGAAAAAATAGAGGGACAATCTCTGCAAAAGAGGGGCGAATGGTAACCCTAGTCCTGGACTGTAAGTGCCATATAAAGTAAGTAAGTAATAATTAAATTTGATTTAATAGTCATTAGCCGCGTTTTATTATCAACGGATCTGGATCAGGATCATTTCTTGAAAATAAAACGACACGGCTCACAAAGACTGCAGTGTTATATGAACATCTCGTTTTTGCTTACGTTTTAATTATTTTCAGTTATTTCCTGTCTCTTTGCCTTACTTACACTGCAATTAACACTACCTTACCATAAAAGCCATCTACCCGCCACAGTAAGAATTAAAGTTTGAATCTTTGAAAAAGATCCAGATAGAGAGCTGGATCCCGAATTGTTTTTGTATTACGTGTTAAAATATGATCCTGATCCAAATCCGTAGAAACTAAAACGCGGCTATTAGGTTTTTTAGAATTTTGATTAACCCTCAATAACTCAAGACCTTCAAAATGCAAATTTTTGATGGAATCAGATAGGTTTATGACTAAGAAAATATATGTAATGTATGTATGTATGTACATTGTACATATGTACGTATTTTTTTTAATTTTTAAATTATTTATTATTTTTGAAAATTTTTACAAAAGAGAGAGTGTTGCTTATAGGGAACAATGAATAACAATGGGAAAGAAAACTGCGAAAGTATGAAAAAAAGATATTTTGAGTCAAAACGAAAATAATTTAGGAGAGATGAAAGTTCCTAAAACAATTTTTGTTTTTTGTATAGCATAAAGCTACGCCACACTTCTCACACACGATATGAGTGAATCCAGCACATTTTATTAACTTGGATCGTATTTTCTTTTTCGCCCCATTGCGCATTGAGGTCAGTGATCGACTTGATCACTGCTTGTGGTGGTAAATCTGCTAATACCATGACGGCCTTGTCAGGAAGATTTTATATTTGCTCACCCTTTTGTAGAGCAGCCATGAGTTAGCCAACGTAAGATCCAAGTAATCATAGAAAATTCGCATCTGCCATCGTTTACCCCTCAGTCGTATGTTGTCGATACCCGTACGACCTACTGTCGATAAGGTCAACACCGCCCATATGTTTATTATACTCGCCCACAACATTTGGTCGCAGGATGTTGATGTATCTCGAGTTCTTTTTATCGTATCTCCGTACTTCAGATATAGGGTTTTGACCAGTAAATGTGGAAGCCAATAACTAGCTTATTATCCTTCGATACAACCGTTGAAACGTCGATGCCGTTGATGTAAGCTACGTACTCTTCTGAATATCCTCGATCCTTCTTCATAACCACTTTTTCTTTTGACAACTTGCAATCAGGAATTCTATTCCTTCTTATAGTACCTAGACCAAGAATACCATTTTTTTTTATTTGAATTCTTTTGATCTACGTTGCACAAATCCTAACATGCTATTGCTTTTAGAGTAAACTTTATCGATTTGGGCCTTAAAAGTCAGATGAGAGTCAACTAGTATGCTTTAAAACGGAATTTCTTTTCAAGATGTTATCGGCAATATTGTATTCAATGACATATATTTTTTTCTAGCAAAAGAAATAACATCACATTAAGCGACATTAAGCGAAATACCATTTATATTGCACTAGAGTATTTATATCCTTTTGCATTTTGAGCCCGTCATTTGCATTGTATACTATATTAAATAGCTTAAGTTCGTCTGCAAATAAGAGAAACCGGAAAATAAACAAATAATTCAGTCAAATCATTGATGAAGACCAAAAACAAAAGAGGACCAAGATGGCTTCCCTGAGGAACACCCGACGTTACATTTATTGCATAAGACTTTACACCAAAAAATTTCACAAACTTCTTTCTATCCGATAGATACGAAGAAATCCACTTTATTAAATTCCCTGGAACTCCAATTTTTCGCAATTTTAAAATTAGCAGATTAACATCAACTCTATCGAAAGCCTTACTGAAATCGGTGTAGATTGCATCAGCTTGGTTTCTGTTTTCCATTTCAGTAAGAATGAAGGAAGTGTAATCAGAAAGATTGGTTGCAGTAGACCTCCCTTTAAAAAATCCATGTTGATGCTTACTTTATAACCGACCTAAGCTCTACATACAATTTGTCGTAAAGAAGCTTTTCAAAAACTTTTGGAATAGCAGACAATATTGTAATTCCCCCGTAATTTTTTAAGTCAGACCTATCGCCACTTTTAAATATAGGAGACAGGTACAAGTCACGCCATAGTGTGAAAAAAAACCACTTGAGAGCTCATTGAAAAGCTCCAACAGAGGAATTTCTAACCTGTCATACCGAAGAAAGCAAGAAAACTCAGTTTTGTTTTGAAATGTTCAGGACTCCAATTAACTGTAAATTTAATTTGATCTTCCAATCCCACAAACTAATTTTACTTAAAATAATATAACTCGGTATTTCATATAATTTTATAATAATTTTACCCGAATACCACAGTAATTCGTATAATTGGCATAGAGTCCCCAGTCCCAACGAATACTGTAGGTACAAATACTACAATGGGATAGGGTCACCGGCCCCAGTCAAAACTGAAGGCGCAAATACTACAGTAGGATAGAGTCCCCATCCCAAGTCGAAACTCAAGGCACAAAATAAATTCACAGCTCGAAGGCTAACAATACTTCGAAGCTACTATCTAGTGCACGATGGACTCAGCAGTGTATTTCTTGGTACTTCTGCTGTACAAACAAATTTGGTAAATGCAGAAGATGAATTACCGTACAAATTAAACATTCACTTATGTATCATATTTATATAGGAATCAGTAAGTGTGAATTATAAAAGTGCAAAAATGATGATTTAGAGATGAGAAATTAATGTGTTCCTTCATTATGTTATACATTTAATACAACGTTATATTTAGGATCAAAACAAACAAAACTCAATAATCCCCAACACATTCAACAGACATCTTACCTAATTAATCCCCATTTTTTTTCAAAACAACACAATTTGTTTTATTTAAAAATTAAGGTATTATTTTTTTATTTATAACAAAAATTAATTCCTTCGATAATTCACTTCTATATGCTCCAATTAAATTCAAAGTGATTTCTACCAAGTCTCTGCTATAATTTGTATTAGAAGAAAAAATTTATATATATTTTTAAATTGAATAAAAGTTATGATTATTGCTTTGGCACTTTGTAAACATCGAATATAATTGCTCGACCAATTAATAACTCAACAACAAAATATAGAAAAAATGTTTGTTGAAAACCAAAGAAAAACTTTTTTTTTAAACTCCCGATGAGAATGGATCTCCTCCAATGAAACTGGGCGGTCGGTGGGCGATGGCGCGGCATCAAACACCACCACCAGCCCCCCAAAAATGAGTAAAGCTATTTTAAAAGGATCAACTTATACAAATTATTGTTCGAATAAAACGTTACGATGCACGTTTCTCAACCGCAACAAACACAAACCAATTAAAATGCTTATACAGTTCACTAGGAAGGTACCTTCATCGCTTGTTTAAGGAAAATTCACTATGGTAAAAGATTTATTCAAAAAGCTATGCTTCTTTGTAATCCGAAATGCGGACCATTAAGTGACACCATAAAATCCATCAATGCACACAAACCTTAAGGAAGAAACATTACAATGTGGTAGGAAGGTGACCGAAGACGAATTAAGCTTAGGACGAAGCGGGATCGGCAGCAAGATTAATTGCCAAAATTTTCGATATCAATTAATCTTTTTGCCGTAGTCACCTAGATTAAGTGAGGTGTACGTAATATGCCCGCCCATATCAAAAAAACACACGTAGCCGCATCCGAAAGCAAACAAAAATATACCTCCATCTACACAGAGTGTCCTTAAGTGGTAGAGTCAGCGGCAACCTTGCTAACAATACTATTTTCGGATCACCCCAAGAATTGAAAACACAATTTTGCGCCCCAGCACGCCAGAAAACAAATAAACACCTCAAACAGCCAGCTCAGCGAGCACAACCTTAGTACGTGACAAAATATTTGTTTTTGTGGAAAAACTCCGGTGTTTTTAAAAATAGTTTCGACAGTCCCGCGTTTTTCAAGGGACTATGGCTGGAGTACCCCAAACAATCCATTTCGTATAAATCACCTTGGAGCTGGTGCAAGCGTTCGATCACTAAGAAACACCACTCGCACCGCTTTTCAAAACATACGCTGATCCAGAGGAAAATATAATTGCCCAACACTCCCATTGTATAGATGCCAGATGAATATGGAATGTTTTTTGGGGGGCACCTGTTTGAAGGTTATTTTATTGTAATAGTCGAAAAAGCGTTCGTCAGCGTCAATATTTTCTCTCGACAAAGAAGATGGCCGAATGCCTCTGAGATGACTACAGCACTACAGGGAGCAGTTAAGGCAATTAAGAGAAACAAAGATGACACGAAAAGCGATGGCAATTATTTCTGTCAGCATAAATAGTAAGTCAATACAACTTGATGGGGAGAAAACCCCATGAAAAATTTCAATTTCAACATCTTCAAAAACCAAACATGACAAACAAAAAAAAAACAAAAAATCCAAAGAGCAGCGATTTTTGCTGCTCTACAAGCGGGAAAACATAAAATTGATAATTTATGCAAGTATTGATGGACGAAATGGAATGCTGAATTGTTGAGATTGCTGTCGTCATTTTGATATTTTAAATCGAATTTAGGATTATCTTGGGATCTTTCTGATGATGGGAGGTGGTGGAAAAAAAATAAACTTCAGTACTCTTGCCGCTACACTGCGTTGGTGATTTGTCCAAGGTGAAAAGAAAACCTATTAGGCACGTTTGAATGGCTGGGTTTTGAGAAGATATTGTCATAAATGGGTTTACATAATTGGAATTGACAAGATTTTTTGTTTCGTATTTATGTTAAAATTTGAAAGGGTAAATGCGACAGTATAGTCTTGGAAAACTATTTAAGGTGCCTTGAACTTTAAAAGGTCAGAATTGACATAAAAATCAACTTTTATTAACATTTTTGATTGAGCTAATGTGTACAGACAAGTATATCTACATATTTCTTGTGTTATTTTTCGGAAAAGGATTAAGAAGCGCGCTAGAGATTTTGGTAGGAATTAATTTGACACGTTTTTTCTGTTTAGGTACCAAAATTTTGAAAAAGCTTAAAAACGAAAATAATGTATTTATTTTTAAAACAAAAACTATGAGTTTTGTTTTGAGTTAGCAGCTTTATTTTTAATAAAATGAGTGGGTGGGTTAGAGCTATTAAGTTTTACCGTTCAAAATCTGTTTCACTTCGAAATGGCACGGCGGACACCGATAATATAAAATTGGAGATAAGCATATGTATGCACTGATTTCTGGAAATTTAGCTACAATTGTTCGACTGTTCGTGTTCCGATCTTGCGCTTTGCCAGAAATGTTATTGACATTGAAAACAGGATTAGTTTCTAAAGAAAAGTGATATTGGTCTAATGGGATGTTTTGTTATCTCCCAAGAGGCCAGATCTGACATATATGACATATTGATATTTATTTGCTATGTTTAAGTGATACATATTCAAAAATTTACGATGATATGGATATTGAAGTTGAAGACGAATAGAGTGGGTTTTACAGGTTCTTTTTAAGAACAAATTTTTGGGTTTTAAAAAAATTTATTTTTTTAAATCAATACATTGAGAACGCATAATATAAATAAACTAAATACCTACCTAATTTTATTTTGTGTTGTGCCAAGTATACCTAACGGTGTACCTGCAAAACAAAATTTTATAAACCATTAAGGAAAATCTTATTTTGTTCAAAAATAGACCCACAGTAAATATTTAAAAAATCAGTAGGAAAAAAACTATTTTTCGAAAAAAAAAAATAAAAACAAATTTTGTTTTTAAAATCAGCATAATTTTAATTTTGAATTTTTTTGGAAAGTTTTTATTTTTTTTTATTTGAATATGTTATGAATAATGAATAATGTTATGAATAATGAGTTATAAAAAAAAATTAGAGTCAGTCAAATCTAATTTTTCTAAAATACATGCGTAGTTATACGTTTATACGCTCGTGAGCTTTTTTTATCAATCATATCTTTAGAACGAATACAGATATCACCTTCAAATAAATTTTATTTTAGATATATAAACGTCATAACATGAAGAAAGGGTTTTCAAAAACAAAATTAATGAGCTAAGCTGTTTTCTTATTAATTAAAAAAAAAAAAGTTTTTAAAAGTCTCCAATATCTCGGGTATAAATAATGTTGTCGACTTCAGCTCAATTTCATTCCATACACAATCACATTGGTAAAGTTTGTACAAAATTCAAACTGACACTTAAAAAAAGTATATAAAAGTATCTACTAAAAATTGTTGACAAATATTTTTCGTCTCGTATTTGTATTGAGCAAAGGGCCCATATTTAGTCTTCAACTTGTAAAGGCTTTCGAATTTGTGATTTTCTTATAAAAATTAACATCGGCTATCGAGTTTCAAAGGGAACTAATGGGCTCCTAATAATTTGTATTGTCATCTTTCTAAGTCGTTTTAACCACCAGAGCAAGTTCTTACGATTCAGCCGTACCTACATTTATTTTCTTTTGTTTGTAGATATGCTATGCGAATCTTCGACAAAAAAATTGTACCTATGTATACTAAATTTTTACAAAAAAAAAAATTTTTTAATTCCAAAATTCCCAAATTTAAAATTCGACTTTTAAAAACTTTGTTTGCTCCACAAATTCATAGCAATAAAATGCATTGAACCATTGAACTTTCAACAAAAAGTTTAGGCTCCTAATGACTGCCTGAACAGAATAGAATGCTGCGGAACTGGAGCCGCAGACGGCACTGGAAGAGCTGTCAAAAAGTGTCGTACGTTATTTTTTTTACCTGCCCACAATGCAGCTGTAGGTACAGCTTTGAATGTATTTTGACGAAAAACAAAAGAATATTCTTGTGTACAAGCTCAGAATTTGCATTTTTTGTTTCCAATAATTTTCCTTTTAATAAGTAAATTTTTTTCGCGATACAAATAAACACAATATTTTTTTCCGACCCAAAAAGTTGTTTTTTTTCTTCATACAAATTGAAACGTCAAAAGTGTCGTACGTGAAAAGTTAAAAGTTGGTGAACTCTTCCGTCTGCGGCTGCAGCTCCATATGCGGCTACGTTCCATTGTGTTCGCAACATTGAATTTGCGAGTATTCAATATTTTGACAGCTATTCCAGCTCCGGCTCAAGTTCCGTCTCCGTCATCATTCTGTTCAGCCAGTGATTTATATTGTCATCTTTTAACGTATTTGAAATTTACATTAAAATCAGTTGAGGGATTCCCCACACCCGGAACCACTCTGTCACTGTTTTATAAATTGTTGTTCTTATAAATCCTAAAGTTTGACTATAAATACACAATGTCACTCATTTAACATGACAAAGTTTCAAGGTTTCATTTTAATTTGAATCAAAAGAAGAGTTGTATTTAAAAACAGACTTAAAAGAAGGTTTTTTTAACGACAAAATATAACCCCAACTTGAACTTTGGAATAAACCCTTCTGCCCTTTTTTAGTCCGTGACTCGTGAGAAAAATCAAAAACTGTGTGGTGTAATAACACTGTCTGACAGGAAGTCCACCATATTCGTACAATAAAATCCAATAATTTTATTCAACTTCGGTATATTCCTTTCCTATTTTATCCATTTCGAAATTACTCTTCCAAGAGATTATGAGTGTGACCTGGAATAAATTGCCCCCCATTTTTCATTCACGCAGTCGACAGTCAAATCGCTGTATAGAAAAAGAAATCCAAAGCAAATAATTTTTTCGTCTTTGTATTTTTATGTAAAAATCAATTTCCTCAGCCAAGTGTCTTTTTTCTGAGTCACTTCCTCAACGTTCAACCGCGCTATCCGGCAGTTCCTGAGAGAATTTTGAATTTCGAACAAACAAAAATAACGCCTTTTAGGTAGGTTGTAAGGTATACCCAATACTCATCCATTCCATATAGGTACTCGCAAAGACAACGGAACAACAAAATGATGATCCTTTTCATATGGGCAACTATACACTGGCTTGAAGAACTGCTTTTGTCACCGTACACGCACATCCCAGAAATTAGCATAATTTATTCGTAATATACATTTCACCCAGGTTCAAATCCATTTCCATTACTTTACTCGTAACTGGACTAAAAACTTAATCTCACTCATCCGGTCGGTAGTAAATGAGACGGTTGACGGAAACTCAAAACAGCAACAACAACAATGACAACAAAAAACTGAAATTATTATTAATTTATCAAGTCTATTAGGCATAGGTAGAGGTACCTTCCAGAGGTGTAGGTATATCTTTTGAAACTTGTTAATGTAAACCAAACCTGGGTAAGCAAACAGGCAAGTTCTTGCCGTGAATCTTTATTGATATTCAAGATTCAACCCTCCATGCAAATAAGAAACATTTTTATTCCATAAAAATGACTATAAGGTATAATGTAAATGTAAATTGCAAGGTGTGCGCAGTTATAAGAAGGTGCGCAATTATCCAAGATAATGCAGACCCTTCATATGGCACTGAGTCTTGTGATGGGGGATACAATTTTAAGAAATCAAAGGCAACGGGGTGAAAAAGAAAACGATTGATATATGTAGGTACAATAAATAAAGCAGTTTATAGAAATATAGTCGTTAGGTAAGTGGAAATGAGTATGGTTATAGAGTGATTACAAGTTGGCACAAGTGTTTCTACTTATACCAGGGTGCGTCCTGCATTCGGCGATGCAGATGGAAACCATGGGTTCCTGCGCTAATTTCGAAAAACTTAAGAGGTAATTTTCTCCTTTCGCTTCCTTTTGGAATTTTAACGGTTTTTATGTTTTTTTTTTGTCTCGTTTCCTTAAGTGGCTCTAACTTTACCAAACTGCAACTGATTCTTGATATTTCTTTTTGTATTTGCACAAGAATAGTTTGGAGTAGTTTTTACCCAGCCTACAACTTTTTTCTATGCGGGTAATGGTTCTTGTGTAAATACGCAAAAAATAATCAAGAATCGGTTGCAGTTTGGTAAAGTTAGAGCCACAAAGAAAAGAGACCAAAAATCATAAAAGCCGTTATAAGTTGGAAAGCAAGCGAAAACGAGAATATTACCTCTTAAGTTTTTGGACTTAAAATGACCTCAGGAACCCATAGTTTCCGTCGGCATTGTCGACCGCGGGATAGCCTGTATAGCGTCCAGTAACTGCTGGGATACCTAGTCATTGAATTTTGATTTTTTTTTTTTTTTTTTTGAAAAATTAACATTTTAAAAACTGGTTAATCTAAAAACATTGCATCGTCTTATCTAAGTTTCGTAGAAAAAGATATTGAAGGTCACGTATGGAAAATAAAGGTTTTTAACATAATAGCGAACGGTAAATATTATCGAAAAGTAGTTCATGTGATACTTGTCTTGTAGATCGTGAGTTCCCGCCCGTGATCAGTGATATCACAGAGATGGCATTGAACAAGGTTAGTAACTGGGCTACGAGTTGTGGACTAGGAGTTAACCAAAGTAAAACTGAACTGATGCTCTTTACTACCAGAACTAAAATACCACCCTTCACTCTACCCCGACTTAACGGTCAAACTCTCTCATTGTCCTCCAGTGCGAAATACTTGGGCGTAGTTCTCGACCCTAAATTAAACTGGAAAATAAATATTGAAGAACGGGTAAAGAAAGCCTGCATAGCCTTCTACGCCTGCAGCAAAACATTTGGTAAAAAGTGGGGCCTCCAGTCGAAAATGATACTGTGGACGTACACAGCCGTGGTACGACCAATCCTTACGTACGGTTCAATTGTATGGTGGCCCGCGCTTAATAAAGCCTACAACATAGACAAGCCAAAAAAAGTACAAAGAACAGCTAGCGTTGGCACAACAGGGGCCTTACGAACATGCCCAACAGATGCCTTAAGCATTTTTCTGCACCTACCACCCGACTTAAGCCGAAAACAGATGTGCAGCTTTTTCCCCATGCAGCGAATTTAGAAATAGAGATATCATGCAGCAAAGCCTGCATGCAGAGCCTGGAATATGTCAGCCTTCATAAGAACCTGTGTAAATTTATTTTCGCTGCATTGGAAAAGGCTGCACATCTGTTTTGGGCATTACATATAAAATATCTAGTATCCTGCAGCGCGATAAGACTAAAAGAGTCGAATTGTTGGGTTGATTATTCTTTAAGTAGCTACTACTAATACACCATTTCCCCCGTCAGAATCCATAGACAACAAGGTGGTAAATGGACGCAGGTGGTAAATGGACTTCTGAAACCAACAATCTGCCTAGCCTGGCATTTTGATCCGTGAATCCCTCTTATAACACCTATATAAGGTCACACGAGTCATGGTATCAAAACGGCGCTCCTCAGCGCTGATTGGGTCACCGAGCTTAGGCTGCTCGGGGCCGCCATTTCGTGAGTTTTCTACAAAAAAAGATTATGGTATAGTTACAGCGGTTTTAATACAGGGTTAGTGTCAAAAAATCGGTTTTTGTATTATTTGACCCCTAAACGGTAAATTTTATCGAAAAGTATTCTATAATTTTTTTTTTTAAAGAACGAACTCAAAAAATATCATCATTTTAAATTTTTTGAAAATATTAATCAAAAGTCGAAAATGTTTGAGTTTTCATATTTTGCACTTAGTTGGTGATAATATCGATAATTCGTAGCCTGTTAATATAAACTAATGGTCCCTTGTACTTAATTCAATAATTATTCATTACACCGCTATTTCGAAAACCTACTCGATTCGTAATAAACGTAGTGTCCCTCGGCACAATGATTCATCGGGATTGTACTGTACCTTACTTTGAATTAAAAAAAAATACATGAAATTCTTTACAAAAAGTTATTTATAGAATTGAAAGGGTTTTTGTGTGATAAAACACTTGCAGTGGCTAATTAAAATGCTAGCTTGATTTAAATGCAATTTTCAAACAATCAAACCTGCACTGGATGGACATGATAACGTGACTTAGGACCAGTTGAACAAACGTGATTCAATGTTTAAGCCGTGGTTCCGCAAATTTAATTGGCAGATTTCGGTAGATTAACTGAGGTTCAACAATGGTTCATGGTTCAAATATGTACTAATAATAGCCAAATTCATGTATGAACTATTGCTGAACTTCAGTTCATCCTCCGAAATCGTTTAATTAGAATTCTTGAACCATGGGTTAATGTTTAAACTGCTATTGTAGAACGGGCACTTAGTGCATATGGCCCAGAGATGCTTATTCTATGGTTAAAACCTCAGTGACGGCAAACATTTTTTTTCAAATAAAATTGAACATATCTACATAATACTAAGCATCATGCATCACTAAAGGAGTCTAATGATCGGACTGGCGACCGTTAAATAGCTATAACTCCAGCCAAAGAACTTAATGATAGCTCACTCAAATAGTTGTGGTTTCATTCTAATCATTAAATGTCTTTATATTTTGTATGTCCCAGCGATCATTTGCAAGATACTAGGTTTTTAAAATATTTATCATCAATAAAGTGAAATGAAAAACTAATATTTTTGCAATTATGACCAAAGTTTTCAAATTATGATATTTTTAAGTTATCGGTCTTAAAAAAAAAATTAATTTTGATTTTATGAAGGTATGCATTATCTACAAAGTTTTGAAAAATACCTAACTTTCGATAACATTTTCCGTTCAGGAGTTTATTTTCGTATAATCACCCCTGTTCTGATTTTCGCTTCAGTAAAAAATACTTTCGTTTTAAAAACATAAGTGTTCTTTACTCAATTATTTTCAAGTTTTCAATTCGATTCGTTTTTGGTTGGCGAATTTGAATTCGTACAGCTAAAAATTTAAGATATTTTTAAAACCATACATAAGTATCTATCTTTAAAAACTAATTTTTTCTTCTGAACTAGGGGAAGACATACCTACTAACAACTTGCAGTTTACAGCTTTTTTAAGTTTTATGGTCAAATAACCAGATCTGGCAAGAGGTTTTACCAAGCCGAATTCGTTCGAAATTCGGAATACTCTTTTTAAATCCGTATACGAAAATTAATTTCGTTAACGAATTCAATTTGGAACGAAAATCAGAACAGGGGTGAATACATTTATTTGCGTATTTTCGACATGATTATTTATATGCTTAGATAATATAAAAAATAAGAATGAAACAAACGATATGGTTAATTTTTACAAATTTACTACACAGTTGAAAGAATACCAATGTACTATAAAGTTAAATTTAAAATCGCAAGTTAGAATTTAACTAATTCTTAACATACTTTAAAATCATGTAGAAATATGAAGACATAATTATAAAACTAGCTTTCATGTCTATAATTTGGACAAGAACCGGAAGTGTATTATGAAAAAGTAGCAGATACCAAACGCTTGAAGTTATTTAAATTATATATAGGCACTTGCCTCGAAAGGCCATTCCAAAGTTTAATGCCGCGAATAAAAAATTATGATGCAGCCCGAGTACTTCCGAGTGCTTAGGCAAGAAAATTCTATTAGAATTTGATGTATTCCTTCAAAACACAATTTTACTGAAAAGATATGCTGGAACTGATTTAAAGATTATTTATTATGAAGAGTTGTAAGAACTCCTATCTTCAAAAAGGAAGGAAACTACATCCCCAGGAAAGACTTAATAAAACCAGAAAAATGATCCCTCCTATTTATGGAATAAACATACCCTTAATCTTGATCGCACTATACCTGTGGCACCTGAAAACAATTCAGCAACATATAAAAAGTTCGGAACCAGAAGATCCTGGGTAAGCTTAATTTTAATATGGAGAGGCAAATAGTCATTAATATTATAAAGTTTGCGCAACATAAGGTTAATTCGACTCATGTTAACATGAGCTTCCCAAGGTAAGGTTTCATCAAGTATAAATCCCAAACTATTAACTTTATTTTTGATTTAAGATTATTTTTATCGCGGTTCTGAGATATTTTTAAAAAATCTTTTTACGGACTTACCTCGATTTTTATTAAATTTACTCTGATAAGTTATAATTACATTATCTAACTTCTAACACAACCGGATACAGCATGTAGCATGTATCATTGGCAGGGTTGTAAAAGCTTAAGCTCTTCTTTTAATTCGTAGTAGACGTGGCGTGATGGTTAGTGCGATGGACTGTCATGCCGGAGGTCTAAGGTTCGATCCCCAGCCTCGCCACCTATTTGTTTAAAAGAAAAAACGGCTACTGCCTATTGCGAGGAATTGACAAATCCTCCAAGAGTATCTCCTGTCACAGAAAAGTGCCGCTCGTTAGCCGTTCGGATTCGGCAATAAACTGTAGGTCCCCTCCATTCCTGCAGACACGCACACAGGAATGGTTGAGAGTTGTAAGTCACTAGGCCCTAGTTCTTCATGAGCTGTTGTGCCATCAAATTTATTTTTTTTATTCTTCTTTTAATTCACAAGTCAGTAATAGATTTATGAATTAAAAAATATTTAATTCGCAAGCTCTTGATGATTTGGGAAGCTAAAAAGGCCGTATGATTAATTAATTCATGTCATTCAATTCATTAATCACAAAGAGCTTATGAATTGAATATGTTTCAATTCACAAATCACAAAGAGCTTGTGAATTAAATATTTTTCAATTCACAAATTAAAATTAGTTTGAGAATTTATTTTTATTTAATTCGGAAGTTGAAAAATAGCTTATGGCTTATGTTTTGCTTAATTCATACGCTCGTAACCCTGCTCACTGGTCTAAAGTAAAACGCTATTGCCTGTGATTAACCTTCAATAACATTTTTTTCGACGATTGTATGAATCGCATTCGTAATGATGTAATAAGAGTCTCTACCAATCATCTAAATAAAAAAAACAGAAAGTCAAACAAAAATTTTGATCAGATTCAAGTTCTCCCTCCCATATTTGACAAAAACATCGAAAAGCCATCCTTTGGCACTAAATCTAAATAATCCATAACAATTTTTTGGAAATTAATCTCTTAGCGTATAAATGCGTAACGAATGATATTTTTCCCTTCCACATTTCCATAATCACAATCACACTCGCTGTTCATTAAAATATCACTTATGAAACAAAACACCTAAAAGTGCACCTGGTAAAATATTTTTCATTTAAATCAAATAAAATCAAAAAAAAACACTTTACGTCACTCGAATATTAATATTCATTTTCGTGTTGGTGTTGTGAGTGTTTGCGTGTTTTAGATTCAATTACCTACTGAGTACCTAGTGGTTGTACACGCAGGATCAAGTTACTCATTTGGTTCCTTTTCCTCACATACAGTTCGACTTCCTATATGGCGGCAATGTATAGTTCAAAATTCAAATATGCCCTGGGGATGTATTCGTAATAATCCACATGGACAAACTTAATCATGATTCTATAACACAATCGCGCACTTATGAATGTTTTTAATGCATTAGTCACAGTCGCGAACAGGGAGCATACGTTTCCACCCTAAGAATTTATTCGTGTCGGGTTGTTACTGCTGGGTTGGGGTGGATGTAAAGTATAGATGGTCCTTCTTCCTTCTTCCGTGTACTCGCTAATGATGATTCCCATCGGGAGTTCCTTTGAAGCAAACCCTTGCGGATCTCAGGTTTCGATGGGTATACACAGAAGAACTCAAGCAGCAATGGTCATGCGTATTCTGAGAGATGATTTGTGTCATTGCGGGCGCAATACATACGCCAGGGGCTACTAGGCTAGGCGACTATAATAGAAGATCATCCCTTGTAGGTTTTAATAGTACAAAATTCAATCTGGATGCATTAAAAAAAACACCGGGCCGAAGAAGGCGAGGAGGGTGAGTTCAAAACAACCCGCATTTTGATCGATTAATACAGGCTACAACTTCCGATATTTTCAAAGGTGCCTATTTTGGGTGTGGTATGGTATAGCGTGGGTAAATAAACCAACTACTGACAATAGGCACATCCAATCCTTCATAGAATTTTATTCCCACGGTAATTTTATTCTCGTGAATTGCAAAGTGGACTCTACTTGACGATCCTTCTGCTGCTGGTTGCGGATATAGGTATACCTAACCAACCCACACTGCTACTGCTGGTGGTGGTGGTGGTGGTGATGATGCAGATGATGATTTCGCAATTGGGCTTGAATTTCACTTTTATCAAATCGAAGGTCATGGGAACTTTGCAAGGGATAACCAATTTAAATCAATTAATTTGGATAACATTAATAGATTCACTGTGTGTGTGTGCCTTTTTAAATTTGGTTGCAAGAACACTTTTGAGAGATGTAAACATATGGGGTAGTTGGTGGTAAACTCGAGGGATCCTGAGAACTATGGAACAACTTGCGAGATAGATAGATTGTGTGTTTTAAGAGGTTATTGTTTTCGTACATAAACAGGTCAACAAAAATACCAGCATAATTTTTGTTATATATGTCTATTATTATCAAACGTGTCCATATGGGACGTGTGGGTCGAAGACAACACGTTGAAAGAAAGGTTATGATATCAGAATTATATATAGCCGTTTTTATTTTTATCATTTTTAGGTTGATGTTGATGGGAATCGAACCCAGACATCCAGCATGCCAGTCCTACGCAATAAATATCATGCGTCATGCCACATAATTTAGTTGATGCTTTCTCTAAACCACACCCACTAGTGGAAAGGGGTTTCGCTGAAAGACAAAAGTCAAGTTAGTAATAGACTGTCCAGCTGTTTCTTACCAATGCTTCTGCTACCAGTAATAACTTCAAACGGTTCTTAGTTTGAAGAAGACAAACGTAAAACATAGGCCTGCTATGTCGTGATTATAACCAAGGGCCTGGTACACATTACACATAAACAAGTGCTACCATTGGGATCGTAACTGCAAATCTATTAGAATTACAGCCATCAGGACTGTAGGTTCGAAGGGCGGATCCAGAGGGGGGGTCATGACCCCCATGAGCATGAGGTCGCAAAGATATTCGCAATCTCAAATTAAAAGTAACAGTAGTTATTCCTCAACATATTTTTTCAGTGTTGCAGTCAAATACACTGTGAAAAAAAACGGATTCCTCAGTTTAAATGTTGTATGCAAAAAAAGCTAATCCCCTTCGGGTTTAGCCAAGCGCCGAGAATTTTTAAAGCTGAACTTAAGCGCGGAGAAAAACTGTGTTACCGGCATCAAGTTGTTATCTATATTTTGTATGGAAAATCCATTTTTTTCTGTGATGGCGTCGATTATCTCCGATATCGATTTTTTCCCTCAATTCCAATTCCCTCCTTCCGCAATTGGAAAATAAACACCTAATATAATAAATAATTTTGCTCATAAGATTTAGTGCAAAAAAAGTTCCGATGTTTAAATGAAAGTGAATAAATGGGTAGGTTGATTTGCTTGAAATATAGTAGGTAGGTACACATTTTTTACAATAATTGCCACTTGCCAGTAATATACGAGGAGCCACAACAACACGTCACAGAGTATACTCCCGGATTTTGAAATGGAATTTTATCTTTTGGAGATCTTAAAATTTGGCGAATTTTTGCTGGTGGCTTAAATATTGATTTTATGCCATATTTGGATAAAATTCTTCCAATTCCTTCAGAAACGCCTTATTTGTAAGGAAGAAAGGCTCGTTTTTTTCATTTTGTTGTGTGGAATTATTATCTGTTGTTTTTGGTTTGGGTTTTCACGAGCGTTTTTTTTTTCAAACTATAACCATTTTTCAAAAGTGTCGCATCAACATAACTAATATTTAACAATAATCGTGGTAAGTCCGTTAAAAATTAATCTATATTACAAAGATTTTTTGTTCAAATTTCCTGGGTATATTAGTTAATAATAGTTAAAACATCATATACATTAGGGTGCGGCTTATATGTATGAAATTTTTACTTTTTCTAATTTTAAGCGTTCCAACCCGTCATTTTGTTCCTTTGCATGGAAAAAAAATATTCTGAAAATTTTATACAAATCGGATAATATTAAAAGGTCGCTACCGGCATCTAAATGATAGGGTGCTTTATGAAATTGTGTAGTATACTGAATACACGATTTATTAATGAATATAATTATCAAAAACTATAAATTAAAGCTTTTTTCCTCCAATTGCTTTTTATTAACCATAGTTTATTACTTTTTTCAGCTCTGTTAAAATATTTTATACTTAAAAAATAAAAAAAAATAGCTAAAAGTTTAACTTAAGTAAAAAAAAAAATGATTCTTCAAGCTTTAGGTGTTGCTTATTGTACTCAAACCCACACATAAGCTTTATTACTTCTGGCTCAGCGAAGTCATTGACCACTCTCATATTACGTTTTCAATGTTTGACTTCATCGTATAGGTCTTGTCCCTGGGCCACTAATCCACATCCTTGGTCAAGAACTATCGAACGATAATCCTGTTATATTGGGCCCTACCAATAATCAAATTTGGTTATGACTTGAATATTGCAGTGAAATCAACCACAACGTTAAGGATCCTAAATAATTAACCAAACAATATATTATCAATTTTTTGGAGTCAATTTGATATATGGTTTATTATTTATAGTCTACGTAAATATTTAGGTAATACCATGCACGGTTTATTATTTAGAGCCCATTCCATTATGGTCCATTTTACTGAAATATTTAAGTCGTAACTAAATTTGATTATTGGTAGGGCCCATTGAAAAATCGGCGAGTATTTAAGCTAGAATGCTTCAACCATTTTGACTACATATTAGCAACGTGAACATTTATTTTCTTCAAGGGATTCTCTACTCCCTCAGTTTCAGACCATCTTCCTCTTTGTTTATGGTGCTCTATGATACACGTTCCCGAGAAACCCTTCTAAAGAATGCAATCGTCAGTGGAGAATTTCTTTATAGTATGTAATCTCGATGTTGGAACTCTAAGCAGCAGAAATTTAGATGATTTCGTCTGAGATTTCAATAACTGCAGCTGTTGACAGTTCACAGACGTTATTTTAATTAATTTTAGTTCAGAAATTCTCAAACCGTTTAAAAATCAAAATGTTTTGGCCTGTTGACGGTCTAAGTTATAACATCTGCTTCTAACATGGTCTCGTTAAATGGTGACATCAAGCTAAATAGGGCATGTTTGTTTTCATTTTTTGCACTAGAAGAATACTCGCCAATTTTGTTCTTCTAGTATTGACTCATGTCGTGTAAAATCCTAAAGACTTTACTTTATCGCAAATTCTCCATTCTACTGCTGCCTTATAAACTGCTTGTTTCTGTAGCCTCACCTCAAGTAAAATATTTAACTTCACGACACCCAAAAATTTTATCCAGAATCTGAATTGGGAAGGCGAAAAACCCAACAAGTAAGTCGGCGTGTAAAGTATACCTAACAAAATATACAAGGTATGGCAGTTAATTTCACTTTCAAGTTCTCAGCAATGCAGAGCCGATGCGACGATGTTTCGCATGCCTTCGGCGACGGATAGAATTAAAATAAATTTATATTGCATTCTTAAATTAAAATGTATAGTTACTGCATTTTTTCAAGAAGTTTTATTAAACTTACAGAAGGCAAAACTAATGTTGAATTTTGGTCACTTAGTTAAGCAATTTCAAGTGTACTCGTTAAAATTTTATCCAATATTTTCTGCCCTCCTCTCTTTGAAGGTGGCTCTCTACATTTTAACGTAACTGGTCTTTCACAATGTAGTAGCCGTGGCGTGATGGTTAGTGCGATGGACTGTCATGCCGAAGGTCTAAGGTTCGAGCCCCAGCCTCGCCACCTATTTATTTAAAAGAAAAACGGCTACTGCCTCTTGCGAGGAATTGACAAATCCTCCAAGAGTATCTCCTGTCACAGAAAAGTGCCGCTCGTTAGCCGTTCGGATTCGGCAATAAACTGTAGGTCCCCTCCATTCCTGCAGACACGCACACAGGAATGGTTGAGAGTTGTAAGTCACTAGGCCCTAGTTCTTCATGAGCTGTTGTGCCATCAAATTTATTTATTTATTTATTTTTTGGTCTTTCACAATCCCTGTGATGTTCAGTGTTAAATTTCACCTCTAACATTTCATTCCAAAATATTACAAACTAAATTTTGTTGTTACCAAAAAAATCAAAAATAGATTGTTTTAATTATCTTTGTAAACGTTTTCCATAATGTAACTGTATGAAAAAAATCCTCATTTCCAACTCCCATTACAGCCATGATTCAAAAGAGAAAATTCTCTCCAATCGCTCATATGTACTTTTTGTTATATCAATATATTCCTAATGATAAGCCTCGATTATTTCTTATTTCTCAAATACTTTCCAAATTTTTTGAAATATGTGATGTAGAAATTAATCTTTATAACAAAAAATACCTGAAAATATAGTTACATATTAAAAGTAATTTTTCACTCTACGTCCAAAACATAGCTGTGTTCATCAATTGCAAAAGGCGGTAGGTGATTTATTAAACTTTTAGCGTTATTGTTTGATTTTATTTTGAAGTGTGTGACCCCCCTGACTCAAATTCTGGATCAGCCCTTGGTAGGTTCTGCAAACCAGAATGAGTTTAAAGCAAAGCAATATATTACAAGAATTAACCAGAATACTAGTTTATAAGACCGAAGAATAATTTCCTTTTAAAATAAATCATTTTGCCCCCAACATTTTTAAATATGGACGATTGATGGATCTAAAAAGACTTCAATTCACGTTTCTTATTCGCTACCACCATTCCCTTGATTGCTTGATAGGAATTTTATTTTTTTCATTAAAAAAAAATCAATCTACACTGCCTTAAGAAATGAAAAGCATATTGATATTTTATTACTTTCCAACCCACTATATCGAGTCATTTAACCCAAAATATAGCACCCTTAGGTCCTGTCCCAATTAACATGCCAATGCCACCACCAACACACTCCCTTTCGTCTTCATTTTTATGTGCGAATGATTCAAAATAAAATTAAAAAAAAAAAATGAAAGAAAAATCTCCTTAAATTCAATGATTGGCCAATTCTCGAGCAATAAATTCAGCATAATGCAATCAAACGAATTGCAATTACAATTCTAGGAGATTTTCCAAAAAAGATTATATCACGGTAAGTCCGACCTAACCAGACCAGAAATACCCCAAACGAATAGGTATGCTCGTTGGTATGTATATTGACGGCAACTTTTGGCTTTTAATGCAAACCACGATTGCAGCGCCCCATAATATCCCTAGGGCTTCTGTCAGTCATAATGCACTTAACCCCAAAAAAAATCGGATTCGATTTCATTTGCCGATTTGCCACTTGGTGGATTTTATTGTATCTCTTTAGTTGATCGCCAATGCGCTGCCAACGCTGCCACCACCACTGCTTAGACCGTCACTAGCATCTGTTGCATTGAACTGGCGCTAGGAAGCTTTTTAGTGTTGAACCAATATTGGGGGTGCTGATATCTTCGATCAAATCAAAATCGCAGAGGAGAATAGCATGCAAATGGAACGGACAGATAGACCTAGGAATCAGGCAGCTTACAAATAACAGTTCGAATATACCATGAAGTTTATTGCCGTTTCTTTGTTTGTGATTTAACCGAAACCGAATATTTCGTCCATTTATTTATGACTCATTGTCTTAGTTAGCACGTGGGTGAAATACATTTTAAAACAAAAGCTTTGAAGGTTGACGGGCGGTCCTGATAATTTGATCTTGCCAATGTAAGCTTGGATAAGGTGTCGGTGTTTTAGAACATCAAAACCTGGCACCACCTTGAAGTTGCAGATGTCAGTTTAATGCTTTATTATCGTTTTTGATGGTGTAATTATGTATGCCTAATAGGCATTGCCTATGTTTAAGCTGAGGGATGAGCTTGCTTTTGAGAACAATGGGTTGTTAAAAAGTTAACAATCCAAGGTCTTTAAATAAAATCTGAAGACAAGGGGTTATTTTAAAATGAATAAGAAGCGGTGTAGGAAAGTAATAGACATATGCATAAGGAATACAAAGAGGATAACCCCTTGAGTAAAATTCATTTGACTGTAGCATATTTTTGCAGGGCTTATGAGCGAGATTTTTTCAAAACAGTGGTGCCAGGTATACACTATCACGACACTGAATGGAAAAAATTGCCGCTGAAACACATACCAACCCACTGACCTTACATTTCAAAATTATTTTTGTAATCCTCCGCAAAATTACGTTCTCTCAACCATATAATAAATATATCGCAAAAACCGCAAAAGCAAAAGTTTTAGACGATTTACTGCCTGAACAGAATAAAATGCTGCAACTGGAACTAGGAACGGAGCTGCAAAAGATGTCAAAAAGTGTCGTACGTTCTATTTTTTGAGCGCCCACAATGCAGCTGTACAGCTTTGAAAGTATGTTGAAGAAAAACAAAGCAATATTCTTATGTGCAAGCTCAGAATTCACATTTTTTATTTCCAATATTTTTTCTATTAATTAATAATTTTTTTTCGCGACACAAATAACTACAGTATTTTTTTTCCGACGCAAACAGTTATTTTTTTTTTTCATACAATTTAAAACGTGTCGTACGTACGTGAAAAATTGGATGTTGGCGAACTCTTCCGGCTGCGTCTGGAGCTCCGTATGCAGCTCCGATGTGTTGAATTTGTGTGTATTCAATATTTTAACAGCTATTCCAGCTGCGGCTCCAGTTTGCAGCTCCGTCTCCATTCTGTTCAGGCTGTTAGTATGATGTTAAAGCTAAATAAATATTATTCTAGGTTATATTCATTATCACCGCAACGTAGTCCTGTGAGGTTAGAAAAAGAATTGTTTAAAATTGAATAAAAAATGAGAGTCCCGGTAGAAAACAAAGAGTTCTAGAGTTCCTCATACTTTTTTTCAATAGATCTGGCGTATGAAGTGTAAAAATTCGAAAAAAAAAAGTTTTTTTTGCTAACATCACGCAGCAAGGACTTTTTTGACAAAAAGAGTTCTGAGCATGTTTTCCAACTCGTTGGCGGTTTGTTCCGTATAGGTCATTCACTACCTCTTCTTCGGGGTTGGTGATGGTGAAGATTGCATTCAGCTCGGGATCACTTATACTGAAGGTATAACTATCATTAAAAATGCCTATTTCAGTGTTGGTCTAAGGCTATTGCTCTTTTCTTGACACTACTTTCACTAAAAAAGCAGAATCGCTGGGTGCGTTTAGTACAAAATATTCCTCAAATTATTTGACAGTAGCTTCGACTTTACCCCGAGCAGTCGTGACTCCCCTTTGTCAAGTGCTGATGTTTTAAGCATTTGTCTTTTTCCGATGATCATGTTGATTTTGTCGAATGAATCTGGTTCTGGCAACCTTTTTTGGAATTAATAAAACTAGCCCCAAAGGACCTTATCTTTAAATAACAGTGTTGATACTGTTATTTTCAATATTATAAGTAGTTAATTACATAGATTACATTTGTGAATAGTTCTAGTCTCTTAGTGATTTTTGACAGTCTGCAGTTCTTTGGACAGCAAAACCGTTCTCGGCTCATAATATTTTCGAAAATTCTTAATAGGAAAAAGACAATTTTTTAAATAATTCATTCTTTTCAATTACATAACATTATTTCCAAGATTCTTTAGTTTCTACGCCTTTTTTTTACTAAACATACTTCGACTTGTTGTTCAACAAGATTTAAAATTCTAGAAAATCCCTATACATCACACATTTCAGTACACAATACATTTAGAACATCTTCCCCGTTTACATATTATGCTCTCGATTTACAAATCCAATCAAAGAGCGTCCCCCTCTTCGGAAAAATCCAAAATCTGAAAAAACAACCCAGGTGGATGACTATTAGAATATTGTGTTGTTTCATTTCATGCGTGCAATAAAAAAAAAAAGAAAAACTATCAACGTCTTGTAAATCATAAGACACACAATCATTATTAGAATTTTGTTTATGTAGGTATACCATAGCTGTTGTATGGTTCCACTTTTTGCTTCCCTCTACCGTGTATAAATGTGTATGAGCTGCGGGGATATCTTACAAAATCTCCGATGAGGGGAATCGTCAAATCATAAAAAGGGTCTTATAAAGAAATGTTCATTTTTCCAGGTGTTCCCAAGAAGAGCACGCATTAAAACAGGAAAGGTGTAGTAGATACGTTTTGTGGAAATACACACCATCATATTGCCCATGCCCGCGTCTTCTTCCGAATGATGATATCCGAAAGCGAATAATCAGCAACAATTGTTTGGACACTTTTTCGAAGGGTGTCAAATTGATATAAGGTAGGTAAAATCTAACCTAAACTGTCTCCCTCCCGTCTTACGTCTTTCCTGTCCCGACAAGAAGTTTCTTATTATCTCTGTCAAACTTCGATTGTATAGTTGTTCTTCTTTCCGGCTGAGGTAGATTTAGGGGTAAATCACTTCGACAAAAAGATATTTCGCCATTGATATGATAAATAACTATGACGATGATAATAATCAAATTGTGGGGGCAGATGTCGATGTGTACCTAAACCTACGTCTACCTATAGTTGTAGGGGTTTTTGGCATGCGCGGGTTGCAAGTATCTTTATGGATAAATTGATATACAGCACGTGTGATGGTTTTGTCTGGTGTTGGCGCCAAAATCGTCGTTGCAATACTCATATTGTTGTCTATTGTGGAATTCCACGTGCTATTTCTATTTGTGGTGTTTGCCATTGAATTAGACAGGAAAAGTAGTTGCTATAGAATAAATAATAAAATAGGACAAAATAAATGGCAGGTAATCAATTCCAGATGAAGTTGTTATATGTTTTTGGGCACTTTATGAAATAAACTTGACACCTGGATCAGAGTGCTGCGCAGTAGGCTCGTCTTTACTCAGCAAACTGGATCCAATTATCAAGAGCAATAACTTGAAAGAGGACTTTACTTTAATTGAAGGAGATGGGTCTGTTTTTTTAATTTTAATTTCTGAATAAGAAGAAAAATCTATTTTTGAAGTAGGTATGGGAGTATTTTTTATTGCATCTTCTTTTTATCTTCCTACTTGGGGATTTTTTTTCCCCCAAAATATATCATTAAATTGAAGTACACGTAATTTTTTAATCTTAGGTGACACCTTTTGAGATGGAACAAGATTGTTAAATATATTTTATGTGTGGGAAAGATAGGCATAAAATGAGCTGGGAAAAAGATGCTTCGAGAAATTTTGAAATTATGTGTGAACAAATGCTTGGTTTTATTTGCCATTTATAGAAATGCTGCGATGGCATGTTATAACCGAAGTTTTGTACCAAAAATATAGAATCTTAGTAGCGTAAGAGCTAACGGGCATGGTACCTATATGTAGATATATTTCGTATTAGTATCTACTTATGTTTTTGCATAAGTATCCAAGGCCGTAGCCAGGGGGAGTTCACAGGAGTTTGACCCCCCCCCCCCAAATTTTTTTTTAATAGCTTTTTTTCCCCAAATTTCTGCACTAACAGCCCGATTCTCCCCGCCATCACTGATACCTCACAAGTCATAGGAGGTGGTGAAATTAATTTTGTGACTTTTTTGTATTCTCCCCCAAAGTCACAACTTGTGAGAGTCATAAAAATAATCGAAATTGTGATCTGCTTCAGAGCAAGTCACAACTCACAAATTACATGTTTTTGTCATTTTGACCTGAAATTCTATATATTTTGCTAAAAATTTGCACCTTTCGATATTTTTGAGTGCTAAAATAAAGTAAAATGGGAATTTTAGGATAACAATTTTGATTCCTCTCTTAGATGACTTTATTAGTCAACTTAAAATGAGATTTGAGAATCATAAGTCGACACTTTCTTCTTTGTATATTTTAATACCATCGACTATCGGTAAAAATGAAACTAATTTTAATGAAGAAAATTTTAAATTGTATAAAAAATTTTTGGATTGGGACACTATGGAGGCTGAATTCTTACTATGGAAGACAAAATGCCACCAACAATTACCAGAAGACCGTGCGAAAAATGCAATAGAAGCGCTTCAAAGATGCAACCAACAACTTTTTCCAAACATCCACAAACTTTAAAAAATTTTGGCTACCCTTCCAGTTTCGACATGCACACCGGAATGAACATTTTCAACGATGAAGAGATTAAAAACATATCTGAGAAACTCTACCGGCGATAAAAGACTGACAGGATTAGCTTTCATGTCAATTCATAGAGAAATTGATATCAATACTGAAGAGGTTATAGATGTGTTTGCTGCACAGAAGGCCAGACGGCTTAATTTGCTGTTGTAAAAAATACTTTTAATACCTACGTATAGATATTTATGTGATAAGTATTATTTTTTGTGATAAATATTCGTTTTGTGATGATGAGTAATAGATATAAAAATATTAAGTAAAAATCAAATTCTATGTTTATTTTATTGTACCATGGACTACATCACTGAATTTCTCACATATATTTTCAAAATTTGCAAGTTTGATTTTGATTTTCTTACAAAAATTAATTGGTTGTTTTCTTTAGAAGAGGGAAGCCTTTTCTAAAAAAAAGTTGACTGAGAACTTCAACAGTTTGTTAAATTACTGTAAGAGGTCCTCCTATCCTCATATCGTATCATAGAGAGGTCTCTGTAGATTACATACTAAAAAGCGAAAAAAAAATTTTCAAAAAGTCATAACCTCCCCCCGAAATATTTGTCTGGCTACGGCCATGTAAGTACCCAGTACCCAGAGTTCAACAAAAAGTGTGCCCACTCACCTTCAAAAAAGTTTGCCAATTACAAATCATTTTTCGGTGCATTATTAGTGAAGCCAAAGAGAACGGACCTTAGTATCCACTGAACTGACGTGCTTAGTTTTATCTTAATTCGAAGTGAATTCACTTTTGTGGAGTGTGGACTTAGTTTTCATACAAGTTGAAAATTTCAAAGTGTTTTTTTATAATCCCAGAAATATGTGCTGGAAAAATAAAGAAATCGAGGAGTTATGATGCTTTTATAGAAAAAAATATTCAAGACATAATCTAAGTAGCCCCTTGCGTAATGGTTTGTGCACTGGACTGGACTGTGACTGTCACTCCACGCCAGAATGGATTCGGCAATAAACTAGTTTTGTTTGAATCAAAATCTGCATTTTTGATTCATAAAAACACCACTCTGATGTAAATGCGTATGCGGCTCGTCGGTCATCATTAAATTTCCCAAAGTTTAGTTTTGTTGAGCAAAAACAGAATTTTTCAAGGGCATAGTAGATCTCATAATAGTGCCACGTGGTTCACCCAAGAGTGTTGAGCATCATCGTATCGTTCGAATATTTACTACACTGATGAGTTGGATATTTTTAGCTGATCTTTACGCGTATGTCTCACATCTACAACATTCGAATATGGCTCAAATTTGGCCTCATGATGGCATGAACCATGAAAACTGAATATTTCGTAAGATTTCTTATGAATTAAATATAGCACGAGCCAGTGCGTGACATATATCATTCCTTTACTTCGTAATACATCATTACAACTCTACCATCGCACTTAAACAGCTGTGCAGGTGAAAGGATACACCCGTTGCTAGTTGTATCTATAGTCCTTTACTTGACAAACAAACATAACGAAGTATCATATTGCACACAGAAGGGAAAAAGAATTTGAGAATTGAGCTCCCTTTTTTTAAAATAGTAATTTACCAAAAGCAAACGTCTAAAAGGCAGGACGCGCCGTAATGGTCAATCACTCCTTTTTTCCAACTCTCTGGATGGCAGCATGCCAGAGTTTATAGTTACTCGATTTTTCATCTGTAGACCTTCTGCCAGGATACAATATCCTTAAATGGGGAATACCTTCATGTTTATTTTTATAAAATTGTGGAGGAGTCAACGGTCACCATAAGTCAGGCATTGCAGCTGTGCATGGTGAATGTGTCGTGTGTCCTATTTGTTTGCTATACCCCTATGATGGTCCATCGATGATGATTTATGTTGTTCTTAAGAGCCCAAAAAAAATCGTAAGGAAATCCTTTTTAAAGATCGAACGGTTTGAGTTTCTTTTTATACCTATCCCATCACGAACTCCAATAAGAAGTCCTTGATTTGTCACCCTATCGCGCTACACTATAGTTGACTTCTTGCCAAGCCCTTTGATTACGGGAAAAGCTGCCAGAGCCCGTAAATTAACAGAAGAATACGACGCACGTCACGTCCAGCAGAGGAATAACGGAAATGAAGAAAGTGCGCGCAAATGCACGCATCATCTGATATCACTGTGCTGTGCAGTGTGCATAGAGTACACACTCTCTGATAGTAAGATAGTTTGTGTGGGTCACGTGTCCTGCATTAAATTAACGTACCGTAATAATGAGGGTGGACCTGGAAATACATATAGTAGGTACTATAAAAATGAAATACACAAAAAAGATATCAACCCTTAGTGTCATATCGTTGCCGCGATGAGAGCCGCGATTGCAACCTTTTAATTTAAGTTAAAAGGGTGCATTTAGCAAGTGGTTGACTGATGTTCCGCTTGGTGACCTGATGAGCGTTCATAAGCCCTGCTGCACCCAAATTATCGAAGAAGGTAGTAGTAGGGTAAGAGTGGTAAATGCTGATTTACATCCCTTTGACAGTGTAATTCAATTTTGTTCCTATCCTTTAATTTTAATTCAATTCACTGGTCGATATCTTCACAAGTACAAAGAGGATTCAATCCTTGTTGAACTTGATTGTGTGTGAATCCTTGTGTGTTGGCAAACCAATGCGACAACACGGACGACCGTTGGTCGTTTGATACTACAACAACATGAAAAATATGGTATGTGTCACTTGCAGCAGCCTATTATTTTGATTTGACATTTATGGGAACAAAAATGACATTTAATTCTTGTTTGTATCAGAACCTTTGTTCGGTTCAAGGATAAAAGGGATAATGCAGGCCGCGAAGTGGTGTTTCGGTGGGAAAGTTTTTTTTTGTGTATTTTAATTTCTTAGCGGGAGAAATTAGATTGAATTATGTGCTGGTGGGAAGACAAATAAAATTTTATAAGGTATTCCAATTTGTGCGAGAAACAAATTGAATTATTTCGTTTAAATGTTTTAAAGGGAAAATGCAAGGTTTGAGTTTTCAATTGTTTTACGGTGGGCAACCCGCATATAAAATTATATTTACCAACTACTTATAATATATAAATTAGTGTTTTTGTTTTTCGTAGTAGCCCGTGGCGTAATAGTTAGTGCGTTGGACTGTCATGCCAGAGAAATTCTGCCAATTCTGAACTGCACTGCGAGTTTTTAAGGTTGGTAGTAAAGATAGCATTAAACACGATGATGACAAATATAACATTTTATCGGTTCAATATTCAAGCTTTGATGGTTTTTTGACAATACTTCTAAAAGAAGACCCCAAGTCCACAACACCATGAACTGAATTCGTCACATTCTACTGCCATAAGATATTTTCATGAATGGCGACCGTGATTCTGAGTTCGCAACCCTGATATCAGAAGTGGGATTTGAAGCAATTATAGTAAACTTTGACTTTATTCACTATTATCAGTGATTATCGAAGTAAAAAAAGACACTTGGCTTCAGATGGAGACCTCAGCTTTAGCCAAAACGTTCAAATTTGTATGCAGAATGGATTTGACAATAATTGAAACGCGGACAATTATCAACCTGCCGTTCGTTGGAGTGTTTAAAGATATCTACTTGAAAAATTTACTTCCCAAGAAAGCTATCAGTTCTGGCAAAAGAACATTTGGGGCCTATTTCACTAAACAGAAATTAAAAAGTAAAACAAAATTAGTCATCAGTCAAAAACAATAAAAAAATTAGCCGTCTTGGAAGTTATAAGAAAACAAAAAGCTAGGTTATTGTTAACAATAGCCTACAGATTTATCATTTTGTTTCCTATTTTATGAAGGATATACTTTCCGCTTCGTGCAATGACAACGCTGTGACAAAAAAAAAAAAGCTAATTCTAAAAAAAAACTGAACTGAACTGAAGGTGGAAGGTCCATCGTATTTGATTTTGTCGATGAAGCGATTCTCGACTCGACATAATTGAAAGATTCGCCGGTTATTGAATAACTAACTATGCCATATGATGAAACTGCCATATGTACTACCTTAGAAGCTTATAAATTTTATATAAATCAGAACGAGAACTGCGATTCTGATTTTCAAGTCAGAAAAACATCTTCGAAACTTATTCAAAACTGAGGAATTATATTCAAAAGGGTTCAATGTTTAAATTGCAAACAACAATTATGTTTATGAACAACTCATACCAAAACTGTATGGGACGCGTTTTCGATGAGTCACTTGGTATTTTAATTAGCCCCTTAAACTGGATATTGCGGAATTTTTGTAAGTAGTGTTATGAATTCATTCATTAATCAAAGCGTAACCTAAAATCTCTGCAGTAGGGAATTGTGCATTAAGATTGGCTGCAAAACGAGAATTCCTGAGCACTTTTGCATAATGCACGCTAGCTGGTTAGCTTAGTTTTACAGCAGTGTAAACGCAAAAAGTTTTGTAGGGCTACGCACAGCTTTAGCTGCGGGAAGCAAGCTTAAATTTTTTTTGATCAGAGAAGCTGAGAAACTGTTTAAATGACTGGAAATGGCTCTGTAAATTTCCAAACTTAGCAGATATTTTCTTTGTTTTAAATGGTCTCAACTTATCGTTACAAAGCAAAGAATTTTTTTTTGAATGCTTACAGAAAAAAAACAATTTGTGGAAAAAGAAAGTTCATCATAGAGGAGTGGATATGTTTCCCACTATTCATGAGTTTATAACAAGTTTGACTGAAACTGGGACTGATGCTGGTAGTCTAAAATGCATTAGACAGCATTTAGAAAATTGACAAGTTCGTCTGAAAAGCAATTTTGCCTTAAATTCCTATAAATATGGAATGGGTAAGATATCCGTTCAAACATAAACTGACATCTATGCCAGAAGGATTATCTCCTGTGGAACAAGGCTAATTATTGGAGTAAGCTTCAGGCGGATCCTCAAAAAAGAGGCATGAAGAATTTACTTTAACAGCCATTTTAGTTGCAAATCCATCATGTGTATCGAGTCTTATCAGAGAAAGTCGTGAAATACATCTCGTCTTTTTTCTGCTTCATATCTTTGTGAAGCAGCTTTTTCATTTTTTGTAAACATTAAATCAAAAAAAGGAAAAGGATTTTAGATGTAGAAGCACATCTTCGATTAAAACTAATCAGCAGAGAACCAAGTCACGATGATCTTTCTTTTCTGCATCAACAATTACATCTTTATCAATAATTTTATTCAATGTTGCCAATAACTTTTATTTAATTTTTGTATACCTTATGTTGAACTAGTTTTGTTTTTGTTATAATAAAAAGTTTTATTTCTAATTTTTCATGGATTAATATAATTTTTTGCTAATTATTACTTTGGTTTTTTGAAATTAAATACTCAGGGCTACATTTCGGAAGGAGTAAATCAGTATCAAAAGTGTCAGAAAACGTTGTTTTCACGTTTTCTTGTAGGGTTGCCTCTTATTTGTCTTTTTGTAAATGATCATGACCAGTGCTCTCAAAATCAACATAGTGTGTGTGTACGTGCCATCGCCAAAATTCAGCAAAGCAACCCACGGTGGCCATTTGAAACATATCAGTCATATTCAAAAAATAGTATTATTGACAGAACTTTCATATGGAACAAAACAAATCTTCAATACCTCACAACTCACACACAATTTGTTATTTGAAGATCTACCTATCCTCATTAAAAAACCATTTTCATCTGTATTGAACTTGAGAAGGATTTGAGTGTTTAATGCTTTAAGCCCGTATGGGCTCATTAAAAATGAAACTAGAACAGTACGAACATGAAATTTCGATATGACTGAGTGTATGCACATCACAGCTTATTAATGTAAAACTGTCAAATATGAATTAAAAATGACTTACTTTTTTATATTCCTTTTAACAAAAAATTCGATTTGTTTAGAAGAAAAAAACAAATTTTCTGGACAAGTTCCTTGTATTGAAAAAAAAAATCGATTTTGTTCAGAAAAAAATCAAATTTTTTGTTAAAAGGAATTCGACATATGATTCCTTTCCCTTAGATTTTAGAAAGAATTCCTTATAAAGCTCCTGAAAACCCTTTACAAAGTGATTGACAGCAAAATCCATAAATTATATATGTAAATCAAATCTTTGTTTTTAATCAAATTTTTGTTTTCAGATTAGCCTTATAAGAATGGTAAATAAAATTAACTATTTCACACCTTAAATTAATAAAAAATATGCTTAAAATGTGCTCTTGTCCCATAAAATGCCACAAATAATGTAAATATTTTCTAGAATGTTTCTTTGCAGCCAAAACTTTCCCAAACATTACTCCAAACTTCCAGAAATTCCTTAGAGGTAGCCGAATAAATGTGCGTATACAGTGCTTTCCTCATACATAATTATTGCTTTCGTTCATTCCATTTCCATCCTCCGATCTCTTAATTTCTCTTTCAACAATTTAATTGTTTCCCATCAATGTCCCTGCCAATGATTAATGGATTCCCGATCCTCGTTCGTAACATAAAAATGCGCCTGCAGTCGAATGTCGTCATCATGCCCCTGTCATCAAAAATGGTGTCAAGCCATCGTCGATGCATGCCTTGTGGGAGACTCTTCGTAAGTCTTAGCCGTAACGTAATTAATTTTTGATCCCCAAATAAAAAACTCTCTTCTTCTTCTTTTTCTTCGTGCACTCTATTAAAATGCTCTTGTGTCTTCGGCTCTTTCTTAAGTGCTTCGCTAATCCGCAACAATAAAATTTCAAAACATTAAAAATGCCAGACTAGCCGTCAACCGAGAGATGATGAGACGTTTCATAAGGCTTCAACCAAATCTGGGGCTACACGGGTGTTGAATTCATGATCTTAGTTGCAGCCGTTCATAGTGCAGGTTCAAATAATGAAGTTCATCAAAATAAGAATAAAAACAAAATAAATCCCAAAAAAAGTAACGACGTGGAGTTAATCATCTCTGACGTGAGTTTTTATTACCAATAGCTAGATCACGCGGTGATATGCTAGCTTCTCTCTTCTCACTCTCGCAATTGGCTCATAGTTCGTTTGTTTATTTTATTCCATCATCCGATGATGAGCAATTGGATTAGCGCTTAGAGATCGCCGGGGCTTATAATTTATAGCCGGGAATTAAGGTCTTCATCTGGCATCATTGTGTATTGTTCAATACTCCAAATGAGACATTACTCGAGCGGGTAGTGCTAGTGCAGTGCATATCGCCACTGCGCCATCTGATTATGATGGATTCGGCGTTTGTTTTTGTTTCTTATGTACCTTGATGCTTAATATTTGATGGGAATTATTTTTCGTGAAGCTTTAATGAAGATCTATCTTGCAGAGAATATGGATTATGGAATGATACGACTCCGATCCAAAAGTGAAGAGGGTGACCGAATGCGGCTGAAGTATTTTGGAGGCAACTACTTGTGCAATGGATAATTATATAGAGATGAGGAAGCCTGATGCACAAGTGGATGGGAAGTTGGTTCCAAAGGTTTTTTTTTTCTTGAATATTTGTTAGTTATCATAATAAGAAGACTTTGAGTCAGAATATTGTGGTCGGGTCTTTTGTGTTTACGAAATTTTTGTGAATATTTATCTGCCGATCGTTTCTTAATGTTTTGTTTTTCTTTAATTCGACTTCTCTTCGATTCTTTGGATTGATTGAAGGAATTTTATTGATGGGAACTGGGTTAAGATAAAAACATTTTTTGATCTAGTGATTATGGTTCGATGATGTGTCTTCTAACTAAGTTATTTGGAGGTAAAAACAACTGCTTTGTTTTTTCTTTTAAGATCTTGAACTGAAGTTTTTTAATACAAAAAGAATCCTCAGGATTTTCCTCTCAGCTGGTGAACTAATATCCGGGAAGTTGTAAAAGAAAGAAGTTGCTTCTAGGTTAGAATTTTTGCCAACCGTTCTCTTTTTTGAGGAGAGTCAGTGATGGGGTGTATGTAGGTTTTATCTCAGAATCTCAATTAAGGTGATGCGTAGGTATAGGTAGGTACTGGCATTGCGCTTGCTGTTAATCAGGATATGTTTAGGTACTGAAGCTTCTGAAATTTTCAGCTTATTTCTGGTTTTCTGAAGCTGACCAACTCTAATTTGGATGAGTTATTCTGGATACACCGTTTGTTGTATAACTCTTGACATTTCCAACATTACTTATCAATGTGATATCGACGTGGTGTATGTAAGCGAGGTAAAAGCTAAGCGAAGCTTCTTATATTACCTTGAAATAGCTTGGTCAAAGTCATGATGTTCTTAAAAAAGCAGATGATAACAATAGTTCTGATGCTGATCGTTTTGCATGCAAAAGTTCCTGTAGTAAAAGAAGTTTGTAGTTAATAGCTTCTATCCATATATAGATAATTATCAAATGCTTTCTTCAGATCCGGAAAGCTTCAGAATGTGATTTGATGGCTATTTAGGTGATGCAAAAGCAAAAACAGAACTCAATGTCTGGGATGATATTGTTTTTATTGCAGAACTTCTTGATGTTCCTGAGTATCACCTCTTTCAAGAACTTGAATGTTAATTGCTTAGCCTTTACACCGTTTTTTCATCAAATTCTGTTCGGGCTTGCAAAAAACTTGGCTTTTATTAAATCTATCGATCGAATCCCAGCCTCTACGATTCAAAAACAAAAATGCTTTTTTCACGAGAACTGCATCTTGTGAGTAATTGACAAATACTCCAAGAGTATATCTTCATGAAAAAGTGTAGGTCCCCTCCATTTCTGCATACGAGCATATGAAAATGGTTGATAGTTGTAAGTTAGACCCGGTTTCTTCATGAGCTGTCACGCTATTAATTTTTTAAAATTATTTTATTACGAAATATTGGCGACTTTGGGTTTTAAAGATTGTCCCCTTTCAGCTGAGGAAAATGAGTATTCAGAAACTATCGCTTCCTTGGTGAGAAGGGCAAGAAATAAGAGGTAAATAAAATCTCCCCGATCAACGATTTTAGATTTTTTGAAGTTGCTCTTCACACTACGTAAGTGTGTGTTCAATAGGTTAAGGAAATTGTTAAGAAAATTAAAAAAAACAACGCCAAAAAAATCTCCAGCAATTTGTTTCTTCATGTGAAAGGGGACATGCTTTAAGCATAGCGGCCGTAAATCAGCCTTTTTAGCTTCTGATTAAAAAAGAACACCTATTTTTTCATTAGTTACAAGAATTCGATAGTTTTCTGTATTTCCATCCGAACCACTAAAGAAAAGTGGTATATCGAAAGACTATTTAACTTATCTCAAATATAAGGTATCACCTTTTCTAATGGGGTAAGTGGTTTCATAAACTTTCCTTCCCGTTTCAGATCCAAGATGCAATACAAAGCTGTAAGTCAATCCTGGTGGCATTTGCAATACAATCGATAAATCTTTCTTGTGAAAGTATTTAAATCCTCTTTGATAATAACACACTATAGTTATTCGTCTTCAAATTTGTTCGCATTACTTTGCCAACGAACTGGCTAATGAATTCAAACAGTCTGACACCATCTGTCTCCGCATTCAGGTCGACTGTATGTGTATAATGCTGCAATGAGTTAAATGCCAAATAAATAATTCTAGTTCCCGTTCTATGGCCATTCTAAATCGATTCTTAAATCACCCCCACAAAACATTCACCTTTAGCTTCATACAACAGGTCTCTCTGGCAATAATAAATTCTCATGTACCATACCGGCCACTGCGCCGTCACGCTGCCATAAACCATAAATTTATTTCGCTTACACAACTGTATAACAAGATTTTCCACAAAAAACAAATTAAAGTCTAAAAAAGGGTAAAACCTCTGAAGGAACATTAGACCGATTTACACCGTAAAGCACCCAATACTAACCAAATCGACCAATAGACAGAGAACTAGGAAACAAGATCCAATCGTTAAGTGGAACGCGAAACGATAAGACCTCAGGTGAAACGAAATTAAATATTCGTGATTGGATGATCATCGGTTGATAACAGCAGCAGTGAGCGGTTGCGGTTGTGTCTGCCACACACATCTTCAGAAAGAGGTCTTCACATCTCTCAAAGTCCATCATCAGCACACATGCAAAGCAGATGATGTGATGGTCAAGTTCATGATGAGATCTGATCCAAATCAGGTGTAATAATTCTTTTGAATCACCACACATCGTCGCTAATCCCATCCTGATGCAGTGCATCAAATCCACCATCCACATGTTGGTGGTTCAACGATTCAATGGAGGCTTTTTTCTGCCTTACAATTTGAAGCCTCCAAATTGAGATCCAACTATACGACCATAGAACACCACATATTCACGATTTTTGATTGATCGTGCATTGTAAACTATAAATCCATCGTGATACATTGGGGCGATCAGGAGAACTAGAGAGTTTGGAATCTTTTCAATTTCGAAGACGAGGGGCAAATTAGAGGTGCATGGGAGAATGTCTGCAAGGAGATGGATTTGTATAACCTGCAGTTCGCTATGCAGACCAAGAGGGCACTCGATCACCCAATGAACCAGGGAAGCCAATGAATTATTTTAGATTCTTAAAAAAAAAATATGTTTAGAGCGGTCGACTATCTGACTTTAAAAAATAAATTTTTGAAATAAAATGCGAAAAAACAAAAAAACAAAAAGATAAATTCCAAAATAATCATTGCAAAATAAAAAGTCACAAAAAAAATCAGTGAGTTTACTCTTCCCTGATAAAATTTTTGTCACGGAAATATTTGTGACTATCAAAAACACAAACTTCGATTCGAACACTTAGCTTCATTTATTTTTTAATTGCGAAAAATAAGTACGGACCTAATCGACCGAACCGGAGTGCTATTAGTCTTTCTGTGACTTAAGTTTTAATCATTTCAGTCGCTATAATTCTTTGAATTTTCCAAGAGCTTGCAATGGATTTATTTATGACGTGTCAATGATAAAACTTAAGACATAGAAAGATTTGTGGTTATCAGGTACAATTACAACAGTGTGCCACTCCGGTTCGTTCAATTAGCTCTTTATTTTTAAAAAGAAAATAAATAAATAAAATACTTGGTAGTGTTACGAATGTGAAAAATCATGGCCTTCTAATTTACAACCCTCAACGATTCCAGTGTGCTTGTTGTTAGACATGGATGGAGGGGACCTACAATTTTTCGCAGAATCCGAACGGCTTATTTAATATCAAGAGATACTTTTGGAGGATTTTTCGCTCCCTCACAAAATGCAGGTATAATCCTGACAATTTTTTTTTTAAAGGGGGAAGAGACTGGGAATCGAACCCAGACCTCTGTCATGATAGTTTACGCAATAAGGGGCTGGTTATAGCGATCAGGAAAAGCATTAGGAAAAATTTTCGTTTTGATAATTTAATGTTTTACGATACGATTTGAAATATAAAAAGGATACAAATCGATGATAAATCATTTGAAATATTTATTTCAATAAAAAAAATTTCTTTAGAATAAATATATATGCTATAAAATGCATTTCCAAATGGAAACTCGTTTTCTGTACGGAATTTCCATCAGGAAAATGAATAAGTACTTGTTTTAGGCAAAGTTTTTTTTTTTTTCAATTTAAATTTTGTTCACTTAAAAAATATTTCAATTGATTTACCATCGATTCGTATCCTTTTTATACTTCAAAATCGTATGATAAAACATTAAACAATACAAAACAAAATTTTTTCCTGATGCGTTTTTCTGATCGCTATAACTGGCCCCTAAGACGTTTAGCGTCAGTTTTTGTATTTTTTGGCCACAAATCTGTCTGTGACCAAAGATGAGGTTAAATAAATCTATTGCCAGCTTTCGGTAGGAGGTTGATAAAGTTGGGTTGTGATTGTTGGGTTCGTCGACAGCTGAGATCCATCGGACTGATGATATCAACTTCTAGTTGGGAGTGAGTTCCAGGTGTGCTGAATTTAATTTTTCTTTCAAAATATTCGCGTCTATAGGAAAAGCGTTACCTTCGATAACGGTTCCCGCGATATAAATTTAAAAAAAATATATAAATTTAATTTGGTTTTATTAGTCGGAACAATGAGGTGGTAACCCAGAACTCATCTAATCTGAATACAATATCACAAATCTATTGCCCAACTAAAGAAGGGTTCAACATGACCACGCGAGGCTCTGACCACCATTGCTACAACTATCTCATTCCAACTATCAGCAGCGGCAGCGGGGAACAAGACATCCAATCTAGAAAAAAGTTCAAACTTAGCCGTGTATGAAGTAATTGAATTTGGGACGACTATGACGACAACGACGACCGTAATATTGATCATGATGATGATCACACTTCTGGCGGATTTCAATGCCTATTTTTTTATTTCTTCCTATAGGAATGGAGAGCAGCAGATAACTTCTTTCGATGATCCAGACAATCAGTGTGGCTAGTGTATCTATAAGTGAACTGATCTGACCCACGACCTGACGTCGAGCTTTGCCAAATCAATAAGTTTACAGCCGGTGGGTGTTGTTTTTTTTTTTTTGCTATTTTTTGTTTCCTTTCGTTTCCATCTATATTGCCAATGTACCGTTTCAGAAGAGAATGTCGGTCTTTTGCAGTAATTGTTTTGATTGGAAGGTTTTGTATTGTCGCGACCAGGAGTCGCCAGAGTTCAGAAGATTTATGCGGAATGTTTGGATTGCATGGGAAAATTGCAAAATAGGTATATAAAGCTATCTATAAAGGCTGCAGGTACATACAGTAAATTGGTATAATCGCTATAAAAATTCAATTTGTATTTCTAAGTGAAATTCATTTCATTGACGTTTGTTTTTATTATTTGGAATTCGGTTTCAGAGTAATTGGCGCTGTTATGCTATTTTTTCCTCTAAGTTTTTATGTGTAACTACAATCGTAATACCACCCATTAAAAATTTTGTATGGAACTTGGCGGATTTGATTCGATAAATAGTTTCAATGCATTGTTTTATCAACAAATTTTGAAGGTTAACAACATTCTTCAAGAATTAAATAAGATTGCATTGTTTTACTATCTTTCTTTTACTTATTTTTATTAAGGTTAGCTAACTGGCTTAGCTAACAACCTTCAGTAATAAACTTCCAGTTTGTTGAACTTTTTGGGTGCCATTTTGATGAACTGTTCCTCTGTTGCCATCGGACAAGACTCAAACTCTATAGTAGAATGGAGTATAGTTGTGGAATATTTTGCGAAGGATTGTTTGCTCGGAGCGCCCAAATATATCTTCAGCCTCAAAGCCGTAAAATAGGAATAAGATGATCAAGGGCTTACACAGAGTTTCCTTAGTTGTTCGGGTTAGGGCCTAACTAGGTACATAATTGAATTATTAAACTTGAGCAACAGCGATCAGAAAGAATTTTTCTTCGCTCAATTTCTTGACTTCTCTTCTACCCGAGCGTCGAACTTATCGTGTTGTAGGAGCTGAGTAAGGTCAATGATTCTTGAGTACTGTCTTCGTCCTCGCAAGACTTCTGTCCTCGTTTATCGCAAGACTTATTTCGGCTGCTTGCACCTGTACAACTGTATCTACATGCAAACACTCCGGTGGCAATTTTTAATTTTTTAATTATTTCATGTGATGTTTGTGCACTGCCAAAAAACTTCGCCTTGTGGGCTCTTAAAATAATTTATGAACTCATATCTGACATTATTTTGAGAAACATTAGGTACAATGTATCTCTATACCTTGTTCCATTTTCAAGATCCAAAAATGAATTTTTCCTATTGTTCTCTAAACGCCATACTATACATATACATAATGTACAAATGGTGATTCACCTAATCCTAAGGTATCACCAGAGCGTGTAGGTTGAGTTGATACAAGAAAAAATCATAGCGGAGGGGGGTCTAAGAAATCGACTTAAAATAGAAAAAATCATTAAAATACAACGGCAACACGTGCAGTGTCAGAAATTTTTTTAATTAAAATTAAAATTATCTGAGAGAATAGTTTTAAATTTTTTTTTTAAACTCAAAATTTTGAAAAAATAATGAAAAAAATAATGTTCGAACAAATTTTGTTTAAAATTTTACTTGTCAAGTAATACAAATTTTTATTTTTAATTTCAATGTAATCTCAGGAAATTTGCTATAAAAATTTCACAAACTCAAAACCAATTTTGAAATGGACATGCTCTCGATAGTTGACTAGCGAAAGAAATGGACACGCACCTTAAAACATGGAATAAGCAGCAACTCTCCCTAATTATATTCATCCCATTCTGTCTTCTCTCTGTTCGGACTTGCCTTAGAAGAACCACTTGCGAATCGTCTTCCAGGTTTGATTCTGTAAGAAAGTTATGATAAGATTTATAAAAACGGTTTAAGGTGTCATAGTTAATGTTAAAACCCATTAAATCAGTGGCTTTCCTTCTGCTGACTTTTAGCAATGTTGCCATTAGTTCCACAAATTTATAACTGATAGTGATAAACTGACATGTAGTAGCCCGTGGCGTAATGGTTAGTGCGTTGGACTGTCACGCCAGAGGTCTGGGTTCGAATCCCAGCCACTGCCACCTAAAAAAACAAGTGTTTTTCAGAGCTACTGCCTCTTGCAAGGATGTGACAAATCCGTTCGGATTCAGCAATAAACTGTAGATCCCCTCCATTCCTGCAGATACGCACACAGGAATGGTTGAGAGTTTTAAGTCACTAGGTCCTAGTTCTTCATCAGCTATTGTGTAATCAATTTTTTTTTTTTTATTTTTGATAAACTTACTTAATTAATAGAAACGTGGTTTAAATTCTGTACGTTCTCTAGTAAAGCTTTCCGATGCAAGTCGAAGGTCGATCCCTTTTGGATATCCATGTGGCACCACCGCGCGCCGCGCCGCCACCTCCGCCGCCGCACAGTGGACATTCACATCGGAACTTTATTTAGGTATGTAGATTGAAGATACTGAATGTATTACCAATTATATTCCACTGTGACCTTATAAGAGTCTATTTTGACTCCTTGGAACCTGCGTGCATTTTAGATGCTGGTTCATAAAAAAATATAATGAATCTAGGAACTAGGACATTAGAAAGTTTCTTGCAATAAATTCCCGAAGATTACAACAATGAAAAGTTGCCCATTCACTCATATGTTACACACAAATCTCTTAATTTCATGTGGCAGGCGCAGGAATAAATAATATCTCCTCATCTGGTGCTGGACCACCAACTTGTCAATAAATGCGGTCTACACACGGAAGCATCATTCTATCGGCAAAAATTTCTGTCATCCATGCACGGCCAACCGCCGCGCCGCCGCCGCCGCGCAAGTCTTGTGTCAGTGTAGCGCGTACTTGTTGTTGTCATCATCATCATCATCATTGTCGGGTGAAATTTTCTATTCCAACATGGCCTGAATCCTTCCAAATGGATTTCATCGCTATGCTGCATGTGTCCACTTCATATATTTGTGTTCCAGTGATGACAGCACTCTATATAAAGGCTCTGTGAGAGGTGGACCCCCATCATTTCGCATTATGATCACAAATGCATTTTGAAGCAGGTAAAAGATACATTTTAGCTTGTTTTATAGATACTTTATAAATCTAGTACGAGTTAGGTACCTATACCTAGGCTCAGCTGTTGTTTTTTCCGCACACACATTTTTATGGCATGGAAATTCGATATCGTACTCCATAGTCCATACACAATGTAATCAAAGGCAAATATACACCACTAATAATAATTATTATTTTGTAGATACTCAGATACAGTATCTATCTTGTAGGTTTTTAGTATCTATCTATCTAAAGCAGGTCGTTTGTTGGTTTTGTTCTATGCCACAGGCGAAGAGTTAGTTTGCAAAAAAGTTTGCAAAAAAGGATTCGCGTTTTAAGAGTTGCCTATGTATAAATCTTTCCCTCAAGACCTCTTGCCTGTAGTTATAGGTAAGGTCTCGATGGCTCAGATTTAGTTTGGTTGTCTTGTCTTGTCTCCCGGCATTTAATACACTTTGTCACGATATCTCTTTGGTTGATGGTGATGGTGACTCTCTGTGGTGCCCATTGACCCGAATTTTGTGTGTGATTTGCCTTCCCATATTAAAAACAAATAATGTCGCATTAACTTTGGAACATGCAACACTGACTTGACTCTCGTAACACAACTTTTTCGAGCAAAAAAACGAAAACCGGAAAAAAAATAATCCAGAGCACAATTTAAAATTTATTTAAATAATAATAAAAAAAATGTTAAATGGCAGCAACAACTAGAAGGAGTCCAGGCGGTATATATATGTATGTAAGTGGGTGGGTGGGTATGACTGGATGGAATCTCTATTTTTCTGCAAGTATTATAACGGGAATAACGACAGTGGCAGAAACAGGCGGAATTTCACCAGGCAGGCCAACCCAGAACACCGACCCACTTGTTACCCCCGTTTTGTCGCTCTATATAGTGCAAAGCTAGATGAAATGGTAATTGCATGGGACAAGTTGTTATCGGAAATGTGCAACTGCAACTGCAAGATATCCAATGCGGGAGAAATGATCACGATTAGAGTTGAAAGGAACATAATCGGGTTTGATCTCATCTCAATCGAAGTAAAGATGTTTGCAGTTATAATAAAAATTTTAAAGAGAAAACATCAGACCTTTTGAGGTTATGTTGTTTTGATTTTACTATTAAAACCTACATAGATTGATCGTGAAATCTATTTTTTATTGTTTTGGAGGTATAAAATTATAATTTAGAAAAAATATTGGAACCCTCTCACAAAATATTTAAGTCTTTATATTAAAAGTCTTTAACTGCCTTAACAGAATGGTGACGGAGACGGAACCGGAGCTGGAACAGCTGCCAAAATATTGAATACACACAAATTCAATGTTGCGAACACAACGGAACGTAGCCGCATACGGAGCTGAAGCCGCAGACGGAAGAGTTCACCAACTTTTAACTTTTTACGTACGGCACTTTTGACGTTTAAAATTGTAGGAAGAAAAAAATACAACTTTTTGGGTCGGAAAAAATATTGTGGTTATATATTTGTATCGCGAACAAAATTATTTACTAAAAGGAAAAGTATTGGAAACAAAAAATGTGAGTTCTGAGCTTGTACACAAGAATATTGTTTTATTTTTCTTCAAAATACTGTTAAAGCTGTACAGCTGCATTGTAAGCATGTAAAAAAATAACGTACGACACTTTTTGATAGCTCTTCCAGTTCCGTTTGCAGCTCCGGTTCCAGCACTGCATGGTTCAGGCAGTAAATCACTTGAAACTTAGACCTTACTGTTAAGGAAGGTACTAACAGAAGATTTTTTGAACTTGTCAAATAGAGAGGCAAAATCATAATCTGATTTTTTTACCAAATCTAAAGGAGTTTGCCAAAAATGTATGCAAAAAAGACGAAGAATCGGAAAGGCCAAAGTGTTTAGAGATTAGATTAGATTAGATGAATCTTTATTTATGCCTAAAAAAATAATACATGAATTTTTTATAAAAATTTAAGAGCATGGCTTATAAGCCGTCTGCTGCTTTCTTAAAATTTCAAATTTAGAGATTACAAGAATTGATAAATATAAAAGGAAAATTCAAAATAAAATTATATAATAGTTATGAAACAATAAAATTTAAATTACGAAAATAAATATAGTAAGGATTATACCTTTAATTTTAACAAATTATTTATTACCATTTTATTGAACATCGCAATCATAATGCAACTAAAAAAATGACCTTAAATGACCACCCTTTAAAATTTGTCGATCTTTTGAAATAATATTTTTTTCGAATTTTTAAAGATGACCATTGTAAAAAACTCAGTTTTCTTAGATTACCTTCCCTTAAAATCGCTCTAACTTCTTTAAAAATACTTTTTAAATTCTGAGATGACCATTGTGACAAACATACATATCTAAAATGACCTCTGACCTCCCTTCAGAATTTGTTGTATTTTTGAAAAAATATTTTTTTTCGAATTTTTAAAGATGACCATTGTAAAAAACTCAGTTTTTTAGATAACCATCCCTTAAAATCGCTCGAACTTCTTAAAAAATACTCTTTTTTTTTCAATTCTGGCAGATGGCCATTGCGAAGAACATACATATCTAAGCCTCTAACTAATTTTAGATATGTATGTATGTTCTGCCAGAATTGAAAAAAAAAGTATTTTTTAAGAAGTTAGAGCGATTTTAAGGGATGGTTATCTAAGAAAACTGAGTTTTTTACAATGTTCATCTTTAAAAATTCAAAAAAAATATTTTTTTTTTTTCAAAAGATCGAAAAATTCTAAAGAGTGGTCATTTAAGTTAATTTTGTTTTTTTATTTACTTATCTTCAAATTTTTGAAATAAGAAAATTAAGAGAACATTTTAAACAAAAAGTAATCTCAAGTTTTTTTCAAAAATAAAAAAAAAAATATTTCTAGGGGTGGTAAAAAAAGTTAAGGGGTGGTCAATAATCTCTTCCGTGCGACCTATCATAACGATCAATCAAATTTGAGAAAATCGATTTTTTGGGGGCAGCGTTCTTTTAGCCCCCCATTTTTAAAAATCGATTTTTTCGATAACTCTTGGTGGGCAAAAAATTTTAATGGGTGGTCAAAAGTGGTCATATTTAACAGAAAAATTAAAAAAAATTATACACTTTTTGGCGCCAAGTTAACACAGCTGTTTTTTGGATATTAACGAACAGACCTTATAACCATGGTTTTGAATTGGACTCATTTTGACCTCTCTTTATTTTATGGTGAGAAAGTTGAAGTGTTCATTCGCTTCAACATTAAAAAAAAATTCAAGCTCCTTTTTACAGGACAAAAAGAATATGTAGTATGATTTTTTATTTTTGGAGTGGAGTTTGGTTTCGGGTTTGAGACGTTGGACAAGTTTTTATCATTCTCGTCTTTTTTGCCCATGATACCTATGTACTCCTCTAAAGGTTCCACTACAAAAACCTCTTCTGAAATGGTATTTTCTTCTGAGCATACAGGTGGTGGACAATTGGTATTGAACTTTGTCCTATGTTTTCTTTTTTTCGGGAACTCCGAAAGGAACCAAAGGAGTTTAAGGCCTCCACTAAGTTTCCCTAAAACTCTTGTGCAGGTTCTGGATATTTTTTGGTGAAGTTTTTGTCGATATCAGGTTGCGTTCTCATTCGTTCCACCATTTCCTGGAATTGAAGCGCCGTAGCGTCATATACATTATGTAATAAAACTTATTCGTAAACATTTTTATAAAATTTAATTTTTAATGTTTTTTTTTCTAGTTCTAGGAAAGGGCCAATTGACCGCTCCCCCCACCCCCCCCCCCCCTCAGAACCATACAAAATACTAATTTGAATGTTTGATACAATCCTTATTTTTGTAAATTGTTCCAAACAAACATTTTAAAAGAATGGATCTGCAAATATGACACCACTTTATCATAAACTTTAAAAAAAAACTCCATTATTATAACATAGTCTACACCTATACTAACCCTCCTTCTTCCCGGTGCTCCTTCAGGAATTTTTAAGTAGGAACGATTTGCATAAGAAGCATCAAAAAGCTAAAGCGGGTTCAAAACCAGAAAAAAAACGTATGGTTAGAGGAGGCAATTTTATGAGAAATAGTATTACAATTTTAAAACAACTATTCAAAAACAACAGAAACTCTCACTTTATTCCGTTAAAACTTTAATTAAAGCTAAAATTCCATTAAAACGCCTCTCTCAAACGTTTGAAGATTTACTGGAGCTGTACGATGTTGTACTTGAATAACTAGATATAATACGCTTATGGGATGGTAAAGAGATTGCTTGGGATGCAGTGAAATTTTTAAAGTCTGTAATGTCTGCAGAATTTTAAAACGTCGCTTATGTTATTTCACATTATTTTCGCGTTTGGTTTGCCCCTTAGCAAACTTTTACAGAAAAATAATAATGATTTAAAAGCAGCTGTGAATCATGCTGAAAATTTGATAGCAGGGCTTGAAAACAAGCGTGGAAATTCAAAATCAAAATTAGCAGAAATTTTAAAATTAGTCGCGAGAGCATCGCACATTTCCATTTCACTTCCTAGAATCGAAAAACGCCAATAATTTCACAAAAATCCACAAGTAAATGGAAGTTATTTTTGAATCACTGTTTTCTTTCCCTTTGACATCAATCTTTTGGAACTAAAACTTAGGACAGTGCAATTTATGAAATACCATAGACCAGGGGCCTGTAACACAACGTGACAAGTACTTGTAGGACAAGTGAAAAGCGACAAACTTGTCCTAAATCCTGTAACACAAAGCGTCAAGTCTATGAAAGATCGTATCCTTCGGACAAGTATAGTTGGACAAGTGGATTAAGACTTGTCAACTTGTCGCGCTGTGTTATAGGCCCCAGGTAGTTACACTTTCTATGTACAGGAGTTTTTGTAAACATTTTTTACAGAACCGCATGACAGTTTAGCCATGATCAGTGTGAGTACCGTTTTATTGATGACAATGGGATCATTGATATTCTTGCTTTGTAAAAAAAAAATCATCGACATTGACATGTCTAATTTTGTAAAATCCTGATTTTATATTTATGCTATGAATTCTTACCACATTAATAAACACAATGTGAAGTTTTTTTTTATAATAAAAACAGTTAAACTAATCAGAACAGTAGTAAATGTTTTGTTTTATATTTGTTTTCATCAAAAAAAAAAAAATGTGGGAGCTTTTAGAGAGCACGTGCAGTACCAATTTTGGTAGGGAAAACAAGAAGCTTTGATTTTGATTGCCGAAAGTTTCGTTGTCGCGCCGAATAAATTAACTCAAATTTATTCATGACGAATCATATATACTTTGTAAATATAAATTTGATTATTATCATTTACATGAGCTATTTGAGCCCTATTTATTTGGCAAACTTGCCATATTAATATGATAGTGTAAATGGCATATTACTGTCTTAACAAGATTAAAAATAGGTACATACCTAATACTGTAGATAATAAATTTAATTAGGCATGTAGACACATAAGCCATATTTAATTGGAATTTTGTTGAATTATAATTGATTCAAAATAGCTTCTAACAGTCAGGCCCCTAAAAAGATATACAAAAATTATCCCTAGCATTTCAGCCCACTTACCTATAGTTAGCGCTGAAAGGCCTACGGCCGTAATAGAGACGAAACAGGTGGGTTCAAGATTCCTATAAAATAAAACATGCCATCAGAAGGGCGAAGCATTGGTGAAATATTAAAGAAAGCGAAGAGCAATTCTTATGATTATAATAAACCGTATTGTTGTAAAACCTTCAACACATTCTACAACTTCAATGATTGTTTTAAAGACTGATAGGGCGTTACTGTGGATTATAGAAAATTAGGTTCATTAAGACTTAAATCTGATGAGGATTAGTAAAGGTTCCTACTTGATTTTGTTGTACGTGCTTCAAAGATTATTATTTATATATAAAAACTTATGTTTTTAAAATTAAATCACTTTGATCTTTGACAAAAAAAAAAGAAAATCCAAATTTATGATATTACTACGCTACACACCCCTTAATCACAAACCATACCAATTTGTTTCCAACATAATCACCATATAAGCACTTTTCTTTGACAGGAAGACACTTTTAAGCATTATTTTTAACCAAGATGCAGTTGCGACACAATTTTTCACTCCTCTCCACCCCACTTGCCTACCAAAAAAAAAAAATATAAGCTTATGTATCTACGTTACGTCAATCAGTGTTTTCATATTATCATTCTCGTTCCGGAAGCTATTAGCCTATTTCGGCTAAAGACGTATCAGACATTAAACCATCATCCTTATAGCTTCCATCATCATGACGATCGAAAAGCCCCCACAGAATCAACGTTGTGCGGTGCGGCTCTTGGCAGCGCATTCAAATTTATTAACCACATCCAAGCTGACATGTGTTCCAGCGCGCGATTATACAGGTTGCTCCTCCGAGACAGTACCTATACCGACTAAGTGATGTCATTTATTTATAGATGAATCCAGATACCTGCAATTAATATCTGTCGAAGGTATAGAGATAGATGCCCCCTCAGCGTCGATATCATCAAGCAACACTGACTGACGGTGACGGGCGGACTGTAGTGGAGGCAGACTACGCAACAGATCCTCCAACTTCATCGATTCCCAATATCGTAACTTTATTGGAATTTCATGCTGCCAAGCCGCCGCCGCCCGCACCATCTCATTTTCTTTTGCCATAATCAAGGCGGTATTTTTTTTCTGCATCCGCAATCTGTTTGTTTTTCGAAAGTTTCTTTTTCGGGATATACTGTGGGTAAGGTATATGTCCACATTCCTCCATCCGAAGCAATCACAGGTACGGTGCGGTTGCCCGCAGTAAAGTACTGACCCTGGTGCTTATCACGCGGCTGGCCGTTAAACCAATTTATTGACAATTTATCCGTGCCGATTTGGAACGCAAAGTGTGAGATATTTATTTGGATCGATTTCATTTTGATTGACCATGGCAGAACCAACAGAGCAGAATTCAGCTTTATATATACCTACCATGTCGTTATCATCTCTTTATAGTTTAGGAAGTAGAGTTGTGCAGTTCGGATGCGAATTTCATATACCAAAAGGTTTTTATTTCGACGGATATATACATAGGTGAGGCGTGCAAATGATTGTAAGGGAAAGTTACAAGGAGACACGGATCTTGTTGAGAATAATATTTTTGGGCCTCCTATATGTCGTACTAGACCTCGACACTTACTGTCACCATTTTTTCGAGTCGTTGACATTTTTTTATTAGGGAACAGGCCCACTTTTTGGCTGGAAAAGAGTCCTATGTTTTATATTTCTAGCAACATTATCAGGACCAAGCAAAGGGGGCGGCCAATTGTTGTAGATCGAGGATCGAGTTTCTTTGAGAGTTGCAAGCAACTCTACAGCTTAAAAAATTATAAATAATTTTACCTAATTAGAAGAAGTCAATTTTAAAGCTTTTAACGGTTCCTAATTATTTTTGTATAAGAGTAATACCAAGCACGGATTCAAGTTCATTTTTTTTAAAGTCGCATCAAAATCAATCGAGCAGTTCTCGAAACAGCTCTAACTCTAGAAGATTATGCTTAACTTGGGGCCCAGATTCACAAAAAGTGGCACTCAAGATTTCAATCTTGTGACTTTACGCTCAGTTGTGTGCCTAGTCCGTGTAAGTTGGACTTAAGTGACCAACTTAGGGACACTTAAGCGCTACTCTTTCGGGTTAGTGTGCACTGAAATATTGAGCCCTTGCCTCCCATATTGGTGCCTTAAATGCCACTTCCTTTGACTGTTAAACTTTAGGTGTGTTTTAATGAGAAGAATAACGCCGCCGCCAGCGCGTGTATCAAGCATTCGCAACAAAGCTGGCCGCGGATACTGTCCTAGAAATTATTTGGCAACCTGTTGCCTTGACTTAACATCGCAAAAATTTCCTTGCTCTCTTGGTTCTGGAAGGGAATGTCAACAGCCGGATCAAAGAAAGGAAGTAACCAAAAGTTGCTGCAGAAGATTGAATGTGAGAAAATGACTCAAGAATTTGCAACTTTACCTCGCAAACTATTAATCTTTCGTACAATCAAACAAAAAATCACAAACAAATTTACGTCCCAAATCGTGGATATAATTAGTCGACACTGACAAGACAAGTGCCAATGCAATTGAGGCTTGAATAATGCGACTTTCGCAGTTATTTGTTGATTAACCTTTTGATGCGAAACGAAAGTCAGTTCGTTGTCATACGTGCGTGCGTCGTATATGTTATGTATAGCGCATGCATACGTAAATAGGCATTTTGGTCATCGTTGCTTGATTGCAAAGATTTGACCCTTTGGGATAGTACTGAATTTTTGTTTTTATTTTTAGGGTCAGTGGGTAAGAAACGGACAGGTTTTTCCCCATCAGAGAGCACTTTGAAGATGAAAGTTTCGAGTTTCCACTCGTGTTATTAATGAAAAACTGATAGAGTTTTACAGTAAAAAACTTGCTGTTTGGCGGATATTAATGGTAGGTCTTCAATGCGATTACCTTCGCATTTAAAAAGTTCATTTAAATTAACAACTTAAAGTTGAATATTGATTTTTCATCGAATCCAATCATTTGTCTTCGATTCCACTGATTTCTCTGGTAGTGTTTTTTTGTTTGGTTGTTTTGGTAATAACTTTCGAAGGGATAAAAGTTATTACACAGAGAAGGCTTTAAGTGAAGGATATTTGTCTTCATTTAAAAATTATATCTGATGTCTGTATGTATAAGCAAGAGTATTTATTTTTGGTAGGTATTAGGTTTAAGTAGTTAAGCTTAAGCTAGCTAGTGGAAGGTGTATTCAAATAAATACAATGATCAGAAAAAATAAAAGCTACGCATCTATTTATGTGACTGAATTATAGGTTAAGCTGGAAAAACGTTAGTAAAAGCTACAAAAATATAAAGATTGCTACTATAGAAACAAATTGGAGGCACGACAGCTGGTGGAGCATATAAGGGACTAGTCACTTACCACGTCTCTTCAATCCACTCCAGCTAGCTTGGCTTCTAGCTAGCTGCCCCCAGTTACGCACACTAAGTTGGTTGAGGTCATTCTCCACTTGTGCGCACCACCTTATGTGGGGAGAGTTACATTCGAGGACTCGTCGGGTTAGTCCCGATTGTTGAATCTTCTCCTTAATACTCCTCCGATAGACACTGGACCCAAAATCACTTGAAGAATCTTCCTTTCCTATGTTCTGGCCCATAAAGCGGAAGCGGAATGATTTAGGGAGAATGGTTCTTTGGGAGAAGGTTTTACTGCTCAAATGTCTTCTCAGCGATTTTCAAGAGTTATTCCTTGCTTTATCTGTGCACTGTTGTCATTTTGGGAGGTAGTATTGGAGTTCCGGTAGACAAAGTCCTTAACGACTTCGAAGTAGTAAATATCCATAGTGACGTTTTGCCCGATTTCAAATTTTTAAAAATTATACCTCTGGTTTGTTCTTGTGAGTTGCGCACAATTGTTTCAAGAGCGATGTTATAAGGAGATTGCACGATAACGCACCGCCTTGGCTCAAACCTTTCTCGGCATCAAAGGATTTGGTGGTGTCTTTGCCGATTTTGACGGAGCAACAAGATTTCTCCATCGTCTACCTACACAAGCAGATAGAAATTTTTACCATCATCATCCTGGTTGAATGGAGTGTTCTCGTGTTCTCTTTAACAGGAGAAGTTTTACTATTTTTCTCGTTTGGCAGTCTAGAAATGTGTTCTTTCCAGATTCTCAGCACCTACTCTGTATCTACTAAAATATTCATCTCATCTCTGCAGACTTTTTTTCTGGCCTTGTACCTTTGGGTAGGTCACTTTCATTTATTTCACATAGATAATTACTATTCCAAGATACAAATCAGGTACTTAAATCTATAATATAATTAAATAACTGAATAAAAGTTTGATATGAACTTAGTTGAAAAATTTAATAATTGGTCAAATAAGTTATTAAATCTATTATTAAAGCAGATTAAATAATTTAAACATTTTATTTAAAGGAGAAAATTGGTCATAATTAGTACGACAGTTTGAAATATGTATGCAGTTTGGTATATTTCTAAAGTTTCTTTGTGGAATACTAAAATTTATTTGGGACAAAAGGTAAGAAGAGTCTATATTTCCATTAATTATTTTAACAATAAAAACAAAACTTAAATAAGAGCGTCTGTTCTTAAGACTAGGCAAGTCAATAAGTTTTAGTCTATTGATGTATGCGGAGAGCTCGTAGGGATTTTCCCAGCATAAGGCTCTCTTAAGGCAAACCGCAAAAATCTTTTTTGGACAAATGTTATGAAAAGCTGTTTTGTAACATAGGCATCTGAAAACTGACGTGACTCTCTCTTAATCCATCCAAGAAGTGAATTGGCTCTTTTTGAAATGGAATTTATGTGTTGAATGAATTCAAGCTTACGATCAAATAAGACACCTAGTACGGATACATTTTGAACAGATGACAAGGAAACTCTATTTAACGAATAATTAAAAGGAGAGACTGAACGTTTTCTTGTAAACCTCATAAAATTACATTTACTGATATTAAGAAACAAACAGTTGCGTACGCACCAGTCAAAAAATGAATTAAGGTCACATTGTAACATTTCTTCATCTGTTAATAGAATTTCGAACGTTACCTTGCGGCTACAGCCGCAATGGACTAGACTGGTGGCATTTCTGATGAAATTTTAACATCCCACCGGGTCTGTCGAAACATGATCAATCTGGTTGCCTGTTCGTTCATTAATCGACCCCCAAATTCCCTTGTGCATATTGATCTGTGAGAATCGACTGCTTGCAATGTTGACATTTCGACATGCCCCGCCGCCGCCGTAAAGTCAATCAGCCTGAGTCCTTTACTGGATTATAATTATCTATTTCAAATATTCACCAATTACTTAGCAAAACTGTATTACCTATACTTTTACATTTTTCAGAACTATTTTTCATTAGATTTTACATATTAATACATATTTCCGATTTGTTTTTACTTTCTCGAAAAGACCTGTCAGTCTAAATTTTCAACCAGTAACCAGTTATAAGAACTTCGTAAAATGTGCCGCATTGAAAAATTCTCAACATGGGCTCCTTTACTATAGTAACAATGACGAAAGGTCATGGCCTCTGGGATAAATCCCTCTACACAAAGATTAATTGTGAAAACTAAACTTTCTAAATTGAAGAATAAATGAACCTGCAAATTTGAGAATTTTGAATAAAATAATAAAGCAGTGTTACCGCTCGAAAACTTTAAAAAAAAAATTTCTGGACTGATAAAATTTATCCACAGAAAAATGTATCGGAATGAAAAGCAAAAAAATATAAAAACATAGCATACAAAAACCATTTACATTTACGTATTTAGAAAAATTGCAGATAAATTTGCCCGGATATTTTGAAAAATTGCCGCCCCAAGCAAAGTGCCGCCCGTGGCCTGTGCTCCTTTGTCCCCACCTCGCTACGCCACTGGTCCCAGTGCAGTGACGGCCAAGCCATAGGTTTTGATCACGATGCGGGGTTTGTGTATTTAGGGCTTGAAGAGTTATTGGCTTTACTCTTCATAAGTTCCGATAACTTTTCAACTTTATTAGCTTGAAAGTCTTGGCAATCAATTTTACATTAAATGTTTTTGGTGCAAAGTTCCTTGTTAAAAACTATTTCTTGTACAAAACTTGTAGTCCGCCAAACTAACCCAAAATTTCCTATAGATATACTTAGATAGACACAATTTCTTCTTGTTCGTTTTCTTTCATCAAACAATAAATTATTGATTGTCATGAGGAGGAGTTATTTAACAAAATTCCTCAAAAGTGGTAAAATCTCAACATTCTCAAGGCAAATCATTAATATTTACATTACCATGTTACTTTACCTACCTGCTACATCTTTTTCCATCAAGAAGTTCTATCAGTGATTAATTGTTTAATTCCACTGATGTCCACGACTAATTCAGCTGAATTTGGAATACCTTTCAATAAATGATAGAAACAAACAAGTGCCATCGTGGGTCCAGGTTCTACCCCAGGCTCTTGCACACAATCAGAGCTACCGGAATTTATCTGCAATTTTTAATTTATGAGTGTCGCCGAGACGTTTGACAGCCATTAAAACAAATTATTATAACCAACGGAATCTGACCTTGATTTGCAATTCCAATTGAAACTGCAACCACTGTGTAGATGCAGATGCAGACACAAAGTTTGTTTCTCGGATTGGTTGCGTTACAACAATATTTTTAGTCTTGTTTGGCTCCTCAAAGACTCAAAGTCTAATCGGGTACCTAATGGATGTCCTTTCTTGTGGCTTTAGGCATCTTGACTTTGCTATCGAACAGGTATTAACCTGAGCAGAGCATGGTGAATGTTAACAAGTGCCTGTTGGGCGGTGGAATTTGATTTTAATAATATTTTTTAGCTCATGTAGGTACGTAGCTGGTGAAAGGAGGCTAAAATTACGGTTGATCTATTTATAAAAGGCCAGGTGAGTCATTTGATTGTTGGCCTTATGATCCTATACGAGTGGATATATTTCATGAATTTTGATATGATTAATAAGTGCTGCGTAATTCAACCCGCTGCTATTTCGATGAAAGTTTAACCAGGGGACTCATTCCGTAAAACGATTATCACCCGACGATAACGTTTCGACGATAGTCTTACTTCACGTAACCCTAAAAATGCATATCGTCTGGACGATCACGTTTTGACGATCAAATATTTGCTTCACGTAAGTCGATTATCATCAAAACGCTATCGTCAAAACGATGGCTTTTGGACGATACCTAAATAGGTATCGTTTCGCATTTGTTTTCATGATTGTATGTAAAGTTTGTACGCGACTATAGTTAAATGAGTGAAATAATTTACTTATTTTGCAAAATGGCAACAAACATTTGAGAAAAATACAAATTATATGAAAATTAAAAAAAAAAAAAAAACGTGTCGCCAGCAGGTATCGAACGCCGAACCTCTCGGTTAAGAAGCAAGTACCTATTCCATTGCGCCACCATCTTATGTAAATTTCTGCCGATTTATTGGGCTTATAAACAAACCGTGCACTAAAGAACTTCGTTCTAATAACACAAATTGTTATTATGACATTTCAATGATGGTTTGACAATCTCTGGAAAAACGATAGACGAGGAGATAGTGTTTGAATTACGTGAAGCAAATTATTGACGATCACGTCAGCGATAATCGTTTTGATGATTATCGTTTTGAAAATTACGGAATGACCCCCCAGATGACTGATCTGAAGGAGTTTTTTTATTACATACTTCGGAGGAAAAAAGCGCGTGATTTTTCGAAGGTTTTCGATTTGAATAAAAATTTTATTATGGAGGTTCCTTTCAGTCTGAATAATAGGTAGGTACAGCATACAAATACTTTCAACAAAATTAGTTTTTTTGGTTTTTTAAAAAAAGATAATTTTTTTTTTTTTTTTGAAAACGGGTTGATGAATTGTTTGGAAATTATGGTTTTAGTTGTGTATTAATAAAGTCTGTAAAATGACACCAATTTTTTTTATAAAAATTTCAAAAAAATTTTATATGTACAGTAGAACTTCCATAACTCGAAATTCTATAAGTTGAATTTCTCTATAACTGAAAGTTTTATTGAAAGCTTTACATTTTCAGCTTGATTTTCATGAATTTTATCTGTAGCTTCTGAAGTGGAAATCATAAGTGACAGTTTTAATGATGCTAATGTAGATCCAGATGAAGACTTACTTACAAACATCCGAGCCAAGCTTTAGTGTATGAAGCCTTAAAAATATTTTGTTTAATGCAATTCACGAAATTGAAACATTTTACAAATCAAAATGCAAAAAAATACTATGTTAAAGAATGATTACTGAGTTTTTTTTTTTAAAGGTTATCGTGTTGATTAAAATTTTGTTTTCTCCTTATAATTAAATAAAAAAAATAAATCTAAAAGTTTCATTGTTATTTCTATAAATCGAAGTTTCTATAAGTCAATTTTTTTTCCTTTCATTTTGAGAGCTTGACTTATGGAAGTTCTACTGTATACCTACATATGAAAAATTATTTTTTTCAGAAAACCGCTACAACGATTTTTGAAATTTTGTTTGCATTAATTCATATTTTTTTAAGAATTATGGGACGTGTTTTATGCTTTTTCCATATGCAATTCATTATATAAATAAATATATGTACAAATATTATTATTGTTACTAGATAATATGTACATATGTATATTTATGTAATATGTATAAACGTATAATATATGATTAATCTTTAAAATTCGAAGCAAGTGCAAGATTGCAATCCAGGTATGCATTTTATTTGTCTCCATATTTTTATTTTTCATAAATTTGGCCCTTTTTCCATAATTGAAAGCGTACCTATATAATAAGTTTTTTTTTTTTAATAAAATATCTTCTTTGCCAGCCCATTTTTTTTAAATATACCTACAATATGCCATAAGAACAATGTAATTGCAAAAGACAACATTATCCTTTTAAATTCCATAAAAATGATTCCAGCAGTTCTTGAAGTTACTGAAATATTCTTATGTTTAAGGACCATTTGCTGAAACGAAACTTAAATAATTTATGTTCAACTTAAACGCTTATGTTCTACTTTTTCCTCAGCGTAAACTGTCACATAAGCTCTTATGTTGAACTTAAATACTTAAGTTTCGTTTCAGCAAATGGGCCTAAGAAGTGTTATATTAAATATTTTTTTTTTGTTAATGCTTCCAAATAGTAGCTATGTTACCTCTTGGTATTATTTACGATACACGAATGCTTCGTAATACATGTAATTTTGTCCTCTCTCCCATAACTTCTATAATCAAACCCAATGAATCTTAAAAAACAGAACCAGTAGATACGTCCGTTACGCACCAGCCAGTTTTCTTATAATAGCCTATCAATCTCATACGGATCGCCTAATTTTCCCATAGGAACAGTGTCTAAAAATTTTTATATTGCAATTATTATTAACCGACCCTCACCAACTGACAAAGTTTTTGTTTTTCATTTCGAAGGTACAATTAAAATCAGGTTTCGGTAAGTTGGTGGCGCACCCGTCGTTATTGTCGATATTTGTTCGTCATCATCCTTGATTCATGAATAAAACATTCCCATGGATTTTAATTGAACGTTATGAGATTTATATTCCTTTTTTTTTAATAAATAATTATTGTTATACCTGTTCAGCTTGGTGGCGCACTCACTACGAATCAATTCTTAGGCGGTGCCGAATCACCTTTACCAAACCTTGGGGGATCAATATTATCGTCTTAAACGCAAATGATGGGGAATAATTTTATATCCCCATTTATGCAGATAAGTAAAGATATGTGTACCTATGCCAAACAACCGTTTACGCGCCATTAATTCTCTGTTAGATGAGATGTTCGAAACACAAATCGATTTCCTTTTCAAGTCATTCGAAGAGGGATACCTAAGTTTTCTTGAGAAGTCCGACCTAATGGTTTGAGCTATCTGGGACTGGATGTGTCGTCTTTTCTTAGGTTCAATCTTTTCCATATGCTCAAGTCAAGCGAAACAAGTGCTGCGTAAGTTTTTTTTTGAAACGGTGGGTGCACTATTGTCGCGGTCGATCACCGGCTATCATCACAACGAAAAAGGTGAGGTTTAAGTCTTGAAATTTTGTTTTCTTTTTATCGAAATTGGAACTTATGCGAGCATGAAATTGTCTTGATATAGCTATAGTCTTGGCCAGGCTTGAGTGTGCTTTCATTGAGCACCCACTGCCGCCGCCGCTAACCGACCGACTTACGACGACACGATGATGGTTACACTTAAATTGTTTAATGGACAATTAAGAAATTTCAAGGAGGAAGGAGCTATATGGGCTTTACCTACCTTTATATTTGTTCTCGGTCTTGAAAATCCGCATTCATATATGGATAGGATATGGAATAAATTAAAAAAGGGTGGATTTTTAACTACTTATATAATAATCGTATAATTTTTTATATACGATGTAAGTACGAACGTTATTGTTACCTACTCAAAGAAAGATATTCTTTAAAAAGTATCACGATTTTCCATAAAAAAATATAACATTTATGTATTGTGATCTTCAAAAGAGCTATTTATACCTGTCCTCAAAATGTGTCCACCACAACGGGCCACATGTCTGAGTTCGAATCCAGCATGTTTTATTTTAAGGGGTACTGCCACTTGTGGAGTAGGGGTAAAACATTTAATTTTATCAGAATAAGGTGCCTCACCTCTAAGCAGGGTATTCGTAAGGCCGGACAGTTTCGTACGTAATGAATTTCTGAAAGAATAACTCCCTGACTATTCCAGCATGCTGTTCTGGATCGTTAACCCCAAAGTAGAAGAAAACTGAGACCAAAAAAGCTAGATAGTTTTCGTGCCATTGTCTTGTATGTCCTGAACAAAGGTAAGAGCAATGCATCTACTGCCTTTAACCACTTTTATTCTTAACGATAATTTTATTAATTTTTTTTTTTTTATGAATATCCTATTTTTAAGTTTTGTTACAGTGTATGAAGTGTTAAGTTTTTTTTTTTAAGAACTCAAAACTCCTACATACATAAACACCCATGAAAACATATCGCTTGTAAAAGCTGTTGGTAATAATAACGGTATTGCCTTTAGAGGTGTCTCTGATAATCCTCCCTTGCTCAGAACATGACAATTGAAACCAAAAAAAAAGTTAAATGTCTTTCGTTCCTTAACTCCTTAAATTTGACGTTTTTTGTCTCTTTATTACAAGTTTATAATATCGAAGTATCAGAAACTTTCATACATTTACCTATCACTTCCATATAACTGTCCACGTTAGGTATTATCTTCGTCTTTCAGCTTCAATAACTACTTGTAGGAAGATTAAAAGTTCAATTGCCTCCAAAGATGGTAAAAGGGAAGTAATTGAATCCATTGCCCAGTTTATTATGCAATTCGATCAAAGAACTGTAAGTGTAAACCACAAAAAGCGGAACGTCATACCGTGCATAGTCAACATTCTTCCCCGACATGTCAACCTAAGTCTATGCAAATACCTATAGATGACGAGGACTTGTTGACGTTCATTTTAGCTACTCTCTTATAACTATAAAAAAAATGTAATCTAGCCAACAATGCTGTGGTAAGATTTATATATGTATATGATAATTTACTGTAGGGTAAGGTCCCGTTAAGGCCATAACCGCACAAAAAAAAAAGATGATTTATTCCAACGTTGACAGGTTGTACGACAGTGTACACTGGCTAAATAGATGGCATATATTATGCCTCTTGAGTTTGTTCCGGTTTTTTTTTTTTTCTAGTTGGCGGTGATGGTAAAATTTTTAAAGGAGGTAAAAAGGGAGATTTGATCTATGAAATCGATGGTCTATAGATGTCTTAGACTAGGATTGTTGGTACGGGTTGTGTATGGAGATTAACAGTAAGGGAGGGAATTTTGTAAACAGTATTAAGTCAAATATGAGGCTACCAGGGCTCTTAATAAGTGATATGAATAAAACGGAGTAGGTACTCAGAAAAGGTGCTCCATAAGAATCAGAGGAGGTGCTCAATAAAGAAGCACCTGCTCCCGTTTCATATGAATACAATTTTACAACAACTAGTGAGAACCTCCTCCTTCATGAAGAGTAGGTGCTCTTATACCTCACACATTGAACGACATGTTGATCAACATGTATCTAGTCGGCAGTATTTTGTTATGTGAAAAAAGTGCAAAACAAAACTAAATTTATGCGGTTTTATTGGTGCAAAAAATTAAATACGCGTAATGTTTGCTCATTGAAATTTTGTTTTCAAATGAAGTCGGCGAAACGGTCGTAGAATGTGAACGCTAGCAAAACGACCCGGGTCGGTCGACACGTCGTTGAATGTGAACCACCCTGTTCAATTTTTTGATATTTGGCTCGGTCGGCCGACTCAGTTGTAAGTGTGAACACTTGTTAACAGACTTCGATGTAAAATTGACATTTCATGTGTGTTTTTAAAAAACAAAAAAAGAAAAAAAAAAGGTTTCAGCCGTATGCAGAGAGTTCTGGACAGAATTTTTTGAAATTTTTAAACAATATCCAGAAATATGGAAAATAAAAAGTGAAAGATATAAAAACCGTTCATTAAGACAAAAAGCTTATGCAGTTTTACTAACAGAATATAAAGAAATAGATGCTAATGCAACGGAAGAAGTTTTGAAGAAGAAAATTAATAACATTCGCAGCTGTTACCGTCGCGAGCTAAAAAAAAGTCAACAATAGCTTAATATCGGGTTCTGGAACAGAAGATATAAGTACACAAACCAACTTTGTGGTATTTCGATAACCTTGAGTTTCTGAAAGACCAAGAAGAACAAATTCATGGCGTTTCATCGCTGGACATTGAAGAAGACATTTTTGCAGATTTGGATGAAGTAAGAACGTAAATAATGTACATATTTCCAGGGGAAGTTTTTTTGATTTCTCAATTCTATCGCATCAAAAATTGATCCCTCTTCATTCTTATAAATTGGCTTAAAATTAGTATTTTTGAGAGTAATATGCGTCTGGTCATATTATATCGATTCAACTTCCAAATGCCTCGCGACCAGAAGTTTATTTAAATAAAAGTTTATAAAATAAGTTTCTTGTTTCTTTTAGAAAGGATAAATTTTCGATACTCAATTTGTAGAGGATGCCGAGTCTATGCAATGCTTTTATATCTCTTAAACACAATCAGCTTCTTTGATATATTTTAGCCGGAGTTCAACTTTATGTGACACAATCGGATTCTCGGGCTCTGCTATGGCCAAGTAAAGCCATACCAGTCGATCTCGATATTCGTCTAACAGAGCTATGAGAATCTTTCTTTTCAACTTCAGAGCCAGTGTCGATTCCAAATTTTGAAGCAATAAACAAGCTTTAGGCTGCATTCATACGATATTTCAAATTGCCTAATTTTTCCTGTTTTGTTTTGACTATACAATTTAAAAAAAAAATAGTTCATTTCTGAGATATTCGATAAAATATAACTATCTCCCAAATAAGTTGCCAACCATATTTCTATGAAATAACTTTAAGAAACTATTGTAATTATTTATTTTTTTGTACCAAATACTAAAATCAGATGACCTTTTACCACTATTTAGTGGCCTCTTAAATATTAAATGGTATTCTCTTTTTGGCGAATATTTCATAAATGAGGTGCTACCTGCTGGAAATCTTTAATGACCTTGAACAAATCTAACCATTGCTGACTAATTTTTTGAAAGTACACAGGTAGGCATTTTAGATGGAATACTTTTATGACAATATCAGGAAGGACCCCGGAGTTGATGAGTTAAGAATTTAACTTTGTACATTCAATTAAAATAGCGAAGACCTATTCTAAGATTAGATAGCCTTCACCATGTATTACCACTTAGTTTTGTTCTTAATTACTGCGCCAAATAGATGCATATAGGCTAGGGGGAAAGGTTATATTTCCTCAATAAAATTAAACCGCAAAAGACTGGCATAAGTCCAGAAAAAATATTGCTTGCAGTTCAAGCTGACATGCCATTGAAGAATCTCGCAGGCCCTCTCTATTCGGAAATCTTGGAACTCCATTCTGTCTCAGTGTGAACAACTTCATTTGAAGCCCACATCTCGCAATAATCTCGCTAAGAGGTGATCTTAGCTAAGTACTGGCTCGCAAAAGGGCTATACTTTCGTGAGCCGTTTCTCTAAAAAAGGCATTTTGGCTATATTTTCAAGCTTTGACAATTTGTCTTCACTTTTCTGAAATTAACTTTCCAAAAATGAACCTTTTGTGCCATTTTTTCTTCTTTTCAGAATACTTACTTACTTTACTTTAGATGGCGCTCACAGCCCAGGATGGACTACGGCCTCAACCAACAAGCCCCTCCAGCCAGCTCGGTCCCTAGCTAGCTGCCTCCAGTTACGCACTCCAAGTTGGTTGAGGTCGTTCTCCACTTGTGTGCGCCACCTAAGGTGGGGTCTTCCTCTGCTGCGCAGACCGTCAGGGGTTGATTCGAAGACTCGTCGGGCTGGTGCGTTGGTGTCCATACGCTCCACGTGTCCCAGCCATCTCAGCCGCTGAATTTTCAGCTTCTTGACCAGGTCGACGTCGCTGTAAAGCCCGTAAAGCTCGTTATTAAATCTTCTCCTCCATACTCCATCGATACAGACTGGACCGAAGATCACCCGAAGAATCTTCCTTTCAAAGCACCCAAGCAGATTCTCATCCGTTTTTGACAGGGTCCATGCCTCTGCCCCATATAGCAGGACCGGGATGATTAGGGTCTTATATAAGGTCTCCTTGGTTCTCTGAGAGAGGGCTTTATTACTTAGATGCCTTCTTAGCCCGAAGAAACAGCGATTGGCAAGAGTAATTCTTCGTTTGATCTCTGCGCTGATGTCATTTTGCGATGTTACAGTGGAGCCCAGGTAGACAAAGTCCTTGACGACTTCGAAGTTGTATCTATCCATCGTGACGTTTTGCCCGAGCCGACGATGTTGAGATTCCTTTCTCGATGATAGCATATACTTCGTCTTGTCCTCATTAACAGCCAAACCCATTTTCGCCGCCTCCGATTCAATACTTGCAAACGCGCCGGTAACAGCTCGCTTCGTTCTCCCAATGATGTCAATATCATCTGCATAAGCAAGTAGTTGAACAGACTTTTGAAAAATTGTACCTCTGTTCTTTTCAGAATATTTCACTTTATTCTCATGTTCTATTTGTGCTGAACATATCCTTCGATTGTTCATTTATTTTCTTTCATCAATACATTTCTTACTTATCCCTAGGCTTATTTATAAGCACAACGATGAGAAAGAGTGAAATGAACATAGACAGCAACAGCAGACACAAACAATTTTGTTTTCGCGGTTTTAAGCTTACAAGACGCTCCGTTGCTGGGCCAGCCGGCGGCCCATACTGTTATTTTCGTGATCTTTTGCTTGCGTGTTGCGTCGATTTGTGTTTAAAAAAAAAAAATTCTTTGCCAAAAGTTTGTGTCACGGTGAACAAAGAAGGCAACGTAGCTGCGTACCGAGCTGCAGCCCCAGCTGCAAGAGTTTTCCAACTTTTAACTTTTTTCGTGCAGGACTTTTGACGTTTCAAATTGTATGAAGAAAAAAAGCAATTGTTTGTGTCGCAAAAATTTTTTTAATTAAAAGGAAAATGATTGGAAATAAAAAATGTGAATTCAGAGCCTGTAAACAAAAATAATGTTTTGTTTTTCCTCAAAAACCTACTTAAAAATCTGTACAGCCGTGGGTGCGCAAAAAATAGGACGTACGATAACTTTTGGAGCTCTGTCGCCAGTTGCAGCAATCTGTTCTGCTCAGGCAGTAAAACTGTATATGGTTTACCTATAGATAAGACAACTGATGTGGATGTCGCAACTGAAAAATGTCTCATAATTGCCATAAGGAAGTTCGATAAGCTTCTTTCGACTAATACGACCAGACAATATACCTATAATATAATAGTATTATCATCATTTGGGTGACAATAATATTCCACTTATTAATTTTATTGGGTTTGCTTCAGATAACGCATCCACGATGACAGAAACAAAAAAAAAAAAAACATACAAAAAAATCCACATAACTTTCATCTCGGATGCGTTTGTCACTAGTTTGTCACGCAGGCGCAGCGAGACTTGTACAACTTTTAAAGGAGTGCCAAAAGCTTGAGCAGCTTCAAAGATCTTCAAAATAATTTTAATGTGCCGAATCATAAACTTTAGCGATACAATACAATATGGTTATCATTTGAAATCGTAGCACGTCGGACGGTCGAACTGTCGCGACATGTCGATCAATGGGCAGTTCTTCAATTTTTTTTGAAATCAAAGCGAATCTTCTTAGATTAAAAATACATACATGTATTTAGTAACTTCAACAAAAGATATTACATATATTTTTAAGGATAATGAATAATCAACAAAAAAAAATGTTTGAGTAACGAACTAATTGAAAACGTTGAATACGAAAATGAATTGTTTATTAAAACTTTTGGACATATTTATAAGTATTAATAGAGCACAAATCCGAAACTTGTTTATAGAACGAAAATATTTCAAATAATGATTTTGTTTCTATAAAAAAATATTTTGTCATACTATCGGACAAATCTTCGATAAAATTATAACTATTTAGAATCGATTAAAATGTGTTTATGTACCTTTACAAATTGTCTCTGTTAAAACTTTTAGACCCTCTTATTATTAAATCTGATGAGGACATATCATATTTTGACCTTGTTTATGAATTCGGTCAGTAACAAAAGAGCTTTGGTTCAAAATTGAGAATATAAAAAAACATTTGGAAGAATAATTAAGAAAAGTAATAATAATAATCATCAATATTTTCCAATTTCGAGGCTCAAATTTGAATTCATCAACACCAAGAAATTTTCTGCGAAATTATTTTCAACAAAAAATAAATTAGCTAACTCATTTAAGATATAATATAACAACATGCCAATCAGATCTTCTGCATTTTTAATTCAGTTTTAAACAAAAAGCTACATTTTTATGTATAAATCGGTTATTAGATTATCAAATGGTGAATAAAGAATATGTAACTTTAATATGAAGTTTTTTGAAACAAAAATTAAAAATTCAATTGAGCATAATTAAATCTATTAACTTAATTAGTTTAAAAATAAAATATTTACGAAATATTATTATTAAATAAGTTCTGTCTTAAAATGTATTTTTAAATACAAAGATATTATTCATATGTATTTGTTATGCAAATAATTTGTGATTTTTGAATATTTAACAAATAATTGAACTTTATGAAAAATATTTTGTTTTTTGAAAATGTCAGGGGACATTTTCAGCGATGGTTATATTTTTCTTAAAATCCTTTTTAGTGCCTCTTTTCCAAAATTAAGGAAGGTAGCCCTGACCGGCACGCTTTCTTAATTTGACCACGTGCGATTTTTTCCTGTGGATTGTGGAACTACCTTAATCCAGCATTATTTTAAGTAATCTTTGCAGCACCCCCAAAGATCATAAAGAAAAAGATAGCAACCGGATCGAAATCGCCTTAATTCCAGTCACAAGGCTCGAAAATGTTTTCAAAAAAAACCTTCAGCGGTGTATCTACTTTATGTTATTTAATACCATTAATACTACAATACGGACAAAATTTCAAAAAAATATATCATATTATTTAATTTCATTCCAATTCAAAAGTCAAAACCAATGCGATTTATAATTGCAAGTTCAGAATTTGGCACCAGTGTATGTAGGTATCTATAGTTATTTTTGTGATTTTGTACAACTAAAAACTCGGCTTTAAAAATTCTTTGGCGCGTATTCATAGGCGTTTGCTTAACTCATGTTTTACTAAACTGCAGTTTAATAAAATTTATTTTGTAACTATTAAATTTTGGAATATTTTACAAAAAAAAAAAAACTACAATTAATGTCTCTAATTAAATCCATTTTTGACTTAGCAACAGTTTAAAAATGTGTATGAATATGGCCCTTTATTTTTGAAACCAAATTGACAAACAAAAATAAAACTAAAGGTGCATTAAATATTGGTTCACTTTTTACAGCTTCCAGTGTAATTCCATAACGAGGTATTTAATCGATAGCGACATTAGCACCTATTTATCTCTCAACAAATTGTCTACGGTGAATGTCTACTCTCAGGTCCAAAGATACCCCAGCTAAGATAAAAGAGATTTTTAGCATTTCACGTGTGTTGGGTTGTTTGGTTCGCAATGAGCCGATCGATCCCCGAGGTATAGAAACAATTTGCACCGTCTCTGTCACCGTTGTTGTTGTTGTAACCGTTGCCGTCTTCGACTAGTTTGCCTTCCTCCATCACTATATGCTTTTGTATTTAGAGCAAATTAATAGTCAGTGAACTAAACGTAATCTTAAGATTAAAAGAAAATGCACGCGACATCATATCCTCGTCTATGTAGATATGCTCTGGTTCTTCTTCTCGCCTAGCATCCAGCATAGCATCTTCAACCAGCATCATGTCGCCAACTTGTACACCATGACCATGACATGCAACCCGCGCACCGTCATCATGATCATCATTTTCAGGGAATAAAAGTCTCTTCTGTTTCAGATCAGCTTCATCGATTTCATCGATCTAACATCATGATTTGCCAGAGATAATTCCTTCCGATAGTTGGCTTGATTTAACAATTTTTTTTATATAGCTCCATAGAAAAAACTAGAGTGTTCATGATTGTTTTTCGATTAGTTAAAAAGAGTTCCTCAGGGCCTTGGAGAAAGATGGAAGTTCCCATGTTAAATACAACCATAATTCCGCTTAGTTAGCGGAGACAAACATCTCCGCTTATGAATTAAACGGATACGAAAACAATGCTTCCATATCCAATGTTCTACGTTTCATTCAAAAATTCACTAATTTGACGGATAGCAGATGACATTTTAGGTGCCAGTTATAGCTTTCTTTGATTCTCATCATTGAAAATTTTTAATTCAAGTTTTAAGTAATTTAAACGGCAAACTCAGTGATGTTAAAATGTGCATTATGCCAATATGAAGTTGACGACACATTTATTATTTCTTGCCAAAACAAAAATAATTTGAGCCCAACTTTATTTCAATGATTACCTTAATCAGTGATCATTGATACAATTAGTCATGTCATGAGAAAGGTTAAGCTGAACTGTACATTTGTTTTGGGCTGATATATCAATTAAGTCATTTGCTTTATTTAGGCATCAAAATAATCATACATTTCGCTTTAAAATAAATCATTAAAATTTTCAATGATGAGTTTCAATGAACACTGTAACTGGTTCGTAGACTTTTTTCAATCATAAACAGAATCCGAAGAAAAAATTAAAAAGATGTCGAAAGCGAAACAACCTATACATAAATAGGTTAGCAACACAAATTTTGGTATGTAATAAAAACTAACGGCCATATTGTTGGCTTTCTTCAAAGCTAGTTTTGAGCAAAAACTAGTTATATTCAGGTTTCAAGTTTTAATTTGTTCACTAATTTTTATTACTTTGACATCTAATTCAAAATTTTCATACATAGTTTGACATCTAAATCAAATCAGTATTTTTTTTTGAGAACATAAAAACTCGAAACTCCAATAGAACTAGTTTTTTCAGTAAAACTAGCTTTGAAGAAAGTCAATAATATAGCCGTAATTATGTATTTTTTTTCCTCAAAAGCAAAAGAAAGACTTGGTCCAGAAAGGAGACTCTAGGATATTTGCACTGCTTCCAGGCTTGGAAAGAAGAAGTTACGCTTAGCCGAAAGAGAACATGATTGCTCAGGGGATAACGGTAGTTCTAATTATTTAATTTAATGCACATTTCTACAATTATTTTTATATTTAAACTTCTGGAAAAACAACAACTGCCTTGAAAGAAAAAATTAGGACACTCCTGATTGCTTACAAAGCAGCAAAGGACAACAAGATACGAGAGTCGGACGGGTGCGAGTCCAAGCACTGCTCTTTATATGGATGGAGAGATAAATCAATTATCTCCAACACGCATTCGCATACCATTAACATGGGAAGGACTTCGACAGGAGTGCTTAAAACAGTTGTTGAGAAAGAGCCTCGCACTCACAACTTAAACTCCATCCGGAAACAAAAATCTTCACAAGAAAAGGTATTCTTTCATGGAGCATGTTGCAGTTGAAGTCGAATTTTCTGAGGAGGAAGAACTGGAAAAGTCGGACATTTTCCTAGATTGTAAGCTTCCAATCCTCAACCATCTTCCAGTTCGGCACCGAAAATTTCATGCAAGAGAAAAATTTTTGAAAGACCGTCTTCAGATTAAACGCGAGCAAGTGGAACAAAATAGATATTGTATTTTCAAGCATTTAACAGGATGCACAAGGAAAAATTTCAGCGCGAATTCTTAAAAGCCTGGGAAAACAAATTGAAAATGGAATGTTTTTTATTTTTTCTAGCTTTACATATTTCGAATTCCATGCGACAATTTCAAATCGATTCTTTTTTTTAGTTGCAAGGAATCTGTTAAAAATTCGATTCTATTTTTTGTGATTGTGTGTGTCCCATTTGAAAGCAGTTTTGAAGCAAAAAGGTAAACAATTATTGCACGCACAAAGTGTTTAACAATTATTTAAAGTTCACTCAGTTTTACGAGTGGTTTTGTACGATTTAAAACAAGTATATATCAGAGATTTGTCAAAACAAAACGAAAATAGTTTTGCGTTCATACAAGTAGAAAAAACGAACAAATTCCAACACGAAACACATCAATCAAGGAACGCATCGGCAGACAGGGATAAATAAACTTTGGGCACTTAAATTCACAGTTAATAAATTCAGTTGATCACTTATAATTCATTATCCATGATGAATAAAACACATTTTTATGGATATATTTGTTTTAAATCTATTTAAACTCATGACAAACTATTTTGAACTCCTGAGAAATGTCAAATCTTCATATTGATGTGTGTGCAAATCCGTGTAAATCTTGCTAAAAACGAAAGATTTCATTTGTCTAGAAAATTCGATTTTAAACAAATCGATTTTTTCATAAGCAGAACCGATTTTTGTCTTGCATGGAATTTGACATTAATAATTTTGTTATGACAAATATCTGACAGAAAAAATGTTATTTTGGAGTGATACTCACAAAGAAATGTATCGGAGCGTTGTTTGTCACGCATATACACTTATACACACAGTATACGTGAGTGCGGCAATAAGTGGATTATTATAAAACGTCAAATCGGTTAAGCATTAGTGGGTGAATCGAAGAAACGACGACATAAAAAAGTGGTACAAGTTTAGAATTATTATTTAAACAACTAATAATATAGAAAATCTCAAGTATTAAAAGTGATAAGGCTGGGAATTTTTAATATCTAGCCATAACAAATAAAAAACAAGAAGTGCAGTGTCAAAATTTGTGAAAATAGAAAGAAGATATATTCGACTTGATAAGAGTGTTTCCGTTTTTACAGTGAGTTTTATTTTTTTTTAAGAAAGAAAATGATGTCATTCATTGGTAATTAGATTAATGAAAGTAAGCAAAAGTTTAAGCTTTTAATTAAATGAATAAATCTATTTACATAAATGTTGAACCCTTAACTCGCTGTTTAAGGCAAGCTAATTATCTATGTAATGTTATTGATTTTAATTTAAACCTAAGTAGAGACTGTTTTAAAAAAAAGTTGTTATTAAGTCTTAATTACAGTGCTTAGTATTTATTTTAAGTACGTATTATTTATATTTTTCTTATATTGTTAATTATTTTTTAAGTAATCTTTAAGAGCTGTGTCTCTGCTTGATGAATAGTATAATAAATAAATAAAATAAATAAATATGCACATATCTATGTAGGTTTCTTATTAGAATTCAAATATATGGCGAGTCAAAACGCGATTCTTATAGACAGGTACGCATTTGTTTTTTTTTCGGTGATTTTAAGGTGCAAGGCCCGGTTAATCGCCCTTTCTATGAGGGCATTATTTTCTTTTTACTAAATTTGATTTTGTATGTTTTTAATTTGCGCAAATTTGTATCAGTTAATTTTTATTTTAAAGAGATGTGAGCAATTTAAAAATAATAAGAGTTAAAATTAACAATTATTTCTGTGATAGTTTGTCAATTATTTAAAGATTTAATAATTTAAAATATACATTTTTCATTTTAAGATTCTGGTTTCTCTATTGATAAAAAGTAGATATCTAAGCTGGTGTCCTACTGAATTTTCTTCTGGATATATAACCGAAACAACTGAATATTCAAAACAACACAAATGATTTTTTTTAGAGCCCTAGTATGTGTCCATCGAAGAACATTCCGTCCCTGAGATAATTTATTTGTGTTAGTCATAAAGCCTAGTATGCAGCTGATGAGTGATGCGAAACAAAAAATTCCCATACAAATCACAAACGAAAAATTTCGTTCTGCGGTACGCTGTTCGATAGCGAAATCGATAATTGATTTGTATGCGTTTGTGTTTCTTTTTTTTTTTTTGCAAACGGTGTAAATTTCAAGGGGTAATTATTCGTTGTGGTTTTTGTAAGCATTTCGTTGTCTTGTTGAAGACTAACTAAAAATTTCGTTTCGTATCAGAAGCGTACTAGGCTTAACTTACAACACTATTATAAAAAATGCCACGGACGAATCTTTTAAAAGAAAGTCGGTTGCACTTGCATGTAAACGTGTTTCCGGATTTCATTCTTATGATCGGATTAATGATTTGATCCTTGAAATCCATGCCAAATTTGGATTGAACTCCGAAAACGCTACTGCAATATATTAACTGATAATAGTTCAAATTTTATAAAGGCCAAATTCTTTGGCTTGAAAACCAGAACAGTGGAAGAATTCGATGATGATGCTTCTGAAGATGAATATTAGAAATATTTGAGTGCGAAACTCAAAATGAGGTTTTTTAAAAGACTCTCGATACAAAAAGACAACAAAACTTGTATAGGAGTGTCAAACGTTTTGCCTTTTTTTTTTTTTTTGACGACGTTATGTTTGCAAATGCGATTTTTATCATCAATTTAAAGTTAGCCCTAGAATCCACCAGGAAAAATGGAAAACTTTTCAGTTTACATTTTTTTCCTGTACCTGGTAATTGTATAGTAATCTACCTACAATAATAGTGAATATGAGAAATTGGTACACTCTGTACAAAATCCTATTCAAAATTAACCGAATAATTTATTTCTCTAAATTAAATTTTATTTAAAAGGTAATACAAAAATGTTCGAGATCCTGGGCTGCCAACTCAAGGAAAAAAAACCAATATTTTTGAGGTACAACATAACACACCAGTGCTGCATTCATCTGCTGTAGAGAGGCTTTGTTTTATTTGATTAAATATAGATGTGTTTTATTAAAGAAAGTATAATTTATGGATTTTTTGAATGAGCACCCTGAAATTGGAAAAAAAAAATTTACAGATTTCACTCATAGAGTAACCATGGGGACATTGAAAATGACTTTATTTCACTAGATAAACAAAAAACATGACTAATCTTTACAATCTTTACAAATTAATTAAAACGTAATAAGCTGTTTCAAACACCATTATAAGTTTTGAAGTTTTTAGATTCTAGGTGTAGGTATTTAATGTCACTTTCCATTTGGCAAAAAATAAATCTTGTTAATTTTCTTTAACTAACCCCATCATACTTTTCTATTCAACCAAAAAAATCGTTTTTTTTTTTTTTTTTAATCTGATATCAAAACTCACATACCTATTAAGGCAAACAAAAATATGCCCTAAAAACAGTTTTAAGCGCTTATAATTATGCCCTTAAAAATCAATTACATATTATATGAATATGCCCTTAACAATTATATGCTCAAAAAGAAAAAAATGATTAGGGCCCTAAAAATATGCTCAATGTTGCTTGTAAAAATATATTCTATGTAGGTATGTATACCTATGTTTATGTAATGTATTTTTAAAAACTGCACTAAAAAGAACGACATACATCTAAACGTAATAAAATAAAAACTATGCTAGCACAAAAATAGCACAAAAAAAGCACAAAATTCTAGTTATGCTTTTAATTGATTATAGTAACGTGTATATGTTAGCTTTATACACGTTAAATCTAAAAACAAAAAAAATATGTAATGTACAAGTGAGATTATCGAACGTCAATTTCATCTACATTGGTTTATTTAAGACATTAATTATATCAAAAATAAAAAACAAAATTTACACGAGTGTGTCCCACGAGCTTGCTCTCGTGGCTAACAAACATTTTGGTACCTCCCTTTCAACAAAAGAAATGTTAAAAAGTCAGAATTACTGGGAACATGATTTTTTTACTTTTGGGTTAAATAATCTTTTCAAAAGCTATCTATACCTATTGTTTAAGCCGTGTGCGAATTGGATTAAAATCGCGTTAAATTTTATCCGAAGATTAATTTAATTTTTGACACTAGTGAGGTGAATCTGTAGGTATGTGTACGTACAAACTTCAAAATTTAATTTCAGATAAAATGTAGGTATTCGAAATTTTAATTCAATTCACACACGGCCTTAAAATATTTAGAAGCACTAGATTACAAAATTGAATAAAACCGTTCGAGTCGATTTAACCAACTCAAAAATAGGTTAATTTAAAAAAAAACAAAAACTCCAACCCAAAATTTCCTTAATGCCAATTTTTTCGCCATAACCTGAAGTTATGTTTTAATTTTTTGGTAATGCGCACCCCATAGACCTTTATTATTTATTGAATAAACATAAGAAGACACTGTACAAGTTATGATTTTAATGAAAAATATGCAAAAATACGGCAAAATATGCACGTTAAACGTAAATATATAAAAATTATGCATTTTCGACTAAACATGGCGCTTAAAAGACAGTGGGCCTTACCAATAATCAAATTTAGTTATGACTTAAATATTGCAGTGAAATTAACTTTAACGTTATGGATCCTAAATTATTAACCATACATTATATTCTCAATTTTTTGAAGTCAGCTGAATATACGGTTCATTATTTATAGTCCACGTAAATATTTAGGTAATACCATGCACGGTTTATTATTTAGAGCCCATTCAATTATGATCCATTTTACTGAAATATTTAAGTCGTAACTAAATTTGATTATTGGTAGGGCCCAGTATTTCTTATAAAACTGATTTCTAGTCTAATCTCGTCTTAATAGTGTTGCTAGAAAATAACATGCACTGGCACTGGCATATTTTTTGTTGTCCTACATATTACATAGGTATATTGATTTAAAGCAAGCTCTACTCCTGCTTGCAAACTCAACTGCATCACTGGCCTTTCTTATAAGACCGCATTGTATTCTGTATGGAATAAAAAAAAATACCTATCATTTTCATTTTCACAAAATCACAACTATGTAGACGCATACACAGCACACATATATGTACATACAACATACAAAAATCTGGCAGAATACCTATCCACTTTTGTTGGTTGACTTGTCTGTTCATTTGTCTTCTTCTGAATACCTTGTACTTGTTGTTTTTTTTTTTTTTCTCTTTTTTAATATTCTTCATGACCATTCTCCACTGAAGCTTGCCTGTTGACGACGAACAATACTTTTCTTTCTTCGTTTTTTCCCCGTATACCTATTGCCCTCGCCTGCTGTAATTCATCGCTTGTTCGTTTGTTTATTTTTATCATTTTAGTAATGTTTTAGTAACACCAACCAAAAATTTGATAGTTGTCCTCCTATACGCTGGAGTTCATTTTTCATATTCTAAATTCATGTGTTCATTTCAATCATTTCGGTCATTTCTTTAGTAACACCAACCAAAAATTTCGTTGTGATGCCCCTATACGCTGGAGTTCATTTATGATTTATTGAATTTATTTCATTTATTTCATTTAATCATTTTGGTAACACCACAACTCTCTCAAAACGATCCTATAAACATTTTCAATGTTAAAACCGCGTTCCAAAAATCAATGGCAGGCACGCGAAGAATAAGCCGTGGGCTAACTTAACTGCAAAACTTAATGCTATTGGTATTGGACTACCTAATAAGTATGAAGTTGCTTGGAGAATGGTTATTATAAAATTTTACTAAATTATTTGAATATTGTTAAATCTATAGCGGTTGTTTGTTCGCCTGGAAGCATTCCGAATGCTTCTGAAAGCGTTCGTTTGGCGTAAGATGACAGTTCTTCTCCTGAAAAGAAGAGAAAATCGATTCTGGATTTAAATAAGTATAGTCCAGTCGGAATGTCATTTGAAATGGAAAAAATTAGATAGGGTTTTTTTTTTTATTTTAATCGTAAGTGGGGCTTATTAGGAGTCTACATTTAAGTTTTCGACCGCCTAGCTCCATTGCGTTGGCCGCCATCTTTAATTTAAGGAAAATTGATTTTCGCTACATAACTCGTTAATTTCCAACTTTTGACTAAAAATGCATTTAACAAAAGTTGTTCAAAATTCAATTATCTAACACTTTGGATATATGTAACAGTTTTTTCCTAGGATTGATATTTTTCCAATTAATCCGGAAAACACAATTACAATCGTTTTTTCATGTGTATTTTGAAGTTAAGCGCGTTAGTTAAAATTTTTTAAAATAAAAACGAAAGGACAGGGTATTTTTTTTTACATCGTTGGGGAGGGGCATAAAGTGTATATATAGAAATTCTCGACCACCTTCCTCTTTAACTTTAACCGCCATCTTGAATTCAAACCAAATTCATACCTATTAATTTGTGTTCAAGGTCGCTGCCAAAGTTAGAGGAATGCGGTCGAGAATTTCTATATATACACTTCATGCACCTCCCCAACGATTTAAAATAAATACCCTTTCCTTTTGTTGAAACAAATTGACTTTTTTAAAGAAAATCGATTAAACACTTAAAATAACACACGGGTCACTCAAAAAAAACACTTCCCATTCATAGTTGGATTCACGGTCTTTCATTTCACATAACTCTTTCATGGCTATTTTATTAAAGAGCAATGCCCTGGACGATGTAAGAAAAATTGTTTCAACCGTACCTAGTCTCATCTACTTTGGAAATAGGATCAACATTTTCCAAATAGTTTTCGCCATGTTTAAAATAATGACAAATGAAAATAGTTTTAATTTCAAATCTGCATTTGAGGTTTCACAAATACAACTTCCGGAAAGTTGCCTCCCCTACGGCTACGAACTTTTTTAATAGGTAGTAATTCTAAATCTTTCGGTTCAGTAGACATGCAGAGGGCAGACAATGATATGAAAGCCATCAGCCAGCGGGAAGAAACGGATGTGATCAATGAGAGTCCACAAAAAGAGCAGCATGTAATATATTTTTTCTCTTCAAGAAAATTAGTTCACAGTTCGGAATCTACCAAGTTTTTCTAACAGAAAGATACAAATTTTCACCAGCACAAGCAAACCAAACTGTTTACGAAGCTACAAAATGTACCAAAGATAAGAAATGCTTAACTTAACAGAATGGAAATGGAGTTCAAGCTGGGATAGCTAGTCGAAAACGTTGAATAAAATCAAAATGAAGAAAATAAAATAACAGCAATAGAAAAAAACCTTTAACAGTTTGATATGTCGGTCACATTTTTTCGGGTTGAAACAAAATTTGAGCAAGTTCTATCAACTTCGTTGTGGGACTAAACCGACCTTATCATAGATCTTATTACTGATCTCTTTCCAGACAATCGGATCAATCGGATACCTACCTTGCGCCTATCCATCCGATGCACTTAAGATGCAACTACTTAAGTTTTCTGTCGCGCTGTATAGCTTGATCTTCTCTAGATTGCTTAGGGGACATGGGATTTCTCTCATCGAATGTTAAACGAACGACTGTACTTGTCATAGTCATCGTCAACTCGATTGAATGGCGAATGTAGATCGATATGACTGTCGATGGGGTGCTATTAGCATTTTAATGCTGCCAATTGTGAATTGATCTTTGGCATTGTTGGGGGGCCGTGGCCAAGACTTAAACAGAAACACGAGTGTTTGTCTACACCGAGCGAACGAGTGTATCTCATCTATTGTATCTAAACTAAAAAACTACACAATAACAAAACTGAAGATACTTTTTGTTGTTCACCGTTCACAAACAGACAACACAACTATTTGACCTTCGTCCCCCAGTCCCAATCCCAGCCCTGCAGTGATGATGGTGCCGATGATAATATGCAAGTTGAACAATATGACAAATGTAGATGGGCGACGAACTTTTAACCCAAAAAGGTTTTTGTTTTTTCTTTTGTCAATATAGCCGGGCTGCAAAGCAACTTGTTTTCATGTCGTTTTTATTTCTATTTTTGGTCGTGAAAAGAAAGTTCAAATCTCAGTAAATTGTTTGAATGTAAACAAACGAAAAATATACATTACATTTCCATTTGAATTGACGAACCGATGTTATTGACTTTCATACGAGGACGACATACTGATTTGATCGGGAATCGTGTGTACCTAAATTTGCTGCGTGATCGTGAACAAGTTGTTTGGGTATGCCTTATAGGTATGCAGTTCTTTTTTAATATAACCAAACCACCCACATCAATGGGATCGGATTTTAATTGGGTGATTTGTATTTATTATTCTATCAGTGCAAATGAAATATGATTGATGAGGATCATAACTTTTGTATAACTCTGTTTGCCTCTAAGGATGTCCAAGCAATGCATCTTGCTATAAATTGAGATGAGTATAGGGGAATTTCTGTTTATGAGCAAAATAATTATTTATTATTATTGGGTGATTGGCGAAGACTGGAGCAAAACTCGTTTATTCATCACACTTTTACAATTATACCTACATACATAGACAGTTGCAAGAGGATTAATAGATTTTGAATAACACCATATCAATCTGTTGTCACCAAAAGTGAAAGAAACTCATAATAAATGATCTGAATAAATATATTCTTCTACACTGGTGACACCAATAGCTAAGCTTTTTAACCTGGGAAAGCTACAAACAGTGGAGTACTGTTTGTTCTTGATATAGTTTGCATCGAAATTTGGAACCATTGTGTGCATTGCATTGTAGTATGAGAGGCGACCGTAAGATTACCTACCTGTATGTGAAAATCTGAGAGTGAAAATTATGGGTACCAATCAACAGAACTTGTTAAAACATTACCAAAACCACTGGCCGGGCAAACATTTTCAGGGAAGTTTAGGCGTCAGACGGTCACTTCCGGTACCGATTCTTGATGAGTACCTATCTCATGGGGGCAGTGATAACAATTATTACTAATGGTAGGAGTTGTGCATGCAGAATCTAAAACAATTGGTCGAGCGAAAAAAATTAGGGAATAAATGCAAACAAAAACGAAACAGAAAAAACATGTCTTGTTCTCGATAACTGTATTTTTTTTTTTTTTTTAACGTTGATGTTGCTTTCGCTGACTAAGGCTACGTTTGGTTAAAAGTTTTTGAAGAATATTGTGCATGACTTTTAAATCTAGTTTAAAAGTCACAGTCAAAAATCAAAGTGTTGACTTTTATTTTAATATTTAAGTCAATTAACTCTGACTTAACTGGCTGCAGTCTTTAATTGAATGCAGTCTTTATAACTCTGCTCAATATGTTCGTGAGACATAAATATGTTTATAATATTAAGAAGAAGGAAAAATAAGAAGAAGGAAAAATAAATATATAACATAATCGTTAGTGCATCTGCTTGTTATGCTATTTTCTGATAGGTGGCGTGGAAGGGTTGAACGTACTTTTATACGTTCAGTAGTTACAAGATCGCTAAGCGGGATTTACACCTTCAGTTTTTGAACATACAAGGCGAGGTAAATGATGGTGTAAGGCAGTAGCGTGGCGTGGATGATTTCAAATGGTAAGTCGAAGAAAAATTAGTCACCCGAAAACGTATAGGTAACTAAATTATGAATGTCTACATCGCTTTCCACGCCATGATATAAGTTTTGATTTACAAATTTTGTATAGAAAAAGTCATAAAAGTTTAATTTTACAATAAAATAAAAAGGTGTATGAACTGTATTTTTTAAAGAAAAACCTTCATGACTTCCACAGCAAACTTCACACAGCAACACAGCGAGACACATACGAAGTTATTGAAATAAGACGAAAAAAAGCGGGTTATTTTTTCGAATTAAAATTAATTTTTTGTACAGAAAACTACCCCTACCCTGCTCAATGAACTTCATACAACAGTGAGACATACTAAATTCTCTCTTCTACAACTTCATACCCCACAAGAAACACAAATAGAACTTTTAAAATTTTTCGCTGGATAGAACAAGCTTGTTCTGTTTGCTCTTGCTAATTTATTTGTATTAAAACTCCCGAAATAAGACGCAGAAAACCGAGTTATTTTTTTGCTTTCTTATGGAAAAAAAAATAATACGGTTTTCTTCGACATATTTAGGGAATTTTCTAATAATTTAGATTAATGTTGCTCGTTTTTTAATAAACATGATTGAGATTTTCAAAAGGTAACTCGATAGGAATCGTGTTATATGGACGCCACGCCACTGGTGTAAGGTATGGGGAATTCTCAGAATAGGGAAGTGTAACTTTTTTATTGAAGTGTCGTACGTTAAAAACTAACAGTCTTATTTAAAAACCCATTCCAAAATATTTCTAACCCTAGACAGCTTTCAAACTCCAAAATCGTATTTATTAACATTTCCTTCGGCTGTCTAACTTAGACACCGAAATTGGTTGTCCAAATATATATTCTAAAGGCGGAACGTTCAATGAACAAGGTAAGGCGATTTTCTTGTTGCGAAACGAAAACTTATGTTGAAATGAACGAAATTTTCTTTGAACGTAGCCAAAAAGTCTCTCAAATTCATTGATGCACTCGAGAATTAATTATTCTACGCCACTTGCAATATGAGGTCGTATTTACACAGCTGCTAGAATGTGATTATAAAGAATGAGTTGTCCAACTATTTACACAGTGGCTAGCTGGGCAACTGCCCAAGAGTGTTCTAAGGAAATCTAATTAATACGACTGTAAACGTATGATATGGAGATATTCCAAGTTACTAATTACAAATAAACTTTGTGATAAGAGTTCGCATGAAAAATGATGCTTTACGCATAACAAACAACACGTTTGTCACGTTGCTGACAAAAAATTAATGTCGTGCTTATACAACAACCTGTGGAAAACATCGAAGAATAAGCTCCCGAAGAAAACATCGACGAAGGTCATGCCGTTCATTAGCAACCACCTGGAGATAACATCAAAGATCATGCCATTCATATGTATGCTCCCGAGCACGACAGTACACCCATATAATGCATTGTATATTTAATTATTGCCGCTACTTCGTTCACAGCAGCGTTTGTACATCCCAGAAAATGCAAGAGTCTTTACCGATCACCTGGAAACCAATGAATGAATGGCAATCATTACATGCCAATTGTAATGTTTTCAAAGATTGAGATTAGATTTCAAATTATTGGATTTAATAAGTGACAATGATGCATTTTTTTTTGGAGTGGACTCACAATCGGACAGTTCAATACTGTTTTAAAAGAAACTCTTTCGTTCACACAAGCGGTTAATCGTTCACGCACCGTTATTAGGGTTTATTTATCCAAACTTAGAACGGGACAGTCTGTCTGCCAATGACCACAGGTTTGACCAAAGTGTTTGGAATATTATAACTGAGAAAGTGAACTCACCGAATCTTTTGTTTGGTTTTGTTATCTTGAAAACCCTAAACAGGCAAAGGGTGACATTCATAAGAATGGAAGCGAATCTGCCTCATTTAGAAGATACTCCCCGATGTGCTGACGATGATATTTTACTGATTTCCCTGGTCTCTTATCAAATGGAACTTGCCAGGTCATACGTTACTTACGAGAAGGTGGGGTTTACACGATAGAGATATACCGTGAAAACGATTTAATGGACTTAGGGCAGTGCAATATCCAGCAAAATAATGTATAGTTGCTTAGAGGACGTGTGCAGTCACGACACGTTAGATCGTGGACATATTATACATATGTCCTTATTGGCCGAGATCAAGTTGGCAAACATGCCATTATTCATTATTATTGTACATGTAGAGTGTAGACGCACAATCGGAAGTTGTGCCCATGTCATATCTATAATAATGTACTTGGGACTATAGGTAAGCATGGGAAAAGATTTCATTGACCAGCAATTGGACGATATTATAATAGATCTATTTTAATATCTGTCCAAGGCAACCGCACAATATTGTGTCCTACTGTAATGGATACCTTAATAAGGTAAATATTGAATTATTACTATTTTTTTAAAGAACATATATTGTTAATATTTAAATAAAAGGTAAAAGTTTTTAAGATGTAAACAAAAAACTAAAAATGGTGGAAAACGCAGTTGGTAAGTAAATTTTCACTTCATTTAATCTTTACTAAAAATGAAATACAAACAAATCTTTTTCTAGTTTTTTTTTTTTCGACAAGAAAAATATCTGTGAAATAAAATTTCATTAGTCAACTATTATACGGTGCCTCAAGAGTCATGACTCTTTCCGAAATTAAATGAGTGAAATCCGATGTTTTGTCTCTCAAAAATAGTCATTACTCCTGAGGCGCCGCCGTGTAAGTTCATTTTGTCGTCACCGAAAATTCAGAAAAAAAGCACATTGTCAGTTCTACTTATCTATATTGAAACTAAAATTAATAAATTCGCAGAAAAAGTAATCAAATATTTTTAGAACCAGAAGATAAGATTCTATTTTTCTCTATAATATTTATTAATTACATTCAATTACCATTTTTGTACTATGGAGCGAAAAATATAAAGATAAAGATTTGAATGAAGACGAATTAATTTTATTTCCTGGCGTATTGTTCACTTCACTCTTCGCAACTATGCTGGAGGATATGAAACATCGGAAGGAATGGGTCAGTTATTACGTGTGGAAACGACGATTTCTTGGGCGTTTTTACAGTGACGTAAGATTTAGAAATTTTTATGTGCAAAAATATACAATTCAAACTAATAATACCTATATCACTTAATTTAGAGTTTCAAAACATGGTTGATAATCCACCGTCATTCTACAAAAATTAATTTTCATATGGATTTTATTAGCATTGAATTGTTACATTCCAGGCTAGAAAAGCATTTACTGCCGAAACGAATGACTCGATCAATTAATCACATACCGACCAGGCATTGCTTGGCAGTAGTATTTGAGTGGCTCCTAATTCTTTTTGTGCAATTTTTAACATGTTAATTTTGAAAAAAGTATTACGCCTGTGGAAGTTTTCAGAGACACATTTAGTGAAATTTTAAAAAACTTTTTAAAAGCAATATCATTCGAATTGAAAAATGAATTTATTGATCTAAAAGCAGAAAAGTGGGTTGAAATAGCTAATGAATTCAACTTTAAATGGCAGTTGCCAAACTGCCTTGGAGCCGTAGACGGCAAACATATTGCTATAAAACAAAAAATGCCGGCTCGGAATATTACAACTACAAAAGATTCCATAGCATTGTGCTCATGGCCATAGCAGCTGCAAACTACAGTTTTATAACAATTGATGTCGGTACCAAAAGAGCTGAAAGTGACGCCAATATTTTCTCAAGTCGGACGTATGATTAAAGAGGACAGCCCATTTCTGAATCTGCCACCAGACGCTGTTGTTGGAAATAAATATCTACAATATTTATTCATTGGCGATGATGCATTTCCCCATTTGAGGCGAATGTGGAAACCATATTCACCGAATAGTCGTCAAAAGATGTTAACTCCTGAGGAAGTGGTTTTCAATTATAGATTATCACGAGCCAGACGTTGCTTAGAAAAAGCGTTCGGAACACTTGTTTCAAAATGGACATGTATTGGCAAAACCTTTCATTGTGATCCCGAAACTACCAAATATATTGTGGCAGCCTGCTGTTCTTTACACAACTTTATGATAAACCGGAAAGAAAAGACTTATATTTCGGAATTTATATTTTTGAATTCATATTCCAAATATGTGAACGGAATTTGGCGCAGTAACATGGATGATAAAACTTTGTGCTCAATTCAGTGCAACGCACTTGGGTGGCCGAGTGAAATCGGAGTGCACAGCCGTGAAGTTTAAAAAGATTTCTTTAATTCTCCAAGGGGAAAAGTATCTTTTCAGTTATTTTGTTTATTAATAAACTTTTTTATATGTGTACCTATTAGCTTTAAAAATAGAATAAAAGTTAACTTATAATTTCATCTGGGCTTGCATTTTATACTAAGTTGGAAAGAAATCCTATTCACATATTGGGGCCTATCATGATTCCAGAAAGAATTTTGTTTCTTTCGCAATATTTTATTTCCTCGAAAATTGTTCTGCTATCGTGAATCTCCTCCAGAATAAATTTCCCTCGAACAAAAGTCTAATGTAATGACAGCTAATATTTGAATATTTGTACCGTTACAACCACCCCAATGAAGCAAGTAGTTTAGAAATTACCGTATGGTTTATCTATCAGTTTCAACAATTTCATATGATTTTTTCATGAAATTGTTGAAATATCATTTCTCAACCATTAATTTATGTTTAAAAGTTGAAAATGAGTAAAATATTTAACGAAGACCAATTTGGTTTGAATTCAAGATGACGGCCAAAGTTAAAGAGGAAGGTGGTCGAGAATTCCCCTTTATGCCCCTCTCTAAGGATAAAAAAAATACCCTGTCTTTTTGCTTTTATTTAAAAAATGTTAACTAACGCACTTAACTTCAAAATAGACATGAAAAAACTATCGTAATTGTATTTTCCGGATTAATTGGAAAAATATCAATCCTAGGAAAAAAAAACTGTTATTACCAAAGTTGTAGATAATTAAATTCTGAACAACTTTTGTTAAGTGCATTTTCAGTCAAAAGGTGAAAATAAACGAGTTATTAAACGAACACTAATTTTCCTTAAATTCAAGATGGCGGCCAACGCAATGGAGCTCGGCGGTCGAAATCTTAAATGTACACTCCTAATAAGCCCCCCTCATGATTAAAATTTAAAAAAAAACCCTATCTAATTTTTTGCATTTCAAATGTAGGTACATTCCTACAAGACTATATAAGCAACCATAAGAAGAAGGAAAACAGAAAGAAAAGAATTTTTTTTGTTTTTGTGTAAGTGGACTGCGGGTTGAATGAAATTCAACTGAAAGTTTTTTTTTATGACCTTTAGCCCAATGTGTTTCGCCCAGGCGTAACTGTTAGATTGTTAATGTGTCAAATTTATAAGGCCAGTCGCCAGAGGCAAACAAGATTTTCCATAATGCAAAAAATTCCTGATCAAATGTTACAATTGGAATTAGGTAGTAGGTGGTTCGTTTCTAAGTATAATAAAAAAAAGGGCGTCGCTGTAAGTGTTGTGCATCAGCCGCCATTTTAAAAAAATATGTCTAAGAACTTCATTTAAAATTTTAAGGATCAAGGTTGCTGGAATTTAAGGATGAGGTTGGTTTAAAAGTAAACTTCGTCGATTCGATGAAGAATAATCGACGAAGCATAATCAACGAAGCATATGGTAAACTGGGGCACATTCGTCTTTGGGGCACATTCGGCTTTGCCGTTTTAACTAAATTCGCTAATGTGTAACTCAATAATTTAAATGCTGAACGCAACCGTCTACAAAAATACAGGATGCTTTGTAGTTTGACAGTTCTAGTTAGTTGGCATTAGTCTTTACATTAAACAACACAAATCGGTTCAGGTTTCATATCCTTTTTCAAAACAAATTTTAAAAATAAATGTGTGGCATCGGGGCACATTCGTCGTTTTGCAAAGGGGCACATTCATCATCTTCCGATGGAACCCTAAAGTAAAATATGTTGACGTAAATTATTGATGCAGCATCTTCAGATGAAAGTGACGCTATGAAACATAAAACAGTCAGACCAGTGAGATAATGCATTTTTGTAGAAGACTTAAGTTGTAGATAGACGAAGAGACGCTAGCTTTTGAAAATAGTCTGACTAATGAAGACTCTATGATGGCTATGTATGAGAGATTACTTTTTTTCAGTTTAAAAAGTACTTAAAAAAAATCAATCCTTCTACATATGTTCACAACGGAACGTAGCCGCATACGGAGCTGCAGCCGCAGACGAAAGAGTTCTCCAACTTTTAACTTTTCACGTGCACCACGTTTTACGTTTCAAATTGTATAATGAAAAATAAAACAACTTTTCGCGTTGGAAAGAAATATTGCTGTTATTTGTGTCGCGAAAAAAATTATTATTTTTTTTTTTTTTTTTAATAATACAAATTCTATATACTACTGAAATAAATCAGCCAAGTAGAAGACTTAGCACTATTTTATTGGACTTGTTGAATTATTGATTCAATATAGCTTTTAACGGCCTTTAGTCCATGAAAATTTTTGGCGTTTCGTCCCGGCGATCTCACTTGGACTCATCAGATGACTAGTGAGGGCCTTGTCGATACGCAATTTCCATTAAGTTCAGTTCATCTTACATAGATTTCATGGTGAATACCTAGTGTGAACTATATCTAACCAGATTAGAATTCCTAATCATTAAAGCTAGAAGTTTTTTGTGCCCGTGGCCTGGCAATGTTTATATACGAAGATTTTTTTTTTTTTTTTTTTAATAATACAAATTCTATATACTACTGAAATAAATCAGCCAAGTAGAAGACTTAGCACTATTTTATTGGACTTGTTGAATTATTAATTAAAAGGAAAAATATTGGGAACAAAAAATGTGAATTCTGAGCTTGTACACAAGCTGTACAGCTGCATTGTGGGCACGTAAAACAAATAACGTACGACACTTTCGATAGCTCTTCCAGTTCCGTCTGTGGCTCCCGTTCCAGCACTCTATTCTGTCCATAGGCAGTTAATTCAAGACATTTCCTCAAAACTGAAGAATAAAATTAAATTGAAAGTAGGGACCTCATCTTACGAATCGGGCAGCGACATTTCGACATTGGAATAAATATTAAGTTAATACATTTACCCATGAACTTGACTCACGAGAAACGACATTGATATGTGATTTTTATATTCAGTTTTGTGAATTATTGTGATAAAAATATGGTTTTTCATTTTATTAAATAAATATAATGATTTGAATAAATAGCTTTGAATTTTTGGTGCCGAATGTGCCCCAGTTTACCATAATCGACGAAGCATAACTTGAGTGTGCGTTATGCATAACCAACCATGGTTTAAAAAAAAACGCGTTTCAGCCAATATTTCAAAAACGGCTCATAGCTTATCTATAAATTTTGTTTGCTCTGAGCCATTTTCGAGAAATTGGCTAAAACTCGTTTTTCAAAATGCCGACCAATGCACAACACCTACAGCCGCTCCATTTTATTTTTGTACTCAAAAACAACAAACATACTAACTCCAATCATAAAATTTGATCATTATATTTTTGCAAAAGAAAACCCTTGCCAAGTGGCTTATATTTTGTGTTTTCTGGAGGGCTATTCCAGAAAGCACGGCGGATCGCTTTTAATGGCGGATTTGCAATTTCCTATTCTGAAAAGCGATTCGCTTTTCATGCCACCCCTCATAAAGAGCCAAAGTTCTTACTGAGTGTGTTTCTTTATTTATTTCGGATAAGGAATAGAATGGATGGAAAAGACGAAATGTTTATCCATAAAATCCAGAATGGAATGAATAAAGAAATACAACCAGATCAAAAAGAATGACAATCCAGTTGCTCGGTGACTCATCACTTGTCGTGGCAGGGTCAATATACGTTACTTGCAGGGTACACACCCAAATAGTCCATTGTGGACTTTTTGCATGCGGACTTATTACCCTGCCCTTAGCATTGCGCCGTGCATACGAGAGAGACAAATAGTAGTGCAAAAAGCAGTATTTATAAGACTTTTTTCAAGACTTGGAAATCTTTTGTAATGTGCTGACTGTGGAGGCTCACATATAAAATATAGGCTTGTTCCATCACGTATATTGTCCATAATGGTCTCTTAACTTTTTCAATATTGAAGTTATTCTAAAAGGTCTACATCTAAAGATACTTAACTATGAACAACTAAAGTGCTCGACTACTGGAGAAATGACCCTATACCAAAATTCCCATATAATTTTATAACATAGAATAAAACGGATTTTGAATTAAAAGCATTAAATTTAAAACATTTTTTCAATGCATATAATGGATTTTGATGGGAAAAAAATATGTATGGATATAATGGATTTTGAAACAAAAACTTAAGTGGATAAAAGGGTTTTTGAAACTAACTACACTTTTTGGGGTCCCGATTTCGATTAGATAAAATGGGATTTCAGATTCAAACTTGGGCTCAACGTTTGTTGGAATGATAGCAACAAAAACTCATACCTAAGTCATTTTTTTTGAAAAGTGGATATAATGGCTTTTGATTTTGAACAACAGAAATAATGTTTTTATTTTGGATTTATGTATTCTCAAAGTCAGAAGATTATTAAATTTTACATTAAATGCATAAAATGTATACTCTAGTACGTTTATTCGCGGTATTATGCTATTTTTAAATAACTAACACCAATGGGAATCCACCATAATAGAGAAGAAGAACGTCAATTATACTGAACGCGCCCAGTATTCTTGTTATTCCACACTTCACATGGAATAAAAAGAATGCATTCCAAATGTTCTGGAATGAATAAAAAAACAACAAAATAGTTTATCCGGAAAATTATGTCGAATAAAGAATATTCCGAATATTCTGGACATCCCAGAATGAATAAAGAAACACACTACTATGTCATTTTGGGTTTGAAAGCGGTAGTTTAGGTGTCTAGGTGGCAAATTATAGGCAGATTGAAATAAAATGTAAATACGTACATAAACAATTTCCGAATAATTATCTTCTTCACTTTCGGCTATTAAAGACATACTTATTCATCGCAATGTTTCGTTTTTTTTTCTAAAGAGCAACATTGCAAAATTATAAAGTGGAAGTTAAAATGGGAGTGGCCTGAAAATTTTGAGAATTTAGTGAGAGAAACTGGAAAGATCGTTTTCGCCCTTGTTCGGTTTAGGTCGAAGACGGTCGAAATTGTGTTATCACTTTTAATCCGATCCGCCGCGCTTTCTGGAAAAGGCCTACTGCTCTCATCCTATGGTTTTATTTTTTAAGACGCAATACAAAATTTAGAAATCTGGGTTACATTTTATTCACCGGCTGGCGTGTAAATTTTCATAAATTTTTAATGTAACTGTGAAATAATAAGTTACAATAGAATTTTGCCTCAATCAGACCCATCAGATGATTTGTGCTTTATTTGTGAACAAAAGTTTGGGGAAGGTAAGGTGTTAAAATTATTGTAAAACAATAACAAAAATTTAGTTTGCGATAAAAAAATTGCTCTTAAAATAAAACCTGTTTCATTTTTTTAAGCGCTGCGATTTTCAGTCACAATTTCGTGCATATTCATTTAAAACCGTAGGTATGTCTCATTTCTTGTGACTAAAAATCTTAAGAGCGTGCATGTATAAACTATATTTATTTCTGCGACTACGATTTTTAATCGCAGAAATTTAAATCGCAAGTGCAGCCATAAACGTGTTTAATTTTAATTTATGACAATCGCGTCGCCCGAAAAATGAACCAAATTTCAATCTTTTAAGCGTCGCGTTTTCTCGGTCGCATGTGCGGTCATTCACATTAAATCTCAATAAGATCTAAGAGTAGTAGCCGTGGCGTGATGGTTAGTGCGATGGACTGTCATGCCGGAGGTCTAAGGTTCGATCCCCAGCCTGGCCATCTATTTATTTAAAAGAAAAACGGCTACTGCCTCTTGCGAGGAATTGACAAATCCTCCAAGAGTATCTCCTGTCACAGAAAAGTGCCGCTCGTTCAGAGTTGTAAGTCACTAGGCCCTAGTTCTTCATGAGCTGTTGTGCCATCAAATTTATTTTTTTTTTTTTTTTTTAAGATCTAAGAGAGTACCTGTCTTACGAACTTGCTCCATTTCCAATGTTTCTGTTCAATGAAGACGGTATGCTTAAGGGCAATAAATATGCTTAATATGCAGAATTTTCACCGCTTTCAATTAACTTTCAAGTCATTAAAGACAAATGGTTGTTGCTGATGGTTTATCTCTACAAATTGATTTGGAATCGCAATATGGCTCTGCTGTGATGGTGGTATTTGATGGCTATCCTGAAGAAACTGAGAAACACCAAAAGTGTTGAACGAGCAAGGAGGTATAGTATTAGGCAAATACTTAAGCTGACATGATGTTTGACAAAATAACTGTCAACCAAGCAACACAAGAGAAGTTCTTATTGAATAAACGCAACAAAAAACGAGTCATAGGACTTCTTTTGACTAAACTTGAGGATACAAACACCAACACCGGCCAGCCTGAAGAAGATGATGATGCAAGATGTTTTAATTGTCGCCACTGCAAAATCCATGGCTTCGCAGTATGACGCAGTGATTACTGTTGGGGAAAATATTGACCTGCTCGTTTTGCTGACTGTAACTGCAGCTGGGTTGAGAAGGTCTACTTCTGAAGGCCTGGGAAAGCCAATTTGCTTGACAACCTGTTCGCAAAATTATTCTTTAAATTCAATTCACTGCAGAACATCCTGCTCCTTCATGCCGTAAGTGGATGTGATACCACTTCAAACATCTTTGGTTTTGGGAAAAACTAGAGAACGCATTTTTTTGGTTTTATATGACGGGGAAGATAATTAATCTCCTGCCTTCATTCGTTTCGGACTTACCACCAGTTCAATGTCTGGATGGGAGTTGAAAACCCATTGAAGCCGTGCAGGACGCTGCTCCCCACAAATTAATAAAAACTGTTTCAGGCAAATGTGTGACTGGCCTAAAATGCTCAACCTTGTGCAAGTTTTGCTATGGGCAGCCTTCCGAAAACCGGGCAGATGTATTTTTCGATGAAGAGGGCGAAAGCTGAATCCTGTAAAATTAATAATTATCAGTAAAAATGAAATGTAGCCTGATGAAAGACTGCAGGAAGCAGGAATTTTGTAAAGGATAAAAATGATATAACTCAGTGAAAAATTGTTTATGTTAAAAGTGGGCACAATTGATAATAATATATATTTTTTTTTTTTTGTTTAAAGTAGTCACCTTAACTGTTTGTTTCAAACTTCAGCCCCCAGCCCCGCTCCGTACTGTGCGTTAGCTCCAAAAATGATTTGAAAATTAGAACATAAAACATAGAATATCCGCTTTTTCTGCAGTAATAGACGTGCTCAATTTCTTTTCTAGGAACTGACACTTTTATATGGGTGCCATTAACTAATCCTAACTACACCGGGCAAACCAAATTTTTCGTAGAATTTTTTGAGAAATTTAAAACTTTCGTCAAAATTAAATTATTAGTTTTAGTATGATATCCTTATAATGCAAATAAGAAAAGTTTGCTATTATTGAATTTTGCTTGCCCAAATTGTGCTCGTGCCATCCCGACAACGCTGGACCCAAGCCACTAATTAATGGACGATCCTATAAAATGAAATATGAATGAAAAAGATTCGAGTGACGAAAGCTACCCTGCTTTCCTAGTTTTCTGGTACATAAAGTATTACTACTGAATACTGATAGAACAGGCAATAGGGATACATCTGAAAGAAGTATTCAAGTGGTCCAAGTTTGAATGCAGTATTGTATTGTAGAGGCTTTAATTCTGAGTATAAATCTGAGCTGGCGGGAAATTTGGGCTTGTGCGGCTCCCTCGCCCGCCATCTTTAAAATAAAATTTATTTATAAAAATCGACTTAAAAATCATTTAAAAACAACAGCAACTTCTACCATGTCATATGCAGCTGGCAAAATTAGATTACGAATTTTATCTTCTCAGAAGTACTTAGGCAACTTTAAAGGAACAAGGCAGGTTAATGAACCGGTTGAAAAAAAAAATTGGATTATATTTATCCGATTAAATAAATAATTGAATAAAAGTCATGTTATTTTTTAAATTGTGATAAAATTAAAAGTGAACATAATAACATAAACTTAAATCATTGAAAAATAACTCTGCACTACGGGCGCTCAACGGATTTTACCGCCTTGCCATGACCAACAAAAAATAATACGTCCCTGGGCGAGAATTTCTAATTTTGACGGGAGCAGTATGTTTTAGGAGTGTATTTTAATTTTAAACCAATTTGCTTTTTTATAGTAGCAAAATTCCACGAAATATCATTATTCAAGTATTCTAGGAAAATATATTTATCCAAAAAACATCACTTTACATTAATTTATGTAACATATGAGTCAAGATATACTTGTGAAGAGAAAACTTTGTGCACTCCTTATTATTTTCGTTTTTACACGATTTCACACAGCACCGCATGTTGTTTTATGTTGTTTCTATCGAATAAGTTAATTATTAACCCTTGTTTCACGTTTTTTTTTTAGTTTAACTATTTTTATTTTACACAATTTAAAATCTCATACACGTTTCAAGACGTATCGCATCGGCAAAATGATAGCTGTGAGTCTAATTTGTTTTTTTTTTCCAATTTTGCGGTCTCACTCACGTACACTGTATCATTATCATTACTATAAAGACTAAACAAATATTTTGTTTGTCCGCGTTTTTCTCAGAAAGTATTCAACCGATTTACTTGAAACAAATTTTATAATTTTCCTTATTCTTCGAAGCATGTAAATAGGTATTTGTTATTTGTTAAATATATTTGTTGAATTAGATTATTAACTTTTAAGAAAATTTCGTACACTTTTTTTTCGAAGTTGACCAACATATTCAATCATGCTTTTAAACCTGCTTGATATTTTACAAAAATAGGATTTTTTGTATAAATTCAATAGTTTTATGTAAATTTTAAGCCCTAAATCATTTCTTAACTGCACTTACAAGCTGAGAAATAAATTTATTTACAAATTATAAATTTATCAACTTTTTGTATTTTTGCATCTATGAATTCGATTCAATCGCAATGACTGGGTTGCTGCTTTGTTCCATTTTATTATCGTTCCGTGTTTTGTGCATTTTCTTTTGTGTATTTGCTTCTGAATCTCTGTCCACTCAATTGTTCGCTCATTCACTCATTTACATTTTTAATTCCTCCTTTCATTCCACTCAATTGTTGACTTTTTGTAACGACGACGGCCAATGCGTAGTGTGTTTGTTTTTTCCTTCTTCTTAAGCGAACTAAAATGTTACATACATACATCTACATATTTAAGTATGGGCACCACTGCCCTGCGCAATGTGTTTATTTTTTGCCTCTTCTGCAGTGAACCGAAGTGTTACATAAATGTACATATTTTGAGAGGCATTCCGTAGAAAGCAACATGAAAAAAAGGTTTACTGAAAGCTGCTAAAGATTATGAAAATGGTTAAACATTACTGATTACAACTGAGTGGAGTAAAGAATAAAATACAGTGCAAGCTCCCTTAGCCGGACAGCGACGGTGCCAACAATGTTGTCCTTCTAAGGGAGTTTCCGTCCAAGGGAAAAAATAAACAATAGTTATAAAAGGAAATGTATAGTTGGCATCATGAAACTGTTTCAGTGAGAGAAAATAAAATTCTTTATTTGGTTACGGAAAGCATATGGAAGTATGTATATAAAATTTTTGTTAATAATATAATAGAAATTGCAGTTAGTCTCATGGAGCATTTGATATACTTTTACCTACTTATATTAATAAGTATATTTAAAGCTTGCGAAGCAAAGCGAGCACGGGTCGGTTAGTATGTGATATACACCAGTTCCTTTACTTATTTTTCAATGAGGCCACTACTTTGACACCGGTAAGACTGAGCTTAACTAAAATTTGGTCAACGACCAGAAGCAAGGGAAATAAGACCCCGCCCTGTGGTGTACCTCTACACGCCCTAACTTTAAGTTTACTTTGACCAATTTCTGCACTGACGAGTCTGGTTTGAAGCATGGAATTAATCTAATTTGGCAATGACTGATCGATTTTCTTAGCGTCCAGGGTTCGTCGAATCGCAGTGTTTTCGACAAAATTGAAGGCCCCTTTTATGTCCAGGAATGCTCCCAGTGTGAATTCTTTGAATTGGATTGATTTTTTAACTCAACAGATTTGCCCTTCATGTATGCATGCTGGGCCTGCGAGAGGACACTGTCATTTAGTTTTAGGCGAATTTACGTTTCAATTAATCTTTCTAAGGTCTTCAGAAGAAACGAGGGTAGGCTTATTGGCCTGACGTCCTTAGCTGAGTGGACTTGCCAGCTTTCGGAATGAAAATAACATTGACTTCTCTCCAAGTAGATGGAATGTTGACATCACTACATTAAAACCAAATGTTTAAATTTATATTCTAGAACATTGAAAATAACAAAATAATTTTTCCTTAAATTCGAATTCATCCGATCTTTTGTTGCTCCAAAGATCCCTTCTACTATAAGTAGTAAATTAGATTTGATGATTTTCAATTGTCTCAAAAAGTAGAAAACAAGCGTTTGCTAGAATTGATAGATTTTTAAACTATGCACAGAAACAATTTGAATTAAAAACAAAATAAAATAATGGATTTTTGGCAGCATAAAATAATAGGTGTTGCCATAATGAATAAGATGTATTTCTAAAAAAATCGACTTAAAAGATTTCTTAGAAATAAATTTTGATTTCATGATAGCGCTAGCCACACAATACAGAATTCTATTGCTATTAATTCTTAATTAAATTTGTTGTTGAGCTTATAAATTAAAACAAACACAGTTTATTGACACAGCAAGTTCCATTTAACCGATTTTCAAAACGGACTCTTATTTAGAATGAAATAACTTTAATAAGAGTAATTTGCTTGTAATCTAGTTCGATTTTTAACGCAACCAACCATATTATTTAAGACTTTGGATAAAGCATTAGAGCCTTCTTATCTAATGAACCGTCATGCAATCGCTAAAGCATTGTAAATTCACATCTAAACCACTTAACACCCGACTAACAAATATCTGCGGTATATATACAAAGTCACACTTAGCCAACCAAAAATAGTTGGTATGCTGCACGGCTCCATGCCTCCGCCCCAAGTCTCTCTGAGTGAGTTTATGGTCCAATCGGCCAACTACCACGACGACGCTACGCTACAACTGCAACAGCAATTCCAAATTAGGACTCGGATTTAACACTCGCGTTCATCTGATTGAAATCTCCAAAAGTTTACAATTACAACTCGTCGTATAGACCGAGCCATGATTACTAAGCTATATTTATACATAGCCGAACAGTGCGATTTCGGTGAGGCGCGGAACAGCGTGCTAAGATTAATTCAAATTTATGTCGACTCGCTGGCAGATTAATTAAAGAACATAAAAGTGTCGTTATAGAACATAATTATTAATTTAATCGCAATTAGATATCTCTTGGGAGAATTGGCAAAAAAAAAAAAACTTAAAAAAACTAACAGCGAAACATATTTGGAACAGGAACATTCGGTCAGACATTATTGTACTGGTGATTCATCAGACTATGCCAGCGAACTCAGAGCACACCTGAAAAGGTGCCTGGCCAGACACACATTTAACACGTTGAACACGGCCGGCCGTCTGTCCGCCCGGCCAATTCACTCAACTCCATTTCTGGGTCGATCACAGCCACCGCGCTCGCCGCGCACCGCCATTGCGGCACAGAATAGACCCTCTTGTAATACACACCCCACATTTGAATTCAGGATTCGTGGCACTGGCGCACGTAGCACGTGCTAAATTATTAAAAGCACTCGTAAACGTTCAGTCGAACCGAGGTTCGTAATTAATTTATCCCAACCTGAGACCGTTTAGCCGTTCGGTCGGTCACATACAAAACAAGGCTTCCTTTAACACTCACACACAAGAGTTGAGCCGCTCAAGGGGTATCTCTGGATCCATCCACAGATAGGAACTGACTATGTGTTGTTAGCAACAACGATGGCCACGATGACTGCTGATTACTATCATGTAATACATGGCCGTTGATTTAATCTTTCTTTTCAGAGGATGAAGCTTGCATATAGCAATTTGCTTTAAGAAAGTTGTGTAGATCCAAAAAAAATGCTCTGAAATACTTCCCGCACCAACCCCTATGCTATATTGACATCCCGCGATATTATTAATTATTGTTCCCACCTTAACCTGCTCGAAGTGTTATCTTTTCGAGAAGAATTCCATGAGGAGCAGGCGATAGCAAAGAAATAAATGTTTAAGCTTTGTAAAGAGCATGTTATTGACATGGCCGGACATGTATGGACTAAAGGGGCCTAAACAAATTTTTATTAATTATTTTAGTATCGAGTAGATAGACGTGTTCCTTCAAACTAAAGGGGCTGACTTATACAACCCGTTGCATGCATTGCGTCAACGTGTACAACTGACAGCTCAGTAGAATACCTGCGTAGCTGAATTGCTGAATTTTTATTTTTTGTATTGATTGCCAGTGCATAGAAATTTTCAGTTTTAGGTTGTTTGTAATTGTAGCGGTTTGCAAATATAAAATAAATTATAGAAACATATAAATTTACATGTGGATTTTTGTTAATTAAAACATGTAATTCCAATTCCAAACAAAGTTTTCATTGAATCACCATGATCCGTCACACCAGTCCAAATCAACGTTTCCTTTGCCGGAACATATTTGAGGGATTTGCTCGGACTTAAAGAAGTGACGATCTAACAGCTTTTATTCATTTGATACTGCCAGAGATTTGTATAAATGTACCTATATAATGGACGAGAATAGAGAAATGCAAAATTTTTATAAAAGTCCACGAAATATTTAATGCGCTCCGCGTGGCTTGAAACAATTCTGTGTGCCCACCGGCTGGTTACGAAACCTGGCCCTGCAGGTCGCGTAAGCAGTTCTTTTATAAATAAAGCTGTTATAAACTGGGATATCTGGAGTCAGTTCCAAATGCATATAATAGCCGCATAATCAAGGTATCGATATGTCTGCTGTGACTAGGAAAATAAGATAAAAAATGGCCAAGTTTCGAACTAATTCCAATAAAGCTAAATTTTGTTGGAAAGCAGGAGAGTTTTAATTTCTTAAGCATTTCTTAAAAAGTGTCCTTAATTTGTACCAGTTTTAAGAGGGGTGAAAGGGGCTAACATCATAATTCACGTTTGAAGTATATTACATCAATACAATTTAAAAACTTACAGAGCATGTCTTGTTTTTGGAAACCCCATGTGGTTTGATGATTTGATGCAATGGTCTGATCAACGGTTCAACCCTCAACCCTCCGTGTTTGCAGTGCTCCGCTGGTGTACCTCTTTTATACTAGGTGATTGATTCAAGTAAGTATTAATAAGAGCTAGGTGGATCACTTTATATGATGCGCACATTCAACAGCTTACGGAAAAGATCCTTCTTCAATACGTCTACTACTCCGTATAGTATTATTATTCATTGAATCACGTCTTTGATTAACTATTTCAAATGAGTCCCGGTCTTAAAACAAAAAGCCACAGTTGCTTGGCCTTCTGGAAGTCGTTTCGATCGCGGGACCTTTCTATCGCCTTTAGTTAGGTGGCTATTCAAGATTGTCTTTTCCGCCTTCTCCTGGCTTAATACTTAATCTTCTTTCGCTGATCTTGTTTAACGTTTTTTCGCATGCCCCTATCTTCTGCCGCCTTCCTCCGATGTTGATCAGTTGATGCCACTCAGTACCTAATTTCAAAAATTCTAAATGATTACATATTTTAAGTCCGGCCCTGTGTTGATCAGATTCGATTTCCTTGTTTCTCTAGGCGTAAAGTGTAGAGCTTAGAGCATATGAATTTTGAAGCAATCTGAAACTGAATCCGATTGAAGTTGGCATATGGCATTATATTAGTTGCAGCTCTATAGCATATTGCATATTTGCATACCAATTGTAGGCTTGGCCCGCCCTCCGCTGCTGCCGCTATACAAAGCTTAAAATTATTCTAATATTGGTACCTACCGAACGAACACTGCACTCTCTCGGGCGGTAAAATTCTACTATATGGCTGATGAATTATGGGCTTTTCGTGTAAATTTAGTCAAATGTGAGCTATTCAGAGGAGATTTTAAGGTGGCGATTTGAGTCCCGTATCGCTTTCTGGATTTCTTTATATAGCATGGCAAAGTGCAATAATAAAAATAAAATTAGTCTTTCCGTATTATTTTAATTCTTAAGCTTGAGCTTATAAGAGCTGTTGTTACGGAATGGACGCTATTATAGTTACATAGATTTAAGGCGGCTGGCGTTAAAGGTGTTGCTGTTGTGTACTTTTTGTTTGTGCATTTTGCGCAACAACACAACAAAATTAAGTCTCTCGATTGCAACTTATTTATTGAAATTGAAAATTAATTTTTTTTTTTCGGTTATTGATATTGTCCAAGATAAGATTTCAATGATTTAGTTTTCAGTGTGAAATTGTGGCATAAACGAAACAGGTATGGCCTTAAGGTTTAAGCTGTTTATATTTACTTGAACGGATCAAGTGAATGTTTTAATACTGCGGCTCCGACAGTGGAATAAAGAGATATTGCACGGACATGTGTTATCTACCAAAAGTGTTGTGCTTATGGTTGCCTTTCTAATGTAATGATTTTAAAACTAAGGTTTGGTCTTTGTATGTTTAAGAATTAATGATGCCAAACGTTAATATGATATTAATGTTGTCAGTTGGAAAATTCAATAATATTTAAGTTTGTGATCCTAGAAAATAATAAGGTTAAAATGAGGAAGTCGTCTGTCAGGTTTGTATGATTTTTTTCCTGTTGGTATACTCGTAGTTATTATTTTTTCTAAACCAAACCCTTTGAGGCTTATTAACGAACTTATCTTTGAAATAGGCAATAGCCAATAACAAAATGTAGTTAAGACTTAAATATTTCAGTAAAATGAACCATAATGGAATAGGAGCGCAGAAGACTCAACTCTTTGGGCCATTAAAGGAAAAAGAAAAGCGAGGTTAACTTAACATACCTTAAGCTCATTTTTGTAATTGTATATTTAAGAAAAGTAAAACTTTGTTTTTAGAAAAGTTGAATATTTATGAAATAACAATAGTGTCTGACAGCGCATTCGAATGATTTAATCGATTATAATCGATTCAGGCAACATCTCGAGATATCTCGATTCTTCACTTGAATCATTCGAATGATTTTCCATACCGATTCTGCCTTCCTCTGATAACTCGAGAACTGAGAAATGAGAACGCAAGACATGTAAGAAAAAGAGAAACACAAATAACCGAGACGTGGTGATCGAGAAGACATTGAGTGTTTGTGTATGTGTATTCAATCACTCGAGTCAACGCAGTGAGAGCTCGGAATCGGAAGCCGTCAGCTAGAAAATAAGGAGAAACAAATAATAATTGAGAACTCAGGAGGGAGGGACGCCACTCTCACTATTTATGTATGAGTAAATCACACAAGCATAACTGCTACTTCAAAGCACCAGTTTTCGCTGCATTCGCTCGAATGTTGAATACACGTACACAAACAATCAATTTCTCCTCGATTACGAGTTCTCAATTATGTGTGTTTCTCTTGCTTGTCATTCGTTCTCAGTTCTCGGCTTTCGAGTTCTCGAGCTCTTATTTATTTTGTACTGTTTCATATTTCGAATGATCATTCGATTATTATGATCACTCGAATACTAATATCTCGATTATTGAAATCATTCGATTATGCCCATCATTAGTGTCTGAGAGCGAGCATCTGAATTTTGTCATACGCTGAGACATGGATGGAGGAGGACATCAGACCCATAATTTATTTGGAAATTTTTTCCTTAGTAATCACATTGAAATGGTATGGTCAATATCTGTGTTTTGACAGATCTGGATCAAAATAAATGTCTTTTTTAACATCGAAAACCTCATACATACCTACTTAATCCATTCCAAGTACCTACGTAAACTGTAATTATCATGTAACTGAAACAATATAATGGACTCAGAAGTAGGTTGCATAATGTGGCGGAATGTTATAGGATTCTCCAATGGTGAAAAAATTAAATTTTTTTTGATCAGATCTGCCAAACACCAATTTGACAATTTTCGCCTTCCAATAGGGAAACGAATTGATTTTTTTTTCGAAAAAAAAACAATTAAGGAGATCTGGATTTTGCTGCAGATCTATCAGTTTGACAATATAAGGTCCACAGAGACAGAAACGAATCGTACTCCATTCGCCACGAAAAAAATCAAGTTTTAGGAAGAAATCTGTTTATCAAAGGAAAATCCAATTAATTAATGGCTTGGGTCCAGCGTTGTCGGGATGGCACGAGCACAATTTGCGCAAGCAAAATTCAATAATAGCAAACTTTTCTTATTTGCATTATAAGGATATCATACTAAAACTAATAATTTAATTTTGACGAAAGTTTTAAATTTCTCAAAAAATTCTACGAAAAATTTGGTTTTCCCGGTGTAGTTAGGATTAATTGATGGCACCCATATAAAAGTGTCAGTTCCTAGAAAAGAAATTTAGCACGTCTTTTACTGCAGAAAAGGCGGATATTCTATGTTCTATGTTCTAATTTTCAAATCATTTTTGGAGCTAACGTACAGTACGGAGCTACAGCCCACGATGCCTAAGTTTGGCGACACATTCAAAAATAAAGTCAACCCTGTAACGTCTTTACGAAAAAGGAGAACTTAACTTTTGGCTACTAGGAGATAGTGGTTACCCATTGCAGCCATTAGCCATTGTTTATGACCAGTAGCGGATCTAGGATTTGGCTGTGGGTGGGACTGGGGGCTGAAGTTTGAAACAAACACTTAAGGTGACTAAACACTTTTGTCATCAAATTTAATAACTCTTTTTAAATATTAAATAATGCCACTGAACCTAATGCCAAACCAAAACGATTTTGATAAATTTTTATATTATTATCAATTGTGCCCACTTTTATTTTGCATAACATAAAAAATTTTTCACTGAGTTATATCATTTTTATCCTTTACAAAATTCCTGCTTCCTGCAGTCCTTCATCAGGCTACATTTCATTTTTGCTGATAATTATTAATTTTACAGGATTCAGCTTTTGCTTAAGTTAAGGCTATGTAATCACTCAACAACCGTCGGTCGTCTTATGGCTTACCTCGTAGACTGAGTATTTTAACCGATATTCAGCTCCATAGATGACAAAAACCCCATTTTCGAACTTTTTGAGCAAAAATTGCAATGCTTGAAGTGGTGTTTTTCGTGATCTATTTAATTTACAGAGTTGCGGTTAGGCTCAAATAAAAGTAAATTGATGATGATTTTTGTAATAGATAAATATTTTAAAAGTTACATGCCAAAATCTTAAAAAAAGGCCGAAAATCTCGAGGTTTTTCGAGCACCACGCATAGTAGCAAAGCTTTTTCGGAGCTGAAAAATTGATTTGGGACTACTGGTATCTATCCTAACAACTTATCAAAAAATCATACCAGGGCTTTTTTTTTGCGACCTAACGCGAATTTTTTGTCTTTATCAACTGGCCTAAACGGAATCAACTGTCTCCCAAAACATTGACAGATGCAAAACTTTGTTTATTAAATAAAAAGCATATCTCCGACTGTTTCGAAATAATTAGACACTGTCTAACTACAGTTAAAAATCTAGTAAATACATTTCAGTCAAAAATTCTCAACCGCATACTTCTAATTCAAAAGTCTGTCTGAAAAAATCTAAATAATTACATATTTTGTATTCTCAGAAAATACTTTTTACTAACGTACTTTTATAAATACATATATCAATAAAACCTATCAAAATTGAACAGAAACTGATTCAAAGGTAATAAATCGCCTTTTATTTTCGGTTTACAATTTTGCACCATCTCTTTTACTTACTTACTTTATTTAAGATGGCGCTCACAGCCAAGGATGGACTCCAGCTCGGTCCCTAGCCAGCTGCCTCCAGTTACGCACTCCAAGTTGGTTGAGGTCGTTCTCCACTTGTGTGCGCCACCTAAGGAGGGGTCTTCCGCAGACCGTCAGGGGTAGATTCGAAGACTCGTCGGGCTGGTGCGTCGGTGTCCATACGCTTCACGTGTCCGAGCCATCTCAGCCGCTGTATTTTCAGCTTCTTGACCAGGTCGACGCCGCTGTAAAGCCCGTAAAGCTCGTTGTCAAATCTTCTCCTCCATACTCCATCGATACATACTGGACCGAAGATCACCCGAAGAATCTTCCTTTCAAAGCACCCAAGCAGATTCTCATACGTTTTGGACAGGGTCCATATGCCTCTGCCTCATATAGCAGGACCGGTATGATTAGGGTCTTATATAAGGTCTCCTTGGTTCTCTGAGAGAGGGCTTTATTACTCAAATGCCTTCTTAGCCCGAAGAAACAGCGATTGGCAAGAGCAATTCTTCGTTTGATCTCTACGCTGATGTCATTTTGCGATGTTATAGTGGAGCCCAGGTTGACAAAGTCTTTGAAGATTTCGAAGTTGTATCTATCCATCATCGTGACGTTTTGCCCGAGCCGATGATGTTGAGATTCCTTTCTCGATGATAGCATATACTTCGTCTGGTCCTCATTAACAGCCAAGCCCATTTTCGCCGCCTCCGATTCAATACCTGCAAACGCGCTGGTAACAGCTCGCTTCGTTCTCCCAATGATGTCAGTATCATCTGCATAACCAAGTAGTTGAACAGACTTTTGAAAAATTGTACCTCAGTTGTTGAGTTGCGAGTTGCGTACAATTGCGTCAAGAACGATGTGAAACAGGTTACATGATAACGCGTCACCTTGCCTCAAACCTTTCTCGACATCAAAGGGTTCGGTGGTGTTCTTGCCGACTTTGACGGAGCAGCGAGATTTCTCCATCGTCATCCTGCACAAGCTGACGAGTTTGGCAGGGATGCCGAGATGCGACATGGCTCTGTATAGCTCGTCTCTATCTACGCTATCATATTATGCGACTTTGAAATCGATAAAGAGGTGGTGTGTATCGATTTGAAACTCCTGGGTTTTTTCTCAAATCTGTCGGAGTGTGAACATTTGATCGACGGTTGATTTGCTGGGCCTAAAACCACACTGATAGGGGCCGATCAGATCGTTGACAAACGGTTTTAGAGATCACACCGCTGCCGACCCTAAAGTCCCCCTTGTGAAGCGATGCATCAGTATATACTCTCAAGCTGATTTCGCTGTCTGGCTAAAGGGTAGGTACTATTTTACTGTCCAGTTAAAGCAGGAATCACCATCAATGTAGTATTTCACAATGCATTGATCAAAGATAGAGTTCGATTTTTGGAAGATATAGAGTTGGAAAACTCCAATTCAAATCAGATTCTACAAAACAGGCGCACACAAAGCAGAATTGTTTGCCAAGCATTATAGCTGAAAAAGTAAATTATAAATTGTAAGAAAATAAATGTGTTTTTCACATGATCTACAAAAAAGGATTTATTTAATTTTTATGAAAACGGCTCAGAAGTTCATTAAGTTTGTTTCTTATTTCTAGTTGTATTTTGTTATTATCTTCCAACAATTCCACTTTCCTTTCATCCAGCTTAAGTTTCTTAATATCTATTTCTTTCAAGAAAGTTAAAACTTCATTTGTGGAATTTAGTAGAGTGCGTCGTTTTCTTCCGAATTCCTACCGGGGTGCTTCCTCGCTCGGCTGCGAAGTTTTTTCATCTACAGCTTGGCTTTGGCGACTTGTTGATTGCTCATATAGGTAGGCTTAGATAATAATGCTTTAAGCCTCAGCATCTGCTATTTATCGTATTTATTATTTTTTGTTGATGGAAAATGGATTGTTGGCGGCGAACGGGAAAGATGTCAAGGAAAATAATATTAAAGTTATGAATGTTTGTACATGCTTGTGCTGTATCTTAACAGTTACCTACCTAAGTAATGTTGGGATGGATATTCAAGTTCAAGTCAATGGAATTTGGTTTGTAGGTAGGCAAGGAAAGGGAAAATATTGAAGGTTTGAATGAAAGAACAACAATTTGATTGAGCTACCGCTCAAGACTCAAGACTCAAGTTTTATATAGGCCGGGGCTATTCCACGGTCATCAGGCTCCTTTAGTGGTGGTCTACGTATGTTCAATTTAATTTGAAAAACTTTTTTGCCTTCACTGGGGCTCAAACTATATACCAAGCGTCTCCGGGCCAAATGCAATACGCACTGCGCTAACGAAGGCCACGTGATCATGTCGATCCAGTGTAAGCTTTATTGTCTGTAAACTGAAAGAAAAATAAATATGGTCATATTTGTATGTGTATGTATGTTTATTGTGTATCGGTACAACTTACAACATCGAAACGTATGAAGAAAGAATAATAGAAGCTTAGCTACATTGTTGGGGTGGATTTTGTTTGCTTTTTTTAGTTGTTAATAGGTGTTGAAAATTAAGGAAAGGGAGGCGAAGTGAAAGCTTATCTGAGCGATCAAAATAATAATTTTTTAGAGAATGGTTGGATGCCAAACAAAAAAAAAATTAATTTTTATATATTATTTATAAGTGCGGGTCACAATACTGTTTTTCAAAATTCTGTATGATAAAATTCTATGTGGTCAAAATACTTTACGACCATAATTCTGTATGTCATTATACTGTAAACACTAAACTCTGTACGTCAAAATACTGTATGAACAAAATACTGACTTGGGAAATTCTGTTCTGTAAAATTCTGCTCGGCAAAATACTCTATTTTCAATACAGTTTTTCTTAAAGAAATTTCCTTAAAAAAAAACACATAATACTTTTGAGTATAGTGTTGTGTTCATTGACAATAAAGTCATAACTTTATACAACAAATCACACTTTTAGATAACAAAATGCATTTTACAAATATGTCAACATCAATATAAATTTAAATTTTTGCAACTCGTTTTAGGAATGCAACGTGGTTCAATTCAGAATGATTTTAATAACTCGTGAAATTTTTTGTTGTTAATAATAGGTTTTTTACTTCTTTTGAATGTGTTCCCAGTTCTTAACTTAGGTTTGCAATTTCAACTACCATGAATGTAGTTTTTTTGAAACCAGTCCACTTATTTTAAAATGTCGTCATCTTCAAACATACTACGTAGGGAGACTTCGTTAACCGGGATAAAAGCTAGAATCTTTATCATTCGCACTTGCAGTGCGAAGTTTTCATCCGTCCCACATTTTCGTACCAATTTAAAAAAAGGTCAGTCATAAGTTCTATAGTTTCAACTACATAAGTACAAGTTCGAACTTGACTTTAAATATCTTATTATTAAAATATGTTTAAAATTTAGCTGTGAAAAGGGAGTCAAAATATCCAAACCAACCTTTCTTTTTGTACTCCGCTCCATATTTCTTTGACGTAAGGCAAAAAGGTCTTAAGTCAGAAAGTGCAGTTTTTGGTAAAACCAAATTGAAGATTGTATAAAGTATAAAGTTTGTTTGAAAAAAAAAATGATGGTAAATAACCTCTGAAAATATGACCTATATAATAAGTTAATACATATTTCCAAATTCATTAGTATTTACCGTTTTAAGATGACTTAAGTCCTTAGTATCCTCTCATTTTGTATTATTTGTAAAAAGTTTGTTTCTTTGTAAGACTTAAGTCAGGAAATAAAACATTGTCATTCAGTTATAAAATAGGAAAATTGTTTAACTAATCAAAAGCATATAATATATAAAGTTAATAACAAAAAAAAAATAAATGATTATGTTGTTTCTGTTTCTCCTTCTTCATCTACCAAATCTGGATCATCATTTTTTGCGGTGTTAGAAGTTGGTAAATTTTTATAAAAGTCGTGAAACACAGGTGGAACCAAGCTTAAAAGAGAGCACAAATCCCTTTTTTTCTCCTCAGATATCGGGACTAAAGTTTTGTACTTAGCTTGGAGTGGATAATCTTTGACACGGTGTTAGAAGTTGGTAAATTTTTATAAAAGTCGTGAAACACAGGTGGAACCAAGCTTAAAAGAGAGCACAAATCCCTTTTTTTCTCCTCAGATATCGGGACTAAAGTTTTGTACTTAGCTTGGAGTGGATAATCTTTGACACGGTGTTAGAAGTTGGTAAATTTTTATAAAAGTCGTGAAACACAGGTGGAACCAAGCTTAAAAGAGAGCACAAATCCCTTTTTTTCTCCTCAGATATCGGGACTAAAGTTTTGTACTTAGCTTGGAGTGGATAATCTTTGACACATCTATTTTTTCCTCTCCTAAGGAAGCTTAAAACCTTGAACTCTTCGGAGGGGTTTAAATTGTTTTTTTATCTCACTAAGCCCTTCTGCTGGTATTGAAGCCATTGCACACTATGCCAAGAAAACTGCTCATTAATAGTATTTTTTTTTCTGCACACAAAAACTGTCTTCAACAAAGCGGCAAAATCAAAGAATTCTTCTTGCTGTATTTCATGTACCTGGAACTTCTTTTTTAGGCCTGTTGTTCGTACTAGCTGGTACCAATCGTGGGGGTGGTAAACAGGTGTTTTTGTTTTTTTTGTTTTGTTTTTCGCTCATGGAATGATCCACGTCACATTCCATGTGTGTATGACCCGGAACAAGGAACTTATGGTTTATGGTTAAATTGGGGAACTTAATTTGAGCCATTAAAAACATTGCCGCCACATGACTGTTTTTATTTTGTCCCCCGCATGTGTCTGAGTAAAATTTCACCTCAGAAACGCAATCAGGTAGCTTCTTCATATGAGTGTATAGGCAGGAAGCTATTTCATTTCCCCCTCTAGCAGCTAGAGCTTCATGCCACATGTAGTGCGTTAAATCTCCGATAGCATTATCGTGAACAGTAAGGTTATAGGTCCAAAGCTGCCTTTTATAAAATGCTACCGAAGATCCAACAAATGGCGTTGGCAAGCATTGCTGAAGATCGAAGCTGAAGCATTTCTTTTGTGAGCTGTCTTGTGCTGCTAGCTTATCAGATTTGTTGGCATCATAAGCTGCATTAGCCTGCTCCTGGTGGATTTGGAGATCGTTTTCTGCTTCCTGTTTTTCATCCTGATTAGCAGCAACTTGAACGCGCATGTGAAGGGTGTCGCACTTGTAGCAGGTGTCAACTTTTGGTTTTTTAAAGGCTAGTTTTAAGTTATGAAATTCCCTCTCATAAATTGAACGACCAACAAAATTCTCCCTTCCTTCTTTGTATAAGTCGTACATCATCCGCAAGTTTAAATACGAGGATAAAAAATTCTTCTCATTTGTACGTCTGGTGTAATGGCTTGCATAGCTTGTAAAAGATTTTATGTGAGCCAGGACTTCATTAAGCTCCTCTTCAGACTTTTTGTTTTTTGAAGATTTTTTACCTCTTTGGTCGTCCACTGTAATGCCGGATGTGTTAAGCATTTTATTTTTGATGGCGTTTGATATGAACCTTTCGTTTTCATCTAAAGTTCTGCTGAAGCAACCCTTGCACACAGAAACAGTAAATGATAAATCTTACTAATAACAGTACTAGTACAAGTATCATGGTCAAGTTTAATCAAAATCTCGAGTTTGATTTTTTTACGAAGGCAAGACTTGCCCTTTAGTACCTATATTCTCAAGTAAAATTAAAATATACCTATATAAGTATATCTACGCTATTCTCCTATTTGATTATTCCGTTCGATATAAAAGACTTAAGTTGACTTAAGTCCTTAGAAGAATCTTAAATGTTTCCGGGGCATCGGTCACAAAGACTTAAATACACTTAAGACGTTAATACCAAAGCAAATATGCATTTTTTTGACTTATTGCCTAAAGACTAAATAATTACGATGGGAAGCATTTGTGCTAGACTTAAGTCGATAATACCAAACGAAAGAGAAAAAAAAATTAAATTAAACCCCTTTAAAATCCCAAAATGCAATTTTTTGACTTAAGACCTTTTTGCCTAACGTCAAAGATTTTTTGGCCATATCTTAAAGTTTGTTTTGCTCATTGTCATTAGGCAAAATACCAGTGGAACAATTTCTCATTTGACTCTTCCGTGAATGGAAAAAAGCTGTCTCATTCATTACTGTTGGGACCACATCAGACGTCCCTTCCATTATCCAGCAATCGCTCTTATATAATAATTGCAAGGATGACTTTGTTGCAAAAATGAGGATCGGTTCATCGCCAACAGTCTTCTCCGACAAGAAAAACAATTTCCCTTCAAGAACGTACAAACTTAAAGGAATGTCCAATTCTTCTAAGATATCGTGTTCTTTAGCGGTTGGCGCAGATCTTCGTATTCTTTGAATTTTACATTTTTGTGCGCTCTTTGAAGGTACATAGATAGTCCCGGCTGAATGATTCTGTTTCAACAACCGATTTTTGAATTAAATGAATAAAATGTAAGTGTAGTTCATTCATGAAATTAAATTGTGTTTTCACAAACAAAAGACAGGAAGAAAAATTGAATAGAGAAATTAAGAAAGAGTAGGGGAGAGCGGGGTTAGAAGTAACAAGGCTAAAAGGTAACAGCTAAAAATGAAAGGGTTCCCTTGAATATTAAGAAACGCGTCAAGGAGAAAAATGTTCGTCTACTTCAAAGCTAACGTCAAGATAATACAGTTTTCTTCTACAATTTACCCCGGTCTATGTTACAATTTTCCCCGCATATGGGTTAAGACGTAACAACATGGTTTTTTGTCTAAATGTTATATTTTTACAAATTCTGATCGGTAGTTTTTTGGCTTTTTTGTTGGATTTCGTAGCTGAAATATTGCTTTTTCAATAGAAAAAGGTTTTGTCTAACTCATTTTCAAAATCTTAGGAACAGCATCAATTTTAGTAAAAAGTGTCATTTTTAGCCCCAATCTCCCCAAAACAAAAAATTCATTTATATATACCTATATACCCAATTAATTAGGCATGTACAGTAAAATGAGATCTCAGAGCCCCCAGCAATCTCAGTTATATGAACAGGATTCCTCAATAATAACATAACATTTCTCAGTTTTCCTGTCAAAACTCTGAGGAAAAAAAATTGGATTCGCGTGCTCACTTTTCGACGTGGAATTATCTCTGATATATCATTTTCCTGAGCATGTCCAGCCCATTGATATACAAATTGAAATTATGTACCAAAAAAGACGAGAGAACTAAAAAAATTATTTTAGAGAGAAAATGAAGTCAACGAAAAAGAAGAAAATAAATAATTGAAGAAATTTGTTTTTGCTTTAAAATAAATATCGCTTTAATTTAATTTTTATATGTACCTGTAATGACCAAATTGTTTTTAGAAAATTGCGTTCCAAAAAAAATCCCATTGCGGAAATAGAGTTTTGAGGTTTTTTTGTTGGGAAAATTGCTTTTTTTTAAGTTATTCACGTATAGGTAATGGGCGAACCGATTTTGTTATAATTTTGCAATCTAATGCTTCTGACCAGTTCAAATAATATTGCATGTAACAATAATTTTGAACATACATATGAATTTAAAAAAAAAACATTAAATTATTCTTGTTTAAAAAATAAATAAATTTGATGGCACAACAGCTCATGAAGAACTAGGGCCTAGTGATTTACAACTCTCAACCATTCCTGTCTACGTGTCTGCAGGAATGGAGGGGACCTACATTTTATTGCCGAAACCGAACGGCTAACGAGCGGCACTTTTCTGTGACATGAGATACTCTTGGAAGATTTGTCAATTCCTCGCAAGAGGCAGTAGCCGTTTTTTCTTTTAAATAAATAGGTGGCGAGGCTGGGGATCGAACCTTAGACCTCCGGCATGACAGTCCATCGCACTAACCATCACGCCATGGCTACTACTAAAAATTATTCTTGTTTGCACTTTTAAATTACAAAAATGTTTTCGTTATTGAATAATTATTTGATGTGGCTTTATTATAGTTTTTACTACATTCGGACATACCTTTTTATTAAGTCAGTATATGTAAGTAGGTACTGATGTAATTCAAATGACCGCGGATTCGCTGAGTAATTTGCACTCTTGACGTAAAATTTCCGATCGGCCGTCATGTTGGAATCATAAGTCAATTACATCCATATCATCCAATTGGTTATCATCAAACTGTAGCCTTCTGTAAATATGTCGCCGAATTTCTGAACTTCGTCTTACTTTTTTCAATATCATGCAAAACTCATCTTTCTATATTCCCTCAACTGAACGCCACCCCTGGGATTTAATGAGATAATCAAAACCTTATTTCTCAATTAACTGGTGCTAACAAAAGTCTATCCTATCCTTCTATTCCTTCTAACATTGCCTAATTTATAAGACCCTAGGTCTTACTGGCATATATATGTTTGTGTTGTTTTTTTTTTTTAAGACGTATATGACGTTATGGATTCGTGCAAAAAATCGAACTCGAGATAACTATCAAACTTGACAATACGATGATAGAGAACACGAAAAAAGTGGGTCCCGCAACTCCGTCTGTCTGTGTGTATTATGTATGTCTGTCTGTATGCCTTTCTGTACCTCGGACTACAGCCTAAACCACTAAAGCGATTTTCTTCAAACTTGGAGTATAAGATTTTTGGGTGATCCCTAGTGGAGAAATCGAGATTTCTTTTATATAAATAAAAATAAATTTGATGGCACAACAGCTCATGAAGAACTAGGGCCTAGTGACTAAAAACTCTCGACTATTCCTGTGTGCGTGTCTGCAGGAATAGAGGGGACCTAAACTGTAGGTCCCCTCTATTGCCGAATCCGAACGGCTAACGAGCGGCACTTTTCTGTGACAGGAGATACTCTTGGAGGATTTGTCAATTCCTCGCAAGAGGCAGTAGCCGTTTTTTTTTTCTTTTAAATAAATAGGTGGCGAGGCTGGGGATCAAACCTTAGACCTCGGCATGACAGTCCATCGAGATTTCTTTTATAGCTCAAAAAATAGCGGTACTTGCCATAGGACCATTTAAAAAAAAGTTATTTATCTCAAAAACAGCTCTAACGATTTTTTTTAAATTTTTGTGTGTACTAGTGGTGGCATGGTCTATATTTTGGTCCAAAACAAATTTAACAAAAGCCGTTATTAACGGTACCTGCCATAGAACGTTTTTTCTTTTTATTTTCTACTTCCTACTTTCTACTTTTTTTTCTTTTGAATAATCATTTTTTTGAAAACAGATTGAAGAATTTTTTTGAAATTATGGTAATAGCTGGATATTAATATATTCTTAAAAATAGCATATCAAATTTTTTTTCCAAAAAATTTCAAGAAATTTAATTTATAAAAAATTATTTTTTTAAGAAAACCGCCAACGACTACTTAATTTCTAATTAGTTACGCAAAAAAAATAATTGCTATGTTGGATTGCGATAAAATGGGATACCGTATTTTTTTATAAACCAACAAAGCAATTATTTTTTGTGTAACTAATTAGCAATTAAGTAGTTCTCAATATATATCCTATCCCGGATCATTTATATCTATTTTTGAGAAAGTTGACCTGCTAATAGTTAACGTCAGCTTAGCAGGACACCCATTTTCTCGCAAATCAACAGAGCTGTGAGCTGCTAAGTGTATGCACATAGATAAAAAAACTCTCGTTTTCAGCGAAAACAATGGGCCTTACCAATAATCAATCGCTAAACACGCGTTTAGATAAACACAACGTTAAACTTTAAAGATGAGTTAATTCTTGTGCTTACCAATAACCAAATTAAACACGCCTTTTACTAATTAGCGCTCTATTACTAAATCTACTACATTTATTGTCAGATAGACAGCTGTAGAAATGACATTTGTGTTTTTGTTATTGTGAAAGGTAAAAGATATATTTTGTTAGATCGATTTCTTTTACATAAATAAAAATGAGTACAGACGAGGATATAGTAGAAGATTTAAAAATTTTGCACGAAGTATCTTTAGCTCGCAGAACCAAAATGTATAAAAAGAGAATCGATCCCTTCTCTGAATACAACGACACAGTTTTTTTCCGCCACTTTAGGTAAGCCCTTTTTGTTGCAGTAATCGCGCTAAAATTTGATAATGACAGCACAAACAACGCGTTTACACTTAGTCACGAGGTTAAACATGAGTTTCTTCACTTTAAAATTTAAGGTGACTTTTTGTGTTAAGCTGACTATTAAATTGATTATTGGTATGGTTTTTAAGTTAGATTCCACTTAAATATTTAAGTCATCTCTAAATTTGGTTATTGGTAAGGCCCAATGAGTTCAGTAAATTTATTCTAATTGTCATCAAAATCTTCTTTATTTACAAAGAGAAAACCTTACAATAATAATAATTATTAGATGTTTATTTTTACTTCAGTCCCATTCTATTTACGCACGATCTGCAAAATTATAAATAAATTAACACTACACGCGAGGACAATGTATCTAGGTTTATGAGCCGTAACAAGTAGTGATGAGTCTTGCGTCCGTGTTTGGTCTTCTATAACCCTACTCATTTATACATATTTCTTAAAAGTATATATTTCTATGTTTGAAAACAACAATTTACCCACCCTTTTTTTGGCTTCATTATTAAAAAAATACCCCCATAAAAAAAAAGAAAAACTATAATAACAAAAATATGAAGCGTTAAATAAAACAAAACCATGAATCAATTTAACAAGTCACGTGGCGGTAGTAACTCTTCGTTTCACTATTTTAAATATTATAAATTAGGCATATAAAAGAGGAAGTCCATAAAAACCCCAGAATTTTGAAGTACCTCTACCTATATACAATACATACATATGTACACATTAATTGAAACTATGTATATATTGGGTTTTCCACACAAAAATCATATAAGCCATCAGAACAAACCCTTAAAGACACAATGCCGCCACGCTCGAGCCACTTGAACAAGCAGCAGATGCAACCAGCATCCTTGGATCCTAAATCATATTGCACCCAACAAAAATTGACTTGAAATATTCAATCAGACGATCGGAGCTATTTTTAGACTAATTTTCAAAATAAATCTTCCGTGGAATATACTTAACTACTATAAAGGGAGTGTCAGTGTTGTTCTCGGTCTCGGTGGTGCATGCCATTGCCAGGGAGTTGAGACCTAAGAGCCATCATGTCGTATTAATCATCGAAAGTGTGAAATTTTACAAAAAAAAAATTAAATAAGTGTATTTTATCCTAAGGTGCACTTTACACGGCCGATTTGAAATTTTTATTCTACACAGCTGCCGAGCTACACCGCCATTTACGTCAGGAATTTGAACCGATTTGGGGACAAGCGCTCCATCAGAGATTTTATGAGTTGAATTTTTGGTGGGGGGATTTTTGAACATATCCCTCGGCAGCTAATTAAATGCACTCGATCGGTCTATCCGTCTATGTGATGGGGGTAATAATCATGTCTAATGCAGCGATACAATCAACGAAATGATGCACAGCATCAATCCTACACAATACTCTGTTCGATTATTACACATGACATGCGTGCTTAGCACGTTCTAAGATGATGTTGCCAGGTTTATTCATTTAGTTCTACTCGGTGGATGTTTTGTTTTGGAGAATAAAATTATTTTAAATCTAATTTGAATAACTGTCTTAAATTGCACCCGAGTTTTTTGAAAAATCTAATACAACAAAATCTTTTTGACCTCCTTGGAAAAAAATGCCTTGAACGGCGCCTGATTTAGAAACTCATTTATGTAAGTATTTATTAACCTTAGTTGAAATTGAGAGCTTTTTCATAAACTGAGTTTTTGGTATCTCATTAAACAGTCAATTGGGGATTTGATGTTTTTATTTATTTAACCTTACATATGTAAGTGGTAGACTTGTTTAGCAGCTGATTTTTTTTGGGATATGAGCTTTGGTCGTAGTAGCCCGTGGCGTAGTGGTTAGTGCGTTGGACTTTCATGCCAGAGGGTTGGGTTCAATACCAGCCGTTTCCACCTTAAGTTTTTTTCTGGGCTACTGCCTCTTGCGAGGAAGTGACAAATCCTCCAAGAGTATCTCTTATCATAGAAAAGTGCCGCTCACCTTAGCCGTTCAGATTAGGCAATAAACTGTAGGTCCCCTCCATTCCTGCAGACACACTCAAAGGAATGGTTGAGAGTTATAAGTCACTAGGCCCTGGTTCTTCATGTGCCGTTGTGCCACCAAATTTATTTATTTATAACCTTTGGTCTATATCTAAATCGACATTTTGACTTTCTTGGAATAAGTATATTAAATGGCACCCTAGTAGGAAGCAGATAAATTTATTTTTTAATTTAAGCCGTTTTTTTAAATCTGAGTTTTTGGTAAACATCTAATTTAACAAAGTCATTTTAAACTTCTTTAAATTAATCTCTTAAATGGCGCCCGAGTATGAATTAGATATTCTTTTTTTTAATTATTGAGCCTTAAATAGATGGTATTTTTTTTTTTTTTTTGGAATATGAGTTTTTGGTCAATATTTAACTCAACATAGTTATCTTAACTTCTTTAAAATAATTGTCTTGAATGGCGCCCTGGTAGGTAGAGCACTGATGAATTTATTTTTTTAACTTCAGCTAAAGGATTTTAACTATTAATTTAAAAAAAAGTTATTTTAATCATATTGGAATAAATATCTAAAATGGCGCCCGAGTAGGGATCAGATGTATTTCTTGTTTAACCTCAGCTTGAGTTTGCTTGGAATTCGATTTTATTTTAATATGTACATATCTTATTTATGATGACAGATTCGTATTCAACCCTTCGTTCCTCCGTAGCTTGAAATCGTCTAAAATGTCGCCTAAATAAGGACTTGAAAACTTAAAATCTTTCGGAATTGTGTAAGAAAACAGGAAAACAACAAGAAGATATAATAACTTTTGCTGTTGTTATTATGGACTGTGTAGAACAAAAATGGTACGAAGTTAGTCTTGATGCAGTTTTGCACATTATAAATAAAAAAAAAGGATTTATTCTTTGTAAGTACCTACCCTACATGTTACTGTAAAAAGTGGAAATAATGAAATTCTAGAATTCACCAGTAAATCCTAGAGCATCCAGCATTACGGCGCGGCGTATAAAAAGTGAGATATGTATGGGAAAGCATGCTGCCTCCCTGCAACCCCCTGCTTGGCACCCTATAAGATTTGGGATAGGTGCAAGGTTGGGTGTATATGCAAAGTTTCTTTTGCATTTAAATAATCTGGATTGAAAAAAAGTTTCAATGTATCCTATGTAGAAACAGTGAGGTAGGATTTACCGGCCAATTCTAGAATTTCATTATTTCGGCTTGTTACGGTAATATACATAATAAATTTGAATTTTTTAATATTTTAAGATTTTTGTAGTTTTTATAAATTTTGACAGAAATCCTGAAACAACGACGAATAAAAATAAATTAATAGAAAAACCTTCCATTATATACTTTCACTGTTTACTCCCACATTCAAAAATCTTACATCCTGGCAATACTGCCAGAGCGCAGGTAATCATACCCCTTTACGTTTTATGTTTTTATGCCCCATGTCGGTTGACTGAATTCCGTCAACAGTAACAGGCAATTCAGCTGGGAATATCCTTGGCTAACACAATTGCGTGTGTGTTGTTATTGTTATTTACGAGCGGGTTTATCGCTTCCGAAGATATACTTGACTCGCGTCTATAGCAAGTTATTTTGGCGTTGGCATCAGCAGCCATACCACACCGGCAAAAACATGTTGTTCTCTTGTACTTCCACAGATAGAGCAAAAGATTCCCCAAGAATTGAAGTTAAATGGAGATACATGATGTAACGCAATTTAGGAAAAATACACTTTGTAACAAGGTGGCATACGTTATGGATTAAATTGTCTCACTGATGACAATGTAAAGGGTGCACGTTTAGAAGAGAAAAAACAAGTCATTCGTCTAGTGCACTTTCGGGTATGTGATATTTTTGGGTTATTGTTTCAATTTATACAGGGAAATGCTATGGAAACAAGAAATTAGACATGACACATACATGGCAATTTCAACTTGAACTTGGATACAAAATTGAACAAATAATATGGAGGCTGGGGTAAAAACAAACTCACATTTGGCAGAAACACAAAACAACAATCGACAGGGGATTTGTTTGATAACATACGGTCAGCATTAAAGCTGCAAAGCATTTGAAGGTACTGAGTTTTTGAATAAAACAAAAACTTACATTAGTTTGCTGCATCGCGGGAGCCATCAACCGGATAATCAGACTTCATTCGTTGTGATTGATTTGGGCATATAATATATAATATATAATATATAATATATAATATATAATATATAATATATAATATATAATATATAATATATAATATATAATATATAATATATAATATATAATATATAATATATAATATATAATATATAATATATAATTTCTTGGTGAAAAATTGTTAGCTGCAGCTAACTTAAACTAAGATGTGTAGGTATAGCATGAAAACTTTTCTAGGTATAATAAAAATGAAGTCAATTGATATGTGTTTATTTTATACGACCAATTATTTTTTATATGTTATTAAATATTTTAAATCAGGCTTTTGTGGTCAATTTTACTTAAAATGTAAATAAAACAAGTTTACTTCATCTTTTACCAAACGTTTCGTCGTTATTCACAATTTCTTCAGGTTTTTTTTTTCAGATTTTTTATTTTTATTTTGTTTACATTTGTAAATATAGAATGAATCTATTTTTTATATAAAAAAGGAACTGGCACTATTTAAATAATTGAATTTAACGTTAAAATAAATATACAAAAAAAAAATAAATAAACAAAAATAGAAACAACAAATTTAAAAGACAAACAAAAGTTATCACAGTGTAGGCAGGTACTTATTTTATTACTAGAGCGTAGCTTTTTTATATAATAAAATAAAAATAAAATAGATTCTTTCTATATTTAAAAATGTAAACTAAACTAATGGTTAGTGCGTGCGATGGACTGTCATGCCAGAGGTCTGGGTTCAATACCAGCCGCTTCCACCTTAAGTTTTTTCCGGGCTACTGCCTCTTGAGAGGAAGTGACAAATCCTCCAAGAGTATCTCTTGTCATAGAAAAGTGCCGCTTACCAGCCGTTCGGAAGCGGCAATAATCTGTAGGTCCCATCCATTCCTGCAGACACGCACACAGCAATGGTTGAGAGTTGTAAGTCACAAGGCACTGGTTCTTCATGAGCCGTTGTGCCACCAAATTTATTTATTTTACTTTATTTTAGAGATCTTAAGTTTACTTTAATGAAAAAGAATGCAAAAAAAAAGGAAAACCGAAGTTATTACAGAAGATCATTTAATTCAAAAAGAAGAAAATCATTAGAACAATTAATTTTTTATGCGTCCCAATTGATGTATTTTCTGCTGCTACATAATGTGAACTATAAAGGCGAAAAAAAAAAATTAAATTATTTTGAGTGATGAAGTCGAGTTATTTAGAAAACGTGTCCAGTGGAAGATTTAAAAGTTTAAACTAACTTTATTTCTGAATGGAATACAATAGAGGGCGTCCGTCGTTGAAAGCGCAATAGTGCTGCGGATTTTTTCGTAGCCAACGCGTTTTTGCTGTCGGCGAGGTTAACATTTCGAATTTTTTTGTCAAGCCGTAGATTTAATCGGATCGGAACATTGAACATAATTCAGTCTTGGGTAGCAAAGTTTAGATTAGAGCTAAAGGATCAACATTAAATATGTCAACGACAGCCACGGATGAAAATGAAAATTTCTGTGACTAATAGTCGTGCCGGTTATCACTTCGTACACGTTCAACGATATTTCGAGATGATAAATAACTTTTTCGGACTTGAACTTCCGAACAGTAAATAACTTCAACAAAAAACCAAGGTTCCAGCTGGATGAGGTTGCAGCTCAGATCATACTCGTATTGCTATTATGGTTCCATTAATGCCGTTCTGTAGAATCATTCTTGAATCATATCCTTTTAGATTTATTTCTTCATCTTCCTACATATCTAAGTAGATAATACAATTCTATTTGGCCACTACCGATATTGTATCTCCATCTAGTCTGATTTTTTGCCAACTATCCACAGATTCGCATTACAAGTCCATTAAGGATCCTCACTACTTTGCCACGTTAACTTAGTGCAAAAATTCTCTCATATGTTCTGAACATAGATAAATGAGGAAATAAAAATAACTTTGTCTATGTCCTTCCGTCAACTATGTAATCTTGCTTATCTTAAAGAGATTTAGTATATTTAAACAGCAGCAACATACACACGATGACTTCTTTTATTATCGACCTTAATTTCAAGCCATCATCTGTTATGATATGGGCCTTAGCATTCAAAATGTTAGTTACGCCCAAATCTTATCTTCATCTCCATATCCTTTGACCGCGCGTGGTATGCCCTGGTACAATTAAAAAATCATTAGATCGAGCTAAACACAATGAGGGCCCCCACGCGTGCAGTACTTAATGAGATTTATCGCGTAGTGTTCGGCACACAGCTTATGGTAGTTGAACGCTTGTCGACGCGATGTTTCATTGTTGTTGCCATTGTGATGTGTTTCGGGGCAATTAAAGCCCACATTGGGGCACGTTTAATTGAGGCATTGCACCATCCACCACCAAATGTTCCATCCTCCATCATCAGCATCACACAAAAAAGGAGGAAATTTAAAGCATCACTGTTAGATGCATAGATACTTGTTGTAGAGGACTGCACCACCTTTCCGCCCGCCCGCCCGCCCGATTGCGTTTTCAGATGAATGCATGAGATGAAAGCGCATAGATCAGGTTACACTAACTACCCGATGAGGCTGGGTCTGTGGTGGTGTACTGGTGTCTCCAGTGAGATGCGGACAGCATCTAAGGTTCGTTAATGGCCAGATAAATGCAATAAATAAAACGCCTTGCAGATTATTATTAATAATAAATAGCTGTGCACGCGCGCGCTCGCGCGACCGACCAAATCCTAAGCCTAGCTTCTAGATGACGAGCCCGTCGACGTCCCCATGGCACGCATAAACAAATAAGATTTGTGTTTAGCTGCGGTTTAGTATCTTATAGATTCCTTTTTTTTGTTGCTCCGACTGGCAAATCGCCATCTCATCAAGGTACTACTTTAACTTTAGATGAAAACAAAAAACACATATACACACACACCTAAGGAGAGGATTTTTCGTTTGATGTACCGAGACCGCCCAAGTTATATGGCGCTGCTTTGAGATCGAAGGGGGTTTTTGGGGAATCGCACCATGGCATGCAATAAACCGCTATAACGCTGCCCAGCTTACCAGCATCATATCATCGACTGCTTCGTCTCTATGATGTCAATGATCGTTTTGTCTATAAAAAAGTTTGGGAGTGTCTGGAAGTTTTGAAGTTTATGAGATGAAGGAAGCAAATTATCCTGCAAATGACAGGCGATTTTGATCAGAAAAGTGATTTGTGTTCATAGTTGACCGAGTTAGCAGTTTGGTCATTGCGTAGGAGGTTTAGGTAAGTGAAGTGTGCAATATGCCGGTATGGAATTTCAAATAGGTACATACAGTTTAAGACTGTGAGCGATTTTTTGTGACGAAAACCAAGGTTGGGCAATTATTGGATTTAAAGTTTGATTTGTAAAAATTACCTATCAAGAAAAAATTACTTGCAGTTGGTCGTTGAGGGTAATCTATATTTTCGATCCGTAACAGAGGTTGGAAATTCGTACTATATTTTGTTTTTGTCAAATGGGCGACCATCGAAAATTTTCTAGCTTCTAGACAATTCTAAAGCCATTTTATTCCAAGTTTCGAAACGACTCACCCGACAGTCGTTTTCAAAATACTGTTTTCAAAATTTAAATTTAGGTAATTTTTCTTTTTAATTTGAAAAAAAAAAATTGGGTATCAGTCCAGTAATCTTGTCGTCTATAGGGGTCGACCTTGCGTTAGATCCGATAGTTCTGATTTTTGCTGAGTTGCTAATGATATTGGCCTCATAAAAAACACAAGTTTTTGAGCTCGAGTGACGAATAAAACATGATCAAATTTAACATGATCAGATTTTAACACTAAAGGACTAGTTTCTCGACCATAACTTTGCTGTACGATTTTTAAGTAACTAAATTTTCCTTAATTTGAGCCCAGAGCGTTCAATGTAGAACCAACAGATTCTAAAATATAGCTATTCAGAAATTAATTATTATAAATGTATAAGTGCAATATAGGTAATAACAAAAATATGGTGATTGGCACAAGACGCATAAAAATGCTACAACATTTAAGTTGGGTCAAAAAAAGAAAAAAATTGTATGTGAGAGGTGGTCTACATCCCCTGTATATTCGGGAGAGGAAATTTTCCTAAAAATTGAAAATGAACCTTTAAAATCAACCACATTATCTGAAAGAAGTTCATATACCTTTTCTTAAAGCCAAAACACCATTCATGAAATTTCTTTTATCATATGACAAGATTTATTCTTGAGGGGTTGCCATTTCCCAGCAAAGACCGATTCCCTGAAAAGGAAAAAAAATTTGAAAAATTAACAGCCTTAGCTCTTTACCTAATCTCGAACTATTAAGACACTGTATGACTAGTCAAAAATCTAATGAATATATGCCTGTTAATGTTTCAAAATCGACTAGGTAGATTTTTATTAAACCAGGTGTTTTATTTTTAAATTATCTAGAAGATTTGAAATTAAATTATGGGTTGGGGTAAAGCGTAATAAACAGAATTTTATTTTACTTAATATTAATTGTCAGTATTTGTAGAACTAGAATTTTGAAAAACTGAATTTTGTTGAATCGAAAAACAACAGAATTTTTGCAAGGGAAGGCATGGAATTTTGAAAAGCAGCATTTTGGAAGCAGAATTTCGGCCTGCTGCGATCCCAAAAATTATTTTTAACGCTTAAATTAACGGTTTTCTATAAAATTCAATCAAAGTTTTCTGACTATGGGATCTCAGCACCCCATCTATGGAATTTTCGTAAAAAAGTATGCAATCTAAAAGGTCTGTAATTACGGTCATAAAATTTTTAACACAGGGTCGAAGTTTTTGAAGGTCACCACTCACCCGTGACAGGTCATTTATGGAATATTCGCTAAATATACTATTTAAAAGGGCCACTGGATATAGTGATCATGTAATTTCAGTAATTGGTTAGGCATAGGTTTTTTTTAAATTAATTTTTTATGTTTTTTTCAAGGTTATAGTACAAGGTTTTTAGCACCACATTAAAGAAATTTAAGGAAAACAAGTACCTATGTAATTTAAAAGGTCAGTAAAAGAACGTAAAAGGTGTCAGATAGTTCCATAGTAATTGGTCAGGCATAGATTTTTTTTTTTATAAATTTTTAAAGTTTTGTAAAGGTCATTTCAAGGTCGTATGGATTTTAAGCACCACATTTATGGGATATTCGAAAAAAGTAAATACATGTATACCATCTGAAAAGTTACCTAATCTTTATAAAAGGGCAGGTAGTTTCAGAACGCTCAGTTGTAGATTTCTCGTTATGAATTTAAAACAAAAATGTAAGGTTATTGATCTTTACCTTTGCAATTTTGTTTATAAAAATCTTTAAAAAAAATCTATGATGACCTTTTATGAAGATTAGGTAACCTTTCAGATGTTATACATGTACTTGTTTCGAATATCCCATAAAAGTGGTGCTAAAAATCCATACGACCTTGAAATAACATTGAAAAAAACTTTTTGTTGTAAATTCCACAAATTAGGTGCTACAAATCGATTTTACCTTAAAAAAAAAATAAATTTTTAAAATTCGTAAACAAATCTCTATGGCAGACCAAATTCTGAAACCAACTGAACTTTTATAAGGATTAGGTAACCTTTGAGATGGCATATAGTTTTTTCGAATATCCCATAAATGAGGTACCAAAAATCGCTGATGACCCTGAAAAACTTTAACCTTGGATTAAAAATTTTCTGAAAATAGCTGACCTTTTAGATGGCATACTCTTTTTTTGCGAAAATTTCATATATGAGATGCTAAGATCCCACTGCCAAGTTTTTTTTTGTGAGCTAGTATTAGTACATACAATCTATCAACTAACAATCACACATTTTACACGAAGTAGGGTAGAGTCGCCGGTGGCCGGCCCTTAAGGAATTTTTCATAGAATATATCACATAAAATCTACAATTCTCAATCTTTTCGATTGATTTTGAAAGCAAAATGTTCTCTTAATTGATCTAAATTCATAAAAATTAATATTATTTGGTTAAAATTAATGTTTTATTAAGTTTTAATGAAAAAGTCAATTTTTACCAGTGGGCGGCCCCTTGTATCTTAAACCCGGCCACCTCAGCTCCTGATTTTGGCCACCCAAATCCAGAGAAGAATTGCTTATTTTACCTACTGTCATGGCCGAAGTTAGGACACACTTTTCCAGTGTTCGGCCCCCTAGTTTCCTCTTGCAAAAAGGCGGCCGAGAATAGGATTTTAATGATTTTAAACGACAGTTTTACTCTAATGTTATTTTAATGGCTCAGTTAGTAGAGTGGCTCAAGTAGAGTTTTCTATCTTCGGCCGGGCAGCCGCTAATAGGAAACACGAAGAATTTTGGTTTCCTTTTTCCGGCCCCCTAAAAACAACTACAATTACAAGATTATTTCACTTTTTTAGGCAAATTTAGTTAAAATATAATGTTTTTCACTATTACAACCGCATATAAAAACATTTACCCAAAAACTGTCCTTGAAAAGCACTAATTCCTGCGACAATGTTCACTGTTGTCAACCAACAGTAAAACAGTGGAAAAAAATTCCGACGGGGTTGGCCAGTTAATGCTTTATAACTCGTAGAATACTGGGCAAATTTAACCAAACTTTTGACAGATCATGAAGCATAAATGAAAGATCTTATTGAGACTATAAACATAAAGGTAGGGCTATAGGTTCACTAAATACAATGGTTTTCTTGGTTGGTGGCCGGCCACTGGAGGGGGCCGGCGATAGTCGACTATACCCATAGAAATAATTTTCAGTTTTTTTTTTGTTAAGAAGCCACGGGATCGGGGAAAATGTTTTCAGTTAAACAAAGAGAATAATCATATTTGCTTTATCTCGATTATACCATTTTTAACAGAAAAATATAGCTTTTTAATAGCAGCTAGGTATACTAAAATGTTTTTGAAAAAATTATTCCAGAAGTGAATATAAGTGCATGTATACAATCGACACCTCTTTGTTACCGTGCTATGTCTACGTCAATTTTACTTAATGAATTTTTAATTGTATGATCCATGTCGAAAGGATATGGAAATCGAGATAAAAGTCTATTAGATTGTGGGTGTATAGACAGTTTCAAGACCCATATCAACACAGATGATGTTCTGAGTTAGCCTATCGTTATAAAATTATAGGTTCCGCCAAAGTCTTGCAACGACTTCGAGTAAACACACGCGTCATACCGTTTTATTACCATCTATCTCAGTTTCTTCCTTAAACAAAAAAAGGACTCTCAAAAAAAGCATCGCGATGTGTTATCCACTTCATAAACTCACAGATCGTATAAAATGCAGCTACTGCTTGATAGGATTCCTTTCGATTTCTCTAATATACCTACCTGTCTTCATTAAATCAATCGGAGACGCCGAAAAGGATGCATCATAAGAAGTCCTGCTGAGTCTGACTTCACGTTGGCCATCAGGTGTCGGAATGGTAAATTAAAGGTTCACCTTAACCTGTCAGCACAACGGTATTCGTACTTCGTATGTATGCAGCCAAGAAGATAAAGTGAATTAGGATATAAAATTGAGTTGATTGTATCTTGGACTGTATCATTATCCTGTTGGCTCATTAATAGAATAACAATGACCATCACCACACCATCACTTATGCCATATGGTCAAGTGAAATACAGCAAGAAGTCTTGCACCAACCAAAACGATAATGTTGTTCCTGAAGATCCCGATTTGATAAGCCTTGATGAGGATTTTTTGTTGGACGGCAGCAGGCATGGCACCGTGCGCTACACACGCGAGTCCTTTTTTTTTAATTCGTTAACTGAAAGGGAAAGGTCCTTACAATTATTTTTTTCAAAGTGATTGTGTTATATGTTGTTTTTATTTTTCTAGTTTTCTCGGCTTAGAATGGTGCTAGAAAACAACAGTTGTTCTAGCACTAAGATGAGTTCATTATTGACTATGCATGCTGGTCAGTACAGAAACTTGACTCTGGTGTGGCAGACAAAACAACAGAAAACATGGTAATTATCCTATTAACATGGTGCATTCCAGAAAATAGTTTTTTCATTTTTTTTTTTCGAAGAATACGTAAGGGTTAAGGCTGAATTTTCCTAATTAAATAATTTTCGAAACAAATACATTCATATGAAGATAGAGGGATGAAAGGGTTAATATTTGCTGGTCATGGGCAATTTGACAGTTAAAAGTCAACAAGGGCTTGGCAACAGTAATACATGAGTGTGGTGCCGTATGTTAGTTTTGTTGCTGATTAAAATTGAGTGATTGTAATCGAATTATGCTATGAGGGAATGATGCACCAAAGGGTTAATTTCTTCGATGAATTATGTTATTGATAGAAATACAAAATTTTGTTAGCATCGAATATTCCATATTCTTAACTTTTTATCACTCATAGATTTATTTAAAGTTAAATCAAAAAGCTGTTTTTCAGCAGAGAATGAATGGGCGGGCGTCAACCTAGCAAATTCGAAAGATAAAGCTTAAATTATCTTTTCAGTATCTGTTTAACTTTGAGAATAACAAAAAAAATCGTTAGAAATTCCATCAGGCCATGGCCTTACAGTTTTTCAACGTTGAGTTTTAGAGGTAAGAGTCCCGTTACTTTATGATACTCACCAACTTAAAGGGCACTCGACCCGTCAGTGGTCCCACCCTAAGACACGTAGACCTTCCATAATTCTCGATGCTGGATCCCGGGAAGCTGCTTCCAGTTCCAGTTATCCAAGCCAAGCGCACTTAAGGTATCCGTGATGGCTCGGTCTTTAAACCCGAGATTCTGTATTTCTTATGGCCATGAGAGCTCTATTTTCTGAAGCACTGCTCTCTATTCGCTCGTTGTGGCCGAGCCATGTTGACATGTTTTAGCTTTTTGTTTGTGGGCTACATCTGTAAGTTTTTCGCATATAACTTTTGAACGGTGTTTGTTTATTAGGTATTATATGTTTCCTAACATTGATCTTTTTAAAGACATAGGCGCAAAATTTTAGACGATATTATGAAGTTAAAGATGAAACAGGCTTTTCCAAATTTTAAACGAGTTAGCATCGTATTATCTTTTTAACATTTTACTAAAGTTTAAATCGCCAAATGCCCATTTTATCTTTTTAGTATCAAACTAAATCCAAGTGTCACTTTGGCAGCTACGATTGCAAAAATGGGTTGAACTGTCACTGTTTTAGGCGTGTTCAGCTAGAAAAATAGGTTAAGTATGATACTAGTTAGAAAATGTTTAAAACTAAGAATATTTTAGTAAAGAGTTAGAAAATTGTTAAGTAGTAGGTACCATGCTTATACCTTAACATCAGGCTGTTTAAAATTTTGCGCCATAATTATTAAAAAAAAAAAAAACTTGGCCGAAAGTCATAAATACTGATTTTGCGCTTATTCTTAAATATCTAAGTTTGTTTTTAATATCTTCTGCTCATTTTGTAGAAAATGATATAAGGTTCGTTCGCGTACTTCCCAAATCTACGAATTTTTACGAATTTCTGCAAGTTTTACTCAAATTGTGTTCGCGTACGCAAAAAATGTGTAGTTTTTCGTAGAAGAGAGCGCTCCAAAGAGAGAGTAAATTATTTCCCCTTTCTGATCATTTTCCAGCCCAAAGAAATTCTTCGGGCAAAAATATGAGTTCCGTCAAAAGTCACTTTGACATTTGCCAGAACATCTCTAAATAACCTAGTACACTCTGTGGTATCTGCCAACTGGTATTTTAATCGTGTTCGTTGCTCAATATTTGATAGACTGTGAATTTTATGGCAGAAAGTACACGAACGAAGCTATTTTCTATAAAAATTGTTCTGACAGTTTTTTTCCAAAAAATATTGCTACCTCGAAAAGCCAAAGTGTAAAGTGTAAATGGTAAATTATATCCATTTTTTGTTTTTATTTTTCTTTGCTTCTATCAAAACTTACAAAATGAAACAAGAATGATAAAAAAACTAGTTTGGGGCTAAACTATTAAGGTAATGTTAGTGTGTTTTTGATGGCCCTAAGCCCTTAAAGGAATTAAAAAAATAACGAGTTCGGAGCTGCTAAACTTTCATGAAGTGTTATTTTTCTCTAGCTCCAAAAGAATTAGACGGAACAAATGAATTTGGAGCTAAGCTATATACAATGATGTATAGTAAAAAATAAAAGGTTGCTTTTTCAGCTGGATCTTCTCACAACTCGCCTAAAGTGCTTGGCTAAATTTTGACTTGGCGAATCTGTATGGTAGCTAAAATAAATTGCGTTCGCTGACTATTCTTTAGCCTTCACTTTGTTATCTATAGACTTTATAGTAAGAATACATCAAAAATAACATTAAGTAGGTACTAAAAAAAAAAACATTTTAACTGTTATTTTTAACGTTAATAAAATGTACCTAAATCATTTTTTGTGTGCTTTTATGGTAGTGCAGAGTGGGGCTAAAAGTAATACTTTTTACCTTAATTGATTTTCTGCACAAGATTTTGGAAATAAATCTGCCAAGTCAAACCATCCAGAAAAAAAGTTACCTAAAAACCTCGCAATTTTGAGACTATCACCGAAATTTTTCTTTTTGATGTCCTATTCATTACGTAAACTGATTTTACAATTGGTACAAGGTGCGCCAAAGCTAGAGCGAGTAGGTTGGGTTAAGAAAAGAAAGAAATTGTATAGGAAGGGGGTCTGCCCCCCCCCCCCAGTTTTGGATTGGGGGTCATTAGTCATTTGCTACAGTTGGCGTGCGTTAGATAAAATAAGAATGAAAAAATTAATCAGTATACTTAAGTGGTTTAATTTATTTTGTAACATGTTTTTTTAGAAAATAAGTAAAAAAAAGTATTAAATTTCAGGACAAAAATATTCAGTATTTAATAATGATTGTCCCACAGTCACATCCTAGATCCGCTACTGATCCCACGCATACTACTAACCCTTATGCTAAGGCTACTAAAATGCTCGACTTTATCACAATTATAAAGTAACAAGTTGCTGGCAATAACTTAATGTTCCAATTCATCTTGACTAAGGATGCAACAAATGCAAATATAAAAGCATATGTCAAATATCTTTTAATTCATACCCAGACAATGTCTACCTTCGCTTCGCTTGCGAGCAAACATATTTGAACAGCTTTAATAACATCCTGCAATCTCAACAAATTTCAATGATTTTAGCTGCCACTCTTTGCTCAATTACCAGCTGATGTCTGTAACCCTTTAAACCAGCTCATAATCTTCTATAATAATAAGGGAAGTCATTGAAGGTTAAATAGGTACCAACCAAAAAAAAAAAAAGCAAAAAGCAGGTGAAAACTCTCTTGCAAACAAAACTAAACCGAAAACATCTTTGCACAAATCCTATAGCCATTTCCCCCTTTTTTTGACGGAAAGAAAAAGTGAATTCCGATAAGAATGTTTGTGCAGTGCAAACAGCACGCATATACATTGCACTGCACTCATCTGAGGTTTAGCAGGTTATGATTTCCATTCAACGAAGAAAAGATCATTTTTGAGCTGCTGATGTTACTGCAAAAAAATACTAATATAATCGAAACGAACACCCGCACAAGTCATAGAATCTATGTATACCATCATGATCATTGTTTGTGATCCTCTTGAAAAGGATGACGGGTATCTGTCGCTACCTAATCAATCCCAAAAGTATAGTACGATATGAAAAGGTGCAGCTTATGCAATGCTTGTCAATAGCAACACACCTGCGTCAACTTCAATATCTGGGATATATTTATGTCTTCTTGCCTTTTCAGCTGATATTTCATACTCCTATGTCCTATAAGAGCCCTAAAACAGAGAGCAAGAGCGGGTGAAGATTTTAAGCGGATCGCTTGTGCCATTCTCAATTTTCAGATTTTTGAGGTTACCTATCGTAACCCTGATAAAAGGATATTCATTACTTCTAGGTCTGTGAGTTCTTTCTCTTATTCTTCAAAACTATACTTATGCGCCTGTTTGTCTACGTCTCCGTCTTTGATCTTTGATGCAGCAACTGTCCTTTCAAGACTTTTGGAAAACAAAGACTGACAGAAGCATTCAATACGCTTGACTTCGCAACTTTTGTAGAAATTACCGCATTGTTTGGACATATTGTTCGAACAAAAGAAAAAGCAAAGTAAAAAAATCAGATCAGATCATCAATTTAAAATTGCGTTGCGGCATCGAAAGAAGTACTATGGAATGTGTCATTTTCGGCAAACGGCCTGAGTTTTTATATGAAGGACAATATTTAGGACATTAAAGGTGTTGGAAATTCGTCCTACTTTTTGCCAGTTTTTCCGGGAAAATCTTAAATATTTTTTTTTAGCTTGAGGGTGATCGAAATATAAATGAATGAATATTGTGCTCTTCATGGCGTTTCTTCATAATTCGAATCAAGATTCTGTTAAAAATATATAGATGATTTTGTATAACCTTAAGTACTAGCATCATCTGCCATTAGATTAATGGTTACTGAACAGTTGAAAGCAATGTTGACTTCAAAATAAGTGGTCGATATTTTGCATTAAGTCTCAAAATGTTGTTTACCTAAAAGATTAAAGTTCTAATCTATGAATATTTAAATAAAAACAAACTTAAAGCTTCCAAAAAATTCTTTCACTTCATAAGGCCGCAGTTCGTCAAACTTCACTGGCTGGGCTCATCAATAAGCGAAAATCAGTAATACTGTTTCCATATAACAAGTGAATGATACAAGAAAAACTGACCAAAAGTTTCCTATTTTGTGGATAAAGGGGCCAAACTTTTCAGCAAAGGGGTTGAGGTTTCTTCTTTCAAAAAATATTCCTTGTTCTAGAGTTTCACAAAAAAAAATATATATATTTGGTGGCACAACAGCTCATGAAGAACTAAGGTCTAGTGACTTACAACTCTCAACCATTCCAGTGTGCGTGTCTGCAGCCTTAAAAAAAATAATTTTTTATTTTTAGGTGGTAGAGGCTGGGAATGTAACCCAGAACTCTGGCGTGACAGTCCAATATACTAACCATTACGCCAAGGTCTTATACAGAATTTCACCAAAAGACAATCCAAATCCACACTCTTGAAGATGAGAATTTTTATGATGAAGCCAAGTCCGAGAAACCTATTTTTTTGCTGAAGGAAAAGAAACTTCTCTGACAGAGAAGTTGTGGCCAGATGCTGATATTTTGACATTAGGTAGTGCAAATGCTGATGCTGATCATTCTATTGAAGAAGATATACCATATACAAAGCTGCTGGTGAGGCAAGAGCTATTTTTGATGATGTTAGTTTTGGAGTCTTGAAAATTTTTGTGGCCCAGAAAACCAATTGGTTATACCAGTCGTGCAGAGTGCAACAAAGAAATTCACTCTCTATTGAAAAAGCACTGCATGGAGCGGATACCGACGAGTGGAAGGTTGAATAGAAGCAGTAGTAGTAAGCAATTAGGATTAAATTTAAAAAGCCTGACCCTGGGCAATGGTGGATATAGTTCACATTGCATTTTTGCCACAAAATTCATGTAAGTTGAAATAAACTTATAAAAAAACTTTTGCATACAAAATAATTGAAATCGGCTAAACAAAATGGTAGTAGCGTAATGCCAGACATTAGGTTTCGATTTCCAGCCACTTCCACATAAAAAACAAAAAAAAAGTTTTTTTCCCGGGCTTCTGTCGCTGGCGAGGAAATGAAAAATCCTCCAAGAGTATCTGTTGTCATAAAAAAGTGCCGCTTACCAGGCTCACCTCACCTTGACCTTAGCTGTTTGGATTCGGCAATAAACTGTAGGTTACTGAGTTACTCTACATTTCTGAGATACGTACAAATGAATGGTTGAGAGTTGTAATGTTAGCTTTGTTCAGTGAAGAAATAGTCAGAACAGAACAGAACAACAACTGATTTTGACATTTCTCACAAATCCCTGTTCTAATCTGTTCTAAGTTGTTCTACCTCAAAAGTAAGTACAGAAAATCCTGCTCTAAATGGTTCCAAACTGTTCCAAACAGACTCACTGAACAGGACAGAATAGTTTAGAACAAAAAATTTCACACTGAACAGCAAAAACCTGTTCATTTCTGTTCTAAGCTATTCCAAATTGTTCGGAACAGCCTCACTGAACAGTGAACACTCCTGTTGTAAGTCACTAGGACCTAGTTCTTTATGAGCTGTTGTGCCACCACATTATTTTTTTTAAACAAAAAAAAGTGTCCAAAATCAACAAAAAAAAATGCACGGCTGAAATGCACGGAGTTGCTCTTGTACTTAAAAACTCTAATCTTTAACGAAAATATATTTTAAATAATAATTTTATGTTTTATTTTTTGTTTGATAAAAAAAATTATTTTCAAAACTGTTAAATACATTATTGTTTGAAATACTTACTCAGAAACACTAGATCTCAAAATTACAAAATTTGGCTGTCCCATTCAAAGATATATGCTAGTAACTCAAAAATAAGACATTTTTCTTAAAAAAAAAAACATCAAATCTTATTTTTAGCGAAAACCTTAAACGTAGTTTAATCAAAATCGTAAGAGCCGTTTATGAGAAAATTTGAAAAAAAAAACAAAATACAGTATTGCCCGCTTAATTGCACTGATCATTTTGTCAGAGTTTTCAATCAATTATACGGGTCGTTCAATTAATTAACCGTATAAAAAGATGCTACTTTGGGATATACAGGACATTTTTTTGATATACTAAGTGGGAAAATCAAATATCTAACTGATGTGCAATTAAACGGGGAATACTGTATTTGTACGGCAGCTACTTGTTTTAAATGACGTAAATAAAAAATTTGAATGTCTCCTTCAGGGAATCACATAAAGATGCTCTTTGCGAAATTTTAAGAAAGTCCACCTTTCCACTTTTATTCTCTAGCTCGAATTACAGTGGATGCACGGCCGCACAGACCGAAGGACGGTATGGCGAAAACCACTTTTTCGAACTTCCCCGTCATCGTAGCGTCAATCTTTATTGCAATCTCGATTTTTTTACCCGAAACCAATTTATATTTTCCTATAGAACAAGTTAAAAATTCTACAAAAGGGTTAATAGCGGCTTAGTGTAAAATTTTTTCCTGTTAGTTGAAAGATCGTACCAACATGAGTCGTATATTATTACATATATTAAATCGACATAATATAAAATTTTTTCAAGTGTTTTCCAATAATTATTGTATCGAGAAGGTATTGTCAACTTCGTTAACTGTAATTATAAAAATAATAATTTTTATTTTAAATCTACCAGATAATGCAAAAACACCTCTTGGTGCCATGCTTAATAATAAAAATCAACAAAGTCGTTTTCAAAACCAATCATTTTTTTTTTGAAAACTTGTGCCAAACAGAATTTTGTACTTAAATAATGTATATCTACTAATTTTAATACACTTTGTAGGTATCTACAAATCTTTTATACCATTTGTTGGAATTTCCAAAAAAGTTTAAATTAAATCAGCCCATACACTTAAGCTGTAGCCCCTACAGAGGTACAGAATTTTTCGACTCACCTTCTTCGTCTTCCTCATTATACCAAAGTTGATATCAAAACATCGAGTTTAATTTTTTAAGAATTTAATAATGTACCATAAGTGTCTACAGAAGTATTTCGCAATTATTGTAAAAACTATAAGTATACAAATTTATAAGCTTTGAGAATCCTCAGTTTTTTTATTTTTTTAAATACATACCTTCACCTTAGTTTTACATCGTTAAAACTAGCTTACCCGCGCGAGCTTCGTTCTCCCTTAAATTGATTAAATTTATTATTGATCCTTTCGAAAGTCGAACCTCTCTGAGGATACTTGGGAATTAAATTTAATTCGATACTCTTTTTACATGTAAAGCATATAAAAATTAATTTGATTTTTTGTTAAGTAATCAGAATCACACTGCGGACCCGAAAATTGGAAATTTCGACCCGAAAAGTTAAAAGAAACGCGAAATTGCATATTTCTAGAAGGAACGGAATTCGTTGGGTGAAATTTTCCAAAATTATTAGTATGCAATTTCAGGTTTTCATGGTTTTCCAACTTTTTACAGTAGAAATTCAAAATGTTTGGCTCCGTAGTGTGTTTACCTGGTTGAATAAGAATCCAAAAAGAAAACTTATGCAAAGCGGATGATGCTCATGCTCAGCCGAGTTATGGCGTGTACGAACAAAAAAGTTGATTTTTATCTACATAGTAAGAAGATTTAGTCAAAATTATTTTATATTCTAATGAAACCCATAAAATTCAGAATCCTCCCACGGATGTTATTACAAACTGTTTAATCAAATCTTGCAGAAAATATAAGTTATTCTGTGGGGACTTTCCAATTTCCTTTTCCGTTTTAAAAATCGTGTTTGGGTTTTCTATATGTAATGAAGTAATCCTCAAGAATTTTTTTTTATCATAAAAGCCACAGGTAGAAATTGCGAAAAGGTAAGGTGTAAAAATAATCCTAAGCTCAACCAAAAATTCCCTTAAATGCTCGGAAAGCTCAGGTATCTCAAGTTAAATTCTATTGCGCAAATAAAAACCTTAGTGTTGAAAAAACAAACAGCTGGAATTATTTTTTTTAAAGAAAAACATTCAATAAATTTCTTGTTTTCAATATTTTGTTTTATTATAAAAATTGTTTCCTTAAAAAACTAATTTAACATGATTCGTATAAAATAGATAAACATTATCCTGGACTAGAACTTTCACGTTCTTAAACTTTAGTTTAAACATTTTTTTTTTGTTTTGAAAATTTAAATAGTAATAAATTAAAGAAAATTTAATTAAAAAATTAGCACCAATGAGTTATTTACAAAAAGTCTTCTCAGTTGTAGCGGCTTTCAAGTCTTATTTAATTTTTGGTATTTTAGCTGTAGATATATTCTTCTAAAACGGTCCTGACGTCATCGTTGGTTTTCTTGAATGCTGCATTTGCATCTCTAAGCTCAAACAATTGTTATTGTACAATTGGAGTTAGCATGCTTGTTTAGCAGTGACATCCTTGAGAAGGACTTATTGCAGACGTGGCAAACGTATTTCTTGACATCCACATGAGTTTGCTGATGAGCACGCAAATTCGAGCGATCGGCAAAGGAACGGTTACAATCGGAGCATTGGAATGGCTTCTCACCGGTGTGTGTGCGGATGTGCCCCTGAAGCAGCCATGGTCGGGAGAAGGCTTTGCCACAAATGGGGCACTTGCAGGGTAGAGTATGGGTGCGGATGTGCATCTTGAGGGCTCCCATGGTTGTGTAGATTTTGCCACACTCCTCGCAGGAATGGTGTTTCTTCTCCTGGTTGCAGTGATATTGCTGATGTTTGGCCAGGCCGATTGAGGTTGAGTACATCTTCGAACACACTTCGCACTTGAAACGGTAGGTTTTCTGGCTGACAGATGTTGCCGTTGGGGCTTCTTCGAATACGTGGAAGAGTGCAGGAAGTGGAATGTCGTTTCGAACGGATAAATCCTCGGGTTCCGAAAATGACGAAGAAGAGCCAGGACTTGAGGGAGGAGTCATGTGGTAGTTGTAAATTGGCGCTGGGAGTCCGTAGTTGCTGAAGTTGTTCCACACGGCTGTCATCGGGTTGTAATGAATGTATTCGTTGCCATAGTTAATCGGGCTGACACCTCGCAGATGTATGTTCGGGTAATCCCTGTCCGAACTGGGTGGGGTGAATGAGTTGTCGATGTAGGAGTTCCGTGATGTTTCACTGCAGGACGGTGATTCTGGGCGAGTGCAAATGCTGTTTTTCATGTTTTCGGATTTGATTGTCAAATTAAGGGCAAAGTTCCGTTTAGCTTCGTTGTAACATTCGTCTTCGGCCTTCCGTTTAATTGATAAATCCTGTGGTTCTTCCTGGTGGTCGAATACTTCGACAGCAGGTTCAACGTAGAAGACTGGACGTTTCTTGAGTGGGCACGTCTTGTAGTTATTCATTTTGTTAGAATGTTTCTTAAAAATTTGATTGTAAAAGTATCCGAATTGATGCGAACTAAAAATCTTTCGTTTAAAACTAAACTTCTGCTAGATTTTTACACCTTGAGCTGTTGGCTGTGTATGACAGGTTTTGGATTCAACACTCCCTTTTATACTGCACCAACCCTCGTTCTTCTTCTTTTTTTTTGTTGTTGTTGACCTGTAGGAACATATGCACGAATATACCACCAGAAAATCCCTCACATAAAGAAGAAATGCATTGGGAATATTGGAATACCAGGCCATAAAATGTATGGCACCCCTACGAACAGAACAAAAAACCAGACGTCACATAAAGAGTGCAGCTCAACGCAGGTATCGCATGGATGCCTATTTCCGTAATTTACGGATACTCGTATATATTTCTTTCATTCACCTTTGAATAAATTCGTGGACCGTGAACAAGATGTTGTTCGGAAAATGTACAATAACAATATTCCCCTCTGGAATTGTGTATTTTAGGGATTGGTAGATTGAAATCTTAGTGATTGCCCCTTCGAACAGCCAGCACCAGGAGGTATTTTGTTGTGATCGCTTGGTTTTGTGATCTAGGAAATCTCGTTTTCTAACTATCTCCATCTCTTTCTTTTGATTCAGGTATTTTTTTTATTAAAAATAAAGGAAAAAATGAAGCTGTATGTTTCATTTCCATTTCGGTTTTGTTATTCACAAACAATGAATTTCCGATTAGAAGGGGAAGTAACAGTTTAGAGAAATTTTATTGGTGGTGGTAGTGAATCTGATTAGAACTCGAAATAAATGAATGAAATTTTGATGAACTTTTCTGTAAAAAGAAGAGAGCACCAACTACCTTCATAATATGCAGAGGCAAACAGAGGTCACAATCACAATTTGGCTGTCATCTAGTTCGGTGGTTAAAAATATGTAAGAATATTATATGAAGCAAAATTAACAAGCCTGAATTAAAAAATATACCTACATACATACCTGTAATTTTCTATTGAAATAATTTAATGAAAAATTTCATATTTCATGCATATCATTCGTTATTTATTAATTTAATTTTAATATTTAATACTTCTGGAGCTTTATAACTGAAAATCATGGATTTTAATATATAATTTCTATTGAAATAGTGAACAAATCAAATTATTATTTTTCTAAAACAAACTTAATACATAATATAGTATAGCCCTGCCATTAAAACCACTTCGAGTAAAAATTATAAATTAATTATAAATTTTTAAATTAAAATCTAGGTTAGAAGTTTGTGGAAGGGCTACGGGGAGTTTTTTGCAAACAGATTTTTATCAATGCAAACAAAATCAGACCAAATAATAAATCTACAATAAATAGAAAATAAATCCACGATTCAAAAATCACAGGTTTCTGTTAAGAAATAAAAACATATGTAATACATACAAATAATTAAAAAGACAAAAATATTTATAGCCATATTTAATAGTTCAGCGGTCTTTTTTCAGTTTGTTTATATATTAGGTATATTATACCTAGGATTCCCAACTGTCCTCCATTTGGGAGGACAGTCCTCCTTTTCAACTATTTGTCCTCCCGTCCTTCCTCGCTTAAAAATGTCCTCCTTTTCAAAAGTCTGAAGGATATAATCAATATTACATTTGATTAGGTGTTTTTTGTAAAAAAATGTCATTATTTCTGTCATTTTTAAACGACAATCAATGACATTTGTCACTCGTCTAAAGTATTAAAATACTTTTTTTCAATGATAAATGTAGTTCTGATGTAAATTTTAAAAATTTTATATGACTTTATTTAATATTTTTAACAGCATAAGGAACTACATAATAAAATTTGTATTTCTATTTTCATATTATGCATGCCTTTCTCTAATTTATAAGTATACCAAAACGAGCTTCAAAAATGTTAAGTTTTTCCAAATTTAACCAAGGGCCTCAAAAATTTTCAGTAGGGATGAATCTGTCGAGAAAAACGAGCAAATACTCGCTGGACCCTTGATAGTATAAAAACTCTTGGAGAAAGTTTTGCCGCCCATCAGAAATATACAATTTATATTTATAGTTATTCAATATTGAACTTTTGTATTGCGAATAAGGCCAGTGTAGTGGTTAGCTTATCAGACCAGTAACCGGAAAATCCCAGTACCGAATCTCAAATACTTTGTTTTTTTTTTTATTTTTTTTTGTCTTGAAGCAAAAATAAATAAAAACTAGGCGAGTGCCTTGCCTAGTATGATTTCGATAGTAACCCTTGCTGGTCCCTTTTAATAAGCTATGTAAGAGTTTCTAGGGCCTTATCTAAAACCAAATTTTTTTTTTCAAGGCGGGGAGGATTTTATTTATACTGAGGTTTCAAATTTTTTGTTTTGTTTTTATTTCGAAAAAATATGTCCTCCTTTGATTTACAAGAAAGATGGGAACCCTAATTATACCTACCTATAATAGGGTGTCACAAAAGTAACGGAGACATTCAATAATTCCATTCAATAAGATATTTATCAAAAACGTCATAGGATATTCTCGTTGTAGCTTTTAAAGAGAAACTTAGTTGTGATCTTGATATTAGCTTTGACGAAGATTCAAGATTTATTTCAATGGCATTCTGTTTTTGGCATCGGCAAATCAACATAAAAAGAGGACGAAATTTTACATTCAAATGTGCACTTTGCCTTTCCCGCAAAATTATCGTGAGCAATAAATTGGTTTTTGTTTGCTCAGCAACGAAACCAATTAGGACAAATTTCAAAATTGAACATTAGGTATTAACAATACTGGTACTTGAAAGCTGACAAAAAATCCGATTACTTTTAATGCTCAGGTCTTCACTTAATTCGTTTTCTAATGTTTTGAATTGGCGATTTTTTAATAACAAAGTAACTTCGGATCTCTAGAGTGTCCAACGGTACCAATCTGCCAGTTTGGGTCGCACCCGCATTCTAAAGCTATATGTTTTTTGACTTGAGAAATGTTAGAAAATTATTTGTTTTTAAAGTACCTTTATTGCGCAATGATAAGAAACAGCTCTAGCCAAAATTTTCTTTTTTTTTCTTTTATTTTAAGAGTGATGTTTTCTTTGAATTTTTTTTTGAGCCAATTAAATAAATTGATTCAATAACTTGTTTATTTAGCTTTTGCGTCATCTTTTTTCGTTTTTGTAAAATTTTTTTCTAGCTTTGAATGAAAAAATAAATATTTTTGACTTTGGTAACCAATATCTCAGCAAGGAATGCAGATATGGAAAATTTAAGGCAGTTTTGAAACTGGAACTAATTTTCAACAAAATCCTTTTAAAATTTTATTACAATTATTTTTCTTTGGCCCCGTCATTGTAAGATTAAGAAAAGGTAAAAAAAAACGACTTTACTTAAAAACTTTTAGCAAATCTTTCACTGCTTTGCAAATATTGATTGCAGAACTTAATTTGACAGAACTTAAGACCACCAGTATATCTGTAAAGTTTCAAATCGATCCATTAAATCGTTTTCCCGTACCGAATGATAAAATTCGTACAAACCAATTAAAGGATAGTTTTAAAATTGGCATTCTTTTTGTAGATATACATCTACCTACCTACAAAAAATACTCAAATCGAATTCAAGTTAATAGGATCGAGTTTAGTCCATATGTTTTTAACAAATAACTTCTTTGAATAAATAAATAATAAATATCTCTTGCAAAGTCGTAGGTACATACCCATAAGTTATGTTTATTTGCCTCTAAAACGTCTTATCTAAAAAATCCAATGAAAAAGTCACAACTTCAATTTAGATAAACCTCTCTCTAAAAACATACGCCATCAGAAAAATCAACTGGAATATCCTAGATAACAGATAATATATAAATAATAAACATTCGCTCTAAGTCGTCCGCATCATCACTCCGCAACAAACCCAAACATCAGTTCTTCCTTCCGAAAGGTATTCCCATCATATCCAAACAAAAACAAAACAAAAATCCGCGCGTATGTTTTCTAAATTAATTTTATTTGGTTGCCTTAAAAATATATAGATAAACAGTACACAGAAAATGAGGGGTGAGCGATCCTATCTGCAGTGATCAACACCATAAGTTCTGTACTTTCCTGGAGTTTGGATTTCCCTCCATATGAGAGAAATCCCATTCGACTAGTATTTTCCCAAAAGGAGCAAAATTATCCAATTATATTTCTTCTTAGAGCAGTGAGTCTACATTCTGCGAGTGCATGCGCACATGTCGGGCAAACCCTAAAAACCTAGAGCGTACTTTCTGGGGATTTATTAAAAATTTCCTCACGCGATATTGCACACATATTTTCAACCATCATAATGATATGAATGTTTCTTTGCCGTAGAAAATTTCTTAACTACCTGGTGCGTTGTTGGGAATGGAAAGACCACGAACTAATTATGGATTTTATAAATAATAATTGTTAAGTGTTGATGGTTTGATGTCAGAAAAAACCGTTTATTAGCTGATGCAACATATGTTGATAATGTTCAAATATTATGTTTATAATGATAAAATACGAATATACTTTATTGTATAATTATACTAATTTTTTTGTTTTAGAAAGAAAACTTTATTTTTAAGAAGGAAACCATCAGAATTAGAATTGTTTAACTTTACTTTTCAGAATCCATGAGAATTAGAATTGTTCAAACATTTCTGGTCTTATTAATAAACATTGTCTAACTTTAGACAGCCGTCCAAGTTTTTATAAAGCCTTTCTAATTTTTGCTAAAGTAATCTATCTTTTTATCTTGCTTTAGATAACGTAATCTATTGTCTAAACCTAGAGAAATGCAATATTTTTTTTAATTAAAAAAGCATATTTCCGACTGTTTCAAAATACTTAGACATAGTTTAAACAGCCAAAAATCTAATTAATAAGACCATTCATGTTTTTTAAGATAATAATATATTTTCGTCTGAAAACTAAAAAAAAAAAAGAGATCTTTGCTATTTTGGAGTTTAGGTATATAATAAACGGTGATTTTTTTTTATAAAATTTAATTAGTAATATTTTCTGAAAGTAGCCATTAGGAGTTTTTCTTTTTTAGTTCAGAGTTTGTTCAGATCAGAGCACTGAGTAGCAGCGTTACCACTTCCGAAAAAAAAAAGTCGAAGTAGATTTGAAGAAAAAAGGGAAGTAGATTGAGAAAAATGGAAGTAGATTTTAAAATGAAATTTTTTTTATATAAATTATTAAATTAAATTTAATTAAACGAAAAAATTAAAACCAAATACTGAAATTCTTTCAGACTTCATATTTACACATTCAATAGCCAGATATTAAATATATATGAAATCGTCTAATGGAAAAGCCAGCTCATTTTAAATTTTGCTCAAAAATTTTCTTTAGGGTTTCAAATATGAAAATACAAGGTCCCTGCATCCTGCAAACATTTGAAAATCGTTATTTTTATGCTTGAATATTTTTCGCTCTTAAAAAAACTGTTTTTGGCTCTATTAAAGATATCTGCGCCTACGTTAGTTATTTCAAGCTGAAAGACAGGTGTTTATATGAAAAATATTTTAATATTTTATATTTTTTGCGATTTTTAACTGACTATAGAATGTATAGGTAACTAGCTTATATTTTTAGATTTAAGTTCATAAAACCTACAACTGACATATTCGGCCCGCTCTTTATCAAACAATTCATTATCTACTTAATATTTTCATTTTGTTTTCGATTGGATTTTGGTAGAGAGTGGAGAAAACGAGTTAGCGAATTTTTAAAATTATTCCTGAAAGTGCTAAGTTCATATAAATTAAATAAAAAAAACATTTTTTTGATGTAGCCCAAAATAATTACACTAATTTCATACCGAATCGAGGATGAATAAATTAAAATGTGGGTTTTTTGCATTCTTTTCCAAATTTGCCTCAATCTGTTGCAAAAAACAATTGTATTTCTTGGGACTATTAAAGGCAAGTCTAAAGGATTTTGTCTTTGAATAATTGCCAAAAAAATCTTCTTTATACCCAGGAACTCATAAAAATATTTTTTAAAGTTCAAACGCACAAAAAGTACTCATAAGTTTCAGATACCCATCATAATATATATTTTGTGTTTAAATTGTTTTCAGAACTAATCATATTCAAACGAAAACAACATTAGACTACAATATCAATATGTCTGGGGCGAGATAAAAATATGCAACTTTGAGGATATTCAGCTCCTTCCATGAACTTCAAATCCAGTAACGCGCATTTTTGTTATCCTCATCATTAGTGTTTGCCATTTTCACTCTTTATTTTTGAATTACCAGAATGAAATAGAAAAAAGAAGTAGATTTGGCCTTTTTTTGTAAAATTTAAGTAGATTGAAACAGAGATTTTTAAAATGAAGTAGATTTCAATATTTTGGTGATGGTGCGAAGTTTTATTCTGAGTTCATGGGGCACGTTCTGAACGCGCTCTGGACGAAAAAAGACACACAACATTTTTGTTTGACAGTTCGGGCTCAACTCTGAACTAAAAAAGAAAAACGCCTAATATTATAATGGTTTTTTTCTTTGAGAAAAAATTAAAGATTTCTCAAAGAAAAAAAATTATTGAACTACTTACATATTTTTAAAAAGAATATTTTTACTTTCAGACCCCTTTACTAATTTAATTGGAAAAAAGTAAGAATATTTTTGTATTTATGAACGGGCATATATAAAAACAAAGTGACTCTGAACATGCCAATTTATAACAATTTTCGTGCAGCATACTTTGGGAAGCTATAGTTTTTATTAATTCTCGCTAAGCGCTAATATACACTCATTTTTAATGGCGAAAAGGCCTTGTCAATCTCGAAAACCAGACGTGATGAAATCATTTAAATGCCAGTCAAAAAATTGTACCACGCTGAGTTTTTAGGAAGTTGTTAGGATAGATACTAACAGCCTTATTTATTTACTCGTTTTATCCTGAAAAACTTATTTATAAAAAAAAATACACGTGGAATAGAGGTGAAGTAAGCTAAAACTGGCACATACGAGGATTAAGCCGTTTTAGTATCTTAATGTCATTTTGACATGACAAATTAATAGCCATAGCTCGGCCAATTGATTTGCAAGTGCTATGGCAGCATGATGGTGTTCGTATCAACACTTTTATTTTATATGATACTAATTTTTTCTTCAACTAGTCGTCTGAGGAACATAGTCTAAGCAAATATATTTGTTTTTATCTGTTGTAGGTAAGCTGCAAATTATTTAAACACATACCTTTCGAGAACTGTCCTAATTTTCATGACGTTTTCTTTTATTTGTGCATACATTTATTTCGATAAAATACCACCAATAATAATTATGTACATTTAAAATCAAAATTGTGGAAATCAGCTGGGGTTTGTTTACGTTTATAATAACCAGAGTTTTAGATTGGCAATTTTTTTGATAATATATTTGACATAAGGATGGTGTAGAAAAAACCGACAAGAAAATATTTAATAAATAAGAATTTATTTGACGTGGCCTAAAGGTGGAGTAAGTGCTTTGACTCGGTTTAACTATTCCGAGCTTTAAACAAGTATTATAGTGAAATCTAATAAATAAGGCTGTAACAGTCTAAAACCAAAATTGCAGTTTCGAAAGATCTGTGCTAATTGAGTGGTGCTCGAAAAAACCTTGACATTTTCATCCTTTTTTCAATTTTATAACTTTAAAAATATTTATCCTTCAAAAAAATCACCTTCTACATTTTTAAAGCAGACAAAAGTTTTAGCTATCTTCGAAGAAGAATATATCGTATGTATGTAATATATTTATGTTTTAATCTAAAAATTAAGAACCTCGTCTTCGTATTGTTTGATACAATAAACCATGTTGTGAAGACTAAAAATGACGTTTACCGTTTTAGTTTCCTAGTAAGATACTTTTAAACCTTAAATTGATCTAGATCAGTGTTTCCCAAAGTGTGGTACCCCTGGGGGTACGCGAACAGTTTTTTTGGGGTACGCACAGATGTGTCCTTTGTCTGTGTTAAGTTATCAAGCAGGTTACATTTTTGACTAGAAAAAAAAAAAAAACAAAAATAGAAAAATATTTTAAACTGCTTTTAATTAGTTTTCCTATATTCTTTGTTTTATCACAATTACTAGTAAAATTGCAACTTCTACATAACAAATTACGTTCAAATTGGCTTTGATTTGACGTTTTTGAAAATCTGAATCGTTTAGGAACTACAAAAGTAAAGAATAATTAATAAATCTATAACGGGGGGTACTCAGGGCTACGAAAATTTTAAAAGGGGTACACCAATGTCAAAAGTTTGGAAAACACTGATCTAGATACAGGATTTAAGTATCTTGACGTTTAAAAAATTTTATAACTTCTTGTGGGCTAAAAAAGACTCTTATGGGAGCCTTTTTTAAGATTTAGAGCTAAACTCTGAATTTTGTTAGTTGTGATTTGAAGAAATTATGGTTAATAAATAAAGTTGTTTACTTTTGTTCCTACATTTAATATCACTGTTTGGGTAAGCACCACTGATCTCTATACTAAACTGGATAGTGTATTCCCTACAAAGTATAACAGTTCTTTTGACTCCAATTGATCTGAGCATAAAAAAATCATTTTGACGTAAACAAAACACTGAGTAAAATTCTTGTTTCCAATTTATTTTTGTGGCGAAATTGTGTATAAAATGCATTTTTTAATCTTATAAAAATTTATTTTATATGGATCGCTTTAAATACATTCATTTTATGCAATTTAAAATTATTATTTCAGAATACATATATGCAGTTAAAGCAATTGGAGTTTTGTTCAAAAACGGAGTCCAGCAACTGCAATGCATTAAAAAGAGAGTATGTGTTTATTTTTCATTGCCAAATATTGCTAAGCAAATGCACTTTGGTCATTTACGATCCACCATTATTAGTGAATCAATTGCTCGGCTGTTGGAGTTTATTTTTTTAACAAAGATTCAGTAAATTCAGTACAAAATCGTTTCACATTATCCACTTCTTTGACGTTTGACTTCTTTACTTTTTATATGTTATAAAGTTATACTGTTATACAAAAAAGTAGGCAGCTCCACTATAACAGTTCTTCAAATGGGGTCTACTTTCTTGTATGGATACGCTATCCAGTATATTATATATGTAGATCAGTTGGTAAGCACAAGTACTGACCAAAACTTCAAATTTTTGTGAATTTTAAAGAAAATTGCTCCAAATAAAACTCCTATTTTTGGACCATAATAATATTGATATATATGGTACCTATTTTTGAAAAGAAATAGAAGAACTTGCGTATTTTCTATGGCACGACAATGACTCGGTGTTTTTTTTTTTTTTTGTTTTTTAAGGTAATGAATCCTTGTTTTATCATTTCACAAATTTCTAAAAGTGACACTTTTTTACTAAAATTGAAAATTTTGGTAAAAGAGCAATATTTCAGCAACGAAATTCAATCAAAAGCCAAAAACAAGTACCAAGTTTCGTATAAATCAACCAAGCCGTTTTCGAAATTTGTATTTGGTAAAAAAAAATTATGCTTTTTTTTTAAATAAATAAAAAAGTTTTTGATAATTTTTGTAAACAATACTATTTAAATTTTTTTCAGATGATTTTGCATAAAAAATTATCAAATTTAGCTATTTCCATTTCGAGAAATAAAAAAATAAAAAAATGGTTATATGGAAACCATTTTTCGGAAGTTTCATTTTCAGCAAATAGTAGCCTATAAAATTTATTTATTTTTGTTAGAAAAATCTGTAGAGGCATTTTTGAGAAAAAATTCTTTTTTTCAAAAATTCTAAAAAAAAAGTGTCGGGGGAATTTTCAAAAAACGCTACATACTAATTTTAAATAAAATCCACCCATGCGTTCAGGCTGTATTGTGTATAGGTGAATGGACAGACAGACAGACGAAATTGCGAGACCCACTTTTTTCCTCATGCCTAACATCAAGTTTGTCAAATTCTTGAGTTCGATTTTTTTTTTGTGAATCCAAAACTTTCCATATAAATTCTAAAATCGTTGGGCAGTTTTCTTTAAAGAAAATAATAATTTTTGTGCGTTTCGTAGAGCTGTGTTTTGAAAACTAGTATGTACTTGTACATACTACAGGAAAAACACTATGGCTCAAATTGAAGCAAATTAAGTTACTCTAAATTCGTACAGCGAATACATAATAGAATTTTTCTATTTTGTACAATTTTTCATTTAACACTCGAGGTCAAAAACATTTTCTCAACTCAACTGAACTCAACTAAAGATCATTTTGGACTATGTATTGGATCTGTCGCTAAATCTAAGCCTGTTAGAATACAATCAGCCCTATCATGGGATTCGTAACAAGTTTTCGATTAGGATGGAATTCGTGATAGGGCTGAATGTTACTGAACTATAACTGAAAAGCTTCTTTTTTAATTTTTGCTCTATTCATACCTATACATACATTACATAGTATATTTTGCAAGACTTTCAAACTATTTCCTGTCTAACATTTACATATAAAAATAAATACTAGGTATTTAATGATTATCTGAAAATCCAATGGAAATTCCAGAGATTTTTTATAACATAGAATTTTCCCAATATATTTTATTGCACAAATTTAATCAAAAAGTCTTCAGCACCATGAGATATGGGAATTCCAATCCTTCTAAGAGTATGGCACAGTGAGGTATTTTCCCAATTAATTTCCAAATAAACCCAAAAATAGCGGAAATTCAAAATCTTTGGAAATTTTATGATTTGTTTAGGAAGAAAGTAATAAAAGGATTAGCTTTGCAAACAGGCCACTTGTCTGATGAAATTATGGGTGGAAAATCCCTTGATATCTAATAATAGCTTAGGTCACTTGTCCTATCAAATTATAGGGGAAAATACAGTGGGAAGATAGACAGCGCAATGAGCAGGTAGGTGCGGATTCCATTTTCGCAAATACATATCAAGGGGTTTCCTAAAACAATTAAATATTTTTTAGTATGGATTTATTTATATTACATGAAGAAAGGATATAGGATTAATAATATCCAATTGCTTCTTCTTTTCTAAAACGACGATCATATACGTGAATTAAGAATTTTACCAAACAGGTGTGTTTGAACTGAAATTTCTCGGAAATCTCAACCTGAAACAATATAGAGTTAAATAACAAAAATGCACTAGCACACTCCGTACAATAGGCGATCTTTGTTGGCCCCTAATTTTGCACCTTGTCGATGTGGCAAGGATGATTGATCATACCTACATCTAGTCTTGTAAGAGAGAACTGTCAATATCACACATTCATAAACACCTACATAAGTCTACAAAAAAAAAACTTCAATTCATTACTTCTAATGTTTTCGTTGACAAAAGGATATTTATTCAACGTGCTCTGTGCGTGCACAGTGCCGTCTGCGCTTTTGTGTGTGTTCTTCTCTGATTATGACCTTGCCACGGGCCGATAAAACTCCATGACGATTGTACAATACCTTTGATTCAAAAATCACTACAAAAAAAAAACAAAAATACTAAATCACAACCCCCGCACACACAGGGGATGCTGCTGGTTATTGGTGTTTTGAAAAACCGATGAAAGGAATTGCTTCCAGGAATCAGAGGTTATATAAAGTGATGACAATAGGAATAGATTTCCTTTTTATTAATTTCACCTGGCCAGAATCTTCTGTTTGAAAGACTTCAGTCGAATTTGAAAAAAAAAAAAAAAAAATATAAAATCAATCGAGCACCGAAAGATCAAATTTTATTCTATCCCCCATTTTAAGTCCTGGATCTCATTTAGCGCGCAAAGAATATTATTGATATAAGCACCTGGCTCCGAGAATCCTGATCCAATCAAGGTAATCTCTGTCTCTCGATAAAGGTTACTTCTGCAATATTTGTCATTGCGCTATCTCGATACCTGTCCACGGTTTGTCGAACAGATAAACGGAAGTGCGGAAACAAACTCATTTAGGTATTATATTTATGACGCTTCATTAGCAGGATACCCGTCAGAATGCCGCCACACACGCGGCATTAATCCTTTAATATAATTTATCGCTGTTATTATTTTACTGGTGGCATCCCTTAACTAATGACTCTCAATTCTTCATGCAAGCATTTTGCAAGTGTTTCAGTCTCTGTATTTTTTTTTGTTTGAGCTTAGGGTAGGGGTTGCCAAAGTAGATAGCACCCCATTATTTTTTTGTTGTTGATTTATTCGGCAGCTAATGGAGTTCGAGTGGTGTGTTTTTGAGGTGTGACGCTCCCCAGTTTTGAAGGTCTTTGTCGGCATACTCGACAAAAATGCGATGGTAATTTAAATGTTTGCTCAAGTGATTGATAGTTTGTTATGGTTGTTGGTTATTATTCTTATTATAATATTTAAATTTCACCTATTTTACTGGTTATCAATGTTATACACCCTTTTTGCAGTTTATCACACTGTTATCGGTTCTAAATTTGTTTGGAATTTTATCTTGGATGGAATGCTAATCTTTATTCAAGGCTAACTTTTGAGAGTTAATCGATATTTAGTCATACGAAATATATGGTGTATGTAATCCTTGGTTATTTCATCATTTATGTCGATATGCGACTGTTTGGCCGTATTAATAGCGCCAACAAATGTGAGCGCCATGACGATACAAAACACGTAAGTTCTCGGCATTACTCCAGCTTACTGCTTCAACCAGTTCATTTGAACGTCTTGGGCGATGATGATGAACAGCATGTCAACGATCTCCACTGTTCCGTGCTGACATCCAACGGTGAATAGTATTGTCAGTTTGTGCTTTTTGGCTACGGTTATTGGAACGTTGAGTTAACACAGCTGAACGACTATTTTGAATGTACAGCATCAATATTTCGACGTGTTCGTGGTTGAAATTGTAGGTACTAAATTGATGTTTCAAAAAAATGTAAATCGGTTGCTAAATGGCAAAGTTATTCAATGTTTAAATACTTGCAGAAAAGATGGCGCATCCGTTATAAAAGGTTGGAATCTACGATTATTAAATTTTGGTCTGCCCTTGAGACTTCATAAAAGTTATTGGGGAGGGGATATTTAGTATGGTTCTGGGAAATAAGAGCAAGCGAAATAGGTAAGGCCAATTTCAAAAATTGGCCTTACTTCACTTTGTAAAAGTTTGTACTTTGACGAATTGAAATAAGTACTTTGACAAATTGCGAAATAAGACCAATACTTTTTTTTATCTTTATCAAAGCGAAATAAGGCCAGCTTAAGTTATTTAGAGCATGGCAGCTTATTACAAAACCTTCTATAAGATACGCTTAAAGTTGGCCTGATTTCACTTTGATAAAGAACAATGAGACCAACCTACTTTAAACATAAATATAAGACTGATCAATAACAGCAGAGCACAAGCTGACTCTTTAATTTGCAAGTAAAAGTTTAGTGATGTACTTTGTAGTTTGTACGTCCTGTACAAAAATATGGAAATTATTAATTCCCATTTAATTTCACAGTTTTAGTTTTGTGCGGTACATATTTAAAAAAGGAAGTACCTACATATTTTTTGTACATCCCAGAATCAAAACAAATTTTTAAATAATTTAAATGCAATGCAAGGCTGTGCTGTACAAGCGATATACATACTTGTTATGCGAAAGGGTGTTCTGCAAGTATGGGGATTGATTTTGGTAACAAATTTTTGTTCGAATTGCATAAAAAAAATTGCCTGTATTCAAGAAGATATCAATTAAAAAATTAAACTAGTAAATAACTTAAAAACTTAAATGAAAATGGCAAACTATTTAGGAAGTGCATTGGTTCTATTTGAGAAAATTCGAAGAAATCTAATAAATATTCGCAATCAAAACTTTTCAAAGGCTTAAAATTTAGAATTGTGATGTCTGATTTTGGCATTATACGTTTTATCATTGAATAAATATAAATAGAAGTAGACACCGGGAAAATCGGCCACTAAGGTTTCCATATAGGGCTGCTATCGCATGGTAGGTTGATGTATTTAATAAAAAAAACTTCCTTAATCATAAAAGGGTTATGAATTCGAATGGGAATTTTTTTCTAATTACTATGGAAACGAATGTTGAATTTGTTTTGTTTTCATTATTTTTGTATATTTCTATGGAAACGAAAGTGGTTTTTTTAGTCTGAAATTTTGAATTTGAATAGAATTATTTATGTATGTATGTATGTACAAATTCGTGTATGTCGATGAAAATTAATTTCGTTATGATTTCAATTCCTAAATCCTAACTTAATATCAAAACACTACCTACATTGATATTTACTAGGGAAATCAAAAATATGCTAGAAAATATTTTTTCTAAAAACACTTTAAAAAAAAGACTGTTAGAAATACGTTAAATGAAAAATACTGTTTTTCGAGCACATATTTCTTCGAAAATGTATGGCATGGCATATTTTTGTTTGCCCTATTCAATACAATCTGCATTGTTTATAGGTATACCGTACACCTAACTCTATACTTACCTCTACTCATCTGATATAATTTAAGTGAAAGTAGCAGGAAATATAAGAACATAATGTGTGTACTTAAATTTTGGTAGGTAACAAAATTATTTTAAGTCAAGGATAGTGGGTAGGATGGGGGTGTTGTATACCTAGGTGCACATAGTTTCGAAACATTTCGAAGGCTGAGGACGAAATAAAAAACTGCATACGGGAGAACCAAAGCATAGTGAAACACCTTTCAACACTTCCTCGGTGCTTATCTGCAGGAATGGAGGGGACCTGCAATTTATTCCCGAAAATAACATGACGCCGCCGCGCGCCGGCCGTGGCGTGATAGTAAGTGCAATGGACTGTCATGCCGGAGGTATAGGTTCGATCCCCAGCCTCGCCACCTATAAATTAAAAAAAAATAAAAAACAACGGCTACTGCCTCTTGCTAGCAATTGACAAAACCTCCAAGAGTATCTCTTGTCTTGTGTATTTATCCATATAATAAATTGAAGAATATATCGAAAAAAGCAGGCATTAACTGGGTAGCAGTAAGTTGCTCTTACACTGTAGACATGAGTAACGCAGCGCTGAGTTGGCGCAGTGAGTTGAAGCAGCAGCTGAGTTATTTGCGCTGATACATTAATGTATAACTCAATAACTCAAAAGCGCCAAAGCGCAATTTGTCAACTCAGACTCCCAACTCAAGAATTAAATAGTTTTTTTTTTTGTATGTGGAAGCGCAGCGCCGCCGACTGCGCCACACAACACACACAGATGAAGATGAACGATGAAGCAAATGAAAAAAGCGCTTTGCGTAGCTCATTTTGGTATGCTTTGTGTGTTTTTACTCTATTTGCGAGGAAGCCAGTTGAAATGTATTATACATATACGTATATATGTAAATTTACATTAGAATGCTTTTTTGATTAATTATATAGATAGATATAGATATATAGGGTGTTCAAAAAAATTTTTTTCCATATTTTTGTGTTCAAAAGTAGGGAAGAATATTCATAGTTGTTATTATAGGCAAAGTGTGGAAAAGAATAAATATTTAGGTAGGTATTTGAAATTTTATGAGTAGGTATGTTGTAATATGTTAATGATAATCTGAAAAAAAAGTTTATGAAACTATGTACCACATATTTATTGAGATGTACAGTACATATAACTTAAAAAGGATATAAAAAGGATTCCATCTGCTATCCCTCTAAACTAAGCGTGCTAGCGACTCAAAAAATGCATATTCGTAGTCTATTCAGTGCCACCTTTCAATTGATGCATCGCATTATATGAAAAATCGACGTTTATCTTTAAACGCGATTTGCGGCTAAACTAGACGTGCTAGAGGCATCAAAGTTGACACCTTCAAACTTGACTTGCGGCTAAACTAAGCGACCTAGTGAAGCGACTTTTGCATTTTTTAGGCAAAATTCAAAAAAAAAATAGTTGAAGGATTCGGAAAAAATGCTTGAAAAGCATTTTAAGCATTTTTTTTTAAATTTTTAAGGCCTTTTTTGAGCATTATCCAGAATTTTTTCTATCTAAAATTTTTAATATAAATCTTTTCACAAACAAAAAAAACGCACAAATGAAATATCAATTTCTTGTATCCGCGGAAACCGTATCGACGTCAATTACTTACACCATTTATTTTGTCAGTATGTATTGGAACAAGCAACAAACGAAAGAAAAAATCAGGTTCGTCAAAGAAAATTTTTCAATTGATAATTGACAATCGTAACAGGGGTAAAAAAAAGAGACAAGAAAAAACAACACCAACGCAGAACTATACCCGTATATCGATATGTACTAGGATGTTAGGTAGATACACACAATATTTTTTCAGACACCTATACAAGAATTCATGTCTATCTGTTGGCGCAATTCCCCAATTTTATACGTATTACGTAACAACCCTTTCCCAAATGTCTCAACTCTCAACGTTGCCGATAACAAATACACTGTGTGTCACTTGTTCACACCCACTCTTTTCACAACCGTTTTGCACAAAGAACATCTTTTCACCATTCGGTAGTAAAAAGAGTTACTTTAAACAAGCGACTTGCACTGTGCACATAAAAAGTTCTACAATCGGTCAACCAACCTACTTACATACTATATACACAAAGCGAAGGCATGGAACACCAACACAGTAACACAAGTCTCTCTACGTAAATCAAAAAAAAATGTGTAGCCGACCTGCGCCACGGAGTTAGTGGGTTATTGTGTATCTTATGAAGCAAGAAAAAAAAATTGCGCCATGGCGCAAGTGAGTTACTGAGTTACGCTGATGCAGTAGGGTGCGCTTGAGTTAATGTATCAGCGCACGATTTTTTGCTGAGTTACCCATGTCTATTACACTGTGGCTTTAAAGTCTGAATACATAAGCCTATTCATCTGATTTTAGGAGATATATTATTTTAATGGGAGCCTAAGTTGACGGTCCCCTTAGTATTTTTGTGAGTATAAAAAAAATAAACACGTACTATAGCACACTGCACATGTACATACATATATAGCTTATACAATGTATCTTCATGGAACTTACAAATTATTTGAGAAAACAGTTTTTAAAAATAAATTTTTAATTAAAAATTTTAAAAAAATAATGAAAAAATGTTTTCTTTCATTTTCGTTTTATATTTAGCTATTCTAGTGAATAGTTTTCCAAAAATTAATTTTCAAACTTAAATTTTTGAAAAAAATAATTAATCTTCAATCTGATTTTGTTCAAAATTGTTTGTTATTAATTTATATTTTTGTGTTTAATATTCAATGCTCCCATCGATTTTTAGTCGAACACTAACAACTAGATGTCAAAACGCATCCTAGTTTTTGAGAAAATTGAAAATAACAAAAGTAAGTTTTCCTTATATTCGTCTTCCGTCCGTTATTTTGTTGCCCCCAGGGAAAAGGATCCTATTTCTACTAATTAAATAATAAAGTAGATTTTGTTATTATCAACTTTATGAAAAACCAAGATAAATTTAGGCATTCGGTTGCAAGTGTTTTACTAGAAATTGATGGGATTCTAATACTAAAAATGGGAGAAAATGGACCCCCTCACAAACGATTTTTTTAGGTGAGTCACCTGTAAATAAAATTTTGTACATTAAAAAAAAATTGGTACACCATTTTTTATTATTTATTATAGTTGAAATAAAAATTAAATTAATTATTCCTTTTTCGGGATCTTTTTGAAATTAAATTATGAAAAAAATTTGTTTTCTTTGTAATTTAAATCGGTTATACAGATAATGAAATAGTCCAAAATAACATTTATATGGAACGCAACGTTAATTTTAACTACCTAAAAAATGTTTGTTAAAAATATTTTAGATAATGTTTAATAACCGCTCGGTGCCAAGTTTCGTAAAAATTGAAATCGAAATTTTCGAAATATTTAGATTTTTTTTAAGTCCAAACAAAAAAAATTGGAAACTTTTGTATAGGTATAACAATACTACCCATTTGAATTTTTCATAAAAAATTATCAAAATCAGCTGCTAAATATGCTTTTCGAGAAAAACGAAAATAAAAAACAATGGTTCTATAATGGGAGGTACCAAAGCAAGCTGAGAAAAAATCTTCCAAACTTATTCGATATCATAGCGCTTGTACCTATTAACCAATAAAATTACATTTACATTATATTTTGGTTATTTTTACCTTCCTAATTTGTTCTTTGAGACTCTCAAAGTTTTTCTCTAAAAAATTGAGAAATTTCAAAATATTGACATTTAAAATTGCAGCAACTTTGAGTTCTTGACAACGTTTTTGTAAACAATATAGTATCTATATACCTGACGATCGTACTCGGTATTAATGTGTCCTTGCACTGATACTGTTTTTAATGAAAATACATATGCGCGGATAATTAAAGAAAATCAAAACCCGCCAAAATTTCATGGAAAAATTTTAGATTATTCAAAAATTCATTTAGCTAAAAATTGAGGTTAGATCGAAAATTTGGCAAATAGGGGTCAGTTAATTTTTTATCTGCTTTTTAAAAATATAAAATTTATTTCCAGAAAACATGACCCTGATTTATGATAATTTTTTCCCCCAACGTCTATTTGTCACATTTTTGATTTCAAACAACCATATCTCGAGTTTTTCACAGTTGTTGTATATATCCATGAACTTTGTATATTGAAAATCAATTACAAAAACAGCCATCTCTCTATCATTTTTCGTTTAGAAAATAGATTCTGTACTTATCTTTGTTTATCCTTATTTACCCTATTGAAATTGCGATTTTTAAAAGACCATCTATTTAGAATTTTTTAAATCAAATTTCCTTTTACATAGTATTTTGTTTATGTCCGTAAGACATACCATCTGAGACACTACCTTCAAGACTGTATACCAGAGCTGTAAAAGACTGCAGTACTTTGGTAATGCAGTTAATAAAGTCGCCGTTAATTAACTTACTTATTGAATGTAAGTTAATGCTGTAAATAAGTACTTTAACTGCGAAACAAGCAGTGAGCAGTCAGTACTAACATTCTGACTGTGCAGTTAAAAAAAAAAGTTAATTAACTAAGTTAACTAAGTTAATTAACTGCAGTACTTTTTAACTGCTTTTAGTCTTCAACTTTTTTTTGACTGCACAGTCGGAATATTAGTACTGACTGCTGACTGCTCGATTTTAGTTAAAGTATTTTTGTAAGTTAAAAGACTTAATGAAATTAGTCTTTTTAGTCAAATAACTGCAGTACCGAAAAGACTGCAGTTTTTACAACTCTGCTGTATACTTCTTATTTGGTACCTCGATGAGGGCAGGTCCTTCTATCGTTCTATGGCGGGATCTTTTAGACTATATAACAGAAGTAGGTACTGACAGGGGCAAACATTTACATATATGTAATTTAAATAGTTAAGTCCACTAATGCATGGGCAGTCGGCTCATCTCCCCAGGTAGAGCTCATTAGCTATTTCACATAATAAAATTGATAAAAGTACGAAAAAAAGCGAGGACGCCAAAGAATTTTATGCTTCAGTGTTCAGTCTAAAAGGACCAATAAAATGTAGGTCCTAGTATGTTACTAAATAATGGGATACACTAAGTGACTATCCATCCCGGTTTTCCCGGGACTATCCCGTATTTATATAGCCTGTGCCGGTCTTTTTTTAAGAAATCCGGGACGTAGAACCTTTCGAGGGTTTATACATAGTATGTATGTAGATATACACAGAGTTGATTTTCAATAGATTTTACCTTTATAAATTAAGATTTTTAAATGAAATTAAGATTTTGAAAATAAAAAATAACTTTCTCTGGAATGTTACAAAAAAATAAAAAAAATGAACTCTTATTTGACGAAGTAATCAGAATCAAGAAAATAATTCAAGTCTGAATAGCAAATAAAATAATCAAAATATCCTCATCCTTATATAGTTTTTTTCTGTATTTCAATATGGGAAATATAATCTTCAGCGTAGCTTGTAAAAATCATCGTCATAAACAAAAAAAAAAAAAAAAAACAACCAATACCTCTAAATGGCAATACATCCATACAAACATTCTTCACATGCCTTTGTAAACTAATTTCAAAACTAAACAGAATATTGAAAATTGTCGTTATGGATACCGATACAAAAAGGAACAATTTAATAAATAAAAATCCCTTTTGAATCGGTTTGTGTACAGAAAAATTCTACATCATCAATTTGTTTCTACAAAACGCCACAGGACGAGCATATAGAGCTTTGAGTAATTGGGTGTCACTTCTATTTGTATTTATTCAATGGTTTTATGTAATAGTAAATAATTTTATCGATCGAAAATTTTAGAAGATGATTTTTCGTACACAGTTTTTAAGTCTTCTAAAATTAGAACAATGATTGAAAATTTACCTCACAATGCACTCCCTTGTTTTTTGATAGATGTTGCATTGATGTTGTTCCTATTTGTGGCATTAGGCAACTGCTTATAATTCATTTTACACATGTAGAAATTGATAGGAGAATCGAATATTAAAATCAAGAAAATATTACATAGGGCCACTTGCACAGAAGTTTTTTTGACAGCAGTAACTCCTGATTGATAAATATTTGAAGCAAGTCATGTTGCAGCAAAATATATCGAGCCCTTTCCGCAAAATTATCGTAAGCGACAAAAAATAAAAGTATCGTAAGCGACATTTTGTTTTTTCTTTGCTCAGCAACGAAACCAATTAGGCCAAATTTCAACATTGCATATTATTCACAATACTGTTACTGACAGATAACAAAAGGTCCTATTGCTTTTAATGCACACGAAAAAATGATATAATTAACTTTATGTGACAATATGAAAATGTCGCTTACGATAATTTGGCGGAAAGGGGTCGATATTTTCTGTATCTAAGGGCCCCTTGCACAAAACGAACGGATAAATATATAAAACTGAGGATAATTATCCCAATTAAAATCAATAAAAATCTTGTTTTTTTAATTGCACGAACGGAAGTAAATAACAAGCGGATAAGAATATTTTTGTCAGAATCACCAACACAACAAACACTAAACACATTGGCAAATAAACAAACTCTAAAGGGAATCTGTCGCATGCGTTGCGGCAACAGATCCGTTGACATTGACTTATGAAACCGATAGTGGTGACCCAATGGATACGTTGCGTTGTTTTGACAGCTTTATTCAAATTACTAGGTGCGTTCGATTTTTCGAACCTAGTGCGCACTGAGGAATATCAGCGCATTTCATAAACTGTTAAAAGCTTTATTTTATATTTTGTATATGCGTATGCTAGATTTAATAAGACTGAAAAATTGATAGAATTAACGTTCCAAAACTAGCAAAATAATGGACAAAACCAAGAAAATAATGAGCAAGCTCATTTTAACTTGTATTTTATAATGTTTTACGAAATTGCATTGTTATATCGCCCTTTCTTCTTTGTGTTTTTCTTTATTGTTGCAGATTTACAAATGGCTAAAATTTTGCAGACAGTTTTGTGGTGTATATCGATTTGTTGTGAATACAGAAGCTGAGTCCAATTCCGCAAGCATGAAAAAATTCTTTCGTCTACCCTTTTTATTCACGATCAATATATGCCCGAATAAGTTTACCTATCTGTGTACACGTTATTTATAAAAAATATGCAATCCACTCTTGCAAAATTACGAAATTTGATGTGTACGCGAATTTTCATGCGCGTAGGCAAAACTCACTTTAATAAACTAGAGTGAACAAATATCATCAGAACGAGTTCAGAGAACAGCAATGCACCAAATGCAATGCCGTCATCGAACAGACCTACTATTGACAATCGGACCTGCCGGAGAGAAAAGTTAAAAGTTCAGCTACTTTTTTCGTTGCGTCCGGCACATGCGTCGCCTATAGGTCACTTCTCATAAGAACGTGTGTATTTAATCGAGCTGTCAGTTGTGTACGTCGACGCAACGCATGTGACAGATTCTATGGGTCGGGCCCTTTAGAACAGTCAGGCATCTGACAGCTGTTTGTAAAAAAAAGTGGTTTACTTTTCGCGTAACTGGAAACTTTTTATATAAATTTGTTAAAAAAAAACAAATGGAAATGGAGCAAAATTTAATTAAAAATTTATTAGAGGATGAAATTGAAAGTGATTCCGATACAGAGAGTGATTTGTCGACGGATTCTTTGAATGAGACTTTGACCACGTGGTGACTTATATTTTGGTAAAATTAAAAAAGAAATTGGATTCGGCGGTATTTAAAAGAAGTACATACACAGAAAAAGACTTTTTCAATCATTTTCGTGGTAGCAGTGATCTTTACAAAAGCCTCGTTGAAAACGATTCAACGTCCGAAGAGTACCTAAAATTGGAGCTCCGCAAAACGTATTCCGCGGAAATACATTTCGCCCTTTTTCTCTGGTTTGCAGGTCATGAAGCTCGCTCCTTCAGGGGCATAGCAGACTGGTTTGACCTTGCTCTGGGAACTGCGACGTCAATTATTCATAGTGTTATATATTTCTTAAGCAATCTTTGCGAATCGGCGATAAACTGGCCAACGGATGAAAAAAAGCAGAAACTGCGCAGTTTACGCAGTACAAGACAGGAATGGTTATTGGTATGAAATTTTGTTTTCCATACGAAGTTATCTATCACATTTCATCTTATTCTTTTTGCAGGGGTAATAGACTAGACGGTACATGGATTCGGATTGATCCCCCAGAGGGAAAAATTATTACATTGACAGTAAAAATGTACTAAGTGTCTGCTTGCACGGAATATGTGACGAGAACAGAAAGTTCATACCTAGATATATTCGTTGTTCATCATGGTTCTGCAACAGAGTCTACGAAAACTTATATTTACCCTCAACTGCCAGGTTTATGCGGAAGCTTCTTTCTCCTAGGGGATTCAGCATATGCATGTTCCCAATAAATTTTAACCCCGCACCGTGACAATGGACACCTAACATCATGGCAAAAATTTTGTAATCGTAGGCTTAGCTTTGTCCGAATCGTTATATTCGGAATTCTTGTGCAGCGATTTCGAAAACTTTACTATTGTAAGTTGAGAGGGATGAAAAAGCTGTACCATTTTATTTGCGCTTGTGTTTTACGCAACATTTGTGTAAGGCCGACGAGCTTCCTTTTGAAGTCGACAATAAAATAAATATGGACGACAACCGTGAAAAACAAAGCGAACATGAGCAGGAGTCTCAGGCCTTTTTTTCTTAATCTATATAGTCTGAAAACAGTTTCATAATAAAAATAAACATTATCTGAGCCACGAATATTGAATGCATTCTCTATTGAATTTGAGGTAAAATAAAAGTAACATACATACTTTTTTATTTACTCATTTTTAAAAGGAACATATGCGTTTTTTCTTTAAAAATAAATAAAATTGATATATATTGAAAATCACATTATTTGTACTTATTAAAACAACAAAAATACTTTTTACAAAAATCATTTATAGTACTCCACTGCCACTCTAATCTAATCGACTCTCATTTCGAGATTTTATCAAAATTTCTAAGAGTTTGTCTTTCCGCTGACGATTTTTTGTTTTTCAGTGCGCTTTTTGTAAGCCTGCAACTTTTCTTTTCGATATTCCCTTTTGTAGCGGCTTTCTTCAACAAACTGCTCTCGTCACTTCCTGAGCTCACCCGCAATGGTAAGCGGTCTTTTTTTTTTGGCCTTGGTCCCTTTATCGAAGAAGAATCGATTTCGGTGGTTTCATTGCCTTCAATTTCAGCCTCTACTAACTTGTTTCCACTGAATGTGTCAGTAGGTTCTAATTATAAAAATATATTGTTACATTTATGTAATAATTTATTTATTATCTTACCGTCAACATATCCAGATTGGAGCAGAATGTCGTTTCTTGTAATAGCACTATTTACTGTGCTTCCTTACTAGTACGATGGCACAGCAGATGGACAGTCAAGGATTACTTCTGCAAGCTCTCTTAAATAGAAAAAAAAAATATTGAAAACATAAACAGACAATTTGTTCTACTTTTTTGTATGGTAAGTATTGGGATCGTCGACCGGTTCATGCAACGGTACTCACCCTGTATCATTAAAAAAAAAACTTAATTTTCATAAGTGCACGTTGCTCTGTCGTTCCTCTTTTTTTGTTATGCTTAATTTTAGCTCGAAACGTTCGTTCAAAACTCTTCCACTTTCCTTCTACTTGGTAGGGTCAAAACGACACCCAATTCTCCCGAATTTTATCAGCTATGGCTGCCCACATTTTTTCTTTGTCTTCAGAACTACGTTCTATCCTAAATTTGGATAAAGCTCCGAATAGATTTAAGAAGTTGGCAATCATTTTCTAGCCACACTGCCTTCTGTGTTTGTGCCCGAGCCGAAGTTGACTGCTCTCAAATATGGTCTGGATTCGGTGGTGGTGCTGGTCTTGTTACTTGTAGTTCTGATGCTAGTGCTGATGCTGAAGGTAAAGCTGATAATGGTGGAATTGGCAAAAAGTCCGCTTCCCTTTCTCGCAAGGAACTTTGGAAAATTTCGTTACAAAATTCTTCATTTGAAAGATCAATTCAATGAAAAAGGAAAATATTAAATTTGTATTTACTTACTTTGTTTAATGTTAAAACGCGTATTTGACGAACAATTAATTACAATCGACTTTCCTTCCTCTGAAGTTGACGTTATCTGATGCATTTCTTACTTTGTTTTTAGTTCTTTTTCTTTAAATATGAAGTTTTTATTTAATTTTTTTTTTAAACACACCGATGTTTTGAAATTTTGAAAAAAAAAAAAAAAAACCAAAACCCACAACACGTGATTTTGACAGTTCTCACAAATCTGTTCGAAGTTGTTCTACCTAAAAGGTAAAAACAAAAAACCCTGTTCTAAATTGTTCCAAACAGACATACTAAACAGCAAATTACAACAGTTTAGAACAGAAACTGTCTCACTGAACAGCAAAAACTTGTACTTTTCTGTTCTTAACTGTTCCAAACTATTCGAAACAGCTTCACTGAACAATCCTAATATGTCTTTTTTAGTTCAGAGCAGAGCCTGAGTGAACGAAATGAGCTCTGCATAGTGTTTTCAGATCCCCTTGATTTAATTATAAAACACACCTGCGGGTTGATTCTCGTTCTGTGAAGCTGTGAAGTGATAAAAAAATTATCATTTCAGTTTTCAGAGACATTTTTCATTTTATAACTTCATAAAAATTTCTAAGGCGATTCTCAAACTCGTTTTATAAATAACCCCCAGTTTATACAAGCGAGTAGAACTAGTAGGATTTTTATGTTAGTGTAAGTTTTGTTAATGTATCTGTAACTAGTAGTTCATTGCGCGTTCGATCAACTAGTATGCTATTTAATTTTATACAACTACATTTTTTCCTACACACTTTTTGTTCAAGCGTAACCTTTCATATTAGATGAAAATAAACACTCGTTTTCGCAAATCTGCCAAAAATATTTTCCAAAGAAAATCATTCCTACGAATATAAAACAGAAAATAAATATTACACAAGTGTAAAGGGGAAAACAATACATAAACGTCAAATTACTAGCAGGATAACTAGCAAGCAACTCGCAGGCGAAAATATTATGCTATTTAAGCTACTAGTCGGCTCTCTCGTGTACAAATACACTAACACATATAAAGGCTACTAGTTCTACTCGCCTGTATAAACTGGGGGTAATAGTTTTTAAATAGTGTACTAAACAGTACTGAATGATAAATTTTGTGACTTTTCCGTCAATGCTTCAAAATCAAAATATTATATTACTATTCGTTTTAAAAAATATGTCCGGAATAAAAATTCAAATAATTGTTAAAAATAATAGATGGCGTATTGCACGTATTTACTTTAATTAAATTTTGTTAAAAAAAGATTATAAAATAATTATTTCTAAGGAATAAATTGAAAATATTTCGGCGTACACATCGAGATTACAACATTTGAAGTTACAACTGAGGAGCAGTTTATCTAGCTTTACAGATTCCCAAAACGACTATGCTTGGACTTAATAGAGGAACTAAAGCCATTCCTAAATTCACATAAACGTATAACTGGGCTTCCAAGTCATGTCAAAGTGTTGAGTGCTTTGAGGTTTTTCGCCACTGGTTGTTTTCGGCGTGCTGTTTCTCTTCATTGTCTTAGACATCAGTGAATCGCTGTGTTGCGGAGATTTCCATGGCATTGAACGCAATAGCCCACAGATATGCAGAGTTTCCTACCAAAGATGAATTTCCTGCTATAAAAGCGAAATTCTACAAAAAATATGGTTTCCCCGGTGAAGTGGGATTAGTTAATGGCACGCACATAAAAGTGTCGGCTCCAAGGGTAGAAAATGAACATGTTTTCTACTGCAGGAAAGGCGGACATTCGATGAATGTTCAAATCGTATGTGGAGCGGAATTTTTAATGCTAACGCACAACATGAAGGAACAGCCCACGATGCGTACGTTTGGCGACGTTCAAGAGTTAGTAAGTCAACACTTGAAGTTCTACATAATGGAGGAGAAAGAAACTTCTGGCTATTAGGGGATAGTGGCTACCCATTACAGCCGTGGCTTATGACTCCCATTCTTACACTTAATCCCGAGCGGAGAACAGATACAACACAACTCATAAGCAGACAAGAGCGCTTGTGGAGCGATGTATTGGTGTACTGAAAGCAGATTTCGCTGTCTTTCTAAAGAAAGGGTATTATTTTATTGCCCAGCTAAAGCAGGAATTATAATTAATGGTTGCATTGTGCTTCACAATGTATTGATCAAAGCCAGAAATCCATTCTTTGGGATGGAGAATTGGAAAATGATAACAAAGTCGATTTAAATATTGACGATTATCCGCACTACTCTACAAATAACAAAGTCGATTTAAATATTAACGATTATCCGCACTACTCTAAAAATCAAATCTTACAGGAGAGAAGGCGTACTCGAGGCAGAATTGTTGGCCAAGCATTTGTTCGTAGCTCGTTAACAAAAAAAATAAGAGGTTGGAAGAAAAAAAGAAAAATAAATAACACAGAAACAAATTTGGTTAAAATTATTTGTTTATTTTTTAAGTTCTTGTATCAATTGGTCAAGCTTAGTCTTAATTTCAAGTTGAACTTGAATGCTGTCTTCCATTAGTTTGACTTTCCCCTCCTCTAGCTTCAATTTCTTCAATTAAATTTCCTTGAAAAACTTGAAACCATCGCCAGTGGAGCCGGAGAGGGTTTTCTTTCGTTTTTGTTGCCTTTTCGTTGTTGCTGAAGCAGCTGCCTATTCAGGATGTACTGGGGGTGAAACTTGGCGAGATCCTGAATCCTCCTCTTGAAATTGTTCCAAAAACTGAACCTCCACATCCGAAGCATGACCGTCTTCCGGTTCAAATACATCGATAGGTACTTTTTGTGGAACGGGGATTGCTTCGAAGCCTATCTCACTTACTAAACTTGAAACAACTTCCACGGCTTCTGGCGTAATTTACTCTCCGATCGATTTCGAAAAGTTCTTTTATTGGAAGGTAACCATTTACGCCGCTTGAACGGCGGCGTTGTTCTTTGATGGGGCTGTCTCGACATCGAACACTTATTCTGTTAAAAAAAATTAATATTTAGATAATCTTCTTTTAAGATTATTTTATTTCTCACGTTAGATCTTTCAAGTACTTCCTCCATTTGAAAGCATCTTTAAATGCACCTCCTTAGCCATTCAATTTGGTATTACTCAAAATGTTCCATTCATTATCCCGGAAATGGGCACCGTCGGCGTTGTACTTCCAAATGGATGCGCAGAAAAAGCCCTTATTGATGCAAACACGCCGCCGAGTCTTTGAGGATGGTAAATACATAGGTACATATTGTATGTATGTACCGACCCATGTGAGCCCTCAAAGCATGCTTTCTTTGCCTGCTGACAAAATTTTGTTTTCAGTATTGGTGGAATTGTACCAAATTAGCCCTGCATCTATATGCTAATTAAATTCTTTCCCATAAGCTTTGAGGAATAAATTGAAATTTTGATTTTCCAATTCAATGCTGATAATAGTTGTAGATATTGTAAATATATCCATTTTGTCATAACCTTTCGCTATTTAGGTAATCGTATTAACAAAACAATAGAGGCCATCAAAAGCATCGTATCCTAACTGCTTTTTGCGCTCGTTTGAGAATTAGTTCAAAAATCAGTTAGGATATTATGGTTCTCATCTCCTTATTGTATGTATGTATGTATGTCTAGAACAATAAGAATTTTTTTTAATATAAATACATTATTACTTGTCATTTGCCAAATCCGGTCTTTCTTCCAAAAATTCCACCAAAAATAATTTTTGTTGTTGCGATGCTTTCGCTCCTCGTTTTATTTTTGTATCCATTTTTTCTTCACAGAACGATTTTATTGTGATAAAAAAATCATCATAAGAAAAAGTTTTGACATATTTCTTCACTTTTTCAGTCATCGAGAATCAAATTTGCTGTAAAGGAGTGATAAAATTTATCACTTCATAGCTTCACAGAACGAGAATCGACCCCTGAGCACTGAATTAGTGAATTGTTATATTTGTCACATGAAAACTGTAGCTGGCCGCGATCAGATTTGTACTCTGTCTGTTCTGTTAATTTATTCTGAGCTCATGGAGCACACTTCTAGCTAGCTCTACATGCTCTGACAACTTTGGTTCTGCTCTTAACTAAAAAATAAAAACGCCTTATACATATACATAAGTACAAAACTAAATACTAGCTTTCTTAACCTCAAATAAAGCTTAATAGACGTTCGAAACTATTTTTTTCATACAGTAGAGAAGAGGGTTAAGGGTTTTATAGAAGTGGGGTTAATATCCTCACAACATGAAAAGTTTCACCTAAGAAGTTCAAGGAATTTGCTGTTTTGGGGACAATTTTTTTTGACGTCAGGAGTTTAAAAAATGCATCAAATTGAAAATTTCCTACCAACTGCCGTTTGATTTTTAAAATAGAACTGGACAAACCAGATTCCCTTTATTTATTCAAATCGATGACCAGACCAGCCTGACAACGACATGCCATGTATCATTTGATTACTTGAAAAATCAATCTTTTATTCAAGAAGTCTTGTGACACATTGATTAACAAAAAGTCAAAATCTCAGTCATCGAAATTACAGCAAATATTTCATCCCAGAGTCCAACTGCCATCAAACAGCAAACTACAAAGTATATAAACTGTAGAATTTGTAAAGTAGCACCCGAATAATTAAAGTTAATCCACTTCAAATATTTTACATTGAAAGTGATTTTCATTTAACAAAACAACACGTAGCAACAACTCAACATCGTGTGATCTGAATTGGGACAAACTACCAGTCATTTCATTTCATAGGTCGCACATTATTATAATGCAAGAACTTCACAATAAAGTGACCAAACAAAAAAAATAAATCGAATCTCAAATTTAAGATATTGTCTTCCACGGAAAGTGGATCAACACCGAAATCGCTATCGAAGATCATTTGAATAATGAATCTAGATTGACGATTGGGGCAGATTGATTGTGAAACTTTTAATATTGATTTCATCTCGGAATCGGAATCTAAAGGGACGTATATTGAGTAGTTGACGAGTGCATATATATACTACCTATGTACGTGTTCTTTATTTTTCTGGGGCAATCGGATGTTGCGTTGTGGTGGGGCAATTCTTTCTTTTTGTTTGTTTAATATTTGGGTTAAAAGATGTAGATTGATTTCTAGAGAAATCCAAAGAGATGAAAAAAACATGGTTTCTTTGGACAAAACAAAAATTGAATTTAGTGTCAATTCAAATTAATTCTTTTTGTCAAAGCGATCAAGGATTTTTAGGGTTGTTGCGCCTATCGATGGGGAAAAGTTATGGGATTCCCTGAAAATAACAGCGTGATTCTAGGAAATTTAAGAATATACATTTAAGAATATTGTGGTATATCATCAAAGAGACAAATTCTACAAACTCATGAATGAATTTGTTTGTACTGTTTTTTTTTTCTCTAGATCTTTAAATTCATAAGACCTGGACTGTGTATATTGATCAAAAAATCAATAAAGTTCTTTTACAAAAAAATTTAGGTATTTTTCACGCACGGCAGTGTTGAAATTTATTATTTTAAATTATGTTTTTTTTTTTTCTTTGCATTATTCCAGAACTAAGAACTTCAAAATTTTTATTCCGAAGTATGTATGTATGAACAAATTTGAATAAGACCTTTTGGATTGTGTTGGTCTTTAGCAGGGAAAGTATTTGACTAACTTTTGCCAACCGGCTGAGTGCTGCACTATCATAAAAGTGGAGACCTCATAATGGTAATGAGAAGAGTGGCATTGACAACGATGGGCCTAAAAGAATGTTTTAGCTAAACATGATGTTGGCAGCCGCAACGACAATGCTGAAACATTCGTCGATTTTGGCAACGCCAACTGTTTTGTAATAGAAGAGACCACGTCATTAGTTGGGTGTCGACAGGCAGCCAAGCAACTTTCATTCAAATTGACTACTTCGGGATCAGCAACCGCACTGCAGCTTTAGAAGCAGTCCTCAGGATGTCTGTAAGAGAAGAGGTGCAGAGATGAGAATGTCCCGGGATCACCGCCGCAACGTGGTAACGTAATATTACGTATAGCTGCAGTTTGGAGATTTTAGGAAAGCACCCGAATATCCAAGATTTATACCGATGGACTATAAGGATTCCGCCGTCCGCCAACAATTATATACCACCTTTCGCAAGGATTGAGAGCAGTCATCTTGTATGGAACCCACGACCCACCTCCACCGTGAGCAATCAGTGTGCTGTGAAAAATGCGTTCATATGCGGTACCCAAAAGTACTGTCGATCGGTGGCAGGGAAGTAATAGTGCTTCGCTTTCCAAAAAAAAACTCGGGCAAAGATCGCAGAAAAAAAACACATCAAAGCTCGCATTGCAGCTACCCCAGCAGCAGGGAGAAATAAGCTATAGTGTCTAAGCATCCCATGAAAATGAAAGATGTTTACCGTAGTGTGCGACGTGATAAGCGTAATTGTGTCAACGCAATGGCTGCAGAAGAAGAAGAAGCCGCAGGCGTATCTTACAATTCGTAAGATACAGACGGATGTCTTCTAGTTTCGGATTTAAGCAACTTTGTCGCTATATCTAGCGGAATTTTCACTTTTTCAGCGACATAATAAATTCTGATGTCGCTAGATTATTAAAAGCGACTTTTGAAGCTCAAGCAAATCAATAATTTATTTGGCTAAAAGTGAAGGTTTTCTTGACGAATATAACGAAAATTTTTCAAAACACTTCCTCATTCTAACGCTAAAGAAGAACGTATTTTTTTTAGCATGAAGAAGGTTGAAAAAAATTAACAAGGAAATAAATTATAAACAAAAACGCCTTGATAAACGCCTTCCACACTATCCCACTGAGTATTAACACATGTAAAAAAAATGGGAGGTAAATCATGTATAATAGTGTGGAGACAAAATATGAAATTTCATCCCACATGACTTGACAGCTCATCTCACACAATTTGACATGTATTGACACATGAAAATTTTTAGGATTGGTTGTAAAATCATCCCTCATTCTATCCCACTTGCCACTTGGGGGTTTAGGTTATGGTGATTTTTTTGGACGCACGTGTGAAAGCAAAATATGAAAATATTTTCTTCACACAAATTTGGCAGTCATAAGTGATTCTATCACACTGTTTTTTTGAGATGTATTAATACTCGATGGGATAGTGTGGAATGGCTAATAGTGGATACATCATTACCTACATATACGTTAATAATGAGACTGAAATATTGTTTTTTTATTTTTAACTATTTTTTCTGTTAGCATACATTCCTAAGTTTATACAACATATGTACTTTTTCAGAAAACTACAAAAAGTTGTTCAAAGAAAATTTGTTTAAGGTTTTATTTTACAATTCTTTTTTGGCGACTTTAAGCGACATTTTACCTTTACAATTTTAGCCAAAATAGCGACTCGTCTAGAGTGTGAAAAAGGAATGATTGTGAAGCTTCCAAAGAAAGGGAACTTACGCTGTTCGAAAACTGGGAAGGAATTTGTGTGCTTCCTGTAGTTACCAATAAAGTAGCAAAAATGGTCCTGAATCCAAATTTGTCAAATATTCTTGTAATCGTTTAGCAATTCTTAACCGCAGATTTCGGTGGATTAATGAGATTCCAAAGTGGTTTACAGTTCAACTGGTAATAACCACTAGCGTTGAACGTCAGTTGATTCTTCAAAATCATTTGGTGAAAATCTTAAAGCCTGAAACCATGTTTGGACAACTGATCCTTATGTCCGTATATTCACGCCGCTTAAAATCGGTTTAGATTCAGAAGTCGGTTTAAAATTTTTAAACCGACTAATCGGTAATATTCACTCACTTAAACCGACGTTCACCAAAATTTTAAGCCGAATGATCGGTTTAACTACGATAAACCGACTCCAACTTAAACGAGGCATTTTCGTGTCGTTTAAGTACGGTTTAAATGGTTTTAGCTAATATTCAACATTTTGTTGGTTTATTGAGTAAGTGCAAAAAATATTTAATCACGTGATTTTCGGTTATTCTGGCTATCCGAACACAATATTTGTGAACGTTATTTACACATCGGGGTAGAGTTGACCAATTAACCAGGCTTATAGACCGAGAGCTGATAAACGATTCGCTCAAAGTGTTTTATACCACTCAAAAAATTTGTGAGAATCATCGGTCTGGCAGCGATACCGTGGCCCTAACACCTCCATAATGCACTTTCAAAATGCAACCAAAAAAAATCAGAATAGTTCGTGATTACTGTCCACACTCAATTTCACCAACTTGACAGTAATACCTCATACCTAGCACCACTATAATGCACTTTCAAAATGCATTAATGCAACAAGAAAGGTGTTTTGAATAAATCCAAATGTTGTTTACAGAGTTTTTTTGTGTGACCAAACTAAATTCCATCAACCCGACAGCAATACCGTAGCCATAAAACCACCATAATGCACTTTAAAACTGCTAGTGCATAACGGTAGTGTAATGTTCACGGTATCGCTGCCAGCCCAATGAAATTCAGTTTGGACAGATACAAAAATTGGAGCGGTTAAAAAAACTTTTGTTGCATTTTATATGTGCATTATGGAGGTGTTTGGGCTGCGGTATTGCTGTTAGGTTGATGGAATTTATTTGCCATCTTGCTTAATATATGGCAGATATTGGAACCGAATTAACGACCGACACACGGAACTGCAACCAGATCAAGAAGAATTCAACTCGCAACAAATCGTTCAGGGAATGTTTAGAAGATGCAATGCGGTGGACATTATTGTTGACATTTTTCCCCAACGTAAAACACGATAAAGAGGAATTTAAGACATTTTTAATGCGTATTTGTTTTTGAAACGAATTAATTAAATTATTTTATTTAAATATAAAATGACAATTCGAAAAATAAATGTCAAGGAAAGCCTTTTTTAGTTTTTTAATACTTGCGATGCTATGCGGCGTTCAGTTTAAATCAAAAATTTAAACCGACGTAAACCAAATGGAATATTTTGCTTAAACGGAGTGAATATTACCGATTTAAACGAGATTTTGTAGTTTGAATTCTATCCGCCGTAATATTCACGCCGTTTAAAACTCGGTTTAAAAGCCCTTAAACCGACTACCTTTAACCGAACTATACCGACAGAATTTAAACGACAAAATCTCGTTTAAATCGGTAATATTCACTCCGTTTAAGCAAAAAATTCCATTCGGTTTACGTCGGTTTAAATTTGTGATTTAAACCGAACGTCGCATAGAATCGCAAGTATGAAAAAACTAAAAAAGGGTTTTTTTGACATTTATTTTTCGAATTGTCATTTTATATTTAAATAAAATAAATTTATTAATTCGTGTCAAACACAAATACGCATTAGAAATGTCTTTCATTTTCCTTACCGTTTTTAACGTTGGGCAAAAATGTGAACAATACCGTCCACTGCATTGTGTCATCCAGATATTCCTTGAACGATTTGTTGCGAGTTGAATTTTTCTTGATCTGGTTGCAGTTCCGCGCCGGGTTTTAATACGGTTCCCATATCTATCACATTATATCAAGAAAGATGCCACAAAATGCGATAAATTTGGTAAGATTGCAACTTATTGAACCTGGATGTCATATGGTATGTCTTAATAAGAATGGAAAACAGGCTCTTAATAGAACACCATACGAACGCTCGACCGAATTGCGTGTCGTCAACAATGGTTTTTGGTAATAGACCGAGAGCTGCGAAACCAATTGCTCAGTGTTTTATACCGCTCCAAAAGTTGTGAGCATAATGTTTATATGTATGTGTCCAAATTAAATGCCATCGGTCTGGCAGCGATACTGTTGCCCTAACACCTCCATAATGCACTTTCAAAATGCAACAAAAAAATGGTGTTTTAAATTGCTCCAATTGTTGTTTACCTAGTGTTTGTATGTGTTCAAACTAAATTCGATCGCTCTGGCAGCTATACCGCGGCCCTAACACCTTAAAAATGCACTTTCAAAATTCATCCAAAAAATCGAAAATTTCTTCACTAGTATTTGGTAACTATCCTAACTAAATTCCATCGACCTTACAGCAATACCGCAGCCCAAACACCTCCATAATGCACTTTTAAAATCAACAAAAGTTTTTTTTTTTACCGCTTCAAATTTGTGCATATGTAATTATTTTATGTGCAAACATTATTCCATCGGTCTGACAGCGCTACCGCGGACCAAACACTACCATAATGCACTTTCAATATCGTGCGATACCGTGAAAATTCCGCTACCATAATTCAGTTTCCTAACAACAAAATAGTACTAGAATTTTCAAAGGGCATTATCTGGATGTTAGGCCCGCGGTATCGCTGCCAGACCATTGCAATTCAGTTTGGACAGATACAAATTATTTGTGAACAAAATTTGCATTTTTAAAGTGCATTATGGTGGTGTTAGGGCTGTTTGGGTTGATGGAATATAGTTTGGACAGTAACCAAGTACTAGTGAAGAAATTTTGAAGCGGTATAAAATCCTTTTCCATTTTTTTGTTGCATTTTGAAAGTGCATTTTGAAGAAGTTAAGGCCGCGATATAGCTGCCAGACCGATGGAATTTAGTTTGCGCACATACAAATACTATGTAAGCAACATTTGGAGCTATTTAAAACACCTTTTTTGGTTACATTTTAAAAGTGCATTATTATAGTGATGCTAGGTATGAGGTATTACTGTCAAGTTGATGAAATTGAGTTTGGATAGTACCCAGCAACCATTCCTATTTTTTTTAGTTGCATTTTGAAAGTGCATTATGGAGGTGTTAGGGCCACCTGGCCGATGGAATTTAGTTTGGACACATATAAATATTATGGTCACAAAATTTGGAGCGTTATAAAACACTTTAAAATCAATAATTTTTTTGAATTTTGAAAGTGCATTACATTGGACTTAGGGCCGCGATATCGCTGAAAGGTCTATGGCATGTAGTTGGCGCTGGTACAAATGCCATGCTCACAACTTTTGGAGCGATATAAAACACTTTGAGCAAATCGTCCACCAGCTCTCGGTCTATTAGCCTTTTCCGGTTAATTGGTCAACTCTACCCCGATGTGTGAATAACGTGCACAAATATGATGTGTTCTAATAGCCAGCATCGCCAAAAATCACATGATTGAATATTTTTTATTGGCTGAAAGAACCGATAAAATGCTGAATATTAGCTAAAACCATTTAAACCGTACCTAAACGACATGAAAATGCCTCGTTTAAGTTTGAGTCGGTTTATCGTAGTTAAACCGATCATTCGGTTAAAAATTTTGGTTAACGTCGGTTTAAGTGAGTGAATATTACCGATTAGTCGGTTTAAAAATTCTAAACCGACTTCTGAATATAAACCGATTTTAAACGGCGTGAATATTACGGGCATATCGGTTTAATGTAGTCGGTTTAAGAGCTTTTAAACCCAGTTTTAAACGGCGTGAATATTACGGTAGTTACAGTGTCAAGTGTACAACCGTGGTCGAACTGGTACAACTGACCCTTAATAACAAAAATATGAGTAATATCTTGTTTTTCTTAACGTAACAACGATTACTCATACTTTAAATTCTATAAACTTCCCTTAGATTACTTCATAATCACTTCCTTAATGACAACGATAAACAAGTTTAGTGATTAACACTAATTGTTAAGAAAAACACTTCCTGTTTTTGTTTTGCGACGCGATAATGCCTCATCCACCAAAACAATGCTATGCAACTATCAACTACACTCGAATCCTTGGTAAACAGGTAGTTTACCATAACACTTGACGGCATGGCTCGTGTTACGAAGGATGATCACAGGTCTGAGGATACCAGTTCTGTTCATCCTGTTGTTTACTTGTGTCATCTGAAGTAGTCAGGTGGTGATTATGTTAATACAAAAGCAACTACCTGTGAGCTCGAGATGTCCGCAGTGGGTGCTCAAGTGTTTTTGTGGGTTTTGCTGATTTTACTATTTCGGCACTTAGATCGAAATAAATTAGGTATATTATGTTAAAGTGGATAAGCAGGTTCATTATGAAGGTGATCATGGCAAGTGGTTATTTGGTTTTCAAGATAAATTTTCATTCATAGGGAATGCAAGAAGTGTCTAATCATTTAGCATGAACAACTGAATTGGTATAGATACCGTTCTTACTTAAAAGAACTATCATGACCTTGTTGGCACACACCGGGTAGTACTCGTATATATAAAGACGAAAAGGTGCCAAACGTTGACGCCTTGCCTTATTTCAGATTTTAGAAAACGTATGTGTTGCGCATTTGTGACATATGCGGTGTTTTTCCAACATATGAAATCAGAAATGTTGTTTTTCCATGACACCTTGATTTTCGCCTGTACATAACCACGTGTTGAAAGCAAAATACATATGTTCCTGTTCTTTTGAGGTGATCTTATATGTGTTGTAGACACCATGGCGCTAGATTTTTCGAGAATTTCAAATTTGTATTTACCTTGGTGATTTTTTTTTTTTCATTTTTATGATGGGTAAATTGTATTGCACACAAATCTGTATTATCCCATTTAAACAATATGAGGACAGCGCCTTCGTGAAATCCGTGGGAATTATTTGCTAATATTCTTGTGGAATTTGACATGGACTCACAGCATGAAGGCTCAAGGAGGTTATGGAATAAAGATACACACAAACATTTTGGAACGTGTTATTTCAGTTTGTTATGGTAGTTAATTTGGAAAAGTAACCGAATGTTTTGAATTGCGATTACTTGTTTAGAAAAAGAGGTACATATTTTGAATAACTGTTAATTTTATGTTTCTTAGAAATTTGGGTATAAATTGGTCAGTGATCATGTTTATATTTGAAGAACTATGCTCTTTTCACGAAACTGATAACAATTTACTTACATATTATATTTTTATGTTTTTGAAACTTTTTTATGAAAATGAAGCTTTATAGTTAACTGCTCTCGTATTAAATTAAATGAACGGATCGCTCCGCGCACAAACTTGCTCTTGTCAAAAAAGTTTCTTTGAATTTTAAAGATTGATGGCCAATTTCATAAACAAATAGTATAATTTCTTTTACCTAAACTCCTTTTATATAATATCTGACTTTTAAAATATTTCAGTTTCACCAATTTAAAAAGGAAAATATTAGGGAAATTTTAGTAAAATTGAGTTTGCCTCGAGTTGTTTCGCTCTAGCATACGAGTTGTATTAAGAATTGCGAAAAAGCATTATTTGTAAACTCAAATGTCAGGAATTGTATTACAAAAATAAAACATATTGGTCGCAATTTATTTGTAAAGAAAATGGTTGATAAGAATTTCTTTTTATTTTTTATTTGACCGTACTAATATTAGAATTCAAAACAATTTTAGTCAAAATCGTAGGAGTCGAGAAAATTTATATTTTTTGTATCGGTTTTGTAAACATTTATATAAAATGTACCATTAATTTTGATTAGGTATAAGAAAAGTTTTGTTCAAAATATTCTAAATAATGTTAAAAAACCGCTTAGTACCAAGTTTCGTAACAATTTTACTGAGTCGTTTTCCAAATACATATTTGGTTTACAAAAAAAAAAAATTGAAACTTTTTAAAAATTCAAAAAAAATTTTTTTTGAAAATTTCGGTACACAATATAATTATGTACTATTGAAATTTTTCAAAAGATTCTCCTTAAAAAAAAGAAGTATTAAAATGAAATGTTTCCTTTTCGAGAAAAACAAAATTTAAAAAAAATGGCTCAATGGGAGGTACCATTTAAAAGCATTTTTTGGAAAATTTATATTCACCAGAAGGTAGTATAGGCTACTAATAAAATTTATTGAATTTTTTTTTTAAATCTGTGGAGTAATTTTTGAGAAAAATAAGGTACCTTTACTTTCGGTTCTAAAAAATAAAAAATAAAATCGACCCAAGCGTTTATGCTGTAAGTGAATGGACAGACAGACAGACGGACGGAATTGCGAGACCCACTTTGTTCGTCTTCCCTATCATCGTAATGTCAAGTTTGATCAAAATCAAATTTTTTTTTACGAATCCAAAACTTGCCTAAAGTAAAAACAAGTTAGTGAACTAATGTCAGCTACTCATAAAGCTTACGAAAGTTCTTGCTGAAATAATAAACTATACAAATAGTTGTCTTTATTATTTCTGTTTTCTATTGTCTTTTAATTTTTTCCATATTTTTCTAAAATCGATTTCATATAGGTATGTATTGCTACGGCACTAAACATACACTTCATGTGTAACCGAAATCAAGAAAAAAAGTGACGACCGATGGATATTTTGTATTGTTATCACTCTGTTACGCTATGTTTTATTTTTCAGTATGGATCACTAATGAATAGTTATAATAAAAAAACGACTAATAATAGTCAGGACTTTTTTTTATATATTTATTATTTTTTTACAAATTATTCTAATATTTGAAGAAAAAATTAAAATGTGGGCAGTGCCAGTGGGCACATCTTCATGATTTCGCTTTAACAATTCTCATTAAAATCATTTAAGGCTGTTTCACAATGCGACCAGAAAACGAGACGTCAGCGTGACGAGACATCTTCACAGTTGTTCTCTCTTAAAAAAGAATTTTAAACAGTAAAATAATACATACTAAAGCATTTCTCGTCATCACGTTGCGTCTTTTTTCAATTTTTCGAACTTTATGACGTGACGACGAGAAATGCTTCATTATATATTGTTTCAGTGTTTAAAATTCTTTTTTAAGAGAGAACAACTGTGAAGAGATGTAGTCACGCTGACGTCTCGTTTTCTCGTCGCATTGTGAAAAAGCCTTTAGGTATCTACTAATGGGGTTTTCCATTGGTAATTTAAGCAAGAATTCAATCAAAGAATTGATTTATTTTGTGGCGAATGGAACATAATTTCAAATTGATTGTCACTGTATTTGTGCATTATTGTTTCTATGTCAATATTTCAAAAAAAATCGTCGTTCCTCAATTTTCTTTTAGAAGAGAAAATAATAAAATAAAAAATTCCCGAAAAATAAAAAAATATTCCCACTAAAATACCCTTATTTTTTTTTCCTCAACATCCACAGTTAGGAATATTTCTGTAAAATTTTATGATAGTATAAAAGGTATAACATATGTAAGTATGAAACCTATTACCAACATTTAGAAGTTTGTATATAGCAATGATTTTGTTTCATGGGCTATTCTTAGTCTTTGAAAAATAAAAAATCAAATTAAAAAAAAAAACAAAACATAAATCAATACCTATGATTAAATTTTTTAATTGGATGGACAATAAGAACATGGTTTCAGTAATATCGAACTCTCTCTAATAAGCGAATCAAGCCATCGAAAACAATTGAAATTTCGACTTTACTTCAAATTGAGCGATGAAAGCTATTGTAAGCGATCTGAGTTGCAACTAATCTAACATCGGCTTAGTGACAAAAGAACGTATCTCAAAATTTGCTACTTTCAAGGAGAGCAGATTTTGTGATTTTTTTTTACTTTTTTAATTTTAACGAGTTCTTAGAATATTTGATATTATGAAACTGCTCAGTTCTCCATTGCTTTTTGTCGAAAACTCAATTATTGTAAAATTGATAGCGGAAGTGGAAAAAGACAGTGATGGTTTATAAAAAAGAGCTTAAACAAATATGAAAAGAAGTTTCTAAAGCAGTTGTTTTGATTGGAATCAGCTTAGTGCCGGGATTAAATCAAAACAATACAGAAAATATATTCGGCCATGTATCGCGTAAAATTTTCCATTCAATAATCTATCATGAGTGTCAAGTTAGCGAAACAACATTCACCGATCGAAAAAATTTTAATTGGGTAATTAGCCGTTAATTAGTCGTGAATTAGTTGTGATAATTTAGAATTTGTCGTTCGATGTTTTCTATGTTTTTTTTGCTGCTTCGCTAACTTGATATCAAGTTAGCGAAGCAGCACCTCAAAAAGGGGTAAAAACGTCTTATAGCGAATAGTTTATTGCTTAATAATTTGCCGTTCAGCAGTTCTAAATGATTTGTGACAATTTTAATTTTGTCGTGCAATGTTTTCTACGTTTTTTTTGCTGCTTTGCTAACTTTGTGTCAAGTTAGCGAAGCAGCATCTGGAAAACGTATAAAAACTTCTTATTGTGAATGTTTTACTACTCTATAATTTGCCGTTAATTAGTCGTGAATTAGTTGTGACAATTTTGAATTTGTCGCTCTATGTTTTCTATGTTTTTTTTGCAAAAAAGTGAAATTCGTGTCAAGTTAGCGAAGCAGCACCTGGAAAACGTATAAAAACTTCTTATTGTGAATGTTTTACTACTCTATAATTTGCCGTTAATTAATCGTGAATTAGTTGTGACAATTTTGAATTTGTCGCTCTATGTTTCCTATGTTTTTTTTGCAAAAAAGTGAAATTCGTGTCAAGTTAGCGAAGCAGCACCTGGAAAACGTTTAAAAACTTCTTATTGTGAATGTTTTACTGCTCTATAATTTGCCGTTCATTAGTCGTGAATTAGTTGTGACAATTTTGAATTTGTCGCTCTATGTTTTCTATGTTTTTTTTGCAAAAAAGTGAATTTCGTGTCAAGTTAGCGAAGCAGCACCTGGAAAACGTATAAAAACTTCTTATTGTGAATGTTTTACTACTCTATAATTACCCGTGAATTAGTTGTAACAATTTTGAATTTGGTCGCTCCATGTTTTCTATGTTTTTTTTACAAAACTGTGAAATTGGCGTCAACTTAGCGAAAAAGCTTCCGGAAAACGTATAAAATCTTCTTTTTGTGAATGTTTTACTACTTTATAATTAGCCGTGAATTAGTTGTGACAATTTTGAATTTGGTCGCGCGATGTTTTCTATGTTTTTTTTTGTAAAATTGTGAAATAGGCGTTAACTAAGCGAAAAATCCTCTGGAAAACGTATAAAATCTTCTTATTGTGAATGTTTTACTACTCTATAATTAGCCGTGAATTAGTTGCGACCATTTTGAATTTTTCGCTCGATGTTTTCTATATTGTTTTTTTTTTTTGCAAAAATGTGAACATTTTATTAAGTTAGCGAAGCAGACTCTGGAAAAGGGGTAAAAACTTCATATATTGAATGGTTTATTGCCATTCATCAGTCCTGAATTAGTTTTAACAGTTACAATTTTGGCGTGTAATGTTTTTTATCTTAAAAAGAAATAGTTTAGTCTCGTACTGTATTAATTAAAAGAACTGAAAGAACTCTTTAAATATTACAAAAAGAATTCTATTTTTATTTAAATCTTAAAACGTAGTACATGATTATATTATAAATATTTTTGAAGAAAAACACACAAAGAGCATTAAAAAATTGCAACTTCAATGTTAGAGCTCTGGCGCAAATCATTCGGAGCGAATATGCCACGACTCCAAGAACGATTCGATGAAATATTGCATGTGTAGACACCATGCTATGTAAATCTGAAATTTCAGATTTTCTATTGAACGCGGCTGATGTGACATCTACGTGTGAGAAATTTTCCTAAAACTATTCCGTGTAACCGCCATTTTTCTTTTAAAACCCTACAAAAGCTAGAACCTAACTGCCATTTTTGAAATAAAAACCCTACAAATGCCTGAATAAATGTTTGTTCCCTTAAATTTCCCCCATTACAGCGACATCTACTAGTCGCTTTTAAAACTGATTTTTTGTATGTATTGGTGTTTTACTTTTGCACAAAAGTAAAAGATAAGAGCGCTTTAACTTTTACTTTTGTAAAACTTGAGAAAGAAGATAGAAATGAGTTTTGCGTTGGAAAAATACAAAGGATTTAGTTTAGTTTTGTACAAAAGTAAGTTGAATGTAGTTAAGCCTTTACGTTTTTTTTTTTTTTTTTGAAGGTTTAGATCTGTCAAAAACGTGGTGATGAACGCGGCGTTAAGGCTTAACTACATTCAACTTACTTTTGTACAAAACTAAACTAAATCCTTTGTATTTTTCCAACGCAAAACTCATTTCTATCTTCTTTCTCAAGTTTTACAAAAGTAAAAGTTAAAGCGCTCTTATCTTTTACTTTTGTGCAAAAGTAAAACACCAATACATACAAAAAATCAGTTTTAAAAGCGACTAGTAGATGTCGCTGTAATGGGGGAAATTTAAGGGAACAAACATTTATTCAGGCATTTGTAGGGTTTTTATTTCAAAAATGGCAGTTAGGTTCTAGCTTTTGTAGGGTTTTAAAAGAAAAATGGCGGTTACACGGAATAGTTTTAGGAAAATTTCTCACACGTAGATGTCACATCAGCCGCGTTCAATAGAAAATCTGAAATTTCAGATTTACATAGCATGGTGTCTACACATGCAATATTTCATCGAATCGTTCTTGGAGTCGTGGCATATTCGCTCCGAATGATTTGCGCCAGAGCTCTAACATTGAAGTTGCAATTTTTTAATGCTCTTTGTGTGTTTTTCTTCAAAAATATTTATAATATAATCATGTACTACGTTTTAAGATTTAAATAAAAATAGAATTCTTTTTGTAATATTTAAAGAGTTCTTTCAGTTCTTTTAATTAATACAGTACGAGACTAAACTATTTCTTTTTAAGATAAAAAACATTACACGCCAAAATTGTAACTGTTAAAACTAATTCAGGACTGATGAATGGCAATAAACCATTCAATATATGAAGTTTTTACCCCTTTTCCAGAGTCTGCTTCGCTAACTTAATAAAATGTTCACATTTTTGCAAAAAAAAAAAACAATATAGAAAACATCGAGCGAAAAATTCAAAATGGTCGCAACTAATTCACGGCTAATTAATAAGAAGATTTTATACGTTTTCCAGAGGATTTTTCGCTTAGTTAACGCCTATTTCACAATTTTACAAAAAAAAACATAGAAAACATCGCGCGACCAAATTCAAAATTGTCACAACTAATTCACGGCTAATTATAAAGTAGTAAAACATTCACAAAAAGAAGATTTTATACGTTTTCCGGAAGCTTTTTCGCTAAGTTGACGCCAATTTCACAGTTTTGTAAAAAAAACATAGAAAACATGGAGCGACCAAATTCAAAATTGTTACAACTAATTCACGGGTAATTATAGAGTAGTAAAACATTCACAATAAGAAGTTTTTATACGTTTTCCAGGTGCTGCTTCGCTAACTTGACACGAAATTCACTTTTTTGCAAAAAAAACATAGAAAACATAGAGCGACAAATTCAAAATTGTCACAACTAATTCACGACTAATGAACGGCAAATTATAGAGCAGTAAAACATTCACAATAAGAAGTTTTTAAACGTTTTCCAGGTGCTGCTTCGCTAACTTGACACGAATTTCACTTTTTTGCAAAAAAAACATAGAAAACATAGAGCGACAAATTCAAAATTGTCACAACTAATTCACGACTAATGAACGGCAAATTATAGAGCAGTAAAACATTCACAATAAGAAGTTTTTAAACGTTTTCCAGGTGCTGCTTCGCTAACTTGACACGAATTTCACTTTTTTGCAAAAAAAACATAGAAAACATAGAGCGACAAATTCAAAATTGTCACAACTAATTCACGGCTAATTATAAAGTAGTAAAACATTCACAAAAAGAAGATTTTATACGTTTTCCGGAAGCTTTTTCGCTAAGTTGACGCCAATTTCACAGTTTTGTAAAAAAAACATAGAAAACATGGAGCGACCAAATTCAAAATTGTTACAACTAATTCACGGGTAATTATAGAGTAGTAAAACATTCACAATAAGAAGTTTTTATACGTTTTCCAGGTGCTGCTTCGCTAACTTGACACGAATTTCACTTTTTTGCAAAAAAAACATAGAAAACATAGAGCGACAAATTCAAAATTGTCACAACTAATTCACGGCTAATTATAGAGTAGTAAAACATTCACAATAAGAAGTTTTTATACGTTTTCCAGGTGCTGCTTCGCTAACTTGACACGAAATTCACTTTTTTGCAAAAAAAACATAGAAAACATAGAGCGACAAATTCAAAATTGTCACAACTAATTCACGACTAATGAACGGCAAATTATAGAGCAGTAAAACATTCACAATAAGAAGTTTTTATACGTTTTCCAGGTGCTGCTTCGCTAACTTGACACGAAATTGACTTTTTTGCAAAAAAAAACATAGAAAACATAGAGCGACAAATTCAAAATTGTCACAACTAATTCACGATTAATTAACGGCAAATTATAGAGTAGTAAAACATTCACAATAAGAAGTTTTTATACGTTTTCCAGGTGCTGCTTCGCTAACTTGACACGAATTTCACTTTTTTGCAAAAAAAACATAGAAAACATAGAGCGACAAATTCAAAATTGTCACAACTAATTCACAACTAATTAACGGCAAATTATAGAGCAGTAAAACATTCACAATAAGAAGTTTTTATACGTTTTGCAGGTGCTGCTTCGCTAACTTGACACGAATTTCACTTTTTTGCAAAAAAAACATAGAAAACATAGAGCGACAAATTCAAAATTGTCACAACTAATTCACGATTAATTAACGGCAAATTATAGAGTAGTAAAACATTCACAATAAGAAGTTTTTATACGTTTTCCAGGTGCTGCTTCGCTAACTTGACACGAATTTCACTTTTTTGCAAAAAAAACATAGAAAACATAGAGCGACAAATTCAAAATTGTCACAACTAATTCACAACTAATTAACGGCAAATTATAGAGTAGTAAAACATTCACAATAAGAAGTTTTTATACGTTTTTCAGGTGCTGCTTCGCTAACTTGACACGAATTTCACTTTTTTGCAAAAAAAACATAGAAAACATAGAGCGACAAATTCAAAATTGTCACAACTAATTCACGATTAATTAACGGCAAATTATAGAGTAGTAAAACATTCACAATAAGAAGTTTTTATACGTTTTCCAGGTGCTGCTTCGCTAACTTGACACGAATTTCACTTTTTTGCAAAAAAAACATAGAAAACATAGAGCGACAAATTCAAAATTGTCACAACTAATTCACGACTAATTAACGGCAAATTATAGAGTAGTAAAACATTCACAATAAGAAGTTTTTAAACGTTTTCCAGATGCTGCTTCGCTAACTTGACACAAAGTTAGCAAAGCAGCAAAAAAAACGTAGAAAACATTGCACGACAAAATTAAAATTGTCACAAATCATTTAGAACTGCTGAACGGCAAATTATTAAGCAATAAACTATTCGCTATAAGACGTTTTTACCCCTTTTTGAGGTGCTGCTTCGCTAACTTGATATCAAGTTAGCGAAGCAGCAAAAAAAACATAGAAAACATCGAACGACAAATTCTAAATTATCACAACTAATTCACGACTAATTAACGGCTAATTACCCAATTAAAATTTTTTCGATCGGTGAATGTTGTTTCGCTAACTTGACACTCATTAATCTATCATTGGTAATAGGGTGCATCCAATGAATGCTCTCGGGTTTTCTTTCTTATCCTCCGTTTTATATAAAAGCAAAGATTGTATTTCTGGAAAATTTTATTTTAACTGTCATTATGCTGTTCTTTCTGTTGAACAGTGGACCAACAGTCAGTCCAGTGTACGCACTACTACCAACCCAAAATATTTAGTTGGCCCATTTTGCGAACTTGCAGAGCCCAATCCAAACTATCGGTCTGTACTGTGAGGCGGCTCTTAGGGCTTGACTGCCTCCGCATTTTTTGTAGAGCCTTGAATTCTTCGAGATGAGTGTCATACTTAAAGCAAACGGCACAAAATTTTAAACAGCCTGATGTTAAGGTATTAGCATGATACTACTTAACAACTTTCTAAAAATGTCACTACGGCGACGCTAATACATTCAATTTTCAGTCACAAAAGAAAAAATACACTATAACTTGTGTGACATATTGTAATTACATATGTATTTTGAAAACAATCAATTAGATTAGAAATCGCTTCCGAAACCTCAGCTGTTTACTTCACAAAAAAAAAGGTGGCTAAAACTAAATACGTACGTTTCCTCTCCACCTACCACCCAACCGAGATTTAAACAGATTTACCTAAATTTTTTTCATATCCTGAAAATTTACCATACAAACTTATTTCCCAAATCTTGATGATTTGATAAAAATTGGTAAACGTCGACTTCAGTTGAATGCCCTTGATACCCGTCAAGTAAAAAATCCCCTATAGGTATAGGGGAACATACATACATACATATTGTCACATGCTCGAAGTACACTTTTCACATTTCACATCACATGCATGTAATTATGGTTTCATTAAAATTGGAAAATACACAAATCCGCGTAAGGGAATTCCTTCTGTCATTCGAAATACCCGAGCATTTGTATACTTACGTACACATTTTTCGCGCAGGTAAAACAATGTCCAAATTATTTAAATCCATTTAGTAAATTCCAAAACAATCCATAACCAATACAACATATGACACAGAGGCCAGATAAAATTCCAATTCTTTCAAATACAGCCATGTCGACACATGGCTTATCTGCTATGGGAAACGTTGAAAGCTAAATCCCTGCGGCATGCAGCGCGGCGCTATCTGGCTATTGTTTGCATAAGCAAAATATTTATGGTGGGTAAATTGAATTATCCTTACGCCAGAGATCTAAAACAATATGTGTTTTTCAGGGATATCCTTATGCTAACCGTGGGAGTTATTTTTGTTTTGGAAGGACTCGTTTATTATTTGATATAATAATAAGCCCGTTTGGCGTTAGCTAAGTCTTGTTGAAACTCAAACAGGCTTATTGGTTACTTAATGTTTTGTTTTCGACTTTCTTATAAACAGAGGCATGGAGTGATGTTGATTTTTCGTAAATCCGATTGAGTTCTTTAGTCAATAGCGCTGACGAGTTTTTGTGAAAATATATATGAGAATTCTAAGGACCTCGTTGGGGTTCATTCAAATAGATATAAATGTACACTATTTGAAAGTTTACTTAATCCACACAAAAGGTCATCTGGTTTAAATAATTGATATACCATAACCATTGAATAACCAAGTAATAAAACCAGCTGACCTTTTTGACTAAATACTGCAGTGCCGTAGTAACATATGGGCTAAAGGGGGGACACTTTGCCCCCACGCGTTTTTCTAATACATAAAATCGATGCTAGAAGAAGAAGGAAACAACTTTTGTAGTTTATTATTTCTGCTTTAAACTCGTTCGCATTGTACTTAAAACCTTTAAAACAAAACCATTTTGAAATATTTTAATTTAGGTATCTATAAATTTTTTTTTTTAATTTTTTCATACAAACATAAACGAAATTTGAATTATACAATAAATTTTTGAATGTTTATACAAACTAATTTTAAAGAATTTGCGAAAGCAGTAATGACTTTTTGTAGATCAGTGTGGTTTAAAAGTCAACATTTGACTTGTGTACTTGTAAAGCACCCAAGTGAGTCAAAAGTAAATTATTGTAAGCTACCCTGCGCGTCTAGCAGATGTTGTCTGTGAGTCGGTAAATTATTCTATTCTAATTTTTTCTGTATTACCGACTGCGCTGGTGAACGGAAAAACGTTCACAAATGGGATGTTGAATTTAGAAAAATTTCTTTGCCCCTCAAACAAAACAGAGTAGCTACCACTGAATTACTGACTTTACTTACTTGACATACTAATTGGTCAACTGTTTTGTATATATTTTGCTCTCGAGAGCAAAAAATTAAATAAATAAATAAATAAATTTGATGGCACAACAGCTCATGAAGAACTAGGGCCTAGTGATTTACAACTCTCAACCATTCCTGTGTGCGTGTCTGCAGGAATGGAGGGGACCTACAGTTTATTGCCGAATCCGAACGGCTAACGAGCGGCACTTTTCTGTGACAGGAGATACTCTTGGAGGATTTGTCAATTCCTCGCAAGAGGCAGTAGCCGTTTTTTTCTTTTTTAAATAAATAGGTGGCGAGGCTGGGGATCGAACCTTAGACCTCCAGCATGACAGTCCATCGCACTAACCATCACGCCACGGCTACTACTAAAAAAATTAAATAACTAAAAATTATTCGAATACCTCTTTCAACATTTTCCTAATGCATATGCTTCGCACGTGTGTATAGCACTTTGTTTTCGAACAACAAACACCTTTTGTTTTTTCTACGTGATTTTCTTTAAATAAAGCAATTCTATATACTACGGAATTAGGCATGCCGACTGGCGTGAGTACAATTGCCACATTTATTATTCGAGTAGGTATGGGTATTCAAATTAGGTCCGATTGTTTTCGAATTGCAATCGGACTCTATAGCTTAAAATCACACCATACCTATCATTGTGAACGGGACTACAACCTTCAACTTGGCCTTGGCATGTGTGTCAAATATCTTTGTCGCCACTCTACCAAAGTGCTAAATTCATCAAATAATAAAAATATGCATTTTCTAAAAAACCCGCAACCAAGATGACTTATTTTTTGCTTTTGGGGATAACAGATTTAGATATAAATGCAAAAACATTTGATTTGATTATTCGTGAATCGTGAGTGGACCGAATGGACTTAATTCTAATTTTACATACATCAGATTCACCAGTGGATATTTAATATCATTTGATATGGTGCATTGTTGCATGCATTTGCATGTACTTTCAGTCGTCTGCGGTTCAGAGACCCCTATAATATCATGGCCGATGCTTTAAAAATTCAGATTGACTCCTATCAAAAATTCTAAATAATATGGCATCTTGTCATTAGATATAGATTTGACTTTATTTGCTTTGGTGCGCGGCTTGGGAGATGGCGCCTGAGATCTTATGGCGTGTTTTTTGACAATCCCGAGGCCTTGACTTCAATAACCTATAAATGAGATTGAAGAATTGATTTAATTGAATTCTTTTTTTTTTGAAACATAAACATGTATTTTATGCAATGCTTGATCGGATAAAAATGATGAAATAATTCAACGAGTTACATCAGATAATTAGTTATTTGATTGCACATGATGTGAAATGTGTGGCATTGGCAAAGAACCGACATCGACTTCAAACTTTAAGAATAATCAAAATATGAGTAAGTGTATGCATCGTGATATCTGTGAATGCTGAGATACCAACGCAATGTAGGTACATCATCTGATTTCTTTCAAATTTATTATTTATAAGAAAAAAATTACCTTTTAAAATTTTTATTGAAAAATCATATGAGTAGTCTTTCTACGCCAAATTTTGTTGTTTATTAATGCGGAGTTAAAAAATAATTTAAAAAAAAATCATCGAACTAACTTTTTTTGATAAATCGTGGAGTGATGGTACGTGCGTAGGACTGCCCATGTCGGAGGTTTGGGTTCGATTCTCAGCCTCTTCCTTCCACCTATACAACAAAATGTTTTCCACGGCGACTGTCTCCTGCGAGGAAGTGACAAATCCTCTACTCAAGAGTAACTTTTGCCAAGAACAATGCTTCTCACCATACCCATTTGATCTTGGCAGAAAATTGTAGGGCCCCTTCTTTTCTGCCAATACTTGAGAGCTGTAAGTCAAGAAGCCTTGGTTCTAGAAGAGCTGTAGCTCCATCAAATAAATTTTTTTTTTCATATACAAAGTTTATTTTTTTTACCATTTTGATAGACAATTTTATTAAAGCTCATAAGAAGCGTTTACATAAAAATTAAATTTGAATTGAATCGGTTGAATGTATGCGATGCCTAATGAGGTAGTTCAAAATCAAAAAATTGTTCTATATTATTAATATTTATTATTACCTATTATTAGATATTTATTAATATTATTTATTTAAATCTACGATATTGTTAGTAATTACAGTGTAAAATTTACCAATTCGTTAGTAGGTAGATCGTACTTATGTACATTTATTAGCACACAGCGAAATTTTGATGAAAATCGTAGAAGTTGTTTTTAAGAAAAACGGCTTTTAAACAATTGTATACCGTTGAAGATACCGTTGATTTGAGGTATACAAAAATAGTTCCAAAAATTATTTTATTTTTAAACTTTAGTATGTTACCTATACCTACAATTCTCCATTTTAAATCGATCAAAATCAAATGAACCGTTTTTGTGAAAAAGCGAAAATCAATAAAATGGTTCAATGGGTGCCATTAAAAGATATAAAGTTTTACTAAGAACACTTATTTAAATCATCTGTTTTTTTTCCAGAAAAATCTGTGAAGCCATAGTTGAGCAAAATACGTTTTTAGATATAGTCAGCGCTTAATTGAAACCCGCTTAACTGAAAAATCCGCTTTTTTAACAAATTTCCCACAAATAACTCCGCTTTATTGAAATCCGCATAAGTGAAAAACCCGGATATCTTGAAAAATATTCCTTTGAAATTTTGTATACATATTTTATATAGCAAAAAACACGGTTAAAGGAAAAGATATGGACACTTTTACAAAAATCAAATGAAACAAAAAGTAATGAGCAGGCCATTTTTTCGTTATTATTTTGTTACTTAATAAATAACACATCATGAACGAACCTATACTTAAAAAGTTTTCTTTACCCTAGGGTTGCCATCCGTCCAGGTTTTCCCGTACTTTTACTCTTTTTGGCCTATGCGGGGAACGTCCGGGATAATTTTCTTACATTGTCCGGGATTGTCCTCTTTTTATTTCTGACAGATGCATGTCAAATAACTATCGAAATGGAGAGTGCAACATTATGGAAATGGAAATGCCCTTTGACCGCATAGAGTAGCTATATCTTTTTCGATTTCACTAGCTTAAAAATTAGTCGAAACAAATATAATTTTTGTACCTAATATGAAAACTAGTATTTTTGACAACTATAGGAGTTAAAGTTCATACTCCAATGAAAAAAATGCCTTCGAGTTAACTTAGTTTTAATGTGTTTTCAAAATTAGCTAACACTGATTTAATTTAAAGTTAATTCAGCACTGAAAACCGGCCCTTAAAATCTATACTAATAGTGATGTATGAAGACAAAAATTAGGACAGTAAAATTTAATAGCTTCAAGCATATGCATTCAAAAAGATTATTAACTAATATTCTAATTAATAAAATTTCCAAAATCCAACAAAGGGTTCGTTAGTATGGTTAGTTTTTTTTTTTTATACTTAAGTTTGCTTGCAATCGTAAATGTGAAAAAATTAAAAATTTCCCAAGAAGTGTGAGTTACGTACCTACTGTTGTATTTATTTATATTAACAACTAAAGTACCTTATACAATTGTTTGTTTTCTTTTTAAAGTATTACTTTTGTTTTATCTAGCCTTGTACTCATTCCTTTCCTTAACCCTTTTTATCAGACAATAATATGAGTAGATTTCTTAAAGGTAATCTGAAACTACGTTTTTTTAAGTTTGAAGACCGTTTTTGGAAACCGATTGCATTCGTTTTTTTCGTTGATACTTATATATTTCAAGTAGTACCTAATCTTTATTATGAGTCAAACAAGCTATCGTTCTTAAATATCTCATTTGTTTAAAAGCTACAGTGCATTTTGGCAGGTACCTATATAGATGCTTGGACCTCACACATAACCATTTGTTGTGTTTTGTTTTCGCGTTCCTCGAAAACAGTTCAACTGATGATCATTTCTTTCTGCATAGTATTTGTAAAAATTTTTTTAATTAATAAATTTCCAAAAAAAATTGATTGGATTTTTTAAGTTTCGATGTTTCAAAAAATAGGCGGACAGTATTTTCAAAATAGTTTTTTTTAACTCTACAGTAAGTGTACTCTAAAAAATAAATAAATTTGGTGACACTACAGTTCATGAAGAACCAGGGCTTAGTGACTTACAACTGTGAATGAATTTTGAAGATTACTCTTCTTCGGCTTGTTTGGTCGAATTAATTTATTAATGAAAAATCTTCATTAGTTTTCCCGACGTTTCGACTGAGTTTTCAGTCTTCTTCAGGGGCTCTTTATTAAACATGAAAAACAAAAGATGAAACAACAATTTCTTAATTTTATAAAATAAAGTTAACATGTCAACTTACAATAAGATTGAAAATTTTTAAAATATTTTATAAAAGTACGTAATCTTCATAATTCATACATACTTTTAAAATTGGTCAAAAAAAAAACTCTTAATAAAATTACAACTGTGAAGCATTCCTGCGTGAATGTCTGCAGGAATGAAGCGGAGCTTCAGTTTATTGCCGAATCGGAACGGCTAAGGTGAGCGGCACGTTTCTATGACAAGAGATACTCTTGGAGGATTTGTCAATTTTTCGCAAAAGACAGTAGCCCTGAAAAAAACCTTTTTTGCAGACTTTTGGCAAGGCTGGCAGTCCAATGTACTAACCATTACAGCACGGGTTACTCGTTTTTGTTTTATTAATATTAAAATCGTATATTTATTGTCATACAAAAATTGCAGTAGGCAATTATTACACGCGCCACAAATAATATCAGATTTCACATTTGTTTTATACCATTTAGCATTAGAGTCATATAAGCCTGTGGGGGCCATATAAAGCCAAAGGGTGTCTAACTGTTATGAAATAGACCAAATCAAAGGCAGCTGGTCAGAGGTCTTTAAGGAACAACAAAGGATCACAACTGAAAACTATTAACATACAATAGCAAAATATATATTTTTAAACATAGCAACAAACTCTTGTTGCATCTTCTGAAAACCTTAAAACTTCAAAGTATACCACCATAACTCAAATCGAACAATTTGAATACGTAAAATCCCTAAATATACTTAAATTGTATAATTCTACAACTCGATCAGATTTAGGCAATCATAATGATACCCAGCAAACACGATCCTATAATGAGCTATTTTATTCGCCCTTCCGATACCTACATACTACACACATAATAAACTACAGAAATCTTTGTCTTAATGCTTCTGAGGTAAGCATAGATAAATATCACAATGTAAAGAGGTCAGCCCTTAATTTTGTTATTCAAAAATTTTCTGAAGAAGACCGATAGCCCTTAGCGCCTCTATCATCAATCAATCCCTATTATTCATCCATCGCCTATATCACTTTCACTTTTTTTCATATAAATATAACATGATTAATCCACGGCAGTCTTTTATTTGGTCATCATAGTGATTAATCACCCACAACTTCAAACTATAAAAAAAAAAAAAAATAGCTGTGTACTTATAACAAATGCAAGGATCATAGGTCTATTTTTTCAATGAATAAGTCATTTTCTAGGAATTAAACTATCATGTCCCATCATACCTACTACAATCACACAAAGCCTCACCAGAGTACACATTTCACATCGTCATTATTCAAATTAAGAAAAAGTGTCACAATTTAAATAAATTTTTGTCGAAACGCAATATATAACAACAGCGGTATATCATGGTAATACTAATCTTTGTTTACATAAATCGATACACGAGGTGATAATTGTGAGCAATTCCATCTATGAAATGTTTAAAACAACCGCTCAGTAAAAGAAAAAAACTTAGCATAAAAATCCACTATTGCGTCGCACGAACTTGCTTTTATGATGAAAAGTAAATTGAGACTGTGCAAAGTTGAATTTTTTTTTTAACATTTTCAGAAAAAAAGCAAAAATAAAATATGAAATTTTATAAAAAGTTAGATCCCTGCTTCCATAGGATAAAAAATATCAAAATAAAATCTGTTCTTAAAATATTTTGCTGTAATGTTAATAGAACTGCCTAAAACGCTTTGCCAACAGGCATTTCGTGGACTCTGTCGTTGCCTTGAAAGTTTTTATTCAAATTGAAGTTTTTTGCGACCTTTAGTCCAATGCGTTTCGGCCAGGCACGATAGTTAGATGCTGTCGTACTCTTCAATATAGTCCACTAAAGTAACAACAAAAACAATACGTTTTCTATTATTTTTGTTATTCTTCTTCTTGGTAAAAAGCAATCCGATAGATTCCGTAAAAAAAAAAAAAAACGGAAAAGAAAAGTTACTGTCAAAAGGCTTCAAATTTCAAATCATGCCCGGGTTTCCTGAAATTTAACACGAACTAAAATTTCGCTTGTTTCTTGGTCAATTTTTTCATCTTCATTATTATCTACATGTTAAATTAATTAATAATAATTTGGTGGCACAAACAGCTCATGAAGAACCAGGGCCTAGCGACTTCCAACTCTCAACCATTCCTGTGTGCGTGTCTGCAGCAATGGAGGGGACCTACAGTTTATTGCTGAATCCGAACGGCTAAGGTGAGCGGCACTTTTCTATGACAAGAGATACTCTTGAAGGATTTGTCACTTCCTCGCCAGAGGTAGTAGCTCCAAAAAAAACTTAAGGTGGGAGCGGTTGGTATTGAACCGCAAACCTCTGGCATGACATTCCAACGCACTAACCGTTATACCACGGGCTACTACACACATGTTAAATTATATTGAAATTAAACTCGAAATATAGTATTTTTTTTTGTTAAACCAATACATGCCCCATAAAGAACATAAAAAAACAGGCATTTTAAAAGCCTTATCAATTGACAATCAGAACCTTTGTCCAATTTTTCTCGATTGCATTTGCATTGGGGAAGAAGAACAACAACAATAAAAAAAAAAGCCAAGGGGAATGCCGATGGTTGCCTCAGACTTTTCGTCCAGGTGCACGACAGGAATAAATTGTCGAGCAAAAGAAATCAACCAACTCAACCCATAAAATCAACAAAATGTAAAGTGTCTCGCTGTAGGTATGAACCTTTTTGTCTAAAAGTTGAAATCACCGACTTTTTTATGTGGAGATTCCGGTTCGATATAGTCTGTGAATGTGTATATTGGAGGGTAGATTAGGGTTAAGGAAAAAGTGTGGTAATTTTTTGTCTCCCCTAATCTGCATTAATTTCCGATGTTTAAGTTGAAGAACACAATCAGACAAAGCATATTATTGTGAGTTATACTCAGTTGGTTAAAGGTTCTTATGATTTTTTTTTTGTGATTTTTAAGGAACTTAGGAAATCGAAAGTGACCCCTTGAGGAAAGAGGGTCAATTCATAAAGGGTTTAGTCAAAGGAAATAGTGGAAAGGATGTGAGTAAGAACTATAAGGAATTGTTTTACTGAAGTCATTTAGACTGAAAACTTTGCTTAAATCTTAACTGTGATGATCTTACAAGTGCACCAGAAGCACGATTTAAAAAAAAAGAAAAAAAAAACACCATAAAGGGTAGACCTATATATACCTCCAAGGTGAAGTTGAGTAGTCCAGCCTTCTGGTTTTGATTCTGAAACTGAATCCAGAATGATTTCCTCTCTTTGAAGAACGAGAACTGTTATTTTAAGAGACTAAAGGTAAACGTACGTAATTCATATTTTTTTTGAATGAGTCATTATAGATTGTGGAAAAATTAAGGTGACCATAAATATTTCTCTTCAGAGCGGGACGCCTGTAAATTTTAATACTATAAACATAAATTTTCAATTTTTTTCTCTCGTAACATAACACTAGCAGCCATGATATTGACTAACTGCAAAGCTAGTTTTACGGCAAAACTAGTTAAAAGGTCTTCAAGTTTAAAGTTTTCACAATTTTTTATTATTCAAACATACTTTGACATCTAAATGAAAATACTCATACTCATTTTGGCATTTTAATCAAAAGATGTTTCAATAAAAATTATTTTTGACAAAATTAAATCCCGAAACCTCTATAGAACTAGTTTTGCTGTAAAACTAGCTTTGAAGCAAGTCAATAATATGGCTGCATAAGAATATAAAAACAGAAATTATAAATTACAGAAATTATAGACTGTCCAGAAAAATTAAATCTTAGCTTTGACATTTGACCCAACAATTTCTCACCTTTGCTTTCAAATATTGTAGACACAAATTATGATGCGTCAGCTCAATTTTTAATGGAGCAGGATTTTGTGAGATCATATTTTCAAATTTTATTTATTAAAAATACGAAAATGAAAATAAAACTGATCTTCACCAATTGAGTGGGCTGGTTTTCTATATTTTGACCATAGGAAATCTACTTTAAAATAACAAGTTGGCTTTTTTAAATCTGCCAAGACTATTTTGTGGTCACTTCTGTATCTTTTAGTGTACCAATAAATTCCTGTTCAATTTAGTAATTCCATTATATTCTGAACTTCTTCCAAACCACGAAACCACGGTCAAAGTAATCTTGACTTGTAAAACTAAAATCAGCCGCTGTAGATTTTACGATGCATAGAAAACAACCCAAATTCAGATCTAGGGATTTTCAAAAAAAAATTGTTTCTAATGTATTCAAAAATCTGCAATATGTATTTTCAAAACCTTTTTCAGTGCAGGCATCTATTTAAGAAATTTAGTTTTAATACAGGCCAGAGGATTTTTTATCAGCTTTTTTTAAAAAGAATCCTCTAAGACCCTGTTTAGATTGGGAAGATTGAGGCCGGTATCACGGCAGTTGGTGGGAAAGAGAAGTGCGGGGTGAAGGGTTTCGTGAAGCGCGAAGAAAACATAAAAACCGGACTAATGAGTATAATTTGTTTTTGTTTGAATGGCCGAAATTTCGAAATTGTTGTTGTATCAATGTATATTGAGGCGCCTCAAAGTTTTAATCTAAACACGACGACCGTCATCAGTCCGCACTCAATTTTCCCACGAGTGGGTCGCACTAACTTGTTCTTGTACATATACCTACGATAACAAAGTAAGGCTGCACATTATAAATTTATATTCATCTAATTTTAAAAGAAAAAAAAAGGCTGACCCACACTTCTAACTCCCCATTGGTGCCCTAGGTTAGGTTAGGTTAGGTTAGGTTTGTAGGGGTGATAATACGACACGCGTATAGGTGCCATATATACCTAATGTTAACTATTTAGCAGTTTTTTTTTTTTTTCTTAAAAAAAGTATTGATTGAGTAAAGATTTTTTTTTACAAACTCTACCAATTGGCAATTATCAACTATGCCATTTTTTATATAGCCCGAAGTTATTTTCATTGGCGTGTATACGTAGCCGTTTGCTAAACTCATGTTTTACTAAACTGCAATTTAAGACCAATTGCATGGATCAAAAATAGCTGTTTATTAATTTATTTGACTTCAAATGTTGGAATATTTAACTAGTAAAAAAAATCCCCACACTTTCAATGAATATACTACAAATTCAATTCAGTTTCCAGTCAGCTAAAAAAACTCGGAGAGCACTGTTAAATTTTGTTCCATACCTTCACATTTGAGTATTGCTGTATTCTTTTTTAGCAGTTACTTTTTCAGTACTTATAGTAAAATAATTATTTTAAGTGTTTGAACGATTTTTATTTTATTTTATTTTTTCTACATAACATTTAGCAATCACTGATTTTCTTTTAATAAACTTTATTATTTAATCACATTTGCAACATATCAGTAAGAAAATCATATGAACAAAAATTGATTTTCGGTTCGAGTTCGATAGAAGTCTCCGTGAGAAATTCGGCTGTCAGACATTTTAATGTAGGTACCCTCATATTTGCTTGTTTTTAATCTCTGATCAATTGATGAGTTTTTTTTTTTTAATAAAAGGGTTAACTACATTCAATACTTCTTACAAAAAAGTGATAAAAAGTCTAAAAGTGAAACATAAAACATTCCTATATTTTTTTTTTTTTTACTTTTTGCAAAAAGTCTAGAATAAAGTAAGGAATTAATGGTATAAGTCAAACTTAAATTGACTACAATCACTACAAAAAAAAATATTAATTTTTATACAAAAACGAACAACCTTCAACTGTACGCCTTCTATAAAGGCGTCCCTTATTGCGCAATCCGCATGTCGATTTTTTCATCAAATTATTCAATTAGAACTTGCAAAAAACATTCCTAATGTAGCAATGTAGGAGTATATTGAAGTTCTTAAAACATAATTACGTAACCTGAAACAACACAACAGGCAACACTTGCATTGAATAGCCATTTTTTATCTTTAATGTACTACACAGGGTTGCCACTTTTCTGCAAACTTTCCGCAGTAGATTGAACTTTTTTAGTAGATTTGTTTTATTGTTATTTTTTTCTAAAAATAAGGAAGATTGAAATTAAAGCAAAAATATTACCGGTAATAAGAAAAAATCATTAACATATATTTCATCAAAAATAAAAAATGTTGTTAAAAATACATAACTATTGTTAAAAATCAGGCTATAAGTTATCTTAAACAAAATGAAAGGGTGTCGTATTAATTAAGTATAACTATTTTTTTTTTTTTTTATAAGTAGTAGCCGTGGCGTGATGGTTAGTGCGATTGACTGTCATGTCGGAGGTCTAAGGTTCGATCCCCAGCCTCGCCATCTATTTATTTAAAAGAAAAACGGCTACTGCCTCTTGCGAGGAATTGACAAATCCTCCAAGAGTATCTCCTTTCACAGAAAAGTGCCGCTCGTTAGCCGTTCGGATTCGGCAATAAACTGTAGGTCCCCTCCATTCCTGCAGACACGCACACAGGAATGGTTGAGAGTTGTAAGTCACTAGGCCCTAGTTCTTCATGAGCTGTTGTGCCATCAAATTTATTTTTTTTTTTATTTTTTTAACTATTTTTTTATTTTAAATTCCCTGTCGCTACTAAGTCTTGTGAAGATTTTATTAATAATTTGTGATAATTTGCAACATTTAAAAAAAAAAACGCAAATTAACAAAAACAAGATTTCCGTCAGCTTTCAATATTCATCAAAACAGAGCCGATATAGTCGAAAGCCGTAGATATTAATAATTTAAGTAGGATGTGAGTATTTCCTGAAGAATTTGAATGATTGTAATCAATGACAAAACTGAAAAATTATTTGTCGGTTATTTGTTAAAGGACAATTTTTTGTAAAACCAAAAATGCAGTAGATTTGATTTAAAGGCAGTAGATTTATTTTAAGAAAAAAATGAAGTAGATCTACTGCAATTGCAGCAAAAAGGCAACCCTGGTACTACAGCTTAAACATGGATTTCCATGTATTAAATTTTAACGTCTTGTTTGTGACTAACCTGAAGACTAAATTTCTTTTTTGGTATGTGATTTATATGTAATCTGCAAATTTGTTATTTGTTCTAGATATTCGAGACATAAGAAATTTTAATTGTTTTTTTTAAATATTTTTTTTCGGATTCCAGAGACCTCGAAACGTGGAGAGATGCCATAGTTTTCGATTCGATAAATCGGATCAATTACAATAACTAGTTCTAATGGGAAGTTAAAAAGAGGCTGGGTACGACCTTATAGGCACTAGATAGGATATTCAAGATCTTCTGCAACCTGATTAGATGATCAATAAAATTAAATTTTTTACAAACTCTTTCAGTTTTTAAATATGGAATTTTGTCTAGAATAAAATTATTTTGGAGTTGATGTCATTCAATATTAAATGATTCAAATTCATCACCAAATTTTGCAATAGGTACGTCATAGGTTCTTAATGATTGGAGTTAAGCTAGCTTAATACACTTTCAGACTTTTCCAAACGAGAAATGATCCATAGGATAACACCAGAATTGGGTTCAATCTGGGTGATTCGAGACCTCAATCTGAGACCACATGGTATACTGATTGATTATTAGACTGGGTTCCTTTTTGTAGTCACATCTCAACATGAAACTAGGGACGATCCTTTGATCGGATCAAATTATACATATATAGGTACATTCATAAATGTCTAATAGTTCCTTTGTTGCGATGCTGATGCGCAACACAGCTGATACTATTGCATCAAGAATTAGGAATTTTCTTGGACTGGGTTCGATTCCCAGCCTCTGCCACCTAAACACAAAACGTGTTTTTCAGGGCTGCCGCCTCATACGAGGAAGCGACAAATCCTACAAGAATATCTCCTGTCATAGAAAAGTGCCACTGAACTTATTCGTTCGGATCCGGAAATGAACTGTAACTGTAAGTCACCTTCATTCCTGCCGCCACGCACACAGGAATGGTTAAGTGTTGATGTAGGTCAGTAAGTTCGGCTGGCAATCCAAAGCCATCGGATTGGTTTGTGTTGGTGTAATCCTTTGTGGTACAACAGCTGACGCAACAACAATTCAAGTTATCTGAAAAGTTTTGGGATAGGCGTATAGCCTACCGCATTGCAATCCGAACGCAGCCACTGAGCTCGGGTTTTTCGCACTATAGCTGTAGTGCTACCACTTATTTTACTATACATATACTATACATACATATATATATAATATAGGAAGTGACTCTGGGGATGTCAATTTATAACTGTTTTGTTTATAAAAGTAGGTACTGTTTATGCGACCTCCTGGGCAATCCGACGTTGGTCATACTTCGAGCACACAGAGTTTTTTTTTGTCAAGCCCCGTTAAGCGCGTTAATGTACACCCACTTTAGGTAGCGATAAATGTTACAACAGTTATAAATTGACATTTTTCTGGTCTCGTCCTTTATTAAATGTCAGTCAGATAAAAAAAAATCGAAAACTATTCACAAAATACTCTAACCCAAGTGGAAATTTAGCTTTATCGCTTTTAGCTTAACATCATTGCGTAAATCAATTGTTCACTTAACGTTTCGAAGTATAAAATCTTTAGCAAAGACTTAAAAAGTACATACAAAGTAAACAACTTTCTGTACTGGAGCTGTTACTCACTTGATGGAGAGGCAAACATACATAAGTACATGCAGGCATTTTATCCTCTAATTTAAAACAAATTCCATTAAGTTCCACTTACATCACCATCAGCTGCATTGTATCGTCATTTTCAAATTAATCCACTCAATCAATGGCAAACAATTTAATTGTTATTTAATCCACGAAGCCCATTACCGCGAATCCAATATATGTTTAGCTTTAGCGCACCACCTTCAGCATTCCTTGCATAACCTTTTCTGCATGCTTCTGCATCAGACATAATATAATACCATAGGTACTTTTTTGTTACACTTTACTCACTTTATAGGTACGCTACGCCAATGCCAAACACTCCGATCAAAAAGAATGCACATTAAATTAAAACTAGAATCTCTGAAGAGCGGTGCAACCCATATGACCCGATGATGGAACAACAGCCTCTAAGTCTCAAACAACCATCAAATAAAATTTACTAAAGTACCTTAATGGCCAGGACCGAAACATGATCGAAGCGATCGAAATGCTTTTTTTTGTTCATTCTTTATTTTCTTGCGTTATCGACAGACTTTTGGCTATAGACCTCGAAGATATCCTAAGCCTGTTTGTGTAAGAAAACCGGCCTCAGAGTCCCAAAAGGCGAGGAGCGCTGCTTCTGCAGCAGAAGTGGTAATAAAATCGATTATTGAAACATTAACCCAAAATGAAATCACTTTCGTTTCGTTAACACCTTTTTAACGATCGTTTCAGCATCACGATCGCTCGCGTTCTTTATTGCGTCAATTTTTCGCGCTAGCAATATTTGCTGCATGATCAGCGGTGCGGGGCCGGCCAGCCGGCGCACTTGCGTCTCGCCATGTCGCCTCGCTATAACTTGCCTCATTTTATCGTTGGGATAATTGAAATTTTATGTAAAACCGTCTTCTGATGATCCTAGGCTCGGCCAAAAAACATCCTGGCAGACATAGGCACTCGTACCGCCATTTCAGACAGGCAGACAGACACATGCCAATGATCAGTGCACCATTTGTAAGGCGGTCTGGCCTCTGTGCTGCTGTTGCGGTTTCTGTGCAATTTTGAGGGTTGAGGGGACTCTTATGGTGAACAGATACGCTCGAGATGCCACCAATCTCTAGTGCGCTTTAAGCATCAGCTCGCGCGCCTAATAGCCTTATTGCACTTTAGTGCTAGTGTTTATGTTATTCGATCGAGGAATTAATTCAATTCAGTTTGTGCAGACTTAAGCAGTCGTTACACTTGTACTATTAAACAAATCAACATAAATATCGTGTCTTCACGATATTTGTGTGCATTCGATTTGCTAAATGCGCTCACCTTTGCATTAGTGGAGCTTGGGTGGAGCGCGAATTTATCTGCAGGGATGTTATACTCTCTGAGATTGCTTGAAGGCAGGTATCAGAATCACAGAAATAACATTTGGAATTAATGATATCAACATCAAATTTGTAGATTTGTGGGAAATAGAGAGATGAAACGCATTATTTAAGCAGGTGACATAACCCAATAGATAGAAGATGAGCTGGTTGGTATCCCAGGGTTGATAACATGCCCCGCATCTTAGCTTGTTTCTGATATCCAATGTAACAAATCTAAAAAGCTGTGTATCCACGGGTGTCTGTCTAGTTCATTTGGCTGACTTTCGCACTATATGGATAGTAAGTCTTTATTTAAAGTAAGTTAGACTTGGAGTAGTAAACCACAATTGTTATGCCTTATGACATCCTCAATGGTAGAAAGTTTACTGTAAAAATTGGCAATGTAACTTCTACCGCTATCCTTAATGTTACAAATGGTCTTTAGCAGGGAGCAGTCAACTATTCAGCATTTACACCAACGACCTGATATAACACAAGTAGCACAAAATTACTTAAAGAAGGATTTAAGTACATATTAAGTAGAGAAAAGGCGCAAGTGGGCGGTCCGATAGAAGGAATTAAGAAGATAATTTGATTCTTAAAATCTTCTTAAATTAATATTCTTCTTAAATACATCTTAAGTCCTTCTTTAAGAGGTTTGTCATTTCTTTTGAAAAAAAAAAAAAAAAATATTTATTTATTTGTTTTATTTTTTTATCATTTCATTAATTCATTTGTTTTGGTTAATTTTATTTACTTCTTTATTTTCTATTTTCAACTTATTTGAAGAAGCTATTTATTTAAATTACCTGGGCTTCCACCGGGATTTGAACTCGAGATCTTTCGCATGCCGTTCCTCTGTGCTACCTACTGCGCCTGATAAATGCGAATGAATGTCTAAAAGAAAAGAACGTACCTATAAGTTTTTCAGTTGTATCAACGAAAAATTCCTTCCTCAATTTATACATTTAAGCAGTACGAATAGCTTTTTGACTAATTAATGGCTCGTTTTCTTTTTTATTTTTAATTCAACAAAATATACTCCATTCATACATATAATCTTGTCTATCTTACACGAAAACGTTAATAAAAAACAAAACAAGCGCAATTGAAAAAAAAAAAAAAATTATGGCAACGGCTGAGATTCGATCCCAGAACTTTCGGCGTGAGAGTCCTACGCACTTTTTTTTTTTAATTCATTTTTATTATTCATCAATCTTATAACTAACTTAAAGCTAGACAAAAATTCATAAAAACTAGCCTACTTATCAATAACTTACAACTAACTTACTGGCCCCATGCGGGCGCTCTAAGCTAAACAATAACTTAATGCTAATGCCTTTCTGCCTAAAAACTAAATTAAAACTAAATTCCATATCGGTTTTATTTTTCACCGAGAAAGCCCTACGCACTTACCATTACGCCATGGGCAAAATTAACAATACTTCCTTAAGAAGGCCTTAAGAAGTATTAAAGAGTCACACAAATACCGATTTAATGCGTTAAAAAAAAGACATCTTTAAGAAAGATTTAAGAAGTATTAAAGAAACAGAAAAACACCGATTTAAGAAATGCCAATTGAAGAAGTATTTGAGAATGCTTTAAGTAAAAGTGAATATACCAATTTAAGTGCTTGAAAAGATTACCTACTAAAGAAGAAATTAAGATTAATTTAAGAAGCCATAATTTAGAATGCCAATTAAAGATTGAATAAAGTATGAGTTAAGAAATATGATACCGAAATTATACTATTTTGTGCTACTTGTGAAGTAGTATAACTCAGCAATTGCGTTTGCCGACAATATAAAAGCGTACAGAACAGCTCCAAAGTCGAGGTCATTAGGTTTCTTTTGCAGCGCGACTTCGACCAGATGGTGGTAAGAAGTTAGAAATTAACTTCCCGAAATCAAATACTAATAATTTTTTCTAGGAAATATGCAAGGAGCCAGAAGGAATACGAGAAAGAACTGTGGGAAGCTATCCGAGGGCCAAATTGATAACCATTAGCGGGTAAAAGTGTAGTAAGGAACTTTGACATGTACATATCACCGCCTGAGAGCTTAAGTGCCCCATAGACCACTTTTTCGGGAAACTGAGTTAATGATGCAGTTATACTAATTCGAATATTCTCTATTGTTTGGTCTTATCCCCATTGCTCTATCTCCATTATTTACAAAGTTACGGAAACCACTTTTGCTCTATAGACCACACATTTTTGGGTTCTCTTAGTGCTTATTTGCCCCATATTCAAAAGTTGTACTAAGTAGGACAATTTTTATAGAGAAGTTGGAGTGACAAGCACGAAATGCTTAAATGTCCTATAGCAATGGGCAATGGATATAGAGCAAATTCAACTGAAATATATTTTCAGTGCTTAATTGCCCCATATCAGCTGCTTCAGCCTTCCAGCTTCCAAAAATTGTTTCCTGTAATCAGGTGGATGTCAACTTTTAAAAAGTTATATTTACTCAAAATAACATAAAAAAATTTTAATCATAAAACTGTTTCTTTTATTTTAACCATACACTACTCGTCATATGAAAAAAACGCTGTGAAGAAAATCTAATAAGACTAATACCTAAAATTAAGGTTTCTTAATGTACCTACTTAAGAAAGCGGAAAAATGCAGTCTTTGTTTCAAATCAATATTTATTAAATAGGCACTGACGTTTCAATACTGGTTGTAATCTTCTTCAAGGCCGAATTAGTTATATCGACTATGTGCCTTATTCATAAAAAAAAAAATTTTATTTCAGCTCTTGTGTTCAGAAAAACTACAACATAAAATAAGATTTTTCCGGACTCAAATGAAGCAGTAAGCAATTGCTTTTATTTTAAGTCCGAAAAATATGTATTCCATGCTGAAATAACCAATTTTTGTTTATGAATAAGGCAGTATGTCTATAACTATACGCTTTCATTAGATCTGAAATGAGTTAATTTGGCAAACAAAAATTGTTCACATTTCAAATTTTCTAATTTTGTTTGACGGCCCAGACTGTCAATCGCTTGTTTTTGTTGTTATTTACATTGAATTCTGTAATTTTAAATAGGTTCTACTAATGGATTCCATTTGGGTATTTTTACAAATGTTTTACGTAATTTTCTTCCAAATTTCGTGCAAATTTGGTTGAAATTCCCTCATTTGGAAATTTGAATTTGTATGAGAAATGAAATGATTTTGAGTTGAATTTGAAATTTTCAACGAAATTACCTCATTTGTTCTAATGAAAACGCAGTATAAGGATCCTTTCAAAAAAGCAGCAAGCACTTTTAAAATATTGTAAAAAAATAAAAAACGAGGTAAACAAGAGGAAACAAATTTATTTTAAATAAGACAAATTATGTACCTTCACGTTGCCAAACTACATAACAGAGTTAAACTTAGTCTTTTCGAAGTTTTTATCGATATTTTTTAACCATTTTTTTTTTGTTTTTGTACTAAAATGGATAAAAACAAAACTGGTAAAAAAAAATTAATTAAAAAACACTTAAAACACTAATAGGTATAACTAGCTCCTACGAATGTTGAAGTATTAGTATTTTAATAACCAATTCCGAATAAGATTAAATGTATTCTTCTACAGAATTTAAGGGACCAAAAATAATTTTAGGTATTTTACTTAATTTAGTGTTAAAATAATTGATAATTTTGATAGGTTTTTCATCGACTTAGAAATAAGCCAATGTGATATAAGGTAAGACATACCCACAGAATTAATATTAATTTTTATTTTATATTCTTATCACTAAAAATAAATTTTTAAAAATTTATAATGCTAGTTAGTTTGAATTTTTTTATTATTTTTGTTTTCGTTGATTTTTCAATGTTTAGTGCACAATTGCCTTATATCCCATGGAAATATGAAGTTTGGTTTTCATTGATTTAGCATTCGTATGGAACAGTGTCCTATATCCATTTCTGACTTTTTTCAAACTTTTTTTTTTCTTTTTAACCGTAACAGTTTTTGCCCCAAGGTTTTTAAATTAGAAAAAAGAAATGCCAATTAATATGCATAAATATTCAAAAGTCATATTAGTTAAGTAGAAAGTAATGAAATTATTTTTCAAACCTTAAAATTCGTTTTCTGAAGAATAATTTCGATGGATATGAGGCACTTAAGCTCTCAGGCGGCGATATGTATGGATCATATTCACCTATGGAAGGCCAGCCGGATGGGTTCACCATTGCCTCATATCAAATGGAAGAGACTACGGTGTTTGAGAGGCAGTGTCTTAAACGCTGCCATCGATTATAACCGACAAAGATCTTCGAAAGTCTTATCAAGCTTGCAATCAAGTGAAAAAACAAATTTCAATTTGGGCCATTTGCTCTAAATATATTCGAGACGAAAAGTATTTCTCGAAAATTTTCAGCAGTTTCTTTTGTTTTTTTTTGGCCTAAAAAAAATTGTCGAATGAATTCTTTTCCAAACTCTACCTGTAATCAAGTACGGTATTGTGTGTAAACTAAAATTATCTTGAAAAACAATTTTATTGTTTGTTGTCTAGATAATCGAGCCGCAAACAAATTTTTAGCAGCTATTGGAAGTTTCTTGTAGTTTTATTTTAACTGTCAATTGAAGTTGTACATACTACCAGTGTTATGGCATTGTGTAAATAATCAAATTAGCCCGAAGTCTATATCTTAGTGTGTTCAGCCTGAATCCGAAATTATTTTAAAGAATTTTCAGCAATTTTTTATTTTTTTTAAGTCTTACCAATAAAATGAAATAGATCCGAAGTCTATAGCATTATTTTTTGTCCAGATGTTCGAGACATAAGACATTTAGAATTTTTTTTTTTAATTACTGTAACTCGAAAACCGCTAATTAAATTTTGTATTACCTTATGACATGAGATATAACATAAAATTTATTTGAAGTCGATGTCTTTATTCGTTCTCGTGATACCGTCGACGAAATAAATCTTCCGAACGTACGTACACACACACCACAGATATACATATCTATAAAAACCACAGTACACATATTGAAGGTAATATATTGCGCATCTTCGAAAATTACAGTGACCTGCCTTTCAGAATTTTTCAAAAACAAAACGCAAGTGTTTTCGAATCGCAGTGATCATCGTCCACAATTAACAAAAACAAAATACAAGACATGCGCAGAACTGAACAAAAATGAAAACTCGGAAGATATTACCCTGTCTACATGTGTACTGTGTATATGTCAAAATTTTCGATTCGAAAAACGGACCAATTAGAATAACTTCAAATGGGAAGTTGAAAATGAGCGCCTTTTGGATATGCAACAATTTATTCGTGTTAACTTTCTATTTTATTATTTATATATTTGTTGCCTACTTCAGGAGATGTTGGACGGAAATGAATACAATTCTGGAGGTAAAACAAAGTGTGACGTTACGTTACAAGATACAAACAAATTCATTGGTGAAATGGGTTATCTTTGTACCAGTTCTACAATCGGGGTTCAATATTTAACCAGTAGTTCAGCAATTTTAACTCGCCGATTAACGGAGGTTAAACGATGGTTAAAGGTTCAAATATTTGATAATGGACATTTGCATGCCTAAACCATCGTTGAACCTAGAAGTTGATCCGCCTAAATCGATATTAACTAATTCTGGTTTAACTCGGAAGTAACTTAAACGCTAAAAAATTGACCCTAAGAAATGTGATGCTTTATTGATGATGACGAATTTTTGCAAGGTGAGAACTGTTCGAAAGTTGTAGTAGGCATTTAAAGCTAATCCAAGAATTTTTCTCACGCAGCCTGAAATTTGGTCAGCATTTTTTAAACATCACATTACAAGCAAAATTAATTTTCTACTTTATTCATTACCTACATGTAAGATAAATATAAGGCCTAGGTTTTCAGTGTGAAATCTTCCCAGGTTCGAAGTTAAGCACAAGCTAACCAACTATGGATAGTATTCTCCCAATTCTGGAGATAATCTTCAATACTTGTTTGAGGGTGGTCTATATACCTATGTTACGGAGAAAAATTAAAGTTGTATTTATACCCAAAGCTGGAAAATGTTTCCATATAAACCCGAAAAATCGCAGACCTAGAAGTCTATCACCATTCCTTCTTTAAACTTTTGAACGATTGATTGATATCCATTTAAGAAAAAGCATTGATACGAGACTTATGTTTACGTCTCAACATGCAAATGGGAAATCGGTGGATACAGATTTGTTACACACTATTGGTGCGAAGCGAACCATTGAATACTTCCTCCACCATAAAGAATATACTATGGTTGCCTTCCTAGATATGGAAGGCGCTTTTAACATAGTCGACACATACGCAATCACATCGGCACTGTCATCTCTGAACATATTATATTGGGGAGTTCATCAATCGAATGCTGACTAGCCGGATTATTCAGTGGCTGTTCAGCTAGAAGATGTGTCGGGAACGGTACGCAGCTTTATGTTTTCTATGTTTTTTTTTTGCAAAAATGTGAAATTAGTATCAACTTAGCGAAGCAACATCTGGAAGACATTTAAAAACTTCTTATTGTGAATGTTTTACTGCTCTATAATTAGCCGTTAATTAGTCGTGAATTAGTTGTGACAATTTTGAATTCGTCGCTCTATGTTTTCTATGTTTTTTTTTGCAAAACTGTCAGATTGTTATCAAATTACCGAGGAACGTCTGGATAAGAGTTAAAACCAGATTCTGCTTCGCTAAGTTGACCCCAATTTCACATTTTTGCAGGAAAAAAACATAGAAAACATAGAGCGACAAATTAAAAATTTCACAACTAAGTCACGACTAATTTACGGCTAATTATAGAGTTGTAAAACATTTACTATAAGAAGTTTTTATACGTTTTTGACACGAAGTTAGCAGAGCAGCAAAAAAAAAAACGTAGAAAACATTGCACGACAAAATTAAAATTGTCACAACTAATTAAGACCAGCTGAACGGCTAATTATTAAGCAATAAACTATTAGCTATAAAACAAAAAAAAATAAACGACAAATTCGAAATTATCACAACTAATTCACGACTAATTGACGGCTAATTGCCCAATTAATAATTTTTCGATCGGTGAATGTTGTTTCGCTAAGTTGACACTCATGACAGATTTAATTTAAGTCTCTCATTTCGTCTTCCTAACCATTGTAGCGTGTTCCAGGCGGAACTTTTAGCGATAAAAGAGGTCCTGTCTTGGCACAAAGAAAACTTGAGATCAAATCATCTCAGGTAACCAAGCCGCTAATAAATCCCTGGACTCTGTCTCTACAAACTCCATTACCACCCTCTTATGGAGACGGCACAACAGTTCAATATTCACCTATGTTGGGTACCCGGCCATAGGGACATTCCAGGAAATTAAGCTGATGAAATGATGAAATTAAAGCTGAGGAACTTGCCAAAAAGGAACAACACCACCTATTTTGCCATATAGAGCAAATATAGGTATACCCATCGTTACATGCAACCTTATGCTGAAAGAAGATGTTATTGTGAGAACACCACTTGTTTCGCTAAAAAACTAACCTGGCCGCTTGTTATCTCTAAGCAGGACCCATGTTCTGCAACTCTCACATCGAAAAAATCAGTCATGAAACGCTGAAAAATGGAACAAAACTTATGTATTTTGTTTCAGTTTCCATTGTTTCTCAAACGAGTTTATGCATGCTAGAAGTTACAGAACATGGTTCCAGGTTACACATCAGCTTCGTAATAGGTGTGATAACCGGACACTGTCAAACATGCCACGAGACTCGGAGTATTATCAAACGATTTTTGCAGAAGCTGTATAGACGAGGAAAATGAAGAATCAATTCCTCTTCTTCTCTGTACATTTCCTGCTCTATCTCAAAGACGTAGGCTCCATCTAGGAGAGTTCTACTATAATAATCCTAGCGAATTAGCAAATATAGACATAGCTAGTCTCCCGCGCTTCGTAAAAAGTTCTAAATGGTTCAACGAGTATGGAGAAAGTCTATTTGATTCATGTGGTATCACAATGGGCCAACTCATGTTCTAAGCATTCATGCCGACAGCCACGCTACGTCGCTAACCTAACCTGACCTTACTCAACCGATTTTGATTCTGGGTTAGCGAAATGAGTTTGGTATGTTAAATCTGGATTAATTGAAAAAGTATTTCCAACAGATTTTTACTAAAGTAAAATTAAATGTAATACGAGCTTTTATGTTGAAACACCCGGAAATAAAATTTAAAAACTTAAATGCATTTTCCAAGGAATAAAAACTGCTAGTAAATTTGCTGTAAGGCTTGCTGTTTCTAAGCGCTCCCAAATGCATCCCCAACTTTCAGCCTACTAACCTTTATAGGTAGACTGGTAGAGTATGTATATTTAAGTCTAAAACCTGTTCAAGCAATCGAGGTGGAATTGTCTCCATGCTACGAAAACTTGAAATGCAGTTAGTTTACTGAAATAAGCTTACCGGAATAATAGTGGTTCTCACTACGCTAAACGATGTTCACGGAAAATCACTCCATACATCGATATACAAAATAAACGATTTACCTTACATGTTTTATATTTTCAATAGGAGAGCTTTATGAAAACTTACACGTTACCATTATATCTGGCACGGAACGAATAACATCCCTGTGCATGTTACACATTCATTTTCTATTATTTATGACATTACAAAAGCGTTTGAATGTTTACTTATATCGAGCTCAGGCAGTGATGGCCAACAGTTGAATCCATATCCAATCCAGGAAGGTGAGCTTCCTGAGCATATTCAAACACAAAAAAAACACACAAACTCCCGTCAAATACAAGGCGTGAATTACATCGAAAAATTGTGTTAACTTGCAATCGAAACAGTTCATTTAAAGCGGAGTACATTTATTTATTTATTTATTCAAATGTCTGTTCCTAATATGTGTGTGCTATACGACTGGAAAAAAAAGGATCATTTATCAAAATCTCACATTACCCGTTTGTACTCTTGTTCATATTGCTGATTTTTAAACACCTGGACGATGACTATTACAACAGCGGTGAGTGTTTCTGATGTTTACAGTTATATATATTCGGGCTGGTGCTGCTTGTTTAGGTACCGTTTCAATGCAGTTATATTGTTGTTTATTGAATCTTGGAGCCTTTTCTAGATTGCTGGTAAAGAAGCAGGGTGAGGAGCACCAGGACATTATAGCCACCGTTCTTTTAGTTTTAGATATTGGCTAATGACGGGTCACATATTAAAGACATCACATACCTAAAACGTAACGGTCACCATAGGTACCTGGATGGTGCTTTTTAAAGTAGTGAAATCTTTATTTTAATAATGGGTAAAATTAATACTTCTTCCATTCTATAGGAGTATGATAGGAAGGAGTGAATACTCAATACGTTCCATTCTTCATTAGCTTTAATTCGAAAGATGTTATCTTTATCAATCTTCATGCAACCCACCCTCTATTTATGCATACGGCTTTCTTTCAACGCGATGTACTAGATTCCAAGTTTCCACTTGTTTTTGGCTCACAATTAACAAACTGTAACATTATTTCCGACGAAAATTTGACATTTGAGTTTCTTTATTTTGTTTCAATTGAATAAAGGAAGCAAATACAGTGAAACCCGGATAAGTGCCTATCGCATAAGTGCCTAACCCGTTTAAGTACCTTTTATTTTTTAGAACCAAAATTCTAATAAGTACCTTTCGCTTAACTGCCTTCCCCGCTTGATTGCCTTTTATTTTGTATACTTTTAATAAAATTTACCTGAATAAAAAATCTTTTACGTACACAATTGAAATCAGCAGAAAAAGACAAAAGCTTCTTTTCATCTAGCGCTTCCATTTTAAAAGGTTACCGATACTATTCAGTTGATGTAATGTTATTTCTTATTTTTTATTATCATTTTTTTTTTATTTTTGTAAATATAGAGATAAGTGCTTATGCGCGCTTAAGCGGGTTTTTTATAACTGCACAACCCGCATTTGTACCTCTCAAAACGAGGCATTTATGGTGAGGCACTTATCCGGGTCTTACTGTACATATAAATAATAATTTCGAAAAAAAATTTATTTAATTTTAAGAAGCTGAAAATGTAGGAAAGGAGCCAAAATTATAATCTGCAATCAACACAACAAATTGAAGGGCGAAAAAAAAAATGAATTTACAGAAGAGGAAAAACAAAATTGGCTTCGTTGGTACATAGAGTTTAATGAAGCTATATGGAAACTTGACCACAAGATCCATAACAAGAATAACGCATTGACAAGCTTCTTTCAACTACGAATAAGACAGGTGAGTTCCACATTGTGAAGCTATGTTTTTATTAATATTAATAATACGACTTCTAGTGGAGGAATGCAAAGCTATGTGTTCACTTCGGGACGGTATGCGATACCGAACAGAAGCGAATAAAAAGATTAAGTCAGGTAGCGAAGCTCATACAACATTTGATAAGCTAGAAGATATAATTGAGGACGATGTGATGTGAAGGAAATTGATTGAAAGTTCACAAAAAAGCGGATGCAGAGGTAACAACAGTTGATGTCATTAGATCGTCTTAATGGTAATCACCGTTATGCGAATGCATTTTAAAAACTTTGCTAATAATATCTCAATTTTTATATATCTACGAAGATTTGTATTAATAGTACAAATCCCAATTAATAAACTCTCCAGAGCTTAGCTCTTGAAATTTGAAAAAAAAACTCCCATAATACTCTTTTTTGTCTCATATCTATATACTTAATAATTAAGATCTTGTTATAATACTCATATTCGTCTAATAACAATTTTATTATAAAAGGTTAGCATTTTTTAAACGTCAAAGTACTTAAATCCTCTATCTACATAAATTTAAGTCTTTTAAGTTTTTCGTTATAAAACTAGAACGCTAAACGTCATTTTTAGTCTTAACAATCCCATAACAACACATATATAATAGGTCAAGAGTCGAATGGGAGCTAAAGTTTTTAAATGTCAATCGAACTACTGTTTTATTTGAATAATAGAGAAGTGCGTTCTTTTTCCGAAGAAAGCTTGCTTCTGTTCATGTTTCTATCGGACACGCTATCAGACGGAAACTATTGGCGAGTTCATTAATTTGGATCGATTTTTTGGTTTGGTGTAAGTATAAAGAGAGGTTTTGAGTAACTTGGTTCATGTATTAATAATAATAGTATGTGTATGAGTGTATCAAATAATTTGCATGATATCTTAAATAAATAATTGCTGTTGCGTTAGTAGTTGTAGTCAATTGTATTTTTTTAATTATTTAATAAGTGTATTATTTTAAGGGATTAAACTAATACCAAACTTAATTTACCTCCAAAATTTTTGATATCTTGATGTATTTTCATTGTTTCAAAATAGAAATCTAACAGAATTAAAAATTTTTTTTTTCATACATCAGCAATAGTTAGAATGTAGAAAACAAAAGAACGTGCAACAGATATTTGTTTTTTGTAGTCCATAATGTCATTTGAATTCTCATAACAAGTGTTTCGATTGCTTGCTAAACGTCAAACTGAAGTCTTATAAGAGCATTTGAATGTTCATAAGAAGTGTTTTGTCTTCAAGCACTCTTCCTCACTGTGTAAACAAAACAAAGGTCTCATAAGGCGTTAAACCAAGAGTTAAAGTATCGGTGAACAGCAGCCATATTTCAATACGAACAAAAAGTGTTCTCTTTATTTTTAGGGTTACCGTAACATACAAATATGGTCTTAGTAAAATATTTTTTGAATTTCTATAGTGACTAAAATCTTAAAAATGTATTATGTGTAGATAATTATGTGCAAGTTATGTAAACACATTATGGTTATAGTTTTATATTAAAAAGGTGTTCGGAAATGTTAGTTGCATACAGAATTCAATGAACCTCCACGTTTGAATATTCTTTAATATTGAATTATTTCTTTAATATTGGATTTACCCAATGCAATAATAGTATTCTGTTTAAATCTATAGATTTACTGAAAAATATATGCGAGTTTATTTTTTCCTGTGTTTTGTCATTATTTGCGAAATAGAGACAGCAGAATATTTACGTAGTATAAGAGAAATTGCAATATTTAAGGTCAGTTTGTTGTTCTTGACTTGTTGGAATATTTCAAAAAAAAATCAAACGATTAAATCATAAAAACCACGAAAACATCAGGCAAACCGTAACTATACATACCTACAATTATATTTATAAATAATAATAATGACAGTAAAATGACCAAAAAAAAATAATGAAATTTTGTCTGTCCTGAAAATCAAGCATAAACGCTTTTTTTTTTTTTACAAAAAGAGATCTCTTCGCAGATATTCTCTCTTAAAAAAGAATTTTAAGCAGTTAAATAATACATAATTAAGCATTTCTCGTCGTCACGTCACGTTATGAAGTTCAAAAAATTGAAAAAAAGACGCAACGTGTTGACGAGAAATACTTTATTATGTAACATTTCATTGTTTGAAACTCGTTTTAAAGAGAGAACAACTGTGAAGAGCCTTCATGTGAAACAGCCTTCATTATTTTTTATATGAGAGCATGATGCTGCTAGCTAAGTAGCTTTACAAAGTGGCGTCTGTCATCCCATAAGAAGAATAAATAAACTATTATAAGTATGAAGAGCCTCCCATAACAAGGCCATTCAAGGCTTTTAACAGTCTTGAGGTTCTCTTCAAGAGTGCTTTTAGCTCCCATAACTAAGTCTCATAAGGCTTTAGGAGCGTCTTATGAGAGCAAAAATGTTATTTGGGATTCTACAGGGAGTCCCGGTAAGAATGGTCCAAACTTATTATGACCTCTCAGAATTTAGTAACTTGTTCTTAACGAATCATAACAGTTTTCGAGAACGGCTGTTTGTTTGAAATTTGTACAAACCCTTATTTTAAATGAGTTTTTTTGTTCACCCCATCCAATTTTTATTTTTTTTTTTATTTTTACACTAAAACATTGGCCAATAAAAAGACCTATTTTGGGCATTAAAATAATTTTGATATTATACGACCTTGTTCTCAAAATTACTAGATAAACTCATAGTTTGATCAAAATTTATTTTTTACTTCAATCTTTGGAAGAGGAAAGAGGAAAAAAATTCGTATAACAAACATGGTTGAAAAACAAATAAAAATAAAATTCTTTTTTTTTTTTTAAATTCCGTTTTTTACAACTAGTGACATATTGTATCGATTTAATGACTGATTTCCATTATCAAAATAACATAGTTTCTTCAGTTTTAACAATAATGGCAGTGTAGTTTTTTTAACTTAATACGCCACGATTCGTTATCCGTATCGTTTTCCGTAGTCTTTTCGTTTACATTTTTGCTGTCTATTTGAAGATCACAGAGAATTTTCATTTCGCTTCAGCGGAGTACTAGGCTTAACAGTTAAAGTCTAGTACGCTGCTGATGCGGAATGAAATTTTTCGTTGGTCTCCAACATGTTAACGAAATGCTTACGAAAACCACAACGAAAAATTACCCATTGAAAATGACACCGTTTGTAAAAACAAACACAAACGCATAAAAATCACAGAAAGACATATTGTGATGAAAAGAAACAACAAATACTAACACGAATAGAGTGCAAATGTCACTTTCCGCATACAAATAATGGTACAGCCAATTATTTTTTTGCGAAAAAATAGGGGAGATTTCTCAAAATAATCTGCTACAATTGTCGATTTCGCTGATCGAACAGCGTATCACAGAACGAAATTTTTCGTTTTTGACTGGGTTGTGTCATTTTTATATGGGGGTTTTCGTTTCACATCAGCAGCATACTAGGCTTAAGAAAGAAAGAGAATGTAAAGTTTATTTGTTTAGCAATTTGCAAGTAGCTACATATGTATATGATTTGGTTTTGCAAAATATGCTTCAAGTCTTTAGATGCTTAAAAAACAATTGAAGGGCACAGTTTAAAAAAAAAAAAAAAACATTTAAAAAATGAAAATACCGCAAACTAAACTCCAGAAATTTTGCGAGAGACAAACTCTCGAAATCCTTAAGACACTATCAAGTTGACTGCAGAAATAACTTGCGTTATGTAATATGTCAGGCACAATTTGTCATTCAGTTTTAAGCCTAGTACGCTGCTGATCCGAAACAAAATGTTTCGTTGATCTCCAACTGCAGAGCGAAACATTAAGGAAAACCACAACCAAAAACTGACAGAGGAAAGTTATATCTGCTGTGAAATACCTACACAATTGACAACTTCCAGCTGACGGATACAAAAGCTGTTAGTTGATTTAATAACAAAATAGAAATTTAAATTTGAAGCCGTTAAATTATTAAAAAAAAGCTAACTAACAATGGATTTTACATTTTTAACGATGTTGATGAAAAGGAAGAAAAAACATCCTTCTATTAGAGTAACCCCCTATCTAAAGGAAAGGCAGACAAAAGGTCGTTTCGCTACTGATGTAAGTTTTTGTTAGTTTTGCAAAAAGCTGGTTTTGGTTATAATTCACTGACATGGCCGCAAACAAAAAAGTGTTAAAGGATATGCCAGCAAAAATGTTTTTCATGAACTTTTCTCGTTGGTTGAACCAAAACTACAAGCAGTGCGAAACACAAGACCAAGTGATGAAATAACTCCTTTAAAGAAATTTGCAATTGTTATTGAGTAAGTGTTTTTTACAAGTTAAGCTAAGTACAGACGATTGTCAGATCTTACAATATTGTCAGATCTGTCAGTGAAAATACTGTCCCAAATATCTTACAATCGTCTGAACACACAATTTTGTCTGACAATATTGTCAGAAACGTCATTGTCAGGTAATTGTCAGATGACAATCTGACAAAAAATTGTCAGGTATCTTACAATCGTCTAAACGCACAATTTGTGTCATTGTCAGACGATTAGGACATTGTCAGACTCATTGGTCATTGTCAGATGTTTTCAGTGAAAACATCTTACAATTGCTGACAATTTTTTCATTGTTCGAAATGTCAAACGGTTTCAGCCGAGTTGAGAGATAAAAAAAATACTTTTTTGTAGGAAATTGGTAGTTTTTCCACAACTGAATAAAAACAATCTATAATTCAACTAGACTCACTTTTATATTAAATTCCTTTGGCTCGAATAAATAAAACCATTGAAAGTATCTACTCAAATGAAGATTAAATACGATGAAAATGAAGTGAACAGCAAATTCCAACAAGTTAAAAAAATTGGACTTCAATATGGCCAAGAAACTATACGAGCAATCAAATAAATTTGAAGAATGCAAAACGAGGGTGGACAGGGACACTTCCTGGAAAAAAAACCAGCTCAAGCAATTGGTAACAACAGGCAGCCTGCCGCCAACTCGCTCAGATCTCAAGGTCACTTTCTAAATCAGCCGAGCTCTCTGGGAGCAAGCCTGCTGAATTTTTTGCAAATGTTTATTTTTTGATCTAAACAATATAGTTCAATTATTGTAAGATCTTCTCATTCTTGCAAGTCTTTCAATAATAAATTATTTAAGGCCCTCCCAAACGAATGCGATTATTCGTTCAAACAAAACAACACGTTGTTGTTATTGTTTTCTATTGTCGCGGCGATTAATCGCGTTGGTTTGGTAGAGCCTTTAAATTCTTTTTTTTTTTATAAATCGAATATGGACTTTTGTTCTTTTCGTCTTAACGACCTCTAGCATATTTCTCCTCCATAGTGTGTAAAGTCGTCCTTCGCCGTCGATGTCCAGTTGTTTAACTGTTTCAAATGCTTTGGCACAAAATCTACCAATCGTGTGAACGGACAATTTTACATTGTAAGAAATTTGTCAATTTTCAGCTAATTGTCCGTTATTGTCAGACCATTGACAGATCTGACAATATTGTAAGATCTGACAATCGTCTGTACTTAGCTTTATACCTTTGTACCTATATTATACGTAAATAATGATTTCCTATTAAGATATCTGGCAACAAGCAATATCCAAAGGCATAGGGTCAGTAGTGAGCAACATTTGGAAAAGATGATGTATGTATCGTGCTATGCGAGGTTATAGTTAATTACATACCCAAACTGGGTGCTCCGGGGTTTGTAAAAATAGCAAATTAGCTTAACGTTCAATGGATATAATAAACTTTATGTGGGCTATAGGTCAATAAAAATTCGATGTTATTTAGTGCAACGTTTCGAGCATGTTTATGCTCTTCATCAGGCCTTTATTTTTACAAAATATAAAATAATACATACATACATTAGTATTAATACTTCTATATGGCGTCAAAGTTACTTACAAACATTATTCAAAGAATTGAATTAAGCAAATAACACAATATACACTTTTTTATATTGCTAAAAAACAACCTATATGAAACAAAAATTAAGTATTGACTATTTAATATTAATTTTGGAATTAAAATTTACTAGTAACGACTAAAAGATAAATAACGTCCATTCCACAGCAAATTCACCTATACTTTACTCTACTCATTGTTGTTGGTCTTTTTATGAGTTGGCTATATGCGCTGCTAAGTTTCTCGCAGTCCGACCTACGGTTGACAGCGTTGTTGTTGCTAATTATATGTAGCATCTCCAGCAACATTCTTTTCGAATAATGTTGCTCTGTTTGCAGAATCTCTACATTATCAAAGTCGGGTTTATGTTTCTCTTGTAAACAATGGAGAGCAAGTGCAGTTTTTTGCGCAGATACGCTGCTTAGATCTGATCTGTGACCAGACAGTCGATTCTTAAGCTTTTGCTTGGAGGTACCTATATAGACTGATGGGCATGGTGTCCCATGCCCCCCTAGACAGTTGATCTTGTACACGATGTCTGCTTTTTCCATCTTCTCCTCTTTTATGTTAGTGAAAAGCTTGTCTCTTAGTGTGTTTGCGGATTTAAAAGCTATTTTTACTTTCGTCTTATATCATAAAAAGACCAACAACAATGAGTAGAGTAAAGTATAGGTGAATTTGCTGTGGAATGGACGTTATATATCTCTTAGTCGTTACTAGTAAATTTTAATTCCAAAATTAATATTAAATAGTCAATACTTAATTTTTGTTTCATATATGTAGGTTGTTTTTTAGCAATATAAAAAAGTGTATATTGTGTTATTTGCTTAATTCAATTCTTTTAATAATGCTTGTAAGTAACTTTGACGCCATATATGTATGTATTATTTTATATTTTGTAAAAATAAAGGCCTGATGAAGAGCATAAACATGCTCGAAACGTTGCACTTAATAACATCGAATTTTTATTGACCTATAGCCCACATAAAGTTTATTATATCTAAAAAGATAAAAAGGTCACAAAATTATCATTTATTAATTAACGTTCAATGGAATTTACCCAATTGCTTAGGAGCCATCGACGAAGAGATGAAAATAAATTCAAAATCATCTATTCAGCCTGGAGAACCCTTAACCTCTCCTCCCTATACCACCTATACAACTCCATACATACAGGTGCATGAGGCTGGTCCAGGCAGCAGAAGGAGAAACCGTTACGTTAGCTTGGCATGTTTGCATATGTTCAACCTAGCTCGTGGGGGGGGGGGGGGATTCTTGCTACCGTAGCACTGAACCGTTGTTACGAATTTTCATGCCTGTAAAAAAAATTTCAAAATTATTGCGTTCAACTCTAAATATAAAGTTGAGCCCGATATCGTCCAGAAGGGAGAGGGGTCGATGATGTTGTTGACCCTCAGAGGATTTGCCCACCCTTGTATCATCTGATACCACCATGGCTACTACAACCTCCATGTTTGTGTAGTAGCCCTCATCCTCAAGCTTATCCAGTCCTCACTTAGGGGCCAGTTATAGCTTTCATTGAAATTCATCATTGGAATTTTTTAATTTAAGTTTTGAGGCATTTTAAAAGCAAAATCAGTATTTATAATGATCCCAATATGAAGCTGACGACTCTATTAATAATTATTGCCGAAAAAAAAATTCATTTGAGCACAACCTTTCATATAAATCGACTTTAATTATTTCAATGATTGCACTACCTTATCAATGATCATTAAAAAAATAAAAGCCATTATTCATGAGAAAGGTTGGGTTGAAATGAAAATGTTTTTTTGGCCAGGTGTGTTAATTCAGTCATAAGCTTTATTTTGGTATCAAAATAATCATAGATTTTGCATTCTAAACATCTTAGTCCATCATTCTAAAAAGAAGAAACTAAGGCCAAAATTATAAATAATTCCAGGAGCATCAAACATCCCTCCTAAATTAAAAAAAAAAAACCTTCAAACATGAGTGAAATCAATTAAATTGATACCAATAAAATGCGAAAGAAAAAGAAAAACCAAAAAGATTTCATTTCACTTCAGATTAGTAGTAGCCGTGGCGTGATGGTTAGTGCGATGGACTGTCATGCCGGAGGTCTAAGGTTCGATCCCCAGCCTCGCCACCTATTTATTTAAAAAAAAAAAAAAACGGCTACTGCCTCTTGCGAGGAATTGACAAATCCTCCAAGAGTATCTCCTGTCACAGAAAAGTGCCGCTCGTTAGCCGTTCGGATTCGGCAATAAACTATAGGTCCCCTCCATTCCTGCAGACACGCACACAGGAATGGTTGAGAGTTGTAAGTCACTAGGCCCTAGTTCTTCATGAGCTGTTGTGCCATCAAATTTATTTTTTTTATAAAAAGATTTCATAAAAAAAAGGTTAACAAATTTTATTTTCGACCAAGTTCAGTGTAAATAAAAGTAAAATTATTTTTTTTTATAAAAAAAAATGTAAAATAAACAAATTAATAAATTATTATTTTAGAAGGGTGGTAACCCTATTATCAACACAAAAAATTATAATTAATTCCCTTTTTTGATTTGTTATGCTATCAATTTACATAATTTTTTTTTTTTTTGGGGTTTTACTTTTTTTGTTTCTTTATATTTTAGGTTATTGCTAGTCGATTATCTTTTTTTTTTGTTTTCTTAATTTTAGCTTAGGTTTAGCTTAGCTTTAGGTTGTATGTACATTAAACTTGCAGGTGAGTAAAATTTCAGTATTTCAAAAATTTAATTTTAGTTCTTAATAGGTATTTTTTTCATTTACAGGTTTTAAAGTTTTCCTATGTGTTTTTTTTTTATTTTCCTAAATTAACTGTTTGATTAAATTTTTCTTTACAAGAATCAAAAGCCCTGCATCCCCAAAACAAGAAAAAAAAATACCCCAAAATTCGATAACGGACAAACATACACACGCAATATAAAAAGTAAACTTACTCAGCCAAATCCACTGCAAAGGAGGTGGTGCGCATTGGAGTAATTGCACTGTAATTAGATTAAACTTTATGCTTTTTTGTTTGTTTTGGATTGAAGTGGCAAAAAAAATTTTGTTTGTATTTAATTTTTAGATTTAAGAGATTTCGTTTTAAATAAATTTTAACAAGGATTTTACTCTTTTCTTTGTTTTATACTCTTAATTTAGAGATGGGTGTTATCTTTTTCTTTCCTTTCTTTTTTGTAAAACAACTTTAGCTTTATATAATTTTTTTTTCTCTAAAGTTTTTTCTTTCTTTAATTTTAAACTTATAATTTCACTTGGCCATAACTATTTTTTTTAAACTTGAAATTTACAATTTTTTTTGTACACATAAATTTAAACACTTAACGATACACTCAACACATTAGGAAGGGAAAAAGGAAGCACACAAATAGGGATGAGAACTGAGAACACACGGGACACTTTATTTAAACTGGGTAAATCCGTAGGGTGATGTATGCTGAGTAGTCAGTCCGCAGGTAAAAGGGTGATGATGCTTCAAGTTGATGTACAGGTAAGTACAGTTGATGTGAAATTCATAGTTACACTGTTCCAGGTAAGTAAGGTTCTTTTTTTTTTATTTTTAGTTTACGTTTTTTTTTGTTTTTCTTTCAAGATAGGTTAATAATAATACAGGTATACGTACAATTTTTTTTGTAATTCCTTTATTTATTTCTGTTTTTTTTTTTGTAGGAATTCTTATAAGGTTGTTGGGACGGGAAAAACTTTGGCTTTTTGCGTGCCGAGCGGGGGGTGGGGGGGGGGGGGTATAGTTTTCACTTTTCACTATAGGGTGTGTTTGGTTTTTTATATCATCGTTTTTTTTTTGTCATTTTTTTTCTTTATTTTTTTTTTCTTTTATATAGAAAAATATGTATTTTAAGCACTTTTTCTTAGCACTTTTCTTGTTTCCTAGAACTTTTTTTTTCTTTTCCAGCACTCAGGTAAGTATGTAGGTGGCTATTAATTGATTACTCAGACATTTTTCCGTATGCCGTGACCCTTTAAAAAAAAAAAAAAATTGCAACTCGAAAATTATTTTACTTGCAACTTTCAATTTCGTTTACGATCGTACCCGTTCCGCTTAAAGTTCTTCCGCCAACTACCTTAAGCTTTAGCCTGTACTTTTGGCTTTCTCTAGCTTAGGTGTTGGCTCCTCCTCTTTTCCAGCTGTTTAACCGATCCTTGCTGTACTTATGTAGATGAGGTCGTTGTCCACATCGTATGATGGACTAGCGGTCACCAAATTAGAGTTAGCTTTTTGGCTACTCTATACTCCATGTGGAGTGGGTGATTCGACAATCAACCGCTACCCCATTTAAAATAGATAGAGGAATTATTTTGTGCTTTATATGATTTGAGATTAAGTATAGTCTGGGCGATTAGGTTTTATTTGGTGTTAGTATCTATCATATATTACCTGCTATCATTTTACACTACGTTTTCATTAGAGCAAATGAGGTAATTTCGCTGGAAATTTCCAAATTCGACTCCAAATCATCTCATTTCCCACACAAATTCATATTTCCAAATGAGGTAATTTCAATCAAATTTGCACGAAATTTGGTAGGAAATTACGCTAAAACCTTATGAACACACCCAAATGGAATCTATTCAAAGTGGAACGCATTTAAAATGACAGAATTCAATGTATAAAACAACAAAAACAAGCGGTTGAAAGACTGGACGTCAAACAAAATTAGCAAATTTATAATGAAAACACTTTTTACGTAATTTGCGAAATTACCTCATTTCGCCTCTAATGAAAACGTAGTATTAGTTATTATTATTTTATTATTATTATTATCAAACGTAGGTCTTATTATTATTTTAAGCATATATTATTATTATTATGTTATTAGTATAAGTATATTATGTTGGTGGTATTATTATTTTAAGTATATTATACTAATTTTGTGTTAATATTATAAGTATGTTATTAATATTACAATTCTGCTATTATTCTCATTAGAAAATTATTATAATTTGATATTATACGTAGGCATGTTATTATTATACTTAGGTATGTTATTATTTTTAGGTATTTTATCATAATAGGTAATTATTGTTATTCTAAGTATATTATTTTTTTATATTATTATTAGTATTATTATTATTATTATTATTATTATATTTCGTTCTGCTTTTCTTGCGGTACGAAGTAGAGAATAAACAAAAACAGTGATGAAAATCGTCTTTTGTCGATTGTACTGAAAGCTGAAAAAAAATAGTACTAAAAATTACCAAATAGTACCGAAATTCTTCCAATCGTGAATTCTACAGGAATTCAATTTTTAATATTTTATTGGATATTGCGATCGTTATAGGAAGATTTGATTTGAGTATTCTGCCATCAACCCCTTGCAGCTATCTTGATTTGTAGATAAAACTCTGTTTACTAGTTTTAGATGTAAAGCTTCTTTTTTGTAATCGATATATTTTTTAAAAAATGTACATACAAATTTTGAAAAATCTATCGTTTTATAAATAATTGAGATAAATCGGAATCATTAGGTATGTTGTTGAATTTTGTGTTTTGGAAACATAATAGAATATTTGACCCATGTTTGAGGAGTATTTGGTTTACTTGTTATGTTTTCGCGGAGAGAATATTTTAAAAAAATATTTTTTTGGAGAGAAAATTTTAATAGTGTTTTTTTTTTTACATTGTTGACATTCTTTTAGGGCAAATATTTTTGTTTATTGGTGGAGGTGGACTATGTTTTGAGGGATGATTTCTGGGATCATTTTAAAAAACACAAAATTTATGGGGGGGAAAGTTCTATCTTTTTCTCTTTTTTAGTTCTCAAGAGATCAAAAACAAACTTTTCCGTGTTTTTTTAACCATTCACATATTTTTTTAGAAATTTTGACTTTGAAATTTAATTTCTCAAAAACATTCACCTAAACAACATGAAATAGTAGATTTCACATAATTTGGTTTTTAAATACTTTTTTTTCCATTTTAGCACAATTTTTCAGAAGTGCCTCAGCTTATTTAAAAAAGTTTTACAAAATTGATTATTTTCCTTAATTTTTTAGATACGAAAAATAATTTTTCTTAAATTATGCAAAAGTGATGCAAGTTCCTACCGCATCAACCATCTACATTCCAAGGTACTTACATTTTTTAACTTTTCGATTATCCTAAATGAAATTTGTAAGAAAATCTCGATTTTTTGCACGAAATCAACATAATGAAATTCATCAGACTTAAACCAAACTAGCACTTGAGTGATGCATTCAAGTTAGGTGATGAAAATTTCAGCATTGGTTTTTTGCCAACAATTGAAATAGTACTGAAAGTTGAAAAGTGGTACTTACGTACTTTTAAAATTAAATAGTACAAAATTCAGTACAATAGTAAGCCTTTTTCCAACCGTGAACAAAAATAAAAGAAAATTATTTTTGTTATTGTTTTAGTGGACTGTATTGAATTAAATTCAAATGAAAGATTTTTTGCGACCTTTAGTCCAATGCGTTTCGCCCAGGCACGACAGTGCGGTACGCTGTTCAATTAGCGAAATCGATAATTGTAGCAGATTAACAAAAGGCCAAAATAAAAATTTCGGCCTAGTGTCAAATCGCCAAAAGACGAGTCGCCCAAAATGTAAAAAAAAAAAGAAGAAGATGGCAAATCACCCAAATATGTTGATTTCGTGCAAAAACTGATGAGCCCAACTGTCGTGCCTGGGCGAAACGCGTTGGACTTAAGGTCGCAAAAAAAAATCTTCCATTTGAATTTAATTCAATACAGTCCACTAAAACAATAACAAAAATAATTTTCTTTTATTTAGGTTTATTCCCTTCTTCATTAAACTGGATGGTTAATTCCGTACTTTTTTGGTTTCCCTGTTTACATATAAAAACTGCAATTTACCTTCGCCTTCGTTGGTTATTTGTTTGGTCCGTCGCGTTGCTCGCCTTTTAAATTAAAATGGTAGTTTTTAATTTGGTTATTGATCAAAGGACAGTTACGGTGGATGACCCACAAGAAATATATTTCTCCGTAATGAATGGTAATTGCAAAGTTTTGATTTGCGCTTCCATCTGTACATAGAGTCATTCCAAATCCCAATAGAACACATTCAAAATGGTTTCAACACATTCCGGACGCTTCTGGATTGCCAATGGAAAAGGCCATTAAAGATAAAACTGTGTTTAGTCTTTTTGCTTCCATGCGTCCGTCAAGAAAGAATGCTTTCAACAAAACCTTTAAAACCTAATTTGTTTTACGTGGTTTTCTAGAATGTTGTGCGCTGATTTCGGAGAGCCTTCATAACCTCATTCGTTTCACGTGCTTTTGTTGGAAAGCTTTTACTATGCTATGTTATTACCACTGATAGGTGGACGTATGGAAGCGAAAAAACACTTAACAAAGTTTAGACACTAGGGGCCTTATTTGATAATATATTTTATAAATAAGATTTGTTTTGACGTGGCGTAAAGAGGGAGTAAATGGTTCGACTCGATTTAGCTACTCCGAGGTTAAAACGAGTATTATTGAAATCGAATAAATAAGTTATTTATAAGAATCGCAAATTTCACTGCCATTGTAACCGTTTTTTTTTTTTTTTTAATTTTTGTTTTAAGTAAGTCGGCTCAAACACCGTGGTCACACAAAATAATTTTATTATTCCTTGAAGAATGTATGCAAAGAAAAGATAATTTCAGGAACCCTAAAATTTAAAGCCGTACAGTATTCGTAGAGATTGAGGAAGCTCTTAAAACGAAGAAATATAATATTCCTGCATCCGCACTTGAAAAAAAACTTGCCAACTTAAAACAATATTACCACACGATAGTTGATAACAACAAAAAACATCAACTGGGAGGGGCCGGATTTCATGGCCGTATTTTGATTTAATGGCTGAAATATTTTAAAAAGAGGCGCAGGTAAATGACTGCCCAACGTTCGATTCGTCAAAATAAGAAACCACCGGAAGCTCAGCAGTTTTTAAATCCCGAAAAAGGTCCGCTTCACTCAACACCAGCTCATCAGTGTCATCAGTGAAAAGAATCCCTACCACGCTGAATACCACCAGCTCATCGGTCTCGACCATACCTAGCCCCAACTCAAAAACTTCTCCTCTCACTCAACTGCAACAGACAACACCTACCAACAGATTAATAGCTGAAAGCGAGAAAGCCGACCAAATGATTGAATTGTCCACAACGCCTATCACCAGCTCGTCATTTTCCTCAACTCGGATAAGCAATGTGGAAAGGGCCAGAACAGAAGCTTTGCAGTTAGAATCAAAAAAAGTTGATATGGCCGAAAAAATTCTGGGTGAAATAAAAACAATACGCCAAATGCGAAAGAGGCTACTCGAAATAGCTGAAAGCAAATGGGCATTAGAAGAGCAGCTTTTAAAAAAGCAAATAGAAAAAAATTAGTATATGAGTCTTTCTATTAACTCCGTTTTTGAGTTTTGAGGCCAAATGCTTAGTAACTTATGTATACTAAAAGTAAGACTTTTTTTTTTTTATTTATTTAATTTTTAAAAACCAAGAGCAGACATCAAATATTGGGATGTACGTGGATATGAACATAATGTATAACCAAGCAGTGAGTGTGAGAATTGATGGGTATATGCGTCATAATAGGATAGTAAAGGTCTTGGAGGTTTTTTCTTAGCTTTGGTTGCTTAATTTAGATATGCAATTGATTTTTGTCATGGGTAATTACAAGAATTGGAAAAATCGCGTATTTTCTCCACCTATTCCCACCAAATGCTGAGAAAAAACCAACCAGATTTTTGCTAACCATATCAGGCCATATATAATTATAAATTCTCATACTCATATTTTGGTTATCCATTACTCGCAATATTAAACGAGAGAAACTTTGTATTGTGATATAATAACTATTTTTTACACTTCGGGCTGAAAATCTCCAAGGTTACTATCTAAAAAGTCATTAACATTGGGGTCCTCTTTAAATAAAACTATGTGATTGTGTAAAATCACACTTGCAAAAACAATTTTAACAGCCATGTCTGGGGTATCCGTGTCTATATATTTTAGCTGGCGAAATCTTCCTTTCAGCAATCCAAACGCTCTTTCGATGACCACTCTTCCACTGCTCAGGCTCGTGTTGAAACAATTTTGAATTGCGGTCAAATGGCCATTGTCCCTAATTAGAGTTTGCAATTTTTTTAAAAGCGGATAAGCGGCACCTCCCAAAAGGTGAAAATCATCAGGAATGATATCATCAATTTTTTCAAAAAGGGTACTGTTCCTGAAAAGTCTGGCATCATGCAGTCGCCCTGGAGCCCCAACATAAATGTCTGTAAAGAATTCGTTGTGATCACAAACACCTAAGTATTGAAAAAAAATCGTTCTATTATACTTTCAATTAGCTTTACACAAATGAGAATTTATTGTATTACCAATATGCCGAAATTATAATATAGATGCTGTTTGAGGTTTAGATTCCCAATAGGTTGCTTGATTTGAATATGACATCCATCAATGACTCCTGGTATCTTTCCACAGGTTTTTGATTTAAAGTTCTAACAAATTAATAATTTTATTACACAAAATCTCAGTATTAAAAGTAAATTGTTTTACTTACTCCTGCAATATTTTCATATGCTTCCATTGCAGGCCATTTTATGTAATCGGGGCCAAGATTGATTATGATGTCTAATATTTCTTTTTGCGAAGTTGAATCTATCACCGGCTGACAAGAACGATTCTTGTTTACGTAGCATCCATATTGTGAACATAAGTTTTTTACGTATATTTTGTACGCTCATATCTTGTAATCTGGAAAGTAAATCCTGAAAAGGTAAAAGGTATAGTTAATTTCGTTCCGCGACACTGGGTAATGTGAATACTTACATCAAAGCATTCGCGACTCAAGCGAAAATGTTGCCGGAATTCCTCATCTGAATATTGGGGAACGACTTGCTCGTAAAAGTTTTGGTTTCTTATGGCTTCATTTAGTAGCCCAAACATTGCAGGGTCCTTAACTAGATTCGAAGGACCTAATAAATTCTCGACTGTAAAAAGAGCAGCTTGAACTGAATTCGAAACAAAAGATTACATCAAAACATTAGTCAAAATTATAAAAAAAAATTTTTTTGTTTAACTCACACAAAATTTCATCTTCAGAGTCACTCTTACTTACTTTAGATGGCGCTCACATCCCAGGATGGACCACGGTCTCAACCAACAAGCCCCTCCAGCCAGCTCGGTCCCTAGCTAGCTGCCTACAGTTACGCACTCCAAGTTGGCTGAGGTCGTTCTCCACTTGTGTGCGCCACCTTAGGTGGGGTCTTCCTCTGCTGCGCAGACCGTCAGGGGCAGATTCGAAGACTCGTCGGGCTGGTGCGTTGGTTTCCATATGCTCCACGTGTCCCAGCCATCTCAGCCGCTGTATTTTAAGCTTTTTGACCAGGTCGACGTCGCTGTAAAGCCGTAAAGCTCGTTGTTGAATCTTCTCCTCCATACTCCACCGATACAGACTGGACCGAAAATCACCCGAAGAATCTTCCTTTCAAAGCACCCAAGTAGATTCTCATCCGTTTTTGTCAGGGTCCATGCTTCTGCCCCTAACAGCAGGACTGGGATGATAAGGGTCTTATATAAGGTCTCCTTGGTTCTTTGAGAGAGGGATTTATTACTCAAATGCCTTCTTAGCCCGAAGAAACAGCGATTGGGAACAGTAATTCTTCGTTTGATCTCTGCACTGATATCATTTTGCGATGTTATAGTGGAACCCAGGTAGACAAAGTCTTTGACGACTTCGAAGTTGTACCTATCCATCGTGACGTTCTGCCCGAGGCGACGATGTTGAGATTCCTTTCTCGATGATAGCATATACTTCATCTTGTCCTCATAACAGCCAAACCCATTTTCGCCGCCTCCGATTCAATACTTGCAAACGCACCGGTAGCAGCTCGCTTCGTTCTTCCAATCCTGCACAAGCGGACGAGTTTGGCAGGGATGCCGAGATGCGCCATGGCTCTGTATAGCTCGTCTCTGTCTACGCTATCATATGCGACTTTAAAATCGATAAAGAGGTGGTGTGTATCGATTTGAAACTCCTGGGTTTTTTTTCCAAAATCTGTCAGAGTGTGAACATTTGATCGACGGTTGATAAACGGTTTTAAGCGATCACACAGTCCAGATGACAAAATTTTGTATGCGACGTTGAGGAGACTTATACCTCTGTAGTTGGAACAGGTCAGAGCATCTCCTTTCTTGTGGATGGGGCACACTATACCGAGGTTCCATTCATCGGGCATACTTTCTTCCGACCAAATTTTGGAGATAAGCTGGTGTATACTCCCTACCAAGTCATCTCCCACTGCTTTGAATAGTTCGGCTGGCAGGCCATCCGCACCAGCAGCCTTGTACGTTTTAAGCCGAAAACAGATGTGCAGCTATTCCCCATGCAGGAAATTAGAAATAAAGATATCGTGCAGAGAAGGCTACATGCAGAGCCTGGAATATGTCAGCCTTCATAAGAACCTGTGTAAATTTATTTTTGCTGCACATCTGTTTTCGGCTTTAAGCTTGGCTATCTCTGACCGCACTTCATTTAGGTCGGGTGGACGGAAATTTTGACCATCATTGTCCAGGTTGAATGGAGTGTTCTGTCTTACAGCAGAATTTTGGCCATCTCTGCGGTTTAGCAGCCTAGAAAAGTCTTGTTTCCAGATCCTCAGCACCGACTGTGTGTCTACCACCATATTCCAATTCTCATCTCGGCAGGCTTCCGTTCTGGACTTGTAACCCTGGGTAGTTTGCCTCACCCTTCGGTAGAACTTTCGAACATGCCCCCTGCCACTTCCTTTCAGCAATCCAAACGCTCTTTCGATGACCACTCTTCCACTGCTCAGGCTCGTGTTGAAACGCTTTTGAATTGCGGTCAAATGGTCATTGTCCCTAATTGGAGTTTGCAAATTTTTTAAAAACGGATAAGCGGCATCTCCCAAAAGGTGAAAATCATCAGGAATGATATCATCAATTTTTTCAACAAGGGTACTGTTCCTGAAAACTCTGGCATCATGCAGTCACCCTGGTGCCCCAACATAAATGTCTGTAAAGATTGCGTTGTGATTACAAACACCTAAGTATTGAAAAAAATCGTTCTATTATACTTTCAATTAGCTTTACACAAATGAGAATTTATTGTATTACTAATATGCTTAAAATATAATATAAATGCTGTTTTAGGTTTAGATTCCCAATAGGTTGCTTGATTTGAATATGACATCCATCGATCGCACCAGGCATTTTATGTAATCGGAGCCAAGATTGATTATGATGTCTAATATTTCTTTTTGCGAAATTGAATCATTGACACTTTTCGAATGTTCATTCGTTTATGCCCGATTGATTATTATTTTTCTTTCTACCTATTGGGTGCCCACTTACAGACCTTTAGTTCTAGAACTACCGGCTCCACTGGACATTAACATGTCAAGAAAAAAATAATGTAGGCATGCGATAAGTTATCTTCTGAGTTACAGAACATATGGGTATCTAGTAATATACTTACCCTAGCCTTAAATTTATCCCTACGAATTGACAAATTAAAACAATTAGGTAATTCGTTTAATTAAAAAAGTTTATTTTTAATTGTTATTAAGTTCGATGCAAAATATTCACAAAAATTATTCCTTACATTTTTAGCAAGAGCTGATGAATTGTTTGCTTTCGCAGATTGCAATTCAATGAGTTGACTTCCAGTAGCATTTGTTGTCGAATTTTCAATATTTGAACTTCTTAAATAAGTTTTGGCGTTTTTGCTTCTTAAAAAATTGTGCAAGTAACATATGGGAAGAAATATATCTGTTGTTTTATTTGGGTTCAAATGGATTGTCGTGAGCAAAATTCGGAAACGGGACGAAATTATCCCAAATGTATTTTCCACCACGTTTCTTGCCCTCGATAAACGGTAATTGAAATTTTCCTGCTTCTTTGTCAATCCGAGGTTGCTATAAGTCTTTAGCAGGTTTCCGCCCAACGGAAAAGTATCGTCAGCGACGATGTATCCACTTAACTTAAGATGGAGATGGTAATTGCAATTCTTTGTTTTCGAATTTGAATCCAAACGGATACCCTTCCATTAGCACCAGCTTCGACCATCATGGATTCATACTTTGGGTTGACTAGAGCCATCAGTACAATGCTGTACGTCTTTTTTTAAATTAAAATAAAACCTGTGAGTTTGATGATGTTGACGTGCTTTCCATCTAGAGACCCAATACAATGGGGGAAGTTCTATATCCGTTTGTATTCTTTAGCCACTTCTTCCAATTCTTCTGCATTTTTTGGAAGCTGAAAGAATAATACGTTTTTCATTTTAATTACAGCAAGAAAATGAGCCATCAAGCCAGAGAGTTAAAAGACGGCAAAATGAAAGAAATTAAATTTTTAAGAGAGCCCTTCAACAATTTGAAAAAACAAACGAAAAACCCGAAGCAGACTCTAAGACTCTAAGCGCTACTTGGGAAACTTTGTACAGGGAGCTGGATCTCGTCAACAACTTTTCGCAAATCAAGCAATAATGGAAATCCTTTACCAGGCAGCTTTTAGAATACTGAACGAAGGTTCTTTCAAAGCATTTGAAATCAAATCATGTGCGAGTGGACCACGTGCTTCATCTCTACTTTCAAATCGCGAAGGTTCGCCCCCTTAACTCGCTCTAAAAGTGTTTTTGTTGTGATCAGCAACCAACCGATTTTTTTACGACAGAACAACTATTTCATGACCAAAGCTAAATAAAAAAAATCATCAGTTATTTGTGCGATATCGTTGACTCGTAGGCGGCAATTTGGCAAAAGAGTAAAATCAATTTTTTGTTATCAATTAATTGTGCGAAAAGAATTTATTAAAAAAATAAAATCAACATAGGTTGGTATTTTGTTTATGTAAATACTTGATAGTTTTATGTTTATTTCGACTTTTCATATGAAAAAGAAGTGCTTTTATGCCTATATCGAAAATAATACTCCATGCAGCTAGGACTTGTTTTTGTTTGGTCACCGGTGTGAATTTTCTTCTTTTTTTATAGAATGGCACAAAGAATAATTTCTGATAGTCATAGGGATATCGTAAATTATTTAAAGCAATTGGAAAATGGGTATTTGTCGGAGGATGGTGATGACATAGATGAAGATGACCTTGGGGAATTGTTGACTCGTGCGCAGCTGGAAGCACTCCTTCAAAATGAAAAAAAATGAAATTGAAAATGAAAATGAAATTGGAAATGAAGATGAGGAGATTGTCACTGAAAAACAAAGGCAGACTGCCCCGCTGGTTGAAGATTTAGACGCTTTGCCGGAAATAAACAATGATCCAGGCCCAAGTAGCTCTCGTCGATCTGGTTCTAAGCCCTTGGACACGCAACGGCTAAGATGAAAAAAAAATCACTTACGTTTTATGAAGATAAAATTCAGTTTCACGGTTGTAACGACTTTTCATCAGAAATAATGGAACACGAAACTCTGTTTCAATTTTGTCTTATTTGTTCACTTCATATTTCATCGATGAAATAGCTGAAGAAACTAATAGATTCTCAGTTCAAAAGCAGCCTGTTCATCCACAACACAGGCCGGAAAATGATCCCAACCATGACAGGCTCCATAAACTTCGCCCGGTAATAGACCACCTCAACAAAAGATATGCTAGTGTACCCATGGACAGCGACTCTATATCGATGAACAAATGTGCGCAACAAAAATGGGGCACCATATGAAACAATATTTGCCCTTGAAACCACATAAGTGGGGTTTCAGATTGTATATGCTATGCTCACTGACGGGATATGCTGACAAGTTCATCATCTATTCAGGAAAAGATAACGATCTTATGTTAGAAAATGAGATGGACGTTGGAGCGGTTGGGAATGTTATGATAAAGCTCTCGGGCAACCGAAAGAAGAGTGAACCACATTGTTTATTTTGACAATTTGTATAGCTCTTTGCCAATCGTGTACTACATGGCCAAGGAAGGAATATTTTGCCTGGGGATCGTACAAAGAAACCGCCTCGGAAAAAATTTTAAGCTCCCGACAAAGCAAGAGGTTATGGCAAAGTCGGTGGTAAAAGTATCGTACGAAGAATACGTCACATGTTACGAAGGTATCGAGATGTCTACCGTGAGTTGGAAGGAAAATAAGCAAGTAACTTTCTTGTCAACGTATGTAAGTGCAGAGCCTGTTTCAATTATAGAAAGAAAAGTGAACAATACGAACAAGTGTGAAGAATTCAGACCTATAAATATGTTGCCATTGTGTGAAAAAATATTAGAAAAATTTGTTGCAGAACAGATTCAAAATTATTTAGAATGTAATAGTCTGTTGAAACAGGAACAATTTGGATTTAGAAGTGGACACTCATGTAAAACGGCGATTAATTATGTGGAACTGGAAAAGGATAGTTGATTGTGGACATTCGATAGTGGCTGTGTTTCTTGATTTGAAAAGAGCGTTTGAAACGATTGATAGGCAAAAATAATATTACTGAGCATGTTGCGTTTATATGGTGTGTGTCATCGTGAATGGAAATGGTTTGAATCTTATCTTACCAATAGAAGTCAAAGAACTAGTGTGAATGGTGTAACATCGAATGCAAAAGTAAAAAATTTGGGAGTGCCTCAAGGTTCTGGTTTGGGAGTGTTTTTGTTTATTTTGTATATAAATGACTTTAAAAAATGTTTGAAATATTGCAGTATAAAACTTTTTGCGGACGATAGTCTGATTTACATTTGTGCCAAAAATAGTGAAGATATGTGTGAGAAATTGAATGATGACTTTAAAAGAATTGATTAATGGCTGAAAATGAGCAAGCTTAAAGTGAATGTAACTAAGACTAAGTGCCAGTTGTACAATCGTGGTTTAAATTTTGATCCGTGGTTCAGGAATTTTAACTCGCCGATTTCGGCGGGTTAACTGAGGTTCAACGATGGTTCAAGGTTCTAACATGCACTAAAAGCCAATTACATGCCTGAACCATCGTTGAACCACAGTTAATCCGCCGAAATTGGTGAGTTAAAATTCCTGAACCACGGATCAAATATTTGTACAACTGGCCCTAAATATATTAAGTTTGGAATGAATGATTATATTGATGTGAAAATGGATAGTGAGTCTTTAATTTGTGTTGAAAGCATTAAGTACTTGGGTTGTGTCATAGATAGAAAGTTGAATCTAAAAGAACATGCTAGTCATGTATGTGCAAAACTCTCAAAGAAAATTTATTTTTTAAGCAGAATACGTAAACACTTAACATTCAATGCTGGGATTCTCCTTTATAACGCGATAATTTTGCCACACTATAATTATTGTTCCACCTTATTATATGGTTCGAATGCAGACGTGAAACTAAGACTTCAAAGACTACAAAATAACGGTATGAGAATACTTTTAAGAATGAATGTATGTATATACTCCAATTCGTGTTTTACTTTAATGCTTTTGTTGGATGAATGTGAAACAGAAATTGACGTTTGACTATATGATTTTTATTTTTAAAATACGAAATGGTGTGTTACCGGATTATTTATCGGATGGATTAGTGGTAGTGTCAGCAGTCCAGCCTTATAGTTTGAGAAACGCTACCAACATCAGACCAGAGCGTTGTAGGTTAAGTAGTACCCAAAGTTCAATCTTCTATGATGGCATTAACTATTTTAATAACTTCCCGCCTGGAAAAATGGCAAGTTTTTGGTAAGTTTAGGTAAGCCCTGGCAAGTTTTCGGTAAGGAAAACATGGAAGGGGAAAACATGACGGGCCCCTATTAGTGCCTCGCTGGGACGTTTATTCAATTAATAACTAGTGATATCTTGATGTCAAGGTCAACTAACTATGTATATGAAATAAAAATTGATTTATTAAATAACTGAAAAGTATTTTGTAGTTAATATATAATACTGGCGACGAGGATGGAATAATGCTGGGTGTATGTTTACCCATATGCATTCGGCTTGCGGGGGGTTTGATAAGTACCTCTGGAATTACAATGAGACATATTTTGGCACTGAAATATTCTTTCCGCTTGACCATTACTAGAGGAATGGTACGGAGCGGTTGTATTAAACTTTATTCCATTCTTTCGCTAAAAAGTTGTTAACTCTTCAGATACAAAGGCAGTACCATTATCTGTTATGACTTTTCTCGGCAGTCCATGAATCGCAAAATTCTCTCGCAGCTTTCTTATTACTTCTGCACTTGACAGATTTGCAAATATAACAGTACGAAAATCTAAATGTATTTTCGGTAAAACAGAAGTTTATTTTCTTGGGTACCATATATCTGGGTATGGTATACGGCCGAATAAATCTAAATTAGAGGCTATAATGCACCCCTCCCTCAAAATAAAGAAATGCTATATTTTTTTTGGGAATGCTTAACTTTTATAATAAATTTTTGCCAAATAAGGCTACAAAGGCAGAAAAACTTCATCGATTGTTAGACAAAAATGTTAAGTGGAGCTGGACGGCAGCGCACACAACCGTATTTACCGAATTAAAAGAACTTTTGAACACCGATAGAATTCTTACGCAGTATGATGAAAATAAACTTTTGGTCCTTTCATGTGACGCCTCACCCTATGGTGAGACAAATATAATTCCGAACGTCCAATCGCATTTGCTTCACGTACTTTGGGGTCAAGTGAACGTAACTATGACGTGAACGTAAATTGACAAAAAAGGATTGGCAATTAATTTCTGAATCAAACACTTTTATCAATATATAGCGGGTAGACAAGTACTGATTATAACATATCATAAACCTTTATTGGGCTTTTTAATAAACATAAACCTATCTCCCTTATGGTATCACGACGTATTTTGAGATGGTGTCTACTTTTGTCAGCTTATGACTATGAGCTAGAATATCGGCCGGGAAAACTAAACGCCAATGCTGATTGCTTAAGTAGACTGCCCCTTGATATTCTAATGAAGGTCCCAGCGATCTGAGGGATATTTTATTGCTCGAAGAGTTAAAGGATACATCTATACAAGCGAAAGACATATCTTGGGAAACTTCACGAGATTCAGAATATAGCAAGGTGATGCGAAGGATACTCCATGGATGGCCAACAAAAATTGATAAGGATTTTCAAAGTTTTTTCCAAAGAAGGACATAACTATCCCCCATAACGGATGTATTTTGTGGGGAACTCGGGTAGTTATATTCACATTACAAACAAAAATTTTAAATTTACTTCACGCAAGTCACCCAGGAATGAGTCTCATGAAATCCTTGGTGTGCAGTTACGTCTGGTGGCCGCAATTAAATCAGCAGATTGAACAGACAGTGCGAATTTGTAACCAATGCCAATTGAACAGACTACAACTTTCCAAGTGCGCCTCGGCAATTTATAACGCAAGAGACAAACCCTTGGTTTGGTAATGGTACTGCATTTGTATCTGAAGAGTTAACAACTTTTTACCGAAAGAATGGAATAAAGTTTAATACAACCGCTCCGTACCATCCCTCTAGTAATGGTCAAGCGGAAATAATGGTTCAGTATACCAAGTCATCACTGGCAGTATTAACGGAAGGAGATATCCGTCTTAAATTACAAAGATTTTTATTTAAACAACATCCAACAACGGGAAGAATGCTGTCGGAGCTACTTATGGGAAGAAAGTTAAGAACAATGCTGGATATGTTGCATACAGACAACATCAATTTATAAAACGATATGAGCGTAGGAGATTCGGTAATGGAAAAAGTTAGAATTGGAATTAGTTCGAATTGGAGATGCAGTGTTTTTCAGAAACTACTCAACTGGCCTAAAATGGTTGAGAGGTACTATTTCGGAAATAACAGGGCCGGCATCCTACATAATTACAACTCTAGAGGATCAGATAGCAAGACGTCATGTGGATCAAATTCATTGTAGAGTCGACGAACAATTTGAATTCGAAAATGAATTTCGAGTAATCAACTCACCAGCCACTAACCAAACCAACGATAGCAATATGCCTTTACCAATACCACCTGTTTTACCTATCACAGCCACGGAATCTCACATAGGCCATGAAGATCCACGAACACGAACTCCAACCAATATCACCACCAACCCCCCATCAACATTCGTCAATCCATCTACATCAGATCAGTCAAGTTGTAAGTTAAGCTATTTCCATGTGCTCAATGCCAATGTCCGAATGACAATTGACAGTATTGGGTCTGGTGTTCAACCCAATCTCCCGAGTTGCCACTTGTTTAGTCTATAACAGGTACGACAGGACTGAAAACAGAAGGAAGAATATATAGCATGTCCAAAAATCGTCAAAGAATACAACGCCCATATGGGCGGGGTGGATTTGATGGATTCGTACTTGGGACGGTACAGTATCCAGATGAAAAGCAGGCTTTTTTTATCACCTCCTGGACTTAACAGTGATAAACTCATGAGTAAGCAAGTTTTGGCTAAAAAATGAAAAGGATCGAAAGAAATAATGAATCTAGTTGATTTTAGAAGCGAACTTGCTGATACGCTTTGTAAATATAAAGCACACATTCAGACACCATGGGATCGACCCACAGTATATATATAGAAGGTAATATCTTCCAAGTTTTCATTTTTGTTCAGTTTTACGCACGTCTTGTATTTTGTTTCTGTAAGGGTCACTGCGATTCGGAAACACTTGTGTTTTGTTTTTGTAAATTTTGACAGGCAGGTCACTGTAATTTTTGTAGATGCGCAATATATTACCTTCAATATGTGTACTGTGGGGTCGACCCAGCAGCAGTAGTAGTTTTTCAGAGGAACCAGCCCCAAAGCGGTGGAATGTTTTGCAGGTTGTGCCGTCAAGAGATGTAATACATGATGGCACTGATCATAAGCAAAAACATCAGAGCAACCGTATACGATGTATGATGCCAGGATAAAAACTCCTAAGTAGCGTTATGTGTGAAAAATGCAAAGTTTACTTGTGTTCAAATATAAAAAATGTTGATTGTTTAATAAATTTCATTCATAATTTTTCAATAATCATAAATTTTTACATTATTTTTCATTTCACATAATCAAGGTCTCAATGAAGCTTTAAATGCATATTGTATCAAAAATGATACAACCAATTTTTATCAAATAAAAACGTTATTTTATGCATAGGATTTTTAAAATATTTTTTTATATCATTTATAAACATATTCACACCTAAAAATATTTTTTTTTGAGAAAATAAAAAATCATGCATTGAAGGGTTAACTGATTTATATTTGAACGAAACATCACAGCACTACGATCATAGCTAATACTTGAAATACGCCCAAGAACATGTACTGGTTAGTCAACCAGCCCAGCAGTACAACCCAATAAATTACTATTTAGGGCAACATTTACCTCGAACAGAAATTAACGATCTCCAACAGTCTGGACGTGTACACCAACATAAAATAACATATATCTCTTTACAAAACCTTTTAGAAGATACAGACTACCAATAAAGAAAAGAGTAAATTAGCCTTATAAGCAGTACAAATCCGAGAATTAAGATTATTGTGAACATACATGTTGGGCGGAATACAATTCCATTTACAGCTTAAGAGAGATTTCTGTGTACCATGTAATTTAATTTTACAGATAATAAGGCCATTACGTACAGAAAAGATTTTCAGAAAAATTCAATTAGCGGTATTTTTATTACAGTAATTAAAAAAAAAAAGTTGTAAAATGGCTTGTTTTTCGAATATCTCTAGAACAAATAATGCTTTCGACTTCTATGCATAATAACGAAGTGAAAAATTGGTAATACTTAAAAAAAATGAACCAACATTTATTTTTATTAAGAAAACCATTAAAAATTGTTACAAAATATCGAATATCCTGAGAACAAAAAGATATTAACTTCGGGTTAATTTTATTTAATACACAAAGTTGTAGTTGATAATTCGTAGAATTTGTAAAAAAAATTCAGTTAACGTTTTATTTTTTAGTCCAAAAAAGCTGCAAAAAAATGCTAAAAATTGTTAAAAAAAATTTTTTCGGCTCGAATATATCAAAAACAACCAATGATAGCAACTCCGAAATAGTAAGATTTGTAAAAAAAATTCAACTGACGTTTTTTTCTAGGCCATAAAAACTAATCTGTTCTGCCAATCTATGCTTCTTGTAATCATTATAGAAAATAATAACAAACAAGAATACAAAATACACTTGCAGGAGTGGTTCTTAGAACTAAATTTTGTTTTGTAATAAGAGTGCTGGCAATAATTTCTTTTCCACCGGTACCTAATAAAAAAATAAATAAATAAATTTGGTGGCACAACGGCTCATGAAAAACCAGGGCGTAGTGACTTACAACTCTCAACCATTCCTGTGTGCAATCGTGCAGGAATGGAGGGGACCGTTCGAATCCGAACGGCTAAGGTGAGCGGCACTTTTTTATAAAAAGAGATACTCTTGGAGGATTTATCACTTCCTCTCAAGAGGCAGTAGCCCCGAAAAAAAACTTAATGTGGCAGCGGCTGGTATTGAACCCAGACCTCTGGCATATGACAGACCATCACACTGACCATTACGCCACGGGCTACTACTCCACCGGTTACTCTCCATTAACACCAAATACTCCCCTCTAATCCTCTGAAATACTCCCATGCAAATTTTCAAAGCGACAGCTCTGCTCCTCATACACAACAGAATCCATTCGCAAAAAAATTTTGTTACGTTCTGTAACTCTCACGTCGGTAAAATTGGTCGAGGAACGATGAAAAATAACAAAACTCATGTAATTTGTTTCAGTTCTCATCGTTTCTCGACCGATTTCATCGATGTGAGAGTTACAGAACGTAGGCACAGATGAAGCTGTAAGCCTTAGTTCTTCCATTAGGTTTGTATGAGAGTATAAAGGTCTATCCCTCAGCCATTTCTTGACCCATAAACGTTTTTTGATGTTTTTTTTTTTTTGAGATAAGTGTGGTTCCGGTTTTTGAAAAATCATATCTCTGAAAATAAAAATAATATATTTTCAGGTTGAATAGGCTGGGATCCCAACTCCGGCGTTGTGATAATCCAAAGCAAAGATACTCAATATAAAGATATGAATCCTTCGTACATTTCACCCTCCAAAACCCATTTGTTTATATTGTTGTTTTTGTAATTTCGGTGCGTGGCGATGAATAGATGTGAATTGCAACAACAATTTAACGGGATAGTGAACTAAGGAGCAACTTATATGTGTAGGTTTTACGTGGTTTTTCACACACATATTTTGAAAAGCTTATGACTCAGCTGATTGCTGTAGCTTGAATGCAAACTGGAATGACAGCCGAGGATTCATATCATTATAATTCAGTATCTTTGGTCCAAGGCATAAACCATACCTTTGCGCACCTTACTTTGTAACGCATGTTAAAATTAAATGAATAAAAAAGGAAAATTAAGTGGCTCAGCTTGGGCTGTAATTTTTATTTTCCAAAATATTGAGTACATTTTAAAGCAAACTTATGCCACTCACTACAAACCATGTCGTTTTATCTCAATCACCTCAACCTGATAAAGAACCTTATAAATTACAATACAGATGATTAGCGAGATTTCAGTTTCCCAATAATATACCAAATAATAATAACCAAACAGCTACAAATTATTGTGAAACTTGTCGATTAATGATTTCATTGTTAATCGAAACCTATAACCATGACCCCATTGCCTGCTATAGCTTAATGGTTAAACAACATAGTCAAGATGAAAAAAAAAAAAATTGAAGTAGGTATAGAGAAATCTAATTCGGACCACTTGGTCCTGCCTATCAGTCTCCCCCAATCAGTAAACAGAGTTTATTGTCTAACTCTTGACTCCAACTCTTTACGATACGCTCTGCAGCCTAAAGCTGCTGCCAATGAACATAACCCAGTTCCAGCAATTTATCGAAATTATGACCAATATATATCTCTCTGATAAATGCTGCAACAGCACAGTATCGGTGGCGGTGGCTACAAAAATGCAGCGTGGATCAAGTCGCGCACTTTGCGTTGGCAATTGGATTTACGTTACATTTTATTGTTCCCTAACTTGGAGGATGATAGACGATCTTGTAACAGTTCCATCACACAACTCAAACAGCATAATGAATAGACGGACAACTCCAAATCGAAACAAATTTCACAAAATTTCCTTTAATATTGTTAACAAACAACCCAAAAACATGGAAGCGAAGACAAACACGACGACGAATATGATTATGCCTCCAACAAACGGCAAAACAACTGTAGCAACACCGAGGACGCCACTGGCTCTGCCGCTCTGAACCCAAGTGCGCTATCTCAATCTTTCATTCATTGCGTGTGCTTTGTCAGCTCTGGCGATCTCTCATCATCGTTGTCATCGCATCACCTGGATCCAATGACGCGAGTTTTAGGTTGAATACAGCTTCGGATGCCAAGTTGTTAGTTTTTGAATTGAAATTCAAATCTACCTGTCGAAAGTAACTCTATGGTGGTTTCCTCCATATCGGCACTAACTGCCCTAAGATGCAGGAGGATTTCTTCATGAAATTTTTCAGGTGGTCAAACTTAAGTTTGAAATTCCTCAACTTCACTGCTTTGCCTTCGGGATGTTTCTGGACAATGGAAGATCTACTGATCTTTCTACATTATTTAGCCACTCACCACACTACTATCTGTCAAAGAGTTTCAAAGGCATTCGCATCGAAATGACCAATATTTGTTAAAATGCAAAATAACCTTTCCGAATAATACATTGCACTCATGTCATTATTATACATATTCCGAAATTTAGTGGCCCGGAAGGAGAATTGTACGTCAACCGAAAAAATATTGCACCGTTAATACCCAGGTTAAGTTGTACCGAAGGTATACACGAATTCACCACACTCCTTGGACGACGAATTCAGCGACGAAATGCTGTTAACACAAGCATTCAAATTTAAGTAATATTAACATACGAGATTTGGTCTTTGTTGATTTTATTGGCAGATCTTAAAGTTTAAGTTTTTTTTTCTGATGCGCGATCTTCAGAATTTTGTTTTTTTATTTTCTTAATTCCCATCGATTGTAAAATAATATGTATATTCTATTTCATTATGTTAATCCTACATAAAATAGGATATATATATATATATAGGATAAATATATAGTTATTATAGGTAGTTATTATTGAAAAAAGTAATTGAAAATTTCAATTTAGCACTTTTTTATTTTATACAAAAAATATTCAATCTGAGATAACTTTTTATGTAAAGGAATTTTTAATATATTCGTCCCAAATAAAATATCGATAGGGGGTTCACATTCAACGACGCGACGACGCACGTGCCGACTGACCCGAGTCGGTTTGCTAGCGTTCACACTTAGAGTCAGTTTTCCCGATTTCATTTGCCTACAAAAATTTCAACGAGCAAACATTACGCGAATTTTAATTTTTACATCAATTTTTTCTGCTCTCGTTTTGTTGTTTCATTTCGAATTTTAGGGCGCCGTTTAAATCTTACGATAAAGGTCACAAAATTAAAATCGTCGGTTATTCAACTAATGTTCACATCTACTACAACGGTCGTTCGACAGAGCAAGATGAAAATTTTGACAAATTGGTTTATTATGTAGGTATCTGTCTCATATATATTTAAAAAATATATTTTTCGTAAATCATAATCGGTCTATGTTCCGGCTATCGTTTTGTTTTTGGTATCGTTTGTTTTGTCTTTCGTTTCGTAAGTCGTAAAACGGACCCTTTTGCAAACTTTTAAATTTTACTATACTTGTTGTAACGGATCGTGAATACCCCTAACGTGTTAAAAAGTATATAATATATCAAATAATATTTTATTAGTTTTATAATGCTTCCAAATTTTTCTGCCAAGCTTCCTTTTTTCTTTTGGATGTATTAGGATCGGTGTTCTTATTTTCGGCCACCCAAATCTGGTCTTCAATATGAGGCGCTGTAGGAGGGTCTGCATAAAAAGGAAGTTTTGAAAATTTGTATTGTCGAATGAAGAAATAATTTGACGTCTAGTTCCAGTTGGACTGACACATGTGCTTTTTATCTTTACATGTGGGTTGAGGAGTTGACTCGAAATTTAGGGTGGTGCATTTTGTTCGTCTGTGTGTATTCAATTATCAAATTGAAGCGTAGACGTCAAGCCTACCTCTCTTTAGCGGGTTGATTGCAAATGAATGAGTCTTCATAAAATAATTTGCCCACTGAACGCAGAAATACAAATTTCTAAAATTAGTTATGTGTCTATGTAAGAAATATCATTGGCTGTGGAGGTGTGGGGTAATATTCACTAAACTTCCATAATTCATTGAAGTTTGACAGATTACAGTGAAAAAGTGAGAACATTTTTAAATAGAAATACTAAAAGCTTGTTAAAACGAAAAACCAATATTTTCGAAATTTAATATTGAATAACTTTTGACGCGGACACGAATTAGCAATGGAATTTTTAGCTAGTATTTTTGATGCTCAAATAAAGATTATGTAATTGCGTTGAAAAAATTTTAATACGACATTTTGCTTAGATTATTGCCAAGTTAAATCAGTATATATTTATATATTTTACGCATGCGTTACAAATACAAAGTTCGGGAGTTTGTGAATTTGAAAATTTGGACCTGAACAAGAACAGACATTTTGCACACTTGCTGAATTTTTCCCTTGGTCAGACAGTTTAATATACAGGAGCTGAAATTACTGGGACACGAGGAGCGTGTGGACAGCGAAAGGACAGCCCAACGAGTCTTCTAAAATCCATCTGATGGCGTAGACCGTAGTCGTGAACAGTAGGCAAATTCCATTTTCCATAATCGCTAGGTAGGAAAACAGATCAAACTTACCTACATTTTTGTTTTTATTTTAGTTTTGGATTTCTTACTCGTGAAATTCAACATTATATAAAAATAAGGCTTTTCCTAAATGGCTTTCATAATGCCTATTTGCATGGAATCGCGGGAGTTGATTTTGAATATTTGCAAAAGATTCCTAGCTCTGTTTATGGATGATGATGCTGCTGCTGCTTCTGGCATCGGCATCGTCGGCGTCATCGTTGTTGTCCACAAAGCGAAATGCGATACAAAATTGTGTACGCGAGAGATGTACACAAATAGTATAGAAGTCGTTGTGTACAGATTTTTTTTACTATTTTTCTTATATTATTATGGACAAGAAGAGAAGTAGAAGCAGGAAGATTGGAGAGAGATCTCTTAAATTTGGATTAAACTCGTGAGAAAAAGTTCCCAACTACACCTTGGAATCGTGACGAACCATCAAAAGATTGTCATTATCTCATCTCTGCACAATAATTTGTGTATTTTGCTCTTTATCTGTGATTATATGTATATGCGCGTGGAGTTAGAAGGAAGATACCTTCTTTCTACACAAGTTATGGCTTCTTATCCGTGTCCCATCATTGACTCAGTGACTGACTGACTGAGTGCCTGACTAAATAGCATAACTATAGTTGGATTAATGGAGATCTAGTTACAATTGTAATTCTATGGAGACGGAGAAATGGGTTAGACATTGGGATGGGAATAGTAGTATGAGTGTTGATATTAAGATATTCAATGTTCAGGTTGTGCGGAAATATTAGTATTAAAGATGCACTGGGTTTTTTACCTACAATGGTGGTGACCTCCTGGCTAAACGTGTAAAATGTAATTGACTTTTACGAACTTATAGAGAAATTTCATCAAATATAAAATTAAAAGGGAACAAAATTGCATCGGTTTTCTTTCATTGCCTAATCGCCATTCATAAAAATAGAAGAAGGAAAATACAAATATGAAACAAATATGGATATGCCGATATCAGTATTTGAAACCGACGTTTTGCTCTTCGAGCATTTTCAACTTCTGAAGATTTATTTCCTCTTTATAATATGTTCACTTTATATGAAAGGTCTTTTGCTTTTCGGGACGCTCAATTGATGTGGTTTTTATTTTTCTCCTCGTGCTCCATCTGCATGAATATTTCTACATTTCCCCAGTTCTCCATTGCCAACTTAAATAATTCTCGTTAGAGGAGTTCGAAAGCTTTCAGTTTTTTTTTAATCCAAAATTGAAGTGCTTGCGGAGAATTCATTATATAGAAAATCAATATCTTTATTCAGATCACAGATGAAAACATTCGGATCCAAATAAAAGAGGAAAAGATATGATGTTTTCCCACATTTTTGACATTTTTTAGGGACATTTTTCTGTACCACTGGCTCTGGGTACATAAAAAAACACAGACCGCCTTTGTTATTGGTCATCGCATCCTTAATTTGTGTTGTATGTTTAATTTTGATCTCCAACTAATGTATGTAGTTGTTCAAATGGACTACATGAAATTCGGCCCCAATGAAAAATTACCACAAACAAAGATAGGATAAAGAGCACCGAAATTTGGAGAAATGACCCCATTTTCAAATGGTAAATGATCAAACTTAATGAAAAGAAGCAAGAAATACTCCAACCATAAGCGAAAAATGGTCCAAAAAAAAACATATACATACATAAGTATACATAAAGTAACAACAGATAAAAGTGGGGCCATTTTGCATAGTAAAATATAACCCCAAATGAAAAATTAAAAAAGAAAAAGACCCCAATTACAAAAGTTGATCAATTTTTCGATGTTGTTGCTTTGCTTCTCATTTAAATTTTTTTTAGAGCCATGTTTTTCATATTTGAATTCTTATTTTGATTATAGTTTAGTTTTTTTTTTTTTTTTTATTTCTGTCATATTTTTCTTTTTTCTAACGGCTATATTATTGACTTTCTTCAAAGCTAGTTTTACTAAAAAAAACTAGTTTTATTGGAGTTTCGAGTTTTTATGTTCTCAAAAAAAATTACTGATTTGATTTAGATGTCAAACTATGTATGAATATTTTGATTTAGATGTCAAAGTAATACAAATTTGTAAAAAACTTAAAACTCGAAACCGCTATAGATCTAGTTTTTCAGTAAAACTAGCTCTGAAGAAAGTCAAAAATATGGCCGTAAGTATTTTTCAAATTTATTGCTAAACCTCTCCTTCAAGAGACAAAAACACTGCTCAATCCTGATGCTCAGTCCATTAAAACGCCTGTAAATTTTTTATATGTAGACATTTTAGTAGATAGTATCCCAAAATTATTTGCGAAACCTTTACTTTGTGGCCGCAAACGACCTGATGTAGGAACATCAGGCCTTCAGAACCATAGTGGCCTAACTGCCTTTTTATATAAATCCGGTTTTTCAATTTGTCTTGGGGCTGCAGCCTGCATACATTTTTATGGAGTAAACAATTAAGATAAGACAATGAATTAGATAAGCACATCTTTAATTTAGGCGAGGCCAAACACAAAAAATTCAAAATGTTGAGTACCAGAGTGGCTTATCTTTTTTTGGCACTTTTTGCGCTCGCATTTTTCGTTTTTCTTGAAATATTATAGGTCAAGATTTCTATAAGCTTACAGATGGCAGAGTAATGATATAAAGGTCCAGTTTTATTGACTAGACCGATAACTTCCTCGGAAATCCTTCAAGTAAGAACTTTTAAATGATTGTTTTTAAGTGGTAATTTCTTAGAATTTTTGTTTTCTTTTTTAGATGTTTTTAGGGGTCGACTGACTGAAAAAGGACGATGGCGACCATCAAAAGGTAAGAATGACAGGCAGGATTGCTGAAAACAAATCGGATTTTCAGCCATTGAAAGTTCTTTTGACTGAAATCGATTGTGAGGAGATATTAATAAATAAAAATTACAAATTTATTATTTAAAAAGTAAATTCTTTGAAATATACCAAAACCTCACTGTTTATATGCCGTAGTGCTGGATGCTAGCACTGTATTTATGTAATCAAGCTTTTGAAATTACAAAATTTAATTAAAATAATTAAATAAATTTGGTGGCACATACGGCTCATATGAAGAACCAGGGCCTAGGGACTCACAACTCTCAACCATTTCTGTGTGCGTGTCTGCAGGAATGGAGGGGACCTACAGTTTATTGCCTAATCCGAACGGCTAAGGTGTGCAGCACTTTTCTATGACAAGAGATACTCTTGAAGGATTTGTCATTTCCTCGCAAGAGGTAGTAGCTCTGAAAAAAACCTAAGGTAGAAACGCTGGTATTGAACTCAGACCTCTGGCAAGACAGTCCGACGCACTAACATTACGCCTCGAGCTGCTGCAAAAAATTTAATTATTACAATTTTATTATGTTTTTTATGAGACCTTTATAGATAAAATGAAACAAACGAACGAGTTGGAGAGTACAACAGGAATGAATTTTATTCATAATTATATTTTACAAAAGCTGCAGAATCATAGTATAGACAAAGAAAAGAAGAATGTGCTGTGTGCACGAAATTATAGAATATTGTGTGGGTAGAGAGTATAAAAGTATCAAATGCAGAGCATGCAATGAAGAAGATCTATATGAGTTTATAGTGTAAACATAACAATTTATAGCAATTTATCAACAAAAAAAAACAACACTTGATTTAGGCAACTGAGTTTAAAATGTTAAAAAACCCCAAAATATTATTCAATCCCATCTCATTAAAAGAACCTTTTGAAATAAGTATTTATCTCCTTATAAATTTGCGGTCGTCCTGAAAAGAACGGATTTGTCAGCAATGGACGTGCAGTTGTTGGAATTCGGGCGATGTTGAAGTTGTGAGCTAAAGGTAGTAAACCTTATTGTGCCTCTGCCTTGTGGCAAAAACTCTAGAGGATTTAATTTTTTTCACGATCTTGCTTTTTGGTGGTTGCTCACCGCGTCTTATTTTATCAATGGCCACAATTGATTCTTTACCGTGGTCATTTGCCAGTTTATAGACACCGGCATGTCTTTGGCCTAGTTAAACCTTAAATAAAAGAGGAAACAAAAATAGTTTTGACATTATAGTTTTTGCTTGTTTTTTGTCTGTGCCATGCTTCAACGCTATTTTGTGTCCGCGGAAATTGCACATCTGCAGCAGATGCTCCTGTTGTCCAGAAGTCTGGTGAATAACGTTGCGGGTGTGTTTCCGTTCCAATGAAATTGGTTTTGAACCATTGGTAAAGTGACTTGGACTCAACATTTACCAAGGAAATGTTGGCTGTGGCGAAATATTCCGATACTTCTGCTGTTGGCACAAAAGCAAGAGCCTTTAGCATCCTCAACTCTGTGGCAAAGGATTCATCCTGGCCATGTTTTGAGATCTTCTTTACATACGTATATGAAAAATATTTAATTTTTTTGACATTTGGTACAGTTTTGAAATGAAACGTTGAAATTGACTCCGAAGTGTTTGACGTCAATATAGTTCCGAAATAGTTCCTGTATTTATACAAAAAAAAAGTTCTGTCGCTTTGGTGTCGAAACGGCGGGATTTCGTGACACCGGATTTTGTCATGCGGGATTTCGTAACTAACCCGTTTCACTTGAACAAGCGCCTCAGAACCATTGAATAAGTACAAATAGAAGTAGACACCGGGAAAATCAGCCACTAAGGTTTGCATATAGGGCTGCTATCGCATGGTAGGTTAATGTATTCAATTAAAAAAACTTCCTTAATCATAAAAGGGTTATGAATTCGAATGGGAATTTTTTTTTAATTACTATGGAAACGAAAGTGGTTGTGTTTAGTCTGAAATTTCGAATTTGTATAGAATTATATTATAAATATGTGTGTACACATTTGTGTATGTGATGAAAATTAATTTCGTTACAATTTTATTTCCTAACTTAATATCAAAACACTTTATTGATATTTACTAGGGCAATCAAAAATATGCTTGAGTATTTTTCCTAGCAATACTTAAAAAAAAAGACTGTGAGAAATACGTTTAATGAAAAATACTGTTTTTCAAGCGCGTATTTCTTCGAAAATGTATGGCATGGTATATTTTTGGTTGCCCCATTCATTACAATCTGCATTGTTTATAGGTAGGTATACCGTACACCTAATTTTACTCAGCTCCGCTCTTCTGATATTTGAAGTGAAAGTAGCAGGAAATATAACAACATAATATTTGTACTTACATTTTGGAAGGTAACAAAATTATTTTTAGGTCAAGGATAGTGGGTAGGATGAGGGTGTTGTATACCTAGATCCACATAATTTCGAAACAGTTCGAAGGCTGAAGACAAATAAAAAAACTGCATACGGGAGAACCAAAACATAGTGAAACACCTTCCAACACTTCCTTGGCGCTTATCTGCAGGAATGGAGGTGACTTGCAATTTAATCCCGAAAATAACTTTCATTATGACACCGCCACCGTGGCGTGATGGTAAGTGCAATGGACTGATATGCCGGAGGTCTAGGTTCGATCCCCAGCCTCGCCACCTAAAATTAAAAAAAAAAAATAATAAAAAACAACGGCTACGTCCTCCTGCGAGGAATTGACAAAACCTCCAAGAGTATCTCTTGTCATAGACAAGTGCCGCTTACATTAGCCGTTCGGATTCGGCAATAAACTGTAGGTCCCCTCCATTCCTGCAGCACGCACACAGGAATGGTTGAGAGTTGTAAGCCACTAGGTCCTAGTTCTTCATGAGCTGCTGTGCTATCAAATTCATTTATTTCTATCATTAATAAATACTGCCGTGTTAACTGAAAAAACGTATCTGACATTTTTCGATTTAAAAAAAAAATAATTAAGGGATTGTCTTCAATCTGATTTTATTCAAAATTGTTTCTTATTAAGTTATATTTTTGTGTTTAATATTCAATGCTCCCATCGATTTTTAGTCGAACACTAAAAACTAGATGTCAAAACGAATTTGAGAAAATTGAAAATAACAAAAGTAACTTTTCCTTATATTCGTCTTCCATCCGTTATTTTGTTGCTCCAAGGAAAAGGATCCTATTTTTACTAATCAAGTAATAAAGTAGATTTCGTTATTTTCAACTTTATCAAAAACCAAGATAAATTTAGGCATTCGGTTGCAAGTGTTTTATTAGAAATTGATGGCATTCTTATACTAAAAACTGGACCCCCCTCACAAACGTTTTTTTTTTCATTTCTCGACTCAACCTACACGCTCTAGCTCTATGTCACACCTTAGATGAATCACCTGTCAATAAAATTTTGTACATTAAAAAAAATTGGTACATGATTTTTAATTATTTATTAATGTTGGATTAAAAATTAAATTTCGTTAAAAAATCGTCATTCAAAAAAAATTTACATTTTTTTTAAATCCAAAATTTGTTTTCTTTGTAATTTAAATCGGTTATACAGATAAAGAGATAATCCAAAATAAAACAAATGGTTGTATGTGAAGTATTGTTAATGATTTTCTGCGTAACGGGTTTTTAACATTTATATGGAAGGCAACGTTAATTTTAAATACCTAAAAAATGGTTGTTAAAAATATTTTAGATAATGTTTAAAAACCGCTCGTTAAAATCAAGCGAGTCGTTTTCGAAATATTTAGATTTTTTAAAAATCCAAAACAAAAAAAAATTGGAAATTTTTGTGTACAATACTATTTGAATTTTTCATAAAAAAAATTATCAAAATCAGGTACTAATTGCTTTTCGAGAAAAACTAAAGTAAAAAATAATAGTTCTATAATGGGAGGTACCATAGCAAGCTGAGAAAAAATTTTTAAAACTGGTTGTATTCAATATCATAGCACTTGTACCTATTAACTTACTGGTTATTTTTACCTTCCTAAATTTGTTGTCACCTCTTTGAGACTTTTGAAGTTTTTCTCTAAAAAATTGAGAAATTTCAAAATTACGACATTTAAAATTTCAGAAATTTTGAGTATGTTTTTGGAAACAATATAGTACCATCGTACTTGGTATTAATGTGTCCTTGCACTGATACTGTTTTTAATGAATATACTTATGCACGGATAATTGAAGAAAATTAAAAACCGTCAAAAACAAATGGAAAAAATTTAGATTATTCAAAAATTCATTTAGCCAAAAATTGAGGTTAGATCGAAAATTTGGCAAATAGGGGTCAGTATATTTTTTATTCTGCTTTTAAAAAATATAAAATTTATTTCCAGAAAACATAACCCTGATTTATGGTAATTTTTTTCCCCAACGTCTATTTTTCACATTTTTGCTTTCAAACAACCATCTTTCGAGTTGTAGATTTTTCACAGTTGTTGTATATATATCCATAAATTTTGTATATTAAAAATCAATTACAAAAACAACCATCTCTCTATCATTTTTCGTTTAGAAAATAGATTCTAGAGTAAGTAAGTAAGTAAGTAAGTAACAAATTCATTTATTTTAAGTGTTTTCACATGTTTACATATTTATGAATTTAGGAGCTATGGCTTAGCCGTCAGCCTGGTTAGCAAATATTTAAATATACAAAAATTTAACATTTTTAAATATATAAACTTAAATCAAACATATTCAGTTATTAATAACATTCTGTAATTATAAATTTCTTTTAAAAAGGTGCTCAATAATTTCCAATTAAATTCATTTAGAATTTGTAGGGTTTCTTGCATGGTCAAGGTATTTTTACCAAAGAAGAAACGTCTCTGTGATTTTAATATCGGACAGATACTGATAAAGTGGAAGCAATCTTCTTTTGCTTTTAAGTTGCATATCGAACAGAACTGATTGAAGCTCCCATTATAAGGACTGCCATTTAATCCGAGAAGTTCGCATCTTGCTTTGAAAATTAAAGAAATTTCTTTGTAGCTTAGTGAGTCATGAAAGTAGTTTCTGTTATTAAGATTGAAGTTAAGTTGCGAGTATAACAACCTGCTCTCAGATTCACGAGCTTTTGCAATAAATTTAACCCGTATAGTGTCTTCATTCTTCTGGATTATTCGGTAAAGTTGCTCTTTTAGATTGCTTAAATTACTTAAATCAAAAAGCAGTGTCTCACCACAAGAATCACCAATACTTTGCCATTTGGTAATCCACCAGTCTTTGTTCCTCAACTCGTACAAAAGCATTTTTTTGGACATATAGATTCTAGATATTTATCATTGTTTATCCTTATTTACCCTATTGAAATTGCGTTTTTTAAAAGATCATCTATTTATAATTTGTTTAATTAAATTTCCATTTACATGGTATTTTGTTTATGTCCGTAAGACATACCATCTGAGACACTACCTACCAAATCGAACTTTTTGAGGGTTCTCATTTTGTATTATGCGATACATGAATGGAAAGGTGGCACTGTCTAGATCACGGGAGTGCCATTCCTAAGTCATGAAAAGGTTTTGTTGCAGAGATATTGGCATCTAAACACTTTAGGATTGCATAAAAAGTCATCAAATTAATTTATTTCGGATACCAATATCTCTGCAAAAAAACCTTTTCATGACTTAAGAATGGCACTCCCGTGATCTAGAAAGTGCCACCTTTCCATTCATGTATCGCATAATACAAAATGAGAACCCTCAAAAAGTTCGATTCTAGCGACACAATTGCCAGAAGTGAGTTAACAATTCCGCACTTGTGGCAAATGCGTCGCTAGTCGAAAAATCGAACTTTTTGATGGTTCTCATTTTGTATTATGCGATACATGGATGGAAAGGTGGCACTGTCTAGATCACGGGAGTGCCATTCCTAAGTCATGAAAAGGTTTTGTTGCAGAGATATTGGCATCTAAACACTTTAGGATTACATAAAAAGTCATCAAATTAATTAATTTCGGATACCAATATCTCTGCAAAAAAACCTTTTCATGACTTGGGAATGGCACTCCCGTGATCTAGAAAGTGCCACCTTTCCATTCATGTATCGCATAATACAAAATGAGAACCCTCAAAAAGTTCGATTTTTCATCTAGCGACACAATTGCCAGAAGTGAGTTAACAATTCCGCACTTGTGGCAAATGCGTCGCTAGTCGAAAAATCGAACTTTTTGAGGGTTCTCATTTTGTATTATGCGATACATGAATGGAAAGGTGACACTGTCTAGATCACGGGAGTGTCATTCCTAAGTCATGAAAAGGTTTTGTTGCAGAGATATTGGCATCTAAACACTTTAGGATTGCATAAAAAGTCATCAAATTAATTTATTTCGGATACCAATATCTCTGCAAAAAAACCTTTTCATGACTTGGGAATGGCACTCCCGTGATCTAGAAAGTGCCACCTTTTCATTCATGTATCGCATAATACAAAATGAGAACCCTCAAAAAGTTCGATTTTTCATCTAGCGACACAATTGCCAGAAGTGAGTTAACAATTCCGCACTTGTGGCAAATGCGTCGCTAGTCGAAAAATCGAACTTTTTGAGGGTTCTCATTTTGTAATATGCGATACATGAATGGAAAGGTGGCACTTTCTAGATCACGGGAGTGCCATTCCCAAGTCATGAAAAGGTTTTGTTGCAGAGATATTGGCATCTAAACACTTTAGGATTGCATAAAAAGTCATCAAATTAATTTATTTCGGATACCAATATCTCTGCAAAAAAACCTTTTCATGACTTGGGAATGCCACTCCCGTGATCTAGAAAGTGCCACCTTTCCATTCATGTATCGCATAATACAAAATGAGAACCCTCAAAAAGTTCGATTTTTCATCTAGCGACACAATTGCCAGAAGTGAGTTAACAATTCCGCACTTGTGGCGAATGCGTCGCTAGATAAAAAATAGAACTTTTTGAGGGTTCTCATTTTGTATTATGCGATACATGAATGGAAAGGTGGCACTGTCTAGATCACGGGAGTGCCATTCCTAAGTCATGAAAAGGTTTTGTTGCAGAGATATTGGCATCTAAACACTTTAGGATTGCATAAAAAGTCATCAAATTAATTTATTTCGGATACCAATATCTCTGCAAAAAAACCTTTTCATGACTTGGGAATGGCACTCCCGTGATCTAGAAAGTGCCACCTTTCCATTCATGTATCGCATAATACAAAATGAGAACCCTCAAAAAGCTCGATTTTTCATCTAGCGACACAATTGCCAGAAGTGAGTTAACAATTCCGCACTTGTGGCAAATGCGTCGCTAGTCGAAAAATCGAACTTTTTGAGGGTTCTCATTTTGTATTATGCGATACATGAATGGAAAGGTGGCACTGTCTAGATCACGGGAGTGCCATTCCTAAGTCATGAAAAGGTTTTGTTGCAGAGATATTGACATCTAAACACTTTAGGATTGCATAAAAAGTCATCAAATTAATTTATTTCGGATACCAATATCTCTGCAAAAAAACCTTTTCATGACTTGGGAATGGCACTCCCGTGATCTAGAAAGTGCCACCTTTCCATTCATGTATCGCATAATACAAAATGAGAACCCTCAAAAAGTTCGATTTTTCATCTAGCGACACAATGCCAGAAGTGAGTTAACAATTCCGCACTTGTGGCAAATGCGTCGCTAGTCGAAAAATCGAACTTTTTGATGGTTCTCATTTTGTATTATGCGATACATGAATGGAAAGATGGCACTGTCTAGATCACGGGAGTGCCATTCCCAAGTCATGAAAAGGTTTTTTTGCAGAGATATTGGTATCCGAAATAAATTAATTTGATGACTTTTTATGCAATCCTAAAGTGTTTAGATGCCAATATCTCTGCAACAAAACCTTTTCATGACTTAGGAATGGCACTCCCGTGATCTAGACAGTGTCACCTTTCCATTCATGTATCGCATAATACAAAATGAGAACCCTCAAAAAGTTCGATTTTTCGACTAGCGACGCATTTGCCACAAGTGCGGAATTGTTAACTCACTTCTGGCAATTGTGTCGCTAGATGAAAAATCGAACTTTTTGAGGGTTCTCATTTTGTATTATGCGATACATGAATGGAAAGGTGGCACTTTCTAGATCACGGGAGTGCCATTCCCAAGTCATGAAAAGGTTTTTTTGCAGAGATATTGGTATCCGAAATAAATTAATTTGATGACTTTTTATGCAATCCTAAAGTGTTTAGATGCCAATATCTCTGCAACAAAACCTTTTCATGACTTAGGAATGGCACTCCCGTGATCTAGACAGTGTCACCTTTCCAGTCATGTATAGCATAATACAAAATGAGAACCCTCAAAAAGTTCGATTTTTCATCTAGCGACACAATTGCCAGAAGTGAGTTAACAATTCCGCACTTGTGGCAAATGCGTCGCTAGTCGAAAAATCGAACTTTTTGAGGGTTCTCATTTTGTATTATGCGATACATGAATGGAAAGGTGGCACTGTCTAGATCACGGGAGTGCCATTCCTAAGTCATGAAAAGGTTTTGTTGCAGAGATATTGGCATCTAAACACTTTAGGATTGCATAAAAAGTCATCAAATTAATTTATTTCGGATACCAATATCTCTGCAAAAAAACCTTTTCATGACTTGGGAATGGCACTCCCGTGATTTAGAAAGTGCCACCTTTCCATTCATGTATCGCATAATACAAAATGAGAACCCTCAAAAAGTTCGATTTTTCATCTAGCGACACAATGCCAGAAGTGAGTTAACAATTCCGCACTTGTGGCAAATGCGTCGCTAGTCGAAAAATCGAACTTTTTGATGGTTCTCATTTTGTATTAAGCGATACATGAATGGAAAGATGGCACTGTCTAGATTACGGGAGTGCCATTCCCAAGTCATGAAAAGGTTTTTTTGCAGAGATATTGGTATCCGAAATAAATTAATTTGATGACTTTTTATGCAATCCTAAAGTGTTTAGATGCCAATATCTCTGCAACAAAACCTTTTCATGACTTAGGAATGGCACTCCCGTGATCTAGACAGTGTCACCTTTCCATTCATGTATCGCATAATACAAAATGAGAAACCTCAAAAAGTTCGATTTTTCGACTAGCGACGCATTTGCCACAAGTGCGGTGTTAACTCACTTCTGGCAATTGTGTCGCTAGATGAAAAATCGAACTTTTTGAGGGTTCTCATTTTGTATTATGCGATACATAAATGGAAAGGTGGCACTTTCTAGATCACGGGAGTGCCATTCCCAAGTCATGAAAAGGTTTTTTTGCAGAGATATTGGTATCCGAAATAAATTAATTTGATGACTTTTTATGCAATCCTAAAGTGTTTAGATGCCAATATCTCTGCAACAAAACCTTTTCATGACTTAGGAATGGCACTCCCGTGATCTAGACAGTTTCACCTTTCCATTCATGTATCGCATAATACAAAATGAGAACCCTCAAAAAGTTCGATTTTTCGACTAGCGACGCATTTGCCACAAGTGCGGAATTGTTAACTCACTTTTGGCAATTGTGTCGCTAGATGAAAAATCGAACTTTTTGAGGTTTCTCATTTTGTATTATGCGATACATGAATGGAAAGGTGACACTGTCTAGATCACGGGAGTGCCATTCCTAAGTCATGAAAAGGTTTTGTTGCAGAGATATTGGCATCTAAACACTTTAGGATTGCATAAAAAGTCATCAAATTAATTTATTTCGGATACCAATATCTCTGCAAAAAAACCTTTTCATGACTTGGGAATGGCACTCCCGTGATCTAGAAAGTGCCACCTTTCCATTCATGTATCGCATAATACAAAATGAGAACCCTCAAAAAGCTCGATTTTTCATCTAGCGACACAATTGCCAGAAGTGAGTTAACAATTCCGCACTTGTGGCAAATGCGTCGCTAGTCGAAAAATCGAACTTTTTGAGGGTTCTCATTTTGTATTATGCGATACATGAATGGAAAGGTGGCACTGTCTAGATCACGGGAGTGCCATTCCTAAGTCATGAAAAGGTTTTGTTGCAGAGATATTGACATCTAAACACTTTAGGATTGCATAAAAAGTCATCAAATTAATTTATTTCGGATACCAATATCTCTGCAAAAAAACCTTTTCATGACTTGGGAATGGCACTCCCGTGATCTAGAAAGTGCCACCTTTCCATTCATGTATCGCATAATACAAAATGAGAACCCTCAAAAAGTTCGATTTTTCATCTAGCGACACAATGCCAGAAGTGAGTTAACAATTCCGCACTTGTGGCAAATGCGTCGCTAGTCGAAAAATCGAACTTTTTGATGGTTCTCATTTTGTATTATGCGATACATGAATGGAAAGATGGCACTGTCTAGATCACGGGAGTGCCATTCCCAAGTCATGAAAAGGTTTTTTTGCAGAGATATTGGTATCCGAAATAAATTAATTTGATGACTTTTTATGCAATCCTAAAGTGTTTAGATGCCAATATCTCTGCAACAAAACCTTTTCATGACTTAGGAATGGCACTCCCGTGATCTAGACAGTGTCACCTTTCCATTCATGTATCGCATAATACAAAATGAGAACCCTCAAAAAGTTCGATTTTTCGACTAGCGACGCATTTGCCACAAGTGCGGAATTGTTAACTCACTTCTGGCAATTGTGTCGCTAGATGAAAAATCGAACTTTTTGAGGGTTCTCATTTTGTATTATGCGATACATGAATGGAAAGGTGGCACTTTCTAGATCACGGGAGTGCCATTCCCAAGTCATGAAAAGGTTTTTTTGCAGAGATATTGGTATCCGAAATAAATTAATTTGATGACTTTTTATGCAATCCTAAAGTGTTTAGATGCCAATATCTCTGCAACAAAACCTTTTCATGACTTAGGAATGGCACTCCCGTGATCTAGACAGTGTCACCTTTCCAGTCATGTATAGCATAATACAAAATGAGAACCCTCAAAAAGTTCGATTTTTCATCTAGCGACACAATTGCCAGAAGTGAGTTAACAATTCCGCACTTGTGGCAAATGCGTCCCTGGTCGAAAAATCGAACTTTTTGAGGGTTCTCATTTTGTATTATGCGATACATGAATGGAAATCTCTGCAAAAAAACCTTTTCATGACTTGGGAATGGCACTCCCGTGATCTAGAAAGTGCCACCTTTCCATTCATGTATCGCATAATACAAAATGAGAACCCTCAAAAAGTTCGATTTTTCGACCAGGGACGCATTTGCCACAAGTGCGGAATTGTTAACTCACTTCTGGCAATTGTGTCGCTAGATGAAAAATCGAACTTTTTGAGGGTTCTCATTTTGTATTATGCGATACATGAATGAAAAGGTGGCACTTTCTAGATCACGGGAGTGCCATTCCCAAGTCATGAAAAGGTTTTTTTGCAGAGATATTGGTATCCGAAATAAATTAATTTGATGACTTTTTATGCAATCCTAAAGTGTTTAGATGCCAATATCTCTTCAACAAAACCTTTTCATGACTTGGGAATGGCACTCCCGTGATCTAGAAAGTGCCACCTTTCCATTCATGTATCGCATAATACAAAATGAGAACCCTCAAAAAGTTCGATTTTTCGACCAGGGACGCATTTGCCACAAGTGCGGAATTGTTAACTCACTTCTGGCAATTGTGTCGCTAGATGAAAAATCGAACTTTTTGAGGGTTCTCATTTTGTATTATGCTATACATGAATGGAAAGGTGACACTGTCTAGATCACGGGAGTGCCATTCCTAAGTCATGAAAAGGTTTTGTTGCAGAGATATTGGCATCTAAACACTTTAGGATTGCATAAAAAGTCATCAAATTAATTTATTTCGGATACCAATATTTCTGCAAAAAAAACCTTTTCATGACTTGGGAATGGCACTCCCGTGATCTAGACAGTGCCACCTTTCCATTCATGTATCGCATAATACAAAATGAGAACCCTCAAAAAGTTCGATTTTTCATCTAGCGACACAATTGCCAGAAGTGAGTTAACAATTCCGCACTTGTGGCGAATGCGTCGCTAGATGAAAAATCGAACTTTTTGAGGGTTCTCATTTTGTATTATGCGATACATGAATGGAAAGGTGGCACTGTCTAGATCACGGGAGTGCCATTCCTAAGTCATGAAAAGGTTTTGTTGCAGAGATATTGGCATCTAAACACTTTAGGATTGCATAAAAAGTCATCAAATTAATTTATTTCGGATACCAATATCTCTGCAAAAAAACCTTTTCATGACTTGGGAATGGCACTCCCGTGATCTAGAAAGTGCCACCTTTCCATTCATGTATCGCATAATACAAAATGAGAACCCTCAAAAAGCTCGATTTTTCATCTAGCGACACAATTGCCAGAAGTGAGTTAACAATTCCGCACTTGTGGCAAATGCGTCGCTAGTCGAAAAATCGAACTTTTTGAGGGTTCTCATTTTGTATTATGCGATACATGAATGGAAAGGTGGCACTGTCTAGATCACGGGAGTGCCATTCCTAAGTCATGAAAAGGTTTTGTTGCAGAGATATTGACATCTAAACACTTTAGGATTGCATAAAAAGTCATCAAATTAATTTATTTCGGATACCAATATCTCTGCAAAAAAACCTTTTCATGACTTGGGAATGGCACTCCCGTGATCTAGAAAGTGCCACCTTTCCATTCATGTATCGCATAATACAAAATGAGAACCCTCAAAAAGTTCGATTTTTCATCTAGCGACACAATGCCAGAAGTGAGTTAACAATTCAGCACTTGTGGCAAATGCGTCGCTAGTCGAAAAATCGAACTTTTTGATGGTTCTCATTTTGTATTATGCGATACATGAATGGAAAGATGGCACTGTCTAGATCACGGGAGTGCCATTCCCAAGTCATGAAAAGGTTTTTTTGCAGAGATATTGGTATCCGAAATAAATTAATTTGATGACTTTTTATGCAATCCTAAAGTGTTTAGATGCCAATATCTCTGCAACAAAACCTTTTCATGACTTAGGAATGGCACTCCCGTGATCTAGACAGTGTCACCTTTCCATTCATGTATCGCATAATACAAAATGAGAACCCTCAAAAAGTTCGATTTTTCGACTAGCGACGCATTTGCCACAAGTGCGGAATTGTTAACTCACTTCTGGCAATTGTGTCGCTAGATGAAAAATCGAACTTTTTGAGGGTTCTCATTTTGTATTATGCGATACATGAATGGAAAGGTGGCACTTTCTAGATCACGGGAGTGCCATTCCCAAGTCATGAAAAGGTTTTTTTGCAGAGATATTGGTATCCGAAATAAATTAATTTGATGACTTTTTATGCAATCCTAAAGTGTTTAGATGCCAATATCTCTGCAACAAAACCTTTTCATGACTTAGGAATGGCACTCCCGTGATCTAGACAGTGTCACCTTTCCAGTCATGTATAGCATAATACAAAATGAGAACCCTCAAAAAGTTCGATTTTTCATCTAGCGACACAATTGCCAGAAGTGAGTTAACAATTCCGCACTTGTGGCAAATGCGTCCCTGGTCGAAAAATCGAACTTTTTGAGGGTTCTCATTTTGTATTATGCGATACATGAATGGAAAGGTGGCACTTTCTAGATCGAACTTTTTGATGGTTCTCATTTTGTATTATGCGATACATGAATGGAAAGATGGCACTGTCTAGATCACGGGAGTGCCATTCCCAAGTCATGAAAAGGTTTTTTTGCAGAGATATTGGTATCCGAAATAAATTAATTTGATGACTTTTTATGCAATCCTAAAGTGTTTAGATGCCAATATCTCTGCAACAAAACCTTTTCATGACTTAGGAATGGCACTCCCGTGATCTAGACAGTGTCACCTTTCCATTCATGTATCGCATAATACAAAATGAGAACCCTCAAAAAGTTCGATTTTTCGACTAGCGACGCATTTGCCACAAGTGCGGAATTGTTAACTCACTTCTGGCAATTGTGTCGCTAGATGAAAAATCGAACTTTTTGAGGGTTCTCATTTTGTATTATGCGATACATGAATGGAAAGGTGGCACTTTCTAGATCACGGGAGTGCCATTCCCAAGTCATGAAAAGGTTTTTTTGCAGAGATATTGGTATCCGAAATAAATTAATTTGATGACTTTTTATGCAATCCTAAAGTGTTTAGATGCCAATATCTCTGCAACAAAACCTTTTCATGACTTAGGAATGGCACTCCCGTGATCTAGACAGTGTCACCTTTCCAGTCATGTATAGCATAATACAAAATGAGAACCCTCAAAAAGTTCGATTTTTCATCTAGCGACACAATTGCCAGAAGTGAGTTAACAATTCCGCACTTGTGGCAAATGCGTCCCTGGTCGAAAAATCGAACTTTTTGAGGGTTCTCATTTTGTATTATGCGATACATGAATGGAAATCTCTGCAAAAAAACCTTTTCATGACTTGGGAATGGCACTCCCGTGATCTAGAAAGTGCCACCTTTCCATTCATGTATCGCATAATACAAAATGAGAACCCTCAAAAAGTTCGATTTTTCGACCAGGGACGCATTTGCCACAAGTGCGGAATTGTTAACTCACTTCTGGCAATTGTGTCGCTAGATGAAAAATCGAACTTTTTGAGGGTTCTCATTTTGTATTATGCGATACATGAATGAAAAGGTGGCACTTTCTAGATCACGGGAGTGCCATTCCCAAGTCATGAAAAGGTTTTTTTGCAGAGATATTGGTATCCGAAATAAATTAATTTGATGACTTTTTATGCAATCCTAAAGTGTTTAGATGCCAATATCTCTGCAACAAAACCTTTTCATGACTTGGGAATGGCACTCCCGTGATCTAGAAAGTGCCACCTTTCCATTCATGTATCGCATAATACAAAATGAGAACCCTCAAAAAGTTCGATTTTTCGACCAGGGACGCATTTGCCACAAGTGCGGAATTGTTAACTCACTTCTGGCAATTGTGTCGCTAGATGAAAAATCGAACTTTTTGAGGGTTCTCATTTTGTATTATGCTATACATGAATGGAAAGGTGACACTGTCTAGATCACGGGAGTGCCATTCCTAAGTCATGAAAAGGTTTTGTTGCAGAGATATTGGCATCTAAACACTTTAGGATTGCATAAAAAGTCATCAAATTAATTTATTTCGGATACCAATATTTCTGCAAAAAAACCTTTTCATGACTTGGGAATGGCACTCCCGTGATCTAGACAGTGCCACCTTTCCATTCATGTATCGCATAATACAAAATGAGAACCCTCAAAAAGTTCGATTTTTCATCTAGCGACACAATTGCCAGAAGTGAGTTAACAATTCCGCACTTGTGGCGAATGCGTCGCTAGATGAAAAATCGAACTTTTTGAGGGTTCTCATTTTGTATTATGCGATACATGAATGGAAAGGTGGCACTGTCTAGATCACGGGAGTGCCATTCCTAAGTCATGAAAAGGTTTTGTTGCAGAGATATTGGCATCTAAACACTTTAGGATTGCATAAAAAGTCATCAAATTAATTTATTTCGGATACCAATATCTCTGCAAAAAAACCTTTTCATGACTTGGGAATGGCACTCCCGTGATCTAGAAAGTGCCACCTTTCCATTCATGTATCGCATAATACAAAATGAGAACCCTCAAAAAGTTCGATTTTTCATCTAGCGACACAATTGCCAGAAGTGAGTTAACAATTCCGCACTTGTGGCAAATGCGTCGCTAGTCGAAAAATCGAACTTTTTTAGGGTTCTCATTTTGTGTTATGCGATACATGAATGGAAAGGTGGCACTGTCTAGATCACGGGAGTGCCATTCCTAAGTCATGAAAAGGTTTTGTTGCAGAGATATTGGCATCTAAACACTTTAGGATTACATAAAAAGTCATCAAATTAATTTATTTCGGATACCAATATCTCTACAAAAAACCTTTTCATGACTTGGGAATGGCCCTCCCGTGATCTAGAAAGTGCCACCTTTCCATTCATGTATCGCATAATACAAAATGAGAACCCTCAAAAAGTTCGATTTTTCATCTAGCGACACAATTGCCAGAAGTGAGTTAACAATTCCGCACTTGTGGCAAATGCGTCGCTAGTCGAAAAATCGAACTTTTTGAGGGTTCTCATTTTGTATTATGCGATACATGAATGGAAAGGTGGCACTGTCTAGATCACGGGAGTGCCATTCCTAAGTCATGAAAAGGTTTTGTTGCAGAGATATTGGCATCTAAACACTTTAGGATTACATAAAAAGTCATCAAATTAATTTATTTCGGATACCAATATCTCTGCAAAAAACCTTTTCATGACTTGGGAATGGCACTCCCGTGATCTAGAAAGTGCCACCTTTCCATTCATGTATCGCATAATACAAAATGAGAACCCTCAAAAAGTTCGATTTTTCATCTAGCGACGCATTTTCCACAAGTGCGGAATTGTTAACTCACTTCTGGCAATTGTGTCGCTAGATGAAAAATCGAACTTTTTGAGGGTTCTCAGTTTGTATTATGCGATACATGAATGGAAAGGTGGTACTTTCTAGATCACGGGAGTGCCATTCCCAAGTCATGAGAAGGTTTTGTTGCAGAGATAGTGGCATCTAAACACTTTAGGATTGCATAAAAAGTCATCAAATTAATTTATTTCGGATACCAATATCTCTGCAAAAAAACCTTTTCATGACTTGGGAATGGCACTCCCGTGATCTAGAAAGTGCCACCTTTTTATTCATGTATCGCATAATACAAAATGAGAACTCTCAAAAAGTTCGATTTTTCGACTAGCGACGCATTTGCCACAAGTGCGGAATTGTTAACTCACTTCTGGCAATTGTGTCGCTAGATGAAAAATCGAACTTTTTGAGGGTTCTCAGTTTGTATTATGCGATACATGAATGGAAAGGTGGCACTTTCTAGATCACGGGAGTGCCATTCCCAAGTCATGAAAAGGTTTTGTTGCAGAGATAGTGGCATCTAAACACTTTAGGATTGCATAAAAAGTCATCAAATTAATTTATTTCGGATACCAATATCTCTGCAAAAAAACCTTTTCATGACTTGGGAATGGCACTCCCGTGATCTAGAAAGTGCCACCTTTCCATTCATGTATCGCATAATACAAAATGAGAACCCTCAAAAAGTTCGATTTTTCATCTAGCGACACAATTGCCAGAAGTGAGTTAACAATTCCGCACTTGTGGCAAATGCGTCGCTAGTCGAAAAATCGAACTTTTTGAGGGTTCTCATTTTGTATTATGCGATACATGAATGGAAAGGTGGCACTGTCTAGATCACGGGAGTGCCATTCCTAAGTCATGAAAAGGTTTTGTTGCAGAGATAGTGGCATCTAAACACTTTAGGATTACATAAAAAGTCATCAAATTAATTTATTTCGGATACCAATATCTCTGCAAAAAAACCCTTTCATGACTTGGGAATGGCACTCCCGTGATCTAGAAAGTGCCACCTTTCCATTCATGTATCGCATAATACAAAATGAGAACCCTCAAAAAGTTCGATTTTTCATCTAGCGACACAATTGCCAGAAGTGAGTTAACAATTCCGCACTTGTGGCAAATGCGTCGCTAGTCGAAAAATCGAACTTTTTGAGGGTTCTCATTTTGTATTATGCGATACATGAATGGAAAGGTGGCACTTTCTAGATCACGGGAGTGCCATTCCCAAGTCATTAAAAGGTTTTTTTGCAGAGATATTGGTATCCGAAATAAATTAATTTGATGACTTTTTATGCAATCCTAAAGTGTTTAGATGCCACTATCTCTGCAACAAAACCTTTTCATGACTTGGGAATGGCACTCCCGTGATCTAGAAAGTACCACCTTTCCATTCATGTATCGCATAATACAAACTGAGAACCCTCAAAAAGTTCGATTTTTCATCTAGCGACACAATTGCCAGAAGTGAGTTAACAATTCCGCACTTGTGGCAAATGCGTCGCTAGATGAAAAATCGAACTTTTTGAGGGTTCTCATTTTGTATTATGCGATACATGAATGGAAAGGTGGTACTTTCTAGATCACGGGAGTGCCATTCCCAAGTCATGAAAAGGTTTTGTTGCAGAGATAGTGGCATCTAAACACTTTAGGATTGCATAAAAAGTCATCAAATTAATTTATTTCGCATACCAATATCTCTGCAAAAAAACCTTTTCATGACTTGGGAATGGCACTCCCGTGATCTAGAAAGTGCCACCTTTCCATTCATGTTTCGCATAATACAAAATGAGAACCCTCAAAAAGTTCGATTTTTCATCTAGCGACGCATTTGCCACAAGTGCGGAATTGTTAACTCACTTCTGGCAATTGTGTCGCTAGATGAAAAATCGAACTTTTTGAGGGTTCTCAGTTTGTATTATGCGATACATGAATGGAAAGGTGGTACTTTCTAGATCACGGGAGTGCCATTCCCAAGTCATGAAAAGGTTTTGTTGCAGAGATAGTGGCATCTAAACACTTTAGGATTGCATAAAAAGTCATCAAATTAATTTATTTCGGATACCAATATCTCTGCAAAAAAACCTTTTCATGACTTGGGAATGGCACTCCCGTGATCTAGAAAGTGCCACCTTTCCATTCATGTATCGCATAATACAAAATGAGAACCCTCAAAAAGTTCGATTTTTCATCTAGCGACACAATTGCCAGAAGTGAGTTAACAATTCCGCACTTGTGGCAAATGCGTCGCTAGTCGAAAAATCGAACTTTTTGAGGGTTCTCATTTTGTATTATGCGATACATGAATGGAAAGGTGACACTGTCTAGATCACGGGAGTGCCATTCCTAAGTCATGAAAAGGTTTTGTTGCAGAGATATTGGCATCTAAACACTTTAGGATTGCATAAAAAGTCATCAAATTAATTTATTTCGGATACCAATATCTCTGCAAAAAAAACCTTTTCATGACTTGGGAATGGCACTCCCGTGATCTAGAAAGTGCCACCTTTCCATTCATGTATCGCATAATACAAAATGTTCGATTTTTCATCTAGCGACGCATTTGCCACAAGTGCGGAATTGTTAACTCACTTCTGGCAATTGTGTCGCTAGATGAAAAATCGAACTTTTTGAGGGTTCTCATTTTGTATTATGCGATACATGAATGGAAAGGTGGTACTTTCTAGATCACGGGAGTGCCATTCCCAAGTCATGAAAAGGTTTTGTTGCAGAGATAGTGGCATCTAAACACTTTAGGATTGCATAAAAAGTCATCAAATTAATTTATTTCGCATACCAATATCTCTGCCTTTTCATGACTTGGGAATGGCACTCCCGTGATCTAGAAAGTGCCACCTTTCCATTCATGTTTCGCATAATACAAAATGAGAACCCTCAAAAAGTTCGATTTTTCATCTAGCGACGCATTTGCCACAAGTGCGGAATTGTTAACTCACTTCTGGCAATTGTGTCGCTAGATGAAAAATCGAACTTTTTGAGGGTTCTCAGTTTGTATTATGCGATACATGAATGGAAAGGTGGTACTTTCTAGATCACGGGAGTGCCATTCCCAAGTCATGAAAAGGTTTTGTTGCAGAGATAGTGGCATCTAAACACTTTAGGATTGCATAAAAAGTCATCAAATTAATTTATTTCGGATACCAATATCTCTGCAAAAAAAACCTTTTCATGACTTGGGAATGGCACTCCCGTGATCTAGAAAGTGCCACCTTTCCATTCATGTATCGCATAATACAAAATGAGAACCCTCAAAAAGTTCGATTTTTCATCTAGCGACACAATTGCCAGAAGTGAGTTAACAATTCCGCACTTGTGGCAAATGCGTCGCTAGTCGAAAAATCGAACTTTTTGAGGGTTCTCATTTTGTATTATGCGATACATGAATGGAAAGGTGACACTGTCTAGATCACGGGAGTGCCATTCCTAAGTCATGAAAAGGTTTTGTTGCAGAGATATTGGCATCTAAACACTTTAGGATTGCATAAAAAGTCATCAAATTAATTTATTTCGGATACCAATATCTCTGCAAAAAAAACCTTTTCATGACTTGGGAATGGCACTCCCGTGATCTAGAAAGTGCCACCTTTCCATTCATGTATCGCATAATACAAAATGAGAACCATCAAAAAGTTCGATTTTTCATCTAGCGACGCATTTGCCACAAGTGCGGAATTGTTAACTCACTTCTGGCAATTGTGTCGCTAGATGAAAAATCGAACTTTTTGAGGGTTCTCAGTTTGTATTATGCGATACATGAATGGAAAGGTGGTACTTTCTAGATCACGGGAGTGCCATTCCCAAGTCATGAAAAGGTTTTGTTGCAGAGATAGTGGCATCTAAACACTTTAGGATTGCATAAAAAGTCATCAAATTAATTTATTTCGGATACCAATATCTCTGCAAAAAAACCTTTTCATGACTTGGGAATGGCACTCCCGTGATCTAGAAAGTGCCACCTTTCCATTCATGTATCGCATAATACAAAATGAGAACCCTCAAAAAGTTCGATTTTTCATCTAGCGACACAATTGCCAGAAGTGAGTTAACAATTCCGCACTTGTGGCAAATGCGTCGCTAGTCGAAAAATCGAACTTTTTGAGGGTTCTCATTTTGTATTATGCGATACATGAATGGAAAGGTGACACTGTCTAGATCACGGGAGTGCCATTCCTAAGTCATGAAAAGGTTTTGTTGCAGAGATATTGGCATCTAAACACTTTAGGATTGCATAAAAAGTCATCAAATTAATTTATTTCGGATACCAATATCTCTGCAAAAAAAACCTTTTCATGACTTGGGAATGGCACTCCCGTGATCTAGAAAGTGCCACCTTTCCATTCATGTATCGCATAATACAAAATGAGAACCCTCAAAAAGTTCGATTTTTCATCTAGCGACACAATTGCCAGAAGTGAGTTAACAATTCCGCACTTGTGGCAAATGCGTCGCTAGTCGAAAAATCGAACTTTTTGAGGGTTCTCATTTTGTATTATGCGATACATGAATGGAAAGGTGACACTGTCTAGATCACGGGAGTGCCATTCCTAAGTCATGAAAAGGTTTTGTTGCAGAGATATTGGCATCTAAACACTTTAGGATTGCATAAAAAGTCATCAAATTAATTTATTTCGGATACCAATATCTCTGCAAAAAAACCTTTTCATGACTTGGGAATGGCACTCCCGTGATCTAGAAAGTGCCACCTTTCCATTCATGTATCGCATAATACAAAATGAGAACCCTCAAAAAGTTCGATTTTTCATCTAGCGACACAATTGCCAGAAGTGAGTTAACAATTCCGCACTTGTGGCAAATGCGTCGCTAGTCGAAAAATCGAACTTTTTGAGGGTTCTCATTTTGTATTATGCGATACATGAATGGAAAGGTGGCACTGTCTAGATCACGGGAGTGCCATTCCTAAGTCATGAAAAGGTTTTGTTGCAGAGATAGTGGCATCTAAACACTTTAGGATTACATAAAAAGTCATCAAATTAATTTATATCGGATACCAATATCTCTGCAAAAAAACCCTTTCATGACTTGGGAATGGCACTCCCGTGATCTAGAAAGTGCCACCTTTCCATTCATGTATCGCATAATACAAAATGAGAACCCTCAAAAAGTTCGATTTTTCATCTATCGACACAATTGCCAGAAATGAGTTAACAATTCCGCACTTGTGGCAAATGCGTCGCTAGTCGAAAAATCTAACTTTTTGAGGGTTCTCATTTTGTATTATGCGATACATGAATGGAAAGGTGGCACTTTCTAGATCACGGGAGTGCCATTCCCAAGTCATGAAAAGGTTTTTTTGCAGAGATATTGGTATCCGAAATAAATTAATTTGATGACTTTTTATGCAATCCTAAAGTGTTTAGATGCCAATATCTCTGCAACAAAACCTTTTCATGACTTAGGAATGGCACTCCCGTGATCTAGACAGTGCCACCTTTCCATTCATGTATCGCATAATACAAAATGAGAACCCTCAAAAAGTTCGATTTTTCATCTAGCGACGCATTCGCCACAAGTGCGGAATTGTTAACTCACTTCTGGCAATTGTGTCGCTAGATGAAAAATCGAACTTTTTGAGGGTTCTCATTTTGTATTATGCGATACATGAATGGAAAGGTGGCACTTTCTAGATCACGGGAGTGCCATTCCCAAGTCATGAAAAGGTTTTTTTGCAGAGATATTGGTATCCGAAATAAATTAATTTGATGACTTTTTATGCAATCCTAAAGTGTTTAGATGCCAATATCTCTCCAACAAAACCTTTTCATGACTTAGGAATGGCACACCCGTGATCTAGACAGTGCCACCTTTCCATTCATGTATCGCATAATACAAAATATGATCCCTCAAAAAGTTCGATTTTTCGACTAGCGACGCATTTGCCACAAGTGCGGAATTGTTAACTCACTTCTGGCAATTGTGTCGCTAGATGAAAAATCGAACTTTTTGAGGGTTCTCATTTTGTATTATGCGATACATGAATGGAAAGGTGGCACTTTCTAGATCACGGGAGTGCCATTCCCAAGTCATGAAAAGGTTTTTTTGCAGAGATATTGGTATGCGAAATAAATTGATTTGATGACTTTTTATGCAATCCTAAAGTGTTTAGATTCCAATATCTCTGCAAAAAAACCTTTTCATGACTTGGGAATGGCACTCCCGTGATCTAGAAAGTGCCACCTTTTCATTCATGTATCGCATAATACAAAATGAGAACCCTCAAAAAGTTCGATTTTTCATCTAGCGACACAATTGCCAGAAGTGAGTTAACAATTCCGCACTTGTGGCGAATGCGTCGCTAGATGAAAAATCGAACTTTTTTAAGGGTTCTCATTTTGTATTATGCGATACATGAATGGAAAGGTGGCACTGTCTAGATCACGGGAGTGCCATTCCTAAGTCATGAAAAGGTTTTGTTGCAGAGATATTGGCATCTAAACACTTTAGGATTGCATAAAAAGTCATCAAATTAATTTATTTCGGATACCAATATCTCTGCAAAAAAAACCTTTTCATGACTTGGGAATGGCACTCCCGTGATCTAGAAAGTGCCACCTTTCCATTCATGTATCGCATAATACAAAATGAGAACCCTCAAAAAATTCGATTTTTCATCTAGCGACACAATTGCCAGAAGTGAGTTAACAATTCCGCACTTGTGGCAAATGCGTCGCTAGTCGAAAAATCGAACTTTTTGAGGGTTCTCATTTTGTATTATGCGATACATGAATGGAAAGGTGGCACTTTCTAGATCACGGGAGTGCCATTCCCAAGTCATGAAAGGGTTTTTTTGCAGAGATATTGGTATCCGAAATAAATTAATTTGATGACTTTTTATGCAATCCTAAAGTGTTTAGATGCCAATATCTCTGCAACAAAACCTTTTCATGACTTAGGAATGGCACTCCCGTGATCTAGACAGTGCCACCTTTCCATTCATGTATCGCATAATACAAAATGAGAACCCTCAAAAAGTTCGATTTTTCGACTAGCGACGCATTTGCCACAAGTGCGGAATTGTTAACTCACTTCTGGCAATTGTGTCGCTAGATGAAAAATCGAACTTTTTGAGGGTTCTCATTTTGTATTATGCGATACATGAATGGAAAGGTGGCACTTTCTAGATCACGGGAGTGCCATTCCCAAGTCATGAAAAGGTTTTTTGCAGAGATATTGGTATCCGAAATAAATTAATTTGATGACTTTGTTAACTCACTTCTGGCAATTGTGTCGCTAGATGAAAAATCGAACTTTTTGAGGGTTCTCATTTTGTATTATGCGATACATGAATGGAAAGGTGGCACTTTCTAGATCACGGGAGTGCCATTCCCAAGTCATGAAAAGGTTTTTTGCAGAGATATTGGTATCCGAAATAAATTAATTTGATGACTTTATTAACTCACTTCTGGCAATTGTGTCGCTAGATGAAAAATCGAACTTTTTGAGGGTTCTCATTTTGTATTATGCGATACATGAATGGAAAGGTGGCACTTTCTAGATCACGGGAGTGCCATTCCCAAGTCATGAAAAGGTTTTTTGCAGAGATATTGGTATCCGAAATAAATTAATTTGATGACTTTGTTAACTCACTTCTGGCAATTGTGTCGCTAGATGAAAAATCGAACTTTTTGAGGGTTCTCATTTTGTATTATGCGATACATGAATGGAAAGGTGGCACTGTCTAGATCACGGGAGTGCCATTCCTAAGTCATGAAAAGGTTTTGTTGCAGAGATATTGGCATCTAAACACTTTAGGATTGCATAAAAAGTCATCAAATTAATTTATTTCGGATACCAATATCTCTGCAAAAAAACCTTTTCATGACTTGGGAATGGCACTCCCGTGATCTAGACAGTGCCACCTTTCCATTCATGTATCGCATAATACAAAATGAGAACCCTCAAAAAGTTCGATTTTGATGACTTTTTATGCAATCCTAAAGTGTTTAGATGCCAATATCTCTGCAACAAAACCTTTTCATGACTTAGGAATGGCACTCCCGCGATCTAGACAGTGCCACCTTTCCATTCATGTATCGCATAATACAAAATGAGAACCCTCAAAAAGTTCGATTTTTCGACTAGCGACGCATTTGCCACAAGTGCGGAATTGTTAACTCACTTCTGGCAATTGTGTCGCTAGATGAAAAATCGAACTTTTTGAGGGTTCTCATTTTGTATTATGCGATACATGAATGGAAAGGTGGCACTTTCTAGATCACGGGAGTGCCATTCCCAAGTCATGAAAAGGTTTTTTGCAGAGATATTGGTATCCGAAATAAATTAATTTGATGACTTTGTTAACTCACTTCTGGCAATTGTGTCGCTAGATGAAAAATCGAACTTTTTGAGGGTTCTCATTTTGTATTATGCGATACATGAATGGAAAGGTGGCACTTTCTAGATCACGGGAGTGCCATTCCCAAGTCATGAAAAGGTTTTTTGCAGAGATATTGGTATCCGAAATAAATTAATTTGATGACTTTATTAACTCACTTCTGGCAATTGTGTCGCTAGATGAAAAATCGAACTTTTTGAGGGTTCTCATTTTGTATTATGCGATACATGAATGGAAAGGTGGCACTTTCTAGATCACGGGAGTGCCATTCCCAAGTCATGAAAAGGTTTTTTGCAGAGATATTGGTATCCGAAATAAATTAATTTGATGACTTTGTTAACTCACTTCTGGCAATTGTGTCGCTAGATGAAAAATCGAACTTTTTGAGGGTTCTCATTTTGTATTATGCGATACATGAATGGAAAGGTGGCACTTTCTAGATCACGGGAGTGCCATTCCCAAGTCATGAAAAGGTTTTTTTGCAGAGATATTGGTATCCGAAATAAATTAATTTGATGACTTTTTATGCAATCCTAAAGTGTTTAGATGCCAATATCTCTGCAACAAAACCTTTTCATGACTTAGGAATGGCACTCCCGTGATCTAGACAGTGTCACCTTTCCATTCATGTATCGCATAATACAAAATGAGAACCCTCAAAAAGTTCGATTTTTCGACTAGCGACGCATTTGCCACAAGTGCGGAATTGTTAACTCACTTCTGGCAATTGTGTCGCTAGATGAAAAATCGAACTTTTTGAGGGTTCTCATTTTGTATTATGCGATACATGAATGGAAAGGTGGCACTTTTTAGATCACGGGAGTGCCATTCCCAAGTCATGAAAAGGTTTTTTTGCAGAGATATTGGTATCCGAAATAAATTAATTTGATGACTTTTTATGCAATCCTAAAGTGTTTAGATGCCAATATCTCTGCAACAAAACCTTTTCATGACTTAGGAATGGCACACCCGTGATCTAGAAAGTGCCACCTTTCCATTCATGTATCGCATAATACAAAATGAGAACCCTCAAAAAGTTCGATTTTTCATCTAGCGACGCATTCGCCACAAGTGCGGAATTGTTAACTCACTTCTGGCAATTGTGTCGCTAGATGAAAAATCGAACTTTTTGAGGGTTCTCATTTTGTATTATGCGATACATGAATGGAAAGGTGGCACTTTCTAGATCACGGGAGTGCCATTCCCAAGTCATGAAAAGGTTTTTTTGCAGAGATATTGGTATGCGAAATAAATTAATTTGATGACTTTTTATGCAATCCTAAAGTGTTTAGATTCCAATATCTCTGCAACAAAACCTTTTCATGACTTGGGAATGGCACTCCCGTGATCTAGAAAGTGCCACCTTTCCATTCATGTATCGCATAATACAAAATGAGAACCCTCAAAAAGTTCGATTTTTCATCTAGCGACACAATTGCCAGAAGTGAGTTAACAATTCCGCACTTGTGGCAAATGCGTCGCTAGTCGAAAAATCGAACTTTTTGAGGGTTCTCATTTTGTATTATGCGATACATGAATGGAAAGGTGGCACTTTCTAGATCACGGGAGTGCCATTCCCAAGTCATGAAAAGGTTTTTTTGCAGAGATATTGGTATGCGAAATAAATTAATTTGATGACTTTTTATACAATCCTAAAGTGTTTAGATTCCAATATCTCTGCAACGAAACCTTTTCATGACTTTGGAATGGCACTCCCGTGATCTAGAAAGTGCCACATTTCCATTTATGTATCGCATAATACAAAATGAGAACCCTCAAAAAGTTCGATTTTTCATCTAGCGACACAATTGCCAGAAGTGAGTTAACAATTCCGCACTTGTGGCGAATGCGTCGCTAGATGAAAAATCGAACTTTTTGAGGGTTCTCATTTTGTATTATGCGATACATGAATGGAAAGGTGGCACTTTCTAGATCACGGGAGTGCCATTCCCAAGTCATGAAAAGGTTTTGTTGCAGAGATATTGGCATCTAAACACTTTAGGATTGCATAAAAAGTCATCAAATTAATTTATTTCGGATACCAATATCTCTGCAAAAAAACCTTTTCATGACTTAAGAATGGCACTCCCGTGATCTAGACAGTGCCACCTTTCCATTCATGTATCGCATAATACAAAATGAGAACCCTCAAAAAGTTCGATTTTTCGACTAGCGACGCATTTGCCACAAGTGCGGAATTGTTAACTCACTTCTGGCAATTGTGTCGCTAGATGAAAAATCGAACTTTTTGAGGGTTCTCAGTTTGTATTATGCGATACATGAATGGAAAGGTGGCACTTTCTAGATCACGGGAGTGCCATTCCCAAGTCATGAAAAGGTTTTTTTGCAGAGATATTGGTATGCGAAATAAATTAATTTGATGACTTTGTATGCAATCCTAAAGTGTTTAGATTCCAATATCTCTGCAACGAAACCTTTTCATGACTTGGGAATGGCACTCCCGTGATCTAGAAAGTGCCACCTTTCCATTTATGTATCGCATAATACAAAATGAGAACCCTCAAAAAGTTCGATTTTTCATCTAGCGACACAATTGCCAGAAGTGAGTTAACAATTCCGCACTTGTGGCGAATGCGTCGCTAGATGAAAAATCGAACTTTTTGAGGGTTCTCATTTTGTATTATGCGATACATGAATGGAAAGGTGGCACTTTCTAGATCACGGGAGTGCCATTCCCAAGTCATGAAAAGGTTTTGTTGCAGAGATATTGGCATCTAAACACTTTAGGATTGCATAAAAAGTCATTAAATTAATTTATTTCGGATACCAATATCTCTGCAAAAAAACCTTTTCATGACTTGGGAATGGCACTCCCGTGATCTAGAAAGTGCCACCTTTTCATTCATGTATCGCATAATACAAAATGAGAACCCTCAAAAAGTTCGATTTTTCGACTAGCGACGCATTTGCCACAAGTGCGGAATTGTTAACTCACTTCTGGCAATTGTGTCGCTAGATGAAAAATCGAACTTTTTGAGGGTTCTCATTTTGTATTATGCGATACATGAATGGAAAGGTGGCACTTTCTAGATCACGGGAGTGCCATTCCCAAGTCATGAAAAGGTTTTTTTGCAGAGATATTGGTATCCGAAATAAATTAATTTGATGACTTTTTATGCAATCCTAAAGTGTTTAGATGCCAATATCTCTGCAACAAAACCTTTTCATGACTTAGGAATGGCACTCCCGTGATCTAGACAGTGCCACCTTTCCATTCATGTATCGCATAATACAAAATGAGAACCCTCAAAAAGTTCGATTTTTCATCTAGCGACACAATTGCCAGAAGTGAGTTAACAATTCCGCACTTGTGGCAAATGCGTCGCTAGTCGAAAAATCGAACTTTTTGATGGTTCTCATTTTGTATTATGCGATACATGAATGGAAAGGTGGCACTGTCTAGATCACGGGTGTGCCATTCCTAAGTCATGAAAAGGTTTTGTTGCAGAGATATTGGCATCTAAACACTTTAGGATTGCATAAAAAGTCATCAAATTAATTTATTTCGGATACCAATATCTCTGCAAAAAAACCTTTTCATGACTTGGGAATGGCACTCCCGTGATCTAGAAAGTGCCACCTTTCCATTCATGTATCGCATAATACAAAATGAGAACCCTCAAAAAGTTCGATTTTTCATCTAGCGACACAATTGCCAGAAGTGAGTTAACAATTCCGCACTTGTGGCAAATGCGTCGCTAGTCGAAAAATCGAACTTTTTGAGGGTTCTCATTTTGTATTATGCGATACATGAATGGAAAGATGGCACTGTCTAGATAACGGGAGTGCCATTCCTAAGTCATAAAAAGGTTTTGTTGCAGAGATATTGGCATCTAAACACTTTAGGATTACATAAAAAGTCATCAAATTAATTTATTTCGGATACCAATATCTCTGCAAAAAACCTTTTCATGACTTGGGAATGGCACTCCCGTGATCTAGAAAGTGCCACCTTTCCATTCATGTATCGCATAATACAAAATGAGAACCCTCAAAAAGTTCGATTTTTCATCTAGCGACACAATTGCCAGAAGTGAGTTAACAAAGTCATCAAATTAATTTATTTCGGATACCAATATCTCTGCAAAAAACCTTTTCATGACTTGGGAATGGCACTCCCGTGATCTAGAAAGTGCCACCTTTCCATTCATGTATCGCATAATACAAAATGAGAACCCTCAAAAAGTTCGATTTTTCATCTAGCAAAACAATTGCCAGAAGTGAGTTAACAATTCCGCACTTGTGGCAAATGCGTCGCTAGTCGAAAAATCGAATCGAGTGCCATTCCCAAGTCATGAAAAGGTTTTTTTGCAGAGATATTGGTATCCGAAATAAATTAATTTGATGACTTTTTATGCAATCCTAAAGTGTTTAGATGCCAATATCTCTGCAACAAAACCTTTTCATGACTTAGGAATGGCACTCCCGTGATCTAGACAGTGCCACCTTTCCATTCATGTATCGCATAATACAAAATGAGAACCCTCAAAAAGTTCGATTTTTCATCTAGCGACACAATTGCCAGAAGTGAGTTAACAATTCCGCACTTGTGGCAAATGCGTCGCTAGTCGAAAAATCGAACTTTTTGATGGTTCTCATTTTGTATTATGCGATACATGAATGGAAAGGTGGCACTGTCTAGATCACGGGTGTGCCATTCCTAAGTCATGAAAAGGTTTTGTTGCAGAGATATTGGCATCTAAACACTTTAGGATTGCATAAAAAGTCATCAAATTAATTTATTTCGGATACCAATATCTCTGCAAAAAAACCTTTTCATGACTTGGGAATGGCACTCCCGTGATCTAGAAAGTGCCACCTTTCCATTCATGTATCGCATAATACAAAATGAGAACCCTCAAAAAGTTCGATTTTTCATCTAGCGACACAATTGCCAGAAGTGAGTTAACAATTCCGCACTTGTGGCAAATGCGTCGCTAGTCGAAAAATCGAACTTTTTGAGGGTTCTCATTTTGTATTATGCGATACATGAATGGAAAGATGGCACTGTCTAGATAACGGGAGTGCCATTCCTAAGTCATAAAAAGGTTTTGTTGCAGAGATATTGGCATCTAAACACTTTAGGATTACATAAAAAGTCATCAAATTAATTTATTTCGGATACCAATATCTCTGCAAAAAACCTTTTCATGACTTGGGAATGGCACTCCCGTGATCTAGACAGTGCCACCTTTCCATTCATGTATCGCATAATACAAAATGAGAACCCTCAAAAAGTTCGATTTTTCATCTAGCGACACAATTGCCAGAAGTGAGTTAACAATTCCGCACTTGTGGCAAATGCGTCGCTAGTCAAAAAATCGAACTTTTTGAGGGTTCTCATTTTGTATTATGCGATACATGAATGGAAAGGTGGCACTTTCTAGATCACGGGAGTGCCATTCCCAAGTCATGAAAAGGTTTTTTTGCAGAGATATTGGTATGCGAAATAAATTAATTTGATGACTTTTTATGCAATCCTAAAGTGTTTAGATTCCAATATCTCTGCAACAAAACCTTTTCATGACTTGGGAATGGCACTCCCGTGATCTAGAAAGTGCCACCTTTCCATTTATGTATCGCATAATACAAAATGAGAACCCTCAAAAAGTTCGATTTTTCATCTAGCGACACAATTGCCAGAAGTGAGTTAACAATTCCGCACTTGTGGCAAATGCGTCGCTAGTCGAAAAATCGAACTTTTTGAGGGTTCTCATTTTGTATTATGCGATAAATGAATGGAAAGGTGGCACTGTCTAGATCACGGGAGTGCCATTCCTAAGTCATGAAAAGGTTTTGTTGCAGAGATATTGGCATCTAAACACTTTAGGATTGCATAAAAAGTCATCAAATTAATTTATTTCGGATACCAATATCTCTGCAAAAAAACCTTTTCATGACTTGGGAATGGCACTCCCGTGATCTAGAAAGTGCCACCTTTCCATTCATGTATCGCATAATACAAAATGAGAACCCTCAAAAAGTTCGATTTTTCATCTAGCGACACAATTGCCAGAAGTGAGTTAACAATTCCGCACTTGTGGCAAATGCGTCCCTAGTCGAAAAATCGAACTTTTTGAGGGTTCTCATTTTGTATTATGCGATACATGAATGGAAAGGTGGCACTGTCTAGATCACGGGAGTGCCATTCCTAAGTCATGAAAAGGTTTTGTTGCAGAGATATTGGCATCTAAACACTTTAGGATTGCATAAAAAGTCATCAAATTAATTTATTTCGGATACCAATATCTCTGCAAAAAAACCTTTTCATGACTTAGGAATGGCACTCCCGTGATCTAGACAGTGCCACCTTTCCATTCATGTATCGCATAATACAAAATGAGAACCCTCAAAAAGTTCGATTTTTCATCTAGAGACGCATTCGCCACAAGTGCGGAATTGTTAACTCACTTCTGGCATTGTGTCGCTAGATGAAAAATCGAACTTTTTGAGGGTTCTCATTTTGTATTATGCGATACATGAATGGAAAGGTGGCACTTTCTAGATCACGGGAGTGCCATTCCCAAGTCATGAAAAGGTTTTTTTGCAGAGATATTGGTATGCGAAATAAATTAATTTGATGACTTTTTATGCAATCCTTAAGTGTTTAGATTCCAATATCTCTGCAAAGAAACCTTTTCATGACTTGGGAATGGCACTCCCGAGATCTAGAAAGTGCCACCTTTCCATTCATTTATCGCATAATACAAAATGAGAACCCTCAAAAAGTTCGATTTTTCATCTAGCGACACAATGCCAGAAGTGAGTTAACAAAGTCATCAAATTAATTTATTTCGCATACCAATATCTCTGCAAAAAAACCTTTTCATGACTTGGGAATGGCACTCCCGTGATCTAGAAAGTGCCACCTTTCCATTCATGTATCGCATAATACAAAATGAGAACCCTCAAAAAGTTCGATTTTTCATCTAGCGACACAATGCCAGAAGTGAGTTAACAATTCCGCACTTGTGGCGAATGCGTCTCTAGATGAAAAATCGAACTTTTTGAGGGTTCTCATTTTGTATTATGCGATACATGAATGGAAAGGTGGCACTTTCTAGATCACGGGAGTGCCATTCCCAAGTCATGAAAAGGTTTTTTGCAGAGATATTGGTATCCGAAATAAATTAATTTGATGACATTTTATGCAATCCTAAAGTGTTAAGATGCCAATATCTCTGCAACAAAACCTTTTCATGACTTGGGAATGGCACTCCCGTGATCTAGAAAGTGCCACCTTACAAAGTCATCAAATTAATTTATTTCGGATACCAATATCTCTGCAAAAAACCTTTTCATGACTTGGGAATGGCACTCCCGTGATCTAGAAAGTGCCACCTTTCCATTCATGTATCGCATAATACAAAATGAGAACCCTCAAAAAGTTCGATTTTTCATCTAGCGACACAATTGCCAGAAGTGAGTTAACAAAGTCATCAAATTAATTTATTTCGGATACCAATATCTCTGCAAAAAACCTTTTCATGACTTGGGAATGGCACTCCCGTGATCTAGAAAGTGCCACCTTTCCATTCATGTATCGCATAATACAAAATGAGAACCCTCAAAAAGTTCGATTTTTCATCTAGCGACACAATTGCCAGAAGTGAGTTAACAAAGTCATCAAATTAATTTATTTCGGATACCAATATCTCTGCAAAAAACCTTTTCATGACTTGGGAATGGCACTCCCGTGATCTAGAAAGTGCCACCTTTCCATTCATGTATCGCATAATACAAAATGAGAACCCTCAAAAAGTTCGATTTTTCATCTAGCGACACAATTGCCAGAAGTGAGTTAACAAAGTCATCAAATTAATTTATTTCGGATACCAATATCTCTGCAAAAAACCTTTTCATGACTTGGGAATGGCACTCCCGTGATCTAGAAAGTGCCACCTTTCCATTCATGTATCGCATAATACAAAATGAGAACCCTCAAAAAGTTCGATTTTTCATCTAGCGACACAATTCCCAGAAGTGAGTTAACAATTCCGCACTTGTGGCGAATGCGTCGCTAGATGAAAAATCGAACTTTTTGAGGGTTCTCATTTTGTATTATGCGATACATGAATGGAAAGGTGGCACTTTCTAGATCAAGGGAGTGCCATTCCCAAGTCATGAAAAGGTTTTGTTGCAGAGATATTGGCATCTAAACACTTTAGGATTGCATAAAAAGTCATCAAATTAATTTATTTCGGATACCAATATCTCTGCAAAAAAACCTTTTCATGACTTAGGAATGGCACTCCCGTGATCTAGACAGTGCCACCTTTCCATTCATGTATCGCATAATACAAAATGAGAACCCTCAAAAAGTTCGATTTTTCGACTAGCGACGCATTTGCCACAAGTGCGGAATTGTTAACTCACTTCTGGCAATTGTGTCGCTAGATGAAAAATCGAACTTTTTGAGGGTTCTCATTTTGTATTATGCGATACATGAATGGAAAGGTGGCACTTTCTAGATCACGGGAGTGCCATTCCCAAGTCATGAAAAGGTTTTTTGCAGAGATATTGGTATCCGAAATAAATTAATTTGATGACTTTTTATGTAATCCTAAAGTGTTTAGATGCCAATATCTCTGCAACAAAACCTTTTCATGACTTAGGAATGGCACTCCCGTGATCTAGACAGTGCCACCTTTCCATTCATGTATCGCATAATACAAAATGAGAACCCTCAAAAAGTTCGATTTTTCATCTAGCGACACAATTGCCAGAAGTGAGTTAACAATCCGCACTTGTGGCAAATGCGTCGCTAGTCGAAAAATCGAACTTTTTGATGGTTCTCGTTTTGTATTATGCGATACATGAATGGAAAGGTGGCACTGTCTAGATCACGGGAGTGCCATTCCTAAGTCATGAAAAGGTTTTGTTGCAGAGATATTGGCATCTAAACACTTTAGGATTGCATAAAAAGTCATCAAATTAATTTATTTCGGATACCAATATCTCTGCAAAAAAACCTTTTCATGACTTGGGAATGGCACTCCCGTGATCTAGAAAGTGCCACCTTTCCATTCATGTATCGCATAATACAAAATGAGAACCCTCAAAAAGTTCGATTTTTCATCTAGCAAAACAATTGCCAGAAGTGAGTTAACAATTCCGCACTTGTGGCAAATGCGTCGCTAGTCGAAAAATCGAACTTTTTGAGGGTTCTCATTTTGTATTATGCGATACATGAATGGAAAGGTGGCACTTTCTAGATCACGGGAGTGCCATTCCCAAGTCATGAAAAGGTTTTTTTGCAGAGATATTGGTATCCGAAATAAATTAATTTGATGACTTTTTATGCAATCCTAAAGTGTTTAGATGCCAATATCTCTGCAACAAAACCTTTTCATGACTTAGGAATGGCACACCCGTGATCTAGACAGTGCCACCTTTCCATTCATGTATCGCATAATACAAAACGAGAACCATCAAAAAGTTCGATTTTTCGACTAGCGACGCATTTGCCACAAGTGCGGAATTGTTAACTCACTTCTGGCAATTGTGTCGCTAGATGAAAAATCGAACTTTTTGAGGGTTCTCATTTTGTATTATGCGATACATGAATGGAAAGGTGGCACTGTCTAGATCACGGGAGTGCCATTCCTAAGTCATGAAAAGGTTTTGTTGCAGAGATATTGGCATCTAAACACTTTAGGATTACATAAAAAGTCATCAAATTAATTTATTTCGGATACCAATATCTCTGCAAAAAACCTTTTCATGACTTGGGAATGGCACTCCCGTGATCTAGAAAGTGCCACCTTTCCATTCATGTATCGCATAATACAAAATGAGAACCCTCAAAAAGTTCGATTTTTCATCTAGCGACACAATTGCCAGAAGTGAGTTAACAATTCCGCACTTGTGGCAAATGCGTCGCTAGTCGAAAAATCGAACTTTTTGAGGGTTCTCATTTTGTATTATGCGATACATGAATGGAAAGGTGGCACTGTCTAGATCACGGGAGTGCCATTCCTAAGTCATGAAAAGGTTTTTTTGCAGAGATATTGGTATCCGAAATAAATTAATTTGATGACTTTTTATGCAATCCTAAAGTGTTTAGATGCCAATATCTCTGCAACAAAACCTTTTCATGACTTGGGAATGGCACTTCCGTGATCTAGAAAGTGCCACCTTTCCATTCATGTATCGCATAATACAAAATGAGAACCCTCAAAAAGTTCGATTTTTCATCTAGCGACGCATTCGCCACAAGTGCGGAATTGTTAACTCACTTCTGGGAATTGTGTCGCTAGATGAAAAATCGAACTTTTTGAGGGTTCTCATTTTGTATTATGCGATACATAAATGGAAAGGTGGCACTTTCTAGATCTCGGGAGTGCCATTCCCAAGTCATGAAAAGGTTTCGTTGCAGAGATATTGGAATCTAAACACTTTAGGATTGCATAAAAAGTCATCAAATTAATTTATTTCGCATACCAATATCTCTGCAAAAAAACCTTTTCATGACTTGGGAATGGCACTCCCGTGATCTAGAAAGTGCCACCTTTCCATTCATGTATCGCATAATACAAAATGAGAACCCTCAAAAAGTTCGATTTTTCGACTAGCGACGCATTTGCCACAAGTGCGGAATTGTTAACTCACTTCTGGCAATTGTGTCGCTAGATGAAAAATCGAACTTTTTGAGGGTTCTCATTTTGTATTATGCGATACATGAATGGAAAGGTGGCACTTTCTAGATCACGGGAGTGCCATTCCCAAGTCATGAAAAGGTTTTGTTGCAGAGATATTGGAATCTAAACACTTTAGGATTGCATAAAAAGTCATCAAATTAATTTATTTCGCATACCAATATCTCTGCAAAAAAAACCTTTTCATGACTTGGGAATGGCACTCCCGTGGTCTAGAAAGTGCCACCTTTCCATTCATGTATCGCATAATACAAAATGAGAACCCTCAAAAAGTTCGATTTTTCATCTAGCGACACAATTGCCAGAAGTGAGTTAACAAAGTCATCAAATTAATTTATTTCGGATACCAATATCTCTGCAAAAAACCTTTTCATGACTTGGGAATGGCACTCCCGTGATCTAGAAAGTGCCACCTTTCCATTCATGTATCGCATAATACAAAATGAGAACCCTCAAAAAGTTCGATTTTTCATCTAGCGACACAATTGCCAGAAGTGAGTTAACAAAGTCATCAAATTAATTTATTTCGGATACCAATATCTCTGCAAAAAACCTTTTCATGACTTGGGAATGGCACTCCCGTGATCTAGAAAGTGCCACCTTTCCATTCATGTATCGCATAATACAAAATGAGAACCCTCAAAAAGTTCGATTTTTCATCTAGCGACACAATGCCAGAAGTGAGTTAACAATTCCGCACTTGTGGCGAATGCGTCTCTAGATGAAAAATCGAACTTTTTGAGGGTTCTCATTTTGTATTATGCGATACATGAATGGAAAGGTGGCACTGTCTAGATCACGGGAGTGCCATTCCCAAGTCATGAAAAGGTTTTTTTGCAGAGATATTGGTATCCGAAATAAATTAATTTGATGACTTTTTATGCAATCCTAAAGTGTTTAGATGCCAATATCTCTGCAACAAAACCTTTTCATGACTTGGGAATGGCACTCCCGTGATCTAGAAAGTGCCACCTTTCCATTCATGTATCGCATAATACAAAATGAGAACCCTCAAAAAGTTCGATTTTTCATCTAGCGACACAATTGCCAGAAGTGAGTTAACAATTCCGCACTTGTGGCAAATGCGTCGCTAGTCGAAAAATCGAACTTTTTGAGGGTTCTCATTTTGTATTATGCGATACATGAATGGAAAGGTGGCACTGTCTAGATCACGGGAGTGCCATTCCTAAGTCATGAAAAGGTTTTGTTGCAGAGATATTGGCATCTAAACACTTTAGGATTGCATAAAAAGTCATCAAATTCATTTATTTCGGATACCAATATCTCTGCAAAAAAACCTTTTCATGACTTGGGAATGGCACTCCCGTGATCTAGAAAGTGCCACCTTTTCATTCATGTATCGCATAATACAAAATGAGAACCCTCAAAAAGTTCGATTTTTCATCTAGCGACACAATTGCCAGAAGTGAGTTAACAATTCCGCACTTGTGGCAAATGCGTCGCTAGTCGAAAAATCGAACTTTTTGAGGGTTCTCATTTTGTATTATGCGATACATGAATGGAAAGGTGGCACTTTCTAGATCACGGGAGTGCCATTCCCAAGTCATGAAAAGGTTTTGTTGCAGAGATATTGGCATCTAAACACTTTAGGATTGCATAAAAAGTCATCAAATTAATTTATTTCGGATACCAATATCTCTGCAAAAAAACCCTTTCATGACTTGGGAATGGCACTCCCGTGATCTAGAAAGTGCCACCTTTCCATTCATGTATCGCATAATACAAAATGAGAACCCTCAAAAAGTTCGATTTTTCATCTAGCGACACAATTGCCAGAAGTGAGTTAACAATTCCGCACTTGTGGCAAATGCGTCGCTAGTCGAAAAATCGAACTTTTTGAGGGTTCTCATTTTGTATTATGCGATACATGAATGGAAAGGTGGCACTGTCTAGATCACGGGAGTGCCATTCCTAAGTCATGAAAAGCTTTTGTTGCAGAGATATTGGCATCTAAACACTTTAGGATTACATAAAAAGTTATCAAATTAATTTATTTCGGATACCAATATCTCTGCAAAAAACCTTTTCATGACTTGGGAATGGCACTCCCGTGATCTAGAAAGTGCCACCTTTCCATTCATGTATCGCATAATACAAAATGAGAACCCTCAAAAAGTTCGATTTTTCATCTAGCGACACAATTGCCAGAAGTGAGTTAACAATTCCGCACTTGTGGCGAATGCGTCGCTAGATGAAAAATCGAACTTTTTGAGGGTTCCCATTTTGTATTATGCGATACATGAATGGAAAGGTGGCACTGTCTAGATCACGGGAGTGCCATTCCCAAGTCATGAAAAGGTTTTTTGCAGAGATATTGGTATCCGAAATAAATTAATTTGATAACTTTTTATGTAATCCTAAAGTGTTTAGATGCCAATATCTCTGCAACAAAAGCTTTTCATGACTAAGGAATGGCACTCCCGTGATCTAGACAGTGCCACCTTTCCATTCATGTATCGCATAATACAAAATGAGAACCCTCAAAAAGTTCGATTTTTCGACTAGCGACGCATTTGCCACAAGTGCGGAATTGTTAACTCACTTCTGGCAATTGTGTCGCTAGATGAAAAATCGAACTTTTTGAGGGTTCTCATTTTGTATTATGCGATACATGAATGGAAAGGTGGCACTTTCTAGATCACGGGAGTGCCATTCCCAAGTCATGAAAGGGTTTTTTTGCAGAGATATTGGTATCCGAAATAAATTAATTTGATGACTTTTTATGCAATCCTAAAGTGTTTAGATGCCAATATCTCTGCAACAAAACCTTTTCATGACTTGGGAATGGCACTTCCGTGATCTAGAAAGTGCCACCTTTCCATTCATGTATCGCATAATACAAAATGAGAACCCTCAAAAAGTTCGATTTTTCATCTAGCGACGCATTCGCCACAAGTGCGGAATTGTTAACTCACTTCTGGGAATTGTGTCGCTAGATGAAAAATCGAACTTGTTGAGGGTTCTCATTTTGTATTATGCGATACATAAATGGAAAGGTGGCACTTTCTAGATCTCGGGAGTGCCATTCCCAAGTCATGAAAAGGTTTCGTTGCAGAGATATTGGAATCTAAAAACTTTAGGATTGCATAAAAAGTCATCAAATTAATTTATTTCGCATACCAATATCTCTGCAAAAAAACCTTTTCATGACTTGGGAATGGCACTCCCGTGATCTAGAAAGTGCCACCTTTCCATTCATGTATCGCATAATACAAAATGAGAACCCTCAAAAAGTTCGATTTTTCGACTAGCGACGCATTTGCCACAAGTGCGGAATTGTTAACTCACTTCTGGCAATTGTGTCGCTAGATGAAAAATCGAACTTTTTGAGGGTTCTCATTTTGTATTATGCGATACATGAATGGAAAGGTGGCACTTTCTAGATCACGGGAGTGCCATTCCCAAGTCATGAAAAGGTTTTGTTGCAGAGATATTGGAATCTAAACACTTTAGGATTGCATAAAAAGTCATCAAATTAATTTATTTCGCATACCAATATCTCTGCAAAAAAACCTTTTCATGACTTGGGAATGGCACTCCCGTGGTCTAGAAAGTGCCACCTTTCCATTCATGTATCGCATAATACAAAATGAGAACCCTCAAAAAGTTCGATTTTTCATCTAGCGACACAATTGCCAGAAGTGAGTTAACAAAGTCATCAAATTAATTTATTTCGGATACCAATATCTCTGCAAAAAACCTTTTCATGACTTGGGAATGGCACTCCCGTGATCTAGAAAGTGCCACCTTTCCATTCATGTATCGCATAATACAAAATGAGAACCCTCAAAAAGTTCGATTTTTCATCTAGCGACACAATTGCCAGAAGTGAGTTAACAAAGTCATCAAATTAATTTATTTCGGATACCAATATCTCTGCAAAAAACCTTTTCATGACTTGGGAATGGCACTCCCGTGATCTAGAAAGTGCCACCTTTCCATTCATGTATCGCATAATACAAAATGAGAACCCTCAAAAAGTTCGATTTTTCATCTAGCGACACAATGCCAGAAGTGAGTTAACAATTCCGCACTTGTGGCGAATGCGTCTCTAGATGAAAAATCGAACTTTTTGAGGGTTCTCATTTTGTATTATGCGATACATGAATGGAAAGGTGGCACTGTCTAGATCACGGGAGTGCCATTCCCAAGTCATGAAAAGGTTTTTTTGCAGAGATATTGGTATCCGAAATAAATTAATTTGATGACTTTTTATGCAATCCTAAAGTGTTTAGATGCCAATATCTCTGCAACAAAACCTTTTCATGACTTGGGAATGGCACTCCCGTGATCTAGAAAGTGCCACCTTTCCATTCATGTATCGCATAATACAAAATGAGAACCCTCAAAAAGTTCGATTTTTCATCTAGCGACACAATTGCCAGAAGTGAGTTAACAATTCCGCACTTGTGGCAAATGCGTCGCTAGTCGAAAAATCGAACTTTTTGAGGGTTCTCATTTTGTATTATGCGATACATGAATGGAAAGGTGGCACTGTCTAGATCACGGGAGTGCCATTCCTAAGTCATGAAAAGGTTTTGTTGCAGAGATATTGGCATCTAAACACTTTAGGATTGCATAAAAAGTCATCAAATTAATTTATTTCGGATACCAATATCTCTGCAAAAAAACCTTTTCATGACTTGGGAATGGCACTCCCGTGATCTAGAAAGTGCCACCTTTTCATTCATGTATCGCATAATACAAAATGAGAACCCTCAAAAAGTTCGATTTTTCATCTAGCGACACAATTGCCAGAAGTGAGTTAACAATTCCGCACTTGTGGCAAATGCGTCGCTAGTCGAAAAATCGAACTTTTTGAGGGTTCTCATTTTGTATTATGCGATACATGAATGGAAAGGTGGCACTTTCTAGATCACGGGAGTGCCATTCCCAAGTCATGAAAAGGTTTTGTTGCAGAGATATTGGCATCTAAACACTTTAGGATTGCATAAAAAGTCATCAAATTAATTTATTTCGGATACCAATATCTCTGCAAAAAAACCCTTTCATGACTTGGGAATGGCACTCCCGTGATCTAGAAAGTGCCACCTTTCCATTCATGTATCGCATAATACAAAATGAGAACCCTCAAAAAGTTCGATTTTTCATCTAGCGACACAATTGCCAGAAGTGAGTTAACAATTCCGCACTTGTGGCAAATGCGTCGCTAGTCGAAAAATCGAACTTTTTGAGGGTTCTCATTTTGTATTATGCGATACATGAATGGAAAGGTGGCACTGTCTAGATCACGGGAGTGCCATTCCTAAGTCATGAAAAGCTTTTGTTGCAGAGATATTGGCATCTAAACACTTTAGGATTACATAAAAAGTTATCAAATTAATTTATTTCGGATACCAATATCTCTGCAAAAAACCTTTTCATGACTTGGGAATGGCACTCCCGTGATCAAGATGCGTCGCTAGTCGAAAAATCGAACTTTTTGAGGGTTCTCATTTTGTATTATGCGATACATGAATGGAAAGGTGGCACTGTCTAGATAACGGGAGTGCCATTTCTAAGTCATGAAAAGGTTTTGTTGCAGAGATATTGGCATCTAAACACTTTAGGATTACATAAAAAGTCATCAAATTAATTTATTTCGGATACCAATATCTCTGCAAAAAACCTTTTCATGACTTGGGAATGGCACTCCCGTGATCTAGAAAGTGCCACCTTTCCATTCATGTATCGCATAATACAAAATGAGAACCCTCAAAAAGTTCGATTTTTCATCTAGCGACGCATTCGCCACAAGTGCGGAATTGTTAACTCACTTCTGGCAATTGTGTCGCTAGATGAAAAATCGAACTTTTTGAGGGTTCTCATTTTGTATTATGCGATACATGAATGGAAAGGTGGCACTTTCTAGATCACGGGAGTGCCATTCCCAAGTCATGAAAAGGTTTTTTTGCAGAGATATTGGTGTTCGAGTGTATTGCGGCTGCCCGCTTATACTCTTGCGACGTGTGAATCCGTCACTGAGTATACAGCGGGTATCCGTCATATCCTCGAACGAAAGTTGTGGAACACATCCCCACACCCAGTATTTTAATACTGGGTGTGGGAATGAAACGCAACCAACTTCGGCCCATTGTGCTTTTTGCAATGGTCATTCAATTCTTTACTTCACCAAAAGCCGATCGCAACATAAAACTTTTTTCTACTTGGCCCATCCGGCATTTTATCTTTAATTTTATTTGCTAAAGTATTCGTGCCTTTTAATTTCAAAGTTTTCCGAATAAAAATTGTAAATTTAACTTTAAAAGTTTGTTTCTTTGTGCTCTCTGGTGCACTAAGTGCGCCGTAATTATCATCCACATTTCAAGTGTGGCACCAAGAACTGTTGCAGTTCCCATTTCTTCACAGCCGTCAGTTTGGGAAGTGGTTGGTCTCTGCTGTGGCAGCATATCAGCAAGGTAAGCCGTTTTTGCACCACCTTTGGCCAATACGTGTGCCGAACATTTGGTCCAATCGAGCCGGATCTGCTCCACCACGAAAAAATTGGCTTTTTCTTGCTGCCCCAACGACGCCGTTATTTGTGGCCACACCACGCCACGTTGCCGTTACCCAGGCACGCCACGCTGCCGTTACTTGGGCACGCCACGCTCCCGTTATACTTTTGCCGTTTTATAACACTTCAACTCCGTTATTGGTGAAGTTTTTTGTTGCTGCCGCTGCCATCGTGTCACCATACATTTTGCGACACATTCCTGGTTTTTTCACCAGAAGTTGTGAAGAAGTTTTTGGCCACGCCGTTGCCGCCATAGTGTCGTCATACATTTTGAGACACATTCTTGGGATTTCACCAGAATTTGTGAGGAAGTTTTTTTGCCACGCCGTGCCGACATCGTGTCGCCATACACTTTGCGACATAGTCCTGGGTTTTTTCCTTACCAGAATTTGGGAGAAGTTTCCATTTCGCTGCTGTCACCGTCGATTCGCTACCTATCGGCGACAGACTCCTGGATTTTTGACCAGGGTCTCTTTTAAATTGGTGCCACGCTGCTGCTGTCCTCGTGTCGCTACTGTTTAGCGACAGATCCTCGGATTTCCACCGGAATTCTTGGCCAATTCTTGCCTCGCTGCTGCTGTCGTCGTGTCGCTACGCATTATTTGCGACAAGTTCCTGATTCGCCAAATATATTTGGCCACATCCTGCCAAGTTGATACTACCGTCGTGTCTCTACACAATTTGTGCGACAAGTTTCTGATTCTTCAAGATTGTTGGCCAGTTCTTGCCAAATTGATGCTGGCTTCGTGTCGCTACATAATTTTTGCGACAAGTTCCTGATTCTTCAAGATAGTTGGCCAGTTCTTGCCAAATTGATGCTGCCTTCGTGTCGCTACATAATTTTTGCGACAAGTTCCTGATTCTTCAAGATAGTTGGCCAGTTCTTGCCAAGTTGTTGCTGCTGTGTCGCACCTCAAATTCTTGCGACAGGTTGCTTTGTCCTGCCGACAATTGCAATCAATTTAGCGGAGCGCTAAATATAATAACGACAGTCAAGAACACAGGTTGTGTGTCGAAGTTTATCACCATTGCTATCGATTGGTGCAACAAGAAGGACGAACAACTAAAAGCTGCCAAACCACTTAAAGAAGACATCATTTTCAACATCAACAACAATCAACATATTAAACAAATTGTACAGAGTGAGTATATGGTTTTTTTATTGATTGAATGGCATTTGATTTTTATTATATTTTTTGAATTAAATACGAAAGTAAAGACACTCTCACCCATTATTCGCGATTCTTTTCTTTTTTTTTTCGGAAGTTTAAAAGCATTTATAGCTAAGTCACTTACGTTCGTCATCCCTTTGCGATAATCGTGCCAAGGATTCGTCTATGAACGAATTATTTTTTACATTTTTTTTGTTATCTGGATACTCGTGCTTCCAAAAACAGCGCAGCAATCACAGGTATCTCACCACGTCTTTTGTTTTAATTATCTTATCACTCGTAATCGGTTGTACTATTTTCAAACGCAGCAGTTGCTTACTTAAATTTAATATACTACTTATCTCCGGTTGCTAAAAATCGTTCTTTCACGCAGCATTGCATACATTTTTTCTATTCGCTCACATACTTATATCTATATATGATCCACTCAAGAGTAAGCAAATCATATTCGGTGCTTTGCTTGTGGCCTTCCAGTTCACTTCACAGGACGTGTTGGCATTAACTTTTGCAACTCTCTTTTTTTAGAAAAGTTCCCTTTGGAACTTAACATTAATTCATTAGTACATATTTGTGTTGAAAAAGTTTGGACTTATCAATTTTTTCTTATTTTTCAATTCTCACTCTTCTCGAATACAGTCTGAAAACGTTTAAAGTTTACGTTTTCACTATTTCACAAGTTCTTTTTAGAACTTCAAGTTCTCATTCTTTTGTTTTGAAAAAGTTTTTTCTCATCAACCTTTTTGCTCATTTGTTGGAAAACGTTTGAAGTTTAGCGTTTGTACTCTTTAAACATTTTTGACAAAAGTTCTTTTAAGAACTATACAGTTCTTATTCTTTTGCTTTAAAAAAAAAAAAAAAAAAGTTTTGCCACATCAACTTTTTCTCTCGTTTGTTGGAAAAACGTTTGAAGTTTAACGTTTTTTTTTTAATCTTAAAGCATTCTTTAACAAAAGTTCTTTTAAGAACTATATACAGTTCTTATTCTTTTGCTTTGAAAAAGTTTTGACTCTTAACAACTTTTTCACTCTTGTTGGAAAGCGTTTGAAGTTTAAAGTTTTTTTTACTCTTTAAACATTTTTGACAAAAGTTCTTGTAAGAACTATACAGTTCTTATTCTTTTGCTTTGAAAAAGTTTTTTTTTTTTTTTGACTCTTATCAACTTTTTCGATTTTATTGAAAAACATTTGAAGTTTGATGTTTTTTTTTTACTTAATACATTTTTAACCAAAGTTTTTTTTTTAACTATACATTTCTTATTCCTTCGTTTTGAAAAACTTTTGGCTCTTATCAACTTTTTCGCTCATTTTGTTGGAAAACATTTGAAGTTAACGTTCCTACTTTTTAGGCATTTTTTAACAAAAGTTCTTTTAAGAGCTATACAGCTCTTACCATTTTGGTTTCCTTTTTCTTAAATCAGGTTTCACTTATAGTCTGATTAGTTCATACTATTTTTGCCTTTTTGAAAAAGTTTTGACTTTTCTCAACCTTTTGAATCGTACATATACAATCCAACATTTTTTTTTAAGTCTTACGGTTGAAATCGTGACTTTTCGCAAAGGTTCCTTTTAGAACTTCTCTAATATTTAGCGCGTAAGCTGAATAAGTTTTTTCTTCTTGATTGAGTTTGTTAATATATTTTTAATTTTTTCAACATTCTGAAAAATCATCCAATATCACAAAGGGGACATCAAAATTAGTCACATGTTGAATTCGATCTAAGTGAGAAATAGTCTTTATATGATCAAACATTTCTCTCTATAAGTTGAGAAATATTCTATTGCATTCCCTTTTATTATTCACTTTCTCTAGAGTTTCCTAGAAATCTGTTTGTGCATCAAATCCTCACGTTTTCAAAACTATTTTTGAAAAACTTTTTTATTATTCTCAAGTGCATTTATCCTCATTGAAAAAAAAAAATATTTTTTCCAAACATTCCTAGATTCATTAGCAATCTATTGTGCATCGTATCCTCGTGTTTTCAAAACTATTTTTGAAAAACTTTTTTTTTATTATTCTCAAGTGCATTTATCCTCATTGAAAAAAAAAAAATTTTTCCAAACATTCCTAGATTCATTAGCAATCTATTGTGCATCGTATCCTCGTGTTTTCAAAACTATTTTTGAAAAACTTTTTTTTTATTATTCTCAAGTGCATTTATGCTCATTGGAACAAAATTATTTTTTCCAAACATTCCTAGATTCATTAGCAATCTCTTGTGCATCGTATTCTCGTGTTTTTCAAAACTATCTTTTTGAAAAAACTTTTTTTATTATTCTCCAGTGCATTTATCCTCACCAAAAAAAAAAAAAAAAAAAAAATTATTTTTTCCAAACATTCTTAGATTCTTTAGCAATCTGTTTGTGCATTGTATCCTCGTGCTTTCAAAACTATTTTTTTGAAAAAAAACAAAAATTGTACCCTCATTGGAAAAAGTTGTTTTTCTCTTTCCAAACATTCTGAGATTCTTTTACAATCTCCTTGTGGTCCTTTCATCTCTTTTTTCTGTATTTCGTGAATTACTCTTAGATTCTTACGAAAGAGTTGACTGATATCAACCTTCAGTCCTCCCCCGTTGATAAATATCACTCTCTCAGCACCACATTCGTGTGTGTTCGTCCTGAATTCTTGCTACTTTTTTTTCTCGACCAATCATGTCTATCTTGGATGAGCTCATTTTTGCCGCGGATTTGCTTGTAAAATTTCATGCATCCGTCAAAGAGGTTCCTGAGCAGAACCACACCAATATGACTCTTGAAGCAAGAAAAATAGAACTAAAAGATTTGTGGCTAAAGGTGAAAGATAATTACGCTGAATGTGCTCGTTTTCGACCTTCTGCAAAGCAAGCAGCGTTAGACATGGACGTTATCGAGTCTAAATACAGACACAGTAATGAGACCTACATTAGTTGTTTGGCTCTGTTTCTGGAGCTTCAAGAGAAACTAAAACCTGTTGTTTCCATAGATAGCAAGGATGCTTCTGCATTGAGCAATCTCCCTCAGAGTTCTGGGCCTTCTCATTCCATTAAATTACCACCCTGCGACACAGACATTTTTCACGGTGATTACCTTTCATGGCCGGCATTCCGTGACATGTTTGAAGCAGTCTACATCAAACATTCCAAGTTGTCGGAAGTGGAAAAACTTTTCCATCTTCGCTGTAAAACAAGAGGCGATGCGTCAAGGACTGTCAATCAGTTTCCATTGACCAACGCTAGTTTTGCTCTAGCTTGGGAAGCATTGCGCGCTGCGTATGAAAATACGCGCATCTTGGTCAACAACCAAGTAAAAAATATTTTTAATTTGCCTACGCCACAGGAAGAATCCGCCAAGTCCATTAGATCACTCCAATGTAAAATCAATGACTCCCTAGCAGCACTCAAAATTCACAATGTTAGCACTGAGAATTGGGATCCCATCCTTGTTTTTGCGTGTTCAAACAAACTGCCCAAAAATACGCTAGCCCTTTGGGAGCAATCATTGGACGAGCCCACAAAAGTACCAACATGGAAACAGTTGGACAAATTTCTAAGTGCTCGATTCCAAACACTTGAGTCCATTTCGGACACTACGCTTTCAAAACCATCTGCATCAGTCAGTCAACAGAATTCTCGAAAGAATATACCTCAAAAGCTCAGCAAAGTGAATACGTTTCTCGCAAAGGCGGGAGGAACGAAGTGTAAAATATGTGCAGCCAACCATTCTATATATGAATGCCCCAAATTCTCAGCGATGTCTATCTCCTCTCGTATCGAAGCAGTACGCCATCATAAGATGTGCAACAATTGCCTAGGCACCAGTCATCAGAAATCGGCTTGTTCTAGCAAGTACTCATGCTCTTATTGCAAGAAACGTCATCACACTCTTCTCCACCTTGCAACAAATCCTCCTTCAAGCCAAAATGGCAAAACTTTAAAATTACAGTCCACTCCTCAACAACAAAATTCACAAGATTCTCAAATTTCGGCTTCTGCTCAGCCATTCATTCCTAATGCATCCTTTCAAAATTACATGGTGACAACCAGCAAAAAGATACTGCTCGCAACTGCGTTGGTTAGTATTGTGGGAAGGGAAACAGTGCACGTCGTAAGGGCACTAATCGACCCTGGCTCCGAAATATCCTTTATTTCCTCAGCTGTACAAAATCGACTCAATTTACCCTGCGTTGAAAGAAACACAACAGTTTCCGGTATAAGTGGAAATCTCTCAGTTAAATCGAAGAAACTTTGCTCTTTTTCAATCACTTCGTTCATCAATCCTCATGTCACTTTATCTGCTCAAGCCATTGTGCTAAAATCACTCACAAATAATCTTCCAAGCTCTTCGTTCTCTATAGTTGAACCTAATGTTCTCGCAGGTCTCACATTGGCCGATCCTACATTTAATAAATCGTCTCAGGTGGACCTTCTCATAGGCGCCGATCTCTATCCCTCTATCATTCGTAACGGTGTAAAACATATATCAAATTCGCTTCTCGCACAAAATACCATGTTTGGATGGGTTTTGTCTGGACCAGTTCCAGAGTGTTTCCAGTCATTCAACACATATGTCACTTCCTCCGAAAGCGCTTCTAATTTAGATACTCAACTTCGTAAATTTTGGGAGTTAGAAGAATTGCCTTCTACTGCCATTAGATCGAAAGAAGATTGCTTTTGCGAAGAATTGTATAAGAGAACCACCTACAGACGGGCTGATGGCAGATTTGTTGTCCGCCTTCCTTTCAAACCACAAACTTCAAAAACTTATTTAGGCCACTCAAGATTCATCGCATTAAAACAGTTCTGTCGAACTGAAAAGACTTTAGCTTCTAAACCCGATCTGAGATCACAATATTCAAATGTCATTTCTGAGTATCTTTCCCTCAGTCATATGCGAAAGGTTTCCCCATCAGAGAACATTGAAAACGGCATAGTAAAGTCTTTTTATCTACCGCATCATGCGGTTATAAAACCTGAGAGTAGCTCAACCAAAGTACGCGTGGTTTTCAACGCTTCTAATGCCTCTTCAAATGGTGTCAGCTTAAATGATATATTATACCCCGGCCCAATTTTACAACAAGATTTATCTTCACTTATTATTCGCTGGCGTTTTTATAAGTTCGTTTTTAATGCTGACATAGCAAAAATGTACAGACAAATTATGATCGATCCTCGAGATACCCCTTTCCAGAGAATTCTCTTTCGCACATCTCCCCACGTAGAAATTGAAGATTTTGAACTTTTGACTGTCACCTTTGGTGTCAATTGTGCTCCTTATTTGGCCATTCGAACTCTTCTCGAATTGGCTAAAATTGGCAAAACTGAATTCCCACTTGCTTCCAAGATTCTTCAGTCAGAATTTTACGTCGACGATGTCTTGTCAGGCGCTCATAGCATTCATTCCGCACAAAGAGCTCAATCTGAGCTTATTAAACTTCTTGATTCAGCGGGGTTTCCACTGCGGAAGTGGACTTCGAACACTCCTGCCTTACTTGATCATTTGCCACGAGACCATATTTTGAACGACAATTTTTTGAAGCTTGACACTGACAGCAATACGAAGACTTTAGGGATACGGTGGAATGCCAAGGGAGATAATTTTTATTTCGCAACAAAACCAATTGTCTTATCTGAAAGTCCCACAAAACGGGAAGTTTTTTCCGAAATAGCTCGAATATTTGATCCCGCGGGTTGGCTAGCCCCCGTTGTGATCATTGCAAAAATGTTAATGCAAAGAGTTTGGGCGGAACAAACTGCTTGGGACGATCCACTTAAATCAGAAACCTTTCAAACATGGACAAAATTTGCGCAATCGTTAACCGATATCCAACAGATCCAAATACCCCGATGGGTAGAATATTCTCCGTCGTCAGAAGTCCAATTTCATGGCTTCTGCGACTCTTCCGAAAAGGCTTATGCCGCTGCGTTATATATACGCATCCGTCAATCTAACGGAATCATCTTATCTCATTTGCTGTGTGCAAAATCAAAAGTTGCTCCCATCAAATCTGTATCAGTACCACGCCTTGAGTTGTGTGGCGCACTTTTACTCTCCAAATTAGTCAAATCATATATTTCAAATTTTCCAGTTCAGTCATATAGCACTTTTTTGTGGACAGACTCGTCCATCGTTTTAGCATGGCTTAAAAAACCTCCATGTGCATGGAAAACATTTGTAGCAAACCGCACAAGCGAAATTTTGGATAATGTAGGGAACGTCCCATGAAGGCATGTCAAGTCAGCTGATAATCCAGCGGATTTAGCCACTCGGGGCTTAATGCCGTCAGAGTTGAGGCTTAATACGTTTTGGTGGAAAGGCCCCTCATGGCTTTGTCAGCCAGTTTCTCAATGGCCTGAAACGCCTCCAGTCGCCCCATGTGTTGAAGAACTCGAACAACGAACAATTCTTTCCTTGGTAGTTCAACAGAACTCAGAGGATATCCTCGAGCGTTTTTCAACCTTGCCCCGCGCTATGCGTGTAATTTGCTATATATTTCGTTTTTTCCTCAAATTATCTAAGAGAGAAACCCATCAATATAACTCCCACAATATTTTACACCACGAAATGGAATTCGTAAGAAATCGTCTAATACTCCTAGCTCAGATCTCCTTTTATCCTAAAGAACATTCGCTTCTGATGGAAGGTAAACCCATTCACCTCAAGAGTTCTATTATTTCGTTCAACCCATTTTTAGATTCACATAATCTGCTCCGAGTAAACGGTCGACTCTCTCAGTCCGACCTTTCTTACAATGAACGACATCCTATCATCTTGCCTCATAATGCACGACTCACCTATCTTCTCACTCAATTCATTCATAAAATCTCCATGCACGGCGCTAATTCTCTGATGCTTCGTCTTATTAGACAAAGTTTTTGGACACCAAAATTAAAAAATCTCATTAAATCCTGCATACGACAGTGTAAAACTTGTGTTATTTACAAAAAGGAGCTAAGCAAACAAATAATGGCTGCCTTACCCCCCGAAAGATGCACTTTTTCTCCCCCTTTTACTATTACAGGGATCGACTTTGCAGGTCCATTCGTTATTAAGAGTTTCAATGCCCGAAATTGTCGCATGACCAAAGGGTATGCTTGTGTATTTGTATGCTTTTCTACAAAAGCCATCCACCTCGAGGCTACAAGTGATCTATCCTCCGAAGCCTTTCTAGCGGCCTTCGCAAGATTCACGGCAAGACGAGGATTACCAAAGGAAGTGTACTCTGATAATGGTACAAATTTTGTAGGGGCTGATGCCATTTTACGTAAGGACTTCAAGAAATTTCTAGCTTCTATCCCTCAGGAGATTAGTGCCACTTATGGCGTTCAGGGTCTAAAATGGAATTTTATTCCTCCGGGTGCACCTCATATGGGCGGCCTATGGGAGGCCGGTGTTAAAAGTTGCAAAAGTCATTTGAGGAAACTGGGGGCCACTTCAAAGTTCACCTTTGAAGAATTTTCTACAGTCTTAGCTCGCATAGAAGCATGCTTAAACTCACGTCCGATTTCATCTATGTCCAATAATCCCTCTGATTTATTGGCATTAACGCCCGGGCATTTTTTACGCGGAAGGCCTCTTTTAGCATTTCCCGAACCTGATTTAGCCGATGCCAATTTGTCTCTTATCAATCGATGGGAAAAGATTAGGTGCCTACAACAGCAATTCTGCCGTCGCTGGAAAGACGAGTATCTAAAGGAACTTCATCAGAGACATAAATGGCAATCGCCTCAAGAGGATGTCAAAATAAATGACTTAGTCGTTATAAAGAACGAAAATTTACCATCGACAGAATGGCGTTTAGGGCGTGTTGTAAATGTACACCCCGGCGCCGACGGAAGAGTGAGAGTGGCAACACTGAAAACCCAAAATGGGGAAATTAGTCGACCCATTGTTAAATTGTGTCTTTTACCTTTAAAATAATGCAAAATTTTATTTATGTATTTATGCCATCAATTAGTTAAGAACTATATACTTCTCTTTTTTTCTTAATCTCAAAATTCATTTTTTTCATAATAATGTTTTAAAAATAATTAATATTTAGCTTTGGCGCATCTCGCCAAGAGGGGGCAGAATGTTCGAGTGTATTGCGGCTGCCCGCTTATACTCTTGCGACGTGTGAATCCGTCACTGAGTATACAGCGGGTATCCGTCATATCCTCGAACGAAAGTTGTGGAACACATCCCCACACCCAGTATTTTAATACTGGGTGTGGGAATGAAACGCAACCAACTTCGGCCCATTGTGCTTTTTGCAATGGTCATTCAATTCTTTACTTCACCAAAAGCCGATCGCAACATAAAACTTTTTTCTACTTGGCCCATCCGGCATTTTATCTTTAATTTTATTTGCTAAAGTATTCGTGCCTTTTAATTTCAAAGTTTTCCGAATAAAAATTGTAAATTTAACTTTAAAAGTTTGTTTCTTTGTGCTCTCTGGTGCACTAAGTGCGCCGTAATTATCATCCACATTTCAAGTGTGGCACCAAGAACTGTTGCAGTTCCCATTTCTTCACAGCCGTCAGTTTGGGAAGTGGTTGGTCTCTGCTGTGGCAGCATATCAGCAAGGTAAGCCGTTTTTGCACCACCTTTGGCCAATACGTGTGCCGAACAATTGGTATCCGAAATAAATTAATTTGATGACTTTTTATGCAATCCTAAAGTGTTTAGATGCCAATATCTCTGCAACAAAACCTTTTCATGACTTGGGAATGGCACTCCCGTGATCTAGACAGTGCCACCTTTCCATTCATGTATCGCATAATACAAAATGAGAACCCTCAAAAAGTTCGATTTTTCATCTAGCGACACAATTGCCAGAAGTGAGTTAACAATTCCGCACTTGTGGCAAATGCGTCGCTAGTCGAAAAATCGAACTTTTTGAGGGTTCTCATTTTGTATAATGCGATACATGAATGGAAAGGTGGCACTGTCTAGATCACGGGAGTGCCATTCCTAAGTCATGAAAAGGTTTTGTTGCAGAGATATTGGCATCTAAACACTTTAGGATTGCATAAAAAGTCATCAAATTAATTTATTTCGGATACCAATATCTCTGCAAAAAAACCTTTTCATGACTTGGGAATGGCACTCCCGTGATCTAGAAAGTGCCACCATTGAATAAGTACAAATAGAAGTAGACACCGGGAAAATCAGCCACTAAGGTTTGCATATAGGGCTGCTATCGCATGGTAGGTTAATGTATTCAATTAAAAAAACTTCCTTAATCATAAAAGGGTTATGAATTCGAATGGGAATTTTTTTTTAATTACTATGGAAACGAAAGTGGTTGTGTTTAGTCTGAAATTTCGAATTTGTATAGAATTATATTATAAATATGTGTGTACACATTTGTGTATGTGATGAAAATTAATTTCGTTACAATTTTATTTCCTAACTTAATATCAAAACACTTTATTGATATTTACTAGGGCAATCAAAAATATGCTTGAGTATTTTTCCTAGCAATACTTAAAAAAAAAGACTGTGAGAAATACGTTTAATGAAAAATACTGTTTTTCAAGCGCGTATTTCTTCGAAAATGTATGGCATGGTATATTTTTGGTTGCCCCATTCATTACAATCTGCATTGTTTATAGGTAGGTATACCGTACACCTAATTTTACTCAGCTCCGCTCTTCTGATATTTGAAGTGAAAGTAGCAGGAAATATAACAACATAATATTTGTACTTACATTTTGGAAGGTAACAAAATTATTTTAAGGTCAAGGATAGTGGGTAGGATGAGGGTGTTGTATACCTAGATCCACATAATTTCGAAACAGTTCGAAGGCTGAAGACAAATAAAAAAACTGCATACGGGAGAACCAAAACATAGTGAAACACCTTCCAACACTTCCTTGGTGCTTATCTGCAGGAATGGAGGTGACTTGCAATTTAATCCCGAAAATAACTTTCATTATGACACCGCCACCGTGGCGTGATGGTAAGTGCAATGGACTGATATGCCGGAGGTCTAGGTTCGATCCCCAGCCTCGCCACCTAAAATTAAAAAAAAAAAATAATAAAAAACAACGGCTACGTCCTCCTGCGAGGAATTGACAAAACCTCCAAGAGTATCTCTTGTCATAGACAAGTGCCGCTTACATTAGCCGTTCGGATTCGGCAATAAACTGTAGGTCCCCTCCATTCCTGCAGCACGCACACAGGAATGGTTGAGAGTTGTAAGCCACTAGGTCCTAGTTCTTCATGAGCTGCTGTGCTATCAAATTCATTTATTTCTATCATTAATAAATACTGCCGTGTTAACTGAAAAAACGTATCTGACATTTTTCGATTTAAAAAAAAAATAATTAAGGGATTGTCTTCAATCTGATTTTATTCAAAATTGTTTCTTATTAAGTTATATTTTTGTGTTTAATATTCAATGCTCCCATCGATTTTTAGTCGAACACTAAAAACTAGATGTCAAAACGAATTTGAGAAAATTGAAAATAACAAAAGTAACTTTTCCTTATATTCGTCTTCCATCCGTTATTTTGTTGCTCCAAGGAAAAGGATCCTATTTTTACTAATCAAGTAATAAAGTAGATTTCGTTATTTTCAACTTTATCAAAAACCAAGATAAATTTAGGCATTCGGTTGCAAGTGTTTTATTAGAAATTGATGGCATTCTTATACTAAAAACTGGACCCCCCTCACAAACGTTTTTTTTTTCATTTCTCGACTCAACCTACACGCTCTAGCTCTATGTCACACCTTAGATGAATCACCTGTCAATAAAATTTTGTACATTAAAAAAAATTGGTACATGATTTTTAATTATTTATTAATGTTGGATTAAAAATTAAATTTCGTTAAAAAATCGTCATTCAAAAAAAATTTACATTTTTTTTAAATCCAAAATTTGTTTTCTTTGTAATTTAAATCGGTTATACAGATAAAGAGATAATCCAAAATAAAACAAATGGTTGTATGTGAAGTATTGTTAATGATTTTCTGCGTAACGGGTTTTTAACATTTATATGGAAGGCAACGTTAATTTTAAATACCTAAAAAATGGTTGTTAAAAATATTTTAGATAATGTTTAAAAACCGCTCGTTAAAATCAAGCGAGTCGTTTTCGAAATATTTAGATTTTTTAAAAATCCAAAACAAAAAAAAATTGGAAATTTTTGTGTACAATACTATTTGAATTTTTCATAAAAAAAATTATCAAAATCAGGTACTAATTGCTTTTCGAGAAAAACTAAAGTAAAAAATAATAGTTCTATAATGGGAGGTACCATAGCAAGCTGAGAAAAAATTTTTAAAACTGGTTGTATTCAATATCATAGCACTTGTACCTATTAACTTACTGGTTATTTTTACCTTCCTAAATTTGTTGTCACCTCTTTGAGACTTTTGAAGTTTTTCTCTAAAAAATTGAGAAATTTCAAAATTACGACATTTAAAATTTCAGAAATTTTGAGTATGTTTTTGGAAACAATATAGTACCATCGTACTTGGTATTAATGTGTCCTTGCACTGATACTGTTTTTAATGAATATACTTATGCACGGATAATTGAAGAAAATTAAAAACCGTCAAAAACAAATGGAAAAAATTTAGATTATTCAAAAATTCATTTAGCCAAAAATTGAGGTTAGATCGAAAATTTGGCAAATAGGGGTCAGTATATTTTTTATTCTGCTTTTAAAAAATATAAAATTTATTTCCAGAAAACATAACCCTGATTTATGGTAATTTTTTTCCCCAACGTCTATTTTTCACATTTTTGCTTTCAAACAACCATCTTTCGAGTTGTAGATTTTTCACAGTTGTTGTATATATATCCATAAATTTTGTATATTAAAAATCAATTACAAAAACAACCATCTCTCTATCATTTTTCGTTTAGAAAATAGATTCTAGATATTTATCATTGTTTATCCTTATTTACCCTATTGAAATTGCGTTTTTTAAAAGATCATCTATTTATAATTTTTTTAATTAAATTTCCATTTACATGGTATTTTGTTTATGTCCGTAAGACATACCATCTGAGACACTACCTACAAGACTGTATAAGTGTTTACTTCTTATCTGGTACCTCCATGAGGGTAGGTCCTTCTGTCGTTCTATGGCGGGATCTATGACTATATAACGGAAGTAGGTACTGCCGTGGGCAAAAATGTACATATATGTATATGTAATTTGAATAGTTAAGTGCGCTAATGCATGGGCAGTCGGCTCATCTCCCCAGATAAAACAAAAGAGCTATTTCACATAATAAAATTGATAAATGTACGAAAAAAAATCGAGGACTCCAAAGAATTTTGTGCTTCAATGTTCAGTCTAAAAAGATATTTAATTAATTCTTAAGTCCTAGTATGTTACTAAATAAAGTGTTACACTAAGCGACTATCCATCCCGGGACTATACGGGACAGTATAAAGCCTGTATAAACCCGGGACGTAGAACCTTTCTGGGTTTATAAATATGTATGTAAGTATACGCAGAGTTGATTTTCAATAGATTTTACCTTTATAAATTAAGATTTTTAAATTTGAAAATAAAAAAATAACTTTCTCCTCTGTTACAAAAAATTTAAAAAAATAATTCTTATTTGACGAAGTAATCAGAATCAAGAAAATAATTGAAGTAGTGTGAATAGCAAATAAAATAATCAAAATATCCTCATCCTTCTATAGTTTTATTCTGTATTTCAATATGGGAAATATAATCTTCAGCGTAGCTTGTAAAAATCATGGTCATATTAAACAAAAATAAAAAAAAGCAACCAATACCTCTAAATGACAATACATACATACAAACATTATTCACGTGCCTTTGTAAACTAATTTCAAAAATTAACAGAATATTGAAAATCGTCGTTATGGATACCGATACAAAAGGAACAATTTAATAAATAAAAATACCTTTTGAATCGGTTTGTGTACAGAAAAATTCTACATCATCAATTTGTTTCTACAAAACGCCACAGGAAGAGCATATAGAGCTTTGAGTAACTGGGTGTCACTTCTATTTGTATTTATTCAATGCTCAGAACCCCATTTTGTACTAAAGCTTTGAGATCAGCTCCCCTAAATTAAATTTATTGAAATGACCACAGCATTTTAACTAGCCCACATAAATATTCTATTCTTCATTCGGCGTTTTTATTACTTGTTTGCCATACGCAATTTATATATATCCTTAATGGGAATAAGTTATCAAGGGTTCACGAAATAATGGATCTGGGAATAGTGTTTGATACTAAACTTTCGTTTGATCTTCATATTAACATTGTATATAAAATGTATAGTACTATCACGTTGACAAATAATTAGGGCGGCACCTAGTGAGAAGCGCGACATTTTCTCTTTTTTTTTTCTATTGAATACTTTTGCAGGGTTCGTATCTTGAATAGAAGAACGAGAACACTGTATACTAAATGTGTTAGAGTTCGAGGGAGAAAAAAAAAGAACGATTTTGTATAGAATATAATAACAAGAAGGAAAGTGTAAAATAAATTTTGTATAGAATATAATAACATGAAGGAAATGGAAATAAAAGAAGAAGCAAAACATTGCGAACGAATTTATTGAGGGTTCAAGGGGGAAAGATTTTTTTGCCATTCTATTAATATGAGCAGTGTGCTGATTTTTTTTTTTCTTCAGGATTAAGTTCTGCCTGTGTGGTAGAAAATGTATGAGAGAATATAAATAAGCCTTATTTTTGTAAGTAGCTATTGGTATACAGTTTTATATTCTCTCATACATTTGTTATTTTTTTTTTATATATTTTTCCTATTTGTATCGGTATCCATAACGACGATTGCCAAAATTCTTTTTAGTTTTGAAATTTGTTTACAAGGCATGGGAAAAATTTATGTATGTATGTATATCTTTATTCACAGGTATTGTTTTTGTTTTTTTTTTGTGTTTATAATGAAATGACGATTATTTTTTGAAGCTATGCTGAAGATTATATTTCGCATATTGAAATACAGAACAAAAACAAAACTATGGGATGAGGATATTTTTGTTGATTTCAGAGACTTGAATAATTATTTTCTTGATTCTGATTATCGTCAAATAAAGATTAATTTTTTTTTTATTTTTTGTTAAACTTCACAGAAGGTTATTTTTTGAACTATGCGTACCTATGTACATTTATACATAGATATGTATACACCCTTAAAGGTTGTACGTCCAGCGTTTCTTTAAAAAAAAAAAACCGGCACAGGCTATAGAAATACGGGACAGTCCCGGAAAACCCGAGACGGATGGTCAACATAGTATATCACAATATTTAGTAACATATACTTGGACTTACATTTAATTGTTCTTTTTTATGCGATACTCCGATTGTAGTGTTAGGCTCTTTGAATCTCTGCCAGACCAATGGAATTATGTTTGGACAGATAATAATTATATATGAAAAAATTTGAAGCGGTTAAAAAAAAACTTTATTTTTTGTTGCATTTTAAAAGTGCATTATAGGGTTGTTAGAGCCGCGGTATTGCTACCATGTTGATGGAATTTAGTTTGGATAATTACCAAGTACTAGTGAACAAATTGGAGCGGTATAAAACCCTTTGTAGCATACAGGGGGGTGTGAAATTTCGTTTTTGTTTACTGGACCTATAATGAAGTCCTTCACAATCGATCGATTTGCAGCTAAATGGCACGCTTGCAGTACTCTGGCATCAGCTCGTCGGGGGTGGGATCTTGCTGCATTTAGGTAACCCTGTGCTATGAAAATTATCGTGCCAAATAGAAAAAAATACAAAAAAATTTAAGGTAATACACCTTATTCATACCATAGGTGGAACCAAAAAACAATAAAGTAGGGGGGTAAGAGAAAACAAATATGGAAAATAAAAGAAGAATAGTTTGATGCAAAACAAAATTACAGAGAAAAAGATTAGAGTAGTAATGAACCATTAGCAATGTTATCAATTTTGGGTCATGAGATCGAAGTTATTAAGATCTCTGGATGAACCCTCCCGTGGTAAACAACTAATTTGTCGTTTTCTCCATGGCTACCCCTTCCATCACTAACGTTGGAGCAGCCCCGAATCTGGTTTTACTCCTCTCGCCAACCACTACAAAATCATCTCAACGATTGTTTAGGTTTTTAGTTCCCTTTGGAATTCATTTTATTTATTGCATGCTAATTAACTAAACATAAGTTTTGAAATTCATTTTATCATAGATCTTACATTGATATTAATATGGATGTTTGTATGAAATTCAATTTAGTTTTAAAGGACAAAGTATGTATTTTATGAGTTTGCATGTAAAATATTATGTATGTTTGAATGTGTAATGATGTAAATGGTATAAATGTATTTTTTTTTTTTTTTTTTTTTTTTTTTTTTTTTTTTTTACGTAATTAATTGAATTCTTATATTTATTTTTTTCGGCCGTCGAACGAAACCACAAATATATGTTTATAACTTAAGTTAGGTACTCACGGTTTTTTTTTCTTATTCTTCTTTTACCCTTTCTTGGGGCTCCGGTGCGATGAAGTTCGTGCACGAAATTCTGCTTCTCGGTTTCCTTTTCGGTTTGTATTTTTTTTTGTTCGCTTGTTGTAGGATTTAAGTTAAATTAAGGTTAATTATATTAAATTATATATGTATGTTTTTTTTCTAAGGCCACCGTTAACTTATTACAAAACTATTATTATTATTTTTTTTTCCATTTTTTTTTTCTTGTACTTGTATATGTAATTTAAAATTTTTATTGATTACTTGAATCACTACACACCCTTCGTCTTAAGAAATTTATAAAAAAAAACTATTCTTTGTGATTCATTTCAACTTATGATAAAACTTATTCTTACTACAATTATATATATTTTTTCCTTTTTTTGTTTTTTTTTTTTATAGGCCTCTTTTTTTTGGTTTTTAGGTAATTAATTATTGATTTAAGAAATTATTGATTATTTTATGTAATTATTGATTATTTAATGTAATTATTGATTATTTAATGTGCTTGTCGATTATTTACTGAGATTAGCACGTGCACTTTGATCTTCAAGAATTTTGCAGAAGCCCCAGGTCGTATATGTAGGCATTTGTTTTTTTCTCTTCTGGATCCTGCCTTAAGCCCTGAAGGTTAAACTACCTTATTGTTCTGGGGGTTACGGACACTTGTCGCTGTGGATGCCTCTGGGAATCTATTTTTGATCGGAGATCTAATTGATACCCAGAATTTTCGGTCATCCACTATGATGCGACAGCTTAAGATGAATAAATAATTACATTAATCATAAGAATTTTCCTTTTTTTTTTTTTTGTTTTTTAGCTGGGATTGAAATTACCTTTTCTTTGGGATTTCTACCACGTGCACGTGTAATTCGATTATTGATGCTATTAATCGACTTGACTAATTTCTTGTAGGCTCGTTATACTTTAGTAATAGGCAATATATTATTGATTTGATGTGATCTTCTTAGAAAATGTGCAGCTAGCTATCAAGACGATCGAAATAAGAAAGAACGAGAATGAGAAAATGGGGTAGCTCGAACTTCCTACTACTTTTCGAAGCTTGAAATTCTTCGAAGTTCGACTGAACTGATTTTATTAAATCTTGCTGAACGAACGGAGTGTACACACTTCCTTTTTCCGAACTATTACGTCGGTTAAATTTAAAGGTGTATTTTCAGGTGTGTGAAAAACATTGGAATGATTTGGGTCTATTTTAATTTCTTATTGGGCACGCTACACCTTTTTGTAATGTAATGTCATGTAATGTAGTTTTTAAATCCTTATAAGAAAAGCCCTTATTTATTTTCAAAGCTGGATAGCAGATAGAGCCATAAAATGGAGAGAACACAAAAGAAAAAAAATTAAATGAAAAAATATAAAATAGATCTAGGCACTTAGCCTGAGCCAAATAAGATTTCTTAAGACAATAGCTAAAAATATCCTTTAGTTTTTTCACTAATTATTATAATTTGTTTAAAAAAATAAAATGGAATGTAAGCTTGCCCCCCTAATCGAAATCCTGCGTACGCCCTTGCCTGCAGGCACGCACATAAGAATGGTTCAGAGTTGAAAGTCACTTGGCCCTAGTTCTTCATGAGCTGTTGTGCCACCAAATTCATTTTTTTATTTTTTTTTTATAAAAAATATTATTGTTGTTTTTGCACTACCATGTGCATAATGGTAGTGTTAGGCCAGCGGTAACACTGCCAGACCAATGGAATTATGTTTGGATTTTTATTTGCTAACTTTATTACATTTTGAAGGTGCGTTTAGTGGTCTTAGCACCAATTTGATTGCATGTTAGCACTGGTACAAAAGCCATGCTCATAATATTTGGAGCGGTATAAGACACCTTGAGCAAATCGTTCAGCAGCTCTCGGTCTCTCTGTAAACCAAAAGCTCTTCTAATAAGGTACCTACTTTTAATAATGGCAGTGTTAACTTTTTTTCTACCTCCTAACTAATATAAAGTCAATTTTATTTATTTGAAAATTTCCTGAAATATTTTTTTTTTGCATTGTTTTTGGTCCTTAACAAAACAGGAAAAATAATTGGTAGAAAGGTAGGTACATACCTAACAAAACGATTATAAAAGTTTTACCTAAAATAAATTCAAAAGAAACAAAAAACTAACAACCATGTACCTAGCTATGTAGCTACACCTGCAGCAGGATGACGTCACAGTTGATGAGCATACCTTGTATCGGTTTATTGCGACAATGGGTATAGAAACATTGCAACATTGCTACACACTTCCCGAATTGAAATATTTACTAGCGGAAACGTTTGCTTTGATAATTTATTTTACGCCAAAATTAAAAAAAAACACAAAAAACAAAATACCCAAATGTAGGTCATAATATACCTAGCTATAAAAGCAAGCAAAAAATCTATTCGTAAATTCATGTAAATCAAACCGAAACCAACACAACCAAACAAGCTCACATCTACATACATACAAACAAGTTTTTCTATTTTCTTGCTCACAATTCTTGTCGTTGCCTTGACGAAAAATGATATTACTGTTGTCAGTATCAATAATAAACAACTCACTCGCTCTAATAGCTGTGTCTTCAACCTTTGCATTGAAAATTTGTGGCTACTACAGCGCCTCCTAACGAAAAGGGCGAACGTAAAAAAAAACGACTCCATGATAGTACTATAGGTTTTATATACAATGATATTAATCATGTTGTGTCAAAAGCTAACTCTCTTTTAGGATTTGTTAAAAGAAATTCTGTGGATTTCAAAGATCCATACACAGTCAAGTCTCTTTTCTGTGCATTGGTGCGACCTACTCTTGAGTATTGTTGCATTGTATGGTACCCGAACACTGTAAAAAATATTAACAGGATTGAAAGGGTTCAAAAAAGTTTTTTGAGATTTGCTTTGAGAAATTTTTCATTAACAGGAAATGCGATATTAAGTTATAATAATAAATGCTTATTATTGGGTATTGAGACTATTGAAAGGCGAAGAAAAGTCTATAGTGTTATGTTTATCCGTGATATCTTGTGCTTTTCTATAAAATGTGATTATTTACTTTCTGAAATTAAATTGTATGCCCCCTCAAGATTCTTAAGGTCAAGACAGTTACTGTACGCAGTTTATCACACAACTTTATATGGGACGCGTGAGCCTATCTCACGATGCATACGTTTATTTAATGTTGTTTATGAAGATGTTGATATTTCTATGTCTAGAGAAAAATTCAAAGATTCTCTTATGTTAAGTAAAAAGTTTTGAAATTTTCAATTTTGTTTATCTTATATTATTAAAATTATATTTATTTATCATTTTATCTTTAAGTTTACATGCAAAATCTGTTGATTTACTAGATCGTAGATTGAATAAATACTAAATACTAAAACAACAATGTGTTGAAAAGATAAGTTTAAAAAGAATATATTCGTTTCTTTTGACACATTTGCCTTTTAATAAAAACCTAAAATAAATAAATAAGTAAATCCAAGTCTCATAGCTTCAGTTTTGCCACTGTCCCTCTTACTCCGTTTAGGTAATATAGGTATTTTAATTATTTCAGCGTAAAATAATGATCTAAAATATTTCAAAAGGCAACACTGTTTTATATCTTAATCTGATGCAAAACTTATTAGAGCTGGGAAGAAAAGGTCTAATAGAGGGCCTTGCATTCATAATTCCAATATAACACAGTTTCACATTGCTCTGAGGGATGATTAAGGGATAATAACTAATAAAGAAGCTATTTGTATTTCTGAAACATGAGTAAGTTAATAAGTTACTTTAATTTTTTCATTAAAAAAAAAAACATCACACTTTAAATAAAATAGCCTTTTGGCCTATCTTTTTCCTTCATTGAATTAAATTGTTTCCTCACTGCCAGAGTGACTTAATTTATTTCTAGATAGGGTAAGATACCCAGTAACCGACACCCTTAAGCGAAATTTTTAGTTTTAAAATTCATAACTTTCCCTGCACTGCATCGATCTTATTGATTTTAAAATGATATTCAACTCTTAACAATTTTCTTTAAGAATATTAAGGCAATAAATATGTGAGAAATTCCAAAAATAAATAAAACATGAAATGGTAATACCTTACCAATTGTTTAGTTAATTACTATGTTTTATACTTTTGCAACTTTAAAGATTTAACAATCTATTGTAAAAGATTTGAAGTACAATAAATGAAATGAAAATGAAAACAACACTGTTTTTTCAGTTGTGGACACCCCTAAAATATTAGTGATGGACACCCCTTTTCCTAATACGTTACTAGTTTCAAACTACCAAATTTTCGAAAAATTAAATAAACTTAGAACATCCTCAATTCAGTAGATATTTTTATTATTATTATTTGTATTGTATTATTTATACTAGAATGTTTGCTGAGCAAATCTGATGGGCGGGTTCAAATACCGCATGATGTGTAGAAAGTTTTTCAAATAAAATTGGATTAAAGCTCAGCACCACTATAAAGGAGACTGATGATAGGGCTTGGCACCCCTTGAAATAGCTATATCTCTAGCCAAACAAAAATAAAACGAATTAAAATACCCAAAATTAATTCGTAAGCAATTGGTGGTAGCACCTTTAAGTTGTTGTTGTTGTTCAAAATTCAATGAAATTGACGGAATAAAGAATGGTCAAGTCTAATAAACTGACATTCTAGTATAAATAATACAATACAAATAATAATAACTTAATAGTCTGGTTTGTTACCGATCTTCCAACCTCTCCCCCTTTGATACGTACTACGAATTGTAGTCTATCAAATAAGGTTCGGAGAAAAATGGGGGCGGAACAAGACAGCATACTTAAAGGGGCTTATAAAAATGCTGATGCTCCAAATGCATTTGATAAACAAACAGCACATCTAGACCTGTGACGTCAGTGGTCAACGGTGGCATAGTACGTAGGGTACACAGCTTCGAAGACTGAGCAAATCTGATGCGCGGGTTCAAATACCGCATGATGTGTAGAAAGTTTTTCAAATAAAATTGGATTAAAGCTCAGCACCACTATAAAGGAGACTGATGATAGGGCTTGGCACCCCTTGAAATAGCTATATCTCTAGCCAAACAAAAATAAAACGAATCAAAATACCCAAAATTAATTCGTAAGCAATTGGTGGTAGCACCTTTAAGTTGTTGTTCAAAATTCAAAGATATTTTTATTATTTTAATTTTTATTAAATAAATAAAACAAATAAATATAATATACCTACACATATGTACAAACAAAACAAAAATAAAGATTAAGAAATTAATTTATTTATAATTATAAGATTACTAACTAAAACTTGGTAAGTTTACTGGTCAAGTTTTCAAAACCTGTGAGTATGAAGATGGAAAACTTGCCAAGTAAACTTACAAAATTTTAGTTAGTAATCATTAAATAAGGAATTTCTTTCATAATTTGGAGTTGTCTCGATATTACTCTGCTTAAAATATTTGATATAAAACTTTCATAAACTTAGAACTTGGCGTACTTTTAGATCTCATTAGTTTTCACGGCTGACTTATTACATACCAGTTTTCTTGTATACATGGGCAACTTGGCTCTTTGTTAACATTTATATTTTTAGTGTGATCATGCTTGCCGGATTCTTCTTCTTTGTACTGATTTTGATTTGACATTTTGAAATAAAAGCCTGATTAAAAAATAACGCAAAAAGAAGGAAAATTATGATGATGTCTACAAATAAAATCCCAAAAATGTCCAACCGCACAAGTAATGGACACCTGTGTCGGTATCTGAATTTATTGAACAATTTGTTTTAGTTATGGACACCCCACGTTAAATTAAATTATTTTATTATTTTAATAATAACAAATTTATAAAATGATCCACTAATTAATACTCTTTAACAATATTCAATTTTCATTTATGTACAAAACATAGATATATTGTTAAAAAATGATTTATACGGACGTGTTTCTTAAGGAAATATACAAATTTTATGTATTATACAGATGTTCTCTTCTCTTATCACACCGCAACGAATTTATACAAAATATCAAGTGAAGTCTTTTCTTACGACATTTACATGCCTGATCACGTTAAAAATGGCTTCCAAAGCATCCAGCCACAGGAAACCTTAGGAAAACGAAAAAAACAGTGACAGGTGACCATAACTGAGATAATGTCGGTCACTGGGTAGTTTACCCTACATTTTACATAAAGGAAATCATCCATATCTTACCTGAATTAAAAATCACTTTTTTTTGTGTTTTTAGAAGAGCTGTATCTCTGTGAAAAGTAGTCGTATTGAGATGAAACAGAAAGCATTTTGAAGCTTTATATTTTTTGTATTGAGAAATTTTAGAAAATGATTCTTTTAACGTACCGTTGCGTTGTTGCGCAATCATAGGAACCAGCACGAGGCAAAAATTTTTTTTTTTTTTTTTTGTGTTGAACATTGTCATTTTCTTTGAAATTTTTTTTTTTGAAATAATTTAATGTTTTTTTTCGATAACTTTTTCATTCAATTTTAAGGTCGTCTTTTTTCGTCGCTCGAAAATGTTTTTGCAGAAGAATATCTGACTTACCCCGTGGCGTAATGGTTAGTGCGTTGGACTGTCATGTCAGAGGTCTGGGGTTCAATACCAGCCGCTTCCACCTTAAGTTTTTTTCGGAGCTACTACCTCTTGCGAGGAAGTGACAAATCCTCCAAGAGTATCTCTTGTCATCGAAAAGTGCCGCTGACCTTAGCCGTTCGGACTCGGCAATAAACCATAGGCCCCCACCATTCCTGCAGACACGCACACAGGAATGGTTGAGAGTTGAAGGTCACAAGGCCCTGGTTCTTCATGAGCCGTTTGTGCCACCAAATTTATTGTTTATTTTTTATCTGACTTTGAATGAAAAAACAGACTTTTGTTTTTGACTACCAATATCTTCGCATGGAATGACGACACGAAAAATTTAAGGGTTTAAAGTTTTAAAAACTGGAATTAATTTTCTACAAGATTTTTTTAAAACTTTATAATGATTATTTTTTTTGGCTCCTTACCGTTACAATCAAAAATGGTCAAAAAACAACTTGTTATGAATTACAATCAACATTATTGAATATTAAATTTGATTATTATATTTTGTATAACAGTTTGTGATGCTTTTTTACTAAGGCTGAAGCTCGTTTGTGTCCAGGGTATTCCCGAAGAAAACAAGTAAAACTCGGGTTAAGAAAGTAGAACTCTGACCAGTTACCAGTTTTATCAATAAATCTTTATTTAACAAGAAGAGGGTTACAGTCTTACAATTCGTTTTAAACTTAAATTAGATAACATAGTACTTCATATATGGCAAAGCTTTTTATAAAGAGCTACAGGAGTAGACTCGGCCCACGATATACACTTAGAAGAAGCGTATCAGGGAATAAACGGTAGGAATATGATTCCAGCCCAAGGCTAACCCAAGGGAAAATTACTTGGCCCACGGTCTCACTCTGAAGAAGCAAGCAGGGAGAACAACGGTAGGAATCTGATTCCAGCCCAAGGCTAACCCAAGGGAAAATTACTTGGCCCACGGTCTCACTCTGGAAGGAGCAAGCAGGGAGAACAACGGTAGGAATCTGAGTCCAGCCCAAGGCTAACCCAAGGAAAAAATTACTTTAGCCCACGATCTCACTCAGAAGGAGCAAGCAGGAAGAACAACGGTAGGAATCTGATTCCAGCCCAGGGCTAATCCGAGGGAAAATAAACTACGGAGATTTTTATACCAAAAAGATTATTTCTAAATGATACACGAATGTATCAAGTAAAGTAACCTGCCTGAGGCGACCAAGAGTTGCTACAAACTGATATTCGCCGGAACCTTATGCCTCTGTGCTTCCAATTCGTAAATTAGGAACTACAACGAGTCAAATAAGCTTCGAAACTTCGAATTTTTCATACGTCCTCTTGTCATATTTCGTGGCAAGAGGAAGTGTGAATTTTAAAATTTACAAACGAAATATTTTTCTTCTGCATGATGACGGTATACTTTTCTATATTCATGAGCAGTGGTGTGCACGAGCACGATGATGATTCAGTGGGTAGAGCTTGCAATGTGTGCAAGGAAAACAAAAATTAAATTTGAGATTTTTCATTTAGAGGCGTGGCATCCACCCACTTTCTTAGAACTATGTCTGATTGTTATAGGATGATGAAATTTGGTAGAGCGATAGGGCTTCCAATGTAAGCAAAGAAAAAAAATTTAAAATTTAATATTTGACATTCAGGGGCGTTGTATCAACCCACTTTCTCAGAAGTGTTGTCAATTATATGAAGCACTTCTGATTGTTGTAGAATTATGAATTTCGGTAGAGAGGTAAGGTTCATAATTCATGCTGAGGAAAACTTAAAAATTCGGGGTTTATAATTCAGGGGGCGTGGCATTCACCCACTTTCATAGAATTATTATTGTTTGCTGTACAATGATGATTAGTTAGAGTTTTGGACAGCAGGTGCATTCGAAAATTGAAAATTTAAGATCTTGTGTTAAAAAAATTCTTTGCAAAAAGGAGTGAAATCACACCAAAAACATAAATGCTAAAAACGAGCCAAGTTCTCCATGTATACAAAAACAACTTTATGTAACAAGTCAGCCGTGAAAAGTAATGAGATCTAAAAGTACGCCAAGTTCTAGGTTTATGAAGGGTTTATTATCAAATATTTTAAGTAGAGTAATATCGTAATAACTCCAAATTATAAGAGAAATTTCTTATTTAATGATAACTGACTAAAATTTGGTATGTTTACTTGGCAAGTTTTCAAAATATTTTGAATGCTGAGTAATCAGATGGAAAAAAAGAAAACTTGCCAAGTAAACTTACCAAATTTTAGCCAGTTATCATTAAATAAGAAATGTATCTTATAATTTGGAGATGCCACGCCCAATGAAATTATAAACCCCGAATTTTTAAGTTTTCCTCAGCATGAATTATGAACCCTACCTCTCTACCGAAATTCATAATTCTACAACAATCAGAAGTGCTTCATACAATTGACAACACTTCTGAGAAAGCGGGTTGATACAACGCCCCTGAATGTCAAATATCAAATTTTAAATTTTTTTCTTTGCTTGCATTGGAAGCCCTATCGCTCTACCAAATTTCATCATCCTATAACAATCAGACATAGTTCTAAGAAAGTGGGTTGATGCCACGCCTCTAAATGAAAAATCTCAAATTTAATTTTTGTTTTCCTTACACACAATGCAAGCTCTACCTCTATACAAAATTTCATCATTCTGCAACAATCAAGAAACAATTTGAGGAAGTGGGTGGATACCACGGCTCCTATATGGAAAACCCAAAATTTTTTGATTTTTTTCTCTGTATATAGCACAGATTCTATTGTGTCGGGAAGTGCTCCATGCAATTGATAACTATTCGCAGAAAAGTGGGTGGATGCCACGCCCCTGAATGATAAATTTTAAATTTTAGTTTTTTTCCTCTGTACAAATTGTAAGGCTTTCCGCTCTACCAAATTTTATCATTCTACAACAATCAGAAGTGCTCCATATAATTGAAAGCAATTCTGTGAAAGTGGGCGGATACCACGCCCCCTATATGGAAAATCCAAAATTTTCGATTTTTCCTTTGTATATAACACAAAGCCTACCGTTGTGCGAAATTACAAGATTCTATGGTGTCGGGAAGTACTCCATATGATTAATAACTATTTTCAGAAAAGAGGGTGGATGCCACGCCCCCTGAATGATGTATTTTAAATTCAATTTTTTTTCTGTGCTCAAATTGTAAGGCCTACTTCTCTACCAAATTTTTACATTCTACAACAATCAGAAGTGCTCCAAATAATTGATAGAAGTGCTCCATAATTTTGATGATCTGTCAGTCAGTGAGCCAGTCAGTTACGGTTTTCGCGATTTTTGACGTCCTATATCTCAGGAACCACTAGTGCTAGGGAGTTGAAATTTGGTGAGGCGCCTGTGCTTGCCTAGCTTAGCAAATATGGTGAGTTTGAAGTTTCTGACATTATTGGTTCCGAAGTTAGAGGGGGGTCGAAAAGTGCTTGAGTTTGTTCCTGTAAAAAGGTAGTAGTGCCGAGAACTTGGCTGGGCACTACCGTGACCTTTGATACTGATTAGATTTTAATGGGAAGAAAACATCTTTTCGAGAAAAAAAATTTTTTTTTTTAACGCTTCAGTATTGTAACTAACGCAAAACTGTGAAAAAGTGGGCAGAAATTGTTTTTTCGTCTCCATTTTGATGACAATTTCAAAATGTTTATGAACCACCCAATTTGTTCCTTTAATTGGTTTTTACGACTTTGATCATTCGGTAAGTAAAAAGGATTCAATGGATTAATTTGAAATTTTACAGAAATATTGCTTATCTATAGTTCTTTAAAATATTTTTCCAAATTTAGTCCTGCAGTCCTGCAGTCCTGTAGTTATTAAGTCCTGTAGTTAAGTTTTAAACAAATCTTGTAGAAAATTAGTTCCAGCTTTTAGAACTATTCTTAAATTTTCCGTGTCGTCATTCCTTGCGAAGATATTAGCAGTCAAGTTATTCTTTTGAAAAAAAAATTTTAGAATGACGAAAAAAGACGACCTTAAAGCTGAATAAACAAGATGTCGAAACAAAATATTAACTTGGCTCAAAAAAAAATTTTCAAAGAAAATGACAATGTTCAAAAAAAAAAATTTTAATTTTTGGGTCGTGCTGCTTCTTAAAATTGCGCAACAACGGTACCTTACAAAAATCATTTGCTAAAATGTATCAATACAAAAAATATAAAGCTTCAGAATGCTTTCTGTTTCATCTCAATATGACCACTTTTCACAGAAAAACAGCTCTTCAAAAAACACTAAAAAAAACGTGATTTTTTTTTGTTCCCTTAATTGTTTTGACAAGTGTATGCTTCGAGTTCTTCTGAAAGCCTTTTGCTTAGTTTGATTTTAGTTCCATCAACGTATCTAATGCAGTGGGGCAATTCATGTAATGTTTCCAAAACAATAATTTTTTTGGTCTGAATTGGCCAAAATTTATATTTTTTCTTGAGTTTTAAGAATAGGTTTGAAAACTCTTTCGCTGGTTGAAAGGAATAAATGGTAGTGTTTCCATTCCCTTATTCCAATATTCTTCTTGAATGTCAAAAGATATATTACTGGATTGTACCTAACAACGTCACCAATACCAAATTACCTTGCCATTTTGGCATCGGAAGCTCCTTCACGCTTCACCACTCAATCTCCATCGATATAAGCCATATCAATTATTGTATTATCACAGAAAACTGCATAAAAGATCATCATTGAAATGTTTCCAATTGACTCGAAGAATCCTTTTGGAATTTAATCAAAATAGAGCAGTTCCTGATAAAGATAAACAAAATTTCAAATACTTTCTCTGGGAGTCATATAAAAGTACATAATATGTACCAAAATTTTAAGCTTAGAGTGGACAATCCATATAGGCAGTATCCGAAGTACATTGGGCGTACATACTCACAGACGCCTAGCCACAGGCAAAATAAAAAAGCAAATATTGTTGGCCCCCTAACTTTTAAGGGAAAATTTTCAAGTTGAATATACCTATTAAAAAAGTTTAAAGAAATCAAAATTTTATTCAAGCTTTGCTCTACGAAAAACGAAGATTAAGAACGCATTAGTTTAATTAATTCACCTCTTGGATATTTTATCTTCGCCGGTAAGTTTTCTACAATCACATGGAAAGTATCCCAAAAAAAAAAAATGAGTCAACAATGTATATGTGTGTTATTAGGTACACCAAGCTTCTCTATAAAGATTCCTCTTGAAAGTTAGGTATCCCCAAACGAATAATGAAGCTTTCTACGTCTTTCTGAAAACCTAGTGAAACACTGATAAGAATTCGATACAGAGAACCTCTGGATTTTTGTATATAGACCATGATAAAGGATTTTCTCCAATGATGACGCCCTTCAACAACAAAAATGCTCTACATCTCATATGTTTCGCACACTACCTAAGTACAAACTTCCAACAGATAATTTTCTCTACAGCTATTTAACCAAGGTCGTTCTCCTATCCTTTTGATCCAGTTTTTCTCTTAGGGAGGTTTTCACCCAAAAGTAAACACCATCACTCCAGCATTCTTTATCAGTTTTTCCCAATGCGCAGCATCCATACTTTTCATTCATTTTCACTCCTGTAGGTACATATTCTTTTTCATCAGCATCCCCGCGAATTTTGATAGATCCATCATCCTTACTTCTAGAGTCTGTTGTCCTGGTCGAATTCAAAATAAATATCTCTCTAAATCGCTTTTTAATAGTGGGTGTTAGCTTTAAGCGCATCTCACTATGCCATGTGTATGCACCACAAATTGGATTATCCCCATTCAAAGGATAACAACAATAATCGACAGTGGCCAGGTAGTAGGTACTATGTAACAACAGGTTCAGAAATAATAAATGTTCTTTTATCCGAACTATTTCTCTGTGTATGCTATCAGCAATGAATGAATTAAATTTGATATTATAGCAGATTTAGGTTAAAAATTTGTGAATTTTGGCGCCTCTGAGTAACAGGCTTCCATCGAAAATAGAAAGCGAACTGACATTCCAGGCAGCGGCAAATGATGTCCTGGTTTTGTGTTCATCAATAACAACACCAGATTCGGATATGCGCAGTCGAGTTCTATTATAGGTAGTTTGTCCTTTTTGAATGAATGAACTTAAAGAGCGGTAACTGCGAATACAGAAGAATATATTCCAGACAAGAGGGTGAAAATGAAGAGGACATTCAACCCTGAACAATTTCCTTGATAAACAGACAGAAAGAAAATTGCTATCCTGACAGTGGTTGCCATAGATAAATTCCTTCCCCTTGAACACAGGAGAAAAGTGTTTTATTTTTGTTTTTTTTTTTGAAGAAAAAATTCTGCTTGTGGTCGTAAGGAATTTATTTGTCATCTTTACAGAGAATCCTGTGCGCCGAGTATGAAAAATGCTTTTTCTTTTTTTTTTGATTTGGATGACAAAATTGATGATTGATTGGGTCAAATAATTTCCGTGGAATAGAAATTTTTTTCTTTTGTTGAATAGGATGTAGAATAATTGTCGCCCTATTTGGCCAACATAGAAAATCCTAAAAATGCGCACTAAAATTCTGTTAGCCGCTACCAGTTTTCCTTGAAAACATCCACAGGTGTGGGACTTGTGTTTGCTATAGTATACCTACCTGTCCTATAGTTTGTGCCCTTGCCCTTCAACTTGAACTTAAATAAATATTTTTCATATTTTGGGTGATTTCGATTTCGACGATTGTATCGAGTTATTTTCATGGGATCCTGTTGAGAATGTTGAATCGAGGTCAAATTTTTGTTTGACAATGTCAAATTATATCCTTCAAAAGTATATCGGCCAAGGGCATACGTTTTTCCTTAAATAATTCAGACAATGTTAATGATTTTTAAAGTAAGATGTTACTATTGGAGGTTGTGAAATATTAAAGTTGAAGTGAAAAAACCTTACCTAAATGTCTAGGCTGTACAAGACTATGGTATATTACCAGTAATCACATTATGGTCTCAATACTTTGACCAAAGAATAATTACATGCAAGCTTTGTTGAAATAAACGTAGGAAATAATAGGTACATACATATACATACTTAAAAAAATCTTGCTTGAAATTATAGTCGTCTCCGAAAGGATATTTACATAATACCAAGTTGTTGTTGTCATTTACATACATAGGTAAGTGCTGCTAAGTAAATTGACGGTACGATTTTTTACTTGCTTTACGATCTAATATTTTTCCACATCACAAGTATTAGTTATTCTTATTAAGGAATGTTCGACTGTTATCAAATTTTCTAGATTTTTATTTTAATAGAAAGGTTAGTAAACAAATCATAAAAGGTAAATCATCCTTGCAATGGAAAATGTGGGTACCTCTTGAAACAAACTTCCGTTGGAATTGAAAAACTTAAATACATATCTAGTTTAGTCCAATGGAGTTTTGGTCATATGTTATTCGGTGTGGTAAATCCGAATTTAAATAAATATACTGTATACAAAAAGTAGGTACCTTGAATTTCCTACTAATCTTGATATTACACGAACTTCTTTTTGGATGCGCGGACGGAATATTTTGCTCAAATTCAAATTGAATTATTGGGTGAAAATCCAAACAACGGCTCCTAGCGTATTTCCTGTTTTAATGAACCCAAACAACATATGCGACAATTTTGTAGAATGGAGTTGGGCCAATAAAAATGTAGAATATTATTATCATTATTTATTGTACTATTCATACTAGAATGTCAGTTTATTAGACTTGACCATTCTTTATTCCGTCAATTTCATTGATTTTTTGAACAACAACAAATTAAAGGTGCTACCAAAAATTGTTTACGAATTAATTTATTTTTAGTTCGTTTTATTTTTGTTTGGCTTGAGATATAGCTATTTCAATGGGTGCCGTGCCGCCTATCATCAGTCTCCTTTTTAGTGGTGCTTATCTTAAATCCAATTTTATTATGAAAAACTTTCTACATGCATACCATAGGAGTCGAACTACGCATTCCACCGCTTATGACCACTGACGTTACAAGTCGAGATGTGTTGTTTGTTTATAAAATGCATTTAGAGGAGCATCAGCATTTTTATAAGCGCCTTTAAGGCTAGGCGCATATTGAGACGCGACCGGCGCGTGTGACGTGACCTGACGCGTGTGACATGACCTGATTAATAAAAACGTGTCATGTCGTTACCCGCATATTGAATCACGAGTCTCGTGTCAATATTTTATTGAAAACATTATTTATATTAAAATTGATGTACCAACAAGAACATATAAATGGAAAATTCAAATTTTTCTTCTGTCATCTTTAATTCATAAATAAAAAAAAACTCACAAAAAACAATAATATTTTTTTCGTAATAAGGAAACTATTCTCTATTTTTTTAATTTAAACCGACAGTTTGTATTTTTTTGACAGAAAATAAATAAAAAACGTGCACGTGCAAAGTCTCGAAAGGAAAGCTGTGCTTCAATCACTGTGTCACGCGTGTTTTGTAAAACGAGCGTCAGGTCATGCCGCTTCGCTTCATCAATATGCGCTGTTCAATTGATTTACATAGGTACATATATTGTTTACAAAAATTCGTGCTGTGCTGTATCACGTCACACGCGCCGTCTCAATATGCTCCTAGCCTAAGTATGCTGTCTTGTTCCGCCTCCATTTTTCTCCGTAAAAAGGAGACTGATGGTAGGCGGCTCGGCGCCACTTGAGTTGACATAGCTATATCTCCAGCCGAAAAAAAATAAAACGAATTAAAAATAAATTAATTCGTAAACAATTGGTGGTAGCAGCTTTAAGTTGTTGTTAAAATAAAATAAATTTGGTGGCACAAACAGCTTATGAAGAACCAGGGTCTAGCGACTTACAACTCTCAACCATTCCTGTATGCGTGTCTGCAGGAATGGAGGCGACCTACAGTTTATTGCCGAATCCGAACGGATAAGGTGTGCAGCACTTTTCTATGACAAGAGATACTCTTCGAGGATTTGTCACTTCCTCGCAAGAGGTAGAGCTTCTACCGTAGAAGCTCCGAAAAAGAACTTAAGGCGGAAGCGGCTGGTATTAAACCCAGACCTCTGGCATGACAGTCCAACGCGCTAACCATTACGCCACGGGCTACTAGTTGTTGTTGTTGTTGTTGTTCAAACAAGGGTTGTTCAAACAAGGGTTCTGATATTGCTTTTATCTTGGCTCAAAGGTTCTTTTCTTCATTCTGGTTTCAGTACTATTCGTGCTGTTCTACAATCTGCGCGGCATAAAAGTGACAATCGAAAAAAATGGACGAAACCAACAAGTCGACGCTCGTGTGCACATTACTATAAGTTGTTTGGGATCTTAGGGCGTAGATATCTTCTTCCAAATAGACGCGCAGAAAAAGACGCTCGTATCCGTATGACATTAGCCTAAAACTAAATAAAAGATCTTAGTTTAAGCAAATGCGCATATGGGCGCGGTGCTTATTTATTTTCAATATAAGACGGTGACGCAGTTCATCAATGGATGTATGTAATTGGTTTGTTTTAGCTCATTTCTTTCAGACATCCACAATAAAAAAAAACATCGCCTAGAGGATTAAGATCCGGTGAATTTTTCCGTTTAGGATACATGATGCCCAGTCGTTAATTTTAAATTGATACTGCAATTTGTCCTCGCGCAACAAGTGCGGATTTTATAGTTGCCAGCTGTGTAAATTGTACCTAAAAATTTAAATATCCACCTATTTTTAGAGACTCCATTATACTAAAAAATTCGGATTCGCAAAATTGAACTCTTGCGGGAAAATGTTGCAAGCGTTCGATTTTTGTATTCCTGTGCGTCGAGCTATTTCTCGTGTAGATGTTTAAGGATCTGCACCAATTTTTCGAGGACCAAATCATCGACATTTTGTTCGCGGAACACGTCCTTCACTAGAGACACTAACTCCACTTTAGGTATTCTTCCTTCCAAATAACATTGGAGAACTCTCATAAACAAGCAATAACCTGGATGGCGGACACTTAAGTATCCCACTCTATAAAGCGCTGCAGCTGCGTACTGATGCGTTAGCGTTGCCTCTGCATTCCCCAAAATGCATAAAAAGTAAAAATTTGATATTTTTAAAAAAATGGAATACAAAAAAAAAAAAATTTACATATGTACATTTTGGAGTGTGTTTTTTTTAAAAGAACTATTAATATGCAAAAAACAATAAAAAAAATTGAAACAGCTGCCGTAGTTGAAGAAAAAAAAAATAATTAACTCAAAAAACGGGGAAGAAATTTAAATATTTAATAATATAAAAAATTAAAATAAATTATAAGATTTAGTTTTTCAGAATTTTTGATTTTTTTTTATTAAAAACTTTATTATTTTATAAGAATCAAAAAACAAAATTGGAATAGCTTGTTTATTTTCAGAGAAAAAAAAATAAAAGGTGAAAAGTACAAATTAGTGAAATTTTTAAAATTCGAAATAAATTATACATTTTTCTTTCTGCATAGTTTTTGGATGTGGTTTTTTAAAGGAATAGTTGAAAAACAATAATCAGTAAAAAAAACTAAGAATAGCTACATAATTCTGAGAGAAAAAAAATAAAACGTAAGAAGTGCAAAATCTCCATACAAATTTGTATGGGAAATGTATGGTTTTAATGACATCGGAAAACATTTTATTTGGTCAATAAATTCTTCGTAGCGCATAAACTTTCGATTTATAAGTTGGCCGATCCAAAAAAAAAGAGTTTGGAAAAAAAACGGACACCCTAATGTATATGTATATAGAGGGCAGTATTTTACAGCCTCCAAATCAGATTCAATAAAGTGAATATTTTTGGGAAAAGCATCTTGTGTAAATTTGTCATGAAATTCTCTAGCACTTATTTTTGCAAGCCCCTTCGTCAAATGAGAATTACATTTTCTGGGAAATTTTGAGCAATCTTTTGGTTGTAAGTTTCGTGCTTTAACACAGTTTCCAGGGTTGACACATATGACCTACCCGATTGAATTAAGTCTTTCCGAACATTTTTTTCCACTATTCAGGATAAGACTTTCGGTTTCTTTTCGGGGTTGCATCGTTTTGTTTAATTCTTGAAATTAATGAGCTTTCGTAGGTTGTACCTGCAACTTGAACACGACCCGCCGAATTCTCCTCACTCGATGAAAGAGACTCAAAAATCGGGGTCAGAACTGAATGGTCGTCATTGAATTCATCTCGTTCTCACCTTAGGATGGAAAATTTAAAAAATAACACTAGTTAATTTAATATTATCACTGAAAGAGTAATACTTCTTATATTAAATTTATTATATTTAGTACATACATATATAGAGGACATTTTATAAAATACAAAATATTTTTGTAGTTCATCATCTGCATCTCAGGGTATCTTCAAGATGAATTCGAGAAATAAAGTGCACACAATCTTATTATAAAATAAGTACACCATACAGTAGAACAATTCAATTTTTTCCAGAAGCCAACCCTTTTTCTATCAAATAAAGTCATCGTGGTGCGCCACTCCTTTCCATAATGCCTGCAACAGCAATTATATTTGCCACAAGCTTTTTAGCCCTCCAACCTATTGCCAAATTAACTAACTTAATGTCAAAATCATCTTGCAAACTAGTTCCATATGCTCTCAGCTACCTATAGATATAAAAAATCTTGGTGCAACACTTTGTTGTTGACTAAAATCAGTGGCACAACTTTTCAACACTCTGGTGGATATCAACATCAGCAACAATTATAATAGGTACTTGAAAGTTGCAAAAATAAAAATCTAAGTCAATGCCTTTGACAATAAAAATAAAAGAAAATTTCAAAAAATTAAGGTTAAAATGTCTGTGCGGTTGCCGCTAGTTGACATTTTAGCTTTCAGAGAGTTGATGTCGAGTAAGATTTTGTTTGTTTTTAGTATTTTTTGGATGTGAAGAAATCACCAGACTTCACTTCCACTTTGAGACATTTTTGTTAGACAGGCGACATAAAATAAAACACGTCATCTATAAGGAGATGAATGTAATCGCGGTGCAGGAGCCTATCCCATAAAATCAGGCGCTTGCCGGTGACACAATCAGTGTAGGTACTGGTGGCAGTGGCGGCTGGCGGCAGTTCTATGCCACACTTTTATCAACTCAGGTTAATCGTAAATTGAGCGAAATCCCAGCATCCAGACAGGTCTTGCTTGGTTGGGCCCGCCTGGTGCTTTATAACTGTTGATGTAGTAAGTCAACTGAGGAGAGTTCATGAACAGGTTAAAAAGCTGTTGACAGAGTTCCAAGTTATGTATTTCATTTATTTTATTTTAATTTTCTTAAGTGTTATACAAATGCAGTTTTACTATCACCTACATCGATCTAGATTGAGGGATTTTGTTTTATTTAATTTAAGCACACTTGCACTCTTGCAGCCTTATTTTAAGACTAATTAAAACACGAGATTAATCGAAAAATATCCAAGTATGGGTGAAATTTGTTGCCCTGATGTAAAATTTGTTACTTGTGATAGTCTACATTTATGTTTTCTTTTGTATGATTATTTTTAGCTGTGACTTTCATTAGTGAAAATTTCTGCCTTCGACATTAAGACAAATTATGTTAAAATGAAGCCAATAATTAAAAACCGAGCTCAGCAGTGAAAAGAGTAACCACCACCAAAAAAAAAACGGATTGTCAAGTTGGCAAAGCAATATTCCTTCATCATTAGTGCAAGTTAGTGATGGCCTAAACGGTTATTTTTGGGTAACAGTTATAACAGTTACCGTTATTTTGTAGTAACAGTTATCCTTAGCAGTTATTCAGTAACGGTTATTTTACTTAAAGATACTTGGTTGTGTTTATAATAAACACTATCTAACTTAAGACAGCCGTCAAAGTTTGAAAAAAACCTTTTGATTTTTTGCTGAAGTGATCTAACTTTATCTTACTTTAGACACTAGACAGCAAGTTTTCCGATATAACTTCTCACTTTTTAGTCATTAAAAACCGTATGGTCACCCTTCGACTTAAGAAAAAGATAACTTTCAGTAAATTGGCAACCCTGAAATATTTTTCAAAATGTAGCCCTATTCAAGACCTATCTTTTGAGATATCGACCGAGAGGTAAAGGTTATCCGTTTACCCTCCAGAGCCTTTTTCCGATATTACTCCTCATTTTTTAGTCATTAAAATCCGTATGGTCACCCTTCTTCGACTTCAAAAATTGGCAACCCAAAAATATTTTTCAAGATGTTGCCCTATTCTAGACCTATCTTTTGAGATATCGACCGGGGTCCTAGGGTCACCCGTTTACGCTCCAGAGCCTATTTTCCGATATTACTCCTCACTTTGTGGTCATTAAAATCAATATTTTCAACCTTTTACTTAAAAAAAAAGATTACTTACAGTAAACTGGTAACCCTGAAATCTTTTTCAAAATGTAGCTCTATTCAAGACCTATCTTTTGAGATATCGACCGGGGGGCTAGGGTCACCCGTTTACCCTCCAGAATTAACGAATAACGTTTAAGCCTCAAGGCTCAACTATAATAGTCGGAAGCAAACGGATGCTAATGTCAAAAATGAACGATCCGTTTCCTTCTGATCTGTCAAGTACATAAAATACCCATAATTGATTTAACCAAACGGAAGCACCTGCCAAGCTATTTTTGATAGTAATAATTGTTTTTATTTATTTGGTTGTGTTATTTGGTGTACCTAGTTATTAATTTTTGAATTGTGAAAATATGAACAACATAAAATATTACTAAAATAAAACAAAAATAAGCTTAACTTTTTATTAATATAGGAAACATTTTCAACAAATAGTCATCTGTCATTCGTCCGAAGGTAAACGTGAACGAAAACTTAACGAATCTGAGCAATCCGGTCATTATGGGCGCATTGTATGGTTTTTCTGTATTCGCTTCGTTTCGAACAGCGCCGCACGCACCGTTAGTTATTTCTTATCGGTTATTTAAAATAACTGCTGTTATAACAGTTACTAACGAATAACGTGTTCCTGGTAACAGTTATCGATATATCGTCCATCACTAGTGCAAGTGCGGTGGAGTGGTCCCAGCTTGACTTTAACCCATTAACACCCACCCAACGGTATTAAAAATACAAATATTTAATTGTTATGATATTTTATGTTTATTGAGATCAAAATATTAATATTTTGCTTGAAATTTGGGTTAGGGCTTATGAAGGTGAACTTTAGTACAATGGGGGTCATTCATAGCATATTAATTTTCATTAATATGAACATTTGTAAAGCACTCTTTTCCAATGAATACCTAGTGTAACATTACACATTTGACAACACCATTTCGATCTTGAATGACACTGATGGAGTTGATGAGGTACTTTTTTTTCACAATACTTCATTTCACAGTTAGTCTTGGATTTCCCTGCTTCAAAGTGTGAAATCTAAGGTATTGGAATGTGTGCTCTTGTGAAATCGAGAAGATCGCTTTTGTAACTGTTTTCTAGCTTGTGGAGCTTCCAGACATTGGACTTAGTAGATAATGTCGTTTTCGGTTGGTCACTCCTAGCATTCTTTTTCCACACTCTGAAAATCCAATCGAAAACGACATAAGATAAAGGCTGTGAATAGGTTCCACCATCACTTCTGGCCTCTTATTTCAAAAGCGTAAGCATTGATGAACTGGGCCCTATTTCATAAACATTGACAATTGCGACAGGTGACAATTTTTTAATTTACAACTTTACATTTGTCAAAATCTGTTCCATAAACAATTTGACAATTTTGTAGAATTGTCGCAAAATACACAACAATTGTCAACTTTTCGGTTCATAAAAAAATTATCATGACAATGATAAAGGTTATATTACATTGTCATATATATATTACCAATGCTATCTTTGGTGATATATACTTATTAAGCCATAAGCTTTATTTTGAGCACATCCCAGTTAGCCAACACAAATTTTTAATTTTTATTTTTATGCCAATCGTTTGTGATTCAGTCGTTTGTGACTGTTTGTGACAACAATATTGTAAAATTCAGGAGTCACAAACGATAACTGATCGATTGAAAACAAAAAACACTATATTAGAACAGTTTTGAGAAATATGTTGGCTAACTGGTACTTTTTATTTGAATTGTTAGTAACTAAATAACTAAGGAGTCACAAAACTTTAGTTGTCACAAACAGTCACAAGCGAATCACAAACGATTTGCATACAAAAAAATTAAAAAGTCGATTTTTTAAAATTTGTGTTGGCTAACTGGGATGAGCTGTTTTATTTTGACATCAGAATAATCATAGATTTTGCATAGACGTTTATCTAAAAATGAATCATTAAAATTTTCAATGATAGCTATAACTAGCGCTTTAATAATAATACAACGCTTTCTTTTTTTTTTGTTCAATGACGATAATACGTCCAGTAAGATCGCCGGGACAAAAACGCCAATTTTTTTTTACTTAATGCCGTTCAAAGCTATTTTGAATCTAGAATTTTCTATGATTTTGTTAAACAAGCATTTAAAAAAAAAAAAAAACTCTGAGCGCCCAAAGTATGCCCATCGGCAGAGAGCCCTGGACCTGCGGGGCCGCATAAAAAGTATACCTACTTTTATTAAAAAAAAAAGTGTTAAAAACTTTACATGTCTAGTCACTTTCTTAAAAAAAAAGTTGCTATAGGAGCAGGAAGAGGCAGCGGAGGCGGTTACTCCCTGCCCCAGCCCCCTTCACCCCCTCCACCCCCTAAGAAATATTACTTTCCTACATTTTTTTTGTTGAGTAATGCACAATATTAATTTTAAAAACTATCTTCGATGTTAAAATTTTTCTTCCAACATCGTTCGTCATTACAAACAAAACGTTTTATTTACATAAAAAAGAAATAATTTTGAAAATTTTTTCTCTAGATTTTTTTTCTTCCATAAACTTTGAATGACGTTTAATAAATGGATGATCAGATAATAAAAATCAACAAGAAATGTAAGAACATCAGTTTTTCCGAAGGAAAAAAAATACGTAAAAAGTACATAAATTCCGTAAAAATTTGTATGGGTAGATTATGGCTTTAGAGGCTCGGCCAAAATTTTTGTTTTGGTCCATAAATTTACTGTAGGACATAAACTTTTAACCTGAAGACTTTTTATACAGGTGGTGTCTGATCTTAACAAAACATAAGTTTGCGAAATAATGGACACCCTTATATGCAAGCTTTTAAAATAATGAAACGGAATTTCTTTTATAAACACTGAGTATTATTTCTATGTAAAGAGGGTTGTCCGGGTAAAAATTCTTTTGTTAAAATACTGCTTTTCAAAATTTTGTTTTCGAAATTCTGCTTTTCAAAATTTTTCTTTTCAATATTCTGCTTTTCAAAATTCTTTTCAATAAAATTCTACGAAAAATAAGAAAAGTTCTGAAAAATTTAAAAAGTAATATAAAAATTATCTATATATAAATAGGCTTAAATAAATTTTGTGGTACCATTTTCTCAAAAAGTATTTGACCGATCTCGATAAATTTTATATGTTTGGAAAGCCACTTGAGACACGCATTTACACACTGTGGGTCATTTTTGTTTTTGTACTGTCGAACACTTTGCATATTTCAAAAAATTTAAAAAAAATGTTTTTTTCCTTCAGTATTTTCAAACAAATTGTTTGCGAAAGTGTCGAGTTTCGACACAGGACAATACTAGTATTATGTATTTGTTAATAAAAAATAATGTTATTTTTTTGCTAACGTCGCTTAAAAGTGTTGGTTGTGTTGAAATATGAATTACGTTCAAACACTGCTAGTTTTTTTTGTTTATATTTTCAAAGTGATATTACAAAATATCTCATAGATTTATCTTTCAATAAATGTATTACTCATAAATAGTTTTCATATCGTAAAGGTCGTTTTTAATTATTCTAACCACTGGTTTCACGATTATCCAATCGTTTGCATGGAGTCATGTATTTAAGTTTTTTAAAAATCAATAAGAAAAGCCCATATTTACTTTCAAAGCTGGATAGCAGATAGAGCCATAAAATGGATAGTATACATAAAAGAAAAAAATAAAGAAAATTAAAAATTAGAAAATAGAAAACAGACCTAAGCGCTAAGCCTAAGCCAAATAAGATTTCTTAAGAAAATAGCTAAAAATATACTTCAGTTATTTTTTCACTTATATTATATTATTATAATTTGTACCGACCGATATCTTATGAAATAAAATGAAATGTGAGTTTGCCCCCTCTAATCGAAATCCTGCGTACGCCCTTGCTAAATTATGTTCTTTTTGGAGAACAGAGTTATGTACTTAAGATTATTTCGATCAAATAAAATTGTAACTAATATTAAATTAATCTACTTTTAGAAGCTCTTATATACTATGATAGCATAAATTTGATTGTATTGGAGCTCAAATAATAAAGTTGTCATTCATTTGCTCAAGATAGAAAATAATCGTAAATCGTAAAAACAACTCAAATCTCTGTTAAACACTTGTTGACATACTAACCTGTCAATTGGACGCTCCCCCGTCTCGAACAATTATAATAGGTGTGCCTACAGAGCTGCAGCAAAACACCTGAAAGACCTCCACTCCAACCATCGTTATCGTCGTCCATACAAAAATATAAATACAAGAAAACTTTGGAGCAAAAAACGAATCAGTCCAGACCAGACATAGAGAATATTGATTTAGAGGAGCGTACTCTCGGGGTCAGAACAATTATTAAGGTTTATGTTGCATAGAGCCATATAGCCTCCTCCGCAGGAAACATATTAATGTTGGGCATAAAAAAAAAAAAAAAAAAACAAGAATGAGTGAAAACATATCAATAACTGGCGCCAAGTACACATTCATCGTATTGTTGACAACAACCGCATACAATACGAGGAACGACCAAAGACCACGATATGACTCCATCTCTTGAAGCCAAGCAAATTGATTTCTTCCGCCCCCGCCGCCGCCGCTGAAGACCCTGGGGCAGGAAAATCAATTGATGTTTAAATCGCTTTCAGAAAATCTGAGTCATTCGCAACTTTGGGCGTCAGTTGTCGTGGTATTTCATCGTATTTTTGCTGCCGCCATTACATCGCCCACATATTTGTGTCTGCAAAGGGGGTCGGTGTAATACAGCCACCCTCCCCCCTTCTAAGTGCATGCATCAGCTCTTTAAATTATTTATGAATTCAAAATCTTTGCTCATGGTAATTATTCATTTACCTATGAAACACTGTCCGAATTGAGAAGGGGTCCTAAACCCCTCCAACCTGCTTTAAAACGTTAAAACGGGGTGTGGACCACACTACTGTCGTTCAGCAACCAGCGAGAGTACGCTCCTAGAGCTATTAATTTATGGTGCATTAGTGCTGTTGTTAACTGCCACAGCAGTGTTACTGTGACAATCAAAGTGCCCCATAAATTTATTCAAATTTTTGTTTTGTTGTGGTTGTTGCTTCTAATTCGAAAGGTGATTGTCAGTCGAGGACGACAAGGGCTTCAGGGAGACCTTTTATATACCTTTTATTTTCTGCCAATAATTGCCAGGAAAATCTATATAAATCCACAAACGCTTTCTAACTCCACCACCGCCCTCTAACGTGATAATAAAGTGCAAATAATACACTTTACGGGGAGATATGGACGAGATATGTTCGTCATTATCTCCTGAAGCCTTATTAAATGGAGTATCGGTCGGTGCCGTTGCGGCTCCAACGCCTGCAACAGCACCTTCCGTCGGTCGCTGGTCGCCATCGCCGACGACGATGAAACGAAATCCACCTGACTCTCGAGTTATTTGCACGATTTGTTGGAATTCGCTGTAGATACCTATACATACCTACCTGAGTTTTGTGCTAAGGTAATTTTCTCGTTTGGCAGTGATTTGCACCAAAACACTCAGCTCACAGGAAAAAGGTAAAGTTACAAGCTACGCCAACAACAACAATAAGAGGTTCGTCAGCAGCAGTGAGCGGCAGCAGCAAACGTTGGCCAATTACTTGAACCAATTTCAACCTTTAGCCTGAAGTTCAATACTAAAAGTATCTTTGAGATACTTTTATTATTTTTTCTTCTTTGAGCTCGGTTTTGGTTCTCGGATGATGTGGGGACTGGGGAACATTTAGTTTTATTTTTCTTTTTTTCATTGTATGCGGTTTAACCGACATTGAAGGAGGAGACGAATGTGAATGTGATTGGGAATGATGATGGAAATGTAATCCATGCGAACTTTTCCGTTCATTTTTGATATATGATAAATTAAGAGTCTAATAGGTCGGTCGTATTTACTTTTAAGAGTGATTGTTACTTGCAAACTATGAACTTTGAAAAATAAATGTAATACAAATATTGGCACAAAATTTTAAACAGCCAAGGAAATTCAGATTTTCTGTAACAATTTTTTAACATGCACTGCCAGCAGCAAAATTACGATATATGATAAATTAAGAGTCTAATAGGTCGTTCGTATTTACTTTTAAGAGGGATTGTTACTTGCAAACTATGAACTTTGAAAAATAAATGTTATACAAATATTGGCACAAAATTTTAAACAGCCAAGGAAATTCAGATTTTCTGTAACAATTTTTTAACATGGACTGTCAGCAGAAAAATTACGATATATGATAAACTAAGACTCTAATAGGCCGTTCGTATTTACTTTTAAGAGTGATATTTACTTGCAAACTATGAACTTTGAAAAATAAATGTAGTACAAATATTGGCACAAAATTTTAAACAGCCAAGGAAATTCAGATTTTCTGTAACAATTTTTTAACATGGACTGCCAGCAGCAAAATTACTATGGTTCAATGTAAAACTATAGCACTCTCGTGGCATGGCGGAAATATGGTGTAACTTTTGGCCGCGTTAAATAGAAAATCTGAAATTTCAGAAACTAATGCCACATTTACACGAGCTAAAAACTGCCATAATGTCTTTTATTATTTTGCCATTAATGACCAAATGGTGTAAATAGACCAAAATCTGCCTTATTTTTGTCATAAAAATTATCACTAAGTGCATATGACGTTAAATTTTCCCATTATACTGATATCGTGTAAATGATTTTGTTTTATTGAACGCGAAAAAAAAATCTGAAAGTTCAGTCAAAAGTTATTGTGTGTTGTCAAACTTTCATATTTACTTACAAAATTTGCATGGAAGCGAAATAAAATATAACTTGAATTATAGTCGTAAATTGATAATTTAGAATGCGAGCTCTGAAGTGTAAATCTTATATAACAAAATTAGCAACAGGCTTTATTAAATTTCATTAAAACTGTTTGTTATAATGCAGTACACTTTATTTTCGATTCTTAAATGTTTTTATCGAGATTTATATTATGCAAAATACTAGCAATTTTTTTTAAATTTCAATGGAAAATTGTCCCACAATACGGTGAAGAATTATGGGAATATTTTTGTAAAGCTGGAAATTCACGATCAAGCCTTTGGCTTTGGCTCGGTGCCAATTGGACTCGTGGATTTATAACCTGCTGAAAGTCCAAATGACAAGGCATGTTATAGTTTTTAACTTTTGTGCTTTTGACAAAAAGTTTTGAATACTGTTAAGCCATCGGCATTTCAATTTTATTAAAAAAATTTTATGAGCACAAATCAACAAATAACTAAAAACGTCAGGCGTAAAAAAAAGAAATATAATAGATGGCCTTAGTTTCTTTGCCAAAAAATGATTGTTGAGGCCAAGTGGCAACAGATGGCTTTTGAATTACTTACTTTTTTCCGCTGTGCCATGAGAGCGCTGATGGTGCCTAGAATATGTTGAACCATTTTCATTTGCGATTTTGTATGGAAATGGCACCCAACTAGCAGTCCAAAATCAGCTAATTCCTTTTCGATAAAAACGAAAATAAAAAAAAAATGGTTCTATGGGATGTACAATTGAACACCATATTTTGGACATTTTATTTTCACCAAAAAGTAGCCCATACCCAATAAAATTTATTTAATTTTTTTTAGAAAAATGTGTTGAGCAAAAAAATATATTACAAAAAAGCTAAAAGAAATTATATGGCAGGTACCGTTATTTATGATCATAAAAAAATGAAAAAAATGGGTCGGGGGAATAGATAGTAAATATATACATATGTAGATAATCAACTCCTCTGAAGAATTTCGTTGATGTCAGACAGAATCCCGGAATCCAAAATCTAGAAAACTCAAAATCTATAGAAACCCAAACTTCTGAAAACCCAGAATCCCGAAAACTAAAAATCGAGAAAGACTAAAATCACGAAAAACCAAAGTCCAGGAATCCCAAAATCCCGAAAACCCAAAATTGCAAAAATCAAAAATCCCGAAAAACCGAAATGCAGCTTGAAAATCCATACCACGAAATCCAAAAATCTAGAAATACTAAAATCCGAAAAACCCAAAGGCAATGGCTTATATGGGCCTTAATAATTGGTAATCAGTGATAAAAGCTGCTAATAAAAGTCATATTTTAAACTATTATTATTATTAAAAATTCCTTTTAATGAGTTATTACGTTCCGAGAAGATTTAATTTTTTTTATTTTTAGCTTAAGCGTTTTCTCATGTATTCAGTTTTATATTTCCGAAACCGAAAGCCCGCAAAATTATTGGGATTTTGGGTTTTTAGGATTTCTGGTTTTCGGGAACTTGCGGGTTTTGTGGATTCTGGGTTTGGAGTTTTCGAGATTTTGGTACATCTGGATTTTGGATTTCGGGAATCTGACCCCAAACCGAATTTTGTTTATGAGAATTGTTAAGGCAACATTCGTACCGAAATCATAATTTTTTTACGAATCCATAACATACCCCCATAGCTCCTTACAGCAAGATGAAAACCATTTCTTGTATCAATGCTTTAGATGCAAGGTGTTGAACTTTGTGGTAGCTATAAGAGGCATTCTAAAGGTAGGACATGAAGTTCATGATTGTGGGGCACATTTGCGTAAGGTGTTGAGTGATTGCATCCAAAGCTGAGTTACCTTTTTTTTTTCTATATACGAAGGTTTGCAAACCGTTTTCTTGGTGGTTCCTTATGAATCGTAACTTTTTGTGGGAAAACGGTGGCGGGTGGTGGTATATCTCGGTGTTGGTTGGTGGACTTGCATTATTTTGATGATGGCTGGGAAAATAAAGTTAAAGCAGTGATTTTGAAACAATGACTTCGGGGAAAAAGAAAAAAACAATTCTATTTGGCGCAGTAATTGAGAACAACACTAAATGGTAATTGATGGTGGAAGGCTATTAAAAATCAATTTGTGGTTTGAGCTTTGCTTTGGAGCTTGTCGGCCATTATCGTCCTAAGGAGCTTTGTTTTTAATTAATATGTATTATGTCTTGGATTTACATCGAATTGCATGTTTATGCGGTGTAAAAGCAAAGTGCATTAATTTAATTCTTATGAATTTCTATGAAAGTGGCATTGAGATGTTATTGCGTAGCTTTGTATGGGTGTATTAGAAATTTACTTAAGTATATTTTGTATTCGTTATGAACATTAGAAAGTACCAAAGTACCTACTTAGATATGTGCCCCTGAGCTGAGCCCATTTTCTGTTAAATTGTAATAAGAAATAAACATAAACTTTAAAAAAATCTTTGTGTTGCCTTCTTTGTTGGAGATTAGAGTGTTGCCATCCGTATTCCCATATTTATTTCTGACAGATGCTTGTTAAGTTACTATACATTATGGGAATGCCATTTACATATCGCATAGTGTCGCTATCTCTTTTCCTATAGTAGAAGCTCATTTCTATAAAAGTGTAAAGTGTTGAATTTCGATTTCACTAGTTTGAAAATGAATCTAAAAAAATATAATTTTTTAAGTCCTTACCTAAGGTCCTTAGAAGATCTGTTAACAAGTATTTTTGACAACTAAGAGTTAAAGTTCACACTGAAAAAATCCTCTGAGTTAACTTGGTTTTAATGTATTTTCAAAAATAACTGACTCTTTAGGCCGTGTGCGAATTGAGTTAAAATCACGTTAAATTGTACCTATTCGATGATTAACTTTTGACATTAGTGAGGTTAATCTGTACGTAGGAATGTCAAAATTAATTCTCGGATAAAATTTAATCAAAATTTTAAACGAATTCGCACACGGCCATTTAATTTAAAGTTAATTCAGCACTGAAAACGAGCCCTTAAAATCTAAACAAATAGTGATGTATGTTCTTAACAAAATTCGATCTAATGAAGATAAAAATAAGCACAGTAAAATTTATTAGCTTCAAGCATCTGCATTTCAAAATCCAACAAAGGGGTTCTTACCAAGGCCGTAGCCCGAAATTTTTTTAGAAATTATTTTTTTTTATTAATAGCTTTTTATTAAATTTTTTTCCCAAATTTCTGCACTAACAGCCCGATTCTCCCCGCCATCACTGATACCTCACAAGTCATAAGAGGTAGTGAAATTAATATTGTGACTTTTTCGTATTCTCCCCAAAGTCACAACTTGTGAGAGTCACAAAAACAATCGAAATTGTGATCTACTTCAGAGCAGGTCACAACTCACAAATTACTTGTGTTGTGTGCTGATAGGGACCCCGAAACTTCATCAAAGGCGAACTGCTTTTTAAGATCTGTTACAACTAGTGATTTTTTGATAAGTTTGTGCACCTTGAGTGTTTTATTTACATACACATTGCCGCTTTGCAAGATCTTACAGTCCCCTTCATGCGACTTGGTATCTGCTTTGAAACATATTGAATTGATATCAAAGAGATTCCAAAAAATTCGAGGGGATGTTATTTTGGAATTCAATATAATTTTCCAGACAGCAGAAGAATTATCAAGTATTGCAGAAGAAAAAATAAAAATTCCTCGAGTTGTGGGAAGACAACAGAATAGGTCCAACATACGTACGACAGATGCAGAGACCTATTTTAGGATAACAATTTTGATTCCTCTCTTAGATGACTTTATTAGTCAACTTAAAATGAGATTCGAGAAACATAAGTCGACACTTTCTTCTTTGTATATTTTAATACCATCGACTATCGGTAAAAATGAAACTTATTTTAATGAAGAAAATTTTAAATTGTATTAGAAATTTTCGGATTGGGACACTATGGAGGCTGAATTCTTACTATGGAAGACAAAATGCCACCAACAATTACCAGAAGACCGTGCGAAAAAGGCAATAAAAGCTCTTCAAAGATGCAACCAACAACTTTTTCCAAACATCCACAAACTTTTAAAAATTTTGGCTACCCTTCCAGTTTCGAAAAAAACTTTATTTCAACTTTATTTCTTAAAATTTTGAAACTTAAAATTTCAGTACCTACCTATATATTATTTAATAAAGTTCAGTAGGTACCACTACCCATTAGGGTGGCGCTTATTTTGGCAATGTTCTAATTTCTTTCGCCCCCCGAACATTGCCAAAATAAGCGCCACTATACCTATTTTAATATCGAATTTCCAACTATTAGCCCTCACATCATTTGAACCGGTTGTGTTACTTCTTACTAGCAATTAAGTGTTCCCATTTTTAATATACTTTAATGTACATAATATGTATACAAACAGACATGCATATGGTCAACAAGTTTATAGAATTTGAGAAGCCAATGAACACAACACGTTGAGCGGTAAAACGTTATTCTTCTAAAAACAATTTGTATCCTTTTCTTGTTAAGTCTTCATGTGAAATCCTCATGTTTAAACATTTTGGTATATTTCCAAATCATTTAAATTATTCCACAAAACTGCTTACCAGTTTGATTTCGTAAGTATTTGTTTTTATTTTGAATGTTGTTTTTTTTCGGAAACCCCAGACCATCAACCAGTTCAATGATCCCATCAGTCAACTAAAAAAACAAAATTCTACGTATACTATTCCTTAATTTTATTTTCAAAATTCAAATAAACAAAACTCAGTTTTTCCGATTTATTTAAAGTTTATTGACATCACGTAAATTTAGGCATTCCAAACGGATTTGTATGTAGCTATAGGCAATTGACCATCTAGTATTGTCATACAAAAGCAAATGTGCCACCCAGAAGCCTCTACACCCGGCCCTCACACCCTCAATATTTCGACAGTATCCTAGATACAAAAACACCTAAATGAAGATTGCCCACACTTTATTTAACATATTTGAATATCTAACATTCCTATTCCGGGCATAGAAATAATCTTTGCATGCGTAGAATTATTAAGTAGCAAAGTCCTTGAATACAGTTCATCGACCATTAGTTTGTTTTCATTCCGCTTGCGAAATTTACGCATCTTGTTGTGAAGGCTTCTGAGTGGTGTTTTTCAATGTGTAATTTGATACGCATGATTTCATATTCATCTGATGAAACGAGAGGGACATGTGTTTCAATTAGAACCCCCTCGGTTTCTTGGAATAGCTACTTTTAAAGAACATTCTCCTTAGAGCTTAGAGGTTTTTTTATTTCCTAACAAATAGTATTGATAAAACACAAAAATAGCTGAGTAGTCAAAGAAAAAATACTTGGTCTCTTCCTTGTGTTCAATTATTTTCGAATGCGCGATGTTTTTTTTTTTTTTTTTTTTTGAATACCTAAGACTTGAACCAATTAACAGTTATAAAAAATGTTATAAATGATTAATTTTGTTCCGAAAAGGTTTGAATATTTGCTGTTACATTTTCTGTAAACCAGTTGTGAGTCGCAACATGTAGATGGCGCATTATACTCAAACGTTACTTTTCAATTGAAAAAAGTTTTTATTGCAATATTTTTTTTTACCGTAAGTCAGTCAGGCAATGCAGAATTAATTAAGTAAAATTATTTCAACGGCTGTCTAAAGTTAGACAATGTTTATAAATATGAAGAAAATTTATTTCTAACAGCCTTATTATTTACATTTCGCTTCACATATTCGACCCCTAAGCCATCAGCATGACTACGTTAGCCGATTTAAAAAAAAAATACTAAACCTTTTGTTTTATTCAAATACATTTTTATGTAGACAGCTTGATCAAAGTCGATATTAAAATATCCTCATGTATACAGGGTTCATTGTGTGCTTCCCAAAAAAAAGGATGTAAACTGTCATTGAAAAAAAGGAATAAGAAACACACCACAACGACGAATGATGACGACGTATAGTATTGATCTCCCTAATCATTTTCTTAAATTTCATTTTACTTTGTCATTGATTAAAGTCTTCATTAAATTAAATTTTCATTTGTAATTTTTTTTTTCAAGTTTGTTATTCAAATAAAAGTCGAATTCTACATGGCATAGGAAAAAGTCTGCATAAATGTACATATTTGCCTTCTATACTGCATTTCAGTGTATTCTATTCGTTGTAATCATACAACGAAAATGAATTCCCTGTCCCTTTAAAACGAATCAAATACGCTGTTTGTTTTCCCTCCTAATAGCCCTTCCACACTATCCCATCGAGTATTAACACATGTCAAAAAAAAAGTGTGATAGAATTACTTACGAATGCCAAATTTATGTGAAGAAAACGGTTTTCATATTTTGCTCCACACTTGCATCCAAAAAATCAATTCACCATAACCTCAAACCAAGTGGGATAGAATGTGTGATGGTTTTAGAACCAATCCTAAAAATTTTCATGTATTAACACATGTCAAATTGTGTGAGATGGTCTGCCAAGTCGTGTGGGATGAAATTTCATATTTTTTTTCCACACTATTATACAGGATTTACTTCCCACTTTTTTGACATGTTTTCATACTCAGTGGGATGGTGTGGAAGGCCTTTAAGTTTAAGTGTTTGAATCAAGTGGAAGAAGCCTAATGCCCAATTTTATAAACAAACACTAATATAACTTTTATCAAAACTTCTTTCGTTTTATATAATATCAGTATTTCAAAATATTTTAGTTTCACCAATGTAAAAAAGGGAAATTTTAGTTAAAATTCAGCGTGCCTCACATCTCTGGATACATACAATAGATCGCTTCGTTCTAGCATATGAAGTGTAAGAAGAGCTGTGAAAAAGCATTATTTGCAAATTCAAATATCAAGAATTGAATTACAAACATATGGGTCGTACAACGTATGTATGTCTAAAGGAAATAATAGGTAAGAATTCGAGTTACAGTTCGACAGTTTACGTTGAGGAAAAATTAAAACGTAAGCGTTAAAGTTGAACATAAGTATTTATGTTTCGTTTCAGCAAATGGGCCTAAATAAAACAAGACGAATTATGTAGTTTTTCATATTTTGTAGGCTTGTACCTAAATACATTAAAAAAAATAGGAATGTGACGGAGAAAATCAAATAATATTTGAAAGTACCTACTTGCCTAAAGCTAAATAATCTGATGGCAGTAAAATACACTTTTAAAATTTACTAAGACGTAAACTAGATTTTTTAAAAGCACTTGGTAAAACCAAAAAAAAAAAATTTGATACTAAATAGGCTTTCAAATACTTAAACATTAAAAAGTCCTTTATGAAATTCGGCATAACAGTTATAAACACACCAAGTACAGCGAATATTTATTTTCTTTTTATTTTTATTCAGTTGGGCTAAGGACGACTGTGATTTTTTCACCTGTGGACTTAGAACCATAAAATGCCGATATTTAATTTTGATACATAGAATCATTTTACTTTTTGTTCGATGAAAATATTAATTTAATATGGGTCACTGTGGCGTATGTGGACCTTTTTTTTCGAAAAAATTATTCTTTTCTCATATTTTGTACTTAAGCCTCTTTTGTAGTACAACAACTCGTGAAGAACTAGAACCTGGTGACTCACAACTTTCAACCATTCCTTTTTGCGTGTCTGCAAGAATGGAGGGGACCTACAGTTTAATGCCGAGTCCGAACGGCTAAGGTGATGGGCACTTTTCTACGACAGCATATGCTCTTGAAGGATTTGTCACTTCCTCGCAAGAAGCAGTAGCTCTGAAAAACAATTTTGTCAGGTGGCCTTTAAGCCAATCAATTATCGAAGTTATGGTCATTTTTTAAAGTCATCCATCTTGTATAAATTATTTAAGATAATTTTTCTTTAATTTGTTGTGGACGTTTTAAAGAAGCTTTTACATCATGCATAGCTAAGCTATATACATAAGGTAATATTATTAAGCACTCACTTGTTCGTAAGCAAATTAAAGGTATTTGAACAAATTCCTTTAAGTAGGTAAAAGCAAATGAGGATTTTGGAAAAAAAAAATTATTTTATTAAGATATCTCGATAATTCTTTTTTCATAAATCAATTTTTTTGTATCAAACCCTTACAACTAATTTTAGCGTCTTTTCTGTTAAATAAACCGGAAAACATTTTGTGAGAGTATTTTAGCAGAGGGTTTAGTAAAAAAGTTTGTAGGAATCGTTTTCCTAAACTCACCATCTTTGCATTTACAAAAATTTAATTGTAATTGTAATTGTAATTGTAATTGTAATTGTAATTGTAATTGTAATTGTAATTGTAATTGTAATTGTAATTGTAATTGTAATTGTAATTGTAATTGTAATTGTAATTGTAATTGTAATTGTAATTGTAATTGTAATTGTAATTGTAATTGTAATTGTAATTGTAATTGTAATTGTAATTGTAATTGTAATTGTAATTGTAATTGTAATTGTAATTGTAATTGTAATTGTAATTGTAATTGTAATTGTAATTGTAATTGTAATTGTAATTGTAATTGTAATTGTAATTGTAAAAAATTACAGGTAGATAAACAAAATTGACCATTAATCCATTCCTTTATTTTGTTTTTTAATCAAATTGTTTAAGTGAATAGTTTTTAAAAATTTAACTATCAAACTCACAATTGTGAAACAAAATAAAATAATGTGCTCAAGTACTTTTGATCAAAATTTTACGTTATTGAAGTCCATTTGTTAAAACGAAACCTAATTATTTATGTTCATTTCAAACGCTTATGTTCTACTTTTTCCTCAGCGTAAACTGTAACATAAGCTTTTATTTTGATCTTACATAGGATTATATAATTAAATATCTAATATTCGTTTCAGCAAATGGGCCTTAGTAAAGTAGAAAAGTAAATTTTAATATTTTCAATTTCTTCAGAATTAAAGTGTAATCTGAGTAAATTCAAGTCTTCTGCTATATTCTATTTGTACAACCAAATATTGATACAGTATGTAATTGTTGCTTGATAGTACTGCGTATTTAAATCTACCATACTGTTATCACTTTTCGATATTTTCCTTTAAATTACAAATTACAAGTTTCCATTCAAAACATTTCGAATTATTGATAAACAAATTTTATAATTTTGATTTTAAAATGGCTTATGAAAGATTTTCTCAATTTTAATAATTTCAAATTGATAAAAAGGTCGGAGTTATGTCTGAACACCCAGGCAAGTCCCAAAACGTCATTTTTGTGTAAGCACGATTAACAGCAAAATCTCTCATTGTGGGCAGTTATCTTATTATAATGCAGTTAGATTGAGTGACCGTCTTAGAGTTCACAATTTGCGTGCGATAAAGATGTTAAATTTTTCAATCTATCCATTCATAACCATATAGGCAAAAGAAATGATGCACTTGTACTTAACTTGACGTTAAATTAAATTTCAAAACTGTTTACTTTAGTGATCACTTGTTTCCATAAAAAACGTGAGTAAATTTTATTTCATTGACTCCAAAATAATTTGACGTACTGCTTTGATGCTGAGCTCGTAGGAATGATGAGAGTTCTTTTCCTAAGACTAGGACGTTTTTTTTGGCCAAACTTCGTGCCTGTCAGTATAAATTAAATTAGTAATTTTCGATTTGAAAGAAATGAAATGCAAATGAGTATCCTAATGACGTTATGAAATAAAAAAAAATCGGACACGAAGTGTTCTAGGACCCTAATGTTTAAGAAATATGCAACTAAAGATTTTTGACTAAATTTTGTATGACAAAAAAAAAAAAACAAAGTTTATTTTCACTACCCGGTTATGAGAGATTTTATTATATTTTCATAATATTACGAAAAATAAAAACATAACACAATTTAGAAAAATCTAAGGGATTATTCCAAAGCAATTACATTTATTACACGAAGCAGAACACATATTATTACAATCTAAAGAACTATAAAATGTTATTAAACTTTGATTCATCTACCCTTGAATAAAATACATACATCAATCGTATGGCGATAACTAATAAGCACGCGTCAAGCCCTTAACGTAATGATTTTCTAGTCATTAAACTTTTTTATCAGTTTGATAATGTTAACTATGAATATAGTGGACATTCCTAGAATAGCTATTTAAATTATATTTTTACCAGCGCATTTAATATTAGTAATAAAAAACGTATGTGTCATGTATGGATATCTACATAATGTATATTAAAAATCCAGTCAAATAAGAGCAAGAAACTTTGAAAATTTCGTGATTTAAATACATACTCCAATTTTGAATCCAAAGCATTTTAAAAATTGAAAATATGAAATACAGTAAAATGTATAAATTCAATGTGGTTGACTTTCGAAGCTATAACTTTCGTTCTATAGTAATCAGATCTTCAATGTTGGAGTTTTGAAATTAGGCAAAAATTTTCATATTAAATTATTTAAATATAAATAAAAAAAATAAATAAAACATAAAAGAAAATTGTTTTATTTATTTATTAAAATTGAATTTTATTAAGCAAGAATTTCAGGCCACTTTCCTGTTTGAACATTTTTGAGGAGGGTTAAACAATTTTGTAGTAGAGGGGTGATTGAATCCGCCATCAGTGATTTTGGGTTTTTTAAATGCAGAAGTTGATGAAAAATAGTATAGTTTTTTCATCCTCTACAAAGTTAATTTTGGATTTGGTGGAGTGAATACCTCAGGAGAGGCAGGAGGGGTGTTTTAAAGCTAAAAATTCCATCCAACCACATTAGATACAGGTAGGCTGACCAGACGTCCTCTCTTAAGAGGACAAGTCCTCTATTCGTCTTAAAAAACGTTGTCCGGTATCTTTTTGAACAAATAAGCGATTTGTCCTCTTTTTAGGTTTTTACCAGTTTCTTACTTTTGTATGTGAAACAAAACCAAATTTGATATTTTAAAACGTTTTTAGAGCAAGAAACAAAAACTCAGAAGAAAGTGTAAAAAAAAAATCTTCATGATAATTGCACATTGCAAATAGGGGCATACGCAGGATTTCGATTAGGGGGAGGGGGAGGGGGCCTCATACAAATTCATATCTCCAAACGAGGTAATTTCAACAAAATTTGCACGAAAATCGGTAGGAAATTACGTAAAACTTTTATGAACACACCCAAATGGAATATTTTCAAAGTGGAACCCATTTAAGTCAAACAAAATTAGGAAATTTGAAATGTGAACACTTTTTTTTTGCAATTTTCCAATTTACCTCATTTCGGCTCTAATGAAAACGTATTATTAAGCGACGATAACAAAAGAATAAAAAATAACATTATTTCTATTAACGAATACATAATATATAATTTTTAAAATTGTAAAACAATGTTTTACAAAATTCTGCAAATAATAAAAAAAATTCTAGCATTTTTTTTAATTTTTCAAAACTTTTTTACATATTTATTTTTTGAAGAATTTTGTTAAAAAGAATTTCGAAAAGCTGAATTTTGAAAGCAAAATTTTGAAAGGTAGAATTTTGGCACAGACAACCCTCGTAACGTATAGATAGAATAATCAGTGCTAATAACAAAAATTCTGTTTCATTATTTTGACTGAAAAGGTAAATTTTAACAGCTTGTGCGCATGCATATTAGGGTGTCTGTTATTTCCCAAACTCATTTTTTGTTTGAATCAGGCACCCACTGTATAAAATGTTTATGCACTACAATAAATTTATGGACAAAAAAAAAACTTGGCCGAGCCTCTAAAGCCATAGTCTTCCCATACAAATTTTTATTGAATTTATAAACTTTTTACGTATTTTTTCCTTCCGAACAATTGCAGATATTCCTAATTTTCTTGTTGATTTTTATTAAAAAAATCATCCCTTTAGTAAATAATTTTTTTGTAGGGCGTAAGCTTTTGATTTATGGGGTGTTAAATAAAAAAAATTGGTTTGGGAAATAATGGACACCGTAGTGTATATAATAGTAGCTAGTTAGTACAGAAATCTACCAAATATTTGTTTTTTTTTGTAATTTTGAAGAAAGTATTGAAATGTTTTGTTTGCAATTATGAACGACATGTTTAAAGAAAAGTTTTAACATCGAAGAAAGTTTTTTATAATTAATAGCGTGCATTACTCAACAAAAAATGTAGGAAAGTAATATTTATTACTGACCGATCACGCGATTGAAAACGTAAGTGCGTAAAGGTCACAAAAACATTAAAGTTAATAATTTCATTTTTCCTGTGCATTAAAAACGATTCAGACCATTCTCCAAAAAAAATTGATCATAATCAGTCGGAATACGAATACGTTGTACAGAAGCTAGGCCATTAGTAACCATTTTTCTGATTTTTTTTTTTAACATATTAAAATTAACTGAATTTTTCTTAGACGAACCTGTGTTCTATTTTTGGGAAATCTACGATTTACCAAAAGTGCAAAAAAATGGCAGATATCAATATTTTGGTCTTAAAAATATGAAAATGTATACTATATAATTTTTTGGATTGGCCAAAAAATACTATAATATACCAAGGTTAAAAAAAATCGACTTATCCGTTTAAGATGAAGTCGAACAGACAGACAGAACTGCCAAACCTGAGACCCATGGTAATGTCAAGTTTAATCTAAATCTCGTGTTCTATTCGAACCCATAACTTTCTTCTGATTTAAAAATGAAATACCTACATATATAAATTAAATTCGCAGAGCTTAGTACTAGCTTTGGATTTGTCTTATGATTTGATTCGGTACAACTATATAATAGCTCCTACATTGTTCTATACTTCTTATCATTAACAAGATGTGATTTGTAATTGCGCCTCTTTTTCACTAACCATGAAACCAATAGAAATCTAAAATCAAATACTTTGCAAAATATTTGTTTCTCAAAGTCAAGTTCAAGTTCAGAAACAAAACCAAAAATCAATATCAAACACAAACATATTTCAAGTTTAAACATAATATTTATTTGCTTAGTCACAACTTACACTTAAAACCAAAAAATGGTTTGATTAGTATCATAAATATAGGAAATTTGATTACAAATACAATTTGAATTAAAATATAAATTTTAAGTACAAGAATCAAGGATTCCATATAAAATGTGTGCCCTTTTACAACCGTTGAGTGCTTATCAACCCGCCATTTTATAATCTAAGGTAATCTCATAATCTCGATGCTAACTGACACAAGTAGGTATAGCTTCCGAGATGGAATTCCATATTCCATATTATTTCATCATTAACTATAAAAAGACACATAACAACTTTCATAGTAAATTAAGCGTGACGTTTTTAGTGATCACGAGTCACGATCTATAGGTATGGTGTGTTGCCCTCTTCACTGATGTGCGCTTGGTTTAAGATTAATACATAAACATAATCTATTCTTATAATTATACAATTAATACTAGAGGGGTTGGAGATTGGAGGTAAAGTCACATAAGTCCAATGGGTTTGCTTCAATCTGGTATTCCTGACAGAAGCACCCCACAGCCGGTGTTCGGGTTTCGAAAAATTCGCTGGCTAGCAGGCAGTTCACCTATCAAATAATCTCGTAACATATTTGTTGCATCTTTTGAGTGTCCACAGCTATGAAACGCTAATGTAGCATCACGCCCTGCATGATCGATTATCACATCTTCACCGCCTGGGTGCTAAATAATAAAATAAAGAAAGAATTATATTACATTGTGTAAAATTTCACTTTTATTTTAATTTACCGAAAATAAAAACTTTGTCACATCGTAAACGCGATCGTAGAGCACTATCCAACAATCGTGAATATGATCATGGTCGGCCACTTCCTGCAGGGTTATTTCGGGTAATTCGGCCACATCTAGCGGGGCTTTTGGGATAGTTGCCGATATTGGTAGAACTCGCAGAGCTACGAGGATGTTATTCAAGGAAGTCATTTTTTGTGAATTTACTTTTGTAGTTTTATATTTAATTTCAGATTTTCTTTTATTTTTGAATATATTTTGTAGATTAAATAAATTTTTTCCTTCGTTATTAATTGCAAATCGTTCAATGCCGGAATTACACTTGTGCGATTAGACTGGCGTCTTCGCGTCAAACTGAATGAATGTGATAATCAACGTCAACGTTTGTTTATATAGCTCTAGATCCAATGTTCGGATTTCAGATCGGATTGGGGTATTATCAGTTCTCTTTCTCTTGCGAGTATGCTGATCTCAGGAGCGAACGTCATAAGAACGGATTTACAATTCAAAGCTTGACAAGGCGCTTATAAGCTAGTACTTGACCACACGTAAGTACATACTTGTTCTTCAAGATTAGTAATTAGAAGATGTAGATATTATTTCTTACTTGCTCTTAAGTTAAAAAAAAAGTGGAGGCTATCTACAAAATCAAAATTGATGGATGAGACCGAAAAGGTGTATTTCCTCATAACTTCCGTGCGTCTGTGCGTACGCAGTTATAATATTGTACTGGAATTGGTTTGGTCATAACTGTTAAAAAAATTTAGTGATCAACATAGGCTCTGCAGTTTTCGAGGGAACTCGAAAAAAGTGATATCGGATGATAACCTATAGGTATATAGATATGGTACCTTGTTGCCATTACCTACCTAAAATGGCATCCAACTCGATACTAAAGTTACATAGATGTACAGGCACACAAACCGATATCCCCGGTTTGATGTATCTTAGCATGATGAAACATCTTTTGCACCGCATAATTATTTATATCGTCTTTTTTTTTTAAGTAAAAAATCCGCCCCTGTAGCCACAGAATCAAAATTCATTATTCTTTAAGTTTATTTTTAATATTGGTATACATACGTATATGTACGTATATAAGGTACCGGCTAGCAAAAAAAAAACTTATCGCCTTTATAGTTGCTCTCCCAAATACTCGCTGATGCAAGACGAAATAAAAATCAATAATGCACTTGGGTTTTTGCTTTGGCGACGACTCTGGCATAGGTGCTGTTATTATTATTTTTTTTTTTTTTGCTTCGGACTTGACATGTTGTCACATCAAATCGGAGCAATATCTTCCAGTTCTTTGATTTTACATTTTTAATTGCGATATTATTATTGGTTATGGCAAGTTATGAATTCGTAAAAAAATTGGAACTTGGGATTTTGGTCAGACTTCACTCTACGATTATAGGGAAAACAGAAATTCAGTTTTTAAATTTGTAATTGTTGTTTACATGTACAAACAGGGTGATTCACCTAAGGTGTGCCAAAAATCTAGAACGTGTAGGTTGAGTCGAAATAAGAAAAAAATCGTATGGGAGGGGGGTTTATTTCTCCCCGTTTAGGCGAGAGGGGCAATTTTCTAAATAATCGCCTTAAAATAGAAAAAAAAATCATAAAAATCAACGGCAACACTTACAATGTCATGCTATTCCTTATATTAGAGCCAGATGTCCGTTCTTTTTTTTTTTGAGAGAGAATAGTTTTTGAAAAATTAATGTTCAAACTCAAAACTTTGAAATTTTGAAAAAATAATGAACGAAATTGTGTTCAGAATAATATTTATGTTTTTAATATTCGACGTATAGTCTTAAAGGTGGCAGCTAATTTTGAGTGTGAAACGCAGAACAATTTTTCAGTTTAAAATGTAAATTCCATACATGGTACATGTGTAATACGGTGCTAGTTTGTCCATTATATACACTCATATAATACTATCTACTATAATTTTAACAATATTTTTTGGCAGTTCGCATGAAATATAGAATTCCATAAACAATGCAATTCTTTTAAAATCAGTATTAAGATTTTAGAAATTAAAACCAAAATATTACCGTAAATAAGAGCAAGCCCGTGTGACCCAGTCTAGCGTTTTATTTTTATTTTATATTAGTATAATACCTAGATAAAAATGTCGATTAACAACATTGTAAAACTACGTAGATGAGCAGTTAATTTTATTCTTGGCCAACGCCGCCGCGCCGGCCGGCAACAGTGTTGATTATTTTTAATATAAATACAGTTTTATGATTTGTATTTCACAAGATTTAAAACAAATGGCTTAGTCTTTATTGATATGCTTGAGCTGAGAAACTTTAGACACACTTTTAATCATTTAAGCTAAAATGTTTGAAATGTTTACGATATTTAAGTAAATATAAATAAAGATTTAAATAAATGTAGTAGTTGTGGCATGATGGTTTGTATGTAGGACTGTCATGACGGACGTCCGGAGGTCTATGTTCGATTCTCAGCCTCGCCTACCTAATAATAATAAAAAAAAAATTGGTGCTGCCTCTTCCGAGTATCTGTTCGCTCACGTTCGGATTCGGCAATAAACTATGTCCCCTCCATTCCTGCAGACACGCACACAGAATGAGAGTTGCAAGTCACTACACACTGGTTCTTCATGAGCTGTAGTGCCATTAATTTTTTTTTTTTTTAGATCTTATAATATTGTCAGGTCCGTCAATGCTTCGACAATATCTGCCAATAAGATAACAATTACCAAAAACCTTATAATGCCAAATTTTCTGTTCAGACGGTTGAAAAATTTTGTTCCAAAGCATTAATATCTTTTTTTTTAAGACAATGGCGTCATCACTACTAGCCTACCAATCAACATGTAATTAATACATTATTGTTGTTCACACTTCTCTGTAGTGAATACAACACAATTTTTTTTAAACTTGTCTGACAATGTCTCCCAATGGATCAACCAATTCTTCGTAAACAGAAATCTTAAAACCGTGTTAACTGACAATATTCACTCTGACAATATTGTCCGAAACGTCATTGTCAGCCAACCACCTGACAATGAAATTTAGCAAGTAAAGTATTTGGCTGTTATGGTTATGCTCATACTTGCAAGATCTGACAATCGTCAATACTTATAGCTTAAGTAAGCAGAATAACCTAAACTAACTTACTTGATGTTTAAAACTGAAGACAGCTAGCTATAGTGATTGAGCTGACAGGAAGAAGCTTGTAGGCTGAGGCCCTGATCAATTTTGGAATGTAGCACTATAAATAAATCATGAAAAGGGTTCTACAAAATTGAAGAATCTAGTTTATTACCGGAATCCTCAATTGATTTTTCTGGCACGCCATTTTTCAGTTGTCTGGTTCCCCAGTTGATTTCCCTGATTCGTCTATTGACTGATCCTCTGTTCGATTTGCTGATTCCACAGAAAATTTAGCTGGTTGCATTTAGAACAATTGCGTGCAACCAGCAACCACAGCGGGAAGAACTTTAACCTCACACGAACGGAAAACGATCCCGTTTCAAAATTTTATTTAGTTGCTTAAAATAGAACTAGAAGACGTTATCAATTTTCTATACACATTTCCCATCATAAAATGTACTGTACATAAATGATTTTTAGTCATCCGTTGGCATACTTTTTTTATACGTTAGTTAATCCAATTATCTTATACCACGGCTATTCATGAACTTGATACTACATAAATTGATAGAAAATCATAAAACCAAACAAAACCGAAATTAACTGAATTAAGTTTATTAATCAAAATTGATATGAATTCATGATAATTTTAATAATATTATTTGCCATCTCATACAGAATAATTTTTGAAGAAAAAAAACATATACAAGTATATTTCTAATATATGAATATAAATTTGATAAGGAAGAAAATTAGATGCATACCTAAATGGTTTTGTATTTCCACCAAAAATTCGTGGAGACTTACTTTGTCGTCTGTAGGCGATAACCTACAATTTAAAAATGTGATAAAAACTGTGAAAAAAACCGAAAAAATGTGATTTATTTTTTTTGAAATCTGCAAATTATATTGGTACCTACAGGCAAGTTTAGTTTATCACAATCGAGTCAACCAATTTATTATCAAAATGAAATTTTAGAGAGGGTGCATCTATTCAAGTGATTGAAGATATAAATATACCAAAAGTAAAAGTATAAATATATAAAAGTATATTATACCATCTCTGGAGTCAGCAAGGTTATTTGGTATTTTTACTAAAAAAACTGTTTATAATCCACACATAAAATCAATTTATAAATAGAGTAAGAGTTTATTTATTTATGAATTTAATTACACATCTAATTACTAGATTTACGTATTTATTCATACACTTGTTAAAATAATTAAAGGAACATAAAACATCACCAAAATGTCTGTAAAATTTCAAATTGATCCATAAGAACCGTTTTCCCGTACCAAATGATCAAAGTCGTACAAACCATAATTAAAGGAACAAATTCTATGGTTCATAAACATTGTAAAATCGATATCAAAATGGAAACGAAAAAAACAATATCCTGTCCGCTTTTTTCACTGTTTTGCATTAGTTACAATACTGATAGGATTTTAATTGGGAAACAAACAATCTTTTCGAGGAAAAAAATTACAACTAAAATTTTAAAATTTTGAAAAAATTATTTAATTTTTTTTTAAACGTCTTTTTTTTTATTTCAACTCTTATCAGTACTGTAACTAACACAACAAAACTGTGAAAAAAGTGGACAGAAATTGTTGTTTTCGTTTTCATTTTGATGACGATTTCACAAAGTTTATGAACCATACAATTTGTTCCTTTAATTGGTTTGTACGCCTTTGATCATTCGGTACGAGAAACGGATCAATGGATCAATTTTTAATTTCAAAGAAACTTTTGTGGTCTATAGCTAGTTCTTAAAAATGCTTTAACAAGTCCTGCATAGTCAATATTTGTAAAGCAGTAAAAGATTTACAAAAAGTCTTTAAAAAGTCTGATGAAAAAAAACGAGCTTAAAGCTGAATAAACAAGTTATCGAAACAAAACATTACATTGGCTCAGAAAAAAAATTCAAAGAAAATGACTATGTACATATGTATGTTCAAAAATTAAAAAAAAAAATTAAAATTTTTGGCTTATGATTGCGCAATAACGGTTCCTTAAAAAATCATTTGCTTAAATTTCTCAATACAAAAATAGCTACATATAAAGCTTTAGAATGCTTTAGAATTCTGTATTTTTTCACAGAAATACAAATTGTGTTCGTGTACGCAAAAAATGTGTAGTTTTTCGCAGAAGAGAGTGCTCCCGAGAGAGTAAATTATTTCCCCTTTCTGATTATTTCAGCCCAAAGAAATTCTTCAGGCAAAAATATGAGTTCCGTCAAAAGCCACTTTGACATTTGCCAGAACATCTCCAAATAACCTAGTACACTCTGTGGTATCTGCCAACTGGTATTTTAATCGTGTTCGTTGCTCATAAGTCATCGGAAGAAAAAAAAATAGTTAAATATAAACAAAATACCTACTATAAAAAAAATTATTTGTTCAAAGCGTTCGTGTACTATTTCGCAGTTTTACTTCTTTCTGAGAGAATTTCATCCCCACTCCTCAATATTTGATAGACTGTGAATTTTAGTGCAGAAAGTACACAAACGAAGCTACAGTTCTTCAAAAAAACACTAGAAAAAAAGTAATTTTTTTTGTTCCCTTAATTTTTTTGACAAGTGAACATTACTTAATTGAAAAAAAAGTCGATCTAAATTTACTTGAAAAATGTACAGTTTGGTAAATAAAGTTATTAGATCTATTATTGAAAAAATTAAACAATTTCAATATTTTTTTTAAGGAGAAAAGTTTGGAAAATTCCTGAAGCTTCTTTGGGGTTTATTAAAGCTAATACCAGACAAAAGATGCAATGAGTCTACATATATTTCCATTTAAAAGTTTAACAATGATGACAAATGATTAATGGGCCCTACCAATAATCAAATTTAGTTAAATATTTCAGTAAAATATACCATAATGGGATGGGCTCTAAATTATATACCGTGCATGGTATTACCTAAATATTTACGTGGACTGTAAATAATGAAACATATATCGAATTGGCCTCAAAAAATTGAGAATATAATGTATGGTTTATTATTTGGGGTCCATAACGTTATGATTAATTTCACTGTTGTATTTAAGTCATAACTTAGTTTGATTATTGGTAATGCCCAATAAGTTTAAGTCTGTTATTGTAAGGAGGGAGTTCAAAGGGATTTTCCAAAGCCAACCCTCTGAGTGCAAACCTCAAAAATCTGTTTTGCACTTCTTCTAATCTATTTTTTTATGAAAGTTATAATGGGGTGACCAAATCTAACAAGCATATTCGAGGATGGGTCGCATAAATGTAATAAAAAGCGGTTTAATAACGAAAGGATCAGAAAATTGTTTTGATTCTCTCTTAATCCAACCAAGAATTGGCTTTATTGATTATGGAGTTGATGTACGATATGAATTCAAGTTATTGGTCAAGTAAGATACCAAGGACAGTCACATCACCTACTCGTGATAATAGTACACCATTTAACAAATAGTTGAAAGGTGTTAAAGACAATTTTCTTGTAAGACTTATAGTTTTACATTTATGTATCTATATTAAGAATTAAGCAATTGTAAAGATTGTAACATCATCCGCATAAATGAGACACTATGAGTGCTTCAACACAGATGGTAAATCGTTAGTAAATAGAATAAAACACACAGAACCTAAATGGCTTCCCTGTGGTATTCCGTAATTGACTTTAAACTTATTCGATTCGTAAAAGTTGAAAAGGGTCGAGTAAGATCTATCAGTTAAATAAGATTCTAGCCACATAACTAACTCATTGCTAAATCCCAGTTTCCTTAATTTAAATATTAAAATTCGATGCGAAAGTTTGTCGAACGACTTACTAAAATCTGTAAGACACAATCTATTTGTTCTTAATTTTTAAACGAGTCAATACAATTTTCAGCAAATTGCATTGAAAAGGTACAGTAGGTCGTCCTTTTATAAAACGTGTTGATTTGGAACTATAAATGATTTGACATAAAAAATGTAAGGATTCACAAATAACAGCCCCTAAAAACTTGGGAATAACTGATAATCGAGCAATCTGGTCTATATGTACATAACTATAATTTATAATTTAATTTTTTTTTTACATTTTTTTACCATCAGGGCCTGGTACACAACTATCATCTAGATTACTTAGTTATAAACTTTTCAATGCTGTCAATATTAAATATCATAGTTTTAAATTACATATATATGTACATAGTTGAAAAGGAAAATGTTGTTCCTAAATCTCTAACTTATATCACCAAATTTTGAATGAAATACTGTTACATATATTGCTACTAAATAAATAAATAATAATAAAAAAAAATCGAAGTTTAATGCTGTAAGAAAGAAACAGCTGATTTTATTAAGTCCTTTTTAATATTGATCTGGCTTTGTCAAATTGACGTTTTCTGTTAAGGATTTGTGAAACCGAACATAAGCTTTTGTTTGTATTTGTTTTCCACAATTATAGGTATGTATCATTCCTTCCAAATTATCAATGTTTACATCTTTTTCATAAATATTTACGTTTTACTTAAATTTACTATGACGTTTAGTGCATGAGGTATTAAGTTGTTTGTTTTTTTAACATTTTGTTCTAGTAACTGCGAATGTTATTTAAATAAAACATTTATTTTATAGAATTTAAAAAAAAAACTTCCATTGCCAGTTATTGGTTATTGGCATTTGAAATATAAAAGAAACAAAAACAATCCAATTGACGTAATTCAATTAAGTATCTATAACAATGTGTTAAGCTAAATCATACCATATTTTTGTGAAATACGAAAAATATAAAAGTAAAAGTTAAAGCAATATTTTTGTAGGTAGGTATACGTTATCAACTCTAACTTGGTTATCACAAGGTCAGTATTTAATTGTATTCCTTGATTACTTTTTAATCCTGGCACGTCATACACTCAAAATCACTTGATTGAGATATTTTCTTTTTTAATTACTAAAACGTATTTTCTAATTTCTGTGATGAGCAAATCACAGTACATACATGATTAGGACGCATGTACTTGCCCTTAAATGCGATCGCGGTCGCCACTGCTTTTAAAGCCTGAGTATAAAGCTATACATGACGTACTAAAAAATACAATTAAGTTTAGTTAATTTTAACATGTGAGTTAAGATATATAAATGAATAATACAGCATCGTGCTGCACATTAAAATGATAAGGATCATATACAGTTTGAACTTAAAAATACTTTAAAATCAACAGAAAAATTTAACAAAAACGGAAATTGTTTCCACACACACAAACCCGATGTCCATCATCTGATTTCATTTATAAATCTTATTGACAATGGCGTTTATAGGTTTTTTGTCGCCCTGAGCTATTAAAAATCACCAGAATTTCATCACATCTTTGACATAAAATACCTAACTTCACTGTTCGGCTCCTGCTTGTACTTGAGTTTGCAGATCGTGGTTTCCATCACTAATTGTGAATAGGGTTTTTGTATGCCTAGAAAGAATAGAAATCAATACCACACTTGTTTGCACCTGCAGCGACTGTGGAGATAGTCATCTTGAAATAAAAACCTTATAAATTTAATATGCGTTTGCCAGCGGACTCGGTACAGCAATCGCCCACCTTTTTCTTAAATAGAAAAAGTTCATAAAAATAGCTTTTTTATTCGCCAAAATTGTATTAAAATTTGTTAAAGATTCTATAAAATAAGAAAAATGTGTATATGCCTTAGTGCACCCTTCTTATTTTGAATGAATTTTCTGCCAACACGCATGCAGGAATGGGTGAAAGTTGGAAGTCATGAGGCCGTAGTTCCTTACGAGCTGTTCTGTTGAGCAAAATTTATTTAATTTATTGCTGATGCAATAATTGAAGAACATTTTATACCTTTTCCTTAGTTTTTAGTTTTAATTTTTTTCAGCACTTACCTACTTCCTTTCATGCTTTATTTAATTTAATAAATAGAGTTTTATTTTCGTTTTTATTATAACATTGTTGATTGATAACCCAAAGGTCGCAAAAAATTGCACCACACTGATTGTTTCGGCATTGTTGGGATACCAAAGACCTATAGCATATATGCTAACTTTGAGGTGCTTGAAAAACCTCGAAATTTTTGGTATTCTTTCAGTTTTTGGCTTTTTAAATATTTATCCTTCAAAAAATCACCTTCTACATTCATTTCAGAGTAACCGCTCTGTAGGTTAAATAAATCTCCAAATAGAGCACTTCAAATATTGGAAATTTTGCTCAAAAAGTTCTAAAATGGAATTTCAGCAAACTTCACAAGAAGGATATCGGCTTAAATACTCAACAGACAATTTAAGTAATAAGAAGATTATTTTAGAGTAGAACGATTACATATAGCTTTAATTTCAGCATAAGCGGAATCCTGTAGAACTAATAGTTCCGTTGGTTACGAAAAAAACACTGTTCAAAAATATTAGGTTTTTTTTTGTTCCCGAAGAAACAAAGTATAAAATAGGTACACAGGACAATTTCAAGGTTTTTCAAGCACCATGCAGTTAGCGCACGTCTTTTGAAGCTGCAAATTGAATTTTAGATTGTTGGTATATATCCTAAAAAGTACATAAACAAAATCAGAAGTGAAAGATCTTCTCCTTACATAGGTATAGATTTTATCGTGACAAAGACAAACTAAATGTTGGTTTTTTTTTTAAGAAAAATTGTTCTGCTTTCGAAATTTGAATCCTTATGCAATTAAGGCAGTTTATATGTACTTTATTTGTCCGCTCCATATAGAATACGCCTCAATTGTATGGGATCTGCTTCAAATAGTTTCAAAAAATCGAAAATTTGTATAACCAAAAAAAAAACTTGGAAATAATTAAAATGGAATTTGCCAGAAATTCCAATTTACTCAACTAGATGGGCTTTCTAGCTACTATGGAAAATCGTCGCATATGGCAAATTATGTTATGTTCGTTCATCATAAAATTGTCTTACCATATAAAATGCTCCGTTTTGATAAATCTTTTAAATATCTATGTTCCATATGGCATATGGCAAATTATGTTATGTTCGTTCATCATAAAATTGTCTTACCATATAAAATGCTCCGTTTTGATAAATCTTTTAAATATCTATGTTCCATATGGCATATGGCAAATTATGTTATGTTCGTTCATCATAAAATTGTCTTACCATATAAAATGCTCCGTTTTGATAAATCTTTTAAATATCTATGTTCCAGGCATAGACATAATAACGGTTGTAATGAACCATTCACAAGTTGTATGAGATTATAAAATGAACTAATTTCCAATTTACCGTAGCGGTTTTTGCGACTATCTTTGAAGCAGAGTCGTGAGAATTGGTTGTAACTCTGATAAAACTGCTCCGCTATCAGCTTTTTTGTACCTGTGAACTACATCCCTTCATATTATGTAAGTATATTTCTATAGCCTTTTGACTTCTACGTACCGTTATTTTCACGATAAGTCGATGGTTCCAGTCCGCCCAAGTCTATCTAAAGGCTTTTATTTTGACTTTTTCTTTCTCAAGGGCTTATCGAAACCCATATAGATATGTATGTAGATACTATTATTCAAATCGTAAAACAATTTAAACAATTTATTTACACAAAAAAAATGGAAGCTAGGCGAACGCAACCAAAGTTAAACTAAGGTCGTTGCTGTTGGACTTAGCCGAAAAATGTAACTTATTTTTTTTCAATGAGATTGATTTGGTAAACTTCACAGGTAAGTTTTTAGAGTCAGTTTTTTCTCGCAAAATAAGCTTGTTGTTTATGCTTTTTCAAATTTCCTATTGCAAAGTTGTATTCTTGTAATCAATATGGAGATACTACAACAGTAAGGTGCGAAAAATGTTGAACCTACAGATAAGCACCAGAGTATTAAAACTTTTCATAAAAACGGTGAAGCTATTAGACTAAGAGCCCACAGCAATTTTTGGGTGTGAATTATAGCAATAATTCAATTATGCAGTAAGATTGGGTCTTTACTTTCTATTCGTAATTATGTAAGTCTTGCAAGCTGTGGTTGGGGCGTTGCTGCATTAAAAATAAAAAGGTATAGCACTTAAAAAACTATATTTATTAAATGAGCTGAACACCATATATACATGAATATGGGGGTCCGAGACCTGTTAGGTGGATGGAGTGAAAAAAGAGTGCTAGGGGTGACCAACGGAAAACGACATAAGTATACTAAACAATGGAGCGGCTGTAAGTGTTGTGCGTCAGTCGCCATTTTGAAAAACGCCTTTAACCAATATCTCGAAAACGACTCATAAAACACACAAAATTATGTTGGCACTTTTTCTATAGGAAATTTAATTATATTTCTTTTCTTCATAGAACATTTTTACGTAGGATTTATACTTTCCGAATTAAAGCATGCTTTGTTCTAGATTTTTTTTTTTAAACAGGTTTCTGTTCTATAGCTCAACTAATCTGAATCATGAAAACTACACCAACAGCAGCCCTGGAAACATTCCTTTCACTAGCCCCACTAGATCTCTTTACGAAGGAAATGGCGGCCAAAAGTTCTTTACGACTAAAACAGTGCAATAATTGGAAAAGGGGATATTTCGGGCATAGTAATATTTCGAGATTTGTTGAGAAAGACATTCAAACAGACTATACAATGCCGAGCATTGATTTCAAACCAGTGGCCCTAACAGAGATACCCACAAGGGACTTCTGGACGGAAAACCGGGTCATAAGAGACAATCATATCTCCGTATTTACGGACGGCTCGAAGACAGATAAGGGGGTAGGGTCAGGTATCTTTTCAGTTAATCCACCCCTTGGTAAATCAATAAAGCTTCCTAATTTCTGCAGTGTCTTTCAAGCGGAAGTACTTGCAGTTTGTGAAGCCGCAAGGAGTCTTGCACATTGGAACTAGTAGACAACAATATCGACTTCTTTATTGACAGTCAGGCGGCGATTAAAGCCATTTCCTCCATCGTCACAAAGTCTAAACTAGTAATTCGTTGTCGTAACGAGCTAAGATTACTCGGCGCAACAAACACTGTTACCTTGCGATGGGTCCCAGGACACCGTGACATTCATGGGAATGAAATGGCGGATGAATTGGCCAAGATCGGGTCAGATCTTGATCCGTGCCAAACAGATTCTTCTGTGTTCATGCCACTAGAACAAGAAAAAAACAGAATTCACCAAAGTTTCCTCAAAGCCGCGAACGACAGATGGTCAACAATTGATACTTGTCGGGTTTCGAAGAATCTATGGCCGAACATCTCTAAGAAAAAAACAGACTACCTTCTCAAGCTAGGCAGACCTCAACTGTCCCTCTTGGTTGGAATCCTAACGGGTCACAATACAATGGGAACCCACATGAGCAGAATGGGTATCACCACATCTGACTTATGTGGAGGGTGTCAAGATGAAGAGGCGGAGGAGGGCTCCTATCACTTTCTTTGTGAATGCCCCAGTCTAGCAAGAGCCAGAAAGACAGCCCTCGGGGAATACTTTTTCAACGAATTGGGCGACATCTCGAGTTTGCCACTAAGGAACATTATGAAATTCATTCAGAATTAAAAATGGTTCAGGGAGGCCCCCCACACCTAACCCCCTAAGCTCCACCAACTCCTCTCCTCACCCGTCCTTATACCTACCATACCTTTATCCTGGGGAGCACAATGGATCCACTGAGATCCGAGTGAGGTGATGCGGCTTGCCGTATCATCACCCCTCTAAACCTAACCTAATCTTAATCAGCCCTTCTTTCATTCACCTAGATAATGCAATCAATTAAATAATTAAATTACTTTGGACTCCTACGAAATTTCGAACCAAATCCTCTCCTTTTAAAAGTCGGTAGTCATTTAGACGTGCAAATAAAAGAAGAATCTTCCGGCTATGGCAACTCTGACACCATCAAGTTTACATATAAAATAAACAATAACTAAAAGCTCAAAAAGCATAAGGGATGACTAAACTTTATCAATTACTGCTGAAAGCTCACCCTTAAAGAAACAGCTGTTGAATGCTTTCGTTTGGAAAAATGTTTATCCAAATGAAAATCCTTTTCACATTTCAGTTTCTCTACTACGACGGTATATTTGACACGTTACGCTCCTACCGAATCTCTTTTAGCCATCATAACAAGAATAGGGGTGTTGTATCAACAATTTGAGAAAAAATCCAATCCCCCCAAGCATAACCCTTCAGAACCATCCACAACTCCTGCCACCGTGTCGTCAGTCTGTCGGGGCTCACTGAAGTAAAAGACAAAAAAATCAGTGAATACAAAGAAGTAACATATTTTTTTTTATAAATAAATTACACCGCACATTATCTGTCTGCATTTAAGTGCAGACAACTAGCAAACAAGTTCATCGTTTTAATTGATTTACTCACGATAAATCGCTAATCTAAGTGACACCAAAGTGTTTGCATTGAGTTTATCGGTGAAATTGTGATTTTTCGTGCCCCACCCGGGCCCGAGGTTCCTGTGATTGATTGTGGCAAATGATTAACATATTGTAAAATTTCTTTTCTGAGAGTGAGTACATAGCTATACGCATTATTTTTTATTACACGTTGACGAAAATATAATGAAGCAATATGATATGGTGCTTGTAAACGTGTGGTGATATTCTGTGCACCTAATATTGTTATCCTTGAAAAATGCCATCCACCTTGTACTAAACACGATAAGATTGTTTTTTGTTGTTGTTGTGTAGCCTCACATTTGGTCCTGTGATATCTTATTTTTTGCCTTTTTACTGCCAAAGGATTCTATCTATAATCTTTTATGGTTATCTAGTCTTCTCCATTTTTGTACGGATTTTTTTTATGCACTTCATTAGACGTAATAATGTGAGATTAAATGCCACATTTACTCAACGTCAACAAAGTGACTTGTTGTTGGTTTTGTAGTGTTGTTAGTTGTAAACCTAGGCCGTTATCCTTCTTACGCTTTTATCTCGTTTATCTTAATTTTTCAAAGAAATCCACACATACACCGCTTCCATCTGTACCAAGAATGAAAACCCAACTAGGTAAGAGTTGTGTATAGCTTTTGCCAGAAGATGTAGGTAGGTACCTATCAGGTGGAAAATTTTAAAGGCGCTTATCGCTGGCAGAATTGGTAGATATTAAATTCCGTAAAAACAAATAATATCATATTTGCTCGAATTTGGATAGATTTGAATTTCTTAAATATTATTATATATCTATGGCTGGTAGCATTATATGAACATATTGTTCTAGAGGTGTCTTTGAACATAGAAAAAATAACATTTCGTTGGGAATTGTTAAATATTTTTGGGGAAATAAGTACCTGCTGTCGTAGGAAACGGATTTTAAATATTTTTGATGCCTTCTTTATATTGATCAAAATATTGTCCTAAAAACAAAAATAAAATCATTTTGACACCCAATATTGAAAGGAATATTTGAATGATAACATACGCGATGCGCAGTAAAAAAAAAATGTACATATAGGTACCTACATTAAGAATGCAATTGAAGATATTTAAAAAATAAAAAAAAATAAATAAATTTTTTGGTTCGTGCTATTGTTTAAAACAGCGCAATAATGGTACATTAAAAAAAAATTATTTGCTGAAATTTCGTAACACAAAACACATAAAGCGTTAGAATGCATTTTGTTTCTTCTCAATACAACCACAGATACAGCTCTTCAAACACTTAAGAAAAAAGGGATTTATTTTTGATTCCCTTAATTTTTTTGACTATTGTATATAACTTGAATTAAAAATATAAACATTTCCTTCAAAAGCATATATTTACCTGACCATAAATTGGAATTATTCATTTAAATTTCTGTAGGGTCCATGACCCAGGAAGTATTGAAATATTTAACACATATTAGCTCATTTAACATTGGTCAAATGTGCCCCATTGCCAAAAGTCATATATTTCCCAAAGGTTCTTGATAACTGATTTCTTTTTTTTTCTATTTATATTGTTAAACTTTCACAAAATTGACTTTTATTAATTAACGATTTAAGAGTAGCACAATCTGTCTTTGTCCCCTTTCACACGAAGATACAAGTTGCTGGTGATTTTGTTGACGTTTTCTTTAAATCCCTTAACCATCTCTTGTACCTTTCACACGAAGATACAAAATCGGAGGAGACTTGCTGTATTTTCCTTTTAAACTACCTTGGTTGAACGCACACAAACATAGTGTGAAGAGAAACGTCAAAAAAGTCTCCTGAATTTGTTGACCGAGGAGATTTCGTTTACCCCTCTTTCTTCCTGCCCTTTTCGCCTATGAACTAATTATTGCCGGCAACTGAGTTGCCTTGTGTGAAAGGGGACTTTCACATTTAAACAAACGCTTTCTTTGGTGAACTTCACGGGAGATAACTTCACATGAGAATTAACTTTTTTTCCCCACTTAGGTGAGAAAAAAATTTATCTAAAAATTGTGTGAAGTTATCTCCCACCTGTAATTTGAAGATCTGATAAGTGATATGTATACCTACAATCTACATGTTATAAAACGTTGAATGAAAAGCAGAAATAATCATGCTGATTATTTATGTGAGGATTATATTTCTTACCTAAATTATTTGATTGTAAGCCATGAAACGATATTTTTCTGATAATAGACTTCAAGTCTGCATTCGATAGCATTGACCAAGATCTAATGTTTTACAAGCTATCTGGACAAGGATTACCATTCAAAATGTTTTTAAAAAAATATACAAGAATTGTTCTGCAAAGGTTTGGGATGGAGTCAAAATGTTTGAGTTTTCTAACACCATCTGGATTGAGGCAAGGATGCATATTGAGTACACTTCTATTTTCCCTTTTCTTGAATAATATAGTCGCATTACTAAATAAAGGTATTGATATACGAGGAACTAAATTCAAAGTACTGATGTAGGCAGTTTGTCACGGTAAAATTTACCGCGACAAAAGTCAATCTTTCAGTCGTTCCATTCCTTGTTCCTTCCTTTTCCATTTCTTCATTTTTATACAAGTGTTTCTTTCAATATATTGAGAGAGAGAAGGGCAGCCATGGTCCATCAGCCATTGGTTCGTTCTCTCGATATTTTGAAGAGACAATATTCGTCGATGTCGATTTTGAGAATTTACTACGAGCAACTCAATGGTAATGGACAGACGGGCGGTCTGATCCAAGGAAGGTTGAGATTTAATCCCCAAAACACATACCAACAGTAAGTGACAAACAGTTGGTCTAGTCATGGCGAAATCTTAGAAATAGCACGGGTGACGCTTGGTCCCCGATTGCTGAAGTTACTCCTTGTGAGAATGGCAGCGTGCCCAACATATTTTTATTGTATTTTGTAAAAGATGGAACGTTAAGTGCTAGTCCCTATTCCCCCAAACCTGCGCAAAATCCCAAAGATTCAAAATAAATCATCGAGATAGGGAAATACTGCCAACCTTTTCTTTCAAACGTTTAGCTTTTAAAAATTGAAATTAACTTTCCACCAGTTTTCAGAATAGTCATCCTACTTTCTTTATTTTCGAGGGGAAAAATGTACGTGGTGTAAAATTAAGTTTCATTTTGATTTTCTTAAGCTTTCTTTCAAAAAATTCGTGTGGGAGAGAATAGGTGGCTGAATGCATCCATTGAATTGCCGCCCACTGGAAGTCGTACCAGAGTTCGGCGAATTCAATGATGACGGTGCATAAAAGCTGGGGTGTAAAGTGCGAGTAGGATAGGCGGTGGGGTCTCAACTGCGTTCGCTCACTCACGCAAATGTGCGGGGTGTTGCTGAATGATGACGCGACCGAGATCCACGCTTTCTGATTGGTCGAAAGCACTGGGGCATTGAAACGAGAAGAGGCCATCCCACACTCAAAAAAATATTTCGTAAATTCACTACAAAATATATTCGTATGTTGATTTTTCGTTCAAAGTACAAAAGTTTGTTAAATAAACCAATTTTTCGTAGCCTTTATGGAAGTCAAAAAATTCGGAATTACGAAAAATTTGTAAAATTTATGAAATCACATTTGTAACTCTTTTTCACACAAAAGTTTGTTGATATGTACAAAAAATTTGTACACTCTACTCAATATATCTTTTTTCAAGTGAAGCAGTAATACGCATATTCAATTCACGAATATTTTTACTAATGATTTTGAAAAACTACAAACATTTTGTAAGTTTACTAAAACAATCGTAAAAATCTAAAGCATTTCGTAAACCATACAAAATATGTTTTGAGTGCAAACGTAATACAGTTGTATTTCGCACAAAACGTATTGTAATAAAACTAGGTTTCTACTTTTCGTAAAATATACGATGGTGTTTAACGTACAACAAAAACATTTCGTATTACTCACAGCTGCAGCTAAACGTTGCTTTTCCGTTTCTACAAAGGATTTTGTAAAAGTAGAAATATTTTGTAAATTCACGAAGATAGTCATAATGTCATCAATTTGTTCGTACAATATGCGAACGGTTTGTATTTTCACGCATGCATTTGTATTTTGTACGATTTTTTTTTGTAATATTAGTCATACGCTTTATTATTATTTTATGCATAGGACGAAATATTTTTTAGAATCCACAGCTGCAGCAGCGTCTGGTCATTTACTCGCAACGTCCTCAATTATTGGTTTTTGACCATCGCGCGTGCGCCGGCTGCCGTAGTAAAATCGGAAAACGAAGAAAAAATATTTATTTATTAATTTGTGAATAAAATGTGAAAAAAAAAATTCAATAAAGTGTACATAAATTCAAGTTGTTTTAGCATTAAAACTAAGACAGAAAACGAAAGGAAAAAACATTTTATAATTACATGTGTGTAAGTGTATTCATTATTTAAGTTATGAAGGGTGTCCCATAATAATTCGTGCACGATGTTCTAAGAAAACAATTGTATAGGTGAAAAATTGACTTAAAATAATTTTTCCCACATACAAGTTTTTTAAGAATAATCCCCCAAAATATCGTGCACTTAATTAGAAGACCCACTGTCACTGTATAATATATAATAATTATAATAAAATAATTGAAAACTTTTAATGCTTCTTATGATTTTCTTAATATTTTTTTCAGCATCTTAAATTAAACTAAAAAAAATTAACACTAAGCAAAGATTTGTTTTTTTTTTTTCAATGATTTTAGTATGTTCCTTGCGAAGCCTGTAAAACAAGGCACCAGTATATGCGCTGCTTAATGAAATAAAACGTAAGTAAACTTTTCTTTTTCTTTTAAATTTTATGCAAAATTATCATTATTTTTGTTTTATAGTTGCAAAACAAGAAGAAACGAAGTTGTCTCCTGATGCATAAAACGTAAATATTAACAACGGTTCATGTTCCTTTGTGGAGGTGTATTATGCAATAAAAAAAAAAGAAATTAATATTTATTGTTTTTTATTTTTTCTAATTTCAGCCAATAAATAAAGAAATCTCGTAGAATGAACGATTGTAAACTAATTTTTCTACAAAAGCATTTGTTGAATTTAAAAAAAAACATTTGTGATTTAAGATCCTATATATTTGTAGAATACACGAAAAGATTCGTATAAACAACGAATTCAATTTAATTGAAATACAAATTAATTCGTAGTTTATACGAGAGGCATCTTGTATTCTACAAATTTATAGAATCTTATATCACAAATGTTTCTTAAATTATACAAATGTATTCGTTAAGACACTATAGCTAGATCGTTCATTCTACAATATTATTTTGTATAAATCATTTTCTAATTTTTTAGGAATACGAAAGTTTTGCAAGATATACACAAATATTTTGTCTTTTACTTTCAAAATAGCGTTCGTGCAATTTACAAATGCGTGCTTATAAAATGTACGAGAACCATTCGTGGAGCAAACGAACAAATGTTTTCGCAGTATCGACAAAACTTTTAGTTATATGTACCATTTATTTTTTTGGGTGCAGGTATGGTGAAAGCCTGGGAGGGCACTTCTTGGCAAGCTAAGGAACTAATCAGAGGTTCTGAGAAAAGCGTAAAAAAAGAAAGAAAATTGAGAAAAGAAAGTTCGAGAGATTTGAAAGGAATTTTAATAAAGTGGAGAGAATTTTGTTAATTTTCAAAAAAAAAGGTGTTGAAAATCCAGTAAGGGATTGGTGATTGGTGGAAAGCTAGTGACAGAAAAAATTGGAAAATCAGGACAGGAGGTTTTGGCAGTATAAAAGCTAAGTATAGTGTTGAAAAATTTGCATTGCAAAATTGTGTGTTAGCCATTTTCTTGCGGTACAAATTTTCTTTTGAAGACTTAATAAAAGTCTATTAATAATCGTTTGGTTTTTTGCTTTCGATAATTTTTCTTCCGAAAAAGCGGAACTCGCGACCCGTTAGTATAACGTTTGTGTCTTTCGGGACAAAGCCTTAACGGTCCATCTTCTAATTTCATAAATCTGAATTCTTTGTTCTCTTGTTCAAAAGATCTTGGGTTTTAGCCCTACTTAATTGCAAGGTTTCCCAAGCAAATTACTTTAAAATCAATATATAGACTTCAAATCACAATTTGGGAATATAAATTTCATCTTTTTATTTCAGAATTTTCACCGTCGGTTTTGCTCCGGAGGTTTGTAATTTCCTTTCTCAAAAAAATTACTGGCGCCCTTTTTAATTTTATTTTTCAGCTGCGCCCCTGTGGCGAATCAATTTAATTAATCGTATAATTCAATCACTTCGATAACTCCTTTTTCTTATTCTTTGAAGCATGTAAATAGATATTTTTCATTTGTTAAATATATTTGTTGAATTAGATTATTAACTTTTAAGAAAATTTCGTACACTTTTTTGTCGAAGTTGACCAACATATTCAATTATCCTTTTAAACCTGCTTGATATTTTACAAAAATGGTCGCAACACTGTTGTCCGTCTAAGGGAATTTCCGTCCAAGGGAAAAAATAAAAAAATTGTTATAAAAGGAAATGTATAGTTGGCATCATGAAACTCTTTTTGTTTGTTAATAATATAGTAGAAATTGCTGTTAGTCTCATGGAGCATTTGATATACTTTTACCTACTCATATTAATAAGTATATTTAAAGCTTGCGAAGCAACGCGAGCACGGGTCGGCTAGTAATTTATAAAAATGTACCTTATCTACCTACGCATTTCGTTCCGTCGATAATTAAACCCCAAATAGGTGAAGCCAGTTAACGAGAATTCCGAAAATAAAAAAAGGTTTATGGCAGCCGTGTTCGATATATGTAAATAACCTTTTGCATGACAGCTGTATGGCACGTAGGTAATACCTACTATTATTTTTGGAGCTTAAAATAATTTCAATTTCACATCTAGAGAATTATCTACAAATATAAATACCGAATAAATATTTTTTTATTTGAAATGAAGGTTTTTTCATTTAAAATAAATCGCCATAAAGCAAATGAAGCGGCAATGTGTAAAATAGAGTAGATAATTCGCACTTTTCTTACACTACACTTCACTTTTAATTAATTCAAATTAGAACAATTAAATAAATATTGAAGTTATAAACTTTTCCCGGCTTTATCTAGTAGGAAAAAAATCATTTTTTTGTCTCCAATTGCGCCATACTAGCTGTCAAAAATTACAACAACAAAGCGAAAAAAATGAAATGGCGTAATCTTGTATTCTTTTATTCATAGAGCTAGGGTGTCTTTGAGTTTCGAATGTACTTTCCGTTCCGACTGGACAATTAGGAGGTGGATTTTAGAACAATCACAATCACTCAATGGGATCGCTGTTCGCTGTCCGTCGTATACTTGGTACATGAAAAAATCTACTACACTTCTGCAAAGTAGAATGTGGCAGACGCATTGGTTTTAAATCGCAAACAAATTCATATTGTACATCTCTTTGTCGCATGGGTAGATAAATCTCTTAGGTTCGTACACAACAACATTAACAAAATAAAATTATTTGTAAATAAATCTTAGACTGTTAGGCAGTCAATATCAATACATATGTAAATCCAGAGCCGATTTTTTTTACTTCATCAAAATATGTTTTCAAAAACATAATTGCTAGAAATAGAATTTTATTTTAATTTTAAATACCTTATTACGTACATATACAACTAATATTGTAGAATTTGATGTTTTTAAAGGAGGCTCCTGGTCCTTTAACTAAGGAGGTTTTTTTTGTAAAATTAATTAAAAATAATCATAAAAAAAAGCGACGCATACATTTAAAATTTGTTTTCTTAAAATTGTTAAATATTGTTATAAAAAATATAATCTCTACGTTATAGAGGAAGGTACCAAATGCTAAGTATTTATTTAATAAAAAAAAGCCAAATGCAGTCTTTATTTTTTAATCAACATTTATTTGATATCTGCCGACGCGAAGTTTCGATTCTGGTTGAATTCTTCTTCAGGGCCTGAAACAAGGGAATGAATACATAAATAATAACAATTAAGTATACATATCAACTTTTTGCTAGGTACTGTATTTTTAATATTCGATTGTGTCATTACAGATTTGTTGTCAAACGGTATGCCATAACATATTTTTTTAACAAATTTATTTTTTAGCTTTAGTTCAATATTATTATTTAATTAATAAAAGAAATACGAAACAAAATCTGAGCAATCTTAAATCAAAGTGTAAACAATATTCGTCATAAGAAAGTGTCAAACATAGAAACTCCACATTATAATGATATAAGTGATATTTATATGAGCCTATTTAACAAGCTCCCACCCTGTGTTCAAACCACTGATTGAAGCTTGTCATCATCATGTGGAGTTTCTATGTTTGACACTTTCTTATAACGAATATTGCTTACACTTTGCTTTAAGATTGCTCAGATTTTGTTTCGTGTTTCTTTTATTAATTAAATAATTATTATTTTGAACGTTTCAATTAAAGCTAAAACATAAATTTGTAAAAAAAAAATATGTTATGGCTACTGTTGACAAAAAATATGTAAAGACACAATCGATATTAAAAATACCGTAAGTGAAAAAGAAAAAAATTGTAATTCATGTGCCTAGCAAAAAATTGATATGTATAATCAATTGTTATTATTTATGTATCCATTAGCCTGTTCCAGGCACTGAAGAAGATTCCAACCAGAATCGAAACATTGGAAGATATTAAATAAATATTGATAAAAAAAATAAAGACTGCATTTGGCTTTCTTTTTATTAAATAATCTCTACGTGAAATTTAAATGCAATATCTAAAATCCTAGACATAGTATTCTTTTTCGTTCAATACCAGCCGCATCCACCTTAAGTTTTTTTTGGAGCTACTACCTCTTGCGAAGAAGTGACAATTCCTCCAAGAGTATCTCTTGTCATAGAAAAGTTCCGCTCACCTTAGCCGTTCGGATTCGGCAATAAACTGTAGGTCCCCTCCATTCCTGCAGACACGCACCCAGGAATGGTTGAGAGTTGTAAGTCACTAGGCCCTGGTTCTTCATGAGCCGTTTGTGCCACCAAATGTATTTATTTATTTATATAGTATGTATTATTTTTCTTGATGAGACTGTACCTACATAATATTTTTTGCTCTAAAACATTTCTGACAACTCTTTGTAGTCGTTGTTAACGTTAGTATTACCTCATGTTTATCTGAGTCAGAAAGTATCCAAAATATTTTTGTCAAGCACTCAATTTCCTACATTTAGTCCAGGAACATGCAATATCATTAAATTTTGTTGCCTTAATTTTCCACACCATAATATTTTTGCACATTTTTATTTAATTGTTTGCAAAAGCTGAAACTTTTACCATCACATTTTTCTCAAAAAGTTTCTATTTTTCGTTGGATTATATGGTACTCTAAGTACATACATCAAAAACAAATATGATAAAATCTTAATATCGTATCTAAACCATTAACGTATTGATGTGATGTTTTATGAAGACCCCAAAAGAAAATTTTTATTAGGTTATTTATTAACCATAAATATGACTAACAAAAATTGAAATAAAAAAAAAGAATTTAAATTATCTCAGTGTATATTTGCTTTTAATTTTATCTTTGCTTATACCTATATAAAATACTTTGGAATAGTTTATGATTCTCAAGACGTATAGCAAAGCATCAATTTTCTTTCGATTTAAAAGTTTGGTTTGGGCATGTTGGGAAGTAACTTTTGATTGTTAATTTAATACCATCGTTAAAATAAAGCTTATCATCTTCATTTTGTGTAAAATTCCCACTTTGAAAGTCAAGCATTCCAATCGATAATCTCCAAAACTTTAAACATTGCCCTTGAGCGAATATATTTAATTTTGCACAAACATCTTATCCTGCTCCAGAGGGAAATTATTATACGAAAGTATGTGGTAGTTGTACGCAAAGAACATTCCATTTTATGATCCTGCATATTTATTCCGATATGTGTTACATCTTAAGGGCGAGGAGTGATATTTGTATGATATTTCTCATGACTAGATTTTATTGAAGAACACCCAAGAGACATGGTCTTCAATTTTCATCTTTGAAACAAAAAATAAAAATAAAAAAAGATAGTTTTGTCACGTAATAATGCAGGCGAAAGTATATTTTTTTTTTGCTTGAAAAAAATCCTAGAATTTCTAAATTGAATTCTTCAAACTCATAGGAATGATCTATGTGGGTATAAAATTAAAAACAAATATGTATTTATAGAAAATAAAACACAACATGAACCGCAAACAAAAACTGTCATTTCCAATTATCCGTTCCGATATCGTTATGTTGAAAAAAAAAATACTATAACAAAAATACTTAATGAAATGACAGTCTGACATTATCCAACAATTAGAAAAGCTTCATATAATTGATATCATTCGTACCTGCAATACCAATATAGTTGTAAAAATCTGCATTTTGATGGAAATAAGGGATTATTTCCGAGTTATTCAGGTATATAGCTAACTTCTGAATGTGTCGACCGATTTGTTCAAATAATATTGCATTTAAAATTTTTAAAAATACCTAGTTCTTTTAAAACAAATGAAAATCAACCACAAAATTAATTTTGTTTAATTCTGACACTAATTGGCAGCACAATTTGAGCACAAAACAGCACATGTTTAAATTTTTGAAAATCGTAGTTTTGCAAATAGTTTCATCCGTAAAATTTGCAAACTTGCGAATTTGAAAAAAAATATTTACGACACAAATAGGCACAATAAAGCACAGCCTTTATTTTTCTGAAAATAGAAAATGGCGGTGCTTACTTCTAACTAAGGTGCTTCGCAATATTTGCGTTTGGTTGTAAAAGTTGCAAACATGCGTAAAATGTTAAATTCGTTTTCGAGATCAATAACCTTTATATAGCTTTATTTTTGGAGTTAAAAAATTCAAACTTCAAAACCACTAAAAAACCTTGTTCCAAATTTCAAGAAGAAAAAATCACCAGTAATATTCGTACGAAATATAAACTTGTCCTATCGCAAATTAAAATAATTTAACAGTTAAGGGTCGATCTCCAATTTCGACATCATTTTCCGAGGATTAAAGAAATTGCTTACTTATGGTATACCCTGGACCATAAGGTAAATAACTCTGTTAATACTTAGGGCAGAAACTTCATTTTTGGCATTATTTAAAGAAGAAATACTAGCCTTTGTAATTGCGTTTAAATAAAATCGTTATTTTAGTCTTTTACGATTTTAGTCGATTACGATTTCTTAGCCTGTCATTTCGACCTATTTCAGTTCACTCTTTTCAAAAAAATGCTTAGGTAATAAATAAGGTATATCGTTTTACAAAAGTTTGCCCACCATCAAAAAAGACGTAATTAATTAACTTTACAATAATTGAATGCGAGTTTATACTCTGTGACTGCACTATAGGCAATCAGCATTAGTACTTTAGTCTTCTGAATGCAAAGATCACAAAAGAAGTTAATTGATTCCGGACCTATACCCCTGGGATTTATGTTTTTGCTCCGCCTCTGGTTTATATGATTTTTTAACCGTCTAAGCTCCAAGGTATTATGAGCAGGTATACGCATTCCTACGAAAGGGGTAGGGGTCATCTGGCAGATTATGTTTGGCTGTTTTTCATTTTTGTTTGGCAAGTTTTCATATCGCTATCTTATTGTTTCGCCAAATCATGTTTTTGCAAATTTCACATAGCAAATTTTTATTTCGCATTTCATTATTTCGCAAAAAATTAATTCACTAATTATTATATCACATTCCAGTACCTCGCATTTCATTATTTGGCACTATATTACTTCGCTAATTATTTTATCGCATTTCATTATTTCGCTGACTATTATTTCGCTTTTTATTATTTCGCATTTTTATATTTTGCATAGTATTATTTAGCTTTTAAATTGTTTTGTCTTTAAAAATTTTAGGTACATGTTAATGAATTTTACGCGACAAAACAATTTAAAAGCTAAGTAATACTATGCAAAATAATAAAATGCGTAGTTTATAACATTTGGCAAAAAAATCTCTTCTCTAAACTAAATTAGTTGGAAAAAAGAACCAATTCTATAATATTTTATTAGATCTGCAATTAAATTGTTCATGTTATCCATGTCCAAAACACAAAGCCTAGTTTCTTGGGTTGGGTACGATATCCCACTTTTTATAATTTTGTTTTTTAAAATCCCGATTTTAAAATCCCACTTTTTATAATCCTGTTTTTTATAATCCCGCTTTTTTATAATCTCGCTTTTTATAATCCCGTTTCTTATTATCCCGCTTTTGCAAACCAAACTAGTTGTTTTATTTTAAAAAATCGCGCGATTTTTTTTAAATAAAACAACTAGTTTTGATTGCAAAAGCGGGATAATAAGTTATATAAATAAAAAAAATAAATTTGATGGCATAACTAGGGTTCCCAACTGTCCTCCATTTGGGAGGACAGTCCTCCTTTTTAACTATTTGTCCTCTCGTCCTTCCTCGCTTAAAGATGTCATCTTTTTAAAAGTCTGAGGGATATAATCAATGATACATTTGATAAGTATATACATTAGTGGTCTTATTAATTAGATTTTTGGCTGTTTAAACTATGTCTAAGTATTTTGAAACAGTCGGAAATATGCTTTTTTAATAAAAAAAAATATTGCATTTCTCTAGGTTTAGACAATAGACTACGTTGTCTAAAGCAAGATAAAAAGATAGATTACTTTAGCAAAAATTAGAAAGGTTTTTTAAAAACTTGGACGGCTGTCTAAAGTTAGACAGTGTTTATTAATAAGACCATAGGTGTTTTTGTAAAAAAAATGTAATTATTTCTGTCATTTTAAAATGACAATTAATGACATTTGTCACTCGTCTAAAAGTATTAAAATACTTTTTTTCAATGGTAAATGTAGTTCTTATGTAAATTTTGCAAATTTTGTATGACTAAGTATTTAAAATTATTAACAGCATAAGGAATTACATAACAAAATTTGTATTTCTATTTTCATATTATGCATGCCTTTCTCTAATTTATAAGTATACCAAAACGAGCTTGGAAAAATTTTAAGTTTTTCCAAGTTTAAGCAAGGCCCTCAAAAATGTTCAGTAGCGAAAATTCCGTCGAGGAAAACGTAGCAAATACTCGCTGGGCCCTTGATAGTAAAAACTTTTGGAGAAAATTTTGCTGTCCCATCAGAAATAAACCTTTTATATTTATAGTTATTCAATATTGAACTTTTGTATTGGGAATAAGGCCAGTTCAGTGGTTAGCTTATCTGACCAGTAAGCGAAAAATCCCAGTACCGTTTTGTCTTGAAGCAAAAATAAATAAAAACTAGGCGAGGGCCTAGTATGATTTCGATAGTAAACCTTTTGCTGGTCCCTTTTAATAAGCTATGTAAGAGTTTCTAGGGCCTTATCTAAAACGAAATTTTTTGAAGAGGGGGGGGGGGAGGATTTTATTTTTTGTTTTGTTTTTATTTCGAAAAAATATGTCCTCCTTTGATTTCTAAGAAAGTTGGGAACCCTAGGCATAACAGCTCATGAAGAACTAGGGCCTAGTGACTTACAACTCTCAACCATTCCTGTGTGCGTGTCTGCAGGAATGAAGGGGACCTACAGTTTATTGCCGAATCCGAACGGCTAACGAGCGGCACTTTTCTTTACAGGAGATACTCTTGGAGGATTTGTCAATTCCTCGCAAGAGGCAGTAGCCATTTTTTCTTTTCAATAAATAGGTGGCGAGGCTTGGTATCGAACCTTAGACCTCCGGCATGACAGTCCATCGCACTAACCATCACGCCACGGCTACTACTACGGGATAATAAGTTAGTTTAATTTAAAATGGCAAAAAGGAAATTCTAAACAATTAAGGAAATATTATATAACATATATGTATGTTTATAGCCTGCGATTTTAATACATTAGTTTTTTTTATATAATATAACTTGGCCGTTTTAATTGTTTTTCTACTTCTGTTTACACCGCAATTTTTTCTTTTAGCTTATTATTTTCTACAACCTAGCGCTTTTTCGTCTAAAAAAAACATACAATATGTTTCACTTCAACTACGCTCCCTAGTTTTTTGTCTTGTTAAAATCCTAATATAATAGTACGAAAAACCGTCAACATAAAGTTCATCTTTGTTTCCTATTAAACAAAACACATACTTTCTCCGAAAAAAAAGGAAAAAAAAAAAACAGATATCTTAAACGGGAACCTGACTAATGTTCCCAAACAACGTGTTCGCACGACACATATTCGCAAGCAACATGTTCCCAAAGCAACATGTCCGCAACGACAAATGCTCGCAAACAATATGTTCGCAACGACTAATGTTCGCAATCCACATGTATCCAAAGTATTTTCACTGGGAGTTTGAGCTGGCAACAAAGGCGTTGAATAGTAAACATTATTATGGTGGCGATGATTTCTAATTGGTCAATACTTATGTGTACGTAGGAACTCACAAAAAAAATTGATGGGTTCTCAGAGAGAAAAAAGTATGGATAACTAGACTGCAGTGCGATGTGTGAATATCTATACGTATAGGTATTATGATGATAGAATTTTAAAAATGAGAGAATTAGGTTGTTCTATATCTATGTATTTGACTTTGTGTTTAGAGTAGGTCTTACATGGAATTACAAATAAATAAAAAGAAGGGCGATGATTCCTATTGGCCCGATATAAATACATAAGAGCTAGAAATAATAAGTTTTGTTAATTGGTTCCCATGGCAATCATATATAAGTATTTGACTTTGTGGTCAGAGTAGGGTCTTATATGAAATTACAAATAAATAAAGAGACGGGCGATGACTCTTATTGGCCCGATATAAATACATAAGAGTTAGAAAGAATAAGTTTTTCTGATTGGATTCCAAGAAAAATATATATGTATTTACATAAGTACGGGAAATCCGGTAAATCATGAAAACCATACTTTCCGAATTGGGTTTTTGTTTGTGCGAGCATAATTCGGTTGAACATCAATCGATTTGCATGGGAAAGCACATTTATAATTTAATAAATCTTTTTGAAAAAGTATAACTTATTTGTTTCTATTGATGTATAAATTTCAGGTACCTATCTTAATTTCATATATGTAGTTTCATATATCTATGTATTAAAAAGCTTTATATATACAAACTGTGCGACGAATTTGACCTCTTCGTCATATAATTAAAAGTCAAAAGAATATGTGTGTGGAAGGATGTATAATTTTAATGGTATAAAATTCGCAATCGATTTCAATTTTTTTTAAAGAACAAACTCTGACTTAACTCACATAACCACTTATTTTTGCCTAAAGGGGTTTGTTATTCACAATATACCTAATAATATAAAATAAACTGCAATGCTGTGATGTACATAGACATATATGCTAATAAAAAAGTAGATACGTATACGCCATAGTGCCTCTAGCACGTCTAGTTTAGGCGCAAATCGCGTTTAAAGATAAAAGTCGATTTTTCATATAATGCGATGCATCAATTGAAAGGTGGCACTTCCTAGATTACGAATATGCATTTTTTTTGGCCGCGAGTCAAGTTTATTTTTTTTAAAGTTTTAAAAAAAACTTTTTTTACCAACTTTTTTTTCCGATTTTTTAGAACTAGTGCACTTCCTAGATCACGAATATGAATTTTTGAAGTCGCTGGGTCGCTTAGTTCAGCCGCAAGTCAAGTTTAAAGGCGTAAACTTTGATGCCTCTAGCTCTTCTAGTTTAGCCGCAAATCGCGTTTAAAGATAAAAGTCGATTTTTCATATAATGCGATGCATCAATTGAAAGGTGGCACTTCCTAGATTACGAATATGCATTTTTTTTGGCCGCGAGTCAAGTTTATTTTTTTTTAAGTTTTAAAAAAAACTTTTTTTACCAACTTTTTTTTCCGATTTTTTAGAACTAGTGCACTTCCTAGATCACGAATATGAATTTTTGAAGTCGCTGGGTCGCTTAGTTCAGCCGCAAGTCAAGTTTAAAGGCGTAAACTTTGATGCCTCTAGCTCTTCTAGTTTAGCCGCAAATCGCGTTTAAAGATAAAAGTCGATTTTTCATATAATGCGATGCATCAACTGAAAGGCAACACTTCCTAGATTACGAATTGATTATCTGCATGGAAAAATTAGTATTTTTCTATAAAAACAGATAAATATTTTAGTAAAGTTGTCAAATTTGTATTTTAAACTCCAATTCCGGGTCTTTAAATATATTTGTATGGAAACTTAAATTATCTACACAAAAAGATTTCACTTGAAAAAAGCACATTTTTTTAGATGCATAGATATGTTTGTATTTGTAATTAACAATTTTATGTTCACAGAATAGATTGACACAGATGAATGCATTGGTTGGGAAACTTCGTTAAAAGGAATTTAACTACATTTATATTCAGGATAGAGAGCTCGAGTTCGATCAGGGTCGGATTTTCGGTTTTTCGTTCATAGATTTGAGAGCTCGATATTGAGGATATCTAGGAAGTGCCACCTTTCAATTTATGCATCGCATTATAAGAAAAATCGGTTTTTATCTTTAAACGCGATTTGCGGCTAAACTAGACGTGCTAGAGGCATCAAAGTTGAGGCCTTTAAACTTGACTTGCAACTAAACTAAGCGACCTAGCGACTTCAAAAATGCATATTCGTGATCTAGGAAGTGCCAGTTCTAAGTTATAAAAAAAAAAGTTGGTAAAAAAACTGTTTTTCCAAAACTTAAAAAAAAAAAATAAACTTGACTTGCGGCCAAAAAACATACATATTCGTAATCTAGGAAGTGCCACCTTTCAATTGATGCATCGCATTATATGAAAAATCGACTTTTATCTTTAAACGCGATTTGCGCCTAAACTAGACGTGCTAGAGGCACTATGGCGTATACGTATCTACTTTTTTATTAGCATATATGTCTATGTACATCACAGCATTGCAGTTTATTTTATATTATTAGGTATATTGTGAATAACAAACCCCTTTAGGCAAAAATAAGTGGTTATGTGAGTTAAGTCAGAGTTTGTTCTTTAAAAAAAATTGAAATCGATTGCGAATTTTATACCATTAAAATTATACATCCTTCCACACACATATTCTTTTGACTTTTAATTATATGACGAAGAGGTCAAATTCGTCGCACAGTTTGTATATATAAAGCTTTTTAATACATAGATATATGAAACTACATATATGAAATTAAGATAGGTACCTGAAATTTATACATCAATAGAAACAAATAAGTTATACTTTTTCAAAAAGATTTATTAAATTATAAATGTGCTTTCCCATGCAAATCGATTGATGTTCAACCGAATTATGCTCGCACAAACAAAAACCCAATTCGGAAAGTATGGTTTTCATGATTTACCGGATTTCCCGTACTTATGTAAATACATATATATTTTTCTTGGAATCCAATCAGAAAAACTTATTCTTTCTAACTCTTATGTATTTATATCGGGCCAATAAGAGTCATCGCCCGTCTCTTTATTTATTTGTAATTTCATATAAGACCCTACTCTGACCACAAAGTCAAATACTTATATATGATTGCCATGGGAACCAATCAACAAAACTTATTATTTCTAGCTCTTATGTATTTATATCGGGCCAATAGGAATCATCGCCCTTCTTTTTATTTATTTGTAATTCCATGTAAGACCTACTCTAAACACAAAGTCAAATACATAGATATAGAACAACCTAATTCTCTCATTTTTAAAATTCTATCATCATAATACCTATACGTATAGATATTCACACATCGCACTGCAGTCTAGTTATCCATACTTTTTTCTCTCTGAGAACCCATCAATTTTTTTTGTGAGTTCCTACGTACACATAAGTATTGACCAATTAGAAATCATCGCCACCATAATAATGTTTACTATTCAACGCCTTTGTTGCCAGCTCAAACTCCCAGTGAAAATACTTTGGATACATGTGGATTGCGAACATTAGTCGTTGCGAACATATTGTTTGCGAGCATTTGTCGTTGCGGACATGTTGCTTTGGGAACATGTTGCTTGCGAATATGTGTCGTGCGAACACGTTGTTTGGGAACATTAGTTACGGATCCCTGCGAAACAATTTTCGTCCAAACGTCCGGCACCTAAGTATATGAGAGTGATCTTCGAAATTCAATTCAATTATAACAGTTTTGTTTAAAAGTATATAACTACTGTTTATATGCAGCCCCACAAGCAAGAACCCTTTGCCATCGGGGGGCACTGTTTTTTTTTTTTTTGTTTCAAGTCTTGCAAGGCGGGAAAAAGCACGCAAGTTTACCAACTTTTAATAATATTAATTATGCCATTTCTCTATAATCCATATTTTTTTTATACCTGATGTGACTAGGTGGAAAGTGAAAGTAAATAAGGCGTTTTTCGTTTTTAACTCAGAGCTGCTCAGACACATCAGGGCACTCAACTTGTGTTTATTTTTTTCAATCAAAGCTAGCTCGGAGCTTGCTCCATGAGCTTAAGATAAATTGACCAAGCAAACGTAGCAAAAAGCTGAGCGCGGCCTACTTTATACAATTTTCATGTGATTTGACAGATATGAGAATTCAGTGCTCGGATCCGAATCCGGATGTGTTTCATAATTAAATCGGAGAGCTCTGATCATACGCTGCTGGATCTCAGGCTCTCTGCTCAGTGATCTGCTCAGAGCTAAAAAAAAAACGCCTATAGTTTCTGCATTTATCCAATTTTATAGCTTACTGACGCCAATAATAAATACCTTAAAAAATGCTGACGCTTAGATATACAAACATATATTTGAACATAGGTATGTATATAATCAAATGCAGACTAATTCTGAATACTGAATGTTCTTAATTGCTTATTTTTCCTGCTTCACTCCCCAGTCCACGGCCCTATTGGTAGCTACCTACTTTATTCTCAACAAGGAACAAATAAATAAGAGAAAATATATAATAACAGTGCCACCTATCCTTAAATTAAATTTCCACAGAACAAATATTGGAAATTCCATTAAGGAATCTATTAATGAAAGAAAAACCAAGAAAACTCACAATGAAATGCAATTTATTAGACTACCATCGATGAGGATTATTGTCCATCTATAGCATTGGCTATTCCACTCCCAGAACCCATATAGACTACCACTTCGTCCGTCGTTCGGTCCTATCCCCGCCCGATGACCTTTGCACAACTACTCTAGGTTCTTTCTTGTGTCCTCCATATATTGATAAAGTCTGTTTGGCATTTTATCCTATTTGCCGGAAAGATGTAAAATAATAATAAAAAAGATATTGACGATGATGACTTCACATTATAGATGATTGTGTCCAGAGTCCTTGTTCAAAGGGCTCAAAGTAGTTTGCTTTTTTGTAAGTTGACTTGTTGTTTTCTTGGGGCTACGTCAAAAACACTTCATCATTATCCCTTCCGCCTTTGGCCAAAAAGATTAAAATATTGTTTTTTATAGACAACACGAATAAATGGAATGGAATAACTTCTCCTAACTTGTTTAGTTCATGGAAAATAGAGTTAGCAATTTAATCGAACAGCAACACGGTAAACAGTTTAGTTTTGTTTGTTTGTATTTTATATCAAGGATGTGATATATATCAAGAAATTGTTCTTGACAGACTTTTGTATACACTTTGCACCTCGAGTATAATAGGGTATGTATACGAATCCACGATATGATGAAATTGATACCAATTTGGCAATGGCATTACAATACTGTTGACAGCGGCAACAGTATATTATGTATTTATATATTCGATCTTGTCTTGGCTCATTTGCTGAAACGAAACTTAAATATTTATGTTCAACTTAGGCCCAGTTGCTGAAACGAAACTTAAATATTTATGTTCAACTTAAACGCTTATGTTCTACTTTTTCCTCAGCGTAAACTGTCAATGAATGAATGAATGAATGAATGAATGAATGAATGAATGAATGAATGAATGAATGAATGAATGAATGAATGAATGAATGAATGAATGAATGAATGAATGAATGAATGAATGAATGAATGAATGAATGAATGAATGAATGAATGAATGAATGAATGAATGAATGAATGAATGAATGAATGAATGAATGAATGAATGAATGAATGAATGAATGAATGAATGAATGAATGAATGAATGAATGAATGAATGAATGAATGAATGAATGAATGAATGAATGAATGAATGAATGAATGAATGAATGAATGAATGAATGAATGAATGAATGAATGAATGAATGAATGAATGAATGAATGAATGAATGAATGAATGAATGAATGAATGAATGAATGAATGAATGAATGAATGAATGAATGAATGAATGAATGAATGAATGAATGAATGAATGAATGAATGAATGAATGAATGAATGAATGAATGAATGAATGAATGAATGAATGAATGAATGAATGAATGAATGAATGAATGAATGAATGAATGAATGAATGAATGAATGAATGAATGAATGAATGAATGAATGAATGAATGAATGAATGAATGAATGAATGAATGAATGAATGAATGAATGAATGAATGAATGAATGAATGAATGAATGAATGAATGAATGAATGAATGAATGAATGAATGAATGAATGAATGAATGAATGAATGAATGAATGAATGAATGAATGAATGAATGAATGAATGAATGAATGAATGAATGAATGAATGAATGAATGAATGAATGAATGAATGAATGAATGAATGAATGAATGAATGAATGAATGAATGAATGAATGAATGAATGAATGAATGAATGAATGAATGAATGAATGAATGAATGAATGAATGAATGAATGAATGAATGAATGAATGAATGAATGAATGAATGAATGAATGAATGAATGAATGAATGAATGAATGAATGAATGAATGAATGAATGAATGAATGAATGAATGAATGAATGAATGAATGAATGAATGAATGAATGAATGAATGAATGAATGAATGAATGAATGAATGAATGAATGAATGAATGAATGAATGAATGAATGAATGAATGAATGAATGAATGAATGAATGAATGAATGAATGAATGAATGAATGAATGAATGAATGAATGAATGAATGAATGAATGAATGAATGAATGAATGAATGAATGAATGAATGAATGAATGAATGAATGAATGAATGAATGAATGAATGAATGAATGAATGAATGAATGAATGAATGAATGAATGAATGAATGAATGAATGAATGAATGAATGAATGAATGAATGAATGAATGAATGAATGAATGAATGAATGAATGAATGAATGAATGAATGAATGAATGAATGAATGAATGAATGAATGAATGAATGAATGAATGAATGAATGAATGAATGAATGAATGAATGAATGAATGAATGAATGAATGAATGAATGAATGAATGAATGAATGAATGAATGAATGAATGAATGAATGAATGAATGAATGAATGAATGAATGAATGAATGAATGAATGAATGAATGAATGAATGAATGAATGAATGAATGAATGAATGAATGAATGAATGAATGAATGAATGAATGAATGAATGAATGAATGAATGAATGAATGAATGAATGAATGAATGAATGAATGAATGAATGAATGAATGAATGAATGAATGAATGAATGAATGAATGAATGAATGAATGAATGAATGAATGAATGAATGAATGAATGAATGAATGAATGAATGAATGAATGAATGAATGAATGAATGAATGAATGAATGAATGAATGAATGAATGAATGAATGAATGAATGAATGAATGAATGAATGAATGAATGAATGAATGAATGAATGAATGAATGAATGAATGAATGAATGAATGAATGAATGAATGAATGAATGAATGAATGAATGAATGAATGAATGAATGAATGAATGAATGAATGAATGAATGAATGAATGAATGAATGAATGAATGAATGAATGAATGAATGAATGAATGAATGAATGAATGAATGAATGAATGAATGAATGAATGAATGAATGAATGAATGAATGAATGAATGAATGAATGAATGAATGAATGAATGAATGAATGAATGAATGAATGAATGAATGAATGAATGAATGAATGAATGAATGAATGAATGAATGAATGAATGAATGAATGAATGAATGAATGAATGAATGAATGAATGAATGAATGAATGAATGAATGAATGAATGAATGAATGAATGAATGAATGAATGAATGAATGAATGAATGAATGAATGAATGAATGAATGAATGAATGAATGAATGAATGAATGAATGAATGAATGAATGAATGAATGAATGAATGAATGAATGAATGAATGAATGAATGAATGAATGAATGAATGAATGAATGAATGAATGAATGAATGAATGAATGAATGAATGAATGAATGAATGAATGAATGAATGAATGAATGAATGAATGAATGAATGAATGAATGAATGAATGAATGAATGAATGAATGAATGAATGAATGAATGAATGAATGAATGAATGAATGAATGAATGAATGAATGAATGAATAAATGAATGAATGAATGAATGAATGAATGAATGAATGAATGAATGAATGAATGAATGAATGAATGAATGAATGAATGAAATACATACAGAATTTTGAAACACAGAATTCTTACCTGTTCCCGAAATTGTTATCTTGAGGTTTTAAGAATTACTTAATTTATTTATTTTGGTGATCATTACTTGATGGATTTCCATTTTAATTTCATAAAATAGAAAACAAGTTATTTGTTTATAAAAACCACTTATTTTTTAAGAATTAAGTTTTTGAGGTTGTGGCCATATTGTTAATACCCATTATTCTTAGCCTTTATAACGCTGGTTGACATTTAAAAAAAAAATCGTTTTCTTAATTCAAAGAGCTTGAATAGCCATAGAATACTTTCCATATCAATTGACACTTTAAAATAGAGGATAACATTATTTTATGCATCTATTACACCTATCTACATCATAATATTTTATGCAGCCCAAAATACACACTTCAGTTTTTATATTATGTTTGACACATGTACATCAAAAGATTAGATTTCTTTTTAAAGATTGATATAATGGCAAAGAACCCTTTGTAAGTAAATATCTATTTTTAAAATCAGTAAACTTTGTAGTTCGAAATTTTAAAACAAATATCTATCTATTTTTTTTTTCATCATTTCAGCAGGAAAGCACATTTTCAATATAGGATTGATAGATTCTTATACTGAGAGAAAGCAATGTGTCCTTCTCAAATAATTTAGGGATGTGTACGTGTTGACCAAAAAAGATAAACCCCATAAATACCAATCTTCTTAGGTAAAGTGCGAGTTTGAATACATTTAGAAAAACGGTGAGGTTCTTTTAGAGTGTGTTCGATGTGGATTTATCTATGTATATCCCTTAATTTATTTATTTTACCTAAAAGCGTTGTAGTGTTTTTCCTTTTTCCTTTTTTCGATTATTGATTTACATCCACAACCATTTAAACATGCTCACTTCTCAGCCCACGCACAATTTGTAAACGAACAAATTTAAGGATATCTGAATAAAAAAGGGAATTTAATAAACTTGTTCGTAAGAGCCCTGTGGGGGGCTCTGCGCGCTGCAGATAAAAATAAAACATTTTTCTAAACATATCTTTCTGATGCGTGAAATAAAATATGTATTTTTGACGTAACACATTATTTATCAGTATTGTTGGCATTCTTAACGTATGAGGTTTTTATTTTTAGCATGAGGCATCAGCTTAGCAGAAACTTCAGTATTTTAATGTTGATGTTATTGTTTTGTTTAAAAGAGAAGCTATAATGCCCAAAGCATGGTTTTAATCTCTGAATAGTAGTGTTTCAAACAATGAGAATAATCTTCAGAAATGCATTTTATTGGCAAAAACTATGTAGGGTCAACAATGTTAGATGGGTTTGAATTTTTATTTATTTCTAACGAGGTATTCTAATGCGTTGGATTTGAATGGAACTCGTATCGTTGTAAAAGTGTAACATTTTCTCACACTCCAACAATAAAATATATCGATTAAATCAACACTACTATTCAATTTTTAATCTTGCACTTTAAAGCTGGTTTATAGATATCGATTAAAAAGGCTATTGTAACATGTCAACATAAAATATTATTATTATTGTTATTATTTTATCATTATTATTATTAGTATTATTATTATAATTATTATCATTATAATTATCATTATTATAATTTGTATTATTATTATTAATATTATTATAAAACAAATCAAAGTTGGTAACCATGAAAATAGACAAATATTGTTAAAAAGCTAGGGTGGCAACCACGAAAAATAATAAAAGCTCACCAGCTGTGTAAGCATCAGCGTTGCCACTTCGAAAAAAATTTGCGCAGTAGATCATTACAAAAAATGCAGTACATTGAAACTTTTCGCAGTAGATTCAGTCAAATCGATTTGATCAAAATTTAAAATGTTTTTCAAAAACAAATCTTAAATAAGCCATTTTATTTTCTTTTATTAACCTTGTAATCCTAAGTGGGCTTTAGGTCTTTTTTAATTTTATTATTTATTAATAGACAATAAAATAATATTATGTTCAACTTGTTTTGGTTAAAAGTATTTTGAAAGTATATTTTATTTTGAAATTATTTTTAAATATAATATTTGAGAGGAAATTTTATTATTGTTTAAACTTTGATATTTTAAAACGTCTTTTTAAAGACTTCAAATATTAAGTAAACAATATTACTAAAAACCATTACAAATTATTGCAACACCAATAGATAATTCTTTTATGATTTAAAAAATTTACAACTCCAAAAGGTATCAAAAATACCTGGGTTTTCTGATTCTCAAAAAACACTTTATGGCGCTCAATTATGTTGTTGACATTTCAAGCAAGCAAGAATTTCTGTCCTCGAATAATTAAAACTTAAAATAAGATTAAAAAATGAATAAAAACAACTTTAAAAGGCTCCATTTTCTTTTCATATATAACTTTATTTAGGTACTACATATTTTATCAACAAAATAAATGCTTCATCATAAATGTCACTTTGGCAGTTTATTTGTTACCTCAACTTACCCCACCAAAAAACCTAGATCTACTTCAAGGCGAGTTCAGGGCGACCCCAGTTTCAAAAAACAAAAAAATTTACTGTCATGGTGAGTTCAGGGTTTTCAAAAAATTATTCTCGTTTCGTGCTTCGATTGCGATTTCCACAGTCCAATAAAAGTATAACACTAGAAGCTTGAGAGTTTGAGTTTGAGTACCTACTTTAGTTGGACGGACGGGTCTTTTCCTCCGCCTTTAAAGTTCCCACACTCGATCATGCTTACACTGTCAGTCCCTAAAATTTATACACGTTTTTTTTAATTTCTAATTTTTTTTTTTTTGAATTATTTTTTTTGAATAACTATAGTGAAATATTTTTTTTTATATATTGTTTTAAATTTTCCATTTAATTTTTTTATTCTTTAGTTTTTCCTTTAACTTGAATTAATTTTTTTTTATAATTATTAAAAGAAAAAAACAAGGTGTTTTCATTTCGGCTTTGTGCCAAAAATTGTTTAAAAAAACATTTGTTAGCTTGCGTGTTCAGCGTCTGCGGTAGTTACCGAACAGCCCAAAAAGCGGCATGAGAAGTAGACAAAGCGGCGTTGAAATTTCATTGGTCTGTTGCTGCATATTTGGGAGAAACTGAAACACACAACCTTTAGAGCACGAGAAACTCCCTCTACAATAATTGGCGCCCAACTCATTGGTCAGTCTTCACAAAATCTGCAAAAACGGATCTTGAGCAACGAAAAAGTAAGCGCATTCGCGCAAAACAATTGCAAACAGAAATCACGAAAGTTGAAAAAACGGAAACGCAATCGGAAGACACGAAAACAGAACGTCATTTTATTATTGCGCAACGCATACGCTCCATCAGCGAAACCAGCGTATATAATATATATGGATATTTTCGACAAAAAACAAAAACCTTATGAGCCAACGGATGACTTTATTTGCGAAAAACTGGGATTGCTTGCGAAACTCGAAGATCCGAAACCGATAGAGAAATTAATGCTTGACATGGTGTATGGACTTTTGCATATACGCATACGAGATGGTGTCCCACGCGATAGTTTTCACTCCTTCCATGAACTTCTTTCCAAAGCTAGGGCTGTGGAAATGTCCATAGCCGAAAAAACTTTAATTAAAGAGCCGAATCTGGAGTCCCAGATTAATAAAAATAGATGCAATTTTTGCAGGCATGTTGGCCACGCTACAAACGATTGCAGAAAAAAAGAACGGTATGATGCCAAGAAAACCGAAGCTTCTTCAAAACAAACTCAATCAGCCGAATCCATATTATTTTGCTATAAATGCAAAACACCTTGCCCTACCTGCAAGGAACTCCCAAAAGGACCTTCCACAGTTTCGTTCAATTGCAAAAAAACGACTCTGGGAACTATTCCTATAGCAACACATGGAGAAACGGGCATAGCCTATTTAGACGCTGCTGCTCGGACGAGTGTTGCCGGAAGAGAACTCTTCATCCATCTTGTGAAAAACAGCACAAGTTTCAAACCAGCCAATGTTACGCTCGCTGACGGTATTCAAAACGAACAGAAGTTATACATTGGTGAAACGAGCATTGTAATTGGCAAACGTCCAAGGCCAATTAAATTCATTGCTCAGCCAAAAGCTACAGAAAATCACACTCGAATTGGGATTGATTTTTTGGAGGAAAACGGGATGATTCTTTATCTTGGACAGCGGATGTGGTATTTCGCAAACCAAGCAGACACAAAGTTTGATTTTTACGACACCAGCCACTCTAAGTTGAAAAAAAAAACAAACTTCCAGCCAACGTTCAAACCTGCTGATGTTACGCAGAAAACTGGAAAATCGCCAAACGACCCAGTCAAACAAGCTTACGCTTTCCTGGATTGGTTTAAGGGCATAGATGTAGTCTCGCCGATACCTGCCACCCCAAAACCGAGTATCTTCAGAACCCCAAAACCGAAAACAAGTCCGTATAATAGCCCTGAACCGAAAAAAGAAATTGATTTTCACTTGAACATGAAAAGGAAATTTTCTGCAATTTCAAATGCTAGAAATGCATATTCACCCCACTCCCTTCAGAGTATTTTTAACGACTCATTAAGAAATGGGGTCACACCGAAAAGAAAATGAGAAAATGCAATGAAGATGAAGTGTTTCTTGAACCCTTATTTACGGAAACTTTGGCGTTTGATGTCGAACTCCGTGAAAATGAGGCAGTAGATATAAACCAATACGACAGAGCTAAGCTGAATGAGCTACTGAAGCAGGAAAACTCTCTATTTGACGCTCCAATGGAACCTACACCATATACATAACATAAAATTAATACAGGTAACCAGGAGTCAATATCCGCAACTCCTTATAGACTATCACCGACTAGGAAAGAGCAACTGAAAGTAGAGTTAAACAAAATGCTTGACGTGAAAATAATCGAAGACAGCAGTGAATTACCCTGGGCAGCTCCAGTAGTATTAGTACCAAAAAAGGATCACGGAATAAGGGTATGCATATATTACAGAAAGTTGAATAGCGTTACTATTCCGGATAAGTATCCTCTACCTAGGATAGATGAATTGCTGCACTCTACACTAAAAACTAAATTTAAGACTACACTAAATCTTCAAACTGGTTATAACCAAATTAAATTAAATGACAGTGATGTTGAAAAAACAGCATTTATAACACCTTTCGGACTTTACAAATTTAGAAGAATTCCATTTGGTTTTCGGAATGCCGCAGCGACATTTCATAGGCTTATGGACAAATTTCGAAAAGAGACACATTCATACTTGTCTATCTGGATGACATCATTATCTGTTCGGATACTTTTGAAGAAAATTTTTGATCGGCTTATTGTTTACAAGCTTTAAATCAACCGTGATAACTCAAAATTTTGCTGTTCAGAAGTCAAATACCTAGGACACATATTAAACGACCAAGGCATAGTAAGTCCAGAAAAAGTTTCCGCCATAATAAATCGAGCAGAACCCAAAAGTGCAAAGCAGATACTATCCTTGCTGCAAACTTGTTCGTGGTATCGCCGATTTATTAAAAATTTTGCACACTTCTCTAAGCCCTTGAGTAATCTGACCAAAAAGAATGCAGTATGGAATTGGGGAGAAAAAAAACCGCTTACAAAAACCTCAAAGCCTTGGTCACATCTGCACCAATTTTGCAACAAGCCCAAGATGATCAGCCGTACACATTAAAAACAGACGCTTAGCAACTACGCGCTTTGGGATGTTTTGAGCCAGGAGTAGAAGGAAAATGATCATCCTATTGAATACGCTTTAAGGCTGCTCAAAAACGCCGAAAGAAACTATTCAACCACAGAGAAATAACTCTCAAAACAGACCATCAACCTCTCAAATTACTGTTAAGCCTTAAATCCAGGAAAAAATAAACTGTGTGGCTGATATGTTATCCAGAACACCATGTGAGGAACATGAACAGGCTGAAAAAGAATGTAGAGTTTGCAGCTTCCAAATCGATTTACCGTCGGGGAATGCAAGGGAAATACGCGAAGCCCAACTTAAAGACGCAGAAATTAAAACAATAACCGAATCTTTTGAAAACGACGATGAAAATGTGTGAAGATAGACATCCCGTGGATATCTGTTGAATGACGGTGTCCTGTATAGATATTCTCCTGAATCAGATCCCGAATCTACGCAATTAGTTATTCCTGTACAGGAAAGGGCATCCATTTTAAACCACTTTCATGACGAAACAACTTCAGGGCATTATAGTGTCGAACGAACATTTTCTAGAATTGCATCCCAATACTATTGGCTGGGATTGAGAAATAACGTAACAAAACACATCGGAAACTGTGCAGACTGTCAGAAATATAAACCAAGCAATCTGAAACCATGTAGACTACTCCAAACGGTATCAAGTAACCAACGCTTCGAAGTTGTAGCAGCAAACTTGTTTGGACCATTACCAATCACCCAAGAGGAGTACCAATGGATACTCATAGCAGAAGACCTTGCCAGCCGATGGGTAGAAATTTTCCCTCTTAAAAAAGCAACGGCAGAAAACTGTGCCATGACCTTGCTCAATGAAGTATTTTACCGCTACGGTATGCCACGACGTCTTTTGACAGACAACGGACCTCAATTTATATCTGTCTGTACTTAAGCTACAACTGGCTGACTATTTCTGAATTCAACAAACATTGACTCCCATCTACCATACAGAAGCCAATCCAGTCGAAAGGAACAACAGGGACCTGAAGACACAATTTGCGATCCTGGTAGGTAACAACCACACTACTTGGGCCGATAATTTCCTTACCCGCTATTAGATTCGCTATGAACACCGCAAAATGCCAAAGCACCGGCTATACTGCTTCGATTTCTCAAATTTGGTCAGGAAGTTAGGACAATCGACGCACGACTTCAGGCCTATAGAGAATGATTAGTACCTTACCTCCAAATTGATTCGAGTTTGGACAGTAACCAAGGATCTATTTGCGAGTGGTATAATCGTATAATATGATTTTTGCTCTCGCTCCACACGTATCCACCAATAAATACCACTAATTATTTAAAACCAACACGTATCATTGTGAAACAAATTTTTTGTTAATCAAAATCTTTATTGTAATTTTAAAAAAATGCAAATGGTTGCAACCTCCTTCCAAGACGTTTATGAATTTAATAATTTTAACAATTTCAGGGCATAATATGCAAAACAAAATTATATGTAATATTATGCCTTATAGCCTAGGAAACAAAAACGTTGCTCTATACAAACTTCTAAATGTTGGTAAGAGATTTCATACTTACACACGTTGTAGCTAATACTATAATACAACTTTTCAGTAATAACCCCAACTGTGGGTGTTGAGGAAAGAAAAAATAACGGGATTTTAGTGGGAATATTTCTTGATTTTTCGAGAAACTTTTATTTTATTAAAGTGGCTATATCTTGGAATTTAATTTGTGTAGAAAAAAGTTTTTATACACCAGAAAATTGAGAATTGTTTATTCTTAAATAATAAAATATAAAAAAATTTATATTTATAGCAGAAGCTTCTTAAGAATTCACAAAATCAAATATTTGAAGAAAAATTATAATGGAGGTTGGTTCAGTTAGGTTTTATCGTAATCTGTTTAAATAAAAAATAAATAAAAATATATTTACTCTTAAGTTACAAATTCTACAGAAAACCTCATTTTTAGAATCACACAGAAAAAAATATTTACCTATGTGGCTTTGTGGAAGAAGATTTCGAATATAGGTACCCTTTTTTGATAAAAATCCTAATTATGATTATTTATTCTTTTTATGAAAATTACCATATAAGAAGAATAAAGTGGGTCTATACATAGGACCGATGGTAGCTGCTACAGAAGATTCAAACATTCTGGTTTTGCTTGTTTTTCTATGCTCCGCAGAACATCAGAACTTTTGCTTTTCTGCCCGTACTGCATTATGTGACTTACTTCCTGTTGTCAATGCTTTTACTTGATACAATACCACCTCAGCTTTTTAATGGAAGGTACCGTTGTTACATCAGAGTGATTTTTAACCTGCGCTTACAATCTAAATTTGATATAGTCTATATTCCTCCAAGAAAAGCTGCTACAGATCAGCACTCATATCACATTTACCATCAAATTAAAGCCTGGCTGGGAAATTCCTTGGAACCAACATATCGGGGAAATTATTAAATAATATCAAATTAACTTATTTATTAATTAAATTAATGTAAGAACTTATATATAAGCTCTAAGCAAATAAAATACTCACAAAATTATATATTTTAACTCAAACAAACATACGTTTTTTATGGTTTCATTTGAATGAAATTAATTTTTTTATAGAAAGGATCGCGGGATAAACTTTTAAAATACCTCAGATGACGCAAAATAAAATGGTTAACACAAAAAAATGTATTCTTGTTTTATTAAGTGCCTTTAACCATTCAACATTAATAGCAAAAATTGTAAACACTTGTTAAATATTTCCCTTTTTCAACTTTTATTTTAAATTTGTCAAACTTATCACTTCTACATATATACGAGCAAATGTTATAAAATCTTAAATTGTATTTTATTTTGCAGCATTTGAGATAATTTGGAAATTTGTGAAATGTACCAATATTATTTTTTTTAGTTTTTGACATGGATTACATGTCTTTCTCGGACGGTTGGGTGTGATGTGGCGAAAAGAGGACCGTCACGAAAACATGTACTGCTCGCGCCCTACTGCTAAGTGACTGTTTGCACTACAGACATCCTACATATACCAATCGATAGATAAAGATTGCGCAAAGATTATAGAGGAATTGTTTTATAGCTATCGGCACATAGTTTCAGGTGATGAGTCATCGCGGTTGGGGTGAATTGCAGCTAAATTAGGAGTACTCAAATTAATTTGAGCTCAATTTCTTCGGATATATAAGTGCCACTGACGTCATTGATATCTCATTCGAAAGGGTTTGAAAAAGGACATCCCTACGCGTACTTCCCATATCATTAATTCAAGTTATAGCACATAAGACATGTAATCCATGTTCGGTAGGTGCCACAAGGGCAATCTACCAAGGGTATTTTTTTGTTGGGCATTCAATCCCCTTGCCTTAGGAATTAAATCAAAATTTTTCCACAAAGGGCGCAGGATAATTTTTGGAATTATCTCATATGATGGAAAATTAGATTATGAATAAATTGATTTACAACTTGGCTAAATTAAGTCCTGTTAAATAATCCATTTAAGCCATAAAAACTTTAAAAAAATTGTAAAAATTTTCACTTTTTTGAATTTTGGTATAAATTTAACAATTTTAACGGTACTATATGAAAAAAAAACAGTAAGCAACCTTAGAAATAGTTTATTTTTGCATCATTTTAGATGTTTTTGAAGTTTTGAAAATTTACCGTTATATTTTTTTCATTTTTTTTTGTACAAAAACCATTTTTACTTTGGTAAATATACTTATTCAAAAAAAATTTCTGAACGGTGAGCAGAAGAAACTCATATTTTGTTTTGAATAATGCAAGATTTAATTATAAAACAAAAAATTATAAATTTTGTTTGTATTAAGTTCCGTAACTTTTAAATTTTAACGGTGAAATTTATAAAAAAAAACAACGAAACGAAATTCACTTTTTCAACGTTTACTGTATAAATATAAAGGCTTATACTGCGTTTTTATTAGAGCAAATGAGGTAATTTCGTTCAAAATTTCCAAATTCAATTCAAAATCATCTCATTTCCCATACAAATTCAAATTTCCAAATGAGGTAATTTCAACCAAATTTGCACGAAATTCGGTAGGAAATAACTCAAAATCCATTCAAAGTGGAACCCATTGAAAATGCCAGAATTCAATGTAAAAAACAACAAAAACAAGGGATTGACAATCTGGACCGTCAAACAAAATTAGGAAATTTGAAATGTGAACTCTTTTTTTGTAATTTACCAAATTACATCATTTCAGCTCTAATGAAAACGCAGTATTAAAAGACATTTTATTAAATAAAATTAATAAAGACTTATGCTTAATTGAATTTCACATTATTTGATGTATTTTTCAAATTTGTTTTGATGTGCCAGTTTTTATTTTCACTTCACGCTTACTAATAATTTTAACAATTTCAGTGCATAAAATACAAAAAAAACTTTGTATGCAATATTATGTCTTAGTAAATTTTGTATCAGTTTAGATATCTTGTAAGTTTTTAACATATACCGTTATATTTTTTTTTTAATTTTTTGAACTTAATTTTTTTTTTAAATCCTTAATGGATTAAATTAAAATTGTTCCAAAACTGTCAGCAAGAGAAACTTCAAAAATATCTCAATCGATGCAGAATTACATGCGGAAAAAATTTGCGCTTTTTGTTTTTGTAATATTTACCTCATTATTCTATGGAAATAGTTAATAATGTAAAAAAAATTTAATTTACACTTTCTCAAACTTTTGAATATAAACAGACCAAGTTAAATGTATTATATAAAATCAATTCTACTAACTTGTAATAATTTCAATTCTACGTCGTTTAAGATACTTTTCTGAAATGTACCGTTTTATTTTTTTTCCATATTTACGATTTTGTTTTAAATAAAATAATTTTTTTTACAGAAGGGTAAAGAGAAAAAGTTTTGAAAAATATACCAAATGACGCGGAATTCGATAGTAACAAGATTGTATTTTTGTTTTTTACAAAAATAGTTAACTATTCTATTCTTATGGAAAAAACCGTAAGAAAATTGCACATTTTCAACTTTGAATAAAAAAAATTTTAACTTAAGGGTATTACAGACAAAAAAAAAAGTTCAAAATCTTGTATAAAATTAAATTTCCAATTAGTTGAGATATTTCGGAACTTTTCAAAATGTACCGTAATATTTGTTTAGGGTTTTTTTTTAACCAAATTTTATTTTTTCAAACACTGATTGCAGGAATTCCTCAACAATTAGAAGCGGGGATAGTTCCTGAAATACTCTTTTTAACTTGCTCTACAACCCTACAAAATTTCAAACCTATTACAGTAAAACCCGCTTAAGAGAAAAACCCGCTTATCTAAAACACTTTTTTTATCCCCGATTATTTTTCGACCAATTACCTTTAAAACACTCCGCTTAAGCGATACTCGCTAAAGTGAATAACCCGGATACCTGAAACATATTTTCAGTTCAATTCTATAGTTTCCATTGAAAAAAACTCTCTTAAGCCTAATTTATACATCAAATGCGAAGTGAAATTCAAATCGAAATGAAACATCAATAAATCTCGGGTGGAAAGGTTTGCAAAGAAAATAAATTCTGTTTTATATTTGGTTTAGATAAGTCCGTTGAATTATATTTACTTCGAAACAAATTTTTTCCTCCTTGTCGCTTAAATAATTGCATTTACTTTTATTGTATTTCTCACGCCTTGGAAAAAAGCAATTTTTTTGTATGAAAATTTCACTTAACTTCGATCTATAAACTAGGTTTTAAGTGAAAAAAACTATTGAATCGCACAGAACGAAAAATTTGCTGAATGCTTTCGTTTTTTCTTTATTTTTTACACCATTTCACCACGAAAATGACATTTGAATTCCTGCTTATTTCACAAACGTTTACAATTACATTTTATAAACAAATTGCTTTGACCTCTCTAATAAAAATCCAAAACAACATTTCAAATAACTCAAGAGGTATATGTACGTATTTTGACATTTATTAAAAAAAATATACTGGAAAACAAAATGTATCTTTCTCTTAAATGGCACTTTGAGGTGCTATAGTGGAGTTACGAGGTTTGCACAGATGGAATTTAAACTTTCCTGCAGTTTAAAAAGGGACACTCGATTTTTTTCTGGACTGGTGATCTTACAAGATCTTCTTACATAGGAAGACGACGATTATAATTTTTGTTTAAATAAGAAAAATAGAAACAAATAAAGGAACAAGGCATTTATCCGTATGACGACACCCAATTTATTGATAATAATTCAAAATATCAAAACAACGCATGCAAGTGCTTAATGATATACCTGTCTATATAACAATTTCAAAGGAAATGTCATTTCAGAGCAGCTTGGATTCCTTTAATTTCTGACGCAACATCCATACCTACCGGGGGAAATGTTAAGAAATTTTCTTAAAGCAGTAGGTAGATATGTATGTACTTTACAACTGTGGGTACTATACGTATACAATGCGGGTGTGAACCCCTAACGTAAAGCTTATAATATGATTTCCAAGTATTTCATCCGGATTGACGTCATTACTTTTTCGATTTACCTTGGAAACAAGAAGTCCATTGTTAATAATTTCCATTTGCGCTCATCATATATTTCAACGAAATACATACCTACAAGCGTTTAGTCTTCCATTATGCTCAATCCATATAACGAAACTGAACTGAAAAGAAAAATGTTTTCAAGAATTAAACAAAGAAAAAAACTTCGTTGATAACATAATTTTAATAAAAAACAGAATTAAATTACACTTTTTGTTTAAAAACTTTTCTCAAAAACAAAATTAAATTTTTTTGATTTGTCTTTAAGGCTAGGCGCATATTGAGACGCGTGCGACGCGTGTGACGCGACCTTACTCGTGTCTCATGAAACGATTATTGTAAACATGTCATTTCGTTATCCACATATTGAAGCAGGTGTCTCGTGCCAAAATATTATTGACAACATTTTTTTCCACATACAAATAATATGTGAACAAAATTAGCAATAATTTTATAAATATTTCTTCTATGTCTATTACAATGAATAAACTTGCAAACTTACGATTTAGTTATTTCAATTCAAAAGATTGTTTGCTTAATTGATTAACATATTGCTTATAATTGAATTAATTAATTTATATTATTTACAAAAATTCGTGATGTGCTGTGTCACGGCACACGCGCCGACCGCGCCTCAATATTCACCTAGCCTAAACATTGCTCTTTAAATTTCCTCTTAAATAAAAATTCCTCTTTTTTAATGATGTCGATTTAATTAAATACCTAACCTATTTACTCGCAATATTAATTAAAACAAACCAATTCTAGAGACTTTGATAAAAGTTTTGTAAATAGTAAGTATGTACATATATACCTAGATAAATGCTGCGTAGAACATGATACTAAAGTCTGCATCGTCATTCCACCCAAAAAAAAACTTCTTAACAACTTCTAAAATCAAGACTTATACAAAGGAAATTGTTCATTTTATGGAAATTAAGGATGCCATTTAACTGATAAAAAGTTTAATTTGTAATTTCCCAAGGCATTTTTTTTTGTTTCGACTAAAAAAAAACTACAACACTAGTTTGGGGTAGGTAAGGTATATTTATATGAAATTTGACTTTGATTAAGTCGTTAAGGAAATGACAGTAAGATTTCAGTATTAGGATTTATCACAAGAAACCAAAAAAATCTCGGTTTGATTAATTTTTTTTGTGAATAGTTCATCTGTGTGCTTTAAATTACGGCGACATTCAGATGCTATAAGGAACGACAAAGTTAAACAAGAAAATAAAGTTATCAAAAGAAGGAGAGATTTTAAATGAAAAACATTTAGAGAAAACCGTATGTTAAAACCTGATGGATATTAATTAGTGAAATACTTTCGACATTTAAATGTTTGTTTTTTTTTTAAAAGATTTTTTACCCAAGCTTATGCCGTTGGCATCAATTATATCCATAAAGCATCACTCAACTCAAACTTATCAAATTTAAATTGCGCTTTTCCTAAATGGTTCGATCTCAAAAGTTGCTATGTTATTTTTATAAGAAAATTACAAATTCAAAATATTCGAAAACCTTTATCAGTTGCGCAATCAAGGGAAAACAAAATTTTGTTTTGTATATGCGACATGAAATACATTGTTCAACAATTTTAAATTTTATTTTGTAGTTTTGATGGCTTAGAAAAAAAAAAACCTTCTATTAAATTTTTTTACAAACCATATCAATTATCAACTATGACATTGAGTGTAGACTTTAATTATAAAGGAGTCGATATAATTTTTTGTTTTAGTTCTAGAGATAAAGTAACAATAAAACAGTTAACAGAATTTTTTTGACAACCCTTTCTGGACTTATTACCTGTAAAATAAAATGTATTCGAAGTCGTTCTTTCTCGAGATACCGTCGATTAAAAAAAGCTCAGTACGTATATACCTACGTACACTCAATACACAGATATTTTTCTAAAAACAATGGATTCGCATTTCAGGGACTTCGAAACGTGAAGAAAATAAATATGTATAAACAAACAAAGGAAATCTTAAAAAGAGTTTTAGCCATATTGGTTTTCCAAAGAGAATATTATAAAGTAAAAAAAATTATAGCTTTGCTTAAATTATTTTGTATGTTATTTGTTAAATACGTATGATAATCAAACTGCTTTTTGTTAGAGAAGGCAGGATTTAGAAAAGCAGAATTACAAACAACCCCCTGCAAATTTTATTTCCCCACTCGCCTCTAGTACAATTTTATACTCACAACTCAATTTGAGCTTAATGCAGTCAAGCTATTTTCATGATTCACTGAGCTACAAAGAAATCTCTGATTTTAAAAACGGGATGCGAACTTAGGACTTAACGGAATGCCATACAACGGAAGTTTTAACCAATTCTGTACTCTTTGTAACCTTAAATCTAAAAAAGACTCTTCCACTTAATAAGTATCTGCCCCATATTTGCTTCACAACGAATAGCATACTGCGGCAAAAAAAAACTTAAACAATGCAAGAAACAATAAAACTTTTGAAGGAGACGGAATGGAAAACACTTAACTGCTTCTTAATGTCAGAATTTGAATAGTTAACATCTGTTTTATTATTTTATAACGGAAAGGGTACATTATATTAATGTAACCGAGCTGACGGCAATGCCATAGCTTAAAATTCATGAAATTGTTATCCAATAAATGAATAATTTACTTACTTACTTACTTATTTAATTATTTAATTATTTAATTAATTTTTAATGTTCCTTAAAAGAACAACAAAATCAATATTCTTTTTTTTTAACTGAATTTAGTCACATAAAGAAAAGGAATTTATAACTAAATATTCCAAAACGAGTACCTATTAGATATAATATATCTAATTCATATTATGAATGCATAAGAATTCAAATAATTATCAAGCCATGAAAAAACATGGGCCACCTCTTTTCTCATCAACCTGACAACGATAACCGTCAAATGGACTGTTTTTCTTTTTTTACAAATCTAAAACTTGTATCTCTTCCCGGTGAAGACGAAGAGGACTACCAAAAATACACAGAAAAAATAAAGTTACAAACGTATCAATTTTGGGGACTACCCTCATAACTTTTTTTTATGATTTCCTATTCACAGCTAAAGAACACTTGACGTTAGCTTTGAAGTAGACAAACATTTTTTTCCGTCACGGGTTTTTTTTTTTATTTTCGAGGGAACCCTTTCAATTTTAGCTGTTTCTTTTTACCCCTGCTACCACTTCTAGCGACAGCCGCCGCGCCGCCGTCTACCTTACTATGTAGTAAAAATTATTTACAAGATTGATTGTTAAGTCCTTTGCTTTAAAATCACTCGTTATGAAGTTATTGGCCTGCTAATTGTGAAGAAAATGAAAATTTCAAAAGATGATTTTTTTTTGAGCTTTATATCTTTGTTGGTATTGGTTGCACAAAAAAAACTATCAGAATCATATGTATAGGAACGTTTTTTTTTGCGTGAAATCACACTAGAAAGAAGATTATGAGCAAAAGCCTGAAAAAAGTACCAATTTTGAGGATTGAGATGGGGACGTAAAAGACGTAGTTGTGGTATGAATATGTGTAATTTTGATCTACGAACAACATTTTATAAAATATCAAACATTTATTAGGACTGCCCGACTTTTTGTAGTGTAACTCCTTTTTTTGTCTTTATTTTGCTGGAAAATAAATATTCTGCTCGAAATCAGTGAAGACTTTGATGTGTACTTACGTCAAAAATCAAAAACAAAATACTTTTATAAGCCCATGTTCATAAAAATTATTTTTTTTTCACCAAAATGTAAACCATACAATACATTTTTTTTTAAATTAAACGTAATTACCCCAGATTGGAGAAAATCGCTTCAGCGTCAAAGGCTGTAAGTCGAATTGGAGCTAGGTACAAACAGACCTCTGAAAAATTGTTATTGTTCTATATGGTCGTAACTTCAGACTTGATTGAAATCCCGACTTGAATTTTTTACGAATTGTATTTTTTTGCTTAGCCAATGATATTCACGATATCTTTTTTTGTAATGGAGATTTAATATTAATGCTATGTCAAATAACTCGAGGAACTTTCTGCGCAAATAAAATCTGCAATTATTAAAAAAAAAGTATTTATTTATTTTTTTGGTCTATTTGCATAACGAAAAAAAGTTTAATATGTATTCATAATCGATTAGTGTAACAATTGTGTTCCAAATTAAATTTAAACATCTTAAATAATTCATTAGCTTATAGAATAATTCTAAAATTGAATACCGTGCCTACAACACACGTACAATATAAGAAAAAAAAAGTAGAACATTTTTCGGGTATCGTTTTCCTGGTCGCTATAGCTGACTCTTAACCTAACATGGAGTTTGTTTTGCAGATTTAAAAAAAAAAAAAAAACACCGCAACCTGAAACTTAAAAACCAATTGAAATTCATAAAACATACCAAATACAAAAAGCCTTTATATCATAATTCAAGCCTGATGACATAAAATACAAGCAACAATTTCTATTTCATCTTCATCAATGAAAAGACGTGAGAAAAAAGTTATTGATGACTTTGACATTTGAAACCTTTTTGTATACGAAATCTTAAGGAAAGATTTCCTCAAATATTTATTCTTTGCACGTTGGGATAACTTAATTCCAGGAAAAATTTCAAAAACCAATGCACATATAGGGCAAACAAAACAATCTTGAAGATTTATGTGAACCGATTTGGATTTTTCATGTTGGTTAATGAATATTAGTTGAAAGCAATTCAACTTGAAAAGCACCTTTTATAAGCATCTTGCGTGTTGATTTCAATCAATCAAAGGACCTTGGGGAGTTTTTTTTTGTTTAATAATTCAATATACATAGCATGTTGTATTAAGACTTTGTTAAAGTATATTGAGGCGAATAGGGCTGGACTTTAAATTAAATTGAGCATATAGCAATTGTCTTGGGACAGTTTTTGTTTTTTATTTTACAATAGAAGAACTGAACGGCAACAAAAAAACGCATTTTGTCCACGTCCATCGCAACGAATTTGAATTATTCTGTTATGGTCATTTTAAAGGTTAAACTCAAAAACTAACAATATTTTTTTCTTGAAAGTTCTATGTATATGAGGTGCTAAGATCCCACAGCTTTTTATTGGGTTTTGATTAAGAGTGTGAAATATCAGGGGATATGCCTAAGGGATATTTAGTATCTGTTATTTAGTTTTTTTTTTGTCAAAAATGCTTTAGGTTGTTTTTTGATGTTTAACCTTTTTATTTTTTTTTATAATTTTTATGACATTTATATATATGGAGGGTACATAGCTGTAGCGAACCAAGTCATACAAAACAGACTCTAGAACTAGTATTAAATCTTGCGTATTTCGTTCGTTATATTTTTAAATCAGAAGAAAAGTTGGAGAATAAACTATTAAATTGCCTGCAATACCAGTAAAATATTAGTTTGGTAATTAATGGCAGTGTATTTGTTTAACCTGTTAATGTCTTCAAATTTAACTTTGTCACTTTTTGTGACTTGTTCGCTACAGCTGTAAACCCTCCATAACGATATAAAAAAAATATGAAGAAATTCAAAATATTGTCACGGCACTAACAAGCAAGTGTGGAAAGTCGGCTTCTAATCTAGCCCATGGTTCTGAAATAGCGAACTCTATATTTTTATGGACGACATAAGCGTGGTCAAGTTTGTAAAACTAAATCTTCGGCAACACTCCCACATTTAAGTCCCATTTCTGCAGTCAAATACTGTCTATTTGAAATTTTGTTTTACTGTTTAAAATTATGTATGTTTACTCTAAGCATATTGAAATCAAATATTATACAAAATGTGCATTAATAGTACCTTTTTTTTGTAATTGTTTTTAATAGTTATTCAGCATGCTTACATAATTTTACGTACTCGGGGTGTAATTTCATTTCTGAAAGATAAAGACATCAATTTTTTATCTTAAACTCTTTAATTCACTTATGCTGGGCTTTATGAAATCAGCCATTAAACTTCAAAATCCTGAAAAATAATGGTTTCTGTAAATTTCTCAACTCATTGTAGACATTGTTTGTTCTCAACGTTTACATTACAAATTATACATATATTTATTTATGCCATAACGAAATATTTTTCTTATACTTTATCATTTTTAGATTCAATTGATTTTGAATACAAAATAAATCATTAAAATGGACATAATAATCCGTCAAGAAGAAATCTCCTTGGCCCAAGTTGCCTTGTACGCTTCAATATCATTTATGTTGGTTTCTATAATGGGTGTCCTTGCTTATATAACATGTTCCAGAAAATATCGTCTAAATTGGTTTGAAAAAACGCTACTTGAATCGGCAAATGACAACGAAGATGCCAATGACAGGTAAGTTGTAGGTAACCTTTTAAGACTTATTTTCATTCTCTTCGAAATTTCAATAATAGCCGAGAAGCTCTTGTCGGTGGACCATCAGGATACAATGTCGACTCGATAAGTGAATGTTCGCGAAAGGGAAATATTAGTCCCACATCAATAAATGATGACCCAACTTTTTGGGTGCCACCTTTGAAAGGCAATTCTGCTGCTCCCAATCAAGTTCTATCATCTGCGGGTAATTAAAACAATATTGAATTCTTTAAATATGAAAAGGCATTAATTTTGATTTCTTTGAAGATGAATCTCCCCCACAAACACCAACTTCACCTACTGGGAGCAACAAGTCAATTTCCCTATCAATCTGTTCGGGTTCTGTTCCAATAACTCGTTCTGACAAACATGTCGTCCTTGGAATGACACCTTCTCGACCTAAAGTTTCCTCCATGAACTCTAAATTGGATCACACAAAAATAGACATGTCCTTGTATAAAAGTGTAAGATTAAATTTGAAAAAATTGATTTCTATAAAAATTTTAAAAAATATATAAATTTTAGAATTCTCTTCAAAAATCGTCATCGACTCCATCAAACGAAGAGATTCGCGGAACTATTCATTTAAACATTTTGTATGATCCTATTGCCGGCATCTTGTCAGTCAGGCTCATTGAGGTGAGTAGTACATCTTTTTTTCAATACACTTTTTAATCAAAAAAATATTTTCCTTGTAAGGCTCAAAATCTTCAGCCACGAGATTTTAGTGGAACAGCCGATCCTTATGCCAAAGTTCGCCTTTTGCCGGACAAGAAGAATGTCTGGCAAACCAGGATTCATAAGAAGACATTAAATCCAGGTAATTTATGTCTTTTTTGCTTAATTGCATTTTATCCCTTGAAAATGTGTTTAGGTATTCCGTTATGATTGTGTACTCTCTCACCTGTCTACTAGTTCAGTTCTTCTGACAAAGAAAATAAAACAAATTTTTTTGTTCTTTTTGACGCAATAAATCTTTGTTGAGCTATTCTCCCACGATGGTTCGTTAAGGAAGACAGCAACAACATAATTTATGCCAAGTTGATTGACGCTTATAGTTGAGGAAGAGTATTTTCTGAATTTCGCATGTTTTATAAATGAGAATCAAGAACGCCTAGGAGAGAAGATGGAATATGGAAGACGTTGAAATTTCTCAGCAAAATAAGGAAAATATAAAAGAATTTATGTGATGGGTTTGATGGTGTGCATCCATGAAGTCTCTTCGATATTTTTAAGTTTGTTTAGAGTGCACAAGTGCACGTGAAAGGAATTAAATTGCAAATAACGCAAATAGGTTTCAGTTGCGTGTTAGCAAACTGAAAACACGAACAAAATATAGTGAAAGGAATTTTCCACAGGACTTCAGAATGTGCGATCTGATTATACATATAAATTATATATAAATTAACGGTCACAACAGATACACATTTACATTTAAATTTATGATAAGATAAAGGCATAAGTTTTTACCCAGTTTGTGGCTTTAGAATGGAAAAATAAAAACGGTATTGAAAAAGTGATGAGTTTGGTAAAGTGTCGAGTGGAAACAACAAGCCTAAAATTTTTAATACAGGATTAAATTTTCAAAAGAGAATACCCCAAAATGTACGTACTACGGGCAAAGACACCAGAGTCTATTGAAAAAAAAAATGCACGACTGGGCGGCACGAACTTGCTCTTGTAGTAAAAGTTTCTTCGAATTATAAAGATTGATCGTAATATAAAACACATAATTAATAATTATGTATTTATTTTTTATAAATAAATTTTCTTGAAATTTTTTAGAAAAAAAAAACTGGTATGCTATTTTTAAGAATATAATAACTAATAAACAACTAAAACCATAATTTCAAAAAAAAATTATCAACCCGTTTTCAAAAAACATGATTTTTCAAAACAAAATTTTTAACTTTTTTTTTAAATACAAAAATTATTTTGTTTTGAATATATATGTATGCAGTATTATTCTTACTTGATAGGACCTTCTAAGTAAAAATTTTGATCAAAATCGGTTGAACGGTTAACGTGATAATCCAAAATAAAAAAAATCGGTTCTATGGCAGGTAAATAACGGTTTTTGGTATTTTTTTTTTTCACCAAAATGTAGACCATACCACTACTAGTATACACACAAAAATCTAAAAAAAATTGTTAGAGCCGTTTTTGATATAAATAAAAACAAGTGTGTTGCAAGAACCTTTATTTTCTGAGCTAAAAAAAAAAATCTCTATTTTTCCCACTAGTATAGGGAATATCCCCAAAAATCTTAGGCTCGAAGTTTGAAGAAAATCGCCTAATGGGGTTAGGCTGTAAGCCGTAGACAGATATCAGACATACGGACAGACAGACGAAATTTGGTGACCCACTTTTTTCGTGTTCTCTATCATCGTAATGTCAATTTTGATTGCTATCTCGAGTTATATTTTTTGCACGAATCCTAAACTTGCCCCATAGTACCTATTTTGCAAGTGGCAAAGGGCATACATTGTAAATAGCAAATATGAAATTATTTTCTTTAAAAGATATCTCGGCGACGAGACTGGTTTTAACGATTTTTTATTTTTAATAACCAAGTGTTTTCGCATGCAACGCTCTTTATGATGAGTATTCTCTATTTCATTCTCTGTTTCAGAGTGTTAGAACAGAACCTATATCAAAAATTAAACCATAATCAGACAAATTTGATTCGTTTTAAAATTTCTCAAAACGAAATGGCTTCTTTTATAAAAGAAATCATACAAAAATCAATCAAACTTATACCTTCTTACTTCTTATTAAAAAAAAAAAAAAAAAAAAAAAAACTTTTTTAACCACAACTCTCAACTTTTATTTAATTTAAGTTTTTGATGAAGACTTTGTTTTCGAAGAACACCCAACGGTTATTGAGAAGAGGACAATTGAAATTCTTCTTTACGATTTCGATGCATATTCCCGTCACGTTTGCATCGGAGGTGCTCAGCTTCCTCTTGCCAGCATGGATCTATCAGATAAAGTTCAACTATGGACGCAACTGGGATCCTGTGCTGAACAGGTAAATTAATTTTTTTATTCAAATAAAATATTAATATCTTATTTTTAAATTAATATTCTTCAGGACTCGAAAATAGATTTGGGTGACTTGATGCTTTCCCTCGCCTATCTCCCATCAGCCGAACGTCTTACAGTTGTTATGATTAAAGCTCGTAATCTACGTGTCGTCGATGATACTCGCAACTCATCGGATCCCTACGTTAAGGTAACCTTAATTTGTGGAGGGAAAAAAATAAAAAAACGCAAAACTGGTGTAGTTCGAAATACCGTGAATCCAGTTTTTAATGAGGCATTAACCTTTGACGTTTCGAAAGATCTATTAAAAAATTCAGTTCTCGAATTCACTACTGTTCATGATGGACTTTTGGGTACATGGTTTACACTTTAGACTTTATAGAAATGTTCTTTTTTAAGCATGATTTATTTGCCACAGGATCAAGTGAAATTCTCGGACGTGCTGTAATTGGAAATTCTCCAGAAGTTCGTTTGGAAGAGAAAATGTTTTTCGACGAAATGTTCCGTTCAAAAAGTGCTACCGCACAATGGGTTCCTTTACAGGAAGTTCTAAGTAGACCATCAGGAGCATCAACAACTAATCCATCATCCCAGTCCCAGGGACAGGGAAAAGGATATTAGAGGAGAAGTGAAAACATGAATTGAGGTCTTTTACAGGAAATAGTTCAATTATAGTATTGTGAGAACTTTGCGTATGATGATGATGAGGCTTTATTGCATGAGTTGAATTCAAAATGATATAAAGATATCAAAAAATGAATAAAAGCTGTTTCCATGGAATAGTCTTTTTTTTTCATAAATTCAAAGAAAAATAAATTTGAAAGCCATTTTACATACAAATATGCAAGTATTGATTCCTCCAGGATTTCAAAGGGTTTCAATTAGCAAATGATATGGGAATATTTTTAAATATAAAAACAAAGAAAAATATAAATATTATGACCGCTTTTATAATTGTTGTAGCACAAATCACGTAAGTGTATACATAAAAAAAACTAGTTTAATTTTTGTTACTGAAATTTATGTTTTTTTTTTAGATAGGTATCAAAAATATTTTGCCATAAAAATTAAGATTCATGATAAATTTCTTTTCTTAAAATTAATTCTCCAGAATAAAGTAACAAGAACATACTCCATTCTGATCATTTTGTGGTACAATATTTCTTCGTTAAGTAATTTTTCTACAAAAATATTTGAATTTTTTAAATTAAAAGAAAAATCTAATATCTGTACCTAACCAAACTGTACGAAATTTCATGAGTGGGTGTTTTGTATCAGATGCGCTGCGCATGCGACAAAAGGCTAGGGCGTGTTGGTTGGATCGATACAAAAAAAAATTGTATTTCGCCCTGTTTAGGCGGGAAGGACAAACTTTCTAAATAATCGACTTTAAATAGAAAAAAAATCATTAAAATACAACGACAACGGTATTACTGTTTTTTAAAGAATAGTTGTTAAAAAATAAATGTTCAAGTTTAAAATTTTCAATAAAAATTTGTCTTCCCATTGGAAGTTACTGTAATCGGTCCTATTTGTGAAATTGAAAATTTTGACATTTCTCGATGTTTCGAGGTCTCTGAAGTCGGATTACATTGTTTTTAGAGATATATGTCTGTGTACGTACGTTCGTACGTTCGAAAACTTTATTTCGCCAACGATATCTCGAGAACGCATAGAGATGTGTGTGTCAAACCCAGCCTCTTTTTTTACTATTAATCTTCTCAAAAACAGCAAGTCGTATTTATTAAATTTTCGACTAGTAAGACAGTGTCTAAATACTTTGAAGTAGTCGGAAATATGTTTTATTTAGCAAAAAAAAATATGACGGTTAAGACAATCGATTCCGTTGTCTAATGTTAGATAACTTTAGACAACAATTAAATATGTTTATCTATAACTTGGACGGCTGTCTAAAGTTAGAACACGTTTATAAATACAACTGTTTGTATTTGACTAAAAATTGATAAGAGAATTGAATATTAAAATTAAATAAATAGATACATAATAAATAAAGTATAGAAAGATTTTAAATTTCAAAATTAATTTTCGAAACTTTTCACTAAAACAATTCGATTTAAAACAAAATTAACGAATTGATTTCTGCCTCAAAAAATAGGTACGGTATGTCATTGTAAGTGTTGCCGTTACATATATTGTAAGATATTTTTTCTATTTCAAGTCCTTGTTATTTTTTTTAGAAAGTATAGACTACACTCCCATACGCCCTCGCCTTTTGTTGCATATTATGCAAAAAACCCTGTATATGTACAGTACATATTTTAAAAAGTTCAGAATTTTAATAATATTTTCATCTCAAACTTTATCAAAAATAGAGATAACCGATCCGGGAGATGATATGTATTGAGAACTACTTAATTGCTAATTAGTTACGCAAAAAAAAAAAATAATCGGTGTTTTGGTTTGCGAGAAAATGGGTGTCCTTATATGATGAAGTCATCCCTATTTATTCGAAAACGAAAAAAGTGATTCAAATTCTTTTTACTAATTAGCAATTGGATAGTTCTCAATATATATCCACTCCCAGGCCGTTTATCTATAGTTTTGAGAAAAATGACCTGCTAAGTTGACGTCAACTTAGCAGGACACCCATTTTTTCACAATTCAACAGAGCCATTAATTTTTTATTTTGCGTAACTAATTAGCAATTAAGAAGCAACTAATTGCTATATACTTTTTAATCTGCAACGGAAAAAGTGACCTGCTAAGTTGATAAACATTCTTATTTTATTTGTTTTAATTTTTTTTTTTTCGATTTCATGATTAAATATGAGACTAATTTGGAGCAAATACAATTTCTTTGACTTTTTGTCCAAATGTAATTTATTTTTAAACTATAACTTTTTTTTTTGTCTTAATTTTTTTTTTTTAGAATACGGAATATTTAGCAAACGAAAAATTTAAAAATATTTAGAAATTATTGAACCAATTTTCTGATCTTTATGGCAAAAAATTGATTTGATTTATTTTCAGATTTTTTTTCAAATGGCGAATTTCTTGAAAACTTTAAAAATTAAAAGCGTTTAGAAAAAAATTCAATTTTTTTTATTAAGGTTCCGTATTGATTTCCAAATTTGTTAAAACTCGGAATCAAAAATTTCAAAAAAGCTCGTTAAAACAGAAAAAAGAATCTCAAATAAATTTAGAAAAAACAAACAAATGTTTTAATATTACAAACTGTATGTATATTTGATTAAATGTTTATTATTTTTTAATTTGAAATTTAAAAATTTTAAACTGTACCAAAACGTTTATTTAAATATCCCACATTTTTATATTATTTTAAATGAATCTGGTTTGTTTGTGGTGGTTTGTAATAGCTATATATATGTTTTAAACAAATATGGTGACCAGTTAACATTTTTAATCAGATATCACTTTAAGTTATGCTGTAATTTTGTTTAGTTTTGTCTATATTGAAACTATATTCTATTATATAAGTTTTTAACTGAAAATTTTTGATTTTGTAGTCTAATTTTGCAGAATTTTGTTCGTGTTCCGTTTTGAATCAATTTTGTTATCTTAAACTGAAGTAACGAAAAATAAAACAAAAATAATAAAAATCAATTTGATTTATTTAAAAAAATAAATTAAGTAACAAAATTTGTACACACATGAATATTTGTCACGTTCAAAATACAAAATTTGAATTACTGGTATTGTATTTTTAAATAAAAACAAACCCACCGAATAATGTATTTTATTTGCTGATACCTACCTATTTGAAGGATAGAGAAAAATTTTATTTTTTATCTTTAAAATGCGGAAGTAATAAATTTTTTAAAAATATTTTTCTAATATAATTGAACAAAACCTAAATTTTATTTTTAAATACATATATGATCTTTGGATCTTATTATATACTTAATCGTAATTAAGAAAAAACTTTTCTAAAATTAAATATTTATGTATTTACAATAACTATCATAAAAACCATTATTTAATTATTATTTAATTATTTTCAATCTACAAACAAAAATATACATTTTTATATATAGCTACAAAATAATCTAGTATAATAATCTTGTAACAATGTCCATTGTACCTTAACCTAAAGAAAAGTATTAGAATAATGATTTTTGGAATTTATGTATATAAAAGCTAAAACTTAAATGCAGTGTTTTTAAGGAGCTAGCTTTTTTTACTTCAACACAAAAACTCCACTATTTTGTGGAGCCATATGGACCCATAAATAATTTAAAAATTAAATTAAATTATAATTTTAAACATATATTTATAGTTCTTAGCATAATTGTATATTCATGCATAAATATACCTACTTATAATGTTAAAATTGGTGAACTGCTTTCTGCACGCGGTATTCGTATAAAACAGCTATTTAAATTAACTAAATGAAAAAAAATCTTCAGAGCAAAGAGTTTATATAGAAACAAGTTTTAATGTACTCATTTTTTTAAATTGAATATGGAATTCGAAGTTTATGAGAGTAAAATAAAAATATTATTTAATAAAAAGAAATAAATATATACAAATCTTAAAAATCATTATTTACCTATTTATTGGTAGTGAAATTTAAATTATAAACTTTATACATAATTTATAGTTATAAATTAAAATAAAGTGTACACATTAAAGGTATTTATTATAAAAAATATGTTTTTGTGTATTTCATCAATAAAAAATATTTGTTATCAAAATTATAATTTTGTATTGTATTTTACATCAGACAAGGAAGATGTATATGTTAAAGTTATTTTTATCTCATTCAAATATCAAGCTCACGCAAGAAAAAAAAATTTCCTCTAGGACGGATTTCATTAGTGTTATTGTTTTTTAATGAAAATTTCAGTTCATTTTTAAATATATTATATGAAGATTTTGATATAACTGGTTGGAACCCACTGGAAAAAAAAAATCATAAGTGTCAAGTAAGCTTTAAGCTATTCGCTATCAGTTTATATCAATAGAAAACATCGAAAACGAAATTATCACACCTTATGTATTTTATGGAGATCGACAAGAATTATTAAACCAATCAAGCAGCTGCTCTCCAATTCCCAAACTCAGCATGTTAAAGTACATTTGAACACACTCATTGCTCTGAAGCTGTGATTTATAATAAGCATTTTAGCAACAGATATAAATAAATTAAACAAAAACTATAGGAAAAGAATGTGATAGCTTTAGATAATATAAGTGGGCCCAGCTGATTTCACGCCGAATCTTCAAAGCCACAGTACACATATTGAAGGTAATATATTGCGCATCTTCAAAAATTACAGTGACCTGCCTGTCAGAATTTACAAAAACAAAACACAAGTGTTTCTTAATCGCAGTGACCCTCGTCCACAATTTACAAAAACAAAATACAAGACATGCGCAGAACTGAACAAAATGAAAACTCGGAAGATATTACCTTCTATATGTGTACTGTGCTTCAAAGCAATAAGAATTTTACAAGAAAGGATGTCACTAAAATTCAAAATAATAGAGGACGAGGACATAATCCCGAGAGATATTAAATGTAATATCTCTTTGAGAATAATTTTCATTCTTAAATAAACCCAAACAAAACTTAAAAATTCAATATAAAGTATTTACATTTAACACAAAAAATTAACACAAAAACTAAATTCACATTTTTTTTTAGGAAGGAGCAGTGCAATGAGCTATTACGTGTCTATATCACTATAAGTTCAATTCCGTAAAATATTTGAAAACAAGAAAAACAACCGACTCTTGTATTCATTGGTGGAGTGCATTAGACAAAGCTTCCAACCCTAAAATCATGACCATGGTTCAAAGAATGGCATTGGTTGGAATCACTGGGGCAATGAGGTCCACCCCCACAGCGGGCTTGGAAGCATTACTCAACCTAAAACCCCTCGATCTATACGCGCAAGAATCGGCAGCCAAAAGCGCACTTCGGCTTAGCCAAATAGGTAGCTGGAAACAGAATGCCTTTGGTCACGCGCAGATTCTTCAGAAATTCATGGAAAATAAGATAGCACTGACTACTTAATACCCCGTTTAGACTTTCATATGCCGTTCACAACCGGCTTTCCTAGTAGAGAGGACTTACAAACTAGCGTCCCATCAACCTGCGCATCGATGGTCTCATAATATACACCGATGGCTCCAAGGTGGATACTGGGGTTGGTGCAGGCTTATTTTCAGAAACTCTTGGATTAACCAGCTCATTCAGACTGTCCAACTACAGCAGTGTCTTCCAAGCTGAGGTTTTGGCAGTGGCGGAAGCTGCCAAACAGGTTTCAATGATGGCAATACCACAGGCTGATATCACCTTCTTCATTGATACCCAAGCAGCAATAGAAGCGATTTCTGCCATTGAAATCAAATCGAAACTTGTTAATTGCTGTCGCGAAGAGCTTAGGGTTCTTGGCATACAGCAGAACGTAAGGCTCTGTCAGGTTTATCTTTCCTGCGTATAAGACCTCTTTTTTCCATCGCACTTAATGTGGTTTTTACTTTGTCATATAGACTATATGGTATACGACGAGGTGGTTTGCTAATTGGTACTGTCCCTGGCTTTAAAACTAGTTTACAAGCTTCGGGATAACAGCCCGGACCTTCAAAAACATCTATATTTTTTGAGATAAATATTTCTTTATCATCTTTAGTTACCTCATGGACTTTTCGTATGAGATCAAAGTCTATGCATGTTTTCAATCCTAGTATTGGTTTTGAGGAACCTGAAACTACAATATATTCAACATCTAATGATTTTTTGTTAAACTCTGTGGGAATCTTAACTAAACCTATGGTTTTAATTGGAAATCCCCCATACGCTTCTATCTTTGTATCGTTATGCCTAATAATAGCTTCTTCTGCTACTTTTTTCACTATTTCACTATCGAGCTTAAAATCAATGAACGAATTATTAATTTTTAAAGTCTGACACCAATTATTATTTTTGTTAGCAACGGAGTGTAATTCTCCAACATACAACACTGAATCGTCTTCAGAATCATGCTCATCGTTATTATCGTAATTAACCTCATTAATTTTTTTTGCATTAAAATACCTATTTCGATTGTTTTTACATGCAGAGGCATAATGATTTAGCTTACCACAGGCCAGACATCTCTTACCATGGGCTGGGCATCTCCCTTGCACGTGATTAAGATTGCACCTTGTACATGTATACTGATCTTTATTTTTACTAAACTTGGAACTATAACTTGCATTGACTTGCCGATCACCATCCTTTTTTACAAATCTGGAATTTAAGTTTACATTTTTAGCTGTTTTATTATTTTTCATGTTTTTAAAACTTTCCGTTTGTCTTCCTATAGCAGCAATACAACCGCGCTCGCCCTCTATCCGTTTCGCTTGTAAATCAGCCTCTTCAGCAACTCTACATGTCTCCTTTGTCTTCGCAAGGTTCAGCTTATCCGTCTTGAGTAATTGTAGTCGTACATTGTGATCCGTTATCCCAATTACAATTCGGTCTCTAATCATCGATTCTTTTTGAGTTCCGAATTCACAGTTTTCTGCTTGCTTTGTTATCTCAGAGAAAAACTGCTTCACAGGTTCTCCCTCTTTTTGATAACGGGAAAAGAACAAGTATCGTTCATAAACAACGTTACTTCTTGGCACACAATAGTTTTGATATGCAAGAATAACTGGTTCGATTTTTTTTTTGTTTTCATCAGATAAAGGAAGAGTGTTAAAGATTTCTATCGCCTGTTCCCCAGCGCATGATAAAAATCTGGCCACTTGCACTTCTTCACTTTCCGTGTTAGTTTTTGACGCCACTGCATAAATGTCCCACATGTTTTTAAATTTTCTCCAATTTTCTTTAATGTTCCCATCCAATAATAAGGAATTGGGTTTTCTGTAAAAATTTTCACTTTGTTCGGTCATTTTTATAGCTGTTTTTTCTATGATTGCTTTTTCTGTTTTAGAAATTCTACTTTTTATTTCACTACTTTTGTTCTTTTTATTTATATGTATTCAATTGTCTATCGCTTTTTTTTTTTTTTTTTTTTTCAATGTTCTTAGAAGTTTTGTTTCGTTTCGCAATGATTTTGTACATTACACTTCGGCTGCGCCATGATGTATATTGAAACAAGAGTCTTCATACTTAAAGTAATGTTTATTGTTACAGAGCTAATGATAGACTGAAAAGGCAGAGACCAGCAAGTCGGACTTAAACTAGTATAGTTATTATAATTAATATTAGTACATAGTTGTACTAAAGGTTTATATACATACTCAATATAATACATATATTTCAATACAACACCTGGTCACAGTGGTGTGCCAGGCAACAAGAGTGCTGACTAACTGGCAAGAATTGGGTCAACACTTGACCTAGTTCAGACAGATTCAATAGGCCAGATCCCTGTAATGTCAAACAAGTATTCGAGGGTAAGGTTCTATCTTCAACAAACCGGAGATGGAGTTCACTCGATACTTGTGTCATAACTAGAAAGTTATGGCCAGAATTTAATAAACAAAGAACTAAAAAACATCATAAAATTGAACAAAAAGTTAATTTCTCTTCTTGTGAACATTACCACGGGTCACAACCTATTGGGCTACAACAAGAAAAAGATGTAGGTACCACGGGTCACAACCTATTGGGCTACCACAAGAAAAAGATGCAACTTAGCTCGGATGACCTATGTAGAGGCTGTGGTGACGAGGACGTTCATGAAAACAATCCTCATTACCTGTATTTTATCTGAGAAGCAGACTCCTCGGGAAGCACTTCTTCGACGATTTAGAGGAACTCTATGATATTCCTAGCAAGAATTCTTTAAAATTCATTAACGCTACTAAATGGTTTGAAAGTTCCTAAATCCCATCAACCAACCGACCTACAATAATAGAACAAACGTATGACGACTGTAACGGCCATATTATTCACTCAATACATCTAGATTAAAACTTAAATCTGGATGTAAATCATACAAATTTAATGTAAATTCATCTGGATGTAAGTTAAAATCTGGATGTATCGAGTGAATAATATAGCGGTAAGACGAACGCAATTCCTGTAGGAGTGGCAATAAAAGGAGTTTGGGCAGCTAGCCTTACACCAGTCTTTGCCGCTCCTGCGGTGAATGCGAGCGTCATTGAATTGCGGTGACCACCCCTCCCGATTCATTCCAGCCTGACGGACAAAGCAGACACACACACCACCACCACTGACCCATCAAACCCACCGTTGTGAGAGGCCGTTCGCTCCTCCGGGTCTGGTGGGGGGAATGATCTACCCAGTGGGGGTAAAGGAGAGGATCACGCCCTCAAAAGGACAACGATGATGATTGTACAATGTACTTCTAAAAGAGCCGCAAATGGAAGACTTCGCAAAAGGAGTTAAAATGGCAGCAAGGTCAAATAAAAAGAAAAAAGTCAATGATTGGTCCATAGATCTTAAAATCAGTTCACCCAGAATTATGAGGATTTATTATTCAAGAAAAAAAATATAAAAAAAATTTTACTGCATTCTGTCGATTCCCTATACCTACGCTTCTTTTTTGCAACCCACTGCCTATAATTAACATAATCATTTTACTGAAGCATTTTTTCAGTCATAGCGATGATCCCTATGCTCAGGTACATTATAAAGAAAACCCCTTTCACTTCAATATAGCCTTCCCTATCTCACAACCTTTAAATCCATCTATATCTCTCACTCACACATAAAATCTACCCGTCTCTCTGCATGCGCCATTCAGTAAAAAGCCCATGTAAACAGGCACGTAAAAAACACCCGTTGGTGAATAATTTTACTGCAAAAAGGCTAAAAAAGATTTGCACATTTAAATGTGGCGGTCTTACGCCGCCGACTTAGTAAATACACACTCTTGTCAAGTTTAATGTGTTGCAAAAAGTCATTTTTGTTTTCCCTATTCAACTATTTTCTTTACATGAGAAATATTTTTTCTTTCCCACATACAGAAATAGATGTATACAGGGTGATCGGTATAAGATGCACTAAACTGCTGGAGCGAGTACGTTGGGTTAAGACAAAAAAAAAATCGTATAGGAGGTGGGCTCTATTTCCCCCCGTTTAGACAGGAGGGGCAATTTTCTAAAAAAATTGACTTGAAACAGAAAAAAAAATATTTAAAAATAACGGTACAATTTAAAATGCCATGCTATACCTTTTAGGAAAGCCAGAAACCTTTTCTTTGATTTTCATTTTAAATTAAGTTGTTTTAGTGAATAGTTTTTGAAAAATTAATTTCCAAACTCGAAATTTTGAAAAAACAAAAAAGGAAAAAAAAAGTTTCAAACTAATTTTTTTCAAAATTTTATGTAATTAAAAATAATTTTTGTTTTCAAAATTCAATGTTCTTATTAATTTTCAATAAAAAACAGAAAACCGGATGCTAAAATGTCTTTTAGTTTTTGAGAAAATTGAAAATAATGAAATCTACTTTACTACGTTGTTGAAATAGGATCTTTTGAACAACAAAATAACGGAGGGAAGTCGAATTTAAGGAAAACTTTCTTTGGTTATTTTCAATTTTCTCAGAAACTAGACTACATTTTGAAATCTTTTCAATGTTTGACTAAAAATTGATGGGAGTATTGAATATTTGAACAAAATCAGTTTGAACACAATTTAAAAATTTTTTTTTTCAAAAATTTAAGTTTGAAAATTAAGTTTAAAAAAACTTTTCACTAAAAGAACTTAATTTATAAACAAAATGCAAGCACATTTTTCTGGCTTAACAATTAAGTATAGCAAGTCGTTATAGCCATTACCGATGTTTTTTAATAATTTTTTTCTATATTAAGTCAATTATTTTAGAAAATTGCTCCTCCTGTTATTTTCAATTTTCTCAAAAACTAAAAGACATTTTACTATCTGGTGTTCTTTTTTTGACTGAAAGCTAATAAGAGCATTGAATTTTGAAAACAAAAATTATACTTAATTACATAAAATTTTGAAAAAATTAGTCTGAAACTTTGTTTTTTTTTTTTTTCAAAATTTCGAGTTTGGAAATTATTTTTTCAAAAGCTATTCACTAACACAACTTAATTTAAAATGGAAATCAAAGAACAGATTTCTGGCTTCAAAAAGGTATAGCATGGCATTTTAAATTATACTGTTGTTTTTAAATATTTTTTCTTCTGTGCTAAGTCAAGTTTCTAGAAAATTGCCCCTCCTGTCTAAACGGGGGGAAATAGACCCCCCTCCTATACGATTTTTTTCTTGTCTTAACCCAATTTACTCGCTCCAGCAGTTTGGTGCATCTAATACCGATCACCCTGTATACTCTTCTACACAACGTGGTATACCTATGTATACCTACCGCAGAAACAGAGGTTGAATTCCAACACAATTCCACAAAAAACACACGAGACAAATCGTAATTAAACAAAAAGTTGTAAGACACAAATTTCTTGTGTCGGGATCTTAATTTATTTGTAATCTATATTTGTGAACATTGATAAAAAAAAATAAAAAATAAAATACAAATTAAATAGAAAAAAGTGGAAGTGATAGCGCCACAAAAAATAGAAGACAAAGTGTAAATTCGACTTCGAAGTATACATACCGGAGTAAATACACTCTCCGGAACCAAACAAAATCTGCCTAAATCGAACATATCTAAAAGAGGGTAGAAACGTACTTCCAAAACAGAACATCAAAACAATTTTATTTATGTCGTTTTTCTTTCAGCCAAAAAAAATTTATCCCTGTGAGGGATTCTAATCCGTGACAAGTTTTTGCATTTCTTTCAATCAAAAAAAATCAATCCCTAACAATTCGGGATCAAAATTTTTGATCCTGAATTCAAGAGGGATTTACACCTACATGAAATACGCACTTGCACACACACTATTTTAAAATGACATTTATAAAACGTCATTTTGTGCTTTTGTGTGATTTTCTTTTTCATTTGTGTTTGGTTTTCGACCCTTTGCCTTATAAAATAATTATTTTTCGTCTTGTAAAATTAAAATTATAAATTCGATATGAATTCCAACATGATAGCAGTGATAAGTGAACTCATCGAGTCTTCATCGTCTTCTTCCTCATCATCCACCGATTGCTTCTCCGACTCAGATGGAGATTTCATAGAGTTGGACAGGTTTTTTAAACAAAAAAAGAGGCATGTATTAAAAAATTTCGTTGAAGATGTAGTCAGAAATTACACCGATGAGGAGGTAGGTCCTATATTAAATATTATAATTTATTATGATATAATTAAATATATAATTTTGTTTGTTTAGTTTCGTTGCCATTTCAGAGTTTCCCGGCGTACTGCACTGCTGCGATAATTTCTGAGCAGTTTGGGAATTCCAGGCAATACAGGAGAACTACCCATGGTGCAAAAGAGGCAGCAAGTGCCGAGATTCAGGAATATATTTTTTTTAACTGGGAATAGAAAAAGTTGTGCGTGGCGTAATGAAGGTTAGTGCGTTTGAATGCCATGCCAGAGATCTGGGTTGGATTTCCAGCCACTTCTGCTGCAAATATCGTTTTCCCCCCGTAGGGATGTTTGAAAGTAAAGGGAAAAATTTGTTTCGATTTTGGAATAGAAGGGCTTATTTAAGTAACATCATAAGCCACTTTTCCAAAAACTAATAGGGGTATTTACTAGATTTTTGACTGTTTAAACTACAGTCGACTCCGCTTTACTGCACTCCGCTTAACTAAAAAAAATCGGTTAACTGAAACAACAAATTTATTACGGGGCTTTTTTCAACAGTTTCCATGCAAACTACTTCGGATACTTGAGCTTCGCTTAGGTGAAAACTCCTTTTAATTGAAACAAACAATCTTGACTCAAATGAATATGTTCACGTATTCAGCTCCGCATAACTGAAGCTATCACTGAACGCTGCCTCCAAATTTTCAATTGAACACATCTTTTCAATTTGAAATGTCAAAACTCAAAATGTTTCTTATTTCTTCATTATCGTACTTTCTTTAATTCCCTACCGGTTGTTGATTTTATATTTTTGTTTATTTTTTGGCTTGGACGTTCTCAAAATAAATAAATTTGTTTTTTTTTTGTAAAACTCCGCTTATGTGAAACTAGTTTCAGTTATCCGAAGTTCGTTTAAATGAGAACTCCGCTTAACTAAAATAAATTTTCTGCAATTTTAGTGTTCCAGTTAAGCGGATCCGCCTGTATGTCTAAGTATTCCAGTATTTCGAAACATTCGGTGTGAATCTGTGATGACTTTGGAATATTCAAAGACTTGCATCGCGGCAGTGTGGACATTCTCATTAATCACGTTTAAACAAATTTAGAAAGTCGTCAAAGATTTGCATCGAACGTTTCGAGCCAGTTTGGGAGAGCCTTAAAGCTGTAAATACCTAGGAACAAATAACTCTAGTGAATACTAATACAATACAATACAGTTTACAAATATTTTAACTTCGTTTTTAATTAAAGGTTTACTGGTAACAAAAGCACTTATCGAGAAATTTCGAATTTATTTACATTCATGGATTTCTTATATGCTATATTAAAACAACACATAAAAATGCCAAAAACGACGCCCGAAAAAGAGAAAATAAGTCATGAATTTGCTAAGGTAAGATGCACAAGGCTAAACAACATTCATAACTTAAAACTTATTGTGTATGTAGCTTGCAGGTCTAGAAAATGTGTCATCATAAAATGTTTCTTCCCGCACGGCCCCGCTTGTGTTGTTAATATTAAACTTGTTTTTTGGTTCTTTTGAACACACATTTATATCGCGTGAAAACATGCGTCCCAGTGACATTGATTTTGAATTTTTTTTTTCAACAAAGTGGCTATATGAGCCCACATAAGTTTCTTGAGCCTAAACTTTTTAAGAGGACCAACAGCGTCTATGTACTGGCTGTAGCTATGCAGTATGAACTTCGTCATATGTTCATCCCACTTAAAAAAAGAATTATCACTTTTTTGTTCATCTTCTGTCTCCTCTTGATTTTTGTTTTGATAGTCCAGTCGAATTAGACAAAAAATAGGCCTGAAATGGAAAAAAATTAGATAGGGTTTTTTTTTATTATTTTAATCGTTAGGGGGGCTTATTAGGAGTCTAAATTTAAGTTTTTGACCGCCTAGATCCATTGCGTTGGCCGCCATCTTGAATTTAAGGAAAATTTGTTTTCGTTGAATAACCCGTTTATTTTCAACTTTTGATTAAAAATGCACTTTACAAAAGTTGTTCAGAATTTAATTATCTACAACTTTGGTATTAACAGTTTTTTTCCTAGGATTTATATTTTTCCAATTAATCCGGAGAATACAATTACAATCGTTTTTCATCTGTTAAGCGTGTTAGTTAACATTTTTTGAATTAAAAATACAAAAAGACAGTAAATTTTTTTTTAATCGTTAGGAAGGGGCCTTCGGACAGGAAGGAACTTGTTGCTTGTGTCACGTACGGGTCGCCGTGCGTCGTTTGTGTTTGGTAGGTACTTGTTGGTGGTGGCAGGTAAGTTGGTTTTGGCGGGCGGTTAAATTGTATCGGATTTTGTCCTGGCAGGTCTTTCAATTCATTGTCTTGGGATGAATATGGGTTTAAATCTTGTGGATTTTGTATTGAGTTATAAAAATGCTCAACATCGGCACGTTTAACGTTAATTACACTTGCATCTGTAAATGATTTCTTTAGCATTGGTTTCACAAATTTGCTTACACGAACCTACCTTCTTTGTGATGTATTAACACTTCGTCTTCATCAATAATTACATTAAAAGTATTTTCAACTACGAAATAATCGTCTAAATCAATTTCCATTTTTTTTTTCAAATATTCAAATTTAAATTTATAAACTTCTAAAAATGATTATGCAGTGAAAATGTCAATACAATTAAAATTCCTGTCAAGAACAAAGAAATCACATAGGTATAATTTAATCATTGTTTATTTATATATTAGACCACGTTCACACGGGGGAACACATTGCTGGAGAAATTTCGATTGTAAATACTGTGAAGGTTAATTTATTCAATTATTAATACAACTGGTTTATCGTGTAGAAATAACCCAAACGCAAATAGAATTCAATTTGAGTTTGGGTTAAATCTATTTGAATTTAGGTTAATTCAATATTTGCGAATGCTATAGTTACATGGTGGCTCCACGAAAAAAAATTCATAGAATACTGTATTGCATTCTATGCAAATTGCACATGGAGGCTACTTATAGTATTCTATAAAAAATTTCTTGCCACGTATTGCTTTGCTCATAGAAGCTATAAATAGTATTCTATGAAGAAGCAATTTTCCCTTTGACATTTGTGGGTTTGTTTCAATTTTTGTTTGGTTTTGTGTATTTTCGAATGTAATTAATTAATTGTAGGTTCCAGCAGGTTATTCAATCACAGTTACACGGTCAGATGATTCCAATTCTGACATTATGTTTTCTTCCAAAGGTCAAATGTTTGATATACTTATGAAAAATTAAGCAAAAATGCTTACAACAGTGTATTTCAGTGATTTGTTGCTCAAAACGATGAACTCTAAATTAGAAATCAATTAATAAAAAAAAATATATTACGACAGAACTTTTGTGTACCTACATGAAAACTGTATTTTACTAAATTTATTTTTTTCAATTTTATTAACGAAATTTCGTAATAAAAACTACAAGTATTTTGTATGAAAAGTGTATACTAAGCCTTACAAAATTCGTGTTTTTAGTAATTTTTCCCTACCCACCTATCACTGGTCTCATCAAGGAAAACCATCCAAATTTGACATCCCACACACACAATTGCAATAAAAAAACAAATCCAATCTGTGTTTCTTTTGTCACGAAAATTCGTGATCCGGGATCAAAATCCCTATTTGCAAAAAAAAAACAACATTAGGTATTTTTTAAATGAAACAAATAAAACACAAACAAGAAATTTCACAGAAAACCATTTTATTCTATAAAATTGATAAAAGTATAAACTGAATTTTGAACAACAACAACAACTTAAAGGTGCTACCACCAATTGCTTACGAATTAATTTTGGGTATTTTAATTCGTTTTATTTTTGTTTGGCTAGAGATATAGCTATTTCAAGGGGTGCCAAGCCCTATCATCAGTCTCCTTTTATAGTGGTGCTGAGCTTTAATCCAATTTTATTTGAAAAACTTTCTACACATCATGCGGTATTTGAACCCGCGCATCAGATTTGCTCAGTCTTCGGAGCTGTGTACCCTACGTACTATGCCACCGTTGACCACTGACGTCACAGGTCTAGATGTGCTGTTTGTTTATCAATTGCATTTGGAGCATCAGCATTTTTATAAGCCCCTTTAAGTATGCTGTCTTGTTCCGCCTCCATTTTTCTCCGAACCTTATTTGATAGACTACAATTCGTAGTACGTATCAAAGGGGGAGAGGTTGGAAGATCGGTAACAAACCAGACTATTAAGTTATTATTATTTGTATTGTATTATTTATACTAGAATGTCAGTTTATTAGACTTGACCATTCTTTATTCCGTCAATTTCATTGAATTTTGAACAACAACAACAACTTAAAGGTGCTACCACCAATTGCTTACGAATTAATTTTGGGTATTTTAATTCGTTTTATTTTTGTTTGGCTAGAGATATAGCTATTTCAAGGGGTGCCAAGCCCTATCATCAGTCTCCTTTTATAGTGGTGCTGAGCTTTAATCCAATTTTATTTGAAAAACTTTCTACACATCATGCGGTATTTGAACCCGCGCATCAGATTTGCTCAGTCTTCGGAGCTGTGTACCCTACGTACTATGCCACCGTTGACCACTGACGTCACAGGTCTAGATGTGCTGTTTGTTTATCAATTGCATTTGGAGCATCAGCATTTTTATAAGCCCCTTTAAGTATGCTGTCTTGTTCCGCCTCCATTTTTCTCCGAACCTTATTTGATAGACTACAATTCGTAGTACGTATCAAAGGGGGAGAGGTTGGAAGATCGGTAACAAACCAGACTATTAAGTTATTATTATTTGTATTGTATTATTTATACTAGAATGTCAGTTTATTAGACTTGACCATTCTTTATTCCGTCAATTTCATTGAATTTTGAACAACAACAACAACTTAAAGGTGCTACCACCAATTGCTTACGAATTAATTTTGGGTATTTTAATTCGTTTTATTTTTGTTTGGCTAGAGATATAGCTATTTCAAGGGGTGCCAAGCCCTATCATCAGTCTCCTTTTATAGTGGTGCTGAGCTTTAATCCAATTTTATTTGAAAAACTTTCTACACATCATGCGGTATTTGAACCCGCGCATCAGATTTGCTCAGTCTTCGGAGCTGTGTACCCTACGTACTATGCCACCGTTGACCACTGACGTCACAGGTCTAGATGTGCTGTTTGTTTATCAATTGCATTTGGAGCATCAGCATTTTTATAAGCCCCTTTAAGTATGCTGTCTTGTTCCGCCTCCATTTTTCTCCGAACCTTATTTGATAGACTACAATTCGTAGTACGTATCAAAGGGGGAGAGGTTGGAAGATCGGTAACAAACCAGACTATTAAGTAATTATTATTTGTATTGTATTATTTATACTAGAATGTCAGTTTATTAGACTTGACCATTCTTTATTCCGTCAATTTCATTGAATTTTGAACAACAACAACAACTTAAAGGTGCTACCACCAATTGCTTACGAATTAATTTTGGGTATTTTAATTCGTTTTATTTTTGTTTGGCTAGAGATATAGCTATTTCAAGGGGTGCCAAGCCCTATCATCAGTCTCCTTTTATAGTGGTGCTGAGCTTTAATCCAATTTTATTTGAAAAACTTTCTACACATCATGCGATATTTGAACCCGCGCATCAGATTTGCTCAGTCTTCGGAGCTGTGTACCCTACGTACTATGCCACCGTTGACCACTGACGTCACAGGTCTAGTTGTGCTGTTTGTTTATCAATTGCATTTGGAGCATCAGCATTTTTATAAGCCCCTTTAAGTATGCTGTCTTGTTCCGCCTCCATTTTTCTCCGAACCTTATTTGATAGACTACAATTCGTAGTACGTATCAAAGGGGGAGAGGTTGGAAGATCGGTAACAAACCAGACTATTAAGTTATTATTATTTGTATTGTATTATTTATACTAGAATGTCAGTTTATTAGACTTGACCATTCTTTATTCCGTCAATTTCATTGAATTTTGAACAACAACAACAACTTAAAGGTGCTACCACCAATTGCTTACGAATTAATTTTGGGTATTTTAATTCGTTTTATTTTTGTTTGGCTAGAGATATAGCTATTTCAAGGGGTGCCAAGCCCTATCATCAGTCTCCTTTTATAGTGGTGCTGAGCTTTAATCCAATTTTATTTGAAAAACTTTCTACACATCATGCGGTATTTGAACCCGCGCATCAGATTTGCTCAGTCTTCGGAGCTGTGTACCCTACGTACTATGCCACCGTTGACCACTGACGTCACAGGTCTAGATGTGCTGTTTGTTTATCAATTGCATTTGGAGCATCAGCATTTTTATAAGCCCCTTTAAGTATGCTGTCTTGTTCCGCCTCCATTTTTCTCCGAACCTTATTTGATAGACTACAATTCGTAGTACGTATCAAAGGGGGAGAGGTTGGAAGATCGGTAACAAACCAGACTATTAAGTAATTATTATTTGTATTGTATTATTTATACTAGAATGTCAGTTTATTAGACTTGACCATTCTTTATTCCGTCAATTTCATTGAATTTTGAACAACAACAACAACTTAAAGGTGCTACCACCAATTGCTTACGAATTAATTTTGGGTATTTTAATTCGTTTTATTTTTGTTTGGCTAGAGATATAGCTATTTCAAGGGGTGCCAAGCCCTATCATCAGTCTCCTTTTATAGTGGTGCTGAGCTTTAATCCAATTTTATTTGAAAAACTTTCTACACATCATGCGGTATTTGAACCCGCGCATCAGATTTGCTCAGTCTTCGGAGCTGTGTACCCTACGTACTATGCCACCGTTGACCACTGACGTCACAGGTCTAGATGTGCTGTTTGTTTATCAATTGCATTTGGAGCATCAGCATTTTTATAAGCCCCTTTAAGTATGCTGTCTTGTTCCGCCTCCATTTTTCTCCGAACCTTATTTGATAGACTACAATTCGTAGTACGTATCAAAGGGGGAGAGGTTGGAAGATCGGTAACAAACCAGACTATTAAGTTATTATTATTTGTATTGTATTATTTATACTAGAATGTCAGTTTATTAGACTTGACCATTCTTTATTCCGTCAATTTCATTGAATTTTGAACAACAACAACAACTTAAAGGTGCTACCACCAATTGCTTACGAATTAATTTTGGGTATTTTAATTCGTTTTATTTTTGTTTGGCTAGAGATATAGCTATTTCAAGGGGTGCCAAGCCCTATCATCAGTCTCCTTTTATAGTGGTGCTGAGCTTTAATCCAATTTTATTTGAAAAACTTTCTACACATCATGCGGTATTTGAACCCGCGCATCAGATTTGCTCAGTCTTCGGAGCTGTGTACCCTACGTACTATGCCACCGTTGACCACTGACGTCACAGGTCTAGATGTGCTGTTTGTTTATCAATTGCATTTGGAGCATCAGCATTTTTATAAGCCCCTTTAAGTATGCTGTCTTGTTCCGCCTCCATTTTTCTCCGAACCTTATTTGATAGACTACAATTCGTAGTACGTATCAAAGGGGGAGAGGTTGGAAGATCGGTAACAAACCAGACTATTAAGTAATTATTATTTGTATTGTATTATTTATACTAGAATGTCAGTTTATTAGACTTGACCATTCTTTATTCCGTCAATTTCATTGAATTTTGAACAACAACAACAACTTAAAGGTGCTACCACCAATTGCTTACGAATTAATTTTGGGTATTTTAATTCGTTTTATTTTTGTTTGGCTAGAGATATAGCTATTTCAAGGGGTGCCAAGCCCTATCATCAGTCTCCTTTTATAGTGGTGCTGAGCTTTAATCCAATTTTATTTGAAAAACTTTCTACACATCATGCGGTATTTGAACCCGCGCATCAGATTTGCTCAGTCTTCGGAGCTGTGTACCCTACGTACTATGCCACCGTTGACCACTGACGTCACAGGTCTAGATGTGCTGTTTGTTTATCAATTGCATTTGGAGCATCAGCATTTTTATAAGCCCCTTTAAGTATGCTGTCTTGTTCCGCCTCCATTTTTCTCCGAACCTTATTTGATAGACTACAATTCGTAGTACGTATCAAAGGGGGAGAGGTTGGAAGATCGGTAACAAACCAGACTATTAAGTTATTATTATTTGTATTGTATTATTTATGTGTAGAAAGTTTTTCAAATAAAATTGGATTAAAGCTCAGCACCACTATAAAAGGAGACTGATGATAGGGCTTGGCACCCCTTGAAATAGCTATATCTCTAGCCAAACAAAAATAAAACGAATTAAAATACCCAAAATTAATTCGTAAGCAATTGGTGGTAGCACCTTTAAGTTGTTGTTGTTGTTCAAAATTCAATGAAATTGACGGAATAAAGAATGGTCAAGTCTAATAAACTGACATTCTAGTATAAATAATACAATACAAATAATAATAACTTAATAGTCTGGTTTGTTACCGATCTTCCAACCTCTCCCCCTTTGATACGTACTACGAATTGTAGTCTATCAAATAAGGTTCGGAGAAAAATGGAGGCGGAACAAGACAGCATACTTAAAGGGGCTTATAAAAATGCTGATGCTCCAAATGCAATTGATAAACAAACAGCACATCTAGACCTGTGACGTCAGTGGTCAACGGTGGCATAGTACGTAGGGTACACAGCTCCGAAGACTGAGCAAATCTGATGCGCGGGTTCAAATACCGCATGATGTGTAGAAAGTTTTTCAAATAAAATTGGATTAAAGCTCAGCACCACTATAAAAGGAGACTGATGATAGGGCTTGGCACCCCTTGAAATAGCTATATCTCTAGCCAAACAAAAATAAAACGAATTAAAATACCCAAAATTAATTCGTAAGCAATTGGTGGTAGCACCTTTAAGTTGTTGTTGTTGTTCAAAATTCAATGAAATTGACGGAATAAAGAATGGTCAAGTCTAATAAACTGACATTCTAGTATAAATAATACAATACAAATAATAATTACTTAATAGTCTGGTTTGTTACCGATCTTCCAACCTCTCCCCCTTTGATACGTACTACGAATTGTAGTCTATCAAATAAGGTTCGGAGAAAAATGGAGGCGGAACAAGACAGCATACTTAAAGGGGCTTATAAAAATGCTGATGCTCCAAATGCAATTGATAAACAAACAGCACATCTAGACCTGTGACGTCAGTGGTCAACGGTGGCATAGTACGTAGGGTACACAGCTCCAAAGACTGAGCAAATCTGATGCGCGGGTTCAAATACCGCATGATGTGTAGAAAGTTTTTCAAATAAAATTGGATTAAAGCTCAGCACCACTATAAAAGGAGACTGATGATAGGGCTTGGCACCCCTTGAAATAGCTATATCTCTAGCCAAACAAAAATAAAACGAATTAAAATACCCAAAATTAATTCGTAAGCAATTGGTGGTAGCACCTTTAAGTTGTTGTTGTTGTTCAAAATTCAATGAAATTGACGGAATAATGAATGGTCAAGTCTAATAAACTGACATTCTAGTATAAATAATACAATACAAATAATAATAACTTAATAGTCTGGTTTGTTACCGATCTTCCAACCTCTCCCCCTTTGATACGTACTACGAATTGTAGTCTATCAAATAAGGTTCGGAGAAAAATGGAGGCGGAACAAGACAGCATACTTAAAGGGGCTTATAAAAATGCTGATGCTCCAAATGCAATTGATAAACAAACAGCACATCTAGACCTGTGACGTCAGTGGTCAACGGTGGCATAGTACGTAGGGTACACAGCTCCGAAGACTGAGCAAATCTGATGCGCGGGTTCAAATACCGCATGATGTGTAGAAAGTTTTTCAAATAAAATTGGATTAAAGCTCAGCACCACTATAAAAGGAGACTGATGATAGGGCTTGGCACCCCTTGAAATAGCTATATCTCTAGCCAAACAAAAATAAAACGAATTAAAATACCCAAAATTAATTCGTAAGCAATTGGTGGTAGCACCTTTAAGTTGTTGTTGTTGTTCAAAATTCAATGAAATTGACGGAATAAAGAATGGTCAAGTCTAATAAACTGACATTCTAGTATAAATAATACAATACAAATAATAAAAGTATAAATATAATCCTGGAATTATAAAAACATCCAAATTAGTTTCCAATTTTTCTGCAAGTTGAACAACAACACACAAACCAAACGTACATTAGCACATATAATAACCTTTATCAAACAAAAATGATTCACAAGTAATTATAATTAATAAATAATTGTCACACAAACGAATTTTCCTTTGTTTTTGTAAACTAAATGTTTTCTTTTAAATTAAAATTGCTAAATGCGCAAAAACTTTCCCATCTGAAAGAAAAGGGAAAAAACAAAATGGGAATTACTTACTGTGGGCTGTCAAAGTGCGACAAAATGGGAATAACCTACTGTGAGCTGTCAAAGTGCGACAAAATAGAAAATAGATCTATTCGGGCGTTGAGCTCGAGCTAACGATATTTACGATCTAAAGCGAGCATAAAGTTTGAGGTAAAATTTCAGATTACCTCATAAGAATCCGTTGTTACTATTCAATATGTCAAAGTCGGCACGAACGAACGCGTGATTGTGATTTAGCCAAACCACAATCACGCGTTCGGTTGGTCGGGCTTTGATCAAGGGCGGATCCAAAAACTGAAATTGCACTAGACAGTGAATACCTCTATAACATTTCATTCCAAAATATTACAAATTAAATTTTGTTTGTAGTAACCAAAAAAATGAAAATGAATTCCAACTCCCATTACAACCATGATTCGAAAGAGCAAATTCGATGCAGTTGCAAATAATTGATAGAGATAACACTCCAAGTCAAGATTCAGACTACCTCAAATACTTTCAAAATTTTTGTAAAATGTGATGTATCTTTATAGCAAAAAATACCTGAAAGTATAGTTACATACGAAAAGTCATTTTTCACTCTAAGGGGCCAGTTATAGCGATCAGGAAAACGAATGAGGAAAAGTTTTCAAATGAGTAATTAAATATGTTTTAAATTTATTTTTAACACAAATGCTACGTTTATCGATGACAAATAAGTTTATATCGTGATTATAAATTGTCTTGTTTTTTTTATTATAATTGTAATATTACTATGTTGTTTTTACAGTAAACAATTAATATCAAGAATCAAGAAGAAAAAAGAATTCAAAAAGCGGAGGTGAAGGAATTCGAAACAAAATTAATTATGGAAGTCAAAAACCACTTGTGCTTGTACGCCAAGGACGACCCGTCGTACAGCAACAAAAACAAACGGCAGGATGCATGGCAAGATATTTCTTCCATGTTGGGCAAAACAGGCAAGTTAAAATTTTCGATTTTATTGTAGGTACTTACCATTTAGAATTATATATGTTTTACAGTCGAAGAATGCCAAAAAAAAAATGGACGTCATTGAGGGACTCCTTCCGAACATATTTTAAAATGGAAAACAACATCCCCAGCGGCTCTGGAGCAACTGCATCCATCAAGTGGATTCATTTTCAGAGCCTAATGTTTTTGATTCCATATGTGGAAGTTCCAGCAGAGTAATTTTTTTATTTTTTTTAATGAAAAGCTTCTTTATACATTTTTCTTTTTGATTTCAAGTGACTGCGAGAACTTCAGCGATGTGTTCAACCCCACAATGGAATCGAGTTCCTCAATGGATTTTACTCAGCCTGAAATTTTTATCGATGTGGTCGATGAGGGAATAGTACTCCAACAATGCCATCTGGTAGACCGAGGAGGACTAAAAAGAGAGAGGCAAACGAAGATGAGTCATTTGAAAGAGTGCTCACGGCTATAGAAAATTCCGGGAAAAGAAAGCCAATGGAAGCATTTCTCGACAGCATCGCCCAACATTTTTTTTTCATTTTTCTGTATCTTAGTACCTAAAAAGAAGTTTCCAACTAATTCCTACTTTTTTGTCATCATAATTATGAAATTTTAACGGTATTTGTGTGTCACACGTTTTCGTACGACGTGGCCCCATAAAATAAATTATACTCGTTGGAGCCACGTCGCACAAAAACGTACGACAGTAGTTTCTTCGTGTTGTCTCGTATTATCTCCTGTGTTTTTAGCAAGTGTTACATAAGTGATTGCGCAAGTTGTCAATAATATTTTTTGTACAGTTATAGGTTTCTGAAAAATAAGCATTTGAAATAGAAAGACAAAATTTAAATGAAAATGAGGTGGAGAGGGAACCAGAAATGGCAGAAATGGAAGAAAGTGACGAAGATTTTTTAAGCGACGATTTGGACGTTGATGATAATTGGCTACCAAACGATGATCCTAACTCAGATACCGACTCGGAACATGAAGATTTGAACGCGGTTGATGCGGAAATTCTAGAAAGTGATGAGGAAGAGATGCTTGAAAAAACCGAGGAAACACCAACCCTGATTGATACAAGTGACAACGTACGGTGGATGGAGTTTTATTCCCGCCAAAAAACCTTTACTTTCACTGAAAAGTCCGGTTTCCTAATAGACGTGCCTTCAACTATAAGCTATCTTGAAGCCTTTTACCTTTTTGTTGATGAGGAGGTTATACAACTTATAGTTTTGGAAACAAATAGGTACGCAGAGCAGAGTGTCCAGAGTGCCCCAACAAACCCCAGCTATGCGTTACTTGCTTTCCAAAATATTCACATTCAAAAAGGTAATTTACATAAAATATCTCTTCAAATTAGTTAATTTCAACTGATTTCTTTTTAGACAGTAAACCTGAATCTTTGGGAATTTTGCTCTTTGTTAAACGTAAATATACAAAAATATGCATTTTCGACGAAACATGGCGTTTAAAAGACAGTATTTCTTATAAAAGGGTTTTCTAACCTAGTAGTGTTGCTAGAATAAAATATGCTCTTGCATATTTTTGATTGTTGTACATATTAAATATTGTGTAGATCGTTTTGGGTTGGATTTTCAGAGCGTATCTTTTCTCCTGCTCCTAGTTGGTGAGTAGGTAATTCAGGTATCAACAACCCATGGATCCGATGGATCCAAAGCTCTTCGTTAGTTCAGCTTTCGGTTGCCCAGTGGGTACCGCGGGGAGATGACGTTGCGATTTCGCCCACCAAAGGTATTTAAAGTATTATAAAACATTGCCTCAAAGACCAATTTTAGGTAATTTAAGCAAGCTGCATTTTATCTTTCGGAGATTTTAGTAATGTATCTAAATTCTAAAGTAATAAAATGCAGCTCTAAGACCCAGGTGTATACATAGTCCTATGTAGTTGTGGTTCATACTATATGGGAGAAACTAAAAGAGCAATCAAAACACGATTCAAAATGAACACATTAAAGCTGTTCAAAACAACGCTGTCACAAAATCTTATATTTGTGAACACTCGGCTTATAATGAAGGTCATTTCATACGGTTTGATAAAGCCAAATCAATATAAACTAAGCGTTTTTATGTATTAAGAATCGTACGGGAGGCGATTGAAATTAAGAAACATATAGAGATCAAACAATAGAGATCAAAATTTTAAACTTTCAGGTGCATGGGATCTTCTTATAAATGGGCTAAAGCACAACATACACAAACCAATAAAATTACTGATGAATTAAGCTTTGTGTGTACGCAAGAATAATTATAGATACACTAGAATCACAACAAAAATCGCGAGCACTATTACAATAATCACCGGCGCCATCGGTAAAGCACCGATACAATCTCCCATGACCAAGAACAGTGTAATCCTTTCGAAACTTCGGGTAACTTAATAATAAATTAATTACACTTTTAATAATTTATATGTATACGTGGTAAGTCTGTAAGTTCGTTTTAATAAAATATTGTCATTAACATACAAATATCTAATTTGATATGATTACTACAATTGATGTTGCAAATACTGAATTAACAAATCAAATATTGAGGAAAGCATTAAGTTTCTGCGTGAAATGGCAAAGGTGATAGATTAACTATAGCTACGAAAATAAATATTCTGAAAATTGCCAAGCCTACATCATTAAAAAACATTTCCTGGTAGTATTCGGAACCAAGAAGTGTGTACAAAAACCGCCTAAATATGTAAAAGTAGAGCCAAACATAACACGGTCTATCAATACATATTGGTCTATCATGAAATATTTGTTTCTAAATACTAACTGATGGCTTTCTTTATTTTGGTAAGCCTTTTCAGGAGCAGTTTTTTTTTTTTTAAATTGACATTATTAGTGAAAGTAATTATTGGACAAGGAAAGACCTCATTTGAGATCAAACGAAAATGCTTCAAAAGTAAGAGACATTACTGTCGTTTCCAAATAATTTAGCGATTTGAATTCCGTAAAAATTAAAAAAATCAATTTAAACGTTATTATTAAAAGATTATTTTTTAATATATTAAAATGTTCTTTTGTAACAAAAAGGGATAAAATGTATGACGTGATAGCAGTCTTTTCCTAATAAAACCATGTCGTTTATTTTCCCCAAAAACTGCGCTCTACGGCTTGGGTGTGGCATGGGAAATCTTTAATGTTCTGACATGTTCCGAGACCATCTTTAACAATAAATTTTCATCAGATATATATAAGGTCGGTGGGGGCTCAGTTATCTACATAATAAGATCAATATAACTCTGAGGCAATATTTCGCATTTTTCATGAGCTGTTGGCTCTCTTATTGTTTTTTCAGGCTTTAATTCATATTTAATGAATGGATAATTTTTTATAACCTTATTATAAGTAGGTAATTGAGGGAGGAGTAACTTCTTTGGTGAACCAAACACAGGACAAATCGTCGTTTTTCGGGTTTTGACTTCAGACATTTTTGTCAGAAAAAATTATGCTTTGCTAAAGTATAACAATAATTAATTCAACTGTCAACAGAAAATTAAAAATATACTACTTACTTGAGGGTAAATTCTTGATATAAGCCGTAAAATTCAAGGCGTTTCACAAAAGAAATAGTAAACTTCCGAGTCCCGAGTTGACTGAATGGCGTTCAAAGTCAAAAAACATTTGAAGAGAGTTGTGAAATTACATCAAAATTTTTTTTTATTATACAATAGGCCAACATTGAGAATGCGTTTAGCGTTCATACGATATTTGTCATTTTTTGACTAAAGTTTTAAATTTTTCCAAGCTTAATGATGTTGGGGGCACCTCTAAATATGTCATGCGGCAGCTGAAATTTTAGGTGTATATATGTGAGTTAAGAGAGCAACTTTTTAACGGTATTCCAAAAAGTAATTTATTTTGAAAACGGGTCTAACGATTTTTATTGAAATTTGTGTGTATACTAATCCTGAAAGGGTCTGTATTTTGGTGGAAAAAAACTACCAAAAACTGTTACTGACGCTACCTACTGTTTTTCATGATTTTGACTTTGTCGTTAATGGCTTAACAGATTTGGATCAAAATTTTTTCCCTGAAAATCCTTTCAAGTTTGAATAATACTGCCTACTCATATAGAATAACAAGTTCGTGTGATTCAGTCGTACATTTTAATTTTTTTGATTTTGTTAGTTTTATATTTTTTTTGTTAACTTAGCTTATCATTAGCTTAATTTATATTTATTTTGTTTATTTTTATTTTTTTTTGTTGCATTTTTGTTTTATATTTGTTTCTATTGATTTTTTTAGTTTTGTATTGTTTTTTGAATTTTTATATTTTTGTTTGACTTATAATTAACTTAATTTAGATTTTTTTTGTTTATGTTTATTTATTTTTGAATTTTTTTGTTAATTTTGTTGGTTTTCTTAATAAGAAGAGGAATAACAAAAATAAAAGAAAATTATTTTTGTTGTTGTTTAGTGGACTGTATTGAATTAAATTCGAATGGAAGATTTTTGCGACCTTTTGTCCAATGCGTTTCGCCCAGGCACGACAATTGGGTTCATCAGTTAAATGCTGTCGTACCTTTCTAAGACGCAATATTTTGGTCGATGACTACAGACTCTTAATAAAATCTACAGCGCATATGCACTGCAAATTGTATTATTTTAAGGGAACATGGTTACATTCTTGCATCTAGAAAATATGTTTTTGTTGTACCCCCGGGGTCTGGCTAATGTACTAAGAAGAGGAGTAACAAAAATAAAAGAAAAATATTTTTGTTGTTTTTTAGTGCTTTTGAATTAAATTCAAATGGCAAATATTTTGCGACCTTTACTGGCTGAACAGAATGATGACGGAGACGGAACTGGAGCCGGAGCTGGAATAGCTGTCAAAATATTGAATACACGCAAATTCAATGTTGCGAACACAACGGAACGTAGCCGCATACGGAGCTGCAGACGCAGACGGAAGAGTTTACGAACTTCTAACTTTTCACGTACGACACTTTTGACGATTCAACTACTTTTTGGGTCGGAAAAAAATATTGTGGTTATTTGTATCGCGAAAAAAAATTATTTATTAAAAGGAAAATTATTGGAAACAAAAAATGTGAATTCTGAGCTTGTACACAAGAATATTTTTCGTATTTCTTCAAAATACATTTGTGGACAGGTAAAAAAAATAACGTACGACACTTTTTGACAGCTCTTCCAGTTCCGTCTGCGGCTCCAGTTCCGTCATTCTATTCTGTTCAGGCAGTTAGTCCGAAGCGTTTCGCCCAGGCATGACAGTTGGGCTCATCAGTTAGATGCTGTCGTACCTTCCTAAGGTTTTAAAAATGTTTTTGGTTGATTTTGTTGGTTTTTTATTTTTTTTTCGGATTGTTATATGTTTTTGAACTCATAATTAACTTAGATCTTAGATTTTTTTGTTTTTTTTTTGTTTTTTTTTTTTTACTTTTGTTGTTTTTTTTTTTTGGTTGATTTTGCTGCTTATTTATATATTTTTTTTCTGGATTTTTATATTTTTTTCTCTTTACCTACTCTCCCACAGAGTTGGAACATGCGAGCAAGTTTTCCTGTGGACTTTTAGCATCATATTGGGCGATAACATTTAGCAGCCTTTTATTTGCCCTCCTATATTCAACCCTGGAGTAAAGAGGTAAAGTTCCGCCAGAGCTGATTTTTTCACAAAGAACATGTACTCTTACATGCTCTAATAGGAGTGCATTGAGTAGTTTGAAAACATTCGGGTGGTGCTATATAGTAGTACCTGTCTGTCCCTGATCTGCCCATCATTCCCAACGCTTGCACCTTCCACCTAATCGCCTGCGCAAAGTGCCAAAATCAACCATGAATCCTCGATTCCGGGAGGGCAGAACTTAGAGCGTTTCTTCTGCCTTCTCGAAGTCGATAAGGAATGTCTCAGGTTGCATGCTTCTCATTCCTTGCGCAAGGCGAATAAGCCCTAAAGCACGAGTGTAGGTGGCTTCAAGCTTGTTGGAAAATAGGCAGTAAATGCATGGCAGGACTTGGTTCTCGAAGAACCCATGGATGACCCAGAACTAATAAAACATCTCTGGGCAAAGCTTAAAAGTTCCATCGAGCAACCAAGTACTGCTTCGGGACAGCCTCACCCGATCTGTTTCTGAACCGAATATAAATATTATAATATTATAATATATAATATCGATTATCATTCCCCCTGCCCGTGTCAGCCAGCATACAAATTTCTGATACTGCGGTCTTGGTGACTAGCAGGTCAGCGGGGATGTCGCTATCAGATCAGTTGTGAGGAATGGCCAAAGTTTAATGCTGACGCTTTCGTTCCCTCGACACTGCTTTCCTCATCGACTCCAAGTCTGGGAAACGAGCCAAAGAGGGTGACGAAACACCTTCCAAGGCTCGTAAGTATACAGTCCTCGGAGTCTGTTGAAACATTGGCTTGGGTTCTCAGCGGCTGCATCAACCCGGCCATTTCACAGACTACTGGGAAAGGGCCGTGATTATGTTCAGAATACATAACCGTCTCCGATCCAATCGTAACTGCCCTTCTCCGGCACCTCACAGAACTATGCTTCACGCATCTCCAACATGTTTTAATTTGGTCTTCCCTATGCTTTATATATATAAAGCCTTCGAAGTGTTATATCCCCTCCTTTGAGATTTCACAAGCTTAGCCACTCTTATATAAAAAAAATCACAGTTAATAAAAACAAAATCGTTTACTTCTAATGCATCCAAAATAAATAAGTAAAGGCTGATTTCCAATGGCGCGTTCGCGTTAGAGACGCTTACGTATACGTTTACAAGCTTTACGAACGCGTCGACTTGACAGACGACTTGCAGAGAACCTGAAAATCAAAATGAACCTACATAACTGTAATTTCGAATTCCTTTCAACAAACTATTCCATTATTTTTTAAACAAAATCGATTTTTTTCTTTCAATAAAAGGAACTTGTAGAGAAAACCCGATTTTTTCTTCTAAATAAATCGATTTTTTTTGTTGAAAGGAATTCGAACATTAGTTTAACTGTCAAAACGCACGCTAAAGTTGATTTTTTTCAACTTTAACGTCGAGGTAGCTTATGTTACGTTGGTTTGTGTACATGCTAATAGGTGCCAAATCGTAACATAATACCCAACGCGTCATTGTAAACAATTTGCTTAAATTGCTATGTGTGATCTTTCGCGTTGAAAGAAAAATCTGTCAAAGCGACGCCCAACGCGGCATTGGAAATCAGCCTTAATATTCGATTAAAAGGGAAATATTCCTTTTTCTCAATTTTCTTAGCCCCTATAGATTTTTTAAATCCCATTTTTTTTCTGTAGTAAGAGATAAACTCAACGAAGCTAATACATTTTTTTTCCGTTAAGATACGGTAAATAGGGACCTTAAAATTCGGAAGTGAAAAATTGGATCCAAAATTGGTGGATAACAGTAATACACTGCCGTGTTAAGAGAAAATGACATTTGAAATATATATTTGGAATAGTTTTTATTAACAACTGAAGCAATATCTCTTTTTTTTAGCAGTAAAACAATCGGATAACAATACTTTAATTAGTAATTGATAAGGTTTGTAAAAAATATTTCAATTGACGGTTTTTTTTCTAGGCCAAAACCAAACTGCTAAAAATTTTTAAAAAATGTTTTTCGGCTCGAATGTCTCGAGAACAACCAATGATATCAACTCCGGGATAATTTTAGTCTACACACAATGCCATAATTAGTAATTGATAAGGTTTGTAAAAAAAATTAAATTAACTGTTTTTTTTAGGCCAAAAAAAACTACAAAGGAAACTGCTAATAATTGTTGGAATTTTTGTTGGATTTTGTTGGTTTTGTATTGTTTTTTTAATTTTTATATTTTTGTTTAACTTATAATTAATTTAATTTATATTTTTTTTTTGTTTATGTTTGTTTATTACTGATTTTTTTGTTGATTTTTGGTTTATATTTTTTTTTGTTGATTTTGTTGTTTTTTAATTTTTTTTGTTGTTGATTTTGTTGGTTTTTTATTTATTTTTATATTTTTTTGAAACTATAATTAACTTGTTAGTAATTTAATTAAGATTTTCTTGTTTCTTTTTTTTTTTTTTGATTTTGCTGGTTTGTTTTATTTTGTTGGTTGATTTTGTTGGTTTTTTATATTTTTTTTTCTGGATTTTCATATTTTTTCTCTTTACCTACTCTCCCACAGAGTTGGAGCATGCGAGCAAGTTTTCTTGCGGACTTTTAACATCATATTGGGCGATAAAATTTAGCAGCCTTTTATTTGCCCTCCTATATTCAACCCTGGAGTAAAGAGGTTAAGTTACGCCAGAGCTGATTTTTTTTTTCAAAAAGAGCATGTACTCTTACATGCTCTAATAGGAGGGCATTGAGTAGTTTGAAAAAATTCGGTTGGTGGCACCCGACCGATGCCTGGAACGCCTTGTGCCAGAACTCAACGCTGTTGTTCGTCCGTGGAAATTTCTCCAGCGTGTCCAAGCAGTTCCACATTTCATGACAGAAAAGTGGACTGTGGCGAGGGCATCCCACCCAAGTGTTTTCAAAATATTCAAGAAAACTTTCGTGTTGCTCTGTATTACCAACGTTTTCAATGAAAGTATCTTTTAACATATTATATTGCTCCAATATATGCTCCGTCCTGCAGAAGCACAAAGCTATAAACTTCAAGAGTGCTATATAGTAGTCCCTGTCTGACCCTGATCTGCCCATCATCGCCTGCACAAAGTGCAAAAAGCAGCCATGAATCCTCGATTCCGGGAAGGCAGAACCTAGAGCGTTTCTTCTGCCTTCTCGAAATCGATAAGAAATGTCTCAGGCTGCATGCTTTTCATTCCTTGCGCAAGGCGAATAAGCCCTAAAGCACGAGTGTAGGTGGCTTAGGGCTTGTTGGGAAATAGGCAGTAAATGCATGGCAGGACTTGGTTCTCGAAGAACCCATGGATTACCCAGAACTAATAAAACATCTCTGGGCAAACCTTAAAAGTTCCATTTAGTAACCAAGTCCTGCTGCGTGACAGCCTCACCCGATCTGTTCCTGAACCGAATATAATTATTCGATTCTCATCCCCCTGCCAGCATAAAAAATTCTGATACTGCGGTCTTGGTGACTAGCAGGTCAGCGGGGATGTCGCTATCAGATCAGTTGTGAGGAATGGACAAAGTTTGATGCTGACGCTTTCGTTCCCTCGACACTGCTTTCCTCATCGACTCCAAGTCTGGGAAACGAGCCAAAGAGAGTGACGAAACACCTTCCAAGGCTCGTAAGGATACAGTCCTCGGAGTCTGTTGAAACAGTAGCTTGGGTTTTCAGCGTCTGCATCAAAGTGGCCATTTCACAAACTACTGGGGAAGGGCCGTGATTATGTTCGGAATACATAACCGTCTCCGATCCAATCGTAACTGCCCTTCCCCGGCACCTCTCAGAATTATGCTTCACGCATCTCCAACATGTTTTAATTTGGTCTTCCCTTAACCCTTCGAAGTGTAATTTCCCCCCCTTTGAGATTTCACAAGCGTAGCCATTCCTATATAAAAAAAATCACAGTTAATATAAACATTACCGTTTCCTTCTGATTGCTCGTAAGGATACAGTCCTCGGAGTCTGTTGAAACAGTGGCTTGGGTTTTCAGCGTCTGCATCAAAGTGACCATTTCACAAACTACTGGGGAAGGGCCGTGACTATGTTCGGAATACATAACCGTCTCCGATCCAATCGTAACTGCCCTTCCCAGGCACCTCTCAGAATTATGCTTCACGCATCTCCAACATGTTTTAATTTGGTCTTCCCTTAACCCTTCGAAGTGTAATTTCCCCCCCTTTGAGATTTCACAAGCATAGCCATTTCTATAAAAAAAAAATCACAGTTAATAAAAACATAACCGTTTACTTCTGATGCATCAAAAATAAATAAATAATATTCGCTTAAAAGGGAAATATTCCTTTTTCTCAATTTTCTTAGCCCCTATAGATTTTTTAAATCCGATTTTTTCTGTGGTAAGTGATAAACTCAACGAAGCTGATAAATTTTTTTTCCGTTAAGATACGGTAAATAGGGGCCTTAAAATTCGGAAGTGAAAAATTGGATCCAAAATTGGGGGCCAATTTTTTACTTCCAAATTTTAGAGCCCCTATCGACCTTTAAGAGCTGATATTTTTTTTAATGATTTTTTTGGTTTTGTATTGTTTTTTTTAATGTTTATATTTTTGTTTAACTTATAATTAACTTAATTTAAATTTTTTTGTTTATGTTTATTTATTTTTGATTTTTTTTTGTTGATTTTTGGTTTTTATTTTTTTTGTTGATTTTGTTGTTTTTTTAATCTTTTTTTTTTGATGATTTTGTTGGTTTATGTATTTTTATGTTTTTTTGAACTTTCTAGTAACTTAATTAAGATTTTCTTGTTTATTTTTTTTTTGTTGATTTGTTGGTTGTTTTATTTTTTTTTGGTTGATTTTGTTGGTTTTTTATATTTTTTTTCTGGATTTTTATATTTTTTTCTCTTTACCTACTCTCCCACAGAGTTGGAGCATGCGAGCAAGTTTCCCTACCCTGCTCCAAGTTTAGCAGCCTTTCATTTGCCCTCCTATATTCAACCCTGGAGTAAAGAGGTAAAGTTACGCCAGAGCTGATTTTTTCAAAAAGAACATGTACTCTTACATGCTCTAATAGGAGGGCATTGAGTAGTTTGAAAACATTCGGGTGGTGGCACCCGACCGATGCCTGGAACGCCTTGTGCCAGAACTCAACGCTGTTGTTCGTCCGTGGAAGTTTCTCCAGCGTCGAGTCCAAGCAGTTCCACATTTCATGACAGAAAAAAAGACTGTGGCGAGGGCGTCCCACCCAAGTGTTTTCAAAATATTCAAAAAAAACTTTCGTGTTGCTCTGTATTACCAACGTTTTCAATGAAAGTATCTTTTAACATATTATATCGCTCCAATATATGCTCCGTCCTGCAGAAGCACAAAGCTATAAACTTCCGGAGTGCTATATAGTAGTCCCTGTCTGACCCTGATCTGCCCATCATTCCCACCGCTTGTACCTTCCTCCTAATAACCTGCGCAAAGTGCAAAAAGCAGCCATGAATCTCGATTCCGTGAAGGCACTTTGAACGTTCTGTTCTGCCTTCTCGAAATCGATAAGGAAGGTCTCAGGCTGCATTCTTTTCATTCCTTGCGCAAGGCGAATAAGCCCTAAAGCACGAGTGTAGGTGGCTTCAAGTTCGTTGAAGAATTATGCTTCACGCATCTCCAACATGCTTTATATATATAAACTCTTCGAAGTGTAATTGCCCCCCCCTTGGAGATTTCAAAAGCGTAGCCATTCTTATATAAAAAAAAAATCACTGTTAATAAAAACACAACCGTTTACTTCTGATGCATCCAAAACAGTGAAGAAAAATATATAAATAAATTTAAATTTAAATAATATTCGCTTAAAAGGGAAATATTCCTTCTTCTCAATTTTCTTAGCCCCTATAGATTTTTTAAATCCGATTTTTTTTGTGTGGTAAGAGATAAACTTAACGAAGCTCATACATTTTTTTCGTTAACAAATGTTAAATAGGGTCCTGATTAAAATTCGGAAGTGAAAAATTGGATCCAAAATTAGGGGGCCAATTTTTCACTTCCAAATTTTAGGGCCCCTATCGAGCTTTAAGAGCTGATATTTTTGTTAAAGTCAGAGATGAACTCAGCGAAGCTCATACATTTTTTTTGTAAAGATATGGTTAATAGGGGCCTTGAAATTCGGAAGTGAAAAATAGGATCCAAAATTGGTAGATTAGAGTAATACACTGCCGTGTTAAGAGAAAATGACGTTTAAAATATATATTTGGGATAGTTTTTATTACCAACTAAAACAATATTCGAGCAGTAAAACAATCGAAACACAATACTTTAATTAGTAATTGATAAGGTTTTTAAAAAAATTCAATTAACGGTTTTTTTAGGCCAAAAAAACTACGAAAGAAACTGCTAATAATAGTTGGAATTTTTCATGTCGCATATATTTAGAGCAATCAGCCTTCTCTTGATTGTACAACTAATAAGTTTTTCGAAGATTTTAAATTGATAATTTTCTTATAAAAAATAACATCGGGTGTCGATTGGAATGGGTCAACCTTAGCCTCGTTTTTTTAATTTTTTTTGTTGAATTTTTGTTTTGTATTTTTTTATTGATTTTGTTAGTTTTGTATTGTTTTTTGAATTTTTATATTTTTGCTTTAAGTTATAATTAACTTAATTTAGATTTTTTTTTGATTTTTTTTGTTGATTTTTGGTTTTTATTTTTTTTGTTGATTTTGTTGTTTTTTTATTTTTTTTTTTATTTTTATATTTTTTTGAACTTATAATTAACTAAGCAGTAACTTAATTAAGATTTTCTTGATTATTTTTCGTTTTTTTTTTTTTTTTTTTTTGTTGATTTTGTTGGTTTTTTATATTTTTTTCTGGATTTTTATATTTTTTTTTCTGGATTTTTATAATTTTTTCTTTTTACCTACTCTCCCACAGAGTCGGAGCATGCGAGCGAGTTTTCCTGCCGACTTTTAGCATCATATTGGGCGATAACATTCAGCAGCCTTTCATTTGCCGTCCTATATTGAACCCTGGAGTAAAGATGTAAAAAGGGCATGTACTCTTACATTTTTTTCGTTAAGAAATGGTAAATAGGAGCCTTAAAATTCGGAAGTGAAAAATTGGATCCAAAATTGGTCGATGAGAGTAACACACTTCCGTGTTAAGGGAAAATGACGTATCCAACATTTTTCGATTTTTTTTAGTTAAGTCTGTAAGTTTGAAATATATATTTGGGACTTAAGCAATATCTCGTATTTTTGAGCAGTAAAACAATTGAAATACATCGTCTTTTTATTAAAAATAGTTTTATAGCTATTGAAAAAATGGCAAAACAAACTCCTATAATCATAAAAAACAAAATAAATATGTAGGTACATATTTACCTACGTCATTTTTAGTTAACACGGCAGTATAATTTTGTAGGGTTTGGTACGAACATATAATATTGATAACTCCATAAATAAATTCCGTTTTTTAGAGCCTAGGTGACCGATTTACTTCAAATTTAGTACATTGTATATTTATGTGTATGTATATGTATGTAGGTATGTACCTAAACAATGAAGGGAAAAGAAGTTGTTCTATTATTTTTGAAAGCTATTTTACAGCGTTTAAATAAAATTAAAATGCCTTTTACTGGAAAAATTCAAATGGTTAAACGTATGCAACATTTCTTACATCATTTTTTCAGGAAAGTTTCAAAAATTCCTCTCACACAATATGGAAAAGTCACCAGGCAGGCTTTCGTTTCATCGTTTGGCGTGCTATCAAAATGTTGAATACATTTAGTAATACGGCACAAATCTCAATTTATAAATTTCTTTTCGTGTTTCACAGGAAGGCTCTGTGCAAACCTGTATTGTTTATAGTTTTGTTAATACAGCAGCAAATAATTGTTATTTTTGTGTTATTGAGCCAGACATACCTAAAACACATATTTCGTTTTTTTGTCAGTATATGGAAACCTGAACCATACAATTATTTACATCTTCAGGTACCCACATGAATACATAAGTACATAATAAGCTTATTTATACATACCTATCTATCTAATTATATAATAAATTACAAATAATGAATTTGTTTAGACCACTAACAACTAATTACTTGAATTGTCGTTGGGTTGGGGTTCAGTTGTCCTGGGATAAGCTGCCTGTACAGCAGCTATAACCTGGGTCAATTTTATTGAAACCGATCGAAAAACAACGAAGTTGTAAGTTCTAATCCATAAATTGACGCACCATTTTAGAATATCATTTAAATTAACGGATTCTAATCCGTCAATCCAAAAAATCCCTTCCAAAAATCCTTTTTTTTTTTTTCCTATTTATAACGTCAGCTCAGCTTTAAACTGTGGAAATTTCATTGAAATCGCTCGAAAAACAACGAAGTCATAAGTTCCAATCCATAAATTGTCGTACAATTTTAAAATTATTATTTAAATTAACGGATGTTAATCCGTCAATCCAAAAAATCCCTTCCAAAAATCTCTTGCATAAATTCAGGTATTTTTTCTAAAATAATTCAAATTAACGGATGATTAGACGAAACCGGAAGTAATCAAATACACAAGCCAATAAGTTTCTAATGTCGAATTCCTTTTGCGACAAAAAATTCGATTTTTTTCGTTCAATACAAGGACTTTGTCCAGGAAAATCAATTTTTTTTTCTTCTGAACCAATCGATTATTTTGTTAAAAGGAATGCGACATAAGTTTTATTTTTCGTTGGGGATGAGTTTTATTTTATTTCAATTCGTTAAATACTAACGGTAGTTACAAATTAAATTTCATTTTTTATACAACCTTAGATCTATGTAATTACATTATTATTGTGGAATTGTTAAAAAAAATCTTTTTTTTAAGATATTTGATTGAACATTGTCGTTAATGGAATTAATATGATAGTAATTATTATTAAAAATATCAATCAAGATATTTAATGGACTATTCGCGCCACAGTTAGATCTACTGAAATTTTTGTCAAGTGGCAATTGTGTTCTATAGTTGTACTGACTTATATTAAGACTCAACCGACTAAGGACTGAAGAGGATGGGATCGACCCATTAATTATTCCTACAATAAATCAAAATTCTAAGTACTCCCTATGGCTTAAAAGTGAAAGTCTTTGAAAGTAAGGTGACAATATAATTCTGTCTGACCAGGAAAGAAAACGTAGACAAAATCTTCTTTGAACGCACTCCAACACGATTCCAAGATCAGTAAAGCTGGACAAATTACACAAAAGTTGACGAGCTCAACATATACCTATAGACAAGCACATTATTCTTGCGTGTAAAACTCTTTGTCAGTATTTAAAAATAGACTATTAGTAATGCACCACTCCCAAAACCTTTGCAGATCTTCTTGTAAAAGATCACAGTCTACTATTGAGTTAATTTTTAGAAAGATTTTCACGTCATCGGCATAAGAGACAAAGAGTTTAATAGAATAGAAGGAAAATTATTAATAAATAACACAAACAATAACGACCAAGATGGCTACCCTGTGGTGTGCGTTTTTCTTCCGGGATGAGTTGTTTTGGAAATACTTGGGACTTGGGTCCAAACGTGCGGGATAAAGTGTCCTGGGGTTAGTTTTTCTGGGATAATCTGCGTTGACACCATTGTTCCGAACCTTTTCTCCAAAAGCAGCGTCTGATACCGATTTAGTCCACAATACACAAAGGTATTATCTTTGTTCCCGACTTTTTTTAGGCAGATTTGGGCAATCTGTCAAATTTTGAGAAGTGGCCGGGGAAGAAATTCTCTCAGAGAAAAGAAAACTACCGAAAAAGTCTGAAACGTTTTCTGGGCAAACATTTTTGCCACTTTTTAGACGTCAAACACAAGAATCGACTAGAGTTGCCATGGATCAATGATAACTTATTATACAAAGTTCCAAAAAATTATAAGCAAAGGAAAAAAATGTTGAAAGTATTAATAAACTTATAAAACATAAATTTTATTATGACAAAACCGCATTTCAACATTAAATTAGAAAATTAAAATTTATTTTGTTATAGAAATGTATCTCAAAAACGAAATTCATGATTTTTGATTACATTTTCTTCTTCAGAATTACTTCTGGTAAACTAATGGTAAATTTTATGCACATAAATTGACTAATTAATTAAACAGATTGATAAAACAATACAAAAATAACACATCTACCAAAATAAAAATAACACTTGGACAACCCTTAGTCAACAGCATATTTGAATTTATTTGAATTGAAGCTGCCATTTTTTGACAGAACTCAAACTGGAAAAAAGCTAATACCTTCCGAGTTTTCATTTTTCTTCAGTTCTGCGCATGTCTTGTATTTTGTTTTTGTAAATTGTGGACGAGGGTCACTGCGATTCGGAAACACTTGTGATTCTGATAGGCAGGTCACTATAATTTTCGATGCGCAATATATTACCTTGTGTACCGTGGATTTAGTCGCTTTATGTTATTGTGTTAATGTATGCACCCACAATTTTTTGTACAAGAACGTAGACATGGCTTGGTTCTACTACTGCGTTGACAAAAAGATGTTCATTCAAAGTTGGAAAGAGATCACAAGGTGGTTGAAACAAGTCTGTCATAACTTTTGAGCACATATACATAGGTAATTACTGCAAAATTACGTTCGTTTGGCACAAGGCAATTTATTTTATTCAAACAATGTCTCAATAAATGTTCGGTTCCAAGACAAATTTAAACAACAGACTTACTTGGAAAAATTAATCCACTACGAGTTCTTGCCTCTATTAGGCATTGAGTTCAAAATCTGCCCATTACTGTGACTTTAACCAGTACTTCTCTGACATTTGGTCATAAATGGCGGGGTCGTATAAATCAACCTTAGCGGGGCGTGAAGATGAAACGGAAAGTATATTATTGAGTCCATTGCTGTCACATTTCCGTTTGCAGACTTTACCTGATGGTGGACCAACAATTTTTTGTATGGGGGTACGAATTGTTCTGTAGTTGGATTGGGGCACCAAAAATCGCAACTTCTAATCGCCAAAAAAAAAAATAGTTTTAAGTGGTCTTGTCTTAATTTGTAAGTCAGCAGATAGTTTATTTGGGACTTTTCAAGTTTTACAATAACGGTCACAAACGTGAGATGCATGCTTATATCATACCGACGAAATAGACCTGTCTCCTGGTTTTTGTCATCAAAACGCCATCAACATTGGAATTTGTTTTTTAATAATCGACTTCACTTAGAATTTGAAAGCGCCAAATCAACTCAGTGTCGCTAAAACACCTGCATTTTAAGCTTATGGTACTTCAAATGAGCCCATTTAAGTTTGTTTCCAGCTCTTAAACCCTCATCTTGTAGCTTCAATGTATGCCGTCTCCATATTTTAGAATTTTGTACTCGCCCAGACTATTGCGCATTAATTTGAGCATATGACAAGAATAAAAAACTACGTAGATGTTTACCTGAGTCGTCGATGTCCAGGCGAGCTCCAAGTAATCGCATGGTTGCGAAATACTTAGACGGGCTATTTATCATAACGGAAACTATCTCAACACCAACGTCATGAAGCTAACGTAAGCTTGTATTGATAAGCTCTGCGTTGGTATGCGTCTGTTCCGTTTATAATAAAATATCCTATTATCAACTTCCATGACCTCTATAACGCCACAACAACTATTACGAGTGCATCCTTTGCTAAGAGTATCTCGTCAGAAACCTCTATTCCTGTTCCAAAGTCGACATATCCTCTGACTATACCCAAACAATGGAAATATTTTAAAGACCGGATTTAATCGAAATTTCATCTAGCATTAAACTGCAAATGACTTTTTCACTTTATTCGATAGCTTCGGTTACTTTCATCTTGAGTGCTTTAAAGCCTTCTTAGTGAAGCCAGGTTCACCATCTACAGAAGAGTACCAAGATCTTAAGGTACTCGGATCAGGAAAGGCATGACCAAATTTTTTTCGGACAAAATTAAAGGCTTTAGGCGAATAAAAATGTATAGTCATAGAGAAGCACCGTAGAGCTGGTGTATATTTTTCCCTACAAATGCCTAACTCATTATTTGATATATTGAATTTTTATTTGCTTGAGATGCACTATTCGTCTCACCCCCTTCATTTTCCTTGTTTTTTTTTTAAATATTTTAGGAAGTTCACCAGTTCTTCAGTTCTGCGCATGTCTTGTATTTTGTTTTTGTAAATTGTGGACGAGGGTCACTGCGATTCGGGAACACTTGTGTTTTGTTTTTGTAAATTTTGACAGGCAGGTCACTGTAATTTTCGTTGATGCGCAATATATTACCTTGTGTACTGTGGATTTAGTCGCTTTATGTTATTGTGTTAATGTATGCACCCACAATTTTGTGTACAAGAACGTAGACATGGCTTGGTTCTACTACTGCGTTGACAAAGAGATGTTCATTCAAAGTTGGAAAGAGATAACAAGGTGGTTGAGACAAGTCTGACATAACTTTTGAGCACATAACTAAAATTACGTTCGTTTGGCACAAGGCAATTTATTTTATTCAAACAATGTCTCAATAAATGTTCGGTTCCAGGTCAAATTTAAACAACAGACTTACTTGGAAAAATTAATCCAATACGAGTTCTTGCCTCTATTAGGAATTGAGTTCAAAATCTGCCCATTACTGTGACTTTTGGACAAAAAGAGCTCGCATGTCACACTTGGCTTTTTTTTTTTTGTCTTACAGTTTTTTTTGTACAACCCAGCCACTTATATTGCCAACACAAGACCTCGAAAAATTTGAAATATTTTTGGAGTCCAACAAACGCCTAACTGTTTTTCGCGAGTGGTTGGGGGTCATTTAACCCGTAATTCTCTGACATTTGGTCATATATGGCGGGGTCGTATAAATCAACCCTAGCGGGGCGTGAAGATGAAACGGAAAGTATATTGTTGAGTCCACTGCTGTCACATTTTCGTTTGGAGACTTTACCTCATGTTGGATTAACAATTTTTTGTATGGGGGTACGAATTGTGCTGCAGTTGGATTGGGGCACCAAAAACCGCAACTTCTAATCGCCCAAAAAAATAGTTTTAAGTGGACTTGTCTTAATTTGTAAGTCAGCAGATAGTTCATTTGGGACTTTTCAAGTTTTACAATAACAGTCACAAACGTGAGATGCATTCTTATATCATACCGACGAAATAAACCTGTCTCCTGGTTTTTGTCATCAAAACGCCATCAACATTGGAATTTTTTTTTTTATAATCGACTTTACTTAGAATTTGAAAGCGCCAAATCAACTCAGTGTCGCTAAAACACCTTCATTTTAAGCTTATGGTACTTCAAATGAGCCCATTTAAGTTTGTTTCCAGCTCTTAAAGCCTCATCTTGTAGCTTCAATGTATGCCGTCTCCATATCTTAGAATTTTGTACTCGCCTAGACTATTGCGCAATAATTTGAGCATATGACAAGAATAAAAAACTACGTAGATGTTTACCTGAGTCGTCGATGTCCAGGCGAGCTCCAAGTAATCGCATGGTTGCGAAATACTTATAGACGGGCTATTTAGCATAACGAAAACTATCTCAACACCAACGTCATGAAGCTAACGTAAGCTTGTATTGAAAAGCTCTGCGTTGGTATGCGTCTGTTCCGTTAACAAGAAAATATCCTATTATCAACTTCCATGACCTCTATAACGCCACAACAACTATTACGAGTGCATCCTTTGCTAAGAGTATCTCGTCAGAAACCTCTATTCCTGTTCCAAAGTCGACATATCCTCTGACTATACCCAAACAATGGAAATATTTTAAAGACCGGATTTAATCGAAATTTCATTTAGCATTAAACTGCAAATGACTTTTTCACTTTATTCGATAGCTTCGGTTACTTTCATCTTGAGTGCTTTAACGCCTTCTTAGTGAAGCCAGGTTAATCATCTACAGAAGAGTACCAAGATCTTAATGTACTCGGATCAGGAAAGACATGACCAAATTTTTGTCGGACAAAATTAAAATCTTTAGGCGAATAAAAATGTATAGTCATAGAGAAGCACCGTACAGCTGGTGTATATTTTTCCCTACAAATTCCTAACTCATTATTGGGATGCACTATTCGTCTCACCCCCTACATTTTCCTTGTTTTTTTTTTTAAAATATTTTATGAAGTTCACCTACATCGGAATTCGCAATTGAATCTAAACTGGTCAACCCTGACTTTCTTGTGCGAATTACCTTTATTATTCATCTGGAAGAACCAGTTTTTGAAGTTAATCGACAAATGCGACGTGTTTGTATCTTCTTCTTGAGTTGAGTTTTCTTGAATTTATCTTGAATGATATTAAGTTTTCTTTTGTAACTTCTTGGTGTATACTCATACTGAAGATCATGGCTTTAAATTTGTCTTCTTTCTTGTAGTTTTTACAGTCACTGTAATATTATATTGTATAAGTTGTTGTTCGATCTTAAATCAAATCGTTCGTAATCAAAATCACTCAAAAATCGCTTCCTAAAACACCTCGAAATAAAACACATCTATATACTTTCAATTATAAATTTCCAGTGTTTATTTGTTGTTTCACCTCCATTTAGCCTTCATATACAGGGTTGACATAAGGTAAGTACATTTGGTATAATTTTAGGGAAGTGCCTCGAATATGTGACAGGGGTTGCGTTCAGGCTCAGTTGTATGATGGGTATTTGGACAGCGTCCAACATTCTCCCCCACCAGTGAACAGAGTAAACGATTATTGATTATGCCGTCTTAAGTCTTCTGCATCCGTCAAACCAGAATGTTGGTAAAATCTTCTTGGGTTGTGTTATTTGCCTCACATGCGAAGAAAGACTTTATTAATACATATAAAAAATAAAACTAAAGAAAGTTCAAAGCTAATATTTCTTTATTCTATTTTAAATTTAGAAGCACGAAAAAAGGAACGCAGCATGAAAATCTACAAAATTGCAGTGTGACATCGGCCTTTTCGAACTTCCAATAACTGGAAAATCGGATTGCAATTCTGTTTTACTCCTTCCTTCTTTTGAATCGGTGACAACTTCACATCATACTTCTCTATTCAATAAAATTTATTATATATTTTTATCATTTACAGTGTAAGTAACCTGTTCAATGATGAGTCAGATGAATGAATGAGTGAGTCAGTGACCGGTTCTTTCATTTATAATACTTTGGCCCCTTACCCCTCTGTGTGCACGCCCTTGTGTTTCATTGCATTTAATCTTAAATCAAAAACTCTAACCACGAAAATCCGACCATTTGAACTCAAGTTATAAATTTAGCATCCCTTGTTTGTGTAATTACGGGTGTTTTCATAGACTTCTGACTAACCGGTTTCTGCAATCGCAAAAACGAATGAAAAACTACTTTTTTAAATATGTTTTGGTTCATGATTTTAAAGTATTTTAAAAATAGTTATTAAAATCGAAGCAGTAAAATGTTTACCTTTAAGAAATAGATAGGTTTTTGTAAATTTTGAAATCGCAGAAATCGGTTAGTGTGACGTTTATGGAAACACCCTACATACCTACTTAACAAAAATTATAATTTGTATTAGTGGTGCAAGTGCCCCTTACCTCTCCTCACACCCTCTTTTTTTGCATTGAATTTTCTCTTTATTTAAAAACTCTAACCGTGAAAATCCGGACCATTTAAACTAAAGTTGTAAATTTAGCCAGTTTGCGTGAATTAGAACTCAAGTTGTAAATTTAGTCGATTTGCATGTAATAAGCACCCCCCCTATCCTATTAACATGCGCACTTGATTGTGTAATTACTCAGAAAAAATTGAAAAATAATTTGTATTGGGTTTGCAAATGCCCCCTTACCCATCCTTGTGCATGCCCATGCCTCTAAATACCTCACCTAAATAAAGTATTAAAAAACCAACCACCCACTGCCAAACCAACCAATTTCAGTCTTACCTTAAATCCAACAATTAGATCTAAAGTTTTGAATTAAGCCGATTTGCATATAATAAAATAAGCACCCCCATGCTATTTACGTGCGCCCTTGATTGTGTAATAAATTTACTCAGAAAAAAAATTGAAAAATAATTTTTATTAGGGGTGCAAATGTCCAATACCCCTCCTTGTGCACGCCCTTGCCAATAAATAAATTCGTTTCCATTCACCATCCATCAGCAAACACCCACTACACTATAGAGGAATCCCTATCGTTTATGTTTTTTTTTTTTTTTATATGAACTTTTACTTACACAAAAATATCACCACGATTCGTAGACGGCGAAACGCGAAAACTCCTCACTATCTCGGTCCCACATACCAAGGCACATTCATTGCACATAGTTTGAATTGTTTTTTTGTTATTTTTTGTCGATGAAGATTTTCACCACCCATCACTTATCCTCAATCAAAAATTTATTTACCTTTCCTAACCATAAAAATAAAAAAACAAAAATATTACCTACCTACCTAAGAACAACTTTTTTTTTTGAACCGATTCCAGAAATCAGCCCAAAAGAACCAAAAATTAGGATTTGACGAACCGGATAGTTACCGGAACCAGTCAAATCCACCAACCGCCACAAAAGGCAATTTTCTATGTCAAAACAACTCTTCCTTATAAATAATTCAACTTAAAGTAAATGTGAACTGAAAATCTATAAAACAGAAGTTTGCAAGGAAAATACCTACATGCTTGATTTTAGAAAATTTCCATACGATTTTTTTTTGTGGTAAGTTTTTAATTTGTTTATTATTCTGTATTTAACAAATATTTTCTTTTCTACTGTATCCTATAGCATACCAGATAAATGAAATTTGGATTATATCTATTTTTTAAAAGGGTTTTTTTGTTTGTTTGTGAGTTTAGTGGAAACATAAAGCCAAACTGACAAACAAACAAAGTTACTCTTTTATATAATAGTATAGATGATTGACACCCAAGATTTTAGCTTTTTAAATGCTCTTGAGTCGCGAAAACCGCGATTATGTAGCTCAAATAGTTTATAAAATATTAAAGGTTCCGCTAAATTAAGTCTGAAGTTAGCGGAAAGTACGAAAATAATAATTCTCTTGGTGTCAAAATTTTTAGCTTTTTAAATGCTAATTTGTTGCGCAAAAATTAATTTTATTGCTTTTCTGTTTCATTTTTTATTCGAATTTAAAATTTAAAAAGTGCGTTTCCGGTCCGTTAAAATAAAACGGAAGTTGGTCAAAAAGTGAAATTTTCAAGTTTTTCTGTTTGCCAGAAATTTTAGCTTGTAATGTGCTACTTTGTTGCGCAAACACGAAATTTGTAGCCTTAACGGTTTTTTGTATATCCAAATAATGAAAAAATCCTAATTTTTTTTGCACGAATTTGTAGGGCGGCAAGGAGGGGGGGGGGCAATGCCCCCCTAATAAAATTCTCGCCCCCCTGAAAAATCGACAAAACTTAGCTTGTGTACTTGTTCGCAGTAACACCCGAGGGAATTTTTCCTTGATAAAAAAGGCAGCTTACTTATTGACAAACAAATACCAAACCCACATTAAACTAATTGTCCAATATTTGTTTATTTGCTTACCCAAACTCCCAATTTTACTTCGAAGTTACAAATGTCAAAGTTCATTTAAATAAAAAAGAATAATTAGACTAAAATTGGTAATTTCGGGAATTCAACGAACATCGGACATTAAATTTATCTTTTCGCCCTGACATCTAGGAGAAGTTCATGAAAAGTAACCACGTACGCTCGTAGAGTATCTAGTTTGGGATAAGTTTGAGCACTTTTGACTTTGAAACCAGATTCAAAGTTTAATTGAAGAAATTTTAATTGGATTGTAAATATATCTACATGTTTTGTTTACTTGTATAAACAATTAATGTATAAACAACATGTATAAACAATTAAAAAAAAATTATTTGGTGAGTGTAAGCAGTCTATGGCTTAATGCGGCACAGGGTTTTAGATCAACGTTTATAAAATTAAATTAAGTTTAAAGCCCAGTTTTTATATTAAAATATTTTTACAATCCATATATGTATAAATATTATTTCGCATTAACCAATCAAAAAATATTTCAAAGAAACCTAACTACTTTGATAAATGGAAATTTAACACGTCAAACATTTCAGTTCAATTTAACAATTTAACTATAAAATTCAAATTTACTGTCAATGTATGAATTTCCATACAAGTTCGCATGGGGATTTTTCTTTAAAATTGAAATTAAGGCTCTCCCAAACCAACGCGATTAATCGCCGCGACAAAAAAAAACAATAACAACAACGTGTTGTTTTGTTTGACAACCACGTGTTGTTATTGTTGTTTTCTTTTGTCGCGGCGAGTAATCAAGTTAGTTTGGGGGAGCCTTTAAGCAGAAATATATGAAGTTTTATACGATTTCCATGCGCAGACTTGCCCTCAAAATCATTGCTAACATTAACCCCAAACGAAGATTTTTCCTATTTTTGCTAAAATTTAAACAAATGAATTATAAAAAGAATACATATTTTATTGAATTATTATGCTATATAATGTCTGCATCAAATTAATAATAAATAAAATAAATAAAATTCAAGGAATTAGTGGCCTATTTCTTTAAATATACAACACGGTTTGAAAATTACGAAAAATTATAAGAAAAGTAAAGTTTTTTTAATTGTCTCTCATCAGCACATTAAATAAAATATCTGCTTAAATTCAACGGATATCGAGGGTTGAAAACCTTTTTGATTGTTCATTTTCACAAATTTGAACTTCACCCCTCTCCCCTTTTTGTTTCGTTGAAGGTATTTGCTTTTTTATGCAATAAATAGTTTTTTTTGTTTTTCTTAAGATTTATAGAGAAATAGATTTAAAATATTCTAACGATTAATTAAAAAAAATTAAGTGAATAATCAATTTTTTGACTTAAGTTCGATAAGAAATTACGTAAAAATAAGTTAGCTTCAACACTGCATAAACGTGGTACTTATATAATGTTCACACAAGCAAACAGAAGATAATGTTGAAAATCCGACAAAAACTTGGTTACGTTTGGAAAAACACCCCGTACTCCGTAGGTACAACCATGATTTCGAACTTGTGGTCCGCTGGATGGTTGCCCCCCCTAAAGAAAATCTCTAACTACCCCCAATGAGCTTAGGGGGACTACAAATTCGTACAAGAATTTTTTTTTTGATTTTCTCATTATTTTAGATTTTGGGAAGCTCACTTTTGAGCTAACTTTAAAAGTGTTGAACTTGAATATACAAAAAAACCATTAAAGCTACAAATTTCGTATTTGCGTAACAAAGCAGCACATTAAAAGTTAAAATTTCTGGTAAACAGAAAAACTTGAAAATTCCACTTTTTTACCAACTTCCGTTTTATTTTAACGGACCCGAAACGCACTTTTTAAATTTTAAATTCGAATAGAAAATGAAACAGATAAGCTATAATTTTTGCGGAACAAATTAGCATTTTAAAGGCTATGATTTTTGACACCAAGAGAATTATTATTTTCGTACTTTCCGCTAACTTCAGACTTAATTTAGCGGAAACTTTAATATTTTATAAACTATTTGAGCTACAAAATCGCGGTTTTCGCGACTCGAGAGCATTTAAAAAGCTACAATCTTGGGTGTCAATAATTATTTAATATTCACATCATTTTAGATTCCGTCCGCTAACTTCAGACTTATTTTAGTGGAAACTTTAATAACTCGAAAATTATGCGAGCTAAAAATTTTTGGTTTGCGCAAAAAATAAGCATTCAATTAGCTACAAATGCAGATACTAACATTTTTTTGATTCCGGCAAAAAGTGTCCGCCAAAGTAAGGGACTTAAAATATTTTCCACGACTAGAACTTTCCTATCCTTACTAAAACGTGTTTAAAAAACACAATTTGGAGAAAATCGACAGTATGATCATTGATCGATTATACAGTTCCGTATGAGATGAGTAGTTGAAAAGTTTGTATATCTTACGATATACTAAATCGGCGGCCGAAAAGTCACTTTGAACTGAGCTTTCATAGGAAAATATTTTACATTAATTGTGAAAAAATAGTGTTGTTTTAAAGTGTTTGATATATAAATTAACATCTCCAAACTAATTTAGGGCCATTTTCCTGAAACGAAACTTAAATATTTATGTTCAACTTGTCTTATCTTCAACAAATGAGCCTTAAAGTCTCAAAAACCGGTACGTCATGTTTAAATGAATAACTTATTTTATTTATTTATCATTTACCTACATTTATTTCCACAATGATGACTACGTTCAAATGGAAGAGAAATGGAGACAAAATGACATACGAGGTTAATACATTCAATTTCGAAAAATTGAGTGTTTACCGCACCAAATTATTCTGGCGTAGTCATAAGAGGATATCAGACGGGTGCTATTCAAGTATACATACTTTTTCTTATTCCAGAAATTTCATCCAGCAAATCCTATCGCACGCCTATGGAAGCGATGCTGCCGGAGTAGCAGTTTCAAAGGTATGCAATTGAAAATTGTTTTACATAAACTTTTTCCTAAAGTATTGCTCAATTATAAGAGGCGTTAGCTCATTTTTGAGCTAAATTTAAAAGTTGTGAACTTTTGACACCAAGAGAATTATTATTTTCGTACTTTCATCCTCTAACTTCAGACTTAGTTTAGCGGAAACTTGAATATTTCATAAACTATTTGATCTACAAAATCGCGGTAATTTAAATTTTGCTTACGACTTTCCAAATATTTTCCAGTTTTGGAACAATGCATTTCAACTGGAAAAAGGAGATGGGTCTACTATGTTTCCTTTTCTTGAAAAATTAGTAAACCATATTCTATGCTTGCCGTATTCCTCACGCACGCGCACGGTTGAAAGGATTTGTAATTTGTTTGTGCATTAATTTAAATAAAACTAAGCTGGGAAATAGACTTAAGACAGAAACTTTGAGTGGAATTCTTCACGCAAAGACGCTTTTCAAAAATAAAAAATTGTTATGATCTGGAATTTAAGAAAACCCACTTATATTTATATTTTAAGAAACAGGATGATTTTGATTAAAAATGTACATGTATTGTGTATTTCATAAGTTCCTTTGTAATTTAAATGACTGCACTAACTAATGTTCTTTATAGATGTTTATTGTGATTTATTTAAGTTTTTTCTTAATAAAGGATTGTTAAAAGATTTTGTTTGTTTAAGCCTAGTATACAGTTTTTCGAATTAAAAAAGAAACTATTGTAGTGGAATCAAATTTTTTTTTTTGGGAAAAAAAATATCTGTGCTGTGGTGAAACAAATTTTTTTTTAGTTCAACTATTACACTGTGCCTCAAGAGTCATGAATTTTCGATGTTTTTAACATTGAAAATGTTAATGGGATCGTTTTGAGAAAATTGTAGTGTTATCAAAATGATTAAATGAAATAAATTCAATAAATCAGAAAAGAACTCCAGCGTATAAGGGGCATCTCAACGAAATTGTTGGTTGGTGTTACTAAAGAAATGATTGAAACACATGAATGTAGAATATGAAAAATGAACTCCAGCGTATAGGGGGACGACAACTACTATCAAATTTTTGGTTGGTGTTACTACGTTTTTGACAGATCTAAAAATTCAGTTCTAAAAAACGTAACACTGAACGCATAAAAAAGTCTGAAATTATTTATTCTGTTTTTATTGTTTTTTGCACTTTAAAATCAAAATCCGAAAAGCGATACGAGACCCAGACGATAAGACCACACACCAAAAAAAAACTCGATCAAAAACTGTTTTTTTTTTTTTGTTGTTGCTTTTAGCTGTCATCTGAGTTTTCAGATAGAATTTTTCATCAGAAAATTCAGAAAAAAACGTAAGAAACGTAACTAAATGTCAATCGACGTCAACTGAATTTTTATGACTGCTGGCCAATCAGAAGCTCTAAAAATGACAATGATAAAAATAAACAAGCGTACACAAGCGATGAATTACAGCAGGCGTAGGTATACGGGGAAAAAACGAAGAAAAGTATTGTTCGTCGTAAGCAGGCAAGCTTCAGTGGAGAATGGTCATAAAGAATATTCAAAAAGAGAAAAAAAACAACAACAAGTACAAGTATTCAGAAGAAGACAAATGAACAGACAAAGCAACCAACACAAGTGTATAAGTACTCTGCTTGAAACATCGCTTAACAAAAAATAACAGCTTTATCGTTTCGACCTATAGCCCACTAAACAAAACATAAACAAGTAAAAAGGAAAAAGGTCACAAAGACAAATATATTGAGTGTGTTTCTTTATTCATTCCGGTATGTTTCTACGTATAGGTACTTACAAAATTCACCTCACTAGTGTCAAAAATTAAATTAATCTCCGGATACAATTTAGAAAATATCAACCCAAAATTAAAAAAATCATGTTCCCAGTAATTCTGACTTTTTAACAATTCTTTCGTTGAAAGGTACCAAAATTTTTGTTAGCAAAATAATGCCTCACTTGAGAAAAAAAGATGCCTTTTTCAATAAAAGAAAAGCCTCACCTAATTTTTTTTAAATTAAAGCCTAGTATACAGTTATTCAACGAAAAAAAAAAACTACATGTAGGTAATTCTTATGGGAGTGATTTTTACCTAATAAAAAAAATTCAGCTGAAAAGTTTTTTATTGAACGGTTAATTATCCCCAGAAAAAAAATTATACTCATTACGATTCTTTTCTAGTTTGTACTTACAAGGTGCCTCAAACGTAATGACTCTTTATGAACGCAAATGAGTAGGAAAGAGAAAAATTTACAGATTTCACTCATAGAGTAACCATGGGGACATTGAAAATGACTTTATTTTGCTAGATAAATAAACACATGACTAATTTTAACAATCTTTACAAATAAATTAAAACGTAATAAGCTGTTTCAGACACCATTATAGGTTCTGAAGTTTCTAGGTGTATTTAATTACACTTTCCATTTGGCAAAAAATAAATCTTGTTAATTTTCTTTAACTAACCCCATCATTCTTTTCTATTCAACCAAAATTATCGTTTTTTTTATAAATCTGATACCAAAACTCATATACAGTCAATCAAACTCATATTCGTACAGTAGGCAATATGCATTTCTTTTTGAATTACAGCAAAGACCACAATAAAATCTTATCTATATTTGATTTAAATTCAAAGGTCTGATAAGCATTTAATATTACAGACCAAAAAAATACCTTCCCTTGACAAAAAGAGGACATTTGTTTACAAAATTCCAAACACTCAGTTGAAAGAAGACAAATTCATATTCGTACACCCAATATTCCTTTGGTTTTAATCCAAAAATTAACACTTTTCAATATTTTGTCAAATATACCATGATATAGTCTATTTAGCAAGCTTTTTGAAATTTTTAAATCTCTTCTACTGCAATTTTACCACATTTACTAACAACTTCTTTTTCAACATTCTTGCATTTGTTATGTAAATGATCTAAAAACTCCTTTATTTTATTTTGATTACTAAATGTTAACGTTTCATAAATTGAATAAAGTTTATCAATACCTTTATTAATTTTGTAAATATAGAGCTTTGAATTTTTGGTGACGAATTTGCCCCAGTTTACCATACCTGTATATATTTCGGACTGTTTACAGTCAGCATGACTAACTGGTCAAGATGGTATTATATCTTCTAGCAAGGTTGCAATCAGATGAGAAAAAATATGTTCGATGTAATATTGCCGTTATTTGCATTGATAGCATTACTATCTTTTTGTATAAAATAGCTTTCATACGCATCCAATTTCTTCTCATTTTAAACTTGCTTCTTAGAACTCACACTGCTTGCATTTATATTAAAAAAATGCTTCAGCATTGGGACGTGATCTACGATGGAAGAACCCTGACTTATATTTTGTTGAATATATGCACTGTGTTCTCCATCGCAGTCACCATCACCACATTTATAGTTTTATATATGTATGCCTGGTTTTGCATGTCATCTTGAATGTCTCTACAATAAATTATTTAATAATTGATATACTTTATTAACTATTTATCTAGGAACAAGATATTTTTTTAAACAAACATGCTTATAGCACCAATCGAATAAATCTGTTATTTGTCTAACTCTGGTCACGACCTGGAATGGATCTTATCCCTCATTTCAGAATCAACAGTTTGGCGCAACTCGCTGCTGACTCGTTTCTATCATTCTTTGTCGGCAATTGAATGCCAAATTCGCCAAAGCTTCAGCCGCATCGATTTCATCCTTCTGATGGATTGTATCGTAAACATGGTGTGTCTTAAGTTCTCTTGAACTATTTTTATCAGCCTTACATCTATGTATGAAAAGGAGTTGAAAATTCAGATAAACTTCTTCACAATTTTTTTTTTCGTCAAACTTACTTTTTACCGTTCCATTCAATAAAATAATTATTTTTATTCGGTGTAAACTTAGCAGCACTCTCAAGCCATTTTGAAAGTTCAGGACTACAACTTTTCGCCGGTGAAGAAGCTTTATCTCCGGTCGTTGTATCGCGCAGGTACTTCTCCATGATTTGTTGCTTGTACTTGGTGCTGGGGGCAAATGCTGGATTTGTAGACAATAATTTATCGGACCTCTGAGAGTCCTCAGTCGTTGAGCTTATTTGGAAGCATTGTTGTGTGGCGGGGTATTTGAATGGAGCCTCTAGATAGAATCCACTAGGAACATATGTGATGTTTCTATTCGAACTGTGTACGGGGCTGTTGTTCTTTTGAATATAGCCAGACTTCTGTTTGTGTCCTTGAGACTCCAATTCCTCGTCGCTGGATGAGAAAAACATCGAATTTTCAGTTTCATGACCATCATCTTCCCAAATACTATCTGCTGAAGATATACTAAATTGTTCCACATTGCCTCTGGCATTTGTATTGTAATTCTTTATCAGGTGCCCCCAGGATTTTTTTGATCGTTCGCTTTTGGAGTTCTTCAGCTTTCTTCGCCAATTGGCAAACCAATTGCAAATTTGAGTGTAGGTCAGGCCTGTTTCAATTGCAAGGGTTCGCTTTTCATCACGACTAGGATACGGGTTGTCTCTTCGGCGTATAAGCCAGTCTTTGAGCATTCGCTTGATGTCCGGGGTGAAAAGTCGTTTTAAAGGACGATGCGTGTCATCTGGTGGCCATGCTCTTCTATGAGTTAGATAAAAAAATGTTTTAGTTTAAGAAATCAAAAAAAAAAGTTAGAAAAACATGAATGATCCGTTATAAGCATGCTGGTAAATTTATTTATTAATTAAAATAGATCAGTAAAATAAAAAAAAATGTTAGTTAATGATTTCTTTTAATTACCAAACAGTTTAAAATGTTTGCTTTTTTGGATAAGTTTTCAAATAAAATCTGGCCACACAACAATCCATGACGAACCTACTATGGCGCCGATTTCGAACTGGACGGGTTGGTTTTTCAATTGTTGTTATAGTTTTTTCCATTTCTAGAACAGTAAAAAATTAAAGATTATAAATTGTTTGTATAGTTAAATAAATTTTGAAATATTTTTAAATTTTCTTTAAAATTTTACTTTCTTTAATTTTTTTAAATTAATAAATGTTAATTTGAAAGTCTTCGTAGAATGAAAGTTTATATTCAAGCTTAACATCAAAGAATCAAACAACTCCAAATCATGAAAAAAAATGACCAAAACTTGGTAGGTTAAGTTTTCATTAAATAAGAAGTTCATTACATAAGAAATTTCTCTCATAATTCGGAGTTGTTTCGATATTACTTTACTTTTATCATTACTTTTTTATTACTTTATTAATATTATATAAAGACGACACAAATATGTAGTTTTTCCGCGGTAATCTCAGAAAGTATTCATACGATTCACTTCACTTTAAACAAATTTCATTATTTGTCTTATTCTTTTAAAAATGTGATAGGATATTTTGTGTTTGTTAAATTATTTGTTGAATTAGATTGTTAACTTTTAAAAATTGTTCGGCCTTTTTTTTGTCGAAGTTGACCAACATATTCCATTATGCTTTTAAAACTGCTTATATTAAAAAAAAAAAAAAGAGATTTATTGTATGAAGTCAATAGTTTTAGCAAATTTTAAGACCTGAATCATTTCTAAGGCGGCAGTTATAGCTTTCATTGAAATTCATCATTAAAAATTTTAATAATGTATTTTTAGACGTTAAGGATGCAAAATCTATGATTATTTTGATGCACATATAAAGCTTATGACTTAATAAATATATCTGGCAAAAAAAATTCATTTCGACCCAACCGTTCTCATGACATGTCTTTTATTTTGTCAATGATTATTGGTAAGGCAGTGCAATCATTGAAATATTTAAAGTATATTAAAAGGGTCGTCAGCTTCATATTTGAATCATAATCAATACTATTTTTGCTTTTAAATTCCTCAAAACTTAAATTACAAATTTTCAATGATGAGTTTCAATGATAGCTATAAGTGGCGCCTTAATTGCACTTACAAGACTTTGCGAAGCAACGCGAGCCCGGATCTGCTAGTATTTGATATAAAACCTTCACAAATTTAGAATTCTGCTTACTTTTAGATACAAATACTTTTCACGACTGACTTATTATACATAGGTTATGCTGTCTTTTAATCTTGCAATTTAACAATACTAATGTAATAAATCGTTATGCAATATTGATCGCATATGTTACCAAAAACTGATTTTTTTTAAGAATTGGAGAGAATGATTGATTACCTTCAAGACTTCAACAAATTTTCTATATTATTGGTTGATCTGAATATTTATTGGTTCGACAGTGCACTAATGATACATATCGACAAAGGATCAATGAAATAAGTGGCCGCGTTCGGGTGGTACTCAGTTAGCTATCTGACATACTTTATAGTATCTGATATGTTTCCGAACGAACCGACAAAAGGAAAAGATTCTAGGGTATTTCGTGTATTGTATTTCGCGTTTATTGTATTTTCGTGATACAATTTTTATGTTTAAAACTAAAAAAAAAAAAAAACAACAAAAAATAAAAACAAACAACTATCTCAAGCGACAACCGAAAACCAGCTGTTCCTGAAATTGCGCATCGGATAGTTTAGAATACCGAAAATTTTAGGATCGCTTTAGATTTGTTTTTCACAACAGCTGTTTGGTTCATCTTCATCAGCTGAATTTTCCTATGGGATTACAACAACACAAACCTCTCCGGATAGGTTTGGATTGCCGCCCGAACGCGCCCAGTAATGACAATAACCTTTGCATGTTAATATCATCTGAGCCAACTATCAAAAAACAGATTAAAAGTACTTCAAAATACATCAATACGAATTATGCTCAAATGTGACAGATACACTTCAATATCGTTCATGGCTGAGTCGTTAAATTAAAGAATGGCTGAATGCCAAAATAAATCAGATGCGCATTTGCTGCAAGGTCATAAGTGCAAAACTCAAATGAAAAAATTATAACAAAGTAGCATGTTCCAGAATGCATCCGAAAAGCCTATGATGCTCAATATCTGCACAAGCTGCGCATCAAAAAATGTTTGGCTACTTTGATTTAAAATATATTTTTAAAGAACAAAATTGCCTGTGAAGTCATCAAAACAGTTGCATTGTTTATTTTTCGTTTCGAAACGTCAAACTTATGCAAAGTAAAATTTTTACAAATCATCAAGTTAGCGTTGCTAAGTACATATGAAAAATGTATTAATCAGAGTTCCAATCCAAAAGCTTAAGTCACTTCTTAGCTTAAGTTTGGGTTTAATTCAAAAGCTAGTCGGTGACTCATGAGTTTAAAAAAAATTAATTCATAAGCTAATTAGTGACTTATGAATTAAAAACAGATTTAATTCATAAGCTAGTTATTGACTTATAAATTAAAACAGATTTAAGTCATAAGCTGGTTATTGAGTTATGAATTAAAAAAATTTAATTCATAAGCCATCAAAAGGACTTATGAATTAAAAAGATTTTATTCATAAGCTTGTTAGTGACTTGCGTTTTAAAACAGATTTAATTCATAAGTTAGCTTGTGACTTGTAAATTAAAAAAAATTAATTCATAAGCCAACCAAAATACTTAGGCCCATAGCCCATTAGGCAACTTTTAGTTGCGCAACTTTTTGTTGCTCGGAGTTGCCGGCAACAGAGAGCAACAAAAGTTGCTTGCCATCGCCCACTAGGCAACTTCCGAGCAACTTTGTGGGACTAGACTTTGACTTATGTCGATATATTTTTTTGTGATGGCTGCTTTCCGGTTGTCTGGCTATGTTTAATCGTAAGCTGGCAATGCGAAATAAATTAATATTTATAATTATAAAATATTATATTATTTACTATTATAATGTGTAGGTACTCACATTGTTTGAAAAAAAGGAAAGCACATTCCATTTCCAGATATTGGCCAAAGTGACAGAGGGTAAAAAGGAAATGCAAGCCATTTTGGCATCTACAATGTTAAGCGGAAACGCCATTTTTACATCATATTTTTGACAAATAAGGATGCCGGCAACAAAAAGTTGCCCAGTGAGCGAGGGTAAGCAACAAAAACTTGCCGGGAAAAAGTTCCGCGAGCAATTCCGAGCAACAAAAAGTTGCGCAACTAAGGCCAGGCGCGCACATGCAGCTAAACAATTTGGTTTCGATTTTGAGCACAATGAGCTTATATGGGAGTGCGCGCCGGTTTATGTGCGCGGACTCTAATATAATCCTATAATACTCAAAATCGAAACCAAACTGTTTAGTTGCATGTGCGCGCCTGGCCTAAAAGTTGCCTAGTGGGCGCTCTCCCATATAAGCTAATGTAATTGGATTGGGAGCAACAAAAAGTTGCTGGGGCTAGCAACAAAAAGTTGCCTAGTGGGCGATGGGCCTTATGATTTAAAAAAAAAATAATTCATAACCCATCTAGTGACTTATGAATTTAAAAAATCAATTCATAAGCCAGCTGTAGTGACTTATGAATGAAAACAGATTTAAGTCATAAGCTAGTTACTTATGAATTTAAAAAAAAAAATTAGTAAGCTATGTAGTTAGTGACTTATGAGAGAGGCGGCCGTAAAATCCGCAAAAAAACATCTTTTTGGCACCATGTGAGGCCTTCCTTACATTTTAGGAGCTGTATACGAAAACCACTTTCGTTAATAATAATTATGCAGTCAAAATAAGCTTACAAGTTTCTAGCTTGGTTAGGAATTATTTTTTTAAATTTATATAACAGCTGACTTATGAAATAAATTTTTTAAATTCATAAGTCACTAACTAGCTTATGACTTAAATCAGTTTTAATCCATAAGTCCTTTAGATATCTTATTAATTAATTTTGTTTAATTCATAAGTAACTAGCTAGCTTATGAATTTAATTTTTTGAATTCATAAGTCAAAAACTAGCTTATGACCTATATCTGCTTTAATTCATAAGTCCTTTAGATGACTTATGAATTAAATTTTTTTAATTCTTGGAACTCATGCATGCGCTTGCGCTATCATATTCGTTAACAAATATTAAAAATTAAATATGTCCGAGGTACATTTCTTCGACAGAATGTATCCACCAATGAACTCTCGGGGCATGACTTAAGAATTCAAAAATTACGAACAACATATGTACATATATATTATGGGGTTTTAAACATATACATAATAGCCTTCCTGACAACATTAAGAATGCAGAAAATATTTTTGTATTTAAAGTAATAATTTTAGATTATGTAAGACTTAATATTAATTAATTTAATTTATTAAACTGAGCAAAATTTAGAAACTTGTATAAAAATGTATTTATTATTTTAAAATTATCTTTAGTGTCACTAGTTGCTAAATAAAATAAAACAAACAAACAAATTCTGAGGAAGAGGGCGGATGCCAATCGTCGTCGTCACGCTCCCGGAATGTCAAATCTCAATCTTCATTCCACAGCAATCAGGATTGCATCATATAATTAGTAACTTTTTTGATAAAAAGTGTGAGGTTTTGTAATATAGGTTAACTTTTAACGGACATACCACGATTATTGTTAAATATAAGTTAAAGGCACCAGTTATAGCTATCATTGAAAGTGATCATTGAAAATTTTAATGATTCATTTCAAGATGTTTAAAAGTCAAAATGTAAGATTATTTTGATGCCAACATAAAGCTTATGTCTTAATTAATATAAATCTAGCCGAAAAAAAAAATTCATTTCGGCTCACCCTTTCTCCTGACATGATTTTTATTTTTTCAATAATCATTGAAATAATTAAAGTCAATTTATGTGAAAAGTTTGGGCCAAATGAATTTTTTTTTTGCAATAAATATTAATTGACCCATCAGCTTCATACTGGCGTTAAAATAATCACTGATTTTTGTTTTTAAGTGCCTAAGAACTTAAATTAAAAATTTTCAATGAGCTATAATTGGCCCTAAGTGTGAGGCTTTTCAATTTTTTCATAAGCAATACCATTCTACCAAATTTAATCATTGATATTTGATAGCAATTCTGCGAAAGTGCGGGCATATAAAAAAGTCTACTATATTGAAACCCTGAAAGTTTCGATTTATTCCTCTGTAGTCCTAACGTTCTTTGAAATAACAAGATTGTAGTGGAGTTTTCCATAATATTGATGATCTGTCCGAACAAAAACAATTTGTTTTGGATATAGTGCTTACTTTTTGAAATAAAAGTGAAAGAATCTGGAATATAATAAGAAATTTAAATAAAGACACACAATTTAATGGTCCTGGCTTTATGGAAGGGAATTTTTCCGCCACTATATCAATATTCTATCGGGCAAAAAATTTTTATTGAGGACAATGTTTTGATAGTGGTTAATTTGACTGTCATTAAAACTGCGTGTTTACAATTTAAAACTGAATAAACAAAACAAAAACACTGCAGTATTGTCTTATTTTTAATCAAGAAAGTATGTACATACATCTCATTTATCTATAATACATTCCAATTTTTGAAAATGATTCATCAGTTCATAAGTTTTTATACAATTTCATTTTGTTTTCAACCACAAAAGTAATAATCTAATTGCGATCGACGCGTGTCTTAAATAAAGGCTGATTTCCAATGGCGCGTTCGCGTTAGAGACGCTTACGTATAGTTTACAAGCTTTACGAACGCGTCGACATGACAGACGACTTGAAGAGAACCTGAAAATCAAAATGAACCTACATAACTGTAATTTCGAATTCCTTTCAACAAACTATTCCATTATTTTTTAAACAAAACCGATTTTTTTTTCAATAAAAGGAATTTGTACAGAAAAACCGATTTCTTCTTCTAAATAAATCGATTTTTTTGTTGAAAGGAATTCGACCATTAATTTAACTGTCAAAACGCACGCTGAAGTTGATTTTTTTCAACTTTAACGTTGAGGTAGCTTATGTTACGTTGGTTTGTGTACATGCTAATAGGTGCCAAATCGTAACATAATACCCAACGCGTCATTGTAAACAAATTGCTTAAATTGCTATGTCTGAGCTTTCGCGTTGAAAGAAAAATCATACAAAGCGACGCCCAACGCGGCATTGGAAATCAGCCTTAAATTGCTATGTGTGAGCTTTCGCGTTGAAAGAAAAATCTGTCAAAGCGACGCCCAACGCGGCATTGGAAATCAGCCTTAATAATCTGCAAAATATATGTGTGCTTAATTTTGGCATCAGAGTATCGCTTTTAAGTGGGTAAAAATTAGTAATTACAATCTTCGAGATGTGTTTCAATTAAAGCTCCTTAATTGCAATCAAGTCTTATAGTTGATTTCATAAAGCGCCATAAAGCCATACAAAATATATCATTTTAAGATTTAAAGGGCTCTGTTAAACATTTATGAAATCGAACATTAGTTTTTTTAAGTCCCAAATTCGTAAGCAAATTTTAACTTTTCTACGAAGCAGTATAGTAGAGTAAATTCCACTGTCAATAACTACATACTTCAATACTGTCAGGCAGAAGTAGTGTGGAATAAAAAGAATACTTGGTGCGTTCAGTTTTATTGACTTTCCTATTCTCTATTATGGCAGATTCACATCGGTCTTAATTATTTCAAGACAGCAAAATAACACATTTATGATGGATTTACATGTATCTTCATCTGCAAACATCAAGAAAAGTAGAGCGGGATAGAGTGATACCAAAAAACCGAATGTGTGAAAGAGCACCACCATGAAGATGAACATGTTCGTCTTCGTTATAATCTTCGTCTGCGTTCCTATAATCAAGATCTCTGCATTTTGTTCTTCTCTCTCTATCCAACAAACACGCATTTTATATTTTGTATCCCTTATTTTTTGCAGAACTTGCATGAAGATACATGTAAATCCAGCATTAATGTAAAATTTCATAAACGTTTGACATTGAGATCAAATAAATATCCAAAATAAAAATATCAGTAAAACCCGGATAAGTGCTTCATCATAAATGCCTCGTTTTGGGAGGTACTTATGCGGTTTAGGCAGTTATAAAAAACCCGCATAAGTGCACATAAGCATATATATTTACAAACAAAAATTGATACCGAAAAAACTTTTAATGTTATTTAAAAAATAAGAAATAACATTATATCAACTGACTAGTATCGGGAACCTTTTAAAAAGAAAGCGCTAGATGAAAAGATTTTGTCTTTTCCTGCTGATTTCAACTGTGTACTTAAAAGAATTTTTTTGCAGGTAAGTTGCAATAAAAGTATACAAAATAAAAAGCAATTAAGCAGGAAAGGTAGTTAAGCGAAAGGTAATTATTAGATGAGTTTTATATGAAAAAATCCTAAAAATGTTGGTTCTAAAAACTAAGAGCTTCTTATGCGGGTTAGGCACTTAAGCAATTGGCACTTATCAGGGTTTCACTGTACATATATTTATTCAATTGTTTTAACATGTCACCGAACAACTGGATTGCCATTCTTCTTGTTTAAGTTTTGTTTCTTTATTCATTTCTGATGGATATACCTACTGGATAAACATTTCTTCTTTTCCATCCATTGGCGTGATAAAGTAGAAGTGGTACAAGTATAATTTTTTGCTAAAAGACCAACTAACTTCGACTTCGATTGAAAACTCAAAATCTCAAAAAACACTCATTTAATCCTTTCTGTTTCATAACGTTTCTGATTTCTTGTCCACAAAACTCACTTCTAAAACATCAAAAATGAAACAAATTTATTTCAGTTTAACTCGATCTTAAAACAAGGAATATAATATTTAAAAAAATCGCACTATACATAGTAAAATCTGGGATAGCCAAAACCTTCAGTTGAATCTAGAAATTCGATCACAAAGTATATAGGTATCGGTATCGTATACATTCGAAAGCATTGTTCACATAACTATATTTTTAGAATATAACTGAACTTAAGTTACCTTCAACTCAAACCTCAAACTGACAGGTGACGGCTTCTATGTACAGCATTTGGCATTTAGATTTTTCATGTCCTAAATTAATTTTGAAAAAAAAAATATATCTATTTTTCACATTTCACATAAAAATAAATAGGCCAAATGGATATTTTAAAATAAATAATTTCTGGAATGTCGAATAAAAAACTTTCTTTTTCAAAAAAAAAAAAAACACATTCACATACCTATTAACACTCAAAGAAAAGTTGACACCCAGTGCTGCTGCTATGAGGATATCTTTCTAAATGCCTCGCATCTCATGTTTGAAAAACATGACAAAAGTGTTTTCATGTTTGGACACCACTTTCGTAAGAAAAACTCATTTTAATAAAAATAAAACAACTATAGAGAGATTGAGAGCGAGAGAGAAAGAGTGGCATGCGCTTTTCTAAAATTACTCACAAAATTTCTCTCACAGCAAAAATACAATTCTTTAAGCTCTAACGATCTTTGAAAATAAAAATTCTAAAATAAAAAGTAAAGTGGGCAAGAAAAAAAACTAGAAGGACACATTTTGAAGATGGAAAAACAGAATATTCATGTTGTCATGTTTTTTTAGTCATTCAATTACGCAACATGTTTTTTTTCTGTTTCGTATATTTTAATATATTTTTTTAGTTGTTTTTTTTTTTTTTGTCAATTGTGTCTAAACAATAAATCATTAAATCTCACACACACCTTTTATAATTTCTGGATATTTATGCCACTTTAGGGATTACCAATCCTCAGACCATTAATTTGGAATAAAATCTGCGACGATCTTTTTTTTATTTTATTTTTTCTGAAAATTCGACGAGCAGCCAAGGTTTTTTTTTTTGTCAAACTTAAAAAGGTTAATTGAATCTACTGCACACCACACCGGGAAACTGTCGGTCTTTTCGACTCGAAAAACTAAATCGAAATGAATATTGAGAAGCATTATTTTCTTCATCTGAAAAATCTTTTTGAGTTTTTTTTTTTTTTTTTATTTCCCTGAGAGCTTAGATCTAGTAGATAAAATAAGATCTATATAATGTCGTGGGAGCTGTTTGGGGAAGGTAAAAACATGGATTTTGCTTTCGTCACAAATTAGAGTGAGGATAAGTATACGTATATTTAATTTGAAGACGTTTATCTCGTGAAGACATTTTGTAGACAAGGTATGTATTTATTTTTTTTTTATATTGTATTTCAATAAAAGCAGATAAATAAAAATAATGTTTTTTGTAAAAAAAAAAAAAAAAAAAACTTGGGCAAACTTTATAAAACTAAAATTGTATTTAGTGACAGCGGCGCTTTAATAGAACAATGAAGTGTCTAATAAATAGATATGGATTTTAATTATGTTAAACTGGTAACTACAAATTGTATTACTTTCGTCTATTGTTTATCTGAGTAAGAAAAGACCAAACACAGTATAATTTTATGTACGCAAAGTAATTGAAAAAGAAAAATTGGTTTTGAGGCCTTATTACATACATATATATGTACAATAAATATTCCAAGTGACCTCTGCAATGAAAAAAGTAGCAAACATAATCATAAGAATATCAACGGGCTCAGAACAAATATTAATTCGGTCTATAAAAATAAGAACAATCCTTTTTCCAAATGTCAGATTAAAGACAGATACTTGGCTGAATAATTCATACTTAAATACTGAGCTTTTCTATTCAACTTACCACGTCTTCAAGCGCGACAAAATTATGGAATCCTATTAGGTAGCTGATGTGAATAGAATTCCTTCATGCCAACCCTGGTTATTGAATTATCTACCTGTATCAACATTACAATAAAAACTGGTCAGCTTTTAAGTATTTATGTGTACTGTATCTCCAAGATCTACAAATAAAGTTTACCAAAATTGTGTAATTTACTTAAAGCATACACGATCAAATAGAACCAAGTGACGACAACCTGGGGCCTATAACATAAAGATACAAAAGTCTAGAAGCTAGAATCCAATCGTAGGTTAGGTTTATATTAGTGTTACAGGTGCAGATTATTTCTGTTACACAGGCAAAAACGTTACAGTTTTAGTAAATACAAATTTCCCTACACAACTTGAAGGTATTGGACCTTACTAATAATAAAATTAAGTTAATAAGTTTAATGAAAATCTCCACATTTCAAAAAAGTCACATATACCAATAATGAATCTAGTCCCCAGGTTAACTACTAGCAAGACGTTAAAATTTATTACATATATGGAAATCAATGTTTAGACTATACTTTAAGCACATCAAATGGCATTTCAATGCAAGTGTTGCCTGTTTTGCTTTTTCAGGGTACCTACGTTATGTATTAAGTACTTACATAAATATACCTATACCTATACCTACTCCCATATTAGCGAAGTTTCTTGGACGTCTTAAGAGAATAATTGGATGACATATTTTAGTTTCAGTTTTCATTATTGTGAAACGCTAGCAGATAGTTATTTATTTCATTTTCGCTGTTTTTTTTTAATAACTTCGAAAGGAGGATAAGCTGATGCCATGACAGCTAAATTTCATGGTGATTTTCTAATGAGTATGTGTAAACAATTTATCGCTCACCCTTCCAATCGATCGGAGGAAAAATACTGCACTGAATAAATAGAACCAAAATTTAAGTTTTATAGGATTTGCTCACCGATATGTGGCGAATGTGATAAAATAATGTAGGTTAGAAAAAGAAAAACTGTAATTGCTAAATGTAATGTAGTAAAACCAAATTAAAATATAAATCGTTCAAAAATCTTTAAAAGACAATTTACTTTAGGTACTAAAATAGTTACTATATTAAAAAAGAATACGACAATACTCCATTTTGAATGTATTGAAAACATTCTAACATTTCACTTTGCGTTTTTTCATTTCGCATTAAGTTTGATGGAAATTTGTAGTAGATTCCAGTAAACTGTGGAGATTATTTTAACCAGAAGGTTAAATTGTTTATTAGTAGGACTCTATTTAAGCTCTACACATTATTTTAACCTTACATCTTACTTAAAGTCAACATTAAAGATTGATTTAGTAAGGCCCATTGAGTTTGGAAGTCGACAATATTGCCTGCCTCCTTAGCTCACCGGAAAGTTTTTTTTATTCTTCATAATTTATTAAGGTAGAGATGGTAGATAATACAATCTTTCGAATACTTTAAATTATTGTATTTTTCAATAACACATTTTCACTTAAATAGGTACACTTAAATTTGTACATCCTACTGAAATATGGAAATTACAATAAAAGTCCAATAAAAGTATAACAAGAAGAGACGGCAAGCTGGTTCGCCTTACTCGGACCTCAGTGGATCCATTGTGCTTCCTAGGATATAGGTAAGATAGGTATAAAGACGGGTAAGGAAAAGAGTTAGTGTAGCTAAGGAGTTAGGTATCGGGCGCCTCCCTGAACCGTCTTGAATTCTAGATGAATGTTAGAATGTTTCTCAGTGGCAAACGCAAACACTGGATGTTGCCCAGTTCGTCGAAGGAGTATTCTTCGAAGGCTTTCTTCCTCGCTATGCTATGCTGGGGCGATGGGATGACATAATGTCCGGGGACATAATGCCCATGAACATTAATTGTGCACAAAGGGACTTAGGGCCCATGAACATTATGTCATTCTCATAATGTCCATTGACTTAAATTCTTTTTAAAATGAAGAAGGCAGCTATAATATAATATATATTGGCAGGGGTTCTTGGCTTATTTGATACAGCACTACTTGTTGTTCTTACTGTTGTTGTAGACATTGAATGATAAAGGAATACTATAAAAACATTACATATTTCAATCATAACGGAAATTGTAAAAAAAAATACTTTCAAAATCCATTGTTTTTCAAAATAAGTTACATAAAACCTCTTGTGAACAGCAGCGTAGTTAGCAGATATTAAAAATGATGAATGACGTTTATTTTTAACAGATCAAATGCCTCGAAAATTTGGTTTGGCTTTAGAAGTGGAAATATTATAAACTTTCGGTAAAGCCTTTAATTTTTGTTGCAAGTTGTTAATTTTTTTTTTGTTTTGCTGGCGTTCCTGTAGACTGCTTTAAGCTTGACGGAAGTAAAACCATCAATCAACCTTTAACTTAAGATGTTGGGAACAATTTTTGAATTGCATTCAGCAAAGCTCTTTCATAATCGGCCATGAATGATTCCGGTTCTAACTTCAGTGTATTATTTTTTTTGGAGCACATGCTCATATCCGGCTTGATTCTTATTAGAAAAACATACATAGTTTAAAGCGATATTTAGGAGACCATTTCAAAACAAAGTTAATAGCTGAATTTGTAACTCTCGATTTGAATTACAAATATAAAACTGAAGTGTAATTTTTGTATTTTCGAGATTGATGGTGAAACGTGTAAGCGAACTTCTTCTTAATAACCTACTGTGCCTGGCGCTTTCTTTTTTTTTCTAAGCACTGTTCGTCAAATATTTTCCTTGTTGCACTTCTTTTAAAGGATATCTTGCTGTATTCATCTTAATTTTATTAGTTAAATACCAATTTCTGTATGGTTTCCTCTTGAGAACCGTGCCAATGGGTTGTACATAATCTTTTTTATTTTAGTTCCGTCCTTGTATAATAATAAACTTACGGTACAACCCGTGAAATAATAGGGTTTTAAATTTAGTTTTATGTGATTAAGCATTACTATTACCACCTCATTTATGGAATGTGTCTGCATCTTGTTGGAACCACGCGTTCTAAAGCTATCCATTTCTTTCAATGCAGATAAGAAAAAAATCCTGTACCTATCCTCAATTAGTTACATGCTGAAGACACCTTGAGCACTTGATAATTTTCCACCTATTCTTGGGGTTTCACACCACATTGCCAACATTCCCATGCTTAGAGGTCTGTGATGAAGCTTCGCTATTAGTTTCAATGGCATATAAACGCGTATTTCTGTTTGTTAACACATCCACTGAGGTGAAATGAGGCTAGTGAAAGAAAAAGACGATACGAAAGAGTAACAAAAACAAAAGAAATTTATTTTTTGTTGTTTTAGTGGACTGTATTGAATTAAATTCAAATGTAAGATTTTTTCCGACCCTTAGTCCAATGCGTTTCGCCTAGGCACGACAGTCGGGCTCATCATTTAGATGCTGTCGTACGTTTCTAAGATGCATTATTTAGTCGATGGCTACCGAATCAAAAAAGACGATACCGTTTTATAGCAAAGCTGGAAGCATGTTCACAATGCTTATGATGTTCTGCTCAAAGCTCCATTTTTCTGTTTTAATTCATTTCGTTTCACTTCTGTCCAATTTAAAACAAATTCATCTACCGCTCTCATTGCATCCTGTGCTATGCTTTAAAATTTGTATATCACCAAATTATTATACTAATTTTTCCGAGACACCATACTTAATATTAAAAAAAAAACATAAAATTTTCACTTACAAATGTATAAAAACGATAAAATATTTTGTTTCCAAAAAAGTAGGCAAATTAGTTCAAATACATGAAGTGACCGAATTTCTAGGAACCTACATACATATATACATACATACATATCTTCAAATAAATTTATATAAATGTTTTCAAAACATGTCAGCAAACATTGTATAGCCAACGCTTTTTTATTTCTTCTTTTACCAGAAATTATTTAAATAAATCCCACACACCTAATTTGTTTTCAAAAGCCAACAACAATAATTAGTAGCAGGACCACTTTGAAAGAAAATTCTAATTATTTTGTTAAAAATAGAATTCCAAATTTTTGTCAACTTAAAATCCAACAACTGAGTGTAATTTTACTATGCAGAGATTGCGCAATAAAAACAATTCTTATGTACCCATCTATTTATATCAATCAATGCAACAATGAATCTACTTGTGGATTAAAAATGTGAACCTCAATATCATGGTGTTTATGTTTTTTGTTTTTAGTGTTTAAAGAAAAAAACATGAGTTTGTTGTTTTGTGACGTTGATATCTTTTGAATTTCAGTTGTGTGAAAATTTCAGCTCCTTTGTACTAAGAGCGCATGTTTTTTTTTTTTTTTTTAATTATGTGTTAACGACCACTTGCCACGGAATGATGTTCGATTGAGATATAGAAGAAAAGGTGACTCAAAAACACGGTCTGCAGAAACAAAATAAACTTTTATGGTTGACAGTTATGTTTTGAGTAAAGGTTAGTATACGTGCAGGTACTATAAGATAGCCAGGTGCTATTGATTTTTTTTTAACTCCTTATTCAAGTGCACTTAGCTTCATCGTGTTATATGGATGGGAGCTGGGAGCTCGAACAGCAGGCCATATAATGTATAGAAAATATATCGACCAAAGCCAAATTATCGCAAGCGACAAAATCCAAATTTTACAAAAAACTTTTTATTCAATTTTTTCCTGTGACCATGTTCTGTAACTATCAAATCAATAAAATTCATCGAGAAACGTTATAAAATGGAACGAAAATCATTTTATCGCACCAATAAGGTTCTGTAACTCTAACTTGCGATAATTTTATCGAACGGAACAGATCGGAATGGAATGTGGGAAATATGCGATGAAATGCTGTTCTGTAAAATCGACCGTCGATAATTTATTCCTGTTAAACGTCAAATCTTATCACTTACCCTCAAGCAGGACAGTAGCAAAATGAAAAATAACGGAAAAGTTAAATAAAATAATTAAAAGTAGAATTTATTGCGTTATTATTTTGTTCAAATTTTATAATTTCAGAGATCCTCCCGCGTTACTACTAGATAGGATTTTATGGCCGAAAGCAGACTTTTGCCAGAGGACAATTTTTGGCCATAATCTCTCGGCAAAATAAGGGAGAATCTTGAGAGCTGTTAACTTTACGGCTGAATGCTCAAGGGCAGAATATAAAAACCGTTGATCAGTAGAAAAAAAAAACGATTTTGTATTGATCTTGTTTTTACGACAAACTTTTTAGGTATACATAAATATTTGTTTGCTGTTGGACAGACATGAAATCGTCAGTTAAGAAACAACCAACATAAGGCGTTCCTTAACAAAACTGGTGGTGGGAGCATAATAGATGGTCCTCGAAAACTTAACGATTCCGAGAAAAAAGTTCTATCCATCATGGCGATGGATCAACCCCAGAATTGGGAACCGAGATAATAAAAAATGACTACGATGTTAGTACAACTTATTAATTTTTAAATTGAATTCCAATCTAATTTTGTACGTTTAGAATTTAGAAATCGAAATAAAAAACGACGATTCTGAAAATACCCTCCTTGGTTACTCCCGAAAGACGCTATCAACACCAGCTTATCTAAGCACAATAAAGACGAAACTCCCAAGAAAATATTGCAACTTTATAAAGAGCTAATAAACAGCTTCCCCACCAACATCTGAAATGTTTTATACACCGACGGCTCTAAAAATGATATGGGAACAGGCATGGCAATTGTCAACAAAAACGGCGAACTTAAATTTGCAGAAAGGCTCCCAATCTACTTTTGCATATTTTCAGTAGCAGCCATAGCGATTCTTAAGGCATTATAAATCGCAATTAAACAGGAACATAAGACCGTTATCTGTACTGACAGTCTCTCTGTATTGTGTGCTATTAACAACGTAAAACACCACATTCCTGTCATAAACCAAATACGAGATAACATAATATCCCTGGGATCTAAAATAAAATGTATATGGGTCCCAGCACACATTGGTATAGCAGTAGCAGGTAATGAATTAGCGGACCTTAATGCTTAATCAATTGCAACTGACTCCACGCCGAAACAAAACTTTATCGACCCAGCAAAAAGGACTTAGCCAAATTAATTAAAACCCACTGGCAACAAAAAAAGCTGTAGAATGGAACGAGTACATGCATCATAATACCTGCAATGCCTATATTTTATCCGATAAAAACATCAACCTTAATGAATAGAATATAGATGCTTTCTTCCACTCAGACTCGGACACACACGACTGACTCACAGTTACTTATTCAACAAAGAACCCCCTCCGACCTGTCATCTCTGCCTAACAAACGCAACTTTTTCATCTAAGCACATAACTTCCGAATGCAGCAAAATTAACAATCTTTGTTTAAGACTATATAATAATACTAATCTTTTAAATATTCTTTCAGTTCATTCTGAACATAATATAAAAAATGTATACAAAATTTTACAAAATCTGGAACTAGATAATAAAATTTAAGTAAAGTAATGTATTTGACCATTGGGGCGGTCGCGGGTGCTCAAGTCAGGAGCTTAGATTATCTTGTTTTGAGCACTCACGACCGCCCCACGACTTATTTATTATACTACAATATTAATTAATATGTACACAATGTTTAAATCTCAGCAGAAAGCCTCTTTAGCTAACGCTGTAGTTCTTAAGCTATTACTCTGTACATTTATGTAAGATTAATAAATAATAATAATGGCGCAAAGTTTTAGACGATTTAGTAAAATGTTAAAGCATTTTTAGTATGATATTAGGTTAAAAAGGCGATTTCTCTAATTTCAAACCTATTTAACATCATACTATCTCTTAACATTTTACTAAAGTTAAAATCACCAGATAGCTGTTTTATCTTTTTAACATTATGCGATATCCATATGACATCTGTCATAAATGCTGAAATTATTAGTTGAACTTCATGCAAATGAAAAATGTTTTCGGAGAACGAAGATTTTGAAATATTCGAGGATTCAGTTTTTTGTAGAAAAGTGAAAAGTTTTAAAACTAGAGCAAATCCTCTTGAAGAGCTGACGATGAATTTTACTCCAGGTAAAGGTTTGATAAAACCACTGTTCGGTTTTTGGTTGAAAACCTTGATATCCAAGAACCAGTTACAAATCGTGGGCTCCCTATCCCTCCAGACTTGCAATTGCTGGTTACCCTACACTTTTTTGGAAGAAATGTCCATCAAGCCGATGTAGGTAAGCAAACTTCTAATTCAACACCAGGGTCATATAACTTTTTGAATACTTAAGGAGCATTACATGGAATGGTGCAGTCTACAGTGGGAAAAATAATTAAAAATATTTCTAAAGGAATTGCTTCTCTCCTGCCACATTTTATAAAATTCCCATCTTCGCCTACGGAATTAAATGAAATAAAATCGGGATTTTATAGCATCGCCAGGTTTCCAAAAGTAATAGGTGCGATCGATTGCACGCATGTGCAAATCAAGCGACCAGCTAGGGTTGTGGGACCTATTATGGCTGGCCACTACATTAATAGAAAAGGTACATAAATGAAACACAACAACATAATGTACCTACATGAAAAACATGTAAGAAACATTATTCATTTTTTAAAGGTTTCTATTCACTGAATGTGCAAATTGTTACGGATCATAAGTACAGGATAATGGACACCGTTGCAAGATCTCGCAGTACTTTTCATGATTCCAACATCTGGAACAATTGTCGCCTGAAGACAAAGCTCGAAGAAAGTATTAGCACACATCAGGGTGTCTTACTGGGTGATGCTGGGTATCCATGCTCTAACATTTTGTTAACACCATTGAGAAACCCAAGCAATAGAAAGGAAGAAAAGTTTAAAAATAGCCACACTTCTACAAGAAGTAAAATAGGATTCCTAAATGGGCAACTAAAATCAAAATTTAGGACATTGCTAGATCGACTACGAGTGGATCTAGAAACGGCCAAAAATGTTGTTGTTGCTGTAGCTGTGCTTCATAATGTGGCCAAAGAACGGAATTTTCCTTACCTCTTCGAAGAGATACCAAGTCAAATACAAAATTCGAATTCCAACGAAGACACTGCTGAAATTACGCAAACAGGCACAGCATTCAGAAGCGCATTTATTAGTCAACATTTTTCAAATTAAACATAAAAGTTATCACTTTTATTACTATTTATTTATTTATTACAAAACGAAGGTCAAAAACTAAACATAAAAACATAAAAATATAAAAAGTTCATTATTAATAAAAAAAAACAAAGATTAAACTAAAACTCTTCCATTCTCTTTTTATGGTATTCTTCCATTTGGAGTAGTTCCAGTAGATGCTTTTCACGAGCACGAGCATTATCATCTTTAGCATTTAGTAAAAGCTGGTCATCTAGCATCAAAACCTGTTTTGCATGCTTGATTTGTAGCAAGTGGAGTTCAGCTGCATGCGATGTACCTTCATCAATTTGATACGCTCGAGACGTCATCACATCTGTCTTTGTTTTTGCCTTTTTTGGCAACTGCCTCAAACCCGAAAGCAGATTTGCTCCCGCGATTTTAGCGGATGGTCTTGAAGGAGGAGGACTTGCGAGGTCACTTTGATGACATGAGATCAGGTTCAGCAAACCACAGGTGCTTGCAAGTGCGGCATTTTGATCACAAGCGGACGGTACTGTTAAAATGTCCGTATTGCTGTCGATATGTATGGTATCCTCTTCCAGTTAATCGGATATAATAGCCTGAACTAAAGAATCTAATGGATCACAAACAGGAAGAGGTACCATATTTCCAGTTGCTTTGACAGCCTTTTTTGTTGCTGCATTGGATCGTTTTGCAGCAACCTTCATCCTTGTCCATTGCTATTTAATTTTGTCGGTGCTTCTGTTGAAACCAGCAGAAACCATATCCTTCCTTATTGCCTACCAAGCGGCTTTTTTCTTTGTTATCATTTTTATATCATTGGTCTTGCTTTCGATAACGTCCACCCAATTATTTAGCAACTGCCGCAAAATCTCCTTTTCGGAACGGTCCCAATTATTTTCTCTTTCACGTTTTGCCTTAAATAATAAGTTATATAACTCTGATTTTGAATTTTTGTTTTTAGTTACCCTTTCGTGTTGCATTTTTTCAATTTTATTATATTTTTAAAAAACACTGTACCTAATCGTAAACCATTACTGGAGCTACATATAAAATACACAAACAAACATACTATGAGAATAGTCTATCCTGTAACAAAGTATTTGTGTATCCAATATTGCAAATTACAATTCGGCTGGGGTTACACTGCAGCTTTTGTGTATCCCATGCTAATTGCATTTTGGCTAGGGTCACACTGCAGTCTTTTTAATCCATTGTAAATATCTAATGATTAGAATTAGGGTTGAACTTTAAATAAACTACAACCATAAGGGTAAATACGTGCGTACGTTTATGCATATTTAAGGCTCTCCCTTCCCAACGCGATTATTCGGCGCGACGACGAAAACAATAATAACAACGTGTTGTTTTCTTTGACAAGCACGTGTTGTTATTATTGTTTTCGTATGTCGCGCTGAATATTCGCGTTGGTTTGAAAAAGCCTTAAAATAGTTCTTTTAAGTGGTTTTGAAAACAATTTATATTTCGAACAAAAATTTCGAAAACTTCATAAAGAAAACTTTTAGCATGATACAACCGACGACCAGAAAAACGACACTTATTTTTTTATTACAGAGATTTTTATTCCAAAAGTTCATTAAAAGAGCAGTTAAAAAAGTTTAAGTTGGTATTAGGATTTTTAGTGTTTCTCTAGATATTGAGAATACATAGCTTTTTGTATTTCCTATAATACATACATACATAATATTTGATAATCGAAAAATCCGATATTAAAATTAGTTCATATTATCTTCGATTTCTCAGCTTCTCCTATTAGAAGAAATTTTATTTCCGTCCAGTTGAAAATTCTCGAAGGAATCCTTCCCAAGATTACATTGCAAAACTAAAATTCGCTCCGAGATAGAAAATTTTATCGATAGATAGATACAAAATTTTTGTTTACAAAAAAGTTTACACACAAGTTTTCATTTCTTAAAAAATAAATCTACTATGAAAATTTTATCGTTGAAATACTCAATCTGCAACCAATTTGAAACGTTTTTCTTTTTCGGGCATTTCTATGAGGAAAACGTCGAGGAAAACCGTTGTATCATTATGCCTTCAGATTTGATTCATTGGTCAAAGCGACGAAGATTTGGGATAGTCACGGTATCCAAACTTGATAAGACGACAGCAATCACTGTCCATTATCGCTATTGGTGGCAACGACGAAGATCTGGCATGAAATTGAAAAGTAGAAGGTTAAACTATTTATAAAATTTTCTATTGCAATTGCAACGAACTCACCTAAAAACTATGGAAGACAAAAAAACAAATGGTTCGCATTGAAAACCCTGCGAAAAACTCCTTCAATTTGAGCCCAAGGTGCTATAAAATCAACTAAACAACATACAGACAATCCACTCCATTCAAAGGTAGCTCCAAGTCTTGGACCACGGTGCTTTCCAAATTTCATTTTGCCACGAAAGGTACACATATGTTTTGATGAAAGGTAAAGTAAGTTTTTGTTTGGCAAAAACCAAATGAATATATTTTGTGTGTAGTTTGGCTGTAGGTTCAAACAAATACTTCCACCTCGACAAAGGTTCGTGATACTGACTAAGTGTTCCCGCAACATTGACCTTGGCGTTCAAACGTATAGGTACATACATTAATACAACATGCACTCAGAGCTTCGAAGGAAACTTCTAAAAGTTCAAGTGTAGGATTCTTGTTGTCGCAAATGGAATTCATGAACAAAGGCTTGTAGAGGAACGATGATGGGATTCTATTAGATGATTGAATAATAAGTAACTTAAGATGAACCCAGAACGCTGTTGCAAATGCAAACCTTGGGGGTTGGTGCAGTTTCCGTTGTTAATGCAATGTTCCAGATTCCAGTTGAGGGTAAGAATTTCATTCGTCAAATGCATTGTAGCATCAAAATTATTCTTTTAAGCAAAAGACAAATCAAACAAAAGTACATACAGTGACTGCCATTAATATTCGGTTTTCTATTTAATATTTTCTTAACATTCATTGGTTGCTTAAAAACTAAGAAATTTACCACTATTTAGAAATTATTTTTCTGTCAGTTCTTATAACCACCAATTCCACATGTTATTCCTAAGAAAGATTTAAACAAAAACCATTTTGTTACCCAAGAAAAGTTAAGAACTTAACGAATCAGGTCGTCAAAGTTTAGAAATAATCCCTCCATTAATATTCGGTTTTTTGTTGAAGTTTTTATTAAAATGGTTAAGCATGTCTCTTCTTCTCTAGAACTTTAGATTAGTGCCTTGGCATGTTTGTCAAATTATTTTTTAAGTGCTTTGGACTTATTTTCAGCCATTCTAACTACAAACTTACTTTAATTGCATTTATGGAAGAATCGGGCGTTCTCCAATTAACATCGGCCCAGTGTCCCACAAAATTTCTGTGGAGTTGAGGTCAGGAGGTTGTGCAGAAATTGTAATTGCTTTTGGGCACTTGTATAAAAACCATCCGAGCAAAATATGGGCTTAATGTTTCCGATCATTATCGTGATAAAATTTAAAAAAACCGCGAAATAGCCATTTTTTTTGGTGGTCCATTTTAGATTAGATTAGCAATTAAGTAGCTTTCAATATATATCCACTCTCGGACCGTTTATCTATGTTTTTGAAAGAGTTGACTTGCTTAGTTGACGTCAACTTAGCAGGACACCCATTAATACACAAACCAACAGAGCAATTAATTTTTTTTTCGCGTCACTAACTAGCAACTAATTACTATACACTTTTTAATATGCAACGGAAAAAGTGACCTGCTAAGTTGATGCACATATCGTGCTAAACCCTTAATAAAGGGTTGTTTAAAATTTTGCGCCAATAATAATAATTTTGAAGAAAAAACAACCAATATTCTTGTGTACAAGCTCAGAATTAACATTTTGTATTTTCAATATTTTTCCTTTTAATTAATAATTTTTTTCGCGACACAAAAAACCACGATATTTTTTTTTGGCGCATGCAATTTTTCTTCATACAATTTTAAACGTCAAAAGTGCTGCACGTGAAAAGTTGAAAGTTAGCGAACTATTGCGTCTGCGGTTGTAGCTCCGTATGCGGATCCGTTGCGTTGTATTCACAACATTGAATTTGTGTGGCCAGTAATGCGATAAAGCACACTATAATTGTTAAAAGAGCTGAATACCTATGACATGAACATGGGGATCCAAAACCATGGAAGAGGTCTTATAGGTATTCAGCTCATATATTAAATATAATGTTTTAAGTGCTATACCTTTTATCTGGTCCTTCGAAAAAAGGCTTTTTCAATGCATATTTACGTATGGAATATAAGGACATATCTTACATTATTTAATTTTTGCTATCATTCACACCCAAAAATTGCTGTAGGCTCTTAGTCTAAAAGTATTTATACCCCAATAACATCCCTGACAAGTATTTATCAAATACTCAAACCAGATTTTTTATTTCCATCATCCACACCATAAAACCTCGAACTCAACAGTCGAATTGTTAAAACAACAAAATTGTTTTAGTTCGAGACAAATAACTTTTTTAATTGCCAGGCAAACAGAAAAATTAGTAGGTATGTATCTCGGCAAGAGACTCGCTCTTTCGTTCTGTTTGCGCGCAATCAATAATTTGTTCCCCTCAATTCATAAAAGCAGCGCTAACAAAATGTATTTGTAGTATTTGCACAAATCTTCGCAGTCCGAACCGAACTGATGTAGACAGAAGCTGAGAACTGTGAAACTGCCATACCGTTGTGTCTATCATGTACTATTTATAGTGTAGTTGTAGTAGGTTGAACTTTCAAGTGGGACTTTAAAGAGTTGCTAAAGTGTTGTTTGACTCTGAGCACTTACCTAGTGCAACGTTGCCGAGTTTATAACTACCAGCTGCTCAGAATTTTTAGTAGGCTAATACCCAGTTTGAAGTGCGATAGCATTCATTGCTTTTGAGTGGGCTTTGGTTTTAGTATGGTTTGGCGCTATGGTGCTGAGTATCTGAGTAAGAGTGACATAAAAAAGAAGATAAATATATAAAAATATCATTACCTGAAAAACCAGGGACGGTTTATTCTGATTTACAACATATTGGGTGTTCTTGATGTACTGTGTTAGGTAAATAACAGTAAATAATATCGTATACCCTGGACCAATTTTTAAATTGGAGTATTTGCCTGAATTTTTCAAATTTTAAATTTATTTTTGGTTTAGATACCATTAGTTGGTAGATATGATTAAATTCTTTTTTGTAAACGCTTACGAAATTTTCTAAAGGTATGCAGTTCCAATTGTACATATACAAAAATACACTTTTCAGAAAAAAAAAACCATACAAATTGAATTAAAATACATTGGGTTAAGGGCCAATCATACCTTTTTTCAATGCACCCCTGATGTCGACAGGTTTCAATTGCGCATGATTTTTTTTTCTTTTATCTCTTTTGTTCCTCAATGATTTTATAACAAGTATGTGTAATCATTTCTTCCCTAAAAATGTATACACAAAATTCAAAGAATGACGAAGTTTCACTTAATAACACCAAAACTTCATGAAATATAAAAGTTCTATCTGCTTACGTACATATAAAAAGGGCAAAGTAATAAAAGTTGAATTTTGTTTTCAAAAAGTGAAATGAAAATATTATTCAATGTCGCATTTATTATATTCATTCCCCAGCCTTCTGTCAGAATCTACTTTTATCAACTTAGCTTTTACGTTCGTTCTATCACACGATGACGATGACAACACTATATCTTCATGTGAAATTGTGGAGTGTGAACTTCAACGTAGACTAATTTGGCAAACTTTCGCAGTAAAGACAGAATACACTGAATACTTTGTGTCCCACATGCCAGTCCATGTCAATATGAGGGAAAGAAAAAGAATGCTTCCGAAAAAGTGTAGCCCAAGAAAAGTGAAACAAATTTCTGACAGTGCTATTAGGATCTCAGAAAATTCAGTATGCAATTCGTATGAGAAATAGGTAGCGCCGGCGATTTTTTGTATGATACTTTCTTGGTCATGGTCATGGACTTTCAGCATTTAGTCAACGACTACGACTACGCGACGTTATGGCCGTTAACACCGGGTTTACGTATTTACATTATGAAAAAATATCATGACAGACAGCAGCACTAAAGCAGCGAGAAGAGCCAAGTCGACCAAAATAACAGCATTTCATACCGGCAAGTACCGCATAGACCTTACGTTCAGCGTTGCTGCACAGCGTTACCGATATTTGTGATGGGAGCTAAGAAAATTAAGTAGTGAAACCTTGCTGTGGCCGCAATAACATCCAAGTCGCAACTTGCCGACTCGTAAGTGCTTTACTCATTGGTTGGAGGGGTTTGATTCTGGATTCTGTTTGTGAAAAGGAAAAGAAATACATACTTAGATGTATGCCGTGTATGTACGATTAGGAACGTACATTACAGTGCACAGAAAAAAAGAGCATTTTTTTTCTGTGATGTTGGAAATTGTGACGAGTTGTGTTTGTTTTTGTACATTATTCGATTAAGGTTTTGTCAACTCTCAAATCCCGCGAAAGTTTTTTTTGTATAACAGTAATCGCAGATTCAAAAACATTCATTCTGTTTAAATTATTTGATACAACTAATACGATTATTTCTATATAAATACATACATACATAGCCAACAGAAAATTGAACGACAATTTGATTTGATTTAATAAAATTCTAAATATTGAAATATTGTAGTAGAGTCTGGTATTTTTCCAATCGATAGTCTTTCTTTTATTCAGAAAAATACAATGTTAGTTAAAAAAATTCATTTATTGAGTTGAGTCGTTTTTCTTCCGAATAGACGATATGTAGGTACTACTAAAATAAATCAACCAAGAAAACTTAAAACTATTTAATTGCATCTCCTAAGGTGGGGTCTTCCTCTGCTGCGCATACCATCTGTGGTAGATTCGAAGACTCGTCGGGCGGGTGCATACGCTCCACGTTTACTACTCAAATGCTTTCCTAGCCCAAAGAAACAGCGACTGGCAAGAGTGATTCTTCTTTTGGTCTCGGCACAGATATCATTTTAGGAGGTGTCCAGGTAGACAAAGTCCTTGACGACTCCAAAGTTGTAGCTATCTTTGGTGACGTTTTGCCCTAATCGACGATGTTGAGCTTCCTTTCTCGATGACTGCATGTACCCCGTCTTGTTCTCATTAACACCCACTTTCGCCTCCTCCGATTCAATACTTGGAAACGCGCCGGTTACAGCTCGGTTCGTTCTTCCAGTAATATCAATATTTGTATTTATTAAAATAATAGCTTAATCTGAAGATTCAAGGGTTTTGACAGCAAAATGTGAATATATATGAAAATTTGCAAGAAATTTCACGTTACCAAACAGAGGAGTACTAACAAAGTAATTTTTTTTTTAGTCAATATTGCATTTCTTGCCCGTCCGATAACAGCGGGTAGAGCTGTTGTACTGCTATGACCTTTTATTTTTTTATTTTTAGTTATTAATATTTTTATTACTTAAATAATTACAATAATTTAAAATATTTTAAAATACATAATAGCAATTTCACTGAAATAATAGTGACATATGTAGGTATTTCATATAATGCAACTTCAAGACTTAGTTATAAATAAAATCAATGGATGACCCTTTTAAAATTAACTCTAGATACATTTATTTCAAAAATGATAAGTTAAAATTAAAAACAACTATAGTTAAGGCAAAGGATCAAAATAGCAAAGAAGAACGTTGAGCAGAGATTCTATACAATTAAAACCAAGATCAAAAAGCCAGGTTTATACTAATTTAAGAAAAGAAAGAGAATTTGTTTGTGCTCTGATAAAAAATGGAAGTTTATTTTAAAAAATGACAAGAAGCAATGTTATAAAAGTTACGCAACGCGGTTGTACGAAACCTGGGTACAGAAACTAAGACCTGCACGAAAGTCTGATTGTTTTACTGCTAGAATATTATTTTGATGGAGAGAGGCTGTTAGTTGGTTTTACATTAATTTGTCTAAGACTTTGGATAGGAAAGGATTGAAATGGGACAATATTCTGTGTTTGCACTTTTTTAGGAATTGCGATAATTTTGGACTGCTTCTAAACTGTGATAGGAAAACGCTTTTAGTTAAGATAGTATTAAAGTTGTGTGTGTGAATAATGGCAAGGTGATTGGCAGTATTACGTTGAGGAATATTGGATGAAGGTTGTCAAATCCTGTAGCGTTAGATTTCAAAGATATAAAACTTTCTAAAACATCATCAGAGCTCACTCCCGAAAAACCAAATGCAGGTCCTTAGTGCACCGTCGCAAATTCTTCATCGAACAGGTTTCGGAATAAGTTGGACGTTTGTGGAATCGATGAAATAAGATAAGGTACTATTGATTTTTTACAGTTATTATCTTTACTTTCGAAGTCCACTCGTTGTTGATAATTACCTTCAGATTTTTCAACACTTTTCGCCAGCTTAATGAGAGGTTTAAACGACGCTGATACCAGATCATCAGTTATTCTAAAACGCTACCATTTTCTGAAAGCCTTCCTTTGAAATAACTTTAATCTTATTTCGTTATTAAACCAGGGGCATTCAGCCTATTTAACGATAACAGTTTCCAACGGAGCATGGGAATTAAATAAACTTCATAAATTGCTCTGGATAAATTCAACTTGCTCTTCAGATAGCTGTGACGAGTAAAATCTTTCCCAATCAACTCTTCTTAAGTCAAACTCTGGAGTTTGATTGTCTATGCACTTGAAATCTCCAAATTGAAATTTTCTTATAGGCCTGCTGAGAAAGAAGTCATGATTTGAGAAGCCAGGTGCTTATAGTGAGTCAAAAAGAAGTATTTTGCTTAAATCAATAACGAAAAAATATTGAGAAGAGTACTAGAATTTTGTAAGAAAGGCGTAGGATAGTAAGTATTTACCGCATGCATATTGAACATATTCAAGTTACTAGTATCGCCCTGTGTCGAAATTCGACACTTTCAATTTCGCAAAAAATTTGTTTGAAAATATTGAAGGAAGACATTTTTTTTTTTAATATGCAGTGTTCGACAGTACAAAAACAAAACTAACACATAGCGTGTAAATGCGTACCTCAAGAATATTCTGCACAACTCCACAATTGTGGCTTTCCAACCTTATAAAATTTATCGAAATTTGTCAAATACTTTTTGAGAAAATGGTAACAGAAAATTTATTTAAGGTCATTTATATATAGATCACTGTTAAAATCTCCACAAAGAATAACACCTCAGTAAAACAAAAATATCATTTGCATAAGGAAGTAGTTGAATGGATTTTTTAAAAATCGTTCCTCTGTTGTTGATTTGCGAGTTGCGTACAATTTGCTTCAAGAACGACATTTAAGAGGCTGCTTGATAACTCGTCACCTTGCCTCAAGGCTGTTTCACAATGCGACGAGGAAACGAGACGTGAACGTGACGAGAGCTCGTCGTAGCTGTCAAACCAATTTCAGGCAATGAGAATATACCAGAGTATTCACAATAAAGCGTTTCTCGTCGTCCCGTCACGCCATGATTTCGAAAAATTGAAAAAAAGACGCGACGAGACGACGATTTTCATTTTGACAATTGAGAAGAGGACACCAAGCGTATCTGTATTTGTATTTATATTTATTAATTGTGTAGATAAATAAATTAAATACCAAAAATGGCGAGCAAATATGTGTTTTTATTTTGCGACTAATTAATTTTGTTTTCATTAACATTCCCACCGTCTTCTTCTGCTCACTTTTGTTTGTTTTTGCCTTTTGCTTTTTTGTAAATAAACACTCCCAAAAGTACCTACTAAAAGCATTTTTTTTAACATTTTCATTTTCTTTTTTTTCAAATTTTGTATTTTATTTCCCAAATTCACTGACAAACACGAATAATTCTACGCTGTCTCTGTGAATAACTCGCTGCATTGTGAATTGAGGAACGATGTTATAACGAGAAAAAGATGAAAGCGTTTCTCGTCACGCTGACGTCTCGTTTTCTCGCCGCATTGTGAAACAGCCTTCAAACCTATCTTGATATCAAAGGTTTCAGTGTTCTTGATGACTTTGATGAACACAGCGAGATTTCTCCATCGTTATCCTGCACAAGCGAACGAATTTGGCAGGGATGCCGAGATGCGATATGGCTCTGTAAATATCATATACGGCTTTGAAATCGATAAAGATGTGGTGATAGGGGGCGATAAGATTGTTGGAAAATGGTTTCAAGCAGTCACACAGTACAGATACAAGGATTTTCTATGCGACATTGAGCAGCAGCAACTTTACACCTCTCTTAATTATGAAAAATTAAAGTGTTTAATTCAAAAAAACAGCTTCTTAGCACTATAAAAGCTGAGGCATACACCCCAATTCTAAATATTCTCCGAGACCAACATTCTTTTTGGAGTAGATTACTATTTCGAACTCAGTGGTAGATTATTTTTACCTTCGAAAGTGGGAATGAGAACTCTGAATGTTCGGCACAGCTTTCTTGCATTACTTGACAGTTAAATCAAACTGTAGAGATAAAATTATTTATCCCCAGGGAAACATTTCATTTAGGATTGGGCTGAATAAATATAATATTGAGAAACAAAAAAAAACATCAACTCTACAAATTTTTTTTGCAATAATTGGTTTTGAATAACATGATTATATTAATTACATTTCCTGGCTGAACAGAATGGTGACGGAGACGGAACTGAAGCCGGAGCTGGAACAGCTGTCAAAATATTGAATACACGCAAATTCAATGTTGCGAACACAACGCAACGTAGCCGCATACGGAGCTGCAGCCGCAGACGGAAGAGTTCACCAACTTTTAACGTACGACACTTTTGACGTTTCAATTTGTATGAAAAAAACAAACAACTTTTTGGGTAAGAAAAAAATATTGTGGTTATTTGTACCGCGAAAAAAATTATTTATGAAAAGGAAAAGTATTGGAAACAAAAAATGTGAACTCTGAGCTTGTACACAAGAATATTCTTTTGTTTTTCTTCAAAATACTTTCAAAGCTGTACAGCTGCATTGTGGGCATGTAAAAAAAATAACTTACGACACTTTTTGACAGCTCTTCCAGTCCCGTCTGCGTCTCCAGTTCCAGCTTTCTATTCTGTTCAGCCAGTTCTGTTAAAACTTTGACAATATGAAGTAAGTACCAGTTTGTTTAAAGTTTAGTCATATTTTATCAATGATATACTGGAACTAGTAAGTCATCAAATGATGTACATATCTATACCACAAAGTGCTTGATACCATTTCATTTTCAATTTATAATTCATGGTCAAACATTTGTCTTTTCTTTTTTAATAATAATGTTTGTATTTATAAATTACATTATATCTTATAATTCAATTCTGTATAATATGTAAAATTATTTTGCTAATTATTAGAATATTGAACTTATGACATAAATTTTAAACTTGAAATGAAACAATAAATCTAATCTAAGGCCGTGTGCGAATTCGTTTAAAATTGCGATTAAATTTTATCCGACATTAAAATTTGACAATTCTACGTACAGATTCAACTCACTAGTGTCAAAAATTAATCTTTGGATAAAATTTAATGCGATTTTAACCGAATTCACACACGGCCTAACTAAATAATTTGAATCATTTTTTAAGTTGTAAATCATGGAAACCGCTAATCCACCGAATTTGGTATCTATTAAGATATTTTAGCCACTTTGAAGTTTATGGACTTTGCCTATCGTTTCAATATATCATACAGCTCCTCGTTCTTCAAAATAAGCTGAAATGACAAAATTGACTACTAAATTAGTACCAATTACGTGAATTGCTCAGCTTGGCATCATTTTTTCGTCAGTGTTTGAAAACAGTGTTTTGTGTTGGTCGAATGCCACAATTCGTGTATCAGGATTTCAGCGCTAATTGTTGGCTTCCTGCTGTGTTATCTTTGGCTTTGTAATATTTTTTTTTGTCGTTTGTTATTTTAGGCGCGCACCCTATCTATCTTGTTGTTGTTAAATTGGGCAAGCAGAATCAACAACATAACATAATACAAACAAAAGTAAATGCTACCGATGCCGGTGCGCAGTTTGGAAGAAATACGTTTTGTTGTCTTTGTTGTTTTATGTTATTATGTAAAGGGATGGCAAAGTTAGGGTAGAGGAGATGTAGTTTTTGGTTTCAGTTTCAGATAGAATATGATGGGTTGCGTTGAAGGTTGAAATGAGATGGCATTTTATTCAAATTTGACAGTAGGTAATGTTTAGTGGAAGGGGAATGTTGAAGGAAAAAGCAAATGCTGACACTTTCTTAGATACATATCTACCTACAAAACAAAAAAGGTTTAGATACGAAGATTTTTTTTAATAATACAAATTTTATATACATACTACTGAAATAAATTAGCCAAGTAGACGACTTAGCACTATTTATTTGGACTTGTTAAAGTATTGATTCAAAATAGCTTTTAACGGACTAAAGGTTTAGATATACTTTGTGTATACTTCCTAACAAGATTAGATTTTAATTTAAATTTGATTAGATTTTAAATTAAATTTGATTTTTTTTTTAAACAAAAACAAATTTTAAACTATCAATGGTTCTAAAATAACTTATTCTGGAATCAATGTTGGTTTTCTATCTCCAAAGTGTTTTTATTTTATTAAAACGAAATAAATAAAATAATAATTTATTTATTGTAAAATGCTATACCTATATATGTATTATATAACTTTACTTAATACAGCTTTAAATTATAGTAAAACCAGCTTAAGAGAAAGCCGCTTAAGAGAAAAACACTTTTTTCATTTCCGAGTATTTTTCGACCAATTACCTTTAAAACACTTGCCGCTTAACCGAAGCTCGCTTAAGTGAAAAACCCGCATACCTGAAACATATTTTCAGTTCAATTTTATAATTTTCATTGAAAAAAACTTTTTAAGTGAAAAAAAAAAATTGAATCGCACAGAATGAAAAATTTGCTGAATGCTTTCGTTTCTTCTTTATTTTTCACCTTCACCATTTTCACCACGAAAATGACATTTGAATTTTTGATTATTTCACAAACGTTTACGTTTACATTTTATAAAGAAATAACTTTGTCATCTCAAACAAAAACCCAAAACAACATTTCAAATGGCTCAAGAGGTATACGTATTTTGAAATTTTATTAAAAAGAAAATTACATTTTCATGATTCAAAGATAAATAAAAGATAACTACAATTGTTTCTGGTATTAATTCTCCGCTTAATGGAATTTTTAGATCCGCTTAAGTGAAATTTTGTTTACTTATCCGCTAAGTGAAATATTTTTTCACTTAAGCGTGAAAAATCCGCTTAAGTGAAAGAAAGTCTGTGACATTTTGCAGGGATTCGCCAACTTTTAAATTTTCGCGTGCAGCACTGTAAAATTTTCAAATTTTATGAAGAAAAAAAACAATTGTTTGTGTCGGAAAAAAAAATTATTAATTAAAAGTAAAAATATAGAAAAATATACCGATTTGAGTTGTACCGATATCGAAAGTGAGTACACACACCATACAATTAATTCACGATTTCATCAACTGTCAAAAAAAATTCATTTATTTTTCAATTAATTATTTATGGAAATCATTTTTCTCATGTGTCTACTACCTACCAGCCAAAACAAAAAACATCAAATTGACAGTTGGCACAATAGCGAACACACGTACACACGGTACTTTCGTCTTCACTCGATAGTATTTGACCGTTCGATTTCGGTACAGCGGATACCTTCGTGTACACACACGATACAAGCCTGTTTCACAATGCGACGAGGAAACGAGATGTGAACGTGACGAGAACTCGCCGTAGTTGTCAAACCAATTTCAAGCAATGAGAATATACCAGAGTATTCACAATAAAGCGTTTCTCGTCGTCCCGTCACGCCATGATTTCGAAAAATTGAAAAAAAGACGCGACGAGACGACGATTTTCATTTTGACAATTATTGAGAAGAGGACACCGAGCGTATCTGTATCACTGATCTCTATAATACACTGGATAGCGCATCCATACAAGAAAGTTGAAGCCTTTTGAGAATTGTTATAATGTTGAGTTGCCTATTTTTTTGTATAACGGTATAACTGTATAACATAATGAAATGCAAAATTTTTACCAAAATTGCAACTAGAATATTTTAAATTCACTTTTACAATTATTTTAAATTACAAAAAATCAAATTTACAAACAAGTGATGGTTCTTTTGCTTTTTTTTCTTAGAAATTCCACTTTCGTTTTTGCCCCTCTTCGGTTGTAGTAGAATTTTTGAGATCTCAGCAACTTGAACTGGCCTTCTCAGCCTCACTGAACATACCTAAAGTGTTGAGTTGACTCACTGAACATACCTAAAGTGTTGAGTTGCCTACGTACTTGTCATCTTCAATTGGAAGTAGAAAAACTGTTATATTTTGTAGGGAATCCACTATCCAGTGTATTTAGAGATCAGTGATCTGTGTTTGTATTTATATTTATTAAGTGTGTAGATAAATAAATAAAATACCGAAAATGGCGAGCAAATAAGTGTTTTTATTTTGCGACTAATTAATTTTGTCTTCATTAACATTCCCACCGTCTTCTTCTGCTCACTTTTGGTCTTTTTTTGCCTTTTGCTTTTTTTGTAAATAAACACTCCCAAAAGTACTAAAAGCATTTTTTTTTACATTTTCATTTTTCTTTTATTTCAAATTTTGTACTTTATTTCCCAAATTCACTGACATACACGAATAATTCTACGCTGCCTCTGTGAAGAACTCGCTGCATTGTGAATTGAGGAACGATTTTATAACGACAAAAAGATGAAGGCGTTTCTCGTCACGCTGACGTCTCGTTTTCTCGTCACATTGTGAAACAGCCTACAATCATCGCACGCGGTTACGATAATCGATACAATAATTTTATCGTGTATTGAGCGCTTTACGAAATAATGTTGTTTATTTCATTTCATGGAGTATGTAGGTACATTAAGTTGTTTCTTACAATTTTCTATGAAATTTTATATTATTTCTTTAACGAAAAAGTTTAATGACTTTCGTCGTCTGTCGCAATCAATAATTTTTTCTACCTATGTAAGCTTTAAATAATTTATAAATCAAATAATAATTATATTTAGTCACAAATTCTAGTTGTAAAATTGATTTATTAATTCTTGGTGATAATGTAAATATTGTAAATATCTGACGATACAGTTCCAATCTTTTGCTCCATTTATCGGAATTAGTGTGAGAAGGTGAAAAGTTTTTCGTTCCAATTTTTCACACATCCAGCATGGAATACACATTTCATTTAACTTATAATGAAAATATCCCTGGTTTGGATATATACATAATTCTCATCAAATAGAAAATTTTACAGTTGTAATATTTTTGAATCCACGGTTTTTGAAGAACCTTAACTTCAAAATGGGGGAACCTAAACATCACTTGTGTCTTCTTCAGGAACTTTTTCTTCGTTGGTATTTTGAATATCGTTTTAGAGTCTCCTACATCGCGGTTTGTTATCAGAGGTAGGAAGGTACATAAATGTACATAAGTCGTACATATCTCTCAAAAACGCGGACCCTACTTTAGTAAATATTTGTTTCGATAGAGATACTTTCGAAAAAGTAAGGTATACCGTATACATATTATTTTTAGGATATTGTGTTGTTATGTCAATTTTAAATTAGGTAGGAGTGCTCTTGACTCGTTGTCTCTTCATCTCGACCAGCTTTACCATAAAATCCACTCAAAAGTTGTAAGAAATTGATATTGTAGGGGCTACATTACTACATGCACACAACCTTTCCAACGTTGCCTATATATACATAAATAATTACCCTACGTTTATTATAAATCTGAAAAAAATTTTTGTAACGATTTGTGGTATGGGTCATTCAAACTTTATCTCTGCACATCATCAAATTTAACTACTTACATTTTTCTTTCTTATTTGTGGAAAGGTAAATAATTTTTGTCAATTTTGCATACCTTCTGTAGATCGGATTTAAGTGGCAAATAACTTTCGATGTCATCGTTAGGCGTCAGCTATGGGATACCACACCACATAACTATATGGTTATGGTTAGCTTTGTATATGTAGTTACTTGAACGCGTCCATTCACACGTTCATGTTTGATACTTCAAACGTTTTTGACACCAGCAGCTGACTACTTAAACAGAAAAGACGCGAAGTAGGGCCGCGGTGCTTTTAAAAGCCACAATGTCAAAATTTATATACATATAAAAAACTCGTTAAACTGAATACCAATGTTCCCACTTCCCACTCAAGAAATTAAATTTTGCAGCAGGTTTAGAAAAAAGTGTAATAAAATTATAATTTTAATACGGCGTGTTTTTTTGGAAATACAGTATTCCCCGTTTAATTGCATCTCGGTTAACAGATTTTTCCGCTTAATTGAACGAAAAAATTGCGTTTAAAAATTTCCTGTACCTATAAGTAGAACAGCTTTTTATATGGTTAATTGAACCCCGCTACCTTTAAAAAAAATGCAACTAATTAACATGTATGTACATTTTTCGGTTAATTGAAAGGCCCCAAACAACAAATTATTATGGTCGTTTTTATTTTTAGCTGAGCAGAGCATGAGCACTCGGAGCAGAGTGCACCAGTCGGACAATTAAAATATAAAATTTTCATCATAACGGTTTTTTCCTAATTAAACGGGTCGGTCAATTTAGCGGGGTTCCGTTAATTGAACCACCTGAGTAATTGAACGAAAAGTCTGAAAAAATCGTCAGTGTTAAAGGGTGGTCCAACCATAATGCACGATGTTAATAATTGTGAATCACACCTTCACGTCAAGTTTTTTGCCCAACTTAATTTGACATTTCTTTGTTTCAGTGTTTGACAAATTTAACCATGGAGAGGTACACAATTGAGCAGCTTGTTAAGATTGTTGACGCCTTTTACGAAAATAGGCGTTCAAATCAAAATGCATCGGTAGAATTGTGTGCAAATTTCAGCAAACCGGGTCTGTAGAAAATGTGAAAACACCTGTGCATGCTCGCCCAGTGCGGTCTGCGGAGAACATTGCTGTTGTTCGCGATAGTGTGGCAGAAGAGCCGTCAACCTCGACTCGTCGTAGTGCTAAAAAATTGCGAGATGATAACAGACTTCTTGTGACCAGAAATTGAGCATATGGACCTGGACGATATGTGCTTCCAACAGGATGGTGCCACTTGCAACACAAACGTGGCGAGCATTTGGCCGAAATTTTGTTTTACGCATAATAGCTAAATCACAATCACGCGTTCGGTCGTGCCGACTTTGACATATTGAATAGAAACAATATATTCTTATGAGGCAATCTGAAATGTTACCTCAAGCTTTGTACTCGCTTTAGATCGTAAATATCGTAAGCTCGAGCTCAACGCCCGAATAGATCTATTTTCTATTTTGTCGCGCTTTGACAGCTCACAGTAGGTAATTTCCATTTTGTTTGTTTTCCTTTTCTTTCGGGTGGGAAAGTTCTTGTGCATTTAGCAATTTTTATTGAAAAGAAAACATTTAGTGTACAAAAACATAATAAATTTCGTTTGTGTGGCAATTTTTTATTAATTATAATTACGTGTGAATCATTTTTGTTTGATAAAAGTTATTATAAGTTCTAATTTACGTTTGGTTTGTGTTGTGGTTCACCTTTCAGATAAAATTGGAAGTTAATTTGGATGTTTTTATAATTGCAGAATATATTTATACTTTCATTAATTTTATAGAATAAAATGAAATGGTTTTCTGTGAAATGTATTGTTTGTGTATTATTTATTTCATTTGGAAATACCTAAATAAAATTGTTTTGATGTTCTGTTCTGAAAGTATCTTCCTACCTTCTTTTAGATGTGTTCGATTTAGGCAATTTTTGTTTAGTTCCGGAGAGTGTATTTACTCCGGTGTGTATACTTTTAAGTCGAATTTACACTTTGTCTTCTGTTTTTTGTTGATGAGTGATGTGTCTTGTGGCGCTATCATTTGCAGCTTTTTTTTTTTAATTTGTATTTTTTTTTGTCAATGTTCACAAATAAAGTTGACAAATAAATTAAAATCCCGACACAAGAAATTTGTGTGTTTGTTTAATAAACGGCTCCACTAGACATGAATCATTGCAAGATATGTGTTATGTAGTCAAAATTTCTTGTGTCATGAAGATTTTTAATTTTCAGACATAAATATCTTCATTTATATCTTGTCTTCTCAGAGGAAATAAATGTGGACATAAATTCTGAAGTTTCATTTATTGCAGCCATTTTCTAAAATCTTGATATTTTGGCTATTATAGTAAAGGCAAAGTTCGAAACGCGACGTACCTACGTGTTGCAGTAGCGCGAATAAATCCAATGTTTGCTCTCTCGCGACCAAATTCCAAATTAAATTTTATGAAATAAATGCCCACTCAACGCAAAAATAAATACATCTTAAATTATATCTAAAATAAAGAAAGATATACAAATTGCTTGTGGAAATACAAATTGCCGGGGGGTAACCTACGATTTGTCTCGTGTGTTGTTTGTGGAATTGTTTTGGTCATTGACTTTTATGTAGTATTCACCTTTTTTGACAATTCCCCCACCACAACTCTAATTTGAATTTTGATGAAGCGAAGTTCACAGAGTAGAAGATTAGTTGCAATAAAATATACCTACTCGAAAGATAAAGAAAAACAGAAAGTAGAAAGGACGATAACTCTGCAATTTGTTCAACCTCAGCAATTAATCATTAACTTTTTTTCTTTTTATTTGGCCTTGCTGCTGTTTTTAACTCCTTTTGCGAATTCTTCCATTTGCTGGTCTTTTAGAAGTACATACATTGTACATACTTAATTTTTCCCCTTAGATGCTTGTCAAAGTTATAAATGCTTAAAGAAATGTTTTTTTTTTTTTTATAAAATAGCTTTCTTTCAAATTCCATTAGTCCCCTTTCACACAGGGCAACTGAGTTGCCGGCAACAATTAGTTCATAGGCGAGAAGGGCAGGAAGAAAGAGGGGAAAATGAAATTTCCCTGGTCAACAAATTCAGGAGATTTTTTTGACGTTTCTCTTCACACTACGTTTGTGTGCGTTCCACCAAGGTAGTTTAAAGGAAAATAAAGAAAATCTCCGGGTTTTTGTTGCTTGTGTGTGAAAGGTACAAGAGATTGTTAAGGAGATTTAAAGAAAACGTCAAAAAAATCACCAGCAACTAGTATCTACGTGTGAAAGCGGACTTAGAATAAAAAAAAAGGAAAAGCGATGAAAAACTACCTTAGCGCATATTCCTAATGAATACTTTCATTACCAAAGCTATTTATTTCCATTGGTTGTAGAACCTAAATGAAAACAAAATACAGAGACATTTTTGATTCTCTATTATCTGCGAAGAATTTCAGAAATGCCATTTTAAGGAAACAGAACTTTTATTTGTCAGTTCTCAACGCCCGAGGTTTGAAGCCACATTTCGTTTTGCAATTTTAAAGGTCGCGCCTATTGACACGTGTTATCGTAAAGTCGATCAAAAGCCCATCAAAGCCCGACCGACCGAACGCGTGATTGTGATTTGGCCATAATTGTCAGAGATCTGTCTATCATGATAAAAAATATTAAAATAATTCCCTGAAAACTTTTTGTTTTATTTACAATTAACATCGTGCGTTTTCGTTGGACCACCCTTTATAAAGATTTATGATATTAACCTATAAGTATGTGAGTTGCGTGGGTAGTTATGGCTTACAATAAATTACATTCAAACGTTTTAAAAAAAATTGGAAACCTGAAAAATGAAAATATGCGCTAAAGTTATAAAACTGAATCTGAAACGACTGAAAAATCGCCATATTTCTGCCATTTTATGCTCATTCTTAGCATATAAGTGGATTTACATGACACAATTTGTCAGTCGCGTAAATCCAACATGACTGCATACAAATTATTTTGATTCTTTTTGGTCGGAAAGCACAAGTGTATTCATAATATTAGTAAAAGGTTTGATTTCAAAATGTAAAGAAGAAGTCAACTTTCATGAATGCGAAGATGAAATCAGATCTTTTTTCTCGTTCGAACTCATTTAATTTCTAGAAGAGTTATGACTTTCGATCAGGCAATTTAATCTGTGACAAAATTTTTAAGTATAGGTACGTTGGAACATATTCATCTTCAAACATTTATTAGATTCTTAGATTTAAATTTCGTGTAAACCGGGACGTGTAGCAAAGCTACCACACACATACGTAGTGTGAAGAGGAATGTCAAAAAAAATCTCCTGAAATCGGTTCCTCGTGTGTAAGAGGACTTTCTGTTTACGCTCATTATAAAATTTGCCTATCTATGAACACACTATTTATCAAAAGATTTGCACTACACTCTTGCGGAATCGCAAAATTTGAAGTGAATACGGATTTTTTTGGAAGTACCTAGACCGAGAAAACTCAAGCTTGCAGAATTTGGCCGCTGTCTGATCGAAATTATGAGTTGATGGCAACTGTGAATTTGGTAGGGAATTCTTTAAAATTTATAGAAGTTTTCCAGAAATCTAGAAAATAAAAGTTAGTCAGTTTGTTCATTCTTTTAAATTTCATTAATAGCCCCAATCAAAATGATATTATGTGCATGGGTTAAAACTTTTGAATTTTTGATAGTTTTGAAAATTTAACTCCGAATCATCAGTCAGAGAATCAACATCAATTCCAGCACACTGATAGATACGGTTTTTTTTCATACCAAACAAAAATAGATTGATTCGATAGCTAATATATATTTTGACTGCTTCAAGTAAAGTATAGATTAAAAATTGGTTTAATTCAAAGATACTGAACCGTTTTTGTATGTACCAAAAAAAATTGATTCGATATAGCAGTTAATTATACGTTTTCACACAAGAGTTTTTTTTTTAAATGGGATGGGATTGAATGGAGTTTCCATACAAACTATCGATAGCAAATAAGCTTAGGATTGGATTAGCTTTCGTTGCACTAACGTGTGAATGCCTTTTTTTTACATCCAATCCAATACAGGCTTGCAGAATAATAATGTTGAAGAAAGCAGCAAACACTATTTATACTTGAGAACTTGTCTATTAAGTCTTACCTACAGTAGTGATTTCTTTTTTTTATTTACATAAGCGCTAAAAAAGAAACACAGTTTTTTGACAACTTGGAAAAGAAAAGGCATTAAAAACGAATTCTTACAGCGCACTCTAAACATGATATAAAAGTCTGAAAGAAAAATTAAACACAACAGTTCCAAGATGTCCGCTAATATCTTAATAATAACTTAAGAAAAAAAGAAAAATACTTTTTATTCCTTAAATCCAATTTCAACCGTACGCCCATTGAATACAAGATACCTAACATTAGAAAAAAGAATTTCATTTTCGCGCCAAATAAAATTCGAACTCGACATCGAAAGTGGCATCACTTTTTCACAAGTAAAGCGCAGCGCCACATTCCCATGGGCCATTGATTGTCAATAGATTGTCATGTAAGCGGAAATTCTAGAACCAACCAAAACGTGATTAGATATTCACTTACATATTTTTATTTAATTGCACTTTAAACAATATTATTTAATAGTTTTTACATATTTTTCCCACAGATTTTCAGTATTCTCCAACATCAAACCATTATTGTGAATTCAGTGCCAAAAAGTGCAAATATTTACTAAATCAAAGACATTGCCTTCGATTTGGTGTTTTTTTCCAGTCAATGGGTGTCGCCTTTGAATAAATAACGTAGTTATAAATCAAAATAAAATGTGTAGGCTTTATTATTTAGACTACTTCAACCCAGATCCAAAACTTCTATAGGTGAAATTTTTAATGCTTAATCTTCAGCTGCTAGCCAAGGCCAATTTATCAACGAAAAGCTAAAACACGCTTCGGCTGCGTCATCCCCTTTTCCGAATCCCAAGACAAATCAGCTGCGATTTGTTTTTTTTTTTTTTTTGTTCCTGCACATTTCACATTTTGTGTATATAATGCGGCAACATCGTCGCGGTGTTGTACCAGGGCGCGCGTCAATTCACAGGCTAGCAGGCAAAATAGTAAGCAAATTGTGTATGAAAAATTCAACTCAATGAATTTTCGTTTGGCTCTCGTTTTTTGCTGACATGTTCATTGAGTAAGAGAGATGGGCAGTGTTCGCCGTTTAGGTAAGAGCGAGCAGGCGCATTCATAAAATGAATTAATAAAATACAAATAATAAGGTGTTGCCGATATGGAGTATAAAGTAGGTATGGTGTATTTTCCAAATAGGAGTATGTACATGTGGAAAATTAAAGATAGTGTAAATAGGTAAATTCTTTAAGTAAGTGGTAAGAATATACAAAAATTGCACGACGGTGTTGAAGGTCACTTCACTTTGTACTGTTGCTAAGGTAAAAGTGGCTTTAGTGACGTATATTTTTTGTTTGTTTGGGAATCCAATATTTCAAGCCGAACAATTGAATCAACCTCTTAATTTCTAGCGTTTACTTTAAAGAAGTTATACGCGAAAAACCGATGTTTTTGAGATACCAAATAATTTGGTATGCCAGCTGGTTTCAACAATAGACTTTATAAGGCAGAATTTTGTATGCCAAAATAAAGATTATTGTATCTCAAAAATCTTACCTTGCTTTTTTTGTTTTAAGGTGCGAATAGAAAACAATATATTCCCTAACAGCTAAAAAATTATTAAATTATTATTAAATTATTGTAACATTTTTAGTCATAAAAGAAAAAATGTGTCAGTGCGGGGAATGTCCGAAATCCCCTGATTACAAAGCTCTGAAAGCGTTCTTTTTCCACAAAACAGCAGTCTTTTTCCGTAAATTGCGCGCAAAAATATGCATACATTTTTTGAAGTTCAAAAAAATCATTAAATATGTAGGTAATTTTTGTAGTTCAATTTTTAAATTGCGATTTTACATTTTTAATAAATTCGACCTATTTTATTGTATGTATTAACTAATTGTACCTATATAGTGTATAGTATCTACCTATCTATTTTGAATTATAGATATGATTATTTTATCGACGCGTGTAATCTAAAACAAACATTTCATTTTATTTTTTAAAACAGACGGGGACCTATACAGTGGCAATTCCTGTGCCGAGATTTGCGCGTCCATTTGGAAGTACGTCCTGAGAACCAAGACAACTTATAAGAATGTTCACACGAGCGTCTACTTCATTTGATATTTTACGTGCACCACAAGCCTCACAATCTTAATTTTAACTTAATCGAGAAATCGGAAAAATTGCATAGAAATAGTGTGTTTGGTACATTGCTCTCGGTAGTCCGTTAGTTGCAAACTGTGGAAATTTTCAGAGTTAAGCTTTTTTTAAAAATAAATTATATCTTTCTTTGTAATGATCCGATTTTCAAGGTTAAGGTCTTAAAACAAAGATAAAATGTCAGGCAATTGTGTTGTGTTGAAAAAATTTTGAGGAAAGGTATAGTGACCAGACGTCCCGCATTTTGCGGGATTGTCCCGCATTTCACATGGCTGCCCCGCATCATCGATTGTCCAGCAAAATGTCCCGCATTTACAGATTTGTCCCGCAAAGCCACGCAAAAATACATTGCAAAATATGACAATTAAATTGCCAAAACAACTTTTTAGTCACCCTGTAGTAACAAAATAAATAAATTAAATAAATAAATTTGATGGCACAACAGCTCATGAAGAACTAGGGCCTAGTGACTTACAACTCTCAACCATTCCTGTGTGCGTGTCTGCAGGAATGGAGGGGGCCTACAGTTTATTGCCGAATCCGAACGGCTAACGAGCGGCACTTTTCTGTGACAGGAGATATTCTTGGAGGATTTGTCAATTCCTTGCAAGAGACAGTAACCGTTTTTTCCTTTAAATAAATAGGTGGCGAGGCTGGGGATCGAACCTTAGACCTCCGGCATGACAGTCCATCGCACTTTTTTTTTTTTTTTTTTAATTCATTTTTATTTTTCATTAAGCTTATAACTATCTTAAAGCTAGACAAAAATTCATAAAAACTAGCCTACTTATCAATAACTTACAACTAACTTACTGGCCCTATACGGGCGCTCTAAGTTAAACTATGATTACTTAATACTAATGCCTTTCGGCCTAGAAACTAAATTAAAACTAAGATCCTTAACGGTTTTATTTTTTACCGAGAAGAATGTACAAAAAACTCGGTTTCGGTATCGATTTTTTTATTTTATATAAAACTTACAAACTAAATAAAACTAAACTAAAGCTAATTATGACTAGGTACTTAAACTACTTAAAGCTAATTAAAACTACGTACTTAAACTACTTAAAACTAGAACAGCCACAGCAGCATTTTTATTTGTTTTATAATTTTTTTTTTTTTTTTTTTTTTTTTTTTTTTTTTTGGTGCCACCCCGACTGTCCCTACTTAAAAATAATACACCTAAACCTATGTAAGTCGGCCAAGACAGAAACACTTAGTCAACTTTTAAATATCTGTAGAATTTTCAGTTAGCCACCAAAACTGGTTCTCCTGCCTTACCCTATCTCTTCGGTCCCGATCGGACACAGTCCTACTGAACCGAAGGCGCTCAGCGCCGCCTTGTGCGAGGACGTCTCGGTTGTAAAGGAGTCGCCTGTCTACAGTTCTACGGCCGACGTGGTAGATTAGCGGAACTGCCAATCTATCCTGTATCAGCCCTCGACTGTCTAAATAGAGGAATGCATCGGGCGGAATAAAGCCGCTCAAACGCACACTCTCATAATATTCTTCGTTGGGGTAATAGGCCCCAAAAATTAGGCTGTTTGTCGAGGACATCGCTCTTTCAATGTGACCCCGAATCAGCTTCAACAAGAAATTATCTATTCTGTTTATGTTGGCCCCGTTGTATAGAACCAGGTTGGAATAATAATGTTTGTACTCCGACTCTGGTGTTCTGTGTAATCCAAGGCAGCGTCTTAGGCACTGCCTCTCAAACACCCGAATCTTTTCCATTTGAGATGGGGCAACGTTGAACCAAATCGGGCACCCATAGGCAATCATCGGCCGGATGAGGGCCATGTAGCAAATCACCTTCACCCTGGTGTCAAGCCGGCTGCTATAAAACAACCGTTTCGTCAGGGCAAAAGCTCCCCTAGCCCTGGTCAGAGCAGCATTTATATGTCTGTCGAAATACAAATACTGATCCAACCAGATGCCAAGGTACTTTACTACACTTTTACTCGCCAGTGGCTGTCCATTTGGCCCTACGATCACCAGCTTGCGCCAGTTCTTTCTCGTATCCCTTGTGGCTCCATGCAACGGAGTCCTAAACAGAATAGTTTCTGATTTCTGAAAGTTAATTTTTAACTTCCAGTCATCGCAATATTGTTGAATCTTGTCGAAGTCACGCTGCAAAAGAATTCTGATGACCTCGGCTTTTGGGGCCGTTCTGTACGCAATTAGATCGTCGGCATACGCAATTGCATGAGTTAGACTACCTATCAGATCGCTGGTGTAAATACTGAAGAGAATCGGCGAGTTGACCGCTCCCTGCTGAAGACCATTTTTAACTTCGAAGATTTTGGTAGAAGTTACATTGCCACTTTTGACAACAAACTTTCTACCATTGAGCATGTCATAAAGCATATATAATAGCGGTTTACTTATGCCAAGTCTGGTCAGCTTTAGATAAAGACCTTCTAGCCATACGGTGTCGAAAGCCTTCTCCAAATCAACCAGACAGGCGCCCGTACACTGCTTTTTGGATTTGTTCCACTGGATGTCAGAAACGAGTTTAGACGCGGCATGAATGGTGTCATGTCTCGCCTTAAATCCGAACTGATTATCTGGTATGATATTGTTGTCCTCTGCCCACTTGAACAAAGCTCTATTAATAACTTTCTCGAATACCTTGCTGATACTCGGAAGAAGACTTATCGACCGGAGATTCGCCGGATTGGAGTTGTCCTTTCCCTTTTTCGGGAGAGGATGTACCACAGCTGTCTTCCACCGCCCTGGATAATATGCATTATTCAGAGCGTTGTTAAACAGTGTGGTATAAATGTCAACTGCCTCCTGAGGAAGATGCCGTAGTACAACGTTGGATATACCATCGACTCCTGCTGACTTCTTTTTCTTTAGTGAATCGAAGATGATCTGGAGCTCTACCTTCGAAATTAACAGGGAATTTAACCCATTCTGCTCGGCGATGATGGCATTTGCCAAGTGTTCTTCATTGAACCCAGTGAAACCGAGGTTCTCCGATCGCAAGTCCATCGCACTAACCATCACGCCACGGCTACTACACCCTGTACTAACAAGTATTTCACAAATAATGCCCATGTAGAATAGACCTTTTTTTAATGGGGTTTTCCAATGGTCAAAAAAAAAAAATAGTTTTTGATCCAGATTTGTCAAAACACCGTTTTTGATAAGATTCGCCTTTCAATGGGCAAAAAAAATTTGATTTCACTAAAGGAAAACCCCATTAAGAAAGCCAAATTTCATTTTATTTTGGCGTTCCTGATCTGTAAGTCGAAATTATTGGGGTTTTCCTATGGTAAATTTAGATTTCTGTCCGAAATTCGACTTTTTTCGTGGGGAATAGATTACGATTTTAGGTCAATTTTTTGCCATAATACATATTCGTATCTGTGGAGCTGCCAGTGGTCAAACAAATAGCTGTCAATTGCCCTGATGTATAAACTGGTGTTAATTAGTAAAAAGAGATCTGCCGCAAAATCCAGATCTACCAAAAATCATTTTTGTTTACCTATTGGAAGACGAAAAATGTCAAAATCGGTTTTTGACAGATCTGTGCCGAGATCTAGCTAATGGCGAGTGAGTGAGATGACTCACTTTTCATTGAAAATCGATTTAGCTAGTGAGTAGGCGAGTGAAATGAAACGTCAGTTTACTCGCCGGATGTTTCAGCGGTGACTTGGTGCATGTGTTGGTAAGTTTACACTTTTGCATAAGTTTGCGTTCTTTTCCAAAGGAATTTCAAATATCTATTCACGTATGTGAAATGAAATAACAAAACAACAATGTATGTATGTAAAAATGAGTATGCAGCACATATAAGATTTGTTTTTTATACAAACATATATTTATGTAAAAATGATATATGACGAGCATTATTAATTTGTTATTTACATTCTAATTGTAGGTATAAATTTTTTTAATACAAGTGAAAAATATAATTCAGCATCGCAAGGACGACCCCATCAACTTCGTGAGGACAAACTACAAAACTTTGGAAGAATGTTTAGGAGTGGATAGGGCACACTAACTTCACACTAAAGTCACACATTGATTAAATTGTATTTTCCTAAGTTTTTTGATAAAGTTTAATTAAAATAAAAATACAAAATTGAAAAATTAAACCTCAAAAAAACAAAACCAAAGACAACAAATTAAAAGATAGTCTTTGGTTATGACATTTCATGTGTTCGAAACTAGATTCGAAATTACTCATCTCACTTTAATAGCTAAATCACTTTTGTGAATGAAGTGAGATGAGTCGGCGAGTAAGGCGAGTCATCTCACTTCACTCGCTGAAATAGCTAAATCTCGGCACTAGATGAAAAGAATTGATTTTTTTTACCATTGATGGAAAACCCCATATTCGTCTCCTGTCAGTTTAAAAGGTTCGTGTTTTGTATTCCGCATAAAACTTGTTTATTTCTTGTGGTTAGACCACAAGACTGAAACACAGTCCGAAAACTTGATACTAAATAAAAAGCAAAATGGAATTTTAAATTGAAAAGTTGATGTAAAATTTCAGAAATTTGAGAAACTAATTATGCAAAGTTATTCCCTGAACCCTTGCCTAAAATAATACTGGTAATTTTATAGGCATAAACCTAACAAGAGAGGCAATGGAGGTTCTTTAATCAGTTTATAAGCAAAAAAGTATTCTAAATTCAAAAGTTGATGAAAATTTTCAGAATTTTGAAAAACAATATTCCACATTTGTTAGTGCCCAACTCCCATCTACAAAAATGTTGTACATTTTATAGGGCTCATTACAACAGGAAATGCGGTAGGGGCCGTTTTTTGAATTTTCACCCACTAATTCTATATTAACTTGACTTATCAACCAAAGAAAAGGAACAAACTTAGTAAAATATTTCGTCCGCGTGTACAAAAAGAAGTTCGTGTGACATCAAGAGAGTTTTATACTAGACGCGCTTCCAAATGGAAGTTCGTCCACTTGAACTCTCGTGTGGCATTGGCCTTAGCTATTTCCGGGAGTGAAGTGAGATGACTCGTCGACTCATCTCACTTCATTCGCAAAAGTGATTTATCTATTAAAGTGAAATGAGTAATTTCGAATTTAGCTTCGAACAAATGAAATGTCATGCACTTTGACAGTCACTGCTGCCAAGTTTCGTACTTTGTCCTTCCGTTTAAATTTAACATCTCCAAATGATTTCCCAGTTATTTCATTGACTCCATTACATCCCATTTCTCGTGCCATGTCCATGTGGCAATTCACTTCAGGGCCTCCCACCCACGCCACTGCAGATTGAAAGTACTTTTTCATTGAAAGGAAATTGTGTGGTGACTATGAACTAGGACTTTAGTCTCTATATATCATTAAAATCACGTTCGATTCGTTCAGGCCTCATATCAATGTGTTGTTCGGTTGTGGTACATGAGATGTCCCAAAAGAACTCAAAACCCTCACAGATATTGAGCGTATATACCATTTCTCCAGCGAGAACGCTGTTGGAGATTCCTCGGCCCCCTTGGCTTTTTATCGATCTTATAAGATTTTGTTCTATCGTTAAGTCGGTCGAAAGACCCGACCAAAATTTATGGGATCGACGTATGGTGAATTCTCCTCCTGTTATGAATGAACTAAATTCTCTTGGATTCATTTTCTGTCGCGGGAAGCTCATGTCGATGTCCTGCACGTAAGGACGCGCGATCTTTGCATACAGAAAGTGTGAATAAAGAAGCATACTCTTTTTAACGTTTCGAGATGGAGGTCGCAATTTCCCATCCTCTCTGCTTCGATAAATTTCTTGATGAGCGTGGTAATTTTTTAGTATTCCACCCAGAGTTTTGATGTGGGGTTTCGTTGTCTTATTTAGTCATCGCAGTTCTGAATATGGCAGACATAAGCTTAACAGTTTCATTTTCTGCAGCATGCAGTGATGCAGTATCTGACTTCTTTCGTTTTTGAGCAGGTTTTCAGTTGTCACATGTTCATCCTCAGTAAACTCTATTTCGTTGTTCACAATCAAGCTGGCCAAAGTGAGGTTTGTGAGCATGTGAGATCTCACAGCCCGTGAGTATGCGTGTCCATTTTAGATTTTTTCCACGCTCTTCTCAGCATATATGTTGTGAGGAGTTCCTTCAATCCACTGCCAGCCATGATTGCACCAATGGCCCCCATAAACGACATTAATAGGTGGAACCCACCCAGCCTCACAACCACACTGCTAAGCTTCGGATACTGGCAACTTTCTACGATATCTCAAGCTTTCAAGTAGAGAGGTTAATCATTGGTTGGTTTTTCCATCTAGCCAAAGCAGGTCTGTGGCTGTAGGCAGTATGTCTTTATTAATTGTCACATCAGCGATTGAAATGGTTGACAATCCTGCTTTCTTTTTCATTGTAGAATGTTGCAGCTATGAGACAGTGTGTGAACTGATTACGTCGGCGGAGACATACCTCAAACGTGGTATGCTATTACCACCCATTTCGTAGAATTTATTGTCTCCATCTAACGTGTTCACATTCACATCTGCATTGTCTCACACAAACTGCATGAAGGCACCTTTCTCAATATTTGTGAAAATTTCCCGCGGAGGATAGCAGAGCTTTCAAATCGCATTAGCTAGCACAGTTCTTTTGAAGCTGCAAACCATGAACAATATCGAATTGACTCCAAAATTTTGAGAATATAATTTATGGCTAATTATTTGGGATCCATAACGTTATGGTAAATTTTACTGCAATATTTAAGTCATAACTAAATTTGATTATTGGTAAGAGCCAGAGACTTAAGTGCCACACATTTACGTAAGTGTGCAGTGAGATATTAGAACTTTATCTCCCGTATTGCCCACTTAAGTGCCACATCTTCCGACAGTGAAACTCGACCTAAGAGTATTATTCCTCATTTAGTACGCAATAAAGAATAAACACTTCTAATTTAGTGAACTTATGTAGTTCTCAAGCAAGATTTTAGGCCAAGTTTTATGACAGGTTAATCCAGAGTTAGTTGTTAACTCTGGGCACACATTTTTTTTTTTTATTTAGTAAGCCCAAGAAGCAGTTTTTTAGTAGAAAATTCATGAGGTTTGACCAAAAAAACTCAGTTGATAAGAAAAAATAGTTTTGCCTTTTGAGTTTAACTTTTAACTGTTACTCCCCGCTACGCCCCAACAAAATTATGGAGTGCTAGAAATGTCAATTCATGTACTTTTAAATTCAACTTGATTTAGCTGCGTAAATTAGCATATTTTATTGAGCCTTAAGTAACCGTACAGTGGCGTAGCGTAGGGGGGCCAAGGGGGGCGGTCCGCCCCGGGCGGCACTTTTAGGGAGCGGCAAAATTCAAAATAAATAATACTTATGTCGAATTCCTTTCAGAAAAAAAATCGTTTTTTTTTTTCTAAACGGAATGGAATCTGTACAGAAAAATCGATTTTTTTTTTCTTCTAAACAAATAGATTTTTTTGTTGAAAGGAATTTGACATTAACAATCAGGAGCGAACGCAGAAAATAATTTCGGAGGGGGTTTTGAAACAAATATGAGATTTTTATATATATCTTATTTTATTACTATATTGTAGGTACTCGTGTGGAAATAAAGTAATTAATCAATACATGATATTTTACAAAAGTATATCCATAAGCCTTGGAAAATTTTCGCCATTAAAAGAAAAGGTTCTCTTCATAATTCGCCTCAATATCTTATATGTTAATATCAACCCATTTAATCGCTCCTCACCAGTTTGAACCCCCAAAACCCCCTCTGCGTTCGCCCCTGTTAACAATATCTTGAAATTTGAACCATTTAATTTTTTGTCGCACCGATTGAAATCATTTGATTCTAGCTTACCAATGTCTAGAAAATGTTCGGAACTTTACTCAGAGTTTTGTTGGAAAAAGTATTACCAGAAGTATGCATCATAACGTTATTATCCATACTAGGCAGTACTATTTTTCTAATTGGAAAATAGACACTCATAGGCGATTTCATAAAGCCCTTTTATATATTTAACAGGCTTCTAAATCTTTAAATGACGTTTGTTCCATAAAATATTCTTCATTTAAAAATCTTAAACGCTGTTCATTCAATACTTATGTCATTAAATTGAAAGATTATTTTTGTTTTTAAGCGGAATAATTTTAATAGGATTTAGCTATTTTTATTTTTGAATGTGGTATCTGTTGTTTAGATTTAGATTTGAATGCTTTGCACATATAGCTGAAATGGTAGTGATGGAATTTTTCTGTAAAAGCGGAGCTAACCCAATTTTTGTTCAAGCAGAAAAACTGGGTTATTTAAACTTAAACAAGCAATGCGAGTGTTTTTTTTACTAAAACTATAAAGAAACGGAAGGCAACTACTACTTGCATATATGTAAGTATCAGTATCAGTGTTTCATCCGCTTTTCAGCATTATTATCTAGCGTTATTGTAGGTATAGAGTAGAGTAGAAATGTCATACCAAAAATCGACATTTTTATTATGATTTATGATTAAAAGTTTGAATTTTATTAAAATATTATTTTACTTTTTATTTTTGAATTTAACCGATTTGCTTTTTCATTATATTTAATAACTACGCAAACAAAATTTTTCACTGTCAATAACTTTTGCTCCGTTTAGCTTTTAGTAAGTGGGTACTCTACAAAAAGTAAATAAAAAGAGGACACATACAAAAAAGAGAAAAACTAAAGAATTTGATGAAAAAAGAAAGAATGAGAAAGATCGGTGTCAAAAAAGAGACCATGTTTCTCTTTTAAAGAGATATTTTGGAAACCCTATCCTACGACAATGACAATGACTGTCCTTGACGGAAAGTTATTTCACTCTAAAGTCTCGTTTAAGTGTGCTTTTTAAACTTTTAAACCCAATTCCAAATGTAGTTTATACACCAATGGAGGTTAGAATCGCTTATTTTTGCAAAAAATTAACGTATTTCTGGAAAAATCTTGTCGAAATAGACACATTCTTATCTAAAAGGCAGTTTTGCATTTAACCTAAATATATGTATATAAATGTATTTAAATTTCATAAGAAAAAACTTGTTGAATTAAACCTAATTTTTTCTTAAAGAAATTGCTTGCGTTTTAGTGAAAGTTTAATGCAGGTTATATGAACAATGAACATAACATATTAGGTAAATACATACACATGCAAATATGCATACTTCAAGTTGATATTAAATAAATATACAAGGTGATTCGCATAAGATGTGAGAAAACTCAGAGCGTGTAGGTTAGGTCGAGACAAGAAAAAATCGTATGAAAGCTGGTCTGTTCCCCCCATTTTAAGCTTTACAAAAAGGTACCTATAGCACCTATAGTACCTGTTGTAAGTGATACCATTGTTTATTTTTTCTTTTAAGTCAATTTTTTCGAAAATTTAACGTCCCCCCCCCACCCCGACAAAACGGGGGTATAAACCCCCTTAAAATTGTGGCAAGATAGAGCCAAACTGATTACAGATTCACCCTAAAATTACTCTTAAACCAATTTTTTCCAGTTGTTCTTCTGTGAGCAAGTAATTTTGGCCACTTTTTGTTCAGACTGCCAAATTATACAATCTATGTAGATTCCAGTAACGCCTTTATACATACAAAATCTTAAAGCAAAATCTGATTACATAATAAGAGTAATGAAAAGAAGCGGTGAGAATCTTCATAAGTCTATTTTGATGAGAAAATGTACACCCAGCACCTAACTCGAGCAACATCTACAACATCCAGCAATTCATACAGAACTCTCAATCACCAGTTATCATCAGCAACAAATTCTCGATCGAAGTTATAAGCTATAAAGTCCAGTCAACGAAGACCTAAAATCATAAAATAAATGAGATAAATCGTGTAGTCTGAGTTATTTTTTTAAGTGGTAGGGGTGACCCTCAGGTCCAACATACCAAAAGTCCCCAGCCCAGGGCCGCGAGCTTAGGTCAGGTGAGACGGTTAAAGGTCCCTTTTTTTAAGGTTTATTTCGAAAACCAAGGGCTTAAGTGAAAAAGGAATTAAAGTAAATAAGGAATTAAAGTAAATTAAATTTCCTACAAAAAATGTTATATTTATATTTTCGTTTGGAGCAATACTAAGGAAGATGCGGGATGGAGAAATGTCAAGAAATCTAAAAAAATCGGTCATTAGCCAACAAAATTTAGTATTGATCAATTTTACCCAGAAATAACATAAAAAGTAAGTATATGTATTCAACATTATTCCATTGATGATTTGAAAGAGAGTTTATGGGGTTAAAACAGGTGGCAAGGGTTAGAATTTCATAATTTAATTTATTTGCTGCAGTGTTTGCATTCACTACGAAAAATACTGTTTCATCAAAGGTAAAAAGTATAATGGATTTTTCCAAGTGACCATGACTTTGGAAAATAATTTTCAGACATATAGAAAAAAATCGTTTGGGAAAGGGAGGTCTATGCCCCCCCTTCCCCCTATAAGGGAGGTACCATTTTCTAAAGCATTGACGTAAAGTGCATAAATAATTATTTAAAATCAACAGAAGTACCTATAATACAATACTATAGGTTTTTGAAAATCCAAAGACGTATTCCTTTATTTTGTTGCTAAAACAAGTTTTTTTATTTAACAGTTTATAAAAAAATTGAATTTGAATTTAAAGTTTTGGAAAAAAAATTATAATGATATTATTTTCAAATTTTTGTGTAGCTAAGTGCCAAATTTGAGTGTAGTATTTATTGCTGTTATTAATTCTTAGTCGAACGCTAAAAACTAGATAGCTGTAGGTCTTTCAGTTTTTGAGACCTTTAACCCCCTCTCCTGGCTTAAGCTCGCGGCCCTGGGCTGGGGACTTTTGGTATGTTGCACCTGAGGGTCACCCCTACCACTTAAAAAAACAACCCAGACTATACGATTTATTTCATTTATTTTTCCTTCGTTGACTGGACTAACATATTTAAAGCACGTGTGGAATTCTTAAGCTTAAATTGTATGCCACATCGAGACGACCTGCCCCAAATCTGTCATTTATGTAACAGGAATGAAAATGCAATCTTTTCAATACTGTCGGAATTCCGCCGATTATATCTTGACGAGAGTTATCTCTCTTCAAGTCGACTTTGCGAAATACTGAACGGAGCCTTGGGATGCACTACCCTTTATGAGTATTGCAAGCATGCTTCTAACTTCCTCAACAGTTATTTAGCTTAAAACCAAAGGTTCATCCAGTTATGGCAGTTTACATATATATTCCATGTTATTTAGTGTTTCAAATCATTTTAAAATTGTTATACTTTTGTGTTTCAAATCATATTAAAATTGTTAAAACATTATTTATTTATTTATTTTAAAACTATTACTCTTTTATATCAATATTTCGTTCTTTTTTTTTAATATTTCTTTTAAAAACTCAATAAGAATTTATATTATTATTATGTAGTAATTTAATCTATCATGTATTGGACTTATTATTAGGTTAGGTTAGGTTTGGAGGGGTGATAATACGACAAGCCGCATTATCTCACTCGGATCTCAGTGGATCCATTGTGCTCCCCAGGACATAGGTAAGGTAGGTTTAAGGACGGGTAAGGAGAGGAGTTAGTGGAGCTTAGGGGCTAGGTGTACGTATGGGAGCCTCCCTGAACAAATTTCAAAATGTTTTTTAGTGGCAAACGTGAGATATCACCCAATTCGTCAAAAAAGTATTCCTCGAGGGCTGTCTTTCTGGCTCTTGCTAGGCTGGGGCATTCACATAGAAAGTGATAGGAGCCCTCTTTTGCCTTTTCATCCTGACACCCTCTGCATCAGATGTGGTGATACCCATTCTGCTCTGTTAGGATTCCCACCAAGAGTGACAGTTGAGGTCTGCTTAGCTTGAGAAGGTAATCTGCACTGGTTGTAACAATACAAGCTAATCTTTGAATTTTTGTCATGGTTCTAAGATTGATTGCTTTGTCTAGGGCTGGCCACCAAACCAAACATGCGTATGTCAAGATTGGCCTTATTATGGCCGTGTACATCCAGTGAATGGTTTTGGGGCTGGGACCCCATCTTTTACCAAAAATTCGACTGCAAGTAAAGAATGCTATAGAAGCCTTCTTTTCTCTCTCTTTAATGTTTTCTTTCCAGTTTAGTTTACGGTCTAATATCAAACCAAGATACCTAGCCGTACCAGTGATATGGAGCGGTGTCCCATTTATGGTGCGGGAGGATCTATATTTGGAATGTTGCGTTTCCTTGTAAACAAAACCAGTTCTGTCTTGAGTGGGTTGACATTTAGTCCACAGCTGCTGGCCCAGTCACTGAGCTTGTTATGGGATGTTTGAAGGAGATCGCACAGGGTGGGTATGAATTTCCCTGAGGTCATTATTACTATGTCGTCTGCATAGACAACGACCTTGACACCGTCAAGACTGAGTTTGTTTAAAATTTCGTTAACGACCAGTAGCCAAAGCAGGGGAGTACCTCTACATGTCATTACTTTAAGCTTGCTATGACCCATTTCTGTATTTACTAGTCATTACCTTAAGCTTGCTATGACCCATTTCTGCATTTACTAGTCTCGTTTTGAAGCATGGAATCGATCCAGTTTGAGAGTCTTATTATTACATGCTTATTTTGTTTAATATCTTTTCTCTTATTTTTTTAAAAACTAAATGAAATGTCATATCAGGCAGTAGCAGAATTGTCATGACCTGTCGATTTTCAGAAAGAAGATGTATGTGCTCAACTTGAACCGCCATGTGTCGTAAATATTTTTTCTAAATTCGCAAAATTGAAAATCTTACGGGTGAAATTCATACTTCACTTCGTAAAATAAGGTAATGCCTAGCTCTAAAAGCTGCAAATATGTAAACTTTGTATCTCTTCGGCACTTGGTAGCACAAACTGAGAACAAAACACCACAAGTTTAAATTATTCGAAAATCTTAATTTTTGTTAAAAAATTCGTTTGTAAACTTTGCGAAATTTAAAAAGAATACCTACATACGGCACAATGCTTTACAAGTTCAGTACAATCCAACATTTTTTTTTTTGAACATCGATAATGTTTGTGTTGGTAAAAGACATGATGGTGAAGTTCATCTTGTCTTTCTACCAACAGTTTTATTTATTTAATTCATTATCTAATTTTTGTACCACCCTCTGATGTGTATATAGAGAGAAATCATATTCCAAGAAAATCATAAAAGTATGCAACATATTATGACATTATTACCATGAAATGACGTTTTTCATTTTCTATAGTTTATACCTAGGATCAAATATTTACAGTTAATTTGAAATATGCACACATTTCTCTGTTTTAAATATTCAATTGATTTTATCTATAAACTTTTAAACAATTCGTATGCACTGACAATTACTCAAATCCCGAAGCATTCTATCTACATACAAAATGCATGAATATGCTATGCATATGTGTGTAGGTGTAGTAACACTTTAGATATTGTTTATTTATTTTTTGGTCTTCCACCAAACCTTAAAATGGAAGATGGAATTTAATTCAACCCTTCACACGAGACACAAATGCTGCGACATCACAAGAAAAAGTTAAAATACCCAGATGTCCCGATTTTATCAAGCGTTGTGTTTATGTGTTTACTAGAACTACGAACAAGTGCGCAAACTGCCACTCCTCGTTTATACATATAGCTGCTCTTGATGTTTCCTATCTTCCGGTTGTCCTTTAAAATTCAACAGAAAAAAAGAGGTATTCTAACAAGATGCAGGGTGCGCGTTTTGTGTATTTTTGGAATTGTGCCGGAAACATGCTTTGTATGACTTAATTTCAACCCTTTGAACTGAAAAAACACGATTGTTTGTTGATGTGCATATTTTCAAACAAATTAAGGTTCTAGCATGGTCGCATGCGATTGCCCTTAATATCAGTATACATACATAGCTCAGAATTCGAATGTGTAATACACTAAAGACTAAAAGGATTAGATACCATAATTATTTAATTTTTATATCTCATCACATTTTCGTTTAGTAAAACTTTAAAACCTACTAGTAGGGAAGACATCCAGGGATCCAGGTGGTTTTATTGCAAGAAAACATTGATTTCGTTTTTTTTTGTGGACCTAAAACTTATCCTAACAATACTTACCATTATCCCAAGTACAAAGGATAGGAATTCTAGTTCATACAAATTTTCAGAGGCAGAGGTAGGCTAGCTATGGGTTTTGTTTTGTTTTTTTTTTTTTTTTGACAGCACGTGTTATGGAAGTTGGAAAGTATTGTCATCACTTGAGGGGAGAATTTAAGATGCGTTTATATAACCTTTATATTGAGACAACACTGCATTACATGTTTTTCTCTACCTATAGGTATAATACAATATCTTGGTATCCTCTCTCTAACTATATACAAAAATGTAAAAAATCATTTAGCACTATTTAAATGATTTACAGGGTGTTGATTTTTTTTTAAGATGTAGGTAACTGAAGTTCTCAACAGTGTTTATGCCAAAGAAACGTTACCGCAATGTCAATTGGATATTACATTGGCGCAAAATTGTAGACGATTTAGTTTGACGTTAAAGGATTTTTAGTATGATGCTTCGTTAAAAACAGGCTTTTCCACATTTTAATCGAGTTAGCATCGTATTATCTTTTTAACATTTTACCAAAGTTAAAATCACCAAATGCCTATTTTATCTTTTTAGTATCATACTAAATCTAAGTGTCACTTTGGCGGCTAAATTGGAAAAATGGGTTAAACTGTCACTGTTTTAGCCGTGTTCAGCTAGTTTCTAGGTTTAGTATGATACTAGTTAGAAAATGTTTAAAACTAAGAATATTTTAGTAAAGAGTTTTAAAGTTAGAAAACTGTTAAGTAGTATCATGCTAATACTTTACCATCAGGCTGTTTAAAATCTTGGGCCATTTTGTTCAAGAGTAGTACAAATTTTGAATTTTCATTTTTTAATGATGAGAATCTCTTAAATGAGCTATGAAATAACTATTATTAACGGTACCTTTGCCATAGAACATTTTTTTTTATTTTTTACTTTTTCGTTAACCGTTCAACCGATTTTGATGAAAAATTTTACTCCGAAGGCCCTTTCAAGCCTGAATAATACTGCATACAATCCTTTAAAAAAATAATTTTTTGGATTAAAAAAAAAAAAGGTCAAATTTTTTTTTTTTGAAAAATAATTTTTTGGTTGATGAATTTTTTTGAAATTTTGGTTTTAGCTTATAGTGGTGCTGAGCTTTAATCCAATTTTATTTGAAAAACTTTCTACACATCATGCGGTATTTGAACCCGCGCATCAGATTTGCTCAGTCTTCGAAGCTGTGTACACTACTTCGGAGAAAAATGGAGGCGGAACAAGACAGCATACTTAAAGGGGCTTATAAAAATGCTGATGCTCCAAATGCAATTGATAAACAAACAGCACATCTAGACCTGTGACGTCAGTGGTCAACGGTGGCAGAGTACGTAATGTACACAGCTTGAGCAAATCTGATGCGCGGGTTCAAATACCGCATGATGTGTAGAAAGTTTTTCAAATAAAATTGGATTAAAGCTCAGCACCACTATAAAGGAGACTGATGATATGGCTTGGCACCCCTTGAAATAGCTATATCTCTAGCCAAACAAAAATAAAACGAATTAAAATACCCAAAATTAATTCGTAAGCAATTGGTGGTAGCACCTTTAAGTTGTTGTTGTTGTTCAAAGTTCAATGAAATTGACGGAATAAATAATGGTCAAGTCTAATAAACTGACATTCTAGTATAAATAATACAATACAAATAATAATAACTTAATAGTCTGGTTTGTTACCGATCTTCCAACCTCTCCCCCTTTGATACATACTATGAATTGTAGTCTATCAAATAAGGTTCGGAGAAAAATGGAGGCGGAACAAGACAGCATTTTTAAAGGGGCTTATAAAAATGCTGATGCTCCAAATGCAATTGATAGAAAATTCGTATTCGACCAACGTCAGAAAATTGTGAAAAAATCTCGAAACTTCAAACTTTATCACTATATGAATTAGTTTTTTGTTCGTACGCACATAACTCGACTAAATGTCATCATGAATGGATGCAGATTTTTTGTTGCATTTGCATTGAACCAGATAAACAAACTATGGAGATAAAAATTGGGAAATTAGGCCGGAAAAGTAGGAAAGTGGTGATAAAAATAAACAATTGGAGCTTGCTCTACTTCTGAAAGGAACATTTATAATTTAATCAATTATAGGTGGAACAAAGTTCGCCGGGTCAGTTAGTTTGTTATATTTTTAAACACATATATAATTATTATTATTAATTATAGATATATGTAGGTATACAAATAATATTTCTAGTCGTTTTTTTCTAGAAAAACCAGGGGAATAGCCCTCCTGATATGTTTTTTGTCTTAACTCAACCTACGCCCTAGACATTTGCTGCACCTTATGCAAAACTCGCCAATAAAAGTACATAACTCTTTTTAGAACTTGCCCTTAAAATTTGTATGCACATATACATACATGTGTAGGTACATACATATATGCTTTAGCATTTTTGATAATTTTTTTTATTTTATATACATAATTTTACTTTATTTAATTGTAATATCCAAATGATTTTCTATGAAACACCCTATTTGCGTATTTCCGTCTGTTATTTACACCCAATACTTTCATTTTAAACATACATGATATTCCAAAAAAAATGTTATCGATATCTGTCATCTCCTTCTACCGAGTCCGCGTGCATTGTTGTTTGAAATTTTAAAAAGATAAGGAACAATATGCGTCGAGAATAGAAGGGGTTCTTGCATTCTATGTATAATATTAATGTAATTCTCACTTCCATCGCAACCGGAATTCAAACATCAATCGGTTCATTAGTGTCCGTAATGTTCTGCTGTCATTTTGATGGTTTGTTTCGGATGTTGTGCGGCTGTGATACTTTAAACGACATTGGAAGCAATGATGCACCTTTAAGTGGGATGATAGAAAAATGGGTTACACCTGCTGCCGTTCAGTTTTATAAATTAACATATAGATAAAAATCCAGAAGCACTAGATAAGATGTGTATTTTGAAATTTTCTATTTGTCAATTGAAAGTGCTGTTTCTGCAGTTTGGGATATGCATCTTTCTGGAGACATCCAGATGAGTGGGTTTATTACTATTAGGTTCCCGTTTATTTAATACAACTGCTTTTTATGTGGTTGAATTTTGACAGCTGATAGAAATACTAAATTTATTGGAATGTTCCTGTTTATGTTACAAAAGATGTAAACACTACCTAATTGTTGCACTTTATTAATGCATCTTACATTTATTATACGTTAGGTTTATTTTTTGTTTGCGTAAAGGTTTATCCTCTATTTATGTTTTATTTAGTTAACCATTAGGAGTTCTGAAGTTTGGTTAGGGAATTGTCGAATGAAATAATATTTTAAAATTTTAAAGGGGTAGAGTACGATAACTCAGGGGTCCCAAAATAATAGCGGATTTTTATAGAGAGGTTTAAAAAATCATTTTTTACTAAAGGAGGGGGGGGGGTCTATCTCGCCCCGTTTAGGAGGTAGGGGCAATTTTAGAAAAAAAAAATACTTAAAATGAAAAAAAATTATTAAAAAACAACGGCAATACTTACAAACAAGTACTATAACGGGTTTAAAAGCTAGAAATCTGTACTTAAATTCTATATTTAAAATAAATTATTTAAGGCAATGGTTTAAAAAAAAAATCGAATGCAAACTCAAATTTTTGATAAAAAAAATGAAAAAAAAAGTTTAGACCAATTTTTTTTTTTAAATTAAGAAATAAAGTGCCAAATTGGCACTTTTTGTCGTCCATGCGTAGCTATATCAATTCTTAATCGAAAACAAAAAACCGAATGGTTTTATGTCATCTAGTTATTGAGAAAATTTTAAATTACTAAAATTTCTTTTCTGTGAGATTTTTGTTTTTGGTATTTACGGTGATCTCACTTTGTGGATGAATGTTGAAGATAGCAAAGAATATAAAGTTACCAAGAATGCGCATCTCATACAAATTTTTTACTCCACATTTTTATATGGCGGCTTCCAATATTGCGACTTGCTCCCAGAGCTTTTGCTTTTTTTATGGGCTTTTCAAGGACAAAAAGCAGACTGTGTCAATTAGTGTAATATCTAATTTTAAAAGCGCTGAGAGAATTATTAAACCCGCCATTTTCAGTAGAAAGTTTGCATGAGATGCGTCTTCTTGGTAACACTATATTCTTTAATGATAGGTTCATCTTTGTAAGTAAAGTACAGCAATTCATTTAGCGTTACCCAGACTGCACCACGAGGAGGTAGACTTACATTGAATTCCATGTCCTAGTCGGTCAGTTAAGTCAAGGCAATGTTCAAATGGCTCGGTAAACAATAACCTGTTATTTTATGATCTTACAACTGCATTATATAAATAGGTATGTAACACACAAATATAAATATAAAGAAATTATATAAATTTGCTGCAGTCGTGCAGTAACGTGAATGGAAAATGAAAAACTATCTTCCATAATATGTGTATCTACATATGTAGAAGTAAAAACAAAAAGGAATTCTTCAATAATTTGTATGAGTATGAGTATTTTCAGAGTGCACTCCTAGCACTCCTTTGAAATCTGGAGTGAAAAAACACTCCTAAATCATCACTCCGAACAGTAAATGGAAGGTTTTTGGAGTGTTGAGATTGCGAATGGAGTGAAAAAAGCGTGCTAGGAGTGACCAACGGAAAACGACATTAGTAATTTCCAATTTTATCAAAAACTAGAAGACAAAAGACTATTCGGTTTTTGTGTTCGATTTAGAATTGATACACACATTGATCACAAAAAGCCAATTTAGCACTTCATTTCACAATTTTGAAAAAAATTGGTCTAAACTTTGTTTTCATTTTTTTTTTATCAAAATTTTGAGTTTGCATGCGATTTTTTTGAAAACTATAGCCTTAAATAATTTAAATTTAAATATAGAATTTAAATACAGATTTCTGGCTTTCAAACCCGGTATAGTACTTGATTGTAAGTGTTGCCGTTGTTTATTTTTTTTTTTTCGTTTTATAATTTTTTTTTTCGTTTTAAGTCATTTTTTTTCTAAAATTGCCCCTACCTCCTTAACGGGGTGAGATAGACCCCGCCCCCCCAGAGTAAAAAATGCTTGTTTTTGACTCCTCTATAAAAAACACTTATCAAATTTTTGGCGCCAGAGTTATCGTACTCGTGCCTTTTAAAGGATGTTTTAATCCAGTAACCAGTACTGATTAATTTTGGACAAAAACAAAGGTACAACTTCATTAAGTTGCCCTCCATTGGTGCTCAAACAGTATAATACATTTTGCATTAGTATATACAGGGTGTTGCATAAGATGCGTTAAAAGGCTAGGTGGTGTGGGTAGGGAAGAGGGGTCTAATTTCGCCCGCTTAGACTGGAGGGGTAGTTTTCTAAAAAATTGGCTTGACGTGAAAGAAACGTATACCTACGATTTACGAGATCGAAAATAAATCAAGATAAAATAACTACTTTCTTAACTCCTTTTTGTGTAGTATTATTCTTCTAGCAGTCTAACAGCAAAATATGAAAAAATCGTTAGTTTATTTAGTTCCCCTCCACCTTTTACAACATCATTTGATTAATTGAGCAGTTTTAACCTAGGCATAATGCATATTATATACGTATATTATAATAAAAAAGTTTAATATAACGCTTGACGCAACGATCTTGTTGCATGATTTCACTTACAGCCATCTGTACCTGCTGCCATCTCCCATGGCAAGTTCATTCAAACGAAAGCAAAATGTCACGATATATTCACACCTCTATTACCATACAAATCAATATTAATTCGATTCGATATTTTCAATCGAAAGTACAACTCAGTTACATTGTATATTTGTATCCACTCTACTACACGCAACCAGCAACTTCACCACTCTCTATCTGCCATATTTATATGGGTCAGCGAAAAAAATAAATAAATAAATAAAATCCATAAATCCATTAGACATCCTATTTCGTGACTCATCGTCCTTTATCTGTAACTCTGCTGCTCAGGCGATGCGAACAACAAGGAGTGAGTATCCATGCTTCGACCAGTTGCCACTTTTTTTTTTCATCTTTTTATTATTATTGGCCATCATTCGTCCTTAATTATCTACACACATGCGACAAAACAGCTGTGTGGCTTCGATACTTCGAGCAGCAGGAGTTCCTTCTGGAATGGTTATAGCCAGCCAACCAGCCAGCCAGCGTTTGGTTGTTGTTTTATAATAATTTTGGTTCCTAGCAGGTTATAAAATATTTTGCCAGCTTCTCGTGTCGTGATAGCAACAATTCATTTGTGATGCCTGCCTGCTTGCTGTTATGCCATACCTACTTTGTGCCACCACACACCACCTGACCCAGAACTGAGTAAGGATCTTTTCTCAGTTCTATATAATATGTTGGCCTCGACTGGAGATAAAAATGTTAATGATAGCGTTTGGTCTGACAGTATGGGTTGGTCGGAAGAGGGACGGTTTGGTGTTGGCATTGCATTGGTGGCGTCGAGGATGAAGCGATGAAGACGGTCACCGTGGTGACTCTAAAACAATTATTACAAAAATGTGGTCTGACCATTATCTGCAGAATTTGACTGCACCTGATAAAGTGGAAATAATTTCGTCTACCACCGGTATGATGGTACCTACCTTTAAAGAAAGAGTTGAATTTTTTTTCGACTAACCTGACGAAGGTTTCGTTCCAAAATTCTTATTGTTTTTTTTTTTTCTAGGTTTGCTTGTTCGGCTGGCTTATGACTCTATTTTATGACAGGTGAAACAATTTCTTTCTTTTACCTTTTTTGATTTCAACAATTTTTCTTGCTATTTCATATGGTGCTAGTTTAGTTTATTGAAATTGAAATAAATACAAAATATATAAAATAAATTGATTTTCTCATCAACCAAAAAAGAAAAAGGGGACCCCACTTTTCATCATATTTGTCGAGTCCCTTGGCTGAACTTGTCAGTTGCAGTGCAAAATTCTGTATCTGAATCGGTCCACGAGACACATCGGAGATTGATCCTTGGAATTGGTTTATTGAACGAGGGCTTCTTCAGTGAAATCGTTAACTGTGGAGTTTCTTCCTGGAACTAGGCTTTTCTTTAATTAAATGTCTTTTTGATTGACTGTTTATCTAATAATATCTAAGAAATTACAAACATTTTCAGTAGTAAATTGACATTTAACGTTTTTCATTAATTGAAAGCAATTGTACCTATATCTGGAAAAACAGATCCCACCAAAAACATTTCATGTAAAAAAAGGTCGCCAAGACTCACATGCACATAACGCTTTCGCTGTGAAAAAGTTATGAGATCTCATGAAGAGCCAAGCCCATAACTCTACAAGGCCTAACTCTACAAGACCTAACTCTACCAACCCTACATCGTGGTCAAAAAGTATGGATTGGCCGTTTCGCAGCCGAAACACAGAAACTTCCATAGATTTTTGGTAAGTCGGTTATGCAAAAGTTTTATGAAACGGCCAAGCCATACTTTTTGACCACGATGTAGGGTTGGTAGAGTTAGGTCTTGTAGAGTTAGGCCTTGTTATGGGCTTGGCTCTTCATGAGATCTCATAACTTTTTCACAGCGAAAGCGTTATGTGCATGTGTGTCTTGGCGACCTTTTTTTACATGAATGTTTTTGGTGGGATTTTAGATTTTTCTAAGGTGTACAGTTAGTGTGGGTTTGATATTTGTTTGTCAATAAGTAGATACTTTTTTTTTCAAGGAAAAATTCCCTCAGGTGTTACTGCGAACAAGTACTTAAGTTTTGTCGATTTTTCCAGAAGGGGTAAGAATTTTTTGAGGGGGGGGGGCATTGCCCCCCTTGTCCCCCTATAACTACGCGCATGCATTTTGGCCAATTTCTGGAAATGGAATAGTGCTTTCCTTTTTTTCAACAATGTGAGTACACATAACAATAAATATAATATTTTATAATTATAAATATTAATTAATTTCGCATTGCCAGCTTACGATTATATATAGCCAGACAACCGGAAAGCAGCCAGTCAAAATCAAGTCCCACAAAGTTGCTCGGAAATTGCCTAGTGGGCGATGGCAAGCAACTTTTGTTGCTCTCTGTTGCCGGCAACTCCGAGCAACAAAAAGTTGCGCAGCTAAAAGTCGCCTAGTGTGCGATGGGCCTAAGGAAAAAAATTTTTGGATTCAATTGCTCATTGTTTGACGGAGGTAAATCTCTGAGATCTTATTTTCCTGAATATCTATGTCTTATTTATTGATTTGAAAACTAATGATATATTTTTGTTACCAAATAACTTTCATTACTGGCTGAATAGAATGACGGAACTGGAGCCGCAGACGGAACTGGAAGAGTTGTCAAAAAGTGTTGTACGTTATTTTTTTTACATGTCCAAAATGGAGCTGTACAGCTTTGAAAGTATTTTGAAGAAAAACAAAAGAATATTCTTGTGTACAAGCCTAGAATTCACATTTTTTGTTTCCAATAATTTTCCTTTTAATAAATATTTTTTTTCGCGATACAAATAACCACAATATTTTTTTCCGACCCAAAAAGTTGTTTTTTTTCTTCATACAATTTGAAACGTCAAAAGTGCCGTACGTGAAAAGTTAAAAATTGGTGAACTCTTCCGTCTGCGTCTGCAGCTCCGTATGCGTCTACGTTCCGTTGTGTTCGCAACATTGAATTTGCGTGTATTCAATATTTTGACAGCTATTCCAGCTCCGGCTCCAGTTCCGTCTCCGTCACCATTCTGTTCAGCCAGTTATGTGTAGGTATGTAAGTGGCTTTGTATACGTGCCTTAAAAAAGAAAAAGGCAAAATTTTCAATTTTTACATAAAATACATAGGTAAGGTAGGTATATTTGACCGTTGGATTTGTATACGGAAAAACTATAAGTACTTTTAAAACTTTGGCGTTTTGAATATTCTAGTCGAAATTCTTGTCGCATACCAATTTTTTTTATTTGGATTTTATTCGCAATGCGATCACTTCACTTTCCCCCAAGGACTGTCGTTTTGTTAATTATTTTACAGAGATATGTTGTTTTTAAAGAATTTAATTCGTAAAATGGCACTTGAACTTGGTCATCGAATCGGTTATTGCCAATCATAACTTTTCCCAAATGTCTTATTTTTTAACAAAGAATATACAAACAAATTAACTACCCAATTTAATTATTTAAACATTTGTGGTGCAATTTATCCATCAACTGGAATATCCCAGTCCCATTAGGTGCAGTTAATTATTATTTGTCCCATAACAATCTCATCTGGATCTGCGCCAAGGGATTCAATGAAACCAAATTATGACAGTCATTTTAGATAAATCAAAAATGCATATCAACAGCAGCAAATTCTATAGGTACATTACAAGTTGGGAATAACCTCAACTTGCTGAGCTGTTAATGAGTCTGGCGTATGGTAGCGCGGAAGTGCTATTATATCGGTGAGTGGGTAATATATTTAGCTCTTTAAACACACCCCACATTAAAGAAAGAATTCGTGCCATTTGGTGTAGCGGCGCGGCGAAGAAGATGCTTTCAACTCAGCATGTCAAGTCTCATCGTCATCTTCGTTCGACTGTTGATGAAGATGATCAGTGATCCCGAAACAATGATGATGGTGTGTTGATGGCATAATTTTGCCAGTCGAACATTTTATTTGTCAAGACATGGTGAACACTTAACGCAACAAAGGAGTCATTTGTCGATTCGCACTTTTCATCGAGGTGAACTTTTTCGTCTCTTGTTTTTTTTTTTTTTAAGAAAATGTTTTATTTTAAAATCCTCAAAATGAGAAATGTTATTTCTGGAGCAGGGGTTAGTAATAAAATGTGATTCCATGTGTCAGAAGGAGCAATTAATTTGCTTTATTTATTTGATTTATTTAATCTATGCAAATAATGAAGCACTTTAACTAACGAGATTGGAGAACTTCAAATTGGTGATTAGATTAAATTGGCCGTCAGAACAGAAGTTACCCGATCATTGGTGATATTCTCTCTATATGATCTAGTCACCTCATTCGTTGGAAATTCACTTTGTTGGCAAGCCCAATGTCGCTCTACATCTCTTACAGTTAGCTGTCATAAATGCATTGCTCAGCTCTTGAAATCGATTAAAAGGCGTAAATTATTTTATTATGTATTCCCATTTATTTTTCAGTGTCTTCCGTAATGTGAATATTTGAGTGGACGACGAGCTATCGGAAAAAATTGACGAAAAAATCCGCCTTATAGCAAATTATAGAAATTATTTCTGCATATCACTCCATGTCCCGTTGATCGTACTTGCCTGATTAGAAGTTCTTTTTATTTTTTCGCATTTATTTTATACGAGGCACTTTTTCATGCCAAGAGATTCTTTTAGAGAATTTTTCCCTTCTCCGCAAAAGGCAGTAGCAGTGAACCAAATTTTTTTTTTTACTAAGTGGAAGAGGCTGATATCCATTATTAAGCTGGATTTTTTTTTATTTTACGAAATAAACACCTGTTGATTGACATTTGATGATCTGTCAAAATAGCTGTGCAAAATAAAGAGCTCTTGGAAAAGTTTATAAAATATAAATAAATAAATTGATAAAAATTCAAAATTTAGCTGGGTTTGATCTTTTAAAGTTGATGCTCATTACAAATCAATAAAATCTGAGTAAGTTGTAGCTTGTAAGATACAATTTCTTCAAGGTATTCAAGCACCAAAAATAACCTTACTTTTAATGCACACAAATAAGCGAGGAATACTTGAAACCTCCCCTGATCAAAGCAATACTGAGAAACGCCACTCCAGCTTTAATTTAAAAATAATGGCAACTGAGCAAATTACAGGCATTAGTATTGAAATGTTCAAAAAAATACTTGAAGAAAATAACAAGGAACTCTGCAAGGAACTTGCATCCAAATCTGACCTCCAGGTGCTGGTTGAAGAAATATCTAATCTCAAGAGGAAAAATGAAGAGATCAACAATAAATTTATTCAACTTGATATGCGAAATAGGCAATTAGAATCGCAGATGGAGAAGATTATACTTAGGAACACGGAGACAAATCTGATCGTACACTTACCGGCAGAAGAAAACACAGATATGAAAGAGAGGGCCATGTCTATTTGCGTAGATCTCCTTGGGGTGAATTACTCAAATGACATTGAATATGCTTTTTGCATTCCAAGTCGTAATCCTCGTTCAAAACCAGTGGTAATCAAAATGAGATCCCGGGAAGCCGTTTGGGCGGTGCTTCGTAATACGTCGAAGTTGAAATCAACGAACATCCGTATAACCAAGGACCTTCCATACAACATGCGACAAAGAAGGGCCAAGCTGGTGGCGATCAGGAAACCCATACAAGAAGCAAATCCAAGAATGAAAATTGTTCTTCGTGACGACAAACTTTTAATTGAAGGCAAATTATTTACTTGGGATAACTTAGAAGGTTTGAGATGTGGGCATGAAAATGGAATCAGTGTTTTGCATAAAACTTTGCAAGTTGTACCGCAAAACATGGAGAATCTTATGAATGAATTGATCAATCAAAGCAATGCTACCGAATTGTCAAGCAAAAGTCAAATGCCAATGTCAAAGAAGTCGAGTTCAGGTTCAGCAACACCAAAAGAAGAGAAAATATTTGAAAATTTATTTGAAAATTTTGAAGTTAAATGGTCTTTTGCAAAAAAAACAAGCATTTTTGGAAGAGGTAGTTGTGGAGAACTATTTGCTTATCGAAAAAACCTAGCATTAAACTTAGAATTCATGGAGATTGGTGAAGCTTGTATAATTAAAATGGAGAAAAATAATAGTGTGCAATACATAGTACCTACCTATCAGTGGCGTGGCGTCCATATAACACGATTCCTATCGAGTTACTTTATAAAATTCTAACTTTCAACATTTAACTACGTTAATTAAATAACGATCTACATGAATCTAAATGAATAGACATAGGTATAATATGCGTCAATACCTCACACCTTCACACGCACGTGAGATTTTACTCGCCAACCCAACCATAATCACACAGTCAAACACATATCAATATGTGTACTTTAGTTCTACTAAACGCACGCAAACACAAATCATCATTAAACAAAATATAATGTCTCTTTTCTCGAACTCCACAATCCACATACCACGTCAAAAAAAAAAATCCTACCTCCCGCTGGAACTGGATAGTACAAAATTGTTCTCCTTGCTTTTGTTCCCTCATCATTTATTCACAGAAAAAATTTCCTTAATATGACGCTGGCAACCGTGTTACTTTTTGCCATAAAAAAGCCTGTGTGAACAGAGAGGTGTCAGGGTCTCTGTTCAATACACGATATCTTATGCAAAATAATAACTCGCTTTCAAGCGTCTTATTAAGGGAATCTTTTATGTGAATGAGTGATTGATAAGAAAACAAGAGCAAAGAGAACAAATTTGTTCTATCCAGCAAAGAGATAAGTTCTATTTGTTTTTATTGTGTTGTATTTGAAGTTGGAGAAAAGAGAATTTTGTATGTATCTCGCTGCGCTGCTGTATGAAGTTCATTGAGCAGGGCAGGTAGAGGCACATACAAATATGTTTATTGTGGGTGGAGGAGGAGGTTTATTGGTTTCAGTTTGAAAAATTCAGTTTAATTCAAAAGATAACTCGCTTATTTCCGTCATATCGGTGAATTTTGAGTTGATACCTTCGATGCGCTATGTTTATTGAGTTTTAAGTTTATTGAGCAGGTCAGGTCGGTTTCTGTCTGAAAGATTTAGTTAGCAAGCAGATTGTGATGCGTAACTTGAAGTGAATTTATGTGTTATTATTTTAAATTAAAATCAAAATCAAATAATAACAGGGAAAGGTGTAAAAAGTTTGTTTATTAAATTGAGTTATTTGAAATTATAGCTTATTACCTAATTTCAAATTATTGCTATCTGAAAATGGCATTCATTTTCTTTTGGAGGAAAATTATTTCAGTAAGCTGAATTTTATTTAAAAAAAAAAATTATAGGAATAGGACGCTCTACTCTTTCACTGAAAATAGACTATATTATAGTTTTATATGTGGAGTTCTGTAATTACTTTATCTGTTCACTAAAAACAAACAATTTGTGAAGTTCCTTATTTTTGTCTTTAAAACGTTACTTTAAATTTGCATCTGCCAAAAACGGTTTCTTTCAAAGACATTTTTATTATTTGTTGAGCTCATTGTAAATTTAAACCTTAATGACTTAAAGTATACAAAATTGGTTTGAATTTTTTTACTTGAAGAACGTCGAAAGTAGATTTGCAATAAACATTATATTTTAGGTAGACATTCCTAATTTACGTTTGGAGGTGACTAATTTTTCTTCGACTTACCATTCAAAATAATCCACGCCACGCCACTGCTACCTATTTAAACTGCAGTCATTGGGAATCCGACTTTGATAAATTAAAAGAATTGTTAAACAGCATAAACTCAACAGAATTGATGATCATCGGTGATTTCAACGGACGAATAGGACTATCTCAAAATAATTTTTCGAGTGGATACTCCCAAAAAGTATTATTCATACATCACGAAGATCAAAAGATGAAACCTGTGACAGAAAAGGGACTAAAATTTTGGATTTAGCAGATGCTTTTGACTGCCGAATTCTAAATGGAAGCTGTGATGGAGATATGAATGGGGAATACACTTTTATACGTGGTACGGCTTGTTCCGTAATCGATTACTGTTTTATAAGTGGAATATGGAATTCGTTGTTGGATCACTTCCAAATAGGAATACAAACTTTCTCCGACCACATGCCAATGGAAGTTGTGATTAAAATACAAAGTACTCCCAATAATTTGTGTAATGAGAATTTACTTAACTTGCTGCCGAAACTTTATTGGAATGAAAGGAATCGAGAAACGTACCAAAGTAATTTAAACGCCGAATTGGAAAGTTTAAGACTAACAAGAACATCGTTAGACATAGAAGTTCTAACTGAAACTTTAAAGAAAGCTGCTCCAAATAAACCAAATCCAGTAAAAACAAATAAAGGCCATACAAAAGAATGGTTCGATAACGAGTGCATGAAAGCAAGGCAGAAATCATTTGCTTACTTAAGACTCATAAGAACATACAACTCCGGAATCTTCAAAATATTATATGCAGAATCAAACAGAGATTACAAAAAATTATGCCGCGAGAAAAAGCTATCCTTCGAGCAACAGAAAATACTGCAGATAAGCTGTGCTAGTTCCTCAGCAGAATTTTGGAAAGCAGCAAAACAATTGAATGGAAAAAAACTAATAATCGCTCAAAGTTTGCAGGCACAGATGTTGAGTGAGCATTTTAGAAGCCTTCTTAACACAGAACAGATATCATTAAATCATCAATATGCAGCACCCCTATATTTAGATGAGGTTTTAGATGTCCCATTTACCTTTGATGAGGTCCAAAGAGCCATTGATAATGCTAAAGATAACAAAGCCCCGGGTGAAGACCGCATTCCGTTCGAATTTTTTAAAAACAGTTCACTAGAATTTAAGTTAGCTCTTACGGATGAGTACAACAAAATATTTGAATCTGGAAACATTCCCATGAGCTTTAGAAAAGCTATTATACTACCTCTACATAAAAAAGGAGATTTAAAGGATCCGCGGAACTACAGGGGAATTTCATTCCTTAATACATCATCTAAACTGTTTAGTGCCCTCCTGTACAATAGGCTTACCCAGTGGGTAATGGTTAAAAGAGTACTTCATGAATTCCAAGCAGGATTAAGAGAAGGCTACTCCACAATAGACCAAATTTTTTCACTTGTAAACATTGCGGAAATTTACATGAAAAAGAATAAAAAGTTATACACGCTATTTGTGGACTTTCGCCAAGCATTTGATTCTGTTCCACGTAACGCTGTTATTTACAAATTATACATGATTGGAATATCGAGCAAAATGATAAGGATATTGCAAACTTTGTACGAAAACAACTCAGCAAAGGTATGGGACGGAAAGTGTGTATCGGATGAATTTTCGACTACAATGGGCGTTAAACAAGGATGTATCTTAAGTTCGCTGCTTTTTGTTTTATTCATTAATGATTTAACAGATAAAATTGGAGGCGGAATCAAAATAAGTTCAACATACATTCCTGCATTAATGTTTGCAGACGACATTGCATTTCTTGCTGAAACCGTTAATAGTATGCAGCTTATGATTAACCGGTTAGCAAACTTTTGTAAAAAATGGAACTTGGCAGTTAATCTGGAGAAGACGAAAATGATGATTTTTAGAAATGGTGGTGGGAGATATTCAAGAAATGAACAATGGAATTATGAAGGGGTTAATATAGAAGTAGTAAAGGAGTACAAATATCTTGGTGTCTTGATCACATCAAACCTAAATATGAAAAAACATTTTGAAGCTTAAGTATCAGAAGCAAAACGGGCGATCGGTTCAGTATGGGGAAGGTGTATCGGAAACAAATTTTTAAACCACAGTTCAAAACAAAAAATCATACGTGCTACTGCTACCTCCATAATGTCATACGCTGGCCAAGTATGGGGATACCGTTCATTTAACTCTGTAGAAATATTTTGTCGATATTGCATCAAAAGAGTATTCAAACTTCCCAACAGCACTCCAAACTACATGATCCATCTAGAGACAGGGATGCCACCGCTATTTTTGGAAACTCTTAAACTTCATTTTGATTATGTGATTAAAGTAAAGAAGATGGACGAACGAAGAATACCAAGGATTATTCTATCTCACCTGCTTTTGACTAAAAGTAATTGTGTAACCGAATGGAACTCCTTAGCTTGGAAATGCGGATTAAATAACACAAGTCTGGAAGATTACAATCAAAACACAAATTTTAAAAGTAGATTTGATATTATACTGCGTAAATTAGGTAACTTTCTATACGACTCATTTATCAACGACGCTCAATCATCGCAGTATCGAGCGTTTTACAGTAAGCTCAACCATACACTGAAAGAGAAAACATATTTTTTGGAGTCTAACTCAACGGATAAAATAAGTACGTTATTTAAAATAAGAGGCGAATTAATAAATTTAAATTATATACCACACCGTCCGGATCTCCTAATTGAATGCAATCTATGCAACCTTAAGGAACGTGAAGATGTCCTACATTTCATTGCAAAATGCCCGATCTTGTGTGAATTACGTAGGAAGTATTTCGGGGATAGTTTTCTGGACATTGAGGTAGCTTTGAGTATTTTTGTATATATGGAATACTTGCAGAGCTTTCCAACCTCGGCCAAGAAGACAATATTGATGGACAACCTTTCTGTTCTCGATGTCATCATAATATTACTCGACGTGCGTGCGTCGTCGTCATTGATTAGGAATTCTAACGAGCGATACTGATCACAACATACGTTTCGTCAGATGATGACTCTGAGGATAAAATGATTGCTGGCATATGGGTTAACGACTTGGATCACACGTTGGGCGCCATTTGTTGTTAATGACTTGGTTTGGAGAGTGAGTGAGTATGGGATTAAAGGGACTAAGATAAGTAAAATTTGGGAATTGTATTTGAATTGCGTTGAAGGAGGTAGGAAAATGGATATGAAATCTAGCGGTGAGACAGGATTTTGGGTGGTAAGAACGAAGGGATACCGGAAAAGGAAAGTGGGTAGAAAAAATCTAAAAGCGGATTAGCGGAAATAGATTACTGTAAAGCGAGAAACATATTAAAACAGCACCGTCAACAGCAACAGCGGCCGCCTTTAATTTAGAATCGACGACGTATTTTAATGGTTCAATACAGATAAGAACAGCAATGTCAACAGCGCCGTTAGGTGTAGGACCACAAAGAAAATGCTTTGATTTGATATGTCAAACAGATACAAATGTAGGTGATGTTGCTGGTGGCAATGTCTTTGAGAAATTTTTGATGGCCAGCGTGCTGTTTGCTGTTGACGGTGCTGGTGCTGTTGCTGGTTTAATGTTTCACGCATAAAGCGCAAATCGAAAAGAAAACAGAAATTTATTAAAAGGTGCGACTCCCCTGACGTGGACATTGGGCTAGGCCTTCAGTCCACTCTTCTTCCGAAGTGTCTAAGCTTTACTTACTTTTTTTATTTTTTGTTAAATTTTCCTATTTTCCTCCCTTTATTAGTTCTTTTTATTCCTGCTTCAGCTTATGTACTTCTTTTCCGAAACATACTTTCTGCTTCCCATGTCCCTAAACGTTTTCCCTTTTTTATCCCAGGTTATCCTTTATTCGTAACGCCGCCGATGGAATCAAATTGAAGGCAAACCCGGCTGCGCACTCTGATTCACTCATCCTTTGGCCATGCATCCATTAAAAAGTGAGCCTCAGGTAATCTTGGGGCATGTTGGTATAGCATTCGGCTTTCCCAACAACATTTCAAAATATCGTTCATTGTCACCATGAAGTTTCGTCATCCTGGTCTACTCTGTTCGGCTACTATGAATCATAACCTGTAATGAATCCGCCAGATTTGAACTTTGAACAGCTTCAGCCTCCAGCATGTCGGACATCTAGAGCTTCTGATTACTCGCCTTCTCTGTCAATAAGCTGAGTCGAGACTGAGATCCATGGCGAAGGAATCATCTACAAGTCGGATCTCAAGAGGAACATCTGTCGAGATCCACGCAAGCCACTCCCAAAAAAAGTCAAAATCAAAAGGTTGATTTGTTACTTTTGGTTTATGTACGTAATTATTAGATACTCGAATAAAACTACTTTTCTCATAAAAATAAACTTCTGGCAAATAGTTGGTAGGTATACCTACTTGAAGCAAAACAAAATTCATTTCTTAAGTGAACTGAAGTGGTTTTAAGTCCTATTAGTCGTTCTGTTAAACTTTTGATTTGGATTACCAAATCTAAAGTTTTACATTAACGCTAAAGCTAATCAGGTTATACTCGCGTGTTCTATTGCGGCATGAGAAAATAGGCCGGCAGCGGCAGCGTGGCAGTTATATGGTTTGGGTTCGCTAAAATTCAGGCCAAAAATACAATCTTATCTCGGTCTCGTCTCAGATGCTTTTGGGGTAGTATGGTCTCAAAACAGCTTCAAAATATTGGATTATAATTATTATTTTTTTTTTTTATAAAAACTGATATGATCATATTTTTGTACCTAGGTATAGGTACCTTAAAACTAACTCTCACCACCTGTGATTTCTAAAAATAAAGCAATTACATTATAGATTGTAAGTCGCTGAAAACTTAATCAGCTCATTAGTCCAAATTCCATGCCCTATCCAATGAATTGAGTCATTTTGTTGCTTTAATTAAACTGCAGCACACCAGCCCAACAAATCACTCTGACATTTCCCCCAATCTTCTTTTAAATATAAAATAGAAGAAGGTACAAAAAAATAAATCCACAAAATTTTCTAACCAGCCGAAACATCCGGTATGAGAAATGATTCCACCATAAATCTGTCCCGTCTAAGCGGCAAAAAAGGAAAACTTAAAAAACGTGATACGTTTGACATCGTTCATGCATTTGCCCCGGGAACAAAATGTCGACCATTCCCGAATCAACCTCCCCCATCCCCATCATGACCTAAAATGTGTTGGTTCAAAGTCCAAAAATAAGAAAATGCTTCCTCTGGCTCTGTCCCTGTTAGCTGTGTGTATTTGTGTTCCTGATGGTTGATGGCTTAGTTCCATGTCGCCGCACTGCCGACACCATGTCACCAGGCTTCTTTTTCCATTTTATAGATATGTGTAGCATTCGACTAATTTCAATATTGGTGCCCTGCTATTTCTGATAGTAGCCACAAAAAGAACCCATCACGAAATTGCTTCTTTTTTTTTCTCGAGAACGCATTTGTCGCGTTCATCGGTCCAACTCTAAAAACTCTGTGATTTTGCTTTAGGATGGCATGGCGTGTTATGGTGGCGACGATGAGGATTATGCATATCTATCTTCAAAATATGACATTTGCGTGCCGTACCTACATGAGATCTGTCGGAAATTTGTCACTTTTCTGGATGGAAGCGCGCATATAGCACTCGCGTTGTTACCACCAAACAGAAATTCCCGGCCGAAATAGGAGCGAAAAAAAAAGCAACTTCGTTATGTTTTTCCCGAAGTTCCCGATTTCTTTTTTTGCAATAAAGCGCCTCGCAATCCTGTGTGCAACGGCAGCGATGTGCATACATTATGATATGTAGATTTTTTTTCTTCACAGACTACGTCCGTTAGGAGGACCATCCAAAAATAAAAAAAAAAATCTTTCCACAGTTCAGAATTTAGTGTCTGTTGGTTGTTGGAAGCAGTTCTTTTTTGATTGTAGGCTAATGGGCTAATAAGACATCTGCCGCAAATGTCAAAATTTGCTGTGAGTTTGTTTTTTTATTTTTTAAAATTCATTTAAAACACGATCAAACTTGGTTTCCTCTATTTTTAATTTTTTTTTGACATGGAAACTGAGCTGAGTTGAAAATGTTCCATGTTCAAAGCAAGCAAAAATTTTGGAAGATGGAAATTAATATCTTCCAAACTATAGAATTAAAACTATAGAATTAAAAAAAAAACTCGTTCCCAATTTGTTTTTTAATGCCCAATTTCAAATCGTTCAAAATTTAACTCGTGATGCGAATCAATCACTAAAATCAATTTAATCGAACGAGTAAAAGTCAATACTGGTACCTAAGCCACAAGATAGAGAATAGGAATACGCGCATTTCAATAACAAAGCGAATTTAGCGAATTCGAGTGACAAAAATTTGCTTTCAATATAATCTTACTTAAATGCTGCATTATGCAAAAATAAAATAAAAGAAAACAAAAAGACATTTTAATTAGAAGTAATCCCTTCGCAAGTGCCACCCGGCTGAAAAAAAGCCAAATGTCCAAACAAAAGTAAATACATAAATGAAAATGAAGTTTTTGTCCCTTGTGTTGCCTTGCCTGTGCCAATGACTAAACTGGTGGTTGATATGTGGTCACGGAACAAATTTTTTGACAGCACATCTGCATTTTTGTCAGAGATATTTTTATCTTCTTGCGTCTTTTTTTTTGTTTTTAAGTTTTTTATTTAATTTACAGTAGGTACCCGTCAAAAATAGAGCAATAAATAAATTTTACAATAAAGAACGTTTTTACGACATTACTTTACTACGTAATATGGTGAGTTTTTATTAATAACGACTAAATCTTTCAAATTAGAAACAGTTTTATAATTTGAGATGATTTGTTATTAAGATTAGATTTGGCCAATACCAATTTTTTATTTTAATATTATGGTACTTTATTTAGATATTGATAAAATTTACCAATACCAATTTAAAACAGTTACAACAGTCTATTGCCATTAAATGTAAAAAAAAAATAAAAAATAAATTTGCTGGCATAACAGCTCTTGAAGAACCAGAGCCTAGAGACTTACAACTCTCAATCAATCCTGTGAGCGTGTCTGCAGGAATGGAGGGGACCTTCAGTTTACTGGCGAATCCAAACAGCTAAGGTGAGCGGCGCTTTTCTAAGATAGGAGATACTCTTGGAGGACTTGTCACTTCCTCGCAAGTAGCAGTAGCCCTGAAAAACATTTGTGGTTGTGCAAAACAAATTGGCGGAGAGTCCTGGCTCTTTTCGAGGCCGCATAATCAGAAGGTACCTACCTACTTTAATAGACAATACTATTATAAATGGGCATTTGCTTAGTCACTTCCAAACAGAAAACTTTTATTAAAAAGAGTCCAACATTTTGGGATTTCACTGTTAGTTTTATGCAATACATATTTGAAAAAGTTTAAAAACACGACAAAATTTATTTTGATTCCTAAATTCTGATCGAAACAATAACGAACATATCACATACTCTAGAATTCTGGGAAATTTTAACCTGAACATCGCTAAATTAAATATGTATCATAGCTTGTATGTTAATGTCGATCATTAAAGTAGTCAGGGATGTGGGGTTGTATTTTTGATAATATTTTCACTTCGATTGATCTTGTCTTAATTGTTTTATATTAGTTAATTTATTTTTACAATTTTGTCTGGATTTTTAAATAAGACACAATTTGAAGTTTCAACGATTCTGTTAATTAAAACGATCGAAAATTAAAACAAAAATTTAATTTTCCAATTAACAGCTCCATATATACGCAGACTTATTTCTTCTTTTTAATATATAAAAGTGTTGACATAAATTGTATCCACTGTCCTTATTCTTTTAAATTTAAATGAGCTGAAAAGAAACTCCCATTTAAAATATTCCCGAATTCTTAGCTTTTTACTCCAACCTTGATTATTTAAAACTCTACTTCCCAGACTATAAGGACTGGCTGCAATTAATGTCCTCGTGCTCCTGACAGGTTCACTAATCATTTTGTATCTCTCTTTGTAGACATTTGGGAAGAGTGTGTCACTTTGTCTTTTCCCTTTGACCCTCCTTACCACGCCCTCAGCCAAAAATTTGCGAATGCCCAGAATTTCTGCTTGGTAAACACCTTGCACTTGTTTTTCAAAATATTCGTGCTGCACACGTGTGCAATGTTGAACTGTTGATGATCAAAGAAAAATAAGGACTTGTGGTTGTGGCTGTCGATGCAAGCGCGCAGTTACTGTAAATACAAAAGGACTTAAGCCGACATTGTTCTGACAGCGGTGGCAAAACGCATCCGTGCAGCAGTCAATTCGACTGTCATAAAAATAAGTTACTATCATTAATTATGTACTCCTTTGTAGGACCAATGCAAAAAAGGAAGGAAGGAGTCTTTTTTACTGACTTTGTTCCTCTGTGACAGCACTCGTAGTCTTTAAGCGAACTGGCAAATCAATTTAACTTTTTTTTTTTTTTTTTTTCAATTTGCTGTTCGCGCTGCGCAGTTTCAATTATAATTTACATTCAGGCAGCGATAGCGATGGAGCTGCAATGCTGCATGCGTATAAAGACATGTAATTAGAGGTGCTTTTGGAATAAAAGTTACTTCATGGTTATTATAACAATTATTTTTTTTGGTTGGCTGTTGGTTGGGTTCAATTACATTGCAGTAACATGAAGGTGCACTCCTGGACAAGAAACTTTCATTGATTTTAATATTTTGACACCAGGATCGTTGAGTTTTTTTTAAGTTATTTGATGCACGCACCAGTTGCTGTAGATACCAAGCTCACATTTCATTGATGAATCAGCTGGGAGTTTGGCAACTAAAATTTTTAATTGGATCAATTTAACCCTCGGGACTATGGAGAAGGTTACTCCTTCTCCATAAAAAAGGCTTACTACTCAAATATTTTAAAGTCTTATTAATATTGAGAAATTATTTTATACATTATATTATGTTGTAATCGATTTGTTCCACAAGAGACTGCACTAACTGACCACGATAGCTTATGAGTGGCTGGGTCAAAAGTCGGATACGTCTTCATAGACGACCCAAGCAAGGTAGAATTTCTTTTTTTCTTTCTGGATTGTTTAAAATCTATTGCATAAATTAATAAGTAAGTGTAGGTCTCTTCAATAACCAAATTCTATTCTGTGTTTTCCAAAACAAAAGTGTATTGTATTATTTGGCTTTACTTATTTGAATGACAAACCATTAACATTAAAATACATTTTTTTTCGATAGAATTTAATTATTATTATTACTTTACTTACTAAAGGCTTAACTACATTCAAGGCTTCGCGCACAGGCATCTCTAGGCATATTTTTGTGCATCACTTTTTCACTTTTTGCCCTATTTTGCAAAAAGCCTTGAATGTAGTTAAGCCTTAAAGGTAGATCCGTTTATGCAGGATGGCGATGGAGATCGAACGCTACTCCATCAAGTTCGGAAAAGATCTCACCGATGCCTGCGATGCCAGAACAGGATTTAGATAAGGAGATGTTCTGTCATGCGGTATGCAAAACTCTGCCACTCGCATACACCGGCTGCATCGGAAAAAGCTGCATATCTGGTTTCGGCATAACTCTCAAGGAAAGCAATTGAGTAGCAAAGCCCTCTCTTGAATTTGTATGAAAATGCTCTAGGCTGTTTCGAAAAGAACTTTCAGATTACATCTGTATAAACCAGGATTGAAGGAGAAGATACAGCAATAAAAAAGTAAAAGTCGAGTATTGTTCACAAACAGTGAATACTCACTCGAAAAAACGAGTTTAAACAAATAGAGTCAACCCAAATTAGTTCACGAGTGTGATGACTCGTGATTCACGACAAATACCGAACGAGTAAGAACGAGTATCCCTGCAAACGAGTTGAATGGGTTCGAACAAAAACGGGTCAAGCGCTCGTGAACAAAATGTTCACGATCAATGTGCTCGGATGTACTCGACTCGTAAGATGTGTATCCGAGGTTGGTGGTTTATGGGTATTGGGCTGGGCTAGCCAAACTCTTCCATGTGTGCATTGGTGCTTGCATATGGCCGGCTATAAAAAATTGAGTTCTTCTTTTGAAACGAAGGAATTTTATTTTTTTTTTTGGATTCTAAACGATTCAAGAGCGCTATTTTCCCACAGAAAAACAAAAAAGTCATCCTTTTTAAAACAATTGACCGAAAAGTGCACCTAATCAACGCACTTACAGGTTACAGTTATTGACCATTTGCATAGTTACATCTGCTTCTTCCTTTCAATACAATAGAAAAAAACATACAGAAAGAGAAACCAGTTTAACTTTCTTGTGCGACTTACGCCACCAACACTACAAACGATAGATACACAAAAATAACTAAAACCTACCTACCTTCGAACAAAATGTTCATGATATTCACTTTGCTCACGATCACCCATTTTAGTTCGAGTATACTCGCTATGTTTTGAGCACTCGAAATAATTCCATTTGTTCTCGAGCATTTTGCTCGTGGGTATAGAAGTTAATTGGGACTCACGAGTTCGAACAATTTGCTTGACTTAACTTGTGAGTATTTTAACTCTTGAATAACATGACTCGCGAGTCGCGAGTATTGAAACAGAACGATCGAGTATGAACGAACATAAAGAAAAAGTGGAATTGTTCGCACATATTCGAAAATGCTCATTTTAATCTCTGATGGAATCCAAAGATGCGGTCCAAAGAGTTTTTGAATCTAACCCCGAGGGGCGGCAAAGTAGAGAAAGACCGGTAATCAGCTTGTGTAAGAGGACCCCGGACTATAGTGCCACCTTAAATGAAGCAATATCGCTTATGGTATAAGAATAAAAACAAGAATCTAGAGAGGAATGGGAGAAGTCTGAAAGAACATTCTAATAATGGTTTCCCAAGAGAAAATCCATTTCAATAACATTGGTCCAAAACCAAAAGCGGAAAATGTAAAAATTATCTGAAGGAATGTAGAGGACTTACGATTTATTGCCGAATACAAAACGGCTAAGGTGAATGGCTCTTTTCTATGACTGGAGATACCTACTCTTGGAGGATTTGTCAGTTGTCACTACCTCGCAAGAGGCAGTAGCACTGAGAAACATTTTTTGTTTTTATTTGGCAGAGATTGGGAATCGAACCCAGACCTCTGGCGTGACAGTCTAATGCACTGAAAATAATATTGTGCATAATTTTTATGAATGCCATTCATACTCTGAAATTCATCGATTTTTATGCAATATTCATTTATTTTACGCACAAATACGTCATCATCAATTTGTATTTTAATGACTAAAACATTGTCTGTATGAATTCACGTTCATCAAAATTTTCACGTGTTAGTTGTTGTTGGAAAATCAAAAATCGAAAATATGATGAAATTTTTCATCAGAGTATGAACAAATCATCAACATTTAACAGGGGCTTTTTACATCCTTTGTATGAAAAAGATCATTCTTTTGATGAAACGGCTGCATAAAAATATTTTGCTTAAGAATTGTTGGTGGAAAAGCCAGAATAAAAAAGTTTATGACCGTATACATATAAAATATGAAAGATACATACACAATTTATTTCATGTTTTCAGCTGATGATGAATCTTTTCATGCTTTGCATGAAAAATGTCATAAAATTGTTTGTTTCAAAATTTTTAGGGGAAAGTCCAGAATGCAATAGTTAATGATATTAATCATTAGAAATATGAACAGTTACATACAAAGTTTAAACGATGAAATATTCATCAAATGCTTAAAAATATTCATTGTTTTTGTGAACAAAATCATCAAAAAAGAACATTGCTTGTAAGAATCCTCATACAAAAAATGTTTGCATTGAAATTGTTGTTGGGAATTCCAAATCCAAAAAGTTATGAATGCTTTCATTTGAAATATGAATATTTTCACACAAATTTCAATGTGACGTTTGATGCAATATTACTTCAAATGCATGAAAATATTCATTGTTTGTGTGAACAAAATGAAGAATCCTCATACAAAAAATATTTGCATTGAAATTGTTGTTGGGATTTCCAAATCCAAAAAGTTATGAATGCTTTCATTTGAAATATGAATATTTTCACACAAATTTCAATGTGACGTTTGATGCAATATTACTTCAAATGCATGAAAATATTCATTGTTTGTGTGAACAAAATCATCAAAAGAGAACATTGCTTGTAAGAATCCTCATACAAAAAATGTTTGCATTGAAATTGTTGTTGGGAATTCCAAATCCAAAAAGTTATGAATGCTTTCATTTGAAATATGAATATTTTCACACAAATTTCAATGTGACGTTTGATGCAATATTACTTCAAATGCATGAAAATATTCATTGTTTGTGTGAACAAAATCATCAAAAGAGAACATTGCTTGTAAGAATTCTCATACAAAAAATGTTTGCATTGAAATTATTGTTGGGAATTCCAAATCCAAAATGATATGAATGCTTTCATTTGAAATATGAATATTTTCACACATGCAATATTACTTCAAATGCATGAAAATATTCATTGTTTGTGTGAACAAAATCATCAAAAAAGAACATTGCTTAGTCTACTATTACACGATGACTCTAGAGTCATGACTCTTTTCAAACGTAATGAGTGCGAAAGAGAAAAAGAATGAGATGGAAAACCTGTGAACCGGAGAGTCGTGGGCCAAATTTCGGCGACTCTTTTTGACGTTTTTCTTTTCTCTTGTTCGTTATTTTGCCATGTTGCTTCATTTCTAATTTTCTATTCGTGTCTCGTCGAGAGTACATGTATACTTGTAATGGTGCGTAGACAAAGAGTATATTAACACGGACAACAAAACTAAAAGAGAACTGTCAAATTTGAATCATGAATCGAGAGTCAGCGTGTAATAGCGCGTGACTCACAGAATGATTTTTAAAGAGGAATTCGAAAAAAAAATCATGACTCTAGAGTCATCGTGTAATAGTAGACTTATAAGACTCCTCACACAAAAAATGTTTGCATTGAAATTGTTATTGGAAATTCCAAATCCAAAAAGTTATGAATAATTTCATACATAAATTCCAATTTGACGTTTTATGAATTTTTGCTTAAAAATCGCTTGAAACTATTAATTGTTTTCATGCAAAAATCAATAGCTAGTGATTTTTTTTTAAAAATATGTTTAACTTAGTTCAAAAAAATGTTATGACGATTTCTTAAGAAAGAGTTTTTAGGAAGAAAGAAATCTTTTTCCTTTTATTTACTATTTTGAAAGACAACTTAAAAATTGTGTTTGCAAAACTCATATACATTTTAATTTTTCGATATGAAATCATGACAAGATAATACCTGTCATTTTTGCGATGTGAAGTGCTTGCGCCATTTTCACGCGACTTATTTGTGTACGTGCAAAAGCCAAATCGCGCAGTGTAAACCCACGCTCCGAGTCCAATATAATTGGCCACCATTCCAAAAGATGCTATCTCGACTCGTATTAACAAGCCATGTGGCTCGCCAGACTATGAAAAGTTTCATAAAAATATATGAATTTATTCATAAACCGTGCAATTAATGTTTTAGATTTATGCAAAATTTCACACAAAATGTTAGTTAATGATTTGTTTCATAATTTGTGTGGATTAATGCATACTCTGTATGTAAAAATTCATAATTTGAAGAAAAATTTCATAAAAGAGAATATCATAACTGTTCTTTAATAAAACCCCTCGTAAATTTTCTTCTATTGTGAGCTTAGAAAAAATCGCACGATTTCGCTTAGATAGTTTTCACTTTTGCAAATTAAACTTCTTTAATATTGAAATGAACTACTTTAAGTCAAATATTTACTGCTTTCAAGGCAAATTTTCAGAAATCCATTTGCAAATCTTATAAAATAAAGAAATAAAAATCGCACGATTTTTCGTCGTTTATTTTCACTTTTCCAAGTTTATTCTTGAAAAGAACTTTAATCAATCGAATATTTACTGCTTTCAACGCGAATTTTCAGAAATCCTTTTGCAAAGCTTATAAAATAACGAAATAAAAATCGCGCGATTTTTCATCGTTAATTTTCACTTTTTCAAGTTTATTCCTGAAAAGAACTATAATCAGTCGAATATTTACTGCTTTAAACGCGAATTTTCAGAAATCCATTTACAAAGCTTATAAAATAACGAAACAAAAATCGCGCGATTTTTCGTCGTTTATTTTCACTTTTCCAAGTTTATTCCTGAAAAGAACTATCTTCAGTCGAATATTTACTGCTTTCAACGCGAATTTTCAGAAATCCATTAACAAAGCTTAAAATAACGAAATAAAATTCGCACGATTTTTCGTCGTTTATTTTCACTTTTCCAAGTTTATTCCTGAAAAAAACTATAATCAGTCGAATATTTATCGCTTTCAACGCGAATTTTCAGAAATCCATTTACAAAGCTTATAAAATAACGAAACAAAAATCGCGCGATTTTTCGTCGTTTATTTTCACTTTTCCAAGCTTATTCCTGAAAAGAACTATAATCAGTCGAATATTTATTGCTTTCAACGCGAATTTTCAGAAATCCATTTACAAAGCTTATAAAATAACGAAACAAAAATCGCGCGATTTTTCGTCGTTTATTTTCACTTTTCCAAGTTTATTCCTGAAAAGAACTATCTTCAGTCGAATATTTACTGCTTTCAACGCGAATTTTCAGAAATCCATTAACAAAGCTTAAAATAACGAAATAAAATTCGCACGATTTTTCGTCGTTTATTTTCACTTTTCCAAGTTTATTCCTGAAATGAACTATAATCAGTCGAAGATTTATTGCTTTCAACACGAATTTTCAGAAATCCATTTACAAATTTTATAAAATAACTAAACAAAAATCGCGCGATTTTTCATCGTTTATTTTCACTTTTCCAAGTTTATTCCTGATAAGAACTGTAATTAGTCGAATATTTACTGTTTTCAACGCGAATTTTCAGAAATCCAGTTGCAAAGCTTATAAAATAACGAAATAGAAATCGCGCGAATTTTCATCGATTATGTTCTCTTTTCCAAGTTTATTCCTGAAAAAAACTATAATCAGTCGAATATTTATCGCTTTCAACGCGAATTTTCAGAAATCCATTTACAAAGCTTATAAAATAACGAAACAAAAATCGCGCGATTTTTCGTCGTTTATTTTCACTTTTCCAAGTTTATTCCTGAAAAGAATTATAATCAGTCGAATATTTATTGCTTTCAACGCGAATTTTCAGAAATCCATTTACAAAGCTTATAAAATAACGAAACAAAAATCGCGCGATTTTTCGTCGTTTATTTTCACTTTTCCAAGTTTATTCCTGAAAAGAACTATCTTCAGTCGAATATTTACTGCTTTCAACGCGAATTTTCAGACATCCATTAACAAAGCTTAAAATAACGAAATAAAATTCGCACGATTTTTCGTCGTTTATTTTCACTTTTCCAAGTTTATTCCTGAAATGAACTATAATCAGTCGAAGATTTATTGCTTTCAACGCGAATTTTCAGAAATCCATTTACAAAGCTTATAAAATAACGAAATAAAAATCGCGCGATTTGTCGTCGTTTATTTTCACTTTTCCAAGTTTATTCCTGAAAAGAACTATCTTCAGTCGAATATTTACTGCTTTCAACGCGAATTTTCAGAAATCCATTTAAAAAGCTTATAAAATAACGAAATAAAAATCGCGCGATTTTTCGTCGTTTATTTTTACTTTTCCAAGTCTATTCCTGAAAAGAACTATAATCAGTCGAATATTTATTACTTTCAACGCGAATTTTCAAAAATCCATTTACAAAGCTTATAAAATAACGAAACAAAAATCGCGCGATTTTTCGTCGTTTATTTTCACTTTTCCAAGTTTATTCCTGAAAAAAACTATAATCAGTCGAATATTTACTGCTTTCAACGCGAATTTTCAGAAATCCATTTACAAAGCTTATAAAATAACGAAACAAAAATCGCGCGATTTTTCGTCGTTTATTTTCACTTTTCCAAGTTTATTCCTGAAAAGAACTATCTTCAGTCGAATATTTACTGCTTTCAACGCGAATTTTCAGACATCCATTAACAAAGCTTAAAATAACGAAATAAAATTCGCACGATTTTTCGTCGTTTATTTTCACTTTTCCAAGTTTATTCCTGAAAAGAACTATCTTCAGTCGAATATTTACTGCTTTCAACGCGAATTTTCAGAAATCCATTAACAAAGCTTAAAATAACGAAATAAAATTCGCACGATTTTTCATCGTTTATTTTCACTTTTCCAAGTTTATTCCTGAAATGAACTATAATCAGTCGAAGATTTATTGCTTTCAACACGAATTTTCAGAAATCCATTTACAAATTTTATAAAATAACTAAACAAAAATCGCGCGATTTTTCATCGTTTATTTTCACTTTTCCAAGTTTATTCCTGATAAGAACTGTAATTAGTCGAATATTTACTGTTTTCAACGCGAATTTTCAGAAATCCAGTTGCAAAGCTTATAAAATAACGAAATAGAAATCGCGCGAATTTTCATCGATTATTTTCTCTTTTTCAAGTTTATTCATGAAAAGAACTATAATGAGTTGAATATTTACTGCTTTCAACGCGAATTTTCATAAATCCATTTACAAAGCTTATAAAATAACGAAATAGAAATCGCGCGAATTTTCATCGATTATGTTCTCTTTTCCAAGCTTATTCCTGAAAAAAACTATAATCAGTCGAATATTTATCGCTTTCAACGCGAATTTTCAGAAATCCATTTACAAAGCTTATAAAATAACGAAACAAAAATCGCGCGATTTTTCGTCGTTTATTTTCACTTTTCCAAGTTTATTCCTGAAAAGAATTATAATCAGTCGAATATTTATTGCTTTCAACGCGAATTTTCAGAAATCCATTTACAAAGCTTATAAAATAACGAAACAAAAATCGCGCGATTTTTCGTCGTTTATTTTCACTTTTCCAAGTTTATTCCTGAAAAGAACTATCTTCAGTCGAATATTTACTGCTTTCAACGCGAATTTTCAGACATCCATTAACAAAGCTTAAAATAACGAAATAAAATTCGCGCGAATTTTCGTCGTTTATTTTCACTTTTCCAAGTTTATTCCTGTAAAACCTACATACTGAAATAAAAATCATTAAAACTTTTCTTCAACTATAAATAATATTAGTTTAGGCAAAGTAACATTGAAGAGGTATTACTTTTTGTGCGATAATTATTGCTTTCGAAATTTTCGCACTACTTGTTTGTGTAAAAGCAAAAGCAAAATCGCGCAGTGTAAACCCACGCTCCGAGTCCAATATGATTGGCCACCATTCGAAAAGACGCTATCTCGACTCGTATTAACAAGCCACGCGTGGCTTGCCAGACTATGAAAAGTTTCATAAAAAATTATGAATTTATTCATAAACTGTGAGATTAATGTTTTAATTTATGATCCAATTCATAAAAGAATATGAATTTTTTCATCATCGTATGGTTAATGTTTTAGTTTGATGAAAAATTTCATACGGAATGTTCGTTGATGATTCTTTTCATAATTTGTATGAATCATTGCATATTCTGTATGCAAAATTTCATTATTTGTATGACAATTTTCATCAAAAACGAAATAAAAACGGTTCTTAGTGAAAAAAAAAAATGGAAACTGTTCCTCAAATCATTTTATGACTGAACAAAGCCAACATCGCGTAGTGTAAACACTGAGTCGAACGAGTCAACAAGTGGAAAAAGTACCTATAGTTCAATCAAAACTAAACTCGCATATGAACGAATCTAATTGTGCAGTTATTTTGTGTGGCGTCGTTCTTCATTTCATTTCATTTTATTCGTCATTGTTATTTCAAAGCGTGAAGTTTAAAGTGAATTTTCCCCGTGCCCGAACAAAAAACCAAAAACGTGTCCGCGTGTTTAAATAATTAATTAATAATTTCAACAAGAAATTCCTGGATTGCATCGGTAAGTTTATAAATGAATTGTAAAGAATATTATAATTGCTTTAAAAAAGAGTCGACATTTTAAGAAAAAGTACATTTTGTACTAAGCTCTAAGCTACTAGGTTTCAAACAAAAATAGATTCTTTTTTGAAAGGGATTTTGCTTAAAACAAAGCAATTATGCTTCTGTTTTATGATTTATTTAAATAACCTTTTTATCAAGTAGACATTTTAGTTATTTTAGGAAAAAACGCAATTTGGTTTGTAACCAATAAGGTATTTTTCTATACGGAGAAGCCATTTGGTATTATCACGAAGAAAAAATTTTTTATAAGTCTTTTTTCCGAAGAAAAAAATTGAAAATTTTTCTAAGTCCAAAAATTTTTCTAAGTCTTTTTCCCTAAGAAAAAAAATTGAAAATTTTTCTAAGTCCAAAAATTTTTCTAAGTCTTTTTCCCGAATAAAAAAATTGAAAATTTTTTTAAGTCCAAAAATGTTTCTAAGTCTTTTTCCCTAAGAAAAAAATTGAAAATTTTTCTAAGTCCAAAAATGTTTCTAAGTCTTTTTCCCTAAGAAAAAAAAATTGAAAATTATTCTAAGTCCTAAAATTTTTCTTATACCTCAAACGCAAGTCTTGTGAGGCTTAATGAAAACAAAAAAGTTTTTATCTTATCTGAATTACTATAGGTACCGAATCTGACAAACAATTCTGAAAATATTATCTGAAAACAAAAAGTTTAAATGCAAATTTTGATATCATTGAAATTATAAATTAATAAATTTTTATTGAAACATATGCACAGATATGGAAATCTATAGGTAGTGTAGGTCTCGCATATACAAAATTTAATTTTTATATAAAACTAATACGAATACGATAAATGAAGTATTTTGGTCGTACAATCTGACGATCTGAATTGTACAAGTGTAGATACAGTAAAACCCGGATAAGTGCCTATCGAATAAGTGCCTTACCCGCATAAGTACCTTTTATTTTTTAGAACCAACATTTTGAGGATTTTTCATATAAAACTCGTCTAATAAGTACCTTTCGCTTAACTTAACTAATGCTTAATTTACCTATTTACTTTCAAACTTACTTTTTAAATTGATAAGACACAAGACCACAAAAGACTAAATTTTCTTTAGCCTTGATAATATAAAAAAAATTCAATGAGTAAAATGAGTAAACTTATCTTGTTGTTATTGACATTTAAAAAAATTATTTTGTAAATGCAAAATGCTATACATTTTTAACTTTTTCTAATCTTTGTAAATTTTATTAAAAACTGTTCAGTCTGGTCTCAGATGATTTGTCAATTTGTGGTAGTGTTTCAGTTTCAGTGTTTGTCTTCCCAGTTAAGTTTCGCCTGGTGTTCAGGTCTATGCACTTATTAATGTTTTGATTTTAAAACTGTTGTGCGTGACCATAATTAAAATCGAATAAGTTTCAAATAAAATCGATATCGCAACTCAAAACAACTCTGAACATCAAAATGGTTTGTAATATTGGTGATTTAAAATAAAAAAAAAAGTTGAGATTTCAATACAAAAACAAAATATTCAAAAATATTTATTTAACTATGAAATAAATTTCTATTGATTCTTAATGAAAAAGTATTCGGTATACATTATAAAATTATTTTTCTGTATGCTTTTAAAATAAATGTATTTAAGTACTTAAAGCTTGTTTACGACCAATTCATTCAAAACAAAGAATTATGTCGAATTCCTTTTACCAAAAAATTCGATTTTGTTTTCTAAACAGAATCCATTTTTTTTTTCAATACAAAGAATTTGTCCAGAAAAATCGATTTTTTTGTTAAAAGGAATTCGGCATTAGTTTTGCTTGTTTTTAAGATTTCCTTATTTCTTTATTTAAGAAAATTAATTTTTTGTTTTTACATTATGTTTCAATAGCTGCCAAAGTACCCAAACGTGATATTCCTGTAAATTGACCTGTGCCAGTGGCCTTGCTTAAACCAACCAAGAGTAGCCAAACAAAAAAGGCTGTGAATATTTTTGCCTGCCATCGATTGGTGTAAAAGTAAGTTTTAATTTTGTTAAATTTATATAATAATTATTAATTCAATTTAAAAAAGAATGGTACATATTGTTTTTATGGAAACATTAACACAAAATAAATACTCTTATATTGAAAAAAATTGACAGAAAACACAGAACTTAAAGCATTACTGTTGATTAATTATGTGCATGTTTTCATATGTGTCTAAATATATACTTCAGCGTTTTATAATCTTTTCAACTCCTGAATTAACAAAAAAGTATTGTAGAAAAGGATCTCGGTTTTATATAAAACCAATCACGTTTTTTAAGGTCGTGGATTTACATCCATCGCTGCTTTAATTCTAGAAATTAATACACACTGATCAACCTAGATATAAAAGTGTTTTGTTTTTGTTTTTTTCTAGTATATGAATGAATTGAAATACATTTTTAAAATAATTTTGCAGATTTTATTATAAAATGCTGTGTTTCGTTTGCCAAAAAAGATTTGATCATATTGATCTACTTATGTATCATCTTAGAAGAAAACACAATCTACGTTCCGACAGTACTTTTCGTTGTTTTGACAAACATTGTTCATTACTATTCAAGAGCTCCTCAAGTTACAAGAGACATATAATACGCTTACATGTCAAACCCTTTAAATCTGAAAAATTACGAAACCAAAAACCAGTTACAAACGTTAAAGACTCCAATAAAACCTTTGACCTAATTCACAGTGAGTATTTTGTTGATACCACGTTAGGGCATCTATCGTCTTCACAAACATGTTCCCAAGAAGAAGTTGAAAGTACAAGAAATGAGTTTAAAGCAGAAATTACAATAGAAAAGCTTTTTGAAAATGCATTAAAATGGTCTTTATCATTACATTCAAATGATAACTTTTCAAGAAAAGATGTTTACCAAATTCAGAAAGGTGCTTCAGCTTTCATAATCGAACCACTTCTTGAAATTTTTGATAACTTTGCCAAATATAAACTACACCAAAATGAAGAATCTTTTTGTACTTTTTGTTGTGTATTTACTTCTTGTTTCTAGCGAATTAACTGAACCAGTAAGATATAAAGAAAAACGATGGAGGACTGTATTACGGGAACTTCAGAGAGCGAAGAAAACTCTAGTCAACCACCTCTAAGCATCTCGTACTTAGAAATTCCACCCTCGTATGGAAGACCAACAATACAGTCTGTTGAAAATATATCTTTTGTAGGGCTACCGAACATTTCAGGATCTTTCCAATGCACAGAAAAAAATACTTTTGAACAGTCCGAGGAAGACATACATTACCATAATTTGACTTCTCCAAATATTGGTACAGATCACTCCAAAGCAACAAGAGATACATTAAAAGAACTTCTAAAGTCCTGGAATTTGGAACATCTTACAGAATTTTTAACATGTAAGGCTATTATTTGAAGTTAATATAGATTATCAATTTAATAAATTCGATATAGTCAACTTGATTCTCAATGATCGAAACTGTTATCAAGTAAACTACCTTTAAGCATACATATGTTATAATTGATAATAATTTACTATCGTAAATGGTATCAGTTTTTTTCTCATTGACACCTCTAAAATCTCTCACATACTGTACAAAACTACGAATTTCTACACATTTTTTTTGTATGAGCTTTAAAGTATTTTCGCTGAAAATTTATAGAAATTTGTATTTTGGACAGTACGCGAACAAACCTTCTATTGGTTTCGCATAGTTTACATATTATTATTTTTTTTCGTATTTCACTAGTTTAGATTGAAATAAATGTATACATTATCTAAGATTAACTGATTAGATAGTAGTAGAAACGAAGAAAATAATAAACCATACACATTTTAACCTACTTTCCAAATTCTTTTCGTGCATTTCTTAAATATTTTTACTCTCTCTCTCTCTCTCTCGCGCTCTCTCTCTCTCTCTCTTTCTCTCTCTCCCTCTCTATCTATAGCTGAAAAAATAGATATCGAAGTTTTGAAAATAATTAAACGTCGTCACATTAATATGCTTTTTAAAAACCAAAAAATTGGTGATCTGGTGGTGTTTGAACAGAGTTTAACAGAATGGCGTTCAAGTTTGTCATTATTTGTGGACGAAGAAGAAAACGAATCTATTCTTCAAAGAAGAAGTCGAAAGCCACAATCAATCTTTCAATCAGACTTGTCAAACATTTCTACACCCAGTACCTCAAGAGGACCAGAATCACCAGAACCAAACGATGTTTTTATACCACTATCGGACATAATGCACGATTGTGAGAAATCAAAAATAGTGACAAATTACTATGAACGATATTCCAAATTACTTGACGAACATAGGGCCATGTTGATAAGCATCATTTGCAATTATTTTCAAGAAAATTATTACCACATGTCCTTGAGATTAGAAAAAGAAATTCTTAATCGTTTCCCGGGAGAAAAACTAGAATATTACCGTGTGGGTAAAAGAGGAAAAATATATGTCAAAGCTTGTAACGCTCGAAGATGCTTTCGGTCACTCCTCAAACGGACATTAGTTCCAGATGTGGACGCATCTGACAGCCTTGATTTTGAATCATCAAATACACGTAATAAAGAATTTAGTGAGTATGTTTACCTTAAAATAGCTTTTTTTCATGTACATTAAAAGTGACTATCACATAAGTGCCTAACCCGCATAAGTACTTTTTTTTTTTTAGGACCAACATTTTGAGTTTTTTTTCTCATCTAATAAGTTCCTTTCTCTTAACTGCCTTCCCCCTCTAATTGGCTTTAATTTTGCATACTTTTATTGAAATTTACCATCTTTTCATCTAGCGCTTCCTTTTTAAAGGGTTAGTAAGTTGATGGTTATTTCCTATTTTTTAAATAATGTTAAATGTTTTTTTTTTTTGCCAATTTTTTTTTTTTGTAAATGTAGAGATAAGTGCTTATGCGGACTTAAGCGGGATTTTTATAACTGCCCAACCCGCATAAGTACCTCTTAAAACGAGGCATTTATGTTGAGCCACTTATTCGGGTTTTACTGTAGTTGCTCAAATTTTTAAAAATTCTTTCAAATCATTCCAAAATTGTACATCTAGTAGGTCCTAGGTATGCAATATGCATGTATTCAAATCTTTTTGCAAATCATAGATCACATAAGAGGCATTAAATGTATTTGCTAAAAAAAGCAAATTTATCAATAAATTGACGTAATTTCAGTAAAAAAAATGTGATGAGTTGAAAGTTCTCAGCAAACTTTGCTTTTTACGCAACCATTTGTTCTTGATCTAGGTGCTTCAAATTTTAATGAGTTCTCTTATTTGTATGTATATTAAGACGGAGTAAAGTTTCTCTTCTAGAGTTTTTTAAGGACTGTTGATATTTGTTTAAAATCATTTCGTTTAATTAATTTATGTCGTTTTCGATTGGATTTTCAGAGTGTTTCACTCTTTTTTGATTCCAATGGAATATGAAAAACTCTTTTCCGTAATATGTGTATCTATGTAGAAGTAAAAGTTGAAATGAATTCTTCAATAATTTCATTTCCAGAACATCTCAAGAAGAAGCGCTTACTATTTTGGCAATTAATCCAACACATACTTTTAAAAATATGTGTGTTTTCAGAGTGCACTCCTAGCACTCCTTAATGAAATCTGGAGTGAAAAAACACTCCTAAATCATCACTCCGAACAGCCAATGGAAGGTTTTTGGAGTGTTGGGAGTGTGGATGGAGTGAAAAAAGAGTACTAGGAGTGACCAACGGAAAACGACATTAGAATATCCTCTAGCCTGCTCTCAGTTTTGGACATTTATTGAAAACCATTTCTATGATATGAAAAGTAAAAAAATACATCATCAAAAATGTTTATTCTTTCAGAAGATTTAAAGATATAGATGACCAAATTACATATTTGAAAACCAGAAAACCAAAGGTGAAAACTTTTAACCATTTCAACCGTCAATGTGACAATTTCAATGAACAAATATTAAATATTTAAACGGAGTTAAATTTCTTTTCAAAATCTGTTTGCGATTAACCTGAGTTCTTATAACAAACTTTCATTTGAATATACGTAGATTAAAAAACTGATGTGATAACATTCTTACACTTATCGCTTTTGTATAGAATTAACAATAAAAATCCAAATTAAAAAGATAATAGGCGTGTTGAATAGCACTTTTGAATTTTTCTAAGTCATTTTCCTGAAGAAAAAAAATTTAATAATTTTTATAAATTCAAAAAATGTTGCAAAATTTTTCTTAGTCTTTTTCCTGAAGAAAAAAAAAATGAAAATTTTTCACAAGACCACAAAGACTAAATTTTCTTTAGCCTTGATAATATAAAAGAATTTCAATGAGTAACATGAGTAAACTTGTCTTGTTATTGAGTTTTTTCAAATGATTTGTGGTATTGTTTCAGTCTCGTCTTTTTCTTCAAAGATAAGTTTCGCCTGGTATTTAGTACTATGCATTTTATTAATGTTTTGATTTAAAAAATTTTGCGCATGGTTGGAGTTGATGTGGTGTCTACACTTCTTTTTGGATCCAACTCAAAAAGCAGTAAAAAAGGACAACACGGGGAAGAAAAATGTCATGAACTTCACGGTTCAAAGCTCACAGGAAGCTTTTATATTTATTGGAAAATCAGTTCAGGGGATAGTCGACCACATAGCATATTTGAAAAGCAGAGGCGAAAATATTCAACCGTTCATACTTGGTCTAGGTGATTCTAATTTCAATAATTTTTTCTAATTTTTATATATATTTAGACGGAGTAAAGTTTCTTTTCAACAGTTTTTTAAGGGCTGTTGATATTTGTTTCAAGTCATTTCATTTATTTAATTTAGAATATCCTTTAGCCTATTCTCAATTTTGGGCATTTATATAAAATCACTTCTAGGAAATGAAAAATAAAAAAATACATCTTTGAAAATTTTTCTTCTTTCAGAAGAGTTAAAGATATAGTTGACCAAATTACATATTTGAAAACCAAAGGTGAAAACTTTCAACCGTATCGACCGTCAATGTGACAGTTATTTCAATGAACAAATATCAAATATTTAAACGGAGTTAAGTTTCTTTTTAAAATCTCGTTTTCGATTGACCTGAGTTCTTATAACAAACTTTCATTTGAATATACCTAGATTATAACTGATGTGATAGCATACTTACACTTATCGTTTTTGTATAGAATTAACAATAGCAATCCAAATTAAAAAGACGTGTTTTGTGGTACTGTAATGAAGACCCATTGATTTATTATCTTTTTTTTAAGAACATAAACAAAACACGCCTTAAAATACTAAAAATCTGAAGCCTTTTCATCTTTTTACTTTCTTGTTTTTAATCTGGGTATATAATCTATTGTATACCCAACAGGTCCTGAAATTGATGCAGAGGAATGCATCCGAAGCTTAAAGTATGACAATTTGTCTGCTATGGAGTTCGACAGCTGCTGGCAAGCATGCAGTCAGTATAGGATGCAAAATATGCAGGAAGCATGTTCCCTGGAAAGCATATTTGCAAAATGGCCGGAGTATAAAAATCCAACTGGATATCGTTTAGTTAGTTTATATACGTTAATATTATTTAAAATTGAACATTACAAAATTTAACAAAGCTTTAAGCAATTGTTAAAATATATAAATAATTACTAAAGTAAATTAAATTATTTAATTCTCCAGATTGACAAGGATTTTTCGGTTATGTACGGAAGTCGTCCGGGAATACTTACAAGATGGCCGGAACAAGTTACTGCATTGAAAGACTTTCTGCTGAAGGAAAACTATTTGAAGGATAAACAAATGAAGGATATGCTTCAAAAAATTGAACAGGCTGATATTAATAATGGTAATTTGTTTTCTTCAACATTTTATTTATATTTAGTACCTGCAGCGTATGTTTTTGGACTTTTAAGACGCGGAAAACGACAGTGCATTTTTGTTCATAACCCAAATTAATCCATGTTCTACAAACATTACCACCAACAAAATATTTATATCAATGTATGATAGTTTACTTCTAATATTGTCATTCAGATCCAAAATTTAACTCTTTGGTGCTTTGGTGGTAATTTTTAAACTGTTTCAAAGTAAAAGTACGTTGAATTAATAGTATGATAAAAAACGGTAATAAAACTGGTTGTGAAGCAGATTTGTATTAATTGGACCATTCATTTTATAAATTACCCTACCTCGCCTCTCAAGGCCTCTACAAATTTTTTTTGTAGAATGATCTAAGGAATTGTTCCCCAAAATATCATGCACGAACTAGAGGACGTCCTGTATATTATGTTATGATATGCAGAGTTCGAATTATAATAGGGATTTTAAATTATTTAATAAATAACAAGCTTTGCCTGCCCATTTATTAAATATTATCTTATTAATTTTTTTTTAAATTCTTATTTCTAATTACAGACACAACAGCTGTTAAATTGATGTGGTGTCTACACTTCTTTTTGATTCCAACTCAAAAAGCAGTAAAAAAGGACAACACGGGGAAGAAAAATGTCATCAAATTCACGGTTCAAAGCTCACAGGAAGCTTTTATATTTATTGGAAAATCAGTTCAGGAGATAGACGACCACATCGCATATTTGAAAAGCAGAGGCGGTAATATTCAACCGTTCATACTTGGTCTAGGTGATTCTAATTTCAATAATTTTTCTAATTTTTATGTATATTTAGACGGAGTAAAGTTTCTTTTCAACAGTTTTTTAAGGGCTGTTGATATTTGTTTTAAGTCATTTCATTTATTTAATTTAGAATATCCTTTAGCCTGCTCTCAATTTTGGGCATTTATTGAAAACCATTTCTATGATATAAAAAGTAAAAAAAATACATCATCAAAAATGTTTATTCTTTCAGAATATTTAAAGAGGTAAAACACTTTTGTTTTATTTATTTGGTTTACAAGATCTATATCATGTATCAACAATTCCGTCTCTAAGCCTTAAATGTATATATGTATACTAATTTTATTAACAGAAAATTATAAGTTTTTAAATTCATGTAAAAGACTTGTGTTTTTAATGAAGGATTTAAGATTTTCAGATAACTTACCTGGAGATAAAGACAGAGGAATACATCTTTTAAAAGAGTATATGAACAGGTGCATACTCAATGAAAGAACATATAGGTAAGCTTAGTAATATACACACCTTTAATGTAATCTTACATAAAATATATGAATAGTTGCACATATTCTATGAAAAAAATACATAATTCACATGAAAAACTTCATAATCCACATGAATAAATTCATAAATTTTATGAAAAAAATTACATAATTGGTATGTATAGCTGCATTAATTCTATGAATGAAAACACAAATCGTATGATCACATTCATAATAACCTTTCATATGAAATATGAATGGAAACATCATCGTATGAAAATATTCATAATCAGTATGAATGTATTCATAATTTTGTATGCAAAATTGCATAGCTGGATGAAAGAATACATCATTTTTATGTAAACTTTCATAAGAAATATGAACGAAAACATCATCGTATGAAAATATTCATAAATCAGTATGAATATATTCATAGTTTTTATGCAAAATTGCATAGTTGGATGAAAGAATACATCATTTTATGTAACCTTTCATACTAAATATGAACGAAAACATCATCGTATGAAAATATTCATAAATCAGTATGAATATATTCATAGTTTTTATGCAAAATTGCTTAGTTGGATGAAAGAATACATCATTTTATGTAACCTTTCATACTAAATATGAACGAAAACATCATCGTATGAAAATATTCATAAATCAGTATGAATATATTCATAGTTTTTATGCAAAATTGCATAGTTGGATGAAAGAATACATCATTTTATGTAACCTTTCATACGAAATATGAATGAAAACATTATCGTATAAAAATATTCATAATCGAGTATGAATTTATTCATAGTTTTTATGCAAAATTTCATAGTTGGATGAAAGAATACATCATTTTATGTAACCTTTCATACGAAAAATGAAATATGAACATCATCGTATGAAAATATTCATAATCGAGTATGAATTTGTTCATATTTTGTATGCAAAATTGCATAGTTAGATGTAAGAATACATTATTTTATGTAACCTTTCATACGAAATATGAATGAAAACATCATCGTTTGAAAATATTCATAATCGAGTATGAATTTATTCATAGTTTTAATGCATGATTGCACAGGTGGATGAAAGATTACATCCTTTTTTATGTAGTTTTACATAAAAAAACATGAATATTCATAATCAGGAAAAATGGATGATGAAATGTTGCATAAACTAAATGCATCTTTTCATCAAAAGGATAACAGAGTGTATGAATACTTTGCATATTTAGTATGAAAGGACACATTAATCGTATGAAAGGCTACATTAAGCTGGAGGGGAAATAGAATTTTATTTTTTGATGAACTTTGCATACATTTGATGTATTTTTCATCAATGGATGATTCGAATCATCAATGTATGAATGGGAATTCATATTCCGTATGAATGGCTACATCGGCTCAAAACGAACGCACTTTTTCATTATCCGTATGCAATTTTTCATTAATATAATGTACCATTTTGGTTCAGTGTGCACTTACCATTACATCACGGGCTACTACATTGATTTTCATGTAGCACCAAAAAAGAACGATGCCTAATCAGCAAAGCGTAACAGGCTAAAATGAAAAATTAGTCATCTGAAAGTCCAACACTTGGAGCAACAACAAACAACTTCCGACTTGTGAGCTTTTGTCATAAGCGCGTGAGATTTTATTAATGTTCATTCTTAACGTCTTAAAACGCAATCAAAGAAATGCGTTTAAATAAACAAACCATTTTAATCCGAGCATGATGGCATTTAAATAATAATTAGGTGCTCCCATAAAAATCTGACAAATTTATTTGAGTTTTTTTTTATAATAAAATGATTGATAAACCATTTGCAACAAATACTATATTCTTGGAAACATAAACAATTTAGAAGAGCGACGGAAAAATAAACATAATGCTCGCTCGACTGGAACAAAATAAAAGCCTATCACACCTCGCTCATCGACTTTTATATATTTTTTAAAATATACAGCGTTTTTAAAAATATTCATCTCTCAAAAATGTTCACTTAAAAATAATTTCTAAAAATACGCTTCGTTCAACCAGATTCAAGCTATTTTAGTTTCCATTATACACGCCCACTCTTGCCGTTCGATGTCGTCATGAACAGCTGGTGTTTGGAGATTCATTTTCATATATTGGTAGTTTAGGACTTTGAGGTTGAAGTTGAAGTTTCCAATAGCTTGGTTTTCACCTCCAATTAAAACTAAATGTGCCGTATGTTTGGTTTTTAATAGTTCCATGTCGACAGATTCTAGAGAACAAAACGACTGGAAGATTGGATGGCATAATTTTTGACATCCCCGGGCATATGCCCGGATGCTTGTTTAGGATGTTGTCGGATTGTTTTTTTTATTTTTTTTTTACAAATCTGTCTCCTGACATAAACTTTATGGGCATTTTTAAGCGCTCACATTTCGAAAAAAGCTTAAACCATAGAGAAAAATTTATGGGGCAACTTCATCATCAGTCCTGCTGACAGCAAAACTTTTCGTTCCTGATGAATTTTTAGTTATTAGTGTCATTTTGTGTAGCCCCGTTTTTGTTTTATAAAATCTAATATGTTGCGATGAAGGCTGATTTGGGTATTGTGTCTCAATATATAAAAGGTGTGTGCTATAACCAGGGCTGGTGATTGCTATGACTAAACATACCACAGAAAATGTCACTCCTGGGTGAAATTTATGGAATCTCAAAGGTTGATTCGGGCTATTAATTTTTCGTCTGAGTGGCACAATTAATTTATTTAACACATAATTAATTTCCAAATTGGTATTTTGTGCGTGAGATGTAGATGAAGATGATTATGAGGTAGGTAAGGTATTAAGGTAGAGAGAAAGCTGCAGAAGTAGCAACAGCCATTTGTCTTCGAGGCAAAATATGTTATTTTTTGTTCTTTTTTCGTGCACAATACTGGAATAGATTTTTGATATTGGAAATTATTTTGAATTTTTTTCTTAGTGGTTCTGGAGGGCAAGTATTGGTTTTGTGCACACAAATTGTTTGAAAAAAAAATGAATATTTTAATCTGGCCATTAAATATATGAATATGTCTACAAAAAGATTTTCGCCCTCCGATCTGTCTTTAATGCATTTCTAACACTATTTTCACTGCGGAAAAAATGCAAGTAAAAATTTTTAAGTGCAATTATCTTTATTTTGGCATTAGGAATATTGCCTTTTTAAGCACAATGGAATTTTTAGTCCATTGTCGAAACTGGATCGCATTCGCATACAAAGTAATTAGGGGATTCATGTCGAAAATAAAGGTTTTTTGCATATATTTTTTTAACGGTAAAATCTAGAAAAAAAATATTTTATGACCATAAAATGTTTTACAAAATAAGTTATAATACTTTTTTCTTCCGATTTATCGTTTAGAAGATATGGCTATTTCAGAAAAAGGAAATGACTAAAATGTTGGTTTTTCGGACCTCTAAACGGTCAAAATCAAATTTTGTTTACTATGGGACATTAACATTCACCGTTTAAAAGATACCATCATTTAAATATATTGGTCAAAAATAAAAAATACTTTTCTTTTGCTTTTTACTCTGAACGGTTGAAACTTTTCAAAAATATTTTATGCTTTTTTTATAGAGTATAAGATTTCTGACAAAAAATGTTTTGACACTTTTTCCATATGAGCTATCAGTTACAAGATATTGCTAATAATGTTAAGTGCCAAAAATATATGTTATTCGCACAAAACTTTTAAACGGTGAATTATTTCTATATTTGTTTAACAAAATTTGTGGACTGACTATAAAGAAAATCAACATTTTTTTTGACTCTCATCTATAAGAAATCATTATCAAAAAAATTGGTCAAAAGTAAAAAAAAATTGGTTTCAATCATCATCAGTGATATCTTTTAAAATAAATATTTTTGTTGATCATTTAGTACGGGCGGCAGCGGCCGTATCTCCAAGAGTATCTCCAGTCATAGAAAAGTAATCGGAAAATGGTTTTTAATTTAAATGTCAAACAAATTATCACAGAAATAATTTCTGTATAGCCATATTATTCATTTCAGGTGTAAATCAGGTTGAAGTGAATTTTAAACCCGTCCATTTAATCCGTATTTTTACCCCTGGCAACTGACAATTTAAGCTTAACAAAATGCATTAAACTCGGTGGAATAAAAAAAAGCAAAGTGTATGTAAAACTGTAAATATTATTGAAAATATTCTTACCTTTTTTTTCGCTTGCTTTTGTATTTTGAGTTTACACCCGAGTGTAAATACTTCTTAACTGCTCCTTCGAAGTCCAGCTAAATTAAATTGAATTTAACTTGGTAGAGGGTTTTTTAAAAACAAAAGGTTTATTTCTGGTGAATAGTAGCCGCGTTTTTTTATCTACGAATCTGGATCAGGATCATTTATTAACACGTAATACAAAAGCAATTTGTGATCTTGCTCTCTATCTGGATTTATGTATGAATTTTAAAGATCCAAAAATTAATTCTTACTCACGGCTTTTATGGTAGGGTTGTGTTTATTGCGGTGTAAAAAAAAAGACAAGAAATAATTAAAAATTAACAAAACGTAAGTAAAAAGAGATGTTCATATAACGCTGCTGTCATGATGATCCGTATCGTTTTATTTTAAATGGGTGATCCTGATCCAGATCCGTGGATAATAAAACGCGGCTATTATGAGCTTAGATTTGGCATCTGGGTTTAACTTACTTTGACTCCAGTGCCGAGATTTAGCTAATTCGAAACCGCAGTGAGTCAGTGAGATGAGTCACTTTTCACTGAAAATCGATTTAGCTAGCAAAAGTGAGTGAGTGAGCGAGTGAAATGAAACGTCAGATTACTCGCCGGATATTTCAGCGGTGACTTAATTTACACATTTGCAATTGCAAGACAACAATGTATAGTTAAAAATGTACATACATATATTTATGCACTAAATTTATTTTTATATAAATATGTGTACACATTTAGTACAAAATACTTCATGAACATTTGTTCAATTTGTTGTTTATATTTTTGTTGTTTATATTGTTAAATTCAATGTAAAAAAAATTCAGTATAGCCATCGAAAGGAGGACCTCATCGACATACTAGGAAGTTCCAATTACAAAACATTGGAAAGACACTTCACACTAAAATGACACATTTATTTAGTTTAGTTTTCCTATTTTTTTTTTTTTTTTTTCAATTGTGTTGTGTTTTTAATTGCTATGAGACACTGTTTTTTTTTAATTTAATAAAACTGAAATATCAAATCATAAAAAGAAAACAAACCAAAGACAACAAAATAAAATATAGTCTTTAGTTATGACATTTCATGTGTTCGAAACTAAACTGTGCCGAGATTTAGCTATTTCAGCGCCTTACTCGCCGACTCATCTCACTTTACTCGCAAAAGTGATTTAGCTATTAAACTGAAATGAGTAATTTCGAATCTAGTTTCGAACACATGAAATGTCATAACCAAAGACTATCTTTTAATTTGTTGTCTTTGGTTTTGTTTATTTGAGGTTTAATTTTATTTATTTATAATTGATTGGGATTCATTTGATTTAGATACAATATAAAAATATTTAGTTTTAAGGGACAGCTCTATGACAGTTTTAGAAACTATTTCGAAGTGACCTGTGACCAGAATCTTTGACATGTCCTTCAAATATCAACTTTTTTATCAATGGGCCCTACCAATAATCAAATTTAGTTATGACTTAAATATTTCAGTATAATTGACCCTAATGGAATAATGGACTCTAAATAATAAATTGTGCATGGTATTACTTAAATATATACGTGGACTATAAATTATGAACCATATATCGAATTGAATCCACAAAATTGAAAATATAATGTATGGTTAATTATTTAGGATCCATACCATTATGGTTAATATCACTGCAATATTTAAGTCATAACTAAATTTGATTATTGGTAAGGCCCAATGAGTTTTGTGCATTTATTGTAGTACGATGATAAATTTTCTTCTTTAGCACCGTTTTATTATTATCAATATTAACTTTGATAGAATTTTCAGTCTCTTTAACATTTTTTGCGAGTCAATTCAATTAAATTCAGTTCCCAATATCAACTTCTCTTTTTTTGCATCTTAGTATTAGTTTTTTATAAGCTGCTTTAAACTGTTTTACTGATCATTCATTATCATTCTAACCGAGCGAGCGAACAAAACCAAGAAATAGTTCAATATTCTTGATTTAACTTATAAAATGGTACATTTATGTCAAAAGTTTTGTTTTTATAAATATTCAGTATATAACTTTTATATTTTTTAAATAAAGGAAGTATCGATAGGAAATTTTTTTTGTTGTATGTGTTTGAGTATTTGTCCTCATTATAAAAAAGAAATTTAGGTGGTAAAGGTAAGGAAAAAACCGCCATCTGGAAAAAAGTTGTGATTTTGTTTTTACCTATGACTTTTTTGGATTTTATATTTGAACAAAATGACCAATATAAAACTTTAAAAATACTGATTATCCTCCAATGACGGAAATGCTTACCAATTTAGAAAATGATGTACCATAAAGTTTAGTGTTTTTTTTTAAACACATAATATTGGAAAACCGAAAAGGAAATTTAGAAATATTCAAATTAAAATGCACTTCGATTGCTCATGCTTTATTAGCTGCAACAAAACCGAGAACTTTTATATTTCGGTTGCAATTAGCTTTGTCATTATTTTTTCATAGACGGTTTGGTTCTCAGCGTATTTTGATTGTGTTTTCGAGTCTAGGTTTATCTGCTTCATATTTTGATATGACACAGTTTATCACCCTCAGCCCTTTATTTTGCCACCAGAAACTGGATCTTTTTTTGCAGGTTTCCGCTGATAGTGTCGATGTTTATATACATACGATTAATGGGCATAATACATCTGCTCCAGAAAGACCAATTTAAAAACAAAATAAAATGCCAATGATCTTGCATTAGATGCTAACGTACCTATTTGTAGTCAAGAAAATTCTGCCTGCATGCTTATATAAATTGATGTATTATGGCTCTATGGAAAGTGGGATAGTCAAACTCAGGTTCTTGGTTGGGAATAACCATTCATTTACTTATTGTAGTTTTCGATGGTTACTAAAATTGTGCCAATAATGTTTTAGAACCAATTAAAAACCTCATGTCACCAGCTCCTGAACAATTAATTTATAATATATTTTGCGACTTTACTAACAAGGGATGCAATACAAGCTGTAGCTGTAGAAATGGTCTGTATAACCTGTATGTGGGCATAACCATGGGCAATCATGTTCAAACGCCGAGACTAATGAACACGACTTACACGATGAAGAAATGGAATTACAACCGGATAATGAGTTTTCTTAAATTAATTTTGTTTTTTTAGGCCTCCTGGGGATATCAGAAAAAAACACACCCAGTACTTCACCCCGCGGTGATGTGGAAAACAGTACAATAAAATGAGTTGTCTTTTTCACTAAGTTCTCAAAATGTCTAAGATTTGTGCTAAATGTAATCAAGTCATTAAACGATCTAAAACTACTGAATTTGTCGAGTGCGAGTATTTTTGTGGTCGTCATTTTCATAAGAATTGTATCGAATTATCCGACGATGACTATAAAGCATTATCATTAAATCGAAAGATTAGCACAAGAGTTGCACTTCCATGATATGTGCAACTCTTGTGCTAATCTTAATCTTGTGACCTTTTTTAACTCTTTTCATGATCTCACAATTAGTGTAAATGAAATGAAAAATGATATTGTCACTCTCAAATCTCTATTTAGCAATAATTCGCCTCCACGTAAAACGGCTAAAAAAAGTTCCAAAAGCTTTGTTAGTGACACTGTCTCTTTTTCTCCAATAAGTTCAGATAAAGCAGTTGATCACTCTCAAAATAATGTCCAAGCTTCGTCTAATGTATGTATCAACTCAGTGGTAAATCCCGATAAAATAAAAAATCCCGATCAAATAAATAATCCAACATCTTCGTCTACTCAAAATGCTAATCAACCGCAAATCAATCATAATCCGATTTCTATAAATCCCATCGTTAATATCAATACCGAATGGAAGTCAGCTCAGATCATAAAAAAATCTTCGAACGCAAAAAAAATATTTGGCACTGATAACTCTTCCTCTCTCGGTGTTTTACCAGATGTTAAATGGGTTCATTTATCGAAGTTCAAAATAAACACTACATCAAAAGACATCATAGATCATATCTCAATGAAAACTAACATTCCATCTGATCAGTTTAAATGTTACATGCTAATTAAAAAAGATACTGATTTAGCCACTCGAAAATTTATTACATTTAAATTAAGTGTTCCATCCTCCAAGTTGTCTATTATAATGGACCCATCAGTATGGCCATGCTTTGTACAGGTAAAAAAATTCATCGCACTTCCATCCAAATCAGATCCACCATCCACACCAATAACAACACATAAACAAACGGAAGCTTCACAAGCTCAGCCGCCACCGTCACTGCCACCTCCGCCACCACCATCAACGCCACCACCATCAACCTCATCTTCTCTACCCTCCGACCATCAACCATCGCATTCATCAGAGCAAATAACAAATTGACAATCAGCTCATACTTCTTCTCCTTCACTTCAGTCACAGTCTCAGAATAAAATTTTTGGTTACTACCAAAACATAGGGGGATTGCGTACAAAAATGCATCAAATATTCTTAACTTCATCATCCTCTCCATATGATTTTATTGCACTGGCTGAAACCTGGCTATCGAATAATCATCACAATGCAGAAATGTTCAACACTCATCATTACTCCGTTTTTCGTAAAGATCGCTGTGCGCAAACAACTGGGCTAGTAAGAGGAGGAGGTGTAATAGCTAAATCACAATCACGCGTTCGGTCGTGCCGACTTTGACATATTGAATAGAAACAATGGATTCTTATGAGGCAATCTAAAATGTTACCTCAAGCTTTGTGCTCGCTTTAGATCGTAAATATCGTAAGCTCGAGCTCAACGCCCGAATAGATCTATTTTCTATTTTGTCGCGCTTTGACAGCTCACAGTAGGTAATTTCCATTTTGTTTGTTTTCCCTTTTCTTTCGGTCGGATGCAAAAGTTGTTCTGCATTTAGTTTCATTAAAAATAAAACATTTAATTAACAAAAAACATAAGAAAATTTGTTTGCAAGAAATTAATTTATTATTAATCATAATTTCGTGTGAATCATTTGATAAAAGTGATAAAAGTTATCTTAGGTACTTTACTAAACTAAATTTGGTTTGTGTTGTGGTATAGAATTGGAAATTAATTTGGATTTTTTTTATAATAATTCCAGGAGATATGTTTAGTATATGTGTATATTTTTATAAATTTTATTGAACAAAATAAATTGTTTTTCTGTGAAATGTATTGTTTGTGTCTTGTTTATTTCATTTAAAAATACCCAAAGCAAATTGTTTTGATGCTCTGTTTTGCAAGTATCTGTCTACCTCTTTTTAGATGTGTTCGATTAGGGCAATTTTTGTTTGGTTCCGGAGAGTTATTTACTCCGCTGTGTATACTTCTTAGTCGAGTTTACACTTGCCTTCTGTTTTTTGTTAATGAGTGATGTTTCTTGTGGCGCTATCGCTTGAACTTGTTTCTTTTTAATTTGTATTTTATTTTTATGTGAATATTCTTTTTGAAAAATCAATGTTCACATACATACATAGAGTACAAATAAATAAAATCCCGACACAAGAAATTTGTGTCTTACAACATTTTGTAATATCAATTACGATTTGTATCGTGTGTTTTTTGTAGAATTGGCCGCGTTCAACAGCACATTTGACAGTTCTGAACTGTCATTTTTAGAGCTTCTGATTGGCCAGCAGTCATAAAAATTCAGTTGACGTCGATTGACATTTAGTTACGTTTCTTACGTTTTTTTTCTGAATTTTCAGATGAAAAATTCTATCTGAAAATTTAGATGACAGCTAAAAGCAACAAAAAAACAGTTCTTGATCCAGTTTTTTTTTTGGTGTGTGGTCTGATCGTCTGGGTCTCGTATCGCTTTTCGGATTTTGATTTTAAAGTGCAAAAAATAATAAAAACAGAATAAATAATTTCAGATTTTTTTGTGCGTTCAGTGTTACGTTTTTCAGAACTGAATTTTTAGATCTGTCAAAAACGTGGTGATGAACGTGGCCATTGTGTCTTGTGTTGGAATCCAACCTTTTTCTGCGGTAGGTATATGTATACCACGTTCTGTTGAAGAGTGAATAAATTTTTTTCTGTATGTGGGAAAGAGAAAATATTGCTCATGGAAAGAAAATAGTTGAATAGGGAAAACAAAGATGACAGTTTGCAACACATCAAACTTGACAAGAGTGTGTATGTACTAAGTCGGCGGCGTAACATCACCAAATTTAAATGTGCAAATCTTTTTGCAACCCTATTTTGCGATAAAATAATTCCCTCAGCTTAAGATTGTTTTGTCTGACGGGATTTATATCAGATATTTTTTACGTAGGTACGTGCCTGTTTACATGGGCTTTTTATGGATGGAGATTTTATTTGCGTAAAAAAGAGAAGGGTAGATTCTACTCAAAATATGCTGGTACGCTAGTTTCAATAAATTAATATTTTCGGGTTCAGGATGAGAGACTTTTTAATGTGTGAGTGTATCTCATGGATTTTAACACGGTGTCTCCACCTTGTTCTTTCGATAGAAAGAAAGAGCGATAGTATACCATAAAATGTTGGTTGGGCATTTTAATAGCTTTCTATTTCATTTGTTTCAAAAATTTCACAGGGCAAAGTTATTAAGTTAAAACAATTTAAAGAATTTTACTTAAAAAGACCAAAACTTCATTTTGGCACCTGCAATAAATTAATTACATTCGAAAAAACCCAAAAAAAAAAAAAATTGAAACAAACCCACAGATGTCAACGGGAAAATTGCTTCTTCATAGAATACTATTCATAGCTTTCTATGAGCAAAGCAATGGCAAGAAATTTTTTACAGAATACTATATGTAAGTAGCCTCCATGAGAAATTCACATAGCATGCAATACAGTTTTCTATGAAATCTTTCTCGTGGAGCCACCATGTTCATCCATTAGAATCAAAAAAGGAAAAAGCGATGAAAAACTACCTTAGCGCATATATAACTAATGTATACTTTTATTACCAAAGCTATTTATTTCCATTGGTTGAATGGTTGTACAACCTAAATGAAAACATAAAATGCGGAGACATTTAAAATTCTCTATTATCTGCGAAGAATTTCAGAAATGCCATTTTAAGGAAACAGAACTTTTATTTGTCATTTCTCAACGCCCGAGGTTTGAAGCCACATTTCGTTTTGCAATTTTAAAGGTCGCGCTTAATGACACATGTTATCGTAAAGTCGATTAAAAGCCCATCAAAGCCCGACCGACCGAACGCGTGATTGTGATTTGGCCATAATGCTTGCAGTTCGCAGCTCTTTCTCTTGTGTGGAAATGCTATTACCTTCTTCTGCTTCATCTCATTCGTATGACGTAGATCAAATTATTGTGAAAATCATAATAGATCCATATTTTGTTGTATTTGTTGTTGTAAGTTACATTCCTCCAAGAAGCTCACTTGAGCTCTACAAAATTCATGTATATAATTGTCAACATTATTTATCGCAACTAAAAGAAAATGAACATATAATTATAATTGGAGATTTTAATCTACCAAATGTAGACTGGGTCTTTGACCCTGAAGAGTTACAACTTTTGTCATATAATGTAAATCAAGATTATGAAATAGAAGTAATTGATTCTTTTGCAAGTCATGATTTAATTCAAATTAATAATTGTAAAAATAGTCTTAATCGATTACTTGATCTTGTATATGTTGATAAAGAGTTAATAGCTTCTGTTAATGAATCATTGAATCCAATTTATCGAAACTCTATTCACCATAAAGGTTTATCTATAAACTTGTCATACTATCAATATTTTAAACCAAAAAATTGTTGTAAATCCAAGTTCGACTACGCAAATGCAGATTTCGTTGGTATAGCGAGTAGTATGTTTCAAATTTCGTGGCGCTCTATTTCTTTTTCAAATGATTTGTCAAATTTGTATAAGTTTTTTGAAACCACCCTACAGGAGGCATTAAGTATGTATGTTCCTAGAGTAACACTGAAAAATAATTCAAAGCCTGCTTGGTTCAACAAAAGGCTTTGTAATTTAAGCAATAGAAAAAACAAAGCCTATAAATTAGCTTCAAAAAATCCAAACGATTTCGCGCTTAAGGAAATTTATTTGCGATTAGAGAGGGAATTCGATGTTTTAAACAGGTTCTTATACAAAAATTATATTTTCTCAGTAGAGTCAGTTTTAAGAAATAATAGTACACGCTTTTGGTCATTTATTAAAAACAAAAAAAAATCAAATGGCATTCCTATAAGTATGCAGTATAAAGGGTCAACCTACACCGATCTGCAGTCTATTTGCAACTCATTTGCTGAATATTTTAAGTCGAATTATTCTACTCCAAGCAGTCAATACACAAATATTAATAATCATTTTTCAAATATTGTTGATATTGGTGAATTAAGAATTTCTGTTTCGGAAGTGGAAGTTGGCCTTTTGAGCTTAGAGACAAGTAGCCATTCAGGACCCGATGGGATTCCTCCTATAATTCTTAAAAAATGCGCAGCTGCGTTTTCCGTACCTCTTGCTTATATTTTTAACAAGTCTCTGGAAAATGGTGAATTTCTTTCATCTTGGAAAAAATCTTTTGTTACTCCTATTCTTAAATCGGGTCCTAAACAAGAAATTTCAAACTATCGACCAATTTGTAAGCTCTCTGTAATACCAAAGCTATTTGAAAAAATTGTCTACGAGAAAATGGTTTTCTTACTTAAGGAAGTAATTTCTCCGTACCAACATGGTTTTATCGCTGGAAGGTCGACGTCAACCAATCTGTCAATTTTTTCAAACTTTATTCTTAATAAACTTGAGCAGGGATATCAAATAGATGTAATATATACTGATTTTGCAAAAGCTTTTGACAGAGTCAATCATTACATATTATTGAATAAACTGGAAAATCTAGGTATCCATTCAAGTATGTTGAAATGGATTTCATCATACCTTCGAGATCGCGTTCAATATGTTTCTATTGATGATGTAGTCTCATGTCCAATTTTTGTTTCTTCAGGTGTTCCACAAGGGAGTCACCTTGGCCCACTTCCGTTTCTTGTTTTTATTAACGACTTACCTAGCATTTTTTTTAACTCTTTTCCTCTTCTGTTTGCAGATGATTTAAAGTTTTTTCGTTGTATTAAATCTCCAGTAGATAGTCTCCTTCTGCAAAATGACCTTCAAAAACTAAATGAATGGTGTGCTACTAATGAACTCTTTTTAAATGTCTCTAAATGTCAAAGTTTTTCTTTTTTTAGAAACTTCTCGCCTGTTTTCTTCGACTACAGTATAAACAACAACACTCTTGAAAAGGTCTCTGAAAAGAAAGACCTAGGTGTAATTTTTGACTCAAAACTTAGCTTTGTAAAACATATAGAATTTATTGTAGCGAAAGCAAATTCTATGTTAGGATTTATTAAACGTAATTCAAAAGATTTTAAAAATCCTTATACTCTCAAATCCCTTTATACTGCTTACGTTAGATCTATTTTAGAGTATTGTTCTGTAATATGGAATCCTTATTACAATACTCACTCGAAGAGAATTGAAAGCATCCAAAGAAATTTTACGAGATTTGTTATGTTTAAGCTTGGTTGGAACATTGAAATTCCTCCCTACCTAACTAGATGTCAATTAATTGGTATTAATTCGCTTGAAGCAAGACGAAAAGTTTTTTCTGTTATGTTTGTTAGTGATATTTTAACACATCATATAAAATGTCCTCATCTTTTATCTTTAATTTATATATATGCTCCATCTCGCCAATTAAGAGGGCGTTTTTTTCTTTATGAACAAGAACATAGAGTCAATTATGCACTAAATGAACCTATTACTCGCTGTGTCAGAGAGACAAATTATCTTAGCAACTATGTTGATATAAATTTTAATATAAACAGATTAACTCTGAAAAATAATTTATTATTGCATTTCATAAATATAATTTAATCGATTTTTTTTTAGTAAAGTTATGTACATATGTAGATTAATATATTTATATTTTTATAATTCGGTAGTCTATAAGGGGTTATTGTATCTCTGATTGATGTTAAACTAATAAATAAATAAATAAAAATACAAAAACGCTTTTTTGAACGAAACTTACAGTATAGGCGAACTTTGAAATGCTATAAATTTAAGACGAATCAACGTACAGAGCTCATTAATGACTCATTTCTTAGATATTTGTATTCTATATAATAGTTCTACTTTAGTCATTTTGTTCAAATACAAAATCCAAAAAGTTATTAGGTAAAAACAAAATAACAACTTTTTCAAAGTTGGCGGTTTTTTTCTTACCTTCAACACCACAATTATTTTTTTTTTTATAATTAGGAGATATACTCAAACACATACAATAAAAAAATTCCGATCGATAAATGCTATTTTATTGCATTGATTTTACGAAAAAAAAAGTGACTTAATCTTTTTTGTGTAGAATCACATAAGCTAAAATTATTGCCTTGACATTTTTTGAAACAGACTGATTTTTTTCGAGAAATTAGCTAAAAACTGAACGTCATGCCTCTTCACCCCCTCTTAAACATTTTATCCCCGGTCCAAATTTAGGGTACTTTTTGGAAAATGCTTAAGACACAATAATAAAGATCTAAACCAAAATTCAGCTTTGTCGGAATTTTTTTCCTAACTTTGCCATTTGTTTTGTCTAGTTTTCCTGGGCTATTACTTAATTTAAGTTTTGGATTTGTGATACCCAAAATCTTCTGAAAAGCGCTTTGAAACTGTGAGCTTTGAAACGCGCACAGTAGTGCGAGAAGCGATGCGATGCGAGAAGCGTTACGAGTGCGAGAAGTGTTGTCATTATTCTTTTGTAGTTTGCACACAGTGAAGCTATATTTCGTGTTACAACTTTCACTTTGTTGTTTGTTTTCATTTGTTTTAAATTATTTTGAAGGAAAAACTTTTCTCGCACTCAAACGCTCCCGCATCGCTTCTCGGCTTCGCACTGCTTTATGCGCAGCCTAAAAGAAGAGCAACTATTATTTCCGCTAGATAATATACATACATATTTTAAAATAATCTTGACTCATATGCCGAGTGAGTAAGAACTTGAATAAACACGAGGACTTTACATGTAAAAGCCAGCCTTTTTTAAAGGAAAACTTTATGGTGACGTCTTTGCATTCAGAATCAGTGGTAATAACGCAAATAGAATAAAGAAATAATTCGGCGCACCTATTATAAATCGCCTTTGACTATAACTTGTGTGTTAATTCACCCACCTATTTTTCATATTGCACTGTTTTGCGGAATTAAAAATATCAAAAATATCTTCAAACATTAAGAGAAGTTTCGTGGTATTTAGCATTGTTTTATTATCAAAACAAAAAAGGCGCATTTCAAGGCTAAATATTTGAGTAGAAAAATAAACTTTAATTTTATGCAGGTTACTTGGCTTTAAATGTTTTTTTAGTCAACTTGGAAAACAATTGAAAATCACTTGCATTTCTTGGTATACATATCTACCTAGTTCAAGAAATATTGCTGATAGAAAGTTCTTGAAATTAATAGATTTATTAATTTTGAAACTACTTTCTACATCGGTTTCAGTTGAAGTCCTCTAAACCTGAAAACCATTATCAGGATAAGGTTCTGTCAGCGGACCTACAAAACAAACTGTAAATTTCCTTTATCATTTAAATTTTTGTATAAATACCCAAAAAAATAGATTTTGTCACTCATTCATCAAAACCTGTACGGCACAAACCCGAAGTCCTAGAAAGCTGAAATTTGGCATGAAAGCTATAGGATTTGCACACAAACAACAAAAAAAAAAATTAAGAAATCTGTAACTTTCACCATCCAACAGTCCAATCACAGTGCCGAGACCGCACTTTAAAGCTATAGAGCCCAATGCTAGAACAAGCTTTGGTAGATCACCAAATAAAACAGCTTGCTTACAACAATTGAAGGAATTGGATGACATTTCTATAGAGTAAGCCTTTAAAATGCCTCAATTCGACAAATATAGGACCCATACACCACACATGCATGCATGCGCAAATACAAGAATGCACAACCAGCTTCAACCATAACCATACACTAACTCATGCAAATTGTACAATATTTAGTCGTGTGTCCATTGCTGAGTAACTTCTCAATATACCTATCAAGCAATATGAGCAGAGATGGTAGAGTAGTTTACGTCAGGTAATCTACTCGGTTAACTACGCGTAGTTAATCGGGTAAACTACACGCCTGATTTGTTTCATTTACTACCTATATTTGTTACGTATGCTACCTAGACACAAAACATTAGATTTCAAAAAGAATTAAAAAAAAGTTACGAATGAAAAACACTGAATGGCTTAAGTTTAAGTACCAAATATTTTGCGTTAATGAGATAAATCAAAGAACTCGAAGCTTAATAAAAGAACAATGCAAATTTAATAGATATTAATAATTAATATTCATCTGTTTTATTTCTGTCATTCATTTTTAGAGTATAGTGAATGTCGATGAGTTTTTTTGAATGTTCTTGGTTAAGCCTGTTACGGATTTTTGTATGCACGAACGACCACTGCGAGAACACCCTCTCTATTGCTGCAGATGATGCTGGAATGCTCAATAGACGTATAGCATACTTCGATATACCAGGATGATGTCTGGATGCCAAGCTCCAATATGTCTTTGGCAGTAAAACATCTTTTCCGCTACCGTTGCCTTCGCCACTATCAGCATCACCACTTTCGCTCAGCTTTTTATTTAAGGCAGCAAAAATTCCTTGACCTTTAACAAATTTGTCATAATCATTAAGTTCTCCAGCTGAGAATATTTCAATGAAATGCAACGTAACTTCGTTTTGCTGCGATGTTGATAAATTTTTGCCAAGATACCTCGGATCCAGGCTATATGCTGCTATTGCATCGATGGAAAGCGCCATTTCCTTCCTTGCGCTCAAAACGTGGTCATATTTTTCTGGCAATTGCAGTTGTAGCCATAAATCTACAGCTTCGGAGATTATGGTTGCATCATCTTGACACTTGTTAATTAATTTGCACACAGGATCATATATATATATTTCTTCCTCTATTGACTGAATGAAATTGTCATCAAACAATAACTGCTTCATTTCCGTGGCAATCTTTTTATCAGCATCTGTAGCTGCTAAAGTCTTCATATGATTCAAATTGTGCAAAAAATTTGCGAAACAGTCTCTGTAAGTGCACCAGCGTACATCTATTGGCAAACGTACTCTTTTTCCACCATAGTCTATTATCTTTTTTTCAAGGCCAGAGTGGTTTTTAAAAAAACGTTGTATTTTAACAACCTCTTCATTCAGTTTTTTGTTGGCAATTTCTTTTGCCAATAAATTTGCTGTATGGCTGTTGCACGTAACGTGGATTAAGTCGGTATCTTTATCTTTGAGCAGGCGGCCCATTTTTAGCATATTTTTGGCATTATCTGAAATAACACCGTATATGGTGCTATTGTACTTCTCCTTACAGATTTTGATAGATTTCTCGCATGCTTTCGCTAATTCTTCCCCGGTTTCACTTATATTTGTGAAATCAAAGGATTCAACAAATATTTTTTGACCGGTTATTGTTTTCATTATTGTCAGAACATTGTGAGTGTTGTTGTTGCTGTTCTTCCAGCCATCAACCACCAACACTCCTTCCGTTTCTGTTTGGAAGAAAGCTTCCTTCACTTCCAAGTATACTGTATCAAGGAGCCTTTCAGCCAAATTTTTCCTTGATGGAGGCTTATATGATGGTCGTAGCAGCCTTAACAATGCTAAGAACCAATCCGACTCCACCACAGCGAAAGGTATGTTGCACGCATAAAAAAACTTTGCCAAAGCAATGTCAACTTTGTGTGACTCCTTTTCGTCTATGCAGTCAACGAAATTGGTTATTTTCGCAGCTGGTGGTGGCTTCATTTTGATTTTTTTTTTTGGATTGGGACTTGTGAACTCCTTCCTAGAGGTTGGAAGTTTTTTGAGCAATAATGATGATGATGTTGTACTTGCCGATGTGGATGGCGATGGCGATATTAAAATGTTACTTGAAGTTGAAGACAAGGAAGACGACGCTAACGGTGTAAAAATAGGGTGGCATGATGCTGACCATGACGATGTGCATGTGGTATTTATTAAAGATATAGATGATGAAGTCGTTACCACCGGTATAGTTGTTGGCATAGTTGGAAGAGTAGTGTTTTTGTCTAAAGCCACTGTAAGACTATCTTCTGCTATCTCAATGCCTTCGTTGGAATTGGAACTGAAGGTATGCTGAAGAATCTAAAAATAATAAAAGATTGTATGTAGAGAAACAAGGATTATGTTATTCGAGAAAAATGGGAAATGTTTAAAAGCTTGAAATTATGAAATTCATTATTATACCCAAAAAGTAGAATCTTATCTTGAAAAACTATCGGAGAGGTTTAAAAAGAATTGCCCATAGGCGATTTAACGTACCTTCTCAAAGCCTTGTCTTTGGCAATCATTTGTAGGGTTTACAACACTGACGACCTCTTCAATGGTATTTGAGCATATTCCTGTTGGTGTTTGCAATGACGTGGATTCAGGTTCCATATCAATGAAAATGACGTTGGAGTTGGATATGTCCAGCGATTCCATGCCGGTGGAGTTAGTTGATTCACCTGACACCAAAATCGTGCTGCTAAGTGTAGATGGAGGAGTCGTTTGCGACACGTCATCGTTATTTGGAATACAAACCCGCCTGAAAGTTTTTTATTGAAATTGATGGAGATTAGATTTCTAAGGACTGGACCTGGACTTGAATCTTTAACCAAAATTCTATATTCAACTCTGAGAAACAATTTTACTATACTTGAGTAGATAGGAGTATATTTACCTGTGGGCCTGTAGCCTAGATTTTGTAGTATTCTTAAGAATATTAGCGCATTCGTTGCAGAGCGCTCCTATTCTGCCGCTTTCTAATTTTACAGGAGTAAAACCTCCTTCGCACCAGTAATTATGGAGCTTTCTTCCTCCAGCTAAATTTGGCATTATACACTTCGATTTTTTGTATTTATGTTTCAATTTCACTTTCTAGAATCAAGTACTTTATTTAAACAATATATTTTATAAAAGAATTATGAATACAGAGGCATACCTCCTATAATTAATCGACGAAACACGAAATACAAAGCGAGCAACTCACAAATAATAAGTAGCGACGAGCGACGACAGTTTCTTTTTCTTTAAATTTACAGTTTTCAACATTTAATTGATATCTCAAACTACATTTTGACGTCTAGCGCTACGTCTGCTACATTTAACTACGTTAACTACATTAAACTACATTAACTACCTCATTTATGTAGCACACGTAACAAATGTAGTAAATCAAAAAAAATCGCATTTCTGCCATCTCTGAATATGAGTAAATGTAGCACATGCTTGCATGCACAAACAAGAAAATATCAAAAATTGTTTAATTCACTCATGCCGCATGCGCAACCACACATTCAACACCATACACTCGCAATTTACATTATGCGCAATCACTGTATTGCGCATGCAGGCATGTGTGGTGTATGGGCCCTAAAAAAGTCATCCAAAAATTGGGAAAACACGCACGGCTCCAATCCGCTGTTAAATTTAAATTAAATTAGACTTTTTTTTGCTTCTTATCAACTAGTTTTAAAACCTTCTCAGTTATAAGAATTTAATTTTATTATTTTTTAAACTGGATTTTTTTGACTCCGAAAAAAATTTTCATTTTCAACTTCCAAGTATTTGACCTTAAGCGATGATACTTTATGTATATTATGCATACTTTTAACAATACCTAAATGAAGAAATTTTATTCAACCAGACCGTCTGCGTTCTGTCAAAGAAAATCACAACAAACTTGTCCATATTTCCTCTGATTTTGACGATAGCTAACCCAAAATAGCTATATGTATACGGAGCGCCCTATTAGAAAACAACAACTCGCTCTTTTAACCTTTCTAACAATGAAAATCCTTTTGAACAGCAGGGAAATGCGAATTTATGCGAACAAGGATTTCCCTAGCGTCTGAACGCAGGTATATAATTATGTCTGATATTCCCGGGTCCTGTAGCCCTTACCTGCTACAAAACAGTTGAACAAATCAATAAAAACAAAAAGAGCGGAATAAAAAAGGACAAAAGAACAATATGTAATTGCAAATTGAACAAGTGCTATATAGTACGAGTATTATAGTATAGGTTTATGTGTTTGCAAGTGTTTGGAAAATGTCTGGCCAAGAAAGTCGATGAAACTTCCTGGCGCCAAACTCACAGTAGGTGGTGGCAGTGCTAATGGGATATGACGATACGAGGTAGAAGGTTCTTGAAAAGTTTGCCTTGAACACAAAAGACTGTCATATACCTAAATACCTATATGTTATTAGAATTGGAAGAAGGTATAGCACAGAAATAACTACATTATGCTGAACCTGAAAAACAACGTAAAAGTATCATAATAATTGCAACAAAACAAAAGAGAAAGGAAGCAGAGAATAAGAAACAATAAAAAAAAGATACTCGCAAGGAGTAATAAATCAAATATTTTGCGACGATATTTTTTGCCTTTTGTCGGACTTAAGAAAAAGTCAGAGGATTATTTTGTGAAGATTTTCCGACTCAAGGAATTAGTGTAGATATAGTACCTACCTATAACATTTGTGCGTTTGTAATGGTATCCTGTTCAAGGATGATACTAAGATTGTTAACAAAAGAATAACATGAATAGCTTGTGGTTGTCCGGGGTGGAGTTGTGTGTCATTTGTGAATTGAAGCGTATTTATATTAAGTTAGCGCCAGGGTAGTTTTAAGAATTATACTTGTGAAACGTCATTAAAAAAGGACTTGAATATTCAGGATCTGTACCAAGAAGAGAAGTGTCACCTGCGTCAATTTGCTCAATTTAATGGTGTTAAAATATTTCCATTATTGGTACATATCCTTGAGATTGTATTTTGACATATGGTATCACATACATACTTTACATTTGGTGGCGCGACAGTTCTTGTATAACAAGGGCCTAGGGACTTATACAACTCTCAAACATTCCTGTGTGGGTATCTGTAGGAATGGTCAATCTTTCCTTAAATCCAGATTCTTTAAATGCAAAAGTAACCTTGCCTACACCCAACTTTCGCACCTACCGCAAATCCTATAGTGTGCCCAAGCCAGGGGGTTGCAGGGAGGCAGAATGCCCCCCATACATACCTCATTTTGTTGAAAGGAAAACTTTATAGATTTTACGGGACCTAAAACTAACTCTTTTTTTTTAATTTTTGTTCCCAGCTTATATGGGAATAAAAACCACTTTCAAAGGAGGATTTTCAATACCTCGCAAAAATTTTTGGCGTGACAGCCTCGACGCACTAACCACTACACCATGGGAAAAAACTCGTATTTTGACACTAATTCCCAATTTTTTCGCAGCTTCACCAAGAAAAGTATCTGCAGTGAAAGTTGATTCAACTAAAACTTTTCTATTCGCTACAAGCTGCTATGAGATGGCATATAGTATAGCTTTTTAACGCAAGGTAGTCGTTGGAAGCCGCGATACACCATTGTAGACGTTCTTTACAACATGAGTGAGCGATTTGAATGACAACTCGTGCTACAACTGCAACTAATTGTTTGATTCACAAAAATTAACTAAATGTTTACGGCTTCTAGACTTACAAACCTTATCGCTCTAATTCCTTGACCCATGACATATCTTTTTATTGTTATCGCCACTGGCAGACGGAAATAAAGGACAACATCTAGATAAGCATAATATACGTACGCGTAAACACAATATGTGTGTGCAGTTTGCCTGTGTATCATGTGCACAATGTCACTATAAAACAAAATGGTCATGGAAGCAGCACTCTTGCTTGGGATGAGAGCATTGCGTTGCGTATAGAAATAACAATTAACAATGAACCAGATGACATGTCTCGATTAGTTCCAAGAGACATCCAGCAGCAGAGGGATATTCCTTTCTATGCAAACATATGTGTTTATTTTACTCGAAAATGACTCGACTGCGCTTATTTTACATCTAGATGAATGTGGTTGCCATGACAAATGACTTTAGCACTTGCTACAAAAGTGAAATGTCCTTCGAAGTTTGTAGATATTTTTTGCAAAAATGTCGACCATCATCATCATGTTGTATAATGTGGAATAACATGGCGTTGAAAGGAAAAATGAAGATTCCAAGACACAAAACTGATGTCGTCCATTTTTGCATTTCTATTCTGTATGGCATAGTCTGAAGGATCGTAAATTATTATGACATTTCTTTGTGCCAAATTGAAAAGTAATTATCGTAATGAAATGAGCTATCATAATACTATATACATACATATGTTTGTTTGTACATATGCGGAATAATTTTTTGTTGTTCAAGAAAGCAGACATTGAAACAGATTTAGAGAATATTGTTGAGTTGAAAGCACACAAACTTTGGTGTAGCTCACTCAAATAGTTGCTGATTCACTCAAAACCTTCAAAAATAATTATTTGTATAACACATTTCACTTTAAAAAAAGTCAAGTAAAAAAAAACGTATCTACAAAGAAAACTATACAAAGTTTTCTGCATACTAAAACCACTCATCGAGTCGGTCTCTCTGTCCATCTATTGGATCATAATTCACTGCTCCAACTGGATGGAAGGATTCGTTCGAAAAATTGTTACAGAATATTTTTACAACATCCAGCCAGGACTTATATCTGTAATGGGTATATGTTCTTGACAAGAGTGCAGAGCACTACAGACTGCTAACTTAGAAAAGATAACCTTAACTGCAAGCGTTAATTTCAAGTTAATATATTCTTTGAAGATCACGAAAGCTGTCGAAATGGAATGCGAATCCAAAGAAGAAATCGAATCCCTTCAAAATCCCTGAAGAGCGTTTTCGTGAATTATTTAGATTCAGTAGAGATGGCACTTAACTTCTGTTAGAGGAACTACTTATATATGACGCAGGGACAGCAAATAACTTCCTTCCTCATCCCTGTTAAACTCAGTCTTAGCAGTGTCAAAGTCATGGCCTAGCCCGACGACAACGTGATAATTGCTTCTGGGAAATTCATACCTACGCTGTGCTAGATTCTACAATCATCCCTTGATAAGCTTAGCGTTCGGGCCAGCAGTTGTCAACTGATTTTGTTTATAAAAAAATTAATTTACCAAATATAGACCCTCCCACCATAAATGGGACACAGCTCCATATCACGGGTATATATCTGAGGCAAAATTTATTGGTTTTGTAATTGATAGTACAGTAAAACCCGCTTAAGAGAAACTGCAAAATGTCACAGTCTTTTTTTCATTTAATCGGGTTTTTTCACTTAAACGAACCCCGCTTAAGTAAAAAAAAAAATCACTTAAGCGGAGTCCGGACAAGTGAAAAAAATTTCACGTAAGCGGATCTAAAAATTCCATTAAGCGGAGAATTAATGCTAGAAACAATTGTATTTATCTTTTATTTATCTTTGAATTATGAAAATGTAATCTTCTTTTTAATAAATGCGTCAAAACACGTATATCTCTTGAGAGGACGAAGTAATTTTGTTTATAAAATATAAATGTAAACGTTTGTGAAATAATCAGAAATCCCAATAATGTCATTTTCGTAGTGAAAACGGTGAAAGTGAAAAATAAAAAAGAAACGAAAGCATTCAGCAAATTTTTCTTTCTGTGCGATTCAATTTTTCTTTTTCACTTAAGAGAGTTTTTTTCAATGAAGAATATAAAATTGAGATGAAAATATGTTTCAGGTATCCGGGCACTCCGCTTTAGCGAGCTTTTAAAGGTTACTGGACGAAAAATACTCGGGGATGAAAAAAGTGTTTCAGATAACCGGGTTTTTCTCTTAAGCGGGTTTCTCTTAAGCGGATTTCTCTTAACCGGGTTTAACTGTGTAAACTATTAACTGGAAAGAAAAAATATTAAAGTAAGAGAGAAAAAATCTTCAATAGCTTTTTACACCTGCAGTAGGATTTTTAGAAAAATATGGAGTTCCAGCCCCTAAACCAATAATGGAATGCATGTACACAGCTATAATTAAGCCAATTCTGACATACCGATGTTTGGTTTGGTCTTAAAACCATGACTTAAATTCAAGGACTGGCTTGTATTGGTACAACCAGCCATAAATCTACAACAACTTCAGCACTGGAAACTCACTATAGCCCCATTCGATCTTTTTACGAAAGAAAATGGCGGCCAAAAGTACTCTACTGGTTCGCGTACACAGCAACCGAATCATCGGCCGATTTCGGGTCGGAACTATTCGACCGACTGTCTCGGAAGTTCATCTTCATAAACTCCAGCCGTTCTCGGACGATACCAGTGCGTGCATTTATAAAGTATCAATTTTTTCGCATGCATAATCGCAAGTAATAACCGAAAAACTGACGAAAAATCCAAACATGTTCGGATTCGTCCGTTGATTGGTAATTATCGGGCGTTATCGTCCGATGTCGGTCGGAGTATCGTACGCGCTCCTGCTCCTCTTCTTTTAAATACGTTTGGTTCGATCGTCTGAATTCGGACGACGACGTCCGAGCATACTTAGGCGGATGACGGATTAGGTGTATGCGAGCCGTACGACTGAAACAGTGGAATATCTGAAAGGGGGGAACTTCGAGCATTATAAACTTTATTGAAAAAGACATTCAAACAGACTATACAATAAAATACTGAACATTGATTTCAACCCAGTACCTCTAATGCTAAGCACGCACTTGCGATTTCGATCGCGCGATTTTTCAGTCGCAGAAATTAAACACACATGGTTTTTAATGTGCGTGCACATGCAACTGAAAAACCGCGGCGCTTAAAAATTTTTAAAGCGACTATTTAGTCGCAACGACTTTAAATCGCATCGCAAGTGCGTGCCTACTCTGACGGATATCACAAAGGACTTCTGAACGGAAAACCGGGTTATAAACGATGCTCATGTCTCGGTTTGACGGACGGTTCCAAGACGAATGAGGGTCACGGGTAGGGTCACAAATCTCCTCAGGTAATGAAATAACCCACTCTTAAATATGTCAATAAAGCTTCCAAACGTTTAGAATGAGTGTTTAAGAATAAAATTGAATTACGAAAAGCTTGGTCCCAATTTTTTTATTTTAAAACGCAAAAAATGTGTGTATTACTACCCTTAATCATTCCTGTCTGTCTACGTGTTGCTATAGTCTGCAAGAATTTAGAATATAGAGGATCTAAATTTTCACCCAAATACGAACCGGTAAGATGAAAAGAGATACTTTTGGTGGAGTTTTCAGCTTTTCATAAGAGGCAGAGTATAGCAGTAGGCAGTAAGATCTCTATAGACCTGCGGTGTAACATTCCAACGCGCTTATCCTTAACAGGGTGCCTACTACTGAAAACTGAATGCAATTGAAATAAATATCCACGTTTAAGTCAAAATACAATTGAAATCAATCAAAATGAGTCACAAATCGTTATGCCCGAAGACAATAATTCACAATCAATTTTTCAACAATGTAACCGCACTAAACGATTTTCGAAAACAAATTTAAACAAACGAGTGTTTATGTTTATAACCCCTTCCAACTTACCAAATCACTAACGAAATACCAATTTGGAATGAACGAAGACCTCTAAATTTGATTTCATTGTCTACACGCTAATATAATGAAGGCTAACCCTCTTTCGAAAAACATTCCCAATTCTCACAATCGATCGATTGCTTTGGCAATCAATCGACCAGCCGCCACTGCATTTTGCAAAGAGAAAAACGTCCCCGTAGGCATAGAATGTCTCACAACGCAAATGCTCCCCCATCAATGCATGCTGCCAATTGCATCACCATCATCAGACCAGAAAACAGCAAATATATATACTTGGACTGGACTAAAGCTCTTCTTTAGATCCGTCAAACATGAAGTCTGTGACTTAATTGCCATAGCATCGTACAGTCAATTTGCTGATTGCTAAAGCAATAGCTTCTTCTCTTTGTTGTCCAGATTCAGATTAGGCTTGATGCTGAAGCTGATGGGTCTGATGGGGAGAGAGAGATACATACATCAAACTAATTCATTTTAATTTTTGGGCAATCGATCGCATCACAATCCCCCGCATATCGAGAGGCTTGCAAAACTTCCATCCAGCAACAGCTAATCATCATCAACGTCGTCGTGACAGCCTCCAGGATTGTACTTTAAAACGGACTTCAGCTGTAGCCTGGCATTGATCGTCAACGGGTAATCTGTCGGAATTTGCTTGAATTAGATGTTTGTCTTTATCGATGGCAATCGCATTTGACCCTCAAAAAGTAAGGGGAGTCCTAAAATTTGGTGTCCAGCTACATCAACTATATAAAGACATCCTTTGTGTTTGGGCTTCGACTAAGCTTAGCACGCAATGTGGAGAGGAGCATTTGCTGGTTTTCGTGTGCGCATTCCAGGAGCGATTTCCCACGCCTGGGTTACTTTTAGTTACCAACCACTTTCACCCTGGGGGTAGAATCTTGTTCTACGCCCAACCCATCTAAAGGTATTCGAATTCGATCTCACCACCACCACGACTACGTAACCATCTGACAAAAAGAGAAACCGAGACGAGGGCTTCATGCTTCTGTGCATTTTCTCAGATGTTGATGCTGTTGAGTCTGATCTGATACCTGATGTTTGTGAGGCAATCACAGCAATGACGACGATGATGGCAGCTATAATGGGCTCCTGTATGCCGCTAGCTAAGAAATTGTTAAGTGTGATCTTTGGCGGGAACATTTTAGATTCAAACTAATTTTTTTTCGTTGGGCTTCTCCATCTTTAGATTTCATGTAAACACATTTTGGGCATGAATATAATTTTTTGAGTTTCTTATAAGTTGAGAGACAAAGGTTAATGATCGGCATGGAGGTGATGCTTTACAAGCCCAATGCATTGACAAGAACTGATGATGGCGACGACGATGGAAAGTGTTAGAAAGAATTTTTATTTTTGGATAAATTGATCCCTTTTTAAAAATTTAATGAGATCTCTAAAAATCTCTTGGTGGTTAAACTAATCCTTTCTCGAAAATGTTGGTTTATTTCTGTGGTTTGGATGTTTTATATTTCATGTAGGTATATAGGGTTGGAAATCGTGACATATTAAGATCGTTTTAGAATTGGTAATTAAAGGTAATTTATTTCATTAATTCTTCAAAATGAGAATAAAAATCGAAAGGGGAAATTTAAACAGTATGGCATACAGAAAAAGTCCAGCTACATACAAGCTCAAAACTTAAAGGGAGGCGACACCGTACGATTACTTATCTCATACGGATTTTAAAAAAAGGGTACAACCTTATTACAAACATTAAAAAAACTGGGTCGGACAAGTATTTCACTATTGCTTCGATTAGAAAATGCATTTAAACAATTGCATTTTGTGCTAAATAAAAGCAAGTATTGCCCTCTATACGAATACAGTTTTACCTGTACATGAGGAAATTTATAATAAATAGCATACAAATTTTAAAAGAATAACATTGAATAAATACAAAATGTAAATATAGATACAAAAAAAAAGAGTACACTAAGGATGAAGCTGTGAAATAATTATTAAATATTTTTTAAACACATCTCTTAAGACATTTTTAAAAATATAACATAATGTAGATTAATAATAATAAAATTCGGTTCTTTAATACAACGTGCCATAAATTATTCATTCATAATTTCGGAAAATAAATAAAGTTCTACAAGGAGAGTAGTATTCTCCACAACAAAATAGTGCAGCTAAATAAGGTTATCAATTAAGTCTTTTATAGGCATAAAAACACTGAAGTACCTTCTTTTTAGATCAAGCGTTTGAATATTTAATATACCTAGTTGAATATATGAGGGTGCTTCAGTAAACCAATTTAATTTAAAGTATACGAATTTTATAAATCGTCGGTTTAAACACTCTCAATATTTAGGTAATTTGTTTTGCATTAGGTAATCTGGAGCTGACCTAACCTTATTTTCATGAAAAAAACTGAAATAACGCCCGGTTGATCTTATTTCCAATGAATCATAGAAAAAAGACCGCATTCAAGTATGGCTACATTTATGAAAAGAAAACTAAGGCCATATGGAGAACAAAATATGTATATAAATGTGATAAAGAGTCTATTATTTTTATTAATTGCAGTGCTTTACTATCAGATTTTTAAAAGACTGAATTTTGAAAAGAGTATTAATTTAAAACAGATTTTTAAAATTCTGCTTTTCAAACTGAGCTTATATAAAATCAGTTTTTAAACATAAAAATAAAAATAGCTTTTCTTCTTTATTTTGAGAGCTTTTTATGCTAAATTCACAGAACTGAGCTTTAAATGAGCTTTACAAACTTTGAACAGTTCAGTTTTTGTAAATTTAGCTTAGAAAGCTCTGAAAAAAAATAATAAAAATCACGCGATTTTTTTTGCTAAGTCGAACATTAAAAAATGTGCATTATTACTACCTACATAAATACATTAAAATTTTCTACACAGCACTCTGTATTTCTAAAATGCATTTATGAAAATTCTGTCTTTAAAAATTGTGCTTGTCTGCAAACAATCGTGAAATCCTATTATTCCGTTTTAAACTGAATAGAAAATAAATATCAGAATTTTTAAAAACGAAATAAGACCCGACGTTATTTCGCAGCAATAATTTAAATAAGGCTATACGACTAATGGGGCCTTATTTCCATTTAGAAATGGAAGAACTGCGTATCTTTATGAAATCCATTTGATAAAGCTTGATAAAGCCGAGTTTCGAAATCTTAAAAATATATTTTTCATGGTTCACCGTTCACCCTCTCAAAAGTGTTAGCGAAATCTGTTTTTATTACCTGTATATCTGTTTACAAACCATTTTCAAAACCATTTATAACCGATTCAGATAATATTGCGATAACATTCGTAGTGGCAGATCTATCAGCCATAAAAGTTTTCTATGACAGGAGATACTTTTGGAGGATTTGTCACTTCTTCGCAAGAGGCAGTAATCATAAAACATTTTTTGTTCTTAGAATTTAATTAATTAATAGAATTTAATTAATTCTTAAAATTTAATTAAATCATGTATGGATGTGTTTTATTTTAATTTATTTATGAAAACATACAACCGATGACCCTGACAACCTGTATTCTTGTGGAAATAAAATTGAAAGCAAGGCCAGACCAATTTGCTGAGCGTAGCACTCTTCACGATTCTTAAAATGTGCTTGTCATTTGTCATATCAAAACTCTGGTTCATATTCTTAAAGTGGTGCTTAACAAATGATACTCTGAAATCCTGTTGACGCATGCTGACAAAATGATTATGAACCAAATGAAATGTCACAACAGAATAAACTCCCATTAGTTCAAATTCGCCCAAGTTCCAACTAAAAACAAAAAAAAAAACATTTGAATTTATTCTCCCAATAAACATTACGATTACCCAGAAAGTCCCTCATAATTCTCAGAACTCCTCTGGGTGGCTTCCGAAAACACTCAATATTTCCTTTGCAAAAAAAACGCAATCTGGTGAACAGATTTTTTTCCTCAAAAATGTGGATGTCACACTGGCACAGAATTCCGCCGATGAAAACAGATGCTCTGTGAGTCTGTGTCTCAGAGACGATGATACACAGTGTATTTTTGCTATAACAGAAGCCTTCTTCATTATCCTCGCTCTTACATGGATGAAGTAAACTTTCAACGGCTGATAACCAGATGTCATCCAGTAAAACGCTTCCAATTATCCGGATTGGCGCTGTTGACGAATTTATACATTTTTCCATTGCCGGCACGGCGGCGGTGTTGAATTGCTCTGAGATTAACATCGTGTGAGCATGTGCAATTACACTTTCAGAGCCCTTTTTACTATATCCGCATCTCATCGCAAAGATGATTTATTCACCCAACAACCGCTATTCAATTGGAGGTCATAAATTCAAATGAATTGCCATCTCACTTAAAGGTTTTTTTGGTGAAAAATTACAATGCAATTGAACAATAAACAATTTGCCGCTGGCTAACCGTCCGTCGGTCGTTCGTCTTAAGCCCGGCTGCAGTGTGAGGTTCAACTTTGTCCTGCTTCCCTGTCAATCATCTGCGCTTGCTACTCTGCTCGGAATAAAAAAAAAAAAAAAATTAATGGCAGAGGATGACACCTTTTATCGTCGGTGGGGGTCGGTTGACACAGGTAAAATTGAAACTGTCCAAAAGGCACCTGAAAGACGTGACCGCAAAGCAATCATTAAACAATTTCTCTAAATAATCGACAGACTGTCTCAAACCTTCCACTATCATCGACTCGTCGTGGCTCAGATGAAGCAGTCGGGTAAATATACAGGGCTGTATTGTAACCAAAGAAGTTTTTAACGTCAGCTTGGAGCATTAATACCTTTCGTTACCCAAACAAAGAGAGCCTTCCCTGAAAGTTTGATATTAAAACTTCGACCCTGTAGAAATAATTCTGCTTCAATGTAATGAAAAGTAAATTACAATATGGCAAGATTTGTTAAATGTTCATTTTTTTACTGGCACTTCTGGGATGAGTCAGTCGCGGTTAAAGAGTGTCGGGGAGTATAAAAACCCTTCCTTAGTCTTGAGAAAATTATCTACTTAATACCTTATTAACATCTTGCAAACTTATTCCTGGTTAAAGAATTAACTTATTTAGGCGAAAATCGCGCGTTTTGTCAACCGAACGAAGGACTAAAAAACTTTGTCTAATTTTGTCGTCGTCATATGAAATTTATCGTGTCAAGGTGAGTACTCAAACTTTTCAACTCATTTTGACAGACAAAATTTTGTTTTCTGTCCAAATGATTCGCGTCGTGCGTCGCTGTGGTCGGTTTGGAAGACCCTTTATTCTAAGACCAAGATTACACTCGTGATTTAAATCGCACGATTATTCAGTCATGTTTAGTTATATTATTCAGTAGAGCTCAAATGTGAATCAATGAACATACATATCTAATACTAAGGCTACGGTTTCGGTGGCAGCGAATTCAAGCTATTATTTGCTCAAACGAATTGGAGCGAATGGGGTGGTTTCGGTGCACAGCTTAAAATTGCTAGATGTATAGCGATGGATCAACCGTTGCTATGCTACACGTTTGTTTGAATTTGTTTTCACAATAATTATAATAGGCAAGCTCAGGAAAATGAGATCTAAGAGACCTTAGGAATCTCAGTTACATGAACAGGATTCCTCAGCAAAATTTCTCAGTTTTGCTCAATTTTTGAAGTTGAGAAATCTCAGAGATCTCATTTTCCTGAAATCGCCAAATGTGTCACAAAAGTGAATACATTTACTCTACAAACTGGTTCAATTGTTTTATTCGCTTATACGGCGTTTTCATTAGAGCAAATGAGGTAATTTCGTCAAAAATTTCCAAATTAAATTCAAAATCATCTCATTTCCCATACAAATTCAAATTTCCAAATGAGGTAATTTCAACCAAATTTGCACGAAATTCGGTAGGAAATTACGTAAAACTTTTATGAACACACCCAAATAGATTCCATTCAAAGTGGAACCCATTTCAAATGACAGGATTCAATGCAAAAACAACAAAAACAAGCGATTGACAATCTGGGCCTTCAAACAAAATTAGGAAATTTGAAATGTGAACACTTTTTTTGTAATTTGCCAAATTACCTCATTTCAGGTCTAATGAAAACGCAGTATTACCAGCTCGAATAAAAATCGCTGGCATCGAAGCTTAGAAAACACGTGTATTAAGGCTCTCCCAAACCAACGCGATTTTTCACCGCAACAAACGAAAACAATAACAACAACGTGTTGTTTTGTTTCACAACCACGTGTAGTTATTGTGGTTTTCGTTCGTCGCGCTGAATAATCGCGTTGGTTTGGGAAAACCTTAGTATTTTAAAATTTAAGGGAGCATCGTTTACTTGCACGAGTGAAATTCGCTGCCACCGAAACCGTAGCCAAAGAAATAGCACTTTTCTTAATCGCAGCGAAAAAACATCAAAAATGCATAGGCGTGCTTGATTTTTTTTGCGATTTAGAATTTCCGACAGAAAACTCAAAGTGAGATCATCAGTTTTTGCGACCACGATTTTGTAATTTTGTAATCACAGCGACCAAAAAATTGCATGTAAGTAGGCGCATGCATAGAACTACTTTAGTACAAATTGTTATAGGTTGGAGTTTCAGGTTGAGGGGGACATAAGAATTGTAAGGACGTTTGTCCTGTCCCCTTTTGTAGGAAATATCATTGATGCGTGCCTGATTTGAGTGTCATATAAAAAATGCCATATGCCTGGTTTTCCTGCAAAAAAAAAGAAAAAGCGCCCAAGAATGAGACCGCAAAAATTTGCATGACCTGTGTGGAAAGGTGCACATCTCTATATAGATGCACTATCATCACAATCAATCTGCCTGTTTTTCGCAGTCAACCTAAAAACTGGACACACAACTGTCCCAACATACAAAAAAAGGGCCGGGCGCGTCAAAAACTACCACAGTCCACAACCATCATCAGCAGCATTGAGTGTGTTTAATGAACGCAATGCGTTTTAATTTTTGTCCCGCCAAGTAGAAACTCTCAAGAGCCAAACCGAAGAGTGCTTAATTATATACAAAGAAGCCTGCAATTGGGTTTCTTAATAGGCGTGTTATTTTTAAAGTGGCTATATGAGCCCAAGCAACAGTATGTGAGTATGTCCAATGTCCAGCCATCAGGGATAGGGAGACTGGGAGACACCAGAAATCATTATAAAGAGTGGGCCAATTTCAGGGGGCACCTGTCGTGGTTATCCGCGTGAAGAAGCATGATCGGTCGTCGTTGTCGTCCAAAGTCATGGTTTGCCGCATACGCAACGCATATGTACCTGCATTATTTTTTCTTCTTATACAAAACAGAAGGATGTACTAAAAAAGAAGGTGTCGGCCAATGTTTAGTAAGTCGTCAATAATCCAAATTAATGAGCAAATGAGTTGAGTTCTTGATGTGATGACTTTTGCCAGCTGAAGAGCATGGAATTTAAGATGCGCGGTCTCTTGAATTGGCGGGTCTCTTATTTTGGGCTATAATCATGAAAAAAATACCTCAAGGGCAATTTGAAGTAAAAGATGTTCGCATTGAAAGGCGGCAAAATATTTCAATGAATTTATTTATTATCTGATGCTGATCACATTATGAGAGTTGGTAGATTTAATAAAAGAGACAAAATGTGAAATTGATAAAACTTGTAGGTGATTGCTTCAGCGATCGTGTGTTATTTGTCAGCAATATCTGTACTACTATAACTACTAATACAGTTATGACATTTTTACTTTCCGTTTGTGGCAGTGATATCAGGATTTAAATCCGATAGGTACGACATTTCTATGGTCAAGAACCGTTTTTAATTTTCATTGAATTTTGTGCAAACTTAAATTTAAAAATTAAGTACCTACATATTGCGTTAATTTTTAGAACTCTATACCTTCTGTTATTTTTGTGTTTGAAAAGTAATACCTAGTTAAAAGATGGAGGTCGATGATCCATGTGATGCTGATAAATCATGTGATAATATGTGATAATGGTAAGCCACTGTAAATGACCTAAATCAAAAATTCGAATTTCTCCTCTAGGGAAAATCATAAAAATGCCCAAATTAAAAGAAAATTAGACTCTATCTCAAACTACCATGGACGTACGGATGCACAGACTGACAGCGAAAATCACTTCTTCGGACTTCTCAATGAATGTGATGTCAATTTTGATTACTATTTTGAAACTTCATCTAACAGGAAACCCGAACTTACCCCAATGGACAAAGTAAATAAAATGCAACCACTGGGTCGCACGAAGTTGTTTTTGTAGTAAAAGTTTCTTCGAATTTTAAAGACTGAGTGTAATATAAGAATTTATAATATAATAATTACGTTTAGGTACAGTGAAAGCTCCTTTTGCGGAAAACTCCCTTAGTGGCTGAACAGATTGATGACGGAGACGGAACTGGAACCGGAGCTGGAATAGCTGTCAAAATATTGAATACATGCAAATTCAATGTTGCGAAAACAACGTAGCGTAGCCGCATACGGAAGAGTTCACCAACTTTTAACTTTTCACGTTCGACACTTTTGACGTTTCAATTTGTATAAAAAAAAAAAAAAAACTTTATGGGTCGGAAAAAAATATTGTATTTATTTGTATCGCGAAAGAAAATATTTATTAAAAGGAAAATTATTGGACACAAAAAATGTGAATTCTGAGCTTGTACACAAGAATATTCTTTTGTTTTTCTTCAAAATACATTCAAAGCTGTACAGCTGCATTGTAGGTAGGTAAAAAAAAATTACGTACGATACTTTTTGACAGCTCTTCCAGTTCCGTCTGCGGCTCCAGTTTAAGCATTCTATTCTGTTCAGGCAGTTAAGCGGACAATCCTGTCAGGCGGACAAATTTTCACGACTGTGGATCATGGATCTAAATTTCATACATTTTATGATCCCTTGAGCCGACACTCCCTTACCCGGACGCGGACAAGAATATTAGCCGTGATTTGTTAAATTTAATTCCCATAGGCGGACAAAAAATTTTATTTTTAGTTTCAGAAAAAATTTTACATATCTTTTTTTTGCATTAAAAACGTTCCTCCTGGTTCACAGCGACAGTAGATGCGATGTTACCAAATCACTATCTGTGATAAAATGCACAGCAAAACGGATTTGATCTCTGCAGCTGTAGTTTGTAATTAAGTAAAGACGCGCTCATCAAAGTGGAGTGGCGGTGGCATGCTATTTTGCAGGTGGTGTGGTGCCAGTCTGCTGCCACATATCTGAAACGTGTTTAATTTTCAAGTGGCAAGTGAGTGGTGACGAAGTGGAATTTAGTACTGTATACGAGAACGCTAGTAATTATTGACTTTTAGGGTAGGCTGAGCTGGTGGGTGAACGTAGTTTGCCACCGCAGTACTCGTTAAATCACTTTCATATCACTTCGGCGCCACTCCATCGCCAAACGACTTTTTCACCACTCCACTACCACTCGCTACTCGTTTACTACTCTACTTCGTCAACACTTTAGTGAGCGCCTTGCCTTAGACGGACAAAAGTGTTGCGACCGTCGCTGTCCTGCTAAGGGAGCTTTCACTGTTTATGTAGGTATTTATCCATTTATAAAAATTTAATAATAGATATTTGAATATGGAAAGAGGCTGTTGGCCCTGGACAGTCATACAGTTTAATTGTTATTTTGAGCTTAATTTTTTTCACGAATCCAAAACCTGCCCTATAGCTATAGTACCTATATCGCAAGTAAAAATTGCAGAAAAGATATGTTAGGCTATGGACGCACTTGCGATTGTCGCAAAAACTAGAACTAGACCAAGAAATCGTGACGCTTGAAATACTGAAATTTGTTTCAATTTACGGGAGATGCAATTTGAAATTTGTTTCAATTTACGGGAGATGCAATTATCAAAAATGCACACGTTTGACGTTTAGGTATGATCGTACTTGCGATTCAAATTTCTAATGCCCAATTTCATAGAGGACGATCAAAAACGTGTTTTTTGATAAACCTAGTGCTTTTAAATCTAAAATGCTTTTAAAAGCCCTTATAAACTAAAAAAAAGCTATAATTTTCGTATAAGTAAGTAAATTTTAAAAGCGGAGTTACAGACAAAAATATTATTTATTTTTTCCGTGACATTTCTTGTTGTTAATGTAGGTAAGGTACTAACAGAATATGAATACCTGACCAGCAACCTACATAATTCGACTTGTTTTATGTATTAATTTGAAGATGAAAATATTAATAGTACGTTCAAGAATAATTCGTTTATGCGCACTGATTTTATAAAATAACTCGAAGTCTGTAAAAAGAATTTTCTTTACATATACATTGTACGCTTCATATGTTTGCAATGGAATTCTTGACATTTGAATTTACAAATAATGCTTTTTCACAATTCTTCATGCACTTCGTATGCTAGAGCGAAACAGCCTATTTTTTGTATCTAGGGATGTGGGGCAAACTCCATTTTAACTAAAATTCCTCTAATATTTCACTTTTTTACATTGGTTGAACTGAAATATTTTAAAAGTCTGATATTTATATAATATCAGACTTTTAAAATATTTCAGCCGTTCAGTAAAAGTGATTTAAAAGTGTCTTTATTAAATTGGTCATAAGACTAAAAAATCGCAATCGCAGAAATTTAATTAATTTATTTTTCAGTAGCGCTATTTTTTAGTCACAAGAAATGAAACACACGGTCTTGTATGTAAGTACACACATATGCGAACCAGGTTTCATTTCACAGAGCGTTTTTTTTAAACTTAACTTGTATTAGGTTCAATACAAGCTATTTCCTGACTTGTAAAGTATCTACCACCAAAAGGCCTTATACAAATCATTTTGGCGCACATTATAGAAGCTATATACCTCCTATAAGACCTCTAATCAAAAGTGCTATGCAATTCAATTGTTTTTCTTGAACAGTTGTAATAAGGCCATGAAAGCCTTTAAATAAATTGTGTAATTAGCTCTTACAATAGCCGGCATATAGCTCGTTTTGAAATGCTCATTAAGGCCTTATACTTCAAGAAAATGATTGTATAAAAATAAAAAAACATTTCTGGCTTTAAATTTTCAATTTCATTGTTTTTATTTTTTCTGCATTTTCTCTTTATCTTTTATGTTGACTCTGGAACATTATGAATTTAATTTAATTTAATTTAAAAAAAAAAAACCAGTTTAACTCACATGAATTTTCCGAGATTTGAACTCACGTACTTCTGATCAACGATCCAGCACGCAACCCACTACGCCATACCGCAAATTGAAGACATAGTGTAAAAATTTTAATGAGTTGATACTTCTCGTGTCAGGCATACAAATGCTTTATAATTTCTATATTTTTGCAATTAACAAAATGCAAAGGCTATACATTTCTATATGTTTGCTATTAACAAAATGCAAAACCAATGCATTTGTATAAGTTTGCTATTAACAAAATGCAGAAGCTTTTGATTTGTATAAGTTTGTATAAGTTTTTTAATCGCAACGACTAAAAACTGCAATTGCGTTCCTATTTTTAAGCTCTATTGCATTTCGTTACGTCTGTAAAAAGTTGAAATTTTAAGGTTTACATATACCATTGCATGTATTTTTATTTTTTTTTAGATATCCACCCCATCAATACTTCTTTTGTTAAAAATTGGTTAAAGCTGTACCTACAACCTACAAAATAGAATAAAATCTCAACTTTTCAGTTTCTATATTATTTTCTAATTGTTTAGGTACCCTTGCGTGTCATGCGAACCCGGAGTGTGCGAGTTACAGACAAATTTGCTGGCGCCGGAGCTCTTTGAGAATTAGGCCATAGTGAAAAAATAAATCTCAAGCTCAACCAATCCTGTATAGGTACATGTGGTTTGGTTAGTCAGCAGGAAGTATAAATTATATCTGTAATCTGTGTTATAAATTCCAAATTTCTTCTTGGAAGCAAGAATTTACGGGCTTTTAATTTCTGAGAACTTTGAACAATATCCAATTCGAACTACACTTCTACCACATGGTGTACTTCCGACCGTAAACAAAGATAATCTATGATCTAGTAGTCTACCCTGGTGGTCGACATTACTAGGCAGTAATTTGCACATCTGGTTGAGCTATCTTAATACTTCCTTTACAAACAGAAAAACAACATTTTTTCAGTTCGAAAAATCTGTGAAAATCAGAGTTGACGATATCAGTCAAGGTCGTTTTCTCATATTCTTACTCACAAGTCACAACTCACAATATTACAAAACCATACAATGACTATGGAAATCTGTTGAACATATGTGAATATTTCCATTTCAAATTCTGATGGTTCTGGATTTTTTCCAGAAATTGCAAATGCAATAGTCACGCTATTGTCACACATTGTTTTCCTGTTCCTTAAACATGTTTTCTTATTTCAATGGTCCACATCCACAGCATCACAGTGACACGACCGACGCCGACGATGCGGCGGCACATTTCTCTGACTCATATGGCTTGTTTTTGGTGTGAACTAATTGGGATTTGGGATTGGGAATTGAGATCACACTGGGAGAGATGCATGAAATTGAAAAAACTATACGCAAACACTTAATGTAGTGGTAATCCTTTAAGTTTAACGCTTTCCTTTCTATTATTAAACTACTGTGGTGTTTCCTTTAAAACACATTGCAGACAGAAGGAACCAAAATGATGGCGTGGCGGATTGTCTTTTTAGTAGGTATTGAGTTTCTTGTGTTTTGATTTTTGAGTGTTAATGGATGTCGTGTAATTTCAAATAACATGCACGATAAAACTTAATTTTGCGGATGCATAAATTGTGTGTGGAAGATTATGGTTAGTTCAATTAAATGAAACTATCTTCTAGCAGTTTCTTTTAGAAAATATTTTTAGTATATCTAATATGAAGAATGTCTTTTTGCAAAACTGTTTCTAATAAAATGCCATGACAGTAGGTATGTTACAAATAACAGAACCCGTTTAGATATTTTAAACGTAGATACAAAAAAGTATAAAACAATCTAAGCCAAACCGTAGAGAACTATGTTTTTTTAAGCTATTATGCTTAATCCAATTTGGCTTAAGTCTTTTCTCTTTTGTTTTTGTTAATTGTTTCAATTTTTTTTTTTAATATTCCATTATTTTTGGCTTTTTCGGCTTCAGCTTTGGTATAGTGATAAGCTCAGGTCCATAGTAAGTTTGTACAGACTTATACATGGCTCCAAGCCACCAACACTATTAGTCCACGATTCCATACTTCAACATTTTTCTGCGTTCTAGTAAATACTTTTTTGTGGATTTTGCGGTATCATAAACAGCCCAAAACTCTAGTGAATATATAATATATTTCAGTTGTCTGTTAGGTACATAATTTTTTTAAAACATGCAGACAATTTTGATTCATCGTCACCAAAAATACTAAGCAAGGTTTCGTAGTATTGAGAAACTTCGGAAGGGGGTATGGTTTGTTTCGTTTTTTTCATCTCGTTTTTTGATTACTTCGTTTTAGTCGCTTTGCATTTTGTTTGTTATGTATTTTAATCAAAATGTTTTTCAATTACTTTGTTTATATTTGTTTCGAAAAAATGTCACTGAGTCTTTTACTTAGTTCATTTCTTCTTAGATTATTTGATTTTTCGATTATTTCGGTTTTTGTTCATTTGAATTTTTGTTCATTACGATTGCTTTTACTTCGCCATCGAAAGGGCATTAAAATTCGCGCGAATTTTAATGCCCTTTGGTGCGTTCTTTTATGTTAATATGGTTAACTATAGTTAACTATATAGTTAACTTCGGTCGTTCCTTTAATTCAGAAAACTACTTGCAGTTAACTTTATGACGTCATAAAGTCGTTCCTAAATTCAAAGTAAAAGTGTCAAAAAGTAACTTTTTGTAACTTTTTCCAACTCATCTCCTTGATATGAGTTGAAATAGTTGATCTGTCAAACACAGCTGAAATGTAATAGTGGATCTTTTGTTTACTTTTTGCCATTTTGATTTGGAATTGTTTTCAATATTTAAAATATATTTTTATTAATTTCATCAATATTATTTTGTCGAATTTGATTTTTGGAATAGTTTTCTTTTATTTTCTGATGCATTTTATTTCTGTCGGCATTTTCTTCTTGTTATTTCGTCAATTTTTCATCAAAAATTCTGTGCCATAAGCAATGAAAAAAATTGCACTTATTTCTGTTCGATTTATACAAAACTTAAGTGCAAAGAAATTTAATTCGGAAATAGTACACATGCTATTTTGAATTCCTAATAATTATTTTTGCAAATAAATTTAATGCAATCATATTTTTTTCCAAATACAATTCGATTTTTTTTTCAACCCCTTTCGTTTGACAGATTAACTCTTCTTAACTCTGGTCGTTCCTTAATGAATAAGTTACCAAGAGTTACTTTCTTAACTATGACACATCAACTTTTATTTTTGACACATTAACTATAGTTAACCACAGTAACATAAAAGAACGCACCTCTTGGTTCGACGAACTGAAAACTAGATGGTTTTAAGTCTAGTTTATGAGATATTTGAAAATTACCATAACTACTTTTTTATTCAATTTTTAATTTCTTTTTGTTATTTATGTAAGCTTGCTGACATAAATACAGTGCTAGCACCCAGCATTACGGCGTATAAACAGTGAGGTATGTAAGGGGGCATGCTGCCCTTCTGCAACTCCCCTGCTTGGCTCACTATAGCATTTGGGGTAGGTGCGAGGTTGGATATATATGCAAAGTTTCTTTTGCATTTAAAGAATCTGCATTGTCGCGCACGATTAGTGGACTTTTAAGGCATTATTTCTAATGCCAAAATAAGGATTGTTTTTTTTTTTTAATCGCAGTAAAAGTACATTTTGTCTAGGCCCTAAATTTTAAGAATACATAAAACAAATGCATTTCCACACTCTCATAAACTGAGTAAAGAAAATACATGCGTAACTTGTTATGGGCTAGATTTCATCCTAAACAATAGTTTTTTGTCTAGATCCCCAATACAAAAAATTAAAAACTACCTTTTATTTAAAAAAAAAAATTAAGAATAAAGATAAAAATGTTTATAACTCTTGATTATTTATGATAACTTTTATGCCTTTTCGGAAACTTTAAAAATGGGGAAAGTTTTTGAAGGACAAAACCAACATTGTGTAAGGAATTTTTATTGGATTTTTAACTCCAAAAACTAAAGTCCAAAATAAAAGTTGACTGTAATTTCAGTTTAACAAGTTATTTCTACCAACTGGTAAGGATTTGATATGGACAAGTTATGATATTCTTAAAGGTAATGGCCTGAGCTTCCACGAAATAAAATTTAAAGCATGAGTCTAAAGCCCAAAACAGATGTGCAGCTTTTTCCCATGCAGCGGAATTAGAAATAGAGATATCGTGCAGCAAAGGATGCATGCAGAGCCTGGAATATGTCAGCTCTCATAAGAACCTGTGTAAATTTATTTTCGCTGCATTGGAAAAAGCTGCACATCTGTTTTCGGCATAAGACAACCAGTCTTGGCCACGATGTACCAAATCATTTCCACCTTGCTGTCAAGCTGGGTGGCTGCCAGCAGCATTTGTATGGCTGTCGAAATTAAAATATTGATTCAATCAGATGCCAATGATTTTACTAAGACTCATTTAACGCACTAATCATTAAGCGAAGTTCATGTCATGTTATTATTGAGATTTCTAAATAACTGTTTATATCATTTTTACGTATTCTAGGTATCATGTTAAAAATATTTTAAGTCTTATAATACCTACTTAATTTTTTAAGACTTTAACAGAGGCTTAATTGCAAAATATTTCATCGAATGCTTATATGAATATGTAGTTTTTACACAAATAAAAAAAAGTCCCTAATTATGTGCATGCAATACCGTCAATTTGCCGCCCCCAAACCACTATTAATTTCAAAGCTGAAAACGCCACTAATGGGCAATATAAAACAAAGAAACTTGCGGGAGTAAAGATATTTCCACCAAGAAGAAGACAACCTTCTCATGGTCATGGATTTAACTGGTGTGTGGATGTGGACTGTGGCGCGTAGTCTTTTCATGGCCAACGGGGAGTCTTTTCTTTTTTTTTAGTTTTATTTATTCCATATGATCCTGAAAACAAAACTATAGGCGAGACGAAAAACAGTGAGAGTTCTTCATCAGCTTAGACTTTAGACACGTCATATAACATGGAGCTCTCTGGTTTAAGGGCAATAAGGTACTACCCCGACTACGATGAACGATGCCGCTGGCCTCCACTTTGACCAACGACGAGGGCGACGTAATCGTGGGTTGAAAATTAATTGGGAATTTTACTCAAATTACAGGTTCTCGCGTCCAAGTTAAACTGATGATTGTGTTGTTTTTAATGCGTATGGTGAATGCCGATGATGTTATACGAGTTCTGCTGTGTGCCTCATTAGGATGAAATGAAGTGAATAGTTTCCTCTTTTTATTAAAAAAAAAATATATAACGGTATTCATTCAACTAAATCTTAAATCATCACGTTTAAGAATTCGGTGAGCATAAAAAATATAGATTAAGATATTCCTGGAAAATGATCAACAAAAGAGAAAAAGAGGTAAATGGAAGGAGTTACCCGAATCGAAGAGTTAACTCGCTATTTCAAGTCAGGTGGTAGCGTTTAATGTATACAGAAGTTATATTAAAACGAATGCCTTCGGTTACCGCTGATAGTTTTTAGCACTAAAAATGAATAAAGTCATTTATTCATTAAATAAATTATTTATATGATATACATAATATCCAATGTTTTATTTAAATATTATTATTTTCATAACATCGCTTGCTCGAATTAATGTGAGTTGTTTAGTTCTAAAATTCTTGCTAAAATAAAAAAATAAAAGAATTTCTGTAGCAATGATAATGTGGCCTGCCTCTGCTAGATTCCACGAAATAAATAAAATAAATAATCTAAAATTCTGTTGAGTCTATGAATGTAGTAGCAAACCACCAATTGTTCTCGAAATCCAATTAACTTCCACTTCACATGACACCAACAACAGAAAGACCCTTGCAAGACAATAGATCCCCTCAATCAAGTGTTGTGTAATAAGCCAGCAATTACCAATTGTTAAATCCCGAGGCGATAAAAACTTCACAAAACTCCAAATAAAAAGAAATATTTATCACAAGAAATCAAGAGAATAACAATTGAATCCAAAGTTGGCAAGACTAAAAAGACCAAAATCTATAACAATATCCTGAAAATACACACAAATAATTTTGATGCACTTTTGTTTGCAGATGTCAAGATTCTCAGATTAAGGATACACTGAAACGATGTTGTTCGACACTTGACTTGCCAGTCTTTGTGTGTGCATACATCACCTTAAAATTTAGGACCACAATTTTCAGGTAGGTGTGTTTATACTTACACCCTTTAGCATCCATCCTCTGCAGCCTCGGCCTCCTGGTAATTCGAGACACCTGCAGCATCACAATGCACAGCATAGCACCGGAGGATAATGGTATCGGAATTAAATTCACCAAACCGTATAAGAATGTTTCAGTTTTTGCTCCTTTGTTACACTCCTGTGTAGATTCCATCATAATATGGTTTACTTTAAGAGTTCGATGATGCAATATAGCCGCGCTTAAATCACACTTCAAATACCTACCCTAAAAACAAACCATCGTTGCAACATTGTTAATGTTTTTCGAATTTTTCGTTGTCTGTCGGACACGACCGATCCTTTAAAGGTGGCCAGGCCAACACATCAAGCGAACAAAACATCGAATTGACATTTTATCAAGAAATAAAAACTCCCCGGATTAGAGTGCGGTGCCGCTGGCTGTTGATGCGCAAGAGAAATGCAACTCAGGTGATCGTGATTTGAACACTTCTTTGAATTGATGGCCAAGGAATAACCGACCAACGATGTCGATCATCTGGAAAGTGAAAAAGGATCATGTTACGTATATATCAGCCAAGGGGATTTGTTCATAGCTTCTTTTTTTTTTTTTTTTTTTTGAAAAGAACGAGTATGGTAGGGAGATAAGATACAAAATGCATTTTAAATACAGGTTATAAGACATGGATAGATTGCTAATGGACGAGATGCGGCTGGAGAAGGTATAGATTAGTCGACAATTGGCCTTGGAAAAAAATAAATAAGATAAATGGATTTGATAAATGAGAGTGTTTTTGAGGATTTGTTTAATGTTCAGGTGGGAGGATTACTTTGTTTATCAATACTTTGTAGGACAGGTTTTTTTTTGTTCATTTAACTGCAATTACCAACTCAGAATTATTTAATTTATCTTCGGTGCATTCAGTTTTGATTAATTTTTTTGAGTCAGAAAAATTTTACCCAATACTACCTTCATCCAGGAAAGATATTAAGTAAAAATGCCACTAAAACATGCAAAATCGATCAACGTAGTATTGTTTTCTGGAAACAAGTTATGGTATGATGACTGGTAGGTCGACAAAAAATTGAGCCGTATAAAGTTAGCATGACAACTTTCGAAAAAGTTACTTTTGACTGTGTCAGAAATGCCGTGAAGAGAAAAAAATTGCTGCGATAGTGGTTCTTCCAAAAATGGCCAAAAATGGTTTTCATACAAAATCTTCATATAAAGTTAGCATGACACTTTTTGAATTTTGGTCCAAACTAAGTTATGAATATGCCGTGTCGTACAAATTAATTGCCGTAGATATGCCGCGAACAGAAAAAAATAGCCGCGGCAGTGGTTCTCCCAAAAATGGCCAAAAATGGTTTTCATACAAAATCTTCATATAAAGTTAGCATGACACTTTTTGAATTTTGTTCCAAACTAAATTATGATATGCCGCGAAGAGAAAAAAATAACGCGACAGTGGTTCTCCCAAAAATGGCCAAAAATGGTTTTTATACAAAATCTTCATATAAAGTTAGCATGACACTTTTTGAATTTTGGTCCGAACTAAGTTCTGAATATGCCATGTCGTCCAAATTAATTGCCGTAGATATGCCGCGAGGAGAAAAAAATTGCCGCGACAGTGGTTCTCCCAAAAATGGCCAAAAATGGTTTGCATAAGCTTCAAAAAACAATACAAAAAGCTTTTTTTTATAAAGGTGTGGTGGTGGCAAATATTAAACATTTTTTCGTTCGTAGGTGAGGTACCTATATTTTAAGTAATAATTACATACATTTTTTTAATGACATCTTTCCAAAAATTTTTAGCGAGACATTATGTTCGTATATGATGCATCTTTTTTTAAACCGATCAAACTACCCATACCTATTCAAATTTCAAAAATTGGCTAATAGGAGGTCATCCACCATTTTTATATTATGTCATGCCGCAGTGTTCGTCTTTGTTGTATTTTCCCAAAAAACTGTGCCTTAATTTTTTTAATGAGTTAAAGTTTGCTTAATGCAATAGCATATTACGATTAATATACCGACTTAAAAACGAAATTACATAGTGTGCTTTTTATTAATAATTGTTAGATATTAATTGTTCGAAAACAAAAACAAAAGAGAAAAATGTTCCCAAATTGATTTACATAAATTTGAAGAACTTGTTTTAAGTCTTAAAAACAAACTAGTGAAAAATTATGGAATTGTACCTTTATCAGATCCAATTTGGATTGAAATTTCTCATAAAATGGGACATATTGTGAAACTAACAACACTGCATTCATATGTAGTTGGAAATCGTTATGAACTTCGTGAAAAACTTCTAGGTCATTCAAAAAAACATTGCTATTCAGATTTCAGTGAATCAGATAGTGACCCTAATTATGAGGATATCTCTTTAGATTTGCATGGAGCTAATAAAACAAATTATTTCATGGTTTATAACTACGTTTAGGTTACCAAACAAAGGAAAAACTAAAACAAGATGCAACACTATATTGAATCCAACGATCTGGACAGAATTTATTTCAAAAAAAATTTATGATGAAGCGCAATTGACCCATGCTTTTTCAATGGTAAAAATAATTACATTTTAATAATTATTGTCCTAAGTACTAAAAATCAGATTCTTGACTAAAGATATACATACATATATGTGTCTACTGTAGATAAGCTTATAAAATTATAAAAAAAAACTCTGAAGGGTTTATTTTACTGGGTGGCAAAATTTTGTTCAACATAAAAATCAAATATAAATGGGGGTATTGTAGCCAAAAATTTCCCAAGGAATGTTTACCTCGTTCAAACATTGGGAAAACGTCGAAATATAAAAAAAAAAAAAAAAAAAAAGACAAGAAAATAATTTGACAGTAGATTGAAAAAAAAAATCTAAATTTTATAATGTTACAATGGAAAATATATTAATATTAAATTCTATTATAATCGAAAATTTGAATTCATTTAAGGTAAATGTAAGTGTGGAAGTCAACTGAAAATCAAGATTGGAAGTAATGAGCTAGAACCAATCGTGAAACTGAAATGTATTGCTTCCCAAGGAACAGGCAAATGCGGAAAAAGACAATTGCGTCAACCAACAGGTGCTAAGGTTGTTGAAGAACTTGAAAAAAAGAGTCTGTAGAATAGTACAGAAGTGAAAGGTCAAGCAAATTGATTAAAACTGGAAATTTAAGCGAGCCAATTTAAGCGAGTAATGGAAGAAGACAAAATTGAATAAAAAGAGTCCAAGAAATTTTCAAATTCTTGACAAAATTTTGGTCGGCAGATCTCTGATGAGATAGCCCAGATAGTTACTAAAGAAAAAGGTGATGACGATAATCCGCGAGCGTGCCGAAATTTCCAAAATTACTTTTTGAAGGACATCGAATTGCTACCGTTGTGGAGCAATATTCGAACAAACTATTTTGGACATGAAAGAATTCCGGCCAGCAGCGCCTTCGTTGAGAACGAAATAAACAAAATTAAAAACCTCGTTTTAAAAAAAAAAATGGGAATAGATGTAGCTGTTGAAAGTATCATAGTCTATTATGATGGACAGATGCGAATCGTTGAGAGTTCGGTTATTTCAAAAAAATGGAGCAAAAAGAAATTTCATTGAATTTTGAACAACAACAACAACTTAAAGGTGCTACCACCAATTGCTTACGAATTAATTTTGGGTATTTTAATTCGTTTTATTTTTGTTTGGCTAGAGATATAGCTATTTCAAGGGATGCCAAGCCCTATCATCAGTCTCCTTTATAGTGGTGCTGAGCTTTAATCTAATTTTATTTGAAAAACTTTCTACACATCATGCGGTATTTGAACCCGCGCATCAGATTTGCTCAGTCTTCGGAGCTGTGTACCCTACGTACTACGCCACCGTTGACCACTGACGTCACAGGTCTAGATGTGCTGTTTGTTTATCAATTGCATTTGGAGCATCAGCATTTTTATAAGCCCCTTTAAGTATGCTGTCTTGTTCCGCCTAATAAACTGACATTCTAGTATAAATAATACAATACAAATAATAATAACTTAATAGTCTGGTTTGTTACCGATCTTCCAACCTCTCCCCCCTTGATACGTACTACGAATTGTAGTCTATCAAATAAGGTTCGGAGAAAAATGGAGGCGGAACAAGACAGCATACTTAAAGGGGCTTATAAAAATGCTGATGCTCCAAATGCAATTGATAAACAAACAGCACATCTAGACCTGTGACGTCAGTGGTCAACGGTGGCGTAGTACGTAGGGTACACAGCTCCGAAGACTGAGCAAATCTGATGCGCGGGTTCAAATACCGCATGATGTGTAGAAAGTTTTTCAAATAAAATTGGATTAAAGCTCAGCACCACTATAAAGGAGACTGATGATAGGGCTTGGCATCCCTTGAAATAGCTATATCTCTAGCCAAACAAAAATAAAACGAATTAAAATACCCAAAATTAATTCGTAAGCAATTGGTGGTAGCACCTTTAAGTTGTTGTTGTTGTTCAAAATTCAATGAAATTGACGGAATAAAGAATGGTCAAGTCTAATAAACTGACATTCTAGTATAAATAATACAATACAAATAATAATAGCAAAAAGAAATGAACCAGTTGTAATTCTCAATTCTGGAACTCCATTGCCCAGAAAGAGAAGAAGAGAATCTTCAATGATGGCAGACGAAATATCGTTATCAACGATGCATCTCACCACAGACGGTAGCAAAGACATGATTGTTCAGTGCATTGCGTGCGAGAATAATGATGCCCCAACAAATGCCCATATATATGCTTGTTATGCACGAAATTTGTCCACATTCTTCCTGGATGTTCGGAATCGGTGGGTGACAACGAAGGATTTGGCGAAAGACGTATATGTACAGAGTGCTTCCAATCTCCAAGACGAGAAGAAAGGCTCGCAGCAAAGCTAAATGAGAATTGGAAAAATTTTGAACAAGTCCGAAAAAGCAAAAACAGACCACAAAACAAGCTTTTTATTTGGGAGAAAGCAAAGAAAAGCTTGAACAAGCTTTGAAATTCATTAAATATAAAAAAACTACAAATATTTAGAAATGGAAACGATGATGAGCTTTCTAACATAAAATATCCCAAAAATGCGCAAATATCATTGAGAAACACTTGCACTTTTGATGCAGTATTCCAAATATAAATATAAACAATAAATTCTTAAAAAAATGACTCATATTTCCAGGTGGTATTGTGGTATTCGAACCTCACGACAGCGGGAAAATATAACTGGGTTCGATATCAAAATGGTTTAAAAATCCCAAAGGATAAACCTTATTTAAACTTGCTGGGCTGGTTGAGTACACCAGTAGTACATCTGCTTCTTGTGACGACGCTCATTATAAAGCCATTTGTCTGAGAAACCAACATTGGTTGGTTTATGATGACCTGAAGCCTGAAAAACATATTCGTCAGAAGGACAACTATAGCGTGGATGTTGCGCTAATATTTTATATTAAAATGGATACATGAAATAAAAAAAAAATTTAATTGAAATATAAAAAAAATTTCGCGTTCATAATTTTAAGCTGTAGCGGTACGTTTTTTTTTTTATCTACGGAAATAAATTTTAACAATATACGATTTGCCATATATTCAGAACTTATTTCTGACCAAAATTCAAAAAGTGTCATTCTAACTTTATGAAGATTTTGTATGAAAACCATTTTTGGCCATTTTTGGGAGAACCACTGTCACGGCAATTTTTTTCTCTTCGCGGCATATCTACGGCAATTAATTTGGACGACATGGCATATTCAGAACTTAGTTTGGACCAAAATTCAAATAGTGTCATGCTAATTTTATATGAAGATTTTGTATGAAAACCATTTTTGGCCATTTTTGGGAGAACCACTGTCGCGGAAATTTTTTTCTCTTCGCGGCATATCTGCGGCAATTAATTTGAATGACATGGCATATTCAGAACTTAGTTCGAACCAAAATTCAAAAAGTGTCATGCTAACTTTATATGAAGATTTTGTATGAAAACCATTTTTGGGAGAACCACTGTCGCGGCAATTTTTTTCTCTTCGCGGCATATCTACGGCAATTAATTTTGATGACATGGCATATTCAGAACTTAGTTCGGACCAAAATTCAAAAAGTGTCATGCTAACTTTATATGAAGATTTTGTATGAAAACCATTTTTGGGAGAACCACTGTCGCGGCAATTTTTTTCTCTTCGCGGCATATCTACGGCAATTAATTCCAACTATATGGCATATTCAAAAGTAATTTTTGACCAAAATTTAAAAAGTGTCATGCTCACTTTATATAAAGTTAGCATGACATCAATTTTTGGGAGAACTAGTGGCGCAGCAATTTTTTTTCTCTTCACGGCATATTTACGGCAATTATACGGCAATTTCTGACACAGTCAAAAGTAACTTTTTCGAAAGTTGTCATGCTAACTTTATTCGGCTAAAAATTTAAGTTAGGCTAATACACGAACAAAATCGAACGAGAGGGTTCTATTTCCCCCGTTCCGTACAGGCGACACGTCCCCTTTTTCTTTAGGAGTTGACTGTCGATCAATTTTTCAAAACTTTAAAAAAAGTATGATGTTGTATTTTTTGTAGTGTTTTGTAAATGTAATTTTTTTTATTTTATTCTAAAGTTTCCGAAAAGAAAATTTCATCTGAAAATTCAAATGACAGTTGTTTGTGGTGGGGAAAATGCCAAAACACCGCAAAAACTACACATCAGAACTGCAATTTACATACCTTCGCCGCCGCCGTCGTCTTAGGATGGTTATTTGTTTTATCCGTCGCGTCACCTCCTTTCTCAAACTAAAATGGTAATTTTCACCTTGTAATAAATAAGAGTATAATTATGGTGGATGAACAAGAGGGAATATATTTCTCCGTAATAATTGGTAAGTGCCAAATTTTGATTTGCAAAAGATTAAAATAATGTTAAGTATATCAATATTTATAGATGCTAAATATCGAAAGAAATATGTGAAAAGCATTGTTGAAATGCTGAAAGAAAACGTTAATAAGCCTTTAGATGCTGCAACTATGGTTCCTGCCACGAACCCCTTGAAACTTATAATAGTAGGTTGTTTTCCCATTCTGTGTTTTCCTGTCTGTGCGTCCAGCTGTAGGCAAACAGTTTATGTTTTCTGCTTTAGTAAGTCCATCTTTAAATCGAGGTGGTAGCAGTGGCGTAGCGTAGGGTGGGCGAGGGGGCGGTCCACTCCGGGCGGCACTTTTAGGGGGCGGCAAAATTTTAAAGTAAATAATACTTATGTCGAATTCCTTTCAGCAAAAAATTCGTTGTTTTTTTTTTTTAAACAGAATCGATTTTTTTTTCTCAAAGGGAATCTGTCAAGAAAAATCGATTTTTTTTTCTTCTAAACAAATCGAATTTTTTGTTGAGGAATTTGACATTAATAATATCTTCATAATTGAACCATTTCATTTTTTGTCGCACCAATTGAAATGATTCGATTCTAGCTTACCAATGTCTAGAAAACTTAACATTGTTTTAACTCCGAGTTTTGTTGGAAAAAGTATTACCAGAAGTATGAATTATCACTTTATTATCGATACTAGACAATACGGAAACGTCTAACTATATCCAACTTATTTTTTTAATTGGAAAATAGACTATCATAGGCGATTTCATAAAGACTAAAGAATTTCATGAATAAAGAAAGAGTAAGGAAGATCGGTGTCAAAAAAGAGACCATGTTTCTCTTTTAAATAGGTATTCTGGAAACCCTACGAAAATGATAATGACTGTCCTTGCCAGAAAGCTATTTCACTCTATACCTACTATACAGTTTTTTAAATTGAAATACCTAAATAAGAGAAATTAGTTGGGTTCAAATAAAAAAAATATAACTTCTCATTCCGAGAGTTCTAGAGACCTAATAAATTCATGTTTTCTATTTAGCCTCCGAGTTTTATGCATAGGAAATAAAAATGTAGTAGTCGTGGCATGATGGTTAGTGCGTAGGACTGTCATGCCGGAGGTCTGGGTACGATTCCCAATAATTACAAAAAAAAAACGGCTACTAGCTCTTGCAAGGAACTAAAAAAAAACTCCAAAAGTATCTCTTGTCACAGAAAAGTGCCGCTCACTAGGCGTTCGGAATCCGCAATAGAATGTAGGTGCCCTACCTGTTAAGTCTTAAACGATTACAGTTAGTTGTTAATCTACGTAATTATGTTTTAAATGTAAAAATAAAGATAATAATATTTGATTTGTATTATGTACATATGTGGGACCCTTTTTTTAAATACTTATATTATTAATCAAGGTTAATAGATCTTTGACAAAATTTTGAAAATCTGGCCATTAATTCAATAAAAGTAGTTAAATTACATCATATAACATTCCGCTTAAGTGCTCTACCATTGGTATAACACACCTCAACGCATATCACTTTTATAACCAAATATCAACTGGAATTCACTTACAACCATAATGACATTTCACACCTGCCGCTGCCGTATAGAAGTTGCTGTGCATAGAAGCATTATCATTTCACATATTACAATCTTATCTCAAACCATCTGCACCACAACACGCCCACACTCACAACTTCTTGTAACATATTATAACAACTCCAGAGCCACAACATGCCCTCCGTTTCTCGCAAAAGTGTCACTTTTTGAGACATCTTATCTTGCCGGTGAAATCAACGCCACGAATTTTGCACGCTCCAGACAAAAAATGATTGTCCCGGCCAGAGCAGAGCTTACTAACTACATGTTTAGTTTATACGCCAAAACCAAACCAAGCCAACTTAAACTATGCCCCTCAAAACTTTCGCATATTTAAATTTGCATTTTTTTCCTTTTTTCAAAAGACAAACCTTATCGGGGCAACAACTGAAGACGGCGGCGACGATTATTGCAATAGTGTTGGGGGCTACGGCAACGTCAATTGTGGTCGCCAGGCGCACCTTTTGAATTTGCAAACGCGAATCATTCAGCATCCCATTTAAAGGAAAGAGCAACTAAAATGAAAAAGAAGAAGAAAAAACACACTCCGTCGCTCGTGGAATATCATCTTGGGCACTGATTCCGATCTATGTTAAGGAGTTTCAACAAGTTACCTACTCCTTTTGGGGCAGCAATCATGAAACGACGAATGCAAACGGGTAAGATACCACTGCCACACCACAATACCAACACCCATTTGATGATAAAGAATTTCACAATTCGGCTACACAATGATTATAACATTTATATATAAACTTGCAGAAGAAAGTTGTAAGAACAGCATAAGCACCACAAATCCCAAACGATCCTACCAAAACCGTTATAAAAAATATGTTTTACATTTTCTAATAATTTATTTGGCCTGATTTTTTAATGCGAGATCATCTAAAAACTTTCTGTCAAGGTCAACATAATGTTCAGGAGTTTATAGATAATTTTTAAGAAGTGTGCCTGCAAGTAGTATTGAAAAACTACATCTTAAAATCTTAATTAATAGGGTGTTTGACAAATTTCCATTAGGTCATGGGAAGTTCATGATCTTCTGCTCTTTTGAAGTAGCCGTTTTGGTGATGTTGCTTGGCCGCAATGGAACTGGGCTTTTAAAAATAGAACAGGCATAACAAATCTGGTGCTGGCGGTACTTGGAAGAGCATAAAATTGGGCCTGGTCAAACAGCAAGCTGGAACAACAGGCATTTTAGATAGAAAATTCATACCAGTTGAGCTTTAATAAAGTTCCCCTGTTTAAACAACCTATGCTGCGTTACATTGTACAATCTGTCCCTCTGTAGTAACGACAACATTCCTAACCTAATGATAAATGCACCCGTTGAAGACGATATTAGTTTACAAAATGAGCTTATATTTTCACATCCTTCTCGAGAAGCAAAACTGAGGCAGCAGCAACTAATTAACTCTTTTAATGAGCAGTAAAACTTACTTTACTTACTTTAGATGGCGCTCACAGCCCAGGATGGACTACGGCCTCAACCAACAAGCCCTTCCAGCCAGCTCGGTCCCTAGCTACATACCTGGTCCATGCTTCTGCTTCTGCTCCATATAGCAGGACCGGGATGATAAGGGTCTTATATAAGGTCTCCTTGGTTCTTTGAGAGAGGGCTTTATTACTCAAATAATGCATTCTTAGCCCGAAGAAACAGCGATTGGCACGAGTAATTCTTAGTTTAATCTCTGCACTGATGTAATATTGCGATGTTCTAGTGGAGCCCAGGTAGACAAAGTCCTTGACGACTTCGAAGTTGTACCTATCCATCGTGACGTTTTGCCCGAGTCAACGATGTTGAGATTCTTTTCTCGATGATAGCATATACTTCGTCTTGTGTCCTCATTAACAGCCAAACCCATTTTCGCCGCCTCTTACACAGGTTCTTATGAGGGCTGACATATTTCAGGCTCTGCATGCAGCCTTTGCTGCACGATATCTCTATTTCTAATTAGGGCTGGAAACGAGGCCGAGACTAGTCTCAGTCTCGTCTCGGTCTCGGTCTCGGTGCCGAAGAGACTACTTTAAAAGCACCCGAGACGAGACCGAGAAGAAACCGTATTTTTGGTACCGAAATTCGCCGAGAGTGTCGCTGGTCTCGGTGGTGTCGCGGGCCTCGGTGGTTTGGCTTCGGCTTTCGCTAGAAGAAATATTTTTTTATTTAATTATTTTTTAGTAGGTAGGTTGAACGAACCCAATCCCGAGAAAAAGGAAAAGCAATTAGGGGAAATTTTTTCAAAGTGTGATCTACCTATTAACTGGGTAAAAGATTTTAAAAATTTGTTGTCCATAGCCCGCTGACGGCCATTTTCCTATGCAATGTCATTTATGCACGGATTCTTTCCATTTCCTACAAAATTTGTGTCTGAGTTGTTTCTTTTGTTGTCTTTTTTTTCAGACGATATCCCACTAGAAGTATCTGATGAGTCTTTTTCGGTTACTGAGTTAATATTATTTCATATTTTCAGTGCAGAAGGCATCTGTTTACTAATTTTAAAAATAATAAATACAGTCAAACCCGGATAAGTGCCTCACCATAAATGCATCGACTTGAGAGGTACTTATGCGGGTTGTGCAGTTATAAAAAAAAACACTCTTAAGTGCGCATAAGCACTTATCTCTATATTTAAAAAACTAAAAAAAATGATGTTTAATGTTATTTAAAAAATAAGAAATAACATCACATCAAATGAGTAGTATCGGTAACCTTTTCAAAAGGAAGCGCTAGATGAAAAGAAGCTTTTGTCTTTTTCTGCTGATTTCAATTGTGTACTTAAAAGAATTTTTTTCAGGTAAACTTCAGGTAATGTATACAAAGTAAAAGGCAATTAAGCGGGGAAGGCAGTTAAGCGAAAGGTACTTATTAGATGAGTTTTATATGAAAACATCCTCAAAATTTTGATTCTAAAAAATAAAAGGTACTTAAACGGGTTAGGCACTTATGCGATAGGCACTTATCCGGGTTTCACTGTATAACTATTATTCGACTTTAATTTTGTTTTTAGTGGTTTTGTATAGTAAAATTGTTGGCAAACATTTTCTAGGATATCATTACCCAGCCATAAATATGAAGTTCACATTACGCATCGGAATAAACTCATGATTTCAATTAAAAGTTAATGTTGGTTCTTTAATCAAAATGTTGGCCTGTAAATGTAGGTGTGTTTGTTTTATTGATACCTAATTTTGTTCAAATTTGGAAGAAATTGTCGCTTTTCGAAATATGGATTTGTAAAGGAAAATTTTGGATCTAATTTGGAAATGTTCAACGAAATTACATCATTTTGCCTAATTACATAATGAAAACGTAGTATATATAACAAGATTCTATCAATGTTTGCACAACAAATTGGGGAGACGCTGGGCGCTGCACTGTGTTAGCGGTGGCACTTACAAAAAAAAATTCAGCCATATAACACCATTAAAAAAAATTTAAACACTTTGTACTTGTTTTTCATTGTTTACAAACTTGTGAATTTCACCTTTTCGTTAAATTATATACATATATATGTAAATTCATCTTCCCGCTGAAAACAACCTCTTGACAAAAAAAAAAACAAATCAAGAACCCATTTCTTATCCTGTGGCGCTTTTAATCGGATGAAGAAGTGCCAAGGCATCTAAAACAATGACGACGACGAAGACACCATCATGCGAAGAAGAGAGGCGCTGAAGAAGTGAAGAACTCCCATGGTTGTTATTTGCAAGTCCAACCACCACGCGTCCACGCCACATTAAGTTCCACCACATAACCATGCCAGTCCCAGATGATGAAGGAAAATATTGTTACTGATGGGTTCCCTTCCCAATATGTAAGAAACGAAAGATACCTGTTTCAGATACGCACTCATGTAGTGAGCTTGTCCGCACAGTTTCTATGAGTCTGCAAGATATCGCACGAAAGCCCAGGATGGGCCTATAGGTACAATGAGGGACTGTTCCAATGCTGTTTTTTCAACTTCGGTTTGTTACCATGCATCAAAACGAGGTATGCCTGCTTTTAGTTGATATGTGTTTCCCCTTTCTTGTTCGTGGGTCTTTAGGCAACAGCAGAAGTAAAAGACAGCGAAGCCCCCCCGTTGGTAGCCTGGCGCCAGTTGAGAACACCTTTTTCTCTACGCGCCGACACTTGGCCATTTAACACCAATAAGTGGAAGTCTCGCCCGCTCCTGGCGTGAGTAAGGTGTGACTATTTGTTTCGTTGCGCGCATTTGAATTGCTGTACTACCATGACCGAACTCTGGGCCATCCATATAAACAATCAGGTGTCACAATTCATTAATCTGGCCAGCAGTTCCTCCCAGCTGCAACCTATTCCGTTTTGGGTTTTGTAACCATAGACCACTTCATAAGCCCAATCGAATAATATTTGATAGAGAAAATAAATTACAAATAAATGAGGGGAGATGATTTTGACACCACAACAGGAGGCCAATAATGTTTTAGGTTTATTGGGGAGGCGCAGTTTTGAAGTGGCTTTGTTTTGTTGTTTGGTCTTATTGAGATGCAAATTGGATACTGAATTGAAGGTTTTTATCATTTTTGGTCCTAGTTGACAGTTTTATTATCTACGCGCGCTGACCTAAGCCGCCAACTGGATTGGATTTAGAGGACTTGAAACTTGGGACCATTGTTTGAGATTTTAATTGGATATATAGATTTGATAGATCTTACGACCAAAAGAATTCAATAAGCACTGATTGTTAAACTGAAGCCGTCTTTGATGTCCCTCGAAAAAATGGAAGATAACAAAGATAATATGACTTGGTTCAAGATATTCAAGATAGCTGGGGACCAAAGAGTTTTTGAATACCTTAGATAAAATCAATAGAGTTTGGATTGGAGTGTAAATGAAAATCGAATATTATTAAAATATTTTAATTTTTATGGATTGTAAGTTTTAGTTAAAAGAAAATTAGTTCCTTTTCTTCAGCTTCTTCTTATGTTTTTTTTTTTTAACTTTATGATCTGATGATGGCTACTATACTGCCGTGTTGACCGTGTCGTGCCGTGTCGTATCTACATTTTTGGCATTTTGAGATAAATACGTTTTCCCATTCTTATCTGTAATTTTTTTGTTTTTGAATGAAAGTCTTTCATATTTTGACGAAATAGGAAGTAGAGAAATTATCATTTTTTGAGCGAAAATTCATTTGCTTATATTGAACACAAACCTAGGTTTTAGTAGTTACATACGTCATTTTGTCTTAAACTCCATGTAGTTACGGCATTTAAATTGAATTATTAACCATAATGGAAGAGCAATAGTTTCCCAGTTGATTTTTAAAGTTTTTTTTTTTTAATAAAAATAGTATATTCATTATTAAAAATGATTTAATAAATAAAATGAGTAAACATTTCAAAATATTATAATAAAAATAGAAAAATTATTGGAGAAAATTAAAATGCAGCTTTTTCATCAGCTTTAACGTTTTTCAGAGCATATTATGAGTGTCTAATTAGCTAACGAATCTCCGAAATCGTCAGCGAGTTTTTCAGTTTCGTTATTTACTGGTAAATCCTAAATACTTTCAAAATTTAATTCGATTTTAAGTAAAAAGATGTCCTAAGGTTTTTAAAATTGTTTCTCCTCTCCTTCGTAATCCCTCTTGGCATATTTTTTTTTCTAACATGGAGGTGAATGCTTATTAAATGGAGATTTTAAATAATTTATCTAAATAAGTTCGGCATCGAACTGCTACTTCTTCTTGATTTGTATTATCTTTATATTAAGTTTTTTCGTATTTTTACAAGTGAAAATAAATTAAAATAAATTTTACATACCTTCGGACCTCATAGTTTGACCTCTACGTGTAAATTGCCGTTTAGTCGAATACTTTGAATTCGTCGCAGAATATGTCGTATTACTATACCAATCATCTGTTTCAGACAACAAAAAATCTAAATTTATCATTGTCAAGTTTAGGTTTTTTCGAAGCTTTATTTATGTTTTGTAGCCTGTCTGCTAATTGTTTATTTAAACTTAGACTAATCTTTCGTTTTTCCGTGCTTAGAAAAGCCATAACTCTATCTTAAACGCAAGAATTATTTTCTAACACTTTTTAATATCTTCAATGGGAATTTTACACTTATCTTTGAAAGACGCACTTTGAAAAGACAAATAGAGTAGTAAAAACTTAGTACAATACACACGGTCTTGTTAAATTGTTTTCTGCAAAGACAAGTGAAAACTTAGAAGCAGCCTGTACTAGACTTGGCTTGTCTTTGAAACACGCAATTTAAGAAAACATGATTGGTGTTACTAACTACCTTAGAATAAGAAGTAGAGGAACTTAAAAAAGAAAAAAAAAAAAAACAGAAACTGAGAGCCGTCATTTAAAATATACTTCTCTTGTCAAAATTAGAAATTCTCGTCCAGGGTCGTATTAGTTTTTGTTGGTCATGGCAAGGCGGTCAAATCCGTTGAGCGCCCGTAGTGCAGACTTATTTTTCAACGATTTATGTTGATTTCATTATGTTCACTTTTAATTTTATCACAATTAAAAAAAAAAACTTGAATTTCATTCAATTATTTATTTAATCGGATAAATATAAACCAAATCTTTTTTTTTTTTAAACAGCTTCTTAACAACTGCCGTGGTCCTTTAGGTGCCTACTACTTACTTTCCTGACCGAAAACAAATATAACTTAAATTCAGTTTGGCGGCGTATAGCTTTTAGTCGTCTAACTTCACGCCGGACCCTATATGAATGCATTTGTGTTTGTGTAACTCACTCTAGTTTGAAAAAAGCCTCAGTTTTTCCACGATATACCCGTTCCTCTAATTTTTTCTTCTGTGCTAACTACCCGCACCTCCTTTTCTATTTTTGTATCAGTCATCCCTGTCTCTTCAAAGTACATCATTGAGAGAGAGGCTTTGCGAGAATTAGAGATCTAGCATAACGGTTTTGCAAACACTGAATGCTGTAAGATCACAAAATGTCAACAAATTTGCATATGAAAGTTCTCAAACGTAAGAACTAGAAGCCCGCAATCGGTGATCTTATAATGAACCGCACTTTAAGTTTTTAATCAGCTTGCTATTTTTTTATTTTTCGGTTCTTATTCGATTAAAGTTTGTTACAGTTTCTTTCAAACATCTAATAATGATTTTACTTTTTCTAAGAGAAATCGACGTATTTGACATTCATGTATTATGATTATTTGCCGTATCTACAACAGATATGATAGTTACGTTGTTTTGTTTTAAAAATGTACAGATACGTCAATTTCTCTTAAAAATAGGATGGTTCTTTGTACATACGTCATATTTCTTAAGCGTTTTAAGTCGAAATGAAGCGAGATACAGATAATGTTTATATTGTATAACAATAAAATAATAATTATATTATCTTAACTTATTTGCGGTTAAATACTTTAATTAATTTATATTTTGTGCACTTCTGTGGTATAAAGCCCTTCCAACTGTATATAATTTATATGCCTTCGGCTTTTGTGGACCGCGTAAATTGTACCACAAAATTCGTGTTTGCCATTTTATAATATGAAGTACGTCCAGCACTCGAATTTCGAGTGCCAATTAAATACATTATCTTTAAATTGCTAGAAACTTTGACTGAAGATAAAAATCTACAAAGTACTTTGTATGAATTTACATACATAATTTTTCGTTAATTTACGCCCTTTAAAACTTAAAAAAAACCTTGACTGGCACTAAGGGCCAGTTGTACAATCGTGGTTCAATATTTAACCCGTGGTTCAGGAAATTTATTTCGCCAATTTCGGTCGATTTACTGAGGTTCAACGATGCGATGGTTCAAGTATGAGATGATAGCTAATTACATGCCTGAACCATCGACGAAATCGGAGAATCAAAAATCCTGAACCATGGATCAACATTTAACCCACGATTGTACGATTGGCACTAAGGGTTCGTCTGTATGACGACGTGAATATGCCGAAATCTATTTTCACACCATTCTCCTCACCCTACGTTTCTCAGACTCTATGTACCTTCAATGTGTTGTTCAATATAAAGTAGACAGCTCGACGCCTTCGTGGAAGCTTTCGTTATAAGCCATTTCAACGGTAATTTTTGTCACGTCATCAGGAGGACTACGCCTTAGTGTTAACGTTCTTGTCGAGTTGTTTGTGTAGTTCTGTGGAGTCTCAGGTCATAACAAATGTTTCTAAAAATAAATAAATTTGGTGGCACAACGGCTCATGAAGAACCAGGGCTTTACAACTTTCAACCATTCCTGTGTGCGTGTCTGCAGGAATGGAGGGGACCTACAGTTTATTGCCGAATCCGAAAGGCCGGTGAGCGGCACTTTTCTATGACAGGAGATACTCTTGGAGGATTTGTCACTTCCTCGCAAGAGATAGTAGCACTGAAAAAAAAAACTAAAGGTGGAAGCGGCTGGTATTGAACCCAGACTTCTGGTATGAAAGTCCAACGCACTAACCATTACGTACGCCACGGGCTACTACAACAAATGTTTATAAAACTCATTAAAATGTAATTTGTACTTCTTAGCTTACATATATGTTTAAACAATTAAATACAGTTTTTTTTTGTTGTAAATAAGATTTGTTTAATTAAGGATTTTTTTTTAATCTTAGACAAAATTAGTCTGTCAGACTATACGCCTTAGTAATAGATTTCTAGGGTTATAGTGCTGAAAATTTTTTTGTGCTATGAGCCGTTTTCGAGATATTGGCTACGCATTTCAGCCAAGATCATGGAAGATCTTTTTTGCCCTTGGCGACTGGCCTTATAAGTTGATATGATTTGCGATGTTAGTACCAGATAATGTTAACAACCACAGATTTCTATCTAGTTCACAATCTGATACCGAACCGAGGCTAATGGAAAAAATAGAAAACATCTTGCTATAAAGTATTTCATTGATTTATTATTAATAAATTGGCAAAGTAGAACTATTCTAAACGCAGTATTAATTGTCATATATATATATGGCAAGTTTGCCAAATAAATATGGCTCACAAATGTCATATAAGTGTGGTAGTCATATTTATATGACAAAATATATATGACTCCATATATATGACACTCATGAATTACACTGGTCAACAAAATGAAATTATTTTTTTGTTACAAAAACCAAATTATACTTTTCCAAAGGTTTTTGGTGTGCTGAATTTGAATCTGAAGTCAGAAATATTCTATCACTTCACGTTTTTGAGATATTCCCGTTTGAAAATAAAAAAAGTCGGTTTTTCGCTGTTTTCAAGGTAACGTTAAACCATGAAGTAATTTGTTTCAACATAATTAGTAACGGTTTCTGAAAACACTAAATTTCTTTTTTTTAATTCTATTTAAACCTCTCCGATATCTCTTCCCTAACCCGAGAAATCCTGATTTAGTTGTAAGCCTTTATCCTATAAAATTTGAAAAGTCGATAGGAGCAGATCATGCCATAGAGGCATAGAACGACCTACCCTCATCGAGATACAAGATAATAAGTATACAGTTTTGTAGGTGGTGTCTAACCAAACATTTAGCGTAAGAGATGTTTTGCGTAAAGTGGTCAAGACATAGGGTTGCCACGCTTTAAAGGTCAATTTTCGCCTTTTTACAATTATCTGTCACAGCTCATAGGTTAAGGTACTATATTTTGAAAAATGTTAGTATTATCTTACTTGTTATAAATGTATCTTTAAGCTGATACTGTTTTTAATGAAAATATCAATGCCCATAAAATGGGAAAAATCAAAAACCATCAAAAAATTGATGAAAAAAATGTATATTATTCGAAAATATACTTTAATAAAAAGAAAGCGTTAGTAAAAAATTTTGGCAAACACGTGTCAATTTAATTTGTATCTGCTTTTTAAAAATATAAAATTTATTTCCAAAAAGCATCACTCTGATTTATGGTAATTTTTTTCTCTAACGTCTATTTTTCATAATTTTACTTCTAAACGTTCATATCTCGAGTTTTAGATTTTTTACATTTTTTATTATATTCATCACTTTTTTTTATTGAAATTATCTATCGATTAAAGAAAGAATTATTTTTTTCATTTTTTGTTCAGAAAATAGATTCTAGACTTGTATCTTTGTTTACCCTAATTTAACCTGCTGATATTACGATTTTTAAGAAACCAAGTATTTGAACATTTTTAAATAAAATTTCCTTTTACATGGTATTTTCTGTACGTCGTTAGGACTTACCGTCTAAGCTGTGTCAGATAGTTGTAAGAACCCAAAAATTGACCTTTAAAGCGTGGCAACCCTATGCCTTGGCTACTTTACGCTAGGCAACCCTTACGCAAAATGTTTGGTTAGACACCACCTACAAAACTGTATACTTATTATTTTGTACCTCGATGAGGGTAGGTCGTTCTATGGCATGATCTGCCCCTATAGATTTTTCAAATTTTATAGGATAAAGGCTTGCAACTAAATTAGGATTTCTCGGGTTAGGGAAGAGATAGCGGAGAGGTTTAAATATAATTGAAAAAAAAGAAAACTAGAGCTTTCAGAAACCGTTACAAATTATGTTGAAACAAATTACCTCACGGTTTAACGTTACCTCGAAAACAGCGAAAAACCGACTTTTTTTTATTTTCAAACGGGAATATCTCAAAAACGTGACGTGATAGAATATTTCTGACTTCAGATTCGAATTCAGCACACCAAAAACCTTTGGAAAATTAAAGTTTGGTTTCTGTAACAAAAACCTTGTCGACCAGTGTTATTTTGAGTTTGAAAAAAATATTTGATTTTAATGAAACGTGATTGGTCAAATAAATCATATTTTTTAAATATGTATTTTATTTTTCGTAGCTAGTGTGTCATATTTGTAAACAAAAATTGACATAAAAAGCTTGTGATCATGTATATGGCATACTTATATGGCATAGTCTAATACTACTCGTCATATATACAAATATTGTGCCATATTTTATATGACAAGCATTGGTCATATATATATGACAATGTAATATCACCTTAAGTCTTAAATAAATGGCAGAAAGTGTGACTTCTGGCTACTTAGAATTTCCATTTATTTATTTTTTTCAGAGAAGTGCAAGAAAAAAGGGCTATTCCCTCTATTTTGTGTCATGCTTTCCTAAAAATTTAAAGTCGTAAGAGACCAAATCTCCTCGGTTTAAAGCTATCTTGCCTTGTCTTAGGTATTGAGTTCAAAACCACTAAATAAAAGTATGGCCCTCTTAATGCAATATTCTCAGATTGACTGCAACATCTGTTCTTAATGTAAAAACACAACAGTTTTTTGAGTGTTCTGGGGGTGCATATGATATACGAGTATAATGTGTAGTTAAGTTAGATCACGCGAATTCCCTTCCTAATCAAAAGCGACAAAGAAACAAGAGGGTGACCCAAAGAATCTCCGTATAAGTGTTCTGGCTGTCTCATCCATCAGATATGGCAAGAGCCAAACATCTGGTTCTATATTACGCCTCGTGGTGGTACACAGAAGCGCTTTCACAACAAAGCTAATACTCTGCCTCAGTCTCAGCACGCTACCGCCCGCCACCATCACCACAAAAGGTTCATTTCAATTTCTAGCAAGTTGTAATATGGTTCTTCGGTTCGAGTTCATTTGGTGCGATGTGTGTTGAGTTCAATTAATCCGGAAATTGCTGTTCCGCCTGGCAAGAACGTGAAGACATCTCAGGGGATGAGTGCGGTTGAAAGGAGTAGTGAGTATCTTCCTATTTAGGTATTTTTTTTTTCTGGAATGAGGATGATTTGACTTGGCGGCGCGGTGTGGCGCTGCTGGTGGCAGAATGCCCATATATGTGCAATATGCATCTGCTTGTGCATTTATGCATCCAAATACAACAAATTGAATCGGGCATTTCAATCACTCATGGAGTAATCATCATGAAGATCTTTGCCAGGCTGACTGCATTAACGAGATGCAGTCAACGATATGGGGTAACGAGATGCAGTAATACACGCTTACTCAGCCGAGATACACTGCGCAGATGGGATGCATCATCATCATTCTATACAAATAGGGGGAATCAGCTCCGAAGATAAGTTGGACGTGGGGACTGGGGAATGGTGTTGCAGCAGGGTTAATGGGAGCGCACATTTTTACGCTTCCATTTGAGAAGTTGAAGTGTTTTTGTGCGGTCGATCATTAAAAAGGAGTAATTGTTTACTTATTTTTGAAGCGCCTTTGATTTCTATTTGGATTAATTTACAAAAAAAAAAAATAAAGTGCTGCAAATATTTATGGGATTTGATGATGGGAATACAACAACTTCTTGTAGAAAACAAGATTTTCACACAGTAGATAGGTTGAAGGAGCACCTGTTTAGATAAGTAGGTTGGTATACAATTTGCAATCGAATGCTTTTGATGAATTGGGATCACATCCCAGCCACTGACCACTTAAAATAGGAAGGTTTTTTTTTTTACAAGAATTGCTTATTTCAAGGAATTGCGAAATCCTCCAAGCGTCTCTCTTATAATAAAAAAAACTCCCTCTCACTTTAGCTAGTTGGATTCGGCCATAAATTGTAGGGCCCCTCCATTCCTGCAGACTCCTTGTTAGTCTCTATGCTCTGCTTCTTCACGAGTTGTTTTAAAAACAAGTTAATATAGATTAGAAGAAGTAGTTAATAGAGACAGAGAGAGAAAGATAGAGAGAGCTGAAGAGAAAAAAGAACCCCATATAGGGGCCTGAGAAACACTAGCATTTATATGTATTATTTTTTATATATATATATTTATTTTATTCATTATATGTTATATGAATTTCAAACATGATACCATCCAAAACCATCCGAATTTCCGTCCACAGGGTTTGGAACCCCATCTTCAGTTAAAGGTATTAGGCACCCGATGTTCACCACGGGGTACTGAGAGTAGAAGTTGATGATAGACAGAAGTTTACTTTAAAAAAAGCTTCTAGACGCTTGTGTGTGTGTCCTTTTGATATGAATTAATGCTCGTTGTCTACCCTTTGGACATCGATGCAAAGAAGTTGAAGATTAATTTAATGAAATATCTTTCATGTCCTGGCTGATTGACCAACTGTGCCTACACTTTTACTTTGTCCATCCTTCATTTCTTTATCAAAACATTCAGAAACAAATGATTAACCTTTCAAAAAATTAACTCTGCTCTTAATCACAATAAATGCATAGATATTTCTACGATATTTGGCCAATTAAATAACTCTGCCTCTGTACCTGCCTCCATTTTAATGCCAATCTGCCTATTACCCTTTTACCAAGCAAACTTCAGTCTATTATTTCTAAAATAAAATAAAATAATGTGTATCAGCTTTTTCTTCGATTAAGTTTACCAAGAAATCAATTTTCCAGTATAAAACTTCATACCTTTTTTAAATGAATCTTCAGTAGGTACGTACATACCTACCTTAGTAACGCACCCCAATGTTAATTTTCTTCTCATCATCCCCTTTATTTTGCACAATAAATCTGACTGAAAGGAATCTATCCACCTGACGCACAGCATAAGTATCGAATACACAAATTCTGAATTCTCATTCCTCTGTATAAAAAGGGGATAATATAGCAACTATAAGACTAGAGCGTGTCACATGGCAATGATTGGTATATAAGTCTAAGCTATCTAATGGTAACAAGAGTGCGGGACTGTGACGTCACATTCTCCGGATTACAGTCACATGTGTCACGTGTCGTGTCGTTCGATATGATAATTTCAATATTTTGAAAATAGTATAAAAGCGCTTGTATGTTGTTGTTGTTATATGTGGTGTGTGGTTCGTTGGTATGGATGAATGAGTATGGCAGAAAGGGAATGGTATTTTTTTTTAACGAATATCACAACTTTACTATGACAGCTTTTCTCTATGTTATGATTTTGACAGTGCCTGTCGTTGTGCTAGTAAGCAGTTATGAATACAATTTAATCCAGATTGAACATATTTTGAGAATTTTCAAGCTGCTACACTGAGAGAAAATTCAACAGTTTAGATAATTATTTATTTTGTTTTCCTAGTAACCTTTAGGAATTGTTGGACAGTGCATAAAAATATAAATTTGGTGGCGTAAATGCTCGTGAAGAACCAAGGCTAAGTGACTTACAACTCTCAGCCATTAATGTGTGCGTGTTGTATCGCAGAAATTGAAGGAACCTACAATTTTTTTTACCCAATCTGAATAGCTAAGAACAGAGGCACTTTTTTCTTTTCTTTAAGGATTTGTCACTTCTTCACAAGTGGTAATATCTCTGGAAAACAAGTTTTTTTTGTTTTTAGGTGGAAGCGGCTGAGAATCGATAATATGCATAGGTAAGGTTAGGTACCTTGCAGAGTGATGAGCTTTTCAGTTCAAATAACTAAATTCTACCATCTAACTTAGGCTGAACAACTGGCTCACATGCACTATAGTAGGTAGGCTCGAGTGTAGCTTATTTGGCTTGGAATATTTAAAATGAATGCCCAAAAATGCAGGGAAATGATACCAAATTTTTGTAAGTAATCATTGAATAAGAAATTCCTCTTATTTTTTTTTATAATTTACGCACACTCAAGGGAATTGGTACCCTTAATATATCTAATATGTCAGAGACACAGTGTGAGCATTAGGTAAGGCGGAGGGGATTTAAAAGGAGATGTCGGTGTACATTGGGCTTGAATTTTTGAATATCACAATGAGAGGGAAAGACAGAGCTTGGAAGGGCATTCCACATTCGCGTAGTACAGCTAAAGAACGAATCCCTGTATTTGACAGTACGACCGAAGTTGGGATCAAGGGTAAACTGATGGGCATTCCTAGAAGCGCGAGTATTACGGTTGAATTGTTTAAGGGGAGGAATGCAACTGGCTATTTTACTAGAGCACTGACCGTAGAAGTAACAATAAAAGAGAGAGAGACATGAAACGTTACGGCGATGTTCGAGAGACGTAAACGATTCTATAATGTTCGATATTACTCTACTTAAAATACTTAAAACTTGGCGATCTCATTACTTTTCACGGCTGACTTGTTACATAGGTTTTTTTGTAAACCTACGTGGAGAACTTGGATCTTTTTTTACACTTATGTTCTTGATGTGATTATCTTTAACCCTTAAAGCAAGTTCGTGTGATCCAGTCGAATATTAAATTTTAAAGTTTAGCACAATTTCTATAGCAAAGCTATAAACTAGGATTCAGACATTTATATTTTTATCAACGCCTCCCTGGAACTCACTTACTCTTGCATACCAAGGACTTACTAAATATTATTATCCTTCATGTTTTGTAGAATTTAAATTTTCAAAAATTTTTCTCCGTGTGAATTCGAACAGAATAATAATTGTCTCAAATCCCCTTTATAATTCGGATTCCATACAATATCGCACACAAATATCAAAGGAGTATTCAACGCAATCAAAAATTTGCCATCGATTCGATGAATCGAAAATTTTACGTTAAGCTTCTTGCACCATAAGGTGATTTTGCTTCTCTCTATCTCTATATTATGTACATACATTCATAATATATACATATACATTCAACTCATCTAAATTGATAGCCTCATTTGTGAGGAGGACTCCAGCTGGCTTATGAAGAAATTTATCCGTGCACAGCGCTAACAGACAATTCACAGAGATTGGTCACGTGTTAGACAGAAAGGCGTGTGTGATGCACGTGGATTCTTGAATATTTGTAACAATGTAATAGACCCATCAAACCCATCGTAACAAGGACATTTGCATCGTCATCGTCGTTGTTCAAAATCACACACAAAATTACGCAACTACATAGGTAAGTTTGGTACACCAGAGAGTGAGGGTTGGGATTTTCTTGAATATTAAATAAATTATGTACGACTGGATCGCATGAACTTGCTCTTTTAGTTAAACACTTAAATAAAGCTACATAAATGTATACAAACTGGGTGTCCCATAATCCATGGTCCAAACTGAAACACTTGAAAGGACAAGCTCTCAGAATTTAGTAACTTGTCCATACTGAATCAAAGCGTTTTTTGATTAACGGCTGTTTTTTCATATTTCGAAGAACCCATCATACGCCTTATTTTGCAACAGTTTTTTGCTCAATGCGTCCATAATTGATTTTTATTTTTGATGTGTATACATCTATGCCGGCGCGGTAGGGTGAATTGAAAACGTGAGTCTAAAGCTTCGTATTCATTATGCGTGGCATCCGCACGCACCATGTTCGTCCGCGGCAAATTATGATATTTGCCACGTATATCATTTTTTGAGAAAAAGTTGATGAACCGCGGCAGCCGCTCGCGGCAGTCGATCCAATTGACAGCTAGTAGCTAGTGCCCAAATCACAAAACAAACTACCGTCTCAACTGCGCGCGAGCAAAACCATGTTCGACCATTGCCGCGCTTCAAAAATCCATCACCAATGGATCGATGCGCGGCATGTTCGAGCGCACAAATGTTCGAGCTGCCGTGCGTAGAAACCCGGTATTCATATTGCGCGGCTGATGCGCATAAAAATGTTCGTTGGTTTGCCGCGCATAATGAATACGAAGCTTTACGGTCACGTTCCGTGTAACCCCATACAGTCACACGTTCCGTGTAGCACATTATCCTACGATTGCATTTTGATGCGTTCGATCTATCATTGAAACTCGTCATTGAAAAATTTAATGATTTATTTTAACACGTTTAGGATGCAAAATCTGTGATTATTTCGATGCCGAAATATAACTTTTAACTTTATTAATATATTTGCCCGAAAAATAATTCATTTCGGCCCAACCTTTCTCATGAAATGGCTTTTATTATTTTAATGATCATTGATAAGGTAGTGCAATCTTTGAAATAATGAAAATCAATTTATGTTGAAGGTTGGGCCGAAATGAAATTTTTTTTTGGACAGATATATTTATTAAGGCATAGACTTTATTTTGGCATCAAAATATTTATAGATTTTACTTTCTGAACGTCTTCAAATTAATCAGCGAACAATCTGGATCTGTATTTAGTTTTTGCATATAAGCAACGTTGGAATGACTGCTTCACAGCAATACGTTCTGACAAAAGGGATTAAGTTTAATATGGCGTTTTTGGCAAGTTCATCGGATATTCACTCTTAATACCAAGATTCATTCAATGATACATGATCAAACACATATTTTGATGAAGAAGAACTGTTGCTAGTGAAAGCAAATTAAGGCATTTTCGACTCACGAGCAATATAGATAAGATGCAAATTTGGAAGTTTATTCCAATTTCATTCTGACTATATGTAAACAGTTAAACCCGGGTAAGTGCCTCACCATAAATGCCTCATTTTGAGAGGTGCTTATGTGGGTTGTGCAGTTATAAAAAAAAACCGCTTAAGTGCGCACTTATCTCTATATTTACAAAAATAAAAAAAAATGGGAATAAAAAAAACGTTTAATGTTATTTAAAAAATAAGAAATAACATATTACATCAACTGACTAGTATCGGTAACCATTTAAAAAGAAAGCGCTAGATGAAAAGAAGCTTTTGTCTTTTTCTGCTGATTTCAATTGTGAACTTAAAAGAATTTTTGTCAGGTAAATTTTAATAAAAGTATACAAAATAAAAGGCAATTAAGCGGCGAAGGCAGTTAAGCGAAAGGTACTTATTAGATGAGTTTTATATGAAAATATCCTCAAAATTTTGGTTCTAAAAATAAAAGGTACTTAAACGGGCTAGGCACTTATGCGATAGGCACTTATCCGGGTTTCACTGTATTTTAATTTTTTGTGAGACATAAGGGCTTCACTACATTCAAAACTTTTTGCGCAAAAGTGAAACATTAGAACATGCGGTATAAATGTCATAGTTTATAAACTAAGCTGTAGATCGAGATACTGACTGTCAGACAAAAGAACGAACAGACATAAATTCGGGACCCACTATTTTGTTCTCTATACCTTCGTAATGTCAGGTTTCATTAAAATCTACGGTTTGATTTTTTTACGAATCCAAAACTTATCCTTTGTTATCTACCTATATCGTAAGTAAAAAACGACGGATAGAATCCGTTTCTATAGGGTTCGATACTATACCTACATTCACGTGGGTTGTTTCTGGGATTTAGACAGAAATTTTCAGAAAAGTGGGTCCGGTGAACGAAAATTTCCCAAGTAGGACGAGTTAAGTGTTTTTGTGATTGAAGTTTAATTCAAACGGCCTCGTCATCAGCTTTCGAGACATGTACCCTAAATTATAAATTTCTTTTGTCTGTGGGAGTAAAACAAGAAATGTATGTCTTTTTCAGCTTATATCATATTCCATCAGATGTAGATGCGGAGTAAGATTTTCTAATATAATAATGTAAAAGAACTGGTTTGTATTTTCCCAACCCTTGCTACCAGACGCGTGCTTGGCTATCTTTGACTAGTCTCTCACTGATAAGCCCCTTTTTATATGCATTATATTTTTGAATGCAATCAAGTATGTAGGTAATATTGCTCAAAGAGAATCATTGTTCATAAATTCAAAGAAAGATTTATGTTTTACCCAATAAAATCAAGCTCAGAATTCACATTTTTTATTTCCAATAATTTTCCTTTTAATAAATAATTTTTTTCGCGATACAAATAACCATAATATTTTTTTCCGACCCAAAAAGTTGTTTTTTTTTTCTTCATACAAATTGAAACGTCAAAACTGTCGTATACGTGAAAAGTTACGTAACGTTGTGTTCGCAACATTGAAATTGCATGTATTCGAAATTTTGACAGCTATTCCAACTCCGGTTCCAGTTCCGTCTCCGTCACCATTCTGTTCAGCTGGTTATGCGAAACAGAACGACAATCGATGATTTTATAAGATTTCGTTTTCGTTTGTTGTTTTAGGACACAGCAGCACTAATTACTTTAGGTCTGGTTCTGTAGACTAATTGCTCTTGCAAAAATACCTTCCTGGATATCGATTGAGAGATTTTTGGGAAAAACACACACAAGCTATTGAATTCACAGAATTTTGTATACCATTTCTTTTGCGACACTTTTTCTTGATCCAAAGAACGTTAAAAGTGCATCTGAGACTACCTATATCCTTTACAATTGTATTCCTTTTGTTTATTTAAACGCCACCTCGTACTCGTATTGTTGATTTTGTACAGGTACCTTACCTAGTCCTACGCTTAAATATGCATACATAATGTAGGTATATCTCAACAGAATTTTATATACATAGGTATATTTCCATATGTATAAATTGTATATCAACACTCAGGTAGCCAGCATTTTAATGAGTATCTATTTCAACAATTTTATACAAAAAGTTCGATAGTTAGGCCGTGTGTGAATTGAGTTAAAATCGCGTTAAATTTTATCCCAAGATTAATTTTTGACACTACTGATGTGAATCTGTACTTTGAAATGTTAAAATTTAATCTCGGATAAAATTTAATCGAAATTTTAAACGAATTCTCACACGGCCTTAATATTTTAAATTCATTCAATAAAGGAATGGCAAAGCCTTCGAACGGAGGACTTGGTAAGCAACTAGTGTAGTGGAACATAATTTAAGTTATTGCGATCTTTCGTTGTGAAACAGAAAAGAAATTTTATTTAGGACTGGATCATAGGCGTTCGTTGGACTCCAAGGGATGGTAGGACTCTTCTCAGGATGGGAAGGGGGAAGGCATACCAATAACTCCTTAATGAGTAATTTTAAAGCCAAACAAATTTCATAATCAATCTTGTAGAGAACTTCAGGGACTACAAATTCATTTTGTTTACGATCAAAACAATTGACTGATGATTGAGAAAGTTTTTTTTTTTTAACGTTTTTATTAACTTGCTTTCCTCTATGTTCGATAAAAATTGTGCAATCGTGTATCAAATGTACAATTAAAAAAATATAAAATAAATAATGTACTTGATCTTGGAAATTGTTTAGAAAAATAGAACCCGCTTTTGATGAGATTGAAAAATGGAACACTTTATGTTTTTAGGTTTTATTTAATGAACCAAAAATCTGGTAAGAGTTAAAAAATTTAAATAAACAAAATACATAAAATAAAACGTATCTTAGGTTCATATTTGCACTCTGCAGTGTCGAAATGCAAAAAAAGGCTTTTATATCGCTTAATTCGTTTTTTCACTAGTATCTACTTCGTAAAAGTTTTTCAAAAGTTGCATATGGAAGGTAACTTTAATTTTGAATATAAGAGTAATTTTTGTTTAAAAAAATATTCTAGATAAAAAAAATCGTTCAAAAAAAATTTGAAACTTTTTTTTTTAAATCAAACAATTATTTTTTTAAATACATTTGAAAAGCGAATAATATTTTTTTTATTCCCGCTAAAATAAAGCGTTACAACTTAATTTGAAAATTTTCAATGGATAATGAAGAAAAATTATTTATTTTTTTTTAAGGTTGTTTATTTTTTATATTAAAATTGCTTAGGCCCTGTGCGAATTGGGTTAAAATTTCGAAATTGTTAGTTGGGCTTTCAGTGTAATTTGAGCTTCGGCCAGGAAAATTAACTTTGATTTAATTTTCGCATTATAAAGAGCCAGCTTCATCATATGTATGTCGATATCCTTGCAAGACTCATCCACTTGTGCTGTTTTTGGTTTTTTGATGACGATGAAGAAATCACGCTGCTCCGTCAAAGTTGGCAAGAACTGCACCGAATTCTTTAATATCAAGGAAGGTTAAATGCAAGGAGACATATTATCTTCTCTTTAACATCGTTCTTGGGTCGGGATTTAATTGAAAACTCAAGAATCAAGAAATTTGTATTAACACAGCTAAAACTTCGAGAGTTTAACAAAAAAAAAAATGTAATTGTGTTTCGACGGAGATGAATGCTTTTGAGCTAAGACCAGCGTTGCCTACCACTTTGGGCAAAATAATGCCTCAATTAAAAAAAAAAAGTATGCCTTTTCCAATGAAAAAAGTAAAAAGCCTCACTTGATTTTTTTTAAATTAACTTTAAATATAAAAATTGAACACCAATTTTATTTAAATAAACAAAAACAATCATTCATTAAAAAAATTATCTTATATTTATTGATTGAATACAATACGTATAAGTAGGTAGATAAGCTTGGTACGTATGAAATACTAAAAATTCATATTAAGTACATTTTGAATGAGATCGCCTTTAAAATCATACACACGGGTTTGTTGGAAGGAATCGCAGATTAAAGTAAATTATATTTTTAAAAATCGTCTTTTTGTGCAGAATTTCACTTAAAGTTTCTGGTTTAAGTCTGTACCTGAGCTTTGTTTTTTTATAAATTAAAACAAGAGAAAATCCTTTCAACTGTCGCTACGTGAGGAATGTGAAATACAAACTAATTTTAACTAATTTTACAAGAAAGGGAAACATTTTAAATCCATTTACCTACTTTTTTTCACTTGAAATGATTTTCTCCAAAATCCGGATATGTTTTTTAAATCGTAAGAAAATATTTAGTTTCTCAATAACTGAATTCAATAAAATATCAATAATGAAAAAAAAGCCTTTTTGTTAAAAAATAAGCCTCAAAGCTTCAGGTTCAGGCATTTAAATAATGCCTAAAAAGCATACAAAAAAGCCTCAGTTGACATCGCTGGCTAAGACGTCGATTTCTTTAATGAGTGATACATTTAGTTTTACTAACGATTTTTTTTTTGCAACTTTTTACAAAAGAGCTTGCCAATTGCGGCCCCATATATGCATCAAAATCACATCAACAATCACGTCACTTACACAAATCAACTTCCCAATTATAAAACTCCCCAGAACTTCCCACTCAGCTAGTTTCCGACTTATGGTATGTTAAAAGCCTCCTCCATGCAATATGTTTCCCTAATTGCCCTTGGTATCAACTTGAACGCCCTCCCCTAATTTGTTGAAATATCTTCCTCTAGTTGTACTATACTAGAAAAACAACGTGATGAAGTGCGCCGACAATACAACTTCTGTATAATATGTGCGTTCACTTAAGCGCGACATGCAATAAAATGCGTAGATTATATTATTGACAACTGCGGTTGGTTTTGGTTGTACTTTTGCCTTCTGTTACCACACATATTACCCATTTTCTTCTTCCCAAAGAACAACTTTGTGGCCTTTTTCTAAATTTATCCTTCGTGATGTTCGCTTGTTGTTCCTGGAACGACCAACTGCGGAGTTGAGTCATTTCAATTTTTTTTTTGTTATTGTTTCAGCTGGTTTCAGTTTCGAAGGAACTTAGATCGAAAGTGATGCTTTGGAATTCCAATTGTGTCAGACACACGTAGGATAGGAAGTAGGATACCTTATGTTTAGTTGTTTGTCTTTTTCCCGGGGGAAAAAAATGATGCAAGAGCATTCTTTTACAGAATATTTGATTAGAGCGATTGATATTTTTGTATTGAGGGAGACTGTATTTCTTAAACACCTTTAAGGTTGATTTCCAATGGCGCGTTGGCGTTAGAGACGCTTACGTATACGTTTACAAGCTTTTACGAACGCGTCAACATGACAGACGACTTGAAGAGAATCAGCTGATTAAAAACAATTAAAGTGTCATTCTGAAAATCAAAATCAACCTACATAACTGTAATGTCGAATTCCTTTTAACGAACAATTCAATTTATTTTCTAAACAAAACCGATTTTTTTTCTTTCAATATGAGGAATTTGTCCAGAAAAATAATTTTTTTCTTCTAAGCACATTGATTTTTTTCAACTTTAACGTAGTGGAACCTGGATAGGCTAAAGGCTGATGTGACAGCCATCCAGGAAGTGCGATGGGATGGAGAGGGCATACGAAGGATGCAATCGTGTGACATCTACTTCGGCAAGTGCAGGGTCAGCGGTTCTTTGGTTGTGGTTTTGTGGTAAGGGGAAGACTTAGGCCAGAAGTCTTGGGATTCAGAAATGTAAGCGAGCGCCTGGTCACAATCCGCATCAAAGCTAAGTTTAAAAACATCACGTTGATCTGTGCCCATGTCCCAACGGAAGAAAAAGATGACTCAACCAAAGAAGAATTTTACGATCTCCTTGAGGATACGTATGATAGGTGCCCCAAGTACTACGTCAAGATTATTCTTGGCGACTTCAACGCCAAGATCGGAAAGGACGGCATCTTTGGTTCGAAAGTCGGAGGACACAGCCTGCACGACAACACTTCCGGTAACGGACTCAGGCTCATTGATTTCGCGGCGGGGGGAAATGTCATCATAGCAAGCACTCTATCCCCCCACACCTCAATATAAACAAAGGGACCTGGCGGTCTCGGGATCAACGAACCGTCAACCAGATTGATCATGTTGCGATAGACGCCAGACATGCTTCCAGTATCCTGGATGTTCGATCGTTTCGAGGTGCCAACATAGACTCTGATCACTACCTGGTGGTAGCAGACCAAGTTTCTCTTAAACTCTGAACAAGCCCGCCACAAGCATCATCTGTAGAGGATCAGTGGAAGCACTGCCAAAATGCCATCAAAAGTGCCGCTACTAATGTGCTGGGTTTCACTAGGCCACCACAACAAAACCCTTGGTTCGATGAAGAATGCAGACTTCTACCGAAGGGTGAGGCAAACTACACAGGGTTACGAGGCCAGAACGGAAGCCTGCCGAGATGAGAGTGGGAATATGGTGGTAGAAACACAGTCGGCGCTGAGGATCTGGAAACAACACTTTTCTAGACTGCTAAACGGCGAAGATGGCCAAAATTCCGCTATAAGACAGAACACCTGGACGATGATGGTCAAAATTTCCGTCCACCCGACCTAAATAAAGTGCGGTTAGCGATAGCCAAGATTAAAACGTACAAGGCTGCTGGTGCGGATGGCCTGTCAGCCGAGCTATTCAAAGCAGGGGGAGATAAGTTGGTAGGGAGTATACAGCAGCTTATCTCCAAAATTTGGTCGGAAGAAAGTATGCCCGATGAATGGAACCTCGGTATAGTATGCCCTATCCACAAAAAAGGAGATGCTCTGACCTGTTCCAACTACAGAGGTATAAGTCTCCTCAACATCGCATACAAAATCCTGTCATCTGTACTGTGTGATCGCTCAAAACCGTTTGTCAACGATCTGATCGGCCCCTATCAGTGTGGTTTTAGGCCCCGCAAATCAACCGTTGATCAAATGTTCACACTCCGACAGATTTTAGAAAAAACCCAGGAGTTTCAAATCGATACACACCACCTCTTTATCGATTTTAAAGTCGCATATGATAGCGTAGACAGAGACGAGCTATATAGACCCATGGCGCTTCTCGAAATCCCAGCCAAACTCATCCGCTTGTGCAGGATGACGATGGAGAAATCTCGCTGCTCCGTCAAAGTCGGCAAGAACACCACCGAACCCTTTGATGTCGAGAAGGTTTGAAGCAAGGCGACGCGTTATCATGCAACCTGTTTAACATCGTTCTTGAAGCAATTGTACGCAACTCGCAAGTCAACAACAGAGGTACAATTTTTCAAAAGTCTGTTCAACTACTTGCTTTTGCAGATGATATTGACATCATTTGCGTTTGCAAGTATTGAATCGGAGGCGGCGAAAATGGGTTTGGCTGTTAATGAGGACAAGACGAAGTATATGCTATCATCGAGAAAGGAATCTCAACATCCTCAACTCGGGCAGAACGTCACGATGGATAGGTACAACTTCGAAGTCGTCAAAGACTTTGTCTACCTGGGCTCCACTATCAAACGAAGAATTACTCTTGCCAATCGCTGTTTCTTCGGGCTAAGAAGGCATTTGAGTAATGAAGCCCTCTCTCAGAGAACCAAGGAGACCTTATATAAGACCCTAATCATCCCGGTCCTGCTATATGGGGCAGAGGCATGGACCCTGTAAAAAACGGATGACAATCTGCTTGGGTGCTTTAAAAGGAAGATTCTTCGGGTGATCTTCGGTCCAGTATGTATCGATTGAGAAGAAGATTTAACAACGAGCTTTACGGGCTTTACAGCGACGTCGACCTGGTCAAGAAGCTGAAAATACAGCGGCTGAGATGGCTGGGACCAGTGTTGCCCCCCTAACAGGTTGAGAATGTAGTGTGGCAAATTTTAGATGTAGTACAATTTAAAACGCGCAAAAACACAACATACTAAATTGTAATTTTTTTCGGAACGACAATATTATTTGTATAAATAATAAAAGGTCTCAATTTGGATTTTATTTCATGCATATTAACATAGCAAAAATATCTGGCTTACAAAAACGTTTTTGCAAATTTCCTACTAAAATTTCAAAATCAAGGTGGATACACAACATTATTAGAGCATTATAATTTTTTTTATGTCAATTACATTGGTTAATTTATATTTTATTTTTAAAATTGATTTTTTGGTGTCGAATATGATTTCATTGAATGATTTTTTTGTAATTATAATATTTTCCGAGTGATTACTTAAAAAAAAAAGAGAATCACATTATCCACTTTCAGAAACGAAAAATTGATGACTTCTAAAAAAATTCGTCGAAAAAAAACGGCATCGGGGATTACGCCCGCCATCACAGAAAAACATGGAATTTCCATACACACTATCCAAAACGTGTATGTATGAAAATATTGCCGGTAAAACAGTTTTCGACGTGCTTAAATTAAGAACCGAGAATTTTCCCTACTGTGCCTAGCTAAACCCGAAGCGAGTTAGTTGTTGTTGGATTTAACACGTAAGCTGTTTAGCCCGAACATCGTTTTCTTCATCCAATTCCTTCCGGGATTGCAAAAAAAAAATTCAGCTATTGATAAATTAAAAAAAAATTTATTGCCAAATCGAAATTAAGATCAAAATTGTCCTTCGAAATTAGAATTTTATGTTTTGAAATTGTAGTGTTTTTGAAATATTTTACGATCGTACGGAGTGAATTTTTCTTGGAAAAAAATGTAGCAAAAACGCTGCATTTGTAGTAGGGGGGCAACGCTGGCTGGGACACGTGGAGCGTATGGACACCGACGCATCAGCACGACGAGTCTTCAAATATACCCCTGACGGTCTGCGCAGCAGAGGAAGACCCCACCTTAGGTGGCGCACACAAGTGGAGAACGACCTCAACCAACTTGGAGCGCGTAACTGGAGGCAGCTAGCTAGGGACCGAGCTGGCTGGAGGGGCTTGTTGGTTGAGGCCGTAGTCCATCGTAGTAAGTAACGTTGAGGTAGCTTCCGTTACGTTGGTTTGTGTACATGCTAATAGGTGCCAAAACGTAACATTAATGCCCAACGCGTCATTGTAAAAACTTTGCATAAATTGCTATATGTGAACTTTCGCGTTGACAGAAAAATCTGTCAAAGCAACGCCCAACGCGCCATTGGAAATCAGCCTTAATTTATTATTCTGATCTGCTTGTTTTAAATATTATATGATTGAAGGATTCTTCAAAGTCAGTTCTGGGACTGCAACTTTGAAAGGAAGAGCTTTCTGCAAGAATTGAGGCACATTTAACAAACTCTAACTTCATGATTAAACAAACAAACGTGCAAACATGGAATCGGTCTGTCCGATGACTATTGGGTAGGTAGAAACGGCGCTGAAGTGCGATCTATGCATTGAACATTTTTTTATAAGAGGGATTCACGGGTCAAAATACCAAGCTGGGCAAATTGTTGGATTCAGAAATTCGTTGGAGAAAGACATGATGCAGGAGGTACCAAGTTCACCATAGAGCCACTTCGTCAAGTTGGCGAAAGTGATTAGGGGTTTTGATCTTCACTTCGGAGAGTTCTTTGAGGTCGTCAAAAAGCCATTTCCAAATGACTGCTTTTATTCTGGCCAAAGCAAGACATTTACAGAGGAAACAAAATACAGTTTCCTTTTCCTTCTGGTCCCCAAAGCTAGGGCAGTGAGAATTTTGAGAGATTCCCAGAGTGTCCAGTGTGCAGCAAAGGTCGCAACGACCTTGGCTACATCTCGCCTGTGTGGTATGAGGTCTGTTGGTTGGCTTTCGCTTTACGTCATACGTTAGCCAAATTTTTCTAGATAAGTATAACACAGTTAGATACCTAAACTGCGCAACTACTGTTAGATTCATGGTAAGAAAAATAGAGACTATATTGCCTTTTAGCAAGATGAATGTTGACTCCTTCCACAAGTAATTTATGATAGGCTGATCCTTGTCTGATCAGTTCACCTGCCCAGATCCCAGATAAGGAAAAACCTGAGGTTACCATTTAGTCTTGCGAGCTCATCATACCATTGTTGAACAAATTTGGAAGACGATAGTGGCAAAACAATTGCTTTAACGGCTGCCAGGTTGGCAGTAACTACCTGAATAGAATGAAGACGGAGCTGCAACTGTCAAGGCATTGGATATATACGCACAAATTCAATGTTGCGAACACAACGCAACGTATCCGCATACGGAGCTGCAGCCGCAACTGGAAGAGCTCACCAACTTTAAACTTTTCACGTGCAGCACTTTTGACGTTTCAAATTGTATGAAGAAAAATAAAAAATATTGTGGTTATTTGTGTCGCGAAAAAAATTATTACGCCTCTTTCGTCAAGCGAAAACGTTGAAAAAATCAAATTAAAAAACCAAATGGGAAGGAGATATGAATGGTTTTAATTAAAATTTTTTAATATGTTTACCATTTTTTGGAACTGAGAGTTGAGAGAGGATCCAATGAATATCTTTGAGTGCTTATTCGTAATAACCGAACAGTATTTTCATTTTTAACACAATCATCAAAAAAGTAATAGGTACATACATTAAAATGTTGGAGCATTTTGTATCGTCAAAACGATGTCATCAGATGACGAATTGTGATGCCACATGAAATCCACATCAGCCCGTGAGATTACTTCCAGCTGTTTTTTAACCCGATAATGTTAATTATTATCTTATTTTGTATTACATTTGTTGGAAACCGTAGTAGTTAAGAAAACTTTACAAAATCTCCAATTTTTTTGCAAATAGCGAATAAGTACTTTTCAGAATTCGATCTTAAAAGAAAAACAATTATCAAGTAGTGTTAACCTCAGAGACCACACATTAGACCTCCAAGAAGAAGAGAACAGAAAAAAAGTGGTCGTCCCGTTTATTTAAACCCGATTTATTTGACTTGAAGTGATTCCCATGAAATTCGGTGCTGAGTTGCACAAACGTGCCATACATTCCAGCTCTGTTATTGTTATGATAATGTACCTATCTTCATTTACCGTTTTCTTCATTAAAAATAGTTTTTTTTTTCTTTTTTGTTCCTTGTCGTGTCCCTTTCATTATGGTTATAAATAAACACAGGAGTCAAATTGAACCTGTGACCGGTTATTGTGTCGTCGTCGTCTCGGTGTTCGGTGCTCTGTCGGTCGGTGGATGATGGTGTCAAAAGGATAAGGTATCCCCATGTGACCTCGCTTGCATAAAATAGGATTTTATGAGAAAGGAAGACTTTCAATGGTTGGGTCTCTGGTTGTTCTCGTCGAAGAGATTTCCATCCTTTCTTATGTGTATAGGGATTCCATGTTCAGCGAGGGATTTGACGAAGGTAGGTTATACTGTAGCTCGGTGTTAGTTTGCCAGCTATTTTCGTATGGATGAAAGTAATATGAGATGAAGATATTGAGATTATGGCGTAAGGTTCTTTCTTACCAACTTGTAGGTGACTTTGACTACCGCTATAGTTAATTTGGCTTCTTTAACTGCCACACTCGGTTGCATGTGATGGTGTAATCGATATTTGGGATGTTGCTCAAAATTATTGGATCTTATTGGGTTTTAATCGGTTAATATGAATTTTTTTTTGTTTGATTTAATAAAACGTACGTCAATAAAACTAGTTTGTCCTTTATTTTTTTTTGAAAACTTTTTGCAGGTGTTTCGGATTGCATTTTAAGTTTTGGCGCCAATTTTATCTCCCGTTATGAATGAACTAATTTTGATGGAATTTTTAGAGTTTGAAAAAAAAAAAATATAAAGGGTGTAGGAAATTAATACCAAAAGAAGAAGACAAGTGATAGCTGTTGTATTATTTTCATGAAGATTTAAATTTTTTTTATCAACCTGCATATCTAATAAATTGATGTTTTGTGACAAAGTGATATTGAATATTTAAGGTTTGAACGAAACAACAACAGCTTAAGTGAGCTACCATGAAGTTTTTATAGGCTGGAGTTATAGCTATTTCATGGTCGCCAGAGGCCGATCATCAAATTCCTTTATTGGGGACTAGGCTATGTATGTATGCTCAATTTTATTTGAAAAAACATTTTGCCGTCAACTAGGCTCAAACCATAGACCAATCGTCTCCGGGCCAAGTACACTACGCACTGCAACACCGAAGGTTACGTGCACGTCCACGTGATCATGTCGATCCAGCTCAGGTTTTATTGTTCGGCAACTGCATTTGAATCAACTAACATTTTTACCAGCCACACAAAAGCTTGTTGTTATTCTTTCGGGTTCTTTCTTATCAGTAAGGGCTACACAATTCATTTTTGCGCAACAAATTAGTTACCATTTAAAAGTTAGTAGTCCAGTCATTTAGTACTTTTGCCTGGAAAGTTTTGGAGGATCTTGGGGCGATCTTTCATTTTGAAAAATGGCGCCCAAAAACAGTTTTTTAGACATAAATCCTTTCCGTCTAACTTTAGATGAAAATAATTAAGGTACGAATTCTCATTCTTATTTTTTTTTTGTACTATAAATAGTTTCAGCGTACGAGCGCTGAAAATTTAATAAATTTTATTTCAATTTTCTGCTCCCCATGGATACTCAGGTTCTGCGAATTCCACTGCTTCAGAACCGAGGAAAAACTCACACATGAGAGATCTTCGTTATCTTTGACAGAGTTATCCACCTCGATAGGTTTAAGTAAGCAGATATTCGGTTTCTTTATCTTCGTCTTCATCGCTATCTAGCTTTTTTTCCATCCCCATCGCTGCTGCCTCTGTCGGTGGCAGAGATGCAATATTAAATTTATATGTTGTTCAAAGGGGTATGGTTTGTTTCGCCAGAATTGTTTGGCAAATTAACGTTTCGCGGTGGTACATTTCGCCGTTTCTCGCTTCGCATTTTTTTATTTAGCATTTTGTTATTTCGCAATTTTCGTTTTGCAAGTTACGTTTGGTTTTTTATATGATATGACAAACCATCATTTCGCAATTTTCATTTCGCAATTTTCACTTAATATTTTGTTTGATTGGCATATTTAGGTTTGGCAATTTTTTATATGGCATTTTGTTATTTGGCTTTTTCTTATTTGGCATTTTATTATTTTTATAATAACAAAATGCTGAATGAAAAATATTCAGCATTTTGTTATTTCGCTTTTTTTTATTTGGCAATTTGATGTTCAGCTTTTTTTTATTTGGCATTCGATTGTTTGGCAATGTTTTGGCTTCCATTAAATTACATGCCTCAAAATTTCGCGCGAAATGAGAATATGAAAAATATAATGCACCTACGAAAATAACTGCCCAATTACTTAAAACCCTTTTTTCCTTGGAGTAAAATGTGAAAATCCTCTTTCTGTTATGTACTTACCTAAACTAAGCAAACAAACTGAAATCTTAAATCGCGAAAGTGATTACGACAAAAATTGCAAAACAACTAAAAAAAATATTACCAACGCAAGCACGACTAAGCAACGGTTCAGAAAAAAACTGTTAATCTTGAAAAGAGACTATGGTAATGATTGGTCAAACGATCAAAACAACTAAACGGCGAAATGATCTATTAGCGAAATAATAAAACGGCTTGACGATATTTATCGAAATGATTAAACGGCGAAACGTTATTTCGCAAAATAATGAAACGGCGAAACAATATTTTGCGAAAAAACACTTGGCCAAATAATAAACAATTTAATAAAGAAAAACTAAAGAATAATTTGCCAAATGAATTTTGCGAAATGATTGAAAATATTTTTAACAAAAAGCGAAATATAAAACCGCCGAATGTTAATTGCAGAATGATTGAAAAACGTAATGAATAAAAAAGAAAATGTAAATTGCCAATTAAGAATTGCGAGTTAAACAAAATATTTAACGACTAAGGCGAAACAAGAAATGCCAAATGAATTTTGCCAAACAATGGTGACCCTGTTCAAAGTATAATGGAAGAATAAAGCGTTCCTCAATGCTTCAGCAATGATCTCTTGGTCAGCGTTATGGTTTTTTTTTTTTAGTACATTGACAAATTTAATTTTTACTTGATTAAAGAGTGCTGATGGTGTATCACGATTTATATATGTTTGATACTTTCTGTTAAATACAATCAAAGCAGGATTTTTTAGTGCCGAACTTTTACCGTTGGACACTTCACCACCAGCTTCTGACCACCAGCCTTTTTATTGATTCGAAATTGTATCACTGCGGTTTCGCCACTGAGTAGTTCACTGCCGTTCTTTAACCACTAGACTTTTTAACACTATCTCCTGATAGGTAATGGAGTGTTAATTATTCAACTTTGGCCTTAAAAAGAACACGATGTGTTATTTTTATTATTGGAAACATAAATTTATTCTTATTGTGAATCAACCATTTCAAACTTTACACTATACCTTTCCAACACGAAAACTAAATATCCTCCAGACACGAACAGTCTTATTAATAAACCCATTCCAAAGTATGTCTAACTTTAGACAGCTGTCCAACTTCAAAAACGTATTAATAAACATTTCCATCGGTTGTCCAACTTAGACACCGAAATTGGCTGTCCAAACCTATTCTAAAGTCGACACGTTCAATGAACAAAATAAGGCAATTTTTTTGTTGCTAAACGAAAAGTTGTGTAGAAATAAAAGAAGTTTCCCTTGAACGTAGCCAAAAAGTCGGCTTAATTCATTAATTCATTCAAGAATGAATTATTCAAGGTATGTCACGGGCAATATGAGGTCGTATTTAGACAGCTGCTGGAATGTGATTATTAATAATGAGCTGTCCAAATATTTATACAGTGGCTAGCTGGACAACTGTCCAAGAGTGTTCTAAGGAAATCTAATTAATACGACTGGAAATATCTGGCACTTAAAATTGCGGCAGTAAAATATCCAGCACTTAAATGGCAGCACAAAATAAGAATAAATCTCTAAATCTTCACCAACAATTAGGACTGAATTAGCTGTAGATGAAATGCTGATGGCTGCATTGATTTATTATTGTATCTGCACCTTCCGTGCCTTGCTTGACTATGAAGTTTCAAATTTTGTCTTCAAATACCAATGACACGTTTCTTGTTTGCATTTTTGCCAAGAAATTCTCATTTCGACACAGTTGGGATCATTGTCTCATTGTCTGGTCGTCGGGACCGCTCCGCATACTTTCTACAACGGTCTGCTCTTACATCTTCCAGATATCCGTCGAGTATAATGATGACGTTAGATGCATAGTTTGACCGAACGAATGGGATGCAGTTATTGCAAATGGAAGACAATGATTCTCCCCGATGCCAAACAACACGGTGCAATAAATATCCTCCGTCGATGGCATAAATAGCTTCTCCAAAATGTATTCCTCCAGAATATTGCTCAAAAACTTTATAAGGCGCCAAATATAGCCTATGCCTTAACAAATATATCTGGCTAAAAAAAAATTAAATTTGGCCCAACCTTCCACATAAATTGACCTTCATTATTTCAATGATTGCACTACATTATCAATGATCATTGAAATAATAAAAATTATTTCATGAGAAAGGTTGGGCCGAATTAAATTTTATTTTTGTTGACACCAAAATAATCATATATTTTGCACCCTAAACGTCTAAGACTTTCAATGATGAATTTCAATGATAGCTAAACAGGCGCCTAAAGAGAAGATTTAAAGCATTTCCGCATGCCACCGTCATTGAAAAGAGATAAAAATCAGTGGATTAATCGGTATGATGTCGTCATCTATACGCATTCATAACGCCTAGTGCATTCACTCTTTCATTTCTTCTGAACTTAACGGTATACAGAAATCCCCGCCGATGTTTTTTAAAATAGCAGAAATACCAATTTTTTCAGACTTGTGACAGTTGATCTTCTCATGTCCGATAATTCCAGTGCTTACTGACATGAGCCCTTTTATTTCTGGAAAAGGAGAATGTTGGGACAACCAATCCATTTATGCTTTTCCATGCGTAAGGCCTCCAGAGCATTTCATTGTTCTCATTAGAGATTGCTAAATCGTCATATCTGACCATGTACGGCACAAAAATATGTCGGAACGTCTAATTGTGAAATATCCTCTAGTGATAAAAAATTTTCTTAGATATCATTCTTTCCTTCAAGTCAAGCATATCTTGCATATATAAGTTGCAAGATTTTGCGTATTGAAAATGGCCACTGCCATGAAAATAAGGTAGCATTTTTTGTACGGTGTCATCCGCGTGGATGTATTGTTTGACAAGGGTGACCTGACCACCCAGACAAATTGCACCCATAAATTTGCCGTGCAACCCCTTCGTTCAAGCTTCTCCATCACCAGTTTATCCTCAAATTTCTCTGTAAGTTCTTTGTAATATTCTTCGTCGTTTACCTGTCTATCAATATTGTTTAGAATCCTTTATAACTCTGACTGCATGACAGTTTAAGCAATTGAAAGATGAACAAAATTATGTGCTCTTACCGCTCGTAAATAAGCGTGACCGATTAAATTTTTTTTAATTGAATTCAATGCGTAAATGGAGTTGAATAGCTCTTTCAATCCACTTCCAGCAATTATGTAATCCGACAAATTATTTTTGAAATCCTTGTCTGTATAGTTTTGGGCAGTTCCCGCAAAGAGTTTGATCTTAAACACAAAAATAATGTCAACAATTCTTTAACAAACATCCTTTTTTAAAATTATTTTTATCTTTCCAGATAGGTTAGGTTAGGAGGGGTGTGTCCCGCTCTGAGCCTGTTGTGTACACGGGGGCCTGTTGGTCCATTGTGATCCCCTATAAACAGAAATAAAACCTCAACTATCGGTTGACATAGACTGCTTCATTTACGAACCAGCCTGTGCTTTCTATGCACTTTCTCATGTTTATCATTGAAACCTGCGCGTATACACCCGATCTAGTGGCCATTATGCCAATGGCATACAATGTCCCGTCAGTACACCTATCAGGGTTCTAATATTATTTTTACTCAGCGATAAAATATACTGAGTTTCCTTTTCATTAATTCTAGGCCATAAACTATTAGAGATGGTGCAATCGTTCCTGGATATCCAGGAGTTATTGATTTGCTCTTTCGTTATTAGGTCTATCTTCTTTTTAATCACGCCTATCGGGACATCTGGTCCGGTATCTAATTGGCTACTACAGTCTTTATTTGTCATTGACTCTTTCCTTGCCAGTGCATCTGCTATCATTCCCTTCTATATTGCTATGACCAGGAACCCAGCAGAGTTTTACTTGGTTAGTGATGCAAATATTGTTCAGTATGCCTCGAGATTTAGCTACTGCTTTGCTCTCACTGGATAATGCTTTCATAGCAGCTTGGCTGTCACCGAAGATTGTGATCTCTGATGAGCTCAATTTATTCCTGTGGATAATTTCAGCTGCCTTTTCAATAGCATAAATCTCAGCCTGAAAGACACTACACTCATCCAGGAGTTTATATGATTCTCTAATATTTAGAATTTCACAAAACACCCCAGTTCCTATTCCTTCTTCCATTTTTGACCCATTAGTGTAGAAGGGGATACCGTGTTCACTGAGTAGTGAGTTGTTGGATTCCCAGCCATGCCTTTCGGGTATAAAAACCGAGAATTTTTTCGTAAAATCTATTACGGGTGGTACGTAGTCAGTATTTCCTTAAGTATAAATGCACTCTTGGCTGCTTTACACCTTATTTACTCGAGACCTCCTTGCCCCCGTTATTACTATATGTACAGGCTAATCTATTTACCTTGTTCAGGTTTTTGAGATAGCTATCCTATTCTACGGCTTTCCACCACACAATCGAACCGTAGGTAAGTATGGGACGAACGATCGCCGTGTACATCCATTGGATGACTTGCGGTTTTTTTTGCATGTGTAGAAACACAAAGAGTTTTTTTCATTCTTTCATTCGTATTTCGTTTCCAGGATAGCTTGGAATCAAGGATTACGCCAAGATATTTAGCTTCTTTGGAAAGTTTCAGAGGAATTTCATTTAACTTGGGAGACGTAAAGTCCTCCAATTTTCTCTTCTTCGTGAACAGTCTTTGCAGGGTTAACCCCAAGACCATTTTGTGTCGCTCAAGGGCCCAAGAGGATAGTTCTTTAAGCGCAGATTCTATAATCTCCTTGATAGTGTTAAGATATTTACCTGATATCAAAATAACTATGTCGTCTGCATAGACAACAGTTTTAATGCCCTTTCATAACTTTTGTAAAATTTTTTTTAGCAACGAGGACCCAGAGGAGAGGTGAGATTATTCCTCCCTGTGGTGTGTCAATAGTGTCTCCAAGTTGCGAGTTTAAGACTCTGCCATTGAGCATGGAATAAATCCAGTCCACAATGGCAGATTCCACTCCAACCTCTTCCAGAGCAGATTTAATGGACTCCGTTTTAACGTTATTAAACGCTCCTTCGATGTCCAAAAATGCTGCTAGGGTGTGTTCATTGTACTCGAGACTTTTCTCAATATGTGAAACTTCTTCATGCAACGCAGTCTCCACTGACTTACCTTTAAGATAAACGTGTTAGAAGTTGCAATATTTTTTTGGATTGAGAAGGTCCCTAACATGCAGATAAATGATCATATCCAGTGTCTTGAGAAGGAACAAGGAGAGACTCCTCCTCCTTCCAAATGGGTTATCTCCTTATTTATTATTTAAAAAATTAAATTGATCCTCCATTATTAGTCCTACGGTTTCACTTTTATTTTGTTATGTTAAAGAAAGAACTTGCCTTTAATTTAAATCAACGAAACTAATGACATGCTTTGCCATGCAGTCACAATTCAACCAAGCAAACTTTGAATATTATGACGGAATTTGAATACTTATTCATACAATAAGTTTGAGTACTCTTTTTGAAGCATTGTACGTGTACTCACTTCAATTTCTTCGATTACTCACGAAAAAGAAACGAAACAAGTACCGTACCCATTCTGTTATCAGAGAATTAATATTTTACTCGTTTTGTTTCTTTTTGTGAGTTGCATTTTGCGAGTGCTCTTGCTCAAATATGTGTTGTGAATTGAGTATATATTGAGTAACCAGACCTCTAGTATCTACCATGATGGTCAGAATCAAGGTGTGCAAAACATTCATCTGAACTTCATTCGAATTTGTTATGTCTCATGTCTGTCTTCATCAATTGTTATGTTTTTGGTCCTCTATATAAATACTTTATTTCATAGCAGTATCATGAAGAAACATTAATTGAATTGGGCGACAGAATCGTGGTGACGGAGAGATTTGGTTTTGCCACCAAATTTCGGCGCATGTTTCTGTTACACGCATAGACTCTTCTCTCAGATAGCAATCCTTTTTTGCTTCTTCAACAAGTGAATAGCAAGAGTAGATAGTCTTGTTAGATTCGTGAAATATCTCCTACCTAACTGTCTTTTGGTCAAATCACAATCAACAAAAAGAGGCAAAGCTTCTGAAGCTGAATGTTTCTTTATAGACCTTTTTTGAACCTCGCTTATCGCTTCCTTAAACTATTTTCGAAGTTTCATGTTTTTCGTTGGCTTACACTATCTGCGTATGTTTATTCTTCGACAGGCACTTGCTCTCGAAGTTCTTTCGATTCTCGCCGCTTTCTACGATCGCATAACTCAGGGAATGACTTGGATAGTCGTCCTGGTATTTATGTAGACATTTTCAATGTCCCCCAGCTGTGTAGTTCTGGAACTATTCAGTCAGTTTGTATTCTGGCTTAGAAAACGCTCTTGTGTTGTGTTTTGTCAGATCGTTTTTTTATTACGGTAATCCCATTTTCCTGACAATTCGTAATCTCCTTTACTTTCTGTTTCAAATCCAAAATTTTTCATCAAATTTTACATAAGAGGTATTATATTAAATCGATCTGTATTTCCGGTGCTTAGTTAAAAATATTTTTTCATTTGATTTTCTAATTGTAAAAATTTATGGTGTACAAATATTGAAAATTCAAAACTATGCGAAAACGTGATGGGAACAAGAACTTCCTATGAGTTAGCGAAAAGGTACAGCTTTATCAGCAACACCAACGCAAGCGAATCTAAACAGTTTAGTACTTGGAAGGAGTATCCTTGCCGACACCAGATTCCAACTGTGCAAATCCAGAGAAGGTGTTTTGGTCGCTGCCAATACCAATGAGGGCGCAGTAGCCAGTAACAAAGTGCAACAAGGTTTCACTGAAAATCTTGCTAACTTTGTGCTTAGTGATGTACGATGAGTTGCCGAGTAATAAACGGAAAGCGGCCTTATGAAATAGCTCGATAGCGCGAATCTGTTGAGGAACAACAATATCTCTTATTGTTTCCAATGGCTTAAATGCTGGCTGGATGATGTTTTACAATAGCTTAAGTGAAACTTTCTGTTTGTCACTGGTTGTCTCAATAATGTAGATGAGCAATGTCCTTTTAGAAGAAGCAGTCGATCTTCCACCGATTTGCTGCGAATTCCTGGCTATGTAAAAGTCAGTCATGTACTTTGGTTGATAGGCTTGCAGCGATACGGATGATGTGGTTGCTGCCGAAGCTTTCATGGTCAGTGGTCACTGGCAGTGAATTATCGGCAGTGGTAAGAACAACTTTGTTAGGAAGAACATCCAAATGCACGTCCGATGCCTTGCCAAGTTTTCGAAGGCTGTCTTGTGCGACATATACACGTTAAGCAACAACACGCAGGAAAGGTACTTTTGCTTATATTACACGCCATTATTTATGAAAAAATTAACTTAAATTTGTGATACTTTTATTTAATGTCTCCGCACAAGATTTGAGTATATTTACGACAGTTCGACTGACTTCTTGCAAAGAACTTATTTATCTCTAATTGCCACAGTACAGAGGGTTTCCTTTTTTATAGATGGGTCCTACTATATCGGAGAGTTCTGCCCAACAGCGATGAAATTTCAATGCATTGAGAGAACCGACTATCGTACCAATTTCTGTGGTGAAGTTACTATAAAGAAAGAATTGACATTCGTCATACTTTGGGCACTTATCAAACGTGGACTAGAGAAAATTGTAGAATGCTACCTTATAGGTGAATCATTTTGTTCATTGAGGGCGAAGGGCACATATCAAACGCGTGATGTTTTTGATGTTGGCTTTGATAGCAATTTTGATCAGACACTATGTACATTCCGGAATCTCAAGACTTCTTGCCTAAGCCTTCATCTTGTTAAAAAACCATACCCAAATAGCTGTTGTTCTGTTCTTTGCATCGCTCGCCGAAACAGATATCAAACGATTTTATTATTCGTATGTCTTTCCATCCCATAGCACTTCCCGGATGGTTGTTACATCAGCCTCTAGTCTATTCTGGTTCTCCACTAATTGTTCAACTAGATGTGACCTGCTTATGGTTCATGGCTTGTAGCTTGTTGGCTTTGGAATAGCCAACATTTTTTGTGGTATACAAGTCAATATTGTATTAGCTCTTGTAAGGTGTTCACCAAGTAGTTCGACCTTAAGATATTTAGTAGTGACCTCCTTCTCTGCTTCGAACTGTCTACGATGTGTGGCTCTTTTGCAGTTCCATAATAGAATTACTCTAAGTTTAACCGTAAGTCACCGTAAGTCCACCGCGTCTTCAAAGTCAACCCTTGGGGGAGAGGGGTATATTTTGTTAAACTAGACCTCATAAGTCAAACGATCTTTTTATAATATCTAGATAAAAATCTGTTTTCAGTTCAATAATTTATGCCTACAGCCTTAAAACATCTTGTCTCCTTAGAAAAAAACCTTGCGCCTCATTATGATGTATTTTTTCTACTTCCTCATTTTGTTGATCATATAACCCAATCAACAAGTCGTTAGAACTCTCATAAATTAGAGACCATGACCCACAATTTATTTGGCCCAAATCAACTGTATCTATAAACTATAACATAATAACAATGAGTAGGTATACAAATGTAGATATACATATATGTATATTCCATGCTCTACACCTGTTAATACAAAAACATACCCAGCAAACAAAAAAAAGATCACTCCTGCACTCGTAATTATAAGAATCTCAAGATGCGCGAAGAACACATGAAATTGTAAACACAGTCATATCTTTTGAAAAAAAAAAAAAAAAATATAAAAATTCAACCCGATTTCATGGAACTTTCATAGAGAAATCGATATGTTTTTGATATTATTACCAAGCACACACACATATATTTGTATATTGTATACTTTGTTGGTCCATCAGCATCAGAGACAGACATCCTGTGTGTATTGCGCTTTCATAAACAAAGGATGTTTATGCAATGCAATACCTCTAAAACACAACCTTGCTTCACGTTTGCGTTTGCATTCCCTAAATCTGGTGTTAACTGTCAGAAACAAGCTGCACAATAAACAGGGCATTTATAAAACTCATCATAACATCATTAACATCCGAATCGTCTTAATATTTTTTGTTGTTGTTTTGTTTTGAAGATGTGTGAGAAAAGATACTTTTCTGGGTTATTAAAATCCGCATCTGTATGTCTGAGAGATAGCTCGCTGGATACCTGGAACTGCTTAATCAATTTCACTGCTTCGATCGGTTTGATCGAACCAAAACGAAAACAACGAACGACCGATCGACGATACAGAATTTCATATAATGTCAATTGGGTCAGGTTATAAGTAATCATCTGTGACTTGTCTACCTGTGGCTGTTTCCTAATCTATTATCTATATGCCGGCTGTCTTTGGGATATTTCGCGGTCAAAAAAGGACCCACATATTAGGTACTATATATTTCTAAAATTATTCAAGAACTCGTTGGATTTCCCAGACTTGGATGATGAAAGAAGGAATGAAAAAAAACCAGACGGCCCTCAATGATCTCTAGAATTCTGATGGCCCCTTTTTCTCTCGGCACATCAAATATCAGGTAGATGATAGAGGGGCGTGGAAGCACCTGTTTTTGGAATGTGTATAAACTGGAAAGTAACCTTGCGATTGCCAACCAACGCAGCTCAACGATTCTGTTGCACGATTCAGGTGCAACAATTCGAGTAAGAACGCTAATAGACAGATGTTTCTGCATCAAAAAAAAAAAATAATATTTTATACGAAAACAGTCCGTCGTTCGTTGGTCGTCTCCGGTCTGGCCGCACCGACTAAAATATAGGAGCCATCGAGTCTCAGCAGGTATGAACGAAGAAAAGGTTGTGAAATTTATTAGACAGAAGGAAATAAACGTGTGTGATAAACGATTTCTTTTTGATTGCGTTATTAAGAAGTTCACATATTTTATGGACGACAAAGGGGTTGATTTTTAAGGGGTACAGGAATAAGTATGTCTTGTCTTATTTTTCTGTAGGTAGCGATAGAGATGCGGATGGTGGGAGTTTAAAGTGTCAATTGATGATGAATTTTTATGGAGTATTTTTGTATTTAAAATTTATAAAGAATTGAAATGATCTTAAATTTCTGTCAGATTAAAAGCGCATCATATCAATTGCTATACAGACTGTTCCACAGTCACCGATGCAGACGAAAACCAGTTCCTGAATGTAGGAGAAAATGTGATTAAAAACAAAATCAAAACAGAAGAAGATGCTACAAGACTAAAAATCTGGAACGAACTCCCTGTTCAAGACAGGTCAAGCTACTGCTTAGAAACGCAAACCAAGAACGTTTCACATCCTTTAGGAATAAACTTACCGGATCACATTATATGTAGTTGTGAAGCACTTGTTTTTGTTTGCATCAGAAGCACAAATATCTGGAACTACACCAAGGGCCTGTATAACAAAACAACAAGTATAGTTTAACAAGCAGATTTTAACTATTATACCTTATCCAAATAAAAAAGGCAGTGTAGGCAAGATAGGACGTTTGTCTCTCATTCTGGCTATAGTGGATTGCATAAATCTGTCCTTTATTAAAGCTCTCACAGGGTTGTCGTATTGTTTATTTTGAATGAACCCAAATATGAAAGAATGTTATGCAGGGTTACCGCCTTTTTTTTTGATAGAAATGTTCATTTAATTGTTTTACTGATACAAATTAAAACACATTTATCTTTTTCCACACCACCATGAGGTAAGATAATATACGACTTAAAAATACAAATTGCACAAAAATCTAAAAAAATACACCTCTTCAAAAATACACGAGTGAAAATACAAACTGCACAAGTTAAAGGACGATGAAGAAAAGAAGTCTGGTACTGACGAAGGCCCAAAAGAAACAGTCGACACTTGAAATATTCTTAAATTTATTTTTAATATACACTTTGGTTAAATGTTTATTCTTTTATTTAACCTCTGTAAATATTACTTGAATTATAATTTATTGCACACACATTTTAAAAAAACTTTACAAACGATTCTTAAAAAAATTACCCGTCTTAAAAACATAAATTGCACAAAACTTAAAAAAAAATACACTTTTTAAAAAATAATTTACATAAAAATACTTTTCTTCACATTAATTGACCGCTACGAAAATCTACGCAAATAATACTCTTTCAAAGAAAACAGCTTAAAAATTTGTAACTGCATTTTAACGTATTTTCCACACATTAAACGAAATGCACAAAATGGAAACACTCTACGGTAACCTTCATCATTAAAAACTTTTTTTAAAGCTCTAAAACCAAAAGCACCTTAACAGAAACCCAAGGAAAAAAATCTGAACGAGTTGCCAAATGGACATGGGTAACCCTGAATGCACATCAGTATTTTATGGGGGTTGAAGTTGAATAGCAGCAGCAGCCATAGGCCACAGCAATTCAGTGCGCGTCAGATGCTATCAGAAATTTACGGGCGGGCAAACACTTTTTATGAAGGAGTTCTTTTAATTTAGTATGGTGCTAAAATATGGTGCGCTACTGATTTTGAAAAAGCTCTCCCATAAGACGTGTACTGCCAATTTATGTTGGATAGACCTTAGGTAACAATATTTTCTGTACGACAAAACCATAAGTTTCAATAACTCTTACAAGTGGAAAATCCCATGAATTTAATCATTCTGTACCACAAAACGATAATTTTTAAAAATGATTGTTATATTGTTAAACATTTTTAACAGATGAATTGAAAAATGTTTGCTCATAAAAAGTGATAATTTTTATGAATTTAAAACTTAAATAATGTAGTTTTACATTTTTAAATATTCTTCAAGATTTGGTAACCAATTTTTATTACTCAAAGCAAACTTTAATCGTTAGATCAATATAATTTTCCATGATATAATATTTTGTTTATTCCTTTTATTGGTGTAAAAATGCTTACATTTGAACATGAAACTGGAAAATAATACCTTTTTACTTTACAAAAATTTATCAAAGCAATTTTGCTCATATGTATTTTTTTCAAGTCTTAACATATATTTTCTGCGACTAAGAAGGAAAACACAAATAAAAGAATTATTTTTGTTTTTGCTTTAGTGGAATGTATTGAATGAAATTCAATTTAAAGATTTTTGTGACCTTTAGTCCAATGCGTTTCGCCCAGGCACGACAGTTGGCCTCATCATTATTTATGTATATATTTAAACTCTAACACTGAATTTGTGAGATTTAGGCCCATTTGCTGATTCGGAACATAAATCCTATACATAGCTAAGTTCCACATAAATTCTATGTGCTACTTAAGTTTATGTAAGTTGCACGAAAAAATGTATGTTTATCGTAGTAAGGCATCACTTTTAAATTTTAGCTAACTTCAAGTCGGTTTGGACAAACGTCAAATTATTGTGAGTTTTGAATTTTTTGTGTGTTTAAACTTAAACGTACATTATTTTACGGTGTTTTATATTTAAAAATGTCTCAAAATAGTAAAAAACGAAACTAAAAATTTTTCGCAAAATTAAAAAAAACGCTTCATTTTCTTATTGCTCTTTTGATGACAAAAAAAATATCGAAAACAAAAAAACCGACTGTCCAATGTAGAAACGTGAAGAAAATGCTTGGAATCAAATTGAATTCAATACCCATCCAGGACTGAAATAAGGAAGAAGATGGCAAAAGTTCTACTGTTTTGTTTATACTTAAAAGTACCAATGTCTCAAAATAATAAAAATTTTCCGCAAAATCATAAAACATATCGTCTTCATTGTTATTTTGATGACAAAAGTCATCAACAAAAAAAAAACCGTAAAAGAAATGGTTGGAATCCAGGATCATTTTATAAGAATAATGGGTCCCTCGCAAGAGGTTCTACAATAACTACAAAGCCAAAATAAGGAAGAAGGTGGCGAAAGTTCAAGTATACAAACAGGAGTAGCCATTTACACCTTCTGACCCTAATTTTTTGAGCAAAATCTCATCAAAAGTGTAAAAATATTAATTCATCTCGTGAATTTCAGGAGGAACTCCTACTTTTAGAATTTCCAGAATTCCCAAGTCATTTCGATCGAGTCCGACAGTTCAAAGTTCACTTTTTTAATTTTTTAATAATATTGTCTTATAGCAGTGTCTTCACAATTCTTGGCAAATAAGTCAAAAACAACAGTAAAAGACAATTCATGTTTAACATAAATATCTTAGGTGGTACTTTTTCTTTCACATAAATTATGTTCCACTTAAAGATATTTATGTTTGAGTTTACGATTGGTGCAAAGCAATAAGTGTCACTAAAGGTTTTTTTTGTATCATAAGTATATATGTTCCGTATCAGCAAACGGGCCTTAGTTATTTTGTCCAACAAAGCAACAAAAAATTTTGTTTAGCGAGTGATAGGCGGAATATTGTTTCAAAAATAAATTAATTTGGTGGCATAAACGGCTCATGAAGAACAAGGGCCTAGCGGCTTACAACTCTCAACCATTCCTGTGTGCGTGTCTGCAGGACCTACAGTTTATTGCCGAATCCGAACGGCTAAGGTGAGCGGCACTTTTCTATGACAAGAGAAGTGGAGGATTTGTCACTTCCTCACAAGAGAGTAGCTCCGAAAAAAACTTAAGTGGAAGCGGCTGGTATTGAACTCAGACCTCCGGCATGACAGTCTAACTGGCTGAACAGAATGGTGACGCAGACAGAGACGGAGTTGGAGCTGGAATAGCTGTCAAAATATTGAATACACGCAAATTCAATGTTGCTAACACAACGGAACGTAGACGCATTCGGAACTGCAGACGCAGACGGAAGAGTTCACCAACTTTTAACTTTTCACGTACGGCACTTTTGACGTTTCAAATTGTATGGAGAATAAAAACAACTTTTTGGGTCGGAAAAAAATATTGTGGTTATTTGTACCGCGAAAAAAATTATTTATTAAAAGGAAAATTATTGGAAACAAAAAATGTGAATTCTCAGCTTGTACACCAGAATTTTCTTTTGTTTTTCTTCAAAATACTTTCAAAGCTGTACAGCTGCATTGTGGACATGTAAAAAAAATATTGTTTAAACTCATTTAAAAAAGTGTTAGGGAAATGTTACTAGCTAACCCAACTAACAATTTTAGTCCTATAGTCATCCAAAGAAGTTTCTTATTACTCCTTAACCTACTTCTATAAATTTTGTATTATACTCCAAAGAGTTAAAAAGGCGACATTTTTTCACTCCTATTTCACCTTTATGGAGTAAAATCGTTTTACTCCGAAGAATGCTCTCATAATATTTGTAAGAAGTGCTATAGAATTAATGTATTTCTATAAAAAAAAAAAAAAAACATTTGTATTTATTTTTTATTTTAATTTTATATTTGTACTGCATATTGTGTATATTTTTCCGTATGATCACCTGAAAGGGTCTTTAGAGATAATAATTATTATTTAGTATTGTACATATTTGTATTTAAATTAAAAATTACTTGCACGTCCTTAGAATCGAACCGGAGACCCCTTGCACCAATAGTCTAGCACGCTAACCGCTCGACCAATCTGGATTATGCGGTGCATTGCATTAAATCGGGTTCTCTTTCGTACAAAATTGTAACCTATAAGCCTCATATAGTCATTCATTAAAGACGCTGCACAATAATGCAAAAAGGTATGAATACTTATATCATCGCTATAGAAAACAAAATACTCCTATAGTTTTTCTATAGCGATGGTCTAAAATCGTTTGAGTTTGTTGTTTACCGTTCCTCTCTTTCTGTCATCTTTTTTTAGATTGTTGGCGGTCTTTGTTTATATTTTTATAGTAGTTGCTAGACTTTTTAATTTTTGGAAACGATTTCATTATTATTTATTTATAAATTTAGATATGAATAGGTTTTGAGATAAATATAAATGATTTAAAATGGCTGCTATAAAAGTACTATGGTAGCGAAAAATGCTTATGTTGCCAAAATCGGAAGAAATTTTGCTAGCTGGGAACTTAGCTTGTTATGAAATTATTTGTTAGAAAATTTTTGTTTTTTGGTACAGGGCCAAGATACCAGAGAGCGAATTACCCGCTTCAGAAATACTCCGAATAGGTACCAAATTTTCTCTAGTTACTTTGACAAATTAGACTGCATTCGCTCCACTTATACAGAAATACTTCTTTCTAATTTTCATCTTCGTCGTTACAAAATGTTCAACATTCAATATTATTTCTTCAATTTATGCATATTTTTCTATAAAACCTTTTTCATTTAAAAAAAAGTTACCACCTCAACAGTACAAACAGTATATCTATACACTATAAAATCTAACAAAATCAAGGAAAAACCGTTTAAACAGTAAAATTATCGAAATCCAAGAAAATTCGAGCGAAATGAGGTCGTCGTACATAGTTCGCGGGAAAACACTAATTCAATTACAAAAATTCTCCTCCTTTAGGGGATATTAAGTAACAAGAATCGCAGAGCACCTATATTATCAAGAGAACCGACTAAATGTAGTTGTTCCCTTTCACCCTACAAGCTGTAGGGCTAGTTGTCCCGTGCCGTTTAAATGGAACCCCAAGTATACAGTTTGTCCTATTTTGATCATGCAAAAGTTTTCTATTACTTAATTCAAATCAGCATGACGAGATCTCTTCGCAGTTGTCTCGTCACATTGTGAAACAGCCTTAAATTTCCCACATTTCGGTATATAAAGATATTGTGTTTCCAATATTCAAAGAATACTTTTTTTTTTCAAAACAGCCGGATGTGTTCTTACATTAAAGCATTGCAAGATTAGATAATTTCAATACCACCATACAGTTGTTGTAGAGTACCTATTCGGGCGCCATTTTTTAAGATGTTTGAATTTCCCATTTTTTAAATTACTAATTTAATTTTAATTTTAATGTAGTAGCCGTGGCGTGATGGTTAGTTCTTCATGAGCTGTTGTGCCATCAAATTTATTTTATTTTTTAATTTAATTTTAATAAGCTGGCAACACTGGCCATATCCCTCTGATGTACTAACTCTGTACTAAATTGTCGTTATCTATACAACCGCACAATTTTCCTTTTCCTTGAGTAACAACCTTGTTGTGTGTGCCAATTGGCATCGTCCAAGAACACAGAAAAATCGTACCGAAAATGAATGAGAAAAAAAACAACAACAATTTGTGCGACGACGACGGCAATGACGATGGCATCGTCGTCCTTCAGTGAAATCGTGTTTAACCGCCAACACCAAAACTCCACTTCTGCATCCCCATACTCTTGCCTCTATTGCTTTACATCTGGCGCATGGATTACTGGCTCCATGGCCATAGAACTAGTTAGAACTAGATATGTAGATTCGAACAAAGGATGAAGCGGCACGGACTAAGAGCCCACTCTCCATATGATGCTCATGTCCATGGTATGCGGCTGTGACACTCGAGGGCACCCAGCCAATATTAGACGCATCCACATCCTACGCAGGACAACCATGACGACGGGAACGTCGACAACAGGCGCCAGTTGTGTCATATTTACCCACAACTATAGCACATCCACCCATCGTTGTCGTCGCCGCCGCTCCTTTATGGCCACGAATGATGGAAAACAGATTCCAATTCCACTCTCTATCTATACTATTCCAGCCCAGCTGTATGGCTATGGATGGTGGGTAGGTTCACTTCTACGGACACGCACAAGCTTCGCCATCATCATCTGGGGCAAGCAGAAAAAGCCATCTCATAAATGCACTACCGCGATGCGGATGAGCATGAGGTACGAGGTAGGTCATCATATGTGGTGGCATGGAGGTCCAAGGAGTTAATCTGCTGATTCTGTTGGCGCTGCTGTGCTGGGCCCTGGCTAAGTCGTTATAGCTGCTGTTCCCAGTAGGAAATTTCTAAAAATTCAGTGCTGAATAAGCTGCTTCTTCCTCGAGGAAAAGAAGCTGCACCCGCCACTTTTGTGCTCTTTTCTCTGATGAATTTAACATGGGCATGTCATTGGCGGTAGGCACATGCCACTTTCTCGATGAAAATTCAACAACGAAATCACTGGTTCGGTGGAAGTTGCTTTTTCACCAGCTTGGAATATGATGAAAAATATGATGAATATTAAACAGTGAAATCACTGCATAAATGTAACACGCTGATTCATCTGCTTATTTTCATCGATGAATAATGTGATGAAAATTCAATAGTGAAATCATTAGGTAACTGAGAGTTGCTTATTCACGGACTTATTATTGCCTGAGAAAAAATGTGAGGAATATTCAGTAGTGAAATCACCAATTACAAGCGAATTGGTTTTTCACCACTTTTTCAATAGTAGAATGTACTTCCCTTACTTATGTACCTAATTATTATCTTTTTATTGCATTATTATTTACATAATATAAATTAAAATAATTACAAAAAATTATTAATTATTACAAAATTATTTATTGTGGCCCCTCGAGTAACCTAGGATAGGAATAGAAAAAATGTTCAGTTTACAATAATTCATACATATGTAACTTTAAAGAGTTACTAACCTTGGCGTTATTTTCCACATAAATGTAACACCCGCTTCCTTCCATACAAAAAGAACAACTAACTTGAAATGAAAATATAAAACAAAAGAAGATTTCCAAAATGTTCAACAAGCCAACAAATAAAGCACGCGCCACAAAAGAAATACAGAATAAAGGAAAAAAAATTTAAACGATCACGTGATCATGGCATGATGAATTGAAAGGGTACATATTTTTGCACTACAGAAATCATCACATTGTTCGTACCAAGAAAAAGAAAGGGCAATTTTTAGATTATCGTTACTTTTTCTCGAGAAGAAGGTTATATAAAGCAGACGACGCGATTAAGAATTAAAACTGAGAGAGAATGAGAACTAGAACTGACTACTTTTCATTTGAAAACGTCGACTTTAATTCAACATCAATTTCATATTTGTGGCCAAAGTAAGCCAAGGAGAGTTTTCAGAACTCTTTCTCTCTCGCAGAGTATCCTTTACAAAGCAGACGAGTGGATTTAGAGAATGAACTGATGAACTTATGCATGACTTTTCATCAATTGAATCATCGCTTAATTTTTCTTTTCTCTTTAGCAACTTTTAATTCCGTATTGAAATCAGTTGGATTTTTTGAAACAAGTAAAAGAAGGGGTTGTTTGGAAATGGTTTCCAAGTGCAAAGCAGATAATGTGATGAAAATCATGAACTGCTGAAACAAAGCATTACTTTTTACTGATGTAATCAGTGCACACTGTTTCGCCTATGAAGTGGTACTTGAATTCAATGATGAATTCAGCTTAATTTTTCATTGAAGACGAAATTTCCTGCTGGGTTGCTGCACCATTTGTGTATAAGTATGTGTGACGTCGCACTTTCGTCGTAGTTTCTGTGAGTTGTCGATGTCATGGTCGGTGTGCATGTGCTTGCATTGTAAAATCCTTCATTTGATAAATTCAATTGAAAGGGATTACGATAATGACAACAACAACAACAACAAGCAAAAACAACAACAATAACACAACAACTCCAGCAACACAAGAGATAAGCCATCAAGCCTGTGCGGAGGTGGATGCTCTGTCAGCTTGCCAAACAGTATCAGACGCCGAATCCAACCTACGTGCAAATGGACAGTATATTCCTATATCTATTTACTATCCTATCCAGCAACAGCCGCCAGCGATAAATTTCTAGTCGCCTAGTGGATCATTTGATACGACTGACAGACATAGAGACGGATGGGTAAGTCTTTGCTGATGGAGCGCTGCGCTAATGTGCTGTGCTGGTTGGTGTTTTGTTAGCAAAATTTCTATTAACAGAGGGAGATACAGTGGGGCCAATCGACTACTAATCTTCGAAGAGAGGTTATTTCGGGATTAAACCTGCATCTTGAAATTCGTTGCCAACAATAGTGTAGTTGCAGCTGCAGCATGTAGCTCTGTCAAAGTTGAAAGGTACGCAAATAGCATAAGAAGCTGTAGCTGCAGTAAGAAAAGTAACTGCAGCAAAAGTTTATTAAACTTAAACTTTTCTTTTCGCTACAAGTATCGGATCGTTTAAGAATTTTCTCTTTCTAACGGACGTTGTTTGCTTCAGGAATCAGTAATTTTGATGACAGCTTGTGCTACATCGATTCTTATAGTTGCAGCTAAGTTCCACTGTCTTCACCAGGGTCTACTACGCCAACAAGCTTCTCTTAAGCCAGCTTGGTCCCCAATTAGATGTCTTCAGTTTCTCACGCCAAGTTGGTTGATGTTCTCTTCTACTAGCGTACTCCACCTGAGTACCGATCTTCCTCTGGTGCGCTGGGACCTCCCTAAGACCTCAGGCGGGTGGATTCAAACACTCTTCGGGCCGGGGCATGGGAGGTCCATTTCGCTGTCGTCCTCAAGATGTATTGTAGGTACATTATGTAAAGTTTTTATAAGCAAAGGTGAAAAAAAAAGTTAGTGGAGCTAAGGCATAGGGATGGTTCCCTGAACCATATTGAATTCTGAACGAATTTCAGAATGATTCTTAGTGCCAAAAAGGAAATGTAATTTAGATCGTCAAAAAAATATTCTCCTAGGGCTATATTTATCTCGTTCCACAACTTAGCATTCAATCTGATTTGTCGTTTATGGCTAATGGATCTTGAGAAGGTATAGAGAATTCATGATCGGTTAATAAAAACCCTTTGCTACTCGAGTTTTCGGTGGAGTCATTCCGCATTGAACATGCATGCATGGATTTCAAATTGGACTCTCTAATATCGGATGTCCTGTTAAGTGTACAGATTCTTTTTACATGAATGGAGAATGCTTTACCTTGACCTAAAACTAAAGTACATCTACATATACCTCCTTTTCAATCTTTCTTATTTTCCTTTCCCTAGAATTTTGATTTATCAATTTAAGGGTGGTCAAAACCCTTAAGTGGGCGAAAATTAACAAAAAAAAAATAAGCAAACTTCGGAGGATAAACATCAAAAGTACCTGTTCAGTAAATCAGTAACTTAACTTAACATATTTGGTGATTTTTTGTTGACTGTTTAAGATGAATTTGATATTCTAAATTTTCGAACTTAAGTTCCGAACGCAATATTCTCAAAAATTTTAAAAACCTCCAAATTTTCGGGCTTTTTCAACTATTGGCGATTTTAACCTTCTGTTCTCTTTTTTTTATCTACTTAACTCAGATAAAACTATTTAATTTTGAAGTTTTTTGAGTTCCATTTTTCTGACACCTACCCCACTGTTGATTTTTTTGTTCTTATTATAGCTTAAAGAGATCATCTCCAGTTAACGCCACCGTCGTCGTCCGTTGCCGCTGTCCATTGCCGCTGCCATCGCATGACGACAGAGAAACTAAAGAAGATAACTATTGCCTTCAACTCTGTTTACTGCTGCATCTCTGGGTGCATCGTACACCATACTGTGTTTCTGTTGAAGCATCACCGTTCACCAACAGGCATATCGGCGAAATGTGGAATGTGTTTCTAGACCTACGTATGATCTAATAATTTATTACGTGCCATTGATTCGCCCTTATATTCCAAGCGCGAAGGATTAATGGAATCCAGTGGGATGGAGAGTAACCTACACACAGAATAGATTCGGAAGAAGTCTCTAGAGGCACACTGATGTTGCACTAGGATATTTGTCTAGTCAACAGAATCATTGATTCATCATCATTAACGGAACCAGTTTGGCAAGAATGAAATGTATAGCCAAGCCACTGCGCCTGACCTGGCTATCCCTGATATGAGAGTGGGTGGGTGGATCAGCCAGAAATTCTACCAGATCCACTATCTTTTTGTCTATCCATCCATCCATCCAAACGAGGACGACGAAGTGGTCATCATGGCCAGGGAGAGCCCTGTTGCTGGTCGGTTGTTGGTTTGCTGGTCACTGGTCGCCCATGAGCTTGACCATTGCCAGCGGTGCTTAAGGTGTGAGATGGAACTCCTACAAGCTGCAAACTTTAATGTTTATTTATTGCAGATCTTTATCTCGGTTTAATACATTTGACCGTGACGACTATGACTACGACAACGACTACGAAGAGACAGACGAGCGACGCGACGGCTACGTGGACGTTGAAGTTATACTTTGACTGGCCATCAGCCGGGGCTTGTCTGACGAGTCTATCTTCTCTATCCGGGTAGAGATGAGTCTCAGGTGGCGCAAGGCAAAGACCAGCTCCAGACCAACCCATAAACAAAAGAGCAGACAGTAAATTTATTAAATTGCTGGAAATACCAGGTGTCGTCTTCGGACTCGATTGGGGATGGAGTCTTCTGATGCTGGCTGACTGGTTGCAGAATTATCATCATCATCATCTTCGTCAGGTGTGTGGGGGCGGAATAATGAATTGATTGTGGTATCGATATCGATTGATTTGATTGGAATAAATAAATAATTGAGTGTGTTGAGCGCGGTGACATTTTCTGTGCCAATTTCTATATTTGTTATATCAATTTTGGACATTTGCATCTGTATCTATAAAGAGAATTTTGGAATTTGGGTGTTGGTTTTTTGGTAAATTATTGTTCAAGTATTATATATATAATAACTTTTATTCATAGCCGATTTAATAGGACTTGATAATGAGATTAGCGAGTATTTAATGTTAATTGATTCGTAGCGAGCGAATGTGCTCGCATGCGAAGGTGGTCTAACTTGAATTTTGCCATTTGTTGATTTTTTTTTTTTTTGTTGATATTGGACACCACCTACAGAATTTTGTGATTGTTCAATTTGTATTCAAATATAAACGAGCACGTGTTATCTTTGGTGTTTCGATTCCATTTGATGAGTTTTGAAAGAGGAATGCGGGCTACAAATTACATTAACTTGTTAGAGTTACAGTCAATATTAATCACAAACTTATTTCAACTTCTATAATAACGAAGATGGAGAAATCCGGAAAGAATTAGCGATTAGTTTGAGTTTAGCGATTGCATAATTCAATTAAAAGTTCAAGTGACCTTTTGTATTTTTGTCGTTAAATAAATTTTTATATAAAGCTTAAAAGTAAAATACATAATTCAAATTAAAAGTTAAAAGCCTTGTCTTACTTTTGGTCTGACTAGTTGCCACTCTTTTTCAAATGAATTTTCCTGAATTTCCCTGACCAATTATAAGGTTTTCCCTGAATAATTAAAAAAAAAGTTTAAATTTTATACATTTTGCATTAAAATAATCTCATAATTTAGAAATAGAAAGTGATGAATTAAACCAGAGTTGGTTATATAACCCTGGAAATAAATTTATTTACAGTAAACTCAAGAAGCAGTCTTTTAGTAGAGAGTTCAAACAGATCGACCTTGTAAACTCAGTGTAGAAAATCCAGAGTTAACTCAACAAAGTTAGTGCCAGTTGTAAAATCGTGTGTTAAGTTTTGATCCGTGGTTAAAGATTTTTAATTCACCGATATCAGCAAATTTACTGAGGTTTAGCAATGGTTCGGGAATGTACTTAGCTATTTTCACATACTTAAACCTTGAACCATCGTTGAACCTAAGTTCATCCGCCGAAATCGGGGAAACTGAAAAGCTTGTACCTCAGAGTTGTTTTCCCCTTTTGGACTACACATTTTATCCTCTCTAGAAGTAGTAGAAGTTTATTTCCTCGTATTGTTTTTGAAATGCATTTTTGTTTAAATAAATTTATACAAATTATTAAACGTCCCAATTTAATTTTTATTAAATAAACGAAAAATTTCACGTCATAGAAATATTTTTTTTTTTGTTTTAAATTTAGTGCTGAACAAGTTCTCTTACTGCTTTCAAAATTTCCTGACATTGCCTGACATTACTTGACTTTCCATGACTTTCCCTGACTTTCCACTTGAGTGGCAACTATGATTGTATGTAAATATGATTTTGATCATCAATAAAAATATCTATTTCATTTTATTCGACCAAAGATCCAAAAAAAAAATCCATACAAAAGTAATTTCGGCATTTGCCTTTAAAAATCGAAAAATGCCGAAATTACTTTTGTATGGATTTTGATCAAAATCGGTTGAGAGGTTACCGAGAAAGTCAAAAATAAAAAAACTGTTTGTTTGCATTAATAACGTTTTTTATAATTTTTTTTTTTTTCACCAAAAATATAGACCATACCACAACTAGTACCTACACACCAAAATTACAAAAAAAAAATTTTGATCCGTCTTTGATATTGTAACGAAGCGTGACACTTTTACCCCACACCCGCATACAACTATTTATATACCGCACCGCCCCACCGAACCGTTTTACCAAATCACCGACGAATCGATTTAATTCAATAAATCAAAGCACCGAGCCCTGGGTTGTTAATAAGCACCGCCGCCGCCGCACCGAACCCTGGTTCAAGTTGGTTCTTGCACCTCTCTGTCTAGGGGGGTTCACATTCAACGACAAGTTGATCAACATGTATCTAGTCGGCAGTATTTTGTAATGTGAACAGCAGTCGAACGACCGTCGATCGACTTGTTGTGTAGTTCAAATTTTTTAATATTTTGCTCGGTCGGTCGACCGTTGTAGTAAATGTGAACACTAGTCGAACGACCGATGATTTTAATTTTTCAGTTTTTCTTCTATTTTTTATGTAAGAATTAAATAGCACGCGTTGAAATCGAAGTAAGACAACAAATAGAAACGATAAAAAATGAAAATAGTGCGGTAATATTGGTGCAATAAATTAAATACGCGTAATGTTTGCTCATTAAATTTTTTGTTTCAAATGAAGTCGGCGAAACGGTCGTAGAATGTGAACGCTAGCAAAACGACTCGGGTCGGTCGACACGTCGTTGAATGTGAACCCCCCTTCTCTAAATCTAGTAGGTATACATACAACTATATGGTGACTGGTGAGTGAGCAGAATACGTATGAGGTCGATGACATTTTCAATTTTATTCACCATTCATACGATTCACATTTACTTGTGTCTGAAATATTCATATGAGGAGGTGGTATTTCAGTGCAATTTCGTCTACTGCCTTTGATAAGTTGCTTGTACCAATCTGGTGTACACAAAGGAGATTCCCATTTACCGGTGCTCATATTAGGAGCATTAAAGAGACACGCTGTTTGGTACTTAGTGTACAATACATTCAGAATTTTCTATATTTGGGTTGTTAATCCCTACCTTTTTTTTTTAGGCTTCTCCTCCGTATAGTAGTTTAGTATTATTATTGTAGTTGTTTTTGTGGACGATTTCATCTGATTATTCCATTGTATACTTTCTCAAGTACCTATACAGTGGACGAAGTCTGCCAGCCGGGGGCAGTACACCGATTATCCTCTAGTCTTTTGCTAGGGGCGGGGACGAATCCCAAACTGATTATTCCGAGGTTTTCTTCCTCTAAGAGCACACCGGACGGAGCCAGCCAGCGTGACAGCTCACCGATTATCTTCTAGTTTGAGGCTAGGAGCGAGAAGGTAGCCGTAGGCCCCGTTGGCAACTACTTGATTATTCCTCGATTCACTTCTTTTAAGTGCATCTTGGACCGAGTCGGCATTCTCTCGTTTGCCCCTCACTGTTCATCTCATAGCCTTTTGCAAGGAGCGTGGTCGAAGCCCATTGTTGATTCCGTGTCATCTTTTCTCTAAAGTGAGCCACGGACGGAGCTGGTACGGGCAGTTCACTGATAATCTTTTGGTTTTGCTGCCAAAAGCAATAAGGTAGACCACTTTGGTTTCTGCTTGTTTATTCCTCGATCCACTTCTTCTTAGTGTATCTTGGACCGAGACGGTACTCTCTCGATTACCCCTCACCGATTATGTCCTAGTCTTTTGCTAGGAGCGGGGAACGATTCCCAACTAACTATTCCGTGGTAACCTTCTTCTAAGTGTGCAACGGACGGAGCTGGTACGGGAAGCTCATTTGATTATCACTTAGTCTGTTGGTAAGAGCGGGGACGATTCCCAACCGATTATTCCGTGGTCACTTTGCGCCACGGACAAAGCCTATAAGACGTGTACAGCTCCCCACTCAGACTTCCAACCGTATTCTGAAAAACCTAATCCAGCCGTTGACATAATTGAGGAGAACGAGATGCAGCCGAGTTATAAGAGGATTTAAATATATGAAATTACGTGCTATATTATTATAAAACCCAGAAATACATTGTACGAGTATGAAATAATTTGTTAGCATTAGAAAAGACAATAAAGTTGATTGAATCAGAGTTTGGAAACTCCTAACCCAAGTTTTGTGCTTTCTTTGGGAAAACCCTGGACACCAACGAGCTTACCTCAGCCTTCGATAAAAGAAAAGCATCACAATATAAATAACTTTATTCAAAAGGGCTGTGGCAAGTACCGTTATTTTTTTGCCACTAGGGAATCACCCAAAAATCTTATGCGCCAAGTTCGAAGAAAATGACTTCATTGGTAGGCCGTGGACATACACGGACATACATACAGACAGACAGACTGAATTGCGGAACCCGTTTTTTTGTGTTCTCTATCATCGTAATTTCAAGTTTGATTGTTATCTCGAGATCGATTTTTTGCACGAGAACATAATTTGCCCTATAAAACCTTTATCGCACGTAAAAATAGGAACAAAAATTATGATTAATGGAGGGGGGTGGATTTAAGTTGACTGCTCTCAGCTTTTTAGTCTGTTTTCTCGGTCTTTTATTAATGAGTTTGTAGAGCACTCTCCAAGCTATGAACATAATATACCTACATAGATCTGAACGAAAAAAAAAAGCTGAATTCAAATTTTTACTGAGCGCTCTGAATTTAAAAAGAGCCACAAAAATATTTTGTTATCTCAGGCTCTGAACTAAAAAAGAAAAAATACTAGTGGCCGATTTCATAAAGCTCTTTTATCCATTTAAGAGGCTTTTAAATCTTTAAATGAGGTTTGTTCCATACAAAATACGTCATTTAGAAATTTAAAAGCCTGTTAAATATTGATGTACCTATGAAGGTATTAAACAAAAATTTTCAATATTGTTTTTTTTCACATATACATAAGTAGTTAAAATTTTCTTTTTTTGGCGAAATCTGAAACGTAGTAGTTGTCCAGTCAAGAAAAAAGTGCAAACTTAGGAAAAAATTGCATCTTGCTGAAAATTGGTATACAAATCTTTATTTTATCATGATAAATACGCTTTCAAAAGCCCCCATGAATACAAGTAGCGGAAAAAAAAGAAGGTTTTTCAAATTATGGCTCCGGAACGGTAGGTAAATGTTATCGAAAAGTAGCTCATGTAATGTCATGAATGAAAGAATACAAGATTACTCCATTTATTTTTTTTCGCTCTATTGTTGTAATTTTTGACAGCTCGTATGATGCAAATGGAGACAAATAAATGATTTTTTTCCTACTTGTTAAAGCTGGGAAAAGTTTTTAACTTGAATATTTATTTCATTGTTTTAATTTGAATTAATTAAAAGTAAAATGTAGTGTAAAAAAAGTGCAAAAGTTCTGAATTATCTATTCCACTTTACACATTGCCGCTTCATTTGCTTTTTGGCGATTTATTTCAAATGAAAAAACCTTTATTTCAAATGAAAAATACTAATTCATACTAATTCGGTATTTATATTTGTATTTTTAAACGAAAACTTTGTTTTTTCTTTAAACTACTAAATGCGCACGAAAGGAAAAAACACATCCGAACAATCGATTAACTAATCAAACTACGGGCTGCAATATTTGTCTACATTTCATTTGTCGCCAGTGACATCACAAATGGCGCAATCTTGTATTCTTTCATTCATGATGTAATGTAACATTCTACAAGATCGTGAAATTCTCAAAACGGAATGATGCATTTTTTTCATGAAAGCTGTTATTTAGAAGATCTCGCGGTTTAAAAAAAATAAGTTTCGAAAATATCGTTTTTTCGCATGTGTGTAACTCCTAAACGGTAAATGTTATCAAAAAGTATCCTGAACCCATGTTCGATGCTCTGTAACTCAGGCGATAACTTATCACATCGTTAAAATATGAAACGATTCATTCCTCTCGTATAACCTCTAAAAAAATTGGGTTTCTGTAACTCGATGCGATAACTTCAATTTTCGGCTGGAATTTCCATTGGAAGTCGATAAGATTCATATTGGCATTTAAAAACAAAACAAACGAAGGAAAAGCTATTTTTGTAAGTTTTTTTTATTCTATTTGTTTATTTTATTGTTTTGTTAATAGTGAATTGCTTTCCTGTAACCGCAGTCAAAACGAAACAACGTTCAAGATGGCCCACCTTATCGCCGCAACTTTTGGCGGATTATTCGAAAAAAATTCTTTCTGGTTTTGAAGAAGACGGATGTCAAGAAACCCTTCGCCACTGAACCAAATAACCTCACGAACAACAGCTCCAACAAGTACAGTGGCTTGGTACACAAGAAGATCTTAAAAGACGTCACAGCTAAGAAGACGTCACAGAAAGAAAGGTTAACACCAAAACCGCCCATCAAAGAACATTGTTCGTGCGACCATGAAAGCCGGAGCTAGGCGCTTCCTGAAAAAGTTGAGGAACCTCTTGACCGGTGGCAAGAACTACTTTGATCTAAGACATGCTGCTATTTGCAAAGCTTTAGTTACCTAACTTAACTTTTTTTTCCGCTACTCGTATTCATGGGGGCTTTTGAAAGCGTATTTACTATGATAAAAATAAAGATTAGTACCAATTTTCAGCAAGATGCAATTTTTTCCTAAGTTTGCACTTTTTTCTTGTTCAAATTCGAATTTAACTTTTTTCGTTCAGATCTATGTATGTTATGTTCATAGCTTGGAGAGTGCTCTACAAACTCATTATTAAAAGACCGAGAAAACAGAGTTAAAAGCTGAGAGCAGTCAACTTCCTCCCCCTATCATAATTTGTGTTCCTATTTTTACGTGCGATAAAGGTTTTATAGGGCAAATTATGTACTCGTGCAAATAATCAAACAACACAAACATATATTTGTCAGTAAGACCTAGGGTCTTATAAATTAGGCAATGTTAGAAGGAATAGAAGGATAGGATAGATGTTTGTTGGCACAGTGGACTGAGAAATAAGGTTTTGATTCTCTCATTAAATCCCAGGGGTGGCGTTGAGTTGAGGGAATATAGAAAAGAATGCTGCCTAGACTGGGGCTCGAACCCACACATCCAGGTTAGCAGTCAAGCACTACTTCCACTGCGCCGGGGCCACCCCCCGGGATAACAATCAATAATTTGAAACTACGATGATAGAACACGAAAAAAGAATTATGTAAGTGAAAAGAAAATGAGAAATTGACTGAGTGCCATCTATTTTCTCAAGATTTTTCTTTCAACTAAACAGCCTCATACAAAAATTTACATATTAAAACTTTAAATTTTTGGAAGTTCCTTTATCGAACCGTTTTGGAATTTTGTATTCACGCGGACGTTTGGATTCTATTCAAGGTTTACTTTTTCTTAAAAATTTCTTCAAATCTATAAATAACGTCCAAAACGTTGATAGCTGCTTTTTTTTTTCATTAGATTCCATATCACAGATATCAGACCTTTGAAGTTCTTTCTTCAATATCTCAATGCGATCGTTGGCATCGTGAATGTCAACCGAATTTTCTGTATTAATGATTTACAATCTATTTTTCCCAAATATTTTATGGCATTTTTGATAGGTCCCCAAAAACCTCGTCGAGTCGTAGTACTTTTTAAAATGACAATTTTTTCTGAAAAGAGGAGGAAACTATTCAGAATTTAATACAGATTCAGAAACAAAATCGGAGGCAATGCTTAATTTTTTAGTTTTTTTTTTTTTTTGGAATTTTGTTTAAAAAAAAAAAACAACTTTATACCAATGTTATATGCCTGGCCTGGCAACACCGCCCGATTCATAAGACTCATTTTTGAATCATAAACGAAACATTATGAATTGTTGTTTCTCATGTACCTATCTCACCAGAGTATAGAAATGCAAAGTGCGCCGGCTCACATTTTCCGCGATATGCAAAACCTAACATTAGTAGCAGGCGGATTCGCTTGTTGTCGTTCGCGTGCGTCGTCTCGACGGTTGTCACTATTGTCACCATCGTTTTATGATTACAACAATCATAACAGAGCGCCACACCATTTCACCACCATCAAAACGAATAATAACAAAAACAACAAAACTTCCAAATACAAACGCAAAAAATACAATAATTCCATCGTATCTATATCTACACTTAACACATTACTTTACTATCCATCTAGTCATTCCAAAGCTAAATTAATAGTAACTCTCATGCGAGAAAACTCCCATCGCATCCATTCATCAATCCAATCAAACTCAACATGTTTGCATCGAACTGAGAGTTTTTTTTACTAGCGATGAATCAAACCAGAAGTATCTGTTTTCTTTTTTTACCCCGACAAGCGAGTGCGACGCGACGAAGCGCCCTTTTGCCTTGAACAGGTTGAAGTAAAATATCAGACAACAATTCGTTTCGAATTCAGGCTGATTCGGTGTTTAGGGGCTGGCCTGGCGCTCGGCTTCGGAAAATCATGAAAAGATAGATAGGATGGCTGCTGTAGATACTTTTGCACCGTATATCGTGGGACAATTCCTACTATATTCAGTCACATTGCGACTTTGTTAGACGACGGACGTTAGCTCTAAAAGTAAAATTACCTATATCAGTTTATCAGATATCCCTCTTTTGTTTTGTTTTATAATTTTGTACTTTTAAAAAGTGTGTTAACGTGGGTTTCTTGTGAAAAAACATAAACGATACGACATGATAAATTTTGCAAAATAAATAAATAATATGCATAAAAGTATCTATTAGATTTTTAAAAATATTTTCTCATAGGTATTTGTTACCTATTTATTTTTTTATCGCTGGTATCTATTAAAAAAAAAATATTAATAATAATAATAAACAGCGGCGAATTTCACTGAATGAAAAAAAAAAATCAATTTCAATTTTGTTTACACTTTGTGTTATGTTTTAAGTGAAAAAAATAAAATCATTATATTTTAAAAATTACATAAATAATGATTAAAAGTGAATAATTCAAACAAAAATTTAAGTTTGATTGTGAACAGTGAAATTGAAAGATAAATAAATAAAAAAGGAAGATATTGTATCTCTAAATTGATCAGACCCCTACATAACTCTCAACTTAACACATAACCCTTCTGACAATTTATGTGGATTATAATTTAAACAGAAAAAAGAAAAACGCTTTTGGGATTAACATAAATTAAATCTTCTAGATTTATTGAGAATTTTTGAAAACATTTTGTTTTTCAAATTGAGGATTTTCATTAACATTTAATCATCAACACATCAACCGGCAAAAACTTTTAAGGACTAAATGGCGAACACAGACAACATGTGTTTGCAACTTAATGCATCGGAATTATCAGCAATTATGATGAAAGGTGAGTTTTGTTGTTTCAAAAGTTTTTGATTTCGCATCAAAATGTAGAAAAGTTTGTTGCAATCAAGGATCTTAAGTGTTTTTTTAATGGACGCAAAAATAAGTAAAGTGATAAAGATCACACGGATTGTTTGAACTTATTTCGGTTTGAATTAACTTAAGATATTTCTGAATTTTAAACTCAGAACTTTAAAGCTCGTTTTATATTACAAGATTCTAAAATTCTACAAGACAAAAAGTTAATTCTGAATCCGACTAAGAGTGTGATGATTATCATTATCACCATCAACATGTTTTAATTAAGACCGTTTTTTTTTTTTTTTTTTGAGAATTCTTTTTTGTGGTCAACAAGTTTACCATCTTTTTAACACTAAACTAGGTAGATATAACGAGTATGATAAGATTTTTGAAATGTATCTCCAAAGCTTGCCTTGGAAATAAGGACCACTTTATTGCACTGTATGGATTAAAAAAAAAAAAAAAAAAAAACTATTCATGAATAATGACCAATGTTAATGCTGTCACATTGAGTGCTTTCTTATCAGTTTGCAGATGTATTTTGCCCAACTGTGCGATTGAACCATTAGATTGATTGATTCAAAGTACATAGTTTTGATGGTTTTTCTTATCGGCGATCTTACTTGGACTTATCTGTTAACTAGTTCCTTGTTAATACCAAATTTTTGTTAAGTTCAGTTCACTTACAGCCCTGAAGGCAAATATTTGGTGTGAATTATACTCATCTATACTCAAAAATATTATAGAAATCCTGAAAATGGTTGATTTAAATGTGTCTGTAAATACCTTTACCTAAAAAAAGGAAATGCTGATTTAATAGTTAAAAGGCAAGGGCCTTCTGCTCATTCATGTTAATGCGCACAACCACATTTAATAGCGATAAACAGTTATAACTTTGCATTTCACTAGTCTCGTTCAAAAACAAATCTTTTTAGGTTTCAACTTTTAAACGAGACAAAACAAATGTTAATTTATAACATTTAGAATTCTGGGCACCCGAATTATGTACACCGGCCGGTAGACGGCCCCATAAATTTGTTTTAAATTGACATTTTTAGAGTCACTTTCTTAAATTTTCGCGGCGGGTTTAGAATTTCTGTCATTTGCGGAATTGAAAAAAAAAAACTATAATTGAAGACTGCAGTACTATACTTCCCGAACGTTTCAGTATACATTGAGCGTGATTATCAGGAAAATCGGGAGGTTCATGAAAAAAGGTTTTATTTAAGCTTAATTTATATTGAAAAATTATTCATAGTCATGAGAGTGTTTTAGGCCTTTTGTTTTTTTCTTAAGACTTCAATTGGCTTATGAGAACTTTCTTTTAAATTTTATTCAATAACAAATGAAATGGCAACTGAAATATTTAAGGGTTCTGTAAACCGAGAAACGGATGTCCTTCACTCTGCAATTTCTTTCACTATCAGTTTCCATTGGCTTACAACCCATACGTGTTCTTTGAAATGAAACATATAGGTGCACGACCCAATCATCAGATAAACATTCAGTTAGTTGTCAGAAGAAAAAAATTCGCCTTCAGACGTAGATTTGTCAATTTAAAATCAGCAAACTTGCTCATTTTAATGTTCAGCAAAACAACAATCTTAAGACTCTCCCAAATGAAGTCGAAACATTGGGAACGAACACCAAACTTTCGTCTTTCTAAATTTATTTACATGTAATAAGAATAGGTACCTATACCCACACCGCGCCGCCGCGCCGCCGGCGCGATTTAAATCTTCGAACATTCCTGGGTCTTCGCATATATTCGCACCGAATGTTTCGCGTTGATTTGGGAGGTTTATACCTACTCATAAAATGTTTTTTTTTTTTTTCTTTTTAACTGACAGCTAAGGTAGATAATCATTTTCCGTTCAAACTTGTTCTGGCGTTTTTAAGAAATCTGTTCTATTCTGTTCTGATCTAACGTGTTTGTCATTGTACAAACTTATGAGACAATGATATCAAAATGCCAATGGGGGTATATGTGTATGAAAAAAAAAATGCTATTCTAAGCGCACTATAACCACACTCGTTATAAAATATTACTTACATATAAAAGAATAAACAATTATCAATTTATTATTAAATTAACTTGTCTCCATAGAGTATTTATGAAGACTTGTCAAAAAGTATCTCTTTTAAAAATTCTTAAGTGAAACGGTATTTTTTTTCTAAGATGATAAATCACATGCAAGTTTAATAAATTAATTAAATTTATTATTCTTAAATCATGTAACTTTAATCGTTTTGAAAGCTCATATAACTGCAAAGTCTAAATAATTGAAACAGGTTAATTAGTTATAATATCTTCAAACCATATTTTACCTATGTACTTATATAACTTGAAATAGTAATATTAATTACTTTTTTATAGTTCTTAATGTAAATTGAAATTATAAGCAAGTTCGAGTTATCTTTTACTTACTCAATCATTATATATGCAATATATGCAAATGTTTAAGTAATATTTAGTATTACTTAATTTAAATAAGTTGTGCTACTGGTTTTTGTAGTTACTTTGTATTGCTCGAAATTATTTTTATTATTGAGTAATAATAGATACCGACTGTGGTAGTGGTATAAGTCTCGAAAGGATCTATTTATCTGTCACTTGAGTAAAAATATAAGGTTCAGGTTATGATTCAAACTTTAGAATCTTAAGAATTTGAGATGAACCATTTTCCGATTATTCGTCCGAAGTAAAATAAAATAAATTGCCATTGCACACTTCTGAACATAAAAACTATAACATTTTATATTCCATGAGATGGGGCATAAATCCATAATTTGGTGTGGGGCTAATACTAAATAATGTATGTACTACTGAAGTAAAAAATACATATACCTATCATTTTCGAAACTTATGTATACTAGAACCTGTATCTGTCTAAACAAGCTGCGAAACTGTTGAATATACATACATACCTATGTATAATTATTTTTTGACGTGAGACATAGGCCTGTTATTCGATGTGGAATTAAATAAATCGAAAGGTTATTTTTCAAGATGTATGTATGTACCTCTATAAAACTAATTTCTCACGCAATTATTTCATTCCTCACCTGTAACTACATATGTATATTATTGCCTAAAATCCTTTTTTATTAGATCCTATTTATAAAAATAATTCTGCAGAAAATTCCATTGAAATTAGTAATTCATCTTTCCAAAGCAACTGATAAATACAAATATATCGCTGACCTAAATCTAATTTATAAATTCTAAAATAAAAAAATTACATATACAAATTTCAATAAATGTTCATTTAGTTTTCAATAAAAAAAATCTACATCATCTTAAAAACAAATTAAATTCATTTGGATATTGAAATATTATCGCCATATGGTTGTTTAAACAAAAACATAAAATCAAATTCCACAAAATTTTTATTTTTTTATTGGTTTTTAGAATTTTTAACAACAATTGGAAATATAGAGGAATAATAATAATTTTATGATTTTATGTCCGTATTTTAATTTTAATTACCAAATTAACATTAAAAAACGAATCAAAAGACAAATCGAATAGTTTTCTAATTATAAACTCATAAAAAGCCTTGAAGGAATTAAAATTAAATATAGGTACACATTTCTCAGGAGAGCTTTTAAAATTTTTAATCCCTGCATTCTGGTATTTTGAAGGTTAAAGATTTGAACTTTTTTGCGTAAAAATGTTGTTAAGTTAATTTGCTAGAAAATCTTCCCGAAGAATAATCTTTTATCACTATGTGTTACATGCACATGCACATAGCTTCAACATTCTTCAATTCATGCTCTGAACACAATGCCTGGTACAGGCTCTAGCTTGAAGTTAAAATTTAAAAAAAATAACGTATATCTTAAGAAGAATTCCACAGATTGGGGGATTAATGCCATAAGTCAAACAAATTTTGTTTGTTTTACTTTTTTTTTTAGTTTGATTTTATGTAGGTATTTGTCTCTCTTTCGAAAAACTTCGATTCCGATAGAAAAGAACAATCAACAGAAACAATGTTATCTATATATCATATTGCATACACTCAAACTTTTATCTTCTATGATAATTTTCTGATTTAAGTCTTCTTACTTAACTTTAAAGAATTCTACATGTTATTGTACCTAATAATAATAATATTTTCTTATAAACAAAGTGTTTGATTTGAACTTGGAGAAGGTTGATTTAGAACACATTCAGACCTTAATTTATGTCTTCAGATATTTTGTTCCTAAAAGTTCATGCTTAACTAAACTACTTTCTTTGATAAAATTAAAAAAAAAAATAATCGCATTGCCATAATTCATAATTTATGTATCGAATCACTTGTTGAACTCAAAATCAGCACAACCTGATACTCGAAAATAAACCAACTAAAAAATTTTATACGCACAATCGAGTCGGCTTCTGGTAACGTGTGATATGTATGTATGTGGACAAGGTATAGTATATTGTGCCTACCTGTTCAATAAAAAAGAACAAAAAAAAAAAGAAAATCAAATTAAATTATTTTAATTTGACTTGCCCCATCCTCATAGGTATAGAATATAGATAAAGACTGACCAACCGAACCTATAACCTATATAATATTATATCGACCGAACGGATACCAAAAACAAAAAACGAAAATAATAAAATCCACAAAAATTAGGATCATGTTTCGTAATTTATTGACACACCTGTTTGTTGACTCCAATAGGTTATGCTTTGCAGTACACATTTATATAAGCTATGAACAAAAAAAAAAAACTCAAGAACCCCCTATGGTTTAAGTGAGACGAACTTTTAAACTTTAGTTTCAATAATTGGTCAATACTTGGATTGGGAAGCAGGTGTATGTGAGTATAGTTTATGTGTACAACGAAAATCTAAATCAAATCAATTATTAGTGAATAATGTCAAGGTTCGGTCGTATGTACTTGCTCTTTTATAGCACAGTTATATTTTAAATTTTGATAAGACATGGTGCTTGATGCCAAAAAGAAGAATAAAGAAGTGGACATTTTTTGTATTGGTCTTCTCTTGTCGAATTCAGTCTTTCGTCAAATCGTAAAATCTATACCTAACTGATAATGAGCTCGTAAAGCAACCTTGAAAAAACTTAACGTTGTGTGAGCCTTAGACAGGCAATTTTTGCCTAGACATTTCTTCTTCAAAAAAAAAAATGAAAGTGTCCAGATATTAACGAAGTCTTTTTCCTCCTACAAAATCAAATGTACTGATACAAATTTAAAATACCTTCTTTTTAGAAAATTCTAAATATATAACAATGAAGCTCTTAGCTTTGTTGATTTTCTTTTTTTAAAGTGAAAATATAATTTTTCAGGGCTACTAGAACCATTTTTGCATTAAGTACAGACAAATTTTGCCGTCAAAAATATTTTTGTTGTTCTAAAGTTTTGTAGGTAAAAATGTACCAAAATTCTATTTCCGTAAATATTTGGAATACATACCAAATAATCATGTTATGCCTGGGCGGTCGTGATAAAATCCTATCAGTAAAATTCAAACGAACTCTGAACATCGGCAGAATTTTCCAAATTATGCAATGACTTTTCATTAGTGTTGAATTCTCTCACGATGAACTATGATTCCAAATATACTACGCAAAATTTGTGTAAATATTATAACCATTTGATACTTATATACGAAAAAAGAAAAAGCCATACAGATCAACCGAATTCTTATATTAATTTTCTTCGATGTTCGTGCATATTAAATTCACAAACACGAGCAGGAACATCGTGTGCCAGTTTAATCAGTTTGTCTTAAATACTAAACATTTCTATTTCATTGGAGTGTCACGCTAGAGTTCTTTGAGATGTTTGAATCCCAAATCAATGCCACTTCAGAACAGAAGTAAGAACCTAGGTACTGGCCTTTTGCGAAGAAGATACAAATTTTCCAAGAGTATATTTTCACTTTGTCAGTAAAAATTAGGTCTCTCATCTTAATAGTTTCGATTCATTACGAAAGAAATCTGTTCTTAAAATAGTTTTACTTTAGTTAAGGCCTCGGAGACCTGTTATATGCCTTGAATTTCCCCTCAAGCGTATAGGGCTTCCAGTATTACAACGTCCTAGGCGCCATCGAGTACATCTTACGGATATAATGTTTCAGCTTTTTCAAACTCTCCAATTGTGCTGTTTTTTTTTTTTATCTGCGCCCTTTACTTCTAGGTCGACACTTATTACACAAAATTAGTAAGCAAAGTTTACGAATATGTACCGAATTTTTAAAATAACTAAAAAATAATTATTGATCTACCTTTACTAAATTTTGGAACTTAGATTGATTTAAAGAATTTTAAAATTGCAGCCAAAACCGAATTTTGGAACATCAATTAAGAACTACATTGTATTTTCTGGTTTTCATCAACGACCTTAAAATCCCTCAAAAACCGAAAATCGCTTGTTTTTTTTTTTTTTAATTTTACAAATCCACAACTTGTCCTTTAAAGTTAAATGGTATATGCAAATTGTTTTAAAAAAAATCGCTTTAATAAGCTCAAATTGTGCCACTTGAAAATGCACCAAACTATAAAGACCCATATACCTAGGTAACAGAGAGCCAATATAAACAAGGCAAGGGGCAAAATTTAATGCGCGAGTGTATATGGAATTCATTCACTTCGGATAGTTCGGTCGAGCTATTAAAATTGTTTTGGTTATTGATATGGGTGGGATGGATGGCGTTAAAATCGAATCGAATCACATTATTTATTGGTAAGCGAAATTTAATCGGTATATAAGTCGTCATTGTATTTTTTTTATTTCGTTTGTGAAATAATGATTGTGCTGATAGAGTGTGAATTTATTTATTATGGTTTAACACCGCACATCCATCGGTTGTGGGTCATTTGTAAATTTTGAACCCATTTAACAAAATACCTCAACTAATGGTTGGGGTTTTTTTTTTGAAATAGTAGATAGTTGTATAGGGCAGGTAAAATGGCCTGATAGCTTTGGATAACAGGGTTGTTGAACCTTTTGATATTTAAACAACAACAAAATCAAATATCTATTAATTATCAAGCGCCATTGAAATAGTATCTCTTTGTTATAGCTACCTTACACAATCCCCTGGATGTATAAACAAAACTTAAATGGTACAAGGTAATATATTGTAATATATATTTAGTCATGGTGCAGCATTATCCATTAATAAATTCAGAAGTCAGAAGGATGTTTTTCGTCCAAACGATTTAAAAGAAAATAATTCACATTTTAACCGACTTTCTATTTCTGTACAAAAAATTAAATTAAACTATACTCGAACCGCGAAGTTCGTTCCACCTACAGTTGATTAAATTAATAATTTTCCTTTCATAAGTCGAGCAAGCTCCAATTGTTATCAAGACTTTCGACTTTTCCTGCCTAATTTTCTAATTTTTATTTCTGTAGTGTGTTTATCTGGTTCAATACAAATCCAACAAAAAAATCTCCATCCAATTTAAATGATGTTCAACCGAGTTATGCGCGTACGAACAAAAAATTAATTCAGAAAATTTGAAATTTTAAGATGGTCGAATTTTCTAATTGCCGTTAGAATTTTTCAATTTTAGGCCCTTTTGTGTGTTAATCTGGTTCAAAACAAATCCAACAAAAAAAACCCCCCTCCCCCCAACCAAATAGGATGATGTTTAGCCGAGTTATGCGCGTACGAACACAAAAAGGGATTCCTTTTTATATTAATAAAATAAAATAATAATAATATAGAAATACATATAATACAAACTCAACTCAAGGAATATGCCACCCTGTTTGTACTCTGGTTTATCATTATTCACCATGATCGAAGTTACGAATACCATTTGCAAAGTCATCTGAGTGCAATTTAGATTGTTATCATTTTTCTAAGCAAAAACGATGAACTGACAATAAGTGAGCATAAAATAGAAAGATAAAAAAAAAGAACGACGACGGGAAATTAGGGGAAAAAGAAACAAAAGGCAGTCACATCTTATAAGGGATGAAAAATGTTGTGTAGTTATATATGCCTTATACGATTGAACCGTGTAATCTCATGGCATGTCCGACATGTGTCAAGTTAAATCTAAAATGCAGGTTGTTCTTTCTACTTGCCACATGCTGCCACATGGATACAACTTGCCTACCTACTCATGCTTGTCTTCCATTTACTCGTATAATCTTCTATGTATTAAAATGACTTTGCTTGTTTTGCCTAAGTTAATGGTGTTGCTTTGCTACCCCTATAGCCATCAGATAATAATTTGCAAGGGATTTTCCATCATTTTTCCCCAGATTGACAGTCACGTGTGGTTAATGGGACGAAATAAATTTTACAAAAAAAAAAAAAATATCAACAAGAAAACACCAACAACAAGAAACATTAAAACACATCATGACAAAAGACAAATTCAGTGTGAAACATCATAGACGCGCACTTGAGGCAGAAAAAAAGTTAAAGCTAAATTAATCCGCGGAAAAAAGAAAGTGGGTTGGTGGGTTGCAGTGGGTTGGTGAGGGCGTAGTGTGAGGGAAGAAGACACTGGGATGTTAAATAATTTTTTTTTGTAAATCTTTGGTATTATAATATTTTAGTAAAGGAAAAATGGACTTTTTCGTGAAAAGAAATAGGTATTGGAAGGTTGATTTGCTTAGACCTATAAGAACCATCTATACTTATATTGGAAAAGATTAAGTTCACTTTTTTGGACGGCAGTGTTCCTGGAGAAATCCGACATTTTAAAATACCTAAATTAAAGCTTCATAATCTTGGAAATAATTGGTTTTAACAGGAAAGTTGTCAATCTTCAATTTTTTAAATACTTTTTTTCATGTTTCTCGTTCCCTGAGAAGCAAGCGTAAATTTTTTCGATTAAAAAAATTGTACAACAGAAAATTTCAAACATTTTAAGATGATGCGATCTTTACCATACTAAATTTATGGCTCTAAAAAATCGGGTAGGTACGTCTGAGGTACCTATACGTCTTATACAAATCCTATGGCTTTACTAAAACTTCTAACGATATGGATTTTTTGTAAAAAGCTGACGAAGCTTTTATAATTTTTGATGTAGTTTTGTACCATAAAATATTTCAAAAGTTATTAACTATTTTCCAAACTTAAGTCAATATGTTTTTTTTTTTTTTCATAACTTTCAAAACTGACTATACGCTTTCTTAAACTATAATAAACAGTTCTTTTCCTTTTTTTGTTTTTATTTTGTTAATATTTTAAAATGGCTAAAAATTGTTAAGTAAAGAGAAAAAAATTTGCCTTTCGAAATAAAAAATTAAAAATGAGACCTAATTACGAAATAAAAAATAATACAAAAGTAAAAAAAAAAAAAACAACCTAAAAATGCCAACAAATGGGAATAGAAAAAATTGCTAAGTGCTCTTGTCGTGTAAATACAAAAAAAAATCACGAAAAGGTTGTAGTTAAAGTTAGAGCCAGTTGAAGAAACACGACTAAAAATAATAAAATCCGTCATAAGTCCAATCAAAAGCAAAAACGAAAAAATGAATTACCTCCTAAGTTTTTCGACTTAAAATGACCTCAGGAATGGTTATCGTCTGCATCGTTGACTGTGGGAGATGTATATCTGTATATCTCTCTATGAAGTTTACAGTCCAGGATGGACCATGTTTTAAACTTAACCAGTCGGGTTCCTAACTAGCTGCCTCCAAAGTTAGAAACCTCAATTTAGTTAAGGTCGTTTTCTATTTGTGCGCTCCACTATAGTAGGTGTAGTATTGAATCAGGAGCAAAATCAAAATCAAGGACTCAGGGGGTCCCGTGTATCACGCTCCATACGCTGTACGTTTTCCAGCCATCTTACCCGCTAGTTGAGTTTTTTTTTACCAGATTGACATCGCTGTATACCGCGTCTTCATTGAACCACATTCTCCACTCTCCATCGATTTTTGTTTCTCTGAAAATTTTTAACCCCACTGTCTTCAGACACCCTAAAACAAACAAAAAAACACACAACAAGGTATCACCTACAACTCCTGTTTCCGCTTTGTTAAATTTAAAGAAAAGAAACAATACTTAACAAAAAAAAAACTGTCTGCGGTGTAACAGATGTCTGCTAAGGCAAAAAAATTTTGTTTTTTTTTGAAATTCCCATTTTATTTAAAGATTGGTGGTTGTTTCTGACAGCTTGGTGTGGGTGGTTGGGGGTGTAATATGGGATAGAAATTGAGTAAAAGTAGCTGTCGCTCATTAAAAAATTCATCCCCCCCATTACCAATACTTTATATTTTGTGTGTGTATGGAAAGATTGTTTTCTCCTGTTTACAAAACAAAAATTTTTTCTCTACCCCGCCCAACCCACTTTTACTCTACACCACCACTACCACCACCCAATCTATCCATCTAAAACAGCATCATCTGTGCCAGCTGCTGATTTCAGTAGAAACAAACAAATTTTAAAAAAAATGAAATTTTTCAATGAAGAGGGTGTGTGCGCAAATAAACAATGTACAAAAAAAATTGAAAAATATAGCTAGAAGAAAAACCAAGCAGAAGGAAAATATTGGAAAAAACATACAATAAATGTTCATAAACGCAATGACTAAAGATATATACACAAAATTCAAATATACAATCTATCTTTTTTTATTTTGTATCTTTTTCAGGATGAAAAGTAGAGATGACTGAAAATTTTTCACTCCTATCATAGAAGATACTTTACATTAAAATTTCTTTCTATGTTGGCCTTTGAAGTTGATTTTCAATTTTTGTTTGCAAATTTTTATTGAGCGGATAATTCGAAAAAAAATTCTCTTTGCCCTTCGACTATCCCCCAACCGATCCAGTAGTAGGTTAGATCCATAATGTAGATGTAGATATAGTGTGATTCCCATTCATGCTAAACATGAATATTTATTTATATTGAATTTCAACAAGTTTTGAAAGAGAAGGAATTTCCATTAGCAAGTAATAAAAATTAAATGGATTAAGATTATTGGGAAATTTAAATTCGAAATAAAAAAATGTATTAAATTTTTTTTTTTCAATGCCTGAAACTTTTCATGTCGACTGGGATATTATATTGAAATAAAATTTAGAATTTGTAAAATAATTTTAATTGAATAAGGAGCATTAGCTATTTTATGTTAATTTATAATTAAAATATTTTCTAGAGACGGGGGGTAAGTATACATTGGTACCATTGGTACAACGGCAAGTTGTACATGATTTTTATTTCAGAAAATATCTGAAAAAATCCATATTTAAAAATAGTAGGTATGTATAATGAAGGTATCAAGGGGGCACAAATCTTTCCAAAACTGTTTCTAGATGATGAATATCTCATCTTTAATACCTATTTTAATTTTTGAAGAGCTTTCTTGTGTTTAAGTTATAAAATTGTTAATTTATCTTTTGACCTTGGTTTATTGAAAATTTGACTTTATTTGTCTTTGTTTGTTTTGATTATATTCCTTAGAATAAAACTCCATAGTATTTTCTACATTTAGAGACCCTTTATCTTATAGATCCGATTTGTTGAACTAAAGTTATAGACTTTGAAATGGAACCATATCCACATTTCTCAATAAATTTGAAGATTTTTTTTAAGGTAAAATACCAAAGAAGCGCCACTACTGCTTCTCGATCTGGATTTACAACTACCTTTATCCACATCAAATCCCCCAATACAAGTTCTGTTCCATAATTGCTCACCAATAATTTATGTGATTTTGAATAAAATTCATTCCCGAAGTTCGTAGTATTTCATCGAAGAGAGCCTTCATGAAAGATTAAAAAAATGTCTGATATTTTCTCTTCAAGAAATGTCTGTAGGCACGAGTTTATAAAGTTCAGCAAAATATCAGTATGAAAATATCAAAATGAAAGGCAAAAATCGTGTCAGTCACATTATATGTAGGTATAACTACAATATTTTTTATAGTTTTTTTTTTTTTATTTTTGACAGTTTCAGGTAAAACTGATAAATAGGTTTATTTGTTTTTGAATTTTGTCAACGCCAGAATTCCTTCCTCGGAAATCATCTTCAGTTTATTTCCTTAACAAAGTAAATGGATTACCTATTCTATTACACTGCTCAGAAGTGGGATTTCATCATTTATTTAAAGCAAGAACCTATTGCATCTTAGATATTGGCTTCAAGGATTTCAGCTACTACGAAGATTAATGTTTTGATGCTTCTAACTACTGCGTATGATGAAAAATTATATATTCATCACTCAAAAAAGATTAATGTTTCCCATGAACTTGCAATAATAAATTGTTTTTCATCTAAAAATCTATTCTTTATTTATGTAGATTGTCTGCCAATTATTGTATAAAATATAACAAAAAATATTTCTATGAAAATTCATCAAGTTTCCTTAAATACTCTGGCGCCTATTTTTACTCTTCTTAATGATGCAGATAGCGCAGATATACAAAAGATACATGCATGTTGCATCTTGTATGTGTGGAATTTTTTTTTTAATATCTCAAGTAATCTACACACAACACTCGTTTTGTTGTTGGTCGGTATACCTCAATTGAATCTTATGTACGCGTTTATTCTATATGACAATCAAGATCCAGCAAATGGTTGACAATTAAATGTGCCAACAGTAGCAACCAGTATGGAGCACCATAGACGGCAACAGCACAAACAATCATTATGATCGTCATCTAAAAAATAGCGCCGGTCGCTGCGCCACAGCTAGCTCAGCTTACTATATGGCAAGCTCCAAAGTCTCCCTGGTTATAGCTATGTATAAATATAGATTGTGGGTTACATAAAAGCGCCACACAACTGTTGTGGTGGTGCTCTGATCGCTATATCATTGTAAGGCTTGAAAAAGGTGTATACCTACGACAAACTTGTGCTGGTTATCTAAATAAAAAGACTGGCCAACCTGATGGGGTTGAGTTTGAGATGAGCTCTGGGACTTTGTATGCCGCATTATTTAACAAGACGAAAAGAGTGAGAGATACTTTAATAGATAGTTTATTGTTGAAACAGATGTCAATTAAAATTGACTACCGTCGTCGGTCGGTCGTCGTGGGCAAGGTAAATATAGTCTCCTAAAAGCTATAGACGTCATTCTTTATATAGTAGTAAGATAGACAAGGAACGAAAACAACACGCCCGGCATAGCTCTGTCATTTAACAGCTCATCAAAAACCAAACAGTTCCGAAGCCGAAAACGACCCGTAGTCGTAACGTTTATATGTACTGATGCTACCAATAATGGAAAGACTGTGTGTACCAAGGAAAGATCACCAATCATATAGAGTGGCCTAGCATCATGGGAACGACATTTAAGCTTTATAGGTTTTGCGATTCTGCTGCTAGTCCGGCTGCTGCTGCTGCTTCTGTAAAAAGGATGGGGAACGCAAAGATATTATCTCGGCTAAAACAAAGCGTGCACACATACTGGTTGACTTGGCGACGACATATCCATAAAACCCAACAAAACTAGAACTCAACACACTCATTCGAAATAAATGTGAAAATGGCGACGACGACAACGATGACTGCGAGTTGCGACGATGAAAAAGGACACCCTTCTGTCCTCTTAGCCTTGTAAAGAATGTTCAACTAACCTTCCACTCTTATACCCTCGCCTTCGATCTGACCCCCTCTCATATTTTTGGTCTACTAACTGGCTCCAGTTGTTCTGTTCGATGGATTCTGTTGCCTGCCTCCCTGCCTGCCTGATACTTGTTTGCGTGCTGATGACGAAGACAATGACGACGACCGACTCTCTTTGCTGCTTCTGCTGCTTCTGAAGTTATGGATTGCCAATTGGGGCTCAGGGTGACTAAACGAATAACTACTAGAAGATGAAAAAAAAATAATAAAATAGTTAAAGAGCAATAAGAAGTTGTGTGTTCTTGCCTTATATTTTCTTACAGAATTCAGCAAAACTAATATTTTCAAATTCACACAGTTTTTAAAAATTTACTTTAGAACGATATAAACAAAATAATACAATTTTTTAGAAAACATATAGATACCTATGTACTTAGAAGTTCTACAGAATTGTTCTTATTTGTTTAAGAAATTGCCGAAATTCAGCTAACTTTAATCAAATTCAGCAAAGTCAATATTTCCTCTTTCGGGAAAGCGGAAACAAAAATCTTTTTGATGAGAACTTGGCGGGTATAGATATTTTTTTTTTTTTCAGAATTCCACTGCCATCAATAAAATTCAGCAAGTCCATTTCCTCTTTTAAAATTTATAAATTTTAACAATGAAAGAAAAATCTGCCTGATTAGAACTCGTGAGAAAAAAATGGTCGGAGTTCAGCTCAATTTAATTAAATTCAGCCAAGTCCATTCTTTCAAAATAAATTGTTTAACAACGAAAGAAAACTCAATTTGATGAGAACTTACGAAGTGAAATCTTTTCAGAATCCAGTGAAGTATTCGAATTCAGCCAACTCTTAGAAAAATAAAGGATTTGGAGACATAATATAACTTGAAAAGCGTCAGTAGGCTCTGAGTAGTTGCTAATTTTTTTTGTCGAATTTCAGTTGAATTCAGCATATTTTGTTAAAATTCAGCATATTTTGTAAAAATTCAGCATATCGAGTAATATTCTGCTAATTCAGCAAAACTATTTGTTTGTTACATATTTGTTTTTGTTTAAATCAAAAATTCTGTTTTTATTGTTATTTCTTTTAAGAAAATTTTATTCGCGATAAAACAAAAAGATAAAGACAAGCAAAAAAAAAACAAAACCCCTTAAGAATCATCTTCACCATGGGGAGCACCACACAGCACACAAATCCAGCACACACAGAGAAGGGCACATAAGAATAACACAAAGATGCAGAGTCATCTTGTCGATGATGCAGTAGTTCGTTTGTCGTACATACAACTCTGGGGAGAACGTCGAAGAGACGCAGGCAAAATTATTCGAATGAGATGGAAAAGATGAGAAATGGCTGGGGGGGGGGGGGGAGGGTGAATTTTTGCGTGAATCGGTGTCGTATTGGCATCCACATAGCCATGCCATGGCCAACTATCAGCAGCAGCATCACCATCATCATCATCTCGAACAGAACAGTCAGCCAGCCAGAGGATGGTGTAGCAGCACACAGCAGTGAGTTGCTGTGGCAGGCTGACTGGGCAATTGGGGAGTATTGGTTTGGCGCCATCTGTTCCATATAAAAGTCAATGGATGAAGTTTTATGTTTATTGTGGCAAAGAAGGAGAGAGTCCTTTATTGTTTTTTTTTTTTTTTTTTTTTTTGCTGCTCTGCTGAAGTTTTATTTCCCTTTTTGTTAACCTCACTTTGGATTGTGATGCTGTGTTTTCGGTTTCATCTGAGTGGGATTTGGGGGAATAGAGATGTACTCAAGAGATATCGTGTGGCGCGCTAAGAACCACACAGTTTGCTGTTTGTTTGCTTGCTTTTGTCCTGAAACACTGCCCTGTGTGGGATGTTGGGTTGTGAATTGGGACTCAACCGACTAAAACGCGAAGCGACGCGACGTTGAATCCAAAACCAGCTGAGGAATTGCCACTTGGCTAAAATGGGATTTACATACCCACATAGACTCCTCACAAGAAGCGCAGAAGGAGAGTGAAGATATACACGCACACCAAAAACAAAAAGACGAAAAAACAGTGTGTGGACCGAATAGATCTTCTTTATCGCCTTTTTCTTGGCGGAAAAGGAGCAACTAACAACAACAACAACAACGGATGACTACACGACGACATAAAAAAGAACATCCTTTTTGGTCGCCAGTTTTATTGATTTCATGGTTCATGGTTATTTTTTTTTTCTGTTTCTTCTGATGCTGTTCAGTTTTATTGGTCTTTTATTTTTAATGTGCGGCACGGAATAAAAATCTGTGCTTCGGCCACTTCACCAGATGGAGAATGGTTTCTGGAATTATTTCAATCTATGTATATCTAAGTATACATACACATCCACCAGCTCATGGGATGCGTTTATCTTTTGGTACACATCTTCGGCATGCCTGACGTGCTTGACATCGGGAACATATTGGCCCACGATAATGGGTTCATGTGGCCTCTGATTCTTTTAATTTTTTTTGTGTATAATTTCCTCACACTTACCCCACCCAGTGCAGTGGTGGTGGTGGTGGTTGTTGTATTTTTTTTTTTTATATCTGGTTTTATAGGGATTTCTGGGGGGATCACAGCCTATGCCCCCCACCATCACTTGGGAGAGTTTTATTTTTATGGACTGAGAAACTATGTGAAGAGTGGTTGTGGATTTAAGTATAAAACAGAGTGGATGGAGTAGATTTTTTTTTTTTTTATTTTGTCTTGAGAATGAGATATGTGAAATGATTTTTCCGACAGATAAGGGATTCGTGTGGGATTATCAATTTTTTTTTTGTCAAAGGTTTTACAAGTCATCGGCCGTTTATAGGATTTTAAGCTGATTGAGAAATTTTGGCTGGCCACTGAAAAGGAAGGATATCTACTCTTTGTCGCATATCTGTGGAGGTAGCTATTTTTTGGAGGAATCATTTTGTAAACAGAAAATTGTAATTTCAAGTCAGAAGTGGAACAAAGTGGAATGATTTTGTAAAAAGAAAATAGTAATTTCAAATCAGTAGGATCTTTTGGTCGAAGAAACAAAAAAATTATCGGAACTTTGAAGATGTCAGTAAATGTCAGCAATTTTTGATTCTATTAAATTAAATTTTGGTGGCACAACAGCTCATGTAGAACTAGGGCCTAGTGACCTACAACTCTCATCCATTCCTGTGTGCGTGTCTGCAGGAAAGGAGGGGACCTACAGTTTATTGCTGAATTTGAAGGGCTAATGTGAGCTCTTGGAGGATCTGTCACTTCCTCGCAAGAAGTAGTAGTCCTGGGAATCGAACCCAGACCTTGGGCGTGACAGTCCAACGCAATAACCATTACGCCACGGGCTATATAAAACATAAATTTCTATACGTATAAATGTTATATGAACTATATCTACCTACGTTAAACTGAAAGAAAATGTTTTGACTCCCATTAATTTTGAATCAAACACACTTTATGAACTTGACTTTTATGTCATTTCATTTTCCCATTTTTGTATCTTGTGTTATTGGTTTTTTCACTGAGAATAAGAATTTCTTCGCAAATATTCGAGGAGAAAAAAAAACATTTATTTTGCGAAGTTTTACTTTCAGACTTTTGAAAAGGATACAACTTATATAGTTCGTTTTCATTACTTCTAGGTCTGTTTAGTTACTGTACAAAACTGCTTACCAATTTTATTTTTTTATGAACTTTGACAGAACCTTTGACTAAAATTGGTAGAAATTATCTTTTAATAAAGAAGGAAACGAATAGAGGTTATTTATATCTGACGGTCTTAAAATGTATTTTTATCAAAATGACTCAATATCGAAACAAAAAAAATAATTTAAATTTTTTCAAATACATAATTGAACATGGTAGACATACATTATACATGGTAGTAACATTATTATGCATTCAGTAAGGTATCTAAATGCATGCATATGTAAACCTAATAATATTATTATTTGGTACGTGCTGTTGTATACATCATTAAAAAAAAATAAAAAAAAAAACATAGTAATATGATATTGTTTGACAGTTCTATAATAAAACTCAAATTAGCGGATTAGCGGAAGTATGATTACGGATACAGTGTACATGGTGGCCGACGTGCCATTTAATCTGATCTATGCTAATAGAATATAATAATTGGTGGCTAATTTTTTGTTATTTTTTCAATGCTAACATGGTACACATAAGTAATTATGACGTAAATTTTGTGTTTAAACATTTTAAAAATTGATATAAAACATGAAAAAATAAGAAGATACTACAGTTAAACTAAAGACAAAAATGGGAAGGGGGGGTGAAAATGGATATGTAGCAAAAATTTTGTAAGAGGCTGAATTTTGCAATTTATTGTGCATTAAATTTTTATAATCCCTACCAACCCCTTCAGATCTTCCCAAATTTGATAAAAGTTTGTAGTTCAAGAATATCAACTTAAAATGTTTAACATTACTTGTCATAACTCTCTCTAAGAGAGCGGTAAAATTTCATAATATAACATTGTTCATGCTTTAACCTCAGGAAATTAACATTTAAAATGATCTTAAAAATTAAAGTCTTGCAGATCTAAAAAAAAAGAATTTTTTATCACACAAATAGGGAAAATGGGGACAAGTAAATTAATTTTCTTTTTTTTTTTTGTAGACAAAAAAGCAATAAGTACATATCTAAACAAAGGATCTTTTGCTCCTTCTTAATAAAATTCTACAATTTAAATATATTTTTTCAAATAGTTATCAGTTAAAAGATATCAATTATTGAACTGGAAAAATTGCAAAATTCAAAAAATAACCTTCTGTCTAACATAATTATACTAAAAACAAAGAATTGACAATATTCTTATCACACTTGCTCTATGAAAAAAAAATTTTAGTATATAGTCTAAAGTAGTTTATCTCGTTCACGTGTCATCACTATAATAAAATAATCACTTATCATTTAGAATAAAAAAATGCCTTCAAACCAGCCAGACAAACCGTGTTTTATGATAACAAAAATAAATTAAAAAAAAAAACAGCCTAATGGAATGGAAATATTTTTACGAAAAAAAAATAAAAATGAACTGAAAAAAAAAAATATTTTTATACGGAAATCCCTTGAGCATAAAAATATAATGATGTCATTATCATTTTATTACTTTCCAAAGGTTATCTTAAAAAAAAATATTTTTTTTCCATTGTAAAATTGGTATTTAATTTACCATTTATGCGGATGATGCAATAATAAATAATTTTTATTTGGGAAATTTCGGTGGAGGAAATATATATATGTTTGTCTGGTGCGTGCAGCTTAGGGATCCTTATTTATTTTGACGAAAATGATCGAGCGGTCATGGTTTCTTAAACACGTTATCTGACCCTTTACGAGGATTTTTTCTTGTTTGAATTAGAAGACCTTTAAAACATGTGGTTTCTACAAAATGAGCTCAAAGTTCACAAAGTTAGGGTAAATATGCATGGACTTTAGGGCTCAAATATTTTCTAGTCGTCTACACTCACTGAAAGGCATTCACCCTATACTCCCTGACTTTCACCCCAGGCGATTTTCTCTTAAATAAGGTTACCTAAAATCCATTGCTTTTAATAACTGTCCCATTGCATTAAAAGCCCCACAAAATTTTACTATTATCATTTAGGGACAATTTTTAAGCTACTTATTTATAATGTTTGTAAATTTTACATACAACATTGTAAAAGATACAAAACTTTAATAAATCGATGGGTTTGCATTATTTTTTTTTTTATATAAATGTATAAAACTATCCTAACAGACCTATTTGTTTGAAAATACTCTTATCCGTACTTATCCGAAGTTAGGTTTTACTGTGTCTACAAAAATATTTTTTTTGTTTTCAGGTATCCGCTTATCAGTAAGAGAAAAATTAAAGAATTAGTAAATTGCATACACAATAATATGAATAAATGAACCTTTGTTTGAAAAGTACTTTTATCCGTTTCTATCCGATGTAAGGTTTTACTTTTACTGTACAAATTTTTTTTTTTTGTTTTTAGGTAGCTGCTCAGTAAGAAAATCTTTGGAAAAAGTTGATTAATACATTTATCCGTTATCATTATCCGGAAAAAGTTTTATTTCAAAAATAAAAAAGAAGTGTTTGCATATATATAATTTTTTTTTAATTTTATAGTTGTATCTAATGTTACTATGTTTGTAAATTTTACATACAAAAATTGTAATAAATACAAAATCTTAATAAACTATGCATTTGTATATTGTAACAATGTTATTTCCTTTGACCTTTAAATATCATTGTTACAAGTTTAGTTACATTATATAAATATAATATTGTCTTGTAGTGTTTTAAATATTTACAAAAATGTCACAAAATATTTCTAAATCACTGTACTTATCTAAAATAAATGAAGAAAAAAATAAAAATGCACTTTGTACTTTAAATATAGACTTTGTACTTCTCTTGCCAACATCCGCCCTCTCTTAATTTTACAAACTACAATTTTCATTGAGTTATTTCATTTGATTCAATTTTTGTTTTTGGGATGTCAATTTGTTTGTTTTTTTTTTTTTAGCTTAGCCTCTGGCTAAATATTTTGTTTTACTTTTGTGTGCTTTCTGTTGACAGTCAAATTACTATCTTAACCCTGTTGGCTGACCCATTTGTTTGTTTATTGGCATCAATTTTAATGCTATTCATTATTTTTGCCATGAGAGAAAAAAAAATACATTTAGGATAAAATTCGGTTGCAGTGGGGGAACCTCAAATGTACTACATGTAGGTAGGTGCAGAACAAAAAAAAAAAAAAACAAGAAAATATACAATTTTCTCGATGTAAAACTATATTACTTGGCGCAGCAGAGCTTGTTTTACAAAATGAATGAAGGTGGAGGGTGGGGTTGTTTTCCCCTTATAGTCTGCCTCTCCTTTCACCAAATATCTCCCCCGAGATGTTTGGTATGAAAATTTTTGTCTCGGAAATAGAAAATTAAATTGAGGCGCCATAGTTCTTACTCGAATCGAGATCTATAGTTGGTTTGTTCTAAATAATGATTATTATTGTCGTCCGTTGCTTCGACAAAAAAAAAAAAGTTCATCTCTTTCGTCTGTCTCGAGATTGTACTTTGGCTTATTATTGCTTTTGGGTGGCTGGCTGTGGATTTAAAGTGGGTGGGTGGAGGTGGTTGGTTGTTGGTTGTATAGGTATCCATGTATCTACTGATGGATAGATTGATTTTATTCCTGCTGTTGTTTTGTTTTATGGGATTTTAATTGATTGCCCCAAGGGTAGGGGATTGAAAATAACAAATAACAATACCACACCAACACAACGACTACAACTGAACTTAATTACTAGGGGTAGTATTGGTTTTAAGTCGTTCGAAATTTGCGGTAGCCATTAGAGGGGTAGGAATACTTTAATTGTTCTTTTTCATTGATAAGTCTTGTAAGGGGTGGGTGCGATAGTGGTGAAGTGACACGGTTGGCATCAATAAACTTAGCTGTATTTGTATTTTTAGTTGAAATGAGCAGTAAAATGTTTTTTATTTTTGTGGTTGTGAAATTCGTTATTTGCTTTAAGGTTTTCTATATTTTTGAGATTTTTGAGTACTGTCCAAGTTTGATCGGTAATTTCAAGTATTTTATTATAAGTCAAAACAAAAACAAAAAATAAAGCAGAAGCTATAGTTTACCAAAATATGTTATGATCTCTTCAGATTGGGTATGGGTACAAGTACTTAGTTGGAAATATAGCTTCTTTTAGAATAAAGAACATTTTGGATCTTTTCATGAGATACTTGAGAAGATGGGTGGAACTAATATTTATGTTTACTTTTACTGACAAAATGTTTCATATTTAAGTTAGATGATGAAAGGTCTAGGTAGGAAAAGTTTTGGTTTAAAAAAAAAATATTTCTCTATTTTGATGATGAAAGATGAATGCAAGCAAGATTTTAGTTTTGGTTTTTAAGGTTTTTAAGTAAGAAAATCCTTTGAAAAAAGTTTAAAAAATTAAAGAAATACCTATTAAGATTTAGGACTTAAAGAATCTTAATTAATACTTTAATCCATACTTATCCGCACTAAAGCTTAGCTTTTAATTTTTTTGTTAATCTTGAGTTATCAACTTTAAGGAGCCTCACCCTAAAGAAAATCCTCTAAAAAAATCATGGATAATTTGAAAAAAATTAAGGTACCTATATATGACTTAATAAACCTATTTATTTAAAGCAAGACTTATCCGTACCTACTTATCCGGAAATACGTTTTCTTAAAAAAAGAAGGGTTTGTATTCTTTTTCTTTTAATTTAAAGGTATAAATTTAAACTAACGGACGTATTTGCTTAAAAATACTCAATACATATATGTAACTTAAAAGACCTTCTTTTTTTAAAGTTCTTTATCCGCAAATAGGACCTTCTTTTTTTAAAGTTCTTTTAACCGTTCATATCCGCAAATAGTTTTACTTTAAAATTAAATAGATTAATTTGGTTTTGTTTTCTTTTTTAATTCAAAGGAACCTAAGAGACCTATTTTTTTTTAATAATCTTATCCGCTCTTATCCGGAATATGCTTTTACTTCAACTGCACAAATATATTTGTAAATTTTACAATATCTACTTTAAGGACCTTATCCGTAAAAATAAATCTTTTGAACAAAAAGATGGAAAAATTAATATGTAAAAAGAAATAAGATTTTATGGGCCTATTTGTAAGAAATACTCTTATCCGTAAGAAATTCCTTTAAACAAAATACAAAAAATTTTAAAAATATTAATGCATTTATAACTAAGTAAACCTTTTTTTTTGAAAACATAATTTTATCCTTATTTATACGAAATAAGTTTTTACTTATTCAGTTTTTTATTTGAGTTATGCTTTTTGTTTTTATCCGAAGTTGGTTTTCGTATGGAAAAAATTAAGGTGTTTAGGTATAATATTTTTATCCAAAACCATTAAACAAGACAATATTTATGTGAAAGTGACGAAGAAACGTCATTACAGAATGTAACCCAGTAGTTTCATAAATACCTTTATCCGTTACTATCCAGAATTAATTTTAGCTGAACTCTAAAGAATATAGCTCTAGTCCACTTTAATTGGGTATGTACTACAAATGCATTTCTTACAACCAGTATAGTAATGGTAATGCATAATTACAAAAAATTTTCACTACAGTCCAAATTACTACTCAAAATCAAACTGTTAAAAACTTCAATTTAATTTATTAGTTCTTCGAAATTCCTTCAAACACTCATTAAATCATTGCCAGATGTGTGAAATTATACATGCCAGTCAAAATTTGTTAAAATTTACTGATCGATTCGTTATGACATAAATTTTGATGATTTATACTCTTCATTCATATAATAATTGAATTAAATCAATTCCACATAAATTGTCAATTATAGTTAAACAAAAGTGATTTGTTATTTTTTTTTTAATAAACTATAGGAGTATCAATCTAAAGTCCAAATAAAAATCTGTCTTTCATATGTTGGGTTTGTCTCAAACCACAATGTCTTCATATATCATTCATGATGCGGTTTATTTCTTTTTGGTTTAATAACCTTCTTGATTGGATTTAATAAAGATGTCTGACAGAAAATTAGCTTCAGACAAATATGAGAATATAAATTAAAAAAAAAAATACACGATATACCTACATTTCCATATTGTGTACCGAATACCTATGTATGTATATCTACAAGATAAAAAAAAAAACAAAAGACACTTTTTGACTTGGGTGATTTATATTTAAATTGTTATTTTTTTCTTTTTGTTTTGGTTTGTAATTTAATAATTTTTAATCACCAATACAAATATTCTGCCATTAAACACCTCTTTAAAGGCATTTATTATCATTTAATAGCCGTCAGCTATTAAAATGACAGCTGCATTCCATTCCATACCTACCATATCGTCATCGTCTGACACACTCATATAGAATGCTGAATTACAAAAAAAAGCAATGTACATAAAATGACAGTTTAATTCTTTTGGCGCCACCAAGCATCGGATATCATGATGATGATGGAAGTACATTAAGCCTTAAAGTCCTGAAGCCTAAGGTATAATGGGGGTGATGGTAACACTATGAACAATTGCAAATAAATAAAATGCTCATAATTGACGCAAATCAATCAAGCGACAATAAGATACACCTTCCAGCTCAGCAGATTTACAGACCGATAGAAAGATAGTTTGTGGTTGGTTTGCTAGGTAGGTGCTTTCAAACTCATTTATGGTGATTGCGTTCGTGAATACGCGAATAGCTTAACGCTTAACCATAATCAATGGTAGTGACTATTATGTTTGATGCCTTGATGGTGGTGATGATTATGATGATGACGACTAGTTATATAGCTCTTTGTGGGTGACAGAGTGTCACATTAACATTCGTAATGCAAAATGCGATTTATGCAACAAATGTCGTTTCTGTCTGTCTGTCTGTCCTTATGATGTCTGTTTGTCCCGCGCACAACGCAATGCGAGAAAGTAATGAAATTCAATTGAAAATTGCTAACTTGAACAAAATTATGCACATACACGCGTTTTGTCTGCGTAGGTACTTAGATACAAATTGGTGCCTAAAGTAGATATGTTTGTATGTAATGTTTTTTTTTTTTTTTTGATTTTCTTACACGCAAATGAACCGTGTCTTCCTGTCAGAGAAAGAGGTATCCAATGCATTTTGCAGCAGCGAGACTCCACAACATCCCAGGTATCCCCACTTTTTATGGTGTGTTGAACAACGTTTTGCTTCTTCATCGCACCATCATCATCAATCACCTCTCGTGGAGTCGAGAGATATATCTACATACTTTACCCTTCCGCCCTCTCACGGCTCACTGCGCCGTCAAAGACGTTAAAAATGTCGATGAAGCAGCATAGAGGAGCCCAGAGAAGTCCGCGACCAAGAGCAAGACCAACCATGGTGGTTAGGTGCTCCTATGCCACCATCGCACATGACAAATGAATGAATGTTTTGTGTCTGTTCCAAGCCAGGTTGATTGCTGCCACCGCCACCACCGCCTGCTTGCTTGCTTGTTTGGCTGGTTTCAAGCCTGCCTGCATAGCGCCACACATAATTAACGTTTGTTGCTTCGCGCATGAGGTAAAAATACCATAAAGACGCTGATGGAGCATGAAGGGAAGCTCCTCTCATCCTCACTCCCAATTCGCACTCTATCGCAAAAATCTAAGTGCACGTAAAGGTATACACGTACATCATCATCATCAACATCAGGGATTGTATCTATAATCATTGTCTGGCACTTGCCCCAGAGTTTTTTTTTTTTTTTATTTATTTTGAAATGCCACATCGTGTGGCGGCGCTGTGGTGGCAGGCGTCTCAATATAACATATTGTCGACTCAAATGATCGTCAAACTATCTGTCAATAGAAGTGATGATAATTAACAACTATTACTTGTGCCAATTTGCGCGCCAACGTCACACTTTTGTTTGGTGCGCGAATGTTGCATGTTTTTAGTTAGATGATGGCGGATGATTGCATGCAAAGGGGAGATCAAATTTCTTCGCACATTTAAAATTAATTTCAAACATTTACGTTTCTACAAGGTGTCTTTATGTGTGTGCGAATAAATAAATTTGTAACAACGGGTGGTTAGAGATTTGTTGCAATTAGTCATCTCATTTCATTTTGGTTTTTTAGTGTAGGAAATCATATTTTAAGAACGCGTATAGTCGTAAAAAAATCTTATGAGAAAGGTTAAATTAGCAAATAAATATACATAGGTAAAAGTATTTTTCTTAATGGACTTATACCTATTTGTTTCAAAAATACCTTTATCCGTACTTATTTGGAAATAGTTTTACATACATACAACCTCAGTTGACACTATTCAATATAAAAATTAGTTTTTAATCTCTGAAGTTTTTGAAAAAATCAAATTAAATTTGAATCAATGAAAATATTTATCCGAAGACAGTCGGGCTAATATGGTGGATGTTTTAAACTAATTTTAAACGTTTTCATTAATTTTACCCAAGAAAAATTGTCTGGATAAAAATAAATCGAATTATCCGTATACTTTTCTAAATATCTGTTTAATAATAAACAATATTCAGTACAGAAAACTTAAAAGTATAATATAATTCTGTGCCTTGACACATTTATATGGGTTAGAAACACTAAAGCAAGATCGGATAAAAGAAATTTAAACATTTAAACTTGAAAGTTGATAATTTAAGCTTATTTCAAGCCTTTCTAATAATGTTACTCATAAACAAATGCCCGGATAAAAATTACAATTTTTTATTCACACAATATGTATTTTTTATTTATTCGCATTTTTTACTATAAATACAGGCAATCAACTTCCATTTAAGCTCAAATAAAAGCAAATTATTTATCCAAATACATTTGAGCTTCTTTGTAGATCATTGAAGCTAATTTGTTGCCATTTAATTAATCCGGATAAAAGTTAATATTCATTCAGATGATATTTTCAATTTCTTCTCCAGTGTTGACATTTTTTATTAGTTTTAATTGGTTTATTATATGAAGTCAACCTGGGATAAATTAGTTTAACTGATCTTAGTGAATCATTTAAGCTAATTTTTTATCCGAATACATTTAGCATTCTTTTAGGATCATTGAAACGAATTTCTAGACATTTAATAGATCCGGATAAAAGTTAATATCATTCGGATAATCTTTTCAATTTTTTCTCCAGTGTAGACAGTTCTCTTTTGTTTTTACTGGTTTATTATATCAAGTAAACCTCAGATCCACTTAAATGGATCGTTTAAGCTAAATTACCTTAACTAATCTTATGCTCTTAAGAAAGTCCTGGATAAAAGTTATGATTTATTCACATAAAATTTAAAACTTATTTTATACTTACATATCCCTCAGAAACAAAAGTTATAATTTATTCAGATAATTTTTTTAAGTTATTTTCAATTGGAAGTTATTTTTCTTAACAATTATATGTGGAGGTAATAATATTATCAAATCAAGCTTGGATACGAAAAAACAATTTATCCGATCACTTTTCAATTATTTCACTCATAATCAAGGTCTTGGATAAAAGTTCAGATACCTAACACAAATACTTAACACTTTCTAACTTATTTTTTAATTGTAGACAATATTTCTTATCCCTAGAAAATCCATGCAAATAAAAATTCTTAGGCTAAAAATATCATAAATTATCCTACTAAGTAAAGAATGATATATATAAATTGCAAAACAATACAAATAGATTTTGTTTGGTTTTCTAAACGTGTACCTGTACATCGTATAAAAGATTTATATCTTTCTTGAAAAAAAATAAAGCAATTTACTAGCGTCTTGTCAAGCTTTATATTTTATCTATGTATATTTATGTGTTGTACAGTTGTTGTGTCAGTCTCAGTCAGTGTCATTGAAGATAAAAAAAAAACACTAAATATCTTAAACACAAACAAAAAAAAAAAAAAAACAATTAAAACACAAAATATAACGTGTGTCCAGATGGTTTAACCAAACGCGCTCTAAATAGATCTTAATTCAAATACCAAAAATACAAAAACCAAGTAAACTAACTACAGATGCGATAAAAATATTTTATTTTTCAAAAAAAAAAACGGAGGCCAACACGAGTTCAATCAAGTGTCTAACGTTTGTTTGTCTGATTAGAATGTCATGTATAATAATATTTGATGAAGAGACACTATATTATGATAATATGATGGCGGCAAAGGAAGACAACAACGCTGCACTGCGGAGAAATAGAAACTACGTAACACAATACGGTGACATTATGAAAATACTAAACACCTGTTCATATATTGTTTACGATTTCTATTCTAAAAAATCATTCGCATGTACAACATGCGCTGTATGGTTGGATATTATTTTTTTTGTATTTCTTATAGTTTTGTGGAGAACCGGAAGGGGGGGGGGGGGAGGGGAGGGGTAAAGTTGGTTGAAGGTGGGTGGTATTAATAGGGGTAAGTCACACCGTGTATATGGCAAGGTATAGCTTTGAGAATAAAATGCGATGTGTCAAGTGTGTACAGATGTTTTTGCTTAGAAATTAAAACAACTAAAAAACAAAAAAAGGTGCGGAGTCTGAGTCTGGTAATTTGACATAAATAAATCGCATTTGTTTTCCGCATGGATGATAAGTAAATAAAAATTTGGAATTACGGTTGTTAAAATTATAAGTTTGTTTGTGGCACGAGGTGAACAATTATTGTTTAAATAAACACAATTAAATAAGAATTATTATAGGTAAATACATTTCGCAATAAATATCATTTTTTTTTAAATTATTTTCTTGAATTAAGTCTTTGGCGTGTGCAAATTGAATTAAAATGGCGTTAAATTTTATCCGATAGTTAATTTTTGACAATAATAAGGCGACCCTGTACCTAAGTGATAACGTCAATATTTATTCTGGAGAAAAAAATAGGCTCTGTGCGAATTGGATGAACATCGCGTTAAGTTTTATTCGAAGACCAATTTTGAACAACAACGATGAAGCTGATTGAAGAAACGTAAAAATATAGTTTTCGATAAAATTGTATTCCAATTTGTATACGGCCTTGTGCTGCCTAGAGTAAGTACATCAAATGCGCCATTGCCATCCGCTAAACCCTAAACCCTCTCCTAAGATAGCATCAGTATGGCTGTCATTCATCAGATATTCATATATTTATTCGTATATATTTATACAATAAGATACAAAATCTTCTTAGGCAGTATAAACTTAATTATTTAATTTACTATGTGCTATAAGTAACAAAAAAAAACAAAATGGCAACAAAATGAAATCCAATCAAATTTAAGAAAAAATACAATAGTAATTAATTACCTATTTGAAAAAAAAAATGAAATTAATTAAAATTAAAATAAAACCAAATTGAGGAAAGAAAAAAAGAAAAAAGAAGTTATAGAAAAGGAAGTTATAGAAAGAGAAGTGAATAAATAAAAGATGTTGTTAAAAAATAATTTATTCAATAAAAAATAATTTAATTTTGTAAAATAAAACGTGTAGGAATCTCAGATATTTTATTTAACTTCAAAAAATGTAAACCAACACAAGTAAAAAAAAAACTTGCCGGTACCAAAAATATTAATCAAGTACCTATCTCCTCCTGCATAACTCCATAAAAATACACATTGATATATAACATCTCTTATTTAGTCAATCTCTTTTTCTGATGCATATTCATAAAACTAAGAAAAATTTTATATATACTCAACCTGTGCGGGACATTTTCATCATAATAATATTATTCCATGAATATTCATTCAACTATATTGAACAATACCAGTTATACTCTACCTACATTATCGCCAAAGGATTTAATTAACATCACATAATTGTGTTTGTATTCGTATAAGACCAATATGGAACTTACAACCATTTTAAAAAATTCTTATATTCCATCAATAACATCATAAAAGATGCCATAGGGTACTTTAATATTTAGTAAAAAAAAAATAAGAAATCTTTTAAAAATGCTAAAAATACCTTAACGTTTATTCCATTACCACCCAAGGTATTATTAACATGCCAGACGAGCATTTAAAGTTATTTCCATAAATTCAAACTATGGTATACACATACTCGTATACATAAAAAATAAAAAAAAAAGCGTAAAAATGTATTAATTTATGCATACCGCAAGTAACTCTATACGCATTTATGTACCATATAGGTCTACAACAGTACAGAAAATCGTATGTCGATAGGGTTTTAAAAATCCTTTTTGACCAAAAACCAATTAAATTAAATAATTAATTAATTTCATTACAAATCACCAACTAAAATGGCATACAAAAAAGTCCATACCACACTCTCTGGAGTTGCATCGTCTTTAAAAACAAAAAATATTGATGACAACTAGTTTAGACTTTTGAGTGAAATCAGATGAAGCCTAAACAGAAGGCTTGCAGTTGCAATCGTTTCATTTGAGAAATGATGACATTATACTAACTTGGCGATTATTCCAACATACACTCAGTCTTGGAAAAACAGAGATTTGTAGGGAAAAACATCTGTTAATCGATTTATTTCTTGGAATGCAATTTTTTATTTATGAGCTTGTATTTATCAGAGAAAAACGCTTTGGAAATTTCTAATCATTTGTTATAGCTATAAGCAATATAATTATGATAGTTTATATGAATAGCGTGTCGTTTAATTTTTGCGCATTGATGATATAGAAGAGAAATTTGCATGCAATTCATATCGTTTTTGATATTTTATTAGAATTGAATATTGTAAATAAGTTGTCAAACAGTGTTCGATTGGCAATAATGATTAAATTTATTTGATTTTTCTTTGTTTTTTTAATTAAATAGTAATAAACTATAATGATTTAAGGTGATTTCAAGAATTAAATTATTGGATTTTCATGCAGATAAATTTTCTTTATCTTTACTGAATAACTAGACCATCGAGAGCATTTTTAATTTGTTGAATAATTTATTTTTATGATTCCCGAAGAATTTAAAGAATGTTGATTTAATTAACTAACCATTCTCTCTTCAAGTCAGTTTTTTAGTTGGTGAGTTAAATAAAAGACTAAGTTACTGTTCTATACTGATAACTTAAAAAGCAGTTTTCCACAATAGAGGATGTAGTGTATAGGCATTGAATAAATACAATACTGTAGTTATTCAATGGTATAGGTATGGGGAAGAAGCTAAGAATCCAAAGGAAAAATATTTTGATGTATTTTATCAGTTAATCCTCACTAACTTTATTTGAAGATTTTACTCAGATTCAACATTAATCGCGCTCTGGAAAACTGGGTTGATGTGTGTTCTAAGAAAATATAATATACGGATTTTCTTGTAGGTACTTTATGTCCTAGTTGGTTGTTTTGTTGAAATGCTGAAGTGTTAAATATATATTTAATTAAATCAACAAATAAAAATAGTTGCGCACTCTTACCCACAAGCATGGGCCAGTCTTACCCTGGCTACGGAATAAGATGTTCGAAAACTGACTTGCTTATATTCTTCAACAAAAATTATATTTATCAATAAAAAAATTTGTTGTTTCGACTGAATGAAAACCGACATCACACAATTTATTAAATTAAAATTTTGTTAGAAAATTTTGGTAAGGAGATCTAAACTCATCCAAAAAATTGGAGAAATATAAGAAATAGAAATGTTCATAAACAAATCGGTAACAAGATCATCAGTTAATGCTCGAGTATTAACATGACAAAGCATATGCTCATAATTTATTCAGAAATTTAAGTTAAAAGGTATTTATATATATTTCCTTAGAAAAAATTATAAAGTTATTTGCTTCTGGAGAATAAATACTAAATGAGTAATTGTGTTAAATCTCCCAAACAACACTTAAACACTTAAATCCTGTTGGATTTTACTGGTTTTGAGTTTTTGCTTATTTTTTATCCAAACAAAATAATGAGTGTCTATGAGTATAGCCTATCGATAGTGTGCAATGTGCCCGTTTGCTATCAAATTTGATGTCGAACGATTAGTTGTTATTTCAGGGTATTTTAGACCAGTTTATACCAATCACCGCATAAATTTAAAAAAAATTGTTTTAACCCTACGCCAGTTACATATGTTTAAAACATAATTTTAATCCAGTTTTTTAAATATTTCAACTAGGCTTTGGTTTATAGGGAGTAAAATACGAGAACATAAAATTTATTATGGTGAATGGTCTAAAGCAGTCAAAGGAGGTATAATACAAAACAGAAATATTTTATTTTTAAACAACTAAATTTCATGACAATTTGGTACAATATGATATTTATTCTTTGCATGTGCTACATTAGACCAGTTTACACAACTTGCTGTATAAATATTTATTATACGGTCACCTGTTATGTTATCGTTTAAATATTATTTTAATTCTCATTTCTCAATATAACTACAGTGCTTTTATGTTAGTAAGACAGAACAAAAAAAAAAATTACCTGAGTGGTCTAAACTAGTATAACTCGTAGACTATGAAAAGTTGTAATATTTTGTTTGAAACTATACTTATGTTCGTGATAAGTTGATATCATAAGATATTTAATCAATTTTTGTACACTTGACCTGTTTATACCAATTAGCTATTCATTACAGTCATTAAACCAATAACGCTTTTTGAACAATTCAACCAGGTTCCTTTAGACGAGAATATTTTACTATTTTTGATTACTGGGGCCTGTAACACAACGTGATAAGTACTTGTAGGACAAGTGAAAAGCGACAAACTTGTCCTAAATCCTGTAACACAAAGCGTCAAGTCTATGAAAGATCGTATCCTCCGGACAAGTATAGTTGGACAAGTGGATTAAGACTTTTCAACTTGTCACGTTGTGTTATAGGCCACTGGTCTACTCGTAAACTGGTCTAACTCTCATGATATCTTGTTTGAAATTTGAAAATATGATATTTATTCGATTGTATGCAACGTTATAGTTGGCAGACCTGATTATACCAATCACGGAATAAATAAAAAAACGTGTTATCATCTAAATCTAAAAGAACAGCCAATGCTTTGATTGAATACCTGATAAGAAGCTGATACATTGAATTGTAAGAAGTAGATATGTACTTTTAAACCTCGTTTGATTTTGATGACTTCCCACCCTAACTAATAGACTATTAGACACATTTTTGATATTTATTTATTATTTATTTCAATTTCAAGGAATTCTGAGTGTGGAACAGAAAATATTAACTAAAAATTTAACTGAGGGAGATAAAAAAAAAAAACCAATGAACTGTAAAGAATAAAACCTTTATGTATCCTTGTAATTTTTTTTGTTGTTCTATGTGTGATGAGGATAATATCGCGTACATTTCCCTTTAATTTTTTTGTTTTTTTTTGTTCAATATTCCTCCGCATTTTCAGACTATCGGTTTAAAAATACAAAATCAAAAAAAAAGAATCCAAAAGAACAGATCCAACAGAAAAAAAATGACCCAACTCATTGAATCGGACTCCTTTGATGATCATCTCGGCGTGCATAGGTCCAACAGTGGAGTGTAGTTAGTCTGTAGTGGCTTCTTGGACTTCTGGCATCCGAGTTTTTGTTTTTTTTATTTTTATAATCTCCTTTTTGGTTGGATGGTTGGCTAGGTGGCTGATGTGTCGGCGGAAGGTATTTTTTAAGAGATTGTTGTTGCATCCACCAGATCCGAACACAGGTTACTTTTACGTGGCCTATAAAAGGAAAATCTACTCTCTGGTAGAGTGGACATTGATTTTGTTTCCCTGTTTTTTTTTGGTTCAACCATTTTTGGTTGTTGGTTTTTGTTTTTTTTTTTTTTGTTTTTTTTTTTTTTTTGGATACACAATCCCAAGGGTTTTTATCACCAGCATCATCATCATCATGGTCGGCTTTTGCTCTCATCGAGCCTGGTTCGTTCGTGTTGTGATGTCTCGTATTAGGGATGCATGTTTGTCTGATACCTTGCTGCACTACTTGTAATCTGTTTATTTATTTTTTGTGTGGACCTCATTTTTATGCAGTAGTTGTACCCACACACTTTGGTACATGACATAAAATATCCCTTGATATGGGCTACTTTTTTAGGTTCAATGAAAACTGGAGGAAAAAAAGTAATAAATGAACTGACAACTTAACGAGAGATAAATAAATAAAAAAGGGACAAAAAAAACTCACAAATTTATTTGTGTTATTTGTCCACTGTTTTTTGAGCTATAGTACCTATGTGTATGTAAGGCACCATTTTTTTTGTCAAGGATTTAAATGCTACACAGGTGTTACAGCTAACAAAATTTGGACAACAAAAAGTTAAATTATTATCTAGATGCCAAGAGTGTCAGACAGATACACATCTACATCAGACATCAAAAATTCACAGCACATCTTTTTTTTTCATTCTCTCGCCGTCTTCAATCGTCGGTCGTAGTCTTCTATTAGGTAAGGCCATGGCGACGGTAACGACAATGACGAAGCTGATGGCAAACTCGCGTAACACTTTCTAACACCAGCCATATATGAAGGTAGATGTATGTAGATTTCTGCAGGTGAATTTGTCATTTGCATACCTACCTATTCAACAGGTAATAGCCATCATCGGGTTTGCAAAAATCGACTCTAAGGAAGTCGCCAGGCAGCTGACTATTTAGTGGGCCAAAACGAAAAAAAAATATTGGTAACATTTTTTTTTTTATCACGTCTTAAGTAGTTGCTGCAAAGTTACTTGTATGCAATCTGCGGGAAATTTGTTAAGTAAGATATTATTTTACCTAAATGCAAATAGGTAGGTGTAGGTAGGTATTGGGTGACTAATTTATATAGATTAAGTTATACTTACTTCTGCTGCTGCTGCTGCAGCTTTGTACCCAGATGTCAGATATGTATGAGCAGCAGGCACGATATGATTACACATACAAATAGATATATATAGTAGCAAATTACTGTATAATACACCAACCAGCCACACAAACTGTAATTAGCAAAATGCCGGCTTGTGTGATTATTTCCAATTAATTAGATAGTTAGAGGAGGTGATGGAAATGGTGTTATTAGTGTTTATATGGATATTTTCTCGCGCACAACACTGCGGAAAACTGGGAATTAGGTTTCTATATTTATGCGAAGAAATTTGCTAAGACATTAGCATTAGCAATAGCACAGGTGCTTGAAATAAAGAAAAACATTATTCGAATTTGATGTTTCTGAAATATGAGCAAGTGCCTCATAACTTTTAATGAAGATGATGATGCTTGCAAAAAAGAAATTTTGTAATGTTCATCTTGTTATTTAACTACCTAAGACATCTTTTGACTCGTAGATTATTGATTAGACATGAGTTTAAAGTATGACTGTACTTTGCTGCACTGAACTGTTTATATATACTGTTCTGTACTGTTCTGTATTGTTCTGTACTGTTTTTTTCTGTTCTGTACTCTTCTGTACTGTTCTGTACTATTCTGTACTGTTTTGTACTGCTCTGTACTGTACAGTACTGTAATTTTCTGAACTGTATTGTACTTTATTGTACCTACTTTACTGTACTCTACGTCACTTACACACTGACTTACAGATAAACAGGTTGCCTACACAATTGTAACAATTGCTTGGATAAAGAAAACAATAACTCTGCCAAACAGAGCGACTTAAATAGCTATATTTTGACAGAAAAAAACAAGGCAGATAAGTGTTTTAAAATTTTGGCTTAACCATCATAAATTTAGCTTTTCCTTGTTCATTCACTTGCAGAGTAACCTTAGTTTTTAATGAAATATATTCTTCCTACTTTCGGTAAATCTCAACTTGGGTTGGTTGGTATTTGAATTGTGATTGACGATAATTTTACAAATTACTTTTAGTTACAGCCTTCGAGACAGTTTTAAAAGAATCTTGATATTTGTAAAGCACTTAGTGCAGCTTAAGCTTAAGTCATATTAAAACTTTATTAAAATTCATGAACACATGTCATTTACCTTTTGTGATATTCGAAAAGTATTAATTGACTTCCAAATATGGGTCAGATAACAGCAGTCAACTATCCCTTTCGATACAAAATATATATAAATTTATAATTCACCTGTGTGTCAAACCCACCTATAAATTAAGCAAAACAAACAAACATACATAAGAAAGGTATGTATGAACCTACATACATATATATGTTTTGAGTTTATACCTACTCTAATAACATATTCCAAAAAGCCACTCAAGTCTCCCTCTTGGGCGATAATTGTCCACTCGAAACAGGCTATTATCATATTTATGTCACCCCCTTCTTCATATACAGGATAGATATAATATTATAGATACAAAATTACACACACGATATGTTGTTAAACCGCGCGCCACCAAAAGTTCACTACTTAACACAACATGTGTGTTTTTATAGTGAAAAGGTGTAACTACCCACATTTTGCTGTCATCGCGCTCGCTCCTCCAATTAACTATCACTTTACCAACCACAAAACCACCAATTATTATTTTATTTAGTAACACACATTTTAGTCTGTGGCTGCACAAAACCGCACCTTTATGTATCTAGATACTTAACTCAAACATATCTTGGTCTTGATACGATCATAGATCAAAAGAATAAACAACTTAAAAGTGGTATCATTATGATATGTGTGCTTATATCTTGTAGTTTGTTGTCACCATCCATACAATCATTGAAACAGGTGCTCACAAAAAAAAAAAAAAAACATAGCCATAAGGAACCTTTCTTTTCACATCCAAATAAGGTCATCTGGCAACACTATATACCTACATATACCTAATTGAATTAAATTAAAATAAAAAAAGTGTTCTACTAAGACATCCTTTTGCAAACAAAGAAAACCACTCTCATCCATTTTTTTTAAGGAAATAATTGATAAGATTAACATTAAACTACAAATTGCTTTTTTTATTTTGTTAAATCGTTTTGTATACCTTTAACGAAGAACGATATTAGAAAAAAATATTAAAAATTAAAAACATGTTTAGATACACGAATATAAGCATAAAGCATTATGCTTATGATGATTGATTAAGTAATTTCCATGCAAATTGATGTCTCGAACTCATTCATATTGAAAGCTAGTAGATAGGCCACTCAATTATGCATGTTTAGATACTCTTATAGAATTAATGATTTGTATTTGCTCTAAAAGGTTAAGTATTGGTTTGGGACGAAAAAAAAAATCGTTTTAAAATATTTAAACAATAATGTAAGGTATACAAATTTGGGATACCGTCATATGCATTCATTGGGTCATACAATTTTATTAAATGAAATAAAATAAGTTTAACACTTAGGAAACATCCAGTGATACGCCCACTTTATTAAGTAAGCAATGGTATTTTTTTTAAGTTTTAACTTGAGAAAGTTCTAACAGATAAGAATATAACTTTCTTAATGCTTAAATTTTCTTATAAATTTACAATTATATTTTTCAGATTTTTAAGAGAATTTTTTTTCCAAAAGTTGGATCAAACGAAACAATTTTTTTTTCTCAGTACATTTCCACTCTATATATCTGAGATTGGGGAGACCATCATGATAAATGTTTAATTGTTGTACATTAGCAATAATAATCGACTCAGAAGATACTTTAAGTATAATTTATTTATGGTTTGAGTTATTGAAAACAAGATGTTAAGTGCTAATTTAATAGTTTTTCGATTAATTTCATTTAAAAAAAATGTCATAAGAATCAATTTATGAATGATTTCCCTATACGATTAATAAATGACTCATTCCAAACAATTATTTTTTTTTTTTTTTTTTTTTTGAAAAATTATTGAACTGAAGTATAGCAAAACCAGTAAAACGTTTCCATTTTTAATAACTGTGCGGCCGGCGGCGGCGGCGCCGGTAAGGTCACTCCGTTTGTTTTTTTCCGTTATTTTTTGTTCACCATTTTCATAGTTGGTTAAGCGATTTTCTTTTCCTCGGGACACACGGGAAGTTATTTGTTTCTAATCACACATATTATATACCTCTGGGGTAAATTAATGTCTAACATGAATTTTACTGTATATAGAAATGGACAAACAAGGTGCAGGTGAAATGTTAATTAAATAATTGAATGGACATACAGATATAAGTACATAAGTGTGAAGTATGAGTACCATGGCTATGGTTATTGGGTAATCAGGAAGTTAATTTAATATGCAAAAAAGGAACTAAAGTGAAAGTGTGAGGTCATCAAACAACAGATAGGAAGTTAAAAAAAAATATATTTTTATTTGGAAAAAATGTGTATTAACAAGAAAACAATATAAAAAAGTGATTTTAAAATATCTTACCAGTCTTAAGAAAAAATAAAAATGGTTGAAAATATTTTTTTTTTATCAAAAAATTTCATTCAAAAATTTTTATGATTTTTTAATTGAAATTTGACCTTAAAAGTGATATAGGTTTGTACATTTCTTTTCACTGTAGATTTAAGTTTATCACCATTTTCAAGAATATCAAAGTGGGAAGTTAATTATTTAATAATACTGCACAACAATAATTATTGTTAAGTTCAAAAAATGTGCAGAATTATATACCCTGTACAAAATTTAAGCTATGTTAAATGAGATTAATTAACTAACAGTCTTATTCTGCCGTTGTGTTATGCGGAAGATGAGGATGATTGTGAAGACCACGTTGAACCAGACGAACTAAGTACTCGATGATGGACGACTATTACTTGCTGTTCTATGGAAATACCATTAAACCGAGTTGTTAAGCTCTGTTAACTTTCAATTTTCTTGATTTCTTCTTTCGAATTGCGGCTGAGGATTGTTTTCTTTACCAATTAATAAGTATGATGCAAAAGATCACAATTCCGATAGTTCTGTGAGGCTCACAAGTTGTGAGGGTGATGCCAGAAATGGAAAACCTCACAAAATCAATTTTACCTCACCTTGTGAAGTTGTTGTGACCCGGTGAGGCCTGAAAATCTTTATATATAAGAGGATTTTTTTAATAATTCAAATTCTATATAATACCTACTGAAATAAATCAGCCAATTAGACTACTATTTATATCGGACTTAGATTTTTCGGAGATTAGATTTGGAAATGCATTTACATTTTTTTTAAAGTGAAATACATCAATTCATAAAGTAAACTATCTATAGAAATAATTTACATCTTGTAAGAATAAAAACAATACTTAAAACATCTTTGAGTCTTACAAGGAATCACAAAATAGTATACCTACCTAATTTGGGTGGGGTGACCTTTTTTTAAGAAAATAAGTAGGCACATTTTAATAATGAATAAGAAAATGTTAGATAATATTTGTTTGCAAAGTAATAAAGAAATTAAGAAACAACATTAAACTGTCTTTCAAAAACAACAGAAATATTGAAGACAGGCTTTTATATGACAGGGGACAACATATTTCTAACTCATCAAAGTGAAAATTAAACAACCATTCCTGAACATGTTTCTCAAAATGATTAAATTTAAATAAACGAGGATACGCAACAGAAAACATATTATGAAAGGCAGTAGTGTGGAAGTTAAGAAAAGGTACCATACATTGCATATGTTACCACGAAGGTTATGGTTATCTTAAGTTCTGAGCGCTTAAAGAAAATTTTTAAGTTTAAGTATCAAACTGGAAGAATTTTTAACCCTGATAATAATTGAAAACTATATGATTCAGTCGATCTCTCTAATCTTTTTTTTTTTAAATTAGAAATCAGCACATTTTAATGCTTCAGGAAATATACCTACCTGACATAATACTTCTACTATTAAATGTAAAAGCTGATAAATCTACTGTGAAATACGCAACATTTTTAAGAACCATCAAGTTCACAAGAATTAGAAATTTTAAGACTACCAATAACTTTAAGTAGCTTTTAGCTTGTCGAATTATTGATTCAAAATACATAGGTACATAGCTGTAAAGGCAAAAGTAAATACCTATTATTACTATAGTTATACTTTAGTATAGTAGTTAACTATAAGTTCCATTATCTAAAGACTATACCTTCCCTATTTACCTTTTATCTAGAAGTAATGAATTAAAAAAAAAAAAAAAAAAACATTTAAACAAATTAATCTACCCGTATTATTATGCATCAATTTGAAATCAGACAACAAATAAATCACCTGTAACAACTATAACACCCAACAATCAAGCTATAAAAGCATTGGACGCGACATCGACGCAATAATTTTCCATATAATTTTTTCTCCGCTTACAACAACTAAGTACAACTAAGTCGAATAAACAATAATTGATTGTTTCGATCTTGATAACAAAATAAATAAGACAAATATAAAGCCCCGCAGGCTGTCAGCACAGCACCCCGAAGGCCAACACATATCCAGAAAAAGACAATATAATCGCATTTAACATGATCACCACCAACTCCTACTCCACCCATTTTATTATTACAAAAGTGGAAAACTTCATTCCACCTTCCATCAATATAAATATACATACCTACATAGGTGGTTTAGTTAGTACTTTACCTATTCTAATGTGCCAACAAGGTGTTTGTATTTGTTGTGATTGATTCCTAAAAATATTACAGCAACAACAACAAAAAACCTATCAGAAAACAATCAAACTGGATACCCCGCATTCTTATAATGTTTTTTATTGTTTTAATTTAAACACTTTGATTAACCACTTCCTGAGAATTTTTATTATATTATATTTTATGTTGACATTCAGAGTTATTGTGGTGTTGGTGGATTTGGTTGGTATAGTGTCATTTTCACTTGATAAATGCCGAGCAATTAATGTCGCTACATGAATCGAGTTATAATTTGATATCCAAGTTGGCGCCACATAAATTTGTCTCTCCGTCGTCGTTTCTAGCTCCAGTCTAAAGGTGCGCAGACATTTTGTGCGCAACTGAGTTATGTTTCCTTTTTGTCATTTTGATGATGGCTTTTCGAAGACTCTTTTTGGGCTTAAAATAAATAGCGTCAGTCTTTTGAACAAATATGGTGTAGATATACAATACATCCGCCAATTTACTAAAGTCCAAACCAATTAAAAATTATTTCTTCAAAAAATAGTTTAACTATATAATTAATGTTGTGTTTCTATATACATATACATTACATAGGTAACAAATAAAAATGCAAATTTTAAGAAAATCCACCCACACTTTTCCTGTGCCACTGATTAAAACCATTATTTATCTACGACCAAAAAATTCAACAGGAGATTCAACTAACTATTACCTCTTTAAGTGTATTGCGGCTGTGACGAAATTTTAATAGCAATCGACTCTGCAGATATTTAAATAAAAAAAATATAACAGTATTTCTTTGCGATATAAATTGATGAATTTGCATATCTGGAAGTTTAATTTGTTTTGCTTGATAAACAAAAAATTGATTTAAATTTTGATTAGCCAAATAAAAAATTAATTAATAAAACAAAAATAAATTAAAAAAAAAAAAATAAAACAAAGAAACCTTTAAATTAAGAGTTTTGAAAGTCATTGGATTTATTTTTGTGTGTATTTTATAAACGGGTGGCGCCCCAATGAGCCAACCAACGAACGCCAAGGTAGTTAATTTGTCACGATTTGAACTTTTGGTTTCATTTTTTTTTGTATATTTGATTAAGCTTGAAATAAAAATTTATAGGATGAGGGTTTGGAGAACAAATTGTGAAAATAGTGTGACTAGGCTTTTGGCACTCAAATTTCCTGTATTGAGAAAAATTAGACCCACTTAGCCTGAGTTAGAGGTAGTTAAGTGACCAACATAAGAAAAATATCGGATTTTTGTAAGAAATGTTAAGCCAAAAATTGTACTTATAATATTTTTTTGGAAAAGCAATATATTTTTAGAAAAAAATGTGGAAACGTTGAACGTTTCAATATTTTCTTTTCCACATCACCAAGGTTTTGCGTTTGCGCAAAATTTATTGCTTTTAAGAAAAAAAGTGTGATATTTTCTTTTAATTGTATTAGCTTAAGTTTTTGGCTTAATTCTTTCAAAAAACTGATAATTTTCGAGCAATTTATTATAAAAAAAATAAATTTTGCCCATTAACGATTAACATAAGAAAATACATAACCCATATCGTTTTGACAATAGATGTCTCTATCACATCTTAAACGAAATATACAGAGAGCAATAAAAAATTATGATCGTTGAATCGATTGTACCTATTACGCTGTCTGGACCCAGCTCTTCACCAAAATTCAACTTTACTCTTCTTTTTATAAAGAAGAGTATACTTTTGTTGAGCAATATAAGGCAATAGTTTAAAGTAGAAAATAAAAAAAAAACCGCTTTTTTTTACCAAAAGGTAAAAATATTAAAAAATCGAAACCGCTGTCTGTCAGTTAACCATCAACAACCGGCTTCACAAGGAAAAGCCAATTTACGTTCAGCACAGTTTGCTGTTAATTTGAAGCTTCCATACATTTTTTATAAACATCGGCACTTGAGAACGTCAACGGTTTCATTGGACGAATCTTCTTTCACATTCGTTAAGGAATCCGAATCCGCAGGTCCAAATATAGTACCTAGGTATATCACACATTATTTTGAAGAAGTTTTTTCTTCCACATGATGACAAAATCACTGTGCAAACTTTTTCAATAGTTGTTTTAAATGATTTTCCGTCTAATATTCATAAATAAGTAATGATGTTGTACCACAAGGTTCCATCTTAACTCCCATAATCTCTTTCATGTTTATACTAATGATCTTTTCTGTGGATTTTTTGAATTCACTAAATTATTTCGCATTCAAAGCATCAGGAACATCAGATAAAATTCACTTTCATCAGGCTTGAATCCCGCTTTTTTAGCTGTTGAACTGCAACAGCTACTTATGAGAAACTCAGTTACTTTCGAACTTAAATGGAGAATCTTTAACCACGTGGAATTGAATAAATTTTCAATTAATTCTATAAATTAATATCTTCAGTGCCTAAAACATTTTTGAAGATTTTAATGCATTGACTTGGCTTGACTGTACAAAAACCTTAAAACAAAAAACACTTTCATGTGCAAAACTGATGTTTTTCCATGAGCAAAAAAAAGGACAATCAACACCTGAATCTTTCAAATTTTAAAGTAGGTACTTAACTATATAATTTTTGCATCTTTACTTTGGGCAAAGAGAAAGTTTTCTATATCAGAAGTTCATCATAAAAGTAAAATAAATGTCAAAAAAACACTTAACGACACTTTCAAACGGTTCTCTCTAGACTAAAAAATAAAAATACAAAATATCTGCATAAATTGTGTATACCAACCTGTTAATCTATAATGATCTTTGAGAATACAATTTTACGATCATCCATGATTATCATCATCCACTTGACTGGAAAAGAAAGAAACAAAAACATTTAAAATTCAGGTAGTAGATTATAAAGTGAATGTCGAATGACATTTTTTTTTTGTTATTATAATTTTTGCACATCAGACATTTGTGTGGGCGCAAAATTTAAGTTAAACAACTTAATATTATATTAAATTTAATTATGCAATTTGCAAATTTCCATCACAAATCGCTTTAGATTCCACTTTGTTGTGCAACAAAATTTGATTTTGATTTTTTTTGGAGAGATTCAACGAAATTAAAGAAATCTTTTTTTTCTATTTTCAGGATCACAACAATCCAATGATCGTGATGCTGGTTTTTGCTCTGGAGGATCAGATGGTGGTGATGATCTCTCGATGGATCATTCAAGACTCGATCCAAGTAGTCCAACAGATGCCTCTGAAGATTCGGTTGAAGTTAAAGTCACCCCCATCACGCTAATTCGAAATAAAAGAAAAAGCACCGAACCCTCAAAAGTGATATGTGATCGTGAAGAAACCGGACCTCTCAAGAAACGCATTCGTTACTCCTTGAATGCTGCTTCGTATGAATCGACAAACAAACAACACCATCGTACCTCATGGGATTCCAGCCAACAATTACTGCCTCACGAATTGATGCCAAATCCAGCCGAGGTGCTGGTTCGACACCCGGGAGTAACAACACTCCATCGATTGCCAATTCAGCATGACGACGACATTCAGGATGAACCTTTGGCCCTGGTTCTGAAGAAACCCTCATCGTCAGAGGAAGACGATTGTCAGGCGCAAGATGACTTATTTCAGCACAAAGAACTCCATAGCCATAACATCACACCTTCGGTAGCATCGTCTAGTGGCAGCATAAGTGGGGGAAGTTTTAACCATGAAGGCCGACCTCAGCAACGGAACTACAAGAACATGACTCGTGAAAGGCGAATCGAAGCGAATGCTCGGGAAAGAACCCGTGTCCATACAATATCGGCAGCTTACGAGACTCTTCGCAAAGCAGTTCCTTCATATTCAAATAGTCAAAAACTCTCCAAACTATCGGTCTTGAGGGTTGCCTGCTCATATATACTGACCTTGAGTCGAATGGCCGGTGAGGATTATAGTGAAGATCAGAGTGAACCATCGATTGCATCGTGTATGGAAGCTGTGACAGCGACTATTCAGACGGAGGGTAAAATTCGCAAAAAGAAGGACGAATAAAAATTACACAAAAAAAATATCTCTAAACACAAACACACCCGCTCATTTTTGAACATGGAGATTTTGAACTATTTCTGTGTGAATTTTTGCTGAATATTTTTTGAGTTTGACAGAGATCTTAAAAGACAAAGAATACATCGTAGTTTAAAGGCTTCAAAAGATCTCAAAAAAAAAAAAAAACAAACATGGCTATAAGACTCATGTAAAAAATCGTTTCAAATTCACTTTAGAAAAAAAATTGAATCTCAAAAAGAAAGGACTTTTTGGTCCGAAATGAATGATCTTTTCAATAAAATGTCAAACAAGAAAACCTTATTTATTTATTAATTGAAGTGAACTTGAAGATTTTGATAAAGCTTTAATTATTTTGAATTGTTGAAATAAATAAAAAAAATATAAAATTACTTGCAGCGCAATATTCGACTTTTGAAAAGCTCTACAAAATTGTAAGTACATTTAAGCTGACAGGTTTTAAATTTAGAAATTTAGAAAAACAAAATCTATGCTTCTAATCATTAAAAATGTTAAACATCAATTTGAAAAAAAAAAATTAAAAAAAAATAAAAGCCCACCCAAAAAATCTATTTATTAAAAATAAATAACGATTTCAATTTAAAAAAAATAAATAAAGTCACAATTTTTATAGTACAAAGAAGTTTTAAAAAAAGAAACAAAATAAATGCAGCCAAGCTACCATTCAAAATAATGTTAAACGACAACAAAACAATAATTAAATTAAATAAAAAATATTATTAAAAATATAATATTTATTTGCTTTAAAACAAAATAATAAATAATAATGACAATAAACATAAATGGTGTTCTCTGATGTAAAATATAAGAATTATAAAGCACAAATTTAAAAGAAAAACTAAATTTATATTTTTCAATTATGTAATTAAAATGAGAACAATTAATTAAGAAATGTTGAAAAAATTTCAAAATAAACTAAAAAGAAAAACCAATTCAGTTTTAAAATGAATACAAAAATCTCAAACTTTCCTCTGTAAATTATATAATTTAAAGTCTTAAATGTAGTTTTAAATTTTTAATGTTTTTTTTTTTTTTGAAAAAAAGTGCCATAAAATATACTATGTAGATACTATACATATTATGTACAAGTATAAATAATTAATTTATATGTGAAAAATAATTTTAAGAAGAAGCAAAAAGCATTAAACTTAAATTAAAAAATAAATTTATATAGCGGTGATTTTATTATTATCGCTGTATTTAAAATCAATTGAAACTAACTTGTTTTTTTATTTTCCATTATTTTTGAAGACACCTTTTAGCTCAGATTAATGATCCATTTTATGAAAGCTCCCTCGATCTAGACTAGATCGGTTTCTGTTTCTGAGAGATTAAAACAAAATATATCAAAACATGACCTATTTTTATGTTTTATATATTTAAATATCCCACCATTTAAATGCGTCTAATGAATAAATTAAATGGCACAACAGCTCATGAGGACCATAGGGCCTAGTGACTTACAACTCTCAGCCATTCCTGTGTGCGTGTCTGCAGGAATGAGGAGCACCTACACTTTATTGTCGGAACCAAATGGCTAAGCAAATAAATAAAAAAACCAATAAAATTGTTAAAGCATAATTAAAGCGCAGAATTCATGCAAATAAATGATAGCACCCATACTATTTAAAACTAGCCAGTTGAAGAGGGATTATGTTATTTGATATGAGAAGAACATCTAGAAATCTTTTATGTACTTGAATGTCTAGAAGGATCGTAGTGGGCAAAATATAAGGCACCAGATGTCATAGGTCTAAAAGCGCAGAAAGTCATGAAATTAAATCATAAGAAGGAATGGGGGACGGGGACGGAAGCGATAGAATGTCCGCCGTGTCGGGGCTGTATAGTCCAATGCCCTACCTTAAAAATCACCATATCAATGTATGATTTCCTTATTTCCCTTTTTCGTTCTATCAACAAAATTATCGTCATTTCGCTGTTTCGTCTATAAATTGTCTGAAAAAATTCAAATTGTTTCAAAGTACTAATGAATTCTTTAACGGCCATATTGTTGGCTTTCTTCGAAACTAGTTTTGAGCAAAAACTAGTTCTATTCAGGTTTCGAGTTTTAATTTGTTCAATAATTTTTATTACTTTGACATCTAATTCAAAATAGTTTGGAGTTTGACATCTAAATCAAATCAGTAATTTTTTTTGAGAACATATAAACTCGAAACTCCAATAGAACTATTTTTTTCAGTAAAACTAGCTTTGAAGAAAGTCAATAATATAGCCGTAACAGTATTTATATATGTATATATTTCATTACTCTTATTCAATTACAAAATACCTATATCGCAAGTAAAAACAGAAAGCAATTGTCATAATGATGATGATGTGGTTTTGAAGTGGAGGCATCTAAGTTCTAAAAATTATTTTAATTAATTAATTCCATAGATACATACATATATCTGTATGTAGATTTGTAAAATCTGAATGATAATTCGAAATTATTTTATCACTTCAGAATTTTGGAGTTTTCATTCATGGAGTTCATGAATAAAATTTCTGTGGTATAAAATAAAAATGAGACTGAGGTTTGACCCACACTTATAATTTCCCATTGGTTCGCTTTAAAACTCGACACCAAATTTATTTTTTATAAAAAAAATTATCTACCAATTAAAAATCTTCCAAAAACTTATCAGTTCTGCAATCAAGGGAAGACCAAAGTTTGCTGTTTTATCTAAATATGTGAGATACGAAAATTTTTAACAATTTTTAGCAGTTTCTTATGCAGTTTGTTTTTGTACAAACCTTATCAATTACTAATTATAGTATTGTGTGTAGATTAAAATTAGCTCGGAGTTGATATCATTGGTTGTTCTCGAGATATTCGAGCAGAAAAACATTTGTTAACTATTTTAAGCAGTTATTTTTGGCCTGAAAAAATAAACGGTAATTGAATTTTTTTTACAATTTAGATTTGGATTCTACAATTAAATAGCTATATGTATATAACTCTACGTAAAAATCTATAACATAAATTAAACTTACAGCAGAAAGTTTTAGATTCTTTGACCTGTGTTATTTTTTTTTTAAAAATTCAAAACGTTTCATCTAATTTTCCACGTCTCACAATTCCATCAAAAGAGGAAGCTATAGTTGTCAAAGCTTTTTTGAGTCGTCAACCTAGTATGCTGCCATACAAAAATAACACAACGAAATCATAAACGAAAAATTTCGTTCTGCGCTTGCGTTACGCTGTTCGATGAGCGAAATTAATAATTGTACCAGATTATTTGGAGAGATCTCCCCTCTTTTTCGCTCAGAATTAATTGCCTGTACTTTTTATTGTGTGGGGTAAAGTGAAGTTTGGTCTCTTTTCGTGTTTGTTTTTGTTATTTCTTTAATCACAGCATTGTTTTCTGTGATTTTTATGCGTTTGTGTTTGTTTTTGCAAACGGTGACACTTTTAAGGGGTATTTTCGTTTTAGTTTTCGTAAGCATTTCGTTGTCACGTTGGAGACCAACGAAAAATTTCGTTTCGTAGGCTTTAAGAAAGAAAAATTTTGTTTTTTTTTCAAATCAGTGAAATTTTACTTTCGCCCTACCTGTTACCACCGCTGACCTACCTTAAATTCAACTTTAGCTACGGCCCTGTCTCGGCGTTATTAAGAAACTTTTTTTTTCATGTTTCATCAGCCTATTCGCATCCCTATTTTCATTTCTGTTGTGGCTCCAAAATACTGGCAGAACTATCAGCCAGAGGTCGACTTCTAAAACAACTTGGAAAAATGCAATAGTAGCAGTGGTTATATAAGAATAATCCACGAAAAGATTCAATCTAATAAACAGTTGATATACTCTCCACTAATGTCACATAGTGGTAGTTTTCCAACGACACGTTCAGACAATCCAAGTTCCAAGCAGGCTTCCTAGATTGCGCGATATATCGCAAAACATGCGATATTTGTTTGAACTTCGCGGTTTAAAACTTGATTTTGCGTTATCTTTATATGTTTGCGGTTTTCGCGATATTAAATGTACCTAAAATTAGCCAGTTTGAATGAAGAAAGTGGTCAATTTACATACCTTTTGAAAGATGTCGTAATTTTTTTAGCAAATATATGTAAAGTTAAATAGAGCAGTGGTTGCGTGAAAAAAAATCAAGATAATAATTTTCTCCTTAAGAGTGAAATTGAATTTATTGCGAATTCATTTTTTTACAAAAGCAAAAATACAATAAATGATTTCACTGTTTTTTTTAATATTAACTATACCATTCCATTGCTTTTGCGGTTTTTGGCGATATTAAAGTAGCTGATTTTGCGATATTTTTTCAGATTTTGCGATATAACCTCATAAAAATCTGACAAGCCTGGTGTCAAGACAAAAGATATACGGTCCAGATAAACTGTACATGACGAACCAGTCAAGTCAATATTGGCAACCCCTCCCAGTCATCAATGATCCAAGTCATCAGACTTTGTGGAGTATGATCCTTACAACCTAGAATGATGAACTGACAGAATTTCAAACGAAAAAGTTTTTCGATGTGCATTTCAAAATGGAAAATTTGGCGGTTGGCTTGTTTGCTGACGTAATTTTCCTGGTTTGCTATAACCATTCATAAATAAATATTTAACTTCATAATGTTTCAACCATTCCTGATGCATTTTTCTGATCACTATAACTGGCCCCTTACTAATGTCATTTAATGCAGAAAAATTGGTCGATTCCATGGTTGACTTCATTTATTGCAATTAATTTATTTTCCTGCAATCGCATTGGTTGATGAGAAGAAATTATATTCTTACGCAAAGCTTAGACATGTTATGAGGTTTTTTATATAACTGTTTTAAAGCATTAAAATTTTTTAGTGCTCAAAATAAAAAAAAAGAATCTTAAAAAAGGCGTTTACAATGTACCCATAATACAATATATTATTGACATTAAAAAAAATACTGTTACAGATAAGAACATGTTACCAGAATAAACAAAACTTTTGAAATTAATAAAAGTTTTAAATAAAAAATTGATTAATAAAATACAAAAGTATTTTCAAAGGAAGAGCCTTCGACTTCTAGAAGGCTTCGACTTCGACCATCAATGATTATAAAAAAATAAATACAGATTTATGCGAACAGTATTCACTGTAAAAAACTATGAGATTTATTTAATAAACAAAATGCTCCATAAAAAGTTATTGAATTCATTCAATTAAATGTGGGCCACTCGGGCGTATACGCACTTTTCTTATTTTCAAATTTTAGATTTTACTACAATTTTTAATTTTGCGAGTTGAGTTAGTTTATGTTAATTAAAACTATTTCGATGAATTGTTTTTTCTTCTTTTAAATAAAGTGGGCACAGTACGGAGTTCACGGGCAAATGCTAATTCAATTACAAAATTTTTCTTGTCAAGATAAGTGAACAATGTAAATTGTCTTAAAGCAGTAAATTGTCCATTTCCACAGCCGCTGGTCCTGGTGGTAGTGCAAAACAGGTGTGATTATGGTTATGTTCTATTCAGACATACGACATTTCTATCCTCAATCAGTGGGGGAAACCACAATCTGAGTAACTGCAACCTTAATTACAAACAGGAGTATCCGGACAGTGAAGGTGAAATTGAAAGTCTTATTATTTTCATTATTGTTGAGGTTTTTGATGAAATTATGTATTTCATCAATCCGGTCGAGGAATGACTGGATGAAGCTATGCATTAAAGCAAAAATTATTTTCGATTTTTCCTATACGCTATAAGTACAAATGTCAAATAATGATATCATGATTCCTCTAGAGTCTAGAATGTAGCTTTAAGTTTCAAGAATATGACATTTTCATTAACGGTTGAAAAATGCTCTTCGTTTTCTTTTTCAGGAATGGCTTTCACAGGGTAATCGAGCTCCTCAAGCTTCCAGGGTAGTATTTCAGTGAAACAGGTTCTTCGAAAATGAGTTAAACTTTCGCTTTACCTCATTCGCCGAATTCCGTACTACAGATGATTATGCTTGTGCATATCCTTATAGTATGCATGCTAAACTGCTTCAGTATCTCGACCATTTTGAACATACATTAAACATTAAATGGTATAATTATGGCCAAAATGATGGTATTTTTTCCATTTTTTTTTAAATCCATCTTAATATTAAGTTGGTTTTTAGCTGGTGGCACTAGTTTTTATGTACGATTAATTTACGAAGAAAGTCGAAATATCGTAAAATTTACTAACACTGGATATAATTATTTTTGCCCTATTTTTTTTTTGCCAGGAATTCTGAATTTTTTGGAATGAACTGATTCAAAATGTATGCTTATCGTCATCAGTTAAGTTAAAGCTAAACATTTTATGACCTTTTTTAATCTCAAAGTTTTTAGGAATAAATGATTTGCTCGATTTTCAAAATGCAATAATGCCTTCAAATACGAGCAAATTTCCAACTCGGCCTTTATAGCATATTTCCGTCGTGTCACTTATATGAAGGTTTTTGATACATAACAACATTGGAATTGATATTACAAAACTATGTTTCAATCGTTTTTCTTACTCGCTTATTAATTATGTTCAAGCTATTGGCCTTAGACACTCGCTTACGCGTAATAAATCGTATTTAAAATCAACCTATTAAGAAAATTACTTCGTCACTCCTGTTTCTGTCTCGTTTTTTATATAAATGAAAAAAATTATAGTTTAAATAATTATGTCGACTTGTAACTTGCACAGCATGATATTTTTGTCACCAAATTAATTGAGTGGAAAAGAAATCAATTTGCTGTATGACTAAAAACAAGCATTCATATAAATTCAAATATAAGACATTGATTACAAAAAAAAAAGGAAAAATAAAAAAAAATACATTCACACACTTTTACTATATGACATTCGAATCTAAAAATAATGACGGCGCGTTGTTGACGCTGCATTCAAGAGGCAATTTTGTATATTTTAACATCTGCATCTTACAGCGTTTTTTTTATATATTTATTGGCGATAATTCTCAGAGCTTAATAAAAATAATAATTAATCATAATTTTTTTATTAAGTAAAAGTCAAGCCCACATTAAAAAAAAAAGGAAAAAAATAGAATTTCAATATCTAGAGCAACAGTTGCAACTAAAAGAAAATTCCCAGTTCGGAGAATTCAAGTCGTTTAGCCCCCGGCTGCCAGCACTATCTCTTCTTCCATTGATAAGCCTGATGCAATATTGTCGATTGATTTCGTGGACGCTCTTTGAACGCTAATTAGTGTATTTTTATTCCTTATAAAGTATTTTATTTTATTATAGTTTTACATACATACATACATATGTACTTATTTTTGTTTTAAATACATTTTTATCGATATACGAGTTTGATGATTGTGAGGAATCCAAATCACCACCTGTTTCGTTCGTGCTTGGGCAAGTAAACAAGGGCAGACAATTTTTTGCAGTCATTATGAATTAATAAACAATGGCGGGTGCGGCCAAAATGCTAATGGACGACAGATCAAAATTCTGATTTTTTTTTTTTTTGATTGCTTTGTTTTCTTTCAGGAAGTTCGAAAAAAAAAATATTTAATGCCATTTAATTCAGATGAGATTTGCCGATTACGTTCGGAAATATTTAAACGTGAAATATTAAAATAAAACAATTTTATTTCACAATAAAACGAAATGTTTGATTTATAAATCCAAAGAAATCATTGCTCCCAAAACTTTTATTTGGTTAAGATAATAAGTTCTGGAATCGTTAATACAATTCTATTTTCGAAAGTTTTATATTCAAAAATCGAAATCATATAAATATTTTTTAAAAAATATAGACTATGTACATTTTTGTAAAGAATCGTGAATACTGGTTTTGAGCTTAAGAATGCAATCATGTTGGAACTGCGATAAACGATAAGAGCAGTGATGATTCAAAATAGCTTATGGCCATTCGTCCACAAATTTTGGCTTTTCGATTCAGCGTTACAATAGTGAATAGGAGTCACTTGGGTCTTGTCAATACGAAGTTTTCTTTAAATTCTGTTAAAATTAAATTAATTTTGTATGACAAACCATTTTAAATTAAAAACTAAATTAAAACTACAAAAACCTTTATTAAGAAATGTTATTTTTATTATTATTTTATAAATTCTTAAAAAAAAATAGAAGAGGAAAAACTTTTTAAATATGTACTTGTAAAAACTGATTTCACTGGAGAAAGTTTTATAAAAAAAGAGGGTGGGTGTCAACCCACACTGGTAACTTTCCATTAGGTGTCGTTGGAAACTAGAGACTCATAATGTACATAGGGCAAGTACATATACATAGGTTTCGTGTGAAAAAAATTCGATGTTGTAATTAAAATTGACACTACGATGATCAAGAAGTCCGAAAAAGTAGTTTTCACAATACCGTCCGTCGGCGTCGGTCTGTGCATCTGTGCGGGTGGACCATTTTGCTTCAAATTTGGTACAAAGCATTTTTATGTTATTCCCTAGTAGTTTATTGCAGTGTTACATTAACCTTGCATTTCATACAGAACAAAATTCTTTTTGATGGATCTGTAGGAGGGATCAGTGTGAGTGTAAAAACGAGTTTTCGGGGTTGAACTCCCCCCATTTGGCCACCATTTCGGAAAAGGGGGCCCAAAAAGGTCTTCGCGATATCTTGAGTACCATTCATCGGACAATCAAAAATTTACCACCATTGTGTAGGGAATTAAATTTTCTACAATTTATGTTAATACACCTTTTATCTTAAAATTGAAAACAAAAAAGTTATAACCAAAAAAAGATGACCGTTCTAAGAAATTTATCTTGAAGAGGATATAAAAAGTGTGTTAAAATTGTAGAGAATTTAATTCTCATCACAAATGTGGTTTGTGTGATGTATGGTTGTCAAGATATTGCGAAGACCTTTTTACGCCCCCTTTTCCAAAATGGCGGCCAAATGGGGGGGAGTTCAACCCCGAAAATTCCTTTTTACACTCACACTGATCCCTCCTACAGATCCATCAAACAAAATTTTGTCCTGTACAAAATGCAATGTTCAGCCAAAATTTTATAACATTTCAATAGACTATAGAGAGTAGTTTCGAATTTTTGATTTAGCTTATCTAGAACAGGTAGCTGCCATACAAAAATTTCATTTTTTTCAAATTTCATCAAAAGACGGCTTTAATGATATTGATTAAATTTCACACCAATAATGACCAATATAATTATAATAAAATGGCGTTTCAGGTTTTTTTTCCAAAGAGTTCGCATCGCGGAGATACGGATTGGATGTTTTTTGAGAAATATGCCTTATTTTCGAAATATTCACGTATATGTTCTGATTTTGTTATAATTTTGCTTCTGAATAGCTCAAACAATATTGTATTTAAGAGTTTTGAAAATATTAAAAAAATCAAACATAAAATTAATATTTTAAGAGGTGGATCCAAACGAGAGCCCTTGCGTCATCGTCCTTTTTTTATACATCGCTCTAACCAACTTTACAGGCTGATGCATCGGTGTCCATACGCTCCACGTGTCCCAGCCATCTCAGCCGCTGTATTTTCACCTTTTTGACCAGGTCGCCGTTGCTGTAAATCTCGTAAAGCTCGTTGTTAAATCTTCTCCTCCATATTCAATCGATACAGATGGACCGAAAATCACCCGAAGAATCTTCCTTTCAAAGCTCCCACGCTGATTCGCTTCCGTTCTTGACAGGGTCAATGCTTCTACCCCATACAGCAGGACCGGGATGATAAGGGTCTTATACAAGGTCTTCTTGGTTCTTTGATAGAGGACTTTTTTACTCAAATACCTTCTTAGCCCGAAGAAACAGCGATTGGCAAGAGTAATTCTTCGTTTGATCTCTGCGCTGATGTCATTTTGCGATGTTATAGTGGAGCCCATCAGGTAGACAAAGTCCTTGACGGCATCGAGGTTGTACCTATCCATCGTGACGTTTTGCCCTAGTCGACGATGTTGAGATTTCTCTCCCGGTGATAGCATATTCTTCGTCTTGTCCTCATTAACAACCAAACCCATTTTCACCACCTCTAATTCAATACTTGCAAACGCGCCGGTAACAGCTCCCTTCGTTCTCCCAATAATTTCAATATCATCTTCATAATCAAGTAGTTGAACAGACTTTTGAAAAACTTTACCTCTATTGTTAACCTGCGAGTTGCTTACAATTGCTTTAAGAACGATGAAAAATTACATGATAACCGCGTCGCCTTACCTCAAACCTTTCTTGGCATCAAGGGGTTCGGTGGTGTTCTTACCGACTTTGACACGGAGCAGCACGGGATTTCTCCATTGTCGTCCTGCACAAGAGAACGAGTTTGGCAGGGATGCCGAGAAGCGACATGGTTCTGTTCTTCTCTATCTACGCTATCATTATGCGACTTTGAAATCTATAAAGAAGTGTTTGTATCGATTTGAAACTCCTGGGTTTTTTTTCTTAAATCTGTCGGAGTGTGAACATTTCATCTACGATTGATCTCTCAGGCCTAAAAACACACTGATAGAGGCCGATCACATCTACCAAGTGATCTCCCCCTGCTTTGAATAGCTCGGTTGGGAGGCCATCCGCACCAGCAGCCTTGTACGCTTGGTTTTCGCTAACCACCTTTCATTTAGATCGGGTAAACGGAAATTTTGACCATCATCGTCAAGGTTGAATGAAGTGTTCTGTCTAACAGCGGAATTTTGGCCATCATCGTCGTTTAGGAGATCCTCAGCACCGACTTTGTGTCTACCAACATATTCCCACTCTCGTCTCGGCAGGCTTCCGTTCTGGCCTTTGTAGCCCTGGGTAGATTGCCTCATCCTTCGGTAGAACTTTCGAACATCCCCCCGAGCATTCGGATTGTCCTCAATATACTCGACCGCCCAATCCAAATGCTCACTCTTTTTCCTCCTAAGAAGTCGGCGTTCCTTCTTTCGTTTTTGCCCGTAGATTTCCCGGGCTGTTCTCTTAGCAGCTCTGGTTCTAGTTTGCAGCAGTGATTGGTAGGCCTCGCTCTTGGCTGCATGCGCCAGCCAGCATTCTTCATCGAACAAGGGTTTCGTTGTGGTCGCCTAGTGAAACCCAGCACATCAGTTGCAGCAATTCTGATGGTTTGTTGGCGGTTTTTCTATTATAGTTTGGCCACCATTTTGAAAAAGGCTTTAGTGCAATTTTCTCGACTCCTACTCTGCCGTGTTAACTAAAAATGACGCATCTAAATTATTTTTAAATCATTTCAATAGTTTGTTTTGCCAATTTTTTAATAGTTTCAAATGATTTACTGCTAAGAAAACAGCATACAGCTTAAGTTGTTAATCAAAACCAACTAAAAGATTTCAAATTTGACCTTAACTAAAAAAATCGAAAAATTTATTGTTGGATACGTCATTTTCAGTTAACACGGCAGTACTAACCGCACACGCACAGTCAAAACGTTAAGAAGACGGGAAGCTGTTGCTAATGGTGGCCTATCGCCAATTTCAATAATCAAGAGTCGTTATTGTGGTTTCCTGAATTCCTGGCCTCCATATTTGTCACAGAAATACGTTAAGTTATGGATTGGATACCCATCTCATCAAGAGTTTTCAGGCAGAAGTAAGGCCTTGTGTTTTTCCTTTGTTTCTTCATGTAGTACACCTACAGTAGGTAAGGTGTACTCATTTTAACTTTATAAACGACTACGAATATTTGTAGACTAATATTTGATATCCTATTATAACACTATAATAATTAATTTTAAATAAAAACATACGTGATATCAGCATTTAATTGAAGATCAATTTCATCTTATATCAAGAACGAGATTCTTTCTATTTTAAACAAAGAGAAATTTAACCAGTTCAATCGGTTATTTTATTTCTAGATTGTTGTATAGCATTTTAACACCCCCGTTAAACCAGAATTCTGAGTTCATTTTCTAGCCTTACAATAGCGCCTGGTAAGTAGCTTTGCATTTATCAACACTGTATAAATATAAAATGGAAAATACCCGAAAATCTGACCATACCGGCTGTTGCTTAATATGCGACTAGTTATCCACACTAAAAACACAAGCCAATTTCCCTTATCAAATGAAGAGGTCTTCAATATGAAAAAAAAAACCCTCAGGGCTGAACTTTCATTTACCATTTTCAACACTACCTCTTGGAATATTCGTCCAACTCATAACAGCAAAAATACCCCAACAATTTATTATCACAGGTTCAGGTTCACAAGTCGATGCTCATAATGTTTCACCAATATAGCACAGTAGAAGCAGAACTGTTAGTTGTTTTTGTTTTAATTGTCATTGATATAAAATAAAATCATGTTTGTTGTTTATGCGTAACATTTGAATTATGAAACAAGAATGAATGAAATCTCAGCTGGGTATGTCATCAGCCCTTTAACAATGAACTCGTAAAATAGATGTACCTATATATACCTATATAATAATTCAAACCAGTCTGCCAGCCAACAGACGCCCCAGTCCCATCGATAATTATTCAATATTTTTAGAACAACATACAAATTATAATGCAAATGACTTCTATTTTCAATTCACTCTCTAAGTCTAATATAACAATTATTGTTAAATGTAATTTTAATTTGATGCAGTTATTTTTTGTTATTCCTCGTGCCTAGGGTGCAATGGACTGACTGCGGTTATTCTAATTAGTGTTCAAGGTTCAGTGTCATTGGCGAGACCTGCAGCACTGGTGATTGAATTTATTTTTTACATTTTTTATATTGATTTTGATTTTCTTTTTATTGTTTTTTAATTGAATGCGGGATCAGTTGGTCGTAGTTTGCAATATACCAATACCAATTAAGAATATTTGCGCGAATGTGCAACCTTTGAAGTTAAAGTGAAGTCCTCCAGCTCATTCATAAAAAAATAAGCTTCCCATATAATCAATACCCTAAACGCAAAGAGCTTAATTAGGAAGCTATTCAGCTCTTGTGCTTGCCTACCCAAGTAACATTTTTGCTCTCATTAGGCGCTCCAAAAGCTTTATGAGACTTACTTATGGGCGCTAAAAGCCCTCTTGAAGAGAACTTCAAGACTGTTATCAGACTGTTAAAAGCCTTAAATAGCCTAGTTATGGGAGGCTCTTCATACTTATAGTAGTATATTTATTCTCCTTATGGGATGACAGACGCTGCATTAATAAGCTGCTTAAATCTTTCTAAGAGACTGCGTGTTTTCCTACAGGAGTATCTTGAAAGAGAACGAGTATGCGCCACCTAAAAAAAAAAAAATCTCTCACGTTTTATATTCCTTTTTTGTGTGTGTGCGTCATGCTCTCATATAAAAAAAAAAACTTGTGTGTTTTTTGATGCGAGTATTTGTCGGGAAAGTAAATTGAAATAGGTAGGTATATTAATTGTGATAATTTTGGCATAATGTAAACTAAAATCTTGTTGCAATTTAAATTATATCTACTAATTTACACATTTTACTTCGAAAAATAACAACGCGCTTTGAAAATAATGCGTATTTAAATAATTTTGTTTCTAATTTTTATCAGAAAAGGGGTTACCATGAATACTTTTTTTTTGTAAAAAAAACGTTTATGCTTGATTTTTATTTTTTTTGTTATTTACTGTCATTATTATTATTTAGGTATAACAAAAACCAACGAGACAATAAGAACAACTGACTTTGAATAATATTGCAATTTCTCTTACTGCGAAAATATTCTGCTGCCTCTATTTAGCAAATATAAAGACAAAACACAAGAAAAAATGAACTCGCATATTTTTCAGTATATCTATAGATTTAATCAGAATACTATTATTGCACTGGGTAAATTCAGTATTAAAGAAATATTCAATATTAAAGAATATTAAAACATGGAGGTTCATTGAATTCTGTATGCAACTAACATTTCCGAACACCTTTTTAACATAAAACTAACCATGATGTGTTTACATAACTTGCACATAATTATCTACACATAATACATTTTTTAAGATTTTAGTCAAAAAATATTTCACAAAGACCATATTTTTATGTTTCGGTAACCCTAAAAATAAAGAGAATACTTTTCATTCGTATTGAAATATGGCTGCTGTTCACCGATACTTTAACTCTTGGTTTAACGTCCTTATGAGACCTACGTTATATTTACACAGTGAGTAAGAGAGCTAGAAGACAAAACACTTCTTATGAGCATTCAAATGCTCTTATGGGACTACAAAAAACAAATATCTGTTGCACGTTCTTTTCTTTTATACATTCTTACTATTGCTGATGTATGAAAAAAAATCTTTAATTCTGTTAGATTTCTATTTTGAAAGAATGAAAATACATCATGACATCATAATTTTTGGAAGTAAATTAAGTTTGGTATTAGTTTAATCTCCTGTGAAAATACAATTGATGACAACTACTAACGCAACAGCAATTTAAGATATCATGCAAATTTTTTGATACTCATACTCAAGGTGTCTACTATTAGTACAAGGAACCAAGTTTCTCAAACCCTCTCTTTATATGTACACCAAACCAAAAAATCGATCCAAATTAATGAACTTGCCACTTCTTTTTAGCTGATAGCGTATCAGATAGAAACATGAACAGAAGCAAATTTTCTTCGGAAAAAGAACGCACTTCTGTTTAATTCAATTAAAACAGCAGTTCAGTTGGCATTTAAAAACTTAAGCTCCCATTCGACTCCTGAACTATTATTTATGTGTTATTATGGGATTGTAAAGACCAAAAATGACGTTTAGCGTTTTAGTTTTATAATGAGAAACTTAAAAGACTTAAATTGATCTATATATAGGATTTAAGTACTTTGACATTTGAAAAATGCTAACCACTTATAATAAAATTGTTATTAGACGAATGTGAGTACTATAACAAGATCTTAATTCTTAAGTATAGTTATGAGATACAAAAAAGTCTTATGGGAGTTTTTTTCAGATTTCAAGAGCTATGCTCTGGAGAGTTTGTTAGTTGAGTAAGCTAACGTAGGTGTATACAAATATGAACCTTCGGAATAAGAAATAGGACGGAAATGAGAATAATGTTACGTTAGGAAGAGGCGTGTTAAAATTTTCTTTCGCTCTGGGCTATTTTGAATCCACCACCCCCTTTCCATCACCAGAATTTCGTCACATCTTTGACATATAGTAAAATATTGATCAAAAAAAATAAAAACACACATTATTAATGGCTTGGATTATCCTTCTTTTACTTGAGGTTGCAATTGCAACTACTCAAATTGTGTAGTTTCTCCACTAATTGACGATTAGAGTTCTCGTTAAGGTAAGACCGCACTCGACGGAATTGCACTTCAGCGGAACTGCGCGACACTGCACAGCACTCCGCGGCAGTTTTTTAATATGCCGCACTTGAACTGCAGCAGTGCGACAGTAAGCGACAAATCATGAAGTTAGTGGCAATTGAATTTCTACAATACTACACAAAATATGGCGGCCAAATCACCCCGAAAATAAAGTTTTCCTCTCACACTACATAAAAAATGTTTTTCCTACCCAAAATGGAAAGAACACCCACCATTTTGTATTTCACTGTACTAAAACAAAACATTCAATAATTTTTGACGCACTGCGGCGCGCCGCTTGCTATATCGCACTATAATGACAACGGAAATGAACTCAACCGACGCGACAAAGTTGCTCTGATAAGCAACTTGAAAATAAGAAAACACGGATATAAGAAAGGAATTCCTTGGATTTTTTGAGTTTCTTATATACGTCATCTACTGTACCTCAAGAGGAAGAGTCCACACTCCACAGTACACATATGGAAGGTAATATCTTCCGAGTTTTCATTTTTGTTCTGTTCTGCGCATGTCTTGTATTTTGTTTTTGTAAATTGTGGACTAGGGTCACTCCGATTCGGAAACACTTGTGTTTTGTTTTTGTAAATTCTGACAGAAAGGTCACTGTAATTTTCGAAGATGCGCAATATATTACCTTCAATATGTGTACTATGGGAAGATTCATTTCTAAACTCTTTTCGAAATAGACATCGAATTTCGCCTTCGCACTAGTGAAATTTCAAAAAAAATCATAAGACATATCACGACTCCTGAGATACGGCTATCTGAGGTACCTTACTATAACATTTGTTTGAGAAAGACCAAACTCGATTTGTATTATCAGATCATCATTACAAGATTAAAATTTGCAACCAAAAACAATAATGTCGGAAACAATGCCCGAAAAAATTTTCTATGATCACCATAATTTACGTATTTTTGTATGTATTTATTTTTTGTCTACTTTTTTTATAAATAAAACCAATATCTTAACCTTTTTAGTGATTTTTTGTACAATTTTATGGATTTTATGGGCGTAGGGAAAAAGTGGGAACTTTTTTTGTTTTCATTTGGCATCACTGATATTACCACATTTCTGCAGTGCTAGCATGCAATACTTTTATAAAATAATCGACTCTGGATGGGCTATAGTTCCAATTAAATCCTCTACTATTTAAACTTGTATAAGACGTAGGATTTTATTCGCAAAATTTAATAGTTTCGATTAACATATATCAAAAGTAGATAACCTAAAAAAGTATCTTCTATTAGTAATTAGTAATTGATAAATATAATATAATAATATAATGAATATGCAAATGCCTTCAGTTGAATAATTGTCCATTTAATGGCATAAACTATTACAATTATAGCAATTTGTACTAGTGTGTCATAAAACGTTAAAGCAGCGCTTTTTAATAATCGTAATCAGTATAGGGCTTATTTAATATCAGGGCAACTTTAATTGGTTGTTTAAAAATCAAATATAACTTTTGAATACATTGTAGTTTGTATTACAACTTTTTATAGCAGCGCTTAACCATAAGCAATGAATTTCTAGTAAGATTTATTGTAATAGTGCAAGTAAATTACCCAACGAACTGTCACATACCTACTCAACTTTGATCCAATTAAGCTAATAAAAAGTTTTATTCAAATATGGTGTCAAATAAATAGGGTACCTATTTAACAGAATTTTTACTTGACATAATAAACGATTTGTAAAGCTTGTTTTTTTTTCAAATAAATCATATAAATACTACATTGTATTATGAAAATTAGCCTATGATGTTATTGCAATATATGGAATATTAATTAAATAAATATTAAATGGATATTTTCTTTATTCGAATCAAAAGAAAACTTGTTTTTCTATTTTGCAAATGGATTGAAATGTAGTAAGGGTTGCAAAATTGGATATAAAAATATTTATGTAGTTATTAAAATCATGTCCAAACAAAGTCTTATTGCCTGGTTAAACCGTTCAAAGTTGTTCGAAATATTGATTCCAAAAAAATTTAAACTTTTCTTTTGAATTTCAGAAATTCAGTTTTTTTTTTTATAATTTTTTTTTAGGTATACAAAACTAATTGGCAGCGCAAAACCGTATTGTCACCTCCTAGTGGGGGGCCAATGCATAGCCAACAGATAAATTTACGAGTAACACTTGAGTTATCTTCTCAAGATGTAGAAAAAAAAACAAAAAAACAGATATTGCTCTGAAGAACCAGCTCCAGGCGCAGGCCCTACACTGGGTCTCCACCTGAAATATTCAATAGATTAATATCTGTCACTTTCGATAGAAAGAAGGAGCGATAGTATACCATAAAATGTTGGTTGGGCATTTTAATAGCTTACTATTTCATTTGTCTCAAAAATTTGACAGGTCAAAGTTATGAAGTTAAAACAATTAAAAGAATTTATTTATTGTTAATTTTGCTTAAATCCACAAGAAAAAGACAAACACTTCCTTTTGGCACCTACAATTAATTAATAACATTCGAAAAAAACACAAAACAAAAAAAAATTGAAACAAACCCACAAATGTCAAAGGGAAAATTGCTTCTTCATAGAATACTATTCATAGCTTTGTATGAGCAAGCAATATGTGGGAAGAAATTTTGTATAGAGTACTATAAGTAGCATCCATGAGCAATCTGCATATCATGCTATACAGTTTTGTATGAAATCTTTCTCGTGGAGCCACCATATCTTACAACCCGGTCATGAAAATACAAGTAATAGCATTGGATGAACGGACTGGTAATGTTGCTAAGACCTTCTTTCCAGAATGACATTCAAATACTCCTGGGATATTTGTCTTTAAATAACCTTCTGTATGTTGGAAAGTCCGATGTTAGATCTATCCACAGTTATTCTACTGACATGGTAAATATATTGGATGATATACGACATGATTATGATAAAGCACATGTAACGCTTCTTTGCCTTCAAGATTTCTCGAAGGCTTTCGTTAAAGTAAACCACAAAAATCTTTGCTTGAAAAAAAAACACTATTTTGGCTTTGGTAATTCTGCTGTGAGGTTACATGAAATTTATCTTTCAAACATTGTTCAGAGAGTTGTAACCAATGATTCTTCATCAAGCCTTTTACCTGTAAAACAGGTTGTTCAACAAGGATCAATCCTTGGTCCCACTATTTTCTGTATGTTCATTAATGATTTACCGTCAGTATGTAAACATAATACAGTAGGTACATCTTTGTGCTGATGGCCAATTAACAAAATGGACCTTCATGACATTTACTCTTGGTCTATAACTAATGGATTACTACTTAATCCCAAACAGTCACAAGTTATTCCAATATCTAAAAAAAAATTTGAATATGATGCTTAAGCAGATATTTTACTTTCTGTAAATTGATTGAAGATTGTTCAAACTGTGAAAAGTCTGGATTTTCTTTTGAACTCTAATCTCTCCGGATATGACCATTCTAACTTTGTCATAGGTAAAATATATGGATGTCTTCGAAATTTGTGGATGGCTGCTATAGCTGTACTCCACCCGATACTAAGCCTTGTTAAAAAGTCTCATTCAACCCTTTATCACTTATACTCCAAAGTCGTATCCTAATGTTGATTCTTTATCCCGACGTAAACTGCAAGTAGCATTAAATGACTCTGTTAGATACATTTATATGCACTCCGCAGATATGACAATATTTCTCATCATGTAAAAAAAAATTTAAGAACAACTTTAACTAACTATATTGATGTCAGAAATTACAATAAACAAACGAAAAAATCTGTCGGGGTAATGTATAAAACTTTCTATGTACCTAAAGTTCAAAGAAAATCCTATCCGTAAGGCTTTAACCAAAACGTTCAGACAAACAGACGGATCTAATGTTTTTCGACTTCACTATTTTAGTAATACATATAAAGTTTCATCATAATCACGAGTTTTTCTTGGGTTGGGGTCGAAATACTGTATGGTCAAAATACTGTTTTTAAAATACTGTATTTCAAAATACTGTAATTCAAAATTCTGGGTACACAAAATTCTGTATGGTCAAAATTCTGTATGAGTAAAATTCTGTATTTAAGTATTCTGCTTTTCAAAATTCTGTATTTAAAAAAAATTGTTTTGATAATGTAAAAAAGTGCGCACTTTTTTATATTATCAAAACAATTTTTTTAAATACAGAATTTTGAAAAGCAGAATATTGAAATACAGAATTTTACTCATACAGAATTTTGACCATACAGAATTTTAAAATACAGAATTTTGTGTAACCAGAATTTTGAATTACAGTATTTTGAAATACAGTATTTTAAAATACAGTATTTAAAAAAAAGTGCGCACTTTTTTACATTATCAAAACTATTTTTTTAAATACAGAATTTTGAAAAGCAGAATATTGAAATACAGAATTTTACTCATACAGATTTACTTAAATACAGAATAAACATTGAAATTTTGAATGAAATGAAATCTTATATTACCATACATATTATGTACGGCTACATGAAATTTGGTCATAATGAAAAATTACCCTAAACAAAATATAATGAATATCCCCCAAAATTGGAGGAGTTATCCCATTTTCAAAATGAAAAAATGACCCCAACTAAATGAAAAAAAGCCATTTTTCATACTGAAATTTAATCGAAAAATTAAAAAAAATAAAAAGAAGCCCTAAAACAATGAAAAATGACCCCAGTTCATAAAATGTTATCAATTTTGTATTGTTGTTGCCTTAATATAAATTTTTGGGGAAAATTTCCATTTTTTGTTTGGGGCTATTTTTCAATGGGGCCAAATTTCATGTAGCTATTTTGTAGCTACCTTTAATTAAAAATTGATCATATTAAGATGTCAATGTAAAACCTCCTCAAAATACTCAAATTCTATAATGAATTTTGCAAATAAAACATTTCAGACTTGTACCAATATTGCTGAAGAATTCTTAGTTTCATCGTAAAATTCTGCAATTTCCACATATCGAGGTTTAACAGAAATATATTCACGAAAATAGAGTTACTAAAACGTTGGTTACAAATAAGTCTTTTACTCGTTTTGTAAAGAGATCGTACTTGAATGAATTTTTGTACAAGTAAATGCAAAAAATTCTATTTGTACTTGTACGTGCTTAACAATGATATTATAAAAAGTTTTTGCTTCAAAATATAGAACTTGGACACAAGCAGCATTTTGGAAAACAGAATTTTACACTTACAGCATTTTGAATATACAGATATTTGGATATACAGAATTTTGAAATACATAATTCTGAAAATTCTGAATTTTGGTTGTACAGTATTTTCAAAAAAAGAAAAAACTGAATTTTGGTCACACAGGATTTTGATAGCCAGAATTCTGACCCGCTCCCGTTCATCTTTTTGTATGAATGCATAACTTACATGTACCTACATATCAAAGTTCTAGGCATTACCCACAAGAACAAATTCAAGCAATTGGCAATCCCCCTCTAACTTCGAAACTTAAAACTCGCCATATTTGCTAAGCTGCGTAAGCACAGAATCCTGATGAAATTTCCAACTCCTTAACATTAGTTGTTCCTGAGATATAGGAAGTCATAAACCGTGAAAATCATAGCTGACTAAATCACTGATGGAGCACTTTACGACCTTTTAATTTCACAAAACAGTAGGCCTTGTGAAAGTAGGTTTTTCATAAAGGGGGCGTGTTATCCGCCGACTTTCTATCAGAATAATAATCAATTATATGGACAACTCCTGATTGTTGTAGATTAATTGTAGAATGATAATATTCGGTAGAAAGGTTTTGAAAACTTATCGATTTCATTGGCTACAAAGTTGGTCAATTCAAGTTTGTAAATATGTTGAATGTCGGATAAAAAATTTCAGCTTTCCTCTTTTTTCTTTTCAAACTTAAACTCAAATTTCATCACAATATTTTTGAACTACCCGCTAAAAGTTTTTTAAATCAAAAAAATAATCATCACCATTGATTTTTTCCACCAAAAAAACTCAATATGTGCCAAGCCTTGAACTAACCAACAATTTAAAACTAAGTTCATTGATAAAGTTTCAAGTTTAAAAGCACCCAAAGTCACATTATTATTCAGGGTAGTTCAGTATTATCGTTCATTTCAATTACAAGTTTAGATTTTAGTCAACAAATATTATTCGTACTTTATGGATAGATACATATACTACTGACTTGTTCTGTTACGTCAGTAATTTAGCTATCTTATCAAAATAAAAAGAAAAAACAACGTCAATTGCTTTTTGTATCATAATTTGTGTTCGATTGATTTATTTAATTTTTGATTTTTGATTACAAAAGAAACTCAAATAACTTTGTATTTTTGTGATTAATATTTATAATTTGAGTCATTGTATCAACACCTGTTGTGAGTGCAAATGCCCTCTTATCTGGAAAAAATAAAATAATTCTGGCAAGTAATGACACCAAATAAATTGAAAAAAAAAAAAAAAAATGAAATAATATTTAAATGAATCGCAAGTACATTGTCATAAAATAATAAGTCCAATAAAAGTGAAATTTTTCTTATCTTAACTTATCGGGCAAGCCTTATCAGATTAAAAGAAGGAATGGGGTGGCTATTTTTGTTCTTTATTTTTTCGAAAATGCGCACCTGCTTTTGGTTAAGTATGACATGAGATATAGTATCATGTAAATTATATTTACTTGCTCTGAAAGTTAGAAAAATTCAGTTTTGTTTTTTAGAAAAGGTGTTTTGGTTTTGCTTATAGGACTTAAAAATAGAAGTTGCCAATAACAGTGAAAACTAATTTTTGTAATGAGTTCGATTTTGAGCAGAGGCAAGACAATTTAAAAAATGTGAACAATTTTGTTTTGTGGGCTTTCAGTTTGGCTTAAAGTATCTACGCAATGCTATATGTAATTAGTTTTAGTTGAACCAAATGTGTTAAGGTCTTTAAGTGGTCTTTTAGCTTCAAACTTAGCGCTCTTTGGATATTATTTCCCAGACACGTTTTTTTTTTTATGTGAAATCTTTTTCACTTGCTCTATAGGCATTAGGCAAATATCGACAAGACGATATTTTCCTCAACTTCGCATTGGAAGCTATATGTAATTGGTCTGATTTGTCGAATCGAAAATTTCGAATAAATCCAATGCCGTAGCCATGTTATAGTAAAATAATCCACATCTTCGTAAAAATATTATACTAGCCTATAAAACTTGGTTGTAGCTCAAACAAGTTGTTGTTTTGTTCAAACCTAAAAAAGAAGCTTTAACAGCAATTAATTTTATTTATATGCGTCGATAGATTAAGTATCATTACAAAATTAAGTTTTTAGGCATTTCATTGTTGTACAGTAAATGGGGAGCGGGTCAGAATTCTGGCTATCGAAATCCTGTATGACCAAAATTCTGTTTTTTCTTTTTTTGAAAATACTGTACGACCAAAATTCAGAATTTTCAGAATTCTGTATTTCAAAATTCTGTATATCCAAATATCTGTATATTCAAAATGCTGTAAGTGTAAAATTCTGTTTTCCAAAATGCTGCTTGTGTCCAAGTTCTATATTTTGAAGCAAAAACTTTTTATAATATCATTGTTAAGCACGTACAAGTACAAATAGAATTTTTTGCATTTACTTGTACAAAAATTCATTCAAGTACGATCTCTTTAACAAAACGAGTAAAAGACTTATTTGTAACCAACGTTTTAGTAACTCTATTTTCGTGAATATATTTCTGTTAAACCTCGATATGTGGAAATTGTAGAATTTAACGATGAAACTAAGAATTCTTCAGCAATATTGGTACAAGTCTGAAATGTTTTATTTGCAAAATTCATTATAGAATTTGAGTATTTTGAGGAGGTTTTACATTGACATCTTAATTGAAAAATAGCCCCAAACAAAAAATGAAAATTTTCCCCAAAAATTTATATAAAGGCAACAACAACAAAAAATTGATAACATTTTATGAACTGGGGTCATTTTTCATTGTTTTAGGGCTTCTTTTCATTTTTTTTATTTTTCGGTTAAATTTCATTTTATATTTTGAAAATGGAATAATTTCCTTTTCATTTTTTTAATTTTTCGGTTAAATTTCAGTACGAAAAATGGCTTTTTTTCATTTAGTTGGGTTCATTTTTTTATTTTGAAAATGGAACAATTTCACTAATATTGGGGATATTTATTATATTTTGTTTATGGTAATTTTTCAATATGATCAAAATTCATGTACGTTATATGTTTAATGAGGCTTGAGTGTAGCAACTTTCCGAATTTAGTTTTCCTTACAATTTAGTAGAAATATAGACAGTACAAGGAAAATTGTTGCAATATAAAATTTCATTTCATTCATACTTTCAATGTTTATTCTGTGTTTAAGTTAATCTGTATGATTAAAATACTTTATTTCAATATTCTGCTTTTCAAAATTCTGTATTTCGACCCCAACCCAAGTAAATGTTCTTTCTTGTTTGCATATTGAAACTGATAAGGTCGCAAAAATGTTTAACAGGAAGCACATCCTTGTTGCATTCTTCAAGGACTGACACTGCACTCTTTAACTATTTATTTCTAATTGTTTGTGACATTTTGTCTCCCGTAGCAGAAATTTAACCTTTAAAGTATCCTAATTCAAAAATTAGAGGTTGGACTAATGATTCTGGAACCTCATTTTAAGCTGACTAATAACATTAAATTAATTCCAATGCAATAAATTCTACAAATTTTAAATTTTTAGAGTGCAATAGAGTCCAACACGATTTTGGGATGTTTTGCATTCTCAAAGTGTATCTTTTTGTACTGCTACCTTCTTACAATTCTTGGAATTTAAAGTTTTTTATATGCAAAATTTTATAATTCTTTTACAGTTTCATAAATTACTTAAATGAAGTTGTCTCGAATTTTTTTGAAAGTGTTGGCTATTAATTCCAAACTCTCCAGAGTACTGATTCTTACATAGGGGAATCTTGTGGGCATCTGAACAACACACTGAAACAACACAAACTCTTATCACTTGGAGCCTAAGATTTTTAGGTGATGCCCTAGAGAGGAAATCGACAGGTTGTTTTTAAGCTCCAAAGATAAGGGTACCTGCCAAAGGTACAACTGTTTTTAGCAAGGTTATTATGAGTATCAACTTAGCAAAACAACATTCACCGATCGAAAAATTATTATTTGGGCAAATAGCCGTTAATTAGTCGTGTATTAGTTGTGATAACTTCAAATTTGTCGTTCAATGTTTTCTATGTTTTTTTCTGCTGCTTCGCTAAGTGAAGCAGCACCTCAAAAAGGGGTCGTAAAAACGTCTTATAGCATATAGTTTATTGCTTAATAAATTAGCCGTTCAGCAGTTCTGAATTAGTTGTGATAATTTTAATTTTGTCGTGCAATGTTTTCTACGTTTTTTTTTTTGTTTCTGCTTTGCTAACTTCGTGTCAACTTAGCGAAGCAGCCTCTGAAAAACGTATAAAAACTTCTTATTGTGAATGTTTTACTACACTCTATTATTTGCCGTAAATTAGTCGCGAATTGACAATTTTGAATTTGTCGCTCAATGTTTTCTATGTTTTTTTTTTTGCAAAAATGTGAAATTCGTGTCAACTTAGCGAAGCAGCACCTCGAAAATGTATAAAAATGAATTTAACGGCCATATTATTGACTTTCTTAAAAGCTAGTTTTACTGAAAAACTATAGTTCTATACAGGTTTCGAGTTTTAAGTTTTTCAAAAACAATTATTGCTTCGATTAATATGTCATAATACGTATGAATATTTTGATTTAGATGCCAAAGTAATAAAAATTTGTGAAAAACTTAAAACTCAAAACGGCTATAATACTAGTTTTTTCGTAAAACTAGCTTAGAAGAAAGTCAATAATATGGCCGTTAGTATTTAAGATAACTTTGATGGGTTTATCCTTCAGGCATGAAGTCACACTCTGTGCTTTGTAACAGGATTACGATTCATGCATAAAAATGTAGGGTTTACCATATGTTAGAAAAATTCTTTGGCCAGGGGTAAGGTGACATTCCAGTTCTCGCTTGTTTTGGCCTGGGGAGCAAACACTAGCGATATCGATACAAAGTGCCATGATTAATAATTGGGGGAGTTAAGAAAAAAAATTCAACCGGCAAGATAAACTGAGCTGAAATGTTTTTTAAATGTTTTAGGCCCGAATAACTCGAGAATAAATAATTTTAGTCTACCTATTCAACAACTACTAACAGGATTTTTAAAAACCTTCAATTGACAATTTTTTTTAAAAGCAAAGAAAACAAATCCAAAAAAAAAATCTTCTAAAAATTGTTTAAAATGTTTTTCGTCTCGCAAACGCAAATGTTCTGGACAAACGCCAAAACAGCTAATCAGGTTTTCGAAGATCTTTAATCCGAGATTTTCTTAAATAAAAATAACATCAAGTCTCTAGTTTCCATAATGGCTTTAATGGGAAGTTACCAGTGGGGTCGTACCCAGATTCTTTTATTTTTTTACTCAGATGAATAGAATGGAACAGTGTGACAGTAGATAAGAGCAAGTGCATACGTACGACCAAGCCGTGCATTTTATTTTATTTTATATTAAGATTCATTCTTTCACGTTTCTTTTTGTCTATTTCTTACTATTTTTAGTTTTAATACCCAAACTCTTTTTCTTTAGTAAAATGTTTCGTGGCTAATCGGAAGCAATTTAAGACTAACACATTCCATAACAAACGCATGTCCAAACGCATGTCATGTTATAATTAAACAATTTCCGAATTCCACGGACACGGTCGTTTGTCACATTAAAATTCAAGCCTAAAATAATTCGTAGACGAGAAGATGAGTCGAGACAAGGCTCGGTCTCAGCTCAGTACCAATGTTTAGATTTTAACGACACCATGATGAGACTCATACAATAATCACTTTTTGTCTCATCTTATGACGTAAATATACTACAGTAAGCTCAACTGAAGAAAACTGAATAAATAATTTCTATAATTCCTTCAAATTTTTGATTTTTTACGCTCATATACTAAAAAAAAATATTAAAATAAAAAAAAATACATACATTAAAATAATGTGTTTTTATTTATCAAAATTATTTCTGAAACGTTTTCCAATTTTCGACTTTTAAGCGAAAATATTTCGATTCATAGATTAAATTTCAAAAATCATTCGTTTATAACGAAATGTTTTTTTTTTCTACCTCGTCCATTTTAGAAAATAGCGAAAACATTGTTTACTTTTAAAAAGAAAATGACTATTATACCAGCAAAGGCATGATAGTCGAAAACTTGAATTTGAGCTTCCATTGGAATATTAAATTGCAATTGCAATCTTGACCAATATTGGCCAATTTAAAAAATAGAAAGAAGTAAAGTTGAAGAACACAAAAGTTAAATAAAACAGAAATAAATGACAGTGAATTTATTTCAAAATATATCTCAAAATTTTCTTGTATTTATTAAAGTCTATCCAATATTAATTGGCAGTACACGTCTTATGGGAGAGCTTTTTCAAAATCAGTAGCGCGCCATATTTTTGCACCATACTAAATTGAAAGAACTCCTTCATAAAAAGTGTTTGCCCGCCCGTAAATTTCCAATTAAATCTGACATAGACCCAACGTCCTCTCGAGCGCACATCTGAGTGCGCATGCGCACTGAAATGAATTGCTGTGGCTGCTGCTTTTCAACTTCAACCCCTATTATGTTAATGTTAATGTGCACTCAGGGTTGCCCATGTCCATTTGGTAACTCGTTCAGTTTTTTTTCCTTGGATTTCTGTAGAGGTGCTTTTGATTTTAGAGCTTTAAAAAAAGTTTTTAATGATGAGAGTTACCGTAGAGTGTTTTCATCTTTTGCATTTATTTTAATGTGTGGAAAATATACGTTAAAATGCAGTTACAAAATTTTAAGGTGTTTTCTTTTAAGAAGAACACTATTTGAGTAGATTTTCGTAGCGCGCGGTCAGTTAATGTGAAATAAATTATTTTTATGTAAATTGTATGTTTAAAAGGTGTATTTTTTATTTTAAGTTTTGTACAATTTGTGTTTTTTAAATGGGTATTTTTTTAAGAATCGTTGGTAAAATTTTTTAAAAATGTGTGTGCAATTAATTTTAATTCAAGTTATATTTACAAAGGTAAAAAAAAGGATTAAAATTTAACCAAAGTGTATATTTAAAATAATTTTAAGAATATTTCAATTGTCGAATATTTCTTTTGGGCCTTCGTCAGTACCAGACTTCTTTTCTTTAATAATTTTATGATTGAAATTAGTATGTGTGTTGTTTTTGAGTATAAAAATAAAATAGCGCGGATGTAGGTGTTGTGCGTCGGCCACCATTTAAAAAAAAAGTGTTGTAACCAATATCTTGAAATAGCATGCTTAAATCTGAAAGTATAAAACCTACAAAAAAATATTCTATAAAAAAGAGAAAGATAATCAATAATTTTTAGTATACTTAGAAATGACCCACCAATTACATTTATAAAATTTGATCAATATTTTTTTGTTTTTCAAAATCGTAATTGTGCAATTTTACCTACTAGGTGGTGACGCTGGTCAATTTCAAATAAACTTGAAATGATTTATTATGCAAACTATGGCATCGCGATAAGAGCTTTTACATGCGATAGACTTATGCAGTACGCTGCAACCAAACTGAGATGCAAACGTCCTATCTTCCCTGTACTGACAAGAATAAATGGATAAACTATATATTATTCACTATTTTGAAATAACCATTATTATCACCTTTTCTCAAGGACGACCTACTGCATGAGTTAGATAAGTTAGTAGGTAGATATTGTATTGTGTGTACCGTAACACAACCCGTGCCTTTTATTAGGTATGCTAACGAAGATTTGCTGAATCCGTATGAAGTAATAAAAAAGCATTAAAATAAAAAAGTGAGCAGAGGAGAAATTTTTTTATTTCAGTACATAACTAAAATTATCTTTCGTCTATTTTTACTCATCGTTTGTAGACTTAAATAATTTTATAGAAAATTAAAAATTTGAAATAAGACAACTGATAATATGGGAACAATTTTGTGTGTTACTCAGGAATATTGTGACTGTTTTTAAAAGTTTGGAGTTTGCTTTATTTCAAAAATTTCTTTGTACATACATTTAATTTAATGATTTGGACTTTGAATATAAGGTTGACGAGATGTTTTTTTTTTATTATTTTTATTTGTTGATTTTATATTAATGTATACGAATTTCTTAAACAAAACTAACATTCGCAGATTTAATGTTAAACGCCAGATAAGTAAGATTTGCGCCTTAAATTTAATCTCTAAGAAAAAAACTAATTACACCAACTGCGTAGTTGTTTTTATGAATGAATATATGTAATATAGAGATTAAAATATGCCTGATTGACAAATTCTTCCGACAGAAAGATTATTATTATTACTAAAGTGAACTTTGTCCACTATCTTTTATTTTATTTAATCGCCATGAGTCTGCTGAAATCGACTAGTACATTCTACTACATTTTTAGATTTAATTTTTTCTTTTAACTCTTTCGCATTCTTCCCCTTTTCTAAAAAAAATTGTTTCTATTATTCCTATAGCAATTTCGAATCATACAAATATACATATGAATAATATAAATATAAATATAAATATAAATATAAATATAAATATAAATATAAATATAAATATAAATATAAATATAAATATAAATATAAATATAAATATAAATATAAATATAAATATAAATATAAATATAAATATAAATATAAATATAAATATAAATATAAATATAAATATAAATATAAATATAAATATAAATATAAATATAAATATAAATATAAATATAAATATAAATATAAATATAAATATAAATATAAATATAAATATAAATATAAATATAAATATAAATATAAATATAAATATAAATATAAATATAAATATAAATATAAATATAAATATAAATATAAATATAAATATAAATATAAATATAAATATAAATATAAATATAAATATAAATATAAATATAAATATAAATATAAATATAAATATAAATATAAATATAAATATAAATATAAATATAAATATAAATATAAATATAAATATAAATATAAATATAAATATAAATATAAATATAAATATAAATATAAATATAAATATAAATATAAATATAAATATAAATATAAATATAAATATAAATATAAATATAAATATAAATATAAATATAAATATAAATATAAATATAAATATAAATATAAATATAAATATAAATATAAATATAAATATAAATATAAATATAAATATAAATATAAATATAAATATAAATATAAATATAAATATAAATATAAATATAAATATAAATATAAATATAAATATAAATATAAATATAAATATAAATATAAATATAAATATAAATATAAATATAAATATAAATATAAATATAAATATAAATATAAATATAAATATAAATATAAATATAAATATAAATATAAATATAAATATAAATATAAATATAAATTAACGTCTTAGAAGACAAAAAGGAAATTTGAATTGAATTAATTATTTTAAATCGCTCCACGTAAACAGAAGAAAGTCTTTCTAAATTTATTCATTTTTGTTATTCTTGAAATTTATCATCGGGTTAGTTATAGGCATTACAGCATAAGGCAAGGTGCTCACTGAAGTGTTGACGAAGTTGAGTGGTAAAGGAGTAGCAAGTGGCAGCGAAGTGGTGAAAAAGTGGCTTGGTGATGGAGTGGCGGCGAAGTGATATAAAAGTGATTTAACGTGCACTACGGTCGCAATATACGTTCACCAGCTCAATTGACGTAGTAAATTGTGCGCCTGGCTGTCAAACGCATGTTTGACTAGGCCAGCTGACGGTCTTTCCACCCACATACAGCCAGCTGATTTTGTTTTTTGTGTTATATAATGTGTCAAATATCATATCACCAAGTTTCAGCTTTGGTGAAATCATTGACCAACTTTTTTGTTTGTACATTTTTTGGGGGCTGCTGTAGCCGGCTATGCGAAAAATCGCCCAAAAACAAAACGCCCAAAACCTAAAATCAGAAATCGCCCAAAATTATTGGGTGAACTTGCATAATGAAGGAAGATCCAAAAAATGAATGCAAGATCGCCCAAAAATTAAAATGAATAATCGCCCATTTTTTTTTTTAAATAATAACAAAACGCAAGATCGCCGAAATATAAAAATGAAAAATCACCCAAAAACCGATTTGGGCGATTCTTAATTTATTTTTGGGTGATTTTTCATTTTTGTTTTTGGGTGATTTTTCATAATTAAAAATCAATGAAAATAAAAAATTCTCCACAAATAATTTTGATGTAAACGCTGTAAGATATAAATCGTAATGTGTCAATGTAAATCTGTATTGAAAAAATAAATGAATAGAATTGAATTGAATTGAATTAAGCGGAATTCGTTCTGCTTTCAAACGAACCGTAGAGAAGTAATAATTATTCAAATTAATTAAAAGTATTTAGAAAGTTGTTATTGTATTATTAAAAATTGTGATCCCTGCTTCATGGCATTTCAACCTGGTGAGTGATTTTAAAAAAATTCGATTTGTTGACATAATTCATAATGTCTATTGAGATACGATAGGTTTAAAGAGACATAATTCTAGAACCTAATGTTTTTTTTTAAAACAGTCATGGTGTCGCGATTTGTAATGATAATGATTTTACTAATTTTATAAAACAAAGTTTTGACCGCTGCGGCGGCGGCCGGGGGGGGGAGGGGCGGCGCGGCGCGGTCGACAACTTCTTAAATACTTTTAATTAATTTGAATAATTATTACATCTCTACGGTTCGTTTGAAAGCAGAACGAATTCCGCTTGTTTACATCACCTAGTACACTCCAAGTATTTATGTAAACAATTAAATTATTTTTGATAAATAAATCAGTTTACAAAAATAATAGATATTCTTTTTTATTTCTTTAGTTAAGGCGATATTTTTTATAGATTTTTTTTTTATATTATACATCAAAATACATTTTTTCTGTTTTCATTTTTGGGCGATTTTTCATTATTTTTTGGGTGTTTTTGAAAATATATTTTTGGGCTTTCTTGCATTTTTCAAGTTCGCCCAAATGTTTTAGGCGATTCTTCATTTACATTTTTTTGCCAAAAATATTTTGGGTGATTTTTCATAAAAAAAATATCTGTTTTGGGCGATTTTGCAATTCAAAATTTTGGGCGATTTCTGATTTTTAGGTTTTGGGCGTTTTGTTTTTGGGCGATTTTTCGCATAGCCGCTGTAGCCACACCCCAGCTGACTTGCTTCTAGGCTTCATTATAACATCAAAGTAACCATATGACAAAAAATTAGCTTTGGTTCGATCATTGACCGAAATCTGTCGCAACTCCCAGACTATTTGATTACATTCATTAAATTCCATAGGTTAAATTACATAGGTTTTACCAATTCAGCTGTTACTTAGTCACCATGCCACTACCACTCCACTTCGTCACCACTTCAGTGAGCGCCTTGCCTAAAAGTTTATGTTATCCCCAATGTTAACGTTGAACAATCTAGTCGGAAGGTATAAACATATTAGAATTTTTCTTAGCATTAACTTTTTTGTTAATGAGCATTAGATCAGTGATTGAATCAATTTAATTTCGGTATTCGCTTTAGTTTTGCATTAGATTTGAATTTTGAATTTTTAATATCACATGATTCAAGCTAAAAAAAATTATTAGAAGTAGTTCATTTGATAAATTACCCGGTAGAAAAATAAATAAAATCTTAATACCGTCGATTAGATCGAACTCATTATTTTGTAATATGTATTCTTGTTTCAATAATCCTCACCTATAAAGCATAATATATTCTAATACAAAAATATAACTCAGCTTCTTTGATGAAAACCAACCAAAACCTTAGTTGATATTAATAATCAAAACCAAAAATTAACATAAATCTGTAATACTGCATTAATTTAATATGCAAACAATAAAAAAAAATTAGCAATGTTTTTTCTTTTTTCGTTAGTCAAGTTTTATTGGATCAGCTTGTGCATTTAGTCAAGGTAAATGTGCCTCACGGAATTTCAAGAGCATCATCACATATAATAATAAACCAAATCCCCAAAATAATTTTTACTGATTTACCTATAAGTATAAGCTACTCAAAAATATACCGAGGACTTATGGTATTAAATTAATTAGATCATTGGTGTTAATTTGCAACAATTTAATTAGATTTACAAAATATAAATCACAAAAAAAAATTATCGAATATTATTTGCGATACTCACGAATCTGGCAAATTGTCAGTAGGTGTGTTTTAATAAATAAAAAAAAAAACAGAAGCAAATCTAAAAATACTCATACGCCACAGTGTTCGATTTCGATAAGACTTTGTAATAATGCTGATATAGAGTGCTATATTGTTGTGTTGTTGCGAACACTTTGGATAGATGAAGAATGCCTTTAAGTTTATATTTTTTTAATGTCAAGTGTTTAATGGTCTGAATATGAGCTTTAGGTGGTGTAAAGTGGAGGTAGTCCAGACTCCACATATCGGTGTTGAGAAAGGCAATCGAATTAGTCCAAACTCCTGCCCTCCTTAACACAGTGTTTATAATTTATTCCATTTGTTTTGGCCTATTAAATCCATTTAATTCTGGTTTAATCTTAACTCTAAGCTCTTTTGTTTTTAATAAGGATCCAGATGAATTATTCAGCGATAAGAAATGCATTAGAAGTAAGAAAAGATATTTCTTATTGCAATAGAATGAATTCGACTTCTACTTAGTCCTAAAAGTTTCAACAATTCTTTATAGGGTACTGTAGTAATCATTAAAATAAACAGAGTTTCTATATACAATTTTTAATTTATTTATTTTTGTTTTATTATTTAATTTTCATTTCATTTGCTCGATGTCGGTCAGGTATGTGGGAACAATCTATTTCACGATGAAATTTATTGAACTTTTTTATTATGAGTACACCACCGGGTGGCATTTTAAAGAATTTTATTTTTATAGAAAAATGAAAAGTTAAAAAAAATATTTTGGTTCGCTGCAAAAAAAAAAAGAACTTAATGATGGAATATGACTGGTGGACCCCGACTGTTTTATTTAATTTGATAAATTCACATGATCGACGATCAGTTGATTAGCGACATCCCGCATATATTTTATTTGTGATGAGGTGCCGTGGGTGTATGGGGAGACGCGAAGGTAATTTTCTTAACAGACAGGTGATATTTTATTGCTATTTTGTTTTGTTTTGATTTTATGGTAAATTTTGTTCGGAGAATGTGTTAAGATATTATTTTAAGATAATTATAGCTTGACAGAAAACTAAATAAATCGTAAAAATATCATGGGCTAGTCGAAAGTTAATTAGTTGTATAATATATTTTTGTGTTTTAAAAATATTATTTTTTTTTTTCAAAGAAAAATTACTAAAATAACTTACGAACAATTTTTATGGCAGTAAAAAGTTTTCTTAAAATAGATTAGTTTTAAAGTACTACTTAAAAATAAACTTTCTAATGTCGAAATCATAGAACATGCTTTGTTTGAATGTCCCTCAGAATATTTTAGATATATATGTAATAATATTGACGGTGGTTTCACCTTTTTTTTAATGAGTGCAGCTTTGTTTTATTTTTTTTTTTTGTAACTGACACTTTATTAAATATCTTAAAAGTAAAATTTGTCTGCAATTTTAAGATCTAAACTTAAATAAATATATATATACTTATAAATATCTCGCAAGTTTAACTTTATAGAGGAAAATTAAAGTACAAATTCAGCAAAAACTGTAGATGCAGTTTCAAAGAGCTGGGGTGTTTAAAATACAAAAAACAATGTTCGTCAAAAAATAGAAAACTTTTTTCTGTGTATGGTCAAAGCGTTATCACTAAGCGGTATGAAACGGGAGCGTATCGGAATCACGCTTTTTCAAAACCCGTTTTTTTTTAAATCCCGAGAAAAAATACTGCTTTTTTAAAATGCTGTTTTCTAAAATCCCGTTTATTTAAAATCTCGTCTTTTTATAATTCCGCTTTTTAACATCCCGCATTATCTTGATAATCCCGTTCTTTAGATAACACAATCAAAATTTACTAAACATGATGTTGGTTATTTTCCTATCTTCCAAGTTTTATACTTCTCAAATGTTTTATTTATTCTGCAAAAATTATTCAAATCCATGGTAACGGCAAACGGTTTTACCGTAATCATTTATTGCATTAACAAGTGGTTGAGGTGAAACATATTGTATTTTTTATTTAGACAAAAAAGCGCTAGGTTGTAAAAAGAAGCTTACGTGACATAAGGCCAAATATGTGTGTAATGTTTTCAATTTTTTTTTTTTTTTTTTTTTTTTTTTGAGTATTAAAAAGTCAAGGGCGTACGCAAAGGTGATAGAGGTAATAGGAGGGTATGCTTATTACCTGCAAATTGGCTAAGTTTACAACTAAAGTTCCTAGCTTTTTTTGAGGGAGAATGAGAAAATACAAAAAATAAAACTATTCAATGTGCATGTGCCTTGGGTAAGGGTGGGAGCGAGATAGTGAGTAAAGCTTCACTGTTATTGCCGTCGGCAAATCGTGGTAATATTTTTGTTTATAGTTGTAGGTATAGTAAATGTTCATATAAGAAAAAACATAAAACAGTCGGTAGGGATTTCTCTGTGTAAGAACATGAGTGGAGTAGGTACATATATGAGTAGGTAGGTATAATATTCGCCAGCAGAAAAAAAATTTTGTACTGAAATTGGTTGGTTTGGCGGTGGGGGGTGATGGGGAATGGAAAAGAACTTATTTAGAGGAAATGGCTTGCACAAGGAGGGGCATTTGCACCCCTAATAAAAATTATTTTTCAATTTTTTTTTCTGAGTATGTAATTACACAATCAAGGGCGTACGTAAAGGTGATAGGGGGGTGCTTATTAAAATTATATACCTATAATTATATTATAAATTTAAATTTTGAGTTCTAATCGTTGGATTTTCAAGGTAACACTTCTTAAAAGAAGATTAAATGTAATGCATCACAAGGGCGTGCACAAGGAGGGGTAGGGGCACTTGAACCTCTAATAAAAAAAAATCTAATTCTTTTTGTTGAGTCACCACACAGTCAAGGGCGTAGATACCTACGCAAAGGTTATTTGGGGGTACTTATTACGTTGAAATCATCTAAATTTACAACTTAAATTCTAATGATCGGATTTTGCTTAGAGTTTTTAAATAAAGAATAAATGTAATGCAACTCAAGAACGTGCGCAAGGAGAGGCAAGAGGGCATTTGCACCGCTTATCGAAATATATTTTTCTAATTTTTTCGTTGAGTATTAAACAAGTCAAAATTTTGTATACGTGGATTGATGGATGATTTCCAGAATCGGCTCAAAAAAATTTTTTTTTTCTTTAGTTAATATTTTTATTTTAATAATTTATAGTGGAAACGTTTTAAACTAGTACAACATCACGATCAATATAAAGCACTACGTAACAAGGTAACTTATGAAATACGAAAGGCTAAAACTAAATTTTATGCAAAGGAATTCAGTCCATCGACTTTAGGGAAACATTTTTGCAAACGATTGAAAGAGATTGGAGTAGGTAAACAAGTAAACAATCCTCCTGTTAATACTGACTGCAGTTTGCTGAACTCAAATTTTACATCGATTTCTTCGAATAATAGCTCCACGGCGATAGTTTTAGACTTCGAAGGTAATGACCTGCAAGATGGATGTTTGTTCTTTCAGCGTTTCACTGAAACTGATGTTGCGAAAGCACTCTTGTCGGTTAAATCAAATGCTACTGGGCTGGATGGATTGAATCCTAAGTTTGTTAAACTTTGTTTGCCTTTCATATTTCGTTATATTACCCATATTTTTAATTCCATATTGACCACATCTTGTTTTCCTGCGGTACGGAAGAAAGCTAAGATTATCCCAATTCCGAAAAAGCAAAACTGTGATTTATCAGATTATAGACCTATCTCAATCCTGCCGTTTCTCTCAAAAGTTTTTGAAAAGGCGGTTCTAAAGCAGATGCAAAAACACATCACTGATAATCAACTTTTAAATATTCATCAATCAGGTTTTCGGCCAAAACGTAGTTGTAAATCCGCTTTGTTGTACGTCATTGATGAAATAAGTGAAGGCTTGGACAGGAAAGAACTTACCTTCTTAACTCTCCTTGACTTCTCTAAGGCTTTTGACACGGTCAACCGGGTCAACCACTCACTTTTGTGCCAAAAACTATTGAACTGTTTCAAGTTCTCTAAACATTCGGCAAAATTGATTCATTCCTACCTTATCGGAAGACAGCAGTCGGTAGTGTTAGGGAATGTTGAATCACCGTTTTTACCAACGTATAGTAGGGTCCCGCAGGGATCTATATTCGGGCCTATTCTCTTTTTATTATATATAAACGAAATCGTCAAAGTCATAAAACATAGCTCTTTTCACATGTATGCCGATGATGTGCAGCTATTTATAAAAACAACACCTTCTTTAAAAGAACAGGCTATCAACAAAATGAATGAAGATCTTCAACATGTCCTTGATTGGGCTAATTCTAATAACCTTTGCTAAAACCCTTCTAAGTCTAAGACCATTGTTATTTATCGCAACTTGCTGGACCTTAGTACTTTTCCACGTCTAAAATTAGGAAATTCAGATATAGAATATGTTAATACTGCTAAAAATCTCGGTATCACCTTTAATAGGACTCTTACATGGGACGAGCATATAAACTCAACCATTGGGAAGGTTTATGGCACGCTCCGAGTCCTTTGGGTCACACAGCCATTTTTACCAACCACAACAAAGCTCATATTAGCAAAAACTTTGGTTTTACCAATATTATTTTATTGCTGTGAAGTTTTTTGCAACGTAAGTAGTCGTACCAGACGAAAACTGAACGTGGCTTTTAATAATGTCACTCGATATGTTTACAACTTGAAAAGACCGGATCACATCTCTTCATATTCTAAAACTATTTTCGGGTGCTCTTTTGATAATCTGTTAAAATTTCATGCCATCGTTTACATTTTTGAAATAATGCAATCACGTCAACCTGAATACTTATTTAACAAGCTTGTTTTTCCTGTGTCTCAAAGGTCTTGTGTGTCAACCATTGCATACTTGCTTGATCTCAAAACGTCAATTTTTTGTTCAAGCCTCTCGCTTTTTAGGAAAAATCTTTTATTGTATCTGGCCAATGATCATAGTTAATAATTTTCCATAATTTAAATACACAATGAACTAAAGCTTTTTTCTTTTTATATTTTCTTTCTTTCTCTTTTGCTGAATTGTATCTCATACACATCTCATACATATTATTTCTGTACTATTCAAATACATATGTACATACATTTATATTCACTAAGTATTCCCAAATTATAATATTGCATTAGTTTATAAGATAAGTTATCTTAAAATTGTGGCACGATGTCTGATTTACGACAATGCAGTCAGGATTTGTTTAAGTGAATTCCTAAACATGTATCGAGAAATTGAATGTTTGTGAAAACAAAAGATTTAAAACTTTAATCTATATTTAAATAGGCTAAAATAGATTTTGTGGTACCATTTTCTCAAAAAGTATTTGACCGATTTCGATAGATTATATATGGTTGGAAAGTCACAATTGTGGAGATGTGCAGAATATACTTAAGACATGCATGTACACACTGTGGGTCGTTTTTGTTTTTGTACTGTCGAATATGCACAGTATATTAAAAAAAAAAAAAAAATTAATTAAAATACATTTTTTTTTTCCTTATATATTTTCAAACAAATTGTTTGCGAAATTGAAAGTGTCGAATTTCGACACAGGACGATACTAGTCCTATAAAAAGCTCTAAATAATGTTTACAGAAGTAGATAAAAATGCCAGCACACATAACTAACAAACATATTTTAAGCAATATCAATGTTCATTGATACTTGTGGAGGCTTATTTTCATCAATGTTAGTTGACAAAAAAGACCGTCAATGTTACCTGACAAGTAGCATGCTAAGTAACATTTTTGCTCTCATAAGACGCTCCAAAAGCCTTATGAGACTTAGTTTTGGGAGCTAAAAGAACTCTTGAAGAGAACTTCAAGACTGTTATCAGACTGTTAAAAGCCTTAAATGGCCTAGTTATTGGAGGCTCTTCATATCAAAAAAACTGATATGTTTTTTGATGCGAGCATTTATCGGGAAAGTAAATTGGCATAGGTTATTAATTGTGATAATTGTGGCATAATGTAAACTAAAATCTTATTGCAATTAAAATTGTATCTATTAATTTGCACATTTTGCTTCGAAAAATAACAACGCCCTTTGAAAAAAATGCGTTTTTAAATTATTTTGTTTCTAATTTTTATCAGAAAAAGGGTTACCATGAATACGGGAAACGGCCCGGGTATTATCGGCTAGTAGTTGAGCAATTAACTTTATTTACTTAAAAACTGTGATATGACCCAAAAAAAAAAAAAAATTATAAAAATTAAAAAAAAAATTATATATGTGAGTTAATATTTATCGATGTCATCTTAACATTTTAATGTGTGATCGCTCGATCCCAATTCTCTGATAATTTTTTTTTGTTAAGTTAAATGATTTGCGATCTGCCTATAATTTAAATAGAGGGCTGCAATGATTTCAAAAACCACTCAGTTCAAAACACAAAACTGATGTTTGTACCCTTTTGTGATCCATATTGATTATGGCGCTTAATTTTGAGAGTCGGACCTATGATAAATTATTGATAAAGCATTAGCATTGTTGTAAATATACATAAAGGTATTGAGTTTGAAAATAAAACATGCATTTTTGATTAAGTTAAAATATAAGAAGAAGATCTTTCGACTAAAAAATATACATTTTATTTTTGAACTTCATCACTTATGAATCACTATATATATAAATAATAAACTTTCTTATGAAAATCAAGCAGATGATAAAGTTATTTTTCTGTTAACTGAGATCTAATGAGTTCAAAATTCTCAAAATATTTTTTAAGTAAAATAAAAATAATAAAACAAAAAACATGAACAATTTATAACGAATTAAAATATAAACAAGGTTCAATAATTGCAACTTTTACCATCGTCCACGCCTTTTAAGATAATATTTTAAATTGGCTGATGAAAATAAAAATAAATATTTCATAAGACTTAAAATATAAGTAAAATTGCCATTTCCAGGTCATTTTTTGATAATATAATAAAAGACACGTGTTGCCCATCTGGGACATTTGTTGTTTTTTTAAGGATTGATATATTTCGTTATTGAAGTAGATAGTACAGATGGAGATAATTTCTGATCTCTTATAATGGCTCCTCAATCAATCAATGTGTTAATAAACTTTATTAAAAAAAAAAAGTAACGAATACAAAATATAAATTACAAAAATCTTCACACAAGAAATCTTAAACAAAGAATAACATATGTATACTTATGGAATTGTTTTTTATATGAGCTTATATGATGTACACTCCTTTGCCCTGGGGTTCAATCTTTAGAGTAACTGACCGCAAAACAAAACCCCTTAAAGATAACTTTGCATTTTTCTAGTTCTAGCATTAACAAAATTTCGCCAAGATACTCTCGTATAAATAGAGCAAATTCATAAAAGTCTGGAATGACAAAAATCTCCCTATTTTATTAAAATTAGTGTCTTAGTAATTATCACATTAAAAACATAAATTAAAAAAAGCCATATTTACCTATATTTGGGTGATTCTACAAACAATGGAATAAAATGGTGTACATTTCTGCACGAAATTGTTGGAAGCTAAAAGTCAAAAAATGTAGTCCTAGTCAATTGTTCGAACGCCTTTTTACGTTGGTGGAAGCAAAATGACAATTTTAGGGACATTTTTTGAAAAAGGAGGTTCAGAGGACTGATTTTTTTCTTGGGGACTTAAAAATAAGTAAATATTCCTCTAATTTTCTCTGAAATATGACTCATATATTAAAATATAGAAATTAAATGTATTTAAGCTTTATAAAACATTAAAATTCATATGGTGTAACATAGAATTTTAAAAAAAAAAATATGGTATCAAAGTCGGTTCCATAATAGCTTTTGAAGTATATATGAGCCCAAATTTTCATAATGATCATCATTATTTGCAGTTAATTTGGCAGGATATTCTATTATCCCCAAAAGGTAATGCTCGCATTCAAATAAATTGATTCAAATTATACAGAAACGAATTCAGCATAATTATTCTTTCTTCACATCTGTCTTTTCTGATCGAGAAAAATCACGATATGAAACATTAATTAAATAAATTTTTTCTATTTAGAATTAATTTTACATAAATTGTATTTATTCGTTTAAGAAACATTCGCAATGAATATGTGCGAAAACGCAAAATTTCTCAGGCCCCTGGATATTTCAGTACTTTTCTTAACTGAAAATGCAGGGGACTGAGTATTTTCATAGTTTTTGCGCGAAAAACATACTAAGGTTGTAATTTAGAAAAATTAAAAATAGATTTAATTTTATAGTTTCATTCAGCTAGTATAGGCTGCTAACAATAATGCTTACTACTATATAAATTTGTTTTGTAAATACACATCAAAGAACTGATAAACAGAACGGTCAATCGACTATCTCTCGCAAGAATGCCTTCTTCGCAACTCACATAAAGCACACATTATCGATTACGTATATGATAGTTTTGCTCACGACTGATAGTGTGTCACTCTGTTTGATGGTTTGTCAGACAAACTCCAGGCAAGCTCATGCTCACAAAATTTGTTGATATTGACTGACAGTCAGTCGACTGTCATACGTGATCGATAATGTGTACAGTGTACCCCACTTAACAAACAGAAACGAGTTGGTCATACGATTTTATTTTGAGGAGACTCATTACTTGACATTGCTAGCGCTGGACATTTAATCGATATTCTAGTTATCGATTTTTTCGGTTGTTTCAATATTACTGATTTGAAATGTCGCGGAAAAAGTTTAATGAATTTTTTTCGCAATAAAATCAATTGTTAAAAAATATTTATCTATTTTATAACGAAGATTTATTATTTGGTGGCTTCATTTAAGTGTGAAACCTTAATGATGCGGTAATGATTTTTCTTTTTTTGAAAACGCGAAGAGGACACGTGAGCGGACACTTTGAAGAATTTTTTGAGCAAGAACAAAAACGGCACCCTATTAATTTTGTTTGGACATGTACAGTACATACATTTATCTAGATATCAATCAGATTTAATTTTATAAAGAAAAATCAAATTAAAAAATTGAACGTTTTTTAATATATATCTTCCGATCCAACGAAAATTCCATTTTTTGTAGAATCACCCATTTACCATTTGAAACAAAGTCAGCGGTGAAATATGTGCATATGTAATGACATCTAAAAGTAGGTATACCTACGCCAAGTTCTTAGTTAAAAAAATAAATTTGGTGGCGCAACACCTCTTGAAGAACCTTATGGTAACTGCGTTGAGCTGCAGTATCTGGGTTATCGTCTCCCAGCTTCTTCCATTTAAAACCAAAAGAGTATCTATTGTCATGAAAAGTACCTTTTTTAGAGGTTCCGATTCGGCAAAAAATTGTGTGTCCCCTCCATTCCTGCTTAAGAACACGCACTCAGAGATGGTTAAAAGATGTAACTTGTGAGTCCCTAACGGCCATATTATTCACTCAATACATCTAGATTAAAACTAAAATCTGGATGTAAATCATAAAAATTCAATGTAAATTCATCTGGATTTAAGTTTAAATCTGGATGTATCGAGTGAATAATATAACGGTAAGCCTTTGATTCTTTTATTTATTTAAATTCATATATGTACCTACAAGAATTCTAAAAACTAAAACTACTTTCATAAGTTATAAGTATATTCTGAGGCAAAATAAAATCTCATCTAATATATTCTAATCTTAAAACCAACTTCGTCACAGATAAGACTTCCAAGCATTACCAAACAAAAAATAAACAAAACCGTGCAAAATAAAACCTTATTAAAAGTAAGTATCTCACATTCCAGAGAAAATTATTTTGGCTTCTGTCGGATGAGTGCGAGTGGTGGCAACAACTGTCATGCAGATGTTCAAACTCACCAACGCAACCTTTAAAACGAAGACCTATCAGTTGACTTGACACGCAAAGTCAAGGAAACACGTCATAGACACTGTATCCGCGCAAAACATAGTTACCGCCCTTTGTGTTTTACTTTTCATTTATGTATACATGTACTGTACATATGTTTAGTTAATACATGTATAGTAAGTATATACATGTTATAAATTAAAAATATGACGTACAAAAACAGTGTTTTTTACTGATAAAAGTAAATTTAATCTGTAAAAATCATGGTACATACGTAGCTACATATTTGATTGAGACTATTGTATTGTAAATATCAATCGAATATAAGAAATTTTTATGATCGCTTGATAATTAATAATTAAAAAGGATTATACCCAAAAAACAAAAAATCTTTTTTCAAGGCTACTGCCTTTTGCGAGGAAGTGATAAAAATCCTCCAAGAGTATATCCTGATGTCATAGAAAAGTGCCGCTGACAAATTAGCTGTTCGGATTCGGCAATAAAGCCTAGTACGCAGATCACGCTAAAATTTATCTTTCACACAAATTTCCTCTAAAGATAAATTTTAGCGAGAATATTTAGCTGGGCGGTACGCAATTCACGCGCCAAATTCTAAAAGTCTGCATTCAATTTAGCATGCGAAATAATGATCAACACATTCTTTCACAGATAAATTTTGACATTTGTGCTTTTAGCAAACGATTGTAGAGATAAGAATCGCAGAGATAAAATTTAGTTTAGCTTGAACTGCGTACCTGGCTTAAACTGTGACCTCCATTTTCGACAGAAATGCGCACAGGCATGGTTGAGAGTTGGAAAGCGCTATTTATAGCTTTCATTGAAAATCATCATTGAAAATTTTCCTTGTGGAAAGTGCACCAGAGATATTTTCAATGACAGCGAAGTTTGAAATGTGTATCAACTTACTGGCTGAACAGAAGAGAATGCTGGAACTGGAGCCGCAGACGGAACTGGAAGAGTTGTCAAAAAGTGTCGTACGTTATTTTTTTTTACATGCCCACAATGCAGCTGTACAGCATTGTTTTTGAAGAAAAACAAAAGAATATTCTTGTGTACAAGCTCAGAATTCACATTTTTTGTTTCCAATAATTATCCTTTTAATAAATAATTTTTTTCGTGATACAAATAACCACAATATTTTTTTCTGACCCAAAAAGTTGTTTTTTTTTCATACAAATTGAAACGTTAAAAGTGTCGTACGTTAAAAGTTAAAAGTTGGTGAACTCTTCGGTCTGCGGCTGCAGTTCCGTATGCGGCTACGTTCCGTTGTGTTCGCAACATTGAATTTGCGTGTATTCAATATTTTGACAGCTGTTCCAGCTCCGGCTCCAGTTCCGTCCCCGTCACAGATTAAGAAGTATATATAGTAATTAGTTGCTACTTTGTTTCCGGATCGTGTATTTATAGATTTGAGAAAGTTTACCAGCGAGGCGAATTTTTTTAAAACTATTGACTTAAATAATTCAGTTTAAATTTAGGATTAAAGAACAGATTTTTGGCTTTCAAAACCGTTATTGTAATTTTTCTTCATTGTAGAAGTTGCCGTTGTTTTTAAATATTTTTTTTTTTATTTTAGGTAATTTTTTTCTAAAATCACCCCTACCTCTTAAACGGGGGGAGATAGACCCCTCTCCTATAGCAAAACAATGCTTATTTTTGACTCCTCTTCGAAAAACCGTCACACATTTTTGGCCCAAAAGTTATCGTACTCTCCCCAAATATCGCAAACAGAGTTTTAAATATATGTATAACAACCAAAATCTTTAAATTAAAAACTGATGATCGAAAGTTTTTCTATTGATTTTGTCGGTTGAAAAATGATAACTTTGTTCATCAATTTGATGCTTGCAATACAGGCAATATAAATCTGAATAATATTTATTTACAAAAAATTGACTTTAAAAAATCATTTAAAAATTGCAACACCTACAATGGCATGTTATAATTTTTTTTAAAGCTAACAATTCATTCTTGTATTCTATTTTTTATTTAAATTATTTCGGTTAATAGTTTTTGAAAAATTAATTTTCAAATTCTTGACAAAATTAAAAATAACTAAAGTTAGTTTTTCTTAAATTCGACCACCAAATACCACCACCATTTTCGATCTTCAAAAAAATAAAGTTGTGCCTTATTTTTGAAAATCAAAAATGGTGGTGCTAACTTCCACGCTAGCAAAAATGAAAATATGCGAATATTTTTTTTTATCTCTTCGGCACTCGGCAGCACAAACTGAGCAAAAGCACGAGTGTATATTGTAAAAATTTCTTCCGTAAATTTTGCAAATTTGCGAATTTGAAAAAAAAAAAACAGCAAATTCACGGCACAAATAGCACAAGTTGGGCACATTACAGCACAACGTTTATTTTTCTGAACATCGAAAATGGCGGTGCTAACATCACACTAAGGTGATTCGCAACATTTGCGTTTGGTCGTAAAAGTTGCAAATATGCGAATTTTTGTATCTCCGGTTCTAAGTATCATTTTTTGAGAACAAAACAACTTTAAGTTTTTAGAAAAAAATATTTTTTTAAAAATTTCATTCGTAAAATTTGTGTATTTGCGAATTTGAAAAAAAAAAATATATAAATATACAACGCAGAACAAGTCGGGCACAATACAGCACGCTAAAAAAATGCGTACCCTCTAAAAAACATATGCCTAGAACGATTTTTTTAAATACAGCACATAGCAGCACAAGTTGTGCAAATTGCAGCACACAATTTTTTTACGAAAATCAAAAATGGCGGTGCTAACTTCACACACATGACTTCAACACGTTATTTCATTGCTCAAATAATTCTTATTCCACTGAGTAAGTAGCAAAGTGTTTAACTGGAAATATATGTATGTATAAAGAGCATTGAATATTAGAAACAAAAGCATTACTTAATGACGTAACATTTTGAACAGGATTAGTTTGAACACAATTTTTTTTATTATTTTTTCAAAAGTTTGAGTTTTAAAATTAATTTTTCACAACCTATTCACTGCATAAATTCAATTAAAAACATACTAAAATATCAAACTTCTGGATTTATAAAAGTAAAGCCTGACATTGTAAGTGTTGCCGTTGTTTTAAAATGATTTTTTTTTTATTTCAATTCATTTTTTTAGAAAATTGCCCCTCCTGCCTTAACAGAGAGAAATTGACACCCCTCCTATGCGATTTTTTCTTACCTTGTACAGATTGTGTTGAGATAAGAAAAAAAAACAGAACGGGAGTGTGTCTATTTTTCCCTGTTTAGGTGGCAAGGGCAATTTCATACAAAATTAGAAAAAAAAATTATTCGAAAAATAGCAGCACCATTTAAAATGTCACGTTAAACGTTTTTCCGGAGCCAAAAATTCATTCTTTTACCTTGAATTTAAATAAAAAGTTTTAAGTGTAGTTTAAAAAAAATAATTTTTTAAATTTTAAATGTTGAAACAAAAATGCGAAAAATGTTAAACTGTCGCTTTTAACTTGAAATTGCTGTGGGCTTATTTCTTCAGTCATCTAATCGTACTAAATATTATGATTGTGAAAGAATAAAATTTTCTTTCAAACATAAAATAAGGAAACTAATATTTGTCTATCCGAGCGAGGCCAGTGTAGGTGCAGGAAGGAAAGGGCGTGTGAAGCGAAGAAAAGCAAAAATTGTATGGGAAGGGGTTCCATTTCCCCGCACTTAGAAGAGAAGGGTAATTTTCTATCACCTTAGATAAAGCTTTAATTTATTTCATTTAAAATTTTAAAAATTTTTTGTTAAACAAAAACAAAAAGAAACAAAAAATTTATATTTTTCGTACTTTTGACTCTTTTAACATTTTAATTTTTAACTACAACAAGTTCGTGCGATGCAGTCGTGCATATTTTTTTAAATTGAATGCCACTGTTTTTTTTTTTTTTTTTTAAACGACTGCACACTGCGAAATGCAAAACTTTCAATTTTTTTTTTAAATCGGATGTCACTTTTTTATATTTATTACCACCCGGATAAAAAAAATTGTGAAAAAAATGTTCGGTCTTCGTGCTATACAAAAAAGACCACAAATTCTTCTATTTTGTTAAAAAAAAAAAAAAACACTATGAATTAATTTTTTTTAAAGAGTGTAATACAACAAAAAAGACTAAAAGAAATTTCTTGCTGTACCTATTTACATAGATTCTGTGTCAAAACATCTTCGTCAAAATTCGCTTTATTTTAAGTAAAATATAATAGAAATAAAAAAGCGTGCCATATTGAACTTTTTCGTGCCACCGTGCCGCGAGGTATTTATCGTGTCAAAAAAGCACGATCGTGCCACTTCGGCAACGCTGTTCAGAACTTACTGGGTTCACTCAGCTCTGCTCAGAGCTAAAAAGTAAAATAACGCCTATTGTGACTATACGAATTTTTTTGGGACTAATGCAGGTAGTTTTGTTCAGATGGCAACCATGCCACAAAATAAAACTTTCCCAATTCATGCATTGAGGAAGGAAGAAGTTATTTGGACGAATAAAAAAAAACTCAAGCTGGAAGGAAGTATATCTTATCAAACACAGATTTGAAGCGAATGCACCCGCAAGAGCACGGTTGAGGTTTGCTATCTGTCCTATGACGGACGTTTGTTTGTTTAGTTGTTTGGTCGTTTGGTCCTCTCTTCCGTATGCAAATTTCCATTGACAAGCTCAATCAAATCAAACACACACCACGCGCTTTGTATTTATAATCTGTTGCGCAGCCATATGGTGAACAAACGAAATTTTTCAAATCCCCAGGTGCGATAAGAGATGTGTTTTTGTCCCGGAAAAACATAGAGGTTTCTTATATATGTGTTTGCAATCTTGAAATCTGTTTACCAAGAGATAGATAGCGATATTTTACCAAAAAAAAAACACAGGCCTGTCAAAAAGGAACAAACAAACATTTTTCTCTGCTTCATATTTACTTGGTCTGCAAAACGACCGGCAAATGAAATGCCAATAAATTTTGGTTCACTTAATTTGTATGCGAAACTCGTGCGATCCGATATTAAAGATTTACGATGCGTATGAGTTGAGACAAACAAACAAAATAAAAAAACCTTAATATTAAGGACAGAGAAGATACAGGGAATCTTTAAGTTTGATCGCATTCGAAGTGTCTTTGGGGACCTTTCGTTTGGTCCTTAAGAAATTCCACTGAAAATTCGCGGACACAAAAAACAACTGAATTCAATGGAAAAACTGATACGAAACCAGAGCAACTTAAATCACAAATTGCTATTGTTTTAAAATTGCAGAATAATATTTTGGGTTTTTTGGTTTTTTTTTTTAACTGAATTGAATTAAAGTGATTTCTTGAGAATTGATAAGGGTCTTTTTGGCTTGCTAAGGGAGTCTACAATTTAAGTCTAAGAATTTGGGCACCTGAAATCCAAATCAAAGTTTAAATTAAGGCATTTTAAAACACAGTTTTAAAAGTTATTATAATTGGCAGGCATCAGGTATTAGTCTAAATCCAGCAGCAAATTTAGGATTTGGATTGAATATATTTGTAACCAAAATTCTCAGAAGTTAATAATGTAATATGTCGCAGCCGACGAAACGAAGTACCTTCACTAACTCGAAATTATATATTCATTCAATTTATCAAGTCACTTGTTAAATTTACAAGTTGTAGAAAATTCAGATTTGAATGATATGGTTAAATGAACATGGACTTTTTTTTTATATTTCCACTGTACATAGTTGATTTATGAAAATGCGATGCTATTTCGACATAAGACTCCGATAAATAAGAAAATAATAGCAAGATTTTGACCTGTAGTGTTAATTTATACCAAGTTTGTGCTATTCTTTATAATCTCATGTCGCAATTTATCTGTTCATTTAAAGTAACTTAACAGAATTAACATAAAAATCCAGACGAAAATATGAGAGGATTTGAAATGTTTTTTTTTTGGATTTTTTTTTAATTCTATTTAAAAACCAATTAAAATTTTTCGTTGATAAGCCCCCATCACTTAAAAACGACGATCACGATTTGAAAGTGAATTTACTTAATTCTTTTTTAGTAATATATTCCCCCAACGTCCATTTTTATTAGCATTTATGTTTTTGGTGTTATTTCACTCCTTTTTGCAATGTATTTTTTTTTTAACACAAAATCTTAAATTTTCAATTTTTGAATGCACCTGAGCTCTAACACTCTAAGAAATCGTCATTGTACAGCAAACAATAATAATAATACGAAAGTGGGTGGATGCCACGCACCGTGAATGATAAACCCCAATTTTTTTAGGTTTTCCTCAGCATGCGTTACAAACCCTAACGCTCTACTGAAATTCATAATTCTACAACAATCAGAAATGCTTCATATAATTGACAACACTTCTGAGAAAGTGTGTTGATGCGACGCCCCTGAATGTCAAATATCAAGTTTTTTCCTTTATTTGCATTGCAAGCCCTATCGCTCTACCAAATTTCATCATCCTACAACAATCAGACATAGTTCTAAGAAAGTGGGTGGATGCCACGCCCCTGATTGATAGATCTCAAATTTAAAGTTTTTTTCTTTACACGCATTGCAAGCCCTGCCTCTATACCAATTTTCATCATTCTAGAACAAACAGAAGTGCTCTAAGTAATTGATGGTAATTCTGTGAAAGTGGGCGGATACCACGCCCCTTATATTGAAAATCCCGAATTTTCGATTTTTTTCTTTGTATACACCACATGGCCTATCGTTGTGCGAAATTACGGGATTCTGTGGTGTCGGAAAGTTCTCCATGTAATTGATAACTATTTTCTGAAAATTGGGTGGATGCCACGCCCCCTGAATGATAAATTTAAAATTTAAATTTTGTTCATGTGCTCAAATTGTAAGGGCTATTGCTCTACCAAACTTTATCATTATACAACAATCAGAAGTGCTCCAAATAAATGATAGCAATTCTGTGAAAGTAGGCAGATACCACGCCCCCATGTGGAAAATCCCAAATTTTGGAGTTTTTCCTTTGTATACACCACAAGGTTCTTATAGCTTTATATTGCAGCATAACTTTGCATAAAACAAAAACTATGCTAGCACAAAAATCGGGACTACCACACAATAATAGCACAAAAAGAGCACAACATTCTAGTTTTAATTTCATTTGATTATGCTAAGCGGTTTAGAAGTCTTGCTAGCTTAATATTAAGGAAGCATAGATTTACATAAAACAAAAACTATGCTAGCACAAAAATAGAACAAAAAGAGCACAAAAAGATTATGCTAATGTGTATGTGCTAGCTTTATAGACGTCATGAGCTATTATGTTGAATTTAAAAATGTTTCTGTTTCGTTTCAGCAAATGGGCCTTAGTTCCCAAGGATTATTTCACTACACAGTTAATAAATAAATAATTTCCTAATTTCTCGACCTAAAGCCCGCTATAATAGGTATTAATGTTAATATAGAAATCAAATTATTTCCTTTAGTTGTTTTTAAAAACAATTTGAGAAGGTGACTTAAAGCCAATTTATTTTGGCTACAACATTAAAAATAGCAAATTTATATAAGTATGTACGTTTTTTATAAAATTTTATTTTTATTGGGTCGCACAAAAAGAAGCAAACAAAAAGTTAACGCAATTGAGACAAATAACTGAATAAAAAAAATGAATAAATAGGGCAAGTTATGGATTCGTTCAAAAAATCGAACTCGAGATAACAATCAAACTTGACATTACGATGATAGAGAACACGAAAAAAGTGGGTCGCGCAATTCCGTCTGTCTGTCTGTACCTTGGCCTACAGCCTAAACCACTGAAGCGATTTTCTTCAAACTTGGTGGTTCTCGGGTAATTCCCTAGAGGGGAAATCTAGATTTTTTTCTTTGCCATACAACTGTTTTGAAAAATGTTATTAATCTCAAAAATGGCTATAACGATTTTTTTTTAATTTTTGTGTTTACTAGTATATTTTGGTGAAAAAAAAATTTACCAAAAACATTTATGAACAGTACCTACCACAGGAAGCTCCTATTAAGTATGAATAATGCAGCATACAAATATTGTCAAAAAAATATTTTTGGGATTTAAAAAAAAAATCAAATTTTTATTTTGAAAACGGGTTGATGATTTTTTTTGAAATTGTAGTTTTGGTTGTGTTTTATTATATTCTTAAAAATGGCATACCAGATTGTTTTTTTTTTTTTTAATTCCAGAAATTTTATATACCTAAAAAATTATTTTTTAAGAAAACCGCTACAACGATTTTTAAAATTTTGTCACCATAGATTCATATTGTTTTAGGAGTTGAGATGGCGTTTTTCATTCTGAGATTAAAACATTTTAAATACTTGTTTTATTACTTTAAAAAACGTGTTTCATGCTCTTTTCCATATTAAAATTTCCATTATATGTTTTATATTGCACCCAATACTTAAAATTCGAAGAAACTTTTACTACAACAGCAAGTTCGTGCGAACCAGTCATGCATTTTATTTATTCTTACTTATCAACAAAGCCTAGTTTTTAATGGAACACATATGTCAAGGATCTAGAAGTAGCTCAAGTACCCTTTTCTGACCACCTTCCAATTGTGGTCAAATTTGGACTCGAAGTATCAGAAATTGAAGAGATAAAACCCATGAAACTTTTACCTATGCTTAAATGGAATGAGAAGTATGCAGCCTCTTACTTAACAAACTTGGAAAACATTTGGGAAATACAGCAAAATACGAACTTAGGGCAAATTGCAGCCACAATCATAGAGGCATACTCTCAAATTACTCGGAGGAACTACAATGAGCGAACCGTGAACTATGAACGTCGAGATAGAAGGCAACCATGGTTCGACAAAGACTGCCAGAGGGCCAGAAAAATGTCTTTCGCATTGCTGAAACAATTTCGAAATACGAATGACAGTCAAATTAAGGCAAGATACATTGAAGCGAACACTACTTATAAAAATTTATGCAAAGAAAAGAAAAGGGCACACTACGAAACGCAAGCTTTAAAGTTATCGCTTTGCAAACATGCTACAGAATTTTGGAAAACCGTAAATATCCTAAATGAAAAGAAATTTATTATCAACAAGGACCTAAGCCCAATGATTTTGGCGGACCACTTCAATAACCTGCTTAATCCTACTATGATAGGGGTTACTCCCCAATACGCTGCACCTTCGATTGAAAATGAAATAATGGATGGATTCATAACACATCAGGAAGTAACTGAAGCTTTAAATAATCTCAAAGATGGCAAGGCCCCGGGCCCCGATAGAATCCCTGTAGAGTTCTACAAATACGGTTTCACAGCTCTTATAAGTCAATTAACGTCAATTTTTAACAATGTTATGGAATATGGAGTGATTCCGCAGCAATTAAAAGAAGCACTTATATTCCCAATATATAAAAAAGGCAGTAAGTCAGATCCAGCAAACTACAGAGGAATCTCCTTCCTTAATGCCACATATAAAATTTTTACATCAATCTTGCAGAAAAGACTAACAACGTGGATTAACAACTCTAAGCAAATTAAAGAATGCCAAGCTGGTTTTAGACCAGGATATTCAACAGTTGACCACATTTTTGTTTTAAGAAGTATAGCGGAATCATTCTTTGTAAGAGGACAAAAACTATTTACTTTTTTCGTGGATTTCAAGGCTGCCTTTGATACGGTGGATCGCAGAGCACTACTGTTTAAGCTATATAACAAAGGTTTGTCAACAAAGTTTTGTAACTTAGTGGAAAAGATGTACGAAGAAACTTGGTCAGCGGTCTGGAACGGCGAAACACCTTCTGAAAAATTTGAAACTAAGTCTGGGGTGAGACAAGGATGTTCCTTGAGTCCCTTACTATTCGACCTATTTATCGACGACTTCACAGACTACATGCCAGGAGGAGTTGAATTTGGAAAACAATGCATTAAATCCCTTCTGTTCGCGGATGACATTGTTCTACTTGCTAATTCTTCTGAAACCCTACAGCGAATGATAAACCGCCTTGAAGACTACTGCACTTTATGGAACCTGACGGTAAATCTTGATAAGTCTAAAGCTATGGTTTTCAAAAGAAACGCGGGAAGGATAAACATGAATGAACGGTGGACGTATAGAGGACAGTCAATAGAAGTGGTTAAGGATTACAAATACCTTGGTGTGATCTTCACACAAACCTTTAATATGGAGAGACACCTTAAAGAGAAACTGTCAAGTGCCAAATCTGCTCTAAGCACAACGTGGAGAAGATGCTTTGCAAATAAGCATGTTGCGCACAGCAAGAAGTATCAAGTGTTTGAAGCTGTATCGGAGTCAGTTTTGTTGTATGCAGCACAAGTTTGGGGTGCCAGACAGTATGATACAGTAGAGAAGTTATTAAGATACTACATAAAACGGATATTCCATCTCCCACCGTGCACACCAAACTATGCTGTTATGCTGGAAACGGGACTGCCACCGCTTTTTGTAAAGACTCTTAAACTTCAAGTGGACTACATTTTGAAAGTCATGAACATGCCAAATCATAGGCTGCCTAGACAAGCTGCTCACAATACATTAAGAAGCAAATCTGGTTGGTATGCAGAATGGATGGAATTAGCTAGCATGTGTGGAATTGAGCTGAACCTGGAACTGGAACACTACCATCTCTGGAAGCCAAAATTGTACGACCTAATAAGAAATGTCGATGTACATTGCAGAGAAAAGTTTCTTGAAGAAGCATCCAGCTCCGTACATAGATCAACGTATAGCGTACTAGAGCATAATCTACAAGAAGCTAACTACTTTCGCGATGAAAACAGCATCCAACAAATTTCGATGATGTTAAAACTTCGAGTTGAATTGTTACAACTAAATTATATACCGCACTGGGATGACCTTCCCATCACATGCAACATATGTAACCTAAGAGAGAGAGAAGACGTTATTCATTTTCTGGGTAAGTGCCCAACTCTAAGAGAAACCAGGAGATATTATCTAGGAAGCGACTACGTATCAAAAAAAGACACAAAGGAAATGTTAAATAGAATGAATGTGACTAAACTCTATAACTATTGCAAAGTAGCACTAGCTTATCGTGAAAGAATCATAAATCAAAATTTTTAAAAAAAGGTACAACTTAATCTTTTTATATTATTGTTGTTGGTTAAGAATTAAATGATAAAACTTTATTAATTGTCAATCGGCAGACGGCAAAGCCATGCTTCGTATGATTTATTAAATTGTTCAAATGGTTAGAATCTATCTTGCTTATATATCTAATAAATCTAATCTAAATTTAATGGAGTGTAGATAAATTTTCTCTAATTTTCAAAATTACCTACATAAAACTTTGAAATTCCATTACACAGTTCCAATCCAATTGAGGTAATTTCAACCAAATTTGCATGAAATTTCAAAGGCAGTAACGACGTGAAAACATTTGTGAAATATGAACACATCAAAATGGAAACCATTTAAAGTGGAACCCATTTAAAATGTCAAAACTTGATGCATAAAAACAACAAAAACAACAATTTCTCTTCTCAGTTGACATGATGACACTTATTTTTTTAAATCAAGATGAAAAGTATCGAAGAAAATAAATTCAGCTCGCAATTTTAAAAATTTTATCATCGACCACATTCCACTTCAATTTGTCAACCAAATTTGACTCTTTTGCGAACAAAAATTGCGTCAACGCATTTGACGCTCTAACTTCTTGCTTTCACCCTAGTGCTCGAATTACCTGACATGCAGTTTGGCTTTCGGTAAAAGCACTCGACGCTGCATCCGCTGCTGAAGTTTCAACATGACATAACCATTGCCCTCAACGGTCATCGCGTTAACGTCGGATGCCTTCTAAATGTCGAAAAAACATTCGACAGTGTATGGATTAAAGGCCTCATCCATAAACTTCGCATAACTGGCTTTCCAATATCACTATTCAAAATTATGCTCATCGTCAACGAAGAACATCAAAGCTGGAGTTGCCCAAGGCTCGTAACTTGGTCCATTCCTATATAGCATACTGACGTCCGACCAACCTATTCCAAACAACTACGAGAACCTTCTCTACGCTGATGACTCCCTGACTTACTGCACATCGATGTCACCATTGATAGCTGTGAGGACATCTTTGATTTCTACCAAAAGTGGGGTATCAAAATCAATGCAGCAAAATCGGAACTGATCTGCTTCAGGAGACCATCAACAGTCACCCGAGGAAGAAGCCAAACAGCTGCTAAATGCAGAAGCATTCGCTTCAAACTCCTAGACGGATCCACACTGGCTACAAAAAGGAGCGTTAGATACCTGGGGATCCACTTCCATGAGCTGCTTAGGTTCAACCCCCACGCAAAGGATGAACATCAGAGTCAACCGACTTTTAATTTAAGAATGTCATGTAAAATATATACTATTTTTATTTTTAGTTCAAGTCAATTTATAAAATAGGCCCTCTATGTGCCAACAAATGTATAATTGTATCTTTATAGTTTTAAGTTAATCAAATTGTACTTATACATAAATAAATGTTAAATAACAAAATCTTGAATTTAGTGGGCGAATTTTGAACAAACGATCCATGTTTGTCATAAAAAAAAGTTTTAGTATTTGTAAAACAGAATTTTTGATCGCCACTTCTTAAACATCACGAATGATAAAAATTGATTAAAATACATAATTATTTTTGTCCTTCTGCTAGTCTCTACTGTGACTCTTCTGTAACTGTCAGAAGTGTTTGTTACTATTTATTCAACTCAGAAAACCAACGACCCCTTTTGTGAGCCTTTTTTCAAGGCATTCAGAATCAGAAACACAGTAGTTAAGTGTTATGGAATAGAAAATAATATTTATAATTAAATTTTGAGTCAATCTCTAAAATAAAATCCTTAACCGCGTATCATCCAGATGTCTAGACAGAGGCTGATAACTTTTTTCAGCTAACCCCCAACCAACCTCATCCAGTCTGACACTTTAGGTCAATTACATGATGCATATTTCTTCCATACCAGTAGTATTAATATCTGGCAATGACAAATATAATAACGTTGGCAATAATTTAAAATTTAAAACGAAAAAAAAAAAAATAATGAAATAATTTCTTATATCAATTTATGTATTATTGTATGCAGATATTCACCTTCTGCATCGATATTTTCTAGCGGAAGCAATCATATTTTCACGCCCCTTGCACTCTACCAAGTAAAAATAGTTCACTTATTATACATAAGAAACAGAACAACAATATCTCCATTCAATATTTAAAACAGCAGCTGTAAAGGCTAGACGCAATTATTCCAAATAATTACATCAGATGTAAAATGAAATCAAAAGTCATTGCAGTTAGCAATTAATTTGCATTTATTTCAAATAATAATAAAGAATCAACTGGAGATGGAGAGAAAATTATGTGAACTCTAGAACCAAGTCCAATTATGTATATAAAATTATGATAGACGTAGACTCAGACTCAGACCTAAGGCACTCGAAGCTTCTAGCTGACCGTAACGCACATCCCAATTGAATATAGGAGGAAGTGCTAAGTCCGTCTGATGTCTAATTAGAAATGAAAAATTCCAAACAAAATATTACACCGAAAGTAATCTGGTGTTCGCCTTAGCGATTTAGCGGATTAGCCCTGTTTGAATTAAAACAATATCACACAGGACAGGGTGTTGGATAGTTCCAAAACATAAAATTAAACAACAATAGTTTTTACGCTCTCTTAAAAGTTAGAATTCCGTTTTATATGCGGTACGAAGCAGAGGGGCCGTTTGGGCCCTTCGGCCCAGCGGAATGTTACGCCAGTTATCTCCAATCACGCACTCCAAGTTGTTTGAAGCCGTTCTCCTATTGGGTGCGCTTGCGCCACCTAAGGTGGAGTCTTTCTGTGCTGCGCAGACCATCGGGGGTAGATTCGAACACTCGTTGGGCTGGTGCGTCGGTGTTCATGGGCTCGACGTGTCCCAGCCACTGATCTCTATAATACACTGGATAGCGCATCCATACAAGAAAGTTGATGCCATTTGAGAATTGTTATAATGTTGAGTTGCCTATTTTTTTGTATAACGGTATAACTGTATAACATAATGAAATGCAAATTTTTTTATAAAACTGCAACTAAAATATTTTAAATTCACTTTTACAATTATTTTAAGTTACAAAAAATCAAATTTACAAACAAGTGACGTTTCTTTTGCTTTTTTTTCTTAAAAATTCCACTTTGGTTTTTGCCAAAGCCTCACTGAACATACCTAAAGTGTTGAGTTGCCTCACTGAACATACCTAAAGTGTTGAGTTGCCTTCGTACTTGTCATCTTCAATTGGAAGTAGAAAAGCTGTTATACTTTGTAGGGAATCCACTATCCAGTGTATTATAGAGATCAGTGGTCCCAGCCATATCAGCTGCTGTATTTTCAGGCCGACACGTCGCTAAAAGGCCCGTAAAGCTCGTTGTTAAATCTTATCTTCCATTTGCCATCTATGCAGACTGGTTCTACAATCATCCGAAGAATCTTCCTGTCAAGAATGGATAAGAATCTGCGTGGGTGCTTCGACCACGCAGATTCTTATCCATTCTTGACAGGGTCCATGCTTCTGGCTTTTAAAGCTTCTTAGCCTAAAGAAACAACGATTGGCAAGAGTGATTCTTTGTTTTTTTCTCTGCACTGATGTCTTTTTCCGAGGTAGATAATAGTGCAGCCAAGGTAGATAAGGTAGCCAAAAGCCCTGACAGCCAAACCCATTTCTGCCGCCTCCGCTTCAATACTTGCTAACGCGCCAGTAACAGCTCGGTTCGTTCTCCAAATGATGTCAATATCATCTGCATAAGCAAGTGGTTGAAAGGACTTTAGACTTTTTATAGACGTTGCATGATAACGCGTTATTGCCTTGCCTCAAACCTTTCTTGGCATCAAAGGGTTCAGAGGTGTTCTTAGTGACTTTGATGGAGCAGCGAGACATCTCCATCGTCATCTTGCACAAGCGGATGAATTTTGCAGCGATGTCGAAATGCGACATGACACTGCATAATTCGTCTATGCTATCATGAGATAAACATCTCCTTTCTTGTAGACGGTGCACACTACACTATACCGAGGCTTCATTTTTCGAACATACTTTCATCCGACCAAATTTTGCAGATAAGAAGTTGTATGCTCGCTACCAAGTCATCTCCCGCTGCTTTGAACAACTCGGATGGCCATTCGCACCAGCAGCTTTGTATGATTTAATTTTGGCTATCTTTAACCGTACTTCATTATTAAATACTTCAAAATTAAATAAATAAGTTTGGTGGTACAACAGCTCCTGAAGAACTAGGGCCTAGTGGCTTACAACTTACAACCATTCCTGTGACCTGTGAGTGTGGCTGCAGGAATGGAGAGGACCTGCTGTTTATTGCTGAATCCGAACGGCTAAGCTTAGTTGACAGGAGATACTCTTGGCGGATTTGTCACTTCCTCGCCAGATGCAGTAGTCCTGAAAAACATTTCTGTTTGGTGGCAGAGGCTTGGAATTGAACCCAGAACTCTGGCGTGACAGTCCAACGTACTAACCATTACGCCAAGGGCTACTACTTCATTTAGGTTAGGTGGACGGAAATTTAGACCATCACCGTCTAAGTTAAATGGAGTGTTATGTCTAATAACGGAATTTTGGCCATCTTCACCGTTTAGCGGACTAGAAAAGTGTTGTTTCCAGATCTTTAGCACATACTTTGTGATTACTACCTGAACATATTCTCACTCTCATCTTGGCAAGCTTCTGCTTTGGCCTCACAGTTATAATAGTCTATATGCCACCTAAGTGGCGTAAAGAGTCCACGGAGAAAGTGTCGAATTCGCCAAAAGAGTATGAACTTCTTGCCATATGATAATGTGCCTCTCATATCAGTATCAGCGATTCAGTTTCAACAGAAAATTGAGAAATTATGTGATGTCCCCTCCATCCCTGCAAACTGACAGCATCAGGCATGCATAATTCATTATAGGTTAATACTACGTTTTCACCGACCACAAAACAGAGATTTAGGTAGATTTACCTTAAATCTTCTTCAAATCCCGAAGGTTTACCAAACAAATTTATTTCCTAAATCTCGAAGATTTTAAATAAATCTTGTTAAATCTCCATAGGTCCAATAGTTTTAAAACTCGAACTGGCCTATATTTTCTCACAATGAATACATTGATTGGAAAGTGGACCTACATTAAATTTTCCGCCTCACTTCAACGTCATTAGAAAGAATGAAACAACATCTGCAAACTGTCAAAATAAATCTAGGTACTTTTCAATCTTTTTGTGCGGTGGAAACACTAAATAGATTTATCTGATCTAAACTGAGATAAACCTACGGTGAAAACATAGTATAACGGCCATATTATTCACTCAATACATCCAGATTAAAACTTAAATCTGGATGTAAATCATACAAATTGAATGTAAATTCATCTGGATCTAAGTTTAAATCTGGATGTATCAAGTGAATAATATGGCGGTAAGAGGTTTAAGTGACTAAGCTCTTAATTAGATGGCCTACCTCTCATAATGCATCTTAATTCATGTAACACCCTATGCCATATTCCGTTTCCATAATTTTCTTGTCCATTTCTCAAGGGAGTGATAGATTTCCTACAACATTATCTACGATCAATTATGTAAGTTTTCAACTACCAAAAGGTTAGCTTAATTAAACGCTATCAATTCATGCTTGTGTGTTACTGGTGGTGTGAGCTGAGCATATACATTGACCCTTTTAAACACGCGCTCAACTAAAGTCGAAGTCATTGTATAATGTAGCTTCCGGAAAGCTGGGCGACGACGTATTTTACAATTAAAATTAGACGTCGATTTGTGGAACGTGCTCCTTGATGGAGGTGCATGCCCTTTGCGTGACACTGTTCGCCTTGTGTTTTCCCAAAATAGAACAGCTGGCTTACATTTGCTGTTTTGCTTTTTCTTCTACCACCTGGACAACTACCTACTGTCCATTTTGAATGTGCGATGTGGCGTGGTATAAAACGCAAATAATGTTTCTTCAATTAATTAGCATTTAATGCGAATTGCGATCAATATGATCCACCAGCCCAGCAAACCGCAGTCGGAGAAGGTGGTGGGCACTGGGCAGTATGTTGGTGGTGCCCCGCACGTAGTAAGTACGTCGTCGGTCGAATGTTTGCACTCTTACTAGATCAGACTAGCAATTCCTGAGAACTAATTAGCATTTGATGTGTAAACAAGTCCATTTGTCGTTGTTTACGCCTCGGTCTAGTTTTTTTTTTTTATATTAGACCAGCAGGCAAAACAACAGAAACCCCCTGCGTTATAATTTTAATCGCAATTGATCGCCGCCGCCGCAATTGATCGCCGCAGCTGGGAACAAGTTTATACTGCAACAAATAATTAGAATTACATCAGAGTAAATCAACGTGATCACTTGGTTGTTATTACAATTGGACACCTCAAACTTAAAAAAAAAAAATAAAACAGTTAAGAAAATTTGCATAAAGAACCTATAAGATCTATCAAGGCAGGGGTTACGGATCGTAGGTGATATGGGTGCAGCCAGCGTCATAATATTTCACGATAACTTAAGTTTTGTTGAACAAATCGATGGAAAGAAACTGACGAAGTGACACCGAATTGAACGAGCAACATGGCTGACTTGTTGTAGGTAGATATCGCTTACAATAGAGGTGGTGGTGTCGCGATGCAACATTTTGTTGGAAGTTAGATTAATGACTTGTGAGCGACATGGTGCAATGATCTTGTCTTTGATAGATCGATTTTCAAGATCGCTCGGAACAGGTGTGGCGATGTGGTGCGCTGTTGGAACTATAATGTCAAACTGGTATTTAAATGGACTTCCTTAATGGCTGCTGGGCGTGTGTGTGGTAAGAAGGTCTATATTATTTTTTTTGTTCTTGTTGGATTTTGTTGGCGGATATACTTAGTTGATTTGATGATTTATTCTTGGATCGTGACTTGGGGTGTGCATTTGTGCAATACACACACCTAGTGGGTTTTTGGGGAACTAAAATTAGATAATAAGAAAGATTTGTATGGGAAAAGCTTTTATTGAAGGAATTATCGAAATTATTTCAAGAATTTCCAAGATTTTTTGAAATGCAATTAAGAATGAGACAGTTTTTGGTATTTAGACAGTTTTTGGTATTTAGACAGTTTGTGGTTGGTTCACATCTAAATTATCTTCTAGCTTAAGGAGAATTCTGAAGACATATACATTTGTTATTTTTTTGCTGTTAGTAATTCAATTTTGTTGAAATCACAGTGTTCAATTTTAAAAAGAGAAACGAAGAGCTTTGTTCAGCAAAAACAATTTTTTTTAAATTTGTTCAAATCGCCTATTTTTGAAAATCACATTTGACGAATTATGTCTTTTTTCTTCCGAACTGACGAAATATGTACATACTATAGTATGAACTATGTACATTTTTCTAGATCAGATATTTGTGCTGCATGTTTCTGGTTGATTGGGATAATCTGCACAACACCTAGAATTTGTGTTCGCTTCTTTTCGACTACAAATTTGAAACTTTTCTTTTTTTTCTAACTGGAAATAATTACATACTTTGTTATTTTCACGATGAACCTTATGACAAAAAAAGACTTACAACGAACTTACCGACTTACCGACGTTGAATATAACGTCCACATTCACAGTTTGCCTAGCAGTCAGCGCAGTTTGCTCCATCTTGTTGGAACCACAAAGTTTTCGATAATTGATTTGGAAATCGTTTCTTGCGTTTCATCCTCATTCTCGAAGAAATTTGGGCCGATAACTTTTTCCACCAAAAAGGGCATATGGATGGGTGTGTTGCCCTTGGATTTTCGGAGCCCAACAATCTTTTTGTTGTCATAACCACTTAAAAGGAAATGCGCTCCATCGAACCAGTCAAGACATTTTTTAAAAAATCAATTTGTGTTTGTATCCATTTTAAATTTCAAGCAAAACGAAAAATCCAATATTTATATTGGAATTTAAAAAAAATATATAATTGTTTTTACCATTGCTAGGTCTTATTTTGTACTTCCCAAAATTCTCATTTATGTATATCCGATTTAAGTCAAAAATTCCGTCAAAAATAGTTGCGTCGCTTATTCCCTCAGTGGATTTACTTCTCAGGGACTTAGTTGCTTGCACCAAAATAACAGGGTTCACGAATTTATTTTTTGTGAAGGTCTGATACTTTCAAAACTTTCAAATATATGTGTACATACGTTTTGCCTCGTCTCTTTCGAATGAATTGCAGAGATGTGCAGAATATACTTGAGACACGCATTTACACATTGTGGATCATTTTTTTTTTTGTTCTGTCAAACACTGTACATATTTAAAAAAAAAAATATTAAATTAAAAAAAATGTTTCTTTACTTCAATATTTTCAAACAAATTGTTTGCGAAATTGAAAGTATCGAATTTCGACACAGGACGATACTTCGCATTGATGTATGTATAAACTAGGCTTAAGTTTGAACAAAATACATAATATTTGAAATTTGACAATTATAAGTACATATGTATGTATTTGTTTATTTTCGTTTTTATTTATGGAATAGGTAGAATTTAATTTGAGTTAATAAAACGTTACTTTTTGAGCAATTTCTTGATTTTGTTGTTGTTTTTATTCATGCAAAAGATTTATTATACTGGTGAATTTTGCTTATTATTTGTGAATATTCGAAAACAAAATAACGCCAAATTAGGTTTATATTTCAGTTTCTCAAATAAAACAAAGCCAAACTAGAAATTTGGTTTTATTCTCTTATTTCTTTTTTGACAACACAATAAAATTCGGTCTTATTTTATTTGGCGTTATTTTACGTTACCTTCAAAAATATATACATAGCAATAAAAGGCTATATGTACGTGAATAACTTATTTTTCTTGTATCACAAAGAAGTAATAGGGGTATTCACAATTTGGAGCAACTTGTTTAGTATTAATTGTTGTAAAAGTGCAAAAGTTCAACATTTTCTTACACTCCAACAACTATACCTCAACCCCAATGCAACAAAAAATAAAAGAGTTGAAAATTCGCAAACGTGTATTTGGCTAAATATCATTATTGCTGTCAGCTGTTATTCGTATGTGTGTATTTTCAGCAGTGCTACAACGGAATAGAAAAAGTGCGTTCACGATCTACTAAAAAAAAAATAAAATTTTGCAATTTTAATAGACTTGTTGCACCGGATCGTGAATAGAATACCCCTATTCTTATTGGACCTACTTTTAAATACACGCTGGTCTGTGTTCTCTTATACAACCACGTACGTACATATATATGTATATTCATATAATCGATAAATTCATATACTCTTACTTAAAACTAAGTCTATAGCTATAATTCAAATAATATGTATATGACTGAAATATCAGGGTCCACTAAGTTACAGTGTGAGATAGCAGACGTCGCTAAATTACAGTCTGAAACAGCAGACGTCACTTAATTACAATATAAGATAGCAGACGTAACTTAATTACAGTCTGCGATAGCAGACCCACTAACTAACTCTCAACCTGGTCCATTGTCAACTCTGGAACCTAAGCCTTTCAAAAAGTAGACTCACCAAGTACTCTTGATTGGTACTATTCATACTATGGCAGAGCACGATTTTCCTCTGTTTGTTTAACTTTGTTTAACTTTTTTATTGAACAGATATATTTACAATTGGCTCTTAATTCTATGTTACATATAATATTACATTGTGGTGTTTTTCTTGTGTTGGCACATAAGGGGGCTAACTTAATACATTGTTTTTTTTTTTTTATTAAAATTATTTAAAAAATTGTCATTTTGTTGGGTTAAAATATACATAAAGATGATTATTTTCCTCTGTTTTTTTACGGTCTCTTATACAACATAAAGTTCGGTTGAAACTGAGTGTGAATTATAATTTCGCAGAAAAAGTAGTATTACTATTTTCATGCACTGGGTGAGCGATGGCTTCAGTGGTATGAGCCGGTGTAGAGAGTGTTGGCAGGGGTTCTCGTTTTGGTTTCATGCTCATTTCTAGTCATTCGTAACGGTGCTTTAGAATTGCTTTAAATGCAATTTGATGAACAGTGGCGGCATTGCCAGAAAATATATTAAAATGAAGAGGAAGTTATATGTTTGCTTCGTGGACTTCAAAGCAGCCTTTGATACAGTCAACAGGCAAGCATTGATTTATAAATTGGCTTCCCTCGGAGTATCAAGAAAGTTCCTACCGGTCTATGCTAAATTTCTCTCGGCATCAAGTGCAGCAGTGTGGGATGGATCCAAATTGTCGGATTGGTTTGACACGTCGGCAGGTGTCCCCCAAGGTTGCATTTTAAGCCCTATTCTCTTCGCCCTATTCATTGATTCAGTATCTGAGATTCTCCCTGGTGGTGTAAGCTTCGCAGGCAATCACGTAAAAGAACTCCTTTACGCTGATGACTTGGTACTGTTAGCGGACAATCCTTTTACGTTACAACTCCAAATAAATAAACTACAGGCGTTCTGTAAGGCATGGGATCTCCATATAAACGTTTTGAAGACAAAAGTTATGATTTTTGAGAACCGATTAAGAGGCGACTCAATAATGACGTGATAGAAGTAGTTCGGGAGTTTAAGTACCTTGGTGTGTTGTTTTCAAGCAATTTGAACTTCCGGAAGCATGCGAAAGAAAAAAATAGAGAACCAAAATTGGCACTAAACTTGTTGTGGCCGAAATTCTTCGCAAACCAAAACATTGATCTGTCTTCTAAATATCAAGTATTTACCGCTACTGTAAACACCTGTTTATGTTATGGTGTGCAGGCCTTTGGGACAATTCCTATTGAGGAGTTTGAAGATGTTCAGAGATATTTCTTTAAGCGTTTGTTTAGATTACCGAATGCAACTCCAACCTATGCAATTCACGTGGAGTCTGGTTTGCCACCCATATATTTGCAAAATCTTAAATCCCATGCAGACTATTTAATAAAGGTGATGAAGCGAAGCGGAAACAGTTTTCATAGAGCCATCTTAGTTAGATTGCTGCAAACCAATGCAACACCTTTCAGTAATTGGAACCAACTGGCGCTATCTCACGATATCAGTATATCCTTTTCTGAAGTTAACGTTAACGAATGGCATGATATATTTGCAACAATTATAGCTAAGGTTGATGACAAAATATATGACCATCACTTAACAAGAGCATCCTCTTCGGCTTCCAGACTAATCTACCGCAATCTAGATCATCGATTACTAACCCTAGGAAATTATTTCAATGTTAAATATCCATCAAAAGTTATAGGCACCATTTTCAGAGCCCGAGTCGAATTATTGAATTTAAATTTCATTCCACATAGAACCGATCTTCAGCAAACTTGTAATTTATGTAACAGGAGAGAAGACGAAAGTGTGTACCACTTCATTGGGGTGTGTCCCATTTTACAAGAAATCCGACGTTTATACTTCCAAGAAAGTTTTATGACTGTAAATAATTTCTACGAAATATTAAATGGTTCTCGGGGCTGGCTCGCTCTATATAAATATTGCAGCCATGCTATGACTTATCGTAATAGTTTTTGAAAAGTCATGAGATACAGCAAGTCTATATTCATTGCGAGTTTGAATGTTTATAACCATTTAATTTTCTTATTATGTTTATGTTTTAAATCATCAAAATTAGAAGTTTCTTTTTTTATGTTGCAAATCATCAAAATTGTCGACAATCTCTAGATTTCTCGCTTTCCTATCAACTAAGTTTGAATATTCATTTAAATGTATTTAAGATCTCATTGAGTATTCCATTATGTTAATTTTTCAAAACAGTTATGTTAACAAGAATTTAAATCTGTTACTCTTTTTATGTTTTAAATCATTAAAATTAGAAGTTTTTTAGGTTGCAAATCATCAAAATTGTTCAAAACCCAAAATTTCTCTCTTTTTTTTTTAAATTTATTTTGTATATTAATTTAAACGATCGTATGTACAATACATTATGTAAATACCTATTAATTGTTTATTAATTTAAATTTATCTAAACATTATCGTAAGCAAGAATTATCGTTACATTTTCTCTTTATATAACACTATTTTCTTTCATCTTACTGAAATGTCAGTTCCGGCAGACGGCAAAATTGTCAGGTCCGTATTCTTATTCTAAAAAATTTTAATTTTATCTGAGGAAATAAAGAAAAAATCTAATCTAATCTAATCTAATCTAATCTAATCTAATCTAATCTAATCAGCGGCGGCATAGAAGAGAGTGTAATGCATCATTACATCTTTTATATTATAAAATCTATTTTTAATTTTTTTAACTTTATATACTGCGTACATAATATGTATATCATATCAATAATTTGATATCAATAATAATGTGCTATACAAAATTTGAATTAAAGTGGACGCACGGATGCACAGACGCATACATACAGACCGACACGGACGGTATGGTGAAAACCACCTTCTCGGACTTCCTCATCTTCATAGTGTTAATTTTGATTACAACCTGGAAATTTTTTTATACGAAACCAACGCTTGCGCTAAAAATATGGCTGCCATGGCGATCTTTATAGAGCAATTATAGTTTTTTTTATAGGAGTAAAGTATCCTTTCAGCTTTTCATCGAAGTACCTACCTACCTACTGTGCTTGGACATCGAAAAAATCATAATATTTTAAATCAACGGTGTCATCGTTCAGTTTCGCAAAATTTATTTTTGTACATTCAGGAGGAAGGGGGACGAATAAACTTACACATTCGAATCGTTATCGAACCATTTGTGTGGAAACACAGATTCTTCAAAACTCTGTCGATGCATCCCTTCTTCGCTTCTTAGTTTACTCTCTCAGTAAAGAACATATGTATAGCTACCTATGTACATATTTTTGTATTTTAATTTAATTTTGTATTATTTATTTATTAAAAATAGGAACTTATGATTTCTGAAAACAGATAGGAAAAAGAATAAATACTTATTGCAATAAATCAACCAAATTCCATCTGTCATCCAAAGTCTCTATCTCCATCATATCTCCTTCATTCTTTTACTATCATCAATCCAGGATCTTTCAAAAGTGCATCCAACTCCTTCTACGCGTGGGAATTAATTCACATAAAAAAAACTTTTAAACAAAATTCTCTCAATTCCATGCCACAATTAGCAATTCCAAATAAATTACAATCGCCATCAGAGTCAAGTGCATTAAATGGCGCCCTTTTCATTTCAAATAAAAACATATGTATACAAAAAAGTCGCCGTTAATTTTGTCGCATTTCCTGCGTGCTGTTCTGGAGCAACAATCATGCGAGGACGCAACATTTATAAGCAGTGGTAATTGATGCAATGATATGTATCATCCAATCTGTCCATTCTGGCAGACCTCAGAGACCATATCCAACAAGCTTTTTCAAGGGCTATTTGGTCCGACATCCATTCTCTCCATACTTAATTACACATTAATTATTTGCAAAAAGCCTCAAAATTTATTGCGCACTCCCAGTGAGCCCTATCACTGCAGTCAATCAGTGGTTTTTCGGCATACAAAATTAACTATAAAGAATAAAATAAAACAAAAATGGTTTTTAGCAAAAAAAAAAAAAGAAGTCAGCCATGCTCTGGTATTCGATCGAATTTGGTCCACCACCGATAAAATATTGTCCGAAACATTTAATGCAGAACTTTTAACTTTAAGTACCCAACACCAACAGTGCTAGCACTTTCACTGAAATCTAGAAAAAAAAATGAAAATTAAAAAAAAAAAATATAATAATAAGAAAATGTGGCTAAAAATCCAAAAACTGAAACGATATTTTGTTACAATTTTTGTTACCACTTTATTAGGAAGTTTATTGTTTAGCCATTTCGAGGGCCAGTTGAATCAACGTAGTAGTGAACAAAATGATTTAAAAAAAAAAGAATTAGAATCATTTCAAGCAATAATTCAGACTTAAAAGGATCTCCTGACATATCTTGAAGATATTCTGTTCAATGTATAGAAATAGACTGACGGTGGAGCTTCTCTTCGATTTGTGTGGAATACTAAAAACAATGGAAATATATGAAAACAAAAATACAGAAAAATTTATCTCACAAAGCAACTGCTTTGGGGGATGGCTGCGTCGCGTCGCAGCACTTGACTTTTAAAGTGACCGCGTTATTGGAGGACGACTCTCGCCGCCGCGATGATATTCTCCGACCGTTAGATTCACCGTTTGTTGTTACTAGAAGTAGAAAATTACTGAAAAATATAAGAACCAAATAGGTACCAAAATTTGGGGACTTATTTCATAGTTAAATTTGGGGACTTATTTTATCATAACCCCCCCCCCCCCCCCCCCCCCCCCCAATTTAGGAATGAAATAATCATTCAAAAACCGAGGAAATAAATCCGCAATTTTGGGGAGTTTGTTCATATGAAAAAAACTTCTTTTTCATATAGGCATACATTTTGGGGAGTTATTTCACTGAGCCGAGTGCTAAGTTACCCGAATACCTTCACAAGCATCTTTTTCTAAATATTGATTCTTCTCTCTGTAAAAATTCGAATTTCCACTTTAGGAAATCAAATGCACAAATCGGTTCAACAGAGCTCAAATTATAGTCTGCGCATGGACGCACAGGCTGAGGGATTAAGTGGTGAAAGCTACTTTTTCGGACTTCACCATAATCGTGGCGTTTATTACAACCTCGAACTTTTCTTAACAACACCGCAAGCTTAAATTAAAAATAGATATCAATAAAGCACTGTAGTAGCTGTATCATGAAGGTTAGTGCGATGGACTGTCATGCTTAAGGTGTAAGTTCTTAAAAAAACGGCTACCGCCTCTTGCGACAAATTGACAAAATCTGTATCTTTTATCTTTTGTCATAGAAGAGTGCCGCTCGCATTAGCCGTTCGGATTCGGCAATATATTGTAGGTCCCATCCATTCCTCAAGACACGCACATAGGAATGGTTGAGAGCTGTAAGTCACTAAGTTCTAGTTCTTCATGAACTGTGCCATCAAATTAATTTTTTTGTTATCAATAAATCACTGGAACCTATACAATACACATTTCGTTTGAGTGTTTTATTAACCTTCTAAATTTTCATCGATTAGTTACACTATAAGTTCATAGCTACACCTAGTTATTTATGCGACCTAATTTGTGTATCCTCATGCTTTAAAGTGGCAACCCTTTTTTTTTAACTAAAACTCATCACTATCATTGCTATCATCAGTGACGAATGGTTTCTTGCCGCATCTCTGTCATGGGCACATTGTCAATTCCCACCAAAAATCTCTACCTGGCTAACAGCACCTCTCTATACCATGAGCAATGAGCTAATGCAGAAATAACAACGAAAGCCAAAACAATTGGGGATCCAGCAGCTTATTAGAATTTTAAGCGCATTCCCAAAATGCAATCACTTCCAGGGAAGGCACTTTTAGGTTTTTTTCGGGGTAGGTATACACACATCACATATCACCGATCACCGACCAAGACCAACCGTGCTGGTTTAAGCCAGAGAGAATAACCATCACGATGACAATGTCCAGTGCACCATCAGAGGAGGACCGTCTATAGAATTTTAAAATGCTGTTCCTCATGAAGGCAATCACAAAACACATCCAAACGCATTATAAACCTGGCTAAAAGTCGGGTAGTATAAGACCTATACAAAAAAAAATCCGTTTATTGAAATCTCGCTCCAAATTTATTTCACATTAAAAAACGGTTACAGTAGAGAGGCGGTGGTGGTCAATGAAGTTGACCGGCTGGCTGGCCCTGGCTGTGGTGGTGGATGGTGATGGTGGCAACGGATGCAGCAGTTTTACAGCAGCCGCACGCTGGACACGAAAAAGGCGCTAAGAGTATTTTCAGCGAAAATGTTGTTCGTTGTCGATGTCCACCGCTGATGTTGGAATATTTTGAATTGCGTCGCTATAAGGTGTGTTGTTTTTTTTTTTTGTAATTTGTTTTTCTTCTTTTTGGGTTTTGTTATCGCTGTAACCCCGTTTGCATCCTCTTTATATCACCGTTTTGGTATTAAAGTAGTCACCCTGTTATTCTCACCAAAACTGCTCAAGTTGGCTCAGTCAAAGTTTTAATCGCAGTAAATTCGAGGCGGAATCTAAAAAAAAGGTATTGCCATTTTTTTCGTGGGTCAGAGTTAGTTGTTAGTAACCAGGAAAAATGTTTTCCTATCGGGTTTATTTTAATAGCCGTATCTATAATAAGTCTTAAAACTTACTTAATTTAAAAATATAGTTCTTATTCATTTTTACATTTAAGCAACGCAACGTTACTTAGGCCACTTAAATTATACGCCAATAACCATGTTTAAAGGCTATCCATTTTAAACATATTTTAATTTAATCTGAGGAGCGTTGTTTTATTTGCTAGAGAAACCTTCATTATATGTACGTATCTAACATATACTAAAGGTCGAGTTTTGAAGTTAAAGTAATAAAAAATAAATAAATTTGATGGCACAACAGCTCAAGAAGAACTAGGGCCTAGTAGTGACTTACAACTCTCAACCATTCCTGTGTGCGTATCTGCAGGAATGGAGGGGACCTACAGTTTATTGCCGAATCCGAACGGCTAACGAGCGGCACTTTTCTGTGACAGGAGATACTCTTGGAGGATTTGTCAATTCATCGCAAGAGGCAGTAGCCGTTTTTTGTTTTTTTTTTAAATAAATAGGTGGCGAGGCTAGGGATCAACGAACCTTAGACCTCCGGCATGACAGCCCATCGCACTAACCATCACGCCACGGCTACTACGAAAGCTGAGTAATATACAAAATAAATTTAGATGTTTCCTGAATAAATTTAGCTTTACTTAAGAAAAGCCAAGATGAATGATGAGTTAAATTAAAATTAAAATTAAAATTAAAATTAAAATTAAAATTAAAATTAAAATTAAAATTAAAATTAAAATTAAAATTAAAATTAAAATTAAAATTAAAATTAAAATTAAAATTAAAATTAAAATTAAAATTAAAATTAAAATTAAAATTAAAATTAAAATTAAAATTAAAATTAAAATTAAAATTAAAATTAAAATTAAAATTAAAATTAAAATTAAAATTAAAATTAAAATTAAAATTAAAATTAAAATTAAAATTAAAATTAAAATTAAAATTAAAATTAAAATTAAAATTAAAATTAAAATTAAAATTAAAATTAAAATTAAAATTAAAATTAAAATTAAAATTAAAATTAAAATTAAAATTAAAATTAAAATTAAAATTAAAATTAAAATTAAAATTAAAATTAAAATTAAAATTAAAATTAAAATTAAAATTAAAATTAAAATTAAAATTAAAATTAAAATTAAAATTAAAATTAAAATTAAAATTAAAATTAAAATTAAAATTAAAATTAAGTACTTAATAAATTGTGTCGTTGATTATCAAACAGAGGCTAAAAGATTGGAACATGAAACCGAGAAAAAGTGCGAAAACCTTCACACACTCAAAAACCTATAGTTTCTAAAATATTCAAGATAATTTAATGCAGTAAATTTTGTTTGATTTGTGGAAGGTATTTGCACAAGACTGACTAAAAAAATAATAAAAGGACATTTTATTTTCGCCTTGTAGTGAAACGATTGTTTTTTTTAGGCAGTTTTGTTAGGTAAAAATTTAGCGCATTTTGATTTTAAAATGCCTGTAAAATAAAATAAATAAAAAATATTTAGCTCCCTTTTGAAAATCGCGCCCATAATAGCCTCATTTTGATCCCAAACTCACAATTTAAACGATCTTAATTATCTCGTTTTGAAACAAAATTTTAAATTCTAAAAATTTGACCATCTGCATCTTATAGCTCTCTTTGATACGCAAATTTTGGTATATAACACTCAATATATTGAAAAAATTGCCTTTAGCACCGTTTTGATAACAGCGACACAAATATTTTCTCGTGATTATTTTCCTCTAGCCTTTGCTAGGGGTAAAGAACGAATCCCAAAGATATTTCCAATCATCTATACTTCTTCTAAGAAATTTTGTGCGTGGAGGTGAGGTGGGAAACGAATTTTACACCCATTTTTAAACTTGTACTTCCTCGAAGTATGCAGTGAAGTCTCTGTAAGTCTACAATTTACTCTTAACTCACCCAGATGTTGGTGGACCACAAGTCCTCATGATATAAATATGGGCTTCTAGCTTTTTTACTTCTACGTCTTTTTCAATACTTTTAATTGAAAAGAAAAATTGTAAAATAATCTTGTTCTATGTTCTTTTAAAATCAGTTTTAATCAGCAGGAGATGTTTAAATGCTAACAAATATGTTTGTGGAATTATGACCCACTTCTATTTTTCACTGTGGATTTTGGGCCACCTGGGTTAATCTACCAGGATAGGTCCGCTAAGATGGATCTACCCAAATGTATAATTTCGATTGTGGACTGTGACCCTGCTCCAAAGTAAAATCATTAACCCAAAATTGTGCACCTGTCGTGATCACATTAGTCGCTAACGAGGTACTTTTGTATTTTGTGCATTTGTGTCACTAAGAACATTTCCTTTGTATGCTTGTGTTTCGTTATATAAGTTTTTTTGTTTGTGATTTCAAATCAATCGAGCAGGCTTAAGTCTCAGCAGATATCATATTTATTTAAGATCTGGCAATGCCGCGTCATTTTAGCATCTGACTTAGGGGACTCTAGGAAGGCAGGTATATCCAATTTCAATCAGATAATCCCACAAAGCCCAGCCGTTAAACAAGGATCCTGAAACGTCCCCCATATATGGAAATAAAGTTAACTGTATGATGGCAGTGCCAAAAATCATTCGAATAAACAATCGATACGATGATGGCAATTTTAGTATTTTTTTTTTGTTTTACGTTAAGCCGATATCATTGACTTTGTTTTTTGTTTTTTTGGTGTCCTTGTTTTATGTTGAAAAGCTGACAGAAAATTAAGCGTCGATTTTGGCGAAAAGCGAAAACAGAACAAGACGCCAATAAATCGAACCTTACGCTCTCTGAGGACGCACCGCGCAGCACCATCATCAAGAGTAGGTAGGTATAGGTATACAAAACAACAGATTTGGGATCTGGATGCCGCGTCGCGTCGCCAGTCGCCACCACAGCCACCGATCAATCCTCACTTTGTTACAGATTATTTGTATACGGTGCGTTCTTACTTTCCACCTTATTATACCATTTGGTAAAGATTGGATCCTCACGATCAGTGGAGCGATCAGTTGGATGGATGAGATTGTTGTTGTTTTTTTTTGTCTGTTACTGCACTCTTGGCTGCGTATAGGCTTGGGCCTAAATTGACTTCTGTTTGCTGTGTCGCCTGTTCCTGAGTCAAGTTCTGTATTGTTTCCACCGGGAGTGATTTTGCGGTGGAAAGGCTATAGGAGTGATGTTCTTGGTCTTAGTTTTTATTCCGTTTTTTTTGTATTTTATTTTTTTCAGTTAGTTGTTGGTGTTTTTTTTTTCCAGAACCGCGTAATTGATCTGGACATACTTTGGAGACTTCAAAGAGGAGTATGGGATTGTTGGTATTTTGTCCGGTGATATATATGGAGCTACCAACTGAAACACCTTTATGGTGAACTTGTCCCAGCAAACGAGTCACATTCCATTGACCATTCACGTATATCAAATTCAGGAATATTGATAAGCTGTATTGTGGTGATGGTCTGATGTGCGTTTTGCACAAGATCGTGGATTGTGCGAAAAATGGACTACAAACATGCATACCCGAGATCTGACAGTGTCCTGAAGTGTCTGGCTAACATGATGATGCTGACGGTATGACATGACCAAGGATCAGCAGAAAAGAGAGAAGCTGCATATTGTGATGGCAATTAATTTCGGTGTCGGCTTTTATAGAAGGTCCAAATAAACAGTGGCAGCCGGTATAGTTGTATATAGGTATAGTGGCAGTGGCGACGACATCAGTTTGTTCCTAAATGCAACTGATGGAAGTGCTATAGAAGTTTGATTTTACATGAACGCAATTACCGACTACGTGAAATGTATACAAAACTTGAGTTAAGAATTTGATAGATTTGTGACAGTGGAATGTTTTTTATTTTTAAGTTGAAAGACTTTGCAGGCTTTGGTTACTGTTTTTATATGTTTGACATAGTAATAGGTGCACTTATCCAATCGCTAATAGTTTGATAGAGATAAAGAAAATTTAAATTTAAACTAAAGCCTTCATAAAATTTAAACCAACTTTAAAAAACCTGTAAATTCAAGAAGGCCTTTTGTCACATTTTAAAGTCCCATTTGATGACTTAAGAGCTTAATTTCTGGATAATTTTTTTTTCCACGTGTGTCAAGTTAGCACTACATTTTCGGAATTTGAAAAAACTTAGTATGCAATTAATTGTAGCTTTTTTGTTGTAAATTAGTTGTGGAAAGAAAAAATTTGTAGCTCTCATATTTAAGGCAAAACAGGTATGTAGTGCTAACTTGATATCAAGTTAGCACTACACTTTTGGAAATTAAAAAAAGTAGGTACGCCATTAATTGTAGCTTTTTTGTTGTAAATTAGTTGTGGAAAGAAAAAAATTCCAAAATTTTTTTTGGCTTAGTTATAAAAAAAAACTGGGTAGGTAGTGCTAAGTTGACACTGTGAGTCCAGGCATTAAAAAAGGAAATTCGAAAATGTAAAAATGCCATTAATTGTAGCTTTTTTGTTGTAAATTAGTTGTGGAAAGAAAAAAATTCCAAAAATTTTTTTGGCTTAGTTATAAAAAAAAAACTGGGTAGGTAGTGCTAAGTTGACACTGTGAGTCCAGGCATTAAAAAGGGAAATTCGAAAATGTAAAAATCCCATTAATTGTAGATTTTTTGTTGTAAATTAGTTGTGGAAAGAAAAAAATTCCAAAAATTTGTTTGGCTTAGTTATAAAAACAAAACTGGGTAGGTAGTGCTAAGTTGACACTGTGAGTCCAGGCATTAAAAAAGGAAATTCGAAAATGTAAAAATGACATTAATCGTAGCTTTTTTGTTGTAAATTAGTTGTGGAAAGAAAAAAATTCCAAAAATTTTTTTGGCTAAGTTATTCAAAAAAAACTGGGCAGGTAGTGCTAAGTTGACACTGTGAGTCCAGGCATTAAAAAAGGAAATTCGAAAATGTAAAAATGCCATTAATTGTAGCTTTTTTGTTGTAAATTAGTTGTGAAAAGAAAAAAATTCCAAAAATTTTTTTGGCTTAGTTATAGAAAAAAAAACTGGGTAGGTAGTGCTAAGTTGACACTGTGAGTCCAGGCATTAAAAAAGGATATTCTAAAATGTAAAAATGCCATTAATAGTAGCTTTTTTGTTGTAAATTAGTTGTGGAAAGAAAAAAATTCCAAAATTTTTTTTGGCTTAGTTATTCAAAAAAAACTGGGTAGGTAGTGCTAAGTTGACACTGTGAGTCCAGGCATTAAAAAAGGAAATTCGAAAATGAAAAAATGCCATTAATCGTAGCTTTTTTGTTGTAAATTAGTTGTGGAAAGAAAAAAATTCCAAAAATTTGTTTGGCTTAGTTATTCAAAAAAAACTGGGTAGGTAGTGCTAAGTTGACACTGTGAGTCCAGGCATTAAAAAAGGAAATTCGAAAATGTAAAAATACCATTATTTGTAGCTTTTTTGTTGTAAATTAGTTGTGGAAAGAAAAAAATTCCAAAAATTTTTTGGCTTAGTTATTCAAAAAAAACTGGGTAGGTACTGCTAAGTTGACACTGTGAGTCCAGGCATTAAAAAAGGAAATTCGAAAATGTAAAAATGCCATTAATTGTAGCTTTTTTGTTGTAAATTAGTTGTGGAAAGAAAAAAATTCCAAAAATTTTTTTGGCTTAGTTATAAAAAAAAAACTGGGTAGGTAGTGCTAAGTTGACACTGTGAGTCCAGGCATTAAAAAAGAAAATTCGAAAATGTAAAAATCCCATTAATTGTAGATTTTTTGTTGTAAATTAGTTGTGGAAAGAAAAAAATTCCAAAAATTTTTTTGGCTTAGTTATAAAAAAAAACTGGGTAGGTAGTGCTAAGTTGACACTGTGAGTCCAGGCATTAAAGAAGGATATTCGAAAATGTAGAAATGCCATTAATCGTAGCTTTTTTGTTGTAAATTAGTTGTGGAAAGAAAAAAATTCCAAAAATTTTTTTGGCTTAGTTATAAAAAAAAAACTGGGTAGGTAGTGCTAAGTTGACACTGTGAGTCCAGGCATTAAAAAAGGAAATTCGAAAATGTAAAAATGCCATTAATTGTAGCTTTTTTGTTGTAAATTAGTTGTAGAAAGAAAAAAATTCCAAAAATTTTTTTGGCTTAGTTATAAAAAAAAAACTGGGTAGGTAGTGCTAAGTTGACACTGTGAGTCCAGGCATTAAAAAAGGAAATTCGAAAATGTAAAAATGCCATTAATTGTAGCTTTTTTGTTGTAAATTAGTTGTGGAAAGAAAAAAATTCCAAAATTTTTTTTGGCTTAGTTATAAAAAAAAACTGGGTAGGTAGTGCTAAGTTGACACTGTGAGTCCAGGCATTAAAAAAGGAAATTCGAAAATGTAAAAATCCCATTAATTGTAGATTTTTTGTTGTAAATTAGTTGCGGAAAGAAGGAAAGAAAAAAATTCCAAACATTTTTTTGGCTTAGTTATAAAAAAAAAAACTGGGTAGGTAGTGCTAAGTTGACACTGTGAGTCCAGGCATTAAAAAAGGATATTCGAAAATGTAAAAATGCCATTAATCGTAGCTTTTTTGTTGTAAATTAGTTGTGGAAAGAAAAAAATTCCAAAAATTTTTTTGGCTTAGTTATTCAAAAAAAACTGGGTAGGTAGTGCTAAGTTGACACTGTGAGTCCAGGCATTAAAAAAGGAAATTCGAAAATGAAAAAATGCCATTAATCGTAGCTTTTTTGTTGTAAATTAGTTGTGGAAAGAAAAAAATTCCAAAAATTTTTTTGGCTTAGTTATAAAAAAAAACTGGGTAGGTAGTGCTAAGTTGACACTGTGAGTCCAGGCATTAAAAAAGGAAATTCGAAAATGTAAAAATCCCATTAATTGTAGATTTTTTGTTGTAAATTAGTTGCGGAAAGAAAAAAATTCCAAACATTTTTTTGGCTTAGTTATAAAAAAAAAACTGGGTAGGTAGTGCTAAGTTGACACTGTGAGTCCAGGCATTAAAAAAGGATATTCGAAAATGTAAAAATGCCATTAATCGTAGCTTTTTTGTTGTAAATTAGTTGTGGAAAGAAAAAAATTTCAAAAATTTTGTTGGCTTAGTTATTCAAAAAAAACTGGGTAGGTAGTGCTAAGTCTACACTGTGAGTCCAGGCATTAAAAAAGGAAATTCGAAAATGTAAACATGCCATTAATTGAAGGTTTTTTGTTGTAAATTAGTTGTGCAAAAAAAAAAATTAATTAATTAAAACAATATTTAGCTCTTGGATTTTTTTTGCCATTCCACTTTTGAACGCACGCCCTTAAGTCCCCTTTCACACGAGGAGACTGAGTTGCCGGCAACAATTAGCTTACTGCCGAGAAAAAAATACTGAATATAAAGATATGAATCCTCGGCTGTCATTCCGGTTTGCCTACAACCCCTATCAGATAAGAAATGAGAAATTTGTGTAATAATTGGCAGTATACAACTCACACATTCACAGTAGGGATCTGCACATCACTCTGCTATATTGTTGTTAGATTTCACGTCTATTCATCGACATGCACCGAAATTACAAAAACAACAATAGGCGTGTTCTTTTGGGAAAGCTATTGATAGTATAGTAAGATTTTACACGAATCACAAATAAAACATCCACAGTAGAGTTACTGCCGATAAAAACAGAAGTAGAATCTTATTGCGGATGGTGTATATGTAATCGTGAAATGTTGTATATAAAAACCCTGCAACCGCGAATGGTTTTTTTTTGGAGATTTCTTACTATAATATATATAACATCTCAAAAAAACACACCTAATTTAATTAAATGGGTTTTGGGAGGGTGAAAGATACAAGGGATTGTTATGGAGATTTAAAGAAAACGTCAAAAAAAAATTCTTTAGCAACTAGTCTCCTCGTGTGAAAGTGGACTAAGTTGTGCCTTACAAAAATTAGTTTGTTCTTTGGCGGCTAGATGACTCTTTCGATACAGAAAAGCCATCTAGGCTTAAGAAAAGCTACAACTAATTGGGTGAACAGAATAGACGCTCGGTCGACCGCGCGAACCAGCCACCGCCGCGAGAAGCGACGCTTCGGAAAAAAATTGAATGCAATGGGACGCGCGAACAAGGGATGCAAATTATTGTTTTTAATTTATTTTTTAGTTATTTCTTAAGCTTTTATTTTGCAATTTTATTGTGAATGTGTATTTTTGCATTTTTAAAATAAAAAAGATAATATAGAAAGTTCCGAGATTCCATTAACTGTAGCCGTGGTTACTCTTTCTCCTTATCTGTCAAACGCCGCGCTGCAAAAGTTAAAAGTTGACCAATGTTTAGCGTCGCGGCTCGCGGTCGCGGCTCCATTGTATTCACTCAAACGAGTTTATATGCATTTTAAAGATGAGTGTCAAGTTAGCGAAACAACATTCACCGATCGAAAAAATTTTAATTGGGTAATTAGCCGTTAATTAGTCGTGAATTAGTTGTGATAATTTAGAATTTGTCGTTCGATGTTTTCTATGTTTTTTTTGCTGCTTCGCTAACTTGATATCAAGTTAGCGAAGCAGCACCTCAAAAAGGGGTAAAAACGTCTTATAGCGAATAGTTTATTGCTTAATAATTTGCCGTTCAGCAGTTCTGAATGATTTGTGACAATTTTAATTTTGTCGTGCAATGTTTTCTACGTTTTTTTTGCTGCTTTGCTAACTTCGTGTCAAGTTAGCGAAGCAGCATCTGGAAAACGTATAAAAACTTCTTATTGTGAATGTTTTACTACTCTATAATTTGCCGTTAATTAGTCGTGAATTAGTTGTGACAATTTTGAATTTGTCGCTCTATGTTTTCTATGTTTTTTTTGCAAAAAAGTGAAATTCGTGTCAAGTTAGCGAAGCAGCACCTGGAAAACGTATAAAAACTTCTTATTGTTAATGTTTAACTGCTCTATAATTTGCCGTTCATTAGTCGTGAATTAGTTGTGACAATTTTGAATTTGTCGCTCTATGTTTTCTATGTTTTTTTTGCAAAAAAGTGAAATTCGTGTCAAGTTAGCGAAGCAGCACCTAGAAAACGTATAAAAACTTCTTATTGTTAATGTTTTACTGCTCTATAATTTGCCGTTCATTAGTCGTGAATTAGTTGTGACAATTTTGAATTTGTCGCTCTATGTTTTCTATGTTTTTTTTGCAAAATTGTAAAAGTGGCCTTAACTTAGGGAAACAGCCTCTGGAAAACGTATACAAACTTCTTATTGTGAATGTGTTACTACTCTATAATTACCCGTGAATTAGTTGTAACAATTTTGAATTTGGTCGCTCTATGTTTTTTATGTTTTTTTACAAAATTGTGAAATTGGCGTCAACTTAGCGAAAAAGCTTCTGGAAAACGTATAAAATCTTCTTTTTGTGAATGTTTTACTACTCTATAATTAGCCGTGAATTACTTGTGACAATTTTGAATTTGGTCGCGCGATGTTTTCTATGTTTTTTTTTTTTGCAAAATTGTGAAATTTTTATTAAGTTAGCGAAGCAGACTCTGGAAAAGGGGTAAAAACTTCATATATTGAATGGTTTATTGCCATTCATCAGTACTGAATTAGTTGTAACAATTACAATTTTGGCGTGTAATGTTTTTTTATGTTAAAAAGATATAGTTTAGTCTCGTACTGTATTAATTAAAAGAACTGAAAGAACTTTTTAAATGTTACAAAAAGTATTCTATTTTTATTTAAATCTTAAAACGTAGTACATGATTATATTATAAATATTTTTGAAGAAAAACACACAAAGAGCATTAAAAAATTGCAATTGGAGATTTCTTACTATAATATATATAACATCTCAAAAAAACACACCTAATTTAATTAAATGGGTTTTGGGAGGGTGAAAGATACAAGGGATTGTTATGGAGATTTAAAGAAAACGTCAAAAAAAAATTCTTTAGCAACTAGTCTCCTCGTGTGAAAGTGGACTAAGTTGTGCCTTACAAAAATTAGTTTGTTCTTTGGCGGCTAGATGACTCTTTCGATACAGAAAAGCCATCTAGGCTTAAGAAAAGCTACAACTAATTGGGTGAACAGAATAGACGCTCGGTCGACCGCGCGAACCAGCCACCGCCGCGAGAAGCGACGCTTCGGAAAAAAATTGAATGCAATGGGACGCGCGAACAAGGGATGCAAATTATTGTTTTTAATTTATTTTTTAGTTATTTCTTAAGCTTTTATTTTGCAATTTTATTGTGAATGTGTATTTTTGCATTTTTAAAATAAAAAAGATAATATAGAAAGTTCCGAGATTCCATTAACTGTAGCCGTGGTTACTCTTTCTCGTTATCTGTCAAACGCCGCGCTGCAAAAGTTAAAAGTTGACCAATGTTTAGCGTCGCGGCTCGCGGTCGCGGCTCCATTGTATTCACTCAAACGAGTTTATATGCATTTTAAAGATGAGTGTCAAGTTAGCGAAACAACATTCACCGATCGAAAAAATTTTAATTGGGTAATTAGCCGTTAATTAGTCGTGAATTAGTTGTGATAATTTAGAATTTGTCGTTCGATGTTTTCTATGTTTTTTTTGCTGCTTCGCTAACTTGATATCAAGTTAGCGAAGCAGCACCTCAAAAAGGGGTAAAAACGTCTTATAGCGAATAGTTTATTGCTTAATAATTTGCCGTTCAGCAGTTCTGAATGATTTGTGACAATTTTAATTTTGTCGTGCAATGTTTTCTACGTTTTTTTTGCTGCTTTGCTAACTTCGTGTCAAGTTAGCGAAGCAGCATCTGGAAAACGTATAAAAACTTCTTATTGTGAATGTTTTACTACTCTATAATTTGCCGTTAATTAGTCGTGAATTAGTTGTGACAATTTTGAATTTGTCGCTCTATGTTTTCTATGTTTTTTTTGCAAAAAAGTGAAATTCGTGTCAAGTTAGCGAAGCAGCACCTGGAAAACGTATAAAAACTTCTTATTGTTAATGTTTAACTGCTCTATAATTTGCCGTTCATTAGTCGTGAATTAGTTGTGACAATTTTGAATTTGTCGCTCTATGTTTTCTATGTTTTTTTTGCAAAAAAGTGAAATTCGTGTCAAGTTAGCGAAGCAGCACCTAGAAAACGTATAAAAACTTCTTATTGTTAATGTTTTACTGCTCTATAATTTGCCGTTCATTAGTCGTGAATTAGTTGTGACAATTTTGAATTTGTCGCTCTATGTTTTCTATGTTTTTTTTGCAAAATTGTAAAAGTGGCCTTAACTTAGGGAAACAGCCTCTGGAAAACGTATACAAACTTCTTATTGTGAATGTGTTACTACTCTATAATTACCCGTGAATTAGTTGTAACAATTTTGAATTTGGTCGCTCTATGTTTTCTATGTTTTTTTACAAAATTGTGAAATTGGCGTCAACTTAGCGAAAAAGCTTCTGGAAAACGTATAAAATCTTCTTTTTGTGAATGTTTTACTACTCTATAATTAGCCGTGAATTACTTGTGACAATTTTGAATTTGGTCGCGCGATGTTTTCTATGTTTTTTTTTTTTGCAAAATTGTGAAATTTTTATTAAGTTAGCGAAGCAGACTCTGGAAAAGGGGTAAAAACTTCATATATTGAATGGTTTATTGCCATTCATCAGTACTGAATTAGTTGTAACAATTACAATTTTGGCGTGTAATGTTTTTTTATGTTAAAAAGATATAGTTTAGTCTCGTACTGTATTAATTAAAAGAACTGAAAGAACTTTTTAAATGTTACAAAAAGTATTCTATTTTTATTTAAATCTTAAAACGTAGTACATGATTATATTATAAATATTTTTGAAGAAAAACACACAAAGAGCATTAAAAAATTGCAACTTCAATGTTAGAGCTCTGGCGCAAATCATTCGGAGCGAATATGCCACGACTCCAAGAACGATTCGATGAAATATTGCATGTGTAGACACCATGCTATGTAAATCTGAAATTTCAGATTTTCTATTGAACGCGGCTGATGTGACATCTACGCTTGAGAAATGTTCCTAAAACTATTGTGTGTAACCGCCATTTTTCTTTTAAAACCCTACAAAAGCTAGAATGTAACTGCCATTTTTGAAATAAAAACCCTACAAATGCCTGAATAAATGTTTGTTCCCTTAAATTTCCCCCATTACAGCGACATCTACTAGTCGCTTTTAAAACTTATTTTTGGTATGTATTGGTGTTTTACTTTTGCACGAAAGTAAAAGTTAAAGGCTACATTCAAAAACTTTTTGCAAAAAGCAAAAGTGAAAAAACACACACATACTCTAGTGACATCTACGTGTGAGAAATTTTCCTAAAACTATGGTGTGTAACCGCCATTTTTCTTTTAAAACCCTACAAAAGCCAGAATGTAACTGCCATTTTTGAAATAAAAACCTTACAAATAAAAACCCTGAATAAATGTTTGTTCCCTTAAATTTCCCCCATTACAGCGACATCTACTAGTCGCTTTTAAAACTGATTTTTTGTACGTATTGGTGTTTTACGTTTACTTACTTTAGATGGCTTTAGATGTGTGTTTTACGTTTGCACAAAAGTAAAAATTAAGAGCGCTTTAACTTTTACTTTTGTAAAACTTGAGAAAGAAGATAGAAATGAGTTGTGCGTTGGAAAAATACAAAGGATTTAGTTTAGTTTTGTACAAAAGTAAGTTGAATGTAGTTAAGCCTTTACGTTTTTTTTTTTTTTTTTGAATTTTTAGATCTGTCAAAAACGTGGTGATGAAAGCGGCCAATCCGATGGGCAATTTTAGGAACAGCGATTACGTTTGCAGCTGACTTTTGGTTTGCGGGTGTCGTGTCGTTTGTTGTTGGTTTTTCGTCGTAGGAATAAAGGCCGGGTCACACAGAGAAAGATTTATAAAAATGCCTTAAAATGCATATCAGTGTAAAGGCTCTCCCAAACCAGCGTGATTATTCGCTGCGACAAACGAAAACAATAACAACAACGTGTTGTTTGTTTGACAACCACGTGTTGTTTTGTTTGACAACCACGTGTTGTTTTGTTTGACAACCACGTGTTGTTATTGTTGTTTTCGTTTGTCGCAGCGATTAATCGCGTTGGTTTGGGAGAGCCTTTAATCTGCCTAAATCGGTGAATTAAAAATCCTGAACCACGGATCAAATCTTATCCCATGATTGTACAACTGGCACTTAATAGATAAAATCAATGCAGGTTCATTCTCTATTGTGCATTGCTATTATTTGCAAAAATGATGTCAGCATGCATTTACATGATGTATACTGACATGATAAAATTATACGTCATAATATGCACATGTTCATTATTTTTAAAGATATTTAAGTGACTTTTAGTCCAATGCATTTCGACCAGGCATGACAGTTGGACTCATCAGTTTAGATGTTGTCTACAGCTCATATGCAATACAGTCCACTTAACAAAAAAACCTTTTATTTGTGTTTTCCTTCTTCTTGGTCATTATTTTTATGACAAAAATAATGACAAATTTTGGACTATTTACACGATTTGGTCATTAATGGCAATATTATAAAAGAAATTATGGAAAATTATCACTCGTGTAAATACGGCATAACGCCTCTGTTCACGGTTGTATGTTCCCTTTCACACGAAGCAACTGAGTTTCCCGCAACAATCAGTTCATATAGGTCCTCTTTCACACGAGGAGACTGACAGTCTTATTAATAAACCCATTCCAAAGTATGTCTTACTTCAGACAGCTATCCAACTCCAAAATCGTATTAATAAACATTTCCATCGGTTGTCCAACTTAGACACCGAAATTGGCTGTCCAAACCTATTCTAAAGTCGGCACGTTCAATGAACAAAGTAAGGCAATTTTTTTGTTGCTAAATGAAAACTTGTGTAGAAATGAAAGAAATTTCCCTTGAACGTAGCCAAAAAGTCGGCTAAATTCATTAATTCACTCGAGAATGAATTATTTCAGGTATGTCACGGGCAATATGAGTTCGCATTTAGACATCTGCTGGAATGTGATTATTAATAATGAGCTGTCCAAATATTTAGACAGTGGCTAGCTGGACAACTGTCCAAGAGTGTTCTAAGGAAATCTAATTAATACGACTGTGAGTTTCCAGTAAAAATGTCCCTTTTCACACGAGGAGACTGAGTTGCTGGCAACAATTAGTTCATAGGCGAGAAAGGGCAGAGGGGTAAACAAAATCTCCCCCGTTCAACAAATTCAGGAGATTTTTTTGACGTTTCTCTTCACACTACGTTTGTGTGCGTTCAACCAAGGTAATTTAAAAGGAAAATAAGCAAATCTCCGGGTTTTTGTTTCTTGCGTGTGAAAGGTACAAGAGATTGTTAAAGAGATTTAAAGAAAACGTCAAAAAAATCTCCAGCAACTCGTTTCTTCATGTGAAAGGGGACTATCAGGCCAGAAGGGCAGGAAGAAAGCGGGTAAACAAAATCTCCCCGGCGGTCAACAAATTCAGTAGATTTTTTTGATGTCATTAATTTTGTCATTTTATACCAATTAAATGTCATAAAACTGGATTATGACAATTTATTGGTATAAATTTAGGTAAGACCGCACCCGGCGGAACTGCACTTCAGCGGAACTGCGCGACACTCCGCGGCAGTTTTTTGATATACTGCAGCAATGCGACAGAAAGCGGTAAATCGTGAAGTTAGTAGCAATTGAATTGGTACAATGCTACAAAAAGATGGCAGCCAAATGTCAAAAAAATATGTTTTATTCTCACACTTCCTCCCCCTACAAATAAAAAATGTTTGTACTACCCAAAATGGAAAGTTCAGCCACCATTTTGTATTTTACTGTACTAAAACAACAAATCCAATAATTTGTGACGCACTGTGTTGCGCCCCTATCGCACAACGGAACTGAACTGACGCGATAAAGTTGGCTTAGATAAGCAACTTTGTAGTTTAGTGTCGCGCCGTTCCGTTCCTTTGTCGCTTAGCGCGATATAGCTCATACAATTTTATACAAATAATATTTTGCCACTTCGTGGAGTTCTGTTGCTGTGCAGTTCCGCTAAAGTGCAGTTCCGTACTCGAGTGCGGTCTTACCTTTAAGGACTATTCACATGAGAGCGACCAACGAATGAACGAATATTCGTCCATTTTGACATTTCTTTCATATGGCTTCTTTTATTCGTCGCGAATCACCACCAAGGAAACATAAAGAAAAGTGATTTTGAGGTTAGTCGCGCGCGAACAATTTGTTCGTTGAAGTGTGGATCGTATGTGGAACGCGAATGGAGTTTAACAATTCGTAACAATCAGATTGGAATTCGCAACGACCAATTTGTTTTCTACAATTTATCTTGTTTTAGCAATTAAAAAGCAGATTTAATAATATCTAAACATTATAATAAATTATATTCCTGCGATTTTGTTTAGCATTTTTGTTAAGAATTTAGGTTCAGTCGTCGGGCGTTAGTCGCTCTCATGTGAATAGTCCTTTAATGACATTGTGTCACTGGTGTAAATGAGGTATATTGTCAAAAAAATATGTTTTATTCTCACACTTCCTCCCCCTACAAATAAAAAATGTTTGTACTACCCAAAATGGAAAGTTCAGCCACCATTTTGTATTTTACTGTACTAAAACAACAAATCCAATAATTTGTGACGCACTGTGTTGCGCCCCTATCGCACAACGGAACTGAACTGACGCGATAAAGTTGGCTTAGATAAGCAACTTTGTAGTTTAGTGTCGCGCCGTTCCGTTCCTTTGTCGCTTAGCGCGATATAGCTCATACAATTTTATACAAATAATATTTTGCCACTTCGTGGAGTTCTGTTGCTGTGCAGTTCCGCTAAAGTGCAGTTCCGTACTCGAGTGCGGTCTTACCTTTAAGGACTATTCACATGAGAGCGACCAACGAATGAACGAATATTCGTCCATTTTGACATTTCTTTCATATGGCTTCTTTTATTCGTCGCGAATCACCACCAAGGAAACATAAAGAAAAGTGATTTTGAGGTTAGTCGCGCGCGAACAATTTGATCGTTGAAGTGTGGATCGTATGTGGAACGCGAATGGAGTTTAACAATTCGTAACAATCAGATTGGAATTCGCAACGACCAATTTGTTTTCTACAATTTATCTTGTTTTAGCAATTAAAAAGCAGATTTAATAATATCTAAACAATATAATAAATTATATTCCTGCGATTTTGTTTAGCATTTTTGTTAAGAATTTAGGTTCAGTCGTCGGGCGTTAGTCGCTCTCATGTGAATAGTCCTTTAATGACATTGTGTCACTGGTGTAAATGAGGTATATTGTTTACCCTCGCCCACTAGGCAGCTTCCGAGCAAATTCCACCAACTTTAAGAATTTTCCAAGATTTTGGCTCGAAAATCAAGTTTTATGTTCACGTTGAACGAGTTTTATACAGTCGCTGATTCAAAATACAAGGTCAATTTAACATTTCAGTTGAAAATGCTCAACCCAAAAGTTACGTGGAAAATTACCTAGTCAGCGAGGGCAACTAACTCCAAGCAACTTTTAAGTTGCGCAACAAAAAGTTGCCTAGTGGGCGATGGACCTAATAACCCACTGATCTCTATAATATACTAGAGGATTCCCTACAAAGTATAACAGTTTTTCTGATTCCAATATGAAGATGACAAGTACGTGGGCAACTCAATCGCAACTTCTCTTGCAATTTCTAAGCACGTAGTCGAGGGACGTATGTGGTGGCCGGGGTAGACGAGATTGGTTGAATAAATTGCAGGTTTATCGCCCTTTCTTCTTTTTCGTTATTGTTGGAGTATGTTCTATTTCATTTCGTCTTCTACTCTGCGAACTTCGCTTAATCAAGTGGAGTAAGAGTGCAGATAGATGAAACCTTTTCACTTACGCAAAGTATACGAAAATGGAATGAAAAGGAAAAGTGATGAAAAACGCTAAAAACTAATTTGAGCGGACAAACGCAATTTTGCGTTGGATCCGTGCACGGAGTCTTCCATACGTTGTTGACTACGTGTGCGGAACCAAAATGGACTCTTTTGCTTATTTTTGCAAGGTATTGCTCTGCTTGCGTTCGGGTAGCAGTCAAATAGGCTGTCAAGATAGGTTGTCTGATGTTTTCGAACGCACAGGTAACAATTTCTATACTCAAAAGTCGAAGCAGCTGACAAAAAAATTAAAGTTTCAATTTTTGCGCGAATATTTGGTTAATTGCATTCCAAATTAAGCCTAATCCACACATGTCTCATTTGGTGTGTTGTGGACTGGGTACACTAATCAAGCGTGCTATCTTAAAAACTGACATTATTTAGTTTTTATTATTCTGTTTTCAAGAGCATTGTTTTCTCTATCCCGCACACTAAAAAAAAAAAATGTCTGCGCCATAGCGTGGTATGGCGCAATCGTACAAAATATATTTCGACACAACACAACACACCACTCCACAACACCATCACGCGAAACAAACATAGCTCTACACATATGAAATACATTGGAGCGATAGCGACACACGAGATAGACGTGTTCCAGCTTTAAGGCTCTCCCAAACCAACGCGATTAATCGCTGCGACAAACGAAAACAACAATAACAACACGTGGTTGTCAAACAAAACAACACGTGGTTGTCAAACAAAACAACACGTGGTTGTCAAACAAACAACACGTTGTTGTTATTGTTTTCGTTTGTCGCAGCGAATAATCACGCTGGTTTGGGAGAGCCTTTACACTGATATGCATTTTAAGGCATTTTTATAAATCTTTCTCTGTGTGACCCGGCCTTTATTCCTACGACGAAAAACCAACAACAAACGACACGACACCCGCAAACCAAAAGTCAGCTGCAAACGTAATCGCTGTTCCTAAAATTGCCCATCGGATTGGCCGCTTTCATCACCACGTTTTTGACAGATCTAAAAATTCAAAAAAAAAAAAAAAACGTAAAGGCTTAACTACATTCAACTTACTTTTGTACAAAACTAAACTAAATCCTTTGTATTTTTCCAACGCACAACTCATTTCTATCTTCTTTCTCAAGTTTTACAAAAGTAAAAGTTAAAGCGCTCTTAATTTTTACTTTTGTGCAAACGTAAAACACACATCTAAAGCCATCTAAAGTAAGTAAACGTAAAACACCAATACGTACAAAAAATCAGTTTTAAAAGCGACTAGTAGATGTCGCTGTAATGGGGGAAATTTAAGGGAACAAACATTTATTCAGGGTTTTTATTTGTAAGGTTTTTATTTCAAAAATGGCAGTTACATTCTGGCTTTTGTAGGGTTTTAAAAGAAAAATGGCGGTTACACACCATAGTTTTAGGAAAATTTCTCACACGTAGATGTCACTAGAGTATGTGTGTGTTTTTTCACTTTTGCTTTTTGCAAAAAGTTTTTGAATGTAGCCTTTAACTTTTACTTTCGTGCAAAAGTAAAACACCAATACATACCAAAAATAAGTTTTAAAAGCGACTAGTAGATGTCGCTGTAATGGGGGAAATTTAAGGGAACAAACATTTATTCAGGCATTTGTAGGGTTTTTATTTCAAAAATGGCAGTTACATTCTAGCTTTTGTAGGGTTTTAAAAGAAAAATGGCGGTTACACACAATAGTTTTAGGAACATTTCTCAAGCGTAGATGTCACATCAGCCGCGTTCAATAGAAAATCTGAAATTTCAGATTTACATAGCATGGTGTCTACACATGCAATATTTCATCGAATCGTTCTTGGAGTCGTGGCATATTCGCTCCGAATGATTTGCGCCAGAGCTCTAACATTGAAGTTGCAATTTTTTAATGCTCTTTGTGTGTTTTTCTTCAAAAATATTTATAATATAATCATGTACTACGTTTTAAGATTTAAATAAAAATATAATACTTTTTGTAACATTTAAAAAGTTCTTTCAGTTCTTTTAATTAATACAGTACGAGACTAAACTATATCTTTTTAACATAAAAAAACATTACACGCCAAAATTGTAATTGTTACAACTAATTCAGTACTGATGAATGGATAAACCATTCAATATATGAAGTTTTTACCCCTTTTCCAGAGTCTGCTTCGCTAACTTAATAAAAATTTCACAATTTTGCAAAAAAAAAAAACAATATAGAAAACATCGAGCGAAAAATTCAAAATGGGCACAACTAATTCACGGCTAATTATAGAGTAGTAAAACATTCACAATAAGAAGATTTTATACTTTTTCCAGAGGATTTTTCGCTACGTTAACGCCAATTTCAAAATTTTACAAAAAAAAAAAACAGAAAACATCGCGCGACCAAATTCAAAATTGTCACAACTAATTCACGGCTAATTATAGAGTAGTAAAACATTCACAAAAAGAAGATTTTATACGTTTTCCAGAAGCTTTTTCGCTAAGTTGACTCCAATTTCACAATTTTGTAAAAAAACATAGAAAACATAGAGCGACCAAATTCAAAATTGTTACAACTAATTCACGGGTAATTATAGAGTAGTAACACATTCACAATAAGAAGTTTGTATACGTTTTCCAGAGGCTGTTTCCCTAAGTTAAGGCCAATTTTACAATTTTGCAAAAAAAACATAGAAAACATAGAGCGACAAATTCAAAATTGTCACAACTAATTCACGACTAATGAACGGCAAATTATAGAGCAGTAAAACATTAACAATAAGAAGTTTTTATACGTTTTCTAGGTGCTGCTTCGCTAACTTGACACGAATTTCACTTTTTTGCAAAAAAGACATAGAAAACATAGAGCGACAAATTCAAAATTGTCACAACTAATTCACGACTAATGAACGGCAAATTATAGAGCAGTAAAACATTAACAATAAGAAGTTTTTATACGTTTTCCAGGTGCTGCTTCGCTAACTTGACACGAATTTCACTTTTTTGCAAAAAAAACATAGAAAACATAGAGCGACAAATTCAAAATTGTAACAACTAATTCACGACTAATGAACGGCAAATTATAGAGCAGTAAAACATTAACAATAAGAAGTTTTTATACGTTTTCCAGGTGCTGCTTCGCTAACTTGACACGAATTTCACTTTTTTGCAAAAAAAAACGTAGAAAACATAGAGCGACAAATTCAAAATTGTCACAACTAATTCACGACTAATGAACGGCAAATTATAGAGCAGTAAAACATTAACAATAAGAAGTTTTTATACGTTTTCCAGGTGCTGCTATGCTAACTTGACACGAATTTCACTTTTTTGCAAAAAAAACATAGAAAACATAGAGCGACAAATTCAAAATTGTCACAACTAATTCACGACTAATGAATGGCAAATTATAGAGCAGTAAAACATTAACAATAAGAAGTTTTTATACGTTTTCCAGGTGCTGCTTCGCTAACTTGACACGAATTTCACTTTTTTGCAAAAAAAACATAGAAAACATAGAGCGACAAATTCAAAATTGTCACAACTAATTCACGACTAATTAACGGCAAATTATAGAGTAGTAAAACATTCACAATAAGAAGTTTTTATACGTTTTCCAGATGCTGCTTCGCTAACTTGACACGAAGTTAGCAAAGCAGCAAAAAAAACGTAGAAAACATTGCACGACAAAATTAAAATTGTCACAAATCATTCAGAACTGCTGAACGGCAAATTATTAAGCAATAAACTATTCGCTATAAGACGTTTTTACCCCTTTTTGAGGTGCTGCTTCGCTAACTTGATATCAAGTTAGCGAAGCAGCAAAAAAAACATAGAAAACATCGAACGACAAATTCTAAATTATCACAACTAATTCACGACTAATTAACGGCTAATTACCCAATTAAAATTTTTTCGATCGGTGAATGTTGTTTCGCTAACTTGACACTCATATTTTAAAGCCTTAACTACATTGGCCACTTTTTGCAAAATTGCAAAAGTAAAAATATTTTTTTTCAGCTACCGCAGTTGTTTTGTGAAAAAGAATATACACATTTTATTTTTAAACCAAAATTTAAGCTTTCTGCATCATTTTTATAAGTTTTCCTATGAGAAACACTATCCCCAAATGAGTTTGAAAATTTTCACTTTTGTACTTTTTCACTTTTTTGGCTTATGTAGTTAAATCTTAACTTTAACAGAAGTGCCGCGCGAACGACCGCGCGTCTATTCTGTTCAGCCAGTAAAAGGCCTTCCACACTAACCCATCGAGTATTAAGACATGTCAAAAAAGTGGGAAGTAAATCCTGTATAATAGTATGGAAACAAAATATGAAATTTCATCCCACCCGACTTGACAGCCCATCACACACAATTTGACATGTGTTAATACATAAAAAATCACAAATTCTATCCCACTTGGGGGTTTGAGGATATGGTGAATTGATTTGTTTTGATGCAAGTGTGGAAGCAAAATATGAAAATCGTTTTCTTCACACAAAATTGGCAGTCGTAAGTAATTCTATCCCACTTTTTTTGACATGTATTAATACTCGATGGGATAGTGGGGAAGGGCTTTAAGGCGTATTACAACATCCTACGTTTTCATCCCAAGCACTTTGCATACATTGTTAGTGCCTGTTTACATTGTATTTTTGACGAACGGCGCATCCAGTGAGATGAGTAGATTTTGTGTGAGTAAGAAAGAGAAGGGTTAATTCCACCCAAATTACGCCGATGCGCCAGTTTCAATAAATGTTTTCGGATTGGGCAGGAAGAGTTTATTTGTTTGAGTGAGAGATACATGGTTGTTAAGGATGTGAGATAGGGATGGGTAGATTGAAATGAAAGGATTTTTTCTCTATAATGTAAACACGAGGAACATTTTGCTGAACGAAAATATGCTTCATCAAAAATACAATGTAAACAGGCACTTATGTGTGAACTTTCGCGTTGACAGAAAAATCTATCAAAGTTTGTATTTATATTGTTCGATATTTCCCATAAGTTTTTTCTAGAAATCGGATGAAATGTTCATACTGTCCGACTTTACCAATAGGCCAGTCACACGAAGATTTTTTTAAGTGGGACAAAATATCTCACCTGAGCGCTGAGATATTTTGCGGAGATAAGTGAGACGAAAATTTTTTGGATTCATTTCTCAGTTTTCTTTCTCAGCCAAAACAGCTGTTATTTTGACAATCAAATTGAAATTTGTTTGTGGTGCGCAAGTGCAAAAGTGGTAAATAAATACAAAATAAAGACGGAATGTTGATAAAAACTAAAATAAATTGAACTTTTTGTTATTTCTCATTCATTTCAATAAGTTTTCTGCTTCAAAAATTAAATATTTTAAGCAAAAGTTGAAAGTATTTTTTCCGAATTTCAGTACGAGAATTATAACACCTGAGTTTTTTACAATTGAGTGGAGAATGTTGTCCCACGAAATGATTTCGCCTCCGTCAAATTGACATTGAGCGCTCAGTGAGATTTTATTTGGTAGGACACGCCTAATGAGAATTTCTGTTATTGTACTCTTCGTTCTTATTGCTTTCCTTTTAATTTTGAATTAAGATTTTCTCACACCATCAAATAAATGACACATGTATACTAAACACACACAAGAAACTGCAAAGGAGGTGAAAGAGAACCAACATAGACTGGAAAAATCCACTGATCTCTATAATACACTGGATAGTGGATTCCCTACAAAGTATAACAGCTTTTCTACTTCCAATTGAAGATGACAAGTACGAAGGCAACTCAACACTTTAGGTATGTTCAATGAGGCAACTCAACACTTTAGGTATGTTCAGTGAGGCTTTGGCAAAAACCGAAGTGGAATTTTTAAGAAAAAAAAGCAAAAGAAACGTCACTTGTTTGTAAATTTGATTTTTTGTAACTTAAAATAATTGTAAAAGTGAATTTAAAATATTTTAGTTGCAGTTTTATAAAAAAATTTGCATTTCATTATGTTATACAGTTATACCGTTATACAAAAAAATAGGCAACTCAACATTATAACAATTCTCAAATGGCATCAACTTTCTTGTATGGATGCGCTATCCAGTGTATTATAGAGATCAGTGGAAAAATCGTATGAGTTTTCGAGGAACAACCGACTTGTTCCATCCCCCTCACTTCGTACCCCGCTTACACAGGAACAATCGATCGGAAAAATCGGAATCGAAATTTGTGCTAAAAAATCTGGGTCAACATTTCTTTTCTACCACGGGGTAGAAAAGAGAAGGAATGACGAAATTGCATGAAATCGCAAGAGAATTTTGCAAAATGTAAAAGCCGTAACAGATTGGGATATTGAAGCCGGAATCAGGAAATGATAAGAAAAGTGCGGTGAAAAAACCTGGGTCGAAAATCCAACCCTGATCCAACTCGAGCTCTCGATCAAAGATACTGAATTATAAAGATATGAATCTTCGGCTGTCATTTGAGTTTGCTCAGATAAGAAATGAGAAGGTATGTGTAAAAATGGCGGTATAAAACTCAATCTAATTAAGTGTTAAACTCCACTGACCTCTATAATACACTGGATAGTGTATTACCTACAATGTATAACAGTTTCTGTGGTTTCAATTGAAGATTATAATACGTGGTCAGCCGCATAATTTGACGTTTGTCTGACACAAAATAAATATTATTTGTGGTTAATAATCTACTCTCTCTACTCATATTTTAGTATTCGGTGTATCTCCAAGAAGAATAAAATATGAAACAGAGTTTTTGTTTTTTCACATTCTTTGGTTTTGGAGGGTGAAACGTACGAAGGATTCATGTCTTTATATTCAGTATCTTTAATTCATATCTTTATATTCAGAATTTTTGCCGTCATTTTTAGTATTTTATATGTTATACATCTATACTGTTATACAAAGAATGGTCAGGCGCATAATATAACAATTGTTCAAATGGAGCCACCATTTTTGTATGAATACGCTATTCCGTGTATTAGTGCCTGTTTACATTGTAGTTTTGACGAACGGCGCATCCAGTGAGATGGGTAGATTTTGTGTGAGTAAGAAAGAGAAGGGTTAATTCCACCCAAATTACGCCGATGCGCCAGTTTCATTAAATGTTTTCGGATTGAGCAGGAAGAGTTTTTTTTGTGTGAGTGAGAGATACATGGTTGTTAAGGATGTGAGATAGGGATGGGTAGATTGAAATGAAAGAATTTCTTCTCTATAATGTAAACACGAGGAACATTTTGATGAACGAAAATATGCTTTGTCAAAAATACAATGTAAACAGGCACTTATAGAGATCAGTGTTGAACTCAAGTTTAAACGTCTACTATTACACGATGACTCTAGAGTCATGACTCTTTTCAAAAGTAATGATTGCGAAAGAGAAAACGAATGAGATGGAAAATCTTTGAACCGGAGAGTCGTGGGCCTAATTTTCGGCGACTCTTTTTGACGTTTTTCTTTTCCTTTGTTCGCTATTTTACTATGTCGCTTCATTTCTATTCGTTTTTTGTTTCATCTACAAAGCTCATGCTAAATAAACAATTGACGAATATATAAAGTTCTCTTTTATTTCGCTTCAATGAAAATTCAATAAGACTGCTTTTACACGTTGCGAAATTCCCTTGCGAGTTCGAAAAACTATGGCGAGGGACGTATGTGGTGGCCAGGGTAGACGAAATTGCAGAGGTTGAAAAAATTGCAGCGTTATCGCCCTTTCTTCTTTGGTGTTATTCGTTATTATTGGAGTATCTTTTATTTCAATTCGTCTTCTACACTGTGAACTTCGCTTATTTAAGTGGAGTAAAGAGTGCAGATAGATGAAATCTTTTCACTTACGCAAAGTATACGAAGATGGAATGAAAAGGAAAAGTCATGAAAAACGCAGAGATAAAATTTGCAGTGTAAGCGTCTTTGCAATCAGAAGCAAACAAAAAGAGAAATCGCAAGATAATTTTGCAGTGTGTAAAAGCAGTCTAAGTAAGGGCTCGCCCAAACCAACGCGAATATTTGGTGCGACGAACGAAAACAACAATAACAAAACGTGGCTGTCAAACAAAACATTGTTATTATTGTTTTCGTTCGTCGCGCTGAATATTCGCGTAGGTTTGGGAGAGCCTTAAATACGGAAATTTGATTTAAATTTCTGTTTTTTTTTTGCGTTCAACGAAAAAAATCTGATTTTTCAGAATCTGAAATTTTTTTATTGAACGTACTCAATGTCAAAATTGAGGTGTTATTTTTTCCGCTGGTTGCAATTTTTGGGGCTAATGTCGCCAAAAACGACTGATATAAAAATGGAACCAACTTGAGGTAGCAACTAACAGTCCATATATAATACGTCCATGATGAGTGCCATTATTTGATTTCGTGTAAATGAGTGTCATTAAGGCATTAATTTTATTCATTATTTTGTCACTTTTATGTTTTTATTTTTTTTCACTCTGAAGTTTGCAGAAAATTCAGAATTAATAGCCCTTCCACACTATCCCATCAAGTATTATAACATGTCAAAAAAAGTGTGATAGAATTACTTAGTGCCCTATTTTTACACGTTGACTCAAAGAGTCATGCGTCTTTTCAAAATTGAATGAGTGCGAAGGAGAAAAAAGATCGGATTTCCCCTTCGTACTCATTGAATTTCGAAAAGAGTCATGAAGAAAGAGTCAACGTGTAATAGGGAACTTATGACTGCCAAATTTGTGTGAAGAAAACGATTTTCATATTTTGCTTCGACACTTGCATCAAAACAAATCAATTTACCATAACCTCAAACCACTGATCTCTATAAGGGTTTTTCTTTTTTAGTTCAGAGTTGGTTCAGAGCAGAGCACCGAGTAGACCCTGAGCGAACAGAGTAGACTCTGAGCAGAGTAAGTTCAGAGCACTCTGATTTAATTATAAAACGCACCTGAGCACTCCATTGGCATATCTGTCAAATTACATGGAAACTGTACGAAGTTGGCCGCGCTCAATTTATACTCCGTCTGCTCGGTTATTTTATACCGAGAGAGAGTGCGCTCTCTCTGAACAAACTCTGAACACGATCTGTACGAAAAAAGAAAAACAAACTTGAACTGTTATACACTCTGAGCTAAAAAAAAAAACTTTTTTGTTTGACAGTTCAGGATCTACTCTGAACTAAAAAAGAAAAATCATTTATAATACACTGGATAGTGGATTTCCTACAAAGTATAACAGTTTTTCTGATTCCAATATTAAGATGACAAGTACGTAGGCAACTCAACACTTTTGGTATGTTCAGTGAGGCTGAGATTTCAAAAATTCTACTACACCCGAAGAGGGGCAAAAACCAAACTCGAATTTTTAAGCAAAAAAGCAAAAGAACATCACTTATGTTTGTAAATTTGATTTTTTTTAACGAAAAATAATTGCAAAAGTGAATTTAAAATATTTAAGTTGCAATTTTGTAAAAAAATTTTGCATTTCATTATGTTATACAGTAGTTAAACTGTTATAAAAAAAATAGGCAACTCAACATTATAACAATTCTCAAGTGGCTTCAACTTTCTTGTATGGATGCACTATCAAGAGTATTATATCTCTATGCCTCAAACCTCTTGTGGGATAGAGTGATGTTTTTAGAACCAATCCTAAAAATTTTCATGTATTAACACGTGTCAAATTGTGTGAGATGGGCTGTCAGGTCGTGTGGGATGAAATATTTTGTTTCCACACTAAATATTATACAGGATTATAACTTTCCACTTTTTTAACATGTGTTAATACTCAGTGCACTGATCTCTATAATACACTGCATAGTGGATTCCCTACAAAGTATAACAGTTTTTCTACTTCCAATTGAAGATGACAATTACGTTGGCAACTCAACACTTTAGGTATATTCAGTGAGGCAACTCAACACTTTAGGTATGTTCAGTGAGGCTGAGAAGGCCAGTTCAAGTTGCTGAGATCTCAAAAATTCTACTACAACCGAAGAGGGGCAAAAACCAAAGTGGAATTTCTAAGAAAAAAAAAGCAAAAGAACCATCACTTGATTGTAAATTTGATTTTTTGTAATTTAGAATAATTTTAAAAGTGAATTTAAAATATTTTAGTTGCAATTTTGTAAAAAATTTTGCATTTCATTACTTTATATAGTTATAACGTTATATAAAAAAATAGGCAACTCAACATTATAACAATTCTCAAATGGCATCAACTTTCTTGTATGGATGCGCTATTCAGTGTATTATAGAGATCAGTGACTCAGTGGGATAGTGTGGAAGGCCTTTAAAGGCGCGAAAAGTATCGGTGTCGTTGGACTGCTAGTACCCAACTTCACTCGTGTTCCAGATTACAGCGAGTGTGTTTCTTTATTTATTCCGTATAAGGAACAGAAAAGATGGAAAAGGCGAAATGTTTATCCAGATTATCCAGGTGAAATGTTAAAACAATTGAAAAAATAAATATTTTTATTTTGGATATTTATGTGCCCTATTACACGTTGACACTAGAGTCATGACTCTTTTCAAAATTCAATGAGTGCAAAGGTGAAATCCGATCTTTTTTCTCCTTCGCACTCATTCAATTTCGAAAAGAGTCATGACTCTAGAGTCAACGTATAATAGGGCACATAAATATCCAAAATAAAAATATTTATTTTTTCAATTGTTTTAACATTTCACCTGGATAATCTGGATAAACATTTCGCCTTTTCCATCTATTCTGTTCCTTATACGGAATAAATAAAGAAACACACTCGCTGTAATCTGGAACACGAGTGAAGTTGGGTACTAGCAGTCCAACGACACCGATACTTTTCGCGCCTTTAAAGGCCTTCCACACTATCCCACTGAGTCACTGATCTCTATAATACACTGAATAGCGCATCCATACAAGAAAGTTGATGCCATTTGAGAATTGTTATAATGTTGAGTTGCCTATTTTTTTGTATAACGTTATAACTGTATAAAGTAATGAAATGCAAAATTTTTTACAAAATTGCAACTAAAATATTTTAAATTCACTTTTACAATTATTCTAAATTACAAAAAATCAAATTTACAATCAAGTGATGGTTCTTTTGCTTTTTTTTTTTTTAGAAATTCCACTTTGGTTTTTGCCCCTCTTCGGTTGTAGTAGAATTTTTGAGATCTCAGCAACTTGAACTGGCCTTCTCAGCCTCACTGAACATACCTAAAGTGTTGAGTTGCCTCACTGAATATACCTAAAGTGTTGAGTTGCCAACGTACTTGTCATCTTCAATTGGAAGTAGAAAAACTGTTATACTCTGTAGGGAATCCACTATGCAGTGTATTATAGAGATCAGTGCACTGAGTATTAACACATGTTAAAAAAGTGGAAAGTTATAATCCTGTATAATATTTAGTGTGGAAACAAAATATTTCATCCCACACGACCTGACAGCCCATCTCACACAATTTGACACGTGTTAATACATGAAAATTTTTAGGATTGGTTCTAAAAACATCACTCTATCCCACAAGAGGTTTGAGGCATAGAGATATAATACTCTTGATAGTGCATCCATACAAGAAAGTTGAAGCCACTTGAGAATTGTTATAATGTTGAGTTGCCTATTTTTTTTATAACAGTTTAACTACTGTATAACATAATGAAATGCAAAATTTTTTTACAAAATTGCAACTTAAATATTTTAAATTCACTTTTGCAATTATTTTTCGTTAAAAAAAATCAAATTTACAAACATAAGTGATGTTCTTTTGCTTTTTTGCTTAAAAATTCGAGTTTGGTTTTTGCCCCTCTTCGGGTGTAGTAGAATTTTTGAAATCTCAGCCTCACTGAACATACCAAAAGTGTTGAGTTGCCTACGTACTTGTCATCTTAATATTGGAATCAGAAAAACTGTTATACTTTGTAGGAAATCCACTATCCAGTGTATTATAAATGATTTTTCTTTTTTAGTTCAGAGTAGATCCTGAACTGTCAAACAAAAAATTTTTTTTTTTTAGCTCAGAGTGTATAACAGTTCAAGTTTGTTTTTCTTTTTTCGTACAGATCGTGTTCAGAGTTTGTTCAGAGAGAGCGCACTCTCTCTCGGTATAAAATAACCGAGCAGACGGAGTATAAACTGAGCGCGGCCAACTTCGTACAGTTTCCATGTAATTTGACAGATATGCCAATGGAGTGCTCAGGTGCGTTTTATAATTAAATCAGAGTGCTCTGAACTTACTCTGCTCAGAGTCTACTCTGTTCGCTCAGGGTCTACTCGGTGCTCTGCTCTGAACCAACTCTGAACTAAAAAAGAAAAACCCTTATAGAGATCAGTGGTTTGAGGTTATGGTAAATTGATTTGTTTTGATGCAAGTGTCGAAGCAAAATATGAAAATCGTTTTCTTCACACAAATTTGGCAGTCATAAGTTCCCTATTACACGTTGACTCTTTCTTCATGACTCTTTTCGAAATTCAATGAGTACGAAGGGGAAATCCGATCTTTTTTCTCCTTCGCACTCATTCAATTTTGAAAAGACGCATGACTCTTTGAGTCAACGTGTAAAAATAGGGCACTAAGTAATTCTATCACACTTTTTTTGACATGTTATAATACTTGATGGGATAGTGTGGAAGGTCTATTAATTCTGAATTTTCTGCAAACTTCAGAGTGAAAAAAAATAAAAACATAAAAGTGACAAAATAATGAATAAAATTAATGCCTTAATGACACTCATTTACACGAAATCAAATAATGGCACTCATCATGGACGTATTATATATGGACTGTTAGTTGCTACCTCAAGTTGGTTCCATTTTTATATCAGTCGTTTTTGGCGACATTAGCCCCAAAAATTGCAACCAGCGGAAAAAAATAACACCTCAATTTTGACATTGAGTACGTTCAATAAAAAAATTTCAGATTCTGAAAAATCAGATTTTTTTCGTTGAACGCAAAAAAAAAACAGAAATTTAAATCAAATTTCCGTATTTAAGGCTCTCCCAAACCTACGCGAATATTCAGCGCGACGAACGAAAACAATAATAACAATGTTTTGTTTGACAGCCACGTTTTGTTATTGTTGTTTTCGTTCGTCGCACCAAATATTCGCGTTGGTTTGGGCGAGCCCTTACTTAGACTGCTTTTACACACTGCAAAATTATCTTGCGATTTCTCTTTTTGTTTGCTTCTGATTGCAAAGACGCTTACACTGCAAATTTTATCTCTGCGTTTTTCATGACTTTTCCTTTTCATTCCATCTTCGTATACTTTGCGTAAGTGAAAAGATTTCATCTATCTGCACTCTTTACTCCACTTAAATAAGCGAAGTTCACAGTGTAGAAGACGAATTGAAATAAAAGATACTCCAATAATAACGAATAACACCAAAGAAGAAAGGGCGATAACGCTGCAATTTTTTCAACCTCTGCAATTTCGTCTACCCTGGCCACCACATACGTCCCTCGCCATAGTTTTTCGAACTCGCAAGGGAATTTCGCAACGTGTAAAAGCAGTCTTATTGAATTTTCATTGAAGCGAAATAAAAGAGAACTTTATATATTCGTCAATTGTTTATTTAGCATGAGCTTTGTAGATGAAACAAAAAACGAATAGAAATGAAGCGACATAGTAAAATAGCGAACAAAGGAAAAGAAAAACGTCAAAAAGAGTCGCCGAAAATTAGGCCCACGACTCTCCGGTTCAAAGATTTTCCATCTCATTCGTTTTCTCTTTCGCAATCATTACTTTTGAAAAGAGTCATGACTCTAGAGTCATCGTGTAATAGTAGACGTTTAAACTTGAGTTCAAAACTACAATGTAAACAGGCACTAATACACTGAATAGCGTATTCATACAAAAATGGTGGCTCCATTTGAACAATTGTTATATTATGCGCCTGACCATTCTTTGTATAACAGTATAGATGTATAACATATAAAATACTAAAAATGACGGCAAAAATTCTGAATATAAAGATATGAATTAAAGATACTGAATATAAAGACATGAATCCTTCGTACGTTTCACCCTCCAAAACCAAAGAATGTGAAAAAACAAAAACTCTGTTTCATATTTTATTCTTCTTGGAGATACACCGAATACTAAAATATGAGTAGAGAGAGTAGATTATTAACCACAAATAATATTTATTTTGTGTCAGACAAACGTCAAATTATGCGGCTGACCACGTATTATAATCTTCAATTGAAACCACAGAAACTGTTATACATTGTAGGTAATACACTATCCAGTGTATTATAGAGGTCAGTGGAGTTTAACACTTAATTAGATTGAGTTTTATACCGCCATTTTTACACATACCTTCTCATTTCTTATCTGATAGAGCTTGTAGGCAAACTCAAATGACAGCCGAAGATTCATATCTTTATAATTCAGTATCTTTGATCGAGAGCTCGAGTTGGATCAGGGCACTGATCTCTATAATACACTGGATAGTGTATTCCCTACAATGTATAACAGTTTTTGTGGTTCCAATTGAAGATTAAAATCGTGGTCAGCCGCATAATTTGAGGTTTGTCTGTAAATATTATTTGTGGTTAACTCGTATATATATTTTCGTATTGTGCGAAGTTTTTTCATTTTCGTACTCAGATTCAGGCGTTTGTTGTGACTCACGAGGAAAAACAAAATTAAAAGTAAGTTTTTAGTGATTAACAAAAAAAATATTAACCCTTGTAATAAATTCGTGCAAAATATGAAAATATGTTATGTTCTTTTTTTATTCCAAAGAAAAATAGTTTTTATTTTGTATTTTATTTTATATTTTTTAATTGATTTATAAGTTTACCGCAAAAGAAAAAACAACAAAGTTGTCGCGAAAACGAAATGAACAAAAATTACATGATATTGACCAAAGATACTGAATTTATTCAGTTTCTTTGATATTGACGCTGTCATTTTCGGTTTTTTTTTATATGTTATACAGGTATACTGTTATACAAAAAATGGTTAGGCGCATAATATAACAATTGTTCAAATGGAGCCATCATTATTGTATGAATACGCTATCCAGTGTATTATAGAGATCAGTGGATCAGGGTTGGATTTTCGACCCAGGTTTTTTCACCGCACTTTTCTTATCATTTCCTGATTCCGGCTTCAATATCCCAATCTGTTACGGCTTTTACATTTTGCAAAATTCTCTTGCGATTTCATGCAATTTCGTCATTCCTTCTCTTTTCTACCCCGTGGTAGAAAAGAAATGTTGACGCAGATTTTTTAGCACAAATTTCGATTCCGATTTTTCCGATCGATTGTTCCTGTGTAAGCGGGGTACGAAGTGAGGGGGATGGAACAAGTCGGTTGTTCCTCGAAAACTCATACGATTTTTCCAGTCTATGTTTCTCTTTCACCTCCTTTGCAGTTTCTTGTGTGTGTTTAGTATACATGTGTCATTTATTTGATGGTGTGAGAAAATCTTAATTCAAAATTAAAAGGAAAGCAATAAGAACGAAGAGTACAATAACAGAAATTCTCATTAGGCGTGTCCTACCAAATAAAATCTCACTGAGCGCTCAATGTCAATTTGACGGAGGCGAAATCATTTCGTGGGACAACATTCTCCACTCAATTGTAAAAAACTCAGGTGTTATAATTCTCGTACTGAAATTCGGAAAAAATACTTTCAACTTTTGCTTAAAATATTTAATTTTTGAAGCAGAAAACTTATTGAAATGAATGAGAAATAACAAAAAGTTCAATTTATTTTAGTTTTTATCAACATTCCGTCTTTATTTTGTATTTATTTACCACTTTTGCACTTGCGCACCACAAACAAATTTCAATTTGATTGTCAAAATAACAGCTGTTTTGACTGAGAAAGAAAACTGAGAAATGAATCCAAAAAATTTTCGTCTCACTTATCTCCGCAAAATATCTCAGCGCTCAGGTGAGATATTTTGTCCCACTTAAAAAAATCTTCGTGTGACTGGCCTATTGGTAAAGTCGGACTTATGGGAAATATCGAACAATATAAATACAAACTTTGATAGATTTTTCTGTCAACGCGAAAGTTCACACATAAGTGCCTGTTTACATTGTATTTTTGATGAAGCATATTTTCGTTCAGCAAAATGTTCCTCGTGTTTACATTATAGAGAAAAAATCCTTTCATTTCAATCTACCCATCCCTATCTCACATCCTTAACAACCATGTATCTCTCACTCAAACAAATAAACTCTTCCTGCCCAATCCGAAAACATTTATTGAAACTGGCGCATCGGCGTAATTTGGGTGGAATTAACCCTTCTCTTTCTTACTCACACAAAATCTACTCATCTCACTGGATGCGCCGTTCGTCAAAAATACAATGTAAACAGGCACTAACAATGTATGCAAAGTGCTTGGGATGAAAACGTAGGATGTTGTAATACGCCTTAAAGCCCTTCCCCACTATCCCATCGAGTATTAATACATGTCAAAAAAAGTGGGATAGAATTACTTACGACTGCCAATTTTGTGTGAAGAAAACGATTTTCATATTTTGCTTCCACACTTGCATCAAAACAAATCAATTCACCATATCCTCAAACCCCCAAGTGGGATAGAATTTGTGATTTTTTATGTATTAACACATGTCAAATTGTGTGTGATGGGCTGTCAAGTCGGGTGGGATGAAATTTCATATTTTGTTTCCACACTATTATACAGGATTTACTTCCCACTTTTTTGACATGTCTTAATACTCGATGGGTTAGTGTGGAAGGCCTTTTACTGGCTGAACAGAATAGACGCGCGGTCGTTCGCGCGGCACTTCTGTTAAAGTTAAGATTTAACTACATAAGCCAAAAAAGTGAAAAAGTACAAAAGTGAAAATTTTCAAACTCATTTGGGGATAGTGTTTCTCATAGGAAAACTTATAAAAATGATGCAGAAAGCTTAAATTTTGGTTTAAAAATAAAATGTGTATATTCTTTTTCTCAAAACAACTGCGGTAGCTGAAAAAAAATATTTTTACTTTTGCAATTTTGCAAAAAGTGGCCAATGTAGTTAAGGCTTTAAAATGCATATAAACTCGTTTGAGTGAATACAATGGAGCCGCGACCGCGAGCCGCGACGCTAAACATTGGTCAACTTTTAACTTTTGCAGCGCGGCGTTTGACAGATAAGGAGAAAGAGTAACCACGGCTACAGTTAATGGAATCTCGGAACTTTCTATATTATCTTTTTTATTTTAAAAATGCAAAAATACACATTCACAATAAAATTGCAAAATAAAAGCTTAAGAAATAACTAAAAAATAAATTAAAAACAATAATTTGCATCCCTTGTTCGCGCGTCCCATTGCATTCAATTTTTTTCCGAAGCGTCGCTTCTCGCGGCGGTGGCTGGTTCGCGCGGTCGACCGAGCGTCTATTCTGTTCACCCAATTAGTTGTAGCTTTTCTTAAGCCTAGATGGCTTTTCTGTATCGAAAGAGTCATCTAGCCGCCAAAGAACAAACTAATTTTTGTAAGGCACAACTTAGTCCACTTTCACACGAGGAGACTAGTTGCTAAAGAATTTTTTTTTGACGTTTTCTTTAAATCTCCATAACAATCCCTTGTATCTTTCACCCTCCCAAAACCCATTTAATTAAATTAGGTGTGTTTTTTTGAGATGTTATATATATTATAGTAAGAAATCTCCAAAAAAAAACCATTCGCGGTTGCAGGGTTTTTATATACAACATTTCACGATTACATATACACCATCCGCAATAAGATTCTACTTCTGTTTTTTATTTGTGATTCGTGTAAAATCTTACTATACTATCAATAGCTTTCCCAAAAGAACACGCCTATTGTTGTTTTTGTAATTTCGGTGCATGTCGATGAATAGACGTGAAATCTAACAACAATATAGCAGAGTGATGTGCAGATCCCTACTGTGAATGTGTGAGTTGTATACTGCCAATTATTACACAAATTTCTCATTTCTTATCTGATAGGGGTTGTAGGCAAACCGGAATGACAGCCGAGGATTCATATCTTTATATTCAGTATTTTTTTCTCGGCAGTAAGCTAATTGTTGCCGGCAACTCAGTCTCCTCGTGTGAAAGGGGACTTAAGGGCGTGCGTTCAAAAGTGGAATGGCAAAAAAAATCCAAGAGCTAAATATTGTTTTAATTAATTCATTTTTTTCTTTTGCACAACTAATTTACAACAAAAAATCTACAATTAATGGGATTTTTACATTTTCGAATTTCCTTTTTTAATGCCTGGACTCACAGTGTCAACTTAGCACTACCTACCCAGTTTTTTTTATAACTAAGCCAAAAAAATTTTTGGAATTTTTTTCTTTCCACAACTAATTTACAACAAAAAAGCTACAATTAATGGCATTTTTACATTTTCGAATTTCCTTTTTTAATGCCTGGACTCACAGTGTCAACTTAGCACTACCTACCCAGTTTTTTTTTTATAACTAAGCCAAAAAAATTTTTGGAATTTTTTTCTTTCTACAACTAATTTACAACAAAAAAGCTACAATTAATGGCATTTTTACATTTTCGAATTTCCTTTTTTAATGTCTGGAATCACAGTGTCAACTTAGCACTACCTACCCAGTTTTTTTTTTATAACTAAGCCAAAAAAATTTTTGGAATTTTTTTCTTTCCACAACTAATTTACAACAAAAAAGCTACGATTAATGGCATTTCTACATTTTCGAATATCCTTTTTTAATGCCTGGACTCACAGTGTCAACTTAGCACTACCTACCCAGTTTTTTTTTATAACTAAGCCAAAAAAATTTTTGGAATTTTTTTCTTTCCACAACTAATTTACAACAAAAAATCTACAATTAATGGGATTTTTACATTTTCGAATTTCCTTTTTTAATGCCTGGACTCACAGTGTCAACTTAGCACTACCTACCCAGTTTTTTTTTTATAACTAAGCCAAAAAAATTTTTGGAATTTTTTTCTTTCCACAACTAATTTACAACAAAAAAGCTACAATTAATGGCATTTTTACATTTTCGAATTTCCTTTTTTAATGCCTGGACTCACAGTGTCAACTTAGCACTACCTACCCAGTTTTTTTTTTTTATAACTAAGCCAACAAAATTTTTGGAATTTTTTTCTTTCCACAACTAATTTACAACAAAAAAGCTACAATTAATGGCATTTTTACATTTTCGAATTTCCTTTTTTAATGCCTGGACTCACAGTGTCAACTTAGCACTACCTACCCAGTTTTTTTTTATAACTAAGCCAAACAAAATTTTGGAATTTTTTTCTTTCCACAACTAATTTACAACAAAAAAGCTACGATTAATGGCATTTTTACATTTTCGAATATCCTTTTTTAATGCCTGGACTCACAGTGTCAACTTAGCACTACCTACCCAGTTTTTTTTTCTATAACTAAGCCAAAAAAATTTTTGGAATTTTTTTCTTTTCACAACTAATTTACAACAAAAAAGCTACAATTAATGGCATTTTTACATTTTCGAATTTCCTTTTTTAATGCCTGGACTCACAGTGTCAACTTAGCACTACCTGCCCAGTTTTTTTTGAATAACTAAGCCAAACAAATTTTTGGAATTTTTTTCTTTCCACAACTAATTTACAACAAAAAAGCTACGATTAATGTCATTTTTACATTTTCGAATTTCCTTTTTTAATGCCTGGACTCACAGTGTCAACTTAGCACTACCTACCCAGTTTTGTTTTTATAACTAAGCCAAAAAAATTTTTGGAATTTTTTTCTTTCCACAACTAATTTACAACAAAAAATCTACAATTAATGGGATTTTTACATTTTCGAATTTCCCTTTTTAATGCCTGGACTCACAGTGTCAACTTAGCACTACCTACCCAGTTTTTTTTTATAACTAAGCCAAAAAAATTTTTGGAATTTTTTTCTTTCCACAACTAATTTACAACAAAAAAGCTACAATTAATGGCATTTTTACATTTTCGAATTTCCTTTTTTAATGCCTGGACTCACAGTGTCGACTTAGCACTACCTACCCAGTTTTTTTTGAATAACTAAGCCAAAAAAATTTTTGGAATTTTTTTCTTTCCACAACTAATTTACAACAAAAAAGCTTCAATTAATGGTATTTTTACATTTTCGAATTTCCTTTTTTAATGCCTGGACTCACAGTGTCAACTTAGCACTACCTACCCAGTTTTTTTTGAATAACTAAGCCAAAAAAATTTTTGGAATTTTTTTCTTTCCACAACTAATTTACAACAAAAAAGCTACGATTAAGGCATTTTTACATTTTCGAATATCCTTTTTTAATGCCTGGACTCACAGTGTCAACTTAGCACTACCTACCCAGTTTTTTTTTCTATAACTAAGCCAAAAAAATGTTTGGAATTTTTTTCTTTCCACAACTAATTTAGAACAAAAAAGCTACAATTAATGGCATTTTTACATTTTCGAATTTCCTTTTTTAATGCCTGGACTCACAGTGTCAACTTAGCACTACCTACCCAGTTTTTTTTGAATAACTAAGCCAAAAAAATTTTTGGAATTTTTTTCTTTCCACAACTAATTTACAACAAAAAAGCTACGATTAATGGCATTTTTACATTTTCGAATATCCTTTTTTAATGCCTGGACTCACAGCGTCAACTTAGCACTACCTACCCAGTTTTTTTTTTTATAACTAAGCCAACAAAATTTTTGGAATTTTTTTCTTTCCACAACTAATTTACAACAAAAAAGCTACAATTAATGGCGTACCTACTTTTTTTAATTTCCAAAAGTGTAGTGCTAACTTGATATCAAGTTAGCACTACATACCTGTTTTGCCTTAAATATGAGAGCTACAAATTTTTTCTTTCCACAACTAATTTACAACAAAAAAGCTACAATTAATGGCATTTTTACATTTTCGAATTTCCTTTTTTAATGCCTGGACTCACAGTGTCAACTTAGCACTACCTACCCAGTTTTTTTTTTATAACTAAGCCAAAAAAATTTTTGGAATTTTTTTCTTTCCACAACTAATTTACAACAAAAAAGCTACGATTAATGGCATTTTTTCATTTTCGAATATCCTTTTTTAATGCCTGGACTCACAGTGTCAACTTAGCACTACCTACCCAGTTTTTTTTTATAACTAAGCCAAAAAAATTTTTGGAATTTTTTTCTTTCCGCAACTAATTTACAACAAAAAATCTACAATTAATGGGGTTTTTACATTTTCGAATTTCCTTTTTTAATGCCTGGACTCACAGTGTCAACTTAGCACTACCTACCCAGTTTTTTTTTATAACTAAGCCAAAAAAATTTTTGGAATTTTTTTCTTTCCACAACTAATTTACAACAAAAAAGCTACAATTAATGGCATTTTTACATTTTCGAATTTCCTTTTTTAATGCCTGGACTCACAGTGTCAACTTAGCACTACCTACCCAGTTTTTTTTGAATAACTAAGCCAAAAAAAATTTTGGAATTTTTTTCTTTCCACAACTAATTTACAACAAAAAAGCTACGATTAATGGAATTTTTACATTTTCGAATTTCCTTTTTTAATGCCTGGACTCACAGTGTCAACTTAGCACTACCTACCCAGTTTTTTTTGAATAACTAAGCCAAAAAAAATTTTGGAATTTTTTTCTTTCCACAACTAATTTACAACAAAAAAGCTACGATTATTGGCATTTTTACATTTTCGAATATCCTTTTTTAATGCCTGGACTCACAGTGTCAACTTAGCACTACCTACCCATTTTTTTTTTCTATAACTAAGCCAAAAAAATTTTTGGAATTTTTTTCTTTTCACAACTAATTTACAACAAAAAAGCTACAATTAATGGCATTTTTACATTTTCGAATTTCCTTTTTTAATGCCTGGACTCACAGTGTCAACTTAGCACTACCTGCCCAGTTTTTTTTAAATAACTAGGCCAAAAAAATTTTTGGAATTTTTTTCTTTCCACAACTAATTTACAACAAAAAAGCTACGATTAATGTCATTTTTACATTTTCGAATTTCCTTTTTTAATGCCTGGACTCACAGTGTCAGCTTAGCACTACCTACCCAGTTTTTTTTTTATAACTAAGCCAAAACAATTTTTGGAATTTTTTTCTTTCCACAACTAATTTACAACAAAAAAGCTACGATTAATGGCATTTTTACATTTTCGAATATCCTTTTTTAATGCCTGGACTCACAGTGTCAACTTAGCACTACCTACCCAGTTTTTTTTTTTATAACTAAGCCAAAAAAAATTTTGGAATTTTTTTCTTTCCACAACTAATTTACAACAAAAAAGCTACAATTAATGGCGTACCTACTTTTTTTAATTTCCAAAAGTGTAGTGCTAACTTGATATCAAGTTAGCACTACATACCTGTTTTGCCTTAAATATGAGAGCTACAAATTTTTTGTTTCCACAACTAATTTACAACAAAAAAGCTACAATTAATGGCATTTTTACATTTTCGAATTTCCTTTTTTAATGCCTGGACTCACAGTGTCAACTTAGCACTACCTACCCAGTTTTTTTTTGAATAACTAAGCCAAAAAAATTTTTGGAATTTTTTTCTTTCCACAACTAATTTACAACAAAAAAGCTACAATTAATGGCGTACCTACTTTTTTTAATTTTTAAAAGTGTAGTGCTAACTTGATATCAAGTTAGCACTACATACCTGTTTTGCCTTAAATATGAGAGCTACAAATTTTTTCTTTCCACAACTAATTTACAACAAAAAAGCTACAATTAATGGCATTTTTACATTTTCGAATTTCCTTTTTTAATGCCTGGACACACAGTGTCAACTTAGCACTACCTACCCAGTTTTTTTCTTTATAACTAAGCCAAAAAAAATTTTGGAATTTTTTTCTTTCCACAACTAATTTACAACAAAAAAGCTACAATTAATGGCGTACCTAATTTTTTTAATTTACAAAAGTGTAGTGCTAACTTGATATCAAGTTAGCACTACATACCTGTTTTGCCTTAAATATGAGAGCTACAAATTTTTTCTTTCCACAACTAATTTACAACAAAAAAGCTACAATTAATGGCATTTTTACATTTTCGAATTTCATTTTTTAATGCCTGGACACACAGTGTCAACTTAGCACTACCTACCCAGTTTTTTTCTTTATAACTAAGCCAAAAAAAATTTTGGAATTTTTTTCTTTCCACAACTAATTTACAACAAAAAAGCTACGATTAATGGCATTTTTACATTTTCGAATATCCTTTTTTAATGCCTGGACTCACAGTGTCAACTTAGCACTACCTACCCAGTTTTTTTTTTTTTATAACTAAGCCAAAAAAAATTTTGGAATTTTTTTCTTTCCACAACTAATTTACAACAAAAAAGCTACAATTAATGGCGTACCTACTTTTTTTAATTTCCAAAAGTGTAGTGCTAACTTGATATCAAGTTAGCACTACATACCTGTTTTGCCTTAAATATGAGAGCTACAAATTTTTTGTTTCCACAACTAATTTACAACAAAAAAGCTACAATTAATGGCATTTTTACATTTTCGAATTTCCTTTTTTAATGCCTGGACTCACAGTGTCAACTTAGCACTACCTACCCAGTTTTTTTTTGAATAACTAAGCCAAAAAAATTTTTGGAATTTTTTTCTTTCCACAACTAATTTACAACAAAAAAGCTACAATTAATGGCGTACCTACTTTTTTTAATTTCCAAAAGTGTAGTGCTAACTTGATATCAAGTTAGCACTACATACCTGTTTTGCCTTAAATATGAGAGCTACAAATTTTTTCTTTCCACAACTAATTTACAACAAAAAAGCTACAATTAATGGCATTTTTACATTTTCGAATTTCCTTTTTTAATGCCTGGACTCACAGTGTCAACTTAGCACTACCTACCCAGTTTTTTTTTTATAACTAAGCCAAAAAAATTTTTGGAATTTTTTTCTTTCCACAACTAATTTACAACAAAAAAACTACGATTAATGGCATTTTTTCATTTTCGAATATCCTTTTTTAATGCCTGGACTCACAGTGTCAACTTAGCACTACCTACCCAGTTTTTTTTTATAACTAAGCCAAAAAAATTTTTGGAATTTTTTTCTTTCCGCAACTAATTTACAACAAAAAATCTACAATTAATGGGGTTTTTACATTTTCGAATTTCCTTTTTTAATGCCTGGACTCACAGTGTCAACTTAGCACTACCTACCCAGTTTTTTTTGAATAACTAAGCCAAAAAAATTTTTGGAATTTTTTTCTTTCCACAACTAATTTACAACAAAAAAGCTACAATTAATGGTATTTTTACATTTTCGAATTTCCTTTTTTAATGCCTGGACTCACAGTGTCAACTTAGCACTACCTACCCAGTTTTTTTTGAATAACTAAGCCAAAAAAATTTTTGGAATTTTTTTCTTTCCACAACTAATTTACAACAAAAAAGCTACGATTAATGGAATTTTTACATTTTCGAATTTCCTTTTTTAATGCCTGGACTCACAGTGTCAACTTAGCACTACCTACCCAGTTTTTTTTGAATAACTAAGCCAAAAAAAATTTTGGAATTTTTTTCTTTCCACAACTAATTTACAACAAAAAAGCTACGATTAATGGCATTTTTACATTTTCGAATATCCTTTTTTAATGCCTGGACTCACAGTGTCAACTTAGCACTACCTACCCATTTTTTTTTTCTATAACTAAGCCAAAAAAATTTTTGGAATTTTTTTCTTTTCACAACTAATTTACAACAAAAAAGCTACAATTAATGGCATTTTTACATTTTCGAATTTCCTTTTTTAATGCCTGGACTCACAGTGTCAACTTAGCACTACCTGCCCAGTTTTTTTTGAATAACTAGGCCAAAAAAATTTTTGGAATTTTTTTCTTTCCACAACTAATTTACAACAAAAAAGCTACGATTAATGTCATTTTTACATTTTCGAATTTCCTTTTTTAATGCCTGGACTCACAGTGTCAGCTTAGCACTACCTACCCAGTTTTTTTTTTATAACTAAGCCAAAAAAATTTTTGGAATTTTTTTCTTTCCACAACTAATTTACAACAAAAAAGCTACGATTAATGGCATTTTTACATTTTCGAATATCCTTTTTTAATGCCTGGACTCACAGTGTCAACTTAGCACTACCTACCCAGTTTTTTTTTTTTTATAACTAAGCCAAAAAAAATTTTGGAATTTTTTTCTTTCCACAACTAATTTACAACAAAAAAGCTACAATTAATGGCGTACCCACTTTTTTTAATTTCCAAAAGTGTAGTGCTAACTTGATATCAAGTTAGCACTACATACCTGTTTTGCCTTAAATATGAGAGCTACAAATTTTTTCTTTCCACAACTAATTTACAACAAAAAAGCTACAATTAATGGCATTTTTACATTTTCGAATTTCCTTTTTTAATGCCTTGACTCACAGTGTCAACTTAGCACTACCTACCCAGTTTTTTTTTATAACTAAGCCAAAAAAATTTTTGGAATTTTTTTCTTTCCACAACTAATTTACAACAAAAAAGCTACGATTAATGGCATTTTTTCATTTTCGAATATCCTTTTTTAATGCCTGGACTCACAGTTTCAACTTAGCACTACCTACCCAGTTTTTTTTTATAACTAAGCCAAAAAAATTTTTGGAATTTTTTTCTTTCCGCAACTAATTTACAACAAAAAATCTACAATTAATGGGGTTTTTACATTTTCGAATTTCCTTTTTTAATGCCTGGACTCACAGTGTCAACTTAGCACTACCTACCCAGTTTTTTTTTATAACTAAGCCAAAAAAAATTTTGGAATTTTTTTCTTTCCACAACTAATTTACAACAAAAAAGCTACAATTAATGGCATTTTTACATTTTCGAATTTCCTTTTTTAATGCCTGGACTCACAGTGTCAACTTAGCACTACCTACCCAGTTTTTTTTGAATAACTAAGCCAAAAAAATTTTTGGAATTTTTTTCTTTCCACAACTAATTTACAACAAAAAAGCTACAATTAATGGTATTTTTACATTTTCGAATTTCCTTTTTTAATGCCTGGACTCACAGTGTCAACTTAGCACTACCTACCCAGTTTTTTTTGAATAACTAAGCCAAAAAAATTTTTGGAATTTTTTTCTTTCCACAACTAATTTACAACAAAAAAGCTACGATTAATGGAATTTTTACATTTTCGAATTTCCTTTTTTAATGCCTGGACTCACAGTGTCAACTTAGCACTACCTACCCAGTTTTTTTTGAATAACTAAGCCAAAAAAAATTTTGGAATTTTTTTCTTTCCACAACTAATTTACAACAAAAAAGCTACGATTAATGGCATTTTTACATTTTCGAATATCCTTTTTTAATGCCTGGACTCACAGTGTAAACTTAGCACTACCTACCCATTTTTTTTTTCTATAACTAAGCCAAAAAAATTTTTGGAATTTTTTTCTTTTCACAACTAATTTACAACAAAAAAGCTACAATTAATGGCATTTTTACATTTTCGAATTTCCTTTTTTAATGCCTGGACTCACAGTGTCAACTTAGCACTACCTGCCCAGTTTTTTTTGAATAACTAGGCCAAAAAAATTTTTGGAATTTTTTTCTTTCCACAACTAATTTACAACAAAAAAGCTACGATTAATGTCATTTTTACATTTTCGAATTTCCTTTTTTAATGCCTGGACTCACAGTGTCAGCTTAGCACTACCTACCCAGTTTTTTTTTTATAACTAAGCCAAAAAAATTTTTGGAATTTTTTTCTTTCCACAACTAATTTACAACAAAAAAGCTACGATTAATGGCATTTTTACATTTTCGAATATCCTTTTTTAATGCCTGGACTCACAGTGTCAACTTAGCACTACCTACCCAGTTTTTTTTTTTTATAACTAAGCCAAAAAAAATTTTGGAATTTTTTTCTTTCCACAACTAATTTACAACAAAAAAGCTACAATTAATGGCGTACCTACTTTTTTTAATTTCCAAAAGTGTAGTGCTAACTTGATATCAAGTTAGCACTACATACCTGTTTTGCCTTAAATATGAGAGCTACAAATTTTTTGTTTCCACAACTAATTTACAACAAAAAAGCTACAATTAATGGCATTTTTACATTTTCGAAATTCCTTTTTTAATGCCTGGACTCACAGTGTCAACTTAGCACTACCTACCCAGTTTTTTTTTGAATAACTAAGCCAAAAAAATTTTTGGAATTTTTTTCTTTCCACAACTAATTTACAACAAAAAAGCTACAATTAATGGCGTACCTACTTTTTTTAATTTCCAAAAGTGTAGTGCTAACTTGATATCAAGTTAGCACTTCATACCTGTTTTGCCTTAAATATGAGAGCTACAAATTTTTTCTTTCCACAACTAATTTACAACAAAAAAGCTACAATTAATGGCATTTTTACATTTTCGAATTTCCTTTTTTAATGCCTGGACACACAGTGTAAACTTAGCACTACCTACCCAGTTTTTTTCTTTATAACTAAGCCAAAAAAAATTTTGGAATTTTTTTCTTTCCACAACTAATTTACAACAAAAAAGCTACAATTAATGGCGTACCTACTTTTTTTAGTTTCCAAAAGTGTAGTGCTAACTTGATATCAAGTTAGCACTACATACCTGTTTTGTCTTAAATATGAGAGCTACAAATTTTTTTTTTCCACAACTAATTTACAACAAAAAAGCTACAATTAATTGCATACTAAGTTTTTTCAAATTCCGAAAATGTAGTGCTAACTTGACACACGTTTTTTTTCCCATAGAAGTTTGGACATAAACTAAAATGGAGACTACCTACGTCAGAAAAATATCGCTCAAAATTTTATTTTAGATTATTTAGATAAATATGTAGGTTATTAGATCAGGACAATTCTGAGGGTAAGCACGCGGTGATAAGAGTGAAATTAACGCTGGACTTAAAGCGACATGGCTACCCTACGGCAATTTGTTCTCTTAAAAATACTTGACATTTTTTAGCAAAACAATTCATTTAAAAACAAAAAAAAAAAAGAAAATTCAAAATAATTTGAATATGAATACATTCCTTTGTAAAAGTTGTAGGGCGGGTAAAAAGTCATAACTACTTCTCTTAGAGCAAATTTAGAGCCAATTTTTAAAACGAAACTAAAAATCATAAAAACCCTTATATCTACATAAGTCGAAAAGGAAGCTAAAACGAGAAAATTACTTCTTAAGTTTTTCGACTTAAAATGACCTCAGGAACTCATGGTTTTCGTCTGCTTCGTTGACTGTACATGATGATAGCTTTCGCCGGCTATCAACTATCAACGGTATTTACCGGCTATTAACGGCTTTCGCCGGCTATCAACAGCTTACGCTGGCTTCAAAAGTATTCACCGGCTATCAACGGCTTTCGTTGGCTATCAAGAACTTACGCTGACTATCACGGGAACATCGATTTTTAGCTATATTTCCATATATATATATTATATATATATATATTTTTCTTCAAAGCTAGTTTTACGGAAAAACTATAGTTCTATAGAGGTTTCAAGTTTTAGTTTTGCACAAATTTTTATTACTTTGACACCTAAATCAAAATTTTCCATCAAATTTTGCCATCTAAATCAAATCAATGTAGAACTAATTTTTTACCACTAATTTTTTTTACTTCCACTACTTTCTTAGTGGAAATAATTTTTTGTTACAATTTGTCCGAGGGTATAGCCCTATTTTTTCCGTACATTTACCTGACTACTTGAAAAATAGGTAGTTATGAGAAATACGTATAAATCTTATTTAAAAAAAAAAATTATATTTTATAAAAAGAAATGAAACTTACGCAATTAAAATATTGGTACACTTGGGCGTATACGCACTTTTTTATAGTTTTTTTTTGTAGTGTATTTTCGAATCACATTACCAATAATCAAATTTAGTTATGACTTAAATATTGCAGTGAAATTAACCATAACGTTATGGATCCTAAATAATTAACGATACATTATATTCCCCCAGTCTAGGCAGCATTCTTTTCTATATTCCCTCAACTGAACGCCACCCCTGGGATTTAATGAAATAATCAAAACCTTATTTCTCAGTCCACTGTGCCAACAATCTATCCTATCGTTCTATTCCTTCTAACATTGCCTAATTTATAAGTCCCTAGGTCTTACTGGCATATATATGTTTGTGTTGTTTTTTTCTCAATTTTTTGGAGTCAATTTTATATATGGTTCATTATTTATAGTCCACATAAATATTTAGTTAATACAATAAACAGTTTAATATTTAGAGCCCATTCCATAATGGTTCGTTTGACTGAAGTATTTAAGTCGTAACTAAATTTGATTATTGGTAGGGCCCAATAAGGAAATAGATAACTGTACGTTAACATTGGATTCTCTGAAGACGTTGTTTGTTTTTTTTTTCGGCTGAAATTAATAACTTTCCAATCTTCTTGTGCTCATCTTATATAACAACACGTTTCTACTCAAGGTCAACCGACAAGCAGTCAATTTATGTATAGAATATTTGATATAATTTTCATTCTAAGATATTCCTTTTTTAAGTCAAAATGTCCAAATTTTCAATTTAATCGAATATTTGTTTCGACCTTTTTTATCATAATTGTTGTACTGTAACTTTTGCTCGTTTTTTCGTTACAAAACGATTTTCCTCGATCAAACGCTCATTTATATTTTTGAAAAGCTGGCCTAAAATGGAAAAAAAACTATAAAAATTTACGAAAGTAGGTACCTATAATAATGTGTTATAGGTTATTTTTTTGAATATCTAAAAACTTAATAAAGATTTTAACAAATGTTTTGACAAAGAGTTGATAATAAGAACATTGAATTGAAAAAAAGCATTGGCACGCAAAATTAAACAAAAATCAACTTGAAAATAAAATTCACAATTTTGTTCAACAATTTCGATATTGAAAAAACTACTTCAACAACTTTATTTGAAAACAATTTGAAAATCGGGAGGAGGATAGAGAGGCTTAAATAGTGTTAAAATGTTTTTTAAGGAAAAATAAATAAAAAGCCGAAAGTACCCACTACAAAAAAAAAAAAATATTTTTTAACGCTCCAATTTTTGTTTGATTTTTTTTTTTAATATTTTTTTTTAAATTTTAAATTCAAATTTATATGACCTACAGAAGGAACAAAGTGCAAAATTATTACAAAATCGATCAAGCCAATAAAATAAATAAAATTAATTTGGTGGCAGAACAAATCATGAAGAATTACATAAGTCTATCGCATATAAAAGCTCTTATAGCGATACCATTATACATAGCAAATACTTTATTTTTAATCCTAAAGGCTTAAAAAAGCATTAATTCTGAAAGCTCTTGCACATAAACTATAGAAAGCGAAGAAGTTGATGTAGGTAATCTTAAAAATGGTATAACTCTAATTTTGTGTGAATACTTTTAATAAACACAACAGCAAGAGATCGTGTTCGTGATTGGTTATCCATTGTGCCCATGCCCGCAGCTGTGGGCGAGGTAGGTCGTGAGTGATGTACGTCGGTCGCTTGAAAAAATCCTTCAAATAAGTCCTGTACTGACAATCTTTGTTGGACGGACCATAGTGACTTACAACTCTCCACCACTCCTGTGTTTGCAGGAATGGAGAAGACCTACAGTTTATTGCCGAATCCGAACGGCTAAGGAGAGCGGCACTTTTCTATGACAGGAGATATTCTTGGAGGATTTTTCACTTCCTCGCAAGGGGCAATAGCCCTGAAAACCCCTTTTGTGTTTAGGTGGTATATAGGCAATTTTCTTAAAAAACATCAAGAAAAACTTCCATCAGCCGATTTGTTTTCAAAAAGTTATTAAGGAATGAAGTTGTCGAACAAATTTATCCAATTGATAACATCATGATGCAAGCTTAAATCTGATCTTGTTCTTCGCAAAGAAAAACACTCATCCCTCGAGCCATACAGATAGGTAAGCACGAAAAAAGTTAAGATCTTATCCTTTTCCATAAAATACTTTATTGCGTCTTCGACTCGATGGAATTTATTTCAATTATTTTATCTCAAGGCGTACAAAAATACTTGCACTGATAGTTATCTACTTAACTAACCGCCTAACCGCAAAAGTACCTATATACGTTCATTTAAACATGTTCAAGTTCCAGTCGTCATTTCTTCGTCTGTCAAACATCAAACTATGAGTTAAACCATCATCATCATTGTCCTCAACCATGGATGATGATAACAGGAATTGCGTTATGAACTTGATGCTCATAAATAATAAGGAGCATCAACTAACCAAAAAATAATAAAAAAAAAAAAATATAGATACATAATAATAATTCGCGTATCACAACAAAAAGGACATGACATTGTGCATGAAAACATTTGTACGATTCCATGTTCTGCAGGCTGTCATCGCATATTGCAAGCCCCCTGATCTGGTCTTGAGAGAGGAAAAAGCCGAAACCATACAACGCGGTATCCTTAAAGACACAAAAAATCGAATACAATATTTTTTTTTTTCAATTTTATTTCGATTCGCAAATACAATGGATTTTATGATTGCAACACATGTAGACACAAATGTTTGTTCGTCATAATTTCTTGTACAAATGTTGGCTTTTTTGTTCGATCCAAAAGGAGCGAGGAGGGACCGCGAGGAGCGTAGGATGTAGAAATGCGTTCTGTGGCCCCTTCGAAGCGCAGCCAAGAAAACCACTGGCATAATCGATTATAATTTTTAATATTCGATTCGTAAGCATTTCAGTTATGCGGACGATGTTAATGACATGGCCGGGGCCCCAAAGACTCCTGGCTCTTATATTAAAGCCCCATGCAACAGAGATACTCTCGAGTTGCTGAATGTTTGTCATGTTTTGTATCATCCAAAGGATGTCAAGCCCGTCAGCCGGCCTGGCCCAACCCGCAGCCTCGATGGATGACAATGATGGAGACATGTTAGTCGAGGAGAAAAATGAATTGAATTGGCAGCGCCTTTCATCGTTTTGACTCGACAGATGATTTGTGGTTTTGAAAAATTCCCCAGACAAACATTAATGAATTAACTTATAATTTTATCTTCCAGAAAAGTTCAGAGCGGTACCTATACAACAAATTTTGTATCTTTTTTTGTGTGTTAAATATTTATAAAATTTATATTTTTGAACAGATTTGTATTCCATTGCAACGCCATCATACACATTCCATGTGTGCTAATTAATTCTCAACCGAAAATTAATTATTATTTTTCCGTATGTCTCGGTCGCGCCTCTCGAATGACAATAATTAATAAGGAATTTCCATCTTTGGGCCCACTCGATGGACCTAGAGAGAGAGGAAAAGTTAAGTCTTTCTATATTATGCTACCTTATGACAGTCAGTCATGTCTTATGTTGCATGTGACAATTTTTGGTCTTTCAACGTTAACATATCAATAACTTGACTAAAAGCTGCTGCTATGCTGCAGTTGCTGGCTGTTGTGCCGATGGCTATAATGACGAAGATGTGAATGATGATGACTTGATATGACTCTATGGCATCGTAAATCATCAGAAATTCATAATTAATATGGCAAAAATATGAAACCCGTGCAATTAAGATGTGATGCTGCAAAGCATTAGCAGCAGTATCGACATTCAAGAGCAGCCATCCCCATCATCACTTGCCGAAGCCGAAGCATGAAGGAACGATTATATTGAGCTATCATGGACAGCCAAGTATTTAATAATTGTGGCAAAATATTTATGTATTTCGAGTGATGGTTATTAATTTTATAATTCTTTGTTGAAGCAGTTTTGGTTTTTGTCACTTTGGTGCTGATGGTATTTTGTCCTGGGGACGTTATGGATTTTTGAAACATTATTAAATTTTAAGTGGTTTAAGAAGCTATGAGTGAAATAGCTATCCAGCATACAAAAAGAAGTCTGGTAATCAAGTTGGCTCTTGAGAAATGGTTTTTAATTTTTACGTGTAAAAAATTCAAGGTAGAAAATTCACCATTGTCCAACATAAGCTTGTCAACAATTGTTTTAACATTGAAAATGTTTATAGGATCGTTTTGACAGAGTTGTGGTGTTACTAAAATGATTAAATGAAATAAATTAAATAAATTCAATAAATCATAAATGAACTCCAGCGTATAGGGGCATCACAACGAAATTTTTGGTTGGTGTTACTAAAGAAATGACCGAAATGATTGAAATAAACACATGAATTTAGAATATGAAAAATGAACTCCAGCTTATAGGAGGACAACTATCAAATTTTTGGTTGGTGATGGTGTTACTAAAACATTACTAGAATGATAAAAATAAACAAACGAACACAAGCGATGAATTACAGCAGGCGTAGGTATACGGGAAAAAACGAAGAAAGAAAAGTATTGTTCGTCGTCAACGGGCAAGCTTCAGTGGAGAATGGTCATAAAGTATATTCAAAAAGAGAAAAAAAACAACAAGGTATTCAGAAGAAGACAAATGAACAGACAAGGCAATCAACAAAAGTGGATTGGATAGGTTTTTACCAGATTTTTGTATGTTGTATGTGTGTATATGCATCTACATATAGTTATGGGGGTAGGTAGGTTGTCATTTTGTGAAAATGAAAATGATAGGTATTTATTTTTATTCCAAACAGAATACAATGCGGTCTTATAAAAAAGGCCAGTGATGCAGTTGAGTGTGCAAACAGGAGTAGAGCTAACTTGAAATCGATATATGTACCTACGTAATATGTAGGACAACAAGAAAAACGCCAGAGCATGGTTTTTTCTAGCAACACTATGTATTAAGACGAGATTAGATTAGAAATCCGTTTCATAAGAAATACTGTCTTTTAAGGGCCATGTTTCATCGAAAATGCATATTTTTTGTATATTTAAGTTTAACGTGCATATTTTGCCGTATTTTTGTATATTTTTCATTAAAATCATAACTTGTATAGTGTCTTCTAATGTATATTCAATAAATAATAAAGGTCTATGGGGTAGACATTACCAACAAATTAAAACATAACTTCAGGTTATGGCGAAAAAATTGGCATTAAGGGAATTTGGGTTGGAGTTTTTGTTTTTTTTTGAATTAACCTATTTTTGAGTTGGTTAAATCAACTCGAACAATTTTATTCAATTTTGTAATCTAGTGCTTCTAAATATAAATATTGTGTGAATTGAATTAAAATTTCGAATAAATTTTATCCGAAATTAAATTTTGAAGTTTGTACCTACACATACCTACAGATTCACCTCACTAGTGTCAAAAACTAAATTAATCTTCGGATAAAATTTAACGCGATTTTAACCCAATTTGCACTGCACACGGCTTAAACAATAGGTACCTATAGATAGCTTTAGAAAATTTAGAAAATATTAACCCAAAAGCATTTCTTTCGTTGAAAGGTACCAAAATATTTGTTAGCCACGAGAGCAAGCTCGTGGGAGGTGGGACTCACTCGTGTAAATTTTGTTTTTTATTTTTGATATAATTAATGTCTTAAATAAACCCATGTAGATGAATTTAAACGATTCACAATTATACAAAAAATGCATGTACCTATTTCAAATAGGTTTTAATGGCTTTTAGCCCCAGCAGATTGACGTTATGTTCGACAGTCTCACTTGAACACTACATATTTTTTTTTGTTTTTAGATTTAACGTGTATAAAGCTAGCATATACACATTAGCATAATCAACTATGCTAGCACAAAAATCGAGACTTTCACACAAAAAGAGTACAAAATTCTAGTTATAGTTTCAATTGATTATGCTAATGTGTATATGCTAGCTTTATAGACGTTTAGATTTATGTCGTCCTTTTTAGTGTAGTTTGTAAAAACATTACATAGGTATACATACCTACATAGAATATATTTTTACAAGCAATATTGAGCATATTTTTAGGGCCCTAATCATTTTTTTTTTTGAGCATATAATTACATGTTAAGGGCATATATATGTAATTGATTTTTAAGGGCATAATTATAAGCGCTTAAAACTGTTTTTAGGGAATATTTTTGTTTGCCCTAATAGGTATGTGAGTTTTGATATCAGATTAAAAAACAATTTTTTTGGTTGAATAGAAAAGTATGATAGGGTTATTTAAAGAAAATTAACAAGATTTATTTTTTGCCAAATGGAAAGTGACATTAAATACCTACACCTAGAAACTTCAAAACATACAATGGTGTTTGAAACAGCTTATTACGTTTTAATTAATTTGTAAAGATTGTAAAGATTAGTCATGTGTTCTGTTTATCTAGCAAAATAAAGTCATTTTCAATGTCCCCATGACTCAATGAGTGAAATCTGTAAATTTTTTTTTTTAAACAAATTTACCGAGAGCTTCGGCGATCTTGGTGATCTTGGAAAAAAGCTAAAAATATTGCACTTTCAGATTAGTAAATTGAATGTTGCAATGCAAATGATTCAGGACTTCTCGTTTTAAACTCTGTACCATTCTTAATCCACAAAATACAGAAAAACATGGCGATACTGTAAAGAGATGAGACCGGGGCGACTCAGTAATACGAGACTGGAACAATACCGAGACGATACCGAAACGCTAGCCGCGTTTTATTATCTTTGGATCTGGATCAGGAACATCCCTTGAAAATAAAACTATATGGATCACAATAACAGCAGTGTTATATAACCATCTCTTTTTTAATTACGTTTTCATTATTCTCAGTTGTTTCCCGTCTCTTTTCTTTGCACTATAACAAACGCTACCTTACTATAAAAGCCATCTACTCGCCAAAGTTAGAATTCATTTTTGGATCTTCGAAATAGATCCAGATAGATAGCAGGATCCTGAATTGTTTTTATATTACGTGTTGTAAAATGATCCTGATCCAGATCCGTAGAAAATAAAACGCAGCTGCACAAATTTCATTGTAATTCCAGGGAATGTTTATACTATGTAAAGAGTGTTGCATGCATGTGCCCACTCCCACGTCTCTAGCTTTAATCAAATTCAAAGTTTTTATCAGAACAGACGAGCATAGAAGAAAGCGAAACAATCAGTTTGTTTCAGACATTGACCAAAACTGCCAACTGTCACAATTTGTCCCAGACTTCGTAAACTCTGCAGTTTTGGGCAAAAAAAAAAACGCGAGAGAGAAAAGCATTTCCCCTACCTGACAATTTTTGCTCAAGATATTTGAGAAAATGGCAAATAAATTCAAATTTATTAGATTAATATTAAATAAATATTAGAATCATATTTTTTGGAAATTTTATTTTCAACAAGTTGCCATAGTACTTTTTTTGCGTAGAAGTAAACCAGGAAGAATTTGAATTCTGAAAAAGTTCCCTTTTAAAGCTCCGCTATTTTAATGAATTTTAACTTTGTGTGCAAAGAATACGATTTTTTTTAATTAAACTTTTGAATAAAATATATTTATTATATGTTCATATCACCGAATATTATCTACATCAGGAAATTATTATTTCCATTCTTAGAAAATTTTCAATAACACTGAAATCTTGCTGGAACTAGTTATTTCTTATGAATTAAAAGATTAACCCTTTTGGCCAGTTTTCCAGTGCAAGGTTAAAATAAACCCGAGTAAATTAATCCAATTTGGTAAAATTCTTCTGGATTTAACCAACAAATACTTTTGATGTTTAGTCCTCCATGTTGGTTAGGTTGACCCATATGAATTCTTTAATGAAAAACTGCTTTTTGAGTTCACTATAAATACATTTATATCCAGAGTTAACTATGGTTTAAATCACGACTGAAAAACTGCGCCTAATCGAATTTACCAACATAACTCATTGTCGGAATATCGTGACATTTTGACATTTCGTTTCTTTTGAATATCTGTGCTGATTGAAAATTGTATGCTATACATATATGTCTTGCATGTTTGTCCCCCCGACCTTCAACTTGGGAAAGCTGTTAATTGCAATCGTTTATACATCGATTGTAAAAACTTAAATTCTGTAAAATCTAAAACTTGAGATGCAAACGTTTGCCAGTCAAAAAATTAAAAAAATAAATTTTATATGTCTGAATAGGCGATAAGAAACAAATTGACCTGTATTTGCCAAGTTTTCTAATTAAGCTGTCTTTTTTTGACTACTTAGGTGATTTTTTGAGAAATATACATTGTTTTTCATAAATGTTTGGTCATTTTCGACAGCATCATCATAGAGATATATTTAGTACTATAGCTATTTTCTCGAAAAACATTGCCCAGAACTCAGATCTGCCGAATTTTTTAATATCGATATTTTAAAATTTCTGAGTGCGCTAGAGAAAAATCTTCAATGATGGTATTTTATCTCGCTCCCGCCCTTAGCCATCAACGCACATGGTTTGAATGGCTTTTTTTTTTTTTTTTTTATTTTGATATCAGGTCATGACTGGACATGTTTTCTTTCCTCTGATGTAATCAAAAATTAAATCAAACATTTAGAACCAAAGTTAGAAGCTAAGAACTGACCGCAAAATATGCACTTTTTAGATTTCACACAAAACGAAAAATTCTCCACTTAATTTCGTCTCTGGATAGGGTGGCCATCGTATCGCTTTAAAAGAGAACATGTTCTATTTTTTAGCGACGGTTTTTTTACACTATCTTTTGCCGTAAGGATGTTTTATGTTCTCTTTATTTCTTTGCAAGTCACTTTTTTCTAAAACTTAAATATTGTTTATTTAAATTCTAAAAAAGTTATTTGCCTTGTTTTGTATTCTACGGATCTGAATCAGGATCATTTTTAAACACCTATACAAAAACAATTTGGGATCCTGCTCTCTAGCTGGATCTATTTCAAAGATCCAAAAATTACTTCTCACTCTGGCACTCTGGCAGTGTTAAGAAAAAGGACAGGAACTGATTGAAAATTAAGTAAAAAAGATACGTGCATTTAACACTGTTGCCATTTTGCTCTGTATCATTTTATTTTCAAGAGATGATCCTTATCCATATCCTAAATTAAGAAGCAGGAAAACACAAAGAAAAGAATTATTTTTGTTTTTGTTTTGGTGGACTGTATTGAATGAAATTCAATTTAAAGATTTTTGTGAACTTTAGTTCAATGCGTTTCGTCAGGCACGATAGTTGGGCTCATCAGTTAGATGCTGTCGTACCAACTGTCAAACTTCTGTCAAAAAACCAAATCAAAACAAATTGAAAGTAGAAATTTTGTTATTAATTATTAATTAACAGTTTCGAGATATAACTTACAAAAAAAAAAAAAAACGAAACATCTATGTGTAGTTTTAAAACCCCTCGTTGTGCCAATACAAATGAAAATCGAGGGACTCGACCTGCCCAAGGAGAAGGAGGTGCAAGAGACTAGAGTGAAGTCTGACTCTCTAAAATCTGATGACGAGGACGAAGAAGAAGGCGATCCCTATGAACCTTGCGATAGAATTTGATTTGGTGGATTCGATTCGAAGCAATTCATATTTATGAAGTAATGCGGTCCCAAAGGTGCCCAGTCTGCAATTCAAACATCTTCTCAAAAATCATTTGAGTTAAACAGATTCTTAAATCCAAATAAAAAACATTGTGCTAGCTACCGATAAATAACTTTAGCTTTGGTATAATCTGAAAGAAATTATGTGACCGACGACGGAAACTTAAGAAAAATAAAGTAAATTGATTTCTATTAAAGACTGTGATCACAAAGGTAAAAAACTTTAAATAGTAGTTTTTTAATCAAACTAACTCTTTCTTTTATAGCTCATATCTCCTGTCTTCAATTAGAGTTTAAATAACATGTCAAGCTTCGTGAGAATTGTCGCCTGCCAATTCGTCTTGCTATGAAGGTCCCGAAGAAGTAATAGCTCACTCTTGAACCCACAATAAGTCCATTTCATTAAATTTGTGTTCTTTTTCAGGAAGATCTTATTACATGTACAAAGTGTGTTAAATCCTTCCACTTTGCATGCCATATACCAAGTATGGCAAGATTTCCGGCACAGACTAAATGGCTTTGTTCGATATGTACGATTCCTAAACCTAAGTCTTTGTTTTAGGCGTTCAAGCTCCGCCGTTGCCAATAGATGTTGAAAAGAACAGTGTGAAGAAACAATCTTCCCCAAGTCCTAATTTACGTCTTTCACCAAATGCCAATCCTATTTGAATTAAATTCATAAGCATTACATATGTAACGTATTTTTTAAAATGAAAAAAAAGCAAAGAATTTGCCTTATTTTAATCACGTTTATTGCGGTTGTCTAAAAGGATACGGCTCTAGAAACGTCAAAAGCGGTTTTATTGTTTATTTTAATTAAGTCCCCTTTGTGAATTTTGGAAACCGTTTCCAATTCGACCAAAGATCCAAAAAAAAAAAAATCCATACGGCATTTGCTTGAACAGCAAAAAATACCGAAATTTCTTTAGGATGGATTTTTTTTGGATCTTTGGTCGATTTGGAAACGATTTCCAGAATTCACAAAGAGAACTTAATTAAAACTAAAAACCACTTTAGTCACCCCAATGCAGCAAGTAGTTTTGAAATTTGAGCATTTTATAGGTAACACTTACAAGAATTTCGTATGAATTTTTTAATGTGACTTTTTATATGTGTAGCATGTAGAATAACAATTGAGGTGCCAATTTAAACGCTAGCTTTCCTAAACGCTACTAAAAGAAATTTTTAAGGACCATGGGCACTTTTGTATGGATTTTTTTTTTATAAAACGCGATCGATTTCAATTAAGCCTTGCACCCCTATATAAAATTCAGAATTCAATAAATTCGAAATTTTTGATTTAGGTCAACTAAAAAAGGTAACTGCCATACAACAATTTAATTTTTTTTCAACTTTTTTTTAAAACTAATCAAACGATTTTGATTAAAGTCTGAACCTGTTATGACCAAAATAATTGTAAAATAAACTGTGTTTCATTTTTTTACCAAAATATTCTAGTTATAAAAATAAGGTTTTCAGGTTTTTTGAGAAAATTACCTTATTTCCGAGTTATTCACGTATAGCTTTTTAATGGTTTGGCCGATTTTGTTATAATATTTTGCAATTTGAAGCTTCTGAGTAGATCAAATAATATTGCATTTAAAAAGTAGTTAAATATTTTTTTTTTTACACAAACAAAAACATTTTCTATTGTACTTTGGACTCTAACATTTTTTCGATAAAAATATCATCTATGTATATATTAATTTACGCTTGGGAAAAACTTACGGTGCACTTTTATCGTTGGAAAAGGTTTTGTCCCACAGATGTGCAAAAATCAAAAATTATGTGCATAAGGTAAGGGTTATTTGAATTTTTTGAGGTTATTGAATTTTATCTTTTTAGGAGGGGCGTTAGGAAGCCTAAAATTTTGAGGAGTGATGACTATCATAGATTTGGATTTTTGATGCAAAAATGAAATTGCAAATTTACCGTAAAGCGGAGGAAGTTACAGTTATAATTTTTTTAGCGCAAAAATCACTCATGTGAGTAAAATTATCAAAATGTAGTGAAGTATACTTTGCTTAAAACGAGAACGAAATATGTATAAATAATGAAACAAAATTAGGTGTGTCACGAAACATTTTAGCTACGGGAGCGCGACTAATCCTCGCCATCAACATGATCGTAAAACCAAATATCTGCAGCGACAGATCCCCGCAAACAAAATCATCCCAAAGACACATCCTCACATATATATGTAACCTACTCTTCTAAATATTTTTTTTTTTATTTTATTGTAGGGCTTTGAAACTGGCAATAATTAGGTAAAATGATGTTGCATTTTCTTTCGTGGAGTGTCTTGGGAATTCGGTAGGTCCCACTGATTTGAAAAAGCTTTCCCATTAGGGATGTACTAACAATCTTTGTTAAAGAGAGTTTAAAGAGAATAGGTGGTATGCGGGATGTGTTTACACAAATACGGGTTCGGATTCGAAAAATGTTATATTTGTTGTTCCTTGAGCGATTTCACTGAAGCTGACACAAATTATAGCTGTTTGCTGACGGCTCTAAAATTTGCAGAAACTCAAATTCTTCCCTTTGGGGTAGGTAGATAATGGGATTTAACTGAACCTTTAATCGAAAATATATGGTTTTTGTTTTGATATAAGTGGGGTTCAGCAACTGTGCTCTATGTCGATTTTACTAACTAAAGTGAAACCCATAAAAGAATTAGTTTTCTCTTACAATTTAATTTTTCATTTTCGTTGCTAGAGTGCGTCAGTTTTTGTTGGACGAATTTCGTCCCTGGGGCGATACTATTTTTATATAGATACTCCAATTGTTAACAGCAAGTACAAGTTTCTGTTAATTGGTAGTGCATATTTTTTTTATTTATTTTCAGTATTGTTTGCTTTGTGAAAGTCGCCAACGTCTATTTTTTAAATTATTAAAAAATATATAATATAAAGAATGGATTGTGTTTACGTCAAGAAACCTTTAAGCTTATTTTCATAAATATGAAATTTGATCCTAATTACCAATTTTGCACATGAAAGCTATTTAAGGGAATTTATTTCTTTATAAATATATACCTTGAACTTTTTTCTTTATTTAATTTTCGATGAGATTAATCTTTCATTATAGATTCGGCTACCATTTAAAAAAAAACGTTTTCAAATAGATTACTAATATTCGTTTACATAACCTACAACTTAAAATTCAACTCACAATTTGGGCTTGATCAAAAATGTATTCCTCTTGTTTTGATTACTCTCCGCACCATATGAATTTCATTAATAGATTTCATATTATTATACAAATACTTTTGCTTCCCGAAACGTTTCCAATGAATTCATAAATCTTTCAGTCCTCCGCCTCCTCTATATAGGCATCGCCGACTGTTTTTCGTGTCTAAATTCGATGCCGACAAAAACCGATCTCCATCGCATAATGATATTATCTTTTGTTAACATCGCAGATACACAAGATCGATTGTCAAGGAGCCATCCAAACAGGATGCGCGCTACCGTGATGGACGCTTTGGGTATTTTGTCTTTTTTTTTTATGTCTTACCGTGCATCAGCACTCCAATCCAATCTTTCATCAAAATCAATGAGAGCTAAAACAAAAGCCAAGATGCCTATCCTCAATCTGCAGGAATGACCAACCCAATCGATCGAGTGCTATCGATCATCGGTTCTCTTTTTTGGATGCGCGCGATCTGGATCTCGAATCGATCGTCATGCGTGCCATGCCTGCCCGATCTGCCGCAGTGCATATGACAACAATAATAATAACAATAAATATTAATTGGTGGAGCACGGCTACATCATCGTGTAGTCCGTCGTCTGTGAGCCAAAGCTATAATATAGCCAAATGCTTATGATGGCCATCACAATTCACAAACAACGCTCGCACAGCGGAGAGTCTAAGTTTTTGGGCTTTACCGCGCATATCTATACTCCATTTTTGGGGGCCAAGTGGCGGGCTCATGTACGATTCGATGTTGAGCACACATATTTTTATTGCAAACACATGTTTATGAATTTCAAACAGCTCCCTGCTTGAAGCCCGATAGAGGTATACCATCGTTTGTAGCATTGATTCTGATGGTACTCCTACAAGCGATCACGCGGCGAGTTATGAAATATTTGTTGTTCTCTGAATAAATCTCGTATTATGTTACTCGCATTCCGATTTTTTTGGAAGAATTTGTCCAGAGATTAAGTGCGACTGGAAATGGTCATGATATTTCAATATTTTTCTATACTAACTTCCAAAGATATTCTATTAAACTTGCATAGTAGTTTTCTGCTTCTTTATGCTTCCTTATGTTCTCTTCATAGGCATTCCTCACAATACTCACTGCCGTAGTTTTGAGGACCAGCAGGAAAAGGAAACTGTCTTTCATGTCATCTGTAAATGTCCAGAATAAGTGCGCAGTCATTTGGAAATGAACTCTCGGAACTAAAAATTTAAGACTTGACCTCTTTCCTCAACGCGACGAAATCTCTTTAAGGTTAGCGTAGTAGCTCCAAGCAAGTGGACAACATATTTCTGATTTGAATTCTTTGGTATCTTTGATTTCACAAGGGTAATCATGATTTGTTGGGTTATAATGTTCAGGGTTGTAGATATAGTAACAAAGCTATAGCGCTGAAGATGGTATGGCCGGAGCTTGGTAGCTTGGTCATCGCCCAATGTCAGTGACATTGTTTTGTGCACAAAAATCTAGTTTGTGCTTACACGAGGCCTCAAGAGTAATGACTTTTTATGAACCCAAAGGAGTATGAAAGAGACAAAACATCGGAGAGTCATGATTCTTGAGGCACCGTGTAATAGTTGACCAAAAAACAATTTGTTTCACCCCAGATATTTTGTTTTTCCGAAAAAAAAAAATTTTTTTTCACCACAATATTTTTTTTTATTCAAAAGAACTGTATACTAGGCTTTACTTTAAAACTTCTAAGAAGAAAGAAACAATATAATATCCACACACATGTAACTACTGTGCACCACCTTTATCAAAAAAAAAAGTCAAGCATTGAGTGGAGTCAGCAAGCTAAGCAAATGAAGGAAATTGGATGAAAAGCTAATGCAAAAAACAGCGAAATGTTTCTCTTACTTTTCAGTAAATATTGTTTCCCTCTATCTCCATCCTTTCACTCAAGCCCTTTTCGGTTTCAGTGATTTACTTGCATTCAATACACATAAATATGGTACTATAATTTATTATACAAATGCAAAATATTTTTTTTTGGTTATTTTAAAGTGGTTGACAGACTAAACTTAAGCTGATTATTATCTCGCGCTTGATTTTTAACGAATTATATCATATTCAACGCACGCAAGTAAAACGCTTAACAATTGAGTGGAAGAGTGAACAATTGAGTGGACAGAGATTCAGAAGCAAATAAACAAAAGAAAATGCACAAACGCCGGAACGATAACGAAATGGAACAACGCAGCAAACTAGTCGTTGCGATTAAATCGAATCCATGCAAATATGCAAGAAGTTTGAAAAATTTATAATTTGTGCATACATTTATTTCTCCAGCTTGAAAGCACAGTTTAGAATCTCATTTTTTTAAAATATCAAGCAGGTTTAAAAGCATAATTGAATATGTTGGTGAACCTCGACAAAAAAGTTAACGAAAAACTTTTAAAAGTTAATAGGTAGGTAATCTATTTCAACAAACATATTTAACAAAGAAAAAATATACTATCACATTCTTTAGAGAATAAGTAAAATTATAAATTTTTTTTGCAAGTATATCGGTTGAATACTTTCTGAGATTACCGCGGACAAACTAAATATTTGTTTCGTTTTTATATATAATACTAGCCGACCCGTGCTCGCGTTGCTTGGCAAGCTTTAAATATTCTAACTATACATTTCCTTTTATAACTATTTTTTATTTTTTCCCTTGGACGGAAACTCCCTTAGAGGGACAACAGTGTTGCGACCGTCACTGTCCGGCTAAGGGAGCTTGCACTGTATTTTATTCCTTACTCCACTCAGTTGAAATCAGTAATTTTTCATTTTCATAATCTTTAGCAGCTTTCAGTAAACCTTTTTTTTTCATGCTGATTTCTAATGAATGCCCTGCCCATTTTCCTCTCAAAATGTGTAGTACATTTATGTAACACTTCGGTTCACTGCAGAAGAAGCAAAAAATAAACACACTGCGCACGGCAGTGGTGTCCATACTTAAAATATGTACATAGGTATGTATGTAACATTTTAGTTCGCTAAGAAGAAGGAAAAAACAAACACATTACGCATTGGCCGTGTCGTCTCGTTACAAAAAGTCAACAATTGAGTGGAATTAAAGGAGGAATAAAAATGTAAATGAGTGGATGAGCGAACAATTAAGTGGACAGAGATACAGAAGCAAATACACAAAAGAAAATGCACAAAACACGGAACGATAATGAAATGGAACAAAGCAGCAACCCAGTCATTGCGATTGAATCGAATTCATAGATGCAAAAATACAAAAAGTTGATAAATTTATAATTTGTAAATATATTTATTTCTCAGCTTGTAAGTACAGTTAAGAAATGATTTAGAGCTTAGAATTTGCATAAAACTATTGACTTTATACAAAAAATCCCATTTTTGTAAAATATCAAGCAGGTTTAAAAGCATAATTTAATATGTTGGTCAACTTCGACAAAAAAGTGTACGAAATTTTCTTAAAAGTTATTAATCTAATTCAACAAATGTATTTAACAAATAAAAGATATCTATTTACATGCTTCAAATAATAAGGAAAATTAAAAAATTTGTTTCAAGTAAATCGGTTGAATACTTTCTGAGAAAAACGCGGACAAACAAAATATTTGTTTCGTCTTTATATAATAGAAAGTAATCATAGTAAGTTATTAATATCTTATTTATATTTTTATTTCAAGACAAGAGCACACGAAATGAATAATAATTGCTCAAAGATAAAAAGAAACAGGATACATGAAGCTCTTTTCCTTGTGTCAGCCTTTTTGTCTAATTTATCATCCCTCAAGGTTGTTTCAAGGCTATTTCACAATGCGACGAGAAAACGAGATGTCAGTGTGACGAGATCTCTTCGCAGTTGTTCTCTTAAAAAGGAATTTTAAATGGTGGAATAGGTAATACATAATAAAGCATTTCTCGTCGCCACGTCACGTCATAAAGTTCGAAAAGTTGAAAATAAAGAGGCAATGTGACGACGAGAAATACTTCATTCCATGTCGGTCGGTTAAAAAATTAGAAATTTGTGTGTAAGGTTGTGTATAAGGTCCCTTATAATCACGGTTGCCACTTTGGTCATTTGTGACCAGTGATCATTTGTAACCGCATTGTAATTTTTTAATTCCATTTGGTAATTTTTTTTAAATATCGATTTTATAAACATAATACCTATGTACATATATTTGTTTTTATTAAGCTTACTGTGATCTCATTTTAAAATGCTGTGAGAAGTCCATATTTTTGTGTTTCATTAGGTCTGTTCATTTACTTTGAAACTCTGTGACTTTCTGTGCATTTTATTGCCATTTTATTTTCTTTATATGAACTTTGACAGAACGTTGGACTGAAATTTACACAAATGCACAGAAAATCACTATTTTCTTTTTTAATTAAGTTTCTTAGGTACCTACTTTGTGAGTTTGTTTGTATCTGTTTTTAATTGTTTATTATTAATGTTTATTATTAATAATTAAAAAAATAATACACACGTTATCTGTATAATATGAAGAAATAAATGTGATGAATTCATTGTTTTCTGTATTTACAAATATTTCGGATTTAAAATTTGTTGGTCATTTTTAGCTACAGTTGGTCATTTTTATTTTTAATTTTGGACTCAAACTTTATTTTCAAGATGCAACCGTGTTTATAATAATTAGTTTTTTTTTTTTTTTTTTCTTTTATGATTTTTGGATGTACGTACGTAACATTATAAAAATTGGTTTTCTTTAAAAATAAGTAATATGTGTATTTTTGTCCTAGATTTTTACTCATTTTGTTTGAACAAAAAACCAATTCAAAAAGTATTCAGTTTCTGGTTTTCATGATGTTCCGACTTTTTGCGTCAAATTTCCAATTTTCAGATCCTTAGTGTGTTAACACGAACACAGGAATGGTTGAAAGTATAGTAAGTCGCTAGGCCCTGGTTCTTCATGAGCCATTTTTGCCACCAAATTTATTTATTTTTTAGTGTGTTAACCCGATTCAATCCAATACAAATCGGATGATGCCGAGTTATGGGCGTGCAAACACGAAAACCGACAATCTTGTTTTTATCTTCAAGGGGTTAATATTTTCTGACTTTTTCGGTCGAATTTTTAAATTTTCGGCTCGGTAGTGGTATTTATTTTATTTCCCAGCCTACATTCCATATGACGTAACGTCCTAACCTCTTGTCGCATCGTATACAAAGCAGGGTGTTTCCCTATTTTCCCTGTACCTACTTCATGGGTTTTCTTAATATTATGACTTATTATGAAATTCTAAATTCTGGCGAAATTCATCTGAATTCTACCTGTCATATCGGATTTTTTTCCACTTCATTTAGTTGAGGGAGAGGAAGAGAAAGAATACTTGGCCAGCCAGTTCATATGAGATATTTATGAACGTTAAGTCCAAATGAACTTATGGCTGTGGAATCTGTTGGTACCTAATAATAACACAGCCATCATTCATTATCGTCATAACCATCATAGTCGTCTATCGCATCGTCTTACGTCTTCCATCGTTGGTTTGTATTGTAACAAAACGTCGTATTCGACCGGTGTGTGGGTCATTGTCGAAGTTGTTGTCATTTTGTAACCAAAAGGCTTTTGACTTCGTTCGTACAGCCAGCCACAGCCCATTAGGGATTTTCGACTTAAAGTCATCACGCGTTCTTGATGGACTTCTAATGAGCTCGTATTTATGGAATTATTAGCGCCATTTATTTTTTTTTTACTCCCATTCCCATGGTTAGAACGAGTAGTAAGTCTACATGGACTTAAGGCACTGCGAGTATTTCTCGCTTGAGACATGTTTATTGAATATAAATAATAAATAATAAATTATATTGTTGTCAATCAATTTACCAGTTGATTGGACTTTTTGTTTTGCTTGTGATTTTGTTGAGCTACTTTTTGGTAGCATATGTATATTATTGAGTTTTTATAAAAAAAATTTGTAGGCTTTTGAAAACTTTGATAATTATGACTATATATAGAACAACATTTCAAAATAAAATAATAGGCAGGTATAGGTATACATTATGTTGTCATTTTTTTAGAAACAAAATATCTATGCATAAGAATACTGTTAGTCTAAGAGCTGAGATCAAATGGGTATGCGTGATATCGAGTACAAAAGCCTGGCAGGTTTTTTTTGGCAAGGGGCGATGCGGCAGTGGGGGTTTAAAAGTTGCCATTTTCACAAATTTTTCTTAGGAAATTTCAATAAAATACAAATATTAAAAATAAGAAAAATATGTTCTGTTATTTTCCTCAAACCTAGCGGCCATATTATTCACTCAATACATCTAGATTAAAACTTAAATCTGGATGTGAATCATATACAAATTCAATGTAAATTCATCTGGATTTAAGTTTAAATCTGGATGTTTCGAGTGAATAATATGGCGGTGAGGCTTTATTTTTCTCATCAGATTAATAGAGCCCAAGATATAAACTTGAGTTGATTTTTGTGCTGATGTATAAAATCTCCAAAAAATGTTCATACAGTTTGCTTAAAAATGTTATATCTTGGGTATATTGATCTGAAGGAGACCATTTAAGTCTTTAAAATTAGAGAAAAGACAAAACTTTTTCCTGTTTTTAATATTTACACAGAAATCAGAATTTTAAAATCTCCGCTCCTGCCATGGATGCCAGAAAATGGAAGAGTTCAAAGGAATCTGCAATCTTTATCGGTCATTGTCCAGCTATTGAACCTCTTTCATAGCAAGTATTTATGTATCGTTTTAAAATAGCCCGCACTACATAAACTTATGGCAGATCATCATCATCGTCTCTATTACAATATTATAGCCACTGTCTTCCCACTCGTGCTGCAATATTGTTTACATGTACCATCACTCGCAACGGTGGTCTTTTTTAAATGACAAATGTGTTTTTCTAAGAAATAAGTCCAATTCCAGTCTTCTTCTGCTCGGAGATAAGATTTGATCTCCTTTCGTAGTCATTAACCCTTAACATCGCTTTGCATTTCATATCTGAGTTTAAAAAAAAAAATAATAATAAACCCCACTCACATCCGGTTGCTAAAACGTCACTTTTGCCATCGGGATCGGATGCATCTACAGCTACATCTACACTATCTAACAAATTCTAAACAAATTCAACAGAATCCAACTTGATACTATAAATCATTCAGCACATCTTCTTCCTAGATTATTTTCTTGCTCTTGCTGATTGCTCTACAGCGAGTGGTCTCCAATTCGCAAGTATAAAGCAGATGAAGAAGAAAATCCAACAATTTAATTGAACACGAAACATCAGACAGCTGACACGAAACAAACGACAATAAAACCACACACAAAAGTTAAATAAATCGCATTCATTTTCTTCTTGCAGATTGCAACAACAGCAACATCATCATCATCAGCAACTATAGCGCCCCCCTTGTTCAATTATATTTGATGGGCGAACTTTGCTATTCTTCGTGCCGCCAGGAGTGCTAAATACCATTGCACTGTCAGCGTCACCAACTTAAAAGACCTCGCACTTAGAAGAAAATTCACTAGCTGAATCCAAAGTCCATTGAGTTACACTTTCAATCTCATTGGCAGAAAAATATAAAATACGAACATTATTAGGCGCACACTTCTCTATAGTGTGTTCATAGGGGAGACTAGGGTCATTAAGTGACAATGTTCAGTGACTCATTTCAATTATGTTACTGGCCCATAGAAAGCATTTTGATATTACTGGTTAACTGCTTAAATCAAAATCTTTTTGTAGTATATTTGAGCTTTTTTTTAGTTTTGATCTTTAAGTTCATTTTGAGGTTTCTTAGCGTATGAAATCTTTTAATTTCTTAAGTCCTTTTTATTTTTAGGGTCTTTATGTGGTATATTCAAAAAGCTGTATATATACGTGTTCTGTAGTTCTTTGAATATTTCGGCTGTTCGATTATTTGAAGTCTTTAAATATTCTTTTAGATTTTTGCACTTTAAATAATATTGCAAAAAAGAGATGTTAAAAAACGAAATTAATTTTTTTAAATTAAATTTAAAAAAATAACAATTAAATAATTTTTTATAATTATAATTGTAAGATTACATTATTATTTTTTTTTTAATTTCAAAAATTTTTATACTGCCATAAAAATTTTTCGTTTTTTTTAATTTTCTCAAAAACGACTGTAACGATTTTGATGACCATTGTACCTAGTTACAAGAAAATCGCATCTCAAGTTTCCGCCATAAAATTTGTATTGCGGTAATAAAGTGTGATTTTTTTTGAGAAAATGGCATTATATAGAGCTATCCATTTATAGCCCAAATGAATGGACTAATTTTATTATAATTTTGCAATCTGGCGCTTCCGAGTAGAACAAACCATATTGCATTTAAAAAATATTTTTTTTTTTTTTTTTGAACAAATACAAATTTTAAAAAGATTAGTTTTTAGTTGTTTACATAAAAGTAAGTTTGTCCGATCCAGTCGTGCATATTTTTTAGTCTTGAAGTTACAAATTTCTTTAAATCTTTAAATTTCCTGGAATTCATAATTTGTTTAGTTTCTTTTTTTTTAGTCGTTTGTAGATATTATTTTTTTCTTTCGAGCTTTTTAATCGAGTGTCTCAAAGAGTTGAGATCATTTGAATACCTCTATAATTTATTTGTTTTTTATTTTTACGAGTTTTTTTAGATCTTGTTTTAATAAATAAAAGTCTTACGAGTTTCATTTATTTAGGTCTAGTATAATCCAGTTTACGTATTTTTTTTCTAATTTTCTAGCTAATTGTGAAGGAAGAGTTCAGTAAATAAAATCTAGGAAAAAATTTAGTTCAGTTACGACAAATCAAACCTTATTTTATCTGATTCCATACTGATGAAATTTAGCTGAGTTTATTATTATATTGGCCCAATTAATAATTCAATTAAGTACAACACAACTCTAAAGAATCCAAATAAAAAAATTTTAGAAACCTGGAATTTTTTTTATCCATTAGGAGTAATTTTTGATTTAATTATTTTGCAAAATACAGCTTTTCAAAAATCATAACTTTTTTCAAGCTTACATGCTTTTCAAAATATTTTATAAGCATTGTTTCTAACGGAGATGGGTGATGATTTATTTCCAAACAATAATTTTTTCACTGTTTGAGGTGTGGGTGTTCCGGTTGCGTATTAAGGTCCAATCTGCCACCCTCTCCTTTGCCTCTCCAGGATTTCATCACACACTTTTTAAATGAATTAAAAATTAAATTAATTAAAAGAAAATAATAACACAGCAGTTTAACCTTCACTGTTCGAATATTCCAGCTTGTACGTACCTACTTAAGTTTGTAGCCACTCAGAACGTGGTTTCTCACGCTGATTGAGAATAGGGCTTCTCGTATATCTCGAGAGATTAGAATTAATATCATAATCTTGCTGCTTATAGTACTAGCGGCTGTATAGATCGATAGATTGCCGCTTAAAAAAAAAAAAACGAAAATACATACCTTCTTATCTTGGAAGGAAAACATTTTAAATTGAATTAGCGTTTGCGAAAATAAAAATTATAGTGTCTAAAATTTGTTAAAGATTCAATAAAATAAAAAAAGTGCGTATACGCCCGAGTGTACCACATTTGAAAGAATTTTATCGCTTTGTGGAGCATCGTGTTTATTAAAAAAATCTCATTTATTTGTTTAAGACTAATTACATACATAAGTATGTTGTTTTATTATTGCATGCTTTAACAGCTACAAGGCTATAAAATGCTTTAGCGTTTCATCCTTTGGCAAGTTTTGGATTCGTGAAAGAATTCGAACTCGAGATTTAAATCAAACTTGACAATAAAACACTGAAGCGATTTTTTCAAACTTTGAGTACCTATAAGATTTTTAGGTGATTCCTTGACGGGAAATCGATATTTTTTTAGCTCAAAAAATAACGGTATACCTGCCATAACCGTTTATTTATCTAAAAAACAGCTCAAACGATTTTGATTAAAAATGTTGCGTATATTAATGCTGGTATGGTCTGCATTTTGGTGAAAAAAAATTACCAAAAAGTGTTATTAATGGTACCTACCATTGATCCGTTTTTTTGATTTTCTACTTTCTCATTAACGGCTTAAGCGATTTACATTTTGATCCTTTAGGCCCTTTCTAGTTTGAATAATACCTGAATATGTACATACAAATATTTTCAAAAAAATATTTTTTGAATTTTTAGAAAAAAGTTCAAAGTTTCCTTATATTATTACATTCTTAAAAATGGCATACAATTACAAGAAATTTTATATATAAAAAATTATTTTTTTTTAGATAATCGCTCCCACAATTTTTTGAAATTTCATTTGCGTTCACTCATATTCAGATGGCGTTCTTCATTCTGGGCTTAAAGCATTTAAAGAACTTGTTTTATTAATTCAAAGAACGTGTTTCATGCTTTTTTTCCGTCAATACATATATAATGAATTACATATATAATTATTAATTACATATGTATATGTTTTACATTACATCAAATTTTTAAATTTGACGAATTTTTGCTACAAGAGCAAGTTCGTGCGACTCAGTCGTGCATTTTATTTTATTTTTTGCATTTTGAAAGTGTATTTTATGGTGCTGTTTGCTGCCAGATTGATGGATTTCAGTTTGGACAGGTAACAAGTACTTGTAAACAAAATTAAGAGCAGATTAAAACACTTGAACTTCGCCTATTATTTTTGCATTTTGAAAGTGCATAATAGTGGTCTTAGGGCCGTGATAATGCTGTCAGGTTGATGGCATATACTTTGCACTGATAAAAATGAACTGTCCACAGAATTTGGAGCCGTATAAAATTCTTTTAGCAAATCATTTCCCAGCCCCCGACTAATAGTAGAGAAAAAGAACGCACAAGAAACTTGCCTCGCAAGTTGCGTGTCGTTTACTTCCAAAAAGTCCGAACTACCGGATCTAAAGCATTGTTTTCCTTGTTTCCATTTCTGCCCAGAAAAATACCCACAGAGGAATGATTGAGAGTTGCACGTATGTCCCTATGCTCTAATTCTCTGCGAGCTGTTGCGTCATCTATTTAATTTTGTACTTCCTTGGTAGCTTAACACTTTTTACACTTTAAAAATTTTAAACTTATCCCTGATTGATTTTTTCATTGGTATTATTAAGTAGTAGCCCGTGGCGTAATGGTTAGTGCGATGGACTGTCATGCCAGAGGTCTGGGTTCAATACCAGCCGCTCCACCTTAATTTTGTTTTCGGGCTACTGCCTCTTGCGAGGAAGTGACAAATCCTTAAAAAATATCTCTTGTCACAGAAAAGTCGGTAATAAACTGCAGGTCCCCTCCATTCCTGCATACACGGACACAGGAATGGTTGAGAGTTGTAAGTCACTAGGCCCTGATTCTTCTTGAGCCGTTGTACCACCAAATTAATTTTTATTTATTTTTTTATTATTAAGTACTACTGCAAGTTTTTTTTTCTTAACTTCTAGTAAAAATTAATAATAGAGAAAGTTAAAACAAATCTTCAACCTGTTTAGCCCTAATTGCCCCTATCTTGCCCCTAACATCACCTTTAAAATTCTTAGTCTTATGGTGATCTACATCTAAGAAAAACCGAAGACAAAGTCCACCAAAAAAAAAAAAAATCTACACCACAACCCAGCAATCACTTCGAGTGCACTATCATTCCCGGCATAACTAGCTCGCGGCTACATAGCCGAGGAAAGAAGAGATTTCAGTAAGTATGCAAAATCGAGGCGGTCGGTGTGAAAGCGGCATGCAGCGGCCGGCGATCCAACAACAAAAACGACAACGGTGGACGAACTATGCAAATGAGCTCTTGATTAAAAGAATCATCATGATCATCGGCGCCAAATTAGTAGCACCCTGCCCCACCGATGTCTAGATATCTCATCCAAAAGTGTGCAGCAGCAGGTCGCTCGCTCGACAACCGAACACCGACAACAACGACAACGCGACGAGGCGTTGCACTCTTACGAGCTAATTTTTGGACGCATGTCAACAAAAATTTCGAATTCGACTTCTCCTGATGCTCTGAAGACTCTAAAATGTGGGTTTTCGACTGGCCAGCTGCATAATCAAATCTTCTCTCAAGTTTGGTGGAATGCAGTTGTCTTTTAGTGTTTTAGTTTTATTTTTACTTTTTTTTTCTCATTTTCATGTTCCTCTAGAATCTGCATTGGAACACAAGAAGTGGAGCGATCTTGCAGAAGAAGCAATCTTAAGAAAACATCTGAAGGCGGCGGAGATGCAAAGTTGCGAATTTTTTCGTATTTTATTCATTTTTTGTATGTTTACTTGGTTCCTTTGGTGTTTGATAGTATTAGTTGATGGCATGTCTAACATTTGCATTTCCTTTCCGACATTTTTTTTTTTAATTTTATTTTATAAGATAAAAAAGTGAAGGCGGGACCGGGAAACTGTACTTAAAAGTCTTATGATCAATGACAATTGGTCGAAAATATGTACGGTATCTGGTTTTATAGTGGACGATGACAAAAGCCGATTAGCGTTTGGTTTGGGTTATCATGCAACGGAAGCATGCGGATTCCAATGCAAAAATCTCCTTCAACTGCGCTTGTTCGTCATTAAAGACACGATAATTATTTGAAAAATTTTAGATATCGGACACAATTTTTAATTGAGCGATGATAGAATAGTGGAAAAATGCGGATGCAGGTGGCATTTGGCGAAATAAGGGACTTAGATAACTCAGGTGCTTTGCATACTTTTGAGCAAAATATTTTAGAAGTTAAGATGAGAAATACTTCTCGTTGATAACTTTAGTGGTTATTCTTATTTCGAAAGAAATAAAAGGATTACATGAATGAATGTCATGTGATATACTAAATCAAACCCAATAATGAAAAAGAAATCATTTTTTCGTATCAAGTACTTGAGAGAATTTTGGAATAATTTTATAGTATTTCTTTGAAAGTATTTATTCCCAACATTTGCTTTATGCAATATTCAACATTTCGATTAGAAAATCAATCTACAATAAGAGCTCGTATATATTATTTTTTTTTTGTTTTAGGAAAAATATTTAACTTATCCACCATTCATTTATTAAATACTAGCAGGCCCGTGCTCGCCTTGCTTCGCATTTTTAAATAACTTTAAGATTTTTTTTAATATTTTTGTATTTGTTTTTTAATATTTTTATATTTGAAAATATCTGACATTTTAAACAATTCATCAATTTTTTTATATTTTAACTATTTTTTGGTAAATTGATGTAGATTATGAAATTAAAAGTAGCCTATGTCCATCATTATATTCTAAGCTCTCGCTCTATCAATTCCTATTAAAATCAGTTAGGGATTTTCGGAGATTAAGAGGAACAAACAGACAGAAAAACAAACTTTCATATTTATAATATTAATAGAATTATTATATATAAGCTTTGACGACACCCCAGATTTGGAAGCGCGAAACTAATCTTAAATGCCTCACTAGATTATAGGTACTATATTTCAAAGCATTGCTTGAAAACCAGAAGAGGACAGTACTGACCAGAACAAAGACGTTGAAGAGTTGGCCACTTTGGAGAGCGATGAGGTAGAGAATATGGCTGAATACATATGACATAAACTCAAAAACAAATTTCCAGCTGAAGAAAATGTTGATTTGGCATCATATTCATAAGTGGGCCACCTTAGTGAAGGGGATTTGTCTAAACTATCGCCCAAAACGTTGACTGATTTGAAGGTCTTGGACCAAATTTTCAAATCCTTCAACGGAGAAGACATCGCTATTTGTTCTGGATACCAAAAAAATCTCCTTAAATTGGCAAAAGATATTCACTGCGTTGAGCATATAAAAAAACTTTTTTTCCGCGCCAGTATGTTTTTCAGAATAGGACTTTAAACAGAGCAATAATTGTAGATTTATCCAAATCAAAAAAGCAAAAATACAAGAAAATCACAACATAATTAATTCACTTTTTATTTATTTAGTCAAGAATCTTCAAAAATTGTTAAGTATTTCTTTCTTAATTTAACAATGAAACAGCACTTTCACTTTAATGATTTTTTTTCACAATCAATTTAAATTAACACCAACAATATTTATATTTTCAATTCAATTATAAACAAATTCTCATTTTATTTTTGAAAAAAGTAAAATTTATATTATTATTATTCGCTCACGAAAAATCCTCGGCTGTCAAATTTATTCTTCTCAAATAAAGTCAGCAAAAGAAGACAAAAAAAGAAATTGAGTAATCTTGTATTCTTTTATTCATGAGTCCGACTGAAGTAAACGTCAAATTATTTCTTCATTCATTTCTTCTGCGATGGCAAGAAAAAAACGAAGAAACTTATTTCATGAAATCTAAAATTTCATTAAATACGGGGCCTCCATTGGAAATATCCATTTCTTGTTTAATTTTATGAAATGAATTATTACATGTGGAGGTCCAGGTTAAGATGGTCGGTCGTGCTAATAATTGATTTTTTTTTTTTTTTTTTTTTTGTCAGACTGGGTTAAAATAGGCAATCATAATAGTTTAAGATTTTTCAAAAGGGATGAATTTTATTTTTATTGAGGGAGAGAATTCGTGGTTAAATTATCCTTTCGCTTGGCGCCACATGAAGAAATGCAACATTTAATACGGCATCCGATCCGTATTTCTGCTTTTTAGTTGCAAACATTGTAGGTATTCAAATAAATTACACACTGTACAAGAATTGAATGTTCCAATAGCCTTAATAGAAATAAAATAGATCCATATTGATGACAACCATAAAAAAATCTACAAGTGTTCTGTCTGCCTATATCTACCCAGTCTGAAAAAAGAAACATTAATTCGCATGAGCATCGACAACCTTAGCCTCTCCAAACTCGATTTATATAATGTATTTACATAAGTATATACATATATAAATATATACAGGGTGTCCAGTATATAATGGATAACCTTGCTACCAGACATAGACCTTTCAGAAAATAGCATACAAAAATATATTTACCATATGGTCTCCATGGTATAACATTTTTTTCAAAAAACTTTAAAAAATTACGTCTCTCCTCGAATACCTTAACACTAGGACCACCAATGAATGATTTTTGTTGTTTATTTATTTTTATAATTATTTTATCGAATAACTATTCTAATAGACAGATTAATTAAATTTGATGGCACAACAGCTCATGAAGAACTAGGGCCTAGTGACTTACAACTCTCAACCATTCCTGTGTGCGTGTCTGCAGGAATGGAGGGGACCTACAGTTTTATTGCCGGATCCGAACGGCTAACGAGCGGCACTTTTCTGTGACAGGAGATACTCTTGGATGATTTGTCAATTCCTCGCAAGAGGCAGTAGCCGTTTTTTCTTTTTTAAATAAATAGGTGGCGAGGCTGGGGATCGAACCTTAGACCTCCGGCATGGCAGTCCATCGCACTAACCATCACGCCACGGCTACTACTCTAATAGACAGATACTAAAGTTTAAAACTTGTATTTGCATTTTTTTTATTTTTTTTTTTAAATTAATTTTTCAATACAAAAACTACTAAATATTTATTTTTTACAAAAGTTTGACCATCTATAAAAAAATTAAAATGTATGAGAACATCTGTGGCCTGGCAATTTACTTTAAAAAGTTGCCTGTTTAATGTACTTCGGCTTTTCTAGACCGCGTAAATTGTACCATAAAATTCGTGTTTGCTGTTTTATAATAGCCGTGTTCCTTTGAGGGTGGCGAACTACTCATGAGTACTTTGTTTATTTTTGTTATTGGTGAATGGTGAACATAAAAACGGTAAACAAATTGAAATAAAATGTCATGCACATAAAAATCTCTTAACCTAGCCAGATGCCCTCCGAGTAATTTCATGAATGAAAGAATACAAGATTGCGCCATTTGTTATCTCATTGGAGACAAATGATATGTAAACAAATATGGCCGCCACCGCCAGTAGTTTGTTTACTTAATCGATTGTTCGGTTGTGTTTTTCCTTTCGTGCGCGTTTAGTAGTTTAAAAAATCAAAGTTTTCGTTTAAAAATACACTTATAAATACCGAATTAATATTTTCCATTTGAAATAAAGGCTTTTTTCATTTAAAATAAATCGCCAAAAAGCAAGTGAAGCGGCAATGTGTAAAGTAGAATAGATAACTCAGAACTTGTACGCCTTTTTTACACTAAATTTCCCTTTTAATTAATTCAAATTAGAACAATGATATAAAAATTCAAGCTAAAAACTTTTCCCGGCTTAATTTAGTAGGAAAAAATCATTTTTTTTGTTTCCAATTGCGCCATACGAGCTGTCAAAAATTACAACAACAAAGCGAAAAAAATGAAATGGCGTAATCTTGTATTCTTTCATTCATGAGAGGATTTTAAGTGCGTAACTACTCTGCTCATCTACTCGCGCATTAGAACTCTAGTAGATGGGAGTACTAGATTATAGTTTTCATCTACTCATGAGTAGTTCGCCACCCCCAAAGGAACACGGCTAATATGATATTAGAACTGAAGAAATCAGTTGGTACACTAGTTGAACACAATTTTATTTTGCATTTTATTAACTAATATTTAACGAATCTCTTCGATTTTTAACCCCCTCCCCCCCCCCCCCCTGAATCTTTAAGCCCATTGGGTTATAAAAAGTATCCACAATGCATTCGAATTCTATGCCAAATTTCATTAGAATTAGTATTGCCGTACACAATCTCCAATCAAAAAATTGTGTAACATTTATAATATTATAGTAGGAAGAATTTAAAAATAATATTTTACATTTTATAAATACAATATCCTACGTGTCGGTCGTTGTTAGTAAATTTCTGTGATGTTACTAACAATACCAAAAGGTCAAATAAAGATGTTATGCGTGTAAAGTGTGACGTGCACTCTGCCCCCCCATGATTATTCCCTTTTCAATAACAGAACATAAAATGTGTCCTTTTAAGAAATTATGAATGAAATATGTAATACATGTTTATGAATGGAATAAATAAAAATAAATAACTTCAAGTTATTTTGGGAATTTAAATATAGAATGAACGATAAGAAATATATTTCTGTCAAGACATTTGTTGCATCCTTGATCCTAATGACGCTAACTCTTATCTGTTTTTTTTTATAAAAAGGATTTGCGTACATTATTTCATTCTATGAACCTACTATTCTACTTTTCATTCAGAGAAAGGAATACCAAAAATAAATGTATAAATAACAGGCGAGATCAAAATAGAACTTATAAATAACTAAAAAAGACGGTTATAAGAAAAACTCCCACAGCTTCCCAGCTTTACGTACAAATTTTCTTTGAAAATGGTTCTAAAAATTGTACAAATGTTACAATTTTTTTTTTATTCATAACTCTTGAGGTCGTATTGAAATTTTTGCTTTTGTAGATACTTTTATGAATCAGTGGTGATGTGTGAATATACTTTGTCAACTATAAATTTTCAGAACAGACCTTCACCTTATGGGTCAGCTCTATTCAAAACACTGTGGTGCCTTTCGCTGCTCGCATGGGCGAAATCGCATTCGAAATAAAAACAGAGCCACTGACATATTTTTATTTAATAAATATTGCTTTGAATTTGTTTAAAAATTCCTCCATTAATTTTGTCTTTCAGTAACGACGCTATAAACATGTAAAATAGCAATATTAAGTTTGTTCCAGACATTGATCAAAACTGCTAATTGTCAAAATTTGTCAACAATAAATTGTTCATAAATTCAGCAGCTTGGGGCATTAGAGGGTGATCACGAGAGAGAAAAACATTTCTTCTTCCTAACAATTTCTGCCCAAGAAATTTTTTTGGGCAGAAATCGACATGTTTGAGTTCTGTCAAAAAATGGCAGTTTTAAGGGTAACCGTAATATTATTATAATTTAAGTTTAAGCAGATGTGCAATTTTTGTATTGTTTTATTAATCTATTAATTAGTCAATTCATTTTCATAACATTTAAATTTCGTTTAGCAAAAGTAATTCTCAAGAAGAAAATGTAATTACTGTATTACATACCTATTGTGTACTGTACTTTGTATATTTAGACAGTCAACAATAAATAAATATTTATTAATTGATTTTTTAAATATAAAGATGTTTCGATGTAGGTACACTCCGCTCCAATTGAATAGAAACAATTTTTTTTTTATTATCAGAGCATGTAGCGCTTTGGTAAATTTATAAATCCATCTTTTTGTTATAAGTCTTTTTAAGAGGGAATAAAGCAACTTTAATTGAAATTGTAGTAAATTCAAGGAAAGTGTAGGGATTTTTTTAACCAGAAGGTTAAATTGTTTATTGGTAGGATTCTATTAAAGCTCTACACTTGTTTTAACTTTACATCTTACTAATAGTCAACCTTAGTTTTTTTTTTATTCTAAAAGCTTAAAAAAACAAATTTTTAAAGCTCTTGGACACAAAAAATAGGAAAAGGAGTTGTTTATGTACATATGCGTAAGTTTACCAATGATAACTCTAATTTTGTGTAAATACCTCTACAAAACACAACAACAATATATACAAGAGCCCAAGGCAGTGGGCGAGATAGGTCGTGAGGAATGCAGGCAATTATCAAGTTATCAAATTATAAAGTATAAATTCCAAGGGGAAAAATTCTATCTCCATCTGAGGTTCGACTTAAAATGGAAAAAAGTTATTAAAAATCAACGAAATCACATAAAATGATAGCTTTTCTGAAGGTAATATGTATTCCATTCTTTTATTTATTTTTTTTTTAATCAAGTTATTTAAGTTTTATTAGTTAAATTAAATTTCAAAGTCAATATTTATGAAAAAAAAAATGTTATATTTTTTCAAGTTGGTTTTTAAATTAGTTGGTTTTTTGTGTAAATAAGGGCCATTTGTTGAAACGCAACATAAATATTTAAGTTCAACATAAGAGCTTATGTGACATTTTACGCTGAGGAAAAAGGTGAAACATAAGCGCTTAAGTTGAACATAAATATTTAAGTTTCGTTTCAACAAATGGGCCTAAGTGTCATTGTTTTTTTTTTTTTTGTGTTATTTTTTTTTCAATAAAAAAATTACGTTTTATTGTAAAAAGAAGTTAAGTTTAAAAAGTTTAAGTTGCTTTCTAGGGCTTAGCTTAGCTTGGGATCCTTCACGGAATCCGTTGCGGAAGCGCCTTTCGGACAACCTTGAGGAAACGCATACAACCAGTTCAGTGGTCTTCCTCCTTTTAGCCTTAACCGATAAGGAACGCAACTTGGCAACTGGGTATCCACATTGGGAGCACAGACTTTTGGATATGGTACGAGCTGCGTCTGCACAAGGTGTGCGTCTTATTGTATCGTTAACCAAAACTTGATGTACCTTTCGTCTCTTGGATGGCGAACGACAGAAAAATATTCAATTCTCTTGTCAATTTGTAGTCAAATACTATAAACCAGATCTAATAATCTTTTTTAATTTTTGGGAATTAACAAAATGAAAGCAACTTTTTTTTCAAATATCATCAATATTATAATATTTACACAATATTTTAGGTGCATACCTAGCTACATATCTACTTACATGAAATAAAAATATAAAATTTCTTAAACGATCCAAACCGGAAGTAATATATTTTTCGCAGAATTCTCAATCACTTTTCCCAAATTGTGTATTAGTCATGTTAATGCGTTCATTTATCTCTTAATGCAAACACACAAAATCTAGTCCAATACCATTATTCTTTTAAAGACAATAAAAATCAATGCATCGTATCCTTTTAAAAATAATTTGAAATTTATTTTCATGGATGAGCTCAATAGAAATGTGCAACGAACGCACATCTGGTAAAATTTCGAGAAAAACCTCACAAAAAAAAAAAAACAAATAAAAATATCCATTGTAGATACAATGAAAAATACAGTTATGGTTTCTGTCTCGAATAAATAATCTGGCAGTTGGTCATTTCAGCACCAGCCGACAATAATCCGCTAAACGCCTATCAACGCGTAACCTCATTAACCCACCAGCCACCAACAACGGCAACGTCGAAATTTTAGTGCATTTCTTCTTATTTTTTTTTATTTTCATTTATGAAATATTTTCTTCTCAAAAAATAATAATCATATTTGAATGCTTCTCCCGGCCACCGAGTGCCATCCGCCAACCCGAGCCTAGCATCACCATCAACAAAGAGTGTGAGGTTCCCGAAACCCCTATAGATCAGATGCAAATTGCTCTAGACAGCATGCATGCAGATGTGTAGAATGCATAGATGTATACAATTATAGATAATGTACATTGTTTGACCCCCTTGTTCCCATCGCACTCTGACAGCGACAAGTCGACTGCGCTTATGGGCGACACGTTCATTCACCAGAAGACCCACAAACCATTCATTCAAAAAAATGTGTATCTGCATTTGCGAATTATTTGCATCGACAGTAGCGGCGGCGGCTGTTGTGTGCTGCACATTTACGCAATAAAAGTTTTAAAGTGTATGTTTTTTTTTTTTTAATTTTTATTTTTGTTGACGTGTTTTGTTTGTGGTTTTAGCTATATTCTTGACAAGCTCCGATGTTGCCAGCTGAGAGAAAATTGTTGGGAGAGAAAATTATGGAGAACAAAAAAAAAAAAACAGATATCAGATCAGAGATTGGAATTAAGTCAGTGGCCTTCTTTGACCGAACCCAATTTTTCGGCATATATAACATTTTTTGATGCATTCTGTATGAAACATATGTGCTGATTCCGAAAATGCCCGGTTTATTTTTGTGAACCCTGAGCGTTTAAAGATATGACGTCATAAAAAAAAGGCGGCAACACTGGTTTACATTAATAAAAAGTCGGATACACATTAATTTGACATTAAAAAACGCAGATCTTATGAGTTCCCCAAAAAAAAAAATTATTTCCACTTTTTATGGCCAAGGTTAATGCGTGGGGAAAGTGGGGTGGGGCAATTAATGAAACATACTCAACTTCGTTGAACTAGGTCGAGTGGGGTATCGTTTCCATGTATTTTTTAATGCTGATTCCAATTTCATCATTTAGTTTCCAATTAGATCACTTTTTACAAAAGTTTCCATTCAAATTATATTAATACTTTACATATAAAAGAAGCTACGTTCAATCGGAATTTTATATTTCCTTGTAAGTATTATTTTTTTTTCGGACTTGAAAGTGGTTATCACAGATCAGAAGATTATGTGGGCAATGAACTCATTCAAACCCTTTAAATCAGCTGGACCAGACGAGATTAATCGGGCATTTCTTCAACATGCTCTACAGATAATCAACCCATGGTTTAAGGTTATCTTCAAAAGTTGAATTAAACTTAGATAAGTCCCTAACAGCTGGAGAAAAGTCAAAGTGGTTCGTTAATGAACCAGTCTATATCAACCGATAGTACACGTTTTATCTCTGTTATAGGGGATCACAATAATGGACCGATAGGCCCCTAAACTTAATCCATATAAAAATTGCATTTCTTTTATCAAAAATACAAAATTACGGTTATTAAGATTACCGTATCGACTTATCCTCTCCGATACTCAAATTTCTTAGAAAGATAGATTGGTAGAAAGAGCTGTTGGGTAAGCATCTCATTTAGCTCTAGATGGCGTCACAATTGATCTTAAGGTGGCTGTGCAATGCACCTTCTTTTGAAGACTAGTTATTTTCGTGTTTGCCAGATCACTAGTATAGATCTTACTTCTCTAGGATAGAAGAGGGCACATAGTAGGTAGCGAAATTTTTTCCTCCTCCTACGAGGAGTTTGTGCAAAAACTATTTGCACAAACTCCAAGTAGCATTGCATGGTTCCCTATTAAACAGTGCCTGGTTATGACGCACCTATTACGGAGCTAGTGTGCAATCCTATAAAAGATATCAAACACTTAGAACGCTTCAGATCCATCGTTGGCTTTTTACCAATGAAGTGATGATGGTATTCCACCAAAGCTTTGTGCTCTTTATATCTTCCTGCTTCAGGATAAGTTTACATGTAGCAATGGGTATACCAATTTATGACCTTTGTTAAGGTACCTAACAAGGTATTTGCGAAGAGGTATTGCGGAGGCTCTTCTTGAAATGTAATTGGGGGATGGTGTTGTCAATGTGAATTCAAAATTATCCGAATGAATAAAACAATCGATTGAACGATCATCGTTTGCTTTCTCTATATTTTGCTTGAGATGATCGTTCAGTCGATTTTCTTACGCGATTTAAGCCCAGGGGCAGTGGTGCCATGTTGGGAAAAATCCCTACACGTAGGGATTTTCGGTTTGAAAACTACACCGTAGAGGAAAAAGGACGGATCTTTGATATATTAGAATTTTCTACGAAAGTTTAGGTACTTTTATAATTTTATTACTAAATAATTTTTCTTTTTAAAATCGTACACACCAAGCAGAAATTGTATCCTAAAATATTTTTTCTTTTAAAACATCTTTCCACAAGCCCTTAATTCAATAATCTGTTTCCACCTTTTTATTTCTTACGTTAGATTCGAAGTAAACCTTCAATACACAGTGCCCCAAGAGGAAGAATCATTTCTCTTTTCAAAATAGACATCGAATTTTGCCTTCGCACTAATTAAATTTCGAAAAAAATCATGAGTCATGTGACGACTCCTGACATTTTTTGTACATGGTGTAGGGACTTTTTTTTTTCATGTGGCATCACTGCCCAAGGGTATCAGATGAACTATTATGTCCGGTGCGGCGGAGGGATTAGAACGAAGTGCTCTGCTTATAAAGATAGGGTGATCTTTTAACTTAACTTAGTTTATCGTTATATGTCGGTACATCCAGAGCAGTTCGCCATACTGCTACAATCTATTTAATAACCTAAATGCTTATAGCCAGTTATATAAAGGCTTGGTTCGAAGGCTCCATTTATTATCTTCCTCCAGCTTAAAAGCAAATACCCATCCTGTCAGCCATGCTTCTTAACGAAAACGACTTTTCAACCAACTACAGAAACATTTTGAAAAGAATGAAAAGAATACTTAAGAATACCTGAATTCATGCAAAATGATTTTGGAAACAAGTAGTGAAGATGATAATGAACTCTATGGCGATCTTAGTATACCTTTAGCGTACTTTTGTATTTTTGATAAAAGAAATCGAATTTTTATATGAACTAAGTTTAGTATATTAGATAAGCTATAATTTCTAAGGGTGTCATATGCTTTTAAATACATATAAATCAGTTATACGAAAATTAAAAATAATACATACAAGGAAATATGAAATTCCGCTAAAATTTAGCTCCTTTTATATGTAAAATATTATTTATTTGAATGGATGCTTTTGTAATTTTTTTTTAAAAAGTGATCTAATTGAAAATTAAATGAAGCCATTGGAATTAGCATTAAAAATACATGGAAACGATACCCCACTCGACCTAGTTCAACGAAATTGAGTATGTTTCATTAATTGCCCTACCCCCCTTTCCCCACGCATTATCCTTGCCCCAAAAAATGGAAATAATTTTTTTTATTTAGGAACTCCTTAGATCTGCATTTTTTAGTGTCAAATTAATGTGTGTCCGACTTTTTATTAATGTAAACCAGTGTTGCCACCTTTATCTCAGAGGTCCTTTTTTGATGACGTCATATCTTAAAACGCTCAGGTTTCCCAAAGGTAAACCGGGCATTTTCGGAATCAGTACACTTTTTTCATATATAAACCATCAAAAAGTGTTGTATAACGAAAATTTGGGTTCAGTTCAGGCCCAGACTATAAGGGCCTTATTATGATTCGTGAATCGAACGTTCGCTTGTAGTCGAACGATTTGGCGAACGTTGTGAATTTTCGTATTCATCCAAAAATTGTCAATGATTTCCTATTAGATGTCAAAGTACAAAAAATTATTCACACTAGGTATTCATCGTGAAATCTATGTAAGATGAACTGATGATCTTGATACAATTTGCGTATTGACAAAGCCCCCACTTGATGAGTACAAGTGAGAATACAAGGGAGTTAAAAGCTACTTTGAAAAAAAAAAAATAATTGTCATAAATTTAATTTTATGTGCGGAATTTTTGCAGTTTTCTTCATGTTTTAAACGTTTTTTAATAAGTTCAGTCAAATTATTCATGCCACAAAAACTTTTTTCAAATATTAAACCCATTTTGATTTAAAATTATTATGATTTTAGCTAATAAATTCGTATTTTATCTGTATTCGCCGGCTAGTCACTAACAATTTTCATTCGCTTAGTTTTGACGTTTTAGGCGAGTCACCTGACGAATTTTCTTTATTGTAATACGGATTTGAATCATTCGCTAGCTTTTTGGTTCGCTTCGATAAAAGGTTCCTTATTGTGTCGAGGCCCGATGTTATTTTGTTTAGAAAATTGTCATTTAAAGAACTTCGAAAACCTAATTAGATACTCAATATGCAATCTACTGGAGACCAAAGCTAGACCGTTTTCTCTAAATTTTTAGACGTTTTTTTGTTAATGATAATTGAATGTTTTTCAAGTTCTATTAGTTGTTGAATACGGAATCATGTGTAAAATTAAATTGTCCGAGAGTCGAAACCACTAAATCAGTTTCGATCTCTAGATAGTCGGGCCGAAAAACATTTTTTCAACACGTCTTAGTAGTTGCTTGTAGTGTTTGTATTTGTTTTAAAAAAGTGTCACTAGTTGAATTCTTTTAAAATCTTTATCAATTATAAGTTCAATCATTGCCTGCTTTTGAGATATTTCAGAGTTTCTTTCGTTTTAATAAGCACGCAAGAAAAATTTTAAATAGAGCAAAAATGGTATCTATGACGTTGAAACCATTACTTAACTCTAAGCAAATGTCTGGAAATACTAAGATTTTAATATACAAGGCTCTGATTAGGCCCATTCTCACATATAGTTTTTCAATTTGGTTCACAATTTCACCCGTTGTGGCCAGAGAAATGGAAATTTTAGAACGCAAATTACTACGATTTTGTTGTGGGAAATTCAGAAAACCGGACAAAAAATGGTTTTCCAATAAAATAATATACGAATCGACAAAAGTAACACGCTTAATGACGTACCAAGTTGAACTTCTTTTAAAAAAGATGGAACGAATCAGTTCACATCTAAATCCACTCGTTAGATCGTTAATGAATCCTAATATTGGACAAAGTTTAAATGATAATTATTATTTGTCTCCTTTAAATACACTTAATGAACATTCGATGTCTGTATTAAGGCCAGACGCATGTGGGTCTTTGTCCGTACCTTTTTATGAAAAAGGTTCTTCTTTTAACTTTTGAGGATGATATTGATTTTTTTTTTTTTAGTAAAATAAACAAACAAAATATATAAACCTTTGTTTAAATTGCATAAAGTTGTAGACTTTTTTTAGATGGTATAAAATGTATACTTATCTTTAAGAAATTGTATGACTTGTGCACCCTAATTATGTATAGATAATAATTCATAACAATATTTATATATACATATATATTTATTTAATAGCTAGGTATAAGCCTTCTTAGTTTTAGTTTTAGTTTTAGTTTTAGTTTTAGTTTTAGTTTTAGTTTTAGTTTTAGTTTTAGTTTTAGTTTTAGTTTTAGTTTTAGTTTTAGTTTTAGTTTTAGTTTTAGTTTTAGTTTTAGTTTTAGTTTTAGTTTTAGTTTTAGTTTTAGTTTTAGTTTTAGTTTTAGTTTTAGTTTTAGTTTTAGTTTTAGTTTTAGTTTTAGTTTTAGTTTTAGTTTTAGTTTTAGTTTTAGTTTTAGTTTTAGTTTTAGTTTTAGTTTTAGTTTTAGTTTTAGTTTTAGTTTTAGTTTTAGTTTTAGTTTTAGTTTTAGTTTTAGTTTTAGTTTTAGTTTTAGTTTTAGTTTTAGTTTTAGTTTTAGTTTTAGTTTTAGTTTTAGTTTTAGTTTTAGTTTTAGTTTTAGTTTTAGTTTTAGTTTTAGTTTTAGTTTTAGTTTTAGTTTTAGTTTTAGTTTTAGTTTTAGTTTTAGTTTTAGTTTTAGTTTTAGTTTTAGTTTTAGTTTTAGTTTTAGTTTTAGTTTTAGTTTTAGTTTTAGTTTTAGTTTTAGTTTTAGTTTTAGTTTTAGTTTTAGTTTTAGTTTTAGTTTTAGTTTTAGTTTTAGTTTTAGTTTTAGTTTTAGTTTTAGTTTTAGTTTTAGTTTTAGTTTTAGTTTTAGTTTTAGTTTTAGTTTTAGTTTTAGTTTTAGTTTTAGTTTTAGTTTTAGTTTTAGTTTTAGTTTTAGTTTTAGTTTTAGTTTTAGTTTTAGTTTTAGTTTTAGTTTTAGTTTTAGTTTTAGTTTTAGTTTTAGTTTTAGTTTTAGTTTTAGTTTTAGTTTTAGTTTTAGTTTTAGTTTTAGTTTTAGTTTTAGTTTTAGTTTTAGTTTTAGTTTTAGTTTTAGTTTTAGTTTTAGTTTTAGTTTTAGTTTTAGTTTTAGTTTTAGTTTTAGTTTTAGTTTTAGTTTTAGTTTTAGTTTTAGTTTTAGTTTTAGTTTTAGTTTTAGTTTTAGTTTTATTGTAGTTTTAAGTTCTAGTCGTAAGTTATTAAAAATGCCTCTAAGAGCAAATTTGCGATTGTACGTCGGGAGCAAGCGTACACGTTATTAATTCAAAAAAAAATAATTTATAAATTTATTTAATTAATTCTATGATTAAAAAGTTAAAACTTTTGTTTGAAGTATAGTTTCAGTCAGACATATCTTTAAGTCGACCAAAATTGAATTTTTTAGCTATAAGAAAATTGTTAAATTGATTATAATATGTCTCAATAAAAAAAAAAAAAAAATTATGATATTTTATGTATAATAAAATTATTCGAGCAGAAAAACACCAATTCTAATTCTTGAATACACCATTATGTACAGAATACAATTGAGTTGAAGTCTAAGCGTTTTTGCTGTCGAGATGTTCGAGATGAATGCCATTTTAGAACTTTTTTTTATACTTGTACTTAGAAAAAAAGGTTTTTTAATAGCCGATCTAAAAGTTGGTTGGCAACTTTCGATTTGATCAGACTTGGTCTGGAAACCATTTTTAACCATTTTTATCCAAAAAAATATCTAATTGATAACACAAAATAAGTTCTTATCCTCGGGAACAATCTTTTCTTAATTTGGTACATTATTATCAGCATTGACACCGCTGTCATGAAATTAAATAGTCAAGAAGAAGAGGAATAACAAAAGCAATAGAAAACTGTTATTGTTGTTGTTTTGTGGACTATATTGAATGAAATTCAAAGTATATTCATATTAATAGACAATATTAAGACATAAATTTAACTAAATTCCTGACTTAGACAATGCATTTTTTGAATTTTTAATTTCGTTACCATATCCTGAACTAAATTTTAAAACCTCCATTTTGAAGAGTCACAAATAAGCAAGGCAATGCCGTTCGATGCCGCTTGCTCACCTCTGGGTAGGCGGTTGCTCAAGTTTTATTTAAATTTCGAGTTCTAATTCTTTTAAACTAACAACAAAACTGAATTTTTTTTTTTAATCCTTTAATTGATAAATTTCGTTGGCAATACCGATTTTATCTTATTTTCTTAAAATGCACCACCAATAGCAAAATTGTGAACCACGATCACTTGTTTGCCAATAGTTGTGCAGGAAGGTGGCAAAAGGAGTAAAAGGGGAACTCACGGCACACCAAAAGTGTTTAGATTAAAGACATTATATTCGCAATTGAGATACGCGCATCAGTTCAACTGAATTGAGCCGATGCCAGACTCGAGGCCAAATTGGCCCCAGACATCTGGTCCAACAAAAACGACAACAAACTACATTTTTCTATACATTAAAAGTATGAACAACAAAAAAAAAATAGAATAAAAAAAAGACAAAAAACTAGAATAGAATTACGATGTCAGGCCCGCCAAAAGATTCCAAGGAATTTGTGTGCATTTTAGAACGCAACGGAGCGCATACACTGTCGCGACAGTCTAGCAAATTCTATGTCCCAACGCCTATTTGTACGTTGTTGGTGTCTAAAGGCTTAGCTAGCTTCTGCTGCAGCTGTATAGAGATGGATGGAGGAAGAAGTATGCGAATTTGATTAGAAGAAAATGCTTTGAGGTATGAATTTAGAAATTGAAAGTTAAAAACACAAAAAAAAGCAGGATTCCGGATTCTTTGGCACAGAATAGAGGAATAGGTATATATTTTAGAAGTATTTTTGTAAGAAGTTTTAAGAGCGGTTTAATGTTTTGAAAAATTTCTAATTATCTCAAAAACAGCCACCAATTAGACAATAGAACATTCACACACTTAATTTTATCGGAGTGTTTTAGATTTCCTTGGCGAAGACGTTGCCAAGAAATGGAAGTTAAAGGCTTAGCTATATATTAAAGATGCACTTGAGTTGAGATACTTGATTGATTAAAAACAACTTTTTCGCACACAAGCATCTCTAGGGCATATTTTTTGTTTTTCACTTTTCCACTTTTTGAAACATTTTACTAGCGATATTATGTACAGATAAGTACTATAGGGCAAGTTTTGGATTCGTAAACAAAAAAGTAATTTGAGATTTTAATAAAACTTGACATTATGATGAAAATTGCAGACCCAGAAAAAACTGATTATGCTAAAAATTAAATATCTCAAGGCTGGGTGAATTTATTTCTTTTATATTTTTATATTATGAAAGGTTCCCATTTCTTCTAAAAATAAAAACACAAACAAACACTCTCCAGCACTTTTGGCTCGAGAAATTATAAATTATTGATCCTCATCATCTCCAAAACTATGTTTTTGGGACTTTCATCATGCGCGAACAAAATTTGATCCTGTAGTCAGTGTTGTTGTTTTTTCGTTGTTAGTACGTTATATAAAAATGATTTTTAGATATTGGGCCACTTAAAGCTACCGCCCCTTTGGGTGGGAGGGGCAAATTTCAAAAAAAAAAAAATACATACAATAAAAAAAATTATTAAAAAATAACGGCAACACCTACAATACCATGCTATAGCTTTTAAGCCAGGAACCCATTCTTCAAGTTTGTGTTTGAATTCAGTTATTTTACTGCTTAATTTTTTTAAAAAAAAAGTTATTTCAAACTCAAAATTTTGAAAAACAAAACCGAAAAGTTTACAAATTTTTTCTTTAGATTGTACACCATTATTTACATAATTCGAAATAAATTTATTAAAAAAGTCTTCTTAAATTGTTTTGAGAGCTAAAACAAGTACACTATCTGATTTCTTTAACTAATCTTAGTTCTGCAGAAAAAAAAAATTAAAATCGTAGGAGCGGTTTTTTTTTAAATTAATTTTTTATATATAAAATTTTGTAAAAAATTTTAAGAACAATAATTGGTACACAATTTTTTAGTATTTATTTATGTTGAATTAAAAATTATATTTCGAAAAAAATTATCAACCCGTTTTTGAAATATCGAATTTTCAAAAAAAAAATTTGAAATTTTTTTTAAAAATCCAAAATTTGTTTTTTTGAAAATTTTGATATGCAGTATGATTTATACTTTTGAGAAGCTTTTGTATAAAAAATTTAATTTAAATCGGTTACACACAAAATGAGATATTCCAAAATATAGAAAATGGTTCTATGAGAGGTACTGTTTATAATAGTTAACTGTAAATTTTGTTTTTGGTATATCGTAGACCATACAAATATTAGTATTTAGAACAATTTTATTCAAAATAGGAGGAGTCGTTTTCGAGAAAATTTATATTTTCTGTAACGGTTTTTTAACATTTATATGGAAGGCACCGTTAATTTTGACTATTAGAATAAGTATTTTTCACTATATTTTAGATAATGTTAAAAAAACCCCTGTTACCAAGTTTCATTAAAATCAACTAAGTCGTTTTCGAAATATTTGGTTTTCAAAAAAAAATGTTGAAACTTTTTTCGAAATCCAAAAAAAAGTTTTTGGAAAATTTTGGTATACAAAACTATTAAAATTTTTCAGAAGATGCTCCATAAAAAAAATTATCAAAATCAGTTTATTCCTTTTCTAGAAAAACGCAAATACAAAAAATGGTTCTATGGGAGGTACCATTTAAAACCATTTTTTGGAAATTTAATTTTTACAGAGAGGTAGCATATACCTAATAAAATTTATTGATAATTTTTAGAAAAATCTGTCGAGCCATTTTTGAGAAAAATATGATTTTCCAAAAAAAGCTAAAAAAAATTATATGGTAGGTACCGTTATTTTTGGTCCTAAAAATAAAAGGAAAAAAATGTGTCGGAATAATGTCCCGAAAACACTTTATACCAAGTTTAATTAAAATATGCCCATGGGTTTAGGCTGTAGACGAGTCCACAGACAGACAGACGGACAGAATTGCGAGACCCACTTTTTTCGTCTTCCCTATCATTGTAATGTCAAGTTTGATTGTTATCTCGAGTTCAATTTTTTTACGAATACAAAACTTGCCATATAGTACCTATATATCGCAAGTAAAAATCGCAGTCATAGAAAAATTAAATATATACAAAAAAACGTATAATAAATATAAAAAAAAAGGAGTAATATTGTATAGGAGGTAAATATTTCCATATGAGCAAGTCCGATTCTTTGGGCAGATCATGTTATCACCAAATTTCCCTGACAGACAAATTTGGAACGACAATTTTTATTTAGTTTATTTATTTTATTAATTTTCTTTATTTATTTATTTATTTTATTTATTTTCTTATTTCTTTTATTTATTTTATTCATCATTTATTTTATTTGTTTTAAATAAATTAAATAATTTAAGTCAATAGTTTATAAAAAATTCGCATGCAAACTCAAAATGTTGATAACAAAAATTAAAAAAACAAAATTTGGACCAATTTTTTTCAAAATTGTGAAATGAAGTGCTGAATTGGCACAATGGACACAACAAACCGAATGGTTTTGTGTCTACAACATAGTTTTTGAGAAAATTGGAAATTACTAAAACTTTTATGAGATTTTTGTTTTTTTTTTGTTGTTGCTTACATATACATATACAGTGCTAGCACCCTGCATTATTACGACGTATAAACAGTGTGGTATGTAAGGGGGCATGCTGTACCCTTGCAACCCCCCTGCTTGGCCCACTATAGGATTTGGGGTAGGTGCGAGGTTGGGTGTTTCTTTTGCAATTAAATTTTGAATGTGTGAGGTAGGATTTGCCGATAGATTCTAGAATTTTATTATTTCGGCTTTTTACGGTAACATACGTATAAATACTTGGCCCAAAGATGCACATTTCAAATTTTCAGACATGAAAATGTAATGCATTATAAAAAATTAACATTACCGAGGTACTACTGCACGACTGCAGCAAATTTATATAATTTGTATATTACATATTTATATAATGCAATTGTAATGTTAAAAGTATGTTTACCTACTTAGATAAAAAAAAAAACAGGTTATTGTCTACCAAGACATTTGAACATTGTCTTGACTTGACCTAACTGAGCGACTAGGACATGGAATGCAATGTCAGTCTACCTCCTCGTGGTGCATTCTGGGTAATGCTAAATGAAATTAATGCTGCGCTTTATTAAAAAAAAGATGAACCTATTACAACATTAATCATTGTTTTTTTTTATAAAGCCGTTTTTAAGAAGAAATTGTGTGACAAGAACTTTTAATTTATTCCTAAAAGAAATAAAAGAACGTTATGGGCACTCATACAGTTTTATGTTTTTCAAGCCGTATATGAAATCGCATTGAATTTTCAAAATTTTAATGCCGATGAACTGTTATAACAGTTGTAGTTAGTCTCCGTCCTATAAAAATTTAATAAACTTACTAGAATTTTTCTGTACTTTTTTTGTCAACATTGGGTTGAATTTAAATTTAAATTCAAACCAATAATTCAAACATTTGAAATTGTATGCTACAAATATAACAGTTTCTGTAGTTGAAAAATGGTTCGTGTATGTGCTTATTTTCACAATATTATTTTATAGTAACAATTCTTAGCTTAACGAACAATTGAATAATCATAATGAGTTTTATTTTAACTTTCAACATAAGATTCAAATTTGTTAGTAAAATATCAGAAGAATCAAAGGGGAATACATTTTTGTAAGTAAGTACTACAATAATAATTAATCGCAATCATACTATGTAGGTACTTAGTTTTACTTGCTCTATGGGACAAATATTGGTTTCGAGTAAAAAAAAGTTTCGGGGTTATAATCCAAATTGACACTACGAAGATGAAGAAGTTCGAAAAAGTGGGTTTCGCCATATTGTTTCGTCGCAAGACGTACGGTAAGATGGGACTTTTAAAGTGTATTTTGTCTGCATTGCTTAGTTTTATTTGATTTCAAGTATATAAAATTTATATTTTTTGTGCTTACTTAAAAATTTATAAATCAAAGTTTTTATTATTTTTCCTAGGATTACTTTTTAAGTGGTAGGGGTGCCCTCAGGTCAAACATACTTAAAGTCCCCAGCCCAGGGCCACACGCTTAATCCAGGAGGGGGTTAGAGGTCACCCCCCTTGTAGTTTTTTGGGAAATATGAATAAAATATTTTTTATTTGAAATTTTATTTGGGAAAAACTACGAAAGGAAATCTTTAACTCCTCCCCCAACCTGGCTAAAGTTCACTGCTGGGCTGGTTGACTGTAGTATGTTGACTTGTAGTGTGTTGTATTGATTTTATCGTACGTAACAAACTGTTGTCATGTTTATGTTTTTTTATCTTACTACCTGGCGCGACAGACGTTGTCCTATCTTAGCTATGAGTATGCAATTCGACCTGGAAAATATAAAAAAAAAAAAAAAAAACATAGTGTTTATTGGAATTCTTTTTGATACACAGTATAAATAAACAATGTTGATGGTCCTCTAACAAGGAAAGAGGCAACATACAATTGTCTATGTAAAAATTCAAAAAAAAATTTATTTTCACAATTATATGACTTCTTCGGTCAAATTTTCCAACAAAAAGATCTCCATGCAAATCGGATTAGGTTCAACCGAGGTATGTATACAATATATGTACTTATCGTCGGTTCGAAAAAGTCCAATTTAGGAAGTATGTAATTTCACGATTTTCTGACTTTTCCTTAGATTAACTGATCGAAATCGTGACCTGAACACAAAAACAAAACAAACAAATAATATGTAAAAACGTAACTATCACACCACTTGAACCTACTTCTAACATCAGATGATTTAAGAAATAACCAAATGTTATGACACATAAAAAAAATTTTGCCAAACGTCCAACACACTGATAAATTTGTATATTTCCATTTTTTTCGGGCCTTATAATCTATTAAGACAAAAGGTTAAAGAATTCGCTCAATTAATTTTTGCCTATTTTTAGTGTATATAACATTACAGAAACTTAAAAAAAAAAAAACAATACAAAATAAGCATTAACAGAGTCACTGTGGCGTATACGTACTTTTTTATCAGCACAAAGTTAGTTTTAAAAATCTGTACATTACAGCTCTACAGTTCATTTTGAATAGTTTTTATGTCACTGTGACTTAACACAGTTTGTTGCTTAAAAAACAAATTAAAATCGATTGTGAATTTTACCCCACTAAAATTTTACTTCCTTCGCCACAAATATTTGTTTATTTACATAACAAGTTGTTAACATAACCAGTGCGATCATTTAAATTTAGCATGATCTCTTCTTAAAATTCGTCGCACAATTTTAATATATCGCTCATTAATTGCAAAAGCGTCATAACTCAAAATATGATGGTTTTGAGTTAATTATGAAATCTTATGGAAAATGTATTTTGTGACCATATTGTTTTTTGCACTACTTATACTTGTTTTTTTTTTCCATAGCTTTTTCACGAAAAAAAAATTTTGAATCGTGTTTATCACGAAACGGCATATTTTGAGCTATAACGGTCTTGTTTTTAATGAGCGATATTATAAGTATTTCTTAGTACATACCACAAATATCTATATGAAGAACTACCTGAAATTCTACATCAATAGAAACAAATAAATTTTTTTTTAAGAAATAAAAAAGTTGACCTGTCGAGCTTCGTTCCACTAAAGATTAAATAAATATTAAAATTAAATATTATAAATATTATATAAATTTTCAGCCGAATTATCCACATACAAACAAAAACTCAATCCAGAAAATAAAAATTTTCATTATTTACCGATTTTTCTGGGCAAATTTTTCAACTTTCGGCTAAATAAAATAAATACTCAATATTTTTATATTTATTTATCCAGAAAAAACAAAACGATTTTTGTATAAAATAATTTAGTAACGCAGAGTGTTCGAAAACTTGAACCAAATTTTAATATGTTAAATATCACAAACAAAGTATTAGAAAACTTGGGCATGACCAAGAGAAAAAGGTATTAAGGTTTATGTTATATAGATAATAGATATGTCTTTAGCAGATTATTATCTTGGGTTTCTAAATAAATTAATTTTCTGAACTTTGATTACGTTTTCCCAAAAGTATTCGACGGTAACATATAATAGTTTTCTTAGGCAACGATTGCAACTTCAAATTGTAAAATATTAAAAAACAAAGACAATCATTGCGTTAAATAAAATATCCAATAGGGTGTCAACCTATTCAAAATTTTTGAGATACCTTGAGTTGTTGTTGCATCAGTTGTTATATTCCACAAGGGATTACAATAATACAAAAATCCGGATAGCTTTGGTTAGTTACCCGAACACGGGAATATAAATAAATACAAAGAAAGGAGTTGGGTGCGATAATTAATCGACTGTTTGAAAATCCCACTGATCAAAAATTCGAAAAAATTATATCGGTTTTTAAAAATTTCGATTTTCCAAAAATCTTATCTTAAATTGTCAACAACAATCGAAATTTTAAGAATGGAGTTTCAAAAAGTCGACATATAATTGGTCGATTGGTGAAAAATTGTTTTTTTCTTTTCTGCACGCTAAAAATTTATCTGCGACACAGCATGGTATGGCGCAATCGTAACAAAATAGATTCCGACACAACACACCACTCCTTAACACATAACGCGAGACAAATATGGCTCTACGCATATGAAATATTTTTGATCGAAAGCGACACATGACTCCACAACACACCACACGAGATAAGTGTGGTTCGCTCTAGCTTTATAAGTTGCTTTCAAGTCCAATTTCTTAATATTGCTATAAACATTACATATAAGTAAAATTTCTATACATTTTATTTTTACTCATTTCTCTTTAAATAAAACAGCAATACCTGAAAAAAAAAAATGAGTTATATCCTATCGTAACAAAATAGATTCCGACACAACACACCACTCCTTAACACATAACGCGAGACAAATATGGCTCTACGCATATGAAATATTTTTGATCGAAAGCGACACATGACTCCACAACACACCACACGAGATAAGTGTGGTTCGCTCTTGCTTTATAAGTTGCTTTCAAGTCCAATTTCTTAATATTGCTATAAACATTACATATAAGTAAAATTTCTATACATTTTATTTTTACTCATTTCTCTTTAAATAAAAAGCAATACCTGAAAAAAAAAATGAGTTATATCCTATCCTTGCAAATGCAAAAACGACATAAAGGTATTGAATTGCACCCGAAAAAATCTTGACAAGATTTAAGTAAGATCAAAAGTTCTCGAGATTAAACGGATAAGAAAAGTTGGTCGTTAGAGTTCATTTTTCCTATACCAACTAAGAGGTACAATACAGGGGGCATTCTTTTACATGGTGCACCCCGTAAGCCTTATCAAAAATTGTGCATTATGTCAATATTTTTATAAATTCAAAAGTTGTTTCCTTTATTTTCATCTCCTTCTTTTCACACTTTATTTTAATTGTATAAATTATCTTTAAGCAGCAGATGGCTTTATTATTAATGAAAATATTAGCTATGTATGTACATCAAAGTTGAACAATTGGAAAATTATATAGGTAGGTACAGAGCGTCAATTCGAAGCGCTTCGTCAAGAAACATATAATACTAAAAGTTTATCAAACTTTATATTATTATATCTGCAATAAATCGATTACTATTCACGGTGCAAATTAGACCCACGATCGATTTATGGGATATGGCCTAGAGAAATTGTTTAGTTGATAGATATAAACAGCATTATGAATTCGAAAAATAACTAAACATTTAAAGTTCTTAACTTTTCTAGCATCATTACAACTATGGCGTTCAATATTCCTCTATTTTATATCAATAACTTTTCATTAAATCTTCTTTCATTGTCCTTAAAAGCTTTTCTTTTTTTCAATTGTCTCATTATAATTCTTGAAAAAGTTAATTACAAGCAATTTCCTATACCTTCCCACCTATTGATGATGAATTTCGTAAGTCAAAGGCATCATCAACAAGTCAGGCGGTAGACGGGATCGAACTCCAGTTACTCTGATTCTGTAGTCCTTGTTTGTGTATAGTTTCTGTAGGAGTTCAATAATCGATTTTATAGACAATAGAGATGGAGAATAAACAAGGTTTTAATTAAAGAAAACTGTAGGAACTCAAGATACTCGTAGGTACTTTACCTACTTTAAGAATGTCAATCGATTTTCTTTAAAGAAAAATGAAGGAAAATTATAATTATAACTGTCGTATTTTTGTGTAAAACAAACATACAAATCATTCAATCAATACTTCATTCTTCATCTTAATTATTACTATCTACTTATTGTTTCTTTGAGAATAATGGATTTCTGGATTTAAAATATGTCCTACTTCAAACTCTAGTACAATGAAAAAGAATTAAAGAAATTCGCAGGTGCTGTCACTGAGCAATAATAGTCAATGACAATAGTTTCAGGTTAGAATGCCACATAATCATAATCATAATCTCCTTTGCACTCGGACTAATTATCTCGTCAGACTTTGACAAATTGAAAATTTCAAGGAGCCATTTGTGCAAACAGAGACAACAAAAAAATAACTCGCACAACCAATTCAAATGAATGCATAATTGGAACAAAGAGCTTCCGTAAAAAAAATACAACAAAAAAAAAACTAGGTACTCGAAGTAAAAGACAAAAAAAATATTTTATTGTCCTTTGCAGAGGAAACTTTAACCGACCTCCGCACTCATTAAGGATGCTACACACACACACACACACATTTAATTCTTTTATTTTTTGTTAGTTAAATGAGTTTTGTCTGGGCCCAGTGTCGTGCAATGAGGTCATGGCAACATTGGAAAAAAAGAAACACCTTTAATAATTTTTATACGAGATTACGGAAAGAGTTAGCTGGCGCAATGAAAATTTGTTAAGTTGGCTTTTAATGTTCCAATAAGTGACTTTACTAAAAGGTACTCGCAGATTAATAAGCTTTTATAGATCCCACCAAAGGGACGGTATAACAAATATTAATGGAATTTGTCTTAAGGCTTTAGGAGTTCCATGATAGCACACACATTTTAGACCTTTAAATCTCCTATTAGGGTGTCCTGGCAAAGACACGAAAAAAGTCTTTTCTGACGATTCCATGTCCTACGCTAGATAAATATTTGTCAATTTTATTTGCACCCAAATTATTAATAATACATAACTAAATAAAGTCGTTCCATGAAAACTGCCAAAGACTCGGAGCTAAGGATATACTTCTCGTAAATAAGCTATACCTATACAAAACACAAATCAAGTTCTGTAAAAACACTCTCTATGTTCACCAATCTGAGATACTTAATTTGTGTGTTGGGGAGTCATGTGTCGCTATGGCTTCAATGTATTTCATATGGTAGAGCCCTATTTGTCTCATGTGATGTGTTGTGGAGTGGTGTGTTGTGTCGAAATCTAAACGCATCCCTTCGGGTCTTTGACCAAACACGGCATTTGGTATTTTTATTATTTTTTTAATTTAATTATTTTGATTAATTACCTATTTATTTACAAGCAAATCTGAACAGACTATAATTATACAGGGTGCCCCGAAACGCTATTCGTGAAAGGTTTTAAGGACCTACGTATTATTAGATACTAACTAACATAATTTTCACAACACTAATCGAGTCCAGGGTAACACAAAGACGCACAATTACGAAAAATTGCTAACTGCAAACAGTGTCTTATTCAAGCGCCTCTGTTTATCTTACATACACCTTGGTAAAACCGATTTTTGAGCACAAAAATGCATTATTTACTTAAAAGTGATATGAAGTGAACAGAGGTCCTTTTGCAAATAAAAAAGCAATCGTATTTTTTACGAGTAAATAAGTAGCAAGTGTTGTACCATTTTGAAATCCTAATGAAACGGGCCATTTTTTTAAATAACTTGCCGAGGGTAGTGTGGTACATTTTTTTAAAAATATGAAGTATCAAAGTTAGCTTACAAAATTTTTTTGAACAATGACTCTGTCAAACTTTATTTTTCTTACGAAACTGACAATATTAATTCTTTGATTTGTGATTGCGATCAATAGCATGGTTATTAACGATTACGTAAAAAAAGAAAACACAACTAAATTTTAAAATTTGTAACCACTGTATCTAAAAATGTGAGCTAGGGTATCGATTTTCATGATTTTTCTTAATGTTGCTATAACTACTAAACCAAGCGAGATGGATTATTTTTTCATACTTATCAAAGAACGGACATAACCTGCCATATTACCCGGTGCCCGCTTGACGTTGAGTTTCGGGACACCCTGTATATTATTATATACATAATTACAATATTAACATAAAAAGAATAAATATTTAATAATACAAATAAAAATTTCGCATATATGTTAGCTGCAGATAGGTGAACATTTTTGAAGGAAAATTTTTTTAAAAAAGAGGCTGGGTACGACTCACCCTGGTAACTTCCAATTGATGCCCTTCGAAGCTCGATATTTGATGATATTTGTATCCAAATTCAAGATCTTCGAAAATTTTATCAGGTATGCAATCAAACTTAGATACCAATTTTAAACTTTGGCTTTTTGAATAAAATAAAATTAGCGCAATGTCAATATCGCTCAGTATACTCAATTCACAAAATATATTTAAGTAATTGCGCTCACAATAATGAGTACTCATTCATTCAAACACTTTTTATGAATACCCAAACTAAATCATGAGTATTCACAGAACTGATGCTGAGCGAAAGAAGTGCACACATCATTTTTTTTTCAGGCATCGAAGAAAGAGACAAGAAAAACAAGCCAGCAATACTGACCCGTTCTATTCTCAGAGAATAAGAAAAGTAGGTTTTGTGCGAGATCATAGATCAACTTACGCTGTACGCATGGTTTTGTCTGGTCAATCAATGGTCCTCGTAGACTCCCAAATGAGTACTCGTAATAATTGTCCGGTACACTAGAGTAAATTATGAGTATTCACAAATGAGTACTCTTTCTTTGTGGGTACAATGCTCTATGTGCTTTTTATTAAATAAGTATTCATCTCATACTGTTTTCAAATACCAGGTAATGCATTCCACATATCAAGCAGTGAATACAATGAATGTTTTGAAACTATTAAAAACATTACAATCACTTAGGGATTTTCAGAGGTAATCGTCATACTTTAAGCATGTACCAAAAAATAAAGTGAAATTAAAACAGGTAGATAGTACCTCAAAAATTAAAAATGTACAGAAAATTTAAGTCCAATTTATCGTTTCAGTATCCTGTATTGCCCCGCTTAAGCTCTAATTACAGCTCCTAAACGATTTTTCATTGATTCATTTGGGTACCAGTGCCAAGTTCAGTTCATTATAATTGTTTCAGAAGCTGGATTTTCGGCTCTTATCCTTCGCTTAATCTCGTCTCTCAAATGATCGAGCTAGTCCATCGTGTCGATACCAACTTCCCTACCCGACTGTTACCCGCGCGGTATGGCTTCGAGCATCGTCATGCATTAGCAAGAAATCTTTGGCAATAAATCTTCTCCTTCAATTGAGTTCCCTGCCCCCATCATATAGGATCCTACCCCGTAAGTCACGGTTTCGACATAAAAGCATTGTTCAAATCACTCGCCAAGTCGTCTGTGTATTCTGCCCCGAAGATCACTTCCATTTAGACTCATTCAGCACTCATCCGAGAACATAACTTGCCTCCATTGCTCCCAATTGTATTGCGCTAGAGAAATTCGTAGTTAAGCTTGTCAGGGATTTGCAGTCAATTTCGGTTCCATTGCAGGTCGTTTCGGGGTAAGGTCTGCTTATTTAAGTCGTCTCCTACCTGTCCATTCACTAGCAATTCTTCCTCGTGCCTATTTGAGCTGTTGTGGGAAGTTGGCCAGTCAATAATGACGATTTTGGAGAGAATTCATTGCGATGAATCATTCATATCTCCAAGTAGTGCACCGAAGACGTCCAAATTTTAGAGTTTGACGTTTTTAGATCTTTGATACACATTGGCTGACTTGAGTTACATCTGCAGCTGTGGTATTTCCAGGATAAGAAGGCCTAGCAAATTGAGATTATATAACAATGCACTTTCAACAGCACACCAATAAACAAATTCTAATAATTGCTTCCTTTTTTAATATAATTTGTTATTTTCGTTATTATAGCGGATAACGCAAAAACTATCCAATGATTTTTTATGTTTTTACCTTCAATTTAAAGTTTTAAGTTCATGCTTTAAAACGTGGCCATAAACATTTAAGCATTAATAGTGCATCCATAGAGATTCTTGTTTTAAAAAGGTGATTGAAAGTGATTACATTTTTTTGTCCGCAAGTGTATTTTTAGCGGTTTTTTTTATAAAAAAAAAGAATAAACTGTCAGTTTATTTATTTAAGTTCTTACCAAAGCTTTACTACGTCATTATGTATAGAATTAAATTGAGTTGAAATCGATAGCTTTATTTATTCTGGAGATATTTGAGAAATTAGACATTTTACAACTTTTTTTTTGTTAAATACACACTGTACAAAATCGGTGATTATTTTTTTTTTAAATCGTATCTGCACGTAATGATATTATTATCTGTAAAATGAAATTTCTTTGAAAATTTTTTTCGATTTGACACTTTGGAACAATTACAATAACATTTATTGGAAAGATCAAAATGGCCCTAAAATTTTATAAAAATTAAATAAAAGTCCTAAAGATTTGTATGCAAAGCAACAACAACCATAAATTGATTTATTTTCACAGTTTGAATGGAATTTTTCATATCTTAATGCCTTCTTTCATTTTTCACTTTTGGGTTAAATTTCATTATGGAAAAATGCAAACAAAATGCGGGACGATTTTTGAACATTCTTTAAAAAAATAAAAAATTAAAAAAAAAAATAAAGTTTACTATTAAAAACCATACAAAAAAATTGCGTGGATATATTTTTTGTGGTAATTCGTTACCGATGATTGCTTCAAATTTGGTTCTTACAATTTTTTTGTGACTCCCTAGAAGGGAAAATTTGAGTTTTGGTGTACCTTTAATAACCAAAATTATTGCAAGAAAATTGAGTTTCAGATTTTAGCCAAAAATAACCGCATTGCATTTATTTGTTTTAATGCCTTAACCAATTTTGTTATAATTTTCAATCCACCTTAATATTTAAAATATTATTGAACTTTAAAACTATAAACTTCTTTTAAACAAAAACAAATTAAACAAAAAATCCATTTTTTGTACTTTTGACATTTTTATCATTATTTCACTTAAACGTAGCTACAAAAGTTCGTCACCACAAGAGCTAGTTCGTGTTATCCAATTATACATATATTTTCACCTTTTCTATCAAAAAAATTACAAGTTTGATCAAAATCTAGGTCTCCATTTACCGCAAGTGAACAATGTAAAAAAATGTTACGTATACGCCACAGTTACCCCAACTAAAATCATAATTTTGACTTTTGAAATAGAAAAATGATTGGACTATCACACACGAGAGCAATTCAACCTGGGGAAATTGAAACTTGTAGGCGAGGGAGGTGAAGAGTACGGAAAAAAAGGGCAAAATATTATTCCTTGTTGTGAGCGGAATAACAAAGTTGAACTACTAATACAAACACAAGTTGTTTGTTTCTAGGCAAAATAAAAAACGGTTGCCATACGCATTTAATTATATTTTGGAAGCCATGTCGTAGTAAAGTAACAAAAAATAAAATAAAATAAATATACACACAAATTGAAAAACACTTCTACAATGAAACCCGGTTCATGTATACTTACTTTTCAGTCAGCTTTGTTTATCTCGTGTGCGACTAAAGCAATAATTATTCTGGGGTTATTCTGGTTTAAATTTGACCCAGTGTGAGATGGCCCATTGGCCCATTAAGATTAGGATTTGTTTGTTGTTTATTTTGAAGCATAAAAATCAGATAAAACATTATGTATGTTTTTTTTAAATTTATTTTCATGAAGTCGGATAAATGTATTACAAAAATCAACCTTAAGCTCCCAAAAGCTCTAACAGAAAATTTCACCACTTACCCCAATGAGAAAAACTAAAAAATCTGTGGAACTCATGTTTGAACATGCGCCTCAGTCCACAGTTCATCGGGCGAATTGAGTTTGGCACTCCGAAAGCTAATCAGCTACACAGACTATGTAGCTACGGTGGATAGAATCGTTTGGGTTGGGGCATTTTTTCATTTAAAGTGAGGAACATCATACTCTTGCGATGCACCCAATCCTTCCGGCGGAATTTGTTTGACACATACGCATGCCGCACACTGCACCACAAACGGGATATGTGCTTTTTTAGTTCAATATCCTTTGGCGGTTCCATTACGTTATTTTCGTTATATTTTATATTAATTTGGTCTTTTTGTTTATATTTTTTAATTCGTCTCGAATTTATTCTTTTTTTTATCATTCTCGTATTTCACAAACATTTTTGGATGATTTTGTTGTTCATGATAGATTATGAGGCGTACATGTGTCTATGTTATTTTGTTTGTATTTTAAGAGCGTGATGTCCCGTAGGATAAAATCATCGAGAAAGAGTAAATTAAATTGTCAGACATTTATATTTTTTATGAAGTTCATAATATAATCACGAACATTTATGCTTTTAAAACTTGATCTTGAATAAAGTCTTCAACTGCACTTAATTTAAATAGGTTACACACCTCGATTTTGAAGTAACTTTGAATAAGCAAGCAGCGACCTTATTCTGTGACAAAAGTTAACTAACTTAAATGCAAAACTTCACTAACTTGAAATTACTTAAGTCTGAATTGAAGTTTAGGTTAGGTTTCTTTTGTATTTACTTCGTTAACTTAGTAAGGATTGTACTTATTGAATGCAAAGAAATAAAAAGAGAAACTAATAAACTTTTTACTTTTGAGAAGAAAAATAGTATGTATGTTTTTGATGCGGTAAAAGGGTTTATGTTAGGAAGAGCAGTGTGGTGTTAACAATTTTAAAAAAATTATGATTTATTTAAAAGCTTTATTTTAACGTAAGGAGGTGGGGAGGGAGGAACATTATTTAAAAAAATTAAAGAAAGACTTACGACTCTCAACCATTTCTGTGTACTTGTCTGCACTTCTGCAGGAATGAAAATGACCTGCAGTAACAGTTTTTTGTCTTTTGTATGACAAGAGATAGGCCTAGTGTCAAATCGCCCAAAACAAAATCGCCCAATTCTGAAAAACGTCACATCGCTTAAATTTTTAGATTTGACATTATGTTAAATCTCCCAAAAATTTAAAAATGTCAAATCGCCAAAAAAAAAAAAATGGGGAATTTGTCAGCCTTAATAAAAAACGACGTGCCAGATCATCCAAAACCAAAACGCTCCAAATGCAAAAATTAAAAAAAAAATGCTAGATCATTTTGGGAGATTTGACACTTTTTCATTTTTGGGCGTTTTAACATAATGTAAAATCGCCCGAACATAATTTTTATATTGCGAGTTTCTGTAAGTTAGTAATTTGTATCTATTACTGTAATGGCAAATATTAAGGTGAAGAAGAGATAGTAAGATTTTTGCTCTAGAAATGAATGACGGTTAATGATTTCGGGCGCAGCTGGTGGACACACCACTGGAGGCGCGGGGGGAAGGGGAGGGCGCGTCGGGTCGACGCACTCGACGCTATCATTTGACTGCATAATAACTTTGTTTTTTTTTTTTCATTGCTACAAAATGCCAACTTTTTTTGTACAGGGACCAGAACATGTCAAATCACCCAACATATTTTTGGGTTATTTGTCATTTTCTTCTGTTTTTGCATTTTGGGCGATTTGACACTAGGCCCAAGAAGCAGTTGGTCAGGCATAGATTTTTTTAAATAATTTTTTAAAGTTTTTTCAAGATCGTTATAAGGTCACATGAATTTTAAGCACCTCATTTATGTGATATTCGAAAAATGTATGTATACACCATCTGAAAAGTTACTTAACCCTTATAAGAGTTCAGGCAGTTTCAGAAATTGGTCTGCTGTAGATTTTTAGTTATGAGCTTAACAAAAAAAGGTCATTGAATTTTAACTTAAATTTTTTTTTAAAAATTATGAAAAACAATCTATGCCTGAGCGATTTCTGAAACTAGCTGACCTGTTATGATGATTCAGTAAACTTTCAGATGGCATAATTATTATTTTTTAATTTCACAAATGAGGTGCTAAAAATCTCTACGACCTTGAAAAAAACATTGATTTTCAAATTTCATAAAAAAATCTCTATGGCGTTTCTGAAACCATCTAACCTTTAATGGGGATTAAGTAACCTGTCAGATGGTATCTACTTTTTTCAAATATCCCATAAATGAGGTGGTAACAATCTATATGACCTTGTAATGAACTTGAAAAAAACTTTTAAAATTCATAAAAAAAAGGCTAATCAATTTCTGAAACTAGCTAACCTTTTATGAGTACTGAGTTACCTTTCAGATGGCATTATATTTTTTTTCAATATCCCATAAATGAGGCGCCAAAAATCGCTGATGACATTGAAAATCTTTGACCCTGGATTAAAAATTTTCTAAGCTTGACCAATTTCTGAAAATTTATGGCCAATTACTGACCTTTTAGATGGCATACTTTTTTTGCGAATATTCCATATATGAGGTGCTATGATCCCACATCGACTATATGGCAAGTTTTGGATTCGTAAAAAAAATCGAACTCGAGATTTTGTTCAAACTTGACATTACTATGATAGGAAAGATGAAAAAAGTGGGTCTCGCAATTCCGTCTGTCTGTCTGTGTACTCGCCTACAGCCTAAACGCATGGGTCGATTTTATTTAAACTTGGTATAGCTAACGTTTTTTGGACATTCCCTATACACTTTTTTTTTTATTTTTATAGGACCATAACCGTACCTGCCATATAATTTTTTTTAGCAGTTTTGAACAATCTTATTATTCTCAAAAATGCGGCTTTACAGATTTTTCTAAAAATAAATCAATAAATTTTATTAGATATGGGCTACCTTTAGTGAAAATAAAATTTCCGAGAAATGGTTTTAAATGCTACCTCCCATAGAACCATTTTTTTATTTTCGTTTTTCTCGAAAAGGAATAACCTGATTTTGATAAGTTTTTTTTTATGGAGAATCTTCTAAAAAAAATTTGTTTCACTTTGAATGGAGAAATTTGTTTGACCTTATTTCACATTCACAAATTGAAATAAGCCCAAACACCCATGTTAGGCCTTATTTCACTTTCATAAAGCAAAATAAGACCAAAAATTCACATCTGGTCTTATTTCACGGCACCTTTTGTACCAGCTTTTAATAAGTTCTCAAATTTTGGTATTTTTTAATGTGTACATATAAAATTCCCTTTACAAAGTGGACTTCATTCTGACGTTGTATGGAAATAAAAACTATACTTTTAAAAAGTGGTTTTCGTTCTCATCTAATGGGAACTAAGACCTTCGGTAGACTTAGTTCCTGAGGACTTATTTCACGGCACCTTGTTTTTGAGTGATTTTTTCATACGCATAATTTCATTTTGAAGAAATTTAAATATTCAAAACCCAAAACCCTGGCACATTTAAAAAGCTTTGTTTCCGTTGACGGTATCACGTCATTTAATTTCGAAATGTAGATTTCCTTTTCTTGATTTTTATAGGTACATGCAATATTATTCAAAAAGTGCTAATAGTTTCTAAATTAATTTGACTTAGTTCAGCATACCATCTTTCCCCTTTCCGTATTCAAGCAGGACAAATGTGTGGCATGAAGAGAAATGCAACTAAACTATGATGCCTGAATTCCTTTCGAGGATGTTCAATCGTGATGATATACAGGTGCACTCGTGTACATATAGACACAGTTGAGAAGAATTTAAATAAAAGCCCTCGTCGCGAAATTGGATGTTAAATATCTGATGGCGAATGAGTAGTATAGCAGTTTAGTTGGATTAAATGCATTTAAGTGAACAATTTAATTTTTTATTTTAATTTAATATTAAACTTTTCCAAAAGGACAACAAAGAAAGGGTGAAAACTATTAAGTTCATGTACAAAGCTATCTTAATATAATATGTAGGTACATATAATTCCAAGCTTTCATTTTAATTAAAATTTCCTTTAGCTTGATTTCAAAGCACGAAATTTTTTTGTTTTTGAGAAAATTAAAACAAATCTAGGTATCAATATTATTAGACTAAACTAATGAAAGAATTATCCTTAATTTTTTAGAATGACATTCAAAGGAGAATGCCCAAAAATATATGGGCAAAAAACCCAAAGTCGATTTAAATAAAGCGTCGATTAAAAGGGTAAAAATTGTAGATAACAAATATAAAATTATTTTCTGGCTATGACGATTTTGAATTCAATTCTTAAAAAGTGTTTTTGTATAAAACAAAGGATTATTTTACGAAATGGCATTGATGTTGTGATAAAGCACGTTCAATTTGTCATAAGAAATAAGAATCAAAAGAGTTTATACAAATATCTGCCATGAAAGTGTGTTTTTTCGAGGGAAAGGAAAATTACCAAAAAAACCCCTGTCGTTAATTTTGGTTCTGGTGAAAAATTAAACAGTGTTTTTTTACCACCTTTCATCAATGTACCAGTTTTAGGTGGGGTTTTCCACGTAATAGTTCAACAGTTTTCCTCCAACCTCAAATAAAAAAAAATACCTTTTCACGGCAAATATTTTTGCTATTATTTTTCCCATTATATTTTAACTAACTAAACTAAAGAAGAGAGGTTTTTCGCTCCCAATACGCATGGTAGGGCACGGGTGCATTTATGACGTGGTCCTATGTTTTCTAGTATGTATGTTGTATTCAAGGCGAGCCCTACTCGCATCAACGTCCTTTTTTTCTGCATCGCCCTAACCAACTTTTTTTGCATGCGAAAACACTTTGTTATTCAAAATAAATAAAATTCACGACTGGGTCGCACGAAATTGCTTTTGTAATAAAAGTTTCTTTAAAGACTGAGTGTCAAATAAAACACCTAAATAATAATTATATTTATGTATTTATCTATTTAATAAATTGAAGAATGGAAATTTGAATATGGAAAAAAAGCATGAAACAGGTTTTTTAAATTGAACCCGGATAGCGTCGCGAAAACGCAACGTCATATCTGACGTGGTCTGTAGCTTTACTGGTGATCAATTTAAATAAAATAAATATTAAATTCGAGAGTTATTTGAACTATCTAATCGACCTGTTTTTGGATTTTTTTTCTAAAAAAAAAATGTTCTTGTTTTTTAGGACCTTCAAAATGCAAAATTTTGAAAATTTTGAGATAGCATTTTCGAACTTTTGAAATATGTCAGCCAAATTATAATTTTTCAAAATAATGTCAATCACGGGTCTTATGTAAGTTGCCTGCCTGGCAGGTAAGACGAAACCGCTATGTTGCTAATACCAATTTAAAAAAAAAACATATTTTTTACAAAACGATGCATATTTTAGTTCTAGAAAAAAAACCAGCCGTACGAGAATGCTATTTTGGAAAAACCCTTTACTTTTGACTTTATTCTTTGAAGTAATTAGCCAATACCTTCTGCTTATAGGAAACCTCAAAGCGCAAGACATATTTTTATGAGAGTGGTCCCTACAAGACAACTCTGCTCTATACTCAGGTACGATAAAGCAAGTACATATTCAAGATCCCAGAAAAAAAAACCCAATTCATAAATGCGTGCTGTATTAGAAAAACACATTGCCAATATGAGTTTCTTGCAATCGACTTGTTTTTCACTTATAGGCTCTGAGTTTTGCGATCAAGTAGTGATTTAAAAATTATCTTTGTGTTAAAAAAAAAAAAAGAATCAACATTATGTATACTCCCAAAAAGATTTTATCTGCTTGAAGAGTTATTTATGAGCGCAAGTTCTGATGAGAAGACGAAATAAATTTGCAACAATTCAAACAAATGTTATATTTTTGCCTCCAATGTTGCTAATACTTAATATGCACCTTTTGGAAGATGGAAACATGTTGCTAAATGAACTAGGTGGTGAAATTAAGCTAAAATGGAGACATGATGATTTAAATTCTCAAAAGCCTAATGAAAAATACAACGAACAGTCGATCCAAAAAAATTCACTTCAATAAAACGTCACTTCAATATATAAAACAAATCAACATGTCTTTATTAAAAGTTACCGAAGTGGTCAAAAGAGAGGACACGTCAACATTCCAATGTCAATTTCAATTCGTGAGTACAAAATAACGATGAGTGGAGTTGATTTGTTTGATAACGCTACAAGCAAATATCGCATTCGTATTGAAGGAAAGTAGTACTAGCCACTTTTATCAAATGCACCGGATGCAGCTTTGATAAATGCATGAAGGATACATTGCACTGGCTAAGAAAATACCAACGCAACAACCATAATTTAGAACATTTGTCTTAGATTCCTTTTTGCGATCGGAAACAAATATTCAACCTGTGATTCAAACGGAAGGAAACCCCAATGAAGAGGTTCGTTTTGATAACCTCAAGCATACAGTGATTAAAACAGAAAAGTGTTTTCGATGTCACAAGTGTTCCAGGCCAAGCCGTTTTTTCATGCAAGAAATATAATATCCCGCTTCATCCAAAATGCTTCGATGAATACCACACAAAAATTCTTTGTAAACATAAACATAGGTAATTATAAAAATATAATTATACCATGAATTTCTTCAGTTTCATATTCCATGTAAAAATAATTTTTTTTCACTAATTTTGATACCCCTTTCGGCGAGTGTTGCGAAAATGCAAGGTGAATTTTTTTTAAGATTTGCTCTAATTACAAAAAAAGTGAAATTTCAAGTGTCTAAGTCAACTGCAACTGGTAGCCGCACGCTGGATATGAGTTTTAATCTCAGAATGATCAACGCTATCTCAATTCTTGAAAAACTGTGAATTTATGCAGAAAAAATTTAAAAAACCGTTGGAGCGGATTTCTTCAAAAATAATTTTTTATATACGCATGTATGTATATATTAAGTTTCTGGAAATTTTTCAGTAAAAAAAAATTGGTATGCCATTTTTAAGAATATAACAATCTACAACTAAAACCAACATTTCAAAAAAAATTCAGCCGCTGTATTTTCAGCTTTTTGACCAGGTCGACGTTGCTGTAAAGCCCGTAAAGCTCGTTGTTGAATTTTCTCCTCCATACTCCATCGATACATACTGGACCGAAGATCACCCGAAGAATCTTCCTTTCAAAGCACCCAAGTAGATTCTCATCCGTTTTTGTCAGGGTCCATGCTTCTGCCCCATATAGCAGGATCAGGATGATAAGGGTCTTATATAAGGTCTCCTTGGTTCCTTGAGAGAGGGCTTTATTACTCAAATGCCTTCTTAGTCCAAAGAAACATCGATTGGCAAAAGAGTAATTCTTCGTTTTATCTCTGCACTGATGTCATTTTGCGATGTTATAGTGGAGCTCACTTCTTTCTCCCAATGATGTCAATATCATCTGCATAAGCAAGTAGTTGAACAGACTTTTAAAAAATTGTACCTCTGTTGTTGACTTTCGAGTTGCGTACAATTGCTTAGAACGATATTAAATAGGTTAGATGATAACGCGTCGCCTTGTCTCAAACCTTTCTCGACATCAAAGAGTTCGGTGGTGTTCTTGCCGACTTTGACGGAGCAGCGAGATTTCTCTATCGTCATTCTGCACAAGCGGACGAGTTTGGCATGGATGCCGAGATGCGCCATGGCTCTGTACCTATAGCTCGACTCTATCTACGCTATCATATGCGACTTTAAAATCGATAAAGAGGTGGTGTGTATCGATTTGAAGCTCCTAGGATTTTTCCAAAATCTGTGGGAGTATGAACATTTGATCGACGGTTGATTTGCCGGGCCTAAAACCGGCACTTCATTTAGGTCGGGTGGACGGAAATTTTGACCATCATCGTCCAGGTTGAATGCAGAGTTCTGTCTAAATGCGGAATTTTGGTCATCTTCGGCATTAAGCAGTCTAGAAAAGTGTTGTTTCCAGATCCTTAGCACCATACCACCACTAGTGCACACAAAAAATTAAAAAAAAAATCGTTAGAGCCGTTTTTAGGATAAATAACTTTTTTCAAAACTTTTGTATAGCAAGTACCGTTATTTTTTGAACTACAAACAAAATTTCAATTTTCCCACTAGGGAATCACCCAAAAATCTTATGCTCCAATTATGAAGAAAATCGGTTCATTGGTTTAGGCTGTAGACCGTGGACAGACAGCCATACAGACAGACACACAGAATTGCGGGACCCACTTTTTTCCTGTTCTTTGTCATCGTAATGTCAAGTTTGATTATTATCTCGAGTTCGGTATTTTGCACGAATCCTAAACTTGTCCTATAGTACTACCTACATACTTTACTGCATGGGCAGAATAATTCAGAAAAATACCATTCGTTTATTTTGTATTACTTTTCTAATTCCTTCCTAAAAACACTATACTAAATCCAAGTGTCACTTTGGCAACTACAATTTCAAAAATGGGTTCAACTGTCACTGTTTTAGGCATATTCAGATAGAAAAATAGGTTTAGTATGATACTAGTTAGAAAATGTTTAAAACTAAGAATATTTTAGTAAAGAGTTTTAAAGTTAGAAAATTGTTAAGTAGTATCATGCTAAAACCTTACAATCAGGCTGTTTAAAATTTTACGCCAGTGTTTTTAATGAAGTAATTAGAAAAGTGGTAAAAAATAACCGAATGGTATTTTTCTGAATTATTCTGCCTATGCAGTTTTATTCGTAATAGATCTCTCTTAAAAAACATAAACAAAAATAAAATAATTTTGATTTTATACGCCCTTATTCTTAAAATTACTAGATAAACTCAAAGTTTGATCAAAATTAATTTTTTACTTCAGTCTTTGAAAGAGCATCCTGACGAAAATTCGTATAAGCTTATATTGGTTCTTACCTCTGAAAAATTACCTTATTCTTCTAGTTTCTCAAAATGTATAAAACTTTCTGAAACTAGCCTTAAATCGAAAGTTATAATCATTTAAATCCAAGCAAACATGGTTCGAAAACAAATAAAAATAAAATGCTTTTTTTTTAAATCGAGTCTTATTTCTAATAGAGTCAACGAAGACTCAAAATCATAAAATAAATGAAATAAATCGTGTAGTCTGGATTATTTTTTTAAGTGGTAGGAGTGACCCCCAGGTATAACATACTTAAAGTCCCCAGTCCAGGCCCGCGAGCTTAAGACAGGAGGGGGGGGGGGGTAACGGTCCCCTTTTGTACTATTTCGTAAATATTTTGAAAACCAAGAGTATTAGCGGAAAAGTTTACACTAAAATATGAAAGTAAATTAAATTTTCTTTAAAATAGGTTTTTTTTCATATTTTTGCTAGGAGCAATACTAAGAGAGATATGGGGGATACAAATGTCAGAAAATCTGAAAAACCCTATTAATGCGTTAAAAATTTAACGTTTTTTGATGAATTAACCCTGAAATTATAGAAAAGGTAAATACGTATCGATTCATGATAATTCCATTGACTTGATGAGAAAGAAGGTATGGGGTTAAAGAAGGTGGCGAGAGTTTAAATATCCTTGTTTAATTTATTTGATACAGCGTTTTTTGTGATATAAAAACACTCTATCTTCAAAGGTACGAAGTATGTAACGTATTTCCAAGTTATTGACCAATACTTTGTGAAATAGTTTAAAGAGATATATTAAGAAAAAACTTGCTAAGGAGGGGGGGCTCTAGTTACCCCCACTTACACGGGAGGGACCATTTTCTGAAAAAACTGGATCAAAGTGCATAAATTATCATTTAAAAACAACGGAAACATCTACAATGCTATACTAAAGCTTTTTTAAAATTCAAAAACCTATTTTATTATTTTACTGCCAAAGCCAGTAATTTAAGTTAAAAGTTTTCGAAAAAAATTGACTTTCAATCAAAAATTAGACAAACAAAAAAAAAAGTTAACTTATGATAATTTTTTTTAAAAAGTTTTCGTCATAAAGTACTAGAATTTCGTTTAATATTTGACACTGTTTTTAATCCTTAGGTGAACGCTGACAACTAGATGGCTATAAGTCTTTTATTGGATTTTGAACAACAACAACTTAAAGGTGCTACCACCAATTGCTTACGAATTAATTTTAGGTATTTTAATTCGTTTTATTTTTGTTTGGCTAGAGATATAGCTATTTCAAGGGTTGCCAAGCCCTATCATCAGTCTCCTTTATAGTGGTGCTGAGCTTTAATCCAATTTTATTTGAAAAACTTTCTACACATCATGCGGTATTTGAACCCGCACATCAGATTTGCTCAGTCTTCGAAGCTGTGTACACTACGTACTCTGCCACTGCTGACCACTGACTTCACAGGTCTAGATGTGCTGTTTGTTTATTAATTGCATTTGGAGCATCAGCATTTTTTAAGCCCCTTTAAGTATGCTGTCTTGTTCCGCATCCATTTTTCTCCGTACCTTATTTGATAGACTACAATTCGTAGTACGTATCAAAGGGGGAGAGGTTGGAAGATCGGTAACAAACCAGACTATTAAGTTATTATTATTTGTATTGTATTATTTATACTAGAATGTCAGTTTATTAGACTTGACCATTCTTTATTCCGTCAATTTCATTGAATTTTGAACAACAACAACAACTTAAAGGTGCTACCACCAATTGCTTACGAATTAATTTTAAGTATTTTAATTCGTTTTATTTTTGTTTGGCTAGAGATATAGCTATTTCAAAGGTTGCCAAGCCCTGAGCAAATCTGATGTGCGGGTTCAAATACCGCATGATGTGTAGAAAGTTTTTCAAATAAAATTGGATTAAAGCTCAGCACCACTATAAAGGAGACTGATGATAGGACTTGGCAACCTTTGAAATAGCTAAAAGGCCCACGAGTTTTAGCCAGGAGAGGGGGGTAAAGGTCCCCTTTTGTACTATTTCGTAAATATTTCGAAAACCAAGCGTTTAAGAAAAGTGTACAACACAAAATGAAAGTAAATTAAATTTGCTATAGGAAAGGTTTGTTCATATTTTCGTTAGAAGTGTCAAATATAATATTTTCTATAATTTCAGGGTTAATTCATCAAAAAACTTTAAATTTTTAACGCATTAATATGGTTTATCAGATTTTCTGACATTTGTATCCCCCATATCTCTCTTAGTATTGCTCCTAGCAAAAATATGAGGAAAACCTATTTTGAAGAAAATTTAATTTACTTTCATATTTTAGTGTAAACTTTTCCGCTAATACTCTTGGTTTTCAAAATATTTACGAAATAGTACAAAAGGGGACCTTTACCCCCCCCCCCCCCCCCTCCTGTCTAAGGCTCGCGGGCCTGAGCTGGGGACTTTTAGTATGTTGTACCTGGGGGTCACCCCTACCATTTAAAAAAATAATCCAGACTACACGATTTATTTCATTTATTTTTCCTTCGTTGACTAGACACTAGACTATAATTTAAATTCATTTTTTTACAACCAGTGACATCTTGTATAAATTTAATGACCAAAATTAATCATAAAATAACATAATTTGTTCAATTTTACCAATAATGGCCGTCTTTTACCTTAAAACGCCACGATTTATATGGATTACAGTCAATCCTTGTCGCAACGTTTTTGTTACAGGCCAAGAGCTTGGTACAAGGATTGAGAAGAAATATGGCCTTGAGATTAAAAAAAAACTTCAGTATTACACTCGGGTTCGATCGATTAGGCGTTAATTTGCAGTTTTAAAATAAATAAAACAACACGTGAACTAATGGGCTAATCGATCAAATCGGAGTGTAAGGCTGACGTTTTTGTATTTGAAAGCCATATTTCTTCTTTTAATAAAAGTTTTATCAATATTGCTAGCTCTTGGCATGTAGTCAAAACGTTATTACAAGGATTCGCCCTAATACATAACAATCGTGGCGTATTAAGATAAAAGACTGCCATTATTGGTAAAATTGAACAAGTTATTTTATTTTAGTCATTGAATTGATACAAGATGTTACTAGTGGTAAAAAAATGAGTTTAAATTAGAAATAAGACTCGATTTTAAAAAAAGCATTTTATTTTTATTTGTTTTCGAGCCATGTTTGCTTGGATTTAAATGATTATAACTTTCGATCTAAGGCTAGTTTCAGAAAGTTTTATACATTTTGAGAAACTGTAAGAATATGGTAATTTTTCAAAGGTAAGAACCATTATAATTTGGTAAGAACAAGTTACTAAATTCTGAAAGGTCATGACCTCTGCTATCACCGTATTCAGTTTGGACCATTCTTACCGGGACACCCTGTATATACTTTTTTGAATATCCCATGAATAAGGTGCCAAAAATTGTGGGTGAACTTAAAAAAACTTTAACCCTGGATTAAAGATTTTCTAAGCCTGACCAATTTCTGAAACTACCTGACCTTTTATGATTGCATACTGTTTTTTGCGAAAATTCCATATATGTATAGGGTTCTATGCTCCCACAGCCGAGGTGGAAGAAGCCGTTTTTCGAATTTTCAACTTGATTTAACAACCAAAGAAAAGAAACTAACTTAACAAAATATACCGTCCGCGCGTACAAAAAGAACTTTGGACGCTCGCGTGAAATTGGCCCTGATGATGTGAAGAACAGTTGTTATTTCGTGCGCTTAAATTTTGACAGCAAGAAACCAAAATTAAATTTTTTAGCTGAATCTCCTTTAAGCTTGGCCAAATTTAGAAGGAATTACAACGAGAATCTCAAATATTATTATGTGCACCAAATATTGCTTTTCTTGTGCGCAGCTTTGGCTACGCGAGCCGAAGTGCGAAACGCTATGCGATGCTACAAGCACACAACTTCACCGCATCAGTCTAAATATATTTAATTTCCAATGGTCTTTCGGCAAAAGTTATTTACTGATAATATTTAAAACATTAAAAAACTGTATCATTTTACATATTTCCCAAAAACATAGCCTTTATTTTGAATTTGATTAGAAATACTGATGTCTCACTATGCCCAGCCCATAATATCCGATGTACTATGAATTTTTTTCCATTTCATTGCAAAATTTAGCCAATTTACTTGGCAGCTTCTCCAAGTCTTCCATTATTCCAACTTCTTCTCTTATATTATGCAAATACAACAAACGGAACTTCTTCACCATCGGATGGATAATTTTCTCATTGATTAATTCAGCAGATTGCGATGTCGAGCATTGTAGATCCTCTTCACTTTCAGAATAGCACAGCTTCGGCTTTGTATTCGATACTTTTTGAAGATTTTTAGTGATATTGGCTGTCGACGTTGGAACACACGAACATGTATGATGCTTCTTATCAACGCCAGTGATGCCATCTTCAATGGTCCTCTGAAGACTTACCTTCGAACTTACAAAATCCATGAGTTGTTTGCCGTTTGTGGTTTGCTTTTTGAGTGCTGTTTGCTTGGTACTATCACTTCGATCACTAAAACACTGGGAAAAGGTTTCGTCTGATTTTCTTTGCTTGACATCGGTTTGTGATTTCTTGTGCTGAACGCATTCATTATGATAGTATTTTGTATTGGCATAATTCGGCACTTGTTTATAATCACCGCCACCGCCACCACGGCTAGCGGGCTGTTGAACATAACGACCATAATCATTTTGAGCGTAGTTGTATATATTTTGCTCCGTCATTGATGGTTCAACAAAATTCTCCAAATTGTCACCATTGTCCAAATGTTGCAAATATGCTTGATAGTCCCTACTTGATGAATGCATTTGTTGAGAATTTTGGCGTTCTCTCAGAGATGCCTTGTGTTCACCAGCCATATGTCCATTTCGTTTAATAACGTTTTTCACGAAGGAATGTGATCTTTCATCTTGGGAATTATGCATAATTATTAAGAAATGCTTTGAAAATAAAAATAATTTGTTTCAAAATAAAAATAATTATTGTCTGTTTTGTTTTTGCTTGACAAAACACTTCAAACAAATTTTCCATGGGATTGTTTATTTTTTAAAGTAGGTAGTGTTTTTCGTTTCTATTAAGGGCTGGGGGTCGATTCTCATTCTCTGAAGCTGTGAAGTGATAAATTTGTTCACAGCTTCACTGAAATCATAAGTCATTATCTCTTCACGTGATAAAATTTTTATTACAAGCAAATTATTCTGTTAAACTGCTAAGAAGAAAATTATTATTTGACCTGCGCATGTGGTTAGAATTAAACCGAGAGAATAAACAAGTTGTATACTTTACTTCGAGACGGTGCCGTGAACTAAGTCCCCAGGAACTAAGTCCACCGAAGGTGTTAGTTCCCACTAGGCGGGAACAAAAACCACTTTTTGAAAGTGGCTTTTATTCCCATATGAAGTGGAATTAAATCTATAATCTTTTCCTTTCAAAAATTAAAAAATCTTGCTTCCACAAATACAGTGCTAGCACCCAGCATTATGGCGTATAAACAGTAAAGAATGTATGGGGGGGGCATGCTGACCCGGCCCCCCCTGCAACCCCCCTGCTTGGCTCAATATAGGATTTGGGGTAGGTGCGAGGTTGGGTGTATGCAAAGTTTCGTTTGCATTTATAGAATCTGGATTTAAAGAAACTTTAAATTTATCCAACTTTCCATACACTCAACTTCGCACCTACCCAAAATCCTATAGTGGGACAAGCAGAGGGATTGCAGGAGGCGGCATGCCCCCCATACATGCTTCACTATAATAAGTTCTCTATTCGTATTTTCAAATGTGTATAAAATTCCCATTAGAAAGTGGACTTCGTTCTCACCTTTCTTGGGAATAAAAACCACTTTCAAAAAGTGATTTCTGTTCACGCGTAGTGGGAACTAATACCTTCGGTGGACACTGGACTTAGTTCCTGGGGACTTAGTTCACGGCACTCTTCGGGACAAGAGAATACGAAAGGAATTACTTCGAGACGAGAGCACACGCACACGAAGTGTCTTACTCTGAGAGAAAAAAATGTATACATGCAGATGTATACATACAAATGTATACACATGTATACATGTGTTAGTATTTTTGTTTGATTTTTTATCCCTTATGCCCAGCGATGCCAACTGTGGCTTTTGTATGCCTTTTAGGCATTACTTATTTCAACGCATGAGGCTTTGAGGCTTATTTTTTACCAAAAAGGCTTTTTTTTACTATTTATATTTAATTCAGATTTTTAGGACATTAAAATATATGTAACGATTTAAAATATATTTACAAATTTTGGAAAGAAGTAGATACATAGTTGTATCTAGTCGAAAGGATTTTCTATCTCTTGTATTAATTTAAATAAAAGAGAGTTCAGAAATTGACTAGAAACAACAACTTTAAGTGGAATTTTCCACACAAAAACGATGTTTATAGATAAAAAATGTTAAAATCTGAAATTGCAACAATTTTCATTTTTTATTTCAAAAATACATCGATAATTTTAATTGCGATCTCAATTCAAACTGCACTCAACAATATGCACCTACATTTTATTTTATTTTCATGCGTACCTATGTGATCAATATAAACTGAATTAGTTCCTGTGATTTATTTCAGTTTTTTTTTTTTTATGAAGGATTTGTTTTGTTTATTTAAATCACATTGGAGTTTAATTTAAAAAAAAGATAGGTTTTTTTTCATTGAAAAAGGCATTTTTTTTTCAATTGAGGCATCATTTTGTCCAAAGCGGTTGGCAACGCTTTTTTCTCAACTTAACACCTTGACAATTTTGCCATTCACCAGCTCATATAAACAGAACGGTGGGATGACATAATGTCCACGGACATAATGTCCATGGACATTAATACCGCACAAGCGGACATAAGGTCCTTGGACCTTATGTCAAGAAACAACGTCCAATCTCAAACGGTCAGTAGGTCCATGGACATCATGACCGGATCAAAGTACAAATAGACATTTTTTCCGTTTAAAAAAGACATACCATACCGTACATTTGGAAATAATGACTGTTAAAAAATGACATAATATTCATTTGGACATATTGTCCATTTAATAATGACAAAATTTTTATTTGGACATTGTTTCCGTTGACAGCAGACATATAGTCCATTTGAAATAGACATTATGTCCACATGGACATATGACCTGAAGCCCACAAACTAACCAACAAATACGTATTTCAAAAGGTCACACATTACATATATCATATTATCGGAGGGCACACCGAATTATATAACATCGACAAAACTTCAAATATAATTACTTGAAGAAAAACAAAATGGAATTCTATAAAAGTATGAGGGATAAGTATGGGAGTAAAATTTGCAACACGTTGAAGCAACACAAAAAACTTAGCATTACGAAAGTTAAAACAACAGCTAGCCAAAATTTTCTACTTCGATGTAGAAGACTTGGACTTATACCAAATTTCATCACCAACACAACATCAAACATCGAAAAACTACTACAGCAAGATCTTGGTAAAAAACACCCCTTATTTGTGAAATAAAAGAAAAACAAATTTGTTTCATTTTATGACCTGAAGCCCACAAACTAACCAACAAATACGTCTTTTAATAGCGATTTTAAACTTTAATGAAGGTATAGAGAAGTGTTTCTATTTATTATTGTAACAACTAATTTGTCATGTGCTTGACTCTAAATTTATATGACAAACTTTTTATGGTTTGCGTTTCTAAAAAGTGAGATATGTATACCAGGGCTGCCGAAGTGAGTACTTAGGGAGTATTCGTACTCCCCTGGCATTCACTGTAATCCCGTACTCCCCTCACTTTAACTGTACTCCCCTCGAAAATATCCAAGCATTTTGAAAAATTCATTTGTAATATTGTGGAAGTAAAAAAAAATTAATGATGGTATCTTCGATTCCATCTAGTTTCTAGTTCGTTCAACCTTTAAATGGCCTGATTCAAAATTTCCTGCAAACGTAAGTGTGAAATGAACAAAAAAAAAAGGCAAAAGTTAGAAAACTTTAATAGTATGTTCTGTCATATAATGATCAACAAACGAATCAAACACACGTTAATAACACGTTAACTGTCCCCATACAATTTGATTGAAAACTACACATACGTCCATTATTATTTCAAGACATCAACAATAAGTCCCATGTATCATATTTGATACACAAAATTTGTTTTTTCTCGTGCCACATACGTCCATGTATCATTTTTGATACATGAACAAAATTCGGCTTCACTGTCCCCATACAAAATTATTTTAAAAAGCCCATACGTCCAGTACTTTTTTTTCAAAAACAACATTATTATTTCGTAAGATTCATCATAGAAGGGGTTGGTTGCATACAAATTTGGTCACTGCTGTAAAAAAAAAAGGTTTTAGTTTTGTGTTCATTTTTGATACATGGACGTATGCTTACTAATTTTGTGTATCAAATATGATACATGGGACGTATGGGTGATTATCAGTTTGTATGGGGTCAGTGAAATTAACAAATTCCAATTTAAAAGTTAACTTATTATATGTATTATTATTCTACCCCCCCACCTTAACCTCGCGGCAAGTGCCAAGAGAGAACACAGAAGACTTACAAAATTGATTTTTGATGTAAGAAAATTATTATAAATTATATTAGGTGCACATAGGAATGCGTGGTTAACTGGCTGAACAGAATGGTGACAATGCGCAAAAATCAAGTCGATCTTCCATTAACCAGTCACTAAAGATAAATCGCAAAACTTTTAAAATATGCTCGACAAAAGGATGAATGTATTACCGTCCTTAAATGGCGTGATAATCTAGATGTGCTTACATATGTTATTTACTTGACATGGCAATGAATCGACAAAAATAAATGTGTGGAGTGGCGAGAAAATAAAACTAAATGGAGTTTTAGACAATAAAGATGCTTAAAAAGGAATTAATATGGTAAATCAATTGGCTTCATTTCATTCCCCCATTCGCAAAAGCATGACGTGGTAAAATTTCAGTTGACCTTTTATTTCGTTTTGCAGTCATAAGTGCAAAATGAATACCTAATTATTAGAGAAGACCCAATCTCAATGTTGCAAGTACAAGAAATGCTTATAAAAACATCTCAAAAAACGTTAAATTATTTATGTCAGCCTTACCTTATGTATATGTATTGTACATATGTATATGTACATAAACAAAATTGTTTTACTTATTATGAATTATGTTTTACCTACTTTCCAAAATAAAATATGTTCATAAAAAACTAAGGATTTACTTGTGTAAAAAGTTATTTTACCGAAACATTTTTCCAATTTTTTTTTAAGTTTCGTAAAGTATAAGATGTTACCTACATGCTTATATGAAAATTATCATATTTAATTAACTTTTAAAGCAATTTTGGTGTTATAAAGATTATACATGTTTTTGTATCAAAAATGATACATGGACGTAGGCGGCGTGAAAAACAAATATTTTTTTGTATCAAAAATGATACATGGGACTTATTGTTCATGTATTTTATCTCTAAAACTAAATTGTGGACGTATGAATGTTTCCATACCAATTTGTATGGGGACAGTGAAGCCGAATTCCAAAATGTATCAAATGTGATACATGGACGTAGCCGGCACGAGAAAAAATTAAATTTGTGTATCAAATATGATACATGGGACAGTTAAGGTGTTAAAACTTCTATTTTATTAAATTAAATCAGAAAAATACTTTTCATCCACCTTTATTGCACTGAAAAGAGAATTTGTTTTTTTCATTGAAGGATTTGAAAAAGCTCTGTTTTTGGAAAAGCTCTGTTGTATTCATTCTAATGTCAAAAATTAACGATCCGTTTCCTACCGATCTGTCAAGTACATAAAATACCCATAATTGATATAACTGAACAGAAGCACCTGTCAAGCTTGATAATAATTTTTATTAATTCCATTGTGTTGTTTGGTGTAGTTATTAATTTTTGAACTATTAAAATATGAACAAAAAAAAATATAACCAACATAAAACAAACAAAAACTTAACTTCTTATTAATATAGGTGGTAACCTTTTCATCTGTCAAATTTACGGACACGAGGTACGGTTGAGAGCGCACTTTTCGTCCGAAGGTAAAAGTGAACGAAAACTTAACGAATCTGATAAATCCGGTCATTATGGGTGCGTTATTATGATATTCCTGTATCCGCTTCGTTTCGTACGGTGCCGTACTCACCGTTCCTATTATTATAGTTGGGCCTCTTAAATGTCAATGTCAATCCTAAAAATGAATAACGCCTATATGCAACTATAGGCGTTATTCATTTTTAGTTCAGAGTTGATTCAGAGCAGAGTACTGAATAGACCCTGAGCGAACGGAGTAAACTCTGTGCAGAGTACGTTCAGACTTCAGAGCACTCCGATTTAATTACGAAACACACCCGAGCACTCAATTGTCATATCTGCCAAATTACATGGTAACTGTATGAAGTTGGCCGCTCGGTTATTTTATACCGAGCTTATATAGCGCGCTCTGAAGTCTGAACAAACTCTAAATACGCTCTGAACAAAAAAAGAAACACAAATTTGAACTGTTATACATTTTGAGCTAAAGCCTAGTATGCTGCTGATGCAAAACGAAAAATCCCATACAAAATTGATACAACGAAATCACAAACGAAAAATTTCGTTCTGCTTTTCGTTCTGCGGTACGCTGTTCGATGAACGAAATCGATAATTGTAACAGATTATTTTGAGAGATCTCCCCTCTGTTTTCGCACATAATTAATTGCATGTACCATTAATTGTGTACGTAAAAGTGACATTTGCTCTTTATTCTTGTTTGCATCTAGGCGCACGGTAGTGCGCCCGCCAAGACGAGCGGTGAGCACTACCTATATTTTCTCGAAACGTTTCTTCGTATTTTCAAGCTCTCATAGCTTCGGTATGGATAGAGCTAGAGAGCTGAAATTTTCAGGATTAGATGTAGTCCGTGGCCTTATAAAACACACCAAATTTCATATTTCTAGCTTGGGTGTTATTAATAGCCAAAAAACGTCGATTTTGTCATTGACCACTCACTCATCAAAACCTAAAGGGTACTTCCCGAAGTGCTAGAAAGCCGAAATTTGGAATGTAGACTAGAATTAGCATACAAACAAAAAAAAATAAGAAATCTGTAACTTTCACCCTCCAACACCCCAAAAGTGGAGATTCATAATAAAACCTCTAAAACAACAACAATTTTCACAATCACACACAATAATGCAGTGCAAACCCCGCCTATAATTGATGTGAGGGTTGTTTTTTTTTTCATTTTATATTCACGAACACAAAAAACATTGCACAATATGGCTTTGCTTGAAATAAGGGTTGTTTATATATTGTATGATCTTCACCACGATCCACAATGTTGCGAGCCCATACAAATGTTGATCCAAAATATTTGCACTAAAAGTTTTTGAATTATTGTTGTTTTATTTTGTTAGAATGAATTGTTATTATATAAAACAGGTTCTGATAATGAAAAATAACTGTAAAAATATATTTATTTTATTATTTCAGTTTTCAAGTGTTTTTTGAAGAGGCGAAAAGTGGTCGAATTGGAATGAATCAAAAATGGTTCTAAAATTCAATTTTAATTTTCTCTTGATGGGATTCTTTTTCCTTGAAAATTTGTTCTGAGTCAATTAAATGCATTTCAAAAGCATTCTGTAAACAATCGTAATCAAAATATAAACCAAAAATTCCAATTTTCATTCACTTTTTTCACAGTTTTGAATTAGTCACATATTTATTTGACTTAAAATGAAAAGATATAATTTTTCAGAAATATAAAACAAAAAATCAAAAAAAAAATTAATAAAAAAAATAAAAAAAAATAATTTAAAAAAAATTAAAAGAAGAACAATGTTATGACCTTATGATGTGGTTTCCAAAAATATCATTATATACTCTTCTATTAATTTTGGTTGATAGTTCCTCATCTTGTTGCGAATAGCTGATATCAAAGGATCCGAAGTTAAAAGCATCATTGATATCTTTTCTTAACCTTTCATATTTTCTATACGATAAATCAAGATCTGTATATAAGACCAAAACTTCTAAGGGTGACATAATTTTTTATTTTTTTTTACTTTACTTTCGCTTGATACAGAAGCTGCAAATTGTAATTCACAGGGATTTCTTTTTTTAAGTAAATCTGCTACCTTTCGCTTCTTTGAAGCTAGATTTAGCTCCTCAAAACTTTTGCATGGCCTACCCTGCTTGGAATTATCTATGTTTGATGTTCGTGCATGTTCTTCGTTATGCATATAGCTTAAGACATCTTTACCAAACATAAAGCCATTGTTCAAATAAACAGAATATTTTTTCCTAAAAGCAGTCTCAGATCTTGAACATAACCTCCAATAATTGCCTATCCTTAACGCCGCAAATAACTCAACTGACTTCTTTACACTACATTTTATTTCGTCAGGAGCATTATATAAATCACATATGTCTAAGACATAATTGAAAATTGAGTTACATTTAGCTTTTCGGTCCGCTTCAAGCTACTTTTGAAAACAGGTGTTATTGTTGAGTTGTGCACTATCTGGAATTTAAGTTAAATATCTCAACAATATGCAAACCAAAGCACATCAAACTTTGCCAACATAAAATTTAGAGTACTAGCAAGGTAATATAAAAAAATTAGCGATGTGATATGATGTGTTTTTTTGTAAATGGAATTTGAATTCCAAACTAACTTTTTTTTTTTGCCTTAACTTAAAATATTAATAACTCACCCATATTTATATAACTTTTCAACTTTTTACTTTAAATTAACTTAAGATAACTCACTTGAAGCAAACAATAAATTAATAATCATGAAAACTTTACCAAATGTCAAACAACAGCTCTTTCATCATTCGCATAAATCCGTTAAGATTTATCATTCTCTGATGTACTCATGTTGCGGAGCGAATTGTATGCATATAATTGAGAGCATACCTAAAAAATACAGTTTTGAGATGAGTTGACACTTCATGATTATGTTTCCATAACAAAAATACGCATATCTAAATTTTTTTTTTGATTTTCATAAAGGAACAAAACACTGTGCGATCGGTGAATTGTCGCGTCGTCTCGTTCAGTATGAAGTATCCTTGGAATTTTATGTATGTATATTGTGGCGTTTTTAATAAAACACTTTCAATATTTTTACTTTGTGAAATTATTTCATATAAACTTAGATTCTTTTGACTAGATAATTTGTATAAAAAGAGTTTTGTCATACATTTTTTCAGTTAGTTATAATTTCATTTTTAAACCAAGAAAACTTTTTACAATCTTATTCAATAAATTTAGTTGATTTTATTTAACCATTAAATAAGCGTTTAATTTTCGAAAGCAATTCAGAGATACGAACAGCAAAAACGTAACAACTGGTGTCAGAAGCGGAATTGCGATAGAAATTATAACAATGGTTAAATTCGATCAATTAAAAGTTGACCAGCTCAAAAAGGAATTGTCGCTTCTTGGGCTTGTAACGAGCGGTTCGAAAGCCGAGTTACAACAGAGACTTCGAAAGGCTTTAGAAGACCAGGATGAGAATTTCATGCAGCGTGAATTTGAGTATAATGTTTTAGAAGATGCAACAAAAGACGAAGAAAGGCTATGTCAAGATGCAAGGATGGACAAGTTATTCACGGCTGTTGAGCGTTCAGCTCAGATGACATCTTTAATGCTGGAAAAACAAAACGCATCTGAAGAAAAACTAACAGATATTTCAGATAGTTTAAAAGGAAGGGTATCTGAGCTTCAGGGTCAAGTTGATGACCTAGAAAATCAAATGGTTCTAAAAATTAAGAATATTGAAGACAAATTTAATTGCAACATAAAGAAACTAGAAAATCGTTTGAGTGATTTGCAAATAAATGGGATCTCTGAACATGTCATCAGTTCAACAAAAATCAAGCCCCCTATTTTTGATGGAACAACCTCCTTTGACGTATTTAAACTCCAATTTGAGACTGCATTATCTCAAAATAACTGGAACGAAGAGGCTAGTGCAGCAGCATTGATCGTAGGTTTAAAGGGTAGTGCAGCTGATGTCCTGAAGACTGTTCCGAGAGGTGAAGTGAATAATTACCAAACAATTATGAATGTGCTTCATAGGAAATATGGAAACGATCACAAGAAGCAAATACACAGAATGGAATTGAAGAACCGACAACAGAAAGCTGGAGAAGTCCTTCAAGAATACGCAGCAGACATCGAAAGATTAGCATATTCGGCATACCCTGATTCATCTTGTGAATTCATCGAACAATGCAAGATAGATGCTTTCATCGATGGTATTCGTGATTCAGATACCAAACATGCTACAATTACAATACCCAAGCCAACATTCACGGAGACTGTGTCCATAGCAATGACACATGAAACTGCAGCTAAAATGTGCGGATTCAGTTCGAAGGTCCGAAAACTAGATGTTGAAAATGAGGATTTGACTGAGGCTGTTGTTCAGGCTGTAAAAGCTGCAGTAAAATCTGAACTTCAAACAAATGGAAGTCATCGCAACTCTTTTAAGGGAAGCTGCTTTAATTGTGGAAAAGAAGGACACATGGCACGTGATTGCCAGGAAAGGCAAAGAAGTTCAAGAATATTAGACAGAAATCAGAAGAACAAAATTTTGGAAAATGCTTCGACAAACTAAATGGGGTCAGTTCTGAAGGGCAAACGCTGACTCCAAATCATGATGGCCCTAAAATAAAAATTTCAAAAATTTCACGTAACAGTAATAGCCTAACTGTCTTGGGAGATATTGATTCAAAAATTTATACCGTAACCTTGGATACTGGAGCTTCGCATTCAATTATTAGGAGTGATCTCATAAGAAATGTGGAACCGCTTGTTAGAATGCGACTTAAAACAGCTACTGGAGAAGATGCAGCAATATTGGGGAAAGTTACAAAAAAAATAAAGATTGGAACCATTACAGTTGAGCACGAGTTTCTGGTTGCTAATATCATGGACGAATTGATATTGGGTGTTGACTTCATGTTAGCGAATGGATTTACCATTGACCTACAACAGCGAATTTTGAGATATGGATGCATTGAAATGCCATTGAACTTAAACAATGAAAAATATACCAAGATACAAGCCGTTCTGAGGAAGAGACAAACAATTCCACCTAACTCCGAAGCAATAGTGTGGGCGAAAATAAATAATGGCGATTCTGCATATAACAATAAGGTGTGGATGGTGGAAACAACTGAAGAGCCTTCGGCCAAGAAAATCATAATTGGTAGAACCCTTGTATCTCAAAATAAACATGGACAAATACCAATCAGGGTCCTTAACTTGTCAAATTCATCACAAAATATAGAACGCGATGTGGTTATTGGCAACTGTGAAGAAGTTTCTACGATTATAAACAACGAAGATAAACCTAGAAAATACAAAATTAAGGATGTCACTAAACGGCGAGACCAACTGAAAAACTTTGCCCAAACATGGACCAAGGATTTGTCAATTCAAGAAAAGAACAAAGCACTGTGGTTTTTGAAGAAAAATTTGGACTTGTTCTTTACCGACGGTGGCAATAATGGCAGAACTACAATTGCTCAACATCACATCGACACTGGGAATGCAAAACCGATTCGACAAGCTCCAAGAAGATTACCTCTCGCTAAACTAAAGGAAGTTGACAAGCTTGTTGAGGATATGCAGCAAAATAACGTAATTGAACCTTCTGTGAGTCCATGGAGCTCACCGGTGGTTTTAGTTCAAAAGAAAGATGGAAGTACTCGTTTTTGCATTGACTACCGCAAGCTAAATGATGTTACCAAGAAAGATAGTTATCCATTGCCCAGAATAGATGACACTCTTGACACATTATCTGGGGCAAAATGGTTTTCAACACTAGATCTCCAAAGCGGATACTGGCAAGTTGAAATGGACAAAAATGACCGTGAGAAAACAGCATTTAGTGTTGGCGATGGTTTGTGGCAGTTTATTGTTATGCCATTCGGACTATGTAACGCTCCAGCTACATTCGAACGCCTAATGGAACGTGTTTTGAAAGGGCTTCACTGGAAAACGTGTCTGGTCTACCTGGATGACATCATAGTGATGGGAAAAGATTTCGATGACCACCTGAAAAACTTAGAAGAAGTGTTTCAAAGACTTAAAAGCGCTGGACTTAAATTGAGTTCAAAGAAGTGTTCATTGTTCAAGAAGGAAGTAAAATACCTAGGACATTTAGTAACAACAGACGGTGTGCACACTGATGATGATAAAATCTCCGCAGTAAAGAAATGGCCAAGACCAAAGAACATCCATGAACTACGAAGCTTTCTGGGATTATGTACTTACTATAGACGGTTTGTTCCTGGATTTGCCAACATTTCCAGCAGTCTTCATGATTTAACTAGGAAAAATCAAAGATTCCAATGGACTGAATTGCAAGAAAAATCCTTTAACCAGCTCAAGGATCTGCTTTGTAGTGCACCAATTTTATCTTATCCTGTCATTGGCGAAAAATTTATATTGGATACCGATGCAAGCGACCGAGGTATTGGAGGCGTTCTATCGCAAGTAATTAATGGTGAAGAAAGAGTAATTGCATATTACAGCAAGATTCTGGCAAAAGCTGAGCGAAACTATTGTGTCACGAGAAGGGAGCTCTTGGCTGTCTTAGAGTCTGTAAAGAACTTTCACAAATATTTATATGGTCAACAGTTCCAGCTTAGGACCGATCATGCAGCTTTAAGATGGTTATTCCAATTCAAAAATCCCGAGGGTCAGCTTGCTAGATGGATAGAAAGGTTGCAGAGTTATGACTTCACAATAGATCATCGCAGAGGAAGACAACATGCAAATGCAGATGCATTATCAAGAAGGCCCTGTTGTCTAGAATGCAGACATTGTTCAAAAGCGGAAACAAAAGAAAACATATTTGACATCCGTCTACTTACTGTTCTTCCTGAACATGATTGGACACCAGAGAAGATTTTAAATGACCAAAAGAATGATCCTGACTTGTCAAAAATTATTGAATACAAAGAAAGAGGTGTTAGACCATCTTGGGAAGAAATTTCTGGTGAAAGCCAAATCTCAAAAGCTCTTTGGGCACAATGGCAGAGTTTAGAGATAAACAACGGAATTCTTCAACGTGTGTGGGAAAGTACAGATGGTGGATCAACGCGTAAGTTGATTGTAATTCCGAAAAACAAAATCAATACGATCCTTGCTGAGTACCATAGCGGAACGAGTGGCGGGCACTTGGGAATCACAAAAACGTTAGAAAAAGTCAAACAACGATTTTATTGGGTTGGATGTCAACAATCAATCGCCGACTTCATTAAAAATTGTGATCAATGTGCAACTGCTAAAGGACCTAAATCTAAAACTCGTGGCAAGATGCATCAATACGTTGTTGGGGCTCCGTTTGAACGAATTGCAATGGATATTGCAGGACCTTTTCCTACCAGTGATGCTGGAAATAAGTACGTACTGGTTGTAATCGATTATTTTAGTAAATGGCCTGAAGTCTACCCCATTCCTAATCAAGAGGCGAAGACTATTGCGGATACGTTTGTAAAAAATTGGGTTTCCCGTTTTGGAGTTCCGATGGAGTTGCACTCAGATCAAGGACGAAATTTTGAATCTGTAGTATTTAGAGAATTGTGTGAAGTGCTTGCAATCCGAAAAACAAGAACAACCCCATTGCATCCTCAATCGGACGGTATGGTTGAAAGATTCAACCGAACATTAGAAGAGCATTTAAGAAAAGTCGTAAGCAGAAACCAAAAAGACTGGGATGAACATATACCAATGTTTCTAATGGCATATCGATCTGCAGTTCATGACACGACATCCAAGACGCCAGCAAATGTGATCTTTGGCACAGATTTAAGACTTCCAGCTGACCTGAAATTTGGAGTTTATGCACCATTAGAACTCGATATTAATAACTATGTTGATAAAACCAGAAAGACACTAGACTTTGTTCATCAGTCGGTAAGGAACCGGACGCAACTTGTAAGCGATCGAATGAAAGCCAGATATGACCTCAGAACAAATTCAAATGGTTTTCAAGAAGGAAACACGGTGATACTGTATAACCCACAACGAAAGAGAGGACTTTGTCCAAAATTGCAAACACACTGGGAAGGTCCTTATAAAGTCATCAAAAGAATCAATGATGTGGTGTATAGAATTCAAAAATGCGGCGACCGGCGGAACAAAATGAAAGTTGTTCATCTCGATAGGCTAGCGTCATATGGAAATGAATGAACACCGCATGTTCGGGACGAACATGTCTAAGTGGAGGGTAGTGTGGCGTTTTTAATAAAACACTTTCAATATTTTTACTTTGTGAAATTATTTCATATAAACTTAGATTCTTTTGACTAGATAATTTGTATAAAAAGAGTTTTGTCATACATTTTTTCAGTTAGTTATAATTTCATTTTTAAACCAAGAAAACTTTTTACAATCTTATTCAATAAATTTAGTTGATTTTATTTAACCATTAAATAAGCGTTTAATTTTCGAAAGCAATTCAGAGATACGAACAGCAAAAACGTAACAATATGTACTTATATTCAGGGGTGTGCGATAGGAAAATATAATGAATCATTTTTCGCTTCGGTCAAAATAAATAAAGAGATCTTACATTGACGGATCATTTTTTTAAGGTTTAAGCACCTTATTAGGTGCTTTTCTTATGGATAATAAGTGATCCTACAAAAAGAAATGAAATCCCACCAAAAACATTTCATGTAAAATAGGTCGCCAAGACTTACAAGCTCATAACGCTTTCGCTATGAAAAAGTTATGAGATCTCATGAAGAGCGAAGCCCTTAAGTCTATTAGGCCTAACTCTCCAAGCCCTAACTCTACAAACCCTAAATCGTGGTCAAAAATTATGGCTTATGGCACAATGTCATGCGATTGATTTTCTTGAACCCAGAAATTCATAAATTCTTTAATTTAAATTTTAAATCAAGGTGTTTAAGTAAACAGTTTTAATTAAAACTTTAAAAAATTGTTCGAACTGATTTTTTTCAAAATTTAACTTTATTAAGTACTGATTTTGTATTTAATTTTCAATGCTTTTCTCTTATAAATTTGCAAGTTAACACTAAAACCAGATACATAATTAATGTCTTCCAGTTTTTGAGAAAAACCCAGTTTAAACAAATTTGTTTTCATATTTTTTTGTAATTTTAAATTCGAAAATTAATTTTTAAAGTACTATTAACTAAGGTCCAATTTACTCACTCTCAATTAAAAAATGATTTTTGTCGTCTTAGCTTAAGTCACTTTAAGCTATTAGAACCATTAGGTACACCTCATTTAACATTTATATTTATTCAAACGCCTTTAGTTTAATGCTTTTAAGAAGGAATTTAAATTAATATGTTTTTTTTTTAATCCTAGGGATTTTTGCGTTATTGTGAATAAATCAACTGTCAAAAAAAACTAAATACGAATATTTGAATTGATTGGAACTTAAACTTTTATGCAATGAAAATGTTAAAAAAACGCATACGTAGTTCAAATTTTACAGAACGAGAAGAAGAAATCCTGCTTCAATGCGTCTTACGTCACGCAACGGTTAAATAATTTCAAGCACTTTTATGATTGTTTGTTTGGTCAGACGAAATAGTTGGAAGAAATTTTCATCATCCCATTTTTCAATGTTTACTCTTTAAGTCATTTTGTACTGCCCTCGTTTTGCACAAGCAAATTCTCGTCGTCTTCATCACTCAAATCTAAAAGATATTCCAGTCCATTGTCCATATTGCAATTATTTTTATTTTAAACGCAATTTATCCTCGCACAGACTTCAACATAATAAAGAAAGCTGACAGCTAACGCTGATAGAAAGTGAATAAACAGAAATGCTACTTAAAGCTCAAATAGTGCGAAAAATCCATCTTAAAAAGTGTATTTTGGCATTTTAGGTAAAAGTGCTTTTAAATTAAATGCTCGATTATTTATTGAAGTTAGCCTCCATTAAAAACCCTAACAGAAGCCGAATAAATGATTTTATTTTTAAATTCTAAATTTCCCTTTTTTAATGCTGAATTTAAATTTAATGGAAAGTGAACAAATTAGCCCTAAATCAAATTGATTTGAGATGAAAATTTAAGAATGGTTATCAGGCCTTAAAACAGAATATCGTTCAACATGAACAGTATTCAAAATAAATTTTGCCGTTTTGTTTAAATAATTTAAAAAATATTGTCCTATACCTGCTTAAACCAGGTAAATACAATACCCCTCTCCCTCCCATACGATTTTAATTCAGTTTTGATACAACCTACACGCTCTGGACTTTAGTAGCGTCTTATGCAAAATACCCTGTTTATTTACAAAAACCAAAAAAAATTAGACTGTCTAAACTTACATAAATGTACATTGTGTTTTTAGAATAAAATAGAAATGGAAAAATTAATGTATAAAGACTGATATTGTGGATTCATTTTGGTAAAAATAGATATCCATTAGATGTATCATAAGTGTGGTTTATATCGGAATTAATTTTTTCAACTACGAAAGGCAGCCATATTGGAAATACGATCCCGTGGTATTTTTTTCGAGTTTTGAATGTGTCTTAAGTTTTAGTGTTCTAAAACCACTCTCACTAGATTTTCTTTTGTTACAATTTGTCCGGGGTCAAATCAGAGATTTCCTTGACTATATAAGAATAAATTCTTGGGAAATGGAAGTTGTGTGGTTGCGGAATTCTTCACAAGAGTTAACATTCTTGAATCTTGACGCATTATATTGTTTTAAATTATTGACTTTTCAAGGCGCCCTCTCTAAGCCTTTTAATTGGAACTGACAAATCTGGCAATGGGTTCTTCCAAATCTGATTGACCGATGGGAACTTTACCTCCTAGCAAATGACCAGATAAGGCTTATTTGCTTGGCTCTTTCTCTTCCTACCGACATATATCGTTCATCGTGCATTGTGCAACAGTGCTCTGTTTATAAATATAAGAAAAAGCTGTCTTCGAAGAGAGCGCGATAACGTATAGCAAGCAACAAAAAAAAAATTTCCAAACGGTTCGACTGATAGTGAACTTCTTTCTAGGCATCAGTATCAATTTAATTAACGCTATATCGGGACGCGAAGTTTTCCTATTTTTAACAAATTTGATTTCAATATTTTCTCTGATTTATTAATGTCCGAACAATGGAGAAGTAATTAATCATAAAATAACACAAAGACTTTTTTATGAATGATGTCTCGTCTTTTCATATTTTAGAATTCTCAATGAAATCAAATCGTTCTTCAAGACGCTTGTGTGTTTTTTGATTGCTTGCTGCATGGTACCACTTCTATTAACATCGTTCTTTTGTAAGTACGCCACGCGCTGCTGCCGCCACCCAGTCGGCCGCCACCATCAGTAGCTTGGAACCATATTATCACTTACCGCGAATTAAGTCTTAATCATCCTTTTCGAAAGCAACAAAAAAAAAAAGAAAAACAATACTAACTAAGCTAAGCAGCACTGATAAGAAGTGTTTTCTGTTATCGTTCCCTTAGAAGTTTAGGCGACCTTTACCCAGTTGCATGCAATGCCTCGCATAATCAGAAATTAATTTTGTTAATTTTGTGTTTGTTTTTATTTTTTAAACACTCATGAACTCTTAGCCTATTCTTAGGTTTGCATTTTGATCTGATATGGCCTTGAATTTTTTTGAACTGTCTTATTCTTCAAAGTCGGGAAGTATTATCACTGTCTGGTCTACAACGGAGTTCAAAATTTGATGCTATGGGAAGAATATTTATGTTATAGATTAGTAATTATGTGATATGTCTGCAGCCTTAGTCAGACAAAGTGCAAACAGGCCAAACGTCTGGAGGCTCGGTGAAGCTGCAAAAAATATCTCTATCGAGTTATTTTGAACAATTTAAGTCATGTTGTGCAATTTCAGGTGTCCGTTATTCGAATCAACTATTCAACTACATCTTGACAGTCAAATATCCAAACCTGGAGATTTCCCAATCGAAAAAAATCCGAACACTCATAGACACACAACGAAATGCTGGTGTTTTTCATTTCCTGCTGCAATTGCAAGGACCTTGTGATTTTGAAAAAATCAAACAACACTATGTAGAACATTTAACAGAATTGCGAAATCCTATTGGAGGCTTGCGGTTTCCGAAGTTAAGACAACAATTGATTAAATGTTGGGGTCATTATGCTTGGGTGAAAGATCAAAGGTAAGGAATAAATTTCATAATTTCTAAAAGGGAATCTTTTTTAAAGGATTATCATTTTTTTTTCGAACAGTGCATTCAATATTAATAATCATGTTGTCATGAATACAACAAATTATCGGGGAAGGAAGGTGCATGATGGTAATATTCAAGAATTTGTAAGTGATTTGGTTACCAAATATATATCCTCCGATTTGCCACAATGGCAGGTTATAGTGATTCCAATTGTATCAACATCTACCGAAGAGGATATGACGGTAAGAATTTTGTTAACATCATTATGTCTTACTGTGGGGAACGCTTGGTGATTGTATGTAGTACATATAGTATACCTACCAATAAGGTTCTACTTTAATCTTAAAACAAACCGCGGTACCTATAAACAAATCTTAACATTCAACTCTAAAATCTGGTGTAGTGTGATAAAAAGAAGATCCTACTATTTCGCCTGGGAAGCTAGGACTTAATGACTTCTTTTTTTATTGTTTTGCTAAAGGCTCTCCCCAACCAACGCGAAACATTCGGTGCGAATATATGACGAAAGCATCGTTGCCGAGCTGAAAGTAAAATTCGCGAGTCTATCCCACACCCAAGCGACAGTTTTCGCTCCTCACCTTGTCAACAATTTTTGTTTATTTTTTAACACTCAACATGCGATAAAATCATAAAATCGGATAATTTTTTATAAGTCTTATAAAATTTTCTATTATCCAATTTACAAACCAAAATTGTATTTGACAAATGAAGAAATAGATCCACGACCGACGATAAAAATTTTGTCAACAATGAAAGATTCGGTGTACTTTCGTCGTCGTCGTTTATTTTCATCGCGTCGGTGTGGGTATACTCTCATTTACCGCCATGGAAATTAATGTTGACAGGCGAAAGTTTTATCGCCGTACTAGTTTTACCGTCTTTGGTACAACTGTGAAACATTTTTTTTTAGTATTGGGCTGTTCCAGTATAGCCTGTAGGTGTAAGTTGTTAATGGCTTCACCGATTTTGTTTTAATTTAGTTAGTGCTAAAATTTGTACCTTATACATGTTCAAATAATGGACATAATTATTTTTTAATATACCACAAAAATAACATCAATTTGCTACAGAACTCTTGCCTTTTTTATTCTAATTATATGGATGTTGTATTATAAAACCACTGCCTTACAGCTCAGTAAATTTACACAGCCTTATTGACAAGAGTTAGTCTTTCCGTTGCGATCCCCGATCCAGTAAAACAAATTTTAGTGTTTGTAAATCGAGTACATATTGAAATAACAGTAAGATTTAAGAACTTTTAATTTTTATTAATTTTGTTTAACTTCTTTACTTTTTAGGATGACCACTTTTACATATTGGTCAAGGTCCACCATCTTCTCATAGCCGATCAGGATGGCTTGCACACCAGTGAAATTCTAATGCTGAACAGCTCGAACAAGCTATCAATTGATGTCTACGGTTCAAATCGAGAAAGCCCAAAACTTTCATATTTCGTACGCAAACCAGTTCATGTACAAAATCTTTTAAACTTCATTTGGCTGGGAATTATAAATCGCTGGAATGAATTTACCTATAACTTTGATTCATTGGAGTCGCCAGATGGAGTTCCAAAACTTCGAATCGATTGTATGAGTAAGCTCTTATCGGTTCTACTCATAACAACTGTTACAGTCTTAATTGATTACTGGAGGGTAAACAAGGAAATTAAAACATCGTTTCGGGCTCGTAAAAGTCTCCTTTGCAGCTTAGTAAGAAGAGAAGTACTCCGAAGGAATATATCTTCTGCAGTTGTTATTGACTCAATCATGGAGTCATTGCATCCATTTAGCATATTCAAAAATTTTGTTCGCATAGCCTGGTATATAAATGTGAACATAATACTCCTAATGCCGTACAATATATATCGAGAGCTCTTGGCATGTAAGGATATTCTTTTTACTGGAAATACAACACTCAATACATTCAGTGGAACTGCTGCTGTATATATCCCGCTTTGTATTTACGCCCAGGTTGAACTTATCAAAATCTGCTATGAAATCTTCAAAGCACCATGTAATATTTTCGAAGAACTCTTCCAATACCGTTCCAAGGATGCAAATATTCTCCAAGTAAAGTCCTATTCTGGTAGAAAAGTTGTGTCTTTCTCGAAGATAATAGATTGGTCAGAAATAAGAAAACGTGTAGACCTCACAGGAATCCGAGAGTCCGATTTTACGTTGGCTTGTTTAGCTGGGGCTTTGCGCAAATACTTCGAAGGTTTCGAGGGATACCCGGTGCCGAAAATGTTAAATACAACTTGCCGTACAATGGCCAAGGGTTACTTCACTGAAAGAGATGGTCGTATGAATCATATCGGTGGTGTTGTCTTCCTTCAACTTCCACTTAAATCACCGACTCGTGAAAATGCTCTAGAAATTCAAAAAATTATCGAAAAAATTCGCATGAAGCAAGTTATTGTTTATTTAGCCTCGATTGGACAGACTAAATTCGATATGCTAACAGCAATTTTGCCAAGGACTGTAACCAAAATCTTCATAAATTACTTTTCGTTTAATTTTCCCGTCACTCTTACGGAAATTTATGGAAATTCTTCGAAATTCGAAACAGTTTGGGGTCAGAATGTGGAATATGTGCTTCTTTTTAGGCCACCGCAATCAAAAACATGTAAGTTAATTTGTTCTCTTCGATAAACAAATATATTTAATTTTTGTTTGTTGTATTGAATTTTATAGGCTTATCATTGAACATTCATCGATTTGGAGAAAAAAGCCGCCTGGCCATCATTGCTGATACCCAATTAGCGCCAGATCATGCAAAAATTGCAAGTTCTTTCGAGAATCTTATGAAGACTGTTAAAATGTAATTAAATATTATAATTTTCTAAAAATAAATTATTTAAACGATTTTTTTTTAATTTTGTTAAAATTATGTTTGCCATCAAGATAATCAATCCGTTTATGAGGTGAACTCAATCCCGTAATATACAAAAAGGAAAAAACCCAAAAAAACTTTTGAATTCAACTAAAAAATTAACGAACCATCAACTGACTGGCTCTCAGTAAGCTTCTAGCACTCTTAGAAACTAGAAATATAATAGAAGCGATGCAGCTTGAAGTACATTAAACAAGTACATAATTCTTGACACTGATGACATCTTTATAATTGCCTCAGAGCCGATTTTATGGCTGAAAAATTTTGTTCTGTGCTCAAATCGGACTGACGGAGAATTAAGTGTATACCTACATACATAGTTTATTTACTAAAAAATAATAACCAATTTAAAATACGAAATTCCGAAATATTGGTTCGATCATAAAAAAGAAGCTTGAAAAAATGAAAGATTTTCAAATGTGAAATATATTTATAAGGTATTCGCATTGGAGCTGCAATGCTGAAAATTATTAAAAACTTTACTAAATAATTTTTTTTTTTGAGAAATGCACCACTGCAAAATTTATGATTTTTGCAAATAAAACTTATGCAAATTTTTAGAGTTAGAATAATTTAATGTAGAAAAAATTATTTTATTTTGTACGTACATTTCTTTGTCCCCTTTCACACAAGGCAAGGAGATTTAAAGAAAACGTCAAATTAATCTCCAGCAACTTACTAGCATCTTCGTGTGAAAGGGGACTTTGAATATTTTTAAATATTTGTATCCAGGGTGATTCGCATCGTGTGAAGAATTTACAGATTTTACTCATAGAGTAACTATGGTATGGGGACATTGAAAATTACTTATTCATTGAATTTTTGAACAACAACTTAAAGGTGCTACCACCAATTGTTTACGAATTAATTTTAAGTATTTTAATTCGTTTTATTTTTGTTGGAGATATAGCTATTTCAAAGGGTGCCAATGCCAAGCCCTATCATCAGTCTCTTTTTAGTGGTGCTGAGCTTTAATCCAATTTTATTATGAAAAGCTTTCTACATGCACACCATGAGATTTGAACCCACGCATCAGATTTGTTCATTGTTCGAAGTCGTATGCACTACGCTTTCCATTACTTATGACCACTGACGTCACAGGTCGAGATGTGAGGTTTGTTTATGAAATGCATTTGGAGCATCGGCATTTTTATAAGCACTTAAAAAAAATATGTACCTATTACGGCCAATTTCTTCACAAAGTTTTAAAATAAATTTAAAACTCGATCCCTCGGCTTATCTTTGGAACTTAGTTTTAAAAATATTTAGAACTTGATAATTTCTTCACTTCTAATCATTTCCTTAGAACTCCACCTAAAATTAAATTTATCCCAAATTGATATGAATTTCTAACCAAATAAGTTTTTTGAAGAAATAAAAATGTTGTTAAACCGAGTTCTAAGTCTCTAGACCCCCGAATTCCAGGGTCCAAGTTTATTGAAGTTCTAATTCAAACTGAGATCCAAATCGAAGTTCTAACGCGTTAGAACTCGATGAAGAAATGAGTTAAAACTCAATCGATAAACCGAGTTTAAGGGGTTAGAACTTTGCCAAGAAATTGGCCGTTAGATTTTTATAAATTTCTTTTTTTATTACTATATTGTACTCTCATTTAGTCATTTCTACAAGAGCATAGCCATACGTCTTTGTCATTTTGCCACTAAAAGAAGGTTCTCTTCTTAATTCACCTCAATTTCCCTTATGTTAATGAATATCAAACCATTTAATCGATCCTTCCCAGTCTTGTTGCGTAGATACGTTTTTAATCTGCGAAGACAAGAGAGAGACCGTTTGCTTGAAGCCACAGATATCGATCTGTATATAGCCAGTGGCCAACTAAGGGGTAGGGCGGTCAGCCCCGGATGGCAGCCTAATAGGGGTGCCATCAAGTACAGCAAAAACGCTGTTTTGCACATACAAAAAATAAGGGTCACCATTGTTTGGCAAAATTCATTTGGCATTTCTTGTTTCGCCTTAGTCGTTAAATATTTTGTTTAATTCGCAATTCTTAATTGGCAATTTACATTTTCTTTTTTATTCATTACGTTTTTCATTCATTCTGCAATTAACATTCGGCGGTTTTATATTTCGCTTTTTGTTAAAAATATTTTCAATCATTTCGCAAAATTCATTTGGCAAATTATTCTTTAGTTTTTCTTTGTTAAATTGTTTATTATTTGGCCAAGTGATTTTTCGCAAAATATTGTTTCGCCGTTTTATAATTTTGCGAAATAACGTTTCGCCGTTTAATCATTTCGATAAATATCGTCAAGCCGTTTTATTATTTCGCTAATTAGATCATTTCGCCGTTAAGTTGTTTTGATCGTTTGACCAATCATTACCATCGTCTCTTTTCAAGATTAACAGTTTTTTTTCTGAGCCGTTGCTTAGTCGTGCTTGCGTTGGTAATATTTTTTTAGTTGTTTTACAATTTTTGCCGTAATCATTTTTTTGTTTAATATTTTTGACATCCCTTTTGTCGTTCATAGTATTTAGGTAAGTACATAACAGAAAGAGGATTTTCACATTTTACTCCAAGGAAAAAAGGGTTTTAAGCAATTGGGCAGTTATTTTCGTAGGTGAATTATATTTTTTATATTCTCTATTCAGTGTTTTTTCGCTTTTTTTTATTTGGCAATTTGATTTTCAGCTTTTTTTTATTTGGCATTCGATTGTTTGGCGATGTTTTGGCTTCCATTAAATTACATGCCTTAAAATTTCGCGCGAAACAATCGAATGCCAAATAAAAAAAAGCTGAACATCAAATTGCCAAATAAAAAAAAGCGAAATAACAAAATGCTGAATGAAAAATAGCAAAATAATAAAATGCCAAATAAGAAAAAGCCAAATAACAAAATGCCAAATAAAAACTTGCCAAACCTAAATATGCCAATCAAACAAAATATTAAGTGAAAATTGCGAAATGAAAATTGCGAAATGATGGTTTGTCATATCATATAAAAAACCAAACGTAATTTGCACAACGAAAATTGCGAAATAACAAAATGCTAAATAAAAAAATGCGAAACGAGAAACGGCGAAATGTACCACCGCCAAACGTTAATTTGCCAAACAATTCTGGCGAAACATACCATACCCAAAAAATAAAAACACTCAGATAAAACAATAAATTTGTTTCCCAAATACCTACCTACATATTATATGTGCGCATGAATTAAAGTTTCTGATTTTTTCCCTTAAAATAGGTAATATGGAAATAAGGAAACCATTATCGCCCAAGAGCAACAACCAAGCATTTAAGAAAGCCGCGCAGTTCTGTGTTATGTTCTTTTTTCTTTAGTGTAATTATCAGCGATGCCAACTGAGGCTTTTTTATGTCTTTTAAGCATTATTTCACTGCCTGAGGCTTTGAGGCTTATTTTTTTTCAAAAAGGCTTTTTTTCATTTCATAAAAACTATGAACATTTTTTTAAAATTTAGTTGTTCTATAATTTATTTGTTATTAATTTATTGTTTAAAGCATTTAAAGAAATCTCGACCAAAAATAATTCTTATCTATATTACTATTTTCTAAAAGAATGTGTATATCTTCAAACTATTCAACTAATTTTCAAATGATAGTAAAGAACATTTTTTGCTGTTAGAAGAGATATACTCGGGACTCTTGGGAGGAAAAATGGCTGCATACATTGCTGTTTACTCTTGAACGTTAAATGCATGCAATTTAAACTTACGAGTATTTCGCGAAAACTGTCTAAATTTTTTCATTGCATATGCAAGACAAATTGTATTGCGATTTCCTTTTGAGTCACTTTTGATGCTGAAGGAAATGGCGATTTAAGAGCCCTCAGATCTCGTTAAGAAGCAGTCGATAATACCGCTTACACTAAATTTCCTCATGTTATTATTGAAAATAAAAAATATGTATGTATGATTTTAAGGAACAGGACGATTTCGATTAAAAATTTCATAAGTACCTTTGTAATTGACTGAATTAACTAATGTTCAAATAAAATGTTTATTGTGATTTATTTAATTTTTTTTCTTTTAGGATTGTTTTGTTATTTAAAAGATTTTGTTTGTTTAAGTAAAAAAAATTAGGTGAGGCTTTTTTTTTTATTGAAAAAGGCAAATTTTTTTTCTCAAGTGAGGCAAGGTGGTTGGTAACGCTGGTTATGATAAGTTTTTTTTCTTCATTTCGTTTTGGGAGACCTTGCGTCAGTTTTCTCAGCTCTTCAACCGAAAATATAGCTGTATGGAAAACTGAAGAAGAACTGCGTGTTTTTGTTCCAATGCTTACTTCGACATTTACAGATCGGGCGAATACGGCGGCGTCACAAGGTAGCTGCAAAAATAAATCTGAAAAGTGAAGAAATTTGGACAGCCTTTGAATTTTTGAGCTTCATTGTATTTTTGAGCTTCATTGTTAAGTGGAACTTTTTAGGTTCGTTACCGAGCCTGTCATTGGGGATGAGAATTTATTTAACAATTTGCGCCTCAGTGGCATCGTGTGATCGAAGCCTTTCAAAATTAAAATTAAGGCCGTGTGCGAATTCGTTTAAAATTTCGATTAAATATGATCCCACATTAAATTTTGACGTTTCATCAGTGGTGAACACAATTTCATCTTTTTGCTGTGTGAATTCAATTAAATGGGATTTTTTTAATTCTAATATTTTTCTTCCGTCCGAGAGTTTTGGAAATTAGCAAATGTTGTTCTTCAGATGAATGAAGGGGACCAATCCATTCATCTTTGAGATGTAATGACCATTTGTATGGAGATTTTTTACTCAGAACGCTGTGTTTTTCTAAGAATTTAATTTTAACCAGCAGATCCGGGGTTCTATTTTGCGTCAATTCAAACTCGTAGCGCAAAAGAAATTGTATCCAAGAGAACAAACAATGTTCTACTTCTACTTCTAGCTTCTATTTCTCTGCAAGCAGGATCCAGTAATCTTCATTTTGGCTCTGGAAACAAGATTACACAAATTGGCATTGAACTTTTTCTTAATATTTTTGGAGTGAAATCATTTAATTATATTTTAATGCATCTTCATTGAATATGTTCTTTTTATGCACATGAAAATAAACAAAACCTTTAATGGGTGCTGGTAAACGTCAAAATTTAATCTAGCAGCATAAATTTAACGTGCCCCTGGACCATGTTAAATTTTGACGTCTTATATTCACCTCAATAGTGTCAAAATTTAATTTTGGGATCAAATTTAATCCAATTCGCACACGGCCTAATTAAGACTTATCTAAGATCAACAATGAGCCAAAATAGGTTGACTAATCTTACAGTACACATATAGAAGTTAATATCATCCGAGTTTTCATTTTTGTTCCGTTCTGCGCATGTCCTGTATTTTGTTTTTGTAAATTGTGGACGAGGGTCACTGCGATTCGGAAACACTTGTGTTTTGTTTGTAAATTCTGACAGGCAGGTCATTTTCACTGTAATGTTCAATACCTATGTGTACTATGGGGGTCACCATTGTTTGGCAAAATTCATTTGTCATTTCTTGTTTCGCCTTAGTCGTTAAATATTTTGTTTAATTCGCAATTCTTAATTGGCAATTTACATTTTCTTTTTTATTCATTACGTTTTTCAATCATTCTGCAATTAACATTCGGCGGTTTTATATTTCGCTTTTTGTTAAAAATATTTTCAATCATTTCGCAAAATTCATTTGGCAAATTATTCTTTAGTTTTTCTTTGTTAAATTGTTTATTATTTGGCCAAGTGTTTTTTCGCAAAATATTGTTTCGCCGTTTCATTATTTTGCGAAATAACGTTTCGCCGTTTAATCATTTCGATAAATATCGTCAAGCCGTTTTATTATTTCGCTAATAGATCATTTCGCCGTTTAGTTGTTTTGATCGTTTGACCAATCATTACCATCGTCTCTTTTCAAGATTAACAGTTTTTTTCTGAACCGTTGCTTAGTCGTGCTTGCGTTGGTAATATTTTTTTAAAATTGTTTTGCAATTTTTGCCGTAATCACTTTCGCAATTTAAGATTTCAGTTTGTTTGCTTAGTTTAGGTAAGTACACAACAGAAAGAGGATTTTCACATTTCACTCCAAGGAAAAAAGGGTTTTAAGCAATTGGGCAGTTATTTTCGTAGGTGCATTATATTTTTTATATTCTCTATTCAGTGTTTTTTCGCTTTTTTTTATTCGGCAATTTGATGTTCAGCTTTTTTTTTATTTGGCATTCGATTGTTTACATGCATGTAATTTAATGGAAGCCAAAACATTGCCAAATAAAAAAAAGCTCCTGTTTATGTGTTGTTATGGGATGGTGAAGACTATAAATGACGTTTAGAGTTTTAGTTTCATAATGAAATACTTTAAGATACAGCATTTTAGTATTTTGACATTTTAAAAATGCTAGAACCTCTTGTGGGCTAAAAAAGAGTATGAAGGGGGGAGGGGGTTGAAACCTCAAGGCCCTCCCTGGTTGTCCCATTTTTGCATTAAAACAAAATAAGGTGTTTTGGACAGCGTTCTAGGTTCTAAAGAGAATACATAATGTATATTAATGTATTTAACTGTCGCTTTCCATTTGACAAAATATAAATTTTGTTAATTTTCTTTTAATGACCACATTTCACTTTTCTATTCAACCAAAAAATCTTTTTTTTTATCTGAGTTATGTTAGAATTTTATAAAATATAAAAATATTTTTTTTATTTTTACCATGTTTTTAAGATTTTTGCCAAGTTTAATTTTTATTCATCAACAATTACAATTTTGCGGAGGCTGGAATTTGGCATTGACGTAGGTAATGGGTCTCTTTATAAAAACTGAGAGAGTTCCTCACCGATCCGATGACCGCTAAGTCAGTTACAAGGGGTCAAAGGTCATGAAAATAAGTTTTTTGCAAGTATCTCACTCAATTATTTATCCCACAAAAATAGTCAACAAATCTCTAAAAAAGAGACCAAAAGTTATTATATTGAGAGTTTTTGGCAAATACCTCAAAAACGGTTTATTAAATAAAAAATTTTTTTCCCAATATTTTGTAGCTCATGTAATTTTCAACAAAAATGGCCTTTTTTTTAGCATTAACCGTTAAAAAGTTACAGTTTTAAATACAAAGGTTATTCCCCTATACGCTGGAGTTCATTTCTGATTAATGTTATACATTTCATTTAATTATTTTGGTAACACTTTAACTCTCTTTAAAAACGATTCTATAAGCATTTGAAAACCAAAGTGAAGTTTTGGACAATTTCTTTTGAAAATTCAATATTGAAGATACTAAAATCAAAAAATTTATCTTTCCCCTGTCTACTTTTCCTTAATTTTAAAATTGAAAATGAAAAATAACTTACAAGTGTCAAATATATGGTTGAAAATAAAATGTAATTAAGAGACCTTGTCCTACAATTTGAATTTTAAAACCTAAAGTGTAACGTGAGTTGCCTATTTTGAACTTCCCATTGGAAGTTATTGTATTGTAATTTTGATATTTCTCCTCGTTTCGAGGTCTCTGGAATCAGAATACTTCATTTTTATGGAGATGTCTGTGTAGTGTGTGTAAAACGAACAGAGATATCAGCTTCAACGAAATTTTATTTTACAGATAATAATGCCAAACATACAAAAAGGGTTTTCAGAAACATTCAATTAGCGGTTTTCTTTTTACGTGTAATTAAAAAAAAAAAGTTGGCTTATTTATTGAAAATCTTGAGAACAAATAACAATATTAACCTCGGTCTAGTTTCATTCTATAAACAATAACGTAGTGAAAAATTGGAAAGACTTAAAAAAATCAACTGACAATTTTTTTAAATGAAAAACAAAACGTTAAAAATTGTAAAATATTATAAAATGATTTTTGGCTCGATTATCTTTGGAGCACACAAAGTTATTAATTGCGGGTTAATTTTATTCTATAAACAAATTCATAGTTTAAAATTGGTATACATAGTTATTAAAATTATTTTTTTTTTGTTTTGGTTTGACAGTTAAAAAAAAAAACTTAAGAAACTACTATAAATGTTGGAAAATATTTTTCGGTTCGAATATCTTGAGAACAACCAATGATATTAACTCTGGGATAATTTTAGTCTACACACAATGCCATAATAAGCAATTGATAAGGTTTGTGAGAAAATTCAGCTGACGGTTTTTATCTAGCCAAAAAAATGAAACTGCAAAAGAAACTGCTAAAAACTGTTGAAAAATGTTTTTTGCGTGCATATGTTTAGAGCAGACATCAGCCCAACTTTGGTATTCCCTTGATTGCACAACTGCTAAGGTTTTCCAAGATTTTGAATTTGTTATCCTAATAACAATTATAAATGTGAAAGTTTTTTATTTATCTGTTTGTTCCTCTTAATCTCAGAAAATTGTAATGAGAATTAGTAGAGCGAGAGTTTGGAACATGAGAATGGACATAGGCTATTTTTTTTTGGTTGTTTTTTTTTCAAATCTTAGACCAATTTACAAAAAAATATAAAATATAAAAAAGGTGATTTAAATTAAAAATTAAAAAGTTTTTAATGAATGCGAAGCAAGGCGAGCATGGGCTTGCTATATTTCATATATTATGATCTATATACAATAAAAATGAATCCTTTTTTGTGTTTGTACGCGCATACCTCAGCTAAACTTCATTCCATTTAGTTGGGGATTTATTTGTTAAATTTGTATTAAACCAGATTAATATTCAAAGGAGCTAAAAATTTCAAAATTTGACCGGAAATCAGAACAATAGACCAACAAATTCGGAGAATCGTGAAAACGCATAACACATAACTCGGCTTAACATCATCTGATTTGGTTGGAGATTTTTTTGTTGGATTTGTATTGAACCAGATTAAAACACAACGCAGCCCATAATTTGAAAATTTGACCGAGAATTAAAAAATTCGAACGGCAAAATCAGAAAATCTGATAAAACATCTTGAAATTTCAAACTTTATTAATTATTTTTTTTTTTTCGTAGGCGCATAACTCGGCTAAAGATCATCCAAATTGGATGGGGATTTTTGTCTTCGATTTGTATTCGTGCATACCTCAACTAAATTTCATCTGATTCGGTTGCGGATTTTTTGTTGGATTTTTATTAGGCCGGAAAAGTCGGAAAGTCATGATAACAATTGGAGCTTGCTACTTTTGAAAGGAACATTAATAATTTAATCCATTATAGGCGGAACGAAGTCCGCCGGGACGGCTTATTTTGTTATAAAATAAAACACCGGGTATCGAGTGAGAGATGTTATCAGTGTGGATCACACCCAGCCTTTTTTTTTTTTGTTTTAAATTTATAGTAATAATTTTGGTAATGTTAAAACTTTGTATAGTTTTGACTAGTTCAATATTTTCTTGTTTTTAATGCAGAATTGTGGTAAAATTTTATAAATGCTAATGAATTTTATGTTAACTTATATTGTTATACTTTAAATCAGCACACTAACTGTTTATTGAAAAATAGGGAAACTCACGAACTTGCTGTCGTTATTAAAAACTATAAAGTATAGTAAATTTAAAAAAAAAAGAACGCATCATGGTAAAAAATAAAAAAAACCGCGGAATTTTTGCGCTATAACATTGAATTTGAAAACAAAACAAGTGCCTAATAACTTAAAATTAAAAAAAAATAGTTTTTGTAAAAACGGCACATTTTTCAAAATTTTAAGTTTGGAAATAAATTTTTCAAAGACCATTAAAAAAAAAATTTATTTAAAATGAAAATTGAAAAATGCATTCCTGGCTTTGACAAATGGTACAGGATTTTATTTTAAAAATTGCCGTTGGATTTTTATGAGTCGTTTTCTATTTTAAACAGGGAAATAAAGACTACCCCCTCTTTTTATTCTTTTGACCCAACTTATACGCTCTAGTATTTTTATGTATCTTTTGCCAAGGACTATGTTTTTTTATTATACTGAAAATAATACTACTTGTTACAAATTTAGTTTTGCTAAATTTTAAATATCTGTTGGGCCTACACAGATGGTTCGGGGCTCAAATTGAAAAAAATTTAATTACTTTGAAATCGTAGAGCGAAATTATAGTCGAAAAACTAATCATTTGGGGTTAAAATTGCCAATAACTGAAAAAATCGCGAAAATTTCACGTTCTTTTTTTTATTTTTCACCATGATGCGTTCGACGCTCGAGTTCGAAAACTTTCATAAACGACTCAGCAAAAAATCAAAACTACCTGAGCTAACACAAACACGCCCTCCTATGAGACGGCAAGGTTACTGGACTGTGGTAAAACCTATTTAAAAAAAAAAAGAAAAATGTTCAAAAAATCTTTGAATGCAATAATTTGTTGAACTATTCAGAAGCAAAGGATTGAAATACAAAAAGATAATCGGTCAATCCATAGCCTTTCCTTTTAGGCTCTAGCATGAATTACAGTGGACGGTCAGACGCATATGGATAGGTCTGAAAAAGTGGGTTACGTCATCCCATCCGTCGGTCTATGTGTCTGTAGATTCGTCCGTCCCTGTCATCCATCACTGTAATTTAAGCAAAAGCCTAGGCCCAGTAAGAATAGATTTTTACATAAATGGGCTTTGTTGAAAATTTTGTATGAAGCAAACAACTGAAAACAAAATCTATAAAACGGAGCCCATATGGTTCGCTTCCAAAGCTGTCAAGGTTGAGGTTTTGAGGCTTAGCTAAAATGAAAGACCATAATTTTGTGTTTTAAATGTATTAATAAAAGTGGTTCAGAGGTGTATCCAGGATTTCATCTCGGGTGGGGGCTCGGACTCTTCATACATTTTTTTTTTTGATATTCGTATCGATACCAATCTCGATACGATAAAATATTCTTAGACAAGAAACAATGATTATATTCACACTATTGATTCTAGATACGATCGTTTCTTATATGAAAATAATTTATCGTATCGAGGCTGGTATCAGTATCGGCACTATAATGTGAATCTTGCCTTAAAAACCTGTTAAAACGTCGAATTTTTTAATTTTTGCTGAGGAAAAAGGTTTTAAATTTTAGTTCCTTCAGGTGCCATCAGAACAAAGCATTTATAGCACTTTCGTTTGATAATCCGGAAGAACTCTTCGGAACTTTGCGATCCAAAATGCCAAACGACCAAGTGTGAAAACTTTTATGATTCTGAAGTGTATGTTTCGTTTTATTTATGACACACAAAATGCAGATGATAATGATAAAATAATACTTGAGCCCGAACCCTGAACGCCACGATTCTCTGGGGAAAAAATTTGTAGAAAATGTATTCCCTTTTTGAAAATTTCATATCATAAGTTGATAAATTATAAGCAAAAAAAAAACATTTTTTGTATTTTTCTCCGTATTCCGTCGCAAAATTGCGTTAATATCTATTCAGTTCTAATATTCAGTCTAAAAAATTCCGAAATCATAAAAATTGATAAGATAAAAACAAGGGGAGAGTTGGGCTAGAAGTAACAGGTTTAAAAAGTAACAGCTAAAAATGAAGGGGTTCCCTTTTAAAATTAAGAAACGCGTGAAGGAGAAAAATGTTCGTCTACTTCAAAGCATACTTTAGCTGTAAATAGGACATCATGAAGAAAAGTTATGAGGGTAGTCCCCAAAATCGATACGTCAGTAACTTTATTTTTTCTTTGTATTTTTGGTATCCCCCTTCACCCGGAAGAGATACAGTGGTATGCACATTACTCAACATTTTTTGTTGAGTAATGCGCAATATTAATTTTAAAAACTGTCTTTGATGTTAAAATTTTTCTTTAAACATATCGTTCGTCATTACAAACAAAACTTTTTAATACTTTCTTCAAAATTAACAAAGAATACAAATTTTTTGTAGTTTTCTGTACCAACTAGCTACTATTATATACACTACGGGACCAATTTTTTTCATCAGACACCATTTAAATCAAAAGTTTATATCCTACAAAAAATTTATTTACAAACAAATTCTGTCATTAACCTGTGCATCTGACATAAAAAAAAATATTTTCTATAGATATTTTTCCTCCGTAAACTTTGAATAATGTTTTTTTTTCAAAAGGATGATCTCATAATAATAATCAACAAGAAAATTAGCAATATCTGCAGTATTGTTCAGGAGGAAAAATACGTAAAACTTAATAAATTCCGTAAAAATATGTATGGGAAGATTATGACTTTAGAGGCACGAATTAATGAGCTCGGCCAAATTTTTGTTTTGGGTCCATAAATTTATTGAGGGCACACTCATTTTCAAAATCTTAGGAACATCATCAATTTTAGTAAAAAGTGTTACTTTTAGCCCCATTATCCCCTACCACACAACTTTCCTTGCATTAAAAGGCAATTATTGACTGCACTAATAAAGTAAGTACAGTAAAACACGGATAAGTGCCTCACCATAAATGCCTCATTTTTTTTCTGCTGATTTCAATTCTGTTCTTAAATGAAATTTGTTCAGGTAAATTACAATAAAAGTATACAAAATAAAAGGCAAATATGAGTTTTATAGGAAAAATCATCGAAATTTTGGTTCTCAAAAAAAAAACATGGTACTTATGCGGGTTAGGCACTTATGCAATAGGCACTTGTCCGGGTTATACTGTAAATAAAATGAAAAAAGTCAGATGTAGTCACAATGCGCCACCACAGTTCAAAAATTTCAAAAATATTTCAAAATTTTGACGTTGAACGTTTTCATTCTTTCTTAAAGTCTAGAATCGATATTCTGCTCGATCGATATGCTTTCAGAAGCATTCGACAGCGTCGAATCTACGAATTTTCCTGGGCCAAAACCTTATTTGACGCCCCTTCAGCATTTGAGGTAAATGATTTTAAAAAAAATCTGAATGATATAGGTAAGTACCTATTTATACTTGTTGGTTGGATTTTGTGAAACAGAGAGAAAACTTTTTATTTAGCAACTTTTATGTACGTGTGACATAAATAACAAAATAAATAACAGACCATATAACCAGTATACAGGGTGTTTTGCATAAAAAAACACTTATTATAACCAAATAAGTCCGTTGAACTATATTTTCTTCGAAAATCGAAAGAAATGTCTTCCTTCTTTTTTGATTAACTAATAATTGCGTTTAATTTTATTGCATTTTTCACACCTGGGAAAAAGCTATTTTTTTGTATTAAAATTTCACCTTGCGTCGATCTTACACGCATAAGCATAACTAAGCTTATATTTGTCAAAAATCCACTATCGGCAATTTGCTAATTTGAAAAAAAAAATCAATAAAAAAAAAATACCTCCCCCTTGCATCCCACATTCTATTCCCATATTTGTGTTTTGTTCTAAGTTTCTAAATACCTGCTTAAGCCTAGTTTATACATCAATGCGAAGTGAAATCCAAATCAAAATGAAACATGAATAAATCTGGCGAATATAAGTCTGTTGAATTATTTTTATTCGAAACAAATTTCTCCCTCCTTGTTGCTTAAATAATTGCATTTAATTGTACTGTATTTTTTCAGCCTGGGAAAAAATCTATTTTGTTGTGCGCTTCGAACTATAAGCGAGGCTTAACATTTAAAAACTGCAACAACGATATACGAAAAAGACTATCAGAGTCACAAAGTTTTGTCGGCCGAATAATTTTTCATGTTCCGAAAATTCCCCCTATTATGAAACTAATTTCTTGCGTTATTTAATGCAATTGAAAGCATACATTTTCATATATCGTTTTAGTAGGAAAACGGAAGAACAACACAGCGGAAAATATAAATTTCGTTCGGGAAAAACTCACAATATCATAAACCTGCACAACTATTTCTAATCTGCTTTTCAAATGTATAAAATTTATTTCCAGAAAACATCACCCACCTTGATTTATGGTAATTTTTTTTAATGTTTTGACTTTCGTTTATACGTGGAGTTCCAGATTTTTATTAAAAAGAATCTATATCGATTACAAAAAAAACCAACTCTCTATCATTTTTCGTTTAGAAAATAGATTATAGACTTTTATCTTTGTTAACCCTAATTTATCCTACTGAAATTCCGATTTTTAAAAAACCGCGTAGAAAATTCCTTTTGTATGATATTTATTATGTCCTTAAGACTTACCATTTAAGCTGTAACAGATTTTGGGAAAAAATCCAAAAACTGACCTTTAAAGCGTAGCAGAGCCCTATTCCTTGACCACTTTACACTCTAGGCAAACCTTATGCAAAATGTTTGTTTAGAATCTTTCTAAAAAACTATACTGCTGTGTTAACTGAAAATGACGTATCTACATTTGTTTTATGGTTAAGGAGTTTTTTTTGTCAATTTTTTAGTTATAAAACTATTATTAAAGAAAAAAGGATGTATTTCGATTATTTAACTGCTCAAAAAGCAGTATACAGCTTTAATTGTTAATAAAAACCATTCCGAGGATTTCAAACTTGACCTGAACTGAAAAATTAGACAAATGTCAGATACGTCAATTTCAGTTAACACCGCATTATACACTTTTTATCTGGTACCTCGAAGTCCTATTGCAGGATCTTATACTATAACTTATTCCACATTTTAAATTCAGTTTTAGTTTTTTTTTTTTTTAACAGCACATCATATACATACATATTTATTATTGAACAAACACATTGAATAAAAACAAAAATCATAAAACTTAAAAAAAAAACATAATATAAAATAATTTAAAGAAATACGTCAACACATATGTCACACTTTAAAATTCTTATTCTGCCTTTTCACTCTTTGAATAGCTTCAGATGATGTTGATGGCAAATTATTATTTTCGTCATCCGAATCTATGCTATATGAAATTCCAATCTTGACCAACCTGGGCCTAGGGCTCCTTTTTTTTAACATGGAATTCTTAGGTAGCACTTGTCTAGTTGAAGTCCGTGTAATTGAAGTTCGGCGATGCATTGGTTCAATAAGGAATGTTGTTGGTTTTTTAATTACAAGGTTGTTCAGTGGAATATTTCTATTCCGAATGGATTTCTTGAGGAATTGTTTTGGATTCCTTTTGGCGGCTGCTGATAGTCTAAATGATCCATTCAATCCATGGCCTGTCATTTGAATTAGTTTCCCATTTGCCAATGATTCCCTGATGTAACTTTTAAAGAGAATAATTTTAAACAATAAATAATTAAATATACCTACTACACGTACGGTAAAATTATCTGTCCACAACATGTACTGTACATACCTTTTTATTCGATTCAACAAGTACCTCATGTCTACAAGGTACCTTGCTGCAATAAAATGTTTAATAGCTCGGTAGGAGCATTTATTTTTGTTTAACTCTTTAAAAGCTTCATCAACCATAGTTTGGGTATTTGGATGAGGATGACTGCGACTCTTTTTGGGAGTCGAACTCGCAGGAAAAAATGTATTCATATTTAGTTATTAAAAAAAAACAAAACAAGTAAAAAGATTCACCGAAACACTTCTTGCACAAAATAGATTACACTACCGAGTACCGCTTTGTATTTTCTTTACAACTAGAGAGTATTCAGTATTAATTTTTAGTGTGACCAGAGGCCAATGTCTTAAATCAAACTTCATAAAGTATATTCTATGTACCAGTTTAGAAATTTTTCTGCATGATTTATGTCGAATTCCTTTTAACAAAAAATTCAATTCTTTTCTACACAGAATCGATTTTTTTTTTCAATACAAGGAATTTGTCCCGAAAAAATCGATTTTTTCTTCTAAAAAATCGAATTTTTTGTTAAGAGGAATTCGACATGCGTCGTCGTCGGTAGCGCCATATATTTTACATTTTCAATATCAAATTTACCACAAAACATATTAAATTAATAACTTTAATGTTACGCTAATATTATTCTTGTTATATTGATATTAAAAGTGTTACTTTAATAAAATTGGTTTTAACATTTAATATCAATTCTCATTATCAAAACTAGGTTGATAATTCTTACTATTAGAATATCATTTAAAAATATTAATCTGATATTTTTATGTCAACATTAATGTCTTGAATGTTGAATTGATATAATTTAATGATATAATTAAATGTAAAATATAATTAAAAATAAAATTTATATGTAAATTTACTGAAAAAAACGGCAAATCATTTTAATATTTTATTAATATCAAATATATATTATTATATCAATATATCAATAAATTGTTAAAAATGTTGTAATATCAATTTATCATTTTAAAACATGGTTGGCATTGAATCATAAACCAGAAAGTTATCAATTTTCAACGTCTGCTTTCCGTATTGCGAATTAGCCTAGTGGAAGTGTATTGGGCTCGTAAGCGGAAGACACAGGTCTTCAAAAGTCATCACAAAATTTTCAAGTAAGTAAAGGCTGATTTTCAATGGCGCGTTGGGCGTCGCTTTGACAGATTTTTCTGTCAACGCGAAAGTTTACACATAGCTATTTATGCAAAGTTTTTACAATGACGCGTTGGGCAGTAATGTTACAATTTGGCACCTATTAGCATGTACACAAAGCAACGTAACATAAGCTACCTCAACGTTGAAGATGAAAAAATTCAACCTCAGCGCGCGTTTTGACAACTCAACTCATGTCAAATTCCTTTCAACAAAAAAATCGATTTGTTTGGAAGAAAAAATTGATTTTTCTGCACAAATTCCTCCCATTGAAAGAAAAAAATCGATTTTGTTTAGAAAAAAATCGAATTTTTTGTTGAAAGGAATTCGACATTACAGTTCTTTTGGTTCATTTTGATTTTCAGAATGACACTTCAATTGTTTTTAATCAGATGATTCTCTTCAAGTCGTCTGTCACGTCTACGCGTTCTTAAAGCTTTGTAAACGTAACGTAAGCGTTTCTAACGCGAACGCGCCATTGGAAATCAGCCTTAAAATATAAGTTAATTTCAATTTAAATAAAATTGTAATTATTTGAGAATAAAAGGAAAACTGCTTACAAAACTATTTTTTAAAATTTTTTAATTTGAAAACAGAATTATTTTCAACATTAAAATATTAATATTATTTGAACTTATGTTAAAGAACAAGACTCAACGATGTACGCAGGATAAATTACTAGAATGATAAAAATAAACAAACGAACACAAGCGATGAATTTCAGAAGGCGTAAATATACGTGGAAAAAACGAAGAAAAGTAGGTAAGGTAAAGTTGTTCGTCGTCAACATACAAGCTTCAGTGGAGAATGGTCATGAAACATGAATGAATATTCAAAAAGAGAAAAAAAAAACAACAACAAATACAAGTACTCAGAAGAAGACAAGGCAAACACAGCAACAAAATTGGATAGCTTTATATACATATATCATGTATACAGGGTGTTTCAGGTGCCGTGACTTAGGGCCAAGTGACATAAGGCCAAATTTGGGTGTTTGGCCTTATGTCACCGAAACTATATTGAATAAATTTGGCATGTCGCCACGTACATGTATATTATTACTGTAAAAAGCCGAAATAATGAAATTCTAGAATTTACCGGTAAATTCTAGAGCACTCAGCATTACGGCGTATAAATAGAGAAGTATGTATGGGTGTTTGGCCTTATGTCACTTTACAAAAGCGACATAAGACCAAATTTACATATTTGGCCTTATGTCGCTTTTGTAAAGTGACATAAGGCCAATTTTCTTTGAGACATAAGGCCAAATATAATTATATAACATTCCCAAAAGCTCGGTGCCGTGACTTAAGGCCAAGTGACATAAGGCCGAATTTGGGTGTTTGGCCTTATGTCACTTTACAAACGCGACATAAGACCAAATTTACATATTTGGCCTTATAACGCTTTTGTAAAGTGACATAAGGCCAATTTTCTTTGAGACATAAGGCCAAATATAATTGTATAACATTCCCAAAAGCTCCCCTTACAGTAAAAGAGGTTTCGGACATCTTTCAAAAGGAAACTATATTGAATAAATTCGGCACGTCGCCACGTATATGTATATATTACTGTAAAAAGCCGAAATAATGAAATTCTAGAATTTACCGGTAAATTCTAGAGCACTCAGCATTATGGCGTATAAAAGGTGAGGTATGTATGGGGGGCATGCTGCCCCCCTGCTTGGCCCACTATAGGAATTGGGGTAGGTGTGAGGTTGGGTGTATGCAACTTTTTTTTGTATTTTAAGAATCTGAATTTAAAGAAACTTTGAATGTATCCTATGTATAAACAGTGAGGTAGGATTTACCGGTAAATTCTGCGAAAGAAACTTTGCATACACCCAACTTCGCACCTACCCCAATTCCTATAGTGGGCCAAGCAGGGGGGTTGCAGGGGGGCAGCATGCCCCCCCATACATACCCCTCTATTTATACGCCGTAATGCTGAGTGCTCTAGAATTTACCGGTAAATTCTAGAATTTCATTATTTCGGCTTTTTACAGTAATAATATACATGTACGTGGCGACATGCCGAATTTATTCAATATAGTTTCGGTTTTAAAGAAAACAGTTCAAAGTGACATAAGGCCCAATTGGCCTTACGTCATTTTTCAAAAGTGACATAAGGCCAACTCTTTAAATTTGGCCTTATGTCGCTATTGAAAAGTGACATAAGGCCAAACACCCAAATTGGGCCTTATGTCACTTGGCCTTAAGTCACGGCACCCAAAAGCTCCCCTTACAGTAAAAGAGGTTTCGGACATCTTTCAAAAGGAAACTATATTGAATAAATTCGGCATGTCGCCACGTACATTATTACTGTAAAAAGCCGAAATAATGAAATTCTAGAATTTACCGGTAAATTCTAGAGCACTCAGCATTACGGCGTATAAAAGGTGAGGTATGTATGGGGGGCGTGCTGCCCCCCTGCAACCCCCCTGCTTGGCCCACTATAGGAAATGGGGTAGGTGCGAGGTTGGGTGTAAGCAAAGTTTTTTTGTATTTTAAGAATCTGAATTTAAAGAAACTTTCAATGTATCCTATGTATAAACAGTGAGGTAGAATTTACCGGTAAATTGTGCAAAAGAAACTTTGCATACACCCAACCTCGCTCCTACCTTAATTCCTATAGTGGGCCAAGCAGGGGGGTTGCAGGGGGGCAGCATGCCCCCCCATACATACTTCTCTATTTATACGCCGTAATGCTGAGTGCTCTAGAATTTACCGGTAAATTCTAGAATTTCATTATTTCGGCTTTTTACAGTAATAATATACATGTACGTGGCGACATGCCGAATTTATTCAATATAGTTTCGGTTTTAAAGAAAACAGTTCAAAGTGACATAAGGCCCAATTGGCCTTACGTCACTTTTCAAAAGTGACATAAGGCCAACTCTTAAAATTTGGCCTTATGTCGCTATTGAAAAGTGACATAAGGCCAAAAACCCAAATTGGGCCTTATGTCACTTGGCCTTAAGTCACGGCACCGGTGTTTCACAATTTGCGACAAAAGTCTAGAGCGCGTAGATTGGGTCGAGACAAGAAAGAAATTGTATGGGATCGGTCCTTTTCCCCCTTTTCAGGCGGCAGGAGCGGCAGGAGGAATTTTATAAAAAAAACGTCTTGAAATAGAAAAAAATCATTAAAAAACAACGGCAACACTTACAAAACAGTGTCATGCTATATTTTTTTTTAAAGCTAGAAATCTTTTATTTCATTCTGTTTGTAAATCAAATTGTTATAGTAAATAATTTTTGAAAAAAATTTATTTTCAAACTCTATATTTTTTGAATAAATAATTTGTGTTCAAATTACTTTTGTTCAAAATTTTACGGTATTAAGTTTTTCTGTTTTTAATACTCAATTTTTAGTCAAAATATGAAAACCAGATGGTAAAAATAGCTTCTAGTTTTTAGAAAATATTAGATACAACTACCATAACTACCGTTGTTAGAAGACACAACCGCATTAAACAACCCTAGATGACTATCATCTGCAGTATTAAGCATGTTTTTATCACATACATTTGTATAACAATGAATGACAATATTGTTTAAATAACAATTTATATAAAATTAAAATTAAATATAAAATAGGGCCCTTATATGCCAAAACAAAATAAAATGTTATAAGAGTATAATTTAAAATAGAATTAAGAACAAATTGTATATGAAATACTAGCTGACCTGGCGAAACTTCGTTCCACCTAAAATTGAATAATTATAAAATCGTCGAAAATCGAGCCTCTCTATCGAAAGAATGAAATTTTTTTTTAATTAAATTAAATTTGATGCACTTTTTTTTAAACGGAAAATGTATTTCACACATTTAAAGTCACCTGCAAAGCTTTGTGAAAAACAACGTTGTTTGTTTTGTTATCCGGTGCGTAAACAAACAATGCAAACGACATTCTAAGGAAATCAACCGTGATGACACTTTGAAAAAAATATTTCAATTGACATAATGAAAAGTAATGCACAAAAAAATGGAGAATTATTTTTTTTAAATACCATAACAAAAATTGCGTATACGCCTGAGTGTACCGTTGTTTGCGTGACGGAGTATATGTACTTTTCAGCTGTCAACAGTGAGTCAGAGCTTAACTCCTTATGTTTTTTGCTATCTTATTTCGTCAGGGAAAAAATTAGCAGATTGTCATTCATCATCAATATTTACTCCTTCCATTTCCCATACAAAATGGAATTTTCGGATATCGTCACCACTCCAGAAAGTATGCAATTTAAGGTTTTTACGATTTTTTCAGTTTTTTCCGTCGTCATTACCAATTTTGGGTACCATGTAGTGTATTTACCTGGTTCAATACGAATCCAACAAAAAAATTCCTATGCAAATCACATGATGGCCAGCCGAGTTATGCGGGTACGAACTAGAGCCCTCTATTGCACGTGTACAAAACACGTGTACCTGTGTAACACATGGAATTTATTTATTCGTGTATGAACACTTGTATTTATATTTACACGTGTATTTATTGTTACACGTGTGTTTAGAAACACACGTGTATTTACTGCAAATCGTTTCTATGATGTTTTATCCGAAAATATTTTTTTTTTGTAAAAACATAATTTAATCTCGAATAATATTTAATCGACATTTTAATCCAGTTCCCACACGGTCTTAGTTCAAATATTCTGATTTATTTGAACTAAGACCGTGTGGGAACTGGATTAAAATGTCATCATCTTGTGCTAAATTAAATAAATACAAATACAAAAATGCTTATAATTTTTCGCGCAAATATTTTTTTGATGAAATAAATGACACCCCGGTCAATTGTAAAGAAGAATAATTATAATTACTCGTGTATTTTTATTTAAACATGTATTTAGAACCTACATGCCTACACGAGTATGTACATTTTTTTTAATACACTTGTAACCAAATACATAATTGAAATCAAGAGCTCTAGTACGAACACAAAAAAATTTATTATTATCATGAACTTATCATCCCTGTTACCAAAGTTATGGAATTCAAATAGCTTTTTTATATTTCCATGGATACAAATATAAATATTAAAAAAAATGTTTGTGGATTTCATTGACCAAGCAATACAAGAAAAGGTTTCTCATTTCGATAAAATTAAATATGAAAAAAATTAATAAAAAAATTCGAAATAAATATTCCGGTAATATTATAGTTAAGTCAGTTATACTATAAAAATAATATTAAAACAACATTTTCAGACTTTTATACAGCTGAAGATATTTTTGAGGAAAAATCACCACAACTCAATTTTTCAGTTACGGACTTGGATACGGTAAAAAAAAATAATAATTAGTATCGTATTTAATTCTTAAACATAAATATAAATGTATACTCACTTTTTTAGAAAGGGCATCTTTCGAATCCAAAGGCTCCATGCGTTGTTACAACAATTGATCCACAATACACAAAAGATGCCAACAGACAACTGAATTTTTATAAATTCAACGTTAAAAGGTGAAACAAGAAAAAAATTATTTTTTTAACATTTGGCATGTTCAGGAAAATGATATCTCAGAGATTTCGCTCCGTCAAATAGTGAGCATAGCGATTTCAAAATTTTTTTCCTCAGTATTTTTACAATAAAACTGAGAAAATTTGGAATCCGGTTTATATAACTGAGAATGCTGAGGGCATCTCATTTTATTGAACTTGCCTATTATACTCACTTTTTTTTAGACATATTAAAATTTTGAACTATGTACATATTTTGCTGGTAAAAATATTTGAACCAATTAGACCGAGAGCCCACAGCAATTGTTGGGTGTGAAATATAGCAAACATTCAATGATGCAATAAGATAGGTCCTTACTTTTATTTGCAAATATGCAAGTCTTGCAAGCCGTACTTGGGGCGTTTGCAAATAGTGCTGCATTGAAAATGCATTTTTATCTGAAAGCCCAAATAAAAGATATAGCACTTAAAAAATTATATTTAATAAAAGAGCTGAATACCATAGACATGAATATATAGCAAACATTCAATGATGCAATAAGATAGGTCCTTACTTTTATTTGCAAGCCGTACTTGGGGCGTTTGCAAATAGTGCTGCATTGAAAATGCATTTTTTTCTGAAAGCCCAAATAAAAGATATAGCACTTAAAAAATTATATTTAATAAAAGAGCTGAATACCATAGACATAAATATGAGGGTCCAAGACTTTTTAGGTGAGGCCTTCTGTATGCAAGACGCACTTGAAAATTCATTTTTATAGTGCGTCTTGAAAACAGAAGGCCTACCTAAGAGGTCTTGTACCCCCATATTCATGACTATGGTATTCAGCTCTTTTATTAAGTATAGTTCTTTTAATGGTATGTATACCTTTTATCTGGGCTTTCAGAAAGAAATGCATTTTTATTGCAGCAACGCCCCAACCACAGCTTGCAAGACGTGCATATTTGAGAATAGAAATTAAAGAGCTATCGAACTGCATCATTGAATTTTTGCTATACTTCACACCCAAAAATTGCTGTGGGCTCTTAGTATAAATTATTACAACTTTGATTATTAATTTAAACTGATGTATAATTTTTAGTGATATTCTTCGACTACGAGATATAACTAGAAAGAAATTTCTTTTTTACGTCACACAGCAGCGGGCACTTGAAAAAGCACAAGAAGATGCCTACCAAACAAGGGTCTATGAAGAAACTAAAAAGTTTTTAAATGTAAGAGTTTCAATAATTTAAAAGAAATGAACAATGTTTTCAAAATTCTTTAAGATGACATCAAAGCAACTGGATGTTTTTAAAAACGACGCTTTTTGTAAAGTTTTGGCACAGAATGAAAAGCTGAGGAAAATCAAATCACTAACAGTATCTGATGAATTTAAAGAATCAACTTTGATGCATCAGAAATTGTCCACCGATGTCAAGGATGTTCACAAGAGATTCATCTTTCTTCTAAAGTTGATAGTAAGATTCATATTATGGATTTAAAATTCAGTCGGATCGACAGAATTTTGAATTAATAAAAAGAACAAAAAGCTATCGAAAATTTGGAAAATTGAAAATTTTATTTTTTTTTTTTCATTACCAGGGATATTTCGATGTCAGCGAAGAAGGAATAAATATCCTTAAATTAAATCGATTGGCAGATGCTGGTGATTTTATCTTCCTTAAAAGCGATTTACCTTCCCACTGTATTTCTAGTGAACAAATCAAACAGCTGGAAGGATTTGTAGCTGATGTCATTGAACCATATTTAAAAAAGCAAACATTTCTAAATGCTGATCTTTGGATTGATGTAAGAACATTCTGTGTATCTATATTTTTGATTTATTTATTGAACATATTAAAATTAAATTTTAATTTAGGGATACGAGAATACACGTCGCAAATTGTTTGAATATTACAATCAATTTACAAAGCTTGCAATTTTAAACCATATTGTTTCAATTGTGCACTTAAAATTTGTAAGGCAATTAATTTGTTTCGGAAAGAGCATACTCTATTTATAAAAAAAAATAACTTATTTTTCAGTTAAAGTTTCATAAAAATTGTAATTTAAAATTAATAGCTCGAAATCCTCGTTACCTTAATGAACATAAGAGCCGTCTTCAGCTTGAAGCACATCAATTTTTTAATAAATTTGAACAAAAACAAGTTAAGAGGTAGTGTACAGTATTATCATCTTATGGAAAAGTTTAAAATTATAAAGAAATGTATCTTTTTTTTTTTGTTTAGAAGTACAATATGCTGGGAAATTAAAGGAATCGCACCAGTGCTTCTTGAGGAAATACAACAAAAGGATAAAGAAGAAGAAAAAAAAGGACCTCCAATTAGTGCTATTACTCAGCTACAGAAAATCCATAATATTTTGATGGTTAGTAATACTAATTCATATTTACAGTGCATAGTTCTTTCAATTACAAAAAAATCCAACATCCAATTCAGCTATCCCATTTATGATTAAACTTTTACAAACATTTATTAGTCTCGTGCACATTTATTTGTAGACCCTTCTTAATGAGCTCGATAGCTTAGAACCCGATTTTTGCAAAAATTATGAAGAAGAAATTCGCAGACAAGTTACAAGACAAAAGAAAGCTTCCAGAAATGTATTGATCAGAGTTAACCGCTTCCAAAATTGGATAGATCACTACAAGAAACACCAAAAGAAATAATAAATAAAACCTTTTATACAGTAATACAATTATTAATAAAGCAAAAGAATTAAAAACTTTATAAATAAGTGAAATAATACTTTTTTTTACTTTGACATGAAAATTCAAAGTATGTGTTTAATCGTTTATCAGGAAATAGAACGATAGAGCCGTGCGTATCTCATTTAATTCAAGCGCCATTTTTAAAGGTCTGCTAAAAGCAAAAAAGGTGACGTGAAATAACGCCCAACAAAATTAGACCACATTCAAAATGTGGCTTTATTTCCATGAAAAAACTGAAATAATGCCCGGCGCGGGTCTTATTTCCAATGAATCATGGAAATAAGACCGCATTTAAGTATGGAAATAGGGCCACATTTATGAAAAGAAAACTTAGGCCATATGAAGAAGAAAATACCTATATGAGTATTAAAGCATCGATTATTTTCATTAATGGCAGTGCCTTGCCATCAGATTTGTCTAAAACTGAATTTTTAAATACCTGCTTATGAAACTTAGTCTGTTTTTAAACTTAAAAATAAATACAGCTTTTCTTCTGCTAAATTAACAATGTTAGAATTATTTGCAAAGCTTTCTAACAGAATTTACAAAAACTAACGGCCAATTTCTTCACAAAGTTCTAAAATGTATTTAAAACTCGATCCAGTAACTCTCGGTTTATCTTTGGAACTTAGTTTTAAAAACATTTAGAACTTGATCATTTCTTCACTTCTAATCATTTCCTTAGAACTCGGTCTAAGATCACTTTTGAGTTTTAAGTACTTTAGATCTCGGTTTAAAGAAACGAAGTTCTAGTGTATATTTTAATACTTTTGTAGCACCCAGTATCATTTTCTGACACAAATTTCTGACAATCTCTCAACAAATATTTAAATATTTGTCAGTTTCATTTTGCTGGATTCTTTTTTTGTGAATATATTTCTTTTATTTTGCTCATTAATTAAAAACACATTCTCATTTTTGCTGTGCCAGTTTTGTTTGTATTGGTGTTGATGTTTTTATTTCGTTTTCAATTCTATGTTGAGTGATTTCGCGCGTATTGATTTTTGAATAATTGGTGTTTGCAAGTGTAAATATTTGTATTAGTCCGATAGCTCGCAACAGATTTTTGACGTGAAATGAACCCAAAAAGATAAGTGTGCATGTGCATCAAAGTGCAAAAAAAATAAAAAGAAGATGGTAACGGTCCCAATGTCCCGAATCATTGATTATGGATGTGGTTCTGACAAATTGTTTAAAAAAATGGCAATTACTTAAGATGAGCTTTGAGCACGCAATACTACATGTCTTTTGGCTTTCTTTCATGAAACAAAAATCTGGTGCGAGTTCAAAAATCAAAATTAACAAAATGCAGAATATAAAAAAGTTTTATACCACGAGAATTAAAAACAACACCAGCATATGCAACTAAATTGGATACAAAAAAATTGACCATTTACTTAAAATGAAATAAAAGGATAACTTGAAAACAATATATCTACCTGCATAAATGCTATATACAAAAAACCACAAAGATTGTGTTTTTTGTGGCTTCTGTCCGGGGTTAAGATTACTCAAAATGTCTCTCAGATTCAAATACGCACTCTACAGTGTCAAGATGCGAACGATTGTCATTAATTTTCGAGGAAAATAGTGCTTTAGATGCATTTTTTGTCTTAACCAAAAACGGCAACATTAATGCATTTCTGTTTCTTTCCTCACCAGGAAAATATAGTAGTTAAAATCTTGTAATATGTACATAGGTACACAAATTTGTGTTTTGTCCAGCACGCTATCTGGTTATATGGAATTTTCAGCGCACGCGAAAAGGCTTGCACCTAAAACTAAATTTATCCCAAATTGATTTGAATTACCTTCTTTTTTAAAGTCGAATCAAAATTTATAACCAAATAAGTTTTTTTGAAGAAATAAAAATGTTGTTAAACCGAGTTCTAAGTCTCTAGACCCCCGAATTCGAGGGTCCAAATTTATCGAAGTTCTATCTCAAACTGAGATCCAAATCGAAGTTCTAACGCGTTAGAACTCGGTGAAGAAATGAGTTAGAACTCAATCAAGTTCTAATTTTTCGATAAACCGAGTTTTAGGGGTTAGAACTTTGTCAAGAAATTGGCCGTAAAAGTTTTGAATAGTTTAGATTTTGTAAATTCAGTTAGAAAACTCTGCAAATAATTAAGCTTTTTTTACAAAACTGGATTTCAAATGATCTGTCCAAATTTTTAATATTTCAGTTTTTATGAATTCAGCTTAGAAAGCTCTTAAAATAATAACAATAATCACGTGATTTTGCTTGTTTCTAAATAGTCGTGAAATCATAATCTTCAGTTTCAAACTGTATAGAAAGTAGATTTCCCAAGTTTCCAAAAACGAAATAAAACCCGATGGGAGTTATTTTGCAGCAATAATAATTGAAATAAGGCCACACGACTAATGAGGCCTTATTTCCATTTAGATATGGAATTAAAGCCACATGTGGCTTTGTTTCGTCGGGCGTTATTTGACGTCACCGCTACAAAAAGATGCATCAGCATTTTTATCATAATATTTTTAAGCTGCATTGCGAAGCGCTATGGCAGCTACCATGCAGTACGGAGTTCTAACATCGAAAATTCGCTGGTAGGCAGATTATAACATTTAAACAAGATGACGCAACGTAGACCAACAATCTCCCCAACTGATCTGATCTCCTGGGCGACTTGGTAAAACGGACACAATCCCATTGCTCCGATTTAGACATTTCAAAGTATATTTTTGATATCCTTTTTCAGAGTAATTTACGATTTAATTTGAACACCCTCTTATGCATCGCAAAAGAAAACAATAAAACTTATTCATTTTTTGTTTGCAGTTGCTTGTGATTTTGGTTTTAATTTTCAAATTAAAATTATAATTTTTAATATTTATGTACATTACATCAAACAAAAGATTAAAATATCATTTTTTAGTTTATATATCTAATAAATATAAAAATGCAGTATTTTTTTTTTCATTCATGACGTTGTTGTATTTTATTTAGTTCTTTTTTTTAATATTTTATATTATTGTATATTTAGATAATAAAAAGTGGCAAAAGCTCGAAATATATATATCTCTTTAATTTACTTTCTTGTTTGTTTGTGTTTTATTTAGTTGAGTACTCACTTTTTTATATTGACAGTATTTAAAGCGAAACGTGTAAAAATGTTATTTTTAATTTTTAAATTATTTGTTTTTTTTTTTTACAAAAAGCACTTGCTCCAATTTATTAGAGTTAATTAATTTTGTTTTTATAAATAGCACATTGAACAATTTATTTAGTATTTTTTTTTTGATTTTTTTTATTAAAATAACAAACTTTTTTATTTCAAAAATAAAAAAAAAATGTTTTGTTCGTTGTCTTGTTCATGTGTATGTTTTTGTGTTGTATGCTTAGGTTTGTGTTGTTCTCAAATTCTGCGCAGGCGTTTTGTAAAAGAAATATAATATGTAAGTGTGTGTTGTGTGTTTGTATGTGTATTGTGGGCAAATTGTTCTAGAAATACTTCAACTACACCTACATAATGGACTAATATCGTAAATATATTTATTTATTATTTTATATTTAAAATGACACTTAACTTTAAGGGTTAATTTAAATTTGATAAAAATATTAGTTCTTGGGAATCAAAGGAATATTTTATTTGAGTGTATGTTTTAATTTTTAGATTTTGGAGGGAAATGTAGAGGGTTTTGGCTCTGATTCTGAACGAGTATTTTGAGTGAGTTTTTAAGTGGAATGTGTAATGCCCGTGATATCGATGTGAAATCGATATATAAGCTCCTTCTTAGCACAATCATTACGATTAACCTTTCATTGAGAAGAACAACAATAGAAATAAACAAAACAAGTGAAAAAGACTTTTCCCAGCAATATCCTGTTACTTTTTATTTTCAATCGCCAACCTCATCTTCGGCTCCAGATTTTTGTTCATCAACTTTCTCAACTGAAGACGGTATTGCCGCCAAATGTTCATATTGTGAATCTTCATCGTTCTCTGATATGGACTGATTTAGAATATTTTTTGCAGTCGCTTCACTTGTTTCTAGAGGCAGTGTTGAAGGTCGAATTTTAAATGGGAAACTGCTTTGATTTTCGATTTGTGGTGTGTGCACGGCAACGATTTCCGTTTGAGTTGCTGCTGAGTCTTTTTTATCATCGACTGATGGTATTGTGGCAGAGGAGGTAATAAGTTGTTTGAGATTTTCTTGTGGCAAATTGCAGAATACCGTCAGACAATTGAGAATATCACGCATAGATCCTTGGAGTTGTTGGACCTTTTAATTAAATTAAAAAAACTATTATTTTGAAGTTAAAGCAAACTTATTTTGAACTTACCTGTGTTGTGAGCATAGTGCACGTTTTTGCCAAATCGTTAACAACTGCCGTCGAACTATTATCCAAGCTTACCGTCTTACTTGGCTGGTTAGCATCCTGATTGTTTGTGTTAGACGCTGCACCGGTAGATTCACTGTTGATTGTCGTAACGGTAACTTGCCCCCCTTGCATTGTTGAAACTTTTTTCCACAACGCATTGATAGCTTGCATTTGTAATTGTTGAATTTTCCGTTCATTCTCAAGTTGCGCTTTGGTCATTTCCATGTCTTTAGTTAGTTTTCTATAAAATAATCTTAACAATAAATTGATTGTATCGCCATAATTAAATGACGCAAATCTTACTCAATATATTCCTGCGTTCGTTTCTTCAGCAGTTTTTCGGCGATATCTTTGGTTTTCTTGCGTGTACGGTAGCCACGCCAGATCTTTTGAATAACCACAGCTGAAGATTCAGATTCATGGTTGGTATTTACATTTGAAATTTCTACAATTTCCTTTTGCTGTTGACACCTATTTTGAAAGTACATATATAAGTATAAAAAAAAAGAGTTTTTTAATCTCAAACGGATTTACAACATTTATGATTTTGTTCACCTCTGTGCAGCCTTATTACGAATAGTTTTCAATTTATCCACATTTATATGATCACTGTCATCATCTGAGCTCGCACCGGTCGAACCTAGATCCGGTGTTGTAACGTGCATTGAATTACTCATTAGATGTTGTTTTATTTGATTCTCATTGATCAAATGGGAGCGCATTGAATTCGCATTGTTATTAAGCTTTCTTGGACTGAGTGTTGGGCTGCGTTCGGCGTTTCGTTTCAGGTGGGGGCTGCGCATTTTCGGTGAACTCATTTTATTTTCTAAGAAAACAGAAGAAAAAGATTTTGTTACTTTACAGTAATAAAATATTTATGCGTTAGTAAAATTTAAATATCTTACCTTTGTTTTTGTTAACTTTTGAATTGTGAACTTGATTGTTGATAGCAGACACAGTGACTCTGTGAGCTACAGATCCAGGACAACAATCTGGACTCATTAGGGTTTCTGGGACTGGAACCATTTTAGACGCAGCAGCTAGAGGTCCTCCCATTGGCGGTGTCGATATTGGTTGATCTTAAAAAAAAAAATAAAAAACTACACTTATTTCAAATTATGTACTGGTACATATTTATTTTTAATTTGCTTTGTGTTAACATTATATGCGTACGTATATATCATTCCTCATCTCAAAAACTGACATAACTGCATTTTGGTATCTTAGATAAACGGATATTTTAGTTTGAGTTCTTCTTTAAACCATTCAATCGATAGTTAAATTCAAAACTAGAAATCCTGAAGTTTACAAAAAAATAAGAAAATAAACTTTTCACAAGATAGAACACCTGTAAAAAGCGGTTTCTTTTGTTAAATGTAAAATACAAACACTTAAGTCAGTTCGTGTAATAGGGGACGATATGTGCATTATCTTCGTTGAGATTGTTGGCCGATTCGAAGAATATTTAGTTCGACAGAAATGTAGAAAGTTAAAATTCCTTGTGAAATTTATTGTCAATAATTCAATTTGAGAAATTGTCGATGCGAGACTGCATGCAAGTATGCAGGGTGTCCGGTAAAGAGTGGATAATCCTAAAACGGCGTATAGCCCTCTTTATGACTGCTCCGAAACTGGAAATAAAAAGGGTATATCTCAAATTGTACTCAAAATATGTGCACTTTTTCGTTCAGTGTATTTTTTTGTACTTACTTTACGTTTTTGAATATCACGACTTCAAATGGATGAATTCCAATCGATTTTATTTAGCAGCAATTTGCTACACTATTGGTGCCAAAAAATAATCGGTAGAAAATCTTAATAGCTCATGGACTGTTTTTATTAAAAAAATTTAAATTTGTTTTTAATTCCAAAAATTGAGAAATTAAAAAAATGAAAAAGTTTAAGCATCTCTGGTATAAAAAAAATCGTATGGAAACCCTAGTGCAAACTTTTTAAAAAATTGGCGCATTGCTTTATGTTTTTGAATATTAAGAATAAAAATAAAAGAATTGGATCCTTTTTTTTTTTTATAAAAATACTCTTCATAAATTGAGCCGAAGTACAAGTTATAAAAAAAAAATTAACAGACCATAAATTAAAAAAAAAAAACAACAACATTAGATAATTGTTGTTTTTTATTTATTTCAATTTTCAAAGCAAATGTTCGAATTGCTTTCCACCTACTCTTATGGGGCGATGAATCTACGATTGAAAGAAATGGATACTTCAACTTGTATGACCTGCCTTCCTGGGCGCTTTAAATTCCTCATATTTTGAGAAAAGACAGATCCCAGTAGCAATTTAAAATCAAATATTCGACTAGGGGTGTGAATGTTACAGTAATTGGTCCCTTCGAGCTGCCGGAAAACCTAAATGGGCAAAGATATTATGAATTTCCCCCAAATAGCCTGCCAAGCTTATTACAGGAAATACCGGAAGAGTTAAGCCAATCCTATTAGCGTCAAAATGGTGGATGTACTGCACATTACGCTGTGCCTGTGCGGGCATATCTTAATAATAGGTACCCAGGCAGATTGATAGGCCGTCTTGGACCAATTTTGTGGCCCCTACGTCAGCCAAACCTGAATACATTTCATTTTTTATTTGGGCTGCATAAAAAAAAAGTGTACAACAAGGCGATAAGATCCCTAGAGGAGCTCTGAAGGCGTATCGAGGCAGCTGTACGAAAATTACCGAGCTGAATTTAGGAGCAGCATTAAGACGATCATTTGTTAGGAGGTGTAGATTGTGCATAAGAGTGGGTGGAAAGAAATAAATAAAAAACTTAACAATTATCTAATGTTGTTGTTTTTGTTTTTAATTTATTGTCTGTTAAATTTATTTTTTTATAACTTGTACTTTGGCTAAATTTATAAATAGTATTTTTACAAACAAAAAAAACGATCCAACTCTTTCAATTTTAGTCGTAAAAATGCAACGTAGTAAATTATTTTATTAAATTCGCTCTTTTTACATATTACCACTAATAATAACCTATTTACTCTAGGTACTGTAAAAAAACTATACCATTTTGAAATCCAGTTTTGTTGCGTCAATTTTTTAAAAAGTTTGCACTAGGGTTTCCATACGATTTTTTTATACCAGAGATGCTTAAACTTTTTCATTTTTTTATTTTCTCTATTTTTGGAATTTAAATCAAATTTAAATTTTTTTTAATAAGAAAAGTCCATAAGCTATTAAATTTTTCTATCGATTATGCTTTGGCATTGGCACTATAATAGTGTATAAAATTGCTGCCAAAGAAAATCGATGTAATTCATCCATTTGTAGTCGTTGTATTCAAAAACGTAAAGTAAGTACAAAAAAATGCACTGAACGAATAAATGCACATATTTTGAGTACCATTTGAGATAGTTCCTTTTTATTTCCGGTTTCGGAGCAGTCATAAAGTGGGCTATAGGCCGTTTCAAGATTATCCACTCTTTACCGGACACCCTGTATAAATGTATATTTTGAATTTTTGAACATTTGAATCAAAATTGCTTAATGTAGTTTTTAAAGCAATTCGACATCTACTCATTTTTTGTTGTCCATTAATTCGTTATAACAAGCGATATCAAACTTAACACTATATACATATATGTATATAAAGAGAGTCATGTGGAACTACAGATTAAAAACATAAACCGGAAAAAAATCTCGGTTATGTTACAAAACCCTAGATTTTTTGCTGTTCTTTTCTTGAAAAAAGACTACCAACTTTTTGACTAAGAGACAGTCTGGATTTAAACTAACAAAAACTCATTGTACGGGACCAGACCTAACTCATTATTATGCGAACAGCAAAGTTGAATAAATACAAAAATCACTTAACTATTTTAGCAAAAACTTCTTCAATTATATTTGAATAAATGATTTGTCTCACCATTATATTGATTCGGTGTAATAGTACGTGGTGTTGAATCTTGCGATGAGCAGGTTGTATTTCCCTTCGGATTACAATTTGTAGAATTAGAATCAAAACTTTGAGTCATAATTGAATCGTTTTTTATGTTCTCAATGAGTGAAGTTGTCATTTGTAACAAATGACTTGCATTTGACACTGATTTAAATGAAAATATAAATAAATATTTGAATTTGTAAAAAATATGTTTCAATAAGAAGTAGAGAAAAAAAATACTTTGCTCATTGGAAATAATCGAAGAGTTAGATGTATTGCCATGATAGCTGCTTGCCATTGAATCTGGTGATCCTTGTCTGCCACTCAATCTTGAAACTAAAAGAAAAAAAAATATTTCATTTATGAATTCAATTTAAGGATATGTAAATTTACATCTTGGCGATTGTATTCTACTAGCTGGTTTCTTTCTGCCCGTTGATGGCGAATTATTTCCAGAAGTTGTAGAATTTTCGGAGATCTCTTCTTGAAGTTGCCTCTGATGCTGTTGAGCTTTGCTCAAAATCAATCGTAGTTTCCTTTCGTTTTCGCTTTCTAAAGCTTTGCCAAGCATTGGACAAACTGTGCTTAGATATTTCCCAAGTGCTGCTTGTTCACCTAATCGAAATTGCCTTCCTCGTCCTTGGCTGTATAACCATTCGGCTTTGAGACTACGATTATTAACCTGATTATTTTATATGTTACAAGCAAGTAACTCTTATTAAATCACCTTTCGATTGGATCGACCATAAATCCATCGATAACCTTTACACTCATACACCAGTTTAGTACAAAAGGTCTATGATTGAAACCACTTTAAGAAGAACAAAACAACAAATATTTAAAAGAAAATTTATATAGAGTTGAGTAAGAACTTACTCCTGTCCAGAAGTCATTGAAACACAAGGATTCTCATTGATTGTTATGCTATGAAGATTGCACAAATTCGAAAGGGTACAGATCTCGTTTAAATCACTTATATTATTTTTGGCCAGTGATAGGACTTCAATTGATGTTGGTAGATATTTATCACACTGCCGTAGATGTGTGAGACGATTTCCATGAAGATATAATTCCTGTGATGTTCAAAAGATGTAAGTTTTTTGTATATTAAATAAAAACATAAGCAATAAAGGAAAAAATGTTGAGACCAAGTGCCACAAGAGTGTCTACCAAAAAAAAAGAAAAGTTTAATCAATCGAATCAAAAAAAAAAAACACTACCAAAACAAAAATACATAAATGTATTAAATGTTATTACTCAATATATCTTTTCTTACTTTCAGACATTTTAAAAACGATATATCTGAAATACTTCCGATACTATTCTCCGATAAATTTAGATATTCTAATTTTATGTTAGTATTTAAATGTTCAATCGTTTTAATATTATTGCCTTCGAGATTCAAATGCCTTAAATGGACAAGTTCCTTTAAGCCTTCAATTGTCAGTATGCCATTGAAGGAAAGATTTAGTTCACGCAAGCAATGCAATCGACACACCCCGTACATTCGTAGAAGTTGATTTTTACTCAATGATAACTGCAAATAAAAGAACAAAGAATTAAAAAAGATACGTTCATTATACATGGTTACGTGGTTATTGTATAGTCGTATAGTCGTTTTGTTCTACTTACACTTTCAATCTTAAGATACGAATCGATATTATCGATTTTTTGTAATTCATTTTCATCCAGAATAAGTATTCGTACATTTTGTGCATCTTCTTGTTTGGGAACTTTCTTTAAGGACCTCTTGGAGAGATCTAAAGAAATGCGGTCGCATTCTTCTTCACCTAAAAAGATAAACGATCAAGTGTTGTTGATTATTTTTTTATATTAATCTTTTGAAAATGTTTTTAAGGAGTATGTTTTTGGGTATTCTTAATTAATCCTCATTAATCAATTTTATTGTGTATTTTCTAATTATTATACGACATCTAAAGAGTTTTTAAATAGAGACGTTTAGACTTTAATAGTTTATGATGGGCATGTCTTTTTTTTTGTTTTCTGTTTCAGGGCCTAAAGGCAAATTCCCATCATGGGAAGTTACAGCTTCGAGCAACACGCAGTGAGTTCATGGACTATGTTAAGCAGTTTGACGAGTAGGGACGAGGCCCATTTTTTGATGAAAATTGCTTTACTTGGGACTGTGCCAATCCACATCATCGGTCAGTCAAATTCCTCTGGAAATTTTTAACGCGATTCCAAAAAATTCTGATGGAATCTTTCTAGCATCATTCACGCGCGAAATTTTTTTTTCCGATAACACCCAATAAGTCAATCCAGTTTACAGCAATAACGATTGATCGAAAATAGCTGTATTTTATTTTCCCCTAATCTGATCGGATTGGATTTGCGTATGAAAATTTTAGATTTGGACTTTCAAATCCATTTTTGAATACACACGCTTAGTATTGCCTTGCAAAAATTAAAAAAAAGAAAAGACACCCAGTACATTAAAATAAATAAACAAAAAGAAAAAAAGAAATGAATACCTAGTACGTATGTTTGTACATTATAACGTTGTCATTGTGATCCCGTTAGTTTTATTACCATGATCTAATCCGAATCAGATCTGGAGGATAAAAAGACGCAGCTAATGTTATTTTATTTTTGTTCTAGGTATCTGAACATCACAGTACACAAATCTAATGTGCAGGTTGTCAAACTTGAAACAGTCAAGCCTTAACTACATTGGCCAAAAAAGTGAAAAAGTACAAAATACAAATTTTTCAAACTCATTTTAGGATATTGTTTCTCACTTATAAAATTATGTAGAAAGCTTAAATTTCGGTTTAAAAATAAAGTGTACGTATATTCTTTTTTACAAAACAACTGCGCTAGCGGGAAAAAAAATATTTTTGCTTTTGTAACTTTGCAAAAAGTGGCCAATGTAGTTAAGGCTTCAATAATTAAAAAGAGGTTGTTCGAGTGCCCCCAAAAACTTTACACCGCAATATTAAACACAACGACGAATATCTACATTTGATGAGTGACAACTTAGCGAAACAACATTCACCGATCGGAAAAATTTTAATTGGGTAATTAGCCGTTAATTAGTCGTGAATTAGTTGTGATCATTTCGAATCTGTCGTGCGATGTTTTCTATGTTTTTTTTGCTGCTTCGCTAAGTTGATATCAACATCGCACGAAAAAATTGAAATTATAGAGCAGTAAAACATTCATAATAAGAAGTTTTTATACATTTTTCAGATGCTGCTTCGCTAAGTTGACACGAATTTCACATTTTTGCAAAAAAAAACATAGAAAACTTAGAGCGACAAATTCAAAATTGTCACTAATTCACGAATAATTAACGGCAAATTTTAGAGCAATAAAACATTCACAATAAGAAGTGTTTATACGTTTTTCGGATGCTGCTTCGCTAAGTTGACACGAAGTTAGCAAAGCAGCAAAAAAAATCGTAGAAAACATTGCACGACAAAATTAAAATTGTTACAACTTATTCAGAACTGCTGAACGGCTAAATATTATTAAGCAATAAACTATTCGCTATAAGACTTTTTTACCCTTCTTTGAGGTGCTGCTTCGCTAAGTTGATATCAACTTAGGGAAGCAGCAAAAAAAAACATAGAAAACATCGAACGACAAATTCGAAATTATCACAACTAATTCACGACTAATTAACGGCTAATTACCCAATTAAAAATTTTTCGATCGGTGAATGTTGTTTTGCTAAGTTGACACTCATCTACAGTTTACAAGTAAAGGGGCACTGGATCCACCATTTTCTATAGATTTTAATACACGGGCAGAACAGAACAAAAATGAAAACGCTAATGATACAACCTTTAGTACATTCGTGTAATGTATGATTCTTTGGTATTTTATATTTTTCGAGTCAGTTCTTACGTAAGTTTCTGATGGGCTATTATTCCATATTTTTGAAAAGCCCAAGATTATTTTAAGGATCTCCCAAACCAACGCGATTAATCGTCGCGACAATAGAAAATAATAACAACAACGTGTTGTTTTGTTTGACAACCACGTGTTGTTATTGTTGTTTTCTTTTGTCACAGCGAATAATCGCGTTGGTTTGGGAGAGCCTTTATTTTTAAATCAGAAGAAAATTTAGAGAATAAACTACATATTTGTCTGCAACACGAGTAAAATATTAGTTTAGTAATTAATGGCAGTGTATTTGCTTAACCTGTAAATATCGTCGAATTTAACCTTTTTTGACTTGGTTCGCTACAGCTGTGAACCCTCCATATAAAAAAAATATGTAACTTGTAGCATTGAGTTTATAGAGGAACCGCTTCGACGAAACGAAAAACTTACGCGAAACTGCCAACTAACTCATTGTAAGGCTGCGGTTACATCGAACGCTATTAAGCGAGTGCGCTAGTAAGAAAATCGTGGATGGTTGTTCACGTTAGCTCGGTTCACATTTTGTTCGCTGGTGCATTTTTTTTAGCAAGCACCTTAAGCATTTAAAAATAGAACTGTTTGCGATAGTAAGCTTGAAAAATCAAACTAGTTTTGATCTGCTAGCTTACAAGCGTGAATTAGCGCACACTAGCGCGAAATCAACTAGTACGATCTATGACCACGTTATTGATTATAGCGCAAACTAGCTAGCGTTAGACGTAACCAACCAACCCGACCAAATGTTCGGAATATACCTTTCTCTTTCTAACTCACCATAAAATCTACCCATCTCACTGGATGCGCCGTTCGTCAAAAATTGAATGTAAACATCGTCATAGGGGTGTTACAGCAGGCAACCCATTCGTATCAATCTCCAATGTAGAAAGACCGTTCGAACAAAACAACAATTCAGAGAGTATTCAATTTATTGTTATCACGACTTTTTTCAAATTTTCCAAATTGGTATCTCCTAAAGTGTTTTCATTGGTTTAGCCGAATTATGCGCGTATGAAAAAAAAACTAATTCAGAATGTTTGAAATTTCAATATTTTTCTATGAAACATATTCACGATTTTCCGAATTTTTGGGTATAATTTTCTAATTTTCAGTCAAATTTGTCAATATTCGGCTCCGCTGTGTGTTGATCTAGTTAAATACAAATCCAACAAAAAAATCTCCAACTAAATCGGATGATGTTAAGCCGAGTTATGCGCGTACGAACACAATTTAATTTCAGAAATTTCAAGGTGTTTTCATGATTTTTCTACTTTTAAGGTCGAGTTTTCTAATTTTCGGTCAAATTTTCGGCTCCATTGTGTGTTAAATCTAGTTCAATACAAATCCAAAACAAAATCGCCAACCAAATCGGATGATGTTCCGCCGTGTTATGCGCGTACGAACACAAAAAGGGATTCATTTTTATATACATAAAATATATATAGATAATGGAAATAAAAAAACGTGCCATATTGAACTTTTTCGTGCCACCGTGCCACGAGGAAATCATCGCGATAATGCATCGTGTCAAAAAAGCACAATCGTGCCACTCGCAGCAACGCTGATCTGAAGTTAGAAATATTCTATCACATCACGTTTTTGAGATATTTCTGTTTGAAAATTAAAAAAATCGGTTTTTCGTGGTTTTCGAGGTTACGTTAAACCGTAGGTAAACTGTTTCAACATAATCTGTAACGGTTTCTGAAAGCACCAGTTTTCTTCTTTCTAAATCTCTTCGATATCTCTTCCATTCCCTGACAAATCTTGATTTAGTTGTAACTACCGTAATATTCACGCCGTTTAAAACTCGGTTTAAAAGCACCTAAACCGACTACATTTAACCTAACTAAACCGATAGAATTTTAACGACAAAATCTCGTTTAAATCGGTAATATTCACTCCGTTTAAGCAAAAAACTCAATTTGGTTAACGTCGGTTTAAATTTGTGATTTAAACCGAACGTCGCATAGCATCGCAAGTATGAAAAAACTAAAAAAGACTTTTCTTGACATTTATTTTTCGAATTGTCATTTTATATTTAAATAAAATAAATAAATTAATTCGTGTCAAGCACAAATACGCATTAGAAATGTCTTTCATTCCTCTTTATCGTGTTTTACGTTGGGAAAAAATGTCAACAATATCGTCCACCGCATTGCGTCTTCCAAACATTCCTTGAACGATTTGTTGCGAGTTGAATTCTTCTTAATCTGGTTGCAGTTCCGCGTCGGTTGTTAATTCGGTTCCAATATCTATTATATTATATTAAGCACGACGGCAACTAAATTCCATCAAGCTAACAGCAATACCGCAGCCCAAACACCTCCATAATGCACATATAAAATGCAACAAAAGTTTTTTTAACCGCTCCAAATTTTATATCTGTCCAAACTGAATTTCATTGGTCTGGCAGCGATACCGTGACATTACACTACCATTATGCACTTTCCTAACAAAAAAAATAGTATTAGCATTTTGAAAGTGCATTATAGTGGTGCTAGGTATATGAGGTATTACTGTCAAGTTGTATAATACACATAAACTAATTTGGAAAGTGCATTACCGTGGTCTTAGGACCGCGTAGTTTACACTAGTACAAATGCAATGACCACAAGTTTTGGAGCGATATAAAACACTTTGAGCAGCACTTTACCAGCTCTCGGTCTATAAGCATTTTCTGGTTAATTGGTCAACTCTACCCCGATGTGTGAATAACGTGCACAAATATGATGTGTTCGGATAGCCAGCATCGCCAAAAATCACATGATCAAATATTTTGCACTGACTGAATACACCAATAAAATGTTGAATATTAGCTAAAACCATTTAAACCGTACCTAAACGACACGAAAATGCCTCGTTTAAGTTGGAGTCGGTTTATCGTAGTTAAACCGATCATTCGGTTTAAATTTTTGGTTAACGTCGGTTTAAGTGAGTGAATATTACCGATTAGTCGGTTTAAAAATTTTAAACCGACTTCTGAATCTAAACCCATTTTAAACGGCGTGAATATTAAGGGCATAAGCATTCATCCTATAAAATTTGAAAAGTCGTAGTAGTAATGACCAGAAAATTGACCTTTAAAGCGTCGCAACCCTATGCCTTGACCACTTTATGCCGAAAACAGATGTGCAGCTTTTTCCAATGCAGCAAAAATAAATTTACACAGGTTCTTATGAGAGCTGACATATTCCAGGCTCTGCATGCAGCCTTCTCTGCACGATATCTCGCTGCATGGAGAAAAAGCTGCACATCTGTTTTCGGCATAACGCTACGAAACCCTTGCGCAAAATGTTTGGTTAGATACTACCTACAAAACTGTATACTTCATATCTAGTACCTCGATGAGGGTAGTTCGTTCTATGGCGTAATCTTCCTCTATCGACTTTTCAAATTCTATAGGATGAATGCTTACAACTAAATCAGGATTTCTCAGGGAAAGGAAGAGATATCGAAGAGATTTAAATAGAATTCAAAAAAAGAAAACTAGTGCTTTCAGAGACTGCTACAAATTATGTTTAAACAATTTACCTTACCGTTATTTTTTTATTTTCAAACGGGAAAGTCTCAAAAACTTGATGTGATAGAAATAGAATATATCTAAAATCTAAATTTGTTGGCCTGGATGAAATCCATCCACTTTTTGTCAAAATGATTCTCCCATACATTCTATCCCTTTTAACATACGTTTTCAACTCAATTATCTTGACATCATGTTTTCCTCTGTATGGAAGTCTGCAAAAGTTATTCCTATGCTTAAGAGTTAAGACACCAGGTACTCGACTCTCTGCACCTGAATACAAACCCATTTCTATTTTCCCATATTTTTTAAAAGTCATGGCAAACCTTCTACACTTTCAACTCTCCGTTTTTTGAGAACAAATAATCTTATTTGTATCAAACAGTCTGGTTTTAGGGCTAAACATAGATGTGTATCTACGTTGATAAAAGTATCTGATGATATACGAATTTCATTCAGTAATGACTTAGTAACTTTTTTAACCCTGTTGGACATCTCAAGGGCCTTTGATACCGTTGACCACATGCTTTTAGTATCAAAACTTAAAAGGCTTTTCAATTTTACTGACAACTCTGCTAATTTAATACAATCTTATTTGTGCGGAAGGAAGCAATCAGTATTTTTGAATGAACATTCTAGATCACAATTTAAAAATATATTGAGCGGAGTTCCTCAGGGATCCATATTGGGCCCACTGCTTTTTACAATATTTAGAAATGATTTACCTCAATATATTAGAGAAGCAAATATGCATACGTATGCTAACGATGTGCAGATTTATTTTTCTTGGAAGCTAGGTTTAATTGAGGATGGTGTCTTAAGGCTTAACTCTGACCTGCTAAGCATATTAGAATGGGCTGATAGAAATAGTCTTCACCTTAATCCCAAAATATCTAAGTGCTTAGTTGTTTATATAAATGAACTTGATTTAAGCTACTTTCCAGGGGCCTATTTCATAAAACTATTAGCCTTGTACTTGTAGAATTGTAGTTACAAGCACAAATAAAGTATGGAGTTGTACTTTTTCGTTTCATAAACATTTTCATATACTTGTAGCTAGGCAAATTCAGACTACATGAGAAGCGATTTGACTTCTACAAAACTACAAGTCCGTAACTAAGTTACGTAAATAAATAAACAATTGATTTGTTCGTACTAGCTGTGTGCCGAATGTGTTTTTATTTCAATTTCAATAATTTGCTCATTTTTAGAGAGCAAAATATTGAAGTTAAAATTAATGAAATGAATCTGCTGTTTGGCTGAGAGAGCATGATTATAACTACTGTCGCATTGCAGGGATCATGGTCCTATTCTCCTTAACAACTCCTCAATAGTTGAAAAATTTGTATTTTCAAACTTTTTATTGAGTGTTAGATAAGTTATACAAATTGCATTCTTTTATTTTTGTCAATATTATAACTTAAATTATTTTTTTTTAAATAGAAAAAGATAGTCTGTCCTGAGTCCAAAGGCTTCAATTATGACGATCCGATTAATAGTATAAGCTTTTTTACCAAATTTAAGATACATATATAGTCTTTTCTTTGAGATTTCTTTTTAATTTTTTTTTATTGTATAAAACCGTTAATAAATCAAGATCACAGGGCCGCAATTCAAAAATAGTGTCATTTAATTAAAGCCAAGATTAATTCTTACGAACTCTGAAACTGGGGAACAGGGAGGTAAAGGGGCGTAAATTCAGGAACGTATCGTTGCCGAATTGATTTACAACCACTTTCATCAAACGTACATAAATGCATCAAACTAGCATCACTTTGTGGGTAACGAGTTCATCATGGCAAACTTGCAACAAATTTTGAGCAAACTGCAAGCAAACGAGAATCAAAAAAATAATCCGGATGCGTTGTTGCTGATGCAGTTGCATAAGCATCAGCTGTGTTGCACAATGTTGTATAAGGGTTGGTATTGGTATCATCAACTTATTTTGACACTGCCAGAAATATACAGTGGGGTTTAACAGAGGATTATTCCCTATTTTTAAAAATCAGTAAGTGAAAAATCACTATGTTTAACCACCCTCCCCTACCAAAGGCCTAGAAAAAAACCTCCCAAACCTTTGTGTTTAATATCCACATCACCCTCATATTTGCTGTTAGCTCTTGGACTATTAGTATATATTTCTTTTATTCGCCTTTGCTTCACTTATTCCATTTTTCGAGACCATTATTTAAATTTTTTAGAAACACGTTAATGAAGCAATAAATTTCAACTGCAAATCAGCCGAGATTTCTAAAAATTATTTAACTTATTAGTCTCTTTACTCTAATAATAAATTCACTTGTAATTACAAGTCCGTTACTAATAATTTTGTACGCAAATAGTTTTATGAAACAGAAAAGCTCGCCACACTTGTAAATTTACTTGTAGCTACAAATTTTAGATACTTGTAGATATTAGTCTATTTAAATTTTTTATGAAACAGGAATTCTCTAATAAATTACAAACTACAAGTAATTTCACAAATAATTATTAGTGTTGTAGTTTTATGAAATAGGGCCCTGAACAAAATTTGTATAGTTCTTTTTTGTCAAAACTCTGACAAATTCGCCTTCTCTTTGACGGAGAGAAATTCTGTGATCTAATTTTCATGTATACATGCCAAATACATACACACTTTTATTAGATTTCTCCTTAGAAAGTAACAAATAGTTATTGGTTTTTTGAAAATAAGTTAATCTAAACTGAAATAAATCCTTTAATAGCACCACTGAAAATAGTTTTTATTTACAGTAAAGACCAACAATTAGACAAGGCCGCCAGCTTGTGTTCCCTTACCTACATAATATTAATGATTTGGCTTCCAAGTCATTGTCCATCCAAGCCATTGCGCACAATTCTAGTTGAATGTGTGAAATCGAACTTTACAAGGTGTTTGGTCATGTCAAGGTTGTAAAGCGTATATTCCTGGCATGATACACCAGTCAATGATATTTCAACAAGTACCATATTTTGGTCAATAACATCCATCACTATTATGAGGCGTCAAAGAATTGGCGATTGGCCCTGTATGAATCTTTAGAAAGACATGGCCTACCAGAAATATGGTCTTTGATATCCACTACTTCATCATCATGTTTTTGTCTTTTTTCACCAATTTAATTAAGTTGGGTGTTTTTTTTTAACGTACCTACCTAGTTATATACAAAAATCTTGAGGTCCTGAGATAAAAAAAAAAATAAAAACAATATATAAAAAGGGCAGATAACTTTTCAATAAGCGGCATTTCGATCAGACTTATTTTTTTCCAATAAATTCAATTACAAATATGAATTGTTGTTGCAATAACTGCAATGTTCTGTTTTTCCTTGTCTAGACACACAAATTGCATAACAATAGGTACGCTGCTGAACAGAACAAAAATTCCAAAGCACTCGCAGGACACACAACGACATTGCAGGCTGCACATATTGCTCTTCAATTGGCATGATGTAGATACTCAGACGTTCTCAGTCATTTTCACTTTGGTTTGGACAAGTGTAATAATCTTCCTTATTCCCTTGCTCTACACCATTACTGAGGATTTATCATTTAAGCATCCTTGAGACATGTCATTCATTAAACAAAAGGGAGTAAACAAAAAATTGCATTTATTAAAAATTCGAGATTCTGCGTTGCGTGGACAGCCCACGCTAAGTGATTGAACATTTTCAAAATTCTCTCGAAAAGATTATTTAAATGCATAGATGAACTTAAGTGTATTATTTTATTCTTCACACTTTATTTATCACACAAATATAATTATCTTTTAAATTATTAAAACTTACTCATTTTGTTTTCAGTTAAAAATGCACACCACACACGGGACGGGACACGGTAGAAAAATCAATTCAATCAAGAACCTGTGCAGCTGGAAATTTTCATTTATGCCTTTTTTTCATGATATATTTATTGATTTTGCAAATAAGCGTCAATTTTTTCGTATGATTTTGATAATTTTATTTGTAAATGATTATTAGGACCGATTAATTTTTCACTATTTATTAAATTAAACTGATTTTCTTTCTTATTTTTCCATTAAAACCTATTTCAGCCGAAATCCATCAACGATTGATTTTTCCCTACACACACAACAAAAAAAAATCAAGCAACTCACAACTGTCAACTACTGTCAGGCTCAGGTCAGGCTCAAAGAAACTGGTCAGGCTCTTAGTCCCCTTTCACACAGGGCAACTGAGTTGCCGGCAACAAATAGTTCATAGGCGAGAAGGGCAGGAAGAAAGAGGGGGAAATGAAATCTCCCCGGTCAACAAATTCAGGAAACTTTTTTGACGTTTCTCTTCACACTACGTTTGTGTGCGTTCAACCAAGGTAGTTTAAAAGGAAAATACAGCAAGTCTCCTCCAACTTTGTATCTGCGTGTGAAAGGTACAGGAGATTGTTAAGGAGATTTAAAGAAAACGTCAAAAAAATCACCAGCAACTAGTATCTTCGTGTGAAAGGGGACTTAGTCCCCTTTCACACAGGGCAACTGAGTTGCCGGCAACAAATAGTTCATAGGCGAGAAGGGCAGGAAGAAAGAGGGGGAAATGAAATCTCCCCGGTCAACAAATTCAGGAAACTTTTTTGACGTTTCTCTTCACACTACGTTTGTGTGCGTTCAACCAAGGTAGTTTAAAAGGAAAATACAGCAAGTCTCCTCCAACTTTGTATCTGCGTGTGAAAGGTACAGGAGATTGTTAAGGAGATTTAAAGAAAACGTCAAAAAAATCACCAGCAACTAGTATCTTCGTGTGAAAGGGGACTTAGAGCCTGATTACACGATTCTTTTTTTCGTTCGTTTCTTCATTCGTCTTTTTGACAGGTATGTTCGTATTCTCGTGATTACACGATTCGTGAAACGTGTTTCGTTATTTTGCCATTCAGAATCTCTGTGGTGGATTTATTGCAAAATAAACAGTAATAATGATTAAAAAAGGTTTCTAATCACTTCTTGTTCAAATGTATACCCTATTTAACAATAAAAAACAATGTTAAAACTTATAAGTCCCCTTTCACACAGGGCAACTGAGTTGCCGGCAACAAATAGTTCATTGGCGAGAAGGGCAGGAAGAAAGAGGGGGAAATGAAATCTCCCCGGTCAACAAATTCAGGAAACTTTTTTGACGTTTCTCTTCACACTACGTTTGTGTGCGTTCAACCAAGGTAGTTTAAAAGGAAAATACAGCAAGTCTCCTCCAACTTTGTATCTGCGTGTGAAAGGTACAGGAGATTGTTAAGGAGATTTAAAGAAAACGTCAAAAAAATCACCAGCAACTAGTATCTTCGTGTGAAAGGGGACTAAATTCAAAGTTTATAAAGTTCCTCGCAAAATGGTTTGATTTTAGGGAAGAGGGATATTGAAAAATATTCAGTGGTAAACCGACACAAACATTTATCGAACCGAAACATCGATATTTTTCGAAATCGATACTTGAAAACAAAAGAAATACTTCTTCGTCCCCTTTCACACAGGGCAACTGAGTTGCCGGCAACAAATAGTTCATAGGCGAGAAGGGCAGGAAGAAAGAGGGGGAAATGAAATCTCCCCGGTCAACAAATTCAGGAAACTTTTTTGACGTTTCTCTTCACACTACGTTTGTGTGCGTTCAACCAAGGTAGTTTAAAAGGAAAATACAGCAAGTCTCCTCCAACTTTGTATCTGCGTGTGAAAGGTACAGGAGACTGTTAAGGAGATTTAAAGAAAACGTCAAAAAAATCACCAGCAACTAGTATCTACGTGTGAAAGGGGACTTCCTTTTCTTTTCTAAAGGACCAAATACGTTAAATTTCACATCAAAATGTGATTGATCTATGTCGAATTCCTTTTAAGAAAAAAATCGATTTGTTTAGAAGAAAAAATCGACTATTCTGGACAAATCCCTTGTATTAAAAGAAAAAATTCGATTCTGTTTAAAAAAAAATCGAATATTTTTGGTAAAAGGAATTCGACATAAGACGTAAAATAGTATCGATTTTTCTCTAAATTTATAAACTACTTTAATACTGCGTTTTCATTAGAGCCGAAATGAGGTAATTTCGGAAATTACAGAAAAAGTGTTTTCATCTAGTTTCCTCATTTCGTTTGACAGCTATCACATTTGATTTGACACTTTGAAATTTTATAATTTTAAATAACCACGAAATTTGGAAGAACATTATTAAATAACTGTGTAAATTACCATTTATTTTTAAAATTTGTATTTCTAAGAAAACTGGAACACGAACGATGTGGTAGGAAAATTAAATCTAAAGAAAAAAAAATGAGTTAAATGTTAAAAGTTATTTTGTGTTCACAGCTCCTTCGTTTACTGAGAAAAACTTCTCAGAAGCCCAAAAGACCAATAAGCAACTGCGGTTCTAAACGCTTGATAGTTCAGTTACAGTATTTACAACAATGAAGTCCTCAGAAAAGGAATTTGTTGCGAGGCAAGAGGAGAGGATGGTGTCGGTAAAGCGGAAGGGTAGGAAAAGGAAGAGAAAGGAAGAGTTAGGAAAGGAAGGTGGAATGTTAAGTCCCGGGGACGCGGCCTGCTTGCGGTTGCACGGCGTCAGCTCGTCGGACGGGAGGGGATCTTGTCCCCGGAAACCTAACCTCGCCTGCAAACAAAAACATAAATCAGGCCTGAGGAAAACTAGGGAAAAAGGTAACGGACTAAAAGACTGACGGACAGACTATTGACACATCAGAGCACTGCAGATGTTGTCGCAGTGTGGCCATTACCCACCCAACCTTAGGAATCCTTGGCCATTTTTGGATTCCCCCAAGATGGTGGATGATCGGTTTCAGATCACACCATCTTCACCGAAACTCAGCTACCCTTGGCACCCCTGAAAAATAATCTTCAATGATTCATGTTCTTTTTATTGGAACAGAGAAACAAACTTTGAATATCTTTTCGACTTTCAGACGTCATTCGAAGCTTTATTCATTACATACTTTATTTTTAATGAAACATTCAAAAAATTTGTATAAAGAAAAACCAATAATTAAACAAAAAAAACAAGCTTTTAGTAAAGTTTCAACAATTAAGATTTAAATAAGCAAAATTGGACCTTAAAACAAAAGATAACGCGACAAAAAAAACAGTTCCTTGCTGTGTCGAAATAAAACTAAGACTAGTATCCCTTTTTGGTATCTAAACTTTCAAACTAATCAAAAGGCGCTTCCTTGGCTTTCTCCTACCCCTAGAGAGCTCTTTGGAGGTATCCTCAGATATACCAGGACCAAACAAAAAATTTTGACAGCTCTCGTAGACACTCTTAAGAAACTTAGTTTTTTTTTTCACTTACAGATAAAATTTAATCACAATTAAAGATAAATTTAGAAAAATATAAATATAAAGAAAAATTTTCAAAATAGATTGAAGCTTCGACGTCTTTAAAATTCACTTTTGTTTTTATAAGTAAAGGACAAACACAAACACATAAATTATTTTTTTTTCTTATAATTTCATTTGAAATTTCCTATTTTTATCTTTTTCTTCTTTCTATTTTTTTTTTTTAGCCTATGACTCACTGACTTTTTGTTCGTATACTTTCAGGAACTTCCTTGTTTTTAAGGTGGTGGAGCATTGATGGTGGAACGAAGAGATTTCACGCCTAAGCGGCAATGTGCACCAGGACAATTTTTGCCTTCAACTCCTGCAACGGTCAGGTGAAATCCGTAATTAGTCGCTCACTCGAAAATGGCCGATGAATGATTGGGCTGGCCAAAGGATACCACAATAAACCGGGTACCAGAGCACCTCAAATCCGGAGCAAAAAGTCGGAACAGAAAAGATCTTGTTTTAATAATGTGAACAGGAACACTCGGAATAAAGAACAAGGTGCGGCCCGAACTGGAGTACTTATAAAGGGCCGCCGAGGATTTACCTAAAATTTTACCACTTCTTATTCACTTTTCAATAAAAATTTCCTTTTTAACTCACCACTTGTTTTATTTTAGATAAATTTAAATTAGATCAATGTATATAAGAAAAAAAAAACGACACAAAAATGACGTTGGCTGATTGATGGCACTAGTTGGTTAGATTCTAAAAAAAGAATAATTGAACCTTTATTTTTTTTCCAAGAAGCCGAATTAAAACTTAAAAAAAACGTACCGAAATTTATTTAATATTAATTTTACTCAAGCGTTTTTAACCTCTATTAAATTTTATTACAATTTATTTAAAATATGTTTCTTTTTGAATTTGATTTTATTTTTTTCCGTATAACCAACCGGTCGTTTTGACGTATAGACTTTCAATAAATCGAGGTATGCGAACTCTATTATCCCGCCAAACCTAGTCCCACACGAAAGAACGAGATAGATCTTCACCGAGCCACGAGAAAAATATTTCCTTACAAAAAACATAATCGGATGATTCTCCTCTAACTGGAAAAACATCATCCGATCCACATCTCTGAGTATAGCGCACACTAAAAATAACAAAAAAAAACATGTGTACATGTGTTAGCACCTGTTGCCTTTGTATGGGTGAACAACCGAATGACTTCTATTTTTTTTTCACATCAAATTTTGGCGGGGGGCATGTTCAACGATGATGGAACCAAGTAAAGGAACGTAGCTATTAGCTGACAGATGGGGTTGGGGATAATTTTGGTTAGTAATGCTTAAGAGGAATAAACGTTAATATTATTAAGTTATGAATGCTGTGTTAATTCATCAAAACTTACTTCTTTTAATTTATTATACGGAGTATAACAGTTGACAACTACAATCAAAACTATAAATAAAGCGTATGCTTTGAAACGACACGAATCGTCGCGTGTAAATGTGAAGGGACGACGACTAAAAACACGAAAGAACAGGTACCACAACAACTAATGATTGCATGGAGCATTTAATACATAAATGGTAATAGAAAAACCATTTAAGTTTGACATTACAACGGCAACTTTTTTGTGTTGGCAACTTTTTTTCACAGCCACGAATCCACTTCAGGGAATACTGAGCACTTCCTGTGTTTATTGTTAAACTTTCTAATTTTGACATTAGAACTGAAATATCATGCATACAAAATATTGTTTATGCACTATCAAACGCGCGTCAAAGCGCGCCTATTTTGTTCGAAAACGACAACCTGAATTCTGACATCTGGCAGAACTGCTCAATTGGGCTTTTCCAGAAGCTGACTCTGTCTTTTCTCTTTCTAATTTTGACAGTTCTTTCATCGTAAAGAAGCTCTAGATGGGGGGAAAACAACAATACAAACAAATAGAAATATACACCGATACTGTTCGCGCCTTTAATAGTGTGTTTGTTTTCCCCCCATTAAGAGTTTTTGACGTTTGGTGGAAGTTCTCAATTCTTCCGAACAAAAATCTCTGTCTCTCTATTTATATCTCTATCTGTGGCTATTCGACATCAGACAGAAGGTAAACAAATACCACACTGAAATTGACAACACGAAGGTAAAATTTAATTTGTTATTTTCTATTTATTTAGGTACCTATATTATATATTTCGTTATTAATTGTGTTATTTTTATTGTTTCCTAGGTCTCGACATCAATATCGGAGGCGGCCGCAACAAATTTGTGAAGAAAAAACAAAAACAATCTTCCAAGAATCTTCATGTTGTGCGTCGAAAGATAAAATATGAGGATTTATCTAATGTCGAATTCCTTTTAAAAAAAAAATCGATTTGTTCAGAAGAAAAAATCGACTTTTCTTGACAAATTCCTTGTATTGAAAGAAAAAAATGGATGCTGTTTAGAAAAAAAATCGAATTTTTTTGGTAAAAGGAATTCGACATAATAATCGGACATGTAAAAATCTTCTTCGGCTATGCAAAAGTTACTCGTCGTAGCTGTCTATTTGGTATTCACTAAGTCAATTAAGTGATCTATTTCAACAAGCAAATAATCGAAAACCAACATGGACACTTGTTTAACGCATGAAAAAGACTGTGCGGAAATCACTACACCATCAACAGAAAATCAGTAGTTCTTGGTTGCAGATTTTCTGTTGGTGGTGTAGTGATTTCCGCTACATTGGGAGTAAAATATATAAACAATCAGATGAGTGTAGACGTGTACTAAATCTAAAGGAAACATAGAGCCTCAGTAGTGAAATGGCCGAATAGAAGTTGAAGAAAAACATGACCCAGATAATGCATTCTTCTTCTTCGTGACCCAGACATTACCATCAATGCAAAAATCTCAAATAGTCACCAGCAGTAAATGCAAGACCCATATGGTTCTCTTAAGTAATATCTGACCATCTTAGTTTGAAGACATAAGATGGAGTCGTGTCCGGTCCTATTCCCGTTCAAGATACGTCAGTTTCTTTTTTAATTTTGTTAAAAAAATATTGTTCATACCTACTTTTTTTTATATTTATTTATTTATACAAAACCTTTAATAAATAAAAAGCAACTGCTTGAACGAAAATGCAACCCAATTCATTTTTTAATTATTGAAAAACACTTATGTACATACATACTTATACAGTACATGTAGTAGGTAGGTACATAGTTTATTTATTTTGATTTATCAAACAAAAAAGAAAATAAATAAAATATACAACATATCATATATGTATGTAATTTATGGTGTGGTATGGATAGGTTTATTTTTTCCTTTGCGCAAAATGTAATACCCGGCGATGGGAAGCAAGTTTGATGAACAATCCGTTCTTGATTTGGCGCTAACGGAGCAGCTGGAGAACCGGCTTCACCTTGTGTCCGTTGGGGTAACATTTTCGGTGCTGCAAACATTCATTTTAATACATAGTAAACGTCAAACGAATATCGTCTTACTACATAGAGTAAATTTATAGTCGCCAGTGCAAATACGAATGAGACACAAACAACTACAAAACACTTCACAAGGTTCTTGTACTTATCCAATAGCCTTACATTATTTGGTGAGGGCTTCTTATAAAGCCAACTTTTAGTTTGGGGATTCCAAGACTTCTTTAATGGTCCCAAGAGCAACAACGGCAACAATCTGACCTTTGGAGAATGCAAGGTAATTGCAATTTGCACCATTTTCACATGATAATTTGTACTTCGTATATACTGTAACGTTTTACCACGGTTCGATATAAAACTTATTTATTTTTAACTGTCAACCGTCAATTATTTCCCTTTTAAATTAAACACACTTTACTTCACTTCAAATATTTTATTAATCACCAATCTCAATAGTATGCAACTTAAATTCACTTCCGGATACTTTTAACTTTGAACTTTACACTTTCGCTTTCAAAAATAAACTGTGTCTGTGCTCAAAAAGTTTCTCCTTATATAGTGAGCTGAGAGGTTCGGGACTCTACTCGAAAGTACTGGCACAAAAGCTTCTGGAAGGTTCCATTCCAATGAAGAGAGATGGCATTCTCTCCACTCTTCCATTCAGCGCATTTTCCCCCTAAGAGAGATGGGCGCGCTCTCTCGGGATTTTTTTATAAATGGTTGTTGTCTTCGATAAGGGTATTTTTGTACTTGGCTCTTTGTTTGTTCCGAAAGTAGTTAGGTGCTGATTTCATCGTTACATTGCCCCCCTCCTAAGATTGATCGTCCCGAACAATTCTGTCGCTCCTTTCACCATTATAACGATGCAAACGGTCACAATGAACTACTTTCAGTTTCCCTCTTACGCCTCTCTGTATACGGTAGACCACATCATTTAGTCTCTTCACAACAGTGTAGGGTCCTTCCCAGTTCTGTTGAAGCTTTGGTGACAGTCCCTTTTGTCGATGGGGATTGTAAAACCACACGAGGTCTCCTTCTTGAAATCCTGTTGTTGTTGCTCGGGCATCATAACGTGTTTTCATCCGATCACTAGATGTTTTTATGAATGCTCTGGTTCGTTGATGAATGTCAATGAGCCTTTCTTTGAGGTTATCCACATATTCTTCTGTTCGTTGTGGCTCAATTGTCCGGCATCCAAATTTCACCTCACTAGGCAGTCGTATTGACGTTCCAAACAATATTTCCGATGGTGTATGTCCTGTCGAGCTATGTACTGCACTCCTATATGCCATTAGGAATAATGGAATATGTCTATCCCAGTCTCGTTGGTAGTCGCCGACAACCTTAGATAGATGTTCCTTTAGCGTCCGGTTGAATCGCTCGACCATCCCATCAGATTGTGGATGAAGCGGCGTTGTCCTCGTCTTTTTAATGCCAAGGAGCGAACAAACTTCCTGGAAGATGTTAGATTCGAAGTTCCTTCCTTGGTCGGAATGAAGTTCCATCGGTACGCCGAACCTGCTCACCCAATTGAAGACAATCTGATCCACAACTGTTTTGGTTTCTTGGTTTGGGATGGCAAATGCCTCAGGCCACTTGCTGAAGTAATCCATGACTACAAGGATGTATCGGTTTCCACTGTTGGTCTCAGGAAAAGGGCCTGCGACGTCTACTGCAATCCTTTCGAAAGGCGTGCCTACGTTGTATTGTTGCATTTTACTTTGAAGCTTCCTACCTGGGCCTTTGCTAGCAGCACAAGTATCACATTTTCGGCACCACTTTTCGACGTCCTCTCTTGCATGTAGCCAGTAGAAGCGTTGTCGTATCTTTTCCAAAGTCTTATTGACTCCCAAATGACCTCCGGAAGCTCCGTCATGCATCTCTCGAAGAACGTCATTAACCTTGGACCGAGGAACGACCAGCTGCATCACATAGGACTTACCGTCTGCGGATTCCCACTTACGCCTTAGAACACCTTCCTCCACATGAAGTGAGTCCCATTGTGCCCAATATGCTTTCAGGGCCGGACTTCTGTCGGAGATGTCTCACCACTCTGGTTTTTCTTGGTGTTCTTTCCACGCAAGAATGGGCTCTATGTCCGAGTCTTCTTGTTGGGCAGTCCTAAGTTCTTCATTACTCCAACCGTAAATGGGATCAGCTCTTATTCGTTGGACGGCAATCATTTCCTTTTCTTCTTGGCGTGTGCAATGTTTGCAGTCCTGTTTGCAAGGCCGTCGAGATAATGCGTCTGCGTTTGAATGCAACTTTCCTCTTCGATGTTGAATTTGGTAGTCATATGTCTGTAGTCTCTCGATCCACCTTGCTACTTGACCTTCAGGATTTTTAAAGTTCAGAAGCCAATTGAGTGCTCCATGGTCTGTTCGGAGAAGGAACTTCTGTCCATAGATGTACTTATGGAAGTGTTTTGTTGCCAATATCAGAGCTAGAAGTTCCCTTCTGGTCACGCAATAATTCCGTTCTGGCTTCGAGAGTACCTTACTGTAGTAGGCGACAACCTTTTCTTCTCCGTCGTGGACTTGTGACAGTACAGCTCCAATTCCGACATTACTTGCATCCGCGTCAATAATAAAAGGTTTCCATGGAGTAGGGTAGGTAAGCACAGAAGCATTGCATAAACGCAGCTTTAACTCCTGGAAGCTTTTCTCACACTCACCTGACCATTTGAACGGCTGTCCCTTTTCTGTAAGCTGATGCAAGCTTTTGGCGATTCCAGCAAAATCCTTCACAAAACGCCGGTAGTATGTGGCTAGGCCAAGGAAGCTTCGGAGTTGATGTTTGTCCTGTGGTGTTGGCCAATTCTTCACAGTGTCAACTTTTTCAGGATCAGTCTTTACTCCTTGGGATGAGATGATGTGTCCCAAATATTTAACTTCGGTCTTAAAAAGAGCACATTTATCTGGATTAAGCTTGAGGTGTGCTTCTCGAAGCCTCTGGAATACAGCTTTTAGGTTGTCACAATGTTCGTCAAATGTTTTCCCATACACGATGACATCGTCCAAATAGACCAGGCAAGATTTCCAAGTAAGTCCTTGTAAAACGCATTCCATCAAACGCTCAAATGTAGCCGGAGCGTTGCACAGTCCAAATGGCATCACTTTGAATTGCCACAGACCGTTTCCTGTGGAGAAAGCTGTCTTTTCACGATCTTCTGGATGAATTTCTACCTGCCAGTAGCCGCTCTTTAGGTCTAATGTAGAGAACCATTTAGCACCTTCCATTGCATCTAAAGTATCGCTGATTCTGGGCAGAGGATAGCTGTCTTTCTTTGTCACATCGTTCAGCCTTCTGTAGTCCACACAAAATCGAGTGCTTCCGTCCTTCTTTTTGACAAGGACCACTGGCGATGCCCAAGGGCTTTTAGAGTTTTCGATCAGCCCATCTTTCTTCATGCTTGATATCATCTCTTCAACTTCGGCTTGTTTGGCTAGGGGGAGACGTCTTGCTGGTTGACGAATCGGTCTGGCGTCTCCTGTGTCGATCCGGTGCTGCACGAGTTGTGTTCGACCATACTGCCCACTTGGTGAAGAAAATATGTCAGCATACTCATGAAGAAGACTACCAGCAATACTTAGTTGATGTTGACTCAGATTTGTTGAGTTAAGGACTTTTGCCTTTAGTTGTTCAGAGTTCGCAGTCTTCTTCGTGTCCTCTTCTGTGATCTTAGTTATCGCTGACACAGGTTCACATTTTCCGACTATTTCTCCTTTTCTCAACTTAACTTCGTAGGGTTTGATGTTCAGAATCCGTACAGGTACCATGTTGTTCTTTGGTGCCACAAGAGTCTTCCCAACGATGATGTTTTGGGAGCCTTGGTCAGTATCTGGTTCCACCATGAGGTATCGATGACCACCCAATTCGCCTTTTATTTTAGCCCAAACGAACACTTCAGAAGAAGACGGCAAGCATATGTCTTCTTTGATGACACTTCTTAGAGTTGAGGATTTTTCGTCACCATAAACCATAGGAATCTCTACATTTTGGTAATTAAGAACTTGCTTACCGATATCCAGAATTATTCCGTGTTCTTTCATGAAGTCGATTCCAATGATGCACTCGTCACATATACCTATCTGCTACCAAAAACAGATGTGAAAACTCCAGTTCTGCCAAACGAATCGGAAGACGAACTTCTCCGTACACTTTAGCTGCCTCTCCTGTAGCAGTTTTCAGACGATAGCTATTGGTGTTATGCAGCCATGTCATCTTGACCAAGTCCCTTCTTACAATGGAGGCAGTGGCACCAGTGTCGATTGTAGCCACGTGTTTCTTGCCGTTTAATGTTGCCTCCACAGTCAGACTTTTGTTGTTTCGTTTAGTCTGTGAGACCTGGATAGTGGTTCTGGGGCCATCGATACCACAAACCAGCTTCTGCCCCTCGAAGTTGGTTCTTACTCGTTTCCCGGCTGGGAAACAAGCTGAGCAGGAATGTTGGTGTTATTGCTTACCTGCTCTCGAGTACTATTTCTACTTCCACAATGTTGACATGCAGCTCTTCTTGGTGGCAATCTGCACTGGCGCTGGAGATGTCCGGTCTTGTTACAGTTCCAGCATCGAGCTGGTCCGTCTCGCTGACTTCTTTGGAATGCGGTTCTCTGACAGGAGCATTCTTCAACTTCTATTTCTCTTACCCGATGGATTCCTTGTGAAGCCTGTTCTGCTGCTTCCATAGTTAGAGCGAACGCCAATGCTTCAGGAAGCGTGCGTTTTCCGGCAGTTCGAATCGCTCGCTGAAGGTTAATGTCGGATACAGCGCGGACAAATGCTTCTGTTGCGAACTGGTTTATTATTTCCTCTCCTGCAGTTGGATATGCCAGGTGAGCCAGCCGTTCGATATCTGCTTGAAGTTGTGGCAGACTTTCTCCTCTTTTCTGGACTCTGGTATTGAGTTGGACCCGGAAGACTTCTTGCATATGGCCATCTCCAAAACGTTTGTCAATGGCCTGCACAAGAGCCGTGAAGTTGCCGTTCTTGTCTGCTGGTATGGTTTGCAATAATTCAGCAGCAGGTCCTCTAAGGGCAAGCGTCAGAGCTATGAACTTGTCTTCATCATCCCATCCATTTGTCGCTGCAGCTGCCTCAAACTGTTTCTTGTAGATTGACCAAGAAGTTTGTCCATCAAAGGTTGGCGGATGCATTTCTTTTCGCTTTGGAAGTTCGCCAGAACTTTCTCGAATCTTCATTTTTCGAACCTTCTCCAACTCCTTCGTAATGCTATCAAATTTGTCTTCGACCTTCTCGAATTTGGCTTCTACTGTCGAAAATTGTTTTTCGACACGCTCGTCAAGAGCAACAAATTTGTTTTCGAAGGCATCAAGCTTACCTTCGAGAAGATTTTTGTGTTCTTCAAGAAGATTCTTTTGTTCACTTCTTTGTTCTTCGAATCGCTGGAGAAGATTTTTTTCTTGTTTTTCGAGAAGATTCTTTTGCTCATTGCGTTGATCTTCAAATCGTTCGAGAAGATTCTTTTGCTCATTGCGTTGATCTTCAAATCGTTCGAGAAGATTCTTTTGCTCTTTTCTTTGCTCTTCGAGAAGGTTCTTTTGTTCTTTTCTTTGCTCTTCGAACTGGGCGAGCAGCAGAGCCATCATATTGGTCATATCTGAACTAGTACTTACTTGCTCTTCCTCCATTTCAATCGTGAAAATAAACGAGTCTGGGTTTTCACCTTGTTGTCTTAAATGTTCCTGCAGACGAATAATGAGGTCATTTTTTTATTTATTTTTTTTTTATTTATTTATTAGTTTAACATCAATCAGAGATACAATAACCCCTTATAGACTACCGAATTATAAAAATATAAATATATTAATCTACATATGTACATAACTTTACTAAAAAAAAAATCGATTAAATTATATTTATGAAATGCAATAATAAATTATTTTTCAGAGTTAATCTGTTAATATTAAAATTTATATCAACATAGTTGCTAAGATAATTTGTCTCTCTGACACAGCGAGTAATAGGTTCATTTAGTGCATAATTGACTCTATGTTCTTGTTCATAAAGAAAAAAACGCCCTCTTAATTGGCGAGATGGAGCATATATATAAATTAAAGATAAAAGATGAGGACATTTTATATGATGTGTTAAAATATCACTAACAAACATAACAGAAAAAACTTTTCGTCTTGCTTCAAGCGAATTAATACCAATTAATTGACATCTAGTTAGGTAGGGAGGAATTTCGATGTTCCAACCAAGCTTAAACATAACAAATCTCGTAAAATTTCTTTGGATGCTTTCAATTCTCTTCGAGTGAGTATTGTAATAAGGATTCCATATCACAGAACAATACTCTAAAATAGATCTAACGTAAGCAGTATAAAGGGATTTGAGAGTATAAGGATTTTTAAAGTCTTTTGAATTACGTTTAATAAATCCTAACATAGAATTTGCTTTCGCTACAATAAATTCTATATGTTTTACAAAGCTAAGTTTTGAGTCAAAAATTACACCTAGGTCTTTCTTTTCAGAGACCTTTTCAAGAGTGTTGTTGTTTATACTGTAGTCGAAGAAAACAGGCGAGAAGTTTCTAAAAAAAGAAAAACTTTGACATTTAGAGACATTTAAAAAGAGTTCATTAGTAGCACACCATTCATTTAGTTTTTGAAGGTCATTTTGCAGAAGGAGACTATCTACTGGAGATTTAATACAACGAAAAAACTTTAAATCATCTGCAAACAGAAGAGGAAAAGAGTTCAAAAAAATGCTAGGTAAGTCGTTAATAAAAACAAGAAACAGAAGTGGGCCAAGGTGACTCCCTTGTGGAACACCTGAAGAAACAAAAATTGGACATGAGACTACATCATCAATAGAAACATATTGAACGCGATCTCGAAGGTATGATGAAATCCATTTCAACATACTTGAATGGATACCTAGATTTTCCAGTTTATTCAATAATATGTAATGATTGACTCTGTCAAAAGCTTTTGCAAAATCAGTATATATTACATCTATTTGATATCCCTGCTCAAGTTTATTAAGAATAAAGTTTGAAAAAATTGACAGATTGGTTGACGTCGACCTTCCAGCGATAAAACCATGTTGGTACGGAGAAATTACTTCCTTAAGTAAGAAAACCATTTTCTCGTAGACAATTTTTTCAAATAGCTTTGGTATTACAGAGAGCTTACAAATTGGTCGATAGTTTGAAATTTCTTGTTTAGGACCCGATTTAAGAATAGGAGTAACAAAAGATTTTTTCCAAGATGAAAGAAATTCACCATTTTCCAGAGACTTGTTAAAAATATAAGCAAGAGGTACGGAAAACGCAGCTGCGCATTTTTTAAGAATTATAGGAGGAATCCCATCGGGTCCTGAATGGCTACTTGTCTCTAAGCTCAAAAGGCCAACTTCCACTTCCGAAACAGAAATTCTTAATTCACCAATATCAACAATATTTGAAAAATGATTATTAATATTTGTGTATTGATCCAGCAGTAGGAAGACCTCGTTTGTTTAGTTCTGCTTTAAGTTCAACACAATTTAAATCATTCAAAATTTTACCCATTGTCTGTTTATTTATTTAAAAAACACACACGCACTTTTTATTTTAAGTTAATTTACTTAAATGCACATATAAAATAAGTTTTATCCCTTATTCTGACACCAATGTAACGTTTTACCACGGTTCGATATAAAACTTATTTATTTTTAACTGTCAACCGTCAATTATTTCCCTTTTAAATTAAACACACTTTACTTCACTTCAAATATTTTATTAATCATCAATCTCAATAGTATGCAACTTATATTCACTTCCGGATACTTTTAACTTTGAACTTTACACTTTCGCTTTCAAAAATAAACTGTGTCTGTGCTCAAAAAGTTTCTCCTTATATAGTGAGCTGAGAGGTTCGGGACTCTACTCGAAAGTACTGGCACAAAAGCTTCTGGAAGGTTCCATTCCAATGAAGAGAGATGGCATTCTCTCCACTCTTCCATTCAGCGCATTTTCCCCCTAAGAGAGATGGGCGCGCTCTCTCGGGATTTTTTTATAAATGGTTGTTGTCTTCGATAAGGGTATTTTTGTACTTGGCTCTTTGTTTGTTCCGAAAGTAGTTAGGTGCTGATTTCATCGTTACAATACATACATCAGCTACTGCACAAGGTCCATTGCTACGAAAGTAATAATAAAGAACATTTTTTGTTATTATTTTAAATATATAAAACTTAATCAAATAATGTGTTATTTCCTCTGAAATTGAAATTGTTTGGCGTTTTAAACTTCAGTTTTGGCATTTTGATTCAAAAGTTGATCGATCCTATTCAATTTTTTTCAATTAAGGTGTGTTCGTTTTGTTTTTACCTAATTTCCACCATAATTTCGTGCAAATTTGGTTGAAATTATCTCATTTCAAGATGTGATTTTGTATGGGAAATGAGGTAATTTCCGATTTAATACTGCGTTTTCATTAGAGCAAATGAGGTAATTTCGTTCAAAATTTCCAAATTCAATTCGAAATCATCTCATTTCCCATACAAATTCAAATTTCCAAATGAGGTAATTTCAACCAAATTTGCACGAAATTCAGTAGGAAATTACGTAAAACTTTTATGAACACACCCAAGTGGAATCCATTCAAAGTGGATCCCATTTCAAATGACAGAGTTCAAGGTAAAAAACAACAAAAACAATTGATTGACAATCTGGAGCGTCAAACAAAATTAGGAAATTTGAAATGTGAACACTTTATTTGCAATTTGCCAAATTACCTCATTTCAGCTCTAATGAAAACGCTGTATAATTTCGAAATTTTCAACGAAATTATCTCATTTGGCCTAATGAAAACGTAGTATAAGGCTAGGCGCGTACATGCAATATTTCCGAAACTAAATAGTTTAATCACTAGTTGAATGATAAACAACTTAAAAATTAATTAACGAGATAAACCAACACACAGACAACCTTTATTCAATTTTTCTTTCTCTCAATTTCTTTTCCTTTCAGTTCATATTCTTAAGCTAAGGAATGAAAGGGATAATGTACACTGTTTGAAAAAAAAATGAAAAACAAAATAGGAACATCAACTGTCGAATCAAAACGAACAAATGAGAAGAATTTATTTTAAGCGTGTATACCTTTGAATAAGGTATATTGGTGTATACTACTTAGCTCGTCACACTTAAAAGAACATTAGAATGAAATACACTAATACACACATCGCCGAGAAACTATTTAGTTGCCTGTGCATATGCGCATCTACTTTAGTGCCTGTTTACATTGTATTTTTGACAAAGCATATTTTCGTTCATCAAAATGTTCCTCGTGTTTACATTATAGAGAAAAAATTCTTTCATTTCAATCTACCCATCCCTATCTCACATCCTTAACAACCATGTATTGTATTAGTCGCAAATTAAAAACATTTATTTTTTCTGCCATTTTTGGTGTTTTATTCATTTATCTACAGAACTAATAAATATAAGTACAAATACATATACGCTCGGTGTCCTATTCGCAATTGTCAAGATGAAAATCGTCGTCTCGTCGCGTCTTTTTTTCAATTTTTCGAACTCATTGCGTGACGGGACGACGAAAAACGCTTAATTGTGAATAGTCTGGTATATTCTCATTAGGTGTGTCCTACCAAATAAAATCTCACTGAGCGCTCAATATCAATTTGATGGAGGCGAAATCATTTCGTGGGAAAACATTCTTTGCTCAATTATAAAAAAACTCATGTGTTATAATTCTCGTACTGAGCTTCTGAAAAATCACTTTCAACTTTTTCTTAAAATACTTAATTTTTGAAGCATAAAACTTAAAGAGAAATAATAACAAGTTCAATTTATTTTAGTTTTTATTTACATTCCGTCTTTATTTTGTATTTATTTACAACTTTTGCACTTGCGCACCACAACAAAAATTGAATTTGATTGTCAAAAGAACAGCTGTTTTGGCTGAGAAAGAAAACTGAGAAATGAATCCAAAAAATTTTCGTCTCACATATCTCAGCAAAATATATCTCAGTGCTCAGGTGAGATTTTTTCTTGGTGGGACTGGCCTATTGCTTGAAATTAGTTTGACAGCTCCCTTTAAGTAAAGGACTCCGTTTTGGATTCGCACACGTAGTCAAAAACCTATGGAGGACTCCGCGCACGGATCCAAATACGGATCCGCAAAACTGCGTTTGTCGGCTCAAATTAGTATGGAAATTAGAATCACCACTGACCCACTTGCGCATGTATTGTGAGAGTAAGAGTTCACCATACTCAGCGAAAACCGAGACCAAAACGTATCCAAAATGAATTGCAAAAAAAAGTACCTTCTACCTACCTTCTACCTACTGTAACGTTTTACCACGGTTCGATATAAAACTTATTTATTTTTAACTGTCAACCGTCAATTATTTCCTTTTTAAATTAAACACACTTTACTTCACTTCAAATATTTTATTAATCATCAATCTCAATAGTATGCAACTTATATTCACTTCCGGATACTTTTAACTTTGAACTTTACACTTTCGCTTTCAAAAATAAACTGTGTCTGTGCTCAAAAAGTTTCTCCTTATATAGTGAGCTGAGAGGTTCGGGACTCTACTCGAAAGTACTGGCACATAAGCTTCTGGAAGGTTCCATTCCAATGAAGAGAGATGGCGTTCTCTCCACTCTTCCATTCAGCGCATTTTCCCCCTAAGAGAGATGGGCGCGCTCTCTCGGGATTTTTTTTATAAATGGTTGTTGTCTTCGATAAGGGTATTTTTGTACTTGGCTCTTTGTTTGTTCCGAAAGTAGTTAGGTGCTGATTTCATCGTTACATTGCCCCCCTCCTAAGATTGATCGTCCCGAACAATTCTGTCGCTCCTTTCACCATTATAACGATGCAAACGGTCACAATGAACTACTTTCAGTTTCCCTCTTACTCCTCTCTGTATACGGTAGACCACATCATTTAGTCTCTTCACAACAGTGTAGGGTCCTTCCCAGTTCTGTTGAAGCTTTGGTGACAGTCCCTTTTGTCGATGGGGATTGTAAAACCACACGAGGTCTCCTTCTTGAAATCCTGTTGTTGTTGCTCGGGCATCATAACGTGTTTTCATCCGATCACTAGATGTTTTTATGAATGCTCTGGTTCGTTGATGAATGTCAATGAGCCTTTCTTTGAGGTTATCCACATATTCTTCTGTTCGTTGTGGCTCAATTGTCCGGCATCCAAATTTCACCTCACTAGGCAGTCGTATTGACGTTCCAAACAAGATTTCCGATGGTGTATATCCTGCCGAGCTATGTATTGCACTCCTATATGCCATTAGGAATAATGGAATATGTCTATCCCAGTCTCGTTGGTAGTCGCCGACAACCTTAGATAGATGTTCCTTTAGCGTCCGGTTGAATCGCTCGACCATCCCATCAGATTGTGGATGAAGCGGCGTTGTCCTCGTCTTTTTAATGCCAAGGAGCGAACAAACTTCCTGGAAGATGTTAGATTCGAAGTTCCTTCCTTGGTCGGAATGAAGTTCCATCGGTACGCCGAACCTGCTCACCCAATTGAAGACAATCTGATCCACAACTGTTTTGGTTTCTTGGTTTGGGATGGCAAATGCCTCAGGCCACTTGCTGAAGTAATCCATGACTACAAGGATGTATCGGTTTCCACTGTTGGTCTCAGGAAAAGGGCCTGCGACGTCTACTGCAATCCTCTCGAAAGGCGTGCCTACGTTGTATTGTTGCATTTTACTTTGAAGCTTCCTACCTGGGCCTTTGCTAGCAGCACAAGTATCACATTTTCGGCACCACTTTTCGACATCCTCTCTTGCATGTAGCCAGTAGAAGCGTTGTCGTATCTTTTCCAAAGTCTTATTGACTCCCAAATGACCTCCGGAAGCTCCGTCATGCATCTCTCGAAGAACGTCATTAACCTTGGACCGAGGAACGACCAGCTGCATCACATAGGACTTACCGTCTGCGGATTCCCACTTACGCCTTAGAACACCTTCCTCCACATGAAGTGAGTCCCATTGTGCCCAATATGCTTTCAGGGCCGGACTTCTGTCGGAGATGTCACACCACTCTGGTTTTTCTTGGTGTTCTTTCCACGCAAGAATGGGCTCTATGTCCGAGTCTTCTTGTTGGGCAGTCCTAAGTTCTTCATTACTCCAACCGTAAATGGGATCAGCTCTTATTCGTTGGACGGCAATCATTTCCTTTTCTTCTTGGCGTGTGCAATGTTTGCAGTCCTGTTTGCAAGGCCGTCGAGATAATGCGTCTGCGTTTGAATGCAACTTTCCTCTTCGATGTTGAATTTGGTAGTCATATGTCTGTAGTCTCTCGATCCACCTTGCTACTTGACCTTCAGGATTTTTAAAGTTCAGAAGCCAATTGAGTGCTCCATGGTCTGTTCGGAGAAGGAACTTCTGTCCATAGATGTACTTATGGAAGTGTTTTGTTGCCAATATCAGAGCTAGAAGTTCCCTTCTGGTCACGCAATAATTCCGTTCTGGCTTCGAGAGTACCTTACTGTAGTAGGCGACAACCTTTTCTTCTCCGTCGTGGACTTGTGACAGTACAGCTCCAATTCCGACATTACTTGCATCCGCGTCAATAATAAAAGGTTTCCCTGGAGTAGGGTAGGTAAGCACAGGAGCATTGCATAAACGCAGCTTTAACTCCTGGAAGCTTTTCTCACACTCACCTGACCATTTGAACGGCTTTCCCTTTTCTGTAAGCTGATGCAAGCTTTTGGCGATTCCAGCAAAATCCTTCACAAAACGCCGGTAGTATGTGGCTAGGCCAAGGAAGCTTCGGAGTTGATGTTTGTCCTGTGGTGTTGGCCAATTCTTCACAGTGTCAACTTTTTCAGGATCAGTCTTTACTCCTTGGGATGAGATGATGTGTCCCAAATATTTAACTTCGGTCTTGAAAAGAGCACATTTATCTGGATTAAGCTTGAGGTGTGCTTCTCGAAGCCTCTGGAATACAGCTTTTAGGTTGTCACAATGTTCGTCAAAAGTTTTCCCATACACGATGACATCGTCCAAATAGACCAGGCAAGATTTCCAAGTAAGTCCTTGTAAAACGCATTCCATCAAACGCTCAAATGTAGCCGGAGCGTTGCACAGTCCAAATGGCATCACTTTGAATTGCCACAGACCGTTTCCTGTGGAGAAAGCTGTCTTTTCACGATCTTCTGGATGAATTTCTACCTGCCAGTAGCCGCTCTTTAGGTCTAGTGTAGAGAACCATTTAGCACCTTCCATTGCATCTAAAGTATCACTGATTCTGGGCAGAGGATAGCTGTCTTTCTTTGTCACATCGTTCAGCCTTCTGTAGTCCACACAAAATCGAGTGTTTCCGTCCTTCTTTTTGACAAGGACCACTGGCGATGCCCAAGGGCTTTTAGAGTTTTCGATCAGCCCATCTTTCTTCATGCTTGATATCATCTCTTCAACTTCAGCTTGTTTGGCTAGGGGGAGACGTCTTGCTGGTTGACGAATCGGTCTGGCGTCTCCTGTGTCGATCCGATGCTGCACAAGTTGTGTTCGACCATACTGCCCACTTGGTGAAGAAAATATGTCAGCATACTCATGAAGAAGGCTACCGGCAATACTTAGTTGATGTTGACTAAGATTGGTTGAGTTAAGGATTTTTGTCTTTAGTTGTTCGCAGTTCGCAGGCTTCTTCGTGTCCTCTTCTGTGATCTTAGTTATCGCTGACACAGGTTCACATTTTCCGACTATTTCTCCTTTTCTCAACTTAACTTCGTACGGTTTGATGTTCAGAATCCGTACAGGTACCATGTTGTTCTTTGGTGCCACAAGAGTCTTCCCAACGATGATGTTTTGGGAGCCTTGGTTAGTATCTGGTTCCACCATGAGGTATCGATGACCACCCAATTCGCCTTTTATTTTAGCCCAAACGAACACTTCAGAAGAAGACGGCAAGCATATGTCTTCTTTGATGACACTTCTTAGAGTTGAGGATTTTTCGTCACCATAAACCATAGGAATCTCTACATTTTGGTAATTAAGAACTTGCTTACCGATATCCAGAATTATTCCGTGTTCTTTCATGAAGTCGATTCCAATGATGCACTCGTCACATATATCTGCTACCAAAAACAGATGTGAAAACTCCAGTTCTGCCAAACGAATCGGAAGACGAACTTCTCCGTACACTTTAGCTGCCTCTCCTGTAGCAGTTTTCAGACGATAGCTATTGGTGTTATGCAGCCATGTCATCTTGACCAAGTCCCTTCTTACAATGGAGGCAGTGGCACCAGTGTCGATTGTAGCCACGTGTTTCTTCCCGTTTAATGTTGCCTCCACAGTCAGACTTTTGTTGTTTCGTTTAGTCTGTGAGACCTGGATAGTGGTTCTGGGGCCATCGATACCAGAAACCAGCTTCTGCCCCTCGAAGTTGGTTCTTACTCGTTTCCCGGCTGGGAAACAAGCTTAGCAGGAATGTTGGTGTTATTGCTTACCTGCTCTCGAGTACTATTTCTACTTCCACAATGTTGACATGCAGGTCTTCTTGGTGGCAATCTGCACTGGCGCTGGAGATGTCCGGTCTTGTTACAGTTCCAGCATCGAGCAGGTCCGTCTCGCTGACTTCTTTGGAATGCGGTTCTCTGACAGGGGCATTCTTCAACTTCTATTTCTCTTACCCGATGGATTCCTTGTGAAGCCTGTTCTGCTGCTTCCATAGTTAGAGCGAACGCCAATGCTTCAGGAAGCGTGCGTTTTCCGGCAGTTCGAATCGCTCGCTGAAGGTTGATGTCGGATACAGCGCGGACAAATGCTTCTGTTGCGAACTGGTTTATTATTTCCTCTCCTGCAGTTGGATATGCCAGGTGAGCCAGCCGTTCGATATCTGCTTGAAGTTGTTGCAGACTTTCTCCTCTTTTCTGGACTCTGGTATTGAGTTGGACCCGGAAGACTTCTTGCATATGGCCATCTCCAAAACGTTTGTCAATGGCTTGCACAAGAGCCGTGAAGTTGCCGTTCTTGTCTGCTGGTATGGTTTGCAATAATTCAGCAGCAGGTCCTCTAAGGGCAAGCGTCAGAGCTATGAACTTGTCTTCGTCATCCCATCCATTTGTCGCTGCAGCTGCCTCAAACTGTTTCTTGTAGATTGACCAAGAAGTTTGTCCATCAAAGGTTGGCGGATGCATTTCCTTTCGCTTTGGAAGTTCGCCAGAACTTTCTCGAATCTTCATTTTTCGAACCCTATCTAGTTCCATCGTAATGCTCTGAATTTTATTTTCCACTGTCTCGAACTTATCTTGAACGTTCTCGATCTTTGCATCTACTTTCGAAAATTGTTTTTCGACGCCTTCAAAACGTTCATCAAGAGCAATGAACTTGTTTTCAAATACAGTTAATTTACTTTCGAGGATGTTTTTCTGTTCCTCTAGAAGATTCTTATGCTCAACACTTTGTTTTTCCATTTGTTCGAGAAGATTCTTCTGTTCATTCTTTTGTTCTCTTCTTTGCTCTTCGAGAAGATTCTTTTGCTCTTTTCTTTGCTCTTCGAGAATATTCTTTTGTTCTTTTCTTTGTTCTTCGAACTGGGCGAGCAGAAGAGCCATCATATTGGTCATATCTAAACTAGTACTTACTTGCTCTTCCTCCATTTCAATCGTGAAAATAAACGAGTCTGGGTTTTCACCTTGTTGTCTTAAATGTTCCTGCAGACGAATAATGAGGTCATTTTTTGATCCAGCAGTAGGAAGACCTCGTTTATTTAGTTCTGCTTTAAGTTCAACACAATTTAAATCATTCAAAATTTTACCCATTGTCTGTTTATTTATTTAAAAAAAAAAACACACACGCACTTTTTATTTTAAGTTAATTTACTTAAATGCACAGATAAAATAAGTTTTATCCCTTATTCTGACACCAATGTAACGTTTTACCACGGTTCGATATAAAACTTATTTATTTTTAACTGTCAACCGTCAATTATTTCCTTTTTAAATTAAACACACTTTACTTCACTTCAAATATTTTATTAATCATCAATCTCAATAGTATGCAACTTATATTCACTTCCGGATACTTTTAACTTTGAACTTTACACTTTCGCTTTCAAAAATAAACTGTGTCTGTGCTCAAAAAGTTTCTCCTTATATAGTGAGCTGAGAGGTTCGGGACTCTACTCGAAAGTACTGGCACATAAGCTTCTGGAAGGTTCCATTCCAATGAAGAGAGATGGCGTTCTCTCCACTCTTCCATTCAGCGCATTTTCCCCCTAAGAGAGATGGGCGCGCTCTCTCGGGATTTTTTTTATAAATGGTTGTTGTCTTCGATAAGGGTATTTTTGTACTTGGCTCTTTGTTTGTTCCGAAAGTAGTTAGGTGCTGATTTCATCGTTACACTACAATAAAGCTTTTTTCATTCAAAGTTTCTCCAATCGAGTTTACCTACAACAAACAAACAAAGCTTTTTTTCATTTAAAGACACTTTTTATTTTCATCAATTAATATAAATACAATTTACAGACATCATTTATTGCACTACAAAAACACGAAATGAACGAAAAACAGTAACATTTAATTTATGAAGCGGCCATTTCTCAATTTTAATAAGAAAATAGAAGAAAAGAGAAAAAAAAAGAACTACGTCTTCGCTACTCCACTTGCAAAGATGAAACAAAGGTGTGGGGAAAATGCCTGTAGAAACAAAGAATTCTTGTAGGAGTGCGTGAAACACTCAGTTTAGCAAAGATCCAAGAAGGACCGAGAAAGTTGGGTCAGTGAATTTGCTTGAACCTTGAAGGGCTACGACGAGTTCTCGTCACGTTCACGTCTCGTTTCCTCGTCGCATTGTGAAACAGGCTTGAGGTTTTTTTCAAAGTAGTGTGAGTTGCACAAACACAAATGCATTCACACAGGGTTGGCATGAAGTTAGACGGCTGAGTGCTGGGGCGCCCAAATGATTTTTAGTTATATTTCTTTTCGGTCAGAAAAGTAGGAACATATCGTCGGCTAAGGGTGCAAACCTCGCAACTCCATTTATAACTTTCAATTTTGTATTACTTTTAAGGATTAAATATTATCAAAAAAACAAGTACTACAAATTATTTAAGGCTAAATAAAAAAAAGAAAAAAAACTTATAAAAATAACCAACTTACCATACTTTCTTCTTCAAAAATCAAAAGGAAGTGAAAGGATTTATGAGGTTTTCTATGTAATGCGTTAATTTATATAAATAGTGAGAAGGTCGTTAGAAATGAAATAAATTTTTAATAGTTTTTAATAAATATTTAAAGAAAAACTAGTTTTAAGAATATATTTTTTACAACAAAGGTTTATTAAGAAAAACAATAAATCAATTAATGATGCACTATCGAAATTCAATTAATTATTTTTAATTACAAACATAAATCAAAAGATATCCAAAAGATTGTTATTTAAGAATTTTTATGAAAGGCATTTTAAGTTCGAATAGATTTCGTTAAACAAGGATTAGAATACAAAGTGTGGAAGCTTGTTCTAAGAGAAATAAAACATAGTTCAAAAATTTTGAAATAAAAATCTAGAAGAAACTTGAGATGTCTTGACAAAACTGAAAGAAAATAATTATGAAAATTGTTATAAAACAACTATAATCTTAAATAACCTTTAATGTGGCAGAGCATCGTAAAATGAATGGTAATCTTGCGGAAGGGATTTTTTTTAGCTCTTGAAGGTGCTTGAATTTGTCTTCTGATATTTTTGGGGGTGTTTCAAATAACCTGGGAATTTCTTCAAGACAAAAAGTGGCTCAAAAGCTTTAATTCGTTGAGGTAAAATGGTCCAATCATCTGAGAAATTTATTTTATATTCAATCGAACCTTTTTTCTTGTACTTTAACGCATGAATTTGATTTACTGTAGGATCACTTTGTAGGGAAAAGTGATCAGCTGGAACGTTTATTATTTTGTTTCGAAGTTTTATTTCGATGTTTGAATGCATAGATTCTACTTCCATTTGGGTATGGCCTTTCACAAGAATTTTCTGAACTAACTCAATATTATGCAAAACTGTTAGGTTAAGCAATGCGTTTGCCAAAATGCTGTTTCTATTTTGAGCTGTGCATCCGTCGCTGTAAAAAATTATCTGTTTTTCTTCATTATTTGGCAGAACTATTTCAACAATGAAGTTGCATAAAATTGTTGAGAATTCATCTGCACTTACTCCACCTTCTGCCTCGTTCCAAATGAAACAAAAACCTTCGTGAGTCATAAGGTCATAAACTGTGAAATTGTGTACTATAAGTTTTTGGCGATAGTACAACGAAGAAACGTTTGATTTTGGAGACAAGAGTACCGATTGCAAATCTACGGTAAAAACTTTTTTGACGGGTCATTTTTATCCTTATTTTTTGCGTACCGAGCTTCGCTTTTGAGCCTTATGTGCTCATGATAAAGTGATTCACTTACATTGCCAGTTTCATAGCCAACACAAACTTCGCACTGATCTTTTTTTGGTCGGAATAGAGCCAAATTCATATCATTAAAAACTTCGTTGAAAATGGTGAGAGAGAGTGGCTGTTTTTCGTTAATAGTGCACCAAACATTTGCATATTCTGCGTACAGCTGATTTTTTGACTGCCATACGGATTCAAAATATAATTTCAAAGAGGTAGATCGACAGTAATGGGACTCTATTTTTGGCAAGGCCGATAAAAACTCTTTCAAGTTGTCTCTTTGTTGTTTAACTTTAACCTGTCGACGATTTTCCGTATTATTGGTGTTAAGAGTACGGGTACCTCTGTTAACCTCGGGGGCTGGAGAATTATTTGGTGTTGAAGGTTGGAAAATTAAGCTTTTCTTCTTCTAACTGTTCACAGACCATTCACCAATGCTTAATGTATTTAAATACATCTTTTTACAAACACGTTTGGTTTCGTTTTTGTAGTGTAAAAAATAATAAAAGGAATGATTCCTCTTTGTCGTCTGTTGGTCCGATCTCCTTCGCTTTACTTCCTCCATTTTCATAGTACATTCAACGTACACTTTCTTTTCCTCCCAAGACTTGCTCCAGAATTCCTTAAATATATTTTTTCGATCTTCTTCAGAAATATCTTGGCATTTCAGTACTGTTTTTTCTCTTGTTTTGCAATTACAACGAGTTTTAAGAAATTTCGGCTCTTTCGGAACTTTATATTCTCATGCCCTGTCTACTTTCTTCTTCCCAAAGTAAGAACCACCTCTTTCCTTTGCGGAAATTTGTTTGTTGGCAAACCATTTTTTTGGTTCAACTTGATGTTTTTTTGCCTTAATTTTTGAAACTACCACACCAGAGTTTTGAATGTTTCCAGTTTCAATTTCCTCTACTTCAGGGGAAACAATTATTTCATCTTCAATCTGTTCCAAGCTCTCAAAAACGGACACATGTTCATCATTTGCAACAATAAAACTTGAGTAATCGATGTTTATCGAATTTGAAATCAAAGTTTCAAAGTTTTCTTCAGAATCTCTGCAAACAATTTCGTCCGAAAATGTGGGGATCTCAATGGCATTACATTCCATTTCAAACATTTTATTCTCCTCTTCGACGATAAAGTTGGGAACTTCTTCCACCAATAAAATAGGTTGCTTTAAAGCTAGTCTAAGCATTTTCAAACCTCTTGACATAATAGAACTTTAATGTTAGGAAAAAAAACAGTAGAATTTTTAAATTAACCCAGAAAAAATAAACTAATCAAATAAGAAGATTTAAAATGGTATTAGATATAAATCTATCTTTCAATATTTTCTTAGTTCATTTTTCTGAAATGGCTAAATTGAAGTAAAATCTTAAAAAAGTGAGTTAAGTTAAACGATTCCAACGTTTTTCAAAAATATTTGAGAAACCAAAAATAAGATAGGGTTGAAGGTACACCACGGCGTATGTGGGCCTTTTTTAGGAAAGTCATTAAAGAAGACGTTTTCTGAAAACTGGTTTCAAAACAAAAATTAAGGCACCATTTCATTTCCCAAGAACATACAAAAAGCTGAAAACAGTCTTATGTCGAATTCCTTTTAATAAAAAAATCGATTTGTTCAGAAGAAAAAATCGATTTTTCTGAACAAATCCCTTGTATTGAAAGAAAAAAATGGATGCTGTTTAGAAAAAAAATCGATTTTTTTTTGGTAAAAGGAATTCGACATTAGATTTAAACAGGAAATACTCCTAAATACATTTGGATTGTAAAAAATATATGAACAAAACCTTGTATATCCATTGGGACAGAAAAATTTTTTTGTTTTACTTAAATAATATGACTAAACATAGATTTTTTTGAGATAATTTATAACTAAAAGACTTACCTTTTCAAGTTTTCACAGTGTTAAAAGAAGTTTGTCACAATAATATATTTTTTTAACAAAAACTTACAACAACTAACAATTCGCAGACCTATTCTTTGCAACAATGCGGATTTACGAGGTTTTCACGTTTACAAATTAGCTACTTGGATTTAATTTGTTTTCTTTTTCAAGGTTTTTAGGCATTTAAAATGACTTTTTTCTACTTTTTTTTAAATACAGATGTACATTTCAATGCCAACTTGATTTCTGCATCAAAATCAAATTTTTGCAAAAAAATTAAAAATTCACACCCTTAGCCGACGATATGTAGCTGGTAAAACTAGATTACGAATTTTATCTTCTCAGAAGAACTTAGGCAACTTCAAAGGAACACGGCAGTTGTTAATTTACCTGTTAAAAAAATTGGATTATATTTATCCAATTAAATAAATAATTAAATGAGTCATGTTTTTTTTTTTATTGTGATAAAATTAAAAGTGAACATATTAACAAACACCTAAATCGTTGAAAAATAACTCTGCACTACGGGCGCTTATTCCCTACAAAGTATAACAGTTTCTCTGATTCCAATATGAAGATGACAAGTACGTAGACAACTCAACACTTTAGGTATGTTCAGTGAGGCTGAAAAGGCCAGTTCAAGCTGCTGAGATCTCAAAAACTCTACTACAACCGAAGAGGGGCAAAAACCAAAGAAAAAAAAGCAAAAGAACCATCACTTGTTTGTAAATTTGATTTTTTGTAACTTAAAATAATTGTAAAAGTGAATTTAAAATATTTTAGTTGCAATTTTGTAAAAAATTTTGCTTTTCATTATGTTAAACAGTTATACTGTTATACAAAAAAATAGGCAACTCAACATTATAACAATTCTCAAATGGCTTCAACTTTCCTGTATGGATGCGCTATCCAGTTTATTATAGAGATCAGTGGTATCCCTTCAAGCAAATTCACTGACCCAACTTTCTCGGTCCTTCTTGGATCTTTGTAAACTGAGTGTTTCACGCACACCTACAAAAATTCCTTTTTTCTACAGGCATTTTCCCCACACCTTTGTTTAGTTCATCTTTGCAAGTGGAGTAGCGAAGACGTAGTTCTTTATTTTTTCTCTTTTCTTCTATTTTCTTATACAAAAATGGCCGCTTCATAAATTAAATGTTACTGTTTTTCGTTAATTTCGTGTTTTTGTAGTGCAATAAATTATGTTTGTAAATTGTATTTATATTAATTGATGAAAAGAAGAGTGTCTTGAAATGAAAAAAAGCTTTGTTTGTTTGTTGTAGGTGAACTCGTTTGAAGAAACTTTGAATGAAAAAAGCTTTATTGTAGGTAGAAGGTAGAACTCAAGTGGGGAAGTACTTTTTTTTGCGATTCATTTTGGATACGTTTTGGTCTCGGTTTTCGCTGAGTATGGTGAACTCTCACTCTCATAATACATGCGCAAGTCGCTGTCAGTGGTGATTCTAATTTTCATACTAATTTGAGCCGACAAACGCAGTTTTGCGGATCCGTATTTGGATCCGTGCGCGGAGTCCTCCATAGGTTTTTGACTACGTGTGCGAATCCAAAACGGAGTCTTTTGCTTAAAGGGATACACGAGTTCCTTTACTTCCTGCCTCCATTGGTTTTTTTTTTGTAGACATGTCATAATCCTGACATCGTTCATGTTCAGTGTAGGCTGCATGTAATAAATTTATGTCGAATTCCTTTAAAAAAAAAATCGATTTGTGTTGATGTTTTTTTCTAATTTATATCGGCTTGCCAAAAAATGAATTAAAAAAATATGACACACTAATCGGCCATATTATTCACTCAATACATCCAGATTAAAACTTAAATCTGGATGTAAATCATACAAATTCAATGTAAATTCATCTGGATTTAAGTTTTAATCTGGATGTATCGAGTGAATAATATGGCGGTAATTTTGCTTTTAAAAACTGATCTTTATCTAGGTTTATGTACTTAACACATACACAAGATATACAGATGTCCCACATCCAAACCACAATCCAATCAACAATCAGCTTGTTTTTTCGCACTGGGCACTTTCAAAAGTTTAAGTACGTACCAGAAATTATTTTATCCAGCCCTGCTGTATCTTCAAAAACGTATGTTGTGTCCTTCTAATTGATAGATATCTTCATTTTGTTTATTTTTGCAACAATTTGTTACTTGTAACAAATAACAAAATATAAAAACAAACAACTACTCTATTGGAATCACAATATTCGGCGTTGAAGCCTTTCATCAAACTACTAATCGTTATTGTAAGAGTCCATATATGTATTTAATTCTGAACGTGTTCATTGTAAGAAACTTCATTTTGTTTTATCGTATAATAAACCTTCTTCTTGTGTAACCTTCCTTTGTAAGTACACGCGTTTTATTCTTTACTGCGATTACAGGTTATGAGCCCAGCCACCATTATTAAAAAAAAAGAAGAAAAAAAAAATTCTTTAAATTTTAAAGTTTCCTCAATCAGTTTTTTTGAAAACTCGGAAGATGTCGAAGTCGGATAGCAACCTTTCGTTCGAGAAGCTGCTGGGACGGCAGAATTATTGCAATTGGAAAATTGCAATGCAGGCTTTTCTCGATCTAGACAATTTGTGGTCCGGAGTCATGGAATATGACTTAGACGAGAACGGACAGCCTAAAACTGCGATAGACATCAACAAAGATAGAAGGGCAAGAAGCAAAATTACCCTTGCGATTGACTCAATTTGCTACATCCATATTCAGAACGCCATGTCAGCGAAAGATATGTGGCAGAAGTTGGCGGATGCCTACGAAGACAATGGTCTGACGCGTCGTGTTGGTTTACTTCGAAAATTGATAACCACTTCTTTGTCACACTGCGGTTCGATGGATCGCTATGTCAACGAAATCATATCGTCTTCACAGGCATTGAATGGTATTGGTTTCCCAATCAACGAAGAGTGGGTAGGTACACTACTTTTGTCGGGCTTATCAGAAGAATATCGCCCGATGATTATGGCGCTTGAAAATTCTGGCACCAAAATTACAGGTGACGCCATTAAAACGATACTTCTTCAAGAGATGCAGCCCGGAGAAAGTGAAAATGCAGCACTTTTTTTGTCGAAACACCACAAGTGGCAACCCAATAACAAACAAAAGTGGAAAGGACCGAAATGCAGGCGGTGCAACAACTTCGGGCATATCGCAAAGAATTGCCAAGTTAATTCTAGCGACGGTGGTAAGAAATATAATGCATTTGGTGTGGCGCTTTCCACAATTGGCCTTGGAAGTCGTGATGAATGGTTTTTCGACTCGGGGGCAACATCACACATGACGTCGTTACCCGATGTTCTTCTAAATTCTAAAAGAACGGCAGGCACAGTCATCGTGGCAAATGGAGGCGAAATGAAAATTGAATCAACCGGCAAAATTTTACTAAGAACTGGCAAAAAGGGCAGTGACGATTTGGTTGAGGTTAGTGATGTGCAGCACATTCCCGATTTAACCACAAATTTGTTGTCTGTTAGTCGCATTGTAAAGCGAGGGCACATACCGTTTTATTTCAGAGCAAAGGGGTTGAAGTGCTGGATCAAAATAAAAAGGTAATTGCAACTGGTACTCTAAGAAATGATTTATTTCGATTAGACACAGCACCATCACCGAACAAAGCACTAACTTGTGGCTCAACAACAACCCGAGAACTCTGGCACAGAAGAATGGGCCACCTTAATTATGACAGCCTGAACAAATTAAATAACGGCTTGGCCAATGGAATCAATTTCTCCAACAAAATCGAAAAGGATTGCAAAATTTGTCCTATTGGCAAACAAATAAGACTACCTTTCAAGAAGCAAGGTAAGAGAGCTAATGAAATTTTAGAAATTGTGCATACCGACATCTGTGGTCTAATGGAACATGAGTCTCTCGGAGGCAATCGTTATTTTTTATCGTTCATTGACGACTTTACGAGAAAAATTTTTGTATATCTTTTAAAAACTAAGTCAGCACACGAAGTGTGCGAAAAATTTCAAGAATTTATAAGTTTTGTTGAAACCCAAAGTGGTAAGAAACTAAAAAAGATCCGTACAGACAACGGAAAAGAGTTCTTAAACTCAAAATTGCAAAACATAATTAAAAAAAAAGGTATTCACCACCAGACAACAAACGTTCATACGCCAGAACAGAACGGGCTAGCCGAGAGAAACAACAGATCGATAATAGAAAAGGCCAGATGTATGCTTGCAGATGCCAACTTGTCAAAATCTTTTTGGGCGGAAGCTGTAGCATATTCAGTGTACCTGTTGAATCGATCACCATCCAAAGGCATAGGCATTACTCCTGAAGAGGCATGGACTGGTTTCAAACCAGATTTATCACTCATAAAAGTGTTCGGCACAACAGTCATGTCACACATCCCAAAGATAACTCGACAAAAGTTGGACCCGAAAGCACATGAATGCATACTTACCGGATTTGATGAAAATACTAAAGGCTATCATCTTTATGACCCCATTAAAAATATAATTTTTAAGAGTCGCAATGTAACCGCTATACGGACTCAAACAGTCCAGTCGCGTATGGAACATGGAACTGGACCAAGCCCTAAAAGCGGCCGGATTACTGCAATCCAATTTTGATCCATGCGTCTACTACAGGATTAATAAAAACGATGTCCTCATACTAGCTATATATGTGGATGACATTTTACTGTTTTCCAACAACACTGAATGGCTAAGAAACATGAAAAGCAACCTGCATCAAAAATTTAAGATGAAGGAACTTGGACCATTCTAGGAATGCGTATCACCAAGGGTCAAAATTCATATGCTTTGGACCAAGAGCAGTACATCGAATCAATTCTAAGTAAATTTGGAATGACGGAATCCAAACCAGTAAAGACGCCGATGAATGCCAGTCTAAAGTTGTCAGCTCAAGTTGGTGAATTGGAAAACATCCCGTACCAGGAGGCAATCGGATGCCTCATGTATCTGTCCCAATGCACCCGACCGGATATAAGCTTCACCGTCAACCCTTTAAGTCGCTTTAATTCGAAACCAGGACGAGAACACTGGCTAGCTGTAAAATATCTGTTTCGTTATCTACGTGGAACATCATCGTTAAAGCTGAAATTCCAAAAAGATGAAAATCCTGACATCATTGGATTCACGGATGCAGATTGGGCAGCCAACATAGAAGACAGAAAGTCTACGACAGGTTTTGTGTTTTTAGCTCAAGGAGGAGCTATATCGTGGTGCTCCAAAAGGCAACATACTGTTGCATTATCATCATGCGAAGCGGAGTACATGTCGTTATCAGCAGCAGTACAAGAAGCAATTTGGTGGAATGGCCTTCGAAATGAAATTACGAAACAGCGTAGCACTCTTCAAATTATGTGCGATAATCAAAGTGCAATCGCTATCTCAAAGAATAATGGGTTTCACCTTCGAACGAAACACATTGACATTCGTCACCATTTTGTTAAAGACGTTCTCGCTAAAGGCGAAATTCAAATCAACTATATATGTTCACAAGAACAAATCGCAGATATCCTAACGAAGCCGCTGGACAAAGTCAAGGTGGAAACTTTCCGGAAGGCAATGGGAGTACAATAGATGACTCTTAAGGAGTGAAATAAGGCAATAGGAAGGAGGAGCGGGCAGGCATAGGAGTGGGTATAGGACGTCGGAATAGGTAAGGGAATCCCGAAGAAGCCCGAGACGAACACGACTTGAGAGGGAAGTGGGAAGGGAAAGAAATAAGAACTAGGGAAATTAAAATGGGATGAGGGTTAGGATAAAGTGGGAACGGAGAGGGGGGAAAAGAATATCCGCTACGGGGGCGCTGGCATGCTCGCGGGGCTCGACTTAACTCGCCGGATGTAGGGGGGGATCTTGCCCCCGTAGACAGATCTCACCTATTTCAAAACATAATTAAACATGCCAAACAAAAATACACACTTTACCACAATTATAAAAAAACCACCACCCCTTGGGGCACTGCGGGTGTTAGGGCAGTGAGGCCAGTCCCCTCCCAACCAAGAATTCGCTGGGCCTTGGATGCGAATTCCCCTTGCACGAATGGTTACCTTCTCTCTGTTAAGTCATACTCACTCTCTATCACCAAAAATCTCGGCCGGCCTTACCGCACCCCCCTTGGAATTGGTTTTAAGATTCCATCGAGCCCATGTTTGTGCTCAATAAAAAACTTTGATTTCTTCAAATCTGGCGTGATTTACAAAATGAAATTTATTGCTCTGAGTATCGCTCCTTAACAACCAGAAAACTGCGCTATGCGCCTCTACAAATATCATCTTATTCCTTTTTGCCACTGAACTTTACAAACTAAAATTAAGGATGACTAAAATTTAATTGAATTACTGGATAATTTAAATTAAGTAGAAATTCTCAAGAACCCCGCGCTCTTAACTGTTGGACAAATCAATCGGGTTAAAGTTTTCAAATACTTAATACGCGCCATTAAATTTAACTATAACACGAAAAGAACAATAAATAACCAAAAAAAAAATTAACGGCAAAGGCTTCTTTGAGCTACGGTATTTTCACCCAAAAACCGTTGGCGCGAAGTGGAATCAGAGGATCCGCCAGAATCCAACCCTCGGATGTTTGGGTCCTACAAGGCGCCTTTTTATGTAGCGTTGGCTCTCAACTTGCGCCAACTTTCCAAACCAGAATTAATTTACCTCGGAATCCCTACCTATACAATGAGCTCTATGTATTGGGGTTTTCCGCACGGGGCAAAAGGTTGCACAAACTTATCAATAACCTTGGAGGAACCTTTTCTCTCAAGGGGGACGGGAAGAAGACACCTCGAATCCCAATTCACCTCAACTCAGTGAAAATCAATCAATAGGTAATTAATAGATGAAAAAGTGACAGAAAAAATAATAATAAAAAAAAAGTATAATAAAATATAAAACAAAATATCACGCCAAGATACAACAAAATGAATTCTCGTAAGTCCCACGCTGTTCTTCGGAGGTGTTATAGGCCCAAATGACCGGCCCAAATCAACCGTTACTTCGAGAAATCGACCAAGTAAGTATTCCGGCCGTTAAATGCTCGTTTGTTGTCGTACGTATATCTACGTGCGCTTCCGCAAAGCACGTCAATTATAAAATTAGTTGGTTGTATTTGTGATTTGGGGTGAATTAGATGTCAGTGGAGCACCCCTGTCAAATAGGCAGTTGTTGTTTCCCTTCGGGAGGGAACAACCTTCGCTTTGAACTTGCTAAAAATTACTTGTGTAAGCCTGGAGATTCTACAGGCTTTCCAGAATGGCTCAGAAGAAAACGTTGGCTTCAGCTAACCAGTCCTTATGGTGGATGATAATATGTGTTTAGTGCGGTGATATCGTGTCGTCCCCAGGTTCTACTTCGCACATCCAAAATCTGCAAAGATGGGCGGTCCCAACTTTGTCTCTCGTCTATGACCGCCAATTCACCCCTTTCACAAAAACTTTCTTCCTTTTTTTTTTTCTAGGACAAATCCTACAATGTTCTTTAATACTTTAACTATTTATTTCAGGGAGTTAAAATTTTCTTATGCCCGTACACTACTTATCTGGCCCGGGGCCTTTATAATTTCTTTTCGTAACACTTTTTTTCTTTTGTCCAATTTCGTATCTCTTTATATTATTCTGCCTACACGTTGGGCTCCACGTCTATTCTTCTAATGACTTTCAATCGTGCAAAGTCATTGTCATCCACCAACAGTATTGCTAAAATACCGTCACCTTGCGGATCTGTGGGTTTGATAACATGCAAGTTCCTAGTTCTTCTAATTGGTTCCTATTGAATTTGAAAATCTCTTCAAACCTACCTGAAAACTAAATTCCTAAGCTACTTTTAGGCGTTTCCATCCATTACCCAAGATCTAAACCCTATTTCGCACAGTTTGAGAAGTTGACTTGTCTACCTAATAGCTGTCATAGCTGTCATCTGCCACATTTTGTTTTCCCGAACAAATCCATCGCTCTTAAATTTCTATTTTGTTCTTCTTTCGCGTCTAATTTAATATCACCGCTTATTAAAACCAAACGCGTGTACCGATCAACGCAGAAACACAAAAATTCCATCCGTGTGTTAAACGTTTCTTTGTTGGACATCCAGTGCGATCTCCATATAAAAGCATGAATGGGCCGGGTCCTACCGCGCCGCCGCATCGACCGTACCCAGCCACGAGATTTGTTCACGGACCTTGTTCTTCCGCTTTCGTGCAACGCAATCGGACCATGACATGCATAGAAAGGATCTTATGCTACGAACGCGTTCAGAAAATATCGCCGACCACCCACTGCCCACTCCTATTTTGGTGCGCCTTTGGTATTTGCAGCGATTTGTCTCCCATGGGCATTCAGAATAGTCCAACATGCTCTCGGTGCCCTCGTTTTTTTTCGGTTCGCATACCCCTCGGACCAACCACTGCACCCCCGACCAAAAGCCTATGGCGATAGGGGCTCATTTGTCTCAGAGAAGGATTCTATCTTTCATTATGGAGTTAAGCTTAGGTGTCCTTCTGGGCTCCTACTGCCACAATAAACGGACTGATTACACTACGAGAGGTGTATTATCCCGTCGACTCTCTCAGAGACCTCTTCATGAACTCACCAAACAAGGTTTGTTGTTCCAAAATGTTGCCTTCGAATTTCCTCCCTCCTAATATGACTTTCTATGATCCTTCTACAGGCAGCCGTAACAAAACTCCGGCTCTGGGATTTTTCTGCTGTACAAAAAAAAAGGAAACAGGGACGGTGGCCATGGCTGCCCGCTTCGACTTGCACCTAATCGCTGGGGAAGAACCCACGAGCTTCTGCCGGGCAACTCCGGAATCTTATGTTTGTGTACCTCAAGACCGGCCTTTTCAACTAGTATGAACAGTGTAAGTGTATTTTTTGAATTTTGATTCCTTAAGCATGGATTCTTATCTGTCTCACTTCGACTTTCGGAAACAGGTTTTAGTTATTAAGATATGTATTATATAAACGTCATACCCTTCTTTGCTCTGAGCGATGTGCGTTGCCTTACTAAATCTATCTATGTATATACGTGTGTATCTGTACATATTTCCCATCATGCAATTGTTATAAAATAAAGAAAACGAATTATTTTATGGTCGGGTTTGAGTAAACAAAAAAAATCTTTTTTTTTTCTTTATATTCTATAAGAAGTTTCTAAGATTACACCGTTAGGTGCTTGTTCCCACACAAAACGTTTTAGGCTAATCATTTATCCCGGATGCCTCAAGGTCAGGCCCCGGAAGTTGGTGAAAATGGATATATTGACGTAGTGCAAAAAAAAAATACTTATGGCCCAAGATGTTTCTGACTTTAACAAGTGCGTACTCTTATATCACAGATGAGGTTAAGATAAGGCTAAGATAGATATTGCAGGGCAACTAACACGGATCTTGATTATTAAGCTAGCTTAAATTTTAAAGAAGATATATCACCGTCGCTCAGGTACATAGGGACTACAGTAGCAGTAGCTTACAGTCATTTACTTCTGCCATAAAACTATCCCGTAATGAAATACTCTTAGATACTTGCGTTTTGATCGGTACTATCATAATCACTCGCGCCTATGGTTAAAACTTTTACCTACTCTTGTAGATGTAACAACCTTTCACCTTACCGAGACTTCTGAATCTCTGTGAGATGTTAGGACATTATTTGGAATTCTTATGATCAGTAGGATCTCATGCTATTTTGAGGCTAGGTACGGTCTTCTTGTGCGATTCTTTCTCCTGTTGTATCCCTCGCGTGTATTATATCTCATTCTGAATTTTACTTAGCTGAGAAGCCGTTCTCATTGCTTGAGGTCTTTGGCGTGGAAAACTCCGATGCTTTTTCCCGCCAGGTTCTCTATCTCGTACATATTTTTTCCCACAGATTTAACGACACGACATTTAACAAATTTAGGGCAGAGTTTGGAGGACAATTGCTTCGAGCTGTCACTAAGTACGAAATTTTTTTTGTATATTTCTTGCCCTGGTAAGTACCGCACACTACGAGATCGCATGTTGTATGTTTTAGCGGTTTTTTCGTTAGCTTTTAGTAAGTTCTCTTTTATCTTGGATCGAATCACTTGCAATCTATTTTGCCTCGGCAAGGTCACTAACTCGCCGTCTGCCAATACGTTCAACCTTCGTGCTAGCTCGTAACTGCTGCCATGTGTGATCATGTTCGTCCCGAAAACGGCAAGGTATGGTGACACCCCAATAGCCGAGTGCACGGAACTTCTTAACGCGCCTGCTATTTCACTCAAGTGACCATCCCAGTCACGTTGATCCGCTTTCAGGTACGCTCGTATTGCTGCTAGTAACGTCCTATTTACCCGTTCCGAAGCGTTTGATTGTGGTGCGTAGTTTGCAGTCCTAAAATGTCGTATTCCATAAGTTTTCAAAAAGGTTTGGAATTCCTTTCCCACGAACTGTTTCCCATTGTCTGAGTGAATAATTTGTGGCACTCCAAATGTATTAAAAATTTCGTCTCGCAAGAATCGTATAACGCTGCTAGCGTTTGCAGCCCGCAACGCTTTCAAAAACACAAACTTCGAAAAATGATCGAGGACCACAAACACATAGACGTTCCCCATTTTTGAACGGGGATAGGGCCCTATAAAGTCAACGTATAGTTTTTGGAACGGTCGGTCTGTCGAATAGCTGTTACTGATCGGTGGACGTGAAACTTGATTCGAAGACTTTGACTGCTTGCATACACCACATTTAGACACGAACTCACGGACTTGTATGGTCATATTCGGCCAGTAAAAATATTGTTTTATTCTGTGCAAGGTTTTCGAAATCCCCCCATGCGCAGCTAATGGTGGGTCATGTGCTTTAGTGATGATGCTTTCGGTCAAGGCTGACGGAACCCAAAGACACCAGTTATGTTCTAACAGAGGTTCGTCTCTGTTAAGTGGAAGCGTGCGTTTGTACACGTAGCCATCCTCGACCTTTAAGTCTGGTAGCTCCTCCTGGTGACCAAGAATTGTACTTCGGAGGTCCTGGTATTCTTCAGAATTAAATTCTTCGGAGTCTAAGTCTACCAAGGGCGCTACTTCCTCCATAACCAAGCTATCCAGGTGTGCCCGAGAAAGAGTGTCAGGCACGAGATTTAGCGATCCCTTTCGGTGCTCTATGTCGAAGGTATAGGACTGTAATTCCAGACTCCACCTAGCCAACCGTCCACTTAAGTCCTTCATGGTCATTAACCATTTTAAACTCGAATGGTCGGTTATTACGGTGAAATCCATACCCTCGACATAGGGCCGGAACCTTTTCACTGCCATTACGGCGGCCATACACTCCTTCTCGGTCACGCTATAGTTTCGCTGGCAGGAGTTGAGTTTCTGAGAGAAATAGCAAATCGGAGACTCTCCGTCATCGTCACTCTTTTGGAACAATACCGCACCGATCCCAGAGTCTGAAGCGTCACACTGTATATAGAACCGCTTGTTGAAATCAGGGTGCGTGAGCACGGGGGCAGTCGTCAATGCTTTCTTTAACGCTTCGAACGCTGTCTTCGCTTCCTCTGACATTACGAATTTGGTGTTCTTTTTCTTCAGCATGTCCGTCAGAGGAGCGGTCAAGCTAGAAAAATCCTTAATAAATCTCCTATACCACCCTGCTAGACCGAGTAACCTGCGGACTTGCCTAGGGTTTTTTGGCATGGGGAAATCCACTACGGCTTCAACTTTGGCTGGGTCGGTTTTCAATTTCCCACCACCAACGATGAAACCCAAATACTTTAGCTCCTTAAAGCAGAATTTAGATTTCTTTACGTTGATGGTGAGATTTGCTTCCCTAAGGCACTTTGCCACTTCGTCTAACAGGGTGATGTGGGTCTCAAAATCGGGCGCAATAATGAGCAGGTCGTCTAAATACACGAAGACCCGATCCCGAAGTCGTGCAGGGATTACCTTGTCCATTAAGCGACATAGCCTCTGAGCTGCGTTACACAACCCAAAGGGCATGACCGTGAACTGGTACAAGGGTCTCCCCGGTACCGCAAACGCAGTTTTCTCCCTACTCTCCTTCTCCAGCGGTATTTGCCAGAATGCTTCCTTCAGGTCTACACTACTTATAAAGTAGGTATCTGGTAGCCGACTGATAAGCCCTTCGATATGGGGGAGAGGGTTAGCGTCCTTTTTGGTGACGGAGTTGACCTTACGAGAATCCAGGCAAAAACGATACTTGGTAGTATTGTCTGGGCCTGGCTTCTTTATAAGGACAACTGGCGAACACCAAGGGCTCTCGCTCTCCTCAATAACGCCGAGCTTAAGCATTCGGTCTATTTCCTGGTACAAAAGGGCTTGTACCGCTGGAGAAACAGGATAGTGCCTCTGCTTCACCGGCACCGAATCTCCGGTATCGATGACGTGCTCCATAAGCGCCGTTTTTCCGAGCCCGTTCCGATCAAAATCCAGAAATTTCTGCTTGACCGCTTCCAATCGGGACAACTGGTCGCACGACAGGCTATGAGCGTTGATTTTATCGGCCTCTTCTGGAATCGATACGGCACTTACAATATTTGGAGCTATTTGGAACAACTTCCAAAAATCTACCCCCAAATACAATTCCTGGTCCAGGTTTGGAACCATATATAAGGTGACTTTCTGTTCCCTCCCTTTATATTTTACCGTACTTTCAATTTTTCCGACTATGGCTTGGTTTCGGCCATCAGCGGTCTTAACTCCCGACTTGTATGGTTTGACCTCTATGCCTGCATTCTTTGCAAACTCCATGCAATTTGTACCTAATATGCTCACACTGGCCCCACTGTCAAGCAAGCCATACATTTCTTTTCCTGCTATGTTTACTTTGGCGTAGGGCCGGGGATCACTGTTGGTATCTATAATTGATGACGATATATTTTTCCTGGTTTGTTTTCTTAGTTTAAATCGGTTCCTAGTTTTTACTATTCTCTTTGAAATTTCACTTACGTTCGCATTAAATATCTTGTTTCTGGCTTCATTATACTCCTTGATTCTAACGTGTAACGGCTTAAGCACTACTCTCTTTTCCGGTTTATTTTCGACGATTCTTTGATTTTCTTCTCTGGCTAGAATGGTGATTTTAGCCCCTAATAAGGTTTGGGTTTCTAGGTTGATTTTGGGATTTCTTGGGGTGTCTGGGACGAACGCGACTCCCCCAAAGACCTCGCGTTCCGATTCTGGTTTTCCGGATTGCATCTCGGACATTTAGGAGTAATCACGCCCTCTTGGCCGCATCTATAACAAAATAAATTCCTATTGGACGAAGGGCAATCCATAAACGAGTGACCTACGGTTCGACAGTTCCAGCATGCCATCGGTCTGGTCTCTCCATGACCCCTAGAATTCTTCGGTCGGGCACCCATGTGTTGAAAAGCGTCGACGTATTCGCTATAACTGTATCTTCCTTCCGAATCGAATTCTAATTCATTGGCCGCATACCGAGCCGGTGGCCGTGAAGGTTTCGCCACATCCCGGTCTTTAGCCGGGAAAGCGGATTCCGCGTCTTTACAAGATCTCCTCAGCTGATCAATAGAAAAAATCGGCTGAGGGTACACGAGCCGTCCTATACGCTCATTCAGGTTCTTCTTTAGCATTCGTACGAGTTCCGCTTCCGGGATCTGTATCCTAAGCTGGGATCGTAATTTATTCACAGACGCGAAATAATCGTCGCATGTCTCCCAGGCGCCCTGTTTGCGATCCATTAGGTCCCGCACTATGTCATAATCTGTTTTGGAATTTCGGAACTGCCGCATGAGGGCGTCTCTCAGAGCTGGCCAGTCGGGACGATAATTGGACCGCTGGTATTGCCAGTACCAATCGTAGGCTGCACCTGAGAGCAACAGATGGAAATCACGTAAGATCTCCGCCCATGAACACTCGTGCTGGTATTGAAGCATCTCCACGCGAAAGATGAAATCCTCCACTGTCAGCCGGTCCGGTCTTCCTTCAAAGTTAACTCCCCACTTATCGATCCTAATAGGCGGGCGCATCATCCTTAACGGGTAAGTTTGAGGAACGTGAAGGTGATGGGTTTGACCCCTATCCCTATTCCCTCCGTAAGGGTCTGGCTGGTATCCCATCGGCCACGCTCTGTTATTCACACCTGATCCTGCATCTCGGGTCCGATTCAGGTGCGGATCCCCTCGACGGTCTTCTGTGGTAGCATTAGGTTCGGGATGTGGATCCCTCGGGGGCAACGCCGGAGGGGTAGAGGTTGGTTGCTGGTTGGTCCTCTGTTCACTCTGGGGATTGTTCATTGTCGTCGGCTGAATTCTTTCCTCTATTGGCGGTATGGGACGTGTGACGTAGTTAATCTCTCTCATGAAGTCTATAAAACCTCGTTGGACTTCGGCTCTTACTGACTCGGCTATGTTCCCTCTTATGGATTCGGTATAGGAATCGTAGGCGTTAACAACGGCCAAATTAATAACCGTCCTCAACTCATCGGAAATGCTACTTAATTCTCCATCCTTCTCCCGCCCGTTGGCATTAGTGCCCGGTCTACTTAATGCTTGTATATCCTCCCGACTAGTGGGTGGTCGATTATCTGCTTGTGAGTCCCTTGACAATCCTGTCCGCCTCCCAAAATCTTCCGCCCTTACGTCGTCATACCGACCAGATGCACTCGGATCCGATAGGTTGCTATAAGTTGGAGCTGCAACACTTGATTCATTCGTTAGCATCGTATTGGTGATATCTACTGATGGCGGAGGATATGGAAAGAGAGGCGCGTTTCCTGACTGACCTATGGACGTACTGGGCATTATTGTGGTAGGCAAGTCTAGAAGCGCAGATGCTTGGCCTTCTTTGGGCGCATTTTCTTTGGAATTGGGCGAACGTTCTACTGGCATATTGCTGGAGTTTACAATCGGTTTTTTAAGTAATGATCGGGTAACGGATCTATTTTCAAACAACGCTTTTATCTTAGCAATCTGGGCTTCTTCTTCCACAGACATTTGATTCCACATCCGGTCTGAAAAACGTGTCGTTTGCGCAGTTGGTTAATAAGAATCTCTTAACCAACAAAGAATATCATCAACCCTCGATTATGAGTTTGTCTATTAAACGTTTGGTACTAACAAAATCTGCCGACAGTGCTATAAACCTCGACCTGCATGTAACATTTACAATTTGTTTATTTCTCTTTCTTTCTTTATTTATTTTATTTTTTTATTTTTATTAAATTACCTTCTATTTATATAAGTATATTTTCGCACGATCTGTACCTGATGGGATGAACGCCTTGAACACAAACCTTTCGGTAATAAAAATAATACAAAAAAAAGTAATATCAACTCTACACAAAAAAAAACTTATTCTAAACCTAAAAATTTTCTCTTATAATTTATCTTTTTTAACCTATAGTATACCTATACCTATACCTATACCTATACCTATACCTATACCTATACTTATACCTCTACCTATAGTATACTACTTTTATATTTTTCAATTATATGTTATGATACCTATATGTTATGTCAACCCTCTTTATTTCCTTCTTATCTTTTTCTTCTGACTTCTTTTATGAGTTCCCCAAAGGCCAAAATTATCTTTCTTAATCGTAGCTGTACTAAATCTTTTTACTTTATAATATCTTACTTAAAAGAAAACTCTTAACCGAAGTTTTGTAGTTTCAACTATTTTTCTCCTCTTTCTTTGTTAATCTATTGCATTTTTAATACGGGAGTGTTTCGGGCAGCTTTTTCTTATTTTTGGTTACTTTTTCTTTTTTTTTTTTTTTTTTTTTTTTTTTTTCTCGTTGCCATATGACTTAACAGAGAGTGTACCTTTTCCTTTACTTTCTTTTTAATCTCTTAAGTTTATTTTCCCCAAAGGGTGGTTCATCCTTTATGACACGTACAAAATTTAATATACGAAACGAAACAATTCCCCTTGTTCTTGCTGTCGGACTCAGATCTTTTCGTCACGGTTGATCAAGCCTTCTTATCAGCTATCTTGATCAAGACATACGATTACGTCTGACCCCGACCGCAAGCGCAATGGGAACACGAAAACACCATTACTTTCCCTGTCAGGTCCGAGGAATCCTGTCGCAGTTTGACGTTACGTTAAAACCTTACGTTCAAAGACATACAGAAGCCTCAGGCCCGACGATGACGGCAATATTGACGAAGCAACGAATGTACTAATTGTTTCCCCCGACAGAGTCAACGGTTTTCGTCGCTATTAATCGGGCATGCTAAAGAGCTATCCCGGTTAAGACATACGAATCACATCAACCTCGTCAGAACAAACAACCAACACCTTTGGGAAAGACCAGTGCAATACGTTGGGCGCCATTTGAAATAAGGCAATAGGAAGGAGGAGCGGGCAGGCATAGGAGTGGGTATAGGACGTCGGAATAGGTAAGGGAATCCCGAAGAAGCCCGAGACGAACACGACTTGAGAGGGAAGTGGGAAGGGAAAGAAATAAGAACTAGGGAAATTAAAATGGGATGAGGGTTAGGATAAAGTGGGAACGGAGAGGGGGGAAAAGAATATCCGCTACGGGGGCGCTGGCATGCTCGCGGGGCTCGACTTAACTCGCCGGATGTAGGGGGGGATCTTGCCCCCGTAGACAGATCTCACCTATTTCAAAACATAATTAAACATGCCAAACAAAAATACACACTTTACCACAATTATAAAAAAACCACCACCCCTTGGGGCACTGCGGGTGTTAGGGCAGTGAGGCCAGTCCCCTCCCAACCAAGAATTCGCTGGGCCTTGGATGCGAATTCCCCTTGCACGAATGGTTACCTTCTCTCTGTTAAGTCATACTCACTCTCTATCACCAAAAATCTCGGCCGGCCTTACCGCACCCCCCTTGGAATTGGTTTTAAGATTCCATCGAGCCCATGTTTGTGCTCAATAAAAAACTTTGATTTCTTCAAATCTGGCGTGATTTACAAAATGAAATTTATTGCTCTGAGTATCGCTCCTTAACAACCAGAAAACTGCGCTATGCGCCTCTACAAATATCATCTTATTCCTTTTTGCCACTGAACTTTACAAACTAAAATTAAGGATGACTAAAATTTAATTGAATTACTGGATAATTTAAATTAAGTAGAAATTCTCAAGAACCCCGCGCTCTTAACTGTTGGACAAATCAATCGGGTTAAAGTTTTCAAATACTTAATACGCGCCATTAAATTTAACTATAACACGAAAAGAACAATAAATAACCAAAAAAAAAATTAACGGCAAAGGCTTCTTTGAGCTACGGTATTTTCACCCAAAAACCGTTGGCGCGAAGTGGAATCAGAGGATCCGCCAGAATCCAACCCTCGGATGTTTGGGTCCTACAAGGCGCCTTTTTATGTAGCGTTGGCTCTCAACTTGCGCCAACTTTCCAAACCAGAATTAATTTACCTCGGAATCCCTACCTATACAATGAGCTCTATGTATTGGGGTTTTCCGCACGGGGCAAAAGGTTGCACAAACTTATCAATAACCTTGGAGGAACCTTTTCTCTCAAGGGGGACGGGAAGAAGACACCTCGAATCCCAATTCACCTCAACTCAGTGAAAATCAATCAATAGGTAATTAATAGATGAAAAAGTGACAGAAAAAATAATAATAAAAAAAAAGTATAATAAAATATAAAACAAAATATCACGCCAAGATACAACAAAATGAATTCTCGTAAGTCCCACGCTGTTCTTCGGAGGTGTTATAGGCCCAAATGACCGGCCCAAATCAACCGTTACTTCGAGAAATCGACCAAGTAAGTATTCCGGCCGTTAAATGCTCGTTTGTTGTCGTACGTATATCTACGTGCGCTTCCGCAAAGCACGTCAATTATAAAATTAGTTGGTTGTATTTGTGATTTGGGGTGAATTAGATGTCAGTGGAGCACCCCTGTCAAATAGGCAGTTGTTGTTTCCCTTCGGGAGGGAACAACCTTCGCTTTGAACTTGCTAAAAATTACTTGTGTAAGCCTGGAGATTCTACAGGCTTTCCAGAATGGCTCAGAAGAAAACGTTGGCTTCAGCTAACCAGTCCTTATGGTGGATGATAATATGTGTTTAGTGCGGTGATATCGTGTCGTCCCCAGGTTCTACTTCGCACATCCAAAATCTGCAAAGATGGGCGGTCCCAACTTTGTCTCTCGTCTATGACCGCCAATTCACCCCTTTCACAAAAACTTTCTTCCTTTTTTTTTTTTCTAGGACAAATCCTACAATGTTCTTTAATACTTTAACTATTTATTTCAGGGAGTTAAAATTTTCTTATGCCCGTACACTACTTATCTGGCCCGGGGCCTTTATAATTTCTTTTCGTAACACTTTTTTTCTTTTGTCCAATTTCGTATCTCTTTATATTATTCTGCCTACACGTTGGGCTCCACGTCTATTCTTCTAATGACTTTCAATCGTGCAAAGTCATTGTCATCCACCAACAGTATTGCTAAAATACCGTCACCTTGCGGATCTGTGGGTTTGATAACATGCAAGTTCCTAGTTCTTCTAATTGGTTCCTATTGAATTTGAAAATCTCTTCAAACCTACCTGAAAACTAAATTCCTAAGCTACTTTTAGGCGTTTCCATCCATTACCCAAGATCTAAACCCTATTTCGCACAGTTTGAGAAGTTGACTTGTCTACCTAATAGCTGTCATAGCTGTCATCTGCCACATTTTGTTTTCCCGAACAAATCCATCGCTCTTAAATTTCTATTTTGTTCTTCTTTCGCGTCTAATTTAATATCACCGCTTATTAAAACCAAACGCGTGTACCGATCAACGCAGAAACACAAAAATTCCATCCGTGTGTTAAACGTTTCTTTGTTGGACATCCAGTGCGATCTCCATATAAAAGCATGAATGGGCCGGGTCCTACCGCGCCGCCGCATCGACCGTACCCAGCCACGAGATTTGTTCACGGACCTTGTTCTTCCGCTTTCGTGCAACGCAATCGGACCATGACATGCATAGAAAGGATCTTATGCTACGAACGCGTTCAGAAAATATCGCCGACCACCCACTGCCCACTCCTATTTTGGTGCGCCTTTGGTATTTGCAGCGATTTGTCTCCCATGGGCATTCAGAATAGTCCAACATGCTCTCGGTGCCCTCGTTTTTTTTCGGTTCGCATACCCCTCGGACCAACCACTGCACCCCCGACCAAAAGCCTATGGCGATAGGGGCTCATTTGTCTCAGAGAAGGATTCTATCTTTCATTATGGAGTTAAGCTTAGGTGTCCTTCTGGGCTCCTACTGCCACAATAAACGGACTGATTACACTACGAGAGGTGTATTATCCCGTCGACTCTCTCAGAGACCTCTTCATGAACTCACCAAACAAGGTTTGTTGTTCCAAAATGTTGCCTTCGAATTTCCTCCCTCCTAATATGACTTTCTATGATCCTTCTACAGGCAGCCGTAACAGGAGGAGTATTGGAATCACAATATTCGGCGTTGAAGCCTTTCATCAAACTACTAATCGTTATTGTAAGAGTCCATATATGTATTTAATTCTGAACGTGTTCATTATAAGAAACTTCATTTTGTTTTATCGTATAATAAACCTTCTTCTTGTTTAACCTTCCTTTGTAAGTACACGCGTTTTTTTCTTTACTGCGATTACATACTCAAGCGAAAACCAAAAGCCAGCTGTAATCAGCTGTTCCTCAAATTGCGCATCGGATAGTTTAGTCCCCTTTTACACAAGGCAACTGAGTTGCCGGCAACAATTAGTTCATAGGCGAGAAGGGCAGGAAGAAAGAGGGGTAAACGGAATCTTCCCGGTCAACAAATTCAAGAAATTTTTTTGACGTTTCTCTTCACACTACGTTTGTGTGCGTTCAACCAAGGTAGTTTAAAAGGAAAATACAGCAAGTCTCCTCCGACTTTGTATCTTCGTGTGAAAGGTACAAGAAATTGTTAAGGAGATTTAAAGAAAACATAAAAAAAAATCACCAGTAACTAGTAAGTATCTTCGTGTGAAAGGGGACTTAGTATACCGAAAATTTTAGGATAGACTTAAGCTAAGTACAGACGATTGTCAGATCTTACAATATTGTCAGATCTGTCAGTGAAAATACTGTCCCAAATGTCTTACAATCGTCTGTACACACAATTTCGTCTGACAATATTGTCCGAAACGTCATTGTCAGGTAATTGTCAGATGGCAATCTGACAAAAAATTGTCAGGTATCTTACAATCGTCTGAACGCACAATTTGTGTCATTGTCAGACGATTAGGACATTGTCAGACTCATTGGTCATTGTCAGATGTTTTCATTGAAAACATCTTACAATTGCTGACAATTTCTTCATTGTTCGAAATGTCAAACGGTTGGAGCCGAGTTGAGAGATAAAAAAAAAACATTTTTGCAGGAATTTTGTAGTTTTTCCAAAACTGAATAATAAAAATTTATAAAGCAACTGGACTCGCTTTTATATTGAATTCCTTGTGCTGTGTAGTTTTGTTTGGAATAAATAAAACCATTGAAAGATATCTACTCAAATGAAGATTTAATACGATGAAAATAAAGTGAACAGGAAATTCCAACAAGTTAAAAAAAATTACCGACGTATAGTTAGCAGCGAGATTTCACGGATTTCAAAATTTTTGATTCCTAGAATTAGGTGAACATTTGGTGAAATTTGGTTAAACAATTTTAGAATTTGGTGAATCATAGTTTAAAAGTTATTAACAATTTAAGATTCGCGTATAGTTAGCAGCTGATAGAAACAAAAGTGGGCTTTATTAGTATCAATCGATGGGGAATCGTTTTGCGAATTTAGTGAACCATATCTCGAATTTAGTGAACAAGCAGTTCAATAAATAATTAACAAAATGTTGAAATAATGACAGTTCTATAAACAATTACAATTAACACATTCCGTAACGTAACGTATTAAAAATTGTCATACAAAAACACAAAACAAACATACCTAAGAAATGTCTGTCCCAATTTATGTCAAATTTTTTGCTTCCCCTCAACGATTATGTACAGATTTGGCATTGAGGCTGATTAGCCTGGATTTACATTGCACGATATTTTCACGAAGATTTTTCTAGGAATCGGGAGTAATGTTTATAATGCCCGATATTTCCAATGAGAATTTCTGTTGTGGCACTCTTCATTTTTATTGCTTTCTTCCTAATTTTTCATTAAGATTTACTCACACATCAAATAAATGACATATTTATACTAAATACACACAAGAATTTGGAAAGAGGTAAAAGAGAAATAAAGCAGATTGGAAAATCGCGTGAGTTTTGAGGAACAAACGATTTTTACCCCCTCACCATGGAACAATAGAACGATCATGTGAACGTTGCATTCACATGAATACAATATGTTATCCAACATTACTATGGTTGAAATTTTTGAGGCAAATGGACAGATAGACTGTTTCTTTATTCATTCTGGGATGTCCAGAATATTCGAAATACTTGTTTTGCGTTTCTTTATTTGACGGAATGTGCCGGATAAACTATTTTGTTGTTTATTTATTCATTCCGGAACATATGCATTCCTTTTATGTAGTGTGGAATACTGGGCGCGTTCAGTATAATTGACGTTCCTAATCTCTATTATTGGTGCTAATTATTTAAAAACAGCATAATAACACGAATAAACGTACCAAAGCATACATTTTATGCATTTAATGTTAAATTTACTAAACTTTTGACTTTGAGAATACATAAATATCCAGAATAAAAACATTATTTATTCAATTGTTTTGAAATTTCACCGAACAACTGGATTGCCATTCTTTTTGTTCTAATTTTGTTTCTTTATTTATCCCATTCCGGATATTCTGGACAAACATTCGTCTTTTCCATCCATTCTATTCCTTATCTTATCCGGAATAAATAAAAAACGCACTTAGAATATCCAGAATGGAATGAATGAAGAAACAAAACTAGAAAAAAATGAATTGTTCGGTGAATTAAATACATGCATTTATACTTAAAAATATTTTGAAAACCTGCAACATGGCTGTCAAGCTAAAGATATTTGGTAAGTTTATATTTTAGAGCGCTCAATAGTTTACTTCCGTCACTTTGAAAGAACAAGAGCATAAAATATAAACGAAATTTCTCAAAAACACTTTCTATTTCTTTTACTTTTTTGTTTTTATTTGATTTACTGCGATAGAAAATAATTGAGCAACGAATCCAAAAAATTTTTTCATCAGTTTTTGACGACAAAACTGAGGAATTTTTGTGAGAAATTGTGTTTATATTTCTGGATTCCTATGAAAGCTCTGAAATATAAACTGGCCAACTGAATTATAAAGACATGTCATTCGGTTTGCCTACAAAAGCTACAGCAATCAGATGACCCATAAGCTTTTCAAAATATATGTGTGTGAAAAACCACGTAAAACGCACAAATAGCAGCTCCTCAGTTCACTATCCAGTTGTTGCAATTCACATCTATATATCAACACGCACCGAAATTACAAAAACAGCAATGTAAATAAATGGGTTTTTTGACGATGAAACGTACGATGGATTCATATAATATCTTTGCATCTTTTGCCAAAGATATACTGAATATAAAAATATGAAGAAACAAGATTTTTATTGTGTACTAGCCGATTTGCCCGTGTCAGTCGCTTCGCAGACTGATTACATAGTATAGGTATACATACATGTACGAATTCTACATATGAAAATAAGAAATTAATTAAGATCAGGGGTGCAAGTCCCCTTACCACTACTTGTGCACGCCCTTGTGTTGCACTCTAACCTTGAAAATCGGACCCAGATAAGTTATAAATTTAACCAATTTACATGTAATAAGCACACCACCCGTACGCACCCCTGCATATACCCTTGATTGTATATGTAATTACTCAAAAAATAAAATTAGAAAATAATTTTGTATTAGGGTTGCAAATGCCCCCTTACCCCTCCTTGCACACGCCCTTGTTTTGAATTACATTAACATTAATTTTAAAACTCTACCTTTGAAATCCGACCGTTAGAATTCAAATTATAAATTTAGCCGATTTGCATTTAACTACCCCCCTACCAAAACTTCGTATACGGCGCCCTTGATTGTGTATTTATATTTACAAAAAAAATTAGAGTTAAACACTAAAAACGGGGAAATTGAAAATAACTTAGCTGAATTATAGAACTTCATAAAAGCAAGAGTATTACATTTAACGTTTGGCTACGGAGCCAACAATGCTATCAATAGAATTGCAATAATTCGTAATATCAACGAAGTTTTCTTTGCATATTGTTAAGCTCAGTAATGTGTTTAATAATAATTAAATATCTTGAGAATATATTGATTTCGGGTCAATTTTATTTAATACATAAAGTTATAGTTGATAATCGGTAGAGTTTGTACAAACAATTCAATTGACGGTTTTTTTTGGGCCATAAAATCCGCAAAAAAAAACTGCTTAATTATTGTTAAAAAATGTTTTCGGCTTGAATGTCTCGAGAACAACCAATGATATCAACTCCGGGTTAAATAAGGTCTACACACAATATCATAATTAGTAATTGATAAGGTTTGTAAAAATAACCACCAAAAACATTTCATGTAAAAAAAGGTCGCCAAGACACACATGCACATAACGCTTTCGCTGTGAAAAGAGCCAAGCCCATAACTCTACAAGGCCTAACTTTACCAGACCTAACTCTACCAATAGGCATATAGCAATAGGCATATAACCTAGGAATTAAATAACTACCTACAACCTACCTAACCTAACCTTTCGAGCTAAGTCTCTTAGCAAAATACCGATATGTACTTGAAAATCATATACCTATATCCCTACCTATTTATTAAGCAATATAATATATAGTATTAATAAGTAACCCGTATATTTTTAACTTCGCAATAATTAGGGTAAACCTTAAACAAATTAAAAAAAACAACCCTTACATCAAGTATAGGTGGGTTATATGCTTGAAAATCCGACGAAACGTTACGAGAAAACATAGGAAGTGCCCGCCGCTCGTTTTGCTCGTCTTGGCAAGGGGCACTACCGTGCCCCTAGATTCAACTGACGGTTTTTTTGTAGACCAAAAAAATGCAAAAGAAACTGCTAAAAAATTTTCAAATTTTTCGTGTCGCATATATTTAGAGCAAACAGCCCAACTGATGAGTTATTATTAAGATTTTTAATAGGTCATTTTCTTATAAAAAATAACATTGCGTGTCTTCTTTTCGGAATTTAATTTTTTTTAGTTTTTGTTTGCTTTGATTTCATCAACTTCGATTCCTTGTTCTTCCTCAAACTAGGCGTCTTCGTCAGCGGTGGTATCCATGCAGGCAATCACAAAACTCGGCTTCTTTGCGGACAACATCTAAAACTGAATCAACCAATGGCCGCGTTCGGGGGGCAAGCCAAACCTATCCGGATAGGTTTGTGTTGTTGTAATCCCTTGTTGAAAAACTTCTGATGTCAGCTGATGCAACAACAACTCAAGGTATCTGAAAATTTTTGGGATAGGTGGATAGCCTATCTCACTACCACCCGAACGCAAGCAATGACACTGAATCAGTGTAATGACCCTTGGCCCAGCTGTTTCGTGCACCGGATTGTCCTACACCAAAATACTCGGTGCAGAAAATCTGTCCAAATGGACCTGATCACACAGAGTCCATTCCATGGTGCCATATTTGCCACCGGATGCCTCGTTGTAGTAGACATTAATGCATTCCAATCGCATGTCGCTGTCACCGTGGTATTCGGCTGTGGCATCAATTCCATGCCGATCAGAGATGATTTTCCAAAAATTAGCTCCAATTTTGGTTTCCGCACTGACCACCTTTAATGTGAACAATATTTATTATTTTTTTTTAATACAAATAATTTACACAAAATATGTGCATACATAGGTACTTTTTATTTTTTACCTTTGGAAAAATACACGAGAACACGACACAACTGAGCACTTCGAGTTATCAGTGTGGGCGACACACAGCTTTTTTTTATTTTATAATGTACATAATTCCTCTTAATCATCGAAACTTGTTCCTTGTTATATTTTTCAAATAAATTTTTCTTTATTTTATTTTAGAAATTTGGAAATTTTTAAAAAAAAAAAGAAGAGAGAATTTGCAGTCCGGTTTTTGGCGGAAAAAATTATGATTTCTTTTTTACATTTGAGTTTTGACAATAATTAGGACATAGGACAGCAACTGACAATAATTAGGACACGGGACAGAATTTTCCTACAAACTAAGATCTGTTTGTTTGCGTAATTTCTTGACGGCGAATACATTATTGAACATTTTTTAAATTGACTTTGTTTAAAAAAAAAGATCAAATTTTTTTGTTGAAAGGAATTCGACATTAATAATTTGAATTGTTAAAAAATACTTAACTACAATTTGCCAAGTAATTAAATAACTTGCATGATATTTAAAGGTCATACTTTAGCTCGAAAACCAAATTTCCCCAATAAGGTGAATATAATTTTTAAGTTATCAACACTTTTTGTTGGCTACTACGCATTTACGTACTGGAGTGTCGCACGAGTAGTAGTAGTAGTTAACTACGATTCACCAAATTCTGACATATCTTCCGAAGTGTTTCAAGAACATATCTGAGTTCGGGAACAAAATTTAAAAATCTGGTGAATCATACTTTTTAAGTTATCAGCACTTTGTTCAGGCACGTGTCGCACGAGTATATAATTATTTTTATTAATTTAACTACGATTCACCAAATTCTGAAATTTTGCCACAAGGTTCCTCGACTACTTCTAAGTTCTAGACCAAAATTTTAGAATTTGGTGAAACATACTTTTTGAGTTATTGACATTTTCCGCCAATTACACAAATTCATTAGTTAGCGCAGTGCACGAGTAGAAATTTGCTTATAACTCTTATACTAAGATTCACCAAATTCTGAAATTTTTCCACAAGCATTCTTGACTACTTTTCAGTTCTAGGCCAAAATTTCAGAATTTGGTGAATCTTAGTATAAGAGTTATAAGCAAATTTCTACTCGTGCACTACACTAACGAACGAATTTGTGTAATTGGCGGAAAATGTCAATAACTCAAAAAGTGTGTTTCACCAAATTCTGAAATTTTGGCCTAGAACTAAAAAGTAGTCGAGGAACCTTGTGGCAAAATTTCAGAATTTGGTGAATCTTAGTATAAGAGTTATAAGCAAATTTCTACTCGTGCACTACACTAACTAACGAATTTGAGTAATTGGCGAAAAATGTCAATAACTCAAAAAGTATGTTTCACCAAATTCTAAAATTTTGGTCTAGAACTTAGAAGTAGTCGAGGAACCTTGTGGCAAAATTTCAGAATTTGGTGAATCTTAGTATAAGAGTTATAAGCAAATTTCTACTCGTACACTACACTAATGAACGAATTTGTGTAATTGGCGGAAAATGTCAATAACTCAAAAAGTGTGTTTCACCAAATTCTGAAATTTTGGTCTAAAACTAAGAAGTAGTCGAGGAACTTTGTGGCAAAATTTCAGAATTTGGTGAAACTTAGTATAAGAGTTATAAGCAAATTTCTACTCGTGCACTACACTAACTAACGAATTTGTGTAATTGGCGGAAAATGTCAATAACTCAAAAAGTGTGTTTCACCAAATTCTGAAATTTTGGTCTAAAACTAAGAAGTAGTCGAGGAACTTTGTGGCAAAATTTCAGAATTTGGTGAATCTTAGTATAAGAGTTATAAGCAAATTTCTACTCGTGCACTACACTAACTAACGAATTTGAGTAATTGGCGAAAAATGTCAATAACTCAAAAAGTATGTTTCACCAAATTCTAAAATTTTGGTCTAGAACTTAGAAGTAGTCGAGGAACCTTGTGGCAAAATTTCAGAATTTGGTGAATCTTAGTATAAGAGTTATAAGCAAATTTCTACTCGTACACTACACTAATGAACGAATTTGTGTAATTGGCGGAAAATGTCAATAACTCAAAAAGTGTGTTTCACCAAATTCTGAAATTTTGGTCTAAAACTAAGAAGTAGTCGAGGAACTTTGTGGCAAAATTTCAGAATTTGGTGAAACTTAGTATAAGAGTTATAAGCAAATTTCTACTCGTGCACTACACTAACTAACGAATTTGTGTAATTGGCGGAAAATGTCAATAACTCAAAAAGTGTGTTTCACCAAATTCTGAAATTTTGGCCTAGAACTAAAAAGTAGTCGAGGAACCTTGTGGCAAAATTTCAGAATTTGGTGAATCTTAGTATAAGAGTTATAAGCAAATTTCTACTCGTGCACTGCGCTAACTAATGAATTTGTGTAATTGGCGGAAAATGTCAATAACTCAAAAAGTATGTTTCACCAAATTCTAAAATTTTGGTCTAGAACTTAGAAGTAGTCGAGGAACCTTGTGGCAAAATTTCAGAATTTGGTGAATCGTAGTTAAATTAATAAAAATAATTATATACTCGTGCGACACGTGCCTGAACAAAGTGCTGATAACTTAAAAAGTATGATTCACCAGATTTTTAAATTTTGTTCCCGAACTCAGATATGTTCTTGAAACACTTCGGAAGATATGTCAGAATTTGGTGAATCGTAGTTAACTACTACTACTACTCGTGCGACACTCCAGTACGTAAATGCGTAGTAGCCAACAAAAAGTGTTGATAACTTAAAAATTATATTCACCTTATTGGGGAAATTTGGTTTTCGAGCTAAAGTATGACCTTTAAATATCATGCAAGTTATTTAATTACTTGGCAAATTGTAGTTAAGTATTTTTTAACAATTCAAATTATTAATGTCGAATTCCTTTCAACAAAAAAATTTGATCTTTTTTTTTAAACAAAGTCAATTTAAAAAATGTTCAATAATGTATTCGCCGTCAAGAAATTACGCAAACAAACAGATCTTAGTTTGTAGGAAAATTCTGTCCCGTGTCCTAATTATTGTCAGTTGCTGTCCTATGTCCTAATTATTGTCAAAACTCAAATGTAAAAAAGAAATCATAATTTTTTCCGCCAAAAACCGGACTGCAAATTCTCTCTTCTTTTTTTTTTTAAAATTTCCAAATTTCTAAAATAAAATAAAGAAAAATTTATTTGAAAAATATAACAAGGAACAAGTTTCGATGATTAAGAGGAATTATGTACATTATAAAATAAAAAAAAGCTGTGTGTCGCCCACACTGATAACTCGAAGTGCTCAGTTGTGTCGTGTTCTCGTGTATTTTTCCAAAGGTAAAAAATAAAAAGTACCTATGTATGCACATATTTTGTGTAAATTATTTGTATTAAAAAAAAATAATAAATATTGTTCACATTAAAGGTGGTCAGTGCGGAAACCAAAATTGGAGCTAATTTTTGGAAAATCATCTCTGATCGGCATGGAATTGATGCCACAGCCGAATACCACGGTGACAGCGACATGCGATTGGAATGCATTAATGTCTACTACAACGAGGCATCCGGTGGCAAATATGGCACCATGGAATGGACTCTGTGTGATCAGGTCCATTTGGACAGATTTTCTGCACCGAGTATTTTGGTGTAGGACAATCCGGTGCACGAAACAGCTGGGCCAAGGGTCATTACACTGATTCAGTGTCATTGCTTGCGTTCGGGTGGTAGTGAGATAGGCTATCCACCTATCCCAAAAATTTTCAGATACCTTGAGTTGTTGTTGCATCAGCTGACATCAGAAGTTTTTCAACAAGGGATTACAACAACACAAACCTATCCGGATAGGTTTGGCTTGCCCCCCGAACGCGGCCATTGGTTGATTCAGTTTTAGATGTTGTCCGCAAAGAAGCCGAGTTTTGTGATTGCCTGCATGGATACCACCGCTGACGAAGACGCCTAGTTTGAGGAAGAACAAGGAATCGAAGTTGATGAAATCAAAGCAAACAAAAACTAAAAAAAATTAAATTCCGAAAAGAAGACACGCAATGTTATTTTTTATAAGAAAATGACCTATTAAAAATCTTAATAATAACTCATCAGTTGGGCTGTTTGCTCTAAATATATGCGACACGAAAAATTTGAAAATTTTTTAGCAGTTTCTTTTGCATTTTTTTGGTCTACAAAAAAACCGTCAGTTGAATCTAGGGGCACGGTAGTGCCCCTTGCCAAGACGAGCAAAACGAGCGGCGGGCACTTCCTATGTTTTCTCGTAACGTTTCGTCGGATTTTCAAGCATATAACCCACCTATACTTGATGTAAGGGTTGTTTTTTTTAATTTGTTTAAGATTTACCCTAATTATTGCGAAGTTAAAAATATACGGGTTACTTATTAATACTATATATTATATTGCTTAATAAATAGGTAGGGATATAGGTATATGATTTTCAAGTACATATCGGTATTTTGCTAAGAGACTTAGCTCGAAAGGTTAGGTTAGGTAGGTTGTAGGTAGTTATTTAATTCCTAGGTTATATGCCTATTGCTATATGCCTATTGGTAGAGTTAGGTCTGGTAAAGTTAGGCCTTGTAGAGTTATGGGCTTGGCTCTTTTCACAGCGAAAGCGTTATGTGCATGTGTGTCTTGGCGACCTTTTTTTACATGAAATGTTTTTGGTGGTTATTTTTACAAACCTTATCAATTACTAATTATGATATTGTGTGTAGACCTTATTTAACCCGGAGTTGATATCATTGGTTGTTCTCGAGACATTCAAGCCGAAAACATTTTTTAACAATAATTAAGCAGTTTTTTTTTGCGGATTTTATGGCCCAAAAAAAACCGTCAATTGGATTGTTTGTACAAACTCTACCGATTATCAACTATAACTTTATGTATTAAATAAAATTGACCCGAAATCAATATATTCTCAAGATATTTAATTATTATTAAACACATTACTGAGCTTAACAATATGCAAAGAAAACTTCGTTGATATTACGAATTATTGCAATTCTATTGATAGCATTGTTGGCTCCGTAGCCAAACGTTAAATGTAATACTCTTGCTTTTATGAAGTTCTATAATTCAGCTAAGTTATTTTCAATTTCCCCGTTTTTAGTGTTTAACTCTAATTTTTTTTGTAAATATAAATACACAATCAAGGGCGCCGTATACGAAGTTTTGGTAGGGGGGTAGTTAAATGCAAATCGGCTAAATTTATAATTTGAATTCTAACGGTCGGATTTCAAAGGTAGAGTTTTAAAATTAATGTTAATGTAATTCAAAACAAGGGCGTGTGCAAGGAGGGGTAAGGGGGCATTTGCAACCCTAATACAAAATTATTTTCTAATTTTATTTTTTGAGTAATTACATATACAATCAAGGGTATATGCAGGGGTGCGTACGGGTGGTGTGCTTATTACATGTAAATTGGTTAAATTTATAACTTATCTGGGTCCGATTTTCAAGGTTAGAGTGCAACACAAGGGCGTACCACTACTTGTGGTAAGGGGACTTGCACCCCTGATCTTAATTAATTTCTTATTTTCATATGTAGAATTCGTACATGTATGTATACCTATACTATGTAATCAGTCTGCGAAGCGACTGACACGGGCAAATCGGCTAGTACACAATAAAAATCTTGTTTCTTCATATTTTTATATTCAGTATATCTTTGGCAAAAGATGCAAAGATATCATATGAATCCATCGTACGTTTCATCGTCAAAAAACCCATTTATTTACATTGCTGTTTTTGTAATTTCGGTGCGTGTTGATATATAGATGTGAATTGCAACAACTGGATAGTGAACTGAGGAGCTGCTATTTGTGCGTTTTACGTGGTTTTTCACACACATATATTTTGAAAAGCTTATGGGTCATCTGATTGCTGTAGCTTTTGTAGGCAAACCGAATGACATGTCTTTATAATTCAGTTGGCCAGTTTATATTTCAGAGCTTTCATAGGAATCCAGAAATATAAACACAATTTCTCACAAAAATTCCTCAGTTTTGCCGTCAAAAACTGATGAAAAAATTTTTTGGATTCGTTGCTCAATTATTTTCTATCGCAGTAAATCAAATAAAAACAAAAAAGTAAAAGAAATAGAAAGTGTTTTTGAGAAATTTCGTTTATATTTTATGCTCTTGTTCTTTCAAAGTGACGGAAGTAAACTATTGAGCGCTCTAAAATATAAACTTACCAAATATCTTTAGCTTGACAGCCATGTTGCAGGTTTTCAAAATATTTTTAAGTATAAATGCATGTATTTAATTCACCGAACAATTCATTTTTTTCTAGTTTTGTTTCTTCATTCATTCCATTCTGGATATTCTAAGTGCGTTTTTTATTTATTCCGGATAAGATAAGGAATAGAATGGATGGAAAAGACGAATGTTTATCCAGAATATCCGGAATGGAATAAATAAAGAAACAAAATTAGAACAAAAAGAATTTCAATCCAGTTGTTCGGTGAAATGTCAAAACAATTGAATAAATAATGTTTTTATTCTGGATATTTATGTATTCTTAAAGTCAAAAGTTTAGTAAATTTAACATTAACATTTAACAGCATAAACGCGAATAAATGTACCAGAGTATACATTTTATGCATTTAATGTAAAATTTACTAAACTTTTGACTTTGGGAATACATAAATATCCAAAATAAAATTAAATAAAAATGAAGATTGTGCCACAACAAAAATTCTCATTGGCAATATCGGGCAATATAATTATTACTCCCGATTTCTAGAAAAATCTTCGTGAAAATATCGGACAATATAAATCCAGACTAATCAGCCTCAATGCCACCTCTGTACATAATCGTTGAGGGGAAACAAAAAATTTGACATAAATTGGGACAGACATTTCTTAGGTATGTTTGTTTTGTATTTTTACACGACAATTTTTAATACGTTACGTTACGGAGTTTGTTAATTGTAATTCTTTATAGAACTGTCATTATTTTAACATTTTGTTAATTATTTATTGAACTGCTTGTTCACTAAATTCGAGATATTGCTCACTAAATTCGCAAAGCAATTCCCCATCGATTGATACTAATAAAGCCCACTTTTGTTTCTATCAGCTGCTAACTATACGCGAATCTTAAATTGTTAATAACTTTTAAACTATGATTCACCAAATTCTAAAATTGTTTAACCAAATTTCACCAAATGTTCACCTAATTCTAGGAATCAAAAATTTTGAAATCCGTGAAATCCCGCTGCTAACTATACGTCGGTAAAAAAATTGGACTTCAAAATGGCCAAGAAACTATACGAGCAATCAAATAAATTTGAAGAATGCCAAAACGAGGGTGGACAGAGGGACACTACCTGAAAAAAAAAAACAGCTCAAGCAATTGGTAACAATAGACAGCCTGCCGCCAACTCGCACAGATCTTAAATAGTCTCATGGTCACTTTCTAAATCAGTCTCTAGAGTAAGCCTGCTGAATTTTTTGTACGCAAAGGTTTATTTTTTCTTCTAAACAATATAGTTCAATTATTGCAAGAGCTTCTCATTCTTGCGTCTTTCAAAAAATAAATGATTTAAAATTTAAATTTTTTTTTTGTTTAATAAATCGATAGAGAATATGGACTTTTGTTCTTCGTAGCACGTCTTGACGACCTCTGGCATATTTCTCCTTCGTAGTGTGTAAAGTCGTCCGTTGCCCTCGATGTCCAGTTGTAGTTAAATTGTTTCGAATGCTCGTCCAATTGTTTTGGAGTTACCACTATGACACTAGATTTTCAAATCACTTTGAAAGTATCCTCTTCTTGATAGTGGCTACATACATTAAAAAGTAAAATTCTCTAAAAGATGTTTGATCTTGAAATCCTCAATTGAATTTTTATTGTGACTTTAATTTTTATTGATCTGCCAACCGTGTGAACAGAAAATTTTCAAGCTGACAATATTGTCAGATATATAATTGTCCGAAAATTGTCAGACAAGAGCTGACAATTAAATTGTCAGACTTTGGCACAAAATCTACCGATCGTGTGAACGGACAATTTCACATTGTAACAAATTTGTCAATTGTCAGCTAATTGTCCGCTATTGTCAGACCATTGACACATCTGACAATATTGTAAGATCTGACAATCGTCTGTACTTAGCTTTATATTTGTTTTTGACAACAGCTGTTTGGTTCATCAGCTGAATTTTTCTATGGCATTGCAACAACACAAACCTATCCGGATAGGTTTAGCTTGTCCCCCGAACGTGGCCATTTGTCCATTTGCTCGGTCGATTTATTCTGAGATAATAGCTGTGTTTTGTTGAGCTAGTTACTGTGCCGATTCTGCAATGTTCCACATTAAGCCATAGAGTTACTGAAGATCAAATGTGCTGTTAACTTGTTGTTGGTAGAATTTGCATGTGAAATTTTTGCTTAATGTGAAGAATTTCTTAATGTGCACATTAAGGAGTTAAACAAAACACACCTAATGGCGCAAAATTTTAAACATTAAATCTACTCTAAATCACTTTTCGAATGGGAGTCGACTCTTAAATCTATTTTTATAGCGAGAGCTGACTCTTTGGCAATTTTAAACGACATAAATTATACTTTAACGTTAAAGATCTTGTCTAACTTTAATTACCATTTCACAACAAACAAATTGAACCGAAATAATTTCCCAAGTTATTTTTGTTTAGTTTTGGAGATTTTCAGGTTTATAAAAAGGTAACAACATTGTTAAATACTGCACAAACCATTTAAAGTGCTCAGATAACTTGAACTTTGCAATAGATATTTACAAATCCAAGGAAGTGCAATAGTTTTTTTTTTTTATATTTCAAAATAGAATTTTTTCTCCATTCATATGAAGCATACAATAATTATTACACTAATCACTATCTACTATATACACATATTTGTACCTATTTTATAAATTTTTGAAAAAAAAAAATGTTTTGCTTTTGTTAATTTTAATTTTTGTATGGCTGTGTGAGTTTTATATCCTCAAAATGGCCGCGTTTAACCTACATCTAAAATTTCAGATATCTGAATTTTTGGAGCTTCTGATTGGCCAGCTGTCATAAAAAATTGATGACTTTTAGTGACTTTTAGTTACGTTTAGTTACGTTTATTCTGAAATTTCAGACAAGAAAATTTCATCTGAAAATTCAGATGACAGTTGTTTGTGGTGGGGGGAGTGTAAAAAGAGCTGAAGTGCTACACATCAAATTGAACTTTATGATTTTCGGTGTGGTTAGTGGTTGATGTGTGCTTAAAGTTTTTATAATAAAATTGTAATATTTACTTATTTAATTAAAAGAACTTTCTGTTAATTGTTTAGTGACTCTTTGAATAAAAGGAATGATTTGTCTTCGAAAAGTATTCGCATAATTGTCCATCGGATTATTGTGGAACAATTTTGCATTGAAGTTATAATAAATTTTACTGCACAATAACAAACAAACCTGTTGCTAATCTTTTTACATAAAATTTCATCTACAAAGCTCATGCTAAATTAACAATTTACGAGTATGTAAAGTTCTCTTTTATTTCGATTCTATGCAAATTCAATAAGTGAATACGGGAATTTGACACAGTGGCTTTTGACTGAAATTTCAGATTTTTTTTGCGTTCAATAAAAAAATCTGAAATTTCAGAATCTGAAATTTCAGATTTCTTTGCTTTGAACGGACCCAATGTCAGATTCAGGAGTTGTTTAATCTAAATTTGCTTACGTTACGTAGCGGAGTCCACTTTAGTTAGAAGAGTTGTTTCTTGTTTAAAATTAAGAAATAGTTAGAGAAGTGATCTAAACTAAACGACTATTTTAACTAAAACCGGTTTTATTCCTTAAACGAGCAGTGTCTAAAATTTTGCGCCATTATTTTTTTTATTAAAAAAGCATATTTCCGACTGTTTCAAAATACTTAGACATAGTGGCGCAAAATTTTAGACACTGCTCGTTTAAGGAATAAAACCGGCTCTAGTTAAAATAGTCGTTTAGTTTAGATCACTTCTCTAACTATTTCTTATGTCGTTTTTCTTTCAGCCAAAAAAAATTGATCCCTGTGAGGGATTTTGATCCCGGACAAGTTTTTGCATTACATTCAACCAAAAAACATCAATCCCTGACAATTCGGGATCAAAATCTCTGATCCCGAATTAAAGAGAGATTTACACCTACATGAAACACGCACTTGCACACACACTATTTATAAAACGTCATTTTGTGCTTTTGTGTGATTCTGTGATTCTATGATTTTCTATTTCATTTGCATTCCGGTTTTGATTCTTTGCCTATCAAAATTATTTTTTGCTTTATTAAATTAAAATTATTTTTGACAAAATTAAATTTGACATCCCACACATACATTTGCAAACAAAAAACAAATCCAATATGCGTTTCTTTTGCCAAGAAAATTCGTGATCCGGGATCAAAATCCCTATTAATTTTAAACAAGAAACAACTCTTCTAACTAAAGTGGACTCCGCTACGTAACGTAAGCAAATTTAGATTAAACAACTCCTGAATCTGACATTGGGTACGTTCAAAGCAAAGAAATCTGAAATTTCAGATTCTGGAATTTCAGATTTTTTTATTGAACGCAAAAAAAATCTGAAATTTCAGTCAAAAGCCACTGTGTCAAATTCCCGTATTCACTTATTGAATTTGCATAGAATCGAAATAAAAGAGAACTTTACATACTCGTAAATTGTTAATTTAGCATGAGCTTTGTAGATGAAATTTTATGTAAAAAGATTAGCAACAGGTTTGTTTGTTATTGTGCAGTAAATTTATTATAACTTCAATGCAAAATTGTTCCACAATAATCCGATGGACAATTATGCGAATACTTTTCGAAGACAAATCATTCCTTTTATTCAAAGAGTCACTAAACAATTAACAGAAAGCTCTTTTAATTAAATAAGTAAATATTACAATTTTATTATAAAAACTTTAAGCACACATCAACCACTAACCACACCGAAAATCATAAAGTTCAATTTGATGTGTAGCACTTCAGCTCTTTTTACACTTCCCCCACCACAAACAACTGTCATCTGAATTTTCAGATGAAATTTTCTTGTCTGAAATTTCAGAATAAACGTAACTAAACGTAACTAAAAGTCACTAAAAGTCATCTAACTTTTTATGACAGCTGGCCAATCAGAAGCTCCAAAAATTCAGATATCTGAAATTTTAGATGTAGGTTAAACGCGGCCATTTTGAGGATATAAAACTCACACAGCCATACAAAAATTAAAATTAACAAAAGCAAAACATTTTTTTTTTCAAAAAATTAAAAAATAGGTACAAATATGTGTATATAGTAGATAGTGATTAGTGTAATAATTATTGTATGCTTCATATGAATGGAGAAAAAATTCTATTTTGAAATATAAAAAAAAAAAACTATTGCACTTCCTTGGATTTGTAAATATCTATTGCAAAGTTCAAGTTATCTGAGCACTTTAAATGGTTTGTGCAGTATTTAACAATGTTGTTACCTTTTTATAAACCTGAAAATCTCCAAAACTAAACAAAAATAACTTGGGAAATTATTTCGGTTCAATTTGTTTGTTGTGAAATGGTAATTGCCAACATTAGATAAAGTATACTTTTGAGAGATAAACAAGTGTTTTCCTGCTTTTAAAGTTAGACAAGATCTTTAACGTTAAAGTATAATTTATGTCGTTTAAAATTGCCAAAGAGTCAGCTCTCGCTATAAAAATAGATTTTAGAGTCGACTCCCATTCGAAAAGTGATTTAGAGTAGATTTAATGTTTAAAATTTTGCGCCATTATCTCAGAATAAATCGACTGAGCAAATGGACAAATGGCCACGTTCGGGGGACAAGCTAAACCTATCCGGATAGGTTTGTGTTGTTGCAATGCCATAGAAAAATTCAGCTGATGAACCAAACAGCTGTTGTCAAAAACAAATATAAGTCTATCCTAAAATTTTCGGTATACTAAGTCCCCTTTCACACGAAGATACTTACTAGTTACTGGTGATTTTTTTTTACGTTTTCTTTAAATCTCCTTAACAATTTCTTGTACCTTTCACACGAAGATACAAAGTCGGAGGAGACTTGCTGTATTTTCCTTTTAAACTACCTTGGTTGAACGCACACAAACGTAGTGTGAAGAGAAACGTCAAAAAAATTTCTTGAATTTGTTGACCGGGAAGATTCCGTTTACCCCTCTTTCTTCCTGCCCTTCTCGCCTATGAACTAATTGTTGCCGGCAACTCAGTTGCCTTGTGTGAAAGGGGACTAAACTATCCGATGCGCAATTTGAGGAACAGCTGATTACAGCTGGCTTTTGGTTTTCGCTTGAGTATGTAATCGCAGTAAAGAAAAAAACGCGTGTACTTACAAAGGAAGGTTAAACAAGAAGAAGGTTTATTATACGATAAAACAAAATGAAGTTTCTTACAATGAACACGTTCAGAATTAAATACATATATGGACTCTTACAATAACGATTAGTAGTTTGATGAAAGGCTTCAACGCCGAATATTGTGATTCCAATACTCCTCCTTAAGAGTCATCTATTGTACTCCCATTGCCTTCCGGAAAGTTTCCACCTTGACTTTGTCCAGCGGCTTCGTTAGGATATCTGCGATTTGTTCTTGTGAACATATATAGTTGATTTGAATTTCGCCTTTAGCGAGAACGTCTTTAACAGAATGGTGACGAATGTCAATGTGTTTCGTTCGAAGGTGAAACCCATTATTCTTTGAGATAGCGATTGCACTTTGATTATCGCACATAATTTGAAGAGTGCTACGCTGTTTCGTAATTTCATTTCGAAGGCCATTCCACCAAATTGCTTCTTGTACTGCTGCTGATAACGACATGTACTCCGCTTCGCATGATGATAATGCAACAGTATGTTGCCTTTTGGAGCACCACGATATAGCTCCTCCTTGAGCTAAAAACACAAAACCTGTCGTAGACTTTCTGTCTTCTATGTTGGCTGCCCAATCTGCATCCGTGAATCCAATGATGTCAGGATTTTCATCTTTTTGGAATTTCAGCTTTAACGATGATGTTCCACGTAGATAACGAAACAGATATTTTACAGCTAGCCAGTGTTCTCGTCCTGGTTTCGAATTAAAGCGACTTAAAGGGTTGACGGTGAAGCTTATATCCGGTCGGGTGCATTGGGACAGATACATGAGGCATCCGATTGCCTCCTGGTACGGGATGTTTTCCAATTCACCATCTTGAGCTGACAACTTTAGACTGGCATTCATCGGCGTCTTTACTGGTTTGGATTCCGTCATTCCAAATTTACTTAGAATTGATTCGATGTACTGCTCTTGGTCCAAAGCATATGAATTTTGACCCTTGGTGATACGCATTCCTAGAATGGTCCAAGTTCCTTCATCTTAAATTTTTGATGCAGGTTGCTTTTCATGTTTCTTAGCCATTCAGTGTTGTTGGAAAACAGTAAAATGTCGTCCACATATATAGCTAGTATGAGGACATCGTTTTTATTAATCCTGTAGTAGACGCATGGATCAAAATTGGATTGCAGTAATCCGGCCGCTTTTAGGGCTTGGTCCAGTTCCATGTTCCATACGCGACTGGACTGTTTGAGTCCGTATAGCGGTTACATTGCGACTCTTGAAAATTATATTTTTAATGGGGTCATAAAGACGATAGCCTTTAGTATTTTCATCAAATCCGGTAAGTATGCATTCATGTGCTTTCGGGTCCAACTTTTGTCGAGTTATCTTTGGGATGTGTGACATGACTGTTGTGCCGAACACTTTTATGAGTGATAAATCTGGTTTGAAACCAGTCCATGCCTCTTCAGGAGTAATGCCTATGCCTTTGGATGGTGATCGATTCAACAGGTACACTGAATATGCTACAGCTTCCGCCCAAAAAGATTTTGACAAGTTGGCATCTGCAAGCATACATCTGGCCTTTTCTATTATCGATCTGTTGTTTCTCTCGGCTAGCCCGTTCTGTTCTGGCGTATGAACGTTTGTTGTCTGGTGGTGAATACCTTTTTTTTAAATTATGTTTTGCAATTTTGAGTTTAAGAACTCTTTTCCGTTGTCTGTACGGATCTTTTTTAGTTTCTTACCACTTTGGGTTTCAACAAAACTTATAAATTCTTGAAATTTTTCGCACACTTCGTGTGCTGACTTAGTTTTTAAAAGATATACAAAAATTTTTCTCGTAAAGTCGTCAATGAACGATAAAAAATAACGATTGCCTCCGAGAGACTCATGTTCCATTGGACCACAGATGTCGGAATGCACAATTTCTAAAATTTCATTAGCTCTCTTACCTTGCTTCTTGAAAGGTAGTCTTATTTGTTTGCCAATAGGACAAATTTTGCAATCCTTTTCGATTTTGTTGGAGAAATTGATTCCATTGGCCAAGCCGTTATTTAATTTGTTCAGGCTGTCATAATTAAGGTGGCCCATTCTTCTGTGCCAGAGTTCTCGGGTTGTTCGGTGATGGTGCTGTGTCTAATCGAAATAAATCATTTCTTAGAGTACCAGTTGCAATTACCTTTTTATTTTGATCCAGCACTTCAACCCCTTTGCTCTGAAATAAAACGGTATGTGCCCTCGCTTTACAATGCGACTAACAAAGTGGATCCCATTTAAAATGACAGAAAGCACTGAGATGTCAAAAAAAAATCTGTGTTTTTTTTTTTAGCTCAGACATATCACAGCGCTCAACTTGTGTTTCTTTTTTCAACCAGAGCTACCTCGGAGCTTGCTCTATTAGCTCAGAATAAATTGACCGAGCAAACGGAGCAAATAGCTGAGCGCAGCCAACTTCATACAATTTCTATGTGATTTGACAGATATGGCAATTCGGTGCTCAGACGTGTTTCATTATTAAATCTGAGAGCTCTGATCATACTCTGCTCAGAGCTTACGCGGATCGCTCAGGCTCTGCTCAGTGCTCTACTCAGAGCTTAAAAAAGAAAAACGCCTATTAGAGCAAATGAGGTAATTTCGTTGAAAATTTCCAAATTCGATTCGAAATCATCTCATTTCCCATACAAATTCTCATTTCCAAATGAGGTAATTTCAACCAAATTTGCACGAAATTCGGTAGGAAATTACGTAAAAACTTTATGAACACACCCAAATGGAATCCACTCAAAGTGGAACGCATTTAATATGACAGAATTCAATGTATAAAACAACAAAAACAAGCGGTTGACAGCCTGGACTGTCAAATGAAATTAACAAATTTATAATGAAAACAATGGCGCAAAATTTTAAACATTTAAAACCTGCTCTAAATCACTTTTAAAATGGGAGTCGACTCTAAAATCTATTTTTACAACGAGAGTCGACTCTTTGTTAATTTTAAACGACATAAAGTATACTTTAACGCTTAAGCACTCGTCTAACTTTAAAAGCAGCAAAACACTTCGTTATTTCTTAAAAATATACTTTATCCAGTCGACAATTGCTATTTCACAACAAACAAATTGAACCGAAATACTTTCGCAAGTTATTTTTTGAAGATTTTCAGGTTTGTAAAAAAGTAACAAAATTTAAAATACTGTCAATTCTATTTATCATGAAATTTGCAATAGGTATTGCGGCGGCGAAAAACAGAAAACACATAACTACAAATCCAAGCGAGTGGCATAGTTTTTTTTTTTTATTATTTCAATAATTCAATTTTTGTCTCCATTCATATGAAGCATTAAATAATTTTACATTTAAACAATCACTATCTACTATACATACACTTATTTGTACCTTTTATTTTATAAATTCTTGAATGGAAATTGTTTTGCTTGTATTAATTTTATTTTTTCTTATATCTGTGTGAGTTTCGTCTCTTCATATGTCAGATTTTGGGGTTGTTCTACCTAAATTTGCTTACGTTACGTAGCGGAGTCCACTTTAGTTAGAAGAGTAGTTTAACTTGTTTAAAATTAAGAAATAGTTAGACACGACTATGTTAACTAGAGCCGGTTTTATTCCTTAAACGAGCATTGTTTAAAATTTTGCGCCAATGTCTAAGTATTTTGAAACAGTCGGAAATATGCTTTTTTAATAAAAAAAATTTGTTTTCATTATAAATTTGTTAATTTCATTTGACAGTCCAGGCTGTCAACCGCTTGTTTTTGTTGTTTTATACATTGAATTCTGTCATATTAAATGCGTTCCACTTTGGGTGGATTCCATTTGGGTGTGTTCATAAAGTTTTTACGTAATTTCCTACCGAATTTCGTGCAAATTTGGTTGAAATTACCTCATTTGGAAATGAGAATTTGTATGGGAAATGAGATGATTTCGAATCGAATTTGGAAATTTTCAACGAAATTACCTCATTTGCTCTAATAGGCGTTTTTCTTTTTTAAGCTCTGAGTAGAGCACTGAGCAGAGCCTGAGCGATCCGCGTAAGCTCTGAGCAGAGTATGATCAGAGCTCTCAGATTTAATAATGAAAAGGGGGGTTCACATTCAACGACATGTCGACCGACCCGAGTCGTTTTGCTAGCGTTCACATTCTACGACCGTTTCGCCGACTTCATTTGAAAACAAAATTTCAATGAGCAAACATTACGCGTATTTAATTTTTTACACAAATATTACCGCACTATTTTTGATTTTTTGCATTTCTATTTGATGTTTTACTTCGATTTCAACGCGTGCTATTTAATTCTTACATACAAAATAGAAGAAAAACTGAAAAATTAAAATCATCGGTCGTTCGACTAGTGTTCACATTTACTACAACGGTCGACCGACCGAGCAAAATATTAAAAAAATTGAACTACACAACAAGTCGATCGACAGTCGTTCGACTGCTGTTCACATTACAAAATACTGCCGACTAGATACATGTTGATCAACTTGTCGTTGAATGTGAACCCCCCTAAACACGTCTGAGCACCGAATTGCCATATCTGTCAAATCACATAGAAATTGTATGAAGTTGGCTGCGCTCAGCTATTTGCTCCGTTTGCTCGGTCAATTTATTCTGAGCTAATAGAGCAAGCTCCGAGGTAGCTCTGGTTGAAAAAAGAAACACAAGTTGAGCGCTGTGATATGTCTGAGCTAAAAAAAAAACACAGATTTTTTTTTGACATCTCAGTGCTTTCTGTCATTTTAAATGGGATCCACTTTGAATGGATTCCATTTGGGGGTGTTCATAAAAGTTTTACGTAATTTCCTTTAGAATTTTGTGCATATTTGGTTGAAATTACCTCATTTGGAAATTTGAATTTGTATGGGAAATGAGATGACTTTGAATTGAATTTGGAAATTTTGAACGAAATTACCTCATTTGCTCTAATGAAAACGCAGTGAAAAGGAAAATTTGCGAAATTATCTCATTTCGGCTCTAATGAAAACGTAGTATAAATCTGGCGGTCTGAAACTGTTTGAAACTAGGTGCAGAACGCAACTAATATGAACTTTGACAGAAAATCAAGGAAAGGAACTAGGCTAAAATCTCCCGCCATTTTACCAAGCTTGGTTACCCCTGTTCGGTAACCTGAAATTTTCCCACACTAGGGTTTTTTTACCTATGGGTTTTGACAACAAAATGTGAAAATTTGCAAGAAATCCCACGTTCCCAAACAGACTGACTGTCAAAATAAAAAAGAAAAAACAAAAAAATAGAGCAACCAAGAATAAGAAATTTCAGCAAGCAAAATTAAGCAGAAGACGAAGAGATTAATTTGTTTCCGACTCTAACTTTCTTAGAAATAGAAAAAATATTCACAAAGAATGGCTTTCGAATTGCGTACTCCAGTCAATGGTTCCATGCTGCGTAATTTTATTGGCAAAACTGTTAGTTTATTCGTGAAAATCGAATCGGAAAGCAGCAGTCTAACTATTCGTGCCAAGACCACAGACGATCAGGATGTACGGGTTACCCTGCCAGAGCCAATCAGTGCACGATCGTCGTATTGGGTTGAAATCATAGGAACCCCTGCTGGTGCTGATGCTATTCGTGCAAGAGAGGTGAGGCAAAACGAGTTTTAAAGAAAAAAAAAACGAGTAGAGGAATTAAACGTAATTTTTCTATAGGTTATCCTGTTCGGTGGAAATCAAGAACTGGATGTCGAGGGTTACAACATGATGGTACAGTTCTGGAACCACAGTAAAGATATCTATCGGCAGGGATAGATGCTACTAGAATGATTCTTGCCTGCTTGCTGCTGGTCGTCGATTCAGAAGCTCCTTTAAAAAAAATAATTCGCTATAATAATCTAATAAGTTCATTGCTTCAAAAGTTATTCGTTCTTATGTATTTTTAATTCTTGAAATTTATGTCTTATAACTTTAAATAAAGCACTCATCATAGCTGACGTATTTTTAATCCTCCCCGGAGGAATCGGATTCGCTTTCAGTCTCCTGGGGTCTATTTAAGTTCCGCACCTTGAAAAAGGCGCCGTCATCATCGTCTGGGAGCTCTTCAGAGTGCTCTCGTTTCTTTGTAAATTTCTTGGGCCAAATACCGGCTTTTGTGAATTCCTTGACATGTTCCGGGGTTAAAACTTTATAAATCTCTGCTTTGACTTTGTCTCCTTCTTCGATCGGTTCCACTAGAATGAAATCACCGCGTTTAACCCAAACATTCTTGCGGAACTTTGTTGGCATGGAGACCAAGAATTTCTCTACATCATCCGAGCTTTCGACTTCGAGGAGATTATTTCCTCGACTGCTAGTCACCCGAACAATTTGTTGGCTCGCCTTTGGAAGCTCGTAGTCATCGTCCATCATTTCTTTCATGATATGTTTGTTACGAGTAACACGAGACATGATTGAAAAACAAAATAATCCTGAAGAGAAAAATGAAAATGAAAAGGAAATAATGAAAGAGATTCTCGGTTTTACCTTCTTCCTTCACGAGATTAATAACTTTGTAATTGAAAATATGTAATTCGAGGCACTAATGATTTTTGAATGCATTTAAAATTAGAAAATTGATGAATTGGGCAGCGCAAGAGCCACGAAAAGTTTTCCTTGCACGTTAAGGATTTTGACGTATCTGCTGACAGATCGAAAATTGTAGTAGATGAAATTTCTGTTGGCCGTGTTCAATGTATTACGTTTTACATCTGATATTTCAGATTTCCCTATTTTTGGAACTTCTGATTGGGCTTTTCCAGAATCTGACTCTGTCTTTTCTCTTTCTAATTTTGACAGTTCTTTAATCAAAAAGAAGCTCTAGATGGGGGGAAAACAACAATACAAACAAATATAAATACACACCGATACTGTACCCGCCTTTAATAGTGTGTTTGTTTTCCCCCCATCTAGAGTTTTTGACGTTTGGTGGAAGTTCTGGATTGGCCAGTGGTGCGCTTCCTTGATTGGGAGCAACAAAAAGTTGCTGGGGCTAGCAAGTAGCAACAAAAAGTTGCCTAGCGGGCGACGGGCGAATTTTTTCGGTTCACGGGCCTAGTCCAGAGCAAAGATACTGAATTTATAAGGATATGAATCCTCGGCTGTCATTCCGGTTCGCCTACAAGCTACAGCAATCAGCTGACTCATAAGCTAATCAAAGTATGTGTGTGAAAAACCACGGAAAACCCACACATATAAGCAGCTCCTCAGTTTACTATCCCGTTGCAATTCACATCTATTCATCGACATTACAAAAACAACAATGTAATCAAATGGGTTTCGGAGGGTGAAACGTACGAAGGATTCATTTCTTTATAGGTTTGTTCGTTGAGCCCCAAAGCGTTTTTTGAAAACCCTGAACTCACCCTAACAATAAAATTCTGGGGTCGCCCTGAACTTGCCTTGAAGTAGATCTAGGTTTTTTGCTGGGGCGAGTTGAAGTAACGAATACACTGCCAAGTGACATACATTGTAAAGTATTTATTTTGTTGAAGATTCGTGATTGTTTAATGGAAATTAAATATTAAATTAAATGCACTAATTGACTAAAATTAAATTGGAAAAGAAAATGGAAACGTTTAAAGTTGTTTTTATTCATTTTTCAATCGTGTTTTAAGTTTTAATTACTCGAGTAGAGAATGTCAATAACACAATTCAGAGCCCTAAAGTGTTTTTTGAGAATCGAAAAACCCAGGTTTTTTTGACAACTCTTGGGGTTGTCAAGAAAACCTGGGTCAGCCCTGGGTAAAGTTCAACGAACAAACCTTATATTCAGTTTCTTTGGTCCAGAGTTCTGTCAAAGTTTATAAAAAAAATTGTACTTAAAGGCTCTCCCAAACCAACGCGATTAGTCGCCGCGACAAAAGAAAACAACAATAACAATACGTGGTTGTCAAACAAAACAACACGTTGTTGTTATTGTTTTCTATTGTCGCGGCGATTAATCGCGTTGGTTTGGGAGAGCCTTAAATGCACAGAAAATCACAGTATTTTTGGTTAAAGGAACAGACCCATTTATTTATGACAGCCAGTGCTGGGGGATCGTGGGAAATATCCCTTTTTGTGGGAATTTCGACCTCTAAAGGGACAAAGGGAAAACCAACCCATTTTATGGGAATTCTTTGGTTTTTGAAATTTTACCCGGAAAAAACAAATGAACAAAATTATAATCTATTTTTTTAGATTAATTCGAAACAAGTGAAAATAAAGTGCAAGAAATGTCAGAATTATTTCTTAGAAGATTCTATAACACCTGATAAATTACACAATAGATACAAACCGCGATCGTGAATATAGTATAGGTACTATCAACGACTAGATACATATATCTTTAGTGTTTAGAAAAATCATGATATATCCACAAATAAATTGCTTCTTCACTTCCACAGTTAATAGAGCATAAACGCTTGGACCGAATTGCTTCAAATTTGGTACTTGTATGCACTTAATAATTGTTGCGGACGCCTGGTAAACCCTCCGATTGTGATGGTGATAGAACCTAACAGGCGAGAAAATTGAAAAAAAATTAATAGTAATACGAATATCTAAATAAATGGAAAATAAAATTAATTCTTACCTGTCTTGTCAATGGCGGTGTTTTATTTTCTATTTGACGCTGATTACACGATTCTTTTTTTCGGTTGTTTCGTCTTTCGTTATTTTGACAGATACGGTGAGGGGTGTAGAAATGTAAGGGGAATGAAGTAACGAAAGCAGGAATGAAAATTTCAAGACTTTTTCTGGTTGAACATTTGACGTTCTGGTTTGACAACCGATTAGTGATGAGCGATGATGGCAATCGATGTAACCGGGATTCGTTATTCAAAGTAAAACATCGATACATATTTCAGTATCGATTTTTTGATAAATTACATCGACCATACAAGAAAATAGAAACATGCAAACAAAATAGTTTGTTTAAATCAAATGCAAAGAGAGAAAGTTCACAAAAATATTCGTTGTTTTCTATCAAGTTGTGTGTTCTTTCAATAAGAAAATTGTCATGTGAAAGCATATTGTAATTTTATTAATTTGTTATAATTTATTGAATTTGATGGATCTTTAAAAAATTGACAAAAGTTCATTGGGTACTATTTCATGGAAAGGGAATAAGGATAATTTCAATACCCAAAGGAGTTAGCAAAGAGTTCAGCAAAGAGGGTGCGTAACATAACTAGTTATAAATCATGTACAAATTCCAAATTATGTCAATATCTACTTTTTAACCACGACAATAAATGTTCACACCAAAGTTAAATGTTTTTTAATAAAACGAGTGTGACTCTTCCCAATTGGTTGAAAAAAACCACAACACAGGTTGGCGAAGTCGACAACTCACGTAGGTTTCAATACAAACAATCGATAACAAGCATGAAATTCATGTCTATTCTTCGCGCTTAGATTAGAAGTCAAAAATTCTCTGGGCTTTTGTAAAAGTACTTAGCTGTTATCGCATTAAACACGTTAACTGTTAAGTCGTGTTTTTTTTGGTAGTATCATTTTTCAGATTATGTTGGTATATTTTATGAGTTACTGAAGAAGTAAATGTTTTGATAGCTTTTTGTTGGTGTGATTTACATGTAAGAACTTAGCTTAATATGAAAAATGTCTACATTTGTACAAAGAAGAAGCCTATGCTTTAATTTTTTAACTTTCCAAAATGTTATCCAATCATTTTTTTTTTATTAATTAAAATATTGAAGATTTAATGGAGAAAAGTAGTTTATAAATTTTGAAAGACACCAATATTATTTTACGTTTTAAATCAAAAACACGTTTTGATGTGAAATTTTAACATATTTGGTCCTTAAAATAGAAAAGGAAGAAGTATTTCCTCTGTTTTCAAGTATCGATTTCGAAAAATATCGATGTTTCGGTTCGATAAATATGTGTGCCGATTTATCGCTGAGAATTTTTCAATATGGCTCATCCCTAAAATCAAATCATTATGCGAGGAACTTTTAAACTTTAAATTATAAGTTTTAACATTGCTTTTCATTGCTAAATAGGGTATAAATTTTAACAAGAAGTGATTAAACCCCTTTTTTAATTATTATTAATGTTTATTTTCCAATAAATCCACCGCGGAGATTCTGAATGTCAAAATAACGAAACAAGTCTTACGAATGTAAAAAAGAATCGTGTAATCACGAGGATACGTACCTGTCAAAAAGAAGAATAACGAAACGAACGAAAAAAAGAATCGTGTAATCAGGCTCTTTGTTTACCTTCTGTCGTTGAGAGGCCAAAGATAATACAGATGTATAGAGAGGCGGAGATTTGTTTGGAATGAAATTGACGCGCGCATCGACGCGCGTTTGATGGGGCGTATATAACATGTTATTGAACATTTTTTAGGTATGATTTTTCTGTTATATTGTCAAAATTAGAGAAATAAAAGACAAACATAAATGCGGGAATGCTCATGTGGCACCCGCGTTCTCCAGTGAGGGGGATTCCTGGGCGCAAAAAAAGAAAAGAAAGAGAAAGTTGCCGGCGGAAAGTTAAACTCAAATTAATTTTATATTATCATTTACTTATGTATTAAACGTTATATGTCCTTGGTAGCTACGTAATATCCGTTCTCAATTGATTTTCATGTTTCGGTCTTCGCTACTTCACGTTTACACACGACGATTTTCTTTTGACCCTTGTGCAATACGTTTTTATTTATATTTATGTCGTGTGCGTTTTTCTGTTGAATACGTTTCCATCATACTTGCTATGGTTCATGTTTTGAGAAAAAAAAAACATCTCACCCTCTTAATAATATAAAAAAAAAAAATATATAATAAATAAAAGTTATCACCAACCCCACCTGTCAACAAATAGCCACGTTCCTTAGCGTTTTGCCATTATTGTTGAACATGCCCCCCGCCAAAATTTGATGTGAAAATAAAAAAAAAAAAAAATAAATAAATAAAAGTCATTCGGTTATTCACCCATACAAAGGACACAGGTGCTAACACATATACACATGTTTTTTTTTATTTTTAAGTATGTGCCTTACACAGAGATGTGGATCGGATGATGTTTTCCAGTTAGAGGAGAATCATCCGACTATGTATTTTGGTAGGAAATATTTTTTTCATGGCTCAGTAAAGGGCTATCTCTTTCTGGCAGGTTGAGCTAGGCTATGTAAAATAATAGACTTAGCATACCTCAATTGATTGTAGTACTTTATATCAAAACGATCGGTTGATACACTCGTAGTTCGGCATAAGAAAATTAAATCGTGAAATTAGATCAAATACAACAAAAAGGAAAAACATAAGATTCAGTTTAAAACTAAAGGAAATTAAAAATACCTAAATAAAATTAATATTAAACAAATTCGGTACGGAATTGAAATTTTAAGCCAGGTTCCTCCAAAATTAAAGACTCCGTTCTATTTTTTTTTTTAGAATCCAACTACGAAAAGTGCCAATCAGCCAAAACGTCACATGTGTCGTTTTTATTTAATGTAACGGTAGTACTATAAGTTAAACTAAATTTAATTAAAGCAAGTGGTGAGTTTGAGATTAAAAATGAAACTTTATTGAAAAGTGAATAAGAAGTTGTGAACTTTTAGGTAAATCCTCGGCGGCCCATGATAAGTGCTTTATAGTACGGGCTGCCGCATATTTTTTTCAATACGATTGGTCCTTATTCATCTCAGTGGACTCAGAATTTTTGTTCCGGTGTTTTGTCGTGTGTTCCTGTTCATTTCATTGGACTAAGAACTTTTGTGACCCGAAGTTGTCGATCCCGATAAGAGGTGCTCCGGTACTAAGGCTATTGTGGTGTTCCAGGGCTATAAAAACGTAATCTCCTGCCAACTTGTGGTGAGCGGCAGAGTCCCACCATTAGCGCTCCTGCCACCTCAACTAAAATGAAAAGGAGATCCCTGAAAGTACATGGAAAAAGAACAACAAAAAAAAAAGTCAGTGAGTCCAACCTAAAAATAAAACCAAATAGGAAGAAAAAAAAAAGATATCAGAACGAGAATTTGAATGAGAATTAGTACTTAAACGGAAATATTAAGATAGGAGTTTTATATAAAAATATCTGTGTTTGTGTTTGTCCTTTATTTATCAAAACCAAAATACGTGTAATGTTAAAGGCGTCGAAGTTTTGTGTTGATTTTGAAATATTCATTTTTTATATTTTGTTTTTCTAAAATGTTTCCTAAATTTTGAATAACCAAAAAACCACAAAGTTCTGTTTGTAAGAGAAAAAGGACCGAGTTTCTTTAAGTGTCCGCGCGGGTTAATTATATTTTGTTTTTTTTTGTCCTTGGGTATTCTAGGTACTTCTAAAGAGCTCTATAGGGGTAGGAGAAACCAAGATAGCGCCTTTCTATTTGTAAATTTGAATACCGAAAAGGGTATAAAATCTCTGTATTCTCTCTGGACACCACGAGGAACTGTTCTTCATTCCGTTTTTTTTTGTTTGTTAAAGGTTTTTTCTTTTTTCGTTAAATTATTATTATTATTTGCATACATGTTGTACATGCTTCTTTGAAAACGAATTACGTGTTGAATAAAACTTCATATGACGCCCAAAGGTCGAAAAAATATTCAGTCTTAGTTTTTCTGTTCCGGTGATAGGAACATGGATTTTTGAAGACCATATTTCAGGGGTGCCAAGGGTAGCTGAGTTTCGGTGAAGATGGTGTGATCCGAAACCGATCATCCACCATCTTTGGGGGAATCCAAAAATGGCCAAGGATTCCTAAGGTTGGGTGGGTAATGGCCACACTGCGACAACATCTGCAGTGCCCTGATGTGTCGATAGTCCGTCCGTCAGTCTTTTAGTCCGTTACCTTTTTCCCTAGTTTTCCTCAGGCCTGATTTATGTTTTTGTTTGCAGGCGAGGTTAGGTTTCCGGGGACAAGATCCCCTCCCGTCCGACGAGCTGACGCCGTGCAACCGCAAGCAGGCCGCGTCCCCGGGACTTAACATTCCACCTTCCTTTCCTGACACTTCCTCTCTCTCTTTCCTTCCTCTTCCTTTTCCTACCCTTCCGCTTTACCGACACCTTCCTCTCCTCTTGCCTCGCAACAAAATGGCGCCCAACGTCGTTAAAGCGTTTTCCCAACCTAGTTGGAACGTTTTTTCAACGTATTAGCTTTTGTAGTCCTAGTTTCAGTTCGTTTATGTTGTGAAAGTTTTCAACTAATTTTGCTATAAACTTTCAAGATCCGTAAGTCTGCTCCAGGAAGGTCACAGACGTACCTAGGAGTATTGCGACGGTTTCTTGGAAGTTCATAGCGAATGCAGTTAGTTTTTGTTTGGCGTTTTATCTGAAGTTGCTGCATGGCTTTGAAGGTTCGTAAGTCTGCATCAGGAAAGTCCCAGACATACCTAGATGTATTGCGACGAACTTTCGAAGACTTGCAGTTGCGACAGATAACGTCTTCGGTCTAGTTTTTCCCTATCCCCTTCCTTACTATTTTTACTTTTCTATCTACTTTTTCAGTTTCTTATCGTTCTGTATTGTCTAGTTAGGGTTCTTGGTTACGGTGACCGTGATTGACGAGTCGTCGAACATTGATGCACCGTACCAACTTTTCTTCAGAGTTTTCAACTCATTTGTATGTCAAGTTTCCCTCCCCGCTTCAAGTCTTCTAGCAAAGTCCAAGAGACTGTCTAGGATTGCGGGAACGGTGAGGAAAAACTTTGTAATGTAATTTGTTAGTGTTTCTAGTAGTTTTCCTTTTTATTCATCACATTAGGGGAGTCTTTTTCGTCCGTCTGATGTCCTTTTTTTAGTGATGTCGTTAGTAGGATCATACCATGTCGCTAAGAAACCACCGAGTAGAAGCTACCTGAAACACCCCGTAAGCTCATGATACGACCGTCAAATACATAAACTCTACTTCGTATAATCCGTTAAAATTTAAATATTAGTTTTTGGTGAAAATTGATTAGTCAATAAACTTTATTGTTAATTTCAAAATACAGTTTAATCCTAAATAACTTTTGAAGTTGGGTTAGTTCTGGAAAAATTCATATAAATAAGTGGTCTACTTTTAAAGTTATACAACTACTTTGAAAACAGAACATAAAAATATATATACATATGCTTAAAAATATTTACAAAATCTTCTTAAAAAACTATTTTTTTTTTGATAATATTCAACTGTGTATTGTTTATCTATTTTCGTTTTTCTTTATAATCCTTATTTTTTTGGTTCAAGCATTTTTTTTTATTTATTTTAGTTTAGTCTTTTTCGAGATTGAAGAGATTCAAAACTTTGTGTTTGAAAAACCTTGCTTTTGTTTTGAAAAACTTTAATCTTTTGTTTATACGTTTTCTTTGTTAGGTTTTTTTCGTTACCTTTTTCTTATAATTTATTTTTATTTATTTATTGATTTGTTAATTTTTTTGTTTTCTTTAAACTTTAATTCAGTTTTTCTTATTAGGAAGATTCTGAAATTAGAGATTATTTTCAAAAATAGTTCTAGTTTTTTTTGGTAGATTTAGGTTTTTTTTTTGAAGAAAAAATTACTTTAAATTTTTCGAAAAACGTTAAAATTAGGATACAGATTTTTGAATAATTGTTTTTGTTTTTCAAGTTCCTTTTTTCGTTTTCAAAAATACTTTTTGTTCACATTTAGTTTTTTTGTGATTTATTACATTTCGGTTTACAATTTCGTACTTAAGTTTACGAATAAATACATATTTGGAAACATTTTCATTGTTTTTCAAAACTGATTAATCGTTTTGTTATTTATTCATATTTTTCGTTGGTTTGAATTTTGTTTACAAATATAAATACTTATAGTCTATTTTCGTTATTTATTAATATTTTTTTTGTCATTTATACATATATTCTTTTTTTTACAAAAGTTACATTTTTGTTTGAGTCAAACAGTTTTTTTATTTGATTATTTCGTTCAGTTTTTCAAATCAGATTTCAATAAGTTTACATATTTCTTCCAGTTTTATTTATTTTTCTTCGGGTTTCAATTTTGTTTTATAAGGTGCAATAAGATTTTGCTAATAATTATATATTTTTTTTTTGAAATTTTGTTTTTTTTTTGTTAGAAATTTAGTTTTTATTTGAAAAGTTTATTTTTTTTTGGTTAATTTCGAATTAGAATTTTCTGATATAGAAAAAAAAACATCTAGTTTTTGTTAGAAATATAGTTTTTTTTGGGAAAAGTTTTTTTTTGTTAATTTCGAATTAGAGTTTTCTGATATATAAAAAAAAAAAAAAAACATTTTTCTTATTCAAGAACTCACCACTTTTTTTTTTGTTGTTAATGATTTTCTTTGTTATTTTTGTTTGTTGAATCAGTTGGCAAGTTAAAGAACAAGAATGACTAGGTCGGTTACACAAAGTTTAGGCAAAGGTGCTAGGCACCGAGTATTACATTCTCCTCTTCTTACTGATAGGCATGTCCGATCCACATCTCTCAATGTGGATAGTACTGGTACTTCCGCACCAAGTGTCCAAAATACAAAAGGGTTAACACGAGCTTTTATTGCTTGTTAAATGTTATTCATTTATGTATTTACGATGTCATGTCATTTGTTAATTTATTTTCACGAACGTTTTAAAATCACGGGGATTCTATTCACAATCCGAAATTGTTTCGAATATTATTCACTATTTGTGGATGAACCCTTTCCGAAAAAAATATAAAAGAGCAATGAAAATCGAAACACCCTGTGTTGTTCACCAAGTACCTGATAGTTTTTAGTAAAAACAAAGAAATTTTATATATTTTATTAAATTATTTATTAGTTGCATGTTTTTGTACTAAATGTTACTAAATGTTATTTATTAAACTTAATTTTATTTATTTACTGATTTTTATTTTACGAACTGTGATAAACAAGCTTCTGTGATTTCTAGGTATAAGTTACTAACCACTTTGCTTCTGTGATATTTTTTTTTTATATAAAGACTGAATTACTAACCATAATAAACATCTGTGATATTTACACCTTTTTTTTATTTATACTTTAGGTTTAGTAATCTACTTTTAAAATCTGTGATATTAACTTTAAGCTTTTATAGATCTGTAATACTAATTTTAGTTTTTTTATTTATACCACTTTTATTTATTTATACCCTTTTTAACTATTTATTTATTTATTTATTTATTTTTTACTAGTTGTATTCGTTTGCATGCTTATGTTCTAATTCACTGGTATTTATAGAATTAACGACTGGTCACTGGCACTTTTAATAAATAAAATCCTTAAAAATAACACTCACTCACCAGAAATAATAGAGAAACAAAAAAAAATGCATCCACAAAAGCACAGGTGTTGAGGTAGATCAGGGAAAAATAATCCAAATTAACTGCAACGTGCAACTGTTTTTTTTTTTTTTTGTAGGCTCCGATGAAGTGCTGGGTTGTTGACCTCGAATAATATATGTGTGTGCTGTAATATAGAAAAAATGTTAATAAAATTTTATGTTTCATATGTACATTACATACCTGTACGGGTAAGTATTGGCGTCGGTGGTAACAGGAACTTTCCTTTGGCCCGGCTGAACGTGGGTTTTTCCCCACATTTGTCGTCAGTCCCAATTAATGCCCTAGAATAATTGCAAAATAATTGTTAATAGTATAAAACGAAAAGAATATGTTTTTACTTACCTTTTAGGGCACGGCGTCCTTTTTATCATTCCGTCAAACTGTTTTTGTACTATTTTGGGTCTAGGTACACTTTTTCCAGGCGACCGTAGTTTCTATATTTTTTGTTGTTTATCGCGAGTATATCCCAATAAACAACAAATTTTGTTGCGGACGCCTGGTAAACCCTCCGATTGTGATGGTGATAGAACCTAACAGGCGAGAAAATTGAAAAAAAATTAATAGTAATACGAATATCTAAATAAATGGAAAATAAAATTAATTCTTACCTGTCTTGTCAATGGCGGTGTTTTATTTTCTATTTGTTTACCTTCTGTCGTTGAGAGGCCAAAGATAATACAGATGTATAGAGAGGCGGAGATTTGTTTGGAATGAAATTGACGCGCGCATCGACGCGCGTTTGATGGGGCGTATATAACATGTTATTGAACATTTTTTAGGTATGATTTTTCTGTTATATTGTCAAAATTAGAGAAATAAAAGACAAACATAAATGCGGGAATGCTCATGTGGCACCCGCGTTCTCCAGTGAGGGGGATTCCTGGGCGCAAAAAAAGAAAAGAAAGAGAAAGTTGCCGGCGGAAAGTTAAACTCAAATTAATTTTATATTATCATTTACTTATGTATTAAACGTTATATGTCCTTGGTAGCTACGTAATATCCGTTCTCAATTGATTTTCATGTTTCGGTCTTCGCTACTTCACGTTTACACACGACGATTTTCTTTTGACCCTTGTGCAATACGTTTTTATTTATATTTATGTCGTGTGCGTTTTTCTGTTGAATACGTTTCCATCATACTTGCTATGGTTCATGTTTTGAGAAAAAAAAAACATCTCACCCTCTTAATAATATAAAAAAAAAAAATATATAATAAATAAAAGTTATCACCAACCCCACCTGTCAACAAATAGCCACGTTCCTTAGCGTTTTGCCATTATTGTTGAACATGCCCCCCGCCAAAATTTGATGTGAAAATAAAAAAAAAAAAAAATAAATAAATAAAAGTCATTCGGTTATTCACCCATACAAAGGACACAGGTGCTAACACATATACACATGTTTTTTTTTATTTTTAAGTATGTGCCTTACACAGAGATGTGGATCGGATGATGTTTTCCAGTTAGAGGAGAATCATCCGACTATGTATTTTGGTAGGAAATATTTTTTTCATGGCTCAGTAAAGGGCTATCTCTTTCTGGCAGGTTGAGCTAGGCTATGTAAAATAATAGACTTAGCATACCTCAATTGATTGTAGTACTTTATATCAAAACGATCGGTTGATACACTCGTAGTTCGGCATAAGAAAATTAAATCGTGAAATTAGATCAAATACAACAAAAAGGAAAAACATAAGATTCAGTTTAAAACTAAAGGAAATTAAAAATACCTAAATAAAATTAATATTAAACAAATTCGGTACGGAATTGAAATTTTAAGCCAGGTTCCTCCAAAATTAAAGACTCCGTTCTATTTTTTTTTTTAGAATCCAACTACGAAAAGTGCCAATCAGCCAAAACGTCACATGTGTCGTTTTTATTTAATGTAACGGTAGTACTATAAGTTAAACTAAATTTAATTAAAGCAAGTGGTGAGTTTGAGATTAAAAATGAAACTTTATTGAAAAGTGAATAAGAAGTTGTGAACTTTTAGGTAAATCCTCGGCGGCCCATGATAAGTGCTTTATAGTACGGGCTGCCGCATATTTTTTTCAATACGATTGGTCCTTATTCATCTCAGTGGACTCAGAATTTTTGTTCCGGTGTTTTGTCGTGTGTTCCTGTTCATTTCATTGGACTAAGAACTTTTGTGACCCGAAGTTGTCGATCCCGATAAGAGGTGCTCCGGTACTAAGGCTATTGTGGTGTTCCAGGGCTATAAAAACGTAATCTCCTGCCAACTTGTGGTGAGCGGCAGAGTCCCACCATTAGCGCTCCTGCCACCTCAACTAAAATGAAAAGGAGATCCCTGAAAGTACATGGAAAAAGAACAACAAAAAAAAAAGTCAGTGAGTCCAACCTAAAAATAAAACCAAATAGGAAGAAAAAAAAAAGATATCAGAACGAGAATTTGAATGAGAATTAGTACTTAAACGGAAATATTAAGATAGGAGTTTTATATAAAAATATCTGTGTTTGTGTTTGTCCTTTATTTATCAAAACCAAAATACGTGTAATGTTAAAGGCGTCGAAGTTTTGTGTTGATTTTGAAATATTCATTTTTTATATTTTGTTTTTCTAAAATGTTTCCTAAATTTTGAATAACCAAAAAACCACAAAGTTCTGTTTGTAAGAGAAAAAGGACCGAGTTTCTTTAAGTGTCCGCGCGGGTTAATTATATTTTGTTTTTTTTTGTCCTTGGGTATTCTAGGTACTTCTAAAGAGCTCTATAGGGGTAGGAGAAACCAAGATAGCGCCTTTCTATTTGTAAATTTGAATACCGAAAAGGGTATAAAATCTCTGTATTCTCTCTGGACACCACGAGGAACTGTTCTTCATTCCGTTTTTTTTTGTTTGTTAAAGGTTTTTTCTTTTTTCGTTAAATTATTATTATTATTTGCATACATGTTGTACATGCTTCTTTGAAAACGAATTACGTGTTGAATAAAACTTCATATGACGCCCAAAGGTCGAAAAAATATTCAGTCTTAGTTTTTCTGTTCCGGTGATAGGAACATGGATTTTTGAAGACCATATTTCAGGGGTGCCAAGGGTAGCTGAGTTTCGGTGAAGATGGTGTGATCCGAAACCGATCATCCACCATCTTTGGGGGAATCCAAAAATGGCCAAGGATTCCTAAGGTTGGGTGGGTAATGGCCACACTGCGACAACATCTGCAGTGCCCTGATGTGTCGATAGTCCGTCCGTCAGTCTTTTAGTCCGTTACCTTTTTCCCTAGTTTTCCTCAGGCCTGATTTATGTTTTTGTTTGCAGGCGAGGTTAGGTTTCCGGGGACAAGATCCCCTCCCGTCCGACGAGCTGACGCCGTGCAACCGCAAGCAGGCCGCGTCCCCGGGACTTAACATTCCACCTTCCTTTCCTGACACTTCCTCTCTCTCTTTCCTTCCTCTTCCTTTTCCTACCCTTCCGCTTTACCGACACCTTCCTCTCCTCTTGCCTCGCAACATAATATACAGGGTGTCATCTGTGCCGAGATTTAGCTAATGGCGAGTGAGTGAAATGACTCACTTTTCATTGAAAATCGATTTAGCTAGTAAAAGTGAGTGAGTAGGCGAGTGAAATGAAACGTCAGTTTACTCGCTTTATGTTTCAGCGGTGACTTGGTGTATGTGTTGGTAAATTTCCACTTTTGCATAAGTATGCGTTCTTTTCCAAAGGAATTTCAACATACCTATTCACGTATGTGAATGTGAAACGAACTAGCAAAACAACAATGTACATAATGTAGGTAAAAATGAGTATGCAGCACATAAAAAATTTGTTTTTTTTTTATACAAACATACATTTATGTAAAAATGATATTTAATGAACATTTTTAATTTGTTATTTACATTTTATTTGTAGGTATAAATTTTTTTAATACAAGTGAAAAATATAATTCAGCATCGCACAGACGACCCCATCAACTTCGTGCGGACTAACTACAAAACTTTGGAAGAATGTTTAGGAGTGGGTAGGGCACACTAACTTCACAATAAAGTCACACATTAATTAAATTTTATTTTCCTAAGTTTTTCGATAAGGTTTAATTAAAATAAAAATACAAAATTGAAAAATTAAACCTCAATCAAACAAAACCAAAGACAACGAATTAAAAGATAGCCTTTGTTTATGACATACTCATTTCTTTAATAGCTAAATCACTTTTGCGAATGAAGTGAGATGAGTCGGCGAGTAAGGCGAGTCATCTCACCTCACTCGCAGAAATAGCTAAATCTCGGCACTGGTTCGTGTAATACATTTTGGGGGGATGATTATTGGGTCATTCTACCACCCCTGAGGCTGGAGGTGGTATTTTCTGAAAAGTTAACTTTTAATGGAAAAAATTATTAAAAATAAATGAATTTTTTTAAGACCTAATATCTCATTCTTTTAGTAATTTTTTAAATTAAGTTGTTTTAAATAGTTTTAAAAAAAAATTATTTCATATTCAAAATTTTCGTCTTTTTGTTTTTTTAATTTCTCAAGAATTAAAACTTAACTTTATTTATGTGCTTTGTTGGTTTTTAATATTTTTTTATTTTTCATTTTAAGTCCACTTTTCAACTTTTTTTCTGTGGGAAATAAAAAGGGGAACAAAATATTTGTGGAACAAAAAGGGAATTTACAGACTGCGTGGAGGGAATTCTGTTAAAAATGCCCCCCCAGCACTGTGACTGACAAAGTGACGAGACTGCATAATTTTTTTTTACAAAAATAAATAATTTTAATTGTAATATGATGATACGAGTTCGATTTCAGTGCTTATAGCTGGAACCATAAACTTTACATCAAGGTTAAAAACATAAATCTATTCGAGATTTTAAAAGGCCATAATTGAAACTGGTAAGGAAAAATAAAGTGAACTTAAAACAGGTAGTAACTCGAACAGCAGAATATCGGAGATGTACCGGTCCGCATTTAAACAAACCCTGGACCACCACCATTGGCCGCGTTCATCAGCACATTTGACAGTTCTGAACTGTCATTTTTAGAGCTTCTGATTGGCCAGCAGTCATAAAAATTCAGTTGACGTCGATTGACATTTAGTTACGTTTCTTACGTTTTTTTCTGAATTTTCAGATGAAAAATTCTATCTGAAAATTCAGATGACAGCTAAAAGCAACAAAAAAACAGTTTTTGATCCAGTTTTTTTTTTTGGTGTGTGGTCTGATCGTCTGGGTCTTGTATCGCTTTTCGGATTTTGATTTTAAAGTGCAAAAAATAATAAAAACAGAATAAATAATTTCAGACTTTTTTGTGCGTTCAGTGTTACGTTTTTCAGAACTGAATTTTTAGATCTGTCAAAAACGTTGTTATGAACGTGGCCATTCACAAAAATGAGGTCACTTTTCCTTCAATTGAAATGCCGGGCCGGCCTGTCACAAAACCCCCCCAAGTCACAGTTTCGACAATACAGCTTTGTTTAAATCGCTCGCCAGGTAGTCTGTGTATTCTGCTGCCCCTACGATCACTTCCATGCATCGGACTCATCGAAGAACATACTTGCCTCCATAAACTTCCCAATCATAGTGCACTAGATAAAATCGTAGTAAACCTTGTCGGTGATTTGCAGTCAATATCGGTCCCGTGGCAGATCGTTTCGTGGTAAGGTCTGCTTCTTTAAGCCGTTTCTTACCTACCCATTCACTAGCAATTCTTCCTCGTACCTGTTTCAGCTGTTGGACGTTAAGGCCAGTCAAATGACGGTTTTGGAGAGAAGTCATTGCGAATATATCAGTGTTACATCGGCTACGTCCCGCTTGTTCCTTGTCGCGTTAGTGTAACAGCTTGAGCAACATCTGCAGCTGTGGTATCCATTTATTAAATCGAGATTATCAGCCCTATTCTGCTAAACGTGTGGGGGAATGTTTATTCGAAAATCAACAATTTTGATTCTACTAAACAGCCCTATTCTGCTAAACGTCGGGGGAAATGATGTTCAAAAATCAACAATTTGAATTCTACTAAACTTTCGAAGGGATACAAGGGATACATTCCCCGTCGGCCGAGCGAGCGAATCGATTAGCTCTATACAAAATACCCGCAATTAATTTGTTGCGTTGGTCATACACAATGTAAATGTAGGTATATTAAACAAAATTGAAAAAAATGTATTTTATTTTTTTTTATTCTTTCTAATAAATAAAAAACCTTGAACACAAATGTTTTTGAGATTTACGAAAAACCTATTTAAGACGCTGAAGTCTTTACCAACACCTTGTTGGATAATTGCTTACATCCGCAATTAATTTGTTGCGTTTGTCATAGAAAACCAAAGGTTTTTTACAAAAATATAATTAAAAATGGAAATAATTTTTTTTTTTTAATTTTTATAATAAATAAATTTTGAACACAAAATCAAATTAAGAATTAAATCTTTTACAACACTGTGCTGATGATTGAAAAAGTTATTTAGTAGCGCCACAGCTGGTGAAAGACCATGGTCAAGACTTACAACTCCCAACTGTTTCTGTCTCCTGTACATGTTGTTAGGCAGGAATGGAAGGGACCTGTACGGCTAAGATAAGAGGCACTTTTACATTGAGGCGCCAGTTATAGCTATCATTGAAATTCGTCATTGAAAATTTTAATGATGTATTTTAAGATGTTTAGGATGCAAAATCTATGATTATTTTGATGCCAAAATAAAGATTATGACTTTAATTAATATACCTGGCCAAAAAAAAATTTATTTTGACCCAAAAGTTCTCATGAAGTCTTTTATTTTTTCAATGATCGTTGATAAGGTAGTGAATTCATTGAAATAATTAAAGTCAATTTATATGAAAGGTAGGGCTGAAATGGTTTTTTTTTTGGCAATAAATATTAATTAAGTCGTCAGCTTCATATTGAAATCAAAATAAATTCTGATTTTGCTTTTTAAGTGCCTCAAAACTTAAATACAAAATTTTCAGTGATGAATTTCAATGAATGCTTTAACTGGCTCCTAAAGAGCTACTTTCGAAAGTTCGATCACTGGTTTAGCAGAATAGGCCTGTATGTAACAGCACACCGATAAACAAAAACAAATAACGGTTGCGTATATTGCGTATCAGGGTTTCCTACTCATGTTTCCTTTTTCAGTATAACTTGTTATTATCGGTAGTAGGGCGGATAACGCGAAAACTATCCAATGGATTTTTATGATTTTGCCTCCAATTTATTGTTTGAAGTTCAAGATTTAAAAAGTGACCATTAACATTTAAGGATAAATATTGTATCCATAGAGATTGTTGCTGTTAGAAGAGCGATTAATGGAGTGATTCCATTTTTTTTGCTCGCAAATGTATTACACAAATGGGAATACAAAAGTTTTCTAGCACATCTCAGTTTCGAGATAAAACCAAAAATTAAGACATACGATTTTCCTATAAACTTAAAATTTTAGTTTGATCTTTAATAATGTTTTGACTGGAATGGTGATGTTTTTTTAAGTGACTGGCTTTAATCTTATACTGCGATTCAGGGGTATCCCTGACGAGGCTCCAACAGAAGCCTGCTAGCAAAGAAGGTCCCCATATTTCTTGGTAACGCTTCTTGATTGCAGCAAAATCTTTATGGAAACGTTCTCCTTGTTCGTCACTAACTGCACCCATAATTTTTTAGAAAAAAAATCGGTTGTGAATTATATGCAGCATCCCATTTTACATAGCAGTCTAGCATCGCTTTAATTTTTTCACAAAATTCAACGGATTTTATGTTATCAAAGAAGTTTTTGGTTTCTCAATGGATAAGTCTAAATCCTTTACATCATTGAGCATTGTGTGATTTGGTAAAAGTGGGCCTGAAGTGCCCTGCATAAAATCCTGATTAGGATGTCCATTCTCGTTGTGTGAAGCTGTGAAGTGATAAATTTTTTCACAGCTTTACACGAAATTCGATTCTGGATGTCTGAAAAATTGAAACTAAAAGTAAAAATTCCTTCACGTTATAAAATTTTTATCACAAACAAGTTATTCTGTGAAGCTGCTGTGAAGAAAATTATTATTTGTGGGTAGAATTGAACCGAGAGAAAAAACAAGTTTTATACTTTACTTCGAGACGAGAGCACACGAAACGAATTACTTTGAGATGAGAGCACAGGAAACGAATTACTCTGAGAAAAAAAATGTATACATGAATCTCTTTTATTTGTGTTAGTATTTTTGTTTGATTTTTATCCCTCATGTGGGTTGAAAAAATACAAATTTGTATGCGTATTATGCCGAAAACAGATGTGCAGCATTTCCCAATGCAGCGAAAATAAATTTACACAGGTTCTTATTAGGACTGACATATTCCAGGCTCTGCATGCAGCCTTTGCTGCACTACGATAGCTCTATTTCTAATTTCTGCATGGGGAAAAAGCTGCACATCTGTTTTCGGCTTTACACAGGTTCTTATGAGGGCTGACTTATTCCAGGATCTGCATGCAGCCTTCGCCGCACGATACCTCTATTTCTAATTTCGCTGCAAGGGAAGAAGCTGCACATCTGTTTTCGGCTTTAGTTTTCAGTTTCGTTTGAAGAGAGAAATTGTGAGAGGATTTTCTCATTTAATACATTTTAGATTTTAGATTTCGGTTTGTTCGTTGATCCCTGAAGTTACTCTGGGGTCGCTCTAAAGCGTTTTTTGAAAATCCTGAAATCGCCCTGAGAATCAAATTCCTTGTTTTTTGAAACCTGGGGTCGCCCTAAACTTGCTCTGAAGTAGATCTAGGTTTTTTGCTGGGGCGAGTTGATGTTACGAATAGACTGCTTAAGTGACGTAAGTTGTTAAGCATTTATTTCGTTGAATATTCGTGATTGTTTGTTTTTAAAATGGAAATTAGATAAGATAGTACACTAATTGAATAAAATTAAATAGGAAAAGAAAATGAAAATGTTTAAAGTTGTTTTTATTCATTTTTTAATCTTCTTTTAAGACATAAATGACATCAAAAATAAAAACAAAATATACACGAGTGAGTCGCACGAGCTTGCTCTAGTGGTTAACAAAAAAATTTTTGGTACCTTCCAACGAAAGAAATGTTAAAGAATTAGAATTACTAGGAACATGATTTTTTTAAATTTCGAGCTAGTATCTTCTAAATTTTCAAAAGCAATATTGTTGAAAATATTTATGTAAAAGCACGAGATTATATATACAAACTCAAAAATAAAGTTAATTTTTTCAAAAAAAAAAAAACTCAAACCCTGATTTCCGTAATGCGAACTTTTTGGACATAACCTGAGGTGAGGTTTTAATTTTTTGGTAACGCCTATCCTATAGACCAGCGGTTCCCAAACTTTTTGAGCCTTGGAACCCTAATTGATTCCCAAATATATTTCGGAACCCCAACTCATAACGATACAAAAAATGAAAAATAATACATTTCAAAATCAATTTTCTTTTATTTAAAATAGTTTTTCAAGGTTAATTTAAAGAATGAAACTGTTTCATTGTTTGATTTATAAATAACTGTTTTAAAACTGACTTCTATATCAGAAAGCTTTATTAGCATATCTGGGGCAGCGTCCAATCTATTTCTCTGTTTGGTAACGTGATATTTTTACCAAGTTTCACACACTTGGTGTTTTTTAGCTATGAGTTTTGACAGAAAATATGAAAATTTGCAAAAAACTTGACGTTACCAAACAGACTGAATGCAAACCCAAAATTTGTTTAATTATACAGGATCAAATATATTCATATTTTGATAAAGAAAAAATATTGCTAGTTAATTACCATACATTTTGAAAAAAAAAAACCAAAACAAATTTAGGTATTCACGACTCTCGAGCAATATTGAAGGGAATAAGACGCAAATTTGGAAGTTTATTTCAATTTCATTCTGACTATTTTCATTGTTGAGAGGTAATAAGGCTCAAAACCAAAAACACTCTACATAAAGACGCCAATCTTTCGTACGTATCACCCTCTAAAACCCATTTGTTTACATTATTGTATTTGTAATTTCATTTCGTGTCGATGAATAAATGTGATTTGCAACAACAATTTAACCTATAGGTGAACAGAGGAGTTGGATCTATGTGTGTGTTTTTCACACATACTTTGAAGAACTAGTACATCAGCTGTTTTCCAGCTGGTCGTTCAGCTTGTAGGTAAAACAAATTGGCCACGTTCAGAAGTCACTAGGATAGCCTATCTTGGATACTCGAGTATCCATATGTGTTTCTGAACGACTAAGGTCAGATAGGTTATATTTGGTATCAAAAATCAGCTGCTCTTGACATTTCTCATAGGATAGATGAGTATACCAGAAATTTTAGGATAGCTTGAGCTCTCATTTTTGCAAACTGCTGTTTTGTAATCAGCTGTGTTTTTACTAAGGATTACAACAACACAAAGCTATCCAGATCGCTTTGGATACAATCCTGAACGAGGCCATTGTCAGCCCAGGATTGGCATCTGTATATAGAGTGTTTTTGCTAAAAACTTTTTGCAAAAAGCTCAAAAGTGAAAAACCGAGACAACAGGTAGAAATATCTGTGTGCGAAAAAGCGTACAAATTATCGATAAATAATAGTTGATCGTGTTTATCGTGCAAAATTTTTCCCGCAAAATAATGCTTCGAACATTATTTTTCCTGGCAAAATTTAGTGGAGACTTCACCCTACCAGCGGGTACAAACGTCACAATTTTGCGCGTGAACTGCGTACTGCCTGGAAAAAAACTGAAGACAAAATTAGTCCTGGGAAAAATTTTGTATGAAAAGAAAAATTTTTCCCGAACTGCGTACTAGGTTATAGGATTTGAATGGCGCAAATTTTGTAGCCAACCCAAATCGAATTTTGTAAGGAAACTAGGTAGTAGCGTAGTAGCGAGATTATGCATGATAGAAATTTTGGAGCAATAAATTATTAACGTAGGGTATAGGGATCGGTTCGAACTGCTGCATATGATAAAGTTTCTTAATTTTGTAATGAAATAAACGCAGTTTATTATTCATCATAACATATTTGTAATTTAATTTTAAATAAATGTTATGAAGTTTTCATAATTACAAATATTTTATTTGAAGGTAGGTGTCTACATTTAAGCTGAATGTTTTTCATTTATTTTAGGGTTGGCGCAGCCAACCTAGCCACTGAGCACTGAAAAATACATTAAGTACATAGAGGCATGATTATTTTCAAAAGATTTTGTTTGCTTTCAAGTAAATATCTCACATTTGGAGGTAAACAGAACTCAGCAAACCTTGATTTCAAATGGCAAATGGATCTTCCGCCTCCAAATCATCTTTCTGCAATTTTGTACCCATTGCCAATAATTCTGCATATTGTGATACAACTGGATCACGATTACGCGAAGCAGCTTATTCTCCTCATCCAAATAAAAAGCAACAAATTTGAGTTCCTGTACGTTTCCGATAACTTTAATTTCAGTTGGTTTCCCGCATCCGGAATATCTGAAGCTTTTGCCAAATAACATGATCCAAAAGTATGGAACTGCTTGCAGTTCTTCAACATTTCCAGCCATATTTAAAGCCTCGACGCTTCCATGATACTGAGCCAATTGATAGTGTCCAATAGTGGCACGTTAATTACCAATTGTATAAACTGGAGATTTCGCGATGTCTTCACCGACAAATATGTCTTGGACATTTGTCATCAAGTGCTTATCAGTGCCAATAGATCCATTGGCATTAATGGCGACCCCAGAGTCCTTATAGACCGAGAGCCCACAGAAATTTTTGGGGGTGAAATATAGCAAAAACTCAATGATGCAATAAGATAGGTCCTTACTTTATATTTGCAAATATGCAAGTCTTGCAAGCATTTTTTTCTGAAAGCCCCAGATAAAAGATATATCACTTAAAAAATTATATTTAATAAAAAAGCTGAATACCGTAGACATAAATATAAGGGTCCAAGACTTCTTAGGTGGTGCCTTCTTTATGCAAGACGCACTTGCATACAGAAGGCCCACCTAAGAGGACTTGGACCCCCATGCAACTAAACAGATTGGTTTCGATTTTGAGTACTATAGAATTATATGAGAGTCCGCGCACATAAACCGGCGCGCACTCCCATATAATCCCATTGTGCTCAAAATTGAAACCAAACTGTTTAGTTGCATGTGCGCGCCTGGCCTTAGTCTATTAAGGAAATCTGTGTAAAAGCGGGATCCAGTTCCCATGATACACATTTCACATGGTAGTTTTGTGCCGTCTATCAGTTCCACTTCAGATACTTTGTCATTTGTGCCTGGAAATTTCTTTAATACCACTGTACGTTACCATATTTAGCTTGTTCTCTTTAAAAAGCTTCAAAATAAAACTCTGACCGATCTCTTCCTCGATACTGATACGGAACATTTTCTCGACCAATTAGTGTGACAAATTAAAAAAAAGAGACATTTTATCTTAGCCCCAGACAGACCACCTCGACGCCAGCGGGCGAACTGTCGATTTTGACCAAAATAAAAACGCTATCCGATGTATTTCTAATTGCACATTTCATTTATGCAAATAAAAAAAATTGCACACCCCCCCTTTTTTTTTAAAAATATAAACAATTTTCACTTTGTATGCAATTTTCAAATGGCTATATCTCGGTAACCAAGTTGAATTTCGAAATGCACAGGGGCTTAAAAAATTGCACATTTGGAGATTCAATTTGCACACCAAAAATTTTAATTTGCACACCTCTCATTAATTAATAAATCAACAATTAAAATTTTGGTAATAAGCTGCATAATTAAAATCCGTATTATAACAAAATAAACACTGAAATCTATTCTTAGCAATAGCGTGTTGGTAAAGTGCCCGGCCGGTACACGAGGGGTCGCAAGTTCAACTCCCACAAATTTCTTTTTTTTTTTTTCACTTATAATTTGTTCTTTATTATTAAACAAAAAAAGAAAATTGATTAGGTTCAAATTGAACATTTTACTAACAAAAAAAAAATCTCGTCGATTTAAAACCAAACAATTAATTGACTAAAAAAACAAACAAAAATTTAATTTCCATGCATCACTAAAATGGAAATATTTCAGTAACCAAATCGAATTTTGAACTTTTCAAAATTTCTAAAAATCAACAATGCCCAAATATAATTTGCACACCAAAAATTTGAATTTGCACACCTCTGGTTAATTTTTAAACCAGTGATTAAAAAGTGCTTAAAACACACAAAAATGCACTCTGCCATGTCTGACTAAAATTGAAATATTTTAGTAACTAAATCGAATTTTGGACTTTTTAAAATTTCGAAAAATCAACAATGCCCAAATTCAATTTGCACACCAAAATTTTGAATTTGCACACCTCTGGTTAATTTTTAAAATAATGATTAAAAAGTGCTTAAAACACACAAAAATGAACTTTGCCATGTCTGACTAAAATTGAAATATTTCAGTAACTAAATCGAATTTTGGACTTTTTAAAATTTCGAAAAATCAAAAATGCCCAAATCTAATTTGCACATCAAAAATTTGAATTTGCACACCTCTGGTTAATTTTTAAACCAATGATTAAAAAGTGCTAAAAACACACAAAAATGAACTTTGCCATGTCTGACTAAAATTGAAATATTTCAGTAACTGAATCGAATTTTGGACTTTTTAAAATTTCGAAAAATGAACAATGCCTAAATCTAATTTGCACACCAAAAATTTGAATTTGCACACCTCTGGTTAATTTTTAAACCAATGATTAAAAAGTGCTAAAAACACACAAAAATGAACTTTGCCATGTCTGACTAAAATTGAAATATTTCAGTAACTAAATCGAATTTTGGACTTTTTAAAATTTCGAAAAATCAACAATGCCCAAATTCAATTTGCACACCAAAAATTTGAATTTGCACACCTCTGGTTAATTTTTAAAATAATGATTAAAAAGTGCTAAAAACACACAAAAATGAACTTTGCCATGTCTGACTAAAATTGAAATATTTCAGTAACTAAATCGAATTTTGGACTTTTTAAAATTTCGAAAAATCAACAATGCCCAAATCTAATTTGCACATCAAAAATTTGAATTTGCACACCTCTGGTTAATTTTTAAACCAATGATTAAAAAGTGCTAAAAACACACAAAAATGAACTTTGCCATGTCTGACTAAAATTGAAATATTTCAGTAACTGAATCGAATTTTTGACTTTTTAAAATTTCGAAAAATGAACAATGCCTAAATCTAATTTGCACACCAAAAATTTGAATTTGCACACCTCTGGTTAATTTTTAAACCAATGATTAAAAAGTGCTAAAAACACACAAAAATGAACTTTGCCATGTCTGACTAAAATTGAAATATTTCAGTAACTGAATCGAATTTTGGACTTTTTAAAATTTCGAAAAATGAACAATGCCTAAATCTAATTTGCACACCAAAAATTTGAATTTGCACACCTCTGGTTAATTTTTAAACCAATGATTAAAAAGTGCTAAAAACACACAAAAATGAACTTTGCCATGTCTGACTAAAATTGAAATATTTCAGTAACTAAATCGAATTTTGGACTTTTTAAAATTTCGAAAAATCAACAATGCCCAAATTCAATTTGCACACCAAAAATTTGAATTTGCACACCTCTGGTTAATTTTTAAAATAATGATTAAAAAGTGCTAAAAACACACAAAAATGAACTTTGCCATGTCTGACTAAAATTGAAATATTTCAGTAACTAAATCGAATTTTGGACTTTTTAAAATTTCGAAAAATCAACAATGCCCAAATCTAATTTGCACATCAAAAATTTGAATTTGCACACCTCTGGTTAATTTTTAAACCAATGATTAAAAAGTGCTAAAAACACACAAAAATGAACTTTGCCATGTCTGACTAAAATTGAAATATTTCAGTAACTAAATCGAATTTTGGACTTTTTAAAATTTCGAAAAATGAACAATGCCCAAATTCAATTTGCACACCAAAAATTTGAATTTGCACACCTCTGGTTAATTTTTAAAATAATGATTAAAAAGTGCTAAAAACACACAAAAATGAACTTTGCCATGTCTGACTAAAATTGAAATATTTCAGTAACTAAATCGAATTTTGGACTTTTTAAAATTTCGAAAAATCAACAATGCCCAAATCTAATTTGCACATCAAAAATTTGAATTTGCACACCTCTGGTTAATTTTTAAACCAATGATTAAAAAGTGCTAAAAACACACAAAAATGAACTTTGCCATGTCTGACTAAAATTGAAATATTTCAGTAACTGAATCGAATTTTGGACTTTTTAAAATTTCGAAAAATCAACAATGCCCAAATTCAATTTGCACACCAAAAATTTGAATTTGCGCACCTCTGGTTAATTTTTAAAATAATGATTAAAAAGTGCTAAAAACACACAAAAATGAACTTTGCCATGTCTGACTAAAATTGAAATATTTCAGTAACTAAATCGAATTTTGGACTTTTTAAAATTTCGAAAAATCAACAATGCCCAAATCTAATTTGCACATCAAAAATTTGAATTTGCACACCTCTGGTTAATTTTTAAACCAATGATTAAAAAGTGCTAAAAACACACAAAAATGAACTTTGCCATGTCTGACTAAAATTGAAATATTTTAGTTACCAAATCGAATTTTGAACTTTTTTTAAAATTTCTAAAAATCAACAATGCCCAAATCTAATTTGCACACTAAAAATTTTAATTTGCACATCTCTGGTTATTTAATAAATGAATGAATAAAAAAGCGCTAAAAACATACAAAAATGCACTTTGCCGCGTCTGACTAAAATGAAAATATTTTACTAACGAAGTCGAATGTTGAATTTTTGAAAATTTCTTAACATTAACAATGCCCAAATCAAATTTGCACATTAAAAAACTTTAATTTGCCTACCTCTGGCTAATAAATTAATTAATGATTAAAAAATCATTAAAACATACCAAAATGCACTTGCCATGTCTGACTAAAATATATATACGGGGTGATTCACCTAAGGTGTGACAAAAAGCTAGAGCGTTTAGGTTGGATCGATGTTAGAAAAAAATCTCATGTGATGGGGGGGTCTATTTTCCCCGTTTAGCCGGGAGGGGCAATTTTCTAAAAAATTGACTTAAAACAGAAAAAATATTCTCAAAAAACAACGGTTACACTTACAGTGCTAAGAGATACCTTTTCGTAAATTTAAAGATCTCTTACTTTATTTACTATCAAATAAAAATTAAATTAAATTAAAAATATTAATTTTCAAACTCAAAATTTTGAAAAAAAAAATTTCAAATCTGATTTTTTTCAATATTTTACGTCAAAGACTGGCATCTAGTTCTTAGTATTTGACTTGGAATTATTTGAGCATCGAATATTAAAAACAAAAAATATTGCTTAATAACGTAAAATTTTGAACAATTTTTTTAAATTTTTCTTTTCAAAAATTTAAGTTTGAAAATAATTTTTGACTCTAAAACAACTCAATTTAGAAACAGAATAAAAGCAAAAATTTCTGGCCTTCCAAAAAAGTATTGCGTGGCGTTCTAACCATTAGCTTTGTTTTTTAATAATTTTTGTTTCTGTATTAAGTCAATTCTTTTAGAAAATTGCTTCTCTCGTTATTTTTAATTTTCTCAAAAACTAAAAGACGTTTCAGCATCCAGTTATCTGTTTTTGACTTAAAACTAATAAGAGAATTGAATTTCGGAAACAAAATTAGTACCTAATTAAGTAAAATATTGAAAAAAATCAGATTTGAAATTTTTTTTTTCAAAATTTTGAGTTTGAAAATTAATATTTTAAAAACTATTCCCAAAAAAATTTTTATTTGATAGTAAATAAAGTAAGAGATCTTTAAATTTACGAAAAGGTATCTCTTAGCACTGTAAGTGTAACCGTTGTTTTTTGAGAATATTTTTTCTGTTTTAAGTCAATTTTTTAGAAAATTGCCCCTCCCGGCTAAACGGGGAAAATAGACCCCCCCATCACATGAGATTTTTTTCTAACATCGATCCAACCTAAACGCTCTAGCTTTTTGTCACACCTTAGGTGAATCACCCCGTATATATATTTTAGTCAGACATGGCAAGTGCATTTTGGTATGTTTTAATGAGTTTTTAATCATTAATTAATTTATTAGCCAGAGGTAGGCAAATTAAAGTTTTTTAATGTGCAAATTTGATTTGGGCATTGTTAATGTTAAGAAATTTTCAAAAATTCAACATTCGACTTCGTTAGTAAAATATTTTCATTTTAGTCAGACGCGGCAAAGTGCATTTTTGTATGTTTTTAGCGCTTTTTTATTCATTCATTTATTAAATAACCAGAGATGTGCAAATTAAAATTTTTAGTGTGCAAATTAGATTTGGGCATTGTTGATTTTTAGAAATTTTAAAAAAAGTTCAAAATTCGATTTGGTAACTAAAATATTTCAATTTTAGTCAGACATGGCAAAGTTCATTTTTGTGTGTTTTTAGCACTTTTTAATCATTGGTTTAAAAATTAACCAGAGGTGTGCAAATTCAAATTTTTGATGTGCAAATTAGATTTGGGCATTGTTGATTTTTCGAAATTTTAAAAAGTCCAAAATTCGATTTAGTTACTGAAATATTTCAATTTTAGTCAGACATGGCAAAGTTCATTTTTGTGTGTTTTAAGCACTTTTTAATCATTATTTTAAAAATTAACCAGAGGTGTGCAAATTCAAATTTTTGGTGTGCAAATTGAATTTGGGCATTGTTGATTTTTCGAAATTTTAAAAAGTCAAAAATTCGATTTAGTTACTGAAATATTTCAATTTTAGTCAGACATGGCAAAGTTCATTTTTGTGTGTTTTTAGCACTTTTTAATCATTGGTTTAAAAATTAACCAGAGGTGTGCAAATTCAAATTTTTGGTGTGCAAATTAGATTTAGGCATTGTTCATTTTTCGAAATTTTAAAAAGTCCAAAATTCGATTCAGTTACTGAAATTTTTCAATTTTAGTCAGACATAGCAAAGTTCATTTTTGTGTGTTTTTAGCACTTTTTAATCATTATTTTAAAAATTAACCAGAGGTGTGCAAATTCAAATTTTTGGTGTGCAAATTGAATTTGGGCATTGTTGATTTTTCGAAATTTTAAAAAGTCCAAAATTCGATTTAGTTACTGAAATATTTCAATTTTAGTCAGACATGGCATAGTTCATTTTTGTGTGTTTTTAGCACTTTTTAATCATTGGTTTAAAAATTAACCAGAGGTGTGCAAATTCAAATTTTTGGTGTGCAAATTAGATTTAGGCATTGTTCATTTTTCGAAATTTTAAAAAGTCCAAAATTCGATTCAGTTACTGAAATATTTCAATTTTAGTCAGACATGGCAAAGTTCATTTTTGTGTGTTTTTAGCACTTTTTAATCATTGGTTTAAAAATTAACCAGAGGTGTGCAAATTCAAATTTTTGATGTGCAAATTAGATTTGGGCATTGTTGATTTTTCGAAATTTTAAAAAGTCCAAAATTCGATTTAGTTACTGAAATATTTCAATTTTAGTCAGACATGGCAAAGTTCATTTTTGTGTGTTTTAGCACTTTTTAATCATTATTTTAAAAATTAACCAGAGGTGTGCAAATTCAAATTTTTGATGTGCAAATTAGATTTGGGCATTGTTGATTTTTCGAAATTTTAAAAAGTCCAAAATTCGATTTAGTTACTGAAATATTTCAATTTTAGTCAGACATGGCAAAGTTCATTTTTGTGTGTTTTTAGCACTTTTTAATCATTGGTTTAAAAATTAACCAGAGGTGTGCAAATTCAAATTTTTGATGTGCAAATTAGATTTGGGCATTGTTGATTTTTCGAAATTTTAAAAAGTCCAAAATTCGATTTAGTTACTGAAATATTTCAATTTTAGTCAGACATGGCAAAGTTCATTTTTGTGTGTTTTTAGCACTTTTTAATCATTGGTTTAAAAATTAACCAGAGGTGTGCAAATTCAAATTTTTGGTGTGCAAATTAGATTTAGGCATTGTTGATTTTTCGAAATTTTAAAAAGTCCAAAATTCGATTCAGTTACTGAAATATTTCAATTTTAGTCAGACATGGCAAAGTTCATTTTTGTGTGTTTTTAGCACTTTTTAATCATTGGTTTAAAAATTAACCAGAGGTGTGCAAATTCAAATTTTTGATGTGCAAATTAGATTTGGGCATTGTTGATTTTTCGAAATTTTAAAAAGTCCAAAATTCGATTTAGTTACTGAAATATTTCAATTTTAGTCAGACATGGCAAAGTTCATTTTTGTGTGTTTTTAGCACTTTTTAATCATTATTTTAAAAATTAACCAGAGGTGTGCAAATTCAAATTTTTGGTGTGCAAATTGAATTTGGGCATTGTTCATTTTTCGAAATTTTAAAAAGTCCAAAATTCGATTTAGTTACTGAAATATTTCAATTTTAGTCAGACATGGCAAAGTTCATTTTTGTGTGTTTTTAGCACTTTTTAATCATTGGTTTAAAAATTAACCAGAGGTGTGCAAATTCAAATTTTTGATGTGCAAATTAGATTTGGGCATTGTTGATTTTTCGAAATTTTAAAAAGTCCAAAATTCGATTTAGTTACTGAAATATTTCAATTTTAGTCAGACATGGCAAAGTTCATTTTTGTGTGTTTTTAGCACTTTTTAATCATTATTTTAAAAATTAACCAGAGGTGTGCAAATTCAAATTTTTGGTGTGCAAATTGAATTTGGGCATTGTTGATTTTTCGAAATTTTAAAAAGTCCAAAATTCGATTTAGTTACTGAAATATTTCAATTTTAGTCAGACATGGCAAAGTTCATTTTTGTGTGTTTTTAGCACTTTTTAATCATTGGTTTAAAAATTAACCAGAGGTGTGCAAATTCAAATTTTTGGTGTGCAAATTAGATTTAGGCATTGTTCATTTTTCGAAATTTTAAAAAGTCCAAAATTCGATTCAGTTACTGAAATATTTCAATTTTAGTCAGACATGGCAAAGTTCATTTTTGTGTGTTTTTAGCACTTTTTAATCATTGGTTTAAAAATTAACCAGAGGTGTGCAAATTCAAATTTTTGGTGTGCAAATTAGATTTAGGCATTGTTCATTTTTCGAAATTTTAAAAAGTCCAAAATTCGATTCAGTTACTGAAATATTTCAATTTTAGTCAGACATGGCAAAGTTCATTTTTGTGTGTTTTTAGCACTTTTTAATCATTGGTTTAAAAATTAACCAGAGGTGTGCAAATTCAAATTTTTGATGTGCAAATTAGATTTGGGCATTGTTGATTTTTCGAAATTTTAAAAAGTCCAAAATTCGATTTAGTTACTGAAATATTTCAATTTTAGTCAGACATGGCAAAGTTCATTTTTGTGTGTTTTTAGCACTTTTTAATCATTGGTTTAAAAATTAACCAGAGGTGTGCAAATTCAAATTTTTGGTGTGCAAATTAGATTTAGGCATTGTTCATTTTTCGAAATTTTAAAAAGTCCAAAATTCGATTCAGTTACTGAAATATTTCAATTTTAGTCAGACATGGCAAAGTTCATTTTTGTGTGTTTTTAGCACTTTTTAATCATTGGTTTAAAAATTAACCAGAGGTGTGCAAATTCAAATTTTTGATGTGCAAATTAGATTTGGGCATTGTTGATTTTTCGAAATTTTAAAAAGTCCAAAATTCGATTTAGTTACTGAAATATTTCAATTTTAGTCAGACATGGCAAAGTTCATTTTTGTGTGTTTTTAGCACTTTTTAATCATTATTTTAAAAATTAACCAGAGGTGTGCAAATTCAAAATTTTGGTGTGCAAATTGAATTTGGGCATTGTTGATTTTTCGAAATTTTAAAAAGTCCAAAATTCGATTTAGTTACTAAAATATTTCAATTTTAGTCAGACATGGCAGAGTGCATTTTTGTGTGTTTTAAGCACTTTTTAATCACTGGTTTAAAAATTAACCAGAGGTGTGCAAATTCAAATTTTTGGTGTGCAAATTATATTTGGGCATTGTTGATTTTTAGAAATTTTGAAAAGTTCAAAATTCGATTTGGTTACTGAAATATTTCCATTTTAGTGATGCATGGAAATTAAATTTTTGTTTGTTTTTTTAGTCAATTAATTGTTTGGTTTTAAATCGACGAGATTTTTTTTTTGTTAGTAAAATGTTCAATTTGAACCTAATCAATTTTCTTTTTTTGTTTAATAATAAAGAACAAATTATAAGTGAAAAAAAAAAAAAGAAATTTGTGGGAGTTGAACTTGCGACCCCTCGTGTACCGGCCGGGCACTTTACCAACACGCTATTGCTAGGAATAGACTTCAGTGTTTATTTTGTTATAATACGGATTTTAATTATGCAGCTTATTACCAAAATTTTAATTGTTGATTTATTAATTAATGAGAGGTGTGCAAATTAAAATTTTTGGTGTGCAAATTGAATCTCCAAATGTGCAATTTTTTAAGCCCCTGTGCATTTCGAAATTCAACTTGGTTACCGAGATATAGCCATTTGAAAATTGCATACAAAGTGAAAATTGTTTATATTTTTTTTAAAAAAAGGGGGGGTGTGCAATTTTTTTTATTTGCATAAATGAAATGTGCAATTAGAAATACATCGGATAGCGTTTTTATTTTGGTCAAAATCGACAGTTCGCCCGCTGGCGTCGAGGTGGTCCCAGACAGCGTTACCGAGTGGCACAATCGTGTTTTTTTGACACGATAATTTCCTCGTGGCATAGTGGCACGAAAAAGTTATAAAATTGATTACAGGTTTTTTTAAGAAAATAGAAGAATTTGTGGTTTTTTCCTGTGGCACGAAAATCGGCACGTTTTTTTTTTCAGAAAATATGGCACGTTAATTTTATTTCGGGCGGCAACGCTGGCCCCGGAAGCAAATACAATCGTTATCAAGACTTACTTACACTTTTAAACTTTTTTTTTCACCAACGCTGCGGCAACCTCAAGAGCAATGAAACTTGAACCCAAGCACACCACATTAAGATCTTTTGAAATTAGAGCACTTATTGCTAGAGCGTCCGCATGGTCCCTAACTGTGAACATATTTTCCAATTCTGCCCCTGGAATTGGTACCATAACTGCTTGGGAATCTTGGGATCCAGTTGCGATGTCATGTAAATTTTGTCGAATTTTATCACAAATCCATTTGAACAAGAAACACATGAATGAAAGAATACAAGATTACGCCATTTCATTTTTTTCGCTTTGTTGTTGTAATTTTTGACAGCACGTATGGCGCAATCGGTGACAAAAATATGATTTTTTCCTACTAGATAAGGCCAGGAAAAGTTTTTAACTTGAATTTTTATTTCATTGTTCTAATTTGAATTAATAAAAAGTGTAGTGTAATAAAAGTGCACAAGTTCTGAATTATCTATTCTACTTTACACATTGGCGCTTTATTTGCTTTTTGGCGATTTATTTTAAATGAAAAAACATTTATTTCAAATAAAAAATATTAATTCGGTATTTATAATCGTATTTCTAAACGAAAACTTTGATTTTTTAAACTAATAAACGCGCACGAAAGGAAAAAACACAACCGAACAATCGATTAACTAAACAAACTACTGGCGGCCATATTTGTTTACATATCATTTGTCACCAATGAGATAACAAATGGCGCAATCTTGTATTCTTTCATTCATGCAAGAAACAGTCCTTGCAACTGAATCTAATTTTGTGGCTTCTACGCCTAACATGGTTTCAATGGAATATTCATTATAAAATTCTAGACTGTGGAAATGTATCTTTGAAATATACGGATCCAATCCAGTCGAGAGTTTTGCTTACTTTAACCTGATCGTATGGTTGGGCATCCTCTTGCAAAGCATTACTATGGGTCCAGTAAAGCCCTCCTGACGCAGCGTTTCCACACTTACTCCAGCCGAAGGACGTCCGTTAACGACAACAAAAGTCAGATCATCATTTTCATCGCGTCGTACCATATTCTTGGCGCTTTGTTTAGGTTTGTACTTTAACTTGTCCATCTTTTTCAACTTTAACTTTATAACAGGGAATATAATCCAATCAAGGAAAATCTTCAATGTCACCTGTTTCAGTGTTAAGTCATGCACCATGCCATAGGCAGCGGACACGTCCCTTTCTCTAAAGCTTCCTGTATACAATGGCGCTCCACAATGAGAACATTTATTGGCAATGGCTGTTATTTTGCCACTTTGTTTGATATAGCCAAATATTCAGTATGTTAGACTAGTGGAGTATTTTCACTTGGAGTTGTGGCCAAATTGTCCAAGATCCTTGCTGCCTGTGGATGATGACCGTTCTTTACGTAATACTTTCAGCAATCAATTTGAGATTTTCTGGATTCCTAACCACTGCTCTGCGCAAGAATTCTCCCAAAATGGGCTCAGCCAACACCAAAAACTCAGAGCATATCATGTGTCATAAGCCACTCATTATATTTTATCGCTGAGTAAAAAGAATATCAGAACCCTGATAGCTGTACTGACGGGACATTGTGCCATTGGCATAATGGCCACTAGATTGGGTGTATACGCACCCGATTTCTGTAGGAGCTGTCAGGATGTTGAAGAAATAGAAACCATTAAACACCTGCTCTGAGATTGCCCAAACCTCTAAACAAACCGCCTCCGTTACCTTGGAAACAGGTTTGTTGGAGAACTGGACGATTTAGTGCAGTGCCGAGATTTAGCTATTTCAGCGAGTGAAGTGAGATGACTCGCCTTACTCGCCGACTCATCTCACTTCACTCGCAAAAGTGATTTAGCTTTTAAAGTGAAATGAGTAATTTCGAATTTAGTTTCGAACACATGAAATGTCATAACTAAAGACTATATTTTATTTTTTTGTCTTTGGTTTGTTTTCTTTTTGTGATTTGAGGTTTCAATTTTATTAAATTTTACAAAAACAGTGTATCATTGCAATTAAATAGACAACAAAATTGAAAAAAAAAGTAAAATAGGAAAACTAAACTAAATAAATGTGTGATTTTAGTGTTAAGTGTCTTCTAAATTTTTTCCAATGTTTTGTAATTGGAACTTCCTAGTATGTCGATGAGGTCCTCCTTTCGATGGCGACACTGAATTTATTTTAAATTTAATTGAACAATATAAACAACAAATTGAAAAAATGTTCATGAAGTATTTTGTACTAAATGTGTATATTTATATAAAAATAAATCTAGTGCATACATATATGTACATTTTTAACTATACATTGTTTTCTTGCGATTTCATTTCACAAACGTGCATAGGATGTGTAACAATCCCTTTAGAAAAGAACAAATACTAATGCGAAAGTGTAAATTTACCAACACATACATCAAGTCACCGCTGAAATATCCGGCGAGTAATCTGACATTTGATTTCACTCGCTTCACTTTTCAGTGAAAAGTGACTCATCTCACTCACTCGCTGCGGTTTCGAATTAGCTAAATCTCGGCACAGGTCTCAATGGCAAACATGAGGAAATATATAGAAAGCACGGGCTGGTTCGTAAATGAACCAATCTATGTCAACCACTAGCTTAGGATTAATCTCTGTTATAGGGGATCACAATGGATCAATAGGCCCCCGTGTACGCAACAGCCTCAGAGCTGGGCACGCCCCTCCTAACCTAACCTATAAACCATCTTGTTTCTAAAGCTAACAAAATGTTTGGCTTTGTAAAAAGAAACTCGAAAGTATTCAACGAACCACACACTCTCAAATCCCTGTATATTTCTTTGGTGCGATCTTCCTTGGAGTATGCCTCTTGTGTATGGTGTCCACTGATCTCTATAAAACACTGGATAGTGGATTCTCTATATGTATAACAGTTTTTTTTGAAGAAAATTGAATTTGACAGTTCTTGTACTTCCCACAGTTTGTGTCTTTTTTAAACAAAAGGAAAGAAAGAGATAGATAGAATTAAAATTGTTTTCGTATTCGTACTCGCAAACCAAACACAAAAATGGCCGCGTTCATCAGGAAATCTTAAATTTCAGAATCTAAAATTTCAGATTTTTTTCGTTGAACGCAAAAACAATCTGAAATTTCAGTCAAAAGACATTGTGTCAAATTCTTGTATTTACTTACAGAATATGCATTGAAGCAAAATAAAAGAGAACTTTATATATTCGTTAATTGATAATTTAGCAGGAGGTTTTTGGATGAAATTTTATGTAAAAAGATTAGCAACACTAAATTTCATTAAAATTGTTTATTTTGCAGTAATTTGTATTAACTTGAATGAAAAATTGTTCCAGAATAATCCGATTGAACACTTTTGTAAGAAATGCATTCCTTTTATTCAAAGCGTCACTAAATAATTAACAAAAAGTTCTTTCATTCAAATAAGTAAGTATTACTTTTAATGGTAGCACTTCAGCTCTTTTACACTTCCCCCACCACAAACAACTGTCATCCGAATTTCCAGACGAAATTTTCTTGTCTGAAATTTACGAATAAAGTCTTAACTACATAAGGCTCAACTACATAAGCCAAAAAAGTGAAAAAATACAAAAATGAAAATTTTCAAACTCATTTTGAGATAGTATTTCTCACTGGAAAACTTATAAAAATGATGCAAAAAGCTTAAATTTGGTTTAAAAAAAATGTGTATATTCTTTTTCACAAAACAACTGCGCAAGTGGGAAAAAAAATATTTTTACTTTTGTAATTTTGCAAAAAGTGGCTTATGTAGTTAAAGCTATAAGCCAGGAAAGTGAAAAAGTACATTTTGAAACTCATTTTGAGATAGTTTTACTCACAGGAAAACTTATAAAAATGATGCAGAAAGCCTAAATTTTGGTTTAAAAATAAAATGTGTGTATTCTTTTGCACAAAACAACTGCGCTAGCTGGAAAAAAATATTTTTACTTTTGTAATTTTGCAAAAAGTGGCCAATGTAGGTAAGGCTTAAACGTAACTAAAAGTCATCTAACTTTTTATGAAAGCTGGCCAATCAGAAGCTCCAAAAATTCAGAAGTCTGAATTTTCAGATGTTAACGTAATGGATTGAACGCGGCCAATCTAAACTGTAATAACTGTTATAAGTGTTATATATAATAAAAAAAAAATCTGACGTTTCACGTCCTTCCCACTGTTATAATCTTCCTTCAATTTTCTTCAAAATTTTTATATTCACTATCCATTGTTTATAGAGATCAGTGATGGTGTCCAATATCGTCAATTAGTATTAGAAGAGTTGAATATGTGCAGCGAAATTTTACAAAATATCCTCTTCGTAAATTAAACTGGACTGAAAACATTATGCCATCTTATAATCAGAGGTGTCTACTACTTGGTTTAAAAAGCTAGGAAACTAGACGAAATCACTGTCTCATTCTGTTAGCCAGGGATGTTTTATGTAATCATATTGATTGTTCTATGTTACTGGCATTATATACTATTTATGCACCTTCAAGGCCTCTCAGAGACAGATGTATTTTATTTTTTGTTCCACGTAACTATAAAAATTACGGAAAAAGAGATCCCATACAGGTCTTGCATCTTATATAATTCAGGCGGCGTAATAAACTTACATTTAAGTAGGCCTATGTTTAAACAGGTTTTAAATGAACTGAACTTATTTTGATTAATTATTTTTTTTTATGTATGTATGTATATATTTTTACTTTCTTATAATAAAATAATTTTAAATTATTGATTGGTTTTTTGATTGTTATTAAAAATTATTTGTTACCAATTTATTGGTAGCCAATATGTATCTTGTTAAAATGAAATTAAATGTTAGTCAGGAGATAATGCTCGATAGATGAAATAAATAAATAAATAAGAAAGACTCCATACAATACTGTATGAAGGCTACTTATAGTATTCTATAAATTCTTTCTTGCTTTGCTCATAGAAAGCTATGAATAGTAGGTATTCTTTATATTTTTTTTTGTTTTGTGTTTTTTCGAACGTAATTAATTAATTGTAGGTGCCTTGTGGATTTAAACAAAGTTAACAATAAATCAATTCTTTTCATTTATAACTTCATAACTTAGCCCTGTGAAATTTTTGAGACAAATGAAATAGAAGGCTTTGAAATTGCACAACCAGCAAGCGGTGTAAGAATCCATCGTTTCTATTAAATATGTCAAAGTCGGCATGACCGAACGCGTGATTGTGATTTGGCTATAATGCTTGAGGTAACCTTTCAGATTGCCCACTGATCTCTTTAAAACACAGGATAGTTGATTATCTATATGTATAACAGTTTTTATTAAAGAAAATTGAATTTGACAGTTCTCGTTCTTCCCACACAGTTTGTGTCTTTTTAAAACAAAAGGAAAGAAAGGTTGAAAAATACAAAAATATTTTTCAACGGGTAAGCGAGGACATCAAAATTCAAACATAAACTTCTAGATTCTGTTTCGATTCATTTAGTTCACTTAAGCCGATTTCCATGAAGGACCGGTTAAACGCCGTGGAAGAAGTGATTGAGCTCGCAGCAACATGCGCAGCTAAAATCGGATCGGGAACAATGTTGCCGCTATGCGACTTTAGTCGCATTTTGACCGCTTTTTGAGCCTCATGCGGCCATGAGACGACTTTTTAAAATATCGGCTTTTTTGACGGTTTTTAAAAATTTTGCGACTTTTCTGAACCTATTTCTAAAAAATTGCTCGGACTAGATTTATTGTTTTATTTTTGTAAAAAAAAAACAATAGTTTTTTTTCTGGATTCGTAACAAAATTTCGATTACGATGGAATTCATTACAGGGCTGATACAACCTCAGCCTCACAAGGAAAGACGTTTTAATTTTCCTGATGTTGACAGTTACCGTCATATTATTCACTAGATACATCCAGATTTAAACTTAAATCCGGATGAATTTACATTGAAATTGTATGATTTACATCCAGATTTAAGTTTTAATCTGGATGTATTGAGTGAATAATATGGTCGTTATAAAATAAAATAAAATTACTTAAAAAAAAAGTCCAAATCAAAAGTAGGTACACAATATAAAGTGGGTAATACATATAATTTTTGATAAATAAAAATAAAATTATGAAATTAACTTATTGTCGTTTTCGTTAGGATTTTCAGAGTGTTTCAGTCGTTTTTGATTCTAATAGAATATGAAAAACTCTTCCGTAATATGTGTATCAGAAGTAAAAACTAAAATGAATTCTTCAATAATTTCAATTCCAGACCATCCCAACAAGAAGCATTTACTATTTTGACAATTAATCCAACACATACTTTTAAAAGTATGTGTGTTTTCAGAGAGCATCCCCAGCACTCCTAAAAGAAATCCGGAGTGAAAAAAACACTCCTAAATCATCACTCCGAACAGCGAATGGAAGGTTTTTGGAGTGTCGGGAGTTTGAATGGAGTGAAAAAAGAGTGCAAGGAGTGACCAACGGAAAACGACATAAGTTTCTCGCCACAAATGTCAACTGATTAAAAATATTAAAAAAAAAAAACCGATTTTTTAGCTACAGTTTACAAAATTTTATGAATGCGACTTTTTTTCCCCGTGACCCTTTTTTTGCGACCATATCGAATTTCTCAGCGGCAACACTGATCGGGAAGGATAATTGTGCAATGTGCAGCCAGGTGAGTTTTGAAAACGTACCCAAAATATTTTACATGATGACGTCCTGTTTTCAGAATGAATTGTTACAAAGAAGTCTATCTAATGCTGGATCATCTTTATCTTTATCAGACGATTTGCAACACAAGTGCTAATCAGGAGTTTGCACGTCATGTCTGCCCCGCCGACAATCAGAATCCTAATTTGACAATAACGCGTATTTGTTGCGTTAGTAGTTCAAATCAAAGATCCTATGTTGCATGTGTGCATAATTGAGTTTCCTTTTCATTAATTCTAGGCCATTAACTTCTAGAGATGGCGCAATCGTTTCTGGATATCCAGGAGTTATTGATTTGCTCTTTCGTTATTAGGTCTATATTCCTTTTGATTACGCTAATAGGGACGTTTAGTCCCTATTGTCTGTATATTACATATTGCTGGGTTTTCGTCTCCAGTTGTCTTGATTTTAATAAATAAATGAAATAAAATATAAATATTATTTTGTTTTTATTTTTATTTTGTCAGTTTTTATTACACAACTAATTTTTAAATATTATTGGCAACGCGTTTCGGAATTAGAATTCCATCTTCGGGCTACTCAAACTGAATAATGATGATGTTGATGTAGTGTGCTTGTTTCTTACTCTTAATCTTGTTGTTGTTTTTTATGTGTTGTTTATATGTTATTATTATGTAATATAAGGTTGTCTTCTTTTAGCAGTTGCTTTGTTTTAATAAAGTGTCATAAAGTGCATTTGTCTTCAATGTTAATTTGTCGTTAAGTAGATTGTCTTCTTCTGTTTTGTGTGATTTGTAAATTTCAAACTCTTCGAGAGCGTCAAGTAGTTTTCCTTTTCTACAATGGTGTAAGGGGTCGAGGTTGGAGTCAAAGTCGGTGTAGTTGTGGTCTGTGTCGATTAAATGTATTCCGAAATTTGATGTTGTGTTTGGCTTTGGTCTATGTTCGTTAAATCTTTCTAAGAATGCTCTCCCTGTTTGACCTATATAATATTTGGTGTAGTCGTTGCATTTTAATTTGTATACACCTGTACTTGTTCTTGTATCGTTTTTTGTTTTCGGTTGAAGATGTTTAAAGAAATGATTATTAGTTTTAAATGAAATTGTTATATTTTTTAAAAAGTATTTCTTGTGATTTGTGGTAGTAGATTTGTATATATAAAAACAAAATAATATTTGTATTTTATTTCATTTATTTATTGTCTGTATATGATATTGACCCCTTCCTTGCCAGTGCATCTGCTATGTCATTCCCTTCTATATTGCTATGTCCAGGAACCCAGCAGAGTTTAACTTGGTTAGTGTAACACATATTGTTCAGTATGCCTCGACATTTTTCCACTACCTTGGATCTTATAGTCTCACTGGCTAATGCTTTGATAGCAGCTTGGCTGTCCACGAAAAAAGTGATCTCTGACGAGCTCAGTTTTTTCTCGTGAACAATTTCGGCTGCTTTTTCAATAGCATAAATCTCAGTTTGAAAGACAGTACACTCATCTGGGAGTTTCTATGATTCTCTAATATTAAGAGCTTCACAAAACACCGCAGCTCCTGTTCCTTCTTCCATTTTTGATCCATCAGTGTAGAAGGGGATACCCCGTTCACTGAGTTGGGCTCCCATCCATGTCTTTGGGGTATTAAAACCGAGAGGTTTTTTCTAAAATCTATTACGGGTGGGAAGTAGTCAGTGGTCACATCAAGTCCGGCATATCTTTGCCAGATAGACCCATGACCAAAGGTGCTGTGTTTCCAAGAGCCCATTTCCTTAAGTCGAAATGCACTTTTGTCTTATGTACTCATCCAGGGCTGGAAGGTTCTTTGTTCTATCCTCTGTGATTTGTTTCCATGTTAGCTTTGAATAAGGGATTACTCCAAGATATTTGGCTTCATTGGAGAGTTTCAGAGGTATTTCATTTAGCTTGGGAGGAGTAAAATTCTCTAGTTTTCTTTTCTTCGTAAACAGAACAAGTTCAGTTTTTGAAGGGTGAACCCCGAGACCGTTTTGTTCTGCCCATGAAGTGCAGATTCCATAATATCCCTGATAGTAGTAAGAAACTTACCTGATATCAAAATTACTATGTCGTCTGCATAGGCCACTGTTTTGATACCTTTATTCCTAAAACTTGTAAGAATTTTGTTAACAACTAGGAGAGGTGAGATTACCGCTCCGTGTGGTGTGGCTCTTGTAACTGTTTTCTCAACAATAGTGTCTCCAAGTTGCGAATTTATGACCCTACCACTGAGCATGGAATAAATCCAGTCCCCAATGGCAGATTCAACTCCAACCTCTTCCAGAGCAGATTTAATGGACTCCGTTTTTTACGTTGTTAAACGCTCCTTCGATGTCTGAAAATACTGCCAGGGTATGTTCTTTGTACCCGAGACTTTTCTCAATTTGGGAAACTACTTCGTGCAACGCTGTCTCCACTGACTTACCTTTAAGGTAAGCGTGTTGGTAGTTGCACAATTTATTTGGATTGAGAAGGTCCCGAACATGCAGATCAAGAGTCCTCTCCATTGTTTTGAGAAGAAAGGATGAGAGGCTTATCGGTCTGTAATCTTTTGCAGTCGAGTGTGTCGGTTTTCCATCTTTTGGAATAAAGACTACTTTGACTTTTCTCCAGCTGTTAGGGACGTATCTAAGTTTAATGCAACTTTTGAAGATAACCCTAAGCCATAAGGTGATTATCTGTAGAGCATGTTGAAGAAATGCCGGAATAATCTCGTCTGGTCCAGCTAATTTAAAGGGTTTGAACGAGTTTATTGCCCACATAATCTTCTGGTCTGTGATAACCTGTTCCAAGTCCGGTGCTGGTTGATCAGTGTGTAAAGAGTTTGATATTATATAACCTAAGTCCTCAGGACTCTTACATCCAGGAAAATGCATTTCCATAAATAGTTCAAGTGTTTCCTGGCGGCAATTAAGTGGGGAAGGCAGTTAAACGAAAGGTACTTATTAGATGAGTTTTATATGAAAAAATCCTCAAAATTTTGGTTCTAAAAAATAAAACGCACTTAAACGGGTTAGGCACTTATGCGATAAGTACTTATACGAGTTTCACTGTATTCTGCAAATTTTGTAACAAAAGTGCGTGTAATTATTTATCTTGGCATAAAAAAATCTAAAATTAAAACAATTTGGGTATAAATTATATACTACTCCAGTCTATATTAGACTCAAAAAATGCTCGGATACCGGAGATGCATAAAAAAATGTGAAGAAAACCAATTTGCATCAAAAAATCAATAAGTAGTAGGTACATTTGCATTCGTTTATGCGCTTTTATTCTAGCTTTTCTTTTACTTGCGATATGGGTACCATAGGGCAAGTTTTGGATTCGTGCAAAAAATCGAACTCGAGAAAACAAACAAACTTGACATTACGATGATAGAGAACACGAAAAAAATGGGTCCCGCAATCCCGCCCGTTTGTCTCTGTCTGAAAATACGAAAATAGAACTTATTATAGTGAGGTATGTATGGGGAGGACATGCTGCCCCTCTGAAATCCCCCTGCTTGGCCCACTATAGGAGCAGGTGCGAGGTTTAGTGTATCCAAAGTTTCTTTTTGCATTTAAAGAATCAGGATTTAAAGAAACGTTGAATTTATCATATTATCCTATTATCAATGTAAACAGATGTATACAAAATAATATCTTTACATTTTATAAATTTTTTACCCATTTAAAAATAACGATGAATAACAGTGATGTTTCGTTTTTTTTTTTACATTTTTTGTTTTATTGTGGCCAGTTAAAGATGCTGCGGGTATTATTTTCATTTTTTTTTATTTTTTCGTGAAGAAGATCAAGACTCGCATTTATACATATTTTTATAATATTTAACTAAACCAAAAAATATGCCCTAAAAATCAGTTTTGCAGACGCCACCGTTGGTTGATTCCATCTAGAAAATTCCCCCGCTGCCGCCTGAATAAAGGAGAAGTGCCTTAGTGGGAACACTCCTCCCCCTCTCTCGTTTGCTGCCGCCTAAAACCATTCACAGGGATTGGAGCCCCATCTTCAGTTAAAGGTACCAGGCACCCGATGTTCACCACTTGGAGGTGAGAGTAGGAGTTGATAGACAGAGGTGCGCTTTGAAAAAAGCTTGTAGACGCTTGTGTCCTCTTGAATCCACGTATCTAGCCCTTGAACATCGTTTAGATTGAGTTTATATAAGAGGGGATATATTTCCCCCCGTTTAGACGGAAGGGGCAATTTTCTAAAAAATCGACTTAAAATAAAAAAAAAAGCATACAAAAACAACGACAACACTTACAATGTCATGCTATGCTTTTTTTTTTAAGCCAGAGATCCAATTTTTTATTATGTAATTCGAATTATTTAAGAGCATAATTTTTGAATAATTAATTTTCAAACTTACAATTTTGAAAAAAATTATGAAAAAAAGGTGCTCAAACTAATTTTGTTCAAAGTTTTACGTTATTAAGTATTATTTTTGTTTTTAATATTCGTTGCTCCTACCAATTTCTAGTCAACACTAAAAACTGAATGCCTAAACGGCTTTTAGTTTTTGAGAAAATTGAAAATAACCAAATCTTCTTTACTACTTAATTAGTAGAAATAGGAGCAACAAAACAACGGATGGAAGTCGATGCGCTGATTTTGAATGACATGACAATGAATTAATCTTTGTCGTGTTCTCTTGAAAGTCTGAGTTTGCGTGTAGTATTTGATGGGTAGGATTGGAAATAGAGAAGTTGGTGGTTTGGTTGAAACCAAATTATCTTTTATTTGACATGAAAGTGAAGCAACAGGCTACATAAACAAATAAGCATTGCTAATCAAAATAAAAATGTTAATATATCGCTGAATCTTAACTTAATTGAATTCATTAAAATTGCTGTATTATTATAAAATTATTCATTTAAATTCATATTAAGTATTTTGTTGGCATAATCTGCCAAAGAGGGCCTGCTGGTATATTCGTGCCATCCACGATTGTAGTCAGTAAAGTCTAACGATGGCGAGGGACTTATGTGGTGGCCGGGGTAAAGAAGAGAAGGAACGACGAAATCGCAAGAGAATATTGCAAGGTGTGAAAACCGTCTAACGTGAATTTTCACCAAGTTTCCCACACTTGGGTTATTTTAGCTATGGGTTTTGACCACTGATCTCTATAATACATTGGATAGCGCATCCATACAAGAAAGTTGATGCCATTTGAGAATTGTTATAATGTTGAGTTGCCTATTTTTTTGTATAAAGGTATAACTGTATAACATAATGAAATGCAAAATTTTTTACAAAATTGCAACTAAAATATTTGAAATTTACTTTTACAATTATTTTAAATTACAAAAAATCAAGTTTACAAACAATTGATGGTTCTTTTGCTTTTTTTCTTAGAAATTCCACTTTGGTTTTTGCCCCTCTTCGGTTGTAGTAGAATTTTTGAGATCTCAGCAACTTGAACTGGCCTTCTCAGCCTCACTCAACATACCTAAAGTGTTGAGTTGCCTTACTGAACATACCTAAAGTGTTGAGTTGCATACGTACTTGTCATCTTCAATTGGAAGTAGAAAAACTGTTATACTTTGTAGGGAATCCACTATCTAGTGTATTATAGAGATCAGTGGAAGTGGTTTTGACAGCAAACTGGGAAAATTTTCAAGAAATTTCACGTTACCAAGTCTGGATTTACATTGTTCAACTTTTCCCATAAGTTTTTTCCAGAAATCGGGTGAAATGTTCATATGGTCCGATTTTTCCAATGGAAATTTCTGTCGTTGCACTCTTCGGTCTTATTGCTTTCATCTTCATTTTTCATTAAGATTTACTTACACCATCATATAAACGACACATGTATACTAAGCACACACAAGAAACTGGAAAGGAGGTGAAAGAGAACCAAAATAGGCTGGAAAAATCGGATGAGTTTTGCGGCACAACCGATTTCTTCCATCCCCCTCACTTCTTACCCCGCTCACCCAGGAACAAGTGATCGGAACTGGAAAAGTTGAACAATGTAAATGCAGACCAAACAGACTAAAAATTGTCACTCAATTATTAGATTCTCGACGTTTCAAGCGATCATTTCGATAAGCCTTTTTTCTGAATTAATTTACATACATAAGTTCTATTTAAATTAGAAAACGTGTTTTTTTTAATTAAAAAGAAAGATAATCAAAATCAAAGTTATAAAAATAAGAAAAACAGCACAGGAAACTACCATCCGTCCACAACGGTTCCAGCGGCATTGACGCCTACAGAAATATTGCTTCAAATATAAATTCAGGTAACATTGTATTTTAATGCAGTATTACATTGTAATATATATATGGCAAGTTTGCCAAATAAATAGGGTTCAAAATAGTCAAATAAATGATGCTAATTAATAATAAGATCGTTCTTTTTCAGTTGCTTCCTCTTTCGTTATTTTATCAAATAGGGTGAGGGCACGATAAACAGAAACAAGGTATGCTGTATGGTTTTCTTCGGGGAGCAAAAAGATAATTCCATTTCATTGGATTGCTTTTATTCGTTGTTTTATTTTCACAGTCCTTATCACTCACAAAGAATTGGTTTGAATGCTAAATTCTAAATTATGGTTAGGTTAGGTTATCGGGCTGATAGAGGATCTTGTTTCTATCACACTTAGATCAATGTAGATCCCTTGTGATACGCTGGAGGATTGGACACTCCAAATAGTTTAACCTATAAATTTTCATGGATTATATAGCCATCTAGAGGCATTAATGCATTTCGACAATTGCACACCAGAAAAGTTGGAGAGCTCTTCCAAATTATTGAAGAAGTAGTTTCCTAGGTGCTTATTTCTTAGTTGCGAGATTGCTGGGCAGTGACATAGGAAGTGAGAAGAGTCTTCTTGTGCTTCTTAATCGCCACAACCTGTGCACAGATCATCCGTGGTACTTCAGCAGATTGTGTCCAGTTATTGTACCTACAAGTGTGTACAATGATTTCTTATTTAGCGTGAGGATCCTATCTGTCTTCCCCTTGTCAAAACACGGCCAAAGTTGTTTGGTATTCGTGCAGGAGTCGAGTAGGGTCCACCTTACATTAGTTTTCTCAAGAATTTTCTTTGCCACAGTCTGTTTGAAGGTGCAGATTGGTGCATATACGTTTAGTTCTGCTCGGTTTGGATCAATTGATGATTCAATTCGTGCCAACTCGTCTGCTTTCTCGTTACCTGGAATTCCTATATGGCCAGGAACCCAACAGAGCCTTACTTTGTGCTGCGAGCTAAGAACCTTGAGCTCTTCACGGCATCAGGAAACGAGTTTTGATTTTATTTCGACGGCAGAGAGTGCTTTTATGGCTGCTTGGCTGTCAATGAAAGTAATCTCGGCTGGCGGAATCGCCAGCGGCCTTCGTTACTGCTAGAACCTCAGCTTGGAAAACACTACTGTCGTCTGGGAGTCTAAAGGAGCTGGCTAAGTTTAGGGTTTCCGAATAGAATCCCGCTCCGACTCCACATTCCATTTTAGACCCATCGGTAAAGACTGCTACCGTTGAGCCATGTGGTTGAGTGACTTCCCATTCCTGTCTATCAGGGATGTCGGAAATGAATGGTCTAAAGAAATCTAGTTGGGGAGTAATATAGTCTGTGCAAACATTACTACCTATATATTTGGTTAAAATCTGAGCGTGGCCAACTTGACTGTGTTTCCAGACATTTGTCTGGCTTAGTCGTAGTGCACTATTTGCTGCAGATTCTTGTACAAATAAGTCAAGAGGCTTGAGATTAAGAATGGCTTCAAGCCCTGCTATCGGGGGGGGTTCTCATTACTCCTGTGATCCCAATACATGCCATTCTTTGTACTTTGGTTAAAGTTTTAAGATTAGTAGCCTTTTCTACTCCATTCCACCAAACTATACAACCATAAGTTAGTATCGGTCTCACTATTGCCGTATACATCCATAAAATGATTTTTGGATTAGGTCCCCAGGTTTTCCCGAAAATTCTGTTACACGAGTAGAGGGCAAACATTGCCTTCTGAGCTCTTTCTTTGATATTCATATTCCAGTTAAGCTTTTTGTCTAGGATTATAGTCTTCATGTAAAAAAGAAAATAATACTTAAAGATTGTGACGTCATAAAAATGTCAAGATGACGACTTGGGTGTATTCAATGAGCATACCTTGTATCTGTATATCGTGTTGTGAGGGGTGTAGAAATGTAAGTGGAATGAAGTAACAAAAGCAGGAGTGAAAATTTCAAGACTTTTTCTGGTTGAACAGTATAAACAGTGACGTTTTGGCTTGATAACCGAACTAGTGATGAGCGACGATGGTAATCGATGTAACTGAAGTTTGTTTTGAAAGTAGAAACATCGATATTTCAGTATTGATTTTTTGATAAATGACATCGACTATACAAGAAAATAAAAATGCAAGTAAAATGGTTTGTGTATAAATAAATGCAAAGAAAGAAAGTTCACAAAAATGTCTGTTGTTTTCTATCAAGCTGAGTTTTCTTTCAATTAGAAAAAAATTATCATGTGAAAGTATGTAAGTTTAGGTTTGACTTGATGGATTCTAAAAAAAATTGACAAAAAGTTCATTATGTACTATTTAATGGAAACGGAATAAGGAAAGTTTTAATAACCAAAAGAGTTTGCGGGGAGTTCAGCAAAGAGGGTGGGTAACAACTTGTTATAAATAAAGTACAAGCTCCAAATTATGTTATAATATATCCTTTTTAACCACGATAAATGTCCACACCAAAGTAAGTGTAAAAATGTGTTTTAATAAAAAGACTGTGACTTTTTCCAATTGGTTGACAACTCAGGCCGTGTGCGAATTCGGTTAAAATCGTGTTAAATTTTATCCAAAGATTAATTTTTGACTCTAGTGAGGTGAATCTGTACGTAGAAATGTCAAATTTTAATCTTGGATTAAATTTAATCGAAATTTTAAACCATTTCGCACACGGCCTCACAGAGGTTTCAATACAAACAACGATAACAAGTATGTTAGACCTCGATAGTTCTCTGGGCTTAGCTAAAAGTACTTAGTTGTTATTGCATTAAACACGTTAATTGTTGGCATGTTTTTTATAAAATTCCCTTGGGGTAAAATCAAATTTCGGGTTATGGTATTGTAAGGAATTTTGTTGTTAATTTTTTATTGGTGTGATTTGCATGTAAAAGCTTAGTTTAATATGAAAGATTTCTATATATAATATCATATTTTTTGGATTCGTTGCTCAATTATTTTCTGTCGCAGTAAATCAAATAAGAAAAAAAGGAACAGAAAGTGTTTTTGAGAAACCTTATTTATATTTCTTGTTCTGCTCTTTCAAAGTGACACAGGAAAATTAATGCGCGCTCTGAAATATAAACTGGCCCATTGCATTACTAATAAAGTATAAGTTATAACATTGCTTTTCATTGTAAAATAGGGTATGCATTTGAACAGGAAGTGATTCGAAACCTTTTTTAATTGTTATTAATTATTGTTACTGTTTATTTTCCAATAAATCAACCGCAAAGATTCTGATTGTCAAAATAACGAAAAACGTCTCACGAATGTAAAAAAGAATCATGTAATCACGAGGATACGTACCTGTCAAAAAGACGAATGACGAAACGAACGAAAAAAAGAATCGTGTAATCAACCTAAATTTGATAATCAAATTATATGACAAAATATATATGACTCCATATATATGACAGTCATGGATTATTTTGAATTAAAAAAATATATGATTTAATTAGCCAGTTCGCGTTTCTGAAATCTCACTGAGCAAGCTTTGTGGTTTAAAATTGCACTGCGACCTTAAGATCTATTGTGCCCCATGCCCCATATTTGAGGAACTTTAGTATTTGGAGTATTTTCAGGGAGGGTAATTCACTCCATTCTATCTGGTACGACCCAGATATCTGTGTCTCTTATGCGCAAGTGCTTCACAGCTGCCTAATGTGGTTTTCGATTCAACCAAAAAAAGTTGACTTTTATGGGGTTAAGTTGATATTTTTTTAGATTTCGCCTTCGATTCAACCAAAAAAGATCACTTTTTGCGGTCTCTATATTTTTTTTCGATTGATCTTTTAAATCTCAATTTTATGGCAGATTTACACATATTCTCACACGTATATGCACACACACCAAATAAATGACATAACAAAACGTCAGTTTGAATAGCTATTCAATTTTGCATACGCAAGAATTTTTTTGTGGTCCGTGTTAATAATCAAAATAAAAAATAAAATAAAATAGACTCGATCAATTAGTGCAATTATAGCTCAGGAAACAAAAAAATTGCTCCATACAAACTTCTAAATGTTGGTAATAGGTTGCATACTTACATATGTTATACTTAATAAAATTAAACAACTTTTCAGAAATACCCCCAACTGTGGGTGTTGAGGAAAAAAAATAATGAGAATATTTCTCGATTTTTCGAGAAATTTTTATTTTAGTAAAGTGGCTATCTCTTGGAATCTAATTTGTCCAGTAAAAAGTTTTATGCACCAAATGATTGAAAATTATTTATTCTTAAATAATAAAATATAAAAAGTTATATATTTATAGCAAAAGCTTCTTAAAAATTCAAAAAAAGTCAAATATTGGAATAAAAATTATAATAGAGTTTAGTTTAGTAAGGTTTTATCGTAACCTATTTAAATAAAAAATAAATAAAAATATGTATACTCTAGTAACAAATTCTACAGAAAACCTTAGTTTTAGAACTACGCAGAAAAAAAATATTAACCCATGTGAAAGAAGATTTCGAATCTAGGTACCATTTTTTGATAAAAGTAGTAATCATGGTGAATTGAGGCTAACGTTGTGGCTATTTTATCTGATTATTTATTACATTTATTATACAGAAGATTTGGACATTCTGGTTTTTCTTGTTTTTCTATGCTCCGCAGAACATCAGAACATCAGAACATTTGCTTTTCTGCTCGTACTGCATTGAGTGACCTGCTTCCTGCTGTCCATGCTTTTACTTGATGCTTTACCACCTCAGCTTTTTAGAGAAAGGTACCGTGGTTACAGCAGGGGATTGCTAACCTGCAGTTACATTCTAAATTTTTTGATATAGTCTATCTTCCTCCAAGAAAAGCTGCTACAGATCAGCATTCATATCGCGTTTACCATCAAGTCAAAGCCTTGCTGGGAAACTCTTTGGAACCAACAAATTGGGGAAATTATTAAATAATATTAAATTAACGTATTTACTAATTAAATTAATGTAAAAACTTATATATAAGCTCTAAGCAAATAAAATACTGACAAAATTATATGTTTTTAACTCGAACATACGTTTTTCATGGTTTCATTTGAATGAAATTAATTTCTTTTTATAGAAAGGATCGCAGGATATACTTGTTAAATATTTCAAATGACACAAACAAAATTATAAACACAAAAAATAGTATTCTTATTTTATTAAGTGCCTTAAACCATTCAACTTTAATAGAAAAACTGTAAATATTTTCCTTTTTCAACTTTAAATTAAAATTTGTCAAACTTAACACTACTATATAAAAAAAATGTTATATAATCTTAAATTGTATTTCATTTTGCAGCATTTGAGATACTTTGGAAGTTTGTGAAATTGTCCAATATTATTTTTTTTATGTTTTTGTTGGGCATTCAAAATTTTTTTCACGATCCCGTATGTATTAAATCAAAATTTTTCCATAAAGGTGCGCAGAATAAATTTTGGAATTATCCCATATGATGGAAAATTAGATTATGGATAAACTAATTTACCACTTAGCTAAATTAAGTCCTGTTAAATACTCCAATTAAGCCATAAACACTTTTGGTAGAAATTTAACAATCATAACGGTACTATATGTATAAAAAAAAATCAGTATGCAGCCTTAGAAATAGTTATTTCTATATTCGTGACCTTTTGTTGGAACAACTGAAGACTTATATGGGCTATTAGGTCTTTTATTTTTACTTTTCTGTTAATTGCGACGTTTCGATATCACCAAATTGCCTGAAGAAGAAAGTAACCACTTCCGAAGCGTCGCAATTATGAGAAAAATAAAAATAAAATACCTAATATCCCACATAAGTCTTCAGTTCCCTTAGAACTAGTTTATTTTTGCATCATTTTTTATGTTTTTGAAGCAGGGTTGCGAGTTTTTGAATTACAAAATCTTAAAGTCATAAGTCAGTAGGTGACTTATGAATTGTGTAAGCATTCCGCTACTGCGCCCTACATAGCATACACACATTTGTAAGCATTTCGCTGCTGCGCTCTGCACAGCATATTCACATTATATACAAACAACAGAAGCAGACCACACATACATTCATGCCTTGTGTGTAGAGCGGCAGCTGCGCGGCAGAAGAAAAACAAAAAAGAGAATGCAATAATGAAATTATCACTACGACTAGTAACGTTGATGTGAACGGTTGATACGTTGATACCTAATAAAGTTAAAAATTATTTAAGAACTGATTTTCTAATTCAAAGTCTTTTATAGTGCAGCGGTGGGATGAACACCATAAATTCTTAATGGGGAAACATAAAAAAAACGATAAATCGCCCGGTGGCGACCGGGAACGTGATCGGTCGGAAAAGAAAAGAAAAAAAACATCTCCGGCAGATGAGGCAGACGAGCGGTTGCTTCGTCTAGAATTAATGGTGGAACAGTTAGTGCGTTCTAATACTCGTTCGTCTAGTTCTAATCCTGGCGAGGCTAGTGGCACGGTGGCGGCGGTGAAATATGTTGTTAAAAGTGATTGTATACCTGAATTCAGCCCAGGTGATTTAAATATGAGTGCTGAGCAGTGGATAAGGAAAATAGACCAGCTGGCCGATGTTAATGGCTGGGATGAAAAAACAATAATTTATCAAATGCAAAGTAGGCTGGCCGGGCTGGCAAAAGAGTGGTACAACAGTTTAAATTCTTATGCTCTGACTTGGGGCGAGTGGAAGTTATTGATTTTGAAATCATTTCCATATACGCATGATTTTGCCTCAAGTCTGAGGAAGCTTGTAAACCGGATTAAATCTCCATATGAAAGCATGACAGAATACTATTTCGCTAAAATGAACTTTTTACGTGCGTGCAAAATAACGGGAAAAGATGCGGTATCTTGTTTGATCGACGGTCTCGGTAGTGCGACATTGAAAAACAATGCTAGAGCGGGGCGTTATAATACTCCAGAAGAGCTTTATAGCGAATATTTATCTTCCGTTATTGATGAAAAATTTGAACGTCGGGATGCCGGAATGCGTCGTGAAGAACATAATTCGAAAGCTGAGCGAAATATTAGTGTAACTCGTAAAGATAAAGTTCCAATGTCTTGCTTCAATTGTGGCCAGCGTGGTCACATCTCGACAAAATGCCATAAACCGCGAATTGAATGTAAAAAATGTAATCGACTTGGACATACCACCGATAAGTGTCTTCGAAATAGCATTAAAAATTCACTTAACGTCACTGCAAATAAAAAAACGAGCGAATGTTATTTTACCGACTGTGTTGTAAATGGGGTAGTTTTAAAAGGCTACATCGATACAGGTTGTTGTGCGGTGACCATACGTGAAACAGATGCTACGCGACTTAATCTTAAATTGTCACCGTGTGAACTTTCGGTAAATGGTTTCGGTGGGGGAGTCTCCAAAGTTATAGGAAAAACAGAAGCTAAACTTGAAGTAGATCTAGCTAGTGCCATGGTAGAAATGCTGGTAGTGCCGGACCGGGTTCAAAATGTATCTGTTTTGATCGGGCAACCTTTTGTTAATGCGAACGATATAACTATGGTGATGCGCAAAAATGAAGTGCGGTTAGTCGGTGGAGAAATTTGTTTGCCGGAAGTTGATGAGCTAATGCCGCGAAAAGTGAGCCTATGGGCGAAAGACACGACAGTAATACCTCCTAATTATGCCGGATTTGTTGAGGTCTTTAATAAAGACAATCTTAAAGAAGATGTCTATATTGAACTACAACAAAGATCCTTGCCCAATAACGAATACTGGATACCCAGATGTATCGTTAATGCCGAAAAAGGCGCAGCTTTGATACTTAATGTATCAAAATCAAGTTTGAAATTTAAAGCTGGTCAACTTCTCTTAAGAGGAGAGAGAGTTGAAGCTGAGCCAGAAGAACAAAATGTTTCTGTCAATACGGTAAGTACCTTAAATTTGCTTCCATTTTTAATATCCGATGTTCAAGAGCGATTCGACACAAACTTACCGTTGGAACAGCAAGATAGACTTTTAACCCTAATAAATAAATATAGAGATTGTTTCGCGGAAAATTTGAAAGAGTTGGGAAAAACTAACTCAGAAGAAATGTCAATTGTCTTGAAAGAAAACAAATGCATTTCTTACAAGCCGTACCGCATGTCCTTTCATGAACGATCCAAATTGCGAGAGATTGTAGACGAACTTGTAAAAAACGATTTGGTGAGAGAATCGAGTTCACCGTTTTCGAGTCCCGTCCTCCTAGTTCGAAAGAAAAATGGCGAATCCAGAATGTGTATCGACTTTCGCTCTCTAAACACAATAACGGTCAAAGACCAATACCCGATGCCACGGATTGATGACCAGTTGGATCGGTTAAAGGGTGCAAGATATTTTACCAGTCTTGATCTTGCAAGCGGGTATTATCAAATTCCCCTTGCGGAAGAGTCAATTCATAAGACAGCGTTTATAACACCCGATGGTCATTATGAATTTTTGCGGATGCCCTTCGGTCTGGTGAACGCACCCGCAGTTTTTCAAAGAACTATTAACAAGGTTCTGGGACCTTTACGCTTTACAAGTGCAATGGCATACATGGATGACGTTCTAGTTTTAAGCAAAACCTATGAAGAAGGACTGGAACGGTTAGAAGATATGTTCAAGGTCTTACGAACTGCTGGCCTTACATTACGCCTCGAGAAATGTAACTTTTTGAAGCAACAGCTAGAGTATCTTGGTTATGACATAAGCGTAGACACTATACAACCTGGGAAGAGAAAAATTAATTCCGTCATTGAATTTCCTAAACCTAATAATGTGCATCAGATGCGACAATTTTTAGGCCTGGCTAGTTATTTCCGTCGCTTCATTCGAAACTTTGCATTGAAGGCAAAGCCATTAACGTCGTTATTGAAAAATAATACTCCATTTGTTTGGACTGAAGCACAACAAATAGCATTTAACACGTTAAAAGATCATTTAGCAAACCGTCCTGTTCTGGCTTTATACGATCATAACGCTATCACGGAATTACATACCGACGCATCTAAGCTAGGAATAGGTGGAATGTTATTACAGAAACAAGACGATGGTCATCTGAAGCCGGTTGCTTATTTTAGTCGTACGACCACCCCAGACGAACAACGATACCATTCTTACGAATTAGAAACGCTGGCAGTCATATGTTCTCTTAAACGATTTCGTGTTTACCTGCTGGGACTAGATTTTAAAGTGATCACCGATTGCAATGCATTAAGAACGGCGTTTAAAAAGAAAGACTTAGTGCCACGTATAGGTCGCTGGTGGCTATCCACTCAAGAGTTCGATTTCACGGTAGAGTATAGGGCTGGAAATAAAATGACCCATGTAGATGCTCTCAGTAGGAACGCTATCGTAGGGCCTAACGAAGATGATGAGTTCGAACAAATGATAGTCAACATAACATCGGACGACTGGATTCTAGCCTGTCAACTTAAAGATGATAGGTGTAGATATCTTTTAAAAGTTCTAACTCAAAATCCAGAGAGCAAAGAAGAGGTGCGTATCCATCAGGAATATGTCTTACATAATGGTAGGTTGTATAAAAAGGTTAATAACAGTCGACGGTGGGTGGTACCTAAGACATCTAGAAGGGATGTCGTAATGGCCTACCATGACCATGCTGGACATTTAGCTGAAGCCAAAACACTCGAGATGGTTCAAAGAAAGTACTGGTTTGCGTCAATGAGGAAATATATTAAGCGTTATGTAGCCTGCTGTTTAGGGTGTATGTATAACAAAATACCTGCAGGTAAACAGTGTGGGGAATTGCATCCTATAGAAAAAGGAAATAAACCGTTTGATACCCTACACGTCGACCACTTAGGTCCTTTTGTTAAAAGTACTAAACGAAATACTCATTTATTATTAATCATAGATGGGTTTACAAAATTTGTGTTCTTGATGCCTGTTCAAAATACTAAAGTCGAACCGGTCATAAAAGCTTTTGATGGTATATTTGAGATTTTTGGAATGCCTCGTAGAATTATTTGTGACCGTGGAAGTTGTTTCACAAGCAAGAAGTTTACTCAATATTGCGTAGAAAAGGCTATTAAAAGGATCCTAAATGCGACAGCTACTCCAAGAGCCAACGGTCAGGCCGAAAGGTATAACCGAACAATACTAGCATCCATTGCGGCATCTACAGAATCCGAATCCAAATGGGATCAATCGTTGAAGCAAATCCAGATGGGTATAAATTCCAGCATAAATACAACTACTAAAAAGTCTCCTTATGAGTTGTTGTTAGGTTACGTACCCCGAAAATTTGACGAAACATTTTTAGCAACGGAAGTATTCGAAGATGAGTATGACTCTCAAATTCATGTCACGCGAGAAAAGGCAAGCGAAGAGATTAAACGAAATCAATCCAAGCAGAAACGATATTATGACAATAAAAGGACAAAATCCAAACAATTTGAAGCTGGTCAGCTAGTTCTCGTCAGAAAACCTAAAGGGTTTAATGATGGAACGAGCAGGAAGTTGATGCCACGATATGCCGGACCATACGAAATCATCAAGGTTCTCAAAAACGATCGCTATGTCATAAGGGATATGCCTGGATCAACGCGGTCTAATAAACCCTATACTGGTGTTTTTGCGTCCGACAAAATGAAGCACTATGCAGTGCATGAGAGTAGTGGCAGCGACACCAACGATGACCAATAACGAAGAAGATACTATGCTTTTGTTTATATGTAGCGTACATTATTTTTTTTAAGCCTTTAACGTATTTAAAAAAAAAAAAAAAAAAAAAATTTTGATTAAGCACCATTTCATACGACATTTATATGTATGTAACTTTAAATTTTTTGTGAATTGTGGTGAATGCAACGTGTAAATTTTATGCTGAGTAGTAGGCAAAATTATAAAAAGTAAATGAAAAATTTAAGTTGTAACGTACATCTTTAACGTTTTATGTAACGTACATAATATTTTTAACGTTTTATGCATAACGTACATGTTTACTCTGTTCAACGACCATGATTTAGTTTGTATGTAACGTACATACACGTTCGATTTTATATGTAACGTACATACACGTTCGATTTTATATGTAACGTACATACACGTTCGATTTTATATGTAACGTACATACACGTTCGATTTTATATGTAACGTACATACATGTTTGATTTTATATGTAACGTACATGCTGTGAAAGAAAAATCGATGGACACGTTTAACCCTACAACGAATATACACGTTTCGAAGTCGAACGAAGAAAATCCATGTAACGTTTGATTTTATATGTAACGTACAAATATCCTTAAAGCTTTATGTAACGTCATACCTAACATACCTAACTCAAATGTAACGAACATTTGAATGAATTGGACACGTATCCTTTTATGGAATCAGAGATGCATGGAATAGTCACGGAAGCAGATCTAGTGAGGACACCAGAACGTATAGCGTGGCCGAACTGTAAGCATTCCGCTACTGCGCCCTACATAGCATACACACATTTGTAAGCATTTCGCTACTGCGCTCTGCACAGCATATTCACATTATATACAAACAACAGAAGCAGACCACACATACATTCATGCCTTGTGTGTAGAGCGGCAGCTGCGCGGCAGAAGAAAAACAAAAAAGAGAATGCAATAATGAAATTATCACTACGACTAGTAACGTTGATGTGAACGGTTGATACGTTGATACCTAATAAAGTTAAAAATTATTTAAGAACTGATTTTCTAATTCAAAGTCTTTTATAATTGAAACGACATTAAATCATAAGCCAGATAGTGACTTATGAATTAAAAGATATTTAAATCATAAGCTTGTTAGTGACTTATGAATTAAAAGAGATTTCATTCATAAGGGCCATTTGCTAGAACGAAACTTAAATATTTATGTTCAACTTAAACGCTTATGTTCTACTTTTTCCTCAGCGTAAACTGTCACATAGGAGCTTATGTTGAACTTAAATATTTAAGTTTCGTTTCAACAAATGGGCCTAAGTCAGCTAGTGACTTATAAATTTAAAAAAAATTAATTTAGAAGTCATCTAAAGGACTTATGAATTAAAAAAGATTTAAGTCATAAGCTAGTTAGTGACTTATGAATTAAAAACATTTAATTCATAAGTCAGCTGACATATAAGTTAAAAAAAAATGTAATTCATTTATAAGCTATTGGTGAATTAGAAACTTGGAAGCTTATTTTGACTGCATAATTGTTATTAACGAAAGTGGTTTGCAATTTTAAGCATATATTTTATGAGCTTCCGTGTATTCGACAATCGTATACAGCTCCTAAAATGTAAGGAAGGCCTCACATGGTGCGAACAAGATGTTTTTTTGCGGATTTTACGGCCGCATCTCTCATAAGTCACTAACAACATAGCTTATTAATTAAATTTTTTAAATTTATAAGTAACTATAACTAGCTTATGACTTAAATCAGTTTTAATTCATAAGTCACTACATCTGGCTTATGAATTAAATTTTTTTTTAATTCATAAGTCACTAGATGGCTTATGAATTAAATTTTTTAATTCATAAGTCACTAGCTTATGACTTAAATCTTTTTAATTCATAAGTCCCGTAGATGACTTATGAATTAATTTTTTTAAATTCGTAAGTCCTTTAGATGGCTTTTGAATTAAATTTGTTTAATTCATAAGTCACCAACTAGCTTATGAATTAATTTTTTTTTAATTCATAAGTCACCGACTAGCTTGTGAATTAAACCCAAGCTTAAGTTAGGAAATGACTAAAGCTTTTGCAACTCTGTTTTGAAGTTTTAAAAATCTACCGTTATATTTTTTTCTTTTTTTGCACGAAAACCAATTTTTTATGGTTGTTTCTTGAATAAATCCAAAAAAATCTCTGAACGGTGAGCAGAAAAAACTTACGTTTTACTTTTATTTATGCAAGATTTAATTATAAACAAAAAAAATTAAATTTTGTTTATATAAAGTTCCGTACCTAACTTTTAAATTTTAACGTTGAAATTTATAAACAAAAAACGAAACAAAATTCACTTCATCAACGTTTACTAAAAATATAAGGGTTTCGAAGACATTTTATTAAATAAAATGAATAAAGTCTTATGCTCAATTGAATTTCACGTTATTTGATGTATTTTTCGATTTTTTTCTAAAGTGCCATCATATTTTTTTTTTAGTAAAAACTGCAAAAATTCAGTTTTTATTTTGACTTCTTCAACGCTTACTAATAACTTTAATAATTTCAGTACATACTATATAAAAAAATTGTATACAATATTATGCCTTAGTAAATTTTTTATCATTTGAGATACTTGCTGTCAGCAAGAGAAACTTTAAAAATACCTCAAACGGTGCAGAATTAAATACGAACAAAAATTGTGCTTTCTGTAATATTTACCTCGTTATTTTAATAGTAAATATTGTAAAAAATTTGTTTAGCTTAAACTTTTGCAAACTTTTGAATACAATTAGACCAAGTTAACGGTATTATATAAAATAATGTCTATTAACGTGTAGTAAATTCAAGTCTACGTCGTTTAAGAAATTTTCAATTTTCTGAAATGCACCGTTAAATTATTTTCTTTACGTTAATTTTTTTTACGATTTTGCTTTAAATAAAATATTTTTTTGTTTTACAGAAGGGTAAAGAGAAGAAGCTTTCAATAGAAATTTTCCAACTTAAGGTTATTATATAGAAAAAAAAAAGTTCAAAATCATAAAAATTAAATTTTCAATTATTTGAGATGCTTCGGAACGTACCGTAATATTTTTTAACTTTTTTTTGTTTGACTTAATTTTATTTTTTCCAACACTGATGGCAGGAATTTCTCAACAGGTAGAAGCAGGAATAATTCCTTAAATACTCCTTTAAACTAGCTCTACAACCCTACACCTTGCACAAAATTCCTGGGCTATTAGTGAATTTTTTTTCATCTTTTTTACGGAAAAACGTGTTTTGACTACCTTACCTTCCAATCTCCACACAAAGAACTTTATATGACTAGCATTGGTTATACATATATACATATATGACAATGTACTACTGCCTTTCAGCGTTGCCGAAGTGGCAAAATCGTGTTTTTTTGACACGATAATTTTCTCGTGGCACGGTGGCCCGAAAAAGTTCAATATGACACGTTTCTTTATTTTCATTATTTTACTTACTTAAAATGAAGCAAATTTCGAAAAAATTAAATGAAAATTGGTCCAAGTTTCGTAAAAAATCGACAGAAACTCATATTTGTTCACAATGCACGAATAGAGTAATTGATTTCCTTTCACTTTTTTGTACTGCACACCGTAACAAAAATATAGAAGAATTTGTGTTTTTTTCATATGATACGAATTTCGGGCACGTATTTTGTTAAAAAATATGGCACGTTAATTTTTTTTCGGGCGGCTACACTGCTGCCTTTAGCTATAAATGGGTGGTAGTGGTATGCAGAAACCTTTGTCTCAATCTAAAATTTTTTTTCCAGATTTTTCATATTGTTGGATACAACCGGTTATTGTAAGTGACTCAGACGTTTTCTTAAAGGAATTTGAATTGAATATTCCTTAATAGCTAATGTTTTTAATAGGGAACCCAAAAACCTGTGGGATAAACCATCCCAATAACTTTGGAAGGAGTGCACTAATTAGTTAAGAAGTTAGGGATATTTTTAAGGAATATTCAATTTTCTTTAAGAAAACGTCTCAATCATATCCGTACAATAACCGGTTGTAAAGCTATAAAATAAAAAAGGAAAAAAAAAAAAATTTGCGATAAGTGACCTCAATATTTATCTAAACGAGTGAAATTTTATCAGGCTTATAATCGAACTCGAGATAACAATCAAACTTGACATTATGATGATAGAGAACACGAAAAAAGTGGGTTCGCAATTTCGCCGTCTGATGTCTATATGTCTGTCCAATGAAGCGATTTTCTTCAAACTTGGAGCATAAGATTTTTGGATTTTCCTAGTGGGAAAATCGAGATTTTTTTTGGAACAAAAAATAACGGTAGTTGCGATACAACCGTTATGAAAAAGGTTATTTATCTTAAAAACGGCTCTAAGGATTTTTTTTTAAAGTTTTGTGTGTACTAGTGGTGGTATGGTCTACAATTTGGTAAATAAAATTTACAAAACCGTTATTAACGGTACATGCAATATATTTTTAAATTTTTTTTATATTTTTTCAAGAATTGACATGGCGTTCTTCATTCTGAGGTTAAAAAATTTAAGTACTTGTTTTATCAATTTAAAGAACGTGTTTCATGCTTTTTTTAATGCAATCGGCCATTAACCATTTAACAGGTTTATAAATCTTTGAATAAGGTTTGTTTCATACAAAATACCTATACGTTATTTAAATATTTAAAAACCTTTTAAATATGTGTGAAGGGTCCAGGGGAAAAACGGCACAAGTCCATTCAAAACGATTCCGAGAAAAGTTTTGATTACCGAAAGTTTCGTTGTCGTGGCGAATGTGTCGCGTTGGTATGCGAGAGCCTTAAGTCCTGCAGTTTTGTATTGCGACTTAAGTTTAACAGTTCGTAGATGATAGGTTAGTGGTCAAGTAAGATACAAATACAAAATATACCAATTTAAGGCTCTCCCAAACCGAAGCGAAACATTCGGAGCGATTGTACGGCGCGACGACCTAACAATGTTGCAAGATAAGATCATACGCATCGCGCCAGTGTGGGCACTCTCATTATCCACCATGTTAATATGTATGTAAATTTAAAAAGGGCAAGTTTCGTCGTCGCTCCGAATGTCGCGTTGGTTTGGGAAAGCCTTTTAAACTTATTTTATGCAGTGTTTTCAGCTGAGATTTTGAATCCAGTTAAAAAATATGTCGCCCGATGGATCTTGATCAAATCTGACTAAAAACAATCCAAAATTGCACTGGATGGTTATAAGGCGATCAGGTTGTTCCTTTTTTTTTTGACCAAGTCATTTTGCGATGTTTGGAAAAATTATGGCTAACAGTGCAATTTCTAAAAATACTATAGTAGCAAATCGAACTTTTTATTAGTTCCTATACCTATTTATTTTAATGATTATAATATTATCCTATTTACAAACCTTTTTTCAACAATTAATTTTAAATAACATGTAACAACTAACTAAATATAGTCTATTTGAGTATACCAAAAATTGAATTAGACGATAAATGTTGTAAAAGTATAAAACAAGCAAAAAATTATATCTATATAATCAGTCTACTTTTTGAGTCGATTCATCAATCGGTCCTTTAATCCGCCAGGTCTCATCTTCATTGTTTTCAAACGTGATCCTGATGCTGCAGTTTGTTTCTCTTTTGATTTTTTCAATCTAAATAAAGTTGAAAAAATAGTCTATGTACAAAATTACAAATTGAGAAAATTAAAATATCATGTTTACAATTCATTCCAGAGGTAAGCGATTTCCTTTTTCCAAATGTCTTTGAAATCATATGTAAAATTTGTCCAATAGTCAAAGAACTGTCCAGGTGTGGAGCTCTCCAATGTTCCCGATTTAGGTATGAAATGATAAAAACGCATTGTTTTGATAAACAGTTCATGGCATTCCTCTAAAAGATTTTGTAGATCGTCAACATTTTTGTCGGCAACTTCAATAAAGTCTTCCATTTTTTTCTTAAAAGGCTGAAGGTTGTTCTCACTAGATTTGAGTATAACTTCTTGTGTTGTTTTCTTGCAGGCTAAAAAAAAATTGAGAATGAAATGTTTAAGTACAGTATCCGTGTTTTTTTGCAAGCCCAGATGAAATTGGTAAAAAAAAGATATCGGGGACTACCGACGCCATCACAGAAAGAAAATGGAGTTTCCATACAAACTATTCAGAAAATTTATGACATTCATGCCGGCAACACAGTTTTTCTCAGTGCTTAAGTAAAGCACCGAGAATTATCCGTGCTTAGCTTATCCCAAATGGGTTTGTTGTTGTTGCATTAAACACGTTAACTGGTTGAGCCCCGGTATTGTTTTTTTCATCCGATTCCGTTCGGGCTTCGGTAAATTTCTCGTTTTCGCTTCGCTGAATATTTGAATCAATTTCTTTGTTACGTTTTCTCAACACTTTTTTCTAACTAATTTTCTACTTTTGGCTTTTTCCAACACTCTATAGACGCGCATAGACGTTGTTTTTTATTGGTTTTTATTCAAATATTAAAATTTTCTTATGTCGAATTCCTTTCAACAAAAAAGTTCGATTTTTTTTCTAAACAGAATCGATTATTTTCTTTCAATACAAAGAATTTGTCCAGAAAAATCGCCTTTTTCTTCTAAACAAATCGAATTTTTAGTTAAAAGGAATTCGACATTAAATTTCTTTTTTTTTTTGTTTTTGTTTTAATTGTATACATACTTAATAATTAATTTTTTTTTTGATAAAAAATGTCAAGTATTTTTACGAGAACAAAAATAATTTTTTCATTTGTGCTTCTTTCTTCTTAATCAAAATATAAACGGAAAAATGGTACTTAATTGCGTGTTTTTATGAAAAAATAATATAAAATTCAAAAAATAACCTAAAAATGCCAACAAATGGGTTTTATAAAAAAGTTGAGCGCTACCTGCTCATGTGTGAATACAAAAAAATATTCAAGAATTTGTTGCATTTTGGCAAAGTTAGAGCAACTTAAAGAAACGAGACAAAAAATCATAAAAACCGTTAGGTAAAAGTCGAAAAGGTAGCGAAAACGAGAAAATGATCTTTTAATTTTTTCGACTTTAAAGCGAGGTACACATTATCGATCACTTATGACAGTTTGCTCACGACTGATAGTGTGTACACTCTGTTTGATGGTTTGACAGGCAAACTCCAGGTAAGCTCATGCTCACAAATTTTTTTAATATTGACTGACAGTCAGCCGACTGTCATACGTGATCGATAATGTGTACCCCACTTAAATGACCACCGGAACTCATGTTTTTTTCTGCATGGTTAACTGGTGGACACCCTGTTGATTTAATATGTTGGGTCTGTTTACTTTCCAAAACTGCGGGATTTGGTTCAATTATATTTTGTTTATATGAGCTTTGGACTAAAATAGGCAGTTTTGGGTAGTAAACGAACAACTTTAAAAATTTGAACTCCCCTCTTCTCCCATTAACTGACAAAACGCCAGCCCTCAATCTTTATTTCTTTTACAAATTACCTTAAAGAGAAACCCAGAGATTTTAAAAATAATGCAAAAATTCTCGTTCAATATTTATTAAATTATTGTGTATACTATATGTACCGCCTTGCGTTAGATCTGGTAGTTCTAATTTTCTGCTGAGTTGTTTATGATATTGCCCACATGAAAAACCCAAGTTTTCGAACTCGAGCGCCGAACGAAACATTGTAAAAATTCCAAAAAACCGCGAAATCTTTGCGCTTTTTTAAGTTATTGACTAAAGAACTAGTTTCTCGACCATAACATCGCTCTACGATTTCAAAGTACTTAAATTTTCATCAGTTTGAGCCCAGAACCATCTGTGTAGATCCAACACATCCTTAGATACAGCTATTCAAAATCTAGCAATAATAAACTTATAACAACAAGTATAGTACAATCTGCAGTATAATAATAAAATGGTGGTTGGCACAAGATGCATAAAAACACTACAGCGTGTAGGTTGAGTCAAAAGAAGAAAATAATACCACAACATAAGGCTTAATTATCTAAAAGATGTTTATCTTAATATTAAGTTCTTTTTATACCAATAAATACAAAAACAAATACAAATTGTAAGGGAGGGGTAGTCAACATGTCCCCGTTTAAGTGGGAGGGAAAATTTGAAAAAAAAATTACTTAACATAGAAATAGACCCATTAAAATCCAACGTACTATTATAGTGGTGGTAAAGTCTACATTTTGGTGGAAAAAAAATTACCAAAAACCGTTATTAACGGTACTTGCCATAGAACCGTTCTTTTTATTTTCGACTTTCTCGTTAACCGCTCAATCGATTTTGATCAAAATTTTTTGGATTTTTTTAAAAAAAGTCCAATTTTTTTTTTTGAAAATCATTTTTTTGAAAACGGGTTCATGTTTTTTTTTTAAACTATAGTCTTAGTTGTATATTATTACTATTCTTAAAAATGGCATACCAAATTTTTTTTTTTTTAAATTTCAAGAAATTTTATATAGAAAAATAAATAACAGCCCTATTCTGCTAAACATTCGCGTTAAAGCTTTTATTCTGATATCCGTAGGAGGAAAATAACTGCCCCAAATTTTGTATAAATTTCGATAAAAACAGGATTTAAACTATTAGATTCTTTCAAGAATTTTAAAACTAAATATCAGTTAAGATTTGCACTCTAATTGAGGATTTAAAAAAATAATTAAAAGCTAATTTAATGAAACTTTCACGTGAATAGAAAATTTTTGATCGGATCGAATAGCCGAATAGGGTTTTAAATTTGATGGCACAACAGCTCATGAAGGACTAGGGCCTAGTGATTTACAACTCTCAACAATTCCTGTGTGCGTGTCTGACCTACAGTTTATTGCCGAATCCGAACGGGCTAATATGAGCGGCGCTTTTCCATGACAAGAGATATTCTTGGAGGTTTTGTTATTTCCTCGCAAGAAGCAGTAGCCATTTTATTTTAAAAATTATTAGGCGGCGGGGGTGGGGATCGAAACTAAATAAACCTCCAGCATGACAGTCCATCGCACTAACATCATATATAAACAATTATTAAAAAAAAAAAAAACACCAGCGATTTTTAAAACTTTTTCTGCATAAATTCATATTTCTTCAAAAGTTGAGATGGCGTTCTACATTCTGAGATTAAAACATTTTAAGTCCTAATATTATTAATTTAAAGAACGTATTTCATGCTTTTTTCCATATTCAAATTTTCATTCTTTAATTTAGTAAATGGATAAATATATACATACATAATTATTAATTATATGTACTTATATTATACTCAATCTTTAAAACTCGAAGAAACTTTTACTACAGGAGCAAGTTCTACTACTTATTGTTATAAATTTATTATTGCTAAATTTTGATTAGTTGTATTTTAGGAATTGTTGGGTCTGCATAGATGGTTCTGGGCTCAAATTGAAGAAAATTTAATTACTTTGAAATCGTAGAGCAAAGTTATGGTCGAGAAACTAGTCCTTTAGGGTTAAAACCGCCAACAACTGGAAAAAGCGCAAAGGCGCTCGATTTCGAGGACAATATCATACAAAACTCAGGAAAAAATCAGAACTACCGGATCTAACGCAAGGTCTGATGTATATAGTTACTGGACTAAAAATATGTTTAAGCCTTGAATGTCAGCTTCCAACTTTTAAATGCATTAATAGCAACTGCTCGGAAAGTGTTTGCATTTCGTGTACTATCACGCGGTTTAGGTGAAATCTAATATGTCAGTAATTGATCAAGCCTGGAAAATTTGTAATTCATTGTAAAAGTTTTTAGCGATGCGCACCTTATTTAAGGGATATTCGCAAAAATTATATCATTTAATATCCTACTGGATCGATAATAGTTCAGCTAGTTTCAGTAATTTGTCAGCCATAGATTTTTTTAAATTATTTTTTAAGTTTTTTCAAGGTCATAGAGATTTGTAGCCTCTCATGTGTCGAAAAATTAAGTCAGCGGTAGATTTTTTTTATGAATTAATTTTTATTATTTTTCGAAATTCAATAAAATTCAAGGTCAAGGTCAGTGACCGTTAATCTAAAAAAAATCATAAAAAGTCTAGCGGCCCTAAATCTGTATCTAGCTCACCTGTTATGAGGAATGAGTTCAGATGGTACATAAACATTTTTTCTTGAAAATTCCAAAAATATGAAAATCTCTACAAAATTGAAAAAAAAAAAAATTTAAAACTTAAAAATTCATACAAAAAAATAGGAGGCTGACCAATTACTTAAACTACCTGATCTTTTTTCACGATCCGGTGGCCTTTCAAATGGTATACCTGTTTTTTTTTTTTTTTTTTTGCAAATATCCCATAAACGAGACGAGGTAATCTGCTAAGATTATCAATTGCGCTCATCGAGCTGCATTACGAAATTTGATCGTCGTATCATTATTGTATGGAATTTTTTGTTTCGAATCAGCAGCAAAATAGGAGTTAATCCAGTCAAACTATTTCGTTTTTACTAGCTGTTTTTGGGGTGCTGATGCTGAAAATCTGCGGTTCGCCACCAAAGGGAATTAAATGCCCATCTCTTGCCAAGAGTTTACAGGAACAAGTTTGATATCAAATGAAAGGTGACGTTGAGCTTTTTATGTGAGTGAAATATTTTCAAAATCGTTCACAAGAAAACCGAGATATTTGAGCTTGAAGATGCCGATTGCAAAATACAGTTTTAGCTTTTTTTTCCAAAGAATTGTTCATAACGTGGTAAATAAATGATGTAGAAAAATGATTCAGGCATCAATTAATGATGGCTGATTAATGTTGTCATAAAAAAAAAATAAATTTGGTGGCACAACAGCTCATGAAGAACTAGGGCCTAGTGACTTACAACTCTCAACCATTCCTGTGTGCGTGTGTGCAGGAATGGAGGGGACCTACAGTTTATTGCCGAATCCGAACGGCTAACGAGCGGCACTTTTCTGTGACAGGAGATACTCCTGGAGGATTTGTCAATTCCTCGCAAGAGGCAGTAGCCGTTTTTTCTTTTTTAAATAAATAGGTGGCGAGGCTGGGGATCGAACCTTAGACCTCCGGCATGACAGTCCATCGCACTAACCATCACGCCACGGCTACTAATGTTGTCATAGTTTTTATTAATTCTAAATATTTAAAGATGGCCAACTAAGTTTTGCACTGGTTCTAAAAAAAAAGTATATGTCATCACTGAATTTTTTGATATATCTGTGTGCCGAAAACCGCATATAAAATAGTTGACATTTTTAGTACTAGTTTAAAGACATATTTAGCTTGTCTTTAAACTAGTACTAAAAATGTCAACTATTTTTATGCGGTCTTCGGCACACAGATATATCAAAAAATTCTGTGATGACATATACATAGCGCTCAGAGCTTCGAACTTGTGTTTCTTTTTTCGTTCAGAGTGCGTTCAGAGAGTGCTTCATGAGCTCAGAATAAAATTACCGAGCAGACGGAGTAAAAAACTGAGCGCGGTCAACTTCATACAGTTTTCATGTAATTTGACAGATATGACAATTGAGTGTTCAGGTGTGTTTCGTAATAAAATCGGAGTGCTTTGAACATACTCTGCTCAGAGTTTACTCCGTTCGCTCAGAGTCTACTCAGTGCTCTGCATCGAACAAACTCTGAACTAAAAAAGAAAAACGCCAAGAATTCCAAAATTGTATCTCATTTGTTGGTGTGTTTTTGTCTATGATTCAAAATTTATACCTAACAACGTTAAGTTTTGTTTAAAGATAATAAAATCAACTTGTAATTCCTATTTAAAAATTTTTTAGTAACCACAACTTACCAGTCAATTTCTCATTTAGCTTAGCAATTTGCAGCTTAACTTCATCGAAATCCACCTGCACAGCTCTTTCGACATCCGCCGGCTCTGGTATGGGTAACAATAAATCTGGCAATGCTACACCTTCCTTTCTACGGCGACTTATATAAGTTTGTACAATAAAGTGCAACAAAGTTGTTTTGGAATCTTTTGATTTGACATCTTTAAGTTTTCCCAAAATTTCTAACGTAAATCCATCAGCTTGACCTCTAGTTCGATTACCACCGTTCATATAATTCCCTAGGGTTAGAATTATTGAGAAAACCAGCTTCAAATCTTCACATGTCATCAAAACATGTGACAATTCCTTTACAACTTTCAACTTTCTATCGATCAATGAAATTGCTTCTTCGAATTCTGACTGGAAAACAATACATGAAATTCGCTCTGCTGAGAATGAGATTTGTGCGATTTTTAATAGAAAGTTTTCTGGTGAGTCCAAGGGTATGTCTCCTTGGGCAGCATCCTTTATCATTTCCAATTCCTGACTGGTAGCTTTGATTTCCATTATTTGCTGAAGAATTTCCAAGCTAACAACAGAAGTGTCAACATGATAAATTGCATGCTCAATTTCAGATATGTCAAAATGTAAGCTACGAGCGAATATGCCAACATTTTGAGAACGTTTGGTATCAAGAACTTTGACAGTCTTTACAACAGACTTTGCCTTCTCCAATTTTACTTTTGGTACAATTGCTTGTCTTGAAAATAGTTCAGTAAATTCATCAATGTTGTCGAGATTAGTTTCGTCTATTTCTTGCCATAGCTCTTTGGAGCCATTTTTACTTAGAGCACCGTCTGAAACATCTTCAGGTTTTATTGGATTTGGTGCTACGATGCGAGTCCAGTAGAGAGGTTTCATAGCTTTAGGAGGGTTAACGGCATTTTTCCGAAGAGCTAAAATACAGAAAGAACGTAAAGATTTGTTTAGTGTTTGAAAAACAAAAAATAATAACGGAAATAAAACTCACTGTTAGTTTGAAACCATCCACTAGGTGGCGCTGGGAATGGAGTTGGTGTCGAAGTTTTTGGAACACCTGGAGGAGGAGGTGGCGTTGTGATGTTTGTATTTAAGTGAAGACCAGGTAGCGGAGGAGGAGGTGGTTGTGCGCCTGGTGGGGGAGGAGGCGGTGGAGCTGGTGGTCCAGCGCCTGGTGGTGGCGGTGGTGGTGGCGGGGCATTAAACATCGGCAGGGGCGGAGGAGGAGGTGGAGGTGGACCCCCTGGCACCGGCATTGGTGGTGGCGGTGGAGCACCTCCAAAGCCTGGCATTGGTGGGGGAGGAGGAGGTGGTGGAGGCGCTTGTCCGGCACTTTGCAAAATTGGCGGTGGTGGTGGAGGCGGTGGTGGTGGAGGAGGCACGTACGCTGGTGGAACTTTAGGAACCGACATCTCTGTTTCATTAAAGCTCGTCTGAACAAACTGATCAACTCCACTTTTCGCCGATTTACGCTGATTACGACACTTTTGACAAAGTTCGCATTGTGCGTCTTCTAGGACACTCGTTTGAACTCCAATTTCTTCTTTTTGCTTCTCACTATTCGATACATCTTTTGCATCTTTTTCATAAAGGGTTATTTCTGTTGCATTCAGCAACTCACTAAGTGGAAGACATCGTTTAGATTTTGTTCGTGTAGACTGATGTTGCTGAACTAGTAACTCATTGATCACTCCATGGACTTCATTTAAAGTATTGCATCCGAGAATAGCTTTACGGAGTTCAGCAGTTATTACCTCAACAGGGCTGTCGACTTGAAATCCTTTCGAAGCACGCAGCACACTACTAGCTGGAGTACTACAATACGGCCAAGCCGATTCCTTATCAAGTTTCCCAGGTGTCATTGGAATAGAAGTAGTTGGAACTTCCGTATATCGCCATTGATACATTTGGAATGGCTTTAAGAAAAAACGAAACAATAAAAATAGAATAGAATAGGTACTCTTTGTTTGAAAGTAGAAAATACAAATGAAGTCTTGAAAGTCTTTAGAGATTAAATTTATAGAATTTGTATCGAACGCATGAGCAGAGCGAGTGTGTCAGGCAATATTTTCAATAAGCATGCATCAATCAGATGATGTATGACAGTAATGTGATGCTATGTTTAGATTTTAAATGACTTCGACCTAAATTAATTTTAAACTTTGGTGATAAGAATTTGAGATGAAAATGTGTTCTTTTGAGTGGAATCAAGTAGAACTTATTAAATGATTGTTTTATTTTCTACACAAAACGTTTATCCACCTTGACAGCTGTTTGTTGCAAATTCATCAGTGCGGCACCGGCAACTAATCAAATTGATACTGTTGTTAACAAAGGTAAAATTACTAAACTAAAATAAAAAAGGAATGAAGACTAAATGTATATTTTCGATACTTATTTTAGCTCCTTAGCTTATGGATATAGAGTCTCTAAGCGATCTTAACATAAAATATTAAGGTAATCATAATTAGATATATTTACCAATAAACTAAAACTTACACCTTTTTGGGGAGAAAAAACTGACTCTGAAAACCTACCGTTATTGTGATAAGTCGAATAGATCAAAATTATTGAAAAAAATAAAATAAATTTACGGCTCATCTGAATAGGTTCAAAAGCGATAACCTTTGTTTACGTTTGATTGTGTTTTGCTTTGGCCTAGCGTCCAGTTCTTTTAATAGAATTGTTTAAAATGTATTTCATGATTTACCTACATTAAATATGGATCGGGGTCGCATTAAACTTTGGACCCTTTAGAGATTTGAGCTTGAATGATGGACATACTGCGAAAAAGAAAGAAATTATGCCCATTAATATTTTTTCTGTTTGGTAACTTTGGAAATTCTTACAAAATGTCGACATTAGTATGATTTTGCCTCAAAATATGGGGCTTATTATAGTGTATAGAGATCGAATCGAATCAATTTAGAAACATGCAATTTCCCTTTATTCTGCTGCTTCGTATCCTTAAACACGTATTATTATTACGGCATTTAAAGGGTCTTCCAATAGGAACTTCCGCAATTTGACAGTTGATAGCGGCCATATAGTTGAAAATACATCTGTCAAATTGACCTTCATTTATTCAGTCTGATTTGCCAAATCACCTTGGATGTATATAGCGTTCAAACAAACACGTGCAAATGATAAAATTGTTTTATAAAAATGGGGAACGTTCCGCCCGCTTCGTCCATTTTAGGATGAGGCCCATTTTTAGATAATGGGTACGCCAACAAACAAAATTGTCGAATTTGGGAATTGGAATGATACCAATACCAATCCACATGAGATCCAAGAACGTCCTATGCACCCCGAAAAAATCATTGTTTGGTGTGGATTTTGAGCTGGCGGCGCTATCGGTCTATATTTCTTTGAGAACGCCACGCGCCGTTAGCTAGGCCATCACCGTCAACGTCGAGCTGATTACCAACTTCTTTATGTGCATCAACTTAGCAGGTCATTTTTTTGATTGCAGACTAAAAAGTATATAGTAATTAGCTGCTACGAAGTTGCTAATTAGTTACGCAAAAAAAATTAATTGCTCTGTTGTTTTGTGAAAAAATCAAAGATAAATCGATCCGGTTTTTGATACATTTTGAAAACTACTTAATTGCTATTCAATTACCTACGCAAAAAAAAATTTATCGCTATTTTGGTTTGCGAGAAAATAGGTGCCCTGTTAAGTAAACGTCAAATTATCAGGTCAACTTTCTCAAATATAGAGATAAACGTTCCTTAAATGGATATATGTTGAAAACTACTTAATTGCTAAAAAGTTCCACAAAAAAAATTTGAATCACTTTTTTTGTTTTCGAAAAAACAGGGTTTCGTTATACGATGACGTCATCCGTATTTATTCAAAAATGAAAAAAGTGATTCAATTTTTTTTAGCGTTACTAATTAGCCATTAAGTAGTCTTCAATATATATCCCCTTCCGGACCGTTTATCTATATTTTTGAGAAAGTTGACCTGCTAAGTTGACGTCAACTTAGCAGGACACCAATTTTTTTTACAAACCAACAGCTATTTTTTTTTTTTTGCGTAACTAAATAGCAACTAAGTAGCAGCTAGTTACTACATATATACTTTTTAATCTGCAACGGAAAAAGTGACCTGCTAAGTTGATGCACGTAACTTCTTTTGGCTTTAATTGGAGAATATGGACACAAACGGCGTGTGCTTTCAACAGGACCGCCGGCGCGCGCTACATGCCACACAGGACACAGCTTATTCCAAATTGGAAATTCTGAACGATTCGAGGTCATGGTCATCTCACGTGTAGGCCATGTGAATTGGCCACCGAGATCGTGCGATTTGACCCCGTTATACTTTTTCTTGTGGGGTTTTCTGAAGTCGCAGGTCTATGCGAATAAGCCAAAGTGTCCCAAGCCAACATAATTCATGTCATCGGCCAAATTCAGCATGATTTATGCGGCAATCATGGAAAAATTGACATTTCACATTTCATTTTATTTTTTTAAACAAGATATCGGTCGTTACAAAATATAATAATTAGTGAAAAAAAAACTAAAGAATATTTTAGCTATTTTCTTAAGAAATCTTATTTGGCTTTGGCTTAGCGCTTAGGTCTACCTTCTGTTTTCTGATTTTTAATTTGCTTCTTTTTAATTTTCTCTCCATTTTATGGCTCTATCTGCTATCTAGCTTTAAAAGTAAATAGTGGCTTTTCTTATTGAGATTTAAAATCTCAATACATGACTCCGAGCAACTAACACTTTTAAGCGACGCACAATATCAAAAAAAATTAAAAATAACATTAGCTCCGTTTTATTTTCCACTTAATCAGATCATGATAATATAATAAATTGGATCACTAAAATGTTTAGTTCTCACAGTTGGTAATATTTGCGTAGTAAAATTGACAGAAGGAAAATTTTTATAAAACTATGTTTGAAAAAATAATATTTTGTATCTAAAGCCTTGTTTATACATCAATGCTTAGTGAAATCCAAATCGAAATGAAACATCAATAAATCTCCTGTCGAAAGGTTTGCAAAGAAAATAAATTTTGTTTTATGTTTGGTTTAGATAAGTCCATTATATTTACTTCAAAACAAATTTTTTCCTCCTTGTCGCTTAAATAATTTCAGTTAATTCTATTGTGTTTTTCACTCCTATTTTTTTTTATGAAAATTTAACTTCGCTTCGATCTATAAACTAGGCTTAAGGAAGAACGAACTTTTAATAATAAAAAAACAAAAAAAATTGTTTTTATTTTTTTGTTTTATATAAACATGGTTTCCAGATTCTCAGAAATATAAATACCTACGATTTTTCTTTCAAAGGCATTATTATCAAATAAAATAAAACAGATTTTTTAAAGTTGTAGGTACTCCGCTTGAGCTTGAGTTTCAGATTTTTTTTTATAAATCTCAGCAGTGGTATCAACTTCTAAAATTAAAATATTGCTAGGAAATGTTCAAAAAATGGATTTTGAAATCTAAATCCAGAAGTAGACTTGGATCTTGTGTTGTTTTTGTAATACTTGTATTTATGTTTTCAAATTTTTAAAAGCAGAATTTTGACCAAAGAATTTTGACCCAGAGATATGTTGTTCCTCCCGAACAACTGCAGATATTCCTAATTTTCTTGTTGACTTTTATTATAAGATTATCCCTTTAAAAAACATCATTCAAAGTCAATGGAAGAAAAAATCTATACAAAATATTTTCAAAATTATTTCTTTTTGTTCTGTTCTGTTCTGTTGTTTTTCTAAGTTCTGAATTAGACCTATCGTAGGGATCAATCAAATTTGAAAAAAAAAAAATCGATTTATTATCGACCCACTCTTTTGGCACACCATTTTTCAATATCGATTTTTTCGATAAATGTGGGTGGCAAAAAAATTGTACTTAATTTTGGTGGTACAACAAAAACACATCAAATGAACACAGCTAGAAAATCGTTAGAAATTTTAATTAAAAATTTTTCGCTAAAAAATTAGAATTCTGACCAAATGCAGAAATTCTCTGGATAGGAAAATTGTCTAATCTCTCTCTTCTGAACATTTTGTATGAAATTCTGATATCAAACATATTAAATGGAGTTTCTGATAATCCGCAACAATTTAGGGACCAATTTAAAAGTTCATAACTTGAATTAATATTCCGTTTAGAAGCCAACGGCGGAATTCTCAATCTGTGAACTGCCCAAAAAAAAAAAAACATTGCATCCTTTATTGCATGTACATTGTACATGTTATCATACGAAAAAACCCTTTCAAGGTGGTAGTTGCTAGTGAGCTGGAACCTCACCACTTCTGATGTGAGCGTCAAAGTTTCTGGGCCCTACCAATAATCAAATTTAGTTACGACTTAAATATTTCAGGGAAATGGACCATAATGGAATGGGCTCTAAATAATAAACCATAATATTTACGTGGACTATAAATAATGAACCTTATATGGAATTGACTCCAAAAAATTGAGAATATAATGTATGGTTAATTATTTAGGATTCATAACGTTATGCTTAATTTCACTGCAATATTTAAGTCATAACTAAATATAAACCCTATATAAACGCAGAAACTAAAAAAAAAAACAACAATTCTATCAACATCTTCTACAACAAGTCATTATTTTATATATAATTCATGTCCCAAACTTGCTAGTGCAACTTAAACCAAAAGGTGTATAGGTATTCGTATAGTGTCGTGTCGTAGTTATTCTAAGAAAACTCGTATTCAATTGGACGAGCAAAGCAGCAAAAACACATCACCTGTCAGCAATTCTTCTAATGCCAACTACAAACAATCAAACGACTTATAGTCTCCATATGCTACTCAATTTTAAAACTTTCTGCAGACATGAAGTCTTGTGCTTGTAAGGGTATAGGATTAAGGTTCACTCCTCCGATGCCGTTTAAAGTGAATTCAATAGAAAATCTCTCTTCGTACGAAAAGCGATTGTAGTTGTTCACTTTTTTATTTCATAAATTGAAATCGATTCTCTGTAAGATCTCTTTTTTTTTGTAACATGAAACAGAACAAACTCCTAAGTGGCTTGGATTTTTATTTACAAAAAGAAAAGATAAAAAAGTTGTCGAAGTTGACGTTCGAGTCAAGTCGAGACTTTATATTGTTACTAACCCTTTCAGCAGACCCGCTAAGATGGCTATGGCTGCACGTGCATCTAGGACTCAACTTTCAAAAACACCCACAATGACATTGAGTGGTTGTTGGTGTTAGTGTGTTTTTTTTTCTTGCAGATTTTCCCTTCAATCCAAGAAAGTGAAGTTTCTGCAGTTTTCCCAGAATTGGAAAACTTTAAAGTGAAACTAAATCTCGACTCGAACACAAACAAAAATTAAACAAAAACAACATAGAAAAAAGAAACAAACATCTTTTCGACTTGAAGGCGATGAAAAAAGGATGCTATCGTTCTAAAACTTTGAAGATATGGGTTGAACTAAGATGACTTTGTTTGAAAGGACCTAAGCACACATACATTCTGCACTAACATCGCAATGAGATTGCAACTTGTTCCATATCAGCATGGTAGATGCAGAATGCTGCTTGGCATTGATATCACTCCAGCAGTTATGGTCACCATTATCGTCCCTTATTTACAGTGTCTCGTTGTTGTCATCATCATGGTCGTCTTAGTCGATTGCCCCAGAGCAATCCTAGGAGCAACTTTTCTCCAGATGATTCCGCCCTCCGTCTGTCGCCCGTTGTCGACGTTATCCGTAGAGAAATGCACGCGTTACTCCGGAATTTGTTGTTTCTTTATGTTCCAAAAAAGTTCAATCTGCAAGCCTTTTTTTCTGTATGAACTGGAAAAAGGACAATTGTGCGGTGACCGTTTCTCCGGTAAAAAGGAAACAAAAGGAGAAATAGCACTCACAAAGGCAGTATAGGTAGATGACATGAGTTTAAGTTAAATTGAGCGTTTTATATTGAAGTTGTGCAACCAACTACTGACACGATTCTTGAAAAGTGACTTAGGTTAAAGGACATGTAATACCATCAGGAAAAGCCAAACTTTGTTAGACATTTAAGTTTTTTTTTGCTAACTTAGCGTAGAAGCTTATTATGTTTTCAAATGTAAGCTGTAAGCAGAAGTTTGTACTTATGTGCAATTTGTTTTGGCAGATGAAATATGAAAAGAAGACCACCACAGTTCTGATGGTCTGTTCTGAATTATTTTTAAGAGGATATGTTCAAATTTTGAAGATACAATTTTGAATTTTCCTATGGAGAAAGCCTATTCAACTTTTATTCTTTTAATTCTCCACCTTCAGGTGAGGTGAGGGTGCTGTTTTGGATACCTAGATCCTAAGCACGATATTAAAGTTTACCTGTTTTACGGATTCCGGGTTTATGAAATAAAAAGGGGTTTATAAATAAATAAATTTGATGGCACAACAGCTCATGAAGGACTAGGGCCTAGTGACTTACAACTCTCAACCATTCCTGTGTGCGTGTCTGCAGGAATCAGAAATGGAAGGACCTATAGTTTATTGCCGAATCCGAACGGCTACCGAGCAGCTTTTTTCTGTGACAGGAGATGCTCTTGGAGGATTTGTCAATTCCTCGCAAGAGGCAGTAGCCGTTTTTTTTTTCTTTTAAATAAATAGGTGGCGAGGCTGGGGATCGAACCTTAGACCTCCGGCATGACAGTCCATCGCCCTAACCATCACGCCACGGCTACTACAAAAAGGGGTTTAAGAAAAAGAAAATGTTATGTCAAAAAGGGTTTTAAAAGTTTCAGAAAAATGATACTTTAGGGATATACGCTTTTTTTAAATACCTGTTTTTTTAATCTAGCTTTTTGTAATCCTGCTTTCTAAAGTCCCATTTTTTTAAATCCTGGTTTTGACTATCCCGTTCACAGTTGGAGAAATCACTTTTCCACCACTTTTCAGTTCTATTTCAAAATTTTTAAAGACTTAAATTTATTCGTTTAGTTAGCTGCTTCGAAATTCTGAACGCATAATTCAAGCGTCAAGTTTGGTTTAAATCTGATAAAATACATTCTATTGATTTCGTGCAAAAAAGTTTAAAATTGTATACAAATTGAAATTACGATGATTGAGAAGTCCAAAAACGTACATATTTTTCGGACAGGTATTTTAGAAAAGTCGCCTTAGCCTTGTATAACAAAATATACATATCATATTTTGGGTAATTAACGAGTAGGTAATAATTAATTTTAATTGCTGTGAAATACACAGGGTGTCCCTCAATTCGTGCAGGATATTTTGGAGATGATTCTTGGGATAATTCTAAGAAAAAATTTTTGGGGGACCCCCATCGGGGGGTCAATATCTGAAAAAAAATTGACTTAAAATGGAAAATCAACATAAGATGTCCCTGCTCGGGCGCCAATTTGTGATGTACTTTGTCAAAGGCTGAGGTTTCGCTCGTCGGTTTCCAGGGTACTAACTGAAGTAAGTACATAAGCTTTTGTTTACAGGTCTTTATTAATTATTCTGAATTCTTTGGCTTTTGTGTTTAACAATATTTATAAATGAGATTAACTAGACTGTGTTCGGTCTGGCGTAAACACCGGTCCTTATATCTTTCGCCTGAGTGACGTCATTCGGCGTACGCTGTCTTCTGGGTTGCTGGTTTCGGATTGTATAGCTGGCACTGGCTCTTGTCAATTACTTTCGCTGGTTTTACTCGGTCTTTACTGGTTATTGATGGTTTTCATAGGCTATCAACGGCTTTCGCCGGCTATCAACAGCTTTCGCTGGCTTATCAACGGTTTGCAGCTTTTATTTTCCTACAGCTTTTTGAAAGCTTATAATATGTATTTTATTCTTTTATTTGAATATTTTTTTACGAAATTAGATTTCAAAGTCAAAACTTTTGAAAAAAATTGTAAATTTTATTATTTCCAAAGTTTTTTCCTGATTATGTGCCACCGTTTTTTTTTCAATATTTAATACTGTTATTAATTCTAGCAAAAATTTAAATTTATGGGTCAAATATTTTTCTACTACTTTTCCAAAAATATAAATTTAGGGCCACTTGCACCAAACGAACGGATAACTATTCCAGTTTAAATAAATAAATAAAAACTTATCGTTTTTTAATTGGACGAACGGAAAATAAATAACAAGGGGATAAGAATATTATTTCAGAATCACCAACACAACAAACACAAAACACATGGAAAAATACAAACTCTAACGCTTTGACTTGCTTTCTAATAAGAAATTCTATAATTTGACGTGAGAGCTATTCAGAGTTTAAAAAATATTCATCTAGAGAACGAGGAGAAAAAAGTATTTAAACTTAAATAGAGGACACATATTTTGCTACAACGTGATATGAATCAAATCAGTTAGATAGCTCTCAATTATTTATAAACCAGAGGTTACTGCTGCCAGAACTCTTTTGTGCAAGTGGGCAGTGGCCATTAACATCATTTATTTATCTCAAGTTATTTCTTAAACATCTTCTTTCCCGTTTTCTAAATTTTAATGGTATAGATTAGTCAGAATTTTTCGACACATAAATTTAAACAATGCAACTATCGATTACAAAAAATGCTTCTTTACATTTTCTTTTTCAAAGAATTGAGTTAGACAGAGACATGCTTCAAGGGGTCGATGGGAGAATACTCGAACCAAATCTTCCTCTAACAATCGATGGCAAAATGCAGTTTAATATTAAACTACTTTAGAATTCACGCTTGAATGACCGTACTATTTGGTCATTTTCAGTGCTATTTTTTGTCAGAATTTAGTACCTCCTATTGACAGTCGATTTCTATTACTGATCCCGTTTCTTTGAATCCCGATTTTTTATAATCCCGTTTCTTTTAATTGCGTAGTAATTTTTTTAAAATAAAGCAATAACGGCTAATATTGACTTTCTTCAAAGCTAGTTTTACGGAAAAACTAGTTCTATAGGGGTTTCGAGTTTTAAACTCATCACAAATTTGTAATAATTTGACATGTAAATCAAAATATTCATATTATATTTGACATCTAAATCAAATCAATAATTGTTTTTGAATAACTTTAAACTCGAAAACGCTATAGAACTAGTTTTTAGTGAAACTAGATTTGAAGAAAGCCAATAATATCGCCGGTATAGTTTTGATTGCAAAAGCGGGCAAATAAGAAACTTAAAAATAAAGAAAAATTTTGTAGTTACCTAAATTTCACGCGAATTTTTAATTTTGACAACCCAAATTGATCTTCTCTTGAGCAAAACGTAGCGAACAAAAATTTTTCTAAGAGAAAATCAATCCGGGATGTGAAAATTAAAAATTCGGAAAAATTTAATTTTCACACAAGAAAATTAAAAATTCGGAAGAATTTAATTTTCACACCCCAAATTGATCTGCTCTTGAACAAAGCTTAGCGGACAAAAATTTTGCTAAAGAGAACATTAATTTGGCATGTGAAAATTTAATATTCGCGTGAAAATGCTTTGTTTCCGTACCGGGAGAGTCAACAGTTTTCCTGGACTACACTAAAAAAGTATCTATCTTGCGTTTATCTTAAACAAATGTTTCTTTTAAATGTTAAAATCAAAACTAAACGAGAATTATTCTTGGTATTATGTATTACATTTTATATTTTATCTTTTTTGCATTTTCAGAATGCAAAAAATTCCAAAATAGTTTTAGAGTTTATTGCATTTTTAAAAGTGCAATAAAGTCTAAAATTTGTCTTTGGGCTTTATTGCATTGAACTTAACTTCATGGCACCTTGTCAAGTAGGTCGCAGGTTCATAACTCTACTCTTACGTTTGAAAACATTAAATCAAAGCATAATAAGTAAGGCTAGGATTTCCATGCAAATGGATGTTTTTTCGGTCCTCTGCTGCAATCTGCAGGCACATGCTGCCGTAAATTCGCGTGAATATTTAATTTTCGCACCCCAAATTGATCTTCTCTTGAGCAAAGCGCAGCGGGCACAAATTTTGATCAAGAGAAGATCAATTTGGGATGTGAAAATTAAAAATTCGCGCGAATTTTTATTTTGAAACCCCAAATTAATCTTGTCTTGAGCAAAGCGTAGCGGACGAAAATTCTGCTCAAGAGAAGATCAATGGGATGTGAAATTCGAGAGAATTTTATTGCAATTATTTCTTTAAAAAAAATAAAACAATAAACCAAAATATGTATGTATTTTAATTTAAGCTACAGGCACCTGCTGCCTTAAATTCGGTCGAATTTTTTATATTCGCTCCCCAAATTGATCTTTTCTTGAGTAAAGCACAGAGACAAAAAAAGCTACTTAAAAGAAGATCAATTTCTCAAGCATTTTTATTTTTAAACTCCAAATTTGTTTTCTCTTGAGCAAAGTGTAGCGGTCAAAAATTTTGCTAAAGAGAAGATCAATTTGGGATGTGAAAATTAAAAATTCTCGCGAATTTTGAATTTCCACACCCCAAATTGATCTTCTCTTGAGCAAAGCGCAGCGGACAAGCATTTTACCAAAGAGAACATCAATTTGGGGTGTGAAAATTGATCTTTTCCTGAGCAAAGCGTAGCGGTCAAAAATTTTGCTCAGGAGAAGATCAATTTATGATGCGAAAATTAAAAATTCACGCGAGTTTTTAATTTTCACACCCCAAATTGATCTTCTCTAGGGCAAAGCGTAGCGGACAAAAATTTTACCCAAAAAAAGATCAATTTGGGGAGTGAAAATTAAAAATACGCGCGAATTTTTATTTTCAAACCCCAAACTGATCTTCTCTTGAGCAAAACGTAGCGGTCAAAAATTTAGCCCAAGAGAGGATCAATTTGGGATGTGAAAATTAAAAATTCACGCGAATTTTTTGTAGCGGACAAAAATTTTACAAAAAGAGAAGATCAATTTGGGGTGTGGAAATTCAAAATTCATGCGAAAAAATTTTGTTTCCGTACCGGGAGAGTCAACAGTTTTCCTGGACAACACCTACCGTGCTTTTATCTTAAGCAAATGATTCGTTTACATGTTAAAATTAAATTAAATTATTTTTTGATATTAATATAATTTATATTTTGACTTTTCTTAGTACTTTCATAATGTAAGAAAAGCTTAGGAGTTTATTGCATTCTAAAAAGTGCAATAAGGTCCAATATTTGTCTTTGGACTTTATTACATTGAACTTTATTTCTTGGCACCGGTTTTTCTCACAACATTTAAAGCAAGTTTTTCAGTCTTGAAACCAGGGTTAGTTAACTGCAGACATAAATGTGCAGTACACACTTAACCTAGGAAGCATTTTTTCAGTAAAGAATGCATGCAGAGCGACGTAACAAACTGGCAAGTTAAAATATCTAAACAATCTGTTCAGTAAATCTAGAGTAAACTCACCAAATGTAGTGAGTTAAATCGGGTTTAACTTTAATCTCACACTGTAAAACTTATTATCTTTACGAATCATGAAATTTCCTTTAAAATGACATTCTATCATTCCATCGTGATTATTGTTTTGCATATTTTATGAAAAATGCATATTTTCATAATAAATGCATATTTTAAGTTCATATTTTTCGTGCATATTTTTCAATAAACTGTGTTTTATCCTCCAAAAGAGTCATAACGTAGCGTCATCGACATCGTCTAATAGCCGACAAAGCGGTCGCGTACAATGAAAACATATACAAAATATAATATAACCTTCTTTTTTCAATTTAAAAAGTTGTCAGTCAAATAGGTAAAGTTTTGTTTTTGAAAACGTAAAACGAAGTTTCCTTATTTATTTGAACAAAACATATATACGTATGCAAATATTATGCACCTACATTTTAGTCATATGTATTTTAAACGTTTTAAATAGAAATATTTAATGTTTGTTTTTTTTTTTTTTTTTTTTTATGTTCTTATGTCCTTAATTTTGTTGAGTATAAGACTGAATTGTTTTTCATTATGTTTTTTTTTGGAAATACTAACGTGAATAATAAGTGCATATTTCCGGTTTTAATTGCATATTTTCCAGTTTTAAGGCATATTGCGCATATTTTCGATTTTTAAGTGCAAGGAAATCCTAGTCCTAATAAGAAGATACAAAAATCGAGACAGTAACTTTTTATCGAGATTTTTGAGATTCGATACGCTCCCGGTATATACTCGATACCAGTAAGAGTCATGGGCAAATAAACAAAAAAAATTATGTGAAAAGCAAAATAATGTAGCCATACATGTGAAAGCATATCAAACGGTACTGACTAGCACGGGAAAATGTTAAATAAAAAACTGTGTCAAAATATTTAAAACAAAACATTTGAGAATATTGGTACAAATGTAATATGTATTACTTTGGACACCTGTTTATAAAATTTGAAAATCGTTGTTTTGCAAAAAGTTTTATCCGTAAAATTGACAAACTTGCGAATTTGAAAAAAAATGCAGCACAATACAGCAGATCCATTATTTTTTTTTAAATCGAAAATGGCAGTGCTAACTTCACGCTTCGCAAAATGAATTTTTGGCTCTAAAAGCTGCAAATATGCGAATATTTTTTTTTATCTCTTAGGCACTTGGCATCACAAACTGAACACAAAATATCACAAGTAAAATTTTTTTGAAAATCGTTTTTTTGCAAAAAATTTCATTCGTAAAATTTGCAAACATGCGAATTTGAAAAAAATTATTTACGGCCAAACGCAGCACAAGATGAGCACAATGCAACACATCCTTTATTTATTTGAAAATCGAAAATGGCGTTGCTAACTTCACGCTAAGAAAATGGGTAGCCTCTTAAAACAATATGCTTAGTACGATTTTTTTTTTAAATACTGCACAGCACATGACAGCACAAGTTGGGCACATCGCAGCAAAACCATTTTTTTTTTTAAGAAAATCAAAAATAGCGTTGTTAACTTCACGCACATAATTTACTTTAATTACTGAAATACTTAGTTACTATTAAAAACAGAATACGGCAATACACCACTTTGAATGTATTGACGTTTTTTTATTTGACAGCAACCTTGATGAAAATTATAGTAGATTCAAGGAAAGTGTGGGGATTTTTTTAACCAGAAGGTTTAATTGTTAATTGGTGGGATTCTGTTTAAGCTCTGATAAGAAAAACTAGAAAACAAGCTATGTCCCATCAGGAACTAAAAAAAAATTACTTCAAGCTAAATTTATTTCTAATATAAATATTTCTATGATCTACTTGTCAAAAGTGCCACATGAAATATGATTTTAAACCACATTTTCTAAAGTATAGGTACTTGATGAACTACATACTAAACACTCTGTATATCAAACTCATTAAATTCACTTAACCTATATAACCAACATTTCCATTAAATTAAAAATTATCTAGTTAGGTATTATTATATGAAATTCAAAAAAAAAAAAAAAAAAAAATCAATTAGTTCCGCAAAACTCATCTCCGAAAACAATAATTATAAAATCTCCTTGAATATAATTTAATGGATATATGTATGTATAATAACACCAAGCACGATGCATTTATACATTCTCTATTTCCCCGAGAATATTAATATCCAGGATAATGTGGTATGATGATCGAATACGGGTTATAAATATGTGCCCATTCTAAAGCAATCTCCACCTAATGCACGCACAAATTACTTCTCTGTCCAATTACCAAATATAATGTGAACACACATTTAACACACCTCAATAATAATCCTTCACATAATAGCTATTCAATAACAATTGTTTCATATATTCTTACCCATAGACGTACATACATACATAGCATTATGTTTAGAGTTATTCCTATACATGCCTCAATAGTCTGGGTCTATTAAGCTAATTTTAACATAATCATGGCGAGTGGTCCAGATTGTGGCCTTGGAACAACCAACCATATTTTCGTTGCCTCATGCCGCTACCCTAGGGACATTTAATAAGGACATTCTACACAAATGTGTCTGTATGCATGTCGGGGATTCTTGATAAAGTGGACGTATGTATATTAGGGTGGTGGTTATTTTGGCAAAGTTCTGAAAAGACAATGTTCTGAAAAACAAAGTTCTGAAAAGACAAACTTCTGCAAACCAAAGTTCTGAAAAGAAAATTTTATGAAAACAAAAGTTAGGAAAAGGCGGATTCTATATTTGTATTACGATTTTTAGCGGAAATTGTAGTTGGAACAGAATGGAATATGGTCAGTATAAATATTCGGATATACCGAATTTGAATTAGCTAAACATAAGTAAATAAAATAAACGTTAGAGATACACAAAAAGCCACGTTAATTTCTTTAAAATAATGGAAAATAAAATGGGGATTTAAACTAACATTTGGTCAGAAAAGGTATAATATTAATTACTAAGGCCGTGTGTGAATTCGTTTAAAATTTCTATTAAATTTGATCCCACATTAAATTTTGACGTTTCATCAGTGGTGAAAACAATTTCATCTTTTTGCTGTGTGAATTCAATTAAATGGGATTTTTTTTAATTCTAATATTTTTCTTCCGTCCACGAGTTTTGGAAAAAAGTAGAACACATTTTTTTGTAATAAATTTCGCGAGTTAAAAAATTAAACGCCCATTCTAATGAGTTCAAAGAGAGTGCTCTTACCCTGGGCCTGTTATAAAGAACGCTTATGGTTCGTATTCCGTTGCAAGCAGCTGCAGAACAAAAATATAAGACGCAAAAAACTCTGGCCGCTTGTGGTGGTCACACTGAGCTGGCAACTTTATTTAATTATTTAATATTCGTTATCATTGCTGCAATTAGCAAATGTTGTTCTTCAGATGAATAAAGGGGATCAATCCATTCATCTTTGAGATGTAATGACCTTTTGTATGGAGACTTTTTATTCAGAACGATGTGTTTTTCTAAGAATTTCATTTTAACCACCAGATTCGGGGTTCTATTTTGCGTCAATTCAAACTCGTAGCCCAAAAGAAGTTGTAACCAAGAGAACAAACAATATTCGACTTCTACTTCTAGCTTCTACATCTTTGCAAGCAAGGATACAGTAGTCTTCATTTTGGCTCTAGAAACAAGATTATACAAATTGGCTTTGAACTTTTTCTTAATATTTTTAGAGTGAAATCATTTAATTATATTTTGACTTACCTATTAATACACCTTTATTGAATATGTTCTTTCTATGCACATGAAAATAAACAAAACCTTTCGTGGGTGCTGGTAAACGTCAAAATTTAATCTAGCAGCACAAATTTAACGTGCCCACTGACCATGTTAAATTTTGACGTCTTATATTCACCTCGATAGTGTCAAAATTTAATTTTGGGATCAAATTTAATCCAATTCACACACGGCCTAATAATATAAAAATTGGGGATGATGATTCCTATTGGTCTTTATAAATATTGGTCGATTGGTCCCCTATAATTAATTATTAATAGAGCTAGGTAAAAGAATAAGTTTTGATGATTAGTTAGTTTCCAAGGCGAATGCATGAACTCGAATATCGAGTAGGATCTAATGGAATACCAAATACCTATTCTAAACACTATCGATTTTATTAGATACTCATATATAATATAGCTGACCGGACAAACGTTGTCCTGTCTTAGCTATATGAATATTCGGGAGCGGGTCAGAATTCTGGCTATCAAAATCCTGTATGACCAAAATTCTGTTTTTTTCTTTTTTTGAAAATACTGTACGACTAAAATTCTGTTTTTCAGAATTCTGTATGTCAAAATTCTGTATATCCAAATATCTGTATGTTCAAAATGCTGTGCGAAATTCTGTTCTCGAAAATGCTGGTTATGTCCAAGTTCTATATTTCGAAGAAAAAATTGTTAACAATATCATTGTTAAGTACGTACAAGTACAAATAGAATTTTTTGCATTTACATTTACAAAAATTCATTCAAGTACGATCTCTTTACAAACGAGTAAAATACTTATTTGTTACCAACGTTTTATAAATTCTATTTTCTTATATATATTTCTTTTAAACCTCGATATGTGGAAATTGTAGAATTTAACGATGAAACTTAAAATTCTTCAGCAATATTGGTACAAGTCTGAAACGTTTTATTTGCAAAATTCCTTATAGAATTTGAGTTTTTTGACGAGGTTTTACATTGACATCTTAATATGAGTAATTTTAAATTAAAGGTACAAAATATCTACATGAAATTTGGCCCCATTGAAAAATAGCCCCAAACAAAACATGAAAATTTTCCCCAAAAATTTATATAAAAGCAACAACAAAAAATTGATAATATTTTATGAATTAAGGTCATTTTTCATTGTTTTAGGGCTTCTTTTCATTTGTTTAATTTTTCGGTTAAATTTCAGTATGAAAAATGGATTTTTTTCATTTAGTTGGGGTAATTTCTCCAATTTTTTTTTTTTTCATTTTAAAAATGGGGTAATTTCTCCAATTTTGGTGATATTTATTATATTTTGTTTAGGGTAATTTTTTATTATGATAATATGTATAACGAGGCTTCAGTGTAGAAACTTTCCGAATTTTGTTTTCCTTACAATTTAATACAAATTTAGACAGTAAGTATACATAAAACATTTTTGTAATATAAGATTTAATTTCATTGAAACTTTCAATGTTCATTCTGTGTTTAAGTAAATCTGTATGAGTAAAATTCTTTATTTCAATATTCTGCTTTTCAAAATTCTGTATTTAAAAAAAATTGGTTTTGATAATGTAAAAAAGTGCTGACCCGTGGGTCAGCAATTTTAACTCGTCGATTTAGGCTGGTTAACTGAGGTTCAACGAAAGTTTAAGGTTCAAGTATAGCCAATTCTTACTTTGAACATCAGTTAATTCAACGAAATCGGTAATTTAGAATTCCTGAACCACAGACCAATATTTGAACCACGATTGTTCTACTGGCACTTAAGAGAGAACCAAACTCTAAAGAGGTTTTCGCTTTTTATTTTCATTTTAGGACATAGTCAGCTATGGCTCTCTTTTTCTTGAAATCCTCTTTTTCGTGCCTCTTTTTAAAAATCTAGAAAGGTGGCCCTGAAATAAATTGAAGTGAAGCTTCTTAGAGCAGAGTCTGCGGTGAGAAATTAGTACAGAAAAAACCGACGGAATTCTAAGTTTTTGAAATTTTGACATATGTAAGAATGTTAAATCGCCCAGCTTAAGTTTAAGTCTGGTTCTCCGAAAGATTTTTGTTTGTGTGGTTGTCTCCATGTTGTGTGGATATTGTTTGTAGATATGAAAAATAAAATAAAAGAAATTTAAATAAAGTTAAAACTGTAAATTTAAATTTATATTTTATAAGTTATATTAAATATAATATTATATATTATATTAAAATATAACAAAATTAAATGAATAAATAAATATATATAGAGACGCATTAAGGATTTAATCATTTGGGCCAATCTGCTTTTTTTATGGTTTTTCATCTGATGTAATATTGTGTTGTTGTAGTCACGTGTATCTGTCGTCCCAATTATACTTGTTGCTGTTGTGTGAACGGCTTCAGTGATTCCATCATAGATATTATCTATAGAACCGACTTAAAGTGGTTGTTCTCTTCCACCCTACAAGCTCTACTGAAAGGATTTGCCCATTAGATTTTGTATGGGCTAGTTGTCCCGTGCATTTTAAATGGAACTTCAACCACAATATGTATACAGTTTGCCCTATATTTTGAGCATGTATTAGTGGTCCTGTGCATTTGAAGTGTAAAATAAGAGAGTTTTCTCTTACTCAAATAAAATAAAATTTGCGGGTGTTTCAGGCAAGAGGGGTACGAGTCGGTTCTCTGGATAATATAGGTAATCTATAGATTCAATCGAGAATCTGACGTAAGCCAGTCGGTGATTTGTTGGACATGTGGGAGAGTTTGACAATGTAATGTGTTATAAGTTTGCGATTGTTATCAGAGCGGCCTTGTAAAATTTCCCACGCTGTCTGAAAGTTATTCTCGCTAATCTGAATGTTTTTTTAAAAGACTCGCAGCATTCCCACGAATAAGGCTGCCATTTCAGATAGTGTAGTCATTGCACATTCGAGAGAGCAATATCGACGTATCGTTGAGAACACAGCTGGTGAATATGTCTTTGAAATTAAGCCACTCGTCAAACGATCCATTGAAAGTTTGGAGTTTTGGGAAAATTGATTTGACATTACTGCCTCCACCATCCCCAGAATAAAGTTTCAGGTGATGGCCATACTCGGCATACCAGGAAAACTGCTTCATTTCTGTTGCGTGTCATTAAAAAACCCATAACGCAATGTACAATTGCAGAAAAACTCTTTCAAACTTTTCTAAACATGTTAAGGCAAGGAGATGAGCTATCATTTTACTTGGAGTTAATACGGATGGCACTACTAGATCCATCCAACTATGTACCTATTTAGTTATACAGACAATATCGTCATCATCGGATCCTCCCAACGTTTCGTAAAACATTCCTTTTAGACGATTGAAGAACAGGTGAAACTTGTTGGTCTTGAAGTGAACGTGGACACAATACTAAATGTATAGTCAAGTCAACCAAGGAAAAAAAATGCCTTCACCTGGAAATAAATCCAACAGTTTTGAAACTTGGCACACGTATAAAGAGAGGCCTGATGATGAAGGCTATAAAAGTCCCCATGAATCCGAGGCGAGTTCTGGCGGCAGGAAAGTGTAACATGTCGTCTTTTTCAGTTTTTCGTATTTAACTTAGAAACTGTTTGTCCTTTCAAAAAATATTCTCAGACGAAGAAATAGTTTATAAAATTCACTACAAAACTGAGTATGACCCAATTTTTCACATCTTTTATATTTATAAAGTTATTTGGCGAATAAAATTGGTATTTCTCAAATTTCCCAAAAACAGCCGGTAGCAAATTTTGGGAGATAACCAAAATTCATATGCATGTATGTTAAGGTAGACATGATTAAAAAATGTTTACAAAAAAAAAAAAAAAGATTAAAAACCAACGGTACAGTTACAATGTCATGCGTTGCCTTTTTGTAGAGCAAAAAATTGATTGTTTTTAACTAAAGTTGTTTTAAGGGAAATAGGATTTTTGGAGCACCAAAATAAGGATTAAAGTTGAATTTAAGAAAAACTTACGTTTGTTACTTTCAATTTTCTCAAAAACTAGAAGACATTTTGACATCTGCTTTTTAGTGCCAATTTGACTAAAAATTTATAGGAGCATTGAACATTAAACACAAACATATATATGAATGACGCTAAATTAAAAAAAAAAACTTTTTCTTAGTTTTTTTTTTTACAATTTTGAGTTTGAAAATTACTTTTCCAAAAAGTGTGCTCTAAAATAATTTGATTTATTTTCTATTCCAAGTCGATTTTTTAGAAAATTGCCCCCCTTCTTAAACGAGGGAAAATAGACCCCCCATCCTATTTCTTAATTTTTTTTAAAGGAATGTAGAAGACTTCTTTTTTTAAAGATATTCCATAATTGTGAAAATGCTTTCTCAATTTTTCTCAAAAAATACTTTTTTTGGACCGCCCTTAATCAAATAATTCTTTATTGAATAGAGGTGCTTGACTATTGAGGATACTAAATTTTATTTAGTTCTGTTAGTTCTGTCCCAGAATGTAGAAAACAGAATTTTTATTTAAATTTTACATTGATTTCTCAAAGTATAGTACACCTCTTCAAATATACTTTTATTATGATTTAAATAAAATGTTGCCTTAACTGCCAAAAAAAAACTATTTGTCCTCCCGTCCTTCCTCGCTTAAAAATGTCCTCCTTTTCAAAAATCTTAAGATTAATGACACATTTGATAAGTATACACATTTAAAAAATTTCATTATTTCTGTCATTTTAAATGACACAATTAATAAAATTTGTCACTCCTCTAAATTTTCGTAAATTTTGCAAATTTTGTATGACTTTATTTATAATTTTTAACAGCATAAGGAATTACCTAATAAAATTTGTATTTCTATTTTCATTTTATGTATGTATGCCTTTCTCTAATTTATAAGTACACCAAAACGAGCTTGGAGAAATGGTAAGTTTTTCCAAGTTTATCCAAGGCCCTCAAAAATGTTCAGTAGGAAAAATTCCGTCAATAAAACGTAGCAAACACTCGCTGGGCCCTTGATAGTAAAAACTCTTTAAGAACGTTTTGCTGTCCCATCAAAAATAAACCTTTTATATTTATAGAGATTCAAAATTGAATTGTATTGCAAATAAGGCTAGTGCAGTGGTTAGCGTATCAGACCAGTAAGCGAAAAATCCCAGTATAAATAAATTAAATTTGGTGGCACAACGGCTCATGAAGAACCAGGGCCTATAGTGACTTACAACTCTCAACCATTCCTATGTGCGTGTCTGCAGGAATGGAGGGGACCTACAGTTTATTGCCGAATCCGAACGGCTGGTGAGCAGCACTTTTCCTTGACAAGAGATACTCTTGGAGGATTTGTTACTTCTTCGCAAGAGGCAGTAGCCCGGAAAAAAACTTAAGGTGGAAGCGGCTGGTATTGAACCCAGACCTCTGGCATGACAGTCCATCGCACTAACCATTACGCCACGGGCTACTATCCCAGTACCGAATCTCAAATACTTGGTGTATTGTTTTATTTATTTTTTTCTTGAGGCAAAAATAAATAAAAACTAGGTGAGGGCCTAGTATTATTTTGATATAGTAACCCTCTTGCTGGTCCCTTTTAATAAGCTATTTAAGACTTTCTAGGGCCTCATCTAAAACTAAAATTTTTTTTCAAGGCGGGGAGGATTTTAATTATACTGAGGTTTCAAATTTTTTGTTTTGTTTTTATTTCTGAAAATATGTCCTCCTTTGATTTCCAAGAAAGTTGGGAACCCTCTGTAACACAACGTGACAAGTACTTGTAGCCTTGTAGGACGCGTGCAAAGCCATAATTGTCTTAAATCCTCTAACACAAAGCTACAAGTCTATGAAAGATCGAATCCTTCGGTCAAGTATAGTTGGACAAGTGGATTAAAACTTGTCAACTTCTCAACTAGTCACGTTGTGTTACAGTACCCAGAGTTTCCACAACCCAAAATTACGAAAATCCAAAAGTTTAATTTGATAACTAAAAGTTCCTCATTCAACACTTATTTGAGTTTAAGAAGTTGACGGGTTGAAATTCAATTGACGCCTAGAAGCCATCTTTTCTATTCTTCAGTCAAATATTTTCTATATTTTTACTTATTTATTTATTTATTTAGCTAACATTGTTTTTTTTTATCATTTTCAGAATCAACACTGAGTAGCAGCACAACACAATATAAAATTATTCACCTCAAAATGGAAAAAGAACTGGAAAACATTTATGCTTTTCTGGAAAGCTATCGATTAAAAGACGAACATGTTAAAGAATTTTCAACTTGCATTTCTTCACTTAATAAGCTCGAAAATGTACATTACAATGAATCTATTCATGGACGTCATTTCTCGAATTGTTGCAAGGCATCAAAAAATTGTAAAAACGGACCGGATATTTGCGCATGTGATTTTGTAGAACAAAGGTTAAATAGAATTAAGGAACTAATGCATGATTATAAAAAAGATGTGTGTATTATTATAAAAAATGAATAAGAAATACATTAAAAAAAATACAAAAAAAAAATAAAACCGAATATTTTTTATGAATTTACTTTAGGTTAGGGGCCTGAACAGAATGGTGACGGAGACGGATCCGAAGCCGGAGCTGGAATAGCTGTCAAAATATTGAATACACACAAATTCAATGTTGCGAACTCAGGAACGTAGCCGCATACGAAGTTGCAGACGGAAGAGTTCAGCAACTTTTAACTCTTCACGTACGGCACTTTTGACGTTTCAAATTATATGAAGAAAAAAAATAACTTTTTGGGTCGGAAAAAAATATTGTGGTTATTTGTGTCGCAAAAAAAACTATTTATTAAAAGGAAAAGTATTGGAAATATAAAATGTGAATTCTGAGATTGTACACAAGAATATTGTTTTGTTTTTCTTCAAAATACTTTCAAACCTGTATAGCTGCATTGTGGGCACGTAAAAAAAATAACGCACGCATTCTATTCTGTTCAGGCAGTTTAGAAGGGGTGATGATTCGGCAACGCGCGCCATTTCACTCGGGTCTTGGTGGATCCAAATACTTTGGTGATTTTCCATCGTATGACGTATAATTGGGATAGGTATAGATAAGGGAAGGCTGATAGGGCAATAAGAGCTCCGACTCTCATATTCAAGGTTTATTAAACTTTTAAAATTAATGATTTTCAGACATATGTAATCGATCATCATGACATGGATCAACAAATTTAAGGGAAGCTTAGTAGTAAACTGCTCTTTCACAATAGGGGGATTTTCCCTGAAACATATTTTGCCATCGGAAACTTTGGTGATGAGTGTGAGAATTAAGAATTCGTGCGAATTTTTAATTCCCAAATCCCAAATTGAACTTCTCTGGAGCAAAGCGTAGCAGAAATAAACTTTTCTCAAGAGAAGATACATTTTGGGGCGCGAAAATTGAAAATTCGCGCGAATTTTTAACCCCAAATTGATCTTATCTTGAGCAAAGCGCAGCGGGCAAAAATGTTGGCCAAGAGAAGATCAATTTAGGGTGTGAAAATTAAAAATTCGCGCGAAATTTTGTTTCCGTACCGCGAAAGTCAACAATTTTCTTGTTAATTTGATTTTAACATTGAAGGGAATCAAGAAACGATAATTGTTTTTTACATTTTATATTTCGACTTTTTTGTACTTTCAGAATGCAAAAAAAAAAGTCCAAAATAGTTTTGGAGTATATTTTTTTAACTCGATGGATATACTTAGTGGTATAGTCAGTCATAGATGATGCTTCGAGTTGCAGCAATGATGGTTATACTTATATTTTTAAGCATTTACGTTCAAAGATTTGTACGTTACAACACAGCAGGACACTTTTTCCAACACAGAATTAAGGGTAATAAGCTTTTAATTAAGTGCTTATTAGTCATGCAAAAAAAAAAATTAACTCACATTTTTTGAAAATACTCTTTAAAATATAAAAATATGTTGATTTTTCAACAACAACGAAAATTAGTAAACAAATTTAAAATGTTGGGGAGAAAAGTAGGGTAACAATGTAACACAGAAGTTGATTGTCTCTACGTTAAAAATGTCATTTAGTAGATAGACAAATATGCAAACTATGTAAACGTCACAAAATCAAACTTCTGTGTAACATTGTGTTAGAGAAACTAATTTAATTCTCCATAAATATTTAACAAACTTTCTCTTGAATAAATTCTTATTTCAAAGATATCTTATAAACTTTTAGACAAAACTCAAATTCAGAACTCAGTGTGGAAATCCACAAACATGATAATATCGGTAATTGCAATATACAGTTATAAATTTCTTGCTCTACCAACCAACTAGCGAATTTCAAATCGAATAGAGTACTCACGACAGAAAAGTATTTATTTACTTTGCTGGCAAAAATTTAACTATGGCTTCCGTAGGTAGGTTCTAGGTTCGCCCACAAGTAAACCTCGACCCAAAAGCCCTCAAGTCACATGTGTGTTACACACTTAAACTTGCCACGAATTAAGTGTGAGAAACATTTTGAGAACTTTCTGTGCGCAACAAATTTTCACGTAAATCTCATTGCGAGGAACTAAATTCATGATGTGCAACAAAGAATGTTGGTGTGTAAATTAAAGGAAAGTGAGAGAGGGGATGCGACGAAAGGGTACACGTACAATCGTAGCGTATATACGAGTATAAACTTACACTGAAAGTTTCCAATTCACTTTTGTCGACAGCAGTAACGGCGGCAGCGGACAAAGTTGTTGTGGTATTTGTGGTGGTGGAGGCGGTGACGGTGGTGGTGGTGGCGGCTACAGTACCTCCAGGCACCACCGTCAATGAAGACGTAGAGCTAGAGTTGATGATTGGACTAGCGGAACTGGATATCTGTTTCAGAACTCCAATGCTGAGTAGATTGTTGCAATATTGCTGCGTAAGAATATTCAGTTCGTGTTCATTAAGCGAGGAACCATTTGCTTGAAATGATGAGATGAGCCACTTCATTAGCATTTGCCCTGTAAAATGAGAAATTTGAATTGGATTGTAATTACTGTTTTTATTATATTTTTGTTTTTGTTTTGTTTTGTTTTTTTTTTTTTTTGATAGAAGAAGTTTGTGGATTTCAAGTACTTATATAATATTTTGTTTATATGTATTTACGCGGAGCTGACTTAAATTAATTAGCATGATGAAGAGAATGGATTATCAAATTTTGGGGTATTCGATCCTTGCGATGTGGACGAATTAAAGTTTTAGTTGCAGTTTTGATGGTATTAGGTGTATCTACGGCTCAAATAGATAATAGATATGACAAAGAGTTGCACTTTTTATTTGTGCTACAGAAATACGATTACAAAATCAACATTCATTAAGTGAAAAGTAATTAAAAATTGAGCTTTCAAGACTATAGCTTTGTTGGATCTTCAAGGCTGAAGTCTTTGACTGAAGTCAGAATATCAGGCTTGTGAAATGCTTTTTATTATAGGCAAGGCAGAGGTAGGCTCTTCATGTCCAGAGTTTTACCAAATTTCTTTACAATGTCTATATAATAATAATATTTTACTTAATACACATAATTCGTATAAATATTCTTAATATGTATGACAGAGATTGCAAGATTCACAAAATTACAGTCTGAAATAGCAGATGTCACTATAGCTTACTACTTTAAACCTGGACTTTAACTGTAAGATCTGGAACCTAAGTCTTTCAAAAGAGGGAGACTCACCAAGTACTCTTGATTGATACTATTCCTACTATGGTGGAGTTCTGGAGTTCAATTTTTTCTTTCTGTCCACGGTTTCTTATATGCATAAATTTATGTTAAAACTGAATGTGAATTATAATTTCCTCGCAGCCGTGACAAAAATATTTTTTGTTTTAAAGTGGAAGAGGCTAGGAATCGAACCCACCCTTCTGGCATCCTCTATATCTTCTTCAATATACCAGATTTAAAAAGAGCTGTTCGATACTTCTCATCTTTGACCATTGTATATAAATATTTATTAAATCTTATTTTTCTGACCTTCTTCTCTAAATCTTAATAAATATTTATAGTATATACTATTATGGAGAGGAACGAACGGTGCGCCGCCAACCGTGGCGAATAAATACTACTCCGGGAGGTGTTGTGGAGAGTTAAGGACGGGTGAGAAAGTAGATATAATAGGAATAGTAAAAATTTTTAAAGGTAAAAAGAAGATATAGAACAACCTATGCAAGATTTATTATAGAGTTCAAGGGAGACAAGAAAAAAACTATTTTGTGAAATTTTAAAAGCAGAATTTTGAAAAGTAAAATTTTGTAAAGTAGGTATTAGGAAACTAGATTTTTGAAAAGCAGAAATTTGAAAAGTAAAAATTTGAAAAAAAAATTTGAAAAGATGAATTTTAAAAAATTAAATTTTGGAAAGTAGATTTTTGAAAAGTTAATTTTTAAAAAGCAGTATCCTAGATGTTCGAATGTTCCGAGGGACGAACATTGACTCGGACCATTACTTGGTTGTAGCTCGAGTACGTATGCGGATATCTATAACGCCACAACGCCGAGCGGATCCTGTCAAAAGATTTGATGTCGAGAAGTTAAAATCGCTGGATATCCGGGGGTGGCCCCGGCGCAGTGGAATAAGTGCTTGACTGCTAATCTGGATGTGTTGGTTCGAGCCCCAGGTCTTACTGGCAAATATATGTTTGTGTTGTTTTTTTTTTTTTTTTTTTAATCGCCAGGACCTTTGCTGACCAAGTCTCTCTTAACCTTTCAGTAAGCTCGCCACCAGCACCAACTGCAGAGGACCAGTGGAAGCACTGCCCCTAAACCATCAGAAGTGCCGCCACTGATGTGCTGGGTTTCACTAGGCGACCACAACGAAACCCCTGGTTCGATGAAGAATGCCGGCTAGCACATGCAGCCAAGAACGAAGCCTATCAATCAATACTGCAAACTAGAACCAGAGCTGCTGAGAGAGCAGCCCGGGAGCTCTACAAAGGGATGAATGCCGACTTCTCAGCAGGAAAAAGACTGTAGCTGCAGGGGGGATGTTTGAAAGTTCTACCAACACACAGCCGGTGCTGAGGATCTGGAAACGACACTTTTCTAGACTGCTGAACGGCGAAGATGGCCAAGATTCCGCTGTTAGACAGAAAACTCAATTCAACCTGGACGATGATGGTCAAGATTTCCGTCCACCCGACCTGAATAAAGTGCGGTTATCGTACAAAACTGCTGGTGCGGATGGCCTGCCAGCCGAGCTATTCAAAGCAGGGGGATATGACTTGGTAGGGTGTACACACAAGCTTATCTCCAAAATTTGGTCGACGGGAAGTATGCCCGATGAATGATACCTCGGTATAATGTGCCCAATCCACAAGAAAGGAGATGCTCTGACCTGTGCCAACTACAGACGTATAAGTCTCCTCAACGTCGCATACGAAATCTTGTCATCTGTACTGTGTGATCGTTAAAAAACCGTTTGTCAACGATCGGATCGGCCCCTATCAGTGCGGTTTTAGGCCCGGTAAATTAACCGTCACATGGACCCTGATAAAAACGGATGAGAATCTACTTGGGTGCTTTGAAAGGAAGATTCTTCGGGTGATTTTTGGTCCAGTCTGTATCGATGGAGTATGGAGGAGAAAATTTAACAACGAGCTTTACGGGCTTTATAGCGACGTCGACCTGATGAGTATTAAAGGCTTTACATATAATGCATTGACTCTCCCAAAATTAATACAGATGGATTTGTGTTTAAAAGCCATACTTTCAATGAGATAGTGGTAAAGAGAAGAACATTTTGCTAGTAAAGTTATGCAAACCACGTTTCGTTTTAATAAAAAAGTTTTTGGGAAAAATTATATACTACTATCCAAAAACGTAAGGCAAGAGCACACAAATAGTATTAACAAGTATTTGAAAAATGTTATGGTAAATATCTGCCAGCTTAGGTATATATTGACTTCGAATTCGCCTAAAATGATTACTAATTATATTTAATTTTAAACGGGAATACACAGAACTTCGACTCTCACCAAAAACAACGGTTCTGAACCACTTAATCACTTACAATTGAGAAATAAAGTAATATATAAACACATTGGTGGTCACTGAATTTAACCAGGCCACAACTGCCTAAAGAGCAGCAATCCTTTCATGACCATGCTGTTGGCTTGTGGGCAATTTAAAGTGCAAATTTCCAACTGAAAATATCAATAAACCACGTTAATCTATTGAATTCGTGTATGGTGCCCTACTTGAATCCCTTTTGTGACATAGAAAATTACTAGCATCCTGACTGGACCAGTCCTATCCTTCAAATTTTAACCATATCCCGAAAATAAGGCCAAAAAACCATGTCCGTGTAAAATTATCGGTGATGAAATTTGGTATTCTGTCCGGCCTCCACGTACTTTGGAAATTTCAAGCCTGGTTCACCTGCCATCAGTTTGCCTCCCAACACAATACATCTAACGGTAGGTACTTATCAAATAACATTCATTCAATTAAATTGCAATCTTTATAGGTAGTTGATGGGGATGCCTATGTACCTCCTACTCCAAGCACAAATCGACAGGTGTAGAACAAAGAGAAGGTCGACTAAAGCAGCTCCAGAGTAGTTGCTCATATGGACAACTGCGCCGGCTGCGGCTGTGATGTGGTGATGGCAATGGCGATGTTCATTTAATATAATTGAACGCATTTCGGTTTGCCTCGAATATGAAGCTAAATCTGTTTTTGAATCTCTGTCAAATTGAATGAGCACGCGGTGGCTTTGTGGATGAATATGTGCCAATGCAATGCGATTGATTGCATTTTGGTGGTTTACCAAAAAATTGAACAGGATTCTAAAAGCTGAAGCCGAAGGCCCAGCATAATATGAAATGGAGCATATAGAGAAGAAGATATAGATTAAGGTATGGTCAGGGCCAACGAAACAATATCAGTTCAAAAAATATTTTCACTATACGATTTTCCCTCAAGGGCTTTTTACGTCAAAATGAAATTGTTGAAATTTATTTACTTCACATTTAAAATGTGCTCGTGTAGCTTTGAGAGTTGTTTTGTAGTTCGTTTCCTGGTTAATTGCTCGAAATAATTTTACGAGTATCATAGAGGAGTAATGGGGAAACTTTTCATTGCCGTAGGCGGACTTCTAAAAGCCAGTGAAAACATTATACCATCAGGAGAAATTTCACAGAGAGGTGCTTTGTGTGCGACTGTTTCACGTTACACTAGCAAAGATTGATTTGGTTTCTAATTGATGGATTTGAAATTTCCATTCAAATTGAATTATTTTTGAAACTCATATAGGAACAGAGAGTAGATGTATATTGTCTAATTATAGTATAACATTAGACAATATACTGTTACATATACATACATATGTATGTACGTATGTAGTTATTAAGTACCAGGTTATTTAAAATTAAGTAGTTGGGAGCTGAAGAATAACTTTAAATAATGCGAAAATTAACGCGAATCCACGGTCTTTTGTAGATGATGATTTAACTTCGATAAGATCATTATTTGGTAATAATTATATTATACAAATTTGTTAGTTGACACTGATAAGCTTTTGAATTTGAATAATTTGCTACTTATAATATCAAGAAAATTCACACCTGTGATCAGCAATTACTTCATTTTCCACGCGGGGACGGAATATTTTTCAAATTGCTATTGTTTGGTTGCTAAAATTAAATTAAAATTAAATTATTTAATGACAATAAAATTTAAAAAAGGGTTCTTATCGCCCTTTCTGTTGTAATAAACCCTGCAATACTTATGCAACTTTTGTAGATGGGAGTTGAGGCAGTACTGCAGTAGAATTGTTGCATATTGTTTTTCAAAATTCTGTTCTTTCATCAAAATTTTAATTAAAAATTACAAGAACTTAATTCAATTATTTCTCCATTACGGACGAGACCGCTCTTGGTCTTCAGATTAACGTACGACAAAATGGACGCGCAGAAAAAGACATTCGTTTGACATTACCTTTATCGCCAGAAAAATCGCAACGGTACAACAGATTGAAACATTTTGTGTCGTGAAATGTTTTAAAAATTCTATGACAATATTTGAAATGTTATGATAAAATGCATAGGATTTCTCTATTAACGCATTAAAGGTCTTCTCCATTCCTGCCTAACAACACGCATACAAAAATGGTTCAAAATTTATTTATAACTTGGCTACTGCACCATTGTTTATTATAGCCGGCATATAGTGAAGTAGTATAGTTTGTGACAAATTCAAGGCTGAGCATAAGTTTTTGACTCAAAAAGAGATGGTTACGTATTAACCTTACATGATTCCACTGATTAGTGAGATAACTTTAAATAATAATATTTCAATTGACATAAACAAAACGTATTTCCAGAAAATTTGATAAAAATTTAATAAAAAAAAAAAAAAATAATACGTATACGCCCGAGTGTACCGATCTATAAGAGTTTGTTTTACAGAAAATAAAACTGCAACATATTAACGGTTTAATTTTAGTAAAACCTAAAAAATTTAGTTTGACTTACCCCCAGTCTCACAGTGAAAGTTTAAACTTAAGTTCAGCTGAACCTGAACATAAGTTTAAATTACAAGTTTAACTCCTTGAGTTTCACAGCATAAACTGAACCTCAGCTCAATTAAACGAACTATATTACCGAACTACATTACCATTTTCTCGGAAGCACATGCGCAATCAGCGCAATTCTCTCAATTTAGATTTTTTTTGAAGAGAAAAGAAAAAACACGAGTGATTACCATGGGAACATTTTTGTGAGAGTTTAAATCTTAACGGCAGAATACAAGCGTTTAACTTGTTGAACTCAGTTCAGATTTGAACGTACACTGTAAAATTGAATAAAGTGTTGAACTCAAGTTTAAACTAAAAGCAGAGTTTAAACTTACACTGTGAAACTGGGGGTTAAGTTAAAGTAAGAATGAACACCGTTTTTTTGAAAAATAGTTAAATTATTAATTGCTATACTTTTTGATATGGATATGCCTTTCTTGCAAGGTAAGGGTTAAATGCAAGAAAAAATTACCATCACAAAAAACTCCCTTGTGTGACAAATAGCTAGAGCGTACCGTACGTTTGGTCGAAACAAAAAAAATCGAATGGGAGGGAGGTCACTTTCCCGCCTTTAGGCGGGAGGGGCAATTTTCTAAACAATTGAATTGGAAACAGAAAAAAATCATATTAATAATTTTATATGCAAAAACTTCTACGCAAAAAAAATACTATTCAAAAAATTAAACTCTTTTTTCGGGATTTTTTGGGACGAAGTATCTTTCATTTTTTTCTTAATTTGTCTTGACTAAGAATTAAAAAGGGCATTGAAATTTAAAAAAAAAAAAACAACGGCACTTAATCATTCAAAATTTTGGAAAAAATGCACAATTTTTTATAAAAAATTTTGATTTTGAAATTTTAATTCTCAATTCTTTTTTTCGATTTTAGTTAAATTTTTCAGAAATTGCACTTCCCTGTCTTAGGGGAAGTAGGTAGAATTTTTTACTTGGAATGATCTCAGAAATTATCTCCCAGTGAGATCGCCATGCCGGGATGAAAAGCCAATTTTTATAAACTAATAAAGGCCGTAGAAAGCTATTTTAAATCTAAATTAAATGCCGTTAATTGTCTGTGACAATTTCATTTTGCGAAAGGGTGCTATGCTTAATTGATATTAAGCTAGAAAAGCAGCAAACAAACATAAAAGTGAATGAAAAATTGAAATTATCACAACTATTAACTTACGACTCATAAACGGAAAATTATCCAATCTAATCGCTATCGCATATAGTAATCAGCGATGACTGCTTACTTGACATGCTTGTTTACTGAACATGCATTTGGCATGTTCCTTGAATTAAAAAAAAAAAAAACTTTATAAACGGTGGAAACCATTATAACAACTTTTGATGGAACCTGCACCCTGGAGCATTATTTTGTTTTGCTATTGATATCTTTAATACAATCTGAGCTTTAAAACCCATTTAATTATCATTTCAGAGCTGATATTTAATGATAGGTAATAAAGATAATAAGAATGTAAAAATTGACAACACACATAAAGGGTGTCCAGCGGGAATTTTTCAACTTTAAATTGCGATTATCGAAATACTAGCGGGTTGATGTAAGCATAAGGGGTATCATTCAAAGCGCAGGATTTGCGGAATTGTTAGTCGCCATGAGTCACTGGTAGGGAGCGCACCGAGCGGTTGCGGTGGAGCAAATTACATGCGCGTCACGATTTTTGTACTCATTTAAATATTCGACGACTAAGTGATCGGGCGAATACGCAACTTATCTGGTCGTGGGAACAAAGATTCAGGCAAGAAGGCACGATGGTCACTAGACCTATTCGAAATGAAATTATTCACAATTATTTTTATACAAAAAAATTGCTTTTTTCCCAGGCGTGAACAATACAATAAAATTAAATGCAATTATTTAAGCGACAAGGGTAAATCAATAAGAAAGATTGCAGCCTCCACAGGAATAAAAAAATCAGCAGTGCACGTTACTTTGAAAAAGAAATTAAAGATCCACCCGTACGAAATGCAAATTGTTCAGTATCTCATCGAAAGTGAATATCCTTTGCAAGAATCCTTCGCAAGAACAATGCTGGAACGTTTTCGGATTGCACTTACGCTAGTATTTCGATAATCGTAATTTAAAGTTGAAAAATTCCCGCTGGACATCCTTTATTTTGTTCTTCATAAGGTATTACGATAAGGATATTAGTATTTCGAGAAAATTTTTGTCAAAGTTCTTGAATACCCATATCTGAAAAAAAGTTACGTGATTTAGAAGCTATAAAGTAATTTTTTTTGTTCTGTATAATCATTCATGAGTATACAATTAATTTAATCAGTCAAAGGATTACTTTGATAACAAGGACTTCATTATCATCTGTTCAACTTAATACTCACAAATCAACTAGTTGTTTGGCCACTTCTTCTATACATAAATTAAATACAATTGGTGTATAAACATACAAACTCCTAACACACTCACCATCAGTAGTTATCACTAAAAGATTATTTTTATCACAATAGTCCTTGCTGGTTGTTCGTAGACCCTTGGTGATTCTTCTAGCAATTGTCGTCGATGTGCCTCCTCCATTTGCAATCAAACCCGTGATAGTATCAAAAACCATGTCAACCGAAGCCATGCGGAAATTGCAGATAAACCCCCGGGAGTTGGTGGTATTAAGATGAGATATCTGAGAAGGCATGTTACCATCGCAAATGCCACAAGCACAAGCACAATTACAAGCACAAGCACAAGACCGACGACGACAAACTACAGGCACAATCAGTATAATATCCCTCGACGAAGGATGCCACCAGGAGTAAAGAATTTTCTCCAAATAGCAATCTATTACAGGGATAACAAGTACTTCCTCGGAAGTTTGTAAGCGATAAAGCCAAGCAGCAGCCAGGTGAAAGTTCAATACATCGCCAGTGCTGTTGCTGCCATCGCCGACACAGTCGCAACTACAGCTACGGTCCGTGATGAACTTTTTATATGACCACGTAATTGCTTTAAGCCTTTCCGGCTTTAGAAATTGCCTTGCATGCTTTGAATATAAAAAAGGACACCATGCTGCTACTGAGGTTCTTTTGTCCAATATTTCTGCTGTTGTTGTCGCTGGTGCTGCTCTGGCTTCTGCTTGCCTATTTACATGTCGTCTTTCGATTCGGTCTCCACTTTGTGTGGCCTTATACTGGATTAGTATTTGTGTCATCTTATAGACTGTTGGCTCCATCCATGTGAATTTGTGTATAGGTATAGATACGAGTATAGTGAAGTTATTGTTTTCTTTTTTTTTTTGGTCCAGATGGGTCCCCCAAAGCTTTCTGATGAATTCAATGACTTTGCTTTGGGAATCCGTTCTATGATAGGTACTCTGTTTCTCTATTATTACTATTATGAATCGACCGTTCAATTTGTCGCATATTTATAGATTTTATTTAGTTTTTGATAGATTGTGAGGTTTATCTAAAGTGGAAACTCCCGTTGCACCGGGAAAAGAGTATTGGACTTAATTGATTATTATTTAAGTATTGATTGTTATTCAAGTGCAGGAATGTTTGTTGTTTTTTTTGTGCAATGTTTGTTTTTTGATAAGACCTAGAGTAGATATAAGTAAAGTAGGTTAAAATATTTGCAGCAACGTTGTGAAATGTTGATGATTTCCAATTTTGTCGTAGGGTGCTTTAAAAAGCCAGTGGTTTATTTATTCATGACAGTAGCATTTTATGGTAATCATCTTCGTTTTGTATAAGTAGTTCTTTCACTTGTTGATCAGCTTGAGCATTTAAGTCCAAAAATTAAATCTTTCACGCGAACAAATTTTTATTATCGTGTTTTTTTTTTTTTTTTGATAGATGCTTCTTCTCAAATTAATAAACTTAATAGAAATATCCCTTCAAGCATATCAACACAAATATCAATTGACGTTGTGGAAGACTGAATATCAAAATAAATAGAAATACCTACAATTTTTGAGATAAGTAGTATATCTACCTAGATATTTTTATTTTGGCTTAAAAGTACCTACCTACGTTTATCTACCAACAAAAAAAAAACAATAAACTATGTGCTTCAGGTCTTGTCGTATTTATTATTATTTTTTTTTATAAAAAAAATGAAAAGTAAACACCAAAATATTTAGCTATACCTACATATACATAATACTTAAGTCTTCACGAAATAACTGAAATCAAATGTCCTGATGGATAAACTCTCCTGCCCAGCCAACCATTATATTTTAATGTATTTTTCATAGATATCTTAATGCCATACAGCCTGAGTCAATTGATTGGGGACGTTTTTTCTTAAAATTATGGAAGATTGTGATTTGCATAAGATATGTATATCCAATGTATCCAACCAAGGGCGTACGCAGGATTTCGATTAGGGAGGGGGGGGGGGGGGGGCAAACTCAAATTTCATTTTAATTTTTTTAAATAAGATATCAGTCGGTACAAATTACCTTTAATAATTAGTGAAAAAAAAACTAAAGGATATGTTAAGATTTAGATATTTTCTTAAGAAATCTTATTTGGCCTTAGCTTAGCGCCTTAGGTCTATTTTCTAATTTTTATATTTTTTTTTTCATCTTCTCTCCATTTTATGGCTCTATCTGCTATCCAGCTTTGAAAGTAAATAAGGGCTTTTTTTATTGTGATTTAAAAAACTTAAGCGACGATAACAAAAAAAAATAAAAAACAAAATTATTTCTATTAACAAATACATAATATAATTTTTAAAATTGTAAGACAGTATGTTAAAAAATTCTGCTAATAAAAACAAAAAAATTTAAAATTTGTTTTTAATTTTTCAAAACTTTTTTTTTTATTATTTGCAGAATTTTGTTAAAAATATTGAAAATAAGCTGAGTTTTTAAGGCAAAATTTTGAAAAGCAGAATTTTGACAACCCTCGTAAGGTAGATATAATATTCAGTGTTTATAAAAAAACTCCGTTTTATTATTCTGACTGAAAATGTAAATTTTTATAGCTTGTGCATGCATATTAGGGTGTCCGTTATTTCCTAAACTCATTATTTGTTTTGATCAGACACCCCCTCTATAAAAAGTTTATGCCCTACAATAAATTTATGGACCAAAAACAAAAACTTGGCCGAGCTCATTAATTCGTGCCTCTAAAGTCATAATCTTCCTTAGGTGGTGTCTGATGAAAAAAATTGGTCCCGTAGTGTATATAATAGTAGCTAGTTAGTACAGAAAACTACAAAAAATTTGTATTCTTTGTTAATTTTGAAGAAAGTATTGAAACGTTTTGTTTGTAATGACGAACGACATGTTTAAAGAAAAATTTTAACATCAAAGATAGTTTTTAAAATTAATATTGCGCATTACTGAACAAAAAAAATTTAGGAAACTAAAATTTATTGAGGGGGCAACCCCCCTGCCCCCCCTTGCCGCCCCTGCGTACACCCTTGTATCAAACCGCTAAATCAGGTATTTTGTGCCCAAACAAAGGATGGAAGTATTATGGAAGTTTTAAGGAAAAATGTAGTTTTCGAAATTTTAAATTAGTGCGCCATTTTGATACCATAAATCGCATGACCTGTAACGAAAACGATTTTTAAGAGTAATTTGCAGGATAAAATTTCAGGCTAGTTGATTTGATTTTTAACAATGCGACGAGAAAACGGGATGCCAGCGTGGCAAGATCTCTTCACAGTTATTCTCTCAATTTTAAACAGTGAAATATAATACATAATTAAGCATTTCTCGTCGTCACGTCACGTCATAAAGTTAAAAAATTGAAAAAAAGACGCAACGTAACGACGAGAAATAATTACATTATTATGTATTATTTCATTGTTTAAAATTCTTTTTTAAGAGAGAATAACGTCACGCTGACGTCTCGTTTTCTCGTCGCATTGTGAAAAGTTAGCTTTGTGTGCGATTTGCGAAAGATGTTCTTTCTCTGTCAATTGGTATTGTGTTGTTTAGGGTTAGGTTATCGGTGAGGTGTGGAACATATGTTAAGGAATAAGGAGTAATATCTAGGGTTGCCAAATTTATGTTTTGATGATTGTTTGTTGGTGTTTGAGAATGAAAACTACTATTTATAATTTGCTTAAAATATTTCTTCATAATGTATTATCATTATTTGTTTTTAAAATTGATCTGATTAATCCTTTCTAAATTTACTTGCACTATTTACCCTATACATTTTCTATTCTCTTAAAATTATAAATGGATCAACAGTTAATATTTATGTACATAAGTTCTTTCGGTATTATTTGTCAAGTGTATAGCTGTTAACTTCATGTATTTTCTATGCCTAGCTGTTTATTATGCTCTCTTAAAACATTATTATTTTTAACGGTCATATTATTCACTCAATACATCTAGATTGAAACTTAAATCTGGATGTAAATCATACAAATTCAATGTAAATTCATCTGGATTTAAGTTTAAATCTGGATGTATCGAGTGAATAATATGGCGGTAAGTGTTATACATATACTGTTTTTCGTAAAGCTAATCTAGCAAAATGTAATTTCTCGTTCATTTGGATCTTGATCGCACAGAGGGTAACAACTTAGCAATAAATATTATAACGTGGTAACATTTTCGTTTTTTTTTTCTGGTTGCTGCATATTTGTGTAATGCCGAAAATAGATGTGCAGCTTTTTCCAATGCATCGAAAATAAATTAACACATGTTCTTATGAGAGCTGACATATTCCAGGCTCTGCATGCAGCGTTTGCTGCATGATATCTCTATTTCTAATTTCGCTGCATGGAAAAAGCTGCACATCTGTTTTGTTGGGCTTAACATATTTGGGATGCATATCTGTCGATTTTGTTCGTTTTCATACAGTTGGTTTTATTTCGTAGTTGTTGAATTTTGTCGTTTATGAGTCCGTTGATTATCGTGTTAGGGTAATTATTCATTTGTAGGATCTTTCGTATTTTAAAGGTATTTTCGTTATGATAGACGTCGTCACTTATAGGTATGTATGTAGAACTTTATTGATGAGGTTAACTGCTGTATTTATCTTGTATTTCATTTGTTGAGAAGACGTGGTTGTTCATCGTCCATGGATGAGCTTCAGCGGAGAATCATTTATTTATTCACGCAGCTAATTTTCTAGCTTACAAATTCAACAGTTATATTATTAAAAAAAGTAGATTTAAATTTACTTGAATAAATAGTAGGCTGATCAAACAAATTTATATAGTTATTATTAAAAGTATTAAATAATTTAAACATTTTATTTAATGGAGAAAATAGTTCATAATTGGTCCAATGGCTTGAGATACATATGTATCCTTAAGTTTCTACGGGGAATATTAAAGTTAATGCGAAACAGAAGGTGCAAAGAGTCAATCTTACCGTTAATTAATTTTACAATAAAGACAAAACAGAAATAAGAACGCCTGCTCACAAGGCTAGGACTATCAATAAGTTTTAGTCTATTGAGGTAAGGTGGCAGGTTATAAGGGTCTTCCCATCCTAGTCCTCTAAGCGCAAATTTGAAGAATCTTTTTTGTACTTGTCTGGCTTTATGACAGTAATAATGAGGTGACCAAACCTGACAAGCGTACTCAAGAATGGGTCGAACAAAAGTTATAAAAAGTTGCTTAGGAACAAAAGGATCGGAAAATTGTTTTGATTCTCTCTTCATCCATCCAAGAATTGAATTGGCTTTGTTAGTTATAGAGTTGATGTGTTGTATAAATTCAAGTTTTTGATCAAATGATACACCTAAGACAGAGACAACATCTGCACGCGACAGTGATACACCATTAAACACATAATTGAAAGAAATAGTAGAAAGCTTTCTCGAAAAACTAATAGTCATACATTTGTCGAGGTTAAGAAACAGACAGTTACGAATACACCAGGCAAAAAAAGAGTTAAGATCACATTGCAGTTCTTTACTGTCACGGGTATTAGAGATGGTTTTCAAAGATTATGACATCGTCCGCATAAAAAAGACACTTTGAATGCAGATGGTAGGTCATTGATGAATAAAATAAAAAGGAAAGGGCCAAAGTGGCTGCCCTGTGGGACTCCAGAATTAACGTTAAATTTTTTTGTGCATGTCATAGTAGAAATGGCAGCTTGAACCGTCGCATAAGTATACAAATCGTTGTGTATAACAAAAAAAAAATACATTTGGTTGGGTATTTTTTTCATGAAAAGTTCCATCTTCGTATCAATCAAAACTAGTACGTCCAGCCCTTGAAATTCGAGTGCCAATTACATTATTTTCTAATTGACAGGAATTTGAATCAAGTTTAAAGCCTTCAAAGTACCTACCTTACAACATTTTTCGTGAATTCACGCCTATTAAAACCTATAATAATACCTTGACCAAACCTACAATACCCAATACGTGTTTGCCGTTTTATAATAATGATGATGTTCTTAAAACAACTTGCTTATTCAATCAAGTAATACTGAGTGTAAGCAGGATATTCGTCTTTCTATGCACTATGGAAATTCATTGAAATATATGTTCACCAGAAATATTTTTCTTTGCCTTTCCTTTTGTGAATATTATTTCCCACCGAATTCTTTTTATATGGGTTCACTATATGGATGAACGTAGTATGTAGGTAGATATCGCATTTATTTATTTGGTTATTTATAGCATATATGTTTTAGCTTGAATATCTCTTTTTGAATGAAATGGAATCAAAATACAGAAAAAAAAGAACACCTTTTCTCATTGATAAAAATACACAGGTGAAAGGATATTCAATAAAATTCTAATATCTTTTTACCAAAAATTCAAATATGTTGAAATGCTCTTAAATATAAAGGCAGGCATGTTTCTACTCTACATATTTATAAAATTCAGATTCAGAATATATCAAAAGATTCACTATAGCTGCATTATGGGAGCAAAAAATATTCAATATGTAGCTATTGAAAATTTAAAAGAAATACCAGAATATCCCGTCCTTTCTGAATTTATAAGCTTGAAAACGATTTGTATAGGTTCGGTTGTTTATTTAATATTTTTGCGGTTCTCCTTAACTACATTTTTGTAGAAAATCCTTGCTCAACAATCTCTTTTATTTTTTTTATTATTTCATTTCTTCATTCAATTCAGGTCAAGTCCTTGTAGATAATACACCTATGTATACATATAATGTATTACTCGTATCTATACGTTTTTTTGGTTAAAGAATGGATATTTTGATTTTATTGTAAAAGCAAATAAGTAAATGCGAGTAGTTTATTCTTTGTACAGCACAAAAGGGCTTAAGTCCATAGATCTTCTGATAGCTACAGAAGCCAGAACTAAAGAACCCAGAACTAATACAATGTATAGATAAAAAATAATGTAAATATTCTGATTTATCCATAATTTTTGGCTGTGCACAGGCTGTGTATGGCGGCGGATTTAACTTGCTGGAAATCCCAGTTTATTTGTCAAAATCACAAAATCGCAAAATTTTAAGAAAATGCCTTTCCAATACTACCTACTTACGTAATGTTTGCATATACTCTCACTTTCCCCTTTTAAAAGCAACAATTTCTGTGGATACGATATTTATGCCTAAATGGTAATGATCACGTTATAAAGCTTGAACTTCAAGCTTTAAATTAGAGGTAAAATCATAAAAATCTATTGGGTAGTTTTTACGTTACTACTAAAAAAGGAATTACGGGTAGGCAACATTGATACTCAATATACGCGCCAATTATTGGTTTTTATTTATCGGTGTGCTGTTAAAAGTGAATTGTTACATAATCTCGATTTAATAGCCCTTCTAATCTTGGAAATAAATAGATAATACATCTGCAGATGTCGCAGGTTCTTATGAGGGCTGCGGCTGACATATTCCAGGCTCTGCATGCAGCATTCGCTGCACGACATCTCTAATTTCGCTGCATGGGAAAAACCTGCACATCTGTTTTCGGCTTTACACTACTGCGACAACGAATAGGCCAACGTGATGTGGCCGTCAGCTCCATCTAGGCCAATAGTGTGTATCAAAGATCCACAAAACGTTCAGGAAAACTGGAGAGTTCGTTCGAATGCCAAAATCTGAACGTCACGGGTGTACCACTTAGAGATAAGAAGGATTCGTCACAATGACTTCCCTCCAAAATTGTCATTTGACTGGCCTTGTCGTCAGGAGAAGCAGACCTTATCCCGAAACAACCTGCCACAGTACCAAAATTGACTGCATATTACCAGACAAGCTCGACCTCGATTTTCTCTAGTGCATTACGATTGGGAAGTTGAGCAATGGAGGAGAATTATATTCTCGGATAAGTGCAGAATTTGCCTGCATGGAAGTAATCGTAGAGACAGAATACACAGACGCCCTGGCGAGCGATTTGAACAGTGCTGTTTTTTCGAAACCGTAACTTACGGGAGACGGTTTTGTATGATACAAACAGGCGCATTTGAATTGAAAGAAAAGTGAGCTGGTTTTTGTAAATTGTGGTTGTCGAGGGGAGGTTTAACTGCGGATTGGTACATCTTCGATATTCTGCTGCGTTACGGCGGGCGTTCTTTATGCTAGATGTATTGCCAAAGATTTTGTGCTAATGCAACACTGATAACGCTCAATGCAACACTGCGCGGGGAACAGTCTGATCCCTATGAGATCGTGGTATTGCCACGATGGACTGGCTACCGCTAGGCACAGACTTAAGCCCAGCGAGCATTTGTTAGACTAGCTTAAACAAAGGGCTAGAGCCAGAAATCCAGCTCCTGAAACAATTATTAATGAACTAAAAGTGGAACTGGTAGACGAATGGGAAAGAATACCGTAAGAGGCAGTCAAGAAACACATCCAGGTCAGTGAAAAATCGTTTAGAAGCTGTAATTAGAAGTAAGGTGGGGCAATTCAAGGTACTGAAATAATAAATGACTCTTTTTTTGTTGTAAATGTTAAATTTTCGAGCTACTACCTGATTTAAAATCACTTTATTTTTCTTTGCATGCTTCAACTATGACGATTACCTCTTAAAATCCCGAAGTGATTGTTATGTTTCGATTTAAAGCTTATGATTCCAGCTTTTCAATGATACAATAAACATTCATGCCTGTCAATTGCATTGAGAGCAATTATTGTCTTTAAGTGAAGCAAGATGGTGATTCCATTTTTCGGCTTTGATATATTGTTATTAGCTTTTGATTGATAATACACTATACAATACACTACCCTTTAATTATTAACATTTTTTTATAAAGTTCAAACTTAAATTTGCCAGTGCCAAGGTAGGTGAATGCCCCCTTTACCGTAACACCACATCCTTGACTTCGATGTCGAGCTAAAAAATATTCGTGTCTTTTCTCAAATCGTGATGGTTTAAGTTAAACCCATCAGCACAGCCATCAAAATACAAATTCTTTTCATAAAAAAACACCTTACCTACGCAATATAATTTTCCAATTCCAACCGTATGCGCCTTCTTTGCTCGTTTTCACCAGGTGATCTAAGCCCTATAGAACTATACATTTATATTATTGGTATTAAGAAAGATTTATAAACTAAACTTAAACTCCTCCTTAGCCTCTGGCGATTTTGGTTTGGTTCTTCCATTTAATTTTTTTTTCCAAGGAAATTCTCTTTTAAGAAGAAGAATATGCTCCTCTCAAGGGCGTACAAAGGAGTTGCTTCTCTGATGATTATACCAAGCTGTAAAGCACCGTATAACATGCTCTCATTTTGGTTTACATTGACTGCATTTTGTGTTATAAATTCACTATGCTGCAGCATTAAGAGAATTTAACAAAGACACAATTACTAAACACTTGGAATTTGCCGATCAGTCACTTTTTATAAATAAATATATTTTCATTACGGCTTCTTCGTAGTTTATCGTTTATGTAGTTAAACGTTGTTAAATGTAGTTAATGGCCGCGTTCGGGGGGCAAGCCAAACCTATCCGGATAGGTTTGTGTTGTTGTAATCCCTTATTGAAAAACTTCTGATGTCAGCTGATGCAACAACAACTCAAGGTATCTGAAAATTTTTGGGATAGGTGGATAGCCTATCTCACTACCACCCGAACGCAAGCAATGAAATAAATTGTAGTCTCAAATACCAAATTATCTGTCAGCTGTCACTTTGCAAATTTTATTTTTAGCTCAAATCGAAGCGAAATGAAAATTACGATAGTACCTAGAAATGACGGAAAAAGTGGTTCCTTTAATTTTTTAATCGAATTTAAACGCTGTTTTGTATTTTATTTTTCAAAATTCTCGAGTCTTGTTCATTGAAATTGTATTGTTGTTTTTTTTTGTGTTTACTACACATGTAACAAATTGTAGTAAATTTATATACAATTTTGTTTAGATGGAAAACGGGCAGTGTAACTGTAGAAGCATAAAGCCATTTGGAAACATATCCTTATCGCAATTTCCGATTGCATCAATTGCACTGTCGTAAATTTCAGTTCCTCATGGTCATGATTGTCTCCAAATTGACATTTCAGCTCGTACAACTATTTTACTGTCAAAGAACGGATCATCCCCATAAATATCAAGAAAATCATATAAATTTTGGAATTCTTTCTCACCTGAAATTTCAAGTAAAGCAGAAAAGCCAGTAAATAGCTTCCGGTGTGATGAAAATCTTACCCTAAGCATTGAGATAAAAGTGTCAATAAAAGGAAGGAAAACAGTGATTTAAAAATAACTGTCGACGTCATTTTCTTGTGAATTGTTACGATGTTGTTGGTTGTTGGCACTTTGCGATTCTAGGAAATGGAAATGTCATGCTCTTTTGCCTCCACAAAGTTGAAAATTTCTGCGAATTGTGATTCAAGCACTGCTAGCAAATTATCAGCATGATTCATACCCGCGCTTAAATCAATATTTTTTGTTTACTGCAATAATTTGCTAAGGGGCAAAGCAAACGCGAAAATAACATGATCGAAGATTAAAAACTCTGCAGACATTACATCCCATAAGCGTATTATTTCTAGTGATTCAAGTAGGTACCTACATAGTCGTAGGGCTCCACGAAATCTTCAATTCCATGGAAACGTTCAATTCATTTTGTTTGAGAGTATACAATTTAAAATTGATTTGCATTTTTTGCGAATTTTAGCTTTAAGAAAAGTTATATAACGAAGAGTTTCTGTTGTTTTGAATAATAACAATGGGTTTTCTGTATGATAAGCATACATTCAGTGCAGGCTTCGAATCAAACATCAATTGCATTGAACATTTTTGAATGAACAACTTATGTGTGCTACCACCAAGTTAGACTGCAGTTATAGCTATTTCACGAGTGCCACCTCGATCATCGGACTCCTTATTAGTGGTGCTAAGACTGGTTCTGGCTCATTCTTAATTATGCCTCAACTGGACAGTAAACTACCGGAGAACACAATCAGGCTAGACATAATTAGGTAAGGCTTATTGACTTTTCTAATTTAATTCTAATTTTTAGTTTTTACGATACAACTTAGGTGGTTTTTCTTATTTGGTCCGGCTAAATCGATGAAATAGCCCTATGTGCAGTGTATTTATAACGGGACCGGCTTCATATTCACGGGGCCCGATTCTATCTCCACCCAGGGAAGGTATGCGCATGTCTTCGTTTAATGGATCCTGATTTGATATACCTAATTTTTTTGGTGAGTCCAAGAGCCAAGACATTTAACTTAAGAGTATAAGATTTATGAAATTTAAACGAAGAAGAAACGATTGTTATATTAGTTGAAATTTTAATTAAAAAGAGCATAACCAAAAACAATAAGAGCTTATATTAAATTTGCTTACGTAATGAAAAGTAAAGAGAAGATTTACGAATTCGAACCGATAATGTCTAAGTTCTTTGTCTAACTTAATAACGTCATCATATAAAACGATAAGAGAATTCGAGTAATGTTTTTTTTTTTTTGGAATCCACGAATGACTCAATTGTGTCTCAATTATATTGTTGTCAAGAGTACTCCCATAGTTAACAGAATAGTAACAAAGTCTATTTATTGTTTTGGTTTAAATATGAATCATTCTGTTCTTATTTTCATTTATCGTGAATCCAATTAAGGAGGAAATTTGAGTGAATGTATTGTGTGGGAGGGAAAGTAAAGAAAGTGTCAACGAGTATCGCCGAATGTGATTTGAGTGGTTGTTAAATGAAGGCTGTTTCACAATGCGACGAGAAAACGAGACGTCACCGTGGCGAGATCTCTTCACAATTGTTCTCTCTTTAAAACGAGTTTCAAACAACGAAATAATACATAATAAAGTATTTCTCGTCGTCACGTTGCGTCTTTTTTTCAATTTTTCGAACTTTACGACGTGAAGAGACGACGAGAAATGCTTGATTATGTATTATTCACTGTTTAAAATTCTTTTTTAAGAGAGAGAAACTACGAAGAGATCTCGTCACGCTGACGTCTCGTTTTCTCGTCGCATTGTGAAACAGCCTTAAAGGCTGTTCACTCTTTAAAACGAGTTTCGTCAAGTCACGTCATAAAGTTCGACAAATTGAAAAAAAAGGACGCAACGTGACGACGAGAAATACTTTATTATGTATTATTTCGTTGTTTGAAACTCGTTTTAAACAGAGAACAACTGTGAAGAGGTCTCGTCACGCTGACGTATCGTTTTCTCGTGGCATTGTTTTAAACATTGTGAAACAGCCTTTGACATCAAAAACCCCGTCATCGCGGAATAGAATGGGTCGATATCATTTTAAAGGTAGTTTTACACTCTTTCAGAAAAACTCGGTATGAAAGGTCCTAGCCTGGTTAATATACATATGTACACCTGTTGAAAGGGTTTTGGGTAGGTAGATAATAATTAGGTAACAAAACTTTAATTTTTATTTAAATTCTGTTTATTGAAGCGTGTTTTAAACATATTTTATTAGTATAACCTAAAAGCTACCGGAAATTTATGTCACACTACCGTTACAGTCAAACCCGCTTATTTGAAACCTGTTGAAAAAACACCTTTCAGATGCACTTAAAAATTATTAAATTTAAAATCATTGATATAGACAAAGTGCATCTGAAAAGGTGGTTTTTCAACAGGTTTCAAATAACCGGGTTTAATTGTACTATTGGTGTGACACAATTTTTCAGTATCTTTTAGGTTATAATAACAAAATATGTTCTTAGACACGCTTCAATAAACAGAATTTATAAAAATAATAAAATTTTTGTTAATTAGTACCTACACCCAGAGAAAAATACTGTGTAATATTACCTTAAACGTCTTAGGTAAATATTTTTTTATGGAATTTGTTTGACAAGCATAATTCTACCTAAGAACTAAGACAGTTTATGTACGACTTAGGTAGTGCAGTTTAGGTTACTTTACCTTAAATTTCTTAGGTAACTATTTTTCTATGGATTTTGTTTGAAAAGCATAGTTCAACCTAAGAACTATGACAATTTATGCATGGCTTAGGTAGTGCAATTAAGGTAAATTTACCTTAAAATTCATAGGTGTTTTATTTTCCTTAGAATTGTCAAAAGCTCTGTAACTTTACATCAGAACTAAGGTAATTCTGCCTTAAATATAACGTGATTTTCCCTTCAATTATATAAATCTGGTGCGTACAGGGAGAGAATTAGTAAATCACCGATTACAAATTTCTCGGGATCAATTCACGAACTTTACTTTTTTTATAATTACCTATATAACAGATTTAGGTATCAGACAGGCAAAATTGTGATGTGTGTAAAGTGATGAAGTTTCAACATTGCCTCTCCGTATTGCGAATTGGCCCAATGGAAGCGCATTCGGCTGGCATGTGGAAGGTCTCAGGTTCAAACCTCCAGGTAAGCAAAAGTTCTTTTTCAAATAAAATAAAATTGTATACATTTCAGAATAAAAAGAAGCAGCTCGCTTGGTAGGATACCTTAGATACTCAGGGTAAAATTGCCCAAGGGAACTGACATAAATTACCCTAGGGTTAAGGCAAACATTTCGTAGACTACTTAGATACTAGGGCAGTTTAACAACTTGCTAGGATAAAAAATTGGTAAAAAGTGCCCTAGTGTAGGGTAAAATTACCTTAGGTATCTGACACAAATTAATTTTCGTTTAGGTCAAACATAATTCTACCACACCACACACTATAAGGTAATTTTACGCTGTTATAAGGTAAATGGATTGGTTAAAACTACCCTAGTTAAAGGTAAAATTACCTAAGGCAATATTACACAAAATAACATATTTTTTAGGCAATTTTACACATTCAGACTATCTCTAAATTTACGTAAGCAATTTAGGTTGGATTACCTTAAAACTAAGTAAGCTCAAACGGGCCTAAGAGCATAGGTAATCTAACACGCGATTTTGGTTAATTTTACACCAGTTTTTCTTTGGGTGTACCCCAAAACAATTTAAACAGGTGTATATACAGGGTGCCCAGTAATTAATAGATAACCTTGCAACCAGACACAGCACGCACTAACCCCTATCAAAAAATAGCATACAAAAAAATATTTACCATTTGGTCTCCATGATAGTATCTATAACATTTTTTCAACAACAAAATTAAAAAATTACGGCTCTCCTCAAATTACTTAACACTACTACCAATGAATGATATTGTTTTTTTTTTTTACTTTTATTAATTTTTTGAATAACTATTCTAACAGACAGATATTAAAACTTAACACTTGTTGTTACTTTTTTTTATTATATTTTTTTTAAATTATTTTTTCAATGCATAAGTTACGAAATACATATTTATTTTTACAAAAGTTTGACCATCTGTAAAAAAAATAAAAATGTATGAGACCAGTTAAGTTACAAAGTTGCCTGGTTAATGTACTTTTCAAAATGGTACAACAAATAGTTAATCCTGTAACAATAACTATTAAAATTTGCTGTTAATCAACTCAAGGAGCTTTTCCCCATTTTCTGGAATATATATTATGTAAGTTACAGTGAATAGTTATAATTACACTTGTCAAAACAACTAAGGGAACCAAAACAATCACTTTTTTTTTAGTGTTTTTTGAAGAGCTGTATCGTCTGTGAAAAGTGCTCGTATTGAGATGAAACAAAAAACATTTTGAAGTTTTATATTTTTGATATTTGATTATTATTGAGAAATTTTAGCAAATGATTTTTTTAAGGTACAATTATTGCGCAATCATAAGAACCAGCACGACCCAAAAATTTTACTATTTTTTTTACTTTTTGAACATTGTCATTTTCTTTGAAAATTTAGTTTGAGCCAATTTATTGTTTTGTTTCGATAACTTGTTTATTGTGCTTAATAGCTAAATCACAATCACGCGTTCGGTCGTGCCGACTTTGACATATTGATTAGAAACAATATATTCTTATGAGGCAATCTGAAATGTTACCTCAAGCTTTGTACTCGCTTTAGATCGTAAATATCGTAAGCTCGAGCTCAACGCCCGAATAGATCTATTTTCTATTTTGTCGCGCTTTGACAGCTCACAGTAGGTAATTTCCATTTTGTTTGTTTTCCTTTTCTTTCGGGTGGGAAAGTTCTAGTGTAAAAAACATAATAAATTTCGTTTGTGTGGCAATTATTTACTAATTATAATTACGTGTAAATCATTTTTGTTTGATAAAAGTTATTATAAGTTCTAATTTACGTTTGGTTTGTGTTGTGGTTCAACTTTCAGATAAAATTGGAAATTAATTTGGATGTTTTTATAATTCCAGAATATGTTTATACTTTCATTAATTTTATAGAATAAAATGAAATGGTTTTCTGTGAAATTTATTGTTTGTGTTTTATTTATTTCATTTGAAATACCTAAATAAAATTGTTTTGATGTTCTGTTCTGAAAGTATCTTCCTACCCTCTTTTAGATGTGTTCGATTTAGGCAATTTTTGTTTAGTTCCGGAGAGTGTATTTACTCCGGTGTGTATACTTTTAAGTCGAATTTACACTTTGTCTTCTGTTTTTTGTTGATGAGTGATGTGTCTTGTGGCGCTATCACTTGCAGTTTTTTCTTTTTAATTTGTATTTTATTTTTTTGTGAGTATTTTTTTTTTGTCAATGTTCACAAATAAAGATGACAAATAAATTAAAATCCCGACACAAGAAATTTGTGTTTGTTTAATAAACGGCTCCACTAGACATGAATCATTGCAAGATATGTGTTATAAAAAATAAATAAATTTGATGGCACAACAGCTCATGAAGAACTAGGGCCTAGTGACTTACAACTCTCAACCATTCCTGTGTGCGTGTCTGCAGGAATGGAGGGGACCTACAGTTTATTGCCGAATCCGAACGGCTAACGAGCGGCACTTTTCTGTGACAGGAGATACTCTTGGAGGATTTGTCAATTCCTCGCAAGAGGCAGTAGCCGTTTTTTCTTTTAAATAAATAGGTGGCGAGGCTGGGGATCGAACCTTAGACCTCCGGCATGACAGTCCATCGCACTAACCATCACGCCACGGCTACTACAACAAGATATGTGTTATGTAGTCAAAATTTCTTGTGGAGGCCACTTATGTCAAGAAGATTTTAAATTTTCAGACATAAATATCTTCATTTATATCTTGTCTTCTCAGAGGAAATAAATGTGGACATAAATTCTGAAGTTTCATTTATTGCAGCCATTTTCTAAAATCTTGATATTTTGGCTAAGGCAAAGTTCGAAACGCGACGTACATACGTGTTGCAGTAGCGCGAATAAATCCAATGTTTGCTCTCTCGCGACCAAATTCCAAATTAAATTTTATGAAATAAATGCCCACTCAACGCAAAAATAAATACTTCTTAAATTATATCTAAAATAAAGAAAGAAATACAAATTGCTTGTGGAAATACAAATTGCCGGGGGGTAACCTACGATTTGTCTCGTGTGGAATTGTTTTGGAATTCAGCCTGTTTCTGCGGAAGGTATACATACATAGGTATTCCACGTTCTGTCGAAGAGTGAATACATTTTTTTTCTGTATGTGAGAAAGAAAAAATATTGCTCATGTAAAGAAAATAGTTGAATAGGGAAAACAAAAATGACAGTTTGCAACACATCAAACTTGACAAGAGTGTGTATGTACTAAGTCGGGCGGCGTAAAATCGCCACATTTAAATGCGCAAATCTTTTTGCTAGCCTTATTATGTAGTAAAATTATTCACCGACGGGTGTTTTTTACGTAAGTACCTGTTTACATGGGCTTTTTACTGAATGGCGCGTGCAGAGAGACGGGTTGATTTTATGTGCGTAAAAAAGAGAAGGGTAGGTTTAACTCAAATTTTGCTGATTCGTTAGTTTCAATAAATTAATATTTTCGGAATCAGCATGAGAGACTTTTAAATATGTGAGTGAGAGATAGGTGGATTTAAAGGGAGTGAGATAGGGAAGGGTATATTGAAGTGAAAGGGGTTTTCTCTATAATGTAAGCATGAGGATCATTGCTATGAATGAAAAAATGCTTCAGTAAAGTGATTATGTAAATTGTAGGCAGCGGGTTGCAAAAAAGAAGTGTGGGTATTAGGAATCGACAGAATGCAATACAAAATCTTTTATATTTGTTTTCCTTGATCATAATAGGTTATAATAATCATAATTTTCGGTGAACTGATTTTAAGATTTATGGACGAATCATTAACTTTTTTTCTTTTTATTTGGCCTTGCTGCCATTTTTAACTCCTTTTGCGAATTCTTCCATTTGCTGGTCTTTTAGAAGTACATTCTTACTTCTTCCCATTAGATGCTTGTCAAAGTTATAAATGCTTGAAGAAATGTTTTTTTTTTTTTTATAAAATAGCTTTCTTTCAAATTCCATTAGAATAAAAAAAAAAGGAAAAGCGATAAAAAACTACCTTAGCTCATATACCTAATGAATACGTTCATTACCAAAGCTATTTATTTCCATTGGTTGTAGAACCTAAATGAAAACAAAATACAGAGACATTTTTGATTCTCTTTTATCTGCGAAGAATTTCAGAAATGCCATTTTAAGGAAACAGAACTTTTATTTGTCATTTCTCAACGCCCGAAGTTTGAAGCCACGTTTCGTTTTGCAATTTTAAAGGTCGCGCTTATTGACACATGTTATCGTAAAGTCGATCAAAAGCCCATCAAAGCCCGACCGACCGAACGCGTGATTGTGATTTGGCCATTAAGGTCGTCTTTTTTTTTATCATACTGCAATCTTTTTTCAGAAGAATATCTAGATTTCAATGAAAAAACAGACTTTTGACTTTGACTACCAATATCTTCGCAAGGAATGACGACACGGAAAATTTAAGGATTGTTTTAAAAAGTGGAATCAATTTTTTTACAAGATTTTTTCAAAACTTTATAACGATTATTTTTTTTGGCTCCTCACCTTCACATTCAGAAAAGGTAAAAAAAACGAGTTTTTAAAGTTTTTTTGTAAATCTTTTACTGCCTTACATATATTGGCTGCAGGACTTAAATTGGTAAAACATTTTGAAGAACTATAGACCACCAATATTTACGTAAAATTTCAAATTGATCCATTGAACCGTTTTCTCGTACCGAATGATCAAAGTCGTACAAACCAATTAAAGGAACAAATTGTATGGTTCACAAATATTTTAAAATCGTCATCAAATTGGAAACGAAAAGAAAAATTTTTGCCCACTTTTTTCACAGTTTTATTTTATTAGTTACTAGCAGGCCCGTGCTCGCCTTGCTTCGCATGTTTAAATAACTTAATGTTTGTAAAAAACTTTTGTATTTGTTTTTTTTTTATATACATATTTTTATATTTGAACATCTGACATTTTAAACAATTTATCACTTATTTTATATATTTTAACTATTTTTTGGTAAACTATTGTAGATTATGAAATCAAAAGTAGCCTATGTCTATCCTGATGTTCTTAGCTCTCGCTCTACCTACACTCATTAAAATCAACTAGGTATTTTCGGAGATCAAGAGGAACAAACAGACAGACAAGCAAACTTTCACATTTATAATATTCATAATAATAGGAAATTGGGTTGTTGAGGCTAAACAAACTATTTGTTGTACCATTTTAAAAAGTACATAATTTTTTAACGTAACTGGCCACGGATGTTCTCATACTTTTTAATTTTTTTTACAGATGGTCAAAATTTTGTAAAAACAAAAATATTTTGTAAATTTTGCATTTAAAAATGAATTTTTAAAAATTATAATAAAAAAAAATGCCACAACAAGTGTTAAGTTTTAGAATTTGTATATTAGAATAGTTATTCAAGAAATGTATAAAAATAAAAAAACAACAAAAATCATTCACTGTTGGTCCTAGTGTTAAGATATTCTAGGAGAGTCGTAATTTTTTTAAATTTTTTTGAAAAAATGTTATACCATGGAGACCACATGGTAAATATGTTTTTGTATGCTATTTTCTGAAAGGTCTTAAGGCGTGCTATGTTTTGTTACAAGATTATCCATTATTTACTGGGCACCCTGTATACATTAGTCAGGCTAGGACCTGTCATACCGAGTTTTTCTGAAACAGTGTAAAATTACCTTGAAAACGATATACATATACATATATCGACCAATTTCGCGATGACGGAACTTTTTATGTCACCGGCTCCCGGACTATTAGGGGTTATTGCTAATAGAAGTTGAGTGTCTTGCGATATCCATGGTGTTCACTGCTCAAAGCAGCAAACGGCCGGCGAACTGTGGGATGAAATGACATTTTATCGCGCCAAAAGTGGTCAAAAAAATGTTCTCAGATTTGCATGAAATTTTCAGGAATCACTCTCAATACATTACTATGAATAACCCCGTTATTGGTTTTTGAAAAAGTTCATGCATATTTTTGTTATCCATGTCTTTCTGGACGTGTATGAAAAAACTGAATTATGAAGGCTAATTTGCATCTTTTTCAAACTGTCGTTTTTCATTCTATAAATGGAAGAAAGTTGTAAGAACACTTTTTTCTAGTCTACTATGGTATAATATTAATTATTGAAAACGATCAAAATCAGTATATTTTATTAACTGGTAGTTATTAACTGGTTGTGTAAAATTTTTATAATTTTACAGAAACAAATTTTTTAGTACTATATTTTTTGTAAAAAGCCCGCCAAAAACCTGCTATCTCTCGCAACCTTAAATTTCTGCCGTCAATCAAGCAATATTACCATTATAAAAAAAATTCGTTGACAAAACTTTACAGAATCAAAAGTTATTCGACTTGTTATAAAAACAAACGTTAACCGCGAACATGACAACGCAATCACAAAGGTGATTCAAGAATGCTGTTGGATATGATTTTTCTGAACAAGAGTTTGTCTAGTGCCTAAATTACTCTAGTTTGGATATTATTCCGCAATGGGTACTTAATATATTTATAAAAAATAACGGATTCATACATATATATTGATTTTTTTTCTTCATTTTTCTAAAAATTAGAAAAAAAAGTGTGAAAAAGTGCAACATAGATTTCAAAGTTACAGTTAATTACGTATTTTATGTCTTAGACTTCTAGATACAAAAATAACTTTGTAATCCAATGTCCTGTAATCATTTTTATAAAAAATTAAATTCAAAAGAAAACATTTAGCTTTGTAGTTTTTAATTTTCTCAAAAACTAAAAAGCGTGCAGCTACTTATCTAGCTTTTAATGCACAAGATTCTAAGTGAAGCCGTTTGTTTTTTTTTTTTTTTTAATTTTTTTTTATGTAAAGTCAATTTTTGTTTTTAGAAAATCGCCCCTCCTGCCCATACGGAGAAAAACAGATCCCCCCTCCCATATATTTTTTTTCTTGGCTTGGCACAACCTACACAAATATCCACATTCCAGACTTTTGCGCGCTAAAATACCATTTCATCCCACAGTGCGGGCGGCGCGGCGGCGGCGGTTGTCGGGTAGTTACACTCCGGGAACCATCTAACAACATAAGGTTTCCAAAAGAGATATGAAGATAGGAAAAGTTTCTTGGACGTGTATAGATTTCGATTAGGTTTTTTTAGGCATGTTATCATTATACGGCAGTCCAGTAGCGGGTGCAAGTTCCCTCCCCATCGATGAATTAACCTTCGGTCGGCCTCCGCCAGTATGCCTCACCGCACTCTGCTGACTTGGCATCCTATAGTTCATATGACTCTTTGATCATACAGGAAATCCTGTGGTTTTGTGTATGGCTTTTATTTGCACAATTATGAACTCGGTACACCTTACATTATAAATAGCAGAGTTGTAAAAGAATGCAGTATTTTGGTATTTCATTCTTTGAAATCCCATTCAATTAACTTCACCTTACGATTGCAATGAAATACTTTTTGTAAGTATTTGTACTTCAAAAAATAATTCCCAATCAATTTTGAAGTCTTTAATAATGCAATAATTTTATGCAGTTAAAAGAATAAAAGTTAAAAGAATGCAATACTAAAAGACTGCTTGAAGTCTTTGAAATCTTTTTGAAGTCTTTTACATTGATTGCATTCTTTTACAGTCTTTAAAGTCTTTTACATTGATTGCATTCTTTGAAGTCTTTTTGAAGTCTTTTACATATTGCATTCTTTTTTGTGTTTTGTACAGCCGCGTGTGGAGAGTGTTATTAATTAAAAGGGTTTAAAGTAAAAGCATGGACTTCTCATCGGAAGATTCTGAAGCTGATCCTAGTTTTTCTCCTTCAAATAATAACAGGACATTAAAAAGACCCTACTCTGCTCTGAATAAGGCTTACGAGAAGGAATCGAAAATAAGGAGGATTGAGTCCAGCTCTTCTAATTTAGCAACAGAAGTGGAAACATCCTCAGAAGTGACTTAAGCTTTTGCAGCTCTGATTAGATAATTTATGTACAGGTAGTAAATGGCTAAGTATTTATGAGTTTTCTCTCATCTTCTGCGATATTTATACATTATGAATTAAACTATAAATTAATTTTATTTAGATGAATAGATGAACCGCTTTCATCATTTTCATTAAACCAATTCGTATCAATCTCTCACAAATAATAATCATATCAGAAACTTCTAAACCATTGAAATCCAATTCGTTAACATTTTATTCATAAATTAGTTTTTATAATCAATTTTGAATTTTACAATTTTAAATGCACTAATTTATAAATTCTATTGTCATTTTGAACAATTTACCTTAATATTTATTAATCTGTTAATATTACTAAAAAGTTTATATAGATTTCAAAATCGAAAGACAGTAAATCAGTAAAAGTATTTCAAAAAGTATAAATATTCCCAGCAGTTAAAGTACTCTAAGAAGTGAAAAGACTTTAGGCAGTTAAAAGACTTCATGGAAGTCAAAAGACTGCAAAAGAATGCAATCAATGTAAAAGACTTCAAAGACTGTAAAAGAATGCAATCAATGTAAAAGACTTCAAAGACTTCAAGCAGTCTTTTAGTATTGCATTCTTTTAACTTTTAGTCTTTTAACTGCATAAAATGATTGCATTATTAAAGACTTCAAAATTGATTGGGAATTATTTTTTGAAGTTGAAGTACTGAGGTGAAGTAAAAATATTTTAAAATAAGTCTTTTTATTCAATTAACTGCAGTTCAAAAATGAATGCATTCTTTTACATCTCTGATAAATAGTTCGTTTGACTGATGTCAGTCCAGAGGTCTGGGTTCCATTCCCAGCCACTGCCACCTAAACACAAAAGTGTTTTTCAAAAATACTGCCTCTTACAAGGAAGTGGCAAATCCTCCTGTCATAAAAAAGTGCCGCTCACATCCGTTCGGATTCGGCAATAAACTGTAGGTCGCCTCCATTCCTGCAGATGCAGACACACACAGCACAGAGGAATGTTTGAGAGTTGTATGTCACAAAGAACAACTTTAATCAATTTGGTATGCGTAACTATAACTAGAGGCAACTAGCTAGGGACCGAGCTGGCTGGAGCTAGGAGTGCTTTTTGGTTGCGGCCGTAGTTCATTCTGGACTGTAAGGGCCATCTAAAGTAAGGTAAGTAAGAGTGCGGTTTGGGAATGGCGGCCAGCGAGCTATATATTATTGTACATATGTGTGTCTATTAGGGTGATTAATTTCCGCAATTTTTTTTTCTCGGTGCTCAAGCAAATTTTTAATCTAGTTTTAACCAAGTTTGAGTGAGCTCTTAATTCCAATTTTAAGTACTTACAATTTTAATATGAAGTTTTCCCATATAAATATATCTTTAAATTCACGTTTTTTTGTGTAACTCGCACTGGCTCGCCAGTAGGAGTCATCAAAAACGGATTTTAGGAATAAATTGTTTTTTTTTTTCAATTTTTTTGAGCAAAACGCAAAAATTATAGAGAAAAAAGTGCTGACTCGTAAAAAATAGTTTTTTTTTTTTACCAATATTTAATGTATTTAAAGCTTTTTTTAGGCCTTAAAACGTGTTGTTAACGATACTGCTAAACGATGTGTTGCTCTCATTGAAAAATATAAAGAGTTTGGTACATATGATGAAGTGCGAGTTACACAAAAAACACTGAGGCAATTTTAAAGAGCGTGAAATTCCCCGTAAGGTCCATCAAACCGATTCCCAATATGATAAAAGATGTGTGAGCATTAGATTAGAAATTTGTAAAAAAAAAAAAACAATTTTTTTTACGTGCATTTTATATGGGAAAACTTCATATTAAAATTGTGAGTACTTAAAATTGGAATTAAGAGCTCAATCTTGGTGAAATTTTTTTTTATATGTAGATTAAAATTTTGCTTGAGCGCCGTGAAAAAAATTTGCGGAAATGAATCACCCTAATGTCTTTTTCTTTTTTTTCTAAGGAAATAGAAAATACATTATTATGTAAAATTCTTTTTCTTATTTCTGTAGGCTTAAAGTCAATTATTTTTTCAATAATTATCAAACGAAAAATATAGTTTTAGAACATATTCAAATGTTGATTATGAGGATAAAACAATTGGCCCTTGAGCAACTATATAAACTGTCGTTTATCCTTCGGCTGATAAATTTATTGGCCATAGATGATTCACAAAAAAAAAATTATGATTTCCATCACAATCAACAGCTTAAATTCAAGCGCAGTCATAAAAACGAAGTAAAATAGGAACGAGATTAGTTCCAGTGTTTTAACTTGAAAAAAAATGTAAACTCCAGCGTTATTTCCTCAAAGAAAATTTTTAAATACCCAATAGGCATTTTTTATAAATATGTATACAGAAAAAAAAAACAACCTAAAGATTCATATTGACTAAATGAAAAAATTCGCACATAATAATTCCATGCTCCATTATCCAAGTCATTAACTCCAACTCCTCTTCTTAAGTCATAAAACACACATTTTGGCCAAAAAATTCACAAAAAAAAAAACACAAAACCATCAAATAAAATAAAACTTAGAAGAAAACAAAAAATACCTTCAAACTTTTCGTAGGCAGCAAAGCTTAACTTTTGTGGGACATAAGACATCCGTTTGTGAAAGCCTCCATCCGGCACCATAGCAGCTCCACCTGATGATGGTGCTCCCAAACTGCCACCGGCCGAACAAGTATTTTGCGATGATCTTTCAACCGTAAAAGATGCTACCTTCTTAAGGACATTGCTGCTGGCGCAGTTATTTGGGTTGCTGCTTCCGAAAGTACTCGCTGTTGTCGTGGAGGTAATTATCGGGGCGGCTAATTCCATCCCACCCCCACTGGATGAGGGTGCTACGACAACGTTGGTTGCTGTTCCTGTTGTTAATGTTGATGCTGATGTTGATGAGGCTCCTCCGGTACTAGAGATTCCATCCCGCTGAACTTCAGTATTTTGATGCTGATGCTGGAATGTCGATGATGCCACCGAACAGACGGCAGGTGTAGAGGGTGGTGATTTGTATGAAATTATTACGGTTGATTGAGTTTCTGTTGAGGGTGATTGTTTGTTAACTATTGTTGCCGGTGTTAAGTTGTCTGCTGTAAAAATTCAATTAAAAACAAAGAAATGGGTATAAGTTTAACGATTTCTCTGAAACGGGGTGTTGTTTTTTTTCTTTCTTTTTGTTAAAAACAATTTGAAATAAAGATGCAACCCTGCTTAAGATATACTTTAACCCACCCACCTACGTACTATAGATCGACGCATGGTCAGGACACCCTTTAACATTTTTTTTTCTTTTGTTTTGTTAAGGACAACACTTTATATTTTCGAACAATAGATTGAAAAACAGCAAAGGTTGTGCGCGTGTTAGTGGGTGGGCACTAGAGAGAAAGTAACAAAATGTAATGAAAAACATCCTTATTAGGGTAAACAATTTGATTTCATTATAAAATTACCCTTTTTCATGTCCGGTGCATATCTATTTAATTTGTTGTTATAGAAAGAAGAGATCCTATAATACAAAGGCAAAAGGTTTTGGAAGTTGATGTTGAGAAAAAAAAAAACGATGATGGGTGCGAAATTCTTCTGAAAGTATCAATTTCAGGATTTAAGGTAGCCAGTTAAAAAATGTTAGCCTCTAATTAACAAGTAATTTTTTCGTTTGCCCTTCTCGAGAAGAAAAGGATACTTATTTTGAATACTTTACCAAGTAGCCCATGATTGATAGGTATCTACTTTCAATTAAGTCCTATAAGGGATACTTTATATACACAACCGAGACGACCAGAAGATTGAATTTTGGAGGAAGTTCATTTTGAAAATTTTAAAAGTCTATTTACGATAAGCTATTAATTTGGAATGATATATAATAGCTAATAGCTCTGGAAAATTAAGGTTTTTTATTACCGATAAAATATTTTGGATTTGTTACGCGTGGGTGTTCCATGTTTTTGGAATATTGAAGTTTATAAATGATAATTCAGTTTTACCATCTTATGTCAGTAACACCGTAAGCTAAAACAACTTTTGTTAAGAGACACTGTTATTAAAACGTCACAAAATGATAGTTTGCAACAACAACAACTTTACAAAATGAACTGCTTAATCACCACTCAAAGCTTTTAAATGTTTTAAGGCTCTCCCAAACCAACGCGATTAATCGCCGCGACAATAGAAAACAATAACAACAACGTGTTGTTTTGTTTGACAACCACGTGTTGTTATTGTTATTTTCTTTTGTCGCAGCGATTAATCGCGTTGGTTTGGGAGAGCCTTTAATTGTTTTTATTGAAATAACGATTATTGTGTAAGAAAACGGGTAAATTAGACGGCAGGTGTAGGGAAGCCATATACAGCGCCGGATCTATGGGGGGGCAAACCGGGGCACGTGCCCCGGGCGGCAGCTTGAGGGGGCGCCAAATTCGAGAAGACACTCTCTTAAAGAGACCATCAACACGCAACAAATTAAAAAAAAAATAGTAGACCTTCCTATATGTAATGGATTTATACGTATGCAGTTAAAATTAAAAATGAAGTATTTATCTTTAAAAAAGTACTGAAAATGGAATTCAAACTATGTGTGTACACAAGTATTATCCCATTGCGAAAAAAAAAAGGATTTCTAAAGGCAGTATTACATTGTCATATATGGCAAGTTTGCCAAATAAATATGGCTCAAAATTGTCATATAAGTGTGATATTCATATTTATATGACAAAAATATATATGACTCCATATATATGACACTCATGAATTATTTTGAGTTTAAAAAAAATATTTAATTTAATGAAACGTGATTGGTCAAATAAATCATATAATTTTAAATATTTTATTTTTCGTAGCTAGTGTGTAATATTTGTAAACAAAAATTGACATAAAAAGCTTGTGATCATGTATATGGCATACTTATTATGTCATAGTCTAATACTGCTTGTCATATATACAAATATTGCGCAATATTTTATATGACTATAGCATTGGTCATATATATATGACAATGTAATATCACCTTAAGTAAAACACTCAACCAAAAAAATAAATGAACACTAGACCTAGGAGAACACTAGTGAAAGGTGTGTTATAACTTTTGAGAAAATCAGGTTGGAGTCAAAAATCAGCTTGGGTCAAAATTCGTTTGTCAAAATTTTGCCTTTCAAAATTCTGCTTTCAAAATTATGCTTTTCGCTTTTCAAAATTCTGTTTTAAAAAGAAAATTTTGAAAAAACAGTGTTTTTTCTACATTTGTGTTGTGTTTTACAATTTTTTTTATAATTGTATATTTATTCTGTTAGCAAGCTCAAAATCAAAAACGTAATAATTTATTGGAAAAAGAATTGAATTCCTACCCTATAGACCTTTATTATTAATTGAATAAACATTAGAAGACACCGAACAATTATTAAAGATATACAAAAATACGGCAAAATATGCACGTTAAACGTAAATATACAAAAAATATACATTTTCGACGAAACATGGCGCTTAAAAGACAGTATTTCTTATAAAACGGATTTCTAACCTAGTCTCGTCTTAATATTGTTGCTAGAAAAAAATATGCTCTGGCATATTTTTGGTTGTCCTACATATTACATAGGTAATATCGTTTTCAAGCAAGCTCTACCCCTGCTTGCACACTCAACTGCATCACTGGCCTTTCTTAAGCGCTTAATACACGATACAACCTATCGTGCCGACTTGGAGTTATACCGATATCGCAGCCGTCTTCGCTCCATAGCATTCTACGTGCGATTTAGGTACAGCGGATACCTTCGAGTACACACACGATACAACCATCCCATGCGACTACGATAATCGGTACGATAATCGTATCGTGTATTAAGCGCTTTCATTTAATCATTTTGGTAACACCACAACTCTGTCAAAACGATCCTATAAACATTTTGAATGTTAAAATTCCTGAACCACGGATCAATATTTGAACCACTTGCCTCACCTAAGAAAAACCTAACAGCAAAAACACAATACAACAGCAGACATTTTACCAGCAGATAACAAAAGCAGCTTTCTCTAAGTTTTGCATTATATACTAAGCTACGCCCTTGCAGTTGACAAATTTTAAGTTCAAATGGAAATAGTTGGAACTGCAAGAGGTTAGTTTTTGCCAAATGTAAAAATTTTCTTTCACTGAAGACTTTTGGTGTAGGTACACACGTTTTAGCCAAGTATCCATATTGTCAAAAACTGCCCGTCAATGTAATAATGTGAGAGTTCTTTGTCAAAGCTTAACTTCTTACATAACTAGATTAGAACATAAATGTGCCAAACTATTTTACTTCAGCGAGCAGTGCAGTTTAATAACAGCCGACTTAAAGAGGAGATATGAAGCCCTGGCCGAGAACAACAAATTAATTATCACAGTCAATAGACAAAGAAGAGCTCCACTGGAATGGATTGATTCACTTTACCATATTTTATTGGGTATAATGGACAATGATGGACAGGGAAACATAAGAGCAATATAGAAAAATCTTTTGGACAACCAACATGAACTGAATGGCTTAAACATGATGCAACAATAAATGCTACAATAAATGTTCTAAAAAAAACCACAATGCACTGTAAGATACAACGCAGGTTTTCCAACATTATGGCAACTTCTGAAACCATCAACCATTTCGAGGAATAAATCATCTGGACGAAGGCGCTGGACGAAGTCGTAGAAGAAAATATAAAACCTATACAAGCAACTATTATAAACAACAATGAACAACTGAAGATTCAAAGGGACCTGGAATAGTTTAAAAAAGAAAATATTCACCTTAAGGGCTTGGACTTTCATCACATAAGCGGTCACAGCGGATTTATTTTAAGTAGTGACTTGATTATTATTTTAGTTATTTATGTCACTTTCTGTCGGTCCGCAGAATGTTCAAACATGAACATGTGTTCAAACATGAACAGGATAACCGCCGACGCGCGCCGCGCCGATAAGATGAACCTATGAAGAAGGAATGTTGAATGCGCAAGTGTGGAAGCAAAATATATAAATCATTCTCTTAATATACAAAAATTGGCTGTCGTAAGTAATTATATCCCACTTTTTTTGACATGTGTCAAAACATAATACTTAAAAACAAAAAATCGGTTCGTTCATCTTGGGGCTGAGGTCGCCCCAAAGCATTTTTGTAAAAACCCTGACATCCTGACAATCAGATTCTATGTTTTTTTGAGACCTGGGTTGGAATCGGCTAAAGTGATAGGTGGTAACCAGAACATAATGAATTTGACGTTTATGCCGCAGTATGACTGGAGTTACCAAAAAATCAAAAAATACTTCAAAGTTTTCTGAGTTGATTTCTGTTTATTTTATCAAATATTAAAAAAATCAAAATTCTTGAGATAAAAAAAATTTCTGCTTTCACCGTAGCCGATTTCACCCCTGGAGTCGCCCTGAACTCGCTCTAAAGTAGATCTAGGTTTTTTGTTGGGGCGAGCTGAGGTAACGAATAAATTGCCAAAGTGATATAAGTTGTGAAGCATTTATTATGTTGAAGATTCTTGATTAAATGGAAATTAGATAAAATACTACATTAACTGAATAAAAATACATAGGCAAATGAAAATAGAAACATTTAAAGAAAACCTTGGTCAACCCTGGGAAAAGGTCAACGAAGTAACAAATCGGCAATAGTAGGTACCCTCCATTCGCCTTCCCTGTGATAGTAATATTGGCTTCGATTTTTTTTAGGAGTACAAAACTTGCCATATAGTATGTACCTATGCCTATGCATTTAAAAATGAAGAAAAAAATGTTCAATATATTTTTTTTTTTTTTTCAAAATTTTACGATTTGTGTAGGTACCTACTAATTACGTTTTGTATATTTTGAATACCCTTATCAATTCCGGATGCCTTCATTTGGGAACATTGAAAATGTTACTTTATAACAGATTTGAAACTTAATAATGAGCTTCAAAGGCATATACGCATAGGTAAACATGTAAGGAATTTTAATGAGATAATTCCTATGCTGTCTTGGTTTTTTTTTTTTTGTTTTATTTGTGACTTTGTGAAGTGTGTATATTCTTCTACTACCATGACTGACTTCTCAATCATTCCTCAATTCATTCAACTTAAAAATTTAACACAACTTGTGACCCCCTTTACGATTTTACAAATAAAATTTTAAACAACAACGATAAACAAACTTCACAAACAAAACAATTTTCTTTTCTTCAAACAAAAAATCCTTAATTTTGTGTAAAAGAATAAAAAATGTAACAAGTTCTTGAAAGAATAAAATAAGGGCCAAAGCCAAAGAACTTTATCCATTTTTGGAATTTTGTCCTTAGAAAATTATCCTTCAAGGCATGTATTGTATGTTTAGGATTCTAAAAGTCCTTTCCTTATAAATAATTAATATGCATTTAACATCTAAATAAATAAAATAAAAATTTCCTAAGCAAAAAAAAAATATTAAGCATATAGTTTTTCCAAACGACAATTTAATGTCCTTTTCTTTTGTTGTTATTTGACAAATACATACATCATATATACAGACACGAGTATAAGCCTTTGGCATGAGACCGTTTTAAGAAAATTGCAATTCCATTAAAATGACAATTTGACTATTTGACCAATTCTATATACACCTACTATTTATATCCTTTATATTTCCTTCGATATATATAAATAAAGGTTTACTTAGGATAGGATTTAACATCATGTTGCAGAGCAGAAACCTTTCGGTTTATATTGGCTGGGGGTAAAAGGTGAGGTAGAAAGGAGATATTCCAATAATTTAAGTTGGGTATGACAAAGTAGTCCCACTGTGAGAAGAAACCTTAAGGCTATTGTTACTTTTAATGGAATGTTTGTATTTGTTAACGTATTTTGCCAGAACACACAATTCAAACTCGAATTGAGAAGCAGCATCAATCCTCTCTGCATGGACATAAGTTGTCAGTAACTTATAGAGAATACTAGATTATATCAATGTTTGCTATTAAGTCATTATTTAATTTATATTCATTTGCTACTTAAAAAGATACAATAATTTGATTGGAAAAATGTTTTTGTGCATTCAGTTCTTTTGGGGAAAATTCTCAAGGGCATCTTGTAAATTTGTATTATTATTAATGAAGGTTAAGATAGTCATCCTTTGTCAAAGTGTACATTATGTATGTTAATAGAACGTTAAATAAAAAAGCTACTAAACATTCACGATTTATTTTTTGTAGTAGTCTTGCATTGTAGTAGCATACTTCAGCATTAAAATTCATTTAGATAAATCCTTTTTTCTCTGAATTGGAAACAAATCTTTCAAAAGCATTGCTTGAGTTTTAACCTTTATAAATAAAAAAAAATTATTGTGCAAACCTTATTATGTTTGTTGATTTGACAGAAAGCCCTTAAGATAAAACGGACCTTAACCCTCTTTATTATTATTTTTTTTAATCCTACAAATATCATATCTAACCCTTGTCTGTGTGCCATGAATTAAATCAATTTGTTTGCCGCGAAAAAAAAGTTCACTTAAGCCTATTTTGATTAAGTTTAAACAATAAATTGCCATTGGGCAGTATCAGTCCAAACAATTTAAATGAACCTCTTTCATCTTTCAAAAACACACGGGTTGGGATTGGAAAGGTAATTAAGTGGGTTAAAGAGTGCGGATGTTATTTTGTTAGGGTATTAATTTCTTTCCAATTTTGCGATATTGTTTTCTTTTTTAAATGAGATTAATTTTTTGTTTATATTTTTTTTCAAAAGAACAAAAAAAAAAGGATTCAGCCAATTAAATTGGAATATAATGGAAATCTGAATACACTCGCGAGCAACGTTTCTGTGGATACAATATTTATGCTTAAATGTTACTGGTCAATGTGTATCAACTTAGCAGGTCACTTTTCCGTTGCAGATTAAAAAGTATTTAGTAATTAGTTGCTACTTAATTGCTAATTAGTTACGCAAAAAAAAATTAAATGCTCTGTTGGCTTGCGAGAAAATGGGGTGTCCTGCTAAGTTGACGTCAAATTAGCAAGTCAACTTTCTCAAAAATATAGATAAACTATATGGATATGTATTGAGAACTACTTAATTGCTAATAAGTTACAGGCATTTGAATGGAAGGAAAAGTGAGCTGGTTTTTGTGACTGATGGTGGCCGAGGGGAGGTTTAACTGCGGATCAGTACATCTCTAATATTCTGCTGGATCAATTCGTTCCATATAATAGATTTATTGCCAAATAAATCGATTAATTGGGCTAAGCTGAAAAACTTACACGTCATGAATGAGAACAGAAAACAAAACAAATTGCAATAACTCCCGTCAACTTCCATAAGTAACCAATTTTGTATCTGTCGATTACTCTCCTTAGAATTGATCCATCTTCTTAAGTTTTTGAAATACTCCAATCTACAGGTGCATATCAAGCCCCAACCATCATTTTGTCGAAAGTGAAAAAATGTTAAACTCACAGTTAGGTTAGATTAGATAAAGTTTTGATGGCAAATCGATCCATCAAATTGGATCTCAGTGGATCCATTGCACTCCCAAGGATGTAAGTTAGGTAGGGTATGTGTGATGAAAGACTTGGTTGCACGAATTTGTTTTTATGCATGATTACACTATGGTGTTTTTGGTCGAGCGATTTAAAAAAAATATAATAGTAAAAGAATAATTTGTCAATTTTTAGTATTTATTAGTTTAGAATAAAAAATTCAATTTCGAAAAAAAATCAGCTACCCATTTTGTGAAATATTGAAATAAAAAATTTGCCCAACTGGATCGCGAACTTTTTCTTGTACAAAGTAATGTACAATGTAAAGATATCTTAAACGAAAGTGTTTCAAAACTCGAAAGTACATACTAAAAATATTAATTTTTTTTTGGACAATCTCTCTATATCCGATTCCTTGGAATTACGTATTGATAACTGATGTCGACACATTTTCCGGGCTACGAGAGTATAAACTCCGAATCGCTTAGAACCAGTAGCATGCAGTTCGGGTAGATCATATACCGTTATAACGAAAGAAAGTATTGCCTTAGCGATAAGTACTTTCTCCCCTTTTAAGTCTCCAGGAATACTGCCAATTAATGTTCAAAGAGGGCAAGATATAGCAGTTTTATAGCATTCAAAGGATACATTGCCTTCAGCAATGTCCCCCGTGTCCATGGAGACAGGTTTGATTATAGTTTTCATTCCAAAGGAAGGTAGACGAGGTCATGAATCTGCGAAGTATTTTCATTTTCAACCAATAGGCCTAATTTCATTCATGCTAAAAACTTTAGAGTGCATTCTAGACACCAATATTAGAGACATACTGAATGGGAAAACTCTCAACACAACACGCATACATAAAAGGTAACTTTACTGTGCGTACAATTGAGCAAACAATATACATTTTAAAGAATTCACCCTACCTTTTAAGACATAGAAGGAGCTTTTAATAATGTCCTTACCGATTATATTCTTGAATCTATAAATGATATTGGTATAGAGGACTACATCAAGAGATGGATAATATCCATGCTTAGTGAAAGACAGATTTAAACTACGTAAGGTAGGTAATACAAGTTCGATTACGCATGTCAGTAGGGTAACACTTTTATTTGGTGCTCTATCCCCTTTTCTTTCGCTTTTAGTTATTCATATATAAAATCCTCGTAAAGTTAGAGAGATGTGAGGAACAGACGGTAGCGTATGCGCCTATGCGGATGATTTGGTGCTATTGGTGTCAGGAAAGTTTCTATCCATGATCAGTGAGATCACAGAGATAAGGTTAGTTAACTGGGCAACGAGTTGTGGACCCATGTTAAACTGACCTAGGACATCAATTGGGATTTTAAAGTTATTTTCCCATCCAGACAGGATTGGAAGGATGACGACGCGTTGTGACGAGAGACTTCGAAACAACTAGTTTCACTGATGGTTCAAAGAAGGAGTGCGGTTTAGCAATCTTTTCTGAATCTCTGAATATCTCCAGATCTTATCAGTTACCCAACTTTGCTATTGTTTTTTACGAATAAAAAATCCTGCCTGACAGACGCTAAAGCAATTGCTTAACCTCTATCATCTTCTAAATTGGTTCGGCAATATCGGGATGAGTTCACAAGCCTGAATGTTAACCTCAAGGTCACTTTGATTTCGTTTCCAGTTCAGTTCGGATTGGCAACGAGTGGGCGGACGAACTAGCTAGGCAAGGATCAGCTCTTCACTTGCGGAAAGAGTAATGGAGTTATGAAGGGCAATATTTTCGCAATCTTTCTCAAAGAATCAAGTCGTAGGTGACACAGTCTAACAAAGTGCGTTATATGTGGAAAGATTTGGCCACCTATAATATACTAAAACAACCGATTTGATAGACTTGCAACCTTTTCCGGAATGACCAATCGTAGAACATGCGGCGAGGCTGGAATGTGCAGCCTTTTCCAGCAAGAAAAGGAAACAGTCATTCTTTCTCGCAGATGTCCCGCTTTGGCAAAAACGATATCACAATCATTTGGAAAAGCCTTTTTCAATTACCTCAACGAACTTTCCGAAATGAAGATCTGATCGTTCAATCGAATCGTCTTACGCGATCTGGGCCCTGCCCTTTCTCGTCTTTATCGTTTTCTTAGTCAGATTGTTAAAAATCGTTTTTCATTAAAGTAACGCGAGTTATGATATCAAAACGGCACACTTCAGTGCTAATTATGTCTTCGAGCTAGGTTTTCTTAAGGCCACTATTTCTATCTACCTATCTTTGAAATTGTTTAAAAGAAATTTATTTTCAAAAGTTCTTAAATGGCATTATTGTTTGAACTACAAAAAAGGACCAAATAACAAAATCAGTCGATAAATTCAGAAAATATATCTGAATAACACGAAAATAAGGTATTTTTCTCAAAATACTATTTCCGTACAATGAATTTTTTTTTGGGAAAAACCAAAAATACAGTCTTCCTACAATATTATTTTGGTCTTTATAGAAAATTAAAAAGACATTAGAATTCTTTGTACCAAATTTGAAGCAAATCGAACCAAACATTTAGGGAGTAGACCCACAGACCGACACCCACTTTTTCGTACTTCTTCATCGTCATATAGGGTCAATTTTGATTACAACCTCGAAAGCAAGTAAAAAATAATTTTTATTAGAAAATTATTTTGTTTTTAACTTTGCAATTTTTATATGCAATATTACTTAAGCTATTTAGAAACAATTGCACACAAAATTTTATAGAAATCCATTAAGCATATTATAAGACTAAAACTAAATCTTCTAGACACTAATATTTTGATTACAATCGTTTTTAACCGCCATATTATTCACTCGATACATCCAGATGTAAACTTAAATCCAGATAAATTTACATTGAATTTGTATGATTTACATCCAGATTTAAGTTTTAATCTGGATGTATTGAGTGAATAATATGGCCGTAATAAAAAAAAAGATTTTTTTAACGGCTTTTAAAAAATTGTTTGCCTGCAGTTAATTTTGGCTACATAAACATAAATTTTGTTTGAAATCCGCAAGATTATGTTTAAAAACAGCTTGGTGCTAAGTTTAAAAAAATCCATCAGGTCATTTTCGAAATTTTGAATTTTAACAAAATAAGCTGAACCGATTTTGCGAAAACTGAATATGGTTCTAAGAGAGGTGCCGTTAACGATTTTTTGTAAAAGGTTTTGATTTGGGTTTGATTTTTCTTACTGCTTACTATGCAGTAAAATATGTGTAATAAAGCCTTAACTACATTGGCTACTTTTTGCAAAATTACAAAAGTAAAAATATTTTTTTTTCCAGCTAGCGCAGTTGTTTTGTGAAAAATAATCTACACATTTTATTTTTTAACCAAAATTTAAGCTTTCTGCATCATTTTTATAAGTTTTCCTGTGAGAAACACTATCCCAAAATGAGTTGGAAAATTTCACTTTTTCACAATTTAGGACAGTAGCATTCATTGAAGTTGTTTACTATCTACTCGTTGTATGCTTAATTTTTAATATTTATGTGTAAAGTTCTTTGGATAACATTCTTCTTGTCAAAAATACGTTTTCAATTAAATCAAAACTACGGAAATTATTATAGAAAGACAAATTCAATTTTAAATAAAGAAAGCGGCGACCCTGTAAAAGGTTAGTGGTAAAATTTCTTTCAAATTGAAATATTTAAAACAAAGTAGTGGACAAAAAGTAAGAAAGGGCTTATGTTTTCATTTATAGTGAAGATAAACTAGGTTACGATTACCTGAGCGCCGCCGATAGAGGATTTCTCTAAAAAGTTTTTAATTTTGTAAATAATTTTCAACGAAAAGCTTAAGATACAAGTTAGGTTGAATTTAAGAGTAAACACAAAGAATACAATAAACAGCTTATGCTATTCAATATAAAATTCTCTTACCTGATGATACACCAACATCACCACCCGGAATGCGTGACGATAGGTTTTGCAATTCAATTTTTTTCGACTTCGATATATTGAAAATCCCCAAGTCAGATGAATTCCTACCACCATTTCCAGAATCCTCAACACCCATCATTATGCCAACACCAGCACTGCTCGAACCACTGCCCCCACTATTGCTTAACACTTGAGCTAACTTCTTTCCCAACTGCAGAGCCATTTCCTCATCCGCACATTCACCGTCGAAGTCAATCGAAATTGGTCGCCCACCTGTCAAATTTAAATGCGTCACTTCCGTTTGTGACAATCTGGCCAGCCTCTCTGCCACGTCGTCGTCGCGATAATATGTCGCAGTTCGCTTTCGTGGCGTTCGTTCGCATTTATTATTCTGTCGTGTATAATTACGGGCCGCTAGGGCTGCTGCTGTCAATTCTCTCAACGTTCTTTCGTCCGATTTTTCACAGAGATTTTCCTCCGAGAAATAGCACTGATTTATTTCCGCCTGGAAGCCAATCGGAGTCAGGGGGTCTGTAAATAATGAATCAGAGCTTGATGAGGTCTCCTTGAGGACAACAATGTCACAATTTCCCAATTGATTGTCCGCTATGGAAATTCCAAAAAGAAAAAAATAAAGAAAACAATTTAAGCGAAAATTGAAAATAAATAAATTAAAACATTATAAGTAAATAATGAAAAAGGGGCATAGCCAGAGTCGTACATGTGCGATTGTACAAGAAGGGTGAATGCGGGTGGTGATGGATAAATAATTCATGTTAAGTAATGAGATGGTTGAAAGATATAAATTTACGACGATAAGACCATGCTGACATACACGTATGCAAACAAAATGTTGGAAAGCCATCATCATGGTGAACCAACTGAATTACTCACAGAAAATGGATGTCGAAGCCGAAGGTTTTTTTTTGTCGGGGATATTTAAAATTGAATTTCAATTGCACTTAAACAAATTCTGAGCGAAACAATGTTGCTAGATGAACAACAGCAAACATTCTCATCCATTTCCAATTTGTTTGCTTTTGTTTGATTAAAGTATTTGTTGCTCTTTATAATTTGTATCTTAGTAATAATTAAATTCTTCCAGTTTGTTTTAACAGGTGCAATACAAATTTGCTCATTCGAACTTTGCAGACAAAACGGTAATTATGAGTTTTTCTTTGAATGTTTTCATTAGAAAAATCGTAGCTAATTAAGAATTCTTAAATTTTGTCTAGAAAATAATGCAGTACAAAAATGTGCTTTTTTTAACTCTTCAGTGACAACAATTATACGATAGGTACATACCTACTCCTAGGTATAATCGCACATAAGTCAACGCTTTGGAAGTATATAGGTAGTGTTAAGCTGCTGCCGAATGAAACCGCACGAGACTTGTTGAAAACACCAGGGGCTTTGGTTCCTGTTGACCTACAAGAGCAAAAGCCTGCTGTATTGCGTCCTACCTTAGGGGCCTGGCCTATAGTATCCACTAAATAGTGCTGCTGTTTGCGTAGTACTTACTGAAAAGAGGCATCAAGGGTGTGTTGTGTAGTACCTGAAGTGCACCAGATTTTTAAAGTGGAAAGCAGATTAGGTACACAATGCAGGAATACAAAAACAGAAATTTAGTGACGCGAATTTATTATCAGAAGCCAGATTCCCGATAAAGACCCCACAACTAAAATATAGAAATGCAGATTAACACAAATCATATTTCTGTTAACCCTGGACTCCCGTAAAGGGGAACAATTAAATAACTCAATTGCCAGAATACCAGTGATCAGACCGAAGAACGTCAGTAAATTGAAAATCATATGCATTATGTATTTTTGTTAGAAAATGGTCCAGGGGAAAAACGGCACAGGTCCATTTTTTTTTAAATTACACTTATGATGACATTTTGTAGCTTTTTGTGAATACTATATAATGTTATATTAGGTTAGGATAGGTACGGTTAGCGTGGCTGTCAGCACAAGTGCTTGACACACTTAGACCACGAGTTGGTCCATTGTGATACCACATGAATCATTGAACCATTTAGAGCTTCCTACAAAGCGTGCGAGACGATTAATGTCTATGTTTGCCAAATCGCTAGGATCATTATAGTAGAACTCTCCTATATGGAGCCTACGTCTTTCAAAGAGAGCACGACATGTACAGAGAAGATGAGGAATGGATTCTTCCTTCTTTTCGTCCATACAGCTTTTGCAGAAATCGTTCGAGTATAACCTGAGCCTTGTCGCATATTTGACTATTAAACAGTGTCCGGTTATGACACCTATTACGGAGCCGACATGTGATCAGCTTAGAGATAACAAACACGTGGAGCGCTTCTGATCCAGTTGTGGCCAGATTTATTTTGTCGCCATACTTTCCATATTGTTCCAGTTAGGGTTTGTTTTCGTAATAGCATCTTGGTTCAGCATAAGTTTGCATGCAGCGATAGGTATACCTATATTTGCTCTGTGAGGCAAAATAGAAAGTGTTGTTCCTCTTTTGGCGAGTTCATCAGCTTTATACAGTTACCTGGAATGGCGCAGGGACAAAAGGCCCAGGGACATAAAGCCCATATTTTATTTTTGGGCCTTATGTCTCACTTGAGTGGGACATAAACCCGAAATTGAATTTGGGCGTTAAGTCCCACTCAAGTGAGACATAAGGCCCAAAAATAAAATTTGGGATTTATGTCCCACTATAAATAAGAACTTCCAAATGATAAAACTTGGGGCATTTCAGGACCAACAAAGTTTTATTTTTTATATGATGAATTCAAAGCTTCTTTGAATGCAAAAGAAACTTTGCATACACCCAACCTCGCACCTACCCCAAATACGCGGCGCATAAATAGTGAGATACGTGAGGGGGGGGGGGGGGGGGCACGCTGCCCCCCTGAAACCCTCCTACTTGGCCCACTATAGGATTTGGTGTAGGAGCAAATGTTCTTTTGCTTGGTATAAACAGTGAGGTTTTTATGGGGGCATGTTGCCTATCTGCAACCCCCCTGCTAGGCCGACTATAGGATTTGGGGTTGGTGCGAGGTTTGGTGTATGCAAAGTTTCTTTTGCTTGGTGCTAAACCCCCCCCCCCCTACCATAGTAAAAAAGGATTGCATTAAACCCCTCTACAAAAACCGTTATTATTTTGCGGCGCCTGAGTTTTTGGGATTTATGTCCCATTTTTAACAACAAGCATTTGGGGTTTGGGTCTCACTTGAGTGGGACTTAACGTCCAAATTCAATTCCGGCTTTATGTCCCACTCAAGTGAGACACAGGTCCCAAAAATAAAATTTGGGCCTTAGAGAACTAGTTTCGTGAATTATTTAAGGGCTACATAGTTCTCAAATATGTATATGTTATATGTATATCTAGCATGAATTGGGGTAAAACAATAAAAAAAAAAGACCTTACTTAAAACACTCTTTTTGTGTTTAAAAGTTATATTTAATTGGAAACATTTTTTAGAGCCTCTTTAAAATGGCTGTTACTCGATTATTAAGCCAAATATTTTATACAAATTTATTTTTTATCTTTAAACATATTCCTCTGAACTAATTAATATTAGTTTCATTAATATTAAAATAAAAACGGTCACTTGCGGTTTCGGTCCCGATTTTTTATCTCAGTGTTTTTTGACGTTTTATGGTTCGATTTTTAGAAAAAAAGGAATGGATTTGAATTTCCAAAACGCGTTAGCAAAATGGAATGGTCGTTATTTTTTCACCGTTTATACATTTTATGATAGTTTTTTACATTGGCCGCGTTCGGTTGGCAATCCGATAAATACCAAAAATTATCAGATAGCTTGAGTTGTTGTTGCATCAGCTATTATTTTACAGAGGATTATAACAACACAAACACAAACCTATTTGGATAGCTTTGGATTGCCTGCCAAACGCACCCTATGTCTACTCTTTCCAAAAATATTTTAGATATGTAAAACTTTGTGTTAGCAATTAAGTCAAATTTTATGTTTTCGTTGGATAAAATGTGAAAACTTATATTTTCTGGACACTTCAGAGTAAGGCTGTTTTTTGATACTAATAAATTTCGATGTTCATTTGTGTGTTCTCAAGATATTCGATAACAATTTAACAATTTTTAATGTAAAAATACCTACAAAATGTTTAATCGGTTCTATGGACAATCAAAGCTTTTAATAGCACTTAAAAAAAATGTAGCTTCCAATATAATGATCTGATTTTGATCATTTAAACGGCGGCGTTGGAATTGTTATCAATTTATTTTAGTTTATTTGTGATTTTTTCAAAAAAAAAAAAAAATTGTTTTAGTATTTTGTGTTTATTGTGTTCTGCGCCTCCTACTGAAACAAAAAAAAGCTTAAACCTTATTTCATTCTTAAAAATATGCCGTTAAAAAAAATAAATTGATAAGTTTTTATTTATTTATTTAAACTGGGATAGTTATCCTGGGCCCAGATCGCGTAAGACGATTCGATTGAACGATCATCGTTTTGGCTATATCTTTCTCTATCACATGTGAGGTGAAATATAGAGAGAGCAATCGTCAAAACGATGATCGTTCAATCGAATCGTCTTACGCGATCTGAGCCCTGAGTATGTATTATGTATTTATCCGTTCGTTTTGTGCAAGCAGGTTTTAAATATTTAAGTTTAGTTTCAGCAAATGGCCCTAAAGCATAGTGTTTTTTTCGAGTGACAACATAGATACTATTGAATTTAAGTATAGATATAGAAATCAGTAATTTTCGGGAATAATACGTCAGTAGGTATTCTGTTTAACTAAATATACGAAGCAAAATTACTTCCATTAAAATGTTTTACTCTCAGTTAAATGCCAACAAAAGAGATTTCATCATTATACCAATCAAAGTAATAATATGTGCATTGTGCATATAACACACACCTTGTAAATTTTTCTAGTTATCTAAATTGACAACAAATTTATATGATTTTCTTTTTAACACGAACTGTCTGTCTCCAAATGATGTTTCTTTTATTAAATTAACTTATCCTACAATATCAACTCTTGAGTATCTTTTGGCTAAAAAATGTTTTCCTTGCCGATTGAATACAAATTAACTATTTTTGTTACAGAAACTCGTGTTAACAACTTTGATGGGTTTTTGAATTTCCCAGACATAGTAAAATATTCAATGATCTTGTCACATTTTTTGGAATGATTTCAAATTATTTAGTTGCCAAAAGAAATAACAAAAAAAAAATTATCAAAGAAATAGTCAATAAATAACCTATTTGGATCGTTATCTGACATTTATTGTAATATAATGGTAACTGAGGGGTGGTGATGACATATACATTTTAAAAGTACTATTGCCAAGAATTTTCAACCACAAGTTCATGAACTAACTAAACTTATTCCTTTACTGTAGCGAGAAATAAATTATTCAAACTATAATAAAACATTTAATATTATTTAACAAAAACATTTAACAAAAAAAAAGTAAGAGTTATTTTGGAGACATTTTAAGATAAATGTTTAAACAAGATTTGAAAATTGTCATTCGGAGGCCTAAATATACAAATAATAAATGTTTAATACAAAACAGTGCAAAAGAAAGTTATATTTATCCATTTTATTTACTTCATAAGACAAATATTTGGTACGCTGGGTTTAAAATTGCATTATCTCCAGTTTATATTCTATTTCAATTATTCTTTCTAAAAAATAGGTAGAGCGTAGAGGGCATTAATCTTTTCAAACTACAGTTAATTTTTGAATAATTGACAAAAAGCAAAGTATGTACCATACCATGAACCATGAAGGTGAGTTTTTAAAGAAAATATCTGACATTTTGACTACCAAAACTTGTGGAAAATTTGCGTTACTTATTTAAGAAAAAGTAACGAAACATTAAAAAAATACCGACAAAAATTAAAATAGGGTAGAATAGTGAATCTTTTCAAAGATTTTGACTTTTACACAAAAATATTGTTAACATCTCGTAGGGTGGACGGTAAATGATTTGACGAAGAGCAAGTACCAAACAGAACACGTAGTTTATGAAGTAAAATATTTTAAAGTTGGCCATGAGTTGAGATTTTTCTCGGCAGCTAGAGTAATATTAGATAGTAATGAATAAAGAAAATATAGACCACAGTAAATATTGCTTAAAAGTATAGATGGAGCGATTTATTTCCAACTGGATACCAAGCATTTTTGAAAATTCTTCGGTGCCGTGAAATAAGGCCATATTTTAAGTTATGGTTAAACGACGCTTTCCCAAAGTGACATGAAGCCATATTTTGTTTTCGGGTTGTGGTAATGTTTCGTTCGTATTTAAATAACTTTGATTCTGACGACAGTACGTACGGGAAGAAATAATTTTGATTCTAAGAGTGATGATGAGTTTTCGCGAATTTTAATTTTTTTTTAATTTTAGTTTTCAACTCAAGTTAAAACAAAAATGGAAACTAGTACCGATTTTTGTTAATGTGTTCGAATAATTAGAGTTCTTTCAAAGCGTAGTGGAAAAATCAGCAAAATTTTTTCTGCATCGCTTTGAGCAAATTATAAAGCATTTTTTAAATTCAAAACTTTTTTTACCGCCGTTTTATTTTCACATGACCGAACTAAAAAATATAATATATATAATAAATCTCTTTAAATAGTAATATTTCGTACCAACATAACGTGCACTAGCAAAAATTCAGAAAAAAAATTTAAAATTCAATAAAATAATAAAAGTGCGTATACGTCCAAGTGTACCAGTGTTACTACTTATACAGATTTTTTTGCATAAGATGTGACAAAAGGCTAGTCCGTGTAGGTTGCGTCCAGATAAGAAAGAAATCGTATACGAGGGGGGTTTATGTCCCCCAATTAAGGCCAAATTTTCTAAAAATCGACTTGAAATCGAAAACAAATCGAACAGAATGATCTACAATATCATGCCATACTTTTCTTAAAGCCAAATATCTATTCTTTTATTCTGTTTTTGATTAATATTGTTTATGTGAACATTTTTTGAAAAATCAATTATGTTATCTATCTATTCGTTATTTCGACGTTCTTGGAATTTTTTCCTAAAAAGCATTTGTAAAACGAGTGAATCGTTCACAACCATAAATGTCCACCCCACTGTCACAAGTCAGAATCAAGTAGAATGAGAGAAAACCCATCTCACACAAAGATCTTACTTAAGGGATAAAAAGAGGTCTGTGTGACTGCAGCTCGGTACTGTGGTGGGATATCGTTTTGAATTTAGTTTGATCGATGGTTTCGCAGTGAAAGGGCGCAGTACCGAGTTGGCTAGTAATAACAAATATTTAAATTATTTTAAAACTTTATACATTGAAATTTAAAAATCAATTAAAGGGGGCCATTTAACTAATAATACAGTAACTTTCCTTAAAAATTTACTGAAAATTGAAGAAGTCTATCTAAAATCCAACCACAGCATTTGGAATAATGTCATATTCCTTTTCTTAAATCCAGAACCCCACTTTTGAATTTTACTTTTAAATAAAATTATTTTACGCCCAATTTCTTCACTAGCTAGCTTAGTACCCCATCTAGCTGGATCAGGTATTAGCTCCGGTACCCAAAAAAAAGTTAGTACCTGAGCATTTCTTCACATCCCTAGTACCCAACCTAAGTTCACACATCGGCAATAGGAATTTAAAACGTCTAAAACTGTTCTAATACTGATATTTTGGCATTTTAAAAACTATTTTGATATTCACATTTACATCAATTTTTTTTTGAAGTTTTTAACAAATTTTTGACAGAATTTGCCCGTCTTCAATTATTTATTTAGCCAGTTCAGGTTTCTCAAGCTCACTGAGATCTCAGAAATCTGAACGTAATTCCTCAGTGAGATTCCTCACTTTTGTTGTCAAAAAACTGAGACTGATATTTTTTGGATTCGCCTTCTCAATTATTTTTTGTCGCAGTTGATTAATTAATAAAAAAGAGATGGAAATTGGTTTTGACTTCTAGCGGAGAAATTTTGTTCAGGTTTCTCCTTTTGCTCAGTGGAGCTGACGGAGCTTGCTCAGTGAGATCTCAGTGAGATCTTAGAAACGTGAACTGGCTAATTATGTTTTCAGCTTGACAAATTTATAAATAAATAAAATACATTTTATATAAGAAGAAGAATATAATAATTATTATTGTGTATTGCATTGAATTTCTTCTTTTTCAAAATATGTACATACTACATATGTACATATGTATATTATATGATGAATATCTAATTTGTGTTTGTCGTAATGATGCGTCCAAATTTATGACATTTCGTAGTATTTTAAATTAAGTTTGCGTGTTCGCGTATAATCTCGGACCTGCTAATGGGACTACAAAATTCACCGGCTTCAAAATGCGTGCGCATTTGGCCTTGCATCGATTCCCGTCCATTTCTGAACAACGTGTAGTCCGCTAACGATATTTCCGATTACACGAAGGAAGTCAAGGAACCGGTAAAGTGCATCAGCAACCACTTCAAGTTCACAAAATGTTGCTGGCTATCCAAATGTTGCAATAATGCTATGCAAAACCTTTGGTTGCCAATATTTTCATAAAATCGACAGCCGCTATCTGCATCGAACGTTGATCATTTTTAAAAAGTTGAAAAAAAAAGTACTGTTCACGAACATCGAATACTCACTCGAAAAAAGCGAGTTCAAGCAAACAGAGTCAACCCAAAAGAGATGTTCACGAGTTTTCCTATTCACGAGTATGATGACTCGTGATTCACGATAAATACTGAACGAGTATGAACGAGCATACCTTCCAAGTTGCAACCGAGTTGAATGGGTCCGAATAAAAACGCTCGTTCACGATCAATGTGCTCGGATGTACTCGACTCGTAAGATGTGTATCCGAGGTTGGTGGTTGATGGGTATTGGGTTAGCAAAACTCTACGGTGTGTGTATTGGTGGTTGCATATCGCCGGCTACAAAAAATTGAATTTTTCTTTTGAAGCAAAGAAATATTAAATAAAACTTTCATTTTTGTTTGTATTGCAACAAATCAAAAGCGCTTTTTTTCACACATAAAAACAAAATAGATATCCTTTTTACGCATGTACCTTATCTACCCATCGTCTACATCGTCTTTTTTTAAATGCAATGGCAAAAAAATACAGAAACCTGTTTAACTTCTTGACATAAACCACCAACTAGAAAAACGATAAATACAAAAAAAACCTAAAATCTACCTACCCTACAACAACGACCAACCACATAACCCGCAAGCAAAATGTTCACGATATTCACTTTGTTCACGATCACCCATTTTGGTTCGAGTATACTCGCTTTGTTTTGAGTACCTACTCGAAAATATTTCCAATTGTTTAAGAGCATTTTGCTAGTGGGTATAGAAGTGCGAGAAGTTCACGAGTTCGAACAATTTGTTTGACTTTACTTGTGAGTATTTTAACTCGTGGATAACATGACTCGCGAGCATAGAAGCTGAACGATCGAGTATGAACGAACATAGGGAAAAAGTGGAATTGTTCGAACATATTCGAACATACTCATTTTAATCTCTGGTATGTATTAACTTTAGTATTAGTACCGGTACTAGCCTTAGGACTGTGAAGAAATTGGCTGTTGGTAATCAGTTTTTTTTTTTTTTTTTAATTTATTTTTAAAATAAAATTATCAAATTCGCACAAAAGAGTAATAGCCCAAGAAAATTCGAAAAAATTCCGACAAAGCTGAATTTTGTGATTTTTGTATCTTATACGCATTTTTTAAAAAGTAGGTACCTTAAATTTGGACCGTGGCTAAAGTTTTAACGGGAGCTGAAAATCCGACTACTAGAATGAAAGTTATAGCTTTGGAAGCCAACAATATTTCTCCATTTTTAATTTTTTCTGAAATGAAAATAATGAATTCAAAATGGAGTGATGTTGGCTTCCGAAGCTATAACTTTCGTTCTAGCAGTTGCATCTTCAAAGTTGTAGTCTTAGAATGAAGCTAAAATAGCAGGTTACATTTTTGTATAAACAATTTTGGGAAGAGGCAAACATTTTTGTACTAGAGCGGTGATTAAACTTGGCATAAATGTGATTTTTGATTTTTAAAATGCAAAAGTTGATGAATTATTTTAAAATTTGAAAAGCAATGTTGCATAAAATTATTGCACCAATCCTCCTCCATATAGTTATCATAGATTTTTGTGGTAAAAATGCCAAACATTCCATCCAACCACATTAGGTTCAGGTGAACTTTGACATCAGGCTATAACTTAAAGATTAAATAAGTACAGTAAAACAAAATGCCCATGCTGTTTCAATATGGTGGATTTGTCTTAACCTTTACCACCCTGAATTTTTTTTTATTATGTGGAGATGTACCCAAACACATGCGATACAAAATATTTGCCCGTCGAAACATGCAAATTCAATCACTGTTGTTTCACTTAATCCAGCACACTAAATTTTGTGAAAGTTTTCTCAAAACCTATTGAATATACGAAAAAAAAGTGTCACAACATTTCTAATGTAAAATAACATAAGCTTCAACTTTTGCCTTCAAATTTTTTTTTTTTAAAACACTGATAGTTTTTGAGAAATTATCAAAAAAACTGAAATTTGATCCCTTTCAGCCCCCGTAAAAACTTTAGCCTCTGTCCAAATTTGGGGTACTTTTTGGAAAATTCTTAAGATACAAAAATAAATATCTCCGCCAAAATTCAGCTTTGTTGGAATTTTGACCATTTTTAGTCTAATTTTTGTTGCCTATACAGAGTTGCCAGTTCGGAAAAAAATAATAAATTTTGAAAAGCTGTATTTTGGAAACTATTGTTTTATATTTTTTACTTATTGTTATAAATTTAATCTTACTAAGTTTTGAAAACACTTTATTTTAGAAACTATTGGGTGTATGCTTCTGGACTCAAATTGAAGAAAATTTAGTTACTTTCAAACCTTAGAGTGCAGTTACAGTCCTTTAGGGTTAAAATCGACAATTGCGTTCGACGCTGGAGTTCGAAAAATTGGGGTTTTCATTAGGCCAATATCATAAACAACTCAACGGATTCACCTAAGGTGTGACAAAAAGCTAGAGCATTTAGGTTGAGTCGAGACAAGAAAAAAATCGTGTAGGAAGGGGGGGAAGGGAAATTTTCTGCAAAAATCGGCTCAAAATAGAAAAAAAAAATATTAAAAAACAACGGCAACACTTAAAATGTCATGTAATACTTTTTTTTAAGGTAAGATGTTTGTTCTTTTATTTGGTTTTTAATTCAAGTTGTTTGAAAGAATAGTTTTTGAAAAATTAGTTTTCAAACTCAAAAATAATGCTCAATAAAGTAAATTTTTGAACAGAATCAGCTTGAACACAATTTTTTACTTTTTTCAAAAAGGTAAGCTTAAAAATTAGTTTTTGAAAAACTGTTCACTTAAACAACTTAAATAACTTAACTAAAAATTTACAGATTTCACTCATAGAGTAACCATGGGGACATTGAAAATGACACCTGACTAATCTTTCAATTTAAATTAATAACGTAATGATGTTTCAGACACCATGAAAGGTTCTGAAGTTTCTAGGTACCTCTATGCACATTATGTATTTAATGTCACTTTCCATTTCGCAAAAAATAAATCTTGTTAATTTTCTTTAACTAATTCATCAACTTTCCTGTTCAACTAAAAAAATCGTTTTTTTAAGATCTGATATCAAAACTCATATATATATACCTATTAGGGAAAACACAAATATGCCCTAAAAAACAGTTTTTAGCGCTTATAATTATGCCCTTAAAAATCAATTACATACATATATGCCCTTAATAAATTATTATATTATGCTCAAAAAAAAAAATGATAATATGCCCTAAAAATATTGCTTAATAAATAGGCTAAAATAAATTTTGTGGTACCATTTTCTCAAAAAGTACTTGACCGATTTCGATAAATTTTATATGGTTGGAAAGCCACAATTGCGGAGATGTACAGAATCTACTTGAGACATGCATTTACACACTGAGGGTCATTTTTGTTTTTTAACTGTCGAACACTGTGCATATTAAAAAAAAAATATGTTTTTTTTCCTTCAATATTTTAAAACAAATTTAAAATTTGTCTCCTTCCTAGAGTGTTTCAGTTTTTGTTGGCCGAGTTGCGGCCACGGGACGATTCTAGTATGCCTAATTTACTTGTAAAAATATATTCTAAGCAGGTTTGCATACCTTTGTACGTTTAAAAACTGCACTAAAAAGAACGACATAAATCTAAAAACAAAAAAAATAAAATAGGTAGTGTACAAGCAAGATTGTCGAACAAATTTAGCTTTGGCTAAAAGCCATTAAAACCTATTTGAAATAGGTACATGCATGTTTTTTAAAATGGTGAATCGTTTAATTTCATTCACATTGATTTATTTAAGACATTAATTGCATCAAAAATAAAAAACAAAATTTACACGAGTGAGCCCCACAAGTTTGCTCTCGTGGCTAACAAAAATTTTGGTACCTTTCAACGAAAGAAATGTTAAAAAGTCAGAATTACTGGGAACATGATTTTTTTTATTTTGGGTCAATGTTTTCTAAATTTTCAAAAGCTATCTATACATATTGTTTAGGCTGTGTGTGAATTGGGTTAAAATCGCGTTAAATTTTATCCGAAGATTAATTTTTGACGATAGTGGGGTGAATCTGTATACGAAGAAACTTCAAAATTTCATTTCGAATTAAATTTAATCGAAATTTTAATTCAATTCACACACGGCCTTAAATATTTAGAAGCACTAGATTACAAAACTGAAATAAAATCGTTCGAGTCGATTTAACCAACTCAAAAAAGGTTAACCTTTTTTATTTCAGTTTTGTAATCTAGTGCTTCTAAATATTTAAGGCCGTGTGTGAATTGAATTCAAATTTCTCAAAAAAAAAAAAAAAAAAAAAAAAACTCCAACCCAAATTTCCGTAATACGAATTTTTTCGACATAACCTGAAGTTAGGTTTTAATTTTTTGGTTATGCTATAATGCTGGTAATGCTGCCCTATAGACCTTTATTATTTTTTTAATAAACATTTGAAGATACTGAACAAATTATAAAAATGCTGATGCTCCAAATGCATTTGATAAACAAACAGCACATCTCGACCAGTGACGTCAGTGGTCATAAGTAGTGGAATGCGTAGTGCATACGACTGGGCAATGGGTTCAAACCTCATGATGTGCATGTAGAAAGTTTTTCACAATAACATTGGATTAAGGCTCAGCATCACTAAAAGAAGACTTGGCACCTCCTGAAATAGCTATATCTCCAGCCAAACAAAAATAAAACAAATTAAAATACCTAAAATTAATTTCTAAACAATTGGTGGTAGCGCCTTTAAGTTGTTGTTGTTTGTTTTTCAAAAATTCAATGAAATTGACGCAATAAAGAATGGTCAAGTCTAATAAACTGACATTCTGGTATGAATAATACAATAAATAATAATAATAACTGAACAAACTATGGTTTTTTTATGAAACATATACCTAAAAAAAATTGGCATGCCAAAATATGCACGTAAATCGTAAATATACAAAAATATGCATTTACTTATAAAACGGATTTCTAATCTAGTCTCGTCTTAATAGTGTTACTAAAAAAAAATATGCTGTAGCATATTTTTGGTTGTCCTACATACCTATAACATACCTACATAAATCGATTTCAAGCAAGCTTAACTCCGGCTTTCACACTCAACTGCATCACTGGCCTTTCTTATAGGACCGAATTGTATTCTGTATCGAATAAAAATAAATACCTATCATTTTCAATTTCAAAAAATCACAACCTACCACCTCCATAATTATGTTGATATATATACCTACACTACATACAAAAATCTGGCAGAGTACCTATAGTTATAGATACATACACTTTTGTTGTTTTTTTCTCTTTTTGAATATTCTTCATTGATTATTCTTCCACTGAAGCTTGTCTGTTGACGACGACTTTTCTTCGTTTCTTCCCCGTATACCTATTGCCGACGCCTGCTGTAATTCATCGCTCGTGTTCGTTTGTTTATTTTTATCATTCTAGTAATGTTTTAGTAACACCAACCAAAAATTTGATAGTTGTCCCCCTATACGCTGGAGTTCATTTTTCATATTGTAAGTTCATGTGTTCATTTCAATCATTTCGGTCATTTCTTTAGTAACACCAACCAAAAATTTCGTTGTGATGCCCTATACGCTGGAGTTCATTTCTGATTTATTGAATTTATTTCATTTAATCATTTTAGTAACACCACAACTCTGTCAAAACGATCCTATAAACATTTTCAATGTTAAAATCACTGGAGCATTTACGCTTGAGTTTTTGACCAAGAAATTTTTGAGTTTGAAAACTAATTTTTAAGACTATTCTCTAAATAACTAATTTGAATTAAAAACTTGATAAAAAAACAAAAACATGACATTGTGAGTGATGCCTTTGTTTTTAAAGGTTTTTTTTTCTATTCTGAGTCGATTTTTTAGAAATCTGCCCCTCCCACCTAAAGGGGGGGGGAATAGACCACCCCCTCCCCAAAGATTTTTTTCTTGTATTGAATCAACCAAAGCGCTCTAGCTTTTTGTCATACCTTAGGTGAATCACCCTGTATAGTTACTGGACTATAATGGAAAGCTTATTGAATAAAAAACTTAACAAAGTATTCTTAATGGCATAATTATATCTTAAATGCGGTTTTAAATATTTAAATCGACAAAACCCAGTTTTCAATGGAGTATGAATGAATTGGCTCTTAGTTTTATATTTTATAATATTTTTGTAATTTCATATCTATTATTGATCGTTGAAAACCAGACACGTAGCCAGAGAGGGGGGGGTGGCTAGAGGGGCTGAAGCCCCTCCAAAAATGATTTTAATATAAGGAGATCCTTATTTATCTTAATAACACAAGACACAATTCTGAAGAAGTTTTTCAGAAATGTTTTTCAATCCGCATCGCAACTTGACAAGAACCAACAACACGTTGTAAGCCAGAAACGTAATCTACTGAGGCTTTTCATATTAGGAAAAGTCGCTCTGTAATTTTCCCTAAGCCTTAACACTTTAATATTCATGACCAGATTGAACGAACTTTATCAACGTTTATCTTGGAAACTTTTCTTTTCGCTGATTTTTGATTCTATAAAATATACAAAAAATGCCAATAAGGTTCGCGTAAGAAGCTGAGGTATATCTTGGGTTCCATAATATTAAAGTCTTTAAGGTTAGAGAAAATTACAGATCATCTTTCTCTCTAAATATGGCTTGGTGGATTCAAAAAATTAAGGTGTCTACTTCTGCAGTCAAAAAAATACAAACATGTAAAAATAAATAATTTTTACGTATAGAAATTGAAAAAAAGTAATGTTTTAAATTTTTTATAAGGCGCCTTTTAAAAAAACAAAAAATCCTTGTTAAATAACTGATTCATGGGCTTTAGTCTACAAAATTCAGAATTTTACGCCAAGTTTTGGTTACGAGCTATGAACCAAGCCCCTTCCGAAACAAAATCCTAGCTACGGGCCTGTTGAGAATGTTACTTGAACTCTAGATCTTTAATTTTGATGTTAAATGAAAAGGTCACAAAGAAATAAATAATTTAAATGTTTTGAGCTGATTTTTTTTTTCTAAGTTCTGATCCACCTGACAACTCTTCGATCAATTTAATCAGTTTCTTTGTTTTTAATTTAAAAGTAAAGAACATTTTTTTGTCTCAGCAACAGTTTAATAAGCACAAAAGCTTAAATATTCAAATATATATTTTCCAATGAAATCCTTTAAAAACACATTTTAGAAATGATAACACACACATTTTCACGAAACAATTTAATAAATTTTATTGTTTTATGAGTTCAATACATGATTTATAACTAAATAAATAAATTAATTATTTAAATAAATAAATTATTTAAACTACAGGAAAATCGAGTTTTGCACTAATATACCACCTAGCTGCTGCTTTGGCTTCCATATCGTTTCGTAAAATCCTCAAGGGATTTAAGAACTTGTCTTGCTGATTCTTCTAAACGTTCATTGAAGATATCTCTGTCCGTGTGGAAATCCCTCATCTCAACTGATGCATCTGCATTCTCAGCAGGTTCATCCATCTTAAACAGAGCCCCTAATTTGGGTAAAAACAGCAGCAAACAAATGACTCCGATAAATTTGACGATTTTTTTGAATATAATCAGCTTCAACAGGATCTTGCCCAGAGTGAAAAGATTCAACTTTAGCTTTAGCTTACCCAACAGCCATTCAGGAATCGATACCTGCTGGTGATTATATGGTATTGACTGATGCTTATGATACTCATGGTAAATGACTGGAGGATGGTTGACGTATTCCGTTTGCGGGGGAGGACCGTACTCTGTGTGGGGAGGAGGACCATACTCTGTATGAGCAGGAGGACCATACTCTGTATGTGGAGGGGGACCATATTCGGGTTGAGGAGGTCCGTATACTGGCTGTGGAGGACCGTACTCTTGTTGGGGTTGTTGAATCTGCGGTTCATAGTTATATCCTGGGGGTGGTCCATATTGATCAGATGGATGCTGTGAGTTTTGAAAAGCTTGCAGGTACGTATCCTCGTTGGCAGAAACTGCACTCACAAACTTGATGGTCATCAAGCCAAGACACAAAATTTTTATTAATAGATTCATTGTAAATATAGAAAGGCAGGTACACCTGTTTCGAAGCGTGCGTTTTGTTTAAGACAGACACCTTTACGGATAGCCACCGACTGATCAACTAAAAGTTCGTTCAATTAACCAGAGCTGGGACTCATTTGTGAGCCGCACGAATTGGACAAATGTGTCATATGGGAAGTGAATATCAATCTATAGCAATGGATCATTGCTAAATCGATGATAATGGTCAGTTCAGTAACAAATACGACTTCTTCGACTTAGCGCGCTGCGATAATGGCAGAAGAAAGTGGAGTTGCGAGCGTTCCATTGCACATCCGATCGAAGTGTCGTGATTGGAATGGAAATTAGTCAATTGGGCATAAATTCTTGTTACCACGTACTGAGACTTTCTCTGCCCAAAAGAACTGCGATTTTGATTGTGGCTTGTGCGACACGAACAAACAAACGCACGCATGCACAATATCTATACACACTTTGTTTAAAGTCGGTGCTAGTTATAGTGTGGAATTATGTTAGGTCGGAATGCGAATTGTTTCTTTCAAGACAATCAAATAAGGCTTAAGCCACAACATTGTGTGTGTATTAATGGAGTCTTAAAGGGACCTAGAACATGTACGAGTATACGAGATACTTTTTGAGGAATGCAGACAAATTTCAGCGAAAGTATGGAAATTGTTGAATTATCATGGTTGAACTTTATTTGTTGTTACGTAAAGAATTGAACTGGTAAGAGGTTTTGAATATCAATTTTCAATGACACACTGATGCAAGTACACAGCTTACAGGTTTTTGAATACGAAAGTATGGAAATTGTTGAATTATCATGGTTGAACTTTATTTGTTGTTACGTAAAGAATTGAACTGGTAAGAGGTTTTGAATATCAATTTTCAATGACACACTGATGCAAGTACACAGCTTACAGGTTTTTGAATACGAACAGATCAAAATGATGTGAGTTTTGTTTTGTGGACATAATTTGTGACTTGTTTGTTAAGTAGGTACACGCACGGGAACAGATAAAGATTTATTTTTAAGTCATAATGACCTTTGAAAAATATGACAATATAGATACGAGTCGTAAGACGTAACTTAAAAGTGAAGCATGTTCGCCCTTTATTGTGTAGAAAGTGAACAACTATAAATTTTATTAAAAACAAAAAACTTAATTCAGTTATTTAAAATACATTTTTAGTAACACTCCCACTTTGGCATTCTAGGTCGTGAAGTTAATATATTTCGAGAAGGTATTTCAACTATTGTCTGATAAATGGAAGTGGCTTAAACAGCTTTTGGGCATACAAACAAAGCATAAAGCTCGGAATTAATTTAAAGCAAAGAATTTTGAGTTACTCATCTAAAACCTTAATAGATTGTTTTACAATGTCTAAGTCAAGTTCGGATAAGATACTTGACACCCAATTTTTGATGTTAAGCCATAAGTTCACAAGAAAAAGATCTTTTTCTAGACGATTGGAAAATTTCCTATATTATTCCCATCTATAAATCTGGCTCCAAAAAAGATGTTTCTAATTACCGTCCAATAAGTAAATTGTCCACGATTGCCAAGATTTTTAAGAAAATAGTTTATGAAAAAATAACTTTTATTCTTAAAGAAACGATTTCGCCATCTCAGCATGGATTTATGGCTGGACTACGACAAACCTAGTAATTTTTTGTAACTATAACAATAGAAATCTTGAAAATTGTTTTCAAACTGATGTTGTATTTACGGACTTTTCGAAGGCTTTCGATAGGGTGAACCATTTTATATTATTAAAAACAAATGGAATCTATCGGCCTCCATTCTAATATTCTAAAGTGGTTTGCATCCTATCATTGATTTATTTTGTGAAGTAATTCATGTAATCTCTGGTGTTCCTCAAGGGACCCCTTCTGTTCCTTTTGCTAATCAACGACATACCAACGTTTATCAAAAAATGCTATCTGCCTAATGTTTGCGGATTATATCAAAATATTCCGTTGTATCAAATCGTTTATTTGTTAACAAATTATCAATCTGCTTGATGAAATAAATAAATAAATAAATAAATAAATAAAGAATACATAAATCTTTTTTTTTTTGTTTTTTTGTCGTTTTTATTTTTTTTATAATACCTTCTTTAAAAGCGTGCACTGTGGGCGCTTAAAAAATAGAACGTACGACACTTTTTGCAGCTCCGTCTCCAGTTCCAGTCGCAGCATTCAATTAAGCGACACGTTACCTATGTGTCCAATTCGGCTCTGTTATCTTAGCACCTAATGATATGAGATCTTCAAAAAGTATACCTTCTTAAAGGCCAGTTATTGGTTTTGACAAAAACTGAATAGAACCAAAAATGTGATCTGGTATACTTGGGATAAACGAAGAAAAAATTTAAAAACAGACTTTTCCCTCCTTCATTGCATCCTAATACTGGGATTGATTTAGTCATCTATCAATTTACACGAAACCAAGATTAATAGTAAATTACCTTTAAATCAAGTGAATAACATCCTCTTATATTATACCTACTTTGTTTGAAAGCGTGATGCCTTTGTTATAAAGTACCATTTCCGTGGGGCAAAACACCACAAATTCTCAAATTCTCTCTACGATCCTAAGCAAATTATTCAACTGCGCACAAATTAAAATCCACATTACGAGTACCTATCCATGCCAAGCTTCATAAATGGTTATAATTATGAGCCTTATGTTAAGGAAGAATTTAATGTTAAAATAAAAAATAAAATTAGGTTACTTCGTGCTTGGGACCCATTGTCAAAGTTGTTGGTTTGCGTTTTATCTATTCAGCTTAGCCCTTTATTCAAATTTTCAAAATATCCTTATCATTGGAATATTCCTTCCGGTATTCTATAGCTCCTTTAATTTGTAAATTTTAAGATATCTACACCTTGTTCTTCGTCTATAGGTATCTATTAAGTCCGTCGAACATACCTTAACTAAACTTGCTCTTTACGTCCACGCCCATAGCGCGTGAGTAATTCCAATTCAAAGAGCTGGATTCATTCCCCAACAGACTACATCCAGAACAGCTGGGTGTGCTTTGAATATGGAAAATGGAATCTAAGATTGAAAACCCAGTGGTTGGGTGAGTAGGTGGTAGTGGTAGGTATAAGTCAACCTCATTAACTACCCGCGAGCACTCTAAAGATAATGTTGCCAAAGGCATCAAAGACCAACAACAACTATGAATCAATGTTGAATGAGTGAGTATGGTTGTGCTCCGCTTATTATTTTTAACTGACGTTGTGAAGACTTTTAGCGCTTTTGTACAAAGGACTGTGTTATGTTTATCATGGCAAAGATAGAAGCTAGGGAAAATTTTTAAGGTAGGTTCTACAGATATGTAGGTACAAAAAAAAAAAAACTTTTGAGAACGTTTACGTTGACGAAGGTGGATGAACAATGTTGACTGAAATTTTCCCTGGGGACAATGTTATTGCGTTTTTTTCGTCTTGTTATGATTGATGGCTTATATGTATTTCTATAGGCGCCAAAATATTGAAAACTCACATTGAAGTGAAGCCTGTTGTTAAATACTGTTTGTTTACTGTGTTTTTTGAAAGGTTCGGTTGGTTCGATGGCTCATGAAAGATTTTCACTTACTTTATAGAAATATGTCTTGGCATTGGTTTTCCGTAAACAAAATTGGCTTTAATCACACCTTTTATTATTAAGATAATGGACATGTTTTTTTCGAAAAAAAAAATCAGAAAATCCGACCCCATTGTTCGTACGGTTGTGTGTTCAGGTTCATAGGTAGTAGCTAATGTTGATTGCATTATATAGGCTACAGGTCTTTCTTAATTTTATAATTATTTCTTCATCTGTAGCTAATACATACTACAACAAACAAAATTTGAGGATTAGTCTGTTCGTGCGTGCGTCCACTCTAATTTAAGGTTGAGCCCCAACCAGTTGACCAATTCGCTTCAAATTTGGTATTTTTTTTTTAGCTTATCTAAAACGGCTAGCTGCCCTTCTTATATCTTGAGTTCTATTGATCGGATGATCAAAGTAAAAGGATAAGGTAAAATGACAGAGCACTATTTTATGTTTTTAATATACAGGGTGATCGGTATAAGATCCACCAAACTGCTGGAGCGAGAAGGTTGGGTTAAGACAAGAAAAAAATCGTATTGGTGGGGGGGGGGTCTATTTCCCCCCGTTTAGGCAGGAGGGGAAATTTTCTAAAAAAAAAATTGACTTAAAACAGAAAAAAAATATTTAAAAACAACGGTACAATGCCATGCTATATCTTTTTGGAAAGCCAGAAATCTCTTCTTTCATTTTCATTTTAAACTAAGTTGTGTTAGTGAATAGTTTTTGTAAAATTAATTTCCAAACTCGAAATTTTGAAAAAAAAAAATTAAAACAAAGTTTCAAACTAATTTTTTTTCAAAATTTTATGTAATTAAGTATATTTTTTTTTTCAAAATTCAATAATGCTCTTATTAATTTTCAATAAAAAACAGAAAACCGGATGCTAAAATGTCTTTTAGTTTTTGAGAGAATTTAAAATACCAGGAGGAGCAATTTTCTAAAATAATTGACTTAATACAGAAAAAAAAAATTATTAAAAAACATCGGTAATGGCTAAAACAAACGACTTGATATACTTTTTTGTTAAGCCAGAAATATGTGCATTTTTTAATGCATTTTTCAACTAAAATGGCATCTGGCAGGCATAAGACTGAAAGAAAAAACGTCTTGGACCTACATTTTTAAAATCAGAAGGTTCTTACTGAATTAATGGTGTATATTAAGGTTTTAAGTTGAAAAATGCATTCAAAAATGCTAAAATGGCGTCTGGCAGGCATAAGGCTGAAAACAAAACGTCTTGGACCTACATTTTTATAATCAGGTGATTTTTTCTGATTTTTTGGTGCATCGTTAGTAACTACCTACTATCGTTCATTTCGTTATACCTCAAAGGACAGAAGTTAATTTTATGCAATCTTTGGAAGGCTGAAACCAAAACGTCTGGGACCTACATATTTGTAATCAGGAGAATTATTCTCCTTATAGTGGTGCTGAGCTTTAATCCAATTTAATTTGAAAAACTTTCTACACATCATGCGGTATTTGAACCCGCGCATCAGATTTGCTCAGTCTTCGAAGCTGTGTGCACTACGCACTATGCTACTGCTGACCACTGACGTCACAGGTCGAGATGTGCTGTTTGTTTATCAAATGCATTTGGAGCATCAGCATTTTTAAAAGCTCCTTGAGGTATGCTGTCTTGTTCCGCCTCCATTTTTCTCCGTACCTTATTTGATAGACTACAATTCGTAGTACGTATCAAAGGGGGAGAGGTTGGAAGATCGGTAACAAACCAGACTATTAATTTATTAGAATATTAGCCGCGATTTGTTAAATTAAATTCCCCTAGGCTGACAAAAACTTTTTTTTAGTATGTAAATTTCAACCATTATTTTTAATAAAACTTTTACATACATTTATTCTGCATTAAAAACGGTCCCCCTGGCTTACAGCTACATAGATGCGATTTCACCAAATTACTGTCTGTGATCAAATTCATAACGGATTTTATTTCTGCAGATGTATTCTGTTGTTGTATCTTTTTTCTTGTATCTTCATGTTCATTTTTAGTTTGAATGAATTTCATGGCTTGTAGGTGCAAAAATGTTTCGTGATGCCACTGCATATTATACATTTCCTTACATAACTATTTTTTATTTTTTCCCTTAGACGGACAACTCCCTTAGACGGACAAAATTGTTACGACCGTCGCTGTCCGGCTAAGGGAGCTTTCACTGTATATGTTTATTTATTTTTCTTTCTCATGATTTACCATTTTTTTTTTTAAATTCACATTATGTATATGTATAGATATCGATTTACTTACATCTCAATTTTCGGCGGAGAAAAAAATATAAGAGATCATAGTTATATGTATAGTTCATTTATTTTTCTATATCGTGATTTACCATTTCGATTTTTTTTCTTTTTTTGAATTCACATAATGTATGTATGTACAGTGAATTCTCTCAAAACCGGACACTGGCGGCACCCAAAAATTTGTCCGGTTATGAAAAAAAAAAACAAATATGAGAAAAAAAAAACAAAAACAAATTGTCCTATCCATATTCTCGAATTTTATTATTTTTGGCCAAGTGTGTTCCCGTATTCAAATAAATCAAATGCACAGTACACAAATCTAAGGTCTTGCGCAGGTTGTCAGAATTGAAACTGTCAGAAATTAAAAAATGGTGCTCCCAAAAACTTCATACCGCAATATTAAAAACAACAACAAATATCGAAATTTTACATGTAAATGGGCACTGGATCCACCATTTTTGTAGATGCGCAGAACAAAACAAAAATGAAAACGCTAATGATATTACCTCTAATATGTATAATGTATGTACCGTAAATCGAATGTACCGAGTTTTGAACAAAATAGTGTTTGCGGAATTCTCTTTTCTGAATTTCCACCACAAAAGTAGGCAGGAGTTCCGAAATGTAAAAAATCTTTTGATGTGGAAGTAATACCTACATTTTTCATACGCATCAACAACCCAAACTCGATGCTTTGTAGAAATATTACATTGCATAAGTTTGACGTTTCGGAATGCAAAAAAAAATATTTTAAATCGAAGCAGCTAAAAAATGTTTGATGTGCAGTTTGCGCAGTAAATGCGCATCTGATGCATTTTGGAACCCAGCCATTTTTTTTAATTCGTTGGTGTTTTCTCGGATGTCTTTTAAAATTCAATAAGTTGTAAGTAAAAATGCAAAAAGTAGGTACTGGAATAGAACTTATATAAATGAATAAAATAGTACTTTGTCTGCTAATGCCTATGGTTGATCTATAACCAGGTTATTGATTATCTATACATTAGATTTGCTCGCCTACTAGCGCCATCTAGCGCACTCGCTTACTAGCATTGGACGTAACCGAAGCCTAAGAGAGCCAAACTCGATTGCGATAATTTAAATTGGTGTCCGCGCGTCTAGTTATCAGAGAGTCCGCTTTGGGGAGTGAATTTATTATTGTTCTTTGAAGAAAAAAATAGGACTATTCCTGTTTAAATATTATTTTTGATCGACATTTATACAAAATACAGAACATTCGTTTCTCTGCGACGGAAACTTTCACACGAACGTTTAGGAAAATAGGGCTGGTTATATTTCTCAATTTATTTTGCTATTTTCTTATGATTTTCTACCCGTGCGAAGCCGGGTCGGGCCAGCTAGTTACACATAATTTTACTTAATTTTTCTTTTGTTTTTTAAAAAATTAAAGTTAGAAAGCAAATTTTTTTTTATAGATATTATTGACGACAGAAATACTTACTGCCCATAATTTCGTAATGGCCCGAACTACAAAATTTTCGATTTTGAATTTTTTTAGTGGGGGCATTCTCTGAGTCCACAAATGCCACAAACTCAAAATTGGAAATTATGGACAGAATAAATTGAACTAAAAAAATTAAATAAAGACGCAGAATTCTGTCTTTAAAAAAATAGATATATAAAACTTTTTGGTAGGTTTTGCCGTAGTTTTGTAATATATTTTTTTTTATTTTGAGCATTTTTTTAATTGCCTGTGTGCCACCTAAAAAAAGGAGAGATACCTAACCTACATCCCATTATACAAAATGCTTGTATTGCATAATTCTGGAAAAAAAACCTTTATTTTATATATTAAATATATATTATATATTTATAAATTATATATTGTTAAAATAAATAATAAAAATGTTAAGTTATACCAATATGTAAAGTTAACCCAATTAAACGTGTATTTTTTTACTTCACTGATATACATATAAGGATGGTATACGTACTCGTATTTGGAAATGTTTAAATATAATTTTTGCCTAAAAGTAGGGACTTCCAAAAAAACCGCGTGAAATTTTATTAAAATCGGTTAACGTTAACATGTTTAGTGAAAGTAATTTTCACAGTATTTTACTCGAAATTTCGGTGACGAAGTGATTTTTTACGTCACAATATCAATTTTAAAGTTAAATCGAAGTATAAATATCACGATTAATTTAAGCTCCCATACGAAGTTCTCTCCAACATCAATCAATCAATCTTAAATTGGAAAGGCGTTTTAGACAAATTATATGCATTTACGATATCTCTGACGAAAAAATGTTTAAAATTCAAAAGTACTAAAAATACTTCTAAAAATAAATTTGATGGCACAACAGCTCATGAAGAACTAGGGCCTAGTGACTTACAACTCTCAACCGGCTAACGAGCGGCACTTTTCTGTGACAGGAGATACTCTGTCACAGGAGGATTTGTCAATTCCTCGCAAGAAGCAGTAGCCGTTTTTTCTAAAAATACTTACTTTATGTTTTATTTCCCTTTTCATTGAAAAACAAAAATCATGTTCAAAATTTTTAAATGGAGACAAATTATAACAAATTTCAGACGATATACGCGAATAACTCGAAAATAGTTCATTTTTCTCAAAAAAAAAACAAGAAAACCTGAAACACAGTTTTCTTACATACCTATTTAGATACATAAATTCATGTTTTGCGGTCATTGCACAGGACAGGTTGTTAAGATGTTAAGTCAAAATCGTAAGAGCCATTTTTGAGAAAATTTGAAAAAAAAAAAAAAATGTAATATTTGTATGGCACCTACCTGTTCTAGATGACATAAATCAAAAATTGAGTTTAACCTCTTGGGAATAACATAAAAATGATCTGTACTGAATTTTAAGCAAATTGGTCCACCCGTTTAGGCTCTAGCTTATACTACGTTTTCACTGCAAGTTAATCTCGTTTAGATTTCATAAATCCCAAATAGTGTTTTCACCAGAAAAAAAGATTAAAAAATAGACTAATTTTGACAGAACCTTTCAAAATGCAGATGGTGGGTCATTTTTCTTATGAAGTGGAAGTGAGATGGCAAGTTTGCTTTAGCAGCTTGTATTGCGCTGAATAGAGGAATACGTCTGTTCGAATTTTACCTATGAAGATTTAAATGAGATTTATTTTAAATCTTGATTTGAGGAGATTAAAATTTGTATGGTAAATAACGGGATTTGTGAAGAGATTTGTGGTAAATCTACCTAAATCTCGGTTTAGTGGTCGGTGAAAACGTAGTATTAAACCTCAAATAATAATGGATGCACATCGGACCGACGCGAAAATCACTTTTTTGGCTATCATCGTAATGTAAATCTAGATTACAACCTCAATTTTTTTTTTTTTTACACGAAACCAATACATAGTTTACTTTTAAGTAACTAATTATTCTTTAGGCTTAAGGTCAAGTAAAAACAAGGAGAAACTATGGAAATAAACTTCAAAGAAATAATGAGGCTACCTAACTTTACATTCACATTGTTGAAACCACTTTTTTTACAGATCAATTTTGTTTGCGAGTTTCTCTCAAAAAGTTAATTTTTGTCGATAGGATTGAATTCGAATAGGATATTTTTGCTAAGTACCTTGGTAAATATAATAAAGTTGGCCGTGGCGGTAGGGTCATAGGTGTAGTATGTTGCGGTCCCATACGTCCCGTGTAACACAATACGGTAACGTTTCGTATACGAACATTGATGTTCGTGAGTGAAGACATATTTGTTGCTTGAGTATGGTTCTGTTATCGTGCCTGGTGCATGTTTTCCGCCATAGACTACGTTGGTACGTAGGTATATTTCCTTGACTAAACAGATAATTTTATTTATAAAAAACGCTTAAGTTTTTTGAAAGTATGCACATGTGTAAATTTATTATTTTCTTTTATTTTCTGCACAGTTCTAGGAATTCTGTTCCACGTATCTTTATGGAGGCGTGGCGTTTTAGAATATGTGTATAGTAAGCGTTTTTTTCTTATATCCGTCATCTACTGTAGGTACTAAAATAAATACTTTATTATGAGCAATATATACGGCAATAACCCAAAAATAAGGCAATTTCATAAAACTTTAAAACCCAACGTATGGACGCTAAACCAGACAGACGCAGAGACACTAACATATTGGTCAACGCGTTGGAAAGGAATGGCAAAAACCACTTCTTCAGTTTAATTAAAGCCAATCATGCCCTTATATATCGTTCTGTGGTCAAAATCGATTGATATCTTATCTGACGTATCCTATCAAAAATGAAAGATCATTAAGGTTCTTAAATTATATTAAATTTTATAGGCTTCTTGAATATTATCTTTCGAAAATATGTCCTCATAGCATAGTCACTACTAGATTTTATTTGTTTTCCTCACTCGAAAGGTAGGTATTTTGATATTAATCATAATCAATAACGTATGAAGTTACAAATCAACAACTTTCAAAACAAAAGCACTAACACTATACGATACCTCAATAATTCAACTCTAGCCAAACTTGGATCTATCGGATTTAGTTCAAGAGCACCACTTGAAATTAGAATAGAATCTACAATCTAATATGTACGTACAATCTAGATACCTAATAAGAACTTGAACAATTTTCCAAATTAAATTACATTGTAGGTATGTAAGTATCTATCGAATGTAAGCCTCATGTCAAACATTTCCATCTCCATAAATTCCATTACAACATGAAAATTTAATCAAATCGAATCTTTGACACGCCATCATCGTTTGGCAATATGGCTTCAACTTCAAGCTGCTGTAAGTGTGTAAAGTGATTGAAATCAAATATCTAATCAAATACATTTTCCCTCTGTGTCTCTATCGTTTTATTTCGTGTCAAATTTATGTAATGTAAACAAAAGACCATTACGCGCAACGGTTGACGAACTCCTAAAAAAAAAAACAACAATAGGTTTATAAAAAAACGAACACGATACACGAATGAGACGACGAAAAAAGAACCAAAATGACATGTCAATATGTTGTTTGTTTGTTTTTGCTTTTAGTATTAACATATACAAAAAAACCTACCTCCCACACTATGAGACCAACAATTCCTTCCACTGGAAAGTGTTACATTTCTAGAACAGGTACGACACTCGGACTCAGCGCGTAATGGCCACAGCGTCAGTGGTGCCTTTCGAAATGTGATTTGTAGATATCGAAAAATACTTAAAAAAAAAAGTTGTTAATTTTTACAAATTATCATGTCTTAAAATAAGCTTGTAAAATATTTTCCTTGAAATTCACACAAAATGTTTAACTGTATTATTCGATGTTAGTATCTAATTCACGATTAATTTTGATAAGGCTATGTACTTAAAAGATAGAAAAATTAAACCTACATTTTAGAATTGAAATACGTATTTGTTTACAGTGGTGTGCAAATTTTTAGTCACCTCATTTAGCTCCCTAGAAACCGTTACGATGTCAGTGGTTTTTACTTGCGTTATGCATATGTATAGAAATTAAATATATGGAAATTGATTCGTTAAAAATATCGAACAAGAGATTTTGATCAAACTTGGCATAACGATGATAGTGAAGATGAAAAAAGCCGGCCTCTCAAATCAGTGCGTCTGCTTGTCTGTTGGACAACAGCCTAAGCAGATGGGTAAATTTTCTTTTAACTTGGTAACTAGTGTTATTTTTGGACATTCCGCCGACCAAAAATAACTATATAAATTTTTTTATGATTTTTTGAAAATCTTATCTTATCTATTTTTCTCAAAAATAGCTCCACATTTTTTTTCTAAAAATAAAATTCACGATTTGATCGGACGAAATTGATTTTATGGTTATGGAATTTTAATTATTGTAAGTATGTAAGTAGGAAATCTATATATATAAAAATTAGTCCCTTTTTGTTTTCGTACGCGCATAACTCGGTTAAACATCATCCGATTTGGTCGGCGATTTTTTGTTGTAAATATTTGTATTGAACCAGATTAAAAAACAATGGAGTCGAAAATTGGAAAATTTGACCGAAAATTAGAAAATTCGACCGAAAAAGTAGGAAGATCCTGAAAACACCTTGAAAGTTCAAAATTTCTGAAAAGAAATAGTGTTTGTAAGCACATAACTCGGCTAAACATCATCCCATTTGGTTGAGATTTTTTTATTGGAATTGTATTGAACCAGATTAATACACAATGGAGCCGAAGATTTGAAAATTTGACCGAAAATCTGAAAATTAGACCTAAAAACTCGGAAAATCTTGAAAACACCTTGAAATGAAAATGTGTTCGTACGCGCATAACTCAGCTATAAACATAATCTGATTTGGTTGGGTATTTTTTTGTTGGATTTGTATTGAACCAGATTAATATATAACGGAGCCGAAAATTTGAAAATTTGACCGGAAATTAGAAAATTAAACCCAAAAATTAGGAAAATCGTGAAAAAACCTGGAAGTAAGCTATGGACTAAATGAATCTGTTAATAATATGTGTACTGATTTTGATAATTTTTACAACTTGGTTGATTTTACCTTATCAAAAACTAGTATTAAACAAGCATTAATTAGTCTCTCCAAAAAAAAAAAAACAAAATGTATGCTAAACGATTCATTGTTATAGTATTTCTCTTATTCATTATTGATACATAATGCATCAACTCTCGCAATAAGGCCAATAGTGTAAAAATTATTTCTGTTTTTTTTTTTTCTTCAATTTTAACACAACGAAAGTATTTTGAATTGAATTTTTATTACAGGGTGATTGGTATATGATAGACCAAACTGGTGAAGCGAGTAGGTTGGGTTGAGACAAACGATTTTTTTCTTTTCTTAACCCAACCTACTCGCTCCAGCAGTTTGGTGCATCTTTTACCGATCACCCTGTACAGGTATCTTTTTGTTGGATTCGTTTCGTATTGAAATAGGTAAGTACACTACGAGGCGCAGGGACATAAAGCCCAAATTTTATTTTTGCGGCTTATATCTCATTTGAGTGGGACATAAAGCTGAAATTTAATTTGGGCGTTAAGTCCCACCCAAATGAGACATAAGCCCCAAAAATAAAATTTGGACTTTATGTCCCACTAAATAAGAATTTCCGAATGATAAAACTTGGGGTATTTAGGACCAACAATTTTTTTTTTAAATTAATTAAATATAATTACAATATTAGTTTTAAAGAATTTGATAAGATCAAAACCCACAATTTTGATGAATTTAAAGTTTATTTAAATCCAGATTCTTTAAAACGCAAGAGAAACTTTGCATGCACCCAACCTCGCACCTACCCCAAATCCTATAGTGGGCCAATCAGGGGGGTTGCTTGGCCCACTATAGGATTAGGGGTAGGTGCAAGGTTGGGTGCATGCAAAGGTTCTTTTACTTGATGCTATAACCCCCCTAGTAAAAAATGATTGCATTAAACCCCTTCTACAAAAACCGTTATTATTTTACGGCGCCTGAGTTTTCGTAATCGTGCCTGTTTTTCCTAATTTTCGTTCAAATAAAACACCCAAAATTTTATTGTTTATTGTATTGAAATGCGAAATGTTTGTATTCTTCTATGCTTCTTAAAAATTTGGGATTTATGTCCCATTTTTAACAAAAAATATTTGGGGGGGGTGGGACCTAACGCTCAAATTAAATTTCGGCTTTATGTCCCACTCAAGTGAGACATAAGCCCCAAAACTAAAATTTGGGCTTTATGTCCCTGGGCCGTTTGTCCCTACACCACACTACGAAGCCTAAAGTTGGAAAATTTGCCCGTAAAAGCCGGTAAATCGTAAAAGCCATAGTTTCGGAATTGGGTTTTTATTTATACGTGCATAATTCGGCTTACCATCAACCGATTTTTATAGGAAGGAATATTTATAATGTAATTAGTCTTTTTAAAAAAGGGTATAACTTATTTGTTCCTATTGATGAAGAATTTAGGGTAGTTCTTCATATAGGTATTTGTGGTACTAAGAAACGCTTAATTTATCAAAATTGTGCAACAAATTTGACCTGTTCGTCAGTGATTAAAAGACGAAAAAATGTATGTGCCGAAGGAAGTAATAAGGGATAGTTAGGGATAAAGGAAAGGAAGTAAAGGGATGAAATTCGCAATCGATTTCATTTTTTTTAAACAACAAACTCTGACCTAACTCTAATTATATAAAATGAACTGTAAAGCTGTAATGTACAGATTTTTAAGTCTAACTAATATATGCTGATAAAAAAGTACGTATACGCCACAGTGACCCCATTAATGCTTATTTTGTATTATTTATTTTAAAGGGTCTGTAATATTATACATTGGAACTAAAAACAGGAAGTAGCCGTGGCGTGATGGTTAGTGCGATGGACTGTTATGCCGGAGGTCTAAGGTGCGATCTCCAGCCTCGCCACCTATTTATTTAAAAGAAAAAACGACTACTGCCTCTTGCGAGGAATTGACAAATCCTTCAAGAGTATCTCCTGTCACAGAAAAGTCCCGCTCATTAACCATTCGGATTCGGCAATAAACTGTAGGTCCCCTCCATTCCTGTAGACACGCACACAGGAATGGTTGAGAGTTGTATGTCACTAGGCCCTAGTTCTTCATGAGCTGTTGTGCCATCAAATTTATTTTTTATTTTTTTTTATAACTAAAAACAGGCAAAGTATTATAAAAAGTATTTTTTCACCTGTCTCTCTTCTTATATCCACATGTAAAAGATTACAAGATCCCAAAAAAAATGAAAATATGAACATTTATCAGAGTGGAACACGTTTGGCTATATTTTATTACGGGTCATAACATTTGGTTATTATCTTCTTCATCTGATTTTTCTTAATTATAAATTCCATTTCGAATAAGGGAAAAAGCATAATTCTAAGAAAAAACTGTGTATATGCAAAAAACTCTATCTCCCTCCCACAGGAGGGGAGTTGCAATTTCTGAAAACTTAACTTAAAATGGAAAAAATATTAAATATTAACTAAAGTGCCTATGTACATACATTCTCGCTTTTTTTAAAGTAAATATTCCATTCTTTTATTTGACTTTTAATTTAAGCTTTAAATTTCAAAGTCAAAATTATTGAAAAAATTGTGAATTTTTTGTTTCAAGTTGATTTTTTTTCAAAATTATTTGTAATTAAGGTGCCACTCTTGTTTTTTAATATTCAATGCCCTTATCAATTTTTATTCAAATACTTAAAACCAGATATATGAAGATACAATACTTTTTTAGTTTTTGAGAAATAAAAAAACAAAATAGGTATTTCTACGTCTTCGCAAAAAAACACGAAAAAAGGCTTTAATTATGAATTTAAATTTGTTTGAATCATAAACATAACAAAACAAACATGAGTACCAGAATAAGAATAAGGAAAACAAATAAAAGAATTATATTTCTTTTGATTTCAGTGGATTGTATTGACTGAAATTCAATTTAAAGTTTTTTTCTTATGACCTTTATTCCAATAGGTGCAAGAATTTAACCAAGTTCCCCTTAGAATAATATAATTTCTGTGCTGTAGATTTTATTAGAGTCGGCAGCTTAGACCAAAATATTGCGTCTTAAAAAGGTACAACAGCATCTAACTGATGAACCCAATTGTCGTGCCTGGGTGAAAAGAATTGAACTGATGGTCACAAAAAAAATTTAATTAAAATATGAGTACCACCTTTCGTGTTAATTTTTAATAATTTTTTTTTTAAGTCAATTTTTCACAAATTGCACCTCCCCGTCTCAGGAAGGGGAGATAGAGTATTTTTCCCATACAATTTTTTTCTTAGAATGATCCCAGTAATCATCCCCCAAAATATAAAGCACGAATTAGGGGACATCCTGCATAATTATGTATGCATATTGTATATGGGTCAATATTTCAAAACGTTAATATTTTGGATTCCATCACTTTTCGTATCGAAAAAAAAATTGTTTATTTTTTGTATTTCAGCTGAATTAATTTCAACAAACTTGTTTTGACGGGCATAACTTTCGGAAAAAGTTTAAAAAAATATCATACCCGTTATCCAGATTTAAACACCGAAAATGTCATTCCACTAACGTGTTCCCAACCGATTTTCTTCAATACAATGACTTTTAGCAACGAAATTGAAAACGGTACAAAAAATCTCACCCTTCTTGAAGAATAGTTAATTTATTTTTTGGAAAGTGTACCCAGTTCAATGGTCATTTCTATCCCTACCAGCAATAAAATTAAAAAAAACAAAAAAAACATGTAGGTGCAAAAGAGAAAACTAATTTTTTTGTTTAAAGGGATAAGATTGCTCTTTATAAAAATTGATTTAAAAGTTGAGAAATACTCGGTATTACTTTATATTTAAAGTCAAAACTACGATTTTGTTTTTCGTGCAACGAATATGTCATTCCCCTATCCTACCCAGTGTTTTTTATTAAATAGTGTGGTTTAAAAATTAAAAAAGTTTACTCCTCTGTGTCTTTTCAAAGTGCCTACACATGAAATTATGTATTACTTTGAATTTTCTAATAACTTCGATTTAATTCCCATAAAAAACCTTTCGGACAGTCATTCAGTTTACTCTATGGACGAAATTAGACACATTTTTTATCGCTGATTGTCCATACAGGACACCCAATGAAAATAAAACGAACCGGACCATAGTTCTGAGTTTAATACCTATTTTTTTTTTTACAATTTTTTTCTAAATGGCTGTATACCCCAAGTATTGGATTCGGAAAAAAAGACATTTAAAGCCCTTTAGATCTGATGATATCTGGTGACCCTTTGATGGATAATTATTATTATAGTGACATATAAGAAATAGATTATATATATATATATTTTTATATATTTACCCATACATATATATAATGTATATGTACATATGTTAAGTACACATACAAATTTCTCGAAATTTTTTGAGATACAAATTTTATATGCCATTTTTAAAAATTTAACAACTTGGTACATCTAAAACTATCAAAAAAAAAAATCATTGCTTGAAACGCAAAAAATAAATAATTTTTTTTAAATCAAAAAATGTTTTTTTTTTTTGAAAACTTTTACATTTATGTATGTAGGTGGAACTTCTATAACTCGAACTTCCTTAAGTCGATTTTCTATAGAACTCAAAGTTTTATTGAGAACTTTGGATTTGCAGCCTTATTTTCATTAATTTCGCGGATTCCAAATATTATTTATTTGTAGGAGCAAGAGCTACCTAGGTATGAACGTACATAGTATCCAAATTTAATAGGTCAAATTTAATGTGAATAAAAAAAAAAAAAAGCGAAAGCTAAAACTTGGATTTTTTAATAAAAGCTAGGTTTTGCGTTAATAAAACTAAGCTTAAGCTAGCTGGTGAAAGCTGTGATTTAGTAATAGCTGTTTTAAAATAGCTTACGCTAAATTCCATTATCTTTAGCTTGATTTTCCAGCTTAACCTTCAATTCGTGTGATTAAAAATAGCTTTTACTAGAATATTATAGTAAAAGCTACAAAAATTTCAAGATTCTTTCACTCCTTCTTCTCCTAGTTAATAGTGCAAATATGGCTGGTTTTATATGCGTAAGACAACCAACGTTTTATAGGAAACTAGTAAATTACTAAAGAAATTAGTAAAGATTAATTTCATAGGCGCAAAATTTTAAACAACCTGATGTTAAGGTATTAGCATGATACTACTTAACAATCTTCTAACTTTAAAACTCTTTAATAAAATATTCTTAGTTTAAAACATTTTCTAACTAGTATCACTAAACCTATTTTTCTAGCTGATGAACACGCCTAAAACAGTGACCCATTTTTGCAATTGTAGCTGCCAAAGTAACACTTGGATTTAGTATGATACTAAAAAGATAAAATAGGCATTTGGCGATTTTAACTCTAGTAAAATGTTAAAAAGATAATACGATGCTAACTCGTTTAAAATTTGGAAAAGCCTGTTTTTAACCTAGCATCATACTAAAAATGCTTTAACGTCATACTAAATCGTCTAAAATTTTGCGCCATAGTTTTTTTTGGGTTTTCAAAAAACAATGGGCAGTGGCTTTGTGAATAATTTTAAGGGGACTCAGCAGAGCGTAGAGAAGGGCACAGATTTCTAAGCAGAGAATAAGAATATTTTTCAGATACCTGAGTAAACCTAGAATTAGTTGACAAAAATGTTAGGCAAGTTCCCAACAAGATAATTGAATCAGAAAAGGCAAAATTGACGGTAAAATAATTGTTTCCTAGAGCTTTTAGAGCTTTTGATTATACCTATATTTCGATATCCAAACATCAATATCAAAGATTTGCTGATGACCGGAAAGGCTGCCCTAACATACAAGAGACAAGTCATGCAGCAGACGAATTTACAAGTGTGGAAGTCCAGTGGCCACACCACTCACAGACATCAATTTCTTGTTCAAAGTTGAACAAAAATGCTGACAGTAAAATCTGAATTCACCTTTTAAGGAATGACATACAATTAGCCTCAACCAATTTTAAAGAATATGGTCCCATCCATTTAGGCTTTAACTTGATGTACAGTTGGTGCGACTGATAAAAAATCATTTTTGGACTTATCCGTGTTAAAACTTAGTTTTAGCAAGAGCTGCCCACGCCGACACATGTGAATAAACAAACGAAAGCTAAAAAATATGAAGCTTAAACTAAAATTTTGTAGCTCAAGCTAAAAAGAGTATTCTTTTTTTATTCCCATTAAACAAAGCTGTTACCGGCGCGTTTGCAAGTATTGAATCGGAGGCGGCGAAAATGGGTTTGGCTGTTAATGAGGACAAGACGAAGTATATGCTATCATCGAGAAAGGAATCTCAACATCGTCGGCTCGGGCAAAACGTCACGATGGATAGATACAACTTCGAAGTCGTCAAGGACTTTGTCTACCTGGGCTCCACTGTAACATCGCAAAATGACATCAGCGCAGAGATCAAACGAAGAATTACTCTTGCCAATCGCTGTTTCTTCGGGCTAAGAAGGCATCTAAGTAATAAAGCCCTCTCTCAGAGAACCAAGGAGACCTTATATAAGACCCTAATCATCCCGGTCCTGCTATATGGGGCAGAGGCATGGACCCTGTCAAAAACGGATGAGAATCTGCTTGGGTGCTTTGAAAGGAAGATTCTTCGGGTGATCTTCGGTCCAGTCTGTATCGATGGAGTATGGAGGAGAAGATTTAATAACGAGCTTTACGGGCTTTACAGCGACGTCGACCTGGTCAAGAAGCTGAAAATTCAGCGGCTGAGATGGCTGGGACACGTGGAGCGTATGGACACCAACGCACCAGCCCGACGAGTCTTCGAATCTACCCCTGACGGTCTGCGCAGCAGAGGAAGACCCCACCTTAGGTGGCGCACACAAGTGGAAAACGACCTCAACCAACTTGGAGTGCGTAACTGGAGGCAGCTAGCTAGGGACCGAGCTGGCTGGAGGGGCTTGTTGGTTGAGGCCGTAGTCCATCCTGGGCTGTGAGCGCCATCTAAAGTAAGTAAGTAAGTAATTAAACAAAGCTTAAGCTAGGACTGTCTAGCTTTAGCTACTAGCAAAAGCTATGACTAGCAAGCTTTAGCTTCTTTTAAAAACAGCTTTTACTATTTTTTATTCACAAGATCACAAGATCCAATGTAAGAATTTTAAACAACTAATTTGGGAAGACAAATTTAATGTAAACATTATGGTTTTCCCAATTTATGTTCTGAGACTTTAGTTTTTGAAATTTTCTTATCTTAAATATTTTGGTGACCAATGTTAAGAGGCGTGCGTGTAAGAAATTCAGAGCAATTTTTCTTATATTCGTTGAACTGTCCCTATAATATAAGATTTACTAAATGTTTTCAATCGCACACCAAGATCGGAGTTAAAAAATTATTTGTCCCTTTTACACGAGCAAATAAGTTACCTAAGTCCCTCTTAAATCTCTTGGTTGAACGCTCACTAAATGAAGCGTAAAAGAAAATATTAAAAGTCTGGATGTGACCGATAACTTCCTGTTCCCATATCACATTGGTGCTCTTTTAAAATCGATACCCGATGTTATTTTTTACAAGAAAAATACAAATTCAAAATCTTCGAAAACCTTGTCAGTTTTGCAATGTTGGACTGTTTGATAGATATAAATATGTAAATGCTACACGAATTTTTAACAATTTTTAACACTTTCTTTTGCAGTTTTATTTTGCTCAGAAAATAAAATGCACGACTGGGTCGCACGAACTTGCTCTTGTAGTAAAAGTTTCTTCAAATTTTAAAGATTGAGCGTAATATAAAACACATAACTAATAATTAAATGTATATGTATTTATCCATTTAATAAATTGAAGAATCGAAATTTGAATATGGAAAAAAAGCATGAAATACGTTCATTAAATTGATAAAATAAGCACTTCAAATATTTTAATCTCAGAATGAAGAACGCCATCTAAATTCTTGAAAAAATGTGAATTTTTACAGAAAAAAATTGTAAAATCGTTGTTTCTTAAAAAATATTTTTTTTTTATATAAAATTTCTTGATATTTTTTTAAAAAAAAATTTGGTATGCTATTTTTAAGAATATAATAATATACAGCTAAAACCATAATTTCAAAAATATTCATCAACCCGTTTTCAAAAAAATGATTTTTCAAAAAAAAATTTTGAACTTTTTTTTTTTTAAATCCAAAAAATTATTTTTTTTTGAAAATATTTGTATGCAGTATTATTCACACTTGATAGGACCTCCTAAGCAAAAATTTTGATCAAAATCAGTTTAGCGGTTAACGAGAAAATTGTAAATCAAAAAACGGTTCTATGGCAGGTACCGTTAATACCGATTTTTGGTAATTTTTTTTCACTGAAATATAGACCATACTACTACTAGTACACACAAAAAAAATTAATAAAAAATCGTTAAAGCCGTTTGTGAGATAAATAACTATTTTTAAAACGATTGTATGACAAGTACCGTTATTTTTTGAGCTTTAAGAAAAATCTCGATTTCCCCCCTAGGAAATCACAAAAAAATCTTATGCTCCAAGTTTGAAGAAAATTGCTTCAGTGTTTTAGGCTGTAGGCCGAGGTACAGATATACATACACACAGTCAGACAGACGGAATTGCGGGACCCACTTTTTTGGTGTTCTCTATCATCGTAATGTCAAGTTTGATTGTTATCTCGAGTTTGACTTTTTTGCACGAATCCATATTTTGCTCTATAGTACCTACATACATATATATCGCAAGTAAAAAACTGTCAACTCAACTTTTTTTTCAAGCTCTATCAGTTCTTATTATATACGGTCTAAGAAACTTAATTTTCCTATTGGCAAATCACAATTAATATAGACATCTTAGTCTGTTGCAAATTCCTAAGCCGTCTGTTTCATAAAAATTAATGAATTTGGCAGGGAAGGTGCCAAATTCTGACCATTTTGTCAGTTTTTCGGTCAATTATCTATGGGAACCCCGCTTAATGACCGAATTTCGTTGAACTGTAAACCGTTGAACTTGTAAACCGTTTAATTGCATCAGTTGGTCAATTAAAAAATAAATATGCAGTGAGCAGTTCTGCCAATTTCAGTGTTTTTAAGTTAAAAGAATTTGTTTAGATTTTTTTTACTCTGAGTGTTTGGCTCTAAAAAAGGTTTTTTTTTCACTTATGAGAGTTTGTTTTCAATGAAAAATATAAAATTGAACTGAAAATATGTTTCACGTATCCGGGTTTTACACTTAAGCAAGTTTCGCTTAAACGGAGTGTTTTAAAGGTAAATGGTCGAAAAATACTCGGGGATGATAAAAGTGGTTCAAATAAGCGGGTTTCCCTAAAGCGGGTTTTACTGTACTTTTTTTTTATCAAGGAAAAATTCCCTTAGGTGTTACTGCGAACAAGTACACAAGTTAAGTTTTGTCGATTTTCCCAGGGGGGCAAGAATTTTTCCAGGGGGGCATTGCCCCCCGTTGCCCCCTCTAACTACGCGCATGTTCTCAAAGGAGTTTAATGATCCTTACATCTTTAAAACGCTTTACTGTGCACTTGTTCGCCCTGTGTTGGAAAATTGTAGTTGTGTTTGGTGTCCCAGTTATGACAACGCTGTAATAAAACTTGAGAGTGTTCAAAGACGTTTCCTGCTATATGCTCTTCGACAACTTCCATGGAACCCAACGTAACGCTTACCACCATATGATAGTCGATTAAATCTTCCTAATTTGTCGACACTGGAAAAAAGGAGAGAGGTTAACAACGCTCAACGTCATGTTCCTATTTCAACCTTTGTCTCGTTCTATCGACTATTCTTATATTCTAAGCCATCTATTCATTAATATCCGTCCAAGATCGACCAGAAATCCAGCATTCTTCTGCACATCTAGCTCTAGAGTCAATTATGGTTTAAACGAACCAATTAATGTTTTGAGTCGAGACTAATAAATTTTATAGTTTAATTGATTTCAATAAATATGTAGCTTGTATTAAACATATTTTATATTCACGTTAGTTAAATTATTTATCTTTGTTTATTATTTTTTTATCTCCTAATATTTATAAAAAAAATTGTAAAATTCATTTTAAAATATTTCAAACAACTTTGACTTTGTTGTCTATAGTTGAAATAAATAAATAGATACATAAATAGGTACGCTGTTAATAAATGATTCTTAAGACGACAAAGTTCTAAAAGCTAAAACGAGCATTTATGTAAAACTAAGACTTCACCGTTTTCCCTGCTCATCACTCTTTTCGTCATTGATTCCTACCTATCTTCTTAAGTTGAACTTTTGATCTATATTTGGACTTTGTTTTAAAATCATAGCAGAATAAGTTTTAAAAAATTTTTTTTTTCACATTGATGTTGTTAATTCTTTTTTTGTTAAGAAAATGAGCAACGCTAAATAAGTCAGCTTGTATCTAACAAAAATATAATGTACCTAAGTGAGCTAAGCCTATTGCTATTTTAGTTGAGTAGTAGTACCTAGTCTGTAGTAGGTATGTCTATTGTAATTTTTTGATTAGAAAAAGAAAAACAAAAAGAGCAAAACAAAAGAGGAAAAAAAATGTTAAAGAAAAACGCAACATAATACATAAACACGCGAAAGGGCCACAAAAATGTAACAAAAAATAAAAAAAAAACACAACAAATAAATTCTACTTTTTCCCCACCTGTATTGGATGACGACGTGGACGGGTTCTGCTGCTGCTGATGATGATGATGTAGGACTGCTGTAAAGTTATTTGCTGTTTTCCACGAGTCAGTTTGCACAATAATTGTTTCCACTTGGTGACGGGCACCGGTACCGGAATTGTTTTTTGATATAACTGTCAATTTGACATCCGTTGGTGGTACTTCCGACCGAGAACGTGAAGACGACGACAATGATGACGACACTGACGGAACACCATCGAGAACCGAAGGCAAATTGTTACTGCCTGTGCCTAAACCCGAGGTCGACTCATCTGCTGGGGCTAGGTTACCAACAACATTGGAAGAACCACTACCGCCACCACCAACACCAATACAACTTGTTCCAGTGGATACAGTGGCGTCGTCGATGTTGGTAGGTGAGCCGATTGAATGGCGGACATCTGTTGCTTCGGCAAAGGCCATACTACCACTGGAAGGTTCCACTTGGTTACGTGCTGCTGTCAATGCCGGCACAGTGGTGGTTCCCGTTCCAGGAGGAAACGGTGATGGTGACTCAACTCCCATGGCTAGCCTCGACGCACATGACTGGAGCTGAATCGACACACTGGTGATTCCCTTTGTTGGTGATTTCTGTGGTGCTGGTGCTTCCCCAGCTATCAAAGGCACCGCAACTGATTCAATCGCCGAGTGTGGATAGTTTTTCACTCCACTGTTGGCTGTGGCAGAGGGACTGGGGCCAGTGATGCTCGAAGTCTGCTCTTGGGTCGTTGACATTGCTGGATCTGCTTTGGCATCTTGTACTGTTGTTATTGGATTTTTCTTGATTATTTGCTTCGCTGTTGTAGTTGTTGTGGGTTGGTCTTTTACAAAGAATTTTTGTTTTGCTGTGAGTTTTTCTTTTTTCTTTGTTTGTTTCTTGTTCCATTTCTTGCCATGATCTTTGACTGATTGTGGCGATGTGGAGTGAGTATAGGAGAGAGAAGAAAGAATTGTTATAATTTGTTTATTATTTTGTTGTTACATAAATTTGCTTTATTTTTTCTTTTGCAAAATTACTAAACCATCAGCGTAGATACATAATTAACTGTGGTTAGGAACGAGAATACAACATGTCTACTGTACCTACAACAAAAAAAAATATGAACTCGTATTTTGTTTCTTTTTATATTCAGAAGGTAATGACGTCACATGCAATACACTCAAATTATATTTACAAAAAAAGCAAACAAACGAAAATGTTATCAGTTTAAACAAGATTACAGTTGTTATTTGACAGATTTCATTACTTTTTTTTCCGAAAAATAGGTACCTATAGACAGAAATAGAATTATGTAATTACCTAGTAGATAGCAATACCAAAATATAACATGCGTTATTTTAATAAAAAGTGTAATCTTAGCATAAGTGACACTAACTAAATAAAATATAACCTATGTCAGAAGCATTTCATGCAAACAAGCGAACTGTTAAACAGGTACCTACATAGTACCTAGTTAGGTAGGTATGTACCTACATATGTACATATTCATAATACATACCTACATAATTACTTTAGGTACTTAACAATCTGTTTTCTAAATAGATTCAAATACCTATTTAGTTCAATACATATATGTATATATTTCATATAGAAAAAAGTTTCAATTTTTTTATGAAATTTGGCCCCAACAAAAAAAAAGCCCGAACAAAAATTGAAAAAAAAAATTTAAAAGTCAAACTTATTTAAAAATAATTTCGCCAATTTTGAAAAAATTTAAAAATAACAAAAAAAAATTAAATTTACAAAATGGTAAATTTGCATTTTTTTCAAAAATTAATTTTTTCGCTTGTATTTCATTATTTTTTTTTTCCAAAAAATATGATTTTTTTTATTTAGATCGTTTTTTTCCGACCCATGTGCCAAGTGATCCACCGCTTAGAGTAATAATTTTTGTTTTATTTTTTAAAATCAAATCTCAAGCTAACCGAAAATTAAAAAAAATATCAAAATCAGTTTATTCCTTTTCTAAATTTATTCAAAAATTTCTGAAAGAATTTTTGAGAATATTTCGATTAAAAAAAAAATCATAGTTGTCAGTCATTCCAGTTTTCCAAAAAATTTGTTTTTAATATTTTTTTCCGTAATTTTCGAGAAAAAAGTAGGCCCGAACTAAAGAAAAAAATAAAATTGTGTTTGAAAAAATAATTTTTATTTTTTTTTAAACATTTTCTTGGAATTCTTGGTGAAAATTCCTTAACGTAACTTAACGAAGAAAAAGCTTTTTGAGAGGCAAAATTTATTTTTTCAGTTCCGTTTTAAAAAAAAATATTTTTATTAACATATTTCATATATGAAACTCTTAATGGAAATTAATTTTTTGAAAGCTCAGTTTACACACCAATAATGCGAATTTAAACTCCTTCTGAAATGTCATCCATAGATACCCACCTACATATGTACCTAAAAAAAACTAAGTACCTATGCAATTAATTGTAGCTTTTTGTTATAAATTAGTTGTAGAAAGAAAAAATTGTTTGGCTTAGTTTAAAAAAAAAACTACCTACCTACCCAGTTTTTTTTTTTAATAACTAAAGGTCGAACTATAATAGGTGGACGCTGTCGGAAACTAATGTCATAAACGAACGAAAAATTTCTTTCCGAAACGTCAAATGCACACTTAAACCATATGCATGAGAGATTCGAGACTAGTTTACTACAACAATTTACATGTAGCTGTCAATTTTCTTCCGTAAGGTGCGCTCGAGAAGCGCTCTACCCCTCCGAAAGCAAAAATGAACAAAAATGAATGAAACGTAACAAAACGCAATTATGTGTGCGTCTATTGAATTACTTGTATTCGTGTGGTTTCGTACGGCTGCGTACGCTGCGTTCCAACAATTATAGTTTTACCTTAAGCCAACAATATTTTTGGATTTTTTTCTTTCCAAAAATAATTTACAAAAAAAAAAAACCACAATTATTGCCATGTTTTTATTTTCGAATGTCTTTATTTAATGCCTGTACTCACAATATCAACTTAGCACTCACTACTTACCCAGTTTTTTTTTAATAAACAAGCCAAAAAGTTTTCTGGAGTTTCTTTCTTTCCACAACTAATTTACAACAAAAAAGCTTCAATTACATTTTTTGTTTACATTTCCGAATTTTCTTTTTTAATGCCTGGACTCACAATGTCAACTTAGCACTACTTACCTAGCTTTTTTTAAATAACTAAGCCAACAATTTTCTTGGATTTTTTTTCTTTCCACAACTAATTTACAACAAAAAAGCTACAATTAATGCCAGGTTTACATTTTCGAATTTTCTTTTTCAATGCCTGGACTCACAATGTCAACTTAGAACTATTAACCTACCCATTTTAACTAACCGCCATATTATTCACTCGATACATCAAGATTTGAAATTAAATCCAGATGAATTTACATTGAATTTGTATGATCTACATCCAGATTTAAGTTTTAATCTAGATGTATTGAGTGAATAAAAGTCAAAAAACTTTTTGGAATTTTTTTCTTTCCACAACTAAGTAATTTACAACAAAAAAGCTTCAATTAATGGCGTACCTTCTTTTTTTAATTTGGAAGGGTGTAGTGCTTACTTGATATCAAGTTAGCACTACATTACTAATTTACAACAAAAAAACTGCAAGTAATTGCGTTCTTACTTTTTTTAATTTTCAAAAGTGTAGTGCTAACTTGATACGCGTGAGTTAAAAATCATCTTTTTGTTAACGACCTCATAGGTACCTACCTAATTCAATTTTTTTTAAACTGTTGTTAGTGAAGTCAACGAAGACCCAAAATCAGAAAATAAATGCAAAAAATCTTATAGTTTGGGTTATTCTTTTAAGTGGTAGTGGTAGGAGTGACACTGAGGTACTACATACTAAAAGTCCCCAGCCCAAACCCGCGATCATTTTGTTGACGATTTCACGATATTTATAGGAACCATACAGTTCGTTCCATTACCTAATTTTTTTGTACGAATTTAATCATTCAATATGAAAAAACAGTTCGATGGATCAATTTTAAATTGCATAAAAATATGTAATGTCTATACTATGTAGGTCTTCAGAATGTCTCAAAAAAATTTAGCACTCCGATCAATGTTTGGTTATCAGTGCAATTATTGAATAATTATTGCAGTTTCTATAGAATTATTAAAAATAAATTGCGAACGTTGCTACATTCAAGCCTCAATATACATACCTACATATTTCGTACCTACCTGTATCAATTTAGAATAGATCCTATTAGGTACATACATATGTATAATGTCAATGTCAAACCTTGAAATATTGCAATTCTATAATGAATTATACCTACCAATAAAACATTTCAGACTTTTACCAATATTGCTGAAGAATTTTAAGCTTCATCGTTAAATTTTAGAATTTCCGCATTTCGAGGTTTTTTAAGAAATATAATACACAAAAATAGAGTTCAAACAATGTTTGTTAGAATATATATGTACCTACGTCTTTTTTCCGTTTGTAGGCAGATCATACTTGAATGAGTCATTGTACAAGTAGAAATTGCAACACACTCTGTTTGTACTTCTGAGTGCTTAGCAGTTATATAGAAAAAAAGTTGTATGTGCAAATTACATACATATTATACAGGGTGTCCCGAAACTCAACGTCAAGCGGGTACCGGGTGAGAGGGCAGGTTGTGCCCGTTCTGGGAAAAGTATGAAAAAATAATCCATCTCGCTTGGTTTAGTTTATAATTATAATATATACGAGTACAGGGTTTTCAAATACGCAGAATTATGAAATACAGAATTTTGTCCATGCAGTATTTTCGAAAATAAAATAAACCTACCTATATTATGTATTTGCTTTTATTTTTTTTTTTTTGCAAATGAAGTAAATATTTTTTAATGCCGTTTTGGATAATCTGAAATAAAAGTTTAAATTTTCCCCCTAGAGAATCACATAGAAATGCTCTGTATATGTATATTAAATTTAAAGTACACGTTTTACCGGATTTAGACGATCGGACGCACTGTTTTGCGAAACCTGCATTTTTGAACTTTCTCTATTATTATAGGGGCAGTTTTTTTAGACGAAACTAATTAATCAAAAAAGCAATGTTGAATAAGTAGTTACGAACAATTTTTGAAATAATTATAAATTCTGCCGCATCCATCAATCAATTCTATTAAATTATCTATTTAAGCGGATGTTTTTCCGCTACTTCCTAGACCTACTTCTGTTTTTTTTTTATCAATTATAAAATAGGTAAATACATTATTAGAAAAAAATATAAAAAAAAAATAATTTCTTTGAAAATTTTGATTTATAAATGTATACTGCGCCTTAAAGAATCCACTGTATTTGAAAACATTTTTTAAATGTAATTAAATTTTAAATTACTTTATAATTTGTGCCGTTTAAAAAAATGACGCCTACTTAACGGGTAGACCACCTCGTTCGTTTACATTCTAACCAATTTTCCAAAAGATTAAACTCTTAAAAAAAAAACAAAAAACTTTTAAAAGTAAAAGTATATTTGAGTTTGGTTAAGCGAAGTGTTATGGGTCTGAGAGTCCATCTCATACCTTTTTGTTTCTCGTTGTGTGTATCCTACGGTATTCTTTCAATTTTTTTCTCTTTTAAACTCAACTTCTTCGTAAGAAAAGTTAAACAACATTTCAGCCTTACTTCCACTTATTCCACGCCTACGTGCTTTTAAATTGACATAAACTCGTTAAGGAACGTGAAGTCTGCACTGCACGTCAACGTAGGTTATATTATGTAGATATATGTATAATGTATATACATACATACAAATATAAATTTTATATATGTAGATACTTATATACTAATACTTCATCCTCGTCCAAGATTCCTTGAGCGTAAAAAATTAATATTGAAATTTTCCATCACGATAGATGATGGTTCCTTCTGCAGTGGTAAAAAAAATATATCAGCTTCAGTAACCTTTATGTGATTTATAATTTTTTTCTTCATTTTCTGATAAATTTAAATAGCACAATGGAACGCAAAAAAAACAAGACATTTTTTTTTATTCTTCTCTTTACTTGATTTAAATGGTTGAAGCAACATAAAATTCATATAAAAAATTTAAAGGAGAGGGATAATTTCATTTTAAATAATGCTGAGAAGGTAGTAGCCGCGGCGTGATGGTTAGTGCGATGGACTGTCATACCGGAGGTCTAGGTTCGATCCCCATCCTCGCCATCTAATAATATTTAAAAAATTAAACGGCTACTGCCTTTTGCGAGGAATTGACAAAACCTCCAAGAGTATCTCTTGTCATAGAAAAGATCCGCTTACATTTGCCGTTCGGATTCGGCAATAAAGTGTAGGTCTCCTGCATTCCTTTAGACGCACACAGACGCACACAGGCATGGTTGAGATTTGTAAGTCACTACGCCCTAGTTCTTCATGAGCTGTTGTGCCATGAAAGGACCATGCGTACTTTTGTACGGACTTTGGGCCCACTTTTAATATTGCTCAACAGTGATGAAAATTATGTTAAATTAAAGCTTATGTACAGTACTTTATTTTAATATATGGCTGCTTAGTTGAAATTGAGCGAAAAATGGTGTTTTTATTTATTTATTTAGTATGCAACTGTTGGGATTTTAAAATTTGAATTTTCACTTGATACATTTTAAAATATTTATTTTATTTATCATATTTATGTATGGAAGGTAGGTACTGTTAATTTTGGCTATAAAAATAATTAGTGGTAAGTTCAAAAAGATCCCTTTAAGAATCGGATTTTTTTTTAAATTTTGGTTTTAATTTTTTAACGTATACGACAATTCGAAATGCTTGTTCCGATTCTGTCCATTCCCCACACGTTTCACCTCTTTCATCTTCTAAGACTTAACTTTTTTGTATCGTACATTAAAAAATTGAAGGTGTAAGCCCCGTCTAAAAAATACATATTTTAACTTCTCAAAACATTTTTGAGAAAAGCAAAAAATAGAAAAAAAAATAGTTCCTTGATTTACAACTCCCTCATTCCAGTTTGCGTGCCTACAGTTTATTGCAGAACTCTAACAATAAGTAAGGTAAGAACTTGAATTGAAATGAGTAGAGTACACTACTTATGCCCAATGTTAAAGTGAATATTCAAATTTCAAACTCATTAAATGAATACTCGAACTCCATTTTTGAATTTTCATTGTACTTCTAAACGAAATAAGTGCACACACATACATTTTGTTCAAGCACCTACGAAAGAGAAAAAAAAAACAAGCCTACAACTGCAACTTAACCTGTTCTTCTCTCACTCAGAGAATACAAAATGGTTTTCTGCGAGATCAGAGATCACAGATCAACTCTTGCTGTGCGCTTGGTCAAGTTTTGGATGTGAATTGAGAGCACCAGTTGATTAAATTAATGTAAGGTAAGTGGAAGTACACATGATTTTCTCAAGTGCACCCGAAATAAATTATGAGTACATATTCACAAATGGGTACCCATATTCTTCAATTGAAATTATAAATATTCACAAATAAATACCCATTCCTTTTAGGTACAGTGCACTGTACGTTTGTTTGAAAATGAATATTCAACTCATACTGTTTTCAAACATGTCGGTAACTAATTTACATATTACATATCAAGCAGTGAGTACAATATATTGGGTAGGTACAGCTAATTTTAATTTTATTCATGCAAACCTCTAGTATATTTATCAATTTTGTTTAAAAATTTAGTTATGCAATAATTAAAAAAAAAAAACAAAAACAAATATTACGTATACGCCCCAGTAACCAAACATTAATTTTATTTTTATGAAACCATAAGTAAATATGAAATAAGAATTAAATATAGTCTGGAGGAACGATAGCTTAGAGTGAAAAGTTCTGGTGTAATTGTTTTATGTTTTTGACTTCGCTGAACACTAAAGTAGTAAAAACAAAATTTTTCGGTGACGTGAAATAACGCCCGACAAAATTAAGGCCTCATGTGGCTTTACTTCCATTTCTAAATAGAAATTGTTGCGAAATAACGCCCGTTGGATCTTATTTCGTTTTTAATACTTATGAAATCTATTTTCTATTCAGTTTAAAACTGAAGAATAGGATTTCACGATTGTTTGCAGACCAGCAGAATTTTTAAAGGCGGAATTTTCATAAATGCATTTTAGAAATACAGAGTGTTGTGTAGAAAATTTTAATGTATAAATGTATGTAGTAATAATGCACATTTTTGAATATTCGACTTGGAAAGTTCTGCAAAAAAAATCGCGCGATTGTTGTTATTTTTTTTAAAGATCTTTCTAAGCTGAATTTACAAAAACTAAAACTAATCAAAATTTTAAAAGCTCATTTAAAACTCAGTTTTTTAAATTAAGCTTACGAAGCTATCTGCAAATAATCAAATTATCTGCAAATAATCAAATTATTTGCAGAGCTTTCTGAGCTGAATTTACAAAAACTTAACTATTCTAAATTTGTAAAGCTCATTTAAAGCTCAATTTTTTAAATTTAGCATAAAAAGCTCTGAAAATAAAGAAAAAAAACTGTTTTTATTTTTATGTTTAAAAACAGATTTTAGATGAAATATCGCCCGACGAAACTAGACCACATTTTTAAAAATCTGCTTTTGAAACTTAGGCAGATTTTTTGAAATGTGGTCTAGTTTCGTCGGGTGTTATTTCACGTTACCAAATTTTTCACGGCAAAAATATTAGGAATCATCAAAAACATGAGAAATGTAAACTTTTTTTTATTTTTGTCTTGTTGCTTAAAATATGAGCCCTTTTTCAAAAAGTTCAAATGCAGAAATAAAGACAATGCTACTGCGTATAATTCATGTTTATGTCATTTTGTTTACGACTTTGGTTTCCACAGAAACTTAGATTGGGAAACAGCCCTAAAACCAGTAATTTTTAAAGAATTAAAAAAAATCTTTTTCATACGAAAATAGGCCGTAATTTATTTACCAAGAAACTGAGAAAAATGTGGGGTTCGGGATATTAATTTCGAGTGAATAAGAACATGTGGAAATGAAAGAAGCAAGGATTTAAAGAAATAGAAGTGAGTCAAAAATGGTAATGGATTGGTCTATGAAACATTACCCTTTTCCCTATGTCTAAGAAATTTGGTCATTGATCATACTGGTGTTGTCGGTGATAACAGCATCACTTTTCAAATGACCAAGGAGATTTGCCTCTTCACAATTCATAGAATTGTGTATATTGATTTTTTTAATTGTTAAATTGAACAGAAAAGACAGGCTCATGCATGCCACTTGGTACGATAAACAATGCCATTAAAATATATGATGAAACTATCCCGATCAGACCTACGACTATATTTCACAGAATAACACTTACTAAATTTTCCATATTTTAACATTTATTTTCGGACGAAATGTTTTCTAATTAGAAGCTTAAATTTTCATTTACGACATATTAGTACTCAAGCGAGCGAACCAATAAGGTAGAAAATGTAAATTTCGTTCGGGCAATGCTTTCACTTGCTTTAAAAATTCCGGGCAAACATAAAATTTTAACGTGAAATAGGCTCGTTTTACAGGTATTCGGTTTCGTTCGGTTCGGTTAGTATTCGGTTTGTTCGGCTCATTTCAGGCAGATTACACATTTTAAATACAAAAAATAACAACAAACCTCAGGACGGTGTTGACAAGTCAAAATAAATAAAAATAAACCGAATAAAAACCGTATACATATGTATGTGTGAACGATACTATTACTTTGTGTGCCCTAGAGGGACCCCGAATACTATTCGTTTTGAAACCGAATGAAACTGATTCGTGCCGAGGGGCCTTTCGGTGCTATTCGGTTTCTATTAGGTTTTTATACTTGCCGTTTTCATCGATTAATCGGTGTAGTAGCCCGTGGCGTAATGGTTAGTGCGTTGGACTGCCATGTCAAAGGTCTAGGTTCAATACCAGCCGCTTCCACTTTAGGTTTTTTCCGGGCTAATGCCTCTTGCGAGGAAGTGACAAATCCTCCAGCAGTATCTCCTGTCATAGAAAATTTTCGCTCACATTAGCCGTTTGGATTCGGCAAAAAACTGTAGGTCCCCTCCATTCCTGCAGACACGCACACAGGAATGGTTGAGAGTTGTAAGTCACTCGGCTCTGGTTCTTCATGAGCCGTTGTGCCATTAAATTTATTATATTTATTTATATTTTTATCGGTTCACACTTTTCAGGTACAAGCCAAAATGAACCGAATACAGACAGAACCAAATTAAACCGAATATGTTTGAAACGAGCCTAATGCTGATTATTATCAAAGTTCAATCCTTTAATTTATGACAAATTCTTAAGAGCATAAAAAACAAAGAGCGTTTCATTTTAATGTTTAAGGAAAATTAAACAGGCACAAGACAATGCGGATGCACTTACTGCCACCACAGCAATGGACCTTGCACAACACCATAGGTCTGTAGTCATCGTGGGTCAGGACATAGATTTGCTTATCATCATGATTGGTCGCTGTAAAATTGTAATTTCAAATGAACATATTATTTTCTAAAATCCAAGTAAAAGCACAGTTCCAATACAATTTTCTTCTCATGATTGAGAAACTTGATGAAATAATTGCTTGCTTTTGCATGTTATGAGAAACTATAATATAACATTGACCCTTTTACAAGTGGGAAAGATGAAACTTCCTCAGACCTTTTAGAAAAATCCCGCATAAACTAAGCCAATTACATATGCTAAACATCGTTTTTTTTTTGTCTCATTATAAAATTTGACTAACAAGAAAGTCATTGCTCAGTGCCGTAGCAACGTAGGGGTTAGGGTGGCTTGGCCCCCACCCTAACAAGGGCTTCCCTCCCCCCAATGAGGATTTCGCCCCTTCAAGTGTTTTTACAATATAATGAAATTGATACTAGAAATAGAAGGAAGCTATTAAAAGGCAATCGAAAACAGAAATAATAATGAATATAGGTATAATTAGTTCTGCTCTTAACTTGTTCGCATTTTACTAGGAAAACCCTTGAAAATCGGTTATTGAAAAAAAAAATAATTCAAATTTTCAAAATTAATTCATACAAACAAAAACGAAATTTGAATTTTTCACAATACATTTTTTGTATGAAAATTTCACTTCCCTTCGATCTATAAACTAGGCTATACTAACTAATTTTAAAGCAATTGTGGACTTATAAACTAATTATTGATATTGACCCACTTTATTCGGAACATTTGGCACATCAGCAGTGTATTTTAAAAGTCCACATTTGATCTTCGCGACAAGCAGATGTTGTCTGTGAGTGGGTATAATTATTGTGTTCTAATTTTATCTGTATTATCGACTGCCCTGGTAAATGACAAAATTTTCATAAGCATATGGTAAATTCAGAAAAAAAATCTATGATCTCCTAAACAAAACCGATAGATACGGCACTGCCATTGCTAGTTTTTTATGCTTGCCAATTTTAACTAACAAAAATAAATAAATAAATTAAGTGGCACAAACGGCTCATAAGGTACCAGGGCCTAGTGACTTACAACTCTCAACCATTCTGTGTGCGTGTCTGCAGGAATGGAGGTGACCTTCAGTTTATTGCCGAATCCGAACGGCTAAGGTGAGCGGCACAAGAGATATTCTTAGAGAATTTGTCACTTCCTCGCAAGAGGTAGTAGCTCGAAAAAAAACTTAAGGTGGAAGCGGCTGGTATTGAACCCCAGACCTCTGGCATGACAGTCCAACGCACTAACCATTACGCTACGGGCTACTACTAATTTACTACTATGCACTTTAACTAACCATCAAAGAATTTTATATGGTTTTCGAAGTAAAGGACAATCTTCATAGTGTAATGCTTAGTTTTCGTGTTGTGAGAGAAAAATTTCAAAAACAGTGTTTATGAGCAATAAGGCAACAAAAAAAAAACAACGACTAAACATGAAAATCAAAAGTAAAAACTGAAAATTTTGTATATACAAATTGATTTATGGGCACATTTAGATTTCTTTAACTCAGTTGCAAAAGATTTGCATCTTTCTACTCTTCGTCTGTAACTATATTGAAATAATTAGATTTTAATTTACTATAAGAAAATAAGTTAAAAATCGAAACACATTTTGTATATTGAGCCTAGTTTATACATAAATGCGAAGTAAAATTCAAATCGAAATCAATAAATCTGGTTTACAAAGAAAATCATTTTTGTTGAATTATATTTACTTTGAAACAAATTTCTTCTTCCTTGTCGCTTAAAATATTGCATTTAATTTTATTGTATTTTTAACGCCTGTGAATAAAGCTTATTTTTTGTATGAAAATTTCACTTCGCTTCGATCTATAAAACTAGGCTTTATAATCATAAACTCCATTTGCAGAAAATTTGCAGTTTCTTCTTCATCTTGTGCTTCAAAAGATATCGAAATAAAGTTCATAAATACCTACATTTTTTACATTACATACTTCCAATTCATATCAAGAAATATATAGCCAAAGCGAGAAGTCATCTTATAAAAGTTAAATATAAAAAAAAAAAAAAAAAAAAAACTGTTAGGATTCATGCCAACTACGGTAAAAGGATGCTTTGGCGCGATATTCGACTTTTAGAAGACAGGAGAGAAAAAATAACACAGAAGTAAGAAATATGAGATTGTTGCTATACTGCTTCAGATTTTTGCATGACTTGGCAAAGCCAAACAAGTTATATGGTAAATTTATGACAGATAGCACGTCTTCGTCCCTTGCTCTAGTCTTGTTGGTATCTATATCTGCATATTGCTCTTGCATTCATATAAATTGAGTATCCTGTAAAATGTTACATAGTAACTGTTAGAATTTGTGAAACGTAGAAAATAGAATATCAGTCCGCAAATTCACGCTTGAAGAACTGACAAAATGAAAAACTACTTGAAGCAAGGAAGCAATAAATTTAACTTCGTTTTCTTATTTGAATCCATATAGGTACACATAAACGATTACAAGGACAACAAAAAGATTAAACGTTTGTAGATAAATATTAAAATGCAGATAAAAAACTATTACAACTAATAATTTTCTTTTTAAAATCGGTTAACCAGGATTTATACATTCCGATTTTTACCGCCATATTATTCACTCGATACATCCAGATTTAAATTTAAATCCAGATGAATTTACATTGAATTTGTATGATTTACATCCGGATTTAAATTTTTAATCTAGATGTATTGAGTGAATAATATGGCGGTTAGCGTTCGACACTTCAAGATACCCGTTCCGAATAGAACGACACTTCTTTTACCACCTAATCCATTTTCCACAATTTTTTGTGTCATACGTTCAAAATATGAAGAAATAAATCCCGTTCAGGGCTCAGGCAATTAGTTGGCTATTTTCCATACTTCAACTTTGAACCATCGTTGAACCTTAGTTAATCCGCCGAGATCAGAAAGTTAAATTTCCTGAACCATGGGTTAAATATTGAACCAAGTTTGTACAACTGTGCTGAGATTTAGCTAATTCGAAACCGCAGCCAGTGAGTTACATGAGCTCTTTTTACACATTGTTGAATTCAAATAAAAAATAATTCAGCATCGCCACCAACTAGAAAGCATTGGATAAAGATTTAGAAGACACGAAATTTAGACATTCTGATTTAGTTTTGTTTTCCTTTTTTCAATTTTGTTGTCTATTTAATTTCAATGATAAAATATATTTTTTGTCAATTTTAATTAAAAAATTGAAAACTTAAATCACAAAAAGAAAATAAACTAAAGACTACAAAGTAAAAGATAGTCTTTGGTTACAGTACACATATTCAAGGTAATACATTGCGCATTTTCGAAAATTACAGTGACCTGTCTGTCAGAATTTACAAAAACAAAACACAAGTGTTTCCGAATTGCAGTGACACTCGTCTAAAATTTATGAAAACAAAATACAAGATATGCGCAGAACTGAATAAAATTGAATACTCGGAAGATATTACCTTCTATATGTGAAACTGTGGTCTTTGGTTATGACATTTGATGTGTTTGAAATTAAATTCGAAATTACTCATTTCACTTTAATCACAGTACACATATAGAAGGTAATATCTTCCGGGTTTTCATTTTGGTCAGTTCTGCGCATGTCTTGTATTTTGTTTTTGTAAATTGTGGACGAGGGTCACTGCGATTCGGAAAAATTTGTGTTTTGTTTTTGTAAATTCTGACAGGCAGGTCACTGTAATTTTCGAAGATGCGCAATATATTACCTTCAATATGTGTACTGTGCACTTGAATAGCTAAATAACTTTTGTGAATGAAGTGAGATGAGTCGGCAAGTGAGGCAAGTCATCTTACTTCACTCAATAAAATATCTTAATCTCATCTCGCCATAGGAATGAGCAGGCAAAATCTATTCTGCTCAATTAGTAGTTTTAGGGCAGGTTCTGCTTGTACAGCTCGGTGAGTGTGCGGCAGATGGATTTAATTAATATCACATTCCATACCTGACCAGCAAGGGGCACTCATCGAGTTAGTGCTATTTTAGCGGAAGTAGGTATTAATGTTAACGATTAGATCTTAACAAAATTTTATTTTTGGTTGAATTGGAGGAAAAATAATGATAAAACATAAGAATAGATAATTTTACCGCAGAAAAACATATTGAACACAATACTGAAAAACCAGGGCATATTACTGATATGGAGTTATCGAAGGCTTCTTATCAACTTTGTCATGATAATATGATATCACAGTTAATTTAGAGGACTTTGAATTTCCTCGTTTTATATTCTTCTTCCGAACTAACCTTTCTTTAGGGGGTTATGTTATGCCACAAAAACTCGCCGGCACGCCACGAAAACCTGTGTGTGGTGCAACCGCTCAGTCAACGCAACGATCATAGACCAGACCTCACACCTCACATACATATACATACACTGATAAATAGAGCACTCACATTATGATCACCTTATTCTATGTACAACACTAATCAAAAATTATAATAAAATGATTATTTAATTCAAATATATTTTAAAGATTTTACAGCCCAAATTGTAAATGAAAATGATTTTTTCCTACAATTTGATTTACATATACATATACATTTGCGAGCAAAAAAATGGAATCATTCCGTTTCGCCTTTTAAAAGCAGCAATCTCTATGGAAACAATATTTATGCTTAAATGTTGATGGTCACTTTTAAAAGCTTGAACTTCAAACTCAGATAGTTTTGGTGTTTTTCGCCAAAATAATGAAAATAACAAACTATACTAAAAAAGGAAGCACGAGTAAAAAACAATAGTAGGCAACTTACGCGCCCATTATTGGTTTTTGTTTAAAGGTGTGCTGTTATAAGTGAACTGTTACATAATCTCGATTTCTAATCTTGGAAATAAAGGGATACTATATCCACAGATGTTGCTCAAGCTGTTACACTAGGTACTGCGACAAGGAATAACCCAACGTGCTGTGGCCCGTCAGCTCCATCTAAGCCAATGCTGTATATTAAAGATCTACAAAACGTTTAGGGAAACTGGATAGTTTGTGCGAATGCCAAAATCTGGACGTCGCCGGTGTACCACTTAGATGAAAGATTCATCTTCATCGCAATGACTTCTCTCCAAAATCGTCATTTGTCTGGCCTTAAACGTCCAACGACAGCTCAAACAGGTGCGAGGAAGAATTGCTAGTGAATGGACAGGTAGAAGATGACTTAAAAAAGCAGACCTTATACCGAAACGACCTGTCACGGGATTGAAATTGACTGTAAACCACCGACAAGATCGACTACGATTTTCTCTAGCGCACTACGATTGGGAAGTTGAGCAATGGAGGCGAATTATGTTCTCGGATGAGTGCAGAATGAGTCTGCATAGAAGTGATCGTAAGGGCAGAATACACAGACGACCTGGAGAGCGTTTTGAACAGTGTTGTTATATGATCCAGGGAAGTATTTGAATTGCAGGAAAAGTGAGCTAGTTCTTGTGACTTCAACAACAACTTAATGGCGTTTCCACCAATTGTTTACGAATTATTTTTTTTTGTAATTTTTTTATAGGTATTTTTAATTCGATTTATTTTTGTTTTGGCTGGAGATATAGCTATTTTAAGGGTTGCCAAGCCTCCTCAGTCTCCTTTTAGTTGTTTAGTTGTGCTGAGCTTTAATCCAATTTTATTATGAAAAACTTTCTACATCATGCGAGATTTGAACCCACGCATCACATTTGCTCAGCCTTCGAAGCCGTATGCACTACGCATTCCGCTACTGATGACCACTGACGTCACAGGTCGAGATGTGAGGTTTGTTTATCAAATGCATTTGGAGCATCATGCTGGATATATTGCCAAATTGTATGATACAGGCAGGCATTTGAATTGAAGGAAAAGTGAGCTGGTTTTTGTGACTGATGGTGATCGAGAGTAGATTTAACTTCCGATCGGTATATCTCCGATATTCTGCTGCATCACGTTGTTACTTATGCTGGATGTATTGCCAAAGATTTCGTACTAATGCATGATAACGCTCGATGCAACACTGCGCGGGGAACAGTCGGATTCCTTAGAGAAGTTGGTATTGCCACGACGCCGACGGACTGGTTGGCGCTAAGTCCAGACTTAAACCCTAACGAGGATTTGTGAGACGAGCCTAAACGAAGGGTTAGAGCCAAAAATCTAGCTCCTGAGACAGTTAAAAAGAGAAAGCGGCACTGGGAGACGAATGGAAAAGAATACCGCAAGAGACAGTCAAGAAATCCATTAGGCCAATGAAAAATCGTTTAGAAGCTATGTAGTTAGAGCTTGGGTGGGGTAATACAAGATACTGAAACAATAAATTTCGCTTAATTTTGTCGTAAATGTTTAATTTTCGTTCTACTACCTGTTTTAATTTCACTTTATTTTTTCTTGCATCAATTATGACGATTATCTCTTGAAATCCCGAAGTGATTGTTGTGTTTTTATCCTTGATTTTAAGCTTTTGGTTCCATCGTCTTAACGATACCATAAACATTCGTGCATGTCAATTACATTGAGATCAATTATTGTTTTTACGTGAAGTAAGAGGGTGATTCCATTTTTTTGCTCGCAAAAGTGTATGTCAAATATATACTGCAAAAAAGTTTTTTTTTTATAACATTCAGACACCTCTCATTTCCGCTATCGAAGGTAAAAATATTCCAACGGGAAATTTGGAATAGGACTATTCCATTCCAAAAAGCATACATCTCACGGGGAGTTTTTTCGCTGGAAAATATTTAGAAGTGGGCTATCCTGACACTCTTCTAAAGTTTTAAGTATAATGTCCAAATGAACCAGAACCAACTTTTCTTTCTATTAAGTTTTAAATAAAATTTGTCTTAAAAAAACTCTACAAAACAAGTTTACTGTAATGCTGTCTAAATTTATAAACATAATGCATAGTAGCAAACACACTGGATAAAGGATTTAAGAAAAAATTATATATAGGACAGCCAATAATCTACAAAAACTCTCAATTTTTCTACTAACTAGACACACTTGCCCGAAATCTTTTTTAACAGCAGTGTATAATCACCTGACCTAGACAGTCCATGTTTTTGAAATCTCAAAAATCTGAATGCAATTCAATTCAATTTGTTATACCTATTTAAACAAGCTTACAACAACACACTAACTTTGTTAACAGGCTTGACTTAGCAATTTTTTCTTCTTAAAGCAAAGGCCCATGGTTTCTTCGAAGAGTGGTTGTAGGGAGGCCCATTTCGAGGCTAATGTCACACAAGCGTATTTTTTGCGCGTCCATTTGAACGTAAGTACGTCTTGAAAAAAAGAAAAACTTATAGGAATGGACTGGACAAACGAGCATCCACTTGCTGATTTCGTCCGCGCGCCAAACTTTCTATTGTCTAACTTTCATGCCGCGCAGATTGTATAGCGGCTTGAAGGGTACTGTCGTAAATAGTAGGACACACAAGCGTCCCAATGGATGCTCTTGCGAATAATTTTTTATATCTAAAAATACCCATAATAGAAATTATGTATCCGAAAATTAATTCGAAAAATACAATTGAGCCGAGATAACGGCAACCCTTGTTTTATGAGGTTATCTATATCTCATCAATGCATCCCTGGATAAATTCATTTTTTTTTCTAATTCCGAATGTCAATAAAACAACGATTATTTTGACACCCCATTTGTTATTTTATGTGCTATACAAGCCTTACAATATAAATTTAGAAATCGGAAAAATTGCATCGATATTGTGAGCTTGCTTCATTGCTCTTATTTTTATAGTCCACAAGTGGAGAAAGATCCGTTAGTTACAAATTGTGGCATATTTTTTTTTGTAAATTATATATCTTTCGTTCTAATGATCAGATTATCGAGAGTGAGGTCTTAAATCAAAGACAAAATGTCGGACTAAAATTGTGTATATTCTTGAGGAGGGGCACCCCCTTCTACCTTAAAAAGGTAATTTAGGGATTAAATCGGCGATAACTGAAAAAGATCGAAAATTTCGTGGTTTTTTCGATTTTTGACAATGTTGCGTTTGGAGCTCGAACTAGGCAAAGATTATAAACAATTCAGAAAAATTCAGAACTATCGCATGGAATGCAAGGTCTTTTTCTTTGATACGACAAGGTTAATGGATTAATAATATAAATCATACGTTTTCTACAGTTTCCCTGTTACAGCCGTATCAAGTTTTTAGCATTATTAAATCATTTCAGCAATACTAAGCCATTGAAAAAAGAATATTTGCTAACATCTGTGATCTTAGCTTCTCGTTCCTTATAATGTACCTACATATTTTAGAATTTGAAGTAACTACTTAAAATAATAGAGTCCAGCCTGTTACAGGTTTTTTGATGTAACCTCATTTTATGTTAAGTATAACTATGTATACTACAAATGTCAACAACGCTGAGACTGAATGTTTTCAGAATCATTGCGTCTGTTCGTTTATTTCCCAAAACAGCCAGATTTGGTCCAAATTTAATTTTTTATATGAATTTTGACAGAACTTGGGACTAAACTGGGCAGTTTTAGGCAGTAATCGAACTTGTTTATTTATTTTTGTCGCAGTTGATTAATTATTCATTATTACTTTCTATTGAAAGTTATTGCAATCGGTCCGATTTGTGAAATTGAAAATTTTGACATATCTCGTCGTTTCGAGGTCTCTGAAGTCGGATTACCTTTTTTTTTTAGAGAGATGTCTGTGTATATGTACGTACGTTCGGAAGTTTTTTTTTTCGAAGCAGGACTTTTCAATGCCGAACTTTCACCGTTGGAGACTTCACCACCAACTTTTGACCACCAGCCTTTTTTGCGCTTGGACATTTCGCTACAGTGGTTTCGCCACTAGGTAGTTCGTTGCCGTTCGTTCACCACTAGACTTTTAAACACTGTTGGCAGTGTTAAATGGTTAAATGGGCAACAAAATAGCACGGTTTGTTATTTTTGTTATTGAAATCAATATAAATGAATTTTTATTGTGAATTAAAAATTTTTAATAAAATCTAAATGCTTGCCAACACGAAAACTTAATATCCAGACACGAAAAATCTGGCACTTAAAACTACGACACCGAAATTTTCAGCTCTCAATTGGCGGCACTTAAACATTCAGCGCTCAATTAACGGTGGTGAAATGTCCGTCTATTAATTTGCGGTTGCCAAAGGTACCGTACCCGCTTTTTTTCGCTTCGATATCGCATAGATATATCGACTTTAAATAAATTTTAATTTACAGATAATAAGGCCATAACGCGCAGAAATTTTTTTGAGAAAAATTAAATCGGCGGTTTTTTTTTACAGTAATTTTTAAAAAGTTGTAAAATGGCTTGTTTCTCGAATATCTCTAGAACAAATAATGCTATCGACTTCGGCCTGGTTTCATTCTATTCATAATGACGTAGTAAAAAATTGGTAATACTTAAAAAAAATCAACCCACAGTTTTTAAACACACAAAGACATTAACTTCGGGCTAATTTTATTTAATACACAAAGTTATAGTTGATAATCGTTAGTTTGTAAAAAAAAATTCAATTAACGGTAATTTTTCTATTGTTAATAAATGTTTCTCGGCTCAAATGTTATGAGAACAACCAATAATATCAACTCCGAGATAATTTTAGTCTACACACAATGCCATAATTAGTAATTGATAAGGTTTTTAAAAGAATTTAATCGACGGTTTTTTTTTTCTAAGCCAAAAAACTGCAAAAAAAAACTGCTATTTGTTGAAATTTTTCGTGTCGCATATATTTAGAGCAAACAGCCTTTCCTTGATTGCACAACTGTTTAAGTTTTTCGAAGATTTTTAACTGGTAATTTTCTTATAAAAAATAACATCGGGTGTCGAGTTTCAAAAGGAATCAATGGGAAGTTATTAGTGTGGGTCAAACCCAGCCTCTTTTTAAAATTGAGATTTGAGAACTTATGTCTTCAACTCATTGCAAAAAATCTTTTTCAGAACCTTTTTTTTGTCTCTAATAAATCCGCAGACAATGACAGGCTCAGTTATCATTCAAAACCGATATCCTTCGATCGTATTTGTTTTCCATAATAAAGCCCCTGGTTTCGCGCTCGACTCGGTAAAATTAACGCAGAAAAATGTCTAAGCCTTGAGATCTCAGTAAAATTAACAGCTTTACTGATTAACATTTTAAAGTACAACATTTTTAATGATTAGGTAGGTACTGCTGTTAAAAAAAAATTCCATGCAAGTGGGACAGCCTCAAGACCGACAACAACTAAAATAGCCTTCTTATATTATCTGTAAAACTTACCATTTTCATTAGCTTCATTACCATCTTCATCGACATCTGCCAAAATACCGCCACCGCCCTCTCCAGACGATGGTGACAATAGTTGGTCCTTTGATTTCCTGTGTCCGAAACGTGCAAATAATTTCGACCGACTATTCCTCCGTTGTTTATTACCACCACCACTTGAACTTGACAAATATGATTCATCCGCTGTTCCTTCGCTGGCATTTGATGTATTATGAAGTTGACTTTGAGACGAACCCATGGTCGTGAATAGAAGAGAATTTTAATTTGATAAGAAAAATTGTTTTTGCTTATTAATTTCTCCCAAACTAAATAAACAAAATAGAATAGGAAAATTTCTCACACCCTGTATTTGACACACAATCGTACACAAGTTAAACACAAATAATAATACGCGACACCATGATGAGCGCACGCCCTCGGGAGTCTTTTTTTCTTTATTTAATTTTTTGTTCAAGTGTCAATTGTCAGAAATTTATAATTCCCACCAGTCTTTTGGGGGATTGGGAATCTATTTGCAAATGAAAAGAAAATCATCGGCTTCTACAGTTGAAATTATCACAGTTTCTGCCCCGCCACCATTTATGACTCACAAATCTTCCATCCACTATAACGAATCGACACGATGACGAGTGAAGTGACGACAATGCCAGTCATTGTTATTTTTTTGTTTTGCTTCAGTTACCTCTGTTTTGACATGTTGTTGAATTGCTGCTGATAATATTAAATTCTTTTGAACACTTTTTTGACACATTTACCGGCAACAAACATTGACACTGGCAGCAACCGTTATTTGTTTGTTATTTTCATTCTTCGATTGGACTCAATATTTGTTTGACACGAAAAGAAATGATAAATTATTCCCGAAAAAAGAAACTTCCACACGTTAACAATAAATAACTGACAGATCTATATAAGGGTACTTGGGGTAGTTGGGTTGTGGTGCAAATTTTGCTGTCATTTTGACAGCTCGAACCCAGTTTTAGTTGGTGAAAAAATCGATGCATTCGTTTACGGTTACGCGCAAACGCTTGCTGGACCCGGAATATGTCAAAAGTTCTGCAGTGAAAAATACTCTACACAACAAAATGTATCTATAACTAAACAACGCAACATCGTCATCATCATGCATGCGATGCTACACAACCAAGACATAGATTCAATTCCGAATTCACCATTAAAAAACGGTGACTGAATGTTTGTGACTAAATGATTGTTCGTTGAGTAGGTCACGATAGGGGGGTTGGGGCTGATTATAAGCATTGCACACCCTTCCTAGGGGTACTTTGTTGCTGTTGTGGTTGTTGATTTCGCATCTCGGGATTGCGATAATTGACCATAGCCAATTTAGATTGAAATAACAGCAACACAACAACAACATAGAAAAAGAGAGAAATTTAAATCTAATGGAAAAAAAAAGTTTTAAATTGGGGTCGACATCGGGGATGAAATTGTACAAAAAATTCGTACTTAAAAAATAGGTACCTATCGATGGTACATAGGAAAAAATACAGAAAGACGGCCGCGGTTCCGTCCTCCACCCGACGAGAACCGTTTCAATTCAAATACTGAACTGTAATTATGTGTTCTATACTTTTGTGGTTATCTTTAAAAGTTTTGGATTTTTTTTTTAAAGCGGGAATTTTGTATATGTGGCGACTGATTTGGCTAGCTTCCTCAACTATGAGCACCACCATATTATCATCATTCATGTGACGAATAAAACATATCTACATTTGTTGGACATGCAAAGTGCCGAAAACAAATCGAAACGCGATAAGGGAATACTTTAGTTTGTACAATATCAACGACATAATGTTTTTGTTTTACTATTTGTATGAGGTTGAGGTTTGGTTTGGTGGTTTTATCAATTTGTGTTTTTTTCTGAATTGTATTTTGTGCCGTGATAAAAGTAATTTGGGGATATTGTCTAAAAAATATTGGGACATTTTTACACAATTTAGGGTTTCTGACGCCTTTGGCTATTTAAAATCTTCCATCCCATCGGCTCACCAGAATTTTATCACATCTTTGACATAAAATGTTAATTAAAGAAAATAATGACACATTTGTTTCACCTTCACTGTACGGATGCTCCTGATTGGTTGCAGTTACTCAGACGGTGCGTGGTTTCCCCCGTTAATTGAGGGTAGAATTGTTGCAGGCCTGAAAAGAATAGAATTAGTATCATAATCACAGTTCTTTGCTAAAGTGGCTGTGGAAATGGGAAATTTAGTGCTTTAAAAAAATTTGTATTTTTCAATTATCGTGATATCAGAAGAACTTTTTAAATTGTATTAGTGTTTGCCCCCGAAATCTTTACCTCATTCAATTTTTTTTATATGGAGAAAAACAATTCCTCAGAATTACTTTTTCAATCGACATAAGCCAACTTAACGTGCGAAAATAAGAATCCAAAAAAAAAAAAATTTAAATTCAATTAAATAAGAAAATTGCGTATACGCCCCAGTGGACCACTATTTTAATTGAAGGAATTTCATCTCTTTTTATAAGGCATCTCGTTTATTAAATAAATCTAATACCTATTTTTTTGTAGTTCAAACTGTTAACATACATTTTATGAATTGGGTCCAGGAGAAAAACGGCACAAGTCCACTTAAAATGATTCCGAGAAAAATGAAGATATAAGTTATCGTTCTTATCTTATATAGGATATATTGAAAGGAAATGAAAAATTCAAAAAAGCAGTTTTGTGACACATAATTTTCTTAGCCCTTGAACGAAATTTAAATTTTATTTCATGAATAAACACATTTAATACAATTATTTTAGTGAATATAGTATTTGCCTTCTGCCAACTTTCCATTGTATATGATGCGACAGAAAACTAGGGCGTGTATGTAAGTGTTGTTGAGATAAGAAAAAAATCATATGGAAAGGGGGTCTATATATCCCGGGGGTGGCGGGGGAAAATTACTTAAAAATCGAAATAGAAATAGAAAAAATATCATTAAATAACACAGGAATGGCTGAGAGTCACTAAGGCCTGGTTCTTAATGAGCTGTTGATGTGCTACCAAATTTATTTAATTTATTTATAAAGATCCATTCTTGTATTCTACTTTTAATTCAAATTATTTGAGAGAACGGTTTAATTTTCGAACTTACTCACATCGAGGTACCAAATACAGTATACTTAATCTTGTTGTATCATGTAAAAACGAATTCAAATACAAATACAAATACAAAATACAGTTTGAAGGTAGTGTCTAAATAAACATTTTGCACATGCGTTGCCTGCCTGGCGTAAAGTAGTCAAGGCTCAGGTTGCCACAAGGATTTAAGGATAAATTTTCGTATGGACGTTGGTAATGGGACTCTTCAAAAATTAAAAGAGTTCCTCATCGATCCGATGACCGCTAGGTCAGTTATAAAGGGTTATAAAGGGTCCAATGGTATAAAAATGAGTTTTTTGCAAATACATATGTATCTCAAAAACGGTGTATGCTACAGAAAAATTTTATTCCCCAACCTTGAAGCTGAGGCGATTTCCCACAAAAATGGACCCTGCAGTTTTTTCGTAGCACTAACCGTCAAAAAAGTTATAGCAAATGAAAATTCAAAAAATCTGTTAAAAGGGACCAAAGGTCATGAAAATAGGAGTTTTTTTTGCAAATATCTCAAAAAACAGTTTATGTTAGAATGAAAATAGATTTTCAGTTTTTTCGTAGCATAAACCGTTAAAAAGTTACAGCACATTGAAAAGTAAAAAAATTTCTAAAAAAGGGGCCGAAAGTCATGAAAATGGAAGTTTTTGGCAAATATTTCAAAAACGGTTTGTCATAGAAAAATATTATTCGCCAATCTTATAGCTTATGTAATTTCCAACAAAGATGGCCTTTCACTTTTTTTGTAAAAATCCCAAAAAAAAAAAAAGTGGCAAAAAGTAATGAAAATAAGAGTTTTTGGCAAATATCTCAAAAATTGTTTATTATAGAAAAATATTGCTGCCTAGTCTTGTAGCCCATATAATTTTCAACAAAAATGGCCATTCACTTTTTTCGTAATATTGACCGTTAACGGTTTTTGAGATACACATATTTGCAAAAAAACTCATTTTTATTAACACTGGCCCCTTGTAACTAACTTTTTAAACTGTTTTAACTTTCTAATGAAAAACAGAGAGGCTTTTTTTGTAAAATTTTTCTTACTTCGTTACTATCATATAAAGACTAAACAAATATGTATTTACTTTGTCCGCGGAAATCTCTGAAGGTATTCAACCGATTTATGTACTGGAAATTATAATTTTATAATTTTCCTTATTCTTTCAAAAATGTGGTAAGATATTTTTTGTTTGTTAAATATGTTTGTTGAATTAGATTATTAAAATTTAAAAAAAATTCGCCCACTTTTTTTTCGAGGTTGACTTATGTATGTTTTTAAAACTGCCTGATATTTTAGAAAAATGATTTTTTTTTTAAATTCAGTAGTTCTACGCGGCGCCGGATCTATGGGGGGGGGGGGGGGGGGGCAAACCGGTCACGTGCCCCGGGCGGCAGCTTCTGGGGCGCCAATTTCGAGAAGACACTCTCTTCACGCAACAAATTTTGAAAAAAAAAAATTGTAGACCTAAATTTATACCCAGTTTAAATTAAAAAATTGAAATATGTTATCTCACAAGAAGTAAAAAGGACTGAAAATGTAATTTATACTATGTTTGTACACTAGACTGATTTAAATAAATTAAAATGTCTCCGATTTTGAATGCCAATAGATTTTTAGTTAGAGTTTGGTGAAATAATAAGCCTGTAATATTTAGAGGTTGGTCATCGCTAATTTCTTTTTTCCATACAAATTTTATGGGAAGTTTTTTTTCTTTGCTTCTTTTTTTTATAACTTTGGATGGTTATTTCCATAGTTCAGCTGTAATAAACAATCTTAATATTAAATTTTGTTGTATATGTTGAAATATGTAAATGTATTGTTTATGAAAAACAAATTATTTTACGCAAAAAAAAGACAAAAAATAAACAATGAAAATGGCACATTCTTATTATTATTTTCGGTTCATAAACCAATCAATTTGTAGGAATCTTTTCATAAAAATTGATTTGATAAGCAGTGGTATTGTGTATTTATAAATATTTTTATCTCAAGAAACTTATATTATAGTTTACTAGCCGATAAAACCCGGCGTTGCCCGGGTCTTCTTTAGTAAAACCTTTGACAACCAAATATCGACCAAAAAGATGATTTAAAATCAGCACTCGAAAAATGTTCAGCTTAAAGAGCGCTACACACCATCCATGTTACTTGTCAGGTAGCATTGACGTTTTTTTTGTCAGGTAACATTGAAAATAAGCCTCCACACGTATCAATGAACATTGACAATTATTTTCCTAAAATTATGTGTGTGGGTTGTGTGGGCTTGCATTTGAATAAAAATGTAATGCACCTAATTATGAACCTACCTGCCTGCCTATAGTGTAATTTTAAGACAACTTTGAAAATCAGACTATTTGTATGTTATGTTATACCTACCTCCCATTACCCTCTAAGGAACGAACGACCGTGAATTTTGTTAGTAACCACTTGACAAAGAAATTAATAATTTATCAATGAAAAGATAAATTTTTTCTTCTTCTCTACCATATACCTATCATATTCTTAAAACGAAGCATTTTTTCCCAGCAAGGGTTATTGCCGTCTATGAAGAATAATTCCGTGCCAAAAAACCGGAATACATTTTTTACCACCCCACCAACCACTTATCAACATCAAAAAAATTTTACCACTTGTACTACCTAAATAAAGTAGGTACCTATTAAAATAAAAATACATATTTAGGTAGGTAGGTATTACCTAAAAAAAAAAATTTTGAGCCGATTCTGGAAACCAGATCCCTCCTTGCGCACGTTTTTGTCTTCTTGTGTTCCCACATTACATTTAATCTTCGTTTAAAATCTCGAACCTTGAAAATCCGATGATTAGAACTCAAGGTGTAAATTTTGCTGATTTGAATGTAATAAGCACCCCCACATCACCTTTGCTTACCTACGCCCTTGACTGTGTAGTTACTCAACAAAATGAATTAGAAAAACAAATGTATTAGTGATTCAAGTGTCCCCTTACCCCTCCTTGCGCACACATTGGCCTCTAAATAGGTTCGTTTCCATTTAACTTCACCAATACCCACCGCCAAACCAACTAATTTCTGTCTTACCTTAAAATCCAACAATTAGAACTCACGTTGTAAATTTAGTCGATTTTCATGTAATAAGCATCCCCCTATCCTATTTACGTGCGTCCTTGATTGTGTAATTACTCAGAAAAAAAAAATGAAAATAATTTGTATAAGGGGTGCAAATGCCCCCTTACCCCTCCTTGTTCACGCCTTTGCCTCTAAATAAGTTCGATTCTATTCACCATCACCAACCACCCACCGCTAATAAACCAACATTTTTTTTCTGCTGCAAATACCTATTATACCTACCTACTCATACCTATACCTACTCCAATCATTTCTTACTACACTATAGAGAATACCTACCGACTGTTTATGTTTTGTTTTGTTTTACCATACCTTCCTATACACAAAAATATCACCACGATTCGTCGACGGCGAAACGCGAAAACAGTCAACTCTACTCACTATCTCGCTCCCACCTACCAAGGCACATTGCACATGGTTTGATTTGTTTTTTTTTTTATTTCTTGACGATGAAGAATAATTCACTGCCAAAAAACCTGCATACATATTTTTACCACCCCACCATCACTTATTCTCATGAAAAAATTTGTACCTAACCTAAATAAAGTATTAAAAAACCAACCACCCACCGCCAAACCAACCAATTTCAGTCTTACCTTAAAATCCAAAAATTGAACTCAAGTTGTGAATTAACTAAGCCGATTTACATGTAATATAAGCATCCCCCATCCTATTTACGTGCGCTCTTGAGATCGTTTAATTTACTCAGAAAAAAAATTAAAAATAATTTTTATTAGGGGTGCATTAAATGCCCATTACCCCTCCTTGTGCACGCCCTTGCCTATAGTTCGTTTCCATTTACCATATCCAGCAAACACTCACCACCAAACCAAACAATTTCAGTAGTAAACATTTATTTTTGCTGCAAATATTATACCTACCTCTCACATACCACTATTTCTTACTAAAGAGAAAATCCCTACCGTTGATGTTTTTTTTTTTTTTTTATTTGAACTTTTCCCTATTACACAAAAACATCAACACAATTCGTCGCCGGTGAAAACAAAACTCACTTCTCGCTCCCACCTACCAACATTATACTGCACATGGCTTGAATCGTTTTTTTTTTTTTCGATGAAGATTTTTTACTACCCACCACTTAATTTTCACCAAAAATGTTCCCTAAAAATAAAAAAAGAAAAAAAAACAAAAATACTACCCTACCTAAAAAAAAAAAAACTCTTTTTTTGAGCCGATTCCAGGAATCAGCCCACCAAAAATATGGAATTTGACGATTTATCGTCAAATCCACATGCCACAAAAGGCAATTTTCCATGGCAAAACAACTCCTCCTTATAAATAATTGAGCTTGAAGTAAATGTGAGTTGAAAATCTATAAAGCAGTATTTTGCAAGGAAAATACCTACATGCTTGATTTTAGAAAATTTCCATACGATTTTTTTATGGTAAGTTTTTAATTTGTTTATTATTCTGTATATAATAGTATAGAAGTATAGATATAGATATAGATCAGCTGCAAATATTGCGTAATGCGTTATTAGAACGAAGTTCTTAAGTGCACGGTTTGTTTATAAATCCAAGAAATCGGCAGAAATTTACATCAGATGGATGGGATAGGTACTTGCTTCTTAACCGAGAGGTTGGGTGTTCGATCCCTGCTGACAAACTGGCAAATAGTTTTTTTTTTTTTTTTTTTAATTTTTCATATAATTTGTATTTTTCTCGAATTTTTTTTGTCATTTTCCAAAATAAGTAAATTATTTCACTCATTTAACTATAGTGGCGTAGAAACTTACATACAATCATGAAAACAAATGCGAAACGATACCTATTTAGGTATCGTCCAAAAGCCATCGTTTTGAAGATATGGTTTTGACTATAATCGACTTACGTGAAGCAAATATTTTTGATCGTCAAGACGATAGTCATTTTTTGGTTACGTGAAGCAGGACTATCGTCGAAACGTTATCGTTGGGTGATAATCGTTTTACGGAATGAGTCCCCTGAGCAATCCATTCCGATTGTTTATGTTACACACCGACTTCACAGTAGATAATTCATTTCAGATTGTTCATCGTGCCATGAAATATCTTGTGGAGTCGCGATATCTGATCTTATAATAATCAGCGATCTATCTCTGATATTTTCTCTTGACATGGCATTTGACAGATGGTTGTTTTTTGTTGCTTTTTGTCTAGAAATGTTATTTTTTGTGTCTAACGGAATTTTTTGGAAGTCAAAGTTTAATTTTCTTGAGCTAGAATACAACAACCGAAGAGTTACACTTTTATCTGCAAAAAAATCAACCATCAAACTCCCATGCAGTCGAGGTACGAAATTATATATCATGACATGATTTGCCCAGCGAAGATATATGAAAATGTCTTGATATGGATATCAGATATTTAGTTGGATGTTATTTTTATATGAACTTATTATACCTACATATACACAAATATAACCTAGATTTGCTGCCGATGGCACCACGCATATACACATGGTTTGAATTGTTGTTTTTTTTTTTTGTATTTTCTTATTCTCCTTCGAAAAAGTTATGTTCCCTAAAAATGCAATTTGGATTTTAGTATGAAAATTTTTGGAATTTTGAAAAAATTATATCTGGTATTGAACGGATATTTCATCTTTCTAAATATGTAATCAAAAATTAAATCTGACAATTAGAACGAAAGCTAAAAACCAGTTCCAAATCGGCTCTTTTTCACATTTCACGTGGACAACGAACAATTATGCCCATTTTTCAAGATTTTTGTGAAATGTTGTATCGAAACTTTTTAATCTATTCTGGGGGTTGTGTAGCTTGTAGAATTATGATTCAGATATCAATTTAAACGTTAGCTTTCGAAGGTGCAAAAGAAAAATTAAATTTATAGATGCATCCAGTAAAAAGTTGTGAGGGCATAAAAAGATTTCATTAATTTTGTAAATACCTCAAGTTTGGGGTATTCAAAAAATTTGAAATTTTTAAAATATTTATAAATCAATAGTTTCCATCAGGTGTAGAAATTTCAGATTTTTAGAACCACCCATAAAAAAATGAAAAATAAAAACCCACAAAAAAATGGGTGAAAAAAAAGTCTGGTTTTCAAAAATCAAAAAGTGGGTACAAAAATCCCATTAAAAATTCCTGAAACATCAATAATTTTTTTTCATACCCTTTCTAATAGTATAAAATCTAGGTCCCTAACTAAAACCCCCAATTTATGGCGAATTATTTGTCTACGTCTATTTTTCAAAATTCAACTTTTAACATTTTATAACTCGCTTCGTAGATTTTATAGAATTTTTTAAAATTAAATACTTCCTTGTATTTAAAAGATCTATCGACTAAAATTAATATGAACACTGTTTTTTTACCTTTAATCAGAAAACCCCCATTTTACCCTACTAAAAATTTGAATTTCAAAAAATTCCGTCTAAGTGCGCCTATACATAAAATTCTCTATTCAATAAAATTTATTATATATTTTTATCATATACAGTATAACCTGTGCAATGATGAGTCAGATGAATGAATGAGGGAGTCAGTGACCGACCTTTCATTTATAATATTTTGGCCCCTTACAACTTACCCCTCTTTGTGCACGCCCTTGTGTTTCATTGCATTTATTCTTCAATCAAAAATTCTAACCTCGAAAATCCGACCATTTGAACTCAAGTTATAAATTTAGCGTCCCTTGTTTGTCTTATTACGGGTGTTTTCATAAACTTCTGACTAACCGATTTCTGCAATAACAAAAAACGAATGAAAAACTACTTTTTAACTGTAAATATCACCTCTGTTCTGATTTACGTTCCGAATTAAAAAGAGTGTTCTGAATTTCGAACGAATTCAGCTTGGTAAAACCTCTTACCAGATGTGGGTGTTTAATAAAACTTAAAAAAGCTGTAAACTGTGCGTTGTTAGTATTTCTTCCCCTAGTTCAAAAGAAAAAAATTAGTTTTTAAAAATATAATGTTTTAAAAAATGTATTACATTTTTAGCTTTACGAATTTAAATTCGACAAACAAAAACGAATCGAATTGAAAACTTCAAAATAATTGAGTAAAGCACACCTATGTTTTTAAAACGAAAGTATTTTTTACTGAAACGAAAATCAGAACAGGGGTGTATATGTTTTGGTTCATGATTTTAAAGTATTTTAAAAAGAGTTATTAAAATCGAAGCAGTTAAATGTATAAACCTTTAAGAAATAGATAGCTTTTTGTTATTTTTGAAATCGCAGAAATCGGTTAGTCTGACGTTTATGAAAACACCCTATATACATCAAAAATAATAATTTTTATTAGTGGTGCAAGTGCCCCTTGAATTGAATTTGCATTCAATTTTCTCTTCATTTAAAATCCGACCATTTAAACTAAAGTTGTAAATTTACCCAGTTTGCATGTAATACGCATCCCCCTATCACCTTTGCGTACGCCCTTGATTGTGAATTACTCAGCAGACAAAAATAGAAAAATAATTTTAGTAGGGGTACAAATGTTCCCTTACCCCTCCTTGCGCACGCATTGGCCTCTAAATAGGTTCGTTTCCATTCAACATCACCAATCACCCACCGCCAAACCAACCAATTTCAGTCTTACCTTAAAATCCAACAATTAGAACTCACGTTGTAAATTTAGTCGATTTTCATGTAATAAGCATCCCCCTATCCTATTTACGTGCGTCATTGATTGTGTAATTACTCAGAAAAAAAAATTGAAAATAATTTGTATAAGGGGCGCAAATGCCCCCTTACCCCTCCTTCTGCACGCCTTTGCCTCTAAATAAGTTCGATTCTATTCACCACCACCAACCACCCACCGCTAATAAACGAACCAATTTTAGTAGATTAGATACAAACATTTTTTTTCTGCTGCAAATACCTATTATACCTACCTACTCATACCTATACCTACTCCAATCATTTCTTACTACACTATAGAGAATACCTACCGACTGTTTATGTTTTGTTTCGTTTTGTTTTACCATACCTTCCTATACACAAAAATATCACCACGATTCGTCGACGGCGAAACGCGAAAACAGTCAACTCTACTCACTATCTCGCTCCCACCTACCAAGGCACATTGCACATGGTTTGAATTGTTTTTTTTTTATTTTTTGACGATGAAGAATAATTCACTGCCAAAAAACCTGCATACATATTTTCACCACCCCACCATCACTTATCCTCATGAAAAGATTTGTACCTAACCTAAATAAAGTATATTAAAAAACCAACCACCCACCGCCAAACCAACCAATTTCAGTCTTACCTTAAAATCCAACAATTAGAACTCAAGTTGTGAATTACCTAAGCCGATTTAGCACCCCCATCCTATTTACGTGCGCCCTTGATTGTTTAATTTACTCAGAAAAAAAAATTAAAAATAATTTTTATTAGGGGTGCATTAAATGCCCATTACCCCTCCTTGTGCACGCCCCTTGCCTATAAGTTCGTTTCCATTTATCATATCCAGCAAACACCCACCACCAAACCAAACAATTTCAGTAGCAAACATTTATTTCTGCTGCAAATATTATATCTACCTTACATACATATATATACCCTACTCCACTCATTTCTTACTATAGAGAAAATCCCTCCTACCAAGGCTCATGGTTTGAATTGTTTTTTTTCGATGAAGATTTTTAACTACACATTAAATTTTCCCTAAAAATAAAAAAACAAAAATGTTACCCTACTTAAAAAACAACTTTTTTTTTGGGCCGATTCCAGAAAATCAGCCCACCAAAAATTTGATTTGACGAACCGGATTACACCGGAACCAGTCAAATCCCCGATCCCTTACCCCACATGCCACAAAAGGCAATTTTCCATGGCAAAACAACTCCTGCTTATAAATAATTGAGCTTGAAGTAAATGTGAGTTGAAAATCTATAAAACAGAATTTTGCAAGGAAAATACCTACATGCTTGATTTTAGAAAATTTCCATACGATTTTTTTTGTGGTAAGTTTTTAATTTGTTTATTATTCTGTATATAATAGTATAGAAGTATAGATATAGATATAGATCAGCTGCAAATATTGCGTAATGCGTTATTAGAACGAAGTTCTTAAGTGCACGGTTTGTTTATAAATCCAAGAAATCGGCAGAAATTTACATCAGATGGATGGGATAGGTACTTGCTTCTTAACCGAGAGGTTGGGTGTTCGATCCCTGCTGACAAACTGGCAAATAGTTTTTTTTTTTTTTTTTTTAATTTTTCATATAATTTGTATTTTTCTCGAATTTTTTTTGTCATTTTCCAAAATAAGTAAATTATTTCACTCATTTAACTATAGTGGCGTAGAAACTTACATACAATCATGAAAACAAATGCGAAACGATACCTATTTAGGTATCGTCCAAAAGCCATCGTTTTGAAGATATGGTTTTGACTATAATCGACTTACGTGAAGCAAATATTTTTGATCGTCAAGACGATAGTCATTTTTTGGTTACGTGAAGCAGGACTATCGTCGAAACGTTATCGTTGGGTGAAAATTTTTTCTTCTTCTCTACCATATACCTATCATATTCTTAAAACGAAGCATTTTTTCCCAGCAAGGGTTATTGCCGTCTATGAAGAATAATTCCGTGCCAAAAAACCGGAATACATTTTTTACCACCCCACCAACCACTTATCAACATCAAAAAAATTTTACCACTTGTACTACCTAAATAAAGTAGGTACCTACCTATTAAAATAAAAATACATATTTAGGTAGGTAGGTATTACCTAAAAAAAAAAATTTTGAGCCGATTCTGGAAACCAGATCCCTCCTTGCGCACGTTTTTGTCTTCTTGTGTTCCCACATTACATTTAATCTTCGTTTAAAATCTCGAACCTTGGAAATCCGATGATTAGAACTCAAGGTGTAAATTTTGCTGATTTGAATGTAATAAGCACCCCCACATCACCTTTGCTTACCTACGCCCTTGACTGTGTAGTTACTCAACAAAATGAATTAGAAAAACAAATGTATTAGTGATTCAAGTGTCCCCTTACCCCTCCTTGCGCACACATTGGCCTCTAAATAGGTTCGTTTCCATTTAACTTCACCAATACCCACCGCCAAACCAACTAATTTCTGTCTTACCTTAAAATCCAACAATTAGAACTCACGTTGTAAATTTAGTCGATTTTCATGTAATAAGCATCCCCCTATCCTATTTACGTGCGTCCTTGATTGTGTAATTACTCAGAAAAAAAAAATGAAAATAATTTGTATAAGGGGTGCAAATGCCCCCTTACCCCTCCTTGTTCACGCCTTTGCCTCTAAATAAGTTCGATTCTATTCACCATCACCAACCACCCACCGCTAATAAACCAACATTTTTTTTCTGCTGCAAATACCTATTATACCTACCTACTCATACCTATACCTACTCCAATCATTTCTTACTACACTATAGAGAATACCTACCGACTGTTTATGTTTTGTTTTGTTTTACCATACCTTCCTATACACAAAAATATCACCACGATTCGTCGACGGCGAAACGCGAAAACAGTCAACTCTACTCACTATCTCGCTCCCACCTACCAAGGCACATTGCACATGGTTTGATTTGTTTTTTTTTTTATTTCTTGACGATGAAGAATAATTCACTGCCAAAAAACCTGCATACATATTTTTACCACCCCACCATCACTTATTCTCATGAAAAAATTTGTACCTAACCTAAATAAAGTATTAAAAAACCAACCACCCACCGCCAAACCAACCAATTTCAGTCTTACCTTAAAATCCAAAAATTGAACTCAAGTTGTGAATTAACTAAGCCGATTTACATGTAATATAAGCATCCCCCATCCTATTTACGTGCGCTCTTGAGATCGTTTAATTTACTCAGAAAAAAAATTAAAAATAATTTTTATTAGGGGTGCATTAAATGCCCATTACCCCTCCTTGTGCACGCCCTTGCCTATAGTTCGTTTCCATTTACCATATCCAGCAAACACTCACCACCAAACCAAACAATTTCAGTAGTAAACATTTATTTTTGCTGCAAATATTATACCTACCTCTCACATACCACTATTTCTTACTAAAGAGAAAATCCCTACCGTTGATGTTTTTTTTTTTTTTTTATTTGAACTTTTCCCCCTATTACACAAAAACATCAACACAATTCGTCGCCGGTGAAAACAAAACTCACTTCTCGCTCCCACCTACCAAGGCACATTATACTGCACATGGCTTGAATCGTTTTTTTTTTTTCGATGAAGATTTTTTACTACCCACCACTTAATTTTCACCAAAAATGTTCCCTAAAAATAAAAAAAGAAAAAAAACAAAAATACTACCCTACCTAAAAAAAAAAAACTCTTTTTTTGAGCCGATTCCAGGAATCAGCCCACCAAAAATATGGAATTTGACGATTTATCGTCAAATCCACATGCCACAAAAGGCAATTTTCCATGGCAAAACAACTCCTCCTTATAAATAATTGAGCTTGAAGTAAATGTGAGTTGAAAATCTATAAAGCAGTATTTTGCAAGGAAAATACCTACATGCTTGATTTTAGAAAATTTCCATACGATTTTTTTTGTGGTAAGTTTTTAATTTGTTTATTATTCGGTATTTAACAAAAATTTTCTTTTCTGCTGTATCCTATAGCATACCAGATAAGTGAAATTTGTATTATATCTATTTTTTAAAAGAGTTTTTTTGTTTGTTTGTGAGTTTAGTGCATACATTCAGCCAGACTGACAACCAAAAAAAGTTACTCTTTTATATAATAGTATAGATGGGGGAGGAGTTATAAAATAACGGCGATTACAAAGTCATGCTAAAACTGCTTTTAAAGCCAGAAATCCATTCTCTAATTATGTTTTTAATTGATTAATAATAGAGAATAGTTTTTGAAAATATTATTTTCAAAATTTTGAATACAAAAATTATGAAAATTATGTTCAAACTAATTTTGTTCAAAATTTTACATTATCAAATAGTATTTTCGTTTTTAATATTCAAATATTCTTTTCAATTTTTGCCAAGCATTTTAATCCAATCCAGTTTATTTTTTTAATTCAATTTGTTTCAACTTCAATTCCATTTATTTAACTCAATTTATTTAAGTATACATGGGAGTATAAATAAGACAAAGTCTTTTATGCTTAGAACTCGTCTAGTTTTTGAAAACTTCTTCAAAGTTAACTGTAAATAAATTTATATCCAGGGTTATCTAACTCTGGTTTAACTAACCACTGAAAAACTAGGCCTAGAGAGAACGATCGAGAATACCACTGAACTACGTAAAATTTTAAGAAAGATAGTTTCATCACAATTTTCTTAATTTTATTCAAAATTTTGATTTTGAAAATTAATTTTTCAAAAACTATTTACTTAAATAAATAAAACGATATGTATACGTAAGAGAATGGATTTATCATTTTAGGTGTTGCCATTTTTTTTAATGACTTTTTCATTTCAAGACGATTTTTTAAAAATTTCCCCTCCCGGTTAAACACGGGAAAATAAACCTACCTCCCATACGATTTTTTTCTTTTCTACACTCAAACTACAGCCTTAAAATTTTGACGCATCTTATGCAAAACACCATGTAAACTGGGTTATGTGGTCTGTTATTTATTTTATTATTTATGTCACACGTACATAAAACTTGCTAAGTAAAAAGTTTTCTCCCTGTTTCAAAAAATCCAACCAACAATTATAAGTAGGTACCTATTATTCAGTTTTTTTTTAAATCATTTACCTCAAATGCTGGAGGGGCGCCAAATGAGGATTTTGCCCCTGTTCGGAAAAGTCGTAGATTCGGCGCTAGTTCTACGCAAATTTTAAGCCCTTAATCATTTCCTCACTGTATTTACAAGCTGAGAAATAAATGTACATAAGTATGTACAAATTATAAATTTATCAACTAATGTCGTTTTCCATTGGACGTCTGGAAGCGTCCGGAATCAAACCAAACTCTTCTAAAACCATTCCATTGGCAAAAAAAACGGTCAACCGACGATTCTGAGAAGAGAATTTCGCTTCTCGATTTAAAATCAGAATCCACTCAAGAAGCACTAATACATGAAAAGCTCTAACGTCAGAACAAACTCACTCAATGTCAAAAGTAAACGTCAGCCTCTGTTCGAAGGACGCCATGCTTGTCATTCTCCTGCAGCCAAAAATATCAAATCAAATAATGATAATACCTGTAAACCGAAGGGCATTTCACCTACACAACGATTCACCAATACAATGACAAAATTTGTAAGTTGAGTAGTAGTAGTTAGTACTGTTCCATTGGATTTCAGAATGAGTGAATCCCTGAGTGAAACCAATGGAAGACGACATAAGTCTTTTGTTTATTTGGTTCGGAATCTCTATATACTCAATTATTCGCTCTTCAACTCAATTTTTGAGTATTTCACTTGCGTGTGTTGATAATGCTTTGGATTTGGATCTACCTGTATTCGTACAAAAATCAAGCGCGAGATCATACATTATGATGATTGAGAACACAAAAAAGTGGGTGGCTTAACATCAATCTTTTAACCACTTTTAAATAACCAAACAAATATTTTGCATGTACAATATTATATGTATTTAAAACTATGATACATAGGTAATCATTTAGTTAAATCATTTAGTAAAATTTTTATCAATGATATGGTAGAAATTGCAACTATAGTTTATCCAATTATTCTTGTCAGTACAGGGAAGATAGGACGTTTGCATCTCAGTTTGGTTGCAGCGTACTGCATAAGTCTATCGCATGTAAAAGCTCTTATCGCGATGCCGTAGTTTGCATAATAAATCATTTCAAGTTTATTTGAAATTGACCAGCGTTACCACCTAGTAGGTAAAATTGCACAATTACGATTTTGAAAAACAAAAAAAAAAATGATTTATCTTTTTCCACACCACCATGAGGTAAGATAATAGGTGCGTTTTTGTAAAGGTATCCCCAGTAGTGTATTTTAAGGTGCCTCGACTCTGAAAAAATAAGTCCTATAAAAAAATGTACTGTGAAGAAAAGAAAGATAATTAAATTTCCTATTTCAAGATATTGGTTACAACACTTTTTTTTAAATGGTGGCCGACGCACAACACCTACATCCGCGCTATTTTATTTTTATACTAAAAAACAACACACATACTAATTTCAATCATAAAATTATTATTAAAGAAAAGAAGCCTGGTACTGACGAAGGCCCAAAAGAGACATTCGACAATTGAAATATTCTTAGATTTATTTTAAATATAGGTACACTTTGGTTAAATTTGTATTCTTTTTTTACCTTTGTAAATAGCTATAACTTCAATTAAAATTTATTGCACGCACATTTTTAAAAAAATTTACCAACGATTCTTAAAAAAACTACCCATTTAAAGAACACAAATTGTACAAAACTTAAAATAAAAAATACACCTTTTAAACATACAATTTACATAAAAATAATTTATTTCACATTTACTGACCGCGCGCTACGAAAATCTACGCAAATAGTGTTCATCTTAAAAGAAAACAGCTTAAAATTTTGTAACTGCATTTTAACGTATTTTCCACACATTAAAAGAAATGCAAAAGATGAAGACACTCTACGGTAACTCTCATCATTAAAAACTTTTTTTAAAGCTCTAAAATCAAAAGCACCTCTACAGAAATCCAAGGAAAAAAAACTGAACGAGTTACCAAATGCACATGGGCAACCCTGAATGCACATTAATATAATAGGGGTTGAAGTTGAAAAGCAGCAGCCACAGGCCACAGCAATTCATTTCAGTGCGCAATCAGATATGCGCTCGAGAGGACGTTGGGTCTATGTCAGATGTAATCGGAAATTTACGGGCGGGCAAACACTTTTTATGAAGGAGTTATTTCAATTTAGTATGGTGCAAAAATATGGCGCGCTACTGATTTTGAAAAAGCTCTCCCATAAGACGTGTACTGCCAATTAATATTGGATAGACTTTAGCCATATTGAGCCAAAGATAATATAATAATTATATTATCTTTGGTAGAAGCGTCAAAATTCAATGGATATTTTAAATTCGAACACGGCATTACCTAACCTTGTTCCTGCATGAAGTTACAGTTTGACGGTGAGAAGAAAGAAAACAAATACAAAGAAACTTAACTTTGAATAGTTCAGTGAAAAGGAAACCGACAAAGATTTTAAGAAAAAGGTTGTTAGCATTATATTTCTTGATGAAACAGAAAAAGCTTAATCTTTTATTTTTGTCTTTCTCATAGCTCATAGAAAGGACAGAATGTCTAAGTTCATAAAATATTTTTATTTTTTTTTATTTTATTTTTAATAAGTTATGTAATATTATTGACACACTATTATATAAGTTAGGTACACTATGTACAAAAATGGCCACGTTCATCACCACGTTTTTGACAGATCTAAAAATTCAGTTCTGAAAATCGTAACACTGAATGCACAAAAAAGTCTGAAATTATTTATTCTGTTTTTATTATTTTTTGCACTCTAAAATCAAAATCCGAAACGCGATACGAAACCCAGACGATCAGACCACACACAAAAAAAAAAAAAACTGGATCAAGAACTATTTTTTTGTTGCTTTTAGCTGTCACCTGAATTTTCAGATGGAATTTTTCATCTGAAAATTAAAAAAAAAACGTAAGAAACGTAACTAAATGTCAATCGACGTCAACTGAATTTTTATGACTGCTGGCCAATCAGAAGCTCTAAAAATGACAGTTCAAAACTGTCAAATGTGCTGTTGAACGCGGCCTATGTTATAAGATAAATTCAAAAAAAATATATTTTAAGTGTTTTCTTCAAAAATTTAAACGTAATTTACTTAGGAAAAAAAAGGAATTTTTTTTTAGAAAATAAGGGGAAAAAATACCATTTTGGTATCAAAAAAGGGGAAAAATGTTTTGGGGACATGAGAACCCTATCAGACCTCTCAAAAAACAGCCGAGATGTATAAAATGTAGTAGTTTTTCGTTTTGTTTTTACGAAATTTGCAGATTCTTTTACGTCACGTGACACAAACTTCGTTTAGTTAAGTATCACTGGGAAAACGATTATAGATAAGAATTTAAACTACGTCATTTAAACACAATTTAAATATTTAAGCACACTTAATTTATTTACCTCTAAGAGGCGTTTTAAGAAAATCTAATAGATAGTCCTCATACAAGGCAACTGAGTTGCTGGCAACAATTAGTTCATTGGCGAGAAGGGCAGGAAGAAAGAGAGGGAAACGAAATCTCCCCGGTCAACAAATTCAGGAGATTTTTTTGACGTTTCTCTTCACACTACGTTTGTGTGCGTAATAAAGAAAATCTCCGGGTTGTTGTTGCTTACGTTTGAAAGGTACAAGAGATTGTTAAGGAGATTTAAAGAAAACGTCAAAAAAATCTCCAGCAACTAGTATCTTCTTGTGAAAGCGGACATACGGCTGTAATAATTTATATCTCATATCTAATAGTCATAAATCCTAGAAAATACTCTATTTTTCTTAAACTGTCTCATTCATAGGCTTATACAACTATGCACATACCACATTGTATATGTACCTACATACTTAAAATTAAAAAAAAAAAAACAGAAAAGCCAATCAAAACTTCTTAAGCTCATAAATGAGCATACATTTCATTATTTGAAACTAATATACTTGGTCTTATTCAAAATAAACATTTAAATATTTAATCAAATATTATGTTTCATAAAAGTTTTAGAAAATATTTCATTTTCTTATTGTCTTATTTTTGCCAAAATAAAGAGATTATTTAATTTAACTAATGAAACGATACAACTTTCATTCAATTTCTGTCCATCAACATAAAGACCATGTTGGCGAGTACTTATTCCCTCTTCCCAAAACAACTCCAGAGTAAAGCCTTTTGATTCATAATATCATTTATCAAAAATAAAATCGTTTTCTAAAGCTATAACACAATTTTATTCTATAGAATACAGTGGTGGTGTAAAGTGCGATGTATTGGTTTTAGCAGTTATGGCTTGAATGATTTAAGATTCAAATTAATATTTAATGGCTTTTAGTGCAAAAAAATTGGCATTACGTCCCAAAGATTTCACTTGAACTAATTATTTTTTTTTTAGTGAATTGACAAATCAGTGTTAAAATCGGAAACTTCATAGATTTCAGAAATAAATTTTGTACTGTTTAAACAGTGTCTATGTATTTCGAAATAGTCGGAAATATGGTTTATTTAATAAAAGAAATATTACATTTGTCAAGGTTCAGACAATCGATTACCTTGTCTAAAACAAGCTTAAAAGTTAGATCACATTAGCAAAAATTAAAAATGTTTTTTTTTTTTTTTTTTTTAACTTTGATGGCTGTCTAAAATTAGACAACGTTTATAAATACGACCATATGTTTTCAAAACTTAAATTAAATTAAATCTTATAAAGTGAATATAGGGGTGAATTTATTTATATAATAAATAAGATACAAATACAAATTGTCTAAATACATTGCTCACCACTGTTGCAACATTGTGGAAAATATGATAGGTAGTATTATGAAAAGTTTTGCTGGAAAGTAGGAAGTAGATGGCAGGTAGAGAAAATAATGGAAATAAACAACTTATCTGAAGTTATAAAATATCATTTTCATAAGTCACAATTCAGTTTTCGAATAAATGTTATTGTTTGAATTAAAAAGCTCACATATACTAAAATAACATCACTGAAACTCAAAACATTTTGGTTAATGAAAAACCTGAAAATAACAGAAGCTCAAAATAAGGATTAAATTTCATTAAAAAGTTTATAATTCTTACTTTGTCTAAAGGTACAGGACAGGTATTGGTTTTGTGTGAACAAAAAGTTTCAGGGTTGCAATAATGGCAATTGACACTTCGATTATGGAGAAGTCCGAAAGAGTGGGTTTCGCATTTCGCTTTTCGCAATACCGTCCGTGTCGGTGAGTTCGTCAATGCGACCCTACGTGTGTTCAATGCAATTTCAGCTGGAGCCTAAACGGGTGGGGCGTTTTGCTTCAAACTTGGTACAGGACATTTTTATGTGATTCCCTAGAGGGAAAATTCGAATTTTTATTTAAGCTTATCTAGAATAGGTAGGTATAGCTTCCATACAAACTTTTCGTTTCTTCTTCAAATTTTTTAAAAAAGAGCTGTAATGTTTTCGATAAACCTTCGCACCTGTGATGACCACAGGTAGGTAGGTAGGTAGGTAGAAGTGGCTGTCGGGAACCGATTCACGTAGGCCAATCAGTGGCCCCTTGTGATACCACATGGATCTAGGAGATACTTCCCCTACTCGTTGAACCATTTGGAGCTCCTTATGAAGCGTGCAAGATTGCTAATATCGGTATTAGCCAGATCACTTGGATCATTATAGTAGAAGTCTCCCAAATGGGTTCTACGTCTTTGGGATAGAGCAGGACATGAACAGAGAAGGTGAGGAACGGTTTCCTCCTCCTCCTCTTCCATGCAGCTTCTGCAGTAGTCATTGGCAAATATGCCAAGTCGCGTGGCGTGTCTGCCTATGAGACAGTGTCCAGTTAAAACGCCTATAACGGAGCTTATGTGCGATCTGCTTAAAGAAATCAGACAATTAGTGCGTTTTAGATCTAGCTTTGGCCAGATTTGTTTAGTCGCTATACAAGTGGTGATGTTGCTCCACCTAAGGTTTGTGCACCTTATAGCTTCTTGATTTATCATAAGTTTGGATGTAGCGATGGGTATACCAATATCTTTCCTCTCTGAGAAAAGAGGTATTATTGTTCCACTTTTAGCGAGCTCGTCAGCCCTGCAATTCCCTGGAATGTCCCTGTGGCCCGGCACCCAACAGAGGTGAATATTAAACTGCTGCGTCATCTCCATAAAAGATGATCGACAGTTTAGGACTGTTTTAGAATTAGCAGAGACCGAGTCCAGGGATTTCAGTGCTGCTTGGCTGTCGGAGAAGATGCGTATATCAGTTGTTGATATAACGTTTTCTTTAAGCCAAGACAAAACTTCTTTGATCGCTAAAAGTTCCGCTTGGAAGACGCTACAATGATCTGGAAGACGGAATGCGAGACGTAAATTTAGGCTGTCAGAGTACACGCCTGCACTAACCCCGTAATCGGTTTTGGATCCATCAGTGTAAAAGTGAATCGATTCATCATTTAGGAATGACTCATCTTCCCAGATTGATCTGGATGGGATGGTAACTTGATAATCTTTACCAAAGTGCAATTGGGGGGTGGTGTAATCATTGTTACTTGAAAGTGGTCCGAAATAATCTAGAATAGTGGAGTGGCCAATTTTATTATTGATCCACTGTAAAGAGGCCTTGAGTCGAATGGCTGTGTTTGCGGCCATTTGTTTGCTATAAATATCGAGGGGGATTAAATGAAGCAGAATGTTTAGTGCCGCAGAAGGAGTAGTACGTAGTGCTCCACTTGTGCACAAACAGGCTGATCTTTGGACTCTCCCAAGTTTGTCGAGGTTTGTCGCTATATCCAGAGCGGTCCACCAAACTGATACACCGTATGTAAGAATCGGTCTTATTACCGAAATGTATAGCCAGTGAGTAATGCGGGGCTCAAGTCCCCATTTGTTTCCAATGGCTTTTTTAAAGGAGAAAAGGGCTACTGTGGCCTTTTTGATTCTTTCTTGTATGTTAGGCTTCCAGTTTAATTTCTTATCTAAAATAAGACCCAAATATTTAGCTTCATCAGAAAATTTTAGTGCGGTGTGCCTTTAATAGTAGGGGGGTCAATATGCGGAATTTTATACTTCCTAGTGAAGAGGACAAGATCAGTTTTGTGGGGGTTTATACCCAGTCCACACCGATCCACCAGGGCTTGGCACCCCTTGAAATAGCTATATCTCTAGCCAAACAAAAATAAAACGAATTAAAATACCCAAAATTAATTCGTAAGCAATTGGTGGTAGCACCTTTAAGTTGTTGTTGTTGTTCAAAATTCAATGAAATTGACGGAATAAAGAATGGTCAAGTCTAATAAACTGACATTCTAGTATAAATAATACAATACAAATAATAATAACTTAATAGTCTGGTTTGTTACCGATCTTCCAACCTCTCCCCCTTTGATACGTACTACGAATTGTAGTCTATCAAATAAGGTTCGGAGAAAAATGGAGGCGGAACAAGACAGCATACTTAAAGGGGCTTATAAAAATGCTGATGCTCCAAATGCAATTGATAAACAAACAGCACATCTAGACCTGTGACGTCAGTGGTCAACGGTGGCATAGTACATAGGGTACACAGCTCCGAAGACTGAGCAAATCTGATGCGCGGGTTCAAATACCGCATGATGTGTAGAAAGTTTTTCAAATAAAATTGGATTAAAGCTCAGCACCACTATAAAGGAGACTGATGATAGGGCTTGGCACCCCTTGAAATAGCTATATCTCTAGCCAAACAAAAATAAAACGAATTAAAATACCCAAAATTAATTCGTAAGCAATTGGTGGTAGCACCTTTAAGTTGTTGTTGTTGTTCAAAATTCAATGATTCTTCACTAAAGTTTGTCCAAGACCCATCAACATTTTCCAGGGAACTTGGCATAACTGGATTTTTTGAGAGGATTTTTCTCAGTCTCGATGCTTCGGAGGCTTCTTCAATGTTTCCACAGAAAGACCTCCACGAACATCGTTTGGTATTCCTCAATTCTTTTTTGTATCGCCTTAGGGATTCCTTATAGGAGTCCCAGTCTGATACTTCTCTAGTAAATTTCAGCTGGAGCCTAAACGGGTGGGGCGTTTTGCTTCAAACTTGGTACAGGACATTTTTATGTGATTCCCTAGAGGGAAAATTCGAATTTTTATTTAAGCTTATCTAGAATAGGTAGGTATAGCTTCCATACAAACTTTTCGTTTCTTCTTCAAATTTTTTAAAAAAGAGCTGTAATGTTTTCGATAAACCTTCGCACCTGTGATGACCACAGGTAGGTAGGTAGGTAGGTAGAAGTGGCTGTCGGGAACCGATTCACGTAGGCCAATCAGTGGCCCCTTGTGATACCACATGGATCTAGGAGATACTTCCCCTACTCGTTGAACCATTTGGAGCTCCTTATGAAGCGTGCAAGATTGCTAATATCGGTATTAGCCAGATCACTTGGATCATTATAGTAGAAGTCTCCCAAATGGGTTCTACGTCTTTGGGATAGAGCAGGACATGAACAGAGAAGGTGAGGAACGGTTTCCTCCTCCTCCTCTTCCATGCAGCTTCTGCAGTAGTCATTGGCAAAGATGCCAAGTCGCGTGGCGTGTCTGCCTATGAGACAGTGTCCAGTTAAAACGCCTATAACGGACCTTATGTGCGATCTGCTTAAAGAAATCAGACAATTAGTGCGTTTTAGATCTAGCTTTGGCCAGATTTGTTTAGTCGCTATACAAGTGGTGATGTTGCTCCACCTAAGGTTTGTGCACCTTATAGCTTCTTGATTTATCATAAGTTTGGATGTAGCGATGGGTATACCAATATCTTTCCTCTCTGAGAAAAGAGGTATTATTGTTCCACTTTTAGCGAGCTCGTCAGCCCTGCAATTCCCTGGAATGTCCCTGTGGCCCGGCACCCAACAGAGGTGAATATTAAACTGCTGCGTCATCTCCATAAAAGATGATCGACAGTTTAGGACTGTTTTAGAATTAGCAGAGACCGAGTCCAGGGATTTCAGTGCTGCTTGGCTGTCGGAGAAGATGCGTATATCAGTTGTTGATATAACGTTTTCTTTAAGCCAAGACAAAACTTCTTTGATCGCTAAAAGTTCCGCTTGGAAGACGCTACAATGATCTGGAAGACGGAATGCGAGACGTAAATTTAGGCTGTCAGAGTACACGCCTGCACTAACCCCGTAATCGGTTTTGGATCCATCAGTGTAAAAGTGAATCGATTCATCATTTAGGAATGACTCATCTTCCCAGATTGATCTGGATGGGATGGTAACTTGATAATCTTTACCAAAGTGCAATTGGGGGGTGGTGTAATCATTGTTACTTGAAAGTGGTCCGAAATAATCTAGAATAGTGGAGTGGCCAATTTTATTATTGATCCACTGTAAAGAGGCCTTGAGTCGAATGGCTGTGTTTGCGGCCATTTGTTTGCTATAAATATCGAGGGGGATTAAATGAAGCAGAATGTTTAGTGCCGCAGAAGGAGTAGTACGTAGTGCTCCACTTGTGCACAAACAGGCTGATCTTTGGACTCTCCCAAGTTTGTCGAGGTTTGTCGCTATATCCAGAGCGGTCCACCAAACTGATACACCGTATGTAAGAATCGGTCTTATTACCGAAATGTATAGCCAGTGAGTAATGCGGGGCTCAAGTCCCCATTTGTTTCCAATGGCTTTTTTAAAGGAGAAAAGGGCTACTGTGGCCTTTTTGATTCTTTCTTGTATGTTAGGCTTCCAGTTTAATTTCTTATCTAAAATAAGACCCAAATATTTAGCTTCATCAGAAAATTTTAGTGCGGTGTGCCTTTAATAGTAGGGGGGTCAATATGCGGAATTTTATACTTCCTAGTGAAGAGGACAAGATCAGTTTTGTGGGGGTTTATACCCAGTCCACACCGATCCACCAGGGCTTGGCACCCCTTGAAATAGCTATATCTCTAGCCAAACAAAAATAAAACGAATTAAAATACCCAAAATTAATTCGTAAGCAATTGGTGGTAGCACCTTTAAGTTGTTGTTGTTGTTCAAAATTCAATGAAATTGACGGAATAAAGAATGGTCAAGTCTAATAAACTGACATTCTAGTATAAATAATACAATACAAATAATAATAACTTAATAGTCTGGTTTGTTACCGATCTTCCAACCTCTCCCCCTTTGATACGTACTACGAATTGTAGTCTATCAAATAAGGTTCGGAGAAAAATGGAGGCGGAACAAGACAGCATACTTAAAGGGGCTTATAAAAATGCTGATGCTCCAAATGCAATTGATAAACAAACAGCACATCTAGACCTGTGACGTCAGTGGTCAACGGTGGCATAGTACATAGGGTACACAGCTCCGAAGACTGAGCAAATCTGATGCGCGGGTTCAAATACCGCATGATGTGTAGAAAGTTTTTCAAATAAAATTGGATTAAAGCTCAGCACCACTATAAAGGAGACTGATGATAGGGCTTGGCACCCCTTGAAATAGCTATATCTCTAGCCAAACAAAAATAAAACGAATTAAAATACCCAAAATTAATTCGTAAGCAATTGGTGGTAGCACCTTTAAGTTGTTGTTGTTGTTCAAAATTCAATGATTCTTCGCTAAAGTTTGTCCAAGACCCATCAACATTTTCCAGGGAACTTGGCATAACTGGATTTTTTGAGAGGATTTTTCTCAGTCTCGATGCTTCGGAGGCTTCTTCAATGTTTCCACAGAAAGACCTCCACGAACATCGTTTGGTATTCCTCAATTCTTTTTTGTATCGCCTTAGGGATTCCTTATAGGAGTCCCAGTCTGATACTTCTCTAGTAAATTTAGCTCGATTGAAAAGTTTTCTGCATTCTTTCCTGATGACCACAATAGTAATAAAAAAAACTGCGTTTCAGGTTTTTGCCAAATTAAAGTGCATTTCGGAAATGGGTATTTGTTTTTTTTTAGAGGAATTGCACTTAAGAGTTTTAAAAATAATTTTTTTAGACAAAAAAAAAACAAATTACTTGTTCGCTTGAACTTGCCCTTGTTGTTCAAAACTGAAATGAAGCCTTATATCAAATAGTGGTTCAATAATGTAATGATATCCTCAACGAAAAAAATGTTAAAAAGTCAAACTAAAAAAATAATTTACTGTTGTTTTTTCAAAAAAAAAAAAAAATCTAGGTATTTCCAAAATTTTTAAATGCAATACATATTATTTAAACTAATAGTTTTGCTGTATACGCCATTTGAGCAATTTTGGGAAGTAGCATTTTATGTTCCACGTTTAAATAAAAAAGAAACGAACCGATAGAATTTTCTCTATTTTGAATAGAATATTATGTGAAATATCTTCTTTTGATTAAAGTATTCCAACTTGTTGAGTCTGTTTTGGTTTTCAGGTTTTCAAATAATAGAGGTTTTTCCTAAAAATCATTTTGTCGTACGCCACGAAAATTTGTACCTATACTTTGTTAGCACCTTATACACATACGACAACGTAAACGAACATACGACATTTCAATGCTAACTGCAATATTTACAAAACGAATGCAATGATTTTATATTTAATTAAAGTTAATTTTCATTTATTATATATTTTATAAAAAAGAAACTTAAAATACACACATTCTGAAATAATAGTGAAAATTTTGATGACAATAAGCTAGAGTGTGTAGATTGAGTCGAAATAAAAAAAAATTAAATTACCTGGAAGGTGTAATTTTCTAAAAAATTGACTTGAAATGAAAAAAAATTAAAATTGAACGAAGACACCTACTTTTTCCTTGCGATATATATATATATACATAGGTACTTAATACTTATGGCAAGTTTTGGATTCATAAAAAAAATTGAACTTGATATTTTGATCAAACTTGACATTACGATGATAGGGAAGACGAAAAAAGTGGGGTTCGCAATTCGGTCCGTCTGTCTGCCTGTCTGTGTACCCGCCTTCAGCCTAAACCCATGGGCCGATTTAAATAAATTTGGTATAAAGTGTTTTTGGGATAATCCCCCGACACGTTTTTTTTTTCATTTTCTTTTTAGGACCAAAAACAACGGCCATATAATTTTTAGCATTTTTCGAAAATCTTACTTACAGATTTTTCAGAAAAAAAATCAATAAATTTTATTAGGTAAATGCTACCTTTTCGTGAAAATTAAATATCCACAAAATGGTTTTAAATGGTAACTCCCATAGAACCATTTTTTTGTTTTCGATTTGTATGAAAAGGAATAGACTGATTTTGGTAATTTTATTTATGGAGAATCTTCTGAAAAATTAATTGTATTGTATACCAAACTTTTTTTTTTTTTTTGGATTTTTAAAAAAAGTTAATTTTTTTTTTTCGAAAACCAAATATTTCGAAAACGACTTGGTTGATTTTTATGAAACTTGATGCCAAACGGGTTTTTAAGATTATCGAAAATATTTTGAACAAAATTTTTTTCTTATAGTCAAAGGGTGATATGAATAAAAATGAGCACCTGCTCAAAACTCAACTTTTTCGAGCACGTGCTCCATCTGGTATGAATAAAATACTTGAGGAGGTGCTCAACGATTGAGCATCCACATGTTTGATGAGCACCTTCTCAAAGGTAAGTACCTACTCAATTGTTAGATATGAATAAACCGAAGCACGTTCTCCTTTGAGAGGAGCACCTGCTTCTCATTTGCGAGCAAGCTCAGTTGGTTGCTCAACAATGAAGGAAATAGCGTTTTATCACTAAAATACATCTTTTTTTTAATAGAAATGACGATATTTAATTATTCCTATGCTCAAACACATTAAACTTGATGATCTATACCAACAGAATAGACCGAGAGCCTACAGCAATTTTTGGATGTGAATGATAGCAAAAATTCAATGATGCAATAAGATAGGTCTTTACTTTTTATTTGCAAATATGCAAGTCTTGCAAGCCGTGGTAAGAACGTTTGTAGCCCCAGATAAATGATATAGAAGACTTAAAAAATTGCATTTAATAAAAAAACTGAATACCATAGAAATGAATTTAAGGGTCCAAGACCTCTAAGGTTTATGTATGCAAGACGCACTTAAAAATTAATTTGTGTAGTGCATCTTGCATACAGAAGGCTCACCTATGTCTTATACCCCCATATTCAAGTCTATGGTATTCAGCTCTTTCATTAAACATAGTTTTTTTAAATGGTATACCTTTTATCTGGGCTTTCAGCCCGTTGTTGCATTTTTAATGCTACAACGCCCCAACCATAGCTTGCAAGACTTGCATATTTGCGAACAGAAAGTAAAGACCTACATATCTTATTATATCATTGAATTTTTGCTATCATTCACACCCAAAAATTGCTGTGGGCTCTTATTGTTAGTTTAGAAGTGATATTTAATGGCAGTGAAACAAATTTAAAAAATCCTTTTATCTACCACTAACAACATGCCAGACATTTGTGTTCTACTATAATGATGCAAATGTATACCGAAAAACCCTCATATATGCACCAACTCCCAGAATTTCGGTTGCTCTACTATATTAGTTTTAATTTCTTTATTATTTAAACCCAGAATAATTGACATATTTTGTCAAATAATATGAAATTTAAAAAAATATTTCGAGAGAAAATGACAAAAAAGTATAGAAGCTATGGAAACGAAAATAAAAATAATAAAATAATACATTTCAGGCAGAAATTCGGTTTGAGGTATGAGAGCACCTACTCTGTATAAAGGAGAAGGTTCTCACTAGTTGGTGTAAAATTTTATTCATACGAAACGGGAGCAGGTGCTTCTTTATTGAGCACCTCCTCTGATTCTTATGGAGCACCTTCTCTGAGTACCTACTCCATTTTATTCATATCACCCAAAATCAACGCTACATTCCATTTAAATGTTAAAAAACTCGAAAACGACTTCTACGATTTTGATTAAAATTGTTCTAAATACTAATATTAGTATAGTCTACGATGTTGTAAAATTAAAATTTACAGTTAGCCATTATTAACAGTACCTCTCATAGAACCATTTTCTTTATTTTGGACTATCTCATTATGTGTGTGTGTGAAATAAATATTTTATACAAAAGCTTCTCCAAAGTTTAAATCATACTCCATACAAAAATTTTCAATAAGACAAAATTCAAATTTTTTTTTTGAAAATTCGATATTTCAAAAACGGGTAGTTATTTTTTTTTCGAAATTTAATTTTTAATTCAGCATAAATAAATACTAAAAAATGTGTACCAATTTTTTTTCTCCAAAACTAAGATTAGTTAAAGAAATCAGGTGGTCTACTTTTTTTTAGCTCTCAAAACTATTTAAGAAGATTTTTTAAATAAATTTATTTCGAATTATGTTGATTTTTATTAATATTTCAATTTAAGCTCTAACAGTCAAATTAATAAACGTGGAATAGCGGAGGTTAAGACTTTATTCCATAGACTTAGAACAAAATGTTATCAATAAAACAAAACTTTTACTAAGTGACGTTTACTAAACTAAACTACCAAAGAAGGTGGTTTTGCGAAGGAATAAGAACCAGATGTGTGAATTTATTCTGAAATATAAGTTAAGAATGCAAATTTAATTTGGAATACAAATAATATACAACACTATTTATCGAGTTTGCAATTATTCGAAAATCAGCCAACAACAAATAGAAAAAGTAAAGATACAAAACCATAAATCCAAAATTTAGGTTTTTCAAGGAAACTCATAGCAATTGATAGTAACAACTCAAACAATTATTGAAAAATGATAATAATTTTGACAAGAGAATTCTTAGGTGTGTTTGGTAACTTGAGCTTTATTTTGTGTTTTTTTTTTACAGATTATCACAATTCGCTGTCAGAACCCTAGTTTCCGAAACTTTGTAAAAATTTCAAGTTACCAAACAGGCATCTCACTTATTGTAGTAGATTTTCTTAAAGGATTTTCAGTTAACGTCACATTGCTATTCCACGAACATTTTGGTTTTATTATTGGAAATTTAATCCGTAGCTTAACTCTTATTCCATGGTGTAGTAAATTCATGGAATAAGGGTAGAATTAGCCTTTTTTTTATTAATATGACTGTAAGTGTATATAATACTAGTTTAAACTTAAGGCTCCCATAAAAAAATAATTTACTTATAATACACTCAATTTTTAAAATTCGAAGAAACTTTTACTACAACAGCAAGTTTGTACGATCCAGTCGTACGTTTTATTTGTAAAGCCAGGGATTGAAAATAAAAGAATGTAGGTACTTCTTAAATTCGACTTCAATCCGTTATTTTGTTGCTCTAAGGAGTAAGGATCCTATTTTCACTAAGAAAGTATATTAAAATGGATATCGTTATTTTTACTAAAAGGCATTAAAGCATCTAGTTTTCAGGGTTCGATCGAAAATTGATAGCATTGAATATATTAAAAACAAAAATATTACTTAATACTTAATTCTTAATCAATATTTATTAATTTTGAACAAAATAAATTTGAACAGAATTTCTTGAATTTCTTAAATTCAATAATTATATTCAATAAATAAATTGAATTCAAAACAGGATAAAGGAATAGATATTTGGCTTTCCAAAAGGGTATAGCATGGCAGAAGAAGTACATACCGTTATGTTATTATTTTTTTTTCTGTTTTACATCAGATAAACTGGGGGAAATAGACTCATCAATATGATTTTTTTTTCGTGTCTCAGCCTATCCTCCACATTCTAGCTTTTGCCATACGAATTAAAAATACCTATAATTAATTCGTAAGCAATTAGTGGTAGCACCTTTAATTTGTTGTTGTTGTTCAAAAATTCAAAAAAATAATTCTGTTTTTAGTTGGAAGAGGCTAGGAATCGAATTTATACCTCTGGCATGACAATCCAAAGCACTAACCATTACACCATGGGCTACAAGTAGTTTAGAGCAAATAATATAATCATAATCTATAATAATCTATCAAACAGTGTAAGATAACGTTATTATAACTTTTAGTTACTAACAATAAGTAAGGTATAGGTAAACTGTCTGAAAGCCTCATTGTCAAAGGAAATATTCATATTCAAAATTCATAAAATTGATGTGACAAAATATTAAGTATCCTTGCCGAATATTAAGTACATACTTAGATTCTTAGATAATTTTGTAAAATTTTAACTTTTCAGTTTTAATAAAGTTTTTGCGGGAAACTCTTGAAATAATTACAGCTGAAAGTTTGTCAGAGTTAAAATTGTCTTGTTAATTGTTATCATATCTATGACAACAACTGTCTCTCTTGGACAAAATCTATGCAAGCAGCACAACCCTCTGTTGTTAAAGCAGAAACCAAGAGTTATTGGTTGTTGTCGTTAGTCGTCAAAGAAAGCACATATCTACAAACTAATAATAAAATTAATAAACTTCTTCATTGCTCATAAGAATTTGTTGGTATAGGTGTCACAGAGACAAAAGACGGAAACGATTTTGTCTTATTTTGTTTCTGTAACAGCATTAGATCAAACTTTATACAAGGACGCTCTTTGGGTTTCTTGGCGCTTGTGAATGTATTGGCATTGACAAGAAGGAAACAACTAATATAATATACTAACAATAGTGCCAAAACAGAATTTGTGACTTAGGGAAGTTTGATGGTTGCCTGTGCGGTACTGCTGGAGGTTTACTATTCAATTTGGGAATACTCGAGTCTCATTAATTTCCTCTGCAAGGACCCGCAAGCACAAACTCCTTCTCTGATGTTTGGCCCTCTTGGAAATTATTGAATGTTGTTTTCCCGAACAAGATGGATTATAATGTTTGTGGGCAGTGTTTTCTACTTTGGGGCCAATGATATGGTTGCCAACATGATGTAAAAATTAAATTACTTTTTTTTTAGTTTTGTATGTTAATTTCACTTTTTTCGCTTCATCTAATATTTATGTCCTATGCACTTAAAAATACGTCTTAAAATAAAAATTTAATAAAACAAAATTAAGCCATAAGGCTAAGCCATTAAAAAGAAAGCCGAAGAAAAAAAAATGTTTCTAAAGCAGGCTTCTATAGCAGAGTTTTTGGTAAAAAAATCACTAATTGCAGCAGGTCTTGTAAAGAAACAAAATAAAACTAATGCTAAAGCTTGGATTTTTGAGTAAAAGTAAGGTTTTTCGGAATGAAAATAAGCTTAAGATAGCTACTAGAATATGTCTTTTAGCTAAATTTGTTTTTAAATATCCAACGCTATAGATTCATTTAGTTTGTGCTTATTTTTCTAGCTCAGGCTTCAATAATTCATGTGATTAAAATTAATTTAAACTAGAATTTTATAGTGAAAGCTACCTAAATATCAAGATTCTTTCACCACCCTAAACAAGGAACTTTTGACTAGTTCTTAGTAAAAGTTTTATACCTTTGAAAGACAACGCAACACTCGGATGTTAGTTAAGATGACTGTCATAGTTTGTTTCCTTATTAAAAAAGAAACTTTTATGGTGAATAAACAGAAGCTGAGAATAAAGATATTTTCCAAATACCTAGCTTTCTGAATGAACCTGATGTTATGCAGTGCATATTAGAGCTGTAAAAGACTGCAGTACTTTGGTAATGCAGTTAATAAAGTCGCATTTAATTAACTTAACTATTGAATGTAAGTTAATACTGTAAGTAAGTACTTTAACTGCGAAACAAGCAGTACTAACATTCCGACTGTGCAGTTAAAAAAAAAGTTAATTAACTTTAAATTAATTAACTGCAGTACTTTTTAACTGCTTTTAGTCTTTTTAGTCAGTGAAAAGTCTTTGTACTGCGATGATTTTACTTTTAGTCAGCAAGTCTTTTAACTGCAGTCAATTAACTGTAAGTTTTTTTTAACTTTTTTTTCTTTTAAATTTCTTTTCTTTTTATTCTATCCTGTTATAAGTACAAGTAAAAGACTAAAAAAAGTTAAAAGACTTACAGTTAATTGACTGTAATTAAAAGACTTGCTGACTAAAAGTAAAATCATCGCAGCACAAAGACATTTTACTGACTAAAAAGACTAAAAGCAGTTAAAAAGTACTGCAGTTAATTAACTTTTTTTTTTAACTGCACAGTCGGAATATTAGTACTGACTCCTGACTACTTGATTTTAGTTAAAGTATTTTTGCAAGTTAAAAGACTTAGGGCCAGTTGTACAATCGTGGTTTAAATTTTGATTCGTGGTTTAGGAATTTTAACTCGCCGATTTCGGCGGGATAACTGAGGTTCAACGATGGTTCAAGGTTCTAATATGCACTAAGAGCAAATTACATGCCTGAACCATCGTTGAACCACAGTTAATCCGCCGAAATTTGTGAGTTAAAATTCCTGAACCACGGATCAAATATTTTTACAACTGGACCTTAATGAAATTAGTCTTTTTAGTCAATTAACTGCAGTACCGAAAAGACTGCAGTTTTATCAACTCTGGTGCATATCCCCACGTAGATTTTATTAAGAGTCAGTATTCAGTCGTCTTAAAAAGGTACGACAGCATCTAACTGATGAGCCTAAACGTCATGCTTGGGCGAAACGCTTTGGAATATAGGTCATAAAAATCTTAAATTGAAGCAAGAACTATGACCGTCAAATATAAAAAGGTGAGTCTTACATTCCGGTTCAATCGATTAAGCCATCAGTTTAGATCTTGCAACGCCTAGTCTTTGTTTGTTTTTTTTTTTTTTAGATTAGATTTGGTTTTTATATTTAAATAAATTTGTTTTATATACAATTTGACTTCGAACTAACTTTTTATTAAATTCAATTATGTTGGCTCAACAATAGGGACCCAACGTTCTTCTTATGACTTTATATAATGCTATTTTGTTACAATATCATATTAATGTTAACTTAATCTAATACATGAATTTTTTAGTATATCATAATAATTTTAACCTAGGGTATACAATTTATGTTTATCCCCTGTAGTATGTTGGTTGGTGTTCATCCAGAGGCATCATATTTGTTTCTTCGTACAGCTTTTTGTTGGTATGAATTTCTTCGTAAGAGGGTGGCGATGTAGTCCTGTGCATATACACAGCATCTTCCTTTCAAAAAGCTTCATCTTCTTCATTGATGTGAGTGAGATAGTGAACCAAATGGGGTCTTCTTACTTAGTCCATTTCACCTCCTAAGTAGCGCGTGAACCAAGTGAAGAGAAAAGTTGGCTCTCTTCAACATCAAATCTCTTGTTCTTCTTATCACATTCACTGGCGTTCGGAATCAGGTCTTGTCACTATTGATCTTCAGTCCCCATTTGAGATAGTATACCCATAGGTTTTTAATATGCTCCTGCTCTCCTAGCAGCAATTTCTGGAGAAGAAGGCGATGCATAAGTGATGGAGTCGTCTGCGTAAAGCTTTGTCTTCGTTCCTGATGGTGTGTTTGCTGGTTGATCGGCGTTGTAGATGTTGAACAGCAAAGGCCCGAGCTTAGATCCTTGTGGTACTCCAGCGCTAATTCCTTTCGTGGATGAATTTTGTTTTGCTACCTGTACATAAAAAAGTCTATGGGTTAGAAAATTTTTGATAAGTCTTACCAAGTGGTTTTGAAGTCCAAGTTCCGACAGTTTGAATATTATTCCCTTAATCGAAACGCTGTCGAAAGCCTATTCGATATCCAGAAAGCATGCTATGGTCGTTTCCTTTTTGTTGAGTCCTCGTGTAACGCCACTGTGGAGTCCCAGTAGTGGATGAATGGTGGAGTGCTTTGTCCGAAAGCCGTACTGGAACTACGGTATGATATTTCTTTCGCTGCAAAATACGTTAAGTTATTTTAGAATTAGTGCTTCGAGTACCTTGCTCATGCAGCAGAGCAGCGAAATTGGCCAATAGCCTTCCACATTTGAGTGGTTTGTCTTCTTTGGGATGAGTGCAACTTTTGCCGTTTTCCAGGCCGCAGGAAAGTAGTTTTTATTCAGGCAGTTGTTGAATATTATGGTGAGCAGGGGAACAGAAAGATTTGGTAGCTTTTTAAGCACGAAGGTAGAAATCCTGTCTCTCCCAGCTGACTTTTTTTAGTTTCCGGTGATGATGATGTTGGTGAGTTCCTCACGAGAAGTAAAAACATCAGTCTGTAGCGGATTTGATAAAGGGTGTTCTGCGTTGAATGAGGTCACGATGTCGGTGATAGCTGATATCTCCTCAAAGCAATTTTCTACTTCTTCGAGAAAGTCTGGAAGGTGGTGGAAAGGGCGGTCTTTGAAACTTCCCTCGAAGTGACTGGCAAATGCTTCAGCTTTTTCAGCAGAAGTTGTTGAAACTTCTTGTCCGTGACTAAACGCCTAAACGATTGAAGCAGAGTGTATTTGACGGTTATAGTTCTTCCTTTAATCAAAGTTTTATCCTTGATGAGAGCAGTTGGCAACATTATTTTTTCACCCATGGGTATTACGTTATAAGATTGAAAGGCACAACCGTTGGAAGAAGTTGTGTTTCAAATTAATGAAGATTTCATTGTTGCTGTTGTATTATTATGTTGTTGTTGTTATAGTAACCCATCATACCGTTGGTTGTAGAGATGTATAGACTATTGCTGGCAATTTTCGGGTGAGAACCGATTGTAATGCAAATTTTGAATGGCCCCATTGCTGCTGATACTGCTGCTTGAACCCAAGGGTACCAAAACCCATAACCGAAAATACCTACCATTATCATACACCAGAACCGAAGCGGAGTTATGTGGAGGCAAGTTGGATTCGAAAACAAAGAACCATAGAACCATCTCAGTGGTAATAGGACCGTTCTGCGATCTGAAATACAATTTAGTTTGTACTGGTGGGGTGATGCTGGACCCAGGGAGAACTTAAACAAATTGGTGGGGCGTGGGTGTTGTTGGAGGATTTTAATTTGCTCTCGGAAACAGAAACAAGAATAGACCGAAGTGGAACGAATCGTAAGCATTTCCAGCTAAATGATGAATTTAGTTTTTATTGAGGTATAATTCAAATTCTGACCTTCGACATGTTTTTTTTTTTTTGCAGCAATAGCAACATCAGCAGCAGCAGCAGTGTACAGTTGATATTGTTGGAATGTTTCATAAATATAATTCTTCTTTTATTACAATGGATGATAATTTTATCTTAAAAAATTTCTGCAAATTTTAATGACGGCTATAAGTTGTTGGCAATTAAATTTTGGCTTGACTTCAGAAAACTGTTACAAGAGGTCAAATCTTGAGCTAGGTTAAACATTTAAATGATGGCAGTAAAACATTTTGAACACATCTCATCGTTTTGAATAATCTTTAGCCAAACCTTTCCTATCTATTAGGGATGGACATGAATTATAATTCTCGGAAGGATGTGTGTCTAGTGTCTATTTGTTGTTCGTAATCCGTCAGCCGAAAAGGGGAATTAAATTTTGGATATATAATTTTGAAATAATCCCATATGGAAAATTTTGAGTTTGAATTTTAAGTTGTTTTAGCGAACAATTTTTTAAAAATTAATTTTCAAACTTAAATTTTTGAAAAAATAAATAAAAAATTGTTTTCAAACTGATTTTGTTCAAAATTTATATTAGTATTTTTGTGTTTAGTATTCAAATTTCAGTCAAACACTTATAAAAACCAACATGTTTTCTAGATTTTGAGAAAATTGAAAATAACAAAAGTAAGTTTTCCTTAAATTCGACTTCCATCCATTATTTTGTTAGTCCAAAGATTCTATTTCTTCTAATAAATCAGTAAATTAGATTTCGTTGTTTCCAATTTTCTCAAAAACTAATAGACTTAAGCATCGGTTTTCAGTGGTTGACTAGAAATTAATATTAAAAACAGAAATACTACCTAATAACGAAAAATTTGGAAAAAGAACACAATGAAACAAAATTTTGAGTTTGAAAATTAATTTTTCAAAAACTGTTCTTTCAAATTATTTTGATCAAAAACATAATAAAATAACAGACTTCTGGCTTTAAAAAAAAAAGTATACCATGACTTTTGTAAGTCAATTTCAAACATTTTTGCGCAAAAGAAATATTTCACGCTTGTATTTTTTTAATCAAAGTATGACCCATAATTTAAAAAAATGATACGTATGCGTATCGTTCATACACAGCTGATACTGCATAACTGCTTAACTACATTTAAGACTTTTTTAAAAAGTATGTCAAAAAGTGAAAAAGTAATCTATGATATGTATAAACAGCCTTAAATAAATTTTGTGGTACAATTTTTTCAAAAAGTATTTGACCGATTTCGATAAATTTTATATGGTTGGAAAGTCACAATTGCGGAGATGTGCAAAATATACTAAATTGAGACACTAATTTACACACTGTGGGTTATTTTTGTTTTTGTATTGTCAAAAACTAAAATTAAAAAAAAAAATGTTTTTTTCCTTCAATATTTTCAAACAAATTGTTTGCGAGGTGTCGAATTTCGACACAGGGCGATACTAGTACACAAAAATATATTTATGATCGCGTGTGTAAAAAAATTGTTTTTGGTCTGTGAAATCAATCCGAAATGACATATCAAACACAATTTTCGTAAGCTTTTTCGCACACAGATATTTCTACCACATGTCTCGGTTTTTCACTTTTGAGCTTTTTGCAAAAAGTTTTGAGCCTAAATACCTCACAACAATGAAAATATAGTCAGAATGAAATTGAAATGAACTTCCAAATTTGCGTAGTATTCCCTACAATATTGCTCGAGAGTCGTGAATACCTCAATTTGTTTTCGTTTTTTTTTGTTTCAAAATGTATAGAAGCAATATTTTTTCTTTATCAAAATATGATCATATTTGATCCAGTATAATTAAACAAATTTTGGGTTTGCATTCAGTCTGTTTGGCTACGTCAAATTTTTTGCAAATTTTCACATTTTCTGTCAAAACGTATAGCTAAAAAAACCCAAGTGTGGGAAACTTGGTGGAAATATCACGTAACCAAACAGAGAAATAGATTGGACGCTGCCCCAGATATGAGAATAAAGCTTTCTGATATAGAAGTCAGTTTTAAAACAGTTATTTATAAATCAAACAATGAAAAAGTTTCATTCTTTAAATTAACCTTGAAAAAACTATTTTTAATAAAAAAAAATGATTTTAAAATGTATTATTTTTCATTTTTGTTATTGTTAAGAGTTGGGGTTCCGAAATATATTTGGGAATTATTTAGGGTTCCACAGCTCAAAAAGTTTAGGAACCGCTGGATTAGATAACCCATCACGCTGTTGTGTTTATCAAAAGTATTCACACAAAATTAGAGTTACCTACCATTTAATTGCTATATGATTACCCACATCAACTACTCCTTTTTCTATAGTTTGTGTGCAATAGCTTACAGAATAAACGCTTTTTTTTAACTTTTAGGATCAAAAAAGTATTTATTATGAATACTATTACATCGCGGCAAGAGCTTTTATATGCGATAAACCTATGCAATACGCTACAACCAAACTGAGATGCAAACGGCCTATCTTACCTGTACTGAAATTTTTCTTGGTCGTAGTATAAGCCCTAGTTCTTCGTGAGCTGTTGTCTCACCGAATTTGTTTATTTATTTATTTATAAAATGATTACATAGGTTGAAGAAAGATTCACATAAAATAAATAAATAAGTTTGTTGGCACAAAAGGCTCATGAAGAACCAGGGCCTAGCGACTTGCAACTCTCAACCATTCCTGTGTGCGTATCTACAGGAATGGAGGGGATGTTTAGTTATATATTTGTATATAAACACATTAGATATAGTATGCATAGCGATACTTTATGACTGTAGGAATATAAATATGTACATTAGTTTGTAAAAAGTCTAAGATCACAGTGGACGGCGACGCTGTGTCGCGTTCGCGTCGATCCTTTTGGTACAACAATAAATGAGCTCGCAGATTGTGTTTTATGACTCACATCTGTGAGCATGTTGTTTTATGAATCAGGGATGCGTCGCACCCCGCCGCTAACCACTTCAAAACCATTGTTAGTTTAGGATTATAAAATATTAGCGATAAGATAGATAAGGAATATATATGTATATGCAAATGTATTCGTAAGCTAGGTATAAAAAGCAGTGTTGTCACTTCCGATCTAAAAAAAGTGTTAGATTAAGCTGAAAAAAGGGGTAAATTACGATTTTCCGGGGTAGAATTAAAAAAAGAAAACCATGTCTTTTTAGTTTTTATCTAGGCGCTAAAAATGTACCTTTTGAAGAAAAATCAATTCACATTTTGAATCAGTTTATTTAAGCACAGCCATAAATATATCATACACATTTAAAATACATTAAATTCCTAATTTGAACATTTAGTACCAATTACTGTTGATAAACATAGTTACTACTTTCCAAAAAATTTTTATAGTTTTTCAAACCTACCATTAACAAATTTAAATTGTAAATAAAAGCGAATTATATCTTAAGAAGGAATAAAAATTTCATCTTTATTTGTTATTTCTTTTGAAAAAATTAAAGAGACTGTTTTTACATCAAGCTTGTTTTTTTTTGTTTTTTATATCATTCATAATTAAAAACACTCTTTCCACAGCAGCACTACTACGCGGTAAAACAGCTTAATTACACATATAATGGCTTATATTTGTGAACATATATTCTTCATAAATATTAATTTCCTTACTTAAGTCAATCCAACCTTTTACAATATCATTTTTAAAAATTTCATTTATTTTATTTTTGTCGAAAATTAAGAGCGATCTCCACTCACTATTTATTATGTCCTCTGAAGCCTCATTGATTGGAAAAGTTCTAATAAGGGGTAAAACGGTTTGCTGTTGGCCCTTTTGAATTTCTTTTGGATCTAAAAATTGAAGAAATTTGAGATGTTCACTGGAAAAATCGAATCTTTTTTTTCAATTCGTCGCAAAGTTTAATATAGTATTTAAGTAGCGTCTCGTTTATGTTTTTAACATCTAGGTATTTCTTCATTGAATTTTTCAATATGATTTTCAAATTTAAGCCCGAAAAACATTTCAGAATATGGCAAATGTTTTTGTTATCTTTTTAATCTGTATCCAAATCTATGTATTCGATTTTAATAAAATTTTGTAAAAGTCACTTGAATAAATGTGTAATATGAGAAAATAACAAATGAATTACCGTTTTTTCGGACTGAAAAATTTTGTTTATTTTGTTAACATCTGCTAGTACAAAAGATAAAAAATGATAATATGCCTGATTAGTTGAATTCATTCCTTGGAGGATATCGCCTGCACATGATTCATTGAGTTCTTTAAAGGACATTAAAAAAAAGTAATGTTTTAATGGCTCCCATTGCTAACCAAGTGGTTAACTGCAGCTTCAAGGGATGCTCAAGTTTAAAATTTTGTGCGGCCTTGTGTCAAAAAATTTCTGAAAATTTTCGAAATCCACTTGGCGTTTGGAGCTATGTGCAAAAAACGAATAAACATTTCTTACTTGTTTCTCAAGTTGCAGTGGTAACTCCCTTGAAGCTGCAGACGAACATAAGGACAATGAGTGGCAAGTAAAACCCATATAAAATAAGTTTTTGTTTTCATTTTGCAACCTGGTCTTGACACCTCCTTTGCTTCCTCGCATAACAGAAGCGTTATCCGTAGCAAACCCGATAAGATTTTGTTGAGGAATTTGCAGTTCTATTATAGGTTATTGACAACAGCATCATAGATGTGCGAAGCTGTTCCATCTTCTATTTCAACATTTTTTGCATATATCCATGAATTTTTATATTCAAAGAATCTATTTCAATTAAAAAAAAAACAACCAAAAGAAAAAATATTTTACACTTTTATCTCTGTTAAGATAAGAAAAAATATAGAAACTTCAACATCTGCCATATTTCTACATATTTCTGAAAAATTGAAAACTTTATTTACTTTATTGAGATTAATTAAGTACAATTCTCTTAATTTTGTTTAACCATATAATGTATGTAAACTTCTATATAAAAACTCATTTTTAAGGCGCAATTAAATTAAACTGTTCATTGATTTCGAAAAATGATAATTAAATTTAAATAATGTTTTATAGGTAAAAGTCATAATAGACTCTTTGACTTCATACACTGCTCTACACAAATTTACCTGCAAACTTTTCGGTAAAGTTTGATAATTTTATTTTTGAAATGCATAAGGAAGGCAAGGACAATCTTTGTGGTATCTATATACTGTGCACATCCAGCATGCTTCTCATATAGTTAACTGCCGCTGAAATGACAAAAGAACAAAACTTCAAAACTTTTACATATAAATATTCTGTTCCACCCAACCACCAACATAAGTAGAGGGGCTTCTTAAGTGCCTTACAACCTACATATATGCAGTTATGATGAATCAAAGTGAGGGTGGGTGAAAAAATAAACCTTATTCAAAGACCACCCACTTCACTTTATATCTCACTCAATAAGTTCGGAGATGTGACGTGCGAGACATGCTGATGCTAAACCGCTTGAAACTATGTATGCGATATCTGGTATTCCCTTAACAGTCACACAACGCTGCAACCACACTATACGCGTCGCTTAAAGGCACGCTTTCTAACATTTACCTCACGGGCATTATTCCTTATGGAACTGGAACTGCGAAACTCGATTTCAGCATGGCTAGCGTTGTTGGCCTGAAGACTTCCACCACGCTACAGACGCTCTCCGCCGCCGCTGCTACCGGCCGCACAGTCAACGAATTTGTGAATATATAAATACAGTAGTTTCCCAAGGCAATATGAATTTTATGAAATTGAGTTCACAAAAAGTGGAACGTAGTTCCATTTATCGTATCCAAATTCCGTTCGGTTTGCAAAAGGACCAAGGATGGGGCCTCGTGCGACAACATGACACCATACCATACCATACTCTCGCCAAGATTCCGCTTTGCCTGACGTGCATGTAATTTTTAGTGAATTCCGCCGGCTAAATGTACTTTTGCTCAATCGCAATTGCAGCATACTTTAACCAGTCCTATATAGGTGCTACAAAAATTAATTAAATAAAGTGCCGCCGCACTTGTACAATGTGGCAGAGTGTGGCACGGTTTTGTGGCCCATCCGAGCAATCAGCGGACGTTTCTGCGTCGACAAGTTAGTTGAAGTTGTAGCAAAGTGGTCCTTGAAGTTAAAGGAACTCATGAGTGTGGGTGTGTGTGAATATGTAGAGGAAGACCAAAAAGCCATCGTCAAGAATCCAAGAAAATTGCCTTAAGAATAATTTTGCCTTTACTAGTAACGTTTCCTAGACATACATATGCAAAGAGATTAATAACTGTCAAATTACAATATGGCTTGCAAGAATGGATTATGTTTTTTATATTTTAATTAATTCACAAAAACTTTACTTTAACTTTAGATGGTGCTCACATTCCAGGGTGGACTAAGGCCTCAACCAACAAGCCCCTCCAGCCACGCCCCTCCATGCACTTCAAGTTGAGTTGAGGTCGTTCTCCATTTGTGTGGGCCACCTGAGGTGTGGTCTTTCTCTGTTGTACAGACCATCAGGGGTAGATTGGAAGACTCGTTGGGCTGGTGCGTCGATGTCCATATGCTCCACATCTCCCAGCCATCTCAACCGCTGTATTTCAGCTTTTTGACCAGGTCAACGTCGCTGCCAAGCCAATAAAACTAATTGTTAAATCTTCTCCTCTGTACTCCATCGATACAGACTGGACCGAAAATCACCCGAAGAATCATCCTTTTCAAAGCACCCAAGTATATTACTCTAATCCGTTTTTGACAGGGTCCACGCTTCTAGCCCATACAGCAGGACCGGGATGATTAGGGTCTTATATAAGGTCTCCTTGGTTCTTTGAGAGAGGGCTTTACTACTACTGAGTACTGAAATGCCTTCTTTAATTATTCGTTTGATCTTTGCACTGATGTCATTTTGCCTTGTTGTTAATAGTGGATAGACAAAGTCCTTGACGACTTCGAAGTTGTACCTATCCATCGTAACGTTTTGCCCGATTCGACGATGTTGATATTCCTTTCTCGTTGATAGCATATACTTCGTCTTGTCCTCATTAACAGCCAAACCCATTTTCGTCGCCTGCGGTTCAATACTTGCAATATCATCTGCATAAGCAAGTTGTCGAACGAATTTTTGTACATCCGTTGTTCTCTTGCAAGTTGCGTACAATTTCTTCAAGAACGATGTTAAACAGGTTACTTGATAACGCGTCTCCTTGCCTCAAAGCTTTCTCGACATCAAAGGGTTCGGTGGTGTTTTTGCCGACTTTGGCATCAGGGATACCGAGATGCGACATGGTTCTTTATAGTTCTTCTCTGTCTACTCTATCATATGCGAACTTGAAACTTGCGATAAAGAGGAGGTGTTTATCGACTTGATACTTCTGGATTTTTTCCAAGATCTGTGGGAGTGTGAACATTTGATCGACGACGGTTGATTTTCCGGGCCCAAAACCAAACTGATAGGGGCTGATCAGATCGTTGACAAACGGTTTTAAGCGATCACACAGTACAGATGACAAGATTTTGTTTGCGACGTTGATTAGACTTATACCTCTGTAGTTGGCACAGATGAGAGCAGCTCCTTTCTTGTAGTTGAGTCACACTATACCGAGGTTCCATTAATCCGCATACTTTCATCCGACCAAATTTTGGAGATAGTTTGGTGTATACTCCCCGGCAATCCACACCAGCAGCCTTATACGAAAAAAGAAACTGCTAATAATTGTTGTAATTTTTCGTGTCGCATATATTTAGAGCAAAGAGCGTTCCCTTGATTGCACAACTGATAAGTTTTTCGAAGATTTTTAATTTGCTTATAAAAAAATAACATCGGGTGTCGAGTTTTAAAGGGAACCAACGGGAAGTTATCAGTGTGGGTCAAACTCAAACCCAACCTCTTTTTTTGTTATTATTTTTGTATTCCAAATGATATGCAATAACAGTCATATTTATTAGATTTTTGACTGCTTAGACAGTGTCTAAGTATGTTGGAACGTTCGGAAATGTGCTTTATTTAATAAAAATAATATTGCATTTGTCAAGGTTTAAACAATCGAAATCGTTGTCCGAAGCTAGATAAAAAGTTACATAACTTTAGCAACAATTAGAAAAATTTATTTATAACTTGGACGACTGTCTAAAGTTAGACAACGTTTATTAATACGACCGTTAATGTCTAATGCTGCCAAGCAGACTGTGCCACATATAAAACTACAATCAACATGGAAATATATCTTTAACTGTGCAGCCGTCAGTCGTCATCGTCAGTGCTGAGTTGTAAGTGCCTTGCAAACTGCTCAAGTCCCTCGTGGCCAGACTACAAAGCAAGTATTTTGTGCAATGACATTGTATGCAGAGAGTGATGCTATGAGGAAGTTTGTTCGTTATTCAAACGCTCAACCAAAAAGGAGTTCTGCGCGTGTTGACGCTGTTGTATACTTTTGGTTACGTACAGCTCTCACTTTGATTGCAAGGGAATAAGGGAATTAAAGTCTTCAATCTGCAAGCTATGGCAGGTAGGTGTCGTCGACAGCATATAGTTTTTGTTAGTATTCAAAGGAGTCCTTCGCGGAAATTCGCTCACAAAGTCATCAGCATCTTCATGAGCACACACAAAGGACCTTATTGTATAGTGCATATCGTGCTGGTAGGTAAGGTACGTGGCCAGTACTAGAAGCTTGACTCTCCCACACAGAGGAGGTGTCCTGATGATGGAACACCTACGTACATTACGTATGTATGGAAGTGTACCTTCTTCTTTATAATTAGAATAATTATTTTATTGTTTCAAGTTTTATTTTTATGTTGCCAGGGATTTCTGTATGTTCCAGGGATGTAAAATGCGATTTTGCCAGGCATTCGACTAAAAGCAAAAGTAACTGTGAATATTGTAGTATATATCAATTGTAGCGTAAAATTTGCTGCCAAATGTGTGTCTTGGAAAGGAACCAGCCAGATGTACGGTTTTCGATCTTTCCTAAAATTAATTTTCCTCTTCTTCTTTTATACTACTGGTGATGGTACGGTAAAATTCTGCTTTGTTGCTGCTTCTGCTTCTGGAGCTACATTAGCTATACGTACTACGTACATTACTCGTGGCATGAGCTGATGGGTTTTACAGAGGAATGGTTATACAAAAATTCATTTAAATAATGCAGAGTTTCTTAATTTGAATAATTAGGTACATGCGGTGAGCAGGAATAAATTTATTGCTGTCACTTACACGTACACACTCAAAATTCATCTTCTTTTCTTCTATATGTGACTTAATTGAAATAGCATGACTTAAATTGGTGTTGAATTCATTCTTAGTGTTTTAAAGTTGCAATGAACTAATTACATTATTTATTCCATTAAATATTCCAAAGAATTTTAGAATTCTGTCTTACCAGAATTTGACTGGGATTCTGGTTTTTATTTGACTTACAAGCTTAAGTCTTTGCTTAGCTACATACATAGGTGTACATGTACGTACATGTGGTGTGCAATGCCAATAAATAAAAACAAACGATTTAATTTTTTTGTTGCAGGGTTTGGTAATTTAGCCTTAAGCGCTTAATACACGATAAAATTATTATCGTACCGATTATCGTAATCGCATGTGACGATCGTGTGTGTACACGAAGGTATCCGCTGTACTGAAATCCACGGTCGAATGCTATGGACTATGGAGCGAAGTTGATACTAAAATCGGATGGACTCAAATCGGTACGATGGGTTGTATCGCGTATTAAGCGCTTTAAGGCAAAATCACAATCACGCGCTCGGTCGGTCGGGCTTTGATGGGCTTTAGATCGACTTTACGATATCATCTGTCATTAAGCGCGACCTTTAAAATTGCAAAACGAAATGTGGCTTCAAGCTTCAGGCTATGAGAAGTTACGCATTTGACAGAATAAGATCTGTTTCTTTAAGTTAACACTATACAGAAAATGGAGAAGCAGTTGTATCTGTTATGTTTTTCATTGTTTTGAGTTAATATTTACAAGATTGATAACTTTTTCGATGAAAGTATAATAATTAGAATAAAATGAATGTATGGGGTGCACATTGCCTTCCTGATCAGTTTATTCAGAATTGTAGAAATTAATATACCTATTTAAATAAACATTGATTAAGAAAATAATAAAAATATATTTCATAATTGAAAAAAGGTTTATGTAAGTACATCATTATCAACGGGCAAAAATTTCGGTGAAAAATAATTAATTAAAATTGAAAAATAACCATGTACAAACGTTTCTCGACTGATTTTGTCGGTGTGCGAGTTACAGAACGTAAGAACAATATCACAATTAGACGAAGAAACGAAACGTGAGCTTAACGAGAACTATCAAACCTATTTCAAGCAGCCACATTGTTCATAAAACAGCGTTTCTTGTCGTTTCATCACGCCATGAGTTCGACAAATTGAAAAAAAAGACGTGACGAGACGACGATTTTCATTTTGACAATTGAGAGAAAGAAATCTATTTTAGAACACCGAGAATATCTATAATTGTATTTATAAAGGTATGTATTTATTAATTCTGCAGATAAATGCATATGTACATACAAAAATACCAAAAAATGGCAGAGAAAATAAAATAATGTTTTTATTTTGAAAATTAATTATGTAATTTTCTTTTCATTAATTTCCCAAATTCACTGACATAAGCAAAACGAATAATTCTACAATGTCAAGAAAACTCGTTGTGAAGAACACGCTGCATTGTGAATTGAAGAACTATTTTATAACGTGAAAAACATGAAAAGCGTTTCTTTTCGAGCCGACGAGAAGTTCAGAGCAAGCAGAAAAAGATGTTGTAATTGCGGTGCATCATCGAACATATCCAAACAAGAGTATCCAGTTTCAAAACATCTGAGTTGTCAATTCACTATTTTTCGAATAAATTTAGTAACTTACACTTTTTGGAACTAAAAGGTATTAAGTATAATATTAACGTAATTTAAATTGTAAGCTATGGATGATCTTGATGACCTGATCGATTTCTCATTGTTTGCCCTTATGTGCTATGCTGGTTATCAAGCACTGACAATGGATGAGAATAGATCAAAAAGGCAGCGATGGGTTCGGGAACTAAATTTGAGCAGAGACACTGATGGTTTCTTTGCTCTTAATTATGAATTGATGCAAAAGCAGGATCCAGAAAAATTTTTTAAAATTACAAGATTGAAACCGGCAACGTTCGATTTGTTAAGAGCATTTATAGAACCAGAACTTGAGAAAGATTCTTGGAGAAAGCCAATTTTTCCTAGCTGCAGATTGTTTCTTGCTCTGATGTGAGTACTATCTACTTCTACAATACTAGTATGTTAAGTCAATGCTTCATTTTTTTCCCAAGGAGTTCCCAGACAAGTTTTGGCTTGGATGTTCCGAATGGGGTATTCCACAGTGGGAGAAATAATTCATGAAACATCTGATGTTTTGTGGAGAATTTTAAGCCCACTATATTTATCCCCAACAACGTCGAAAGAGAACTGGAAGCAAATAGCTGAAGATTTTTATAGAATGTGGAATCTTCCTAATTGTGTGGCGGCCATTGACGGCAAACACATAAATATTCGGTGTCCACCAAGAGCGGGATCCGAGTTTTATAATTATAAGGGGCATCACTCGATAGTCCTTCTTGCTTCTTGTGATGCAAATTATACATTTAAGTCGGTCGATATTGGGGCGTATTGCAGCCAAATCGATGGAGGAATTTTTTCTGAATCTGCATTTGGAAAAAAAACTCATAAAAGGCGAGTTAAACTTACCTCCTCCAAAAACTTTGCCAAGTTCAAGTTACGTATTTAACTACTTTTTGGTTGTTGATGCTGCGTTTCCGCTCAGAACTTACCTAATGCGGCCTTATCCAGAGAGGCTTTTAAACGATGAAAAATATAATTTTAATAAGCGCTTGTCACGTGCCCGACGTGTAATTGAGAATGCCTTTGGAATTTTTGTAGCTAGGTGGCGAATCCTTCAAACAACATTAAATATGCTACTTGATAACGCCGCCCGAATTGTGAAGGCATGTGTTGTATCACACAACTTTATAAAACTTAATGATTATGCATACCGTTCACCAGAATATGTAGACATCTACGATGAAAATGATGAAGTAGTTCACCAAGGTCAATGGCGAACAGAAGCTCAACCTCTTTGTGGAGTCAGATCAACAGGTTCAAATCATCCATCAAAAGAAGCATTTAAAATGAGAGATTATTTAAAAGATTTTCTTTACCAAAATAAAACTTAACATCTTTATAATTTTTTTGTATTTTTTAAAGCATTGAAAATAAACAATTTTTTTTTAAACAAATATATTTAAAAAATGATTTTTTTATTTTAATTATTTTCCATACTGAATTCTAACAGTTCTTCATTTACTAAGGAAAGCATTTTTTCTTGAATTTTGTTTTTTCTGCGTTGTAGAAGCACTTTCATTTTTTTCGCGAGGCTTTTCATGAACAAATCATTTTCATCCAACACCTCTTGCGAATTGAAGCGTTGGTTAAAAGCCTGAGATAAGTTTCCAAAGAACTCACTTGCCTGCGATTCAGTACGCTTTCTCTTTGCCGAAGGTCCTGCCTCAAATGGTGATGATGTTGCTTCAGGAAAACTGAACGTTAAATTTTCCTGCGGAGAACTTATATCCTGCGTTGAGCTGCTTTCATCCAACACTAGCGGTGACGATAAAATTTCAAAGTTTCCTATTTGCCTAAAAATATTTCTAATGCAGTACAGCACGTGTATCCAAAAATGCAAGAAAATTTTTCTTTACTCTTATTGTTTTCTATGAAAGTTATTTGAGACATGCCAACTTATAAAAGTTTTGTGTATAAAAGTATTCTTTATGCACACCCAAAGGGCCAAGGTCATCCACCCATCGTTTCTTTTTTTTTTGCAAATAACCATCGCGCACATTTCATACTTTTTATGACCAAAAACTATTATAAATTTCCTTAAGAATAGGTACAAGAAAGAAAAATTCTTACATAAGACAATGGATATAAGAAGCAGTGGTCCTCTAAAAAAAAATCACAGTTTTCACCGTTTAATTGAGCTCTTCTAATCTTTACTGTAATTTCAAAAAAGATTCTCATTTGTGGAAATATTTATGATGACTAATAAGTCTTGAAAAACGCAATTGCAGTATGTCGAAGTAAATTTCACATATGTAATATGGGTTTTTACGTATATGCAGTTTTCTTACAAATGCGTTTGATTTAAAATATTAAAGTAAGGAAACGAAACGGTGCATGATTGTGAGTTTTTTCGTATATGAACTTTTCTTATATCCGTAAAATACTGTAATTTTAAATAGAAACTATTTATAGAAAGTATTACTTTCTTGGTTTCATTGCATCGTGAAGGAATTCCATGGATTGATAAAATTCCCATATGTCCGACCTGTCAGCCTAGTCAGTCAGTTCTAGTTTTTTTTTCCCGCACGAAGCGATCCCTCAAGCTTTTCCACTTTTGCTTGCATTCTTCCACTAAAAAAGTTCAGATTTATAATTAGTTTTTAATCAGTATCCATTTATCAACTTACAATATTTACAAATACTTAAATTCTATTATTATTATATTAGTTTAATAATAAATTCACCAACAAATAAAAGCTTACCTGGCCTATTAAGCTCAGTTGAAATTCTCACCCAAGTATGGTCTCGCATGGTAATATTCTTATAACTCCGAGACTTCGTGTTATAAATACATTCATTTTCAATGAATTAAGCTGATCAGTTTTTCTTTGAAAGTGCTCATTTTCTAAATGTCTGCTTAATATTATTTTGAATTGAACTGAAACACACAATAATATTAGTTTTAAAAATAATATAATTATTTATTTGTTATTTGTAACTAAAAAACAAGCAGGCAGGACAGGGGTTCTTTTCGTAAATGTTTGACTTACCAATTTCCTTAATCACAAAAATTATCACTCTGGCGTGCGCCAGAAACTGGACAGTCTTCATAATTGTTTTTTTTTTTTTGTGAACTATATGGTGCAAAATATAGGCCGGATACTAAAATAAGCTTAGTCTTCCATAATGTAAAGATCATATCTTATTTAAATAGCAAAAAAAGAACAATTTGTCCCTCACTCCAAAATATAGTATCGGGCCACTAGGCCAGATCCTACACCTTTAAATATTAATATAACAACTATTTTTAAATTGTCTTTATTTTTATTATTATTCAAAGTAGGTATTTTAATAAAAATTATACCTCACAAATCAACACCCACTCAATCGCTAAAACTAACGTTTTTCCCTCCAATTAAAATCCAATGTGAAAAATCTGCTCTCAAAATCCAGAATTGCTCTTTTGAATAAATCATGTCGACATAGAAAATTTCATCTTTGAAGCATGTCGCCATGTCAGCCTTTATATTTCAGTAATATCAAACAAAGTAGACTGTCATTTCATTAAACAGTTTCCAATTTCACATGAAAGACTATTAGTGAAATCCAATCAAATCACCAAAACTAAATAGATGATCGCATCTTTCGTGTTTAGATCTCATCTAGAACGCATCTTTCTACAATGAAAACGACATAACATAAGTGTTCTCTTGTTTGAACTTTTGTCCAAAGAAAAAAAAACGGAAAGCCAAATAACAAATACCTATGTATGTATATACATACATTCATGAAAATATTTATTACTATAGTTCGTCCAACTATTCTTGTCAGTACAGGCCTTACGGGAAAGCTTTTTTTCAAATCAGTGGGACCTACTGATATCCCAAGGCACTCCACGAAACAAAATGCCACTTAAATATACACAATAGCCACTGACTTCCCACGATCTATCTCGCCCACAGCCATAGGCACAATGAAGGCTGATTTCCAATGGCGCGTTCGCGTAAGAGACGCTTACGTATACGTTTACAAGCTTTACGAACGACAGACGACTTTAAAAGAACCTGGAAATCAAAATGAACCTACATAACTGTAATTTCGAATTCCTTTCAACAAACTATTCCATTTTTTTTTAAACAAAATCGATTTTTTTCTTTCAATAAAAGGAATTTGTCCAGAAAAACCGATTTTTTCTTTTAAATAAATCGATTTTTTTGTTGAAAGGAATTCGAACATTAATTAACTGTCAAAACGCAGGCTGAAGTTAATTTTTTTCAACTTTAACGTTGAGGTACCTTATGTTACGTTGGTTTGTGTACATGCTAATAGGTGCCAAATCGTAACATAATACCCAACGCCTAATTGTAAACAATTTGCTTAAATTGCTATGTGTGAGCTTTCGCGTTGAAAGAAAAATCTGTCAAAGCGACACCCAACGCGGCATTGGAAATCAGCCTTGAATGAATGAATAACCAAATTACCAAACATGATCTCTCGCTGTTTCACTGTTTGTGTTTATTAAAAGTATTCACACAAGAGCAAGAGCTTACAGAATTAAAGCTTTTTTAAAGCTCTTAGGATCAACATAGGAACACCACTTGCTACATGCAAAAACCTTTTCAAACAATATGCTCTAGAATCAACAAATGCTAGATGGTTACAGGGCACCACCTGCCTAGCAACAAAACAAATATGGCCATGCATGGACCTGAAGCGGTCAAAAGGCCTGATTTCCCTGAGCAGACAAAGTATAAGCTCCACAATTGGAGTCATAACAGGACACTGCCTCATAGGTAAACATGCAATGAGGCTGGGGGTCTACACAAGTGACTTTTGTAGAAGCTGCATGGACGAGGAAGAAGAGGAAACAGTCCAACATCTTCTATGTACATGTCCGGCACTCTCCAATAGAAGGAACACCTACCTCAGTAATCCCTTCTTTGATAATACCAGCGAACTGGCAACGATCGACACAAGATGTTTCTCAAATTTCATTAAAAGCACAAAATGGTTTGTTTAATTTTGTAACTCTCCCATGAGTAACTTTCTTTTAGTGGTATCACAAAGGACCCTTGGGGTCTAAGTGAGTCAACAACATCTAGACGGCCACTCTAACCTAACCTGACCTAACCTAACCTAGGATCAAAAAAAAAACTACGTGTGGTCGTTCGTTGTTTTAAACTGTTTAGGCCAGTCGGCCGGCAGAAGTTTTTTTTGCAAAAATATAATGGTCCGCGACGCTAGACATTGGTCTACTTTTAACTTTTGCCGCGCGGCGTTCGACAGATAAGGAGCAAGAGTAACCACCGCTACAGTTAATGGCATCTCGGAACTTTCTTTATTATCTATTTTATTTTAAAAATTCAAAAATACACATTCACAATAAAACTGCAAAATAAAAGTTTAAAAAATAACTAAAAAATCAATTAAAAACAATTATTTCCATCCACTGTTTGCGCGTCCCATTGTATTCAATTTTTTTCGGAAGCGTCGCTTCTTGCGGCGGCGGCTGATTCGCGCGGTCGACCGAGCGTCTATTCTGTTCAGCCAGTAAAATAGAGGATTTGTCCATCGTCATCTTCCAAGGTACAAGCTCTCGCGCTACCAATTCTCATTACATTAACCTTTTTCTTAAAGATTAATTGGAACGAAAAGACAGACATTTAGTACACATATAATATAATTTCTAATGCATATGTTATATGTATTCAAAAGAATAATTTACCATACCAAAAAATAGCCTATTATAAGCTTAGACTTTATAGATTTCTACTATTAAAGAACAAATAGGAAGCCAATGTACGAAGAATGTTCATAAGGTGTACTGAAGTCTGATAGTTTTTTGGCAAACTTATTACTGATGCCCTTCTCCTCTAACAAATTCATAAAGAGGTCTTGCAAATAGCGATCAATGCAGTCCCCAGCAGTGGCGGAAACCTTCTCGTTATTCCATTCACCTTCAAAGATGCACAGCTTATCGTTGCCAAAGACATCATTTTATTCGCCCTCCTGGACTGTTCGTTGGAAGAACGAGCAAGTGAATGACGAAGTGGTGTTTGCCTTATTGATGTCAACCTCGAATGTAGACTTGCTGCGCATTTCTACCATGTCCGCTTTCTCGGAACTGCCCCAGTCTGCTTCTGCATTTTTATTATCGGCCGTCGACGCACGGTGGGATTGACATTATAGTTGATGATTATTTTTCCTCCATGGATTTGCTTCACAGGCTCAACATCGGCCGTACAAGTTTACATGGAAACCGTCTACAGAAGTTAGGACACTTTTAATTTTTCTATTTTCTCCGCGAGAATGAGAATATCTTTGGTCAGGAACTCAACCAATTCTTTTTCACTTTTGCTGTAGGCGAAACGAGAAGTGCGACCGGGCGATGGTGTGTTGTAGGCTTCAATTCTATAAATGAAAAAGTAATAATGTAGGTACATTTAATACATTTGCCTCAAATTTCGAAACTATTTACCTTTCCCTATTCATTTGTGTTCACACATTGGGGAAACATCCAGCAAGACCAACCAAAAATGTTTTTTTGAAAAATGCTGGGGTAGGAAATCGATGTGTGACACCGAACACAGTGTGTGCGAGTGCGAGCCACCGACAGCCGACGCGCGTGCGGGCGTATTTGTTGGAGCGAGGTTGGTATTTGCACACTGCTGCGGGTTCTGATGTGCTCTGTGGCTTCCAAATGGGAACTTTTTAATTTATTTAATGGTTTATGCGGAAATTTTTAGATTTCTTTTCCCCGTGACGTAATAGTACGACGTAGCAGTGTCACACCATAGATCGCGGGATCTAATCCCAGTCTCTGGCACGTGAAATCAGAGATGTGTTTTTTTTATTTTTGTAGGGAAGCTCTTGATAAAGTGCCTATCTGAGATTCGGCAGTAAACAGAAACGCAAACAGGAATGGTTGAAAGTTCAAGGTGTAGGCTACTAGGGCCTGGGTTTTCACAAGCTGTTGCTTCACCAAATACATATATTTCTTTGTTTACTGTAGGTAGGTATACAAAATGTATGCATTTAGAACACTTTTAGTCCGGACATTTTCAAACTAAAATATTTACATGAGTTATTAAACTTCCAGATTCGGTTATCGTGGATAAGAAGCCTCCTACGCGACGCCGCATGGCAAAGCACTTTATTAAAGAAATAGCGGCATAACCCATTAGAAAAATATGCAGTTGAGTTTGGGAAACACGAAAGACACAAAAGCACAAAAAACAAACACACAAGTTGCACCTACACTTTTTTGTTTATTTAAATTAATAAATTTTAGTTTTTTTTTTTATTTAATTCTATTCTTTGTTTGCAAATGGAGATATGCTCTTGCCTCGAATCTTTCACAAATTAAAAAAAATATATAATGACAGTAGTTGTCAGCAGCTGTCAAAGCGCGACAAAATAGAAAATAGATCTATTTGGGCGCTGAGCTCGAGCTTACGATATTTACGATCTAAAGCGAGCATAAAGCTTGAGGTAACATTTCAGATTGCCTCATAAGAATCCATTGTTTCTATTCAATATGTCAAAGCCGGCACGACCGAACGCGTGATTGTGATTTAGCTATTATACCCTGTACTGCACAAGTAGCATGGCTTTTGATTTTTAAACGCCGACTACTAGACTTGCGCGACTGTCACTGGAAAAGTACTGTTCAAACATTTTTTGAACATAGTAAATGTTTAGCTATCTACCGGTTGAAATTCATAATATAACACAAAAATGCAACAATAGATAAGATATCGACACTCTGCTCTTCTCCTTATCTTTATAAGGGATGAGTAAGAGTATTGTATAGGTAATTCTATGTGTGTTATCTATCAATTGCATTTTTGTGTTATGTTTCTTTATCTTTTAATGACGGTCAGCATTAGTCTGTACTGTTCATTTTTATGTCAATTCAATCAATTAATTTTTATTGAACTTTCTATTTACAATTTGTCTTAAATATAATAACTTATAACTAGTACATAAATGATATTTTTGGTTTTGTTGGCACATAGGGGGCCTTACGTTATACAATGGCAAGTTTTTAAATTACAAAATATTATATTAGATACATGAAAGCTTAAATTAAAAGTTCGTTGACTTTGATGCCCTCGGGTTGTTCCGTCCCGGTTGTCATGTTGTGGTGTATGTTTGAGTTGGGTTGGGTGGTGATGGCGTTTAGCCGCGGTGATGAGCTGACTGCGTGTCAGCATAAAAAACTTCTTCATCGTTGTCCGTTGGTTGTAGGTTCTCATCCAGGATATCCATAGCACAGAGGTACCTCGGTTCGGGATGTCGTTGTTGAGTGGTCATCCTTCTCATCAGTTGGTTTGGGTGGTTGACTATGCTTGCTACAAATTTTCTTGCTGATTGAAGCAGATGTTTGTCCAGCGTCGTTATTTTGGCTTCCTCGTAGAGTCGTTTGTTGCTAAAATGTTTCTGCCGCTGATGGTCGAAAAAAAGTCCGGTGCAGATCCTTAAGATTTTTCTTTCGAATAGTTGTAGCTCCTTCATTGCTGACTTCGAGATGGTGTACCATACAGGAAAACTGTAGCTGATGACTGGCCTCAGAAGCTGCTTGTAGATCAGGAGTTTCGTTGGTTGACTTAGTCCAGTCTGTCTTTTCATCAAAGGGTGAAGCCGATGGAACGCTAAGTTGGCTTTCCTCAACACAGCTCTCGAGTGGGGATTGAATTTCAGCAAGTTGTTGAAGTGTACTCCTAAGTACTTTGCGTTGTCCTTGGCCATTATTGTCGATCCGTCAGGGAGTTCTACCTTCAGATTTCTGCAGTTTGCTGCTGATCTTCCTCTGCCGTTGGAGGGTCTTCTGAAGCACACAAGCTCAGACTTGGATGTATTAATCCTGATACCCCATTTCTTGTAGTATTGGAACAGTCTGTGGATGTGGGCTTCTACCTTCTTGACAGCAATCAAAGGGGACATAGATGTGGCATATGAAAGCGAATCGTCAGCAAAAAGAAGTGTCTCACACTCAGTTGGAACAGGTTGGTCACTTGTCATCAGGCTGTAGAGGAATGGTCCGAGTTTGGATCCTTGGGCAACTCCAGCTCTGATACTCTTGATTGAAGATCTGCAGTTCTCTAGTTGAACAAAGAAGTTTCTAGAAGAGAGAAAAGAAAAAAGGATTTTTATTAGTGACGATGGCAAACCTTGTAGATACAGTTTATGGATAAGGGCTTCTATCCATACACTGTCGAATGCTTTCTCGACATCCAGAAAGCATCCGACGGTTACACGATGGCTGTTTAGTGCAACGGTGATGTCCTGTTGGAATTTAATTAATGGGTGTAGCGTCGAGTGTTTTTCCCGAAAGCCGAACTGTATGTCTGGAATGATGTTATTTTCCGTGCAGAATTTCTTCAGTCTTCTTAGTAGGACTTCTTCCAAGATCTTGCTGAGGTTGCTGAGGAGAGATATCGGCCTATAGTTAGATACCATGTTCCTGGGACCCTTCTTGGGGATTGCCACAATCTTAGCTGTCTTCCACTTTTGGGGAAAGTAGCAGTTGTTGACGCAGTTGTTTATGATGATTGCCAGGAAAACCGTTACTATATGAGGTAGTCTCTTCAGTATGTAGTTTGAACATCCATCTAGTCCAGCTGACTTCTTTGGTTTGAAAAGGCCGATAATCTCTGCTACTTCATCGATGTTGCTTAGGTGTGGGCTATTCACTGGATCGTTAGCTGGGTTGGCTTCGCAAAATATTGTTTGGTCCGTGTTTGGCAGCATGGTGAGTTGTAGAGATGCTTCGACTGCTTCCAAGAATACTGGGTCCGTAGATGGGCTGGGTTTGAAGTTTTCCTCAAAATAATTGGCAAATGCTTCTGCTTTGTCGGCTGTTGATGTTATATCCATGTTGTTGTGTATCAGGGTATCCGGGATAGGTTCGTTTTTCCCTGTAAGCTTCCTGATATCTTTAAAGGCATCTGGTCCTGGTCTTATTGCTTGCAATCTCTTCTGAAATTGGATGTTGTTGTGGTGCTGTATAGAGTTCCGGAACATAATGTTTACGCATTGTAGTTCACTCTTAACTACCCTGTAGTCATTGCTGGCCGTGTTTAGTTCTCGTTGATGGATCCTCTGAAGACGTTTCCTCAGTCGTTGTCTGTGTGCATACAAGCTCTGCACATACTTCGGAAGGTGCTGATACCTATCTCTTGATGTTTTGGGTGTTTTTTCGTTCTCTACCGCATTAGAGACAGCTGATTCCAGGTTGTTGATGGCATTGTCGATCTCATCATTTCGAAGATTTCTGTTTGAGGGTGGCAGGGGCAAGTTGTCTTCAACGTCTCTCTGGAGTCTCTCAATATCAAGTCTTCTGTGGTTGATGTAGTTCTCTGGTGGTACTGTTGTGAGGAGTACGGGTTGATTGAGGTTGATTGAAAGTTGAACTGCTTCATGATCCGAGTCACTGGACACTGTTGTACAGATATAATTCCTAAATTCGGGAAGAATATGAACAAGATTAGAGGATGCCATAAAGAAGTCCAATGTTGATGGTGTCCGGGGAAAGGTTGGTTTGGGTTGGGATATTACCACTAGAGAATGTCTATCACTATTTTGGTCCATCCAGTCCATGCTTGCTCTTCCTTCAATGTTGATGGATGTGTCCAGCCATTGATGATGTCTAGCATTGAAGTCACCGCCTATGATTCCATATCTTGTTTGTTTCAACACATTGTTCAGAATATGTAGATCACTCTGGATGTTTCCCATGGTGGAGTTGCACTTAAAGTAGACGCTAATGACTGTTAGGGCCTCCCCTTCTCCTATCCTTATTTTGATGGCGGTGGCTTCACTTGTTCGGAGATCTGGAATGCTAACTTCACTGCTGTTTGGGGAGATTTTATCCTTTAAAAATATGGCCGTCCCTCTTCGGTTCTGGTTCTTGTCCTGGCGGAAGGTTTTATATCCAGTGACATCGATGTTGTTCCTCTTTGTCACATTGGTTTCGCTGATTAGGGCGATGTCCGGGCTGTTGTTCTTCATCCATAAGTTGAATGCTGTCCTCCTGTGCAGGCTGTACAATGAATTGACATTGTACGTCAGTATGCGAATCTTCTTCAATTGCATATTTGGAATAAGAAGGTGGCCAGGGCCACGGACTTCTCGCCTTCGCTAAGCTGAGCATAGTTCGGTGGAACTGCACTCCGAGCTTTTTCCATGACCGTAAGCAGGTCGGATCCAAAAATCCTTTGAACTTCAGTATTCAGGTTCATTGGTGGAACTGTTGTCGGTTTGACTGGTCGTGTTCTCGTAGGTAAATTATTTGGTGTTGATGTCCGGGTTAAGGCCGCTGGTGTTGTTTTCTGCTGTTGCTGGATGCCTTTGGAAATTCCATGTTTCTGCGCTGATCCTCCTTTCACCATTGCTGCGAAGCTGATTGCGGTCGGGTAACAACACATGCTGATTTTGCAGAAAATTCCTGCTGTGCCTTTTTTTCCTTTAATATCTTGTTCCTCTCCGTGAGTTTTGCTTTAAGAGTTGGACAACCCTTGAAGCTGGCTGGGTGGCCTGCTTTCTGGCAGTTTGCACACCATACATCTAATCCAGTGTTCTCTTAGGTTGTTGGCTTTGCAGTGTCTTCTAATTTCAGCGACGTTCCCGGAAAAGCAGAATATTGGTGGCATTCCTGGGGCCTTGGTGATGTTGTGTTTGGTTGTTATTGTTGGTGGTGATGGTTGAATGACGGTTTTGGCTGCTGATTGCATCGGTTTCGGTGGCTGGGTTTGTGTTGCTGGCTGTTGACGGTTTGGTAGCTGTTGAAGTTGGCCGCCCTTCCAGTGGTTGCTGAGTTTGGGGTAGAGGTGGTGTCTTTAAGTCACCTTTATTGGTAACCATCTTCTTGGCTGCTTTGGTCTTCTTCTCTGTCTTCCGAGACCTTTTTTGTCCAGGTTTTGGTGATTCGCCATCATCCTCCGTGCTGATAGTAGAGTCGGTGGTGCTTTCCTCTTCACTGGTTGCTTCTTCTTCGTTGGATGACTCTTCTTCGCTGGTGAGGCTTGAAGTTTCTTCTTCATTGTCCGTTTCCATGCGGACTTCGTCTTCTTGATTATTCATTTCCGGCTTCAAGATGCTGTTGAAGGTTTCGCAGACCTGAGGTGCATATTCGGGACCAAGGTCGCTGAAAATCTTCCTCAGTAATTGGTCTAGGGCTGCCAGCACTGTTTCAGGCCTGAAACGCTCACCCATTGTTGTTGTTTTTATTGCTGCGGATTATAAATGATTAGTAAAAATTATTTTGAAAATAAAGATTAAAATAAAGCAAAGGATAATCCGCTTTGGGAAAAACCCTTTATGAATGGCAGGTAGTGCGCAGGTAGTCCTTCGCTCAACCCTTTTGTTGTGTGTATCGGTGGTAGTTTATGTATATCTGCTGTTAGTTCTCCGCTCACGACTGTTCGCTCTGACTGACTGCTGATCACTGACTGATCATTTTTATGTATAATTTAGAATATATTTAGTGACAAGAAATTTGTATAAATAGTTCAGTTTGGTGAAAATAAAATTTAGTATCGTACAAATACTCATTGGTGTACCTTATTTGTACTGTTTTGATCGCTTAGAACAGTTCTTTGTTTGTGTGTTTTTATGTACTTGGTTTTCTTTTTCTTTGTGCAATCGCGAAAAACCGTAGTCAAATTTAACAGTATTGTTCGCGTGGCGAGAGTGCAGTGCTAGAAAATAATTTAAAGGCTGTTATAATTTTTTTTATAGTGAGATTCAATATCGGTAAGTAAAATTTAAGTTTAAACGTTCAATTATGACTGTGGATTTCCAGACACAGTGCATTTTTGGCAACGTCTATATATGTATATTTATCCATTCACAAACATATGAATATTCGAATTTTTCCTTTTTTTTGCAGTGAGAAAACAATGATCTCGTCAAATTCTTTGTACGGAAAAAGATTCTGGTGTTGTTCCTGGTGATGGATATGAGAGTGGAGATGAAATCCTCGAATCGGGGGATGAGCAGGATATGGACAGAATATCTCGAGGTGTCTGAAACCGATGAAAGTGAGTATGATTTTGATGATGAAAAACCATTTTCCACTTTAAGATCGAAAGATAAGAAGAAGCAAAAGGTAACATGGAAGAAGAAGTCTCGTGTATCGAGAGCGATTATCCTTTCTAATGGACCAAAGAGCTTCCAGACGAAATGTCCTTTCTAGAGATCCACGCTGACTTCTATTTCTTTCTTTCCACGGGAGAACTGTTTGACATGATTGTTGATGAATCCAATAGAAAAGCATTACAAGATAACATAAATAAGCCAGCCAGAAGTGAAATGGAACAATTTGTCGGTATAAGCTTATTCACGTCCCTCATCACATCAAGTTGCCTTCTACTAGACGCTTTTGAAACTCTCAATTAGGACAGCCTTTTGTAAGCGGTGGGATGGGAAGAAATAAAAAGGTATCTCCATTTTGCTGACAACGGAACGATAAATCTGTGAGATTTGGCCAACCTGGACACTACAAGCTTTTCAAAGTCAGGCCACTCCTAAATAATGTAAGGAAATGACTTCTTCTTATACCAAAAGAACACCTTGTATTGGACGAACAAATAATCCCTAAAATTGTCGACATCACCTTAGGCAGCATAACCCCAAAAAACGATACAAGTGGGGTTACAATAACCTCGTTTTAAGGCAAGAGAGCAGAGCAACGTTATTCCAGACTGAATTCTATATTTAATTATTTTTTTGTTATTCTGAAAAATGTGTAACTGCACAACCAACCATATATAAGTATGGCAAAAGTTAATAACTTTTAATAAAATTTGTTAAAACAATTTATTTTGTTTTGGTCTCTTAATTGTACCAAATGAAATACAAAAATGAAAACAAAAATGTTTCTTTTTGTTGGATCATAGTGCGTGCCGTAGAGGCGAATTATTTACTCAGTCATTATGCATACAGTTTACTATAAAAACTAACTAGCTAAAGCGGTCCCTAGAGGCTTAATATTATTGGCTATGCGCCCCAGACGGTTCAATATTTTATCCAATAATTTAATTGATAGCTGATTCTAAAATGAATTTTCGCCCATCCTCTTTTGTATTTGTCCTTTTTACTTATTAAAATCACTCGCGGAGGTGTTTACTCTTCACACTTGAAAATTAAATAAACAAATATTGTGCAATTGTACCCACAGACGATCAATATTTTTGTATTGTGCAATAAATATCAAAAGGGTTTTGATTTTTTTCAGTATATTGCACAACCTTGCAATATTATTCATAGACGGACAATAATATTGCGCAATACTAAATATTGCACAATAATATTGAGCGTCTAGGGACCGCTTAAGGCTAAGCACGCACGATTTTGATCGCGCGACTATTAAAGTAGCACGAAATACAACAAAACAAACGAGTTTCAATTTAGGTGACAGCCCTTACGACCGAGAAATCCTAACGCTTAAAAGACTGAAGTTTGTTCCATTTTTCGAGCGACGCGATTATCGCAAAATAAAATGAAACAAATGCAGTTACATGTTTGTGACCGCACTTGCGATTTAAATTTCTGCGATTTAAAAATTGTAGTCGCAGAAAGAAATAAACACGCACGTACTTGCGATTATCAGTCGCAAAAAATGAAACATGTTTAATTTTTGGAGCGACTTTGGTTGCAACGACTTTAAATTGCGAGTGCGTGAGACATTGGAAAATGTATGTTGCATTCGTTCGCGATTAAAAATCACGCGACTAAAAAATCACAAGTTCGTGCACAGCTAAAATTTGTTGTGATCGCGATTTTTTAATCACAACGACTTTAAATCGCAAGTGCGTACCTATCCCAACTATAAAAACTGGAAGTAACTTCTTTGTCGAGTCCCTGGTTCACACTGGTCACGGCACTGCACTGAATCTTGTGCCAACTTAAAAAAACTGACTTAATTATCTTATCTTATCTTACAATCATAATTATACTCACTTAGGTACCAAAATATGTGAAGAACTATGTAACTCAGAAGTCAATATAAATACATATTATGATGGTTACTACATATAATGGACGATTCAATGAAAGCTTCGCTACTTGAACGACATTAGCTTCTACCTATGTAAATACTACAATTTTCCACACTGTTTAGTGTGGTTTTCAATCAAAGATACCCTTAGGACCAAGACGTCTTGTGAAAGAACCATTAAAGGCTTTTGATGATTTACTTACTGAAAAGGGTACTCTGCTAAAACTACAACGAAACCTTTTTTTAGAAGCTTTCCATAATTCTAGTGTGGATATCAAGAACCTGGTGAACGCTCAATATACTAGTCAAATAAAGGAAAATAGGGAACGGTTAAATTCAATAATTAAAAACACTACGTGGTCACAGAGGTGATGGAAGGCTTATGAATGTTGAAGAAACTGGGCGAAATGATGATATAATCGTATAAAGTTCTAAGGGGAAATTTCAGAGCCCTTTTCAAATTTTGAATAGAGTCGGGGGACATTTCCTTGCAGAGCCATTTAGAGACGACTAAATCAAATTCGACATATATTAGCAAAACTGTACAAAATACGCTAGTAAATTATTGTAGAGAAATTTTCTGTCTGTTTGGTAACGTGAAATTTCTTGCAAGCTAAAAAACCCAAGTGTGCCAAACTTGGTGAAAATTTCATTGTACCAAACAGAGGTATTACAAGAAAGTATTTTCGAAAACGTAGAGCAAGCAAAATATTTTTCCATTCTTTTTGATGAAACCACAACCTGTCTCATATTTCTCGGCTGAGCCTGTCTTTAGTTATCTTAATGATGGCAACATTGAACGACTACGTTTTTTATCAAAAAAAAAAAAAATAGCCAAAAAAGTATAAGTTTCGGAAAGGAATAAACCTCAACCGATTTGTATGAAAATTGTAGAATTTTTAACCTTCTGCAATGCCTATGATATGCTCACCCTCGCGGAGGAATCAAATAGCAATACATATTGTACGGAGAGCCTCGCTTGACTGGAGTAGCTCTTTCAAAAATAGTTGAGAATCTTTGTCATAAATTTGACAAAGATATATCATGGTGTGATGGGATAGGAACAATGGCTGCTGGTGGGTTATCGAACAGATGGTGCACTTTACTTGCTCACTAAGTACATTAAGATTAGACATTGCAACAAAACAACATAAAATATGTTGTTTTTTTTAAATTATTTTTAATACATTAAATGCGAAGAAATTTTTCTGAAGAAAAATGTTCAATCACCTTTTTATTAAAATAGAGTATTGTTTTAATAATTTTTTTTTTCAATACTAAGCACAGGAAGTGCATTTAGCCGATCCTGAGACATGGTGTTTCGCAGAAAGTTTTGATTATTTTCAGTGTCGAAAAACATCCCTCGCTCTTTACCGAAGTCATTGGTATAGTGCACAGAATTCGCAGTAGTTTCATTTACTCTGAAAATGATTCAGTGAGGTCATTATTATAAAACAAATTGTAAAATTGCAACTGCAATATTTGCATTGATGAAATCGTTGCGATTGTATTTTGCAGAGAGTTCGTTTTTCAATTTGTATTTCTCCAAAGCAGCGTTAGTGGAAACTATGATCGTGAAATCTTTATCGGGAAAAGTAGAACGGTATGTGGTAAAGTTTTCGCAGTAATATAATTTGGCTGCTATCAAATGACTACAAAAATTAAATCTGTCTTTCACTTGAGTAATAATTATATCGCACAACTTCTTTTGCTACTACAAAGCTAGACAATTTAAACCCTTTTTGATGAGGTTCTTCAAATTGATCTAGGTGTTACGTACATTCTGTACACTGATTTCAAAATCATCAATACAGTTTTTTATATGAACCAAATCAATATTCCTTTTTTGCATTTGTTTAAATAAAATTTCACTAGTGGCAAAATAGATTGAAAAAAATCAAAACAACTTAAAAAATTATTTCATTCTTTTTAAAGCTCCTCTTGTATCTATAATCTATGCACCGAGTCAACCACCCGAGAATTAAAGTTCCATCTCGTTTGCTGAGCAGCTGGAATCTTCTTTGATAAAATAGTTTTCAAAATCTATGTACCTACGCTTCTGTCATCGTGAAAAAAATTTTGGAAAAGCTTGAAGGTTAGCAAAAAATTTCTGTACGGTTTTGTTTTGACTTACACTTTTTTCTATTATTAAATATAGTTGTTGGGCGTAACAAGGAACGAATGAAGCATTTGGATAGACGGTTTTTACTTTAGCCACAAACATTCCCGTTCATTACAGAGGCGCCATCGTAACATTGTGCTTTAATTTTTGCAGAGTTATTTGAAGTGCCCGTTATTCTTTTATAAGAACAGAACTAAGTCATTCAGTAGTATGGGAACGCGGCGTAAGATATTTCCAAAACCGTTCATGAACCTGCCTGTTTTCTTCTGAATCATTACCATAGTCGATACACGCTCCATAGTAGATACATCGATAGTTTCATTAGCTTGAACTCCTACGTATTCACAGTTGTTTTTATTAATATCCGACAATTAATAGTGTATACACATAAAATTGAGTCCAAAATATCGTTCTGAATAGTTTTTGACGTACCTTTAAAGACTGTAGACGATGTGAGATGCTCCTGTATGACTGTACCCAACTCTAATGCAAAGTCTATTAATCTACAAAACACCCCAGCATTACTTGACTTAATTGTTTCATCGTGACCCCGCAAAACTAACTCAAGTGCACCACAAAACTTGACATAATCGATAAGACGTGATAAAATATACCTGTTTTTATCAACTTGTTCGTTATACTTTTGGATATTGCTTCTATACCCCAGTAGAAAATTTCTAAACATTCAGTGCTGAATAAGCTGCTTTTTCCTTGAGGAACAGAATCTGCACTCGCCACTTTTTTGCTCTTTTCTCTAATAAATTTAACATTGGCGGTATAGACACATGCCACTTTCTCGATGAAAGTTCAACAACAAAATCACTGGTTCGTTGGAAGTTGCTTTTTCACCAATGATGAAAATAATGATGAATAACAGTGAAATCACTACAAAAAATATAACATGCTGATTCATCTGCTTATTTTTATCGATGAATAATGTGATGAAAATTCGATAGTGAAATCATTAGGTAACTGGGAGTTGCTTATTCACGGACTAATTATTGGCGGATGAAAAATGTGAGGAATATTTAATAGTAATATCACCAATTACAAACGAATTGGCTTTCCACCACATTTTTCAAAAGTACACTTGTCAAAACAATTAAGGGAACAAAAAAAAAATCACTTTTTTCTTAGTGTTTTTCGAAGAGCTGTTTCTCTGTGAAAAGTGGTCGTATTGAGATGAAACAAAAAGCATTCTGAAGCTTAATCCTTTTTGTATTGAGAAATTTTCGCAAATGATTGTTTTTAAGGTACCGTTATTGCGCAATCATAAGAAGCAGCACGACCAAAAAATTTTAAATTTTTTTCTTTTTTTTTGAACATTGTCTTTTTCTTTGAAATTTTTTTTTGAGCCAATTTATTGTTTTGTTAATAACTTGTTTATTCAGCTTTAAGGTCATCTTTTTTCGTCATTGTACAAATTTTTTTCAAAAGAATATCTGGGTTTGAATGAAAAAACAGACTTTTGACTTTGACTACCAATATTATCGCAAGGAATAAGGACACCGAAAATTTATGGATAGTTTTAAAAACTGGAATTAATATTCTACAAGATTTTTTCAAAACTTTATAACGAATATTTTTTTGGCTCCTCATCGTTACATTCAGAAAATCGTAACTAACGCAAAACTGTGAAAAAAGTGGGCAGAAATTGTTGTTTTCGTTTCCATTTTCATGACAATTTCACAATGTTTATGAACCACCCAATTTGTTCCCTTAAATGTTTTTTACGACTTTGATCATTCGGTACATGATAACGGTTCAACGGATTTATTTGAAATTTTACAGAAATATTGGTGGTCTATAGTTCTTTAAAATGTCTTACCAAATTAAGTTCTACAGTCAATATTTTTAAATCAGTAAAAGATTTACAAAAAGTCTTCAAAAAATCGTTTTTTAGACCTTTTCTGAATGTAACGATGAGGAGCCAAAAAAAATATTCGTTATAAAGTTTTTAAAAACCTTGTAGAATATTAATTCCGGTTTTTAAAACTATCCATACATTTTCGGTGTCCTTATTCCTTGCGATAATATTGGTATTCAAAGTCAAAAGTCTGTTTTTTCATTCAAACCCAGATATTCTTTTGAAAAAAATTTGTACAATGACGAAAAAAGATGACCTTAAAGCTGAATAAACAAGTTATTGAAACAAAACATTAAATTGGCTCAAAAAAATTTTTCAAAGAAAATGACAATGTTCAAAAAAAAGAAAAAAATTTAAAATTTTTGGGTCGTGCTGCTTCTTATGATTGCGCAATAACGGTACCTTAAAAACAATCATTTGCGAAAATTTCTCAATACAAAAAGGATTAAGCTTCAGAATGCTTTTTGTTTCATCTCAATACGACCACTTTTCACAGAGATACAGCTCTTCGAAAAACACTAAGAAAAAAGTGATTTTTTTTTGTTCCCTTAATTGTTTTGACAAGTGTAGAATGTACTTCCCTTATCGAAATAATAACTGATTTAATTTATGTGGCACCTACCTAATTATTATCTTTATATCGCATTATTATTTACATGATATAAATTAAAATAATCACGAATCACAACGATACAATTATTGCAAAATTATTTATTGTGGCTCCTCGAGTAACCTAGGATAGGAATAGAAAAAATGTTCAGTTTACAATAATTAATACATATATGTATAAAAATAAAGAAAGAGGTAATAACCTTTGGCATTATTTTCCACATAGTTAACAGCAGACGGAACTGGAAGAGCTGTCAAAAAGTGTCGTATGTTATTTTTTTTACATGTCCACAATGGAGCTGTACAGCTTTGAAAGTATTTTGAAGAAAAACAAAAGAATATTCTTGTGTACAAGCTCAGAATTCACATTTTTCGTTTCCAATAATTTTCCTTTTAATAAATAATTTTTTTCGCGGTACAAATAACCACAATAATTTTTTCCGAACCAAAAAGTTGTTTTTTTTCTTCATACAATTTGAAACGTCAAAAGTGCCGTACGTGAAAAGTTAAAAGTTGGTAAACTCTTCCGTCCGCGTCTGCAGCTCCGTATGCGTCTACGTTTCGTTGTGTTCGCAACATAGAATTTGCGTGTATTCAATATTTTGACAGCTATTCCAGCTCCGGCTCAGGTTGCGTCTCCGTCACCATTTTGTTCAGCCATTAAAGCATGCGCCACAAAAGAAATACACAATAGAAGAAAAATTCAGTTGATCACGTGATCACGGCCCGTTGAATTGAAAGGGTAAAATGGTACATATTTTTGCACTACACAAAATCCTCACATTGTTCGTACCAGGAAAAGGAAAGTGTAATTTTAAGATTATCGTTATTTTTTCTCAAGAAGAAGGTTATGTAAAGCGGACGACGCGATTAAGAATGGAAATGAGAATTGACTACTTTTAAAAAAAACGCTCTATATAAAGATAATAAATCTTTCGTACGTTTCACCCCCCAAAACCCATTTGTTTACATTGTTGTTGTTGTAATTCGTTTCGTGTCGATAAATAAATGAAAAGAGGAGTTGGATCTATGTGTGCGTTTGGTGTGCGTTTTTCAGACAAATACTTTGAAAAACTAGTACATCAGCTGCTTTCCAGCTGGTCGTTCAGCTTGTAGGCAAACCGAAATGTCAGCCCAGGATTGGCATCTTTATATAGGTGCCGTGACTTAAGGCCAAGTGACATAAGGCCCAATTTGGGGGTTTGGCCTTATGTCACTTTTCAAAAGCGACATAAGGCCAAATTTTAAGAGTTGGCCTTATGTCACTTTTGAAAAGCGACATAAGGCCAATTTTGTTTGAGACATAAGGCCAAATGGAATGATCTATGTTGTTCAACCAAAAAACTTGTTTTTGCCGTTAGACTTCTTATCAAAATATTATTTTTACTATGCTACTCTCATTCATTACGCATTCTTCATCTCATTTGTGTAATACGTCTCAAGTGCAGCGTGGTAAAATGGAAAATTCCTCTGATTTAATTTACAGTTTTGAATTTTGTGAAGGTTTACGAAAAGGGAGTAAATTGATTTATATTCCAGAAATTAAACATTTGTACAAATTTAAAGTAAATTGCAAATTAAATAAGTGGTATGTTTGTTATAATAAATCATGCAGTGCAAGTGCAGTGATAGATTTCCAAAATCAAAATATTATTCGTATACCAAAATCAAGTCCTGTGCATAACCATTCGGACAATGAAAACTTACGTAACAAAATGCAAACAATCAATGAAATAAAAAAAGAATGCAAAAATACTTCACTTAAACGGCACGGAATAAGAGAAGTTTTCAATGAAGTATGTGCGAGAAATCCTGAAAACCCTCCTCAGGTAAGCTTCGTTAATTGAAAATGGCCTATAAATTCTTATATAACATACATAGGTGTAAATTATTGGTCAAAGATTTTTAACCCTATACTTTTATGGCACTAAATTTAAATATGATCTATTAATTTCGATTAAATAGGTTCAGTTTGGTAAAATGCGACGACATCTCATGCGAGTTCGTAACGGAACATTCCCAAAAGCTCCCGTCACAGTGAAAGAGGTTTCGGATATGTTTAAAACCGAAACTATATTGAATAAATTCGGCATGTCGCGGTACATCAATGAACATTTTTATAGGAGCACAATTATAGAAGAAAACTTTAGTTACTCAGTGTTTATATCTCCAACAATTGCAAATGAAATTTTAAAACTGACCAGCGGATCCCCTCGAAACTATCTTTTGGATGGCACTTTCAGCGTTGTGCCATCATGCGGCTTTAAACAACTGCTTATTATACATTTCTCACACGACAATCATGTAAGTTTACTTTTTCAATTTTTACAACTTTTATTTTTGTTGTATTTTTCTTTCATTACCTTATAATAATATTTTAAACTTGATATATTCGTTTCAATTATTTTTTGTTTTATAAAAGAAATATGAAGTTAAACATTTGAATACGTATACAGTCATTTAATAATATTTATTTTGATAGATATACTTTCACTCCGTTATAAGGAGATAAAATTTCAAGATTAGATGAAGTAAAAGTACATAATATGTATATCAAAATGAATTTAAATAAAAACAAGAACTATCGGGATTTTTTTTTTTGTAAAAATTTATCTCCTTATAACGAAGTGAAAGTATATCTATCAAAATAAATATTATTAAATGACTGTATACGCATTCAAATGTTTAACTTCATATTTCTTTTATAAAACAAAAAATAATTGAAACGAATATATCAAGTTTAAAATATTATTATTAAGTAATAAAAGAAACGAACATTTCATTCCTATTTATTTTTCCAAAAAAAAAAAAACATTGGCTCAAAATCCTCCTTTTTATTTTAAATATAATCAGATTCTATTAAAGTTAAATATTTCTATTATAGGTTTATCCTTTAAAAATGTGCATCAACTTAGCAGGTCACTTTTTTCGTTGCATATTAAAAAGTATATAGTAATTAGTTGCTACTTAGTTGCTAATTAGTTACGCAAAAAATATATATCCACTCTTGGACCGTTTATCTATGTTTTTGAAAGAGTTGACTTGCTAAGTTGACGTCAACTTAATTGTAAAAACAATAAATTGAAATGTTTGTTTATATATGAAAATAATGTACTTACATATGGGTTGGATGAGACAAAGGATTTTATTTGTCTCTTAATTGCCTTCGCATTCGTATTAATTCTATTTTCCTCGAATTTTCGTTTTCTCTTTCTAAAATAAGTTAATTATTTGTAAAAAAAAAAACTACATAAAACAACACGTCAAACTCGTCAAACTACAATAGAAACTCAATCATTCAACTACAGTCGCTTACAAACTTACAAAACGATACGTATTTAGGTATCGTCTAAAAGCTATCGTTTTGACGATAGCGTTTTGACGATTATCGACTTACATGAAGCAAATATTTGAGCGTAAAAACGTGATCGTCCAGGCGATACTCAGTGTTACGTGAAGCAAGACTATCTTCGAAACGTTATCGTCGAGTGATAATCGTTTTACGGAATGAGTCCCCTTAAAGGAACATTCCAAATAAAAAACTGTTGAACATAATAAGTGTGCAGGCGTTTCGACCTGCATCTACAAATTCTGATGTTGCAAGAAGTTCCTTCACTGCAGACATCTTAGAGCAGGAATGTGTATTTGATGAAAATGATTTTTTATAAATTAGGCTCCTATTTGTTTATTCTGTTATAATAAATTTCTAACTTGCCTTCAAATATGAACTTTTTAAGTTATTCAATATGGCTTGGCAAACTTCCGGCACGGTGTTTGTTAAAAACGGCTGTGAAAGAAGGAGTTTGGGAGTCTGTGCTTTTAAAAGATTCACCTGTTGCAAAATATGGTAAGGTTGCAGATAATTTTTCTGCAGGTGGAATTGCATCCCTCATGATAGTGTCTTTTTTCACAATATAGCTTTGTATTAAAGTCAACAACAACTCAAAAGTTTTTTCGTTCATCCTTAAATAATTGCAGAATGATAGTTTGTCATTCTGCTTGAGTTCTTTTGTTAAAAAGCTAAATGAAACTTGTTTAGTTCTTTCTCTCCGCCATGGCTTGACTTACATCTTTTTTTCTTATTTTCCAGCTCCTTTATCTGTGCAAGGGTTTACCAACTCCCGTGCAATTTCTTCGTCATCACTGCTGTCTGTATTCATTTGCTCGATAGACTTTTCAGTGCACTCCAACACAGGCTCTCCAGAAATGAGAAATTCATCTTTAAAAACAACATAAATACAATAAATTATTGCTTTTCTTCATTGATATTTTTTTAAAGACACACAACCTTTATTTTTTCTTCAATACCTACATATGTATATCTAATTATGAAAACACAAAACAAAACAGAAATACTATTTTTATTGCTTAAGCACAGAGAAGAGAACTGCCAAATCGGATTCATGACTTTGGTTTCAACGTGTAATAGCGGTTGAAACAGCGTACGAAAAAACAAAGAAGAATTCGAAGAAGGCGCATGCATCTAGATTCATCGTGTAATAGCTGACTATGCGAAGAAATCTCTTCCAATTCTTTATCTTCTTCTTAGCAGCAGCAAAACTAACGGTATCAGTTGTAGGAATAATAATAACAATCATCAATAGAACAAAATACTTCGATAGAATTGGGCTTTTCCAGAATCTGACTCTGTCTTTTCTCTTTCTAATTTTGACAGTTCTTTAATCGAAAAGAAGCTCTAGATGGGGGGAAAACAACAATACAAACAAATAGAAATACACACCGATACTGTTCGCGCCTTTAATAGTGTGTTTGTTTTCCCCCCATCTAGAGTTTTTGACGTTTGGTGGAAGTTCTCAATAGAGATCTCTACCAAATTGTCAGTTTCAAATGACAGCAAAAACTTGGCACAATGACAGATGAAATTGGAAAGAAAAAAATAAGGAGGGCTTATTTTAATTACGAAAATCTTGCTATTTTGTGCAGTAAAAAGATTAAAATATCTTATATAAAGTATAAAAACATTTTTACTTGCATGTTTTCTATAAAAAAAGGAAAAAAACAATTCGAAATATTTATTTGCCTCCAAAATAAACCAAACAAATGGCTGCCACTTAAATGTCATTGTGCCAAGAATTTTAGTTTGACATTTAAATATGAACGAGACAGAGATATATTGCTGTTTGTTAAAAAGCCCTATTGATGCCTGTGATCAGGGATGGCCGAACTGTCACTTTTTCGAAAAACTAGGTACATTTGTTTAGTTTATGTAGTTAATAATGTAGTTAATGTTAATGAAACAAATTGTAGCCTCAAATATCAAATTATCTGTCAGCTGTCACTTTGAAAATTGAATGTTGAGTTAAAGTCGAAGCAAATTGAAAATAACGATAATATAAACGACGAAAAAAATTGTTCCTTTAGTTCTTAATTTTAAAATCGGATTCTTACGCTGTTTTGTATTCTATTTTTCAACATTCCTGAGTCTTATTTATAAAAATTGTATATAGTTTTTTTTTTATTTACTACACATGTAACAAATTGTAGTAAATTAGACGTGTAGTATATTCAATTTACTACGCGTAGTTAATGATGTAGAAAATGTAGTAGTTAGTTCGGCCAACCCTGCCTGTGATACAAATAGGCTTTTTGTTTTTCTTATTAGTTTGTCTAAACATAGACCCTTCTTCGTCTAGTAAACACAGAGTGCAAATACCCTCTGATCCCTGATCCCTCTTTTAACAAATCGTCTCAAGTAGATCTTCTGATAGGTACTGACCTTTATCTATCTATCATTCGTAACGGTGTCAAAAGTAATTTCAAATTCACTCGTTACACAAAATACGATTTTTGGATGAATCTAGTCGGGACCAGTCCAAGATTCATTTCAGTTGTTGAATGCTACTGTAAAATCCGATTGCACTTCTAGAAATTTAGACACTCAAATTGTTTTAAATAATATTTTTTGTTTTAAAGGGCGAACACAACTATGTAACAAGGTGCAACATGAATTAAAGGCTATTTGAGTTGAAGAGCGAAAAACCATATTTAGCTCAAGGCTTTACAAAAGCAACAAAGGAAGATGTTCAAGTTTTCTGGGAAACAATACAACAAGTATGCTTGGACCACCTTCAAAAGATGATTCTGTTTGGAAAAATGTAAGTGAATAGTGAATAGTGAAACGTTTAAGCGAATTATCACGTAATATTACTTTGCATTTTAATGTAGGTGTGGTGTAATTTGATTGGAAATCATACATAAAGAGAAAACTCGTTGAGAACAAAAATTAAATAAAAGGAGGCGGAGAATGTAAACTTATTTTTTTCTCGCCAAATTATAGGAAGGAGTTATAAAACTCACAGGATTGCACACTTCAACAGCAGGAATCGCAAATACGCTTTCATTTGGGTTTGAAATTCCTTCCGAGTTTGAGAAAATTGCAACAACAACTGAAAATCAAAACACCGAGTCTCCTGAGAATACTGCTGAACTCATAGTTCATAGACGTTTCTATGTCATCCGATCACGGAATATATCGGCAAAATATGCATCGAAAAGTTGAGGATACTGCAAATCTTCTCACGCAATAAATTGATTTGCAAAAAAAAATTTATTTTGAAAATTGAAAAATTTTATGAAGAACAATAGAAAATCGCAGAAGATCTTGCATTGAACACAAAACGAATTTATAGGGCTCTTGACAAGCTAAGCGATTTTAAATACATATTGATGAGACCAAGTTCAATATACAGGACCTCGATTGAATAAAGCTGCTGGAGGGAAAAGCAATCCCGGTATTTTTTATCTAGTAATGAATTAATAAATAATAAAGATCCTCTTGCGCTGTGCCAAGTGAAATAAGATTTAAGTATTTCTTGTTCAAAAATAAATAATTCAAGTTATCAAGATTAGTTTCATTTATGTCCAATTCCTTTCAACAATAAATCTCAACGAAAAATTGATTTGTTTAGAAGAAAAAAAATTGATTTTTCTGGACAATTTCCTTCTATTGAAAAAAAAATCAACTAGACTTTTTGGAACCCTACTTCGTTTTTTCAGGCAATTTGCTTCACTTTTTGTGATCAGCATTTTCGCCCGTAGGTACAGACAGCAGAAGTAACCAAGTTTTCGGAGGCAGAGAGCAGAATAGTTCAGGAGAGACTGTGATTTACCAGTAGGTAAATTTTATACCAGGCAATAAAAACCCTGGGATCTAGCAGTAGACCTAGAATACTGTAATGATACCAGGTAACAAAACCTGCGATCTACCAGTATACATAGATAATACTGCGATCTGCCTGGTGATAAACAACCTGCGATGTAGTAGAACATTAAGACCTACGACTAAGCACTAGAAGGCATCAAACCCATCAACAACCGAAGCCAGAACCCGAAACAAGTTTTGTAGACCCTGGCAGGATAAAAATAAAAAAAAAAAACTATTTCTTAGAAAAAAACATTGTTTTTTTACGTAAAACTAAAAAAAAAAACCAGTGGCCCAATCCATGCAAATGAAAAAACGATATCGATTGACCACAGCTGTTCCTATATTTCTCCACGAATGTAATAGAGGTAAACGATATCGATAATGATTAATATGATTTTTTTTCTTGCCTTGACCAAATCTACACACTCAAGATTTTTGTAGCATCTTAAATGAATCACCCTGAATATAAATTGCCCTAAGCCTCCCAGTTCCAATATCTGAAAATTAAATCATTTATGCTTTTATCACAAAATGCACAATTTTGTAATATATGTATATATTTACCTAGATTTCGCCCCATTACAATAAAGGCTGTTAGTCTGTCTATGTAGATATCAACACACAGAATCATAGACACAGACAAGTGATTTGAGTAAAAACATGAACTTATTTATCATCGTAATGTTATGTTATGTTATGTTATGCTTGTTTAAAACATCTAAAATTTTATTTAAACACGAAATCAATATTGTCCCTAAGTAAGAACATAGACATTCTTAAGTGTGCAGAAATCTCTTACTCACTGTCAACAATGAGCACTTAGGTATAGTATATATGTGAACTTTTTTTTACCGTTCTTCGACAAAAAATAACTTAAGTTAAGATTGACGTTTTCTTTCGAACGCATAACTTGTGTGACTTAAAGGAAATTTTAAAATTTGTTTAATGCGTAAAAATAATAAAAATATTTTAAGAACAAAACCCGATTCTCCAACATGCTCCAAACTTACACAAAAAAAAAAAAGAAAATAGCAGCAGGTGTTTGTTTTAACGAAACCTTAAATTTTAAGTCAGTTATAAAAAGTGCTTGTCAAAAGTGCGTACCTAAACTTTTTTTTTGAAGTACATAGATCCTTCGCGCACTTCTGAAAGGAGCTCTCAATATAGCTCTCAACCGCACAAAACCACAAAAATAGGACGTACGAAGAAACACTTCAAAAAAGCAAGCAAACACCTTTTTATCATTCCATTGTATTTATATGGCAGCCACAATACCTGGTAGGTGGCTATCAAATTGATTTATTATTATTGTTTACGTGCAGCGCGTTCCTTGTGTTTCACATTCCATCACCACTGCTCTGGAGCTCTTTTACGAAGAAGTCCCAGTCCCAGTCCCAAGTTTGAATAAATTACATAGAATGTCAACTTAAAAAAAAAAAAAACGAAAAGAATCTAACGACTTGATTGTTATAGGATCCTTGTTTAGCTTTTGACAAAAATATAAATAAAAAAGAAAACCCATACAACTTGTTAAACTTATGGAGGTGATGCTGGAGATGGCACTTTTTAACTTCCAACTTACTCAACAAAATCCGCAATACATCAGAGACAACCTTAGCCAGAGACCAAGGTCCTCCGTGTCGTCCTTGTGTTATCACAGATTTAAGCGCTGTATCGTCCCAAACATATTTGAAACATAAATAAAATTGTCGGAATGTTTTTGTCTTTGGTTTTTTTTTGTCATCAGTTGTGCTCTGTTTTAGGCAAGGTACATAAATGGTTTCATGTAATTTTTCCTCGATGTCTATCTCAGGGACACATTGTAGATACTTTGCATACATGTAGAGCAGATATTTTTTACAAACTCAAAAGAAAAAACCTAACCTACCTTCCTATCCTACAATAACACGGTTCAGACTTCCGAGAGAAGTTCTCTGTAGGTAACACAAATTCAAGCCCCCAAAATCACTGCTGGGCTCTACTCCATGTCATTGGTCTTGGTTGTAGATCCAAACTAAGAATTATGGCCTAAATCACGTAGAATATGAGGTAATTTGTGGAAATTTGATGTTTATCGTGGAATTGTTGCCATTTTTACAATTTCGTTGTGTGTCATGGTAATAACAATTACAATGTTGAGGAGTGACTCCTTGTTCAATTGGTCTGGGATTAAATAATGTGTGTACGAAAATTTATAGTCTAGGTGGAGGTGTTGCATATTATAGTCGATTTTTAATTTTAATAAAAATTATTTTCAATAAAATAGTGACTAATGTTATACAGTTTTATTAGTAAAAGTACTATTTATTCGGCCTTTTGCCCATAGGCACTTGGCAACTTGGCATACGTCGAGCACTCAGTCTTTTTTTTAAGTTGCGCGAAGCGTTTAAGTGGACTTATTCCGATTACTTGGGATTTCCAATTTATAACAGTTATAACAGTTAATTGGAATTTAAAGTGGGCGCGCATTAGCACTACGCTTCCCACGAATTGAACAAATTTCTGGGTTTTGTTTATCAAAGTACATACTCCCTCCGCGTGTCGATGGGCATACTTCGGGCACCCATATTTATTTATATATTATTATTTTCGCATGAAGGGAATTAATGTGCACTCAATTTTAATGGCAATTTACAACTGACGAGTACAATTGACAACATAAGACCCTTAGACACGAATATACACTAATACCTTGACAAAAAAAAATAAATCTGAAATCGTATTCCATACGCCACAAACAAAATCTAATTTTTGGCAGAAATCTGTATTTATCAAAGGAAAACCCCATAAAAATCATTTGTTTATATCTAATCTGATACAGTAGGACTTCGGTAATTTGAACACTCCACTAATACGAACACCTATTTTCTTGCATTGTAGGTATCTTGTTAATTTGAATGATTGCCAAAATTGGAACTCTGTAATTCGAATTTTCATAGGCTGTGGAATTAATTTAATTCCAGGTGGAAGAATGGGTAGCTTTTTGCAATGGATAAGGAGCGCTCAAACTTTAACCGTTGGTCATTGAAAATTCAGCTAACCCAAGATTCTTCAAAAACTCTGACAATCCTCTTATGTACAAGGCTGCTATGGATGAAAACAGAGATTTTTGAAAAATGGATTTCGTTTCTGAGGTGCTCGTCATTTCACTTAAAACAATTTCACATTGCTTTTTCTTTCAAAATATTGGCTGCGAAAAAGTATCCAGTAATTCGAAAACCTTCCCGCATCGAATAAGGGTAGGCCTCAAAAATTTCGAATTAGCGAGGTCCTACTACTGTATGAGAAATTGTGAGAGGCCTTTTACTGCCGATATGGCAATAAGAATATTTATCAGCCAAGGTGAAATTATTATTTTATCGCATTGCAATGCTACCCTCTAGACTATAATTAATGATTTCGATATAATGTGCGAGTAAGGAAATTTATAAACCAATATCTCTATATATGTATGTACATACATACCTCTGAGATGTTTTTCTTTTTTTGTATTCGTGTCTTTTTTATGATTTTTTTTTGTGCTCTTTTATGTCCTTGGGGGATTATATTTTATAAGAATATGTCCTGTTCGATTATAAACAGTGAATCGGGCATAGCGAACACGAAACAATTCCCATGTGAGTGATAACAATACAAAAGCAATTGTTGCCGCAAACCGACAAATTTCAAAAAAAAAAAACAAATAAAATACACGACTGATTCACACGTAGGTAAGTACTTGTTTTTACATAGCCCAAGTTAATCTTCTTTTAAAGCGCAACTTTTCGGAAGGAAAAAAGTGGTGTACTAGGTAATAGTTAAATTGGTGAATTTTCTGACGGAAGTAACGCAAATTGAAAACCGGATATTGTTGGTGATGCTTTGTGTACAAGAATTTGTAGAAGCAATGAGAATAGAGAAATTATTAAAATTGAACTTATCAGAATTGCAAATTTAAAATTTTCTCTGTGACTAGACTAGAAAGAAATGTGACGATGGGAGGTTTATCAATTGCAGTCTTTGAATTTATGGAGGTAATAGAACTCTGTTTGACTACGGAAAAAAACATAGAGAAAATCTTAAAAATCTTCATTGAATACTTTCTATTCTATTTGTGTGAATGGTGGAGTATGGCTCCCTTTAATGGTAAATAAAAGCCGCTGTATTTTAAGCTTTTTGACCGGGTCGACGTCGCTGTAAAACCCGTAAAGCTCGTTGTTGGATCTTCTCCTCCATACTCCATCGATACAGACTGGACCGAAAATCACCCGAAGAATTTTCCTTTCAAAGCACCCAAGCTGATTTTCAAGTGGAGCCTAGGTAGACAAAGTCCTTGACCCCTTCGAAGTTGTATTTATCCATCGTGAAGTTAAGCCCGAGCCGACGATGTTGAGATTCCTTTCTCGATGATAGCATATACTTCGTCTTGTCCTCATTAACAGCCAAACCCATTTTCGCCGCCTACGATTCAATACTTGCAAACGCGCCGGTAACAGCTCGCTTCGTTCTCCCAATGATGTCAATATCACCTGCATAAGCAAATAGTTGAACAGGCTTTTGAAAAAATTTTACCTGTGCTTGCTTCAAGAACGATGTTAAACAGGTTGCTTGATAACGCGTCGCCTTGCCTCAAACCTTTCTCGACATCAAAGGGTTCGGTGGTATATTCTTGCCGACTTTGACGGAGCAGCGAGATTTCTCCATCGTCATCCTGCACAAGCGGACGAGCTTGGCAGGGATGCCGAGATGCGCCATGGCTCTGTATAGCTCGTCTCTGTCTACGCTATTATATGCGACTTTAAAATCGATAAAGAGGTGGTGTGTATCAATTTGAAACTCCTGGTTTTTTTTGCAAAATCTGTCGGAGTGTGAACATTTGATCGACGGTTGATTTGCCGGGCCTAAAACCACACTGATAAGCGCCGATCAGATTGTTGACAAACGGTTTGAATAAATCATACAAAAATGGCAACACTGACAATGTCGTGCTATTGCTTGTTTTAAAGTAAGAAGTCCGTTATTTTATTATAATTCCAATTCAATTTTTTTGAGAGAACAGTGTTTAAAAAATTAATTTTCAAACTCAATTTTTTGAATAAATAATGAAAAAAGGTGTGTGCAAAATTTAAAGCTATTAAGTACTATCTTTTTTTTTTACATTTGATGCTCCCATCAATTTCTATAGTCAAATACTGGTTTTTAGTTTTTGAGAAAATTAAGAATAATAGGAGGGGCAATTTTCTAAAAAAAACTACTGTAATCGTAAGAACGGTATGCTATAACTTTTCGTAAAGCCAGAAACTTTTGAAAAAAATAAAATACAAAATTGTGGTATTATTTTTGTGTTTAGTATTCAATGCTCCCATCAATTTTCATTATTTTTCCAAAATTTTGAGGTTAAATATTTAATTTTTTAAAAACTTTTTTCTCAAATAATTGGAATCGAAAACATAATGATGTAACAGACTTCTGGCACCTGGCAACATTGCCAAAGTTACCGTTGTTTATAAATATCTTTATCGCTATTTTACGTCGATTTTTTAGAAAATTGACCCTCCCGCTTTAACGGGGGAAATAGACCCCCCTCCTATACGATTGTTTTTCTTCTCGACTCAAACTACACGCTCTAGCGATGGACTGTCATGCCGAAGGTCTAGGTTCAATCCCCAGCATTGCTACTGCCTCTTGCGAGGAATTGACAAAATCCCCAAGAGTATCTCTTGTGATAGAAAAGTAGCCATTCGGATTCGACAATAAACTGTAGGTCCCCTCTATTCCTGCAGACACGCACACAAGAATGGTTGAGAGTTGTAAGTCTCTAGGCCCTAGTTCTTCATGAGCTGTTGGCCATCAAATTTATTTATTTTTTTATTTTAATCTAACAAATAGTCGACATTAGGGTTTGATTACTTATTAGTAAGGTCCAATGGTATGTATTACATAACTATAATTTATTTGTTTAAAATATTCTGACTTTAAATCCATTGTGTGATCGTAGGTAACAGCAAGTTCGTGTAACCCATCAGTGAGCGTTTTTTTTTTTAATATTTGTTTTCCTCAATACAAAAATCGCTTCAATCAAAACATATCCTAATTAATTATAAATAAAATTTTCAACCTCTAATAATTGCAAGTCTCAATTTTAAACGGTTAAATTTACAGTGTTGCCAAATTCGGATTTTCCTTTAAAAAACTTCGATGAAACTTAACTATGGAGGACATTATGGTCTGTACTTGTTTGTACGTCAGCTTTGTAAAACATTTTGTGACATATTTTATTACGCTCCTATGTAATTATTTGTTATTTAATGAGTTTTCGATTAATTTTAAATTAAAATCCGCACTAAAGTAAAGAGAGAAAAACTCAAAGTAATTGACAAAAAAAATTAATAAAACAGAACCAATGAACAGAAAAAAAAAAACAGAAGCCAAAGTAGTTACGTACTACGTATAGCTGTCACCATCATTCGTGGCATTAAAATTTTGGTTCCTGCTACGTTGATTACAAAATTTTTGAAGTTGGTCCTTGTACAGGTTTTTTCATTTTCCTGACCAGTCTTAAACTTTGTGTAGGTACGTATTTATATGAAAATCTATGCTTTATACTACGGTGCTAATTAAATAACCCATAGATTGATCAAATTCCCAGCACTAATAATTTTTTTTTTAGAAAAAAATATTCCAAGATACTTTGACAACACGCATGCATAAAGCCGAAAACAGATGTGCAGCTTTTTCCCCATGCAGCGAATTTAGAAATAGAGATATCATGCAGCAAAGGCTGCATGCAAAGCCTGGAATATGTCAGCCTTCATAAGAACCTGTGTACATTTATTTTCGCTGCGTTGGAAAAGTTTAAAGCCATTGGAAGTGAGTGCATTGGAATTGGTGGTGCGGTCAATAATTTCGGCAACTGAACTTTAAATAGTAGGATATTTTATTTCCTAGACCAATTTTTTTCAAATCCAAATGTTTTGGATAAAGGTATTTCCAGTGTTTTTTCAAAAAGTCATAAGAATTAAAAAAACAAAACACGAAATTCGTGTGCATGTAGAAAGTTTTTCACAATAAAATTGGATTAAAGCTCAGCACCACTAAAAGGAGACTGATGATAGGGCTTGGCACCCCTTGAAATAGCTATGTATATCTCCAGCCAAACAAAAATAAAACGAATTAATATACCTAAAATTAATTCGTCAACAATTAGTGGTAGCGCCTTTAAGTTGTTGTTGTTCAAAAATACCTATTAGTGTTTGTATAAAATTTTATATTTCTCAAAAAAATGTCGGCTGGTTTATTTTGCACCGAAGTGTAAATGTTTATGAATTAACGATTCGATGGTTAAACTTTTCAATCAATTTTATTAACAAATAAATCTTATTTACATATTTCCCTTACGAAAAGAGAAATGTGTTTGTAAAAGTTTGACAGTACGAGTACCTACATCACCGTATCTCCGACAAGAGGTTATTTGTGTAAATTAATAAAAAAAAAATAAATAATAAAGCCTTTCAATGGCAGCAGAAGAAAAATATTTAACTCTAACAAGCTGTAGTGGTTTTGCCAGAAAAATCTATTAAAACTTTTCAATAGTATACCAACATTACGGTGAATTTTATGGTGGTAAGAACTTGGTTTTGTAATTTATTAAAATAACATCAATTTTCAACAAAGTTAATAGGTTATTCTGTTTTCACAACGAGACACATCAAAATACTTACTTAGTTGACAAAATTAAAATTGTTATGTGGTGGTTTATAATAGTTAAATAAGTTCACTTGAATAGTTATCAAAACAGTTTGATTAAATTAAATAATAAAATGGTCATTCATAAACATATACAGGGTTTATCGCATAAGGTTTGAAAAAACGCTTAAGCGAGCGTGCAACAAAAGTAAGCTTTCCCTCAAATTCGACTTAAATCCGTTTTTTTGTTGCTCCAAAGAAGAAGCCCGTGCCGTAATGGTTAGTGCGTTGGACTGTCACGCTAGAGGTCTGGGCTTAATTCCCAGCCTCTGCCACCTAACAAAAAGTGCCGCTCAACTTAGCAGTTCGGATTCGGCCAATAAACTGTAGGTCCCCTCCATTCCTGCAGACACGCACCCAGGAATGGTTGAGAGTTGTAAGTCACTAGGCCCTAGTTCTGCATGAGCTGTTGTGCCACCAAATGTATATATTTATTTATAAAGATCCTATTATCACAACTAAGTAATGGCCCAGTGGCACCAAGGTCCTTCAAATTTTTATTAATTCATTAAATTTTAAAATGACATTATTCGGTTGCACCGATTACTTTTAATTCTAAAACGGCACTTTAGTGCCATTTTCCTCCAATTAAATTTTAAAAATCGAATTTTAATGAAAAAATAAATGAAAAAAGTATATGCAATTTAAGTATAAATTGTAAATAAACAAAATACAGCAATGAACAGTGCAGGTTAAAAAAGGCATTAATATAAAATTCACAGAAACTTTTTCAGCTTTTTGAGTGAAACTTTTGAAAAACGACTTGTAATAAATGACAATCCCATATCCAAATGAAATCGAATAATGGAACTGGAATGTAGACAAAAAACCTTCCTAAAATTAAAATAAAAATGTAAATAAAAACATACTTGTTTTTCAATTTCTTCTTCTTTATTTTTAATTTTATGTCGGTCTAACTGATGTAGGGTTCGGGTTCTTTGGATATGCTTGTGTTGATTTGATGTTTTTGATATCTCTCGTATTGATACTATTGGAAACATTAATTTCGTTCAGTTTTCAAAGCAGGGGAAAAAGTGCAGGGATGGTAAGCAAACTGCAATTTAGTTAAAAAAAAAAAATGTGAAAGACTTGGTGCAACCCATATTTATTCATCATTCCAATAAATTTAAATTATCTTTTAGCAAAAACCGATTTTAGTGCATTTTGGTGCAACTGGGCAAAGTTATAGAAAGTAAAGTGGATTTGGTAATTTTAAATTTTCTCAAAAAAACATTTATGAACAAATTGTGCCGTTGTTTATTAGTGTTTGACTAGAAATAAATAAAAATACCACTTAAAAACGTAAAATTTTGAGTTTGAAAACTACCAGTCGTGTTTATTAAATTTTTGCATACTTAGAGAGTGTCTAATTATTTTAAAAAAGTCGAAAAAATGCTTTTTTTAATAACAAAAAAATATTTTATTTGTCAAATCTCAAAGATATTTTAAATTGGTCTTTTTCAAGACTTAACAATATGCATAGATAAACAAGTCGATTTTTAGAATTTTTCCCTTTCCGTCTAAAGGGAGGAAATAGACTCCCCCTCCCATACGATTTTTTTCTTGTCTCACCCTCGACTCAACCTTTCTTTACACGCTCTACATTTTTGTCACACTTTATTCGAATCACCTTGAAGAACCTTCACGTGAATAACTTCAAAATAAGATAATTTTCTCAAAAAATGTCATTGGAATTTTGTGGAAAAAATAAATCACTTTGGTCATTAGAAGCACCTACCCCATTTAAATGAGCTAAAACAAGAATTAGAATTTTATATCTGGGGAATCACATAAAATGCTCTCTACCAAATTTAGGCTCTAGCTCCAATTACATTTCACGGACAGGCCGATAAACAGACAATGTATCGGGATTAAGTATGCAACGCTCAAAGTGGTCTTACAGGTGCCCGAAGTAATCGGTAGTAGAAGTGCTTAAACAGAACTAAGGTAGAATTTGACATGTCCTTATAAAATTCAGCGATCTCACTTGGACTAAGCCTTGTTAATAGGTAATTTTTATTAATAGGTCAGCAGTCGGGAGAGGTTTTTTTCTGCAAAAATAAATAAAATTTTATGATTGGAATTAGTAGATACATATTTATATTGTTTGCACTTTTTTTATGGGCAATTTGACTATCTTTCTTTTTTTCATAGAATTTTTTCATGGGGCTTATAATTTCAGAGTTAAGGCGCCCGCCGTAACGATTGATATTATGAACAACAATCTAGAACAAAGCGTGCTTTAAGGTGCCTCAGAGACGGATTAAGCCTAAGGCAAAGAAAGCAAATCCCTAGGAGCCCAGTCGTGTCTGGGGCCTCGCGGGCCTTGAAACAATTTTTTTAATAGGTGTATTGCTTCTTAATTTTTTTTTTAAATTATAAATTGAATTTGAGAGTATTACTCAATTTTACAAATTTTGTTATTGCGAACTAGCATAGAACACAAATAACTTTGAGAAATTTCTCATTACAGTGCAAAGTTAAAGCGTGTTTGAACTACGCTTCCACCTTTTGTCGAGTTGAAATTGGATAATTTCGTTTCCCAGTTAGACTGCTTTTAAACGATGCAATATTTCCTAGACAAAATTTCTGAGGTTGACAAAAATGCAGAGTTATCGCCCCTTTTTCTTTGTGTTTGCTCTTATTGTTAATGTTTTATTTAAATTCGACTTCTATTCTGTAAAACTTGACCTAATGGCCATATTATTGACTTTCTTCAAAAATAGTTTTACGGAAAATCTATAGTTCAATAGGGGTTTCGAGTTTTAAATTTTTCACAAATTTTTTTTATTGAAACATGCTTTGATATCTAAACTCATGTTTGGATGAGACATAGTTTATTATCTAATCTATATATGTATAGAGTAAATTTATGGACCAAGACAAATCTCGGCTAAGCTCATCAATCCGATCCTCTAAAGTTATAGTCTTTTATGTTTTACGCGATTTATGAACTTAGTACGTTTTTTTTTTCTCTCCCAAGCAACTGCCGATATTCTTAAATATCTTGTTGATTTTTATTATATGATCACCCATTTAAAAAAAATTTACAGATTTCACTTATAGAGTAACTAATGGGGACATTGAAAACGACTTTATTTTGCTAGATAAACAAAAAACATGACTAATCTTTACAATTTAAATTAATTAAAACGTAATAAGCTGTTTCAGACGCCATTCTAGATTGTGATGTAGGTAGGTATATCCCTTTGAGCAAAAGACTCCGTTTTGAATTCGCACACGTACTCAAAAACCTATGGAGAACTCCGCGCACGGATCCGCAAAACTGCGTTTGTCGGCTCAAATTAGTATGGAAATTAGAATCACCACTGACCCACTTGCGCATATGTATTGTGAGTTCACCATACTCAGCGAAAACCGAGACCAAAACATATCCAAAATGAATCGCAAAAAAAAGTACCTTCAACCTACCTTCTACCTACAATAAAGCTTTTTTCATTCAAAGTTTCTCCAATCGAGTTTACCTACAACAAACAAACAAAGCTTTTTTTCATTTCAAGACACTTTTATTTTCATCAATTAATATAAATACAAATTACAAACATAATTTATTGCACTACAAAAACACGAAATTAACGAAAAACAGTAACATTTAATTTATGAAGCGGGCATTTTTTTTTATAAGAAAATAGAAGAAAAGAGAAAAATAAAGAACTACGTCTTCGCTACTCCACTTGCAAAGATGAACTAAACAAAGGTGTGGAGAAAATGCCTGTAGAAACAAGGATTTTTTGTAGGTGTGCGTGAAACACTCAGTTTAGCAAAGATCCAAGAAGGACCGAGAAAGTTGGGCTAGTGAATTTGCTTGAAGGGATGTACTCATTTAATGTCAGTTTCCATTTGTCAAAAATAAATTTTGTTAATTCTTTTCTATTCAACAAAAAATAAAATCGTTTTTTTTTTTATCTAAGATCAAAACTCGTATATTAGGGCAACCTATAAAATAACAATTTTAAGCACTTATAATTATGCCCTTAAAAATAAAAAAAAATACCTAGTGTTCAAGTGATATTGTCGAACAAAACGTCAATTTGTTTGGGCTAAAAGCAATTAAAACCTATTTGAAATAGGTACATGCATGTTTATTTTTACAATGGTGAATAGTTTAAATTGTGGTACATGGGTTTATTTAAGACATAAATACTGTACAAATTATGATTTTTATGAAAAATATATACAAAAATATGTCAAAATATGCACGTTATACCTACGCAAGTATTCAAAATAATGCATTTTCGACGAAACATGCAAAAATATGGCCTAACCTAGTCTCGACTTAATAGTGTTGCTAGAAAAAAAAATGCTCTGGCATATTACATTATATTGACTTCAAGCAAGCTTTACTCCTACTTGCACACTCAACTGCATCCCTGGCCTTTCCTTTAAGACCGCACTGTATCAAATAATAAAATGTCATTTTTACCTACCTACGCCCATAATATGTAAATGTATATTACACATGTATGTACATACGAAAATCCGGCGAGTAGCTAAGCTATACCTTTCCACTAGTCTGGTCATTTTTGTCTTCTTCTGAGTACTTGTACTTGTTGTTGTTTTTCTCTTTTTGAATATTCATTCATGACCATTCTCCACTGACGCTTGTCTGTTGACGACGATAACAACTACAACTTTACTTTACATACTTTTCTTCGTTTTTTCCCTGTGTACCTACCTACGCCTACGCCTGCTGAAAATCATACAAATTTGCAAAACTTCTTTTGGAAGAATATAAATACATTTTTCTTGATCATTATTATGTGTTTAAGATACTTTTAATGAAATATTAAAAAAAAACTATTCAGTGAACCTAAGATTAACGGGACCAAAACACTAGTTGACAATAAAAACCGAATAACAACATAAAAAATACCCTTGGTAGATCGCCCTTGTGGCATCTACCGAACATGGATTACATGTCTTATATGCTATAACGTGAATTAACGGTATGGGAAATACGCGTAGGGATGTCCTTTTTCAAACCCTTTCGAATAAGATATCAATGACGTCAGTGGCACTTATATATCCGAAGAAATTGAGCTCAACTTAATTTGAGTGCTCCTAATTTAGCTGCAATTTACCCAAAACGCGATGACTCATCACTTGAAACTATGAGGCGATAGCTATAAAACAATTCCTCTATAATCTTTGCGCAATCTTTATCTATCGATTGGTATATGTAGGATGTCTGTAGTGCAAACAGTCACTTAGCAGTAGGGCGCGAGCGGTACATGTTTTCGTGACGGTCCTCATTTCGCTACATCACACCCAACCGTCCGAGAAAGACATGTAATCCATGTCAAAAACTGTGTCGACGAACTAGTTCGCTCCTTTTTACACGCCATATCGGCATACTACTTCGACTGCCAGAGATCGCACTGCTGTGTCGACTCATTTTCATTTCACACGACCAAAAAACCTTACCGACAATATGCTTCGGTGAAGTAGTTTGCGGCGTGTGTTAGGGGTAATTGTTGACCGCACCAGTGGTGCGGCACCACCCGACCACATTCTGTTCTTTGTGGTGTGTAGAATCAATCGTGTTGTTCAAACTGAGAGCGAGCAATTAAATCGGGATATAAGTTTTACACTCTGTATTTTTCTGTTGCAATGGGGTTCAGGCTAGGTCCGGCAGGCTGGGCCCACAACAACGGAAATTCAAAAATCTAACCATGCAGGAATTAGGGGCTAATTTAGTACTCCAATCTCGAAAAAGTCCCAAATTCCCTTCACCCTAACACTTGTGGTGGACTCAGCTTGACCTTAAGCGGGCAATACACAATTTCAAAAATCTAATGATGCATGAATTAGGGGCTAATTTGGGGCTATTTAGAACCCCTATCCCGAAGGAGCCTAAAATTCCATTCTCCTTTTAGGGGGCAAAAACTGATTTGATGACGTCATCATGCCGTCAATCTGGGTCCACCACAGCCTCCCATTACAGTATTTCAAAAATCTAACGTTGCAGGAATTAGGGACTAATTTGAGGCTAATTTAGTATTCCAATCCCGAAGGAGCTTCAAATTCCCTTCTCCTTTTAGAGGGAAAAAACTGATTTGATGACGTCATCATGCCGTCAAGCTGGGTCCACCACAACCTCCCAATACAGTATTTAAAAAATCTAACGATGCAGGAATTAGGGGCTAATTTATTACCCCAATCCCTTAGGAGCCCCAAATTCCCTTCTCCTTTTAGAGGGCAAAAACTGATTTGATGACATCATGCCGTCAAGCTGGGTCCACCACAATGGAAATTAAAAAATCTAACGATACAGAAATTAGGGTCTAATTTAGTACCCCAACCCTAAAGCAGCCCCAAATTGTCTTCACCCTTTAGAAAGCAAAAACTTATTTGATGAAGGGGCTCCTTCGGGATTGGGGTACTAAATTAGCCCCTAATTCCTGCATAATTAGATTTTTGAAATTGTGTAGTTTTAGGGTGAAGGGAAATTAGCCTCTAATTCCTGCATAGTTAGATTTTTGAATTTCCGTTGTGGTGGACCCAGCTTGACGGACCTGTTCAGGCTTCTGGTACAGTAAAAGCCTGAAAGATTGTCTTCAGTAAAAAAATGTTACATTTTGCACAAAGATACTAGATCAGTTGCACCGGATCGTGAATACCCCTAATATAAATCTGTCTGGTACCCATCACATATCTCTGTGTGATTAAGATCGTATAAAACGCTATCTTGTTTAAATGAACCGTTTTGAAAGGACTATCTGAGGGGCTTGTTGGTTGAGGTCATGCTCTACCTGAATTAATTACGATGTTGTTCGATCATTTTCCTTTTATGTAATAGGGCCCCAGTACACTTGACTATTAAGTGTAGACTGCACCGCGATCATGCTCATTAAACTTCCTATCATAGCTGTGGAATGATTTTTTTTTAAATTATGTCCAACCAGTGCTGGGGGGCATTTTGAACAGAATTCCCTCCACGCAGTCTGTAAATTCCCTTTTTGTCCCACAAATATTTTCTTTTTTCCCTTTTTACTTCCCACAGAAAAAAAGTTGAAAAGTGGAATTAAAATGAAAAATAAAAAAATTTTAAAAACCAACAAAGCACATAAATAAAGTTAATTTTTAATTTTTGAGAAATTAAAAAACATAAAGACGAAAATTTTGAATATGAAATTAATTTTTTTAAAAACTATTTAAAACAACTTAATTTAAAAAATTACCAAAAGAATGAGATATTAGCCCTCAAAAAATTCATTTATTTTTAATAATTTTTTCCAATAAAAGTTAACTTTTCAGAAAATACCACCTTCAGCCTCAGGGGTGGTAGAATGACCCAAAAATCATCCCCCCAAAATGTATTACACAAAGTAGATGACACTCTGTTATTATTAAGTGTATACAAGTACCAAATTTGAAACAATTCGGTTCAAGCGTTTATGCTCTACTAAATGTGGAAGTGAAGAAGCAATTTATTTGTGGATGATTTTTCTATACTATATTCACGATCGCGGTTTTTACCTATTGTGTAATTTATCAGTTGTTATAGAATCTTCTAAGAAATAATTCTGACATTTCTTGAACTTTATTTTCACTTGTTTCGAATTAATCTAAAAACTAGATTATAATTTTGTTCATGTGTTATTTTCCGGGTAAAATTTCAAAAATCAAAGAATTCCCACAAAATAGGTTGGTTTTCCCTTTGTCCCTTTAGAGGTCGAAATTCCCACAAAAAGGGATTTTTCCCACGATCCCCCAGCACTGTGTCCAACATTTAACAGGTAACCTTCGAATAAATCATGAATGCAAAAATTAAGCACAATGTTTTTTGTTTTTGATTTTTGGGATTTATGTTGCCAATTTTTGATGAAAACCAACTTCACATACTTCTTGTAAGACGAATTAAAAACAACCACACATATCTTTTTAATAAAAATAAGAATTGTTTATTTTATGTATCTATCAATAATTTTCTCTTAATAAACAAAAAAATTAATATAAAACTTAAACCTCGTTTTCTTATAATTTTTCTTTTTTTTGCATTTTATCATTTTTTTTTAATTTTGTAAAATTTCATTTATATTTAGTTAAAATTTTGTGTTTTTTTTATGGAATTTATAATTATGTTTTATATTACACCATTGAATTTTTTTTGTATTCTTAAATAATCTTATGTTCAATTTTATATTATATAAAAAAATAAAATATTATTTTTTTTAATATTGATAACTAAAAATTATAATAATTAAATATATAAAAAAAATATACGAACTTTCGAGCCTTTCCTACAATAAATATTGTTTATACATAAACAAAAACAACATATTATGTACTTAATATTAAATTTTTTTGTTTTGTTTGTTTTATGTTTTATTCAAAAAGACACATTTTTTTAAAAATGGAAATTTGTAGTGTTTAAGAAGAATAAAATGTTTCAACAAATGTATGCTTTTATTTTTATATATTTAAATACATTAAACGTAAAATTAAAAAAAATGTATAACTATAAACTGTGTAAAATACTTAACAAATGAGCGTATTTATTAACAAAAAAAAAAGGAAATATAATAATTATATAATGACACTTAAATTATCGATGTATATGTAGCTAAGTGTTTTACAGAAAAGTAGAAAGGGTTTGTGGGTTTAAAGAGTTAGATTAATATAGAATGATGAGGCAGTTACATTGGCTATATATAAGTGCATAGTAAACAAATCTGATTCTATATAACTAGGAGTCCTTAAATTTGGTTCACAGGATTATCCTAGAAACTGTTATCCAAGCAATTTTTTTTTTCAAATCTGTTTTGCATTTCTGCAAAAGAGTTAGCTCTTTCGGACAATTATTTTGGAAAAATTAAGTAAAATTGTTTTTGTCCCAATTTTTAGTTGACAGTGTACGCTCTGATATTGGTCTTCACATTTGGTTTCAGACATCGCCAAGTCAAGCTTCGTAGCTCTGCGAGTATATCAAACAAAGTTTTTCAGTTAAATGCATCATATTATCAAGATAAGTAGGAACATAACTTGGCATTCCTGTTAAACTGCACAAAATATCCACATAGGTAATTGGGTTTTATTCTCAAGCAGCATAAATTATTTAACTTTAACGATGGTGAAAAATGACACATAAGTATCTTGGGAGAGTTAATAAAAATTTAAGCTTGTACTGAAATTGTTATAAATGTGTCACTTTATAACGCATACGTAAATTTAAACACTTTTGTACCTTTTATATACAGTCCCACCACGGGCAAGCACCCTTACACTGATAGGTATACTTCAGGAACCCAAAAATCCTATTTCAAGTCGGGAGAACCGCGTTAAAGCATATCCTATTTTTATCGCAATAAACTGCTATAACTGTTATAAACTAGCATTTATCTAATCTCATAATAAAAATATTATATTTATAAAAGAGTTGAACATTACTCTGTGCAATATCAACTGTTATACTCCCTTATGTGTATCATCATAATATCTTAAATATAATCATTAAGTAAGCACAGTGTTTTTTACAATTGATGAGATTTGAATTTGCAAGTTTTATTTAGCATCTCGACATCAAAACTGAAAACTGTAGAAATTTAAATTATGGACAAATCAAGATATAAACCAATTTATAGCAGATATAATAGTTTATAGCCATAAATGATATGCAAGTATCAACACGTTTCTCTGGCTTGAAGAAAAACTCAAGGTCCCTCAACTATGCTATGGTCCCATCCCATGAAGCCACATGAACAAAACTTGTACGGCTGTACAAAGAAAACTGTTATAAACTTGCGTGTCTTTACAGACTTTCATAATTTATGAAATCAACTTTTTTTTTAAACAATTTGAATATAATATAGTTTATTTCGACATGGGAAAAGAAAGTTCTTTTTAATACCAAGAGATCAAAATTTTAACTGTTATACTGTGTGTTGACTATCGATACTTTTGAATTCCAACTTATGTAGTGAAATTTCAATGTCTATCGTTGATGAAAAACTCTTTGCATATACCACGAACTGTTATACTGTCCATTGTTATACTGATATGTTAACAATTTATTCGGCCATAAATTAACAGAAAATACATTTCAAAAAGAAAACGGCTATAATGAAAAATCAGATTTTAGACTATTGACAATCATAAAAACAACTGTTATATATATAAAATCAAAGAAAAACAACTAAGTATAAGTACAAATTGAATACATTCCTACTTACAAACATTTTAAACATTTTCAAAAAAAAAAAAAAAAATGAAATTGTGGTAAATGGACAACATTAGTTAAATGAAATATTAAAACTTAAGAGAAAACATTTTATATTTTTTAACAATTTTTCATAAAAAAAATTATAAAATTTATTTAAAAAAAAAGTGGAAAAACCAAACTTAAAAATTAAATACATATTCGTTGGCTGATATAAGAATTTTTTTTAAAAATTACAACGCTTGTTTTGTATTTTATTTTAAAATATCTTCGTTATTTAAATATATAGCTAACTAGCTAGTAAAAAATAACTTAGAATTTATTTTAATTTATTTAATAAAATTTTTATTTATTTTTAAGTTACTTTTTTGTCTAACATCTAAGGGTGGATTCGTTCAAAATACAAATTTACAATTGATTTGAAATTAATTTTAATTCTTTTATTCTCACTGTTCGCCTTGCTTTTTATTTGTTTTTAATTTAAATTTAATTTAATATTAACATTTTCTTGAAGCAGTCAGAGTGACATTGTTGAATTTGTTTTTTTTTTTTTTGTGATTTTTTTTTGTCGCTACTTAAAGAAAGTAAGTAGAGATTTTGTTTTATTTTGTAAATATATTTATATTCTATACCTTTTCTGTTACTTAAGTTTTCAAGCTGTATAAATTAAAAATTAAAAAAAATCTTAAATAAAAGTTAAATTGGTTTAAAATATTCTTTTTTTTTTGTTCTTAAATATGTATGGGTTTTCTTCTTAATGTATACATATATTTATATATATATATAGATTTTTCTGATGCTTAATTTAAATTTTAAGTTTTCTTGTTTTTTTTTCCTATATCGTTTCTTTATATTATAAATTTATTTTTTTTAAAGAATAATAATAATATTATGAAAACGACGACATAAGGGTTTGTGCCAATACAACCCATGTAAGTATCTTTTACATTTTATATATATATATTTTTTTTTTGATGTTTTAATTTGTTTTTAAGTTTAATATATATAATTGTATATAAAGAATTTATGCTACTGAAAATGTTTTTTTTTTCGAAAAATTTAAATAAAAATTAATGCATAAAAATAAAAATTACAATAATCAGGATAATTGTGGTCCCTGCCAAAAAAGCAGAACTCAACACAATTATTCGCTAATAATTTTTCTTTGTTTTTTATTTTACTTAATTATAAATATTTTTTTGTTTTTAATTTATCGAGATTTTTAATTTATTTACTTTTCTTTTTTTTGTTTAAATTTAAATATTTTGTAGTCTTGTTTATTTTTGTGTTTTATTAAAACAAGTTTCACTCTTACATGCTAATTTATGTATATATATATATTTTTTTTGTTTGTTTAAAATTACTATGTAAGCCAATTGGGTTCTGTGTGTGTTTTTTTTTTGTACAACAATTATTGTTGTAATTTTGTGTGTGACATGGGAAGGTGGAGATTTTTCATGCCTCTTAGTTTTGGAGTGTGTATATATCAGAAGTGCGTATTTTTTTATTCAGTCCAAGGAGGATTAGCATTGCAATTGTTATAGAAACAAGTGAATGATTTTATAGACAATAAAACAAATTATCGAGATTTTTTTTAGATGGAAATTATTTTAAGAAATTATTTTGTGATAGTTGTTTTTTTTTTAATAAATTGTTGTACGATTTTTATGGCACTCAAATTTTGTATTAATGATTTCATGATTTGCTTAAGTGTTGGGTAATTATGGTAGGGAAATGATGATCATGATGTTCCCACACTATATATGATTTATTTCAAATGCCTATGATATGGTTATGATTTTGTTAAAAATGGCAGTGCTGTTTTTGAGAATTGAGAGAAAAGTTGAAGAATGAGCAAAACAGATCACCTGCTCAGAGCAGTTTCTCTGTATAAACAAAGCTAAATAGGTGTTTCTTGGAAAATGCTTTTATTCATGGATTTTAAGCATAGCATTTTGAGAAACTGCTCCGAAAAATGGAGTTTTGAGCAGATGCTCAATTTTTTAAATATCACCCTGTACAGAAAATGCAGTCTAAAAGCAAAATGTAACAAAACATATCTAAGTACTTTGGAGTAATTCTTTGGATATGTTCCTTAAAAGGTCAAACAAAGCATATACTAGAACAATCTGTTGATTTTAACGGGGTAGTTTGTTGACTTTACCTGGGAAACTTTTGATTTTACTAGGATTTTGAATTAACTACGTTAATTCAGTTAAAAAATGGCAAACTGACTACAGAGAAGCAGTCCTACTTAACGTAACCTCCACTGCCAAACACGCCTCGTAATCGTAACGACCGTAAACCTCTCTACCCGCCATAACGGTACCCAGAATAGAATGAAAAAAATATTATTATATTTTTAAACGAAAAGTCATCCTTTGATCGCAAATGCTTCAAAATTGGTTACAAGAGAACAAGGACTCTTACCGTTTACAAGAGTAACAAAAAATCTCTTGAAATATTAAAGGTCATTTTTCATTGTTTTTACAAGTCCACTTCACCTTACGGCTTTTTCGTTCACCTAACTGTTAATTTTTTAAAATTCATGTGATTTTATCCTTGGTGTTGGTGAACAACCAAAAAACTGCCGATAAGTAGGCCAGTAAATAAGTAAATATAAGAGTGGACAGAGTGTGAACTTGAAGCATAAATGATAGTAACGTAGATTTTTTTCCACTCACAAACGGGTGTGAACACAATCACAGAAATAAAGAGTGGACATAAAAGTGGATATAGTGTTTTTTTGAACTTACATTGCTGCACTAGCTTTGAATTACCAATAAAACGCTCTTATTAAAACTGCGAGTTAGAGATAGATATAAAAAAATTCTTACAGCAGGGCGATAAATCAAAGACTTTTGTCATTTATGATTTTTGAAATAGCTTAACAGTTCATGTTAATGAAATAACTTAAATAAAGGGTATAACAATTTTGCAGAATGAGATTAATTAGTTTTAATTAGAAACCCAGTCTCAACGTCCTCTTAATTTAAGGTTTTTCTTTTGACAAGAAGATGTGAAGAAAAATAACGCATTTTTTTAATTCTAGAAGTATTTAATATCATTGATGGTGATGAAGGAGCTATTTTTAATTAGTTAAGATATCAAACGATTTTTTTTTTCATATTAAAAAAAAAAAACTAATAAACAATTTGCCATAATTTTAAAATACGAAACTCTACTGACAAAAAAAAAGAGTGTGTTGTGCTAAGAAAATAAAAAACCTTTTATCCGTTATTTCTGTATTACTTTAGCAGCCAATAAATTTCAACCTCTAATTTAAACTACCCACCAATAGTAAATTTTAGAATTTAACAAAAGCCAAAAGCAAATACCAAATTTAGCAACAAGCTAAAAGTAATTAAAAGCTTTTAACATAGAAGTATAAATTCCCGTAGGTACAAAATTTTCTGTTAAATTATTTCCATATCCATTTTTGTTTTGGCTTTTTTTTTGCCGTTTTTCTTGTTGTTATTATTTTAACTAGAATAATATAGATGGTTTTAGAATAACCTTTTAGCAAACACAACATAGTCATGGACAGAGGACAGGCTTTAGATTTTTTTTTCAAATATATAAATTGCAATAGGTTGCAGGAAATATATTTACCGCGAAACTAATTTATCTATACCGCACTTGATGTTGGGTTTTATTTTTTCTAAATCAAGGTATAAAGCCCTTAAAGCGAAATCATAAGCTTCAATTCATGAGAGCAAACAAAAAATAAGTGCAGTTTTATTTGTAACTTAATTATGTTAGTTGTAAGATAATGTGTAATATAATATAATTATTGATTAAATAAAATTGTTAGCAAGGAAGTGTATTGAATAAAAACCAATTTAGGGAGTGTAGTAGTTGGCAGTATAAAAGAAATGATGTTCCTTCATATTTATTTAATTATTTTATTTATTTTTTGAAGGATGTTCCTTATTTATTTAAAATTATTTTTAAAGATTTATTATGCAGAAGAAGCTTAAAAGCTCTGTCAATGCCCTTAAAAATTTGTATACTCTTTAAAATTTCGGTAAAAAAATTATTCTTTAATGGGTTAACATATGGTTGCATCTTGGTACCGATACTTTTTTTTATTTGAATGTCAATGAAGAAGAATTTAAGTGCGAAATAAAGAAAAGTATAAAAAAAACTTCTTACTATAAGAAGAGGCTTTTACTGTTGAAATAACACAACTCGGCCATTTTATTTTTAAAACGTTTTAAAACACTTACTATTCTTCTTGTTCTCCAGTAAAAAATGAGTTTCGAAGAAACATACAAAAACGAGCTTTAAAGCTAGATCTTAACATAAGTCTCACATACATAGATATAAAGCTGAATGCAAAAATTTTAATGTCCTTTTTTTGTATATGTATTTTGTAAATGTATTAAGAATTTTAAGCGGCTGAAAGAAGGTGTTTTTTTAAAAACACTTTTCCCAAAGCCTTTCAAGAATATCGTGTCATAAAGCTCTTTTTGCAGGCATATTCAATTGTTACAAATTTGTCCAATGTATATTCATCGCAGCTCAATTTTTATTGAACAACAAAAATTACCCGTGTTTTATTGAGAATTGTATACATATAGCACAGCAACGAAAGCTTTTCAACAAAACGACGCAGCACAGGTTGGGTTATAAAGCTTTTTTTTTATGTGAATTTTATCGTTCCAAATTATTCATCGAAATTCGAAGGTCAATTTTGACTGGAGGAAAAAGGTAAAGTAATTGGCATCTTGCTTTTTTATTATTGTTGCATTTTATGTTAGATTTTTACTGGCTGATAGTTACGTACTGTTTTAATTTCACATACAGGCGAAGGTGTTAGGCTACGTGCACATTAGTGCGAGAAGCAATGCGAGTTTGAGAAAAGTGTACCTAAGTTTTCTCATGTAACTGCGCACACTGAAGCTATGTTTGGTAAAGAAAATTAAATTTTGTAGTTGTTGTCTCTTTTGATTTGTTTTGATTTATTTTGAAGAAAAAACATGTAAGCACGTTTTTTTTTTTATCAAATCATTGAACTGAAAATTAATCAATGACCTAAACATTGTGTGCGTTCCCTATTGTTTTTAAATGGAAAATGACTTATATGTACCTAATTTAATACGAAATATTAACTTGAACTCTGGCAATTGCGTTTTTGATGTTTTTTTTTTATTTCAAGTTCTAATTAAAAATTTAAGTTATTATCAAAAATAATAATTTGATCTGTTTGATGAGGTGAAGTTAATAAAAAAAAATCCTTAAACATGCACGTATAGTAGATAGGTTTACCATGAGTCTACAACTCAATTTCATCTATTGAGTGACCCCCCAATTAAAAAATATAATTTCTCAATGCAATAAAAATTAAGTATCCCTTTTCAAATATAACGAAGCCATAATCATTCATCAGAAAAAAAAACCTAAAAATCCAATAACATCAAATCACGTTATCCAATTTCATTTTAATTAATAAATTTTAGTAGACTGAATTATAATAAAATTTTACATTTAGACTGCGGTAAATTTCTATAGAAAAATCATGTTATAATGTGAAAGTATTATTTACATACACAGGCAAAGAGAGGGTGAATTTAAATAAAAAAAAAACATTAGTCGCTATCCCGAAATAATCTCTAAAATTGATTTCCAACTAAATGACTCCCTTTAATATGCAACAGTTCCTACTAAAATGCGCTTAATAAATTCATTTTATTCTACATAATAATTATAAAGAATATTTAAAACAAAAACTTACTTCATTAAAATTTGTTTTTGAAATAACACAAAAATTCTATCGTTATTCCTTAATTTAAATTTAAATAAAAAAAAAAACAAAAGTTGATACTAAAAACAGGATTTTGAGATTCAATTTGATAAAATTAATTTTTGTTTCTCGAATCAATCGTTCGTAATTTTTGAATTGTAATTTTGTTACTTAAGATTTTATTATTTTTTTTTTATTGTATAGGTACTGCTGCCACGCCTCCTCGCCTCTTTAATTCTTCAATTGTTTCATTTTCTTCTAAGTGTGTGTATGTTTTTTTTTTTTTTTGAATTTTTGTTTGTTTGTATTTAATTTTGGCACACTCCTTAATCAGACTATTATCTCCCGAATGACACGACGATTTCTAGAATTAGGTGTTGAATAGCCACTTTCCAGACTTTCATCATAACTAAGGGACATGTGTTGTTGTGGTGGTTTCGCATCTTCTTGTTCCATGTGTTCCATGTATGGATTGGGTAGACCGCTTACGTCATGATATGGTGAATCTAAAATGACAAAAAAAAAAAAACATAAACAAAAATCATAAAATATACATAAAATCAGGAAATGATATTCTGAGTTTTTTTTTAGCTAACATAAATATTTTTGAGGTATTTATTATAGGTATAGCATGTGTGTGTGTTTGTGTGTGTATAGGGATGTGTTTTTTTACAATTTTTAAGAGACAACAACAAACTATAGAGAACTTACGTTTACTGCTTCCCGTTAAAGCGTTATATCCTGTACAATATCAGCTTTTTGGATGCAATGTAAAAAAATACAGGAAAACAAATTTTTGTTTGGTTTTTTGATTTCGTTTTTATTATGAATGATTATTTTAAGTATGAACAAAATGAAACTACAACTTAAATTGTGGAAAAACTAAAAATTTAAGAAAAAAGTAAATTTATTTCAAAGAAAAAAAAATAAACTTTTATACGCAAAGTAAGGTGGCAAAAAAGGTATTTAGTATTTTATTCATTAACTGGGTATAATTTTAAAAGCTATTAAATCTTCAACAAATTCTATCATCTGTTTGTTATTTATTTATACTAAATAAATTAGAACAAGATTTTCAACAATACACCATGGAAAACTTTAGAAGATGAAACTCAAAACTAATTGAAAATGTTTTTTGGCATGGTCGAGGGCTCATCATCAGTTAGATGTCATTATACAAAATTTAAATCGATGATTACCGCCGGTATCTGTTTATTCGATTATTCATGTAAAATAGATTTTAATAAATTAACAAATAACATTAAATTGTCCGAACTGACCAGCTTATACCAATCTTCGGATAGAGACCATATCAAATGTTTTTAAGGAAGAGACAATCAAAAATCGTTAAACGGGCTTAATTTGTTTACTAAAATTTTAATATGAATGAAAATTAAAAGCTTACAGATTAAATTTGATCTAAATGAACCCAAAACTGGTATAAATACAAATTCTGCAATCTGCATACCATACCATAAGAGTTTTTTTTTTTTTTACAAATTTTGTGAGCACTTGAATAGTAATCAAACAACACATTTTTTTTAAACTATTTTTTAATTGAAATGATTCAATAAATAGATACTCCCTCCATCAATTCGGTTGATAAACTTAAAAACGAATTGTTTGTTTGATGAGTGCGTTAGAATAGATTATACCATTCAGCGTATCAAATAAAGACATTTTTAGTTTCGACAATATATAGTTGAAGACTGAGGGTGAAAAATATTTTTAATATTAAGACAGTTGAAGAGCTAATTTGAATCTGATTATTTTAAGTCTTGGTTATTATTATTAATATTGACTTTTGAAACATCTTGTGTCGGTTCGGACTGCTATTCATTTAGTTGATGTGATGTTATGGGGCTGAACTCTTACGGGGTTAACACCATAATGTTAGTTATAAGGGATTGGTCGTATATCAAGTATATATTTGGCTGGGTTTGGTATAATAAAATACTGTGGCTTCTGTCATATGGGTTTATTTAATTAGATACTTTTTTACGGTAGTAGCCCGTGACGTAATGGTTAGTGCGTTGGCTGTCATACCAGAGGGTTCAATACCAGCCGCTTCCACCTTAAGTTTTTTTCTGGGCTACTGCCTCTTGCGAGGAAGTGACAAATTCCCCAAGAGTATCTCTTTTCATAGAATAGTGCCGCTCACCTTAGCCGTTCGGAATCGGCAATAAACTGTAGGTCCCCTCCATTTCTGCAGACACGCACACAGGAATGGTTGTGAGTTGTAAGTCACTAGGCCTGGTTCTTCATGAGCAAATTTTTTTTTTTTTTACTTTTTTACGGTTAGATATATGTAATTCTTCTGCAGTTAATATTTGAGTGTTTTAATAATATATTTTTGTATAAATATGAGTTTCAACAAAATAAAAAAATAAAAACCAAAGTCTATAGCTGCTTTGCACATTAAGAAGTATTTTATCCTTGAGTTGCATAATTTTTGTTCTACCACAAATCTGTATTTAAAATTTGTTGCAAGGCCTTTTATCCACTAGTAACAGAAAAAAATCCCTCTGATATTAAAGAGCAAAAACAAAAGCCACACTTGAAAATAACCTCTGCACACACACATTTAAAACCGTGGCTTGAATGTTAAAAGTGAGTAATTTACCTTGCCTAATTGCAACCTCTGCAGAAATGTTGCTAGCATTTAATTGCGGGAAAATTAGATGTTGACAAAGGTTATTTTTGCATTTTTCCTTTTTTTACTCCCATGGTTTTTGTTCGTCCTTTTTTAGTTTTAGATTTCAATTTTTATTTTTATTTCTTTCTTTTTTTTAATCTCACCAATTTTGTGTAGTTATTGTGTTTCGAGTCTTTTGTTATACAGTTTCATTATGCAGACACGTGTGTCAATCCAGGAGCTTGGTGTTTTCAAATGGGTATGGATACCAACCTATAGCTACATATACATATATGAATAATACCTATCAACGTAAAAAGCTACATCACACTTCACACACAATGTATACACAAGACTTTATCGGTTAATGGTGGTATAAGCTTACTTCTAGCTAGTTGCCATTGTGAAAGCACCATGAACCAGCAAGGCAAAGGCTTCTGGGGCAATTTTGTGTCACCCTATTATCATTGTCGTTGGCAATGACAGCTAAAAGCCAAGCCCCCGATGGCTTTTCATTTTCTCATTTTAAAATGAACAAAAGATGAGAAAAAAATTACAAAAAATTAAAAAAAAAAAACAAATGGGGATTGGTTTGTTTTATGTTTTCGCTCTTGGCTCTATTATATAAAGCTATGTGATGTAAAAACAGCTTATACCATAAAATGCATTCTATAAAATGCAGGCTATATGTTATATATGCATTAAGCTTTACAAATTCACGGATAAAATATAAAAGCAAACATAGGTAGGTAACTGTGATGTTTATACCAATCAGAAAGTTTAATGTTTTCTTGTTAATTTTTTTAATAGAAAGCATCATTTAAGATACCTTAATACTTTCGTCTTTATTTCAATATAAAGCATTGCGGCATTTGGCGAGTAAAAGAGTCTTATACAAATGTTCTGTTGTGGAATTTAGCTTTAATGCTAGTTTAAACCAATCAGCTAAAACAATTTATATGTTTAATATTTGTATCTATTTTTATAAAGACAGTGGTTTGACGAGTAAAAACTATTACATAAAAAAAATAAAGTATATAATTAAGCTTTTATAGCAGTTTATACCAATAATTTAACATACTTTTATATAATGTTTTCGTTTTTATTTCAAGAGGAAACGTCACGTCATTTAAAATTAAAAATTAAAGTAAAAAATAAAAATAAAATTATTTAATATGTTAATGAGCTTTTAGCCTAATTTATACCAATAAGGCAAAATAAAATACATGGTTAATTTCAATACTTTCTTGTAATTTCAACATAATGTGTCGCTTAGTTATCGGAGTAGTCACCTTAAAATAAATCTATTGTGGAAGTCAGATTTTATACTAGCTTATACCAATCACCAAAAACACATACAAGAGTGTTCAGTGTTTTTGTCTATATTTCTTTAAAAAGAGTTATTTTACGAATAAAATTGTCACACACAAATTTTTTTAATAGGTATAGTGTTCATCTTGTATGCTATTATTTATCAATCAGTCAAAATATTTATGCTGAATGCTATCGTTCTTATTTCAATAGAAAACATTGCGGCGGACGGCGGCGTGCGTAGAAGTCAGCTTTTATACTAGTTTTTACCAATCACACATCGTCTTAATTTCAATACACAGTTTCGCTTAGTTATCTAAGTGGAAGTGTTACATGAAAATAATCTATTATGGAAGTCAGATTTTAAGCTAATTTATACCAATCAACGGAAAAAAAACTTAATTCATTGCAGAAGTCAGCTTTTATATATACTATATACTTTAATGAAATGCTTAAGTTTTATGCTATCGCCTTTATTTTTCAATAGAAAGCTTTATTTGACGAGGCACATTAAACATTATCTACTAGTCAGCTATTGTGTTATTTTATACCAATCATCAAAAATATATGTTTGATGTTTTTATTTCTAAATTAAACAAGTTATCTTGCTTGAGGAGTGAAAATAAATAATAATTAATAAATAAATAATTAATTGTGGATAGCTTTGTGTTTACACCAATCACAGTAAAAAGAGTCGATGATGGGTGAAAATAAAGAGTTCGATTTACTTATTTGCGAGAATAGAATTTCCATTTATTGTTAAACAAAGTTCAAAATTTTTTTTTTGGAACATAAACATGATCCTTATGACTAAAGAAATTGAATAAAGCCAAGTAGTAACATCACCGTGATGGATTTTAATGCTCTTATACATTTTCCCTGGAAACACCTTCTTATTTCAACGGAAAATTTTAAGTGCATTTGCCAGATCTGCTACTTCTAGAAATACTTTGACATTCAAAATGGAACATTCCCTCTTCCAACTAAAAGACTTTGTGTTGGATGAAATTGTGCGGAAGCGTATCCTTACACTATCGCACCAACCAAACGTGTGCCTTGCCATCGTAATGCCTATACTTCTAAACACTTCATCTGAAATTCTCGTGTTCCATCAAAAATAAGAAAAAAAATAAACTACTTCTTTACATAAATTCTTCTTAATTATTCAGATATTTGAAGGAAATAAGGAGGAGGCGATGAGAAAATGGTAAAAAGAACATAATACTTTTATATAGACCAAGAAGTAGGTATAGGCAGAAGATTTTGATTATTAGGTTAAAGTGAAGATTTAAGTTTCACTACCGTGTAACAAAAGAGAGAAATACGCTATACGCACACACACATACACAAACATAAATAATTAACAATATTCGAGAAAGAAACCCGAGGGTTTTAGCAGTACTCCAGCTTTTGTTTCGCCAAATGAGTCCCAAGCAAATTGGATTACAACGACTTCGACACGACATACGAAGACAGCAGCTAGAGTAGAGAGTGCCTTAAGACACGATAGGTTTTAATCAAGTGCAGGAATACGGTTTGAGGTTTTTTTTTGTGTTGTTGCTTTTGTCATGGTGCATGTTGAAAAGATTTTCCTGGAGTCTTTCAATTTCATCGTGTGAATGAAAATAATTTAATTTGCTTGCGTATAAAAGATTCTCAAATGTGCAACCGAGCGATGCATAACGAGACGACTTTAACCATCGCAGTCTTATGATGAAATGAGAGGGTCTCAGTGTGCTTTTCCCTCAGAGGAATTAGGTATAGGAAGAGTTCTTTAAGGTGTAGCTCTTTAAAAATTTAGATTTTCTAGCCGATTTTATTAAATTTCCACACAAGCACAAATCTTTCGCTTGAAGGCAAAATAAAAAATGAAATAGAAGATTTGTAAAGTTAAATAAATAAATAAATTTGGTGGCACAAACGGCTCATGAAGAACTAGGGCCTAGTGACTCTGCAGAAATAGAGGGGACCTACAGTTTATTGCCGAATCCGAACGCCTAATTTGAGCGACACTTTTCTATGATAGATATACTCTTGGAGGATTTGTCACTTCCTTGCAAGAGGTAGTAGCTCCGCTAGACCTCTGGCATGACAGTCCAACGCACTAACCATTACGCCATGGGCATAAAGTTACAGATACGACATTTTAACAGGGATCGATTGTTCCAAAAAAGATGATAAGGCCCATGAAATCAATACCGAAATGGACCATACACTGAGGGAAAAATGCATATGTAAAATTAAATACGATCGTATTTGATTTAAAATTGTATAAAATTCACTGAAACATATTCAAATTTATGTTCCCGGTGACCACGCTCAATGAAATTTGTAGCGAAACGTTCGGGGTGAGTACTGTATTGAACTCGCTTAATATCTATTATTTATTAACGCGGCTAATCCGAAAATCTTAAAATGTCATATGTAAACAACCGCGAAAACCTTAAAAGTTATATTGAAATGCAGTTGGTTAAAATAGACAATGTAATTTCAACAAAGAAAACGTATTAATTTTTACACTGCAATCCACATTTAAGTGCGTGAATTTGATTTAACGATGATTAGGTACACTTCAAATCAAGAAAAAAAGTAGTTGGATCAAATTTGTGTTTAAGTAGGTATGGACACATTTTGAATTAAATTCTTTCGACTTTGATTCAAAAATTTTCGTTCTGAAACATATTTAAATCTAAGTGGTATTCATTGATTTTAAGTTATTATTTCTCTCAGTGTATGATATAGTGAACTATTCACCATAAGAAATTTTAAGTCTACTCTAATAATGTCAAACTAAGCAGTCACTTGCTCAGAATGGTCGAAAGAATGGTCTACAATTGATCATTTGCATTTTTTTTTAGAACCAAAAATGTCTGGGTTGAATGTCTGAGTGAGAGTACGCAGCGGTCTGAGGTAGAATTATAATCGTTAGAAATTATCAAGTTTAAAATTCTGAAAAAAAGTCAAGTAGCTGAAAACTTAAACAAACTACTAGTTGTCGTCTTAAAGGCCTTCTACACTATCCCACTGAGTATTAACACATGTCAAAAAAGTGGGAAGTAAATCAGGTATAATAGTTTGAAAACAAAATATGAAATTTAATCCCATGACTTGACAGCCCATTTCACACAATTTGACATGTAATACATGAACAAATTTAGGATTGGCTCTAAAACCATAACTTATTCTATCCCACTTGAATTGATTTTTTGGATGCAAGTGTCGAAGCAAAATATGAAAATCGTTTTCTTCACACAAATTTGGCAGTCGTAAGTAATTCTATCACACTTTTTTTGACATTGTATTAATACTCGATTGGATAGTGTGGAAGGGCTACTTATTTTCAATTTCTCTCTTCTTCTACCTACTGGAGCAAATAACAGTTTTACAAAATAAAATGAAATTTAAAATAACAAAATACTAAACAAAAAAACAATAAACTTTTTCCTGCGAAGATTTATATTAGTATAAGATCCCGCCATAGAACGACCTACCCTCATCGAGGTACCAGATATGAAGTATACAGTTTTGTAGGTAGGTAGTGTCCAAAAAAACATTTTGTGCAAGGGTTGCCTATAGCATAAAGTGGTCAAGACATAGGGTTGCCACGCGTTAAAGGTAATTTTTCAGGTTTTGACAATTATGTGACATAGCTCAGATGGACATAAACAAAATACCTTATAAAAGGAAATTTTTTTAAAAACATTTGAAATACGTGATTGTTTAAAAATCGCAATTTCAATAAGTTAAATAAGGGTAAACAAATATAAAAGTCTAGAATCTATTTTCTAAACGAAAAATGTTAGAGAGTTGGTTATAGTCGATAGATTCTTTTAGTTTAAAAAATTCATTAATATTTGAAAAAAAAAAGAGAAAAATCTACAACTCGAGATATCTCGAGATACTTTTGAAAGCAAAAATGTGAAAAATATAAGTTGGGAAGTTGGCGAAAAAAATTACAATAAATCAGGGTTATGCTTTCTGGAAATAATTTTTATATTTTTATAAATTTAACCTCACTTTTTTGCTTAATATAATATACATTTTTTTCATAAATTTTTGGCGGTTTTTGATTTTTTTCCATTTTATCCGCGTAGGTATTTTTATTAAAACTTCGATAGTTTCAGAGAGGTGACAGCAAATTTGGGGAGGTAAAGTATAACAAAAATGTAAGTACGTGAGTTAGAAGGTAGTCATGATACATATATCTAATGATAGATTCTGGATGTTTTTTTTTTCGAAGCTTGTGGTAGATTTTTCCAATTATTTTCTCAGGAATATAACCACTTATATATTTATTCATTAAAAACATGAAATGTTGGTTTGTCATTTTTATTTGTCGTTATTATTAATAAAAAAAGAAAAAAGAATTCTTGAGTCCTCAAAAAAAATCCTTTTTCTTTTCTGCTCCAAAATTATTTTTTTTGTTCCCTTTAATTCGATTTAAATTATTTGTGTTTCTTTTTCTTCTATTTTCTAGTTCATCCTGCTTTTAAAGAACTGATCCCGTATGAATACTATAAGGCTTTAATAACGAAAATATACTTTTTCTATACACCTTATTGAATTTCATGTTAAACACAAACTTTCCTCCTCCATTTCATTGCAACCCTTTCAGATACCTTAAAATATTATGCTGAATATTTATGAAAACAAAAAAGAAAAAATAACTACATTTCCCAGAGAGCATATACATATATGATAGTAAACATTAATTCACTAATGCGTGAAGAGAATTTCAATCAGAATCCAGGAGGAGTGTCTGTCTATGATGCGGATGCACCATTCGATCTTTTGATAGGAATAAATAGAGTGAAAATAAATTCAAGGAATGTCCTTTCTCTACAGAACAGAATAACTTCGAAGAACCAAAAACAAACTATTTTTCGTCTATTCCCTCTTTTTTTATTATTATTTTGATTTTTTTATTTTTTTGATTTTGTGTACTTCTGATCATAAACCTGCAGTGGAGGCAGAGCCCGATAAATAAACTTAACAGAGACTGAAGTAGAAAAAAGCTTTCTCATGTGAAACAGCATGGGATTTAAAAGACACCCCTTGAACGTTTTGAACACGTTGTGATGTGCAAAGTGTAACGAAATCAACGAATGATTGAATTTCAATTGGTTTCTGAAAAATAGAGAGATGTTGTAAGTTGTAAGGCAGGGAAAAGAGGTGAGAAGAAGGAGTAAATATGGGGAAAAATAGGGGATACGTATCAAGGATATCCTCTGTTCGTCTTATATCAAGGGATATATAAGTATGCACATATATAGACAATAAAAATATGTTTTACCAAAACTCATAGGTACTAACAAAAAAAAAACATGCGCCAGATTTGTATGATTATAAGTATTTTATGTTATTGGGCAACCAATCAAATATTTCATTTAGGTTGAGCCCTTGGGATTTGTTTTTTATTCTGAATCACACATTTCTATCGTCGCGGCTTGCCACTATACTCTATACAAAAATATATATGGTGGCACAACGACTCATGAATCACCAGGGCCTAGTGACTTTCAGCTCTCAACCATTCCTGTGTGCATGTCTGCAGGAATGTAGGGGACCTACAGTTTACTGCCGATTCCGAACGGCTAAGGTGAGCGGCACTTTTCTATGATAAGAGATACTCTTGGAGGACTTGTTACTTCCTCGCAAGAGAGGCAGTAGCCCTGAAAAAAACTTGCGGTGGAAGCGGCTGGTATTGAACCCAGACTTCTGGCATGACAGTCCAACGCACTAACCATTACGCCACGGGCTACTATGTGTCCGCTACTCAGTTCAATTTTTTTTTTTCGATTTATTTGAGTTGCCGCTACTCAACTCAAATAAATCGAAAAAATAAAAAATATCTTTCTTGCATGGATAAGGGAAATGGGTGTCAGTCATAAAAAATAATCATAGCTATAAATTTGCATTTACTACAATAATTGCGAATTGATGAGCTAAATTATTTTAAATTCACTTTTATTTTCTCGAAAAATATCTTCAAGGATACTACTGCGCTACCTCGTATCATTCCCTTAGTTTCCAAATATTAGTTTTTCTAGCAGTCGCTCCCTCTTCTTCTTAATGGAATAGATAGAACAAGATTGTGTTAAAATGCAGTACATAATATAGCGGAAGGATTTCACACACACCAGATTATTTCCCTCTATCCGCTTGCATTGTTTAAGGACATTGTTCTGCATCGCAGACACCTGTATTTAACACAAGACCTTCTCTATTTCACACAATTATATTTCACCTTATAACAGAGAATGTGTGAGAACTAAAACAGACCTTTAATTGATGATTTCATATATGATAAGACTTGCGTGTTTCTTGCTCTTAGTTTCTTTCAATTAAAAAAAAAAAAAATAGGATAATAACTTAATCACTAAAACAACCCCAATTCCTCCTTTTTCTTGCACAATAAAAATAAAGGACATAGGACGTCTGTTATGTATAGGTAGACAAGGTATATGTCAGTGAATGAAGAAATAAGAAATTGCATGCATCAGACTTTTGTCCATCAAAATCAACAGCCAAACAATTAACTTTTTATACATAATATGTGAACATTATTAAACCCACATATCTCCATAGAATATAGGGTGAATAAGGGTTGTTATCATACTGAGGTTTTGTGAGGTTATGATATAGGTTTTTGTTTTATTAGTAGTAAAATTAATTAGCTGAGGTAGGTATCCTGATCTTTAATAGATGTAAGCACTCATCACATATGTACATACACACACATGCACTTCCTTACATACTTTATATTCAATATAGTCAAATGCTGGAACTCATATGGGGTCGAATCCATGGAGATCTTAATTAGATATATATCTTCTATAAACGATTCAATCTGTATACGACAGGATTTGAAAATTAAGTTATCCAGATTAGATTGAAAAATATAGTTACCTAATCTGATTTAGGTACATGTAGAAGTACCTACCATGTAAGTACCATGTTATATTCTTGCTAATAAAGCCAATTAGATTAACAAATTAAATAAATTGACGTATAATTGAATGAGGGATTTTGCAGCAAAGCGGGAAATGTTTTGGAGAGTATATGTTTTGGTTTTGGAGAGTCGCATGTTTAAATATTACTCAAATTAAATATAAATTCTTTAGGAAATTATAGCATTTAATATGAAATAAAAGCAACAAGCTAATGTCGTTTTCAATTCGATTTTCAAAATGTTTCACTACTTTTTGATCCCAATGGAATATCAAAAATTGTCTCCTGTAATGGGTATATGTAATAAGTGTAGTAGTAAAAACTAAAATTTAACCCTAGTACGCGCTGAAATTTATCTTCCATACAAATTTCCTCCAAAGATAAATTTTTGCGAGGATATTTAGCTAGGCAGTACGCAGTTCACGCGCTAAATTCAAATAGTCTCCACTTAATTTAGCGCCCGAAATAATGCTCAACTACTACAACTGAAGAGGGGCAAAAACCAAAGTGGAATTTCTAAGAAAAAAAAGCAAAAGAACGATCACTTGTTTGTAAATTTGATTTGTTGTAATTTTAAATAATTGTAAAAGTGAATTTAAAATATTTTAGTTGCAATTTTGTAAAAAATTTTGCATTTCATTATGTTATACAGTTATACAAAAAAATAGGCAACTCAACATTATAACAATTCTCAGATTGCATCAACTTTCTTGTATGGATACGCTATCCAGTGTATTATAGAGATCAGTGTGCTCAACGCATTCTTTCACAGATAAATTTTGACATTTGTGCTCTTAGCAAACGATTGTAGAGATAAGAATTGTAGGGATAAAATTAAGTTTAGCTTGAACTGCGTACCTGGCTTAATTCTTCAATAATTTCAATTTCACAACGTCCCAACAAGAAGCATTTACTACTTTGACAATTAATCCAACGAACGACTTTCAAATGTGTACGTGTGTGTTCAGACTTCAGACTTCAGAGTGCACACTTATAGCACTCCTTAGATAAATTCGGAGGGAAAAACACTCCTAAATCATTACTACAAACAGCTAATGGAAGGTTTTTGGAGTGTTGGGTGGGAAGTCTAAATGAAGTGAAAAAAAGAGTGTTATTGGTGAGGTGACCTAGGGAAAACGACGTAAATGTGTGTTTTGAAAGGTATTAAGCGAGCCTTTCAAACAATCTTTAACAGGATCCACTTTACATTTTATTATATTCCTCAAAGTTTAAGGAATACAAAAAAATTTGATTGTATTCCCCCTCCCAAGTGCCTAATTCCTACCCCTATTTTAACGATTTTATTTTGTTAAATCGATTTTTTTTTAAAAATCTTATTAGTGTGAGAAAAAAATATTCAGTTTTCAATCTCGATTAATTTTTTTAAGGCCCTTATTCAACTGTCTTAAGCTATTGCTCATGATTCCTATAATAAATAAATAGCAAATAAAACGATCTACTACATTTTACATTTTTGTTTTTGAAACACTATATTATTTCATTCTTTTATTTGCTTTTTAAATCAAGATGCTCAGGTGAATAGTTTTTGAGAAACAAAATTTTAAATTGTTTGTTAAAGTTAATTTTTCAATTTTTTGTTTAAATTAGGTGCCACTGCTGTTTCTAAAATTCAATTTTCAAATTTAAAAAAAAAATCAATTCATATCCAAATACTGAAAACCAGATGAAAAAATACAATATCCCATTATCCTTAACTTCTAACGAAATTCTTATTTTTTAAAAATTCTTTAGGTATATTTTTATATCCCCATAATACGTAAAATATTTTAATGAATTGTTAAAGTCCAAGCTAAATCCTCATCTTAATCTAGTGACCACTTTTGTATACCTATAAAGAGGAAAACATTTTCTCATTTTCTTAATTTAACTCGAATTTTATCATTATTGAGTCAATGGGAAGGATATTTAAATAGATTCGATTAAAATGCACCATCTAGATAGGACAAAACAAACAGGACTAAACCATTAGATTATTGTACATCTATAAAAAAAAAAAGGAGACGATGTCCTGATTTTAAATGTCATACTTAGCATAACAAATGTCAACAAACAAAAATAGCTATAGGATTCTCTTTGAACAATCAGCTTCTCTCAGCAGAATAGAATAAAAACGAGTTAGGAAATAATATTCACAAAATCGTTTTTGGGGTTTATAGAAAATAATACAAAATAAAAATAACAACGAAATCCTGCCAAAAATTAAAATAAAATAAATTGCATCCTGGAGATAATGCCAACACGACAACGTCGAAAACGATGCTACGACCGACGATGGCCGGCGGAGTGGCGCGGCGGCGGCGAGGTGCAGCGACTATAAACAACGTCTGCTAGCCTCTGTATAGAATGTATAGGAAGTTTCAGAATTCATGCCATTTAAATCGTGTCAAGAGTCAAACGGGAAAATTCTTCTTCTCATTCATACAAAAAAAAATATAAAATATATAAATACCCAAGGATTTTCAAGTTTTGCTTTTTTTCGAATTGAATTCAAATATTTTCCAAAGAATTATGCAACGCGGATTTTATTTGTTTTCGTTTTTGGCATCATGTTTTTTTTTATAATTTTTTTTAAATAAATATTTCACCCAATCCCAATCCAAGGTTTGAATGAGAAAGGATAGGAAAAAGCCTTGTGTACAGGACGGCACGGTATAACGTCGACTTGGGGAAAACGGAAGTGTGCATTTTGGCTCTATTATTTGTGTTGTTGAAGTTGTTCGTGCAAACTTAAGCTTTTTGTGTATTTTTTTTTGAGAGAGAATTATGCAAGGCTCTCATTATACATGGATAGCATCAGCTATGTTCAGTTTTCCTTTGCTCTCAGTATCAGAGCAAAAGATATAGAAGAAAAAGTTTATAGATTTTATGAGCTTGGTTTTTTGGAGAAAACGCATTTCTTTAAGGAGCTCTAGATATAATATTGCAAACTATGCACTTTATATGAGTGTACTGAGCGAAATTAAATTGGAAAAGTTGAGAATCACATTCTTTGCTGTGTGCATTTATATATAAAATATAAGTCAAATAAAGAATTTGTAAGGATCAAGGAATAAAGTTCTTTTTGAAACGTTGGCGTTGCTTTATAGTTTTGTTTGAATGAAGATTAGAAATTTAGTTCTTGAAGGCGAAATGGGATAAAAGGTATAACTACGTATGTAGGTCCTGCTGAATGATAAATTGAACACAAATAAACAGCCTGAATTGTATTTCGGCTTCAAAGGATATCTTTTGATAGAAGTGCAATTATAGGTGTAGACGATTTAGACAGAAAGAATATTTTTAGAAAAGGGATCTTGTTAGGAGTTGAAATTGAAACAGGAGCAAAAATAAATAAGCATTGAACAAAGCAAAACTTTAATAAGTTTATAATCTGTCCAACAAAGATTATAGATACAGGCCTTATTCGAAAGCTCTACCGACATACCGATTTTCCAAGAAAATCCAGGAAAAAAATGTCACCTAAATATACACACTAACCGCAGACTTCTCACAATTGTTTTTGAATTTTTTTTTTAAGCGACGCCGCTTTTTTTAAAGGTTTAAGGATCAAAAAAAGTATTTATTATACATACTACGCAATGAGAGCTTTTATATGCGATAGACTTATGCACTACGCTGCAACAAAACTTAGATGGAAACGTCTCTTCCCTGTTCTGACAATCTTTGTTGGACAGAGTTTAGCAACTACCTTCCTTACATGCCGTCTCCACAGGCCATAAACGATGTCAGGATTATGAACATGCCTACAAAAAATGCAATGGAGGCACAAAAATCCATGTCTATGTTATGAAAATGTTGAAAAAAAACTACATTTTGAACAAGACATGAGCGCTGTTCAAAGCTTGGCCATGAGATTTGACGTTTCATATGTGTGAGAGAGATAGAAGTAGTGCTGAAAAGAATTTTTTTGTGTTTCTCTTGCTCTGAATTATTAGTCGAATTTATCTACTAAACTAACGACATGAAATTATTTTCCGAGTGCGTAAAAATTAGCTGATATGTAGTTGATTTGATTATGGTTTAGATGTTGGACTGTGGAGTCGGCGTGTTAAGACAACAAAACAAAAGAATGAAATGTTCTAAAGAGTGAAGGCTTCAAAGTTGATAAGTCCGACAAAATTAATAATTTTTGTTTTTGGCCACAATTTTTTCAAAACTGTTTGAGTTTAGCGATAGATGGCGCGGAGAGCATTAAAATATCAAAATTAGCTAAAACCAAAGACGATAAATTGCAAAACATTATTTTTCATGAAGTAAGAAATTAAAATAAATCAAAGCGTTTTTCAATTTTTCTGATAGATGGAGCTTAATAAGAAATTCTTAAAAAATTACTACAACCTCAAAAAGTAGTGATCCGGTTACCCAAGTAAGCTAGAGTTTTCCAGGCAGAATTACTTGCAATAAGGGAAGCACGCAAGATACTCAAACAAGACTCTAACCAATAAAGGCCATCCTGACATTCAGGCAGTCGTTAAAGCAATTGTTTGGCCACCATCGTCTTCTAAGTCGTGATGAGCTTGTAAGCCCCAATGGTAACCTCAGTGTCTTCCTTATCTGTGTTCCAGGTCATTGTACCATTGACGGAAACGAGAGGGTAGACCAACTGGCCAGGCAAGGATTAGCTCTTTATAGCTCACTTCCGGAAAGAGTCAACAATCTTCTTGGCAATATATTCTCAGTTTATCTTACTGAATCCAACCGTTTAGCTAGCTACGTTATATCTAGAAAAATTTGGCCCACCTACATATAGCAAATCCAGTATCTACAACTGACCTTGATATGCAGGCCCTAAGGTCTCTGCGACCTTTTCTAGACACTGGCCGATCGGAGAACATGCAGCGAGGCTTAAATTTGATAATTTGATTTGGTATACTTAGGGCCACTAGCACGAAACAAACGGATAAATACGTGGCCCCCACGCCTAATGGGACACAGAAAAGAAAAATTTTCAAAGTGCATAAAATGCTTGGAGCGGGTGTATAAATGTATCTCTGAGTTATTAAATAGAAACCCTTAAGTTTATTTTTTATTAATAAAATCTTGTTTAGAATTTAAAAAAAACAAAGAAATGAAGACAAAAAACTAAAACAACTCAAATATTCCGTCTCCCACACATAATCGGACACTCTGCTACTGATGCACTTTAGAATGGTCAGTAACAGTACTTTTCCCGTCAAATTATGATAAGCTTTAGTTAATGTTCTATCGCGATTCATATTCAGTTTGTTTTTTGAAAAGTTTTCCGCTAAACCTTAAAAACGCCCCAAAAGGCAAACAAACATCAGTTAAAATCAGAAAATTGGTTATAACGCATAGTCAGGATGGAAAATCAGTTTGAGAAATAGCCAAAATTGCCCAACGGAGCCATTCAACGGTTCAGGACATAATTTCACGTCATATAAAAATAAAAATAGGATCCTTAATGGAGCAGGAAAGGACAAGGGAAAAAGTTTAATACGTACGAGGAAAAGCTACTTGTTCGACAAGTCAAGGAAAATCCTTTTTTATCCTCGGAATCTCTAAAAGTTTTTTTTTTTGAAGGTGACCATCAGGAAAAAAGAAGTGAGCAACGCAACGATCTGAAAAATTCTGCTAAAACAAGATCTGAATGGATCTGAATTTTTTTTAATAGTAATTTAAAATGTTTTTGTTTATTTAAAATAAATATTAGTTCCCTTATGTTAAAATATGATGATTAATTTTAACACCCCCATAAAACTGAGGATACATATCCAAGTTCAGATAAATAAATAAAAATAAAGGCTTCTCGTTATTTTTCAATAAACACAAAACACATTGAAAAATAAACAAACTCAAACTTGTTTAAACGAAAATAGAGAAAAAATATTTTACCACAACCAACGTGATTTGATTCAGATACATACAGATAGCTCTCGGTTATTTCTAAGTCAGAGGTTACTGCTGTCAAAAAACTTTCGTGCAAGTGGCCCTTAGTCATTAAAAAAATATTCATGAAAGCAATTTAAAAACAAAAATTTCCAATAAATCCTCTTTAATTTCAAAAGGAACTCATATAAGTAGATATAATGGATGAAAATAAATCCTTGGACAGAATATCATTCGAGCTGTGGAATCATGGATCATCTATATACATTATACAAGCACCCAGAGCTTATCAATAATTCTGTGCTGAAATGGGATAAACAACTACATATGTATTACAAAACGTAAAGAAAACAGAAGAACTATCAGTAAAAATGGAGTAAAAATAAAGTTAAAAAAAAGTTAAACAAAATTGAGTCATTGGAAAATTGCACGAGAAATATAATTTACATGAATTCTTAAATCTTCTTTCATGGTATATAGATACATACATAATACAGTGGTTTGGTAGATACTGTTCCAAGAATGAAAATGACAAAGGCAACGTAGCTTGAGTTGTGGGTGTTGGCACTTTGGCAAAAGGATTAATGAATAACGTTCCAGAACGTGATTTAAGATTGTATAAGTAATGTTAAACATTTTTTATTTCATTCCTTCCTCTCTCTCTTTATGTCTTTATACCTAATTCTTGCGGATTCCGTGCTGAATCGGAAAACGAAGTAACGTTGCCAAAGGTTATGAAATCTATCGTTACCGTTTTCTATAAAATCTAAATCCTTAGTAATAAACTTAGAATTAACAATCATATCCCCTTATATGAACAGACAGATTGAATAAACTAAGAATAAATAGTGTAACCTGCTTATATATGTAAAAAAATAAGAACTTTTTAATTATTATTTCAATCACGGAGAGAATCCCTGTTATCCCTAATAAAACCCTTGATAAATACTTTTAAAAGTTTAAAGTAAACAGATATCCTTCTTGGATATCTCTAAATTAAAATAAATAAAATAAAAAAAAATGAATGGAGAGAACTGAACTTGTTCTTATGGTCAAAACTTTAATGTGGCTATGACTAGATATTACAAGATGATGGTTAAAGTTCAATAACTTAATTTTATTATATATACATAGTTGGAAAAAATGTGTGAAAAAAAAAACTAAAATATCAAAAAAACAAAGTTCAGTTGAAAGAATTTCAATTAAGCGGGTTTGACTATATTAGTTCCATCTGCCATTTAAACTCATTCAAACTCAAATCTCTCTTTGAGAACACGATGCAATGGATGAATTTAAACGATACCCGTATTCATGAGGTTGCGAACAGGATGCAGTTATACACACCAGCTTCATTTATATGATGTGATGGAAGCTTGTAAAAGTAAAAGGATTTAACACAATCCGGGAGTGTGAAAATCTCATATGATTGACTATGCATTTCGAAAGTAAACATAAGCTTCATTCAGAACGAGTGTACTACACACATTTAGACACACTTATAATATTTAACATAAATGCAAATTGAGAAAGAAAACAAAATGAAAACTCGAAAAGGATTTGGAAATAAAATTTCTATGAAAAAAATATATGTACATGTACTAGCTAGATACTGAAAAAAAGTGAGATTCAAGGAAACTACATATTTCTTTGGCAGAAGATGAAATGAAAAAGACAGTTTTTTTTCTATGAAAGAGGGTAATTTTGACAATGATTGGCCAAAGGGAAATTTTTATTAAGAAAGAGATTAAAGGCAATCAGGAACTAGAATACACAATGCCAAGGATTATGCGGATGACAAAGTTTCAGTTCAGAGAAAAGTGGGATAGGTATATTATGCAGAAAGAATTTAAGGCACTATTTTCAACAAATACACCCAACTACTGCCGTATTTGGAAGATATCGGTATCATCGGTCACTCCCGATGTGCTGTAAAGGAGTCTTTTACGGCGGTGATTGAAGAACAGACAAGACAGTGCTGTAAAAGTGGCACGATCGTGCTTTTTTGACACCAACATTTTCTGGAGCCACGAAAAAGTTCAATTTGGCACGTTCTTTATTTTCATAATTTTACTTAAAATGAAACAAATTTCGACGAAACTTAAAGAAAATTTGTAAAAATTTCGTAAAAAAATTGACAAAAACTCAATTGTACCTACCTACTACACCCAGTAATATAATTGATTACAGTTTATCAACAAAATAGAAGAGTTGGCTTTTTCATGTGGCACGAATATGGCACGTCTTTTTCAGAAAATATGGCATGTACATTTTTTACTCAGAGTAAGTATTCAATATGAAAAGCTGAGTAGGTGACACGCTCAGGAAATCAAGCGAAGCTGCCCTTTGATTGTAATCCTCAGGGTGCAAAATGCTAGCATTCAGAAATCTTATTCATACCAAATGGAGTGGCTGTTCTGAAAAGTGACGTTTTGAGCAGGTCCTCCCTTTTTTTTATACAACCGGCTAGACCCAAGACCACTTTAGGTAAAAGATAACAATGATCCAACCAAGAGTGTTCGAATCCCAGCCCCAAGGCGACAAAGAAACCTCCAAACTTTCTGTTTAGAAACCAAGTCATCGCGAATGGAAGACCGTTTGTTAAGAATAACTGGAAGAAGTGTGCTTGGGATTCAGAAGGATTGGAAAGCTGTCGTGCCTCATGCTGATACCTTTCAAGAATCGGAAGACACTACAAAAAAGTCAGTTTTTCGGTGCCTCTTTTTTTTTTTAACGAAAAACCGTTTATTCTACAATTGGCTTAAAATTTAAAAAAGTTTTTTTTTTTCCAAGTACGAATTAGCTTTTAATGTGTTTTCATAGAAGATTGATTTGACAGCTAACAAAATAATTGTGTTTTGCGTTTTCATCTTATAGTCCAGTCATATTAGACATTTGACTTCGGAAAAATCGCTGGAAAGCTGGATTTTGGCAGCCTTCTGATTGTGTTATTAAGAAACTGTAAAAAGTCCCCATCGATAGGAGCGCCACTAATATTTTGTATAGAAAACTGAAAGCTTCAACTCTACAGATTGAATTATTCTGAAAACCGTTACTTTTATGAAAAAAAGTGTTATAATCTTTTTTGTAGGAAATTTTCTAAGCTACAAATTTTTTATCAAGATTTTTTCTCTACAAGGTACCGTTAGGGAGATATTGCTGAAGAACTATTTTGGGGGACTTTAACCCCCCCGAAAATTGTTAGCGGCGCTCCTTTCGATTGGAACTTTTTACAGTTTCTTAAGAACACCATCAGAAGGCTGTATATGTACCAAAATCCAGCTTTCCGGCGATTTTTCCGTAATCTGGCTGTTTTTATGTCTAATATGACTATTCACCATTTGAACCTCGCGGTTTTTAATTCGTTTTTCATTCCATTTTCACTTTCGACTCTTAACTGTTAAGTCATAAATATTTAAAACAAAATATCAACCTTAAATTCAAACAGGTCATACATACTCGTAGATGCAATCAAGAAAATACCAATTTATACCTTTTAGCTCTTAATAAAGCTGAAAAATTTGTTAACGTCCAAAACGATTAAGGTTACACTACCACCTGTTCTAATTCCCATCAATCATCTTGATGGTTATATATAGGAGTCACTTTTTGTGAGGATAACCAACACGACCGACGGACGTGTAATGTGAGTTTAATCGCTTTGTCGCGCACAACTTGTCTCTATATGTAGGCAGGTCTATAAGGAGTTCTCAAAAACAAAAACTAACTTGAAATTCACACGACACGATATTTATGTATGTACCTATCTTAGTCGCGGACTACACTTTTAAAGTCCTGGTCCTGTCTGATGGTATGCCGTATGCCCATTTCTTTTCTCCCTTGTATACGTACGGTACTAAATTTTCATCATTTTCCGCAGGATATTCAGTTGTTTCCTGGTGCGCACTTGCTGCTGGATATAGATAGACGACACGACGTTATGGGGTGCCTAAATCATCACATTAAATCAAAACATTATAATGTAGAACGACAAAAGGGTTGTATGTCCATTCCTCCTCAAATTCGAACCATACTCACAACCAGCAACAACTTCTTTCTACCAAAAAACCTGACTTTCGCTATATGAATTATGCATTGTTAGGGCAAACTATCGGTGCTTGGATTTCCGGTTATATGTCAGCAAATCAGTCAAGAATATGACCACATTGCCTCGAATTCCACATAGATGCATTATACATGCCAAAAACCGTTACTATCATCACCTCCTGAGTCCTGACGACCGACAACGACACACGATGAAGTTAAACAGAATTTGTATTTTATAATAAGGATTTTGGTATTTAAATTGAGACTGCTGAAAATATTCAGCATCACCACATCATAGAAACACTAAACCTCTACGTCAATTCGCCAAAAAGATATTGTTTAACAGTTTTGTAATAAATCATTTCTAAAGTTAGTTGCGAGAGTGTAAGGATTCCTAGCGTTGATGATGCGATAGAATAAAATGACTGTGCTGCTAAGCGCGCGTGTTGTACAGTTTTATGTATTTTTTTTGTTCTTGTTGTTTGTGTTAAACTATTAAATGTGAGTGAGGGTGTTTTTGAAAAATAATGTATGTACATATACCACCAACCATATCGCATCGAGGATGTTATACGTTAAAGCGTATCCTTCCTATTCTAATATCCTTATTGCATTTTATAGCAACTATATGCAATTCGCTATTAATGCCGCAAAGCATATGATGTTATATATACCTAAATTGATGTTAGAACGGAGGTGACTCCATTTTGGATTTTACAAACAACACCACTGAATCGCACCGGCACCCTCTCTCTAGGCACCATGAAGCTATTTGTGAGTTATTTTCCACAAAATTTTCATAAACATTATATTTTTAATGAGCATAACATTCGCATAGCATGCATTTCAGATGATAATGGAAAATTCGGCAAGGATATCCTTGTTTCAGCAGCATCAATTAGGTTTTATTTCAAATTCAATTTATGCTTTTAGGTATATCCTGTAATAAGTTAGAATTTTATGTTTAGCTGAGACGTACATACACATATACATAATTACAAAAGGGTGTTTTTTTTAGTTACTGTTAATGGTAGGTACGAGTATCTACCTCGCGTGTTTGTTTTTTTTTTTATTTTACAATTTTGTGTTTTTAATGAACGAAATGAAATAACTTCAAAACAGAAGTTTTTAGGGGAGTCCCCTCTAAATTATCGCGAGGTATTCCGGCCATAAAGCCGTTTGAATCAATTCGCGCGCCACCGATTGGAAGTTTTGTCAATTTTTTTTTTCAGTCTGGAGGAAATGAATCTCTTGTCACGATGAAGTTTCTCATTCATTTCATTTATTTTTATTCGGAAGAAAATTGTATAACGAATCGAATCGAATAACGGACCGATCTGACAGGAAGATACTTCATGGTTGGGGCCCTCATCCACATACCTGGGACCGAGCTAGCCGGGAGATGCTTGGTTGAGGCCCTGGTCCACACTGGCCTTGGAAGAGGACTTAACCAATTTGGCATACGAAACTGAAGACACTTTGTTTTCTGTTAAAAATCGAGCTTACTGGAAAAAGCTCATTGGCCCTGATCCACACTAAACAAGGAAGAAAACTCAAATAATTTGGCGTGGGATACTGGAGAACCCTAGTTAGGGACCGAGCTGGCTAGCAGATGATTGTTGATTAAGGCCCTGATCTACACCCGACTAAGACAAGGATACCTCGCTAGGGACCGAGCTGGCTGGAGGCCCTAATCCACACTGGACCAGTAAGAGGGGTCAACCGATTTGGCATGCGAAACTGGAGACCCTTCGTTCAGGACCGAGCTAACTGGAAGAAGCTCATTAGTTAAGGCCCTGATCTACACTGGACCGAGAAGAAGACACATAGCTAAGCATCGAGCTGGCTAGAAAACGTTTGCTGGAAAATGCTTGTTGATTAAGGCCCTGATCAATAACGAACCGAAAGAGCACACCTAGGGACCGAGCTGGCTGTAAGAAGGTTGTTGATTGCGACCATGGTCCACAACGAACAAGAAAAAGGATTTCAACCAACTTGGAAGTGCGGAACTGGAAACTAGCTGCTGCAAGGCCCTGGCCAACACAGCAGCAAGAAGTGGACTGGACTTAAGAGGAATCGGCGGCGGCGTTCGAAACTGAAGAAAGCTGGCTAGGGACCCAGCTGGATAGAAAATGGTTATTCGTTGAGGCCATGGTCCACACCATACAAGGAAGAAGACCTCAACATTTATATGAACTTTGAAAGACTTTTGACTTAAATTGGTAGATGTTGGCAGCTTTGGAAAGTAAACGAACAATAGATATACAAATATATCTAGCAGCATTAATGCCATAAATTATGTTTAAGTAAGAGATCGCCTACAGTTATTCAATTATTGTCCTTTAGGCTATTCAAAAGCAAATTATAGAAATAGAGGTCCTCATAAATTTAATTAATATACATTATTATGCTCAAACTAATATACAAAACTTAATGTGAATCTCACTCCAACATTAATCAATAAACATTATTCCTGAAGGGTATTTTTTATGTGACTATAGAGGAAGTGTAGATTTGAAGAAGCAATTAGCTCTATCCCCACGCACTCATTGTATTGAATTAATATAATATTGTAGTATATAAACCTAAATAAATGAATTCATTTGCCTGCATGTCCTGTCCCTATAATAAAGGATTAGAAAAGTCATTAAATTTTCTCGATGTCATTGGGTTGTTTTAAATTGCCCCAAAGAAGAAGCACCACATCATCTCTATAAATAACTTATACATCTTATGGTTTTACTATACTGTGATAGATTATCCTTTTTCGTCTTCCCTACTATATTGCAAAGGAAGACACATATATACATATACATATATACGCAAAATTCCTTTCAACATTGTTCTTAGGGACAATTTATAACTAAACCCGAACTTAACTTTTATATACGTGCTCCGTATATGTATCTATATACATAGATACATATGAGCTGGTCTTGGGTTCTTTTTGGATGAGATTGTGGGTGTCTATTTTTTTTTTATTGAACGACACGATGACATGTCAGAGAAAGAAAATGTGTAATTTATCTTTGGGATTAGAGAGGGATACGGATTAAGAGGCTTTTAATTGTCCCAGTGGCCCGTTATAGGAATTTTCCAAATTATGTTTCGTTAAGAACTTTCCTGAACATTATCACCTAATTATTACGAAATATAAGTATGTTTGTAGAAAAGGGAAGAAATGTGGACACTTTGAGAAGATGAATTGCATAAAAAAATATAATAATAACGGCCTAAGAGGACATCCTAAGCTATTTCAAACCCAGCGGTGTTGGGCTATACATAAGATGGTTTTGAACAATAATAAATAATATGGTCCAGGTCCAAGGTTGTTAGTTGGGCGGAAAAGGTCTTTAAATGGATGTGAATGAGTTCAATCTTTTGATTGTTCTTGAAAGGTATCTATAGATATAAAGCAAAGAGAACAGGGGAAAATACTAAATTCATTATGGGAATTGTGGCTATGTGTGAACTTTTGAAATTAATTAATAACTAAAAGTTTACCCAAATTAAATAATATGTAGTAGTCAAAATGTAAAATAAATAACTTGAATACAAATATTTTTATAGAGAAAAAGAGAAGACAGAATTTAGAAATGTAGGTAAAGGCCATTATAAATAGAACTAGGGAGGAAAGAATATGTATGTCAAAATATGAATATGTCTCACGCTTACTCCAATATAATTTTATCTCCAATTCCAGAACATATAAAGATTAGGTATAAAAATTGACGGGCCTACCACCCCACCCCCATTCCTCATTTACAACGTAAGAAATTCCCTATGATGTTTGCAACTCTTGAAAATCGCCATTAGATTGTCTTCAAAGATAACATCAGTTGCAAATCTTTTTTTGTCGATTGGGCACATTCACATATATACATACATATTCACATATGGAACTCTGAATAGGACTGAACGAATGAACTAAAAAAAAATTAAAAATTTGTTAGCACAGAACTCCAACTTCCCATTCACTGCTTTGTTTTGGTCATTTCGCACTATATACCAAAATAACATTGAAATTAAATTATTTCAGCTTGGTCCTAATATAGTAGCCCGGGCGTAATGGTTAGTGTGTTGGACTGTCATGCTAGAGGTCTGGGATCGATTCCCAGCCTCTACCACCTGACAAAAATGTTTTTCAGGGCTATTGCCTCTTGCGAGGAAGTGACAAATGCTCCAAGAGTATTTCCTGTCATAGAAAAGTGCCGCTCACCTTAGCCGTACGGATCGGCAGTAAACTGTTAGGTCCCTTCCATTTCTGCCACACGCACGCAGCAATGGTTGAGATTTATAATTCACTAGGTCCTGGTTCTTTATGAGCTGTTGTGTCACCAAATTTCCCAACTTTTCTGACTCCTATACTATCCAACAATAATACGTTGGGGTAAAGAGCTTGAAAGTCTAAGGCTGAATTGTTCAACCCAAGTTGTTGAACCCAAGTTAAATCACCAAAGTTGATGAGTTTACTCTGGATTCACTGAACATGAACTCTTCCATGAGTAACTTTCCTTAGTGGTACCACAATGGACCCTTAGGGTCTAAGTGAGTCAACAACATCTAGACGGCCGCTCTAACCTAACCTAACCTTGAGTTGCTTACTTTTGGTATGCTTTAAGTCTGTTAGGTCGATCCGCATGAAGTTTCTGTTGAAAAACTGCCTCTTGAGCTTACTTTGGATAAATGTATTTCCAGAGTTAGCTACAGTTTAACTTACCACTGATAAAACTGGTTGTGACGGCTTTGTCATCGGCCGAAGTGTATGCTCGGACGTCGTCGGCGGAATTGGAACGATCGAACCAAACTTATGTAATAGGAAGGCAGCGCGTACACCACTCCGACACACATCGGCCGATAACGCCCGGACGAATCACTGCCATTATTAAAACTTCTGCTTGTTTTTAAACAGCAGTACCACTGAGAGATATGGTTAAACGAGAGCTTGCCCGATATGTTTTTTGTGTTTGAACATTATGAACGCAGACATTATGCCGGTAATTCACCCTGAAGGCCTAAATTATCGGCATAATCTCTGGGTGTGAAAACATTTTGTTTGCGTATATTTAAGATAGCACTTCAAGATTCACCAAAGAAGGATTTGAATAAGCTAGTTAGCTAGTTCTATGAAAGGGAACATGTCAGAGGCGGCGGCGGCCGGCGTTAGACAAAATGAGGCGTGTGCAAGATCAAGTTCGCGGGGCCTCTGGAGAAACAAGGTGGTTTTTCATTTTAAGCCGCATCAATTTTTAAAAAGAAATAGGTGTATACCTAATTCACAACTTTTGCAGAAACTCTCTCTAGTCAAATTCAAAATTATTTTAACAACTGTAAGACCGTTATTTGATTTCAAACATAGATTTTTTTTAAAGTTTTATGCTCTTTATAACCTCGGGTCCACACGAGCGAGTCATCACTAGCTAGTTGGCTATATTCCTACATAACTTGTCAAATTCCTTTTTGCCAGTTGGCGAAGTTGAAGAAGTTAGAAGAGCGAGTTACTAAAGTTTCTATTCATTACTTCAAATACTTGAGTGCATTGAAACTTGCTGGCGAATATTCACTCATGTGACCTCGGGCTAATTTGCATGTAGGTTTAAGCTCGCTTTAGCTCTACACAAAGAACGTAGTAAATGTGATACGATGCAAAAATTTTGCATGATGAAGGAATTGGAAAATGCCTCTTGGTTTGTTGAAATACAGTGCTGGTCAAATTAAAGTAAAAACTATTTTTAGTGTTTTTCCAAAGAGCTGTATATCTGTTAAAAATGGTCTAATTAAGATGAAGCGAAAAGATTTCTTAAATTTATTTTTTTTTTTAGTTTTTCCGTTATTTTGCAATTATAAAATACCGAAAAAATTAAATTTTTTTCGTTTCAAATTCAAAATTTTAAAGATATCTGACTTTGGAGAAAAAAAAATGTTTTGGATTATGCGGTGGCACACACGGCACACCTCTTGCGCCTCCTCTGGGCACAGTAGCTCTAGCTTCTCATAACATTTCTGCGTTAAAGCATATTTTGCAAAAAGTGAAAAATTGAAAAAATTAAAATATTCGCTAAATATATCTAGTGCGAAAAGCGTATACAAAAATAATTGTGTTTGATGTCATTTTGGATTTATTTCACAACTGAAGGGTTCACAGCTGTACCGAACAAAGTCATACAAAAAAAAAACCTCTAAAACTAGTATATTAAATATTACGTATTTCGTTAATTTTGTTTTTAAATCAGAAGAAAATTTAAACAATAAATTATCAAATTGCCTGAGTAAAATATTAGTTTAGTAATTAATGGCAGAGTATTTGCTTAACCTGTTAATATCTTCAAATCAAACTCAAGTTATTCGCCATAACTTTTCCACTTTTTCCAATTCTTTGCAGAAAGTATTGAATGAAGTTAAGTTAGGTGTTACATCATCAACGACAGGTTCTTTTCTTTGGTTTTGTTGATAATAGTGCTTAATAAAAGCCATAAAAGGCACAAGAGACAAGAAATACAAAAAATTCCTTAATTCAAGGATTGTTTTCTTTCCTGACGACTCCTGCCAAGCACGCAAATAGGAATGATTGAGAGTTGTAAGTCACTTGACCAATTTATTATTTAGGGACTGCTTTATGCAAGCAAAAGACTTCAACATTTTTTTGATAGGAAATGGAATTATCTACCATTTTTGCCTTTAAAGTTTCTTCTTCAACTAAGTTTATAACTTAAGAGTGTGGTTTGAAAACATTATAAAGTAAGACATATTATAGGAGAGTTATCTGCGTTATTAACACTGATGGGATTTCTTAAGGACTGCCAAAACTTCTATATCCATTTAAACACTCTACACAGTATATATATGGACCATCTATACACATGATGGAGTGTTTTATTAAGTGACAGAGGTTCTTCCGATCCCGACATCCTGAGATCTCTAGTCAGAAATACACTACTTAGCCATCATTAAACATTGGACCCCTGAACTAAAATAAACATTAAAGTAGGTCCTAATTTATTCTAAGCTGGTAGGTACCTGGAAATCATTTTTTTCTCTATTTGAAAGTTTAACTAGATTGTCCTTTTACCTTACATTCTAGTCGGTAATGTTTATAAATTTCACTGCGTTTTAAGTGACAAGTACCTACCTACTTATGGTAATTTATTTGAGTTTTATGCAATTATTTACCTCGTTGATGGCTTTGTAAGTTCTTACGTACCAAGTATATGTTTGCAAACCATATATCGCCTAAAAAATATAAAATTTCCCCCAAATAATCAAACCGAGAGAGAATTTTCGGTTCTATCTATACCTATCTAGGAGGGTCCAAACCAAAGAACCAGGAATGTGTCCATTTTAAAATAATAATGTGCCATAAAACGTTGCAAAAGGCATCATAAACACTTGAATTCAATTTTACCAAAAAACCACAAATTGTTATAGGTATATGGAGGAGGATATGTCGGCATTGAAAGACGTATTTTGTAATTGTATATTCACACTATAAAGCCGACCGTAATATTTCTATTCTCTTTCATTTATACAGTTATGTAGGTATGTATACTTACTATAAAATAGATACATCCTCTCTCATTCATTTTATGTAAAATTTATTCATGCGAACAAACCTCTATAGGTATAAGTACCTTCCCATTGAGGGCGACACCATACCCAATAGAGAAGTATACCTACTCTATAATATTATAATAGCGAACAAACGGGCCTAGGGACATTCGACCATTTTAATCTTATATTTCTGCTTTAACATAACCATGGCAGAATATGAATTTAGACAACATGTACATATACACGATAGCTATAGGTACACTGATAAAACGCCACAGGGATTCTAAAATGAAATCTAATTTCCGGACTTTCAATAGGGACAAATCTTTATACAGAGCTTAAAATATACGGAAAATACAAAACAGTCATATAACAACAAGAGAGCAATGGCAGCAAACTTCAGCTCCAGTAGCTCCACACTCCGATTCCATACGCTCCCAGCAATAGAAGCGCAATATCTGTCGTCCTTCATATAAGGCAGAGTCACACATACTGGCACATTAACAAGCCACCCCCGCATATTCTCTAAGGTTTATCGTTTTATAAAAATCCCTATATGGCCACGTTTTTTTGAACTTAACAAATAGGTACCCTACAATGGAAATGGAACACACAAGAATAAATTATGCTTTCGAAATACCGCGAATCTGTTCTATGGTTTTTCGGTTGTCCTTTTTGAGCCAGGAAATAGTATACGTATGTGTTAGCTCCACGTGAATAATAGCGATCCTTTGTAATTTAGATGCCTTGCCATGATTGAGTGCAGTTTAATTAAAGTTATTACATCAAAATCCTTGATCATCTTAAATATCAAAAAAAAAATAGTATTGGATTGAGGACATAATGACGTAGGTACATGATAGTTAACCATTGTCTTTAGTCATTGTATTGTCCTATGATCCTGGAGCATTCGATTAATTAGCTTACATCTTTCTTTGGAATTTTATAATTAAATGAATCGAATGGGAGAGGGAAGTACATATACCTACATAGTTGGAAGAATGTTGGTTGAGAGGAACACCTACATACGTCTGGCAGCAGCGCGACGATACGGTGTGATTGAAGCTGTGTAAGTACATCAAGGGTACGTGTATTTGCTTTTAATTAAAACGGATTTCCTGATAGATTGACAAATCGAACCATGGTGAGAGTACATACAACAAAGACAACAATACCCCAACAACAGAATCAGAAACAGGCCAATATACCTACTACTATAATACTCTTGTGTGACATGGCCAGGTTTAAAAGGTATATAGGTCCATGCTGGATGTGATGCTGATCGGAGGGTAGTGTTGGTTGGTACAAACAGAAGGTGAACCAGCATTCGAACAATGGAGGAAGAACAAACAGCATATCGATGGTGGCTAAGAGGACAACCGAAAAGAACAAATGTGTGGCTTACCGCAATTGTACTGCCGTTGAAAAGCGATACGGCATCACACTGAGCAAATATTTATATCTAAACAAATATACATACAATATTATTATACATATATTCACAGAAATAGGGACTACCTCAGCGTAGTGTAGCTGTATATACTTATGTTTTAATGAATTTCCATAAAAGCTTGTGTGCAATATGTGGTCTCGTATACCGTTTACACCAATATCTGATGCGGAAATTGTATATGCATTGTTTTAGGACAAAAAAAAGGAAGAAAAGGTAATAGGTATATACCTACCTAACTAAGCCAAAAACTCCCAAAAGCAAACCTTTCTATCAGATCTATAAGGACTCTGCTTTTTTTTTTTCCACAGATAACGAAAAAGCTATGGGATCGATAATTTCCAGATGAGAGAATTAACATTTAAATTAAATTAAGTGATTGAGTGAAGAAGATATACATATAAAGCTAGTAGATTACGTACATAGTGGAATGGTATTTTTGCGGTTAAATAAAAAAAAAAATGGTAGGTAGGTATGCTAAAGTGGCTATTGAAGTATTTTTTTTTTTTTTTTCAATTTTTTGCAAACAATAAAAATGCCTGCGAAAGATTTATGGTTGTGGGAAGAATTTAAAAAATGTTAATCGTTTAATTATAAAGAGAAATTTATTCTTTCTGTTTAATGCAGGTATACCTTACCTATTTGTAAAACTACAGCGAAAAATTGGTATACTCGTACAAGTTTAGAAAAGATGAGGTAGACCATGTGTGCCGGATTTAATAAATGCTATTGAATGTACAATAGTCGCTGACATGGAATTAATAACACATATGTATTTTGATTTAGATCGTTATTATACATATTTTGAACTCTTAAGTTAAAATCTAGTTGAATATTGGCGTGTTCAGGAAAATGAGATCTCAGAGTTTTCTATATGTAGGGTAGAGCGAGGAGGATTTGACGAAAGGAGGCTTTGTCATTTTCAAATATAAGGCCACACATAACGCGAAAGAAAGCAAAAATCCGAATTTGCAGTGCCTGTTATGTTATCAGTTGCACAAATGAAAACATCAGTTATTCCTCTGCCTTACGGCCCAACGCACGTGTTTTTTTTTTTTTTTGAGCAACTTTTTTGGTAATTATGTATTATATTTTCTTTGTTGGGAAACCATGTGTAAATACTTAGTTTTTTTTTGTATCTTAACTGATTGTGACTATTAATACATTAATATTAAATATACCAACAGTGTTATAAAAAGTTAAAGTTCGATTAAAGGAGGATTTAACAACTTCGGAGAAGGAGGATTTGACAATTTGTCAAATTCTCCTAATCGTTTCTTTTAAAGACAATTATTTGTTTTTGAATCAATGTTTAATGACTTTATATAGCAAAATATGCCAAATATTTATAAAAGGAAACACCCTGAAAGGGTCCTAGATGAAGAAGCCCTCAAAAAAGCACTGAACGATATAAACCGCAAAATTGAAAAACCAACAACTGCTGCGCGGAAATATAACGTACCGTATTCGTCTAGTGATGAGTGCGAAAGCGTCAGAGACTCAGACACTTCATTACGATGGCAACGCAGCGACGACGAGGAATTGGAAGGACTAACATTAGACAAAAACATTGTCGCTCGTCCCGGAGATTATGTTCTCATACAATTCGGAAATAAAATGGTGTTCTATTACGTTACGTTGGACTGGTATTAGATGTTGTAGAGAATACCCCTTTACCATACACAATCAAATACATATTTCAGGAGACAAAATAAATCAAATGTTTTTTATGAGCCTTTAGTGGAAGACGTTAAACTTGCACTATCAATGGACTTAGTAGTAAAACTTCCAAGCCCTGTGCAAATGCCTGGACCTCCAGATTCAAGAAGTAACTTAAATTTAAAGCAGATTTTGCTAATTTTGATATTCGCTAAATTAATATTCATTTTTTTTTATCAAATTTGAAGTTTAATTTATAATAACTTATTACAACTTAATTAATGAACTATTTTGTATATTTTGTTAATTTTTTTTAAATAAAATTATCTGTGTGTTACGTTTTTAAGTGAAAGTTCTTAGACTGGCAAATTCTCCTACCTATTGTCAAAACCTCCTAAGGCAATGTTAAATCCTCCTATAAAGTGGGAGGATTTGTCACTTTTACTTTATTTCTTCTTCGCTTCACATCACGAAAACCTTTTAGATTACACTATTGGAATAAACACTATTTTGAAGTCAAATATATACGAAAAGTTTTATACCCCGACATTTTTAACGGTGCGCTAGATTTTGGGTCAAAATGACGTATTATCATTTTTGTGTCAAATACTCCTGGCCTTTCCCTAAGTCAAAAGGTGAGGAAGCGAATCCAAAATTTTTTTTCCTCAGAGTTTTGAAAGAAATACTGAGAAATTTTGCTGAAGAAACCTGTTCATGTAGCTGAGATTGCTGAGTACTCTGAGATTTTATTTTCCTGAACACACCTAATGATTTAGGAACAACTTAAAACTTGAAATATCTGCCTAAAACTAGTTTTTTCGAAAAATTAGTTTTTCAGCAAGTCAGTAATATGGCTAATTAGTTTTGGACCCAATTTCACAGTTAAGAAAAGTGGCACTTAAGTGGTCAATATTAGGTATATATGTATGTATAAGGGCTCAATATATCTCAGTGTCACTTACTCAGAGGTTATAAAACTGAGGCACAGTTTTGCCCCATACAGTTGAAAAAAAGTGGTACTTATATGGCGAATATGGGAAGTAAAGCCTCAAAATCTCAGTGCACACTAACTCAAGGCTACTGCCTCTTGCGGAGAAGTGACAAATCCTCCAGGAGTATCCTATGTCATAGTCCACTCAATTCCTGCAGATACGCACACAGGAATGGTTGACAGTTGTTGGCCTAATTCATAGGCCTTAATTCGTCATGAGCTGTTGTGGCACCAAATTTATTTTAGTAGTTCTTACCTACACACTGTGAAACTAGCCCTAAATATCAAATCTGTCATGCTTTATGAGTTTCATCACTTATGTTAAGTCACATCCTTTTAACTCATAGCTTGTGTAGATTGTAGAACCATAACAAAAAAAATAGACTTGGTTGCGTGACAGCTCGTGTAGAACTGTGTTCTAGTGACTGACAACTCTTAATCATCCATAGTATGCGTGTTATTGGCAGGAATTGAGAGAACCAGCAGTTTTCACTCGAAACCAAAAGGTTTAGGTGAGAGGCACTTATTCATGATGAGAGTTACCTACTCTTAAAGGATTTGTCATTTCCTTGCCAGAGACAGTGGCTGTTCGTTTTTATTTTTATCTGGACGTGGCTGGGAATCGAACCCAGACCACCGGAATGACAATCATGCCAAGGGTACTACTACAATGGTGCCGTGAACTAAGTCCCCAGGAACTAAGTCCACCGAAGGTGTTAGTTCCCACTAGGCGGGAACAAAAACCACTTTTTGAAAGATTCTGACTAAATTTTGGTTAGTTTACTGGTCAGGTTTTCAAAACCTTTTAAATTGTGAGTAATCAGGTGAAAAAAAAACAAAACTTGCCAAGGAAACCAACCAAATTTTAGTCAGTAATCATTAAATAAGAAATTTCTCTCATAATTTGGAATTGTTTCGATTTTACTCTACTTAAAATATTTGATAATAATAAATCTTCATAAACTTTGAACTTGGAGAACTTTTATATTTCATTACTTTTCACGGCTGACTTGTTACATACCTACAGGGTTTTTTTTTTTTTTTTTAATTTTTGAATGCACCTGAGCTCTTACACTCTAAAAAATCATCATCTTACAACAAACAATAATAATTCTACGAAAGTGGGTTGATGCCACGCTCCTGAATGTCAAACATTAAATTTCAATTTTTTTCCTTTACACACATTGCAAGCCCTATACCGCTGTACCAAATTGCATCATTCTGAAACAATCAGAAGTGCTTCTTATACTTGATAGCAATTCTGAGAAACTGCCCCTTATGGAAAAACCTAAAGTTTCGATTCTTTCCTTCGTATACACCACAAGGCCTACCGGAAGTGCTCCATGATTTTGATGATCTGTCAGTCAGTGAGTAGGTACGTGAGCCAGTCAGTTATTCGGTTTTCGATGTTTTTGACGTCCTATATCTCAGGAGCTACTAATGCTAAGGTATTGATGAGTCACCTGTGCTTGCCCAGCTTAAGAAATAAGTTTCAAGTTTCTGACATATTTGGTTCCAAATTTAGAGGGGGGTAGAAAATCACCTGAGTTTGTTTCTGTAAAAATGAGTAGTGCCGAGAACTTGGCGGCTGGAAACTAACGTGCCATTTTATATATATACACAAAGGCCTTCAGGGAGGGAATTCTGTTTTAAGGCTGCTGTCTCACTCGTGTGACACAACGCAGGAAAAATTTCATAAACCTTAAATCCAAATACTAGAACAGGCATATTTACCCTAGAACTGAAAGTTGAGTTTAAAAATTACAAAAGCTTCTTCTGCTGCTGTTGCATCCCCAATGCAAATTTGTTTGTATAGTTCACAAAAAACACCAACGACATACACATAGAACTTATCAAAAGCGAGAGTCCATAAGGCTATCCAGTCTTGCGTTTTGTGATTCCCGAATACAAAAACATCAAGTAACTATGATGATGATGCCCATGAAGAGGACGACGATGGCAATAAAGATATACAGCATGAGTCCAAACGATGACGATGATATCGGTTACCATGAAATAACGACGCATAAAGGATGCACAAGGATATAGAAATGTACAGAAATAAACTTATCGAGAGAGAAAAATATAGTAAGGAGTTTATGGTAGAAATATAATTTTAGATATTTCGATAAAATCCTTTCTGTCATATTGCCTGACAGTAGTTACAAACCCCATTCCATCCCTTAAATATACATATATTTTGCCTATTTCTATCGCTTTATATTTTATCAAATCGATTGAATCAAATAAGTACATACCATCAGCTGCAACACAAGAAGAAATGAACCAGCATCAGGTTCAGGACCACTATGTTCCTAAGCATCACAATCCTATATACCTACTAAATACGAGTTAGGCGCTTTCGTATCCTTCCAACCATTCAAAAAGGGACAATGGGGAAATTTTAAAACATGAATTATTATGCAAATGCATGAAAAAAGGATTTTCTACTCAGTAATTGAGTTTTGTTCGGACACATAATAAATTGAACCTGTTCTTTCTTTCTCTATGCTCTTGCTCTTGCTCATCCCCTTTCTTTATCTAGCATAGCATGCTGGTTATGATTTTACATCATCACATCATCATCATTATCCCCATGAGGATGAATCGTAGAGTAAAATCAATGTTCACTATTGTTCATATACCCATAGCTACAGTGAGTGATTTCATCTGCCTTTGGCTTAAAAAACGTACACGCGTCTTTGATAATTGTTCTTCCATCAGAAAGATAATGGGGCGAATCACTCATGTATAATGCCAATACATCTATGAAAAAAAAATTAATTTTTAAGTACACACAACCCCAACGGCTGGGAATTTTTTTTTTGTATTTATTTATTTTCCTCGTTCTTTTAATATTTTAACATTTTCAAGATTTTCATCGATGAAATGATGCAAATAATACACCTAGGGCTTTAAACGGTTGTTGGTTCTACTTTGTTTTCTTCTGGCCGAAAAAAAAAAACGAGTTAAATGGAGTCGAAGCTCTCTTCAAAATGGCCGCATGCGATGGGTTCTGATTTTAGGATGAATTAATTCTCTATCAGCTTGCTTTATTGAAGTTTAAAAATGTTTTGATTCTTTTGTTTTTTATAAAAAATCGGGCTTTTTTGGTCATTTAATTTATTATGCTAATAAAACGTTATTCTATAATTTTTTACTACGTTTTTCTTTACATTAAAAAAAAAACTAACGCACCAAAAAAAAACCAAATGTTTTTTCGATTCTGATCGTTGGCTTGTTAATTTATTTAATAAAATCCTTAACCAAAATTTCCTTCAAACTTAAAATAAAAAACACAAACGTTTGGTTTCAATCTCATCTGTCAAGCGTCCAACCAAAACCAAATTAGTATAACCAGACTTTGTTCTGCTTTTTGATTTTTCTTTATAAACATGACGTGTAGGTAAAAACGTACGTATGTACCTATTTACAATCATAATGTACACAAATAGGTAGGTACATACATACATATATGTTTGTACACATTTCACTAAGTGGTTGACAAATATTTATCGAAAACTCTGATCCACACTCTCGTCACAAACATGTATGCCATACCTCTCACCTCTCACCCTATATAGGTATCTATATCTATACTTGTCACTGGACATGGAATTTAAGTGATGCAGCAATAATATTGTGTGTGCAGGATTGCAGTCAGGATGTTATAAACCAAACAATAATAATATAAATTTACAATTGCACGTCTACCTATATGTATAGTGTGGATTTCATCTATAATACAGAATATGTACCAATTTAGGCTAAAAAGAGTCAATACACCATACATACTTTGTGGTAGGTACCTATAACCTATGTATACATAGTAGATTTATATTTTGGTTTGTGCTGTCTGTCATGGTTGTTGTTGTTCTCATTTTGTGAAAATATTGGACTATCATTTGCTGGAAATAGTAAAAGTTGGACTTCCTCGTCGTTTTTTAATCTAATTCTATTTAAACTACAGTGCATTCTCGATTATCGAAACTAATTAAAACAAGGGTGGTTGCAATAACCGATGTTGTTGGAATAACCGAGTAAATATTTTTTAGGCTCAATTCGAGATGCAAAGCGAAAATCGGAAAACCAGCACTTTTTCACAATTTTTTTTGTAACACCCATTTTTTTCGAAACACAAGCGACGATCACTGGACAAAATTCATTAAACTTACAAGAAAATCTTGCATTGTATGTATGTACAATCATACAACTTAATCGTAACATCATTCAAAAGTAGCGGTAAAATAACTGCCGAGACAAAAACAATTATAGCTAAGAATCTGAGCAAATAAAGATATGCATATAAAAATTAAAGTTGCATTTACCGAGTCAATTTTTTTTTTTTTGAAGAGTTGCGATTACTGCGTCAACAATGATATAAATTCAGCTGTTGCGAAAATCGAGGAGTTGCGTTAATCGAGAACGTACTGTATTTGATTTGAAAAGTATCTAATAATACCTATCTACTCGTAAATACCTACTTACTCAATGATATGACAGAATTTGGGGATTGAATATTTTGATTGTTGAACTTTTATTTAGTAAAAGAATTATTTTATTTAAATGAAATTTTAAGACTTAAGCAAACGAAAACAAACCACTTGAACTGAAAATATTTAAAAATGAAAATAAAGTCTCCAAATTTAGTAATTTTATTTGACTAAAATACCTACGCTTAGAAAAATTATAATTTGTAAATTGACTTTAAGTTTAGCACTTCATTTAAACTGCTCAATTAGGTATTTGAAAAAAAAAATATCAATATCTTTTCACTTTACGTGTATAGGAAAAGACAAACAAAAATTAATTTTTTACAGCCACAGTGTTTAATCTTCTTAGTTTTTGGGAAAAAAAAAAATCAATTTGCTCATCAATTAATATGTTCAACGTCCTAATACTTCCATTAGTCCAGTCGAAATAGAAAAAAAAAATAGGCGTGAAATGGAAAAAAAATAGATAGGTTTTTTTTTAAAGTTTAATCGTTAGGGGGGCTTATTAGGAGTAGGAGTCTACATTTAAGTTTTCGACCGCTTAACTCCATTGCGTTGGCCGCCATCTTGAATTTAAGGAAAACTGGTTTTCGTTGAATAACTCGTTTATTTTCAACTTTTGAATAAAAATGATACAACTTAGTAGCTCGTGGCGTAATGGTTAGTGCGTTTCATACTTTCATAACAGAGGTCTGGGGTTCAATACCAGCCGTTTCCACCTTAAGTTTTTTTTCGGAGCTATGTACTACTTCTTGCGAGGAAGTGACAAATCCTCCAAGAGTATCTCTTGTCATAGATAATTGCCGTTCACCTCAGCCGTTCGGATTCAGCAATAAACTGTAGGTCCCCTCTATTCCTGCAGACACGCACACAGGAATGGTTGAGAGCTGTAACTATATTCTTCATGAGCCGTTTGTGCCACCAAATTTATTTTATTTATTTATTGACTAAAAATGCACTTAACAAAAGTTGTTAAGAATTTAATTATCTACAACTTTGGTTATTTATAACAGTATTTTTTTTTTGGATTGATATTTTTCCAATTAATCCGGGAAATACAATTAAAGTCGTTTTTTCATGTGTAGGTATTCTGAAGTTAAGCGCGTTAGTTAACATTTTTTAAAATAAAAACAAAAAGACAGGGTATTTTTTTATCGTTGGGGATGGGCCTAAAGGATATAAATTGAAATTTTCGACCACCTTCCTCTTTAACTTTGGCCGCCATCTTGAATTCTAACCAAATTCATACCTATTAATTTGTGTTAAAGATGGCGGCCAATCAAAGGCAGTGCTTAATGACAATGAAAACAAATCCGAAAAAAAACATAAGAATTCGAAACGTAGGTATATTTACTTTTAAAACTTATAAACTTGTGGTTAATTTTGTATTATACCAATCGATACCACATTATAACAAAAAAAAATTTTAATTAACATTGTCTGATAATTTAAAGTGACCTATAATAATTTCTTGGTTTAAATTTGAAATGGACCTTGGACCAGTTTATACCAATTCAAAAATTAAAAACAAGACATAAATGTATTGGTTTTGGCTATTTTTATTTAAATACCAACATTCAACATCAGAAAGCAACATTAAACATTAATGGTCGTATTAATAAAAATTAAGGTGGAGCGTCAATGTATGGAGAAAAAAAAAAAAGTTGTTGAATCAGTTTCGAATACCTACAGTTCATTGCTTTTAAATTATTAGAATAATTGGACATACAAACAAATTGTTTGGATAAAATCTTTAGCCCTCTACCTAATCGATTGTCTTAACTTTGGGAAATGTAATTTTTTTTTTTATTAAACAAAGCATACCTATTTCTTATTGTTTCGAAATACTTAGACATAGTTTTAACAGTTAAAAATCTAATAAATACGACCATAAATGAATTATTAATTTGAAGCATTAAATTTTGGATCAGTTTTGTTTTATACCAGTTTCGAACATTTAAATTATAAAAATTGGCATACAAATTTCAAATTTTTTCAAACTTGTCTTCATATCTATTTAATAAAGCTCTTTAAAGAGAACTGATGGCCCGTTTACCATGGGCGTTAGACTGACTAGTACCAATAAAAAAATGAACGAAGAGTATAGATACATATATGTATAAAGTCTCCGTTCACGATGGTGCAAAATATCCAATCAAATTATAACCACGAAACTTTAATTTATGGGTCAGTTTTGTGTTATACCATTCAGCTTTGAAAAGTAAACAAAAATAATAACATAGGTGAATACATACACACATATTTACTGTTTTTCTATAACTCATTAGAAAGCGATCGTTGACACCGGAAAAAATTCCTAGAATAGTATATTAAAATGTGAAACTTGTAAAATAGTTGCTTTTATACCAGTCGGTTTGAAATTGATATAAGTACAAACTAAATTAAAACAGGATGAGTAATTGAACAAATTTTTCTTATTTTTCCATTATTTTATTTTATTCTTAGTAAAGAAAAAGTTTTTATTAGGTATCTATGCGAGTTTGACCAGTTTATACCAATCATAAAACTAATACACAGAGATATCGTTCAAAGAAAGAAAGAAAGAAAATTTAATTTTTTTTGACATTTATAGTTTCATCAGGACTATATAAATCGGAATTTTTTACTTTTGCTTTTAATGGGCCAGTTTATACCAATCGGAGATTAAATACACATACAAATAGATATGATTTACAGTTTATTTAATATGGCTTTTTGACATGTTCATATCTGTCTTCTTGAGATGCGTAGCGTAACTTATACAAAATTAAAGTTAGCTTTTGATAACACTGTGTATTAAACTGGTATAAAATTATAAACTGACGGTTGCAAGGGTTAAAATAAATAAATCTCTATGCATTATGAAAATCTCCTGTTACAACCAATTCAAATTATAATTTAATTCATGCAAATTCGATTTACCTTTTTGGCGCTTGTATAGAATGTACCTACTGACTCTGGATAGTTATAAGTAGTCATTTTAGAATACGAACACAAAAATATTTCATATCTATCCTTAACATAATCCTACTAAGTGATTAAGGATTAAGCAAATAAAAAATAATCAAATAGTAGTAACAATGTTTCAAGAATCACAATACACGTCATATAAAACAATAACTTTCACATATACATACGTCTTATATTTGAAAATATGAATTCTGTTTGTTTTTTGAATTTCTACAGGGAAATAGAAAATGCAAATTTTCCAAAATTCATCAATAAACATTTGTGAATACAAATTTGAATAAGTGCGATGTGTATATGGAAATATTCGTTTGTTTATTTCCCATCAAGGATAAAACAAAGAATATCAAAAACTTATTTCAAATACCACACCCATACACACAAACATATACCTAAAACAGATGGAAATCCTTGTTAATATCTTTCAAAATTCACAAATAAAGTGATATGTGAGAGCTAGACTAGAATAGAGGGATAAGCATTTTTGATTTCAAATCAATTGGTACACAAAATATCTACAATATTCAGGACAATAGGCCGACATGAGGCACATAGAAACATAATATATGTATAATTATGTGTATGTTTATCGTAGGCTTGAAATTCAAAAGGACGAGGCAAAGATTATTCTATCTATAAGAGTATCTATATCTATCCAATTTGTGTGGGCATTTGTCGGCATATGCCTATAGTGATGGAAATTTTAGATAAAGGTGTGATTTTCTTGTCATATCTCTACATACATTATTTGTTGTTCTTCTTTCGGAAGAATAAGGATTTTATTAGGATAGATTTTAAAATGATTGAGGGTGCTCTTTTCTGATGGTTGATGATATTATTTGTTCTAACAATTTTAATTACAAATCGATAATTATACGGTGGTTTATATGTTTGCTTAAATATTGAGTCTTATATGTAAACTGACCACATCAATATTTTGCAATAATCTCAATGGACTATCACACACGAGAGCAATTCAACCTGATGGGGAAATTGAAGCTTGTAGGCGAGGAAGTTGAAGAGTGCGGAATGAGAAAGGGCAAATTATTATTGTTCCTTGTTGTGAGAGGAATAGCAAAGTTCAACTACTAATACAAACAAAAGTTGTTAGTTTCTAGGCAAAAAAATCTGTTGTTATGCCGAATTCAATTTTACCTACCAAGAGCGAGAGTGTGTTGAATAAATTTGAGTCCACTGGTTCAGTAAACGATTAACCAATTACAGTTAAAGCGGCCCATACACATAACACAAGTGTGTACACCGGTGTCATGACACCAGTGTGGCCTTCCGCCATACACGCAAAACATTTAGCAACACCGACGCAAGAAATCAAAAGATTTTAATTTTCTTGACACCGTGTTCGACACCGAAATCAGTGTAGACACTTGCCCATACACACACCACATTTGAGTACACCGACACCAGTGTCGACACAAGTGTTGTGTGTATGGGCCGCTTAAGAGAGTGTGCAGCAGAAGTCGATTCTACGTCGCTCACAAGAACTCGGCCTTCGCAGACGACGACTTAGGCCGTTTGCGATTCGGGTTAAAATTTCGATTAAATCTTATACGAAAATAAATTTTGACGTTTCCACATACAGATTCACCTCACTAGTGTCAAAAATGAATCTTCGGATGCATAAGGCCTGCGTCTTGGACCTAAATTTCTATAATCAGGAGATTTTTACTAAATTTTTGGTGTATATAATTCGTTTTGTTATACCTCAAAGGAAAGAAGTTGGTTTTCTGCAAACTTAAAAGCCATCAGCTATAACCTTTGTCAGTTTCATTGAAATCGCTCAAGAAGGAACAACGAAAAGATAACATTTTTCGAATTTGACCTCAATATACTTGTACACATCCCCCATGCCACCCAATCTCTCTCCACTCTCCACTCGCCTTCAACTTTAGGTATACTATCAAAACCCGTCAGAAACCTAATTGTTGCCAGTTTAAATTTTGTTTTCCTTTTTCACAAAAACAAATCGTTTTTATTTTAATTACTTACATAAATCAAAAATTTCGAGATAAAAATCAATAATCTCAAAAAATTCAAATAACTCTTACCTGCTCCTAACGGCTTCATGTGCATATAATTTTTGATTTCTGCACATCTGTGGGACAAAACCTTTCTAACGCTATATATCACTCATGCATTTCCGTTGAGTATTGACGGATGAAAGTGTACCGTAAGTTTTTCCCAAGCGAATAATATATAGATTTACAGTTTGGAAGCGCTAAATTAAAGATTTAAATTAAATTAAAAAAATTTAAATGCAAGATTTTTTGAACTATTCAAAAGCAAAAGACTGTAAAATTACAATAGATTTATACAGCCTGTAAAAATATGTACGGGCATATCCCAAAAATAGGTTAATTTTCTCAAAAAAATAAAAAAAACGTCGAAGCTTTATTATCGATGTGCTTATCTCTTAGCAGCAGTTTTCTTACAACATACGACAAATCGGTTCATGTGTTTAGGCTATAGCTCAAATTACAGTAGAACACCCACACACAGACATACAAGTTGACTGACGGTATGACGAAATTTATTTTTTCGGACTTCTTCATCATTGTAATGTCAATTTTGATCACGACTGTAGCGCACGAATTTGCGGCTCCTCCACTGGAAAATATTTCAGGCAGATAATTGATTCTGTTTGTCATTGCCTTAAATATTAGGAGACGCTTTAGTATTGATATTGCTTTCCATCAACGAGGCAATAAATTTTGACATGCCGTCTTTTACAAAATGGTTTATCCACGATTTTGAATGATTTTTCCTCTTTATTCTGAAACAAAAATTATGAATAGGATTTACCTCAAATTTTGTGAATTGAAATTTTGTATTATCAAAAACGCAATATGTATAATTTATATGCATTTACTTTTGACATTTCTGTATTGAAATTTTTTGGCAACCGCTCAAGCAATAACTTGTCATTGCCATTGCTTCAAATATTGCTAATGGAGGCACTTCGTAAGGGATCTACGAGATATACCTACGACATTACCTTATAATAGCCATTTCGTCAAAAAAAAACATCTAAATGATTGTGTGAATTTTCGGAAGAAAACCTGTAGAGCATTTTTTTACTTTAAAAATTATTATTTATAGGCACGAAATTTTATCAAAATCGTTGATTGCTTTTTTGAGAAAAATTAAAAAAAACCAAAGTCATTCTATATAGCAGTTAGCTGATTATCCAAATTATGCTTAGTTCCAATTTTTTCTTTAAGAAATTAAAGTAAATGCTTTGTACCAAATTTGAAGCAAATCGGTCTAGGTATCTGTTGCACAGTGGATGAGACGTAGGCGGTATGACAAGAACAGCACCTTTTCTGTTAGTTTAATTAAAAGAACGAAATTTATTTGACACGAAACTAAAGCTAGTGAATTGCAATCGACCGACGTTAATTTTTCTAAATTTTCATGACAAAAAAGAAATAAGTAAGGTTTCACAAACATAAGTCAATTTTATCTCAGACAATCAACTACTAGTTGGGTAATAATTTAAAAATCATGACCTTTTTTATCCGAAAAAAAAGACGATCCTAATTATTCTATTGCCAAGGAACAAAAAATAAACAATAAAGTCAACAAAATCCCTCAAGTGATTTATTACTTTTGTCAAATTCCTTTTGTTTCTATAAATATATTTCATTTTACTAAAAAAAAAAAAAAACAATTGTTAAAAATACTTCGCATCATCCCCAAATCTGTTCTCTGCTCAGTTATATACACATTTCTAACAAAGAAAGACCTTTTTTTCGCTGTGCGGCATAACCTTTTTTTTTTTGGCACAAGCAAGGAATTTTTACAATAATTGAAATCTTCCAATTCGACTCTAATGACCTTTCAACCTTTAATTTAAAATTAAATGGATCGATCAAACAATTCCGCCCTCATAAAAAAATAACAAACCAATAAAAATAAAAAAAGGGGTCAAATAAATATTGTTCACAAACGAAAATCCCAAAAAAATAAAAAAAGGATTACCCTTTATCCTTTGGACGTCCTTTATGCAGGATGACCAATGTCAAAAGGTTTCTTCTGTGGCAAAACAAAAAATAATCAAACACAAAGAAATATATATGTATGTTTATCCTTCGAAACTTATAATCTTTAAATAAGTAAGCACACACGAAATGAAAACAAGGATCGTGTACCACACAGTATGTTGTCGTCCTGTCCGATGTCCAGTTTTTTTTTTTTTTTTTTTAAGTCAACCATCATCATTGTCCAATTCGATATCCATAAAAACAAATGAAGCTCAATTTTTAGTTCAATATTTTGCCTGTTTGCTTTTATGATCCTGAAATAACCTCCTCCGCCCTCATTTGGTAGTTTGCCAACAACAACAACGACAAACGCAACAAAATCCACTTCTTTTATCCTGACAGTGGAAAAAAAACAGAATATAATTTAATTCAAAGCTATATATTGAGGAGGAGAGCCTGGCATAAATGAGAAGAGAACATTTTTAACAAGTTTAGTTGTAGGATTCACTTCTTTCTTTTTTTATTTTACTATATTTTTTAAGGCATCCCTGGCACACTGTTGTATAAGGATCAAAGCACATTGTATGCCCCTTAGGTGTGTGTCGTTATCCTTGTTGTGTATATTTTATAATGTTTATCCATTCTGCTTCTAGTTCTGCCTATGGTATGTCGTATGTGCGCTATGCTGCAAGGATATCGTTTTCAATTTTCGAATTTTTCAATTTATTCTAAGCCGATGAAATGTGAATCCCACATATATAAGCGGGCGCAAGGACATTGCTGAAGACCTATTCAAAGAAGGGGCGAAAAGGTTACACTGGGCTGGTCTCTCTACTTTATACAATGGTTGATTCGTTGAGCCTATTTTCTATTTAGGTACAAAAATAAATAAGTATAAGGAACTAACTTACTTTTTTGTTTTTAAGAAAAAAGGTTTCAACCGTATCGCATCGACCGACCGACCGACGACGTCATAAAGAGCTACGTACAGCTACTATACCTATTTACATTTAGACATAAGGAGTCTTAAAATTTTATGAACCAAACATGGTTGTTAGGACGTCGTTTTTTTTTTCTTTTGGTTATACCAGCCAGAACCAGTTCGTGTTTTACAAGTTTTATGGTTATGATGTCCTTAAGTGGTCCAACTAAAGATGTTGTTAAATTGAGTCAATAATGATTAACTCCATTTAGGAAGCAGAACAAGGGTACTCTCTGTAAGGTATAATGAAGGTGCTTAAGATGCATTTGGTGTAAGGATACCTTTTCAAGAAGTTGATTTCTAACATTATTAATTCTTGGTTGTTCTTTTACTGAACCTATATTACCTAGCATAACTATACTGAAATGTGCTTCGATATTTACCCTACCTACCTACTATTACGTGTTCATGGCAAATTGACTATGTACTCTGTCTTTTGATTTCAAAATTAAATTAAATTACAAAAAAAAAATGAAGTAGAATTCACTTAGGAACATACTTTTAAAAACAATTTACCAAATAAAATCGTCCTTTATATTGATTGAAAATCAAAGCACATTCCAGAAAAAAAAAAAAAAAAAACAAACTGTGAATTACATTTTATTGCGTAGAAGAATAAAAACATTTTATTGGTCAAGTACTTATTTTTTAGGAAGTCACATTCTTCTAATAAAAGTTTTGAGACAAAAAAAAAAAACGAGAACTAAGAAATTTATATTGGACTTTGTCAATTGAAAATTAAGTTTTAAGAAAAGAGAAGATCCTGATTTTTTTTTTTTTCATTTATTTAATTAAGGAAGTTTGTCTGGAATTACAGATTTTAATGATTTCTCAGAAGTGCCAATTCAGTATTAAGGAAAATTTATTGAGTTGGTATTCATTGAGAGCAACTCTCCCATGCCATTGTATCTACAATTTTATGGAGGGTCTTTTCTTTAAAACTAAGATCGTTCTATTTTTGTAAGCATCATATTGTGTTTCCTACATATCTCCGATTTTTATCTAGAATTTCTGTGAAGACGTTTTAATAGTGCCTTTCTTGGAAAATATTAATAAGAAAAAAACACAAAGGACATTCTTTTGCTTCATCAGCATTTAAAACATAAGAAGTCAATGGAACAAACATCAAACCTTTCACTGATGAGTTAATTTTTCAATATTCCTTTAATTTAACTGGTTAAATAGGGAGTATACAGGGTGTTCAGAATGAGCTGCACAAAAAAGCTAGAGCGAGTAGGTAGGGTTAAAACAAGAAAAAAATCGTATGGGAGGGGGGGTGTATTTCCACGCGTTTAGGCGGGAGGGTCAATTTTCTGAAAATTGTCCTTAAACAAAAATAAAAATTATTTAAAAACAACGGTAAAACTTACAATGCCATGCTATACCTTTTTGGAAAGCCAGAAATCCCTCTAATCTTTGTCCTAATTATGAACGATGCATGGTGAAAATATAATTAACTTCTCATATCTGTCTATTTATGCAGATGATATAAAGCTCATTAAGGTGAGGACCTTCTTTTACTCCAAAACGACCTAAACTGATTCAAAACTTGGTGCGATAAAAATTTCTGGGAACTGAAACTGAACATTGCTAAATGTCAATCTTAAACCTTTTGCCGCAAAACTCATTTGGGGTTTTTCTTTTTCAGTTCAGAGTAAAGCCTGAACTGTCAAACGAAAAATCGTGTTTCTTTTTTAGCTCAGAGTGTATAACAGTTCAAATTTGTGTTTCTTTTTTCGTTCTGAGCGTGTTCAGAGTTTGTTCAGAGCGCGCTCTATTAGCACGGTAAAAAATAACCGAGCAGACCGAGAAAAAAAACTGAGCGCGGCCAACTTCATACAGTTTCCATGTAATTTGACAGATACGACAATTGAGTGCTCGGATGTGTTTCGTAATTAAATCGGAGTGCTCTAAACATACTCTGCTCAGAGTTGACTCCTTTCGCTCGGTGTCTATTCAGTGCTCTTCTCTGAACCAACTCTGAACTAAAAAAGAAAAACGCCCATTATTGGGAATTATTTGTAACAGTGAAATTAACTTCCGCTTTATTTCAATCAAATAATTAATAAGCCCAATTCCTTACTCGGCTTTATAAAACGTTGGTTCAAGGAATTCTCGAAACCTAACGTCACTAAGGCCCATTTGCTGAAACGCAACTTAAATATTTATGTTCAACATGCGCTTATGTTCTACTTTTCTACTTTTTAATACTCAACGTAAACTGTCACATAAGCTCTTATGTTAAACTAAAACATTAAATTTTCGTTGCAGCGAATGGCCCTAAGTCCCTTAACATTACTTTCGTTAGGCCCGTAGATTTCTTTGATTCGCACCGCGGTTTTCCGTAGTGTAATTATCGCACTCCTTTTCTTTTCTTTTCTTTTCTTTTCTTTTCTTTTCTTTTCTTTTCTTTTCTTTTCTTTTCTTTTCTTTTCTTTTCTTTTCTTTTCTTTTCTTTTATTTTCTTTTCTTTTTTTTCTTTTCTTTTCTTATTTTTATTTTTATATTTATTTTTATTTTTATTTTTACTATCATTTTTAATTTTATTTTATTGCATTAAGTGAAAATTTCTTGTAAACTTTCCGTTTTGAGCGCAGTAATCAAAGCGTTTCTTTGATTCCAGAATAAATAAATTCATCGATATGCTTTTATTCTTGCCATTCATTTTTTTTATCGAAAAAATATTTTAAAATCTGAATTTTAAAATTTAAATTACGCTGCAATTTTTAAGTTTTTAATTAAAAATCGAAGAGGAATTGTTTTTGATTTCGAATTACCTTTTTTTTGTTGTTAGTCATCCACATTTCATTCTTGTATGGGATTTTTCTATAAAACTCAATAGTGATGTCCTTTCTCATTGCGGTTATTTTATCCGCTCTTGGACACTAAAGGTACTCGTTTGTATAGCTTTATCGATATTGGTTCGGTCATCTCTGGATTTTATATTCGTTTGCAAAATTTGTATTCTTTAATGTTTTCATTTTTTCTTTTTTTTTTCAACAATTCGTTCATTTAATTTCATTATTCGTTCTTCAATTTGGGAAAATGCAGAAAGGAACCAAGCAATTTGTATATTGTGTCGTTGTTTTTGAATTTCGTTGGTCCTTTTTGTATTTTTTTTAATACTTTTTTTTCTTTATTTTATGCGATGATGGTGTTGATAATCAGAGAAAATGTCGTTTGATTTTTTTTTTTTTTTTGTATTTCATATTATTTTCGGTTCCTGATTTTAATTGCGATGAACGACGACGATTGGTTACAGCCGAATGGAGAACCCTGCCAAATAATTAACATCAGACGAAACAATTTTCTTGTGGTATTTACCATTATCGCAGAACTCCAAATTTCCTCTTGTGGTTTTTGTATTAAACCAACAAAAATAAAAACAAAAAATAAAAGGACGTGAATTCCCAGAAATGCAATGAAAAAGCCAACATAAGAAAAAAAATAAACGAACGAAATGAAACGTCATCGGTATTATTTGAATGGATTTTCTGTGAAGTTATCCGTGGGATTAATGGCAATTAATATTTCAGTAAAAATGCATTTCTGCTCTCCTGCATAGGAGAATTTACGCATTGATTTTATTTTTTCAGATTTCTGTTGCAGATTTGCAGGCGCAAGGCAAATGTTGTGATGTTGATCACGTGCTATAACTACCTACGTATAGGTGCCTTCGAAAACCTATAGAAAACGCAGGACATTCGTATTAAATTATATTATTCCTTCATTCTTATTATATTTATTATTTTTTTTTTTTTTGTTTTCGATGAATATAAATTAATATTATTATCGTGATGATTTGTCGTTGTGGCGTTGATTGACACTGACTAAAAAAATAAGTAAATGAAGCTTTACAGCGAAATAATGGCGGCAGCAAAATTAAAATGACACAACGTGTCTTAGCTTTGAGACTCAGACTCAGCTTTGAGACTCAGAAGATACCATTATGAATATTTAACTTCGTGTTTAATTGAGAGTCAAATATACTCACAAGGTTTCTCGAGCTATAACTTTAATGCCATTTTCTGCGAACTTTAGTTTTGAACTTTTTCTTTCAATACTTTATCGATTTTTATAACATTGGGTTTCGAAATTTAAGAAAATTGCTGGATGTCTCAAAAGGGGCTGACTGGTTTGAAAATAAAAACGAAACTCTTCCCCGATTTGCTTATTTTTCAACAGGTATTTGTTACAGAAGTATATTACCCCGCCCGGGACGTAATTGTTAGTTTGTAGGACCGACACGCCGAAGGGATATGGGGCTCAAACTACATCTTAAAAGAAAAATTTTCTTTGAACGCTTACTGCCTCTTGCCATGATGGTGAGAAATCCTCCAAGTTATTGTAGATCGAAATTATTTTTGCTTGTTTTGTCTATTTTTATACAAACGTTTTCCGCAGATTAAACAGCTCCTGACTTTTTTCTATGGAGATATTTGAATTTTAAAGACTACGTAGATTTACTAGCTCATAAAAACCGCATTAGAAAGAGCCTTGGTGAGGCTGAACCAACAGCTCTTTTTATGGATTTAATTTCAAATGCACAAACATGTTTATCTTAGTGAGATGGTTTAAAGATTGGTTACTTTTCTGTCTTATTCAACTTCGTATTCACTCTTGTAGTTTTTTTTTTCTTCAAGTGAATAACTAATTTGCCCAAGTGTTAGGGTTTCATGTTGGGCGCCAATAGGTTATTTTATCATTTTACTTGATTTAATGTGATAAATAGGAATAGAATAATTGCTTGTATGTTACAAAATGTAGTACCCGTGGTGTTATGGTAAGTGCGATGGATTTTCATGCTGGAGGTCTAGGTATAATCCCCAGCCTCGCCACCTAAAAATTTTTAAAATAAAAACGGCTACTGCTCTTGCGAGGAATTGACAAAACCTCCAAGAGTATCTCTTGTCACAGAAAAGTGACGCGCACATTAGCCGTTCGGATTCGGCAATAAACTTTAGGTCCCTCCATTCCTGCAGACACGCACACAGGAATGGTTAAGAGTTGTAAGTCACTAGGCCCTTGTTCTGCATGAGATGTTGTGCCATCAAATTTATTTATTTTTTTTACGTTCCAGAAATCTTTTCATTCCTTCGTTGGAAGAGAATAATTTTTTTTTTTTAATTTCTTTGTGAAAACATTGATATCTGAGAAAGTTCATGCTACTTTGCTAACAGTTAAATTAAATAGGATCAATTAAATGTATATAAAATAAAACTATGAAGGACTCAAACTAAACTTAAAATTTATAAAAAAAAAAAAAAAAACTGATAAAACCCAAAAATCTCTTTCTTTCACTTACCTAAATGCTGATCAACTCTCTTCTTTGGTTTTTGCACCGATGCATACGGATCACTGCAATAGTCTTGTCTGGATGGATTCTGGCTATTTCTCAAATTATGATACTCATCGCCATGTTGGCTAGGTGTTGTTGTCAAATGGGGATATGGTGCATAATCATCAACAGCACCATAACCGCCATGTGTCAATGGATCATAACCATATGATGGTTGTCTTTCCACAAAATTATGCGATGGTACCATTTGTGTTTGATTTTGCGCCGCTGCTGACATTTTAACTTGCCACAGTGAATCCTGTGAATTAACACTACCACCATTGTTGGAATTTGAATAGCTATTTTCAATATAGCCCATATTAACCCCTGTAAAGTAGAAAAGAAATATAATATGTAAATAATATATATAAATATTTAAATTCAAACAAAAAAAAATATTAAGAGGAAAGAATTTTTAATTTAAAATAAACACACGTATAGCTGTTTTATATATTTTTTTTTTGCATGATATTTTGTTTCATATGTTACACAAAAAAAAATATATATATACATATATTGCAGCTATTTTAAGAGAAAAGTAAAAATAACATTGATAGCTAGCTGTATTTACGCAAGGAAAGGACATTATGATAACAAGAAACTAAATTTTTGTATTTTCATTTCATTATTTTTGCGAGCTCATAAAAAAGCAGTGCAGTGCATAAATAATGTATGTCTGCCAGTGTATTTTTATTTTCCTGTATTTTTCACCATCATGCATTAATGTATAATATGTCCTGGGATATAGGATGGAAAAAAAAAAAAAAAAACTTTGTGTTTATAGATAGAAAAAAATAAGGACGATTCGTGTTCCTTATGAGATAAATTCAGTGCACACGAACAAAATATTTTATAAAACTTTGTTCGGCATGTGAGTAGGTATCATTGAGTGAGTGAGCTGTATGATTGTATTTATGGTGGGTGATGAAGAATAAAAGAGGATATACGGTGCCAAACTGTGTGAAAAGTACCTATACATACATATATACATATAGAAAGAGGAGACAGTGCGTTAAATATTTATATGTGCGATCAAGAAAAACTCAACATTGAAAATAGAATTGAAGAAAAATATTGTATAAATGTGTTTTTTCTTCCTTTTTTGAAACATTATAAGAACATTATAGGTGGATATTTATATGGAGAATAGGAAAAAGGACTCTTCCTCAATATAGAGATAGAATTTGTGCACAGGAATTTTTCGTTTTTTTTTTTTCTTTTCGTTATTTTTGTCCTCATCCATGCATAGGCGAAGATGATGATTTAAGTGTTAAGCAAGACTGAACAAGGATACGATGTTATAATAAAAATCGTTCAAGTTTGAAAAGAAAATCTAAAAAAGATACACACACACACGACACACGCCTACACCGACGACGATGACATTTATTCGCCCTCATCTTTTACAATGCACAAACTTTTTTTTTTTACACAAACCTTTGTGTAAATTGTGAATACAAAAAAAAATCGACAAAAAATAAGGATATTGAATTTCAGGAACATTGAAGAGGTTCCTCTTATACATATTATTAAAAAAAAAATAAAAAATCGTTGTAGGTATATTATTATTGAAGAAAGGTATTAAAGCAGAATTAAATACATATTTCACATTATTTAACAATTGATAAAAAAAAAAAACCGAACACCCAGGACAATCAAGAAAGGACCTCTGCGTGTATCCGAAAACGAGCAGAAAACCGTTCGTTCTAGACACGACCATACAACACATTTAGGAACACATTCAATTCAACAATATTAAGTCGAGTGTAAAAATAAACGAACGGTATTTTTTTTGTATTCCGTTAAAAAAAGGACTCTTTTTTTCGTAAAAGAAGACTGAACGAAAGGTGTTTTCATATGGAAATGGATAAATAATAAATTGAACTGTAAAAAAGTACAATACGAGGTGTAACTCGATGTAAAAAAAAGTAAAGAAATGAAAAATCTTGGAAAATGGGATTTGAGGATGCTTATCGAGAGAGGAATTCGTTAGTAGAAAAAGGATGTAATCGTGGAGGAAATGATGCTTTCCCGCGCATCATCTAAATATCTCAAGCACGTGTTATTTAATTTCAAATTGAGCAATAATTGCGGGGAATATGGGTTTCTCTTTTCTTTACATTTTTTTTTATGGAGGAATAGCGTTACATTAGGTATCTCGTTGGTTTATTTAAAGAATGGTAGTAAAACTTTGATGTGATTGAATTCTTTAATTCAGTTTCATTACAGCAGGTACATATAACGTTTTTATTCTTGTCTCTATAAATAAAACACAGTTTGATTTAGTAAAATGGCGCCCTGGGTGGGTTTCACTCAAGATTCAAATTGTGTGATTTTTATTAAGTTTTTTTTTTTTTGTTTGCTAACCAGAAAATTACTGTTTCAAAACGATAAGTTGTTTTATATATATCTATATATAAATAGCCTTAAATAAATTATGTGATACCATTTTCTCAAAAAATAATTGACCGATTTCAATAATATGGTTGGAAAGCCACAATTGAGGAGATGTGCAGAATGTACTTGACACTCGCATTTACACAATGTGGGTCATTTTTGTTTTTGTACCTGCTGTCGAACACTGTGCATATTAAAAAAAAATGTAATTACAAAAAAAATGTTTTTTTCCTTCAATATTTAAACAAATTGTTTGCGAAATTGAAATTGTCGAATTTCGACACAGGGCAGGGCGGTACTAGTTTTTTCAATTTTTCTAACGGAAGCTCAATCTAAACTACGATATAAATTTTTTTGCGCCTTTAGGCGCTTGCTCCATTGTTTTAGACTGTTTCATTGGGCAGTTCTAATTCAGTGAGAAGAATTTGTTTTGTGTATTGAAGTTTGGTATTTCTCCGGTATGTGCCTCCATTCTTTGACTAGACAGCATGATTTGGAGCATTGACATATTAATATATGTATAAAGAAGATTTCATTATAAGAATATCTTTATTAAATTTTTCTTATATTCTTTCGCTCAAACAAAACCAGGGGGGGGTGGCGATAGAAAAATAAAAGATGGACATTTTAAAGTGAAAGATAAAATCTTCGCGATATGGCAAACTTAATTTAAATTTTATTAAAAACTACATGAAACTAGTTATCATTTGACTTCATATTGTTACTCTTTGGTTTTGTTAGCCCTAAAATAATTTTGTTTGTGGCTCAAGTTACAAAAAAAAAGAATAGAAAGATTACTATCCAATTTGGAAATCGGCACCCAATGTGTTATTTCTTCTCAGTGTTCTTGAGTTTCATGTTGTAACTTATGGAAATGTTCTTAATTCTAATTCCAATTCAGCAAACCAAATTTAATTCCACTAATATGTCTTATTACTAATTTACTTGTTTAACTATTTTAAGTGGCGCCCAATGCGAGATTCAATAAAAAATAATTTTTTTTTCATTAAAGCTTAAATTATTTATAATTGTATTTGCAACTCACTAAAACAAAACAATTTAACAGTGCTTCTGAAGAGATCTCAAACTGAAATTAATTACTTTACTCTGTCACGTCTACGTTACGTGAGCTTTAATAAAAATTAATTCTTTATTATTCTTCATTTTTGTTCCTATAAACTGCATTTAAGAATATTTTCTGCAATTTCAATTTTTTCTCTCTATTCAACAAATATGTATAATCTGTATGTATTACATCATCTTCTTTTTGCAGAGCTCCAGTGAAGTGAAGATTCATATAAATCCACAAGACAGTTGATTTTGTTTACTCTGTTCAATGGTACGCAATATCAAGAATATTTAGCTTTTTATAGATACATAATTGCATTTGGAGGTCAGTGAAACGATTTTATTTAATTAATGTGTCTAATTGCTCGTAAACGCTCTGGCTTAGCTCGCAATATTTAAGGCAATAATGCGCTATGTCATTTTATTGTTGTCAGTATATGAAATGCGAGTAAGCAAAAACAAGAACAAAACTAAATTGAAGTACGATTTTACCTTTATTTACATTTCCCGCACATTTAAAAAAAAGAAAAATTGGGTTACTTCAAGACAAAGCCCAATACAGATAATTTCTATAGAAATTTCCAATTGAACAAGTTTTATATCTCTATTAAATGGCGCCCAATGTAAGCCCTAAATATCGTCCTTTTCACCGTCTACGGATATAACACAATCAAATTATCAAAAGTGAAAAATATCTCCAATTTTTTGCGCGTAATAAACAAAAAGTAAATATTAAATATAGAAAAACAGTTGAAAATATGTCCGTCTACATTTAAAAGGGTGTCGGTTGTCAATGTGTACCTATACCTAAATATCTATGGGCTTGTTTGTGTATTCCTTGGTGCGCTAAAAGAACGTACGAACAAAATAGGCTTGATCATAACTATAAGACAAGTTTCACAGTCGAATTAAGTAACACTTAAGTGTGCAATATGACTAAGGCCCAATTTTACAGTGTTCAATTTAAACCGAAGAAGTATGGCTTTTTAGTGATTCTTTTGACCACTTAAGTTCTACTTACTAAAACTGTGTAACTGGACATAAGGTGTCAATACGGGATTTCAATATCCCACATATTCTAAAGCAAGTAAGTGTGTACAATAAATCCGGCCCTTAAGGTAGCGGTAAAATAAAGCTAATGAATTGAAACGTTTCTATATTATCTTAAAAAGTTAAAAAGGAATTAGCATTAGGAATTCAGATACATCATTTGCCTCAACAGATTTTTTCGGAAACCTAAAAAAAGCTAAATCCAAGAAGGCGTGTGGATTAAAAATAAATCTTGTAACACGACATTTTCATGATAAATTATTCAGATATTTTCAAAGAATACATAAGCACATGTTGAATAAAACAAATAAAAAGAGAATCAAAGACTTTTCCTTGAAAAAACTTATTTGTTCGAAAAATTGCTCAAAGGCAAGCAATAAAAATGTCACCAAGAATCTAACGAAAAAACCCTCGAACCAACTTCAATAGGTCAATTTAAAAATAACAACTGACACACGTATACCTACCTACTCTTATACACAATAAGTTGACCATGTTCATGTTCACTCAAGCAAATATGTATATAAACTTTGTTTGTTTGTGATTAAAATGTTTGCTTAACTTTTCTTGTTCGTGGCATTCATTGTTGTTTTTTTTCTGTCACTCATTTTGAAATTTTTTCAGAAAATTTCATACAAAAAAAAAAAACTTTTGTGTTTCTACAAATGGCAATTTATTTGAGCATCAACACTCTTCTCTTTGAAAAGCCTTTAAAGTATAACGAAAAGGATATCCATAAACATATTACGCACATCCAGATCACAATCAATTGTAAACAAAAAAAATTTATAAAAGTTGACAAAGTTCAAAAAGAGACTTTGTTTAAGTTCTCCAAAAAAAAAAAAAAAAAAAAAAAAAAACATACAAATAAATAAAACCAGACATTTTCGAATCAAAAACATCACACTTTATTACATACCTACATATAGAAAGCCATAGGTATAAACTTTTCGAATTGTAAATGATGATGAAAACACATAAATTCGTCGCCTCCCTTTTGCTTTTCGACTTAATGTCGAACAAGAAAGAGTATCCAACTGAAAAGTTAATTTAAAAACTTTTTTTTATACCCACATCAGGATCTTTGGCATTTTACACGTCATATTCCTAAAGAATATCCTTTTTATTTCTGTTCAAAAGCAATTTAGTCCTTAAACGAAAAATAATTTTGAAGGTAACATTTTGAAATTAAAATAAAAATCAAGGAGAAAAGTGTTAATTCTTTAGAAAAACAAAAAAAAAAAAAAACAAAAAACAAAGTACAACGAATATTTTTATTTGCGTCATTAAAAAAAAGGAAGAGAAGGATATAATACACATCATTTGATGAGAAAAAAGTAATTAAAACATTGTTTATTTTTCTGTGCCTCCCTTCAAAATATTAAACACGAATATGTACCACATACACGAGAACATCACATTTCATTTACATATGAATCCTTCAAATCAAATACACATTCACTATGTACATATGTATAGGTAGACAGTGTTGTTGTTTTATGTTGTATATAAAAATAAATAAATCTCAAAACGAGCAAGAACATAAACACTTGCTGCTGTCATCGCGTAATACAGATCCTGTCATTTGCGTCCTCGTCAGGTTGTTGTCTGTGGCATTATGACGTGTGTAGTGTACCATCCTCAAATTAGCGTGTCGGTTTTAATTGAGTTAAAAGGAAAATTAAATTTTATCAAAGCAAAAAAAAAAAAAAACAACGAAGAATATGATATCCTTCCACATTCTCTTTTACGATAAACATAAAAATAACACACACTCATACTTTGTTAATTCACTCTTGACAGGTGTCTCGGAATAATCTTCTAGAAAAAAGAGTGAAAGATGCCAAAGTTGAATGAGATATCTATAGGTATATTATGTGTTTTTATTTTTAATAAAATTTAAGGACTCTAAGGATATAGTTAGTCCTATGTTTGAGGAAATAAAAGATTACAGGATTAAGAGAAGGAATGTATGAGTTACATGAAGATTAATTACAGCAGTGCAAATCAAAATAAGGAGTGCAAGTGTTGCCAAATGGATCTTTAGAAGGAATTCATTATGCAACATCTTTATATTTTAAAAGGAAGCCATATAATTATTAGTAACGCCAAATGAACACTCTCTGAAGTGTGTTAATGTTGATTCATTTGAAGAACCCAGTAAATAGGTAGTACATTTCAGCCTTTTTCATCAATGAAGTATGGGGATAGATATTTTTATTTCGCTCTATAAACCGAACTTCAGCATCAAAGAAGTTTAACTTGTCGAGATAGATGTGAAGATTGCCATGTCTTTCTATTTGATTTCAAAAGTTCTGGATTATGGTTCTATACTAAATAATAAATTTTCAGTCATTTGATCTCTATTTGGCATCAAAATAAATAAGTGGCATATGTTTCAATGAGTCGAGGATAAGCGTTGGGCGCCAGTTGATTTTTATTAATATATCTATAGAATTTGTTTCAAAAAAGGATAATTGGAGACTGACTCTGCACTTGTTTGTTTTTTTACCTATCATATTTTAATCAAATTAAAAGCCTCACATTGGGCGCCAATTTCAATTTCAATTGAATTTTAACATATTTTAGATTGTAAAATTTAATTTTGCTCGCATCAACCATGAATGTATCAAAACTCACGAAGGTTAGAGTAAATATAAACGTGGACCTCACGTTGGGCGCCATTGTTGTGATTGGGGCACCTCGGAGGTGTGTTTTCGGTGCTGGGGTTAGCATGCTTGCTTATGGAACGTCATTGATTGAAGGATGGGGAGGTTGTTGCCCATTTTAACTCCACCACTTACCCAGCAAACAACAAAAAATCATGTCTTGATATCATGATAGGAGATGAAAGTAGCATAAGTAGGAATGAAATCAGGAGTAGAAAGGACATAATCAAACCTATTGACCTCTGCCACTACCAGCAAGAAAGAGTGTGGCTTCAATCGATAATTTCGGGCTAAAATTTAAATTATATACTTATGAACGATAAGCTACTTTACTCTTCTTTTCATATATTTTTCTATCAAATTTTATGAAACCTCACATTTGATGCGGTAGATTTTTAAGAAAAGATCGGGTTAGACCAGCGACACCTATACCTAGGAGAAGAGTTGTTGTTGGTTGCTGGCGCTACAGTCGCCAGTGGACCATGACCACTGGCGACTGTAGCGCCATGCTGGCCGTCTTAAGAAATTAAAAGAAATTAACACCATTGCATATGCTTGGCAAATGTAATTACAAATTTTATCCGATGCTCGGGGTTTCTTACTAACTCGTTCGTTTCTCGTGCACCAATAAACACAAATCACTAAAACAAAATTGGTATTATTTAAACGACTTCTATAAGAAAAATGGTTTCAGGGGTATAGCTAAACAACATCGAATCGTACCCCCAGTTTCACAGTGTAATTTTAAACTCTGCTTTCAGTTTAAACTTGAGTTCAACACTTAGTTCAATTTCACAGTGTGTGTTTAAACCTGAATTGAGTTAAATCTGCATTTTACGTTAAACACTTGTATTCTGCCGTTTAATATAAACTCTCCCATCCATAAAGGAAAAATGTTTCTCATGTTCTTCGCTCATGTGTTTCTCTTTTCTCTTCAAAAAAAAAAAAAAAAAAAAAAATACAAAATTGAGAGAATTGCGCTGACTGCGCTTGCGCTTCAGAGAAAATGGTAAGGTAGTTCGATAATATAATTCGTTTAATTGAACTAAGGTTCAGTTAATGCTGTGAAATCTAAGGAGTTGAACTTTAAATTTAAACTTAAGTTCAGGTTCAGCTGATCTTAAGTTTAAACTTTCACTGTGAAATTGGGGATTCAAGCTTGAGAAAGTCTTACCTTGTGTATAGATTACTGCAGTAGTTTTGGCAACGTACTAGGTGGCGCTGAAATCATCCCCCTAATATACAAAATTCAATACCATTTGCAATAAATTAGGTCAAAATGGTCATCAATTCTGACCCATTTTATTTTCTCGACTTAATAGAAAAAGCACCTAGTGGCCACCACTTGAATTGATAACCATTCGAGACCGGTTTTAGCATAGGGTGATGAATTTTTTTTGCCAACTCGTAGAATGGACATTCTAGCAAGTCTCAGGCCAGTCTACAAGGCAAAAAAAAAATACTACTTACGGGAACTCATTCCATTTTTGGGGCAGTAGATGTAGTGCCTGACTGCTGCTAAGAGGTGTGGATGCACTTGAGACTTCATAAGATTATTAAAACATTTTGCGCATTCATTAAATTTTCCTTAACTCTGTAGGTATACTGCCTAAAGCAATATTGATGACTTTTTTAAAGAAAACAAAACAAACATTCTTCTACAAACATTTTTTTTTTGTCAAACCATGTGAATTCTCACATTGGGTGCCAGTTAACTTTCAGAAAAAAAAACAATAATTTTTCGTCTGTCAACAAAATTAACCTTTACTGTTTATCAAAACTACGTGGTACCTATTGTCTTTAATTAATTGCATAAAAAACTCACAGAATTCAAAAATTTTACTTGTTAACTTTCTTTATTAAAAAACACAGAAGATATACGGTAAAACTTGAAAAATTCCCTTCAAAACAAAAAAAATATAGGTGTGCATGCAGTTTCTGTGAAAACAATGAAAACTTTCTACCTTTTTACCCAAATTGTTTTTGCCATAATGAAATTTTGTCTTCTTTTAACTTTGTTTTTTTTTTCACACTCAAAGGAGTGCAATATCCTTTGAACTTTATGGAAGTGTTCGTGTGTATTTTTTGGAAAAATAAATAAAACTGAACAGCTAAGACTTTAGCAAAACTTTAGTTATGTTTCTTTTGTTTTAAAGTCTGAGTATGAAACCAATGCATAGTTTAGTTGTAGGGAGAATCATAAAAGAACAATAACATTAGCAATGGATTTCCGTGTTGCAAATAAAAAGTCTATACGGAAATATACAAAGTTTTTGTTGTATCTCCTTTTTATTTAAAGCAATTATATATGTATAAGCTTCTCGTAGTTCGATTTATAGTGGAGACTGGACGCATAAGGTGCATCACAGACCAATGGACGGTATATGATGACGGACTCGTTCATCATGGTATTATTTAGTTTGATTAAAACCTCGGTTTTAACATGCATAAATATTTACTGTTCTAAAAAGCAAGGAAAAACTTGACCAACGATTTCCAGAAGTTTTTCTATTTATTGAAGGATTTATTATTCCTTGCAATATTCGGAAAATTCGAAATTGCCCGATCGACCGTAAAGAACCACCTTTCTTGTTTTTCATTCACTGATGAACGACCACATAAGCATACAAACCAAATAGCGAACAACTTTTTTTTTATTAGGTAATATTCATATACATACATACATGTCAAATTAATATTCTCTGCTTTATCAAAAAGACCATATAAGGTCGATAAAACCTCAACCCCGCTATATTATTTTATATACATACCTCCGAGAAATATTCCCATAATAAATCCAATAAATTCTTTATTAAAAAGTCAATTTTGATTTTTTAGCATTTACAAAAGAGCAACAATGCTTCATTTCGAAAACCATTGCTTTCTGCAGCAAACATCCGCGAAAAAAAAAAAACATGACAAAGAGCTTTTAGGGTTTGAGAGTTTATAAAAGTTATTTTTACAGAAAAGCATACAAAGTAATTGAGATGAAATTGAACAACAATAAAGCATAGACGAATCAATGCACGCAATATTGTGTGCATGGGAAAGAGATGGAAAGCATCTAATTTAGACATGATGATACGACTTTCAACTTTTCTCTTTAAACCACACAGTAAAAACAAATTACACAAAAATGCAGTTTCATTCTTTTCTTTTGCTTTACCTTTATTGAAAAAAAAACAATAACCATGAAGCTAAGAAAAGATTCACGTTTTCTCAGAATAAAAAGAATTAAAAAAAAATATGTGAATTGGTATGTCTGTAATGTACATATTTCCGGGCCAACGGATAGCGAAAAGTTGTAAAACCTAAAGACACAGAGTGAATACGGGTATCAAGTTTTAATCCTTACAAAGCTTGTAATCCTTTTTGCACTAAGATGAAGGAACAAACAAATTAAAAAAAAAAAATACAAAAATTGCAATTCTCATGCCGCACGTGTCCTATGAAGCAAGCAACACCATCTGTTCCTAGAAAAGTAAATAAAAAAGACACAATACATATGTACAAAAAAAAAAAGAAAAAGTTCGAAAGTATACAAGAATCTAAAACATCCTTTGTACTAATTAATAAAAAAAATATACATTATGTGCTTGAGAGAGTGTTCGATACGAAAGACAGTACATCATTTGTGCAAGAAAAGTTCAACAATGTAATGTAAGGATATCCTTTTTTCAAGTCAATAATGGTTCCCATAAGGATACAAAAAAAAAATAAATAATAAATATTAAATCGGAAGACCATCTTAATTCACTTTCTTAAGTTTTTCCTTGTGCATCATTAAACTACAAAAAAAAACTTAAATGGATGCTATATTAAATAAGGTGGTTCGCATAATCTGAGAACAAAGACTATGAGGAGTGTGAGTAGGGTCGAGAAAAGACAATATCCAAGGGGAAACGATGCCCTTCTCAACTCAGTTTTTCTTGAATGCAATTATACTAAAACTAACTGATTTGAAGAGAAAACAGTACGTAGTTAGAAAAAAATTGGACCAACATCCATCTTCATCTTAAATTCTCTTTTGGTTAAAAATAAATGTGTTTAACCGTTTTCTCTAAATAATCTTTTTTTTGCATTAAGATTTTCTGCATTGAGTTAATGCACTGCCCCCTTAAACTGGACACCATCCCAACTGTTATAAAATCGTTGTATTCTGTATCCCCCTTTTTTATTGTGCCAACAAAAATTCCTCACAATCGTTTTGACCTGCGCCGTTCAATTCAGGTTGAATTTAAACGACCTTAAGGCCGTACAGCATAGAGTTTAAATTAAAAAAATGAATTTTGAATTTTGATTTTTTTTTCAAATAAATCTGCGAACATAAGGCCAGGCGCGCACATGCAACTAAATAGTTTGGTTTCGATTTTGAGCACAATGGGCTTATATGGGAGTGCGCGCCGGTTTATGTGCGCGGACTCTGATATAATCCTATAGTACTCAAAATGGAAACCAAACTGTTTAGTTGCATGTGCGCGCCTGGCCTAAGACTACTTTTTAAATGTATTTGTATTTTAAGAAATAATAATTTTTTATTATAAAAAAAAAACAGTATGATAGGTAAGTACCTATACCTATTTTTTTTTTTTTTTAAGAAAATTTCCCACTTATTATTGGGAAAAGGAAAGCTCGTAGATCGCTCATATGGTTTTTACCAGTACCAGACTTCATAGCTTTTGTTCACTTTGTATGCTAATTTCGATGTAAAATAGTTAGTTAACTGAATAAACAACAAAAAGGATATCGTCCAACAAAAAAGAAATTAAACTAATTCATTCAATAAAAACAACAAGCAACGCGCGTCTTCTTTGCCAATACACAAACAAACACACAAAGAAGAATAACAAAAATAAGGATTTATGATAGGATTTAAAACTGGTGCAGGAGAGAACATTAGGAATGCACACCCACACACAGGCACACACATACACACGAAAATACTAACGTAGAAGATGCTGGATGCTGAGCTCCAACTTTACCTGAAATGTTGTTAATAGTTGCGGTGGTAACAACGGGTGTCTTGTTGGTGGCTTCAAGTTGATGGCTGCCAACAGCGCTTGTTATGTCAGTTAGTCCTGTGCAATATGAAGGCATTTTTTTTAAATATTTAATTATTTTTATTTTTTTTTTTTTTTGTTCAAACGAGAGAAAAGCCAAAAGAATAAAGTGAAAGAACAAAATATTTTCAGGGCCTTACTTGGACAAAAAAAAAAAAAAAAAAACAAAAAAGAAGAAGATAAACTATCCTTGTTGGAGGAACAGAGTAAATTTATTGCAAATGGACGATGATGCCAGCTTAAGCCCAACAACCATAGGAAAATGTGATATAATTGTTATAATCAAAAAGGACGTTGTAATTCCTTTTTTATTTTATATACATCCCAGTCTGATGGTCGTGTGTTTTTGTTTGTATTGGGTAAATATGGGAGCGTTCATTCTTTATGTCCTGTGGTCTTTGTATTTGCCTTTAAGGAACTATGACAACTTTAAGGAACTGCAACTTTGTAAGTATGTATATAGGAAGTGTTGTGTTAAGCATTTTTTGGAAAACTGCATATTCTGTGTCAAAGGAAAGATGTGTCTTCGTCGGTTGGTATTTTTTTTTATTTTATTGAAAAGGCATTATTTTGTTTTCATTTCTTTTAGATGGTTTTGTCGAAGAAAATCTTGTGTGTGTGTGAGTGTTTATTCTTTTATAAAATCCTGTCCCTGTCAGAAATATTTCTATTTTGTTTTTTAACTCATGGTTGAAAGTTGATTTAATTTAATTATTTCCAGAAAGTTTGGTGTTGCTTTTTGCAATAAAAAAAAAATAGAAACAAAAATACCTACTTAGAACAAGAAAGATTGAAAAAGTGTAAACATTATTAAAAAAAGACCCATTTTATTTCTTTGACTATAAGGTCACTATATCTGTCAGTTTCATTAATTGGTCCAGCAGCCACAGTTTTCTTTATGAATTAAAAAAAATGCTCAAAATATCTTATGACTTTAAAAATTCATAGAAAAATTTGTATGGGAAACCAATTTCAGTGGCCTTTAAAATTACTTATTTTACCTTTCAAATGGTATACCTATTTGGTATTTTTCAATACCACAAATGAAGCCCTGGTAACCTTTATCCACTTAATCACCTTGAAAAGGTGCCATACGCTCCCAACTTCTCACTCAAGAGCAAGTTTAAAAAAGCATACATTATTTATAACACATGACTCACGAGCTGAGCATAAAACGTTAACTGGCTGAACAGAATAGTGACGCAGACGGAGACGGAGCCGGAGCTGGAATAGCTGTCAAAATATTGAATACACGCAAATTCAATGTTGCGAACACAACGGAACGTAGACGCATACGGAGCTGCCAGACGCAGACGGAAGAGTTCACCAACTTTTAACTTTTCACGTACGGCACTTTTGACGTTTCAATTTGTACGAAGAAAAAAAAAAACAACTTTTTGGATCGGAAAAAAATATTGTGGTTATTGGTATCGCAAAAAAAAATTATTTATTAAAAGGAAAATTATTGGAAACAAAAAATGTGAATTCTGAGCTTGTACACAATAATATTCTTTTGTTTTTCTTCAAAATACTTTCAAAGCTGTACAGCTCCATTGTGGACATGTAAAAAAAATAACGTACGACACTTTTTGACAGCTCTTCCAGTTCTGTCAGGGGCTTCAGTTCCGTCATTCTATTCTGTTCAGCCAGTAAGAGTTTTCCAATACAACATCACGCGTTCATTAATTGGTTTCCTTTTTCACGCAACTGGAATATCGACTGCGCGCCATTTGTGTACAGTACGAGTACGTACATACTAAAGTAGAAGAAGGCTTTCAGAATCAAGATCCAATACGTCTTGAACGAGGCGCATCGTTTTGGTCCGATAAGAAATTGCAACAACAACCAAAATAAGGGATAATAATATTCTACAAAAAAATCAAGATTCTTTCTCTCCCCTTTCCCTCTAGAAACCTTTGACTTGTTCTTTATTTGGAAATTCTCCTCAGAAATAATACGAATCTATTTATTTCAAGGCAAAATTCGACAGAGCCGTTGTGTAAGACTGGCGGTTTGCTAGATGTACATAGATACATACTGAAAAATCTTAGTGTTGTTTTTCAAGTCAAAATACCGCATAAAAGTTGCGATTATAGGTGAAACTATTAACGAATAAAACAAAAATTAAATCAAGTCGAAGGTTTAGGGATCAAAATCCAGCATCTACCGCCTAAGAATAGAAATGTTTTTATGAAGTTTCTCTCGTTTCTGTCATAGATTAGAAAAATTAAATAATTGTTATGCATGGAAAGATTTCAGGCAGAGCTGCACACATATTTATTCATACATTTAATATTGATTAAGAAAGGATTTTGAAAAATATATTTAATGAAAAGCGCAGTTTGTTTGTTAAAAAAAAAATCAGCCAAAACCAATATTCTGGGTTTGTCGTTCGACAAAAATATTAAGATTACTGGTGCCATAAAATACCTCAATAAAATCATAATCTCTCAAAAACCAGAATATCTTTACAACAAACTAACTTTTTCAAATTTATCCCGTACTTTTATAATAATTTCACCGCGTGCTTCTCGCATTACTACCGAGCGGCAATTTTTTGTTTATGCTATTCACTTATGGAACTCTCTCCCTCTTGGCATAGGAAGACTCTGGTTTTGCTGATAGTTTTAGTGGTACTCTATTTTCTTACTTGGCTGGCAACTATAGGTGTTAGGGTTTTTAAATTGCTTAGTTTTATATTTAAAATTTAATTTTGTTTTATTATTACTGTTAATTTATTGTTATATACTTTTTTTATGTTCTGAAATTTATTTTTAAATCTTATATTTTCTCTACTTATTTATAATTTTTCAATTTGCTTGGATTTAAACGACATATAGATATTTCTTTAAAGTAAAATTTTCTTTTCTTTAAATTATTTAAAATTTTATTGTCAAAACTAATTATATTGATCACATTTACGTCATTTCAGATGCTCTTTGTAATCTTTGTAAATGTTGTTTAATTTACTCAAATAAATATCATGTTGCCAGCACTTTCAAACCCTTTTAAAAATCACCTCAGTCTCCCTATAAAATTAGTGTTTTTTTTACGATTTTTTGTTTGAATAAAGGACATTGAAACTATCAAATTGAAATGAAAATTCCTATATCCATTCAAAGCATATGCAATATATGCATCCAAGAAGATTGTGTGTTTGTAAATCATATATTGTATATTCTGTAGGTAGGTAGGTACTTACATGTGTGGGTAAATATCTTTTCGAAATCATAGGATATTGCATTGGAATATTTAACGAACTGTATACAATTGGCAAACATCATATCGAGAACATGAGAAAAATTGCGTAAGGTAGGTATCTATTTCTTCATAACAAAAAAAATTAGATACACATTTTTTAGAAACTCCCAATTTGAGGCTTGGGTGTAAGATGTTGCAATCAGAAAATGTTTACTTTAATAGTTGATTGAAAAAAGAAAAATATCTATGGAAAAACACACAGAAGGACATTTACAAAAGAATGTTGCTAAGCGAGGCAGCAAATGGAGTGAGTTTAAGAAGCTAAATAAACTTTCTCCGAGAAAGCGGAAGCCAGGGTATGGTAATTGTTAACAACTATAACAGTTAACGGGTGAAGCAATTTAATAATAATGAACAAAAGCTCAGCTTATACAGCCTGTTGAATTATAAAGGGTTGAGGCTTAGAAACTAGAGACCCGATATTATTTTGTAAAATGAAAATCACCAATTTTAGATTTTCGAAAACCTCTAATTGAATGTTATCTAAAGTTTATGCAAGAAAAAAAAATTATTTTTAACAATTTTTAGAAGTTTTTTTAATTTTTTTCTTTTTTGCTTTTACAAATTATAATAAGTTGCTGACTTCATAATTATGTGTAAAAATAAAAGAATCGCAATCTTATATTGTCTCTTCAAATTTTCATTTGATTGACCATTGAGTTTTTGAAAACAGCTCACGCTCGTAAGCAAAGGGTGCTTTAATTAATGCATAGTTGCTTTGTTTACATGCGATCATTTGTAATTATATTAACGTTATACAAAATATTTGCGCATGTGCATCAACTTAGCAGGTCACTTTTTCCGTTGCATATTAAAAAGTATATAGTAATTAGTTGCTACTTAGTTGCTATGTTTTTGAAAGAGTTGACTTGCTTAGTTGACGTCAACTTAGCAGGGCACCCATTTTTACACAAACCAGCAGAGCAATTAATTTTTTTTTTGCGTAACTAATTAGCAATTAAGTATAGCAACTAATTACTATATAGTTTTTAATCTGCAACGGAAAAAGTGACAATGCTAAGTTGATGTAGGTGTTTTACGCTGCTTTTATGAACACTTTTTCTGATTTGCGTTATCTGTCAAAAAACTGTCAAAATTGTGTTTGTGGGAAAAGTAAAAATTTGACAGATGGAAACAACAAAGGAAAGCAATATAATTGTTTATACCAAATACCTGTCTCTGTCTTTAAAAAAGAAATTTAAATTGAATGTGAGTTTTGAAAGTTGCACATTTGCACTGCAAATATTTGCTTTTTACTTTTATGTTAATCTGACATTTTTGTCATTTGCATTTCTAACTGGCTGAACAGAATAGAATGACGGAACTGGAGCCGCAGACGGAACTGGAAGAGCTGTCAAAAAGTGTCATACGTTATTTTTTTTACATGTCCACAATGAAAGCACCTAAATATGAACAGAGTATTGTAAAGAAACGCTCTTGAGACAGTTTTTCTGTAACCTGAACTAATGAAACAAACTACATATATGTAAAAACAAACAAGGTTCTAGTACATACTTATGTATAATATATTCAAAAACATAAAAAAAAATATCAAACAAACTATTATGAATGATGACACTTCCCAAAATATCTAACTAATCCTGCCATTGACATATTTTCACAAAAAGTTTTCTAAACCCTCACACAAAAAGAAAAAAAAAGAAAAACAAATAAACACCTTTTTGGTCTTATACCTTCTACAACATCTGTGTCCTGAAAGTGTTTGTGAATCATATCAATATAATTTTTGGGTATCCCTGAACAATAATGACCAAATCAATCCATCTTTTTGAGACACAATCAATAAATAAATAAATAGAAGAAAATGAAAACAAAAATGAAAGTTTTATTCCTACCTACAAAAAATTCAGATCATGTTTCGTCCTATCACTTAAACTTAGATATAGCTCCCATAAGTTTAGTCCTTGATCTACCTCTCTTCCTTTGTCTCTATCTTCCTTTGAACTCTTGAATGAATGTATCGCATTAGGGGACAGAAATGTATTTTTATATAAAAATAAAAAAAAAAACCCTAATCCATTCTCCTCAATCAATAAACTGTCATTCGAAGGCATTTTGTGAAATCTACGATTATAAATCCATTTCGCCCCCAAACACATGCCCACATATACACATTTCAACCAGTCGAAATCGAAACCATAATATAGCATACAGCCAGCAGCATTATCCTTTCCAGCCAAATGTCACAAGCTGTCCATATACTACATCGAAGGAAGGTGGGTCTGGGTAACTCTGGTAGTTGCATCGTAGCAACTTAAAACCAGGAAGCTGTGGGAATGATAAACGAGAGCCATTTTGCATTTGATAAGATTGGCAGGATATATCTAAATATGTAGGGGGCAAAAGTATGTGTGTGTGTGTGTGTATGTTTGTTTGTGTATTTTTGTTGTCCTTGATGTTTGTCGTATGCAAACTGGACATTAAATCGATTTGCTAATAATGACATCAGATCAAAGCACACAAAAATGGATTATTATCCTTAATCTGGCCCACATGAACCCCATTTTATACCACAAGGACATTGTGTTTTTAAATACTTGTTGTTTTTTTTTTGCACAATAAAAACAATAATATATATATGGTACAATGTACATATGTATAAAAAATATTAAAATTACTCACATTCATTTCCAGGTATTGTATGTCCTGGAACTTGAAGCCCACTGTTCGTATGGTAACCATAACCATTTTGTGTTGCATATACAGCACTCTTTTGATCCTCTAGGCTAAGTGCCAAATCCATTGAATGCTCCAGAGCCTTGTTATCCAATCCACTAGCTGGATAATAGGGTGGCGGTGCTTGATTTTGTTGGGCAACAATTGATGGTCGCACCGAGTCCATTTCATAATCCTTAGCGGCTGCACTCTTTTTCGATTGATTGCGTTTGCAGCGACAAAACATTAATAAAAGTCCAACAAATAAGGCGAACACAATGCACGATACGATAATTGCAATAAGGGTTGGTGTGGCCAGAGATGATGCTTCAGCAATATAAGTTTGACCAACTAGTTTAAAATTGGAAAATAAAAAGAAAAAACAAATTATAAAAAGAACTCGAAAACAGAATTAAATTGGAAGTGGAATTCACTTAACAAAATATAAATATGTAAATACAAATTATTTATGAATTGAATTTATGAATATCTATATCTACGAACGTTTATTTAAAAAAGGAAGTCAACCTTGGATAAGTACTTATCTCTGAAAACACCGTCCGAACTACAAAACCAAGTCAAACTTATTTTTGGCTTCGACTAAAAATGATTTAGAGAAGACTGTCCGAGCCGAGCGTTATACATTATTTATTTTTTTTATACGCAAAGTATTTTCTAAGCAAAAGCCTAAGTTTGGAACAGGGTTTTTTTTTTGGAAAAAGGGGAAATTTTAGTTTTTTGGCAAGTTGCCCGAAAAGGCAGAAGGCCTGTACCATACTCCATGTGGAAATGGATGAACGTCTATCTTATTTGTTAAAAACCTTCAAACGCAGTGTTCAAAATTCTATTTAAGGTTGGTCAGAAGATACATTCCTCAGGGGTCTTATTAGCTTTGATCGATTGTAGAAATTGGTTTAGGTAAATGTTCCGCGTGAGGCTTAGTGCGTTGAGCTGTAACGCTAGAAGAGTTCTGTGTATCATACTTCGTCGGGCTTAAAGCTTTAAAACTAAAAAATTTAGAAAGAATCAAGAAGCACCAAGGAGATTCTATAGGTACAAAACACGAACCATCCAAATTATGGTCTATGAGGCAGAAGTTCGGTTCCTCTGTGGATCCTTTAGGAGTTACCGAGAAACGTTTCAGTTCTAGTTGAGGATTTTGTCAACAACATCTAGGGACGGAGGTACTAAATAGAACGAATTTATTCCATTGGAATCTGTTCCATACGGGATTTCATTCCACTTTTAGTGGAAATCTATTATTCTACTTTTCAAAGTGGAATTAATTCCCATCGGTAGAGAGATTTTGTGGAAAAGCTGTCCACCTAAACTTCGAGTTATTATTATTATTTTATGTTACAAAAAACTATGACTGTTTTTAAAACGAAAAATTTGCGATAAGGTTAACTAATGTGCCTGATGTTTTTTTGAGCATCTTGGGCGGCAGACTTCACGGGTTCAGAAATGTATCTATGATCTCAAGTAAATACCGATAGGTTTTTCCCAAAAAAAAATAAATAAATTTGATGGCACAACAGCTCATGAAGAACTAGGGCCGAGTGACTTACAACTCTCAACCATTCCTGTGTGCGTGTCTGCAGGAATGGAGGGGACCTACAGTTTATTGCCGAATCTGAACGGCTAACGAGCGGCACTTTTCTGTGACAGGAGATACTCTTGGAGGATTTGTCAATTTTTCGCAAGAGGCAGTAGCCGTTTTTTCTTTTAAATAAATAGGTGGCAAGGCTGGGGATCGAACCTTAGACCTCCGGCATGACAGTCCATCGCAATAACCATCACGCCACGGCTACTCCAATAATAATTTAACATCCAAACACAAGGACCAAAAATCAATTCTGCCAGACAGAAGTTGAAAAATGAAAATGCGACTGTTGGTCCCGAGCCAAAGCCATATACAAATACATACCTATATAGGTAGGAATGAAAGTAAACGGAATTGCAATATAAGTCGATATTCCTCTGTGAAATTCGCGGCAATGAATGCAGAGCATGAAGGATTTTCCCAAGCAGATTATTAATATTTCGAGTTTAAAATATGAAACATTAGCAGTCGTATTCATTAGATTAGTTAGACTGTGTCTAAATAATGCGAAATAGTCAGAAATATGTATGCTTTAGTTAATAAAAAAAAAAATTAGATATTTCAAGGTTTAGTCAATCAATTCCGTTGTCTAAAGTTATGATAAAAAGTTAGATAACTTAATATAACAATAAAGAAAATGTGGATGGGTGTCTAAAGTTAGACAACTTTTATAAATACGACTTTTGATGTTTAAGGAGAAAACATTGGTGTACCGCAAGGAAGTGTTCTTAGTACAGTACTGTTTGATTTTTATACTCGCTGTATTTACATGGTAGTTTGCATAGTATATAGATTTTCGTGAAGGGGGTTTGAAAACCTGGAGGCCATTTTAAGTGAGTCGAAATGCCAAACTATTTCGAACACTACGCTCAAGGCTCTTACCATTACCTCTCGAACACAATGAGATGTAGCTGCAGCTAAGAAAATCGATATAGCACAAGATGTCGTTAAAATTAAAATCGCTCACTCATGTAGCAAAGAACATTTACAATGGTGAAGCGCGGTTCCCAATGACTAGCTTGCAAAAGAAATAGAAAGAGTTGAACAATCCCACAAATGCCATCTCAAATGCAGCCTGTAGTAAGTAGATTAGTTAAAGTTGAGTCAAGTTTTGCTGCAGAGACCTTTCTTGCTAGAGCTGTAGCTATTTTCGTACATCTCATCTTTGACAGTGCTACATGCTGAAGCTGCAGCTATACCATTATGTTCGGCCTGTTAAGCTTTTCCGCCAACTCTCGATTTACTTTTTGTTGCTCCTAAACGAATCTTTTCTTCCTACTCACATTGTTACAAAACATAAAACAAAACAAAGAAAACAAAATTAATTACAATAATATTGTACTTACTTTCTGCATCGGTATACTCGCCACAATGCTCATGATTTGACCGCAAACACAATTTAACTCTCACCGTTGGACTATTCTCATCTTCCAGTGGCATTGCAATATCCTCATCATGTCCCAACGACCTGCCACCACTGCTCCTTCTTGTTGCAGCCAAATGATCGATAACAGCCTCCTTGTGTGTTGGTCCATTTCCACTTAGTTGCAACGATACTGTATCGACAATCTCCCATGCAGCCATCGGTGTGTCACTATTAACCAGTGATTCGACAATAGCAATCAGCGATAAACACGTCGCACCCACATTAATGGCCAACGTTCGAGAATTCGGATCAAACTTCACTTGTAGGGGTGGTGGAATTTTGCTCACCTTTGTCGTGGTCATAATCTCATTGGAGTACGTCGAACTACCCTTAGTATTTAGGGCATTCACCTTGAATGCATAGCTCTGATGTTGGTCGAGGGGTGTCACTTTGCAGGGATTATCTCGGTGGCAATCGAACTCCGACCACTCGGTGTTGCTTGTTGCCAGCGTTGCACAATCGGGAATCATTTGTTCCTCACGAGGCATCGCCACCCGACGATAGCTGACAAAGAATTTCGTATTACTCAGACCGCCATCGAAGCCGGGATCCCAAGAGAGTGTCACAAAATTGTGACCAACATCGATGGCCTTCAAGTTGATGGGCTTCTCAGGGGCACCTTTTTGCTGTAGTCTAATGGGAGCTCGAATTGTGTCGAGGGAATTTGCCACCCTACAAGTGTACTCGCCGTAGTCGGCATGTGACAACTGGTTAATTCGCAGAACTGAGGTATATATGTCGTTGTTGTCGGTGGTTGTGTTGATTTCGTAGTGACCATCAGAAGACATGGTCAGCGGGGAGGGATTATTACCAAATTGCCATTGGAATTCGGGTTTGGGATATGCCTGAACCTTGCAGACCACTTCTGCGGTCTCTCTAATGTCGAAGGCGACTTTGTTGTACTGATGCAGTACAATGGGTTCGTGTTCAATTCGCAGATGCATACTTGAGTTGGCTGTGTTCACTTCATTCTCGTACAAACACGTGTACAAACCTCGGTCGCCGGGAACCAATTGATCGCCCTGCGGTCGGGCTTTGCCACGGAACTTAAGCATACTCTGGACGGTTACCATGCCGTTTGGTCCCTCTTCGGGATTTGTTTTCACTTCATAGAGGCTCAATTCGGGGAGGATCTCTCCACCATCCTTCAGCCATCGGATTGTCGGCGCTGGCTTGCCCTTCGCACTGCATGTCACTGTGTAGTCTGAATCCCCAACACGCCGAGTCATATGTTGCTGAAGCTTGGCCAAGAATTGAGGAGGCTGATGGATTTCCAGCACAATTGTGGCCATTTTACCGATTCCAAGTTCGTTAACAGCATGACAGTGGTATTTACCTTCGTTGCCGAGATGGGCCTTGGGGATGGAGTATTGTGGACCTTGCGCCAGGATCTTCTGGGTGTTTGTGAATTCCCCGTCAATGTCTCGAAACCAGCGGTACTGCGGAACTGGCCATCCAGGTGGGTTCGCCGAACAACTAAGAGTCACTCCATTACCTACATGCACTATTGGCTTATTGGGGATGATAAACGCCTGCCCCGGTCTATGTCGAACTAACAGAGCTACTGTGGAATTGCCTATACGTTCGATCCGTTTGCTGTTATACGGAGCCATCACATTGACGGCCCGACAGATATAGTTCCCCGCGTGCTCCGCACGCACACTGCTCAAAGTCAATACATCTCCGGAGTATCGAAACTCAGGGGCTCCCTCCTTCAACCATTCGACTGTAATCGGCGTTGGATTCGCTGTCACGTTACACCGAATATTCACTGTCTCACCCTCTTCGGCTTCCCTAGTCTTCGATTCAATTACCACAACTGGTGGATATAAAATGTCCAATATGATCTCTTGTTCGCCGGCCTTACCCAGGCCATTGTCAGCGGAGCACGTGTATTTCCCGCCATCTTGTAACGATACCCTATGGATGGTATGCACCATTGAAGAACTGATGAAACGTCCATTTCTCGTCCATCGGACATTAGGCACCTTTGGTTTGGCATCTACATTACACTCAAGCTTTGCTGTTCGGTCACGTTCGATGCGCAATGGATTCTCAGGTCCTACTTCAACACGTGGGTAATCTGAAATAAAACAAAAAAAATAAAAAAAAATATTAGTTTGGGATAGAAAACATATCAAACGAAATTTTATCCCTTAAATGAAATCCATACATCCCCATAAATCCCCAAAAGCAATATTGTTGAAAAAAATTTCAGGGAAAAAAAAACTTTATAGACCCAGAAAAATAAGGAATTTTACCTAAAAAAAAATAAAAATGAAAGGATACCAAATTGAAAACAAATATCTATTGAACTTTTTTATTGGTTGCGTGTTCCATTGAAGCCCGCAGCAAAGGATATATCTACAAAAGGATATGGCCGGCATCCCGGTGGATATTTAAAAAAAAAAAAATATACCAATTCGATATGGCGAGAGGAGAGCATTATTTTTTGAGAGTAGGCTAGAGATACATTGCAATGACTCATGCCAAATGTTAAAATATAAATCTGTATACATCTAACCGAGTATAACTAAAAATTGCTTTGAATTTGGCCAAGCATTATCAATCGGGGCATAGGGATGCTTTTGTAAATTGCAAAGAATTTTGAGATACAATTCAACCCTTAAAGCAGCTTTAAAAATTATCAATAACTAAATAATTTTTTTCAATTTTTGCAGAACCCCCAAGTGCCAATTAAAAACTTAAAATTTTATCTTAAATTATTCGCCAGAGTCAAGAAGAATTCATTACGAATCCGATAAGCTAATTATCTGGAAATGGAACATCTTTATTATTATACAGGGCGCCCCCTAATTCAAACAAGATACTTTACTTTGATTATTTCTAAAAAAAATTGCATTAAAATGTAAACAAATATAAATGCAAGCACATAAAATAACGCTTTATGGAAATCTTATAATCTATTCTTTTAATTGTTTTCAAGTCTAGTTGTTTAGTGAAATTTTTTTGAGAAATTATATTTCAATGTTAATTTTTTTTTCATGTTGATTTTTTTCAATATATTGCCTATTCTATGCTGTTAACAGTTCTTAGTCATATACTGAAAAACAGATCATTCTCAGTTCTTGTAAAACTATAAACCAAAAGGTACTTTTTCTAAAAGAAGAAGAAAAAAAAGAACATTGATTTAAAAAAAATCAAAATTTTTTTTACAAAATTTTGAAAATTTCTTAAAAAATGTTCATATAAAAACCATGATTTAAGAAAAACAAATAAAATAATGGAATAGATATTAGCTGTCAAAAAATCTATAGCACATATATAAGCTTTCATTGATTTTTAATATTTTTTTTGTTTTTAAGACAAATTTTCAAAAATTGCCCCCTACCCCGCCTAAGGGGGAAGGAAATAGATTTTTCGACTTTACGATTTTTTTGTTATAACTATTCCAGATATCCATTAAAATTTCCTGCATGAATAAGTGGACACATGACACCCTGTATAATCAAGAAAGAAGTACATTTTTCGTTTGGCATGCGAATCTCAGAAAGTATTTAACTGATTTACGTGAAACTAGTTTTATAATATTCTCTATATTTAAAGTAACGTTTTAATCTATTTTTTACATATGTATATCTTATAACATGTATAGTTTAGGGAAATATTCAAAAGTTAAACATATAAAAATTGAACATTTAACATTTGGGGAAGATATGTTTAAGATTTATTATCTTTTTCTATAACACGCTCTAATCTTGTATACAAGCCCAAAAAAAGACATTTGAGTGTTTAAGTTGAACAGGTAATTTTGAAAGAGCCGAATTATTTTGAATAAGGCCCTCATTCAAATTTTAAATGAATAAATTGGTCTAATTCTGTGCTAAAATTGCAGATATATTACATTATTATACTGTGTCCACGGGGTTCAGTGTCTTTTAAGATCTTTCACTTACCCTCGACAGATAAAATTGATACTTAAATCTTTTGATCAGAAATTCCCTAAAAAAAAATTTCATCATTTGATAGCAATCTTCTATGTATTTCGACAAGGAACCCCTGGAGTTTATTTGATGTTTGTTGATAATGATGATATTTGTTCGACTTACTTAGCTTATTCTTAAATCCTTTTCTTTTCATAGTATAGTATAAGGTATATCTACCTTACCTATAATAGATTTTCTTTTATATCCAAATAAGGTTTTAACCACAAAACTTCAAAATCAAATAACAAATCTACTTGTTGTCACAAAATTCGAACCAAACATTTTTTTTCAAATTCAAAGAGATTGGAATTTACACAAAATGTAAACCAATTTGTCACACTGATTCCACTGCTTATGTTTTGCCGTAATTTCTGTTTTTCTGTAGTCTAGGTCTTCAACATTGCAACTTTACTGATGATTTTCTGATTTTTTTCTACTCTGTCACTTTGACATGCAAATAAAAACGAAAACAAATAGTTTCTGAAGAGTTAACCAATGCACCCACTAAAGTCAATATCTTAGAAGAGAAGAGAGAAAAATCTAACGTCGTCGTCGTTGTAAAAAGTAGAAGATTGTATGTCTTTTCCACAGTGAATTTTATGTGAATCGAATTCAGGACGTTATCTGCAGTACAGAAGGAAATTTATTTCAACCACAATCTTCGTGGCCACGACTTTCGCACAGAACCTATTCGGTGCTGCATGGTGTTTTTGTTTTTTTTAATACGATGCACACATTTTACCATATTGCTGCATGGGTGAAGTAGTGCAATGAACTGAGAAGCTTTCGTTGGAAAAAGTCAACTTCCAAAACACATGCATTGCATATAGCACAGAAAAGACAGACCCTGGCAATCTATACATATAAAGAAGGTAAGTTCAGTGAGAAGATAAATGGGAATCCAACTATGCCACCATATCGTCGTAATGTAGAAACTTGCAACTTCTGTACAGACGTATACCTAAGAGTGTGATAGCACTTTGAACTCTTCTTTGAATTTTATAAAAATTTATAGAAAGAGTAGCTTTCTTCGTAGGTATATGCTGAGAAGAGCGATGCGACTGTAAAGTGGGATTTTATGTCAAATAATGTTCTACCCAAACATATGGTCCGATTGAGTTTCTTTATTTTTTTTTGTAAGGTTTTTCTTAGACACTTTTAAATTGACTCAATTTATTTTGTAAATTCTGAATAAAAAAATGGATTTTAAATCCTCTTAGTTAGTTGGATTAAAATAAAAATGGAGGGGACCTACAGTTTATTGCCGAATCCGAACGGCTAAGGTGGGCGGCACTTTTCTATGACAAGGGACACTCTTGGAGGGTTTGCCACTTCCTCGCAAGAGGCAGTAGCCCTGAAAAAACTTATGGTGGAAGCGGCTGATATTTTACCCAGACTTCTGGCATGACAGACCAACGCACTAACCATTACGCCATCACGGACTACTATAACCTCTTTCCTTTAAGGTCAAACAAATTAGATAAGTAGATAGATACACTATCTCTGGTCAAGCAAAGATCTATTCTTTCCCTACTAACTGGACTATTAATTGTCATAGAACATATCTACATATACATTTATGTATGCGGCTTTAAAGCCCCACTATACCTACATGACTTTTTCAATTCATTGTTGAGACATATATAATTTGTAAAGATTTTCAATCCTCGCCCCTCAACCATATCTACTATATATGTCATAACCAGTTGGCCTAATTGTTAAGACCATACCATATAGCTTTGGTGTCAACATACAATTCACAGCTGGAAATTATGTTCATCATAAAACACAGCTCTCACACACACACACACATATTTCCTTCAATCCACTTAACAATTATTTTACTATTCCTAGTTTTATATTTTTTTTTTTGCTAGTTTCTTTGTTGGCCTTCTTTATTCCTAATTTTCAATGGCAAACCTCAATTTCATCTGAATCATTTGCAGTCAAACAGAAAAAAAAAAAAAAACAAAAACATAACGTTCACACTATACGACCACTCCTATACCTACTTCCCCAAGTCCCGAATGTGTCCGCTTGGTGGCGGCACTAGAAAAAAAACCCATTCAAACTTTCAGGTCAAAACAAAACAACAGGAGATTGGTTTTTAGGGTGTGTGGTGTTTTTTTTTTTGTTCTTCCAGTTGGCTATTCTAACCGCACCTTCACACTCCTGCAACTTTTAAGCCAATTTATTTCTTTTTTTTTTTCAGAAAATGTATTAAACTCACTTAGGTTTTAATTGACTGGCTTCTTTGTGCTTAAATGTGTATATTTATGTGTTGTGTATTTGTGTGTGTGGGGTTTTAAAGATTAGATTTTCTAGACCGAACGAACACAACGTTTTTATCTTGCAAGCTTAGAAAATCCTCAGAACCACAAAGTCTAACCATAAAAAATAAATAGTTTATGTTCATCAAGTTTAACAAGCTTATTGTTTTCATATTGTCGATTGGATATGAATGATGAAGAAGAAGTAACCACCTACCAACCACCCAAAGCTAAAACAAAAGTTCCTAATGGAAAATTAGAAACAAAGAAGGGTTTCAAAGTTTCTTTATATCGTCATGAAACAGATACGATTGAGTGTTTAATCAGGTGATGGGCTATAACCAAACAACCAACCTTTTTCAACTCAAACTCAAGAATCATTTAAAAAGAAAATCGACAAAATGAAAAAAAAAAATAAAAACCGGAAAGAACAAATCCTTAATAAAAAGTGAAAGCAAAGAAGAAGACAAAGAAAGACGAAGACGAAAAATAAATGATCTGCTCTTTTTTGGGGCGAAGATTTATCCAATTTGAAGTTAATGATTCTCGCACTTGGAGGAAGATTGATATTATTCTTCTATTTCTTATCCTTGATGTGATGCTTAATCCTGGTCAAGTCCTTTTTGATTAGTCATCTAAGCTATTTGTTGTTGTTTTTTTTTTGCATTCTTCCTTAAAAAGCCTCTTTTGCGAAAAGCAAAAGACGCTGTTTTTGGAGAAAAAGATTAATGAAATTACGTAGGAAATTTAAACCTCGTGTATAGAACTGATAAATCTCACCATCATTAGACCAACTTCAATACTAAAGTAACCCTGGGGGGACAGTGATCCCCCTTGTGGCTCTGCGTATCTATAGAAATTCTATTTTTGCCCTAGGGTGGTTTCGGTGGGACTTTGATCCAAATATTGTTAGTTTTTGTTTAGGAAAAGTACCACAGCTGCCGCAGTTGTTAAAGTTTATTTTTCACCCATCTTTTATTTCAATGAATATGAAAAAGAAAAAGGGATGAAAATGGGAAAAGGGTTTGTTTTTAAGGTTTCAAGTTTTTTTTTTTTTTTGTTGGAGAATTCATTATGATAAAGCTCAAGAAGGGTTTTATTTTTAATAGTTTTACGATTAATTTATTTAATAAAATAGTTATTTGGTGAATTAAGGATCTTATTTGGGATAATTAAACAGGATGTATATGGTTATAAAACTAGATTAAAATTTTGAAAGATGACCAGAATCTCATGTTAAATTGAGAACATTAAGATATGATATAACATTCAACAATAGTTATTATTATATTTTTAAGAGTTTACGACGTACAGTTTAGGTATCAGTAGCGTGGCGTGGATGATTTCAAATGGTAAGTCAAAGAAAAATTAGTCACCCGAAAACATATACATAGGTAACTAAATTATGAATGTCTAAGTTTTGATTTAAAAATTTTGTATAGAAAGAGTCATAAAAGATTAATTTTACAATAAAATAAAAAGGTGTACGAACTGTATTTTTTAAAGAAAAACCTACTTGACTTTCACAGCAAACTTCACACAGCAACGCAGCGAGACACATACGAAGTTATTGAAATAAGACGAAAAAAAGCGTGTTAATTTTTCGAATTAAAATTAATTTTTTGCACAGAAAACTACCCCTACCCTGCTCAATGAACTTCATACAACAGTGAGACATACAAAATTCTCTCTTCTACAACTTCATACCCTACAAGAAACACAAATAGAATTTTAAAATTTTTTGCTGGATAGAACAAGCTTGTTCTGTTTGCTCTTGCTCATTTATTTGTATTAAAACTCCCGAAATAAGACGCAGAAAACCGAGTTTTATTTTTGCTTTCTTATGGAAAAAAATAGCACGGTTTTTTTCGACATATTTAAGGAATTTTCTAGTAATTTAGATTAATGTTGCTCGTTTTTTAATTAACATTTTCTTCATTTTGAGATTTTCAAAAGGTAACTCGATAGGAATCGTGTTATATGGACGCCACGCCACTGTTAGGTATAGTAACTATCTATATAGGAAGTAGATAAAAATGTATAATTACTATTGATACTTCCTGTTCCTACACTTAAATCCTTTTTGTAGACCTAGCACAAAAATCAGAAATATGGTACATAAATCGGTGAGTCGGATAATATGCGACAGAAGTGTGTAGCGGGGATCTTAACACTTGAGCAGTATACCTACTTTAAGTAATTGGCCAATAGTTTCAAGTTTTTTCTGGCCGAAAATGTTTGATTAACAGTCCAGAAACTGTGAGTCCAGTCGTTGTTATGGAAGTACTGATCACCTACCTCAAAGTACTGTTCAAGTGCTTAAAAGTACTTGTATTTTGGTATCGATACTTTGTATACTTATACAACGAAGTTTTTGAAAAATACTGGTTCTTGCCGTTGTTTTTTTTTTTAAATAATTTTTAAATAATTTTATATATAAAAATTCCCAAAATCAGTGTTGCTATTGGTATACACCAGATTTTTTGTTTAAGTTAAATCTTCTCAGTGAAGAAATTTCGAATTAATTCCGAAACGCTGTAGCTAGGGATCTAGAGGAAGGCCACTGAGTCTTACTCTGTCTGTGGTGATGTTAATTTGCTGTGAATTAAAATTTTGCCTAGAAAATTTGTAGACAGTAACTTTTAGGTAAACAAAATTTTGACATACCTCCCAAATATCCGTTAAGAAGAAGCTAACTTGTCTGTTTTGTAAAATTAATTATGTTTTCAAAGCAATTTGAATAATTCTCTGATTCAAGACTCTCTAATTCAAACAATATCTTGTCTGTTTCCATTTAATTTGTTCTTCGCATAGAACTTTATTTTCTGCAAAATTCTTTTACGGCAAATACATTTTTTAATGCAAAAACAGATAATTATGTCTGAACATTAGGTATACACTTTTATACCTGTAAGACATTATCGTCCCGATGGCTTCAAATATAATAATCCTTCTATCCGCCCCCAATTGCAATAAAAATTAATTTTCTTCAATTTTCAGCAAAAAAAAAAAAGGATCCTAATCCTACAACAGCATTCAGTCGTTAAACGAACTGCTTCTAAAAATTGTTTGCAATTTCTAATTTCCACACTCATAAACTCTTAAAGAGATGGAAAAGCTTATACCTATAAAAAAAAGGACCAACAAATATAAAATTGCGTGTTGTGAATATTAACCCTAGGATTAAAACAAAAAATCCCAACTCCGACTTCAAACATGACGGCTCTTAGTACCTACAACAATTATTAGAGCCAACAATTCCACGAGTGGACTTGGTCGTTTTCAATGTAAAAACGTAAATTTTTTTAATTTTGTTCTCTTCTTTTTTATGCAGATTCGCACGAAGCAGAAACTAATACTTTCCTCCTGTTGATTGCTACCTGCTGTAGGAAAGGAGTGCCAAGAGTGTTTTTTTTTTACTTGGTACTTAAACTATACTATAGCTCTCACTTTCTCTTACAAGAAAGGAGTTTTATTTTTATTACCTTCTTAATGTCCTGGCTTAATATTCGATCCACTTGTTCTCGGTCTATTTCGGATAATGAACCGATTTTTTTTGCTTGTGTTTTTATTTTTTGTTTAAGTACTTAATTAACTATTTGACGACGACATGCAATACTTAAATATAACGACCAACAGTAGTTATTAAGGTCGAAAGGGGTGCACAACAGCACATCATAACTACCAGAAATAAAAAGGAGCAGCGAAGCAGAAAGCAACTTCCTGAAACGTGTTGCGGTGCTGTGTAAAAACCCAATGCAAGGCGAGGATACTCTATACATATACCTACTACCTATAACTTTTTCTCGAGGTTAAAAATTTAAAGGAATTAAATTCAAATGAACTTTAAGGGATTTAAAACAAAAAAAATAATGGAAATTATTATCTGCAGGTTTATTTGCAATAAATGGATAAAACTTGTTCCAACAAAAGTTATAGTCCTTCCAAAATGATTTTAATTATGGAACTATACAAATTCTTATGAGGTGTCTTTATCACGCTTGGTTTGAGATAGAAATTTTGTATTCTTATAAAAGACCAGACTATATTATATGATGCAATAAAATAAGCATTATACACAGTCTATAAGTTTAATATTTAACCATAAAACTTTGTATTTTTTCTTGTAAGAACATTTTGTGGAGGAGACGTCAATGAGCTTTTCAAGTTGTCTGGACCATAATATTGCATGACAAATGTCATTAAACTTACAAAAGTAAAATACGATATCAAGTGCAAACAGTCGTCCTACAAAAGGTCCTTATGTCCTCAGAATATACAGAAATGAATTTCAAAATTAAAGAAATGAATTTAAATATTTTCCATGTCTCTGAAGTAAAAACTAAAATTTACCAAAATGCATGCGGTGGTAAAAGTCCGAAATGAATTATGAAAAAATGTTTTTACCAATGGTGCTGAGAAATTCTAAGATTTGCCGGTATGTTCTAGAATTTCATTATTTCGGCTTTTTACAGTACCTCACATATCTACTTAATAGTTCGATTTTTGAACCCAAACAATTTCTGCTTGAGGAAAACAAGCTTTAGCTGGAATGAGGATAACCACGGTCTTTCTTTTGATATTTGAGGGATAATTATAGTTTGCATTTATTTATAGCAAAGGTGTCGAACTTGGTATTAATTAAGACTGTGCCTATTAGCATTTTTAATAAGATAAGTCAATAAGAAAATCGAATTCAATAGCTATTTCCATTTAAGTAGATCAGAAATGACCTTACATGAATAGCCTTCGAGTTTGTTACTTCTTTAGATCTCTGTTAGGACAAGGATTAGGACTAGGAGAGGTGCTAAATACTACAAAATATTGTATCTTCAATGTATGGTATATTTTTGTTTAAATACATCGATTTGATCAAATTGTTTGTCAATAAATCAATTGTTTAATTTATAGCCGTTCAAGTTCTTGTGAAAAAAATAGGGGAATATATTGATAATCGGAAGAGTCGGTGAAGTCTGCTGACTGCTACTTCATCTGAACGCTTATTCAATTCTTTACATACCTAATAGGTATGTATAAAATTTTGTGTTGGACAAAGAAGATCCTTCTTAAGCGGGCAAAGTAGGAATCGCAAAAGAAAGTTGGGCTTTCAATATTGTCATCCTTATTTCCTTTCCGTTGGGACCCATGTTCTTATCAAAAATTCTACAGATTTAGCACTTCTTTATTGGATATGATCCATGTTTAAGTGCCATCATTAAAAAAAATCAATTTCCTAAAAATGAAAGCACCTACCTAAATACAAATCATGGAAAGAATAATATTAATACATATGTATATACCTACCTACAAAACTCTACCTCCCACATTTCTGTCTACTTAGAGTCCTGTCTTCCAATCAATTCATAAGGAGGTAGATAATTTATTCAAAGAATACTCTAATTTAAGATGAACAATAAAACAATAAAAACAAATTAAAATCAATTAAGATTCATTCCACCACAGAAAAATCATCAACCCTCAGAGCTACCTATAGTAGAGGTACCCTTACCACATTGAAAAGAGGACTCTTAAAAAGCGATAGCAAGAACAAAAAAATAAATAACTAGAAAGACCCATTAACTTTCAATCCATTTAAGGGAAAATAGAATGAAAGTTTTCACATTCAAATCTCAACTGTAATCAAAACGAAAACGTTTGGGCATTAACGTTGATTTTATTGTACTCCATTTGCACCCCATCCCATATCGTCGTGCGTCGGTCGGTCGTCAGAACCCAAAAAGCAACAGAAGAACAAACAAAACAGCACAAACAATAAAAAAAAAAAAACAGCACACACACACAAAAAACTTTCCAAGGACAAATCAGTTAAAATCAAAAGGTTCTGTTTTTTTTTTTTGTTTTTACTTTTCGCCATTGCGTGAAAACTTTAAATAGCAACAACTGTTCGTTAAAACCGTCAAAAGTCCACAATCTCTCCTCTTTGCTCCTTCTTCGCTAAGGATAATAAGGCTAAAAAAAGACAAACAAAATATAGAGAAGTAAAAGTTTTTGCGATATCTCTGCTTTTCATCCTTTTTCTTTTTTTTAACTATAGTTTCCTGTGTAAAATACAGGTCCTTGTTATGTATTTACATAGTCAGTAAAATTCCCATTAGAGCCCGGTTTTCTTCTTCGTTTCCTCATCACTCTAATTCTCTCCATCTTCTTATTTTTCTTTATAAGGATTTTCATTTTTTCATCTCTTCTTACGTCCTATTGATTCCTTTTTTCTAAGTGATTTACAATAATTTAAAGTCCAAACAAACACAAAAGGACGAACGAGAAGAAAATTCTTATAAAAAAAAAAAAAAAAAAAAAGATAACCAAAAAGCATTGAAAATATAAAAACAAACTTGAAATTAAATTAATTCCATTCAAGCAGTCAATTCACAATTGTGCAATGTGCTTTCTCTCCTCCTTCGCTTTTCTTTTTGACTATCAACAAAAAAAAAAGAAGTGATATCGGTAAGGACCAATACCCCGAAACAGAGCAAAAAGAACCGTTTAATGAGCAGACAAAATGATGGCCTAAAAATCAATGAACTTTTAGCGAACGTTGAACCTAATTGGATGAATAAATTGATGGGAGGAAGTTTTACTTTTTGAATGAAATTAATTTTTTTTTTTTTTAGAAAAATGGGCCTAAAGTTTACGGGCTTTTTTTTCTATAAGTAGGTTAAAGATGTGGATTACAGAACCATTTTTTTGACTCCATGTGCGAATAGGTAGAATAGAAGCACATAGCGCATTAGAGTACAGGCATTGAGTCATTTAATTGAGAAAAATGAAGGTGAACACATAACTAAAGTATCCCAACATGGCAGAACCCGAATATACAATAAATCACTGCCAACTAAAAAAATGCTGGGTCCCCTTTATTTCTATTTTTATTTTATTTTTATCTTTTATTTGTTTGACCACAATTCTATAAAGCTTTAAAAAAGTCACCTCTTTTGTCTCAGGTTGAATTCTTTGCAGTTTTCTTCATGAAAGGTGTATTTTATTTAATTACGCAAAAACTAAGAACGATTTTTGCATCTGGTTTTCAATATTTTGGCTAAGAATAAATTGAATATTAAAAAAAAAAACAATTTTTTTTTTTGAATGAAATCCAATTTCTCAAAAACTATTCACTCAGGCCCAATTTGGTCAAACTCATCATAAATTTTTTTTTTAATCATTGAAACGTTTTACTTACTGCTTTGCACGAGCTGAAAAGATTCATTATGTTCAACTTAATTTAAGGGGAGGGAGTAATTCATAGGTTTTTTAATGTGATAGGATACTAGCTGACCCGATAGACGTTGTCCTGTCTTAGCTATGAAATCGAACTGGAATATATAATAAAAAATTGAGTTACTACTTCTAGAGGATTTACGTTTAGATGAAGAAGAAAATATCCGAGTGTTATGACCCTTAAATTTTTTTTTATATTTCCATTGTTTTTGAATCTTGTAAACTATTGCATGTGGATATAAGAAGAGAGAGAGGTGAAAAAATCCTCTTTATTATTCTTTGCCTGTTTTTAGTTCCTATGTATAATATTATAGACCCTTAAAAATAAACAATACAAAATAAGCATTAATGGGGTCACTGTGGCGTATACGCACTATTTTATTAGCATATATTAGTTAGACTTAAAAATCTTTACAGCTGAACTGTAAATTTTATATAATTATAGAGTTAAGTCAGAGTTTGTTGTTTAAAAAAATTGAAATCGATTGCACATATGTATATTTTTTTTTGTCTTTTAATCAATGACGAACAGGTCAAATTCGTCGCACAATTTGTTTATAATAAGCGTTTCTTAGTACCACAAATACATATATGAAGAACTACCTTAAAGTAACAAATAAGTTATACTTTTTTTTTTAAAGACTAATTTAATTACAAATGTCCCTTTCTATAAAAATCGGTTGATTTTCAGCCGAATTATGCACGTATAAACAAAAACTTAATTCAGAAAGTATTGTTTTTACGATTTAACGGTTTTTCCGGGAAAATTTTCCAACTTTCGGCTTGGTAGTGTACTTACCTGTTTCAATACGAAACGAATCCAACAAAAAGATATGTACCTATACATTGGATACAAAATAAATATTCAATTCAAAATACTTTTGTTGAGTTAAAATGGAAAAAAAAAACAGCAATAATTTGTGCACTATTGGCCTTATTATGAGAGTCTATTCGAAGTAAAACAATCAATAAGTACATACACATTTAAAATAATCAAATAGAAAAATAATAACGATAATAAACACAGTTCGAAACAAAAAAAAAAACACAATTCAGACAGTATGTAATTTATTGTTATCACGACTTTCCGAATTTCCTGGCCTAATTTTCCAATGTTTATCTACGTAGTGTGTTTATCTGGTTTAATACAAATCCAACAAAAAAATGCCCACCCAATTTGGATGACCTTTAGCCGATTTATGCGCGTACGAAAAAAAAACTAATCAAGAAAGTTTGAAATTTCAAGATGGTTTTACGATTTTCGATTTTTTAAATTTTCGATCAAATTTTCAATTTTTCGGCCCCGTTGTGTATTAATCTAGTTCAAAACAAATCCAACAAAAAAATCCCCAGCCAAATGGGATGATGTTTAGCCGAGTTATGCGCACACAAACACAAAATGGGATTCATTTATATATATACAGGGTGTCCAGTAAATAATGGATAACCTGGCAACCAGACATAGCAGGCCTTAAGGCCTTTCAGAAAATAGCACACAAAAAAATATTTACTTTGTGGTCTCCATGTTATAACATTTTTTCAAAAAAAAATTAAAAATTACGTCTCTCCTCGAATACCTTAACAGTAGGACCGGAAATGAATGATTTTTGTTGTTTTTTTATTTTTAAAATTTTCTTGAATAACTATTCTAATAGACAAATACTGAAATTTAACACTTGTTGTTGCATTTTTTTTATTATAATTTTTTAAAATTAGTTTTTGAATACAAAAATTACAAAATATTTATTTTTACAAAAGTTTGACCGGCTGTAAAACAGTAAAAATGTATGAGAACATCTGTGGCCAATTACGTTAAAAAGTTGCCTGTTTAATGTGCTTTTCAAAATGATACAACAAATCGTTAAGCCTACAACAGTAACTGATAAAAGTTGCTGTTAATCAACTAAAGGAGCTCTGAAATGTAAATTATGAACATGTTTTTATTTGTCAAAAACATTGAACTAATAGCAAAACAATTCAAGATAAATTGGTCAGTTTATATTTCAGAGCGCTCAGTAATTTTCCTCCGACACTTTGAAAGGGGAGGAGCATTAAATATAAACAAAATTCCACAAAAACACTTGCTTTTCCTTTCTTTCTTATTTGATTTCTGCGATAAAAAATAATTGAGCAACGAATCCAAAAAAACCTTCCTCAGTTTTTTGAAAGCAAAACGGAAAAATTTTTGTGAGATCTCTGAAATATAAACTGGCCAAATTAATTTATTAGTTTATTTTACGTTTGACATTGGAATTCTCAGCGATTTCTCGCATGAAAGTAAATCATATAGTTAAGTTGATCATAATTATTTTTAAGCAAAGAACAATAAACTAAGTTCATCATAGGAACTACTTATTTGTCATAATCAGGCTTATTATTATTAAAATATCAACCAAAATAATTTTTTCGTTCGAAACCTCAAAATCTATTGCGAGTTTTGTCCTAAAAAAAATTTTACCTCGAATCATCAGAAGTGAAAATTCGAACAAAACGAATTTTATCAAAGAAATGAATTCCACCTATCTAAAAGAATTTGTTCGATGGTCTCAGGCAAAACCGCTTACAGCCGTGGCATGGTTCTATGCAACTAGAATGTCTCAGAAGACAGAAATCAAACTCGCTTGTAGACCTAGTAAGGTAGGTGTGGTACAATACACCCAATAAAAAAATCGTTAATTTACTTCGTTGAAAATTATTAATAATAAAACTAGATGCTCTTTCTTTTACAAAAATGTTAGCGAGCATATGACAACACATATAATCGGAAAAATAATTGGCGACATCTATCGGCAAAGGCAAGTATCTCCAGAGCTCCACATGGAAGTACCCCTCCCGTAAATCACCTTTGCATTTGACATTGGAATTTCAGTTTTATGTGCGTTCAAATGATTTTCAACGACAGGGTACTCAAATGGTACATTGCACGATTAAACGCTATAAATTTGCAAAATTTCCTTGCAATTGATTGAAAATTGTGACCACCGTAATAGTGCCAATCATCTATTCCCAGAATTTTGTAAAATTAAAGTTTGAAAAAAGAATTTTTAAAATGATTTCTTCATAAAAAATAATTGACCAGGAAAAACATTAAATTTATCTTTTCAGGACAAAGTGATACTTAGGTACAAGTGAATTTTTGCTGTATGTTTGATTTTCGCTCGAATTAAATACCCCCATGAGGGAAATTTTACGAACAAGAATTTTTTTTCGCTGGAAACTCATAACAGGTTAATAAAAAGAAAGGGAACATTGTCGAGGGTCACATGTTACTGAATAGGTAACATGTATCAATATTTTGGTATAAGCTTTTGGTATGGACTAGGAGTAATGGACAAAATGGTTATCTGATTATATTTTCAAAGTATTTTGGAAAAATCCTGTGATCTTACCTCCCCCACCACTATGTGTAGGTTTGTAGCATTACGTACTCTTCTCTGCCGCCACCGTTTATCAAATTGCATTTAAAGCGAACCCGAAGCACCGTTATCAATGACTCTAAAGTCTATCCAATATTAATTGGCAGTACACGTCTTATGGGAGAGCTTTTTCAAAATCAGTAGCGTGCCATATTTTTGCACCATACTAAATTGAAAGAACTCCTTCATAAAAAGTGTTTGCCCGCCCGTAAATTTCCGATTACATCTGACATAGACCCAACGTCCTCTCGAGCGCACATCTGAGTGCGCACTGAAATGAATTGCTGTGGCCTGTGGCTGCTGTTTTTCAATTTCAACCCCTATTATATTAATGTGCATTCAGGGTTGCCCATGTCCATTTGGTAACTCGTTCAGTTTTTTTTCCTTGGATTTCTGTAGAGGTGCTTTTGATTTTAGAGCTTTAAAAAAAGTTTTTAATGATGAGAGTTACCGTAGAGTGTTTTCATCTTTTGCATTTATTTTTATGTGTGGAAAATATACGTTAAAATGCAGTTACCATATTTTAAGGTGTTTTCTTTTAAGAAGAACACTATTTGCGTAGATTTTCTTAGCGCGCGGTCAGTTAATGTGAAATAAATTATTTTTATGGAAATTGTATGTTAAAAGGTGTATTTTTTATTTTAAGTTTTGTACAATTTGTGTGTTTTAAATGGGTAGTTTTTTAAAAATCGTTGGTAAAATTTGTGTTCAATAAAATTGTGTTTAAAAAAAAGAATTAAAATTTAACCAAAGTGTATATTTAAAATAAGTCTAAGAATATTTCAATTGCCGATTATTTCTTTTGGGACTTCTTTTCTTTAATAATTTTATGATTGAAATTAGTATGTGTGTTGTTTTTGAGTATACAAATAAAAAGCGTGGATGTAGGTGTTGTGCGTCGGCCACCATTTAAAAAAAAAGTGTTGTAACCAATATCTTGAAATAGGAAATTTAGTTATATTTCTTTTCTTCACAGTACATTTTTTTATAGGACTTATTTTTTCAGAGTCGAGGCACCTTAAAGTACACTTTTTTTTAATTTTTCCCCAAAATCTCCTTAACGATTTATATTATGAAAAAAAAAAATCTAGAACAAAGCATGCTTAAATCTGAAAGTATAAATCCTACAAAAAAATATTCTAAAAGAAAAAGAAAGATAATCAATAATTTTTAGTATACTTAGAAACGACCCTCCAATTACATTTATAAAATTTGATCAATATTTTTTTGTTTTTCAAAATCGTAATTGTGCAATTTTACCTACTAAATGGCAACGCTGATCAATTTCAATTAAACTTGAAATGATTTATTATGCATACTACGGCATCGCGATAAGAGCTTTTACATGCGATAGACTTATGCAGTACGCTGCAACCAAACTGAGATGCAAACGTCCTATCTTCCCTGTACTGACAAGAATAATTGGATAAACTATAGAAATGAGCATGAAAACCAAAAAAACAAGTACCCGCCAACACTCGCTACACTAGGGTTCCCAACTTCATTCAAAACTAAAGAAGAACGCATTTTTTCAAAATAAATAAAAACAAAAAAATATGATATACCTAGGTATGTAACTTGGATGTATAACGCGTTATGTTTTTTATAGCCCAGTCAACGAAGGAAAAATAAATGAAAAAAATCGTCTACTCTGGGTTATTTGTTTAAGTGGTAGGGGTGACACTCAGGTCAAACATACTAAAAGTCCTTTAAGCCAGGAGAGGGGGTTAAAGGTCCCCTTTTTAAGTTTTTCACGAATATATAAAAAAAAACAAGGGCTTAAGTTGAAAAGTCTGCATTAAAGAATTAAAGTAAATTAAATTTCCTACCAAAAATGTCATATCTATATTTTCGCTGAGAGCAATCCTAAGGGAGATGTGGGGTGGATAAATGTCAAGAAATCTAGAAAATCGGTCATAAGCCTACAAAATTTAGTGTTTATTGATTTATTTTACCCAGAAATAACAGAAAACGTAAGTATATGTATTCATAATTCTTCAATTGATGATTTTGAAGAAAGTTTATGGGGATAAAATAGGTGGCGAGTGTTAGAATTTCCTAATTTAATTTATTTGCTACAGTGTTTGATTTCACTATAAACAATACTGTTTCTTCAAAGGTAAAAAGTATACTGGATTTTTCCAAGTTACTGACCATGACTTTATAAAATAATTTTTAGACATGTACTAAGAAAAAATCGTTTAGGATAGGGGGGTCTGTGTCCCCTCGTTTATAAGGGAGTGACCATTTTCTAAAGCATTGACGTAAAGTGCATTAATAATTATTTAAAATTAACGGAAGTACCTATAAAACAATACTATAGATTTTTGAAAATCCTTAGACCTGTTCTTTTATTTTGTTGCTTAAACAATTTTTTTTATTTAACACTTTATGAAAAAATTGAATTTGAATTTAAAGTTTTGGAAAAAAAATTTATAATGATTTTATTTTCAAATTTTTTTGTAGCTACGTGCTAAATTTTAGTTCAGTATTGATTGCTGCTTATTAATTCTTAGTCGAAAACTAAAAACTAGATAGCTGTAGGTCTTTCAGTTTTTGAGAAAATCAAAAATTATGAACACTAATACTCGAGCTCTACCAGTGAAAGCCCAGGTTTAAAGTAGTTAGTTAGTTCTCTTCTTCGTAGTTAGTTAGTGGCACCTGCTATCTGAGATTGTAATTTAGTGGCGTATGTATGCTATCTCAGACTGTAATTTAGTGACGTCTGCTATCTCAGAGCTCAGACTGAAATCCAGTGGACTCTGCTATCTCAGTCATATATAAACTTAGTTTTAAAAGTATATGAACTGCTGGTTATATAAATATAGGTATGTACCTATAAGAATATGAAAATTATAAAGACATTGTGAACAAAGTATCAAGAACTGCTTATAAAGACATTGTACAGAAAGTATCAATTAAAAAGACATTGGAAATTAATTGTAAAGAGCCAGTGATTGGTGAATAAAGCTAAGCTAAGCAAATACACTAAAGTTTATTGCTTCTTTGGGAAAACCCTGGATCCGACGAGAATACCCTAGGCTATGATAAAAAGCATCTTACAGGTTGTACCTTCATTTATTTTATTTAGCATGTGTTACGGCAGATATTTTATAAATTATGAAGTGGGAGTCTACTGGTGTTCGCAACCCATTGAAGATTCATTTCTTTAACAAAAAAAAAAAAATTAAGATGAGTTCCTGAGATTTTCACATCTGCTCCTTGTGTTTATGTTTTTTTTTTTTTTTTTTGTTATTTAGCTCTTCGCGCAAAAAAAAGGTGTTAAGGGTTATGAGTCTGTTCAGTGAACTTAGAAATTACATAAAAGAAAGACGAAAAATTTCAAGGAATGAAAAAATAAAGAATACAAATGAGCCAATAATAAGAAAAGGAAACTGCTCTTTTTGAATAAAGAAAAGAAATGGAAACCCATTAACAGATATTTTTCTTTCATTTTTTTTTTATTAAAAAGTTTGTGCTTCATTATCATTCATTTTTCAGTTTCACAATGAAATGATGCGGATTGATGTTCATTTCTTTTTTTCCTGAGGAAAATTGATTTTTTTTATGAGCTGATGGTCCTGTAAAAAGTAGGTAAAGAAACGTGCGTTTGGTTAGATGAAAAAAAAAAATGGATGATAGAAATTAAGTTGTACAAGTTCATTTGTTCGTTGATTACTTTTCTGCCTCAATAGAGCGGAGCATTAGAATAGATACGAAACCGAAGAAGGTTGAGTTGTTATTTTCTTTTCGGTTTCTTTTTATTTTTGTCTGTGTTAAGTATATAGGTATGATTTATTTTTCAAAGTGTTCTAATTATTATTATTCAACTTTTCAGTAAGTTTGTTGTTTTTTTGTTGGTTCTTTGTCATTCAATTGTTCGAGTTTTTTTTATCAGTCAGAAGGAAAAAGTTTTAATTGGAACAAAAAGAAGTTAATATTGTTAATTGATGTATCTGAAAAAAAAATTCTTTAACTAAGATTAAAATAGAAGTTTAATAAAAAAATATACCGACATACATAAATATTAACATACTCTATTGATATTGCTCTGGTATCAGGAGAAAAATTAAAAGACAAGAAATTCCAATTAAGACTCCATAGAGTAGGCATTTCGTGTACTTATCATACCTAGATATGTACTTAAGAAACGTTTCAAAATGTATTCTAGGAAATGTCGACATTATCTCCCAATAAACTTTGAAGGTTCACTGCTCAATTACCTACACTGGTCAAAAAATTTTTTTGTTAATGAAAGCACTAAATGTTTTTTTGGAACCTTTTTTTTGGTATCTAAACGAATCAAAATGGAAGAAGTAGATTATAATAAATGTTAGAAACCGTTACTAATTTGTAAAACATAATTACTACGCTGTTATTAGGTAAATGTTCTCCAAAAAAGCAAATAAAAAAAATGATTTTTATTTTTAAATAGAAATACCTATCTCGAAAAGTAAAGTTTTATTGCTTTTAGCAAACAAAAATTAAATAATAAATTTAACAATCGTTTTTGATTAATGGACTAATTTAGTCCAAGAATTTGATTTTACAAGTACATATCTACCTACTTAAATATGGATCAGGGGTTGGTTATTCAGTAAAAGATACTTTGACATGTTAGTGGCGGTCGGGAGAACGATGAGCTGTAATAAAATCATAAAAAATCGTTTATAGGTGCTGTTTTCATTGTCATCATGTTTCAACAGAATTTGTAAAGGTTTCCGAAATTTCAAATTTTCTTCGTTAAAATTCTGTTTTAATCTTTCCGATAACTTTTTACTTCTTCAGACAGGTTAAAATTCTGTTTTAATCTTTCCGATAACTTTTTACTTCTTCAGACAGGTCACGTCATTTCAACATTTTGTAATTGTCAAAATGATTTGTATTTGGTATGATACCTACTAGAAAAATAAAATATGCATTAACATATTGGGCCTTACTAATAATCGAATTTAGTTAATAGTTACTTAAATGAAAATAAAAAACGATGCCTTTTTAGAAAAATATTGTCTCTTCCATTTCTTTAGCTACCCTAAAGAGAAAAAATAATCTTAATAATATTTTGATTGGGTATGCATATTTTAGATTCAGTTTTCAGATTTTATTATTTTGAAACGGGAGCAGATAGCTATTTATTTCGTTTTTGTTGGTATTTTTTAATATCAATTTTGTATTAATTATTTTTACAACCAAAACTATCTTAAACTTCTCTTTCAAAGATAAAAAATAGCCAAAACACAAACTTAGAAATAATATAAACTGATGCCTGACGGCTGAATTTCTCACGGAGATTTTCTAATGATTGAGTAAACTATTTTTTGCTCAGCTTTCTAATCGATCTAAGAAAAAATACTGCACTGAACAAATAGAACCGAAAATCAATTTATTTTCGTAAAATTTCCTTACCGATATGTTGCGAATGTGATAAAATCATGAAGGTTAGAAAAAGAAAAGCTGTGAATGCTAAAAGTGATGTAGGAAATATAAAAAATAAAAGTGAATATGGCAATTCTCCACTTTGAATGTATAGAAAACATTTTGACAGTTCACTGTGCATTTTTTCATTTGACATCAATTTTTATGGAAATAATAGTAGATTTAAGGAAAGTGTGTTTTTTTTTTTAAACCAAAAGGTTAAATTGGTTATTGGTAGAATTCTCATTAAGCTCTACAATTTATTTTAACCTTACATCTTACTAATAGTCGAAATTAATGATTATTAGTAAGGCCCATGAACTTTAGTAAAATATCAAAAAGATAAAAGATTCTAATCCATTAAAAATTTGGAAAATCATATTTTTAACAAAGCATTATTCTTAAAACGCTTTAACATTATACTAAATCGTCTAATTAATTAATGTGGCATTTGCGCCCTTGATATATTAATCCTTCAAATACTTAAACCGAGTTATACTTTTAGATCTTAATACTTTTCTATAGTCATAGAGCAATTAAAAAACATTGAGCGACAGATTCAAAACTAAGTATAACAACAAATTACGGAATTAAGTTGGTCTTTATCGAATTCCACGAGGATTAAAATATCACCTTCCCAATGGCTCCCTTAAAAGTTGCGGATAATTTAACGGCTTCGCGTAAGCCAAGAAATTCAAGCTTACCTTGGACAATATACGTTCTTGATAACGCAAAACGTTATGACCGAGAACTTTAAAAGCTGGCTTACCCCATATGTATTTTAAAAAACAATATCTTTTTTTCATAAGGTAATGTGTTTTGTGAGGAATTTACATATCCGCGTAGAGTACGTAAATCTAGTGATGAAAAAGTGCCCCCTCCCTTCGTCATTTGAATTTGGCAGAAAGTTGTAAGTTTTCTCCATTACAGGGCAATAAAATGCACGCAGGGATGGTTGAGAGTTGTAAGTGACTAGGCCACCATTTTTTATTTAAAAATATTGATTCTCACCCCCAACCCCCACCCACTCCCCCTACAAAAAATTCCATTGCCTTACTCGCACTTCTCTGATAATGCTAATCAGTCTCCAGATTCAGTTTCCTAGCCGCACTATACACGAATGTAATATTCAGAAATTCAAAACAAAACAAACCTGCAAAAAAAACGCTTTAACTAGTTCACAATCGTTATAAAACAAAAATACTAACCTCTTTAATACATAGTGTGTCAAAAAAAATCTCAATAAAATTTCATAGATAGAGCACTTCAGCAACTCCTTACCAACTAACTTAGGTAACCTCATTAAAAAAAAAAAAAAAAAAACATGACAAAAAAAAAATAAATAAAATAATAAAACTTTCAAAAATAATGCAGTAGTAAAGTTTACCCACAAATAAAACACTTAACAGAACAACAACTCGTAAAATAAATCTAAAACAAAAATGTTCAGGTATTCATAGGCAACAATATAACGACATGTTCTGTCCACTCCACTAGGCAACTTCGACAACTATAGGGACTGAATTTCAAAATGACAACAACACACTTACAAATTCTTAAAATAAACACATCTAATATACATATGTATAAAAAAAAAACTACCAAAAACTATCCAAGGACATGTCTGTCCAACACCCGCCCAAGCTGAACCAATATAAACTTTCAAATTGTGTATCTTCCCCCATATTGAACTTTTGTGTGGTGTGTGTAGTGTGTATCGTCTGTCGTCGTCCTTCTGCAGATAGAGGGAGATAGTTTGTTTCGTCTTTATATGTTATATAGGTGGCTATACACAAAAAATCAATTTACAACCATCTAAAACCTAAAAACTTTTTGGCAAACCCGCACCGTATTTACTCACAAACAAACAAAAAAAAGAAGAAGATACAGGTCCCTTAACAGGACACAGTGTATAAGTACCAAATTCCCTGAGAAAAACACAGAGAACAAAAATAAATTAAAAAAAAAAAAAAAACTGGAAACCAAAAAATTATTTATCGGGTTTCGCTGTGTCCCTATTGAATACAATGTGAAATTCTTTTCGTCCTCTCAAAAACAAATTTAAAGGATCAAAAACTATCTCTCTGGTACAAAATAAGAAGAAAAAAATATTTCAATTCAATACTCTTGCTATTGCATATGCATATTTTCAAACTTATACCCCCAATGCCCAGTGGGGGGGGATTTGGTGCTTTGGGGTACTTTCTATCGCCTTTCTCTTGATGTGTGTGGCTCCCGGGAAGTTTAAGTTTTGTTTCTTCTTTGCTTCTATCTACGTCATCTGGAGTAAGGCAAAACTACATAAAGATACAAAACTGCATAATATCGATTCCTAAAGCTAGGAACACAAGTGCACTTTTCTTCATCTTGAGCTTATGAGTAAGTTTATGAGTATAAGATGTTTAACAATTGTATAGAAAATGTACATACAAAGATGAAAAGTCCTTTCTTCTTCAAGTTAAGTTGTTGGTTTAGTTTGAGGAAGTTTTTTTTTATTTTTTTTTTTTTTTTTGTGGAATTTCATACTCCTTCGAGAACATGTGCTCATTAAGTATTGGCAACATGCCTTCAATATGCATCCTTAAAGATACAAGACGAGAAGCACGAGGCCATATGTAGAGAACAAGGATATCCGTAATGGAATGTTATCTTTGTAGTAAGATATATACAAAGACATCGATGATATGATAAGATCGATTTTGGCGGATTAGGTCTCACTTATCTCTCTAGAACTCTATCGTCAAAACTTCAAAATCGCAAACAATTTAGCAAGCTAGTAGGTTACTTACTGACCGGCCTAAAGACGCGTTTGATCTGATTCCATCTGCCCATGACTATACAGGTCCAGACATCGTCCCTGGATTAAAAGTAAGAACAACAGAACTGCACTTCAGTAGAACATTACGGCAACGGAACTTCACGACAAGCAAAATATTATTTGTATGAAATTGTATACCTAAGCTATATGTATGAAGTAAACTACAAAGTTTAATCATGATTCTATGCTTCGGAAATCGAAAAACTTTTAACACATCTATTCCAAGATGGTGTCAAATGCAGATTTTCAACCCTTCTACGTTATGGTGCTTTTTTTTCTATAGCTGAGGTAGTTCAGAACTCCAATTATTCGTCAATTTAATTTTACCTTCCAGTCTTTCAAACTTACCTTACTTAGAAAAATACAACAGGGTATTTCATATAATTTCACAATAGGGTTACCTAAATAACTAACACGGCACTTCATACAATTTGGTATTTGGGATAAAGTCTCCCCGGCCCTAGTCAAAACCAAAGGCACACGTCATAAGTTCGACTTTTTTACTTTACGTTTTTAATATAGTTTTTTTTTACGTTTTTTACCTGCTGTATTTTAACTATGTTGAATGTTTATGTAAAAAAACGTAAGTACAGTTGAAACAGTAAGCCCAAATACTATAATGGGATAGTTTCCAGCCCCAGTCGAAACTAGAGGTAGGTACAAAATAATTTACAGCTCGAAAGCCAAAAACTGCGAAAATCCCACCTAGTGCACCACGTACTCGGCTGTGTGTTTCTTGGTACTTCTCCTTTCATACTTAAGACTGGTACACACAACACTGATTAAGGCAGAAGATGAATTACAAATTACACATTTACTTATCACTTTCGTGGGAAAGATTAAGTGTGAACTATGAAAATGCAGAAAAACTCATCCAAGATCATCATATTGAAGGCTGTTTCACAATGCGACGAGAGAATGAGACGTCAGCGTGACAAGATCTCTTCGCAGTTGTTCTCTCTTAAAAATGGGTTTGAAACAATGAAATAATATATAATAAAGTATTTCTCGTCTACACGTTGCGTCTGTTTTTCAATTTTTCGGTGACGGAGAGAAAGACATACTAAAGTATGTATTATTTCATCGTTTAAAATTCTTTTTCAAGAGAGAACAACTGCGAAAAGATCCCGTTTCCCGTCACGCTGACGTCTCGATTTCTCGTCGCATTGTGATGTGAAACAGCCTTGATGTGTTCATATATCTGGCCTAAGGCGGGCCATACACGCAACACTTAATTGACACTGGTATCGGTGTACTCAAAGGTGGTGTGTGTGTGGGGGGGGGGGGCAGCATGTGTAAAGGCTGTTTTACAATGCGACGAGAAAACGAGACGTCAGCGCGACGAGATCTCTTCGCAGTTTCTCTCTCTTAACACAAAATTTTAAACAGTGATATAATACATAATTAAGTATTTCTCGTCGTCACGTCACGTCATAAAGTTTGAAAAATTGAAAAAAAAAAAGACGCAACGTGACGACGAGAAATACCTTATTATGTATTATTTCGTTGTTTGAAACTCGTTTTTAAGAGACAACAACTGGGAAGAGATCTCGTCTCGCTGACGTCTCGTTTTCTCGTCGCATGGTGAATCAGCCTTGACTTCGTTACAGCGTCAAAAACAACAAGACTTTTGACTTTGACCATCCAAAAAGTGAGTTTGATCAAAAATGTGATATGACTATGAATTCTCGCATGATGTCGCTTTAGTTCAAGTGCACAGTGTGCTGTCGTCGCGCAGTTTTGTTGAAATGCAGTTACCTTAGACCCTGTTTAGATTGAAAGATTGATGCCGGTTACACGACAGATTTATAATACCAGCCTCAATTTTCTCAATCTAAACAGGATCCTAGGGCAGTCTTAGTGGCTGTAAAGAAAACATTTATTTTTTTTAGGTGGAAGAGGCTTAGAATTCAACCCTCCCTCCGACAGAACACTAATCATTATGTCATGATAACGACTATGGGGCAGGGCATTTACAAGGAAAAATGAGGTTAGTACTACAGTGAGTGTGGTGAGGACTGAAGAGTGTCAAGCTTTACCGAATGTTGCCCAGTGCCAGAAAAATTTGCAACAATCCTGGCTCAGGATTTATTATATGTTGGTCACACTTGGTTACATAGTATGCAGTTGGAAGAACTTATCAAGCTGGTGATTTTATTCCGTAAAAAAAACTGAGTATATTGCCCTTATTAGTCCAAAAACAATTCTGACTCTTTCGGAAACTGCTACTGCTCTATGAAGGACTGATACTTTCCTGGCCAGTTCGTCTGTCTACTCATTTTTCGCAATGCTACAGTGACCTAGAACCCAGATAAGAATGACTTTAGACTTAAAATTCTGGCCTGCAAGCATATCACGATATTTTGGGCCGATTAAGAAGATGGTGTGTCAGGATTATTTTGACTCTGGTTTAGGTCTCTTTTTGAATAATTTAATAATTTTGCATTCTGCAGTGGTGAGATAAGTATGGCCAGTAGTTCTGTCCCTATTTAATCTTCCCAAATGTAAATCAACATTTGAATTTAAAATCTTTACCAATGTTCAGAGTAGGAGTGCAGTTAAAATGAATTGATATTTCCTTTCACAAGCATCCACAGGGCCTTCAACTCATATATCTTTAATTTCACAGAATTTTGTTCATGACTAAAAGTCATTAGAAGAAGTATTACAGTATTACAGAAGTATTACAGAACTTCCCTTTTATATTCCTCTAATGACGTGCTTGGATGGTCCAATTTGCATTTCCTTACATCCACTACTTATTACTTTCCTCGTCATGATACAAGTTTGGATGGAGTACTGGTTCGGTGCATCATAGTACGTATAGACTTGGCTTGGAATCTTGGAAAGTATCTTAGCGTACAACATTGTTCTTTTCAGTTTTAAACAGAACATTGAGCTGAATAACACAGATTCTAGGGCCCGTAGGTCGTATCGCGTAAGAAAGAAGCAATAGCTCGGTTAAGTGATTGTGGTTTTGAAGATTGAGCTCTCTATCTTTCTCTATACAAAGGATAGAGACAGTTGTCGTCAAAACGACAATCAACAAATTGACAATCAACTATCACCTTAGCCGATTCCACCCCAGTGTTCAAGTACAATGCCCGCGTTCGGGTGGAAGTACGATGGGCTATACACCTACCCAGACAGCTTGAGTTGTTGTATTGCATTAGCTGTTATTTCACATGGTATTACAATAATAAGACTATCCGGATAGCTTTGGATAGTTGCCCGAACGCGGCCAATATCTCCCCATACATTCAGAAAGACTTTCTTCGTTTTCTTAAATCGCTTTAAGAGTTCTAATCACTTTAATTTCGATCTTATAGAAAAAAAGAATCAATATTAAATTCATATAACGCACACCAAAAATATTTTGAGGAATATAATGACAAGCATCCTTCCATTTTCTAAATAACCATTTCTCTGTTTCTACCATATTTGGTATTAGCAACACACCAGCTGTTATTCATTCTTGATCTTTGTATATTTCTTCATGTCGTCTAAACTTCACTTCGACTTCTGCTTTCTGCACCAAAGTTTCAGGGGCATGCGAGCTAATGTAACTGTTCAACTGTGCTGAGAGTTTGGTGAAAAAAAAAGTTTTGGAGAAAAATAACGAAAAAATAAATTAGAAGATATTCGGTTAATGTTTCGTTTATTCCTTTCGTGCATCAGGTGTTGGTGGAACAAAAAAAAAGAGTAGGGATACCCCAAAAACAAGAAGAAGTAGTAGTAGAAGAAGAAGTATTGAGAAGAAAAGTTAGGGAATTTTTCTTGTTTATAAAATGTTAAAGTTCAATTTGCTTGGATTTAATTATATCCTTTGAGTGTTATTATTTCGCAAGGGAAAAGTTAAGTAAGTCTGTTGCTATATGGTACCTATACCTACAACATGTTATTCGAATTCTATTATTGGTTTGGTTAGCTACATATACATACATATAAACGAACTTGAATTGAAATGTCTGCGTAATTGCAAATGGATGTTAATAGGAGTTTTACTTTCTTTTTCTTTTTTCTTCTTGTTCTTGTTCTTGTTGACGTTGTTGTTTTTGTTTCAAGACGATTCTTTTTGATTTTCTTGAGTAGCTGTCTTACAATCATAGGCCATATACCACCTACCATCTAATAGGAGCATAGTAGATATAGTTGTTAATCTATCAGAAATGAAGAACTTGTTACTTAGGTACGTTGTGATGGCTGTTTATATGGATAAAGCAACATTAAAACAATTCAAGGAAACGACAAAGTTTCAAAACAGACCACAAACAAAATTGTGGTGTTAAGATGAGTTTTGTGCAAAAGTTGATGATGGGAGAATTGAAATTGAATTTAATTCCTTGTGATGTAACTAACTACTGGATGGAACTTACTTGTTAATTTGTGGGTAATAACTAGCTTAACATAGGGATCATTGATTTAATGTATGTAGGAAGAAAAATGTTTGCTATAGCGAAACTTTTAATTATTGGCATTAAAGAGCTTTAATTCAGAAAAAAGAGTTGGCTTGAATTTCGATAAGGATAGAGTATGTTATGTTAAGCAGATGTAGTGACAGTAAAGCTTAGTAGGCTCTGATCTTAAGCGGTCCCTAGGCGCTCTATATTATTGTGTACAGACGGTTCAATATTTTATACAATAATTCAGTTGACAGCTGATTCTAAAATAAATTTCCTCTCATCCTCTTTTGTATTTGATATTTTCACTTATTAAAATCACTCGCAAAAGGGTTTACTCTTTAAGCGGTCCCTAGACGCTCAATATTATTGTGCAAAATATTGCATACAATTATTGGCTAGGCGCCCCAGACTTTATCCAAAAATTTAGTTGACAGCTGATTCAAAAATAAATTTTCTCTCACCCTCTTTTGTTATTTGACATTCTCACTTGTTAAAATCACTCGCGGAGGTGTTTACTCTTCGACACTTGAAAATTAAATAAACAAATATTGTGCAATTGTACCCACAAACGATACAATATCTTATATTGTGCAATAAATATCAAAAGGGTTTTGATTTTCTACAATATATTGCACAACCTTGCAATATTATCCATAGACGGGCAATACTTTTGTGCAATATCAAATATTGCACAATAATATTTACCGCTTTACACTTGAAAATTGCAAATATTGTGCAATTGTACGTATCGGGAGTACAATCAATACCATACAATATTTTCATATTGTGCAATTAATATCAAAAGGGTTTTGATTTTCTTCAATATATTGCACAACCTTGCAATATTATCCATAGACGTACAATGATATTGTGCAATACCAAATATTGCACAATAATATTGAGCGTTTAAAGACTAAAGCTGGCTATTCACGATCGAGCCAAGTGGCTCGGTGCCAATTGGACTAGTGGATTTATAACTTGCTGAAAGTCCAAATGGCTTGGTCGAACCCATTCACATGATGCGATTTGGCTCGGCCGAGCCATTTGGCTGGGCACCTATCGGACGAGCAAATACGAACCTATTTAAAAAGTTTTAAGGTAGACGGAATGAGTTTTGCTACGTTTCGTTCATCGTTCGTTCATTTTTGGTTTCGAAGGAGAAGAGCACTCCTCGAGCGCACCTTTCGGAAGAAAATTGACAGCTAGCTGTAAATTGGTGTAGCCTTGCATTATAGTTAAAGTGTGCATTTGACGTTTCGGAAAGAAATTTTTCGGTCGACTATGATATTAGTTTCCGACAGCGTCCATCTGTTATAATTCAACCTTTACGCTTGAAGTAGAATCGTACGCTTGCAGTTCTGCGTTGCTAAACTGAAAGAATCTGTCTTTCGATCGTTATAAGGTCCTATCTAGGGGAACTAAAGAGGACTCTGTATAAGATTTTAAACATTCCAGATTACTTTATTATGTAGTTATACTAAGTAAGTCATCTCAATACTCTATTGAATAAGGATTTACCAGCTCAAATGCCTATGAGCGTGTATACAGACCAATCAATCACTAATGTCGTAGAATCTTCCTGAGTAACACTAAAGGACAACGCAGTAGAGAACAATCTGATCTGAAGGCAATTGGTTGTAGTATCCCGTGGCTTAATGGTTAGTGCGTTGCAGTGTCACGCTAGAGGTCTGTGCCCAGTCTCTGCCACCTAACAAAAATCATGTCGATTACGGAATCCGCAATTGTGGATCCGCAGTGATTCTCAGTACATTTTTCGCTTTTCTTTCCATTTGAAATCGATGAAGAACAAAGAGAGCACTATACTGCGTTTCACTGCGGATGCAGTTTTGCGGATTCCATAATCCACATGGATGTTTTTCAGGGCTACTGTCTCTTGTGAGGAAGTGACATATCCTTCCGACATAGAAAAGTGCCGCTCACCTTAGCCATTCGGATTTGCAATTAACTGCAGGTCCCCTCCATTCCTGCACAGACACGCACACAGGAATGGTTGAGCGTTATAAGTCACTAGATCCTAGTTCATGAGCTGTTGTGCCATCAAATTTATTTATTTATTTATTTTATGAAGGCAAATTGGTCTCAATAAAAATGATCAAGTAAAAACTACAAAATAAATTAAATAACTTTCCGGAAACATTTAAAAAATTCGCATCACTTCTAATAAATCCAGAATTAAACTAAAAAAAATGTTGTTCTCTCAAATGGCTCAAACAAAAAAAAAACAAAAAAAACTTCGAAAATCTTCAAATAACGTTTCAAAAGTTTCACTTTTATTTTTCAAAGCAGACCAATTCTATGTAACTCCTTACTGCTCCTACTATTTTCGTCCTTTTTTCCATTTTCAAATCACCACACTTCCCCAAGTTATCGTTACTTTGAAATCAAGTTTTCAAAACCCTGCATACCTATAGATACCTAAGGACTCGGAAGTATGTAGGTATGACTTTTATGAAATCTTTTGAAAACAAAATAAACTCTAACACATCGCTCTTATAGGTACCTACTACTCTGGATACCTTCGAAAAATACATTAAATTGTATCTTTCTTTATATAAATTCTGAAACAGGAACTTTCTCCATATACAAGTTTAGTAATGCGTGTGCCCTTATGGTGCCCCTCTTCCTTCTGACAAAGATTTGCCCACTTAACCACATCTTGAATTGAAAAGTTCACATTCCAAAAACCAATATTGTAACCATTATAAACTTTGATCACTTGTAACGCCACCAAAAAACAAGACGATGGTGGAGATAGGAAGGGCTACGGGAGAAAGTTTTAGGAAAGTTTTCAGTTTTCTATATATGAAGGAAGATGGAAGAAATAAAAATCCTCTTCAAAAACAGTTAGTTTAAAGGGTTTGTGTTTTGTTTCATGTTGTGTTTGCATTCTGTTTTTCTCTCTATCTCTCTCTCCCCCTTCTCTTTTAATTTCATTCACCCTTCCTTTCTATCTTTTCATTTTGTTTCGATGATATTGAAATTGATTTCTTTGATGTTATGCGTTATTGCTTTCAAAAACACCCGTACCTGACCTAATAGATTGTTGGTTATTTGAAAAACTCCTTCACTACGATAAACGTGTGCTCATTTTGTTTTCATTTTTTATATTTTTTGTTTGAAATAAAAAAAAACTATACAAACTCAACCCAACTCATATTGCCCGTACCTGACCTATTAGATTTGGTAAGATATTTGAAAAACCTTATATTTCTGCTATACTACAAAACGTGTGCATACTTTTAGGAGGAACAGAAAAAAACTGGGTTACAACGGTGAAGTTCGCAGTAATAAAGTTTTATGGGGTTGTGCTTCTATAACATTCCGTCGACGAAGGAGAAGCAGCATAGAGTCCTAAAGGCACCTATTGAATGTATCCACGTACCGACAACAATAAATTTACGTATAGAACAGGGTAACCACCCTCTATACGCGCTGGTTCTATTCTTAGATATTTTCATATACGCAACGCATATGTTCCGGGTTTTCCTGGTGATGTCGATACAGCAGATGGGAAAATGAAAAGCCATCGTCGTATCACAATAACGGTGTTTACTCTGGAAGAAGAAAATAGTTATGCGTTCCAGTTTTGCGTTTGCCCGTTGAAAATGAAAACTGCGCCCGCCGCCGCCGCGCCGCGCCGTGCCACCACCACCATCACTGCATTGGTGGAGGCAAGTACAGCGTTTAGATTGAAAGTTTGTATACAAAATGCATTCAACGGCATCTGGTGTCTAGGCGTTTTTAAAGACGTCTCTTGCGATATAGTTTTTTGGAGAATCCAGAAATATTTCTCGGTTCTTATGCTCGGTGCCGCCAATGAAAGAGCATACATTTCCCATTTCGAAAACGATATTTTGAAAAGCCTTCGCTAATTGATTGATATAGCCCGTGTTATGGAATGGTAGGGGAGAAGAGGGATTCTTGAGTAAACACAATGATGCAGTAGTTGCATATTATCACGGGCGTGTAGTTTACAGTTTTGTTTGTTTATGCATGATGTGATTTATGAACTCCCCTATATTTGTGCTGGCTGCGTTATGTAGCTATAATAGAACGAGCCATGGACCTGTAGCAGTGGTGTTGGCTTCCTATATAGGAGATGTGTGGGCACATATGATAACAACAATAATATTATGCCGAAGGAAGAAGTTGAATTCAAATTATTGTTTCATCCTAAAAACTCAGAAGAAATATACAAAAGTGGCTCAGAAGTATGAAAGGGAAAAAGTTTTGTTCATAAGTTTTGGTATTAGAGCAAAATAAAACAAGAAGTAATAGTCGAAGAACGTTAAGGGGTGATATGTGCTGTTTTGAATTTTTTTTTTTTTATAAAAATGTGGTGTATTTTTTTTTTTTTTGTTTATTTACTGATTTTTTTCTGGAAAATTGATTTACTGTAGGTATTTGCTAGTTTCTTTTGATAAGCTGTGTGTGTGTGTAGAAAGAAAGATATACAAGTTTAGGCATGATATGTTCTTAAGATTTTTTTTTGTTGAGTTAATAATGAATGGGTGTTTTTTTTTTTTGTTTCATTTTATCATCTTACATGAATTTTTAGCATTTTTTATTTTATACATACATATGTATGTAGTTTATGGTTTATTTTGTTTTGAGAAAATATCTACTACTTAGACTTGTGTAAGTTTGAAACAAATTTGAAGAGTTTTTTTTTTTAGCATGTATTTGTGATAGTTTTTCTATTTATTTTCTATTTATTCAAAAATATAAACATGGGGAGTACATTAAGAATTAAATTCTTTTAATTTGTACCTACACATTATAAAATATTAAAAAATTTACTAAATTAGTTTTTGAGAATTTATGAAGAAAATAATTTTTTGCCAGGATTGGTTAATTGAATAGAAGTAGGTATAAGTTATTTCATATCTTGTACCTGAATTAGGAGAAGAGCAAAAAATTACGACCTGTGATTCTTAACTTGTGAATGCAATATAACAATCACAACTTGTGAATGATAAACTGTGAGAGCCTTAAATGTGGTTTGGAATTTCTTTTCTGTTTATTTCACATTCTGTGAAAAAATCAAATCTAACAACCGCAGTTTAAGATCACAACTCACAGCGAAGAAAAATATTTCACACAAATCAAGCGAGAACAACAACTGTGTTCGTGAATTGTGATTGAAATGTGATTTATTTTATAAACTTTAAATAAAATCACGATTAGGTATTTAAACCACTAGAACAATTAAAATCTCTTGATCATGAAGTAGCTAGTTAAGTATGATTCAAAATAAAATTTTAAACTCCAAGGACCTCGAAACGTAGAGAAATTTAAGAATTTTGAATTCGACAAATCGGACCAATTACAATGACTTCCAATGGGAAGTACTGTCATAAAGAAAAATCATACCTTTTTATATCCTTAACATCCGCAAGAAAATTAGAGTTTATTATTACGGTTGTGACAAAGTACACTTTTTCCTCATGAACAGAGGAATTGAAGATCTATATTCAGATGCTGAATTCTCAAGTCATCAGTTTTATATGATCACACCCGTAACATTTGTATTGTTTCAAGAAAGAATATTCTGTGAATAATTTACATATAGTAATAGCGTCACACGGACGATGTAGTAGCCGTGGCGTGATGGTTAGTGCGATGGACTGTCATGCCAGAGGTCTAAGGTTCGATCCCAAGCCTCGCCATCTATTTATTTAAAAAAAAAGAAAAAAACGGCTACTGCCTCTTGCGAGGAATTGACAAATCCTCCAAGAGTATCTCCTGTCACAGAAAAGTGCCGCTCGTTAGCCGTTCGGATTCGGCAATAAACTGTAGGTCCCCTCCATTCCTGCAGACACGCACACAGGAGTGGTTGAGAGTTGTAAGTCACTAGGCCCTAGTTCTTCATGAGCTGTTGTGCCATCAAATTTATTTATTTATTTATTTTATATTTTTAATAGCGTCACACCCGTAACAATGAAAATACAAATATTATAATGTATAAGCAAGGTACACGAAGGATTCTGTTTTACAAATATGTACATATATATAATTTGATAGAATCGTAGGTTCCAGGTTAAAACTAAGACATACTCACTTATTTAAGTCTAATCAAGAAATTGAAAAAGTAATGCTTACCTGAAAAGAAAAAAAAAAAAATATTTTTATTAAAATACATAATAATGTTAATTTTTTCTTAAATTTGTACCTAAAATGCCTACATAGAATACTCAATAGTAAATCGATAATTTTGTAAAACTGAATGTGGGGTATAAATTTTTAAAGGGGGAAACATACGTTATCTCCAAAAAACACATTTTCAATTGGATGAATTCCCCACAAAAAATTAATCCAACACGACAAAATCCCCGTGGAGACAGGCGCCCAAACAACAAAATCCCCAATACTTATATATTTTTTGTTGCCACTATCTCAAAATATCCAATAATCCCCAACATATTTTTTTTTTATTGTAAAAGTTGATGTAGTTATTAATTCACAGTAAGGAATTATTGTATGTATTCATAACTCATTATGCTGGTCTCTGGCTCAAATTTCAAACAGAGTTTTTTAAATAAAATTGAACTTTATTATGTACATAGGCCAAGAACCACTAAAGAAGTCTGATGATCAGCCTGGCAACCGTGAAATTGCTACAACTACAGCCTATGAAATTTGGTGATGGTAGCTCACTAAAGTTGTTGTTATTTCATTTAAACTATTAACTTTTTGTTTGTGACAATTTTTATTTCTTTGTAATTTTTTTTGTTTTGCAAAAAATATATTTTGCCTCATATGATATTGTTTGACTTTGCAGCGCATTAAAAAATAGTCTTTTATTTTAAATAAGGAAATCTTAGAATCAATACAAAAAAGATTATATTAAATATAAAAGCTTCATCAGCAGAAAATCCCAAAAAGAGAAGGTGTGAAAGCAGTGAATCAAGCAATTAAATCGCACGTGCGGTTTTCTCTTGGGGATTTTGTCTGTGGAGATTGTTTTTTTCGGATTATGTCGTTTTGTTTATTGTCACTAACCCTTTACAGTGAATCACTGCGGATCCACTATTGCCGGGTTCCATAATCGACTTGATTTGGATTTGATTATATTCCATAAAATGAGCATAAATTCTTTTTCAAAATACTTGGCCATTTAAAAGCAAAAAGCGAGAAAACCAGTATTTTTTTAATTTTAAACATTTCTTTTTCAATAATTATATTCTTAAACAATCAATTTAAGGAAAATAATGTTAATTGTTTCATTGTAGTAGTCACATATTTTAAATACAAATTTTGCATAAAAATGCCTTCGAAAATACATATTTTTTTTTATATTGCCATCATATATCTTCTAAACGGCAAGTTGGAGTAAGTAAGTAAAAATGTCGAAATCGATTTAGTAAAAAATTTCATTATATACTATCTTTGATCAAGGTGATTTTCTATAGCATTTACCGTTTCTTATGCCAAAATAAAAATAATTGCGTTCAAAATTTTTCGCTTGCATTTTTTTCCGAAGTAACAAATTTTGCCTAGACTTATGTTTTTTGAAGTAGGTATTCAAATGTCGGAAAGCTATCTATAACGCTTAAATACAACAATTAGCATGCTTCTATATTGCTTTATGCATGCTTCTATCTATAAGTTTAGTTTAGTTAGTTACACTTTAAAGGAAAATAAAAAATTGTTAAAGACGGTTTCTATATTTTCTTTGGCATTAATGATCAATGTACATTTGGCTCAAGTGCTCACATACTATAAGATGTGGGATATATATGTAAATATTCTCATTAAACGAACTTTTCCTCAAAGGACATTTTGCATTGCAAATTGTGTTTTTCAATTATTGCATAAAACTTTATTCATATAGAGCACCATCAGCCGGTTATGTATGAGTATGTTTCCATATAATACATATTGACACTTCAAGAAAGTTAAAGTCCTTCAAATGGTATCACTGGTTATGCATTATCTTTGTGCTGCATTTTACTATAGCATCGTTTTTAAGTTCTTTCTTGCAGATGCAGAATGTGAGAAAGGACAAACCAAATGTACCTATGTGCATTATAATAGTTTTTCTTTATAAGTTTTTTTTTTGAGAATCTGTATCTGTGGTTGACCTAAATATCTTTGGCCTGAAACATTTGTATCGCTAATGCATTTTAAATGAACCAAAACAAAAAAAATAAAAATAACAAACAGAAAATAAAAAAAATATGTTTTTGTGTTCCTCTAAAGCGGTTTTTTTTTTCATTTTAAAAGTCATACATTTGCAATAAAAACGAAGAATCTGGTGTTGTGTGGTCCCGAAAAAAAAATCTGTACATTTTATTGTGATAGTGTGGTGTCCCTGGCATATTAGGTATGACAAAGGCGGTTTTTGTGTTCCTTTTGTTTTTTATTAAACATACAAAAAAGTTTACTTTTTGTAAAAATAAAATATTTATTCTTTGTGGTTTGTTACCTAAAGGCGAAATTTTTATTTTTTTTAGTGTAGGTACTCTGTGGACAAGAAGTGATTTCTTCTTGCTTCTTTCTTTGAATCAGCTAGAGATAAATAACTGTGAAATTGTATTTCAGGGAAAATAGTTCATGTTCTTTTTTTCGGTTTGTATATAGATATAATAATTATTCCCTTGTTACTCGGCAACAACTACAATGCAACAAAACAAACAGGAGATCGGTACTTGACAGATATGAAAAGCTTGGTTGTCCCCACGACGGACGATGGTTTTCCTTTTTAAGTTTTTTTTTATTCGTTTGTCCATTGTGAATTGAGGTGTCCACTGTTTTCCTAGAATAATTTAATTTTTCTTCATGCTTTTTTTTTAACTGTAGCAGCTTCCATATTATATTTTATAGTGTTCTTTGGAGTACAGAAAAATCTCTTCTCTACTTCTTTCCTTTGAGTCTATGTGCATTTTTATGCAAGAAGAAATAGACAAGTGGGGTGTTTTATAGTCTACTGGGACATCAAGTGGGCTCTTTTGATATTTAACATGTTGTTGAGTTTATTTTTTGAATTTAAGTCACTTCAAAAAAAAAAAACCAATAAAATTTAAACATAGATAGAATTTATTTGTAATTATATTTTTGTTTCTTCAGGTACTTTCTGTACTGTAACCTTTTAGAGTGTAAAATTATTAAATTTTCATATGGTATGTACGCTGAAGGGGGGGGGGGGGTAGTGGCGTTGCAGTTTAAACTAATTATTAGTTTAATACATCGTGACTCATTTTTGACAAAAAATTAAAGAATTAAAAACTTAACGATCTCTTAAATGTGTTGTGAGACAACTCAACATTTAATAATGTGCTCCCTTGCAACAATGAACTTAATATTGGTGCGTTGAAAGTTCGTTAAGAACCAATATCTACATATACAGTGACTTACAACTCCCAAAAAATTCTGAGGGGGTAGTTAGTCCATAGGAATGCAGAAAACCTACAATTTACTGCCAAATCCGAACGTATCCGCACATTTTTGCTTTTGCTATCGCCATTGCTATTATTGCTATTGCTATTGCTATTGCTATTGCTATTGCTATTGCTATTCCTATTGCTATTGCTATTGCTATTGCTATTGCTATTGCTATTGCTATTGCTATTGCTATTGCTATTGCTATTGCTATTGCTATTGCTATTGCTATTGCTATTGCTATTGCTATTGCTATTGCTATTGCTATTGCTATTGCTATTGCTATTGCTATTGCTATTGCTATTGCTATTGCTATTGCTATTGCTATTGCTATTGCTATTGCTATTGCTATTGCTATTGCTATTGCTATTGCTATTGCTATTGCTATTGCTATTGCTATTGCTATTGCTATTGCTATTGCTATTGCTATTGCTATTGCTATTGCTATTGCTATTGCTATTGCTATTGCTATTGCTATTGCTATTGCTATTGCTATTGCTATTGCTATTGCTATTGCTATTGCTATTGCTATTGCTATTGCTATTGCTATTGCTATTGCTATTGCTATTGCTATTGCTATTGCTATTGCTATTGCTATTGCTATTGCTATTGCTATTGCTATTGCTATTGCTATTGCTATTGCTATTGCTATTGCTATTGCTATTGCTATTGCTATTGCTATTGCTATTGCTATTGCTATTGCTATTGCTATTGCTATTGCTATTGCTATTGCTATTGCTATTGCTATTGCTATTGCTATTGCTATTGCTATTGCTATTGCTATTGCTATTGCTATTGCTATTGCTATTGCTATTGCTATTGCTATTGCTATTGCTATTGCTATTGCTTTGCTATTGCTATTGCTATTAATATTGCTATTGCTATTGCTATTGCTATTGAGTTAACACAATGAGCTAAAAAATTGATTTAGAGAATAAATGTAACTATGAAACTAACAGCCGTATAAATAAAAAGTCACTGTTCGCTCCTTAAAACATGTGCTAGCACACGGATAGAGAAATTATCCGTTGGATAAGTTTTATTATTAATAAACAATAAACATATCATAACAGTTTCAGTCTGTAACACTAAAAGTACGGCAACCCTTCATCGTGGAAGTATTCTTAAATTTAAAGTGAGCTAAAGTGATCCACTTGCGGTTACCATTTCAAGAATACGAATTGCAAGTTGACAGATGTGTTAGTCTTATCTTTCCGTTGTTTTTTGTTTATTGATACGGGGTTAAAAATTAACGGGTTAATATATTGCGTTTGCATCAATTTTTCCTACATTGTGATTAATTTAAATACAAATTTCAAATTCTAACCCTAAAACAAAAACTAGATCAAAAAACCCCTCTCCTGCAGGTTAAAATGCTAATTTAGTTTTAATTTTTTAGTTGTATAAAGTAATAAAATTCAAATATAAAACGAATTATTTGTTATTTATATAATACAACGAACCTCGACAATAAAATGGCACTTGATCAAAATCATTCGTACAATATTTGAATATTATCTAAATAAAATTTTGTAAATTTTGCCAATTCAAGTTATCAAATATTCAGGTCACACAAATCCATCAGCATCAGCATCGTTAGCATTTCAAATAAATGAACGTCAAACAAAAATAAAATAACACCATCATCATCATGGGCAAATGGTTTTCTTGTCCAGAGGGAAAAATCATCATAAACGATACGATGGTCTATCTGATTTAGGACTCTTTTTTTTTTTTTCTCTGTTGACAGATTTAACAAATATTCATAAAAGAAACACACAAATAATATTGAAGTCTACATACATGTATATGTATATAAAATAATTAATATAAAATTAAAAAACAATTCTAAAAACCATGACAGCTGAATAATAGTTATAGAAACCGTATGTAGTCAAATATCCAGGATGATGGTGTTTGAGCAAAGGACATGCTCATATTAAGAGTATATAGGTCCCCTGCGGCTTGAGAGAATTGACAAATGGCGTACGCTAAAAAATCACACACAAACCAAAGGATATGCTAATAAATTTTCATATAACGACAAAAAATTGAAATAACAAAAACAAAGCAAAAAATAGTTTGTCTGTCTCTGCCAAATGATAAATAAACTCTAAATTCAATATGGACACAGGAAGTTCGGACAGGATCAGAACTCTATCGTTGATTATCGTCAGTGGAAATCATAACACACATATCACAAATAGAACGACAGGTTAGGGGTTTCCAACTTGACATTAATTTAGAAACACTATCCTGGTGCGGCATAAACTAAAAAAAAAAAAAAAAAACTGCCATCAATAACCATCAAATAGAATTCTCAAACATCTATGGATCCAATTCAACTGCTGGCTGGCTGGGCGACTCCTTGCCACTCTCCATGACTTTTATATCAACTCCGGTATTTTTGTTTTGTTTTCATTTTTGGCTAGTTTTGTTTTTGTTTTAAGCCTTTTATCCAATTCGCGCTTCAGAACATCCTTCATCGGAAATGTGATATACTATACTAGCACACTTCGCCGCCCCCTACCGGGAGAGGGGAGAAGGAGTAAATAGATATGAATAGTGACAATTTTTCACTCTATGGTTACTCGTACCCATCTTCTGCTGCCATATAATAGCATCTATACTGCTTCTCGGTTGGCCTAAATGATTGACTACACTCGGGCTGTATGCACTACTCTTTTATGCTGATGCAGCAAGAAGGATATTCTGTTCTGCGAAAACAGCGAAAATTGTCCGAAAACACACAAAGCACAGTCCTAGGCTAGCTGTATAGCAAAGTTGGTTTGAGATAAAACAGAGATATATGGTGAATGGTTTTGAAATGCAATATACCTATAGAGGGACTACAATGAGGCTAGTTTTCGGCACTGTCTAGGCCTTCCACAAAATATATACATATATGTACGTCTAAACTCTGTACTCGAACACTGTGACCAGAATTCGGTTTGGCAGAAAGAGGTATTAGATACCTTATCTACATATCTACCTATCGAAAAAGTGGACTAAGCAAATTGAAAAAGTTTGTTTTGTATTAAAGTCGAGTACATATTTGGAGCTAGTTTAGTTGAGCCTTTCATTTCCCAACAGTTCGTCATTGTTGCTTTTGTTAGTTTATTTTCGATTCCTCCAGTCAATGGAATTTCGGATGACATACATACGACGTGGATGGTACAGTGGAGCTATACTTTTTTTTTTTTGGAAAGTATGAGAATTTTAAATTAAGTTTTAAATAAGATAAGGCTTTACCGACCTTTACGTGACTTCTTAAACATCGTTTTCAGAAAGAAGAGTACCAGATAATGTCAACATTTTTTTCGAACTCGTCTTCTATACTCCTTGAGCAGACTGGCAAAGAAGAAATCAATCTCATTCAGCAAAAAGACAGCAAGAACATTTCTGAAATCTGGACACTTTAATTTCGACAAAAGTCTAAGACAATGGACAATGCGATTAGTAACTAAGCAAACTCTTTAATATAGTTCTTTAAGTAATCGTACGAACTGACAATACACAACAGCGGTACAAATTTTCAAAACTACATTCAACTTATTGTTCGTGCACAGAAAATATTGACCTATATTATCGTACAACAATTTTCTGCCAAGCCTGAACAGCTGAGAAGCACTTTATCATGTAAAGAAATGTTCTTGGACGCAGTACCTCTGCAAATATCATTTTTTAGGTTACATAGGCTGGTGTACGAAGACGAACACAGAACTCCGCCACATGGTGGATGCCATACAGCGGTCCTCCTGGTATCGGTGACATTGTCAAGAACGAACGAATAAAAAAATTCCTTGGGTACTTTGAAAAAAGAAGGTTCTAAGTATGATATTCGGTCCAGACTAGCTGTATGGTTCAGATTCAGAGGCATAAACCTTGTCAAAGGTATGTATTTGATAACGTTTTAGGCTGTTTTTGGAGAAAAATTGTTGAAATAATTTTTGGTTCAGTCTCGATGAACGGGTAGTAGAGGAGGGGATACAACGCCGAACTTTAAGGGCTGTACTGCACACCATAAAATTCAAAAGCCGACGTGACGTGTAGACTGAGGTGGTAATAGTAAGGTTTTTATTAGAAGCGAATATTTACAACAGTAACTCGGCCCAGATTCTTTGTTTAAATCCAACCTCCATGGACTGTGCAGTAGAGGAAGATCGAAACTCAGATAGTATACACGCGAGATTAAGGGGACTTGAACCAGCGTTGAGAAACTGACGAGACAGCTAGCTATTGACTTTTCTATATAGAAGAAACTTATTGATTAAGAGTGTGGTCTTTGGTCACCACTCCAGACTGAAGCTCCACCTTTAGTATGTAAGTGATTCGATAGATCAGCTTTACGAGCTATACAATGACGTTTATCTGGTAAAAATCTGAAAACACAACAGCTGGGATAGACGCACTAGATTGCAGTGTCCTCCTCTTATCTTTCCATGATGTACAGCAAATATGAACTAAATAAGATGGCAGGCAAAAGGTGAGAAAAATCTCAATCAACTTGGTGTGTGTAACTAAAAGCAAACAGTTTGAAGCTGGACTGACTGAAAGAGCTTTTAGGTTGGAGCCGTGATCCATTATGGACCTTAATTAAAGTTAAATGCGAGTCTTATTTTATACATACGCCGCCGTCGCCAAATTCAACATAATCGGAAGAACATATTGTGATTTGAGTCTCTTTTGACTATTAAAGTGGAAGCTGTGAAGAAGGGACTTAACTGTCAATTAGGGCAAGATAAAAGATATGTTGCCATCAAGATCAAGGACACCGACGACACGACAGGATGTTGCTTTATAATACAGACCTGACCTCTGACCCCTTGCAACAGATTTTATGAATTTTCGAATCACTGTAACTTTTTAACGGTTAATGCTACAAAAAAGTCCATTTTTGTGGGAAATTGGCTCATTTAGCTATAAGATTGAAGATCAAAAATTTTCTCTTTAAAGGAAATTGATTTTAAGGTATGTATTTAAAAAAAAAAACTATACTTTCATGTTCTTACCTGGTCAAATATAAAAGTTGTAGGTAGATCTAAAAAAATTAAATACCTCCTCCAAAGCTGTTTCGTCCACCATTTAGACTTTTTCATATATTGGTGTGACAGAAAAACTTTTATTTTTGTTGATGTTTAAGGACGAAAAAACTGATTTTTGGTAAATTTACCCTTCATTTGGGCCCTAACTATATAAACAGTCAGTCAGAACTTCATAATTATATACTCTGAAAAATTAAAAAATAAAATGAATAAATCCAGAAATAGATCCTTTGGCAATACCACAAACCAAATATAACTTATAACTACATAACATAACCCTACACGAAATTCTATTTATTTTTGTATTATTTCAAAATCTAAAACCTGCATATAGTTTAAACCTTTCATCGGGCAATTTTTTTTTCTATTGTCATCGTTAGTGTACTGTTATTACACCACAAAAAAATACCCTTGAATCTTCACAACAACCCGAGGGAATTAATTCCATAGAATCTGAAAACTATTTTTACAAAAAAAAAAAAAAACAAGAAGCAGATAAAAATGAGCTCGGTAACAGTTAATTTGCATCAAGGATCAGAACTAAGGTGAATAATTCTCTATGGAATCATTGCCTAACGAACACAATAATGTTTATTTTTACCAACGATAAAATAGTACCTACATAACGCATAAACTAAAACCAGACCCATAGGGAACGGGAAAAATCTAACTTTTCTGATAATGGCCTTCGGAATTCGGAATCATCATGATAATGGTGATTTTTGTTTCGTTTGTGATATAACATATACAAACATTGATGGTGGAATAGTTTTCAAGCCATGAAATTTGGTATTTGCAATAGTGATGTGTGAAAGAGTCCTTGATCGAAAAATAATAAATACATTTCAATAGTTGGAATATATATTTTTCAAAATAACGAAGATGAACAATTCTAGAATTGCAATACTTTTGTTGAGGTGGAGTAACCGAAATCTGCGCGTCTCAAAAGGGTACGTCTGTATCTAACTGATGAACCTGGGCAAAACGTATTTTTGGAGTTGAGGTCACTTTTATATATTTTTCATTTAAGCCAATAAGAGAGTTTTTTAATTTTATTTTTTTAAGTAGCTTAAAACCAATTGCTTCATTTTTAGAATCAATCAAAATAAATTTTTAAGTGTTTTTTAGAAGTCACGAATCATTTTTGAGAAAAGAAAAGTCCATCATACGATGCACGGTAACGTCAGAGAATAAAATGATAGATTACAAGGATTCGCCATATCTATAGGTATATAACCTTAGCTAGAACGAAATACAGAATCTAATGAAGGAGCCATCAGCCATCAAGATTGATCGAAGTCTTCCCTGGTTAGACAAACAAACTTTAACAAATATCATGTCAATTTTTCGAAGCGAAAATATAGCGATACGTAAGAGAACAAAATCAATGAAGTTCGTTCTTTTTTTTTTTTTTTTTTGATGATAAATAACCACTTGTTTGACCGGATTTTCCGCTCGCCATGACAGCTCTATGTGAATCGTGCTTTATAGCTGATGCTTCTGTCTGAGGAGTCTATATAGTGTGAATATAATTTGAGTGATGGTTTAATAATATCAGAGTCGAATAATTTAGACAACACAGAAGTAACAAGTCGAATGGAAATGTATATTATATTATGTGTGGTGGTGTGGCAGAGTACGGTACATATTATTATCATGACAGAGAGGATACCATAACATTAACATTCATTGCATGTCGTCAATATCTATAATAATAGTATAATGATTTTGACTGAGAATTAAATTGATGGAAAGATACTTCTTTGATATTGACATTGGTGCCAGGAAATGATAAAGAATTCAAGAGGAAATGAGATTTATTTCTTTCAGTTTTTTTGTGTTTTGGCATTGCCGCAATATCAGAAGTGATTAGGAATCAAGAATTTTCCAGATTGAAATGATAAATAGGAAATGTGTACAAAAAAAATGACTTCGCAAAGTATGCTTTTGTCTTTTTTTCGTATACATATATTATTGGACAATATTTAAAGTTGTGTTGGGTGTATCTGAAATTTCTGGTTCTTGTTGTCGCTTAGGTACGCTTTGGAAATGAAAAGTGGAAAACCTGGATTTTTCTTTATAGAAATGCACTATCAGCAATCCAAAAAATTTCGAACATCTCTTAAGAATATTAGGCCCAGTTTTAAAGTATTGAGTTTAAACTGGATTAGGAAACGCAGTATATAAATTAGGTTTTTATTAAAACTTTAGTATTAGCAGCATAATGTCAAATTATGTAGGTAGTAGTATGTCAAACAATACAAAAAAGCTGTTTCGAACTTTCAAAGCCTAATTCCCATTTCGAACTTTCAAAGCCTAATTCCCGCTATCGAAGATAAAAATATTTTACCGGGGAATTCCGAATAGAAGTGTTCTACTCCCGAAAGAAAACGTCTCCCAGCAGGAGTTTTTTCCCTAGATATATTTAGAATTGGGCTGAATGTTTCAGGAGGAGGAGTCAAGTTAAACATTAAAAATCTGGGCTAAATAAGCTCTAATAAATTTAATTTTTGATTGTACATTACTTCCACTTCCTCAATTCTTTGATTTAAAGACCTCTGCAAAAGGTCGCCCGTTAAATCAAGAGGTATTAATATGAGGCCACGACGCGACGGACGCGAGTTACATATGATATAGCCACTACAAACATACCCACCAAACAACCAAATAAACCAAATGCAACATCAGCAATAAAGGGTCAACAACTTATTCAATCAATAAATGCAGTGTCAACAATCAATAACTATCAAAGCAAAGACATTATAAACCAGCGGAGCCCAATAATACGTATACAACCTTGATAGTCGCAGCGACGCTTGGACGGTGGACTATTTTGGTTTTCTGATTAATATTTTGTTCTGTAATTATTTTATCAATAAAGAGTAAGAGGCCTGTGGCCAAATTGTAGTAAGAAAAAAGTTTTTTTTTTATTTCATTGCGGCTACATAAAACATAAATCGCGTCGATAAAGAAGATTCATAATACTGGTACTTTTTTTCTGAAAAAGAAAATCTGGGATTTAATGAGATAATCAAAACCTTATTTCTCAGTCCACTGTGCCAACAAAAATCTATCCTATCCTTCTATTCCTTCTAACATTGCCTAATTTATAAGACCCTAGGTCTTACTGGCAAATATATGTTTGTGTTGTTTTAAAAAAAACCCCCGCTTAGTGTATGAAAAATTCGTCCCGGTCAAGCTGGCTGAAATTTTATTCTGCTGTTCTGATCAAAAATGTCTATGCGCTAAAACTTCAAAAAGCATTAGGTTCAGAGTTTCAGAGTATAACAGTTTTGCTTATAAAGGTATAGGTATACAGTTTATAGGGCCTCGCAGGGCCAGGGTCTTGGAGTTTTTTTTTGCAATACCGATATAACTAATTTACATAAACCTTTATAAGTGTTATACAGGGTGTCACATAATTCGTGCACATTATTTTAGAGGATGATTTCCACTATCATTCTAAGAAAAAAAATTTATAGGGAAAACGTTCTATCTCCCCCCTCCCTGAGGTTGGGTGGCCAAATTTTCGAAAAGTTGGCTTGAAATGGGGAAAAAAATGATTAAAAACAACGAAAGTACACAGGTACCTACAAGGATTTGTTATAATTTTTTTAAAAGGCAAATACTTAATAATTTATTTATATATAAACTTGTTTATTGTTTAAGCATTTTTTTTTTTAATTGTGATTGTTTTCATATTGAGTTTTTTTTTTAACTTTCCATAATTAAGTGCCACTGTTTTTTTTAAATATTCAATGGATAAATATTCAAATATTCGAATTCTTAAGTTTCATCAACGAATGATTTTAATCTTGCTTGGATACGGTGCCCTGACACAAATGTAATGTTGCCAATTGGAAATCTTAAATCGGACGATTCAAAATTCATTGATGATTTAACTTCTCTTGGATTTTGACAAATTAACGAAGTTTTAAATGCTAATGGAAGGTTACTGGATCTAGTGTTTACTATAATTGACGACGATCTTACACTGGAAAAATCTACCAATAAATTAAAAAGCCTTACAAATTGAAGAAATAAATTATGGTCGACATACAAGCTATATAAAAGTGAAGCTAATTTTAAAAATTTCTGTGAATCTAGAGATATCATTACATAGAATCTCAAGTTTAAAGTATCTCAATTATATTCAGAGGGTGCAAAGAGATCTTAAAATGAATCCAAAGTGTTTTTGGAAGTTCATAAATAGTAAAAGAAAGTCTTCTCCTTACCCGTCTGTTCTCAAGTCAAATGGCATTTCAAGTCATGACCCACGGGCTATAACGCAAATTTTCTCGGACTTCTTTCAAAGTGCCTTCAACTGTGATACTTAAAACTGTGATACTTTTAACTGTGATATTTCGAACTGTGATAAACATGACGAAAAAGCCATAAACTTTGACCTTTTAAAATCTTTTACTTACTTGACTGATATAAACTTTAATATTAATCCTGACAAAATCAAAGATTTTATATCTAATCTTGACGAGAGTTGCATACTAGGCCCTGATGTTATACCCTCTATTATCTTGAAGAATACTGTGTAAGTCACTTGTCGTTGCTTTTGCCCGTCCTTTTTAACTTCTCAATGTCCTCTTGTGTATTCCCTACTATTTTGAAAAGATTCTTTTATAATCCCTTTACACAAAAAAGGTAAAAAAGACGAAACTAAAAATTACAGACTTATTGCAAGGTTATCGGTCATTCCTGGACGTTTTGAAGCTATTATTTGTGAATCGCTATCTTTTAATGTTAAATTATTTATTGCTCAAAATCAACATGGTTTTACAAAAGGCCGTTCTACTGTTACCTTTTTAATGCAATTTGCATCAGAAAACTGCATTGATTCATTTAAATACAGAAAACGAGTAGATTGTGTCTTCACAGACTTCAGCAAAGCGTTTGACAAACTCTCACATCGAGAAAACTCGGATTTAATGAAAAATTTATATTGTGGCTCCAATCTTATTTACTTAACAGATCTTACTCGGTACTTTTCAATGGTTGCGAATCAAATATGTTTGAAGTTAGTTCTGGAATACCGCAGGGTAGTCATTTAGGACCTGTACTTTTTATTTTATTTTTAAATGACTTATTGTGATGATGTTACAATATTCGAAACAACGTCAAACACTCGCGATTCCGAAGAATTGCAGTGTGACCTCAATTAGTTTTTTGAATGGTGTGTTCGTAATTGTTTGGTTCTTAACATTGATAAATGTAAAACTATTAGTTTTACGAGTTACTTGTTACTTCTGTCAATTATTTGCTTAATGGTAAACGTTTATCTCGAATAAACGATATGTGTTTCCTTTGTATCTCATTTGACCATAAAAACTTGAATTCATATCACACAAAAACACCATAACTCATAAAGCCAACTCAATTCTTGGTTGGATAAAGAGAGAGTCAAAACAGTTTTCTGATTCTTTTGTTATCAAACAACTTTTTATAACATTTGTTCGACCCATTCTCGAATATGCTTGTCAGGTTTGGTCACCCCATTACGATTGTCACAAAATCAGACTAGAACAGGTACAAAAAAGATTTATCAGGTTTCCACTTAGAGGGTTAGGTTAGGATAATCCTTGTGAACTCCCTTCTTAAAGTAATAGATTAAAACTGATTGACATGCCCAGTCTTGAGAGCAGACGCTCTCATTTATATCTTTTGTCTTCATTGTTTAACTTATAAATGGGAAATTAGACTCTTTCCACCTTCTGTCTCGTATAAACTTTAATATTCCACAAAGAAGCTTGAGGAATTTGACCGATTGCATATTTATTTCCAATTATTGGACCAATTATGAACAATATTCTTCTCTTAATAAAATGTTTAAATTATTTAATAATGCAGAAACTTGTTTGATCAAACTATTAATACTTCAAATAATTTTAAATCAACATTTTTTTTCTCAATTAATCAATTAATATGTACATAACTTTGTAAAGCAAGTATTTAATTAGCTGATTTGTAAATAAATAAAAGACATTAACAAAATTAAATGCATCCTCTTAAAACGAATCCTTTTAAGGGATATTAGATTTCTTACTGAGAAAAGTTAATTACCTTACTAATTTTTTCCTCTCTTTTCTTCAATTAACTTTGTCTCCATCAATATTTTTAACTAAATTAAAAATAGAAACGATAGGGAATTTTTCCAGCATAACACAGAAACACAATAAATAGAATAGAAAACAAAAATAGAACACCGATTAGTTTGTTGCGAGAATGGTATAACATAAAAAAAAGAAGAAACAAAAATTGCACAGGAAAATTTAAACTCTCTCTCTCTGTATAGGTACTTTGTAAATTGTGTACATACCTAATATGCTGGTATATGAACAATAACAAATTTTTGCAAAAACTATAAATTTATTAAATTATTAATAAAAAGGGCATATTGTGCTGCAATGCGAGCGGGTTGAAAATTGCGCCCAGAAAAGCAACAGCAGGTCAAATTAATGCTATTTTCTGTTTACATACTGTATATATATACATACCAACAAAAAAAAGAACAAAAATGCGTTCACCTTGGTCGCATGAACTTGCTCATTTATATAACTACAAAATAATTTTGTTTTTAAGTTTAAAAAGGAAATTGTATTCCTAAGTAGTATAGCCATGGCGAGAAATTGACAAAACCTCTAAGAGTATCTCTTGTCATAGAAAAGTGCCGTTCGGATTTGGCCACCATTCCTGCAGACACGCCCACAGGAATCGTTGAGAGTTGTAAGTCACTAGGCCCTGGTTGCTCATGAGCTGCTGTGCCATCAAATTTATTTTTATTTTTAAATGGAAATGTATGGAGAATTTCATTTCATGAAATCGATTTCTGCATTTTTTTCTTACCATCTCTGAAGAAATGAATGTAATTTCACGTCTACTTCCAGTTGGACAGACACATGTGCTGCTTTTTACCTTTACATGATGTGGGTTGAGGAGTTGACTCGAAATTTTGGATGGTATTCTCTCTTTAGCGGATGGGAAACAAAAAGAGATTTCATAAAATAATTTGCCCACTGAACGCAGAAATACCAATTTCCGAAATAAATTATGAAATTAGGTAAGAAATAAAAATTGCTTGTGGAGGCGTGGGGTTATGACGTGACGTTTGAAATTCTATTTCAAGAGATAACAGATTTTCTTCGCAGACCTCGTCACGCTGAGTTTTTTCTTAAGAATCCACAACATGTCCTTTAAATGAAAGTTAAAAATGAATCAAATTGGCTATATTCATATAAGTTTGTGTGTTCGGGAAATAAAAACAATGAAAAATGCTAGGATATAGGATCCTCGCTCCAAAAATAACCAAACCCTCAAACCGACCGTAACCAAGGCATGATGCCAGGAGTTAGCCGATGAATGGCTTTTCCGGTTAAAACGGGAACGCCGCTTGTGTATAAATGTGGCATAGTGGCTTATATACAATATATATATTTTTAATCTCAAGTAATTAAAAGGCATAAATAATAAAAACGATGTCGCATGCAGCTATATGTGTGTGTGTGTGTGTTTTTAATTCAAGTCCTGTTTTCCCTTTCATTTTATTTTAACTTTTTTTTTTAATTTTGTAGCAAACGATTTTGCAACAATAATTTTTCGCTTTGTGCATTTTCATTGTGAAATTTAAAACCGAACATGTTGGCGCGCTGGTATACTGATAGTGGTTTTGAGGGGCGGGATTTGAGCTTAGCTTCTTCCCACACAAACATGTGAATTCGACTGTGAACGCAGGATAATAATACCCCTTGTAAGAACAGAAATTTCGCATAGAGTCGATTACATTACATGAGCATCAGTGGCGAACAAATTAGAATCCTTTCGTCCGGCAACCATCAAAACGGAACCCACAATCTTTGGATCCCTGTATATATGTACTAGGTATCGGCTTATGGGTATTTTTGCAAGGACGAGAACATCCCTGTGGAGAATAGAATATGAATATGGGGGAGCATTGGAAGAGCTTCGACTACTTTAATGTCAGAATTTTTTCAAATTTTCTTTCGTTTTTCTTCGCCGTTTGAAGCTGCGGTGTATGTGTATCTGAGAGATAGTGGATATAGTCAATTTCCATTTCCATTCACTTCGTCGACGCAGTAGATGAATAAAACTTTGAAAAAGAAGATTATAATTAATTAAAATGTTGCTATACCGCACACAAAAATGAATGCAAATGGGAGCGCTCTTCCAGAAAGAAGCTTAATTATTTCCATAAAGCATTTTTCCGTTCCGTTTCGCCCATGTCCTGCAACTGGTGTTGCATGCGATGACGATGATGATATGATGGTGTAGCTAGGTAGGTATTATTACATTGTTTTGGTAAAGAGTTCGGCATCATTACAAAAATAAAATCAGAAAATGAAGAAAAAATAATAATAGGTATACACGCCAGAAAAGCATCAGCCATCAGCGAGTGCAAAGGAGACGAGCATTCTCTTATTTATTTTATTTATCGAACAACAACAAAACAAGAAGAATTAATGCTTGGGCACCTTCTTAATTTACATAATAACTAATAAGGATTATTGATTTCTTATATTTAAGTATGGTGATTTTATACTTAATGAAACAAACAAAAACAAAAAAAAAAGAAATACATTTCAGTTGAGTGGGAAATTTTTAATTACTTTTTATGGGAAGCAGTGGGTAATTTTTCTTTTTTGCAATGAATGAAAGAATATTTTTTTAAGGACTCGGAAGACAATGGAAAAATTTACTATGGCATATTAAAATAAAATTAATCAATCCACTTCATATGTTTTATTTAACACGAAGGTAAAGTAGGTACCTTTCTGATTGGAGTTATTGATGGAGTTAAAGTGTATCTAAAGCGGCCCATACACACAACACAAGTGTGTGCACCGGTGTCATGACACCAGTGTGGCCTTCCGCCATACACGCAACACATTTAGCAACACCGACACAAAAAATCAAAAGATTTTGATTTTCTTGACACCGTGTTCGACACCGAAATCGGTGTAGACACTTGCCCATACACACACCACATTTTGTGTACACCGACATCAGTGTCAACACAAGTGTTGTGTGTATGGGCCGCTTAAGATAAATGGCTTGGGAGCCTGATGTGTAATAAATAAATTAGATTTGGTGGAAAAACAAAAGAACCAGGCCGTCATGACTTAAAACTCTCAACCATTCCTGTGTGCGTGTCTGCAGGAGTAGAGGGAGCCTACAATTTATTGCCAAATAGAATCCAACCGGCTAAGGTGACCGGAACTTTTCTATGACAAGAGATGATTGATGATTTCTCTTTTCCTCACAAGAGGTAGTAGCCCTGAAAAATACTATTTTGTTCTTAGGTGAAAGCGTCTTTGTCCAATAAGCCGTAGCCGCTAGCGTATATTAAAAGTCATTATTTTGAAGTTCACCTAACTCGGTTAGCTTTTGTATAGGGCTGAAAATCAATTCAATTTAAGTCCTGATGCTAAAGGGCTAATAAATTTTATTGTTTTTTCTAAATAGATATCCTGTTGAAAATATGACACTTCTTTGAATCTGGATGTTTTTGAATAACGTACAGCGCTTGATTAGTAAATACAAAATAAATTTGGTGGCACACCAGCTTATGAAGAACTATAGGGCCTAGTGACTATAACTCTCAACCATTCCTATATGTGCGTGTCTGCAGGAATGGAGGGGACGTATAGTTTATTGCCATCCGCACGGCTAAGGTGAGCGGCACTTTTCTATGACAGGAGATACTCTTGGAGGATTTGTTACTTCTTTGACAGAGGCAGTAGCCCTGAAAAACACTTTTTATGTTTAGGTGGCACAGGCTGGGAATCGAACCCAGACCTCCGGCGTTACAGTCGAACGCACTAACCATTACTACTACTAGCGCTAGATTAGTGCCGCTTTTAAAATCTCAGTTAATTTCTTACTTGCTATTTTAGTTTCTTGTAAAAAAAATCGAACTTGAATCCGTAATCAAAATTGAAACTAATATGATGGATAAGTCCGAAAATTTTGGTTCTCGTCATAGCGTTATTCGGTCTGTGTGTCCGTATACGGCTACTGTAATTTGAACTAGAGTCTAAGCCGGTGCAGTGATTTGAATTTTTGTTTTAACTTATCTAAAAATGGTGTTTGTAATACAACAATTTTCGGATTTATAAAATTTTCTCAAAAAGAGCTCTTATACGATTTTCAGAATTGAAAATTGCGTCTCGATCGATTTTTGTTCGTGTTTTGCTTCAAAATATATCTATATTTCACACAATGCTGTATTTCAAAACTTCGAAAGTATTTTTGTTTTTTATTTTTTTTTGTTTGTTTTCTGTTCATCAGTTGGAAAAAAATCAGCCCTGTGTCGGATGGTATGGAGGTAATATAAACTCGTGGGCCAGCCGTAATCGTCGTTCAATGATATCTCTTGCTATGAAGCGTTAAACTTTTTAGGAGCCCACACCGAGCATCAACTTCTCTATACCGAGCCATTGCACTATTTTAATGAACTCTGATTTATTTTTCCTATACCGAACTGCCCTCTAAAAGCGTCTTACCGATTCACCGACCTACATATCTATTTCATTTAAATAGTATCATTGGCATCTACTTGTTTAATTCTCGATCCAGTTCTTCTAAGTTTTTAAAGTACCTTGGACAGGAATAGTACAATCCTAATCGATTTCCCCTAATCGATTGTCTTTTGCTAGGAGCGGGTTACGATTCCCAACTTAGAAGTCAATAAAGCTGATTCTTCTTAATCGGAATTTGGAAACATAACCCAAGTTTTGTGCTTTTTTTGGGGAAACCCTGGACATCAAAGAGCCTACCTTTTTCTCGACCAAAAAAAGCGTATTTAATTAAATATCGAAAGCTTAGTTAAGTAGAAGTCTCATGTTTTAAATTTCTTAATATTACTTTTATTTAAATTTAAGCATTTTCAAATTTCTGTCAGCAAATACTCAGAAAAAAATTTACTATAATTATGACTTTTTATTGAACGACGAGTAGGTAGGTATATCATTTACGTAACATGATTTAAGATTGAAGAGAAAAAGCACCTTTTGGTCGAAAAATTATAACCCACTTAGTATTATAATTATTGTAATTCAGTGATTATAATTTGTTAAAGCAAAAAATTACTCCAAATAATGACTTCCTTTCAATATGCCTTAGTAAATCCGGTACCTATTTGTCATATTCCTTTCTTATCTCAATAAATTACCATTTAGAGAAATAAAGCATTTTCCTTAATACCTACTTTCCCAGATCATTTCAACACTCTATTCAAAGTCACCCCCTGCACCTTACCAAGTACTCCAATATTTCTTTGAATATAAATTAACACAACTCCAACGACCCACTTAACAAAGTCATTTAAACAAGAAAATAAATAAAACAAAACACAAAAGAAAAAAACTGCCCCGCAACAAAATAATATAAGAAAATTAAGTAAACTTAAAATCAAAACGCACGCACTCTACAAAGTCCCACCCAACAAACACAATGCATAGGTATATCCTTATCCTTAAGCCCCCACTTCCTTCTAAGCAGGTAGATATATTAGTTTACCTTTTTATCTACATCCCACCATTGCAAATCTACCCGTTCGTTGACAGGATACGAATAAATTGTAAGTGAAACAACCAACCCGGTAATCAACTACGAAAAACATTTCCCTTGATTCTCAACCTAAAAACAAGAAAATCGACCACAACACGCACAAATAACTTATTTCTCTTCCATATCCCTATGGAATATGGTATAGATAGAGCCGAGCTTTAAGCAAAATTCATAAAAGAACCCTTAGGACGCAAAGGACTATACACTACAGACTACACTAAAGTGAAAGATGCCCAGAGAGTGATTCTTTGAAAACATAACCACTATACACAACTCAGCGAAACGATAAACCACATGGGACAAAATGGTGCGACATAATTTGATCATTAAGTTGAATTATTTGGCTGACCACGCTTAGGCGTGTTATAGTGTTGGTTTGGTGAGGGCTTTGGCTAATGGCTTGGATATACAATTGGATATGGCTAGGCTAAGGACAAATAATGAAGTCTAACGTTAGGCTGGCTTTTGCTTTACTCCTTATAATTACTCAGGTGTAAATAAATGGATAATTAGACATGAAACAAGTAAAAGAAACTAATTAACTCCTTTTTTTTTTGGTGTTGTCATTTTCAAGGAAACTGGAACTAAATAACGGAAAAATCTTAATTATTATTATGTAGCTACAATGTTCACAAAGTGTGTTGATATTAAGTGTCTTCTTTGCTTAGTTGTTGATTGCAATTATCATGTTCATGTCTACTTCCTAATATGTATATCCTGGCAGCTAACGTTAATAAAAATAAACATATTTAGCCAACCATTAAGACAGAAGAATTTTAATGCTATTTATGTGCCTTGAGAAGTATACTTTTAGGATGAGCGTAAATACATACTCTTATATTGTGAAATAAAAGATAAAAACTTTTATAAATTATAAGTAAGTATAAATATTTATTTATTTAAATTATTTCACAAATTTTGTTTTTAATATTATTTTTGACGCGTTTCGAAAGCCAAAGTTCTATCATAAGGTTCAATTTGTATTTCTTTTTTATCATTCATAATATTATATTTTGTCTATGTTGAAAGTTTTTTATTTTGACTTTCAGGCCAAAAAAAAAACTTTTTCTGTAGAATTAAGAACGCTTTTGGTCATCTTACTTACATTTCATTGAACTGGTAAAAGTATTCTTTTAATGTGAAGTTAGTATACATTCAGGATGAAAAAAAAAATTATATTGTAAAGTTATCAGCAAAATGGAAATTTAATACAATATATTTGTCCTCTTTTTTTTTACAGTATTGCGTTAGTGACAATACTGGCAAGATTAAAGCTAAAAATTTCATCTTTGATTTTTCTTAAGGATTAAAAAAATTGATACATAAAAATGTTAATAGTGATAACTTATTTATGTACATACCTACTTATTGTTAATTACAAGAAAATATGAGATTTATTTAATAAACAAGAGCTGAAATTCATTTAATTATTATTTTATTGAATTATTGAAAATAATTATTATTTTATTGAATTATTGAAAACTGATTTTACTAAAATTTTTGTTTTTGCACGATAATTTGGTTTATGTTGATTCAATATTAAAAAAATCGTGGGTACGGTACGGACTTCGTGAGCAAACGCTTAATTAATGTAAATTTCTCCTTTCAAGATAAGTGACCAATGAAAAATTTCTTAAATTAGGGAACCACAGATTCCAAGTTTTTTTTTGACTCCAATTGGCTGTGGAATTAGTGTTGCCCAATGGATCACCCGAGTCATCCTGGATTTTAGACATAAATTAAACTGTCCCGTTAGGGTAGGTTTTTCCCTCACAAAATGTACAGCTCACCTTAGCCGTTCGGATTCGGCAATAAACTGTAGGTCCCCTCCATTCCTGCAAACACGCACACAGGCCTGGTTCTTCATGAGCCGTTAGTGCCACCAAATTTATTTATTTATCTAAATGTCTGTTTGTACCTCGGCCTGCAGCCTAAGCCATCACTGAAGCCATTTTCTTTAAACTTAAAACATAAGATTTCTGGATGATTCTTTAGACTCTAGAGGGAAAATCGCGATATTTTTTGTTAGCTCGAAAAATAACGGTACTTGCCATACAACCGTTTTGAAAAAAGGTTATTTATCTCAAAAACTACTCTAATGATTTTTTTTTCAATTTTTGTGTGTAGGTCCTAGTGGTGGTGTGGTCTGCATTTTGGTGAAAAAAAAAAAAATTAACAAAAAACCGTTATTAACTGTAGGTACTCTACATGCTATAGGATTGTTATTTTTTTTTATTTTCGATTTCTCGTTAACCGCTCAACCGGTTTTGATTAAAATGTTTACTCTAAGTGTGAACTATTATTACGTACAAATATATAAAAAAAAATATTTTTTGGATTTAACAAAAAAAAAATTCAAATTTGTTTTTTGAAAATATTTTTGGGATTTAAAAAAAAAGTTCAAATTTGTTTTTTGACAAATCATTTTTTTTGAAAACGGGTTGATAAATTTTTCGATATTATGGTTTTAGTTGTATAAATATTATTATATTCCTAAAAAATTGGTATATGTACCAAAATTTTTTTTCTAAAATTTTGTATAGATATAAAAAATATAGATATAAAAAATTATTTTTAAGAAAACCGCTTTAATGATTTTAAAAATTTTGTCTGTATATGTTTATATTTCTTCAAGAATTGAGATGGCGTTTTTCATTTTTCATTTTTAATTTCAGATAAAAAAATTTTAAGTAGGTACTTGTTTTATCAATTTAAAGAACGTATTTCATGCTCTCTTTTTATATATTCAAATTTCCATCCTTCAATTTATTAAATGGATAAATGCGTATATAATTATTAATTAAATGATATTATTACACTCAATCTTTAAAATTCGAATAAACTTTTACTTAAAGAGCAAGTTCGTGCGATCCAGTCGTGAATTTTATTTATTTAATTTTTGATAGATGTTATTCGTGTATAGACTGGCAATTTTGGGCGAGTACAAATATATGTATGTGATATCAGGGCGCTATTGACTCTCACCTTGCACTAACAGATTTTTTAAATGTGCGTAAACAGTATATCTTAATTTTAAAAAAAAATGCATTCAAAAAGCTCTAAGTTTATGAAATGGCTTGAAGATAAATGGTCATTTAAATTGTCCAATATACAAGGATTTTAAATTACAAATTGTTTTATAATAATTTATGGACATAAAGAGCTTAATGTTGATATCCCGCAAATTCCTCACTTCACAATGACAAAAATTATTTATTATTAAAGCTTAATCTATACGTTAAAGACCTTTCAAATTTTCAGAAGGACCAATTTTTCTTCCATAAAACATCCCTTTCTGCTATATATATGAGACATAATAATATGTTATGAAAACCAAGCTATAAAGTAGAATCGATGAGCTATAGGTACGAAACCATATACGATATGATACATCTACTTAAGAATGATTATATAATAGCTTTATGATAAAGAAGATAGATAGAAGAAAGACACCTGAATGAAAGGTACCTATTTTTCTCTTTTCTATTGTAAGATTGTATACCCAATAATATTTAAGGAGCTTTTGTCTGTCTACCTCTGGAGAGCAGAGGCACTTAACACACGAAAGCATATACCTTCAACATCAGAGATTCCTGAGATTTGATATTGTCTTTTATCAGAAAAAAAGAAGAAGAAATAGAAAAAGAAAGAAGTCATAGACATGATACAAAGATATGATCCCAAAAGAACCTATAAACCTTCCTTTACAACACTTCGATCAAACTCGTTTTCCAATAGGTATACCTAAGCCTTATCAACAGTTAACTGAAACGTGATAGGAAAATATGTTTTCGTTATACTAGGAGTAGGTACCTTAATAATATTTGTTCGTTCACCAGGTAAAAGTTCGGATATAGCGCTATCACAACACAATATTCCTTGTTTTATGATGATGGAATGAGTATTTATAGGAGTGTTGAGTCTTCTTTGGAATAATGAAGGTAAGGGATAAGAAGAAGTATAAAAGTATAAAAAATAAACAAAACAGGAAAGAGAAATTCTGTCGGATTTTCATAACAGCTAATTCATCTTTTGTTTCAATTTGAGATTTTATAGAATGGGGGAGTAGGTATTATATTGGACCAAAAATGTCCTTATATAGGCTCATATCTACAAAAAGCACATACCTACCAGACAACGTTATTTATTTTCTTTCATTTTCTCTCCCGGTTCTGTAGCCTTCTGCGGTAAAAAAAAAAAAACAAACATAAAGGATAAGGGGACACATTTATTTTGCATTCCTGTAGACCTGCCCGCGCCTTAACGCACAGAGAGTTTTTGAATTAATAATTGATAAAATACTTTTGAAATAGGGGGAACAAAATAAAAACTTTTGAAGGACTTTTTATTTACTGTCGTGTTTTCTTGGAACAAAAATATAAAACGTATTACTTAAAGGATTTGCGAGTAATTTAAACATAATTTATAATTTATAAACATCACCAGCAAAATGACAGCAAAAAACATTAAGAATTATTGTTGTGGGAGACCAAAAAAGAATATCTACTAACATATGTACAGACACTGTGACTATACCTAAAGGTATATTTCGAGGGAATGTACAAAAATATTTTTACGTTATTAGCTCATTTGAAAGGAACATGTCCTTTTTGAGAGTTTATTTTTAATTCTTTTGTGTGCATTATGAAAGGATTTTTTTAAATCTTAATACTTAGAACAATGTACACATGCAAAAGATAATTTATTGTTTAAAATTCTATATTTAAAATTTAATAACTGATGAAATGAACTTCAAATACAGCTATGAATCTTGTGGCTAAATATGTATAGAAGTACTGAACAAGGTAAAACAATGTTAGTCTGGACTGGATCGCACGAACTTCCGTTTGTGGTTTAAAACTATAATTTAGATAAAATGTTAAAAAAGTTTAAAGTAGACATGTACCTAAAAAATTCATTTCTAAGCATACGTTGTTTTTTAATTATATAAAAATTATTGTTATTTATAACATTTTTGAATATACCTAATATTATTTAAGCTTTTCAGAAGTACCAGATTGACAACTAGTAGGTACGATTGTTTTTTCTATTCTTATGGAGAAACTTAAAAGTAATAATTTTTGAAAATTCACTTTTTTATTTTTTTTATCGGCTTTAATGAATTTTATTCCAAATAACAAGAATTTTATTTCGATTTACCGTTAGTACGATTTATGTGAGTATATGTAAAAAAAGAACCAAAAACGTATATTGGTGAAATAGTGAGAATCTATAGTTTTCGTTTTCATCGACCCAAAATTATGTACGATGTACCAAAAATTTATAAATTACTTTAATTTATAATGAAATTGGCCAAGATAATAAAAAGATATAAGTACAAACATATGTACGTGAATGACAAATTAATCAAAAATAAACTATGTTCTCAAAAAATTTTAAAACCCGTTATGCGATTTTTTTTTTCATAAAACTTGAAACCCAACTTTCTTAAAATTACTACGATCATTAGGTACAGGTACTATGGTTGATCAAAATCAGTACAGTAAATTTGAGTATCTATGGAAGCTACCAGTTCAAGATGAGCTAACACAAAAATTTGAATTTTCACTCTAGGGAGTCACATAACTAACTACAAATATTCTTTACGAACTGACCAAAACGTTGAGCGATAAACGTTACGTTTAAACAAACTTTTTTGGATTTCTCAATCAAATTCTACAACTGATTCCGGTTGAGCCCCCAGATGTAGCATTCGAATTTTATTTAAAGTGAAGTTTAAGTGAAAATTAAGATCGATACGACTTCATCATTCGTCATATTGATTACGAATATTCCTTTTTTTCCATGACAGCTTACTTCTTTTTTGGTAGTTGGTAGTACGAAAAGTGTGTAGGCTGAATTTTGCCAACTACCATCTACATGTTTGTACTGAAATAGCAATTAAATAATATATATTTAATTTGCAGGGAGTGAGCAAGTTTATCTTTTGAAGAAAACCATCTTCCAGGCGACAACCTTCTCAGCAGTGTTAGTGATGTGTTGGTGGTAAATGCTTGAACATTCCTTTAGGTCAGAGGTTGAAAACAATCTAGAATTATGGTTCCGATAAAACTTACCATCAACTGATCATATTTCATATAGCGTTTCAGACTGACTCACTTTGACGAAAGTTTTTGGCAATCCAATAATATTGCGATTTTCATAATATTTAAACCAACCACCGCATCCACGTTCATATGTTTTCTCGGCACTATGTTTTTTCTTTGGGAATACCTTCAAGGTATACATCTATGATGTTTTTAAGTAAACCAAGAACCTTATGCAAGAGTTAAGCGTTTCAGACTGACTCACTTTGACGAAAGTTTTTGGCAATCCAATAATATTGCGATTTTCATAATATTTAAACCAACCACCGCATCCACGTTCATATGTTTTCTCGGCACTATGTTTTTTCTTTGGGAATACCTTCAAGGTATACATCTATGATGTTTTTAAGTAAACCAAGAACCTTATGCAAGAGTTAAGGCAAACTAGCGCAAAGGGCGTACGAAGGATTTCGATTAGGGGGGCAAACTCACATCTCATTTTAGTTTTTTTTTAAGCAAGAAATCGGTCAGTACAAATAATTAATAAAAAAAAAGCCAGAAGATATTTTTAGCTGTGTATTTTCTTAAGAAATCTTAATTGGCTAAGGCTTAGCACTTAGGTCTATTTTCTAATTTTTTATTGTTTTTTTTTGTTTATTTACCTCTAAGAGGTGTTTAAAAAAAATCTAATAGATACAATAATAGCTGATTATGTTTTGGATTGAATTTCTCAGAAGCATGTTTTTCCTCAATTAGTGTTTCTTATATCCGTATAATTCTGTATAACCATATTTATTCCTTTAAAACATTTTTAGAATAAACAACCAAACTACTTGCAGTTGCATTTAACTTCTGATTGCAAATTAATTCCTATTAATTTTAATCTTAAGGTCATACTCTTTCACCCTGATCCACTTAACTCAATTGATAATTTCCAAAAGAATCCAAAATAGATTTCTTATTCGAATTCAATTAAATAAGAATTCCCTTTTTTTTAATTCTTTTTTTTTCCAATCTCATAGATACACAGACACTTTTGTTCAAAATAAAATTGATTAAAAAAAAGGGGAGCACATCTGGGTAGCAGAGAAATGGAGATAATAAAGCAAAGCCTCAAAGTTGAAATTTATGCGGAAGTGGGGGCATAGGTCTGAGGAGTCTTAACTAATATGTATAATTACACAATGATTCATGTTTGGAATTGGACAAGAAAACTGAAAATAAGGCAAGAAAGGCAAAGCTATCATACAGTGGGACAAATTTGGTTTCGAAAAAAAAAAAACTATTTTAAGGGAGAATCATTTAATTTATAGATACTAGATTTTTTAGAACTCTTAAGAGACACAAACGAAATAAAATTGAAACATCAAGATATCCTGCCGCGCCTACTTTTCCATTCTTTTTAAAAATTTAATTTTTACAAAACAAAAATAAAACAATGCACCTAAATTGTATTTTTAGTTGATAAAATCATTAAAACCACACCCACAATCACGGCCACTTGTACTAGCCCTTATTTTCTAAATATTTCAGGATTTTAATTTTTCGACACACACATTTATTTTGTTGTTTTTTTTTAACAGTCTGTGCAAAGAAAAAATATAATGTAAATATATTAATGTACATAGTACGTAATTTGCGAAAATTTATATATTTATTATAAAAGGAAATTTTGATAAGTCAATGTACTAACTTTTTTTTGAAACATATGTATACACTGACAGACAAAATAAAGTGCAAACGTATTAGATTAATTTTCAAACTACCGCTATTTAAAAGCAAAGAGTGTTTATCATTCCATTTCATGTTCTGACGTCACATATTCTCAGTTGCTTACTCTTAAAAAAAAAAAAACAATCCATTGTTATGTCTAATTACTATTAGTTGCGGTATTTTTGGAGCATATACAATTTAACTCGCGACAAAATAAAGTGCATTTTTATTATTCCCTGCCAAAAAGTTTTAAGTTTTAAAGAAAAATATTTACAATTGATAAAATATAAAAAGGTAGAAGCAAAAGATCTTAATTTATAATAATTTCCGTGTTAAATTTTATTTTTATTACTTAAATCTTAAGTATGAAACCGTTAATATCTGAAGTGAAGGAATTGCTGGTTTTGGACCGTCAACGGGGCTTTATATTCCATAAACTGGCAGAAAAATATGGATTATCCATTTCTATGGTAAGAAAAATCTGCCTCAATTTCTTTGAACGAGGAACTGTTGCTAGTTTTAAAAGTTCTTGCGGAAGGAAGCGGAAGACAACTGCAGTTGATGACCGCAGAATTAAAATTCAGGCTTGAAAGAACCCTTTATCTTCCGCCAGAAATATTAAAGAAGAATTGCAGTTAAATATAACAGCAAGGACAGTACAAAGGCGACTCCATGAAAGCGGTTTAAAAAACTTTTTTGCAAAGAAAAAGCCGTTACTCCGTTCAGTTAATATTCAAAAACGGTTAGCTTTCGCTAGAAAGTTTTTAGTGAAGCCACAATCGTTCTGGGAAAACATTATTTGGTCTGACGAATCCAAATTTGAATTAAAAAACTGTAAGGGAAGAAAGCGAGTTTGGTGCAAGCAATCCGAAAGACTCAGCCATAGGTGTTTACAAAAAACGGTGAAGCATGGAGCTGGGTCACTTATAGTTTGGGGATGTTTTTCTTTTAGTGGCGTTGGAAATATTGTCAAAATTGGAACCAAAATGACGGGTTCTAGTTACGTGAACATTGTTAGGGAAAATTTAGCTTCTTCTGCTTCTAGAATGTCTTTGGAAAGTTATATTTTTCAACAAGATAACGATCCAAAGCATACAAGCAGAGTAGCTAAGCAGTTTTTTTTACCGAAAATAATGTTGACGTACTAGAATGGCCAACCCAATCTCCCGACTTAAACCCTATTGAGCACCTTTGGTCCATTTTGGATGAAAGGATTCCCTTAGGTCAACGTCGCAATTTACAATCTTTTTGGGAAAGCCTCCAAAATGAATGGGAGAGAATTCCAGATCAAATCTTGAAGAACCTGGTTAGCAGCATGCCCAAACGTCTTGCTGCAGTTATTCAAAATAAAGGAGGAGCCACTACCTATTAACATTTTTCTTTTCTGAAACTGAATTCCTATTTTACGTGATGATCTTTCGAATTTGCACTTTATTTTGTCTCTTCTATTTTCTTTGAATATTGCTATTTTATTTTATTTCTAACCTACATTTTGTATATAACTTTAAACGGTTACTTCTGTGGACGTAAGATAATCTGAAAAATATGAATAAATTATTTTTTTTAAGAAAAATAAATCAGAACATATCATATTAAATAAAATATTATTGAAAATAATGTTTGCACTTTTTTTTGTCTGACAGTGTATACATGTATTTCTAGTTCAAAAATCAAATTTTAAATTAATTTCAACTTTATCAAATATACCATCCCACTGTTCACCGTGTCGACGAAATGCCGACGCTGCAATTGAACCGTTTAAGATATATTTTTGTCTGATACCGACACCCCCACCCTTTCTGAAGGAGCCAAAGCCAACAGCAAACAAAAAAAAAAAAAAAAAAACAGAAGAAAAGAAATTCATTATAACTAATGGATATTTAGATTTTTCTTTTAGATTTGAAAATTCTGATGATGAAGATGTGTTGTGTATCGGCTTTTGTACTCTATAGTGTAGGTTGTAAGTTCTTTCAAAGTGCAAATGGAAGCACATTTATATTATTTTGAAAATAACAAAAAAAGAATGTTTAAGGAAATTAATTTCAGAATTACTTAATGAACTCGAAAAAGAACAAATAATGTAACTAATGGGAAATATTTTACTTGTTTGCAGCATTGCCAGATGGTTGAAAAAAAAAATCTAACAAAATTCGATTATACCTACATAATTTTTGTTCGTTATTTAAAAATATTAAATATTAAAAATATTTAATTACAAGGCTTTAAATAAAATGAAATACTTTATTTAATTTTTAAATTAATCGCTTCTCAGCAGTCGAATTTTTTATTTGTTCTATTATAGTCAGTAAAAATGTTACAAAATTTTGCCTGAACCTTGAATTTAGCTCAGGCTCCTCCCCCCTCAAGTTTTTAGGGAAAATTAAATTCTTTACATTTTGGTAATGGCACTTTTTTACCGCGAAATTGAAAATAGGAAAGTTATCTAAGTATTATTTAAAATAGAAGAATATTTGATTATGGGATCGTAGCACCTCAAGTGTGGAATATTCCTAAAAAAAAAGTATGCCATCTAGAAAACCAGTAATATTAGGAAGAAAAGGTCAACTATTTTCAAAAATTGGTCAGCTATAGATAATCAATAGTTAAAGCTTTTAAATGTCATAAGATATTTGTAGCACCCTCATTTGTGGTATACATATTCGCAAAAGATCACCATGTTGTCGAGATATTGATTTTATAACCCTTTTGATGTTCCCTTTATATCGATTCCATGCAGATATACAAATCATAACTATTTTGGAAATTTCCTATAAAATGCACACTGAAGTTTTGTTCAAGTTCATTTAGAACGTGTAGCTGTCAAAAATGTTCCTAAAAACTTTTTCGACATCTAATCGCAGGTAACGTACATTATAATAGAGTGTTTTCAATTTAACTGCATTTCACGTTTTAGGTAAAAAATTCGGGTGGGGGTCAGAATACTGGAATCGATAATCACGAAAATCGCGGAAACCCAAAATCCCGAAAACCCAAAATCCCGAAAACTCATCAAAATCCCGAAAATTAAAAATCCAGAAAACATAGAATCTATATAAAACTCCCAACCCAAAAACCCATTATCTTGAAAATTTGTTGCCGAAATCAAAATTCCAAAAAATTACATACCTACATTTGCGGGATTTTGATTTCCAGTTAGCGCTGATTATGGTTTTTGATACAATTTAAAATTCTTGCGGATGTGTATTTACTCGTAATTGTGGTTTCATTTGTAAAAGAAAATATTCAATTTCTGCTCGGACACGAGGCAACTTGGCTCGGCCGAGCCATTTTGCTTAATCGTAATCTTGTATAAGTAGTCAGGTTATTGTTAGGTTTTCCTAATTTAAAATTTTTGTTTTTATATTCAATAAAAGCATTCACATAGAGGGTGATTTGGCTGTGGGATCTTAGTGGTAGTTTCAGTGATTGGTCAGGCATAGATTTTTTTTAAATAATAATTTGAAGTTTTTTCAAGGTCATTACAAGGTCGTATAAATTTTTAGCACCTCATTTATGGGATTTGCAATTTTATATATGCAATTTTATTTATTTAAAAAATCTATGCCTGACCATTATCTCATAAATGAGGTGCCAAAAATCGCTGATGACCTTAAACAACTTTAACACCGGATTAAACATTTTCTAAGCGTGACCAATTTCTGAAAATAGCTGACCTTGACCAATGGTGACCAATTACTGACTTTTTAGATGACATACTTTTTTGTGAAAATTCCACATCCGGGTGATTTAATAATTTAAATAATTTTTTTCCCAATTTTGCGGGATTTCGGGTTTTCTGAGTTTTATGTTTTCTAGGTTTTTTTGCCGGCAACTTTTTGTTGCTTACCATCACCCACTAGGCAATTTCCGAGCAACTTCCAGCTACTTTTGGGAATTTTCCAAAATTTTTGCCAAATGAGAGGCTTTTAACCCGAAAAACAAGTTTATTTTCACACAGAACGAATTTTGTATCGTCACTGATCCAAAACACAAGGTCAATTTAACATTTCAATTAAAAACCACAATTAAAAACACTGAACTTTGGCTCTGAATGAGTGAGCAATGGATAGCAACTCCGAGCAACTTTTAGTTGCGCAACAAAAAGTTGCCTAGTGGGCGATGGGCCTAATTGTTCATCAATAGATGAGGTGCTAAATTTTTCTAATATACTAAATTTTTTTTGAATATCCCACACATGGGGTTTTACAAAAACAGAGCCAAATTACTTCTTAGACTTATCCATTATCGAAAGGTTAGATTTATGTACTTATTATTGGTACAGAGCTTAGTTCAGATTTGCGTCACTACGAAAGTTCCGCACCTTTGCTCAATTGCGAACGCTGGAGCTTTAAGCCAAGCGCATATAAATTGTTCGGTGTTTTCGAACCTGTCTAAAAAACTCAATTTTTTTCCATGAAACTCATACAGAGCAAGTAAAAACAGACTTTTTGGGATGTTCACTTGCAAAAATATTTCATTTGAAAATGTTTTGTTGCCCAGAAATTGACAAAAAAATAATCATTGTAGGTACCTAACCTAACATACATTATAATGTGTATGTGTGTGTGGGTTTGCATATGGGTATATAGGTACATGTTTGTATAATACTATCTTTTTTTACGACCATTACCTACACATTTGAGGCAATTTCCTGCCTAAGCTTAAAATCAAATGCCATTTTTTTCTCAAAAATTACAATTTTTTTTTTCAAAATGTATGGATAGGATAGGATTTTAAACTGGAACTTACCTATACATATAGCTTTCAGAATAATTTCGGTGTACCAGAAATACTGTTTTTCTCCTGAAACTCGCAATAATGCCAAATATTGAGGAATATCATCAATTAATAAATCAATTGACTCATCCCACAGAACGTCCACAAAGCCTCTTAATTGTGATAATATGATTATCAAATTAATTTATTGATTTCATTCCATAGAGCAATAATGTCTATAAGTAATCATAATCCATGTTTATGTCTTTATAATAATTCTAATCCATTTTTTGTTTGCTCGAATAAATTTCCATTATCTTTGATTATATTATAAATACAGTTAATTTGAATTTTGATAAAAAAATCAACAATAGAAAAAGCCAAGAGAGTAATTAAAATACGCTGTTCCATTCAAAATCACACTAAAGATCCTTGTTGGTTATTTTTTTTGTCAATCTTGAATTAGTTTATTTCGATTGGTTTAATTTTTAATAAGCACTCAATATGCTAATTCATGTTTTTATGTTAAGACTTATTTGATTTAGTTGAGTAAGTAATTTTTAAACATTCTTTTTTTATGTATTTTTGTTTTAATTTTATAATTGAAAACATCAAAAATAATGTTTTTAAACCGAGGCAGGTTTAGTTTTTTTTATTTAATCTTAATATTCAATAAGTCGTTTCAGTCAATTTATTTGTTCCCTAAGGATATAAGAGAGAAAAAAATAACAAAATTTTTTATCAGTTATTCGTCTTTTATTTCTGCATATTCTCATTTCTTTTTAAATTAATGCAAACTTTATAGAACTGATTTTTCTTTCTACAAAAAAATTTCAATAACAGACTTCATTCATCCTTTATGTAGAATAGAATCCAATATCAAAAATTCTATCACTTAATGAAATCCTGGAAAGTCGGAAAAGGATACCTACCAGCTACCTACATATATTAAATCTAATACTTGTGTTTTTTGTTATTGAAAAGAATTCACTGAATCTAACATTCAATTTGTCTAAAGCATACAGTTATTATAGTTACCTTACGCTTTATTGGATTCAATTAGTAGATACATATTTAGAATTTTCATTAAGAAACTTCATAATAAAGGAGTCAATATTCATAGAACATCAATGTGGTACAAAAAATTTAATTAAAAAAGAAACAACGTGTTTTCCTCATATTCTTTTTTGCTGTCAGCTATCATAGAAAATTTCTTCTCTGGAGCTTGATGGTCTTTATTGAAAAAAGAAAATCATACACTACCCTTGGAAAATTCTTTTGAATTTATTTATGCACTGAGAACTCTATTAGACTAATCAAATGAGAATTTCACATACAGATGCATATTTTTTTTTCAATTGCTTGCACATTTTTTTGAAATTTCTTTGAAACCTTTTGAAATTTACCCATGTTGTATAAGACCCCTTAAGCGAAAAAATGAAGATACCTACATTATTTTTTTTATAATTCATAGAATTATTAATTTGTCTTTCTTTTTTTAATTTTTTTTTTTCGTAGATAATTTGAATTAGCAGCTTAAAAAAGAATTATGGCTCTTTATTTCATATAAAGAATTTTTTTAAAGTTATTTTTTATTTCTTCAACGAACATCGATTTGATACAAATTTAGGGATATAAATTGCTGCGGGCTTTAGACTATATAAAATGTAGCAGTTTTTAGGAAATTTAAAAAATAACAGTTTTAGGCGCCAAATAACTTAATAAATATGACAGATATGAAAAATTTGGTCATAATCTATTTTGTAGAGAATTTTCTAAGCTAGTTTTTTGTACTAGGTTATTTTTTGAAAGAACAAACAATTTCTGAGATAAACACGAAAAACAAAAAAAGACGACATGTTACACCTTCCTGCCGCTAGATCTTGCCTAGGATTCGGGGACTTTTGTACACTTCATCTTTAGGCCTCTCTTAATAAGTGTGCCAAGTATCAAAACTGTTTGATTTTTTTCCAGGTGTAAATCTTTTTTATTATGCTTATTGTCCAAAAATAATCTTTCTGCAGTATGCATAGTTTATTTAAGAAGTTACCGTGTCCAAAATTGACGGAATATTTTCCTAGTATTTTTTAGGTGTTTAAAATGGATACACAAATTTAAAAAAAAATATTTTATGGCTATATTGTGTTGCGAGAAAAAAAGAAAAATCAAGTAACATTTTGGGTACAGTGAAGGATATTTTACGGGACATTTTTGTTTGCAGTAAAAGGGTTCCTAACCGCCTCTCCTGTTGTAATTCGCCTTGTAAAATTTATGACGCTTTTGACACAAAGACTTGGGTCAATATAATATGGCGAAGTATCTACATTGTTTTACAAAAATTATACCTCTCCTGTTAGATTTATTCATATAAAATTACTAATATTCTTTTAACAAAGGGTTCAGGAAATAACTTGAAATGTTTATGTTTTTCAAATTTTCTGAAATTTTTTATCAACAACTTTTTAAATTAGAATTCCAAAAGTAGAATTTAATTTTTTTCCATTACGTTTTTAGGTTAAAGGCGGTACCTCTCCTTAAAAATTTGTATACACAATTGTAGCTTAAAATTTTATCTTTGTTAAAAGACCTTAACGTTGAAAATCTTATCATTACAACCAAACAATTTCATTGTAATTTTTCCGACTTCTCGATTAATTTAAAATTAAGATTGTGAGGCTTGTATAGCACTTAAAATAACGAATGAGGTATCAAAATAAGAATATATAATATTGTAGACCCATGCATGCATTGATGAGATACATAGATATTAGATATAAGCTCATAGAATAAGGGTTCTCATATTACTATGCCTCCTCGTAACTTGAGGAGTTCCATTTTTTAATTAAATTTTAATACATTTGTTTCTATTATATGTGAAAAAAAGGTTCTGGAACCTCTTAATTTTAATAGCACTCGATAAATACTGTTCTTATAATATTTCATTAGGCGCAATTAGTTGTGTTTTTTTTTTTTTGCTGTTCTGTATGCAGCATAAGAAGTAATATAAACAAAATTTATGTAAAAACTGAACTGTGAAACCAGCGTTTTTTAAAGTTGGAATTCGGATTACAGCGTACAGAAATCAGAATAGGTTCGGATTGTAAAGCTCGATATTCGGATTAAAGGTGGTTCGGATTAGCGAGACCATACAGTATTTATATAAATAAGATTTTGTGCCTCCAACTCGAGTCATCAGACTCATAGGTAGATTTGCGTTTTTTTTTAATGGCGGATTCCGTCAAGGTCAACCTGCAGCGTTCCTACTTCTTATAAATTTCGTGTTTAATAAACGATAAATGATCGTGTGCTAAGAAGTTGGCCACTTTTTGAGTGGGTGCTTTGCCTACCCTAGATGAATTTAAGTAAAACAAAAAACATGGAGAGTATAGCATGACAAAAACGAAATGAAAAATTTCTTTATAAGAAGGTTGTATTCCTTTTCGAGAGGGCGTTTAGCTAACTTGACAAAAAAAAAAACATAGAAAACATTTAATGACAAAATTAAATTTATCACAAATTATTTACGAAAATTATTTAACGAAGGACAGATTTAACATACAAAACATATAGAACAAGACAAACTCATAATTATAACAAATAATTAACTATTTTTCGATTGGAAAATCTTGCTTCGGTAATTTCACACTCATGTATGGCAAAGAGGGAATATTCTGCTTTACAGACATACATACAAAACTTTGAGTTCTACTATATGCATTAAATTGCACTCGATTATTTGTATACCATTTAACTATGCTGTCTGATGTTTCGATCGGAACGTTTTTTATAAAGCTTCCGTTGGAATTTTATGTATTCAAATGACAGCACATGTTGGTGCTGTCGTCGTCATTTGGAAAGATGAGAAACATAGTTGGAGAGAAACTGGAGCCTTGTGGCACATCAGAATTTATTGAATTTCAAAACTTGAAACTGATGAATATGACTTTCACGTTGTAACTTTTGAATATTTCGGTATATTTTTTTTTAATTTAACAAATAAGAGTTTCATTAATATATTAATGTACGCATTTCCGATCAGAAATCGCTTTCTCCAAAGCGATGCGATTCGTTCCACTGTTCGTTCTACGAACTAATAAAGATATTGAATTTTTTGTTGCAAAAATTACTTAAAGTTTTGTTAAAATTTATTCTCCGTAAATTATAAATTTATAATTTCTATCTTTTAAGTCACAAAAAAATCAACTTAATAAAACTATGTACCTATTTGATTTTATCACCATATTTCCTACATTTGGAATAAAAATGTGGTGCGTTTATTGTTATTATAAACGATAAATTTCAAAAGTTTCAATACATATTTATTATTAGATACCGCTGTATTGACAAAAATGAACAAAAAAAATCAAAAACTAAAAATAAACACCCAACATAAGCTATATCGTTTTATCAATAAATCCCATCTGACAAAATAATAAATCCCACAAAATTACTGAACAAAATTTATCCCGCCTATATAAAGACAAGATATACAAAATAAAAATAAATCTATGGATATAATATTGTATATTTTATCTGAACCGCAAAAAAAAATTCCACAAAATGCTACAATCAAAACGAAATCAACCTATAAACCGTACAGCTATTTCTCTCAAAGCGACATAACCATCCGCATCCCTTTAATATAAATCAAAAACCAAATACACATTAATTTATTGATGGAATGTCAATTCATCACTTCCGCGAATCGGTTTTATTGAAGAAAATTCACTACGCAAAAAAAAAAAAATAATAAATCCTGCAGTTGTATAGCGGAATCATCATCATCCTCGTCATCGTCGAGAATAAAAATGCTTTACACACAGAATTCTCCTTCTCAGGACATTTCTGGTCTTTTATATGTGCGATGTGTATGTGGGTGGGGACGGCTAACACCCAAGACCACAACCAAGCGCGCTAGAGCATTTTCACATAGCTTAGTCATGAATTGTAATTTCGTTTCTCCCGATCGGAGATTTATTAGCGGCAACAAATCAAAATAACGTGAGCAACTCTTGGCAACTTTGGGTTGGTTTGATATTTGCTCTCTTCTTTGTCTTCCTCTACAACCAAAACGACTACAATTAACCAAAAGACGTCAGAATTTAGATACAAAATAGAGATACTATACCACCTACTATGTATCCGCATCCGAATAACCACAAGTAACTTAGTGATACATCATTGGGGTCCATTTCAATTTAATGCAGCCTCCTGCTCCTATGCGAATAACACAATTACAAACACACAACGAATTACACTTTATAGCATCTGGAGCGATGATATAGTAACTAAAAGATAGCGCGCGACGCGCGAGGGTATTTTATGCAGATTGATCGTACTCTGCGGTGGTTGTGGTCGTATTATTTATGGATTCCATCTTCTCAGGTCATAAAATTTGTGTCCAATTAACGTCAACAAAAGATGAACAAAAAAAAACACGAAAAATGAAAAACTAAAAGATTGCGCGGAATGTTAAATTCTATAACTTTAGGTGTGACCAACTTATGATTTGTTCCATGTACTAACTTGAATTTTTTGTTCAAACTCTCGTAGATCGGATGAAAGATTTCAAGTTTTATTAAGAATCTTTTATGCACAAGCTACAATCTTAAGCTTTTTGAAAGTGTTCAAACAAAAAAGTTAGGTTAACATCTTCCACCCCTTTCTCCCTCTTCTAACAGAAATTTGACTTGGCTTAGCCGAAATTTAGATCTCTAGAGACACCAAAATGCAGCTTACCTGGAATCTATGATTACTACAGAAATGCTATGTTCATCATCAAAAAATTTGTAACAGGCAGGGACTTTGCGTTTTATTATCGTCCCTCAAAGTTTACAAAAAAATGATATTAAGCCCCCATCTCTCCCCCTCCTCTTCTTCGGCGCTTCGAAGCATATTTTTGTTTCAATTTATGTTGTTCGACTAGAAATAGTGGATAGGCAGAAAATTTTTAAGAATACTGCATGTGATAGGATCCGTACGAGCATAGTTTGTGCCCAAAAAGGTAAGGGGGGGAATATCCGAAAAATATTATTACTAAACAGAGGTCACGTCAAAAAACGATCGTGATCTTTGACTTTGGGTATGAAAATTCAATTAAATAAGTTGAAAGCAACAGTATGGGACCAAAAATAAAACCTTTTGGGTTGCCGGAAATATCCGGGAGACAATTTGATAAACTGTTACGATCAAGGTAGGTTTGGTTGCTCTTTGTGAAATAGGCCGTTAAACAACACTGCATTGGATTTTCTAAGTTAATGGGCTTCTTAACTTTATTTGTGCTCGAAAATAACCGCATTCAAAGTACAAACTTATTTCTTTTATCAAAGAAGATCTTAACAAAAATTTATAAAATGGTCACCCTACTTCTCCATAAGGTTGTCATAGGATTCAAAAAGCAGATAAAGTATCTCAACTCAATCTTTAATGTATCTTCGATGTAAATCTGTGATCTCTTAATGTTTTACTGTTTATACACATATTTTGTTATAAAGTGGCTTTTTGAAAAATTACTGTAAACGATAAAGGATGAGTGGGAATACGTGTCTGTTTGATTTGAATGTTCCTCTTATATATATCTCTCTCTCTGGTCGAGTTTATTGAGTGGAACTTTAGGTAAAATAGGTAACTAGAGAGATATGATTTAATTAATTAGTGTCATCATGCTGTGTGTAATACAAGGCAGAGATACACGTCACATCAAAAGATACAAATCCGACATCCAACCAGGATGGGATTTAAGTGCTTCCGACCCCCCAACCCCAGTGACACCCCAAACCCCCATCCGTGCCGCACTTCCAGACCACTTTAACTTCATTTATGAGTACGAGAAGGTGTATAAGTGTAATTTATGTACATCTGTGGAAACTATGTTGATTGATTCGAATAAATCATGATCATATGTCACGATAATGGAGAATGAATTAGTTGGATGTGCTTTATACTTAATATGAAAAGGGGATCGAATAAAGAGACGACGCGTCGCCAAGGGTGACATAATGCGAAAATTAATTTCAAGCGATTTTCATCAGAGGTAATTAGTAACGCAAGAAAGAGAAACAATATTATATGTAGGTATACGTGATGCCGCGGTTAAAGTGGTGACATTAAATTTTAAAGTGTCAAACAAAGTGAAAGAAGAGAAAACACTCTTTTATTGATTTCTTTACATTTTACATGCTCTAACCTTAAACCCTCGTCGAGTATGTCGTGTGTGTCAATCTTATTGGATTGGCTGACATTTGCTTTTATACTCTTGTCTTCATATCTTTTGACATATTAAAGGCTTTGTGTTTCTTTTTTGTTAAACAGTCAAACTGATGGCTCTGAATATGGTATCTAAATATAGAATAGAAAAACGAAATTTGTTCAATTAAAAACTGGCGCCCAACAAAAAGTGCTTGGGTGGTTAATTAGGTTGATTTTATTATTTATTGACTTTTTTCATTTTCTCTTTGTTTATTTCATGGCGAGACAATAATGCATTTAAAACCCAACGGTAAAAAGGTATATTATCATTGTTGATTTTTTAATACCTTAAGATAAATTAATATTTTCCATACAAAAAATAGATCAAAATAATTTAGCAGATAAAGAAATTTAAGGAGACATATTTTTCAACGGGTATTGTGTATACAAAGTATTTAAAAAACATCTTGTGATTAAATATAGAAAAATACATACTAGACACTAAATTTTAAATTGAAAATGGTGCCCGACAAAATTTGTTTTTCCATGATTAATTTGAATTTTTGGGAGAAACATTTTTTTTTTGTTTAAAGAAGCTATTATGAGCTATAAATAACACTGGTCGGCAAAATAAAATTATTTTTTCGTTAAAAAACCAAAATGTATTTTTCCAAAGGATTTCGGTGTGCTGAATTCGAATCTGAAGTCAGGAATATTTTATCACATCACGTTTTTGAGATATTCCCGTTTGAAATTTAAAAAACTCGGTTTTTCGCGGTTTTCGAGGTTACGTTAAACCGTGAGGTAATTTGTTTCAACATAATTTGTAACGGTTTCTCAACGCACTATTTTTTTTTTTTATTCTATTTAAATCTCTTTAATACCTCTTCCCTTTATTGAGAAATCCTAATTTAGTTGTAAGCGTTCATCCTATAAAATTTGAAAAGTCGATACAGGAAGATTTATCTGGTACTCTCACCGAGGTACCAGATAAAAAGTACACAGTTTTGTAGGTAGTGTCGATTTTTTGTAAAGGCTGCGTAAAGTGGTCAAGGCATAGGTTGCCAACTTCAACAAGATCACGCCGCCTTCCATTGGGATAACACAATTGAACATTCAAATTCATTTTTATCATCAAATATATACTTCTCTATTTCCTTTATTTAAAAAAAAAATTAAGTGGCGCCCAACAAAAAAAAAATTTTTTGCAGTTGATTTTTTCCTGAGCGCTCAATACAAATCTAACACATTAGATAAAAAAGAGCGCTTTTAAATTTTCTATTTTTTTTTGCCAAACAAAAATGATGAAGATCGAACGAAATTTTCTTTTATCAAAACTTTGTTTCTTCAAAAGTAAACAATATAATTTAATAGTGTACTTATTAAAAAAAGTAAATTTTCAAGAAAGGGTAAGCGAATGTACTACATTCGTGTGTGAACTCAGGGTCCAATAACTTTACAATTTTGAGCGGTGTTTGTATGAACGTATCTACATAAACTTTTTTCAAAATTTGTATTATCTATTGATTTTGTAAATTGATAAGCTATTAATTATTTTGTTAAATGTAAATTTTCAAAATATTCATTATAAAATTCTTGAAAGGAAAAATGGCGCCCAACAGAAAAGTCTTCAGAACTTAAAGGTGCTCTAAAAGCTGTTAATACATTGTTATTCTATTTTCACTATCACTTGTAGCCATAATAATAAATTTGTTGACCATAATGCTCATTTACATGACGACAAATAACCAATAACCATATTCTTTGCCATTTTGTAAGAATAAAATAAATAAATTAAATTTGGTGGCACATATGGCACATGAAGAACCAGGGCCTAGTGACTTACAACTGTCAACCTTTCCTGTGTGCGTGTCTGCAGGAATCGAGGGGACCTACAGTTTATTGCCGAATCCGAACGGCTAAGCTGAGCGGCACAAGCGAGATACTCTTGGAGGATTTGCCACTTCCTCGCAAGAGGTAGTAGCTCTGAAAAAAACTTAAATGTGGAAGGGGCTAGTATTGAACCCAGACCTCAGGCATGGCAGACCGACGCACTAAACATTACACCACGAGCTACTATATTTTGTAGGAAGGTCTTCATTAAAAAATAAAATTAAAATAAATCGGTGGAGCGATAGTATCTTGGACTGTTTTAGCGATGAGTCTTATTTCTGGCTTAATGAAAATAATATCAACAAGCTAAGTTTCCATTTCAATATCTATGTACCTGTATGTCAATACAGGAGAAAGGTTATAAATATAATATAAAATAATTCATAATTAAGCCTCTACCTGCTTTTCTGGCTTTAGTGTGAGTATTTTGTTTTTATAATGAGGCAGTATCAACATTTTAAAACCAAAGCAGACACAAACTAATGTAAGGATATACATAATCATCTTCTCAGGAAATACAAAACGATAACATTTGTGAACAACGGTAAATCTGAAAATCTCAATAATTTTGCTCATGGAGTCTAATCAATTCACCGCTATGTGGGTGCTACGAAGAATAAAATTCACGCAACATAGAGATACATAAAACTATTCTTCTTCATCAGCCAAAGGATATTGAAATAATCTTATGAGGATGTAGGTATATTTTAAAGTGGTTTTAACAACACAACACTATTTATCTGTAAGGGAAACTAGATACTCTAAAGATAACACCGTATTTTCTGCCAACAGTTATTTCTAATATGAGTATGTACACAGCCTCAGAAGACATCATATTAGATACACAGGACTCACTTATGAACACAACTCTCAATGGGGATTCGCAATCCTAACGACTGTATTGGATGTTCTCTCAACAGAGATTGATGAAAAAACGTGTGTTATAGCAGGTTTTCTTAACTATTCTGCCACTGCCGGTTTTCAGTTACTGGAGCTCCTCCTTTCTTGAGTAATACATATGTGTACGTATTTCAGCAATACTATATAAGTACATCGACGTATACTTCATCCACAACATCATTCTTACCCTCTCTACTTTCTCTTAACCTGTAACGTGTCTTACAGAAGAGTTCATATAGATTAAATTCATACATAACATGCCATTTTTATAAGTACAGATGATGCATCCTTGATTGCAATTGTTTGGATATATAAAGTTGATATCCTATAAGGGAATTAATTTATTTCTTCGTACCTTTTTCTTGGTATTTTTTTGTTCGTAGATATGATTTCATTGTGAGAACAAAGACTCTGATGTAATTCTTGTGCAGAAAAGTCATTCTTCAGAAAGTCTTTAAATGTTATATCGGAAATCGGACATATACAATACATATAAGGAAGGATCCTTGATATATCACACATATTGTAAGATATTTGATATTAAAGCTTATGATGGAAAGCATACATTCCTTCCGGGGCATATGAGATCTGTTTGAATTCAAAATAAACCTACATACAACACTTCATGTACATGATGGTCGGATTCAATTACTTATTGTTGATTGTTAAAGTTCAAATTCTTTTGATTAATTGATTTCAGAGAATCATAGAAAAGGATATCACAGAATATGTAGGTATAAAGAAACAAAACAAAACCTATGGCAATATTTCGAATAAGCTCAAAGAAAGGATATCAAGTCAATTGGGAAACTATAGATTAATTCTTGTTGAAATAATCCTCACAAGCCAGAGTGCTTAAATTTAACGTAATATGCCTTTAAGTTTTAGTATTCTTCTTAAAAATGGTCAGGCCGCTTTTAAGTTTAGCTAGAAAAGAAAGGATGAATAAACAGCATTAAAAAAAACAGATGACTAGATCGCAGACCATGGTCCTGGGAAAGAGTGAAAAAATTGACAAAAAAAAAATATTATTAAAAAAAAAAAATTGGGAAAGAGTACCTATTTGGACATTTTTTTTTTAGAATATACATATTAATGGATGATAAATTAAGGAATATTTCTGAGAAATGCATTTTTATGGGCTAAATTCTTAATCATGTTGTTCTCAGAAATACATATTTGTAAACGGCGTATGGCCTGGCACCTCCATCACTACCACTATCAAAACTTTCGATAGTGTAAAGTTCATCCTCATCCGACATTTTTCTGATTTACTGCGAATTGTTTTTCAAGCATTGTTTTTAACTTTTCAGTCACAAACCCTTTCTGACTACATTTCAGAATCTGTCGGTCAGTAAGTAAGTGATGAGTGAACATTTATAATGTACTTATTATAAAAACCTCTTTTTCGGCTGTGCTCGATAAAGTAACTGGCTGGGCTGAACATAATGCTGTAGCTGAAGCATGTTTATGTAGTACCTACTGTCAAAGTTGAAAATTAAATGTATGTATATATAGCCACAGCACACATTATGTATTAAAGGTAATATCATTAGCGTTTCCATTTTTGTTCTGTTCCGCGCATATATCAAAATCGATAGAACATGGAGGACCCAATGCCCCTTTACTGGCTGAACAGAATAGAATGACGGAACTGAAGCCGCAGACGGAACTGGAAGAGCTGTCAAAAAGTGTCGTACGTTATTTTTTTTTACGTGTCCACAATGGAGCTGTACAGCTTTGAAAGTATTTTGAAGAAAAACAAAAGAATATTCCTGTGTACAAGCTCAGCTCATAATTTTTTTCGCGATACAAATAACCACAATATTTTTTTCCGACCCAAAAAGTTGTTTTTATTCTCCATACAATTTGAAACGTCAAAAGTGCCGTACGTTTAAAGTTAAAAGTTGGTGAACTCTTCCGTCTGCGTCTGCAGTTCCGTATGCGTCTACGTTCCGTTGTGTTCGCAACATTGAATTTGCGTGTAATCAATATTTTGACAGCTATTCCGGCTCCGTCTCCGTCTGCGTCACCATTCTGTTCAGCCAGTTACTTGTCAAATGATGATATTTTTTTGTTGTTGTTTTTTATATTGGGGTGAGAGGTTTTTGGGGCCACTCAAACAATTTTTTAATTTCTGACAGTTTCAGTTTTGACAACCTGCCCAACAGCGCCAGCGTTGCCGATGTGGCACGATCGTGCTTTTTGGACACGACAATTTCCTCGTGGCACGAAAAAATTATAATAATAAAATAATATGGTACGTTTTTTTATTTCCATTATTTTACTCAAAATGAAGCAAATTTAAAAAAAAATTAACCAAACTTGGTCCAAATTCCGTAAAAAGTGGGTTGAAAAGCACATAGTTTTTGACAATGCCCGAAGAGCGCAAAGGATTTCCATTGGTTTTTGTTATTGTATTACACCCTGAAATAAAATTGATTACAGGCTTTTCACGAAAATAGAATAATTTGTGGTTTTTTCATGTGGCACAAAAAAAGGCACGTTTTTCCAGAAAATATGGCATGTTAATTTTATTTCGGGCGGCAACGCTGCTGCGTAATATATTACATACCTGTACTGTGATATAGAGCTACTATTTTACGAAGCTGTAACTACAGCAGAATTTAACTTAACTTTAACTTTTCTATACGCGCATTTGAGATGATATTTCTATAGGAAGGAATAAAGGGGCCCTACAATTGTATGTCGAATCCGCACGGTTAAGTTGAAAGGCACTTATTCATGATAAGAGTTACTCTCGGAGGATTTGTCACATCCTCGCAAGAGACAGTAGCACTAAAAAAATTATTGTTTTTAGGAGTGGAATCGAACCCAGACCTCTGGCATAATACCTAGTCCAACGCACTACCCATTACGCCACGGGCCCATTATGCCACGGGTTACTAAGAAGAAACTGGTTGAATAAATTGAGGTTGGTTTAAAATATGAATATGATTATCACTTGCCGTTTTTATAAACAAAAAAAAAAAAAACTAGTTTAAGCAGGAACCTATATACCTACATACATAGCAGACAAAACAAAAATGCACAAAAGGGTAATCATACAATTCTCTGCATAACAAAATCAAATATTTTAAAAACTAATATCATCACTACTTACAGTTAACATTCAAGACGACATTTGTCTCCAGACGTTGTCCCTCTGGCATGGCACGATTCCAAACAACGCATTTGTATTTGGCACCGTCATCATCACGACGCGGCACAATCGATAGTGTTGCGTTAGTTTGGAAATCTTTCGAGCCACCCTTTTGTAAGGGGGCTTGCAATGGAACTGTACTTCCATCACGATACCATCTAAAATAAAAAAAAAATAGGGAATTAAGCAAAAAAAAAAAAAAAAAAATATTTTAGAAATATGCAAGAATATCTTCGTCACCGTCATCCTAGTCCATGCTGTTTGTTGCTATTGGTTTTCTTCATTTTTCTTTCTCACATAGTGTAAGCATAGTCTAGCCAACATCACAAAAACTCTAAAACACACATATTCTTTCATATTACTTTAACAAAGGACGAAAGGACGATGATATGTTACGTCCAAAATGTGTCCGTTCAACCGCATGGTTTTTCTGCTTCACACTCAGTAACTTAGAAAGCATAGGAGAAAATGAAAAATAATTTTGGACACATTTCTAAAGGACGAAATGAACATAAAAAAAAAAAAACAAGGAAGAGATATTCCAAGGACTGACTCCATGTGCCAAATAATGGCAGGAAGGCGAGACATTTGTTCCTTGTCCGATTACGGACGTGATAAAAGTCCTTTGCTACATGGCATGGCATACAAGCCACACTGAACATTAAAGCTGAAGGAAGGATGGTGGCTGTCTGTCTATGTATTAAGTGACACACACAAGACACAACATTACAAAAGGAACGAAAAATTGCCAGAGCGTGTAATTAAACAAACGCGCAAGCATTCTTCCATCATCATCATTGCTGGTTCGGTTCGGGTATCAGGGACGTGGCGGATGCTCCAATAAATTCTGCATTTTGTCATTCAATGCCAATAAAATCGATTCAATCGTTAAGTGTTCCAAAGAGAAAAAGAGATAGAACACATATTCGTTCAGAAACGCAAACAGAAAAATGAAGAAAACCAGCATATACATAAATGTACTTTTATACATCTAAATATATAATGTAGTATGAGAAATAGCTCAACTTACGTTATCGTTGGATCCGGTGATCCTCCAATGCTGCTACATGTCAATTCCACTTGCTTATCTTCGGTGGCAACAGCATTGTTACCTGGCGACACCAGTGGTGGATGTGGCGGTGTCAGGACAGTTAAATTGTAAAACTCTCGATGTACATCTGCCCCTGTGCCCTTAGCCTTAATGCGACACTCAAATCGTCCGTTGTCTTGATTATAGGAAGCATTTTTAATTTGTAAATCGTAGATTCCCCTTTCAGGACGAAAATCCAATCTGAAATTTAATAAAAAAAAAAATGTTTGTGTTAAAACTTAATTTCAACAGGAAAGTTGAGTTGTTATTCTTATTAAAGTGAAACAAAAAAGAAACACTCTTCACACTCATTGTCATTCAATAAGAAAATGGAAGTGTTCAAGATAAATGTTTTTCTTGTTTAATTTTTTTTTTGTTTATCTAGGTATGAAGCTGTCACTTACAAAACTGTAAACCAACCTACTTTAGCCTTCAAAAACAGACAAAAAAAAAATAAACAAACACACACATTTATATAGAAATGAAAAAAGAACCAAACCATAAGAAGTCCACGTTTAAAATTATATCAATTTTATTTTCTCATTTTCAGTACTTCCTCCATCTTTTGAATTTCTATCTCATTTAATAAAAGTGCCAGACGAGAAAAATTGAAGACAAAAATTTATAAAAAATAAAATAAAATCGATTTTATATATGTATGTATGTATGTATTTATGTACTAAGGATAAATCAACTGGAATCGAAGCCAAAATGTCTAAAATTTTGATACGAATGTGATTTATTGCTCTGTCAATTATTTGGAATGAAAAGAATATAAACGCTTCGGATTAAGGATCACAAAATGGTTTGACCGAAAATATTATCATGGTAAGTGATGGCAATTGGAAGGCGTGAACGTATTGAAGGAAAAATAAATAATGAAATGAAATTGATTTTTGACGCCATAAGGTGTGAGGACTTATTTTATTTTCGTTTTTGTTTATGCTGAGGAGTCTTTTTATTATTAGAACAATATTAATAAATTAGTTTGATGAAATCATTTTGGAATTGAAGAATTTCGACCAATTTAAAAAAGATTGAACTATTTGAGCTGTCTGGCAATGATGAAGAGATAAAATATTTTAACTTGGCAAAAAAGGTGCTCAAAATAAGTAGGCTAAGGGCCGAGCCAGTTGTGCAAACGTGGTTAATTATTTAACCCGTGGGTCAGCAATTTTAACTAGCCAATGTTGGCGGATTAACTAAGGTTCAACGATCGTTCAAGGTTCAATTATGTGATAATACCAAATTACTTAAAATTCCTGAACCACGAATCAATATTTGTCCCACGACTGTACAACTGGTACTCAAGAAATTAGGACCACCCTTTAACTGATTGCTAAAAAGCCAGCGTTTAGATAAAATGGAATAGAATTTAAAAGAAGAAATTTTAGGTACCGATGTACAATGTACATTGGTTTTGAATGTCTGAATATGGCAATGGGAGGTAAATATAGAGGAGGGTAACTGGCTGAACAGAATAGAATGACGGAACTGAAGCCGCAGACGGAACTGGAAGAGCTGTCAAAAAGTGTCGTACGTTATTTTTTTTACATGTCCACAATGGAGCTGTACAGCTTTGAAAGTATTTTGAAGAAAAACAAAAGAATACCTATTATTGTGTACAAGCTCAGAATTCATATTTTTGGTTTCCAATAATTTTCCTTTTAATAAATAATTTTTTTCGCGATACAAATAACCACAATATTTTTTTCCGACCCAAAAAGTTGTTTTTTTTTCTTCATACAAATTGAAACGTCAAAAGTGCCGTACGTCAAAAGTTAAAAGTTGGTGAACTCTTCCGTCTGCGTCTGCAGTTCCGTATGCGTCTACGTTCCGTTGTGTTCGCAACATTGAATTTGCGTGTATTCAATATTTTGACAGCTATTCCAGCTCTGGCTCCGTCTCCGCCTGCGTCACCATTCTGTTCAGCCAGTTAAGCATTCCACATACAGAGGTGCGGCCAAATAAAGAATATCTGTACTTGATAGCCCTTCCATATAGGTTGACTCGAGCCTAGGGGTAACTGGTGCGCATTCCTAGTGATGTTCAAAAACTATTTTTTACCATTTTTAGGTTAAAATGCGTAAATAAGTGTAAAAAACGTAAAAATCCTGTAGAAAACGTAAAAAAACTCGTAAAAAGGTAAAAAGGAAGTAAATAAAGTAAAATACTGAGAAAAAAGAGAAAATGAGAGGAATTTTCATGATCTGTTAAAATTTAAACAGGTAAAGAAAATTTTGCAGTCATAAAGTTCAAAAAATAGTATTTTAGAGCTGATTCCTCTAAAGTATTTTTTTTAATTTTTGCATGGTTGAACGAGTACTTTCAGATTAGGCTAATCATTTTATTTAAATCGAAAAAACAAACAATTAATTGAAGCATTTTATAGTGAAGAACTTGAACGGAAATATATTAGAGATTCTGTTTTTATAAACATATCGAAAAAAACCCAATAGTTTTTTTAAGTAAGTCTTGTACCTAACCAATTTTGAATATTTTTCACGTTTTTTTTTTTACTGTTTTTTTTAAATAAAAAATTATAAAAATACAGCAGGTTAAAAACTAATGTCAAAAACGTAAAAAAACTATGTAAAAAACATAGGTAAAAAAGTCGAACAACACTGATTTCCTAGAAGGGTATGTTTTGAGATATCTTAGCGCGGCCTGGAAACCATACCAAAGCCTACTGAGAAATTTACCTCTTTGTAAAATTAAAATGTTGAAGACAATGAACTCACCCATAACTATACTAAGGGGGCTATGTACCCGACTGCCTATATGATTTGGTTTGTCTTATCTTGATCCAACTTAAAAAACAAAAAATTCTACTCATAATTTATATGGTGGATGTATGAAAATCGTTGTTGTCCAAATAATCCTTTTCTATACTGTATGATGGAAGTTGTGAAAACAAAAAAATAATGTTTCATCATCTTGCTCATTTACGCAACGCATTAAGTCAGAATTTTGTAAAGAGAAACATGAGCAAATGGGAAAGGACGAACAAAAAAAAATGTAAACTAGATTTATTTACAACACATTATATATGACACACTCTGGGTCTCTTGATTAAGGATGATCTTTTTTGTTTTAATTTTTCTTCGCGATACACATGATATCTCAATTAAAACATATCGGTTAAGCAGGTACTTGACATTTGTAAAACTAAGAATATTCAGCAAACAGATCATCGTTTTTTATTTTAAAAATTAGCTATTGCCTGCCTTGCTGAGTCCTATGATTTTTTATGATTTTTTTCATTCAGAAACTTTTGCAAAAAGTGATAAACAAAAAACATGGTGCTAGAGATGCCTTCATGCAAAAAATTTTACAAAAAAATTATGTTTGATCTGTCATTTTAGATTGCTTTGACAGATCAGACACAATTTTTGCTTTTGTTTTATTTTTTTTTTTTTGTTTCACTTTTTGACACTTTTTTGCAACAAAGTCTTGAATGTTCCTACTAGTTAAGATTTTAGATGTAGCTTGTGTCTTATTTCACAACATAATCGTAAGCTCTAGGACAAATTTCGTAATAATTCGATCGACTATTCCAGGACAAACATCCAAATAAAGGTATGTTTTACAGAGTTTAAAAAAATTTAAAATAAATGGCTGAATTTTTCAAAGTTTTTCTTTTTTCTTAAATTTTGTTTTAGAAAAACCAAAATGTAATTTGTTTTCAGAAATGAAGTTAGATATCAATAAAGTATATAAATAAATATTAAAAAAAAAAAGACTTCAATCACGTCGTGACACTGAGTGTAGCTGCCTATGGTAGAAAAGAAAGTTTGGTGTTAGGAAATATGAGCCAAGTCCTTATACTAAAACACTGGTATCCCTATATGTATGTGTATGCGAATACGTAGAGTGAGGGCAACAGAAGAGGAAGTTAGTATAATTGTTACAAATTATGTTAAGGCTATGTGAAAGGATCTATTAGCCCCCCGGGTATAACAGAAAATGTTTTGTTCTCGTCTGATACAATATGAGTTAGGGTAACTAACAACTAACCATGCTAGCATAGGTAGAGCTACACGATGTTAGAGATCCCTAAGCCTTCTTCACCACATTATTATACCTAAATCTATATACATACCTACCAACATACCTTCATCGCATCCTGCAAAAAGGATTACAGGATGTTTTATAACTTGTTAACCATTGTACTTCATATTATTCGTAGAATATCTACCATTTGGTTTTGTTTTATGTATATAAAAATTCTGCTTTCTATGGTAACACGAAAAGAATAAGAATAACTATATTAAAGGAGCTTGAGTTGCTGAGGTGTCGGTTGGGGGAAGGTGTGCAAACATACCTTTATAGAATATTTTTTGAGGAAAGAATTTTTCATTCTTTCGTTTGAATATGAATTTAAAGTTTGTTTTTAAATATTTTTTTAATATACACGTACCTACCCTGGTACAAAAAAAAAAAGGTTTCTGGTCGACACCCAAGGAATTGCTTACTAAACTAATATGAGAGTTTAATATTGACTTTTTCGAAGTAAATTAAGTTAATACTCTATGTAAGGAGTAAAGGATTATGTGATTTTTTTTTCATAGCCTTTCGAAATATGACCTTTGGGGGATGTTTTGAGGTTTATGATTAATCGGGTAAAAGTGACATTACTTGTTTTATTATTTTAATATTTACCCAGAGGTTTTTGTTGTGCGGTGAACAGACAAATGTACATATATAGAACTTAAAATGTAGGCACACCTATAGGGAGGGATGTTTTGGAATGAAAGACATTTTCCCATCGGGTTATATAGGATTAGTTTTAAAGTTTACTACCTACTCATTTTTTTTTAACGACTCATAAAAAAAGTTTGTTTAAGATGGATATAAAAATAAAATTGAGTTTGTCTTAATATAATATCAAACAAAATTGTTCAATAGTGTTTTGGGTTAAATGTTAGTTGTATTCTGAGATCCTAGGGAAATTAATAACTCCAATTTAAACCTATTAAAACAATTCAAAATAAAAGCCAGTTTTGTAACAAACATGAAAGAATTAAGTGATGGAGAAATCTTTTAATAATTAAGACACTTATGAACCCTTATTCGATTATAAGCTCTTATTTCGAATAAAAACGGAATATTGGTAAGAAATTGACTATATCATGAAGGAATTGACTCTTGGCATTCCCATTTTTTAACAGTTTTGTTTTTAAAAGTACTGTTCTTATGCAATCTCGCATGTCCATCAGGGCTCTCCGCCGATGGGCATCCTTCCCTTCGGGCACATAATCCAAACACACTTTTAATATAGAAACAAAATTTATAACTGTTATAAATTGGCACTTCTCTAGTCTCGTGCTATCATAATAGTATATAGTTTGACAGAGACTTCCACAAAGTAAAAGATTCGATCTTGGTCTTGGTTCAACCATAAAACGTGATATCGAGACCAAAACCATATTTAGTTTAGTTAAACTAAGCCAGTACTTTTGTATTCTAAATTTTTGAGGAGCATGCTAAAAAAAATCGCACAAAAACATAATCCTTAGTTTTAAATATTTTTTTTTGTTTGTGTGTCCTGGATTATCTTCGAAACTGCCAAATTGATTTAAATGGGACTTAAGAAACAATTAGAAGACTTTGCCATGAAGGATCTTTGCTACAAATTTATTTAAAAAAAAAAAAATAAAAATCAAAACACATTAATAAATTGATTAATCAACTTCTGCAATTGTGTTGGCACTAATGCGGTGTACATATTTACCATCTTTGAGAAATTACAAAATTTTTGAAACCGCTGGAACGGCTTTTTTTAGAAGTATGAATACATGAATTTAAAATTTTTAAGAAAAAAAAAAATTGCAGACATTAACGGTTATATTCGGGTGAACAATCAAAACAGTACTTTCAAAAGTAGCCGCGAAAGCGCTGTTGTGGTTGCAGATGATACTACAGTATTTGTCTCTGATAACTCTACTGTGGAAGCAGAAGCAGCAAAGGAAAATTGAAAAATGCTGTCCATTTATTTACTTCGCATTTTTACAGACTATATAATTAAATATTTTATTCTTTGTCATAAGAATTTCAAAATGTAAAGATTTAAAACTATGCTAGCTGATAACAATTTCTTTCTGGTTAGTTTTACTAAGTCTTCATTCACATTCTCGGAGCAGAAAACACAGTTTCAATGCAATATAAGTAATTTTTTTATATTTAATTCCAAAGAAAAATTAACTTTTAATTATTTCCTCTTTCGTATAAGAATTGCTTTTTAAATTGACGTAAGCTTTTTTTTTATCAAGTAAAAAATGTAATTTCCTTAGAAGCAGTAGAAGCAGATTACAAAAATAGTTTTGAACTTAAAAGCAATTTTCATTTAAATGGTTTTAAAAAGATGTACATTGTACACAAGCTAGAAACTTTTATGGCAACAGATATATAAAAGCATTATCCGGGATAATGATGGCAAAATATTTTTTTTTTTGAAAATTATATCAATTATGTAACTAGTATAACTTCTTTTCAAAGAACTTGAACGAAAATAAAGACAAAACAAAACTAAAAAGAAACAAACATTGGACAGAAATTAATTAAGAATCATGCGAGATGGATATTAATTAAATATTAACAAAATATTATTTAAATAAACTACTTAAAAAGAACCCTCGGATCCTTAAATAAAACAGAAAAAAAACTTTCAAGGTTTTTCAATGATGCAGAAAAACAGTCTGTGTCTCATTGACAACTTAAAACATTTTTAAGGACAGAAATTGAATCCTCCCATTGAAACTATCCAGACACATTAAAGTATAAAAACAAAAAAGTTACAAAGGCAAATAAAAAAAAAATAAAAATAAAAAAACATATTTTAAAATCAATTTTTTGTAAAATAAACTAAAACAAAAAAGTGAATACCAACAAAACTTTTCCGAAGTCAATTTCCCATGCGAGCATTCTTTTTTTTTTCAACTCGCGAGAAACTTTTTCCTTTTTACGATTACCTCTACAGAAAAATATTTTGTTCTCTTTCATTTTTTTTTATAATTTACTTTCACCGAGATACCGTTAAAAGGAAAAAGTGTACATAAAATAAAAAAATAAAATTAGTGCCCCGTTGGTTTTTTTTTTTTGTTTTATTTTCTTTTAAACTGTGATTTTGTGGTGTTGGTATAACCTCAAGCTAATAGAAAACTTTGTCAAAGCAAATTTTCATTTTCAACTTTATACTTTTTAACTTTGAAAATAAAAATCAAACTTTAAAAAACAAAATGTTTAAGGTAAAACGTTTAGAAGTCCTGATAATTAGAACAAAAGACTTAGTTAAAATTTCGACGGATAAAGCTTTGTGATAGATAAGGGCTGGACTCATTCAGAATCAGATTAAGAAGTACCTAAATGGTATCAAGTAGAAGAGTTTTATTTCTTTAGTTTTTGCAAGATAACTGGCGGCCTCTAGGGAGTTAAATGAAGAAGAGTATAGATGCGCTGCTTTAACTCTTAAAGTATAAATTTTATACAAAAAGTTATGCATATGATGACAAAATTTAAGCCATTCTTGAGACAACTCTAAAAAAAAAAAAAATGCAAGCAATGCTAAATACCTACCATTCCTAGGTACTGTATTCCAAAAAAAAACTTGGTGAACATATTCTTTTTAACATTTTATGGTAAACTTGTTTTATTGAATCTTTAAAGAAGGAAACACGCAAGGATAAGCTATATACTATCAACGAATGGATGCATTTGAAAATACCTCTTTTAAATACATGACTGATAAGGACCATTGCGAAACTCTGTCTGTTCTGGTATCTGGTATAAAGGCCCGCATACTTCTAAATCCAACCTCGTGGAGGTTTAACCTTTTTTCGGCTTACATTTTTGAGTGTTTGCAGGACCAGAAATTAAATGACTTTTATGAGGTCGTAATAACGTCTCTTCAGGGAGTCCTTGTTGTCCTTTAGTTCTGGCCAAATTATATATACAATTTATGATTGCTCTATATCTCGATTGCGAATGGGAATTTCGGAGGCGTGTAAAAAAAACTAACATAAACTATTTACATCCAGAAAGTTCTTAAGGGCGTGGGTTTGCCGCTCTAAGTGAAGATAAAGGCACATAAATCATAAGAGAAATTAAGAGGGCGGCAGTGGCAGTGGCAGCGCAGCGGTAGCAATGGTGGTGGCAGCATAAGCTTTGAGGAAATTCTATTAACAATTTAACTTATTATTATATAGTATGATGTCGGCTGGTGATATCGCTGGTGAAAGTTGTGAATTAAGTGGATTTTAATTACGAAACGTTACTTTTGTTGATATAAAGTTTTATTTTCTAGTTATTAACGGAAAATATAGTTTTTAGAAGTTTTTTTTTATAGTTTTTGCTTGTTCTTGTTTTGAAAGAAAATATAATTTTTAAGAGGAAAACAGATGTCACTCAGGCTTGAGCATTGAATGGAGTTTCTTGATATTTTGTTTGAAATGGATTTGGAGTATCGATTGGAAGCGCATATAAGAATTATTGTAAGCAATACAATTAATTTTTTTATTTCTTGACATGACCTAAGCTTTACAATATAAATAAGTTCATATTTTTCAAGAGATTAAAATAATTTAAGTAGGTACATTGTGTTATAGCAACTTAAAAAACATGTTTTATGATTTTATAGGTATAAATAAATAAAATATGAACTAATGCAAAATACACTGCATAAAATTTCTTTATCAACAAATTGGTATTTAATTTTTAAGCAGGTATTGTATAAAATATCCGTGAATCCACCATTAAAAAATAAAATCAAATCCAAATTTTTTTTTGAAAATCTTTATAGGTACGCAGTATGATTTATCTTAAAAAAAAAATAATAAAACGGTTCTACGGTTAAAATGACGAATGAAGGCAAATACTAAATATTATATAACAATACTTAAATATAATTACGGTGACCGTATTTCTGAGAAAAAAATTTAAAAACGTTGTCGGAGTGGTTTTTTGTCAGTTATTTTTTGTAGGTACATACCTTTTTGTTAATTGTATTTGCACATTGTATTTGTATATTGTATATACATTACATATATATGTACATATTATGTACCTAACCTACACACAATTTCTTAAAATTTATATGAAAAAAAAATTGTTATTTTTAATAATTTATTATAATAATATAATTAATTTATTATAATAATATATGTATATGACAATATTTCTTGAAACGCAGTAATCCCAGAGCAAAACCAACCTCGCCGCCGATTGTATCTTTTTGTTTCTGCCGTTCTTTCCTCTTTTTCAAATTCACTCGATCTCTTTTCGAGTCTCGTTTTCCTCTGACGAGGACGACATCTGTCAGTTCGGGTTTACACCCGACAGTCACTGAATGCTCCGGTTTCACTTAGACACATACAGTGCCTAGCGTTTACACTACCGCCACTCCGACATATATATACAGATAAATCCAAAGTTTCAAAAAAATTTATAAAAACGTTTTTAAAAAAATGATTTTTCAAAAAAAAAAAATTGAACTTTTTTTAAAAATCAAAAAAATATTTTTTGAAAATACTTTTTTGAAAATATTTTTTTGAAAATATTTAACGCAGTATAATTATGACTTCACAGGACTTCTAGTATAAAAATTTTGATCAAAATCGGTTGAGCCGTTAACGAAAAAGTCGAAAATAATTTAAAAAAAAAAAACCTTTCTATGGCACGTGCCGTTAGTAAAAGTTTTTTTTTTTGTAACAAAATTTTAGTCAAATTCGTCAAAGCCGTTTTTGATATACCTAAATAACCCTTTTCAAAACGGTTGTAGTGTAGGTACGGCAGGTACCGTTATTTCGATTTTCCCTTTGGGGAATCACCTAAAACTCTTATGCTCCAAGTTTGAAGAAAATCGCTTCAGATCAGTTGCTTATGCTGTAGGTCGAGGTACAGACAGTCAGACAGACTACGGAATTGCGGGATCCACTTTTTTCGTGTTCTCAATCTCCGTAATGTCAGTTTTTTTTTTTTTTACGAATCCAAAACTTGCCCTATAGTTCCTACATATATCGAAAGTAACACATCGTATGGGGAGGTGTATTTCCCCCGTTTAGGCGACAGAGGCAATTTTCTAAAAAACTAGACTTAAAATATGGGAACAAAAATATTAAAATAATAAAGACAACACCTACAATGTCACGCTATATCCATTTTTAAAGCCACTAATCCATTCCTTTTGTTTCTATTTCAAATTGTTTTATAGTTAACAGTTTTTGAAAAATTTATTTTTTAACTCATAATTTTGACAAACAAAAATGAAAAAAATTGTCTTCAAACTGATTTATCTCAAAATTTTTACGTTGAACATAAATAATTAAGTTCAACATAAGACCTTGTGTGACAGTTTACGCTGATGAAAAAGTAAAACATACGCGTTTAAGTTGAACATAAATATTTAAGTTTCGTTTCAGCAAACGAACGTAAGTAGTAGGTACATATTTTTGTTTTCAATAATGTTCCTATTAGTTTTAAGTACAAAACTGAAAACCAAATGTTCTTTTAGTTTTTGAGAAGATTAAAAAACAAATAACAAACAAGGAAAATTATTCAATCAAATAGCTAGGTACTTAGATATTCAAATTTTCTTGAATTTTTTTTTTATATTTAGTTTGTTTATTATTTTAGAGCTATTTTTTTTCTAAAAAATGTGAAGTATCTTATAAGAGAATAAATTTGGATTTTACAATAAAAAAAGAAAAATAATACTTAACGTGTTTTTGTAAAAAATATATTACCAAAGTCCAAAAAACAACGTAAAAATGCCAAAAAATGGGTTTGATAATAAATGTATCCGCATAGTGGAGTGAATCGGAATTGCTAACTACTCTTGTGTAAATAGAAAAAAAGTAATGGATGCAGTTTGGAAAACGAGACCAATAATCATAAAAACAGTTATACATATAAGTCGAAAATGAAGCGGAAACGAAAAGATAACCTTTTAAATTTGTCGACTTAAAAATGACCTCAGGGCTAAGGGTTGCATGAATTTCGTCTGCATCGTTGACTGTGTGACACCCAGTACCTACCTATAGAGTGTCAAAAAAATCTGCTAAAATTCTGTCTAACTTTAATCAACAACCTTCCATGTGTATGTACAAAGCCAATCAAAATCAATGCGTAAATTTATTCTATTAGGTACCTTATACCAACACAATTTCTGTGGTGACAACAGAAAAATAAAAATAATGAAATATCCCTTATAAGCACGTACCTAATATGTAGATATAAAAAATCTATAAATAAGTAATTTCTATGATTTGCCATTCAATTAAGGACATCATTTAAGCGCGGAAGCCCTTTGTTCAAACAAAAAAAAATATAATACCAACATATGCGGGGTTATACTGCGATTTACATAAAATCAATTCATATTTCTTATTCTTCTTTCTTGAATCCAAAAAAGGATCCACATCCACACACATACACTTTATGTACACACAACATATTATAGGAATATCTATTATCTACCACAACAATTCAATTTCCAATCAGAATCACAAACGAACATTGCCAATTTACGCCAACATTGTATCATATATTTTTGTTTTCAATATCCTTGGTACCGCAACAACGCCGATGACAACGACAAAATTCGTCCTTATAATCAGATTCAAATGAAATTACCTCAATTAGATGTCAGATCCTTTCATATTTACATCACCCAATGGATAAATGTCATTTGTGTGTTATATTTTTTTTGTTCGTATTGAAAACACATAATAATCATTGATTATAACACAGGATCTATATGTATGTACATAAATAGGATACTCATTCATATTGTGTACGCACATTGACTTGCCTTAAAGCTATCAGCATCTTCATCATCATCGTGTCGCGTTGTCGTCGTTTTGAGACAAACAATACAAAAAAAGAAATAAATTTATTAGAATTTCTTTGAAAAAGAATACGAATAAGCTCCTGTTGCTGATGATGTGAATGAAGGTGTAGGTGCACTTGTACCTAATGTATAAATGAATCAAACAACAACAAAACAAAAATTGAAATTGCAAAACAACGAATAATGATTGATCATATTTATGAACTCTCAACATCACCACTCTTGAGCAAAAAAATTAAGTCCTTTTTTCCATGTTGCTGATGCTGATGGTGGGAATCTAACAAAAAAATAATAATATTAATGTGGAGTTATTGCTTCGTGGCCAAAGGATGTTGCTAATAATAATCATAATTTCCAGATGGTGGATAAGAAAAATGATTATTTTCTTGAATTTTTTTTTTTTTTGTTTGGTCTTTATGTATACATATTACATCGTCATCGTCCTTTATTTGTTTGTGTGTTTTATTTTTTAGGTTAGATATGTGCGAGTCGAACTAATAATTTATTAGAATTTTTGCTTCGTTAATATTTTCTTGGTTTTTTTTTTGTTTTGTTTGGGTGGAAAAATTGTTGAAGGTTGTCAAAGTATTTATACAGACATTCTTTCTCATTGCGGCGCTCCTGAATGGGAGGTATAGTTTTGCTTCATTAATTATATCAGAAGGTAATAAAGACGTCCATAGCCTTGAAATAAGAAACGACAAAGAGGTCAAATAAAAAAAAATTCATGGGGTGGAGACTCCATCCAATTATATTTAGTGTTTGCTATATACAAAATAAATGACGACTACCACGAACGAATACTCGAGGCGCAATTCAAGTGGCCAAAAAAAATAATTTGTATCCTTTATGGATCGATATTTAATACTTGTTTTGCTTTTATTATATTCATTTTATTTTATCGATAATTTTTTATATGCGGGGTGATTTTTCGGTCAAATAAGTTTACCACAAGAAAATTGGATATACCTACAGCTTCTAGAAGAATTTTCATTTTGGTTTTGCTGTGCTGATATGCCTTAATGAGATAGGATGTGATATTCTTGTTGTCCAACAGGGCACATAGTATACCGAATCATCATTTCGGTCTCTAAATGAAATGAGGCATTTTTATCGTTTGGTGAATGGATGTTTAGTGGTATTTACAGTTAAGAGGTACTTACATCTTGATGATTTTGATGGGTTTTAAATTGACAAGAGTTTATCAATTTGATGGTGATTGAGTATTGAAATTGTTATACCTACCTAGTTATACAGATACACGCAGAAAAAAACATCAGTTACAAAATTTAAAAGAGGAACTTTTTCTCTGTTAATTTAAATTGTAGTAGATATAATGGGCTTAAAAATAATCTAAGTGTTGTACCTGTTTATTTTAACCACACATTTCACAGATGAGTATTTGCATCAGAAACCTGGCCAAAATTATTTTTCGTTATTTTTATTATTATTTCAGTTCAAAATGAAACTGAACAGGAGAGCATTGTTAAATTGACAACTTGCCATGTTTATTTAATCCTGTTCTCGCATAAACTTAATATGGCAACTATGTAGTTTTAATAAACTTATCCTGGCAAGTTATGTCAGTTAAATAGCATATTGATTTAACAGGATTATTTATTTTGGTAATGGTAAGCTAACAAGGTATCATGTATGTATATTTTACAATTAACTTGTATTAATTCAACACCATGGAGCATTAAAGTTTAGTTTCCTGTTTCGCATTTAACACAGCCAGCCTTGTTGAAAAATAACAATCTGATAATATTGGTCAACAAAGTTTTTGCTAAGAAGCCAAAAAATACTTTCCGGGTGATTTTTGGTGTGCTTAACTCGAATTTAAATTCGGAAATATTCTATCAAGTCACGGTTTTAGGATAATCTTCACTGTGAAAATTAAAAAAAAAAAAAACGTTTTTCGCTGTTTCTAAAAGCACTAATTTCTTCTTTTAAGTTCTGTTTAAATATCGCCGATTTCTCTTTTCTTCTCCGAGAAATCCTGGTCGATCAACATTATTTTTGGTACACATTAGTTTATGTGATTTATCCTAACGTAAATTATATCCTTAAAAACAGGATAAGTGTTTATTGAATCGCCTTCAGTTTTTTGCAACATTACACGATTTTGATTGAGCTCAAATTTTCATTCACTTTCCTTCAGTAATGCAACTTCCAACTATTATTTAATTCTTTTCTTTTGTATGTACTACATTTTAAGAAAGGATGAATTATTTGAATTAAAAATAACTTAAATTTTGATGGTCGGTAAATGTTTGATATAATATGCAAAACACATTAGCTACAACTCAATGTTGCCGCTGTGCGACTTTAGTCTCATTTTGACCCCTTTTTGAGCCTCATGCGACCATGAGACGACTTTTTGGAAAACTGGATTTTTTGACCCTTTTTAAAAATCTTGCGACTTTTCTGAACCTTTTTCTAGAAAATTACTTGGACTATAGATTTATTGTTTTCCTTTTTGTAAAAAAAAAACATTTTTTGTTTCACTTTGGTATTCGTCACAAAGAGATCAATTACCTAGTTATTTCGTCTAAAAGTAATGAATTTTCGGCGAAAAATCAATTCGCTATCCGAAATACGAAATTGCAGGCCATATCGTAAGCGAATGTTCAATTCGCAAACCATAACAAGGCACTTTATTTTTTAATTGAAAAAAAAATTTTATAGTAAAATGCAGTAGGACATATGTACATACGTAATTACGTACATATCCTACATGTTCCCCAAAAAAATATCAGCGAATTTGTTCGCGATGGGAGTTCGTATGATTTTTTCTAAGTGATGGATTCTGTGATAGCTTCCTTTTTCTTATTTCGTAACAAAATTTTAATTACGATGGAATGCATTATGTACCAACAGGGCTGACTTTATCTAGGTAGAGGTACCTATATACTCACAATCACAAAGGAAAGACGTTTTTACTTTCCCAAATTTAAAGAAGGTAACGATAAAATTAAGAAACCTTAAGTTTCTCGCCACTATAATGTCAACTGATAAAAAACGGATTTTTTAAGCTATAGTTCGTCCATTTATTCTTGTCAGTACAGGCCTTATGGGAAAGCTTTTTATTTTATATTTTAAATTATTTAAGTAGGTAAGCTTTTTTGGTCAATTTATAGGTATCTTAATCAAATATTATTTTATATTGTTAAAATTATTCTGTTTTGTAATTGCTCAATGAACTATTTATAAATAAATGAATTGGTATTTTTTGTTATTTGTTTCTTCTTTTTTAATGGATTAGGCCTACTGGGGATACCCTTACAAAAACGCACATATTTTCCTACTTCATATTTTTTTGTTTTTCATAATTGTATTTGTGCAATTTTACCTACTAGATGGCAACGCTGATCAATTTCAATTAAACTTGAAATGATTTATTATGCAGACTACGGCATCGCGATAAGAGCTTTTACATGCGATAGACTTATGGAATACGCTGCAACCAAACTGAGATGCAAACGTCCTATCTTCCCTGTACTGACAAGAATTATTGGACGAACTTTAGGTATATATTTTACGAAATTTTTTGAATGCGACTTTTTTTTCCTCGTGACCCTTTTTTTTGCGACCATTTCAATTTTCTCAGCGGCAACACTGCTACAACTTAAGATTTCTCGGAGAAGGGAAGAGATATCGGAGAGATTCAAAAAAAAAAAAATTTAAAGAAGAAAATTAGTGCTTTCAGAAACCGTTGCAAAATATGTTGAAATAAATTACCTCGCGTTGATACGTAATATCGGAAACAGCGAAAAAACTTCTTTTTTTTTTATTTTCAAACGGGAATGTCTCAACAACGTGATGTGATAGAACAGTAACAAATTTAATTTTGTCGACACGTGCAGATTAGGTATTGATTAAGTTCTGGTCAATTTTAACTTATAGAATTTTGACTTGCTCTATTCGAAAAGCTCTGTCTATGAGCACTTATTCGGGGGATTAATTGGGTATTATCAAAGAATATAAAGTTACCAAGAATGCGCATCTCATACAATTTTTTTACTGCACATTTTTATATGGCGGGTTCCAATATTGCGACCTGCTCCCAGAGCTTTTGCTTTTTTCATGGGCTTTTCAAGGACAAAAAAGCAGACTGTTTCAATGTGTATGGTATCTCATTTTAAAAGTGCTAAGAGAATTATTGAAAAGCCCATAAAAAAGCCAAAGTGCGGGTTCCAACATTGGAACCCGCCATTTTCAGTAGAAAATTTGTATGAGATGCGTCATCTTGGTAACTATATACTCTTTGGTATTATCAAACACCAAATATAACACATTTGTTCATTAAAAAAATGGTGGCGCGATAGCTTATAAAGAACCAGGGCCTATTGTGACTTACAATTTCAAGCATTCTTGTATCCTTGTGTGTTTGTTCTTCTAGTTGGAAAAATTGGAAAAGACCTACAGTTTTCGTTTAAATCCAAAAGGTCCGAGGATTTGTCAGTTCCTATAGCAAAACTCATCATCATTACTATCCCTCGAATACCCCCAGGATGATAAATTGTCTAACGCACTAACTATTTACGCCCAGAGGTACTCCCTAGTCATCAATGTGGTTTAACAAGAATTTTTAAATTTTCAGGCGGAAGTTAATTTTTTGTATATTGATTTTTCTTAAAAAAAAAAAGATATTTAAAAAAAAATTATATCCACACCACATAGCAATTCTAAAATGCCAACAAAAGACCCTAACCTCAAAACTAATCATCCAAACAACCTAAGGTAATATTCATAAGAAAACTTTCAAACTCCCATAAAAAAAAAATCTGAAACCCAAGAAGAAAGTAGTCGACAGAAAAAAAAATTGAAAATAACAATAAAATCCTCAAAGTGATATAGCAGATTGTTGAACATGACAGAAAATTAGTTTTCCTTCCCGAGGCGAACTGCAAAAAAAAAAAAAATAAAAAAAAGATGAAAAATAAAAAATCAACTTTAATCCCATCAGTTATATTCCCTTTTCTTTATCCCTCCAAAACTCGTCCCACATCAAATAATATCGTGCTGACAATAAAACTGCAGGAGACTAAAAAAAAAAATTATAAAAAAAAATATTTGCCACCCTCTTGTGTACACTTGTTGTACCAACAAAAAGGGAGGACACATCACAACAACCAGCATGAATACAGTTTGAAAATAAAGGAACTTCCCTATAGAAAGGCGAGCAAAAAAATATTTTAAAAAAGTCTAACAACTACGCAAAAAAAAAATAATACAAAATGAAGCCCGAAACACGAGAATGACATCCTGGGACCACTAAAAGAAAAGGCTCAAGCTCTATATCGCTGATCTCAACTCAAAGCTCTCGCTACAAAAAAAAGGAGACAAACACAAAAAATGAATAAATTGAATGAACTTAAGAGCACAGTGACAGCAACGTGTTGTGTTTTATTTTGCTTGACAAAAAAAAAAAAAAAAAAAAAAAAAAACCAGTGCCTAAACAAAAAAATGCGAAATACTCCTTTTTAGAAAATGTGGTGGCAACTATGGCTGCGCAGCATAATAGCAATAGACAATGACAGGCAGACCTCGACATACACGCACATACACACAGGTGCAAACATTTCTGTCACACTCCTGTTTATTTTTTCCTGGAGCTATATGAGTACTCCACAATTTAGATTATGGATTCCAGACACAATCGAAAATGTCACATTTGAGTGCAAGTGAACTAAAATTTATCCAATAAAGGTCGCAGAAACTTGAGCCTAACTATGTATAAGCTATAGTTTAAGCTGTCACTCTCGCAAACTTTTACAGCCTTTTTTATTAGATATCACTAATACTCATTTTAACCTCAAATAGTTAAACCGAATCTAAGCACTTACTCCCTCTTTACGCCACGTCAAACAAATTCTTATTTATAAAATATATTATCAAAAAATGACCAATCTAAAACTCTGGTTATTATAAACGTAAACAAACCCGGGCTGATTTCTACAATTATTCATTTTAAGTTATTATTATTGGTTTCATTTTATCTAAATAAGTACATTTCTTTTGAAAGGATAAGCAAAATAAAAGAAAACGGCCTTGAAACTGGGATTTCGTTTGCAAAACTTTTTGTAAATTTCACACAATGCCGATGTCATGTCAAAATGACATATACACTAAAACGGCCTTACTCCGGCTTTATTCCTCCTATGTACCAGTTTTAGCTTACTCCGCGTCTATTCCGCGTTTTTTTTTTTTATAAATAAATTTTTCAGGATACGAGGTGTCGTTAAGTCGGAGTAACCTTACTCCGTCTCTAAAACGAATTAATAAATAAGGCTGTTAGTGTTCTGTCTGACTGGACCGAGTAGTTAGTATGTACACAATGTATTATATTTTCAGCTATATGTAAATAAGAGAGAACCAATATTTTTCTTGCCAATTCAAATTACATACTTTCACAAACTGAGGAGAAAATTTTCAAAATTGAAAGAAATTTTAGTTGGTAGGTACCAGTGGCGTGGCGTCTATATAACACGATTCCTATCGAGTTACCTTTTGAAATTCTACCTTTCAACATTCAATCATGCTTATTAAATAACAAGCAACATTGATCTATATAAATAGAAAATTCTCTAAATATGTCGAAGAAAACCGTGTTGTTTTTTTCTATAAGAAAGCAAAAGAAATAACTCGGTTTTCTGCGTCTTGTTTAGGGAATATTTTTTGCGAATAAATGAACAAGAGCAAAGAGAATAAATTTGTTCTATCCAGCGAGAAATTTTATAAGTTCTATTTGTTTTTCTTGTGGTACATGTGGAATTGTAGAAGAGAAAATTTTGTATGTATCTCGCTGTAGTATGTATAAAGTTCATTGAGCAGGGCAGGTAGTCACATACAAATATTGGTAGAGGTAGGTTTCTGTTCGAAAAATTAATTTTAATTCGAAAAAAAGTAACACAATTTTTTTCGTTTTATTTTAATAATTTTTTATGTGTATTACTGCGCTGCTGTGTGAAGTTTGCTGAGGAAGTAATGTGTAATTTATTTTATTGTAAAATTAAACTTTTAATACCCTATCTATACAAAATTTGTAAAGCAAATACTTATACCATGGCGTGGATGTACAATACTCGATATAGGCAATTTAAGGTAGACATTTATAATTTAGTTACCTACTATGTTTTCGGGTGACTACTTTTTCTTCGACTTACCATGTGAAATCATCCACGCCACGCCACTGGTAGGTACAACAAATTTTATGAACAAAATAAATACTTAGTCCAACAAACAATTTCAGTACAGGGAAGATAGCACTTAACCTTCTTTATTGTTCTGAAAAGCTTTAAAACGGAAAGCTCTTTGATAAAATCCAATGAAAAAAGCTCCTTAGCACTGCTTTCAATGGGGAATGGTAACTGCGTTGTCGTAAAGGCTATACGAAATTTTTCAAGGAATTATGCACAAGTCAGCGGGGCGTGCTTGATTTTTGTGGGGCAATTTTTCTCAATTCTATGCATTAGACGCTACTGCTCTAAAAAAGCTTCCCCCGCATAAGGCCTTTACTGAACATTTTTGTTGAACGGAGTAGTGACTTTCAACTCTTAACCATTCTTTTGTGGGTATCTGCAGGAAAGGAGGGGACCTATAGTTTGTTGCCGAATCCGAACGGCTAATGTGAACGGCACTTTTCTATGTCAAGGGAGGTTTTGACAATTCCTCGCAAGAGCCAGTAGCCATTTTTTACGTATTTGGTGCTACCTTTAAAAAAAAATTAAAAAAAAGTCTAAAATAAAAAATTGCTTTAAAAATTTAAACTAAGAACGGGTATTTACAAATTTTAACGTTTTTAGATTAAATTAGAGAAAAAGTTCTGAAATCGAATTTGTTCAAAAAGTTTGGTAGGCAAAAAGGATTTAGTTCTTTAACTTAAATAAGTACATAAATTACTACTAGCCACACATATTTATACAAACAAAAAAGGTAAATGCATGAATTTCATACTAACTAAATCAAAAAAAACAAAAAACTTCTATAATCAGCTTTTTATTCGACCGATTTGTACTAATATTTTAGTTTTGAAGAATATATTATTAATAAGAATAACCAATTTTTTAACTTTATAAAATAAGGACCAAAAACCTGTAAAACGTAAGGCTAGAGAATTTTGAACTAATAAGACCAAATTTAAAAAAAAAATTGCTAAACAAACTTTTGAAATACATATCTACTAGTTAAAAATTCAAAAAAAAAGAGTGTACCAATTTTAATGTTTTTCTTAATTTAAAAAGAAAGAAAATTGAAATAAAGAAAAAAAATAAATTTTTAAGATAGGTTATATGTATTTTAGCAAAATATTGGAATAATTTTGAAATTTGAAAAAAAATCTGAACTATAATATTAATCAAAACTGATTGATACATACTAATTTTTTGTGAGCATTCTATCGACACGACTTTGAGCTATATGTACCTAATTTAGAATCAATTTCTAAAATTGAATTTTCCACTAATTTGTTGTTTCCACTATTGTTCCAAAAATGTGCATTGACACTAATCTTCCCATAAAATTAAAAAAGCCAACGATTGTAGTGGAGCGAATTATTTACAGAAATGCTCCGACCCGAAGAGTGTGTAAAGGAAGAGTAGCATCCGAGCTTTTGCTAGAGACGAAACTCGCTGGAGACAGCTTGTTGGTTAAGGGCCTGGTTCTTGGAAAACCGTCTATAGGTAAGGTAAGTATATCAAACTTTATGAGTGGGCGGATACCACGACTCATGATACGAAAGTAAAAAAAAAAAAAAAAATTGATGGCACGACAGCTCATGAAGAACTAGGGCCTAGCGACTTACAACTCTCAACCATTCCTGTGTGCGTGTCTGTGTCTGATGCAGGAATGGAGGGTTTTATTGCCGAATCCAAACGGCACTTTTCTATGAAAAGAGATATTCTTGGAGGTTTCGTCAATTCCTCGAAAGAGGCAGTAGCTGCTTTATTTTAAAAGCTATTTCATTAGGTGGCGAGGCTGGGGATCGAACATCGCACCTCGCACTAATCGTGATGCTGGTTTCCCTGGACAGCGGGATGGATCAACAGTATCTAGTTTCCATAATAATATTATTTTTTTTCTGGTTGCAATATTATTAGCTTAGAGCCTAGGCAAGCCTTTCAAATAAAAATCCTTGTTTGGAGTCTTAGAGCTATTTCACACTTAGCCGGGAACCGGCTACAAACACCAGGCAAACAGGATTTAGTATAGTAAATTATATGGGACCCTTATCATATGCCGAACATTTTCCAGACAATTTTGCTGGCTTCGTTAACTGCAATAGCCGGCTGCCGACACAAAGTAGATGACTCGATGACTGTAAAATTGCACTTTCGCACATTGACGGTCCGGTAATTGTTTGCCGGTTTTTAGTTTGTATCTGCTGTGTATGAGATAAAGGTTCAATTGTAGATTTTTATTGTTACCATTAATAATATAACAGTTGAGACAAGGCCTATGCTTTGGAATAAAACTATATAGATATTTGATCGCAGAACTAAACATTTATTTCGCTACTTACACTGCCGGCTACTAGTGCCGGGTATGTATGAAAGTATACTTAATTGTTGAAAAAAGTGGATAATTGTTGCCAATCCCGGCCGCCGCCCGGCCGGCTAAGCTCAAAACATGCAGGATCAGACCGGTTTCATAAGGCAAGAAATCGAGTGAAGACATGTGTTTTGTTTCGCCTGTTTTGTGTGGGTTTGGCTCGTAAGAATCAATTTATTGTCGTCGTCCGAATTTTTTTGTCTGATCTGAGCTTACGTTCTGTAACTCTCACATAGCGAAAATCAGTCGAGAAACGGTGAAAAATGGAACAAAACTCATATAATTTGTTTCCGTTCTCATCGTTTCTCGACCAATTTTATCGATCTGAGAGTTACAGAACGTAGGCACTGGTGTATTTTCAGCCTTAGAAACCGATGTGGTAGGAACACTGATCTCTATAATACACTGGATAGTGGATTCCCTACAAAGTATAACAGTTTTTCTACTTCCAATTGAAGATGACAGGTACGTAGGCAACTCAACACTTTAGGTATGTTCAGTGAGGCAACCCAACACTTTAGGTATGTTCAGTGAGGGTGAGAAGGCCAGTTCAAGTTGCTGAGATCTCAAAAATTCTATTACAACCGAATAGGGGCAAAAACCAAAGTGGAATTTCTAAAAAAAAAAAAGCAAAAGAACCATCACTTGTTTGTAAATTTGATTTTTTGTAATTTAAAATAATTGTAAAAGTGAATTTAAAATATTTTAGTTGCAATTTTGTAAAAAATTTTGCATTTCATTATGTTATACAGTTATACCGTTAATCAAAAAAATAGGCAACTCAACATTATAACAATTCTCAAATGGCATCAACTTTCTTGTATTGATGCGCTATCCAGTGTATTTATAGAGATCAGTGGGTAGGAAGTAGGTCCGAAATTCAATTTCGAACTGGATGAAGACAGGGAGATCCTTACCATAACTTCTTACCGGCATTCATCTCTGCGTTGATAGATATGAATGTATATAGGCCGAAGAAATGTTTTCACATAGATTATAATTATTTTCAAAGCCAATACGAGTCCTTTTAAGAAATATTAACCTCCCCTAAGGTATCAACTCACTAAGTCTTCTATCTCCCACCCATTCAAAGTAGAATTGAGTAGGTGTGCAGGTGAGATAGGAAGGTAGGTTTATGAATTATTCATATCTTTCTAAAAATTCATCTTTGTGTGGTAATAAAAAATATTCCCCATACATTGACTTACCCAGAGAAGAACACAATTCTTCGTTGTCTTCGTCGTATATTTAAGAAGAGCAAAAGCCTTTTCTTGTATCATTTTGTTAAAAAAAAATCCTCCCGCTACGAGTGAAAGATGCAGAGTGAAAGAAGCACCTGCTAACCAAAAAAAGGTTTATTGGATTTATTTCTGCTTGCCGTGGCAAAAGGAAGCCATCAAAAACATTAGAAGAACAAAAAAAAACAGAACTCTTCGTGGGAGACAAAATATGGAGAGAGTGAGTGAAAAGTGAAAGATATTAGAAGTAAAAATAAGAGGAACAACTTATAGGTACACCTAAATACAAGGGAGCTACTAGCTACAAACAAGGAATGATAAAATACTGTTCCAAGCAGTGATGGAAATCGACTTTTCTTGATAGTACTGAAAGCTGAAAAAAAATAGTACTGAAAATGACCAAATAGTACCGAAATCTTTCCAATCGTGAATTCTACAGTAATTTAATATTTTATTGGTTGTCATCGTTAGAGGAAGATTTGGTTTGAGTATACTGCCATCGACCCCTTGCAGCGGTCAAATACTGGTCGATATATCTTTTAAATGTAACATACATATATGTCGACAAATTTTGAAAAATGTAAAAGCTTAACTACTTTCAAGACTTTTTGCAAAAAGTACAAAAGCGAAAAACTAAAACATACGCTAGAAATGCTAGAAGTTCGAAAAAGCCTGCGATAATAGTGTTTGATATGATTATTCGCACATTTTCACTTTTTGCCCTACTTTTTGCAATAAGTCTTAAATGTAGTTAAGCCTTAACTTTCAATAAATAAATTGAGATAAATCGGAATAGTAGTAGGTGTATTGTTGAATTTTGTATTTTTGGAAACATAATATAATATTTGGCCCATGTTTGAGGAATATTTGGTTTACTTGTTTTTTTTTTCGCGGAGAGAATTTTTTAAAAACATATTTTTTTAAACGAGTTACAATTTTACTAAATTTAAAATATTATACTAACTCAAAATGTCACTCTGACAATTACAAATGTGAAAATGGTGCGATCTCCCAGTTGTTTAGGCGTGTTCAGCTAGATTTTATTGAGGAAATTCTTTTAGTATGATTGTTCATTTGAAATACCTACTTACTTAAGTACATCTCTGTTCAATTTTAGTACTCTTTATATTATTGTATTTTCCAAAAGATGTCACTATTTATATTATATATACATAAACACATTGTAACTAGTAATCGGAACTGACTGTACTAATTTTGTAAAGCTTCAACTTCCTTCTTGAATAAATTCTCTTAGAGGTAAGACGTGCCTTTCAATCCAAAAAAGGAATCTTTTACTGTGGCATACAAACCATCTTTTTCTTGTCTTCTATTTCTGAGAATCGTCGAGTCGAATTGTTGAAATAAAAATTTACGAACCAGCGATAGTGAATTACTTCACAGTTCAACATTGGTCCATCGAGCCGAATTTTGTTTAAATATAAATTAAAAGCAAATCCCTATATATTTGCTGCATAAATTGGACCTCTAACTCATCTAACAAGATCCCTATATCTTGCTATCGCCACGATCATTTAGATCACGAGCTTATAGTGCATCAATTTATCATCAACCAATTTATTCCATCCAATTCCATCGATTGATTATCATCGGAAGACACCATTTGCCTACATTTATCTACAAATAAGTTACCTACAACTTATAAGCCATAAGCAGTCAAAAAACAGCTTTTTACACCCTGCTTCATTTGCTACACATCATATTATCCATACTCATACAAGTTCGCTAAAACTTGTATTAATTTCAAATACCTACACCACGTTGAAGTCAAAGTAACTACATAGGTACAACATAGACGAACCCTAGGATATCCATATTAGAAGTGTAATAATTCCTAAATTCACACCGGAAGAAAAAAGAAATAAAATTCGATGAGAAGTGCTAGATCCCTAGATCATTCCCCAGAAAGCTACTGATCTCCCACATTCATCATTCATCGATCCACTTCATCATACAAAAAAAAAAAAGAATATCGCATCGATCATAAAAAAAAAATGATCGCCTAAGCTCTCCGACATCATCACCGATCAATATCCAGTCACCGTTCACAGCGAGGGATACAAAAAAAAAAAAAAAAAGAAAAAAAAAAAAAGCTCCCGTTATTATCAAGCTGTCGAAAAAAAACCCGTAAGACGAACAACCGGTTTTGCAACACAAATCAGCCACGATCATCACGAACAGCTACAATCAGTTCCAATTTGAAACAGGTGCGTGCGTTTATTTGTAAGATCGGTGCTTTTTTTCTTTAGTTATTTTTTTTATTAAAATTTCTAATTTAAATTCTCTTTAAGGAAATAAGGTACTTAAAAAAAAAAAAAAATAGTAAATAAATAATGCAATAATCTTAGTACCTACCCATTTATAGAAAATCGTAAATGATATTTGCATGCACACGTAAAGAAGTGGTATTATTATAAAAAAAAAAAAAAAAAAAATATAAATAAATAAAAGTAATTAAATTAAGTGATTGTGAGGATACTTCTCGTCCTGAGCGTATGTATAGGTACATACCGGTACAAAGTTTTGTTATAGGAAATTTTAAATTTTATTTGTGATTTTTTTCCAAGTTCTTGGGGTGAGTTTCATTTAATCTCGTTATTTGTTTTAAGATTTTTACATCATGTCCATTTCTACCCTAAACAAATTTATACTTGCTGCTGATCAGCTGGTTGCATTTTGCACAAATTTCCAAACGATTTCACTGGTGGATCAAAGTCCATCAAAATTAGAAGCTTCAAAATTAGAATTAAAAGACCTGTGGTCTGATATTAAAAAAGTGTATACGATTTGTTTACTTTCTGATCCCGATGCAGATGATGCTCTGTCAGATGCAGATTTAGAATCTGTTAAGGCCAAGTATCTTTTATCTGGCAATACATACATACAGTGTCTAAGTGAAATAATAGACTCAATTAAAAAACTCAATTTGATTAAAGCCGATGATATGCAAATGAACGCCTCTCCTATACTTTCGGTAACAGGAAATGCTGCAGCTGCGCCTTCTTTACATAATACTTCATCACCTCCGGAGATTGCTCCGGGTGAACGTCTTGGGTCTTTGCAGTGCATTAAAGTTCCTGCTTGTGACACCGACATATTTTACGGCGATTATTTGACTTGGCCAGCATTTCGTGACATGTTTACGGCTGTATATATAAATCACCCTAAACTATGTTCGGTTCAAAAATTATTTCATCTTCATTCAAAAACAAAGGGTGAGGCAAACAACATTGTTTCAAGATTCCCTCTTACAGCGGATAGTTTTGAACTAGCATGGAAGGCTTTAACTGATCAATTTGAAAATAAAAGAATTTTGGTAAACAATCAATTGAAAAATCTTTTTAATTTGTCAAATATTTCAGTAGAATCCGGAAAGGGTGTTCGAAATTTACAACGTGAGATAAATGACAGTCTCTCAATTCTTAAGGCTCATAATGTTAATACTGATTTTTGGGATCCTATTTTAGTATTTTTGTGTTCAAATAAACTCCCTGAAAAAACACTTTCTATATGGGAGCAATCATTAGAAAATCCTAGAGATATTCCATCCTGGTCGGCAATGGATAATTTTCTCACAAATCGTTACAGAGTGTTAGAAACTGTTTCTGATATAAAGTGCCAATTAAAATCAAATGAACTGAATAAAATGAATTTTTTCAAATCAAATACTGATAAACCAAAGCAACATCGATCGTTTCATACAAACACGAAAAGCTATAGTTGCAAACTTTGCAATAACAACCACCCTCTTCGAATCTGTCCAACTTTCGTTCAAATGTCGATTCCAGATAGAATTTCCAAAGTTAATGCTCTAAAGTATTGTAATAATTGTTTATCATCTTCTCATTTGAAGCCAAAGTGCCAGAGCGTCCATACATGTATGTACTGCAAGCAAAAGCATCACACAATGCTTCATATCCCTACTGGGACCGACTCTCAGTTTCAATCAATTCCTAGCAATTCTTCTTCTGTTAACCAACCCAATTTACAGAATAAATTCCAAAATAAATTTATACAGTCCACTGAAAATCCAATCCCAAATATAAGTTCAGCAAATATTCAGTCATACTTTTCAAAAAACAATAAAACCATTTTGTTAGCAACAGCGTTAGTGCATGTACATCACCTAGGAAGTATATTTACGTTGCGAGCGTTCTTGGATACAGGATCAGAAGTAACTTTTATTTCTGAAGCTGCCCAAAAAAGATTGGATCTACCTGTAAAACCCATTCAAGCTCATATCTCTGGCATGAGTTCTGTAGTGACTGCAACTGCTTCAAAGATTTGTTCTATTCATTTAGGTTCAAAATGCGATCCTGATTTTAGTCTATTCGCAAACGCTTTGGTTTTGAAAAAACTCACAGGTAATTTACCCACCGTTAATATAATCCCAAAAGAAATTTCGGTTCCATTTGAATTTGTTTTAGCGGATCCTCATTATTATGAAAGTTCAAAGGTAGACCTGGTTATCGGAATGGATATATACCCCTCTATTATAAGAGATGGATTACAAACAAATGTTTTGGGTTCACTTATGGCCCAAAATACAATATTTGGTTGGGTTTTATCTGGCCCTATTCAAGAAAACGTACGTTCATGTTCAACTTTCGTCTCATATTTTAATGAAATTTCTTTAGACCAACAGATTGAAAAGTTTTGGGAGGTTGAGAATATTTCCGATTCCAAACCTCTCTCCGAAGAAGACAAGTTTTGTGAAAATCTGTATTGCAAGACGACTTCGAGAGGCCTTGATGGCCGTTACACAATTCGTCTTCCTTTTAAAAACCCCACACCAGCATTAGGTCTTTCGCGAGACATAGCCTTAAAACAGTTCCAACGTATGGAAAAATCATTTGAAAACAAACCTGATTTGTATGCAGAGTACAATAAGGTGCTTGCAGAATATTCTACACTGGGCCATATGCAAGTCGTTCCTCCCAATGAAATAATTAATGACAGCAAGGTGTGCTCATTCTATCTGCCCCACCATGCGGTTATCAAACCAGATAGCATTTCGACCAAAATTCGCGTTGTTTTCAACGCGTCTAACAAATCAAATACGGGTGTAAGTTTGAACGATTTATTGCACACTGGTCCTGTGCTACAATCCGACTTAACAACTTTAATTTTGAATTGGCGTTTATATCGCTATGTATTTAATGCAGATATTGAGAAAATGTATCGTCAGATTAGAGTTCATTCTGATCACACTCCGTATCAACGAATTTGGTTCCGGAACCCTATGATTGAAGATAAAAGGGAAAAGACATATGAATTGCAGACGGTAACATTTGGCGTCAATTGTGCACCATTCTTGGCTATTCGTACCTTACAACAGCTAGCTGAAGATGTTCAACATACATTTCCTCTTGCTTCTGCAATTCTAAGGGAAGATTTTTATGTTGATGACGTTCTTTCTGGTGCTCATAATGTTGCTGCCGGATTAAAAGCACAGAAGGAGTTGATCGAAGCTCTGAACTCTGCCGGGTTCCCTTTAAGAAAGTGGACATCAAATTGTCGAGATCTTCTAAACACAATCCCAACATCGCATCTTTTTAATGAAGATATTTTAAATCTAGAAGATAAAAGTGTATCCAAAACACTTGGTATTCAATGGAATGCGAAGCATGATGCCTTTCAATTTTTCTTTAAAACTGTTGCATCCGATCATGACCTTACGAAAAGATCTGTGCTGTCAGTAATAGCACGTTTATTTGACCCAGCTGGGTGGTTAGCCCCTGTTATTATTACTGCGAAGATAATAATGCAACAAGTCTGGCGTGACGGGACGTCGTGGGACCAACCAATTGAGCCCCTAACGTGTCGCCGCTGGAAATCCTTTCTTACTTCCCTACCATTCATACAAAACATCCAAGTCCCTCGATGGATACTATACCACCCATCGAATCCAATTCAAATCCATGGTTTTTGTGACGCTTCCGAGCACGCATATGCAGCTGCATTTTACTTACGCATTCAAACCAAAGAAAACACTTGGTCTTCTCATTTAATATGCTGCAAAGGTAGAGTTGCTCCCGTTAACCAAATTCCTTTGCCAAGGCTTGAACTTTGTGGTGCGGTTCTTTTGGCAAAACTTTTTAGTAAAGTCATAACCAAGTTAAAATGTCCCAGTCAAGATTTATATTGTTGGACGGATAGTACAATAGTATTGGCTTGGTTAGATAAACCAGCCTGCACCTGGAAAACTTTTGTGGCCAACCGCATATCTCAAATCCAAACTGATCTTCCTTATATAAAATGGAGACATATTCGGTCAGCCGAAAATCCAGCAGATTTAGCAACCAGAGGTATTTCACCGATGGAACTCAAAACCAACAACTTATGGTGGAATGGTCCTTCCTGGCTTTGCAAGCCCCAGTCTCTTTGGCCTCAGTCTCTTTTAAAAACTGAAGGTGAAGATGATTTGGAGCGACGACCAATCAAAATTTACAATAGTTTGATTTTATCAAATGTTGAAACAATAATTAGTAGATTTTCTTCGTGGACAAGACTATTAAGAGTAATGAGCTATGTTCTTCGCTTCTTCCATCTAACACACCCTCGCTGCAGAAAGTTCTTTCGTTATTCAACAAAAATCCTTTCTCAAAGCGAAATGTATCATGTGAAAGGGCTTATAATTCGTTTGACCCAAAATCTCTATTATCAACCAGATTACCTAAAACTTTTGGGAAAGGAACCCGTTTCTAACAGAAGTCGACTTCTGAACTTGAATCCCTTTATGGACACAAATCATATAATTCGTTCTGATGGCAGACTTTCCTGCTCAACTCTGTCGTACAATGAAAAATATCCTATCTTACTTCCTTATGAAGCCGTAATTTCTAAACTTTATGTTGATTATTTGCACCGTATTACATTGCATGGCGGAAACCAACTTCTGCTCCGAATGATTCGGTGTGAGTTTTATATACCCAGAGTTAAAAGTCTTATTAAAAAGTGCATCCATTTATGCAAGCCTTGCAAGGTACATAAAAGGAAATCACAAACCCAAATCATGGGCGCTTTGCCCCTTGAACGAACAGTTATAACCTTACCGTTTACTTATACAGGACTTGATTTTGCCGGCCCATATTTGATAAAAAGTTTTTCCGGTAGGAATTGCCGCATATCCAAAGGATACGTATGTCTTTTCGTGTGTTTTGGAACTAAAGCGATTCACCTAGAAGCCGCGAGCGATATGAGTACCGAAACCTTTTTAGGTGCATTTAGTCGATTTGTTTCTCGCCGTGGCATACCAAAGACCGTGTTCTCTGATAATGGAACCAACTTTGTAGGTGCCAGTAAAGTTATTTCAAATGAATACAAACAATTTTTAAAGTCTGCTTCCGACGAAGTATCTGAAAGATACCTGGATCGAAACCTCGAGTGGAAATTCATACCACCTGGTGCCCCACACATGGGCGGTATTTGGGAGGCAGGAGTTAAAAGTTTTAAGCTTCACTTCAGAAAAGTAGCTGGTAACTATAAATTCACTTTTGAAGAATTTTCGACTCTTCTTGTTAAAATAGAAGCCTGTCTTAATTCTAGACCCATATCTCCTATTTCCGAAAACTCAGCAGATATTCCACCTTTAACTCCCGGACATTTTCTTCGTGGCGGCCCCTTATTATCACCTTTAGAACCTGCCGTAGATGAAAAGTCCCTCACTTGCATCAAAAGATGGGAACGTATTAAGGTTCTGCATCATCAGTTTTGTCGTAGATGGAAAGATGAGTATCTTAAGGAATTACATAAAAGATACAAATGGAAAAATCCAAAACGCAACATCACGTTGAATGATTTAGTCGTTATAAGAGATGAGAATCTCCCCCCAAACGAATGGCGTCTTGGCCGCATAACTAAAGTCTATCCAGGACCTGATGAAAGGGTTCGTGTTGTAGAAATAAGGACTCAAAACGGAGTCATAACCCGACCTATTACAAAACTTTGCATCTTAACCGAACCTGAGCCTGAACAGAAACCTGAACCTCAAACTGAATCCCCACCTACAATTTCAAACTGAATTTAACTTCTTTGTTGTGTGAATGCATGCATCATTTTTTTTTAAATTTTTATTAAAAAAAAAAAAAAAAAATTAAATTGAAAATTAATTCCGAATAGGTATCAACTTATATTTATTTGCACCTATCTTGAAATAAATACTCGCATTTAATTTTTCTATATATATTATAAATTATATAAGCTAATTGTATCGTACAAACCTTTATCTAAATTCTTTAAAAAAAAAAATATATATATATGTATATATTATTCGTTAATTAATTATTTGATTTCTAATAACGGTTTTACAGCCAATGCTGCAAGGCGGCCGGCAATGTTCATTTGAAATACCTACTTACTTAAGTACATCTCTGTTCAATTTTAGTACTCTTTATATTATTGTATTTTCCAAAAGATGTCACTATTTATATTATATATACATAAACACATTGTAACTAGTAATCGGAACTGACTGTACTAATTTTGTAAAGCTTCAACTTCCTTCTTGAATAAATTCTCTTAGAGGTAAGACGTGCCTTTCAATCCAAAAAAGGAATCTTTTACTGTGGCATACAAACCATCTTTTTCTTGTCTTCTATTTCTGAGAATCGTCGAGTCGAATTGTTGAAATAAAAATTTACGAACCAGCGATAGTGAATTACTTCACAGTTCAACAATGATACTAGTTAAAAAGTGTTTAAAACTAAGAAAATTTTAGTAGAGAGCTTTAAAGTTAGAAAATTGTTAAGTAGTATCATGTTAATAACTCAACATGAGGCTGTTTAACATTTTGCGCCTATATCTTTGGTAAAATGATAAAAAGATAATATGATTCCAATTCGTTTAAAATTTGAAAAATCCTCTTTTTACCCTAGCAGCATATGCTTTATCATAATAAATCGTCTAAAATTTTGCGTCAAACTTTTTATATTGATTTATTTCTGGTTTAGTCTCCATGTTGTGTGTTATATTTTAGATAAAATGTAAAATAAAACTTTTTTTAAAAGACAAACAAATTTTTTTTTTTTTAATTAAAAAATAAATTAAATTTATTTACTTGTTTTGTTAGATTTATGACGCAAAAATATTAATCATAATTAAAACCCTTTTTTCCGTTGTTTTTTTTTATCCTTTCATATTTGTTTTTTGAAATTTTTACTTTGAAATTTAATTTCTCAAAAACTTTCACTTAAATAACATGAAATGTAAGATTTAACAAAACATTTTCAATTTTTCAGAAACTGCCTCATTTGTTTAAAAAAGTTTTACAAAATTTATTATTTTCCTTAATTTTTTAAGCTGTGTGTGAATTGAGTTAAAATCGCGTTAAATTTTATCCGAAGATTAATTTTTGACACTAGTGAGGTGAATCTGTATGTAGAAATGTCCAAATTTAATCTCGGATAAAATTTAATCGAAATTTTAAACGAATTCGCACACGGCCTTAAAAAAATAAATAAATTTGATGGCACAACAGCTCATGAAGAACTAGGGCCTAGTGACTTACAACTCTCAACCATTCCTGTGTGCGTGTCTGCAGGAATGAAGGGGACCTACAGTTTATTGCCGAATCCGAACGGCTAACGAGCGGCACTTTTCTGTGACAGGAGATACTCTTGGAGGATTTGTCAATTCCTCGCAAGAGGCAGTAGCCGTTTTTCTTTTAAATAAATAGGTGGCGAGGCTGGGGATCGAACCTTAGACCTCCGGCATGACAGTCCATCGCACTAACCATCACGCCACGGCTACTACACACGGCCACACGGCCTTAGATACGAAAAATATTTGAAATTTGTTAGAAAATCTCGATTTTTTTTGCAAGAAATCATAATGTTGAGTTTCATCAGACTTAAACCAAACTATAGTACTTGAGTGATGCGTTCAACTCGGGTGTGAAAATTTCAGTATTGGCCTTTTGCCAATAATTGAAATAGTACTGAAAGTTGAAAAGTGGTACTTACGTACTGGGAAAATTAAATAGTACAAAATTCAGTACAATAGTAAGCCCTTTTCCAACCGTGGTTCCAAGGAAGTCATGTTCTCCTAGATTTTACTTATTTGTTTTTTTTTTTTTTGTTCTTCTGACTTCTTATAACTTTTTTTTTTTTGCATTCCATTTTGTCTGCCTCAATTTTTATTGGCATCCGAATGGTTGGAGACATGGGGAGCAGCCAGTTTTAATACTAACCCTCTCATGGAGAGATATATGATACGAAAAAGTAAAAGCTACTTCGAAGAAAAATGCTTTTGCATGTCACACAGGATACACCTAACTTAGGTGTATGTAGTAAAAGTCGATGTAGGTTTTATACTCCATAAGTTCTGTATATTTTGTGTAGGTGTACCTATGAGTATTTGTTTTTTGTAATTTTCTCTTAAACCCTTCTATTAGATACCTACAAGGATTAAAATAAAAAAGAATTAGGTTGAAAACGGAGTCAAGTTATTAATGGGCTCCAATAAGTTTCCTGCTGAGTTTTTATGGATAGATTCGGGTGATTTGTTACTTCACACAATATATATGGTAATTGCAATGGAATTGCTTTATGAATTATGGCTTTGTGTAGGCTGGTAAGAATGGTATTAAATTATAATTTGGAGCGAATGGCTTAAAACTGATGAAATGGAACAAATGTATTGCTTTTTATTTATTTATTTTTTTTTTTTTTATATTGAAAAACTTATCCAGGTAGGTAGGTACTTCAAATATCGAGTTGGAATTGCCAACTAAACAAAAAAATGCTCTCTTTTTTAAGGAATTAGGTACCTTGCGAGGAAATAACAAATCCTTCATGTAGTCCAGTCATAGACATAAAACCAGCAAAATTCCGGAAAAATTGCTGGAAAGCTGGATTTTAGTATAAAATCTGCTGAAGGTATTCTTACTTTCATACTTTAATTCAAAAAAATAAAACAACATGGCGACAGAACCACAATCATACTTAAGAAATTGTTAAAAGCCCCATCGATAGGAGCGCCACTAATAATTTTACGGGGAGTTTAAGGCCCCCCCAAAATGGTTTTTCAGAAATATATCCCTAACGGTGCCTTGTACAGAAAAAATGTTAATAACGAATTTGTAGCTTATGAAATTTGCTACAAAAAAGATTATGACACTTTTCTTTATAAAAATAATGGTTTTCGCAATAAGGTTAAGGTCTTTAGTTTTCTATACAAATGGAGAATGCACAAAAATACTTAGGGTGATTCGCACATCTACGGTGTAAACAAAAGCTAAACCGTATATGTTGAGTCGAGTCAATAAAAAATTGTATGGGAGGGCGGCTCTATTTCCCCCCGTTTAGGCGGGCGGAACAATTTTCTAAAAAATCGACTAGAAATAGAAAAGAGATCATAAAAAAACAACGGCAAAACTTAAAATGTCATGCTTTAATTTTTACTTGCGGTATACAGGGTGATCGGTATAAGATGCACCAAACTGCTAGACCGAGTAGGTTGGGTTAAGACAAGAAAAAATCGTCTGGGAGGGGGGGGGGGGTCTCTTTCCCACCGTTTAGGAAGGAGGTCAATTTTCTAACAAAATTGACTTAAAACAGAAAAAAGAATATTTAAAAACAACGGTACAATTTAAAATGCCATGCTATACCTTTTTGGAAAACCAGAAATCTCTTCTTTGATTTTCATTTTAAATTAAGTTGTGTTAATGAATAGTTTTTGAAAAATTAATTTCCAAACTCGAAATTTAAAAAAAAAAAAAGATTCAAAGTAATTTTTTCCAAAATTTTATGTAATTAAGTATAATTTTTGTTTTCAAAATTCAATGCTTTTATTAGCTTTCAGTCAAAAACAGAAAACCGGATACTAAAATGTCTTTTAGTTTTTGAGCCCTAAGTACTAATATAGGTATGGTCTACGATCTGCCAAAAACTAAATTTACAGTTAGTAAGTATTAAGAGTACCTCTCAAAGAACCATTTTCTTTATTTTGGACTACTAAGTGTGTAACCGATTAAAATTAAATTTTTTATACGAAATCTTCTCAAAAATTGAAATCATACCAACATTTTCAAAAAAACAAATTTTGGATTAAAAAATTTTTTTTTTTAGACGGGTAGATAATTTTTTTCGAAATTTAATTTTTAATTCAATATAAATAAATACTAAAAGATTGTGTACCAATTTTTTGTCTTAAAAATTTTAACCTATATAAGAAATTAATTTAATTAATTAATTTAAATTTTTTTCTCCAAAACTAAGATTAGTTAAAGAAATCAGATGATTAATAATGTTTCAATTTAAGCTCTTAGTATACTACTCATGTAAACTACTAGTTTAAACTTCAGGCTCCCATTAAAAAATTATTTACTTATAATACACAAAATCTTTAGAATACGATGAATCTTTTACGACAAGAGCAAGTTTGTGCGATCCAGTCGTGCGTTTTATTTTATAAAGCTGGTAGTCCGTTTTTTTTTTTTAAAGAATAGTTTTTGAAAAATTTATTTTCAAACTCAAAATTTTGAAAAAATAATAAAAAAAATGTGTTCAAAATGTTTGTTTTCAGTATTCGGTGCTCCTAACAATTTCTAGTAAAACACTAAAAGCCGGGTGCCTTTGTCTTTTAGTTTTTGAGAAAATAGAAAATTCACATATCAAAATTTTCAAAAAAATAAAACAAATTTTGGATATTTAAAAATTTTCAACATGGGATAAAAATCTAAAATCTTTTTGAGTTTAAAAGGGTTTTAAAGGGCAAGGTATTGCCCTCAAGTTCTCACCCTTTTTTACAAGAACAAACGTGGCATCCGCCCACTTCCTCATAATTCTTATAAATTATATGGAACACTCCTGATTGTTGTAGAATCTAGAATAATGAAATATGGAAAGCGGTGGGCTAGCAATAAGTTCAAAGAAGAACATTTTAAATTTGAGATTTGTCATTTTTGGTGTTATATATATCCTATTTATAGAGGATGAACTTTGAGGACCACTTAATACCAAGCCAATAGAGATATAAAGAGAATAGAATTTACATACATTGGCCACGTTCAGGATTCACTCTTGGACAATGTTTCATGTTTGTTTCTGAATGCCTGACTAAAATTGGATAGGTTATATTAGCTGCTCTTGACATTTCTCATCGGATAGATGAGTAAGCCAGAATTTTTAGGATAGCTTGAGATATTCTTTTTGCCAACAGCTGTTTTGTAATCAGCAGTAGTTTTATTAAGAATTACAATAACACAAAGTGGCGGAACATTTATTTTTCACGTATGCAACTGACAATATTGACATTGGGCGCGTTTGGCTGGTAATCCAAAGCTATCCGGAAAGGTTTGTGTTGTTGTAATTCCCTAGGAAAATTTAGCTGATGAACCAAACAGTTGTTGTCAAAAACAAATCTCAAGCTATCCGAAAATTTTCGGTATACCTACTAAACTATCCGATGGGCAATTTGAGGAACAGCTGATGATGTCGCGTTGTTTGCTGTTGGTTTTTAGTTGTTTGTAAAGTAATTAAATATTACAAAAATGCCTTAATATGCATTTAAGTGTGATTTAGAATGAAATTAACCAAATAATTGCGTCAGATGTTTTGACCTTCGACAGAAAATGTTACCTATCCGGCTTTATCGTTCGAAAACATATCATTTAGTAACCTATCTCAGATAGCCTATCGGATTGCCAACTGAACGCGGCCATTGACATTTAGTTCACAGTTCAGACTCATAAGAATGAATACAAAGAGGTGCATTTAAGGCTTGAACGCAGCAAATGGAATCGGAGATGCCATCTTTATTTTTTTTACCTCTACAGTTATGAATGAATTTTTGCAAAAGTTTTGAATATTTTCGAGGGGAATACAATTATAGTTAGGGGAGTATGGGAGTACAGTGAATGCCAGGGGAGTACGAATACTCCCTTAGTACTCACTTTGGCAGCCCTGGTCCATGACGATCAGCTCCAGCTTATACACTGGGTCGTTCTGAGAGTTCTTTCAAGGCATTGAAATGCTTTCCCGATACTGTTCTATAGCAGCATCGTCGACATAGGCAATTTCCTTTCAGTCCTCCTCTTTTAAATATGACAGCAGCTACCAAGTTCCAGAGAAGGCGGAATATAGAGTTTGGAATTGCGGGTTTGACCGAATGCTGTTTACTTACTCGTCAGATTTTAATAAAACATTTTTTGGAGACTGGTACAGACATGTTGTAAAACAATGAAAGCCTTAAATAATTCCTTGATTAACACGTGCGTATCTCGATTTTCGAACTAGTGCCTACGTTCTGTAACTCTCACGTCGAAAAAATCAGTCGAGAAACGCTGAAAAATGGAACAAAACTCATGTATTTTATTTCAGTTTTCATCGTTTCTCGACCAATTTTATGCATGTGAGAATTACAGAACGTAGGATACTAATTCCATGCAAGAAGGGAAAAAACCTTTTCAGGCATTTCTTCAAACAGTATAATCGAAGTGGCTTAAGATGACTTCAAGGAAATTGAAATATATAATACAAACAAAAAGAAATTTCTTTTGCCATAGGAACTGGTGTTGCTAACTTATCCCACATCCATCATCACTTAACAACAATACAGAGTTCACCCACCTATAAAAAATTCCAAAAATATTGAAAGAATTTGGCATTTTAAATTTCAAGCATTCTTAAGAAAATTCTCAAATTAAATTCAAATGAAAAAAATAAATATACCTATGTATATTCTAAATCACTTAAGAACCTTATTTCTTTCAACTCAAAATAAAAGCCTATCAAAAAAAATCCAGGACATTCAACTTAAGGAAATAAAAATATTTATTCAACTTAGGAAACGAAGACATTTTTAAAGAGATATCGTTTATCTATCAAAAAGCCAAGAATGTATGGGACACAAAAAAAAAAAAAACAGACACACCACTAAATTGGTTGTCCTATTTCAAGGATAAATGCCTTCAAGCTCTTTTAGATGACACCCAATTTGTTCAATAGCCATCCGTTTTGTCGTCATCTCCACGCATCCCATTACAAATTTAGATCTCTCATTTACTGCCAAAAATAAAATAAATTAATTTTCTGTTCTTTTTTCTGTTTTTTTGGCTTTAGTCTTTCTTTATACAGGCAAGGCAGTAATGTATAGATAGATATGTATTTTCCCTCCAAGATGGACGATCCGAATTCGCACACTCATGAAAGATTATAGCTATTTGAGCAAAAGAAACGAAGATTTTTCCTTCCGGTTTTTCTCTAACAGAGGCAATCATTATTTATTTTCACTTCTCGTTTTAACTTTTGGCTTTTATACCATTTTTGCCAAGGCGCGGATGTATCCTACATCTATACGTACATACGTAGGTATAAATCCCTGAAACAATAATTTGAGTTTCTTCTCCCTAGGTTTGTTTTTTGGGTTCTTTTTTATGTAGGTACCTCGATTCTATTATAACTTTCGACATAAATTTGAAAAAAAAAGAAGACAAAATTAGAGGCGCATTGCAATAGTTGAGATGAGAGATCTTTTCCGCGCTCCTTGCAATATTTTATTAGCCCCAGGTCCAAGAAGTATACCTACATAGGTATAGTGTGGATATTAGTTTGTGGAGAACAGAGGCCGTTGCTGGATGTCGATGGAAGTTGAATTGGACCATATCGATGCCAATAATAATACCTAATCGAAGGACACGTATTTTTATCTGAATTTATCTATGGCGTGCATTTTTGGAATCTTAACTCGTATACATATGTATATATGTCTGTCTAGTAGATATTTTTGTCATCCTTGTCGTATAGTCGTTGAAGTTTGTCAGAATCCTTGTTTGTTTATTGCCTATAATTTTGATGCTGAGAGTACCTAAATATAGCAATTTACAAAACCAACGTACACAGTAACACGAGTACACACATACACACACTTTAGCGGTTTTGAAATTTACGTTTAACAATAGATATGCAATGGGAGACGTGTGTGCTGTGTTCGATTAAAAAAGTTGGCAAGAGATGATGGCAAAGTTGTCGCAAGGATCCATCCCGGCGAGGAATGTTTCACAACCATTATTGGTACTTACTATACTTACATGGAATGGTAAACAATATAGAGGGATACTACACCAAAGTGCCTATATGTATATACCTAGTTTGTATAGAGGAAAAATGGGCATTGGTTGGTATAGACATTTTTAATGTCCTTTTTGTTCATCTGATGAGTTTTATGGTGGCTTGCGGAAAGGGCAGGTTTGCATGGTATAGGACAAAGGAACCGCGTACTGGCCGCCGCCGCCGCGTATCATAAATGGTCATGTAAATCGAGTGTAAAATTTTAAAATTATATAGTGGAAAATATTGCTATTTATATTAAGAGAAAAATATAAAATAAAAGAAACTACAAAAACAACAGTTTATGGGATATAGAAACATTTTTACTGAGTCTAGCATGGAAGAGTTAAAGGGTGTGCTCGTAGGTTTGTATTTTTATCCACCATAACAGATAGGTATATGTACATAGATATTGCACGTTGTTAAACGGAAATGGCCAATTGCTTGTGAACAGGAAGTTGAAAAGGAAATCATTCAATTAACTGATTCGTATTTAAGGCCGTGGTTTATAATGGTATACCTACCTACATGAGAAGAAATTTTAATAATAAATAATAAAGTAAACAGGCAAACATAAAAAGCAACAAAGCTTTCGTGGAAAGGTTGGAAAATATTTTTACTCGATCATAAAAAAATATCCAACAAGAATTGAATGCTAAAATAAGTCCAGCAAAAATACTAGCAGGAAGGACTTTTATATACCTTATTTCTGTAAAGCGAATAATTTGGCAAACACTTGAAACACAATAACTTTCGTCATTACAGATACACAGTTTAATCAAAATCGTTAGACCTCAAAACTGTTTTTGAGAAAATTTTAAAGAAACCGAAATATTACTTTAGTAAAAAATAAAAACCTAGTTCTTGTATGTAGGGTAAGTTGATATCTCCAGACCCATATGCGACCGCAGAACTCGTGGGGACCGAGAGTCCCCATTTTGAGGACTGTTCGTCGAGATAATTTCCCTGCTCCAGAATAAAAAGAAGTTTAGAAAAAAACATCAATCCCCGGATACGGATGATTATCATATATTGATGACCTAGCAAACGAAAAAGACAGCAAATTTCAGATCTACACCATAGAATGTCCAGACTCGGGGTCTTAAATAAGCCACGTGCAGTCGAACATTTACTAGAGAACCTGGATAGGCTAAAGGCAGATGTGACAGTCATCAAGGAAATGCGATGAGATAAAGAGACCATGCGAGGGATGAAATTAAGTGATACTTCTGTGAGTTCTGCTGCAAAAAGTAGGCCCATTGACTCTTCAGTTGTGGTTTAGTGATAAGGTATAAAGACTTACACAAGAAGCCTTGGGCTTCCGAAAGTTCAAAAACATCACAATGATCTGTGCTCGCACGCCCCAAATGGAAGAAAAATATTGCTCCGCTCTCAACCAAGGAAGCATTCTACGATCTTTTCGAGATTCCGAAATAAGACCGACATCAAGATTATTCTTGGTGACTTCGAAGCGAAAATTTGAAAGGATTCGTCTTTGGTCCGACAGTGGGAGGGCAAAGCCTGCACTCCTACACTTCCGATAAGTAACACTCAGACTGATATACTTTTCGGTGCCACCGAAACGCCGTAATAGCAAGTACTCGAACTAAATATACACAACGTTATCTGCCGGTCTCCAGATCAACGAACTGTCATGACGCGTCAGTCTGATTGCTCATTTTGTGATAGACAGCTGGTTGTCCGATCGTTCCACGTCACTAACATAGATTCGGACAAATACTTGGTTGTGGCCACAACGCCTCCGAGCCGCAAGAAATCATCAGGACCCATGTTCTGTAACTCTCACATCGAAAAAATCAGTCAAGAAACGCTGAAAAATGGAACAAAACTCATGTATTTTGTTTCAGTTTCCATCGTTTCTCGACCGATTTGATACATGCGAGAAGTTACAGAACATGGGTCCAGGACTTTATGTAAATATTTCTGTCTTAATCTTTCAACATGTCCGCTACTATAGTATCAACTATAAAGGACTAGTGGAAACACTGCCAAAACATCATCAGATGTTCTGCTACTAATGTCGTGGCTTTCAATATAGGTGGTTACAATAAAACCCCTGGTGCGATGAAGTGTTAAGGTCACCTGGCGCATGCAGTAAACTGTAGCAAAAGCTTTTGAGGAGCTCTATGAGCAATATGTATAAAACAGACTTTTCAGGAGCAAAAAGAAAATAGAGAAATAGATCACAAGAAGCGGGCGATTTAGTCTGTTGATAATTTAAGCGGCAGGGCTTATGTTTGAAGGTGCTAAAAAAACGGGGATATGATCTAGCCAAGAATAGAACACGAAAACTGAAGACTGTTGCGATGAGATTCGGAATTTGGTAGATGCTGAGGATCTGGAAGGAAAAGTTTTCTCGAAGCGAAGATAGCTAACATTCCCCTGTACGGCGGCGTTTATTGAACTTGGATAATGACGGTCGTAATTTCCGTTCACCCGACCTACTTAAATGAAGTGCGGTTAGCAATATCCCAACTCGAACAATACTGCGAATAGCCTTCCAGTCGAACTATCCAAAGCAGCGGGAGCAGCTATGAACTTGTACCGAAGGGTGAGGCAATCTATTCAGGGCTACAAGACTAGAACGGAAGCCTGCCGATACCAGAGTGGGAATATGGTGTTAGACACACTTTTTTTTCAAAAACTTGTTAAAACTTGAAATTAAAAACATGAATCTTTGCAGTGGTTTTTACTTTATTTCAATATGCGGTTGAACACACCGTGCACCTCTTTCGACAACTCTGCTAAGTCTTCTAGTTTTCCTAAAAGCTAAAAATACGCGTTACTAAAAACTACTTCTGATGCTTGTTTTTAGTTTTATAAACATCAAAATACTCGTATACCCATTTGACGATTACAAGCGTAAAGAAACTTATCCGATTTTGACGAAATTTTAAGGCAATCTTCAGATTAGCCAACTTAAAATTCTGTTAATTAACGGATTTTTTTTTGATTAAACTAAAGTGCTTTCAGTGTAAAGCCGGGGGCGAGTCAGTAGTATGTATTTTGTTTTCTATTTATAATTTGTTTTGCAGTCTACAAGTTGGTTGTTATGCCTATGGCTAGGCACGCACTTGCGATTTTTAGTCGCGCGACTTTTAATCCCTATCGAATGCAATATACATCTTTTAATGGCTGGTGCACGCACTGGCGATTTAAAGTCGTTGCGACTGAAAAGTCGCTCTAAAAATGGAACCGGTTTAATTTTTTTTAAGTGCCGCGATTTTTCAGTCACATTTAAAACCATGTTTCATTTCTTGCGACTTTAAAATCGCGCGTCGTCGTTATGGTCGAAAGCTGACAATATCTGACAATAATGGCTGGGACCTGTGACCTCTTATACGTGGAACTCATGGAGAGTGGCACTCTGACTTGACAAGTCTTCGAATCTACCCGTGATGGTCTGCTGCTAGTCCTACTACCTACATATTTAATATTAAATTATCAAACCAGATGTTTCAGAGGTAAACACTTTTATGAATAGGAGAAAGAAAGTAAACTAGGTGACAAAACGGAACCCTGTGGCATTCCAGATTTTATTTGATCCATTGACTGTATTGGCCGCGTTCTTTTTTTTTTTCTAAAGATGATAGTCTATGTTTCCAAAAAAATATTTGCCATACACAATTTTGAATCGACTTAGCCGTTCACTCTTACCGGTTTCTGGCAATTGTGAACTTATTATGATTTTAAATTGTCTACTCCGTCCAATAAAAGGTAATAATAATAAAATTATAACTCATTCGAGTAAATATTTTATAATTATTGAAGTTATTTTTTTAACGTTTTCTTATACGAGTTCAATAAAAAAAAATTGTTCAACTTACCTATATTGTGAATTCAAGGGTACATCACCAATAGCGACATTATCAAATTGCACCGGATTCGCTGTCCATCGCGCCCAATAAAATGAGAAATTATTTGATTCGTAGTGTTCAGTGAAGCGACATTTCAACGTCAAATCAGCACCTTCTCGTGTATCTAAGGATTCGTCTGCTCGAGTTAATGTAGTGAAGATCGTAAGACCTGAAATAAAAAGAAGAAGAGGAAAATGTAAAAAAAAAATGAGTAAATACAGAACGAAATTCTCATAAACTAATTAGCAAATGAAGAACTAAATGAAGCAGGAAAATTAAAAAAAATATATACGTAATAATTATACGTATATAATCGTACCCTTAACAAAAACAAAAAAGGGTAAGCCCCAATTCACTCGCTTTAATACAATAAATTGTGCCTTTTGTGTTTTTATTTTTTGTTTGTTTTTTCTTGTCTGTATTTCGGGTTCTTAGACTTTTTTGTGTTGCTTCTCAAAAATACCCAATTAGGTGCTACAGGCCAAATATTTCCTTAAAGAAAAAGTAACACGTAGAGAAAAAGGCAAAATCTTTGGCTCTTACAATAGTCCTCAGGTATACCTAGTCCTTTTGATTGGGTTGTTTTTTCTTTTTTTTTTATTATCTCATTGCACCTTACATCTTGTTCTAAGTTCTCAAGGAGAGGACGCTGGCTCTTTTATAGGGATTAGGGATAGCTACATTTGGACATTATGTCAAAGCAGAAATAGTCCTTTGGGCAAGGATAAAGCAATAAAAAGGTAAAAATAAAATATACAAATTCAAGGATATTTTCTCTAGCCACCCACTTATATCTGTTTTATTATCCTACCTAAGTTGAGAAAATTAAAATGAGTACCTACCTTCCATATCCTCTAAAGGTAGGTAAGGTATAGCGTGTGGATATTAAGTTACATATCTAATTACTTTGGATCCAATTTCTTTGTCTTATTTATTTTTTTTTTCTGTCCAAGAAATTAGTCTTATTTTTGTTTTATTTGCAATTCATTTACTTAAAAGCAAAGTTTGGATTCCTAAAAAAACAGTTACTTAAAACTGGTATCAGGAGATATTTGAAGATCCAAAGAGAATTCTTCTTAGTAAAATGTGCAAAATTGAAAATGTTTGGTGGGTCAAGGACACTCTAAAATTAATTTAGGAAATTTAGAAAAAAATTGTGCAAAAAAGATGTAACTATATTTTTGTAAACAATGTTAGATTTTAACGTTTAAAGAACCATTTGCCCCTTTCCCCCCACCCCAACAAGACAATAAATTTACTTGTTTTTAAATGTCTGCACAGCACCATTTTCCTTTATTAATTGACCCCAAAATGATGATCACTGAAGTACTATCCCGATGACAAAAAAAGGGAGGGGGGTCTAAATAAATGTTTTTATTTTTTGAAGTGAACACCGCAAAATTTTAATTTTTTTCCACTAAGATAATTTCTTAATTTGATTCTTGTTAATTTTTTGTCAATCAGACCAATTGTGAGCAAGTAATTACAACCCACCAGTGGCCATTCATTTTTATAAGAACAAAATTTATTCTATGAGAGAAAACGAATAAAAGAAATAAAAAGTAAAAATTGAACAAAAAGAAGTCCAAGAATCAACGGTAGGGGATACAATATTCTTATTATCTGTTTGCAAGTCAATTCGTAATTCGAGCACTTTCCTTACTTCTTACTTTTTCATCTTTGTTATTGTTTTATTCCTTTTTTTATTCTATTTTTTTGTATGTAAGTATTTTCAGAAAAAAATAGCATGATAATTATTGGAATGCTATAGATAATGAAGGAAGAAAAAAAAAGTCCAACAGCAATCAAGGATATAATTGGGGCATAGTTCGTTCGTTTTGAAGTTTACTTTTCTTATTTTGTTATTTATCATGACGTTGATTTAAAAAAAAAAATCCGAAAAAAACTTCCCTTCCAGGATAAGTGCCTTTTGAACTTTGAATTTGACATCATGATAGAAACAACTATTGTAAGAGAAAAAAGGATACTTTTGTTAAATGTATGAATGTAAATATTGAAAAGACGTTATACCTACAACATATATACATATACATACAAACAAACATATACAGGGTGATTCACCTAAGGCGTGACAAAAAGCTAGAGCGTACTTATATTTCCCCCCGTTTAGCCGGAAGGGCAATTTTCGAAAAAATTGACTTAAAAGAGAAAACAAAAATTATTAAAAAAAAAACAACGGTTACACTTACAATGCTTTGATATACCTACCTTTTTGCCAGAAATCTTTTCTTTTATTTTATTTTTAAATAAATCTGTTTTATGGAAGAGTTTTTGAAATATTATAACTTTCAAACTCAAAATTTAAAAAAAAAATTAAAAACAATTGATTTTTTTCAAAATTTTACGTAATTAATTACTAATTTTGTTTTCAAAATATGCTTCTGTTAGTTTTTAGTCATAAAAGAAAATGTCTTTTAGTTTTTGAGAAAATTAAAAACAACGGAGGGGCTTTTCTAAAAGAATTGACTTGATACAGAAAAAAATTAATAAAAAATAACGGTACGGTTATAACGACATGATATACCTACTTTTATGTAAAATCAGAAATCTCTGCTTTTTTTTGTTTTTAAATTAAGTTGTTTAAATGAACAGTTTTTCAAAAATTAATTTTCAAACAACTCTCGCTCTCGCTTTTGTCACACCTTAGGTGAATAACCCTGTATAAAGAAATTTTATATAACATTTGTTTTAACAAATTCGCACATAGAATGTTTTTCATTACCCATCGCTTCATCAAAAAAAATTATAATTTGCTCAAATTAGTTATATACGGTACGGAAGACTATTTTTATGATATTGTCTCCTCTGAAGTTAACTTCTTTCTGTAAAGACTCAATATTTTTTTTTAAGTGATGATTCCATGTTTTCCAACAACCAAAACATCGCACTTACCAAGACTGTAAATAAATGATTTCCTAAAGGACGTTTAAATATTTAAAAGCCCATTAAGCATCAAAATGTTTTTTTTTTTTTTTAAGTAGTGCTTTTAAATCTAAAATGCTTTTAAAAGCCCTTATAAGCTTAAAGCTCATTTTCTTCTAAGTAAATTTTAAAAGAGTATTTTACTTCCATCGGAACAAGTATATGCAATTGTGTACCTACAAATATATTTAATTTATCCAGTCACATTTTTGTTTTTTTTACCTACCTATTTAAAATAGATATGAATTTCTGCTACCTACATAATGCGACTTGCTTTCTTTAATAATTTAAAGATAAAAATATTAATAGAACGTTCAAGAATATTTCGTATGCGCGCTGATTTTATAAAATATTTTGTAAAAAGAAAGTTGAATTTCAAAATTTTATTTCTTTCTTCGAAGATTTCTTAGCCCAATAAAATAAAAAAATAAAAAAAAAAAACTTTCATCTTTTCAGGAGTATGTGTACCTATAAATTCTGTATTCATCCATCATTGAATTATATTGGCCCCAGCATCTTTTATTATACATACTTACCAGGAGACCTAAGGGCAACCCATCTAATCAATCTTTGATTACAAAAATCCCTAAGGAGGTAGGTACCTCTACCAACCTTCAAACCTATGCGCCTACCTATATAAATCCTGTTTTTTAATCAGAGAGAAAATCCCATTACGAAACGATACCGCACGATAACCACAAAATGAATGTGTGAGCATTAAATAATCCTTTCATCTACAACACTGAGTTTAATCGATTAAACCGCAAAAACCTTGATGAAAAACGAGCAATCGCGCACCGCGTGCACAAGCTATCCAACACACATCCCCATTTAAGCATCCTGTGGGGCAATTGAAAAATTTTCTTTTTATTGTCCCACTTATTTTTTTTTTATTTTTTTATACCTACAATCTGACACACCTCATTTCATGGTAAATGCCATACAATTTCTTTATGACCTAGAATTTGAGTTAAAATTATATTATATGTAGGTATATATAAATCCTCAACCCAAAAATGCCAAAAGGATCCTAGTTATTGCTGACATGACCTTAGCTTGTAAAATATTTCAACAACTTTATGTTGTATCCTTTTTGCTTTGTGTGCCTGCGTTATTAACAAAAAAAAAACCTAAAGTGTTAACAACAATAAATAAATAAAAAAATAGGCAAATGTATTTTGCCGCGCCATCACTACCTATACCTAGAAGGCATTACCATCCGCAGTTAAGTTGTTCATTATAAAAGCCTCCGACCCCGTTTAGAAGACTTGACTTCTCTCTAAAGGCATCAACCAACCAAGCCCACCAACAAACCATCAGCCTTCCCTAACATAGTTATACAAAAAAAGAAACAAGTTAAAGTTATAAACCTTCGAGGTTGAAGGTAAATATGAATACAAATGATTTTATTCAAATTTTATTTCACCCAGTTTTGCCACGTTGAATATTATTCTGTTCTGTACAAATTCCTGCAGCCGCCTTATGCTCAAATGTTGGTACTATATTATACAAAACAACATAATATACTCGCAGCACTCCCAATGCAAATGAAGTGAAGATGGAAAGCGACAACATCCCCATGTCGCTCTGTCTCCCTCTCTCTCTTGGGGACTGGGCTAGGGTATCTATCTTAAAACAATAGGCACTCCATTTTGTGCCAACTCTTCTATACAATATAGCTAGATCCATTCTGTTTGTATGTGTCATGCAAAATGTATACGTTATAATATAAGCGTAAATAAATATAAATACATTCACAAGTTGCCAGGATATTTAGTTATGCATAGGTTTTTATTTTTTTTTTCTCGACGGAATCTAGAACTATAGCTAGAACCTCATATTCCTATTCAAACCCAACCCTAGCAGATATACTAGCTACATAATATACGAACGCGAACGCCCTTAAGTAGTCCCACGATGCATGAAAATGATAAACGAGAACGTTCGCGAGCAAATGCAAACGGAACTAAAACGCGCGTTTTAATGACTCTCAAGTGCACACTCTCAAGTGTCACATATTCTTATAAAAAGTGCGAATAATATTCCCGCCCAGGGTTGGATTGGATCTGGTATCAAATGGGTATCGTAAAAATTTTTGGTAATTTTTTTTACGAATAAGTGCTAAAAGTACTCAGGGAAATTTTTATAAAAATCGAAAGATCCGTTTTCGAAGTAAATAATCGTTTTCTTAATGTGTAGTTGAATGGCAGGTACCGTTATTTTTTCAACTGAAAATATGCCTTTTACGGAATAACATAAAATTTCAAGTTCCGAGTTTGAAGGAAATAGCTTCAGCGGTTAAACTGTATCGAAGAAGACAGAAAGTGTTGCGGTAGGGGTACTTTTTCGAGTTCAATTTATTAACGAATCTCAAACTTGCCTTACAATTTTAATACAGAAGTTTTTTTTTGCGGAGACTACCTAACCTAGCTTATCAAAATAATCGTTCACAGGCGCCTTCATAGAAGAATCGTAGTATGAACACAACGCGAAAATGAAACAGTACATTAGCTCCTATTATAGTTCATGTAGCTCGCCACACTAGAGATCAGGGTTCGATTCCCAGCCACTTTCACTTCACCTAAAAACTACAATGTTTTATTTTCTGAAATTTAATATATGTATTATATATACAGTAAAACCCGCTTAAGAGAAATTGCAAAATGTCACAGTCTTTCTTTCACTTAAGCGGGTTTTTTACTTGAACGAACCCCGCTTAAGTGAAAAAAATTTCACCTAAGCGGAGTGCGGATAAGTGAAAAAACTTTCACTTAAGCGGATCAAAAACTTCCATTAAGCGGAGTATTAATGCTAGAAACAATTGTATACTTTATTTATCTTTGAATTATGAAAATGTAATTTTCTTTTTAATAAATGTTAAAATACGAATACCTCTTGAGCCATTTGAAATGTTGTTTTGGATTTTTGTTTGAGAGGATAAAGCAATTTGTTTATAAAATGTAAATGTTAACGTTTGTGAAATAGTCAGAAATTCAAATGTCGTTTTGGTGGTGAAAATAGTAAAGGTGAAAAATAAACAGGAAACGAAAGCATTCAGAAAATTTTTCGTTCTGGGCGATTGATTTTTTTTTTTTTCACTTAAGAGTTTTTTTTTTTTCAAAGAAAAATATAAAATTGAACTTAAAATATGTTTCAGGTATCCGAGTTTTTCACTTAAGCGAGTTTCGCCTAAGCTGAGTGTTTTAAAGGTAATCGATCGAAAAATACTCGGGGATGAAAAAAACTGTTTAAGATAACCGGGTTTTTCTCTTAAGCGGGTTTTACTGTACGTCCATATTCTATTCTGTTTATATGTAGGCATATGTATTGCATACGTTGATAATATTTTGTTTATATCATTAATCCATCTCATTTTAACACTAACATCTCTCATTCACATGAATAATTTGTCTACGTACTTAGTTTACATTATTTTACGTCACTTTACATTAGCTATATCTATATAGGTTAGGTACACATCCTGTTTTGGAACAATTTAATTTTATAATTTTTTTTTGTCTGCCAAAAAAAACAAGTCGCTCCTGTCTTGCACTATAAAAATTACAGTCGACATACCTATACGACTCTGACGTTCACTATAGACGTATCGTAAAGAGTAAAGTAAAATTTTTACAAGGATGATGCTAGTTTACTCGCTGCACTGCCTCATGCTCATCTAATCAAGGATTAATGAGGGAATGTATATGCATTACATGGAAAGAGTATATATTTTGTCGTTTTTGTTGTTGGTTTTGTATAAGTAAGTTAAATCTGTTGGTTTATTTAACATTATTGCCTCATTTATCTATGATAATCCATGTTGCTAATTAGATGAGCGATGCATACTCCAGACATTATGTATTTAGTGAGTGTGTCTGTGTATAGAACTCTTAGAAGGTCAACAAGCTTCTGGTAAAGTACAATCGGGGGACATAAATGGATCTATCGATGGATGCGTGCTTGAGCACTCTTAAAGGCACATTAAAGACAAGAAGATGAGCATCATCATCATTATTATCATTTTCATCGTAAATCAATCAATCAATGTCCTTTGTGCGTCTATGTGCTTGTGTATATATAAGTTTGCAGCAAAGTGTAATGGAAGTTTACTCTAATCGTTTCCCTAAAGGAATTTCACCCATGCAAGAATCAATAATGGTGGAAGGCTTGCGATGATGATAAACATCAACCAATTTAACCAGCTATAACAAACACACATACACACACACATAGTGACACATCACGCACAAAGTAGAAGATGAAGATGTCCTTGATCCTATATAAGGTATGTTGCGACTTGTAATGCGTCAATTAATAGATTAATTATGGTGATCACGATTAATGGTTGATTACTCCTTGTTCTTGCTGCCGGCCGGAGGGAGGGAAATAAATTTGACTGACTTAAGAGACAGCGAAAACAAAAATTTACACAATTTTCGTGGGTATTATAAAATACGTCTTTTAAGTCTGGAAGCCTAAGGCTAAGCCCACCTCTTTGTCAAAAGTTAATAATTCAAGAGTTGTTCAGAATAGATACAGTTTTGCGTAATCATTAAAAAAAAATTAAATTAATTCTCGAACTTAAATCGACGAGAAAGTATACAATCTCGCAATTTTTTATGATAGTACGGATTCCACAGATTAAAAATATATTTTACATACAATCACTTCAAATTGTGGGCAAGCGAATTTTGTGCGTTCTATTGAAAATTTCTAGCAAAGTTCTCATAATCATGAGTTATTCGCCACCTCAAAAGGAACACGGCTAATGATCTTTGGTAAAGGTAGTGAAATTCAAATAATAAAAGCCAATTTATATGGAAAATGGGCCCAACTGATTTTTTTTTTCGCAAGAAATAATATATTTAGTCATCAGCAGGATTGCCGTTTTAGCTACTTTGTCGCTATATCTGGGGGACTTTTGATGTTTTTCGGTGTCGTACCTTAAATTATTTCTGTTGACCTTTCTAGAAATGTTTGGGTTTGGTGATTAAAACATTAAAATTAAAACTTTAATTATATTAAAATGTATAAAAATCGATCTTTTACCCCTTGTTTTGGTTAAGTTTAGGTTTTCATAATTTAGATCTGTAGATGATGAAGTTTTTGTGTAGGTATTTTTAAAAGCTTAATGATACATAGTTTAAGATTTTGGGGAGTTATTTGTTTTTATTTTTAAAATTAGCAGAAAAATTAAATTTTGGAATATTATTTTTTCCATAATTATCTATTATCAGACGACTTTTAATGACTTTTTATTTGTAATTTTAACCAATCTAGAGACTTTCAGATGTTAGAATAGCGAGTTTTTATTTTTGATTGCGGCAACACTGATCTTCAGCATCATATTGCCATCAAAAATCATTGATATAGCTTTTTAGGTGCCCCAAAAGTGACTTACAACTCTCAACAATTCCTTTGTGTCTGACTCCAGGGATGGAGGGGACCTACAGTTTCTTGCCGAATCCGAACGGCTTAGGTGAGCGGCACTTTTCTGTGACAGGAGATACTCTTGGAGGATTTGTTACTTCCTCGGAAGAGGCAGTAGCCCAGAAAAAAATTTAAGGTGGAAGCAGCTGGTATAGAACCCAGACCTCTGGCATGACAGTCCAACGCACTAACCATTACGCCACGGACCTCTAACTTTATGCAATATTATTCAAGCTTAGAAGGATCTCTTCAGTAAAAAACTTGATCAAAATGAATGAAGTCGTTGAGAAAAAGTTGAAAATAAACAATTTCTGGCAAAATGAGAAACTTGAAAATTTCTTTTTTTTTTTTAATTTTGTCCGCGAATTTTCGTTTTATTTTAAAGGACCGGACTTTTTAAATATTAAATTCAAATAACAAATGAACCAGAAAAGCTATATCCAATTGATTTTTGCGCAACAACATTTAAAAATCTACAATTTTGGGTATCAAAAGAATTTTATACCTTTGTCCGCTGACTTCGACATATTTTAGCGGAAATGGTTTGCGTAAAAAGTTATTAGGTATTTAATTAGCTGCAAATTCAGTTATCCAAATTCGTTGATAACGCCAAAAAGTGTCCGCCAATGGATGTCAGCTACCCAGTTTAGATGATTTGATTACCTAAAACCTCGAAATTTGTTTTACACGAAACTTTAATTTGGCTTAAAGAGTAAAAATAGATTTTTAACCAACATGCTAGGTACATGCGTTATTAAAGCTAAGAGACAATTCTCATCTTTAACCCATTTATTCATCATCAAGTAAGTAGTGTTAAGCCACCAAACAAAAGCTTTACACTAAAAGTCCTTCACACCATCCCACGTTAAGAAGACTCAACTACCAGGCCAATCAACCCCAATATTTAACAATATACACACTTTTAAGGCCTCGCACTCGTTCCCATCAGCTAAAATAAATTCGTAAAAACAAAAACACTAATATCAAACTGCCACTGCTACCAATATTCTAATAACGTAACGAGTTCTATAGAATTCTCTCGCGCCCTTTCTTTTCCTTCCTATTTCTCACATAATTTCTTTCTATTTCTATGAAAAAAAAATGTGTTTTTTGTTTACTTTAGAATTTTATAATATTCCATCGCTCTTGGTATTGTTTCATATTTTGCATGAATTTTAATTGAAAATTAATTCCATAAAATTATTTCAACTAGCGTTTCATTTGCTTTTAAGAGTTTTCGAGACGTTCGTCGACATTGATTCGGCGATGAAGACGCGACGCGGAGCGGCCGGCGCGGTGCGTGTCCGTTGTGGATAGATGTACAATGTACATATCTATGCTATCAAAAATTATGAGGGCAGAGGGTAAATCCTTTCTAACGAAAATTCTTTGTTCTCAGCCGTCATCCTTCTCATCATCATCAACATCATAACCATCTCGCATCTCTGAGACTAAAGGCGTCCATTAAACAAAACAAAATTCCGTCCAATTAGACAGCAGAACTTCAAAAATGTGTTCCTTCCTTTAAAGAATCATTTGTGTTTCAAAACTTGAACTTATTTATTTTTATTTGTATTTTTTTTTGCTGAACACACAAATTTATATACGCTCAGTTCAGAACTGTGAGGCTTTTGCAAACAATGATGACGCGCAAAAGAAACAAAACTTCATAAGCTTATTATTTTATTTTGTTGGTGTTAGTGTTGTTGTTGTCCCCATTTCTTATATTTTACTACGTCTCCTATTTAAATTAAATTCAAACCCTTCATTAATTTACATTTTGAAAATGTTCGTTATACAATATACATGTTTACGAGCAGGATGATTTTATGCGAGTTTAAAACGAATGAACAAAAAACTTTATCTGTGGAAAAACGCGTATCGAAATACTTTTTTTTTTAGCTCGACTGTGAAAATCGTATTTTTTTTTTTATTTTTCTTCACTTTACTTCCCTTTTGGAAAACTTATTATAAAAATGTAATGACATTTTATTATATCATAATTATGCCAAATACTGTTCCGAGTCAAATCCAAAGTTCTTCAGATACAAAGATAGGTACAATGCAAAAGGAAAAATTAGTTCCACATTAATAAAAAAAAAAAATAAACAACTTATTTATGTATATATTTTTGCTGTTTTAACTTTTTTTCTGAAAACATTAAAAATGGTTGATGGCATAGAGTTTTTCTTTTTCTTTTAGGTATACCTATTTCGAAAACAGAAGTTTCAAAAAGTCATAAAGACCCATTGTCTTAGAAGAGCATGATTATTATCTGCTGTGTGTGTGTGAGGCTTGAACAGGATACAAAATGTGGGACTTTTCATTGGTTTTATCTTAATTTCTTTTGTTGTTTCTCAGCCTGATTAACGACAGTGAATATATGTGTCACGTTCCGATTTTTTTTCCGCGCGTATAAAGACTTAACTATAGGATTATTGCTGGGTGGATATAATACTGTTGTTGCATTAGAGATTAAAAAAAAAAACTACTATAGAGATTGCGATGAGAATGAAAAACGGTAATTAGTACAGAAATGTCATGACTTTTAAGTGTGGGATTAAATATTTCTTTGAAAAAGCAGAAACAAAATAAAACATACAAAATTAAACTAAGAAGAATACTTATCTACTAATTTAATTGCTTTTAAGAACCATGTGCCAAAGGGTGGCAATCTGGAAATGATGTATCTGATACTTTGCGCTACTTGAATGCGAACCTAAAGGTGCCTGCTCATATAGCAGCATTATGTACGAGCCCAGTAGATATAATACCTATAATCGCACATAAAATTGGATACTATTCTTTCCAGCACAAAAATGGAAGATTTTTTTCTGAATTCAGGAAAATTTAAAAAATCTCATCTGGCATCACTGCCAAGGACGTCACACAGTTGCCAGTTCTTCCCTATGACCATAGTTTAAAAAGAGAAAAAGTAATCAAATTATTAGCGATTTTTCTCATTTAGTACAGAGCAGAGCCTGATAGAATAGGCAATAGCAAACTTTACGAATCTGTCAACATCAAAAGTGACAACCATCAGAACTGACAGATGGAATGAACTGCAACAGCCGCGCTGGTTATTTCATCAAATCAGTTTGAGTTTTTTTTTTTTTAAGTGCTATATTAAAAACTATAATAATCTTGCTATTTAAATAAATAATCTCACACAATGTTAGTATTTGCTTTCAAAAATTTATAAATAAATTGTTAATCATCAAAATGTCATGTCGGAGGTCTAAGGTTCGATCCCCAGCCTCGCCACCTATTTATTTAAAAGAAAAAACGGCTCCTGCCTCTTGCAAGGAATTGACAAATCCTCCAAGAGTATCTCCTGCCACAGAAAAGTGCCGCTCGTTAGCCGTTCGGATTCGGCAATAAACTGTAGGTCCCCTCCATTCCTGCAGACACGCACACAGGAATGGTTGAGAGTTGTAAGCCACTAGGCCCTAGTTCTTCATGAGCTGTTGTGCCATCAAATTTATTTTTATTTTATAATTATCCCAAATTGATGTTTTTGACGTTTATGAATAAACGAGAGAGGGATATATTGCTATTTAAGTTAATTCGGAAGAACACATTTTGTATAAGAAACTGAATGCCGAGTTGATCGGCATAAAAAAAACGCGCAGGCCACATTTTCAAAAGCATCTGTTGGCTTAACTTTAATCTCAGATTAAAAAACTAAACCTCAAAGTACGATTAGACGGATCAAATTCTGTTCCAGATCTGTCAAGATATGTTGTCCATCAACAAGGAATACTGTCAATGAGTTGACGGGTATGTTGACACGAATTTTGGGGTCAACAAGTTGATTAATTTCTGTGACCTGTGACCGTGTAAGCACTTGTGAACAATTTGACAGACTGATTAATTTTTATGTCGATCTCAAATATTTATGATTTTTCAGAGGTTTTCGAATCAGTCAACATCGCAGAAATCCTTAAATGATATTTGACAGTTTATGCCTTGACAGATAAGAAAGGAACTTTAAACTTTGACGTTTTAAAAAAAATCGTTCTAAGCGTCATCCTAAATCCTTAAAGGCTGATTTCCAATGCCGCGTTGGGCGTCGCTTTGACAGATTTTTCTTTCAACGCGAAAGCTCACACATAGCAATTTAAGCAAATTGTTTACAATGACGCGTTGGGTATTATGTTACGATTTGGCACCTATTAGCATGTACACAAACCAACGTAACATAAGCTACCTCAAGGTTAAAGTTGAAAAAAATCAACTTCAGCGTGCGTTTTGACAGTTAAATTAATGTTTGAATTCCTTTCAACAAAAAAATCGATTTATTTAGAAGAAAAAATCGGTTTTTCTGGACAAATTCCTTTTATTGAAAGAAAAAAATCGATTTTGTTTAAAAAAAAAATGGAATAGTTTGTTGAAAGGAATTCGAAATTACAGTTGTGTAGGTACATTTTGATTTTCAGTTTCTCTTCAAGTCGTCTGCCATGTCGACGCGTTCGGAAAGCTTGTAAACGTATACGTAAGCGTCTCTAACGCGAACGCGCCATTGGAAATCAGCCTTAAAAGAGATTTTTCTGCTGTAGCGAAAATATTTTGTAAAAAGTTTTAAATCCATCAACTCCATTATACCTATAGGTACTATTCTTCAATTTGACAGTTTAAAGTTTGACATTTTATATCAGCAAGGAGCGAAAAAGTCACATCGTCTCAATATATTTACGTCATATAATCGTCAAATGAAAAATAATAAATGTTTGCTTTTGTTAATGCCTCATTTACACAAGTTACAAAATGTTATTAATTCTATGTCATATTTCATACCATAGTTGTTTGTCATAACCCGGTTTTATGACAATTAAATTGTATAAAATAATAGAATTTATGATATAATTTGTTACACGTGTAAATGAGGCATAACACCGTGTGAATGTTCAAGGTGTACTGAGATTTGGTAATGGTCAAGTCATGTTATCGTCATAATTGACAACACAACACGCGTTAACTCTGATAGCACGTCCAAGCATTTTGGGGCAGCATTGGCTGCACCTATATTAACGATATTTACTGTAACATCAAAGGACAAACGGCTTCTTCCCTTCGTACCAACTCCCCTCCCCAGCCCCACACGGTCTGATATTAAACCATTCTATTCAGGTAATTAAAATTGACTATCTTGTCTATATATTTTATTTTATTTTTACCGTAAACTACATCCCTCTGGTAACGCAAGTGATTTTTATATTATTACTAATACGAAGGCATACATATGTATATCTCTAAGGCACCCATCCTTGTACCTTCCTTGTACATATGTATACGTACAAAGCTTCCGGCTTTGCATACAAATTATACCGAAAATGGTTCCAAATAACTAAAAAAAAAAACAAAAGCTAGACAAAAAAATATCCAAATGAACAAAAACATAAAGAACAAAGGTAGGTATCTACCGACCTAGTTACTATTTGTATTGTAGGTGTATACTGAACTTTTATAAAGGTGACTTTTTTTTGGAAAGAAGGTAAAAAAAAATCAGTTTTGAACGTGCATTTGACTTAGAAAACAAAAATAAAAATAAAAACAAACGCCCAGATTGACTTTTGTGCAAGCAAATACCTAGATACGGAATTTTTTGTAAATCTACCCCAGGATATGGACACCAGCTATCGCGTTTTTGTTTGAGCATATTTTTTTGTTTTTCATTTTGATTTTCAAAAAAAAAAATTGAGAAATTCAGATCCGATGCTGCTTACACTGCCCGATATCAATATCTACACTCTATACATAGTATAAAGACAATGCAGTAGACAAGAAATGACTTTTGTTTTTTTTGAAAAATGTTTATGGCTTACAAATCTGGCACAGGAAAGTCCATGCCTAAAAGCCTAACCTATTTCTTAAAAAAAAGGAGAAAAACATATTTTTAAAGCAAAAGTATAAAGATCTTTTTCTTAAGGCAGTAGGTATTAGGTACACTGTAGGGGCATGCACTGTAATAATTTGTATACAAATTGTGGTGTAAAACAATTTTTAAGATTTTTTTCTTCAGATCAGATTTTAATTAATACAATTATTCAGGATGGCTTTCATGGTTTGAATAATATTGGATAGATCAAGGATTTTTTTAATTTTCTTTCTGTATAAATTAAATATTTTTTTTTAAAGAATTCAAACGGTTGACGTGGAGGCAGCTTTCTTCGTTTCGAGACTAAAACATTTTGAGGATTTATTTTAGCAAATTATATTTTGTATTTGTATCATTATACGTTTTTAAAAAATGGGTTTAGACGAATTCTTATAAGTATTTTTACTATTAATTTTATAAACCTATCTAAATAGATAATAAGAATTTTTAATCTTTTAAGTTCTAAGCCACAATATAAAGTTCGTACGACCCAAATGTGCTTCTTTCAAAGAAGGGTTGTGTTTGTGCCAAGACATGAAATAAAAATCGCATAGGAAAGGGTGTCTTTCTCCCCGCGCTCATTTTTTTTCAAAACTAGAAAAGATTTAAGCATCTTGTTTTCAGTGTTTAACTACAATATTAAAAACGAAAATACTACTTAGGGCCATTTGCTGAAACGAAACTTAAATATTTATGTTCAACTTAAACGCTTATGTTCTACTTTTTCAAATGTTGAACTTAAATACTTAAGTTTCGTTTCAGCAAATGGGCCTTCATAGTTTTTTTTCAATTACATAAACAAAAATAAATAAGCTCGTGTAGAACCAAGGCGTAGTGAGTAACAACTCTTAACCATTCCTGTGCGTGTATTCTTGGAGAATTTGCCTTTTCCTCGCAAGAGGCTGTAGCCATTTAATACAATAATAAAGGCACTTTATCAGCCCCCACACAATAAAATAAACAAAACTATTCTCATTTTTTCAAGCCATACTGTCCCTCTCGTTGCATCTAACGCATGTTTTGGCGCTGAAAAAAAGTCGTTTAAATAAACATTGAAGAAAAATTCTCTATCACAACCAAACACACATAGGTATACAAACAATTTTGTACACATGTGGATTTCCAAGCGAATGAACTTTGAGCGCACGAACTGTTCGCAGTTAGGTTGGTAGATATAGTGAATGTTTATGAAAAATAACGAACGAATAAAACACAAAAATGTACAAATTTACGTGAATTCAATAAAAGTTTGTATGCTATGCCCCCCATAGCCAGAATATTGTTTTATATCGTTATCGTATACGTACATATATCGTTAGTCTTCATGTGCGCTTTTCTGTTCGGTTTTTATTATTAGTATTTTATTTTTATTTCATTGAAATTCTAGTTCACCTGCCCATCCTTCGTGATCCATTGGATACTTTCATATTTCTTTTCCCCTTTTCTCTGTCTCTATTTTTAAGGTAAACATAAATTGAATAAAATAATAAATCCAAGCAAAAAAAATTACGACGTGCATAGAGCACAAGATGCATATATGTACATATATGGAATCGCCTAAGAATCCAAGAAGTTCCAAGTTTGATGAACATCGCTTCAGTGGTTTAGGACAAGATATATACAGACATACATACAGACAGATATACAGACAGACAGACAGATATATATAGACAGAGATACAGACAGACAGACATACACACAGACATACAGACAGACGTACAGACAGACGTACAGACAGACATACAGACAGACATACAGACAGACATACAGACAGACATACAGACAGACATACAGACAGACATACAGACAGACATACATACAGACATACAGACATACAGACATATAGACATACAGACATACAGACATACAGACATGCAGACATACAGACATACAGACATACAGACATAGACATACAGACATACAGACATACAGACATACAGACATACAGACATACAGACATAGACATACAGACATAGACATACAGACATACAGACATACAGACATACAGACATACAGACATACAGACATACAGACATACAGACATAAAGACATACAGACATACAGACAGACATACAGACAGATATACAGACAGCCATACAGACAGCCAGACGGACAGACAGGCATACAGATAGACATACATGAAATGCAATTTTCTTACAACTCCTTTTTTGTATTACAGATAGGAAGTGTGATCAAAATTTGAAGCAAATCGGCACAACTGTTTAGACTCTAATTCAAATTACACTGGACGCACATACGCACAGACCGACGCCGACGACGGACGGCATGGCGAAACCTACTTTTTCGGACTTCTCCATAATCGTAGTGGGTGCCGTGACTTAAGGCCAAGTGACATAAGGCCAAATTTGGGTGTTTGGCCTTATGTCACTTTACAAAAGTGACATAAGACCAAATTTACATATTTGGCCTCATGTCGCTTTTGTAAAGTGACATAAGGCCAATTTTCTTTGAGACATAAGGCCAAATATAATTATATAATATTCCCAAAGTAAAAGAGGTTTCGGACATCTTTCAAAAGGAAACTATTTTGAATAAATTCGGCATGTCGCCACGTATATGTATATATTACTGTAAAAAGCCGAAATAATGAAATTCTAGAATTTACCGTTAAATTCTAGAGCACTCAGCATTACGGCGTATAAAAGGTGAGGTATGTATGGGGGGGCATGCTGCCCCCCTGCAACCCCCCTGCTTGGCCCACTATAGGAATTGGGGTAGGTGCGAGGTTGGATGTATACAAAATTTTTTTTGTATTTTAAAAATCTGAATTTAAAGAAACTTTGAATGTATCCTATGTATAAACAGTGAGGTAGGATTTACCGGTAAATTCTGCAAAAGAAACTTTGCATACACCCAACCTCGCACCTACCCCAATTCCTATAGTGGGCCAAGCAGGGGGGTTGCAGGGGGGCAGCATGCCCCCCCATACATACCTCTCTATTTATACGCCGTAATGTTGAGTGCTCTAGCATTTACCGGTAAATTCTAGAATTTCATTATTTCGGCTTTTTACAGTAATATATACATATACATGTACGTGGCAACATGCCGATTTTATTCAATATAGTTTCGGTTTTAAAGAAAACAGTTCAAAGTGACATAAGGCCCAATTGGCCTTACGTCACTTTTCAAAAGTGACATAAGGCCAACTCTTAAAATTTGGCCTTGTGTCGCTATTGAAAAGTGACATAAGGCCAAACACCCAAATTGGGCCTTATGTCACTTGGCCTTAAGTCACGGCACCATCGTAGTGCCCATTTGAATTACAACCTTAAACATTTTTTTTTACACGAAACCAATACTTGCCCTATAGAGCAAGTAAAAATACAAAGTAATTTAAAAGGAATAGCCTTCGACTTTTCTAGAAGGCTGCAACCATCAAGGTTTACTTATAAAAATTAAATACATTCATATATGTAAATAATTTAAACTTGAATGAAATGAGATTTATTTAATAAACAAGTTGCTCCATGAAGAAAAGAAGAGATGAAATGCATTCAAACGTGGTTCACTCGGGCGTATACGCACTCTTCTTATTTTATTTAATCTTTATCAAACTTTACAACAACTTTTATGTTAACATGTCAAGTTGGTTTTCATCGATCGATTCAATTGAAAAAGTTCTCCTAAGAACATAAATGACCAATGAAAATTTCTTTTTAAGAGTTTCAGCCTCTGGTGGAAACAGCAGTAATTAATTCACTCTCTCCAGACAAAACAAAACATATATGAGAGCACTTTCCTCAATCAGCGCAGCGGGGCAAAGTACAATCTGGGTTGCTGTATTTTCAAGTACAAGTATAGGAGTTTCCGAACAGGTAAGGTGAAACTGCTGCGATATACAGGTTATTACATGGCAAGTTTTGGATACGTAAAACGAATCGAACTCGAGATTTTGATCAAACTTGACATTACGATGATAGGGAAAACGAAAAAAGTGGGTCTCGCAATTTTGTCCGTCTGTCTGTCTGCCTGTCCATTCGCCTACAACACATGGGTTTATTTTATTTAAACTTGGTATCAAGCTTTTTTTGGACATTCCCCCGACTCGTTTTTTTCATTTTTGTCTTAGAACTAAAAATAATGGTAGGTACCTGCCAAATATTTTTTTTTAGCATTTTTCGAAAATTTTATTTTTCTAAAAAATGGCTTCACAGATTTTCTAAAAGCAATCAATTAATTTTAATGGGTATAGGCTATACCTTTTGGTGAAAAAAAAAGTTTCCGAAAAATGGTTGTAAACGGTAGAAGAATTTTTTTATTTTCGTTTTTTTCGAAAAAAAAAACGAAAAAAAAATTTATGGAGAATTTTCTATAAAATTCAAGTAGTATTGCTAACAATCATAACATTACTAAACCAAAATCATCATTTTGCATTTTCTAGCCACATTAAAGTTTTGAACCATATAAGAGCAAGTTGCTACACTCCTGTTGTGCATTTTATTTTATTAACATAACTAGTTCTTTTTTTATGAACATTTATTTTTTAAACAAGAAATGAACAAACACAAAAGAATTTCAAATAAATCCCCCATGAGTTTAAATGGAATGTATATACTCGAGTTAGTTTCGTTTTGTTTTTTAATAAAAAATAAAATATATAAATTTTGTATATATACTACACATATCTATAAAAATATTCTGTAACGACCATCTGTGTTCTGGATATTATTTTTTTTATTAACAAAATTGTTTCGTTGATTTTAAAATGTTGTGTGTTATTTTATGATTTAAGTAAAATATAAATATCATGCATGCCTGAATTGACAGGACTATGGTGTATGTAGGATTTTAACAAATAAAGATAAATAGATATACCTGCTGTAGGATTTATCATTGTTCAAATATATACTCAATTTAAAATAGAATTTAAAAATACTCGAAAAGGGGACAATTTTTATTTAATATTTAAAAAAAAATGTTTTTAAAAATTACCTACAACATTAAACAAAATAAAATGCCCGACTGAGTTCAGTTCATGTCTCTAAACTTAAAGTTTAGATACCTGACAGAAAAATTGTAAAAATGTATACATAAATACGAAATTGGATCAATATATAAAATGCTAATATTTAAAACAGTGCAATTGGATAAGAATGTATGAAAGGATTAGTGTAGTTGGAATAGGAGTAAGAGTGTTTGATGGCTTTGAATTTGTACAAACTTTTCATAGGTATACGAGCTCTTAAGAACCATATAAAGATTATAAAAAGTGGTATTTGGGCTGTTCAAAACCTAACCAGGACCTTGCAACGTTATGGTAATCTAGAACTCTCACACATACACAATAAAGTATTTCATAGAATAAGCACATAAAATATATTAATATAGAAATATCAAATCCAAATTTATCTTCTGAACACTCATAAGTTCAGAAGGTAAATAAGGACGTTAAAAAACATACAATAATATTAAAAAAAAAAAAAAAATTCAATTGACTCTATCAATAAGCTTGCCTAAAACAATAAGCAAGTCCCAAATAGACCATTAAATTAATTTATTTCACGTTCTTATGAAATTTATTTTATCTCGTTTTTCTCTCAATTGAAAGCTTTCAAATGTTTTTGACATTAGATAAATAAATTAATACAATGAAAAAGACACTCTTTCTTGGACTAAAACAAAGAAAAGATAATCACCACTATAGTATAGATATAGATATAAGGTTTGTGACATAAAACTTGAAGTTTCAGTTTGTTAATATACAGCAGTTTGTTGTTGCTGGCTTTCAATCAATTTATATCCTGTGAGAGAATTCAAAAATTGTCCTTTAATAATACGAAAACAAAAGAAGAAATTAAAATTCAGAACACTATCTGGAGTTGAATTCGAATTTTAAATTTATCAGGCGTTAAAGAAGACAAAAAATCAATTTGTAATGTCCTTGATCTGTAAAAGCACATTATTTATTTAGGGTCAGCATTATGTTTGATTATCGAAAAGTGAAAAATACAAATTAGGCTTTTGTCGTAGTAAAGACAGGGTTTCTTGCAGAGTTTCTTATTTTCCTATGAAAAAACATCCCACATTTTTGACCAAAGCTTAAGTTTTAAGGGGGGGGGTATAAAGTTCAGTTTTTCTTTAAATATTTCTAACATATTTTTATTAATTAAAAAAAAAACAAACGTGAGGATAAGAAAGCATAGATATACAATTCCATACAAAGCAAGTTCTAATTTTTTTTTTGAAAATTAATTTTAATTTTAATTTTAATTTTAATTTTAATTTTAATTTTAATTTTAATTTTAATTTTAATTTTAATTTTAATTTTAATTTTAATTTTAATTTTAATTTTAATTTTAATTTTAATTTTAATTTTAATTTTAATTTTAATTTTAATTTTAATTTTAATTTTAATTTTAATTTTAATTTTAATTTTAATTTTAATTTTAATTTTAATTTTAATTTTAATTTTAATTTTAATTTTAATTTTAATTTTAATTTTAATTTTAATTTTAATTTTAATTTTAATTTTAATTTTAATTTTAATTTTAATTTTAATTTTAATTTTAATTTTAATTTTAATTTTAATTTTAATTTTAATTTTAATTTTAATTTTAATTTTAATTAACTTATTTTATTTCATGCATCACTTTTCGAGGTTTTTTGTTACCTACATCAAATACGTACAATTGAGCCTGGTGATGACGTTAGCACTACAGCTTATAACTCTAAAGGTCTAAAATTTAGTTTTAATTGATTTCCACCTTCACATTGTTAATGGCTTGACTGCCTTATTGTTCATCATGCCTCGTCGAGATTTCATTCACATTGTCAGATTGTCTCCTATCAAGGGCGGCACTCTGTAGCTCTGAATGGCTTCAAAAGGAATTTATTTTATTGTTTTTTTTTTTTTTTTTATTTTATTAAATTTTAAAGTTTCATCAGCCAATTGAAATGGCTTTACCTACATACTTTTTTGTACCACTCGACTCCTCGAATTGATAAATGATTTTTGCCTTTGATTATTCTGCCTTAATGTTTGTTTTTTTTTTTTTTGTATTTCTTTTGAAAATGGTGAATTTTGTATTGTTCATTCATTCCGCCCATTTTTTTTGTATCATCTGATTCATCTGCAATTCCCGACGCGACTCGTGTCCTGACAATTGTCGTTGGTATAGGCTAGGCAGGCATTTACTCACTCGTTCATTCATCATTCAGACGAGATTGGACCATCTTAATGAAATTGATGTTTCATTTTCGGAACTTTTTTTTATTCTTTATTTTATTTTTTATTTATTTATCATACCCGGGCAGCTTTAAAAATAATTTTTATCTATTTTATTTTTAAGGACACAGCACACAGACTTTCAATTTAAGTTGAAACGTGAAATATTATAAATGTTTGGTATGCGGGAACGATGGTGGGAGTAGTATGAGGGGAAATAAATTTTAGTAGGATTAAGATTTCATGACATAATCTTGGCAAATTGCTTATTTCTTGTTTATTGCCCAAACGGGAGAGCGGTTATTGGGGGGCACTGTCCATCGTTGATTGTATGGAGGGACATAAATGTGTGTATGACGTCCTTTCTTGTTAAACGTTTATTGCAGTGTTGTTTTGTTTTGTATTTTTATACATTTTTTTTTGTTGGTGCAGTTGAGTAAGGAAGGTACTTTGCAGAGGAGCATGTTAAAATTTGTTTTATTCTCCAAGGAGGACAATGCTTCATTTTTTTTTTCTTTTCTGTAGTGACAATTTTTTTATGTTTTGCCTGAATCGTGTGAAGATTAACAACTGCTCTTCGTTCCCAGAAAGCCCGTTATGCCGTTATAGCTTCCATAAGCGACTTCTTGACAAATTAATATGTATGAGTTTTATTATTTTTTTTAAATTGTAACGCACATGGAATAAAAATTCAGATTAAATTAACGGCTTTTATATTCGTAATCCTTATCACCATAATTTGGTTTCAGATGTCATTATAATTTTTTAGCTGCAATTTGTGTAAGTATATGTATATATGTACATGAAGTGTAGGATGGTGTAGTGTAGTGTAAGTCATACATAAAATAAAAAATAAATAAATTTGGTGGCACAAACGGCTCATGAAGAACCAGGGCTTAGCGACAACTCTTAACCATTCCTGTGTGCGTGTCTGCAGGAATAGAGGGGGCCTACAGTTTATTGCCGAATCCGAACGGCTAAGCTGAGCGGCACTTTTCTATGACAAGAGATACTCTTGGAGGATTTGTCACTTCCTCGCAAGAGGTAGTAGCTCCGAAAAAAACTTAAGGTGGAAGCGGCTGGTATTGAACTTCAGACCTCTGGCATGACAGTCCAACGCACTAACCATAATGCCACGGGCTACTACTCATACATAAGTTAGTGCAAATGTCCCATACATAAATTCACAATTGGAAAATATTTAAACCAAACTATGACGATGTTTAATTTTGTTCCAAAATCACAACGAAAACTAAATTTTCTTTTAATAAGTAGGCACGTCCTAAATCTTTTCAGTTTAACAAAATCTTCATAGCAAAAGCAATAAATTAGAGATAAAAAGTATAAAAATAAATAAACAAAAAGCCCCATATACCTAACCAGAAAAAATTTGGAGTTGAAGAACGGCTAATTAGCTCACGTTAATTTATCTATTAAGTTAGAGATATTTTAATATTGATTCTAAACTTAAGATTTATTTAATTTGTAACCTATTAATAACATAATATTTTAAATTTTAAACGGTTTAGTATGAAGTTAAAGCATTTTTAGTATGATGCTACGTTAAAAACATACTTTTTCAAATTTTAAACGAGTTAGCATTGTATTATCTTTTTAACATTTTACTAAATTTAAAGTCGCCAAATGCCTATTAAATCTTTTTAGTATCATTCTAAATCCAAGTGTCACTTTGGCAGCTATAATTGCAAAAATGGGTTGAACTGTCACTGTGTTAGGCGAGTTCAGCTAGAAAAATGGATTTACTATGATACTACATAGTTAAAAAATGTTTAAAACTAACAACATTTTAGTATAGTTTTAAAGTTAAAAAATTGTTAAGTAGTATCATGCTAATACCTTAACATCAGACTGTTTAAAATTTTGCGTCATTCTGTTTGGAAAAAAACGAGTTCTTTAAAAACAATTTTTAAACGAGAGGTTAGACTTGGTTACTTTTCAACCCTTTTATATCACACTCTTTGTTGAAAATTCCAAATTAGTGGTTAGGAATAAGAAACAAAAATTAACACAGATTTAAAGATTTGTTTTTTTTTTTTTGTCAAACCATACACTGTAAGGTTTTGTAATTATTACATGGTATAAAAATATTTAACATTTCACCTTTATGTCGTTTTCGATTGGATTTTCAGAGTGTTTCACTCCTTTTTGATTCCAATGGAATATGAAAAACTCTCTTCCGTAATATGTGTAATGTGTATCTATGTAGAAGTAAAAGCTAAAATGAACTCTTCAATGATTTCAATTTCAGAACTTCCCAAGAAGAAGTATTTACTATTTTGACAATTAATCCAACACATACTTTTAAAAGTATGTGTGTTTTCAGAGTGCACTCCTAGCACTCCTTAATGAAATCCGGAGTGAAAAAACACTCCTAAATCATCACTCCAAACAGCAAATGGAAGGTTTTTGGAGTGTTGGGAGTGTGGATCGAGTGAAAAAAGAGTGCTAGGAGTGACCAACGGAAAACGACATTAGTTAAAACATGGAATTTTTTTAACCAACATTTTTGGAAAACAAGTTTTTATCAAGAGAAAAATTTACCGCACTTGTCAACCTGAATGTAATATTGGAGTTATTTTTATCGTTAAGCAAGCAAGAACAATTTATTATAACAGAACCGGATTCAGGATTATGGGGGCCCAGGGCAAAGAAAATAGTTGAAGCCTTATTATTTTGAAGCAGTGTTCTTCTACATTGGCAAAATTACTGCGCAATCGCGTTCGGCTGACTATCCAAAGATATCCGGATAGGATCAACCAAATGCATTAAGTTGTGCACATTCCAGTTTAGCCGCAAATCACGTTTAAAGATAAAAGTCGATTTAACTTCCGATAGAAATATCAAATCCAAAACCAAGAGAAAATATATAACTATTTTGAGACGATACAAAAGGGAGGGCCGACCGGTTTAGTAGAGAAATATGATGCAAACCCTTCCGGTGCTCTATCTCAAAAGAGGCTTATCCGACCGTCGCGATGTTCGTCGCTGTTTAAGATTCCCAAGAAAATCATCATGCCGCCTCCCAAGGACTTTAAGAACGATCTCCAAATATCGATGACCCCAAATTGTTGGAAACAGTTGGAAATTCCTTTGAACGAATACCAATACAGTACCCCCTTCAAGTGAGTCGAATTATGTAGGTTGCAGGTTTTCATGTCCTGCTGGCCGTGGTCAAGGAATTGTCTCGCAGTAGGAATTAAATTGCTAAAAATGCAGCTCAGGTGTTCTGAGATGATGCAAAAGGTTGTTTTCCTCTTCTGATTTGGCTACAATATACGAGGCATATATACGTCAAAAGCTAGACTATAAATCTCATTTTTGGTCTGGTGCATCAAAAACAACCTTGCATCTACTTGATACAATAGAGCTTTTAAACTGATTGGTGACAGATCAATTTCCGAAACATTTGTTTGTTTTTTCGTTAGAAGATCGTCGAAGAGTCTCTTGCCTATCACTGTTTTATCGCTAATTTTATAAGCAGTGCTCTACCGAAATAGCGAGCTGCATTCCTCCCCTAAAAGAATTTAATCGTAATACTCGCTCCTGCTCCGCTCTTTTTCCTAAGCGCTCGCATTGTGTTAAAAAAAAAAAAAAAAAAAAAAACAACAACATTGTAAGGGTAGTCATAATCTCAACGTTGGAAAATGTAGTTCCTAAGTTATTTTATTATCTATCAGAAGCCTGTAGAAGAACATATCTTTCAGTTCACTGTCGATATTGTAGTCTTTATTGAAAGCATATTATTAATGTTACATTTTTCACCAACTGAGACTTTGAATCTAGGGTTTGTAGAGGCCCTGGATCTAATCGCACATTTTTTTGGCTGGTCTCGGACAATTTTACTCCACCCCTAATCGCCCAAATTGAAATCCTGGATCCGCGCCTGGGTTGAGAAAGTCTTCCATCATCAGGTGAATAGCTTCATCCTTAAGATGACTTATCATATAAAATTAACTTTTAAAAAAATTAAGTTGTTTCGTTTTGCACATTGCTTGGCCAGTAAATAAAGACATTTTTAACTTCGGAAAAATCGCCAGAAAGCTGGATTTTGGTATACAGCCTCCTAATGGTGCCTCAAGCCCAATTTCATTAAATCCGAAGTGCAAATCAATCAATATTGATCGAATGCTTTGAAAATGGGACAATTCTAATTGGAAATTATTATAAAATCCTTCCTCAATATCTAATTCTCTTTGATATGCATCCTGCCGCAAACACTTTGTCACTGTATTATAGATACATACAGATTCGTTTATTCCCGACGTAAAAAACTTGGCAAATTCCCACACATAATGTGCCCTCAATTTTACCAACACCAAAAATGCATTTTATGCTTACAATCGATAAAATAAATGTATTTAATTTGATTAAACTTTTGATTGAGCGATTTATCTTTGCTTGATTTTATAATATATTAAAGTGTGTGTGCACTCATTCGTGAATGGTTAATGCCGCTATATCATTCTATTTATCCTATTTTCCAATTTCTTGGCATCACACTCTTCCAGTAGGTATATCCTAGTCGAAAATTTATAAAAGATTAGAGAGATATCTTTTCTTCTTGCTTGCATGCAGATAACAATTTTTAAGAAATTTTCTGACAGGATAAACCAAAAGAGATGAGAATATCTCCCTTTGAAGTTTGAATGGAAAAAATAAAGTAATAAATTTAGTTTCCTTTAAATGGCGCCTTTGGTATCATGATTATCATCATCGTCTTGATGATGAAAAGGATTATGTGAGTTTAATTTTTTTTTTTTTTATTTTTGTCTTCATAGAAATCGTTATCATTTAAGGACATCATAGTAATTATGATCACCATCGTCATCATTCTATACAGATGTGTATACAAGGAGCTCAAAAGCGTCATCCAACATTCATTTGAAGAAAAATGACCAACCCGCCAACCATCCAGCCCCGCAGCGATGGGATTCTTGGGGCCAGGCGGTTGCTGATGATGTTTCTTTTCCCTTTATGATTTTTGAAGACAGACATTCATAACCCGTTTTCATATTTTTGTTTCTTCATTCATTTAATTTTTTTTTCTTTATTTTGTGTCGTTTTGTCTTTGTATCCTTTTAGCTTTTTATGTTAGTCCATCCATTTATTCTGGGTTCTTTTGAAAGAGAACAAACAAATCGAGTGTCATTTACGGTCCTTTACTGCATCAGGTCTCTAGTTTTATTTTTATTTTTTTTTTTTTGTACGAAAAAGGACCTTTCTCTTATTACTTCTTTTTCTTGTCCGTGTTTCAGCAATGGACAAACGAGTGCAATTCAGAAGGCTTGGCTGCACATCTATGACATCTATCTATAAAAAATGTCATTTTTGATTGACCATTTTGTACCACTATGATGAAAAGAAATTTCGACTTCTCTTTCATCAGTTATGAAATTATTAACAAAGGGTTTTTGAATTTTTGAGTTTGTATAAATTTTCTTTCTGAAATTATTATTATGCACTTCTTTATTGTTTTTTGTTTGCATATTTTGTATAATAAATTTTCTTTTGAATTTTGATTTAAATTTTATATTCTTTTCCTTTGTTCAAAATAGTTTGGAGTAAATTTTAAAGTATACATACATACTTTAAAACTACGTAAAAGTGAAGTTTAAATAAAAAGAAGTGGAAATTTTTAAATTTCTTTGGTTTAAAATTGGGAGGAAATTTTAAATTTATATCTCAAGCGTTGCTGTCGCTGCTTCTCCGTCGGATGACTTTTAGGCTATTTTCAAATTGTAATTTAATTCTTATGAAGATTAACTGACAAAACTGAAGACATAAGAAGGTAGGTTCCGTGCAAAAACTATGACTTGAAAGAATTACTTTTAACAGGTGATAATAATTGATAACTTTAAGACCTTTACGGCACCTTTACTGATAAAATTGTGAGCTTTTATTTTAAGTGTATTCCAACAATATACAGGGTGATTCGCATAAGGTGTGACAAAAGGCTATAGAGCGTATATCTAGGTTGGGTCGAGACAAGAAAAAAATCTTATGAGACTATGGGGGGGGTCTATTTCCCCCCATTTTGATAGGACGAGCAATCTTCGAAAAAATAGCCATGCTATACCATTTTGTAGAACAGTTTTTAAAAAAAATTAATTTTCAAGCTTAATATTGAAAAAAAAAAAAGGAAAAATTTGTTATCAAATTGATTTTGTTTAAAATTTTACATAATTAAGTACCTATATTATTTTTGTGTTAAGTATTAAATGCTCAATTTTTAGTCAAAAAAAATAAAAAACAGATATGAAAACGTTTTCTTGTATTTGAAAAAAAATGAAAACAACAACTTTGCTTTATTTTGGTGCTCCAAAAATTATATTTTCACTAAAAAAGAAGTCAAATAAATATGTATTATTATTTTCAATTTTCTTAAGAACAAGAAGACATTTGAAATCATCCCCTCCCGCCTAAACGGTAAGAAATAGATCCCCTTCCTTACGATTTTTTTCTTGCCTCGAATCAACCTACAAGCTTTAGCTTGTTGTCACACCTTATGCGTATCGCCCAGTATAACCGACACGTCCAAAACAACTTTAAACGAGACCAAAAAAAAAAGCTGATCACTTCCCGTCTTGTAATTTTAAAAATTATTATTGAATTTTTCTGAAAACCCTTTCTGAATGTTATGACCTTATTATCTGTAAAATATAATTTATTCGAAGTCAATATCTCTATTCGTTCTAGAGATATCGTCGACAAAAAAAAAACCTCACGAACATACGTACACACCGTACACAGACATCTCCCTTAAAACAATGGATTCGGATTTCAGAGACCTCAAAAACGTGGAGAAATGTCAAAATTTTCGATTCGAAAAATCGAACGAAATTACAGTAACTTCCAATGGGAACTTAGAAATAATTTTTCATATACATAGAAAATAAGGAAAAATGAACATTTAAGAAAAACTCGAAACTCTTTAACAATGATGATTTCTGAAATTCCAAAAAATATGTACATACCTTCTAGTTACATATGATGTAAGTATGTATGTCAAACAACTTACAACAAATTCTTGATCCTATTAAGTGCTTTAAAAATATTAAATTAAAAAAAAATTTAATTCTTTTTATTTTATTAACTATTCTTTTTTGTATTTGACTCATATAACATAAATAATCCTCTTTCACGTTGCAACTACTATGAGCCGAAATAAAAAAAATTTCTCGACGAATCGTCCATCTAAAAGATAGTGCAGTGCCTCTATACGGATTTTCCTTTGAACGAGAATTGGACTCTAGATAAAAAAAAAAAATTAGGTATTCTCTTTTATTTTCCTTCAAGACTTAACTTAAAAAAGAAAGAAATAAGAAAGCGTTTGAAAAATTTCTTGAAACTTTGGTCTTATTATAGAAAAACAATTTAATTTTTATAAGAAAATGTTTCGTTTTTTTTTTAATTTTTGCTTGCAGTGAAAAAAATAAAAATATAAGAACACAAAAAAGGAATAAAAACTTGCACATCTTTTTATAATGCACACGAATGAAAGAAGGTTTTCTGCACCTTAATACTCCATAGAGCAAGAAACCATACCTTCCTTAATTCTTATACATAGCTTATCCTCTGAAGTCAGAGTACATATTCTTTGGCTTCCGTCATAGATTCCTTGTTTTTTTTTTGATAAAATTCAAGAAAGTTTTATCATTTTTCATTCCATCTAAAAAAAGAAATAATTGAAAGTATCTTTTCTTGATAGTGTGATAATCGCTAATGTGAATGTGCATGCAGACCTAGTTCCGAGACGCGAGAAAAGGTAAAGAAAAACTTAAAAAAAAACTCGGTACTAACTACGTATTCATTTTCATTTTAGGGAGACCATTTATTCTCATTGTTGCCGCCAACAACTCCTCCCCTGCCGTATTATAGTCTTCGTCGTCCTTATAAGGATAGTTGTAGTGAATTATTGGCTGAACGTTTCCGGTAAGTTTTTATACCTTCATCAGCGGAAAAGACGCCTTAAATAAAAAATAAAATATATATTACTTCACAACGAAGAAAATATAAATTTTGTGAGTAGGCAAGGCAAATGTGTTTGCATGTGTATGTGCATCACTTCAATCCATTTAAGTTTAATTAGGATTTCTTTACATCATAAAAGTTTTTTATTTTAAACGAATCGTTTACCTTGATAGATGAATGCCTTGAAGCTTCCTCCAAGAAGGAAGAAGATTTTTTTTTATTTCTTTAGTTTTTGCTCAACTTTTTATTTTTTTATTGGTTACGACCTCGATTGTATGCTGTGCCAGCAGCAGCAACCAACCCTTTTATATTTATTATTATATCCTTTTACAAGGACTTTTTGGTAAAGTTTGAAATGATGATTTGGGGAATAGATTTATTTTTTATACAAGGGCAATAGAGTTAAAAGGAAATCGTGTGTAGGGGTCGTGATGGGGGTGGGGGTGGAGGTGTTTAGACTGGTAGGGTGATGGTATTCAAAAAAGTGCACTTCTTAAGGTTTATACGATTTATGTGTTGCATTTAATATAGAGAAGCACTCATAGAAGGAGTAAAAAGGATTTCTCATGAATTTAGCTGAAATGTGTATATACATACATAGGTATACGCTCGTATACAGAGATGGGTATATTAGATTTATAGCAATAAATGGTGGGAAAAGAGTATTTGAGGTGGTAATTTATTGCCAATTGAGATACATGTTCATACATTCAATGTTTGGGAATTTAATTAAGTAGGGTTTTAAGGTGAAACACGATAAACGTGTGCTGTATATATGGTGGAAGTATTAAGCTATAAGAAGATGTGGCAAATTGACATAAATGTGGCAAATTAAATTCAATGAAACGAACCGAAAGACTTTTGAATTGAAGATATTAGGACAATCGAATTAATTATGTTAATTTTGTTTTCTCACTTTGGCGTATGGATTTTTTAAGAATGCTAAGTACCTCTTATCCTTTTGATTTAGGGCGAGCACTTAATTGGAGTTTTTCTTGGTTTTCATAAGGCCTGTAGTCACGGTATAAATCAACACATTAAGATTGAAACTATAAGTTTTCTAGTCCCAATTTTACCATTTCCCAACTAACATTTCAGCTTCTATAAGCTTAGCAATATTTATATCCTGTAAGTTTTATCCATTATTTTTCCAGTTTTATGAAAAACGAACACAAATTTTTTCTAAAACTGAAATCTAAAATTAAATTCTCGAACTGAATTAATTAATGACGAAAGACGGTTCAAGATTGGGAAGATTAATTCTGGTATCGAAGCAGTTTGTGGGTAAGATTCGAGAAATGTACGGGTTAAATACTTTCGTGGATCCCCATCATAAAAACCGCATTCAGGAGCCCATATCTAATTTGCTGTTGTTTCAATATGAATTTTAAGGCGCTTCAAAGTTCTTAATGTAAATGCATGATACTGAACAGTCCGGACTCAATTTTTCCAACCTAAAAAGGATTTTGGTCAATAATTTGAAGCCATTTCTTCATTCTAAATCTACACGACCTTGTAATGACCTTGAACCAAACTTTTAAAATTCTTTAAAAAAAAATCTAAAGCTGATCAATTTCTGAACATACCTGACCTCTTATGACTACTGAGTTACCTTTCAGATGGTACTTATACATTTTTTTTCCAATATCCCATAAATAAGGTGTCAAAAATCGCTGATATGACCTTCAAAAATTTTGACCCTGGGTTAAAAATTTTCTTAGCCTAACCAATTTCTGAAAATAGCTGACCTTTTATGACCAATTACTGACCTTTTAGATTGCATACTTTTCTTTTTGCCAATATCCGCCATATATGGGGTGTTAAGATCCCACAGCCCAAAATTTTTGGTTTTTAAATTATTTTGAATACATTAATTAATATATTATCGTATTTGATAGTAACATGATTTACAGATAAAAAATGGAATTTTTTAACTTCTGTAAGAGTTGTATAATCGGCTCCTATTAGGTATTATAAAATCCTTATAGGAAAGTTTATACTTCTCATATACTTCTGTTTTTAGTTTTATAGAAGCATTTCTGAAGCTATCTGTCAAAAAGTAATTTCTATAAAGTTTCAAAAGGCGCTCGTTAAAGCTTCTTGTAGACTGTACAAAGACTATTATAGAGGCTTCTTCTTTTTATACTTATGGAAATTTTACAACTATCTTACTGAAATTAGAAAACTGAATTGTAAGTTGGGTGGGGTCATACAATTGTTTGGAGCCGTACTTCCTTAGCATCGTACCCGCCTTATTAGTGTTAAGAACTCAAAAAACTTTTGCCTTGATCTCTCCATTACTTTTTACAGAATGTAGTTTTTGATAACTTTCCAAAAAAAATATTGCTCCAGGCACTTTAAAAGACTATCTTCCAAACTCGTATGACGAAGACTAAAATATTATAATTGCATGATTTTCAAGAACAATATCGACCCCTTAAGCCCTTCTCAAATAAAAGTGAAACAACCTTATTTCTAAACAGCTTATGTTGCGGCTATAATAAGTAAAGAAGTAACAATGTATAACAACTTGTCTGGTGTGTTCTCTCTCTCATAAAATACTCGTTTAGGTACAATATATATACTTATGTACATAGACGTTGAGAATAGAAAATCTAAAGCTATATATTTTTAAAACAAAATCATTTTTGTCATAAAACAGTCATTTTTAGGAAAACTTCTTCATAATTTTATCTAAGTTGCGTTCGTTCTTTGGTGGTTGGTAATGGTATGGTGATAAAATTTCCCATCAAACTGAAGAGAAAACTTTATTTTATTATACTCCAAACTTTACACTCACTCCATCCCCCTGCTTTCTCCTGCTTCCCCCCTCCCATTCATAGACGTATCTTCCCTTCTCCAGCCCTGCTGATTTAACTATGTCATACTTTGTCTTGTGTTTGATCAAAAAATATTTCCTTTCCCTCAACAAAGTTCATCACACGTACTTATAGATTCTTTACTTTTTCCCGAGTTTCAAGCGTCTTTAAAATACAAAGCGGTATTAAATTGCCATTAAAGTGACACTATAACTACCCCACAACAAAAAAGAACCCCAAACCTTCTTAGTGATTTTGACAAGCTATATACATAGAAGATGAAAAACTTTATCAATTTGTCGTACTTTGTGTGACTAAACTTTCACTTTTGTACAAAATTAAAAACACTCTTCCCATAATCTTCCCGGATCTCCTTTCTGTGTCATCTTTGTAATAGAAGAAGTGACGAATTATAAATTTAAGAAAAAAAAATTTACCACCGAAGCAACTGATTTACAAATCAAATTTGCTTACAAATATTTAACACAGGAACAAAACTCTTAAAGTAGATAGAAGGTATGTATATCCCCTCTACAAATGGAAATTCTTCAAGCCAGCCACCAGATTGCTTTTTTCTCCTTTGGACAATTTTCCATAACACCTCCATAAATTTAAATGATAATTTCAAACAATATACCTCTCGGCAGTGGTGATGGGGGTGGTGGAAAAAATATAGTACACGATAAGAGAAGGGGTGACAAGCATTAGGATGGGATAGGGGGAAGGTTACCCTACCTCCCCTGTACCCCACCGTGTCGTCGTATCTTCTTTCAAAACAGAATCAAAGCAGATTTAGTTGGGAAAGTTTTCAAAATCAAATTAAGGAATCCTTCGTGCACAATATCGTGCGAAATTCTCTTTGTATTTTTGTTTTTTTTTTAGTATTCGTCCCTAATCTAAACTCGTGATATAATTGTAAGGAAATAATATAACCAATTGCTTCCGAAAATCTGCTGGCTTTCATTCGTTTCTATTTCTATTGCTTAATCGGTTTCAACCTTCTACTTTATACCTACCCTATTTCCATCCACCATCCCTATCCAGCCAGCAGTCAGTGGGGAGTCTTATAGTCCTGTTCGTCCCAATTTTTACTGTGATGGGAAATTCTTACTTTTCGATAGCTGATTATGAAAATTATAGCTTTTTCAGGGTTTTGGAAAAGGATAATGCTTTCGCACTGAGCAGCAAACGGGCTTACATAATTATCCTATGGGCTAAAACTGAATAAGCTAGTATTTAAATATCTATATTATATGTATAAATTAGAATCACCGTACTACGGTAGCAAATAGCAGCAACGGTGGCGCCTCTTAGTGACAAGACGGTGCGAAAAACTTTTTCAACAATTTCTCTTTAATGGGCCTCTTCTACTTCGAGTTTAACTATGGGTAGATTGCGGTCGGTTGGTTCCGTTTGGTCGTTTTCGTCTTTAGCTTTAGCTTTTCTTTTTTATTTTATTTTCTCAGCAACTTGTTGTGGGAAAAGTTACTACCCTAGATTGCCTGATTCCGACGCACTTGTATAATTTTCAAAATCCCACTGCTGGTAAGGCTATAGGTATATTTATTTTGACCACAGCGGAATCTAGGTGAGGGTTGAGATTGAAAGTTGTGTTTGGAAAAACTTTTTGCTCTTTTATCAGAGGCCACTCTTGACTTGGGTAGAGAGAAAATTTTCAAGATTTGCAATCGGAAAACATTTTTATTTTACCCGACTTAATAAAACCTATTAAAGTCAAAGTTATTATACCAACAACAATCTATACCTACCTATACATACCAATCTCTATACCCATATAATTTGAATTAGCCATTTAGGCTTGGCTTACTTTCTTTGTTATTGTTGTATATGGTTGTTTTTGTTGTATGCAACAGAGAGAGAGAGAGAATGAGAAATTTGAATGAATATCCCTTAGCGGTGTTAAAGCTTTTGGTGTTTTGTGCATGACCCATCATTAATCATCTGAAAAAAGGGTGTTTTACACGAGCGATGGTTGACTGTTAAGAAGGGTATGACTTTCTTAAAAGGGATTGGGATATAAAGGTACCTAAATCAGATAAAATATATAGTATATATATCTTTAAGATTTTGTGTGATTTTTTTCTGTTTTTGCTTGGTTTCTCATGGTTTTTTAGAAGGTTATATTTGGCTTAAATTTACTAAACCAAATAATTTAAAGAGATTTAAAGATAGAGTTAAAGCCAAAATGGCTAAAAAAAAATAACTAAAATTTAAGTTAAAATAGTGGTTCTTTTTAATATAATAAGAGCCAATGAAAATCTTTAAAATCAAATCAAGACTATGGGGATCTTAGACCATTATGTGGGATAGTCGCAAACAAAATTTATCGTCTTAAAAGGCAGTACATAATGCTTCAAAAAATGTGAACTCTTTTGAGAAATTTATCAAACAAGCGCAACTATTTTTTTAGAAATTAGTCAGCCGTTAAAAATTTTTAATCAATATGGTTTAAGTTTTCCAAGGTTGTTAGAGGTATAAAGCATATTATTTGTGAGATATTCGCAAATGAAGGATACAAATTGAAAGGCTATTGAATCTTCATAAAATATTAGCTTGCGTCGTTAATATGGTTAGCAATAGGTTTTTTTTTAAGTTTTTTGAAGTTTTTTTTTTTTTATTTAGAAGTTCGGTTAAAGATAAATCCTCATAAAAAGTCAGTTTGTTACAGAAATTTCTCAGACAAAGATTTTTTGGTAATGTATTGTACAACTTTTGTTTTCAAGGAGAGAAATTATTAGCACTTAATTTATTTGATAGGTATTAGAAAAAAATATATCCTTCTTATTTCTAAAAATAATTCAGCTTTTTGACCAATTACTGACCTTTTAGTAGATGACATAATTTTTTTTGCAAATATCCCACATATCATGAAAAAGTTCTTTACCAGTGACAAACATCAAGTTGTTTTCTTGGCCTACTCCTCCCAAAAGCGCTTCAATGTAGCCCGTTTGGCCCTTCCCCGGACTGGATATCAACTATTGCTACATATGAGTCATTACTGCAATCTCTCGGTCCATTAGATCACTTGAGAACATTGATGCAGTGAGAGCTTCAATCTTGCAATCCCCATGGTTTGGTGTGGGTTTCTGCGCGTGCCCTGGCATCTGCCTTTGAACTTTCCGATTGTTCAATGAGGCGAATTCTTCACGATGACTTTCAGTACCATTCATACAAGTTGGTAATTGTTTAAAAGATCTCCGAACGTGACTTCAATTCTTGAAGAAACACATCTAAGGTGCTTTTTGAAAAAGATCAATAGTTCAGAATTGTTTTTTTTTTGTTCACTTGAGTGGATGCGTTATCAGCAACAAATATGCGCCACTACTGAGCTGATAACGTCATTCCCAGAAAACAGGATAAAAAGGCATTGCATTCATACCTACAGTTAAAGTGTGGTGTGTAATTTCATCAACTGAGATTTTTGGCCCCTGATGGTTTTTTGAATAAAATGAAATGACAGTGACAGTCAATTCAGATCGGTAAGTAAACATATTATAGATTTTTTTTTCAAGAGTTAAATAATTTGAACTTAAGGGACATTTGGACTTTGGTTCCATCAGGACGGAGCAATGGCTGACACTTAAAGGACATGGATAGCTATTTTAACGAAGATTTCCTGCGGAGCTGCTCATCTCAAAAAGGGGCAGTTTGGAGAGACAAGCCTGCTTCTCCAACTTGACACCTTGCAATTTTTCTGTGGGTTTCCGGCCTAAGACATGGCAGCTTTTCGGCAGCTAATGTCACGCGACAAAACTGGATCAGTTTTTCTGGGACTACGTTAAAAAAGAGATTCTAACGATGTGGCTTTGTATTCGATGAAGAGATGTCCGGTCTCGATTTTAAATTCGTTGATTTTTTTCAGGATTTGTCTGAGTGTGAAGATTTGGTCTATGGTTTGTCTGTGTTGTTGATTTGATGCATGTGCCTTATTACAACATTTTCTTCGTATTTCCAGAGCTCCGGTGGTGGTAATCCATCCACACTGGTAGTATATGGACTGCCAGACATCCCGAGTTTGGCGGGACAGTCTCGATATCTATTTGGACCCTGTTCCCGAATCGGTTTGGTGTACCGATTGCGTCCATACATTTATTTTTTCAAAAAATGAAAAAATAGATCAATATTATTTATGTCGTTTTCGATTGGATTTTCAGAGTGTTTCACTCTTTTTTGATTCCAATGGAATATGAAAAACTCTTTTCCGTAATATGTGTATCTATGTAGAAGTAAAAACTAAAATAAATTCTTCAATAATTTCAATTCCAGAACATCTCAAGAAGAAGCATTTACTATTTTGGCAATTAATCCAACACATACTTTTAAAAATATGTGTGTTTTCAGAGTGCACTCCTAGCACTCCTTAATGAAATCCGGAGTGAAAAAACACTCCTAAATCATCACTCCGAACAGCCAATGGAAGGTTTTTGCAGTGTTGGGAGTGTGGATGGAGTGAAAAAAGAGTACTAAGAGTGACCAACGGAAAACGACATTAGTAAGTGCTTCGAACTAGACGACAACATTTCTAATGTCTCAATAAGTCTAATGTCCCAATAACTCCAATGGTGGACTTATTATTGTCAAGATTTGCCTTTGCTACTGCTATACTGGTTGGGTAAACTGGGTCTTTATTAATTAGAGGTGGACTCTATTCTTTTCCTATTTTTTCCATTTATCAGCTGCTGGAAACGCTGTTTGAATACATAACCTCTACTTTATATGCTTCCGTTACTAGGTTAATTTTGATATTTCGAAGATCTTGCACGTCGTCGGTCTAATAACCAGCACCAACTTGCTAGTGGGGAAAAGTTATTAAATTCCGAAAAATTGGGTTTGGTAAAAATGAGAGCTTGGGCGTATAGTTATTAGAAAGAAAAGTTATGGAAGGTTAAAGAAACCTAAAAATAATTTGAATTAAAAAATGAAACTAAATCTTTTTTGCAGAATGTATCCCACGCTTCAAATTTGTATTTTTTAGCGGTTTTTGCGACTGATATTTTTTAACAAACTTTAAGTAGACCAAAAGAATAAAAAACTATAAATTCTTTTTATAGCTGGTCGAACAGTTAACTTATATCTTCTGAAAAAAAAACAGCTAAAACAAAATAAAAATACAAACACCAAATAAACAAAAGCTTCACCATTTCAAAGCCGCAACAGGAGGCTCATCGGGGTTTTTTTTGCTATTGCTATTGCTGCACTCGGGTTTCCATTGTGCAGCAATTATGAATATGTATACTTACCTATTTTTCCAAAGAGCTATAGTCTAAGTAAAAAGGATGAAATGCAAGCAACCAGACGCGAAACCAAATAAAAAGAAAAAAAACAATGCAATCCTTCTATATTTTTGTACCCGCGAGATGGCACTTTTTGTTTTGACAGCAACAAGAACACGGTAGAGTACATCCCTCGCTGACCAAAAAAAAAAAATTGTTAAAGGGTTGGTTTTGAGGCAGGTTGCACTGGTGACAATATACCTTTTTCTGTTCCATTTGTGTTTTTATGTAAGTTTCTTATTTAGGATAGAATTCATAGTTGCACAAACAAAAAACGATTGTTTTCAAAAGTTTTTCTTTTTTTTCAGTGTTTTTTTTTTTTGAGCTTGCACCAGTTGTGGTTTTTCAATTTATCGCTAGGGTTGACAAAGTATATTGTTTTAACTTTCAAAAACAGAAAAACATAAGAAAATATTTTTTTAGTTTTTCGATTTGTAGCAGGCTTTTTGTTATTATTACAAATGGAAGCTTAGGTAAGGCCGGTACCTGATGAGTGAAAAAGCTTCTAAAAGTACAGATAGAAATTTTTTTTTTTTTTAACTGGATCCATTAGCATTAAGGTTTTAAAAGTTCCGTATAGTTTGTATCCGTGGCGTAAGGGTTTGTGCATATTATGCCAAAAGGCATTAGAATTAAGTTATTATACATAGTTTGAGTTAGAGCGCAGCATGGGGCCAGTTAATTAGCTTTGTAAGTAGTTTTTGATAGTAGGCTAGTTTTTCATGAATTTTTGTCTAGCTTTAAGTTATAGTTATAGGTAAGTTTAATGAAAAATAAAAATGTTTTTCAGGGCTACTGCCTCTTCTCTTCCCAGGATAAGTGACAAATTCTCTCTAAATGTATAGAAAAGTGCTCCTGTTCGGATAATCGGATTAAACAGTAAACTGTAGTTCTCCTTCATGCCTGCATCAGACTCGCACACTGAAATACAGTCGAGAGTTCTAAGTCACTAGCGAAAATATGAACAAACCTTTTATGTAGCAAAATTAATTTACTTTCATTTTGTGTTGTACACTTTTCTTAAACGCTTGGTTTTCGAAATATTTACGAAATAGTACAAAAAGGGATTTTTACCCCCCCCCTCTTGGCTAAAGCTCGCGGGCCAGGGCTGGGGACTTTTAGTATGTTGCACCTGGGGGTCACCCCTACCATTTAAAAAAATAATCCAGACTACACGATTTATTTCATTTATTTTTCCTTCGTTGACTGGACTAACAAGGATTTATTATATTTCAATTTTTCTGTGAGAAATTTTGACTTTAGTTAACTGTCCACTCTTTTAAATTAAGAGAGAAACATTTGTGAGTATACTGAAAATTATAAACTGGGCTCAGATCGCTGATAGAGACAGCTATTGCTAAAACGATAATCGTGCAATCGAATCTTCTTACGCGATCTGGGCCCTGTAAACTTTCTTTGTAGGTAGTGTGTATGTATTTTTTAATTGAAAGAAATAGTTTTAAATTAAATAATTAATGAAAAACAATTTACGAAATTGGTTTTGATTGCACAGCAGCCTTGATTTCATTTGAGTAGTGTAGTCCTTTTGTTGACGCTAGAATTTTGACGTCGTAGTATGTGCAAGCCCAAAACTTTATAAAATCGAAACAAATCTTGATTGCAATCAAGGGGCAGAAATTATTGGTGAAGGAGACCTGCAACTATACTTACTAGCTGCTGCTGTGTTTGAAGAAATGTTTTTTGTTTTTCAACACTCTCGCTAACATTTAATGCAATTTTGATCAATTGTTTTGCTCAAGAGCTTCTAGATGACCTTCCAAATTGAGAAGATTTTTTTTTAATTTTTAAACAACTGTTTTATTTGTTTTTGTGCGTAAATATATAAATCTATCAACCTTTACAGAAACCTTAAAATTGGCATCTTTCAAGTTTTTTGTACAGTTAGACTAAAGTTTCTCTTCTTTTAAATTGCTTCAATATATCAAAAAATCAAAGTTTTCGTTTAGAATTACAAAAAAAAATTAATTTCCATATAATGTACATAACATAAGTATACCTATCCGCCTACCAACAAACCAAGAAATACATTTTCATTTTTGATTTAAGAAGAAAATAATCCTTAACACGCAACTCACGTGCATCATTAACAGCTTGTTTCGGTTTTCGTCGAACTTTTAATTATTAAACTGTCAGCTGCAGTTAAAGTAGATTATATTAAAATATATAACTTTGGTTCTTATAGCTTTTGTTCTATAGCTTGTTAAAGTAATTAGCTTGGAAAGGTACATTATTCAAGATTATAATATCTATGTATATAAAAATAATAATAAAATAAAAAAGAAAAAACAATCCGCGTGCAGAGAAAGTAATTAACCTTTTTGGTTTGCTTTTCAATTTATGCTTTTATATAAAAGTTTTATGGTCGTAAACTTTTAATGTGAATTTTGTCTTTTATAGAGAAAGAATAATAATTAAAATACCTTTCAGTTGGTTAAAGGTTTATTTTATTGCGAGTATTGATTGTTTTTTTTTCTATTAAGTTAATTAATTCCATTTTTATCACCATGGAATTAAGGTTTATTCGTATAAGTATTTTGTATTTCCTGAAATGGAACCTCTCACCTATAGCTATTTCAAAATGGTCTGTAAATAGGTAGGTATAAGATCAATCACGAACTTTCAAAACATGGAGTTCATTCAATTTCTTCTTTTTTTTTTTTTTTCTTCCGCAATTTTCACAGGCAATCTTAATTCCCATTTGATCTAATTAAGATAAAATAATGAGCATTTAAAAAAAAAAAAAAAAAACTAAAAAACAAAAAAGTGCAACAACCTCGCACTAAAGACAAAATAAATAAAAAAGGAAAAAAACTAAGACTAATCTCACAAACTTAAGAAAAAGATCCAAGAAAAAACTATACCAAAGTTATAACCTGAAAATGTCTCTTGCAACACAAGAAGACCGTAATCACAATTCGCAATAACAGCACCAGCCAACAGCATAAAGCAGCAACAACAAAACAGTTTTGTGTGTACACCTACATACACACATGCATGTAGTGTGTAAGGCAGACGAAGCATAATGCAATTTGCTACTGCAACTTCTTTTGCCTTTTCCGTTCCCAAACGGCCAAACCTCGTTTGCAGATCGGGTTTAAAGTGAAGTTGTAATTTGACTCTGTGTGAATGTTGTAACCATAAAAAAAAAAACTATCAATACCATAATAAACGGGTTTCGACAACAACGATGATGATGATGACGAAGGAGCTATAGGAAACATTGACGTTAAAGAACCAGTTAAACTTGATGGCTGGTAAACAAGAGGCCAAGCGCAGGGTTCTGACGTTGTCTGTGCTACGCCTAAAGCAGTTTAACCCAAAAGAACTATTACACCAACTATTTGAAACGCAGAGAAAAAAAAAATAATAATATAGGAGTTTTACCCTCTTATACCTTGTCCAAATAAAAAAGGCAGTGTAGGCAAGATAGGACGTTTGCCTCTCATTCTGGCTATAGTGGATTGCATAAATCTGTTCTTTATTAAAGCTCTCACAGGGTTGTCGTATTGTTTATTTTGAATGGACTCAAATATGAAAGAATGGTATGCAGGGTTACCGCCTTTTTTTTGGATAGAAATTTTCATTTAATTGTTTTATGGATACAAATTAAAACACATTTATCTTTTTCTATACCACCATGAGTTAAGATAATACACGACTTAAAAATACAAATTGCAGAAAACTCTAGAAAAAACACACCTCTTGAAAAATACACGAGTTAAAATACAAATTGCAGAAGTTAAAGGACGATGAAGAAAAGAAGTCTGGTACTGACGAAGGCCCAAAAGAAACAGTCGACACTTGAAATATTCTTAAATTTATTTTTAATATACACTTTGGTTAAATGTTTATTCTTTTATTTAACCTTTGTAAATATTACTTGAATTATAATTTATTGCACACACATTTAAAAAAAAAAACTTTACAAACGATTCTTAAAAAACTACCCGTCTTAAAAACATAAATTGCACAAAACTTAAAAAAAATACACTTTTTAAAAAAATAAATTACATAAAAATATTTTACTTCACATTAATTGATCGCTACGAAAATCTACGCAAATAATACTCTTTCAAAGAAAACAGCTTAAAATTTTGTAACTGCATTTCAACGTATTTTCCACACATTAAACGAAATGCAAAAGATGAAAACACTCTACGATAACCCTCATCATTAAAAACTTTTTTTAAAGCTCTAAAACCAAAAGCACCTCAACAGAAACCCAAGGAAAAAAATCTGAACGAGTTGCCAAATGGACATGGGTAACCCTGAGTGCACATCAATATTTTATGGGGGTTGAAGTTGAATAGCAGCAGCAGCCATAGGCCACAGCGACAGCAATTCAGTGCGCACTCAGATGTGCGCTCGATAGGACGTTCGATCTGCGTTAGATGCTTTCAGAAATTTACGGGCGGGCAAACACTTTTTATGAAGGAGTTCTTTCAATTTAGTATGGTGCTAAAATATGGTGCGCTACTGATTTTGAAAAAGCTCTCCCATAAGACGTGTACTGCCAATTTATGTTGGATGGACCTTAGTTCTGTAAAATGGATGGCTAGCCCGTGAATCTAACACCGTCTAAATTTTACTTTTGTTGTTGCGTTGACGTATGTACCTAAACAAACTGAGAATAAAACTGAGTTTCTGAGAGATATTTATAACTATATTTGGAAACTGAATATGCGTCGAAGAATATTTTTGGTTAAAATTATTACGGATAAACTAATAACAAAGAGTTAAAATAACAAAGTTATAAGCAAAATAGAAGAAATTACCTACCTACAGTATCAAATAAGGTTTCAAGTCCCAAACTTTGCCCGAAAGTTTTCGGTAACCCTGGGTCTTCACATAAAATAATTAATTTCATAAAATCACACAAGCAATGGATAATTCCATTGGAGGCTACGAATTTCATGAAATTACAGATTTCATGAAATCGATTTCTACTTTTTTTTCTTACTATCTCTGAAAAATATGAATGTAGAAATAATTTGACGTCTACTTCCAGTTGGACTGACACATGCTTGCTTTTTTTTGATTGTTTGTATGTTCGGACTTATCTTAAGAACCACAGGTCCAGTTTTAAAAATTCTAATTATACCTAAGATTAATTTTTAAAATAATCATGAACGAATAAACAAAGCTTGTGTTACCCTATGATTTTAGATAGAACAAAAAACAAGCAAGAGCAAATTGTCTTTGTTTGCATTATGTTTGCTTTGTCAGCGCCAAAGGCATCACTTGATATTGATGCATCAGAAAGGCTTGATATGCTTATCTTTAAGTGTTCAGTTTTTACACTACAAATATATGAATAAATAAACGAATATTAGGTTATTTAGTTTGAGTATAGAGTTACCTACACTACATTACGTACATACATAGGTAGTTGAAATATAAAAATGCTTTGAATAAAAAACCGAAACATAATATGCTTGTTGATGGTATCAGCATTAAATTCAGGAAATAATTACATATTAATTTTGTTCAAAAACTAAAAAAATAAATGTAGGTACCTACTAGTGTAGTTGATCGCACGAACTTGCTCTTTGTCTCCTGTGATACCTCTATTTTAACACAAAAATATGTTAGCAGGGCAGCTCGGCGGGACAAAAGACAAAAATATAGAACAAAACTGGGATTTCATTTTTTCTCCCGGGACGAAATAAAAACTCATTATATTAAAATTAATAAAATATTTTATATATATTGACTGCCTTATTTATAAACAAAAAATGGTTATTTTAGCTCTTGTTTTCAGGGTTACTACACCATGGAATAGGAATTGTTCAGACTCAAACTAAAGGCAATTTCTTACTGTTCTATTTGACTACGGAAAATGTTTCATAGGTACAAATTTGGTTAGTCCTGGTGCGATTCGAATAAAATTTCGGTTTAAAATTTTATGCGAGATTTAATTTCGAAGTTCCCGTGTAGAACTCATTATAGAGTCAAAGATTAAACTTCGGACAAAATTTAGCTCGATTTATATCCAATTCATACATAAATAAAATAAATAAATTTGATGGCACAACAGCTCATGAAGAACTAGGGCCTAGTGACTTACAACTCTCAACCATTCCTGTGTGCGTGTCTGCAGGAATGGAGGGGAACTACAGTTTATTGCCGAATCCGAACGGCTAACGAGCGGCACTTTTCTATGACAAGAAATACTCTTGGAGGATTTGTCAATTCCTCGCAAGAGGCAGTAGCCGTTTTTTCTTTTAAATAAATAGGTGGCGAGGCTGGGGATCGAACCTTAGACCTCCGGCATGACAGTCCATCGCACTAACCATCACGCCACGGCTGCTACAATTCATACATAGCCTTACTGAATTCGCACTGCGAAACAAATCTTATCTTCCTCACCATAAAATAAGAAGAAGGATGTAACTTTTGACAGCCGTCGAAGTTATAAAGTAAGCATTTTTAATTCGGCAACAAGCAGGGATGAATGGACTTTGGGCACTTGAAATCAGAATTTATTAATTCCGTTCATTGCTTCTCCACTCTGATGAATTAAAACATATTGTTTTAAATCTATTTAAACAAACGACGAATACTTTTGAATATTTGTACCGCGGTAAAAAGCTTTAATCTCCTGAGAAATGTCAAATCTCCCTAGCGTTTGTGTAAGTTCCCGTAGATCTTGCTATAAAAACGAAAAATTTACTTTGTCTAGAAAAAGTGAGTTTTTGCTAAACAGACTTGATTGTTTGGTTGCATGGAATTCGACATAGGTATTTCATATTTCCACGACATATTTTCACTGTCTATCAAGTCAAAAATCTAATAAATACGACTGCTAGTTTTTAAACATGTTGAATTTAGTATTTTATATTAATTCTGGACTAAAATTGGAAGAAATTTGGCAGTTTTGGGAACAAAACGAATGTTAATAATTCGTCCAATTTGAAGTGTCAATTTGCCAGAATGACATTCTACTAAAAGCGCGGTTATTCTTTTGAAAAACGTAAAAATGTAAAGATGTTTTTGCAATGAATTCTGGTTTAAACCCGGGAAAAATGCTGTTGCCGCGGGACAGTTAAATTTATGTGCGAAATCCAGGACGTCTGGCAACGCTAATAGGGACCTACCTAAGATAATTGGGTCGAAAGTAGAAAGGTCAAAAAAGAATTGATTTTATGTTTACTTATGTCGTTTTCCGTTGGTCACTTCTAGCACTCTTTTTTCACTCCATCCACACTCCCAACACTCCAAAAACCTTCCATTTGCTGTTCGGAGTGATGATTTAGGAGTGTTTTTTTCACTCCGGATTTCATTCAGGAGTGCTAGGAGTGCACTCTGAAAACAGACATACTTTTCAAAGTATGTGTTGGATTAATTGTCAAAATAGTAAATGCTTCTTCTTAGGATGTTCTGGAACTGAAATTATTGAAGAGTTCATTTTAGTTTTTACTTCTACATAGATACACATATTACGGAAGTGAGTTTTTTATATTCCATTGGAATCAAAAAGGAGTGAAACACTCTGAATATCCAATCGAAAACGACATTAGTTTATGTTTTCTTACAATTATTTTTGACAAATTATTTTCAAACCGTAAATGAAATATTGTCTACCTAAGATACCTACCTTTGAGCACCAGATTTCAAAATTATAACAAAATAAGTTAATCCATTAAAGAGCAGAGCCTTAAGCAAATCATTTAAAGATAAGGCAATTTTTGGAAATATTAAGTCAAAAGCCTATTTTCGTAATGCAAATTTTTATGAAAATCCTGAAACGCATTTCCCTTATCACTTTGGTGATGAATGACGATGAATGAAAAAAAAAAAAGATAGAAATTGTTGAATGACAATTAACCCATTGAATTTGTGAACAACCCATGTTAGATAGAACCAAAAATACGAGAAACCAATTTAGGGAATCATCTATTAATACACTCTGTACCAAATCTAAAATTAATCGGTCCACCCGCTTAGACTATCACTTAAATTTTTTTATTTGTTGATTTTATCAAGAATTAGAGAGCTGAAAAAATTTCTTTTTACTTTTTCACGCTTAAGTAGCAGGTGGAAAAGGGCTCATTTCACTTCCGTGGTGAATGGTCCAGCCTAGCACAGACAAGAAAAGCTGCCCTCAGAGCATCCACTAATTAAAATTAAAGCCCTAAATTTGAACAAATATAACATTCATCAATAATTAGTCGTCTTTTACAAACAAATATAAAAAACTTTTTGACACTACTGTTTAAAAAGAAAGATTTGGGGTTAACCACCATTAACCCCTTAACAATGAATATGTACATATGAACTATTGCTTACATTACCAAACCAAAAAATGTCTCCTCCAGTTGGCATATTAAATTCTTAAAATTGTAACAATGCAGTAGGTTTTAGGTACTCACCTAGAAAGAAACAAAAGAAATTTGTATTTGTTAAATAAATTAGAAATAAAAATGAAATATTAAATAAGATTAATTTTTTTAATATTTGTATGAACACACAATGTTTTCAGAGACGTCATAAAAAAAAGCATTTACAAAATGAATGAAAGATGGATGAATACATTTAATACGAATAATGCGACTCAGAAAGACGAAAAAAATAAGAAATTTTATGTATTATAATTTGGATTTTATTTTAATGTTAAAACATAAAGGTCTGATGGAGTTTTAAGTATTAACCATCTCATCACATTTAGAAGACCTAAGCGGCAGTTTTACATAACATTTTTTTTTTTTTGCTAAACCATTAACCTTCCGACCCAAACCCTTTTCTTTCAAATGCCAAAAGTTTTTGCTGCCGTTCTTTCCAGAGTTGAATTCAAAGTCGACATGGCCCGGAGCCCAGACAATGGGATTATCAGATCTTTGATGACCAAAGATTTCCTCCATTTTTCTTCTTTTTTTTTTAAGTTGAAGAGGAACATTTGAAACAAATGTTAGTGATTCCATTGCATACATATACAGAGGTATACGAAATTATAGATTTATACAGATCTGAATTTTTTTGATTTTTTGGGGTCACCATCAAATCAGCGAAAAGAAAAAATGTCATACTTCAACTTAAATTGTATGTTAAAGGTTACAATAAAAATAAACCTAAAAGCGCCAAAAAAAATGGGCAGTTTATATTAAAATTACTCTAGACATTCCAATTTATAACAGTTTTGTTTATAAAAGTACTATTTATGCGGCCTCGCACGGTCAAGGTCCTCCGTCCGCCGGCGCGGATGATCGTACTTCGGGCAATTTCAACAAAAAGCTCAACTAAAAAAAGATAAAGAAAAATGTCGAAAGACCTTAAACTGTTTTTGAGTAATTTAATTTTTTTTAGAGTTAAGATTTGAATTCAAAACTATTTTTTCAGTTTGTTACAAATCGCCCAAATCAATTCGACCAAAATGAAAAACTTCCGATCATCCAAGATTTTTACTTTTTGGGTGATTTGAAAAATGTCATCTTTTTTATGTCTGTTAAGTTGTGATTAAAAATATTTCATTTTTAGGTCAAAAATAAATTTTTTGATTGTAGTTGCCAAGACTCTGCATTATTTAAATTATTATTTTTTTTCTTTTAAACCCAAACTTACTGATGTTTTCGAAATTATTTAAAGCGAAAATCTGTATCATATTTGGATTGAGTTGAATAATTCAAAAGCCTTTGCCCGCCGAACATAGAGGGAAAATATTAATAATTTTATGTTATCAATTTTTGAAATGTTTGATAAAAAAGTAGGTATAACTTTTTTTTTCAACAAAAAAGTAAAAAATACTAATAATGTATGTAGGTATGATGTTATGTAATGTTTTACAATATCACAAATTGTAAAGGCCTAATCAGCTTTTTTAAATTGGGCCCTGGCCTTTTTGCTGCAACAAAATATAAACTCCGTCCATGTTTTTTATGCATAATGACACCACACATAGCCAGAGATGTTTTTTTTGTTATTTAAACAGAATTATTCTAATTTATGTAGAAATATAAAAAAAACAACAACAAAAAAAACAATAAACTTACTTGACGAGTAAAAGAAAAAGAAAACGTCGTCATCATAAAACTAAAACATTATTTTTGTTGTGGCTCTCTTTTGGTTTATATTTTTTTTTTTTTTTTTTTTACAAATCGTCTTCTTCTTTGAAATTAAGCTATACTTACATAATAGGTACCAACCATTCACAGTACCTACTTCATTTTGTCCTCTATTTATCCATAAATCAGCAAAAAAACTTTTCTAAAAAGAAAAACTCGTTTTAACAGGTTTCGAGTTACATTACCTACTCTTTTCCCGGTTTAATGTGTGTAAAGCTAGTTTTTCACATTAACTAGCCAACAACAGATATTTGATTTCATATGTTTTGTGTTTACAAAAATAATCTTTGAGTTGTACCATACATAGGGTACCCTATATTGATTTGTTCTGTATGTTTCTTGTACTCTAAGAGTCGTATTTATTAGATTTCTTTAGAACACTCTTGGACAGCCACTGTCTAAATAGCTCGACATTATTCATGTCACAGGACATTATTTATAATCACATTCCATCAGCTGTCTAAATACGACCTCATATTGCCCGTGAAGTACCTGGATCAATTTCAGACTTTTTGCCTACGTTCAAAGAAAATTTCGTTCATTTAACATAACTTTTTATTTCGCAATGGTTCGGTGGTTCAAATTTTATCGAATTAACTTACATTAACATTTTGATGACAATATTTTAATTTTTTTTAAGTAGGCATACCTTTCGGTCAGATAAAACATAAAAATAATTACATATGTAGATTTCCTATTCCATTAATTTATCATAGCATTATCAAAAGTGAAAATTTCATCAAAATCGGTTATCAGTTTTCGGTTACGTAATTTTGTCCACTCTCCCATATAAACAATGTGCTCTAATATGTGGTGATGCATAAAAGGTCCAGAGCTGGACGTGAGCTCTAGGAGCAGAAGAGAATGAAAGAAATGATGAATTTTTTTGAAGCAAAAAAAACGAGCATGAGAAGAACGAACGAAGAAATAGAAAGATGTCATGGCAGTAATGAAGTTCGGAACTTCTACGAAAAGGGACAAAGAAGTTCTTCAGCTTGCAATGCTCGAATCGAAGCCTGCAATATCGGTACTGTGAAGTCAAAGTAAAGCAAAAAATCCAACCCCCCCGGTATCAACGAAATGATGATAAAAATAAATAAATTTGGTGGCGCGACAGCTCGTATAGAATCAGGGCCAATTGACAGGAATGGAGGGGAGGGGACCTACGGTTTTCTGACAAATCTGAACGGCTTATAGGTGAGAAGCACTTATTCATGACAAGAGTTACTTTTGGAGGATCTGTTAGAGCCAGTAGCTGGGAAAAAACATTCTTTTTTCTATGGTGGAAGAGACTGGGAATCGAACCCAGACCTCCGGCATGACAGTCCTACCTCCTTCCAGAAAAACTTTGTAGGTACTAAGAAAGTTTCGTTTCAAAGACTGTTTCCATCAAGACACTTTATACGCATTTGTACCATCATAATAAGGTATCATCGAATCATTGAAAATTCAAAGAAGCCTTGAAATAAAATTTCCTTTGTTGGATGCATTTAATATCATTTTCTTAATAAAAGGCTCTCTTACAAAAAATATCGAGATACATACGAGTATGTTTTCATTCAAGACCAATAAACACTGATGAAGACTTTTTACTAGCCAAATCCTATTACCACAATATCTTTAGCGTTGAGTACTTCGAGAAAATACATAAAGTATATTGTTGATATAATAAATTAAATGAAACAAAAGACATTCAAAAAATAAATATATAAAAAACTCGCCCAATTGAATTTTACAACACATCGAATTTTTTTATGTATATATTTTTTTAAAAATAAAGTAATGAGTTTTTGTACCGAAAACCATGTATCGGATCTTTTGTTTGATGGCCATTTTTCTTTTCAATTTGCTGGATATATGCAACTATATGCCCGTCACTGCCCACCGCTTTCCGCCCATAATGAAACCCCTTCTCGGTATTTTTATTTTGATCGTTTAAAAATACCTAAAGGAACTTCAATAAATTATGTCTGTGATGGCTGATGGAATGAAAAATTGTTAAATTTCCTCTAGGAGGATTTCTTTTTGCCCCTATATGATGGTATAGAGGGTTTATTGAACAAAGAAATTGAGAATATAATGGTTGAAGAAGAAGGCTTTTTATATTTTACTGTTCTTGTTTTTAGTATTTTTTTTTTTTTGGTTTGGTAACGAAACGCATGTGGTGACATTCCGATATAATTGAGTTGCAATAAATCAGGACATGGGCATGGGCAGCATAATATTCATGATGGAATGAGTGGGAAGGCTTCCTCTATACATACTTACCCACTTTAAGTGTTTTATCCTCTTTTTTGTTAACTGCGTTTTGGTCAAAAAAAAATAAAGTACAAAGAGATGGTATAAAAGTAAGAATCACTTAGTGTCAGAAACGGTCTACTGAAAGGATATGGATATTAACGGGCCGAGAAAGGATATGAGCCGAAACCAACCAGCCAAGCCAGCCAGCCATTTGGGCTTGCCATCAGCCAACTAAAGACCATCATAATAAATATTCTGGCCAAAGGAGACGAGAAATAAATGATATTTTCGCTATAAAAACCAGAGTGTGTGTTGCCAAATGAGGATATAAATCAAATTTTTGCTGAAAGATGGTAGCTACTTTTGCAGCAGGAGCATCAGTAAGAGTTTAACAACAGAAATACATAAGAAATGGAAAAAAAATGAAATGGGTTAGAAGAAAGGATCAGTAGATTGATGGTTATATGTTTTGACACTTAGTCTTATTTATTGCAGGATAATTCATTCTTTGACCATATTGTTTTCGAAATAATTGCTGAGAGGTCCTTTTTTTTGCCTTTTTTTTGCCAAATTTTCTAAGTAGGTATCAAGTAAAGAAGGCATTAAAAGTCAAGTCAAATTAAGCTCATTTGAAATAGCTTTAGAATTTTTTTAACGCTTAAGACAAATTTTATAAATAATATAATAATATAAATCCAGATATTTTGTGTATGATTGAATCTGGATTTGTTGTTCAGGTCGACACGGGGACAGAGGAAAAATATTGCGATTGTGGAAAATGATATTTTTACTCAGGTAAATATTGTAGACAATTTGAAGCATAAAAAAGAGTAAGGATTGAAGTAATGATAGTTAATATAACTAAGTATATGGCTGAAAAATATATTGTGTTCAAAGATTTTCACTATTTAATATATGCCTGTCTTTCAGCTTAAGATTAAAAAAAAAGAATTTAAGTGTTGCCAGATTCAGCCACGCGTTTTAGAGCACAGGATAACTCTATACTTACTTTGCAGTGGTATAACTCGAAATGGATGTAGTAACCCGTGGCGTAATAGTTAGTGCGTTGGGCTGTCATTCCAAAAGGTCTGAATTCAATACCAGCCGCTTCCACCTTAAGTTTTTTTCCGGGTTACTGCCTCTTGCGAGGAAGTGACAAATTCTCCAAGAGTATATCCTGTCACAGAAAAGTGCCACTCACCTTAGCCGTTCGGATTCGGCAATAAATAGTAGGTCCCCTCCATTCCTGCAGACACGCTCACAGGAATGGATGAGAGTTGTAAGTCGCTAGGCCCTGGTTTTCATCAAACTTATTTATTTATTTTTTAAAAACAAACAACACGTTATAAACCAGAAAGATAATCTATACTGGGGCTTTTTTATATTAGGAAAAGATGCTCTGTAATTTTCCATAAGCCTAAAGACTTTAATATTCATTATCAGATTAATAGAACCCAAGATATAAGCATTTTAAACGAACCTTATCAGCGTTTATCTTGCAAACATTTTTCGTTGATTTGTGCGTTGTATAAAATATCCAAAAAATGCTAATAAGGTTCGCTTGAAAAGCTGAGTTATATCTTGGGTTCTATTTTCTCGTTAAATAATGGTTTTCTCAAAGAAATAAATTTGGAGGAAGAGCTGTAAATGAGCAACCTCATGTGGCTCTAAATGGTGGCACAATAGATCTTGAGGTCGCAGTGCAATATAAAGCCCAAGTATAATTCATTCATTCATTCGTTAAATAATTGATTCAAAATAACTTTTAATGGTCTTTAGTCTAGAAAAGTCAGAATGAAACGCCAAGTTTTGGTTATGAGCTATGAATGAAACCCCCTCCAAAACAAAATCCTGGCTACGGGCCTGACATAAATACATACTTTCTCGTGAAGTAAACAATCATCATTGGAAAAAGTAAATTTTTGAAAAAGCACCACCAACAATCATAGACATCCGGTAAATTCTGCACGGGAATTGGTTCATCTTTCGAGAACGAAAACTCTTCACTTTTTTTTCCACATGGCTTCACGAGAATGTTCACGAGTGAACAAAAAATTAAATTTGTATGGTTTAAACGACGTGATTCACAAGTATCTACTGGTAAGTACTGCTATTCAAGAGTGAAAAAATGCGGGAACGAACAAATGGGCAATTACTGGAGGGGGAAGGTCTTAAGGAAAAAGGGATAAAAAAAACGCTCAGTCTAGTATGAGTCTGATATAATAGATATCGAAATTGATTGGTGGTGTACCTAAATCGGTCGTCGACATGATTATTTACCATTAAGAATGTAAGGGACCTACTGACTGGATTCAAACGCAGAGCTCTTCCGACTGGTTAATCTAACGAACAAATTATTACGACAAGAAAGACCACAGACAAATTTCTTGTCCCAGCAGAAGCGTACTATCAGGCCTTAGGTAGCATAGAGGACATTCGCAGACTTTTGAAGTGACATTGAATGTTTCTCTTTAGTCAAGGGTTCAAATCTAATCCGGATTTTAAAGGCGGAACCAACATTTTTGCGTGTGGTGTTTTGTGTCGCTATTGCTCCAATGTATATCATGAGCGTAGAGCCATTTTTTCTTAATCCAGTGCATTTAAAATCCGTTCAAGCGGTTCAGTGTCTTACTCTAGCAAGGTGGGCCACGTCTCTTAATCGTGGTAAACAAGCCCTTTTCATTTGAGCTAGAAACATGAGTTGTGAAATAAATTCTAAATTGTAGGTTCAAGCTGTTTGTAATACCCCGAAATGTAGTTCATTTGTTATCTTGTTCCGATCGCATCGTACAGCGCTGTGTCGCAGACTTATTAGAGTGCTTTCGAAAAGAAAATATAATTAACATGCAATCTTGATTGTGTGTATAGTCGACGCCACTGTCACTTAACGACATACCATCACACAAGACATGTGAGATTCCGGCTTAAGTTAGACAACTCTTAGACGATATCTAATGAAAAATATAAGTTTTTGAAGTTAGATGGCTGTCAGGACAATTCCTAAAAACGATACAACCTATATCGATTGACAATTTGTCAAATTCTTACAACAGATAAAAAAAAAACAATACAAAGTACCTTTAACCCAATTTATCCTCACGCACAATTTAAATTAATTCTATATACTTCTCCATATATTCTCTTTTATACCTTATTCAAAATGACAAATTAAATCAAAGTTAAGCCCCTCCACAATTCCATTAAGTTAAAGAAGTAAAAAAAAAATCGTCAAACCGCCTGTTAATAATTAGCTTTCAAATTCAAATGACTTGGCAAAAGTTTTTTTTTAATAAAAAAAACAAAAATAAAGAACTCAATATACCTACCCACTCGTATCCATTCTTCATATATCTAAAATTATACATATAAAATGTTGATATCTAACCCTCGCGGCTTGTAAACCAAATTACATCTACATAAAAGCACTTTCATCAATGCTAATTCAAACGCACATAAATCCACAATCAGTCTTGTGATTATGCAGAAACGTATGTTTTTGTGCCCGATGGAGCCCAAAACCCTAAATCGAATAATAATGACGTTAATGACAAATGATTTATGCAAACCAAATCGAATTTCGAGATCGAATAAATTTTCCATATAAATAAATGTGTATATGTACGTACACACAGACTCATACATTCATGTCAAATAAGTCAATTTATCTGTCAGAGGGAAGGAAAAGAGTGGAAGTATTTTCCTGAAATTTAAATTATTATAAGAAGTTGAACAACAAGTAAAAGTTAAATTAAAAAAAAGTTTTTTTTTCAAAAAACATTTTTTCATGTTCAAAACTTAAAAAGAGTTAAAAATAAAAAAGAAAATTTAACTCTATTTTCCACCTCTTCCTCCAACAGAAAAAGCTTATACTTACAAGCGCATATTTTGCAAAAGTCGATGTTTTCCACGAATACCGCTTGTTTTAAGTAATTTCTTGACAAGACTCTTATGCAAGTTAGACATAGGTACCAGTTGGATTTAAGTTGTGTTCACTCCAGGCGGCATTAATTTCTTGTCATGTTTGAAGAGTTTTCCTCTCTCCTCAAAACCAAAATAAAATTAAAAAAAAAAATTTGCTTCGTCGCAAAATGATAGGGTTTTTACTGTTGTAGGTAGTTTTAGTTCTCATATTAACTGTGATTTTGAGAATGTCGTTTAATTAAAGGATGGAAGGCAAGGAAGTATGGAGATGTGCATATTATAAGAATTTGCATCTTAATTCCAATCCAATACACATGTGGTTTTCTTTTCCGTTGATGTTTTATTTCAAATGTAAAATAAAAAGTTTTGTGATGCGCTTAGACTTAGATAGAAATAAGGATAATTATTTTCTTCGGCAGAGTGTATAGTACTCGTATCTTTGTTAAGAGTGGGTGACTTGGTGATTAAGCTTTACTTGTGTGTACCGTATCTGTACATCCCTGCAGCATTTACTGTTAAAATTAAAATACAGAGATAAGGTAGTAGTTACCTTTTTTAGGTTTTTGAATGAATTTTGTCTGTCATTAAAAAAGGCTACCCAGGTGCTTAAGAAATTCGAGAGAATTTGTTACTATTATAATTGTATAAGAATAATTATGTAGTAGAAGATTTCTGAAGATAACTTAAGAATTTTGTTTAATAAATGGCGCCCGAGCAATTGTGCAGGTCACCATTTTGAAAAGGTCATGTGAAGCATATACGGACAAATTCACATGCAGATCACTGTTGATGATTATGCAGCTTGGTAACAGATGTTCATATTATCTGATTCTGCCATAACATCGTCCAAGTATACTTTGAAGATGTGACTCTCCATAATATGGGTGACTCCAGATGACTTTCAATGCAGCGAAAATAAATTTACACAGGTTCTTATGAGAGCTGACATATTCCAGGCTCTGCATGCAGCCTTTGCTGCACGATATCTCTATTTCTAAATTCGCTGCATGGGAAAAAGCTGCACATTTGTTTTGGGCTTTACACTAAGCACTGACTTCCCACGGCATTGTTTTTGTAATTTCTTTTTCAAGCGACGTACATCCCTCACAACCTATCTCGGCCACAGCTGTTGGCAGGGCATAATGGATAACCGATCACGAGCTCTTGCTGTTGTGTTTATTAAAATAATTCTCACAAAATTAGAGTTACCATTGCTAAGATTACGATTACGATTAAGATTTTATATACCTAGTTTGTGTACAAGAGCTTTCAGAATTAATGCTTTTTTTGAGCTTTTAGGATCGAATGCATACTATGTCATCGATGCATACTATGTCATCGATGCATACTATGTCATCGAGATAAGAGCTTTTATATGCTATAGACTTACTGGCTGAACAGAATGGTGACGGTGACGGAACTGGAGCCGGAGCTGGAATAGCTGTGAAAATATTGAATACACGCAAATTCAATGTTGCGAACACAACGGAACGTAGACGCATACGGAGCTGCAGACGCAGACGGAAGAGTTCACCAACTTTTAACTTTTCACGTACGGCACTTTTGACGTTTCAAATTGTATAAAGAAAAAAAAACAACTTTTTGGCTTTGACAAAAATATTGTGGTTATTTGTATCGCGAAAAAAATTATTTATTAAAAGGAAAATAATTGGAAACATAAAATGTGAATTCTGAGCTTGTACACAAGAATATTCTTTTGTTTTTCTTCAAAATACTTTCAAAGCTGTACAGCTCCATTGTGGACATGCAAAAAAAAAATAACGTACGACACTTTTTGACAGCTCTTCCAGTTCCGTCTGCGGCTCCAGTTCCGTCATTCTATTCTGTTCAGCCAGTTATGCAGTAAACTGCAACCAAACTGAGATGCAAACGTCTTATCTTCCCGGTACTAAGAATCTTTGTTGGACGAACCATAGTAACTTATTATCTCAACAATTCCTATCTGCGCGTTGTTAGTCAGGAAGAATAGATGGAATCGCCAAATACGAACAGCCAATTTATGATAGAAACTTTAACCTCGCAAGAGGAAGTACCCCTGAAAAAGACATTTCAGGTGGAGATGGGTGGATTGGAACCCAGACCTTTTCCGGCTGGATAATGCAATGAACAAACCATTACGCCAAGGGATACTGTACATTGTTGCCGTAAACCATTGTTTGCTGTACTATCTTGCCCTAGGAGGTGTGTGTTCGAATCCAGTCTTCAGGGGTACTACCTCTTGCAAGGAAGTGACATATTCTCTCGCAAGGAAGTGACATATTCTTGGCCAGTGGTCATAACAATTTGGAGTTTGCAAAGATTCTTGTTTGCTGTAAATATTCTTCCGCCAACCAAAAAATAAGAATATGTATGGGTAAAGGTGATATTACATTGTCATATATATATGACCAATGCTAGTCATATAAAATATGGCACAATATTTGTTTATATGACAAGTATTAATAGACTATGCCATATATGTATGCCATATAATGTTCACAAGCTCTTTCTGTCAATTTTTGTTTACAAATATGAAACAGTTGCTAGGAAAAATAAAATATTTAAAAATATACGACATATTTAACCAATCACGTTTCATTAAATCATATATTTTTTTAAAATTCAAAATAGTTCATGATTGTCATATATATGGAGTCTTATATACTTTGTTATATAAATATGACTATCACACTTATATGACATTTTTGAGCCATATTTATTTGGCAAACTTGCCATATATATATGACAATGTAATATCACCTTAAGTAATATAACTGCTCTAAATTTTTCTCAAGATGTAGGCAGTTCAGAAACAGGCCGAGATTCGTCATCTTGGATTTTTGTAAGTTTCCAATTTTTGTCCAACGATGTTTTGTGCCTTCTTAATTTTTTGATAACTTGATATTGATTGTCAATACCAAAGAAACAAAAACGAATAAATTACTTAACCCAAAAATTTTAGCTCTCTAGCTTTTGTACTATAATCCGCTATTCTAGTAAGTACGTATTTGTTTTTTATGCTTTGTTCGTGACAATGAGCAGTGAACATTGATTCCAATTTTCAAAAATTCCAACACGAATGGAAAACCTTCAATTTTCACTTCAACAAAAATTCATTTCTCCGAATACAAAAAAAAGGGTATGATAGAAGTGAAAAAGGAAGAAAGGAAAAAAAAACGTTTATCATAAGTACCATTTGAACTGAAATTTGTAAACATTTCGACGGTCGATGTACGTAGAGTACGTAGGTACCGACGAGTTTCTGGTGCTTTGAATTGAAATTGAGAGCTCTTACTTTATGTCTATGTGGAGTGGAGAATATAAAGCACTGCACAAGCACATATACTAAACACTTTGACATTGATAGATACATACATGTCAAAATTGAATTTCTTTATACTTTTTTTCAAATATCACGTTCGTCAATGATAATGATGACAATAAATGTGAATATTTGATTTATCCTTATAGCTATTCCATTTATACGAATATGTATGCACATATATTTTATGGGATCATCATTTACAAGCGAGAGCAAATAACATCATACTTCTACATATACCTACGCAAAAGAAGTACGAACAAGGTGTATGATGTATGTATATTCTAGGAAGAGGAAATAAAACCTTCAAAAAATGAGGATGTTATTCAAATTTACTAAGTGAAAATAGGACAAGTAAAAGGACTCATACAGGTTACAATATTATTAAGGTGAAGATTGTCCAAGGTTCAACATTTATGTTTTGCATGAGACAATAAAAAAAAATCTAGAAAACTTAACGAACCTGCTGAAGTGTCAAGTTTTATGAAATATGATTTGTTTAAGAAAAATTGAGAGTCTTTACCTTGTTTTAAATGTATTGAAAGCTAAAATTTTGATAAGAGAGGTTACCCTTCACCCGCTTTCAGGTTAGAGTTCAACTATAATTTAATTGCTTGAAACAAGGTTTCGTTAAGTTTTTTTGTTTCATATTTACTGACTTATTAAAGGATAATCTTATTCGATTTTTGTATTTAATTTGAAATTACTTTGATGTACTTTTTATCAACAAAAATCAATCACCGTACCGTATACATAATCACTCTGTCAGCGCAGTTGGGACAAACTGTCAATGGGTTGAAGGATGAAGGCTCCGTTGACAATAACGTTGAGCTAGATAGCACGTCCTAGGATTTTGGGACAGCACTGAGCGTTTGTGTCATTCTGCCATTTGTTAAATCGTATACGTTTCATGCGTTGATCTAGTCTGGGTTGACAGTATACGTTAAGGATGATTCGAAAAATTAAGTTGACCATATTATATAGATTTTATGCTAAAGTTATTTAAAGTAAATGAGTGTCTTAAAAAAAAAAACCTTACATAGTTTTTGTCACAATTTTTCACCAGCAGCGTTAAAAAAGTATTATCGAATTGTTGACTAAAAAGTTTTAGGCCCAGTTTCACATTCGAAGAAATTGGCACTTACGTGACAAATACGGGAGATGATAAAGGGGCAGTTCCACAGTGCATACTTACCAGAACAAATGACACTGATATGGGACTTTAGGCTCAACTTTATATTCTGAGTGACATTTAAGTGACCAACATAGGAGACTTAAGTGCCACTCATTCGCGTTTAATGAAAGCCACACATTCAGAGGTTAGTGTGCACTGAGATATTGAGCCCTTATATCCAATATTGGACACTTAAGTGCCACTTTCTTGGACTGTAAAATAAGGCTAATAGCCAAATCACAATCACGCGTTCGGTCGTGCCGACTTTGACATATTGAATAGAAACAATGGACTCTTATGAGGCAATCTGCAATGTTACCTCAAGCTTTGTACTCGCTTTAGATCGTAAATATCGTAAGCTCGAGCTCAACGCCCGAATAGATCTATTTTCTATTTTGTCGCGCTTTGACAGCTCACAGTAGGTAATTTCCATTTTGTTTGCCTTTTCTTTCAGATGGAAAAGTTTTTGTGCGTGTGCGTTTAACAATTTTATTAAAAATAAAATATTTAGTTTACAAATGTGAGAAAATTTATTTGTGTGACTATTTATATTAGTTAAAATAATGTGTGAACAATTTTTGTTTAATAAAAGTTATTATACTAATGTGCGTTTGGTTTTTGTGTATTGTGTTGTAGTTCAACTTCCATAAAATATAATTGGAAGTTAATTTGGATATAATTGGAAGTTAATTTGGTATATTTATATAATTTCAGGATAATATGTTTATACTTCTATCAATTTTAAAGAATAAAATGGTTTTCAGCGAAATTTATTGTCTGTGTTTTATTCATTTCATTTGGAAATACCTAAACAAAATTATTTTGTTGCTCTGTTTTTGAAGTATCTCTCTACCTCACCTCTTTTTAGACGTGTTCGATTTAGGTAATTTTTGTTTGGTTCCGGAGAGTGTATTTACTCTGATGTGCATACTTCTAAGTCGAATTTACACTTTGTCTTCTCTTTTTGTTGATGAGTGGTGTGTCTTGTGGCGCTATCACTTGCAGTTATTTCTTTTTTTTATTTGTATTATATTTTTTTGTGATAATTTTTTTTATCAATGTTCACAAATATAGATTACAAATAAATTAAAATCCCGACACAAGAAATTTGTGTCTTTGTTTAATAACCTACGATTTGTCTCGTGTGTTTTTTGAGTTGGAATTCAACCTGTTTCTGCAAAAGGTATACCGCGTTCTGTCGAAGAGTGAATACATTTTTTTGTATGTGGGAAAGAAAAAATATTGCACATGTAAAGAAAATTGTTGAATAGGGAAAACAAAAAATGACAGGTTGCAACACATCAAACTTGACAAGAGTGTGTATGTCGGCGGCGTAAAATCGCCACATTTAAATGTGCAAATTCTTTTGCTAGCCTTAATTATGCAGTAAAATTATTCACCGACGGGTGTATTTTACGTAAGTGCCTGTTTACATGGGCTTTTTACTGAATGGCGCATGCAGAGAGACGGGTTGATTTTATGTGCGTGAAAAAGAGAAGGGTAGGTTTAACTCAAAATTTGCTGATTCGCTAGTTTCAATAAATTAATATTTTCGGAATCAGCATGAGAGACTTTTTAATATGTGAGTGAGAAATAGATGGATTTAAAAAGTGTGAGATAGGGAAGGGTATATTGAAGTGAAAGGGATTTTCTTTTTAATGTAAGCTTGAGGATCATCGCTATGAATGAAAAAATGCTTCAGTAAAGTGATTATGTAAATTGTAGGCAGCGGATTGCAAAAAAACAAGTGTAGGTATTGGGAATCGACAGAATGCAATACAAAATCTTTTATAATAGGTAACAATAATAATAATTAATCTTCATAATTTTGGGTTATTTTAAGACCAATCACTAACTTTTTTTCTTTTTATTTGGCCTTGCTGCCATTTTTAACTCCTTTTGCGGAAGTCTTCCATTTCCTGGTCTTTTAGAAGTATACATTGAACATTCTTACTTTTTCCCATTAGATACTTGTCAAAGTTATAAATGCTTGAAGAAATGTTTTTTTCTTATAAAACAGCTTTCTTTCAAATTCCATTAGAATAAACAAGAAAAGAGCGATGAAAAACTACCTTAGCGCATATAACTAATTTATACTTTCATTACCAATGCTATTTATTTCCATTGGTTGTAGAACTAAATGAAAACATTAAATAAAGAGACATTTTTGATTCTCTATTATCTGCGAAGAATTTCAGAAATGCAATTTTAAGGAAACAGAACTTTTATTTGTCATTTCTCAACGCCCGAAGTTTGAAGCCACATTTCGTTTTGCAATTTTAAAGGTCGCGCTTAATGACACATGTTATCGTAAAGTCGATCAAAAGCCCATCAAAGCCCGACCGACCGAACGCGTGATTGTGATTTGGCCATAAAGGTTGCCATGTTGGTCACTTACGTGCCACTTACCCAGACTATGAAACCAAGCCTTAAGTCGAAACATTGCAAACTTATGTGCCACTTATTTCCGGTAAGTAGGTATGCAGCAGGCCTTTAAATTTTGAAAAATTAATTAAAGCAACGCAGGCACAGGTCTACTAGTTAAAAAATAAAAATCTTTAATATTTATAGAATAAATGCCTCATTTGCTTAAAAAAAGGCAATTAAAAAAGCAAAGCTTCAATGGCATCCGATTCATTTTCAATCAAGGAACGTAAATGTAAATCTTTATGAAAAAGTGCGTATCCATAAGTAGGAACAAACAAACATAATATGACTCCAGACTCATGAATCATTTATAAATAATTCAACTGGCTACCGGACAATAAAGCAATGCTCTCGCTCCCTGATGGTGTCCCGACCTGAGAATTCAGAGTAGGTAAAATCTGTGAAAACATGCAAATCTGAATCGAATACAAAGTATCTTTCTATCTATGGATATACATATGTATATACATAAAGATTATGTAATTTATATATATTTATCATAAGAGGGTAAACATAAGTAGGTAAAGAGTAGAACTTCTGCCAGAGTGAATGTGGTAACCACTCGAAGATGAAGAGCCCTACCTATATTTACTCTTATGCATTATAAGCTAGAGAAGATCCCTTTACGGGTACTTTAACAAGGAACTTCGTTCCACTACACTTAAGCCACCATCCGGTATACGACGGACGGTGGTCCGGCTTGTTCCATTTCTCCTTCTCCTTTATTCCCACAATCCCTCAACTCAACTCAACTCATACCTCCCTTCTGTTCTTACATAAGATTCGACCAGCCAGCAAATGGCATGTTGACCGGAATGGGCCTTTCCACTGGCTTTGCTTATTTCTGCTTCTTTTATTTCTTGGCAGTAATTTAGAGAGAAACAGTATAAAACAGCATCAGTTTGTTGAAGCAGAACAGGAGAGAATAGAAACATCCTGGAGGATATCTTTATACATAATATAATGTGTTCCTATGCTATTATATAGCCAATGTATGTCGAGTGGTTGTTGGGTTTCGGGATGAATTATGAAGAAATTTCCTTCCTTTTTTTTATTTTGTATCTCAATGCGGAAAGGCATACGAAAGTTGGTACTTAACGTTTGCAATTATTTTTTTTTGTTGTCTGTCCGTCCCATCCTGTTGAAGTCAATCAGAACATTATAGAGAAGATAGAGGGAAGAAGAAGATTGGAATTGGGATAATTTATTTGAATGTGCTTAAGTAACACCATCAGGACATCACGGGTAACTCAATCAATTAGAGATATTAGTCGAGGCTTACTTTGTATCTATCAAATTCCTTGGGTAAATAAATAAATACATTTGGTGGCACATATACGGCTCATAAAGAACCAGGGCCTAGCGACTTACAACTCTCAACCATTCTTGGGTGCTTGTCTGCAGGAATTAAGGGGACCTACAGTTTATTGCCGAATCCGAACGGCTAAGCTGGGCGGCACTTTTCTATGACAAAAAGATACTCTTGGAGAATTTGTCACTTCCTCGCAAGAGGTAGTAGCTTTGAAAAATACTTAAGGTGGAAGCGGCTGGTATTGAACCCAGACCTCTGGCATGGCAGTCCAACGCACTAACCATTACGCCACTAGCTACTACAAAAAAGCAAACAATTCTTTAGGTAGCTCTTGTAAAAAGTCGTAGGACCTGCGTTTCAATTAGTCCTAATTAAAAAAAGATAGCGATAGCCAAGGCCGTAGCCAGACAAATATTTCGGGGGGTTATGACTTTTTGCAAAATAATTTTTCGCTTTTTAGTATGTAATCTACAGAGACCTCTCTATGATATGATATGAGGATATGAGGACCTCTTACAGTAATTCAACAAACTGTTGGTTGAACTTCTCAGTCAACTGTTTTTTAGAAAAGGCTTCCCTCTTCTAAAGAAAACAACCAATTAATTTTTGTAAGAAATTCAAAATCAAACTTGCAAATTTTGAAAATATATGTGAGAAATTCAGTGATGTAGTCCATGGTACAATAAAATAAACATTGAATTTGATTTTTACTTAATATTTTTATATCAATTACTCATTATCACAAAACGAGTATTTTTCACGAAAAATAACATCACATAAATATCTATACGCAGGTATTAAAAGTATCTTTTACAACAGCAAATTAAGCCGTCTGGCCTTCTGTGCAGCAAACACATCTATAACCTCTTCAGTATTGATATCAATTTCTATATGAATTGACATCAAAGCTAATCCTGTCAGTCTTTCATCGCCGGTAGAGTTTCTCAGATATGTTTTTAATCTTTTCATCGTTGAAAATGTTCGTTCCGGTGTGCATTTCGAAACTGGAAGGGTAGCCAAAATTTTTAAAAAATTGTGGATGTTTGGAAAAAGTTGTTGGTTGCATCTTTGAAGAGCTTCTATTGCCTGCCTTTTTCGCACGGTCTTCTGGTAATTGTTGGTGGCATTTTGTCTTCCATAGTAAGAATTCAGCCTCCATAGTTTCCCAATCCAAAAATTTCTTATACAATTTAAAATTTTCTTCATTAAAATTAGTTTCATTTTTACCGATAGTCGATGGTATTAAAATATACAAAGAAGAAAGTGTCGACTTATGATTCTCGAATCTCATTTTAAGTTGACTAATAAAGTCATCTAAGAGAGGAATCAAAATTGTTATCCTAAAATAGGTCTCTGGATCTGTCCTACGTATGTTGGACCTATTCTGTTGTCTTCCCACAACTCGAGGAATTTTTATTTTTTCTTCTTCAATACTTGATAATTCTTCTGCTGTCTGGAAAATTATATTGAATTCCAAAATAACATCCTCTCGAATTTTTTGGAATCTGTTTGATATCAATTCAATATGTTCCAGAGCAGATACCAAGTCGTATGAAGGGGACTGTAAGATCTTGCAAAGCGGCAATATTGTGTATGTAATTAAACACTCAAGCTGCAAAAACTTGTCAAAAAATCACTAGCTGTAACAGATCTTAAAAAGCAGTTCGCTTTTGATGAAGTTTCGGAGTCCCTATCCGCACACAATACATGTAATTTGTGAGTTGTGACCTGCTATGAAGCAGATCACAATTTCGATTGTTTTTGTGACTCTCATAAGTTGTGACTTTGGGGGAGAATACGAAAAAGTCACAAAATTAATTTCACCACCTCTTATGACTTGTGAGGTATCAGTAATGGCGGGGAGAATCGGGCTGTTTGTGCAGAAATTTGGAAAAAAAAAATTAATAAAAAGCTATTAATAAAAAAAATTATTTCTTGAAAAATTTCGGGGGGGGGGGGGGGGGGTTCAAACCACTGTGAGCCCCCCCTGGCTACGGCCTTGGCGATAGCGAGTTATCACAGGTTATATCGGTGCGTTTGCACGTTAAACTCGGTGTTTAGCAGATGACAACTTCTTAAAACTCTTTAATAATGAGGGACTGTGATGCATGTTTGGTTTAAATAAGGCAATTATTGTTTGTAAAATAGAGCATAATGGTTACTTTATTAGAACAGATCTACAGTGCCGCCCCAAAGTCTGTGTTCGAATCCAACATATTCCAACTAATTTTTTTTGTTATTTTATAGAGTTTGGTACCTATCGTCATTTAGAAGTGCATATTAATATACATTCCGTTCAGTTTCGGTAGGTCCTCGCCATTCCGCCCAAATTACATACACGAGGACATAAATTAAATTTTTCAAAATGTCACAGTTCACATACAGTTCAGTTAAATATGTGTGTGTATTGTAGAAAATGTAAAGCCCTCGAGTCACACTAAACAAGCAAACTTCCCCTTTTGTACATTATTTAATTATTCTCTTTCCTTAAGCATTGTCTTTCTTTCCCACACAGAGAAATAAATGTCTGTGCTGTGACAGAGCGTGCTGAGGCCCAATCGGAACAAAATGAAATCTGTGCCGAGATTTAGCAAATGGCGAGTGAGTGAGATGACTCACTTTTCACTGAAAATTGATTTAGCTAGTAAAAGTGAGTGAGTAGGCGAGTGAAATGAAACGTCAGCTTACTCGCCGGATGTTTCAGCGGTGACTTGGTGTATGTGTTGGTAAATTTCCACTTTTGCATAAGTATGTTTTCTTTTTCAAAGGAATTTCAACATACCTATTCACGTATGTGAAACGATCTAGCAAAACAACAATGTATGTAGGTAAAAATGAGTATGCAGCACATAAAAGATTTGTTTTTTTTTTATACAAACATACATTTATGTAAAAATGATATTTGATGAACATTATTAATTTGTTATTTACATTTTATTTGTAGGTATACATTTTTTTAACACAAGTGAAAAATATAATTCAGCATCGCAAGGACGACCCCATCAACTTCGTGAGGACTAACTATAAAACTTTGGAAGAATATTTAGGAGTGGGTAGGGCACACTAACTTCATAATAAAGTCACACATTAATTAAATTTTATTTTCCTAAGTTTTTCGATAAAGTTTAATTAAAATAAAAATACAAAATTGAAAAATTAAACCTCAAACAAACAAAACCAAAGACAACGAATTAAAAGATAGCCTTTGTTTATGACATTTTATGTGTTCGAAACTTGATTCGAAATTACTCATTTCACTTTAATAGCTAAATCACTTTTGCGAATGAAGTGAGATGAGTCGGCGAGTAAGGCGAGTCATCTCACCTCACTCGCTGAAATAGCTAAATCTCGGCACTACTGCTCTGCTCCACAACACATCACAAATAAATAAATATAGCTCTACGCATATTAAATATATTTTAGCGATAGCGACAGATCACTTCACAACATACCACATGCGACAACTGTTGTTCCTGCTTATTTCACTAGAGGCGCTGTCGCTTTATAAATAGACAATTTATTTATTTTTATTGACATGAAAAATAAGACCTAGATAAAAGATTCCACATTTGTGTTTGGAAAGTTCGGATGGATAATGAATCTTTTTCTCTATACTTAAAAAGTACAATCTGAAATTGGACAATGGCGCTCGAAAGAATTTTAGTGCTACAAATGCGATTACTATGGTAGTGGTAACTTAATCAAATCAGAGGTAACATAATCAAACTGTCGTGCCTGGGCGAAACGCATTGAACTTAAGGTCGCAAAAAATCTTCCATTTGAATTTAATTCAATACAGTCCACTAAAGAACAACAAAAATATTTTTCTTTTATTTGTTTTATTCCTCTTCTTAATTAATCAAATAGTCTGGAATAGCGGACGTCACTAGGTTAGATAAGAGGTTAGGAGGGTCGTGCCCAGCCTAAAGGCTGCTGCATACACATGGACCATTAGGCCTCCGTGTGATCCCCATAAACAGATATACTAACTTAACAATTATTGACATAGATTGGTTCATTTGCAAATCAGCCTATGATTTCAATATATTTTTTCATGTTTGCCATTGAGACTCGTGCTAGATCATCCAGTCCTCCAATAAACCTATTTCCAATATAGCGGAGGCGGTTTGTTTGGAGGTTTAGACAATCACAGCATGTGTTTAATGGTTTCAATTTCTTCGACATCCTGACAGCTCCTACAGAAGTCGGGTGCGAATACACCTAATCTATTGGCCATTGTGCCAATGGCACAATGTCCCGTTAGTACACCTATGAGGGTCTTTATATTCTTTTTACCCAGCGATAATATATATGTACCGAGTTTCTTTTTCATTGATTCTAAGCCATAAACTTCTAGAGATAACGCAGTTGTTCCTGGTAATCCAGGAGCTGTTGATTTGCTCTTTCGTTATACGGTCTATCTTCCTTTTAATAACGCCAATTGAGACACTTGGTCCTGTATCAGATTGGCTTCTACTGTATATATTTGATAATGACCCCTTCCTTTCTATATCGCAATGTCTAGGAACCGAGCAGAGCCTGACTTGGTTGGTGTTGAAAATATTATTCAGTAAGCCTTGCCTTTCTGGTATTAAGATGGAGAAGTTTCTGTTGAAATCTATTACAGGTGGTACGTAGTCCGTAGTCACATCAAGATCGGTATACCTTTGCAAGATAGACCCATGACCGAAGGTGCTGTGCTTCCAAAAGCCCATTTCCTTAAGACGAAACGCACTTTTGGCTGCTGTGCATCTTATGTACTCGTCCAAGACTGGAAGATTGAGAATGATTTCCAGTCCTGCTTGCGGTGTAGACCTTAGTGCCCCTGTTATTCCTATACAGGCTATATAGTCTCTGTACCTTGTTCAGGTTCTTGAGGTAGCTATATTTTTCAACCGCCTTCCACCATACAATCGATCCATAGGTAAGTGTTGGACGAACGATCGCCGGCCGTATGTACATCCACTGGATGACCTGCAGTCTCATGCTCCACCGTGTACCGAAGGTTTTTTGGCATGTAGAAGGCACAAAGTGCTATTTTTGTTCTTTCCTCTGTGTTCCGTTTCCAGGTAAGCTTTGAATCAAGGATTACTCCAAGATATTTGGCTTCATTTTCAGAGGTAGGACTTAATACCTTATACCTGGGCTTCCAGTTCTGGAGCTTTTAAAAGGGAGACTCAGTCAGTACCCTCCTGATTGATGCTATTCCTATACTGTGACAGAGCTAAATTTTCTTGTTTTCATCGACGGTCTCTTATATAAATTTCAGTTCAAATTGGGTGTAAACTATAATTTCACAGAAAAACTACTAAATATTACCATATATTTTCATGCACTTCATAAGCGATAGCTTAAATGGGCGCCATATAAATCAACAGTGAAATTGTTGCTACAATAACCGTAATAATGGGTTTATTTAGGAAAAATACCGTTTTTTGAATACTTCATAAGCTAATATCGGCGTTTCTATGATCTCGGAAATAAACCACAGTTTGATTGTTAAAAAGATTTAATTTTACGGGTGGACTGGACAAAAGTTCTTTTTCATTAAGTTAAGAAGAGTTATTAAAATATTGAAGAGTTTAAGCAGAACTGCCCAAAAACAATTCAGCCATCCACTTTAAAAAATGCAGTTATGTGACGTATACCTTCCTACTGTAAACTACAGATATTTTTTCTTTAATCACACTACAAGAATGTTGAATACTTAAACTAGCTCTATTTTGCATTTGCACTATGATTATTAAAATTTCAGTGAACTTTAGGAATGCATTTATTGCTGGTGCATGAGATGATGTCATCCAAAATCCGAACTATTGCTTGGGGATATAGCCATCAAAATAAAAATTATTCCTGTAGCCAGAGATGAATTGTTGATGGAAAATGTAAAAAATACAAAAAAATTACATCCCTCTTGCGAGAAATTGACAAAACCTCCAAGAGTATCTCTTGTCATAGAAAAGTGCTGCTCACATTAGCCGTTCGAATTCGGCAATAAACTGTAGGTCCCCTCCATTCTTGCAGACACGCACACAGGAATGGTTGAGAATTGTAAGTCACTAGGCCCTAGTAGTTCTTCATGAGCTGTTGTGTCATCAAATTTATTTATTTTATAAAAATCACGTCATTCTAAAATGACGACGTTATTGTGGAACCATTTAACATTCCATGGTGAATGTTACACTGCTAATGTTACACTGCTAATAATTTTGCCGAATGTTCTTTAACAAGTGAAGAACTAAAACTTAACAAATTTTGTTGAAAGACCTTTTCTATATTTTTTTTGAACCAGAAAGCTTATTTTACTAATGTATAGGAAGCAGAAATACTTATATTTATTTAAAATATAACAAGAAGGTAAAGGATATTTTGAATACATATTGATAGAAACATCAATATTGCTTCATATTTTCCCACAAAGATTAGTATGTTCTAACAATGTTCATTTCATTTCTATTGTTTCCTTATAGAATCTTAACATATTTAATTTCAAAAAACATAGAACCTTCTTTCTAACTTTTGCATCCATAAAGTTCAAAATAGAATGTCAAAAAGCATTTTTCCTGATTTCATTAAACTAAAGATTTCAATTTTCCGAAAGTACTTCTACATACATAGTTTTGAAATCAGCATGCTCAAAAGGCTCAAATGATAGGTATTTGTTGTTCTTCTCATGTTTTGACTTAAAATTAGGTTACCGATCAACACTTAGGGCCAGTTGTACAAATATTTGATCCGTGGTTCAGGAATTTTAACTCACCAATTTCGGCGGATTAACTGTGGTTCAACGATGGCTTTTAGTGCATATTGGAACCTTGAACCATCGTTGAACCTCAGTTAACCCGCCGAAATCGGCGAGTTAAAATTCCTGAACCACGGATCAAAATTTAAACCACGATTGTACAACTGGCACTTAGAGACAAATTTAAAGGGAAGGTTATAAATCTAATGAACTTCCATGCTTTTAACTTTTAGGGAGATCCTTTTAAATTTCTAAAAGTCTAAAGGTCATAAAACTAAAGCTTTTAAAGTGATATCCCTACATTATCTATACTGTCTAAAAATGCATATGAGTATATTATTTGTTTATTTACATATTTGAAACAAAAACCTTTTTCCATTCAGATTTGTTTTATTCAAAAATTTAATTTTTGTCCAATATAATTAAAAACAAAATAACCAGCATCACATCCTACCCTAAACTTAACTATAACATATAGGTTGGAATCTTTTTGTCCTTTTTATAATGTCTCACTTAGGGATAAGAGAATCTAAAGTAAAGTTTATAATGTCATAGAGACAAAAGACAACACAAACCATTTACCAACAAATATTTGTACTTTGTCCAGATACGTGTTTTAATTAAGGCAAATCGGTTAGCTGTTAGCTCTATAGCATATAGGTATGCCTTCGGAAGGCCAGCATGTTGTTCTCTGCACCTTTGGGTTATATTGTCGATTCCTTATGAAATTGCATAAATATCTATATATACATTTAGAAATACATATATACCTATGTATGTATTCACCTGATCCTAGCTTCTATATCTTATCCTTTTTCTCATTGAGAAACCACAATGTTTTCGATTTTCTAGAGCCCCAGGTGTGCTAAACATACCTATAAATAAAAGATACAGATGGACTACCTAACCTAACTATACAGTATACATATAGATATTTGCTTAGTATACCTAGAAGGCATACGAACATTTAATGGCATTGTTCAAATCTATTAAGCATAGAATTGTCCCTAGCATTTAACCATTTGCTATGTTTGCCATCAGCTGACGTACCTAAAGCTTCTCTTAGATGATGACACCACGATGTACACTCTGGAGACTTAAGCAAATCTATTCGATTTAATCCATTATGTGTGTGGTCGTCTGCAGTTTGATGGAGTTTAAGCTTAAAGAAATTTTACACGGCTGAAAATGCTAACCAGCTGCGTATCATTACTATTATATAAAGACGAAACAAATATTTTGTTTGTCCGCGTTTTTCTCAGAAAGTATTCAACCGATTTACTTGAAATAAATTTTATAATTTTCCTTATTTAAAATATTCCTTTGAAGCATGTAAATAGATATTTTTTATTTGTTAAATATATTTGTTGAATTAGATTATTAACTTTTAAGAAAATTTCGTACACTTTTTTGTCGAAGTTGACCAACATATTCAATTATGCTTTTAAACCTGCTTGATATTTTACAAAAGTGGGATTTTTTGTATAAAGTCAATAGTTTTATGCAAATTTTAAGCCATAAATCATTTCTTAACTGTACTTCTAATCTGAGAAATAAATTTATTTACTAATTATAAATTTATCAACTTTTTGTATTTTTGCATCTATGAATTCGATTCAATCGCAATGACTGGGTTGCTGCTTCGTTCCATTTTATTATCGTTCCGTGTTTTGTGCATTTTCTTTTGTGTATTTGCTTCTGAATCTCTGTCCACTCATTAGTTCGCTCATCCACTCATTTAAATTTTTACTCCTTATTTCATTCCACTCAATTGTTGACTTTTTGTAACGACGAGTCGACGACGGCCAATGCGCAGTGTGTTTATTTTTTGCTTCTTCTGCAGTGAACCGAAGTGTTACATAAATGTTCATATTTTGAGAGGAAAATGGGCAGTGCATTCAGTAGAAAGCAGCATGAAAAAAAAGGTTTACTGAAAGCGAAAGCTGCTGAAGATTATGAAAATGAAACATTACTGATTTCAACTGAGTGGAGTAAGGAATAAAATACAGTGTAAGCTCCCTTAGCCGGACAGTGACGGTCGCAACACTGTTGTCCGTCTAAGGGAGTTTCCGTCCAAGGAAAAAAATAAAAAATAATTATAAAAGGAATTATAAAAGTTGGCATCATGAAACTGTTTCAGAAAATAAAATTCTTTATTTGGTTACGGAAAGCATATGGAAGTATGTATATAAAATTTTTGTTAATAATATAACGGGTCGGCTATAATAAATAAAACTAAATTCCAGGCCAGTTGTACAAACATGGTTCAATATTTTTAATCCGTGTCTCAGCAATTTTATTGTTTTAACTCGTCACCGATTTCCGCAAATTAACTAAGGTTCAACTATAATTTAAGGTTTAAATATGCGCTAAAAGCCAATTACATGCCTTAACCATCAGCAAATATAATACGTTAATAAAGCTGCTTTGTTCCTCTAATTCTCCAAATTAGATCCTTTGGGGAACTTGAGAATTTAGAGTTCTTTCTTTGTTACATTACTCTTATATGTAGTGCTCACTATCGCTGAACAACAGATGCACATATTAAGCTTCGCATTTATTATGCGCGGCATCCGCGCGCACCATGTTCCTCCGCCGCAAATTATGACATTTGCCACGCATATCATATTTGGAGAAAAAGCTGATGAACAGCGGCAGCCGCTCACGGAGAAGATCCAACTAACAGGTAGGAGCTACAGCTTGAGTCAAACATGGACTTTTCATGTGGTCATACAATGCCCGGAAAACTATTTCCAGGTTTCTTTCGTCCAACGCTACTAAGTGAGTACGCTAGCTAGCGCTAGTAAAAATATCATGGACGATTGTTTCCGCTAGTTTGACTCAAATTTCTTGATGGTATTTAATGCTGCAGTTTATTTTGAGAGCACATTTAGCATTTAAAAAGAGAACTGATCTGCTAGCTTACTAATGCGCACTCTCTTATTACCATGATCTATAACCACGTTGCTCATAATCCACATATTAGATTAACTAGCGTACTAGCGCAAACTCGCCCACTCGCTTACGTGCATTGAACGTAACCGCAGCTTTAAGATATGCGGGACGTAAGCATTCTTTGCAATTGAAAACTCTTAACGTTTGAAACAGAGACAGGGTATGCCTCTGATAAGTATTGATCAATTGCTGAAGAATTTCTACGGAGACAGAGATTAGTTTGCTGAAATTTAAGGGCGGTTCTCGACTCTGGGAGTGTAGGCCTGTGTTCGATCCCCAGCCTCTTCCACCAAAAACAAAAAATGTTTTTTTTTTTTCACAGCAACTGCCTCTTGAGAAGAATTGACAAATCTATTCAAGAATAGGTAACTCTTGTCATGAATAAGTGCCTCTTACCTTAGCCATTCGGATTTGGCAGTAAACTTAGGTCCCCTCCGTTCACAGAGGAATGATTGAGAGTTATAAGTCACTTGTCACTAGGCTCTGGTTCTACACGATTTAACTCGAATTTTAAGAAAAATTAAATTCAAACTTTGCAAAAAAAAAATATTTCGTTTTGAGCTTAAATGACGACTTTCATTTGTCTTGGTGTACGATTAAAACTAAAAGGCACACACAAAATTGTGTCTTTCAGAAAGTCTTATAAATCTCTGTTAAATCTCATTATGAAAAGGTGTAACACTGGAGAAAATATTTGGAAAACAACAACATTCCTTCCTTCCTCTGCCAGCTGTTAAATAGTTGCAAACTCTGTACACGAGCTGCAAAAAGTTTCTGCCTCTCTCCTCTGTGTTTCCACCTCGTTTCAAAAAACAACAATAGATGCAAGACAAAGTAGATCAGAAGACTTTTCTACATACCTTGATAGAGAAGCATATAGAGGTAGAGATAGAAACAGGAAGTGATGAGCTAGCTATGATTTTACCTGCGATTCTCAAGTGCATACTATATACGAAGGTCTCTAGAGAGAAAGCGAAGTTCCGTTTTCGAGATATAGTTTATTGTTCTATGCAGATTCCTTTATCTCCCCCCCCCCCACTCCTTTATTCTTGTTTTATCAACTTTTCGAAGAATATCTGTACTCAAAGTGAAAGGTTAAGGGAAGACCACTGCTCTAAGGAGTATTTCACGTCAAGAACACAAGGTAATTTGATATATTAGTTTGTATATACCACTAGAAAGTAGAAAGACGGGCAGAGTGAGAGAGAGAGAGACTGCATCGCCTAGCCCACAACTATACAGCAAGGCATCAACAACCAAAAACCAAAGGATGTGAAATTTGGAAGAATAATATAGTTAGGTTATGCACGAACGCCTTTCCGTTCCACAGTCGAAGTTAGAGACTTGAACCTATAGGGGGCGGGGGCGACTGCATAATATTGGTTGTTGTTTGGATAGTTTAGTGTAGCTAGTGTCTTGTAAACAATTAAAGATGTTTTAGTGCATAAACCTTCCACACGAAGGGTATAAGAAGGTTTGAGCTCAGAACAAATGAGTTAGATGGGGGAGAAAGGGAGAGGGGGGTAAAGTGGAAAGAGAATATAAGATAGGTAGATACAACGCATACCTACATATAAAAGATGATTTTCCAGGACTATGGGTTATGGTAATTTCCAGCTTTCACATTTCATACAAAATCCCTTATATTTGAAGGTGTTAAATGGGATTTTCATTTTACCTTGTTCGAAACAGAAGTACAGTATGTGCCTTTATAAATTCCTGAATATGCTGTCCTCCTAGAAGAAGGTATTATGGTGTAAAAATCTATGGAATTATTTGAATTTTTTTGTGTTCTATGTTTTTACATTCTTTCTTTGTCTTTTCGAGCTTGAGTAAGTGCTCATCTCATATAAGCAGATTTATTTGAAGAAGCAAGAGTCTCACTCGTAATGATTAAGGATTTTAAGAATTTTCAGATTTTTTTTCTTCTAGTTGTTGAAAATACGAGGGTGTTTGGAATACAAAAGATTTACGAGAATCAAAATATTAAAGAATAAGAAAAAAAAAACTGGAATATTTGTCTTGGTAAATATCAAGGATAAAAAGCATTACTGCGGAAATTTTAATGGTTCAATGAATTTATTGAATTTGAACCTGGAATTCCATAGGTTTTGTGATTTATTTGGATAACCAAGGCAAGTGGAATTATTGCTAAGCGGTGAGTAATATTTCTGATTATTATTGATTCTATTTATTTCAGTTTTTTGTAACATCAAGCAATATAAGGTGCACAATGTTTTTAAATCACCTGCTAATACGGTTTTTACACCGAACCGAAATCTCGGATTTCAGCATCGAGATTACCAAATCTCATTGAATCGTTTACATTGCATGTAAACTAGATTTTTTTTGACATTTTTGACCATTCTTCGTATTGATAGTAGGTTCATCTTCGAAAAAACAATCCATTGCCATTCAAAATTCCCAGGACTATTCCTCGCATTTACCTAATTTTTCTCTCTCTTTTTCTATTAAAAAAAAAAAATAAAAAACAATAAAACGGAATGAAAACCAAACACCTGAGTACCAACACTACATAACAAACTCTCTTTTGATCGTTTAATTTTCTTTTGCTTAACTGTTATACAAGACTGAAGAGAAAAATGAGCAATTAAGTCTGTTTGTTTCACATCCATATCCATACTGTTCCAAGAAGATTTTGAGGAGATTTTGTAGTAATCTACTAGATTACGAAAACTGAAAATTTATGGGAAATCTAGTTGATTTCAATGCGATTTCGTGCTTTTTGCTCCAAATCTAGATTTCGTTCCGGAGTGAATAGGCTATAACTGGACGGCAAATTATTAAGCAATAAAAGTTTTGCCATAACAACTTTTAACCCCTTTTGGAGGGTGCTTTGCCAACTTTATATTCACTTTAGAAAAAAAAAAAAAAAAAACAGAAAATATTGCAAGCCAAAATTGAAAATGTGCGAATTACTCATTAAGGAATGATGCGAATGGCAAATTTATGAAGCAATAAACCATTTAATATAAGAAGTCTTTACCTCTTTTTTAGGGAGCGCTTCACTTAGTTATTATCAACTTAGAGGGGGCCATAGTTTTATGCCAAATCCGAACGGCTTAGGTCTAGGTGAGAGGATCATGATAAGAGTTACTTTTTGAGGATTTGTGACTTCCTCGCAAGAGGCAGTAGCCTGATTTATTATAATTAGATGGAATCAAAACCAGACTAGATGGCACAAGACTTAATATACCTATAACTTTATAAAACTTAGGTACCTATCGAAAAAAAAAACTACAATAGATCGAAAATAAATTTAATAATTTTAAATGTTCACTTCCGAAGATTCTTTCGTAAGCATTGAGATTGAATAGTTAAGGTTTAATTTACAAAAATATATAGGTATTTAAGATAGCTTTCAACTTTTTTCACTTGGTTCTTCTTGCTTTATTATTCCTTTATCATCTGCACTTATAGTTAAGTAAACATCTATTGAATCACTAGGTATTTAGTTAAATTCCCACAAAAATTTAACCATACTCTACGAATTTGTATAAACATACCTTGCCTCTAATAAGCTATTAAATCCCAAAAATAGCTTTTCACTTACAACTAATTCGGAAGTCAAGTGGAAATCCGGCGCTAAGTTGACATAACAACCCCACGTGACCTACTTCAGCGAGTAAAGTGTGAATATGCATAGAATATACCTAAGCTAATATATTGTGTTTAAACATGCGAATAATTTTTACGGAATAGCTACATAGGTATATTGGTGGTGGAATTTAGGAATTCATATGCCGTCTTTTGCTGCGCAACATAACAACAATTCAATTCTTACATACATTTACACATCAGATCTACCTACATCAAGGTAGCTAAGTATCTTTTTTGGTCTTTTACCTAATAAATTAAATTCAGAAAGGAACATTTTGTCAAGGATATCCTTTAACAGATATGAGCTTATGAATCATATATGGAACACCTGTCACAAGAGCGTTTAATTATAATATGCATATAGTCTAGCCGCATGTTCATTTCGCATTCATCAATAGCATTATTGAACGACACACACACATACACACGAGACCTAAACTTCTGGATTAATTCGGCTTCATAGCAACAAAGAATTGATGTAGATACGATAGATATTTAATGTGGGTACGGGACGTAGAGCTAGGTACCTTAAGCTCATATTGTTTAAGGTAAGGACTAAAGACCACTTATCGATTAATACCTCTATTATGTAACTACCACATATTTATATAATTTTTTGTCTATACAGTAACACATGCACATGATGGTTATTAAAATTCATCAAGGACTCCTACTGAAGGTTGTTTGTTATTTTTTTTTGGTCCGTATGAGACATTTTAACTCATATCAGTCCATAACCAGGCTCATATCATGAGAACCCAGCAAATACGCACCCCGTACACAGTTGAATGAAAAGAAAAGAAAAATCGGATTCGTGTGCAACACGCCATGTTGATAAAGTTGAATAAAATTCCAAGCACATAATGCCAAGCAATGGACTTTGGTATATCATCGACGACCACAAGGACGCCTAGCTGTGGGTGGCATCGATGAAAAAAATGGTTATGGCGGGAGATGCGTCTTATCAGATTTTCAATAATGTTCTTAATCGGTTATTACATTAACGACTTGCGTGATTTAGGTATGTATGTATTGTAGGTCTGTTACGCAGAAAGTTTGTTTGTTTTCTTCTAACGATAAGAAAGACAACAAACGTGAACTTTAACGAAAAGCAACAAACATGTTCACCAGAGATTATGATATTAGGTATAATAAAAAAGTAAAATGTATGCTTTAATTTAATTTAGAGAAACTGTCAAAGGATTTTGCAACTTGATTTTAGGACTTTCAAGTTTCAAGCATCAAGATAAACAGGTTCGGGGAGATATGCAGTTCAAGAAGTTATAAAACTCGATTGATAATTCTCTTAACCTGAATTTTTATAGGCAGAGACAAACTAGATGTGAAGATATTTCTTGAGAGGTTTGGTGAGCACATTTGGTGAGAGTCAATCATTTCGGAGATACACATATACTACATACACAGTGTGAACTAGATCAAAATTTCGATTAAATTTTTTCCGAAATTAATTGCTCACGTTTCTTCGTGCAAAGCCACTTCATTACCGTCCAAAATTTATCTTCGCACAAAATTTAACGTGATCTTAATCTAATTCGCACACGATCTTAGGTAAATTTTACAAAAAATTTAAGAAATTATACTCGTACGTTCCATCCCCACAAATTTTTTGCATGTGTAGATACCTGCATACACAAATTTTATATAATTCATACATGTGTAAAAAATTACGTTGGAACTATTGCATGAGATTTTAAATTATTATTAAATGAAAATACGTCTTTTCCTATAGTCTGATGATGACGATGAGATAGCAATATCCCGAGAACGTTTACTATTAAAAAATAATCTTGCGTGAGAATAAGAAGTTTTTTCCATTATACCAAGGTAGCTACACAGATAAGTATAAGCTGATCTAAGGCACTTAGCGACCATTTCCTGAATATTGAACAAAATTATCTACTATCCGCACTTTCCGAATGGTATAAATATGTCTGAAGCACTTAGCGAAAATTTTCTGAATCATGGTCAAAACTGTCTAATGTTTGGAAAACTTTTTATATCCTTTACCGACTAGGATAAACTGGTCTAAGGCTTTTAGAAAACATTTTCTGAAGCTTGTATTAAATTTTCTCCATCCCGACAATATTATGAAACATCCACAGTTTAGTAGGTATATACGAAAATTTTCTGAATCTTAAAGAAAATTCTCCACCATCCACATAATTTTCTAAAACATCCACCGATTATAGGTAGGTATAAATTAATCCGAAGCAACTTTCTACAACTTCTTCCGATTGGTATAAGCCGGTCAGAAGTAGGTAGTTGATGAAATTTGTGTATGTTTGATAATATAAGTCTATCATACGTAAGATTTTCCAAAACATCTACTGATTGGTTTAAGACACCAAAAAGTGTACAAAATTGTCTCCACCCCTTCAATTTTATAAATAATCCACCGCTTGGTATAAACTGGTCTAAAAAACTAAGCGAACATTTTTAATTCTTGAACGAAATTGAATACCATCCATACCATTTTCGAAAACAATCAATTGTTTTAAACTGGTCTGAATTTCTTTACTAATTTGTTATAAATTTCTTAAAAACAAGTTATGTATCGTTTATTTCAATTAAGGAAATGCAAATGATGATGATGATTGTTGGAATATATACACGTAACACCTACTACCTACTTCTCAAGTGAAATACAAAATATACATTTTTGAATCAACACATGTCAAAAAATCCAGCATATATTTATGAATATTTAGCCGCTAATTGGTATAAACTGAACATATTAGATATTTTAACTGAGGATTTGTATTAGTTATATAAGAAAATTAATTTATTTGATCTTAAGAACAGAATATAAAATGTATATTTGTTCTATTCGTTAGATGGTATAAACTTGTCTAAAAACCTGCTAAGAACTATAAGAACTTAATGATATTATAATGATTCATACATACAAAAAACCTAATTTAAAGCGAAATTCCAAAATCTGTATGTGATTAACCTACGACTGGATGGTATAAGAAACAAAACTGTACATAACAAATCTGCTCCATATGTTTAAAATACTAAAAACATTGCTGGTCTTTTTTTTACACAAGCTTTAAATTAATTTAAAAAAAGGTAACAAACATAATCTTAGTATTGAATTATTTGCTGAATGGTATAAACTAGTGTAACCCTTAAATTGAAAGGCTTTTGCTTTTGGTAAGCAATGACAGAATTAATAATAATTTTAAGGCATTCGAATTTTTATGTATTCTTAAGTACTAGTTAAAAACTTGACCAACTAAATTTTATAGGATGGTATAACAGAAAAAACTAGACTTCCTACTCCATAAGTGTTAAAAATTGTTAACTTTTTCCGTTTTTTTTACATAAAGTACCAATCTTTATTATTTGAAAAAACTATATAAACAAAACAATATATTTTCAGCTGCATACATTGTATGGCTGAATGGTATAAAATAGTTTAACAGAGTAAAAGACGTTTGTTTAGAATTTTTTATGAATTTAAGAATTAAATTTAAATTTCAATTGGAAAAATTTAATTGAAAAAAAAAAAGACTGTATAAGTACTTGACATACCTACATCTAGATGGTATAAAGATAAAAACTTCCTCCTCCATACATTTTAGAAATTATTTCAAATTTTGTTCATTCTTTTTGCACCTATCACAACAGTATACTTATTCAAAGTTATTTTCAAAGCTGCTTATTGGCATAAAAAACTTGTCTATCTCATTTGCATTAAGATCTTTCTTAAAGTTATTAAACCAAATCTTTAGAATATTTGTTCATTTGTGTGTTAGATGGGCCGTTTAAGGAATATCTGCCCCTTATGTCCCATTGATATCAAAACTATTTTTTTCCCATTTTTATTTTCTGTTTTCATAAAACCAATACCAGTGTCTTTTAAAATGTCTTAAGAAACACAATAACAGCTCCCCATAGTGCAAATAAAAAAGGAAGTGCAAATGCTAATGTGTTTTATAAGCAATGATAGTGATCAGCATTCGTGTTATGAGCCTTAGAGAGAGAGAGGAGGAAATAATATTATTCAGTTTTGGTTTTGTATTTTTTTTGTGTCCTTTTTTATGCGAATAAAATTGATGGGGCTATGGCTTTGGTAAATTTATATAAATATAGAAAATGCTGACATTCAAGTTCGTTGCGAGTAATTTCATTCGATTGCGTTTAGAATACTAAAAAACAGCGTCAGGCAATTGAACGCGCACAACGTAGGCACACAAAGACAGAAATAGAGATAGAAAGAGAGAGAGGTGAGGAAACGAAAACCACAAGGTAGTCGTCGTCATCGTCATCGTTGTCTTTTAAGGAGTAGGTACCTATAAGCCTGATGTGATTTGAATTTTCCAATCTGAATTGCTAAACGACACTTTAAGGACTTTGCTGTTGATTTTTTTTTTTTTTTTACTTCTTCCTTCACACTTCTGGATGGTGTACAGCAAAGTCAGCAGCATTTAATAGAACTCATGCAGAGTCCGGACTTAATAATCTTCCCTTCGAAACTGTTTTTGGGAACAGCTTTCAATTTCCTTTTGGTTCAATCCTATTATAATGTTCCCTTAGTTTGTGCGGGATGGTAGGTATTTTCGTATAGATTAATATCGTAATCCTTGTTGGAAATGTGCGTGTGCTACTACTACTACTACTTTTGCTACTGCTACCAGCTACTACTAATGCTTGTGCTTTCACCTCTTGTTTAATTGAGCACGCACTTAAGAGGAATTTCCAAAATTTACATTTATTTTATAAGGACATCCCATTTAATCCACCTCCCGCATTATCCTTAGTTTGAAGGTAAGTATATGTATTTTGCAGAATGGGATGAGTAAGGCGCAACTCAATTTGAAAAACATTCAAAAACAAACCTCCGCTCTGGAATGTCTATAAAATATTGATGAGGATGATGCGACGACAATAGGCGATTTTCTCGTAAAGACCAATGGCATCGAGCCACGCCAGGCCAGGCAAGGCAACAAGGACTATGAGACGAGACGACCAACAGAGCTGATGAGAGAGTCCTTAATTTGTGTGTTTTTAGCTTCTTGTGTTGGCGATTTTCGAGAATCGAAATCACTCCAATGAGTAATAATATACACGAAAACAAGGAATTTATTCGATTTTCAAGTCATACCTTTCAAATTCACCTCACATCCTTTGAGGATGTTTGGATAATCGTCTTATTGTGTAAATTTTCTCTTCTTTTTTTTCTAGGTATTGTTGTTTTGCTGGGTGCCTCTAAAGTTTATCCAATATTAATTGGCAGTACACGTCTTATGGGAGAGCTTTTTCAAAATCAGTAGCGCGCCATATTTTTGCACCATACTAAATTGAAAGAACTCCTTCATAAAAAGTGTTTGCCCGCCCGTAAATTTCCGATTACATCTGACATAGACCCAACTTCCTCTCGAGCGCACATCTGAGCGCGCACTGAAATGAATTGATGTGGCCTGTGCTGTGGCTGCTGCTGCTGCTGCTTTTCAACTTCAACGTTCAACCTCTATTATATTAATGTGCATTCAGGGTTACCCATGTTTATTTGGTAACTCGTTCAGTTTTTTTTTCTTGGATTTCTCTAGAGGTGCTTTTGATTTTAGAGCTTTAAACAAAGTTTTTAATGATGAGAGTTACCGTAGGGTGTTTTCATCTTTTGCATTTCTTTTAATGTGTGGAAAATACGTTAAAATGCAGTTACAAAATTTTAAGCTGTTTTCTTTTAAAAAGAACACTATTTTCGTAGATTTTCGTAGCGCGCGGTCAGTTAATGTGAAATAAATTATTTTTATCTGTAAATTGTATGTTTAAAAGGTGTATTTTTTATTTTAAGTTTTGTACAATTTGTGTTTTTAAATGGGTAGTTTTTTAAGAATCGTTGGTAAATTTTTTTAAAAATATGTGTGCAATAAATTTTAATTCAAGTTATAGCTATTTACGAAGGTAAAAAAAAGAATAAAAATTTAACCAAAGTGTATATTTAAAATAAATCGAAGAATATTTAAATTGTCGAATGTTTCTTTTGGGCCTTCGTCAGTACCAGACTTCTTTTCTTTACTAATTTTATGATTGAAATTAGTATTTGTGTTGTTTTTGAGTATAAAAATAAAATAGCGCGGATGTAGGTGTTGTGCGTCGGCCACCATTTAAAAAAAAGTGTTGTAACCAATATCTTAAAATGGGAAATTTAATTATCTTTCTTTTCTTCACAATACATTTTTTTATAGGACTTATTTTTCCAGAGTCGAGGCACCTTAAAGTACACTACTGGGGATACCCTTACAAAAACGCACCTATTATCTTACCTCATGGTGGTGTGGAAAAAGATAAATCATTTTTTTTTTTTTTTTTAAATCGTAATTGTGCAATTTTACCAACTAGGTGGTAACGCTGGTCAATTTCAAATAAACTTGAAAGGATTTATTATGCAAACAACGGCATCGCGATAAGAGCTTTTACATGTGATAGACTTATGCAGTACGCTGCAACCAAACTGAGATGCAAACGTCCTATCTTCCCTGTACTGACAAGAATAATTGGATAAACTATAGTCATATCTTGTTTCAAGTACGCGTGTATAAATTGAAATAGAATTTAAATGAGATAGGTAGCTGATGCGTTCCTCCAGATTCAGGGTGTTGTTGTTTGTGCATGAGTTTAACACGTTTAATTTAAGGAGCAAAAGATGTCCGTTTGTACACCTACCTACATATAAATACCTATACACGAGCACACCTATATCATTCTTTATTTATTTGCTTATAATTGCTGAATAGGGATATACAATTGTTGTTTTTGTATGTTTTCGTGTTTTTGATTTTATTTTTTCACACGCCTCTATATACCTAGGTACTTTGGAATAATTTAAAACAATAGCCCATTTATTCCTTTGGTATTAGAGAATTCAATTTGTTTTGCTGCTGTAGTAAAATATTCGATTGGAATTTTTGGAAGGGAGAGGGCAAAGGCCTGTTGGATTTTGTTTTTGGAATAATTTGTGTTGTGATATTTTTGAGGGATTAGGTGTGGACGTTTGGTTAAATAAGCTTACAGCAAAGCGTTAGGTAGGTACTTGTACAAGGGAAAGTGAATGGGACTTGTTTTTGTTTTAGATTAATTAAAATTCCATAAATTTGAATTAAGCACCAGTTGATGAAGTTACATGGTAACGTGGATGGGGGTCAATGGTGATGATTGTACTTTAATTGATGTTTTTTTTTTTGTTACGGAAGTGGAATGGATTATATTGTTTGATATTAATATTCAGTCAGTAAGTACCGATACCTACTTAGAAAATGACTATTGGGAGTTTATATAGTTGGTAATTGTTCGGGGTGAGTCTAGGTTTAAAAGGTATAAAGAGAGGGTAGATATATTGGAACTAGGTATTAATCTTCCACTTGACAAAAAATTACTAAGAAGGATCTTAAAAACTCATCTAAATAAGTCGGAGGGCGTGGTAAAGACAAACAGGTGGCAAGCTATAGTTGATTTGTTCTATATTGGCAGCATTCCTATAGTAAGGAAGAAGGCAAGACAAAAGTGAAAATGGGATAGCACAGGGTTTTGAAAGAGTGCGCAATCTTTTAAAATGGCGATCTTTCAAGGTCATTCATTGAATTCAATTAGAAAAGGTTGCATTCATTTACTTCACTTAAGACTTCATATTATGCAGTCTCAATTCATTTGAATAACAATTCATGCAAAAGAATTTAAAGACTGAATAAATTCCCAAAATATTTAGTTGAAAATGATTGCAATCTCAGAACTTCCGTCCACCTAACCTATTTTCAAAAGTCCGTTTGACTATGCAAACTTGCTTATGCAGATGATATTGACATCATCATCAAGTGAGCTGTTACCAACGCGTTTGCAAGTATTGAGACGAAGAATTACTCTTGACAATCGCTGTTTCTTTAGACTAAGAAGGCATTTGAGTAATAAAATCTTCTCTCCAAGAAGGAGACATTACATAAGATGCTAATCATCCCGGTCCTACTGTATGGGCAGAAGCATGGACCCTGTCAAAAACGGATGAGAATCTGCTTGGGTGCTTTGAAAGGAAGATTCTTCGGGTGATTATTGGTCCAGTCTGTATGGATGGAGTATGGAGGAGAAGATTCAATAACGAGCTTTACGGGCTTTACAGTGACGTCGACCTGGTCAGGAAACTAAAAATACAGCGGCTGAGATGGCTGGGGCACGTGGAGCGTATGGACACCGAAGCACGCTGGTGCTTCGAATCTACACTTGATGGTCTGCGCAGCAGAGGAACATCCACCTTAGGTGGCGCACACAAGTGGAGAACGACCTCAATCAACTTGGAGTACGTAACTGGATGCAGCTAGCTAGGGACCGAGCTGGCTGGAGGGGGTTGTTAGTTGAGGCCATAGTCCAGAATTTTGTTACATTTTCGATATTAAATATTAATAAAAAAAAAATTAAAGGGTTTCACCCGCACTTTTAAAATGCTCCTGATTGTACTCAGGTTGTGGTTTCCCCCGGTAATTGAGGACATATGGTTTGTCGTATGTCTAAAGAGAATACAATTCCAACAATTCATAAAAATCATCGACATAAACAAACTCAACGTGCAAAAAATAAAAATTTTAGTAAAATTTGAAAATAAGAAAAGTGCGTATACGCCCTAGGGTACCACTTTTTTAAGTCAATGAAATTCAACTCTTTTTATCTTGTTTATTGAGTAAATCTTATAGGCTTTTGTACTGCCTGCAGACGTAAGAATTAATTTTGTAGCTTTCACGGTTCATTTTTTATTTTTATTTTAAGATTAAAAAAATTCGCTTCACACTAGCGAATCTCAAAATATTGACAGTTACAATGGGTATAACCAACATCTTATTTTAGCGGAATTTTTGATAACCAAAAAATACGACCTATACAAAATCGGGGTTTAAGGGTTTCATTAAGTTTAGAGTGACTTCCAAATCGTGCAAAAAAAGTTGTCCGATTTTCCCTTTTTTTAGATTTTGGGAGCTCACTTTTGAGTTAACATTAAAACTTGTTAATTGTATAAAAAAAAAAACGATTTGAGCTACAAATTTCGTGGTTGCTCAAGAAATTAGCATTTGAAAAGTTTCAATTGCTGGCAAAAAGAAAAAGTTTTGGATTGATCTCACCACGTTAGTCTTGTTTTAGTTGACCAGAAATGCACTTTTTAAATTTTAAATTCAAATCAATTAAGAACCCGAGAAGCTACCCTATTAAATTTTATTCAATAAATTAATAGGTATAGAAATATTTTTGGACATCAATATAATTATTATTTTCATACTTTTAGCCGCTAAGTTTAGGCTTATTAAGCGGAAACTTGAATATAAAATTAACTATTTGAGCAAAAAAAATCGAGGTTTTCGCGAATCAAAAACATTCAAAAACCTACAAACCATTATATAAAATTCATATTATTTATGATACCTACCGCTAACTTCAAATTATTTTAGCGGAAACTTTAAAACTAGAAATTTATGTGAGCTAAAAATTTTTGGTTTGCGCAACAAATAAGCATTTAATTTCAGATATCAAAATTTTTTGATTCCGCCAAACCCAGAAACTTAAGGCCAATGGAGCTATTTAGTGAAAAATATGGGTAAAACAACATTTAATTCCCAATTCATACGCTGAATTAGTACAAACTGGCTAAATAGATTAGACTATGTATACATTAATCGCCTTGTTTAACCCAAATCGGTGTTATGAGACTTACTTATTTAGTAGACAGGGTACATAAATGAGTTCTTACCTGGAAAGAGAAAAATAAGAAAAAATATTAGGACAATTTATTATTATGTATTTTTTTTTTTTTTTATTAAAAATTTATTTTTAAAATTAAATTCATAAAATATCTAATATTTAATATGTATCTACCTTATATTTTTCTTATAAAAATTTTTGATAGGTACTTCAAAATTTTTTAAATCCTTTCAACCTAACGAATTGACCCCACGAGTATATTTTATCGGATATCTTAAAACTTTAAACTGAAATTATCTAAAATAGAAGAATGAAGTAGGTAAGGGTGCCGACAACAAAGCGAGTTGAGTACAGATGTTTACCAAATTCCCTTAGGATATAAAATACTTATCATAAATAAATTTAAAGAAAATTATCTTTAAAACAACACGTTGAGATTTACAAATAATTTACGTAGGTAGGTAAGTTCAAAACAAAAGTAATAAACTTGACATTTTATATACCTAAAAGCCTCAGAGCCTCTAATCACTAATTAACTATTAAATCCTTAAATTTGTGCTCCTTTAAAGAGGATTATTGTATTATAGGAATCTCTTCTTACTTACCTACGTAGTTATATGAAGATATATATAATTAGACACCTACCAACCTATATACTTACTTACTTTTAGAATAAAAGCTAAAAACCCAACACCTTATTAGCCCGTAAGGTCGCTGCACCATTTATTATATTATATAATGTTCGTTGCTATCTGCTTTAGGTTTTCGTGTGGCGCCCACTTAAGAAGGATTAAACTCAAGAAAAATATCTCCCCCATTAAATGAGACCCGAAAATTGGCTATAGCTTAACTGTCTATCAATTACACCCACACGTCAATACTGTCCTCTATAGCGTCTTCCTTTCCTCGAATGTTTTTTTTTACTGATTTTTTTTTTTTGCTTGTCAAACCGACGCGACGGTAGATATATATACACACATACACACACACAAATTTTTCTCCACCTCTTAATCTAAATTCCAATTTACGCCCAAATTAGTTAAGTCCTTCGTTTCTGATAAAACTTTTTCATTCTCAAAAAAAAAAAAAAAAAAAATACTCGAACCCATCCAGAGTTCCTTTCTATATATGTATGTATTTGTTATCTCATAATAACTCACAATGAAATACATACAAACAACAAAAATACCTATAGTTAAATAAATAAAAAAAAAATAACAGAAAATAGTGATTTATCAGCTGAATCAACTTGGATGACAATAGTCTGCGAATTAACCTGCCGCTGGCCTGATATTTATCCTTTTTCATAAAAATATATATCCTTCGCTCTATGCCTATGTATACTGGCACCTTTACCACCACCTTAGAGCATCTATGTTGTCGTTTCGATGTCTTCGTATATATCTATTGTATCTTCGCATTGATTCATTACCAACAGCATTAAGCTGACAGAAGCCAAGAAATAAAATGACAGAAATAAATCCAACCAACATAGAAAGAAAACGAAAAAAGCTCCAAGGAACCAACAGAAAAGGGTGAGTTTGAGCCTTAAATCAAATTCCAGCACTCAGGACTTTTTATTGGAGATACAAAAAAAAAAAAAAACGAAGAAAAAACATAAAGAAAAATTTGTTAAAGATCGAAACTAAGATCAGAAGGGTCACTTTCGACAAAAGGGCTGCTTCATTGTTAAGGAACAATAATAAAAAAATATTCAAAAAAAAACTAAACACAAAAACGTTTCGAACGAACTGGAAGAAGTCAAGAAACCGAAGGACCAAATAGAAGCAAAGCCATTTGTCCATTGTCCTACCTTTATAAATTATCGACATTAATCACAGCTACTTGTTCTTATATTTTGGTATATGTATTTTCGGGATAAAAGATGTTCATATTGTAAGAATGAAAACATGCTGGTGTGTTGTGAGAATGTTTGTTTACAAAAAAAAATTAAGGAAAAATCAAGATTGTAGTATAGTGTTAAAGAGGGGAAGTTGAATGGAATGAAATTATTTTTATTTCGATGGTTTCTTTTTTCTTCTATCTGAAATTGCAATTTTAGAAATTTCCGAAAATCTGAAAAAAATTTTTGTTTTAATTTTAAATTTGTTTTCAACTTCTGTGATGTGATAAAATTTCTGTCATATAGGCTGAGGTTTTACTTGCTTGCACATCTCCGAGGCTTTTATCAAAGAAGTGCACAGTTAAAGTTTTTTTTGTTTATTAATATTTGTATCCAAAATCTTAAGCAAGATGAGTCCGCAGAACTCACAAAGGGATCAGGTAAAATCACGAATCTGATAAAACTACGGTCAGATCTTATAGAATTGGACTTAACTCAGAAAATCACGTGAGAATTTCGGTAACTGGCTGAACAGAATAGAATGACGGAACTGAAGACGCAGACGGAACTGGAAGAGTTGTCAAAAAGTGTCGTACGTTATTTTTTTTACATGCCCACAATGCAGCTGTACAGCTTTGAAGGTATTTTGAAGAAAAACAAAAGAATATTATTGTGTACAAGCTCAGAATTCACATTTTTTGTTTCCAATAATTTTCCTTTTAATAAATAATTTTTTTCGCGATACAAATAACCACAATATTTTTTTCCGACCCAAAAAGTTGTTTTTTTTCTTCATACAAATTGAAACGTCAAAAGTGCCGTACGTCAAAAGTTAAAAGTTGGTGAACTCTTCCGTCTGCGTCTGCGTCTCCGTATGCGTCTACGTTCCGTTGTGTTCGCAACATTGAATTTGCGTGTATTCAATATTTTGACAGCTATTCCGGCTCCGTCTCCGTTTCCGTCTGCGTCACCATTCTGTTCAGCCAGTAAATCATTGAAGAATGTAATTTAATTTCAGACCAACCTGGCTGATCTAAAAAATCGCACACACGAATCCAGTTAAATCACGGAGGATTTCTGTGGTTAGTTCTAGGTAAACTTCGGTAAAATCCGACGAAGTCATCACAGATGAAAACGGAAAAATTAGGTAGGAATTCAGTAAACACAGATAAATTTGGTAATGTCAAGGATGAGTTAAATAAAATCACGGAGAAAATTGGCAGACTAATCGCATTTTAATATCAGTAGAATTCAGTAAAATTATTGAAGAATATATAGTTAAATCTCGTATGATTCTGGTAAAACCATGGCCTTATCCGTTAAATCTCGTATGAATTTGAAAAAAAAAATTACGGGCAAGTCCTGTAAAATTAGGGACGAATCCAGTAAACTCACAGATAATTGTGTAAAAATCACACACAATTTCCATTCCAATTGCCAAGGAAATCGGCAAATTAATTTCATAAAATAACGGAGGTGTTCGGTAAAATCGATGACGAATGTGGTAAAATCTCAGACCAACCTGATAAAATCACAGACTGATCTGGTAAATTCTCGGATGAATTCAGTAAAATCACGGATAAACCCAGTAAATTCACGGTCGAATTCGGTAGAATCTGACGAAATCATAGATGAATATGGAAACATTATAGTGGAATCGAGTGAAAACACAGACTCTGTAAAAATCACAGACAAGTTCAATTACCGAATAAATTACTGACGAATCGGACAAAATCACGGACAAACCAATTTAAATGACGGACGAATACGTTTAAACCATGGTTGAATCCAGTAAAGTCATTAAAAGAATCAAGAATCTAAAATCGTGGGGGACTCGGGTAAATTGCGGTTGTAGGTACCCGGTTAAAGATGGACCAATCTAATAAAATCACGAAGGAATCAGGTAAAATCACAATTGAACCCTGTAAAATCAAAGACGAATCCAGTAAAATTACCAAGGAATCTGGAATTTAAACGAACGAATCAAGTACGTCACGAGAGAATTCAAATATATTACGGACGAATCCAGTAGTTAAGTAAATTAATTCTACGTTGTTTAATTTATGATCCCTTATACCACCAGTACAGTACCCTTAGTGGTGTAAGTCTTTCGAGTAAATTTGGTCTTAGCGCTTCTGAATAATCGGGACAGTCTCCAAAATGCAGAACTAACATTTTAATAATCTTTTTCTTATCATAGATCACACACCCATTTTCTACTTTTTTTCCTTTCCAAGTAGTGCGGGGAATTTATGTGACTGGGCATTGGGCTTACGGTTGCAGCCGCAGCTAATGGTGTGCTATGGAAGAATGGAGCATTTGATTCGGTAAAGCCCAAAACAGATGTGCAGCTTTTTCCAATGCAGCGAAAATAAATTTACACAGGTTCTTATGAGAGTTGTCATATTCCATGCTCTGCATGCAGCCTTTGCTGCATGATATCTCTATTTCTAATTTCGCTGCATGGGGAAAAAGCTGCACATCTGTTTTCGGCTTAAGTATTTACGCAGTAAAACGGTGACCACCCGCCTGTGTAGGAATGTTAAGAATCTTAGCGGTTATAGGAAAAACTATATCGGATAGGTAGATAGTAAGGAAACAGGTGATTACGTTAGGGGGTATACCAATATAATTGTTAAGGTTTATTTCAGTATGCACATTACGCTGATTTATTTATATTTCAACGCGCGTCAAAAGCTAAAGGACAGTGTTTAAAAAAAAAATCTGATAAATAAACGCAACTGTACAAACAGTTACATAAATGAAGCAGAGATCAAGAGGGTTTAGTTATGTGAGAGAAACCAGTTCCGCACGTCAGTTGCAGGGTCATACCGGTGTGCAACCTTGGGACACAATTAGTAATTAGTTAAAGATATCACGCAAAGCGCCTTACACTAATACAGCGTTTTATATACCACCATCAGGAAGATTTCTCCATTTACCTGTTGCTACGATTTAGCTGGCGCCCAACGTGAGTTAACTTTAATTTTAGCCAGAGGATAAGCTGATTTCAAAGCTTAAAATTTGGCATATTTATGTGATTCCTCAAATAAGAAATTCGAGTTTTTGATTTAGGTCGATAGCTGCTATCGATATCGGTTTTTTTTTTTTCAAGTTTCTACAAAAAACAGCTATAAAGATATTTATTAGACTTTGTACAGAAATAGGCTTTCGATGTTTTTGGAGAATATTTTTGAGTTATTTACATATAGTTTCTTATTGGATCCAGCTATTTTTTTCTTATAATTTTACAATTTGAGTATTTAAAATAATATTGCATTTAAACATTTTGAAAATCATTTTTTTTAAACAAAACAAAATCAAACATAAAATTAATTTGTTTAGTGTTTTTGTTTTTTTTTAAACATTTTTTCGTTAAATATAACATGTGTTCGTTCCTCAAATAAGAACAGGGTCGATAATTAATTGATGCGCTTTTTCATTTACTACAAGTGACTTTTTTGGTATGTATATGGGTATTACTAAAATACACATACCTAGGGACTTAAATATTTTAGACCCTCGTTCAGACTTTTGTTTAAAATGTTCAAGTAAAAAGATTTGGCATGATCCTATTTCTCTTTATAGGACCCAATTGGCAAAAAGATGCTGTGGTTTTTAGATAATATGCCACATGTAAAATGTTCATGAAAATTTCAGAAAATTTTTCAACCGTTTTCTAGTCCTTTATCAGACATTATTCATTCAGAGTCCTAACAAATCTATCTCCTATCTCCTTTTTGAATTTCAACGAACCATATTCAAAAAGTACATAGGTAGGTATCTTAATAAATATTGAAAAGCTAAAAATAAAATACAATTTAAAAGCCACACATACACTCCAGTAAATTTCTTTAGATAAATATTTTCCTTTTTTAGCCTACCCCCAAAAACAAAAACAACAACAATAATAATTAATACATATTGTGTGGAACACAAAATTCAACAAGAATTCAAGATTTAACCCGTTTTATTGCTCACGGAACCAGAAAAGTACCCCCAAAAGCACTTAAATATTTTGACCTCCATCACCTCTCATATATAATGACGGCGGGCAAATAACCCAACGAGTACTTAAATAAAACGGCCACATAAAACACCAACACTATATAGGTTTGTACCTATATAGCTACACCATTATCTCTATGCATATTTAAAATTCTTTGTAGGAGTGTATAGATGTGAGTGTTTATAGGTTTTCTGGGCATATATAATAGTCCTTCACTTAATATAAAGAATCATCTCGACATAGGAGATGGAGATTATATGAGCTTCTCTTTATAGGTTTATATACATATATAGGTAGGTAGGATGTCTTTCTATACTCGACCACACAATTTAAAGAAAGAATTTTAGCCATTTTAAGCCTATTCAAGAACCGACATTCAACAGGATATTTATTTACACATTCATGCACATTTTCTTCTTCGTTTTGTTGTTTCTTTCAGGTTGTATGTATGTAGATAGGTACCTACATAACTCTATCAGATAAAGGATTCTGCTTCTTTACTTTTCTTATAGCCCCGAACAATTGATATATATTTATTTTTATTTTTGTTTGCAAACATCTAAATGTGTAAATGTCTATCCACATCAGAATTCTAGGCCTCTTCCATGTCCTTACCCATATCCCAGAGTATCCACCAACCTACATCACAACGAGACGACGACGGACGAAAGGACGACGTGTGCCTTATTTTCCACTTCAGAGCCAAACAACAATCGTTTATATAGCAAAAAACACTCTGAGGAGCATTTATGGCAATGTGCAACGTTTAATGTTATTTTTTTTTTTATTTTGTTCTGTTGTCGGTGTCTTTGAATATGTGTATGCATGTGTATTTTATCATGTCCTTTTCTCACATTTCATATATAAATAGAAGCAACACTCTTAAACAACTCAGAGAGCATTGCTTAGAATCTAGGAAAATGTTGTTTCTATTGTTGCCTCCAATTCAACTAAAGCTTATAGCTCAACTTTCCGAGAAAAGTGGAGTGTTGTAAATTACACACACTTAACGTTGCTGCTTTCTTACCAGCTACCCCACCACCCCCCACCCCCTGCGGACGATAAAATCACACGCTTTGTTGTGCATCCACAGTACACATCTCACATCACTAGTTTTCTATATACATATAGGAAGTAGTATACTTATAAGCATCTCTGCTGGGCTGATCCTTCGCCGTTTTCGTCCTCGACTATTATTGTGTTTATCGTGGCAGTATAGCAAAGGATTCATGCAACTAAAAATGCTTGCGTAGTCATGATTGTGATGAATGCAGCATCTTTATGTTTTAAGTTTTGTAGAGAAACTAGAAAAAAGTGAAATGCTTTTATAACACAAACACACACACACACATAAACGCAAACACTATTTTATAAACATACTTTATTCACATTCACAGACAAAAAGTGCCTAAAGCTAAGAGGGGAAATTAAGTTGTTGGCCTCGTTTTTAACCCTCGCACAACTCGCACTCTATCATTAGACGGATGCTATCTTACAAGATATTTATTCTATTCTTACAGGAACAACAAGGAACTCAGACAAAAGAGTTAGAGAAACAACAAAAATAAAAAACAAATAAACTTTAAAGTAAAAGTCGACCGGGAAGCTGCAACGGAATTAAATAACAGTTTTTTTTTTAACGTTTTGTTCTTATTTTTGTATTAATTTTTTTTTACCCAAATTTTAACTTCAGGGCTTCGTATATTGCAAAGTTGATAGGGTAAAGAATGTTTTGTCATCATATAAGTTTTTTACAAAGAACAATATTTAAAAGAATTACCTACTTAAAAAAAATATATTTGACTAAAGTTTAACTGATAAATACCTACTTTCGGAAGAGCGAAAATTGAATGTGTTTCTATTTTTACTGCTCGACCTTTTTGACAAGGACGGAAAGACAAATACAAAAATAAAATTTATAGAAGGAGATGTTTCACAAAGAGAGAGAGAGGAAAAGAAGAGGAAGAGTGGGATTAGGGAGGGAAACGGGATGCTTGTAACCCTTAGGGGAAACAATAAAGTGTAATACAAAATATAAAGAGATGTTCCATCATCTATTCCTTAAAATTACTAACTTACTAGGTACTATTCCGGTGTGGACCAAGCCATCAACTAACAAACTCAAACCAGCATGCTTGGTCTATAGCTAGCTCTAGCTGCCACCCGTCTTGTTATCCAACTAACTGACTGAACAGAATGGTGACGCAGATGGAACCGGAGACGGAGCCGGTATAGCTGTCAAAATATTATATACACGCAAATTAAATGTTGCGAACACAACGGAACGTAGACGCATACGGAGCTGCAGACGCAGACGGAAGAGTTCGCCAACTTTTAACTTTTGACGTACGGCACTTTTGACGTTTCAATTTGTATGAAGAAAAAAAAACAACTTTTTGGGTCGGAAAAAAATATTGTGGTTATTTGTATCGCGAAAAAAATTATTTATTAAAAGGAAAATTATTGGAAACAAAAAATGTGAATTCTGAGCTTGTACACAATAATATTCTTTTGTTTTTCTTCAAAATACTTTCAAAGCTGTACAGCTCCATTGTGGACATGTAAAAAAAATAACGTACTACACTTTTTGACAGCTCTTCCAGTTCCGTCATTCTATTCTGTTCAGCCAGTAAGTTGAGGTCCTGCTCTACTAAAGTCCAGTGTGGAACAGGCTCAATCAACAAGCTTTTCCAGTCAGCTCAATGCATGGCAATACAGTCCGGTGTGGATTATTGCGTCAACCAATTAACTTGTCCAGCCAGATCGATTCCCATAGCTAACTATTTCCAATTTTACACGCCAATTAAGTTGAGGTCCTCTTGCTAGTTATCTTCAGTTTCGCATGGGAACTTACTTTAGGACCTCTTTCACTACAGTCCTGTTAAGAGAGTGCCTCCACCAGCGTTGCCGAAATGGCACGATCGTGCTTTTTTGACACGATAATTTCCTCGTGGCACAGTGGCACGAAAAATTTCAATATGGCACGTTTTTTTATTTCCATTATTTTACTTTAAATTAAGCAAATTTCAACAAAACTTAATGAAAATTGGTCCAATTTAATGAAAATTGGCAGAAACATAATTTTTGACAATGCACGAATAGACCAAATGATTTCCATTCATTTTTGTTATTGTATTAAAAAAAAAATAAAATTGATTACAGGTTTTTCAAGAAAATAGAAGAATTTGTGATTTGTTTCATGTGGCACGAAAATTGGCACGTTTTTTCAGAAAATATGGCACGTTAATTTTATTTCGAAAATCTCTTCCAGCCAGTTCGGTCTCTAGCAATAGCAACCTACATATGTCTCCAGTTTCGCACGCCAAGTTCAGTGTAGACCAGCGCCTCTACAAACAAGTATTTTCCGGTTAACTCGGTCTTAAGTTATATAATTTTCCGATTCGCACTCCAAGTTGTTTGACGTCCTCTTTCACTACCAGCGTTACCGAAGTGGCATGATTGCACTTTTTTGTGTACGATAATTTTCTCGTGGCACAGTGGCACGAAAAGGTTCAATATGGCACGTTAATTTTAATTTCGGCGGCAACGGTGTTCACACATTCCAGTATGGATCAGCGCCTTAACCAACAAGCTTTTCCAGCCATCTTTGGCTAGCTATTTCCAGTGCATCAACTATGCGGTGGCGCTACAGTCCGGTATGGACCACTGCCTCAATCAACTAGATTTGCCAGCCAGATCGGTTCCAAGCTAGCTGTCTTCAGTTTCGAACGCCAAGAATGTCGAGGACCGCTTCCAGTATAGATCCCGGTGGGAACATGGACCTCGTTTCCTAGCTATCCTTTTTTTATTTTTGCACTCAAAGTTATTTGAACCTACACTCCAGTTTGGACCAGGTCAAAGATTTTCCTACCCGGACTTCATCTCAGTTGACGTTTTACTTATTTCGCTAGCTCAGTTTCGCTGTAAGCCCCTTGTAGTTCGTTCTTGTGAAGACTACAAAAATCACCCGGGGAATTTTCATTGTATAACAGTTTAAAGCGTTCTCCACACCAATAACAGGACACGGATTAATCTTCTTCTCAAAATAGCTTAAAGCTAAAAATTTTCTTATCCACGTGTGACAACTGGCCCTCAATAATGATATAATTTCATTCAACAAGCCTTATTTGTACAAGATTATTTAAATAAATTGATGCATACAAGAACAAGACTTGTAAATTTTAAAATGAGCAAGTTAAAAGTTGGAATACGCACGTTCTTCCTTAGGTTTTATGCTCAAAATCTTAAAGAATTTCTTGCGATATGTACGTCCAATGATGAGTTTTATAATAGAACAGGTCCAGAGCCTATGTGGAGGCTGTTATACTAAGATGTTAGTGACAGTGCCATTGGTCATGGTCATGCCTGATAAAAAAAGCAAAGATTATATCTCGAGACAAGATGCAATGAAATCAGTTCACCCAATTTAGACCTGAACGTCTATTTAGAAGTAGATAGATCAGTCAAAGATGAATAATCACATTTTTGAGGGAAGAGTTGAAGAGAGCTAAAATATGTATATCTCTTAAAAAAAGGTCCCCACTGGCAAGTAGGTGGAAATGTCACTTAAGGTCGTCAGGAGAGCTACACGGGCATAAATAAGTCGAAAGACTTAAATTAGTAGTAAGTGAAGCTAATTTTCCGAATTTCAAAAGAATAGGGTAACGTATTCGAATAGCCCTCAATGCTGAACTGTTTCATAAACGATTATTTGTTATCCTTCCCTGATCGTGTATCAGATTCGTGGTTCTTATTTTTTTTTTGTATTTTTTTTCCGTGTGCTATATCTGTCAGAAAACCACAAGAGAAGAAAATTGTCTTTAATCGTTGCGATAAAAACTCCTGACAAAAGGACTCTTGTTTGCTTAAAGCGATGCCGTCGCTGCCGTACAGCTCGAAATAGTTGATATTGTAGTTTAATAGTAAAGAATCTTTGTAGAGTTGAAGAAGAAGCCCAACAAAAAGGAGGACGACTATGGCGATAACGACAGCGACAACTTTGATTGCTGCACATCCCTTTAGAACTAAAATTCTCAATTTGCACTTTTTCACTTTTGTCTTATAATTTTTTTTTGTTTTTATATGTCTTTTTTCTATGCCTTTTTTCGTATTTCAATGTTCATTAAATTCTTTTTGCCAAGAACAAGGACACAGATAAATAGAATGAAAAGAAGAAAGGAAGTGGTGGTTATTTGAGGAACTTAAATGCACTTAATGGTAAGCAATTTTATGGGTGCCGACGACAAGGACGAAGACGATGGCTATGTGGGATATGTCTATAGCAATGGCGATGGCAATGACTATGTTAGTGGGTGGTCATAAAGAAATTGAGCTGACACACTGACGATTATAATATACGTCCTTTTTGAATAAAACAAAAAAATATTCGTTTCTTTGTGTGTATATGTGAGAAGGAAAAACTTTCCTTGTATAACCCTCGAATCGTTTTCTTTGAAATGACACGAAAAAGGATATTTATGCCAGAGCATTTTATCCTATGATTCCCAATCGGATTTGCAATGGCATCATCTTCGAACTAGGGTGTTTCTTTTAATTGATTTAAATTTTTTCCGCTGCTTTTTTGCTCCTGCTGTTTCTAAGTTTGGCGATTTTCGTTGTATGTATCCTTTTCTCTTTTTGGTTGGTTGTATTCATGTGAGAAGGATTATCGGATTATAGAAGGAATGCAAGAAAGCAGATAAAAAGTCTCGATACAAAAATTTGTATTTACACTTTTTCTTTCAATCTGACTATTTTGAGATTGAAAGAGTTTAAAGCATCAGCAATGAAGAAATAATTTGAGGACATTTTTAAGTTGAATTGAATACTTTTTATAATATTTTGAGTCTCAAGCTTCAAATTTAAAAATTCGTTTAAAAATCTCGATTTTTATATGAATTTATTTTTTTCTCCTGCAGGTCAGTTAATTCAGCCGCATTCAATGCCGCATATTTTTCATTTCATTTCAAATTATTTTTAACATAAAACCTAATTTTCATGATAAAAACATAAATAAATGGAGAATATAAAAAAATCCACATAAAATGCAAATCTGCTTTTCCTCGGGCAATATCCTTTATAATATTTGTTCTTTTTTCTGTGGTTTGCCTGTGTTGGATTTCCAAACATCAAATTTATGTTTATTTCCATCAACAAAAATATATAATATTATCGATAGATACTATAGTCAGCTGTTGGTAAGGCAGATAAAAAGACTTAAAAATAAAAATATCCGCAGGGTTAAAAAATTTAGACATCTATGTATATATTTATATAAACAATCTGGGTGTCCTTTTTTTTTTCTAGTGACCATCTCTCTATATATATAGTTATAATACTTATCGAATCTCAAACTCCCTACGTCTGATGTCTGGTTGTCGTTTAATAACCTCGATTAAATTCCTGCGTGCCAAGGATATGTTTGTATTTTTTTTAGTTTCCTAATCAGTATGATGTCCTGGCGTTGGTTTATTTTTTTTTGTAGTCGAGGTTTCCTTTGGAAGAAAATTATATTTCCTTTTTTATTTTAGACAATTTTCGGTTTTCTCTTTTACTGGTTTTTGATGACCAAAGCTGAAATTTTATAGAATTGTCACACAAACAAATATTATATGTATAAGAACTCATTGCAAAGAATACACCATTCGAGTTAAAGGAATTTTATTGGGCTAATAAATAATTTCCTTTTATTTTTGTACAGCAGAGAGAGTGGATTTAAAAATGCATTATTGAAGTCACGTTTTGTGAGTAAATTTTAAACATTTCCGGTTGGTTGTAGATTGGATTTTATTTATTGTCATTTTATAAGACTTTTTTTTTAAGTGAAGAACTACTTGAAGTTTTCACCAAAATTAATATTTAATTCTATCAAGATAAAGGAAATTTATTTTTTATTTTTTGTTTTATGTTCTTTTCACATTTGAGATGTGTTCTTGACTATAAAAAAAAACATATGTTATGTTAACACAAAATTCTAAACATTTCAGAAGAAGGCCGCCAGAATTTTTTTGGCCAATAGTTCTTTCGTATAAACTATCAAAATACAATAAGCAATACTCTAACTATCAAAATATATATGGAGTCAAGAGTTAGAATCACGCCAAATAGTGATATTAGCTGTTAAAAAAGTATCAACAACTTCAAATATAGTTTTGATAAGTTTAAACAAAGTGGTTTGAATCAAGTTTAAACCAAGTGGTTTGAATCAGTGGATAAAATGTATAAAATTTTAGAATGCGAATGAAAGAAGCAAATTTACAAATAATTTCGTTTATAAAGGTATCTGCTGTTTATGCGGCCCGCATAGGCCTGCATAGGCCTATCGATAGTGGTGACAGTGGGTATACTTTGAGTACCTTAAAATACATTTAATATGTTTTGATATCTTGACTCAAAAAAATATGTAGGTAAATAAAAACGTACAATTTTAAAATTCAACCTATTTTAAAATTTCAGAAGAAGGCTGTTAGAAATTTCTTGGCAAACAGCCCTTTATTTTAGCTATCAAAATATATACCTATGAAGTCCAGAGTATGAAGCACGTCAACTATTGATAGTATCTGTTAAAAGAGGATCAATCAATTTCATAAATTATTTTGATAAGTTAGCACTAATTGGAAGGATAAAATGTAGGTACAAGTCATAAAGTTAAGCCCGAAGATGGATATATAAAATCCGAAACGCGTCGCTTTTTTATAATAAATTAACAAATATTGTGAAACCACTATAATTAGTGAAATAAAAGAAAAATTTTACCAAAAATTTGTATTTTATCTTTATTTATCAAAACATAACACAAAATGGAGACTACACCACAAATTAATAAGTACAGTGAAAGCTCCTGTTGCGGACAACTTTCTTAAGCGGACAATCTCTTTAGGCGGACAAATTCTCACGACCGTGGATCTTGGATGAAAATTCCATACATTTTATGATCCCTTAAGCGGACACTCCCTTACCCGGACGCGGACAAGAATATTAGCCGCGATTTGTTAAATTAAATTCCCCTAGGCGGACAAAAACTTTTTTTTTAGTATGTAAATTTCAACTATGTATTATTTTTAGAAATACTTATACATATATTTATTTTGCATTAAAAACGGTCCCCCTTATGGGTTCACAGCGACATTAGATGTGATGCCACCAAACTACTGTCGTGATCGAATGCATAACGGATTTTATTTTTGCAGCTGTAGTCTGTTTTTGTATCTTGTTTTTTTGTATCTTCATGTTCATTTTTAGTTTGAATGAATTTCATGGCTTGTAGGTGCAAAAATTTAGCATGATGCCACTAGATACTATACATTTCCTTATGTAACTATTTTTTTATTTTTTCCCTTGGACAGACAACTCCCTTAGACCGACAAAAGTGCTGCGACCGTCGCTGTCCGGCTAAGGGAGCTTTTACTGTATTAAATTTAAGAATGCGACTAAAAAATAGAAAATTTATAACAACTTTCGTTTATAAAGGTATACTGTTTATGCGTAGTGTTTTTTACTTTGGTTTGTTTTAAATAGCACGAAGCACGCTAATGCTTAACTACTTTAAGTACCCCATTATCTGGTATAACTGTTAGAAATCGGCATTTCCTCAGACTGGTCCTAAAACTAATGAAACACACGTTTAGATGACAGAATTAAATGACTAAAAATCTAGAATGGGATTTTTAAGAATCAAAAAATAATGGCGCAAAATTGTAGACGATTTAGTATGATGTTAAATCATTTTTAGGTTAAAAACCGGCTTTTCCAAATTTAAAACGAGTTAGCATCGTATTTTTTTTTTTTAACATTTTACTAAAGTTAAAATCGCCAAATGCCTATTTTATCTTTTTAGGCGTTTTCAGCTAGAAAAATAGGTTTAGTATGATACTAGTTAGAAAATTTTTAAAACTATGAATATTTTAGTAAAGAGTTTTGAAGTTAGAAAATTGTTAAGTTCAGGCTGTTTAAAATTTTAATTTTTGTTTTTCTTGCAACATCCCAATAAACGCGTCTTTGTCTGTTTGAATATACATGCGAATCAGTTAGTTAACGAATCCTAAGCTACTTGACTTTTAAATACTAAAAGTTGACTATTAATGACTGTAAGTACTTCATAGGCATCCAGAATATCCTTTTAATTATTTTGCTGTCGCCATACAGAAAACTCAATCCGCTTGTTCACATTTAAGTACCTACCTAAAGGCTTTTAAATTGTAATTTTGACCCTTACCTTTCAAAAAAAAAAAAAAAAAAAACAACTTTGTTTTAAGGACGACCAATATATAAACTCGTTTTTAACATCATGCATAAATGGATAATAAAAGCTTAAAAATTAAATTAATGAAAACACTCTCTGTCATATGATTCAACTATTTTTCAACAAAATCGGACATCGTTTTATACTTCTCATCACATTGTAGCTGGTAAGGTGTTGAATGGATTTATACGGTCTGCAGAACGTAATCTCAGTTCAAGTTGACTTTTTCCACCCACTCAAACAAAAAACAAAAAGATCACAGCATCTAGAGCTGTGTGTCATAACTTTTCAACTCTCACCAAAAGTTTATAATTATATGAATAATTTCGAGTTTTGCCATATACGAGCATGTATCTATATATAACAAATGTTTGTAGAGGGTCAAAATATGTGACTGACTGTATGTGTCAACAATGACAACATACCTACTCCAGAAAGGACGAACTTTACACATACGCTTGATGTTGTTGTCAACTTCATATCAACTAAACCTCTCTTACCACAATGGTTTTCATCTCATAAAACCAACAGAGAGTGAGGGAAATAGAATTCTACTATAACCACACATACGCAAATGCTATAGACCACAGAGTTTAGTATTCTCCTGGAACTAGAATAACAATTCCTTTTTTTGTTCAAACTGTCAACACCAACTGACCAACTGAACATGATGTCACTTAATCTTGTTGGCAAAAAAAAAAAAAAAACACACCCTATCCTCGAATCCGAGCAAAAAAATCAATTTGAAAAACAAGTGACAAAAATATCTAAGCCTTAGCAATTACCATGTAAAAAGTCCTTCGAATCCTTTGAATACTGAAAGTTTTTTTTTTGTGTATTTTTTAGCTGAGCTTACTTTGCCATGATTCTGTTGCTGCGGCGAAAAAAAAAAAACGAACAAGAATTTTTTTTTTATCCCAATGGCACAATCACGCGGTGGTAATGGCGGTAAGTAGGACAAGAAGGTACTAATATTTCATTTTAAATAATAACTCAAGATAGAACGTTGTGCCCGCTCTGTGGATTTCGTTTTCATTTCGAACGAAAGGGATTCTTCCCCCACACTGATGCTGTTGCTGTGTCCTTCGAAGCATCCTTTTCTTTGCATTGTGCGATATAGCTATTATATTAACCTCAAGAGAAAGTAATCACATTTTTAGCCCGCTCGTCTCCTTTCTGGTTATAAGCTTTCTTAAAAGTTTTTTTTTTTCCTTTGTGAAACATCTGTTTCGCTAAAGCTGCTGCTTTCGAGCAAAGGTTAAAGCCGAACAAAAAAAAAAAAAGGAGAAAATGAAAAAGTTTTCGAGAGCAAGGTTCATAAGCTGAGGATGAAAATGACAAGAATATTTTCGTAGGCGAAACTCAGTTGTATATGTACCTACGTACATACATACCGTCCTCATTCAGTTAAATTAATTTATGAGTCCATGAGGTATAAAAATATCCAGGAAGCAGCCGTGGAACAATGTGTTCGAAGTAAAAACGATGACAGCGGCAACGACAGCACTGATAACAACAACAACAACCCTAGCTAACTAACTAACTAACCTTTGATATCCCAAGCACGTTTCTCTGAAGTTTTTCTTTCTCGTTTTTTGTTTTTGCCATCCCAAAGATGGGATCATTTGAGTTGAAGTGGACTCTTGAAATCTGTTTAGGTGCACTTAAAACAGTTCATTGGGACCGAAGGCCATGGGGGACGAACAATATCTGTACGATATAAATGGTTGTCCTGCAGCGTACGTGGTAAGCGTTTATCAAGATGAAGTGTGGCCATATCATTTCTAACATCTTTACCTTTATACACCTTTGGTTGAGATATTAAGGCTAAGGTATTTACTACCACTTTGGCAATTTACTACGTCAGTAAGCCCAACACTGTGTTTCAACAAGTAGGTCTAATAAGTATGTTGTCCAATGTGTTTGATGCAATATTTTTCAAAATTTTCAACGAAAGACAACAGTAAAGTCTCTTTACTTCCTCATTGTGATGCGATGTTAAAAAATCGGAAATTGATTTTACAGAAAAGGCCCAGGAAAACTGTATACAAGAAAAGGAAATCTGCAGAGAAAATGCAATCAATACTCTCAAAAAAGTCCCATGTCGAAACTTAATTGCGTCAAAAGTAACAAAAACCGAAATTTAAATAAATTCAACAGAGTTTATAAATAATTCATACTTATGAATAGAAAATATCATATTGAGAAAAAAATTAACAGTAAAACAAAATGGAATCAGAGAGGACTTTGGAATTGAGACATTTGAAAGAATTTGTATTCCAATATTTTCTTAAAATATTTTATAAATCCTTTTGAAAAAAAATCATACATATGCAGCTGGAAGAAAAGTTCATAGGAATTTAGGTGCATCATTAAAAGCACGACTAAGCCGCGAAAACTATGGGTTTAAGGCTGAATATTCGTACCGATTATGGAAATCGTAATCGCAATACTAGATCAACTCCACAATAGTTTGTTGTAAGATAAATCGGTCAAGAGAAAAGAAAGCTTTACAATGCGAATTACTGCAGATCCAGTTTGCAGTATTGCGAAAGGAGCCTTTATTTTATGCATTCTATAAAAAAAAACGTTAAAAGAAAAGAAGCCATATAAAGCTAGCATGAGAACTTATGAAAAAGAAATTTTTGACGGTCCCAGAAGTTGCCGTAAATATGCCGATACGACAATAAATTTCTTTGTACTCTGTGAAGGGTTTTTTTCTTGGTTTTCTTAACCAGTAGAAGGTCTTCTTTCTTGACCTTTCGCAACAATCATTCTACCATTGTTTCATACTTCCTTCTATTCTATTTGAATAACGTTGGTTTTCTGCCACTGATTTTTTGGCATAAATAATGTTTTTAACAGTCCGTTCTTCTCAATCTTGGAAAGGAGTACATAAAATGGCCTCATGAAAAAATTTTCTTGGGTAGTACGAGCTTTGCAACTACTATGTTCCTGTTACAATAAAAATTCGATTGGCATATGATCAATTTATCTATGGGCTTCCACTTTAAAATTTTGGATATTCTGTAGCATATTATAATTTGCAATTAAAAAATTAATTATAATATTATTGAAAAGCCATTTGAGTCCATGTAGGTTAAATTTCCATTTGTATTTTCCTGGGTTCGACCGTTCAGGATTACCATTCAAAAATCTTCACAAATTTCTAGCAGACTTCGTTTATCCACAGCAATTTATATCTATCTCTTGAAAATTTTTGAGAATCTATTCAAATCTTTCTCAACTTTTTATGTAATTTGTTTTTAACATTTTATTTTTTTCTTTTATTAAGCTTAATTCTTAATCGCGACAGAATCTGGTTTGTTTTCTAATTTGGGTTGTAAAATAGGTCCGAATTCACCACATTCTGGTTGTATCTCGATTTCTTTTTTAAACATGCTTCCCTACTTCAGTTACGCATTTTAACTCGGTATCACAGAACAAAATTTTCCTTCGATTTCAATGCAATTGCCCTTGAATTTAACATCATTTGTTGGGTTCACTCTTTTACTGCCTGAATAGAATAGAATGCTCCAACTGGAACTGAAGACGGAGCTGCAAAAAGTGTTGAACGTTCTATTTTTAAAGCACCCACAATACAGGTGTACGCAGCTTTTTAAATATTTTGAAGAAACACAAAATAATATTGTTGTACCCTTGCACGTTTAAGGTTACTGCACGTGAAAAGTTAAAAATTCGCGAATCCTTGCGGCGCCGACTGCAGATCTTTATGGAAATCGCGTTGAATTGTGCTCGTATTATTGATTTTGTGTATATTTAATACTTTGACAGATGATGTTCTGGTTGCGGCTCCGGCGAATTGTGGCCAGTTATGGGACTTGCAGAAGAAAGTTTTGAAGCTAACACTCATTTACAACTATAGGTTGTGTTAGCTAATTTCCTAGTATTTTTTAAATGTCTGCTTCTACTGTTTGACTTTGTAATTCCACTAGATAGCTTTAGGTTGACCCTTGTTATTTACAGCTATGTATGTATTTTTGATCTCTACAACTTTCTACCTAAGTACCCGATTTCAAAGAATTATACGTACGACATACCCTACCCATATCCCCATACTGTAATAAAACAGGTCACGATGATTCCATTTTCATTTTTTCCAAGCAATTTGCATTTTTAACTAAAAGAACACATTTACACATTCATATAAAATTAAATTTTATTTAAATATTTTGCCTCTACTTGTGTACTTGCTTTAAGAAGACTTAATTTATTTGAATTTTTTTTTGTACTAGTATATTGTCTACCTCTTCTTCAAGACCAAACAAAATATAATGAAATTCATATTCAAGAAATGTGAAGCAATTTAAATGAAGCCAGAAAAAAAATTGAGAATCATCCTTGAAAATTACTTAAACTTTTGAGTTTATTCAATGTGACGACAAACAAGAATTTTCAAAAAAAAAAAAAAAAATGAATAAAAGACTTTGTTAAAGGGAAAAGGCATTGTCATGTGCAAAAAAAAAAAAAACACTCCCCAAGCTATAGGGTTATGCTAAACTATTTTTCTGGCTGCTGCACAATGTCTTGGTTTTTCTTTCTTCTCCAGATCCCAACAACCATCACTTCTATCATCAACATCCTTTATATTGGCCTGTTGTTTTTGCATAAGCACGAAAAAAAAAAATATAAAAAAATATATCAGAACTTGAAGGAATTGCTTAATGAAGAAAGTTTTCCTTATCCAGAAGTTGAAGAAAATTTCCATGTTTTTGCATCCTTTTTCAGTTACCGGTTATACCGCACACTAGAACCATACAACATATCAAACGACAGAGAGTGATAGGTATAGAGGGTGAGAGAGAGAAAAGAGAGAGAATTTACGATGATACGTTAGCAACCAACCACATTGACATTAGTTTTCAAGGATATATTTATGTACGATGTACGTGTCCTGTACGCTGTAAAAGTTAGCATTACTAAGAGTTTGTTAATTGCATGTTAACATAATTATGAAGAATAGTATTATATATGGCAGGAGTATCTGTGACAAGAACAAATACTAACTAACTATAGTAGATATTTGCTTGTGTTACTAACTAGGTCCAGATGATAAATTATACCTATATAACTTTATCAAAACAGAGTTTTATATTAGTTTTGAATTTCCACAACAAAAAAACATCAAGTGGCTTCCAAGGTTTATTTCACCAGCATCAAAGAAATTTTTCCAACTGAATAAGTCGACGTTTTAAAATAAGGTGCGGTAGAGTTTTTAATAGTTCCGATATTTTTGTTTTAATTTTTTTTTGCACGAGAAACTTTTATAATTATTCCTTGTAAACAATACAAACGCGTTGGACTGTCACGCCTCTACCACCTAACCAAAATGATTTTAGGTGCTAGTGACTTGCAACTCTTAATCATTCCTGTGTGTGTGTCTGGAGGAATGAAGGGGACCTACAGTTTATTGCCGAATCCGAACGGCTATTGTGAGCGGAACTTTTCTATAACAGAAGATTCTTCACTTCCTCGCAAGAGGTAGTAGCCCTACAAATATTTTTGTTTTTTAGGTGGAAGAGGCTGGGAACTGAACTCAGACCTCTGGCGTGACAGTCCAACACACTGACCGTTATGCCACGGATTAATATTTTTTTTCAGTTAATACAAATAAATTAATTGGAGAATCAGGTTCTAGTGACTTTTAGCTTCAAACCATTTCTGTGTGCATATTGATAAATCAAAGAGTTCTATAATTTTCTGCAGAATCTGAACGGCTAAAAAGAGAAACACTTTTTCATGACTAAAATTGCTCACGAGGCAGTACCTAACCCTGAAAAAAATATATGTTTTTTATTTTGTTTTTATTTGGAATCGGCTGTGATTAACCATTAAACCACCACCGGGTAATTTAGAATTATTGTATATAATTATAAGCAAATCTATTTCCAAAAAAATTTATCAAAATCTTTTCCTATAGAGAAATTCTCCATAGATATAAATATCTTATATTCTACTCTGAATGTCCTTACGAGTTGACAAAAAAAACTTTTTACTTCTGCATTCCTAGTATTTCTCTTTACAAGTAACTTTATATAGTTTGCTTCTAAATAAAAGTAATATACATATTTATGAATTGTTACAGGAGTTTGACAAATTTTTACAAAGGTTGAGGTAAGCCCTTCTTGAGACATATTAGTATACACGTAACGTACCTACGTTAGGATTGTCGGTACCTCCTCTGCTCTAGTGTAAATCATAAATCTCTTACATTGTGTGTCATGTATTTCGATATATAAATCGATTGCACGTACATGAAAGTAGGTACTCAGTATATGAGTAAAATTTATAACTTTATACTAAGGAACATAATAAAAGAGATACTCGGTACGGCTGTTCTAGGAGTAAGTATAGCTTTTTTATCTTCTTGAAACAAAATGAAAATAAGAAAAAACATAAAACGTTTTGTTTTTTGTAATTTTAAGAGAAAAATGAATATTTTCTCTTGGGGGCAAGAGCTAGTATAGCGATGGTGGGGTTATATAAAATAATTTAAAATAAATTTTCTTCTACATGTTTTGTTTGTTATAATATATGTGGTGCTGCACGCACTCATTTCTGAGCTCATAATTTTCCTTTCATGATGATAAGACAAATATAAAAGTCTATAGGGACTTAGGGACAGAGAGAGACGGAGAGAAGCCTATATAAATACGGAAGGACCTTATAAGAAGAATCGCTCTTGATTATTTGTGTTGTGGTTGTTGAAGATGTGAGATGAATTTTAAAACCAAAAAATACTAAAAAAAAAAAAAACAATTTCACACACCAGCTACATACTTTTATAATGGGGTATAGAAGCCTAGGATTAAGATTTGACTTTGATAAGAAATTTGGTGTGTTACAATGCATATTTTATAATTGGATTTTTCTTTTTTTTTTCGCGTCTCTTTGGGTTTGGATGATGTGGGGGTTACTCCAAGTTTTTGAGACGTGACGAAAAAGTTTTTTTTCGCTTTTTTTCCATATACTTTTAAGGTTGTGTGAATGTTTTTTCCCTAAGAAAAAAAATATCTTAAGAAAAAAATTAGCATGGGGTTGAAAGTAGTTAAGTAATTGCATTACGTAGTCATGTTTCAATGAGATGAGTAGGTATTTTTTTTTTAGGAGGGCATTGAAGTTTTTTTTTTTTTTTTTTTTTTTTTTGCAAGTCGTATAATATTAGAGCGCGACTGAAATTTTGAACATGCATAAACTATATTACGTAACAAATTTGAACTGTTCTTTTGGTGGAATCGTAAATAAAAGTTTTATGGTTATGGTTTTGTACCAAGAAGAAGAAATGGTTGAAAAAAGTAGGTATAGGTAGGCATCTAAATAGAAAACAATATTTTCGCAATCCACCTGGAAAATGTTAAGGTTACGCCAAAATTAGTCAAGGCCCTGGAAAGTTTTCAGTATGGGTAAAATCCATACGATGAAAACTTGTCAAATACCTTCTTGTAAGAACTTGTTGGGCAAGTTTTGCTATTACATCAGAAATACCCCGTAACTACGTACATAAATAAATAAATTAAAAAAAAAATGGAGGTGCAACGCAAGCTATAAAAATAGATTTTAGAGTCGACGACTCCCACTTTAAAAGTGTTTTAGAGTGGTTTTTAAATGTTTAAAATTGTGCGCCATTATTTTTATAATATTTTATTTTTTCCATCACAAATTACCATTAGTGTTACTCGTTTTGTACTTAAAAAAATTTGACATGAAGTTGATCTCATAACAAATTTTTTAATATCTAATAATTTTCAATGTCTTCCAGCAATGAGCTCAAATATTATTTTTAATATTAAATAAAAAAACAAAACAGCAATAACAACAAAAATTCCGGAAGAAGGTATACATATAAAGAAACTCCTCAAGCAGATGGTTTTATTTAATTTCGCATTCCTTTGCGTAAATTGCATGCATAATATTGGCTTCATTTTATTATTCTTTCTTGTTTTTTTTTTTCATATAAAAAAGGGGAAGAACGAATTAAAGAGGTTGCTGTAGTATCTACCTACCAGAAAATGCAAAATTAAAAAAAATAATGATTTTGTTATTTTATTTAATTGTGTGTGCTTCGTCAGCTGGGAATATTTTTTTTTTTTTTCATGAAAATGAAAAAAGATAAATATGTACATTGATAGGTAGGTATTTAAAAAAAACAACAACAACAAGAACAAAACAAAAATATCCTTAGCACTAAAATTATTTTTCTTTCTTCGAAGAAGAAAAGGAATCCTTTTTCGTCTCAAATCCTTTTTTCAAGAAAAAAAACAAAAACCAAAATGAAAACAAACCTCATTGCGCCCCCAAAATGAATCTTGAATTTTCTTCTTCGTAAAAAAAAAACTTGGTAGGTTCCCAAACCTCTATATATCCAAAATCATGTAAAAAAAACAACAAACCATTTTTTATTAAAATAGAAGGAAGAGTAAAAGCAAAAAAAAAAAATATATATACACACTTTTAACCGGAAACAGAATACACGACAAATAAGAAAAAAGTATCTCAAGAGGTTAAAAGCATACTCTTCTTGTTCCACGTTAAGTGTGTGCACACGCCTACGGGTTTAAGTATTAAATTGTTTCCTTTTTTAAGTGCAACATCGCCTCAACCTACTTTCATCCGGAATTTTATACACAAGAAAAATAAAATAAAAAAACTGAAAACACCAAATAAACCAACAAGATGAAACACAGTTAAGATTGTTGTTGGCTTTTGTGGAGAACTTTGTGTTTACTTCGCGGATGTAGGCCAGGGCTCCCTCTTTTTGTTGCAATTTACTGCATTTTTGTTAAGAAGAAAAATAAATAATCAAAATCTTAATTCAAATTCGATTCGATCTTTAAATCGACATAAATGTACTCCTATGGGTTATACGTATGATAAATTAATTTGTTTAATAAACATTATATACCTACCTATACATATTTTAAAGTCGAAAAAAAATTATTTTTTTATTTATTCAAAGGTCTGATCTTATTTTACTTTACTTACTACTATTTACTACTTTTTAAACAATTTTGAAAAACTTTTTTCTGCAATTTACTATGGCTTGTGATATGAATCTTTTGTTGTCAAAATACTCTCATAGTGGCAACACTAGTCAAGAGTTTGTTCAATTTTTTTTTTAATTTAACTGGAGCCACTAACAAACGAACATAAAAAAATGGCTAAAACTATTTATTGTTAGCTTCTTTACATTGAATTCAAAGACATTCGAGTTAGAAACATAAAAATAAACAAAAAATAAAAAAAAAAAATAAACTCACTATAGGAAATAAAATTTAGTCTGATGTTATCCTTTTTATTTTATTGACTCCTTTTCTGAATGTGAAATTGCAAAAATTTGTCGTTTGAATTTAAATATTATGTCACGTGCCGCAGCAATAGTCGCACGTTTTAGATTGGCGCGGAAATTGACATTTCTATTGCTTAAAAAAAGGGCCAACACAAATTGACATGGCGCTCTCGTCGAAAGGGCTAAAAGATACTTCTATTTTCGATTCGTAGAAATATAATGTATTGTGTAGGTATGTGTTTTGTATACCTATATCTCTTTCGCGGAATACAAATTTAAATTCTCAACTGAAAACCTTATATTTATACATATAACCAAACTCTGAATCCAAATTAAGTTAAACGACCGTTTTTTTTTTCTTCTAGGATTTGTGTAGTTAAAACCAAAGGATACAAAATAACTATGTATAAAGATAGAAAGAGGTACCTACACAACAGAAATAAGAGAAACAACATCTAACAACAAATTGCCGAACCTAAAGGCTTTTCCTCGAGTTTGACCCATTAAACGTGAGAAGGATTCGTTATAAAATAAAAACCAAATACGATTTTCGCATCGGAACAACATCAGGATTCCATCAGGATATAAAAATAAATAAAAAAAAACAGAAAGAAAAAACAAGTCAGAGCTCGTAAAAATTCATAATTTAGCAGGACAATTTGTTTGGTTTTAAAGGTGTAAGTGGAGAACGAACATAGGTCTTCGTCCTTTGGTATGTTAATATATCCATGTCATTTTGTACGTGAGCTATACCTTAATATACGAGTATATAAGAGAGGAGATGAACTTCTTTTATTTTTTTTTTTCCAGTTCTGTTTCGTTTCATTTCGATTAAGGAATCTTCTTTATAGGATCTCTGATATAAATAAATGCTCGTTGATCGGGTACTTACATTGATTTCGTTTATGGGTTAAAGTGCTTTGATGCTTTACCATTAAACAAAAAAAAAAAAAAAACACGAAAAAGGATAACTGGCAGGATATCAGTTTTTGAGTATTTCATTGGTGTTAATTTAATTAAAATAAAAAAAGGTTGAATAAAATATTTGAAAAGCAAATTGAAATTTTTATATTACTATTTTCAAAAAGAACCTTTTTAAATTTAAGAACTTTATATTGTTCAAATGATAATTGAGAGACGTTAAGATACAGCAAAATTTACCTATACAGCGTGTCACCTTATTTGTGCACTATAATTTTTTTGGGGATGATTTCTGGATTTATTCACCCCCCTAAGACTGGAGAGGTGGCAATTTCTAAAAAATGACAGAAATTCGTACAAAAATCATTCTTTTTTTAATTTGTTTTTGATAAGAATATTCAAAAGAAGCGTAAAGAAGTAAAAAAAAAAGTGTGAAAAGAAGTGTTTTTAACTTTCAGGAAAGGGTGATGGATCGAAAAATGCTATTTATGTTTAAAATTATATAGATTTATTATTTTTTCAAATAAATTATATTGCAGGTATCTTAAAAATCATTTTCTTAAAATAATTGAATTCTTCATATTATTAAAAATCTTCTTCGATATGGGGCGATTTGGTTCTTTTTTTTCTAATACAAGAAAAACCAAGCCTGCCATTCTTTCATGAATAATGAATGAGTAGAAGCCTTTGAGGCCTATTCCTTTGAGCCTATGGTAGCCACAGAGGCAAAAATTTCATGTGTGTCTTTAAACGCTTCTCACTCAAATCAGAGACTAGTTTCGGTCTCGGAGACTACTTTGAAAACACCCGAGACGAGACCGTATTTTTGGTACCGAAATTCGCCGAGAGTCTTGGCGGTCTCGATGGTCTCGCCGGTCTCGGTGGTTTGGTTTCGGTTTTCGCTAGAAGAAATACTTTTTTATCTAATTATTTTTTAGTAGGTACTCATGTTCAATTTTTATAATACAGTGAAAGCTCCCTTAGCCGGACAGCGACGGTCGTAACACTTTTGTCCGTCTAAGGGAGTTGTCCGTCCAAGAGAAAATATAAAAAATAGTTAGGTAACATTTTTGCACCTACAAGCCATGAAATGCATTCAAACTAAAAATGAACATGAAGATACCAAAAAAAGATACAAAAACAGACTACAGCTGCAGAAATAAAATCCGTTATGAATTTCATCACAGACAGTAATTTGGTGAAATCGCATCTATGTCGCTGTAAACCAGGGGGACCGTTTTTAATGCAGAATAAATTTATGTAAAAGTATTACTAAAAATAAAAAAAAATTTTGTCCGCCTAAGGGAATTTAATTTAACAAATCGCGGCTAATATTCTTGTCCGCGTCCGTGTAAGGGAGTGTCCGCTTAAGGGATCATAAAATGTATGGAATTTACACCCAAGATCCACGGTCGTGCGAATTTGTCCGCCTAAGGGGATTGTCCGCTCAAGGTAGTTGTCCGCAATAGGAGCTTTTACTATATTCACGCGTTAAAATATCGAACCACATATGTATGTACATAGTTTTATACTCAGGTGCACTGCGAAAATCCAGAGCAAAAAACGTATAGGTACATGTCGTTGGAATAGAAATCGCTCATGTTTCAGACTTTGTTTTCCCCGCCGGAAAAAGGTTTTCCGATTTTATTTTTGGCTCCGGAAAAAGTTGATTTTAGACCTTTTGGGTGACCTTTAATGTGCCAATAAAGTAAAAATCGAGGATATTGAAGATACGAGTTTAATATTAATTTCACCATGTTGGTGCCCGGCATTTAAAACTCACGAGTCTGTTTCATACATTTTCTTCGTGCTTCACACAACACTCCACACCCCGCTTTTTTCTGACCAACAAACTGCCGAGATATGGTAATTTATCTTTTTAAAACAGGCATCTTATCTTACATTTCTTTACCACAAAAAAACACGAAACAAACCAAGGCTAAGGATGAGACCAAGACCAAAACCGAGACCGAGATGAGACTGGCACATTAAAATTTTCACGAGAAAAAGGCGAGACCGAGATCGAGACGAGACTTGTTTAGGCGAGACCAAGACTGCGAGACCGAGACGAGACTGAAATTTTTTGATTTTGACGAGACCGAGACGAGGCTAACAAAAGTCTCGCCTGGTCTCGTCTCGTTGCCAGCCCTATAATAGACAAGGAAACAGGCGAAACATAAAATCTTAACTAAAGAAAACTAGGAAAACTGTTTATTTAAAATACATAAAGCAGGAATCGTATTTTTCAAAACCAACAAAAAAAATTCAATCTGCTAGATCTACATCAAGAAAACCTATCCGTTTCAAAGTGAAAGCCTTTAGCCCTTTTACCTAGTTGATTACTCACCGACACCGACAACAACTGGTTTGGTTAACAATTATTATAATTAAGGTACCTAATAGGTACAGCTTCTGCCCTCTTTCAGTCACATAATCACATTATAGAACTCACATCATTTCTGCCACTAATTTTGTACACTCTGCATAATTTACCCATTAAATCCATAAAAACGGAAACAAAACAAAACTGAAAGAACAGAACAATTAAAAAAACAACTCTTTCCATCGTCTTGTGGTGCTTATGCTTGTACTTGTGCCTCTTCAGTTTTCACACATACAAACCTAGGCCAAAAGCAGAAAAACCATTTATCTATAACAATCACAACCATAATTAAGTAATTTCAAAAATGTTTCACATAACCGTCTTTTTTTTTTTGCTGACTTCCTATTCCCATCGTTATCGTTTCTGTCGTCTTAATTTTTTTTTTCTTTGTAAAATAAACAAAAAAAAAAAAAAAAAAAAAATACATAAATGAAAAACAGAACAAGAAGAACGAAAATAAAGTTTAAAAAAAAAATTGAAAATTCATCTCAACTTCCCAAACAGAGAGAAGAACAAAATTGCTTTTTCATTTTTATAAGTTTGAACTTCATGTTTATTCATTGCTATCGTTTTAGAGAACGACAACAACAACAACTCGACAAAAAAAAAAATTAAAATGAATCCAACTTGCTGCATACAGCATAACTGTTGTTTTTCCTAATTTCCATCTTGCCTCCTACATATATATGTGTACTTTGCAAATATTAAGGACTCAAACCGTACCGTATTTCAGTTAAAAACTCAAGCCATTCCCATATAATCCTTCCATGTACGAATCCCCCCAAGCCCAGGTTCTCACTCTTGCCTCCACGGGGAATGTAGCACAGGACTTAAGCAAACAGCACGAGCAATTAAATCATCCCTTTGAATTAGAGAGGCTCAAAGACGGGTAAGATTTTCCAAAATGAATATACAATCATGGTGGCATGGGCTCAGGGGGGTGTTTGTATGTTTGCAAGTTGCTGAAGTTTTCAGAAATTGAGAAATTGCTTAGGTAGTGCGAGTGGGGCTTTAAATTGCTTCCCGAATTGTTCTTCATAATTTTTCAAGCTGAGGGACTTTTTTCAAAAACCCTACAATGACGATGACGACGACGAAGAAGACATTTCGAGATTGTTCGCTTAATCCGATATGGCTGATGGAAATGGATGGCTGGCTGGCTGCGGTGCTGGCAAGCAGGCATCAGGCAGGAATCTTTTGTTTGTTCATTTCTCAGCGTTGATTGGTCTGCGTGGAATTCTTAAGGGTTAAGGGACTAACAAAGGGTTAATAGAACCCTACAATTTTTCATTTATTTGTTTGTTTTTTTTATTTATTTTTTTTTTCCTCATACTTTTTGTGTAGTTTTTATTTTTGAAAGTGGAAAAGTTTATCCAATTATTCATTAACATTTAAACAGTTTTAAGGGGATAATTTTTGACAGGGTGAAGAAATTTATTTAAGATGTTGGCAAGCGGCGAACAGGTGGCCAATTTGGACAATCGTAGAAGGAAGGAAGTTTTTTTTTTTTTATTTCCTTAAATGAGTCTTGGAAAACAAATCTTTACCAAATCGCGGAAAGTTTCTCAGCTTTTTTTTTTTGTTGGAAGTTGTAGGTATAAAATTTAAAATTTAAATTTTCATGAAAATATAATTTAACTAGATTTGGATAAATTTTCTTTCTTGTGCATCAAATAATGTATGGGGCTTAGTATTGTCAAATACAGGCCAGTTAGTTTCATATACAACACCTACACCCATTTACTGACCAGTAGTTTAGCGGCCTTGGCCCTATTATGTAATCAGAAGCTCAAATTGACATATCATACCTACTTACATCAAATTAGATCATTCTTTACTAAACCCTTTTATTTGATGACCATGAATTTTTCTATAACCATCATCTTAAAACGAGATAGGGAAATCCGTTGGTAACTTTTCGTCTATGTGGTTTTATATTTCCTTCGGGCTCTGTTTATTAAATACGATCGATCCCTCAGTTCTATTGATATCTTCCTTTCAAGACCGAATTCAAATTATAATCTTTAAGAGTCAACGCCAATGCCAATGAGCCTTTTAACTATTGCGACTGGCTTTCCTGTACTTCCCCCAACATAAGGAGAAAGATGACAAAAACAAAATATTCCACAAGCTCCTGAAAAAGACATATAAACAGTGCCCTAGCTATGACATTAAGTTATCCAAAGCTATTTCGAACACCAAACTTGGAACCTTGGAAGACAAGACATTTTTGCTAGTATCTAGAGTCGGATATGACATACAGCAAGACACTACCTCCGATAATGGATTAAGGCTGTTCGACTTCGGGTGCGTGAGGAGACGCTGTAGCTAGTACCCAGTTCACACGTCTTGACCAAGTGTTCAAATCCAGCCCCTGACGTTCTGTTTTTTTTTGTATCCCTGATGGCCGGTGAGCATATGTATGTGTACATACAAAGTGGTGCTGCATAAAAGGACCGGAGTTATTTTAGTTTTCTATGCACCAAAGAAGAGAGAAGAAGGAGAAGCGTTAGATGGAGTAAATAGAGGGATGTCGTAGCATGAATGAAGTTCGGAAATTTAACGATAAGTTGAAAAGAACCTCGCAAGGTTGCAAATTCCGAACCGAAAGCCTGCAAAGACGATCAAGGGAAAATCGTTATAGAATAGCAATCGATGCTGATAATATGGAAAATATAGATATTTTAGCAAACTGAGAGGAAATCTATCATCTGTTAGCAGTAGATATCCACCAGTTTATCAAAAGAATCTGGTAGAGTATAGAAAAGCATGCATCCGATGAATGGAAACTCAATGTCATCATTCCTCCAGAATGGAAACCCTTTGAACTGCACCAGCTACAAAGGCATCGGTATTCTTAACATCGCCTACCAAGATGTTTTCTGACGTATTAGGTGAATGCTTGACGCCGAAAACAGATGTGCAGCCTTTTCCCATGCAGCGAAATTAGAAATAGAGATATCGTACAGCGAAGGCTGCATGCAGAGCCTGGAATATGTCAGCCCTCATAAGAACCTGTGTAAATTAATTTTTGCTGCATGGGAAAGAGCTGCCCATCCATTTTTGGCATGAATCCGTTTGTCAACAATCTACTAAATGATAGGTCCATATCAGAAGGCCTTACCAATGACTTAACATTAAAATTAAGGCATATCTTGGAAAAAAAACGCAGAAACGTCGGATTGAAACCATTTTTCATCGATTCTAAGCGACAGAACTTATAGACACGATTTTTAGAGAAATGTGCATATATTTTTGGATTTTCTTCCAAATTCGTCCGTTTATGCAAAATGACAAAGGAGAACCTACGCTCTTCCATAAAAGTGGGCAAAGACCTCAACCGATTGGTCTGATGAAAAAGATGGATGCAGAGTGTAGTAGAGGAAAACCAAACTTAAGGAAGAGGACTCCTCAAACAACTTGCGTACGAATATAGAGACAGATTGAGATTGGGACTGGCACTGTGCTAACTAGAAGAAGCTTTTTGGTAAAGGCTCTGGCTGCTCCACTACGAAAATACTGAGAACACAATAATTTATTATCAAATGTACTGTATTTACTAAAAATATAATTGAGATAATTGTTAGTCAAAAGTTAAAAAAGTCGAGTTATTAAACAAAAACCTAAATGCTCCTGGCAAAAATTAAGATGGCAGCCGAGATGCTCCCTGAAGCACAAACTATTGAACCGTAACAGTTTGACCAGTTATTATTGATCCATTTAAAAAATAAATACATACAAGTAGTTAATAAAATTTTACCAGAAGTACCTAGTTACTGATTCAATTTGCATAGAAATAAAATACTGATAAATATAATTTTTAATTTAATAATTTTAATTTATTTTCATCTACATATGTGAATATCAATCTTCATTTGACTAGAAATTGAATAAAAAAAATAAATAAAATCCTTTTTTTTTTTTAAATATTATTCTGAACAGAGACTAAGTATATGTAGGTATATAGACTTGACACATTCGGATCATTTGAGTTGCATTTATCTGTCAGCAAAGTGCACTCTACCTGTCATCCATCATTAATTCACAATATAGCTAGTCACTCATTCATCCATCACAAAGAAAAACACTATAAGCTAACTGAAGTTTTGCTTTGCCTCTCCATATGCGTCTATGTCGGTATATGAATGTAGGTTCTTTTCTGCTATTAGAGGTCCTGCAAAAACTCTTCATTTCCATTTCCATCTCTCATCAGTCAAAATCTATTCTATCTTTAAAAAAAAAAATGGGTGGAAATTTCACTAATTGATTCTAATCCCAAATGACTGTTGACATTCAGCCCCAAAGCTCTACCATCAGCTAAAGAGTCAGAGTATCCAAATAGTCAATTAAGATAGCATGGCGGAGGTACCTATACTCCAGTTGTAGGTTAGCTTTGGTATATATGCCACATTAGAGCACCACCATCAAATCCATTAGCTTGTCCAATATGTGCATGTCCGTCGGCGCGGCACAGCGGCGCGGCGTTATTCGTTCTTCCTCGACGGTTTCGTTCTTTGGAAAAAGCTCAATTAATTACGTTTTTTCCTGATGTTCGCGCTTAGCTAGTTGGAGCTTCTAGTTCAACAAATGGGTCTTCGATATGCCTTTCAACATTCGCTCACTTAAACCGACCAAATGAAACAAGTACATAAAAAAAAAAATCACAACAACAGGAACTAAAAAGGATAAAAAAAAAACTCCTTTGAAGCAAAAATATTTGCGACACAACTCATTCATTCGTTCGATTTCGATTGCCACTTGCACACAACACAAATCGTTAGAGATATCCGTTTTTTTTTTTTGTAGTTGTTTTTCTATGCTGGAAGTTCTTATAGCCTCGTTTTCATTTCCTGTACGATTCTACTAGAGAAAAGTTCAATGTAAAGAGCAATTTTACCTGATATAAGGACAACAACAACAAAAGCATATATATTCAGGTGAACAGTTTCCTATTTCCAATGAGAGCAGATGAACTTCTAGAATTCTAAAATCTGTCTGTTACAATAGCAAAGGGTTCAAATATTTAAAATCAATAATAAAAAAAAAACTGTTTATAGGTATCGGATTATGTATTTTAAGAACTCTTAAGCTCAAGTTGATGTCTTTACAAATAAACGTTGTAGGTACCTGCACACTCGAGCTTCAAGCTTCAACTGCTGTTAGATACTGATGCTTTTTTTTCTGTGTGAATAGAATGAGTAAGTTTTGAATAGAGGATGCATGTAACTTCACACATATTTGCCATCATAGTAAAGTGAAAGAACTTAGTCAGTCAGGTGGTCGGAAAGTCAGAAGAATTCAAGCAGAAATGATGGAAAAAGTGAAAAACCAAATCTAATACTCTACAGTCTACAAACAAATACACACACACACACACACACACACACAAATAAACACTTTTAGAGGATAGAAGAAAAAAAATGTGCGGAATAAATTCAATAACAGGACAAATTTGAAGAAGTGAAGTGAAAATATTACCTGGTGCACTTTATTTTCTGCAGTTACGAGTAAGTTTGAGCCAAAAATGCCATTTCCTCCAACTGGAAATAATAGGAGAGAAGAGAGAAGTGTGATTGGCAGGATATGGTACTGGGGCATCTGATATGATTTTCGAAGTTTAAGTCGAAGGAAGCAATTTTCAAATGAAAAATTGTCAACTATGTAAGTTAAACCAGTGGGATGAGACGTTTGAACTGTCAATAATACTGTGAACACAGTGCGAAACTTATTGTCTACTTTTAAATTATAAAAATATTAAATTACGACCGAATAAAGTACTTTAGAATTATATATTATGTAAGTAGGAATTGATTAAAAGATAAACCTCTTTCTAAAATTGAACCCAAAAACTAATGGTATTCCAGTTTATACGTAGATATTATATTGTCGTTAAAAGGTGAACATTGTTCGAACCATTGATTTTGTCCACTGGTATCCCTGTTTTAACACTGCTGCATGCATACATTTTTATTATTTTTATTGTTCTTATTATTCTTTTTACAAAAAATTGTAAAGTGATCAAAAGAACCGGCTATTTCAAGAACGAAGATTTGATAGTAAGCGCATATTGGTAAACTTATATGAGCTCACTGATTTAGTTAATACGCATGTTATACCAGCTTATACCAATCAACCACTCTATTGCCTTCATCCAACAAAAACAATGGTTTGCACAAAAAATTCTCTTGTTAGATTTTTCTTTCAATCTTAAATCAATTGGTATAATTTTGTTCTAAGAGCCTACAGTAGAATTCACATGCTATATTCAACCAACAGAAATAAAAAATAAAAGTACATTACATATCATAAATTATTTTCGACTTCAGATTTTTAATTTATTCGTTAAGTCCATGACTGGTATAAACTTACAATATAAAATAAAGAAAGTTTTTTTTCACATATAGTAAAATAATATTTCAATTTGTCAAAATGTTCTATCAAGTCATTAGTAGTCGAAAATATTATCTATATGTGCATAGGTATATTGCCACGATAAGTTTATTGGTATAAATTGTTCAAATGTACATAGAGAAAACGAATTATTATGTCGAATTCACTTATCTGTTTACTAAGCGATATTATGCTTGAGTCAAAAATAGATATTTAACCGCTTCTTTCTGCATTCAATATTAATGTTGTGACAATTTGTGTCACTTTATACCATTTTTTTTTTATTTTATGCAACTCAATTTGTTGCTGAAAGTTTTGTAGGTATCATCTACTATTTTCACAAATAATATATAAATGTCGTTTTTGAACTCAGAAACTGTTTTTATGTACGCAGTTTATTGCATTTTCAAGGAAGAACATTTCTGTTTCATTGTAGCTGGAAAATCTTTTCGTATCTTTTATTTTTTTGCATCCAACCAACACACCTGTATCAGATTCTAGTACCTACTCTTCCTTTATCCAATCCTAGCCAAGCGGATCCTTCTTTCTGATATAAATCAATTTTTCACCTATCCTATCATAATGTATTCCTGGATTGTCCCAAGCACATGTGTGACAAACAAAAAGAAAGGAAAAAAAAGTCCTATGAATCTCTCGTTGTTATTTAATCCAACAGAGTCAAGCGTCTAACACTCATCCACTCACATGTCTAAGAAAAACAATTTATGATCTAATAAAGTCAAAGTAACTTTGTAACACTTCTGAACACAAAAAAAAAAAAAAACACACACTCATATACATAGTTATTGGAAACATAAGGTTCGTCAAAGCAAAAGAAGTAGGAGATGAAACTTTTTATTTGACTTTTTTGCGGTTCAAGAAGGACTTTTAGTCCTTGAAATAATGTAAGCAAAACTTTTATGTATCAAAATGATTGATAGAAAATAATGAGAAGAAAGTTATATGCCTTTATTATTCTTTAGTTAAAAGTTTTTTTTTTGTTGTTCTTATTAATGTAGGGGATGAAAGTTTTGCTTTTAAACTGATCTCAGAGCTAAAATAGTTGATATATTGGAATAAATGTTTTTTTATTAGAAAGGTACATTATCAAAATATAGAAAATTGATCATTTCTTTAAGTTCGATTCTAGATTAGTAGTGCAAGAAGTCAATTTTATACACCCAGATAAAAAAAATCTTTTTTCACAAGTGATTTGGTTTCAGATAATCTTATCAATCAAATAGATAATAATAGCAGTTTTTACATATTGGCATTTCACTTATTTTGTTTTATGTTGTAGTTCCAACAGCCGAAAGTACGAGTATATATAAAATATCTACTTCTACATCAATACCTTTCAATAGTATTAGATTTTCAAAACCGGTTTAAAATTTTATAATTTCTATCGAGCTTAATCTTTAGTTCTTCGGAGGATGATTTAAAAATTTTGCCAAACCTTTCATTTCATCAACAACAACTAAATAATGTATAGTTTCAAATTTATACTTTTTTTTTAGAAAGTATCAATTCCCCCATTAATTCTGGACCTTTTGGTAGCTCTACCAAAATCTTAGATATTCCAATTTCTTAATTTGATTTCTTCCTTTTCTTTAATTTATTGTAAAATAATATTATGTGTTTGTCAATTATTTCTCTTTAATTCTCGTATTAGGTATGTAGATTATAATAATAATAATCAAATTATATATTGAAACGTGATTGTGTCATTTGATATGGGGTCACAGATGTTTGACATTATTTTTATTCGATATCAATACAAACTATAAACAGCCTCAAATCAAATTAAATTTAAAATTATTGCCTTTCAATAAGACAAATAATATATATATGTGTAGATATTTAATATGTAAGGATATAAATTATCGCACAGGTTTCTACCTAGCCTATGCACATACAAATTCAATTTCATGACTTTATTTGGAAATATTTGCATAGTGCATACCGCATATTATGTATACAAACAAAGGTATTTATGTATAATAAATATACAAAAATACAACTAATAAACCAATATTATGCATCGATGGAGAATTAAAGGAAATTGTGTGAATATTAATTGGATACAAATAGAATTTATTGTCAAGAGAGGAATGCATGTTAATTACACCTCAGGTGTGAGTGTCACAGTTAGATTACTAATTTTGATAACATATGTAAGACCATAGGTATACATTTCGAACATAACATGTTATGCAGGGGGAGGCAGGGGAGGTATACTACCAGAGCGACATTTACGTACGTATTATAGTTACCAAAACTTTGCTTTTTATATACGGTATAACTTAGAATCTCAATAAATTAAATCACCTACAAAACTTTGTATTTAGACCCAAAAAAACATAGATACAAATAATTTTTATACCCCTTTTTAAGCATAATACGCTGCTGACGAGAAACGAAAAATCCCATACAAAAATAACAACGAAATCCCAACGAAAAATTTCGTTCTGTGCTACGCTATTCGGTGTGCGAAATCGATAATTGTAGCAGATTATGTGGAGAGATCTCCCCTCTTTTTTCGCACAGAATTAATTGCCTGCACCATCAATTGTAAGCGGAAAAGTGACATTTGGTCTCTATTCGTGTTTGTATTTGTTGTTTCTTTTATCACAACTTTCTGTGATTTTTATTCAATCATTTGTGTTTGTTTTCGCAAACGGTGAAACTTTCAAGGGGTAATTTTTCGTTGTGGTTTTCGTAAGCATTTCGTTGTCATATTGGAGACCAATGAAAAATTTTGTTTCACATCAGCAGTAAACTAGGCTTAAAAATTAAAAAGTTACATCTTTGGATATTGTTTAGGCATAGAACTATGTAAATAAATAAAATGAGCGCAAACCATTCGTGGTTCGTCAGCTGTTAAATTTTCTGTCACTAGAAATAGTGTTGTCATTTTTAAAACGAAACTTCTATAAAGAAGAAAACTTTTTGTAGCTACATAAAAATTCAGCTTTTCCCTCAAATTTTTCAATATCTGTGCAGAAATCAATTTCAGAAGTTCATAATTGATTAAAAATTCTGTTCATTAACGTTTGCATTAAGCGAAAAAGAAGAGAAAATAAAAATTGTGCTATGCCTTTAATTCGCTGGTGTGTTGTGCTGATACAGTAAACTTCTCTTCAAAGTAATCGATTTTTTTAAACTTTGACTTTTTGAACCAGACAAAAACATTGTCTTTCAGAACTTTGTTTTTTCGAAAATTTGGCTTTTCGAACTTTTTTTTGCAAACCTTTAACCTTCGAACTTTTCCAGAGTTGGTCTTTCGATATTCTGGCAGATTTCCCATATAAAACCAATTATAGTCTGCTGGTGCTGCCTGGCTGGAGGGGGGAATCACGCATGCAATAGAACATTCATTCTTTTTGGTAAATAAGTTTTTGTTCAAAAAAGCGAAACTTATGAATTTAAACATAATCACTATATTGATTCAACAAGATTCGTCGTGTTCAGCAAGAATTGTTTTATTTGTTTTCAGTTTCATAAATATTTAACAGGCTTTTAAATTATTACATGACTTTTTTTTATGGAACAAACATTATTTTAAGATTTGAAAGCCTGTGAAATAGTTAAAAGGGCTTAATAAAATTGAGAAAAATGATTTTTAAGCAATTCAAATATTTTTTTTTTTAATAAGAATCGTCAAGTTGTTTGGATGTGATGATCATTTTATTTCAATAGGAATGTTAAATTTCATCTTAGACGCTTCTTTTTTATAAGTAACAGTGGGCGAGAAATTCACTTAAAATTTTTTCTAAGAACACTGAAATATAAAATATACCAATGGTACAACAGTTCGTAAAGTATAAAGGATTAGTAAAGTTACTTACATCTAACCCATTTCTGTAACCTGACAGGAATGGAATGCAAAGCACTTTTTGCTGAATCACCCCAGATGAACACATTTGTCATTTCTTCTCAAGTAGATAGTAGTAACCCAATACGCCACAATTTCACTTAACATTAACCTTTCTGTGTCATATATTAAATATTAATAAGAAAATTTGCAGTAAAATGACCCCTGCTCTTCACTTTTTAAGTGAAATATAAACATTTTTTTTTTTATTTAAGAAGAAGGAAAATGAATGTTTTTTAATGCCAACAGAAGAATACTTACAGTTAAAAATTTTAAAAATAATAATTTATTTTGGCAGCAGTTAGTAATTCAATATACCTAGGAGTTCTGTTTTGTGGCTTACCTGAAAGAAAAAAATAAATAATTTTTAATTTATTTTATTTTGTATGTTTTATTTAAAAATAAAGTGTACGACCGAGCAATGTGACCTTGCTCTTTTAGTTCAAATGGCTTGGAATTAATATTATTTTATAGTAGGGGTACATTTATACATACATATATACTAAAAAAAAATAATAAATATATATTTATTCAAAAATATGCATATAATATATTAGATAATATCGAAAAGATGCATGAAAACTTTTTTCTAAAATTGCATGTAAAAAAAAAATTAAATACAAATATTTCAATCTCAAAATGAAGAACGTCAGTCGAATTCTTGAAAAAATATAAATTTATTCAAAAATAAACTCGTTCATAACGGTCGTATGGCAGGTCCTTATATCATAGAAATCACTAAAAAATCCTTACCTAATAAAATCTTAAATTCAACTTTTAAAGAAAATCAATTCCAGTTTCTAGATTAAAATGTATAATTAAAAAAAAAAAATAAAATTGTGTTTCAATTTGAACTTTTTTGAATAAACACATAAATAAAACGTTGTTAAAATTGCTGAAAAAAACAAATTCATTTTCATTTTATTGAAAAATTGAAAACATAAGAATAAAAAAAAACATTTCATTTCGTCAAAAGGAAATTAAAAAGACAAAACGTTTCCAATTAATCTCTTCCTATACAAAATGAAAAAGCCCCTCTCTTGTTTTCAATCCCACTTAACCTTTTACATTGTATCACAAATAAAAGGTATAAAAAAACCTTATCAATTATAAAAAACTTTTTTCAAGTTATCATTTAATTTTAAGCAAGCAAGTCACAAAAAGTCCTTTTGGAAGAGCCCATTTAAAATATCATATCGTTTCGAAATTTAATTCCTTTGTTTTTTTTTTTGAATAGGTATGTTACTCTACTATTTCACTAGACTTTCATCCTTTTTCTATCTACCATCACACAAAAAAACACCTCTACAAAATAAAAAAGTTATCATGTGGGTATTGCCATTGTGATTGTGATGATAATAAAGTTTAACCATTGACTTTACAGACCGGACCGCATAGTTCGAGGAAGGATCGATCCTAGTATTTAGTGTAAACATGAAATAGCTGGGAATAAAAATTCAAAATTGAGAGAAATATATAAAAATATAAAATGAAATAGAAATAAAAATAATTTTTACGTCGAGTGAGCTGTATGCGAGAAGATACATAGAACAAAAATCGGAAAGGAGGACAAAGTATTATAGCGAATCCCATTTTCTGAATATTTTATGATTCTTGTGAGTATCACTTTTGATTGTTTTATTATGAAAAGTTAAGTCTTTGTTGTTCTTTATTCACTTCAATTAGAAACTAAACGAAAGAATTAGGGTTACCTACTTGAGTTAAAAGTTCTGCTAAAGATGAAGAGTTATGACCGAAAGGTAAAATATAACTTTGATAGGGATTAATTCATTCATTGGGTTATTTATGGAAGCAATTGTGCTTTATTATTTTGAAATCGGAAAGAATAGCAAAAGTTTTATTTTTTAATTTTAAGGGTTTAATATTAAGGTATTTTATTGTTAAAATTTTAGTATACTTTTTTTTACAAATTTTACGCTTAAAATTTTGATATTATTCCCATTTCAACATTTGAAACGATGTTGAGGGTACAGTGGGGGAAAACATATTTGCTCAGCACATAAATACGTATACGCAACATAGCAATGACGTACACATCCAATGAATAATTCTGTGGACTCATTACAAAAATATGTGTCAGTTATTTTCGTTGAATTCATGATTATGTCTTGACTAGAGTTCTATAATAAATACATTCTAAAACACTCTAGTTTAGTTATCCACCTAAAAAATGTATTCTTAAAAAAAAGTTTTGTGCTGCGGACAGGCAACGTGCGGTGAGTCTATATCCACCTGTATTGGCCAAAGAAGATATATAATTACTACATAAATATGTAATAAATGTATGTATAAACACTGATAATATTATAAATATTTATTTGTTACATACATCACTATACTCATTACATAAATATGTAATTATTACATAAATATTTAAGGATTAAACAAATATGTAACGATAACATAAGTATGTTATGATTACAGACACTGTTATGATTACAGCTTCCTGTACTAACTACATATTTGTGGTTTTGAGTCACTTTTTTCTTAACTTCTGTAGGTACTCATTACATATTCGTGAACCATCGTTTTATTCTTAACTTAGTTCCCTGTTTTTCCCCTTATTGTGAAGGTTTTTTCACAATTCGACGAGAAAACGAGACGTCAACCAGCGTGACGAGATCTGGTCGCAGTTGTTCTCTCTTAAGAACGAGTTTCAAACAATGAAATAATACATAATAAAGTATATAAAGTATTTTTTTCAATTTTATGACGTGACATTTAAAATTCCTTTTTTTTTTTTCAAGAGAGAGAAACTGCTATGAGATCTCGTCACGCTGACGTCTCGTTTTCTAGTCGCATTGTGAAACAGCCCTGAGTTGTCTCTGTCTCGCTGCATATCGACTAGAGAGTTTCCGCAAAGACGCACAGACCGACAACCGCATGGCGAAACCTACTTTTTCGAGCTTCTCCATTATGGTATAGTGTCAATTTTCATAAAAACTTTGTTTTTACACGAAACCAATACTTTACCTTATAGAGCATGTACAAAATAATGCAATGCTTACCTAGAAGAAATATTATTAAGATTTTTCGAAGCAACTGTAAAATTTCATTAAGTAAACAGGTTTAGCATAAAATGAAAAAGCCGATAGTTAAAAAAGGTTCTAAGAGAGAAACAGATGAATTACAATAAAATTAGTTGCTGCGATGCTAGTTTGTATTTAAGTCTATAGTAAGGATTTTATTCTCAAGTACACAGAAACTCTACGCTCTACCTTATTCTTCATCAAAAGCCATAGTTTTTCCAGAATGATATCAATATTTTTATTAATTTACTGATTATTTCTTTAAAAAAAAAAAAAAAAACTTCCAAGAAACAATTTGCTAAAATAAACCTTCAAACAAGCTTTTATCTTCCATCCAGACTATATACCTACCTGGTATGGTCTCAAGTTTTAATATTGTTCTCTTTCAATTTATTCTGCTTATCTATTTCATATACTTTTATCTACTTTTTATTATATATTTATTTTTTTTTTGTGCTCAAGACAATACAAATTCTTATGAAATTTATGGAATCAATAATATTCTCGTAACCTTTGAATACCGAATAACCTTCTGGGTCAAAAAATATAAAGAAATGTTATTTGTCTACTATAGAAAAAGATATACATGTATACATATAATACCAATATAAGTATATATATTATAAGTAGGTGTACCTTAAGTCCTACACTTAAGTTACAATAATACAACAAAAAAAGACAAAGAAAATTCATAAACCTGAGTGGGCAAAAAACACGATTTTCCTTTTCAAAAACCGAAACCCAAAAAAGAAAATTTGCATATTTATTTGAACGTACCTAAGTTTGCGTATGGAAGATAAAAAAAATAATCAATAAACAGGGTGTTTTTTTTTTGTTTTGGACTTCGTCTACAAAACAATTTACTGATTGAAAATTGACGATTTGCACGGGCAGCGGCGTTGGTGGCGCGGCGATCTCATTTGGACTCATCAGTGAAATAGTGAGGGCAAAAAATTTTAAGTAAGTTCATCTTCATCTATGAATTTTGGCTGCCAAGAGCTAGTTTGAATCAGTAATGCAACAAGCTGATTTATTTCAGTAATATAAAAATTAAAATTTGTGTTATAAAAACCTTCATGTATAAAGTAATTTAATTTCAGAAAGCCTCCGAGAAAAAATAACTTCTTTAAAGTACCTAGGTACATCTATCTATCTATCTATCTATCTATCTATCTATCTATCTATCTATCTATCTATCTATCTATCTATCTATCTATCTATCTATCTATCTATCTATCTATCTATCTATCTATCTATCTATCTATCTATCTATCTATCTATCTATCTATCTATCTATCTATCTATCTATCTATCTATCTATCTATCTATCTATCTATCTATCTATCTATCTATCTATCTATCTATCTATCTATCTATCTATCTATCTATCTATCTATCTATCTATCTATCTATCTATCTATCTATCTATCTATCTATCTATCTATCTATCTATCTATCTATCTATCTATCTATCTATCTATCTATCTATCTATCTATCTATCTATCTATCTATCTATCTATCTATCTATCTATCTATCTATCTATCTATCTATCTATCTATCTATCTATCTATCTATCTATCTATCTATCTATCTATCTATCTATCTATCTATCTATCTATCTATCTATCTATCTATCTATCTATCTATCTATCTATCTATCTATCTATCTATCTATCTATCTATCTATCTATCTATCTATCTATCTATCTATCTATCTATCTATCTATCTATCTATCTATCTATCTATCTATCTATCTATCTATCTATCTATCTATCTATCTATCTATCTATCTATCTATCTATCTATCTATCTATCTATCTATCTATCTATCTATCTATCTATCTATCTATCTATCTATCTATCTATCTATCTATCTATCTATCTATCTATCTATCTATCTATCTATCTATCTATCTATCTATCTATCTATCTATCTATCTATCTATCTATCTATCTATCTATCTATCTATCTATCTATCTATCTATCTATCTATCTATCTATCTATCTATCTGTCTATCTATCTATCTATCTATCTATCTATCTATCTATCTATCTATCTATCTATCTATCTATCTATCTATCTATCTATCTATCTATCTATCTATCTATCTATCTATCTATCTATCTATCTATCTATCTATCTATCTATCTATCTATCTATCTATCTATCTATCTATCTATCTATCTATCTATCTATCTATCTATCTATCTATCTATCTATCTATCTATCTATCTATCTATCTATCTATCTATCTATCTATCTATCTATCTATCTATCTATCTATCTATCTATCTATCTATCTATCTATCTATCTATCTATCTATCTATCTATCTATCTATCTATCTATCTATCTATCTATCTTGGCACTTGTGAATTCAGCAGTCAGGTTGGATATCATAACTTTTATGTTTTGGCTAAATAGAAGTGATTTTGCAACAATGTAAAGCTTAACCTTACCTTACGCTTAAGCACCTCCATTTTTTTATATTGAACCTAACGTAGTAAATGCATTCCAAGACGAACGTTAATGCTTACACACCTTCACCGTGAGTTCTAGAATTTACATTGTTACTTTTTTTCAGCGCAGTTAAGTGCACTTAGCGAAGAAACGGGATTTGTCTTCCATGATTTTCTCTTCCTAAACTAAAAACACCCTGTTCATATCTGTTGCCAAGCAATGGCTTTAACCTGAACTTATGCTAATATGTCAAATCACAATAACCGAACATCCCATATGGATTGGATATGGTAAACACATAGGTACATATACATAATTTTAATGTGTTTACGTCCATAGCAACAGGATTCTATGAACATCCTAGCTGCTAGCTCCTATCTGACTCCATCTGCACCACCTCACAGCCCAACATGTGTCCCAGATTTTGTCTTATTTGGTGAAAAAATTTCCAGGAAACCCCAGTTGGTTGTTTTTGTTTTTACATTAATTTTTTTTGTCTTTGTCTTGTATGCCGCGTACTTCACTCATGTTATGTTAACTTAATGCATTTTAATGAAAAAGGCCTATCGTCAGTTTTCTTTTTTGAATTTCAAATAATTTCGTCGAACAAAAGAAAAATCGATTATTCTCACTCAAGCAGGCAAGGTTTTTTGCTTTTTGTTTGCTTTTTTTCTGTTCGAAGGAAGGGAAGAAATCAGAATCACTGGAATTCTCACCATATTGCTTTAACACAGAAGAAAATGCTTTATCACCATTTTCCTGTAAGTGAAATGAAAAATCAAGTGAAGTATAATCATTAGTTATAGAGGGAACTATTTGGAGGCACTTTGTTCATCGTCATATCTAATGTTAACAAGGGCACACACAATCACGCAAAAGGAAAGCAATATTTTTTGAGATCCCTAAAAGGATGTTCGATAGTAAAGAATATTTTCTACATTATCACTGTATAATGATTAGGCACTAAAATAGCATTTTTTTCTTTTATTCTTTAACAATGACAAACACATTAGAAAAGAGAAAGAAAAAATTGAGGCATAGTATCCTTATTGTTAAGTCGCCGCGCCGCGCCGCGCTGCGCCGTTCATTTTAAACGGGAACGGAAGTATTCTTAAGGTACATAATAGCAACCAGCTACTTCATATAGGCCAACTACAACAAACATACCATCTGTGATAGGAGGAGCAATTTTATCACTTCTCCCCAAGAGAGAGATAGAGTTAAAGAAAAGGGAAAGTGTTTCAGCTTTAAATCTTTTGTCATTGGGTTTATATATTTTTTTTTAATTTTTTATTATGCTCCGAATGACTTTTTTTAAAGAGGGTTTATACAGTGGGTACACCAGGAAAATGGTTATATTGTCAACGAATAACTAAAAAAAAACATCGCCCAAAACATCGCTTTTCTCCTAAAAATAAATTTGAAATACAATGCAGTGTGGTTTTTTGAGCAAATACGAATTTATGGAAAGAATATTTCAAAAATAATGTTGATTAAAAGAATTAAAAAAAGAATTTTTATCAGTAAAACTTAGGTGTATAAAACTTCTTATTTTCCAAAAAAAAAATATACACGACTGGATCGCACGAATTTTTTCTTGTTGTGATTCACTTAAGGTGAGACAAAAAGCTAAAACATGTAGTCAACCTGCAAAAAAAAAAAATCGTAATGGAGGGGGGATTTACAATGCCATTATATGTATACCTTTTTGTAAAGCCAAAAATCCTTTCTTTTATTTTATTTTCAAATAAATCTGTTTTAGGGAATAGCTTTTGAAATATTAATTTTCAAACTCAAAATTTTGAAAAAAAAAATGAAAAAAAAAAACGATAAAAAAAAATTTCAAACTGATATTTTTCAAAATTGTACGTGATAAGGTACAGACTTTGTTTTCAAAATTCAATTCTCTTATTAGTTTTTAGTCAAAAAAAGAAAACAGGACAGTAAAACATCTTTTAGTTTTCGAGAAAATTAAAAATAACATGAGTATAAAAATTTTCTAAAAGAATTGGCTTAATTCTTATTAAAAAAAAACTATTAAAAAACAACGGTAATTGTTATAACAGCATGCTATACTTTTTTGTAAAGCTAAAGATCTCTGTTTTTATTTTATTTTTTAATTAAGTTGTTTTTGTGAACAAAAATTAACTCTCGAACTTAAATTTTTGAAGAAAAAAAAAATTAAAAATTGTGTTCGATATGATTTGTTCAAAATTTTATGTTATTAATTAGTATTTTGTTTTAGTAGTCAATGGTCGCCCATCAATTTTTACTCGTTTAGGCTCTAGCTGACGCACAGATGCACAGACCGTTGTTAAAAAATGTTAGGCTTAGCTAATTTGTTTAAATAAGCGGGCTTGACTAAGGCCGGTTTCACTTAAGTGGGTTTTACTGTATTGATCTTTGTTTCTGATATAGAGTCCATTAAAAATGTACACAAAAGGGGAAACGGCAAAAAAATTAAGATTTTGGCACAAGGAATACTGTCTTAAAAATCCATTGTCGAAACCGGCTTACAATTAAAGTTATTGAAGGTCGTTTGTCGAAAAGATCGGTTTTTTGCATATAACTTTTTAACGGTTAACGATAGAAAAATTGTTCATATGTAAATCTTATACTTCATGAGATTTTCTACAGAATTAGTACCTAATAACATTTTGCTTCTACCGACTTAACCATTTAGAACATATATATATATATAGATACCTATGTATTTCAAACGACGAAAATGTTAGTTTTTTGCCTTTAACTCCCAAACAGCTTTTGTATTTGAAAACATGTTCATTTCTACCTTTACGAATTTTGTATAATATATGATTTTCCACAAGAAATTATTTAAATTATTTTTTCAAACATTTTCCGTTTTAAATAAATTATTTTTAAAATTTGTAATAAGTGAAAAATACTATTTTTACGCCTTTAAATCTTTATTGGCGAAGTTTTTGAAAAACAATTTATCCTCACTTTATATAATAAATGTAATATTTTCTACAAAAAAATATTAGGACGCAATTTTCCATGCGAGCGATCAGTTACAATATGTTGCTCCCTTTAAAAGGCAAAGTTTCAAAAATATAGGTTTTTTCGCATAGTAAAACTCTTAAACGGAATATTATATATATTTGTATGTTCCCTTAAATTTGTGGCTTAGCCAATGCAAAAAGAGTACATATTGTTTTCTTTAGGGTATCATTGAAATGATATTATTATTACACAATTGTTCATAAACTCAAACAGTATTAACTGTGAAATGGCGAAATTTTTAAAAAATAATTTATACTACTTTATAGATAATATTCTAAATAGAAAATATTTAAATACTTCTCGAAAATAAAGGCCTATTCAAGGAAATCTATACTTGATAGACAAGTCTTGTGCGAACGATCTGAGAGCATTTGCACTGACAAAAAACCGCCACGGGAACATTGGTATTTAGCTATTTCCAATATGGCCGCCTATACCAGACTAAAAAATGTAATCCGTTATAAACTAGGCATGTGATACATCTATTTATAATGATTTTTTACGCTGATTCCAAATTTGATATCAGTTTTTATCAAAATAAATCTACAAGCCACCATTTTTTATTTTCATACAATACCGAATTAAGTTTTGCATTCCTACTTTATTCTCAAATATGGCATTTTTTTTTGTCTAAGATTGTCTAAGGCTTCATTTTTAAATTAATAAATGGAAATATAGACTCTTTGCACCTTCTGTCTCGTATAAACTTTAATATTCCCCAAAGAAACCTTAGGAATTTAACCGAATGCATACATATCTCAAACTATCGGACCAATTATGAACGAGTTTCTCCTTTAAATAGAATATTTAAATTATTTAATTATTTCAAAGATAAATATATCAATCGGTTTGATCATATAATAAATTTATCAAGTAAATTCAAGTCAACTTTTTTTGCCAATTATACATAATCTGAACATAAATTTTTTGTAAAGCTAACCTAGCTGAGTTAATTAAATAAATAAGGCTGTTGTCCTTGACGTCATGACGCGTCACCACAAAATTATTATTAAGTAAAGTAGGTTAAACCTTCTTAATTTCCTTAACAATATAAATACAAAATCCTTTTCAAGCCTCACTGTCATCAGAACTAAGTTCAGGTTTTAAAATCTTACATTTTAATCCTTCTGTCTTTATTTAAAAAAAGAAACATATGTATAGGTCTAGGTATACCTTATGTTGATGTTCAAAATTTAAAAGACAGCATATATGTAAGTAGAAATATCATTTCGATGTAAGAAAAACCACTAATAGCCTTGGAAGACAAGACAATTATCTTAATTAATACCTTTTAACATGGTAGGATCAAATTTACCGACACAACAAGGCTTTTATAGAAGAAAAGGTTTTTTGGGTTTTTAATTCTTTAAGCCCCTACCAATAAACATATCCCACACCTCTTTTGTCATTTATTTTCATTTAAAATATGGTACAGAAATACTACATAGATATAAGGTAAGGTAGGTTGTTATAATTTTGTAAATGAATTTATGTTTGTTTATACCACAAAGCCCTTTTTGACGTGCTAACATCTATGATAATTTCCTTGACTTCTATCTTTGCAAACAGATTGTATCTGTGTTTTTTTTTTAACTTCACAGCTTACTGTCCTTTATGTGTGTATCCTACTGCTCCATTTTCTTCTTCTCTTTCCAAAAAACCCTATCTTATCTTTATACCTTCGTCATTCCCGTAAGTAAACAGCAGAAATAAATGCAAATATGAAACAAGATCCTACTTTGGGCTTCATTCGGTAAGAGCTTCATTACTCAAAGCATTTTCATCCCAAGAATCCGAGATTCCCCCAGGTTGACATCGACATTTTCTGCCTTAAACACACATAGATATAGGTGTGTACCTATGTGTTGTATATCTAGAGCTATATACAGGTTTTTACCCTTTTTGCTGAACTTGTGAAGAAGATTTTTTTTTGTTGACGTGTGTGCGCTTTTGTCCTGTTTCTATATAGGTAGTGGATATGCTACATGGTATCCTTTGGCCTTATGTGTACCAAAACGAACCTGCTTTATTTAATGGTACTTTCCCGCTCAGTACATGTTTGATGCCTTTGTCATGCAATCCTATTAATATGCAAACCCTTTTTGACACTTAACTTTGCATAATCTCCATCATAGAAGGCATTTCATTTCCCCAACACTCTCTTTTTTTATCCGCCATTTTATTGTTAAGTCATATAACGGGTACCTCTATTGTCATTTCCCTAATGCAATGTGGGTGAAATTTCCTACATTATGATTGATGATAATATGATTGCGTTGCGCTAAAAAAAATTCAACCTGTTCAAAAGAACGAAAGGGGATATTTTTTTTTTTTCAATTTAATGCAGTGATTCAGGATATTATGTCCTTTCTATTGCTCCTATGAAAGATTTCTATACTATAGCAACAGTTGTTGTTTTTTTTTTTTTTTTTTTTTTGCTGATGGAAGAAGAAATAAATGAAATTAAGAAATTGTAGTACATATATAGTTCCCTTTGTTTTCTTGTTTTTTTTTTCTTATATTTTTATGGGGGAAAAAGAAAAATACAATAAAAGTGATAAAGGTCATTTAGAAGGGATAATTGCTGCGGTGATTCTGATCAAAACGATTATTGTGACCAAAGAAGTTGGTTGGTATAAGTCAAGCATTAACCAAAAGCTGATAGAGGTAGGTAATTACACTAAAGTTTTATACCTCACATTCTCTGATATACCTACAACCTCTAGTAGGTATAGCTGAATTACTGACCAAGATTTAATGTTTTAGGGAAAAGGACATTGATAATAAAACTTTGTCATTTAGTTCTACAATATGAGAGTAATTAGTACCTTTACCGCGATGTAGGGTGGATTGATTAAATTGTCCAAAGCTAGATTAAAATCAATGACAAAAGGTTCGTGTGAATGTCAGATATATAGAAGCGGTTTAAGTTGTCATAAATGGTGAAAAACTTGGGTGTTAACATTTATAATTCGACTAGCATATTTTTATTTTTATTTTATATATCTACCTTGATACAAAATTTTTGGCTTGGTATAGTAAATAAATACGTTATTATTATTTGTATTGTATTATTTATACTAGAATGTCAGTTTATTAGACTTGACCATTCTTTATTCCGTCAATTTCATTGAATTTTGAACAACAACAACAGCAACAACTTAAAGGTGCTACCACCAATTGCTTACGAATTAATTTTAGGTATTTTAATTCGTTTTATTTTTGTTTGGCTAGAGATATAGCTATTTCAAGGGGTGCCAAGCCCTATCATCAGTCTCCTTTATAGTGGTGCTGAGCTTTAATCCAATTTTATTTGAAAAACTTTCTACACATCATGCGGTATTTTAACCCGCGCATCAGATTTGCTCAGTTTTCGAATAAGGTACGGAGAAAAATGGAGGCGGAACAAGACAGCATACTTAAAGGGGCTTATAAAAATGCTGATGCTCCAAATGCAATTGATAAACAAACAGCACATCTAGACCTGAGACGTCAGTGGTCAACGGTGGCAGAGTACGTAGTGTACACAGCTTCAAAGACTGAGCAAATCTGATGCGCGGGTTATTATAAAGGAGTTTTAAACAAAATTCGTTATATAGAAAGTGTAATAAAAAAAATAAAATAAAAAAATGATACAAAAATAACTCATTTTAAAGAAATTGTTTTAAATTTATCTAGCCATCCAGTACTGCCTTCAAAATTATGCTCACCCAAGAATTCAGAAAAATATTTAGACTTTTGTTGGATAACAGAGCCCGAGAGTGGTAAATTCCTTTTCCTGTTTATCTGCACATCACCGTATTTTGTTTTTCTAATTTTTGTTTGTCTTCTATTTGAACTTTCTTCAGCAAACTTTAAAATTTTTACTACATTTTTTTTGGGCCATCCACAAGTTCATGTTAAATTGATCTTAAGTGGAAAGAAGTTTGCCGGGTCATCTTTAAAAAAATATATCTTATTTGTTTCAATTGATGTAGAATTTCGGAAAGTACTTCATAAAGCTTTACATAGGTATTTGTGGTACTAAGAAAAACTTAATATATAAAAACTTGACAAAGAGATCATGCTGAATTTAGTTTTTTTTCCTTTTTTTTTAAACAACAAACTCTGAATTAAGTCATACTAAAGCTTCATTTGATTTAAGAGGGGTTTACTAGTCAAAATGAACTGTAAAGCTGTGATGCACAGATTTTTAAAACTAACTTGTTATACTGATAAAAAGTACGTATACGCCACAGTGACCCTGCTAATGCTTAGTTTATATTATTTATTTGAAAGGGTCTGTAATGTTATACATATATACTGAAACGAGGACTTTTTCACCTCTCTCTCTCTTACATCAACATGTAATAGATTATGTATAAGGTCCCAAAAAAAATGGAAATATAAAAATTTATACTTGATGCTAAATCCTCTAGAAGTCGGTTCACCTGGTGGGGTTCCTAAGTTTTCTTGGACAACATTACTTACTTAACTAGCTTTTTGCGTAGCACACTTTACGAATTCAAAGGATTGTCACTCCGTTTTTCGTTTATCTGCGTAACGTTCCCCCAGGTAGGTACTGTTTATGATGTAGGGATATATGTATGTGAAATGTACATATATTCAGCAGGACAAAAGTCAATAACGAATCTCGTTCCCAACTCGGTTGGGCATAAGGCCCTACAATTCTATGATGGATGTATGTCCCACCTATAAGTGAATCAAAAATCAATAAATTATTTTCAAAAGGGTGAGACAACTCCATTTTATTAAGCTTTCGGCTTTCGGGTAAGGAAAATTTTTCATAAAACTTGAAGACGGAGAACTGGCTTCAAAAAAAGTTGTTATCGGTACTACATCATGTTTAATTTTTACGGCGGAGAATCATTCAGAGTAGCTGAGCACAAATTTGAAAAATTAGTATTCCGTTTTAGTCTCCGTTCTATTTTTAAATGATAAACACATTGTTAAGAAAGACGGAGGTATGTACAGCTTTAAATTAAATAGCTGGAACCTTAATATGTATAGTTACCCAGCCTTTATGTTTACCTCGGAATAAAAATAGTTTACCTCAGGAAAAACCTCATACGTTTACCAAACCATTCCTTAAATGGATTCAAAAAATGTATCGAACAGTATAAACTTTAAAATTTTAAATTTTATAATACTCGTACATACTCGTATTTCCCAACAGTATCATTAAAAAAAAAATCAGGCTTCCAGCTTCTTAACTATTTATTACTTTCCTAAAGCCACATCGTCTGAATTAATCTACCCATCAGACAAAGGTGATTTTATCCATGGGTCTTCATTTAACATAAATTATTCAAATTTCCCTAATGATAACCAGGAATATAATATGTATATTGTATTACCTTTAGCACAACGTACAAGACTGGCTCATTACTAAAAACAAACCCCAAGGGAGATTTTTGACTTCTAACATTTACCTTATAGTTGTGATGTACCTAGAAACAAAAAAAACTCAAAAACAAAATAAAAAACCCTATGAACGATATAATTAAGTCTGACTACCAAAACTTTGGCTGACAAACGAGAACAAAAATAATAAAATTAGGACACAAAATAAAACTTTTGAATACATTATGGATGGATGCGCAGCATTAGGATATCCTCTACTATGCTAGAACTAGTGTTTGGTCTCTACGTTCAGGTCATAAGAGTTACCTATTTTACTTATAGATTATACCTTGAGCACCACTGCAAGCCAAAAATCTGCCCGCTCTATGATCCGCAAACCATACAATTTAGAAATAGATAAACTTTTCCTGAAGCGGAAGTCAGATGGAAAGAGAGAGAGAGATAGAAAGAGACATATATGCATATAAGAGGATGAGAACAGATTGGTATCATGGCAGCACACAAACAGAGAAATCCAAACCAATTCTCATCAACAATTTATTCTGGGCATACCTTTACATAAATTAAAATGAAAATGAATTCGTCCTGGCGATGGCGTTGCGATGGCGATGGTGGCGAACGACACGATGATTCTAGGATGTGGTTTTGGTTTCGGATGTGAAAACATCTCTCAGTCGCCAAAATGCAGTTTTCTCCAGATATAAATCTCAGTATTTTCATGATAAGAATGTAAATGCACATAGCTAGCTATACAATCCGAATCGTCAGTTAGTTTGTATAAGGACAATAATAATTATAATTTTATCCTGTGTTTTGCGTTTGTGTCGTTGTCCTCTGATGAAGAAATATGATCCTGGAGGAATAAGGTTGATCATCTCATCAGTCTCATTCGGTTTTAATTGTTTAGCCAAACATCTGTTCGTCCCATGGAAGGGAAGAAATACAATGGCACAGATATGCATCATGTTGGGACGACAACGAACGACAAGCTGAACAACCTCACTAATCCTTGTGCGAAAATGTAATCATTCTTGGTTACGCCAACATCGATTCACACCTCTCTCAGACTCTGGAAACTGGGAGTGAAGATACTATGTAGTTAGTTATGCGGATGAGTTGAGTTGGTTGGAAGTGTATAATAGGTATTTGAATTGCACGCAAAACATTTTGGCCCTATTTAGAGAAGTTGAAATCAAACTTTGCACCACAAGCATCATGCATAAAAACGGGATCAACAGGACAACAATTTTCGGAATTTTCATTAAAAAGTATTGTTTTCGTTATTATTATGTTGTTGTCGTTTTATAGATCCTTCGCTATATTATGTATATAAAGTTGCATTGATTATGCCCTACGGAGGTAAGTGACAAGTCAAGTAGTTAATTATAACTATTGTCCTGTGTGAGTTTAATGAATGAGAAAAGTTCGTTTGAATACAACAACTGAAGAGTTTTATGGATCAACTAGTATAAAATCACCGAATGTCAATTAAAAATTTTCAAAATGCATTAAGAAAACTTTACCGTAGGAAGGTATCATCATCAACATTATTTTGTCGTGTCTCGAGTTTCGTGTCATTGTGTAGATGTACCTTGTTTTTGTCTATGCCAAATGACAATGTCAAAAATAAATCAAACTTCTGCAAAACAAGAACCTATGAAGTTTTTATTGTTAAATTTACTGTCGCAAAATCAATTTATGTGCATAAGAAAAAGTTTCATATAAATGTATTTGAGATTCTTTATTTATGTTTCATTCAAGGTTAGAAGTTATCTGTTTTTTTTTTTCGTTTTTACATTTACTAGTAAGCTAATTATTTTCACGAGAGTTTAACACCAGAACTCTATACAGGGGATTTACCCAAGGTGTGACAAAAAGCTAGAGCGTGTAGTTGAATCGAAACAAGAAACAAATTGGAGAAAAAATTTTCTAAAAAATAAAGACTTAAAATAGAAAAAAAAAATCATTAAAATACAACGGAAATACTTACAATGTATGCTATATTTTTTAAAGCCAAAAATCCGTTCTTTTATTATGTTTTTACTTTAAATTATTTAATAGAATAGTTTTTGAAAAATTAATTTTCAAACTTAAAATTTTGAAAAAATAAAAGAAAAAATTGTGTTAAAACTAATTTTGTTAAAAATTTTATTTTTTCATAGAGCATTTTTTATAGGATTTATATTTTCAGAGTTAAGACGCAAAATCTTTTTTGTCTCTGGCAAATGACCTATTAGAGGTTGAGCTTCTTTTTTTCTAATTTTTACTTGCGATATAGGTAACTATAGGGTACTATAGTTATGGATTCGTGCAAAAATTCGAACTCGAGATAACAATCAAACTTGACATTACGATCATAGAGAACACGAAAAAGTTGGTCCCGCAATTCCATCTGTCTATCTATATGTATGTCTGTCTGTATATCTGCATGTCTGTATAACTCTCTGTCTGTCTGTACCTCAGCCTACAGCCTAAACCACTGCAGCGATTTTCTTCAAAATTGGAGCATAAGATTTTTGGTTGATTGCCTAAAGGGGAAATCGAGATTTTTGTTATAGCTCAAAAAATAACGGTACTTGCCAGACAATCGTTTAAAAAAAGTTATTTATCTCAAAAACGGCTCAAACGATTTTTTTTTAAATTTTTTGTGTGTACTAGTAGTATGGTCAATATTTCAGTGAAAAAAAAAAAATTACCAAAAACCGTTATTAACGATACCTGCCATAGAACCGTTTTTTACATTTTCGATTTTCTCGTTAACCGCTTAACCGATTTTGATAAAAATTTTTGTTAAGGAGGTCCTATCAAGTTTGAATAATACTGCATAGAAATATTTACAAAAAATATTTTTTGGATGTTTAAAAAAATTAAAAAAATTTTTTTTTGAAAAATCATTTTTTTGAAAACGGCTTGATGAATATTTTTGAAATAATGGTTTTGTCTGTATATTATTATATTCTTAAAAATGGCATACCAATTTTTTTTTCTAAAAAATATCAAGAAATTTTATATATACAAAATTATTTTTTAAGAAAACCGCTCCAACGATTTTAAAAATTTTTTCTGCAAAAATTCACATCTTTTCAAGAATTTATATGGCGTTCTTTATTCTGAGATTAAAACATTTTAAGTACTTGTTTTTTTCAATTTAAAGAACGTGTTTCATGCTTTTTTTTTCATATTAAAATTTCCGTTTTTCAATTTATTAAATGGATAAATACATATATCTTTAAAATTCGAAGAAACATTTACTACCAAGAGCAAGTTCGTGCGACCCAGTCGTGCATTTTATTTCTTTACCCGTTCGATGTTTTAGACGTTTCGAGGTTCCTCAAACCAAGAACCAGAAAAGACTGCCCCCACCTATATCTCAGTTTTTTTATTTTTATTTCCTTACGTTCGTTATAGAAATGCGTTCCACAACTTGAATGAGAGACGTACTCCGGGACCTTCAACAGGACCATATTTGTATGCACATATATTAAAAATTGGGTTTTAATTAATTGAAAATAGGTGTTAGATTTATTTATTTTACTAGTCAAAACTCTTCAAAATATGAGACATCGAAGGTCTTCCATTACCGCATAAATTTGCATTTATTTTAATGTGGTAAAAATGTTAATAACTTGTGACTTTCTTGTTAAGCTCAATTAGTTTTTTTTCGCATTCCAAAGAATTCTCATCAATCTGAAAACTTTTTTAGTCTTTCAACAACTCAACATTATCAACAATAAAAGTGTGTGCATTTGATTTTTATTTCAAAACAGTCGCAACCAAAAAAAAATTAAAATAAACAAAAAATGAATATTCTATTTCTACCTTAATTTCTTATACAAAAATAGTACTCATACGCCCTGTATAACATATTTTTTTAAAGCAAGTTTACTTATCTATGGTGGTAAGTTCGAAGGATTATTGCTTATCTAACAAATTTGAATGGTTTCCTACAAGGGGTCCTCTATATATAATGACAGAATATAGTTAAGTACATAGTAAATTTATCTTAAATGTTTTGAATTGACTTCTTTGTTATACACGAAAAATTTTCCGCATTATAATTCTTACTTACAATAGATGTATGTATACCTACGAAGGTTGCAGGAACTTTAAGTATATGGGAAGTTTTGGACTCGTAAAAAAAACAGGACTCGAGATTTTGATCAAAATTGACATTAAGATGATATAATGAAGACGAAAAAAGTGGGCCTCGAAATTCCGTCCGTAGTCTATCTGCCCATTCGCCTACAGCCTAGACGCATGGGTCGATTTTATTTAAACTTGGTGTCTATCTAGCGTTTTTCGGACATTTTCCTGACAAGTTTTTTTAAGGACTAAAAGTAGCAGGTACCGTATTTTTCTCAAAAATGGCTCTAAGGGTTAAAAAAAAATATTAATAGATTTTATTGGGTACGGGTTACCTTTTGGTGAAAATAAAATTTCCAAAATGGTTTGAAATGGTACCTCTTATAGAACCATTTTTTTTTTTGTTATTTTCGTTTTTCTCGAAAAGAAATTATCTGATATTGAATGTTATACAAAATTTCAAACAGTATCGTATAGATACCAAAATTAGGAATTTTTTTTTAGGATTAAAAAAAAAAGTTTCAATTTTTTTTTTTTTTTAAACACCAAATATGTATTTCGAACACAACTTGGTTGGTTTTTATGAAACTGGGTACCGAGTGGTTTTTTAACATTGTCTAAATTATTTTGAACACAAATTTCTCTTATAGTCAAAATTAACAGTACCTTCTATATAAATGTTAAAAATCATTGCAGAAAATCTAAATTTTTTCAAAAACGACTCCCACGATTTTGGTTAAAATTGTTTTGAATAGTACGATACATGATTACAAAATGTACAGTTAGCTATTATTAGTAGTACCTCTCATAGAACATTTTTTTTTTGTTTTGGACTATCTCATTATCTGTACGACCGATTTAAATTAAATTTTTTATACAAAAGCTTCTAAAAAGTTGAAATCATACTGCATATTAGAATTTTCAAAAAAATAAATTTCGGATTTAAATTTTTTTTTTTGAAATTTTGATATTTCAAAAACGAGTTGTGTTCCAATTTTTTTTTCTTAAAAAAATTTATATAGATATGTACCTATAAAAAATTAATTAAAAAATATAAAAAACCGTTCCTATGATTTTGATTTTTTTTTTCTCAAAAACTAAGATTTGTTAAAGAAATCAAATAGTGTACTTTTTTTAGCTCTCAAAACAACTAAGCAAGATTTTTTACTAAATTCATTTTAAATTATTTTGATTTTTAATAATTTTTCAATTTAAACAGATGAATAGGTTTATGTATTCAGACTTAAAAAACCACAGTGCGATCATACATAGGAACAAGTTATGTATTTTATTAGAAATGGTTTTGTTGGAAAAGAAAAAAAACACGGAATTTATTTAATTTTTTGTTTCTGACATTAATTGCCTTGGTTTTTTTTTTCAGTTCTCACGAAATAAATTTAATAGATATTATTTTTTTCTACCTCTTCGTTATTAAACTAACACATAAAAGCCACCGAAATTTGAATGTAAAGGTGAGGTAGATATAGACATTGGGAGTTTTTGGTTGATAAATTTTCTATTGACAGCTATTGCACACGACATCAATGTTGAAAGGTTATTTATTTAATTTTTTTGTCTGTCCTTTTTTTCTTTTTCAATTTTTGTCAGCCCTTCTTCCCAAAAATATCGATATGGTTTTATACATATCGTATAAATATAGGTTTTAATTATTAAATGTGAAATTAAATTTTTAGCATGAACTTTGCTGTAAAAAAAAGGGGATTTCTCTTAATTGTTTTCATTGTAACAGGTGCAATTTGATAGTTTTCATATTCGGGTTTGATTTGTATATACATGCATGTATTTTTTTTCAGCTTCAAAGTATCAGGTTTGATTCATTAATCACAAAATTTTTTGTTTGGGTGTGTAGCCTTTAAATTAATAGTTGATATCAAACGAATACGAATTTCTTTTCACTTCAAACTGATATTTGAATAACAATGCAGATTTTACGAAATTCGCTTTACTAAAATTCAATCACCAAAAAAACAAGGTGTCCTCTTTAGAGCTTTAATAAATCCTAATATAATTTAAAATGTGCGTTAATATTCTGTTATTTGCCATAAAACTCAATTTTCAAAAACTAAAATATCCTTTTTAAATTGACGCACTATGAGGGCTGGTGTTACCTATAGAGGTATCGTATACCTTCTTTTTTTTCAGTTCTCAGGTCTCTAATGTGCATTGACACATTATGTGATCCTTTGCTTCTAACGAAATAAATATTATAATTCTTCCTCACTTAAAATATTGTTTGTTTAGTTTTATAGCCTATGCATATAATTTTGAAAGCTTTCTCGCGACGTTGTGTCTTGTGTGCCCGTGCGTCAGCTCCTCGAGAATCTCCCAAAAAAAAAGTCGAATAGAAGAAAGTTGTGTTGTGTGTGCTTATCGAAAATTAAAAGCGAACAAACACAGCGGAAATCCTTGAAATATTCGCGTTCCAGGCTTTGGTGTTTATAATGGAGTGTGCATTCAAATTTATATCCCATATATGCGCTGGCATCATCTGTCATTTTGAGCGCGTCGCCCACTTGACAATAACACAGAAAATCCCAATGTCAAACAAGAGTGTATATAATGTTATGGAATGATGGAGTGAAATATGTCCTCTGTTGAGACTACGACAATGCGACATCTAATGCAACATGCTCCAATATAGGATCGTAGAGAGTAGAGAAGTATAATATTCTTATAGGTGATTCTATCATCATCATCATTATCACCATCATCACATCTATCTAAATTCTCTAACAAAAGTGTTATTTCAGAATGTATCCTTTATGGGCCTTGAGATTTCCGGCTACCATCACACCGCCAAGGCACGAGCACGACCCGACCAACCGTCAGAATCAGTTCAGAACCCTGTTCATATTATATATCCTCTTCCACTTCTATTGGATGGTTTCAATGAATATATGAGTGGAAGGGGGGCCGCTGAGTATGAAAGACGATAAAATGAATTTTATTGTTGATGAATTCTTCTCTCCAAAACGCATAACGCTAAAGTGGAAATACATTTCGACATATCGCTAGAGAGGCTATAGGCACCTTTATCTAGATGGTATTTTGGCTTTTGCCTGAACGTGTTTATTTGAAGTGATGGCTTAGACGAAGTCCTTTAATAGGATATGTACACATAGGTATGTGTGCTGTATAGGTATATGTATTATGAAAATTTATTTTTCAAGACTTCTTTTGAGACTTTATGTCACGACCTTTGCATTTTTTTTGTTGGTATTGTTGGATACGTTTTCATTGCACTGATTTATAATGACACTTAATGTTACGTGTTGAATTTGAAATCAGTGCGATTTTTTTTTTATCAACGGAAAATAACAATTCAGATGTGTGATGCGGGAAATGATGGTTGTTTAGGTTTATCTATAGTATTTTCCTTATTGCCATCCGACGAAATTACCTGATATATAGGCCATATACTCAATGTGCGTAACTACGCCATAAAAATATATTTTATTGCAGGACGTTCTGTTATTGAAGACGTTTATATTGTTCTTTTGATTTGGTGGTAATTGGCATAAGGAATGTGTAATTGCTGTTTTACTGTTGGCACAAGAAAATAAGCAATAAGAAGGTATAAAATATAATAATAATTGTGAATTAGATTAAGCGGCAAACGAGTTTTGTCTTATCTTTTCATATTATTATATGTACAATATGTTCATATATATGAGCAATTTTTACCAAAAAACAAAAAAATAGTCTCGAGTGAAACTAAATAATAACTTCGTATTTCTAAGTGGAATCCATTTTGTAAACTAATTATTGCTTAATCCAAGACAGATTTTTTTTAATTTGCTTTATAGTACTGTTCAGTGTTTATGGTTAAATAAAATAGGTAAGTGCTAAGATTAGGATGACTTGCTCAACAACCGTTACACAACAGCGCAGCGAGCTACACACATAATTCACCAAATAAGTCTAAGAAAAGTGTGTTATTTTTTCGAATTAAACTGAATTTTTCAAACAGAAACCTACCTCTACTTGCCCTGCGCAATAAACTTTAAGCGGCCCATACACACAAAACTTGTGTCCACACTGGTGTCGGTGTACTTAAATGTGGTGTGTGTATGGGCAAGTGTCTACACCGATTTCGGTGTCGAACACCGTGTCAAGAAAATCAAAATTTTTTGATTTCTTGTGTCGGTGTTGCTAAATGTGTTATGGCGGAAGGCCACACTGGTGTCATGACACCGGTGCACACACTTGTGTTGTGTGTATGGGCCGCTTTACACAGCTGTGCAGCGAGATATGTGTATGTACAGACAAAATCAACCAAATATGTAACTCGAGGAAATGCTTGTTAAGCGGCCCATACACACAACACAAGTGTGTGCACCGGTGTCATGACACCAGTGTGGGCTTCCACCATACACGCAACACATTTAGCAACACCGACACAAAAAATCAAAAGATTTTGATTTTCTTGACACGGTGTTCGACACCGAAATCGGTGTAGACACTTGCCCGTACACACATCACATTTTAGTACACCGACACCAGTGTCGACACAAGTGTTGTGTGTATGGGCCGCTTTATAGTTTTTAGTTCAAGAAAGTGTTAAATGAAGAGAGATGATGTCCGCTCTCTGTTCAACACTCGTTTTCTTATGCAAAAAAATAATACGATTTTCATCGATTTATTTAGTGAATTTTGTATTTGAATAAATGATAAAACGGATGAAAACCAATTTGTTTCATTAGAAATTTTTAACTCGACATATTTCTGTTTACTTTGTGTTGCTATAGTTCTGTATTTCTTGATGGGATGTGTATGTGAAGAAGGAGAAATACACAAAATTATGTAGGTGTGTGTGTGTTCGTAGAGTAAAGCGGGGTACACATTATCGATCACGTATGACAGTTTTGCTCACGACTGATAGTGTGTACACTCTGTTTTATGGTTTGTCAGGCAAACTCCAGGCAAGCTCATGCTCACAAAATTTTTTGTTATTGACTGACAGTCAGCCGACTGTCATACGTGATCGATAATGTGTACCCCACTTAACGAAGCAATAGGTAGAATGTTTGACTTTCACTGGTTGGGTTGGTTGATGGGTATAAGAATGTGGCATATGCGCGTGCCTGAGCAATTGTAAAGGTCGAACTATAATAGGTGGACGCTGTCGGAAACTAATGTCATAAACGAACGAAAAATTTCTTTCCGAAACGTCAAATGCACACGTAAACCATAATGCACGAGAGATTCGAGACTAGTTTACTACAACAATTTACATGTAGCTGTCAATTTTCTTCCGTAAGGTGCGCTCGAGAGGCGCTCTTTCCCTCCGAATGAACGAAAATGAACGAAACGTAACAAAACGTAATTATGTGTGCGTCTATTGAATTATTTTTATTCGTGTGGTTTCGTACGGCTGTGTACGCTGCGTTCCAACAATTATAGTTCTACCTTAAGAAATTAACACAAAGGTTTGTTTATGTTTGTGATTAGGATTCATGTAGGTCGTTGTTTGATAAACATTGTTAAAAGGTAGATTTTTAAAAGGTTACTCGATAGGAATCGACTCATAAGGATTCCACGACGCCGCTGTGTGCTAGATAAGTTACTCTCAAATAGAATTAGCATGTGGCGTAATGGTTAGTGCATTGGACTGTCACGTCTTCGATTTCCAGCCACTGTCACCCATAAAAACACAAAAGATTTTTTTTAGGGCTACTATGTCTCTCAAGGAATTGAAAAATTCTCTAAGAAAACCTCCTGTTAAAGAAAAGTGGCACTCACCTTAGCCGTTTGGATTCGGCAATAAACTGTAGGTCTCTTCCATTCCTGCTGACATACATACAGGAATGGTAAGAGTTTTAAGTCACTTGGCTCTGATTTTTCATGAGTTTTTTGCCATCAAATTTACTTATTTTATTTTTAATCGAGTTGATTATGTTAATCCAATCAAGTAGATTGGCTACTCCAATGCGAGTAGGCATGTGAATCTAAATAAATATATTGGCTTTTTAAACTGAATAGATTGGCAACTCCCACTGGGAAGATTGGATATTTCAACCGAGTAGATTGGCAACTATCCGAATGAGTAGATATGTTAATATGGAAAGTTAACACCAACCGAGAAGATGGGTTACTATAACCGAGTACATTGGATACTCGAATTAAGTATAGGCTAAGGTTTTTTTTTTAACTGTCTTTACGGTAGAAGTCTTCTATAGAATTCGAAGGCTCTTCCTCGACAATCTGTTAAAATGTTAACATAAATCGAAAAGAAAATACTACCTAATATGAAATAATTTTTTGCCACCCTGGGCTACTGCCCATTCTGCCCATATGGTAAATACATTTTATACTTTCAATTGAAAAACTTTTGTTTATAGAACTTGGAATGAATCATCAGAACAAGCTTGTTCTCGAAGCCGATGCAACTCTATCCCAGTGCTGATTTTACTTTTTTTTTGTCAATATCATTCTCTAATTCTAATGTGCCGCTCACACTTTTCTATGACAAGACAAGAGATACTCTTGGAGGTTTTGTCTATTCCTCGCAAAAGGGCCGTAGCCGTTTTTTTTATTATTAGGTGGCGAAGCTGTGGATCGAATCAAGACATCCGGCATTATAGTCCATTCCACTAAAGCATTACACTTTGAATTTTTCTCCATCAATTAAATTTTTCAAAAAACCACAACTCGGCTTCTTGTGAACAGACATATCGAATTTCAGAAAACAGCTTTTATTTTCTGAATTTTAACAACTTCTACTAACTCAGCACCCCAAGGGAATAATTTTTCAAAATTATTACCTATACCTTCTATCATCTTTTAACTGATGAAGGCCTATGGTCCCCAAGCAGCGAGAACTGAATAAAAGTGTTGTTGTAAATTGCAGTCTCCAAGAGCATATTATTGCTGTCAGTGTTATAGGAATTCTTGTCAATGATATATTGTAACTTCCACCACACACAAACACCAACAAATACACATACAAAACATAAAAACAAAAAAAACTCTTAAATTAATGAACCAGAAGTGAATAACAGGGGTTTTCTTGAAATTTATGTTCACTTGACCTTCATAACAATAAAAATATCAACCCTCGCCCCAATCACTTTGGCATAAGTATCAAGCCTGGCCACAGGTTTTCTCTTTGTTTTTTTACATAAGTGGTTTGGTAAAGAGGTGTGGGGTGGGGACAGACTATTAACATTGTGCTCTGCGAACTATTTGTTAACACAACATTTTTTTCTACCTAGGTACTACTCTGGCGCACCATATTCACTCGCTCTCAACAACATTTCTACACCTTAAGTATCGCTAACATTCATCGTGGACTTAATTTTTAAATTTATTGCACTAAAGTGCTACCAGACTAATGGAATCACCCCCAAAAGAGTAATACATTAGTATTTTGTTTCCTTTGGTTTGGTGTTGCCAGTTGCGCCCTACCCTTTGCCTTGACCGTGTAACTTCTTTACCTCGAAATCCTGGATTCCTGGATCCATGGCAATTTTGTGTAAAATTTATTACCTTCACTCTTGGCTCTTGTGTTACAAAGTATCTAACGGATGTATACGAAGAGGGTGTGAGCTGCTGCGCTCTGGCTGACAAAAATGAGCACTAGGTGGAAGAAGAATCAAATTAACGAAAAAGAAGGACCGTTAAAATTAAAGATCTCATTAAGTTGGATTTTCTGATCCACTTTATATGATGGAAGAAGAGACCCGTAACTAGATCTCTCGTCTCTAAAATTGGATAGTCCTGATTGTGGTGGATTTGCGAGATGGGAGTCCTTAATTAAAGAATTGCCATCGGTCATTCTATTTAGTTTGTGATTGTTTTAAAAAAAATGTCTATACAAAAAAGAGGAAAAGTAAAGAAACACACAAAATTCAAGAGAAATGAGATTTGTCACTTTACTTTTGGGTGAGTTATTTACCCAAACCGTCAGCGGGTAGCAGATGAGTTTATAATTTACATAAGCGTTCATACATTGTCCATCACTGTGAGATGATGATGGTGAGAAAATTCTTGCAGCGTGTTCATGGAATATTTGCATAACACCGATGGTGCTTATGAAACCTAAGTTCAAAATTATCGTTATTTACCACCAGCAGTAGCGCAGAGTTTGCAAAAACTGTTCCTTTATAGCTTTTCCTCGTTTTGCCTTTAGAACCTCCAAAATGTAACCAAAGATTCTAGGGAAAGAGAAGGATAATTTTGTGGCTTCGTTAGGGTGTGACCTGACCAGATGACGGTGATGGGGTGTGACATTTCTATTGGCTTTGGCCACTCGTCGTTTAGTTTGAACCTGACTGAAATTTAAATTCACAAAATTTGCACTAACATCACTAATGCAATCACCTCCACCATGACAAACCACCATCTAACCGCTGCCCGCCACCATCATTCTAATGGCTTAATCACCTGGATTGTTAGTGAAACGACTACCTGGTGGGTATCATTTTTGGGTTTTTGTGTGAGAGAATGGTTTGGAGAATTTATTTTTTAGAGTTGAACTTAAATTGTTGCAATTTGTAATCTCAAAGTGAAATTAAGGAAATAAAAGTGACTTAAGGGGAGAGTGTGGATGGGGTCAAAATGAAAGTCGAAAGGGAATGAGTTTTAGAAAGTATAAATTGGAAAAATGTTTTAAGGTCGGAAAGTTTATCAATTTATATTTTGAAAAACTCAGATCAAATGCAGGAGGTATTTTAACATTTCAGTTGAGTTTGTTGGAATGTATATTGTGTAGTTACCGTTCATACAACATACTGCTCACATATGGAAGTCGTACAACCCAATCCGAGAGATGATTTACTGATGTATGATTGATAAAGGTCAGCACGACACAGTGTCGCGTTGTCTTCCACTTTGATCTTAAAATATTTACATGACACAAGTACTTCTACCATTACAAAAGTATTTTACATATGTTTGTGTATTGTATACATCTAATAAAAAATATAAAAATAGATACTTTAACAGTAACTGCTTTTACTTCAGCAAATATTATTGAAACAAATGTTGAAAGATCAGAAGTGGGATTAATCATAAACAGGGTTTCGTGTAGGTAAACTCCATAATGGACTTATGTATTGACTCGGTGGGACTCTGTGGAAGAAGACATTAACCAACTTCACATGCGAACGTTAAAACTTTAAATAGCTAGGGACATGCTTTTTGGTTGGTAACCAAGTCTACACCGGACTCTAATATGCCACTTTAAGTAAGTTATTTACCTTTTTTATTAAGATTAATATTGCAATATTTTGCTCAATTAACAAATGAAATGTTTACTTTTGGATATTTTGTAAATAAAATTTCCCATCAAAAATTTTAAACGTGAATAATGGTCCGAAGGTTCCCTCTTAAATTATTGGTATCGGAAGGAAATAAATTTTTAAGGGGAATTTGGCTGTGCAATAATAATAAGCCAAATTCGAGCTTATCTACAAGTAGCAGTTAAAAATGTAGGCGTTTTTAATTTTCGAAGAAGGGAAATATTGTCAGGGAAATTTTATTCACGATATCCCCCATTATTTTACTGTTAGTCAGACTTTTTTTTCTAATATATGATAATGATAATAATTTATTTCTCTTTGAGCAATCTTTTTTAAACTGTTATTAGGTTCACCTCATCCATTTTACTGAATTCCCGCGAAAAGTCAATTGTTACGTAAAACTCCACTGAGTAGGTATTTCTAAGGGCGAAGTAAATGTATGTACATGCAAAATTCTGAATTTGTCTCTAAGAGAAAGAGAGAGTTTTAGGTGGAAGAGGATGGCAATCGGACCCAGCGTGACAGTCCAACGCACTAATTATTACGCCAAGGGTTATAACTCTAACTTGTTGAAATTTATGACGACCAATAACTGAAAATAGTTGACCTTTTTTGACCAATTATTTTGCTTTTTTATGGATTTATTTTCGAATATCCCACTTATATAAATTAATACTCGTATATAAGATCCAAAAACAAATTTTTTGTCTAAGGAATTTGAAGCATTTCTAGCTCTATGTAGTAAATATAGACCGACGACGGACAATATAGCGAATACCTTTTTTCTTTGTAAATTCGTTATCGTAATCAGCTATATTGTAAATATTCCCGGGAGACCTGTTCTCTCAGAGTAGAATACCCCACTATTTCGAATTCCCCGATAGAATATTCTTCCATTTGGAAACAGCTTTTCTACAGTCAGTATTTCGCATTTAAATCAAATTGTAAAAAATGTTATTCCCGGGGAAATATTTCCCCGGGATTTATCATTTTGAATTGAGCTGAATGTTAAATTTGAATAAAACCTAGAAATAGTACATTATCTACCTACATATTTAAATCGTTTAACAACAAAATAAGTTAGACCTGCAAACAATCTTGAATTATTTTTTTTTTCCTTTTTGATATTTTTTTAAATTTTCCAAGTCATATCAAAGCTAAAGGAAGATCAATTCTACTTGATAAAATTTCTATAACTATGTCTTCAATTTTGCAATTTTTTTTTATGTTGCTTTCTATTTGTGAAGAAAGTCGTGGGTAAATTCATGCGTTAAGAATTCAGCTCCATTAAATTTAAGTCTAGCCGCGCGCCACCGTATTCATCGTCGTCGTCGGAATGGTAATAAAAAAATAGCAGAAGCAGACTGACAACCAATCTCCTCTTTTATAAAAAGAATTCATAGCGAGGATAAATTCATTTAGTCTAGAATTTCAAAAATATAAGTCACCCCTATTACCCCCAAACAACCATTAAATTCAACCATTAAATTCACTTCTACCAATAACAACCGCATTTATAAGTTGGAAGAAAAGAGGAAAAATTGTATCACTCAAGTAAGTGAACAAATTTGAAGTAGGTATGCAATGCACAATAAACATACTAGAACTCATACTCCTATATTCTCTGATACGCAGTAGATATTCCAAGGACTTTTTACTCCTTTAACTCTCTTCAAATTATATACACACAAAAAAAAATATATAGAAAATATTTATAGAAATAGAAGGATCACTATATCAAGTGGAGTGGGTGTGTGTTTAATGGATAAATCTACAAAATCCAAAAGACAGTGAAAAATATCCAATTTAAAGATAAGTGCAGTTCAAAAAGAACATTTCGAGAGGTTTTTTTTTTTGTTTTTTCTTCCTTGAAGTTTAGAAATGGTTAAAGGAAAAAGAATCAGAAATAACCAAAACCATTAATCACAGAAGTTTTTTCTGTTTTATTTTTTTTTTCTCAGACATTCCAACCCTTAGAATTCAAAACACCACTTAGAGAGATTCTTTACTTCGGTGCATGACATTTATCTGCATAAAACTCATCGAGAGAGTTATAAAACCCCCAACTTTGCCCCTTTCTCAATTCGTCATGATATGCTTTAAGGAGTTTTGAGCTGGAGATCTTAGGAGCAGAAAAATCCAGGTATAGATGTAGAAGAGTGATAATTTTCAGTCAAATGGATCCATCCACATAGAAGTATCATCTTCTATGTATCACCTATTAGAATGGTTTTCATAATTTTCAAGGGGTATTGAAAAGCCATGCCTTAATGGACATTTTATGTTGGGACTCAATTCCAAGAGTCATTCCATTTGACTTTGCGTTTGCTGATGTTTCCAAGAAAAAAGTAAAAAACAAAAACCCATAAGAGTGCATTGGAAAGATAGCAAGCAAGCGACAGAATCAATTCAATCCTTCTTCTTTTTTTATAGCCTTCTGGCGCCACCCGCACTAAAAGCCTCCAGACTTTTTTTTTTATTCTGCTTAACTCCATCACCATCTTCAAACCATCCACCAATCGTCAAAACCCATTTGAAATCTGATCCATAACGGTTATGGTATAGTGCTATACAAGTATATATAAATGCTCCTGCTTTTTCTGGTGATGCGGTTTGGTAAGGTTCGATGTGGTATGAACTCTTGGTACCTACTTTTAACCAACTCAAGGATATTCAGATTTTAGGTTTTCGATAATATTCAACTCACACACATTGTGAAGAGGAGTCTTCCAGAAGAATGAGCGCAGTGGATGTGGAAGAAGAATGCTAGAAGGCACTTTCACTCAATGACTTATGCTACCTACCTATTATATGTTTTATACATACATATAGGGAATATTTCGAAATGGAATAACTGCAAAGAGTGCAAAACTTAAGCAATTAGCGGAGATGAAACAGAATTTAGAATTTAACTTATTTTTATTTCTGTCGATTTCGTCGTCTTCATTGCGCTCTTTTCCATCCATTCTCCGAAATAAATTTCTTCAAGTGAAAGACATGTAGTGAGGGAGAGAGAAAGCGAGTGACGGGTGGAAAAAACTTCACTTCACAGAAGTCGAAGTTGAAGTCGTGCAGTCTACCGTCAAAGTTATATCGTCGACATTGTCGATTATCCTTGAAGTTAATCGAAGCAAAAGTTTTGAGCAAAACTTTTCACTCTCCCTACGTCATTCTTCTTCTTCTTCCAAAGTAGGTGAGGTATAGAAGTTTTTTTTTTTTATTGTTGTGATTGTATTATTTTTATTTGCACAAGTATAATAATTATTATATGTACGAGTACTTAACTACCAACTTCCTGCTTCTCTGTATGCTATTATTTGAACTTTGAATAATTTGTGTATTTTTGGTATATGATTGTCTTTGAAAAGGAATGACAAGGCAAAAGTTGAGTTTTAAATTGATAAAATATAAGATAAGGAATCTTTATAGAAAAAAAAAATATTTATAAGGGCGGGAAATTTTAAAATTGATGACTTTTTGTTTCAAGATTGCATATCATTAGAATCTTAAAGAATACTGTCTTGAACTTTTGAAGAAGTTTTTTTTTTAATAAGTAAAACTTTTTAGGACAACAACAAGGTAGGTAGTTTAAGTATGTAAGTAAACTCTCATTAATCTTGATCTTATTTTTTTTATTGATATATGTATGTAGGTATGTACATAATTAATTTTATTGACTCTTACTTTCGAGTTTTTTTTTTTGTTAAGTCTTTAAGTAATTAGACTTATTTCAACAATTTGGTCAGTTGAGAGATGTTTGCTTGATAAATAGCTATGGAGCCGCCATTAGCTTTTTTTTAATGAGAAAGAATACTTTTAGAGAGAAGAACCAGAAGAAGTTTTCGATAGGTGTGAACACTTCAGACTTTGATTCGAGAATGAAATCTGGAAGCATTTTCTCAACTTTTTCAGGAGAATATAAATAGGATACAAAAATTAGAATTTCACTTCCGAAAACTGCCGCCAATGCTAAATTTCAGGGGGGAGCGTTATTTTTTGTTTTTATTTAAGAATTCGCTTTTGATTTTGTCCGAAGAAATTTAGATTTTTTTTTTTGTAAATACATAACTCGAAAACTATCAATTGTTTTAAAGAAATGTTAAAACAAAAATTATAACATTAGAATTTTGACTAAGTCATTAGGTCTTAGTTCTTCATGAGTTTTTGTGCCATCAAATTCATTTATTTATTCTTTAAAGGTGCACAAGCTCGCAGTTTCTTAAACCGCGGTAATGTTGAAAAAACGTTGACAAACTTTTATCTCAAAATCTATTGATTTTATGAAAAAATAGTGTGGAATTTTATAAGCTACAGTTTTTGTTTTGACATTTGTCGAAATAGATCTTATTGTTTTAAAAATATTCACCAAAAATTTTTCATCTTCCATCCCAAAATATCTAAAGTAGGGGTTAATACAAAACTTTCCCCTAAAATCCAGCACTTTCAGAAGTTTCTAAGTCCAAGTATGTTTTTCTCTGAGGTATTTACGTCGAAAGAATGTCCTGGATTAATTTTTTTTTTTTTTACAAAAAACATATGCATCAATTTCTTGACCCCTGGTGTGGAAAATAGTGCATTCAAAAACAAAAAAAAATTTTTAAATTTGTCTCTCTTTTCTTCTTCTTTTTGAAAAAAATTGATTATAAGATGTTAACAAAAAACTTAATTTTAGCCTCTTTAAGCCCTCATCCAGCCAATTCCAAGTTTAAGCCCTTTTTCTAATCTTAGGAATTTTGTTGTTTTTGATATTTCTAGGACAAATAAATAAAGCTCTCCGCTCAATCAAATCTTCGAATGCCTGAAGTCTTATGTCAATACTTTGATAGACCCCTTTCGGTTTTGGTGCAGGAAATACTATACAATCTATCAAGATTTGAAACTAGAAACTACGCAATATATTTCGATATAAGGTAAACCTAGGATACCTATTTCGATTATCTCTTAATAGATCGCAGTGGCTTATATGACAAAATGAATAAGTGGTCCAAGCCTTTGCTAGTAGATATTGATATCTATTGCTAAACTCATCCCTCTCTGTAGCATGACAATCGTGGTCGCTGCTTTATCGAGGATGATAGAGATCAGCTGACTAGGGAAAAACTCATTTTTTTTTGTTTAAGTTCAGTTCATATAACATCGGTTTTGAGCTTAACACGTTCAGCCATATAGCACTACTGAAAAAATACGGGTTGAGCGGCTGAGATGCCGAAACCTGGTGGACAAAAAAAAACACCAGCTTGCAGTGTTCTTATCTCGCCTTGATGGACGACGCGATGAATGCAGTAGAGGAAGACCTGACCTTCCTAAAAGGAAGAAGAAAAGAAAAGGTTCTCCAGGACTTCTGTCCCCAAATCACTTTTCTAGCATTTCGTTTCACCCGAAAATTTACAATGCCCTGAGGAGTTCTTTGTTGAAAAATACTCCCAAAGATATCCTTTAAGAATTCTGTTCTTCTATAAACTGTGATCTTTGATTTGTTTGAACTTTCTGTTGGAAGGAAAATAAATAAAGCAATTTACACTAAAATCCACGCTTTCATTTTATTTTAAAACAAAATCTATATTACATACATAGTAGTATATAATATAGTAGACTACTTAATATTAAATGTGTTGAAAATTAATTGCCACACTTAACTCCAATACTATACAAGTTCGATTGCTATCAATTTAATGACCCTAATTATACTTAATAACATTTCGTAAATACCATCTTTACCCAAACTAAATTGAGTGAGCACTTACTGCCCCCTTTTATAATAGAAAATCATGTGGCACTAAAATGTGTACGAAATAGATTTAGACTGTGTTGTAGGAGTCTAAGTTGTTGAGCAAAACAAAAAAAAATAAGTATCATTCTCAAACGCACATACGTTCAGACAAATAACAAAGTTGAAAATCACAAATGCTGACAGAAAGCCTAATATAACTACATACTCAACCCTACTTCGTTTCTAAATGAAATAAAAGAATGATGAGATAGACTTTCCTCTTTTCTTTTCTGTGCCTCTTTCTTTAGCACACACCTTTATAAAAGCTAAAACTGTTTTCATATCGTCCAGTGTGTTCCTTATCCATGTTGTATCTATACATGTATGACTGGGTTCAAACTGTAATCAAGAATCAAGAGGCAAGACAAAAAAAAAACAAAGAGATAAAGAGATAGAGAGTTCGAGATAGAAAAAAAAAAATCAGGGGTCCTTGTACACAGAAAACAGAGGCCAATTGCTCGAAACGAGGAATGAACAAAAGTTAAACCATTATCCTGAATTCTTTCTGAAACGATGATGGTAAGAGGATATTTTTCGATCAAATCACGTTTAAAAGTCGACATTTAGCAAATTTAGAAGTTCATTACATCTTTTTTTATAGACTGTTATATAGGGTGATTTTAACAGCAGATAAAACGAAAACGCATAGAGTATGTGAATCTAAAATTGTCTAGTGCAGATAAAGGAACTATTAGAAGATTATTTTGATCAAATTTAGAATGGTAGTTGGGATTTAAATAAGCGCTCGAAGAAATTTAAAATTTACCCAAGTATTGGTCGCTTTGTTTTGTGAACTATTTTTTTTTTTTTTTTTTAGAAAAAAATTACAATTTTCAAGGCAGTGTTAGTCCTGAGTACAAATAATGCTTCCCATGCCCTGAAAACAAATATTAGTTAGGTTCTTGAAAAATATAGAAACAGAAATAATGTAACAATACTTGGTCTCCATTGAGACATAAATAAATATCTATATTGTCAAATCAAAACAAATGCTACAAGCAAAACATGAGAAATAAAAGATATAAAATGGAGAATAAATAAATATTACGGACGTTTGTCCAGAAGAATCTCAAAAACTACTCAACCGATATTAATGAAATATATAATATAATATTCTTGATGTTTGTCAGAGCGTTCTAGATTGAATTTTTTAGGCACTTATTTGGTCTGTATATTTTCTTTACAGATATTAGTTACAGATAGATACACAGATTAACTAGTAGCTTTTCGATTGGAAAGGTTTTGGAACCCATAGCAGGTTATAATAACTAACACTTTTTTTGTTTGGAAAAACATAGCCTTTTATTTAAAAAAAAAAAAAAACGACAATAATTGCAAACGTGTTAATATCTACTAAGGCTGACGTATTGCGGAAGTTTTTCCATAATGATCTCTCTTAGACTTAACCTCCCGACAAAACAGAATTCAATTGTCCTTCTTGGAATTACCGAAATCAGAAAAATGGACTATTCATAACACTAACGAAATCAATCGATTTTCGTTCGAATTCAACATTTTCCGTATGTTTTTTTTTTTTTTTTTTCTGATTGTCCTCTAAACCTTCCCGTCACTTCTGTATGTCCTTGTATTTGCTTCGTTCGAGCGCACTTGAAAGGATCAACCAACGAAAATGGGAAAAAACAATCCCATCCTATAAAGCATTCGTTCACATAAGCAATAAAGCATGTCTTTTCTTCAAAAAAAAAAAAAAAAAAAAAAAAAAAAAACAACTCAACGCCAATTGATCCAGATAAAAGTGATTTTTTCCATTTCCCGCCTACCCACCATCAAAAAAGTTGTAGCCAAAAGTATTAAAGAATTTTCCTTATTCTATGAAATAGTTAACCTTTGCGTGATATGTAACATTGATATATCTACGTAGACATTTATATGTATACCTATACCCATCTTTTTCAATCTGGAAGGAATCAGGTTTCCTGAAATGTTTTGATCAAGTCCTTCAAGTGCGGTTATATGTGGGTGTGGAGGTGGGATGGCATGTTGGACATATGTGTGACATTTCAAGGGAGCACAGTATAATTCTTTTGTAAATACTTGCATTAGAATACATATATACAATTATAAGTTCTTGGTAATGGTATAATTATTATATTACCACAGACAAAAATTAAATTAATTTTATTTCTTCTTCTTCGATTCTTTTTTAGAATTTTAGATTAAAATTTCTTCAACAACCAGAAAAGTTCATTTAAAACAAAACGAAAAATTAAAAAAAAAAAAAGATGAAACAGAGAGGAAGGAAAAGTGGAAGAACTCATCTTGGTATTAGCACTTGACTTGAAAATACTTAACCTATGAAGAGCTTAATACACTGACTAGACTAAGACCGCGTGCAACGTACCGGAAGACCTCGCGAGGATGTGTCGTAAAATATAGATAGGGGATGCTCGAAATTGTCACCAAGTGGAGAAGACTATAATAATCCCTCTGAGTGAAATTACATATAATTTTTTTTTTTGTTTTGCATTCACTTGCTTTCTATCTGCACTCGTCCTTTTACTCATCTTCATTTGCTGACAAGTGGCTTCCTTCGGTGTTGTTATTTTGTAAAAAAGTAAAGAACCCATGCCAAAGCGTTTATATGCAACCGCAACAAGCCGCTGAAAGATATAAAAAAAGGATATCCTTTTTCCCACATCACCATGCACTCAACCGCGACCGAGGGTATATATTTTTATTCGTTTTCTTCTCGAAAGGTCTATATGGATGAGTGAGCATGGTAACTGAGGGCTGCATGTTGATGGTGATGATGATGATGACGACGATGATAGCGGCGCCGACTATGGCATAGGGTAATTTTATAAATTACAAAATTCCTTTTAATTACGAATTACACTCTTAAGTGTTGCAGCGTTGCGATGGGATATGAGGACGTGAGATTATAATTTTATTAAGTGTGGCAATATAGAAAGAAAGCGGGAGAGTGAGAGCGGTTTTTGTTTGGGTCGTGCTTAGGGATTCAATCTTAGCCTCCGGAATTAACGACAAAGCTTTCTAGTTTTATAAGGATAATGAAAATTTTGCTTCACACACAACACGTAGATTGGCTTCATAGCACACGCAAGGACTTAACTTAAATTGTATCTCATCTACGTAGGTATACACTCCAGGATGATGAAATTGAAATATATTAATTCTTTATGTATATGCACCTAAAAAAAAAAAACTAATGGATATTCTGGACTCGTTGTCGTTATGTACTTATACAAACTTCATACATCCAACCACAACAACTAAGTTAAAGTTGTGTGCGGTTAGTTGAATATTGTACTTCCAGGTAATTAATTTCTCAGCCAAGCATACAAGGGTTGACAGGAATGGCTTGTTAGAAGGACGTGGTCAATAATGTTACAACATTAATTAAAAACGGACAGGACTAGATAGTTTTGTTCGGTTGAAACTATGTATGTAGTTAAGTAGTTCTTTTGTAATCAGATGGAGGAAATAGCTTAAACTTAATCTCAACCAAATTCTCAGTCTCATATTCAGAAGCTAATGGCATATGGTTAATAAAAACGTTCAAAATGTGGTAATTTTGTTTTATTTTGATATCTACTTACATACATATAAAAAGCCATTTGAACTGTCAGCAAAACAACACTTCTAAATTAAGTGAATGAACTTACCTGAAAGGAGAAGAAAAACAGAAAACAATTAGTAAACATTCATTTCAAACTTATTACCTAAAATATGATTGATATTTCAACATTAGCTTATTCATTAGGAAATTGACATGATGATTTGTCAAGGTCCCTGAGTTAATTTTTATTTATTTCATTTATTTTTTTTCAAAAAAAAAAAAAAAATAATAGTGATTTTGTTTTTTTTAGAACATTAAAAATTAATGAATTATTAATTATTATATTTTTTGTTTTTTATCGTCTTTTTTCGTAAAAAAGATAATAACATTTTTTTTTTACAATTTACCCCGGTCTATTTTACATTTTACAGCGCATATGGGGTTAGTCGTAACAACAATGTTTTTGGTCTAAATGATATATTTTTACTAATTCTGATCCAACAAAAAAGCAAACACAAATATTGTTTGTTTTGGTTTGGCTGACTTATTTTCAAAATCTTAGGAACAGCATCAACTTTAGTAAAAAGTGTCACTTTTAGTCCCACTCTCCCCTACCTATAGCTAGGTCTTAACAATTTTCCTGCTAAAACGCATGGTTTAGGCAGAAGGGGTCATTCTTGTTTTCCAAAATTGCGAATTTTACCAGGGACTCAAATTTGCTGGTATTAAAAAACACAAAACACAAAATTTTCTTAGGAGCTCCCGTCGTGCCTCCATCCTCCAATCACTGACACACAATTTAACCAGGTTGAAGTTCAGTGCTTAACAACCATTTTAAAATTTATATTAACCAACTCGATTACATAAAAATGCACCACGCTACACCTATATTTAAAAAAAAAAACTCTTTTCTTATTGAAATAATGGTGATTAGTTTAAATCTATATGCTTATGTCAACCTATTAGCAAGGGTGATGTTCTCATTTATAAATATATATAAATCTTTTGACTAATACAATTTCCATCTCGCTCAAAATCAAATAAATTTATCAAATGCAACTAATTAATGGTGCTCCATGTTCCCACGAACAATCTAATTAAAATGCATTCATTTGTTTTCAACGTTTTCAAAAAAAAAAAAAATAAAATAAAAAATTAAAAAAAAAAAAAAACAAACAACCTTTGTTTGTTTTATAAATAATATGGCATCCCAGTTTAAAGTGCTTCATGACATTATCACAACCACAATCAAATCATTTTAAATTATCACTATATTCATATACTATCATATCTATGTGTATATGTACATTTATGTACATACCTACGTATGCTCTACTCGCCTTGATGCAGACAGGACAATCTGTTTGTGTCAAATGCACACGAAAAATGGATACAATATAATCAAATCATTTTTTTATTTTACTTTTTTTTTTAATGAAACACATTTTCGAAGCACCAGATAATAATAAAACAAAAAAAAAATATGCAAAAAAATAAAAACATTCTGGTCACATTAAATACACTCTCTTCCTGTCGTTCATTTTGTATATAGAAATAAAAATCTTTCAACCACCTCACCATGCACGTTCAAAAAAAATTGAAAAAAAAATGCGAATACTTTGTATATTTGTATAGCCTTTGTGAATATGGCCGTCAACGAAACATGTATCCATGTCACGTTAGCTTTATTCTATTTTAAATAATTTACCCCTTTCCCCCTCCCAACATACACCACTACCCCGCATAAACAAGGATTTCTCTTTAGATTGGTTCTGAGCTTATTCGTATCCGATCAAAAAAAGGGTCACGCCACGAGCAAAACACATTCCTGTCCACGATTTCAATTTAATAATCAATTCGGCAAAAAATTCAATACACCCCTCATAAAATCTCCCGCATCGACTAAAAAATAAAAAAAATTTGGCTACACAAATCCCAGTGAATATTAAACGTTGTCTATTTCAAATATGTAATTTTTTTCTTAAAATTTTTATGATTCCCATTGATCAATCTCGATTAAAAAAGAACAATCTAATATGATTTTATGATGTTTTCATTCATTTTATCTGCATAAAAGTATCCCCCTTAAAAATAAATTGGGATAAAAAATGAGTTAAACAAGAACAAAGAAACAATTTTTCTCGTTCATTACGAAGCAATAAGGAATAAAAAAAAATAACCCCAAAAATAAAAGGAAGAAAAAAACAAATTAGTTCATTGAAAAGTTTAGCTCTTTCTATCGATTTAGCTTCCAACTTCTCCACAATACCAAACCAACAAAAAAAATCATCATTTAAAAGAGAACATCTAAAAACATAAACCAACATATTTTTTTTTAGGAAATGACGATGATGATGATTATGAATATTATGATTATCATCGTAAAAGTCCGCTTAAAAAAATCATTTCATGCACCGAGAGAATGCATTGCCATTTAAATTGATGCTAAAGTTAGTCAAAAAAAAATATGATGGAAAATACTTATTACTATGCATAGAGACGGATACAAACACAATAAAATTAAAGAGAACAGTGTTTATGTCGTAATGTTTTACAGTAAAAAAGGCTTTTTTAATATTTACAAACTTTTTAGCGTAAAAAATATAAAACTTGGTGTAGAGCCAATGTAAATTTTTTTAGAACAAAAGATAATAAGATAATATATCTACTTATTATCGATTTGTAGTAGCCCGTGGCGTAATGGTTAGTGCGTTGGACTGTCATGCCAGAGGTCTGGGGTTCAATACCAGCCGCTTCCACCTTAAGTCTTTTTCGGAGCTACTACCTCTTGCGAGGAAGTGACAAATCCTCCAAAAGTATCTCTTGTCTTATAAAAGTGCCGCTTACCTTAGCCGTTCAGATTCGGCAATAAACTGTAGGTCCCCTCCATTCCTGCAGACACGCACACAGGAATGGTTGAGAGTTGTACGTTGCTAGGACCTGGTTCTTCATGAGCTGTTTGTGCCACCAAATTAATTTTTTTATACTATCGATCCTTGTCATTTTAATAAACTCCATATTAGTGTAAGGACTCGATAATGTCAAAAAAGTGATGTGAATCATGAGTAGAAGAGATTTATATATATGGCTAGTAATAATGTGGGTATATTAAGCTAAATACCTCTTGTGGGCCTTAGGTCAGTGTTCTTTTATTGTTTATTTGTGACGTTTCGGGCGTGATTACACCCTTCTTCAGACCTAATTTTTAATTTTAATAAATAACAATACTTACAGATTATATAAAATTTTAAAAATATCGAAGCGTTATTATGTTGTTTTAAGCAAATTCAATTTTTTAAATATTTAAAAAAAAGACGTTTCAAAAATTGTATTTAATTCGAATATCAAAATTCAAATGTATTTGTTTTGCAAATATGACCAAAACATATACATATTCGTTCAAACATGTTAATGTGTATATAAGGTGACAGACAAAACATAAGTACATAAATGTTCTAATGAATGTTTATAAACTGACCATAAATGTCACTAAGACCTTCACAATCAGAACGTCTATTAATACTGTATTTTTTATATGCAACATTTCAAGTAGCATTCTTTTGCTAAATTTTTTTCTGATTGTAAAATTTTAACGTTTTTTAAAATCTGGACGATGCCTTCTTCTATACAAAGCAAAGTAAAGCTAATACATTATTAATGTTTAATTAATCTTCCCTTTTTGTGTTCGTATGCGCATAACTCGGCTAAACATCATCACATTTCGTAAGGGATTTTTTAGTTGGATTTTTATTTAACCAGATTAACTCACAACGGAGCCGAAAATTTAAAAATTTGACCGGAAATCTGAAAATTAGACCCAAAAACTCGGAAAATCGTGAAAACATCTTGAAATGAAATTATGTTCTTACGTGCATAACTCAGCTAAACATCATCCGATTTGGTTGGGGATTTTTTTGTTGGATTTGTATTGAACTAGATAAACACACTACGCATATAAAATTTGGAAAATTAGGCCGCAAAATTCGGAAAGTCTTGATAACAATAAATTGCATACTTTCTGAACTGTTTTTTTTTTTTTTTTTTTTTTTTCGAACGGTCATTCTACTTTGGCGATTGATATACGTATGCATTAATACAGAATCAATTTTTTTTTTGTTTCAATTTTAAAATTTTCAATTATATTTTTTGTTAAGAATTTTAAATGAGAGTGATTTTTTAAATAAAGAAATTCTCAATTAATTTGTAATCTCAATATAATGGTGTTTCTAATTCTATGAATATTAATTTATGCTGTTGTTGTATCAAAAATTCTTATCCTCAATATTTTTCTATGTGATTATTTCAGATGTTTATTCATTGTTTTATTCCGAATAGACTACTCACAATAAGCAATAATTTGAGCACTATGCTCAATTTCAACACGACGAACGTATTTTGAATATCAATTTTTTTTCAATTATACATGAGGATCTTTTTGTTGGATTCGTTTTGTACTAAAATAAGTAAGTACACTACGAAGCCGAAAGTTGGAAAATTTTCCCGGAGAAGCCAGTATATGTGAAAACCATATTTTCTGAATTGGGTTTTTGTTTATACGTGCATAATTCGGCTGAACATCAACCGATTTGCATAGGAAGGGACATTTATAATTTCATAAGACTTTTTGAAAAAGTATAACTTATTTGTTTCTGTTGATGTAGAATTTAGGGTAGTTCTTCACATAGGTATTTGTGGTAATAGACAAGCTTATATATGCCGAAGGAAGTAATATTTTACTGGGATAACATTTTTTTTAAACAGCAAACTCTGATTTAACTCTAATAATATAAAATGAACTGTAAAGCTTTGATGTACAGATTTGTAAGTCTTACTAATATATGCTGATAAAAAAGTACGTATACGTCACAGTGACTCCACTACTGCTTATTTTGTATTCTTTATTTTAAAAGGTCTGTGATGTTATACATAGGAACTAAAAACAGGCAAAGAATAATAAAAAGGATTCTTTCACCTCCCTCTCTTCTTATATCCACATGTAATAGATTACAAGATCCCAAAAAAAAAATTGTTTTTAAGGGTCACAACATTGGTTATTTCCTTTTTCACCTGATGTTAAATCCTCTAGAAGTAGGTACTCATTTTTGTTAATTATATATTCCAGTTCGAATTCATAGCTAAGACAGGACAACGTCTGTCGGGTCAGGTAGTTCTTATTAAAATTATTATACTTTCATTTCGAAATTGAAATGAACACTGAACATGTTCATACGCCTAAATTATTAACTAACGGACACAAAATAAAAACGTAGAGATTTTCTGAAATAAAAAAGATTACATCACATAACTATTTTCCATGTTTCACAGAGGAGGTACTGTCGAAAAACATTTTTGGTCGTCATTTTAGCATCAAAGAATAACCGGTGCCAGTTAACTGTATACATAGAGCTATAGGCAGGTAACTTATAACTAAATTCAATATGAATACTCAGAAATCCTGGAAAACTATACTTAATACATTAACATGGGTATTTATAAACATTATCTTACTTTAGACAGCCGTCCAAACCTTTCTAATTGTTGCTTAAGTGATCTAACTTTTTATCTCACTTTAGACAACGTAATCGATTGTCTAAACCTTAACAAATGTAATATTTTTTTTATTAAATAAAACATATTTCCGACTGTTTTGCAATACTTAGGCATAGTGTAAACAGTAAAAAATCTAATAAATACGACCATAAATGTTTAATTAGGGAAAATAGTGTAAGACTGCTGTAAAAAATAAAAGAAAATCACATAATTTTCATGACTGGCTAAACACAATAGAAGCACGTTCGAGCCACGCGCCATTCTTACCGTTCAAGTTGGTTAAAGTGAATACAATGGAGCTTCATCTCCTCAGACGCAACTCTATAAGTTAAATAAGTTTTAGTAATTGTTTTCAGTCAGTAATCAGAATATACCGTACTATTATGAAGTGTCGAAAACTATATTCCATTTCAGATTTGTTTTTTTGGGATTCAAGTTTTACGAGTTAATTTCCGTGGTGTTTCTCATGGATTCAATCTAAGACCACATTTTGACCATTATTAATTTGTATAGCTTGAAAAAATAATTTTTACCGAATTTATGTGAATATATTATTTTTTTTTTTCAGACCATTTTCATTCTAAAAAAATCACCATTACAAATTTTTGACAAATTTTGGCTAAATTACACTAATTTGTTCCTTTGAATAAGAAAATGGCGCCCAAGATTATTAATTTGTATAGCTTGAAAAAATAATTTTTACCAAAATTTTTTCATAGAACTAGGTACATTTATGTGAATATATTATTTTTTTCAGACCATTTTCATTCTAACAAAACCACCATTACAAATTTGGGACAAATTTTGGCTAAATTACACTAATTTGTTCCTTTAAATACGAAAATGGCGCCCAATGTGAGATTTAATCTTCAACAGTTTTTTTGTTTTGTTATTGAAACTGATTCTTTTTTGGGTAGTTACCAATTTCTACAGTTATCAATTCAATACTCGGTACAGACAAATTAATAAACTTAATCGCTCCTAGAACAACATTCAAAAATACATTTCGTTAATAATAATTATTCTGAAAAATCTTGTTTGGCCACAAACAAAAATAAACAAAGTTTTATATTTGGAAACACAATAAATAGTAACGGGCCTTAATTTTTGAATAAAACATCAAAATAATAATAATAATGATAATAACAGCAGGTCTCAAAGCAAAAATCTTAATAAATACCTAACCTATTTGAATCGTAGACGGAAAGCACTGATGTTTTTTTACCTACAAATTTCAATGTACGATTATTTCGTACATTTAAACGAAAAAACGTTGGCACATCTGTACTATATTCCCTATACCCTATATACTCCTTACTATTATCTATTGCATGAGCCCCACGTTTTAGTTTTGAATGTATGGGCCCAAAAGATACCTATATCATTTAATACTTTTTATTTCCATTGAAAAAGATACATTACATTTATGTATCAAAGAATTTATGTATATTTAATTGAATATTTTGTTCTACATTATATACTTTTTAATGAAAAAAGTCAAATTTCTAAGAAATTCTTTTTCTATTGATTATCTTATTTGAATTATCCAATTATTTGGTAGACTTGTAATATATTTATTTGTAAATTTTTCATTTTTCACAGCTTGTCTCTGCTTATATTGACATCATATTTAAACTAAAAGAAAAAGCACACAATTTCATCAGTGTATTTATATCTACGCCTATTAAAAATAAAATAAATAACCCTAAAGCCTTTTTAACATTTATATCCTTTTCTGTCTATTTTTTTTTTGATTTGCCATGGGAGCCATCATTTTTTTTTACATTCATTTATTTGGTTATTCTCTATTGTTGCCTAGGGAGTTGAAATAGAGAAATGTCACTACTCGTTCACTACATCCTTCCGGCCTTCGTTCCATACTGGTTCACTCCCTCTTTTTCTCATCACAAAAATAAAAAAAAAAAACGAAAAATTTCAAAAACTTTTATTTTCGGGTTTCTAAAATGGAAAAAAATGCACTGGTAAAACTTTTATATTCAAAATAAAAAAAAAATATAAAAAAGGATCAAAGGCAAAAAAAAAATTAACCCACAAACTTTTCTATTTGCCGCGCTACGGTAGGCGGCTGGCAGTTCCACTGTTATTTGCTGATGCATCATAAATGAAGTTCTACTGGTCAAAATAGTGTGGTAATGGTGTTTTTAGGGATTCTTTTTTTTTGCGATTGAAGAAATGTGAGTTAAAATGTGCGATCGATTGATTTAGATGCAAATTTTTTTTTTGTTGTTGAATATATTTGTTTTGGATTTTATTTTGTAGTTCACGATAGAATATGAAATAATTTAAATGGCAGATGCAAAATCTTTCAAGTTGTTAGGTGTTTTTTGTTTTTTTGTTTTTCGTTTTTTTTATTTGTTTGGCTTGGTTATGATGACGATGAATGATTTTATGTTCTCTAATTAAAAAAAAATGCTTTCATGATATTTGTCTAACAAAATCGTTAAAATATTACCTAACAAGCAGCCTTGATGTGAAATAAAACTTGTGCCTTAAATTTGATCAGAAAAACATTTGAATTAAATGTCAATTGCTACTGGGCCTATAAGTGCTTCTTAATAGGTAAGCATTTGCTTTTTATAAACAAACAACAAATCTAGGTGTAGCCCTAACATTATGATTGTGGAAAATGAACTGAATATAACACCCTAAGCGGACCAATGGAGTTGCTTAAGCATGACCCAAAAACAGAGCTTAAATCATTGGAACCCACCCAAAAGCCACCCAAAGTAGGTACTGTGGACAAATGTCCGAAATAGTACTGAAATTCATGAATTTCCACATTTACAATGCAAGTTGATTCTTTTATTTAGTTGTTGACCTCTAAATCTGCTCAAAAATTGAAATTCAATATGAAGAATTTGACTTTCCACCTTTAGGTTATCTAATTGGTTTTAGATTAATATTTTATTCATACTCTTTAACCAAAAATATCCTCAGATTGAGGCCAATACAAATTTCAAAAAGAAATTCATGCACCATATAAGATGTAAGATGTAAGCATGTGTTAGGAGAAAACACGTGCGCTGGAACTTTCAAAAATCTCCGTCTTTAAAAATACATGAATACTTTTCATAGAATCGAATTTATTACCTATGATATGACCTTTAACCCTGTCACATACTAGAAAGATTTATTTCTTTTTAGATATCTGTTTATCATCGTTCAACTTGTAGCGCGTGTTGGAAAATGTTGTTTTTGATTTTTTGTATGCGTTTTGTGTCTGACATTCAGAAACCAAAATTACCTAAAGTCCATGTGTAGGTGTATAATGGACAGTCTTGTGTACATTTTAATCAAAACTTTAAGACTGTTTTGAAAAATATTTTACCATCGTTATGAATGACTCAGGGTCGAACTTTGCTATGCAGTGAAATAGGCCAATTAATTATGTAAAAAATAAATATATAAATTTAGTTCTACCAGAAAATTATTTTTTTTTTTTTTCGAGATTTTGGGCTTATTACTTGTACAAAAATACTTCACTTTCATTGTTGATTTATATTTTAAAGAACAACCTGTTTGGAAGTTCATCTATTTCTTTGTGGAGGAATACCTAATGCACCTGTTTTGCTTACGTGAAAAAAATGGCGCCCAATGTGAGGCAAGTTTTTCATATTTAATTTTCTTTACAATTGTAAAAATATTTCATATTAAAGAACTTTTTCCCTCTCACTACAAATAACAATAAATTGAGTAACAAGTTAAAACTGTCAACCAAGTTAAAGCTCGCAACCATTACCATTTTTGCATTAATGGAGAAATTAACAAGAAGCAGTTCCCGTGAAAACAATTTGTTTTAAATGGCAGGCTACTATGATCAAAAATTGATCAAACGTTACGTAACTCTCATATTTCTCGGAAGTATTTTGTCTTTTTATTAGGTACTTAATTACTTGGCTGTATTCGATTATATATACATGCAAAAGTGGCGCCCAATTTGGGACAAGTTTTTTTTTTTTTTTTTATTTTATTGGAGATTGATTTGAGTATAGTTTAAAGTAGACATTTTGTAAAGAGCATAATCATTCTGGAAACTTTAACAAAATAAATTTAAGATAACATAGTAAATCAACACTAGCTTATGTGTATGTAGCACCGCATAATCATAGCTTTAAGTTCACACTTTTGTCTTTGAACATTTGAATAAATAGTATTAACAAAGGTTGATTTACTTTTTAGAAAATGGCGCCCAACTGTCAATTCTTCTTTAACAGTTTGTTTTTTTTTTGTTTTTTATTTCCTCCGCCCGGATGATTCTTTTCAGAATTTCTAGACTCTAGAGAAAGGTGGCAGTTATGAATTTAATAAACGTTACAGACAAATTAAGGAATTCTTTATAAGCTCACTTGTCTCTATAATTTTTCAAAAGTAATTTCGTGAAAAAGCATAAATCTTTTCATCCTTTCTGACTTCAAACATGAAATACACAGTTATTCCAATCTGGAGCCGCAATAAGAAATACAAAACGAGTTTCGGTTCTCTTAAAATTTCGGTATCTTTGGACTTGAACTTTGGTATTTGGAGAAGCTTAGTTGATGGATGTTACAAAGGGTCTTGTGATGTTGGATAAAGGGTTCTATAAAAAAAAAAAAAAAAACAGACATGACTGGGCCTGTCGCTAATTTAAATGCACCCCTGCACATTTGTGGATCATGCTGTCTATAATATATACATAGGTAGCTCTTTTAGGTATCTGCTGGTATGTATATTAAGTTCATTTGCAGACTAATGCTGATGCCGTAAGCGACGTAAAACTAATCCATATAATCCTGGACCATAACACACACTATGTTGTTTCGGTCTATTTCCTCCGCCCGGATGAGTCTTTCTGAGCGGTTTACTGTACTAGATGGTGGAATGATGTTGGTCTACGCATCCCATTTTCTTGGCGTCATCGATAACCTCTTCATCCAATCTCATTCTATGAGTAGAATATCCTCGTACTTTATCTTTCTGTTTCGTCCTGTTTTTATTACTTGTTTTGTAGATGAAGTATAGAGTCGAGTTTGCCGTGTGTGTCATTGCAACAAACCCTCCCCCAACTCTACCCCCTGGTGCGCATTTTCTAATAAGAGATACGATGTCTCCTAATCCCACTTATACACACACGTTTCACTGTGGGTAATGGGTAGAGTACATCCAGTAGATATGTGGTTAGATTTCACACAAGTGATGGTTACGAGTATACACGTCATATCCTCACACCATTTTTATGTGAAATAGAGTTTGTCTTTAATGTCCTGTTCTATTACCCTCCCCCTCCTCTCCATTCCTCCTTTCCACACACAATCACACCATATCGTTGCTTAAGACAATCTAAAATAAACATCTTTCCCTAGGCAACTTATAGTCACACTAACTTCTGATTCTACGATATCGGTGTCATTATCCTGGAAGATTAGTTTTTGTGCGTAAATCTATATTGATCATCCTTTTTTGGGGTGGTGTGGGTTATGTGAAGTACGGGGGAGGGCGTTAAGCGTTTGGTGTTGAACAATTGTTTCATATCGTAATTGTTTAATCCGTAGATATTTTTCGTCTTTATCTCAATCCTCATCTACACATTGTTTTGCTGTATTTCATTTATTTGTTATTCATAATCTGTATACGGCAAAGAAGAGTGAAACAATAACTGCACAAAACTATAAACAATGAAATAACAGTAGTTTTCGCCAACAATAATACAAAAAATAAAAACACATGAAGTCGAAGAATTTTTAGGTTATTCATTGATATTTTTTTACACGATGATGATACTCGTAACATACAGGATTGCGTATTTTGTTTTTGCTTTTTTATCAAGAGAATACTACTTCCTTATTCAAGGACGATTTAAATATTAATTTCACAAGAGAACATTAAATTTTTCTCTCAGTGAAATTCTGCGTTTTTATTGTGAAGAAAATAAATTGAATACAATAAAAAAAATATTTGAGAATAAATCTCAAAGGGGCATTGAACGATGATTTAATATATAATAGAAGATAGAGAAAGGGGGCAATTTATATTCACATATTTTCAGCAATTTGTAAATGTAATAATAATTCATGTTCATGATATTTTCTTTATTGTTCGCCGACGACGTTCATTGGGATTTCTAATGGCAGAAATATTTTTACGGAAAACCTCTAATCTGAAGACGACTTCTAATAGCTGAGCTCATATGGCAATGAAGGATCTATTTAAACTGTTAAACTGTTCAGCCATGCACGAAAGCATGGACTATTATTGGGATTCAGACTAACGCTTTCACTGCCTTTTCGGAAGAGCCGAGATACACCTTACATCCTCTATCATAAGATCGATTAGGTATCGACCGACCGAACTCTCAACTTTTGCCGATGGGCGTAATCAAAGGTAACACGAAGTTTGAATCGTTTGAAGTAGCAGGAGATGCAGGCATCTGTTAACACAGCTGCACGATGACTGCAAGAGAAGCCGCAGAAGAAAAGTCTATAAAAGGAGGAAGCAATTCGTTGCCCGTGTGTGCTTGTACAGTTGATAAGAAAGCTGGTAAAAAGCTTGAATAGATCCCTGTAAATTTCGGAATAGGTTTCACAGGAGTACTCACACCTAATGCCATTAAAGGGCTTGGAGTTAATCAAAGGGAAAGCATATAGTTAATTTTAATTGTAAAGACCTGGGTTCAAATCAAATTTTGTATATCTTTAAAAAAAATTGAGCTACATTAAATTTTAGGCAAAATCCAAATATGCACAAAGTTTGATTTTCTATCGGCAATGAAATTGCTTTTGTATTTTTGAAAATGCACAATTTACCAACAATTTCCAATCAATATTTTTTCAGCTATCCTAAAAAGGATCCGTTTCGAGAAACACCCATAGGTAGGTACACATTTGTATGAAAAACTAAAAAAATTTAAAAATAACTCAAAAATTGATTGGTTGAAAAATCGTACCTACTTCTCCTGCATTTAAATCCAAATAAATTTCATTCATATCTCCGGGCGGTAAGATACCTGCATTGTTTGATAAATCCGAATTTCACATAAAGTTCATTTCTCCAAACCAAAATCCATCAACTCTGTTCACTTTGACTATTAAGTAGGTTAATATTTATTATTTTATTATTTTCAAATTTTCAACTTAAGACCTACCTATTGGAGTTTTAATAGTTTGAATATTACAAACTCTATCTTGGTAGGAACCAAAAGATTTTTCAACCGAAATTATTTCTTTTCTCCTTTATTTAAGTCTTTGTCAATTGTTCTCAAATTAATCAATAGCACCACAAAAATGTCTTCCATTGATGGATCATTTAATTTGCATTAAAAAAAACGTTTGGTTTGGGTTAAGTAACCTAACAACTTATGGCAGCAAGCAGACGAGCATTCAGCAGTTGTCATGTGCAGGTCCAGTATCTTATTTTTTTTACTAGTGCTCTTAGGGCAAGTATTGGTTTGAAGTAAGCAAAATCGAGAGGTCTCCGTCCAACCAAATACTACTTTGCCACCCTTGTCCTCCTTCGCTGACTAAGGACTTTTTTTCAGCAAGATAGGTCATTGGAGAAGTGAAAAAAAAAGTATTTTTCGACATAGATTCCATCGGTCTGTTCAGTAATCTGATCATCGACTAACAAGCAACAACTTTCAAAAAGTTGGACCGTTTGTTGGACGAACTTAATTTAAATTTGTCAAACCTTCTCGTAAGTAAAAAAAATTAAAAAATGAACTTGTTGGCACAACAGCTTATGAAGAACTATGGCCTTGTTACTGGCTGAACAGAATGGTGACGCAGACGGAACCGGAGCTGGAATAGCTGTCAAAATATTGAATACACACAAATTCAATGTTGCGAACACAACGGAACGTAGACGCATACGGAGCTGCAGACGCAGACGGAAGAGTTCACCAACTTTTAACTTTTCACGTACGGCACTTTTGACGTTTCAATTTGTATGAAGAAAAAAAACAACTTTTTGGGTCGGAAAAAAATATTGTGGTTATTTGTATCACGAAAAAAATTATTTATTAAAAGGAAAATTATTGGAAACAAAAAATGTGAATTCTGAGCTTATACACAATAATATTCTTTTGTTTTTCTTCAAAATACTTTCAAAGCTGTACTTACAGCTCCATTGTGGACATGTAAAAAAAAATAACGTACGACACTTTTTGACAGCTCTGCCAGTTCCGTCTGCGGCTTCAGTTCCGTCATTCTATTCTGTTCAGCCAGTTAGACGAGGCTATGGATCGAATCTCCAGCATGACAGCCCATCGCAGTAACCATCATGCCACGGCTAATAATAACCTCCTCCTAAGTATTAGGTATTAATCAAGTACTAATTTACATCGACTATCGTAAACCACCTTGTGAGCCAAGCAAGCAAATAACTGCGACCCACTGGCGCATTATATCTTAAATTGTATTCGAGACACAATATATGAACACATATGAAAAACAATTTTCTTTCTTTTTGCCAATGTGCATTATTTTCTTGCTGTTCATTTATTTGTTTTTTTTTTTTTTATCTTGCTCTTAAAATCTCCTATTCAAAACGAAACAAAAATGAAAACTGATACAAAAAGCAAACAAAATACAAAAAATAAAAACTTAGACTTAATCAGACCTCCACCCAGTTCGAATGCATTATATCATTCCATTCATAGAAGAGAAAAAATAAAACAAAACAAAACCTGCAGCCGGTATTGTACTACCCAGTTCTTGAGACTTAACTCCTCCACGTCCACTGCCTCTGACTGGTTTACCACAACACAATTCCATTTGAATTCGTTTTGAGTTTTATTTATTTATATAAATTGCATCAGCATGAGTTTTTTAATTACCGCTTTAGTATACGTTTTGGAAGATACGAACGAATATACCTACGAACAAAATGCAATGGACAATGGCAAAAGCTCAGCAAAAAAAAATAAAATAAAATAAAAAAACATTTTCTAAGCAGGCAGCCATTAAGAATTCTAAAATCACAATTGAGGGAATTTTAAAATACAATCCTATTTTGAAAAATTTTCAATAAAATGGAAAATTAATTAAAATGGGAAACTTAGATAGGTACATACACGGATAAAAATAAAAGGGTCTACAAAATAGGTTTGATATTTTTCTTTTTTATTTTTTTGGTCACATGTATTGACCGCGTCAAAAACTAAAAGACTGGCGCTTATGGAAAAATCCATTAAATCCTTTATTTTGAAGTTGATCTTCCACTCAAAAAAAAGCTACATAACTTAAGTCGGGTTAAACAAACCAGGTTAAATTTTTGTAGACACGCACATAGGAATGGTTGAGAGTTAAGTCACTAGGCCCTAGTTCTTCATGAGCTGTTGTGCCATCAAATTTGTTTTTTTTTTAGCCTTGAACCAGAAAACCAAGTTCTTGCGATGGTCATAATTACCAGGGCTCGGATTTTTATGTGCTAAAAAACACAAAATATGCGCATAAAATATGCACTTAAAATGAGAAAATATTCGTTAAAAAAATGAAAATATGCTTTAAAAAAGTTATTACGAAAAAATGAAAAACATGAAAATTGAAATAGAAATCATTTTTTTATTAAAAAGTAAAAAGAAAATTACTTATAAATAAATAAACTTTACTACTTTGAGTTGTAAATAAAATTTAAAAAAATATAGCATACCATAATTTTTTTTTCAAAAAGAAAACTTGGTCTGGTCTTCCATGTACATAAGTTTGAATTTAAATTTTTGATGCATACATTTGTATGCACTGTCGTCAAAATAATAAATTCAATTTTTTAAACAAATTAAATATTTTAAAAATATGCACGAAAAATATGCATTTATTATAAAAGTATCCAAAAAATGCATTTATATTAAAATATGCTCTAACGATTGAATGCCATTTTTATTGAAATTTCCTGATTCGTAAAACTGTTTGTTTCCTTCTATGTTCACCAACAAAAAATATGTAATAACATAGAAATCCTAGCCCTGATAATTACATATTTATGTATGTAATATGTATGTAATGCATTATTATCTATATGTAAAATTTTCGATAGGTCCATCGCGTGTATCAAAGATGTACGAATATTTTTCTATAATAATATTTACATTGAAATTATTGATTTTTTTTCTCAGTGTATCTTTTGTGGATTATTAGTATAGGTACATGGTCAATGCTTAAGCTAAATGTTTCGGTTGTGAACTCTCATGGGAATTTGAAAACAAAGAGAGTAATGGTGGGTGAGTCAGGAGCAAAATTGTTACAATTGGTTGCTTATGGAAACAGCAGTCTGATGAAGTAAGGTAGGTATGGGTTAAGTAGGAGGGTAGCCCAATGACTCAACAAGCGTAATTTTAACTATCATAGCTCGTGTGAAGAACAGCTGTACTTTGATCTGAAGAAAAAATGTAGGTAATTCTCATCGGTAAACGAAATAAACTTCTTTGGAGAAAAGGAATTGTTTGAACTGATTTTCAGCACCTTCCTAATAGGAACAGTTTATAGCTCGAACACAAAAGATACATTTCTGAAATTCCTATACTTCTTGTAATGGTTGTGACACATATTCTACACAAAAATTCCGGTGATACCTAGATCAAAATATTTTTCTCACTTTCTATAATCCTCAATTTGTTAAAATTTAGTTTGTAGATACACAGATAATTATGTATGTACATATGTACTAATAAAAAAATAAAAATATTTTGTTACTGGTGTGACACTAACATTGTTTGAGTCAGTAAACTGATTTTTTTACTGAGAAGCCGAATAGTAACAAAACGTGCTCAGAGTTTGAATTGAAAACCTGCCTGGAAAAATGGAAAGTTTTGATAAGATTAGTTAAGGCCCTGGAAAGTTTTCAGTACGGGAGATCTAGAAGAGGAAAATTTTTAAAATACTCGTGAAGTCCTTGCTAGTTAAAACTTGTTGGGCAAGTTTTTGTATCCTATCAGAAAATTCACGTTTCGTGCCGGTGATCTCAATTCAACATTCATCAGTTAACTATTGAAGACCACGCACTATTTTTTTGTTAAGTTCAGTTTTTCATTTTCAACATTGTCTTTTTCCCGCCTGGAAAAAGAATCTAGTTTTCAATAAGGCCCTGGGAAGTTTTTCACAGTTACTAACAAGGGTCTAGCAAGGGTTACTATAGGCATTCACTAGGCCCTCGCCAGTTATGAACCTTTTTGCCTCGTCAGTTAAATTCTGCCTAAGCCCTGGTTTCCCATGGTTTTCCATTCAACCATTTCAGATATGGGGGTCAAAGCTAGAAGCTGTCAGTCGCTCTATATTTTATTTATCTAGATAGACATCTCGTTCCTCGATGCCCACCACCCTGGTTGTACACTCTAAATGATCGTGTGTGCTTACCACGTCTCAGCCTGCCGATAAACTGACGGTCATCATCCTGGTTGGTCCTGCCTTAAACATAGCTCTGATAGTCCCTATATTCATGCCGTTTGTTTGCATTTACATTCGTTTTAAAGCATGCAGCGCTTGGTCATGTCATCGTTTGTGCTTCTGTGGCGGTGCGCTTTCTGTTGCTTATATTGCGAGATTGGGATTCAAAAACACGTTTTTTCTTGTTAAAGATGATAGAAGTTCACTAATTTCACTAATTAACCACGAATCCATTGTATTTTATTTTAATTTTAATTTTTATGACCACTAAAAAATTCTTGCTTCCTGCTTTTATTAATTTTTGTAAGATGATTTCACCAGCACTTTATTAAACAAAAGTTCTCAGAGAGGCACTAATAGGGGTCTGTCATGTTTTCCTCGTCCATGTTTTCCTTTCCGAAAACTTGCTAGGGCCTCGCCTAAACTTGCTATTTTTCCATGCGGGTTGTATTTAAAAAAGCCAGTGGTTAGCTTGCTTATCGGACTGGGACTGTTAGGCTAAAGGTCCCATGATCGGAGCTCCAGGCAAAACAACTATTTTTGTTTTCTGTTTTTTTTACCTCTAAAGACAAAATGGTTCATAACTGGCAAGGGCCTAGCTGATTTCAATAGGTACCCGTGCTGCCCCTTGAAAGCATCTTTGTAAAAATTTATAGAAACTCACTAAAAACTAGATTATTTTTACAGGTGGGGATAGTTAAAATTTCTCAAATCAACAGGTAAATAATACCTGTATAGGTATATGTATCTATTAGTTGGTAGTTTACATAAGCGCAGTTGACTGCATTTTTATTAAAAAAGAAAAAGAACAAACATAAATTATTTTTCTATTCGTGTTCATCTGAGTGAATAACTTCCTCCCTTATGCATAATTCACTTAAGAAATTGCAAAATAAAAAAGAAACAAAATTTCATCAAGAAACAAAAATTTAATTGAAACCGAAGGAAAGCGAAAGAAAACCTGAATGAAAATTACAGGATAAAAAAAAATCAAGCAAATTGCTCGTGTGCCGTTGCAGATGCTTCCTTTTCCTTAATAAATTTACCACTTTGCTAAGGTGAAGCTTAGCGAATTGCATCCTTCGAGTAGGTACCTCTTATATTGCCACCACCCACAGTTTCATTATGAAAACATTCTATTCTTCTGTTTTCTTTACTTGTTGTTGTTATTGTTGGCTGTGTGTGAGTGTGCCAGTGCATCTATTCATTTTTCTGATCTCGTGTATCGTGTGGCAAGATACAATGTGCTCCTATAAAGTTCCTACCTCCATCCCTGATTCTAGTTTCCGTCTAATGATGTGGGGATGTGTAAGAAGAAAAGTAATAAAATTTTTAAAGGAACAACACTACAACAACTTTGTATAAACTTTGAAATGCATTTTCTACCACTGTACTACACCATCAACTGCCTCCTACCACGCCCCTCGCGCAAATCCCTTCTTTAGAGAATACAAAAAAAGAAACATAAAACAGACAACCAGTGGTGCCACAACATGAAGAACACCATGATTGCAGTATACCCTGCTCGTGGCATATCTTGCATAATCAAAACATTTTCTTACTTTTCTTTTTGTTTTCCCAGTGTTTCCTCTTTTTTTTTTTATTTTGCAAGCTGCATGTAAATTGGCATCGGAAAACCCGGTGTGGTTTTGGACACAAGAGATACGATACGGACACAAATAACCACAAAGTAGCAAAGCGCGCTTCCAATAGTAACATAAAAAGTGAAATAATAACCAAAGAGTATCTGCGAACTGCGGACAATGAAAAGAAATATCCAAATAAACAGAATTACGACAGGATAAAAACAAAAAGGAAAACACGCAAAAATAAGCTTACACACAGTCTTTGGAATATCAGAGCACTTTTTTGCATTGAAAAAGGAGTCACATTCCCTTGCAATTGATAGTTAGTAAGTTCAGTGCTGTCGAAAATAGAACTTTAGTAACATTAACAAAATGGTGCTGTCTGTAAACATTACATTCATTGTTGAAAAATCAGTTTTTGAAAACATTAAAAATAAAATGAAGCTTAATTTTGAAGAAATCAATTAAATAATCAAAAACAAAAAAATCGTAGTAGAAATATCTGGGGTCGAATCGCCGCATACAAAAACGATCAAACGATATCGTTTTGATTATATCTATCTCTGTTACATCTTTAGATAAAGATAGAGACAGCTATTGTCAAAACGTTACGCGATCGGGCCCCTGCTGTGAGATAAATCTGACAGTGATGAGATCGACCTCACATTGAAAGCTCTGCATTAAACTGAACTCGTTTTGATATGCAAAAAGATGAGAAAACGTTTCATTAAATGAGATTGATCTCATAAATTATTATTATACTCGCTGCATCTTACTCTTGTAAGATGCAGCGAGTTATCGGTTCATTGAGTCCATAGTTCACTCCATAATTAATTGATAAGAATAAACTATGTAACCGTAGATAGATAGGAAATTTTATGTCATCTGGCGAACATAAGACCAATAGAACTTTTACTAAAATTAGGGATGTCATTAATAAGAAAAAAAAAGTAATGGGCTTAAGTGACTTCCTTGTGGTACACCAGAAGTAACGGTAATCGGATCAGATTAGAGTATTACCTACAATATTTATAAAAACACACAGCGTACGGCCTACTAAATAGGATTTAAACCATTTCAATATTTTCGAATGAAAGCCTATAGCGCAGAGTTTTTTTTTCATTATCTGGTGATTGATTAACCCTGTCGAAGAGAAATGCGGTGTAAATGAAATCATTTTGAAGGATATCAAAATGATTAAAATTCTTAGTATAGTCAAACCCACTTAAGTGAAACGACAAAAAATCCTAATTATTATCTCATCTAACCGGGTTTGGTGATGGTTAGTGCGATGGACTGTCATGCCAGAGGTCTAAGGTTCGATCCCCAGCCTCGCCATCTATTTATTTAAAAGAAAAACGGCTACTGCCTCTTGCGAGGAATTGACAAATCCTCCAAGAGTATCTCCTGTCACAGAAAAGTGCCGCTCGTTAGCCGTTCGGATTCGGCAATAAACTGTAGGTCCCCTCCATTCCTGCAGACACCACACAGGAATGGTTGAGAGTTGTAAGTCACTAGGCCCTAGTTCTTCATGAGCTGTTGTGCCATCAAATTTATTTTTTTTTTTATTTTTAACCGGGTTTTCACTTAAACGAACCACGGATAATTGGAAAAAGTTTAATTTAAGCGAACCTGTGATAACTGAAAAAAAAAAAGTTTCACTTAAAAGGATTTTAAGACTGAATGTGAACAAGAAGAATAAATTGATGAGACAAAATTTTTTTTCTTAGTTACAAAACAATAACGAGGAAATGGCCTGGTTAAAGGCTGCTCAGTATAATTTTTGTCTCGTTTGATTTTTGTCGATTTGTCCATATTTTTTTTCACTTAACCGAGTCTTTTACTATAAAATTTCAAAGAAATATTTTTTTCGGATTTCAGTAAAGCGGAGTTATTTGTGGGAAATTTGTTGAAAATTGCACGGGTTTAGCTAAGTTGTTTACTTACCTAGGGGTTCAGTTAAGCGGGTTTCGCTTAAGCGGGTTTGACGTAACCGCATTACATAAAATTTAAAGATTTGAGGTTGTCGATCTTCCAGAGACAATAATCCATGTTGAAATTGGGAAAGAATTGCCTTAACAATACAAGTTAACTTTTATTAGCAACACTGATTAGTTTTTCAAATAAATTAGGAATTGAAGAAAGTTTGCTTAGGACGATAAAAATTATTAACGATTTGCTTTGGTCCTGATTTATGTTCAGGGATTCTTTTCTGCGGTATATTGGAGACCCTAGAATTAAAAGTTAGGAGGACTTTTTTACATTTATACAATAAAACCCGGATAAGTGCCTATCGCATAAGTGCCTAACCCGCTTAAGTACCTTTTATTTTTTAGAACCAACATTTTGAGGATTTTTTCATATAAAACTTATCTAATAAGTACCTTTCGCTTAACTGCCTCCTCGCTTAGTTGCCTTTTATTTGTATACTTTTATTGGAATTTACCTGCAAAAAAAATCTTTTAAGTACACAATTGAAATCAGCAGAAAAAGACAAAAGCTTCTTTTCATCTAGCGCTTCCTTTTTAAAAAGTTGCCGATACAAGTCAGTTGATGTAATGTAATTTCTTATTTTTAAAATAACATTAAACATGTTGTTTATTGTCATTTTTCTTTATTTTTGTAAATATAGAGATAAGTGCTTATGCGCACTTAAGCGGGTTTTTATAACTGCGCAACCCGCATAAGTATTTCTCAAAACGAGGAATTTAGGGTGAGGCACTTATCCGGGTTTTACTGTATTTATTTTTTATACTTAATCCTTTATTAATTGCTTATATGAAGTTACAGTTGTTGGTTTCATCGACAATATACTATATATTTTTTGTTCTTTTACTGCTTTTGCAGTAAAAAAAATAATATTTATTTCTTAAACATTTTAATAAACGACATCACTGATCTGTAGTAGATATTGCAGCCTTTATACTAACTGCATGTTTTTTGTTACTGCAAATTGTGGTTAGATATACCTTCATACATGTGTGTATATTCGGATTTGGAGAAGTGCTTGGCAATGGTTTACTGGATTTAAGATTTCAAGTCACGTTTTGTGTTTCGTTCGCAATTCTTTTTAACTTCATCTATTTCTATTATTTTTGTTCTTGTTTTTTTTTTTTTTAATAAAAGAGTGTTGTTGTGGTAATAAAACCACAATAGACGATGCGAACTGGTTTTAGTTTAGGTGTGTGTGCTTAATACATTTGCATAGTTCAGATGGTTGGATTAGGGGAGGTTTTCAGATTGGAAAGGTGGGAGGTTTGGTGCTAGTGTGCAGCATGTTTTTACTAATTTCAAAAACTGTTTTTTTTTTTTTATTTTATTTTGTATTTAAATGGCTTGCATTTAGTGTGATGTTTCTGGATTTTCGAGGTTTTCTTCTGGGTTTAAAAAAGCACTTCAAGTTAATAGTAGAGTAATAGCATACCATTTCGTTTACTTATAGTTAGATTGCTAAACGTAGTGTGCAGTGTTAAATGGTTGAATTATTTTGGTTAAATTGTTTGCATTTAGCGGAAGTTTTTTTAATTTTTATTTTAACTTTGTTTTTGATGAAATCGATATAAACTTATATTGATGTTTGGATATTAAGATACAATCAAAGTAGATTGTGATGATAAAATAGTTTTTTAAAATGTTTGCTTTTTACAGAGTGTTTGCTAGATAACCTAACCTAACCTAACATCTGTGTTAGAAAAAGAAGCTATGTCTTTATTTTCTGTATTTACTTCTTGACTCAAATAAGGCAACAAAAATAGAAGTTTAGAATGCATTCCGCTCCTGAAAAAAAAAAACCTACACACCCGTCACCCACACCAAAAACTAATTCGATGAAATTGAATCGAAAATAAATCTCACTCAAGTGTGCGTGTTTGTAGGTGGTAGATGCAGATATGTGAATATAACCTATGTCTATGTTTGTAAAGCAATCTAGAAAATGCACATCTCTTATTAGTTGTTTTGTCTTGAATCTTACATATATGCATTTTCTTTATTTGTATCTTTGAGCTGACTTTTTAACTTCTTATTTGATTGCATTGGTGTAGTTTTTTTTTGTTATTTTTTCTTTTCTCTCTCTTACCTGCGTATTAGAGAAACGTTCTTCAATTGAAGTTATTTTTGTACTTTTTTATATTTTTTTGCTAGATGTTTGAACAAGGATATGATACTACAGAAATTTAAGGGACACACAAGATGCAAACAGTGAAATGAGCCAAAAAATAAACTACCAGCAAAATTTTCACTTCGACAAATTTTCTCCGTAATCTAAGAGCATTTCAATAAAAAAAAAAATATAGGTACCATTCAAAAGGTGCGTGTCTACAGGAGATACCTTAAGTAGTTGCTTGCAATAAATTCCTGACAATTTTTTTTTTTAAATAAAAATTTCTATGTTTGCAACGAAATTTTTATAATAAACGTGTTAACGAGACGAACAAACAGTTGGGTCACCAGACTAAAACTTTGAGTCTTCTGAATGAAAAAAAAGCAAAAGCTACACTTTGAATTTTAAGTAGAAACTAGGTATTGATGCGTTAGTAAGAAATAGTACCGTCTATTTTAAAATAGCTAACGCTAGATTCATTCAACTTTTGCTTGTTTTTCCAGTTAAAGCTTCCTTCAATTCCTGTGATTAAAAATAGCTTTAACTATATAGTTAGTAACTTTAGTTAGAGCAATGACTAGATAGCTTAAGCTTCTTTCAAAACCAGCTTTTACGTTTTTTATTCACAAGACTATTTGTGTGCTAAGTTAACACTCTTCAACTCTCATGGTATAGGTATTCATTCAAGTATTCTAAAGGAAGCAGCAAAAAAATGTTTAAAAATAAATGTTCAATGCTTAAAAACACAATAAATTGTCCATTAAATTATTCTACTTTATTAAATAGATATAGGTACAAAGATTAAAATCCAATATTTTAAATTTTCAATAAATTACTATTTTTTTCCTATAAGAAAATCACTCTAGCCCACTGTTCAACTTAACTGAAAAATTAGCACAATCAGATATTTTAATTCTAGAAATCTGAGCTTGTGTTTACTTAAGAAAACGCTGACGTTTAATATATGTATTAAATTAAATAAATGGGAAGAGCTGGATCAAAATCCATTGGGAAGTCGAAATGAGACACATTCCATTAAAAAAAAACTAAAGTTGAAGTGTGTAGAAGGTTCTTCTACATTTATTTCTCATATTATTCTCTCTGTCATCGTCTCCCTACACTTCGAAGCACCCAATAAACATAAAATCGTTTGACATTGTCTAACAAATAGGTATGTTATGTAAGCTGAGGAGTGGGAACATTAAAATGTAGATACTTTTCTATGATGAGGATCATGCGGAAGGAAATCGATGGAGAGGGGTGATGGTGTGGTTTGGATGGTGCGGTGTGGATGCACATACTCGATGCGGTTTGATTGAACAGATATATTGGAAATTTATCTCGCATTGAGATTTTCTAATTGATTAGTCGATATAAGCTCCACAAAATGCGGGAATGTAGGTAAATAAGGATTAACGATGCAATCAGTAAGAAGTTTTCTGTGAAAAAGTAAAATGTATTTAAAAAAAAAAAAATATTTATTTTATTTTATTTTAGATTGTGCAAAGGAAATTAGTTTTTTTTTTTTTTTTTTTTTAATTTTATTTCCTGAAACATTTTGTCTTAATGAATCAATGATAGCTTTGATTGATGGTTTAAATGATTAAACATTTGTAATTGTAGAAGCATTAAAACCAAACCAATAACCAATTTTTAATGATTGAAATAGATTTTAAATATAATTTAGTTACCTATGTAGATATTTGTGGATGTAAAGAGTTTAATTTGTAAAACTTTTAGAATATAAGTAGGGGCACAGAAATTAGAAGATTTAAGAGAAAGAAAAATCTCTATTTCGTTTTAATACTGTCTTGTTTTTCATTGCTGAGCAAATTAAAACAAAAACACATATGTACATATGTTTTTTAAATTTGCTCATGTATCATGTACCTATGTATGTATGTGTTTTTTTTTTTAATTTGCTCAGTAATGAAAAACAAGGAAGTTTTAAAATTAAAAAAAAAATACACATGAATAGGTACATACCTTTTTTTAGGTATGTATGTACATATTACAAATTTTTAAATCTCCAAAACTAGGTATACATAGGTACCTATGTACCTATGTATGTTGAGAGTTGCAAAATAACTGCGGAAATGGAATACAAAATCATGCATGGAAAAGTCCCAATAGCCATTGGGTCACCAATGGTAAAAATTTAAGTATTGCCTTAACTGATGTATTGAATTTATTGAGTGTTGCATTTACGGTACGCCGTTTATACCTTTCGAAAAAAAAAAATTCTCCTGAAATTTTGCTACTAATGGTTTATATTTAATTTTTCGAAGAAAAATATGATCTATAAAGCTCACTAGAGGCGCAGTGGAAGTAGTGCTTGACTGCTAACCTGGATGTGTGGGTTCGAGCCCCAGTCTAGGTAGCATTCTTTTCTATATTCCCTCAACTGAACGCCACCCCTGGGATTTAATGAGATAATCAAAACTTTATTTCTCAGTCCACTGTGCCAACAAAAATGTATCCTATCCTTCTATTCCTTCTAACATTGCCTAATTTATAGGACCCTAGGTCTTGTAGTAGCCGTGGCGTGATGGTTAGTGCGATGGACTGTCATGCCGGAGGTCTAAGGTTCGACCACCAGCCTCGCCACCTATTTATTTAAAAAGAAAAAACGGCTACTGCCTCTTGCGAGGAATTAACAAATCCTGTCACAGAAAAGTGCCGCTCGTTAGCCGTTCGGATTCGGCAATAAACTGTAGGTCCCCTCCATTCCTGCCGACACGCACACAGGAATGGTTGAGAGTTGTAAGTCACTAGGCCTTAGTTCTTCATGAGCTGTTGTGCCATCAAATTTAATTTATTTATTTAGGTCTTACTGGCAAGTATATGTTTTTTTTTTGTTTTTTTAGTATATTTCCCAAAAGTTAACAAAATATTTGAACTTTTTGAATCTACTTACGATTAGAATTTCATTAAGATACAATTCTTTGGGTATTGATGTTCTTACCTGAAATCAAAAAAGAAAACAAATTTAATTAGAAATATATATATAATTTTATTTTACTTTAGTATTTATTAGGTATGTATTACACCTACCTAATTGCATTATAAAATTCGAAAATGATCAGTTTAATTGAAGACACGCAAAAATCCTATTCAAACGAGGAAACAAAAACTAGTTACCATAGAAGATTATTGTTCTCTTTAAATCCCTAGGTTATTGAATGCTTCTGAAATCTTGCTACCTAAAAATTTTCTTCAAGTAATATTCCAGAATTAAAAAAGAAATTAAAGTTTGATTATGAACCTTAATTTAGATAAAGTTACATACGAAACACACTTCTATCATAATCTTTTATGATTCAATTTCAAATAATGAATTACAAAAATTCTAGTTTTATTTAAATTGATTTTTAATTTCCGTTTTTTTTTCTGTATAGGTATGTACATATGTATGTAACTCTACATTATTCTTTCGAGAAAACTTTCTGTAATTACAAAGAAAAATTTTCAAAAACTAAATTAACTTTCTCGTTTTTTTTTATGTAATTTTTTTTTTTTATAATCCCAAAGTGGCTTTTCCTAATTTGTTTCTCGTTGTCGTTTAGCATCTACATATAATATTATTTGCTTTCTTATTTTGTTTGTATTTCCTCTTTGTAAAGCCTGTCGACATTAAAAACAAATTGTAGCCTATTAAAATCGTATCAACAAAGCCAGATGGAGAAGTAGGTTTAGTCATAGTTGTTACTTTTAACTTACTTATTTCTGAGTCATTTCCAGAGTTGCCATTAAACACGGTTGAATAAAAATGAGCGAAACGCATTTCAAAATGTTTAAACTGAATTTTAATTTCAATAATTTTACATTCGTAAGTATGTTTTTATTTTTGTCTCTTGTTTTTGTATTTTGTCTTTTGAGTTAACACCCGGGTTTAATTACTCAATTACTTGACTGCTCCCTTGAAGGCTGTTTAAGTTAAATAATATAAATCGAAATAAACGTGACAAGGTTTAAGAAATAAATTTATTTCCGGTTATAACGAGTACACACACACATTATTAGAATATGATTATAAATAAAAAACTACCCTTTTTAACTGCATTTTTTCAATTTGTTTCCTTATTTAAGAGACTGTTTCTATTCAAGTGACGCAAAAAAAAAAAAACAGTGTTTTTATTGGGTTTAACTTACTTTTAAGCCATGTCTACATTTAAAGCCGGATTTAAGTAACTGAATAAAATGGCTATTAAAGTCTTAAGGATAAAGTAAGCGCTTACTCTCCATTTATTTTTTTGGTGGGGCTGAGAATTGATATTAGCATTGAATTTTGAAAACAAAAAGTGCTTAATAACACTAATTTTTTTATTCAAAATTTTGAGTTTGGAAATAAATTTTTAAACTCAACCTACACGCTGTAGTGTTTTTATGCATCTTGTGACAAACATAATTTTATTTGTATTCTACTGTATAGGTACTTGTTGTTATAAATTTATTATTGCTTAATCTTGAATAGCTGCATGTATTTTAGAAACTGTTGGATATGTACAGATGATTCTGGGCTCGAATTGAAGAAAATTTAATTACTTTGAAATCGTAAGGCGAAGTTGTAGACGAGAAACTAGTCCTATAGTATTAATATTGCCAATAACTGAAAAAAGCGCGAAAGTTTTGGGCTTTTTTTTTATTTTTGATCATGTTGCGTTCGACGCTCGAATTCCAAAACTTAGGCTTTTCATGAAGCTAATGTAATAAGCAGCTCAGCAAAAAACAAGAACTACCGGATCTAACACACGGTCTCCTTCTATGAGACTGGGGCGACAAGGTTACTGGATTAATAGCATAATTCTTTTTAGTTTTTTTTTGTTAATGCCTGCATATTATATTTGAAGGTTTGATTTAATTTTTCTTGGCAACACTAATCACTTCTAATAGTAAGTAATAGAATTCATTTATTAACAATTTATGTTTGTTACAATTTAATACATTTTTACGAATTTTCAAGCTATGGCTTTGCCGTCAGCTCGACTGGCAACATTTTAAGAATTTAAAATAGAATAAAATATAAATTTGTTTTACTTTTGGTTTGATTTATTATGGTTATTATAATAAAGTTGACTATGCATATTCTGTTAAAAGAAGCATTCTAAATGTATAAGTATTCTTCAAAAATAGAGCGAGTGCTTTCCAGTCAGATCCATTTAATATATGTAAGGTCTCCTCCATTGAAAGAATCTGTTTGCCAAAATACGCCAGTCTGTAATGTTTGAAGATTGGACATATGCTTATTAAATGAAAACAGTCTTCTTTGGCTTTCATGTTACATAGAGTACAGAACTGATTAAAACTTCCATTATAAGGGCTTCCGTTGAGACTTAGAAGTTCACATCTGGCTTTAAAAATCAAGGAGATTTCTTTGAAGCTGTAGGAATCTTTAAAATAATTATTATCACAAAGATTAAACATTAATTGGCTGTATAGTATTCTGCTTTCCGATTGACAGGCCTTTTCGATCAAAGCAATTCTTACAGAGTCTTCTTGCTTTTGTATAATTTTATACAGCTGATCCTTTAAAAACCGGTAGTTATTTGGGTCTATATGAACTTCTTCTCCATAATTAGTACCAATACTTTGCCACCTTTCCATCCACCAATCCTTGTTTCTTATTTCATAAAGTAGCAGCTTTCTACTCAACCGAGAATCCTGGTGTCCCAAAACTTTAATGACATAGTCGGCTTGCAGTTTAAGTGTGTAAGTAAACAGCTTTGGTAGGCCTGTTTCCAAGTAGATCGCGTAATTTGGAGTTTTAATTGGAAGACAAAACAGTTTTTTAATAAAGTTTCTTTGAAGTTTTTCAATTTCTTCATACTCTTGCATCCCCCAAACCTGTGCAGCATAACAAAGCGTCGATTTTACTACGGAATCAAAAATTTTGTGTTTTATAGAGAGATGAACGTTTTGATTTGAGAAAATCTTGCTCCACGTTAAATTGATGAGGCTTTGCGAAGCATTCGATTTTTCTAAAAGGTGCTTACTGAAGTCCAGAGTTGAGTTGAGCTTTATTCCAAGGTATTTGTATTCTTTCACCACATCTAAACGACTATTGTTAAAATTCCAATTATATCTCACTTCAACACGATTGGATCGTGAGAAAACCATAATTTTTGACTTTTCAGTATTGATAACAAGTCCCCATTTTTCGCAGTATGCAGCAAGACGATTTATCATTAGTTGTAGGTTTTCTGGAGACTCTGACAATATAACTAGGTCATCGGCGTATAGCAATACATTTATGAGGTCGCCTGCGATTCGAACACCTCCGGGAAGGTGTGTTATAATGTCATTTATAAATAGAGAGAACAAGATAGCACTTAGAGGACATCCTTGCTTGACGCCGGAATCTGTTCCAAACCATTCCGAAAACGTTGATCCATCCCAGACGGTTGCCTTCGTATCTGTATACAAGTTGCGGATTACTCGTAGAAATCTTGTTGAGACACCCAGTTGCGAAAGCTTATAATCACTTCTATAACTGGGTGTTGTTAGTAATCCATTGCCTCTTTTCTTTGTGGCCATATTGGAATTGGAATAGGTACGTAATCATCAAAGAAAGAGAGATTTAAAAAATAACCGTCAATTAGTTTTTAATGAATAAAATCGATTTATTATCAAATTATTTGCGGTTGACGTAACGTTGATAGAAATTTTTTTTGTAACTAAACTACCTTTTTACAGTTTTCGTTTTGTGCAAAGAAAGCTTTTCAATTTTATTGTATCTAACAAATTGATTTTCTCTAAATTTAGATGTACAGGTAAGTACACCGCAGAGTCATTAGAAGCGAAATGAGCAACAAAAAGGAAGACGTATCTAGACTCAATTTTTACGACGTGATAAGTGACAATAAAAAATTTCTCTTTGAGGCAAAAAAAAATGCAAGACTGTTAAATTGGCGTTAAATCGTATTCTGAATAATGAAAGCATTCGGTCGAGCTGTCATCGTGATGAGCGTAAGTTGATTTTAATTGAAACTATGTCTACCTAGGTATATACCTATACATAAATGTAAATAAAACACCTAAGGGCCTGATCACAAAATGTGAATTTTTTAATCTAGTGGGAACGAGGCAGGAAATATATATATATAAAAAAAAAAAAAACAGTTTGTTTTGAGGCGTGAAATTGGTGCTATGCTGGTAGGTAACATAGGTAAAATATGATAATTCATAGACTTTAAGTTATTTGTGTGTATTCATTCACACCTGGATTGTATTTTAATGAGTGATAGGTAGGTAATGTCCATATACCTATAATTATTTTAATGTGTACCCATCGAAAAAAAAAAAAACAATTCATATACGCGTGCCTTATTGATATGCTTTGTTGCATTGCATTTTCCATAGAAATTATAACAGGTAAATCAAAATTTCTGGGAATAGGTGCCTATATACAGGGTGGGCAAAAGGTATGAATCGGTCTTAAAGGGATGTAAATTAAAAACAATTCAACTTACAGAAATTATGTTTATATTGTTTAATTTAGTTCAGAATCTTTCTAAAAATTAAATTTTGAAGATGATACCTATCACGTAGGTGGCGGCCGTCAGCCGGGCCGGAATGCACTCTTGAAGGCGAATTATGAAGTTTTCAACCGCTCTTCTGCACATTTCGATGGGTATTGCCATAACTTCCTCTCTGGTTCTGTCCTTAAGTACTTCCAGGGACGAAGTTTAAAAACTTTTTGTACCCCCAAAGAAAAAAATCACAAATGCTCAACAGGGATATCAGCCATTTGCTCCACCCTGTACACACCTGCACATATTTTTTTTTTATTATTATTTTTTTTATTTCGTACCTAGTTGGAATAGTTATAATATTATATAGACATACATCCTATTTTTGGACATCTTCTACGATGATGGATGTTATTTTAGTTACAACTTTTTGTTTAAAAATCGTTAGAGCCGTTTTGAAGATAGACATTATCACATTTATTTATATTTCTGAACAAAAATTGCTTATTTCAGCTCTTGTGTTCAGAGTAACTACACCATGGAATAAGAATTCTTCAGTCTCAAACTTAAGGCAGTTGCTTACCGCTCCATTTAAATTCGGAAAATTCTGATTTCATGAGATAGTTACCCTAAACACAAAAGCTGAAATAACCAATTTTTGATATAAGGCAGTATAACATTAAATTTAATTCAGGGCGATCAATTAAAACATTTTTGTTCAAAATTTGAAGAATATCCTTTCACCGGCTTAGACTGCACGTTGATTTACCGACAGGCAGCCAGAATTTCGAGACCGATTTCGCCTCCTCTCTATTAGCGTCTTGTGACTCCAGGTATTGACAAATATTTTGAGATCCATTTAGTTTAAAAAGACGGACACTAAGACTTTCTTAACTAAGACTTGAGCGTTAAAGAAAAAAGAAGGAAATTTGTATAGGGTGAATAAGGGTAAATGTAAGTTTATGTCGTACATATTTCTATTTTCAAAACGAGAAGTAATAAAGAGTTTATTTTTTCAAGAGTTCTGAAAATAAAATAAAGGCCATGGATGGTTATACGAACATCGAGATAAATTACGGTGTTCACATTGGACTAAATCTTCCGACTTTCATTGACTGAGACAAAGTACAGAATCGTCAAAAAAAAAGTCGAATGCATAAGTCAAATGTGAGAACCGTCAATGAACTTCGAATGCCAAAAATCATTCATTCAGATTAATTTTCTGAACAGAATATAATACGATTGTCAAAAGTGTTGTAAAGTTGTACGTGAAAAGTTAAAAGTTGGCGAACAGGCTGCTGCTGCAGCTCCTATTCAATGTTTTGACAGCTTATAGGGGAGAACGGGGCACAGAGGACCACCTAACGTTTGCCGATTTATTAAATAAATAAAAACAATCAAAAATTAAACAGGTTCGTATGCTACAAGGGGCACAGAGAACTATATAAATCCTCTGTGCCCCAATACGAATACAAATATTTCAAACAATTAAAATTACAAAAAACACCACTTTACTCACTGTTTTTTTTATACATATACAAACTTTAAATTATTATTGGCAAAGCCTTTAAATAGTAAACAAGCACAATTTTCTGTATTTTTTTTTATAAACTTTCCTTTCAAAACAATAAATTTGGATTTATTTCACTGTAGAGTACTCGTAAATACGATAGAAAATAACCAACTGAGGGGGTGGATGGGGGCTTTATTTTATTTAACCTTTCGGCAAACTCACTTAGTTATCGCTTTAAAAAGAAAAATCATCTATGCCCGCTGGTATCCTCTGTGTCACGCTGGTCCTCTGTGCCCGTCCTTCCCTACATCTTCGCAGCTCCGGTTGCATCTCTGTTAAGTCTACGACTGCGAGTAGGTAGGACTTAACTTTTTATTTTGTCAAGAACTTCTTGATCCAATTCCGGTTTACTGACTAGACACGAGATTCGTCTAATTAATGTCACGAAAGTCTATATTCATTGGCTGATTGGCTCTTCATAATAAATAAAAATATAGGTACCCAAATTACACAAAAAACGCTATAAAATTGGTTGAAGTATAAAATCATCACAAATATATATAAACAAAAGGAATACTTAATCAGCCTTCGTACAATATTTAAAGCCAAAATATTTGTTTTAATTTCAGCAATATTCGGCTTTAATCTACAAAATAATAATTATTGCCATACCTATGTAGAAGAAACTTCCAAAGGCATATCACACAACAGGCAGAGCCCAGATTGTAGACCGATTTTTGAGAATGTATGGCGTTTCATTTATCATTTATGTAACGAAAGGATACAATATACATTTTTACAGATAAGATAAATACTAGTTATTCTTCTATTCTAAAAACAAATTCTTCTATATTAGTGATTTTGTTGGTAGGTTGATGTTGATTGAAGATAAAAGGATTGCTTTTCCTGATAGAATTCATTTAAAACATCAAGAGCAAAAGTCAGAATTTCCGGAGCGTGAGTTTATTGTATTTCTGTATTTGTGTGTATTATTCTATTCTTCTCTGGTTCTGAATAGATTTGCTTTCAATCATTTTCTATCCTAGTTTTTCTCCCTTTTTTGTATAGCTAATTATTTTTTTTTTTTTTGTATAGGTTTATGTTTGTGTGTTAATTAATTATTTTCATCTTAAGAACAATTCATTGAATTTTGACCTAGTTTCTAATAGAATTATTATTGGATTTTTTCCTTGCGTTTCCTTTACAAATATACATGTTAGAAGCATTTAATTTTTTTTTTCTTGCTTTCTTCGAAAGTGTTTTCAGTTCAAATATGTAAATTACCAGCTAAATGGGGAAAAATGGAATTTGAGATTTATTAGGCGTTCATTAGAAGGCCTTTCTAACCGCATATTTCCTTTGTGTCATATTTTTAAAATTTTCTAATTCTTATGAATTTTTTCTCTATAAATCATTACAATCGATTCGAAGAAATTTTATTTTTAGAATCAAAAAGAAAATTAATTTAATTTATGTACAAAAAAAATAAATAAAAATTCTTTCACCAAAAAAATATTTATAACTATATCAATCAGCTATTAATTAGGTAAAATGTCTTTTCTTTGCTGAAACATATACGTACAAGCTTTGAACATAAATTTTTTTTAGAAGATAAATATTTTAAAAAATCACTCCCACAACCGCCCAATCTAAATTTGTTTTTAATGAAATAGTTTGCATTTTCTTGGATAATTATGGCTGTAAGTGAAAGCCTTGTTAACTAATAAAGAACTTCAATTTAAACTTATACCCGAAAAAAGTGGTACCTATACATTCAGAGAGGAGTATGAATATTGCTCTTAGCGTTTCCTTCCATTAGTGGTACCTAGAACTAACTCTAAAAGATATGATTTGCGAAGGTTGACCCACTGGTGCTGCAATTTCATTTGCTACAAACAAACTGTTGGGTCACGGATAAAGTAAGGAACAAATAAATGTTTTCCAAAATAATAAGGTGCACACATAATTGTCTACCAAGGTTTAGTTTTGAATTCAGGTAAATCGTTAATTAGGTTCTTTATAGAGAACAATATTGATAAATATTGGCTCTAGCGGCAAAAAATTAAATTGTTAAAGGAATTAGTTCAACTGTCACTCAAAAAAAAAAAAAAAAAAAACTAAAACTTCTATACATTCGGATAAATGTTATACAAATAATATTCGGATAAAAATTTGAATTTTGAAAGCCTCTTTGTAAGCAGGTTCTTTATATTTTATTCTTTACAGAATTATCTTAAGTATATTTATAATAAAGTCAAACCTAACAGATATGAACGCTCAATTATAAAATAGTTCAGATAAATAAGAAACACATTCGGATAACTATGTAAAATAATAATCTTCACTGTGGAACATTCTTTGTAATTTTTATTTATGCAGGATAATCGTAAGTTAAACCTTATAGACTTGAGGGAAGGTGAAATTGTTCATTAGTTGGAATAAACGACAGACATTTGGATATAAATTTAAATTGCTTTAACCTTATAATATTATGTTTTTAAAACGCTGGATATTTCTTAGTATTGCCTGGGTAAAAAAAGCTGTTAACTCGGATAAAGGTCATAATACTCGGATAAAAAAAAATACTATAGTTTAGTGTTGAATGCAGAATATTATTTAAATGAGTTTTATCAATAATATTAAAGTATAATAGTATATACAATTTTAAGTTAGTTCGGATAAAGGACAAAGACGTTCGGATAAAAAATAAAATTTGTTGAATTAAAAAACTAAACCACTAAAATTTTATTACGAATTCAGGACAATCGATCATAAATACTTTACAATAAAATAAACTAAAACTTGCAAGAAAATAACCAAATAGTTATTTCAATTCTTAGGTAGGTACAGTCAGATTGAATAAATTCCAATCAGATAAAAATTTAAATTTTATCAGCATATGTATCTATATTGTTATGTTTAAATAGCACTGTCTTAAAGCACTATATATCAGTCTTTCATGCAGGATAATCATATGTTTGGTCTAAAAGAATTCAAGTAAACTAAAAATCAGTGCGGATAAAGACAAAGTTATTCAGATAAAAATTTGAACAGTCTACCTATATTTTAAAAATTAATATTTTATTTACAAATGCTGTATGAAATTCTCTCGGATAAAACAAACTAAAGTGAAAAACAACAACGACACTGGGATAAAGTCGACTTTTTAGCAGGATATCTATTGGTAATTTGTACATATTGAAAAACTATAAATATTTATTTGGATACCCAACAAAGTCACCTAGACGATTTTATCATGTACATATGTGTTTATTATTTGGAGAATGTTATGAATGACAAATTCTTAACTGTCGCTCGGATAAATAATTAAAATTAAAAAAAAAATCGGATAGATGGCATGACACTCGAAAGAAAATTTTAAATCTGACAGCTTATCTATACCTACAAATTGTAAGAATGTATGGTGCAGTTCTTAATGTAGGATAATTGTTGGATAAAAGTAAAACTTTAAATAAGCTCGGATAATTGAGAAAGACATTCGAATCAAAAGTCAAATTGTTACACACAAAGTTTAAAAAACCAATATTTTATTTACAAATTCAGTATGAGTGTTAGTAATGCTTCTTGGATAAAAAAAATAAAGCTACACAAATGCAGGCTAATGGCAATCCCAGGTTTTCGGATGAATTTTTAAATTATTGTTACAGTACATTTTTAAGCTTTCAAAACACATTTTTCCTGGATAAAATAAAAACCAGTTTTTTAAAAAATCTTGAAAGTAAGAACCACGTTATATACATACACCATCACCATCACATGGCTCGTGGCTGGAATAAAAATAATTTTGTATCCTTTTAAAATTTTATTTTATATTTTTGAACAAAATATTAAATGCCAAACACAGAATAAAAATAACTGAAGAAGGGTGTGATGATGGAGGTTCTAAAATGAATGGTGGTTTATGATGATGGAGGACTAAAGCAGGTAATCTGCTATCAAAAAGGTTGGTTAGTAAAAAAAAAAAAACTGAAAAGCAAACGATCAAACGATGATTTTAATATATGCCACTTGAAAAGAAGTCGTCCTTGATGAATTTTTATCAATTTTTGTTTGTATACCTACTTCTATAAAATTGTTTTTCCCTGGTTAATATTTTCTTTCTTATTTTATATCAAAAATACTTATATGTTTATCAGAAGGGTATTTTACTTCTCCAGACTAATTCATGTACCTGGCATGTAAAAAAATACGTTTCTTTTGATATCGTTTTCATCAATTTGTTTGACGTCGTTGTAGGCTCGTCTTCGTGAAACATATAATGTTATGTGGGTGAAGCGATGAAGGCATGACGTTGTGTGCTATAATATAAAATATGATGATGTGCCCTTGTGATGTGTGTGTATGATGAATTTTTATGAAATTAAATTCATTTTTTTTTTCTTCTTCTTTATGATTAGTTCGCTTAAAACATATCCAATGAACGGATGTTCACCTGTAGATATCCACATACATACTCCTATGTACCTATACGTCTATCCATAGCTGGGAAAAAGATTTATGAGCTGAAAGACGCAGGGGAAAATTATAAAATGTGCCTTGGTAAGTACAGGTGTATAATATCTTGAAATTCCTATAAGGTTAAGGAAAATAATTTGAAAATCTCCTACCGTGGTAGACACGCTTACAGAAAAGTACATAAAAGGTAATGATGACAGTTTTTCTTTTTCAATGAAATCTTTTTTTTTTTGTTGAAAATTACATATTATCATTTAGACTAATTTAGGAAATGTTTTTTTTTTTTTTTTTGAATGGTGAACATTTTTGTGTGCGAAGATAAAGAAGATCCTTGAAGAACCTAAATACAGTAATCGATGATAAAATTATGAGAAAAAAAATCTTGTCAGAAGTCAGATTATAAAAAAAAATTAGTGCAGTGGAATAAGAGTCGCCTGCTTTTTTTAAAAATTAAATTTTTTTTTCGATTTTGGTTGATTCAAAAGCGATCGGTTGTCATTTGCCAGGGTTGTGCAAGAATGCATTATTTTGTTAATGCAGTCATTCATTTAATCCACTTTGATACTTCAGACTTCAAATTCTGAAATCACCATTCATTAGAATTAAAAAGATTACACTCATTTTTTTCCTCATTTATTTTACACAGTGTTACAAATTTTTCCTCATCTATAACTGCCTGAAAAGAATACAATGCTGGAACCGGATCTGCAGACGGAACTGGAAGAGCTATCAAAAAATGTCGTACGTTATTTTTTTGTACGTGTCCGCAATGCAGCTGTACACCTTTGAAAGTATTTTTAAGAAAAACAAAAGAATATTCTTGTGTACAAGCTCAGAATTCACATTTTTTGTTTCCAATAATTTTCCTTTTAATAAATAATTTTTTTCGCGATACAAATAACCACAATATTTTTTTCCGACCCAAAAAGTTGTTTTTTTTTCTTCATACAAATTGAAACGTCAAAAGTGCCGTACGTCAAAAGTTAAAAGTTGGTGAACTCTTCCGTCTGCGTCTGCGTCTCCGTATGCGTCTACGTTCCGTTGTGTTCGCAACATTGAATTTGCGTGTATTCAATATTTTGACAGCTATTCCGGCTCCGTCTCCGTTTCCGTCTGCGTCACCATTCTGTTCAGCCAGTAAATCGTCATTTTACCTACCATCACACATCTCTTACGGCCATATTATTCACCTGTAAGTGTACTTTCGAAGTTCTTGGCGTTTGAGCTGTGAAATTATTTTGTGCCTTCAAATTTGACTTGGGGATCGGGGTGTGTTGCCACAACTTAAAATATAAAGTCGCTAGACCGGGCTCCAAAAGTCGCTAGTTTGGCTAAAAATTTGAAGACAAAATGTCGCTAGAAGTCGCCAGAAAATTGTAAAATAAAACTTTAAACAAATTTTATTTGAAAACTTTTTTTTCTGAAAAAAAAAAATTTAGGTACTATTAGGTATTTAAAAAATATATTATTCACATGTTGGAAATTTCAACTTCAAAAGTCGCTGGAAAATAATCTAGCGACATCGAAATTTATTTTGTCGCTGACAAAGTGAAAATGTCGCTAGATCGACGGCAGCCGTGGCCGGGGACTCTACCCCATCGTAGTATTTTCGCCTTTGGTTTCGCCTGAGGCCTGTATCTATATCGCATTCTTCTTATTTTTGCCTTAAGTTTCGACTAGACCCGGGGACATTCCAATTATAAAAAGTACATACTGTGTTATTTAGGTAACCTTTTTTAAATTATATTAATTACTGTGTTATACTATTTGAAGTAAAATTATTTTGTAAGATTGGAAGTTGAAAAAAATTGACACTTAGCTAAAGTCTTGAAAGTCTTTTCTTGCTTTCTTCGGTCTGACCCGCTGAATAACCTCGGCCTTAGACAAAAAAAAAGTATCACAACAGCAATCAATTGAACGCAATCTTTAGGACAATCATCCTTTCTTTTGTATTAATGTGATTTCAGAATTTGAAGTCTCAAAGTGAAGTCAACGAAGGCATTCTTTTAATTTAAGTCATTGGAGATTGCATTCACAAAAGATTGCAATCTTTTACAACTCTGTTATTCGCCTGTTTAACACATTTAAGTCAGTGACTCGTTAAGAAAAGAAGGCCTTAATAACATTATTTTTTTAACTTGCTTTTGATACATATACATATTTTCTTATACGTAACTACAATTCAAATTTAGGGTGCCAAAACAAATTTAATTAGATACCAGTGGCGTGGCGTGGATGATTTCAAATGGTAAGTCGAAGAAAAATTAGTCATCCGAAAACATAGGCAACTAAATTTGGAATGTCTGCAGATCTGCAAGATACACACAAAATTCACTTAATAACCCGAAGAAATGCGTGTTATTTTTGGCATAAGAAAACGTGTATTGAGCAGACAGGTGTCACGCTCTCTGTTTAAAACACGCCTTCTTTTGCAAAACAAAAATAACACGCATTTCTTCGGGTTATTTGGTGAATTTTGTATGTGAATGAATGATAACGGAAGAAAAGAAAACTAACTTGTTACATCCAGCCAGAAATTTTATAACCCGACATATTTTGGCTTACTTTGCTCTGATATCGCTTTGTCACTTTTTGGGGTGGGTATGTGGAGTTGGGAATAGATAGACAGGCAATAATATGTGTGTGCGTGCGTAGAGTAACGAAGCGGTAGACAGAGTATTTGAGATTTTGTTTATTCTTTAGGATTCATGTTTCTTGTTATTTGATAAACTTTGTTAAAAGGAAGTATTTCAAAAGGTAACTCGATAGGAATCGTCTTATATGGACGCCACGCCACTGTTAGATACTTTAATATTACTACAGTCACACAACCTAAATTTATATGACAAAAACCATTCTTCTATTTTTCGAAATGAATATTTTGATATTAAAACAGACTTTCTTATATAACCTCATTCATAATAAATTCAAATAAGCCAAAAAGACAGACAAACACCGACTCAGTAAACTAAGATAAAAAACCAAAAAAAAAAATCCAATAAAGCTAAAGAAAACACCGCACTAATTAAGATTGCAAATCCTAACCCATTTGTTAGAACATTCTGAAATAAATTCTTATGCAGATATAAAATGTTTGATATATACGTATCCCCACCCTATATACCTATAAGAACGTTTGTGCAAATGCATAACTACACCGTTCGTACGTAATCAATCAAAATCTGACTAAAAAGTCAACCTCATAATTTAGAACAAAACCCGTCGCTGTTTTGCCTGCTGCTACCCTTTGCTTCTTCTTCATCACCCTTTTAAATATTGCAGGGGTAGGCAACACCCACGACTCTTCGTCATTCAAACGGTGAAAATAATTTTCCATTTTCCAAAAAGGTACAATGTATGCAATGTAGTATGTATATGTTTTTGTACCGAAAAATGTTCCAAGTGCCACCAGTGATACCATTATACAGCATTCAGGAACAGAAGCTAGAGTTACGTTTCCCTTTTAAACCCTATCCCTATAGATCCTTTCTCCAACATTTTAGTAGGTGTGTATGCATGTATGCCTTGCCTATCTTCATACCTTCCTTAAATAAGTCTCTGGTATAGGTAAGTCGGTACCTATATAGATACTCTCCTATATAGTTCTGTGTTTTCAATTCCCTTGCCTTATAGACCTTTTCTAGCAGCTGTATAGTGCTGTTAGTGTTCTGCTTTTGGAATCCTTACAATTTCTGTCATAGAATCCTGAAAAGCATCTGTGACAACCACTATATCAGTGCGCAACACACATATACGAGCAATGGAATATTACCCTTTAGCATTTTTTGCGAAGAGATAGAGCAGCAATCCCGTATACCTAATGTGGGGGAAATAGGGAATATTGAGGGGTTTAGCATTCATCAAAATCATTTTATACATCAGTGGTACACTCACTTAAATTTCGCAACATATTATTTTACAATGGAATAAGAGTGAGAAACAAAGAGACAAGAAATAAAAGCTACCTATACCTTATACCTGGTATAGGAGCATAGATAAGGTTGCCAAGTGTAATAAATACATTTTTGATATTATATTTTTGCCTAAAAAGTGCGGGCTTAGTTTGTCAGTTATTGCTCAATGAAAGTGGTAAACATTAAAACCTAGCTTGAGATGAAACTGACCATGTAGCATATAAAATTAACTTGGCACAGATATGCGGGTGTGTTCATTATGTAAGTATGCACCTAGTGACTAAAATTAATTAATTGACGCATGTAAATTAATAGAGTAGACTAAGGACAGTTTTAAGGATTCTGATGTTTTCAGAAAATTACTAGCTTCAGAACTTAATTTTTTATTTGTGGGTCTAATAAAAGTTTAAAGAAATTTAACAGTCACAGCTTATGACATTAACATTCAAAATCGAGAATACAAATTAGAGTTTTTTTGATATTAATACTGGCATTTATAGCTAGCACGATTGTAAAGTACAGAGGTTTATATTTATGTCTTTGGTATTTTCTTAAAAGAACCTTAAGTTTTATTAATTTTATTTATTTTATTAATTTAATTGAATTTGAGTTATTTAATTTAATTTATTTATTATATTTTTTTTATTTCATATATTATTTCCGAGAAGCGATAAACTCTTGATGTCACCTGATGTCGTAATATCCCAGTGCATCGGTGTTATAGTACCTCACCCCAACAAAAAAAAAATAATAAAATATAGGTTCTGGTTTCTAAATATAGGTATTTTAATAATGAATTTGAACTCACAAAATGGATTAAATAGAAAATTTTAGCGTTTTTTGATAAGCAAGATTCTCAAAATCAAGTTTATACTATAGAAAACCAAGGATTTAATGTTCGTTTTGGTTTGAATTTATTTACAAGATAAAAGATCTCTCCTGGAAGAAAGAAGGAAATACCTACAAGGGTTTTGAAAAGTAACAAAAACTTTTGCAACTTCTTTTTAAGGCTGGTACTGGCATTTATTAGGATCTTGTATGGAAGGTCTTGACTTACAGGGTGGGGCAAAAGTTATGAACCGGTTTTAACCGGCTGGCGCTCGGCCTGTGGTTGTGGTGGGAAAAGGGGAGGGGTCTCGTTGTGGCAGTGAGTGAGTCTAGTTTTCAGTAGCAACCATGGTTTGGACGGGAGAGCATCTTGGGTTTGCTGTTAGAAATTTTTTTGAAAATGGCCGTTCTGTTATCGCCACGCACCACATGTGTGGAACTGTTAACAAACAGAATTTTCAATATTGGGCTAATGAAAATCCAAGGAAAATTCACCAGAGGCCACTTCACTCCCCTAAAGTGACTGTATGGTGACTGTACACCAAATCGCCAAATGTTGCTTATCGCTGATTCGACATATTCATCTGTAAACAAAAAAAAAAAAAAAATTGGTGGCACAACACCTAATGAAGAACCAGGGCCCAGTGACTTACAACTCTCAACCATTCCTGTGTTCGTGTCTGCAGAAATGGAGGGATCAACAGTTTATTTCCGAATCCGAACGCCTAAGGTGAACAAAACCTTTTCTATGACAGGATATAGGACTTGTCCCGTCCTCGCCATAAGAGGCAGTAGCCTGAAAAACATTTTACAGGCAGATGCTGGGAATCGAACCCAGTTCTCTGGCGTGCCAGTCCAACGCATTAAAAATTACGCCATGGGCTATTCCATATTCATCTGTGTTTCGAACAAAAAACACGAAAAATCTTTGTATTACCTTTTTGACTTGCATTATTCTTAATACCAACGCATTCTCGCAGGTTGCTATAAAAAAAAACTTTTATACCACTGAAATGGCAACCATTACGTCACACTTAGAAATTTTGAAGCTTCATTTCAGGCCCAGATTCTGTAAAGTTGTGGCATGAAATGTCTAATTTTAACCTGCTTTCACACAGCTTTAATTAAAATGCCGCACACAAAACAGGTTGATTTGGATAAAACGGGGTTGACTTGACACATACACGGTGGGTGCGTGTTATGTCCCCAAATGTGTCACATATGTAAATGTTCTTATTCTAACTGCATTTCATCAGCGCAAAGATCGTTGCATTTTGCGCATAAGTCCTTAATCATATACCTTTACTGCTCGATCGACTAAATGTGCACTGTGCAGAGGTATGTTTAGGTCGTCGACGATGAACGTTCGTTTAGTGAAAGTCTCATTTTGAGTGAAATGTCCTTATTTGGCCAAGAGACCCTTGCATCCAACAATCTCTTATTATATATAGATCCCCCCCAGAATAGTCATGCGTCCTCTAACTAAAACACTTTACTTCTGCTGACAGTTTGGGTGTGGTTGGTATATTTAGAGATACACTGGTGATGCTTCCCTTCCCAATTTATAATTAAAAAGATCTCACCTGGCAGATAAGCACACAATAATTAATTGTGGCCAAATGAGAAGACTCCACCTAACCAACCCAACATATGTATCTACCTTACCTACATTTTAAAATGCTAGAGAACAGCAACAGGAGTGTGTGTTTTGCGAAATGGAATAAGTTGACTGTACGAGGACACAATCCTTATAATTTGGATGAAGAACAAGCATGAAGCTTCAAGGATGAAGACACCGTGTGACAGTACATTTATTATATGGCAGTCCACATACCTTAACGAAAAAAATTAGTAGCATATTTTATGTGTTGAAGAGATTCTTCAAGCCTTCGCTACCCAATCTCATTTCGTCCTGCTGTTCATATAATAGGTACATATACATCTCCTTTTTTTCAAAAGCACTGTCAACTATTTATGTTACGAACTACATTTTCCATTCTAGAGTTCATTTCACCAAGGACTAGAGTCAAGCTGAATTCATTTACTAAATGAGAATGCCCTCTCCCACTTGCTGTGCGGCGAAGAAAGAAAAGAAATTAAAAATAATGAATTGGAACGACTTTATATGAGGGTCCAATCAAGCTGACAGTCCGACAGAACAGACCTACTTACTAACAACTGCGTTAGCTACAGTTTAAATGTGGTAGACTTTTGCAAATACGAATTTGAAACAAAAAGGAACTAGTTCAAGAATTTGCATCTTTGCAAAAAAAAAAAAAAACAACTAGAACAATCGTCGTGTCCATGGCCCTTTTGGTGTGCGCTCTAATTTAAGTTGACACACAAGCCTTTTTAAGGAATTTTATTATGTTTGAAATAAGTGGGGGATTTCATTTTGGGTAAGTAATTTGTTGCCATCATCTGTTGATTTAAGAAGAATTTCAGATGAGACACCAGAAAGTCTTCGGAATGGAAAATTTACTGCATCTCATTTACAGATATTTATATGAACGTGGACAAGAACTCTAAAGCTTTTGATAAACTTTTTCATGAAATCATCTTGTTTAAATTAAAAATGTTAGGGTTTCCTCCAATGGGCTCAACACTTGGATTTCGTCATGTCTCCAAAATAGATCTTACCAGGTTTAATTCCGAAACTCTTTCTCTATAGCCTTTTCATTCCTAAATCAGGAGTTCTTCAGGGTAGTCACTTAGGGTCTCTTCTTTTTATCCGAGCTATTAAATATTAATGATGTATCCCTTTGTATAGAGTATACGTTGTAGTGAAGTTTTAATTTTTTCGGATGATATGAAAATTTTGAAATGCATTAAATCTGCCAATGATTGTTTACTTCTACAAGAGGATATAAACAGTTTTGTGAGACACAGAAACAAATTTTAATGAGAAGCAGAAAATGAGCAAGCTCATCTGGCTCTCTGAAGGGGGTCACAATAGATCTTAAGGTCGGAGTAGAATTAAAAATCCCAATTTATTCATTTCATTCATTACATTTGGTTTTCAGCATTTGACTTATAATTGATAAGAGCATTGAATATTAAAAAACAGTGGCACCTTAGCAAAATTTTGAAGAAAAAAATTACTTTAACAAAAATTCACATTTTTTTTCAAAAGAAATTGACTTTAAAATTTAATTTCTCAAAAAAAAGTTCACTTAAGCAACTTGATTAAAAAAACGAAATGAAATATTAGATGGAAAAAGATGAAATTTTTTAAAAATAAAATTTCTTTATAAAGTACTCCGTTCACTTGGTGCAGCGGATACGGACATTATATATTAAATTAAAGAAGCCTAAAGATATGATATTTGGAAACATATCCGTATCGCAATTTCTGATTTCGTCAATTGCACTGCCGTCGTAAGTTTAAGTTCCGCTCGTAAGTTTAAGTTCAGCTCGCACAACTGTTTAACTGTAAATGAACGGTTCATCCCCATAAAACTCAAGAAGATCATCTATATTTTGGAATTCTTTTTCACCTGAAACTTCAAGTAATGCAGAAAAGCCAATAGCCAATAGTAAATCACAGTACACATATTGAAGGTAATATCTTCCGATTTTTTATTTTTATTCAGTTCTGATGCGCATGTCTTGTATTTTGTTTTTGTAAATTGTGGACGGGGGTCACTGCGATTCGGAAACACTTGTGTTTTGTTTTTGAAATTCTGACAGGCAGGTCACTGTAATTTTCGAAGATGCGCAATATACAACCTTCAATATGTGTACGGTGATAGTAAATAGCTTCCGGTGTGATGCAAATCTTTCCTCAAGCATTGAGATAAAAAAGTCAATAAAAGGAAGAACAAAAGTGATTCGAAAATAACTTTCGACGTCATTTATTTGAGGATTGGCGTTTTTAGATTCTAGGAAGGGAAGTGGAAATGTCATGCTCTTTTTCTTTAGCCTCCACTTAGTTGAAAATTTCTACGAATTTTGAGTCTGAATTTCCGCGCATGCTTGCAAATTGTCAGCATTATTCACAGCTGCTTTCAAATCAATATGAATTTTTTTCTGCAATAATTTAAAAAGGGGCAAACAAACACGAAAATAACATGAGCGACCATTAAAAATTCAGCAGAAATTACTGAATTTAAAAATGCCATTGCATTCCTAGCAGTCCCTTTATAATACCTGAAGCGTCTTATTATTTCTAGTGATTCATGTACTTACATCATTGTACAGCTCTAGAAAATCTTCAACCGCATGAAAACGTTCAATCCATCTTGTTTGAGAGTGGCGTCTTTTTAAATACAATGATTTGTTTGTTTAGCTTTTTAGCGAAGTTTATAGTTTTAAAAAAGGCTTGTTTTACAGTTAATGATAAAGTGGTGTTATATTTTCACCTCATTTACAAAATTAAGCTTTATGTCAAACATTTTAATTGGTTTTTTTTTTATTATTTATTTTTTATTTTTCTGTTATTAAATAAAATTAGTTTTGTTCAACTGCTTTTAAAACCAATTTAACAACGTAACCCATGAAACTTAGACACATCGTATGTTTTGAATATGATCCGTTTAAGTCTTTCATAGGAACCGAACTTTATTTTTTTTTAAGAATAAAATGAAATGTGAGTTTTTGAATCAAAAAATATATCAATAAATTAATACCAATCTAGTAGCGTCAACTTATTGCATGCTTTTCTTCAATCTATTAATTCTACTTTGCTCTAGTTAAAAAACCCCAGCTTCATTACTCCCTTAAAAATCTAACTCTAGCACGGGTATGAGTGTCTATAAGTTTACCCTGCCTAGAGTCGCCCTACCTTGGAGCAACTATAAAATACATATATTCTATTCTTAAGACTTACCACACGAATGTGATTTGATATTTGATATTTTTGATATTTATTGAGTAAAATAAACAACATTTACAAAAATTACAAAGAGTATCTTAAATGACGTAAATGTGATCAATATAATTAGTTTTGACAATGAAATTTTAAATAATTTCAAAAAAAAAAAGAAAATTTTACTTTAAGAAATAGGTACCTAGGTCATTTTAATCAAATCAAATTGAAAAATTTATAATTATAAAAAGTAGAGAAAATATAAGATGAAAAAAAAATTTCACAACATAAAAAAGTATTTTAACAATAATTTAACAGTAATAATAAAACAAAATTAATTTTTAGATATAAAACTATAAGCAATTTAAAAACCCTAACATACTGGTTTGAAAATTTTAAGGAAAGTCATATCCCTTTAAGTGCAACATACAAAAAAAATATTTGAACAGGACATCAACAAGCTGCTGTGTAGTTCGAACTCACCTAAATTTCGATCAATCAAAAATAAAACTTCCCAAAGTCAATTTTTCTTTGACTAAAAAACTTTCAGGTATAGGTACGAGGTATCTAACAAAAATTTGCATACACTTGCGTAGACTTGGTTTATAATCCTAGAAAAAAAAATCATTTTTTTACCAAATTTCCAGTAGTTCTACTCTGTTCAAACTTTACATAATAAATCCAATAAACTGATATGTAGGTATACATAATGTATGTACAAATGGACACAAGATACAGCTTAAAAAATTTAAAATTTATTGTTAGCTAAATGAAAACAATCTAATCATGAATTTCACATTTAATTCAATAAAAATTCATAATCATATTATTTAATAGAGTTTTCATAAATTTAAAATACTTCCGCTGATTTGCACAAAAAAAAATCCTTAATTCCTAGTAAATATGGACGCATTCCTTTGTATTCATATACGATCTACCTCATCTATGTACATACATATGTTATTATTATTTCATCTATCAAAAAAAAAAAACAAAAAAGGAAAGCATTTATATTATTGTTTTGTTTACAATCAATTTAATTTTAATTTTTAATTATAATCTATGTGAGTGAATTCCCTAAATGACAACAAAATAAATTTCAGTTTTGTGCAATTTTGTTGCAAACACAAACTTTTCACACCACACACACACACATAGAGATATTTATATTCATTATTATTTCAACAACAAAATTAAATAGCAACAAAAAAAAGAGTAAACAATAATATTAAATTTGTGTTAATGAAAGTGCGAAATTTCTAATTACCCTCTCTAATTGGAAATAAAAATATTAAAAAAAAATAAATAAATATAAATAAATGGACATGAAATTCCATCAGATTTAAATGAATGCCAGGTATTGCTTGCCCACCTTTCAACATATTCAATGACACGACCAATTTGTTAAACTGACCATAAACTCATTAGAGTGACAGTTTTCGATTTTTTTCTGTTGGATTTTTTTTTGTCAGCTTAATAAACAGTTGCAAGCTACCGAATTTAAATCCATAATATATGAGTTTTTGACCGTGTGATGGTAGAGGTGGTCGTCGTCATCGGTCGTTGATCATCATCCTTTTACCTATACGAAGTCTCCCAACCAACCTCTACAAAATCAAATACCTAAAAAAAGGCCAAATTGAAGAACATCGAGTGAAGTGGTGAATAATTCAAAATGACAATCGTGTTTAGACTTCAGATATACACAAAAAAAAACATCCCCTCAATTATTTAACACTACGAGTCACTTGAGATGGGCTTGATTCGAATTTGTCTAAGGAAAAATAATTGTAGCTGTGAACAAGAAATAAATATGAAATGTGAAAAACTAAGAATGTATAACATAAGGATTGAAGGCACTTTCAGATACATATATAATAATCCTACGTATGTAGTTCAGAAAAACTAGACACAAAAATGGAAAAACCTAAAATTCATTAGGCAATGCTGAGTTTTCTTGTAGAACTTTTTGTTGACATCTTATTATTTCCTCCTAAAAAGTTTTTTAAATAAGGCTTTTTAGTGCAGATGAAATAAGGATTGTTGTTGCTTATATCGTACCTAAGTATTTCAAGAATTTTCATTATTTGAAAAAAATTTTAACGCAAAAATCATATCTTATGAAATTTTTGGTAGGTACACAAAAAGATTTTTAGAAAAACTTGTTACCAAATCAGTTCCTTGTTTCAATAAAATACAGGCAACATACCTACGTTGGTTGGGGTAAATATCTGTCTGCTTTATCCACGTTTTTTCTCAGTCTATTGCTGTTACGAAAAAAAGTTCAAATAATTTTCCATCTTAAATTCCATACTTAAGCTATAATGAATTCTGTCTATTGCTTCATAAAATCACAAAAAAAAATATTTTTGACCATTTCATAAGCAGTAGTTTGAATTTAAGATGTGCTTAAGACATCTAAGCGAAGCTCAACACCAAAATCCAGCTTTGCGGGAATTAAGTGAAAAACGTACTGTTAAATTCGGTTGTAAAGGTAGTAGTCCGTCGCGTAGTCCTTAGTGCGTTGGACTGGCATTCTAGAGGTCTACATGCGATTCTCAGCCGTTTTCACCTAAAAAAAGAAAAAAGTAGTTTTTTTTCAGAGCTACAGAGTACATACTGCTTCTTACGACGAAGTATGACGAATCTTCCAAGAGTATCCCTTGCCATATAAAAGTGCTGCTCACCTTAGCCGTTCAGATTCGGCAATGAACTGTACGACCAGCTAGCTGTCTCCAGTTTTGCACGCCAAGTTGATTTCGCATTGAGGTCCTTTAGTTGCATCTTCTCCATTCCTCCAAATTCATACGGAAAACCAGCGATTGAAAAGGGTTATTCTTTGTATTTCGTGCTGTTATCGTTCTCTGAGTTAATAGATAGTAAAATGTCACACCACACTATCAAATTTATTTTTTTTAGGATAGAATATGATGCTTGTGTTATTCCCATATCCTCAAAACCGACTTTGTATCGCCTACCGTATTCCAACTCCCACCTAGAGAGGATTCTATTCGAATCTTTAACTTTTATGCGGCTACATTATTTGATCGAAAAAAAGTTGGTCATCTTCCCTTCGGTTTTATTTGTATAGAGATTTTTCTGAGGCTCTTGTTCTTTTCTACAGGATTGACTGATAGACCTTGTCTAAGCTGCATCTACCAGCCAGTACCCTCCTTCGAACAATGGCACTATTGATAATAATTGGGAAGTGTTTCCAATGGTTCTTTACATCGGTTTGTGCTGTCGGAAAACTCGCTAAATGATTAAAAATCAGAATCAGAAAATGATCTGGCTGTCCGGATTAAAATATTCTGGCACTATCGGTGCAACATTCTTCTTTGATATCCCTTTCCGAACCTTTTAGCTACTGCTACACTGAAGTTCTAAAATTGAATATGCGTGAAGCATGCCGGCAATCGTAATATGATCAATTTTGATGAAAGTTTATTTATCTCGAGACCGCCAAAGTACCTACCACATTTTGTGTATATTAAGGCGGGAGTATTTTCGTGTACTTTCTTTTCGAACTATGGAACCCTGGCATGCCCACGTTTGATAAACTTGATAGTTTTGAATTGGAGGAGAATAGTACCACGACAATTTTTCATAGTTAAAAAAAAAAAAATTGATATCCAATGCGTTTCGTGCGGCTTGAACCCTATACAATAGTGCCTGAAGTTTGCGCTGCTGGCCGCATAGATAGTACCTGTATGAATGGAACTAAGTATTGGAATTTGAAATGCAACAATTTCATTACGTCATTACGTAGGTAAGCATCACAGTACACATATTGAAGGTAATATATTGCGCATCTTCGAAAATTACAGTGACCTGCCTGTCAGAATCTACAAAAACAAAATACAAGTGTTTCCGAATCGCAGTGACCCTCGTCCACAATTAACAAAAACAAAATACAAGACATGCGCAGAACTGAACAAAAATGAAAACTCGGAAGATATTACCTTCTATATGTGTACTGTGGGTAAGCATAACACTTCTTCTTCAAGTACTTCCATTATCACAAAACTAAACCATAAAAACGCTGACTTGGCTCCCTGTAGCACTTTTCGAAATAGATTTTTAAAAATTCAATTTAATTTATGCCGTTTTTTATCTCATTACACTCTCTAAATAGCTAGCGTAATCAAGTTCCCCACTAATTGTTCACGTGCATGTGGTCTGTTAAGGCCTGGAAAAATCTACGTACAGATTACTGGTCTTGTTCTATTCGCTGGAATGAAGAACGAACAATTCATCCAATACTCGAGGCTTTTTTCTGTGTGACACATATTTTTCTGTGGAAGAGAAATTATCCCGAAGCACTATGTAACCACAAAATTCAACCACCTTTGGTTAACCTCATGTTGATTTGAAAACCGATCAGATCAGTCACTAATCCAATAATGTAGAGTGTACCTCTTTTAGAATATTAGGTATAATGAAACTTCAGAGTGGATTCGGATGGAAGGCAAAAGATACAATTTAATATATTCGCGTAAAATGCAGAAGATTTTTTAACATATTTACATGTGTTGCCACTTGACAGCTGCATGAGTGGAATGTTTAATTATCTGGAGGAAATTGCTGGATAACATTGGAAATATATAGATATTGCTTCTTTTTTTCCTTGTCTATAAGATAAGAACTCCTATAGTCGCGCCCGCTAGGTGTTTTCGGGGTTTGCCTTTTATTGGATAAAATAAATGTTGCTTGATTTGAAAATTCGAAAAAAAAGTTCAAGAAGTGATGGCAGTTATGGTGGGTGTTTTTTTGTAGCAATGTTTTTGTATCTTCTTTTTGGTTTTTCTTTGTCGTTCTTTTTTTTGTATATAAATATTTTTGAATGATGGATTGTAACCGCCAGTGGCGGTATACGAGTTAGTTGGATTGTCAAAGAGGTAGCAGCTTGGAGTTATAGGGAAACGAAGGGAAGATTAATGACGAGGGCAATGAGATATGGAATTGGATGTGTTGATGTTTTTTCTTTTTGCTGTATTTGTCTGTGTTGAGTTGGTGGATGGTATACCTAGATATTTTACACATATGTATATGAATGATCGATTGGGACAAATTTTGTGATTTTTTTTTATTAAGAAAATAAAACTCATGAACTTTTATTAAAGGCTGAGGATGAAATTCAAAGTATACTTTAGGTATATTTAAGTCTAAAGAATTATGAATATGTATTTTCTTATTTTGAAGAGACTGTTAAAAGTGATGGAAAGAGTAACGAGACAAAAAGTCTAGACGGAAAGCCTTGTGTCTTTGGAAACAAAACTCAGAATTAAGGGTTTGAATTTATTTTATCGGTGGCAGCTTGCTTTTATAATTCACTAAAAGTAAAGTCGACAGGCAAATTTTTATTTTATGATGAAGTACATATGTTAAAATGATCAAAGGAGTAATATAGACTTGGCAAGAAGAAATTCCCATGGCAATCAAGGTGAATACAATTTTTCAAGAAACTTTATTAGTGAAAATTTTCAATGAACTGTTCGACTTTTACTAAGTACCATTGAAAAAAGAAACATTTTGATATTTGTTGTACATATTTGTGTATGTATATTAGCTTAGGTATAGAATTTATTAAGTGCTATAATATTTGATAAATTTTTATAGGTAAGTATACTTATCTACCAATATTACTTCTTTGAGTGTCAAGTTAGCGAAACAACATTCACCGATCAAAAAATTAATATGTAACTGGATAATTAGCCGTTAATTAGTCGTGAATTTATGATAATTTCGAATTTGTCCCTCGATGTTTTCCATGTTTTTTTTTTACTGCTTTTCTAAGTCGATATCAACAACAGAGGCTACTTCGCTATGTTGACCTCAATTTGACAATTTTGCAGAAAAGAACATAAAAAACATCGAGCGGAAAATTAAAATGGTCACAAATAATTCACGACTAAATAACGGCTAATTAAATAGCAGTAAAACATTCACAATAAGAAATTTTGTATACCTTTTCCCAGAAGTTGCTTTACGCTTAGTTGACACCAACCTAACAAAGCAGCAAAAACATAGAAAACATCGAGCGACAAGTTCGAAATTATCACAACTAATTTACGACTAATTAACAGCTAATTACCTAATTAAATAAATTTTCGATCGGCGAATGTTGTGCCGCTAACTTGAAACTCATCTGAATTCTGTAAACGAAAGGGTTTTTGAAATATCACAATAATTCGAAGTAGAAGTCAGCCCATGGCAAAGCTGTAACTTCAGTCCCTTGCTGTTTTCTTTTTATATAAAAGATGGACATATAGAAAATTTCATAGCTGCTGGAGTGGAGAAAATGCAATCTGTACAGAGAAAGTACCTAAATCATCTTATGTATTTGAAGGTTTGAATGAAAGAACAACAACTTGAGTGAGCTACCACCAAGTTTTATAGGCTGGAGTTATAGCTATTTCACGGTCGCCAGGCCGATCATCAGACTCCTTTAGTGGTGCTTAGTCTATTTATGTTCAATTTTATTCGAAAAACATTTTGCCCCACTGGGGCTCGAACCTAGACCAAGCGTCTCCGGGCCAAGTGCACTACGCACTGCGCTACCGAAGGTCACGTGATCATGTCGATCGAGTGCAGGTTTTATTGTTTGACGAATGCATTTGAATCAACTAGCATTTTTACTAGCCACACACAAGCTTGTTGTTGTTCATTCGGGTTCTTTCTTTTTTCTCCATACTCTTTTCATAAGTCAACAATTCGTTGAACATATAAGGAGGGAGATTGTATGAAAGATTTGACGCTGGTCAAGAATTAAATCTTATGTATTACTGATGATATCATCGCCTTTGAAAAAACAACACAAAGTTTGGTTTATTTATAGTCAAGAATATTGAAGTTGTAAATCAGTACATATGTAAATAGACATATAATGGGATCTATCGAGAATCTAGAGGAATTTTGCTTCCCTTGGAAAAATGTATTCCCTCGGAAATTTGTCCGTTATCGTGTATCTCCCTCGGAATAAATTTCCCTCGAACAAAAATTTATGACAGCCAAATTCCCCTATAAAATTCATTTCCGCTACCAATAAATCCGGGCGAAAACTTATGATCATTATTGACGTTCCCAATTATCGATGGAGGGAAACATTCTCAGGGAAATTTTATTCGCGATACCCCCCGATAAATAAATATAAGTCCAAATACAAGTCATTTTACTGACATTCCACATGTTCTTTCATAATAAATAACTGTATTTTATTATACCGAAACCCTTTTTATATACCTAATACAGAATAATACAAAATCAACCAAACACCACACACTTTATAAAACAATCTATTATTCGTATATAAACTTTAACGTATATTCTATCGAACTTACATGATATGAATTTTAATTTGGGATATGTTTCCAAATCCTAATTTTACATACATATATATATGTGTTATCTACATTTTTATTATTTAAAATCCAACTTTGAAATTCCGGATGTATCTACAGTTAATCTTGAGTTTGGTTTTCGGTATAAAATATAATAACACTAATTAATATCAATTCCATGTCAGATCAATTCCACGTCAGAACATCAATCCGAGAACGTAATGCAAATACAAAAAAAAAATGTATTAAGTATTAAAATTAAAATAAAACATTTAAATTGAAAAAGCAAAAAAAAAAAAACTAAAATTTTTTTACACCAAAATAGCATTAATTTCCATAACAATTATTTTATTTTGCATATATTTGAAAATATAAAGTGTATACATACATAGAAAAGCTTTATTTGTAGGGTAGAAATAAAAATATACAATTCCGAAAACAGAGAATCTAAAAGCCCAAATAAAACCACAGATCGACACACACATCACATGCGGTTATCATCGATTAAAGGGTTAATTTTTGTTTTTAATTATTCATCCAATCCAACAGATAAAATCATTTCAATTGTTTTATGGTAGATAATACCTATGCTTGCTTTTAGCAGTGTTTATGTGTGTGTTGAAATAAGGATAATGGTGAGCTATGGGATTCTATATATAGCACTTATGTATACACCCTGCGTCACTTGATTGAATTCGAATCGTAGCCTGAAAAAATTCTTAGAAAAAACAGAGACATTTTCTTATAAGAAGCACAATTATGAGATATTATCTTATTTACTTATACAGGGTGTCCCACAATCAACGATGCAGACGAAAAACTTAAGAGGTAATTTTGTCATTTTCACTTCCTTTTCTTATACCTAACGGTTTTTATTATTTTTGGTCTCGGGTCTTTGTCTGGCTCTAACCTTTTCAAACTGCAACTGATTATTGATTTTTATTTGCACACAAGATCAGTTAGCAGTTTTTACCCGCGTCACAGCTTTTTTCTATGCGGATAACGGTTTTCCCGCAATTTCTTATCAAATCTTAGCATTTCGGTTGTTTTTTTTTTTACTTTGGCACATAGGAACCTATTATTTTTTTCACAAAATTGTGAAAGCCTATTTTTTTCTTAAAGAAACAAACTTTGAATTTCGTTGCCAAAAAAGCGAATTTCTTACTGCCTGAACGGAATAGACTGTTGTGACTGGAGCCGCAGCTGCAACTGGAGGAGAGGAGCTGTCAAAAAGTGTCGTAATTTATTTTTGTATCTACGTACACACAATACAGCTGTATATCTTTGAAAGTTTTTTAAAGAAAAAGCTCAGAATTCAGATTTTTTATTTTAATAATTTTGTTCGCAACACAAAAAAACGCTGTATTTTTTTCCGACGAAAACAGTTTTTTTTTATATATATATAATTTGAAAAAAAAGTGATGTACCTCAAAAGTTAAACGCCTGCCCAAACAGAGCGCGGGCCGACGGGACGGTGAATACTTTACTAGGAAAGAAAGAACGCGGCGGCGACGGTCAAATCTTATTTGTAATTTTTTTCAAAGACCGCGAAACCGGGTTCTGTTTGACCAAGCCTTAAAAGTTCGTGAACTATTCCGGCTGCGGTTGCAGCTCCGTATGCGGCTACGTTGCGTTGTGTTGTGTTGTGTTCGCAACACTGAATTCGTGTGTATTCAATATTTTGACAGCTATTCCAACCGCGGTTCCAGTTGCATCTCCGTCTCCATTCTGTTCAGACAGTTAAGCTAAAAATGCTAAATAAAATTAAATTTGTTAGGGCGACAGCTCGTGTAGAACCAGGGCCTAGTGACTTAAAACTTTCAACTTTTCCTGTGTGCGCTGTGGTGTTATTGGCAGGAATGGAGGGTATACCAACATTGTTGCAGGCCAATTTTCGTGAAGATTATGGTTCAGTTTTAGGTGAAAATTATGGTTCACTTTAAGGTAAAAATTATTGGCGAAGGCCAAGGAAGAAATTTCGTATGTCGTGGTTATTAAAAAAAATAAGTCTAGGAGCATTTATGGTGGTGTTTGACCATCATAGAGAAATAAAATTAAACTGAGCGTGACCTTAATTAAGTGATGTGGAGAGTATTTTTACGTTCACATATTATTATCGCAATCAGTAGGTAAGTAGGTAGTAACTTTATAATTTCATTTGAATAAAATTTACAAACTAAATAATGCGATGGTATTTGCACGGGTTTTTTAAACGTTTTGTACGTTTAATTATCGAACCTCCGAAATATTGTCTCTCATGAACAAAACCCACAACTTAATTTTTGTCTTATCTTGTTGACCAGATATTTACTGAAAGCAAATTTATTATACATAGACCTAATCGAAATGTACCGCAGGGTATTTTAATATTTATTTTATTCTTATTTCAATCAGATAATTATATATTTAACGAAATCTTGGTGGATAAATGATACGATATGGCTTTAAATAGGGCTCGTGCAATGAGCTACATTCTGTCAATTGATTTAATCGAATTACTTCCAAAATAATCATTCTTCTGAAGAAACGTTATTTAAACTTCTTTGAAGAAAATTGTCTAAACTTTAATTTCCTCTAACGTTTTTCTATTAAAGCCATAGTTATCAACATACTTATTTAGCTTAAAGCATTTTTGGGGGCTTTTAACCCCAAATGTCAAATTTTATTGAGCATGACAATAATCAAATAGTCCAGATCGTATATCTCTAGTTTCAATTCCTATATCCTTTCCTCTATCCAGAAAGTGTTATACATTTAATGAAATTTACGTGGTGAATGATAATTGAAACACCAAAGTGTTGGGCAAATAGTGTGCACGCTGAATTAATGATCATTATTGTTCTATTTTCCAATCCATTCCATTCGATTCGGTATCTACTATTATTATTATTCGTTATCTTCTGTGTAAATCCTGGCATAACCATTCGACCATCAACATTTATGTATCGGGATTTTATGTTTTGCAATTAAAAAAAAAAAAAAAACATAAAACATAAAAATTAAAACAGATATTCTTTTCCTATTTGCATCTCTTGTGTGGCTATTAACTGTATGCCAGCATGCGGCGAATGCAATGTATCTGTACACAGCTTTAGTATAAGCTAGATCAGCGAAAGTCAACAAGGAATTAATGAATACATGCGACCAACCGACTCTCTGAGTAAATGTACCATGCAGGATATAAGGACGAAAAAAAAAAACAATTTTGTACCTAAGCTTAGGTAGGGACTAGAAAAAAAAATAAAAAATGCAGGAAGGACACTATACCCGCTCCTCTTGCACTATGTGCAAACAATTTGGATTTAATTCAACATGGAGAAAAAATTTTACAAAAAAAAAGAAACAAAAACAAACAGAACTATAAAAAGGACATTGTATAAGGACGGTAAAGAAGGTATATATAAAGCAAGGTATAGGATACCCATATCCTGTTAGGAAAAGTAGTATAAATTCATTTGAACATTGATACGAGAGACCAACCACGACCACCACGGTATGCACAAGAGCATGATAGGACGAACGACCATCATCATAGTGGTTGCCATGTAAACATCAGAGGTTTTGTCTTCCTTGTAATACTTTCTAGCCGCACAATATCCTGTGATCCTTGTTCTATTACTGTACCCGAAGTTTATCACCCATTTAACCGTTGGTTTGTTTTTTTTTTTGTCTACTTTTCTTTTTTTTTAAAAAGGTATTACTGTGTATATGTATGTATGTATTTGTACCTACTCAAACTCAAACAATGTTATGTCATCCTTATTGTAGTCGTACTTGTTGTTGGAGCCATAATCCGTGTCTGGAGAGCGAGGACTTTATTACGTTCTTTTTCTCTTCTTTTTCATACGAAATGAATATATACATATACACATAAAGTTGTACATATTTATAACTTCTTCATTGGTTTGTCATCATCACCATCAAACAAAAGTTGAAAGCACAAAGTTGGGTTCACTTTATTCTTGATAGAAAGTACAAAGTATAAGACAAATTCTTGTGCCTTTACCTTTATATATCTAAGTAGTCTAAGATATAGTGTTTTCAATAAAAGGCTGGTTTAAATCTAGACTCTGTGGCATAATCAAAGTAGACTAGATATCAATACAAAGATGAATTTTATTTTGATAACCACTTTAATTATTTTGATTAATAATGAGGTTTTTATGATACAAATTCTATATAAAATTCTATATACAATTTCTATATCTAAATCAGCTAGGTAGAAGACTAAAACTATACCTACTACATATTGTATTCAAATTATCAGTTGATTATTGAGTTTCTTGTCAATACCCAATTTTTTTATGTTCATCAGTATAACTTACATAATGTACATAGATTTTATGACAAAAATCCAATGTTAAGTGAATCTATTAAGATTAAAATTCTTATTCAATTAAGATGGACTTTTTTCACTAGAGTAAGTTTCCTTAGGCCCAATTTTTAATTAAGAAGTTATTAGGGCTTAGGAGGTAACTCGCGAATTTTGATGCGCACTTCTGCCGTTTGTCAGAATATCTAGTTCTGAAAAATCTACATTTTATATATTCTGGAAATTTCACAAAAATAAACCAACTCACAAAATAAGTATGGGAAATTCAATTTCCAATAAATCTTTAGTAATTTTGGTTTAGAGCTGTTAGAGAGTTTATTAATAAATTTTATTTAAGTATGTTCTCGTATTTATATTTAAATGACATGACAAAAATGTAGATAAGTCATTTTTAGTTAAAACGCCAGTATACCTAACGACTTTTCAATTTGCAACACAACTTCTTAGACTGTTTGGCCGATTTTCTTTTCTCAACGAAATGAAGCGGATCATCACAATGGATGATGAAAATATTATCATTTGAAATTGTTTGTATTGGATATTTTATTATCCTGGATTTTATATGACTCCTTGTAAACTTTTTGTAATCTTTTGAGATTGTTCTTATGTTTTTTTTTGATTGATTTTTAAAAGAATTTTATGAACAAAAAGTTGATGGTTTAATTGAAAAGAGAAAACAAACTTTTTAAGGTAGCTATAGATTAAAATAGAATAACTTTATTGATTACACAATGCGTGTTAACACGTAGGTATGGGTTTTTATAGGTATTTAGTAATTGAATTTTTTTTTTTGAAACAGAAAATTCACATAACTTTCATTGGAAGCCTAAGTTCTTCAACGAAAAAAAAATCTACATGTATTTCTTATGGGAGTGATTTTTACCCAGAAAAAAAAAACACTTTCTGCTGAAATGTTTTTTTATTGAACTGTGAACTAACCCCAGAAAAAGAAAATTATACTCACCACGATTCTTTATCGCGCAAAATAATGTCATTGACATTGTTGTGTGCAAAAAAATCTAGTTTGTGCTTTAAAAGTAATGACTCTTTATGAACCTAAATGAGTATGAAAGGGACAAAACATCGGAGAGTCATGACTCTTGAGGCACCGTCTAATAGTTGAACTCAAAAAAAAAATTGTTTCACCTCTACAATAGCTTGTTTTATTCAAAAGAACTACTATATTATATATACTATACTAGGCTTAAAGGAAAAATAAATTCTAGTTTAAAAAAAAAACTTAAATTATAAAAATAAATAGCATAATGATGCAAATTATAGAACGTTATATGCAGGGTTGCCGAAAGTCAATGATGCAGAAAAAAACCATGGGTTCCTTAGCGTTCTCTTAAAAATTCTTGACATTTTTTTTTAGGTAAAATCATGTATTAACAAAATGAAAACAAAAAAGAAAATTTAAGATTAAGGATTTGAATCAATTTATTTTTTAAGTTTTTCTAATTTTTTTTTTTTCAACTGTTGGCATTTTTTTACACTCAACAGACGCATAGACGTATTTTTTTTATTAGTTTTTGAAAATTCAAATTTCCTTGAATTTTATTTTCTTTTGTTTTTGTTGCGTTAACGGCCAATTTCTTCACAAAATTCTAAAATTAATTTAAAATTCGATCCAGTAACTCTCGGTTTATCTTTGGAACTTAGTTTTAAAAACATTTAGAACTTGATCATTTCTTCCCTTCTAATCATTTCCTTAGAACTCGGTCTAAGATCACTATTGAGTTTTAAGTACTTTAGATCTCGGTTTAAAGAAACGAAGTTCTAGTGTATATTTTAATACTTTTGTAGCACCCAGTATCATTTTCTGACACAAATTTCTGACAATCTATCAACAAATATTTAAATATTTGTCAGTTTCATTTTGCTGGATTTTTTTTTCGTGAATATATTTCTTTTATTTTGCTCATTAATTAAAAACACATTCTCATTTTTGCTGTGCCAGTTTTGTTTGTATTGGTGTTGATGTTTTTATTTCGTTTTCAATTCTATGTTGTGTAATTTCGCGCGTATTGATTTTTGAATAATTGGTGTTTGCAAGTGTAAATATTTTTATTAGTCCGATAGCTCGCAACAGATTTTTGACGTGAAATGAACCCAAAAAGATAAGTGTGCATGTGCATCAAAAAAAAAAAAAGAAGATGGTAACGGTTTCAATGTCCCGAATCATTGATTATGGATCTGGTCTGGTTCTGACAAATTGTTTAGAAAAATGGCAATTACTTAAGATGAGCTTTGAGCACGCAATCTACAGGAAAATATAGTAGTTAAAATCTTGTCATATGTACATATAAGTACACAAATTTGTGTTTTGTCCAGCATGCTATCTGGTTACATGCATTTTTTAGCGCACGCGAGAAGGCTTGCACCTAAAACTAGATTTATCCCAAATTGATTTGAATTATCTTTTTTTTTAAAGCCGAATCAAAATTTATTACCAAATAAGTTTTTTGAAGAAATAAAAATGTTGTTAAACCGAGTTCTAAGTCTCTAGACCCCCGAATTCGATGGTCCAAATTTATCGAAGTTCTATCTCAAACTGAGATCCAAATCGAAGTTCTAACGCGTTAGAACTCGGTGAAGAAATAAGTTAGAACTCAATTAAGTTCTAATTTTTCGATAAACCGAGTTTTAGGGGTTAGAACTTTGTCAAGAAATTGGCCGTAAGAGTTTTAAATGTTTGTCGCAAAATTTTAGACGATTTAGTATGATGTTAAAGCATTTTTAGTATGATACTAGGTTAAAAACAGGCTTTTCCAAATTTTAAACGAGTTAGCATCGTATTATCTTTTTAACATTTTACTAAATTTAAAATTGCCAAATGCCTATTTTATCTTTTTAGTATCATACTAAATCCAAGTGTCACTTTGGCAGCTACAATTACAAAAATGGGTTGAACTGTCACTATTTTAGACGTGTTCAGCTATAGTTTCTTAAGAAAATAGGTTTAGTATAATTAATAGGTAGGTACTATGTAGGTAGTTAGAAAATGTTTAAAAATAAGAATTTTTTAGTAAAGAGTTTTAAAGTTAGAAAATTGCTAAGTAGTATCATGCTAATACCTTAACATCAGGCTGTTTAAAATTTTGCGCCATTACCTTTATTCTTAAAATTACTCTCACGTCTAAAATTAAAAAAAAAAAAACGCTCTACCCAATAAAGTTAATTCTAATAGAAACCTTTACCTACTGTACATAGGTGCTACAATGGATTTAAACAATTTCATAAAAATTAATATCAAATACCTACGATTTTCCTAGTAATGTCAATTTTTCAAGAGGATATTCGTCTTGTGACCATTCTTTTGAAGCCCAAGGCCCATAGAAAAAAATTTTGTAAATCAGCTAGATAATTGTGTAAAATAGTTGTAAGCACTTAGGACAGACACAAGCAGAATAACAGCACAGCTACATACCTAATACATGAAGAATTTTGATCTGTCATGGAACAGATCTAAAACAAGAAGAGGTAACATTGCTTCAAAGTAATACCTATACCTATCTCAGAGATTTTACACTAATGAATATTCTTGCACCCCATCCCCCTCCCCCTCCCCCTCCCCACCCACTTCCTACCTACAACAGCAGTTGTGTGTAGTACAACTGCCCTTCCATTTTCGTCGTCATTGTAACCCTAGTTCGTTCAACTGTCGATTAATAATATACCCTGAAGCAACAGACGTCGTCGTCGATTCGCATGTTACATTAACAAAAAAAAAAAACTAAAGTTTAAAATTAAATTCCTTCTCTAAACAACACAACGGAAACGTTGTAGGTACCTACCTAGGTATTTTTGCTTCCTTTTTATTTCTCACCCTAACAATTTAAGGCTCTCCCAAACCAACGCGATTAATCGCCGCAACAATAGAAAACAATAACAACAACACGTGGTTGTCAAACAAAACAACACGTTGTTGTTATTGTTTTCTATTGTCGAGGCGATTAATCGCATTGGTTTGGGAGAGCCTTTATTTGGCACCTGTGCTTTTTATCAAACAATACAAAGGGGCGAGCGGTAGCAGTTGATGACTAAAAAAAAAACATAGAAACTGATTAAAATAGCCCTCCACTCATCTCCTATTCATTTGTTGCAGTATATAAACAGGAAAAGATATACCTACACATGTACATACCTACGACCGACGTCGGCGGCGTACCTACCTTACCTACACACTCTCTTTCTTCATCTCGTCATTTCTATAAAATTACATCTTTGGCAGGCACTGGCAGGCGCACGCAGGGGGAGAACCCTTTTTTATGAAATCCACACCGGCGAGAGCAGCAGCAGAGTCCTTGATGCAAATTTTAATCTTCAAAATGAACTCAACAAACAAATAACAATATTCTTTTGTGAAGAAAATTCATTCATTTGAACAAAAACAACAACACAGAAAACATCAACGCAAAAATGGCAGGATACAACCTTTACGTATAGAAAGACAGAGGTACCTACCCATCTAGGTACGCGCTCATATAAAGGTACCTAAATGAAACAAATAACTTGTTAACCATCGTCAACCCTAGAAATTGTTTATGATTCTTCACTACCGTTATGCAATATGCTGTAGATATTATACTCAACATCAGGTGTCGCAGGTATGAGGTAAGGTACGACTATACGATGCAATGAAGTCCTTGTTTTGTGGAACCCTTCTGTTCTTCTATTATTATGTCCTTTTGACTGTTTCCTTGATGTTGTTTTTTTTTTATTATTTTAATATTCGTTTCTTCTTGTTGACTTTATTGTTCATTTGTTTTTTAGCAGAATGTCATCGCACGTTATTTGCAAGGACTCTATTCATTCTCTCCGCCGCCGCCGCCGCTATCCATAGCGATGTTCTCCTACAATTGTAATTATCACAAGACTTGCAGTGATTACAATTAAAATGCCACCAAGTAGGTATAGGGTGCAATCTTAGAAGAAAACAATAACTAACAACTATAAGTGTATGGGACTAGAAAGTAATTGCTGCACATGGTATTCCGCAAGGTTATGTACTAGGGCCCTACCTTTTGATCAGCAAGATGTGAATATAGAAAACAACAGATGAAAGGCGACTATCAAGTGTCGTGGAAGTCATTTAAATTCTTAACAAAAATTTCTGTTCTAATAATCGAGAATCCTTCCGAGAAATCCTTGACACCGATGGTGATGGTGAACTGCTTTCTTCTTCCATTGCGATTACCCTGTATTACCCTCCCCCCGCTCCGCAGTGTTATCATTCAGAGGCTCAGCAATGCAAACGGAGCACACCTGTGTTGTTATTATAGTCATTGTCAACGGTATGTTTTTTATAGTTATAGTTATGTGTGTGTGTAGATTTGTGATTTTACGTTTCACAAAGCAGAAACACAGCATTGATATTGCAATCCTTAGACCCAACCTGGGGTGGCATAGTAGGTCCTTAATGAAGAAGGAAAGATATAGAAAAACAAAACTTTGTACTTTTCATTGAAAATCACAAGAAAATTAAAAACAAATTCTCACACAAAGATGATGGGAGAAATGATTTGGGAAAAAAAAATAAAAAAAAACTTAGCGTTTAGAATTAATGATTGTGTGCACATCCCACTTCTGATTATTATCTTTACTCCGAAATGGGAACATGGATTTTTTTTTTGTTGCTGTGTATTATAATTCAATTGTTTTCAATTCTTCAAGAATATGCAAATGAAAATAAAAATCTGTATTATAACTCATCTCTTTTATTTTGCATACAAGCAATAAGAACACAACAACTATGTAGGTAGAGTTCATTTTTCTACAAAAGAGAAAAGTGTACACATCACTTTGCATAAACCTCTTATGTAGAGCTTTTGAAAATACATTACAAGCAGCAGCATCAGCGTGCATTAGAATCAGAAACATCAGCAGCTGTCATTTGTCAAAACATTAATTCAAAGATGTCAACATCTAACACTTTTTTTTTTTTGTTTTGAAAAATAGAAAAAGAAATTTAAATACTCTTTAAAACAGTCAAATCGGTATGTAGTATTTGTACATACATCTTTTGTATCCTTAAAAAAAAGAAAAAAAAAACTTAAAATCTTTTTTTCACATATGAAATTATGTATTTTAATGCTAAAATATTTTTGTTGTTAGATTTTTTAATGGCTTGGAAATTATCATAAAAGTGTTAAATTAACTATTCAAGATAAACCATAAAAGTGGCTTTCCCTCTCATTTAAGTTGTGTTTGCATTAATTAAAAAAAAAAATTATATATGTATATACAACACTATCTTGTCAATATATTAGTGTATAATTGATGTGCGGGTGGCACGCGTCTGTCAAAATATACAAATTAAATAATTCAGTATTGGAGTTTTTATAGCTAACCGACTCGTTGAGACTAAGAATATTTTAGTAAAGAGTTTTAAAGTTAGAAAATTGTTAAGTAGTATCATGCTAATACCTTAACATCAGGCTGTTTAAAATTTTTCGCCAAAGTTTTTTGATTTTTTTTTATCAAATGCACATATAATTTTGAAAAACAGATTCTCAAGCTTTTGTAGGTACATAGTTACTAAAATATTTATATCTTATATGTATTTATAAAATCAACAATTTTTCAATTAGGTAGGTAGGTATACAGGTTATATGTAATAGGTAGGTACCTCAACTATTTTTAAAAATAATATTATTACTAGGGTATCTACATATTATTTTATTTTACTTTTGGTTGTGCCTATGTATGTGTACACGATTTTAATGGCTATTGATTTGTTTACCATTCTAAAATAAAATCAATTAAAAGTTCAAGTGACATCAACTCCAGAATTGAATTATGTATATTCAATGGCTCTATCTAAACAGAAGTAGGTACTATAAAATAATTCTTTCTTGATTACTTCATCTTCGTTATTCTAAAATAAATTTCATCAAAAACAGCTTAATAAATTCACAGTTAATGTGAAAAGTAAACAAAATATACAGTAAGTAGGTACGGTACATAAACATTAGCAGATATGTTTACAAAGAATTTAAAAAAAATAAAAAAATTATAAACAAATTCCATAAAATTCCCCACTCAACAAAAATCTATTTACCTACAACATAATCAAAAAAAAAAAAAACAAAGAAAAATGTCTAAGGTATCTAGGAGGAACACAAAGTTTATTATGTGTACAGATTAGTTTAGATGCTTATATATAATACCTTTCATCTGCGACGCCATAGGTTATGCAGTTAATGTTCATAAACAAACCGATTTAAAGTTTTCCTTTGAGCTGAGAGAAGGGAAAAATAAAAAAAAACTTAAACAAAAGCCAACAGTAGCAAAATAAAACAAAGAAAATTATGTTTTTTTTTCTTTTTTTGAACAAAAACAGACGAGACGACAAACGAACGTTAAGGCCCTGCAGTGGCAAAACAAAAGATGAAAAGAATAAAAAAAAAATAATAATAACCAAACAAAAATGAAGCTCTATAATTTTTGTATCTTCAAGATACAAAACCTAAACTGAATTTAATTACTTCAAATTCTTATCGCATCCACAAGCATAGCATTTTTTGTTTGTATCTGATACGAGAACGGACGCCATGTGTATGGAGAAATAGCTAGTAAGTCAGTCAATATTTACCCGTTCTACGTATAGTACTTTCATACATTCATACATGTCTACGTTTTGCACAAATACAGATAAAAAAATCTAGAATTGTTTGCTTTTTTACCTTGCAGTGTTGTCGTGCTCGTGACGTTTAACCAAAAAAAAAAATATAGGATTGCTACGAGCAAGGAAAAGGAAAGGCTCTGACATGAAACAACTTTTCGAACGAAAAACATTTTTAAAAAAATGGCCACTAACCGCCCAGCCCTGAGGCACTCCTCTTATAAGAAATCCCCTTTTCAACAGCTACATCGACATAACTATCCATTGCATTGACCCTGATCACCTGCATGATAGACACCAACTATACCTACAACACACGTACAAAATCAAATAAAAAGATAAAACTTCTCTCTGTTCCCGTTCTTGTTTTTGTTGTTTGGTTGGTTTGGTTGGTGTCCCGACTTTCGTATTATCTTGAACTCTGAGAGTGTATTTCAAGCAAACAGCAATGGCAGCAGATGTTTCCGACGTCATTACCCTTCTTTGGACGTAAAACGTGTTTTGAGTTCTTTTCTCTTTTGCACCTTAGTCAGGTTTTTTTTTTTTCAAATAAATAAAAAAAAAACAGCAAAATCAAATAAGAAATAAGAAAATATGTATTTCTTAACAACATGAAAATCAAAGATGGCGTTGTTGGTTGATGGCACCAATCTAGGTACATATAGGTATACGAATGTTTGTACTTGTGGTTAACGCAGATGTTGCATTTAAGGTCTCGCTCGCATCTTGACACATACCTACATACATTTATCTCAACTTGGCTCCATAGTATTTTTATATGTACTGAAGCATTTTTGTATTTTGTTTGTTTTGGTAAAACCAAAAAAAAGACAACAAAAACTACTGTTAATCCAACATGTTGCTGACGTTTTGTTTTTATTTTTACATTTTTTTGTTTATAAAATCATTCTCATTTAAGTCAGTCACCACACCATGTGGCCTGATTGAAAGAATTTTTTACATTTTTGAGGGTCGATCAACAAAAAAAAAATACACGTGAAACAAAATAAGTTAATTATGTGATGACGATGAAGTTTATTTCCAGTTAACATCATCAAAATAAAATATTAAGAACAAAAGACTTCCTATCCTAATAGGTGGTTAGAGAAATGAGAATGAAAACGAAGATATTATGAAATATTGTGAATCATTCGAAAGATCTCGACATAATCGTTAAAATGCAGGTAATAAAAAGAAAGCATTATTATTATACACTTTTAAATTCGATTATGGATTTTCTACTGAATCATCCGTTGTTGATGTTGATGTTTTGAGATAAACGCTGTATAGGTTAGGTTAGACTGTTAGAGTGCTCAGTAGTGTAACAGATTTAGGTATGTATACCTACATAATAATTCAAATTATAATTTTGTTGTGAAATTCTTAGTAAAGCATCAAGTAGGTACTTCCATCTACGTAGGAATGGGCAACAATTAAACAATTAATCATTCCTGTAATATACGTACGGCAAATTTCGCTCCACCTAAAATTAATTCACTTATTATTGATGTCCCTTACTTTCGAAATTTGAGCCTTCTATTATAAAAATGAAACTATATACCTACCTACATGTTTCGAAATAAAATTGAATTTAATGGGCCATCTCACACTGGGTTAATTTTGAACCAGACTAACCCCTCCAATAGATTGCTTTTGCTTCAATCACATATTTTTAGGTGAAACAAGTTAGCTATGTGGCGCCAGAACCCCAGAAAATTTTCCTCTTGGTTTCGTGAATTTTGGTTTTAAGACTGGAGTGCTCAACTCGTATTAAAACTTTAAATTATCCCCAAATCGATTTAAAATTAAGTGAGAGAAATCATGAAAGATCGGGGCCTTACCGCACTAAAACCACAGAATACCTAGGTACCTACATATTTTAACTTGCAGAGAACAATGTCTTCTTTTGAATTAGTTCCAAAATCTGTCAAAAATATAAAACAATATTTTAGATTTCATAAAAAAAAAGTAGAAAACCCATAGATTTTGTAGGTATATGCTTAATATACAAAATAAAATGCAAAAGTAGTTGATTCATTTTCATATTACCGCTATTTTAAAGCAGAGAACATTTATCGCTCTTTTTCGCGTTCTGACGTCACATATTCTTATTTGCTTACACTCTACAAAAAAAACATGCATTATTTTGTCTACTTGTTATCAGTTGGGGTAATTTTGAAGCATAGTGTATATTTAACACGTGACAAAATAAAGTGCATTTTTTATTTCTCCTCCAATTATTGCCAAAAAGTTTTAAAGTTCTAAATAAAAATCTATACAATCGATAAAATACCAAAAGGTAGAAGCATAAAATCATTATTTATAATCATTTCAGAGTTAAATTTTATCTTTATTAGTTAAACCTTTAGAATGAAACCGTTAACACCTGAAGTGAAGGAATTGCTTGTTTTGGATCGTCAACGTGGATTGACATTCCATAAACTAGCCGAAAAATATGGATTATCAATTTCTGGGGTAAGAAAAATCTGCCTTAACTTCTCTGAACGAGGAACTGTTGCCAGTTTAAAAAATTCTTGTGGAAGGAAGCGGAAGACCACTGCAGTTGATGACCGCAGAATTAAAATTGAGGCTAGGAAGAACCCTTTATCTTCGGCCAGAAGTATAAGAGATGAACTGCAGTTAAACATAACACCAAGGACAGTACAAAGGCGACTCAATGAAAGCGGCTTAAGAAACTTTTTTGCGAAGAAAAAGCCCTTGCTTCGTCCAATTAATATTAAAAAACGACTAGCTTTCGCAAAAAAGTTTTTACTGAAGCCACAATCATTCTGGGAAAAAGTTATTTGGTCCGATGAGTCAAAATTTGAATTGAAAAACTGTAAGGCCAGAAAACGAGTTTGGTGCAAACAATCCGAAAGACTCAGTCAAAGGTGCATACAAAAAACCGTCAAACATGGAGGTGGGTCAGTTATGGTTTGGGGATGTTTTTCTTTTAGCGGCATTGGAAATATTGTCAAAATCGACACCAAAATGACGGGTTCTAGTTACGTCAACATTGTTAGGGAAAACTTAGCTTCATCTGCTTCTAGAATGTCTTTGGAAAGCTATATTTTCCAACAAAACAACGATCCAAAACACACAAGCAGAGTAGCTAAGGAGTTTTTTGCCGAAAATAATGTTGATGTATTAGAATGGCCACCTCAATCCCCCGACCTAAACCCAATCGAGCACCTTTGGTCCATTTTAGATGAGAGGATTCCATTAGATCAGCGTCGTAACTTACAGACTTTTTGGGAAAGCCTCCAAAATGAATGGGAGAGGATTCCTGATCACATCTTAAAGAATCTGGTGCGCAGCATGCCCAAACGTCTTGCGGCAGTTATTCAAAATAAAGGAGGAGCCACTATCTATTGAGTTTTGATAATTTCTGAAGCTGAATTTTGAATTTATGAGACGATCTTTCGAATTTGCACTTTATTTTGTCTTTTTTATTTTCTTTCAAAATTGCAATATTATTTAATTTCTAGCCTTAATTTTGTAAATAATCTTTAACGATGACTTGTATGGACGTGAAATAGTCTGAAAATTATAAATTTAATGAATTTTTTGAATAAAAATGAATTAAAACATTCAATATTAAATAAGATGTGATTGGACTTTGATTTTGCACTTTTTTTTGTCTGACAGTGTATTTACACACATATGACAGCCCTGTCAAACTATGAAAAATCCCTGTTTATCCAATAAATAGGTACGAGATACATGCATAGATAGATACACAATGTTTTCTCGTATACAATAAATCAAAGTAAATGCTCTTGCAAAATACCTAGGTACATTAAACCAAAACAATACAATTCACGCAAAAGGACGAACGGAACACACATAATAATAAAAGGGATTAAGGATGGGCTCTTTGAATGAAAGAGTGAATGAATTACAAACAAAAAAAATATTGAAAAATAATAATAACGCAGAAACCAAACAAAAAGTCTTCCCCCCAGCATAGCACATACAAACCACACTTTACTATATAATTTTAAGTTACTGGAGTAGGTACTGGATAGCTATATAGAGAGCGAGCACCCCTTATTGATCGGTTAAATGTTATATGAACAATCATCCCAGCCATGATGCCTCATCAAAATCGCCATCATAAAACCATCATAATCATCATCGTTGCTACATAAATATATATGTATGTATGTATGTATATGTAATATCCTTTGCCGCTCCATATCAAGGACATGCCCTTGGAAGTTGGAAGCAGAGATACCAAAACAAAACGCCATGGATGATGATGATGGTTTTTTTCTCCCCCAACAACAACGACAACAACACGCGAGCATAATAATTGACGGAACAAAGCAAAATGCAATATCAATGCAAAATAAAAATCAACAAAAAAAATATTTAATATCAAGAAGAACACAAAACCGCTGCCCCTGAAATGATGAGTTTACTTAAGAAAGGGAAATGATGGGGTAGTTTTTCCGTTTGTTTGTATTTTTTTATATCTCCCTTTTGTTTGTGTACCGTTTGAGTGGGTTTTTTTTTTTTTTTGAAAAAAAAACTTATATCCTTATTTTTTTTGTTCAAATTGGCGGAATAAAAGTTTATGTAACAGGAAATTGAAAATAAACAGCAATAATATGAATGTAACGACGGAGATATAGAATTAAAGAAAATGACGTAGATATGTATACAAAGGATGATCGCTGGCTGTTTCAAAATAGAAGAAAAGGGATGAATACTTATAAATCCTTTTGTCTCTTTACAAACAAGAACAAAAATATATATACATAAATAAATACGTATGTATCTTTTTCTATGTAGGTAGTTTGTATTTAACTGAATGTCCTGTTTGGCTCTAATGGTCTATCGACATGAACATCCGGTAGGATAAAGAAAGCTTCCTAGTTAAGTTCAGTGAAGCCTTTGCGGCAAGCAAATCAAAATAAAAAAAAAAAAAAAAACCGAAGTATGTAGACGGAAGAAATGCATTATTGTTGTTCATATACCTATTTTACCAATAAATAAGAAAGTCCTCTCGATTTTTTGCAATAGGATTTTAGAGAGGATTTAACATATTATACCTATGTACATTCAATTTTTGTTTGATACCTACTTACAAATCATTTTAGAGTACACTCAGAAAAAGGTAGGGTTTGTCAACTGTGTGACGCCAGAGCCACGACCTCAAAATGTTTTGACGAAACATGTCGCATTCGTTTGTCCATCGTTTTTCTACGTTTGTCCTGGCAAAAAAATCGTTTGTTCACCCTCAGGAAAAAAATTAGATCCTATAAAGTTTTTCTTTTTTAAAAAAGCCTCTACTGCCCACAATTTATAACTTAGGAGGTTGGGGCCAAGTGGGTTCGTCTGTCCACCGGCTTCTTAACATTGGTCCATAAAATATTTCTGTTTGTCTATCCTTAGTTTAAAACTTATTCAACATTTCTTATAGCAAAACCCACATAAGCAAAAAAGGCGCGTAGCGCTCCCAATTTTTTCCACCGGCTTCTTATGATTGTCCATCGAAAATTTTCGTTGGTCCACCCTTGGGTCAAAAAAAATTCAACATTTCTTATTGATAGCAACTTTCACTAAAGAAAAAAACTCATTTAATGTCTGAAATTGAACACTTAGGAGAATGAGGCCAAGTGGGTTCCATTGTCCAGCGGTTTCTTATGTTTGTCCACCAAAAATTTTTGTTTGTCTACCTTTAGTTTCAAAATTATTTAACTTTTCTTTTTTATAGCACAAAAGTTTACTTAGCGGAATGGAACCTATAGCAATCATTTGATTGTTTGTCCACCAATTTTCCATATTAGTCCAGAGAGAAACAAATTTTTTCGACCCTTAGTTCAAATGTTATTCAACATGCTTTTTTTTATAGCAACACCCCCAAAAACAAAAAAGTCGTCTATCATCTCCAACTTTTAACTTAGGGGGACCGGACCAAGTAAGTTCTATTGTCCACCGACTAAAAATTTTAATTTTAGTTCTCTAAAGCTAATATTTTAAACAAAGAATTCAAAAAACTGTGGAATAAACTTTAACATTTAATAACTTTAGAAGGAGTACATTAATAAGATAAGAAGTCAGGGATTTTTTTAAAGAACATTTAATTTCCTTTAAGAATAGATACATCTCAATCATTTCCATACGGTTGTAAAGTAAGAAAGCAAGCAATAGAAAACCTCCCATACAATTTATATGGCAAAAGGAGATTAGCGATTAGTGACCTCTAAAAATGAATCTATACGGCGGCGTATTATTTCAGTAAACTCTACCTAAAAAGTAAGTTCCATTGTGAAAATCGAAGACATTCTAATTGTTTTGAATCAGTCTAATAGCATACTTACAGAAATATAGACATTATGTACGTATAAGAAATTACGGAACCCACTTTTTTAGGCTTCTTCGTTGTGCCAAAGTTTGATTGAAATCCGAAGTTTGACTATTTGATTTTCATATAGGTACGAAGATTTTTTTAATAATACAAATTCTATATACTACTGAAATAAATCAGCCAAGAAGAAGACTCAGCATCAGTCAGCACTATTTAATTGGAATTATTGCATTGTTGATTCAAAATAGGTTTTAACGGTCTTTAGTCTATACAAATTGGCGTTTCGTCCCGGCGATCTCACTTGGACTTATCAGAAGATTTTCGTTTTTTTTTCGGAAACAATTTTATTGATTTTGATAAGATTTTTTTATGGAAAATTATTTTAAAATTTTCTAAAAAATATATTTATTGGTCTAACGATTTCAGTTTAAGTTCGAACCTGTAATGAATAACGAGTGATCGTAAGAAAACTGGGTTTAAGTTTTTTTTTTTAAATTAAATTCGATACAGATTTTTTTTTCTGAGTGTATTTCGGATCAAATGGTTTGAAAATGAAAAAAAAAATCAGTTTTGTGTATAACATTTAAATCTCTTTTTATTTTGCTTTACAAAGGTACATGAAAAAGTTAAAATAAACATGGATTATTCGAGGAAGCTTCTTTAAAAATTAAGGTAAGTATATCAGAGGCTTAACTAACTCCACAAACAGATGAAGAGATTATTCAATGAATCATGTTAAAAGCAATATTGGAGAAAGGACAACAGTCAAGAAGCATCATACTTTAATTGTATTTTATGTCTAGCTATGTTGTGTTGTGACAAAGACGACATTTTGCCAGAGTAATTCTGAGTAAGATCTAATACAAATTTTCTATTGTTTTGCAATATAAATAGCTCGGTTCTATTGTTTTGAAATAATTAAGTACATTATGATCATTATTTTCTATTATTATGTGTACAAAGACAAGCTGATTGCGTTAATTCTATCCCAAAACATAAAGGAATTGTATGAGTGAATATAAACGCTGCGGGTGATTAAATACTACTATAATGCTTGATTCCTTGATTGTTATTTTGGATTAAACTCAAATTTAGTAACATATACCTATACATACATAATATCTAATAGAGTCAAAAGATTATTGTTAGAAAGACAAAATTTATGCAGAATACAGCTTGATGAATTGTTGGAAACTATTTATTATTGAAGGATTTATTTATGAAGATGGATATTTGAAATTATTATTAAATTATACCTATTGTGCAATTTATTTCTACAGAGTAATATCCTTTATACTATTAACGGAAATTAGAATTTCGATTTCAAAACGATTAATGGATCACAATCGAGTCCTCGAATCTTTTTTATTGATTTTTTTATGTGTTTTCGTACAGAAAATTAGGGCCGTTTTTATTGCAAAAATTCAAAAACTCAAGATTCAAAAACGTTTAATAAAAGTTCCTTCACAGAATGATTTGACGTGAAAATCTCGGTAATATTCACTTCTTCTGGAAAAAAAAAACTTTTAATCTAAAAGTTTAAGTTTTGTTCGTTATAGTCCAGGAAAAATTTACAAAAAAAGTGCAATCTGAGAAATAAATGCAGGTGAACATTTTTAAATGCACTTTCATTTTGGCATAACGCCTAAAAAGTCAATTGTCGAATCTGGACTTGCATATAACGTAATTAGGGGTTATATATTTAAAATAATGTTTTTTCTAAAAAATAGTTTTTTGACATTCTTATCTTCTTCCGAATTACCTTAAAAAAAAAAATGGCTATTTCAAAAAAGCCAAACTATGTGTTATTGGACTAAAGGTCGAAAAAAATGTTCCATTTGAATTTTATTATATTTTTTTTTTTGTTATTCTTCTTTTTCATTTCAAAAACGTAAAATGACGAAAATGTTAAAAACATATTCAGACAAAGTTTGCTCATTAATAATTTTTTGTCTTTCTAAACAGTGTCTAAGTATTTTGAAATGGTCGGAAATATGGTTTATTTATTATAAAAAATTTTGCATTTTTCAAGGCTTAGACAATCGATTTCGTTGTCCAAAATAAGATAAAATGTTTGATCACTTTAGCAACAGCGCTATAAAGGTTTATTTATAACTTGAACGGCTGTCTAAAGTTAAACAACGTCTATAAATACGACCGTAACTGCATAATTATTTTAAAAAAATTACTTAAAAGTCAAAAATACTGGTTTTTGTTTTAAGCTCTGAAGTTTTTCAATATAAAGTTTATAACACAAAATGTTATAGTATTTTTTCCATTAGTTACAAGATATTGCTCCCTCAAAAAAAAAAACAAAGTGCGTCAAAAAATATAGGTTTTTCAAATCTTTTTTATTGATTTGTTTACTCTACTAAAAAAGATTTGACAAATTGACTAACAATTTTATTGATGATGAGAAAACAACCGGATAGAATGACAGTTTCCTTTTTCTTAAACTGAAAGCTCAAGGCTAAATCAAAGTTAAAGACATTTTTATCGGTAGAAGCGTATCCGATTTATACTCAATTGCAAGACTTTTAGATTAATTATTTTATTTTAATGGCAACCCTGTTTCGTATTTTTCCTCGCTCCATCAGCATCATGACCACTTAGTATCCCATCAGACAGAAAGAAATATATTTTTGTTCGCATATCATATAACAACAACGCCACAAAAACTTCAGAACAATGATGTTATCAAAAATAATAAATAAAAATAAAGATGCTTTAGGGGATGCATTAGAAACACCCAATCCAATCCAATCCCCATATCATCGAAAATGATAAACCTCATCACTGGTTTATTGTGATTTTTTTTTTCAGCAGCATCAGAAGCATTACCACCACCAGAGATGTAAATATAATGGAACATAAGCAAAAGGCAAACAATTGAAGTTGTTGTTTTTATTTATACACAAAAGCGAAACTCGCTAGGGGTGTTTTTTTTTTTTTGTATAATAGATTGGGGGTTGATTTGTTAAGGTTTTAGACGATCATCATCATCATCATCATGGAAGAAGAAGAAAAAAATCCCTTAGGATATTTCGATGATTCTTCAATATGTAGATTGCGGGATTTTTTCTTTTGTCTTTTCATTTTATGTTGTTAGGGAGAAGCAGGGTGAATGTGTTGGTTAAGGTGGTAGGGTAGGTACATACAATATTTTTTTTATTCCACTAATCAAACAAAAAGCATTTTCTACGCAAAAGGAGAAAGCTGCTGCTGCCATGGAAATTGCGTACCTATATATCTCGATGGGATGTTATGTTGATTTCTTCTTTTGCTTTTTTTTTATTAAGCTGTGATTGGAAGTTGGAAACAACTGCTTCCAGTAGCTGCTGCTGTTGCTGTTCCTTGCCTGCTGCATTGCTATACCCAATTCTGCTTTGACTATTATTACTCTCATCAATTGTACTGTCGGGATGATAAGGTGATATTTTATTATTGGATTCAATGTGCAATGCATTTGAATCTACAAGATGGAAATTAAAGAAACTCTGATTTCATTTAGAGAGCAGGAAAAATATATGTGTTCAAGTGACCTGGTTAAGCAATTTTTTTTTCTACTGTCTTTAATTGGACGACGACAACGATGAAAATACTGCGGTTGGGTTACACTTCATTTCTTTTTTTAAATTTATTTTTGCCTGCTAATTAAAATGAAGTAGTATCGACTGAAGTGAAATCGTAAGCCTTAAAAGTCTCCCTGCATTTATTATAAGCAGAGGGAGAGAGCGAAGGTTAAAGAAGTCTTAGAAAATCCCTTTCAATAAATGGAGGTTTTCTATAATGTGGGAAATTGGTAAGTAAACTTTTTATAATTATTGTTGGGTTGTGACTTGCTATGCATAAATGGTAGATTTTCAAGTATTTGACAAATTTAAAGGGTGCGCTGTAATCAAAGAAGTACCTAGCAAATATATGTATATATGACTCCTAATGAGAACTAATCAAACCCATATCCTTGCTTTTTTTGTTCAAATAACATAAATAAAAAATAAACAAAAAATAATAAAGTAGGTAAACCGACAAAAAAATCCTTTTAGGAAGAAAAAAATTTATATTGTACTTAAGAACAAAATTGATAAGTTAGATGGAATTAATAATTTAAAATTGATAAAATTGATTGATAAAACGCAATCTTGACAGGGAGTTTTGTGTCACTAAGGGCCAGTTGTACAAACGCCTTCGTCGCCGTTCAGTTTTTAATCCGCGGTTCAGTAATTTTAACTCGCCGATTTCGACGAATTAACCGATTTTTAACGACGGTTTAGAGTAATTGACTATTATATCATAAGTACATGATGCACTCACCATAATTGAACCTCAGTTAATCTGCCGAAATCAGGGATAAAGCACGAATTAAATATTGAAAAACTTTTGTACAACTTACCCTAATATCCAGTTTTATGAAATTTGGTGAGTTAATTCAAGATTTCATAAACAGATGCTTCTAACCTTTTAATATCCAAGTTTGGTACATATTGATACACTTGAATCATCTACTGAAAAGCTGCTCTTAGTTAACTTCAATGAAATTGTGTCTACAGAGCTATATAATACTCTGGTTTTAACTCTCCAATGAAAAATTAGGCGTATAGGTGCAGTAATCTGGTACCACTGCTATGGAATCTTATTGTCAATGATATTTTTCTAAAATAGTGTCGAATGATAAATGAAGTGGGATACATTTTTCAGCTGAAATAAAACATTTTACAAAAGCTTTTTCTTGTGAACTTAAGATGGCCTGAACTAAAAAAAAATGGCGGCACTAAAAGTCGTGTAGAACTAGAGCCTAATTACCTACTACTCTCAACCATTTCTGTGTAGGTTATATTGGCAGGAAGGGACCTAACATTTTCTACTGATCCTGAACGGCTAAGGTAAGAAGCTCTTATTCATGACAAGAGTTACTGTAGGACTTGTCCACTTGGCCAGCCATATACGTAGGTATACGTATCTAAGTTATACTAAATTTAAAATTTTGCAATACAATTTATCAGTCCGCTAATCTTTAAAGTTATCTTTTACTGATCCAATAAAAACTATTTGTCATATCTTGGCGATTCAACCAAATATTTTAAAATGTTTTAGAATGTAAACAATTACGAGTCTTAAAAAGAGAATTTTAAGCTCAAAGTTTTATTCACCGGTGACAAAATTAAGTTAATAAAGTACATATCGGTATAAAGTATTGTCATTTTAGTGCCAATTTTTTGAAGCTCTAGCTCGCCCTCACTTAACCTTCTTCCAACGATACTCAACAAGTTATTTTTTCTCTAGCTGTTCGTTTCCCAATAGAAAATTTAGTGTTAGTAAAATTTGCAAACGATTAAAAAAGAATCATCACAAGTTCAAAGATCGAGTTTTAAGTGTTATCATATATTCTGAATATGTGTATGGGTAGGTACTTCTTCTTCTACCCAGAGGCGTATTTCCAAACAGTTTGAAAAACTTTGAAGAAAATAGAAAGAGGTGAATGAAGGTCCAAGGTCACAGCACAGGAGTCAAATTGTTTTATATTTTTAACTAAGTAATATTTTGAGATTAACCTCTAGTGGGCGCGTGGTCAAAAGATACTCAAGTGGGCGCGTGGTCTACGATTGTAGACCATTTTATTTATGCCAAAAAAGAATTTAATAATGCGTTTTCTAGTATCAATCAAGGTCAGACTATATAGGAGCATATTATTTTCCATATCCATCACTTTAAGTTAAACGGTTATTGATACACTAAAAAAAATCGTAAACAAACTTAATTCCCTTTTTTAGGATTTGTTGTATTAATTTTTTATAAATAAAAAAAAAATAAAAAAGAGTTTATAACAAAAAAACAAAAACATCGTGGACATTGAAAAAAATAACCAAAATTCACTGGTTACTTAAAAAACAGGAATATTACACAACAAACAAAAAAGTTATAAGACTTCAAAAATCCGAACATATTTTTGGTGATCATAGTTTTTTTATTTTCACAAAAAATAAACAAAAAAGTACAATAAACGTATAAACTAAGTTAATTCAAAAGTTAGAAAACAATATAAAAACACAAAGACTTTTTAAGTGGTCCTTACAAGATATGCATTTTTAAAATTTTAATACAAAAAGTTTGATCTACAAAATTTTGATACATAAAAAATTTTTAACAGACTTTTGGAATACAGAATACGGAATTTGCAGAATAATAGAATACATGATTATGTTCATTTGTAGTAGTAAAATTTTATTTAGATACAGAATTTTAGTCGCACAGAATTTCGGAATCAAGAAAATATTTTCATTGTATGAAAACTGTGTCTAAAAGGAAAAAATTAGAATGATACTAACATCATCAATAAGATGTTGGTATTCCTGTTTTTTTTTTTTTGAATACTTACCATATATAAATATCGGTAGAAATTCCAAAATTCCTATTCCTTAAAGTAAAGTTAAGCTTAGTTTATATTATACCTAGTTAAAGTTGTTTTTCATTTCGGTAAAAAAAAAAATTTACCATATCATTCAAATATGCCCACGTCCAATCCTCATACACAAACATCAAATAAAATTTTGACTGACGAGCCCCCTACCAAAAGAATTTACCTTTATCTTCACAAGAACCCTTTTGAATTCCATATAATGGTTGCGCGCAGTAGGAGGTTATAGCAAAACTATCTATTACATAAATCTATTATAAAGCTCGAAAAAGAAAAGGGCTAGGGGGTAATATCAGAAACGGGCAGCATTAGTAGGTGCTCGTACTCGTATAGTAGAGATGGAAAGAATGTGCGATTCGTGAGACGAAAAAATTGTTCCCTTTGATGAGGAATTTCATTTAAACGAAATAGTTTACCAAAAGCTATCTTTGATCTCATTCTCGTTTTTTTCACATAAAGTATTGTGGATTGAAGAGTCTTGAAGATGTAAAAGGTCTAGGGGGTTTTTACTGAAAATTTTACTGAAATACATTTTTTTTTTACCCTTTTTTTTATAAGATGACGGCATTCTTGTTCATCATTTACCTATGCACGTATGTGGTTACCTAAAACTCACTTCACCTACTTTAATGAAGAAAGACCAGGAGGGTATGGTATAAAGTGTGAAGCTGCTGACACTTTTTTCCTACATTCTCCACCAATCTACAGAAATCAAGTGATTTCATCTTCAATCAAAACATGATTATCTAAATAGTTAAAGGAGGAAAGAGAATTGAAAATGGGTAGGTACTACTATCTTGGGATATCAATTCCTTGTAAGAGTTTTTTTTTACTGTTTTCATTTATAAAACTCGACTGGTTAAAATGCGAAAAGGGGACAGAATAAAAAAAAAAGTAGACTTCCAAGCACGTACACTTTGCTTGTTTAGATTTTGTTAACGAACTTTGTTCCTTCAAGTCGAAGTAGGTGAGTATATGTTCTGTATAATGCTTTGGCTCCTTTTTGAAAATCGTCCCTAATCTCAACACAGAGCAACCTAAGGAAGAAGGCGAGAAAAAAATCTCAGCTGAAACGATCTTAAATCAGAAGATATTTATATACTCTCTGCGCACTCCTTTGAGTTGTTTTTTTTTTTTTTTGCTCGCATATAAATTCGTTTTCTAAAAACATCATGATTAACTATGATGTTGATGATTTTATTTCCTGAAATTTACTATGCATTGTAGGTACATACCTACCTACCCACCTAAGATTGCAAGGTACCCAACCTACTTTCGATTTCATGTCACACACACATTTCCTTTGTCAAAAGGATTTTCAACATTTCATGTTTCTTTTTTTTCAAACTCAATTGCCTTTACGCGCTGAATAGAGGGATGAGTGTAAAAGAGCACCTCTATATTGTTGGCATAGTGGAAATTTAAAAAAAAAAATAAATTTAGGTCTCGAATGCGAGGGGGCTTAAGCATTAAGGTTTGAGTTTTTTTTTTTTTTTTATTCTTTTTTTTTTTAATTTTTAAGAAGACACGAAATGGAATTTAACTTATTTACGAAAACATGTCCTCTGGGGAAATCAAAAGCTCTGAGTAAAATGTGTTTTTTTAGTTTACTGACAGTTTGGTACTTACTGTTTTTTTTTTTTTTTTGGAGATTAAAAATAAATTTTATTTGATTTTAGCTGTCTTGAAGACTTTGAAATGTTGACACGATTCTAACGAAATGTCGCAGAAAATATAACTTTATGTGAATTTTACGTAGATTAGATATTATTTAATTTTGTTTTTATTTTTTTTTTTGCAAAAATGTTAATACCTACTCATTTAAGATGAAAATGAAGATTATAAAATATGGAAGTGAAGTGCTTCATTTATAAGGAGTGCTTTAATTTAAGATAAAATGCCTGAAAGTTATTCATTTATTCAATGTTTGAACAAACATTTGTACAAAAATGTTTGTACCTACCTATAGGAAGTCTAGGGAGGGATTATGAGGTTGAATATACAAAAAAACTCATTTCATTTTTACAATATCAAGATAAAAAAATAATTTATTAATTCTTAATTCTAAGAAATATTTTGTACGTAATATTTTGTTTGTAATTAGCTTGATTCAAATAAATAAATAAATAAATAACCGCATAGAGAAATAGTTTAGAAAAGATTAAACGAGTTCGAGCGAGTTTTTTGAATTTCTTAAATCTTAGTTCATAATTTTGTACAATGTATGCAGTCAAGGCAAATAATCTTTAGGTTTTCAGAGCATGCAGGCAAATGGCATTTTACGCTAGAATTTTGAACTTTTTTGTCGACTGTTTTCCTAGACACAGTGCAAATCTTGACTTGTCGGGGATTCATCAACGGAAGATTCTTGGTTCCTATTTAGATTATCAAGTAAAGTTACTCCTAAATCTAACGTATTCTTCCTCTAAGTGCACATATAAACTGTCTTCTGTTTCTTTATCTAAAGCTAAATAGCTTTTATTATCATAACTATCAGTATTTCGTCGGAAGTAATTTTCATTTTGATTATCCAAAAACTAAGCCATTTTTTGTATAAAAATCTAGCATCAAACAGAAAATAAAGTTCACGCAAATAGCAAAGGGGGTAACTGGTAACCCTACAACATTAATTATAACTTAATATAACTAAAATAAAAACTTTATTCGACACTTTAATACATGCATCTAATTCCTACAATATAATTAGAGAATACACCGATCGACAGAAAAAGGCAACAACATAAACAAAAGATATTAGCGCTTTTCTAAAGTAATAGGGTGATGGGTAACTCCGCTTGCCTTCGGAAGGTTAATGTGAGCTGTATTTTTCGAAACAGTTAAAAAAGAAAAAAAATTGTAAATACGTATTTGGGAAATAAGGTACATAGGGCTTTTAAGATTTTGGAAACATAATGTTTAAAAACAAAACTTAATCACTTAAATATTAACAAGCTTACTGCTTCAAAAATAGTAGCCAAACTGAAAACCTATATAATAACGCACACTTCATTAAAATAAAGAATTTACGGGGACTTGAATAATCGTTACTGAAAAAAATGTAAAAGACGCAGGGCAAAGATAGGGCTTTTCAATTATAAATACAAAAATTATGGCCAGCTGGGACTTTTTTTTAAATTTGGTTCCATACAATTTTTACCATGAGCTTCTAGAAATTGGGATTTTCAGTCTAATTTGATGATTTATCGTTTAGAAATAAGTACTTAAAAATCGCAATTTTGCAGTTAGAGAAATGTGCATTATATCTTTGATGACAGCTACATGTTCCCGATGAACTTAATCAAAAATTCGAATGTCTCCTCTAGAGAATCACACAAAAATGCTCTGTACCAAATTTGAAGTAAGTAGGTCCACCAGTTTAAGGTCAAACAGAGCGCGGTTCGACGCTGCATTCTTTTCTTCGGACGTCTACATTATCGTGGTGTTAATTTTGATTACAACCCAAAATATTTTGTTTTTTTAACGAAACCAATACTTGCCCCTGTAAAAAATTTCTATGGCCGAAGGAGTTTTTTTTTTTTGTTTGGAATTTGTATGGAAATTTTTCAAGCATTCACCGACTTCATAAAATTAAACATGCTGATTAACTGCTGAAATCAATTGCAAAAAAAAAAGGTACCTACGAGCTATGCACATTTTTTGAAAAATATGACTGTTTGCCTGCAGAAATGGGACTTGAATGTGGCAGTGTTGCTGAAATTTAAATTTTATGAACTCGACCATTTTCTTTTTACATTAACTTACGTTCAGGAGGCGTGAAGTTTTCATTTCATAAAAAAAATATTTTAAATAGTTGCATTTTCATTTTGCAGAGGCAGATATATTACACTGAATGACGCTTAAACTTTCCAACGGGAAAAAGCTGATAGTTTCAAAATTATAAAAGAAAATTTTCTTTCGACCACCCATGGTTTGCACAACTTAGACTTTAGTCTTAGTTAACACATTCATGTGCCAAGGGAAAATAAGCCACAAAAGTATTTATCGGTTGGATTCGAAATCCCGAATTACAAAACCGAGAATTACAGAATCCTAAATACAAAAAATTAAAGCCCATTGTCGAAAATGGGTCGCATAAATTCATTTAAAATGGTATGTCGAAAATGTGGGTTTTTCTAATCTAACTTTTTAACGGTAACACTAGAGAAAATTACAAAAAAGTCAAATTTCGGAAATAGATAGGTACAGATAATGTTGATACATACGTACCTAACTTACAAAGCGTAAAAAAAATCCCAATGAAAATTTTTCAGCTTTATTATCTTTGTTTTGACAACCAAAAAAGTGGGTAAAAATACCAAATTGCCAAATTGCCAAATTGCCAAATTTTGCTTTTAAAAAATTTATTAAGAGCAACATGTCGAAAAGAATGATTTTTCACAATTTTTTGCAAACAAGAGTTTATAATGGACTTCTTACAATTAGACAATATTTCGTAAGGCAAAATAAAGATAAAATTTTTCCTGAGCTACATACTAGAAAAACATCGATTTTAATAAACGATTCCCAAAAGAACCGACTTATAAGAACACAACCATAACTATCGAGCACCCTTATTATTATTACTAACATAACTAAAATGTTGTTTGTCTTTTACACTATATTTCGAATGTTGTTCAAAATTATAATTTTATAAAAATAAAAATTACTCTCAGTTGCACATAATATACATAACTTACTTTGTTTCAATTTCCGGAAGTTTGGTTCATATTTCAATTAAAACAAAAACAGAAAAAAAAAATAAAATCGTTTAACAAAATATTTATTCTACCTACCTATACATTTTAATGAAATTGTAATCCTATATTATAGAGCATAAATTTCGCATTTGCGACATGAAATATTCAATTCATTTACAAAAAAAAAAAAAAAAAAAAAATAAATAAAATATGTAGCTACCATAAATCGTCTATCACTGAAATCACTGAACAATTTCAAAGGGATAAATCATTAATAACTCAACCAATACCTATCCTTTAAAATGTCACAAAAATAAAAAAAAATATAAAATAAAAAAAAAAAAAAACAAATAAATAAAATGAGACATTTCCACAAAACTCTGCGTGAAAATTCCGCAATCTGTTTTTGTTTTTTTTTTGTTTTTACGTCCGCTTTACTTCACTGCTTTAAAATTTAGGTAGGTACACTTTAAAACCACATCACGCATCCCACCATCATCATATCGCCGGTACAGAGAGAGAGATAGAACATCCTGCAGCTGTTTAGCCTTAAAACTCATTTCATTCAATTTAGCCATTTAATTTTCAATAAATCACTCTTCTTCGAAAACTACGCTTTATGCATATAAAGAAAAGCAGAAAATCCGCTGTGTCGAAACAGGAGCGAGCGTATCAATTATTCTTTATCCAAAAAAAAATATAAGGATATTCGCTACGCACATTTTCTATTCACCCAAAAAAAAAAGACAGCAAATGAGAAAAACCAACCAACCCTCGCTGTGAGGTTTAAAAATAGGAATTTTTAATAAAACGTTAAAACAAACACGGTTCTAGGCCTAGCTAGGATGAAAATGTTGATTATGCTTAAGACTTTCTCACTTACCCTTGCGTAAAATAGGGAAATATTTTTTTCTTGTTTGCCTTCAACTCAAATGTTTTCTACAAGTTCGTACCTATGCGTATACCAACCTACTTATAAAACCTGATCAGTGGTAAAAAATATCGCCTAAGCATTACGGGTGGTATTTAATTTTGATTTTGGAAACAAGCTCAAAAAACCTCACCCTTATAAAACTGGGGATGGTTATTTTCCATTTTTCTTTTAGCAATTAAAAATGCAACCCTCAGTAAAAAAAATTTCATCTTTGACATCCTAAGTATCAATTACTGTGCCAAACATGATACATATACAAAAAAAAAAAGACATAAAATACAGCTGAAAGCAACTGAAGCGGAATACATTACCCCTAATGTAATGCCACAGATGAACACATAGGAACAGGGGATGGGAAAACCGATTGAATAGCATTTCCACTAGCAAACACGTGTGTGCTAAAATTGACAGGATTTTTGTAAATTAGCATCCGATTTGTTTTTTTTTTTTTTTTTTTCTGTAGAAGAAGGATAAAATGACGTTGAAAGGTTTTGAAAATAAAACGTCTCTAGATCAAATAATCTAATTTTGCATATATCAACCGACTTCTGTGAAGCATGATGTTTTTTTTTTTAAATGTGATGGGGTTGCAAAATGGTTCTTAATGTTGCTGTTGAATTTTTGACGTAGTTACAGGTTAATTTGTGATATACCTATATGTACAATGTACATAGATATTTCAATTTTTTTGTAAACTTTAAAACACAGTGAGTGACTTTTAAAATGAGGATATCTATGTATGTAAATAATTTTAGTCCGTTCTCAGAAATTTAATGTAATTTTTAAGCTAATGACACATGAACGTCTAAATATTCGAGCGTCCAAATTATCATACGTCCATTTAGATGCGCGTTCTGTATAATGGTACCATCATAATAATCTCGCGTTTAGTCGGTCGAGCGTTGATAGGCTTTTGATCGATTTTATTATGTTATATGTGCCATAAAGCGCTACCCTAGAAATCGCAAAACAAAATGTGGTTTAAAATTTTAGTTGTTGTGAAAAGTTACGAATAAAAGTTTTCCTTAAAATACAACAATGCACAAATTCTTCGCAGATAGCTAATATAGGGAATGGAAAATGTCTCTGTGTTTGATAGTTTAATTTAGGTGAATAATTTTGCTAATATCCGATGTTATTTTTGTATAAAAAATTTACCAGTTCAAGATCTTTGAAAACCTTACCAGTACCACAAAACAGTAATCTAACTTTCTAACAAGTAATTTTTTAACAAGCCAAGTTAACAACAAAGTTAATTTCTGTACCACCAAACTCTTAGCTTTTATTGAGAAGTAATCGAACAGAAATTTTATTTTATTATTCATTGATTTTTTTTACCAATTGGCCGTTTTGAAATTTTGCTCGAATACTGCTAATAGATAAAAAACAAGTTTTTAAATTTGAAATCCAATAAGATCTATTAATCCGTCCCCGTGGAGTAATGGTTAGTGTGTTAGACTGTCATACCAGAAACCAGAGGTCTGGGTTCGATTCTTAGCGGCTAAAAACAAAAAAAAAGTTTATTTTAGGGCTTCTGCCTTTTGCAAGGAAGTGATAAATCTTTCAAGAGTATCTCTTGTCAAATTATATGATTTAAGACCCTGGAAAACCATTAAGAAATAATGGAATAATTTATTTGAAACTGCAAATTTAAGATAAGATTCCATATTATATATACAGTATATTGTCTCGCTAATCCGAAATAATTATTGCAAGGTGGTATTCGGAGTATAAAATAATTCGGATTAAAGAATACAAGATAGGAAAAGAAAAGTGTTACTTATTTCTTTTTAAAAACAAAAATTGAAAAATTAGTTAGTTAGTTAGTTATTAATATTTTTATTATTTATCATTAAATCAATTACAATAATTAACAATATTTCAAGATACATAATTAGCAATTTAAGTGAAATAATAGTGACATAGTTATTTCATTAAAAAATAGTGATAATGCCACTTCAAGACTATAAAGTAAAATTAATGGATTAAATGAAATTAAATGAAATCAATGGGTGATCCCTTTTAAAATTAACTTAAGATACATTTATTTCAAAAATGAAAAGTTAAGAATAAAACAACTATAGGTAAAGCAAAAAATTAAAATATCAAAGAAGAACGTTGAGCAGAGATTCTATACAAGATCAAAAAGCCAAGTTTTCACTAATTAAAGAAAAAAAAGAGAATTTGTTTGCGTTCTGATAAAAAACGGAAGTTTATTAAATAAACGACAAGAAGCAATATTATAAAAGTTACGGAACGCGGTTGTACGAAACCTGGGTACAGAAACTAAATTTAATCAGTTGCCACTCAAACCATAACTAGTTAACACCACCCCAGCAAGCAATCCCGTATTGTAACCTAGAATGGAAAATGCCATAATAGATCTTCATCAGTAGTTTAGAAGAGCAAGAGTATTCCTCAAAAAGTAGAAATTACGGAGCGACGCAATTTCCATTAAGATGAACTGAACTTAATGGAAATTGCGTATTGACAAGGCCCTCACTAGTCAACTGATGAGTCCAAGTGAGATCGCCGGGACGAAACGCCAAAAATTTTCATGGACTAAAGGCCGTTAAAAGCTATATTGAATCAATAATTCAACAAGTCCAATAAAATAGTGCTAAGTCTTCTACTTGGCTGATTTATTTCAGTAGTATATAGAATTTGTATTATTAAAAAAATCTTCGTATAATACTTTTTAATTGAACCTTTTTTCTTAAAATATTACCTACCTACCTACTTCTTTATGAACTTTATATTCAATGTTCGTCAATTACACTACACTGTAGGTACGTAGATTTATTCCTAATCACTACCTACATTTTACCACTGCCCTAATTTCCAACTTCAAAATTATAATTCACAGTTCGGCCTGGCATCAATTAATTTTGCATACTTAATTTATTAACGAAGTAAACCTAAAAAAAAAAATTTCATACAAAACTACCTAAGTAGTACTTGAAAATAAAAAAAAAAATATTCGATGCACTTGACATGTTTTCCACTTGACTGCGGCTCACTCTGTGAAATTACAAAATCATCAAGCAATATACCTACATGTACCAAAAGCCTAAAGTTTGACTAGAGCTACCTTTAATTGTACGTTGTGCCTGATGCCTTCTTGAATTATTATCCAAAACCTGTAATCTTTTATAATTTTTATTTTTTTCTTTTATACAAAAAAAAAAAACAGTAAAATTGTTGACACACGATTGCGTAAATCAAATTATTTTCAATTTATAGAATTAAAAAATATTCTTTTCATAAATTTTTTATAAGAGCACACATACACACAATAACACATATATTTATCTACCTACCTCTACCTAAATACATTTGGTATTTCATATGGATTGGATACCCTCTATTATTTTACGTAAATTTGATTTTTTGACAGGTGTTTAAGACAAATTATAAAGACACACTTTATATTGAGCTAGGGTGTTCTGAAGCCACCGTTACTGCTGCTTGTCGATTTCCACGAAAACAAAAAACAACAACAAAAGACATATAATTTGTTAAACCTGACAATGATGATGGCATAAATAAGGGATTCATTCACTCGAAGGTCATTTGTGTTTTTATTTTATGAGGTTCAAAATAATAATTATATTCTCACATGAAATTTGTATCTGAGTACCTAGACCTATGACGAAGTCAACTAAGCCAAGCGTGAATTATAGAGATAATAACATAAAAAGTATACGACTCAGTCGTATCGACTTGTTGAAAAAAAAAAAAAATAGCCGAATTCAAATTGGAGTTTGTGAAAATGAAATTTTACCTTGTATACTCATGAAAATAAATGAATTCCACAAACTTATAAATGTCATACCTATTTATGACTTTTTGAGAATTAGGCAGTGGAAAAATATTATGGAATTTAAAAAAGTTTGCATTATGTTTAAATGAAATATTCTGACTATTTTATGTGAACATTAAAATTTGGCTTTAAATTAAGAGAGCGAACTTCACAACCTCAATTTTTTTTCGAAATTATGAAGTTCAGTGAGAATTTTGGAAGCTCTTTAATGATATACCTACCTCAACTTTTTTTCTCGATGTTCACATTCATTTTATTAAATAATTAGAAACTTTAATATGATGACTAACGGTAATAAAATTTTTGTAGGTTTTTCTTTTATCCTTAGTCTTCACACTTTTAGAAGGTAAATATTTGGCTTGAAATGGACTTCGAATGCTTGTGGCACGTATTCATTTTTAAACATATGGGAATAGGAATATTGTTAACAAAAACTACCAACTTTTATCATTGTGGTCAAAGTCTACGAAGTTAAAAATTGAGGTTTCAGAAAGATTTCTGAATGGTTGTGGAGCGTATTAATTTTTAAGGCTTAAAGAAATGAGAATAATTATATACCAACAAAAAAAAACACAATTTTTTATCAGATTGTCATTTATTTAGAATATTTAAATTTTTTACTTTTAAAAAGAGTCTGGATGATTGTGGATTGTAATCGTATTCAAACCATAGGGAAATGGAAAAATGATCAACAAAAAAACACAATATTTTCTAATCATTGTGGTCGCATACTACAGAATTTAAATTTGGGGCTTTCAGATAGATTCTGGATGATTGTGGAACATATTTATTTTAAGATTATTAGGGAAATAGAAATGTGATCAACAGAAACACACAGTTTTTTTCTAATCATTGTGATCGCACACTACAAAATTTAAATTTGGGGCTTTTAGATAGATTCTGGATGATTGTGGAATGCATTTATTTTCAAACCTTAGGGAAATGGAAATACATAATGTATGATCAACAAAAAAAATGTTTGTGTCATAATGGTTCTCTTAATTTTGTTCGCACTCGGAATTTAAAATGGGGCTATTAGAAAAAATCTTCATGATTGTGGAACGTATTCAATTTTCATTTTTAGGAATAATGAGAATATTTTGGAGCGTAGAACTTATCATTTAACGGAAAATCGGATCAAATCTTACAACGACCTTAAGTTGGTTGCGACATCTCTATAATCCTTGTGGTTGGACTTAGTGAAATGTGGCTTGTAATACATATTTTGACCAGTTGTTCATTTATTAGTAGTAGCCCATGGCGATTCCCAGTGTTTTCTCGGGCTACTGGCTCTTGTGAGTAAGTAACAAATCCTCTAAGAGTATCTTATGTCACAGAAAAGTTCCGCTCACCTTAGCCGTTCGGATTCGGCAAAAAACTGTAGGTCCCCTCCATTCCTGCAGACACGCAAGAATGTTTAACTGTGGACTTTTTAGTAATAAGTGTTCTCCACTATTTTTTTTTTTAATGGTTTAGAGTTGTAAGTCACTAGGCCATAGTTCTTTAAGAGCTGTTGGCCATCAAATTTATTGTTTTTTTTTTTTTGTTGTTTATTCATTTATCACTTTGCGGTTCTAATGTAATGAAAACAATCCAAATTTTTTTTCTATCATCCGTGTTGGAATAAAGTAAAAATTAAAAAGTGTGTGTCTTGAGAAAGACTGTTGAACGTATTGAATTTTCACTTTATGGGAAATGTGAACATATCGAGTTGAAATCAACAGTTTTCCTTGTAAGTCTTATTTGATTTCTATTCTATACTATACATAAACAACTCCAAATTTTTTTCTACTACCCATAACCTACCATTAAACCTTCTATAGCAACAGTTAAGTATAAAAAAAATAGGAGGGTTCTTAACCATCGGGGTCTGGGTATAATCATAATCATCTCCCTTTCCTTTGAAATTAAAAGTTAGGGAAAAACTTTTGCTTGTATTTAAAGGATACAAAAAAGTGCTTTAAGGGTATTATATTTGATGTTGTGGAACGGATAATTTGTTAACTTAAACGATTTATAAAGTTTAACCAATATGATTTTGATTCAATGAATTTTATTATTGACAAAAGTTAAAATGTTAAAGGTGATAATTGTATAGAGTTTATAGATGTTTCTTCACTCTGCCATTCTGGGTACATGTTTATGGTAGTTTTTTTTTTTTTTTTTTTTTAGAGGGGGGAAAGATATTGATTTATTTTTTGTTTATGTTGTTGGTTGGAGTTAAGTGAGGGTGCTGTCATCGTTAAATTATAAATAATCTATTTTAACACAAGTTAATTGATGATGTTAACATTCTTAATTTTTTTTTTAGATTTTTTGTTTTTTTTTCTTGAAATTAGACTAAAGATATTATTATTTAAGGGAGAGGGATTTTTTTTAAATTTATTTGCATATTAATTATATGAGAATGTCTTAAAGAAACTCTTCTTGTTCTCATGGTAATTTAAAATCGAGAAGATAACAAAGGTCATAATATCCACAAGAAAGACCAATTAAATACAATTAACTCTTCATTTTATAAGACATTGCATGAGTCTTGACAGAGGAAGGATTAATTTTTTAGACTGGGTAAAGAATGAGGTTTAACAAGAACACAAATTCAATTGGGTCGACGACGATAAAGACACAGCTGTGGTATCTGTTTATTTCAGAAGATTTTCGTTGGTGCTTCTTAAAGTTTTGCAAACAGAAATAGATATTTATATCCAATGATAACAAATTTTCTGTATGTATTATTCCAGCCCTTGAAAAAAATGCAACCAACATTTGTTTCACGGCACTAGTTTCAAGGCATAGACGAGGATAAGAAGGTAAGGTATAACGCGTATGAAATCCAGTTGAAACAGTGGTTATATAGAAAAGAATACTGACTGACTAGAGTTTAACTCACCTTATACTTCTGATTTTGCTGTCAAGCACCACATCCACTATGCTACCTGAAGTTTTAGCAATTTTTCCTTCATAGCTGAAGCATAAGTACTTTCAATTTAGATATGGACATAGACACGCATGAGCTCGAAAAATATGGTTTTTTTTGTTTGTTTTTTAAATAGGTAAATTCGAGGTAAAAATTGTATCAAAAAAAGAGGGTGGGTGTGACCCACATTGGATAACTTCCTATTGGTGCCCTTTGAAACTCGGTACCCAATGTTATTATATTTTATTCAAAAGGAAAATCTTCGAAAACTTTATCGACTGTGCAATCAAGAAAAGACCATTTGAAAAACATTTTTCAAGAATTGTTAGATATTTCTTGTGGTTTTTTTTTTTAGGTACATATATCAATTGATTTTTTTAGAGGTTCTACCAATTATCAACTAAAGCATTGTGTATAGAATAAAATTAACCCAAAGGTAAATCTTTATGTGTTCTTAACATATTCAAGCCGAAAATTAATTTTTACCAATTTTTTACTACTGAACTTTGTATGGGAAAGCTAACAAATTTCAATTAAATTGGACAAATTGAACGATTTTAATGAAATTTTCAGGCTTGATTTTTGTTTTCTCACCATGGTTGAAAAAAATCTATTTTCTCATTGCTTTATTTTTTTTGTATTTAACATGTTAATGTATTATTCAAGATTTATGTTTGCGTAAGCTTTTTAAGTTGAATTTAAAAAAAAGAGCACATTTCTAATATTGTTTCGAGATCATAAAAAAGAAGTTACTGACCAAACATTATGTAGGTGTATAATGTATGTATGTAACTGTGCCTGCGTTTTGTATTGCGAAAAAAATAGAGCAGTAGGTTCATAATTGATACACAGGTAAAAGTTACGAAATTATTAACATTTAACATATGAAACTGATCCTAGTTTTTGCCCAATAATGTAATAAAGATTGCGTTGAAAATAGATACCTACACAAAAAAATAAAAAAAAATAGTTTTGTGATGTGATTTAGAAGAAAAATGATCGTCCTATGAAAATAGAAAACTTTTAATTTCTATAGTTTTAAAATAAGGCATTAGATAATTTCATTGATACGGCAATTATACAAAATAAGTAGGTATGTAAATACATAAATTTCTATTTTTTTTTTCAAAGGCCACGGGCTTGGGAAATTTTAGTTTAAGTCAAACGAAAAAAATAGAATTTATTTGATAACTTCTTGTTTATTTAATTTTAATTTATTTTTTTTTGTTTTTGGGTTCTTAAACTAATTTTTTTGCTGAGCTAAATAACGTTTTTAAATTAAAAATATTCAATACCTGCAAGACTAATGATTTCAGAGCAAATTTAAGGACAATTTTAAAAACTTGAACAAAAATCAAGACTTGATAAAAACCAATTTGTTTTGCCCTCATCTTTGGTATAGTACAAAGAAAATACTTTCTTTTAGTGACTATAGAAAACTACTTTACAAATATTGATCAAAAAAATTTGTACGAGAAAAACTTGTCAAATACTAGACAATGGAAATTTTAATTTAGTCAAATTGTTTACTATCTTAACAAATATTCTATACTGGAATTAAATTGGACTAAGCGTTGAGTAAAATACTGCTTTTATTAATATATTTTATTAATATACTTTAAAATTCGAAATTGCAGTTCTTTATCTTGCATTCAGAAGAATAACAAAAGCAAATAAAAAGTGGTACCTATAATGTAGGTATTATTTTTGTTGTTGGTTTAGTTGACTATTGAATAAAATTCAAATGCAGAATGGTATATAATTATCTCAAAGAGCTTAAGGTTGATGATAAATGCATCTATGAATAAAATTCTAAGAAATATCTCTCTAGCTTTGGAGTCATACTTTCTAATCTCTATTTTGACGATGACCTTGTTTTGTTTTTGTTTTTTATTCTTATCCTTATCTTCTTGTATACAGCCAACGAAAAAAAAAATTAATTTGATCCCTGTAAATGGGGTAAGATCATTGTGACGAATACATTTTTTTGTCAGAAATTTAAGCTGAAGATTGAAGCTTTTAAAAACATGCAACTTATCACAAAAATTAATAAAAAATAAAATAAACTTTACACGATCTTGTCTATACATAATTTTAAAGATTTCATACGACTACAAACCTCTAATTACAAAAAAAAAAAAAAAGAAAACTATTAAGATTAAAATTTTCAATTTTTTTTTTTTTTTTGAGAGCGGTGTTATTGAAAATTAAATGTCCATCAAGTTAGCAGAGAAGGGTCAGCAGAACAAAGTTATCATAATGTCATAATAAGGTGCTTAATAGGTGCTACTTACATAAGTACGCAGCAACAAAATTGAATGCTCCATGGTACTTTGGAAAAAAAGTTAACGTTCTTGTTAACTTGAAATCAAGTTAGCAGAGAAATTTTCGAAAACTGGTTAAAACGCAGGAAAAATATTTGATTTAATCTCATTTACGGGGTGAATAAAAGTTGAATTGCTTTAGAAAAATCGAATTTAAGTTAGTAGATCAGGTTTTATGTGGGAATTTGAATAATTTTTTTTTTTGCCTCAGATCTTGGAAAATCTTTCAGAAAATGCGGGATAGGTTCTTAATTCCAACTAGATGAAATCCTAATTATTCTAGTAGATTTATAGCGAAAAAATAAAAAAAAATTAATTATGTATGTATGTTTTTTTCAAAATTAACTTACATGTATTTTTTGTAAAAAAAAAAAAAACATTTTTGTTGATATTATTTTTTATTCGTACAGCACCTTAAGTCGCTCGTAAAAATGAGACCAAACCACTTTTCCAAAATCAAGTTCGCAGAATATTAATTTTTTCCAAAATTAGGTACATATACTGGGAGCACTTAATTTTGTTTTTGGGTACTTAATTAGAACCTATTAAGCACCTAATGATGACATCATAAAAACTTTGTTCTGCTGACCTTGTTGTGCTAACTTGAGGGACGTGAAAATTCATTTTGTGTACGCAGGTTGCAAGATTTCTTTGACGTTAAAAAAAATGGAATTGGTATTTGCTAAAGGCAGCAAGTATTACATTATCATATAAATATGGCGCGAAAATGTTATATATGTAATATGTATGTATGTCAAATCTATATGACAAATATATATGTATGACTCCAAATGACAGTCATGAATTATTTTAGACTAAAAAAAATATAAGATATTTTTTTTAATATTTTATTTTTTGTAGGTATAGCTAGTGTGTCATATTTGTAAAAAAAATTGACAGAAAAAGCTTGTGATCATATATATGGCATACTTATATGGCATACTTATATGGCATAGTCTAATACTACTTGTCATATATACAAATATTGTGCCATATTTTATACGACTATATATATGTATGTATATATATGATAATGTAGTACTGCCTTAAGAAACAGTTAATAACTTAAGTGCAAAAAATACATAAACCTATTTTTGATTGTAGGTACCTAAGTAGGTAACTACAACCTACCTACCTATTGAATTAAAAAAAAAATATTTCGAATTGTTTTGAGAATTTTGAGATGCAATATTGAATTAAATTTAAAATAGTTACTATAAATTAAAATTTAATTGAACTCGCCAAGACCGTTAACTATAAAGCTGAAAATAAAAAGTCGGGTCTATAGCAGGTATTGTTATGGTGTTTGGTAATTTTGTTTTATTAATATAAAGGTACAAAAAATAGCTAGTCCACAGAAAAAACAAAATTGATCAATTAGGTATTGAGAAAAGTTAGTTTATTCGTAGGTGCATTGGTCGTTTCAAATAAGCACATCAGTCTACATACCCACACAGATTACCTACTCAAACAAAAAAAAAATATCTCTAGCACAAAAAATCTATGATTTCAATTCTTACGATTTCCAATTGAAACCGTCCTGAAATAGCTTTTGACCTTCTTTTCCAAAAACTTGATTTTCTGTGACATTTATCTGTTAAAACCACAATTTCAATCCATCTTAATGGTACAACACTATTGTCGCTAGAGTAGTTATAAATTATTTTTTCCATAGGAGTAGATACTCCATCACTATTACCTACCTACATACTCGTACATTCTATTTCTCTAAAAACAAAAATAAAATAAAACTTTAATAGAGAATCGGCTTGAGTTCTCAAGATATATTACATATATGTATACAAACGATACATTCCATCAGAAGGTCCTTTTCTATAAAAAAAAAAAAAAAAAAAACTATCGAACATCATCTTTTGCACTTGAACCTGGGACATATCACATCAACTTATTTTTATCTCTCCAAAAATGATACCTATATCCTCTGAGACCTTTTTTTAGCACCCGCCTCCATTATTATATTCGTCATTTCTAGGTACCTACTTATATTATATATTTATTTATATAAGTATAACAAAAATTGTGTCTACTGAAAAAAAAAATTAAATAAAAATATCTTTAGATATTTTTCTAATACCTACGTCCTTTCGAAAGGAAGAACACATCTACTTATCTTCTATTCTTTTTCTTTGAATCTTTTAAGATAACTTACCGATAAAAATAAATTTTGAAGTATCCATTGAGTTGAGTTGAATTTTGTCCTATCTGATCCTGAATCCTGACGATGGTTGGTTTTTCTTCTTCTTTTTTTTTCGTGATGCAATAAATAAAATATATAAAAATCCCTCTTTCTATATATCTGTTTCTTATTCTGTTCTAATCCATCCACATGAGTAAATATGTAAGTTGTTATATTATTAAGTTTAACAGTGAGGCTGTTTTTGATAACTAGTAACAACTTAAACTACCTGTTTCTTTCAGGTAGGTTTAAAACGAAACAGGAACTTTTCGTCTAAGAATTTATTATTTACACTTATTAAGAACTCCCATTGGAGAACATTCAACTGTGCAATATTTTAAAATATAAAATCTTTTCGTGCTTCGTTCTTCTTTTCCCCAGATTATTTCTTTGTTATAAAATGGCCAACCGTTATTAAATTTTTAAGATTTTGATCGTAAGATGTTCCTTCACAAAGTATGTGTAAACTATTTAAATTCAAACAGCAAAAGAATACGATGTAACGAAAGGGATTTAATTTGATTTTCCAAATTTTCCCGAAGTGGAAAAAAGGATTCGCGATAAAAAAAATCTTGGCAAGACTTTATTTTATTTTTATTTTTTTAATTAAAATCGATCACTGATCTTTTTCTATTTCTCTCTCGCTTTCTTTTTCACTATCTTTGTTTCTCACTTTAAAGGTAAGCTTGCATTGGAATTTCCTTTACTGCTATTTTTCTCACTTTACAACAGCATACACAAACACAAACACAAATTCACACTTGTTTGATTTGATTTTGCTTTATTTTTCTCAGAAAACGATCTTCAGCACAAAGAGAAAGACGATGATGATGGTTAACAAAAATAAAACATACGAGAGAGAGAAGGAATGAATGATAAAACCATAAGAGGGAAACGAGACGAAGACAAGCCAAGAAAAACCTTTTTTTTTTCAACAGAAAAAGACACAAACAAATTCCAGCAGCAAGGTAGGTAAATTAAAGGTAAATGACGACGATGGTCGATGGTAGGATGAAGACGAGAGGAAAGAAGAAAAAACCCGTTTAATAGGTATTAATGTAATTGTATGGTGCAGTGGCGAAAAACAACAACAAACACGACGAACCGGATGACGACGACGAAGAAGTTGATGACGACGGGTTATCCATGATGCTGGGGCCAAGCTTGGCCTCTCTACGATCACTTCGATTCAAAAGCCAAGTTTTTCAACCAAAAAAATAAATTGGAAGAAGAAAATGTTGCACCGCGAACGATTTTTTTCTTCTTTCGAAGCAAAGAAAAAATTCTTATGAACTCACAGCAAAATCTCACTGCACAACCGACACAAAGGATTAGGATTCACCTAACAAATTTGTTATAAAATATTTTTTTTTATTATTTTTAATTCATGATTAATTCGCGTAAATTAATATTTAAATCGTATTTCACAATAATTCACATTTAACTCGTTTAAAAGTTAATTCGAATACCGAAGTTCGAACAAAGTAGCTAAGACGCTACTTTTATTGTTATTTTTATTTTCCTCTTTAGTTCTTTAAATCTTAAATATAACACGTTTTTAAAATTAACTCGACAACCGGAAATAAAGTAGCGTAGCTCCGCCGTAACAGAGATCTAACACTGAACTGATTCGTACAGTGGTGTTGAAAGCGACTGCAAGTCTGTTGCAACATATTTATCCAGTGTGTATGGATTTGATAATTTTGATTGTGTGTGAGGTTGAAATGTTGCAGCAGCATGATGCTGAAAAATACAGTTTGTTTTCTTTTATTTTTTTTTTTTACTATTATTCTTTGTTGGCTTCATTTTGGTTTTGGACTCCAATGCTGTTGTGCCTGTGTTGGCTTTGTGTAGAGTGGTTATGCTATAAACCGGTTGGACTGGTTTAACAGGTCAATTTGCAGGAACAACAGCAACACACATGCACACAAAATGGAAAGGTGGTTTTCTGTTCGAGTTGGAAATTTGTATTGGATTTTTGTTTGGTTAGGATAGGAATAGGTACTTCGCTTTTGCTGTATTCGTTTAAACATGCTTATTTGTTTTGATTGATTTTGGTTTTCTTGTGAAGTTGTGCTTGTGGGGGCTTGGAGCTTGAGCTTGGCAGAGCAGCCAAATTTAGAGTGAGCTTTTTGTGGAGAGAATTGTGGTGGTAGCAGTGTTGCTGTTGTCTGAGTATTAAAATGAATTCAGGTAAAATGTAGCGCAACAAAGTACGTTAAAAAGAGCCTTTGTAATGTGTCTGGTGCTTTCGAGCCTGATTAAAGTTTTTTTTTTTTATACATTATTTAGGTATAGGGGTACTGGATCGAGGGGGGCTTTATATTTAAAATAAAATACTGGGGTCTTGATACAAAGATGCATTAGCATAATGTTAGGTTAAGTGTTGTTATTGGATCTTTTATTTGTTATTGATAGGTAGCCGTAACTTGTTCTCTGTTTAATTTTTGTAATGTAGGAACCTAAATATGTATGTAACGTACTGCTGTACCAGACTTGAAACGATTTCATTGATGTATGTAGGTATAATACCTATACTTTTATTTATACATAATACCTACACTGTAGGCACCTACATTTACAAAACAAACCTACCTTTTAAGCTACATACATATCTCTTTTTACAGAATTGATTTAAAATTTATAGAACTAGGTACCTATAAGCTTATGGTTGCATCTTCCATGTATGTATTTGTATATATAGTAGCATATAGTTAAGCTGCATTTTAAAATAATACTGCATTGGAATGCGACTTTAACACAACAATAGGTAGGTAGAAACAAATTTCTACTTGGTTTCAGCCTGTATTAACCTTAAAATACCTGCACGCACTACCATTGAATAAATATTTATTATTTTATTAGAATTTATTGAATGGCACTATACCTACATACATACTCTATGAAAGAACTTTGCCTTAGACAGGTTTATTATATTTTTTTGAGGTTATATGTATGGAATCAATTTAGAAAAATATCGCAAAATTTGCTAAAAATATAAATAAGCACTGAAATATAATTGTGTATTTTTTTTTTTGTAAATTAAATGAATTCACAAAAATATCAATTTTAAAGGAAAAAGAATTGGTATTGATATTTTCTCACTCAATAATTAGGTAGGTCCTCTGTTTTTCTTTACCATACCTAAAACAAAAATCACGACGTTTTTTTTTTTTAAATTAGATATGCAAATTGGCAATTTTCTTTATTAATAGATTTAATATCGTAAAAACCGCAAAAATCTCAAAAATATTTTGTATTCAGTCTTAATTGTTATTCTCGTATCTCGCCATTTCTCTTCAGAGCAACGTAAAAAACTTTTTCCGGTATTTTCTGTAATTTCCACATTTCGGAGTTTCATAACACAATATTGTTTTCGTAGATCATAACTAATACCAAGCTTTTTTGCTTTAAATACCTATTTCAACTTTTCGTTAAAGATGAAAAAATGGTTTGGAATCTTAAACTAAAAATAATTTTACTAACAACACATTTTGAAACATTTCGAATAAGCTGAACTATTTTGAAAATCTGTACATTACCTATTTGTGTTAATAATCCATTGAAATATGTTACATACTTTACCTTTTATTTTGTACAGGAAACATTTTTTTTTTATGCGGATCTGTAGGAGATATCAATGTGATTTGAAAAAAGGAATTTTCGGGGTTTAAACCCCCCATTTTGCCGCTATTTTGCAAAAGGTGGTTTACAACGCAACGTTATTCGCGATATCTTGAGAACCATTCATCGCACAAACAAAATTTTATTTGTGTAGAAAATTTAACTCTGTAGAATTAATGTTGAGGAACTATTTGTTGTAAAATTGAAAAAAATAAATTCATAATCATTTGTTAATTGCTCGGAAACCATATTTTTTTTCGAAAATGGATATGGATGGATTTTCCATTCAAAACTTTTTTTTTCAAAAAAAAAAAAAAAACTAAACTAGCTTTGGAGATAGTATTACAAAAAAAATATTTTCACCCACAATAAGCTCATGAATATCCTGTGGCTTACGTATCCAAAAGGCGATGTTTCCCCTGGTGACAAAAATTTACTAACAATATGTATGTATTTTGTTCGAGTTTTTTTTGAGAATTTTAACCTTTGTTTTCAGTTGGTTATATCGGCTCGAACGGTTTATATATTTCAATTTTGTAATCAAGTGCTTCTAAAAATGTATTTTAAACAATATTACTTATTTAGAAAATATTAACCTGACTACTCAAAATTAAAAAAAAATCATATTCCTAGTAATTCTGATTTTTAACAATTTTTTCGTTGAAAGGTACCAAATTTTTTGTTAAACACGAGAGCAAGCTCGTGTGAGTCACTCGTGTTAATTCAGTTTTTTTATTTTTGATGTAATTTATGTCTTAAATAAACCCATGTACCACAATTTAAACGATTCACATTGTAAAACAACATGCATGTACCTATTTCAAATAGGTTTTAATGGCTTTTAACCCAAGCAAATTGACGTTTTGTTCGACAATCGCACTTCAACCCTATGTATTATTTTTGTTTTGATTTTTAAGGGCATATTAATAAGTCATGTTTTTTTTATCTAGCAAAATAAAGTGATTTTCAATGTCCCTATTAGTAACTCTATGAGTGAAATCTGTAAAAAAAAACGTTTTTATTTACTCACTATTGACGTGAAATTTTTTTGATGTTAATGGTCCCTGCAGTAAAATGGACCATAATGGAATAAACTCTAAATAATAACCCGTGCATGGTATTACCTAAATATTTACGTAGACTATAAATAATGAACCATAAATCGAATTGACTCCAAAAAATTGGGAATATATTGTATGGTTAATTATTTAGGATCCATTACGTTATGGTTAATTTCACTGCATTATTTAAGTCATAACTAAATTTGATTATTGGTAAGGCCCAATGTGTGGTATGAATATCTTGCAAAAGCTAATAAAATTTAACAAGTACCTACTTACGTTTAAGGGTAAATTAATCTTTTGCAAATGGTTTTTATGCAGTGAATTTAAGTTCAACCTATATACAAATTATCCCAAAAAGCGTTTAATTTTTGAGATATTGTTATTTAAAAGTGCCAAAAATAATTTTGTCAATTTTGATTAGAATTATCTCGTAAACCTTACATGAATTGATCATAGTATAGAAACTTTCGAAAAAGTGTAGTTTTTATTTCTACCACAATTTATAGGTGGTTTAAATGTAAACTTTAGTTGTCCATATAATTATGTACAGCATATGTACATGCTCTATTGAATGACAGTCATTTAACTAATAATGGAATATTAAAAGCAACTGCATTCGCATACAATTGGCTTTAGTTTAAACGATGAATTTCAGTTTTTAATGGATAATAAACAAATTGGCGATAAGGGGGATAAAAACGAATGAAAAATTCAAAATTCGTCTTGAAAAGACCAAATACTTATTTTTAAATGCCGGAACACTTTTTCGTCATCTAGCTCAAAAAAATTATACTTATAGGCCATCACTCCTGCCGTTTTTACGAAAGAACACTAATAAAAAAAAAGTACGCATACGCCACAGTGTACCACAATTTCACAGAGTCATACTTTCTTGATATTTAGTTAAAAAATTATATTGGTGATAACTGTTTTAATTTTAAAGGACACATCTTTGAAAATACCTACCTAATAAATAATTTATGTAAGTACATTTAAAATTAAATTTATAGATACCACAGAAGGTCATGTGTTTATGCTTGGTATTTTCTTTTTTATTTATAAATGGTCGCTGTTTTCAAAACTACAAATATAGTTCAGGGACAGTCTCTTCAAAGATATATGTATTAGGGTATGGCGCTTATTTTGTTGGCAATGTTCGAATTTCTTTCGAAACGATGAAAAACAGTGATTTTTCTTTTTTTTACATTTTTCGTTTAACTGTGGCCAATTAAAGATATATATATATATTTTTATTTTTTTTTATTTTTTTATGAAGTTATACTCCCTAGTACACACAGAAACTTAATACGTCTAAAACTGGTCTAATATTGATTTTGACAACATTTTGGCATTTTAAAAACTATTTTGATGTACATATTTATTTTTAAATTAAAGATTTTAGTACTACTTTAGAATGTTTTTTTTATGATTTTTGTTTTAGTACAGCTTTGAGCTCTCCGTGTACTTTTTTCGAATCTCCTAGAAATACTAAAGAGCTTCTAAAAACCTCTAATGGACTGGAGAAGCTATGTACACATTGCAAAATTTCTGAACGAAATTGATTTATTTTGCGAATTGCTGACCCCAAACCTACCGCTTTCATAGCACTTTTTTAGAACAAGATACACAAATTTGCAATAGCTTTATAACAGTTAATCGTAAAAGTAGATTTAAATTAACAGTCTTCGCTTGAATTGAAAAAACAAAACTCGGTGTCCCCGAAATATAACCACTGTTCAAGGGCGTACGCAGGGGTGGGGGGGGGGGGGGGGGGGCAATCGCCCCCTTCCCCCCCCCTTATAAATTTTACTTTCCTACATTTTTTTGATGAGTAATGAGTAATATTAATTTTAAAAACTATCTTTGATGTTAAAATTTTTCTTTAAACATGTCGTTCGTCATTACAAACAAAACGTTTCAATACTTTCTTCAAAATTAACAAAAAATACAAATTTTTTGTAGTTTTCTGTACTAACTAGCTACTATTATATACACTACGGGACCAGTTTTTTTTCATCAGACACCACCTAAATGAAAAGATTATATCCTACAAAAAATTTATTTACAAACAAACTCTGTCATTAACCTGTGCATCTTACATAAAAAAAAAGAAATAATTTTGAAAATATTTTCTATAGATATTTTTTCATCCATAAAATTTGAATAATGTTTTTTCAAAAGGATGAAAATTAGCGATATCTGCAATATTGTTCAGGAGGAATAATACGTAAAACTTCATAAATTCCGTAAAAATGTGTATGGGAAGATTATGACTTTAGAGGCACCATACGAATTAATGAGCTCGGCCAAGTTTTTAGTCCATAAATTTATTGTAGCGCATACACTTTTTATAGAGGGGGTCTCTGATCAAAGCAAATAATGAGTTTAGGAAATAACGGACACCCTAATATGCATGCACAAGATATAAAAATTTACCTTTTCAGTCAGAATAATAAAACGGAGTTTTTTATAAACACTGAATATTATATTATCTACCTTACGAGGGTTGCCAAAATTCTGCTTTTCAAAATTTTGCTTTAAAAAATCAGCTTATTTTCAATATTTTTAATAAAATTCTGCAAATAATAAAAAAAAAAAAAGTTTTGAAAAATTAAAAAAAAAACTTTAAATTTTTTTGTTTTTATTTGCAGAATTATGTAAAATATTGTCTTACAATTTTAAAAATAATATTATATATTTGTTAATAGAAATAATGTTGTTTTTTATTTTTTTTTTGTTATCGTCGCTTAAGTTTTTTCAAATCACAATAAGAAAAGCCCTTATTTACTTTCAAAGCTGGATAGCAGATAGAGCCATAAAATGGAGAGAACATGAAAAAAAAAATATAAAAATAGATCTAAGGCGCTAAGCTAAGGCCAAATAAGATTTCTTAAGAAAATATCTAAACATATCCTTTAGTTTTTTTTTCACTAATTGTTAAAGGTTATTTGTACCGACTGATATCTTATTTAAAAAAAATAAAATGAAATTTGAGTTTGCCCCCCCTAATCGAAATCCTGCGTACGCCCTTGCCACTGTTGGACCTGGAATGCCCCTCTGCCATGTGGGATCACGCATAAACATAAACGGAACTGTTATAAATTAGCATTTCTTCTGTCTCAGTTCCATTGTATCCTTTTATCAACATTGGAATACTTCGCTTTATTGCTCATCATAAACTTCACTACTGTGTAACTGTATATGTAGGTAGGTACTCTATAGAAGTACAAATATCTCAACTAAACGAAGCAGAGCTTGACAGTGCTCCCCATTACTTATTTGGTCTTCCTCTGTGGATTAAATGTGGCGGCGTCGACGATGTCAGATTATCCTTATTTGCGATTTTCCATATCGATCTAATTTTCCTGAGTCAGTTTCACATGCGTTACATATATATGCGAGGAGAGTGATGATGGAGCATATGAAAGGACAATTCTGTCTAAAGCTGATGCTTTTGTATAGTTCGGCCTTCTTTTGGCGCGGCTTGCTCCTACTCCTAGGTTGGCAGCTACTCCTCACATTCAATCGTCGGTCGTCGGTAGGTAGATTGTCGCAATCAACAAAACAAAAAAAAAAGTCAACAGAAAACTATTTGACCGACATTTCGAAGAAAAAATATCCTTCGGCAAACATACAAAAGGATATACAGTTATACACTGAAAAAGAAAATCCGAACAAAAAACACAAAATTCCCACATCAAACGCTACAAGAATGGAGAAGAAATAAACAAACCAAAAAGGAATTGCACAGACACAGAAATCAGGATGCCCCACAAAAGGATATGTTGTGTACTCTCGCTATATTCTACGATATTCTACACTACACAGTAAAGCATACATGTAGATTGTAGAATCAAGTAATCTATGATATTGTGTGGACTATGGATGTATGTTCGTTTGTATCTATTTGACTGGCTGAGGCCAAAGCAAAAGCCGATTCCGATCCGGATACCCTGTATAAATGTGGTGGACTTTTTGGGGAACCGTTTACAGACATTTATTAGGATGTAATGTGGTTTTCGTGTTGCTTGTTTTTGTGATTAGATATTTGCCACGTGGGACTCTTAAAAAGCCAAACGGAAATTGTTTGTTGTATAAATATAGAAGCTCGTTCACTCTCCCAAAAGCCCAAATAATGTATGACAATTTATTGTTTGACTCTAGAATTTCGATAATTTTTTCTTTCTTATTTTTTTTTTTTATTTGAATTTGTTATTTTAGGTCGCTCTTGGTTATTGGTGGTTTCGTGTTGAGGGTAAGTTCTCTATGATCTTTTGTTAAATGAGAAATGAATGGATGTAGAAGGTAGGGGCACTTGTAATTCTTATTAGAACCTATGCCTTATCTTGTGTGTTGTTGCTTGTTGCCAATGGCGTGTGATGAATTATTGAAAACATCGTTTTGTATGTTTTCTTTTTATTTTTTATTCAACAACTACTATAATAAGGACCGAATAGAATTCTATAAGGATGTGATGAAGTGGTTTTGTCTTTTTTCATTATCCAAAACACAATCATGTGTTGGATACAAAATTAAAGCAAATTGCAGATAAAAGCTTGTAGTCATAGGTACTATAGGTAGATATCTAGGTGGGAAGGGGACCTGTTTGTTGGTAGGTTTTGAGTATATTTGTCATTTTCAGAGATATATGTACCTGGGAGATATGGTGTAGGTTGGTACACATTGTATCATTACAGATAGGAATATTAAAAGATAGAACCAGAAGAAAGGACGCTTTTTCCACTTTGCTTTATTTGTTGAACTTCTTTTTAGACGAAAACTTTCAGAAGAAGAGTGTCATACGGCAACAATTGCATTTTTAGAGTGAGAACGCCATTTTCTGTAAAAAAAAAAAATTGTAAAAATACAAAGGCTGTACCGAGAGGTAGATTAGTATTTGGAACTAATAAAATTTTGTTTGTTTCCTGTTCGGTGTCGCTGATGACAGTATACCTATTACCTATATGCCTATACACTGAAGGAAAAATGCATTGTAAAGTTGAATATGATCGTATTTGATTTTAAGTTATAGGTACAAAATTAACTGAAACATATTCAATTTTACGTTGAAACGCTGTTTATTCAAATAGACAGCGTAATTTCTAAAAAGTCAACCTTGTTCTAAATTGAAAACGTATTCCTTTTTTAACATGCAATCCACATTTAATTGTCCTCGATATATTTTTAAAGTAAAACGTATTCATTATTACGTTGCAATTCACATTAAGTGCGCTCGACTTTGTTTCAAATTGAAACGTATTCACTTACGTTGCAACATACTTGTGTAACTTTTAAAGTTCGAACAACGTAGTTTTAAAGTTGATGCATAGTAAGTTAAAATTAAAGATGGATTCTTTTTCATTTTTGAACTTCTTTTTTATTATTTGTTAGCTAAATATAAAGGATTTTGAGGGCGCGTTGTAATTTTTCGAGGTACCTTGCATACATTTGTGAAGGAATCAAACGCGCACTCAAAATTCACAACATACCTATAACCGAAAAATAATACATAATTTCTTTTCCTATTTATTTATTAAGTTCATCAGATTATCAATAACAAACGATTCATTAAGTCTTAATAACAAATGAAAACATCAGCGTTGCCGGAAAATAACTTTTTAAGTGCCATCGCTGACAACAGAAAGTGCCATTTTTAGACACTGCATTTCATCAACGGAAATATAGTTAAAAAAAAGTTTTGTGTATGATTTCATAAAATGTTATCAATTGCGCGTCATATAAAACTTTAGAAATAATAAGATTTAATAAATAAAAAAAAAGAACTTCTTTACAAAACGAAAAATAAATTAAAAAAAGAAAATAAACAAGGAAATATATAGGTACCTATTGTAATCTTATAGAAAAGCAATTTGTCAACTATCTACACTGAAAAAAAAATCGTTCGTAATATCAAGAAACGCCGTTTATTGACTGCTTTTTCATTGGCACAATAAACTTTTTCTTGATATTACGAACAATTTTTGATTTACAAAATGTGTACTCAATAAATGATTAATTGGCTCAATGAATCTGCGTTTATTGAAAATAAAAATTTGAAAATCAATTAACTTTTGCTTGTATTTATAAACGTTTTGTTTGGCACAATAAAGTCATACCTTGCGCCAAGCAATTTGTTTATTGAAAGCCATTTTTTTTCTTTGATAAACGCGTTTATTGGCACAATACACACTTTATTGAAGGTCAATTAACTTTTTAATTGATATCAACAATTTGTTTTATTGTCGCAATAAACTCAAACATTGGCCCAATGAACCAATTATTGAAAAAAGGCATTTTTACTTTGCTCATACATTGCGCCAAGCAATTTGTTTATTGAAAGCAATTTTTTATCTTTGATAAACGCGTTTATTGGCACAATACACACTTTATTGAAGGTCAATTAACTTTTTAATTGATATTAACAATTTGTTTTTTGTCCCAATAAACTCATACATTGGCGCAATGAATCAGTTATTGAAAAAAGTGTTTTTACTTCGATAAATGCGTTTCTTGGCGCAATAAACAAAGTTATTAACTATCAATAAACTTTTTTATTGATACTAACAATTTGTTTTATTATCGCAATAAACTCATACATTGGCCCAATGAACCAATTATTGAAAAAAGTTTTTTTACTTTGATAAATGTGTTTCTTGGCGCAATAAACAAAGTTATTAACTGTCAATAAATTTTTTATTGATACTAACAATTTGTTGTTTTGTCGCAATAAACTCATACATTGGACCAATGAACCAATTATTGAAAAAGTGTTTTTACTTTGATAAATGCGTTTCTTGGCGCAATAAACAAAGTTATTAACTGTCAATACATTTTTTATTGATACTAACAATTTGTTGTTTTGTCGCAATAAACTCATACATTGGACCAATGAACCAATTATAGAAAAAAAGTGTTTTTACTTTGATAAATGCGTTTCTTGGCGCAATAAACAAAGTTATTAACTGTCACTAAACTTTTTTATTGATACTAACAATTTGTTTCATTGTCACAATAAACTCATACATTGGACCAATGAACCAATTATAGAAAAAAGTGTTTTTACTTTGATAAATGCGTTTCTTGCCGCAATAAACAAAGTTATTAACTGTCACTAAACTTTTTTATTGATACTAACAATTTGTTTCATTGTCACAATAAACTCATACATTGGACCAATGAACCAATTATAGAAAAAAGTGTTTTTACTTTGATAAATGCGTTTCTTGGCGCAATAAACAAAGTTATTAACTGTCACCAAACTTTTTTATTGATACTAACAATTTATTTTATTGTCACAATAAACTCATACATTAGCCCAATGAACCAATTATTGAAAAAAAGTGTTTTTACTTTGATAAATGCGTTTCTTGGCGCAATAAACAAAATTATTAACTGTCAATACACTTTTTTATTGATAATAACAATTTGTGTTACTGTCGCAATAAACTCATACATTGGCCTAATGAACCATTTATTGAAAAAAGTGTTTTTATTTTGATAAATACGATTATTGGCGCAATAAACAAGTTACTAACTGTCAATAAACTTTTTAATGATAAAAACAGTTTGTTTTACTGTCGCAATAAACTAATACATTGGCCCAATGAACCGTTCATTGAAAAAAGTGTTTTTGCTTTGATAAATACGATTATTGGTGCACTAAACAAGTTATTTACTGTCAATAAACTTTTTATTGATATAATCAATTTGTTTTATTGTCGCAATAAACTCATACATTGGCCTAATGAACCATTTATTGAAAAAAGTGTTTTTACTTTAATAAATACGATTATTGGCGCAATAAACAAGTTATTAACTGTCAATAAACTTTTTATTGATATAAATAGTTTGTTTTATTGTCGCAATAAACTAATACATTGGCCCAATGAACCGTTTGTTGAAAAAGGATTTTTCCTGTTAAGTTGAATGTGATAAATGGCGCGAAAAACGATTATTCGACATGCAGACATTTTTAAATAAAGCCCAGTTTACATTTCCTGTGCGAAAAAAAAAATAAAATGTTCAAACCCATCTTCAGTCTACTACAAATTATTATGCATTATACTTTGCGTTAAATCTAATGTACAAGAATCATACCTACTAATTAAAATCTGCAAGTTTAACATTGCTCAACAATGATGAAAATTGTGTCATATAAAAGCTAATGGAGAGTACTTTATTTTATTATATGGCGGCTTAATTCAAATCGAGCGCAAAAATGGTGTTTTGGAGCATATTAGAAAAAGTATGTGTTGACCAATGTTAAAAAATGGGCGCAAAATGTTCATGGCCCTTTAAAAAGTTGCAGACATTCGATCGAGGGTCGTTTGACTGCTGTTTACATTAATAAAAATCACCCATCACGACGCGAATCGTACGACGCCTCATCGAATGTGAACCCTGATGACCCTAGGAACACATGTGCTATTTTAGTCGCGCGGCTTTTCTGTCGCAGAAGTGGAACAACCGCATTTTAATGTGAGCGAACACATATGCTTCCAAAAAATAACTTCGACTTAGGCTGGGCACGCACTTCCGATTTAAAATCGTTCCGATTAAAAAATCGCGATCGCAACAATTTTTTGGTGTGCACGCACTTGCGATTTGTATTCAAGCCACTTTTAATCGCTATCGATTGCAACATACATCTTTTAATGGCTGTGCACGCACTTGCGATTTAAAGTTGTTACGTCTGAAAAGTCGCTCTAAAAATGGAACCCGTTTCATTTTTTTTAAGCGCCGCCATTTTTCAGTCGCATGTGCATGCACTCACATTTAAAACCATGTGCTTCAATTATTGTGAATGAAAAATCGGGCGACTGATAATTGCAAGTGTGTGCATGTTTATTTCTTTCCGCGACTACGATTTTTAAATCGCAGAAATTAAAATCGCAAGTGCGCTCACAAACATGTAATTGCATTTGTTTCATTTTATTTTGTGACAATCGCGTCGCTCGAAAAATGGAACAAATTTCAGTCGCGATTTCTCGGTCGCAAGTGCGGTCACTCATATGGAAACTTATTTGTTCTATTTCGCGCAATCGAAATCGCAAGTGCGTGCTTAGCCTTAAAGTGTTCATTTTGTCCCATTTTATTGACGACACGATTGTCGCAAGTAAAAATCGAACGAGTACCTGCTTATGCGACTAAAAAGACAAAAACTAAAAAATCGTAGTCGCAAAAATACTTGCGACTGGAATTTTTTATCGCATAAAATGAACTACACAATTTTAAACACGAATGCACAGATAAGCAAATTTATACTTCGTATTAAGCTATTAAAAAATGCAACAGGTTTCATTTTTTCTGCTGTAACGCAAAATAATATATGTGTTCACTCAAATTAAAAACTCAACTTATATTTCATATTTTGCGCACGATTAAAAATCGCAAGTGAGTACATTACATGGTAATTTTATGTTGCGATTAGGATTTATTAAACTCAACGACTGAAAATCGCAAGTGTGTTCCTAGCCTAAGGCCGTTTATGTTGCTGTTGATTTCAGTCGCGCGACTATATAGTCGGAGAAATAGAACATCCGCATTTTAATGTACATATTGTGAACCCACAATATGCTTCCAAAAATAGCATCGACTAAGTATGCATTTCGTTAAATTTTTTTTTGGCAACGACGCACGTGACTGTCGCAAGTAAAAATGGGCCAAAAGCATTTGCTTGTTTATGCACACACTAGCGACTAAACGACGAGGACTAAAAAATCGAATTCGCAAATAAGCGAAAGCATGCACGCACTTGGGACTTTCAACCGTTCGATTTTTACGTCGCATGAAATGAAACACAAAATTTTAAATACGAATGCACAAATAAGCGATTTTTTGAACACTAAAAATGCAACGAGTACCTAACATTTTTTCCGCTTTTCTTGTCGCAAATCAATATATCGAGCCCTTTCCGCCAAATTATCGTAAGCGACAAAAAATAAAAGTAACGTAAGCGACATTTTGTTTTTTTATTTGCCCAGAAACGAAACCAATAAAGCCAAATTTCAGCATTGAAGATTATTAACAATACTGTTACTGACCAGATAACAAAAGGTCCGAATGCTTTTAATGCACAGGACAAAATTATATAATTAACTTTATGTGACAATATGAAAATGTCGCTTACGATAATTTGGCGGAAAGGGAACGATATGTATTCACTTAAACTGAGTTTCATTTTTTTTGCGATTAAATAATCGTGCGGTAAAAGCCACAAGTGTGTGCATGGCATTATGTCGCGACTACGATTTATTAATAGCAACGACTAAAAATCAAAAGTGTGTTCCAGGCCTAATAGGTAGATATGCCTACATTTTTAACTCGACCTGCACGACCACCATCCATATTCTCATACTCAAATACAAAAACTGTTCTTACAAACGTCTTCTTTTTTCTTACTTGTTTTCACCCCAAACAACATTTACATTCCGCATAATCTCAGTGCCCGCCAAAATTTACAAAAACAAAACAAGTGCTTACGAATCGCGGCGACCCTCGTTCACAATTTACAAAAACAAAATACAAGTAAAATGTATTTTCCAATGTTTTGCTTTTGCGCATGTTTGAAAAGAGACGTGCTCTGTTGCTCTAACAAAAATCAAAACTCAGGCATCTTATATGATATACATATACATACATCGTCTCGTTCTCATATCGAACTAACCAGCAGCAGCAAATACACAGAAGCCCACAACGCGACTAGTTATCAGTGTTACCGCAGCTTTACTTTTAAATGAGATAAAATTATTTAAAAAAAAATATTTGTAGATGGTTTAACAAATAAGTAGCCAAGTGTTTAAGGCCCATTCATTCATTCTCAATCACATCATACAAAGAAATACAAAAACCATAAAAGAAAAACAATGAGAGAGTTCCTCACCTATCCGATGACCGCTAGGTCAGTATAAGGGGTCAAAAGTAATAAAGAAGAGTTTTTTTTTACAAATATCTCAAAAACGGTTTGTGCTAGAGAAAAAATTTACTGCACATTCTTATATCTGAGGCAATTTCCCACAAAAATGGTACATTCAATTTTTTTCCTAGCATAAACCGTTAAAAAGTTACAGCAAATCAAAGTCAACAAATTTTTAAAAGGAGCCAAAGGTCATGAAAATGTGCTGTAACTTTTATAACGGTTAATGCTACGAAAAAAATTGTACAGACTTTTTTTTGGGAAATTACCTTGGCTACAAGATTGTGGTATACAATTTTTCTCTAGGACAAACCGTTTCTGAGATATTTGCAAAAATCACATTTTTATGACGTTTGACCCCTTATACTGAACTGGGTTTCTCATTATAATAAACAGACATATCTACATATGTAATTGTGTTTCTTCTTGGGAAGTTAATAAAACTAAACAGAGATTTTTGATTGAAACTAATATTTTTTTCAAACTGACTTTTTTTTCTTCCTTTAAGAAAAATTTAAAATTCGACCTGCGGCAACACTGAACGTTTGAAACAACTTATACACTGAGCGGTGCGCAGAGCGCAGTGCGCACGAACAAGCAATTCAGTTTCGTTTCAGTCTTCTTTGTTCGCTAGTTATAATAAGACGTATCGGTATCGTGTTCGCGAGTAAAATTTTTTTTTTTTCAGTAAATTGTGTAGCGCGTTTAATTAAAATTATTTTAAATATCTTGTGTTTGAAATTAAAAAAAAGTTATTGTAATAAATAATGTGCTTAAATTAACAAAATTGCTGTCGTGTGTGAGCAGAAGAAACAACATAAAACAGTCAGGTAATAAAAAAGAAATATTTTTGGAAGCCTAGTTGACAGTTCCTGTGCGAAAAAAAAAAAACATTTAAATTTACAAACCAATTTTCCACCTATTGCTAGTTCGTGTTTTGTAAAATTTCGGCGGAGTTTTTACAAAATGATAATTTTTTAATTTCTTTTTATTTTTCACATGGGAACTGTAAACTAGGCTACACGCACTAATACATTTTATTGCCCCAATAAATAGTTAATCGTGCCAATAAACAATTTCTTGTTTAAATAAGAGCCGTCCATTGGCCCAATAAACTATTTACTGTGCCTAATAAACTATTTATTGTGCCAATAAAGTGTATTAATATAAAAAACGGTACGCAAGACCAAATATTTTTTTCCCATTACCGGCAATTTGCAAAAATAAGATTTATAAAAATTAAAAAGAAGTATATTTTTAAATATCTTTTTTTTTTAAATTGAAAAAAGTTAATGCAAAGTGCTTCAAAACAAAGTGCTCTAATAAACAAAGTGGTGTTTTGTGTGAGCGGAAGAAACAATAAAAAACAGTCAGGGGTAATAAAAAACAAATATTTTTCGAAGCCTAGTTGACAGTTCCTGTGCGAAAAAAAAAACATTTAAATTTACAAACCAATTTTCCACCTATTGCTAGTATATTCGTGTTGTGTAAAATTTTGGCGGAGTTTTTACAAATTGACAGTTTTTTAATTTTTTTATTTTTCGCATGGGAACTGTAAACTAGACTCAATAAAACATTTATTGGCGCAATAAATAGTTAATTGTGCCAATAAACAATTATTGTTCAAGTAAGGGCCATTTATTTTTTCGACAAACTGCCAATTGGCCCAATAAACTGTTTATTGTGCCAATAAAGTGTATTAACATGAAAATCGATACGCAATACTAAATGCTTTTTTGTTATTGCCGGCAATTTGATACAATAAGGTTTATAAAAATTAAAAAAGAAGTATTCTTTAAGTCTAGTTTACAGTTCCTGTGCGAAAAAAAAACATTTAAATTTACAAACCAATTTTCCACCTATTAGTAGTATATTCGAGTTTTTACAAAATGCTTATTTTTTAATTTTTTTTTATTCTTCGCAAGGGAACTATAAACTAGGCTGTACGCTCTAAAATATTTTATTGGCCCAATAAATAGTTAATCGTGCCAATAAACAGTTTCAATACAAACAATAAACTATTTATTGGGCCCAATAAACTATTTATTGTGCCAATAAAGTGTATTAATATAAAAAACGGAACGCAAGACTAAATGCTTTTTTCTCATTGCTGGCAATTTGCAAAAATAGGGTTTATAAAAATTAAAAAGAAGCATTCTTTAAGCGTAGTTTACAGTTCCTGTGCAAAAAAAAAATTTAATTTGCAAACCAATTTTCCACCTTTTGCTTTCATTGGTGTCTTGTCAAATTTCGGCAGAGTTTGGATAAAATAATAAATTTTGTATTTTTTTTTATTTTTCGCATGGGTACTGTAAACTAAACTCAATAAAACATTTATTGGCGCAATAAATAGTTAATTGTGCAAATAAACAAACTAGGCTTCACGTAATAAAACATTAAGTGCTTAAATAAACAAAGTGCTCTAATAAACAAAACGCTTAAATAAACAAAATTGCTGTTGTGAACGGAAAACGGAAGAAACAAAAAAAAAAACAGACACGTGTGCGAAAAAAATTAAAATTTCAAACCCATTTTCTATCTGCTACATATTAAGTATACATTACTTTACATGAATTCTTAGGTGCCTTGAAATAAAGTAGATGGAAATAAGCTATAATCGGCTTTAGTTCCATTTCATATTGGAAATACTGTCGAATTTGAAATTTTTCTATGCTCGAATTTATTTCCAAAAATAGAAATAAAAAATAGTAATAATGCCGATTATTTAATATTGACATTTTAATCATTGAAATCCAAATTTTGGTAATCGACTTTATTTCCCAAATAAACCATTTTTTTCGACTTTTTTTCATAATTTCAGAACTGTGCTACTTATTTAATTGCCATGCTCTTTTTTGTTTTAACTTTATGACGTATAAACAGTTTGTTCTAAGTTTATGGCGTATAAACAGTGAATTATGTATGTGAGGGCATACTGCTTCCTGCAGCCCCCCTGTATGGGCTCACTACAGGATTTCCTTAAATCCAAAATAAGTTTTGCATATACTTAACCTCGCACATACTCCAAATCCTATAGCGAGTCTAAGCAGGAGGATTGCAGGGTGCCAGGATACCCCCAGATATACCTCACTGTTTAAACGCAGTAAAACCTTTTTGAATTTTGGGACTAAGTTAGGAGTAAGCTAAGTTTGGCCTTAGCTGATAAGGAATTTCAACTTTATCTCCCAAATTTTCTACATTGTTACCAATAACATTTCTATTTTATTACCATTATTAATACCATATCTGTTTTATTACTATTTTGATTTTCGGCATAATTACTCATTGGATATGGAAGTTAAATTAAGTATAGAAAACGGCACAGCAACATCATCTCAATGTTAAAGGAAAAAATTCTAATGCACCACACAGACTATGTTCGCCTATTTAACGACACGCTCCAACCCAAACATTATATTTTAACTCATTATCCGAATATTCTCAAGCAATCAGGACCTTTGAAAAACTTATGGTGTTTTATGTTTGAAGCAAAACATAAACAATTCAAGCTTTGCTCGCATGCCATTACATCACGAAAAAATATTTGTTTGACTTTAGCTAAAAAATATCAACTTAAAACTGCGTTCAAATACCACTACAACATAAATGATAATTGCTTTGAAATATACGATCAACATAAAATAGAAAGTAATTTTACCAACATTATATCTGATATGTTAAATGTACATAACACAGACATAGAATTTTATTCAAAGGCAAAGCTTGAAGGTTAAAAATATAAACAAAATTACTACGTTGCTCGTTTTAAAAAAGATATTGAGTTTTTTTTACTAATTGATATTGTTCTTTTAAAAAAAGAAATCGTTCCTCTTTTTGGGCAAAAGTTAAATAAAGTTCAGTACAATCCCCATATTCTAGCTTTCGAAATTGACGAAAAGGCATTAGGTCAATTTTCAATTATTTCGTTGAAGGACGTTGTCGGCCCGCCGATCAATTTAATAAAAACTGCTAGAGGTAAAATGGTTTTTAGAGTTAAGGAAAATTTTGCTTCATACGATCATTAAAACTATAGACTTAACTTCTATCTTTGTAAGCAAAAACCACTTACTAACCCACAAACACTATTGCACACACACACTCTACACTACACAGTACACTACAATACACACTACACTACAAACTACACTACGCGCTAAAATACACTACACTACGTGTTTCTAACATCAAAATACATCCCATATCACGACATCATGTTCATAATATTATTCACATGCAAACACACGGTCATGACATCAAGGAACATCCTATACAAGGGCGAAAAAAACGTATTTTTTTGTACTAATATTCAAGTTTCTTATTTCATAGAAAAATACCAGGTATACCTCCCATTCCAAAAATGGGTTCAAATGAAGTACTTAGTATAGATACACTATCCAACGTCGAGGATTTAGGAGAGGGGCAAATCATAAACCTCACACAGCTGTCCGAAACAGAACTGCATGACTTTTTAAATAAGATTAACAAGAAGCCAGAAGATGACCTTGAAGCGTTACTTAAAAGTTGGGATCAACTAGAGCTGTTGGAGCATTTTAAAAGAAAGTGATTTTACCATTTCCGCCACGATATCATTTTTTGAATTTTCAGAATTTCAGTCATGCGAAAGTGATGCATGTCTACGTCACTTTTGCATGACTAAAACTTTGTCTTTTAATGCATCTTAGTGAGTCTATTAACGCTGTAAACCGTTTGCCGCAAAAATTGTTCACTGTTCAAAATAACCATTTTGCATTGCATATGTATGTTTACTAAGATGTATTACTAGAAAATTAGATGGAAAATTTAAAATTTTGCTTAATTGCTTAGTAATACCGCTTTGAAAACGGAAAAAACTAATAATTATTTCTATTTTTCAAAGAAAATTGATTTGAAATAAAAGTCTGTATTGCATAAATTTTTAAATTAGGAGAACAAACATGGCGGCTATTTTATTATTTGCATCAAAACCAGCGCACTAATGAATTTTTTTCATTGAATGTGAACCTCGCTATTAACATAGCTATTAAAAAAGCCAATAATCTTTTTTACCACTTCTTAGGCGGAGGTGTTCGATGTGTCCACTTCTTCTTGTCAAAATTTCTGGCTTTAGGGTGCAGCACTTGCGGCTAACCATCTTATGACAGTTCTTGTTCAGATTCCATCTGGCAGACAGAACACCATTTCATTTTGACTTTTACGTTCTGAATTTGAGAAATAAAGCTGGAAATTGCGACAAATCGAAAACCTCCGCCCAAGAAGTGGTAGGCAAATGGCTTTGTAAATAGGGTAAATAGAAAACAAATGTTAAAATAATATACCTATCTCACTTCACACAGGTGAGGGCGTTGATATAAATGTCCTGAAGAAAATTGAGTGCCATCATTTTCCGCAAATTTTGAAGCCGTTTAAATATTCGACCCTCCTAACATTTGAGCAAAATCTACGAACATGGCGGGAATCTATTGGCCACCCACTTTTCCTATACAGGCAATCAAATTTTGGATCACTACAAAGTATGCAAACTTCATCCGCGAGATCTTTGTCGTATTCACCGGTTGTGTCCAGACCAGATACACCAAGCACTCCAAACTCACTTAGCCCTAGATCCAATATTACGTTGTCAACTATTTTAAACAATAATGCAAATGGTATTGCACTTTCTGAAAGCTACACTCAAAATGAGAGATTTACGGACAGACAGCGAACGCAGCTTATATCAATTGTGGCGCAGTATTTTGACATCAACAAAATACATCTTGACCTGGCTTACAGCAATAAACTTGAGAAGGAGATTGTAGAAAGATTCCCAAATGAAAAATTGGTACGCATTAATTTACATTATGTATTTTTTGAATTTTTTTTTCGATGATAACTATTTTTTATTAATACATTTACTTGATGGCATTTCCACTGCCAATCAGCTTTATTTTTACTATTATAGTTTACTAATTTGTAAAAAAAATCTATCTACACATCTATTTTGTAGGAGTACTACCGAACTAGCAAACGTGGCAAAATTTATAATAAGTATTGCAATTTAAAATTTGCGTTCAAAACGATCAACACGCCTAAAAGTAGAAACACAAAACCCACAGATGATGGAAAAAGAGATGAACAGGAAGAAATTCCAGACTTAGGCAAGTTTAAAAAACTACATCACGCATAACTAAAACACTTTTTTTTCCCGAGTATTTGTCGACCAATATACCTACATATGTATAAAATACTGCACTGAAATGAATCTCTCAGATATTTAAACATATTTTCAGTTAAATTTTATATATTCCATTAAAAAAAACTCTCTTAAGTGAAAGGAAAAATTGAATCGAACAGAACAAAAACTTTGATGAACATTTTCACTTCCTTTTATTTTTCTAGCTTTAAATTTCTATAACTTTTTAGGCTTTCGCGGTGGTTTATCATAATTAATATCTATTATTTTCGGATTAGCCGCGTTTTTGAAATTTGTGAGAGTGCACTTTTGTACTCACCCCGAACGTTTCGCATGAAATTGCATTGACCGTGGTCACCGGGAAACTGTTGTTGAATTTTTTTTCACTTTTTCGGACTCCGCTTAGTTAATTTTTTTTCTCACTTATGTAAGCGGGCTTCGTTTAAGTTAAAAACCCGCTTAAGTGCAAGAAATATCGTGGCATTTGCCATTTCTCTAAAGCGGGTTTTACATAAGCAATTCTAATAATTCAAAAAAAAATTCTTTCTCATATGCAACGGTGTCCCAACGTCACTGCTGCAGATGAAAACCATAAGTTCCTGATGTCATTTTAAGTCGAAAAACTTAGGAGTTAACTTTCTGGTCTTCGCTTCGTTTTAAAATTATAAACATTTTTGAGTACCATGCTTTCTTTTTATTATTGTAGGCCGATTTGTTCTTAAAAATAATTTATATAACATTATAATATAATAACATTTTTATCAAAAAAAGAATCTAAAAAGAGAAAAATTCGCTCAGTAGCTATTCGACTTAAAATGACCTCAAGAACCTATGTTTTTGTCTAGGGCGGTGACTGTGGAACACATGTATTAAAAAAAAAAATAGTTATAACAATATACATAAATATTTTCAGTTCCAGAAGAAAACGCTGAACAATGCTTAAAGGCATTAAAATTCGATAATCTTCCTCCTGACGAATTTGATTTCTGCTGGAAGGCGTGTTCCCAATCCAGGCTCTTGGACATAAAAAATTCGGAAACAACGTCCGAAATTTTTAATAAATGGCCGCAATTCAAGATGCCATCTGGTTTTCGATATGTAAGTTTTAAACTTTAATTAAATCTCATTTTCATAAAAAAAAAACATACATAATTCTTAATCGTTTTTATTACGACTAGTAAGTAGACCAATAAAAAAATAGAGCAAAAAATTAAAGGATTATTATTCATTTTGTTGAATCTTAAGGTTTTTTTAAAAGGTTTATAACTCGGCGAAAAATGAACACATTGAGAAAAGCCAAGATGCATTTCAGGCTTTGCATTTCTTCTTTTTAAATCTTGAGATAAACGACAATAGCGTGATAAAATAATTACATTTTTTTTAAATTGGTCCCTGGACTATGGTTAAACTAACGTCAAAGTCATTTACCTGAATTCCTTAGTTTTAAGCTTATTTTTGTTTGAATAATTCATACCCAGTCATAAGTCCGCCCGAAAGGACAAATGTGGACAAAAAAGCACCCCCAAATATACAAGACACGCAGGAGTCCTTCTTCTACATTAGAAAGTCAATTCAGGTCATTGAAGACCATACCGCTTTCTTAAAGCTGAAAATGTTCAGCCCTTTTATTTTCGTCATTGGGGAGGATGTCCTGCATTTTAATGAGCAGTTTACATTTGAAGGGTCCAAGGGAAAAACGGCACAAGTCCAATTCTTTGCAAAATTTAACTAATGATGACATTTTGTAGCTTTTTTTTGAGTACTATATGATGCTCTATTTACTTTTTGAGAAATTGAAGTTAACTTTATTTTCGTTTTTCTCCGAATCGTTTGGAATGGATTTGTGCCTTTTTCCCTAGACCCTTCATTTGCTTCAAAATATTTTTTCTATTTAATTGAAAGTTAGCTTATAGCTTCCTACAGTTGTTGGCACTTCATTGAAGCGCTTTATTTCAATAACAAAAAAATCTGTGTCCAAAAACGCATTTTGTGTGTGGAATCTTCAGTTTGAAGCTGTTTTTTGTTGATCACTCCTTGAATAATTTAACCCCAGCGATGCCAGTTCACAAAATATACGAGGCACGCAAGAGTCCTTGCTCTATATTGTAAGGTCAATTCAGGTCATTGAATATTAGATCACTTTTCAAATTTCAGATTTCCATTTGTTTCTTTTTTAAGAGCAGTTGAAATGTGCTTCAAAATATTTTTCCTATTTAATTTAAAGTTACCTTATAGCTTCCTACAGTTGTTGGCACTTCATTGAAGCGCTTTATTTCAATAACAAAAAAATCTGTGTCCAAAAACCCAAAAACGCATTTTGTGTTAAGTGGACTCTTCAGTTTCAAGCTGTTTTTTGTTGATCACTCCTTGAATAATTTATCCCTAGCGATGTCTGTCCACAAAATATACGAGGCACGCAAGAGTCCTTCCTATATATTGTAAAGTCAATTAATTTTTGTCATTGGTAGGTTGTCCTGGATTTTAGTGAAATATTAATATTTGCTATTTGACGGAGTCAAATTTCCATTTCTTTCGTTTTTTTTACTCAAATGGCGCAACCATTACAGGCTTTTGGTAAATTGTGACGGCCAACTTTTTGGCGCTTGTTTAGCTGCAGCCGAAATAGAAGGTTATACTTCTGGTTCACTTTGCTTTTCTGATTTTTAAGCTTACGTTCCTCCTTGACTTTGGAATTTGATTACTTGTTGTTGGAATTTTCAACATTAAGGAGCGCACTATTTGCTTTCTAAACTGTCACAAGTTACCTTGTCAATCATTCTATTAGTTTCTGGAAATGATAAATTACTATAATGTTATTAAAATATTCTTACAGGTGGACATGGACTTCTGCTACTTGCACAAAAACTCTACTTCACTTTTGGACTCTTGGGAGCAGCTGCATGATAAAATTACAGAGTTTTTGTGTAGTGAGGACCGCATAAAGGAGAAATCTATTAAGCAGATTATCAGTAAATTGAGGTCGGAAAATCCTACGGAGAGTAAGTTTTTTTATTTTTTACTCATATATAAAACCTGATTTCTTTCAATAAAATAATTGTTTGTTTTAATCGCAGTAACCTTGTCTTATGTCGTTTCATAGGACAGAGACCTTGTGCCAGATGTAGTTGTTTATTATGTTAGGTAATTGATTTTTAGTTAGATAGTTTTCACTCTTCTTTAGTTATGGTAAGTTAAACCCTGAGATTTTGGTTATAAACTAGGTACGCTCTACGGTTTAAAAATAACTTAGCAAATCTTTCAATAAATAATTAGTATAAAATGTAGTATAATAATAATCAAAAGAATTTAAATCATCAAACATAATTTAAAAAAGTAGAATACAAACAGTTGTACAAATTATCAAATTCACATGGAATAAGATACTTTTGAACCAATCTACATGCCCTAGTATTTTTATGTATGTTATGCCAACCATATGAATTATTGTTACTGTTTATTATTTTTATTCTTATTATACTACTTAGTATATTGTTTTTTTTTATGGAAAAAATAAAAAAAAATCTGGGTCTACAGAAATGGTTCTGAGCTATAATTAAAGAAAATTTGGTTATTTTGAATTCGTAGAGCGTAAAGAAGGCGAAAATTTCGCAGCTGTTGTGGATTTGAATCATGCTGCGTTTGAGGATCGAGGTCGAAAACTTGAACTAATTGTTCTGATCTGACATAAGGTCTAACATAAAGTTACTGTATTATCTATTTTGTTTTTATTATTATAAAACTTTTACGATATCTTTTTTACACAGTCTAATTTGCCACTTTGTTTTATCTTTTTTTTACAGACTGTCGAAATGCAAGCATTATGTGGTCACTCCATGGCTATTTTATCCCCAGCCATAAATCTGTCCGCAAAGACAAATCCGGAAAAAAAAACACCACCAAGTATACGATCAAAGACTCGCAGGAGTCCTTCCTCTACATTGGAAGGTCAATTCAGGTTATTGAAGACCACATCGCTTTCTTAAAGCAGAAAATGTCAGCCCTTCATTTTTGTCATCGGGGAGGATGTACTGCATTTTCATGAGATATATGTGCTGTTCGACGGAGTAAAATTTCCATTTGTATCTTTTTTAAGAGCGGTTGACATATGCTTCAAAATATTTTATCTTTTTAATTTAAAATTTCCTATTGCTTCCTACAGTTTTTGGCGCTTCATTGAAGCACTTTATTTTAATAACAAAAAAGTTAATTGTTCAAAAACCCATCTATTGCTTAGTGCAATACAAAAATAAAATAACAGTAATATTTAACAAAAATGCTTTTTTTTATTTTTAGAAAATTACTGGGACATAAGAAAAACTTAATATAGGAAAAGAAGCTGGAATGCACATGGAAACCAAATTTTGCCAGTTCAATATATTATTTTATTGGCTCAAGAAATAAGATTGCTTGAATCAACGAACTAATTGACTGGCCAAGAAACGAATTTCGCTAAATTAATAAATTATTTACTGGCTCAAGTAACAAGTTTGCTTGGATCAATAAACTAATTTACTGGCCCAAGAAACAAATTTCGCTAGTTCAATAAATTATTTCATTGGCTCAAGAAATAAGATTGCTTGAATTAACGAACTAATTTATTGGCTCAAGAAACAAATTTCGCTAATTCAATAAATTATTTATTGGCTCAAGTAACAAGTTTGCTTGAATCAATAAACTAATTCATTGGCCCAAGAAAACTATTTCGCTAATTCAATAAATTATTTATTGGCTCAAGTAACAAGTTTGCTTGAATCAATAAACTAATTTATTGGCCCAAGAAACAAATTTCGCTAATTCAATAAATAATCTATTGGCTCAAGTAACAAGTTTGCTTGAATCAATAAACTTATTCATTGGCCCTAGAAACAAATTTCGCTAATTCAATAAATTAATTATTGGCTCAAGTAACAAGTTTGCTTGAATCAATAAACTAATTTATTGGCCCAAGAAACAAATTTCGCTAATTTAATAAATTATTTATTGGCTCAAGTGACAAGTTTGCTTGAATCAATAAACTAATTCATTGGCCCTAGAAACAAATTTCGCTAATTCAATAAATTAATTATTGGCTCAAGTAACAAGTTTGCTTGAATCAATAAACTAATTTATTGGCCCAAGAAACAAATTTCGCTAATTCAATAAATTATTTATTGGCTCAGGTAACAAGTTTGCTTGAATCAATAAACTAATTCATTGGTCCAAGAAACAAATTTCGCTTATTCAATAAAACATTTATTGGCTCAAGTAACAAGTTTGCTTGAATCAATAAACTGTTTTATTGGCCCAAGAAACTAATTTCGCTAATTCAATAAATTATTTATTGGCTCAAGTAACAAGTTTGTTTGAACCAATAAACTAATTTACTGGCCCAAGAAACAAATTTCGCTTATTCAATAAATTATTTATTGGCTCAAGTGACAAGTTTGCTTGAATCAATAAACTAATTTATTGGCCCAAGAAACGAATTTCGCTTATTCAATAAAATATTTATTGGCTCAAGTAACAAGTTTGCTTGAATCAATAAACTAATTTATTGGCCTAAGAAACAAATTCCGCTAATTCAATAAATTATTTATTGGCTCAAGTAACAAGTTTGCTTGAATCAATAAACTAATTTATTGGCCCAAGAAACAAATTCCGCTAATTCAATAAATTATTTATTGGCTAAAGTAACAAGTTTGCTTGAATCAATAAACTAATGTATTGGCCCAAGAAACAAATTCCGCTAATTCAATAAATTGTTTATTGGCTCAAGTAACAAGTTTGCTTGAATCAATAAACTAATTAATTGTCCCAACAAATAAAGATCAATAAAAACTTTGCTTGTCCCAATAAACGTTTATTGTGACAATAAACAGCAATTCATTGTCGCAATAAACCTGTTTGTTGGACGAGTTTTGATAAACAAATTAATTGTCCCAATAAACTTTTTGCTTGTATTTACGTACCTTTTTGGTTCAGTGTACCGCAATAAGTTTTTAGGTGGTATGAAATCTTAGAAAGTTTCAGTCTTATTTTGTGTATACTACAAAAGTGACTTTAAAAGAAAGGCGCTTGTACTGTTTGGATTTGATTTAACGATGATTACACTTCAAATCAAGAGAAAACGTAGTTGGATCAAATTTGTGTTTAAGTACGGAAACACTTTGAATTAAAGTCTTTCCACTTTGATTCAAATATTTTCGGCATTAGCGAGAGCCAAGCTGTTCCGAAACATATTTGAATCAAAGTGATTTTCATTGATTTTACGTTGTTTTTTCCCTCAGTGTACATTCTCCATTTCGGTGCCGTGAACTAAGTCCTCAGGAACTTAGTCCCCCGAAGGTGTTAGTTTCCACTAGGCGGGAACAGAAACCACTTTTTGAAAGTGGTTTTGGAAATTGATTGTGTATTTTTTAATCCAAAAAATATTTTTTTTTGAAAATCTTTATAGGTATGTAGATATAGATTGGAAAGAACCTCTGGAGTAAAAATTTTGATTAAAATCGTTCAAGATTTTAACGATAAAATCAAAAAAGTACGGTTCTATATGTCAGGTACCATTAATAACAGTTTTGTGTTAATTTTTTACTCACCAAAATGTATAGACCATGCCTGGCAATAGTACACACAAAAATTATGTAGTCAAAATCGTTAGAGCTATTTTTGAGATAAATAACCCTTTTCAAAAGAATTGTACGGCAATTACAGTTATTTTTGGGGCTAAACAAAAAGTTCGATTTCCCTTCTAGGGGTAATTCTTTAGTTCAAATTTTGAAGAAAATCGGCTCGGTTATTAAAGCGGCAGGTCGAGGTACAGACAGACAGATGGAATGGCGGGACCCACTATGCTCGTGTTCTTTATCAACGTAAGGTCATGGTGGATTAAAATTTTGAGTTCGATTTTTTTTTATGAATCCAAAACTTACCTTATATGAAGTTCCTACATCTACCGCAAGTAAAAATCAGATAGTCCATTTTTTAGTACATTTTCTATGTAAGTTTTTAATACATATGTATGTACATACATAAGCATATCAATGGAAAATCACCAGTAAGCGGACTTGAAGCTCTATAAACAACCGGGCAGAGCTATGTTACGTTATTGGGAGCATTAGGGGATTTCGCGAGTAACTACCTAACTCTCAAAATCATTGCCTTGCTAATCTGAATCACCTTCAATCCAAATATCACGCTACTCCGAACCTTCACTTTTTCGCACCGATTTTTGTACTATGTAATCCGAATTCTAACCTGAAAAAAAAATACAAACGTATTGGTTTTCACGGAAGTTTTTGCAGTATCTACTTTTGATGTTTCTCTTTTATGTTACACATTTCCGAACGGCTAATGTCAGCGGCACATCATAGTGTTATATTGCTTACTCCTGTACCCAGGCAAGTTAATATAGGTATTGGAGGTTCTTTGGAGTGAGGGTCTTTAAACGTAAAAACTTTTATGGCATTCAAAATGCCTACCTACCAAACTCTATGTATTTACAAACAATAAAAAAAAAATTATTTCGTAAAAGTCACAAAGACAACTTAATTACATATATAGGTACATATAAATAAAAGCGATAAGAACATAGGTAGTAATATGATAAGTTTATAACATTACATAAACACTATATAATTACCTACCTCCTCATGGTAGGTATTTCACTATTTAGGTAGGTACATAGAGGTATACCTACCTATCCACCCAAAAATAACTCCACGATTAGGTATTCACACATAAAAATACATAGGTAGGTAGGTATAAATACCACCTACCTCATCATTCCATTGAATTAGGTATAACTACCTATTTATACAGCGCAAACTTAACATTGTCCTAACCATCATTTCACCACACTTACTTTGTAGGTAGGTATTTATATGTTTATATGCTTGACTTTCCCCGAAGTGAAACCATCATTGACGATAAACCTCAACCCGCCCATCTCTTTAATATACCTACCTACCTAGGTAGAACCTATTCTGGAGAAACTATTAATAAAACAGGCTCCCGACAAGATGTTACATTTAATTAGCTAACCAACTCTAAGCTCACTCTCATAGTCTCTCTAATGACTTGGCTTGTGTGTGCGTGGTGTGTTACTTATGAACTTCCCACGACATTCCATATAAACTTCCTTCTAAATAATATTAGCAAAACTCTAAGGACGCCATGTGTAGTGTACAGTTAAACTCCCTAAAGCGTGTTTATATATAGAAAATCATAAATCGATCTAATCAACATTATTATTATTATTGTTATTATCACAACCATCGCCAACGGCAGCAAAGCACGGTGGCGGTGGTGGTAACGTAACTTCGACTTCACCATCATAACCACTTTGTGTTTTTGTCCTTTTTCTATAAATATGTATATCGTTTTACCATCATTTGCCACGTAGGTAGTTATAGATGAGCCACTATATGTAGTCAATATGCCTCTGGCATATCAAACAAGAACCACGGGAACATGAACTCTCTTTTCTATTATCATCAGAGCCTGGTCCAAATTTCCGGTTCCAAATCGAAGTCGGACAAAAAAAAAATCAACCATTTCACAACATAGCGCGCCGTCACATACCTACCTACCCGTTGATCCTTTTTATACATATTTTGCCCCAAAAGTGTCCTTGTGTGTGGAATTAGTGTTCGAGTAAGAAAATCTATGACAACACCTGCTTATAGGTATGTCACCAATTGAAAAACCCCTCACGTACCTATATAATGTCCATAGAACTGATTTTGTGCTTCTTGGTCATATTCTTCAAAACTCACCCCACCATCCGCGTTTGCCTTTATCAATACTTCGTTTCTGAAGCACATATGTACATTTTTGCCACGAAATATCTGGGAATAACTGATGCAGGACGACACAAAGGACGAAAATAAAAGTATAGACAAATTCCAGTACCAGTACCAGGACCAGGACCCCCGATCACGTGTGGAATGCCTATAGATAGGTAGGTATACAACTATTACACATGTCACCTCATAAAATGTCCTTCAATTGTTCACCATTTTACCCGTTCGCCGTCGGTGTTCGGTCGTTACGTTGCGTTGTAGCGCGTCTATGGAATCCTTGAAGTCGTTGTCGTCATTTTAAGGGCATCCCTACCCTACTTCAAATAAACACACACACATCCAAACCAAGTACACCTAATAACATCAGCAAAATGTTGTTGTCGCCCGTATGGTATTTACAGGATTTTATTATTGCAAGCGGCCGCATGCATTTTACGAGGCTCATCATTTAAGGCTGATGTGGGAAGCTGGGAGAGAGTAGGTCCTCTGCGGCAAGGTTATTTAATAAAAATGAAAAGTTACGGTCTGGGAATTCATTTTCGCTATGACTTCGAAAGACAACATCAAACGGGATGGGGATGATGGTACCTACATAGGTATAGGTACCTATAGTAAAATGAGGTCCTTGAAACCGGAATTTTCACCTGTCGTTAACGACTCATTTCCAATTATTTTGTCGTCGGTCGGAGGCGCGTCGATTGTCCAGATAAAGTTCAGCAAAGATATGAAATGGCATTATCCTGGTGAAGGTTGCAAGCAAAAAAACATTAACAAGAAAACATCCAAAAACCCAAAAAAAGACACACAAAACCTCTACTCGGCTAGGTGGGTGATTTTTTGTTTTGTCCTTCTTGATGGCCCAATATGGGGCATCCTGTGCAACCTCCATTTGCTCGGAATGCGATGAAATTTTCCATGCTTCTTTCTTTTTTCTTATTTTATTTTTTTTTATGTTGCACTTATTTAATCGTTGTCGTCCTCCTCGATGTCCTCATCTCCTTCATCCATTTCGAGATGCCAGAAAAGGCTACGATTGTGTGTGTGTGTGTGTGTTGCATGTCATTCGCTATGTGCATCCTTTTTTGAATAACTGTTCCACTGCTATACTCTGCTATGCTATGAGCGGTAAATAGGTAGGTACATGACCTTTGATACAGAATGGAATATTGTGTCAGTAGCAAAACAGGATACAGGCAGGCTGCAAGCGGCACAAACATACATAAATCGTCATCCTCCAGCGACCTAGAAAATGTACTCATCTCATATTATAAACAAAGAGAAAAAGCTTTAACTTTAGGTCTTGTGTGGCCTAATAAATGAGAATGAAGCCAACTTTGAGGGAGAAATAATATCATAATTATTATTTTGCTCTGCAACATATTCTCTCGGATATTTTTTTCTTGAAAGAAGTTCAAAAACTCAAAAATACCAAAAGGATGCGGTTTCAGAGATACATTATTGCGCATGAATTATGTTGGGAGAGATATGTTGCATTGGCACTTGTTAAGGACACTTGTTGTAACGAAACGAGTCTGACAACATGTTGCGATTCATTTTGAAAATTTAACTGAAAGAGTTACAACGACAAAAGGTTTTCTACCCCTGATTTGTGTCATGCTTTGTGTTGCCCGTATTCTAATTCTCTCATGCAATTGATTTTAAAGATATTTTTTTCTGCATAGGTAGTATCTTTTAAACATTAATAGTACCTATTACAAGTCAAAAGATCAAGACATATTTAGAATCATGTAACGTAGGAAGGTACTACATAATATGGTGACAATCACAATCATCCAGTCAAAATAGACAAAATAAAGTGAAAACTTAGGAAAATTTCGCATTGGGCTTAAAATTGGTACAGACCAATGAATCTGAGTGTTGGAAAAAAAGTTATTAAAAGTTATGTGTCGAAAATTTTGCACATATTGTAAAATCGTAAAATTCTTTAATCTTTACAAACAAGATTGTAACACTTTTTTTCCTGTAAGCTGTCATTTAGAAAAATATTGGGGTCTTAAAACAGAATAAACAAGTGTTGAAAGTATCGTTTTTTTTCTCATGTAACTCTTAAACGGTAAATGTTATCAAAAAGTAACCTCTGCAAAGCTTGTAGATTATAATATGTTCCTCCACAACACTACATTCAAGCTTGTTTCCCAAAATCAATACCTTAAAATATATCATCATTTTAAAAAATTGGTAAAAAGTAAAATATGTGTTGGGTTTGAAATTCGGCTTGGAAAAAAATTCTTCTGTCAAAATTCTGCTTTTCAAAATTCTGCTCCCAAAATGTTGCTTTTAAAATCTGTTGTAATTTTAATTGTTAGCGTCAGCGGTCAGTTTATTCTTAGCTCATAGAGCCGCTTATATGTCCGAACGGTGTTAGATGACCGCTTTGCGCAGTATCAATTTCTCAGCCAAAAATGTTGGATTTCTTTGTGTGATTTCAAAGAAGGTGAATTGAAGGGACTGCGAACAACTTGAAGCAATATTAACAGCAAGAATTGACATTAAAGTTCAAGAGGTCTCTTGAATGAAATCACATAATATATTCAACCAAACTTTTGCTGTTGCTAATTTCAGACCTTTGCAAATTTAAACTATTTCACCTCACACTTTTTACTTGAATTGTATCCAAATTAATTTACGATAGGTATTTGAATTACTATTAACGTTTCCTGTAAGTGTTGTAGCAGTTACCCAGACACTCCCATCATAGACTTGGGGTATAATTAAGTCTGTCATGCAAAAGTTCTATGAAACGGCCAAGCTATACTTTTTGACCTCTATGTAGGATTTCTAGAGTAACAGCTTGTAGAGTTAGGTCTTGTAAAGTTATGGGCTTGGCTCGTCATGAGATCTCATAACTTTTTCACAGCGAAAGCATTAAGAAGTCTCAAAAAATAAAATCACAAAATCTTGACCAGAAAGGTGGCACTATGGTCGAGTTAAAAACAAATTCTTTATTGATGAAGCCAAATGACTCATCCACAATTTATGGAATGCTCTCTATAGGGTTATAGAGAGCATCAAAAATTGTGGCCATTCTTACTATATGTCAAGTAGAAGCACATTCTTTTAAGATTTACTTATGAACAAACCAAAATTATGTCTTACTTAACATTACTTTAGATGGCGCTCGCAGCCCAGGATGGACTACGGCCAACAAGCCCGTCTAGCCAGATCGGTCCCTAGCTAGCTGCCTCCAGTTACGCACTCCAAGTTGGTTGAGGTCCTTCTCAACTTGTGTGCGCCACCTAAGAGGGCCTTCCTCTGCTGCGCAGATCGTCAGGGGTAGATTCGAAGTACCGCCAGGCTGGTGCGTTGGTGTCCATACGCTCCACGTGTCCCAGCCATCTCATCCTCTGTATATTCAGCTTTTTGACCAGGTCGACATCGCTGAAAAGCCCGTAAAGCTCGTTATTGAATCTTCTCCTCTCCTACTCCATCGATATAGACTGGACCGATAATAACCTGAAGAATCTTCCTTTCAAAGGACCCAAGCAGATTCTCATCCGATTTTGACAGGGTCCATGCTTATGCCCCATATAGCAGGACCGGGATGATTAGGGTCTTATGTAAGGTCTCCTTGGTTCATTTAGAGAGGGATTTATTACTCAAATGCCTTCTTAGCCCGAAGAAACAGCAATTGGCAAGAGTGATTCTTCATTTGATCTCTGCACTGATGTTATTTTGCGATGTTTAGTATAGCCCAGGTAGACAAAGTCCTTGACGACTTCGAAGTTGTACATTTTTTCCGAGTCGACGATGTTGAGATTCTTGATTCAAAATAGCTTTTAACGGCCTTTGGTCCATACAAATTGACGTTTCGTCCCGGCGATCTCACTTGGACTCATCAGTTGACTAGTGAGGGCCTTGTCAATACGCAATTTGTATCAAGTTCAGTTCATCTTACATAGATTTCACGATAAATACCTAGTGTGAACTAGGCTTGACTTGAGATTCCTTTCTCGATGATAACATATACATTGTCCTATCCTCATTAACAGCCAAACCCATTTTCGCCGCCTCGGATTCAATACTTGCAAATGCGCCGCCGCGCGCCGCCGCCGGTGACAGCTCGCTTCATTCTTCCAATAATGTGAATATCATCTGCATAAGCAAGTATTTCAACAGAATTTTGTAAAATAAACCTCTGTTGTTGACTTGCGAGTTGCGTATAATTGCGTATTATATGCTATTGTGCGACTGCTATTCTCTGTCAAATCTTCTGAACAGTAGACCAACAGTCTATTGTGCGCTCTTACAACCAACCGGACTATTTAATCAGCCCAGTGATAAAAAGGCAGATACAAAGTCAGATTTCATAGTAGGTATTTGCCTTGCTTCCTTGCATGCTTATGTTTTGGTTTTTGGAAATTTTAAAAGTGTTTGTTCACTAAAGTCGTATTAAATATAATACAGAGTATTGGCAACTTTCTGTTCAATTAATTGTAGCACAAATGTCAGCCCCAAGTCAAATCAAAAGATAAGATTTTTCGAATACGAAAAACCTAAAAGAGATTCGAGGAATGAGTAGATTTTTCTACAACGAAAAGTACAAAACCTAGGATTATTTCGCATACCGATTTTATGTTCACTATGCAATATGGTGGAGAGGGAAGATGGTAGACATTTTATATGCGTATTCTCTGCCTTGAAACGACCGACGCACTGACGGTTGGTATATGGAATACCAATATTTCAAATGTTTGGAATTTTAAAGACAATTTTTGTGAAATAAGTTTCGGAAATATTTAGTTTTTTAATATATATTATTTGTAAAAATAAAAAATTGCTTAAAATACAAGATAAAAAAATCTTAAAATTTCAATTTGGCCAGACGGTCTTGGACTGTTAAGTTTAAATCATTTTGGGGAGGGGGACACAGAATTGTAACCCCATTCAATTAAAAACTAAATAAATTTGATTGGCGAAAATTAGATAAAATAAAATTAAATACATTTGATGGAAAACAGCTCATGAAAAACTAGGGCCTAGTGACTTAAAACTCTCAACAATTCCTATGTACGTGCCTGCAGGGAACCTACAGTTTATTTCCGAACGGCTTAATTTCAGCGGCACTTTTTCTATGACAAGAGACACTCTTGGAGGTTTTGCCAATTTCTCGTAAGAGGCAGTAGCCGTTTTATTTTAAAAATAACTAGGTGGTGAGGATGGGGATCAAACATAGACCTATGGCAATGACAGTCCATCGCACTAACCATCACGCCATGCCACGGCTACTACGACGAAAACTAGATGAATAGTGAAAATTAAAATGCATAAGTTATGAAAATTAATTTACACATCAATTACTCTCTTTATAACCCCCCACACCATAAAACCACATCAACCTGGCACAAATGAGGGTGAGTAATAATTACCACCACGGTTTTACCATGTTAATTTTTTTTTGTGTGTTTGTTTGTCTTTTTTTGTTTGTTTATTTTGCCTTCAATATCCTGCATATTGTGGTTCCCTTCATTGTTTTGTGGTTGAGCAAATATTTGTTCTTCTTCAACACGTCTTTGTTGGCGATTCCTTCCAACGAAGTATTTTTTTCTTTACTTGTTTTATTTTTGTATTTTCTCATTTTTTGTTCTTACTCAATCACACCTTTAATTTGAATTTGTATGCAAATTTGCCACTGATCTCATAAATCTTCACTCAGTAAAATACCTTTGTAATGTATATGTGTTGGTATGTTTGCTTGAAAGATGTTAGGGAGGGGCAGACAGAGGGACAAGGAGTGTAGAATGTTATGTAAATACAACCTTAAGCTGTGAGCCTTAGAGAAATGTTGAGTACGTTTTAGTTATGGGCATTTGCCTATAGATCCATAGAGGTTCCGTGTGGAAGCTATATAGAGGAAAACATATTTCGAATTTTTGTTAAATATCCGATGGAGCGGGTCACTAATTCGCTTCAAAATATTACTTCACGGCATCATGTCCTTAGTTCTATCATGTTTCAAGATTGGTATGCTTAGGTTGGAGAAAGTAGCTAGAATTGGACAATGCACATACTCATATAGCAAATAACTCAAAGTTTTTCGACCTATGATTCAGTTCTTTTGAAATAAAGAACTAATGCGTACCTATACTATTAACTATACTGTCGTAAATAAAAGCGATTTTTACCCTAACTGTCGTTTTTGACATTTTTCATGTCATAATGATTTGAGAGCATTGTGATGCTTTTTTTTTTTCTTAAGGGCCCGACCCATAGAATCCGTCGCATGCGTTGCGGTAAAAAATCCGTTGACATTGACTTTGCAACGGATAGGGGTGACCCAATGGATACGTTGCGTTGTTTTGACAGCTTAATTCAAATTACAAAGTGCGTTCGATTTTTCGAACCTATTGCGCACTGAGGATAGGAAGGTCAGTGCATTTCATAGAACTTGCTTTATTTTATATCTTGTATGCGTATGCTGCACAAACGTCACAAAACTAGCAAAATAATGGACAAAATAAAGAAAATAATGAGCAAGCTCATTTTCGCTTGTATTTTGCAATAGTTTACAAAATTGCAGAGTTATGGCCCTTTCTTCTTTGTGCTTTTCCTTGTTGTTGCAGATTTACACGATAAAAGAAAAAATGGCTAAAATTTTGCAGAAAGTACCATGCCGCCTGCTCGGCAAAAATCCTCGTATCAAACCCTCCTAGTGGGTGCCGGGCGGTAATGATCACAACAGTTTTTGTCTTGTGTGTTGTGCGATTTGACCATAGATACGAGGTCCCTAATTTTCAGTGGTGGTGTGAGCGATTTTCATAATCCGTGCCCAAGAAATGGAAGGCTGGGGGGCAAACCAGTCTTTAATGAGCTCTTTCGGACGCCTTGGCAGGGTCCGTCGTACTCTTCGCCTTACCCCGGTATATCGGCTCTGCCGGGGCTGACCTTTCCTTTCCCACTTACTTTTGGGAACCAAATTTAAAAGTTAACACACAATGGACGAAATTGACATAACAGACGACTTACCTTCCGCTGACTTAGAGAATGAACTCTAGGACATATAGGTCACTTCTCATAAGAACGTGTGTATTTGATTGAGCTGTCAGTTGTGTACGTCGACGCAACGCATGCGACGGATTCTATGGGTCGGGCCCTTAAGGCTGAGGTAAGCTCGTCTTCGTCCCGGTTATTCTCGAAGAAAGCAAGTGAAACTCGGGTTAAGAAAGTAGAACTCTGACCAGTTACCAGTTTTATCAATAAATACTTATTTCAATAAGAAGAGGGTTTACAATTTGTTTTAAACTTAAACTTAATAACATAGTAATTAATATACCGCAAAGCTTTTATAAAGAGCACTTTAGAAGAAGGCTATCAGGAAATAAACGGTAGGAATCTGATTCCAGCCCAAGACTAACCCGAAAATTACTTTGGCTCCCGATCTCACTCAGATAGAGCGAACAGGGAGAAAAACGGTAGGAATCTAATTCCAGCCCAAGGCTAACCCAAGGGAAAATTACTTTGGCCCACGGTCTCACTCAGATGGAGCAAGCAGGGAGAACAACGGTATAGGAATCTGTTCCAGCCCAAGGCTGATCAGAGGGAAAAAAAACTACTACGAAAATTGTAACACCAATTATATAGATACATTCGTGTATTATTTAGAGTTAAAATGATACACGAATTATCAATCAAAAGAATAGAATGCTGCAACTGGAGCCGCAGACGTAAATGGAAGAGCTATCAAAAAGTGTCGTACCTTAATGTTTTTAAGTGCCCACAATGCAGCTGTACAGTTCTAAGTATTTTGAAAAAAAAAAAAAACGAAACAATAATTCATGTTTACAAGCTCACGTTTTTATTTCCCATATTTTTTCTTTTAAACTTTTCGCTACACAAACAACCACAATATTTATTTCCGACGCAAAGAGTTGTTTTGTTCTTCATACAATTTGAAACGTCAAAAAAGTGCTGCACGTGATAAGCTAAAATTTGGCGAACTCTTCCGTCTGCGGTTGCAGCTCCGTATGCGGCTACGTTGCGTTGTGTTCGCAAGACTTAGGTCTATAGATTTAGGTCTATGGGATAATTTCTAGTAAGGATGAAAAAAAAAACAAGGTTAAAAGGAAAATATGTCACATGATATTCAGTATCTAATACTTTTTATTTAATTATTATTATTTGTATTGTATTATTTATACTAGAATGTCAGTTTATTAGACTTGACCATTCTTTATTCCGTCAATTTCATTGAATTTTGAACAACAACAACAACTTAAAGGTGCTACCATCAATTGCTTACGAATTAATTTTGGGTATTTCGTTTTCGTATTCGTTTTATTTTTGTTTGGCTAGAGATATAGCTATTTCAAGGGGTGCCAAGCCCTATCATCAGTCTCCTTTTATAGTGGTGCAGAGCTTTAATCCAATTTTATTTGAAAAACTTTCTACACATCATGCGGTATTTGAACCCGCGCATCAGATTTGCTCAGTCTTCGAGGCTGTGTACACGACGTACTATGCCATCGTTGACCACTGACGTCACAGGTCTAGATGTGCTGTTTGTTTATCAATTGCATTTGGAGCCTCAGCATTTTTATAAGCCCCTTTAAGTATGCTGTCTTGTTCCGCCTCCATTTTTCTCCGAACCTTATTTAAGCTATGGGTATTGCTTGCATGGTTGAAAAAAATTGTTCAATATTTCCCTCATAATTTAAGCACAAGCGAAAAAACAGTGTTGCCCACCAGAGTCAAGCATTACCATAACAGATATTGGAGTTGGAGCTTGTGTTATGTTTACATTTTGTTAGACCATACTGCTGGACGTATCTTGCAAGCAAATCGATTGTATCTTCACCAATGGATCTAAGAATTTGAAACTCTTTACTAAATGCGGCTGGGACAGAGTGGATACAAGAAAATATTATAAGGAGAAAATTAGGTTATATCTGACGCCAACCCATATTTATATCGTCACTTGTTCCGATAAAACTTATAAACATGGAACTCAAAATAGTTTTGCACAAAAATAAAACTATTTCTTCTGTGCATGCGAAAACCCTGATAACACAAAATCTGTTGTTAATGACACACAAAACCAGGTTAATCAATTACAAGTGAATTCAATAAAAATGACGAAGTAATAAAAATTCAACATGAACTGTAGTTAAAAATGATCAATGGAAAAGTTGGTAAAGTCCTAACTGAATTTAATTCGATTGTAGGTACAGTGTTTGTAGCAAAACCAAAGTGAATTCTAAGCTAGAAAATAAAAATGCATACAATTATAGCCTTTTTACTATATACACGCTTGGATCCGGTGTTTGGAATCAATTTTACATTATATCATAACACTGGTCGACAAGGTTTTTGTTACAGAAACCAAACTATACTTTCCCAAAGGTTTTTGGTGTGCTGAATTCGAACTTCGCACCATCACCAAAATATTGAAATCTACTTCATTTTCAAAATCTCTGTTTCAACTTACTTCAATTTTACAAAACAAAGGCCAAATCTACTTCTTTTTTCTATTTCAATCCAGAAATTTTGTAAGTTTATTGCTTTGATAAATTTTTTAGGTTAAAATAAACTAAAATAATCAATTTTGGAGAACTTTGACACCCTTTAATTTTTCGGGCAGTATGATTACTAATAATTTTTTGTCACTTTTTTTACAAAGCAACAAATGGGAATGGGAATCGAATAAGATCTTTTTTATTTTTAAAAAAAGGTCGCAAAGGGGGAAGCTATAGGAAAAAAAAAGCTTAGAAAAAAAAAACGGTACAAAACGCGCTGTTTTAGATACTGTTTGGTATTAATTGTAGGTAAAAAATAAAATATATTTCACAAAAACTTCTGTCTTTGGCTATAAAATAACATCTTTAACGTAAAGTTATCTTTAATAGAAACGTTTTAAGAGCTAAAACCTTTAAAATTAAAATCAAATATAGATTTGTATAAAAAAGGTTAATTTTGAAATCTACTTCGATTTTTCTCAATCCACTTCGCTTTTTTCTTCAAATCTACTTCGACTTTTTTTCCGGAAGTGGTAACGCTGATAGTACCTAATAATGGTAACACTTCACGCCGATTTTTCCAAAATTATAAATGTTCTGCAATATAACAGGAGTAAGCAGAGAATATTAAAAAAAAGGCTTTTGAGTTATTCTGCAAAGTGCAAACCCTTGCACCAGGAGTGTCAGTCAAGCCCAGGAGTTTGTAGAGTATGGCTTAAAAACTGCTCAGCTAGGGAACCTACGGTTTATTACCGAATCCGAACGGCTAATGTGAGCGTAACTTTTCAATGACAAAGGATACTCTTGGAGGTTTTGTCTCGCAAGAGGCAGTAGGCGTTTTTTGTGTTATTGTGTGCAAAATTTCAGTAAATTATTTCAAGAGATAAGAAAGTTACAGATTTTTGAGAAACAAAACATCATCTGGGCCCACTGTGCACTGTTCTGTTTCTGATTGAAATGTTCTAAGATCTACGATGGCTAGGAATATTCTTTTACAAGATCTCTTTAATGCATCTTTTAGCTAATAGGTATCTCAAAAAAAGTCGTAGTGTCGGAATATTATCATCGATAATAAAGGGTTCTGGTCCTGGTGGGGCTGCATTGCACCCTAATACAAAATAATACATGTACGTTGCCGTCGTCCGTCGCCAAGTAGCTCCACTGAACGGACTCAGCTATTAATGCGCATGACAAGAAATATCTTTTTCGATTGAAATGAGGTTGATGTGCTACTCTACATCGATTCGATATCAGCACTTTTAAATTTCATATTTTTTAATTTAGTCGCGTGATTCGGGATGCCGGAATTGCAATTACATATTTAAAATTTTGCTCTACCTTCTTGAAGATATTTAGGTACCCATGTATTTCAATTCAGAGAAAAAATATTGCTTTACTTTGTACTGCCTATTTTACTACCGATATTCTTGTTTTCTGGAATGTGTATCTTATTTTTCTTCGAGTCATTTATATAGCTTTGCTTCAAAAAAAAGTAAGAAATACACTTCATACATTATCTATCCATGAAGAAGCCGCATTCACTCGGTATGCAAGTGTAATGTTTTAATGACTTTTGGTGTCTTCTTAAACCTATGTATCTGTATTGTATGTGGAAAAGAAGAAGGAAGCCTAGAAATGACAAGCCTAAACAAAACTATACTCCCTGCTCCCCTTGATCCGGGCAAAGGAAGCAATTGCAATTCTCGCTGTTCACTGACCGAAAGATACGAGTCCAAGGAGAAAAAAAATATAAAAATAAAAAACAACTTCGGCCCTAATTACAAATTGTCGGCCAGTTAAAGTGGGGTTGCTGGCGAGAATCATTTTTGTAGCTTGTAACTTGTAATAGCCAAGTCGTTGAAAAAAAAATACAAAATAGAAAAAATAACGTGCTTGTTGATGGTTTCTTGTTGTTGTATTTATTTTCTTTTTTTTTTATAGGTATACATATATATTTACAGCCATGCAAGTTTAGACTAACAGAAAGTTGCGTGACCCGTAAGCCTATTCAAGACGGACGGATGACGGACGACCGGCAGGGCGCGACGGACGCTGAACGGCTTCCATCGTTAAAGCAAACGAATTGCATTTTGTTGGACTATGAGAAGCTGTAAAATTTAACCCCATCACGAGCTTCCTCGGTCGGATTATTGCTAATTTCACACTAAAATTGCGTTTTTTTTGTCTTGTTTTATTTGACTTTTAAGGTAGGTACTTTATTTTAGACTTAATACGAGGTAAAGGAAGTCCTTTAACTAGCCATTATTACAATTTATACCTACACAGGTTGAGGGAATATTTAATTTATTTGTATATGTATACGATTTTACTTAAATGCGATATTATAAAAATTTAACAACCATGAAAAAAGCGTGATTTACGGTCACCTACTTTTAACTAGGTAGTTGTTATAAATTTTTGTGTGAATCTTGTAGATTTTTTTTTTACCGGGGTCATAATTTGGAGGTTATTTAAGAGCTAGTTTATAGTTTCGTTAGAATAATTTTTATGTCGTTTAGAAAAGGTATTTATGTGTAATTTCCAGATTCATTCCGAGACTTCTTATTTTATTACCCTAAATGGTAAGGTTTAGCTTGAAGTTGACTTTTTGCTTTTAGATAAATGTTAAATTAAATTGGAAAAAATAGCCTGTGCTGTAAGTAGTATAAAAGCTTAAAAGTCATGAAATATAAATTTAAAAAAAAGCACAATAAAAATATGCACGACTTTGTCACACGTTGTAAAGAGGATGATAGAACTCTGACCCTAGAATAATTAGGTGTGTGAATGGTATGATAGCTAATTTAATGATTAATTGTTTGTAAAGCTAGCGATAGAAAGAATAATACAGTGTCTTACAGATATAAGAAATTCATAGTTATAAGAAAAACTCGCTAATACGAAACGCCATCCAAAATACCGGAGTTTTAATTTCTTGTGTCAGAGTTGTTTGTACTTGTATTATAAAAAATAAATAAATAAATTTGATGGCACAACAGCTCATGAAGAACTAGGGCCTAGTGACTTACAACTCTCCACAATTCCTGTGTGCGTGTCTGCAGGAATGGAGGGGACCTACAGTTTATTGCTGAATCCGAACGGCTAACGAGCGGCACTTTTCTGTGACAGGAGATACTCTTGGAGGATTTGTCAATTCCTCGCAAGAGGCAGTAGCCGTTTTTCTTTTAAATAAATAGGTGGCGAGGCTGGGGATCGAACCTTAGACCTCCGGCATGACAGTCCATCGCACTAACTATCACGCCACGGCTACTACTTGTACTTGTATTATAAAACGAAAAGCGACGAACTCGGATGCAACAAGGAAGTTTCTTGGATTTTTAGAGTTTCCTGTATGTTTGTAGTAGGTATACGAGTACAACTGTATTTGTTAAGCTGAAAAAATAGGAGCCTTGAGATCAGTCTGTCCGGTCCGTGATAAAGAAAGGTTAAGCAAATGTGAAATAGGACGTTCTATTTTACTAATTGGTCCGACAAGTAGGTAAGTTTGAGCGATAGAACATAGAAATTACAAGAACATAATAATGGTGAGACAGAGAGTGAGCTTAGCACACACACACACACACAAGGCTTTTGTTTGAGAGTTAAATGAAAACACTAACCCTTAGCATGTCGATTTGCATTTTTGATTCCCAATACCCAATTATTCAAAACTTTCTGGTAAAAAGTTTTTCGTGAGGAACCCGCCACCCCGCCGCCGTGCCGTGCACTGCACATTTTCCATTGGTATCATATTACAGTGGACGCTCGGTAACTTGAACACGTACGATATCCAGGTTGTTCAAGCTATATGGTGTTCAAGTTACTGGATCAAGAGAAAAAATTGTTGTATGTTTTTTTTATAATAACAAAAAAAGTGGATAAGATGAAAATCTTGTTCTTCTTTTCTTTTTTATAATAATTCATTTTAATGTTATTAAGACATAAATAATAATTTTATAAATAAATAATTTGAAATAACAAGTTTTTAAGACGATTTGGAAAAAAAAAATCGTTATTTTACACTGCTTTGCCTTGCGTAGCACATTTTGAAAAGCAGATTCTCTGAGATTCTGGAGAACTGTAAGTTCTGCAAAACTTTTTTGATTTTAAGTGCCCCAAACGATGGCTTTATCGAAGATTTCAAAAGCATCCTTGTCAGTTACAACATTTTGTACGATAACAACATCACCAGAATCGGATTCACTTTCAGGTTCAATGTCTTCTACTGAATCCGGAACATTTTCATCACGTAACCACTCATTGATATCATCTTCTGTGTACACCTGAGAATATGGAAAAAATTGTATGATAGGAATTCTTGTTCAAAACCAAATGTTAGGGAAATTTACTTGGTTATCTACTCTTGCCAGCAAACATTGTAAGGATTCATCTCGGTCACTTTCTAGGTTATTTCTTCAACGTTCTCTGAGAATGGACAACGGCACATCATCTTCTTCATTTATGAATCCATCACCGTCATCATTTAAGATTGGGAGCCAACATTTTTCAAGAACCTGAGATGAGACCTTATCCCAGGATTTTGAGATCAAAATGACGGCTTGACGTAAATTGAAATTTTTTAGTGCAGAAAGAATGTTCTCATTTTTCATAGCAATAATTAACGAGAGCAAACTTGATTTATAATGTAGCTTCGTTATTTTAATCCCATTTTGATCCATTGATTGTATCAAAGCTGTAATGTTTGATGGTGGCAAGAACAATGTACATAGGTATGTTTCCATTTTCAGCCTTTAATTCTTCTTCTGCTGGATGACAAGGAGCATTATTGATAATCAACAGTGCCTTAGGTGGGAGATTTTGCTCTTTACAATTTTTCCTAACTTGAGGAACAAAGCATTTAAAGAACCACTCTTTAAAAATATATTTTGTCAGCCAGGCATTCGCAGAACTTTTGTACTCCACTGGCATTTCGAAATTTTTAGAACAACGTGGATGTTTTGATTTTCCAATGTTCAACGGAACGATTTTGTGTGAGCCTGTGGCATTGCATCCCAACAGTAATGTTACCCTTTGTTTTGGAATCTTCCCACCAGCAGGGTTTTTTCAGCGGAAGAAACGTAAGTTTTTTTGGCAACATCTTCTAAAATAATGCAGTTTCATCTATGTTATAAATCTGCTGTGTTGTGAGTTGAAGCAATGCAATTTTAGCTTGTCACCTCTTTATAAATGGCTCAACTGGTACCGGTTCCGCCGCTAGTTTTTCTCTATTTATGGTCAACAAACATATACCAAATCTACTTTCCCATTTTTGGAACCACCCAGAACTAGCATTAAAGGAACCTCCTCAAATTGTTTGTACAGTCGCTTAGCCTTTTCTCTTAGAAGGTTTCCGTTAATTGGCCCCTTTTTTTTACGTTGGTTAAGAAACCACTTGTAAAGGGCTTTCTCTGTTTTTGGTTTTTCAGCTTTTTTCATTGTGCACATCTTACCTGGTCCAGAAAAAGTTTTTTTGATTTGAGCTTAATATTGCAGATTGTTCCTTTTGAAATACCAATTTCATTTGCACAGGAAGTTGCGCTGATCCGGTTTTTTATTTTTTCAACTATCATTGCTTTTTGTTTAAGAGTTAACATTCTTAATTTTTGGCCTTTTTTTTAAACCCATTTTTCTCTTTTTCAAAACTTTTTTTCTAAATAAGCACTTCTGCAAATGAAATTCACTTCGATTATGAAGAATGAAACCTTATAAAGGAATACCTAAAAAAAATTCCTGGGATTCCCCTTTACAAAAACCGTTTGCATTTTGTACCAATCAAAGGTACCTCGCAAAAATTCAAACAACTATGCTCAAGTTACAGAGTTTTCAAAATTTTTATTTGTTCAACATATAGAGTACTTAAGGGAAAAATTCAAGGTATCGAGTCTTAAAGATGTTCTATTCAAGTTGTAGAGTGCGTAAAGGAAAAAATTATTTGTTCAAGTTATCGTATGTTCAAGTTAACGAGAGTCTACTGTATTACAATCCAACTATACCGATTTAATTACTAAAATCTGAATTCATACCAAATGACCAAAATTTGTATTTCTGGTCGTTTTTGTATACTGAATGATTCATATCACGAAGATTTTGCCTCTTTCTGTTACCGTATCTACATGTTTTGTATTTTGAATTAAAAGGCTTGTAGCAAAATGAAATTTCATAATGGTAATTGGACAAATTCCTTTGGGGAGGAAAAATATTAAAAAAGCGAAAAAAAAAAAAAAACATTCTCAAGGTAACAGGTTTCGTGGAAAGTGGAGGTATAGGTAGGTATATGCCAGACTAGACACAAAAAACATCACATAACACAACCACAAAGACTTTTTGCGTGTATTTTCAATTAAAACAAAATTGCATCCCCCAAAAACCATTCGACAAAACCCCAAATGGAAAATGAAATGAAACACGAAGAACAACTTCTTTCTCTCTGGCAGATCGAGCGGGGCTGCTGCTGCTGTTGCTGGCTTTGAGCCGAACGCGGGACCGAGGATGTAAAGTTATTCACTTCGGTTACCCAATACCACATCACATGTATGCGGCATGGTGGCTTGTGTATGTGTTTTCGTCTACATCTCTAATCTATCTACGTGTGCTTATGCCGATATCCCGACCCGACCCCTAGCACACAGCACCACCATGCCATACAACCGCAAACTAATTAACATTCTTGTACGCATCCCACAGTCCAGCAGAACCAAGGAACAGCCACCACCATAGTCGTCGTCACCGATGAAGCCAATGCTACCGCCACACTATCACCGAGGAGCGACCATCCTACCTGATCAAGTCACACCGATTCGATTGCATTACACGAAGGACTATAGCCAAGCTTCTATTCCGCTGAGCCGCCACCATCACCATTGCCTACTTGCCACCCTGTTAAAACCAAACACACAATGTTCATGGAATTCCATCCGACCAAAGAGCTTGACCGACGCCACCGACGACGAACCAAACACATTGCAACGTAGCACGCAGCCAAAACAGAAAAACAGTGCTCCAGCTCCAGCCTTAGCTTCAAACCAGCTTTACTAACACTACCAACAAATTGTGGACTTTGTTGTTCTGGATGGAAGGGAAATGTGGCCAAAAGTAGAAGCAACGCAATATCGCGACGCAAATGCCAGCTGGGATTATTACAGCTGGCTAGTGGGAAGGAGATGATGGTTGGATATGGTGGGACGTGGTCGTGGGTGACTTTGGCATCAAGTTCAGTACAGGCAAAAATGTGAACGAATCTTGGAGTTCCCCCTGTCCTTGTTTAGGTTTAGAACCAGAACCAGTAATAGAAGCAGAAAAAGTACATGTTTTACCTACATAAATGCAAATGAAAAGGAAGATTTCACCAAAAGTATGAAAGGAGGTCCAAGATCAATTTCTCCCGGAAATTAATTGTTATATTAACTTTTATTTTGGTTTTGGTTTTACTTTAACAATCTCTAGAAGCGACAATTAAAATTTAAGACTGCCATTTTGATGGTTAAAAGGCTGAAGAACAGAGCGAGCGAATGGTAAAGAATGGTTAATTTATCGCTTCTAAAACTCTTTCATTTTTTTGTCGTTTTCATCAAACGAAAACCGTAAGGCTAAGCGCGCACTTGCAACTTTTCCCAAACTAAATAATTAAGTCAATAGATGCTCAACGATCACGCATTTAAGAAACTCCAAACGCAATCAAAGAGATTAACCGACCCACAGACAACATTTAGGCTAGGCGCATATTGAGACGCGACCGGCACGTGTGACGTGACCTGACGCGTGCGACATGGCCTGATGGCAAAGCCTCGCAAGGAAAACTGTGTTTCAATCACTGTGTCACGCGTGTTTTGTAAAACAAGTGTCAAATCTTGTCGCGTCGCTCCATCAATATGCGCTGTTCAATCGATTTACATTGTTTACAAAAAATCATGCTGTGCTGTGTCACGTCACACGCGCCGGTCGCATCTTAATATCAGCCTATAGCCTTATTGAGTTGTTCTCCCATTAATAAAAAAATTATAAAAAGTATCACTTTATTATTACTACTATTCTCTTGCTAATCAAAGAAAAGATATATTGTTTGAATAATGCGCATGCAGAAAACAACATCTGTCAAAGGGTAGTAACAAAGAATATAAAGTTACCAAGAAGGCGCATCTCATACAATTTTTTGACTAGGGTTGCCAGATTTTTTTTCGCAGCTTGGCGGAACAAAAGACAAAAATATAGAAAAAAAACCGGGATTTCATTTTTTTCCCGGGACAAAATAAAAACTCATTATATAAAATTAATAAATTATTTTATATAAAAAATATTGACTGCCTTATTTATAAACAAAAAATGGTTATTTTAGCTCTTGTGTTCAGGGTTACTACACCATGGAATAGGAATTGTTCGAACTCAAACTAAAGGCAATTTCTTACTGTTCCATTTGACTACGGAAAATGTTTCATAGGTACAAATTTGGTTAGTCCTGGTGCGATTCGAATAAAATTTCGATTTAAAATTTTATCTGAGCTTTAATTTCGAAGTTCCCATGTAGAACTCATTAGAGTCAAAGATTAAACTTCGGACAAAATTTAGCTCGATTTAAATCCAATTCATACATAGCCTTACTAAATTCGAACTGTGAAACATATCTTATCTTCCTCACCATAAAATAAGAAGAAAGAAGTAACTTTTGACAGCCGTCAAAGTTATAAAGTATGCATTTTTAATTCGGCAACAAGCAGGGATGAATGGACTTTGGGCACTTGGAATCAGAATTTATTAATTCCGTTCATTGCTTCTCCACTTATCTGATGAATAAAAACATATTGTTATTTAAATCTATTTAAACAAACGACGAATACTTTTGAATTTTTGTACCGCCGTAAAAAGCTTTAATCTCCTGAGAAATGTCAAATCTCCCTAGCGTTTGTGTAAGTTCCCGTAGATCTTGCTATAAAAACGAAAAAATTACTTTGTCTAGAAAATGTGAGTTTTTGCTAAACAGACTTGATTTTTTGGTTGCGTGGAATTCGACATAGGTATTTCATATTTCCACTGTCTATCAAGTCAAAAATCTAATAAATACGACTGCTAGTTTTTAAACATGTTCAATTTAGTTTTTTATATTAATTCTGGACTAAAATTGGAAGTTTTGGGAACCAAACGAATTTTAATAATTCTTTCAATTTGAAGTGACAACTGTCAAGTTGCCAGAATGACATTCTACTTAAAGTTAAATCTATATCACAGCGCGGTTATTTTTTTGAAAAACGTAAAAATGTAAAGATGTTTTTGCAATGAATTCTGGTTTAAACCCGGTAAAAAAGCTGCCCCGCCGGGACAGTTAAATTTATGTGCGAAATTCGGGACGTCCCGGGTAAACCGGGACGTCTGGCAACGCTAATGGTGGTTTCCAATATTGCCGCCTGCTCCCAGAGCTTTTGCTTTTTTTATGGGCTTTTCAAGGACAAAAAAGGAGACTGTTTCAATGTGTGTGTGGTAAAAAAGCCAAAGTGCGGGTTCCAACATTGGAACCCGGCATTTTTAGTAGAAAATTTGTATGAGATGCGACTTCTTGGTAACTTTATATTCTTTGGTAGTAAGCAACCAAAACAAAGGCTGAGTTCCAAAATTCATCAGATGCGCATTTACTGCGCAGACTGGGCATCCAAAAAAATTTTAACTGCTTCGATTTAAATTTTTTTTTCGTATTCGGAAACGTCACACTTATAAAATGTAATAGTTCTACAAAGCATTAAGTTTGCTTTGCTGACGTGTATGAAAAATGTAGGCATTACTTCCGCAGCAAAACATTTTCTACATTTTGGAACTCAGCCGAACTCACAACCAGCGCCAGCATTGCCAACCACTTTGAACAAAATAATGCCTCAATTGAAAAAATCAAACCTTTTAAATGAAAAAAAGCCTCACATATTTTTTTTAACTAACGTGTGTAGTCACTTTAGCAACCAAAGTCCCTTTTCACACGAAGATACTAGTTGCTGGTTATTTTTTTTGACGTTTTCTTTAAATCTCCTTAACAATCTCTTGTATCTTTCACACGCAAGCAACAAAAACCAGGAGATTTTCTTTATTTTCCTTTTAAACTACCTTGGTTGAACGCACACAAACGTAGTGTGAAGAGAAACGTCAAAAAAATCTCCTGAATTTGTTGACCGGGGAGATTTCAATTTCCCCTCTTTCTTCCTGCCCTTATCGCCATTGAACTAATTGTTGCCGGCAACTCAGTTGCCCTGTGTGAAAGGGGACAAACTGTTGCGAGATCAAAAGTTCCAAGTGATGCGTGCCTCACCTAAAGGCTATCCTAAACCAAAGCGAAACATTCGGTGTCGTCAAATTGAAAGTATAATTCGCCAGTCTACCCCCACTAAAGCGAAAATTGTTTCTCTTTTCTCAAATTTTCTATTAACTAAAGTCAGAACAGAGACAACATTTGGCAATAGGAGAAACAAAATGCTCGACCACCGACGACAAAAACGTAAACAGCAAAAAATTCGGTGCATCGTGTTGTCGTCCTCGTTCAACTTCATTGCATCGGTGTGGGTACTCTCATTTACCGCCATGTAAATTAATTTTAACAAGCGAAAGTTTCGTCGTTGTACCGAATTTTGCGCGATGATTTGGTAGAGCCCTAATAGGGTAAATGCTTGTTGTGCAGGTAGTGGGTACTTTCCAAAAGCTTAACTATTGCAAATTTAAAAAATATTCGCATAATAGTCTTTAAATTATATCTATGCTTAAGAATTAATATCTTATTAGATATACTCATTCAATATTCATTTAATAGCTATTTTATTGTAAGAGGTTAACATTTTTCAAATGTCAAAGTATTATCAAATCAAATGTGTTCCTATCTACATATATTACATAATTTAAGGCGTTTAAGTGTCTTGTTATTATTTTTTTGAAAATATTTTGAAAACTATTCACTTTAGAGAACAATTTTGTTAAAAAGTTACAGCAATTCATATTCAGTTACAAGTGGTCAGTGGTAATGAAGATGATTTTTTTCTGCAAATATGTATCTGAAAATAATTTTAGTTTTAAGGAATAATATTTTTTTCTACAAACTTTTGCCTAAAATAGTTTTTGATAAAAATATTTTCATGGCCTACAAATATTTTCATTACCTTTAACCCTCGTAACAGATCACACCAAAAACATAAATGTTAAAAAAAGAGCCAAGCTCTCCTATGTACCTATACAAAAAAACCTGTATGCAACAATTCAGCCGTGAAAAGAAATGAGATCTAAAAGTTCGCTAAGTTCTAAGTTTATGAAGGTTTATTATCAAATATTTTGAGTAGAGTAATATCGAAACAACTCCAAAATTATGAGAGACATTTCTTATTTAATGATTACTGACTAAAATTTGGTAAGTTTACTAGTCAAGTTTTCAAAACCTTTGGAATTGTGAGTAATCAGGGGCCTATAACACAACGTGACAAGTTGACAAGTCTTAATCCACTTGTCCTACTATACTTGTCCGGAGGATACGATCTTTCATAGACTTCATTAGACTTGACGCTTTGTGTTACAGGATTTAGGACAAGTTTGTCGCTTTTCACTTGTCCTACAAGTACCAGGTGGAAAAAAAACTTGCCAAGTAACCAAATTTATTCAGTAATCATTGATTGATAAACCCCAAATTTTTAAGTTTTTCTTGGCATGCGTAACCCTACCGCTCTACCGAAATTTATAATTCTACAATAATCAGAAGTATAATTGACAACTTTTCTGAGAAAGTGGGTTGATGCCACAGGCCACACCCCTGAATGTTAAGTATAAAATTTTAAATTTTTTCCATTGCCTGCATTGCAAGCCCTATCGCTCTAGCAAATTTCATCATTCTACAAAAATCAAAAATAGTTCTAAGAATTGGGGGGGGGGGGGGGGATGCCACGCCTCCTGACATGAAAATCAAAAATTTTTTTCTTTGCATGCATTGTAAGACCTACCGTTCTACCAAATTCCATTATCCTACAACAATAAGAAATGCCCCATACTATTTATAACAATTTTAAAAAATGGGTTGGATGCCACGCCCCCTGAACGGTAATTCACAATTGTTTAATTTTTTCCTTTGTATGCATTGCAAACCCTACCGCCCTAGCAAGTTTCATTATTCTACAACAATCAGGAGTGCTCCATATAATTAATTACTTTTCTGATAAAAAGTGGGTGGATGCCACTCACCTGAATAAATTATAAATTTCAAATTTAAATTTTTTTCCTTTACACACATTGCAAGCCCTACTGCACCGCCATACTAAATTGCATTATTTTATTATAATCAGAATTGGAACAGAGGGTGTACAAATTTAGAGGAAGTGGGCGGATACCACGCCCTCTTTATGAAAAACCTTTAATTTACAATTTTTGGCTTTGTACACGTTGCAAACTCTACCGCTCAACCGAATTTCATCATTCTACAACAATCAGAAGTGCTCCATTTAATGATATAGCAATTCTGAGAAAGTTTTTTTGGTGGATCTGTAGGAGGGATCAGTGTGAGTGTAAAAATGAGTTTTCGGGGTTGAAAGCTTCCGATGCGGTCGCCATTTTGGAACAGAGGGTGTAAAAATTTCTTCGCAATAGAAGATGATATATTTCTTGACAATGGTTATCTTTAGTTGGCTATAGCTTTTTTCTTTTTCAGTTTTGCGATAAAAATGTGCGTTAACATAAATATTGTAGAACATTAAATTTTCTACACAAATGTGCTGAAATTTAGTTTGTGCAATCTATGGTTCTCAAGATATCGCGAAGTACTTTTAACGCCCCTTTTCCAAAACGGTGGCCAAATGGGGTAGGGGGGGGGGGGGACTTTCAACCCCGAAAACTCGTTTTTACACTCACACTGATCCCTCCTATGATCTAGGTATCAAAAAAAATGTTGTCCTGTATAAAATGCAAGTTAATGTAACATTTCAATGGACTGTATGCATAAGTAGGTAAATTTGACAATGGATACGTGGTTAAATTTGACTCTTCCTTGAGTGTTACAAAAAATAGTGATCTAACAAAAATAAATGTTCAGATTAAGTTTTCTAAGTTCATGAAATTCTCCTTATTATGCATTTTATTAAGGTCCAACCGAAAAGGAGATTTCATCTTCATTATGATGGTGTTTGTGTTGTTTGGAGGGTTTCTTTTCACAGCATCATTATTTTACTCCGTCGTCATCATTGGGATTTGTTGCAGTCGGATGCTCCTATATGGATGGATATAAGAGAAATAAATACTTTGTCTGTCGTGATATTGTTAAAACAGTGGACAATGGACATGCATATACCAATTGGCAATCATCAGAGTTTTGAGCAATTTAAACGACGGACGCACAGGCGGATGGGCGAGACGATAGCAAAACAACCTCAGAACTTGATATCCTTGATAGTACGGTGCAGTACCGCCCAGCATAGAGATCAAGAAGAAGAAATACACAGAAAAACATCAAGAAAACTAAAAAAAAAAAAAAAACTTTGATTGCAATGCTTTTGTGTGCGCCTTTGTTTGGAAGCAACCTCCATGACAGTAGAACAATTGTCATGTTTACACTTTTTGTTGCTTCATATTTCGCATTTTATCGTATTCACGTAGTAGAAAAAAAGAGAAAACAGCTGACTTGCAATTGCAATTAGATTGAAACAACGAACAACACAGAAGGATATCTACCTACGTTTTTTTTGTCTTGATATTTGAAGTACTAAACACTAAAGCAGATTCAGGAAAGATTCTTTTAATCAAACAGTTTCTACAAAGTGATATTAAGCCCTGGGGGCTTAACGTCACAAGTGCTGTTTGTATACTTGCTGTCGTGGCATTCTACTATAAACATGAAATTCGGTAAGTATTTCATCTCTGAGGGAACTATTTTCAATATTAGCAATACGGTGACTACTTCAGTACAAGCAGATGAAAGAAAAGTTGTTATTTTTTTTCAGTTAAGCGGGTTTCACTCAAGAGAGTTTGAGTGTATATGAATTATTCGCTGTGCATATTCACTTAGTTTCAAATGCAGGCTTATTAAATTTCAGTGGGCCATACTAAATTATCACAAAAACATGTCCATATTTCTTCCAAACGTCAGATGGAGGTGTTTGATACTTATTGCCAGCTTTCGAGTTATACCCGAAAAAAATCCTACAATAGGTAGGTAAAGGTAACTTCTGTGCCATTTATTAAAATTTCACTGGAATCCCTCGTATTCTACTGGTAGCTAATTTACAAAAATTGACAAGATAAACGACTCAATTAAACCATTATGTATAATTTAAGCCTTTTTTTTTGTCTTCTTATGCCAAACAACAAGAAAACAGAAAATTGCCCAGCACAACCACAAAACTTAATGGTAGGTAGGCGCAGGCACACACCTTGAATTCGAAATTGCAAATTTGTATTTTTTTTGTTTTTGTTTTTTCGTCAAAGTCCGTGTACTGTGTCTTGAAGAAAAAAGTATAAGAAGGCCCAGCCCAACACACAACATAACACAATCAATGACAATCCAAGCCAACCAACACCAGCTCAGCTGAAAGGGTCTGTGCCACCGGTTTTATTACCTTTATGGAGCCACTTTGTTTTTGTGTTTTTCTATTTCTTGATTAAAATTGTTTTTTCTTTGCTGTGCTGTTGGTCGTTTACCTCTCTGCAGGTTGTCCAATGTCCATTTCTAGTTGGTGTTTCCAGCCAGCTTATGATCGAGCATCATCCATCAACGAAGGCGATGAGGACGACTTCTAATTGGAGCCAAATCCAGCTGAACTTATTGTTTTCCTCCTTTCCTTCACCCTTGGATTTAATTTTTGTCTCGTTACCAGACATCAATTTACTTGGAGGATAAACTTGCCTGCCTCCTTCTAGGTGTAGGTAGATACCCTCTTTATTGTTGCTATGGGTTATTGGGTTCGTTCAAAGGAAAAGAACCTAATACCACTGGTGGTGGCTTCTTGGCTCGCGCTGTAGTTTTTTTTTTTGGTTATGAGAGATAGTTACTATAGCTGCATCCTCTTTTGATTCTTCTTTCGTTCGTAATTCGTTTAAAAGTGCCAATACCAATGAAGCACATAATGGCGTTTGGAGGAACCTAACAGCTTAAGTAACACAACAACTTCATTACATTTACTGGATTCAAGATGCAATAATGCCTCATGCGTCATTTCCTTTTTTGCTGATGGTGATGGTAGCTGGCTGTTGCACTTAGGCCGCATACACAAGCAAAAAAAATGATATAATGGCAAAGATTAACAGGGAAAATCAAAAGAAAAAAAAAACACACATTTAGAAGAGAGTAAAAAGTGTATCATAAAGCCGTCATATGGAAAGGACTACAAGCAACATGGTGTTTTCCAGCTCTATCATGTGTTCTGTTCAATATGACTTTTTTGAAATTTAAGGTGACCATACTAGACCAAACGCTTCCGAAAATGGTTTCGATCCACTGCTCCGTAGTCAGCGGAGCATTGTTATAGGGTTACCTTTTCTGAAAATGACAAAAGGGGGATTTTGGATTCACAAACACAAAACAATTTAATTTTTTTTCTTTTTGAGATAAAAAGGGGGACAAAAGGTAATGCTAATTATGTTGGGAGATTAAAAACAAATTTCAGTTCATACAATTACCCCCAAAGGGTTTTCACCGCACTATTGTTAACCAAAGCAACGACTATAGGCGATGCAATACTCTTATTTCAGTCACCATCTTTACGTAATATTATATTGTTTTTAAATTTCCTAAGATACACCTATGAGCTACGACCTAAGAGAAAGACTAAGTAAAAATAGTATAAGCTTAGTTCGCTGGTTTTGGCGGGGGTTCAACAGGGCAAAGGCACTTATTATGGTCCAATGCCATAAATGAAGTCGTATATCAAAGTGCCTCACCAAGCTTTAAAATAAAAATGTTGGTCTTAAATGGATCTCCTTGACTAAGTATTAAGTAATTAAAAATCTCAAAAAAAAAATGCATGTAAAATAGGTCGCCAAGACTCACAAGCTCATAAGGCCAGGCGCGCACATCCAACTTAATAGTTTGGTTTCGATTTTGAGCACAATGGGAGTGCGTGCCCGTTTATGTGCGCGGACTCTCATATAATCGTATAGTACTCAAAACCGAAACCAAACTGTTAGGTGCGCGCCTGGCCTAACGTTTTCGGGAGTCGGACATAAGAACCCCGAAACCCAAAATTCAGAAAACCCAAAATCCCTTAAAACCAAAATTTCTAAATTAAAATTAAAATATAATTTCTTCAATTTTTTTAAATAAATAACGCTTCAAAATTGCCTTCTCAGTTAAATAAAATAATCATAGAATAAAAAAGTGACTTACAACTCTCAACCATTCCTGTGTGCATGCCTGCAGAAGTGTAGGGGACCTACAGTTTATTGCCAAATACGAACGGCTAAGATGAGCGGCACTTTTCTATGGCTGTTTACATTTAGGTACACATGGTGACGTAGGTAGGTAAACTTTGGATTAAAGAAAAAAGACAACAGATAACCCTACATGCATATGTAACGCTGTTCTCACTCTGATTTGTTTATTTTTATGCAATGATCTTTATTATGCAGGTCATTGTTGATGATAAAGAACGGCTTATATCTAACAGTCCTTAATTAATATTCAAATTAATCAAATTAATATTATAAGTAATTCGTTTTACAACGTTCTTTACCTTCCGTTACCAAAAAATTTGCAAAAAAAAACTTTGACCAAAAAAATCGCGTTCGAAAATTTCCCGTATAAGTTGAACAGCTTTTTATACGGTTAATTGAACCCCACTTAATTGAATAACTCGTCCCAAGCAACAAATACTGTGGGCATTTTTATCTTCTAACTCTGAGCCTGAGCAGAGTACGTATACACTCAGACCGCTCTGAGCTTACAAGAAGCACATTATTACTATCTTATAATAACCAGTTGTCCAAAATTTGATACATTATTATAAATGTAAATTTACCAAAACAATTTGTTTGCATGAAAATTGTATCATTTAATTGACCGAATAGTGCAATGAAACGGTTTTCGCTTCATTGAACGAGTCGGTCAATTAAACGGGGTTCCGATAACTGAACCACCCGGATAATTGACCAAAAAATCTGACAAAATGGTCAGTGCAATTAGGCGGGGAATCATTTTGTATTGCTTAATTTTTCGTGATTTTGGGCTTTCCAGGAACTTGGTTTTCCTGGGGTTTTCTGGATTTAATAACGCTTTCATGATGAAAAAGTTATCAGATCTAATGAAGTGCCAAGCCCTTGTATCTACAAGGCCTTTGCAAGTGCTAACTGTACAAACCCTACATTGTGGTGAAAAATTATGGGAAATATTTATTTTTATTTTCAAAAAAATATTATGCGTCCTAGGAATATGGTCACTTTAGATTTAACTTATATTTATATGCTCTGCCTTCTTCTCATCTTAGATGTGGTTTTTCAAGGGTTTTCACATTAAGAGTCCTCTTGTAGAATCCGACCGCAAAGGCACAAAATAAAAAATATTGCAGGTTCTTTTAGGTACATGCCTATGTGTGATGTATGATTTCTTTGTGTTTTGAGCTCTAACACCCTCGCATCACTTAATTTTTCTTTTCAAGTGTTCATCACCAGAAAGTACACTGCAATTTCCAATGTCTTTGGAGGGATTTCAGCTTCTTGTTTGTTTGTTGTTGTTGAGAACTCCAAGCCATTAACGTGTTTTAAGTTGTGTGCAAAGAGGAATAAAATCGATAAAAAAAATTCTTTGCTGGGGTAACTAGAAAGTGTGTATTTTAGATTTTGATTTGATCTTTATTTAGCTTCAGCTATTTATAACAATTTTTACTTAAAACTAGTTAAAAGAAAAAACTTAACAATTCACTATATTTAGCTTTACAATTAAGTATTAAGTTCGAATCTAAGTATAATTTGATTTGACTTTAAGTCTAATGGCAAATTATTAAATAGTTTGAAACCATTATGGTAAAGAATATTTTGAGATCTACTTATTTTTTCTGAAGAACGGCAGTCTTAAATGTCCCCTATTTCTTAAATTATATGGCTGAACATCAGCTACATATACTATTTCATTATAAAGATTATTGGTTAACATATTATTTTTTATTTTGAATATAAAAAGAAGTACATTCATTACTGTTCTTTGCTTATTAGTAAGCCATTTCAAAGTGTCTATCATAAATTATATATGAGTTACCGCCATATTATTCACTCGATACATCCAGATTTAAACTTAAATCCAGATGAATTTACATATTGAATTTGTATGATTTACATCCAGATTTAAGTTTTAATCTGGATGTATTAAGTGAATATCAAAACTTGCCTGTGAAATTTCTTTTGACCAATTTGTGTCTTATTGTTTGTTTTCGCTGTGTGCACTTTTATTTGTGAAATTAGTTCCTTTTTTTTATTATAAACAATTATTTTTTAAAAGACCTTCGTTAATACTCAACTATGCACTTTGATACCAGTGTTGCCACTCAGAAATTAAACCTTTAATCATGTTCATATTGATAAAATTAACAATTATATTATTTTCAAAGAATTTATGTTAACGCAAAAAATTAAAATAGCTACAGTCACTCGGGCTGACGGCAGCAATGCCATGCCCTACTTTATTCAACTAAGGAAAAACATATGTAAATGTAACCGATTTTTTTTAACAAATGAATAAAACTATCTATCTATCTATCTATCTATCTATTAAGTGAATAATATGACCGTTAATCTACCGCACATTAAAATACGTCTCATTCCTCTGTTTTGTAATTCTTGTAGCCTTTCTGATTTCTGTCATTTGACTAGATTCTAAAAATAGTATAGACTATAGATGAACAATATTCAAAGTGTTGTTTAATCATTACGTATTATTAATTACCATCCAATAGTTAAATTGTCGGCTATTCCCAAACTTTTTGAAGCAATTGTTTGCAAAACATTAAGCTTTTATACGAAATCGTTTATTGTTCATAACCAACATGGTTTCACGAAGGGCCGTTCGACTCATGGAGTTAGCGGAATTTTGCATCGATTCTTTTAAAAATAAAAAAAACAAACGGATTGTGCTCTTACAGATTTTAGTAAGGTATTTGACAAATTGTCGCACACAGTTTTGCTTAATAAAATGAGTAGGCTACCATTAAAATAGTTTTGTCGTAAATTCTGGTGTTCCACACGGAAGCCATTTGGGTCCAGTTCTTTTTATATTGTTTGTAAATGATCTTCCGTCAGTTTTAAAGTACTCTAATTGTATTATGTATGCTGACGATGTTAATATATTTAAAACTATTTCTAGAAATCTTGACTGTGAAAAACTTCAAATTGATCTAAATGCTTTCTACAATTAGTGTGCACAATTATTTGTTGTTAAAAATCGACAAGTGTAAGATTATAAATTTCACAAGAAAATTGTCCGTTTTATCTTTTGACTATAGTTTCAATGGCGTAAATCTGTTAAATGTAAATGATGTTTCTATTCTTGGTGTATTGTTTTAAAAAAAAAACTTGAATTCACACAGCATATCAATATGACATGCAATAAAGCCAATTCAATATTAGGTTGGATTAAACGGGAATCACGTCAGTTTTCTGTTCCTTATGTTATCAAACAACTATTTACCACATTTGTCAGACCCATTATAGAGTATGCTTGCCAGGTATGGACCCCCTATTACAGTTGCCACAAAATAAGAATTGAACAAATTCAAAAAAGGTTCCTAAAATTTGCTCTAAGAAGCTCGGGATTTCAATTGCTTCTTCAATAATCAATATTTTGAACAGAGTTTCCATTTATTATAATAACTTTTGTTTTCGCAGTATTAAGCTTCAGTTTATTCATTTTAAAATATATCTCAATATTTTTTAAATTTACATTAAATTTATTGATGTACTCTTCCGCAGAACTTCCGTAAACATAAAGCAGAGTAGCATCCGCAAACAGCCTAGCTTTTGCATGTCTGAGTACACTTTCTACATCGTTAATATAATTATGAAAAGAAGAGTCCCAAACACTGCTCCTTGCGGTTCACACAGAGTAACAACTAAGAGTCAGAACTTCCGAAAATTCATTCGCAACTTTTGTTTGATAAATAACTGTTGAACCATTCAAGTTCTACTCTTTGAACACCAAATCTTTTCAATTTCTCAAGCAAAATATTTCTTTCTCAAGAATTTTACTCTCCGTCATAAGCGTGTTGACCGGGCGAAATTCAGCTGGGTTAACATTTTTTTTTAATCTTTTCTATTGGAACTACTAATGATTCCTTCCAGTGGCTAGGAAAAATACCGGTACGTAGCGATTGTTAACTCATTAATGGTGATTAGTTTATTTATAGTTGTTTCTATTGTTTTCATTTATAAAATTGGTATACAGTTTGAAAGGAATTCTGTCATTTATTTCCTGTTTTATTTATGTGCAGTTTGTTATCAGTATTATTTTTTATCACATCTACACTACATTTTATTTCCTTGATTTTACTACTTTCTTCATTCAGCACTAAAGTTTTTATTGTTCTCCACATTGTTTTTTGATCTGAAGATTGATCAATCTTTCTAGCAATGCAATTATTTTTAGCTATCTGTAGTTCACTCACGTATTTATTTCTATAGAGCCTATAGGTCTTCCAATAGCTTAGGTTACATGTGAAAACAGTTCTTTGGTGTAGCTGTATTCATTCGCTTTATATTGAACAAATTTTGGTTAAACCAACTGAAATTACTATTCATTTCTCTAATTGATCTTGTTATCAACATTTTCCCCAAACTATTACTAAATTTTACACTGTATTGTTCTCATCTTGTGCTGCGTTGTGCCGTCAATATTTTTTTCAAATTCGCAAGCTTGCAAATCTTACGGATGAAAATTTTTGCAAAATAATGATGTTTAAAAAAATTAATCTTTTTGTGATCAGTTTGTGCTGCCAAGTGCCGAAGAGATAAAAAAATATTCGCATATTTGGTGCTTCGCAACATTTGCGTTTGCTTGTAAAAGTTGCAAATATGCGAATTTTTTTATCTCTTCGGTCCTTAGTATAATTTTTTGAGCACAAAACAGCACCAGAAATCGAAAAATAAAAAAGCCTCGAAAAGCGTCGAAATTTTTCCTTCGGCTATTTTTTTAATTATGCGAGTTTGTAAGCTGGTTTGGTTTGAAACCTTTTGTATATCCAAAAAACCAGTCTACAATGCCCACAAATTTTAAAATGGTGTTAACCGTTTGGCTAAATAAAGTGGGCGAGGTCTAAAATCAATAAAAAGGATCCCAGAAAATAAAGTCTGAGAAGTCCAGGCTTATATCAAGTCATTCCCAAAAGTTGAATCCCATTATAATCGAGCTAAAACATATAACATATTATAAAAATGTACAATCTTTATAAGGACCAGACTGAGGATCCTGTACAGCAAAGTTTCTACAGAACAATTTTTAAAATACCAAATTCAACTAAGATTTGCATCGCCCAAAATCCTTACTGCACATCTTTCAACAACAAAGAAAATAGTTTGCACTTTAGGCGCTTTATGGACTTCAGGTGGCAGAAGTGGCAATGACATTGCTTCGGCATTATTTAAAATTTTGGAAAGAGTTTTTGAGGAACATAATATTAAAAACCTCATAACTTGGAGAGATTCGTACGTTCCCTAGAACAAAAATTCGATTATGACCTTGGCAATATGGTTTGGAGACCATAACAATGAAATACTCCTTGCTAGGACATTCAGCATGGCAGGAAGTTGACAACGCACAGAGTCAGATTGAGAAATATTTTTCAGTGAATGAATATTTTTTACCAATTGGGCTTATACGTCACTTGAAACGTGTTAATATTCGAAACCATTTCGTTATAATTCAAATGCAACCGAGTAATTTTAAGGATTTCGGAAAGTACCCAAAAACTTGTTTCGAATATAATGAAATTCCGTTTTATTCCCTAAAAATATTGAAGCTTTCCCAATCTGAATATGAAGTTTTTTATTCGCTGGACTATGCAAAGCAATGTTTTTTGGCTCAGTGTAGAACTTTCTTTTTCTAAATTATACTGTGGCAACTTTTAGCAACAAGTTTCCTCACCGGTTCTTAAAGTCAAATTAGAAAGTCAAAACATTAAATTTACTAGGTTTTTAAGTAAGAATCTTATACATATATTTGAAGTAAACTCACCAGTTTTTCCAAATTATTTAAAAGTTATCCTACACAGCGGTCGAATAAAAGGGTTCAACTATTCTCAGGAGACATGTTGGTGTACATGGAACCATTTTGTCCTAAGGTCGTGTGCAGAAATTGAAGATGGCAACACTTTTTTGAAGAACTTAATAAAATCCTAATGGCAAGAAATTTATACATAGATCGGTTTTCTTCACTATTGTTCAACTTGCAGAAAACTTCGAAGTTGGCCAACTCTTGAGTTGATAACAAATCAAGAGTTGGGAGGCAAGTTGAAGATTGCTTTTCTTCACCACTCAAATAATCAACTCAATATCCCTGGGATATTTGCGACATAGGTCAGTTTTAACTGTAGGAATTTATTGTAATTAATTTAAAATATAAGTTTCGGTATTATCTTTCTTGACAGTTAAAAATTAAAGAGAATAATAATTACCAAGGTTTTCAGTATCGCACCACTGCCGTGTCGCGACCGGGCGGGAAAAATATCGGAAAATAAGTTCTTTCAAGAATCCAAAAATCTTCGTCTTCTTCATCTTCGGTTCCCAAAGCAATGACTTACTTTGCCAAAAATAGTTCCCTCGAAACATTGTAGCTCTAAATTAATTTATTCTGTATATTAAATGCAAAAATAAACTTTTATAAAAAAAAATCTAAATTCTAATGGAAAATCTCAAGTTTGCTTGCCAACTTCTCTTTTTTTCAGGAGTTGAGAAAATCGAAAGTTGATAAACTCTTGAGTTGAGAATTGGAAGTTAAAAGTGTCAACTTTGTGAATAAATACGAAATCGCGAGTTGAAAATAAAATTCCTCAAGTTATGTTCAACTTCAAGTGAAGAAAATCGCCCTAAAATACCTTTAATTAAATTTTGTGAAAAGTTAGAACAAAAATAAATAACTAATACATATTTAAGTTGCTTTTTATTTAAAAATACTGCCACTGACCTATAGTTAATGGTTCGTGCACTTTTCACGAACATTGAAAATAAATCAAGTTAACGATAAATAGGTTGCCGAGACTTAAGTGTCAAAAAGTTATCAGATCTCAAACAAGGCCTAAAGGCTCTCCCAAACCAACGCGAATATTCGGCGCGACGAACGAAAACAATAATAAAAACGTGTTGTTTTATTTGACAACCACGTGTTCTTAGGCCCATCGCCCACTAGGCAACTTTTTGTTGCTAGCGCCAGCAACTTTTTGTTGCTCCCAATCCAATTACATTAGGTTTTATGGGAGAGCGCCCACTAGGTAACTTTTTGTTGCTCGGTTGTTGCTCGCGGAACTTTTTCCCGGCAACTAGTGGGCGATTGGCCTTATTGTTGTTTTCGTTCGTCGCACCGAATATTAGCGTTGTTTTGGGAGATCCTTAAATCTACAAACCCTACATAGAGCCGAAAGTATGGCTTAGCGTTTTTTTTATTTTTGATTATATGTTATATAAAACTGATAAAAGACAGATTTCATTTTTTGGTTTTGGTGGAATTTGGTTTCTTTTTGTAAGATTACATATAATCCGACTTCAAGAAGTGCTCTAAATGTTAAAATGAATAAGTTTTTTGAATATTAATAAAATTCAAATTATAAGAGCTATAAAAATAAACCAAGCGCGTTGTAGTAGCCGCAGCATGATGGTTAGTGCGATGGACTGTCATGCCCGAGGTCTATTGTATATTTGATCCCCAGCCTCGTCCAGGAATTGACAAAATATCCAAGAGTATTCTTTTCATAGAAAAGTGCTGAATTCGGCAATAAACTGTAGGCCCCTACATTCCCGCAGACACGCACACAGGAAAAGCCATTTCACACATACCCGGGAATCGGCCAAATATCATTTTTTTTGGTATAGTAAATCTTATGGGACCTTTCACACGTGCCGACCGGTGCCGAAGCCGTCAGTTGGTATTGGCAGCCGATCGCCGGACGATGGTGCCGACTTTGCTCACTAGCCGGCTGCAGAGATCGGATGGATGTAGAAAATCAATTTGCAATTACACTTACACACATACCCTGTTCGATACTCTGTGTCGGTTGTTGTTTTGCTTATGTCTCTCAAGCAGTGCTGGGGGGCATTTTGAACAGAATTCCCTCCACGCAGTCGGTAAATTCCCTTTTTGTCCCACAAATATTTTCGTTTTTCCCTTTTTATTTCCCACAGAAAAAAAGTTAAAAAGTGGACTTAAAATGAAAAATAAAGAAATATTAAAAACCAACAAAGCACATAAATAATGTTTAATTTTAATTTTTTAGAAATTAAAAAACAAAAAGAACAAAAGTTTTGAATATGAAATTAATTTTTTTTTAAAACTATTTAAAACAACTTGATTTAAAAAATTACTTAAAGAATGAAATAGTAGCCCTCAAAAAATCCATTTATTTTTAATAATTTTTTCCATTATAAGTTAACTCTTCAGAAAATACCACCTCCAGCCTCAGGGGTGGGAGGAGATAAAATTGATCTCATATAGAATGACCCAAAAATCATCCCCCCAAAATGTATTACACGAAGTAGATGACACCCTGTATATTATTAAGTGCATACAAGTACCAAATTTGAAGCAAATCGGTCCAAGCGTTTATGCTTTATTAACTGTGGAAGTGAAGAAGCAATCTATTTGTGGATATACATACCATGTTTTTTCTAAACACCAACTGGTGTAGTTTCCCTGAACACAAGAGCTGAAATAACCATTTTTTGTTCATGAATAAGGCAGTAAAGATATAACTGAACACGAATATAGAAATTATCACTAAAGATATACATATATCTAGTCATTGATAGTACCTATTATATTCACGACCAGGTTTTATAAAATCTTTTAAGAAATAATTCTGACATTTCTTAAACTTCATTTTCACTTCTTTCGAATTAATCTAAAAAAATTGATTATAATTTTGTTGATGAAAGAGCTCATCATAAAAAATTTAAAAAATCAAAGAATTCCCACAAAATGGGTCGGTTTTCCCTTTTTCCCTTTAGAGGTCAAAATTCCCATAAAAAGGGATTTTTCCCACGATCCCCCAGCACTGCTCTCAAGTTAGCAGAGCAAGGTCAGCAGAACAAAGTTTTAATGATGTCATCATTAAGTGCTTAATAAGTGCTAATTAAGTACCCAACAACAAAATTAAGTGCTCCAGTACTTTTGGAAAAAATTAATGTTCTGCTAACTTGATTTCAAGTTAGCAGAGTAATTTTCGAAAACTGGTTAGAACGCATGGAAAAAAAATTGGTTTGCTCTCATAATTAGGTGCTATTTAAGTGCTCTACGAATCAAAAAAAAAATTGAAAAAAATTATTTTTTACAAAAAAAAAAAAAATATTTTAAAAATTTTGAAAAAAAAATAATTTTTTTTTATTTTTTTCTACTTTTTTCGTCATAAATATACTTGAATAATTAAGACTTTATCTAATTAGAGTTAAGTACCCCATTTTCCGAAAGATTTTCCAAGATTTGAAAAAAAAATAAAATAATTCAATTTTCCATACAAACCCTGCTCTGCTAACTTAAATTCGATTTTTCTCAAACAATTCAAGATTTTTTCACCCAAATCTTTTTGATTTATTAGAAGCTCATCAAACTCGAATTAAGTACCCCATTTTCCGGAAGATTTTCCAAGATTTGAAAAAAAAAAAAAAAAAAATCCAATTTTCCATACAAAACCCTGCTCTGCTAACTTAAATTCGATTTTTCTCAAACAATTCAAGATTTTTTCACCCAAATCTTTTTGATTTATTAGAAGCTCATCAAACTCGAATTAAGTACCCCATTTTCCGAAAGATTTTCCAAGATTTGAAAAAAAAAATAATTCAATTTTCCATACAAAACCCTGCTCTGCTAACTTAAATTCGAGTTTTCTCGAACAATTCAACTTTTTTTCACCCAAATCTTTTTGATTTATTAGAAGCTCATCAAACTCGAATTAAGTACCCCATTTTCGGAAAGATTTTCCAAGATTTGAAGAAAAAAAAAATAATTCAATTTTCCATACAAAACCCTGCTCTGCTAACTTAAATTCGATTTTTCTCGAACAATTCAACTTTTTTTCACCCAAATATTTTTGATTTATTAGAAGCTTATCAAACTCGAATTAAGTACCCCATTTTCCGAAAGATTTTCCAAGATTTGAAAAAAAAAAATAATTCAATTTTCCATACAAACCCTGCTCTGCTAACTTAAATTCGATTTTTCTCGAACAATTCAACTTTTTTTCACCCAAATCTTTTTGATTTATTAGAAGCTTATCAAACTCGAATTAAGTACCCCATTTTCCGAAAGATTTTCCAAGATTTGAAAAAAAAATAAAATAATTCAATTTTCCATACAAACCCTGCTCTGCTAACTTAAATTCGATTTTTCTCAAACAATTCAAGATTTTTTCACCCAAATCTTTTTGATTTATTAAAAGCTCATCAAACTCGAATTAAGTACCCCATTTTCCGAAAGATTTTCCAAGATTTGAAAAAAAAAAAAAAATAATCCAATTTTCCATACAAAACCCTGCTCTGCTAACTTAAATTCGATTTTTCTCAAACAATTCAAGATTTTTTCACCCAAATCTTTTTGATTTATTAGAAGCTCATCAAACTCGAATTAAGTACCCTATTTTCCGGAAGATTTTCCAAGATTTGAAGAAAAAAAAATAATTCAATTTTCCATACAAAACCCTGCTCTGCTAACTTAAATTCGAGTTTTCTCGAACAATTCAACTTTTTTTCACCCAAATCTTTTTGATTAATTAGAAGCTCATCAAACTCGAATTAAGTACCCCATTTTCCGAAAGATTTTCCAAGATTTGAAAAAAAAAAAAAAAAATAATCCAATTTTCCATACAAAACCCTGCTCTGCTAACTTAAATTCGATTTTTCTCGAACAATTCAACTTTTTTTCACCCAAATCTTTTTGATTAATTAGAAGCTCATCAAACTCGAATTAAGTACCCCATTTTCCGAAAGATTTTCCAAGATTTGAAAAAAAAAAATAAAATAATTCAATTTTCCATACAAACCCTGCTCTGCTAACTTAAATTCGATTTTTCTCAAACAATTCAAGATTTTTTCACCCAAATCTTTTTGATTTATTAGAAGCTCATCAAACTCGAATTAAGTACCCCATTTTCCGAAAGATTTTCCAAGATTTGAAAAAAAAAAAAAAAATAATCCAATTTTCCATACAAAACCCTGCTCTGCTAACTTAAATTCGATTTTTCTCGAACAATTCAACTTTTTTTCACCCAAATCTTTTTGATTAATTAGAAGCTCATCAAACTCGAATTAAGTACCCCATTTTCCGAAAGATTTTCCAAGATTTGAAAAAAAAAATAATTCAATTTTCCATACAAACCCTGCTCTGCTAACTTAAATTCGATTTTTCTCAAACAATTCAAGATTTTTTCACCCAAATCTTTTTGATTTATTAGAAGCTCATCAAACTCGAATTAAGTACCCCATTTTCCGAAAGATTTTCCAAGATTTGAAAAAAAAAAAAAAATAATCCAATTTTCCATACAAAACCCTGCTCTGCTAACTTAAATTCGATTTTTCTCGAACAATTCAACTTTTTTTCACCCAAATCTTTTTGATTAATTAGAAGCTCATCAAAATCGAATTAAGTACCCCATTTTCCGAAAGATTTTCCAAGATTTGAAAAAAAAAAATAATTCAATTTTCCATACAAAACCCTGCTCTGCTAACTTAAATTCGATTTTTGTGAATATTATATAGTAGTTTTTTCTTCAAATCTTGGAAAATCTTTCGGAAAATGGGGTACTTAATTCGAGTTTGATGAGCTTCTAATAAATCAAAAAGATTTGGGTGAAAAAATCTTGAATTGTTTGAGAAAAATCGAATTTAAGTTAGCAGAGCAGGGTTTGTATGGAAAATTGAATTATTTTTTTTTTCAAATCTTGGAAAATCTTTCGGAAAATGGGGTACTTAATTCGAGTTTGATGAGCTTCTAATTAATCAAAAAGATTTGGGTGAAAAAAAGTTGAATTGTTCGAGAAAAATCGAATTTAAGTTAGCAGAGCAGGGTTTTGTATGGAAAATTGGATTATTTTTTTTTTTTTTTTCAAATCTTGGAAAATCTTTCGGAAAATGGGGTACTTAATTCGAGTTTGATGAGCTTCTAATAAATCAAAAAGATTTGGGTGAAAAAATCTTGAATTGTTTGAGAAAAATCGAATTTAAGTTAGCAGAGCAGGGTTTGTATGGAAAATTGAATTATTTTATTTTTTTTTTTCAAATCTTGGAAAATCTTTCGGAAAATGGGGTACTTAATTCGAGTTTGATGAGCTTCTAATTAATCAAAAAGATTTGGGTGAAAAAAAGTTGAATTGTTCGAGAAAAATCGAATTTAAGTTAGCAGAGCAGGGTTTTGTATGGAAAATTGGATTATTTTTTTTTTTTTTTTTCAAATCTTGGAAAATCTTTCGGAAAATGGGGTACTTAATTCGAGTTTGATGAGCTTCTAATTAATCAAAAAGATTTGGGTGAAAAAAAGTTGAATTGTTCGAGAAAAATCGAATTTAAGTTAGCAGAGCAGGGTTTTGTATGAAAAATTGAATTATTTTTTTTTTTCTTCAAATCTTGGAAAATCTTTCGGAAAATGGGGTACTTAATTCGAGTTTGATGAGCTTCTAATAAATCAAAAAGATTTGGGTGAAAAAAAGTTGAATTGTTCGAGAAAACTCGAATTTAAGTTAGCAGAGCAGGGTTTTGTATGGAAAATTGAATTATTTTTTTTTCTTCAAATCTTGGAAAATCTTCCGGAAAATAGGGTACTTAATTCGAGTTTGATGAGCTTCTAATAAATCAAAAAGATTTGGGTGAAAAAATCTTGAATTGTTTGAGAAAAATCGAATTTAAGTTAGCAGAGCAGGGTTTGTATGGAAAATTGAATTATTTTATTTTTTTTTTTCAAATCTTGGAAAATCTTTCGGAAAATGGGGTACTTAATTCGAGTTTGATGAGCTTCTAATTAATCAAAAAGATTTGGGTGAAAAAAAGTTGAATTGTTCGAGAAAAATCGAATTTAAGTTAGCAGAGCAGGGTTTTGTATGGAAAATTGGATTATTTTTTTTTTTTTTTTCAAATCTTGGAAAATCTTTCGGAAAATGGGGTACTTAATTCGAGTTTGATGAGCTTCTAATTAATCAAAAAGATTTGGGTGAAAAAAAGTTGAATTGTTCGAGAAAAATCGAATTTAAGTTAGCAGAGCAGGGTTTTGTATGAAAAATTGAATTATTTTTTTTTTTCTTCAAATCTTGGAAAATCTTTCGGAAAATGGGGTACTTAATTCGAGTTTGATGAGCTTCTAATAAATCAAAAAGATTTGGGTGAAAAAAAGTTGAATTGTTCGAGAAAACTCGAATTTAAGTTAGCAGAGCAGGGTTTTGTATGGAAAATTGAATTATTTTTTTTTCTTCAAATCTTGGAAAATCTTCCGGAAAATAGGGTACTTAATTCGAGTTTGATGAGCTTCTAATAAATCAAAAAGATTTGGGTGAAAAAATCTTGAATTGTTTGAGAAAAATCGAATTTAAGTTAGCAGAGCAGGGTTTGTATGGAAAATTGAATTATTTTATTTTTTTTTTTCAAATCTTGGAAAATCTTTCGGAAAATGGGGTACTTAATTCGAGTTTGATGAGCTTCTAATTAATCAAAAAGATTTGGGTGAAAAAAAGTTGAATTGTTCGAGAAAAATCGAATTTAAGTTAGCAGAGCAGGGTTTTGTATGGAAAATTGGATTATTTTTTTTTTTTTTTTCAAATCTTGGAAAATCTTTCGGAAAATGGGGTACTTAATTCGAGTTTAATGAGCTTTTAATAAATCAAAAAGATTTGGGTGAAAAAATCTTGAATTGTTTGAGAAAAATCGAATTTAAGTTAGCAGAGCAGGGTTTGTATGGAAAATTGAATTATTTTATTTTTTTTTTCAAATCTTGGAAAATCTTTCGGAAAATGGAGTACTTAATTCGAGTTTGATGAGCTTCTAATTAATCAAAAAGATTTGGGTGAAAAAAAGTTGAATTGTTCGAGAAAAATCGAATTTAAGTTAGCAGAGCAGGGTTTGTATAGAAAATTGAATTATTTTATTTTTTTTTTCAAATCTTGGAAAATCTTCCGGAAAATAGAGTACTTAATTCGAGTTTGATGAGCTTCTAATTAATCAAAAAGATTTGGGTGAAAAAAAGTTGAATTGTTCGAGAAAACTCGAATTTAAGTTAGCAGAGCAGGGTTTTGTATGGAAAATTGAATTATTTTTTTTTCTTCAAATCTTGGAAAATCTTCCGGACAATAGGGTACTTAATTCGAGTTTGATGAGCTTCTAATAAATCAAAAAGATTTGGGTGAAAAAATCTTGAATTGTTTGAGAAAAATCGAATTTAAGTTAGCAGAGCAGGGTTTTGTATGGAAAATTGGATTATTTTTTTTTTTTTTTTCAAATCTTGGAAAATCTTTCGGAAAATGGGGTACTTAATTCGAGTTTGATGAGCTTTTAATAAATCAAAAAGATTTGGGTGAAAAAATCTTGAATTGTTTGAGAAAAATCGAATTTAAATTAGCAGAGCAGGGTTTGTATGGAAAATTGAATTATTTTATTTTTTTTTCAAATCTTGGAAAATCTTTCGGAAAATGGGGTACTTAATTCGAGTTTGATAAGCTTCTAATAAATCAAAAAGATTTGGGTGAAAAAAAGTTGAATTGTTCGAGAAAAATCGAATTTAAGTTAGCAGAGCAGGGTTTGTATGGAAAATTGAATTATTTTTTTTTTCAAATCTTGGAAAATCTTTCGGAAAATGGGGTACTTAATTCGAGTTTGATGAGCTTCTAATAAATCAAAAAGATTTGGGTGAAAAAATCTTGAATTGTTTGAGAAAAATCGAATTTAAGTTAGCAGAGCAGGGTTTTGTATGGAAAATTGGATTATTTTTTTTTTTTTTTCAAATCTTGGAAAATCTTTCGGAAAATTGGGTACTTAATTCGAGTTTAATGAGCTTTTAATAAATCAAAAAGATTTGGGTGAAAAAATCTTGAATTGTTTGAGAAAAATCGAATTTAAGTTAGCAGAGCAGGGTTTTGTATGGAAAATTGAATTATTTTTTTTTTCTTCAAATCTTGGAAAATCTTTCGGAAAATGGGGTACTTAATTCGAGTTTGATAAGCTTCTAATAAATCAAAAAGATTTGGGTGAAAAAAAGTTGAATTGTTCGAGAAAACTAGAATTTAAGTTAGCAGAGCAGGGTTTTGTATGGAAAATTGAATTATTTTTTTTTTCTTCAAATCTTGGAAAATCTTTCGGAAAATGGGGTACTTAACTCTAATTAGATAAAGTCTTAATTATTCAAGTATATTTATGATGAAAAAAGTAGAAAAAAATAAAAAAAAAATTATTTTTTTTCAAAATTTTTAAAATATTTTTTTTTTTTTTGTAAAAAATAATTTTTTTCAAATTTTTTTTTTTGATTCGTAGAGCACTTAAATAGCACCTAATTATGAGAGCAAACCAATTTTTTTTCCATGCGTTCTAACCAGTTTTCGAAAATTGCTCTGCTAACTTGAAATCAAGTTAGCAGAACATTAATTTTTTCCAAAAGTACTGGAGCACTTAATTTTGTTGTTGGGTACTTAATTAGCACTTATTAAGCACTTAATGATGACATCATTAAAACTTTGTTCTGCTGACCTTGCTCTGCTAACTTGAGAGACATGTTTTGCTTTGCTGATTTTTAGTTTGAATATCTCCTGTGTACAAGAAAAGAGTGGTTTTGTGTTTAATAATGAAACAAATTTACTTCGCATATCTACATTGCCGCCTACTCCGTGCCGAGTATTGTGAAAGTATACTTTTTATGTCGAAAAAACGGCTAATCGGTGCCGATGGGGGTATGTGTTAAATGGCTCGAATGGTTGAGAGTTGTAATGTAAGTCACTAGGCCGTATTTCTTCATGAGCTGTTGTGCCATAAAATTTATTTACATATGTATTTTTAAGCGCGTTTTATGACTACATCTTATATTAAGAACTTGAGCTAGTGTAGTATGTTTTTTAATCAGCATTACCACAAATGAATGCGTTCGTAACGTCAATTTATATACCTAAGATTTTCCAGTACGATGAATTCTATAGGAATTAGATATTATTTTTATTTGCTAAGAATATTTCGATTGATTCAAAAAAATATTTTGTCTTTAAAAAATTCCCATATTTATGTAATTTCATTCATTGGTGGGTTGGTACGTACGGGTACGAATACGAAATGCTTATGTGAGTGAAGTTGGCACCGCCATTTTTGATCTTCGTAAAAAAAATGCTTGTGCTGCAAAATAGTTGCATATTTGGAGATTTCAGAGTCATAAATTTATTTTGCGAAGCGTGAAGTTAACATAAACTGACGCAAAACAGCACAAGTTTTAAATTTTTGAAAATCCTAATATTGAAAAAAATTTAATCTGTAAAACTTGCGAATTTGAAAAAAAAATATTTAAGGCCTCTAAGAATTATATGCTTAGCACGATTTTTTACCTACGGCATATGGCAGCACAAGATGGGCATATGGCAGCACAAGTTGGGCACATCGCAGCATAATAATTTTTTTTTACGAAAATACAAAATGTCAGTGCTTACTTCACGCACATATAATACTGACTACAACGTCTATTGCCAAAATTAAATGCTTGCATATAAAAAGTTATTCAGGGTTACATACCGAAAATTTTGATGTTTCGCAAATGTCTGCGGAAACAATAATGTTCTTTAAATTTAAAGACATACGGTCCATGGGCATTAGTGCGGGGAAATACTGCCACCACCGCAAAAAAATCGTATCATGATATCGATGTATGATAAGTTTGCTAAGTGAGTGATTAGTGATAAGTTGTTGGCGCATTAGATCTGTTCGGCCGCAAGGTGAAAATTGACTTTCAAAAATCGGGAACAACGGCTGGGTATAGCTTGCACCAATATAAGTACACCCTGTATTTGTGTGAAATATTGCAAGGCGTTCCGTTTGTCGCTTCCCCTCTCGTCATTTTACTGTCATATTGACCACATCTTCGAAAGTACTGTGTAGAATTTCTATTTTTAGCCGAAGCACACGGATGTATCAGAGGTGATGAAAAATTTAAAAAAAACCTATGTTTTTTTGAATTTTGAACAACAACAACAACTTAAAGGTGCTACCACCAATTGCTTACGAATTAATTTTGGGTATTTTAGTTCGTTTTATTTTTGTTGGCTATGTTTTTAACATTGAAAATGTTTATAGGATCGTTTTGACAGAGTTGTGGTGTTACTAAAATGATTAAATGAAATAAATTCAATAAATCAGAAATGAACTCCAGCGTATAGGGCATCACAGCGAAATTTTTGGTTGGTGTTACTAAAGAAATGACCGAAATGATTGAAATGAACACATGAATTTAGAATATGAAAAATGAACTGCAGCGTATAGGAGGACAACTATCAAATTTTTGGTTGGTGTTACTAAATCATTACTAGAATGATGAAATTAAACAAACGAACACAAGCGATGAATTACAGCAGGCGTAGGCAATAGGTATACGGGGAAAAAACGAAGAAAAGTCGTCGTCAACAGACAAGCTTCAGTGGAAGAATATTCAATGAAAAATATTCAAAAAGAGAAAAAAAAACAACAAAAGTGTATCTATAGGTAGGTACTCTGCTAGATTTTTGTATGTAGTGTAGGTATATATGTAAATGCTATGCATCAACATAATTATGGAGGTAGGTAGATTGTGATTTTTTGAAATTGAAAATGATAGGTATTTATTTTTATTCGATACAGAATACAATTCGGTCCTATAAGAAAGGCCAGTGATTCAGTTGAGTGTGAAAGCCGGAGTTAAGCTTGCTTGAAATCGATTTATGTAGGTATGTAATATGTAGGACAACCAAAAATATGCTACAGCATTTTTTTTTTAGTAACACTATTAAGACGAGACTAGATTAGAAATCCGTTTTATAAGTAAATGCATATTTTTTTGTATATTTACGATTTACGTGCATATTTTGGCATGCCAATTTTTTAGGTAGGTAGGTATGTATATATTTTTCATAAAAAAAACATAGTTTGTTCAGTTATTATTATTATTTATTGTATTATTCATACTAGAATTTCAGTTTATTAGACTTGACCATTCTTTATTGCGTCAATTTCATTGAACTTTTGAAAAACAAACAACAACAACTTAAAGGCGCCACCACCAATTGTTTAGGAATTAATTTTAGGTATTTTAATTTGTTTTATTTTTGTTTGGCTGGAGATACATATAGCTATTTCAGGGGGTGCCAAATCCTATCATCAGTCTACTTTTAGTGATGCTGAGCTTTAATCCAATTTCATTGTGAAAAACTTTCTACATGCACACCATGAGGTTTGAACCCATTGCCCAGTCTTCGAAGTCTTATGCACTACGCATTCCACTACTTATGACCACTGACGTCACTGGTCGAGATGTGCTGTTTGTTTATCAAATGCATTTATGGAGCGTCAGCATTTCTATAATTTGTTCAGTATCTTCTAATGTTTATTCAATAAATAATAAAGGTCTATAGGGAAGCATTACCAGCATTATAGAATACCAAAAAATTAAAACCTAACTTCAGGTTATATCGAAAAAATTCGCATTACGGAAATTTGGGTTGGATTTTTTTTTTTGAGAAAATTAACCTTTTTTTGAGTTGGTTAAATCGACTCGAACGATTTTATTTCAATTTTGTAATCTAGTGCTTCTAAATAAATTAAATTTAATTCGAAATAAAATTTTGAAGTTTCTGCGTATACAGATTCACCCCACTATCGTCAAAAATTAATCTTCGGATAAGATTTAACGCGATTTTAACCCAATTCGCACACGGCCTAAACAATAATATGTATAGATAGGTTTTGAAAATTTAGAAAATATTGACCCAAAATAAAAAAAACATGTTCCCAGTAATTCTGACTTTTTAACATTTCTTTCGTTGAAAGGTACCAAAATTTTTGTTAGCCACGAGAGCAAACTTGGGGGGCTCACTCGATTAAATTTTGTTTTTTTTATTTTTGATGCAATTAATGTCTTAAATAAATCCATGTGAATGAATTTAAACGATTCACCATTTTAAAAAAACATGCATGTACTTGTACCTATTTCAAAAAGTTTTAATGGCTTTTAGCCAAAGCAAAATTTGTTCGACAATCTTGGTTGTACACTACCTATTTTTTTTTGTTTTTAGATTACGTCGTTCTTTTTAGTGCAGTTTTTAAACATACAAAGGTATGCAAACCTACTTAGAATATATTTTTACAAGCAAAATTAAGCATACTAGTATCGTCCCGTGACCGAAACTCGGCCAACAAAAACTGAAAAACTCTAGGAAGGAGACAAATTTTAAATTTGTTTTAAAATATTGAAGGAAAAAAACATATTTTTTCGACAGTTAAAAAACAAAAATGACTCACAGTGTGTAAATGCGTGTCTCAAGTAGATTCTGCACATCTCCGCAATTGTGGCTTTCCAACCATATAAAATTTATCGAAATCGGTCAAATACTTTTTGAGAAAATGGTACCACCAAATCTATTTTAGCCTATTTATTAAGCAATATTTTTAGGGCATATAATCATTTTTTTGGAGCATAATATAATAATTTATTAAGGGCATATATGTATGCAATTGATTTTTAAGGGCATAATTATAAGCGCTTAACAAGATTTATTTTTTGCCAAATGGAAAGTGACATTAAATACATAATGTGCATAAAGGTACCTAGAAACTTCAGAACCTATAATGGTGTTTGAAACAGCTTATTACGTTTTAATTAATTTAAATTGAAAAGATTAGTCAGATTTCATTTTCAATGTCCCCATGGTTACTCTATGAGTGAAATCTGTAAATTTTTTGTTTGTGTGTGGCTTTTCTATAGAGTTGTCATGCAAATGAGTTTAAAAATATATTTCGATCTTAATTTCATTACCAGAAGCTCAAAGACTCCCATTAAGAAACTAATGTCACATGTATCAATTAACTTCTGTTTCCACGTATTCATATGCATCTATTAAAATCTAGAACCATTCTAATTGGCTTTTTGCGGCTTCGGTCAGAAATATAACTTATCTTTTACTATATATATACATACATATACATATATATAGAAGTCTAAGAGATATACACTACAAATTAAGTATTGATTTCCATCAATTCTTAGTGGACCATCAACCTTCAGTTACACCACCGACGACAACACCACCACCTCCACTTCCACCGCAATCTTATTCTCATATTGCAACCCAGGCCCAACATCTCCTTTGACGTTCTAGGTCAACAGCTTCATGAGCTCCATCAGCAAGCAATATATGTATGCAGCAACTGTAATTGAACAAAATTTCACTGCACACATCAGCAATCCAGCATTCTCTGTTAATGACGGATGAAGTAGACCTCTCTCCAGCATCTCGAATTCAATCATCGACACCGACGACTATGACGATGATGGTAACTACGCGACACGTCTGTTGCTTGCTATTGATTGCAGCCAATTGCTGTGCAGCATGCTGCCTTTCCCATCTCGTCTCGACCCCAATCACTTCAGCATCATACTCATATTATATACATACAAAACGAGTTGGTTGGTTGTTCATGCATAGCGACTGCGAGGAGCAAAAGCTTCCAAAAGTGTCACGGTGGCGGGCGGTGTCGGTAAGAAAGCTGCAGCGCAGCGTTGCGGAGGAGGCAGAGAGTTGAAGCAGCAATCTGTTGATTTTATGATTTTTGCATGACACTTACACGTGCTAGCCTAGCCTTTGATGGTTACATGCATGCTATACTGCATGCATACTGTAAAAACACAGCAGCTACATTGGTATTATATGCATACATTACATAGGTACATGGCATTATAACAACAGATCTTTTGAAACTATGTGCAAAATCAGTGAATTTTTTTTTTGTTAAGTCTGATTGAGTCTGGGCTGAGGGCCGTCATCAACAGAGACGTGCGGTTCGTTGAAAATTGACTCAGCTAAAAGATGCGGAGAAATTTGCATGCCAATCGATACATTTCGATGGTAAATTGAAAGTAGAGCTTCACTTCAGTCAGTCAGATGCCAGAGTTCAGTATACGAGTATGAACATATTAATTGAATAAAAATTATATGTTGGTAAATTTATTGCACGTCGTTAAGATGACTATTTAAAAATTCTGTCCATGGATGTGATTTATAAGTAAAAAAAAATAAAAATCATAAAAGCGGTTCTTTAAAAAAATAAATTTTTGGATATAAAATTTGGTTCACATTTTTAACAAACAAAATTAGCAGGCTACTTTACTATATACGTTTTATTTTTTATTTTCAAAAAATAAACAGAAAATATATTTTAAAGTCCCAACATTTTGTTTGTTTTTTTCTTGACAATTTTGATATGCAAATTATTTGATTATTACAAGCTTATGATATAATGTTGTGTTGAAAACAAGACCAAAATATGCTATGCACGTTTAGATCGCATTAACTTAAAAAAACTATAATGTAGGTACATTATGATGTATGGTTTAATAATATTATAACAAAATAACGAACAAATATTATAAACAAATACAAATTAATTTTTGTTGACTTTATTTTTTCCCAAACTTTTCAGCGCGAGATTAAATTTAAACTTGTCATTCATCAAATTTGTTGAGCTAGGTAAGTCTGGATTTACTGAAAAGATAAAAGATGCTTTTGATCTTTTATCTTACGAGATCGACCTAACGTAACGCATGTATTCTACTTATAGGTACTGAAAAACAGTTTCTTTAGATAAATTGCTCATTAAAAAGTGGACCGTCATAACTTAAAATATGACTGTTTGGAGTTGATGGTGAAATCTTAAGCAAAATATTTTTCGCTTTAATTTTGTACAACATCAGAAATCTGAATTTTATACACGACCATCTTGTTTCTCGCACTACTGTTGTTTTTCCATAACTTTTTCACGAAAAAGAAATTTTTAAACACATATATCTCGAATTTTGGAGTTATGACAGTTTTTTTTTTTTTATAAGTGAAATCTTAAAAATGCATGTCTTACTTTTCCTGGTTTAACTCTCCAATAAAAAAAAACTGGGCTTTAGAAGCACTGGAATGCAAAATTATAACAAAATCGGTCGATCCATTCAGATATAAGCGAATAAATCCAAAATGAGGCAATTTTCTCAAAATCGTCAAAACCGTATTTCTAGAAGTAATGCGAGTCAATTTTTTTTTCAACCCATTGCATTGGAAGTCGAAAATTGTCAAAATTGGTGTTTTGACAAATCTGAATAAAAAACATTGATTTGTTTATCAATGGAAAACACCATTAAAAAAGGTCTACTTAGCAGGGTTGCCAGTTTGGGAGTTTTCTTCCCAGATTTAAGATTTTTTTCATTATCGTGGGCAAAATGGGGGGAAGAGGTGTTTGGGGGATAAATTTTAAAGTTAAATTTTTCCAGTACCTCAATTTTTGTTTGTACAATTTGTTATAATAAACAACTTTTGCAAAGAATTAAAAAAAGATGTGAAATAAAAATATAAGAAAAATTGTGATAGGTAATATAGTTAGAAAAACCATAATGTAAAATTAAAAGTTTTCTCTTTCATCATGAAGTCTTCGTCATCATCGTCAAGACCAGGTTGTGGTTATAGGTCTAGAATTTAAAAATTTGAGCATTTTTATTCGAAGCCAGTATATTTTCTTCCTGTGCGTCGCGCTCGCGTCCCCATCTTTAAATCTGTTTAAATCTTAGGGTCTTAGATAAAATACTATTTCCGTGACGTTCTTGACGTCAATCTACTTTTGGATGTGATCTGCAAATGTTTTGGTCATTTCCGTGGTCGAGGTTCCATTTTTTTAAGGTCATTATACTCAATACAGAAAGCGCATTAATCCTTCCGTGGAGTTAAAAAAGACATTATTTTTTTTCCAAAAAATGTTTCTATAGGTGAAACTGGATTAATATTATGCTCTACATATTTAATTTAGTATAACTGAAAAATCTTTTTTATTCTTAGTTTTGTATCTAAATAATTTTTTTTATTTTCTCTTCTGGGACAAAACTACATAGAAAGTTTCTATGTGTGATCTGACCAATGCAAAATCCTCTTTTTTGGTTTTGTTGTGGGAAGTTTGTTTTCCTCTTTTATCTGTTGCTTTCAATACTTCACTGAAGTTTCCACAAAAAGCCCCATTAATTCGTCCATTTCTGATAGGTACATAAGGTATTTTCGAAAAAATTCTGAAAAAATCCGATTTAAGAGCTGCAAGGAAGATATAGCAAACTCACTATTTATTTGTTCATATTTTTACGGTAATTTCTAATTTACTTTAATACAACATAACCACAAGCAATGATACCTAATTGAAGTTATTATTATTTTTTTGTGTTAAATTTTACATTACTAATTTACTTATGAAAATTTACTTCTCTTTTACAAAGTGTTTGAGTAGGAGCCTCGTATTTCGCGGCAATGACTAAAGAGTTATTCAAAAGTTCACGTGCGTCCAAAACGTAAAACTTGACTATTTTACTGTGCCGAACAGAAGTGCCTAATTTAAATGGAACAATCATTAGTATCAAGTCGCACATTTTAATGTTTTATTTGTTCATCAAGACAAGATTATACATACCTGTGCATAATATTAGCACAGATACTAGGTATGTATTAGTTCAAGTAACTCTAACTCTAGTAACTCTATCATCCATGATATTAGGCTTAATCAATTACCTGATGAAATTCACAAATAGGTACGTTTGTGAATAATTCTTTCTTTTTTCTTTGACCACTTTGTGATTATTTCAGTCAAATGCAAAGATGCAAGCTTACATAGATGGATTTCATCATTTTTTGTCACTGCTTAGAAATATTTATTTAGGGAGCAATAAAAGTATGACATAAAATCTTTGAGTCAATAATATAATAAAATTTGACTCGACTTATTTGTATTTCAAAATAATTGGTCAACTATGCAACATTATGCCATCTGATGCGGAATTCCAACTCTAATCAATTGGATATTTGTATTAAAACGGTTCCACCTCATATCGAAGCTGCGATAATTAAAACAAACTAGCGCAATACTTGGACAAAGCAATGCCTATATATATGAAAAGCGGCTGGCGGCATCTGTCCTAGGGCCCTCTCTACTCTAACCGACCAACAAAACTTGTCAGGCTTGCAGCCTTTATTTTAGCACAAGCTAGAGTAAACAGGTAGGTATATTTATTTTTATAACCATTTTCTACATATAGAAGAACCTTTACAAAATAATATTGAACGAAAATTGTGACGGCCGTACAGTACCTAGTCTCGTAACAAAAAACGGTCTGCCGTACAAACCATTTGGATCAACGGATTCAATAACAACAAACAATTACGCGACCGAACAGCCCGTTGCAAAGTTATAAACTATACGACTACTGCCATTATTGTGTACCGTTTTATTTTTTTTGTTATTGCTTTGTTGCAAAATGGCTGACCGCTTTCGATTGCATTCGTTTTATTAGCGAAAACAGTGAACCTTGATTGCATTTCGGGCTCGGGCTGGCCTATTTGGCCAAAGTCTATTGAAGCTTATTTGTTATCCGTTTTTTTGTTCGCCTTTAGTTGAATATAGGTATTGTGCTATTGACAATCAGCAGATGATAGCACCAGCATTCCTGTTACACAAACACAACCCATAGCTCGGCTCAGCCTATTGTGCCAACCTAAAAAGTGGTTCCTGGAAGCAACACCCTTTCAAGTGCAAAATACATATAGATATGATCAAGGAGGGAAAATCGAATGGGAATTCCCTTGTGTGTGAATGTTGTTTTAAGACCTGTATACTCGCGTATATGGAGAAACAATCATAAATCGATGGAATGAATGTGCAATTATAAACGCGTGGATTGAATTGCCGGACAAAACGGCCCAGAACGGTAGAATGACTTTCAGCTTAATAAGCATTAATTTGAACTGTTAGTCTGATTGAATGTGTAAACTACATAATTGCGAGAGTTGATTGGAAAGCGCCTCAATTTGTTGGCGGATTTAATTGCTTTTGTTGGTGACAAAGGGGATGAACTGAACATAATAGAGTATAGAACACACTCTCAATCAAACACTTATACCTATACTCATACTTATAGATAGGTATACAATACATATCTACATTGAGGCTTATCTACTTCATTTTGGATAAATTTATTGCTTTAGTTTGCTACATGGGTCTTGCCCGGTCATTATGTTGAGATTTTGATAAGTGATAAGTGTGACACACTATAGTAATGAAGAGCTTCCATTTAGGGTCCCCATAATGGTCCATGAATTCCGGAAAATATAGTTGAGGGGATATTATACAACCGAAAATAAATTGAATATTCAATTTTCCTGGGGAGAGTTGATGACGATATGCTTTTAAAGCGTTTTTGGGATTTTAATTTGCGATGGCAAATTTAATAGATGAAACAATTAGCCGATTTTCAGATAAAGTTTTTATCTTGCTTGTGGAAGAATTCAATAAACATAAAGGTTATTTATGATCTTGAAATGTTAAGGAAATACTTTGTGAGAGATCCCAATCGAAAATGGTCCAAACAAAAAATGAAGAAATAGCAACATTTTATATAATGGTACCGCACCAATAAAAGATTTTGGGAAAAATTATGAACCGAATGTTTTGTAACAAATTACAAAAAAAAAGTGCACCATTTGTTCACACAAACTTGCTCTTGTGTTTCCAATTCTTAGAATTGAACAGTTTTTATTTTTACGTGCAAAAAATTAAATGGGGAAAATCTAAAGGAAACATCAAACACTATTTTGATCTCAAAACTTTTTGAAAAGGTTTGATTGAAAGAACAACAACTTGAGTGAGCTATCACCAAGTCTTATAGGCTGAAGTTATAGCTATTTCACGGTCGCTAGGCCGATCATCAGACTCCTTTAGTGGTGATTAGTCTGTGTATGTTCAATTTTATTAGAAAAAGTTTTTGCCGTCACTGGGGCTCGAGCCACAGACCAAGCGTCTGCGGGCCAAGTGCACTACGCACTGCGCTACCGAAGGTCACGTGATCATGTCGATCCAGCGTAGGTTTTTTTGTTTTTGGAAAGTTTTTTTTTTAATAACAATTATTTAAAGAACTTATTGCTATTGAAACTATAAAAACAAAATTGAGCTCAATCGAAGAAACCCATCCGAATTGTTTAAAAATCTATATTTTCTTTTTTTTTTTTTGTATTTCTTTGTTAAAAAAATTTAAAGATTTTTAAGAGAACAAGTTGGGCCTGTACATTAAATAAAGAGGACACTTTGTTACGTCTTTTTGTGAAAAAAAAAAAAAAATAGATAACCTTAAAATGCAAACAAATAACTTTGATAGTGAATTCCGGGAAAACCGTTATCCGAATAAAAAAGAAATTAGCAATTTGTACCCGCCTCAAGTACAAATTGCTAATTTCTTTTGTGTGAATGCAAGAAATGTTCAAGAATCGGCAGTAGTTTGGCAAAGTTAGAGCCAGTTAAACAAACTAGACTAAAAATCATAAAAACCGTTATGACTATGTCAAGACGTTTCACGTGTAGAAAGCCTAAGGTTCTTAGATTTTTCAGATTGATATATATGAGGTTGAAGATTCATTTCACAGGTATTCACATCACATGGCTGTAAAAATCTTGACAGCCTTATTAAAAAACCGATGCTTCACTTCAGAACGAAGCATCCTCTAAAGCAGTGTTTCGCAAAATGTTGACATTGGCGTACCCCTTTTAAAATTTTCGTAGCCCTGAGTACCCCCCGTTATAGAGATATATTTATTCTTTACTTTTGTAGTTCCTAAACGAAATTAAAAATTAATATTTTAAGGTATAGAAGACGAAATGTTATTTTTTATAATGTGAACGCTTTGAATACTCGAAGGTTTCAAGTTTAAATTTCAGATTTTCAAAAACGTCAACTCAAAGCCAATTTGAACGGAATTTATGATGCAGAAGTTGCAATTGCAATAGTCCTGCTTGTAAGCAAATCTTTTGATAAACATCAAAAGATTTTTTTTGCAAGCGCATTTGACGTTTTCGATATGTATATTGATACATATATATATACATTTCGCAAATAATATTAAGATGTGTATTTTGAGCAATTGTAGTGTATCCACATACGCGCCGCCACTGCCCATTTAACAAATGAGTAACAAAAATGTAAAGTGCAATCGAGTATATTTGTCATGGCATAAAATCAGCATTCTACTCGATTGCATTGATTCACTCAATAGTAATAAGATCCTAATTTAGATATTGTAGCCAATAAGAAAATAGAATAATTTTGAATGTGAAATTGAATGTGTAAAAGTAAGATAGAATGTTTATAACAGTTAGGCAAATTAGTATATAAGGAATATTTAAAATTAATAAAGACAGACTTGTGTTTTGAACACTGAAAGTAAAACATTCTTAGTCTCAAATTGGCGGCGAGTAATCGCCTTTACCAACATAGCGTGGTACGCTTTAAATACTAAAGTAACTACAAACACACTACACAATTTTTAATTTAACTGAATTTAAAGGAATATTAAAGCGAAAAGAATGCTAGTTTACAAAGAATGAATCGAACGGATCTTAGTTTGACGATTGACGCTAAACTTATTACCTGGCACTTAAACTATGTACATACATGAGGCTATGGTGTGAACTGGATTTTAATCGATTCAAATTTTTCCCAAAATTACAATTCTGACATTTCCAGGATCAGATTTACCTCATTAGTGTCAAAAATTAATCTTCGGACAAAATTTAAAGCGATTTTAATCTAATTCACAGACGGGAAATTTGGTCTTTAATTTCGCATTTTTTCTTGCTGCAGCTTTCCAGTTTTTCCTGGACTTTAACGCTTTCATCCTTATTTAGCTTAGCTAAGACAACCATGGCAAACCTATATCAGGGTATTCTTGCAGATTTTCTCCTGAAAAGTGGAACTTCGGACATAGCATAAAGTAGGTATAACCTCAATTCCACTAACCCAATGCTTTTCTTATGTGTGAACCAAAAATTCAAATTACTGATTCTTCTGCCTTGCCCTATTGTTCATTGACTTTCATTTTTTTTTTGGAATAATTAACAAAACAGGACAGAACAAAATTCAGTTCAGGTAAACAGATATTATCCGTCATGCTTTACCTATACCAATGATATTGTGTTTTTTTTTTTTATCAAAGATATATTTCAGATGTTAATCACGCGGTTGATGTGTAAAGTTTTTTAAGGTTGCATTCATCCATCACAATGAGAAAAAAAAAATAACATCACAAATCGGCTCAAAGGAAAAGTGAAAACATTTCAACGAGTTCCCATTGTTTTAGTGATGGTAATTTGATGAAATAGTTAAAAATAATTTCCAACTAAATTATAAGTAAAGGTGCTTTGCACCATACTCAACGTAGGTATATTATGTATTTTTATCGAAGCCTATTAAGGCTATAAGCGATAAATGCAAATTATGTGGGAAATTTAAGAAGTATGAACCAAGGTTTTACGAACCTGCAACTTGTAGATGTTGAATTTGGTTTAAAAAATTAAAATAAATGATTTTTTTTTTGGGATAAGTGAATTCATTGCTGCTCTTGACTTAAACTGGGTTATATCGATCTTAATAACTATCCAAGAACTGGAGTAATGCGGCTAATCTATTCGGTGTCCAGAATAGATAACTCATAACTTTTTTAAGCCTTGAAGATTGTGCTTACCACGACAGCATCTAACTGATGAGCCAAAACTGTCGTGCCAGTCACAAAAATATTTAAATTGGATTGTGCTTACCACCATTTTGAAAAACAGTTTTTTGATATTTTGGAATCAAATATATCATCGGTAGACTTTTTGGAAAGAGTTAATTAGGAACTGCACACAAAAATAAAGCCCATGCTTTGTACGTATTCGCACGGGTGAAATCCGTACGATAACGCATCCAATGTGCGGCCGGCCTAAGAGGTATTAACCAAAGGCTTTATGAACCTGCAAATTGAAGATGAATCCGATAGGTTTCGAGTTGTATTATTTATAAGGTGTTTGGTTTATAGGAAAACTGACAGAGCATCGTAATGCATTCTTTTAAATAGTGTTTTTTAACCCCTCACCAAGGGCCTGCCAGATTCACGTAATTCACAAGCGGAGCCATGTACAGGAAACACAACACCAACGGATTTGATTACGGAGGAAAGGATAAAATAGGCTTTCAACTCCTTCTCGCCGTACAAATCACCCGGGTTGGACGGTATCTTCCCCATGATGCTACAAAAATGCGAAGACTATGTTATCCCATAGAGGGGCGACCCTCTCGATTCACCCCAGCCTTGACATAACAGAGCAAACTTACACCATAACCACTGACCTATCAAACCCACCCACCAGGCGTTGTGGGGAGCCAATTGCTGCTCCAGGCATGGTGGGGGGGAATGATCCACTCAGTGGGGGTAAAGGAGAGGAACACGCCCGCAAATGACAGCGGTGACGTAACTTCCCCTCAACCCGGTGTCAATACTTCTGACGACAGCTACTGGAACCCCCCCGATAGCCTTAAGCAGCTGCTTGCTGAAATCTATCCCCTTTAACGGGATATGTCATGTTTTGTTTTTTAGCATAGGTTTCTTCTTTTAACAGGGTATCACAATGGACCTACATTGATCTAAGTGTGACGGTAACAAGATCAACTGTCAGCCCTCTAACCTAACCTAACCTAACCTAACCTAAGGATATACAAACCTCATTTCGACCCCAATATCTTATGGCAGCCATACAGGTTTATAACTTTTATCATAAATATTCTCTTTTGAAAATCTGTACTTTTGTCGAAAAGAATTTTCATCTAGATCCATGGGGTTGTACCGAGGTTTGTAATTTTTAGAAGTTCTTGATGTGCTGCTAGATCCTAACGTATTTATTACATTTAATTTAAGTCATTTATAAATGAAATAAAATTGGGATCCATTTTTAAATTTATATTTTAAGAAATATTAAACACAAAACACAAGTTCACAATTACAAATATAAACAAAAAAAGCTTCTCAAATGTCAAACTACACTTAAGATAGCCTTAAGCAATCTTTAAACGCGATGGATGGCGTTTAAGTTAAGAGACCTTTACTGGCTGAACAGAATAGAATGACGGAACTGAAGCCGCAGACGGAACTGGAAGAGTTGTCAAAAAGTGTCCACATGGACAAAAGAATATTCTTGTGTACAAGCTCAGAATTCACATTTTTTGTTTCCAATAATTTTCCTTTTAATAAATAATTTTTTTTGCGATTCAAATAACCACAATATTTTTTTCCAACCCAAAAAGTTGTTTTTTTTTCTTCATACAATTTGAAACGTCAAAAGTGCCGTACGTGAAAAGTTAAAAGTTGGTGTACTCTTCCGTCTGCGTCTACGTTCCGTTGTGTTCGCAACATTGAATTTGCGTGTATTCAGCTATTCCAGCTCCGGATCCGTCTCCGTCTGCGTCACCATTCTGTTCAGCCAGTTCAGCAACGTTGCTTAAATGTGAAAATTGATTATAGATACCGATTTCACGCTTAAGTGCTGTTTAAAGGCATTTTAAAGTTAAGAAGCCTTTTAGATTTTATAATAGATAAAGTTCAATTAACAGGGACTTAATTAACCGTGTTCAAATTATAGAAGAACTATTCGAATGCAATTCATTAGTTTCATTCATATTCAAATTTGCGTTTCGTGCCGGCGATCTCACTTGCACTCATCAGTTGACTAGTGAGGGCTTTGTCAATATGAAATTTCTATTAAGTTCAGTTCATCTTACATAGATTTCATTATGAATACCTAGTGTGAACTATATATTATTTGCCACGCTTTGCAAGCCTTCCAATTGTACATTGACATAATATAATTACAAAGAGTACATAATTGTATTCTGTAAAACCACAATCCTTTTAGTCGCCTTATGTCAAATCCTTAACTTATTTTCAAAATGAATATTATCTTTTCCGCCTTCGGTTATACAGTTACCATGCAGAAAGTTAGAAAAAGAAAAGTTAACTCGTTTCATCAACTGCAATTTGTTTCCCACGATATTGATTATTTATCTTTATATGTACCACATTTCGACAGCAAACGGTTTTATCAATAAGTCAGCCAGAAACAAAAACCAGTTCTCTACTTACCTACTGGCAAATCCATATCCACGTTCTTCATTACCTTTCCCCAAAAGTCATATCAATAAATTGGTCCCACGTGGAGCTGAACGTAACTACCACTTCTTATAAACATACACACACACACTTCTTTTGATTGTATATTTAGGGATGCATGTTAGGTAAAACATAAAATAAGTCACGTTGAAAAGCAACCGCAGAGTGCCAAAGGCAATAAATTAATTAGAACATCTCTCAGCACTAGCAACACTTACTTCCAATCGATAGTCACTTCCAATTTACTTCAGTATCATAGTACACATCCCTTGGGGTTACACAATATACCTATCCATTCCACCCCATACCAGCCATCCTCCTGCTGCTGCTTTCTCCTTCGATTCATGCTTAGGTACATAACATCAACCTAACTATCTCTGATTAGTTTTCGCAGCAAAATTTCTCACATTCATTGCCTGTCTGCCTGGGTTCATTTGGCCCTGGAGCAAACATTTGAGTATAGTTACATAAGGCATTCCACAGAAAACGAAATGATAAAAACCACCCCGTTCTTCGTTTTTCCTCATCGCCTCCCCAATCCACCCATTTATCACCAACACCCTTGTGCGCGCATATAAATTCATCCCTTAGATATACCGTTTCTAATTTAAGAGCAGGTGAAATAACCGCAAGCAATAACATCAACATTTACATCAATTGCACCAACCTAGCGAGCAACCGCCATCACCGAACACCGACCGACTCGCAGCTTACCTTCCTTGCCAACCCTCAGTCACTCAAGCTCAGCCAACCTGAACTTGGTAGTGCTTGCCGGCTCAAAACCAAAACCCAGACCCTTCCCTGAGCCTTCACAAAGTCAACAGGTAAATGATTTCGAAGTCTGGATGGCTATGTGTGTTTAAACGAAGTGTTTCACTATTTTACCCTAGGGAATACGTGTTCTCGCCTTATCCTTCTCGACCTGCTCTTCTGGTGTAGCTACTTTATTCCCAGCAACAGGTTGATATATCATCATTCTCCTGCATAGTGTGTCCTGTCCGCAAAAGGATACAGAAGAGCCCATCACCAATCGACCAACCAAGTGAAGCTACCGAACACATCAATAGGCATATAGTCAGATGCGACACTGGTAGGTATACCCAGGTCTTCGAACCCTCTTTGTGTAAATAGGGTCATTCAATTCATAAACAAAAAAAAATACGAAAAAGAAGCAATTGTAAATCTTCAGATAGGGTCGTCATCATTGCACATTTATGACAGCAGCAGGTCACATCTGGCGAAGACGAAGAGGGTGAAACCGACACCAATCAACAGGCAGAGGGCATAGATAATATTGTGAGGGTTCGTCGATAATGGTGGGAAAATTGAAAACAAAGGTTTTATCTTCTGTGCACTTGATTATTAAAAAAATATACAGGAGACAAGAAAAGCCCTCACAATGATATGCAAGATGAACTTGTATGTCCAATTTGTTCTTCAGCAATAATAATTATGCAAGAAGCACACGGTAAGAAAAATCTATTTGATAGTATGATTATTGCTAGGTCTTCAGTTGAAATTTCAACTCATTTACAGATGAGATGATACGTAAAATACTATACTAACTAAATTTCGAGCATACACGATGTGAACCTGGGAGTCCCAGGCTTTTCCAGTTGGTTTAGTCCATAGCTAGCTGTCTATGTTAAATACTACTCGTATAAGATTTTAACGTTTTAAGTTTATCTACCCATGCAGCAGAATATCTTTGTGGGATCAATTCAAAACATACGCCAAAAAAAGTATGAATGGTGAGACACCGTAAAGAAAACCAGAAATAAATTTGGTAGTGCAAAAACTCATGTAGAACCAGGGCCTAGCGACTTACAACTCTCAACCACGCCTCTCCTCTGTGCATCTTATTGGCAGGAATGCAGAGAACCTACAATTTTCTGCAAAATCCGAACGGCTAAGCTGATGAGAAGCATTTATTGATAACAAAATTTACTCTTGGAGGATTTCTCACTTCCTCGGAAGAAGCAGTAGCCGTGGAAAGAATATTTTTTGATTTTAGGAGGAAGAAACTAGGAACCGAACCAAGACCTCCATATTGGGACTATAAGTCCAGTTTTATATAAAGTGGCAATTAATTGACCAACTTGGGAGACTTAAAAGCTAATGATTCAGGTTATTGTGCACAGAGATATTGAGATATCGCCCGTATTGGCCACTTTCTTCGACTGTGAAACTGGGCTTAAAAGATTAGAACATCCTCTGTGGCGTGTGTACCTACATCGTAAGGGCCCTCCAGTTGCCTGTTGAATCCGTACAGCTAAGATAAAGGGCTAATTTTCATAAAAAATAAATAAATTTGATGGCACAACAGCTCATGAAGAACCAGGGCCTAGTGACTTACAACTCTCAACCATTCCTGTGTGCGTGTCTGCAGGAATGAAGTGAACCTACAGTTTATTGCCGAATCCGAACGGCTAACGAGCGGCACTTTTCTGTGACAGGAGATACTCTTGGAGGATTTGTCAATTCCTCGCAAGAGGCAGTAGCCGTTTTTTCTTTTAAATAAATAGGTGGCGAGGCTGGGGATCGAACCTTAGACCTCCGGCATAACAGTCCATCGCACTAACCATCACGTCACGGCTATACTACGGCTAATTTTCATGCTCATGGAAAATTTGTCATTTCCAAGCAAGCGGCAATATGTCCGCCTGTCACACACAAGTATAGCAAACAAAAAAGTATAATTTTGCAATCAAATTTCTTATTTCATATATTATTCATTTTTTAATTGATATGCCAAAAATGTTTAAAATTTGGCAATAAACTATAGGTACCTACCCTCCATTCCTGCAGCAGACACGCCACAAAGAAAAGTTTAAGAGTTGTCAAAAGGTCCTGAAGCTTTATTTTATTTTATGTTATTTACTAAAATACGAAGAAGAGAATAAACAAAAATAAAACAAAATTATTTTTGTTATTGTTTTAGTGGACTATATTGAATTAAATTCAAATGAAAGATTTTTTGCGACCTTTAGTCCAATGCGTTTCGCCCAGGCACGACAGTTGGGCTCATCAGTTAGATGCTGTCGTACCCTTCTAAGACGCAATTTTTTGTCGATGAATACCGACTCTTAATAAAATCTACAGCGCATAGGCACTGTAAATTATATTATTCTAGGGGAACATGGTTACATTCTTGCACCTAGAAATATATGTTGTTGTTGTAAGCCCGTGGTCTGGCTAATGTACGAAGAAGAGAATAAACAAAAATAAAACAAAATTATTTTTGTTATTGTTTTAGTGGACTATATTGAATTAAATTCAAATGAAAGATTTTTTGCGACCTTTAGTCCAATGCGTTTCGCCCAGGCACGACAGTTGGGCTCATCAGTTAGATGCTGTCGTACCCTTCTAAGACGCAATTTTTTGTCGATGAATACCGACTCTTAATAAAATCTACAGCGCATAGGCACTGTAAATTATATTATTCTAGGGGAACATGGTTACATTCTTGCACCTAGAAATATATGTTGTTGTTGTAAGCCCGTGGTCTGGCTAATGTACGAAGAAGAGAATAAACAAAAATAAAACAAAATTATTTTTGTTATTGTTTTAGTGGACTATATTGAATTAAATTCAAATGAAAGATTTTTTGCGACCTTTAGTCCAATGCGTTTCGCCCAGGCACGACAGTTGGGCTCATCAGTTAGATGCTGTCGTACCCTTCTAAGACGCAATTTTTTGTCGATGAATACCGACTCTTAATAAAATCTACAGCGCATAGGCACTGTAAATTATATTATTCTAGGGGAACATGGTTACATTCTTGCACCTAGAAATATATGTTGTTGTTGTAAGCCCGTGGTCTGGCTAATGTACGAAGAAGAGAATAAACAAAAATAAAACAAAATTATTTTTGTTATTGTTTTAGTGGACTATATTGAATTAAATTCAAATGAAAGATTTTTTGCGACCTTTAGTCCAATGCGTTTCGCCCAGGCACGACAGTTGGGCTCATCAGTTAGATGCTGTCGTACCCTTCTAAGACGCAATTTTTTGTCGATGAATACCGACTCTTAATAAAATCTACAGCGCATAGGCACTGTAAATTATATTATTCTAGGGGAACATGGTTACATTCTTGCACCTAGAAATATATGTTGTTGTTGTAAGCCCGTGGTCTGGCTAATGTACGAAGAAGAGAATAAACAAAAATAAAACAAAATTATTTTTGTTATTGTTTTAGTGGACTATATTGAATTAAATTCAAATGAAAGATTTTTTGCGACCTTTAGTCCAATGCGTTTCGCCCAGGCACGACAGTTGGGCTCATCAGTTAGATGCTGTCGTACCCTTCTAAGACGCAATTTTTTGTCGATGAATACCGACTCTTAATAAAATCTACAGCGCATAGGCACTGTAAATTATATTATTCTAGGGGAACATGGTTACATTCTTGCACCTAGAAATATATGTTGTTGTTGTAAGCCCGTGGTCTGGCTAATGTACGAAGAAGAGAATAAACAAAAATAAAACAAAATTATTTTTGTTATTGTTTTAGTGGACTATATTGAATTAAATTCAAATGAAAGATTTTTTGCGACCTTTAGTCCAATGCGTTTCGCCCAGGCACGACAGTTGGGCTCATCAGTTAGATGCTGTCGTACCCTTCTAAGACGCAATTTTTTGTCGATGAATACCGACTCTTAATAAAATCTACAGCCAGAGATCAGAAATAACTGTTGACCTTTATTTTCAATTGGTTTCTCTCTGAGAGTTACCACATTTCTTTAAGAAGATTTCGGTTACGGTTTGAGATTTATTTATTGAAAAACAAAATATCGGTTATCGGTTGAGATTTATTTTTTATTTTTTAAAATATCTCTCAATGGTTGAGTTTTTTACGAAAAAATTAATGGAAAAGGTCAACCTTTAACCTTTTTCGTAGAAAATAAATCAAAAATGGTTAATTCGAACAAAAAATTTTAATAATATAACTAAGCGACCTAGCGACTTCAAAAATACATATTCGTGATCTAGGTAGCGCCAGTAGTTCTAAAAAATCAATAAAAAAGTTGGTAAAAAAAGTTTGTTTTTTTTTCAAAAACTTTCAAAAAAGGCCGGGATAAGGTGCTTTTAATAAAAAAGATTGTAAAGAGAAATTAAATTTGTGGTTAATGAGTATTTTGGTCAAGAAAACGCCTGCCTGGCGACTGATAACCCCCTAAGCGGAGCAACGGATTTTTATGTTTTTTTTTTAATTTATGGTATTAAATTTCGCTAATGATAAACTCTCAAGGTTTTTTTGACCCAAGATTATCCTTTTTTGTCACTAAAAATAAAATTTAAAGATGAAAATTCCCTTTCAATTTTGAATTCAGTCGCTGGGACGCCAAGCAAATATGTGAGGAAACTTGATGATGATGACTAAAAAGCCTAATAAGCTGCTTTCCAGCATGCAGTGCTAACGAAAATCTAACGGCCATACTAAGAGACATTCTGATTGATAAAATTGCAGATGAGATTTATTTTTTTCTCTCAGCGATTTCTTTCACTGGTTGACCGTAACATAAAAAAAAACAAAATAAAGGTTTCGCTCAGACCTTAACCGAAAAACTTTTTTTTTTAGAATAAAGGTTATTTTGTGACTTTTATTGAAAATAGCAACAAATAAGAGTTATTAAGGGACCTTTCAAAAGGTTGAGATTTATTTCTGATCTCTGTCTACAGCGCATAGGCACTGTAAATTATATTATTCTAGGGGAACATGGTTACATTCTTGCACCTAGAAATATATGTTGTTGTTGTAAGCCCGTGGTCTGGCTAATGTACGAAGAAGAGAATAAACAAAAATAAAACAAAATTATTTTTGTTATTGTTTTAGTGGACTATATTGAATTAAATTCAAATGAAAGATTTTTTGCGACCTTTAGTCCAATGCGTTTCGCCCAGGCACGACAGTTGGGCTCATCAGTTAGATGCTGTCGTACCCTTCTAAGACGCAATTTTTTGTCGATGAATACCGACTCTTAATAAAATCTACAGCGCATAGGCACTGTAAATTATATTATTCTAGGGGAACATGGTTACATTCTTGCACCTAGAAATATATGTTGTTGTTGTAAGCCCGTGGTCTGGCTAATGTACGAAGAAGAGAATAAACAAAAATAAAACAAAATTATTTTTGTTATTGTTTTAGTGGACTATATTGAATTAAATTCAAATGAAAGATTTTTTGCGACCTTTAGTCCAATGCGTTTCGCCCAGGCACGACAGTTGGGCTCATCAGTTAGATGCTGTCATACCCTTCTAAGACGCAATTTTTTGTCGATGAATACCGACTCTTAATAAAATCTACAGCGCATAGGCACTGTAAATTATATTATTCTAGGGGAACATGGTTACATTCTTGCACCTAGAAATATATGTTGTTGTTGTAAGCCCGTGGTCTGGCTAATGTACGAAGAAGAGAATAAACAAAAATAAAACAAAATTATTTTTGTTATTGTTTTAGTGGACTATATTGAATTAAATTCAAATGAAAGATTTTTTGCGACCTTTAGTCCAATGCGTTTCGCCCAGGCACGACAGTTGGGCTCATCAGTTAGATGCTGTCGTACCCTTCTAAGACGCAATTTTTTGTCGATGAATACCGACTCTTAATAAAATCTACAGCGCATAGGCACTGTAAATTATATTATTCTAGGGGAACATGGTTACATTCTTGCACCTAGAAATATATGTTGTTGTTGTAAGCCCGTGGTCTGGCTAATGTACGAAGAAGAGAATAAACAAAAATAAAACAAAATTATTTTTGTTATTGTTTTAGTGGACTATATTGAATTAAATTCAAATGAAAGATTTTTTGCGACCTTTAGTCCAATGCGTTTCGCCCAGGCACGACCAAAATATCAATTTACCATTTGATGAACATTCACCATTTAAGAGTTACATGTATGTGATAATATCTCAGTACTATTTTTGCGAAATTTTACTATTTTTAAATTCGCAATATCTTAGGTCCGTAAAGCAGGGCCTGCCAAAATATAACGGTGCCGTGACATAAGGCCATGCGACATAAGGCCATATTTTAAAATATGGCTGTATGACGCTTTCATAATGTGACATAAGGGCATATTCGAACAAATGGCTTTGTGACGCTTACCTAAAGTGACGTAAGGCCATTATGGCCTTGTGTCACTTTTAGATGCATATATTTCTTATTTACCCTAAAAAACTCATGGTTTTATTCGAGCTGTAAGGAGGTTATTAGGGTCAGAGAAGTAAGCTTCCGTTGTTATAAAGCCAACCCTACTGAGGAAAACCAGAAAAAGTTTCAACAAGCTAGAAAGACCTGTAACGTTCATATTCGAAGAACCAAATTTTTACATGATTAAAAATTACGGCAAAAAATACTACAATGTCCCAAAGGTAGTAAAAATTTTTGGTCATTTGTAAAAAACATATGAAATACCACCTCGTCCTCGGTTCCAACGCTCGTCTTCAACGATACTCCTTTTGTCAGCTCACTCGATAAAGCCAATTTGCTTGCAGCACAGTTTGCTGTTAACTCGACGCTGCCAGAAGAAGATATGACTCCACCTGTACTTGAGAGCATAAACGATTTAATGGGACGAATCTTCTTTCGCACTTGTGCAGTTGCTAGAGTTCTGAAAGATCTCGACATTCACAAATCCGCTGGCCCGGATAGTATCCCTCCCATTGTTCTGAAGAGGTGTTCTTCAGCAAAAAAATTTTGCAGAAGAGAATATCAATTTGGGGTGTGAAAATTAAAAATTCGCGCGAATTTTTAATTTTCACACCCCAAATTGATATTCTCTTCGGAAAAATTTTTTTCCGCTACGCTTTGAGTGAATTAAAATTGGAACACCCAATTTGATGTGAGATGTTCACTTGGAAAAGTCTCAAGGATTATGAATAGTGTTTTAAATTTCTTAAAATACGCTATTTAAAGAAAAAATACTTGGCCAAGGGAAGGTAAAAAAAATCGATAGATTTTTGCTTGAATCGTATTTACTCTTATAACTTCTAAGTATTCCTATTATTATAATTTGAACCGTTGGCGTTAAAAATACTGCAAGCTGCAAGGAAAAGCTACGGCCAACAAAACTGTCATTTTTTTTTGTACCGCGAGTATCAAAATTGCTTTAATATGGTATTATGTCACTTAAAGAAAGTGTCACGATGCCATATTAAGATATGGCATTAAGTCGCAAAAAAATATGGCATTATGACACTTCACCAAAACGTCAAAAGGCCATCCGTTCGAATATGGCCTAATGTCACTTTATGAAAGCGTCATAAAACCATATTCCGAAATATGGCCTTATGACGCATGGCCTTATGTCACGGCACCAAATATAACATATCACCCCAACAAAAATGTCCCTACAAAAATTGGGTAGCTTGAAAAAGTAACCAGTTTTTTAGTCTCATTGGCTTAGTTTTTGGTACTCCTCAACCAATCCTTTAAATCTGTTATGGTCCAAGGTTAAGGCCAATTATTCTACATACATCGAATCTGTATTAATCAAATTAATAAATTGTTATAACTAATAAATAGTTATAAAGTTTTTCACCGTTAAAATTGTGTGCTTTAGCGGACTCCGCATGAATTGAAAAAAAAAAAAACTCTAGGTGTACCCAACGTATCTTTTCCCACCGGCAGAAGTTCCTGGCCCTTGGTACTCCTGGTATTCCTAACTAACAATTCAGCTTTAGTTAGGCCTAACTAAATAGGCGTTCATTCATAACAAGGAGAATGTTATAGAGGCCTCTATAAAAATCTTTGTACGGTGTTTAAGAAGCCGATTATACAACCCTTATAGAGGTTAAAAAAAAAATTAAAAAAACTTATTTCCAATTTCTTTGAAGTGATTTTTATTGTATTAATTCCATTTTTAATGTGAAACCAAGTATCAAATACCATTACAGTAGACGGTCGATAAAGTGAAGAAATTCATTCGAGATTGTTCACTATTTCAAAAGAGAAGCTAAAAAGTTTTCCAGAGTAGAATATGATTAAAAATTACTGTTATGTCCGGTGTAAAGTTTCAATTAGGTTAAACGTTTCATAACATTTTAAATAACATAAAACAAACTTTATTATCCATACAAAAACAAAATATTTAATAACAAAAATAGGTAGGTGTTACAAGTAGGAATTATTTTATCTCTTTTTATTTATGAATCAAAATGTTGTAGAAACGCCTTAGAATATTTGATTTTAGTACTAACAAATCAGAAAAACAAATATTTCTTATACCCTTTGTCAGCTTCTTAAGTACCTAATTTTTTGAAGCAATGTTAAAACGTACAATATCCTTACACTTTAACAGCCTTATTTATTAGATTTCACTAAAACCTCGGAATAGTTAAACCGAGTCGAAGCACTTACTCCGTCTTTACGCCACGTCAAACAAATTCTTATTTATAAAATATATTATCAAAAAATGACAAATCTAAAACTCTGGTTATTATAAAAATGGCTGATTTTCACAAATTATTAATTTAAAGTAATTATTATTGGTTTTCTTTTATCTAAATAAATACCTATCTAATGAATGGGTAAGCAAAATAAAAGAAAACGGTCTGAAAACTGGGATTTCGTTTGCACACCTTTTTGTAAATTTCACACGATGCTGATGTCATGTCAAAATGACATAAATACTAAAACGGCTTTACTCCGGCTTTATTCCTCCTATGTACCAGTTTTAGCTTACTCCGCCTCTATTCCACGACTCTTAATAAAATCTACAGCGCATAGGCACTGTAAATTATATTATTCTAGGGGAACATGGTTACATTCTTGCACCTAGAAATATATGTTGTTGTTGTAAGCCCGTGGTCTGGCTAATGTACGAAGAAGAGAATAAACAAAAATAAAACAAAATTATTTTTGTTATTGTTTTAGTGGACTATATTGAATTAAATTCAAATGAAAGATTTTTTGCGACCTTTAGTCCAATGCGTTTCGCCCAGGCACGACCAAAATATCAATTTACCATTTGATGAACATTCACCATTTAAGAGTTACATGTATGTGATAATATCTCAGTACTATTTTTGCGAAATTTTACTATTTTTAAATTCGCAATATCTTAGGTCCGTAAAGCAGGGCCTGCCAAAATATAACATATCACCCCAACAAAAATGTCCCTACAAAAATTGGGTAGCTTGAAAAAGTAACCAGTTTTTTAGTCTCATTGGCTTAGTTTTTGGTACTCCTCAACCAATCCTTTAAATCTGTTATGGTCCAAGGTTAAGGCCAATTATTCTACATACATCGAATCTGTATTAATCAAATTAATAAATTGTTATAACTAATAAATAGTTATAAAGTTTTTCACCGTTAAAATTGTGTGCTTTAGCGGACTCCGCATGAATTGAAAAAAAAAAAAACTCTAGGTGTACCCAACGTATCTTTTCCCACCGGCAGAAGTTCCTGGCCCTTGGTACTCCTGGTATTCCTAACTAACAATTCAGCTTTAGTTAGGCCTAACTAAATAGGCGTTCATTCATAACAAGGAGAATGTTATAGAGGCCTCTATAAAAATCTTTGTACGGTGTTTAAGAAGCCGATTATACAACCCTTATAGAGGTTAAAAAAAAAATTAAAAAAACTTATTTCCAATTTCTTTGAAGTGATTTTTATTGTATTAATTCCATTTTTAATGTGAAACCAAGTATCAAATACCATTACAGTAGACGGTCGATAAAGTGAAGAAATTCATTCGAGATTGTTCACTATTTCAAAAGAGAAGCTAAAAAGTTTTCCAGAGTAGAATATGATTAAAAATTACTGTTATGTCCGGTGTAAAGTTTCAATTAGGTTAAACGTTTCATAACATTTTAAATAACATAAAACAAACTTTATTATCCATACAAAAACAAAATATTTAATAACAAAAATAGGTAGGTGTTACAAGTAGGAATTATTTTATCTCTTTTTATTTATGAATCAAAATGTTGTAGAAACGCCTTAGAATATTTGATTTTAGTACTAACAAATCAGAAAAACAAATATTTCTTATACCCTTTGTCAGCTTCTTAAGTACCTAATTTTTTGAAGCAATGTTAAAACGTACAATATCCTTACACTTTAACAGCCTTATTTATTAGATTTCACTAAAACCTCGGAATAGTTAAACCGAGTCGAAGCACTTACTCCGTCTTTACGCCACGTCAAACAAATTCTTATTTATAAAATATATTATCAAAAAATGACAAATCTAAAACTCTGGTTATTATAAAAATGGCTGATTTTCACAAATTATTAATTTAAAGTAATTATTATTGGTTTTCTTTTATCTAAATAAATACCTATCTAATGAATGGGTAAGCAAAATAAAAGAAAACGGTCTGAAAACTGGGATTTCGTTTGCACACCTTTTTGTAAATTTCACACGATGCTGATGTCATGTCAAAATGACATAAATACTAAAACGGCTTTACTCCGGCTTTATTCCTCCTATGTACCAGTTTTAGCTTACTCCGCCTCTATTCCACGTATATTTTTTTATAAATATTTTTTTCAGGATTAGAGGCGTCGTAAAGTCGGAGTAACCTTACTCCGTCTCTAAAACGAGTTAATAAATAAGGCTGTAACATTTTTTCAGTGGCGAGTTAAAAAAGAGTAAGTTAAATCTGGACATTATTCATTATTCAGTTATTTCAAAAAACAGTTTTCAAAAAAAAAAAAGTATACGAATTGACCTAAAAAAGAGGATTAAATATGATTATTTCATTCCGAGTCTACTCATAAAATTTGGTGAGTTAACTAGGGTTTAACTTTTATCTCGCACTGAAAAACTAGGCCTAAAAGTTAAAATAGAAATGAGCTTTTATAATATTCTGAGTTACTGCGATAGAAATTGATACCTGTACCTACATTATATATACCCTTTACAAATTTCTGAAAAAAAAACTTTAGTATTTGGCTGATTTTTTTTCACAATTACAATATGTCATTAAAGTTTGAATACACGATGGACTTGTGTTCTACTTGATCTATTGTATCTACGAGTATAGAGTATACCTACTTCTAGGATAATACACATAAATGAAAGGCAACGTTTCGACAGAGCTGTAGGCGCATTGCAGCTGGAATATTCTTTCTAAGTAGGTACTGAAAACAAAGGTGATCAAAAAATATCATCTCGATATAGTGATTTGTTTGTTCACTATTTAGAGTAGTGTGCATAAAATTTTGTGTGTTCATTATATTGGATAGTTCATTCTTTCGAGATTCACTATATCAAGTGTGTACTGTATTTATTAATTAATATATATTGGAAATAGTTGAAGCGTTCCTTTATCTAGAACTTTTGTGTTACATTTCCTTACTTTGTACTATTTTTTGTCAAGTGCAATTGAAAACCAGTGATCGTAGAAGGCCGCCAATCACAAAGAAATTCAAGTTTTTAATTTAGCCTTTACATTGGTAAACAATGAAAAAAAAATGTACAATGTCACTTACCCCGTTCTTCATCTCAACTCTTCAATTATAAAACACATAGATTTGTATAATTTTCCAGGGATCAAACCACTATTTTCACTATATCGAGCGTGTACTGTATTTATTAATCAATATGTATTGGAAATAATTATAAAACACAAAGATTTTTAGGTATACCTTTCTAGGGATCGAACTCGGAACTCCAGGATAATAGTCCACCACTGAACGCACTCAACCATTCTTAGATATAATTGAGAAGATGCAAAAACTCAATCAGTCTTTCGATACAAATTTTTTTTCATTGATGCAAGAAAACGAACTGTAGAAGATTTGATAATGATCTATATATAAATTAATTTAGTTAAATATCATAAGTATCACACACAATTACAAAAAACCGTCAATCTGGTTTTAAGTCCCAGTATTTACTACTGTTGATCTGTGGGATTCTCCCATCTCAAATAGTTGAATGCAAAACCACATAAAATCTCACATGTCTCGGCGAAGTAATATTCGATAAACCTTCGATAAAATGCTAACAGAAGCCTTATAAATACTAAATAACAGCAATAACTTATATAATAAACCTTATACAATGCTTATAGAAATATATAGCTTCATTTACCTTCTGTTACTTCATTTATAGATGTCTATTTTAAATCAGGAACTAGCTTCGATTTAGTGTCACCATCTAGCTTCCGAACAATTTTAAAGAAGCAGTTATTGAAATCATGACTTCAATAAGAATTTTTTTTTTCGAGGAATGCCGTATAGAAGCCTTATACATATCATGGCTTCAATAAGAATTTTTTTTTCGAGGAATGCCGTATAGAAGCCTTATACATACCAAGACTTGCAACATATCAATATTTATAAGCTAATAGAAACTGAAATGTTAGTTGGGTTGACATGCTTAGATTAGTCACTTCCTTAAGAACTATTATACACTTTTGATGGAAGAGCTTTGTGGTCAATCCAATCGGAGGCAGATTTTATGTCAGTAATAAATACTTCAATAGGCTCTACGGGACAGGACGGCCTGGGGTGCTTGGAAGCGGACAAAATTTTGTGAAATTCTACTTAATGTTAGGTGCTAACTCATTTCTAGTGAGTACCTTTATTTATATCATAGATAAGTTCAACTCTGAAGTATCCGTTAGTTATTTCCGAAATCGGTTCAATCAACTTTTTTTTGAATCGCAGTAAGACAATGTTCTTTGGCCCTTGGATTTTGTAAGAAAAAAACATTTAATATTTTTCACAGTGTACTTGAACGTAAAAAGAAAACACAATAGTGTGATCAGCAAACCATGACATTAAAAAAAAGCAGGCAAGATGATGGAAGACGTCTTCAGCGAACCGGTGCGCTCCGATTATTTCCGTACAAATAAAACAAAACACAAAATTGTTATGTGAGGGAGGACAGAAATGCTTTATAAGGTCTTTATACAACCTTAGCCGACCATCATCTACATCTACCTACAACTTATACTATGTATGTACCTTGGCTTGGGCCAATGACTCCTGAAGCGCTTAATTTATGTTGTCTCAATGGAATGACTCAGAAAGTTGAAAACGGAAGTCTTTGCGGCGTCTTCAAATGTTTGACGTCTGACCTGAGCTGAGATAATAAATAAGTATACCGTGTAACCTACCATTTTATATGAAAAGGTGAAATTTTCGGGATGAACTATTTTAATTTGGGTTGCTCCGGTTTATGATTTAGACAGGGAAAAGTTATAAACTTCTTGCTATAAATAGACGTCATGTTTATAGAAAAAGGTTTTTACTAATTTCAAAGGAGTTATGCTTCTTAGTTGCGGGAGCAATTTAACTACACGCTGACATCTGACAGTCCATTAATTAAAGATACTCCGCATAAGTTCGGACGGACTGGAAACACGCAATCGAATTGGAAAGCTTGCTTTAGATTCTTTGGGGGTGTAGTACTGTTATATGTCAAGCATGTTGTGTACCTTTAACTGGAAATCTAATTAAACATGAAGCCTTAACAATATAATATTACTACCTACACGGTGCGTGTTGTGCTTTGAGTAATTTTTATCTGAACTGAACAGGAGCAAGCACCCACGTACGTAACTATACTATTACTTGGGAAAGGGTTGGCGCTAACTCCATTGACATTTAAAGTAGGTCTAGCATTGCATCGATAGTTACACGGTTCCCAGTTGGATTCAATGTTTTAATGTTTGTTATTTGAATGAAAAACAAAAGTCTCATGAGAATTGAAAAAAAAGAATAAATAATTTAAAAATTCACAACAAGAGGGTTCATACGAGTGATTAAAAACTAGGCCTAGTATTTATTTCGATAATTACCAACTATGTGTAAATTTAATTACTTAAAAATTACATTTCATTTTCAACATTAGAGCAGGTATGTATAACTAAAATATAATTAGGCAGCTTCGAAACGAGGGAGTAGACAGGAGTAGTTTGAGCTTTATAATCCAGTGCATAGGATATAATATGGAATGAAAACTTTGTCAGCGATATTTTAATGACTGGAAGTTGAAAATAAAATCCCAGAAATCAGAAGGTATTTTGCTTGGAAAAGGTTTGTCCTCAAGGGAAGTGAGAAAGAACTGTAACAAGCTATTGATCAAAAGGCCATACATGGACCAAAATTTAGTTGGATCGGTATTTATAGACATACAAATGCAACTCTGGCTGAGTCATTTCACACATAGCCGCCAACCAGCTCCCCTCCCGATCTATGAAGTTTTTTTTATTTTTTTTTATTTTATCACTCTTCCTGAAGACGCCTTAAGCGTTTTTTGAACTCTATGATAAATGGCTGTCAATGTGTGTACTAAAAAGTACTAAATAGAAATAATGCTTCGAAAAATAAGATCTCACACATTTTGATTCGAAGTTAGTAAGCAGAAAAACTGAAATTTTGCTGAGGAATCCTGTTCATAAAACTGAGATTGCGAAATTCCCGAGAGCTCTGAGATCTGAATTTCTTGAAATTGCGTGGGGAAAATCCTGACAGTTGTCTGTCATTTCTCGATTTTTTTTATAAAAAGTTATCATTTTTATTGCATTTCTATGAGAATAATATCCGGACTAAGATTTCGATAAATCATTATAATAGACGCCCGTACTGAAAAAAGGTACAGTAAAATCCTTACTTACTTTTACTTTAGATGGCACTCACAGCCCAGGATGGACTACGGCCTCAACCAAGAAGCCCCTCCAGCCAGCTCGGTCCCTAGCTAGCTGCCTCCAGTTACGCACTCCAAGTTGGTTGAGGTCGTTCTCCACTTGTGTGCACCACCTAAGAGGGGTCTTCCTCTGCTGGGCAGACCGTCAGGGGTAGATTCGAAGACTCGTCGGGCTGGTGCGTTGGTGTCCATATGCTCCACGTGTCCCAGCCATCTTAGCCGCTGTATTTTAAGCTTTTTGACCAGGTCGACGTCGCTGTAAAGCCCGTAAAGCTCGTTGTTGAATCTTCTCCTCCATACTCCATCGATACATACTGGACTGAAGATCACCCGAAGAATCTTCCTTTCAAAGCACCCAAGTAGATTCTTATCCGTTTTTGTCAGGGTCCATGCCTCTGCCCCATACAGCAGGACCGAGATGATAAGGGTCTTATATAAGGTCTCCTTGGTTCTTTGAGAGAGGGCTTTATTACTCAAATGCCTTCTTAGCCCGAAGAAACAGCGATTGGCAAGAGTAATTCTTCGTTTGATTTCTGCGCTGATGTCATTTTGCGATGTTATAGTGGAGCCCAGATAGACAAAGTCTTTGACGACTTCGAAGTTGTACCTATCCATCGTGACGTTTTGCCCGAGTCGACGATGTTGAGATTCCTTTCTCGATGATAGCATATACTTCGTCTTGTCCTCATTAACAGCCAAACCCATTTTCGCCGCCTCCGATTCAATACTTGCAAACGCACCAGTGACAGCTCGGTTCGTTCTTTCAATGATGTCAATATCATCTGCATAAGCAAGTAGTTGAACGGACTTTTGAAAAATTGTACCACTGTTGTTGACTTGCGAGTTTCGTACAATTGCTTCAAGTACGATGTTAAAGAGGTTGCATGATAACGCGTCGCCTTGTCTCAAACCTTTCTCGACTTCAAAGGGTTCGGTGGTGTTCTTGCCGACTTTGACGGAGCAGCGAGATTTCTCCATCGTCATCCTGCGGACGAGTTTGGCAGGGATGCCGAGATGCGCCATCGCTCTGTATAGTTCGTCTCTGTCTACGCTATCATATGCGATCGATAAAGAGGTGGTGTGTATCGATTTGAAACTCCTGGGTTTTTTTTCCAAAAATCTGTCGGAGTGTGAATTTTTGATCGACGGTTGATTTGCCGGGCCTAAAACCACACTGATAGGGGCCGATCAGATCGTTGACAAACGGTTTTAAGCGATCACACAGTACAGATGACAAGATTTTGTATGTGACGTTGAGGAGACTTATACCTCCGTAGTTGGAACAGGTCAGAGCATCTCCTTTCTTGTGGATGGGGCACACTAAACCGAGGTTCCATTCATCGGGCATACTTTCCTCCGACCAAATTTTTGAGATACCAAGTCATCTCCCCCTGCTTTGAATAGCTCGGCTGGCAGGCCATCCGCATCAGCAGCCTTGTACGTTTTAAGCTTGGCTATCGCTAACCGCACTTCATTTAGGTCGGGTGGACGGAAGTTTTGACCATTATCGTCCAGGTTGAATGGAGTGTTCTGTCTTACAGCGGAATTTAGGCCATCTTCGCCGTACAGTAAAACCCGCTTAAGATAAAAACCCGCTTATCTGAAACACTTTTTTTATCCCCGAGTATTTTTCGACCAATTAACTTTAAAACACTCCGCTTAGGCGAAACTCGCTTAAGTGAAAAACCCGGATACCTGAAACAAATTTTCAGCTCAATTTTATATTTTTCATAAAAAAAAACTCTCTTAAGTGAAAAAAAAAATTGAATCGCACAGAACGAAAAATTTGCTGAATGCTATCGTTTATTTTTCACCTGTACCATTTTCACGACGAAAATGACATTTGAATTTCTGATTATTTCACACACGTTTACATTTACATTTTATAAACAAATTGCTTTGTCCTATCAAACAAAAATCCAAAACAACATTTCAAATGGCTCAAGAGGTAATAATAATAATCTAAGGATATTCTGGCGTTCCCTTCGAGTTGGGCAGAATCTTTTCTAAGTTAAAACTGAAGAGCACTTTATTGAACTTTATAGATTCCTGAAACACTTATGCATGTATTAAATAGACAAACTAAAACCATTCCTCAATAATTTTCAAATGCGCTTCCTGTCATGTTAAAGTGTTAAGTGCTGTGCGATTTTTTACCACGGGCCGTTATTGTTTTAGATAGTCAGTTGGTGTGCTTCAGAGATTTATACCGCGTAGAATAGAATGGTAGACAGATATGTGAAATTACTTACGAGAGAAAAGATTGGTTTTCCCACATAAAGTGTCAGCTCCTTGTAAAGAAGATTACACATAATTTCTACTGCAAAAAAGGCAGATATTCTATGAATGTTCGAATCGTTTGTGGAGGGGATTTTATTGTTTAAAGTATTAACGCAGTAACGCACAATACGGAGGAATAGTCTACGATACATACCTACGTATGGCGATACGTTATCAAGAGTAAAGCCAACCCTAGAACGTCTTTACGAAGAAGGAGCACGAAACTTTTGGATACCAGGTGGTTATCCATTCCAGCCATTGATTGTGACTTTCATTCTCACAACTAACTCCGTGGCAGAGAATCGCTAAAACGGAACTCACAAGCAGAAAAGAGATTTTGTGGATCGACGAATCGGTTTTGTTAAAAACAAGACTTTTCTGTCTGGCTAAAGATAAAGAAGCCAGGAATCATAATCAATGCTTTTATAGTACTTCACAATGCATTATTTTAAAATTAGAGTTCCATTTTTGGAGGATATAGAATTGTATTTTGTTTTTGTAAGTATTTGTTTAATTCTTGACAAACTTACACTCTAAGATATAATATCTTTTTTATAGTGTAGCTTTAAATTGTACAGTAGCTACTATTATTGCTTATTAACAGCCATATTATTCACTCCGGGTGTAAATCGGGTTAAAGTGAATTTTTTACCCATCCATTTAATCCGCATTTTTTTAACCCGATAATTTAAATTTATGTCCATAATATTCACTCAAAAAACCGCATTTAACTCGATGGATTAAAAATTATTTACAACCGATGAAAAAACTGTTTTAACTTATTCAAAAGCAACGTTGTCAACAATTTGACAATTGTAGTATAATTTTTACCTTACTTGTCTTTTTTTTGTGTAATTAGGTACTTTGCATTTCATCGTTGAAAATTAAAAAAAATCAAGGATGCATTTCATATTTGTGTGTGAAAAATTTATCAACATTTTATTTTTGTGCTATTAGTAAATAGGATATGAGGAAAAAAGTAGCAGTTTCCAGTGACGATAATACCGAGCGCGATATTGAACCCAAAAAACGAGCGAAAAAGTTTTCGCAAAATGAAACAGATTTGCTGTTATCGCTCGTGATGGGTTCAAATATAAATAGTATGGAGACGAATGAATGAAAACAATTTACAAAAGCTCAGAAAATATTTTAAAATAATACATACGATCGTACCACCTGGCGAAATGATGCGAACATGTGTGCAATCAATAGCACCTATACAACGGGGGAAATCAGCTAACTTGGCGAATGCTGTGGCTTTAACCAGTCGCTCTTGCTCTGTTCGGGGCATCCGGATAACTGAATGTAGGTGTCTTAAAATGGCATCACACACTAATGGCAAAATATTGGCGACAGTAGGTTGTGAAATACCTATATAATCGGCTGCAGTTTGTTCCATATTGCCGCATGCAAAAAGGCGCAAAACATCCAAAATCTTGTGTTCGGCTGTAAGTTCTCTTGACTTAATCATAAAAACGTAATGAATAAAGTGAAAACAAAATACATAAATACAATTATACATACCGACATGTATCACCGTCCAATTCCGATCTTATTAATAAATGTAGTTGCCAAAATGCTTCTTTTTTCAGCCAAAAATACTTACGAAAGTCCACATCATCGTATTTCTCGACACAAGCCCGCTGGTACATTCGACGAGGAGGATGTCGATTCACTATTTGACCCTGAATTTCAAAAAATTCATCTTCTGACGTCGAATCCATCAAAATGTTATCTATTTCCTGAATAAAATCCATTTTCTTTTTCCTTTAAACGTATATTTTTTTCAGTCTCGAACACAAAAATTTCAAATGCCGAATGTCACTTTTGGAGAAAATGGGTAAATATGATGAAATTTCAATTTACATCCAGATTTAACTACTTTAACTGCCCCCTTGAAGGCTGTTTAAATTGAATCGGATGAAAAGTGACAAGGTTTAAAAATATGGATTTATTTCCGGGTGTAACGAGTGAATATTATACGCTTGGGTTTGACATTTGGGTTTTAGTAACTTTAAACCCAGGTGTACATTTTAAACCCGATTAAAATGACTGAATAATATGGCTGTAACAGTATTTCTGTATAATATTACGTTACATACGAAGGAAATAAATGATAAAAAATAAAGACAAAAATTGGGAAATTATTATTTATGCATTAAGTTTAAGTTGCCTTTTTATCAATGATGTACACCGTTCAACAAAAATGTTCAGTACAGGGAAGATAGGATATTTGCCTTTCACCCTTACAATAATGGATTTTAATAAGCTATTTCACTGAAAAAGTTCTCGTATGATTGCCGTACTGAGCATTATCAATTGGCATATCACAAATGTAGGCTTGATTACCAACTGTTTATTATAATTCCATAAATATGTTTAGTAGCTCGTGGCGTAATCGGTAGTGCGTTGGACTGTCACGCCAGATGTCTGGGTTCAATACCTTAATTTTTTTTCTGGGTATCTTCTGTTACAGAATTAGGCATTAAACTGTAGTTCCCCTCCATTCCTGCAGACACGCACACAGGAATGGTTGAGAGTTGTAAGTCACTAGGCCCTAGTTCTTTATGAGCCGTTGTGCCACTGAATTTATTTATAAATATAAAAGTGTTGACCGTAAACAAAATATAAAAAAATTTAACTATAGGTATATCTAAATCCACTAAATCTAAACTCCACTACAACGAGGTTCGTCAAGCTTGGTCTATCACAACAGAAATTCTAAAATCTAAGTATACAGGAAAAAGGGGCTAATTTAGTACTCCAATCCCGAAAGAGCCCCAAATTCCCTTCACCCTAAAACTTGTGGAGGACTCAGCTTGACGTCAAGCTGGGTCCACCACACCTCCCAAAACACAATTTCAAAAATCTAATGATGCAGGAATTAGGGGCTAATTTGATGCTAATTTTATGCTAATTTAGTACTCCAATCCCGAAGGAGCCCCGAATTCCCTTATTCACCCTTTAGAGGGCAAAAACTGATTTGATGACGTCATCATGTCGTCAAGCTGGATCAACCACAATGGAAATTCAAAAATTTAATTATCCCGAAATTAGGGGCTATTTTGGGATTGAAGCACTAAATTAGCCCCAAATCAGCCCATAATTCCTGCATCATTAGATTTTTGAAGTTGTGTATTGGGAGATGTGGTGGACCCAGCTTGACGTCAAGCTGAGTCCACCAGGTTCCCTGCATGAGATGCTTATCATCCCGGTCCTACTAAATGGTGCAGAGCCATGGAAAAGCACCTTGTCAATGTTGGATTTGAAAGTTTAAGATTGATTTGGAAGGAATATTTCCTGGGTAATTATTTGATCCCGTCTGTATAAACAGGGAATGGATGCATGCAAGAAAATTTCTGGATCATAGATAGTTAAGTTCTTAAAGTCACCGTGACAGCTCGTTCATTTTATGTGCATCATACTTTAACCCTCATTGGTGAATCTTCCTGTGTTGTGATTAATTTCATTGTGATACTACATGTTCTGAGTTTTAAATTTATTGCATCTTTCGGTCTGGATGACTGGAAGCTAACTGCTAGGGAGCTCGGGGTCATACTTCATACGGCATCAAATAGGATAGTAGGCTGCGATGTCGGGAACCGTTTAAGTAAGTATACATAAGTAGGTTCGCGAATATTTATGATAAATTAATTATATTAGATTTGTGGTTTATGTATACCTATGACTTTTTCCTCTCTAGACAACCAAGTTTATACCTCGAGGAGAAAAAAGTACCCATATAATATGTATCACATAAACTTCTCCCCTCCCCCATTTTGTGTTCCTTTTTAACCAAAAATTTCAAATTCAACAACTGATACCACCATAAATTTCAATGAACATTAATGCTCCATCTTACTCTTTGAACTAAAAGTGTATCGGATTTAACTTCACGAATATATCTAATTCACAAAGTTTTAACTCAAATCGTGCAAAAAAAATTTGCGCGTCTAGAAAACGATAGTAACTCGCTTAATCTCTTTTGTCCCTTCCATTTTCCTTTGACAATAAGTCTACCGCATTATCATATATCTATACTTCCATCTTGCTCATCATCATCAACGTCGTCATCATCATTATCATATTCGCAAAGCTCAATCTGTTTTTCCGAATCCGAAGAAAACTCAAACTTGCTTGCTTAGCTGCCGATTTCAGAGTGAGAATCACATACAGCTTACTTCAAATGGAATCCCATTAAATCATCCGTATAGCCTAAGATGGCAGCTTTAAGACGTCAAACATTTTGCGCGAGAGTTCTTATTCGCGTTAAATATTTTGATCCGGCGTGAAATCCTTTTTGCCGCCATAATCATTTTCCACCACACTCAAATGGTGATGGGTACTTAAATATACCAACGATTTCAACGAACGGAACGGAAAGACATACCATTTATGTGTGCCCCGTTCCAGAAAGCTTCTCCTGCCGCTTCTTTATCCCTATAGCTTTCTTTAATAACTCTCTATACCTACTCCCTACCCTAGTCAGGACTTACTTTTCGATCCTCTTCATGGCTGTAACATCGATTCCTTTCGCTCGATGTGAGTTGCAGTCATCTATGTAATTAGCGCATGTCGATGTGTTCTTATTATGAGTTTTCTATAACTCTGCGAGTAGCACATCCCCGCGTCATGTCACGTTGTACGCGTCAGCCATCACCCTGTCACAGTGCAAAAAAAAAAAAAGGATTAAAAAAGTTTTGTTTTGCCAGTTGGTGAAGATTTAGCCAGCTTGAGGCGACAGCGACGCAACGAGCATCAGAAGAAGAGAGTCTCCATTTCCGCCCTACGCGCACCGCGCTCCAAGAGAAGATTATAATTTACAGGCATTTTATTCATATCACACTCAGCTCCTTGCCACCATAATCACATCAACGTCCCGCATCCTGATTCTTTTTTGTTCGTTATTTTATCGTCAGGATTCTCTGAGGGAGGTTAATAAATCACACAACCACTGGGGTATAAGAGAGTGAGAGATAAAAGATGGGAGGATATATGAATATAGACGCAGCAAGCAAGGGATGGAAGAAAACAAATTAAAATGTCCTTGTTCTTTATTCGCACGCAGCCATCCTAATGTCCGCGGCTACGACACGATGATGGCAATGGCAACGAGGACTATGTCATCCTGTCGAATTTTTGGAATACACACCATTTCAGCACACTTAACATTTTATTTTTAAGGAGCTGGGGTGTCTGAGTGTTCTTAAAAAGGTTTTGGTGCTTCTGAGCAGGGCTGGATTAAGCCCTGTCTTGTGTCCTGTGTGAGTAGAGTTTTGAAAATAAAAGTTCTCTTGTCTTTAAGAAAAATAATTAAATGAACTACAACTAATTTAGTTCCATAGAGTTTGCTCTCCATAATTATTGGAATAAAATAAAAGTGACCTTCAATTTTCTGCCGAAAACAAATGGCTGAGATGAGATGCACATTTTCATGAGAAGATATATACATAGGTAGCTACCTACTCTGGGAGGATATGCCACTCTGTCACAAAAGGCATCCTTTTAAAGTGGAAGATGAAGGGACCAGGGTTTCCAGATCCCCAAAACATTTTTCACTTTTTTTTTTTGACACCAAAATGGTTTTTCCCTAACTGCCCCGATAAATGAAAACGAACATTCAGATCGGAATGGGAGAGTGCAAAAGCAGTTATTTTGTTGATTAGGCTTAACTCACTAGATCCTGATTTTCTTACTTCACTTTTGTAAGTTTTAAAAAGAAGCAGGAAGTTGAAATTTTTTTGTTAATAAAATATTATGATGAACAAATTTTAGACTCTCTTGCTTCACTATTTGAAGGAGTAAAATCCCTGAGATATCATTTTCCTGAACATGCCTGATATAATAAGTTTTCACAAAATTTAAAAATATGCACATATGTATAAAATTATACTAAAATTTTCCTGAATTTTATGTCAGTAACAGGATAATGTAATTGGCACTCGAATTTCAAAGGCTGGACGTACTAGCAGATATAGTAGTCTGACTTAATTTTTGGATTTAAAAGCCTAAATATCCTGTCATTTACTTTCTCCTTCCGTGATTTAATCTGCAATCCACTCCTTCTGATTGTACGGTGGACGGGGCCCAGCCTAAATCGATTAGTCTTCGCTTCTAGTTTTTTGCTAGAATTAAAAAAATTAAATAAATTTGGTGGCACAACATCCCATGAAGAACTAGTGACTTACAACTCTCAACCATTCCTGAGTGCTTGTCTGCAGTAGCTAAGATGAGATACGGCAAGAGATACTCTTGGAGAATTTTTAACTTCCTCGCATGAAGCAGTAGTCTTGAAAAAAACTTTTTTGTTTTTAGGTGGAATCGTCTGGGAATTACCTCTACTACAGAATTTCAAATAAATATTTCTACCCTTCTTCAAAGAGTACCCCCTTCTGAGATAGTTAATGTCAATAAATTATAATCTTAAATAACAGACGTCACTTAACCACAGTCTCAGAAAAGTTATGGAACCTAAATCTTTCAAAAAAGAGAGTCACCAAATCCTTTTGATTAGAACTGTTTCAGCTATTGTAGAACTTGAGGTTTTGTCCGTGGTTTCTTATACTGGTACATTTCTATTCACACTGAGTGTGAACTATAATTTCACAGAACAACTACTATTAAATTTCATAATGCACTCCAATACCGAAGGCTTCAATCTTCATTGGTATGAACAGAGTATTGACGGGTATTTGTTTATGCTTCATAAAAAAAACTATTGGCTCTTTTCTAAAGTCATCGGTAGTGGTAATTCAGGATTGTTTTGAATGCAACTATAAAAACGTCGCGCATCGGTAGGGAAGATGTGTGTCCATCAATACATAGTGAACTTTCTCTACTTTCACATTCCAAGATCTTTGTGGTTTCCCTTCCACTTGAGCAAGGCACTTAATGAGGGGTTTTCCTCTACTGCAAGCAGTTAAGACTCGGAAAACATTTTAGTCCTAGCCATCTGAGTGTTAATAAATTTGTATTAGCTTAACAATTGGAATGAAATCATGGCACCGTCTTAGTTTTATCGTGTTTTGTTTGTGTCATTATAGAATGCAACCTTAGAATAGGTACATAATATCAAATTAGATGGTATATAAATCTAAACCACCGAAAATATCGTTAGATTTCAGTTCAAAAAATATGTTTTTGTCTATAGATGTCGAGACAAGATCGAGATTTACATTATTTTTTGGCCAGCCCTACGTCTAGCTTTCATTCAACAAAGGCTCAATTTTCACTTTCCCGCACCGAGGTTAGAATCTTATAATGTTTCTTATTTCACAATCAATGAAATTTTCATCTCAGGATTGTGATTAGGTGCAAAATCTAGTGTCTTGCATTTTAACCATATTTGCTGAGAAAAAAGCTAAATTTAGAATATTCAATGCGACTCTGAATTCAAATGACATTAAATACTGTCCAAAAGTTCACAAGTCGTCTAACTGTGAACGTAGTCGTGAACGTAGAAATAGAAAACTAGTAATTCGTTGAAAGATACCTACGTTGGCTCGTGTTAAAGATTTTAAGAGTCAACGTCCTGATTTCTTGTGTGATCGTGTAAACACTCTGTATCTATCAGGGCAGTTAATTAGAACACTTCAACGTACTCACGAGCACGTCGAGCCCATCCCAATATTGCCACTGTGGAACAGCGTCAACGTAGTCTGTTTTGACTTCCATCTCAACCTGAAAAGTTTTAAATTTTTTAAGAGGTCGATCGATTCTTCAATGCAGTTTTGCAATTTATAGTTTGAGGCACAAATAACACGTCGACACGTTTGAAGACAAAATTGAGAAACTTTTCAGCATTTTTAAATTCAAATTATCAAAAAGTCGCCTAAGTAAATCATGATCTGGTCGAAATATCGGCAGTTGAAATGTAGTCCTGCGAAGTTAGCAAAATAATTGTTTTAAATTGAATAAAAATTGAGAGTTCCCGGTAGCAAACAAAGAGTTCTAGCAAAGATAATTATAATATTATTACTTGCTATCGGGAACTCTAATCAGAACAATTTATTTTTTCTTATTTTTTTTTTGGAATTTGAAAATGTTTGGTTCAAAGTCAATGGGAATAACTTTTGAAAAATTAGTTTAAAAAAAAAAAAAAGGTCAGGAAAATGTTTAGAACTCTTTGTTTGCTATCGGGAACTCTAATCAGAACTCCTTTTTTTTATTATATTTTTTTTTCTGAATTTGAAAATTTTTGGTTCTATTTTTTTCTAAAACTAATTCTTCAAAAGTTATTCCCACCTTAATTTGCCCTAACTTTTCCAATTTTGCAGAACTCTTTCTAAAACCCATCAGGAACTCCAGAACTCTTGGTTTTTAGTTGGAAAACATGCTCAGAACTCTGTATCTTACAAAAGTCCTTGCTGCGTGAAGTTAGCATAAAACAACTTTTTTTTCGAATTTTAACACCTTCATTCGCCAGAACTATTGAAAAAAAAGTATGAGGAACTCTTTGTTTGCTACCGAGAACTCTCATTTTTTATTCAATTTAAAACAATTATTTTGCTAATTTCACAGGACTTTGAAATGTTGATTGTTGAAATCTCAATTCTTTAAATAAGGATCGCTGTGAAAATTTTGTATTTCGGGTAGGAATATGGAATGAAGGTCAACCAAAAGTGGTACAGCTTCACTTCAATTGAAGTGTTTGCTTCTTGGTAGGAATTAATAGATGTTCCTACCAGGTCCTGATCCTCTTCCTCAGATTCACTGCCAGACTTTTTGATATCAACAGGAACTGCAATATTTTCTGGCATCATGTCAAAGTCATCTTCCACATTTACATTTTCATCCATCAACACAAAACTTTCACGTTCCCCATCCAATCTGCATTCATGAATAAGCTTGGATATTTCTCTTAAATTTGCTAGTTGCAAGTCATCTTCAGGATCGAGTTCACTGTCCTCCAAATTTAAACTTTTTCCAAAACCAGCATGTTTAAAACAATTAATAGCAGTTTTTGCTGTTAAAAGCTTCCAAGCATTATTAATAAAATAAATTGCATCTAAAACATTTATAATTTTGATTAATTCACGGGTAGATTGCGAGCTTCCCATACGGCCAATGAGGCGTTTTAAAATAAGCGAGCGGTAGTAAAATTTGAAATTTCTTATTACACCTTGATCCAAAGGCTCACAAATCGATGTGGTGTTCGGAGGAAGATAAACAACTTTTATATTTCGCAGCTTCATATCTTTAGGATGAGAAGCAGCATTGTCAAGAAAGAGCAAGTCAGGATTATAACCAACTGTTATTGCAGGCAGCTTTTCAAGAAAAGTCTTAACGTCCCCAGGATTATTAGCATCCACTTACACTTTTGTAGGATATTCCGTGGCGTTTCTGAAATTTATACAGCCAACCAGCTGATGCTTAAAAATCTGTGATTCCTTAGCGCGTTGCAACTTCTGAATTTTTGATGTTGCCTGTTGTCGAATTCCACTACCAGATATTGGAAACCCTTTGTTTCGCGATGCACTGAATCAGTCGAAAACATTTTTATCAAGGCCCCTACTTTATGAAACAAATCGTCTGTGTTGCATTGGAGTTTGACTCCCATTCACTCAAAAGCTCATTCTTTTTTTTTTCAGTAAATCAGCAACTTTGGGTTTTTTCTATTTTAAATTGTGTTGCTAGTTGCTAGTTTCCAGACGCTCTTTTTATATTTTTGGCTAAAGTTAATTAAGTCTACCTTTTCCTTTAAGGGTAGGTCCCCTTCAAAAGCGAACTCAGAATTCATGTAAATGCATGTGAATGTATAACTGAAAGAATATTCTTCTCTTTATTTTAAAAATGAGCATTTAGAATTGCGAATTGTTTTAACTTTTCTCTTGCATTTTTTTTTCTTTCAGAGCCACAGAGAGAGAAGACTAAAGGCTGTTTCACAATGCGACGAGTAAACGAGACGTCAGCGTGACGAGATCTCTTCGCAGAATCTCTCTCTTAAAAAAGAATTTTAAACAGTGAAATAATACATAATCAAGCATTTCTCGTCGTCTCGTCACGTCATAAAGTTCGAAAAATTGAAAAAAAGACGCAACGTGACGACGAGAAATACTTATTGTGAAACAGCCTTTAGGCAGACTTTTTGTGTTGTCTATTACGAATGGTATAGGTAAATGATAGTTGTGAAGCAATATACCTATGGGTATTTTTGGTGGCAGTGGTGGTTTTCTTCTATGTCCCCTTTCACACGAAGATACTAGTTGCTGGTGATTTTTTTGAAGTTTTCTTTAAATCTCCTTAACAATCTCTTGTACCTTTCACACGAAGATACAAAGTCGGAGGAGACTTGCTGTATTTTCCTTTTAAACTACCTTGGTTGAACGCACACAAACGTAGTGTGAAGAGAAACGTCAAAAAAATCTCCTGAATTTGTTGACCGGGGAGATTACGTTTACTCCTCTTTCTTCCTGCCCTTCTCGCCTATGAACTAATTGTTGCCGGCAACACAGTTGCTTTGTGTGAAAGGGGACTATTTATTGTTTTACTAGATTATGTGTGTGTGTGATCATTTGTATGTAACCTACATACCTACAAACATCTTTTGTCGAAATCTAAGGATGAATGATAAAAATAAAAGGCTATGACCCAATTTTAAATTTTTGATAGATTACCTATTATTTTGAGAAATAATAATTTTTTGTATTTGATGGCTTTTAAAGGGTAGATAATTTTAAAGATCATCAAAAAATTAAGTACCTAGTATGTACCTACCTAATACACAGTTTTTCTAAAGGAAATTTTTTGTATCCATAAAGTTGTTTTAGGTACCTATTTTGTTGGCTGTAGTTCAGTGTTATACATTTTTTTAAAGTTTCTAAAAAAGCCCCGCAAGAAACCAAAGATTTAAAAAAAAAAGAGGATTGTGAATGGTAACTTTAATCTTAGCTGCATTTTATATTCAATAAACCGTTTTTTTGTTTCGATTTGCCAAAACCCATAATTTCTAGATATTTTTCCTTATTACATTTGCCTTGGGAGCTTTGAGCAAGAGCAGTTGTTAAAATGTTATATAATTTTATGATTTTATGTAGGTGTATGTACCTACTTTCTTCGTTAGGTACTTATGCTTTTAAAGCATGGATAAATTCGAGATGTACAGTATGTATGTAGGTACATACCCACTTACATTACACTTACATAGCTATTTTTATTGTTGGAAGCAAAAAATTTTAGGGTATCTGCTAACTTATTGGAAAATAAGAAGAATATGCCTACTGAGAGTCTTCACTACAGCAAGATGAAAGAATGGCAAAGAGCAAGGAGTTTTTTTTTTTCATAAAACCATATTTTCTCGTTATCTTGTTTAAATTTGTACCTGGGCAAAACGCATTAGGATTGGACTGAAGGTCACAAAAATATTCAAATTGAATTTCATTCAATACAGTCCAATTCCTAACTAGCTACCCACATAATACTAGATACCTTCCTACATATATTTTGACGTCAACCACTTGACACATTCATTGCTTGGTGCAATATTTCACCCACAATGAATTGGGAACCCTATTCAATAATAATGTTAATTATTGACCTGCATTAACATGTAATGTACCTACATATTTTTCAGAAACATTTAGGTATCAACTATACGCAAAATTAAATCAAAACAATCCTTCAGCATCGATACCAAACATTTCAATCATGATCATGACCTTGCACCATTGCCAATGAGAAAAAAAAAATAAAAAAAAAAAAAAAACAGTGCAAATATATGTATATGTAATTATTCTACGGGCAATGTCATAGCCCAGGGCAGCTCTGGCACGCATGTATATTTCCATTACACGAAAAGTGAAAAGAACTCGATGCTCGCTGTAGACTGCAACTTAAGAAAAAATACTTACTTACTAACTTACTTTAGATGGCGCTCACAGCCCAGGATGGACTTCGGCCTCAACCAACAAGCCCCTCCAGCCAGCTCGGTCCCTAGCTAGCTGCCTCCAGTTACGCACTCCAAGTTGGTTGAGGTCGTTCTCCACTTGTGTGCGCCACCTAAGGTGGGGTCTTCCTCTGCTGCGCAGACCGTCAGGGGTAGATTCGAAGACTCGTCGGGCTGGTGCGTTGGTGTTTATACGCTCCATGTGTCCCAGCCATCTTAGCCGCTGTATTTTAAACTTTTTGAAGAAAAAACGCCTTGAAGAAAAAATACCGTTGCCAAAATTATCAGCCTGATGACATGTTCAATCCTGCTCTGGTGTCCATCTAAAAGAAAATATTTTGTAATTCATATGTGAAATTCCTGTCCGTGTCCGTCCAAGGGGGTGTCAGTCCAAGAGAAACTGAAAACAATGAAACTTATATGGAGCAATTTCCGTACAAAAAAATGTGTCCGCCTAAGAGAGGTGTCCGCAAAGGGAGATTTCACTGTATACTATCGCTCTTTCTTTCTATTAAAAGTGACAGATAGTGATCTATGAAATATTTCAGATGGAGACCCGGTGTTACCTAGTTTCTATTTAAAAAGTTGCAATTCCAGAATTTAACAGGTTAAGTTTTAATTATTGCGTTTGCAAACATCTTATTCATTATACTATTCATCTAATAGGAAGACTTCCTTACCCGTGCATTTTTGATGTGCCACGTGCCACCCTACCGTTCGTCGATCGAGGAGTCACTAAACATCTATAACTTTTATTTGTATAGCTCAAGTTTACAAGTTTTTGGTAATTTTAAAGAAAATTCCCAGTTTTAGAAAATAAAATATTTAATTAAAAACTACTTAAGGCACTTCTTTAGCAATGCACCGTTTTTTAACTCGATGCTATTTTTTTTAATTTTATTTTAACTTTTTTTTATGAAAGCCCTGAAGCGATATTTCCAAACAAAATATTCTTTTTTTGGACTTTTATATCCTTTAATGTGAATTTCAGCATCAAACCCTGTTAGACCCACAGTTCCACATGATGTGTTTTTGTAATGATTTTAGAATTTTTGGATTGTATTTTTTATGGATTTCGATATCCTGAATTAACTAATTTTAAGTAGAAAATAAGAAAATAGCTTTTTAATCTCAATAACACCCTTAAATTTGCCTGCAAAATTGTTCCGTCACTGTAAGAGTGAAAAGTGTTCTTTTGTTTCACTCATATTTTTTTCGTTTTCTAGAGTGTTAATGAAATTTAATAATATAGAATAAAAAAAGATTAATACCCCAGCTAGGAGTTCATATACCCAGTTGTGTTTGATTTAAACTTTGTAACCACTTTCTAAACAAACTTCATTCATACCACCCCCTCCTGCTCACTTGGTGAGAAACAAGAAGGGTATAAAGGAATTAAATAATTTTGAAACTTTTACTCAAAACAAGAACAACAAAAAAAAAAATATTTTAATCGAGTTTCAAACGGCTTAAGACGAAATAAACATTACCAAAAATGAAAGACAGAGAAAGCGAACGAGTTAAAGAGAAAATTTGTGATTTTACGAAGTTTTAATCAAATCATGATACTAATTTATCGTTTGGTGTTAAGTTTATTTTTGAAAATTTAAGGGCGTTGACATCAAACACCCCCAGAGCTCCCTATAGCGCACTATTATTAAAAACATAGTGATAGGGAGGGTGGGTTGTAATAAGGAAATGTGTGATTCTTCGCACACAATCGGTGATTTTATTTCGAGAAGGGGTGTGACTAAGTGGGTAAGGTGTTTTTTTTTGGGCTAATTCCCATCAAAAGTGTTTAGTAAAATTAGGTATTTCTGGGGAGTTTGAAATCATTCCCACCAAAAGTGTTTAGTAAAATTACGTTACGTATGCCTGGGGAGTTGTGTATCACGGGAAAATAATTTTTTTTAAGTAAATCGATGAATTAAAGTGTTTTCGTCTTTAAGAAAGATTCTATTTTATGTAAACATATTTGTAGTTACTACTAAATCGATCAACTTTTGCGTAAAGAAAGAAAAGTAATTTAATCTTTTTTGAATCAAATTTTCTATAGGCTATATAAAATTTAAAAAAAAAAACTCCACTAGGCAAAAAATTAAAGAATCAAAATAAAATCCTTTTTTTAGTGGTTTTTTGAAGAGCTGTATCTCTGTAGAAAGTGGTCGTATTGAGATGATATAAAAAGCATTCTAAAGCTTTCTTGTTTTCTAAAATTTCTCATTCCAAAAATTATAAAGCTTTAGAATTCATTAAATACAGATCTTCAAAAAACACTTAAAAAAATTAAATATTTTTTGTTACCTTTAGTGTACATAGAACATTTTCAAAATATTTAACTTAGGTACGCTAGCTATTGTTGGGGAAATACAATTTTTCTTTCATTTGTCATTTCTTCTGTTTAAGACGAGATTTTAATGTTTTTTTTACAGATTAAACATTGTTGGTTGTCGCATGATGGGGCAAGTCTTCGGAGAACTTTTTTCCACTTAAGATGGATTAAATTATATTTAATAATTACTTAAGTATGTCCCTTTTGAACATCATCCGCATTGCAAGGTTTTTTTTTTTGCAGAGCCGAAAAGAGTTTTTAGCATCGGATACCATTTTTATTTTCAATTGTAGCTCTAAAAAACTTTTTACACAAGGAAGATTTGGCAATGGACTTTTTATTTAGTGCTTTGTATATTAAAACAATAATTTTAAATTGTTACGTTTAATTGCGGGATTTCTTCCAGCATTTTAGACACATTTTTCTGTGTTAAAAACCAATATTGGACATTTTTGAGGTGAAAATATCTTCTTAACTATGGCTCTTATCAAAACAAGTGTTACATTATGTTCAATTGAAAATATTTTGACCTATTATTTGACTAAAAATTATTTTCCAAAAACTTCACCTTTGGGAGTTAAAAACCTAAAAACAGTATTTTTGATAAATTTTTTTAATAGTGTTAATAGTGATGGCAAAAACAAAAACAATTTCATAGAAGGTATGATAATCTACAAGTTTTGTAAAACAAAAAAATTAACGTTTAAGAGTTTTGGTATGTGAAAAACCTACCTATATTTTTGACACTTTGCCTTGTAGCTGATAGCTTGTATGGAAAAAAGTGTCACAACGTTGTTGTTTAAAATGTATAATTCTTTAGTGAAAGCACAAATTATTTTTTTAAAAGACTTTGTTATTTCATAGTTTTAAAATAAAAAACCAGTATTTTTGACTTTAGACTATTTTTTTTTAATGATAACTTCATTTATACTTTCAGTGTTATAGAAGAAAAATGTTAATGATGGGAAGAAGGAAAAAGGTATTAACTTATTTTGTAGAATCATTTTATGGTCTACATACAAGTTTTGTATGAAATATTTGTCTCTATAGCCTTTACCGTCAAAATTTTTTTAGTAAAAATCAGTATATTTAAAATATAACGCATTTAGGCGTTCAAAAAACTTCAGTTCCATTTTTTTCGTAGTAAAAATACATTTTTCTGGGCTTCTGTAGATAGTAGAAAACAATTGAAAGTGATGTGACTGTTTTTGGTGTCTTATTTGACCAAAAAATTTGAGTTCATATCGCACATCAACTCCATAACTAATAAAAAAGACAATTATTCAATTCTTGGTTGGATTAAGAGAGCACCAAAACAATTTTCCGATCCTTTTGTTATTAAACAGCTTTTTATTACATTTGTGCGAAGTGCGACCCATCCTCGAATGTTCTTGTCAGATTTGATATGACTGTCATAAAAATAGACTAGACTAGAACTCCATTCCAGCGTGTCTGCAGGAATGGAGGGGACCTACAGTTTATTGCCGAATCCAAACGGCTAAGGTGAGTGGCACTTTTCTATGACAAGAGATAGGTACTCTTGGAGGATTTTTTCAATTCCTCACAAGAGGCAGTAGCCCGAAAGAAAAACTTAAGGTGGAAGCAGCTGGTATTGAACCCAGACCTCTGGCATAACAGTCCCTCGCACTAACCATATTACGCCACGGGCTACTACGATTACAATTAGCTGTTTAAATAAATAAATAAATAAATAAATAACCTTTTACAAGGATAAAATTAACAAAGAAAGGATGTGCCTATTGACGCAAAAAAAACCTTACAACTCCAAATCTACTCATTGTTTTTAAATTATTTCAGATAATAAAACATTGGAATACCAGAACAATTATTTAAAGTTGTAGTATTGTAACTGTCGATATCAACTTTTTATATTTGAGAAAGTCGACACTGAATAAATATTCAGTATTTATTTTCAATAAAGATCATTCAATGTGTAGTAGTCAAAAGACCTGGAAGTACTTTTATTACTATACTACAAAAGTTATCAACTATTATTGCATTAAAATGCAATTTGCCTTTTATTCTCTTAATTAACATCTAATGGTACGATAGTTAAAATTAAGTAACTCTATATATTTTTTTTTCAACTAACTTCCCACAAGTTCATTAACTATAAATTCATAGATTAACTATGAATTAAAAACTATGGATAAGGACGTACTCCCATCAAATTATCACGTCATAACGCTGCCGATATAAATTTTTCAGTTTTTTTTTAGTATTTTTTTTTGGAAGTTGCCAACTTCAAATCCAGAATGGTCACTCGGGCGTATACCCTTATAACCAACCACTGTTGTACAGAGATGACTAAGCAATAAATTATCCTACCATTAAGGCCAGCGAGCTCTTCATACCAAAATTATAATGCGGACGTCGAGCGGACCAAGCAATTCAAAAGAGCGAATCCCAAGCCCCTTTAAAAATAATCAAGAAGTAATTTCTGAATTAATTTTTCCCTCCATGAGCCATGGCCAGAAGAGGTTTTCTTTTTTATATTTTTTGTTTTTTTTATTTTCACATTCCAGTAATCATTGGATAATCTCAGTCTGTGCTCCAACCTCCAACCGCGTCGTACTGGGATAACAAATCTGCGGCATCGTCCTGATAGTGAGTTTGGTTTTGCTTCGTGGAGGAAAATGTTGCTTCGATAAAAAGGTTTTATTTTTAATTTTTTAATACCTACTTCCGAGGTTACTTCACGGCTACGGTAAATCTATGTAATTTAAGGACTTTTATCACTTTGAAGTGCGTCGGGAGTGATCCTTTACCTTAACCCGCCATCGTTCTTTATGCGAATACTTACATACATTTTTAGAAATTAAAAAAAAAAAAATTTGAAAATCAGATATGTCAGCCCCAAAAAAAAACCCAAACGCCTCCACTCTTCCCTTTAGCACAAGCACCGTTTCTCATACCCTCTTACACACATGTGTGAAGATGGAAGACCAGAGGAAGCTAAAAAGGCACTCATAATCACAGGCAATTTCTAGATAAAGGAGAACGCGACCGTTAGCCCCCGAGGCCTTTATCCCATTATGAAAGGCCATAACGAGCCGTAAATTTAACGATAATGTGAGTTTGTTCTATACACCAGTGTACTTCCATCCCATCCCTTCCTCCGAGGCAGGGCAACGGTTGGTATATAGTATGTTCCTCATAACCCAGTTCCCAGTCGAAGGTTTTTAGTATCTGACTAACAATCCGAACAAACCCAACCGATTTAAAAACAGAAACACTCTTGTGCTGGCTGGTCCTGGCCTGTCGTATGGTCGTTTTCTTGGTGTTATTATTTATTGGGGTTTTTTGAACGCACTTACTACCCCCCAGTCGAACGGCAAACGACCATAAAATTAAAAAGTAGCAGAAGGAAATAAAAAATAAAAAACGACCCCGACGGATGGATATACAACCGACTCGATGACGCGACATACACGGAGGAGGACTCCACTACGAGCTACAACGACGACGTTAAAGAAATGGAAAACACTTTCAAAGTCACGGATCCATTTATATTATTTTCTAGGAAATATGCCAAAAATAATTTAAGAACTCATTTTGGCAGAAATACATATTGGTGGAGGGTTCTTCTTCTTTTTTTTTTATTTTTTTTTTTTTTATACACAAATTTGGTGTTTAGGTTGTAACGAAGACAATGGGGGTTGTGAATTTGTATGTAACACACTCTCACAGGACGAGCTAGGATATCAAGTTATTTTTTTTTTTCTGAAGCAATTTTGTGATTGAACACTTAAACACATTCTGATTTCGATTATTATTATTTAACTACACAAATACATACAGTTTCTGGAAGGAGGGTAAGGGGGTAGAAAATATCGATGAGCTGTTATTTGTATTTTATGTCTTCTGACCTCTGACGGGCTTGGGTGAATATAGATTTAAGTTTATTTGAACGGGTTGGGAAAAAGATATATTTCAAATGATTTTCTGAATTAAAGAATCTCACAGTCCTCTATTATTACATACAGCGAGACAATTTGGCATATCTACAAAAGTTTTTTTTCTTTTTTTTTTCAAAACATCCAGACAGGACAACATTCAAAATATGTTTTACGATTAGTTTAGGTCTAGCGTCTAGGGAGCCAGACTTTAATATATTAGTATTTTTACATTCCAGCCTTTAGAGAGCTGTGCGTAGTTATAAAAGTTTTAATGCAAGGTTTGATGGATGTTTTTCTTTTTAACTGCTGCTTCTGTTTGACGCACGTAGACGTTATTTATATAACTTATCTATAAACAAACCTTAAATCTATACCTATTAATCTGAACATGCTGTGTAGTAGCTTCCAAGGAACTAAAAGAATCGGGATTTAGTTCAGGTACTGATGGTTAACCCCTGTCTCAGGGGGGGATAAATATCTCCCCCATATGTGACTTTTTTTTTTTTTAATGATCCCAGTAATTATCCACCAAAATATTCGCACGAAATAGGGAAGACCCTGTACATAAAACAGAATTCCACTTGTATGATTCTAGTGGGGCAATGGGGGACACAAAAAATATAGGGGTAGGTAACATAGTTTTAAAAAACCTAGCCAGAAGGTAATGAATTGCATTCCATAGATTTTCAAAATATACCTAGAACTACCTACTTGTAGTAGTAAATACGTATCGAGTAAAAAAGGGAATGACGTAGCAGAAATGAAGTTCGGAAGATTTATGAAAAATTAAATAGAGTCAGTCGATGCTGAGAATTATGGAAAAGTCATCTCTGCAAAATTTATAGCGGCGGCGATTATGAATCGAGTTTTAATATCACACTGACGTCTCGCTTTCTCGTCGCATTGTGAAACAGCCTTCAGTCAGTTACGGTTTTCGCGATTTTTGGCGTCCTATATCTCAGGAACCACTAATGCTAGAGAGTTGAAATACTTAAGAGAGAATAAATACTTAATTGATAATTAGTTACGCAAAATAAAATTGAATCGCTTTTTTCGTTTTCGAATAAACAGGGATGTAAGGACACCCATTTCCTCACAAACCAAAACAGCAATTAATTTTTTTTGCGTAACTAATTAGCAATTAAGTAGCAACTAATTACTATATAGTTTTTAATCTGCACCGGAAAAAGTGACCTGCTAAGTTGATGTAGGTAAGTTCTCGGCACTACTCCTTTTTTACAGAAACAAACTCAAGCGCTTTTCGACCCCCCTCTAAATTTGTAACCAATAATCTCAGAAACTTCAAAATCGCCATATTTGCTAAGCTAGGCGAGCACAGACGCCTCATCAAATTTCAACTCTCTAGCATTAGTGGTTCCTGAGATATAGGACGCCAAAAATCGCGAAAACCGTAACTGACTGACTCACTGACTGACAGATCATCAAAATTATGGAGCACTTCTAGACACAGTAGTCAGTAGAATCTTGTATTTTCGCACATTGGTAGGCCTTGTAGTGTATGCAAAGGGAAAACTCCAAAATTTGGGATTTTCCATATGGGGGGTGTGGTATCCGCCTACTTTCACAGAACTGCTATCATTTATTTGGAGCACTTCAGATTGTTGTAGAATGATGAAATTTGGTAGAGCGGTAACCCTTACAATTTGAGCACAGGAACAAAATTAAAATTTTAAATTTATGATACAGGAGGCGTGGCATCCACCCACTTTTCAGAAAATAGTTATCAATTCCATGGAGTCCTTTACGACACAACGGTAGGCCCTGTGGTGTATACAAAGAAAAAAATCGAAAATTTGGGATTTTCAAAATAAGCGGGCGTGGTATCCGCCCACTTTCACAGAATTGCCATCAATTTTTTAGAGCACTTCTGATTGTTGTAGAGTGATAAATTTTGCTAGACCGGTAGGTTTTACAATTTAAGCACAAAATTTGATATTTGACATTGAGGGAAGTGGCATCAGCCTACTTTCTCAGAAGTGTTGTCAATTATATAAAGCATTTTTGATTGCTGGCGAGCTGTTCAAAGCGGCAGACGATTGCTTGGTTAGGAGTAGGAGTATGCATCAGCTCATCTGTAAAATATGGCCGGAGGAAAGTATGCCTGATGATGAAACTATATTTTTCCCGTCTGAACTGTGCCAGATATAGATGCATAAGTCTCCTTAATCTTATTCTTCTTACTATCACCTACAAGATCTTTACTGATGCCTTTTTTGTTAACGCCTTAAGTCAACAAGCTGAAATATCAATTTAGTAGCAAAACCCTATCTTCAGCGACTTAAGTGTCCCTGCATAAGACGCATTACAAAAGGAGGGTTCACATTCAACGGCATGTTGATCAATACGTGTCGTGACGATAAATTTTTGTTATCCGAACGGCCGTCGAATTGCTCTGTCAGAAGACCGCTCTATTGTGATTGTGAATGCTGAATGTGAAGCCGCAGGGACAAAAGGACAGGAACATAAAGCACAATTTTTATTTTTGGAGCTTATGTCTCACTTGAGTGGGACTTAAAGCCGAAATTCAATTTGGGCCTTAAGGCCGTGTGCGAATTCGTTTAAAATTTCGATTAAATTTTATCCGAGATAAAATTTTGACATTTCTACGAACAGATTCACCTCAATAATGTCAAAAATTAATCTTCGGATAAAATTTAACGCGATTTTAACCAAATTCGCACTTAAGTCCTACTCAAATGAGACCCAAGCCCCAAATAAAAATGATGGGGGTTATGTCCCACTAAATAAGAATTTCCAAATGATAAAACTTGAAGCATTTCAAGGCCACACACTATAGGACTTGGAGTAGGTGCGAGGTTGGGCGTATGCAAAGTTTCTTTTGCTGGGTGCTAGATTCCCCCCCACCCCTCCCATAGTAAAAAATCATTGTATTAAGCCCCTATACAAATTATTATAATTTCGCGGTGCCTGAGTTATCGTACTCGTGCTTTTTTTTTTTCCTTATTTTCGTTCAAATAAAACACCAAAAAGTTATTGTTTATTGTATTGAAATGGGACCAAAATTCTGTTTTTCAGAATTCTGTATTTCAAAATTCTGTATATCCAAATATCTGTATATTCAAAATGCTGTAAGTGTAAAATTCTGTTTTCCAAAATGCTGGTTGTGTCCAAGTTCTATATTTTGAAGAAAAAACTTTTTATAATATCATTGTTAAGCACGTACAATTATAAATAGAATTTTTTGCATTTACTTGTACAAAAATTCATTCAAGTACGATCTCTTTAAAAACGAGTAAAAGACTTATTTGTATTTTTGTAACCAACGTTTTAGTAACTCTATTTTCGTGAATATACTTCTGTTAAACCTCGATATGTTTAAATTGTAGAATTTAACGATGAAACTTAGAATTCTTCAGCAATATTGGTACAAGTCTGAAATGTTTTATTTGCAAAATTCATTATAGAATTTGAGAATTTTGAGGAGGTTTTACATTGACATCTTAATATGATCAATTTTCAATTAAAGGTAGCTACAAAATAGCTACATGAAATTTGGCCCCATTGAAAAACAGCCCCAAACGAAAAATGAAAATTTTCCCCAAAAATTTATATAAAGGCAACAACAACAAAAAATTGATAACATTTTATGAACTGGGGTCATTTTTCATTTCAGTATGACTTTTTTTCATTTAGTTGGGGTCATTTTTTTATTTTGAAAATGGAAAATTGGGGATATTTATTATATTTTGTTTAGGGTAATTTTTCAATATGACCAAATTTCATGTAGCCGTACATTGTATAATGAGGCTTGAGTGTAGCAACTTTCCGAATTTAGTTTTCCTTACAATTTAATAGAAATTTAGACCGTACAAGGAAAATCCTATGCAGTCGAGGTACGAAATGAAATATTATGTTATGACATGATCTGCACAGCGAAGATATTTGAAAATGTCTTGACATGGATAAGATATTTAGTTGAAGAGTAAAATCTTCTCTGGAGTCGGGGTGTTATGTCAAACGATCGATAACTTTGCAGCTTTTTCTATTTTGTACTTAATATTGAAAAAAAAAACAAAATGTTGACTTCTAAGTGGAACAACAAAGAGAGGGTGGAAAAAGGCGAAACTAATGCAAAAAACTTAATCCTTTAAGTTTTTAGCTCATTTAAAATTTCTCTTGCAATAAATTCAAGAAAATGGTCGTAGAAGATGAACGCTAGCAATACGAATGTTAACCCCCTATCCTATGGGCTTTAGGTTGTTTTGAGAGGAAGATTTTCCGGGTGGTTTTTGGTGCAGTCTGCATAAACCGGAGTTGGACTGTACAGCAAAAGCGAAACCATAGAAAAAAAAGTAAAAAGCAAACAATGAAGCTGGGTCATATAGAGCGAATGGACACATAAGTACCGTCCCGAAGAGTCTATTTAACGTCGAGAAAGACCGGCAGCGCGGCGGCGGCGCAATTGCGAACGCAATTGGAAGAGGACCTCAACCAACCAACTGGAGGCAGCTATATAGCCTATTGCTAGGGACCGAAATGGCTGAAAGCAGCTTATTGGTTAAGTCGAGACCCTGGTCGACTACAGACTGTAGTTCCAAATTAAGTAAGTATAAGTTTTTTATTTTTTTGTTTATTGAACTCTACATTATATTTGATGATTCTCGTCTCAGGTTGTTGGTTTTTCTTATTTTTGGCTGCTGCTTAGGGGCATTAGACGTCTCTTTTCGTTGGCAGTTAAGCTCCATCGGGTAGGTTTATTTATTTTGATGTTTCTGCAATTTTTGGCTGAGCCTACCCTTTCCGAGACGCTTTGTCGTCTGCAGCAAACAAGTTCAAATTTGGTAGACTTGTTTTTGCTGCCCCATCGTGCGCTGGTAGACAGTCGTGCTAAGTGAATTTTAACTTTTTGAGCTGTTTGCGTTCGGGATCGAGATTTGGCGAATGTATTATGGTTTTATTATGGTTCTGGGCATGGTTGGTTGGATGTGCAGATGTTAAGGTATGGTGTATGGTCCAAGGACGGATTCTTGCGTAACTCCTTCTCTGCTTATCCTCGTTGGTGACCTGGATGAATAAAAATCTAAAATGAAGAAAAAAATAATTAATTTTTTATTAATGAATGAGAAAATATTAGTTGGTATTAAATTTATGAATAATATGGTTAACCCTAGAACCTAGAACCGTCTGTGAGGCGACGTGAATAGGGCCGAAATCTATGTTCACCCTTTTCCCCTCACTTTACGTTTCTCAGACTCTATGTACCTTCAGTGTGTTGTTAGCTAGTAAATTAGACAGCTTTTTGCCTTCGTAGAAGCTTTCATTATACGCCATTTTGACGTTAATTTTTGTCACGTCGTCTGTTAACGTATTTAAAATTTTATATGTATGCAAAAAAAAAAATATGTTTCGACTTTGAGTCTAGGTACTCCGTTTCTCAGTAATTGGTTCATTATAAATGAAAATAGAAATAATTTTAAAAGAAAGCAGTCTTTAAAAAACATTCATTGAATCAAAAAAAAAAAAAATCACATCAATTGATTTCGCTTTGAGACTTCAGACTTAAATTTTACAAGTTGGAATGCAAAGGAATGGATGAATTCCCAAAAGATTGCTGTCAAATGAATGGAGAAAAAGTATTGCACACTTTTTGTTTGCACTGAATAATGATTGCATAATTTGAAGTTTGAATTTTGAATGTTCGAAGTGAGTTCAGTGAAAGGTCCGTCAAGCTGGGTCCGCCACAATCGAAATTCGAAATTCTAATGATGCAGGAATTTAAAACTAATTAAGTTCTAATTTTGTACTGCAATCCCGATCTGGAACTAAAATCTCCTCCCCCTTAAACCTGTGGCGGACCCAGCTTGAAGTCAAGCTGACACCACCACACCTCCAAACACAAAAATTCAAAAAACTAATGATGCAGGAATTTAGTACTAATTAAGTTCCAATTTTGTACCGCAATCCCGACCTGGAACTTAAATGCCCTCCCCCTCAAACCTGTGGCGGACCCAGCTTGACGTCAAGCTGGAACCAACACACCTCCAAACACAAAAATTCAAAAAACTAATGATGCAGGAATTTAGTACTAATTAAGTTCTACTAATTGCAAAAACTCCGAATCAGATACTCCATCATTTGACCTTGAATTTAAGCACCAAACACAAAATAAGGGGTGGAGACTTTTTATACGCCACCCTAAAAAAAATAGGTTTTAGATGTAGAATGGGTTCATTAGAAAAAATACCAACTTTCACTTTTCTACTCGCACTGGTTTAGTTTTTATGACGTTTAAACTAGCCCCTATATTTGAGGGTGACCGTCAAGCTGGGTCCGCCACAAACGAATTTCGAAATTCTAATGATGCAGGAATTTAGTACTACTAATTATCCAAACCCCGAATTAAATTCTCCACCATTTGATATCGAAATTAACTAGCAAACACAAAATTTGGAGTGGAGACTTTTTCCTTGCGACTTAAAAAAATAAAAAAAATACACATTAGATGTAGAATGCGTTCATTAGAAAAAATACCAACTTTCACTTTTCTACTCCGATTGGTTTAGTTTTTATGACGCTTAAACTATCCCCTATAATTGCACACCTCCAATCAATATATGTATATGTATATTAATAGGTATAGGTAATTGAACGATCAATTAACTTGACCGTCAACCCGGAGATCTCTATTAATTCCTTTATCGAAAGGATAGGTAGATCCTGGTTGATGCGTCGATCGATTACCAACGGTAGCGAAAAAGCGAATTTATTTAATCGAAACCTTACTGGTTTATCCGATTAACTTTTAATTTCTTAAATAGCGAAAGGACTTTTGAAGGTTAACAAGCGAACCTCAAAAGCGAGCGAACAACGACGAGAATTTGGCGGAATCAAAAGCAAAGATTTTCCCCTAAGGGTTGTACAACAAGAGTCTCAGATTTTATTTTGTAGACAGGTATTTATACAAAAATTCATGCAATTTCGAAAGAGAGATTACGTTACATTTTCAGTTGAAGTTTTAAGGCGAATTCAGAATATACAAATTATGGCGATTGGTATAATTTGAGCGCCAGATTTGAATTAAAAATTAAAATTTTAAGTATATAAAATGAATTTAAATCAACGATATTTACAAATTGCTTACAATATAAAATATAAAAAACAAGATATTTATAATGTTGATAATTTGTTGATGATGAGTTTGGCTATTTTCTGCTTCAACAGTAATCATGATGCATGCAATCTGAAACTCTCCAAAGTCCAAACACGATTAGGTAGGTATGTATGAAAATGAGGGAGGAAAATATTTTACCTACATAGTATACCTACATCAATTTTTTTTTTTAATAAATACAACTTTGTATGTATGTATATATATACCTACCCACCAATAATTGTAAGTTTTTTTTTATAATTACCTACTTACCTAATTGCTCGATTCTATTCTATTCATATCTACATATATCTATTTTATGGTCTGCGAATTAAGTTTAGTCAAATCATACCTATAGGTTTATAAATTCTGCACTTTGCGCAATTGCAAGTGAAGGCTGTTTCACAATGCGACGAGAAAACGAGACGTCAGCGTGACGCGATCTCTTCACAGTTGTTCTCTCTTTAAAACGAGTTTCAAACAACGAAATAATACATAAAAAAGTATTTCTCGTCGTCACGTTGCGTCTTTTTTTCAATTTTTTGAACTTTATGACGTGATGAGACGACGAGAAATGCTTGATTATGTATTATTTCACTGTTTAAAATTCTTTTTTAAGAGAGAGAAACTACGAAGAGATCTCGTCACGCTGACGTCCCGTTTTCTCGTCGCATTGTGAAACAGCCTTGTCCACTGTCAAGGCTGTTTCACAATGCGACGAGAAAACTAGACGTTAGCGTGACGAGATCTCTTTACAGTTTTTCTCTCTTAAAAAAGAATTTTAAATGGTGAAATAATACATAATCAAGCATTTCTCGTCGTCTCGTCACGTCATAAAGTTCGAAAAATTGAAAAAAAGACGCAACGAGACGACGAGAAATACTTTATTATGTATTATTTCGATGTTTGAAACTCATTTTTAAGAGAGAACAACTGGGAAGAGATCTCATCACGCTGACGTCTCGTCTTCTCGTCGCATTGTGAAACAGCCTTCACTCGTCGTCACGTCATAAAGTTCGAAAAAAAGACGCAACGTGACGACGAGAAATACTTTATTATGTATTTTTTCGTTGTTTAAAACTCGTTTTAAAGAGAGAACAACCGTGAAGAGATCTCGTCACGCTGACGTCTCGTTTTCTCGTCGCATTGTGAAACAGCCTACACACAGCCAACTTTGACGATGTAAGAGTACTCGACAAAGAAAAGAGAATGAACGCGAGATTTACTCTTGAGAGTTTAAGAATTCAACAAAAAATGACGAAAACAATAAATACACAAGAGGACAGAGAAAATACGATCGCAAGCTATGCTTTGGCAATTCAATAAGTACCTGCATACACTACTGTGATAATTTTTGTTTGTTCCGTAAAGTAATAAGTTTTTTCATGTTAATTTATTTTTATGTTAATTTATTTTGTTTTGTTTTAAATCAAATTTATATTAAAAAAATATCTGCACTAAAAAACTATGTAAAATCACTATAAATAAAATAAGTAAGTTTCTTTTTTAAAAAATAATATTATTGAATAATTGTAAAATTAAGTATGTCAAAATAAAAGATAGATAAACCCCTGAAGAAGTCGTGGATAACGACGAAACGTTGGGAAAAGATGAAATAGACTTGTTTTATTTGCATTAAAAAACAAATTGACCAAAAAAGCCTACCTAAAATATTAAAAAAAAAAAAAAAAAAAAAAAAACTGCATCATTAGTTTTTTGAATTTTTGTGTTTGAAGGTGTGGTGGTTCCAGCTTGACGTCAAGCTGGGTCCGCCACAGGTTTGAGGGGGAGGGCATTTTATTTCCAGGTCGGAAGTCATTAAAGATTGCATTCTTATGAGAATTGAAAGCCCCGAAAATAAATGTGCACTTACAGATTTTTTTTTTTAAATTTCTACTCATCTTTTATTTCTTTTTATAAAGACGTGAGAAACTATTAAGAACCTAAAGAGAGGACAAATCGCTAGTTCTTACAAAAAGATACCTCTTAAAAGAGGACGTCTGGTCAGCCTAGTAGTGAATGAAGTGTAGAGCGATTTTCCCGAGATCAAAACTGCATATCAGGAATAATGCCGTTGTCATTGCGGAATCCTTTAAAATGTTTTGGCCTTATAGTATAAGGATCTTGCTGATGTTCCACAGAAGTAAGATTGGCATGTATTTAGGGCGATATCAGAAATAAATCTCAATCTTTCGAAAGGTTATTTGTTGCTATTTTCAATAAAAGTCACCCAATAACCTTTATTCTAAAAAAAAAATAAATTCGGTCAAGGTCTGAGAGAAACCTTAATTCCGATTTTTTATGTTTCGGTCAACCAGTGAGGTTTATCGTTGAGAGAAAAAAATAAATCTCATATCCATCAATCAGAATGTCTCTTAGTATGGCCCTTAGTATTTTGTTAGCACTGCTTGCTAAAATGCAGTTACTTAAGCTTTTTAGTCATCATCGTAAAATTTCCTCACATATTTGCTTGGCATCCCAGCGACTGAAGTCAAAATTGAAAGGGCATTGTCTACTTTAAATTGCATTAAGTTAAAAATTTTAATTTTTTTTTTCGTATTGATGCTTCTATCAATTACTAGTCAACGATTTAAAACCGGATGTCAAAATATCTTTTAGTTTTTGAGAAATTAAATGGGAAGTACATAGCAGTTATTGAAGATAATTGCCAGGAAGATTATTACTGACGACCGAGGAAGTAAATATTTTTTAAAACTTCCCAAAATTGCAAATTTTAAGATGATGATTTTTTTGTTAATTTAGATTTCTTAAAACGTAGATTTGTGCTGCTTTGTTCTAAAAAAAGCGAAAAAAAAGTTTTGCTTAACTGGGCTCAACTTGTGCTGCATTTGGTCACTAATATTTTTTACAAGTTTGCAAATTTGCAAAAATTTGATGCATTTTTTTTTTTAATTGAGGTGTTCCAAAAAACTTGAAATTGTATACTTATTGTGCTCAAAAAATATAAACGGCACAACGCAGCACAAGTTAAACGCACAACTTTTTTTTTTTTTTTTTTTTAATCGGAAATGGCTGTGTTAATTTCACGGAAGGCGTTTCCGTCTCAAAAGTTTCAAATTTCCAATTTTGTTTGTATGATTTCAGTTCTAAGTAGTATCCTTTACTGAGCTTTAAGTTTTTAGGAAAACCAAGTTTTTAAAAAAAATCATCTGTAAAATTTGCAAGTTTGCGAAGTTTAAAAAAAAAATAAAAATAAATTTGATGGCACAACAGCTCATGAAGAACTAGGGCCTAGTGACTTACAATACAACTCTCAGCCATTCCTGTGTGCGTGTCTGCAGGAAAGGAGGGCACCTACAGTTTATTGCCGAATCAGAACGGCTAATGTGAGCGCCACTTTGCTATGACATGAGATACTCTTGGAGGTTTTGCCAATTTCTCACAAGAAGCAGTAGCCGTTTTCTTTTAAAAATTATTAGGTGGCAAGGCTGGGGATCGAACCTAGACCTCCGGCATGACAGTCCATCGCACTAACCATCACGCCACGGCTAATACGAAGTTTTAGGCAATATTTAAATAAGCATCAAATAGTACAACTTTGTTATGAAATCGAAAGTGATGGTTTAGCTTCAGGCTTGAAAGAGATTGTTTTTTAAATACAGTTCATGACAGCACCAAAGCTTTTATTGATTTTTTTTTGTTTTTCATTTTGAAAATACACCTTAAGGCTAGAGATGCTATGTCAAAAAATTCTTATAAACTACAATGGAATAACATGACCCTCAACTTATTTAACCAATACCCCTGCTTCCTTTGTCCTTTTTCATAAAATTTGCAATTATAAAATTAATGAGAAATTTACTGCATTTGAAATCAGCAGTATAGGTAATCAAAATATTCCGAAAATAAGTGGCGCCAAATATTTTTAAACAAAATTGAGTTTCAAATTTTGAAGCGAACCTCACCGCCCGGCCCCCCTAAAAAAGTTTCCGACCATTACGCCATAATTATTTAAACTATGTTAAATTTATTTAATGCCACCTTTAAATTCATTTTATGTGCATTTTTACTTCGGAGGTGTGGTTTACCTTTAAATTCTTGTTCTTCTTAAAACTATACCTGCTTCCTTGAATTAGTAAAGCACTTCCTTAATACTTTACTAAAGTACTTTACCTACTAAAATGATGTAGAAGAATGTTTGTACCTTGACTTTTTCTATACTAAAAGCTTAGAAAGAAAATGTTATTCAAAGGAGAAAGCCCTTTCACAGCACTAACATCTGTATGTATAGGTTAGGTATACCTTTATGCCGGGTAGTCGTGCTTTTATTTTTCTTAAAGGGATATTATACTTTTCACACAAAGTAGTCCTGAAGGAAATCTTTTAAAATGGAATGCATTAGCAAATAAGTAAAACTGCATTTTCTTCTCTTAAAACCTGCTTTTCAAAATGTTGAGCTCTTTTAAACCCATTCTTTTTATATGATGAGCATTGATGTTGCATTTTTTATGTATACCTACCTAAATGTATTAATAGGAACCTAATGTATCAACTTGTGGTATACGGATTCAAAAAGTGTGTGTTCCATTCAGGACTCATGATGTATTGATGGCTAATATAAATGTAAGATTTTTTATGTTGCCTTTCCTTCAAAGAAAACAAAAAAGTTTCATACATGGATTTATTTTTTTTAGGGGAATACTTCCTACACCATATAGAGTCGTATCGTATTAGTACCTATGGATCGCATTCCTTTTCCATTTTCTTGATATGGATGCACTGAATTACACGCAGAGTTTAGTAAAATGAACAAAACAAAAATCTGTCCTGCAGACTAGCTTCGAAGGTAAGCTACGTATCAACATTCTTTGTCCAATGATATGCCTTGGAATGAGTTCTGATTTATAATTGAAAACACTCTGTGAAAAAAATTTTGGGTACATGAAACTTTGCCCAATTACAAAATGAACCCAAAAATTTATATACAGGGTGTCCCGAAACTCAACGTGAAGCGGGTACCTGGGTGATAGGGCAGGTTGTGCCCGTTCTGGCAAAAGTATGAACAAAATTGTCCATCTCGCTTGTTTTTGTAATTATAGCAATATTAAGAAAAATATTGAAAATCAATGCCCTAGCTCATATTTTTAGATAGAGTGGTCACAAATTTTAAAATTTTGTTTTATTTTTTTGTGTAAACCTTAATTAACATGCTATTGATCGCAATCACAAATCCGAGAACTAATATTGTCAGTTTTGTAAGAAAAATAAAGTTTGACTGAGTCATTGTTCAAAAAAATTTTGTAGCTAACTTTGACACTTCATATATAAAAAAAATGTACTCCATTACCCTCGGCAAGTTATTTAAAAAAGTGGCCCGTTTCATCAAGATTTCAAAATGGCACAACACTTGCTACTGATTTATTCGTAAAAAAAATATTTGATTGCTTTTTTATTTTCAAAAGGACCTCAGTTCGCTTCATATCACTTTTACGTAATGCTTTTTTATGCTCATATGTCGGTTTTACCGAGGCGTATGTAAGATAAACAGACGCACTTGAATAAGACACTGTGTGCAGTAAATTAGAGTGAGACAGATCAACATTATACATGGTACGCTACGGTCTACGTTCCTGCTTTAACTAGCAATTTCTCGTAATTGTGCACCTTTGTGTTATCCTGGACTCGATTAAGGCCAAATCACAATCACGCGTTCGGTCGGTCGGGCTTTGATGGGCTTTTAATCGACTTTACGATAACATGTGTCATTAAGCGCGACCTTTAAAACTGCAAAACGAAATGTGGCTTCAAACTTCGGGCGTTGAGAAGTTAAAAATTTGACAGAAGTAGATCTGTTTCTCCAAGTTAAGATTAGGGCAGTTCCTTTACTTTGAAACTCTGTGATTTTCTGTGCATTTTTTTTTTTTTTTGGACTTTGACAGAACGTTGGACTGAAAATCACACATGCACAGAAAATCACATAGGGCCCTACCAATAATCAAATTTAGTTACGACTTAAGTATTTCAGTAAAATGGACCATAATGGAATGGGCTCTAAATAATAAACCGTGCATAGTATTACCTAAATATTTACGTGGACTATAAATAATTAACCATATATCGAATTAGTTTCAAAAAATTGAGAATATTATGTACGGTTAATTATTTAGGATCCATAACGATATGATTAATTTTACTGTAATATTTAAGTCATAACTAAATTTGATTATTGGTAGGGCCCATAGTTTCAAAGCAAAGGAACAGCCCTATTATACAGAAAATAAAAAGCAGTTGTATCTGTTTTGTTTTTCATTGTTTTGAGTTAATATTTACAAGATTGATAACTTTTTTGATGAAAGTATAATAATAAGAAAAAAAATTATGTATGGGGTGCACATTGCCTTCATCAGATTTTTAGAAAATTTGTAGAAATTAATATAAATATTTAAATAATCATTGAATAAAAAAATAATAAAAATGTAGCTTATAATTAAAAAAAAAAGATTTATGTAGTCATATACATAAATGGGCAACAAATTCGGTGCAAAATAACTACGTGCAACAAAATTAACATGTACGAAAAGGATGAAAGTACGGTTTGCAACAGTTTTCAGTTTTGTCTGATGAGTCCAGTGTTCAGAGCTTGCACCTGGACACATATCAAGTCAAAATACACATACACATTCTCTAAATACAAACCACAAAAGTAGGCATAAGAACCATTAATTTAATAGACACCTTATAGAATGCTTAGTTCGGTAGTTAGGTGCTCCAAATTAGATTTTGAAATTTCTTTATTTTGTACTTTTTAAAAACGTGTCAATTTTATTTAAAATTACCAATTAACAGCTTTTAAATGTCTTCTAAATATTATTTTGAATAGAGCTGAAACACATAGTTTTAAAAAGAGTATAATTATTTATTTGGCATTTGTATTGTAACTAAAAAAACAAGTAGACACGACAGGGGGTTTTTTCTTAAATGTTTGACTTACCAATTTCCTTAATCACACAAATCTTCACTCTGGCGTGTGCCAGAAACTAGGCAGACTTCATAATTTATAATAAAACAAAACAGGTGTTTCCGAATCGCAGTGACCCTCGTCCAAAATTTACAAAAACAAAATACAAGACATGCGTAGAACTGAACCAAAATGAAAACTCGAAAGATATTACCTTCTGTAAATGTACTGTGACTAAAACTAGCTTCCACCTTCTAGCTTCTTCCATGAATATAAAGATTATATTACCTTAGTTAAATAGCAAAAAAAAGAACAATTTGACCCTCACTCCAAAATCTAGTATCCGGCCATTAGGCCAGATCCTACACCGTTAAATATTAATATACTTTAGAACCAAAATTTTGACAATTTTGTCATACAAAACTCATCTTATAAGTACATTTTGCTTAACTACCTTACCTGCTTTTGTATAGGTACTTTTATTGAAATTTACCTGAAAAATTCTTATAAGTAAATAATTGAAATCAGCAGAAAAAGACAAACGCTTTCCACCATCACCTAAATTTTAAAAGCGCTGACGATCTTAAGAAGATTTACTGAATATAACAACTTAGATTATGATAAAATCGACCGTCTTGAAGAAAAAATGATTAAAATCAGAAAATCGCAAAAACTAACGTTTTTACTTCACTCCCTGCTCCATCCAATTCAATTCTAAGACTAATCATCTAATGTAGTTTTTCATGTCAATGTGAAAACAAGATCTATTTTCTTTGTCAATTCACTGAACAGTTTTCAATTTCCCATGAAAGACTATTGTGTGAAAGCCAATCAAATCACCAAAACAAAATAGATGATCGCAACTTTCATGTTCAGATCTCATCTAGAACGCATCTTTCTATAATGAAAACTATATACATACGTATGTTAGTGTTCTCTTGTTTGAGCTTTTGTCCAAAGAAAAAACAAAACCGAAAGCCAAATAATAAATACCTATGTATATATAGATTTATGAGAATATTTATTATTAATAGGTACATGGGTTTGAGTTCCTTTACTTTGAACTCTGTGATTTTCTGTGCATTTAGTAACTTTATTTTTTTAACTTTGACGAAACTTTGGATTGAAATTCACATAAATGAACAGAAAATCACAGTTTCAAAGAAAAGGAAGGAACCGTATTATAAAGCACATAAATAAAACATTATAACAACATATGTATGTACGTTGAAAACATGTAAGTTGATAACAGAGTTTAAATAGTACCTATGCACATACGAGCGAACAACGATTAATAATAATATTATATATGGGAGTTCCCAATCCGTCTTTAATTTGTACCAGGATTCGTAAATGTGGACAGACTTTCTAGGAAGAAGACTTTGTACGAAGAATGTTCATATCGTGTACTGAAGTCTGATAGTTTTTTTGCGAACTTATTGCTGATGCCTTTCTCCTCTAACAAATTCATCAAGAGGTCGTACAAATAGGAATGAATAACGTCCAGCGGTGGCAGAAACATTCTCGTTCTATTCACCTTCAAAGATGCACAGCTTATCGTTGCTAAAGATATCAATTTATTCGCCCTCCTGGGCTGTTCCTCGGGAGAACGAACAAGTAGGTGTTTGCCTAAATGATATCAACCTCGAATGTGGATTTGCTGCGCATTTCTGCTATGCCCGCTTTCTTGGAGCTGCCCATGTCTGCTTCTGCATTTTGATTATCGGCCGTCGATGCACGGTGTGACTGACATTGAAGTTGATGATTATTTTTTCTCCATGGATTTGCTTCACAGGCTCAACATCGGCGCGTCGGTCGGCCGTTTAAGTTGACTTGGAAACCATCTCCACGAGAATGAGAATTTTTTCGGTTAGGAGGAACTTAGGAACAATTCTTTTGCACTGTTGGTGTAGGCAAAACGAGAAGTAAGATCGGCCGATACAATGGTGGGTTGTAGGTTTCCATCTTATAAAAGGAAAAAGACATAATCCATTAATACATTACATTTACCTCAATTTTCCAAAATATGTACCTTCATTTGTGTGCACAAATTTGGAAAACATCCAGCAATACCAACCAAAAATATTTTTTGAACAAATGCTGGGGTGGGAAATCGATGAGTGACACCGAACAGAGTATGTGCGAGTGCGAGCCACCGACAGCCGACGCGCGTGCGGCCGCATCTGTTAGTATTTGCACACTACTTCTGGTTTGGTTCTGATGTGCTCTGTGGCTTCCAGACGGGAACTTTCAGATTTCTCTTGTCACACCAAAGGTCAAGGATTCTAATCCCAATCTCTGCCACGTGAAATCAGAGATGTGTTTTTGTTTAAGGAAGCTCATTATAAAGTGCCTATCTGTTCGGATTCGGTAGTAAAAAGAAACGCAAATAGGAATGGTTGAAAGTTGTAGGTATAGGCTACTAGAGTCTGGGTTTTCACGAGCTGTCGCTTCACGAAATATATTTGTTTATTTTTTATAGGTCCGGACATTTTCAAACAGATTAACATATTCGATTATTGTAAATTTAAGAAGCCTCCCACGCAACGCGGAAGGACGAGGCACTTTATTGAAGAACGACCGACAAAACCTATTCCGAAATTGCAGTTCAGTTTGGTAGATTTAGACAAGGGAAGGCATACACAAAAGACACACACAAATTATTGCACTTACACTTTTCTGTTTATTTTAATTTATAATATTTCGTTTTTTTTTTTTTTAATTTATTTCAATTCTTTGTTTCCAGACAAATTATAAATGGATTATGCTCCCGCCTCCGTTCTTCAACAAATTAAAAAAAATTATACAATGACAGTAGTTGTCAGCTGTCAAAGCGCGACAAAATAGAAAATAGATCTATTCAGGCGTTGAGCTCGAGCTTACGATATTTACGATATAAAGCGAGCACAAAGCTTGAGGTAACATTTCAGATTGCCTCATAAGAGTCCATTGTTTCTATTCAATATGTCAAAGTCGGCACGACCGAACGCGTGATTGTGATTTGGCTATTATTGTTTTGAAAATTATGTTAGTTACTATCTAGTATTAGGTACTAAAAACCTCTCGCGCATGGCGTATTTATACACAGCTCAAGAACATGAGAACACCAATGCTAGTCCATTGAAATGTTACATTAGCCCGGCATTTTGTACAGGACTAAATGTTTTTGATTTATGTTTAGGAGGGATAAGTGTTAGTGTAAAAAGGAATTTTCGGGTTTGAAAGCCCCCACCCTCTTTTGGACGCCATTTTGGAAAAGGGGGTGTTAAAAGTTTTTCGCTATATCTTGAGAACCATGCATCTTACAAAAATTTTGTTTGGCACATTTGTGTATGCAATTGAATTCTGTACAATAAATGTTACGGCACTTTTTATCGTAAATTTGATAACAAAAAAGACGAAAGTTTTAAGAAAATTATCATTAAAGGGATATAAAATGCCAGGTTACTGTAACTTTCAATGGACTTATAAGGATGTTCTCATATTCTTGAGCTATGTACAAATACGCTATTCGCGAAAGGCTTTTAATACCTATTTATTACTACATAAGCCTAGTACGCAGTTTGTTTTCAGTTTTTTTTCCAGGCAGTACGCAGTTCACGCGCAAAATTGTGACGTTTGTACCCGCTGTAGGGTGGGGTCTCCACTAAATTTTTCCAGGAAAAATAATGTTCGAAACAATATTTTGCGGGAAAAATTATGACAGGTCAATAATTATTGTGCACGAAAAACACGATCAACTATTATTCATTGATAATTTTACGCAAAGAAAAAAAAGAAGAAAAACATTAATTTTGCGCGATTTTACCAACGTTTTTGTAGAGATTAGAATTGTAGAGATAAAATTTGCCTTTTCCCGATCTACACAGGCTATAATAAGTAAAATAATATTCACAACACATTTCGAGTCCAGGGTAACAAGCACGAACCTAGCGTACCGAACGTAGATCCTAGCGTTCCGTATGTAATGTCGATCTGTCTCACTCTAATTTACGGCAAACACTGTTTTATTCAAGTGCTTCTGTTTTCTAATGCTATGCGGATGCTATAATCGACATGAATATTTGTTTACGCATAAATAAGTAGCAAGTGTTGTACCATTTTGAAATCTTAATAAAACGGGCCACTTTTTTAAATAACTTGCCGAGGGTAGTGTCGTACATTTTTTTTTAAATATGTCAAAGTTAGCTTACAAAATTTTTTTGAACAATGACTCAGTCAAACTTTATTTTTCTTACAAAACTGACTATATTAATTCTCAGATTTGTGATTGCGATCAATAGCATGGTTATTAAGGATTACGTAAAAAAAGAATACACCTCAAATTTAAAAAATTTTTGACCACTGTATCTAAAAATATGAAATAGGGTATCAATTTTCAATATTTTTCTTAATATTTCTAGTATTACTAAGCCAAGCGAGATGGATTATTTTTTCATACTTTTCCCAGAACGGGCACAACCTGCCCTATAACACGGTACCCGCTTGACGTTGAGTTTCGGGACACCCTGTATATACACAAAAATTGAATTAATTTTAATTTTGAGTTTAGATTTCATTATGACAAATGGCCCTTATTTTAGAATGGAAATATCGCCCCAATCATATAGGAGAAAACTTCTTAAAACAAATTTTAAATTTCCGTTACTATACCTTACTTTGAATTCATATAAATCGCGAATTCATTTAATGTACGATAATAATTCACAGTTTGATCCAATACTTTTATATTTTGAAAAATCTTATTAAATAAACTTGGATAAAACACAAAAATCAGATTTTGTGGCCATTTTTCAAAATGAAATTTCACTACAAACTATAAGAACTAAAAAATGGACCTAAAATACATTAAATCGCACCATAAACCATAAAAATAAATCAATTTCTGTTCATGTTGCTCTTGGATACAATTATGGCTTGGACGTTTCACTGCAGTTACACAGATCAAGTGCCCAGCCCACCGCTCGTTTGGCTCGTCTTGGCAAGGGGCACTACCGTGCCCCCTCAAATTTATTTAACATCTTCATTAATTTTGAAGATGAAGATGTTAAATAAATTTTGGGGGGCACAAATTTCATTAATTTTCGTAGTAGACACGCACATAGGAATGGTTGAGAGTGATAAGTCGCTAGGCCCTGGCTCTTCATGAGCCGTTTGTGCGACCAAATTTATTGTTTTTATTTACAATATTGGGGGGTTAAATTTTTTTCTAACGAACCATTTTTGAGATATTTTCCAGAAACTCTCATTTTCATGATTTTTGGACCCTTTTTTTTTTAAGAGATTTTTTGACTTTTCCATTTGTTATAACTTTTTAACTTTTAATGCTAAAAAACCGAAGAGACTGTTTCGGTGGGAAATTCCTTTAACAACAATATTGAGAAATACATTTTTCTCTAACACAAACCGTTTATGAGATATTTGCCAAAAGCTCCCATTTTCATGACTTTTGGCCCCCTTTTTAGAGAATTTTTGAAAAAATCGTTTTTGAGATATTTGCCAAAAATTAATTTCTATGACCTTTGACCCCGTATAACTTTGACCTAGCGGTCATCGCATCGGTGACGAACTCTCTCAGTTTTTAAGGAGTCCATGTCAAATTTCAGCCTCTAACTAATTTTGTTTTTGTAAAAGTCTATATTTCATGGACTAATAAAATTTTGCAGATTTTGAGCTTAAATCGATTTTAAACCTAATCAGGAAAACATGCGAAAACGCATCGTCGAGGAGGTCTCAAACTTAACTGATGATTAATTTGAACAAACTAAATAGTAAATTTGAGATTTATTTGAATTATCTAATTTTCGGATTTCGAATTTTTTGCTAAAAAAAAATGTTTCGTGTTTTTTTTTTTTTTACTTCATATACTGACCCTAAGCTTAAGTGGCCTTTTTCCACCACATTCTCTGGCTGCTTTAGTTGGAGTTCTTATATGAGGGTATCGGGTTGGTACGTATTGGTCAGTTACGGAATCACAGTAGTAGTATGGCTAGCATCATCCTATTGTTCTTATTCCTGATGTTTTTTAATAGGTTTCCCAAAAATATTAAAACTATCAGTGGTGATTGAGCTCCCACCAAGGGTCTCCTGATTGGAGGTCAAATAGTCAATCTCAGTGTCAGTGGATGGTAAAACGTCTTTTATGTAAAAATCGTACATAGTTTAAAAAAAACTGCTATATAATTTTCCCCCGAGAAGGTTGGAAAGATTAGCCCCGGCTGAGCCGACTAGGAGAAGATGAATAGTTGGTTAAGAATAGTTATAACTTCCTTTAATCCACAATAATTTGCATTTCGTCTCGGCTATCTTACTTGGACTCATCTCTGTTGACTATTGGGGGCCTTATCAATACGTAATTTTGGTTAAGTTAAGCTTATCTTATACATAGGTACCATTACTTATACCTAATCTAGTGTGAACTATTATTATAATTCCAAATAATTTAGGGTGGAAGTTTTTAGCCCGGTCCCTGGCAAATTGAGGGCTTGGTTAGACGAGTAGTATAATGGATCCTGATGTCAAAGTGTCAGAAAGAGCTCGTTAATCACTCGCTAACCCCCAGCCTTAAATTTCTTGTGCACGGATAATGAAAATTGCATTGCTGAGCTTTGGACTATTTCGTGTTTACGCTAATCGCCATGTATAAAACGCACCAGATAAAGTCCAAGATGCGGAAATCGAAAGAAAATGAATTTAAGTTATGCTCCATCAGTAGGTCCCTATCCAAAAATCAAAATAATTATGGAGTCTCATTCAAACGAACTTAACTTCGGGATGTATACCTACCATTTGTAAAGACTACAAATAGAATTGGTTCTATTTCTTCGACTTAGAGTGTTAATATTTTCATGACTGATGCTTGATGGCGAACAAATTTTCCGTCTAGCAAGTTCCACTCCACATTCACTAGGGGGTTGCTTTTAATATGAAACTTGCATACTAACCTGGTTAGCGAGATGGCGAGCGGTTAGCAAGATGGGTGATGTATAGGCCAGCCACACACAATACCACAATGATGATGGTGGATGTTGGCTTCTTTTCCAGCCCTTTCCATTTTTTTGTGAGTTTCTTGCACATTAAGCTGAGTGAGAAAGCAGTGAGAAAGTAGAAGCTAATGGATTCCTTTCAACTTTGTCTTAATGGCCTTTCTTGACCCCAAAAAATTGACCACTAAAGCTCTTCACATCTTGGCATGGAAGGAGTTCCTTTATATGGATGTGTTTTCCAATCCTTTTTCCGTTGCCGATATATTACTCATAAATGAATGTGAGGCTTGTTTTATAGACATTACGTATATTTCAGGGTATTTCAGTGCAATTTTATGTGCCTATACCTGTACCTATCTATAACACTGAGCGAAGCTATTACATTATCCAATTCCTTATTGCATATGAAGTAAACATTTCCAGGCCATATAAAGCGAGGTGATTTCGAAATATATCACACAGTCAGACCAACACAATCAATGAAAACATCATGGAAATGGATTCAGAGGACTGTTAGAGTAAAGTTCCAATTGAATCAAAAGAGATGTGTATCCTGCTGAACTAATAAATAATATCTTCATATACTGACAGATATACATACATAGCTATGTAACAGTACCGCATATAAAAGCCGAGTCGGATATGAGAGAAAGAAGGATTTCTTAAGAGTTCGCATAATAATTAAGGTCAAGCATTCATTAAAGGATAATGAACGAGTTTTTCCGTGCGGAATGCTACAGAAATTATAGAAATTAGAAAGTTTGTCTGAACGACTGACAGCCTGAATTTGGATTCTGAATTTGGGCAATTTAGATATCCTGGGATGATTGATTAATGATATTTGATTTATTTTCAGGAACAAAAAAAAATAAATTAGAAATTGTTTGACAATGCTTCATTATAATTAATCCAAGCAACTATGCCTACATCACATATAAACTTAAAGACCTTTATGTAGCTTAAGAGTTAAGATAATGACTAGTCTTCTAGAGCTTAGGAATTGAAGCTACCTTACCTTTAATATGCCCTTTTTAATTAATGAGCTTTAGTGGTAGTGATCCAAAGTCAAATAGGAGCTATAGCATACAGATGTAGGATGTGGTTAGAATAAAAGTTTAGGGACCCATGACTTAGATTTGTAGATGATATAGGATGTGTATGAAGAAAAGCTTTATGATAGTTTAAGACTTTGAGGAGATGTTTGTTTATTTTTTTATATATGAATTGTGTTCAAAGAAAATCTTGTATGTATTATAATATTAGAATTATTGTATTCTCCATTCCTCATTAGTTAACTGAGGTTGCGAGGCAAGAGGAAGCGTAGGTAAGGTGGTTTGGTAGGAACAAGGATAAGGTAGAATTAGGAATGGAAAGGAAAGGACTGGACTGGAGTGCTTAGTCTGGAATGGGAGGTGATTTCTTGTCCCCAAACTAAACTTCACATCACAAAAAAAAACATAGGCATCAGACCTGGTCACAAGGAAATAAACCACGAGCGGACCTTCACCACACCAGGGCGCTGCAGGTGTTATCGCAGCATGGCCATAACTCACCCAACATAGATGTTCGTGGGCCTCATTTGATTTTCCTAATCGGTAACTTTTTTCACACCCAGGAATCCCCTTCGTTGGAGAACACGGGTGCCACTTGCCACACGATCATTTCGCGCGTTAAGCCTTAACGACATTAGCCAAAAAAGTGAAAAATTACAAAAGTAAAAATTTTAAAACTCGTTTTGGGATAGTGTTTCTCACTAGAAAACTTATAAAAATGATGCAGAAAGCTTAAATTTTGGTTTAAAAAAATTGTGTTTATTTTTTTCACAAAACAACTGCGCTAGCGGGGAAAAAAATATCTTTACTTTTGTTATTTTGCAAAAAAAAAAAAAAAAACAATCAGCTGTGGATAAGTTTCTGTGCCCCAACCTCACCTAAAGCAACTCATCTTCTTCGATTTTTTCTTGATCTGAGACAAGATTTTTCTTTGCTTTCAATCAAAAAAATCGATTTTTTTTTCGCCCTGAGGGCAATTCATCAAATCTTGATTTTTAGCAGGATTTGCACAGACACGCACTTGAACACACAAATTTTAAGGAAAGTGAAATTTATCAAACGTAAGTTAAAAGCTGTAATTGAAGGAAGTACAATTATATTATTAAATTGCTTTTTGCTGCAGCAAGTGAATTTTTATTATCTTCATCGTCTTAATCGTTTTCTTTGTCATCGTCGTCAACCGATAGTTATTTTTCTTCAGATTCTGACGGGGATTTTATAGAACTGGGACAAAGTCTTCAAAAGGAATCAGGTGTCATTTCTTATATTAATAAATATATGTAATAAATTATTACATAATAATCGAGCAGTTTTGAAATTCCAAACACTACAGAAAGAGAGTTGCCTTCGGTGGAAAGCAGGCGCTGAAGTGCAGTTTTTATAGTTTTTGTGGTATTTTTTAAGAAATTTTTATAGAAATTTGAAACTGCTTATTTAATAAAAAATTACTTTTTATGTTTTTTGTTCTACTTTAAATTAAAGTTTTGCCGGAAACAAAACCACATTTAGAGAAGTCTGGAACTTATTTAATTTTTCAGTTTCCGGTGCGCATCGCAACCAAACGGCGTTTTTAGAGTTTGTTTATGAAATTTCTCCACAACATATAAAAATGCCAACTACCAGTGCCAAAAAAAAAAAAAAAAAAAGCAAGGAATTTGAAAAGGTAGGATACATTTTATCAAAGAAAACATTAACTTTAATAAATTAATCTAGCTTGCAGGGTTGCTATTTAATTTCATAAATTTTGTATTGTATTTTTAAACTTAAATCATAATTTAACGACCACTATGAAAAGTACTATTAAAGACTAAGCCTTACTGTATTAGCCAAAAAAATTGAAATTGAATTGAATTGAAATTGAATTTTTTGGTGCATTGATGGATCATACATCTATCTTCTTCTAAACCGTGCTCACAAAGTACGATCGACGTATGTTAACCGTCACGGACTTCTGTCCATAACTTTGCGATGCTAACAAATTGTTTTTAGATATATTTTTTGGATCAAGAACGTTCAGAAGAAAGAAGTTAAACAGAAGCAGCTTATCTATTAGAAATTGTTCTGGCCCATAAAGGCGTACTAAAAAGAATTGAAATATTTGAAAATCCTTGAGAGAATTTTATCCCGATTTTACTCCCATCCTTACTTATGTAAAAAAAAAACTTGTAACCTCTAGTTTACTTTTGCAAAGTTTGTTTTCTGAATTTTTGTAACAATTTTGATTTAACAATTTTGTAGATAACTGTTCTGTCCAAAGTTATTTTAATATCATTATTTTTTTCAGGAATGTATGTTTAAAAAATGAGCAAATAGGTACAGAACTATTAAAATTAGTAAAAGTAATTTGCAAAACCAAAGAAAACTTTAAATTAAAGGTTATTAGATTGATTCTGTAATAGCCCGTGGCGTAATGGTTAGTGTGTTGGACTGTCATGCCAGAGGTCTGGTTTCAATACCAGCCGCTTCCACCTTAAGTTTTTTTTTTCGGACTACTGTCTCTTGCGAGGAAGTGACAAATCCTCCAAGAGTATCTCTTGTCATAGAAAAGTGCGGCTCACCTTAGCCGTTCGGATTCGGCAATAAACTGTAGGTCCCCACCATTTCTGCAGACACGTACAAAGGAATGGTTGAGAGTTGTAAGTCACTAGGCCCTAGTTCTTCATGAGCTGTTGTGCCATTAAATTTATTTATTTATTTATTTATTTTTTAGATTGATTCTAATATACAGTGTATAGCAGTATGGTGAACTGCTCTAGATATAGCGACAAATTACGATAAACTATGTTAAGACAGGACAGGAATTCAGGCATGCATGAATCGTCTCTACAGTAGATAATACTCTCCGAGCTACATTCCATTCAAAATAATTTTAAATTATTGAAATTAAATTTTAAACTATTTAAATTATTTTGAATTGAATGTAGCTCGGAGAGTATATCTACTGTAGAGACGATTCATGCATGCCTGAGTTCTAATTAGCATCCACTTGAAAGTGGAATTTACCAATTTCGATTTGGACCAATAGAACAAAATTTTACTTTGGGTATTTTCAAATTCGAAAAAAACTGGTATCTGTTCTTGGATATAAGTTCTATGGTATGTATGTATGTAAGAACAATTCTTGACCGCCTAGATTCTAAGTAGGATTCTCTACAAAGTGGCGGCTATGAAGATATTACATACGAGCGTACTCAAAAACAAGTTCGACTTTTTTTTTAAATTTGAATGTAAGATTTCCGAATTCTCTTTTTTTTAGATTTTTAGCCCACGGAGTTTGTCGGCAAATGTTGGCGTGGTCGTTTCGCGTAGGTGTTTCTACCATTAGGTTAGGTTAGGTTATCGTGGCTGTCAGCACAAGTGCTTGACACACTTAGACCATGAGTTGGTCCATTGTGATACCACATGAATCAAGTAGAATTTCTTCCTACTCATTGAACCACTTAGAGCTTTTTACGAAGCGTGCGAGACGACTGATGTCTATGTTTGCCAAATCGCTAAGATCATTATAGTAGAACTCTCCTAGATGGAGCCTACGTCTTTGAGAGAGAGCGGGACATGTACAGAGAAGACGAGGGATGGATTCTTCCTCTTCTTCGTCCATACAGCTTCTGCAGAAATCGTTCGAGAGTAACCCTAGCCTCGTCGCATGTTTGCCTATTAGACAGTGTCCACTTATGACACCTATTATGGAGCCGATTTGTGATCTACTTAGAGAAAACAAACCATTAGAGCGCTTCAGATCTAGTTGTGGCCAGATTTGTTTTGTCACCACACAGGTGGTGATGCTGTTCCAATTAAGGTTTGTTTTAATAATAGCTTCTTGTTTCAGCATAAGTTTGCATGTAGCGATAGGTTACCTATATTTGCTCTGTGAGGCAAAATAGATAGTGTTGTTCCTCTGGCGAGTTCATCAGCTTTACAGTTACCTGAAATGTCCCTATGGCCTGGCACCCAGCATAGGTGAATATTGAACTGCTGTGCCATCTCCATAAGAGATGATCGGCAGCTAAGGGCTGTTTTAGAGTTTGTACAGACAGAGTTCAGGGTTTTGATAGCGGCTTGGCTATCTGAGAAGATACGTATATCACTGTTTGATATCACGTTTTCTCTCAGCCAAGACAGGACTTCCTTTACCGCCAGAAGTTCCGCCTGGAACACGCTACAATGGTTAGGAAGACGAAAGGAGAGACTTAAATTGAGTCTGTCGGAGTACACACCTGCACCAACCCCGTCATCAGTTTTTGAACCATCCGTGTAAAAATGAATTGATTCATCTTCTAAGAATGTCGGGTCCTCCAAGATGGATCTGGAGGGGATGTTGACCTCGAAGTTTTTATCAAACTGTATAATTGCGGAATGGTGTAGTCTGTGTTGCTTGGTATAGAGCTGAATGAATTCAGAATAGTGGAGTGGCCAATGCCATTATTGGTCCACTGGGAGGAAGCTTTAAGACGAATGGCTATACTTGCAGCTGTTTGTTTGCCAAAGATATCGAGTGGTGTGAGATGGAACAGAATATGAAGTGCAGCAGAGGGGGTTGTACGAAGAACACCACCTATGCACTTGCAGGCTGACTGCTGAACCTTGTTTAGTTTTTCTTTGTTAGTAGTTTTGTCTAAGGCGGTCCACCATGGGGTTGCAGACCCCATTCTACCATTGCTGAGATCATTCTTGAAACATGCGAAGCAATCTGGGATGAGTTGGCAGGCATCTACCTAGCTCAAGCCAATGAGACAGAATGGCTTTAGATCTCTAAAGATTTTTATGAAAAGACAGGGATGCCTAATGTAGTTGGAGCAATAGATGGCAAACACATTGAAATAAAGTGCCCCCCGAAGTCTGGATCATTTTTTTTTAATTACAAACAATACTTTAGTATTGTTCTCCTCGCTGTTTGTGACAGCAATTATACATTTACTGCCGACATAGGGGCATATGGAAGCCAGAGCGATGGGGGTGTCCTGCAAGCAAGTGGCTTTGGTAGTGCGGTCCTTCAAGGAAATATTAACCTTCCTAAACCACAGAAACTGCCGAACACAAACATGGAGTTTCCATTTTATTTTGTAGCAGATGCAGCTTTTCCCTTCAAAAAGAACATTATGCGACCGCACAGTACACATATTGAAGGTAATATCTTCCGAGTTTTCATTTCTGTTCAGTTCTGCGCATGTCTTGTATTTTGTTTTTGTAAATTGTGGACGAGGGTCACTGTGATGTGACCTCTTGTGTTTTGTTTTTGTAAATTCTGACGGGCAGGTTACTGTAATTTTCGAAGATGCTCAATATATTACCTTCAATATGTGTACTGTGATGCGACCGTATCCTGGAAGGCTATTGACGGCGGACAAAGAAAATTTTAACAAAATGTTGTCAAGGGCATGAGTGAAAATCGAAAACACGTTTGGTGTTGCAACAGCAAAGTGGAGAGCCATAAGTGGTGTTCTTAATGTTCAACCTAAAAATGCTGAAAAAATTGTTAAGGCGATTGTAGTTTTACATAATTTTGTTAAATTTCATGATATGTCCAACTACTGTCCCCAAAATTATGTGGACCAGTATTCGGAATCAAACGAATTGTTATCAAGAGGAACCTGTCGGCAAGAAGTCAACCCAATGCGTTAAAGCAGACTATTTTCAAGGTTTCATCCACCTCGATGTGCATTTTCTATGAGAGACGATCTTAAAGATTTCCTGTTCCAAGCAAATGAATAAAAAAAATCAAATCACTATAAAAATAAGTCTTTTTATTTTGTTTTATTGCATACTGTTTACAACTTTGTGGAATATTTTTAAAATTTCCAATTGGAGTTCAGCAAATTTTACTGGGCTCAAGTGAGCCTCATTAGCCTGTTGTGCCAAGCCTTCAAAAAAATGGTCGGCAGGAGTTTTTTCATGTTGCGGCTGTGAAAAAATGTCTTTCGCCAGATTGGCCACCTCCGACATTTCTCTTTGTGCCTCCATGAGTAGGTCATCGACTTTTCGATGTTTGGGTTTTTTTGGATTGGGAGTGGATGATGATGAGGGACCAAGAAACTGGATATCTGCCTCGCTCACATCAATTATGTTGAAATTTTCATTTTCAGGTGGTGTTGGTGTCGTGCTTTCATCTGCGATTGCATGTGAAAATTCCTCTCTTGAAAATGTTTCCTGAAGTACTGTAAGTTAAGTAGATCATACGTTTTTGTTATAAATATGTTTAGAATGTTCAAAACTTGTGTTGGAATGCGATACATCCTTGAGGAACATCAACTTTTCCATCCATTTCCATTTTTTTTTTTGAGGAGAATGGTTTCCGCTGCCACTTGGAGGATACTTTTTTATTTCTTTGTAAAACTCAAGGTTCTCCATCTGTTTTTCAATTTTTGTGCTGTAAAATAAAGTAAAATAAATGCGAATGAGTCTTTAATAAATAGTTTAGGGTAGGTATAAAACAAAAACTAATAAAACAAATTAGGAAGGTTTAATATGGAATGTTAAAAGCGGATGTTATGTTTTTTTGTCAGCTTTGAAGATAAGTAGTAAATCAAACATTTTTATGTAGGTAGTGAATTTTTAATTTTATAAATCCGAAGCCACGAGAATTTCGGGAGTTAAAAGCATAATGTAGTTTTGAGTTTTAATGTATGTATGTAAGTGTATAAGAATCTAATGAGAATTTTAATAAAGTTGAAAAGAAAAGATGAACATGGAAAGAGAAAATTTTTGAACCCAAATCCAAACAAAAGAAGGTAGGAAACACAAACGAAAAACAAAATCAAAAATAGACTAGACATGTAGACTTTTCTTCACGTTGACGTGCCCATGAATGGTAGATTCTTTGAGAACAACCTCAGGTAGGTACAATTTATTGCAAATGGATGGGCAGTTTCGATATTCAGCTAACTTTTGCAAATAGGAGCTGGTAGCAGGGTCATTCCACAAGAAAGCAGATTATAGTCTTCCTGAAAATAAAGAAAAATACGAGTCGGAGACAACACAAATTCTCTTAAATTGTTGTTTATTTATAACTTACCGGGGATATTCAATTTTGTAGAGAACTCTTCAAATTTTTTGTCGCGCAAGAAAATATTTTTATACGACGAGTTTGTTTTGTCGTAAATAAATTTGTTTTCTTTTACTAATTCAATTAGCTTTTCTTCCATTTTTCACACTTGATACCAAAACAAAAACAAACTTTTTTTCAAAAATGACAGGTACTGTCAACAAACTGTCAATATCAGTAATGCCAAATAGCAATTATTTGGAAATTTTTGTTTTGCAGTTGTGGCTGCAATGAAACTAGGCAACGAATTTAGAAATAGAGACATCATGCAGCGCTGGGCTGCATGCAGCCTTTGATTGAATTTTCTTTCATAAGAACCTGTGTAATTTAATTTCGCTGCATGGAAAAAGCTGCACATTACTGTTTAAGGCATTAACACCCGCTTCCATAGAAAAAGAACAACTAACTTGCAATGAAAATATAAAACAAAAGAAGATTTCCAAAATGTTCAACAAGCCAACAAATAAAGCACGCGCCACAAAAGAAATACAGAATAGAAGAAAAAAAATTCAAGCGATCACGTGATCATGGCATGTTGAATTGAAAGGGTACATATTTTTGCACTACAGAAATCATCACATTGTTCGTACAAGGAAAAAGAAAGGGCAATTTTCAGATTATCGTTACTTTTTCTCGAGAAGAAGGTTATATAAAGCAGACGACGCGATTAAGAATTAAAACTGAGAGAGATTGAGAACTGAAACTGACTACTTTTCATTTGAAAACGTCGACTTTAATTCAGCATCAATTTCATATTTGTGGCCGAAATAAGCCAAGGAGAGTTTTCAGAACTTTATTTGCATGACTTTTCGTCAATTGAATCATCGCTAAATTTTTCTTCTTTAGCAACTTTTAATTTCGTATTGAAATCAGTTGGATTTTTTGAAACAAGTAAAAGAAGGGGTTGTTTGGAAATGGTTTCCCAGTGCAAAGCAAATAATGTGATGAAAATCATGAACTGCTGAAACAATGCATTACTTTTTACTGATGTAATCAGTGCACACTGTTTCGCCTATGAAGTGGTAGTTGAATTCAATGATGAATTCAGCTTAATTTTTCATTGAAGACGAAATTTCCTGCTGGGTGTCTAATGTTGTTAAAATAGTCGTCATTATAACAAAAAAAAAAATATTTGGTTGGGTATTGGCCGTTCGGACAAGAGGTCTTTTTAAAGGTTTTATTAAAGGGCTATGCTATTCAAGGCATTAAAACACAATAGAGCGTAGCTAAAGCTTTCAATAATAGCACAAACTTGCTCTTGTAGTAAAAGTTTCATCGAATTTCAAGGATTGAGTGTACTTTAAGTACATACAAATTTTTTGTAACTTAGAACGTGAATTAAAAAATTGTTTAAAATCAACATAATTCCAAATAAATTTATTAAAAAAATCTTCTTAACAGGTTTTGAGAACTGAAAAAAGGACATCATCTGATCTTAGTTCTTGAGAAAAAAATTTAAAAAATTGTAGGAGCGGTTTTTTTTTTTAATTAATTTTTTATATATGTAGGTATGTATGAAATTTTGTATACATTTTCAAGAAAAAAAATTGGTGCACCATTTTTTAGTGTGTTTACCCGTTTTTGAAATATCGAATTTTCAAAAAAAAAAAAATTCAAAATATTTTTTAAAATTCAAATTTTTTTTTGGGTAACTGTACATTTTGTTTTTGGCAGATCGTAAACCATACTAATATTAGTATTTAGAACAATTTTAATCAAAATCGTAGGAATCGTTTTCGAGAAAATTTATATTTTCTGTAATGGTTTTTTTAACATTTATATGGAAGGTACCGTTAATTTTAACTATAATACAAATTTTGTTTTCAAAATATTTTAGATAATGTTAAAAAGCTGCTCGATACCAAGCTTCGTAAAAATCAACTAAATCGTTTTCGAAATATTTGGTTTTCCAAAAAACAAAATTGCAACTTTTTTTAAAAATTCAAAAATAAAAGTTTTTTGAAAATTTTGATATACAATACTATTTATATTTTTCAGAAGATTCTCCATAAAAAAAAATTATCAAAATCTGCCTATTCCTTTTCGAGAAAAACGAAAATAAAAAATAATGGTTCTATGGGAGGTACCATTTAAAACAATTTTTTGGAAATTTAGTTTTCAGAAAAAGGTAGCGTATACCTTATAAAATGTATTAATTTTTTTTTTAGAAAAATCTATCGAGCCATTTTTAACAAAAATTAGATTTTTCAAAAATGCTAAAAAAAATGTTTGGGTCTCCCATTTCCCCTCCCTAATTACTCTAGCCTGATTCAGACAAACATAACTTCTAGCAATTAAAAAGTCTTATCTTGACTTAAAAACAACGTGAGATCCACATCGAGTAACCGTATCTTCTCACTTACAATTAGACAGACAAGCTATTCAATCTCTGGAATCTACAAGTTATTAAAAAGTCTGAAATTGTCGATCATATCTGATGGGACATTCTAGGAGGCTTACAAGACCCGCTTAAAGTGGACAAACACTAGCTAGATACTTTATTACCAGAGGGAAACATGAATTTGTATATACCAATCGCTACATGTAAACTTATGCTAAAGTAGGAAGGGCTGAACAGCACAAAGCTTTGGAAGAACAACATTATCACTTGATTGGTAAAAAACATATATACCCTACGATGGATCTGAAGCGCTCTAAGGGCCAGTTGTACAAACGTGGTTCAATATTTAACCCGTTCATGAAACTTAATTTGGCGGATTAACTGAGGTTCAACGATGATTCAAGGTTTAAGTATATGATAATAGCTAAGTACATGCCGGAACCATCGCTAAACTTCCGTTAATCCGCCGAAATCGGTGAATTAAAAATCCTGAACCACGGATCAACATTTAACCCACGATTGTACAACTCTGGCACTAAGTGTTCGATATCTTTTATGAGATTGAGCTTTCAGAAAATTTTGTCGTACTGTACGTGAATTTTAAAGAAGATGTACTGCAGTTTTGCGTACCAGTCTCGAAAAAGAAAGGAGAAGTACCAAGAAACACATTGCTGAGTGCGTGGTGTACGAAATGGATAGGATTTTCACAAATTTTGGCGTTTGAGCTGTGAAATTATTGTGTGCCTTCAGTTTTGACTGGGGCCGGAGACAATAGTATTTGCGCTTATATAGTTTCGACTGTAGGTACTTACCATACAAAATAAATATCAGAAGTTAATGTGCTGGGAAAGGGAATTTCATCTTTATATGAGAAAAGAGGAACCCGCTTGGAAAACTCTTATAGTAAATTAAATGGAATTTTAAAATAAATTTTTTCAAGCAACTCGTACTTCCAAAATCTTAACGACAATTTAATCAAAAACATAACCACCTAATTAATACAAGTGATAATATTTATCTTTTAAGTGCTTAAAGTGTCACACTCAATTCAAACTATTCCAACTTTAACTTTAGCGTCGTTGTGTAATAGAAACAAAACAAAAAGATTAACATAATATGAACCCTGTGAAATTTTGAAGAAATTACTTCGTTGGTTTAATTGTTCTTGTGAAAGTTAAATTTTCAGACCATTTTCAGTCTATCTATCTGTGTCGCTTTATCACTCTTTGTTACTTGACAGGGCTGAACTAAAAGAGAGGATTTCAAATCACCACATCCAATTTTGAATATGTAATTATCATCATTTGCTATCATCAGCCCTAATGCATTATCATCTTTGTCCAAGGGTGCCCTCTTATCTCACCCCAAGTGGCTGATAGCTGAACTTTTCCAATTCATGACACCATTAGGAGGAGAACACTATCTACCTCAACCTAACTCCTACTCACATAGCAAAAAGAATACGGAACATAGAACTCATCTAACACATTAGAAAAGAAGGGATGTCTGATGTGTTACTACACACATATGCAATGCATGCATATATGCCGACCACAACCATGTTGTGTAGCAGATGCAATGAGAGACAGACAATTGCAAAAATCGACTGCATGGCCTTTTAGGTACTGAGTCCTTCGGGAGATGCTTTAGGAAATTAAGTAAAACCAAAGCCCGACATATGGTGTTCGGTGATGGCAATGGTGATGTTGGTGTTGCTACACAGCCGAGAATTAGGTACACGTATATCCTGACCATCATCACAATCAATTTTGTTGCCAAACCTCAGTTAGCAATTTGAAGCAAGTTCCACTCTTGGCGGGAAGGTGGTAAGTGGTGAGGAGAGGAGAGGACCAAGTGGTAAGTGGCGACTGGTTAGTAATCTATGTAACTACTACCATGAAGCTGGCTACTAAGCAATGCAACTCCAATCTAAAGGCAACTCATTAATATTTCACAAATCTGAACTTATCCCTTTTGGCAAGTCCGATTTCAGTGATGCTACAAAGTGCTTGTAAGGTTTTTTTTTTTATTTTCTTTGGCGTTGGCTTGGCATTGGTATCTGAAAATCTGCATATTATACATAGAAGCGATGACGGACGATGGTAGATGCAGGGTCGGAAGGTTCTCTACGCTATATGAAAAGTATTAAGTTCTCTTCTAAAGTTATTTTCTGGTTGGTTAAGAGGGTGGGGTTCCAAAAGTATTTTAATTAAACCTCTTTGAAGTAGGTGAGTATAGGTATATGTAGGTATATGGAAAAGGGATTGAGATGAGATGATGATGCTTTTTGGCTTTCTCCTGGGAATCAATCTGTGAATACAATCTAAGTAGAAAGACAGTCATACATTAGTAGATGGGGTAGGCCACAAATTGTCGGCGTTGTTTGTGATGTTGGATATGTGCTACCGCAAATGTAACCACAAAATAAATTACCTTTTGTCTGATAAGTTCATACAGCTGCACTGATGCTACAATAACAACAAAAACTATTTACCTACCCACATTTCATCGGATTTGGTTGGATCTTGAGATTTCCAAAACCACTAAGTTAATTGGTGACAGGTCCTATGAAGAGTGCACGGGATGGAATATGAAGAACATTATTGTATCCGATTGCAATAGAGTTAGGGAATCTATATAAATAGAGATCCTTATTTTATGTATTTAACTTTTTTTAACAGAATTCTTATAAAATATACGAGTGTATTATGCAATTTGGAAATCGCCCAAGTTTCTTCAAATCCTCTCGCTTATTTTTCCCAAATTTGTTCTGACAGTTTTGGTTTTGGCTGGTTTTAAAATCGTAGGTTAAATATTGATCCGTGGTTCAGGATTTTTAATACACCGTTTTCGGTTACAGTTAACTTTTTTCCGTTTAACACTTTTACACTCGTAGGTTAAATGTTGATTAGCGGTTCAGGATTTTTAATTCACCGAATTCGGTGGATTAATTGAGATTTAGAGATGGTTCAGGCATGTACTTGGCTATTATCACATACTTGAACCTTGAACCATCGTTGAATATCAGTTAATCCGCCAAAATCGGTGAATTAAATTTCCTGAACCACGGATCAAAATTTGAAATATGATTGTACATGTACATACCCCTAAAAAGCTTTGAAATCAACTGTTATCTGATTTCTGAACACAATGGACTCGACGACAAGACGCGACAACGCTTACGTAAAGCGGCGATGCTTCCCTTGCGCTAGATCTTTTGTATTCTCAATATGGAAAAAAATATAATATCACTTCAACTTTTTGACAATTGTTTCATAATTTAAAAAAATAAAAAAAAATAAAACAAGATAAAACTAGCAATTAAACAAATACATGCATTCCGTATGGTGCGAGTACCTACGATAACTTTGGCGCCAAAAGTACGTTTTTTTGTATAGATGGGTCAAAAACAAGCATTTTTTTTTATTTTGGGAGGGGGTCAATTTTTAAAAAAATTAACTTAAAATGAAAAAAAAAAAAACAAAATAAAAAACAACGGCAACACTTAAAATAAAGTACTATATCGGTTTTGAAAGCCAGAAATGTATTATTTAATCCTAAATTTAAATTTAAATATTTATGTCAATAATTTTTAAAAAAATTTGCAAGAAAACTCAAAATTTTGATACAAAAATGAAAAAATTTAATTTTCTTACAACTTTGATTTAATTCCCATAAAACACCTTTCGGATAGTCATTTCCCTGACGTCGTTTTTGTGCTATTCCCCTGATTTCACTCTATTGATGGAATTAGAGACACATTTTTTATCGCATCATTTACATATGTAGGTCATCCCATGAAAATAAAACGAAACGGATCATAGGAACATGAGTTTAATACCCATCTATTTTTTACAATTTTTTTGAAAGTTATTTTTATAGAGTTATACATGAAGAAATGGATTATACAGCAAAATAAGTTGTTTTCACTTTTCAGCATTACACACACCCTGCATTACGACGATAAAACAACGAGGTATGTATGGGGGGCATGCTGCACCCCTGCAACCACCATATGTTTGGTCACTATAGGATTTGGGGAAGGTGCGAGGTTGGGTGTATGCAAAGTAACTTTTGCATTTAAAGAATCTGGATTTAAAGAATTTTTGAAGTTATCTTAAGTATTAACAGTGAGGTAGAATTTACCGGTAAATTCTAGCATTATTTTGACTTTTTACGGTTCATACATACGCATATATACCTACATACATACGTGGCCCAAAGTTCTACATTTAAAATTTTCAGACATGAAAATGTTATGCATTATAAAAAATTCACATTACCTAGGTAATACTGTACGACTGCAGCAAATTTATATAATTTCTTAATATGTACATATGTATCCTATTATTAATAATATAAATGTAAAAGTTTGTTTGCTGTCTGTTTTTCCCTCTTAATCTCCGAAAATACATACATATAACTGATTGTATTGAGAATTGGTAGAGAAAGAGCTTGGAACATCAGGCTACTTTTGTTTTCAAAAACTATACAACAGTTTACCAAAAAGTAGTTACTATATTATAAATAAATATATAAACAAAAAATGATAAATTGTTTGGAATGTTAGATATTCAAATATAAAAATCTCAAAAAACAAATACAAAAGTATTTTACAATCATATAAAGTTATTTAAACATGCGAAGCAAGGCGAGCACGGGTATGCTAGTATTTTTGGCAATTGTAATGTTCAGCAGAGTATGCATACCTTCTTAGATCATAAAAAAACAGGTTATTGTTTACCTAGACATTTGAACATTGTCTTGACTTGACCTAACTGACTGACAAGTAATTTTTAATTTTCTCAAAAACTACCTTTACATAACTACTTTACCTACCTACAAATGAAAAAAAGAATTGAAAATGTTTTTTTCAAGTGAAAAGACTTGATTAATTATTTAAATATTTTTAATATCTACCTTCATGTTTTTTAAACAAAAATAATAAGAACCTGCCATTTCATTACATTTTAATAAATCTGACTTCTGGCAAAATTTCATCCTTCATCTGGCAATTTTTCTGATTGACTCTCACTCTTGTCAGCGCATAATACAAACATAATCAACAACCCATAGATCAATATATGTACATATATATTGCCAATTAAACTGCCTGAAAAATTTCATCTTCTATAAATAAAATCTGCCAGTTAATCAGGACCTCTCATGTCAACAATTAAAATTAACTTCGGTAATAAAAGGAAAGAAAACAATTATTATATCCTTTTCCTGTTTTTACCACCGCCACCACCCCGCTGCCATTGCAATCTCCGTTCCATAACTCCACGCACCAGCCGCTGCTGCTTTTGTTGGAATTGAGGGACCAGAGGCATTTTCCGTTTTTCCGTCACTATCATCTGTCAGTCAGTGTCATTGGCTCATCACGTGCGGTACAATATAGTTGTATTGTACTGGTACACAGTGCATACAACCGCCATTCACTAAAGTCAGCGAAAACAACGTACAGACTGACAACAACTAGGTACTGAGAAAGATGAGATTGTTGCCTCTAGTAAACAAACAGGCGTGAGCAATCAGCAATAAAAACCACAGCAGCATCATTCTTTCTACGCACGGACAAACCGCATACACAAAACCCATCTGTATACCCGCATTCAATCTGCTTGCCAGGAACGATTATGTGAGGAGGGGGGTTATTAGGGCAATTGGCATTTAAGATCAAATTTAAATGTAACCTCCTCATAGATTTTTATTGAAAAACATTAAGCACATGCATGCTGCCAAAGAATATAAATTTACCAAGAAGGCGCATCTCATACAAATTTTTGACTGCACATTTTTAGATGGCGGGTTCCAATATTGCAACCTGCTCCCAGAGCTTTTGCTTTTTTAATGGGCTTTTTAAGGACAAAAAAGCAGACTGTTTCAATGTGTGTGGTATCTCATTTTAAAAGCGCTGAAAGAATTATTGAAAAGCCCATAAAAAAGCCAAAGTGCGGGTTCCAACATTGTAATCCGGCATTTTCACTAAAAAAATTTGTATGAGATGCGTCTTCTTGGTTGCTTTATATTCTTTGATGCTACCCTTAACAGTCATTTTACCTATTATTTCAACAATAACTGCCTGAACAGAATAGAATGACGGAACTGGAGCCGCAGCCGGAACTGGAAGAGCTGTCAAAAAGTGTTGTACGTTTTTTTTTTACCTGCCCACAATGCAGCTGTACAGCTTTGAAAGTATTTTGAGGAAAAACAAAACAATATTCTTGTATACAAGCTCAGAATTCACATTTTTGTTTCCAATAATTTTCCTTTTAATAAATAATTTTTTTCGCGATACAAATAACAACAATATTTTTTTCCGACCCAAAAAGTTGTTTTTTTTTCTTCATACAAATTGAAACGTCAAAAGTGTCGTACGTCAAAAGTTTGCGAACTCTTCCGTCTGCGGCTGCAGTTCCGTATGCGGCTACGTTCTGTTCTGTTCGTAACATTGAATTTGCGTGTATTAAATATTTTGACAGCTATTTCGTTCCGTCTCCGTCATCATTCAGTTCAGCCAGTAATAGATTGAGCAAAAAGCCTAGTAAAATCAAAAAAAATTCAATTTTTATTTTGCAGAAAGTGAACGCCCTTTTTCTATTCCGTTGTTCTTGTTAAGGCAGAAATGCCTGTGTGTGAAAAGCGTACGAAAAATGTCTTTGATATGTCAGTTCAGATTGATTTCACAGACGAGATACAATTTTTTCGTAAGCATATTTTTGTTATCACTTCTTGCCATACTTTTTGCAAAAAATCTTGGATATAGTTAAGCCTTAACACTGAAGAAAATATACACAAAACGAACAACAGCTGGCAGGAAGATCGACATTTGGCTTGGTATCAAATACACGAACGCTAATTTGTGTACACTCTTGTATTTTTCTGTTGCAATATGGTTGAGGTATATGTAGTAAAAGTACAAAAGCGTTGCAAGATTGTATATATTTTTTTGTTGGAGTGTAAGAAAATGTTATACTTTTGCACTTGGCCGCAACTCCAAGGGGATTTCAATTGAATTTTTGTGGTTGTTCGAAATTTGTTAAGCTACATTTCTCTCGCTTTTAAGCTGCTAAAAATATAAGTTATAGAAACAAAATCCCCCTTGACAGAAAAATTAAGCTCCGTCACTGCCCTACTTGCTCACCCACCCACTATTTATAATATAGAATACATATAACAATCACTAGGGATGCGAAAGGATATGATGGCAGGAAAATTATGTTCATTGCTTGCTGAAGCTGATATGCCCCAAGTTGTTGTCCTGTCCTCTAAATGAATTGTCATTTATATCCACCTCTTCCGTAGGGTATAAACATTTTATATTCTCCTGCATTTACCATCACAATCACAATACAGATACTTCCCCTCTCTCTGATTGTTTGAACAAAGCTAGAACTCCACTTCGGTTAGCGATTGTTTTTTTAATGTTTTTTTTTTTTTTTTTGTTTTTACGATCGCATGGTAAATTATCCCTCGATTCAATAATTGTCCATCTGTTGGTTGATAGAGAAGTCAATCGATATTAAAGCCTATAAAAGATGAAATAACTTGCCGTATTGTACCTATTGGTGTTAAAATTGAGGTGGTAGAGGGGAGGGTGTATGTAGCCTCTCTCTCTTTTGGACATAAAACCACGAAAACTATACTGTCAATCTTAATGAGTCAATTACCTAGGACAGAAGGAATAATAATAACAGCAACACAAACAAACACCAGCTCCATCAACACTCACACACACAAAAAGCAAACATATCCTGACAAATTTAATCAGGCAAAGTTGCCGTAATATCCTTGTGCGTTATAGAAATGAGAATTATACGTCAACTGGAAAATACAATTAAAATTATTGAATTATTCAGCTTGTCGATTAAAATTCATGGCACCCCAAGCAACCGATAGCGTGGTAGCAGCGAGTCCTATGAGGTTTTGGTCCTTTCCAGGAGAAATTCATTCTGCCTATAAAGTAAAAAATAAAAATAAAAAAAAGAAAACATAAAGTAAAGTAAATTAAATAAATTGCCTATAATTATAGGTGCGTGGATTTAATACACGCTTTACCTACCTCCATAGAAAATGATTTATTTTGACCAAACGTGATTGCTTTTCAGGACTCAATTTACTGTAGCCTTCATTTTTGAACATTTAGGTGTTGGGTAGGTACGAGCCTTTATAAAATAAAAATCGGAACAGGATCAGGACATGAAGAGGAAATACATCCATGCTAACTCAAACAGACATAACCAGGTCAAAATAATAATATAACTACGACCGTTGTTGTTGGTGTAATAAAATGACAACCTATATGGTTGGGTCTCCGTTTTGATTTGGTCATTGCTCGTCACCGCCCAACGCCCATCGCCCGCCCGCCAATGCACAATTTATACTTAATCGAAGGTGTAAAAATAAAATCAGTGTCATCGTGAAATTGTAGCGACTTTGTCAGTTGTTGGCAAAGGACCATCGATTGCTGGACAATTAGCGGGAATTACAGGCAATAATGTTCAAATTGCATATTAATGATGGTGTGGTAGAGAATCTACCACGAAAATGTCACCAAAATTGAATAATTTAAAATATAAAATCGCTGATATTAACTTCGGTGATATATGTAGGTACATACCTATTTATGAAAATATTATTTTGTCCAGAAACTGTAGGTAGGTTGGGTAGTCTTAAGTTACACTGTAGGCGGGTTGGGTGTTTGTTTTTTGTTTGCTGTTGTTATTCAACTGAATATAACACCATCTTTAAATAGTGCAACAGACATCATTTTTTGTTTTTGTTTAATTATTAGAGCAGACGGGTTCATAAAAGCTCTAAAGTACACCTTTCGACGGCCGCCTTCGACTATTGCGATGGCCAACATCTTGAATTTAAGGTAAATTGTTTTTTATACTTTTTGAACCTAACCCTACCTATCCATTATCTAATACTCAAACTCATAAAATTTTCAAAATAAAGGCTTAACTACATTCAAGACTTTTTGCAAAAAGTAGGGCAAAAAGCAAAAATGCGATGAGAAAAAATATGCTTGAGTTGCCTGTGTGCGAAAAAATTGTGTTTTGTCTATAGTATCAATCTGAAATGACACGAATATTTTCGCACGCTTTTTCGCACACAAGCATTTTTAGCGCATATTTTAGTTTTTCACTTTTGTACTTTTTGCAAAAAGTCTTGAATGTAGTTAAGGCTTAATAGCCATATACTTGGTGGCTGGCGGATTAACATGGTTATTTAAAAAAAAAAATTGATGGCACAACAGCTCATGAAGAACTAGAGCCTAGTGACTTACAACTCTCGGTCTCGACCATTCATGTGTGCATGCCTACAGGAATGGAGGGGACCTACAGTTTATTGCCAAATCCGAACGGCTAATGTGAGCGGCACTTTTCTATGACAAGAGATACTCTTGGCGGTTTTGTCAATTCCTCGCAAGAGGCAGTCGCCATTTTATTTTAATAATTATTAGGTGGCGAGGCTGGGGATTGAACCTAGACCTCCGGCATGACAGTCTATCGCACTAACCGCCACGCCAAGGCTACTGCAACATGGTCATTTTACTGAAGCTTTTTTTTCATTCATTACCTTGACCACATTTGCTCTACTAGACCATTTCAAAGCCCAAAAGTCTTAAAATAGGATAAACCGGGCGATTCGCATAAAATGCGAAAAAAGGTAGGTTGTATACTGTATAGTTTAGATAGGACAAACCTAATATGAACAGTATAAACAAACAACGGCAACACGTAGAAAATCAGGCTAACTTTCAATACTAAACTAAATCGTTATAGCCTTTTCTTTGGATTTTGTTAAAAAACTTTAAGAATATAGGTAGGTATGCTTTATTTAGAGCTTTTTTAGGAAAACTGTTGTGAAAAAATTAAAGCTTAAATCAACAGATGATAACCCAACAGATATTTGTCATTCATTGCCAGGAATTCATCATGCTCACTATGGCTACCCTTTAAGAGCTTTGAAATAGCGATATCTTATTGAAATACATTACAGTCAGAGTGAGAGGCAAAAATTTTATCCTTCCCTTTACTGAAAATTTTTAGTGGACAGAGTATACCTAGTGGTCTTTATATGCTGCTTATCGTTGAGCGACCTCTTTGTTTGTTTGTAATTCCACTCGCTGATCGATGCCGTCCCTAACAGATGTTGTAGCATTGAATAAATACAAATAGAAGCGCCACCGGATTCTGCCGCCGCTAGATGGACGGAAATCAAAATTCAATGTTGAGGGTTTGGAAAGCCGATGAATATGATTGAGGAAATTATGAGGGATATTTTCATTTGAATGAAAGGGAGACAACGACAAAAACATCCACTTTGATTTTGCAGTTGAATTGTTGTCTGCCATGCCAGACAAGGTCAAAGTACGTTTGATGGACGAAATGTATTTTCAAGGGTTGTTTTTTTTTTTACTTGTGTTGATGTTGTTAGTGTTTTCATGCAATTTGGGATGATGACGATTATGTTTAAATTTGTTGCGTTTTTTGGCCTTTATGAGTTTTATATGAACTTTTATTACTCCTAATTTTAAAGTTTTGTGATTGTGTAGATAGGTAGGTCCCTATGTGGATAGGTTATTTAAGTAGAAAAAAACCTTACCCATTGAAAAAGTTTAATAAATACTTTTTTGTAAGCTCATAATTTTTAAAAAGATCAAAGAAGAGAAACTTTTAATACTAATTTTTTTAGTTTTTTAAAACCGATAGTTAGATACCTACATATATTTTTGATTTTATTGTTTTTCAACGATACAATACAATACATTTACAGGGTGATTCACCTAAGTTGTGAAAAAAGCTAGAGCGTTTATGTTGTTAAGTAGTATTTTTGTGTTAAATATTCAATGCCCCCATCAATTTTTAGTCAAACACTAAAAACCAGATGTCAAAATGTTTTCTAGTTTTTGAGAAAATTAAAACTAGCAAAAGTAATTTTTCTTCGACTTCCATCCGTTATTTTGTTGCTTCAAGGATCCTGTTTCTACTAATTAAGTTGTAATCTAGATTTCGTTATTTTCAATTTTCTTAAAATCTAAAAGACATTTAGGCATCCAGTTTTAAGTGTTTGACTAAAAATTGATGGGAGCATTGAATATTAAAATCAAAAATATTACTTAATAACGGAAAATTTTTTACAAAATTTTTTATTTTGTTAATAAATAGTTATAAATAAATATATATTTTTTTCAGGAGAAAAAATTGGTCTTTCACAATAAAAAAGCATAAATGATACATAATATTATTGTGTTTTTTAATTGCATTTTGTTTGAGAAAAAAAGTATTCATATACCTATTCGAAAAATATAAAAAGATTGGTATAGGTCAGCAAAGGTTTCAAAAATAAGTTTTTTAGGTTTTGAAATTAAATAATTATTTTGAGGAAATAACTCCAATATTAATTAAATAGATAAAGTAATAATAAGTAACTTCTTAGATTTATCGATTAAAGGAAACTTCACAAAAACAGGTAAATAAATGTTTTTTAAATGTGCCTCATTATATCTAGTATTTCCAATGTTTTCATTAATCACTTAGCTCTAGCGTTTACAATTTTGATTTTTGTTCTTACTACTATTGGTTAAAAAAAAAATTATGTTCATTATGGACGAACAGGGATACTTTTCTTTTCATTGCAAATATTATACAGGTGTATAATATTCATTTTGTGCTTAGTATTCAATGCTCTTTTCAATTTTTAGTCAAACACTAAAAACCAGATGTCAAAATGCATTCTAGTTTTTGAGAAAATCGAAAATAACAAAAGTAAGTTTTCCTTAAATTCGACTTCCATCCATTTGTTGCTCCAAAGATTCTATTTCTACTAACAAAGTAGTAAAGTAGATTTGATTATTGTCAATTTTCTTAAGAACTAAAAGACTTTTTGGCATCCGATATTCAGTAGATTGTTGAAACTGAGACTTAAATCGATAGATGATGGCACAACAGCTCATGAAGAATTAGGGCGTAGTGACTTACAACTCTTAACCATTCCTGCGTGCATGTCTGCAGGAATGGATGGGACCTACAGTCTACTGCCGAATGCGAACGGCTAATGTGAGCGGCACTTTTCTATGAGAAGAGATAATTGAAGGTTTAGTTTTAGGCAGTAGCCGTTTTAAATTTTTTTTTTTTAATTCTTAGGTAGGTGGAGAGGCTGGGGATCGAACCTAGATCTCCGGCATGATAGTCCATTGCACTAACCATCGCGCCACGGCTACTACAGAAATTCAGAATGCTGACTTCGCATATTATGTTGCAAATTAAATTAGAACAAAAATCAAAATAGAACACGGCTGAACTTTTTAATTTTGCTTGAAATCTCTTAGGTTCAGAACATAAAGAGTGTGTTTCTTTATTTATTCCGGATAAGGAACAGAATGGATGGAATAGACGAAATGTTTATCCAGAATATCCAGAATGGAATGAATAAAGAAACAAAACTAGAACAAAAAGAATGGCAATCCAGTTGTTTGGTGAAATGTCAAAACAATTGAAGAAATAAATGTTTTTATTTTGGATATTTATGTATTCTCAAAGTCAAAAGTTTAGTAAATTTTACATTAAATGCATAAAATTATACTTTGGTATATTATACGCAAAACTGGTGTTCCGAATATTCTGGACATACCGGAATGAATAAAGAAACACACTCAAAAAGAACCTACATGGAGTAAACGATGACGTCTTGTAAAACATTTTTAAAATACCTTAGAAAGGGATTCCCCGGCCACCATACAAAAGTCCCTCGCCTACGTTTTATCGTATTTGCAAGAGAATATTGCAAGGTATGAAAGCCGTCAAATCAAAAAGTATTTTTTTAGAAAAGTAGGTACTAAGGCATAATCAGGTTTTGCTAACAGAAATGAGCTTTTATAAAATTTAATAAAAATGCAGTTTTTAGCATTACCTTATTCAGTTTTTTTATTCTAAATGATATGTCATATTGAATAAATATGTAGGTAGGTACCTACTTATTCAATGCATTATAGGAAAGATTACTTGATTCTCTTCGTTTCTTCAAACACCTTGTCTTGGAATTAATTACTTTAATAAAAGTTTACCGAAAAAACTTCAATTTTCCCAGGTATACAACACCGGGCGTAAATCCAAAAATTCTTGATTTATTTTCATACTGACATTCTGTGACATATACAAAGTAAAACAAAAAAACAGGTAGGCTTGTTGATGCAAAAATAAGGCTTATCTTATGCATTGATATTTTATTAAAAATTTGTCTTTACAAATTCTTAAAAATTAAGTAGGTAGGTATAGGTACAGGTATACCTGCTGTTTAAATTTTTGTTTTTCTTTTAAAAATGTTAGTTTCCATATTTTTTTTATATGCTTCAATGTTAAACTATTTAATGCGCATTTCAATGATTGTAGTAGTAAATTCATTCTAATGCTTTTGCTTTTTACAATCAAAATTTTGAAAAAAAAGTACCTATCTAATTTAATTTACCTAATTTTGAGCTTGAAAATTACTTTTCTTAATTATTCATTAGAATACCTTAATTTTAATACATTCTTAAGGAATTGATTGGCTTTAAAAAAAGGAAGTAGGTACAGCATGACACTGTAAGTGTCATGATTTGTTTTTTTTTTATTTCAAGTGGATTTTTTGGGAAATGACCTACCGTCTCGGATACACAGGGTGAATTAGATCCCTCCTCCCATACGATTATTTTCTTGCCTCGATCCAACCTGCTTACATGCCCTAGCGTTTTGTCGTATCTTACGCAAAACATCCTGTAAATCTCCGTTCGAGATTTCATTTAACATTTATACATGATTCAATAACAAAACTAAGAAATTAGTACCTATTCCGACGATATTTAATTTAAACCTTTAAGCAACCGTGAAAGAAACGTTTAGATAGGTAACTTTAGATAGACATCTGTGCCTGGATGAGATTTATGTCTACAAAACTCAAAGCAAAAATAAAAAATATCTTTAAACAAACATACATACATATATACGTACCTACATTATGTATGTAGAAACTTCTTTTTTAAGCCTAGTTTATAATCAATGCGAAGTGAAATCCAAATCGAAATGAAACATCAATAAATCTTGCCTCGAAGGGTTTATAAAGAAAATAAATTTTGTTTATATTTGGTTTAGGTAATTCCGTTGAATTATATTCACTTCGAACCAAATTTCTTCCTCCTTGTCGCTTAAATAATTGCATTTAATTTTATTGAATTTTTCACGCCTGGGAAAAAAGCTAATTTTTTGTATGAAAATTCCACTTCGCTTCGATCTATAAACTAGGCTTAACTTATTAAACTGAAGATAATAATACAAAAACAAAAGCAAACAAACATCTTATGTATATATCTTCACCGTCACCTTTCTTACTTGCGAGAAACCACAAAAATTGCAAAACCAATCATTGATGTAGCTACCTACCGAACGCTTTCAGTTGACCTTGATTGGCATTCTCGTTGTTGTTTGTTGTTGATGTCAAATACAAAACATTTTAATACTTTTTTTTCCTACTTATACCGTATGTACATATGTGCATTGTGTACAATTGTGAATTTCCCTAAAGGAATAAAAATATCCCTATGTGAATGAGTTTAGCGCATTTTAAAACCAAACAACATTTTATTATGTTGCCGATAATGACCACAAAATTGATGGCGCTTGTAGTTTCTCAGTGTCCACTTCTATTTGTAATTATTGTAATTATTGTATTATTGTATGGTTGTAGCCAATAGATTGACGTATTAATGGCTAAACGCCATAGTGATGCCGCAGCTGCAGCATGTAGCACTTTCAAAGTTGAAATATATGAAAACGGTATACAGCGCTACAATGTGAAGCTGCAGCTGCAGAAAAAAAAATCGCTGCAGCAAAAGTTGACTCTACTTTAAATTTTCGACTCACTAAGTTGCACTTGAAATGGTATATATGGGATCGTGCAAAAATTTGCTAACGCAAGCTAGTCGTGTATTCCATTGTAGACGTTCTTTGCGACAAGAGTGAAGGCTGTTTCACAATAGGCGCTTTTCTTTTTTAGTTCAGAGTTAGTTCAGAGCAGAGCAATGAGTAGACTCTAAGCAAACGAAGTAAACTCTGAGCAGAGTATGTTCAGAACACTCCGATTTAATTATGAAACACACCCGAGCACTGAATTGTCATATCAAATGACATTGAAACTGTATGAAGTTGGGCGCGCTCAGTATTTTACTCGGTCTCGGTTTGCTCGATTATTTTATTATGAGCTCATGGAGCACGCTCTGAATGTACGACGTTTTAGTTTCTTACAAATTATTACTCCTTTTTAATATCAAATCTAAATAAAGTTCGTCATAATGTGACTCAATATCCTTAAATATAATGTGAGCTTCATTATTTATGCATATACATTGTCTCCTTCAGTATGAAAGACCGCATAGTTCTACCAAATATAAAAAACGTCAATTAATTAGCTGTCGTTTTATTTCTTTCGCACGCACGAACGTTTTCTTTCATTTTTCAAGTTACATAGAGCAAATCGTTCGCACAAACGAAAACGTTTGTTCGCTTTCCCCATACAGACCCCAGGTTTCTTACAAAATGATTAGAAACATAAAAAAGTTCAAATCAACCTGAAATAAACTTTAGGAGCAAACACTTTTTAAATATAATTTATTTTTCCTATAAACAACTTCTTTATTTATTATCCGCTTCTTTAATAATTTCTGAAACATCTTATTTTGGAAACTAACCAATAACTTAAAAGGACAAAAATACCATCTTGTTGGAGCTAGCACTAAAGAAATAAAACACAAAACTAAGAAAGTAGGTACCTAATATTGCGGCTCTTGAAAACATAGCATTGCAGGTGCCCATTTTGCCCCGTTCATGTTTTTAGAATCAAGTGGTATCATTGTTCTTGTGCTGGGAGAGGCTTATGTTGAGGAATGGAACCAAACATGCTCGCATTGCACCCTAATTTAGCTCCGTGCACATTATACCTACGGCGACCATCCGTCCCGGGTTTCTCGGGACAGTCCCGTATTTCTATAGCCTGTCCCGGGTTCTTTTTTAAGAAACCCGGGACGTGCAAGTGTTCCGTATTTAGTTATCTGTCCCGTATTTGTCCCGTATTTGCACATTTTCTGATGTTTTTTTTTTATCTTAGATCTAAAAACTAGGCCTAATGAACAATATGTGAACAAGCGAAAAAGCCCATCTAAATGTAAAAACTCTAAAAGCCATTTTAATTGTTAAATTTAATTACGATTTAATGAATTTAAAAATTATTTAAAAGAAAACGACACAATTGTAAAAGAAATTTTTTTCAGCAATGATTATTAAAGAAAAAGCATTTTGCGTTCTAAACTTAGCATGATGTACATTACGAAATATTATGCTTCTTTTAATTTTTCATAATTAATATTAAACTAATATTATTTAAAGACCTATTTGCTTTGTCAACAGATATTATTATTTTAATAAAAAAAATTAAAAATGTTAAGTTTTAATTTCTAGTTTTGAGTTTGTGAAGGCATTATAATTAATTTTTTTAAGAATTTCTTTTCGTTTGTTTTTTTTTTTCTTTTAATATGTTTTTCCTCCTTTAATGTCTAAATAAAATTAATGAAAAAACCTATATTTTTTCTACATTATAATTTTTCACTTTTGTCCCGGGTTTTGCTCTCAGAAATATGGTCACCGTAATTATACCCCATATATGCCCATTATGCCTCAGCAACGGCTCATTATGGGTAAATTGAATCGTTTTTTTTTTCAAAGCAAAAAAAATATACTAAATATTTTTTTTTTAACTATCTTTCTTTTGCTTGTTCCTAAATAGAAGTTCTTCCGAAATTCTTTTTCCATTTTTGCTGGTTATATTAACAATAATCCTTAAGGGGCCCGCGTTATGCCCTGGGTTCCCCTGTGATTGTTTCCGATGCATAAAACTTTGCGTTGTTCGTCCTTGAATTTAAGATGAAAATTACAAATAATTTTAATCTAATTTTATTTGATGGATTCGGAAGTCAAGTTCATAAACTGAGTGTGGAAAAGTTATAAAATGTTCTGTATGTCAGTGTTTTAAAACCAAGAGTTATCTTCCTCCGATTCCCTTGTTACCTTGGACTATCGTCATTAACTACATCCGCACATCGTAAATAAACAAAAAAAAATATTTAAGCCGGAACAACTTCTATCTCGTGTGGTGTGTTGTGGAGTCGTGTGTCGCTATCGCTCTAATGTATTTAATATACGTAGAGTCATATTTGTCTTGCTCTAGCGTGATGTTTTCTGCAGTGGTGTTTTGAGTCGAAATCTATTTTGTTACGATTCCACCATACCACGCTATGCCGCAGACATTTTTTTTATTGAGCGGGATAGAGCAAAAAATGCTCTTGAAAACAGAATAATAAAAAATAAAAAATGTTCAGTTTGTAAGACAGCACGCTTGATTAGTGTACTCAGTCCATAACACTCCACACGAGACATTAGACCAAGAGCCCACAGCAAATTTTGGGGTGTGAAAGTGAACCAAAAAAAAGGTATATGAGTCGAAAGCAGTGGTCAAGCTGATGACAGAAATGAAAGTCTTGCAGTCCCTGGTCGCGGCGTTAGTGAGCAATAGTACGGTAAAAACTCAAAAAAATCAACTCACTATACACGAAAGTATTGGCTGGTTGCTCAGAGCTTATTTAAATAACTCAGAGCGCCTAAGAACTCTGCTTTCTTGTAAAGATCCTGGCTCACCGCAGCTTTCTATTAATTTTCGACAAGATATAGCTTGCAACATAATATTAAAATTATGCTTGCGGTTGCTATAGTACTCTTTCTTGTTTCTTGGGTTTTGGGTGTGCTATTGTTGTATGGATGTAGTTGCAGTCTATGGCACCTGGTACTCTTTTTTCCTCCTCAAATTTCAAGACAGTTTTCTGTACCTAACAGCATACGCATTTAGTACCTACTTGTTCCATTTGAGAACGGCCAGCAAAACGCTATTCACTGATACTCAATCGACTTGGTGACACCGAAAAGATTTTCTAACTATCGAAAGATTATAGAGCTACTAATGTACAAAATAAACATAAAAAAGTCGTTTCTATTCTACATCCGATTTGTATTTATTCGTCCTCGTCCCCCTCCCTTCAATGAATTAAGCGATAGACAATGCCAAAAATAAGATTTTGAAAATATGTAATAATAGGTTTGTACGTACATTATTTCTATGAAATGTAATACGCAAGGCTTGCATATCAGATATTCTATTGTTCTTTTGTTATTGTTTAACTTTTTCGAAGCTATACACTCGGAAAAAAATATGATAAATTGTGGGGAGGCACTGGAGGGGAATAGACCATTTTGTGTTTGTATACTTTGGACTTAAGGCCCAATTTGCCATCTGGATAAGCAACGGGAATTATCTACTTAAATAAATGCATGTTTATTATATCTCGTTTAAAACATAATTGCATTTTTTTTTAAATTCTATTTCATTATGTTCTGGGATGAGTTTGCCCCCCATTGAAATTCAGCATATGTCCTAGAGGCTTTGAGCTTTGTGTTATTGATACACTCTTATTTCCTTGAATTTACGGTTTTAATACACGAAACACGACCCAAAATACGAACCCTTAATAATTTTGTTTTCATTCCCTGAAATAATTAAACTTCTTGTGTCCTGATTAAGCCTGCAACCCAACCTCCGTACCCGGCCAATTTGAAATAGTAGTGTTCCCATCTTTATTTACAAACAATATTCCCAATAAATTGCAATCCAATATTCGAACACAATAAACCAACACACTCACATACACACACATCATGGCCAGCGTCATTATCAAGCCTTTCAGTCAAAATTATGCTTGTTTTCATTTTCTGGAAATAAAAAAAAAAGAAAATTGCATCTCTTCCCATTTGCAATTTTTGTTTTCGCCGGACCGCAATAGCCGTTCTATGCGGGAAAATTTATAGGAGCAAAGCAAGTTCAACTACGGCATCCTCTTGCCCATCTATCTGGAAAGTCTAATAATTTATATCAAGCAACAACAACAAAAAAATCTTTAAAATCAAAGAAAAAAATTGGGGCAGCACGTTGCGCCCAGTGGCACTTGGTTTTAATTTATTCCACGCATTCCTGATGCTGTCTTTGAATGCAGCAGGAGATTTTTTTGGTTGTTGGTTTTTGTTGTTGTTGTTGTTATGGTTGGGGGCTTCGACTGAACTCGGGTACGTTGCCTTCGTCAAGATTCTTTTTCGTATTGGCATTTTATCGCCAGAGTCCATCACACTGGAGTCGTATAGTGTCCCAAATGCTTCCAGAAGTTATTGATTTTTAACGCTCGGTTCAAAAACGCACTTCGCCAGTCGAGTCCAAGCCGCTAAATTCCATCGTGCCTGGTCGTTATTGAGGAGTAAAACTGGATTGGGTGACCACGAAGCGTTGCGTCGGTCGCATTGCTAATTTATGCGCAGCAGATGAAGCTTTAATTTTATGTAACCACAAGGGCATTCATTCATTTGAAAGTGGAACATCGAACGACAACAGGGAACCTAGCTTGGCGATGCAGCATCAGTGCATTGGTCCGAAGCCTGATGATAGTCCAGCATCAAGCAAGAGTGAGTGTAGTGAGTAAACTTATCACGAATATTGTGTATTGATGTGGCGATGCTGAGGCACGATGCTTCCACATCCATGGCTTTGGCAACCAACGACAACGACGAACTAAACGATGCGATGGTGGAGTCGTTAAGTGGTTATAGCCATCTCATCAACATGGTGCCGTTACATGACCTCATATCATCGGGACAAAAACCTGAATGTTGTGTATCGGCGACCAGCGTTGTTGTTGTCGTCCGTCGTCGTCGCGTCTCACATGAGTATGTGGGCATGCTGTTTTTATTTTTGTTTTTTGCAAATGCGTATCCATCTGAGCTCAAGTCTTAGCTTAGAATGCTGTGCTGCATATTTTTTCAGAAATTTCTACAGACAAATTTTTTTTTATCATGAGCATTGCATTTTAATCAAGTTTATTTGTGTTGAAATATGGATGTGTTTTTTGCTTTTTGTACCAGAGGGAATAGACAATATAAATGACATTGCGTTAGTGCGTCATGGTCATAACCAGACGCTCCTGAGCCTTCGGGTATGTTAGAGTGAAGACTGAAGATACTTATGAAACTGGTCTAAAAATACGATTTAAAGCTAGACGCACTTGACTTGAACTTGACTTTTATTTTTAAGATCGTGTAACACGATGATTGTCTGACGACGTCTTTTTGACGATCGCTTTATTTTGTGTAACTGATGAAAATTTTGATCATCTAGTCGACGTGCGTCGTTTTGATGATTGAATAAAAGCTTTGAATAACTTCCCGATGTGTCAAATTCGATCGTTGAAACGATCGCGATTAAAAGATTGATATTTTACAATCGTCTCGAGCTTTTTGGTTTAGGTATATTTCAGAACTTGTTAATAGGCCTTCCACACTATCTCACTAAGTATTAACACATGTCAAAAAAGTGGGAATTAAATCCTGTATAATAGTGTGGAAACAAAATATGAAATTTCATCACACATGACTTTGACAGCCCATCTCACACAATTTGACATGTGTTAATACACAAAAATTTTTAGGATTGGTTTTAAAACCATCACGCATTCTATCCTACTTGGTTTGAGGTTATGGTAAATTGATTTTTTCGATGCAAGTATGGAAGCAAAATATGAAAATCGTTTTCTTCACACAAATTTTCCAGTCGTAAGTAATTCTATCACACTTTTTTTGAAATGTTTTAATACTCGATGGGACAGTGTGGAAGGGCTATAAGAACATCCAAAATTTAATGGAGATACCAATGACGTGTGTGCACCATTGGACTCCAAATAACCGACCGAAACAAAGACATTCAAACTAATACATATTATCGTTGTTCATCTTTGATTCACTTTTATCTGCCGCGATATTCGACCCTCCTTTCTAACTATTGAAAGACCAAAGTGATTATAACGCCGCAATACCAAAATACTTCAAAATTTCAAACTAAAAAGGCAACTATTTTCGTTTTTAATATGATTTTTGATGTTTTAGTTGTTCTCAAACAATTCATAATTTAAACGATGAACGATGTAATTGAACTATATATATTATATACGATTGTGATGCTATACAAAGGAAAAGTTTGACGACGTGCATCTGTCGTTCAATACCACAGTACACATATAGAAGGTAATATCTTCCGAGTTCTCATTTTTGTTCAGTTCTGAGCATGTCTTGTATTTTGTTTTTGTAAATTGTGGATGAGGGTCACTGCGATTCGAAGATGCGCAATATATTACCTTATATATGTGTACTGTGGTTGAATACAATCGTTCAACCTTCCTATACCCGCGTCAAAAAAATTACATTTTGAATAAAATATTTGGTTAAATAATCGAGTAACAGCCATTTTTATGAGGCTTTAAAAAAATCTCTTTTTTGCATGGTCGCTCAAAATCGAAAAAAAATATATATTTTTGAAAAGCAAACAAAAATTTTCCAACCTTAAATATAAAAGAATGAAGAAACAAAAAAATAAATAAAAAATTTCCTCCAGGTGTCGCTCCATACAAATTTGTATCGGTGCCGTGACATAAGGCCAAGTGACATAAGGCCAAATTTTACAAAAGCGACATAAAACCAAATTTACGTATTTGGCCTTATGTCGCTTTTGTAAAGTGACATAAGGCCAATTTTTTTTGAGACATAAGGCCAAATGTAATTCTAACATTCCCAAAAGCTCCTTTTACAGTAAAAGGGGTTTAAAACCGAAACTATATTGAATAAATTCGGCATGTCGCCACGTATATGTATATATTACTGTAAAAACCCGAAATAATGAAATTCTAGAATTTACCGGTAAATCCTAGAGCACTCAGCATTACCGCGTATAAATAGTGAGGTATGTATGGGGGGCATGCTGCCCCCCTGCAACCCCCTGCTTGGCCCACTATAGGATTTGGGGTAGCTGCGAGGTTGGGTGTATGCAAAGTATTTTTATATTTTAAGAATCTGAATTTAAAGAAACTTTGAATGTATAAACAGTGAGGTAGCATTTACCGGTAAATTCTAGAATTTCATTATGTCTGTTTTTTACGATAACATAATATATTTAGAAAACAGCTGTTTTCATTGGATATATTATGTATAGGATTAATTCAAAGTTTTTTTAAATCCAGACTACTTAAATGCAAAAGAAAATTTGTATACACCCCAACCTCGCACCTACCCCAAATCCTATAGTGGGCTGAGCAGGGGGGTTGCAGGGGGGCAGCATGCCCCTCCATACATACCTCACTTTTAAATCGCCATAATGCTGGGTGCTCTTGGATTTATTGGTAAATTCCAGAATTTTATTATTTCGGGTTTTTCTACATGGCGACATGCCGAATTTATTCAATATAAGTAGTTTCGGTTTTAAAGAAAACAGTTCAAAGTGACATAAGGCCCAATTGGCCTTACGTCACTTTTCAAAAGTGACATAAGGCCAACTCTTAAAATTTGGCCTTATGTCGCTATTGAAAAGTGACATAAGGCCAAACACCCAAATTTGGCCTTATGTCACTTGGCCTTAAGTCACGGCACCATTTGTATCAAGCCCAAATAGTTACACTTCTAGCCGCGTCGGCCTCATAGACCGATTTTAGGCTAATACCCATACTAGGTCTTCCCGCCCAAAAATTTAAACCCCACTAAATTGAAGATTGAAACAAACAAGGAAGCTACTAAGAAGAAGATTGGCGAAAGATAAATAGTTGTTTAAAAAAACGCGTAAAAGTAAATTGTCGGTCTGACAGACCAACGCGCGGGTATAGGAAGGTTAAACGACGATCGCTTTCAAAATTACGTGATGAGAGCCCAAAATGTATGTACATATCTATACTATTATTTTGCCCTGCAAAATTGTTTCCGTCAATGTTGTATGATGTTAATATGTGCAAAAATCATGTTATAACATCGATGTTCAAGTATTAAAATTATCGCTGCTCAGAAAGATACTGTTTAAACAGGCAATTTTTTGCTCAATGATTGAAGATTTCGTAACTGCACAATCTGCGCATTCTTTGTGTAAAAACACGACACGACCGAAAAAATGAGTCATGTAATCAGGCCTCTTTTCAGTTAAGGGATGCATTCAGTTTCTTTTTTTCCGGGCAAAATGAAGCGATCTGTGATGGTGATTTGCGTTAGCGATCTGCGATGGCGGTCATAAAAACAAATGGACTACCAATTCCCAAAACAGTGTTACTGACATTCTTTTGTGAATAAAAATTTGCATTTGTAATTTGTGTTTATTTTTTTAATACAACTATAACATTGTCATTTTTTTTGCAAATTGAAATCTAAATACGAACAACAAATATTTTATTTATACCATGGACATTTTTTCCTTGACAAACAATTATTTTTCACCACTAAATTTATTTCTTTTTTTGTTTTAAGAGCAAAATATAGTACGAAAGAAATTCGTTGTTAGTTTTCCAGAGTATTATTTATCTTATCACGAAATGAGTATAGACCATTTTTAATTGGTCGACACAATTTTAATTGTCATTGAGGGTTAAATAGCCTTTCCTAAAACAATCAGAACGCATTTATTGTACAAACAACTAAATATGTCAGTGCGTAGAAGAAAAAATATCGGATTTCACTATCGAACTCATTTATTTTCGAGAAGAGTCATGACTCGTGAGTCAACGTGTAATAGCTGACTTACATGTTTGTTTTAATTGGGCCGTGTGCGAATCCGGTGAAAATTTCAATTAAATTTTATCCAAGATTAAAGTTTGAAGTTTCCACATACAGATTCACCTCATTGGTGTCAAAAATTATTCTTCGGATACAATTTAACGCAATTTTAATCCAATTCGAACACGATCATTTAAGGCATTTACGCTGGTTTTCCGACGTTTCATGAATATCACTTTTATACGTAGGTCAGTCATCGTACAGTAAAAGTTCATGTATTATTAAATACTGTCAAATTGTGTGAGATCAAGTTGTGTGGGATGGAATTTCATATTTTGTTTCCACACTATTATATATGATTTAATTACCACTTTTTTTTTACATGTTTTTACTCAGTTAATACTCAGTGGGAATGGCTTTTTAGACGATGTTTGTCAGAAATATACTCACCTAATTGTTTAAGTTTACTCGGGATCTATATAGACTGAAAAACACGTTTCAGAATTTGACTTCAAGGGTGTGCGGAGTTCCAGTATACTTATTTACATTAGGAATTTATGATTCGTAGCATTCCACCTCCACGTACGAGTAGCTCACGTTATACAGAAACAAGGTATGCTCATTACATAAACCCAAGTCGCCATCTTGGCATTTTTATGACGTCACAATCATCTTTGAGCATTATTTTCTTTTTTAAATGAAGATTAAAATTTAGAATTTATTATTTTGAAGTGATAGGGACTGTGAAAATAAAACAACACAGAAAAACAATCCAATGAAATCGAATTATCTTTTTGCTCTCCGAAGAAACCCAGATTATTGTGACGTCATACAGCTAATAAGCATACCTTGTTTCTGTTTATCGTGCGAGTAGCCAACATGTCAAAGAAAACTACTTTTTCTACATGATGAGCGCTGTTCAAAGCTTGGCCATGAGATTTGACTATTCGTATGTGAGAGAAAGGTATAAGTAGTATTGAAAATAAATTTTTGTATGTTTATTTTGCTATAAATAATTAGTGGAGCTGATTGTTGATTGGATTAAGGTTGGGATGTTGGGCATCTGTATTCCCTATGGAGCCAACGTGTAATAATTGTAAAGCCTGGTACACATTTTCGATCATGGCTGACGCTTTTGATTGATTAACTATAGTGTGTTCTGATGATAGTTTGCCACGCGAATTTGTTCACAAATTGTTTGTTAGTTTGACTGACATCAGTCAAAACTGTCAGTCATAATCGACAATATATACCACGGCTAATTTTTTTGATTTTTTTTATAATATAAAATATAATTGTTTGTGATCAGTAAATACCCTGTTTACATTGTGATTGCTCACAATAAGGTGTAGTGTGTAGTTTCCTCGTGTAGACAATTCAAAGTTTCAACCTTAACATTTAAGTTTAAACGCAGCAAAAATTAAACGTCTCAAAATGTCAACATCAGAGGCGCGCGACAGGCTAGGAAGACCTAAAGAGACAATTATTCGTTTGAGCGGGAATCGCTATCGGTACACTTTTGTAAAACGATTCGCCGATTATTCCTATAATTTATATTCGACTGATTTACACACTGGAAAATTGTTTTGCGATTTCTCTTTTGGATTGCTTCTAATTGCAAAGATGCTTTTACACACTGCAAAATTTTAAGGCAATTAACTTTGCGCAAGTAAAAAGGTTTCATCTATCTGCACTCTTTACTCCACTTGAATTGGTGGACAATGGTGTTGAGATGACATTAACTACGTTTAAGCTAAGTACAGACGATTGTCAGATGTTACAATATTGTCAGATCTGTCAGTAAAAATACTGTCCCAAATGTCTTACAATCGTCTGAACACACAATTTTGTCTGACAATATAATGTCAGAAACGTCATTGTAGGTAATTGTCAGATAAAAATTGTCAGGTATCTTACAATCGTCTAAATGCACATTTTGTGTCATTGTCAGACGATTAGGTCTTTGTCAGATGTTTTCATTGTTTTCACTATTGCTGACAATTTCTTCATTGTTCGAAATGTCAAACGGTTGGAGCCGAGTTGAGAGGTAAAAAAAACATTTTTGTAGGAAGTCTGTAGTTTTTCCACAACTAAATAAAAAAATCTGGAAATTTTTGGAATAATTATTTTAAATCATCTTTTTGTTTGATTTAAGTATTTGGTTTGAGGATAACAGTTTTCGGTTTTAAAGTTTTACCAAAAAAGACTCGGGCAATGCCAAGGCCGGCGGCGCGCCGCCGGTTGTTAATCGGCTATTTTTTTTGTTAAAGTTTTTTATTGGTGATCTGATTATATAAATTTAGTTTTTATTATTTTAATATTTGGGCTTACAGATCCTTTGGTTGTGAATGCAAATAAAACTCTTATTTCATCCTTTCTCCCGACGTTTCGTTGGTTTTTTCCAACTTCTTCAGGGGTTTTTGATTTATTGAGTTGAAGGTTTACATTAATTTTAAATGAATAAATAAATAAATTAATAATTAAATAAATAAATAAATAAATAAATATAACATTAAAACTCTATTTCAGCACTATTGACGAACGAGAACCTTAATTCTATATCCATTCTATTTGCATTCACAACCAAAGGATCTGTAAGCCCAAATATTAAAATAATAAAAACTATATATTTTTTTTTTTTTTTTTTTGGAATGGAAGAGGAGAATCTAAAATAAATCAACCATTTAGAGCGGCAGTTTTTTTTTTTAGTTTTTGGCCTATAATTTTTAATATATTAACAAAGCAAGCTGAATGGTTCGAGACTCCTCTTGATTAATCTGGTATAAAAGTTTTCTATAAAGTTCTATTCCAGTCGTCAACCCATTTCCTCTACACACTTGTGGTTAATTTGGAGAGATGGCGTTCTCTAGACTGGGGAATTTTTGTAGTCTACTTTTAGGTCTTTGTTATCATCAGTAATTAATAAGGCTAGATTTACACTTACACAGAAAAGAGAATTTTTTTTAACTGGTGGTGGATTCGAAGAAACAAATAATAACTCATTTGCTTTAATATTGCTGTACACAAATTCATATGCGGTCCAGGATGAAATGGTTTTATAGAACATCTCACAAAACTTATGTTAAAATTGTATATGTCCCAGGTCCTGCTTTTCTCTTTTATACATAATCCAAGCAGTAATTACTATATTATTTTGACCCCTCTGATCTATCCTTTGGAAAAAGCTGAGAGTCAAGGCTCTTACAATACGTCATGTATTATAGCTTTAGATCAAGGAAGTGGAATAAAACAAGTTCTGTCCAATTATGTAATCAGTTGTACCATTAAATATGACATTGAGTGCCGTGATGAGAAAGCGTATTCAGTTGATAAATTTAGTGAAAAACTTCGCGAGTATTAAGATCGTGGTCCTACAGCTAGATTATGGATACAGTATTTCCAAGATAGCATCGGTCGCCAAGGAGTTTATCAGAGCCGAAAAAATGGGGTACTAAAATGTTCATTTGATTAATAGCATAATGCAAATGTTACCACACTTTGACGCGACAGGCTCTACTAGAAATGAATCATTGCAATATATGTATAGTCCATTGAAATGTTACATTAACCTTGCATTTCATAAATTTTTATTTTGATGGATCTGTAGGAGGGATCAGTGTGAGTGTAAAACCGAGTTTTTGGGGTTGAACTACTCTCCTTTTGCCCGCCATTTTGGAAAAGGGGGCGTAAAAAGGTCTTCGCAATATCTTGAGAACCATACATAGCACAAACAAAATTTTACCATATTTGTGTAGAGAATTGCAAAAACCAATTCGGCAAAGACATAATTATCGACTTTTTGGCGACACCATCAGATCAAAACATTAAAAATATCTACAAAATATTATGCTTATTAAAAATTGATATGAAAATCTAGCTTATACCAATAATAAAAAAAAATGAATAAATAAATACATAAATAACTTACAAACTTTACTTTATCAAACTAATTTATATTTATAAAATAGCTGCAGACTCTGGTTAGTTAGTGCTATAGCTATTAAGTTAATATTGTAATTTATTTACATATTAATAAAGTTATAATAATAATAATAATAATAATAATAATAAATTCTCTACAATTTATGTTAACACACTTTTTATCATTTTAAATTTAAATCAAAAAAGTTATAACCAAAAGAAGATGACTTTTCTAAGACATTTATCTTAAATAGGATATAAAATAAATAAAAGAAGATAATGATACTTTTCATGAAAATGGTAATCTTTTCGGGCAAAATTTTGTAACATGTATGTTTTGTCATCACTTATGTCTAGAAGATTTTTATTTTCAGACACAAATATATTCATTTATATATTTTCTTCGCAGAAGAAATAAATACATAAATTTTGACGTTTTATGATTGGCATTCATTTTGTACAAACTTGCTGATGATCTTTGGCTACTGAAGTAAATTTAATATAACAGCGACGGACGTCCAAGACGTATTTCGATGTTGTTGCAAGTTTTTTTTTTTTTTAATATATTTCGGTTTATTTATCAATGCTATTTAACAAATAATAATATTTTGCTAGAGATTTGGAATGCTTGTAGAATCATTCCGGCCCACTTAACAAAAAAAGTGATTTAAAAAGAAAATGCTGGATGGATCTGTCGAAAGATTTCAACAAAAGTGTAGAAACCTTAAAAAGAAATTAAATGTTTGCACTCAGCATATGTGCTGGAAAAAAAGTTTAAGAACCTAGTCTCTATTATTTCCAAGCCCCCGTATCAATAAACGGAGAACAAAGCAAGCAGGGTAAGACTAACACATCTGTCAACTTGCAATTCATATTAATAACTTCAATACACACATGCATACATTTCATAATAACCGGTTCAACTACAAGCATATTTTTCATCAATCAGTGCATGCGTGTGACACATGTATAAGAATACTTCCACGATTTGATGAAGAGTTGCCGTACTTTAAGTGGTACAGACTGGAACTATTATGATATGTTTATTAATAATTAAAGTTATCCAACGAACAAGTTGTCTATCCGTGTGCTAGCTAACACGTGTGTTAAGCAGCGGACAGTGACTTTTTATTAATAGGGCTGATATACTTGCACTTTGATACATTTAGTTCCATATCATTGATATGACACTAATTAAAAACATTGTTTAAGTCTTTTTGTAATAATTTAAAGGCATTATTATATTTATAAGATAAGCGAAGCTTAGCGTCATCAGCGAACAAAAGAAGATCCGAATGTTGGATTTTACTATGCAAGTCAGTTATAAATAGCAAAAATAAAAAGGGTCCTAAATGCCTTCCTTGGGGGACACCGAAATGCACAGTTATCTTTTTTAATGTTTTTTTTTTGAAGTAAACATAGTGTGATCTGCAATATAAGTATGACTCCAGCCAAACTAAAAACCAATTGGGGAGCCCATTACGCGTTAGTTTTTTCAGAAGTAAACGATTCACACGGTCTAACGCTTTTGCAAAATCCAAATATGCGACGTCAGTTTGAAATCCGTTTTGGTTTTTGGCAATAAAGTCTGAGCAAAACTTCATTAGGTTGTGGTTGATTTACCTTTCATAAATTCATGTTGATGTGGTGAAATTACGTTTATAAATATTTCTTCAATAAATTGCAAGGTAATTTTTTCAAATAGTTTTGGTAAACACGATAATATCGCAAATCCTCTGTAATTGGAAATATTACATTTTGCTTCCGTTTTTAAAAATTGGAGTAAAAAATGAAGACTTCCGCACTTTAGGAAAAATACCTGTTTTGATCGATAAATTAAATAAATAACACACAGGACGAGCTAAAACAGAAAAGTAACATTTAAAAATTAAGGCTGGTATTTCTTCAGGACCGTAGGATGATGAGTCTTTGAGCTTTGATGCATGGGTTATATCATTTTCGTCAATTTTTGGTTTAGCAACGTCAAGCTGAATAAAATTTAATAAAGTTTTTAAATAAGTTTCGGTGTTATCACAATTTTTATCACAGACGTTATCATTAGAATTATTGCTTTATTATTTGTTGAAGAACTTTTACGATGTGTGTTTTATTCTTCGCCACTGATCTCCTTCTGTAGCACAATAATTTTATAACTTCCAGGTTTAATGGTTAGGAATTCTAATCTGGTTAGATATTATAGTTCACACTACGTATTCATCATGAAATCTATGTAAAATGAATTGAGCTTTAATAGAAATCGCGTATTGACGTATTGGCCCTTACAAGTCAACTGATGAATCCAAGTGAGATCGCCGGTACGAAACGCCAATTTTTATGGACTAAAAAATTGCCATTAAAATTTATTGTTTTTTTTTTAATACATAGTACAAATTCTATATACTACTACTGAAATAAATCAGCCAAGTAGAAGCCTTAGCACTATTTAATTGGACTTGTTGAATAAATCATTGATTAAAAAATAGCTTTTAACGGCCGTTAAAGATGAGCCAGTATGTCCGGTGCAGCGGAGGGGTTAGAACGAAGTGCTCCGCTTGTGCACAAACAGGCTGATCTTTGAACCCAACTTATCGTGATTTGATTTGTCGCAATATCGAGAGCAGTTTACCATATTGCTACACCGTATATTAGAATATATGAATTTTGAAGATAAAGTGCCCCTGAAGAAGACTGAAAACTCAGTCGAAACGTCGGGAAAACTAATGAAGATTTTTCATTAATAAATTCATTCGACCAAACAAGCCGAAGAAGAGTAATCTTCAAAATTCATACATACTTTTGAAATTGGTCAAAAAAACTCTTAATAAAAAAAACGCATATTAGAATAGCCAGTTGGAAACGGACTTGGTTCAAAGGCCCCATTTAAGACACTTATTACAACACTAAGACATGTGTGTCTACTAATCTTTGATTGTTGATTTTTTTGTGAATGTTCTAAAAGTGAAGAGTAGAGGTACTTAAATTCATGCAAAAAGGCTTTGGAAACAAATAGTGAAGATGATGATAATGAACTCTATGGCGATCTTAATACATATACATATGTATAATGAGCTTGAGCGTACTTTTGTATTTTTGATGGAAGAAATGGAATTTTTATACGGATTAAATTTAGTATCTTAGTTAAGCTATAGTTTCTAACAGCCATATTATTCACTTCAGGTATAATTTGGGCTTAAATGAATTTTATATCCGTCCATTTAATCCGCATTTTTTAAACCCGACAATTTACACGTATGTCCATAATGTTCACTAGAAAAAAACCTATCAAATTCGGTGGAATAAAAATGAGTTTTAACTTTTTTAACTGTTCCCTGGAAGTCTGTTTAAATTAAACCGAATTAAACTTGAGATGGGTTTATTTCCGGTTATAACGAGTGAATATGATAAGCTTGAACCCAGATGTGACTGAATAATATGGCTGTAAGAGTGTCATATGCTTATGAATACACATAAATCAGTTACGAAAATTAAAAATAATATTTACCTACAAGGAAATATAAAACATGTGTAAAACAATAATAATTTGAATGGAAGCTTTTGTAAAAAGTGATATAATCGAAAATTAAATGACTGCATTGGAATCAGCATTAAAAAATACATGGAAACGATACCCCACTCGACCTAGTTCAACGAAGTTGAGTGTTTCATTGATTGCCCCCACTGTCACTTTTCCCCAGACTAATGATGACATGGAGCAAATATATAAAATGTGTAAAACATGAAACGAATAAAACAGGATGACGATTTAAAAAATTTAGTGGGAACTTCCCTTCAATAAAAAGTATTAATCGAACACCCCCTGGGGATACCACAGTAAAAAAAATCGTACATGGCGCTTGACCTCTAAGGTGGTCTGGAAAAAAGTGCATACTTTTGGGTTACTTGTGAAAATTTGAAGTCTTATAACTTCATAACGGTTAATGTTGCGTACGAATGTACGAAAACATTTTTCGTGAAAAATTACCTAAGGTACCTCTTTGTATAACGTTTTTTTCCTAAAACTAACCCTTTTTGAGGTATTTGGTAAAAATTAAAATTCCCCATGAAAATTCAAAGCTCTCTTCAAATTCTACGTAATAAATTATCAAAATGGGAAAATGATCATTTTTCCATATTTAATAAAATGAGCTAATTAAGTTTTTATTTTGTCGATTTTTATTCTGGCAAACTAAACTGAAATAGACATAAATAAACATTTTTTTCATTAACAGGCACTTAATAATTAATTCTTTAATTTTCAATAAATATGTATTTAATCAAAATTCATGGCAACAACAAAAATAAACAAGCGGAATAAAATCATTCAGAAAGCCAAATACATAATTTGAATTCAAATTTTATCCGATTAAGTTGAATAAATACACAAACTATAAAAATTATCCAAAGATCGAGTCTTAAGTTTATTGCATACTCTGGGGATGTATAAAAGCAGCTATAGATGCTGGATTTATGTGCATAGGTTAGGTACAGAGGTGACAGAAATTATGGAAATTTCCCTAAGTCGTTTTGTCGATGAAATTGATTGCATACATCAACAAAAACACTTTTAAATGAATTTTAAGTACCTTTTTTACATTGCGATTGAGGTAAATTGTCCAATATCTACATGAACTTTTTGAAGGCTGTGTAAAATAATAGATTAAAAAAAAAGGAAGAAATTTTATTGGCAAAGTTTAGCAACTTAATAATTATTAAAGCTACCTATTTTCAATAAATAAAAAAAAAAGCTAAATTGGCAAAAAAAAATATAAATAAATCAAAACAAGTGATAATAGATTGCCCTTAATCTACAACAAAACAAATAAAAAAAAATTGTTTACCTTAATTTATTTGGCAGAATAACAACACCTTGGACCCCCCCCCCCTATAGGGATCACACCCCTTCCCCTGTGAACGAATTCGGGCTTCACAAAAGTTTTTGTGAACCCTACGCTTTTTTTTAAAATTTTTTTCTCGGCATGTAGTCGTAACCCCAGTCCATAGCTGCGATAGCAAGAACCCCCCCATCCGGCGAGCTAAGTCGTGCACACCGCAAGCATGCCACGCTGTCGCGGCATGGACGCCCTCTCCTTTCTGCTGCCAGGATCAGCCTTATGTACCTGTAGCATGGGGTTGTAATGGTGGTAAGGGAAGGAGAGGTTACGGATTTCCAGATTTGGTACATCGCTAAGTAGTTGACCCTTCTACGTGGAGAGCCAAGTCTGGGAATCCGGCCGAATACCATCTCGGTTCGTTACAGGGCAAATTCACAAGATTGCAAATTTTACGAAGGAAATTTTTTGCAAAACAACGATTTTCCAAAAAAAAATTAACTTGTGCTGTTATGTGCTCAGTTTTTGCTGCCAAGTGCCGAAGAGATAAAAAAAAAATTATATTCGCATATTTGCAATTAAGTACATAGGTATACTTTCACTTTTCATACAAACTCGGCACAGGTTTACAATATTAATTTAAATAATCATACATGTATTTCGAAACAGTCGGATATATGCTTTATTTAATAAAAAAAATATTGCATTTCTCAAGGCTTAGACAATAGATTACGTTGTCTAAAGCAAGATTAAACGAAAAGTCACTTTAGCAACAATTAGAAAGGTTTCTTAAAAACTTGGACGGCTGTCTAAAGTTAGACAATGTTTATTAATACGACCAGAAGTGCTTTGCTGTAGTTTTTTTTAGTTCTTTCTGCTTTCAGAATTTTTTTTTTGAAAATCATATACGAGTACATACAAAGCAATTAGAATTTATAATACCCGATTTTACGGTCTCATACAAGTCATTTAACTCTAACAAAGTTACAATTTTTATAATTCCTTGCAATTTTATACTTTACTTTCTTAGCTCTCAGTTTAAAGGAGGTAGGATAAAGCCTTTTTAAAAAAAAACTGAATTGCAAATTTATAACAGTTTTTTTTATAGAAGTATTTTTTATCCGGCCTCGCAGGACCAGAACGCTACTCTCCGACGCCGCCGCCGACCGGTGGGCATACTCCGGGCGCCTTAGAGTTAGGTCCGTCAAGCTGGGTCCGCCACAATCGAAATTCGAAATTCTAATGATGCAGGAATTTAGTCAAGCTGGGTCCGCCACAGATTTGAGGGGGAGGGGATTTTAGTTCCAGATCGGGATTGCGGTACAAAATTAGAACTTAATTAGTACTAAATTCCTGCATCATTAGAATTTCGAATTTCGATTGTTGCGGACCCAGCTTGACGGACCTCTTAGAGTTTTAATTTAAATTCGCGCACAGAGCATTGATGCATGACTACTTTAAATTGCGATAGACTGTCATAACTGTTATAATTTGGCATTTGATGGAATTAACCGGTAGAGAAAGTGCCAACATTTTATTTCTTTCTCGTTCAAGTGGATTATCGTTTAAGATTGTGATCAGGGCCTTTTGTAAGGTGTAATTGGTCCGATTTGTCGAATCGATAATTTTGACTTATCTCCACGTTTCGAGGATCCTAGAATATGAATCAATTGTTTTGGCGATATGTTTGTTTATTTGTGTGTATTTCCGAATCATTTGGTTGCCTGAGCACCTGAGCTCAAGAAGTACACTAGAGAACTCCTTCAAAATTTCCGATCGCTAGGTTATAGTGACTTTCCTACAATGATCCCATTGTGGGCCCTCTATCCACTTGAGGTTTTCTGTAAAATGCCTTTTACTGAGTGCGGTTATACTTTCGGTTGCCATTGTATATGTAACTTTATTAAATTGAAAAAAATATCTTTAAACTTTAGAATTTTCTCTGATTTTATTTTATCCAACAAACTTCGAAAGGTGGACGAGTATAATACAAGACGAGAAAAACAAAATATTTCAAATCAATGAAGAATAACAAATCTATCGCTTTTAATGAACCTTTTGATGTTTAGCACCGATCTGGTCCACACAGTTAAATCCAATGTAAACCCAGGAAATATATTTTTTTTAAACAAGAAATTAAAATTTTAAATTTTTTACTCAACAATTTCAAATCCACCTACAGCTAGCTTATAAATAACACACTGCCAGCAACAGCTGTGTGACATTCTGATTGTTGTATTACCGACGGTACGGATATTTTTATTGTTTTTTTTAAATTTCTCAAAATCAATTTATGTACTTAGGTATACTTATATATAAAATGGGACAAAAACCAACAAGTCACTCTCTTTGATGTCAAATTCGATTCTTCAAAATCATACTCCCCCTGCCCAAAAACACAATCGTCCATCTTACATTACAAACATCTTCATCATCATCAACTGCCGACTTTCTAATTGAAATTCAATGAATTGCTTCTTTAAAAAAAAAATAAATAAAAAAAAATAATAATAATAAAAGAAAAGAAATCCCTAAAAAAAATTAAGCATTGTCACAAATTGATTTCTTGTCACAGGCAGATTCCCGTTCTTTGTTTAATTTTTTTTATTTGGAGTAAGCCTCACACAGTTATAACAAGAGAACCTATTTATTCTATTTGACTTAAAATGTGCCATGCCATCGTGCACCACCACTGTCAGTCAGTCAGAGCTCCCTGCGAGACAAATTCAATGAATTTGACTGACGCTTATGTCCTTTTGGGCAGAATAACAACCTTTGACAGATAGCTCCCGTTGGTTGCCGACGGCGATGGTGTTGGTTTTAGTTCTGGTTCAGTGTTCGCTTCTGTCTTTGGAAAACATAAAAAAAAACTGGCTAACAGCCCTCCACAAAAATGTCTCCTCGGATATTTTTAAAGCCGACCCAAAATAACAAGCATTGTGATTGACAACTTAAGTACTGCCTTTCTTTTCCCCTTCCCCCCTTCATTGTGGTGGTCGTGAATGGCGTTTATATAATTTTCTTAGGACATTCTAAGAATAAAAATCTCTGAGCTTTAAAAAATAACAAAAACCTTAAAGCAAGAATAAAATTCAAATGTCATGTAAAAGAGCGATATTTCCCTTGCCTAACACAATTAATAATAATTTATCTTTAAGGCCTACAGCGAGAGAGCGGGTGTTATAAAAAAAAAAAAAAAAAAAAAAAAAAAAACAGGGACGTACCTACGTTTGGAACAACGCTATGAAGGTACCTTTTCATTACTGCAAACGAACCTAACAAGGCGCATAATTAATGGTTCGATGTTCATCAACAGTCAGCATGTTCAAGCCACGACACACTACAATATCCTTTACAATATCTACCCCCATCAAACCTACCCCTCCATCATCTATGAAATATTATCCACTTACACATTCAGATACAAGGGTAAATAAAGGATGGATTGAGAGGAGGCAGCTTTGGATTTGGAGCTTGGTTGGTTTTGAATTCAAAAGGAGAGCCATTCGTATACTCGTACAACGGAACTGGCTGATTTAGCTTACCCTTAAATTCAAGCTGAAATTTCCTTCCGGACAGCATTATGGCAGGTAGAACATAATTTTGTTCGCGCCCATAGGTAGTGGTGGGACTATACCTATACGCGACGCGGGTTCCACCCTCCCGAAACAGGTAAATTAATTTGCATATCTGGTGGTCGTTAAAGGGTTGATGCAAGTGCTGCGATAGTGGGTCTTTATAAAATATCTATATAGGTATCTCATCGCTGTATACGAGGGAAGTAGGAGGGTATGTTGTGCGTTGATATAATGTAGGTAATACGCTTGGAACGTGTCAGTTAGCACTTGATTCCCCGGTCGATGGTGCAAAGTTAATATTTTGTGCATTTCTCCATGAGATGGAGCTGCTGACCTGGAATTCAAATCTATTGAGCTGAAGGTTTTAATTTTACAGTAATGAAAATATATTTGATTTACAGGGTGATTCGTGAAAGCGGTCTGACAAGAAAAATATTTATCTATATATGAAAAGGGAAATGTAGCCTTCCACTTACGCAGATGCCGGAATTTTTTTTTTAAAGAAACTTTCTATAGGGTCTCTGATATCGCTCTTATTCCGGAGTTACCTTACATCAAGTGGTGCTTCAGCCAAACGTCCGTTACTTTAGCAGGTACTTTTTGGCGGAATCAAAAAAATTTTGATATCTGAATTTAAAGTTTATTAAATGCTGATTTGTTGCGCAAACCAATAATTTTTAGTTATTAAATTTTCCCCTAAAATAATTCTCAAGTTAGCGGACGGAATCTTAAATAATACGAATTTTTAATAACACCCAAATTCGTAGCTTTTTAAATGATTTTGAATCACGAAAAGTCGATTTTGTAGCTTAAATAGTTTAATCAATATTCAAGTTTCCACCAAAAAAAAAAAGTCTGAAGAAAGCGGACAAAAGTATGAAAATATTAATTAATCAATTTCCAAAATTGTAGGTTATATAAATTTGTTGCACAAAAATTAATTGGATAGCTTTTTTGATTCATTTTTAATTTGAAGTTAAAGTTTAAAAAGTGCATATTTGGTCCATTAAAACAAAACGGAAGCTAGGGGATAAAATTTAAAAAAAAAAATCAACTTTTTCTTTTTGCTAGAAATTGTTGCTTTTTAAGTGCTATTTTTTGCGCAAGAATTAATTTTGTAGCGTTTTCAGATCATTTTATATTTTAATATTAAATTCCGGCGCGTACCGGAAAAACTTCAAACTGAATTAAAATAAATAAAAAATATTTCGGTGGGTAAATGAAGAACGGTGGAAACCACCGAGAAACCACAAAAACTATAAAAATAATAATCTTATCATCTTTATATTGAGAAATTTTTCTCTTTAAACAAAAAATACTGAAAGTTGTACATACAATTTAAGCTTTATAAATATTTTAAGCAAAAGTAGATACATAATTATATCTACATTATACCTATAGACCAACCTCGATATACATACTCCTAATAGCTTCACCGAAAAACAAACTTCAAATCCAGAGTAATTAAATACGAGAGAGCACTTTTATAATCGTTCTTCATCGTTTGGATTAAACTCAAAAGCAAGGAACTAACTATCCAGCCAGAGCTGAGCTCCATCAGCTATCACCCCTCTGTTTCGGTGCCGTGACTTAAGGCCAAGTGACATAAGGCCAAATTTGGGTGTTTGGTCTTATGTCACTTTACAAAAGCGACATAAGACCAAATTTACATATTTGGCCTTATGTCGCTTTTGTAAAGTGACATAAGGCCAATTTTCTTTGAGACATAAGGCCAAATATAATTATATAATATTCCCAAAAGCTCCCCTTACAGTAAAAGAGGTTTCGGACATCTTTCAAAAGGAAACTATATTGAATAAATTCGGCCTGTCGCCACGTATATGTATATATTACTGTAAAAAGCCGAAATAATGAAATTCTAGAATTTACCGGTAAATTGTAGAGCACTCAGCATTACGGCGTATAAATAGAGAGGTATGTATGGGGGGCATGCTGCCCCCCTGCAACCCCCCTGCTTGGCCCACTATAGGAATTGGGGTAGGTGCGAGGTTGGGTGTATGCAAAGTTTTTTTTGTATTTTAAGAATCTGAAATTAAAGAAACTTTGAATGTATATCCTATGTATAAACAGTGAGGTAGGATTTACCGGTAAATTCTGCAAAAGAAACTTTGCATACACCCAACCTCGCACCTACCCCAATTCCTATAGTGGGCCAAGCAGGGGGGTTGCAGGGGGGCAGCATGCCCCCCCATATATACCTCTCTATTTATACGCCGTAATGCTGAGTGCTCTACAATTTACCGGTAAATTCTAGAATTTCATTATTTCGGCTTTTTACAGTAACAATATACATGTACGTGGCGACATGCCGAATTTATTCAATATAGTTTCGGTTTTAAAGAAAACAGTTCAAAGTGACATAAGGCCCAATTGGCCTTACGTCACTTTTCAAAAGTGACATAAGGCCAACTCTTAAAATTTGGCCTTATGTCGCTATAGAAAAGTGACATAAGGCCAAACACCCAAATTGGACCTTATGTCACTTGGCCTTAAGTCACGGCACCCTCTGTTTCAGTTTAAAGTGAAAATACATACACTATGCATACCATAATGTCCTTCAAATAGAAATAACAACTGCACTTAACCCCTTTTCAAACTGAAAAGCTAATGAATGCCAACGTTATTTTATGACCCATCACAGTTTACCATCAACAAAAACTAGAGCACCTTTCACAAACTGAAACTATCTATCCAACGTGATAGACATTTAAATTGCACTGACCCCACTCTCCTTAGCTTAGCTCAGCTTATACCAATGCATCATCAGCACAGGGACATCCGGACAACGAAAAAAAAAGAAACAAAACGAACAAGAACTCTAGGGGGTTTTTGATGGGTGTGTTTGAAATCACTTATCCTTTGCAATAAATAATATAAACCAAATGCAAACAAAGAGTTATAGAAGCTTGTCCGCAGCCAACTCTGTTCTCGATTGGTTTTTACCTCTCCAACAAGGACTACACGTCTACACCGACCGACCCCAACACACCCTCTCTACTAACCATCCCCAGCCCCCGCAAGTATGAATGAGTATATTTAGGTAGATGTGTCCTGCTGCTATAGTTATCGCAATTCGCGCAATCAAAAGGAAACACGCAGCGTTCTTTATACAAAAACCAATCGATGTTCCGAATTAACGGAATGTCCTTTCGATAGTAAAAGCACTACCCTTGGAAATACTCCATCACCCTTAACGTCATTGAAAAGTAAAACAGAAAAAAAATGATTTCCAATGAAAATACGAAAAACTGAACTGGTGCTAGAAGAATACGATATAAAGCTAAAACCAATTCCCGAAATCAAACGTGCAAGCAATTATCGACAAGCATTGTGACTATATAAAATTCAATTGAAATGTATAGTGCACCTTGCTTTAAACGCTGTGTTCTCACAATGAGAATATCTATAGAAAGCTATCAACACCAAGGATTCTTTTTACTTTAATTTTAATTGTAATTTGAAGTTATCGAATGAATACCTTCATTTAATTGGCTTAAAAAAAAATTTTCAAAGAAAATTACACTCTTCAAAAAAAATTTAAAAAAGATAAAATTTTTGGATCGCGCTGTTTCTTATGATTGTGCAATAACGGTCCCTTGCTTAAATTTTTAACACAACATTTTTTACACAAAACATTAAACTTTAGAATGCTTTTTGTTTCATCTCAATACGACCACTTTCCACGGAGATACAGCTCTTCAAAAAAATTTTAAAGAATCTAAACATTTTTTTTGTTACCTTAATTTTTTTGGCTTGTGTGGTATGTATCCATAAAAAATTTATTAAAGTCAGTTGAACTGTTTTCCAGATAAACAAAAATAAAAAAAAAATGTTCTATTGTAGGTGTCATTTATAACCATTTTTTTTTTTTTTTTGTGGAGCCATTTTGAAAAAAATTGTTCTCGAAAATTAAATTGCAGCTAAGACTTTGTAGGTACCTGTCCTACAACTTTTTTCTGTCACATAAGTCCTTGTGTTTTTTAAGTTTTTTTTTTTTTAGCAAATTGGCCTTCAACATAAAAAACTAAAGCTGGCTAAAACAAAAAACTTGCAGGCCAAAACATTTTTTTTAGGTTAATCACATCCCCTCTCGGAAACCGTCATTTGTAAACGCTTTCAAATTGTTAATATGAAATTAATTTTATTGCAAATGTTTCAAACGCAAAGTTATCTATGCTTAAATTGTTTCATCTCCAGACTCATTTAACTGGAAGTATTTCATTCAATCAGCAACAGAAACCCATACATATCTATAAAAGATCCACCCAGCTTCTCAGCAAAAGCAGCCTTAAGCCCTCTTCAAGCCTCAGTTTTTATATGTATTTGAATTTCATCCCCTTATTTCGTCAAGTTCAACGTGTAACGAATTTAAAGAAACAATTTGCTGGCAAATAAATTTACGTAATCTGACAAAGCAAAAAGTTTCCCCCAAATAATTTTAGAAGTGATGTCATCAATAAACTGTTATATCACATTGGGCTTTTATTCTTTCCTTTTTAAATCACACTCACAGGAAGTTGAATTCTATCAGCTTAAGTCCTTTGCCAAAATAGCATCAGCAAAACCCCAAAAATGTAACAACATCCCTACTATATACTCTTTTACACATTGAAGAGGATGCGTGGCTTTGAAGGACCCCAGTTAAGTAGTCCGAAATGCAATTCACTATGACAACACGTTTGTCATTTTGATAGAGTCCACCCTCTCAAAGTGAAAAAGGTTATGTATAAACGTTATACGAGTATATGCGTTCCTTTGTGACCAAAAATAATTCTATTTGCCTGAAATCGTATTACGTATTCCCTGTGGAACATTTCAGGGAGACGACGCACAGTACCTATACCTATCTATATTCTAGCAAAGTTATGCTAGAGAGTTAGTCAGGGAGGTCCTCAAGAGTGTAGACTCTTGGAAAATTACACGCGCACTTGAAAACGTGCAAGGTAGAAAATTTTGTAACAAAGATTGAAATACATATCCTTCAAAGGAGATTCTTGTTATTTTATTTTTTTATTTTAGGTACTATATATTGCCCTAGAAGAGTTCAGAGCTTATCCTTGAAGAGATTTTACCTTATACGAACTTCAATACTATATGCACTGGTAGCTGTTTGAGAAAGGAATTCAAATTAAAAAACACAATTAACAGAACCCTCTTGAAAAGAACAAAAGGCTTTTTATGGCAAAATTGCAATTGAACGAGAAGAATGTTCGCGAATTTCGTTGAGATATAAATGGATAAATTGTAGATTATGGAAGGGATGAAATTTCTTCAATGTTGAATGTGAATTTGAGGGTGATATAGTGAGTTGTTTTCTCGTTGACGACCGACGACATTAATTGAAACTGTTCGTTATAATTTGAATGTAAATTTAGCATGTTGTTCCTGTGTTGCCAAAAGAAAGGCTAAGGGTCATAATATTACCATGCAATTTTGGTAAGGACTATTATGTTTAAGACGTTTAGGCGAACATTTTTCATTTTCATTTTTTTGTCTGTTATTAAAAGTAAGTAAAGCCACGGATTGTCAGTAAGACCAACAAATACATTAGCCCAGGAAACAAAAACATTGCTCAATACGAACTTCTAAATGTTGGTAATAGGTTTCATACTTACATTTGTTATACCTAATACTATTATACAACTTTTCAGAAATATCCCCAACTGTGGGTGTTGAGGAAAAAAAATAATGGGATTTTAGTAGGAATATTTATTGATTTTCGGGAAATTTTTATTTTATTAAAATGGCTATAACTTGGAATCTATTTTGTCTAGAAAAAAGTTTTATACATCAAATTGTTTATAATAAAATATAAAAAATTATATATTTATAGCATCAGCTTCTTAAAAATTCACAAAAATTCAAATATTTGAAGAACAATCATAATGGAGGTTGGTTTAGTTAGGTTTTATCGTAAACTATTTAAACAAAAAATAAATAAAAGTATGTATACTCTTAAGTAATAAATTCTACTGAAAACCTTATTTTTGTAATTACGTAGAAAAAAATATTTACCTATGTGGAAGAAGATTTCGAATATATGTAGGTACCCTTTTTTGATAAAAGTTGTAATTATGTGATTTGAGGCTTACGTTGTGGCTATTTTATTTGATTATTTATTTTTTATGAAAATTATACCATATAGGTAGAATATGCATGGGGAGCCGATGGTAATTGCTACAGGAGATTCGGACATTCTGGGTTTGCTTGTTTTTCTATGATCCGCAGAACATCAGAACTCATATGCTTTTCTGCCCGTACTGCATTGAGTGACCTGGCTTCCTGTTGTGATACCACCTCAGTTTTTAAAGGAAGGTACCGTGGTTACAACAGGTTGAATTACAATTACATTCTAAATTTGATATAGTCTATCTTCCTCCAACAAAAGCTGCTACATATCAGCATTCATATTGCGTTTACCATCAGGTTTAAGCTTCTTTTAGAGGGAATTAAATAATATTTAATTAACTTATTTATTAATTAAATTAATTTAAAAACTTATATATAAGCTCTAAGCAAATAAAAAACTGACAAAATTATATGTTTTAACTTAAACATACTTTTTGTTTATGGTTTCATTTGAATAAAATTATTTTTTTTTTAGAAAGGATCGCAGGATAAACTTGTAAAATATCTCAAAGGACGCAAAACAAAATTATAAACACAAAAACTAGTATTCCTGTTTTATTAAGTGCCCTTAACTATTCAAATTTAATAGCAAAAACTGTAAACACTTCTTAAATATTTCCCTTTTTCAACTAATTTGTCAAACTTAGCACTGCTATATACAAAAAAAATGTTATATAATCTTTTATTGCATTTCATTTTGCAGCATTTGAGGTACTTTGGAAGTTTGTGAAATGTACTGTTATTATTTTTTTTTTTTTATTTTCTTTTCTTTTTTTGTGTTGGACATTCAAAACCTTTTTTACAATCCCTTAAGAATTAATTCAAAATTTTTCAACAAAGGTGCGCAGGATAAATTTTGGAATTATTCCATATGATTGAAAATTAGATTATGAATACATTAATTTACCACTTGGCTAAATTAAGTCCTGTTAAATACTCCATTTAAGCCATAAACACTTAAAAAAAAATTGTAAAAATTTTCACTTTTTTTTTTACTTTTGTTAGAAATTTAACAATTTAAACGGCGGTATACGAAAGTAAGTTTTTTTATGGTTGATTCTTGAATAAATTGAAAACAATTTCTGAACTCATATTTCATTTTAAATAATGCCGGATTTAATTATAATTAAAAAATTCTAAATTTTGTTTGTAATAAGATCCGTAACTTTTAAATTTTAACAATTCAATTTATAAAAACAACGAAACAAAACTCACTTCATTTATGTTTACTAAAAATATTAGGGCTTAGAAGACATTTTATTAAATAAAATGAATAAAGTGTTATATGCTCAATTGAATTTCACGTTATTTGATGTATTTTTCAGATTTTGTTTTGATGTGCCATCATATTTTTTTTTTAGTAAAAACAGTAAAAATTCAGTCATTATTTTCACTTCTTCAACGCTTTTTACAATTTCAGGGCATATACAAAACGAAATTGTATACAATATAATGCTATAGTAAATTTGGTATCATTTGAGATATTTTGTAAATTTTTAGGATATACCGTTATATACATTTTTTTTAGTTATTTAAATTTAATTTTTTTTATAGATTAAATTAAAATTATTTCAAAACTGTGAGCAAGTGAAACTTCAAAAATATCTTAAGCAATGCAGATTTAATGACGGAAAAAATTGTGTTTTTTGTTTTTGTAATGTTAATAGTCTAAGAGCCCACAGCAAATTTTGGGGTATGAAAGTGAACCAAAGAAAAATATATGAGTCCAAAGTAGTTGTCAAGCTGATGACAGAAATGAAAGTCTTGCAGTCCCTGGTCGCGGCGTTAGTGAGCAATAGTACGGTAAAAACCCAAAAAAATCAACTCTTGGGATAATTGTATGAACCAAAATTCGTTTTAACCCACCCCTAGATAATGCTCCCCCCCTGATCACAGATTGGTGGGTCCAAGACCATTTGGAAGCGGTTTTTGCTCTCCCAGACCGTTTGAAAAAACCCAAAAAACCAACTTTGGGGATAATTGTATGAACCGAAATTCGTTTTCACCCACCCCTAGATATTGCTCCCCTGTTCTCGGAACAGTGGGTCCAAGACCATTTGGAAGCGGCTTTTGCTCTCCCAGACCGTTTGAAAAACCCCAAAAAAACAACTTTGGGGATAATTGTATGAACCAAAATTCGTTTGCACCAATCTCTAGATAATGCTCCTTTGATCACGAAACAGTGGGTCAAAGACCATTTGGAAGCGGCTTTTGCCCTACCATTTGAAAACCCAAAGATGTTAACCCGGAGGTTCGCATAAAATTCGAAAAAAAGTTAGGTTTTACACTGTATAAGTCCAACCACGACAATAAAGGAATTGTGTCAGAAGGAAGGTCTATTCCCTTCCCCACTTTAGGTGGGAGGGGAAATTTTGTTCGAAAAATGACTTTTTTTGAAAAAAATATTTAAAAAAATAACGGCAACACGCAGAATATCAGGCTATCACTTAAAAGAAAGCCAGAGATCCATTGTTAAACAATATTTTTGAGTCAAGATGTTTTAGTGAACAGTTTTTAAAAAATTAATTTTCAAACTCAAAAATGCAAAAAAATATTCAAGTAGTCGATTTTATTATGTTTTTTCCATTTTCTTATAGCCTAACAAAATAAAGCATCAGGCTCTTAGATTTTGACTAAAAATTGATCAGAGCATTAAATATAAAGAAAAAACATTTTATTTGACAACCTAAACTTTGGAAAAAAAGATTCATTTTTATAGTGCGCCTTGCATACATAATGCCCACCTAAGAGGTCTTGGACCCCCATATTCATGTCTATGGAATTTAGCTCTTTTATTAAATATAGTTTTTTTTAATCTTATACCTTTCATTTTGGCTTTCAGAAAGAAATGCATTTTTATTGCAGCAACGCCCCAACCACAGCTTGCAAGACTTGTATATTTGCGAATAGAAAGTAAAGACCTATCTTATTGCATCACTGATTTTTGCTATACTTCACATCCAAAAATTTCTGTGGGCTCTTAGTCTATCTAGCATATTTTTGATTGCCCTAGTAAATATCAATATAGTGTTTTGATATTAAGTTAGGAATCAAAATATATACGCACATAAATAATTCTATAAAAATTCTAAATTTCAGACTAAACACAACCACTTTCGTTTCCACAGAAATATACAAAAAAAAATGAAAACAAAACAAATTAAACATTCGTTTCCATATTATAGTAATTAGAAAAAAATTCGAGATAAATCTCATAAATAGTATCAAAATTTAAACAACATTATGTGTGCACGAATAAATGATGTAAGTGTGTAGGTACTTATTAGCTTAAAAAAAATATAAATAAATGCTTAAACCTATGAGTGATAATAATATTATATTTATATAAAAATAATTTGAGAGAAAAATTATTTTTGGTTTTAATCTTCAATTAAATTAATTCATTTATTCTGACATGTGGTTGAATAGCCCCTTCCGAAATTCCCGCGACGAGATGGTTCTTTGCAATTGGTGTGGAAGATTATTCCACAACCGAATTGCATTGACAAAGTAAGATCGTTCTCCTACAGTATGTGTGAATCGTGGTAGTAAAAGCTTAAGGCCTCTAGGTGGTTGAAGAAAATTAAGATGTTCATGCAGATACTCAGGGAAGTTATTATGAACTATATCATGGAGTTTCAGAACAGATCTAAACCCGCAATACTCATCCGAGCTCATTCCCAATATCGAGTTTTTATAACGTGAGACACTTACATGCCTTGGCAACCCGTGAATGTACCGTAAGCAGTCATTGAATGCAACATTTATTTTTCGCTTGCAATCCGAGTCTAAACAAGAGTATACAACACAGTTAAACGAAAAGAATGGCAGCAGCAATGACTTTACAAGGTGCATTTTCATATTCGGACTCAAAAACTCTGAGGGCATTCTAAGGCTTCGTAATCCACCACAGATTCTTCTTATGGCTTCAGAAGTAGCATCACAGCAACTCATTTTACTATTGATCATAAAACCAAGATATTTAACTCGCTCAACATAGGGTAAGGTAAAGCCTTTCAAATTAAGAGACGGAACATCACGTAAAGATATTTCTCTACTCGAGCAGACCATACCAGAAGATTTAAGTGGATTTAATTTTATTTTATTTAGGTCACCCCATCCCTGGATATGAAACAGATCTTCATTTACTCGGACTAAACAATCTTCTAACGTCCCAGGTTTCCTGGACAGATATATGGTTACATCGTCTGCGTAAATATGCACGTTACAATTAACAAGTCAGGGAGATCATTTATGAAGACGCAGAAAAGAAGAGGTCCTAAAACAGATCCTTGTGGAACACTTGTGTTGACAATATATGGGGTAGAAGTTCCAAGTTCCGTTTCCACACAGAGTAAACGGTTATTTAAATAATTAAAAATTAGTTCAAGGGCAGAGCGAGAAAATTGAAAATTGTTTTTGAGTTTCCACATAAGAATGGAGTGATCAATAAAATCAAAGGCTTTTGAAAAATCAAGCATCACTATTACACTAATCTCATCTTTATCCATTGCACTTCTTAAGTCAGAAGTTACTTTCACTAATGCTGTTTCAAAACTATGCCTTTTCCGAAACCCTGATTGCCACTTTGATAATTTATTGCATCTATCTAAATTTTCTTGTATCTGTTGAGCAAGTATCTTTTCTAGTACTTTTGACAAAAATGATAAAAGACTAATGGGTCTAAAATCCGAGGGACTTGTTGGGTTGGATTTTTTTTTGGATTGGAACAACTTTCGCATTTTTCCATTTTTCAGGGAATTGACAGCTATAAATACAATAATTGGAGATATGCACCATTCATAATCCTTTTATGATTAAGGAAGTTTTTTTTTTTTATTAAATACATCAACCTACCATGCGATAGCAGCCCTATATGCAAACCTTAGTGGCCCATTTTCCCGGTGTCTACTTCTATTTGTACTTATTCAATGTTTCTAGTCAGACACTACCAAGTGTCTAAATGTTTTCTAGCTTACGAGAAATTTGAAAATAAAATAACCAACTATGGATGGAGCAACAAAATAACTAATCGAAGTCGAATTAAAGGAAAGCTTCCTTTGTCTAATTTCAATTTTCTTTAGTGGTGCTTAGTCTATTTATGTTCAATTTTATTCGAAAGAACATTTATTTGCTCCACTGAGGCTCCAACCTAGATCAAGCGTCTCCGGGTCAAGTGCACTACGCACTGCGCTATACCGAAGGTCACGTGATCATGTCGATCGAGTGCAGGTTTTATTGTTTGACGAATGCATTTGAATCAACTAGTTCTTTTACTAGCCACACAGAAGCTTGTTGTTGTTCATTCGGGTTCTTTTTTTTTTCTCCATATAATCTTTTAGTCCAGTCAACGAAGACTCAAAATCATAAAATAAATGAAATAAATGGTGTAGTTCAATTTTATTCGAAAATCCTCATAAATAGACTAAGCACCACTAAAGGAGTCTGATGATCGGCCTGGCGACCGTGAAATAGCTATAACTCCAGCCTATAAAACTTGGTGGGAGCTCACTCAAGTTGTTGTTTTTTCATTCAAACCTTCAATATTAATATGATGATGCGAAAGCTTTGCAGCCTACACTGCGCGTGTGTTATCACACAAAAAACTCTTTCAATTGTTTCTGATTTATTTTCCCAACATCCTACACACAAAATAAGCATCATTCATGCACTTTGCTTGAAAGAAATAAAATATTTTACTGTATTAAGTTGAAGAGTCGTGAATATAAAATTTTGTATAAACACTTTTAAGAAAACGACGAATAGGTTAGGATTCAGACTTTAAAACCAAAATATGACCGTAACCGTAAGACTAAGAAGTACGTGCACGGCCCAGTCGTGCATTTTTCTGAAAACTATTAACTTAATATTACCAACAGCTGCTAAGCCTGAAACACCTTTACTTTGAAACTATGAATCCATTTCGCCTGCTGCTACGTGATGTTAGCCGCGTAACCTTGAAACCAACACTTTTTTATCCACAAAGTTCAAATCTAAAAAATTCATCATTTGACATTCTATTGAAATAAAAAATCTAGATATCCTCCCCGTCTAAATATTATTCCAGCTACCTTTGTGGTATAGCCAAAAGACATTTCCATACCGTCCTTAGTATTCCGAAAATGTACTTGGAATTTCCTCTTGGCATTCAAATCTTCCAACTGAGCTACACTAATGCCAGTTGGTTGATATCAAAAAATCTTAGGTCCATCAGCATGGATGTCAATGCGTACGCCTTATAGTAAGTATAGTTGTTGCCAACATCATCATCGTTATAATATACTTATACCTCAGAAGATCACAATCACCTTTACGCTGTCGGAGGAGTCATTTGCTGAAGTTGAGGTTCGTGCTTTTTTGCCTTGCGCCACTAACGTACCTATTTGAATATTATTTGTCTCTTAGCTAATAAAACTTTTAACAAGTTCCTGGGATAATAATATTTTGTTGTACGTGACGGTCATTAGTTTGCTTGTCAACACGGGGCTTTGAAAAAAAATCAGCAAATTGATAAATAGATTTTTTTCTTCCTGAAAATTTGTTAGCACCATCTATCAGACATTGGAGTTTAGGTCGTCATTTTCTTTCACATCAAAATAATGGTACATGCTTAAGTACAAAAAAAAAATATGAATTACAGGAATTTCAAATATTTCACGACGAGTAAGTTCAAAAATATTTCAAACGTTTTCTTGGAGAATATGATATCATTTATTCAATGATATAATGGCTTTTTTACTTCCCTTTGGAAGTTATTGTAATTGATCCGATTTGTTGAATCGAAATTTTGACATACATATCTCAACGTTTTGAGGTCTCTAGAAGCCGAATACTTTGTAAAAGTTTTATAAAGCCAATTTTTAAAAAGGTTGGTCTTTATGTACTTTGGTGAAGTGAAATGAAAACAAATTTAAGGAATAAGACCTAATTTTTAAATTTTAAGGTTTTCGCGTTTGATTACACATGACATTTTGAAGTTTTTGGTATTAATAAATAATAGATATTGAGCGAGCTCAATATGGATACATTGCCCCGAACGTGGTCATCGAAAACTGCAAACAGCAACTTTCTTTTTGCTGCCGTAACCGCATCAATTTTATTATTAGCGATAACAATTTAATTGTCGTCAATGTGTAATTAGAAAATGGATGGATTATTTACTAGATTTTTGTATGGGCTTCGGATATAGATACCAAATGATTTCAAAACATTGTTGGAATTCCTGGAGATGTTGAAGCCTTGTTAGTTGTATCAAATCAGACTCTGTAAAGTGCAAGAACAATATGAAATGATGTCAAAACACGTTTTACTCCTATTTATATTATGAACTGAAGCCTATAACATATCAACTATGGATTCTTCCACAATCTGGTATCAAAGTTCTTGCAATTAATTTTCATCTGTGTTATATCGCATTCTCCTAAGACGTAAGAAGGTAATTAAAATATAATGGCTACCAACCACTTACACTATTTTCAATGGTATTGGAATCCTGCTCGAAAACTTTATGTTCAGGTAATGAAGAAATTTCAATATAGTAACAACCGGAAGGCTGTGGTTTACTCTTAAAAAAGTGCCATCGAAGATCACTTGTTACGTGCCCTCAATATCTTCTTCGAATAAATCAATGTTTGCTAGAAGAAATAATATCAACGCTTCTTGGGCTTTCTTGGACCTGGGCGTCTGCAGGGCGATGATTACCCGATTTGATCCCAAAAGACTTTCCTGTGTAGAAATTGACAGCAACGCTATCAAAAACGACTCCCACAATGCCACCAACATTTTCATCCATATTAACTACCTCCAATGAATTTTGAATGCAATGGGAGTAGTCAACAGCATCAGGATTAAAGGAAAAGAGTCCATAATTTTTTAATTGAGAACCTTGCACCTTAGTGCAACCGTGATTACCCGGACGCCTATATCATACCATTCGCTAAGGATATATAAATACTCTGATTTCAGCCCTTTGAATGCAGCACAAACTTCCGAAGGTTGCATTATATGCTTGGTGTTTGACGGATGTACATAGTGGATTATTTCGTTGCAGCTACAAAACTCGCTTAGATCCATGGACATATACGACGCATATCCATCTACAAAAAAATGACTGGACGTTTAACTTCGTTTTCTAAAAAAGGTTAATTAATATTTTGCAGTTATTTTTAATTCTTATTTTGGAGATAGTTTTTTTACTTTTTTCAACATTTCATTGTTGCATTAGCGGCTTCAATTTTAACAAATATTTCGTACAAAAAAATAATATAAAAGACGTTTCAACATGGCTTTAAAATACGTTCAAAATTTTTCTTAATTTTGTGTAGCAAATAATGTATCAATTTATGGGATATCATTTTCAAGAAGTTTCTTGAAATTGAAAGATAATCCCGGTGTTACTTCAAAAAGTGCTTGCTTCAGCGAAATGATTAAAACTGTTATGAGTTTCATTTGAAAAAAAAACATTTTTAAATCTAAAAAAACATTTTTAAAAATCTATATAAAAGTAATTTCGGAATTTACTTGAAAATTTAAAAAATGCCAAAATTACTTTTATATGGACATTTTTTTAAATATTTGTTCCACTTAAAAATTATGTATTTTCAAAATCACTTAGAAGACTTCAAATGAAACTCAGGAAACGTTTCATTCATCCCAATGAAGCAAGTAGTTTTGAAATGACAGCGTGGTATATCTACAAAATTCAAAAAAAAATCTTAAAACTAGAAATTTCATGAGTTTGGTAGATATAACATGCTGTCATGTCAAATTTATTTTCTATACGTATCGAGATGATTGAAACTGTTCTGAACTTGTTTTGAAGTCTTAGTATATAAAAGTTATTTCGGGAATTTTCGATTTTCAAGCTAATGTTGAAATTACTTTTATATGAACATGTTTTTGGGATCTTTGGTCGATTTGGTATTGTAAAACAAAAACAAAGGCATCAAGGAAAAACTACTAAGGTATATACCTAAAACGAGTGGAATGATAATAAAGTCATGTGTCACTTGCACAATATTTTAATTAAAAATAATGTTCCAGTTTCACAGCAAGAATAAATTTTAATTGAACAAGAAACTGCTGAACATCGTGCTCAAACGATAAATACGCAACACGGAGAGCATCATAGTATAGACGCTTTGCGGAAAGGCAAAACTCTTCAAAACTAGTTTCCAGAATAAATAATGTATAAAAGCAATAATTATTTTTAATTATTTTTAAGGAATTGTTTTATTATTGTATAATTATTTTTGTGGATTTCATTCTACATACGAACTGTTATACTTATTATTTTTTTCTGCAGTGCCAGTTCCACAACATTTGGTGCAGCTTTTGGTATGTGTTTTTTTTTGAAGGTGATCCACTTCTTCAATTTTTCGTTTTTTGTTTGAACAATCATATACTGTAGATATTGGTGATATTTGGTTCAGCCTGGACAACAAAAACAGTCTAAAATTTAATCTACTTTTAGGTTTATATTTTTATATTAAACTAAAATTTGCAAGTACCTTAACACCAAAACCTACTTTGTTTGCTATATTATCCCCCGCAAATTAGTCTACTCACAAATCTCAAATATATCGTTTTGATCTTGATCCAGTTCTGACATTGAGCTATCAGCGGCCGAAACTTCTTCCTCACACCACTTTTTAAATGTGTCCAACACTTCATAAAAAATAATAAATACATAATATTAAAAAAATATTCAGATGCGATATGAAACTTAGAGGGCTGACATATTCCAGGCTCTGCATGCAGCCTTTGCTGCACGATATCTCTATTTCTAATTTCGCTGCATGGGAAAAAGCTGCACATCTGTCTTAGGCATTACTTTTTCCCACTGAGCTGCAGACTTTGCTGGTTCACACTTCACATGCGTTGTTTTGTAGTTAGCTCAGCATAAGTATGTATTTTCTTTATATAAGGGGCCTTGTCCGTTCTTAAAGCGTCCTTCCAAAATATGATAATTTGATTCCATCAAATCGATAATTATTACTCTTTTGTGTTTTTTTCGATTGAAATTTAAAAAATGTAAACAAGAAAATGTAAATAACAAAGATGTAAACAAAAAATGTAAACAACGAAAAATCAGAACATTGTACCTATTAAATTAAAAAAAAAGAAACTCATACATTTGTATTTATTTAGTAAGTATTTATGTAGGTACATTTTTATTAATATTTTATTAATTTTTAAAATTATTTCACATTATTCTTACTACATTGATGACAAATACTCGTGCACAGCTCCTTTACAATTTTAAAGAATCATTTTAGATAAAGAGGTGTTTACCTCTATTGTTGTTTTTTTTTTTCAATTTTATTTCTTATATCTAAATGAATAGCTGTGTGCTGTGCAACAATTTCTTGACAAAAGTACACATACTTTTGCAAAAGTAAGAATTTTACCAACACATAGAACAGTCATCGCTGTAATATCCGGCGAGTAATCTGACGTTTCATTTCACTCACTCACTTTTACTAGCTAAATCGATTTTCAATGAAAAGTCAGTCATTTCACTCACTCGCCTCGGGGCTTCCAACTGGGCAGGACTACCATGGGGGGGGGGGGGGGGGGGGTTTGTGTTTTTTTTCCACAGTGGTCAGAAGACCACTATGAGTGCGTGCCTTACGTGAGCAATTTGATGGCGCGCTGGCCTACGGGGTCAATTTATGTATTTTATTTTATTTACAAATAAGCTATAATTACTATAGCTTTACAAAGTTATGCGCATATTATTTGATTAATTGAGAAAACAAATTTTGATTTAAAATTATTTGAAGTAATAATAGTTTGATCAAACAAGTTTTTGTAAATAATTGAAACATTTTATTAAGAGGAGAATATTGGTCATAATTGGTCGGATAATTGGAAATAAATAGGGTAGGGAAAAGAGACAAGAGGTTGTATTAACTACAACCCTGGGACAGCATTTCATTACCCCAGACGCAATTCTGTGAAAATTTTGAGATATCCACACCGCGAGATCTATCTAATTACTCCTTCATGCAGGGCCCATAAATGAATCCTTCAGAAGGCTGCAGTAACAATTTTTGCTTACTGGCTTACTGTTTTTGAAAGGAGTTTTTCGGCCTTCATCTTTAAAGATTTCTCGAGCTGTTTTTAAGAGTTCTTGTGAATTTTAAGGAAATCCACACTTGGGTAAAGTAATAAGCTAATTAACTAGCTTTGCCTCCTCTTTAGTTGTTAGCGCACTTCTTGGACCCATTTTCCCAGGCTGTTCTAATGCTCTTCCATGGACTAGCGATTTTATTTTCCCGAAATCCAAAAAGAGCTTTTGTCAAATCAGTGTCTTTGTAGGCGATGACCGATGACACACAAGCTTCTATTTGGAAGAACAATTCATGTTTATGTTTCTTAATTCTAGGTATAGGAAAGGCATAAAAAGGTTAAAATTAATTAAGTATTTTATAGGTAGGTAGACAAAATCCTAAATAAAGATATAAACTATCATTTTTGTTTTATAAACTCGTCCACCTGATTTTTTATTGAAAAAAGGAACAAAATTTCAACGGTAAATTTTTGTAGGAAGATGGTCATAGTGTGGTGGATGTTTATCCAACAATAATCGAAAATATAAAATTAATTGTATTTATAAATTCATTCAAAAGTAATCGAAAATAAAATAATTACCTACATTTATTGATTTCCGAAATCAAATCGCATTTAATAATTTCCGATCGCATTGTTATCAAGTTGTAACGTAAAATCTTTGATTGTTTACGCGAACGCGACCGCTTACGTATGATTCGACCTTAACGCTCTCGTTCCCCGAACGATTACCAAAAGTAACTCAACGAAATTTACAGCTGTCAAAATCTTTCCTTCTCGATTTTCCCATAGAAGAAGAAATAAGAGGAACTGGCATATCGTGGAAAAACTGACGCTTTTTTCAAAGTAGTGTAGTAAGTTGCACAAACACAAATGCATTTACGCAGGGTCGGCGTGAAGTTAGACGGCTAAAAACTGGGCTGCCCAAATGATTTTTAGTTATATTACTTTTCGGTCAGGAAAGTAGGAACATATGTAGCTGGTAAAACTAGATTAAGAATTTTATCTTCTCAGAAGTACTTAGGCAACTTTAAAGGAACAAGGCAGGTTAAAAAAAATTGGGTTATATTTATCCGATTAAATAAATAATTGAATGAAATACGGGAAGTACAAGTGTTCCATATTTAGCTGCTTGTCCCGTCTTTTTTAAATTAAATGTATAATGTATAACTAAAATTTAAACTGTTATGAATTTAAAAATTATTTAAAACAAAATGTCAACATTGTTAAGAAAATTTTTCAGCAAATAAAAAGAAAAAAATGTAGGTACATTGTTAATTTATTAGCTCCATCTCCGAAATGTTCTTTTTTTGTGGCTTTGCATAATGTAGGTACATTTAACATATATTATTTAAAGACTTATATGCTTTTTTAATAGTACAAAAACATATATTATTTAAAGACTTATGTATATGAATTATTTCAATAATGAAATGAAAAGTTTTTTTTTTAGTTTTGAGTTTATGTTGTGAAGACATAATAATTTATTATATTGTTCCTTTCTTGTCAAGAATTTATTTTCGTATATTTTTCTGTTATTATTTCTTTCTCCCTTTTAAATTTTTCACTTTTTGTCCCGTACCTTTAAATCCGAATTATGAAGTAATTATACTGCTCTTAACAATATATCTTTCCCTTATCGTTATCCCTTCCAATGGAATTATTGATACCATTTGCAACTTTTCAGTTATTAGTACTAATACTACGAGTATGTAAATAATGAGTTTTTCCAATACAAATTTTTGCAATAATTTAGAGGCAGAAGTTTGTCTGGGCTTCATTTGATATTGAATTCATGTTCGTTTCGTTCAAATCCATACATGAATTCACATGATGAAAACAATTATACGTGTCCCATAATTAAAAGAATTATTTGTCCACATCGCGTGACCTCCATTCATTCCCGCATTCGCATTGTTTACACTACACCCACCCACTTTGTATTCATCGGATCACGTAGATATTCGACAACCCGCCTTCATATTCGAACTAAAAAAAATCTGATTAATTTGCTTCAGCATTTTGCGCTACATACTGCAAGTTCTTTCCCATTGCTAAATTAGTCCGAAACATGCATGGAGTAATCCCATGAACGGAGCTAATTTGTAATTTAATTTTCGCCTTTCGCAAGGATATTGGTCCTGTTCCGCGTTTATGTTCAAATACCATCGACAATTACGGAGCCTTCATGTTATACTAGGACTTTTTGACTATCAGGACTAATACGAAGGACTATGATGATGATGATGATTATGATGACGACATTTGGCCCGACCGATGACGATATTTAGCGCAGCGAACGAAGTGGCACATCGTCATATAGCATGTTGAAGGACATTTGCTTCCATCCGATTTGGCTCAATTATGCTCCATGTGCACTTGGTTGAAAGTTGTCATGGAAGTTGCTAGTCAGCATGCAAAACATGTTAAGTCCGGCTATGCTAATTTCGATAATTGTTCCGATTATAAAATGGGAATAACGGTCTACCTCACTACTAAATTCTTACCTCTTTTTCAAACATCAGAAACAAGGTGGGTAATCTTAATTGTTTGGTTAGAAGGTATCAACGCCTTGTGTAACACTTTAAAATACCCAATGCCCACTAATATTCTTTTTTCTTTTCTTTTTGCGTTCTCATAACCCCAGGTAAAACAAAAAGTCTTATAAAAAAACTGTTACCTACCTACATATAAAATTAAGTTTGTCCTCATGTCTGGTATAAATGAGGCGTAAATGGGGTTGTTACACTATGGGCTGTTTGTGTCTAGGCCAGAGATTAACTAAAGAAAAATGAAAAGGGATAACTAGTCAAACGGAAAGAATTAAGTGGTAAGTGTGTGTTTGTGTTCAATAACCAGAGTGCGGGCAGCTTATTCGGAACAGTCAAAAAAAATTTTTTAAAGCTTCAAATACTGTAGAAGAAGCCTATTCCAATTATTTCTTCGAAATGCTTGCGAAGAATTTTGAGAATATTGAGCTGAGACCGCATCCAGAGCAGGGTTACCTTTTCTGAAAATGACAAAAGGAGGATTTTGGATTCTATTAGGGGGGATAACTGCGTTCCAGTTTGATTTTCAATCAAACAGCAATTAACAATGTTATATCGAATGTCAAATAAAAACTATATTGGAATCTCTATGAGATACCAAATGAGCAAATGAGATACCTCAGTAGTGAACATACATATATAAGTCAGCTGGATAAGCTAGCGAATAAACTTATTTGATATAATAATAATACAATTGAAAGAAACTAAGAAGAGGCTCTGCAAACAACTCAGCAAACAATATCGCACAGTCTGTATCATGTTCTTGACTTTAATGCTGGGTGTAGTTAGGTACATATACATATATCGGATATGATTGGGGTTTATCAAAAATTCGCTTGATTTTCAAGGCAAGAGCGGAGCTAATAAGGCTAAATGGAACAAACAGAGTAGCAAATGAAAATATAAACGGTTCTCTACGCAACAGTAGAGATGTTTTATAGAATGAGGCCAGAGTAGATGATTTGCTAGGAGAATGGGGCTCGAAGTACGACAGTTCCTCGGATTCTGAGGATGAAAGTGTTTTAATAGCTCTAGCTACTACAAAGTCTGCCCGAAGGTAAGCTGTGAAAATAAGAAAACTATATGGAATCTGTTGTAGCCGCTTACGATGAGGAACAGTTCCAGGAGAATTTCCGTCTGAGCAGAGTGGCATTTAAGTTAGTTCTCGGGGAAGTTTCAAGGAATTAGAAGAAAAATTTCCGTCAATAGGCAACTGCTAGCTGTTCTATGGCTTTTGGCCACACCTAATTCTCATAGGCAGGGATAGCCTTGAGATACATTTGTTACGTCTGCTACGGTTAGGGTTCCCAACTGTCCTCCATTTGGGAGGCCAGTCCTCCTTTTCAACTATTTGTCCTCCCGTCCTTCTTCACTTTGAAATGTCCTCCTTTTCAAAAATCTAAAGGATATGATCAATAATTCATACTGTTAGTATGTAACTTTGTTGTTATGCTTCATAATGTCTTTATTTCTGCTATTTTATTAAAATGTTAGTCATAATCCAGCTTGATAACAAAAAAACAAACTACCAAATAATATTTTGTCACTCATGAAAATGTACTACTACTACTTTGCAAGATCCAACGGAAGGAATGCAAATTTTTTTGCAAGACAAAAAGTCTTTTTTTTTGCAAAAAAATAGTTTTGAAATGCAATTTATATTATGATGAATAAGAAGATATCAACCAAATTACTTGTAACTTTCCTTTTGATATATTTGGTTATTATGGTAACAAAATGCCAATTTATTAAGATTTTATTTATATTTTTTTTATTAATATAAGGAATAACATGATAAAACCTGTATTTATATGTTCCTTATTATTTTTTTTTAAATAATTTATACCAAAAACCCGCTTGGAAAATGGTAAGTTTTGCCAAGTTAACCGAACGCCCCAAAATTTCCATTAGGGAAAACTTGGCAATTACTCGTAGGCCCTTTCTTGAAAAATTGTAAGACAAGTTTTCCTATCGCATCAAAAATAGCCCTTTAAAGATTAAAGTTATTCATTTTCATCATTGAACGTCTGTATTTCAAAGTAGCCAGTGCAGTGGTTAGCGTAAAGTTCTAGTACCGAATCTAAATTAAACGAATTTTTGTTTTCTCTTAAAGTGGAATGGTAATAACTGGCAAAGGCCTGATCGACTTTTAAAGTATCTGCTTTGCTAGTGCCTTGTAAGGAAACTAAACCGATTTTCCAGGCGGCAAGGATTTTATTTATAATGAGCTTTCGAATTTAAAATACATGTAGGTGCATACCGTATTTTATTTGTATGTACCTATGTACATATTTAGAAAAAGTGTGTCCTCCTTTCGTTTCGAAGAAAGTTGGGAACCCTAGCTACGGTAGTTTATGTAGTTAAACGTAGTTAATGTAGTTAATTGAAAACTACGATAATATAAACGACGTAAAAACTTGTTCGTTTAGTTCAGTTTAAATACTCACGATATATAAACGATGTGGCTCTAAAAGCGACAGTAATTGACGTTTTAGTAAAACATAATAATAGAGCTAAAGAGCGAATAATGTTCTAAGAGTTTAACTTAGTTTTACTAAGTGTACTCAAACGAATCTCTGTAAATATAAAATATCGATAGTAAAGTCACAATCACACCTAACACTTTTTTCAACAATGCTTGACTAGAAGTTAAGTCCCAAACATTTTTTTGACTTGTGGACCGGTTATATCGATCAGGAAAGTGCATCAGGAAAAAAAATTGTTTTGGATAGTTTACTGTTTAATCATACGATTTTAAATTTATATAAAAAGGATACAAATCGATGATAAATTACTTACATATGTTTTATAAAAAAAATGTAACGGTTAAATCCTACAAGTATTTGGGAATTAATATTTGCATTAATATGAATATGGAACAACATTTCAAGGAAAAACTGACTGTTGTTAAAACTGTCAGCTTGGAAAAACTGTCTGGAAGATAAGAAAATGTCAATTAAAATCAAATATCAAATATTTCAGGCAGTATAAAAGTCGATTATGCTGTACGGAGCTCAAGTTTGGGGTTATAAACAATACGATGAAGTAGAAAAACTTCTTCGATTCTTTCTAAAAAAGAGTATTCAAGCTTCCACAAAGTATACCAAACAATATGCTGCTGGTCGAAATGGGCCTTGCACCATTATTCATTGAAACACTAAAACTACATGTAAACTACATTTTAAAAACTTTGTTTTTAGACGACACCAAAGGATGACGAAACGCGTCTTAAAATACGTTATAAAGACGAAAACTTTTTTTTTTCGAAGAATGGCAAAAATTCTCTGGTTTCTGTGGAAACAATTTAAATCTAAATGAAGAAAACAACAATCAATGGAAAGAGCAGTTCTACAATTTAATTTCGGCAATCGATGAAAAGATACACGCAGACGGTATTGAAAATGTTGCAAGCTCTGCTCACCGCGAGATATATGCTAGTTTAAACCACAAGCTATGCGAAACAAATTATTTCAACGACATATACACTACGAAAATAATATCAACGATTTATAAAGCCAGGGGAAAAATACTAAACTTAAATTTCATTCCGCACCTGGAAGATTTGCCAATTATTTGCTCCTTGTGTAATCTTCGAGAGAGGGAGAATATTTATCACTTTCTTGGGAGGTGTCCTATCCTGTTTGAGTTTTGAGTCCAGTTTTATCAGAAGCGAATTTCAGAAGAAGTGGAAATGCGGACTATCTTGAATGGATCCGATTGGAAAAAATTTCATAATTACTGCCAAAAAGCCATAAAATATAGGAAATAAATAATAGAAGAATCATTTCAATGAACACATTATTACTGTTAACTGTCAAACTTAGGCAGACTAAGCCATGTCTTAAACTAAATGTAATTAAATTTGTAAGCAAATTGAAGAATATTAATAAAATACTATCTATCTATCTATCTAAAATCTATATTTTAGGTACTATATGGCCAGTCCGACCCTGTTGAAATATATACAAGGCATTGAACCTATAAATTTATCAGAAAGTCCAACTGCAATAATTTCTTGCATTCCTGATTTGATAAATAAAATGAAAACCTTGACATGGAGTTGCAATTGCAAACATTTTTTAATCAAGCTATGGTTTCTAGTTCTTTAGAAATAGAAGAATTTAGTACAAAGATATTTTTCTTAAAAAATACTTTTCCCTCTGACAAGGGATTTCTTAAGTGCTGTGTTAAGTCTTCCGCACAACAGCCAGCGCAGCGGCAGAACAAATTTTTTTCCAACTGTTTCTCATTACAGATACAAACGAAACAGATTAGAGGTAAAATATTGGCGCAAAATTTTAAAAGGCCTGATGTTAAGGTATTAGCATGATACTACTTAACAATTTTCTAACTTTAAAACTCTTTACTAAAATATTCTTTGTTTTAAACATTTTCTAACTATGTAGTATTATACTAAACCTAATTTTCTAACTGAGCACGCCAAAAACAGTGACAGTTCAACCGATTTTTGCAATTGTAGCTGCCAAAGTGACACTAGGATTTAGTATGATACTAAAAAGATAAAATAGGCATTTGTCGATTTTAACTTTAGTAAAATGTAAAATAGATAATACGATGCTAACTCATTTAAAATTTGAAAAAGCCTGTTTTTAACTTAGCATCGTACCAAAAATGGTTTAACATCATACTAAATCGTCTAAAATTTTGCGCCATTGAATTCAATTATAAGTTGCAAGTAGTTATTAAATGAAGTTGAATGTAGCCAATGGAATCCTTCAGAAACACTTTTGGAGTTGTATAAGAAATTATTTTTGTTTCTTTTTTATATATTTTTGTTACACTTTTACCATATAATATAAATCAAAACGCTTTGCTTTTTGTTAATCCACTTGTATTTAATGTATTAAATACACATTCTCTTGTAATTACAATAAGTTTTTAATTTTTATTTTAAAAATAATATAACTTTGCATTAAGCTATCTGCCATAAGATGGATTTTTTTATAATTAAAAACATATTGGTTTACTTACTTTTGTTATTAGAATTTTATGTTTTTTTTTTTAAGGAATTTTTTTCCTTGATAATTTTTTTAAAAATAAAGTTAAAACAAAATTTGGGTCTGTACTACTAAATACTCCAAAAATACTCCTCTTTTTTGGCTGCAGTACTACCTTATAATATTTTTTTTTCCGGCAACACTGGTTGAGATTACCCCTCCCTGTGCTGTGCCTCTCTCTCCCCTCTCTCCAAATTGCGAGCTTAAGACCCTCAGCATGGAACTCGAAGTATTCTTATGAATTTTCGGCAAACAAAAATGTTTGCGAAAAAATAAATTGTTTAAGAATCTGTTGTCATAAAAAAAGTTCCTCTCAATATTTTTAAAAGTGACCTGACTAGTGCGTGCTCTCTAAAAATTCATACTATCTTATTCAAATAGCACTTTCAAAAATCTCCGCTGGATGGATCCCCCTTAATAAATAGGATTCCTTAAAAAAAATTTTAATTTAGCCGTCAATTACCCAAGAAATAAATCTGAATTTGTTTGCTCAATTTTTGACAGAGCAAAATTAGTGCGGGCATTGAAATATAGTATATAATCTGACCAATTAGGGTATACAATATTCTTCTGTAATTTAATTAGAAAATTTTAATAAGAAAACTTTTTGGCATACTTTTTAATCTCAAAACTTTACCCGTACTGCAAAGACTAAATTTTATAACCCGTTGAATAATTGTTGACTTATTTCTGTCCTTCTTAACTTAATCCACTTGAGAATAAAAGTCTGCTGTCTTTCTTTACAATCAAAACAAAAAACAAACACAACAACAAAAAAGTACACCTACAATTAAGATAATTAAAAGAGGACACAATACTAAATCACTCAACTTGCACTCTACAAAACTACAAAAGTGCTCAATGGGACAACCTTTAGTCTAGCGTTAGAGTACAACAACATTGGGTATGTAGGAGGTAATATAAGGTATGTTGGAATGTATATGTAACAAAGATAAGAAGGTACCTATTATCTACACCCCCATTCCATTCTAGTCTTAACATTCCGACTATTTGTGCATAGCACTTTTCTCTTGCCATCATCCCTTCTATATAAATGCGGTTTAAATCGAGAACAACGTTCGTTGCAAGTTGCAAGCCTACTTGGAGAAGCCATGGTGCATTTTATTGGTATCACTTGACCCAATTGCCATTGCCTAGGATTTCACTATTTCTAACTAACCAGGAGCGATAAGAGCACAATTATGGAAGGCGAAAGTCTAATAGGGGGCGTATAGACACGACACGGATATATAGAATAGAGCAGATCACAAGCCATCTTAACGAGCAAAAGACACGGAAAAAACATGGGCGTTTCGGAAATAAAAACAAATATTTATTATAAGAGAAATTTAAGATCGATGGTTCTTTTTTCAGAAAGATGTTCAGACGTTTAAGCAAAAAATAAAAAAGAATAGTTTTACGACAAACAATGAACTTTTAAGAGATCAAGCAGATAACATTCTAGAATATTTGAGCGCTCAAATAGTACGAATCTTATATTCGATGTCTAGCAGGGATTATTCTTTCAAAAGCTGGCAACGTGGCGAGACTAGGCGCGACTTTTGTTAGTCTCGTATCGGTCTCGTCAAAATTTCAGTCTCGTCTCAAGGCTGTTTCACAATGCGACGAGAAAACGAGACGTCAGCGTGACGAGATCTCTTCACGGTTGTTCTCTCTTTAAAACGAGTTTTAAACAACGAAAAAATACATAATAAAGTATTTCTCGTCATCACGTTGCGTATTTTTTTCATTTTTTCGAACTTTATGACGTGACGAGACGACGAGAAATGCTGTATTATGTATTATTTCAATGTTTAAAATTCTTTTTTAAGAGAGATAAACTTCGAAGAGATCTCGTTACGCTGACGTCTCGTTTTCTCGTCGCATTGTGAAACAGCCTTCAGTCTTGGTCTCGCCTAACCAAGTCTCGTCTCGATCTTGGTCTCGCATTTTTCTCGTGAAAATTTTAATGTGCAATCTGGTCTCGGTTTCAGTCTCGGTCTTGGTCTCATTGTTAGTCTTGGTTTCTTTCGTGATTTTTGGTAGTAAAAAGATGTATAAGGTAAGACGCGTGTTCAGATTAAAAAGATAGATAAAAGAAAGATAAAGATTTGTTGGTAAGAAAAATGCGTGTTGTGGAGTCTTGTGAGAAGCACAAAGCAAATTTATAAACCAGACTCGTGAGTGGATTTTGACAGCTCATGGCTTGACAGGTAGGCAACGAAATATATTTTGAGGTTTGGATAGTATTTTTTCCAAGTGTTAGCGAAAAGTCTTAATGTCACCTTTTTCCCGAGGGGGAAACAAAGTCTGAAAAATGAGCTATTTCTATTCCAACGACATGCATACATAAATCCTACGTATTCTTTTCTGGCTTTTCACAGTACGCCTATCTGAGTATAACTATGTACATAATGTGGTTTGATATTTTAACGTGCAAAGAATATTTCGCAAAAAAAAACTTCTGATTATTATAAAAATTGAACATTAGGACTAAAAAATAATTAAATAAAAAAATATTTCTTCTAGCGAAAACCGAAACCAAAACACCGAGACGGCCGAGACCACCAAGACTCTCGGCGAATTTCGGTACCAAAAATACGGTGTCGCTCGGGTGCTTTTAAAGTAGTCTCGTCTAGGTCTCGGTCCGAATAGCAATAATATCAAGTCGAAACTGATCCTGATTCCTAAAAATCATAATGACCACGAAAGTACTAGGCGTCCCGGGAAAACATGTTTAGGGTTTCGGCGACGGGATGCGCTGTCATATTTTTTCAATTTCTTTTTAGAGCAGATAGTGCTCACTTCAGGTGGTAACATGGAAGACACTATGTTCTTTCGACAGATGTTCAACTACTTAGGTGGTATGCGAATGATATTTAACGAAATTATCGGCTTCTCCCAACCAGCGGGCCCCAACCTGCGTTCTAGAATAAGCGAATTAAGAATAAGCGAAACTTAAATAAACGGGGGTGAGCTAAATATAGAAACACTAAAAACCTATACACATTGACCCCACGAGTGTCATTGAAGTTGGGATCTAATAGTTAATCCGACAAACCACAATATTTTTTGGAACAAATGGTTTCAAAACTCCTCACGCATTAAACACATCGGGGTTTTCCATTGGTAAAATAAATCAATTTATTTTTGTTTTGGATCTTCTAAAAAGACAATTTCCCCTCTTTTTGCATTCCATTGCGCAAAATAAATTGAGTTATTTTTGATTTAAAATCAAATTTGCAAATCTAAATTCTGATCTAATATTTATTTTGAATATAAGCCCTCAAACAGTAAGGAGTATTTTGTTTGATAGCTGAGCAGAGCAAAACATTTGTATAGATAAGATGTATGCACATGTGGACTTAAGATCAGTTTTTTTTTGTGGCACAGAGGCCTTCAGATGACTAGCGGCGCCTCTGCTAGCAATAACAACCCCTCAACCTGCTCTCTTTGAATTCAGCAACTAAACGTTCGCAAGAGTATTATAGGTTGGTGGTATACGAGGAAAAGATGGAATTCATTCTGTGTCTTGAAGCATGACGAAGGAATTATTTTTCTACATTTCTTCTACTTGTTTTCTTCGTCTTCATCTATTTGATTGTTGGTGGGTGTCATTCTTTGTATTTTATTTTTTAATTTTATTTTATTGCTGAGTGTCTGATTGTCTATGTTTGCACTTAAGGCAGATAAACACAAGACTAAAAATATACAAGGGGTTGATATAAAAAAAGGGTAAAGGGTGCAGAAAATGTTTAAAAAAATGCATTTACGTTTTATGTGAAGACCTTTTAAAATTTTTAAGCGACAAAGCATTTAAACATACAAAGATACCTTTATATAGGTACTTCCTATACACTCTGTACTGTAAGAGTCATTGAAAGGCTTACAATTATTTATGTTGTGGTAGCAAGCAATAGCTTTGCGTGTGTTCTTAGTTCTTTGTCACGCAACTTACATAAGTCAGTAAACCAAAGCTTTTTATTGGGGACTACTTGGAATTAAGTGTATTTGTAGATACGTTAATATACCGGAAAGATTGTCCTGTCCGTTTAAGTTGTTTTGATCGGGTTTTTATGTTGAGGCAAGTTGTTGTGAAAAAGTAGCTAAACTCATGATAGCTCTGTCAGCTTTATTGAATAGAGTTGAAGTCTGGTGAAAGTATATTTATGTTAATTTGAAGGTTGATATACCTTAGATTACAAACTGCTTGGTTTGTCTCCCATTCTACATATTTCGAACGTAAGTTACAACTGCATTGAGTGTTTTTGATAAAAATTAGTAAAATCATTTCGATTCTGCTAGTTCATCACCAGCTAACAAATTCTAATGACCAAATTCAAATTTGCTCATATCTTTCATTTGCATCATCCCTTTCATTTGCGACGTGTTCACACTCTACATCCAAGGGACTATACACAAAGAGTTGAATTTTGTCGGACGATGCTCCGAAAAAAACAAGAGGATCCAGATTTTTTCGATAAAATATTGTGAACCCACGAGGTCATCTTACAAAAAAGATGGATTTGTCAACTTGCATAACCTCCATAGTTGGCAACTGGAAAATCCGCATTTGGTGCGAGAAGGAAATTCCCAATACCAATTCAAAATAAATTTGTGGACTGGGACTTTGAATGGCCACAGAATAGAACCCATTACTGCTGGATACACTAAATAGTGAAATTAATTTAGATTTTCTGAAAAATAGGCTATTTTTTTTTTTGTTGGAAGACGTGCCACTTCCCATAATACAGTCAATGTGGTATCAACACGACGGTTGCCCAACTCATTACAGTATTAATGTGAGACGTTTTTTGGACAATTCTTACCATTAACGATGGATTGGACGTGGTGGACCAATTTTATGGCCACCTCGGTCACCAGGTGGCCATGCGTTGCACTTTTTTTTATTGGGGCTATCTAAAGGAAAAGGTCTATGCTGAGCCCATTTCAAATATACGTGAACATACGTGCAGAAATAAGCAACTCGCCAAGCACAAGAAATTTAAAAAGACAGTTTTTTAAACGCTGCGCTGTCGCGTCCGCAACTCGTCCCAAACAAGTAAAAAAAAAATCGAAAATTTAATTTCGTTAGTGAAAGCTGAAAATTTGTACAAATAATTCTTCACATATTTAAGAACAAGAAAACATTGGTCAGTCGAGTGTATCTGGGCTGGGGGACATCTCAGGTCAGTCACTCAAAATAGTACCTACTACACCTCATTTTTCCACTTTTTTCCGAAAAAACTGTTTTATTTCGATTCGTATTATTGATAGATAAAAAATGTTTGACCAAAAAATGTGCTTCATAAAACATTTACTGTCCCACATTTAACCTTATAAAGTCAGCCCGCATGTCCATGTTTTTATATTTATAAAAATCGTTTTATTTCGATACATAGTAGTCGGAATAGAAAACTGTGAAGGCAACACATTTTACACTTAAAATTCTAAACATTTCTTGTCATAGTCCCAACTTTCTGAAGTTAGACCACACAAAGACGTAGAGCCGTAAAGTTCTTTTTTAATTAATTTGTTTAGTTTTTATAAGTTTGTAGAGGTGTATTTATTTTTGACCTTAAGAAATACAAGTTGTAGACCTAAAAAAATAATAACACATACCCCTCCCCCGCCCGCATTCAAACCTTTCTTTTGTCTTCTCTATCATTATTCTGTCAGCTAAAAATAGTAAGCGTAAGTGGCAAATCTTCAAGTTAGTCCATAGTCAACGAAAAAAAAAATGCAAAAAATCATATGCTCTGGCTTATTTTTTTAAGTACCAAGGAGGGCTGACCCTCAGGTCCACGCCCAATTATACTGAAAGTCTTTAGCCTAAGAAGAGAATAAACAAAATTATTTTTGTTATTGTTTTAGTGGACTATATTGAATTAAATTCAAATGAAAGATTTTTTGCGACCTTTAGTCCAATGCGTTTCGCCCAAGCACGACAGTTGGGCTCATCAGTTAGATGCTGTCGTACCCTTCTAAGACGCAATTTTTTGTCGATGAATACCGACTCTTAATAAAATCTACAGCGCATAGGCACTGTAAATTATATTATTCTAGGGGAACATGGTTACATTCTTGCACCTAGAAATATATGTTGTTGTTGTAAGCCCGTGGTCTGGCTAATGTACGAAGAAGAGAATAAACAAAAATAAAACAAAATTATTTTTGTTATTGTTTTAGTGGACTATATTGAATTAAATTCAAATGAAAGATTTTTTGCGACCTTTAGTCCAATGCGTTTCGCCCAAGCACGACAGTTGGGCTCATCAGTTAGATGCTGTCGTACCCTTCTAAGACGCAATTTTTTTGTCGATGAATACCGACTCTTAATAAAATCTACAGCGCATAGGCACTGTAAATTATATTATTCTAGGGGAACATGGTTACATTCTTGCACCTAGAAATATATGTTGTTGTTGTAAGCCCGTGGTCTGGCTAATGTACGAAGAAGAGAATAAACAAAAATAAAACAAAATTATTTTTGTTATTGTTTTAGTGGACTATATTGAATTAAATTCAAATGAAAGATTTTTTGCGACCTTTAGTCCAATGCGTTTCGCCCAAGCACGACAGTTGGGCTCATCAGTTAGATGCTGTCGTACCCTTCTAAGACGCAATTTTTTGTCGATGAATACCGACTCTTAATAAAATCTACAGCGCATAGGCACTGTAAATTATATTATTCTAGGGGAACATGGTTACATTCTTGCACCTAGAAATATATGTTGTTGTTGTAAGCCCGTGGTCTGGCTAATGTACGAAGAAGAGAATAAACAAAAATAAAACAAAATTATTTTTGTTATTGTTTTAGTGGACTATATTGAATTAAATTCAAATGAAAGATTTTTTGCGACCTTTAGTCCAATGCGTTTCGCCCAAGCACGACAGTTGGGCTCATCAGTTAGATGCTGTCGTACCCTTCTAAGACGCAATTTTTTGTCGATGAATACCGACTCTTAATAAAATCTACAGCGCATAGGCACTGTAAATTATATTATTCTAGGGGAACATGGTTACATTCTTGCACCTAGAAATATATGTTGTTGTTGTAAGCCCGTGGTCTGGCTAATGTACGAAGAAGAGAATAAACAAAAATAAAACAAAATTATTTTTGTTATTGTTTTAGTGGACTATATTGAATTAAATTCAAATGAAAGATTTTTTGCGACCTTTAGTCCAATGCGTTTCGCCCAAGCACGACAGTTGGGCTCATCAGTTAGATGCTGTCGTACCCTTCTAAGACGCAATTTTTTGTCGATGAATACCGACTCTTAATAAAATCTACAGCGCATAGGCACTGTAAATTATATTATTCTAGGGGAACATGGTTACATTCTTGCACCTAGAAATATATGTTGTTGTTGTAAGCCCGTGGTCTGGCTAATGTACGAAGAAGAGAATAAACAAAAATAAAACAAAATTATTTTTGTTATTGTTTTAGTGGACTATATTGAATTAAATTCAAATGAAAGATTTTTTGCGACCTTTAGTCCAATGCGTTTCGCCCAAGCACGACAGTTGGGCTCATCAGTTAGATGCTGTCGTACCCTTCTAAGACGCAATTTTTTGTCGATGAATACCGACTCTTAATAAAATCTACAGCGCATAGGCACTGTAAATTATATTATTCTAGGGGAACATGGTTACATTCTTGCACCTAGAAATATATGTTGTTTTTGTAAGCCCGTGGTCTGGCTAATGTACGAAGAAGAGAATAAACAAAAATAAAACAAAATTATTTTTGTTATTGTTTTAGTGGACTATATTGAATTAAATTCAAATGAAAGATTTTTTTGCGACCTTTAGTCCAATGCGTTTCGCCCAAGCACGACAGTTGGGCTCATCAGTTAGATGCTGTCGTACCCTTCTAAGACGCAATTTTTTGTCGATGAATACCGACTCTTAATAAAATCTACAGCGCATAGGCACTGTAAATTATATTATTCTAGGGAAACATGGTTACATTCTTGCACCTAGAAATATATGTTGTTGTTGTAAGCCCGTGGTCTGGCTAATGTACGAAGAAGAGAATAAACAAAAATAAAACAAAATTATTTTTGTTATTGTTTTAGTGGACTATATTGAATTAAATTCAAATGAAAGATTTTTTTTTTTTTTTTTTTTTTTTTTTTTTTTTTTTTTTTTTTTTTTTGCAAAAAATTGCGTCTTAGAAGGGTACGACAGCATCTAACTGATGAGCCCAACTGTCGTGCTTGGGCGAAACGCATTGGACTAAAGGTCGCAAAAAATCTTTCATTTGAATTTAATTCAATATAGTCCACTAAAACAATAACAAAAATAATTTTGTTTTATTTTTGTTTATTCTCTTCTTCGTACATTAGCCAGACCACGGGCTTACAACAACAACATATATTTCTAGGTGCAAGAATGTAACCATGTTCCCCTAGAATAATATAATTTACAGTGCCTATGCGCTGTAGATTTTATTAAGAGTCGGTATTCATCGACAAAAAATTGCGTCTTAGAAGGGTACGACAGCATCTAACTGATGAGCCCAACTGTCGTGCTTGGGCGAAACGCATTGGACTAAAGGTCGCAAAAAATCTTTCATTTGAATTTAATTCAATATAGTCCACTAAAACAATAACAAAAATAATTTTGTTTTATTTTTGTTTATTCTCTTCTTCGTACATTAGCCAGACCACGGGCTTACAACAACAACATATATTTCTAGGTGCAAGAATGTAACCATGTTCCCCTAGAATAATATAATTTACAGTGCCTATGCGCTGTAGATTTTATTAAGAGTCGGTATTCATCGACAAAAAATTGCGTCTTAGAAGGGTACGACAGCATCTAACTGATGAGCCCAACTGTCGTGCTTGGGCGAAACGCATTGGACTAAAGGTCGCAAAAAATCTTTCATTTGAATTTAATTCAATATAGTCCACTAAAACAATAACAAAAATAATTTTGTTTTATTTTTGTTTATTCTCTTCTTCGTACATTAGCCAGACCACGGGCTTACAACAACAACATATATTTCTAGGTGCAAGAATGTAACCATGTTCCCCTAGAATAATATAATTTACAGTGCCTATGCGCTGTAGATTTTATTAAGAGTCGGTATTCATCGACAAAAAATTGCGTCTTAGAAGGGTACGACAGCATCTAACTGATGAGCCCAACTGTCGTGCTTGGGCGAAACGCATTGGACTAAAGGTCGCAAAAAATCTTTCATTTGAATTTAATTCAATATAGTCCACTAAAACAATAACAAAAATAATTTTGTTTTATTTTTGTTTATTCTCTTCTTCGTACATTAGCCAGACCACGGGCTTACAACAACAACATATATTTCTAGGTGCAAGAATGTAACCATGTTCCCCTAGAATAATATAATTTACAGTGCCTATGCGCTGTAGATTTTATTAAGAGTCGGTATTCATCGACAAAAAATTGCGTCTTAGAAGGGTACGACAGCATCTAACTGATGAGCCCAACTGTCGTGCTTGGGCGAAACGCATTGGACTAAAGGTCGCAAAAAATCTTTCATTTGAATTTAATTCAATATAGTCCACTAAAACAATAACAAAAATAATTTTGTTTTATTTTTGTTTATTCTCTTCTTCGTACATTAGCCAGACCACGGGCTTACAACAACAACATATATTTCTAGGTGCAAGAATGTAACCATGTTCCCCTAGAATAATATAATTTACAGTGCCTATGCGCTGTAGATTTTATTAAGAGTCGGTATTCATCGACAAAAAAATTGCGTCTTAGAAGGGTACGACAGCATCTAACTGATGAGCCCAACTGTCGTGCTTGGGCGAAACGCATTGGACTAAAGGTCGCAAAAAATCTTTCATTTGAATTTAATTCAATATAGTCCACTAAAACAATAACAAAAATAATTTTGTTTTATTTTTGTTTATTCTCTTCTTCGTACATTAGCCAGACCACGGGCTTACAACAACAACATATATTTCTAGGTGCAAGAATGTAACCATGTTCCCCTAGAATAATATAATTTACAGTGCCTATGCGCTGTAGATTTTATTAAGAGTCGGTATTCATCGACAAAAAATTGCGTCTTAGAAGGGTACGACAGCATCTAACTGATGAGCCCAACTGTCGTGCTTGGGCGAAACGCATTGGACTAAAGGTCGCAAAAAATCTTTCATTTGAATTTAATTCAATATAGTCCACTAAAACAATAACAAAAATAATTTTGTTTTATTTTTGTTTATTCTCTTCTTCGTACATTAGCCAGACCACGGGCTTACAACAACAACATATATTTCTAGGTGCAAGAATGTAACCATGTTCCCCTAGAATAATATAATTTACAGTGCCTATGCGCTGTAGATTTTATTAAGAGTCGGTATTCATCGACAAAAAATTGCGTCTTAGAAGGGTACGACAGCATCTAACTGATGAGCCCAACTGTCGTGCTTGGGCGAAACGCATTGGACTAAAGGTCGCAAAAAATCTTTCATTTGAATTTAATTCAATATAGTCCACTAAAACAATAACAAAAATAATTTTGTTTTATTTTTGTTTATTCTCTTCTTCGTACATTAGCCAGACCACGGGCTTACAACAACAACATATATTTCTAGGTGCAAGAATGTAACCATGTTCCCCTAGAATAATATAATTTACAGTGCCTATGCGCTGTAGATTTTATTAAGAGTCGGTATTCATCGACAAAAAATTGCGTCTTAGAAGGGTACGACAGCATCTAACTGATGAGCCCAACTGTCGTGCTTGGGCGAAACGCATTGGACTAAAGGTCGCAAAAAATCTTTCATTTGTCTTTAGCCTAAGGCAGTGAGCTTTAAGCAGGAGGAGGTAAAGATTCTTTAGAAATAATATTCATATAATGTCCTCAAAAACTAAAAGACTTGCAAATTTTGTTTTTAGCGCTTAAATACAAAATATAAGTAAATAACAGCTGTTGTTTCTCGAGTTGATGGCGAAATCTTTAACCTATTAGAAATGAAAGATTTCGTTTCTTCTTTTTCCAAAAAAGGTTTTAATTTCCTATAAATAATATAAAGTTAAAATTTGTATGTTAGTATTTTTCCTTAATTAGCTTACATTTTGTTCTTTTAGAGACATACGTATATTTGTATGTTATATTTCATTTAATTTTAGTTTTATTATAAGTTTTATTTTACTAGTTTTAAGTTTTTCTTTAAAGTTTTTGGGGAAGGCCACGTGATTGTGTTCTGGAAACTCTTCGAATGGCGAACATAAGATAATTTTTCTTCAATTTCTGACAGCTCATTTTCGTTCGCAGTAAAATGGCGGACGGAGCTTCCGCTCTATTGCCGTGCTGCCAAAGCTAAATTTGTTGGTGTCGGCAGCAATAAATACTAAAGGAAAATTTAGTACAAACAATTTCGAAAAAAATCATTATACTTAATTTTTTTTTTTTCAAAATTTTAAATTCAAAATTGTTTTATTTTTGTCAAAAACTCTTAATCGAAAAAACTTTTTTTAACAACAGGATAAAAGATCATGTTTTTGGTATTTTCGATGTTTTTAAATAATTATTTGTCCGTTTTACGGCAAGGTTTTCGAAAATGATCTAAAATGATCCCCCGTACCAAAAAGATTTTTTTCTTATCACACGGCTAAAAACTATTTTTCAAAGTAATGGTTAATAGCTTCGAAACACCCAGTATACTTCTTACCTTTGAAGAAACAGTATTTTTCTTTAAAATGCAAACAGTGTAGCAAATAAATTAAATTGGGAAATTTTAACTCATTTTTTTTTGTACCTACGATTTAATTTACTATGAAAGGGGACCTTTAACCTCCCCTCCCCTTGAGCTTAAGATCGCGGCCTTGGGCTGGGGACTTTTAGTATAAGGCCTAAGGGTCAGCCCTGGCACCACTTAAAAAAATAACCCAGACCATAGGATTTTTTGCATTTTTTTTTCTTCGTTGACTATGGACTAACTTGAAGCTTTGCCACTCACGCTAACTATTTTTAGCTGACATAATAATGATAGAGAAGACAAAAAACGCTTTGAATGTGGGCGGGGGATGGGTATGTGTTATTAGTTTTTTTAGGTCTACAACTTTTATTTCTTACGGTCTAAGATAAATACATACCTCTACTCCTCTGCATAATAATAAAAACTAATAAATTTAATTAAAAAAGAATATTTCCGCTCTATATCCTTTGTGGGGTCTAACTTTAGAGAGTTGAGACTTTGACAAGAAGTGTTTAGAATTTTAAGTGTAAAATGTTTTGCCTCCACACTTTTTCATTCCGACAACTAAGTATCGAAATAAAACGATATTTATAAATTATAAAAACATAGAGAATAAAACGCACGACTGGGTCGCACAAACTTGCTCTTATGTGCGATCACACTGTGGTTTTAAAGTTTAGTATAAAGAAGTCGTTTCCACGTGACCCATGACCCATATACATATAAATATTTCTTAATTTAACATTGAAAAAAATATAGGTTTATGATATGAAAAAATGCTTTCGTACGCTCCACAATCTAGGTTTATGATATTTGAATAGATGACGTCAATTTGAGTATTGTAGTCTGTTGTTGACTCGTCTATTTTTAAAGATGATTTCAAATTACAGTTACATAGTAGGGTGTGGAGTGGACTGTTTGCATTGTTCTTAATATTTATATTTAAATCTCCCATAAAAACGATTTTCTTATTTCTGAGATCGCTAATTATATTTAAAAATTCAGTTATAAATGTTCCTCGAAATCTGCAAACGAAGTAGCAGGAGCTTTATATCAAGATTTACAAAACAGTACCGTGTTCTACATACATATACATAATATGTAGGTAAGGTATGTATGTTGGGGAAGGTGGCCTAAAATGGCCCCCCTAACGAAAATATCCTAAATCTCGGAAAAAAAGTGACATTCAAATATAAATGTTATATTCTTTTCAAAGCTTAATCAATAACGCTTACATTTTTTCGCTTTAGAGTTTAAAAAGTTACAAAAAGTATTAAAAGTAGGTATTTAATTTTAAAAACGTCTTCAAATTCCAAAGATCAAAATTGACCGGGTAAAATGGCATACCAGTAAACCAACCAACCAAGCAAGTTACCCAAAAACATGAGTGAGTCCAAGCATACGTGATTCTAAAGGCAAAATATAGTCAACGAGCTCCTTTTCCATTTGCTTGGAAAAGGTGGACCCTTCTATAAGCCATTCAAAATTTTATTCTTGTTGGCTGCTCGTCTACTCAGTGCAGTTTTTGGAGTTCCGAATGTTTTGGATACTTTTTTTTTAGCCTATTTCTTTTTTAGAGCTTTTGATGATGCGTCCTCCGTCTAGGATTGCCTTTCTGTTGATCGAAATTTTCCACTCATTATACACTCACTATATAAAAAAAGATTAAAATGTAAGTGTAAGTGTAAGTATAAAATGGCACACTATGCACACGCAGAGAAGTTACAGTTTAAACTGAAAAATTGTTCAAATTCCATATACATACAGTGTTAATTTATGTGGAATTAAAAATTTTATTTCGGAAAAATCATCTACGCGTCACATAATTCGAAATAAATCTATTAAAAAAATCTTCTTAAATTGTTTTGAGAACTAAAACAAGTACACCATCTGATTTCTTTAACCAATCTTAGTTTCTGAGAAAAAAAAATCAAAATCGTAGGAGCGTTCAACCTAATGGTTTTCAAATATATTTGGTTTTCAAAAAAAGTTTTGAAACTTTTTTTGAAAATCCAAAAAAAAAGTTTTTGGAAAATTTTAGTATACAAAACTATTAAAATTTTTCAAAATATTCTCCATACAAAAAATTATAAAAATCAGATTATTCCAAACAAAAATAAAAAAAAAATGGTTCAATGGGAGGTACCATTTGAAACCATTTTTTGGAAATTTAATTTTTACATATACCTAATAAAATTTATTGATTTTTTTTTTAGAAAAATCTGTAGAGCCATTTTTGAGAAAAATAAGATCTTCCAAAAATGGTAACAAAAATTATACGGCAGGTACCGTTATTTTTGGTTCTAAAAATAAAAGGAAAAATACGTGTCGGGGTAATGTCCCGAAAACACTTTATACCAAGTTTAATTAAAATCAGCCCATGGGTTAAGGCTGTAGGCGAGTCCACAGACAGACAGACGCCAAGAAGAGTTTGACTCAACAAGGTGATACGCTGCTATGAAGAATCTTCTCGTTAAGAAGACAATAACAAACGTATTTAATTTACAAAATAAGAAAATGATATAATTAGAACCTAGAACGTTTTAAAACTGGTTTAAAGACGAAAGAGGAGCCATTATACAGCCTTCGATAAAAAAGAGAAAATATAAGACTTTCTTCATCCCCGTCATACTTTATATGGGCCTTCTCAAAATCGGATAAAACCTACTGATTTGCGTATAGGAAAAGATTCTTTGGTGGTCAAGGATGTATCGATTAAGTGTGGAAGACGAGAATATAGGGGACTAATCCAATATTTCAGAAGCAATTTTTACTACCAAGCTGGAAAAAATTATATAGCGGTTCTTACAAACGAAATACTTGCAGGACCTTGACCTGGCATCTAACGTCTCGCCATGAAGATTCTCATCGTAAAGAATTTACTTGAAAAATGTGGTTTGTAATTTGTTCTTGAATATTTTATATTAATCAAAATAAAGAACGACACAAAAAGACAAAACAGAACACCCTGTATTGTTTATCACCTCATATTAAAATGACAAGTGCTTTCAAGTTTGTTTAATGAAATTTACCTTAACGCAAAAATGTACTTTGAATGTAAAACACCATCAAAAGAATTCTATGTACAATGCCATAATTTTTCTTTGTAGATAAATTATTATTTAAAATTAAGACATCATCAACACGAGCCTTTTCTTCTTCGGTCTTTTCAGTCTTAATAAAGTCTCATTATTTATACATAATCCTGTTTGCTTTTTGTGTAAGAGCCCACCAATTAATCAACTACCCCAACCAGATCACAACATCATCAGGTGTCATCTTTATCATCAAAAATGTTGCTGGCGTTATAGGTTGTATCACAGGTATACTGCGATATATAAATAAAGGGAAGTTACTTTGTTTCTAAAAAATTTATAAAGAGGAGTTTTAAGCTAATAAAAATAGTCGCTTGAACAAAATTATGTGAAAAGTGGTGGTTGCAGTTTCGTATTATTAGGTACTATTTCAGGATGTGCCTTTAAGGCGTCCAAATAATGTTCTCCACCTAATTCAATTTTTACGGATATTTATATGCGAAACACACTGCATATTAAGTAAAAAGGAGACAAAGTATCGTCAATTGCTATCCGGCCAGCGTTAAGCTGTATTAGACGTAAATATCCTAAGGCCTAGTACTAGTACGCTCAGCGTACTTTTATGCTTAGATTAAAAAACTAAAAAAACATGCTTTAAATTTTAATGAAGCGGAATAAAAAAAGTTGAAAATAAGCTTTTTAACTTTTTTAACAACAAAAATAGCTTTTTTTTTAAAACTTAATGAACATAAATTTTTTTTTTGTTTTTTTTCAAAAAACAAACAAATTAAATTTAACGAACATAAAATTAATGAATTTATTCGTAATATCGCATATATTTTAATCGCTTTCATACCGTTTTCTGTTTGGTTTTCGTGAAGAAACTTCCAAAAATTCCCCCAGCAGGAACTAAGTCCACCGAAGGTGTTAGTTCCCACTAGGCGGAGACAGAAACCACTTTTTGAAAGTGATTTGGGGTGAGTGCGGGGTTGGTTGTATGCAAAGTTGGATAAATTCAAAGTTTTCTTAAATCCAGATTCCTTAAATGCAAACAAAACTTTGCATACACCCAACCTCGCAACTAACCCAAATCGTATAGTGGACCAAGCAGGGTGGTTGCAGGGGGGCACCATGCCCCCCCCCCCATACATACATTTTTGTTTAAACGCCGTAATGCTTGGTGAAAGCATTGTATTTGTGGAAGCAAGTTTTTTTAACTTTTTTGAAAGGAAAAGATTATAGATTTGACGGGAACTAAAACCACCCATTTAAAAAAAAAATTTCTCACATTATATGGGAATAAAAACTACTTTCTAAAGGTGGTTTCTGTTCCCGCCTAGTGGGAACTAACACTTTCGGTGGACTTAATTCCTGGGGACTTAGTTCACGGCACCGATATAACTTAGCTTCTGAACGGGGTCTTTTTTGCGAGTAGATGAAATACATCGGGGTGTTTTCTTAGTAGCCTAAGGATTTGAAATTCCAGATTTTATTGTATAGGCTATCAAAAAATCCACTATCCTCAAAGATTTCATCCAAATAAATATTTTTTCGCGCCTACCCGGCAGTTTAAATTTCCTAGAAAAAGTGAACCCGTTCTAACGATCAAAACTTTGTATAGATTAATGTACTTGCACATGATAGTTACAAAAAATGTGCAAAAAAGAGAATTGCAATAAGAACAAATAGCTCGTTTTGTAAGATACGCACAACATGTACCTCAAACCACCAAAAACAATGAGGGGGTGTGGTAGTGGTATATGGGAAGATGGTATGTTTTTTTTGTTTTTCCTTCTTCTTGAGCTTTTCTAGTTATTTCTACTTCAGTGGAACGGCGGTGTTTTAACGGTGTTTTAACGGTGTTTTAACGACACATATTTAAGCGATGGTATCTTGATTTTGGACAACGCTAAAATACATAAGGCTCAAGAAGTACGGGTAGTAGTAGCCCTTGGCGTAATAGTTAGTGCGTTGGACTTTCATGCCAGCCGCTTCCACCTTAAGTGTTTTTCAGGGCTACTACCTCTTGCGAGCAAGTGACAAATCCTCCAAGAGTATCTCCTGTCATAGAAAAGTGCCGCTCACCAGCCGTCCGGATTCGGAAATAAACGGTAGGTCCCCTCCGGGTATTGTTTTGTTGAGTTTTTTTATCTCGTTTTTTGATTACCTATACTTTGCTTTAGTCGCTTTGCATTTTGTTTGTTATGTATTTAAATCAAAAGGTTTTTCAATTACTTTAGTCTTTTACTTAGTTCATTTTAAGTTCATTTCGTCTTATTTTTTTAGATTTCTCGATTATTTCGGTTTTTGTTCTTTTCGATTTGTATTACTTCGCAATCTTTTGTTTCGTTTTTATTTTTTTTTATGTAAATTCGTGCGAATTTTAATGCCCTTATGGTCATCAAAAAAATTTTTAATCGAACACTGAAAACTACATGGTTTTATGTTTAGTTTATGAGATATTTGAAAATTACCAAAACTACTTTTTTATTCAATTTTTAATTTTTTTTGTTATTTATGTAAGCTTGCTGACATAAACACAGTGCTAGCACCCAGCATTACGGCGTATAAACAGTGAGGTATGTAAGTGGGGGCATGCTGCCCCCTGCAAACCCCCTGTTTGGCCCACTATAGGATTTGGGGTAGGTGCGAGGTTAGATGTATGCAAAGTTTCTTTTGCATTTAAAGAAACTTTGAACTTTCCTATATCCAATGTGAACGTCATCAATTTTAACAAAATTGTAAGAAAATCCATTATAATTAAGTTTTCTTTTCCTCTTACTAATTAAAATACGTTACAAATTGTATTTTTATCCATTTTAAAACTTTTTAATATTTTGTTTGATAGTTTGGAGCTTGCCACGCACGATTATAATCACACTGAAGACAAAATAAACCCACGCCAAAACAATAGATTTTAAAAATACAAAACGAAATGCGAAATTAGGATCCAATTCCGCAAGCATGAAAAAATTGTTTCCTCTACCCTTTCTATTCACGCTCAATATATGCTCGAATAAATTTACCTATCTGTGTACATGTTATCTATAAAAAATATGCAATCCACGCACCACTCTTGCAAAATTACAAAATTTGATGTGTACGCAAATTTTTATGCACGTTTTCTTATATCCGTGTTTTCTTATATCAAAAATTGTATATAAGAAAGAAAATTTCTTATATAAATAAAATGTATATAAGAAAGAAAATTTCTTATGTAAATAAAAATGCCTATATAAGAAATGTCAAATGTACATATGGGCTTTTTTCTTTCTCGCCGATCTTCAATCTGTCACTTCTTTGCCAATTTAATAAGGGTGGGTTCAGAAATTTTGTGAAAGTTACACGGCGCATCATTTAGAAGCTTACACTGGAAAATTTCTTATAAAAGTTTAATTTTCTATGTACATATAGTGAATGAGATTTTGTATCAGAATAAGTTTCTTATATGAGGTTTATTTAACACGTATCTTTATGGGAATGTGCATGGTGTTTTGGAATGTCTGTCTTATAAGCGTGTTTTTCTTATATGAGACTTTCCGTCATCTACTGTATTGATAATTGATGTCAACGGCCCTGCTGGAGAGAAAAGTTAAAAGCTCAGCTATTTTTTGCATTGCTCCCGGCGCATGCGTCGCCTGTAGGCCACTTCTCATAAGAACATGTGTATTTCATCGGGCTGTCAGCTGTATACGTCGACGCAATGCATGTGACGGATGCTATGGGTTGGGCCCTATACCCTCATAGACATTCAAAGATTCATAAAGCAAGAGAATCTAGTCGTTTATGGGTTATTGTTATGGTAAGGGGGCACATTTTTTGGGGGAGGGTAGTTATTGTGGGTTATTTTTGATAGGGTGGGGAATTTTTTTTTTGGGGAGGGGTATTATTTTTGGACGGAATTTTTAAGGCTGTAAATTTTTTTCATTTTTGCAGGCGAAAATGCCGCGGAAGATTGACTTTTTTCGCTAATTAATGTGTTGCTGTGAGCTATTAACGTTGCTATAAGGTAAGGTGTCCATCGTATCTCTTTAAAGGAGAACATGTTCTTTACTGAAATGTGCTCTTTTTAAAAAGGTTCCTTCCTATACCCACGCGCTGGTTAGCCAGAACGACAATTTACTTTTCCGCGTTTTTTTTAAATAACGGTTTTTCCTTCTGCAATTTTCTGCTTAGAAGTATCCTTATTTGTCTCAATCTTCAAATTAGTGCGGTTTAAGTTTTTGGGCGGGAAGCCCTAGTGTGAGTAGGTATTAACCAAAAATCGGTCTGTGAGACCAACGCGGGTATGGGTTTTGACAGAAAATTGTGATCAATTGGCAGATTAACAGTTTTTTTATGACGTCTGAAGTTTTATGAAATTAAAGAACTAGATACTAGTTACACATACATTCACGCAACTAACACCACGATACAAATCCTTCTAGTTCTACTCGCTTGTCTAAACTGGGGCTCAAACACTACTGCGAAGGAATAATAACTTTTTTTTTTCCTAGTTATCTTTGCCGCGAGTCCCGAATTGGTGCAAAACCTCTGCGTTTTCGAGTTAAAAATTAAATTGGCGACGACTCACGCTCGGGGAACTAACTAAATGTTGTCAAGAACAATAGTTCAGATCAGATCCGCTCTCCGTATAATAAAATTTTGTTGTTGCCACGGTTCCATTATAACTAATCTTTTATTTTACCATTGTTGACTTAATGGTGACCAATTTTCAAGTCCCTGGTGCTGTCGAAATTAAAAGTATCTGCGCCCGACCAGTTCGTGTATCTTATTTTTATACTTTAACATTTTACAATTAAAACTCTTGAAACACTTCAATTGTGTTGATGGGAATGAAAAGAAGCAATTTTTACATTAAGTCTTAGAATTTTCGTGTCGATTTAATGTTTTTGAAGAAAGACAAAAATATGACAGGTAGATGGATGAATTTTTATGAAATAAAAATTACACAAAAAAATATAAAGCCTTTTATAAAGTCTGTAACAACAACCGCATTTACTTCGCAAATAAAAGGGTTAAGGCGTTGCCGCGAGAAATAAAATTAACGTGCCATATTTTCTGGAAAAACGTGTCAATTTTCGTGCCAAATGAAAAAAACACAAATTCAAAAAAGGACGATCGTGCTACTTCGGCAACGCTGCTTGAGAGTCCATTTCATACCACAAAACAAAACATAGCCTAGGGAGTCTATATGAGCAGGAGACGTAGGTGGTAGCGACACCTCGACCGTCTCAGGCACTCAGGCGTCTATTTCCTTTTCATAAAAATATATGAAGGATGTTCGTAGAGGTTTGTAGGTATAGGTAGATTTTATATGGTTAGGTACATTGTTGTGTTTATAGCTTGGAAAAGTGGTGATCCATTAGAGCAAGAGATACTCCTCGCATAAGGTGTCTCTAAAGGTGCCAGGTTTATTGCCGGTTGTTGTTGTTCATGCTGCTGCCTGCGATGCTGCTGCTTTTTTTGTTTCAGCATGTTTTTCGCGTCAAAATCACGTTTCTTCGTTGAGATGTGTATAGCTGGAAGGCAAAACACCCAAGTGAACAAATTCCTTTTATTATGCTTTTGACGTTGACAGGGTGTAAGAATAGTGTTAGCCGCCTTTGTCAGTGTGTATTTTAAGTCTCTTGTCATGCGAAATGTCCTTGGACTAATTGCACTTTGCATGGAGCACATTTTGTGGTAGGTGTATGATGACACAGAGTGTAAAGAGAGTGATGCTGGAATAAAGTTTTTGATGTGGCAGATAACGCCGAAGGCAAATTGACAGGTTGAATTGTCATTTTTATAATGTTTCAGTTGTAACCATATTTTCAGACTGTTTTTATTTTTTTTCAAGAAATTGTTTGAAATAACATAGACCAGGTGCACAAAATAATTTCTTCGACTGTACTTTAATACCGGAAATTATTTCCTTAAATTCCTTTTAGCTTTTCCTTAATTTTTTTATGTTCTATGAAGATATCTTCTAAATTGACGATGTCCGCCAGGGAGTAAATAACCTTTCACACTCAAAACCGGGTTTTCAGCAAAAAGTTTACCAAAACTTAAAAAGCAGCAAATTAACAGGTTTTCGTTTGACGTTTCAATTTTTTTGACATCAACTAAGTTACAGGTTTATTCATATGTATGTACAGTCGGCTCCGCTTAACTGGAACACTAAAATTGCAAAAAATTTGTTTCAGTTAAGCGGAGTTCTCATTTAAACGAACTTCGGATAACTGAAACTAGTTTCACATAAGCAGAGTTTTATAAAAAAAAAAAATTATTTATATATTTTGAGAACGTCTAAGCCAAAAACTAAACCAAAATATAAAATCAACTATACCGGCATGAAATTACAGAAAGTACGAGAATGAAGAAATAAGAAATATTTTGACATTTCAAATTGAAAAGGTTTTTTCAATTGAAAATTTGGTGGCAGCGTTCATTGATAGTCTCAGTTATGCGGAGCTAAATAGGTGAAAATTTTCTATTTGAGACAAGATTGTTTGTTTCAATTAAAAGGAGTTTTCACTTAAGCGAAGCTCAACTATCCGAAGTAGTTTGCATGGAAACTGTTAAAAAAAGCCACGTAATAAATTTCTTGTTTCATTTAACCGATTTTTTCAGTTAAGCGGAGTGCAGTAAAGCGGAGTCGACTGTACCTATAAACGTTACAAGTACGAGCCGTTGTAATGATTCGCAGATATACGAAAATTCGTATGTAAGACAATGGGTTGCCGATGCAACCTATTTTCAAAGAAATATGATGTTTATATTCCTGTAGTCCTTATCGGGGACTCTGCTTTCTGGTTTTCTTAATCATTAAGTAGTCATTAACCATATCCAGTACCGCAGCTTTAGCGGAAGAAAAAATCTTCAACTACACTCTTTCAAAATGTCGAAGAGTTGTAGAAAACGGTAGCGGAGACCTTTAAGCAATATTTAGGGGTATAACAATTCAATAAATTTTAGAAAATATGTTACGATTTTCTGTGATTTATTCTGTGTGTATTTTTTTTTTTGCTCTCGAATTGCTTAAAACGGCTTATGCTCGTGAGTTAGTCCTGTCTTACTGTGTTCTTTATAAATTTGCTCATAAGTGAGAGTTTCCTAATTCTACGGTATGCTCACTTTCACACTCACCCGCATTTTAAACGCTCTCTTTTAAGTTTTTACTTATAATTTCAGTTAATATTTTGTTCCACCCTCTATTCATGGTCTTTCACTCTCCTTTGAAAAACAGTTTTTATTTAATTTTCTGTCGCATTAATTGACAATAAAATATTTGCATAATTTTAGTAATAGGTCAAATGCAATGATCACATAACAAATTTAAAGTTGTTAATACTTTGCATCCTTTCAATGTCAAACTTAGTTAAGCAACCGCACTTTTCATGGATTGCTTTGCTACAAAGACAGGCGGGCGCACCTGGCCAGTTCCAGTTGGTAACTTCGAGACGGTTTTATGTAGCAATTTTGAGAAAGTGGGCGAATACAACGCCCTCTATATATGGAAATCGCCGAAATCGGGTTGTTAAAACTGCCGAACCAAGTATTAAATAATTGAACCATGTATTGTCTGTTAGTTTAACTGGCGCTCAGACAGAGATTGAGTTTATTCAGGAAACATAAGTAAGAAAAGAAAAATTGAATCCAGATAACTTTAACATCTGAAGAAATAAAAGTCGGTGGTTGTTGTTAATTGTTCGCCAAATACGTGGCTCAACATTGACCACAGTAAGTACATCTACATTACATACAAATTCAATATTTTCACTTTTCATTCAATTGTTCTTTTAGATAAAGACTTTCGTAACGAAATCTTCGAAACCTGTTGACGAGAAAGGGAAATTGACGACTTTGGGACAATAGCACCAGCATTAGGTTACGGTTTTAATAACAGCGATTTTCATTCACCAAAGCGATGCTCGCTTAATTTATAAAATACATGTGTTTGCTATGTTGTGGACTATGGTTTCGATTTTACCTGCGCACTAGCGATTAAGTGATAAAAGCGATTGAAATTTCGAGCTGTCTACGAAATGAACGATCAAACGGATTTCTTTTTATATTTACACGCCGACTCCACAGGACATACAGATGCCCCAATCAGCTTATTTTTCGCAATGCGCACTTTATGTCATGTCGTTAGTTTAGTAGATAAACTCCACTAATAAGTCAGAACAAGAGAAACACACAAATTCCTTTCAGCACTACTTCTTCTTATCTCACACATATGAAACGTCAAATCTCATTGCCAAGCTTTGAACAGCGCTCATTGGCCCAGGATAATTAGACAAAAAAATGGTAAAACTACGAAAAAATTCCGACAAAGCTGAATTTTGGTGGAGATATTTATTTGTATACCTTAAGCATTTTTCAAAAAGTACACTTAATTTGGACCGGGGCTTAAATTTTTACGGGGGGTGAAAGGGGTTGAATTTCAGTTTTTCGCTAATTTCTCAAAAATTATCAGTGTTTTTAAAAAAATGTGAAGGCAAAAGTTGTAGCTTATGTAATTTTACACTAAAAATGTTATGACACTTTTTTTCGTACAATCAATAGGTTTTGAGAAAACGTGCACAAACTTTATAGTGTACTGGATTTATTGAAAAAGTTTTATTGTTTTAACGGGCAAATATTTTTGTATTGTATGTATTTGGGAACATCTCCACACTATAAAAAAAAATTGTCAGGGTGGTATGGGCTTGGAAAAAGCAGCCATATTGAAACAGCTCGCCATTTTGTTTCATTTGATAACTCGCCTGGATTTTTTTCTGTAACAAAATGGCCAATAAAAAACTTTTAGAGAATCAAAATACCTACAAAATGAGGTATTAACGATCTCTGGGACTTTTTTCATCTTTAAGTTATAGCTTGCCAAAATTCACCTGCATGTAATGGGGTTCAATAGCGTGTTTAGCTTTAAGACACCCCTCCTGCCTCTCCTGTGGCACTTACTCTATCAAAACCTATGACAATTTTGTAGAGGAGGGTTGGTGAAATATTTTTGTCGAAGATAATTTCATAAAATTGTAAAATTTTGCCTCAACTCTTGCATTTTAAAAATCGAAAATCGCATTGATGGCGGTTTCAAACACTCCTCTCGTGCGAAATTTGTTACCCCTCCTCAAAAATTTGTATTCAAGAATGTAGCCTGATATTTTGGCTTACTTTAATGACTCCAACCTTGAAGATCCGATTACTAGGACGAACGTTATAGCTGCAAAAGCAAATCATACTTCTCTATTTTGAATTATTACTGAAGTGAAAATTAATGAAAAATAATTCAACATCGAGTGGTATTGTTGGCTATAACTTTCGTCCTAGTAATTGGATCTTTAAGGTTGAATTTTAAAAGCTATTCTGAGTTTCGCATGAATGAAATTTAAATATTCCGCCTTATTGTTCGCTCGCTGCAATACTCATAATAATTAATAATTTAAGCTGTCATTGGCTTACATTCCGCCCGAAAATGAGGTTCAAAATAATTTTTGGAACATGAAATATTTTCCGGGTAAAACTCAAAATAGGCGAAAACATTTTTCGGGTAAAATGTTGTTCGGGCGAAACTCACAATAAGGCTTGTGAAAACTAAAACTGCTAAGAGTTAGAGCAGGAAAAACCCTTTTCAACAGTGTACAACAGAGAAACCTATAAGGAATGCTAGAATTGTGGAGCAACCCTTACGATTTGGCTCATCTTTGTAACTTGCCCAATATCCAAGCAGATAAATGATCTACGACAAATTGAACAACAACTTTCAGGCATTTTGGATCCAGCTAGCTACCAATCGCTAAAAAAATATTAAAGAAGCAACATCACGCCATAATAAGTTCAGCGGCATTTAAACTACTTACTGTTCTTTATTTTTCCTTTTTTTTCTTCTTTTTAATCACTTTTTTTTTAATTCTCAAAAATTTAAGATTTTTTTTCTAAAAAATGGCATTATAAGGCCTGGTCGACTTAAAGCCCTCCTAAAAATAGATTATAAACAAATTTTGTAAATTATTTAGCTTTAAACAAATAAATAAACAAATTCAAACCAACGTATCTACAACATAGCAACGGTTGATTGATCGTTACATCTAGCCTATAGCCATTTAAAGCTGTACACCATGCTTTGGTAAACTGATATGCCCGTCCCGTTTTCTTGGGCAGAAGTACCTTTATTTACTGGCCCGCTACGTATGTAGGTTTAACAAATTTTAACTCTCTCTTTTCTTTCAAGTATGAAAAATATCAGTGCTTTGCTATCAGATTTATCAATGAAATTGAAGGCAGTTTAAAAAAGAAAATTAAACAAAATCTGCTTTCGAAACTTAGCTTACCCTTATTTAAACTTTATTTAAAAAAACCTCAGTTTTTAAAAATTAAGCTTAGAAAACTCTACAAATAATCAAAAAATGTACAGATTTCACTCATAGAGGCCCTCTGCACACGAAGCGTCTCGTCATAGACGCGTACTACGAATGTTTTAGGCTTAGAATAGACAACTGCACACGAGGCGTAAGCTGCATGTATTTGTGGCAGCACAGAAACTGCAAATCGCCGGGCGTACAGAAATGTCAGTCGCCAGGCGTATACAGCTAGAAGTATTTAGGTACTGAACATTTTGGTGAAATGTCATACATACCAAAGTTATGAATTTGATTGGAAATATGTAGTGGTTTATTTATGACGTGACGTTTCGTGTGCAGAAGGCCATAGAGTAACCATGGGGACATTGAAAATGACTTTATTTTGCTAGATAAACAAAACATATGACTAATCTTTAAAATTTAGATTAATTAAAACGTAATAAGCTGTTTCAGACACCATTATAGGTTCTGGTTTCTAGGTATAATGCAAATCGCCGGGCGTACAGCAATGTCAGTCGCCAGGCGTATACAGCTAGAAGTATTTAGGTACTGAACATTTTGGTGAAATGTCATACATACCAAAGTTATGAATTTGATTGGAAATATGTAGTGGTTTATTTATGACGTGACGTTTCGTGTGCAGAAGGCCATAGAGTAACCATGGGGACATTGAAAATGACTTTATTTTGCTAGATAAACAAAACATATGACTAATCTTTAAAATTTAGATTAATTAAATCGTAATAAGCTGTTTCAGACACCATTATAGCACAAACAATTATATACAGATGTCTCATCTCAATAGAAAATTATGACATCGAAAGAAAAATGAGCCAACAAATTATCCGCCAACAAAAAGCTTTTTAGATTTCATATTATTAACCAAGAAAAGCTTTTTGAGAATAAAAAAGAGAACAACGTGAAAAGATCTCTTTGATCTTCTTCTGTCGCTTAACACAAGATAGAGATACAGATACACTAACAATATTTTATTTTATTATTTGTGACCAATCATTCTACAGGTCAGTGGGTAAATGTTATATATATATAGAAAATTTTTTTTACATCCCTTATATATGTAGAGCTCCACTAAGAAGGGATTTTTTGAAATTCTCATAATTAATAGGGTAAATTTGGGTAAATGTAGGGTAAAGTCGGATTTCTAATTTCTAATTGAAATTTTTTAGAATTTTCAAAACAAATACATTCAATAGAGTTTTATTATTTTAAAATGGCAAAGTTAATTAAAAAATTCTAAAAAAATTTGTTTACCCTACAAACTTGGTTAAAATTCAAAAACACCAAAATCGAGTTTTTTTTAAATAATTTTTTTAAATCAAGTGTATTTTTTAGAATTTTTTCAAATACATTTTTAATTAGGAAATTAAAAAAAAAGTTACCCATGTTTAAGGAATTTTTTGTGGGCGTGGTTATTGTGGGCGTTAAGAATTTTTGAAAACTCATACATTTTTTTTTCAATTTTTTCACACTTTTTATTTTTTATCTTTTTAACGGAGAATGCTAAAAATTTGAAATTTATAGGTGTTGTAGGGATTATTGACCCTGACATATTTGGAAAATTTCAGATTTCCAAAGTGCCGTTAAGCTGAGACATTTAAGTTTGAAAAAATGGGAAAATCAATTTTTTATAGTTTTTTACAATTATCTTTTTATTGGTAGGTAGTAGGGAGTTGAAATTTTTACACATAATAGAATTCATTGAGTTTGATGTAATTGCATTTCAATTTTATTTATTTTTACATTTAACTGGAAATAGCGGTAAATATTGACTTCTTTAACATATCTGTTAATTACGTATCACTGCGTGCATCGATTAATTTCGTTTTTCTTTAGTTTGCATGTCCGTTTAATAACAAAAACTTTGATATCTCATTTGCATATGTACGCCCCCTACAAGCTTCGCAATCTTAATTAAAAACCAATCAAAAAATCAATAAAAATGCACTAAAACTGCCTGTTTCGTTCGTTGTCAACCACCATGCACCAGTGGGAGATAACTGTTATTTTATCAAAATCCTAAAAATCAATTGATAGTGTTCGATTAAAAAATTCATAACTTCTAAACTATACGTCCGATCGATTAGGTTAATAGCTTAAAACAATCACAAAATGTTAAGCTTCAATTTTATGTAAAAATAATTTCAGGGAGGGGAAGCATTCTATACCAAAGGGGGATGAAAAGCCGTCATCAAATCGATTTTAATTTTTCAAAATGCAAAACATGATGAAAAATTTTCAAATATCGAAAAACAATATACTAGAAAGTTATAGCCCCAACGTTTCTCTACACAAAAGTCAGTGGTTGTATACATGTAAATACGACACGAGACGAGCCAGGGGCCATTTAATAGGTTTAAAGCCAAAAAACGGCATTTTAATTATAAAAACTAAATAAAATCACCGACTTGGCCATCTTAAAAAGCTAATAACTTCGCTATTAGTTAACGGATCTTCTTCATATAGAAAGAAGAAATGTTTATCTACATATATATATAAAATTTATTGCAATACAATAAAAAAAGTCATACTAAAAACGTGTTTTAGTCCAAAATCAATTCGATTTTTATTCTTTTAAATTCAAAAGTTGATGAAAAATTTTTAAATTTTGAAAAATAAATATAATATATATGTAGGCTAAAACATTTTCTAAAATAATGCCAAGCAATGTTTTAAGGTTAATTCAACAGGAAAATTACTAAAATTCTTTTTACGCGGTTTTTACGATTTTAGTCAAAAAATGCAATAGACACGGCTTCATATATTATTTTTTTTTCTTCCAAACTACTTAACGCACCTTAAATGTTAATATCTTAAAATACTGTCATTAAAACAGGTATAAAATTAAAAAAAAAAGAATGTATATAATTGCATTACAAATTTGAAAAAAATGTAAAAACAAATTGAAATAGTGTTTTTTTTTACCCACTTAATTGATTTAAAAATTTAAAACTATATGTAAACTTGATCGTAGAGAAAAAAAATTATTAAAATATCATTGGGAAATATATTCTTTAAATATATGTAGAACACAACAAAGCCATTCATCAAACAGGGGAGCCGATATTAATTGTTTTTTGAATTAATTTTTTTCAAGACTTGGTTTTTTAGGCCAGCGCTTGCCTGATTTAATCGTTCACTTCTTTTTATATAATTCACGGATTTAATTCAAGTAACTTTTTTTCACTTAAGGGTAAATAAGCGCTTTTTTTTATATATAAAACATACCCATACGTGACGTAGTATTTACATAAAATGTTCCACAAAAAAGAATTCAACATAAAAAAATAAACCTAAAAATTGAAAAATAATTATTTTAAGTTGAATTTTCTGAGCTTCCCACCCTTACCATTTTCACCACGATCAGTTTATGGGTTAATTTTTTCCAGAATTGCATTCCTCAAATGTCATTCAATATTTTCACATATGAAACATAGCTGTGTGTTTTTTACAAGCCCCATAAAAAAATTTCAAAATGTATGCTAATGAAATTTCGTAATATTTCTAAGGCCAAATGCATGAAAAATTGCGAAATTAACGATGCAGCTGTGGAAAATCGGCTATAAGTCGAGAAATAATACTTCAATTTTTATAATTTAAATGTCAATAGATAGATAAAATCATCACAAATATTTAAATTATAAAAAAAATATAAATAAGTAAATAATTTCAATACCTTAGAGGCTCCCGTCAAGAATAAGGAAAGTTTTCAACTAAATTGATAATTTAATAACGATTTTCCAATCGATTTTCAAGATTATAATTTATTTATTTTCTTGATTAACCAGCAATTATTTTGGTATATATATTATTTTTCTGTTGTAGGGAATAGATTTTGAAATATTAATTTAAAATAAATATACATATATAGGTAAACAAAAAATTTCAAACTGATTTTTTTCAAAATTTTACGTAATTAATTACTATTTTTTTTTTTTAATTTAGTGCTTTTATTAGTTCTTTGTTAAAAGCAGAAAACCGGATCCTCAAATATCTTTAAGTTTTTAATAAAATAACGGGAATGGGAAATTTTCTAAAAGAATTGACTTAATACAGAAAAAAAATTAAATAAAAACAACAGCAAACAGACATTTTTGCGTTTATTTTAATTTTAAATTAAGTTGCTTTAGTGAACAGTTTTTCAAAAATTAATTTTTAATCTAAAATTTGTGAATCAAAATAAATAAAAAAATTGTGTTCAAAATTTTGAGTTATTAAGTAGTATTTTTGTTTTTAAAATTCGAAGCCCCTAATAATTTCTAGTCAAACACTAAAAACTGGATGCCTAAATATCCTTTAGTTTTTGAAAAAATTGCAAATAATGAAATCTACTTTACTACTTAAACAGTAGAAAAAGGAGCTTTAGAGCAACAAAATATCGGATGGAAGTTCTTTTGTTATTTTCAATTTTGTAAAAAACTAGAGTAGGTACATTTTGACATTTGGTTTTAAGTGTTTGACTTAAAATTGATGGGAGTATTGAATATAAAAAACAAAAATGCTACTAAATAACGTAAAATTTAAAAAAAAATCAGTTTAAACATATTTTTTTTAATTTTGTTGCTTCAAAAATTTTAGTTTGTAGCTGTTACCGTTGTGGTTTAATAATATTTTTTCTATTTTAAGTCAATGCTCTTAGAAAATTGCCTCTCCCGTTATTTTGAGTTTTCTCAAAAACTAAGACATTCTAGCATCCGGTTTTCTGTTTTTGACTAATAACTAATATGAAAATTGAATATTGAAAAAAAATAATACTTAACTACGTACAATTTTGAAAAAAATCAGCTTGAATTTTTTTTTTCAAAATTTTGACTGAAAATCAATTTATCAAAATAAAATTAAAGAAAGGATATGTTTTCAAAATGCTATTGCGTGACTCTATAGGTACATACTACGAGTTTTTATTAATAATTTTTTTCTGTTTTAAGTGATTTTTTTTTGAAAATTGCCCCTCCCGCCTAAACAGGGGGAAATATACCCCCTCCCATTTTTGTATAGCTAAGTAGGTAGTTACCTACGTTAAAATGTAATGAAAACCAAAAAATTGTTAAGTATTCTTTTCACTTACAGACTGTTCACATTGATTACAAATATGTTTAGCACCTATGTATGTAGGTACCCAGGCACATATGATCTAAATATATACCTAATCCCAACCAACGTTGGTACGACTTTTTGAAGTACCTACATTTCAACGACGATGTTAAAATAAAATACAAGTACAGAACTCTGGCTTTCCAAAAAGGCAAAACAAGTATGTACATATGTGTAGGTTACATACCTACAACATAATCCGAACGAATAAAATTAAAAGAAGTAGGCACCTACTCAGCTACATTTATATGGCCACTTTATTTAATAAATCAGCACCGGAATGGGATAAAGTTTCTTTATAGATATCAATTTAAATGCATTAAACACAAAACCTATGCGTACTAAATAAAAATTACATAGCTACCTCTACTTAACTACATATACATACCTAACCTATCCTTTCTTTTAATTTTAGAAGCAAACAGATCTTTTAAAATCAAATACTTATCGTTATCACTCATTTCATTATTCCAACTTGCACCCCTAATTCAAGAAAATCTTTAAGCGGACACAATAAATTATTGTAAAAAAAATCCTTCTTCGTTTCCCACCCTCATGGATACACACAATCAGAAATCAGAATACACAACACCACACTTTTTTCTTGCCAAAAGATTCCGATATCTGTAACCATTAAAAAATTGCTACAAAAAAATGTGGCGGCAGGTGGGCTGTGAATTTGAGAAAAAGAGTAAAAGAAAAAATACAGACGGAAGCAAAAGAGCAATAGAAAAAATACATTATTATTTGTTTTTAGAGAATACCAATTTTGAAGAGAAAACGCATTGGACAGAGACGTCAAAACAATTGTTTGAAAAGAGCTTTGTTAAAAGCTTTTCGAAATGCAGATTTTCAGTTTCATATGACACTTTTTTCTATGGAGCTGAGACATCTGTATATAATTGTTTGTGATTATAGGTTCTGGTTTCTAGGTATAATGTATGTATGTATTTAAGGTCACTTTCCATTTGGCAAAAAACTAATTTTGGTAATTTTCTTAACTAACCTCATCATACTTTTCTATTCAACCAAAAAAATCGTTTTTTAATATTATATCAAAACTCATATATTAGGGCATAAACAAAAATATATATTAAGCGCTTATAATTATGCCCTTAAGAATCAAAGCCCGTGGCGTAATGGTTAGTGCGTTGGACTGTCATGCCAGAGTTCTTGGTTTAATACCAGCCGCTTCCACCATTGGTATTTTTTTCCGGGCTACTGCCTCTTGCGAGGAATTGACAAATCCTCCAAGAGTATCTTCTGTCACAGAAAAGTGCCGCTCACCTTAGCCGTTCCGATTCGGCAATAAACTGTAGGTCCCCTCCATTCCTGCACACACGCAGGATTTTGACGAGATTTTACATACAAAGTGAACTGCAAAGCATGATATAGTAAAGGCTAATCTAGTTATGCTTTTTTTCTAAGCTTAATATTACCATTATGCAAAATACAACAACAACTAATCGCCTTCGTGCTCAACTGAGCGCCGAGAATTTTCGAGTGCAAAAATTATTAACAAAAAACACAATATTTTGACATGATTTGCACTGCTATGGCATCAACCTTCCCTATCCTCGATTGCTCTTCGAATCATGTCCAAAACCACATTCCACCAAATAAATAAAAAAAAATACTCCCAAATAATTCTTTACAATTAAGCATAAATTGATAGCTTCTTGCCAAATATTTATTCATAAATAACAAATTTTCTACCATCAGGAGTGACGTTATGCTAGAAACAATCAATTTACTACTTAATTATCTATGGCCTATCACACAAATTCCCTCGGGTACGTACCGGCTGGAAAACCTTTTATCCTAATGTAATAACTCAATATCACCGCCAAGCCAATCCAGGTAACATCACTAAGTGATTCTATTATTCGAAAAAGTGGAGTAAATTCAATCCCCAAATGAATTGAAGGATGCCTGTAGTGTTTTTGTGGCTATAGCTCAAAATATTACAATTTTTTAATATATAAAATTGCTGCCCTAGTCAACAAACAAGATTCCTCCCACAAATTTGGTACCTATACAAATCGATTTTTTTTAAACCATCTCCAATCGCATTTACAATACAACCATTTCGTCTGCGATATTCAAAAGCCGCTGGGAAACAACCGCCCAGGACTTATCAGGTAGGTACACCTCAACTTCAATATTAACAAAGAACAAGCTGAATTGTTTATCTACCAATAACCCGTGTCAAAAACTCACACCTGTGAGACACGTCCTTCAGAATTCCCATGCACACGCCTAGGTACTGAAGTTTAAAGTTTTCTCTTGAAAGCCGACATCACTCATCACTAAGCCACCCTCCCAATTCAATAATTTTTAAGGATGAAGGTGACGAATTTTTAAAAAGAATAAAAAATAACAAAAAAAAATAAAAATTTCCAATTCGTCAAACGTTCGAGCAGCTTAGGCTCAAGAGTTTTCGGTTGAAATGTTGAGTTTGTGATCGAGGGGGGGGGGCTACTTCTTGAAGATGATGTGAAAGGTTGCTTTATTCAATTTCTTAAAGCGACAAGAAGAAGAAGACGTGACATTGGAAAACGAAGGCTTGTCTGTAGATTTACTTTGTATGTACATAATACATATATAATTATCTGCTCCCTTTGATATATTTTAGTCTTCACGTCGCCATCTACAGCGTGCATTGTTAAGACGGATGGCCCTATTCCGTGAAACTACCCTATCGGCATTCGTAAACAAAACTTTTACATTTTTCTTTTTTCCTTTTTTCATGTTAACGGATTTTGCCATTTATGGCAATGATACCTGGCACCTTTTATTTTCTACTGCCAACACTGTTTAGGTACACGCGTTTTGCTTATGAATGCCCAACACCTTTCCTTCGTCGACATCGCATCGTCGCTGTCGCCATTCGGATGGCTGGCGCATTACATCCAAGGCATGTTATGGTGGAGACTGGAGAGTGGAGTTAAAGTAAAAAAAAAGAATAAAACTTGCAACCAACTCGACTGTCGGCAGGCAGGAATCATAAGCCAGCCATCAGACAACGTCAGAAAACATAGTTGTTGTCTGTCTAATGAAAAAAACCCTCCCCCTCCTGATGTATAGAAAAAAAGTCGTGAATTAGGAATTTTTTGTTTATTTTTTAAATTTTTTATAGGCAGGGGTAGGGGTAATGGTTCTGGATCAAACTTCCAATCATCATGGTGAAAGAATTCAAACTGGCATGGTAGCGTGGGTGAATTATGACTGCGCACTTAACCGGATCGTCTAGGCAGTAAGGTGTATTTTATAAGGAAAACATATTCAGCCCAATTCTAAATATTCCCCGGGAAAAAACTCCCCGGGAGACGTATTCTTTCGGGAGTAGAATGCTCCTATTCCGAATTCTCCGGTAGATTATTTTTATCTTCGATAGCAGGAATAAGAGTTCTGAATGTTCAGAACAGCTATTTTACATTTTTTGACAATTATATCAAACTGCAGAGAAAAAATAATTTATTCCCGGGGAGACAATTCCCCGGGAATTTACATTTAGAACTGGGCTGATTAGTTCCATTCCAATATAATAACGAATTCACTAATTAATACTTTTGGCTTCCCAGCTAAAAATCTAACTTGCGTAGGGTCTATATCAATTCAGCAAAATGCTTGCATATAAGGCCTTATAGATATGCATTTGGCCCATCCGAGAAGCTCGAAAGGCTTTTAGCAATCATTTAAAAGTTGAGCGGAGATACTATAAGGTCGATTTTATTCACTGAAAATTAAACATAATTTGAGGATTTTTTTTTTCAATATACGGTATTCAATATTCGGCGATATTCAACTGCACAGTTAATACGGTATATATATTAAAGGTAATATCAATAGCGTTTTCGTTTTTGTTCTGTTCTGGGCAACTACAAAAATGGTTGATCCAGTGCCATTTACATGTCAAATTTCGATATTTGTTGTTGTTTTTAATATCGAGGTGTGAAGTGAAGTTTGTGGGAGCACTCGAGCAACAATTTTTTAATTTCTGACAACCTGCGCAAGATATTACCTTAGATTTGTGTACTGTGCAGTTAATCAACTTAAGATTCGCAATTCTGGAAAAAGTAGAAGTTGGTTGAGCAAATTTGAGGTTTATCACACGATTTTTTTTTTTATTTTGATTCAAAAACTTATTTACTTCAACTATCGCAAAATATTATTAAAAATATAGTTACACATAATATTCCGATGAAATTATATTTGGGAAAATTGTGCGTCAACATTGAAAGCTTTTGAATACATAAATTAATATGGTAATGAAAATACCAATGTGGGTAAAATGAAAATCAAAAACAAAACAACCAAAAATTGATGAAAAAAATGTATATTATTCCAAAATTCACTAAGCTAAAAATGTAAATAAAATCGGAAATTTGATGAATACGGGGTCAACTTAGAAAACATCATCCTGATTTATTGCATTTTTTTTATTTCATAATTTGAATTTCAAGCGTATCTCGAGTTGTATATTTTTCTCATCTATCGATTACAAAAACAACTATTTCTCTCCATTTTTCATAAAATTGATGTGGAGATCCAATTGTTAATTGGTAGAAATCTCTTTAACTTCTGCTCTTTATTTTAACCTAACATCTTACTAATCGTCGACTTATTGCCTAATTATTAGTAAGGACTTTTCACACTGCGCAGAACGCACATCGGGAAAAAAATTTATTTCTCATACAAATTTTTTCCCAGGGCAAATTTTGTCTCGTATTTTTCTTGAGCAGTACGCAGTTCACGACAAGCCGAATTTTATCTCTACATTTTTTTCCTCAAGACAAATTTTGAAGGGAATATGCTTTTGGTAGTAGCCGTGGCGTGATGGTTAGTGCGATGGACTGTCATGCCGAAGGTCTAAGGTTCGATCCCCAGCCTCGCCACCTATTTATTTAAAAAAAAAAAAAAAAAAAAAAAAACGGCTACTGCCTCTTGCGAGGAATTGACAAATCCTCCAAGAGTATCTCCTGTCACAGAAAAGTGCCGCTCGTTAGCCGTTCGGATTCGGCAATAAACTGTAGGTCCCCTCCATTCCTGCAGACACGCACACAGGAATGGTTGAGAGTTGTAAGTCACTAGGCCCTAGTTCTTCATGAGCTGTTGTGCCATCAAATTTAATTTATTTATTTTTTTTATGCTTTTGGTAAATAAAAACCGTGAATTTCATAAAACGTCAACATTTGTCCAGCTAAATAATAATTGGAACATTATTTGCCTTGGAAAAATTAAGTGGAGACTTTTACATGTACAGTTTGAAGCAAAACTTTGGATTTTGCGCGTGAACTTTGTACTGCTCAAGAAAAATCCGAGACAAAATTTGTCCTGGGAAAAAATTTGTATGAGAAAAAAAATTTTTCCCGATCTGCGTACTGGGCTTGAAGCGTTATTTTGCTGGACAAATGTTGACGTTTTATGAATTTCAAGGTTTTTTTTTAACCAAAAGCATATCCGTTTTAGTTTTTCAATATTAAAAGACATTTGGGTGAATGATGACCGAAAAATATAAAATAAAATGTGAAAGAAAGTAAACAGGAATAGATTCATTAAAGTAGATGTTTTCACTGAGTCAGTGGCGTATTATAGTGATGTGCCAATTCGAGTTAATAAACCGAGTCAAACCGAGTTATATTTTTTGTAAATCGAATTAGCGAAACGGGTAGAATGAACGAACTTGTTCTTATGTATACTAACAGAGTTGCATTGCCTACTTCAATGTTCAATACCTATTCGGTTTCTCTTTCTTTTCTTGTTATTGTTGATTTTCTATTTCTCGGGTTTGTGTGTTAGTTAGTTTTCTGTATATCTACGCTGTTTTGTTGTGCGATTCAGTGCGAGTGAGTCAGTTGAATATATGTATATCGGTTAATAAGTTGGTTTAAATGTTTTTATGTTTATAAAGTCGAGTAGGAAAAGAGTTTTTACTTCTATACAAACCGAGTCAAACCGAGTTGCAAACCGATTTATCTGTATTGACTCGTATTCGATCGGTTTTATGTGTACTGAATGATTGAGCGAAGAAATCGCTTTTTGATTTAAAAATAGATGGCAACTTTTTTTATAGGTAACCATCATAAGTCGAATCCTCTTGTTTTCAAATATAATAATGAGCCAACAGTTCTCTTCCTTGTACCTATTCATGTAAGAAAATAAGATCAAATTCATTACATATTTGATTGTTGATTTAGGTAAAATAAGAGCAATTTAAGTACATGTACAGCAGCATCTATAACAATGTTCTAGATGTATAGTGTTTTTGATATGGCCCAGGGGAGGGTCATGACCCCCATGACCTCCCCCTGGATCCGCCCTTGCACACGTTGAAATCGAAGTAAAACAACAAAAAGGAACGGAAAAAAAAAACGAAAATAGTGCGGCCATATTGGATTAAAAAATTAAACCCTCGTGACGTTTGTTCATTGAAATTTTGTTTTGAAATAATGTCTGGAAAACGGTCGCAGAATATGAAGGAGAACGCCAGCAAAACGACTCTGGTCGATCGACACATGTCGCGTCGTTGAATGTTGTACGGTTATGGTTGTTGTTTATGTGAAATTCTCCTTAATTTCAACACCCCACCTTTTGCACAATCAGTCTGATGATTGAAATGAAAAGCCTTTTAAGGCACCTAGCCTCAAACTTTCACCTATCCGCCTTTTCCTATCGTGTGTACGGGTGTTTGTGTGTACCAATATTCAGAAGTAATAAACTTGTGAAGTTGTTGAAAGGTGACACAGTGATAGTCTGGTATTAAAAAAGGTTCCATTGCGGCGGTTCAGCAGATAGGAAAGGAACATATATATGCCTCCAAGAAGTACATGTAGCAGGCAAGAATTTTATGTGTAGGGGTTGTTTTTAGAAAAATGTTGTCGATGGAGATTACGTCACTCTGATTTGATTTGAAAAACGATTGCTCAAGGATAAAATTGAGTATTATAAATTTACATATACCTACTTTTTATACAATTTGATTTATCAGTGGAAATTTCTTATTGAATATTCAAAGAACAAACTTGCTAAGTTTGTTTCATTCAGTCAAATTATTGACTCGATAAAGGTACTTGTAGGTATGTTGGATAAATATAAATTAGAGTTATAACAGGAAAACTTTATCGATAAAAATAAACTAATGGTAATAGTTGACTTGAAAGGTAGATTATGAATTGGTAGCAAATAGTTTCTAATGGGGTTAAACGAAAAGTTTAAAAGATACCTTATAATTTGCCTGACAATGAAATTTTCCGTATCTAAACCTCAAATTATATATTTATTTAAAACTTATCAAGTTTAATTTAATTTTTATTTTAATAAATACCTAAATAAATAAATGGCTGGTGCAGAACCCAGGCCTGTGACTATACTCTTAACCATTCCTGGGTACTAGTTGTTTTGTTGGCAGGAATGTGTAGAGCCTACAATTTTCTTCCGAATTGGAATTGGTAAAAAGCGATGGTCACGACAAAAGAAAGTGTCGCAACACCATAAGTATAGAGCTTGAAAAACATATTTTAGATGGAATCGTGAAAAAGTATGGATTCCAACTCTGACCTCCGGTATGATAGTCCAAAAAACAGTAAAGTCCAGTTGAACAATCGTGGTTCAAATAACAATCCGTGGTTTAGGGTTTTTAATTCACTGATTTCGGCGGATTAACTGAGGTTAAATGATGGCTTAGGCATCTCATTGGCTATTATTGCATACTTGAACCTTAAACCATCGTTGAATAATAGATATAGTTAATCCGCCGAAATCGTCGAGTTAAAATTGCTGTGTGGGATTCGACTCTTCGGGCGGCTATAATAGTAAATACGTTGCGTCACAGCTGGAAAGGCAGTGGTGGATTTAGGGTTTACTGCCGCCCTAGGCCCGGTTGAGTACGCCGCCGCCCCACCTTGTATTTTTGTATTACCTTTATTATTAACCGTTCTTGCTGAGCCTTTTTTCTGTGCTGCCAGAAAACGCCCGAACACTTTTAGCACGCTTTTAATTAGGTTGACCTACAATATGATATGTATAAATGTATGTAATGGAATCTGTGAACTTAATTTTCAACAACTTCTAAGATATTCATGTTGTGTAGGGTCTCCAAGTTGTGGTATGTTTCATATAAAATTAATGAAATAAAAAGATATTATTATTATAATTATTTATATATTTTTCTTATATTTATTTATATATTTAATGCTTTATTTTTTCATAAATAAAACTGTCACAACTTATGTCTTTTATTTATTTTGGCGACGCGTTTCGAAATTAAAATTTCATCTTCAGTTGCGAATTTTTGATTTGTTGCATCAAGTGGTAAAACAAATCAAAACATCAAAAATTCGCGCCTGAGGATGAAATTTTAATTTCAAAACGCGTCGCCAAAATAAATTTAAAACATAAGTTGTGACAGTTTTAATTATAAATAATAAAGCATCACATGAAAAATTGCGCATTTGGAGCAGAAGCAGACTTTATGTTTTTGGGGTTGCTGAATCCGAATCTAATATCAATTTTTCCCAATCACCTCAGGTTTTTTTTTAAAAATCTCCAAAAATATGCAATTTTTATATTTTTTTTTTGTTGGCTATTTTACTTTGCTTATTTAAACAAATTCAGCGACCCAAAGCCTGAAATACACTTGATCTGTTCCAAAAGCGCATTTTTTCTTTTTTGTGGAGCTGTGTAATGGAAAGAAAATTAACCGGTTAATAGTTTTATTAAATTTAAAGCTTTGCTACTAAGAGCGATAGTTGCAAACCATGAAATTCTGAAGAATTAGTTGCAAACCATGAAACTCTGAAGAATTAGTTAGAATTTTTTCCAAATCCTCACAAATTGTCAACTTGTGACTACTATCCATTTTATACACAAAATTTATTTACGTGTCTTATCGTTTCATAAATTCTCAAACTTAAATCATTTATTGTCCACTTTGAGAATTAATTATTTTTCAGCGCCCCCAAGGAAAGAGATAAAATACAAAATATTATTTTGTAATTTTTTCAAAAAAATTTAACTTTCTCAACAAATTATCCATCCTAAACTACTTTTTAACCAGTAAATATTCTCAGGTCTGTTGCCTATCCCCTGTGGCCCACTAACGCCCACAGGGGTATCATCGCCCACTTTGAGAATAATTTATTTTGCAGCGCCCCCAAAGAAACAAAACTAGAAAAATTTTGTTGTCATTTTTTTTTTTCAATAAAATCACCTCTCACCACCCGCCCTCCCACCATCTGTGGGTCACTAGCAGCAACTTTGAGAAACGCCGGTTTATATTATGAATTCTTATTTAACATTCGCCCGAAAATGTTGCTGCCCCTAAAATTTTGCCGCCCTAGGCCCGGGCCTAAGCCTAAATCCAACACTGTGGAAGGGTCCAATGTCGTTAACACGACAGTGAAACCAAACCATACAATACAATCTTGTATAGCGACTTTTTAAAGTTGCATGTTCTGTTCAGTTGATGTACATACTTTTAGGCCACTCACAAAATGTATTCTCTTACCAGTTGCCACATGTGGAAGCTCCTATAACATTTATATTTCCACCGACCCTGTAACCGGTCATCTGATGTGGCGTAGGGTATCGGTAAAATGGCCCTTTTAGACTTATTTTTAAAATTTTCAATTTCAAACAGAATTATTTGAAGATACTTCAATAATTTCTTTAAAAATTTAAGACCCCTAACCTGCGTTGGTCCATATAACTCCTATCGGACCATGTCACATCCTTCCATTTGAAATAATCGAAATCCATTAAATTTAACTTTAAGTAAAATACATAACCATAAACATGCTTACATAACCTACCTACTCACGACATGGCAAAACGAAAACACATTTTCCTTGAGAACTAACACAGGACAATAAAATGAAAAGAAAAAAAATATATATGTACTTTCGAAAACACTTCTCGTTTATCGTGTTTCCGGAAAAGATATCACGTAAAACAAACTTTCTACACAACATATTCACGCAAATAACGGAACCCTTTCTCCTGGTGTTTTAGGACGGTTCTATACACACCATATGGCCAGGGTTAAATCCATAAATTTCATGGTTGCTGTTATTTGAATAACACTTCAGCTGTTGTTTTTTTTCTAAAGAAAATAAAAAAAAACTGTCTACTTTCACTCGGAGGGGACAACACTGAAAACGTTCTTTTTCAGCCTTCTTGTCGTCGTCATCATCAGTCGTCCTGTTAGAGGCTCCCACTTGTTGACAGTTCTTTTCAGCATCTTTAGGGCAGAAAGTCATCCTTTTTTATCGGCCCACTCTTATTCTTCAATCTAATGTCAAGAATCTGGTTTCAAATACTTAGAGGCAAAATGCAATGGTGGCACTGTGGCAGTGGAGGGGGTGTTGAATGTTTTCACTTTTTTATTTAGTTTTTTTTTTTTTGTTTTTCTCAAAAGCCTTTCGGCTATAGGTATAAACGGGTTAAAGCATTTCAAAAGGGTCTACTCTCGCTCTCTTTCAGTTTTAGTACTTGGAAACTGAGTTCAGTTTGTAACCTCTTACTAGCTGGTTTTGTTGATGTTTTTGAAGTGTTTTGTACACAAACGTTATTTGGGGACAAGGTGGAGATCTAAACGTGAAATAAGGAGAAAGAAAATGAGATCTGAAGATGGAGGAGTATCCTTAAGTATTTTAACAGTTTGGTGCGAACTGACCATTGGAATTGAGAGGTTAAAGAAAACTTTTTCTGGTTTCCCTGGTCAAATGTTAGGATAAGATAAAAAGTTTGCCATAAAAGCTAAGAAATAAAGTTTTTAACTTTTTTTCGTCTTTGATGTAAACGTTACTTTAGCAATTAATAGCCTTTGATCAAACTACTAGTGGGTTGTTAAAATGTCGAAAAAAGGACTTTCTGGGGAAACAAAGTTGTACAATATTTTTTAAATGAAGTTGTATTTGAAATGTTTCTTTAACGGTTAGTTGTTAACCTTAAACTGAAATCTAAAGTAAATATTTATTTTCGTAATCATAAAAAAACAATAAACATAATGATAGATAAAGATAAAATACAAATTTTTGGTAAAATTTTTCTTTTATTTCACTAATTGTAGTGGTTTCACAATATTTGTTAATTTATTATAAAAAAGCGACGCGTTTCGGATTTTATATATCCATCTTCGGGCTTAACTTTATGACTTTATCTATCAAAACATAACACAATATGGAGACTACACCACAAATTAAAATAAACATAAGCAAGAATTTGATGTAAAAAGCCATACCTAAGATTATTTGAGTCCCACAGGCATACCTGTCGAATTCGATGAGCCAAATTTTAAAACATTTAAATAAGCATCCGGGTATAAATATTTGACTGAATGTTGATATGAGCATTATACTAAAACAAAAATACCTAGTACCTATGAAATTAATTTTGAGATTTAAATTTAGTTATTTAAAAAGCTGTCGAAGAAAACTCCTTTACGTTCATATGTATGGGCCTCATATGAAACCTACTAACTTCCCAAATCGATCTCAGATTTTTTTTTGGTACAATATATAATCCGTGAACCAGGGGCGTAGCTACCACTGTATCAGCTGTATCAATTATACAGGGCCCCCGAGATATAGAGGCCCCTAAAGATACAGAGCACCCGAGAGGAAAGTAAAACAAAATTTCATTGAGGTCGATTTTTAGATGTAATTATAAATAATTTTTTTGCATGTGTCTTTTCGATAGTTAATGTTTATTAGGCTTTCGAAGTTTTGCTTTTCATAATTCCGTCTTGCCTTGCAAAAATTCTGCTTTTCAAATTCTGTTTTTCAAAATCCTGCTTTTCTTTTCTTTCCAAGAAATGATTCAATTTTTGATTTTGAGCTTTTAAACAGAATAAATATAAAATTATAAAAAAAAATAAAAATAATATTATTTCTATAAATAAATACATACAGTCGTGTTTTTTTAGTATTTCCAAATAGTCGTATTTATTAAAATCAATCTTAGGTACATTTACCAAGGTAAAGACAATCTATTCAGTTGTCTAAAGTTATATCAAAAATTAGATCACTTTAGCAACATTTAAAATTTTTTATTTATAACTTGGATGGCTGTAAGTTAAAAAACGTTTATAAATACGCTATATAATGTTTATTTTTAAAATTATAAAACAGAACTCAACACTGTTTTCACATAATTCTGCAAATAGCGCGAGCCTTTTCATTTTGTTGAAACTCTTTTATTAATTGCATAATTTTGTTAATCAGAATTTTGAAAAGCAGAATTTTGAAAGCAGAATCTTAAAAAGCAGAAATTTGAATCAAAATTTTAACAAAAGTATTTTGACCCAGGTAGAATTTTAACCCCAACCCGTGTATTATTGCTGTTTAGATATTTTGATTACTCAAACTAAATAAAGATTTCAAAGCTTCTATAATCTGAGTAGTATGTTCGAAGTCTTAGAACCAGATAAATTCTTATCGTTTTAAACGACATAATAAAAAAATGTGCGGGAAGACTGGTTGAAAAATATATAAAAAATTACTTGTAAAATGATATCCGCGAACTGCTTTAAAAAACTATTTAAAATCCGAAATTCAAAAAATTCTTCCATAAAAGAATTTGCTAAATTATTGGTGATTGAATTGAATAGTCTTGCTTCTAGTTTTCTCGAAGTTGTCACTACACGATTTCTTTTTTTTGACGCTTTCGGTTACAACAAACAGCAACCGCTGAATAAAGCTTTTCCAGCTTTTATGGGACAGGAACGGTTATGTTATACGATTTATCAATTCCATAGAAGCCGAAAAACTTGAAAAATTGAAATCTTGTTCAGCTATAGAAGATTTAATCAATAAATTTGCAGAAAAGAAGTCAAGAAAAGTGTTAATTTGAGGAGTTTTAGTCCAAAGACAATTTTTTAAATTAAACATATCTTATATGTTGACGCAAGTGTTTTACTTAATTAAAAAAAAAAGTCAGGCAAGAGAGGGGCCCCCAAAAAATTTTTTGATACAGGGCCCCCAAAGGGCTAGCTACGCACTGCCGTGAACACAGCCATTGAGAACGATGCCAATCGTCCCGATAAAATAATCTCGAATTATCGTTTCATTTTCGACTATCCCTGATCATAATGCGGAACAAATGGAAGTTGATGGACCTAACCCCAAAAAATGCTTTTGCGCTCCTTTTTCTTCGCAACTTTCAACCCGAACGTATCACGGAGTACTTCCAGCCAGTGAACTTAAAAAGTAAGCAATAATTGTAAAATACCATATGCAATAAATTGAATAAAATTTATGGTAATACAAAGTAATTGAAATTTTAAATAAGTTGCAAGTTAAAAACCGATTAACTCGTTTTGTGAGGTCTCGATACACCTATACGTATTGGAGCGTGGTAGTTTTTTTATGTTAAACACCAGGTAATTAACAGCTTTAACCTTTTTTTTATATGCGAAAGAGAGGAAAGCCTTGATTTTTTTTATTTTATCAAAAGAGGTTGTTGTGCGTCTTTAGAAAAAAATCCCCGTTCTTTGGTGACAAGAACTACGTTGACTGGATCTCTAAGACAAAGGCCAGAGCACGTGCATAAGAATTTTCATAAAAACCTCAGGGCTAGTTTTATCGTTCACCTTCCTAAATAACAGCCCGCAAAATCCTCACTAACGAGAGAGAGAAGAAGTGGTTTTGGCTGAGTAAGGAGGAAATCGTCCTCGGTTGATAACAGAAACCGAATCATCCAACCAATAACCTAACTAATACCCGCCCGTCCTGTGTGATTTAAGATATACGAACTCGAGACCATACTGAGACATATTACTTGCGAAAAGATCCAGGTAAACCTCCGATCTTGCATAATGCTAGAGTGTATGCAATCTATCTATTTTATAGATCTTTTTTGTACTTCATAAATTAAAGTCCTACAAATTCAGCTGGCTGTGCACTCGTACCTGCAAGCGAAGCAAGAGCGCGTCCTTATCCGCGCCGCACAGTCAGCTATACCACGTGGATCCAAAAGTATCATTAGTACTTAACCTAAACGTGCCTCCGTACGCCAGAGCTGTAAAAGACTGCAGTACTTTGGTAATGCAGTTAATAAAGTCGCCGTTAATTAACTTACCTATTGAATGTAAGTTAATACTGTAAATAAGTATTTTAACTGCGAAACAAGCAGTCAGCAGTCAGTACCAACATTCCGACTGTGCAGTTAAAAAAAAAAGTTAATTAACTTTTAGTTAATTAACTGCAGTACTTTGTAACTGCTTTTAGTCTTCTTAGTCTTTCTACTGCGATGATTTTACTTTTAGTCAGGAAGTCTTTTAACTGCAGGAAGTAAAATCATCGCAGAACAAAGACTTTTTACTGACTAAAAACACTTAAAGCAGTTAAAATGTACTGCAGACTGCAGTTAATTAACTTAAAGTCAATTAACTTTTTTTTTTAAACTGCACAGTCGGAATGTTAGTACTGACTGCTGACTGCTCGATTTTAGTTAAATTATTTTTGTAAGTTAAAAGACTTAATGAAATTAGTCTTTTTAGTCAATTAACTTCAGTATCGAAAAGACTGCAGTTTTTACAACTCTGCCATACGCAAACCAATAAACCAGCCTAGCGGAACAACAGTGTATACCAGTACCAGTGCAAACAATTAAAATTTATCAGCCCGGACCATACCAACCTCCATATTCCCATAACTTATCCCTATCACCCAGCATCCTTAGCATCGAGCGTCAGAGCCTCCAATGGACAATTTTATCCAATTCTACTACGTTCACCCTCGATCAACGACAAGCCATTTATGAAATCAACAATTAATTTTTTTTTCACATACCTTTTTTTTAACAATTTCTCTTAGGGTCATTTGCTGAAACAAAACTTAAATATTTATGTTCAACTTAAGGCTGGGTTCCCTTTTTTATCAAACTCAGAGTTCATGTAAATGCATTTGAATGTATTAGTGAAAATATGATTCTCTTCTTTACCAAATGGCCTGTGTCAAGGCTGTTTCACAATGCGACGAGAAAGCGAGACGTCAGCGTGATGAGATCTCTTCACAGTTGTTCTCTCTTTAAAACGAATTTCAAACAGCGAAATAATACATAAAAAAGTATTTCTCGACGTCACGTTGCGTCTTTATTTCAATTTTTTGAACTTTATGACGTAACGAGACGACGAGAAATGCTTGATTATGTATTGTTTCACTCTTTAACATTCTTTTTTAAGAGAGAGAAACTGCGAAGAGATCTCGTCACGCTGACGTCTCGTTTTCTCGTCGCATTGTGAAACAGCCTTGAAACAGCCTAAGGCTGTAGGCTTAGGCTTACTCGCTCCAGCAGGTGCATCTTATACTGATCACCCTGTAGGTATATACCTAATTCTATACGAACTATATTAAAAAACATTCCAACAGATGAGCCATCAAAAAAATGTACATACATACTTATAAGCTACACAAATGTGCAATTTATTTTTATGCACAAAATACCTAATGTCCTCTCACTCCCACCCTGCCTCTCGCAATGTTAATGTTCCTAATCAACCACCAAACCTACTAAAAAACATTATTCTGGGCAACCATCGACCCAACAAAGAAAAAACATGATTGCATATTGAGGAAGAGGTTTTTTCATACATGACCTAGTTTGCTGCGAGATGAGAAAGACGACCCACAAAAATATACGCGAACGCATGTGCCATATACTTTTTTGCAAGTGTATATCTCCCCTCCATCCAAAATATTGCTGGCCGACCATCGAAAAGACATGTCAGCTAAGCAAATATATGAATGAATATCCAACAACAGGTTTTTATTATATTCTGTCTCTACCGCGAGATGAGAAATAAAAAAAGGAGGAAAAAACTACATAATAAGAAAAAACAAGTAAAAAGGCGATATTTGTATTGGAGTGAGAACAAAGAGAGTTGGCGCTGATACTTCAGCAGATTTCTTCTGAACTGCAAACTTCTTTGTGTACGTATGGAAAGAAATTTTATGTTAAAAAACGCAAAATGGACCAATTTTCTAAAATAAAAATTAATTAAACTGTTAATAAAGTGATTGTTTTCTTCACTGCGAATAATGAAGAAAATATAAAAAAAAAATAATATAAATACTTTGAAGTTCTACGGTGCCTCTTGCTCCCACAACTACAGTAAACATTTTGAATTATAATATTGCATTTTTAACTATGTTATAAGCAAAAAAAAATATTTTTTAAATCGCAGTTTACTACTCTTGCATATTTGCTTTCGTAAATAAATAATTTTAAAAAATAACAAAATTAATTAAGTACTATTAAAGGATTTTCCCCAAAATATTCCAAAAAAACAACGTTTTTTTGCATTTGTCTCTAAAAAGTGATTATAATAATTTTCAAAAAAAAAAAAAAAAAAAAAATACAAATAACGGCTCATGTTTTCTGACGATGACATAAAATTTATTTGGCTTCAATATCTTGAAAACTTTTGAAGTTTTATCAAATGATACAACCATATCACCTTGAAAACTCGTCTTATTTGTGTGTAACTTTATTAATTTTTTTTTGAGAAAAAATTATAGAAATATTAAAAAATTAAATCGGCATTTAACTCATTCATTTATTGTCTTTGAAATAAAAATAAGAAAAAAATAAAAAATGGAAAATTATAATATAATTCATTGATTCCTGCAAACTGCTACCGAAAATTTCTCTTTTTTTTATTTTTCCCCGGATTTAAGGTATAATAATTTTTTTTTTAATTTTTAAAACTGAAAAAAAAACTTCAGCCAATTAATTACCAATCGAAAACTTTTTGTTACATTAAAATATTGTAAGAACTCTAGACGCTACACGGCTCAACGCAAAATCCTTAGCCGATTTTTTAATAGGAACATACCCTATGAAACAGCCTTGAGTGCGGCCAACTTCATACAGTTTCCATGTAATTTGACAGATATGACAATTGAGTGCTCAGGTGTGTTTCATAATTAAATCGGAGTGCTCTGAACATACTCTGCACAGAGTTTACTCCGTACGCTCAGAGTCTTCTCAGTGCTCTGCTTTGAAGCCAGCGTTACCATCGGGACTCTTTAGAGTCCTTTTTGACTCCTTTTAAAAGCTGACCTGGAGTCTCCTCTTTTTAAAAATCATTGAAACTTGACTCCTTTTACAAATTTGGGACTCTTTTTTATAAACGCCCGAAATTTATTGAATTTCATATGGAAGCGTTCAAAATCGCTTGAAGCTCACTTCTATACTTTGTAAAGAAACACATGTATAAAGAGTTTAAATGAGCTTCAATCCACTTGACTCCAAAGTTGAACCCGATCATTCTGGGTTCAACTTGATTCCAACCATTTGGGTAGGATCTTCCCTTCTCTTTCTTACTCACATAAAATCTACCCATCTCACTGGATGCGCCGTTAGTCAAAAATACAATGTAAACAGGCACTAAGATCATATTTCTTTTACAACGGTATTTGTAAAATACACTGGAAGGCAATTGTTTCGATTCTTCTTTAATTTGTCTTTGAAATGTGTCAATTTCGAATGCTTGTTTTCAATTTGTCGGTTTTGAGTTTTGATGTACATAGCTTTGCGGATAGAAGATTGTGTAGAGATATTTACAATCATTTTAAGCTTAGCACAGAAAATTAAAAGAGTCCAAAGATTTGCAGAACTTATTTCATATTCCCGAACATAAAATCGTTCAATTGAGCGGCATGCGTTGGCTATCCTTTGAACGAAACAGTTACAAAAAGGGTAATTGAGCAATGGGTTCCTCTCCGACATTTTTTTAAGGGCTCAATTCCAAGGCAGCTCTACTAAAATTTCAAAAATAAGCAGCATCAATTTCGTTTATCTCCACTTCCTGTCAATGGCTTAAATGTAGGCATATGAATAAATTAAATAAAATTATTCAGAGGGAGTCCTCTCAAATTATACATTCTCATTCCTCAGTAACAGATGTTTTCTCACTAATTTTTCAAAACTTTGTCGAAAAAGAGTTTTTTTTTTAATATTGAACACCACAGAGTAGATTACAAAACCTTATCCAATATTAAAAGTAATGCTCTTAAATATTACCAAATTATTTGTGATCAAATAAACTCGCGTTGTAATTTCGATGATAACAAGCTTTCAATTCTTAAATATTTAGATCCAAAGGTAATTCAGTTACAAAAAGATTTAAACTATTTTTCCTTGATATCTGAATATCCTACATTTACTCTTCATCCAGAAAAAGTTATTGAAAAAATTAATGGCGTTGAAAAGCTTTGGCTTGAAGTGGGCAATTTAAAAAACCAATTGGACGAGTTCTTGTTTAAAAATTTATATGATTTTGTATTAAAGATTTTTTTCTAAATTGACTGTAATTAAAAATAAACTTACAAACTGCCTAAAAGTTGAAACGTACAATTCAATGCTTTCAGTACTAATTTTTTAGATGATAAGCAACAAGAAGACTGGATTCCTGATTCATTTTTAATTCAAAAATATATGTCGAAACGATGTTCCTAATAACTAGTATTAAATGGGTGTACTATTTGTGATACTCAATATGTAATATTATTTAATGTACATTATATATTATAAAGAGTTTTGTCTTGTTTAGAGTATAAACTGTGTTTTTTTTTTTGCTTGAGATTAACTAAAATCTACTAAAAAAATTGACAAAAATGTAGGTTTTTTTCAAGTTTAAGTTGTTTTTCTATGAAATACATATATATTTTTTTATTGTTTTGTTTAAAAGAGAAAATTTTTGTTAATTTATTTTTAAATAATCCATGTTGAATTATAATGGTGATAAATTTTGATGTTTTACTGTAAGTTTTGATGGGACTCCTTTTTTCAGCCAGGACTCCTTTTTTTTGACTCCTTTCCAAAAATGTTCAGAGGTAACCCTTTTGAACAACCTCTGAACGAAAAAAAGAAAAACGCCTTACTGCCTAAACAGAATGGCGACGGAGACGGAACTGGAGCCGGAGGTGGAATAGCTGTCAAAATATCGAATACACACAAATTCAATGTTGCGAACACAACGGAACGTAGCCGCATACGGAGCTGCAGCCGCATACGGAATAGGTATCCAACTTCTAACTTTTCACGTACGGCACTTTTCACGTTTCAAATATTGTATAAAGAAAAAACTACGAGACTTTTTGATGGCTCTTCCAGTTCCATCTGCAGCTCCGGTATTCTGTTTAGGCAGTTATTCTCGCTTTATATCGTAAACATCATAAGCTCGAGCTCAACGCCCGAATAGATCTATTTTCTATTTTGTCGCGCTTTGACAGCTCACAGTAGGTAATTCTTATTTTGTTTGTTTTCCCTTTTCTTTTGGATGGGAAAGTTTTTGTGCATTAAGCAATTTTCATTAAAATGAAAACATTTGGCTTACAAAAACATAAGAAAATTCATTTGTGTGACAATTATTTATTATTTATAATTTATAATTACGTGTGAATCATTTTTGTTTGATAAAAGTTATTATAAGTGCTAACTTACGTGAGGTTCCAGATAAAATTGGAAATTAATTTGGATGTTCTTATAATTTCAGGACATGTTTATACCTACTTTTATTTTATAGAATAGAATGAAATGGTTTTCTGTGAAATGTATTGTCTGTGTTTTATGTATTTCATTTTAAAATACCAATACAAAAATGTTTTGATGCTCTGTTTTGGAAGTATTTTTCTACCCCTTTTTAGATGTTTTTGATTTAAGCCTTAACTACATTGGCCAAAAAAGTGAAAAATTACAAAAGCGAAAACTTTCAAACTTATTTTGGGATAGTGTTTCTCATTAGAAAACTTATAAAAATGATGCAGAAAGCCTAAATTTTGGTTTAAAAAAATGTGTATATTCTTTTTCACAAAACAACTGCGCTAGCGGGAAAAAAGTATTTTTACTTTTGTAATTTTTGCTTTAGGCAATTTTTGTTTGGTTCCGAGAGTGTATTTTCTCCGGTGTGTATACTTCTATTTCTAAGTCAAATTTACACTTTGTCTTCTGTTTTTTTGTTGATGAGTGATGTGTCTTGTGGTACTTACGCTTTTTAATTTGTATTTTATTTTTTATGTGAGTATTCTTTTTGGAAAATCAATGTTAACATACGTAGATTACAAATAAATTAATTTTCCGACACAAGAAATTTGTATCTTATAACTTTTTGTAATATCAATTACGATTACAATTACAGTTTTGCAGAATTTTTTAGTAAAAGACAAAAAATCTACTTTTAATTTGTATGGGAAATTTCATGTGCTGTAGACGCCACAAACAGAGGTTATTGAGGACACTTATCTACTCTTTGAACATAAAAAAAAACTACTTAATTATTAAAAAAAATTAAAAATTAAAAATTTTGAACAAAATTAATTTGAACACAGTTTTTTTTCATTATTTTTTAAAAATTTTGAGTTAGAAAATTATTTTTTTAGAATGAATTCCCTCAAATAATTTTAATTAAAAACATAAAAAAGAACGAATTCCTGGCATAGTACCAGCATGACAGTGTAATTGTTGCGGTTGTTTTTAAATATGTTTTTTTCTATTTTAAGTCAATTTTTTCAAAAATTGCCCCTCCCTTCTGAACAGAGGGAAATAGACACCCCTTCCCATACGATTTTTTTCTTTTCTCGACTCATTCTACACGCTCTGGCTTTTTGTCACCCTCTATAATCGCCTAATACGCATTTTTTTAATTTCCATTTAATCACCCTTGATTTAAATAACTGCTCCATTTTTGTTGTGTTGTGGTTCTTTCTTGGTGATTAACATTTTCTCTGGGTATTGAAGGCCAGGGTATGTACTTAATTATAATAATAAAAATGTTTGGTGTTTAAAATTAAGCTAATTTTTTATTTTAAAATTGCTTACTAAATTTCATTATTATTGTTGGTTTAAATTTAAGATTTAGGAATCATTTTTTTATTGTTAACTATGCATCTTTCTTCATATATTTAAGTAAAAATATTTCGCCAATCTACATTTTATTTTAAAAAAGAACTTAACCTTTAAAAATAATATATTTTGTTATGATAATAAAGTACATATTTTGACCTTCACTGCATATCCACTGAAAAATTTTGATAATTACTATCACTAAGGACTAATCTCAACAAAAATTAGAAGGTTATTAAAATAAAGCACGATAAAATGGTCTTTTTTTTAACAGGTTGTCATTTTTAATGTGCAAGTAAAAAAATAAAAAAAAAAAAAAAAATTTGATGGCACAACAGCTCATGAAGAACTAGGGCCTAGTGACTTAAAACTCTCAACCATTCCTGTGTGCATGTCTGCAGGAATGGAGGGGACCTATAGTTTATTGCCGAATCCGAACGGCTAACGAGCGGCACTTTTCTGTGACAGGAGATGCTCTTGGAGGATTTGTCAATTCCTCGCAAGAGGCGGTAGCCGTTTTTTCTTTTAAATAAATAGGTGGCGAGGCTGGGGATCGAACCTTAGACCTCCGGCATGACAGTCCATCGCACTAACCATCACGCCACGGTTAAACTAAAACTTTGTATTGTTTATTTATTTTAAGCTAAATGTTTCTATTTTTACTAAATATTTTTCTTAAATAATAAATTAGCCGAGGTATTTGGCATGGCATGGTATGCATTAAAAAATTAATATCTTTTGTACACCGTTATAAAACTGGTTCAAGGTAAGAATTTTTTTTTATTTTTTTTTATTATGGACTGGACAATATGTAAAATTCTGAGCAGTTCTATTCTCGCTTATCTACCCTTCTTTTAGACAGACTTGTAAAGTACTTAAGTATTTCAGGACTTCAGTCCTCTCAAGTACAAGTACTAGGTACTGGTACTTGTACTTCAGTACTGTGGTACCGATACTTAAAAATGGCAAGTACCAGTATTTTTCAAGTATTTGGGTACTTAAGTACTTGAGTGGTACTTCAAGTACTTTGACAAGTACTTTCAAGTACTTGAACAGTACTTTCAAGTAATTTATCAGTTCTTCGGTTCAAAGTACTTTAACTTAGTCTTTTGCACAATTTGTATAGATACAAATGATAACATCCTTTTTTGTATTTCAATTTTTATTAATTAATTTTTATTGATACTTTTTAAATAAGTCGAGTTAGCTTTTAACAAAACTAATTTTTAAAAATGTTGGTCAGTTAGGGCATGACGTCTTGGAGAATTTACCAGACCAGCAAATGAAAAAAGCCTTTCAACAGGCGCTGAAGAAGTCAGAGGCGTGTTCAACTTCATAGACAATTTTTTTAGAATAGGATATTTTTGTCCAGCATCGTCATTCCGTTTCCCACGCTCGGGTCATTTATGTAGGTGGAATATTCATATTCAATTTTTTTGGACAGTGACAGTGAATTACTACTTGATGTAGCAGTTGGCAATGAAGTAGAATCTAAAAAAATGTATTGAGTTTATATATACATACCTAAATGCATCAGGGTAATTTATTTCGGATGACCAAATTTTGAAATTATGTTTTTTTTATAACTTGCGCGCAACAAACGGTTATGTTTTCTTGCTTATACAGGGTGATTCACATAAAGTGTGACAAAAAGCTAGAATGTGTATAGGTTGGGTCGAGAAAAGAACAAATATTTATATGGGAGGGGGTCTATTTCCTCCGTTTCGGTGGGAGGGGCAATTTTTGTAAAGAACTTAACTTATAACTGAAAAAATATTAAAAAACAACCGTAATACTTACAATTCTATGCTTAACCATTTTGAAAGGGTTTTGTGTGATAATACACGCGCAGTGTAGGCTGCAAAACTTTCGCACCATCATATTAATATTGAAGGTTTGAATGAAAAAACAACAACTTGAGTAAACTACCACCAAGTTTTATAGGCTGGAGTTATAGCTATTTCACGGTCACCAGGCCGATCATCAGACTCCTTTAGTGGTGCTAATAGTCTATGCATGTTCGATTTTATTTGAAAAACTTTACCTTTTTGTAAAGCCAGAAGTCTCGTCGCTTATTTTCTTTTGTTCGAACTTTTACGAGTTTTTTCTTGTCTCGACCCAACCTGTACATGCTCTAGCTTTTTTTACGCGAATAATCATACGATTTACCACGTTACAAGGTTTGATCATCTGACAAGGGTTGACCCTCAATACTATTCTTATTCAAATACTAACCGTCATCAAAATCATAAAAATCTTCTTTTTTTCCGGGAAAACCGCCCACCGCACTTTCAGTATAAATCCCCACATCAACTTCTAAACATCCAGTTACCTCCGCCTCTTGTTCAGCTTTATTCCGTACTAATGCATGAATGTCATCGATGGTACAATTATGAGGCATGTCGTTAAATACTTTAAACCATTTCGTTTTAATGTTTGGACATAAGACCGCTGCAACTATAGCATCATTTGCTTCAGGTTTTTAAAAAAAATATGCGCTGAATCGATTAATAAGATTTTCCTCCAGTAGTAGAACTGTAGGCCCTAATAGCATTAGGTTTTCGAACAATCGCAGCTTCTTTAACTTAGTTTTCAATGATGCTAAGGAAGGAATTAAGTCTCCAAACACAATATTTTTCTCTTTCTGTAGATGGTCCAATAATTCTGAAATTGGCTTCATGACTGTACAATATTCTTTCAAATATTGAACATCATTTTCCGAAAACTCGTCAACCGATAGTTTATTGCACAAATCGTTAAGTTCATTAGAGTGTAATAAAATATTAGACACCGCATCATACGTTGAATTCCAACGGGTTACTACTGGGGTAGTAAGCGATCGACCCAGAGTGTTCATTATAACCTCAGACGATTTTGGCCAGCTGGTTTTTTTCCATAGATTATTACAATTTTTAAATGCCTTTAAAATTTCAATATCATAAATATACTTCAAAATAATAAAAACTTATAAATTACCTGTAAATGTCTGTTGTATAAGCTTTTGTCACTTTTCAGAATTTTTAAATAGTCTGTAGTTGCAAGTAAGTTAAGTGTGTGACTAGCACACCGGACATGTTTTGGCAAAACTCTCAATGAATCCACATAACTAAACTCTGGGAACTCTTCATCATCAAATTCAAAATTATCCATACCGAAATCTTTAAAAGCCTTTACAAAATTTGAACCGTTATCGGTAATTGTAGCAACGATATTGCGATATTTAAATGGAACTTTGTATTAATTTCGGATATGAGGTCTGCTATTCGTTCTGCAGAATGAGTCCCAGAAAATCTCCTACACGCAAGTGCAACGGACTGTCTTTCAAAATTGTTGTCCAGCCAATGGCAAGTATATCCCAGGAAACTGCGATGCGATGCAGTCCAAACGTCAGCAGTTGTGCAGAAGTACTTGGTGGATTTTATTTCTGATGTGATTATAAGCAACATTTCCTCATATGCATTATTTAACAAATCCATAATCTTTGGTCTACTTCTCACAGTAAGTCCAGTTCCTTTAAATAGATTGATAAAGGATTCCCTTTCTACATTGGACAGCGGTGATATTGTATCCACTATAAAACCTATCAGACGTTTGTCAAATATCGCTTGTCGGTTCTGATTCCCTATATTGGCACCAACTCTGGTATTACTACAGTCGCTCTTTGATTTCTTTAAGGCAACGTACTGATTGTAGCTCTCAGAATGCATTTTCTTCAAATGTTTTGTGAAATTTGATGTCACGTGAACAGAGCCCTTTATTATTTTTCTGCATTCTTGGCAAACGGCAGATAAATGGTCTTTTGAATTCAGCTACATAATATAAATAAAAAATATATTAAAATACTACAATCTATTTCTAACGCTAAGTCATCGTATGATAGTCTATCTCTTTCTTATATACAGCCCCTTCTCACACCAATATATTATTTGCTCTAAAAAGTTTTCAAATTTACTATAAAATTACTAAAGTGATTGTGTAGTGGACGAATTGTAAATATTTTTACTCTTGTACTTAATCATAAATTCCTGACCTTGTTTTAATTAAATTTACTTCTTCGTGGGCTCTTAGGTCTCTCTAATTTTTTTTTTATACCAGTTGCAACGTTTCAAAAGTGTTTACTTTCTTCTTCAGGACTGTAATTATAAGTCTTAATTAAGAAGTCTTAATTTACTCTTGTGCTGTTACTTTTTAAAAAGACCTCACCTACAAAATTTCATCGATCTAGCTCTTAATTTAAGCCCCAAAACTGGTGACACACGGACGTACGGATAGACGGACAATGGACATGGCTCAATGATCTCCGCTAGTGATGCTGATCATTTATATATATTGTTAGGAAAATAAAACAAGTCAGTTAATTCTTAGTGAACTGTTTAATTCAGATGCTATCGAGAGACTAAAAACTAAAGTATATCGTATGATTTCATGATTATAATAAGTATATAATAATCCAGTTAAGCTTAACTTTACGTTAGGTAAATTACATACATTACAGTGATGAGTAAAAGTTTAAAGCAAGCTTACAAATTAGTTAATGAATTGTTATAAAGACATAAATTCAAATTTATATTTAACAAACTATCCCGCAATGCGTTAACTAATTCAAAATATAATTTTATTTGAAACTTTCAAGACCTAATAAACTTGTGAATTTCAAATGTTTTGATTTTATTAAATTCTTAGTAAGAATGTCTGCCGTCATATCCTCAGTAGGTATATAGGCTAGATCTATCACCGATCGTTTGTATATTTCCCTCACATAGTGAAAGCGTATATCAATATGCTTGCTACGTTCATGATATACGGGATTCTTAACAAGATGCTGCGCACTTTGGTTGTCACAGAAGATAGTTGTGGGACTGCTGACAATGTTTTTAAAGCCCATCTCCGAAATCAACCCACGCAAGTATACCGCTTCTTTGGCTGCAGAAGTTAAGGCCATGTATTCTGCCTCTGTACTTGACAGCGCCACTGTCGGTTGCTTCTTCGTTGACCATGAAATTGAACCACCACTGAGTTTGAAAACATAGCCAGTGTAAGAGCGTCTGTCGAAGTTTGATGCCCAGTCGGCATCCGAATACCCACAAAGTGATTTGCCTAGTTTGCGATAAGACAAAGTATGGTTAATTGTATTTTTTAAGTACCGGATAATATGCTTAGCTGCCATCATATGAACTTCATGAGGATTTTGATTAAACTGTGACAGCTTATTAACGGAATGCAAAATGTCTGGTCGCGTTGCATGTCCAATGTACATCAACGACCCAATCAGCCTTTGATACTCCTTCTGATCTGCCAATTCACAGCTCTGGCAGGTTTTACATCTTAAAAATTTCTGACCTGGTTCTAAAGGTGTACTCCTCCCTTTACAGTCTTCCATTTGGTAAGTCTCCAACAATGATGAGATCGCCTTCTTTTGACTTATGCTAACATAGTTTCGCTGCTGGTTCTGCTTAACCTCCATGCCCAAGAAAACACCAACCTGCCCTTTGTCCACCACATCAAATTCCTGTTCTATTTTCCTTTTAATTGACATAAGTTCCCCTTCATCGGAACATGCAAGGAGTATGTCATCCACGTACACTGCGATGATATTAATACTGCTTTTATTATTCATTGTGTACACACAACGATCAGCTTCAATTTGAATAAATCCCAGCTTTTTCAGAGTCTCGTCCAGCTTTGCATTCCACTCGCGACCAGACTGCCTTAGACCATACAGAGCCTTCCTCAGTCTGCAAACATGATCGGGTTCACTTGTTGAAATGTAGCCCTCTAGCTGGTACATGAATACCTCTTCCTTCAATTCGCCATTTAGGTAGGCACTGGTTACGTCCATTTGGTGGAGATGAAGGCTATACTGAACTGACAAAGAGAGAATTAATCGTATCGTCGAATAACGAGTGACGGGTGAAAATGTTTCGTGGAAGTCTACTCCATGCTTCTGACTAAAGCCTTTGGCTACAAGACGTGCCTTATATCTTTCTATTTTACCTTCCACATCTGTCTTTACGCTAAAGACCCACTTTGAATGAACTGGTTTTCGGTCCACTGGTGGTTCAACTAAATCCCAAGTGTTGTTCGACATTAGGGCCCGATACTCAACATCCATTGCATCCTTCCATTTCTGAGCATCCTTTGAAGACAAAGCATCTTTTACCGTTATCGGAATCAAACCGGAGTGGCCAATATAATTTAATTGGTTAAATACTACGTTCGGGTCATCTTTTTTAGACCGCAAAACCCTCCACTTGCTCGATGATGTACCTGGATAGTCAACTTCTCCCTCATCTTCTGGGTCTTGATAAGATTCTTCATCAGTTGTTTCGCTTGCATTTGTGAGGTCGAGAATTTCAGGCTTATCGCCCATGTTGGCCTCAATAACCACCACCTCATCAGCAGCATCATCATCATCATCACTTTTATGATTTTTTTCCAGTTTCTCTTCGTGCTCATCGTCATTATTCTTTTTCATGTTTTCTAAAATGATATATTCGTTATTTTCTTTCAACTTAATATTACCTGGCATGTTTAGGAACTTTATGTCGCGAGTTTTATGAACCTTCCGCTGATCTGGCACAAAGACGCGATATGCTTTTGATTCGGATGAATACCCAACCATTACACAGTCGATGCCCTTTGCTCGCAACTTAGATTTTGACGGCCTTTTATCGAGCATCACTCCCTTGCAGCCGAATGGTTGTAGGTGTCTCACAGTTGGCTTTCGTCCACTCCAACTTTCGTATGGTGTTACAAAGTTTAACGCACTTGTCGGAGATCTGTTCCTTAGGTAAACAGCGGTGTTGACTGCCTCGGCCCACATCATTTCTGGAAGCTGCGAGCCCAGGAGCATGCATCGTGCCATTTCCACGATTGTTCGATTCGCACGCTCCGCTACGCCATTTTGTTGAGGTGTATATTCAACAGAAAGCTGACGCACAACACCATTTAGTTCCAAAAAATTGGAAAATTCGTTGTTGATATATTCGCGACCATTATCGCTTCTGAGAATTTTGATTTTTTGTCCAGTTTCAAGTTCAACATGAGCCTTAAATCTCTTAAACGCTTCGAAAACTTCACCCTTTGTTTTCAAGAAATGCACGAAAATCTTACGTGTTTTGTCATCGATAAATAAGACAAAGTAAAGAGCGCCACCCAAAGAAGAAACACGCATCGGCCCACAGACATCACTGTGGATCAACCCCAGGATAGAGTCACTACGATTTGCCGGATCAGTAGGAAGAGCTTGTCTTGTTATTTTACCTTTCAAACATGTGACACAATTGAGTTTTTCGGGAAACTCTCCCAGATGTAAACCACGAACCATCCCCTTTCTACATATCAAAGCCATATCTTTCGCATTAAGATGACCATATTTTATATGCCATTGCATAAAGCATCCGCCTGAGGATTTCGCTACACCCAGCATTGTTTTGGGTTTTGGTTCACTGTACAGGATATATAAATCACCTTTTTTCTTCGCATGTAAAACTATATTGTCACCTTTGTCTCTAACTACAGCTAATTCGTTATTAAACTCAACCCTGTGTCCATTTTCTACTGCCTTACTTATAGAAACAAAATTTGCTTTCAGCGTAGGCACAAAAAGCACATCACAGAGTTTAACCTTGGAGTATTCCGTTTCAATTAAAACCTCTCCCTTGCCAGACGACACAATATATTTATTCGAAGCTAATTCGATTTTTTCTACATGCTCTTGTAGGTTAATAAAATAACTTTCTTCGCAGCACATGTGTGACGTTGAGCCACTGTCAAAAACCCACGTGTTTCGATCAAGAACGTCACTCCCAACCGAATTCAACATCGCGAATGAACTCGTCACTTTAGAACCACTATGTTTTGAACGATCTCGGCATTGAGATGCAAAATGGCCTTTTCGGTGACACTTATAGCATTTACCCTTGAATCCACTGCTACCAGCTTGTGGATTTTCATCTGAAGTGTTCCTATTGAACTTAGCAGGTTTTAATCTGGCTTTCGCTAAAAAAGCTGTTTCACCTTCCTCTTCCCTTTTTTCGATAATCCTTCTCTGCCCTTCTTCCATCAACTTAGTTTTCAATGCCGTAATTGATGGTAGAGAGTCTCTCGATTCAATTGCTATCACAAAATTCTCATAAGATTTCGGTAAACTTGACAGCACTATTATTGTCAATAATTCCTCTTTGACATCCACATCTATCTCTCTCAACTTTTCAGCTACATTTAGAAATGAGTCTAGGTGGTCTGAGATTACCTGAGTTTCATTCATTTTCATTGCCAGCAACTGCTTAAACAAAGTCACCTTACGTGCTGGACCAGTGGGCTGATGTAATTGCTCAAGCTTCGTCCATGCTTCCAATGAAGTATTGCAATTTTTTATGTGATTTAACTGTGACAATTGAACACATAACAAAATTGTAGCAAGAGCCTTTCTGTCCCTTATTTGCCATGCTACTTTTGCGGCCTCAGCCGCTCCAGCTGCAATTGTCTCTTCCCCACTAACATACTGCCATAACTCACTATGTACGAGAACACTTTTCATCTGTACCTTCCAACCATCATAATTTTTGTTATCAAGCTTCTCGATTTGGTACAGCGAACTCATTTTTTTTTTTTTTTTTTTAAATATATTAAGACAAACTGACTGAGAAATAAAACTTATACAAAAGTAAGCCTGGGCCCATAACCTTTGTTAGGAAAATAAAACAAGTCAGTTAATTCTTAGTGAACTGTTTAATTCAGATGCTATCGAGAGACTAAAAACTAAAGTATATCGTATGATTTCATGATTATAATAAGTATATAATAATCCAGTTAAGCTTAACTTTACGTTAGGTAAATTACATACATTACAGTGATGAGTAAAAGTTTAAAGCAAGCTTACAAATTAGTTAATGAATTGTTATAAAGACATAAATTCAAATTTATATTCAACATATATGTACCTATACTTCATTCGGTCTATGTTCAATATTTCTCTGTTACATAATATGTGTCAAACTTAGTATTCGAAATATCGTTGTTTTTATTTTATATTGATGTGCATACCTGCGTCATTTCACTATAAAAAGTGCCATTAAACAGAAACTTTTTTTCTCGTAACTCATCCAACTTCATTCTTTTTGTGCTTCCACTTGAAGTGCTTTGGAAATGCAGTCTCTTCCTTGATTTTGAAGGCGAAAACGATGGATCAGCTGTAAGATCGTCAGATGAAAAGTCGACATCGTCTTCCCCTCGATTGATGATCAATTCAAATCATACACAGAGATCAATAATAACTGTAAACATTTATTTTCAATTGGTTTCTCTCTGAGAGTTACCACATTCTTTTATAAAGATTTCGGTTGCGGTCTGAGATTTATTTATTTAAAAACAAAATTTCGGGTATGGGTTGAGATTTATTTTTAAAAAATATACGTTTAAGGTATTTTTGTTTTAAATATTCAATGCTCTATTTAATTTTAAGTCAAACACAAAAAAACAGATGTCAAATTATAAAATGTAAAATTTAAGTTTGAAAATTAATTTTTGGAAAACTGCCCTCCCGCCTGAACGAGGGAAATAGACACCCCTCCCATACGACTTTTAACTCGTCTAAGTCTAATTCACACGCCCAAGCTTTTTTGTCACACTTTATGCAAATCACCCTGTATAAATTGACGTTGAAATTGAAACAAATATTAGGTACTCCATGGGCTAGAACGCTAGAAGGTACATGAAAGTAGGTACCGGCCAAGTGCTTGAAATACTTCTCAAGTACTTGTAGTACTGCTCAAGTACTTGAAGTACTTGAAAGTACTTGAAGTACTTGAAAGTACTTGAAGTACTTGAAAGTACTTTTCAAAGTACTTGAAGTACCGCTCAAGTACTTAAGTACCCAAATACTTGAAAAATACTCGTACTTGCCTTTTCGTAAGTACCAGTACCAGGGTACTTAAGTACAAGTACAAGTACCGGTACTGGTACTGTACTATTACTTGTACTTGAAATTTTACAGCTCTGCTTTTAGAACACCCTGTATAATATTTGTTTTATGTGAACTAAACTTCTTTTTAATGAAAAATCCAGTTTTGTGTTCGTTTTTAATTAATTTTATAACCTAAGCATGAAAAATATAGAACCCCCCCCCCCCCCCTCTTGAATAGATTCTGCCCGCGGAGCTGTACGTATATTTGTAGAATACAGGGTGATTCGTATAAGGTGTGACAAAAAAAGAGTATGTAGGTTGAGGCGGGGCAAGAAGAAAATAGTTTGGGGGGTGGGGTATAAAGAGTTAACTTAAGAAAGAAAAAAAAAATTATTTAAAAACAACGGTAACACCTACAATGCCATGTTATACCTTTTTGTAAAGCCAGAAATCCCTACTTCTATTTTATTTTTAAATAAAATGGTTTTAGTGAACAGTTTTTGGAAAATTAATTTCAAACTTAAAATTTTGAAAAAAATAATTTTAATTAATTTTGTTCAAAATGTAACGTTCTTAAGTAATATTTTTATTCTTAACCTTCAATGCTCCTACCAACTTTTAGTCAAGCTAAAATGTCTTCTAGTTTTTGAGAAAATTGAAAATAATAAAAGCAAATTTTCCTTAAATTCGACTTGAATCCTATTTTATGTTGCTCCAAAAATCCTAAGTAAGTCGTAAAGTAGATTTGGTTATTTTAAATTTTCTCAAAAACTAGAGAACATTAATGCATCTCGTTTTTAGTGACTCAAAATTGATGGGATAGGAAAATATTAAAAACGTACAATTTTGAACAAAACTAGTTTTAAAAAATTTCTTTAGTTTTTTTTTCAAAAATTTGAGTTTAAATTTTCATTAACTTATCTCTAAAATAATTTGAAATAGAATAAAAGAATGGACTGTAGGTGTTGCCGTTGTTTTTCAATAATTTTTGTTCTATTTCAAGTCGATTTTCTACCTACCTATTGTCATACTTCCAATTTGCAAATTTTATTAATTGTGATAACGGTAAATGATGTAATCAGTACACTCTACAATCACTCCTAACCTAAAGCACATGATCTCTTATAGTATCATAAATCTTCTTAAATGATGACAAAGAGAGTTGGATGGAAGAAATGCTAAAATCGTGGGGTTGAAGATCAAAGTAACAATAACAAAAATATTGAGCTTTGAAACTTCTATATTTATCAAAGCATATATTTCTAAGGCCCAGTTTCTGAGTGGTAAGTTAAACCAGAGTTGGTTAATACTGTATATATACATTTATTTACAGTTATTTTTGAATACTTGTCGATAATGCAGATGAATTTTTTAAAGAGTTTTTGAATATTGGATTTTTAGATTGGGTCATTTTTTTGTAAATTTCTGCATTTCTTCTTATGGTGCCAAGCAACAGGAAAATTTAAGGATCAAATTTTTTAAATTCTCGGCATCATGGTATAAATAATTTTCAAAAAATGGCATGAAATAAAAAAAAAATGTCCTTAAAAATAATTGTTTTTGTGTGAAATACATTTTGAAAGAGAATTTTTATTGAAAGAATATTTAAAGAAAAGGTCTGTTCCTACATTAGTAAGTCCGCTGAACAAATCCCTATATACTAAAAACAACTCTTAATGGAAATGGCTTATTATTTACATGTAAAAGCATGTGGCGTAATGTTTAGTATGCTGAAATGTCACGCCAGTAGTCTGGGTTCGATTCTCAGTCTCTTTCACCTTAAAAATAAAAAACAAAAATGTTCTGGGCTACTGCCTATTGTGAGGAAATGAATCTTTTAAGAGTTTCTCTTATCATAGAAAAGTGCCGCTCAATATAGCCCTTCAATTTGACAGTAGGTAAACTGCAAGTCACCTCCATTCTCTTGCAGAAACACAGACAGGAATGGAGAGAGAGTATGATTATCTACTTGTCGGAAACAGAAATGAAAGACTTTTTGACTAAAAAAAGAAGCACGAGAAACCAAACTTTATACGAAATATTTTCGAACTTTTTCGAAATATTTTTGAGCTTTTTAAATTATAGGTTTGGAGTGTTCGGAAATCCAAAAATAATTTTTTTTTTTAAATGGGTTGCGGAATTTTTTATTAATTATGGTTTTATTGTATTCTTAAAAATTGCATGCCAAATTTTTTTTCTAAAATATATCAAGAAATTTTATATATACAAAATTATTTTTTAGGAAAACTGCTCCAACGATTTTTTCTGCATAAATTGACATTTTTTCAAGAATTGAGATGGCGTTCTTTATTCTGAGATTTAAACATTTTAAGTACTTGTTTTATCAGTTTAAACAACAGGGTTTCATGCTTTTTTCCATATTTAAATTTCCATTCTTCAATTTATGAGATGGACAAATAATTAATTATTAATTATGTGTTTTATAGTACACCCAGTCTTTAAAATTCGAAGAAACTTTTACTACAAGGGCAAGTTCGTGCACCCAGTCGTGCATTTTATTTATTTTATATATAAATCGCTTGTTTTTATATAAGGAAAACTAAGAAAGAAATTTCTTGAATTTTTAGAAGTTCTTATATCCATGTTATACTGTATATGTACATATGTAGATAGATTATGCATAATTTGTTTCGCCAAGCCCAAGACAAAAGTGTGGTAATGTTACAAATATTTTTTAAGAATATTTTAGAAAGTGCGTGAAGACCAAATGTATGCCGTACAGATTTAAGGATTTTGAAAATCTCTAGAAGATAAATGATTATACGCAAAAAATAAGTAGAAAATCAAAATGATTCATAAAAAGGATTTGAATATTAATACGGGAACCAGCAGAATAACAATAACTTGCTCTTCGAATAAAAATACAGTAATTCCTTACGTCACGTCTCCAATTAGTGATGATGAGATGAGTTATTTTGATTCCTATTTTTTTAATCAAAACAATTTTTACGAAAATTCATTGAACTTTTGGTATAGGTATGTATGTAGATAGAAATCTATAAAATGAAATAAAAATTCAGGCCAGCTGCAATCTCTTATCTCTTAGACGCTTAATCATTGGCGAAATTCTTATCAAGTCTTCTTGAGGTTTTCGGAAATTTGAGAAAAAAAAAACAAGATGACTACAATTGTTATTATTGATTTATAAAATCAGCGGTCAGCTCAATTTTGGAATTAGTTTTTTGTTTTACCTAATCTGCGAAGCAAGCATGGCTCTCTTTTCGGGTATACTATCACTACTACTGTTGGGGTTGATGGGATTGTTAACACTTAATTCTATTGTATCTTCTTCGGATATGAGTTATGTTCGAAAAATCCACAACGCAAGAATTGAAGATTTTCCTTATATCGTATCGCTGCGCTTCAATGACGAACACAAATGTGCTGGTTCAATTCTATCGGAAGATAAGATACTTACAGCGGCGCATTGTGTGATTCATTTGCCCGTCGAAGACTTGGGTGTTCGGGTTGGTTCTCCGGTACACTTTGAAGGTGAATATTTTTTAATACGAAGCGTTGAAATCCATCCAGCATATAATTCCCGTTCGCTGGATTGTGACATCGCATTTTTGAAGCTCGATCGGAATTTAACTTTCGGTCACAGTGTACAACCAATCGAATTGCAGGAAACCCTTCCCATCGATGGAACACTAGCTGTATCGCCTGGATGGGGCATGATGAAAGATGGCAATTTTTATAGAACAGATAGTTTGAAGGTCCTCTCAGTTCGTTTGATCAGCCAAGAGGCTTGCAGACCCAGGTATCCCAATGATGTCATAACAAATCAGATGATTTGTGCGAGACCAGCTGAATTCCAAGGGGATCCGTGTCAAGCAACTCAAGGTGGTCCATTGGTAGAGAAGTCAAGTGGCAAGCAAGTGGGTGTCATGTCATGGGGTGTAAGTTGTGCTCAACCAGAATTACCCAATGTTTATGCCACCGTTCATAATTTAATCAAATCAAGAAACGTGTGAATGTTTTAAAAATAAAAACTAAACGAACAAAGTTTGTTTAAGGAGAGGAAGATCGATTGTGTAGTTTACTTTTTCCATTTTTAGTTTTTTCGTTCTTCAAGGCCTTATATTTCAGAAAAAAAAAAGACAAAAACATGATAGCAACAGAAAAAGATGTGAACAAAAAAAACTCCATAGACATAAAATCAATGCTGAATGCTACCAGAAAACCTGGAACCTCTATATACAACTCAGAAAAAAATTGAAGCTCTATTTTGATATCTCGTTGCTCTGTTCTCCTTCAAGCGCAACGCTTGAACCATCTTCTTCAGGAAGATTTATCGCCATTAAAAATTTGACATTTTGCAAATCCATGAAAAATGATTTATATTCCACCAACATCTTATCCTTGAACTCTTATACCATGAATGTCACATACAGAGACAAGAGGCATACCACCAGAATCCAGAGTCGATTGGAATTCTTTTCCATATCTTAAACCAAAAAAAAAAATATATGGAAGAAACTTCACTACACTATGCTTGGGTGCGTTGAAAAAAAACACATTGTAAAAAAAAATTATATCACCCCCTCAAGGCCAACTCATATTTTTTTCACCCGGCTCTACATCAGGATGGAGTGAGGTCTTTCGTTAAGTCAAGAGTTTATGCCGCGGGTTGCATCACCCCCTCATGAGTCGCGGATGATGCTTAAAAGATGTGAATATTTTAAAGTTGAACACACATTTCGTTGATAAAAAAATTAATTTTTATCTGAGTATAGTCAATTGGAACTGGAATTTGTTCGTACCGGTTGGATGCAACGTACCTAATTAATTTAAATTAGCGTTATTGTTTCCGTGTACCAATAGGAAGTATAATTGGGGTGGGTTTGGCTGGGTGTTATCGTTTTGTTTAAACAAATAGGACCGTATTCATAGTTATTTCCTAATGTCATGTTTTACTGAACTGTAGTTGGATCAATGAATATTTAGGACCTATCTATAACCAAATTCTATATTGTGTACTTATCAAAATGGCAGCTTATTAAATTATCCGACTTCAAATGTTGGAATATTGAACCAGAAAAAATACAATAAATGTTTTAACATTCAATTTAACCCACTTTTAATTTAGCAACAGTTTAAAAATGACTATGAATACGGCCCATAATGTTTACTGTCCCTATTTACCGAACGGAAAAGCCTGTGAGAAAAAATAAGAATCGTACAGAATAGATTTTTTTTTTAAATTTCTTAAGTATAGTAAATGTGATCTTATTACCGTTTAATGCTTTTAGGAAGTAATTCCAAAAAATTAATACACCTGTTTTAATACTGTTATTTTATGTATTTATTTATTAATTTGTTTATTTGTAAGTTTAGGAAGCCCTTGGCTTCAGACAATGAGCTGGTGTATATCATATAAACAATTTTAATAAAAGAATGACACAGTTTATATGACCTATTATCAAGTCTCTTGCAAGAGAAATTAGGAAATAATTTCTAGTTTCAAGAGATTTTATATCAGTCAACACGCTTACTTACTTACTTTAGATGGCGCTCATAGTTCAGGATGGTCTACGGCCTCAACCAAAAAGCCCCTCCAGCCAGCTCGGTCCCTAGCTAGTTGCCTCCAGTTACGCACTCCAAGTTGGTTGAGGTCGTTCTCCACTTGTGTGCGCCACCTAAGGTAGGGTCTTCCTCTGCTTCGCAGACCGTCAGGGGTAGATTCGAAGACTCGTCTTCTCCTCCATACTCCATCAATACAGACTGGGCCGAAAATCACCCGAAGAATCCTCCTTTCAAAGCACCCAACCAGACTCTCATCCAATTTTGACATGGTCCATGCGTCTGCCCCATATAGCAGAACCGGGATGATTAGGGTCTTATAAAGGTCTCCTTGGTTCTTTGAGAGAGGGCTTTATTTCCCAAATACCTCATAAGCCCGAAGACACAGCGATTGGCAAGAGTAATTCTTCGTTTGATCTCTGCACTGATGTCATTTTGCGATGTTAAAGTAGAGTCCAGATAGACAAAGTCCTTGATGACTTCGAAGTTGTACCTATCCATCGTGACGTTTTGCCCGAGTCAACGATGTTGAGATTCCTTCGTCTTGTCCTCATTAACAGCCAAACCCATTTTCGCCGCCCCCGATTCAATACTTGCAAACGCGCCGGCAACAGCCCGCTTCGTTCTCCCAATGATGTCAATATCATCTGCATAAGCAAGTAGTTGAACAGACTTTTGAAAAATTGTACCTCTGTTGTTGACATGCGAGTCGCGTTCAATTGCTTAAAGAACGATGTTAAACAGGTTCCATGATAACGCGTCGCCTTGCCTCAAACCTTTCTCGACATCAAAGGGTTGGTGGTGTTCTTACCTACTTTGACAGATCAGTGAGATTTCTCCATCGCCTTCGTCATCCTGCACAAGCGGACGAGTTTGGCAGGGATGCCGAGATGCGCCATGGCTCTGTATAGCTCGTCTCTGTCTACGCTATCATATGCGACTTTGAAATCGTTAAGATGTAGAGGTAGTGTGTATCGATTTAAAAATCTTGGGTTTTTTTCTAAAATCTGTCGGAGTGTGAACATTTGAGCGACACGGTTGATTTGCCGAGCCTAAAACCATACTGATAGGGAGCGATCAGATCGTTGACAAACGGTTTTAAGCGATCACACAGTACCTACAGATTAAAAGATTTTGTATGCGACGTTGAGGAGATTTATACCTCTGTAGTTGGAACAGGTCAGAGCATCTCCTTTCTTGTGGATGGGACACACTATACCGAGGTTCCATTCATCGGGCATACTTTCCTCCGACCAAATTTTGGAGATAAGCTGGTGCATACTCCCTACCAAGTTATCTCCCCCTACTTTGAATAGCTCGATTGGCAGGCCATCCACACCAGTAGCGTACGTATTAAGCCTGACTATCGCTAACCGCACTTCATTAAGGTCGGGTGGACGAAAATTTTGACCATCATCGTGCAGGTTGAATGGAGTGTTCTGGTCTAACAGCGGTATTTTGGCCATCTTCGCCGTTAAGCAGTCTAGAAAAGTGTTGTTTCGAGATCCTTAGCACCGACTGTGTGTCTACCACCATATTCCTACTATCGTCTCGACAGGCTTCCGTTCTGGCCTTGTAGCCCTGCGTTGATTGCCTTCGGTAGAACTTTCGAACATCCTACCTGCCACTACAGTCCTCAATAGGCTCGACCACCCGCTTCGCATGCTCTCTCTTTTTCCTCCTGAGAAGTCGGCGTTCCTCCCTTAGTTTTTGCCCGTAGAGCTCCCAGGCTGTTTTCTTAGCAGTTCTGGCTCTAGTTTGCAGCATTAATTGGTAGGCCCTTTTTACTTGCTGCATGCGCCAGCTTGCATTCTTTATCAAACCAGGGGTTTCGTTGTGGTGGCTTAGTGAAAACCAGCACCTCAGTGACGGCACTCCTCATGGCATTTTGGCAGTGTTTTCACTGGTCCTCTGCAGATGATGTTTGTGGCGGGCTTGCTGAGAGATTAAGATACGTGGTCTGCAAAAATCCTGGCGATCTCTTGCGATCTTATCTTCGCGACGTTAAATCTTTTCACAGGATCCGCTCTTCGTTATGGCGTCATTGATATTCGCATACGTACTTGAGCTACCACCAGGTAGTGATCCGAGTCTATGTTGGCACCTCGGAACGTTCGGACATCCAGGATACTGGAAGCATGCCTGGCGTCTATCGCAACATGATCAATCTGGTTGACGGTTCGTTGATCCGGAGACCGCCATGTCCCTTTGTGGCTAGTCTAGTCCACACGCACCGGTTTTAATATGTTGGTAAGGTCGAGGTCCATTGAAATTAATATAGCGAATTTTGTGTATTTTTTTTCTGAATTCTTTCAATCCTATATTAGATGCGTTTTTGTAAGGAGACCAAACTACTCAGAAATATTCCAAAATTTGACGAACAAATCTGGTCAATAAGAGATTTGAAGAATTCCCAAATAGAAATCAAAGCTTAGAATTCCCTCTATAGATACGATAATCGATATGTATTCTTAAATCAAGCCACAGACAACCGGGACGGAACACCCCGAGAACATCAAAGTCAACCGACTTTTAATTTAAGAATGTCATGTAAAATATATACTATTTTTATTTTTATACTATTTTTATTTTTATTTTAAGTCAATTTATAAAGTTAGGCCCCCTATGTGGAAACAAATGTGTTATATTCATTGTATCTTTATAGTTTTAAGTTAATCAAATTGTATATATAAATGTTCAATAAAAAAATCTTGAAAAAAAATCTTAAATCAAGTCTTGAATCAAATATGGTTTCAAGTCTTTGTATCGGTCTTGGATATAATATAGTAGCCAAAGGAGATCGGATTTAATATTGTAAATGTCATGATACCACATTGTTTGATATTTAAATCAAGGTCGTTTTTAAAAGCCACCATTTGGATAAGCAAGTGAAATACTTTTCAAGTGGCATACAAAGGGAATTGATTGTTCGGTATAATAAATATAAATAAATAAATTTGATGGCACGACAGCTTATGAAGAACTAGGGCCTCGTGACTTACAACTCTCAAACATTCCTGTGTGCGTATCTACAGGGATGGAGGGGACCTACATTTCATTGCCGAATCCGAACGGCTAAGGTGAGCCGCACTTTTCTATGACAAGAGATATTCTTGGAGGTTTTGTCAATTCCTCGCAAGAGGCAGTAGCGCGTTTTATTTTTATAAATTATTATGTGGCGAGGCCTAGCCCTCCGGCATGACAGTTCATCGCACTAACCATCACGCCATGGCGAAAAAGAAAAGCATTAAGTCTTTTGTGAATGCAGTGGATGCAATAAAATGACTGCATAATTGACTTCACTTTGAAACTTCAGACTTAAAATTTTGCAATCACGATTCATTTGAATGCAAAAGAATGCATGATCTCCTAAAATATTGTATTCAATTAATATAATTGCAATATTTTTGATTTATAAATAAATGGTGATTGCATAATTTGAAGTCTGAAAGCAAGAAGTGAATTCAATGAACTCATGCTTTTTATTGAAGTTATTATAGATTATACATTCGAAAAAGATTGCATTTTTAAACAACTTTGAAAATAATTAAAAAGAGGAATAACAAAAATAAAAGAAAAATATTTTTGTTGTTGTTTAGTGGAGTGTATTGAATTAAATTCAAATGGAAGATTTTTTGCGACCTTTAGTCCAATCTGTTTCGCCCAAAATATTGCGTCTTAGAAAGGTACGACAGCATCTAACTATGAGCCCAACAACTTCGTGTCTGGGCTAAACGCATTGGACAAAAGGTCGCAAAAAATCTTCCATTTGAATTTAATTCAATACAGTCTACTAAACAACAACAAAAATATTTTTCTTTTATTTTTGTTATTCCTCTTCTTAATACATTAGCCAGACCACGGGTATACAACAACAACATATTTTCTAGGTGCAAGAATGTAACCATGTTCCCCTAGAATAGTACAGTTTGCAATGCATATCCGCTGTAGATTTTATTAAGAGTCGGTAGTCATCCACCAAAATATTGCGTCTTAGGGTCCAGTTATAGCTATCATTGAAAACCATCATTGAAAATTTTAATTGTTAATTTTGGGTAATTTTTTTGAAAGTCAAATCGGTGAATATTTTGAGTCCAAAATATATGCCATGACTTGAATTATTATTCTAGTCGAAAAAAATTTTAATTTTGGCCAAAGCCAAAGCTGCCAAAGCTGGCAAATTTCTTAAAAACGCTCTACTCATTTATTGATTGATGTTCTAAAGGACGTTTTTAAATATCAAAATTGGTTTTGTTTCACCGAAAAAAAAGTGAGAAAAAACTTTTACGGTATCATTTTGTCCTCTTTTTATGTCACTACCAGTGCTGTCGTTTTCCAAATTCCGAAGGTAGCATTTTTAAAAATTGAGGAGCCCCCAAAAATTCAAAATAATTCATTTAATAATATAATTTCATAAATGAAAAGAAACGAATACTTTTTTCTATCGAAATCGAAACAACAATTTTTAATATTCATTTTTGCAAATGAGTTTGCACAATCAAAAGAAACAGCACGAGCCAATTTTTTTTTTTTTTAATAATATAATTTTCTTATTTTTTTTTTGTTAACCAATTAAAGTGGTCCCATAACTTGTTTATTAAGTTTTAATGTCATCATGTTTTGTTGTTCTATAAATTTTCTTCCGAGGAATATCTGACTTTGAATGAAAAAAGACAACTTTAAATTTGGTGACCAAGTTTTGGAAACCTGAGTTAATTTTCTGCAAGAGCTTTTCAAAGCTAAAGCCAATATGTTTTAATCGTAGGATTTAATTTGGTAAAACATTTTGAAGACCTATTAGACCACCAATTTTTTTTAGATTTAAAATTGATCGATCGAATTGTTTTTCAAACAAATTGTAAACATTGTGAAATCGTCAATAAAATAGAACAGAAAATATCAATTTTTGACCACTTTTTGTCACAGTAAAGTACGTCCACTTTCCACAAAGAAACAGATACAGCTCTTCAAAAAAACACTTTAAAAAAAACTGTATAAAATTATGTTCCCTTAATTTTTTTACTAGTAAGTGTATAATAAATAAACATAATGGAAAACGAAAGACTTTTTGGGCATTATTCCAATAAATAAATACATAACATCACTTTGTTAAATACTGTCATTGAGAGTTTGACATTTCGAGTAGTTCTTCATCATTATATCGCTTTCTAAAACCTAACAGACATGTGCAATATTTTTTTGAAACAGCGAGCGATGTGAAAAAATAAAAATTTGTGTTCATAAAATGTAAGACAATCTTTTCAATTAATTCTTTAATGTGGTGACTGGGGAGCCATTTTGAGATATGGCTAGCACAGTAGCCCTTTCCGCAGCAAAGTAGCCAAATGCTACTATAGTAGCCAAAACGACAGCAGTGCTCACTACCAGCTTAAAAAGAGGACTAAATGATACCGTAAAAAATTTGTTTAAGACGAATAGAGGACTTGTCCTCAAAATAGGACGTTCGGCCAGCCTATTCTTTTTGGGTTTCTATTTCCAATGGGCTATCTCACAACAAAAAATTGTTCGGTTTTAGAAAAATAATAATAATAAAATTTGTATTAGTAGTTCAACATCCGTTTATTCCTGTCACAACTAGGAAGCACATTTTGGCCTTTTTATTCCACACTCTTCATCTCCCTTCACCAACAAGCTTCAATTTCCATAGGTTGAATTGCTCTCGTGTGAGATGGCCCAATCGAATCTATTTTCAATTCAATTTTTATTCAAAGCTTTTAAAATTTTGTTTTACAATCAATATTTTCAGTTCCTGTCTGTGTTATTTGTTTAACAGGAATACAGTAGATGACGGATATAAGAAACTCAAAAAATTCAAGGAATTTCTTTCTTATATCCGTGTTTTCTTATATAGAAAATTGTATATAAGAAAGAAAATTTCTTATATAAATAAAATGTATATAAGAAAGAAAATTTCTTATATAAATAAAAATGCCTATAAGAAATGTCAAATATATGGGCTTTTTTCTTTCTCGCCGATCTTTAATCTGTCACTTCTCGGGCAATTCAATAAGGGTGGGTTCAGAAATTTTGCGAAAGTTAGACGGCGCATCATTTAGAAGCTTACATGGGAAAATTTCTTATAAAAGTTTGATTTTCTATGTAGTGAATGAGATTTTGTATCAGAATAAGTTTCTTATATCAGTGTTTTTCTTATAAAGTTTTTCTTATATGAGGTTTATTTAACACGTATCTTTATGGGAATGTGCATGGTGTTTTGGAATGTCTGTCTTATAAGCTTGTTTTTCTTATATGAGACTTTCTTATATCCGTCATCTACTGTATCCTTTTTCAAAGCAAAACAAAATTTAATGCAAAATCTTTTAGGTTTTACATATTAATATTAATTATTAATTTAATATTAAAAAGTAATTTATTAGGCAAAAATAATTTTATGGCAAAGAACTTGGTTTTACACTTGGTTTTATATATCTTTTGAGACCAATAAAAGTTTCCGATTATGATGGAATTCGTGAGAAGGCAGATAATTCCATTCTGTCTAAAATATTTTTTTGCAACGTTCTAATAAAACTTAATATTTAGGAAGAAATATTTTTTGCAGTTATCATCTTTCTTTTAAACACCCTAAATTGCTATATAATGTGATTCAACATTTCAAATTCGAAATTGTTTGATAGGATACAAAAATTGAAGGTGATCTAAACAGTACCTGCCTATTGTAAAGCAGCGAGGGGCCATCGAGTACGATTTGAAGTTCTTGATTGATGTTTGAGTTCCTTCTAAAATTAAAATTTATTATTAATAAATTATTATATACATTTTTTTATAATAAATTTGTAAGTATGTGGGGGTACATAAGTGTGCTTCAAATCAAAAGATGGATTAGATTTCTTTTCAGCGAAGCTTTGAGCATGATTATACTTACCATCATTATTTCAACAAAATAAAGCTTGAAACAACATACAGGATAAATAATGAGAAAGGAAACAAATAGGGATCAGATAAAGATAAGAGCAGGAAGAAGGGCATGGAATTATGAGAAATTAACAGGTAGAAAAGGAAGCGAAATAGCAAGGGGATGTTTGAAGGAGATAATAGAGAGAGAGAGAATCACGATGGGGGCAAGGGAGAATAGAAATGAGGGGAAGTTAGGGAAGAAAGGACAGTGCACCGAAAAAAAAAAAATTGATAAAACGACTGTAAAATTAACATTTTTGGGTTATAAAAGTCGTCCAACATTAAAAACATCAATTTTGATATGCTCATCATATCAATACAATATGGTCATTATCATTATGATATATTTATTATCATTTTGATATGACTATTAAAATGAAGAAAGCAAAAAAAAAACTGCGTGCATTTGTAGGGTTTGATTTGAATTTTATTTTATTAGTTTTTAGGTTTTATTTTCCTATTGCACCATAGTGGTCTTGTAAGTTCCTTTCGCTTTTATTCTGAAATATTTGGAGTTTTATTTAAATTGAAAAAACTTATATTTTACTTACTTGAAAATTTTCGGATGAGATTCGAACCTGTGTCTTCCGCTTACGAGCCCAATACACTTCCACTAGGCTAATTCGCAATACGGAAAGCCGACGTTGAAAATTGATAACTTTCTGGTTTATGATTCAATGCCAACCATATTTTTAAATGTTAAATTGATATTATAATATCAAACAAATTGTACCAAGCTGATATTTATGTGATATTTTAATATCATTAATACAACATTTTTAACAATTTATTGATAAATTGATATAATAACATATATTTGATATTAATAAAATATTAAAATTATTTGCCGTTTTCATCATTTTTGCATAAAATTATATCAATTCAACATTCAGGACATCAATGTTGACATAAAAGTATCAGATTAATATTTTTTAATGATATTCTAATAGTAAGAATTATCAACCTAGTTTTGATAATGAGAATTTATATTAAATGTTAAAACCAATCTTATTAAAGTAACACTTCACAATATCAATATAACAAAAAAAAATATTAGCGTAACATTAAAAGTATTAGTTTAATATGTTTTGTGGTAAATTTGATATGGAAAATGAAAAATATGGAATTGATATTATGAAAATGTTATCTTGATATTGCGTTTTTTTTTCAGTGTGCAACTGGATAAGAGGGAGTGGAAAGAGAAGACAGAAGATAGTATTAAACAACTTCCCCCGACCGCAATCATATTTCTAAAAATTTCCGCTGGAGTAGCCCAAGGATCTCGCCTTGGGCCTGACCTTTTCAAGCTTTATACCTCTGACCAACCAACAAACTTACCAACGACAAAAACCCTCCTATTTGCTGACGACTCCATCACTTATAGCGCATCCATAAGCCCAGACATAGGCCTCCGTAAAGTTAGGGAACATATTCTTAGACTCTGGGAATATTACCTGCAAAGGGGAATAAAAATCAACCCTGCTAAAACAAAGTTGATCTGCTTTAGGAATCCTTCGCATAATGGCTTAGCCACGAAATGCAAAAACCTCTCCCTGACTCTTCCTGATAACTCAGTTATCAAACCCAATCAAAGTGTTAAATACCTCGGGGTTCACTTCTTCGAAAGGTTCAAATTTAACCAACACTCCAAATTCACCATTTGTATGGCTAACCATGCCTTATCTCTCCTACGTCCTCTTATGAAAGTAAGAGGCGGACTCCAAACCAAGACGAAACTTCTGCTTTACAAGCAACTAATTCGTCCAATACTAACTTATTGCTTTCCTATATGGTACACAATAGGTCCAACTTACATAAAAAAAAATGCAAATCTTCGAGTGAAAAGCTCTCCGACATTGCACTTCCCTTTTCCGAAAACCAAACTCTGTCCGCTATTATAGCAACGAAAGGCTTTACGAAGCTTCAGGAATTGTCCCAATCGACAAATATATTTACAACCTCAGCAATAAGATGCTGAGAAAAATCCCAACCCATCCCAGCCCTCTTGTTAATTTAATTACAGGCAACCCAGCCCCAGACGACCGATATCTCCAAGTGCTCTCCATGATGGACCCAGCATTTGGAATAACTGGAGACGACAACTTCGGGAACTTCTATGATGTTGCAGGAACGCAGCACAACAGAGGCTGAAGCCCCCAAATGACCAGACCAACTCACCCCCACATCGCCACGCCACCATAGACGGTCAGCATTACACAAAGCCGATAACCAAGCAACACAACAGAGGTTGAAGCCACCATAAGACCAACCCGACCTACAATCAACAAGGACCTACATATATCTACCCACTCATTCACCACCACACCAGCCAACGACCGTCAGCACTGCTCAAGCCGACGTGAATAAATATCCTTAATCTAGGAAAAACGTATGTTAGACTTAAGACACTTGTGTAATACAAATGTAAAAAAATTATTATAACCAAACTAAATAAGCAGAGCCCCTTATGTGCTCGCAGATTTTAAAAATAATAGACTTAAGAAACAAATTAATTATTGTAAATATTTGATATAATGACCAATGTAAAAATATTGAGCTTAAATAAAAATATTGTATATAAAAAAGGTAATATTCAGTTCTTCTCAGAACTCCGTAGAGGTAAGACCTCTTCGTTAAAATGATATTAACCTATTTTTCTTTTAGTATAGTTGTAGGGTGGGGCATTTTAGGTTTAGTGGGTGATGGGCTTGTTAGGATTTTAGAGGGAGTGGGATGTGCGGGGGGTTGTGCGGGGCGTTGTGCGGGGGGTTGTGCGGGGGGTAGTCTTTTTATGGGTCACTTTTAAGGGTGAAGGGAATTTTTTTTTGGGGGGGATTTTGAAAATTCTTCTTTGCTTGAATTAGTTGTTTTTAGTGTTTTTTTGTTTTTAAGCGATTTTGAGCGTTTTCGTACTTGTTAATTCTCATAATTTAATGTTACGTCAACGAAAATAATTGTTATTCTGAAAGCAGTGCAGTTTCTAAGTGAAAAGCACGGTTTTGTTGCCGATGAAGGCAAAAAAGGTTCGACAATTATGTACATAATAGCTTAAAAGGCAGCTGAAGCAATTTATGGTATTAAATGTTCTTTTAAGGACTAAAAAAGATTGTAAAGAGATATTAAATGTTTGGTAAATATGTATTTTGATGAAGAAAACTGTCAGGCAAGGTACTTTTGTGCAAGAAAACTCTTACATCAGCGCCTGCCAGGCGACTTTACATGCCCTAAGCGGAGCAACGGAGTTGCGTGAGTGGGTGTGTAGGCGAAAGAGGGAGTTAAAATCCTTGGATCCCGCGCAGCGGACCAGGCAAGGTACTTTTGTGCAAGAAAACTTTTACATCGGCGCCTGCCAGGCGACTTTACATACCCTAAGCGGAGCAACGGAGTTGCGTGAGCGGGTGTTTAGGCGAAAGAGGGAATTAAAATCCTTGGATCCCGTGCAGCGGGCCAGGCAAAAACCTTTTCTGCAAGAAAACTGTAACATAAATCCATATTCATAATCTAGGAAGTGCCACCTTTCAATAGATGCATCACATTATATGAAAAATCAATTTAAATCTTTAAACACGATTTGCGGCTAAACTAGAGGTGCTAGAGGCATCAAAGTTTACATCTTTAAACTTAATTTGCGGCCAAACTAAGCGACCTAGCGACTTTAAAAATGAATATTCGTGATCTAGATTCGTGCCCGTTCTAAAAAATAAGTATTTTCCAAAACTTAAAAAAAAAAAATATTTCATAAAAAAACTGGTACAGAGAGCGAAAAAGGTAATTAAAATAATTGAATTCCACGCAGCGGATCGGGCAAGGTGCTTTTAATAAACAAAACTATAATAGTTTTAATTAATTTTCTGAAATTATTTAATATCTCTTTAAGAGTTTTTGGTCGTCCTGAAAACGACGGATTGGGATTCTGCAAGTGGGTGGTAATCATACCGTTTAGTCAATTCTAAGGATTTGGGCCAAATTGGAAAGGAATTGCACCTTGTCGGTTGATTCCCTTCTCCCGAGCACCTTCTGGATCTTTTTGTTACGTTTCATTGTTCGTGTTACCGGGGTGTCTTCACCTGCGCGAATTTTGTCGACTGCCAATTTCGCAACTATGGTTTCCTTCGCCAAGTCCCCAACTAGCTTATAAAGGCCAGCATGAGTTTGGCTGACCACAACCTTCAGGCGTCTGTGCCACGCTTCGACGCTGTTTTGTGTCCTGGGGAAGGCTCCCGTTGCCCAAAATGCTGGCTTGTACTGCGGTCTGGTCCTTCCAGTACCCACATAGTTCTTTTTGAACCATGCGGCCAGCACCTTGGTCTCCGCGTGTTGCAGCGAAGAGTTGAGGGCCTCAAAGTAGCTGCTCACTTCCACCGAGGGCACAAAAGCCAGTGCTTTCAGCATGCGCACCTCCATGGCAAAACCCTCTTCCACTGCATACTTTGGCTTAAATTCAAGGCTTTGGACCTTGCGCCAAATGATCTGCCCGAAGTGGAACAAACAGCCATGGTTTTCTGTCTGCCTGAAGAAATCAGATGCTGATGATATTATGGCCTGCTCAAAATCGCTGACAATAACATCCGGCCGCAAATGAATTTTATTGTCGCATGCAAACTTCAGCAACTGTAGCCAGAACTCCTCGTATGCCTCGATTGTTTTTTTGCTCATGAGGCAAAACACAAGCGGGACAACGATTCCTTCTAAGTAACCATGGACTGAGAATTGTTGGCCCATTATCGTTGAAACCACCGCAAATGTGCCGTCGACGAGCCAGCACTTAGCTTCCGAGAGCAGTTTGACGGTGCTTCTCGTGCCCAGCAAGATATTTATCCCCCCCCCCCCCCCCCCCCCCGAATACACTGCTTCGTCCAAGACGAATAGTTCGCCGTCAATGTACCGTAGGTGCTGGGGGATACATATATCCTGTTACGGACGCCTGGGGCCTTTAGTGGCTGCTGCAAGATAGCAGAGGTCGATGTGAAGCAATGTGTGGGGTACCTGGGGAGAATGAACAGAAAAACGAAACAAATAAATTAATTCGAAAGAAAATTAATCCTCATGTACTTACCTGCTTGAACCCCCTGTACGTCCATCGGGTATAGGGCTTTATCCTCATAGCTGGAGATCTGTAAATATACGAAAAATGAATTAGAGTAATTAGTTTATATACTTCAAACAATTAAAACTTCCAAATATTTAATAGCATATTTTCGGTGCCTCTTTTTGACGTTTTTCTTTTCTCTCGCTCATTATTTTGCTATATTACTTCATTTTTATTCATCTCTTGTCGAGAGTACATGAATACTGGTATGGCTTGTAGACAGAGTGCGTTTACACAGACGACACAACTAAAGGAGAACTGTCAAGTTTAAGTCATAAATCGAGAGTCAACGTGTAGTGCGCGCCAGGTCTAACAGTTGACCCATGGCACTTTTATAAACGGAACAACTCGGCGAAATGTCACTGTGGGGAATATAGGAAGTGGTGAATTTAGGTTTCAGCATTTGGTAAAGCTATAACTCCGTTGGCAGTGGTTGAGACAATGGTTATTTCATGGGCAATGGGCAATAAACACTGTGCACATGGTTGAGGCGATGACTTGCGTAAGCTTTCTTAATTGGCCCGTCAGATTTGGACAATAAAAACAGAAATGACAGTTCGACAGTGTGCAAGAGAGCACAGCAATAATACACAAAATGTAGCTGTCACCGTTTTCCACATCACATTGATGACACTTTGAGTCACCACCGAACTGTCACGGCAGGCTCAAATATGAAAAAAAAAATATGTATAACCGAAACTCAGAAAAGGTTACTTTCCCTGTGTGTACTGTGGTGTTAAAACTCCTCCAGTGTGACGACTTACGGACCACTTACCCACCGTGTAAATCGATTGGAGGTGTAGGTTCCGTAGACCAGTTGTCTATGGTCGGAATGTAATCTGACAATTCCTCTCAGTGGAATAAAGTCAATTTTCCAAGAGCGCACTTAACCAATACATGGACTTATGTATGTATGACACAAAATCTGTAATACATGCATATTCCCGTGTGTTGATGAAGTGGGTGTGCAAGATCGGATGATGTTTTTCCGTTATTTGAGTAGAGCAGTTACAGACTGCATAGGTGTGTGTTTGCTTTTTGCTTCGTCATCCATCGTTGGTTCTCTTTTCGTCTCAGTCTCCGAGTACAGATGGTGACAAATTTTTCTTTGACAGTTGGTCGAGGTTCGAAATAATTTTAGAGGGCATGTAAGATTCAAAGGCAAAATTAAAATTCCACCGTGCAGACGTGCCGACGCAAAGTAATCTTACCGCATAAAAAAAAAAAAGTGAACATTGTTACAGATTGTTCTTGGGTGCGTTTGTTGAAACTTTATTGGTTGCAATGCATTGCTTAATTTACTTTTAAATTTAGATTAGATACATATCGTGGGTTAGTGGATACCAGCAAAAAGCCAATATAAAATTAAATACAAAAATTTTTGATAAAATACAAATTGGTGAGTGAGATTAGCTTTTCTGTTTCTTTTTGTATGAAAGTGGCTGAAGAAAAAATTGTTTTTTTGGTAGATAAAATCTCGGCGGTTCCAGGCTACCAGCATATGACTGGGCCGCCGCATCATTTTGATAAAAAATTTGCTAGAAGTTTCGTTAAAAGCCCTGGTGAAAATTTAAAACACCTCACAACATTTTGGGCATCAAGGCTATATTCGTCCGCGCCATTACGGGCATATTCCTGTAGCTGGGGCCACATCTTTTGAACCGGACCCCACGTGGAGTACCATTCCTTCTAGCCGACATTCAGTGGTTGATTCGGCGAACGCAAAAAGTAAAGGGAGCTGGTGACAGGCGCTTCCTTCAACTCCTCTTCCACCCAATACATGCCGCCACGAATCCCTAGGAGAGTCCAAAGTGGTTAGCTGGAAAACCAAAATAATTAAACAGGTTTTTTTTAAATCAACCTAAAAAAAAAAAAATTCAAGAAAAAAATCGATCACTAGTGAATTTGTGTTGTGTTTGTCCAAGTTTTTTTTGTTAAGGCGTTAAAGTCATCCAAATTATCGTCTTATTTATAATTTTAAATTTAACATTTAAATTATTTATAATTTCAAATTTAATATTTAAATTATTTATCAATTAATTAAATATTTAAACGTAAATTCAAATTTAAAGGATTTTGTAAGTGATTATCGGTCTGTTTCCTTTTTTTTTAGTATTTTGTGTCGCGTTTTCGTAATTTGTGAAGAAGAAATTAGTAAGTTACCTCTATCGAGCTCGCTATAGGTAGGATTTACCGGGCGTAATAAGAGTTCCCGATTTTGTGGTATTAAGGCGCCAAAAAGGGCGCTTCTAGAATATCGGTATAGGAGTGTTGGGGAACCGATTCGTGTCACCTTGTTTGTTTTTTTTTTATCATTGTTTAATTGTTATATATAATTAAAGATAAACTATTTTGAGTTTGGATAGACTATGAATAATTTTAATAAATAATAAACAATACGCCGATGTTAAAGAGAAAAGAAAAAGGTTTTTGTTGTTGATTTCTGAAAAGAAATCCTAATAGAGTGGTAGTTCCTTTTTAGGGGTGCTGAAGGTAGTCCTTAGTAGACGGTGAATATGGTATAATTTTTCCTGGAACATTTCACTGTTGGGAGAATCCATTTAAGGCCGTCGGATTCCCATGGTTGGGTGGGTACAAGGCCACACTGCCTCAACACCTGCAGTGCCCTAGTGGGTGATGAATGTCCGTCCGATTCCTCCTCTTTTTTTGTACAGGCCTGATTTGTGTTTTTGGCTGCTGGTGAGGCCCCCCAACCGGGGGGGTAAAACAGTATTGTTCCCTTATTTAAAATAGTAGATTTTAATAGATGCATTTTATTGATCTGATCCGGACCAGATTATGATAATGAAATAAAAAAGATCACAAAAATGTTTAGTTGGTAATATTTCCGCAGTAAAGTTGAACGAAAAAAAATTTTCGCAAAACTTGTTTGGAAAAATAAAAACAAATTATTTTTTAATTTGTTTTATATAAACATGCTTGCCGGATTCTCGGAAACATAAGCTGCATTTTATTTTCCACTAAATCTGACTTGGATCAGATCATGATAATAAAACAAACTGGATCACAAATTTATTTATTTCTCACAGTTGGCTTTGTTTGCACAATCAAATTGACAGAAGGAGAATTTTCACAAATCTTGTTTGAAATAATTAAAGAAGAGCGAATGTTTAAAAATGGAACGGTCTTATTTTTTTAGTTTAATTTCCATTAAATTAATAGTTTTACTGGCTGAACAGAATAGAATGACGGAACTGAAGCCGCAGACGGAACTGGAAGAGCTGTCAAAAAGTGTCGTACGTCATTTTTTTACATGTCCACAATGGAGCTGTACAGCTTTGAAAGTATTTTTAAGAAAAACAAAAGAATATTATTGTGTACAAGCTCAGAATTCACATTTTTTGTTTCCAATAATTTTCCTTTTAATAAATAATTTTTTTCGCGATACAAAAAACCACAATATTTTTTTCCGACCCAAAAATTTGTTTTTTTTCTTCATACAAATTGAAACGTCAAAAGTGCCGTACGTGAACAGTTAAAAGTTGGTGAACTCTTCCGTCTGCGTCTGCAGCTCCGTATGCGTCTACGTTCCGTTGTGTTCGCAACATTGAATTTGCGTGTATTTAATATTTTGACAGCTATTCCGGCTCCGTCTCCGGTTCCGTCTGCGTCACCATTCTGTTCAGCCAGTTATGTATTTTTTCCGTGCCTGGTGACGCGTCGTCTCTATTAAATGAAGAAAAACCCATAAAAAAAAATTGGAATGATGGCGGCATGTGTTTGATTTCGAGAATTTTTAATTTTATTGAGTTTGTTTTTTTTAAATCTCAGCAGTGGTACCAACCTATAAATTTAAAATATTGCTAGGAAAGTGTTCAGAAAATGGATTTTGAAATCCAAATACAAAGGCAGACCTGGATCTTGTGTTGTTTTTGTATTACTTGTATTTATGTTTCCAAATCCAATCCGAATCAGATCTGGGGGAAAATAAAATGCAGCTATAAATACCTACGATTTTTCTTTCAGGGCATTATCAAATTAAAAAAAAAATTTACATATGTAGATGTGTACGGAATTTTTTTTTTTTATAAATCTCAACAGTGGTATCAATCTCCAAAACTAAAATGTTTCTAGGGAGGTGTTCAAAAAATGGGTTTTGAAATCCAAATCCAGAGGCTGACCTGGATCTTGTGTTGTTTTTGTAATACTTGTATTCATGTTTTCAAATCAAGTTCGGATCGTTCCGGGGGAAAATAAATTGCAGTTAATGTTATATATGATGTTTCAAAAAGGAAAACAAAAGTTTTTTTTTATTTGTCAGGCTTTTTTCTAAAAAAAACAAGCTTTTCTTTCTTTAATGTCAGGCTTTGCTGATTTTAGAGCTCGTAACCCTAAAGATGTGTGTGACGGAGTTAGACGCCAGCGTGCGATGTATGGATTCCTCTACTTCCTCAAGGAAGGCTGGATCGGCAGGTGGGTTGGGGATGAAGTTTCCTTCAAAATAGTCAGCGAATGCTTCCACTTTGTCCTGCGTTGATTTAGCTTCTCCGTCTCTGGTGATGATAGTTTCCGGCATGTTCGATTTTTGTCCAATGATTTTGTTGATATTCTTGAAGGCTTCAGGACCAGGTTTGATCGACTGCAGTCTCTTAAAAAATTGGTTGTTGTTGTGAAATTGTATGGAATTCCGGAACATCACGTTGTCGCACTGTAATTCACTTCACACTGTCTGGTAGCTGATGTTGGACGTATTCAACTTTCGCTGGTGGATCCTCTGAAGGCGTTTTCTTAACCGCTGTCTGTGTGCATATAGTTTTTGCACATATTCAGGAAGGTGTTGGTATCTGTCCTTAGATGTCCGTTGTTGCTTTTGGTTGTCCAGCGCGTGACAGATAGCCAGTTCCAAGTTGTCGATAGCTGTGTCGATTTCGGTATTCGTCATGTTCCTGTTTTTAGGTGGGTATCTAATTTTGGCTTCGACATCTCTTTGAAAAGTTGGTCCACATCCAGTCTCCTGAAGTTCATGAAATGCTCGGATGGCCCCGTTGCTAGAAGGATGGGTTGTTGAAGTCTTATGTTCAGCTGAACTGCTTCATGATTCGAGTCACTGGATACCGTTGTAAAAGTAAAGTTGATGATTTCTGGAAGTAAATAGAGAAAATTAGAAGATGAGAGGAAAAAATCTAATGTCGATGGTGTTCGAGGGTATGTAGGTTTGGGTTGTAAGATAACCAACAAAGAGTGCCGTTCGCTGTTGGTATCCAGCCAGTCAGCAATCGCCTTGCCTTCAGGTGAGATAGTTGTGTCCAGCCACAGGTGATGCCTAGCGTTGAAGTCACCGCCGATGAGTCCATATGTGTTCTTCTTGAGGATGCCGTTCAGGATGTCGAGGTCACTGTGGATATTTCTCATGCTGGATCCGCATTTGAAATAAACACTGATGACAGTAAGGGTCTCGTCTCCTCCGAGATTTAGGGTAATGGCAGTGGCTTCGCTGGTCAGCAGACCTGTAATGGAGGTTTCGCTGGTGTTTCGCGCAATATTTTTTCCAACATAAATAGCTGTTCCTCTTCGGCCCTCATTCTTGTCCTTCCGGAAGGTTTTGAAGCCGGCGATGTCGATGTTGTTGCGCCTGGTGACGTTGGTCTCACTGATTAGAGCGATGTCCGGGCTATTGTTCTTCATCCACAAGTAAATGACGTCCTCTTCTCAAGGCTGTACAATGAATTGACATTGTACGTCAGGATGCGGAGCTTCTTTAATTGCATATTTCGAAGAGGAAGGTGGCCAATGCCACGGACTTCTCACCATCGTTAAGTTCGGCGTAGTTTGGTGGAACAGCAGCTTTACCCATGATTGTCAGGAAGTCGGAGCAAAGATCCTCTGGACTTCACTGTTTAAATTTACTGGAGCTGCAGTTTTGGCTGGTCCGGTTTTTGCTGGGATTATCCGTGGTACTGGCCGAGGTGCGGTCATCTTGGCTGGAGTTTTTGAGATGGGTTGTGTCTTTGGGGGAGCTGGTGTTGGTGCCGGGGTTCCTTTTGCCATTGCTGCATAGCTCATTGCCGGTCGAGTGATCAAGCAAGCTGACTTAGAAGCAAACTCTTGGTGAGCCCGCTTCTCCTCCATCAGCCTGTTCCTCTCCGTCAGACGAGCCTTTAGAGTTGGGCATCCCTTAAAACTGGCCGGGTGTCCAGTTTTTTGGCAGTTGGCGCACCATACGTCCAATCCAGTGATGCTATTGTTGCAAAAGCCAACCCAATGATTGGTTTCATTAAAAGAAACTATCGGATCCATATACATTAGTTAGATCATCACTTGAGTATGCTGATGTCATATGGAACCCTTTTCAACAAACGTTTTCAGATAGAATTGTGAAGGTTCAAATTCGTTTAACAAAATTTGTGTTTTTTAAAATGCGGTGGAACTTTTGTCCAAATTCTCAAGCTCGACATAATCTTCTGGGTTTGAATTCGCTAAAATCTCGAAGAACTATTCACGATATAGTATTTGTGCGAGATATTTTATGTTACCATATAAAGTGCACTAATCTTTTATCATTTATTTGTATTTATGCCCCGATTAGACCATTGAGAGAAAGATACCTTCTTTTTCCGCCTAAGCAAAGGACAAATTATGGTATGAATGAACCAGTTTCAAGGTCAATTATGGAGTTATTAGTCATATTAACATAGCATGGTCTAGAAATAAATTCAAAAACGATTCATATTATTTACTTTTAAGAAATTAAGTTACTTTATATATTATTTATTTCTTTGTATATACCTATGTATTTATTTTCTGGCATCTGTTGAGTCTGAAGCTCGTAGATTAGATAAATAAATAAATAAATAAACTTGAAGAACTGGCAGAGCCCTTTAAACTTTGCTTTCCGAATCAAAACATTTCCTATATTAAATTTTGTACTTACTTTTCTTCATTTTTTTCACCCATTATGCTTAAAAACAAATAAATTGCACGCCAGACACGCCGCGACATAAAACACAATAAACAAATCGAAATGCAAGTGAAGTGCGCAAGATATTTTTGACATTTGCGCATGAAAATACAATCTAGTACGTTTCGGGACAATCTGCTTAGCAGGAATGTTAAGATTTACATTTTGGAACTGTTTAATTAGCATAATTTGCGCAAGTTTTGCGTTTAGGAATTTGGCCTTTTTCTTCTTCATCTTCCTCTGTGGTAACAAAATTATGTAAAACACAAAATATATGTTGTTCATCACTTAAACTATTTTAAATTATTTAAATTACAAATTATTGAACTAAATTAAATCAAAATAAATTAACGTAAATATAAATAATGCTAAATAAATAAAGTTAAATAAAGAACCTACTATTGTTAACTAACGTAAAAACAAAATAACGAATTGCTCACCACTGTTGACACTTCTTGTCAAAGAATTATTTGTATGTATTAAACAATGTAAAAATATAATTTAACCTTCATGAGAAATAAGGTTATTCTTTCGAGAACTTTCCGACACCACACTACCTACCTACACGATAATTAAAAATCTAAATTATATTAAAATCAAAAGTTGAGTTTTTATTTATAAAAAATAAAAATAAAGTAAAACCAGCGCGACACATAAACATTTGGTCCTTCGAGTTGAAAAATAATTTAAAGAAAAAGTGTTTGTATGAGAGTTTTTCCTTTTGCTTTATTTGACATTTAATTAAAAGTACAAATAAGTACACAGGTACATGAAGATATATATATATATATCTATATACATTTGATATTTAATAAACTGTTTAAATAATTTTAAATCATTAAATAAAAATTCAAAAGTCAATTAAAATAACTTTAATCTAAAAAAAAAAAAAACATTTGTGCTGTGCAAATCGGGATTCCCGCGCAACAACAACACCACACACCACCATTTGAAGGTACACAAAGTAAGTCCTCATTTTTAAAGTATTTTTTTAGTCTTTTTTTATTACATTTTATAAAATAAAGTCCAATATGTCGTTTGGGGAGCTGCAAAATGAAGTTTCGGCACAAATAGAGCGGGATTTTTCGAATTTTAAGAAGACGGGCCAAGCTCGTCGCACTGTCAATTATTTGAGAACTCGTCTAGAGCTTTTAGAAGCTAATTTGGCCAATGCCAAAAGGTACCACGAGGAAATTGTTAGTGGGGGGAAGCTTGAAGAGACGTTAAAAAGGGAAGATTTGATGGTTGTATTTGACCAGATTTGAGATAGTTATCTGGATTATCGTAGTGAGTTGATGGATGCCCTTGACAAGATTGCTCCACCTCCGCCGCCTTCGCCTATTCCTCTTGCAAACAATTCATCTGTGCCCCAAACAACACCACCAGTTCAACAAACGAATTTCCTCAAGCTTCCGCCAATTAAACCGCCGACTTTCTCAGGTTCTTATACAGCATGGCGTTCCTACCACGACATTTTCATTTCTCTCGTGCATAAGAACCCAAATTTGAACGAGATTCAAAAAATGCACTTTTTGAAAGATAGTTTGACTGGGGATGCCGAACGTCTGTTGCACCATTTAGACCTGAGTACGGGGAACTATCAGAAAGCATGGGATTTACTGATAGAGAGGTATGACCATAGGAGGGTTTTAGTTAATTCCTACCTTAAGGTTCTCTTTGGTCAGACCGCACAAACCAAAGAGTCGTCAGAAAGTCTAAAAACCTTATTAGACACAACAACCGAGGTCGTCCATGCCCTGGAAAATTTGGAATTACCAGTGGAACATTGGGACACAATACTAATTTATATTCTCTTTCAGAAATTACCCAGTAAAACCCAACAATTATGGGAAGAAAAGCTAAGCAATGAAAAAAAACTGCCAACCTTCTCTGATTTCACTAGCTTCCTCAAATCCCGTTTTAGAACGTTAGAAGCAATTGTACAGCAAGGTAGTTCAGCCCCAACCTCACAATCCAAGCCAGTTACAAAACCATCCGTTTCAGCCAAAGCATTTCATGCTAAAACGCAACAAAAACCACAAAAACATACACAACAATACGTTTGTCAAATTTTTAGGCAAGGACAACACTCTTTGATGAAATGTCAACAGTTTTTAGCCATGGATTCGGCTCAAAAACAACGGACTGTTCGTCAGATTAATGTTTGTGAGAACTGCCTTGCGTACAGTCATACAACACGAAATTGCCTGAGTAATCGTACCTGTTACTTTTGCAATCAAAAACATCATTCACTTTTGCACATTAATTCACAAAATTTAACTACTCATACAAACAACTCAACACAAAACTCAACTTTCAACACACCAACACAACTGCAACAAGTTACCCAACCGCGAAACGAACAGGTGGCTGTGAACCCGAACGCTCCTGCTTTCCAGCCAACAGGTATCAGCACACCAAGTTGCAGCACTCGACACAACTTTTTTGCGTCACAGCTCCATGATACACAAATTTTGCTTGCAACTGCGATCGTGACGGTACACTCTGGAGAAGGAAAATTTGCGGATCTACGAGCCCTAATTGACCCGGGTTCATCCCGGGTTATATCCGAACCTGCAGCAACGCTACTCAACCTACCACGACACCGTACACATGTTAATGTATCAGGGTTAGGGAAGGTCAGCAACGGCACCAGTCAAAACTACGTTGACCTTATGCTCGCTTCCAAACATTCGACGTTTGAAGGAACAACTAAGGCGTTCATTCTCAAGTCGTTGACTGGCCTTCTTCCGGCCAACAAAATGGTACTTCACACTTGGGAACATCTTGCTAATTTACAATTAGCAGACCCCAACTTTGGTATTCCAGCTCCAATCGACATACTCTTCGGTGCAGATGTTTACCCAGACATTGTTTTACCTGAAGTAATCTGCCATGAGCATGAAATCGCACCTATTGCCCAAAATACTCATTTTGGGTGGATTGTTTTAGGTAAAATTCCAGAGGTAGTTCCCAAAACCATTCGCAGTTTTTTTCAACACGCTGATCTCGACACTCAAATCCGAAAATTTTGGGAAATTGAGAAAACTCAATTCGTGACTCAGCCATCTGAAGAAGATGAAAACTACAAGACGTCTGCCAGATGGACGATATGAAGTTAGACTTCCGTTCAAAGGAGGAGTTTATCCTGAACTCGGATCCAGCTTTGAGAATGCAATGAGGCGTTTTTCATCACTCGAACGTCGATTTGAAAAAGAGCCAGAGCTCAAGGTGAGCTACAGCAAATGCATTATGGAGTATCTTAGCTTACAACACATGGAGGAAGTTAATCTGAATGACCCAACTTTAAATTCACCCTTTCATTATTTCCTTCCCCATCATGCGGTGTTCAAAGAATCTAGTTCCACCCCAAAACTAAGAGTAGTCTTTGACGCAGCAGCAAAAACTTACGATGGGACATCTCTAAATCAACACCTGATGATCGGTCCTAAAATGCAAACAAATATAGTCGACATAATCTTAAAATGGCGAAAATATCAATGTACCATAACTGCCGACATTGAAAAGATGTATCGCCAAATTTTTGTGCAAGAAGCTGATCAGTACTATCAGCTGATTCTTTGGAGAGAGAACCCAGATAAACCCATCAAGGTCTTCAAACTTAAGACTGTCACTTTTGGTACTGCTTGTGCACCTTACTTGGCCATACGTGTCCTTCACAAAGCCGCTGAGGACGAATCTGAAAGATATCCGAAAGGAGCGCTAGCAGTCAAGGAGGAGATGTATGTTGATAATTTCATCAGTGGAGGCGATTCCATCGACGAAACCTTGATGAAACGTGAACAAACACGCAATCTGCTAACATCAGCTGGGCTCAAGCTTCGGAAGTGGACGTCCAACTGCAAAGATCTTCTTCAAGACTTACCCAAAGAAGATTGTGAAATAAGTTTTGAAGTCCCCTTTGAATCCACTGATCATGTCAAAACTTTAGGAATAAGATGGCATCCTGAAGAAGACATATTTTCATTCCAGAACTTTCAACACGACACCGGAGACGTAACCAAGAGGACAATGTTATCAGCAATCGCTAAACTGTTCGATCCACTTGGTTGGATTGCACCATGCGTGATCAAAGCCAAGATCATGATGCAGAAACTATGGTGCAGAGGAACTGACTGGGATCAACCGATTCCAACAGATCTAAAAGAAGAATGGCAAGCTTTTCGGAGAGAATTGCCTACAATTCAATGCATTAAAATCCCAAGGTGGATAAAAACACACAACACACAAACATTAGTGGAACTGCATGGCTTCAGTGACGCATCTGAAAAGGCTTATGGTGCAGTAGTCTTCATGCGTGTACTTGACAGCACCGATAATATCCACATGCACCTACTAATTTCCAAAACCAAGGTAGCTCCACTTAAAACGATCAGTCTACCACGACTTGAGCTTTGTGCAGCTGCTCTTCTCGCATCTCTACTCAACTACACTAAAGAAGTGCTCAACATATCCAATACGAAAGTGTATGCCTGGTCAGATTCGATGATAACCTTGGCGTGGATCAGAGCACAACCTTCCAAATGGAAAACATTTGTTAGCAACAGGGTTGCAGAAATTCAACGCCTCACAAGCTGCGATATGTGGAAACACGTTCCAACGGATCACAACCCAGCTGATCTAGCATCCAGAGGCATAACCCCTTCGATGTTAGAAGCACAAGAACTATGGTGGATAGGGCCTTCGTTTTTGGGGGAAAAATGGCACTATGAAGTACCCGAGCAGCCATCTACATTCGACACAGAGGAAGAAAAACGAGCTGTAAACAAGCAATGTACTTTAGCCAAGTCTGATGCAGCAGATGATGACATCAACATAAGCATTCTAAGATGTTCACGACTCTCAAAGGTCATCAGGGTAATTGCCTTCTGTTGCCGCTTCCGAACAAATGGCCTAGCGAAAAGAAGAAAAATGTTAAGGATTTCCGGAGAACCAGATCCCGAAGGACTAAAATGTGCATCCTTGTTGGTGCATAAAGCAGTACAAGAATTCATGTTCGCCGAAGAACTAAGTGAATACGAGAATAAAAACACAATTCCAAAATCGTTACTTTCACTTAACGCTTTCATCGATGGCGATGGAATACTACGCGTCGGCGGCCGATTACAAAACACACAACTGTCATACAATCAGCAGCACCCTATAATTCTGAAACCAAACCATCATTTCACTGAACTTGTGATTCGAGATGCTCACTACAAAACACTTCACGGCGGAAATCAACTCACTACAGCTTATATTCGTATGTCATACTGGATTATAAGCATTAAACAACAAGTAAAAAGATTAATTTACAGATGTCCAATATGCTTCAGACACCAAAAGAAGAATCTGCAACAGCTTATGGGAAGCCTCCCAGCACCACGAGTACGAATGGCCAGACCATTCGCCAACACCGGCGTAGATTACGCCGGACCTATTGAGATAAAAGCTTGGAAAGGAAGAGGAGCTAAAACTTACAAAGGATACCTTGCCATTTTCATTTGTCTGGCTACAAAAGCCATTCACCTTGAAACCGTGTCAGACCTGACCACGCAAGCATTTTTGGCAGCATTTCGTCGATTCACAGCACGGCGGGGCATTTGTGCTCAAATTTATAGTGACTGCGGCACACACTTTGTAGGTGCTAACCGAGAATTAGCTCGAATGCTAGAACAAGCTAAGCATGATTGGAAGGAAATTGCAGGAATTCTATCCAACTCAGGAACTAACTGGAACTTTATTCCACCTGCTTCTCCCCACTTCGGTGGTCTTTGGGAAGCTGGGGTGAAATCAACCAAACACCACCTTAAAAGAACCGTTAGAGACGAAAGGTTAACCTTCGAGGAGCTCTACACGCTTCTTACCCAAATTGAAGCATGCTTGAACTCCAGGCCCCTATGCCCTCTATCGGACAACATTGATGACCTAGACGTCTTAACTCCAGGACACTTCCTTACTGGCGAAGCTCTACTATCCGTCCCTCAAAGAAGCATACCAACTTCAGAACCTGTAAATTATCTCGATAGATGGACAAGAACTCAAGCGTTCGTCGACTCTTTCTGGCGTAAGTGGAACGGAGAATACCTTTCACGGCTACAACAGCGGCCTAAATGGACGAGAAAAGAAGCCGAACCCAAAATCGGAGCACTTGTCCTGGTCAAAGACGAAAGGCTTCCACCAAACCAATGGTCACTTGCCAGAATCACTGACATACATCCCGGAGCGGATGAACTAATTCGCGTCGTAACCTTGAAAACGAAAACCGGAATCATAAAACGCCCTATAACAAAAATTTGCTATCTTCCGAGCAACAAATCCACCGATGAAGAAACACTGATCTAAGCAAATCACCTCACAAATAAAAAAAAAAAAAAAAAAAAATGATTTCCTATAACACAACATAACATAATAACAACACAATACTTTCCAAAAATTTAAAACCTGAATTCAAAAATAAAATGAAATTGATTAACCTGAAATAAACCCCCCCCCGCCAATAAAAACTCATACAAATATTTTTTAATTTTTATTTCAGACAATAAAATCAAAAATAAAATATAAATCATGAAATGTCAATGAAAACACAAAAAAAAATATATAATAAAAAAAAATAATAATAATTAAACTTTTTTATTATAAACAAAAAAAATATTTAATTATGAATATTAAAAAAAAATAATATAAATATTCACCAAACACAAAAAAAATAATTTAAACTCAACACAACACAAACAAAAAAAAAAAAAAAATTATTATAATAATCTATTTTATAAAATAGCAAAACCCCGTCGGCAATGTAAATATTCAATTCCCGTCGGATTAAATTGCCGACGACATTTCACATTTTACAAACTAAAGGTTCCACACTGCACAACACCTGTAGTAAACAAATATACACCACACTTAAACACAACACATCATTAACTTAAAACTTTAATTTAAATTAAATCAATAAACTCACTGCACTACATTTTACGTATAAAAAACACAATTGATTATTTTATTAAACCAATTAAAAAAAAAAATCAAATCCGATGACGTTATGACGTCATTAAATATTTTGGCAAAAGTCGGCCATTTGTAACTTTAATTTGCACTCCAATTAAAAAAAAGACACTCAATAACTTCTCTCATAACTTTCACTCATACACTAATAAAATTTACTCGAAACTTCCCGGCAACCGATTCGCAAAAAAAACCCGAAACCGAACCGATAAAAAATAACCCAAGCACACGCACACACACAAAAAAAAAATACAATAAATGGGAAAATAAATTAAAATGTAAAATTTAAATCAAATGAAATATAAAATAAAATGAAATTAATAAAAAACAATAATAAAAGAAAAACTCATCAACAAAAGGAATCCACCCGCGCTTTATACGAGTTAAACAGCAGCAGCGTCCCAGCAAAAGCAACAGCATCACAACACAATCACATCACCTTGAATTTAAATAAAATTATTACAATATTATTTATTATCAGCCACTAATCACTTGGCCCAACTAAATAATTATTATTCAAATAATAAAATTAAAAACAAAAATCGGTAACCGCACTACCAATAACTACAAAATTTAAATTATCATTTTTTTTTTTTGATTGTATCACGACACTACCATTGGACACCGACCGACGACCGTCGTGAATGAAATTCCGAAAATTTGTAACATAATTGATAATCTCTGAATGATCGTTAATTACCACGGCGAATTCATTAGCCCACAAGTTACAATTGCAATACAACAACAACAACTTCGAATTTACTCAATGGGTTAACTGTTCCGAAAGCTCTTTGGAATTTCTGCAACGAGAAGAATACTATTGATGCATAGTCTATTGTTTTTTTGTGTTGCCCTTGAATTTGCTTTTGTTTTTTTTTTTTTCTTATGTTCTTATAAGTACTTAAGTTTTTTTTTCTCTTTACATGCACCCAAATGTAAGAAGGCAAGCATAATTTTGGAAGTGCCGTATTCAAGCAATGATAATGAAGACATTCACCAGGGCCGGCTCCTATACAAAAGGGCCTTTGAACTGCGTTCACCGGGGCGGAGAATGTTCATCACTTAAACTATTTTAAATTATTTAAACTACAAATTATTAAATTAAATTAAATCAAAATAAATAAACGTAAATATAAATAAGGCTAAATAAATAAAGTTAACTTTGAACCTACTATTGTGAACTAACGTAAAAACAAAATAACGAATTGCTCACCACTGTTGACACTTCTTGTCAAAGAATTATTTGTATGTATTAAACAATGTAAAAATATAATTTAACCTTCATGAGAAAAGAAGGTTATTCTTTCGAGAACTTTCCGACACCACACTACCTACCTACACGATAATTAAAAATCTGAATTATATTAAAATCAAAAGTTGAGTTTTTATTTATAAAAAATAAAAATAAAATAAAACCAGCGCGACACATAAAAAATGTACATATTTAATTTTTTCGTATTCTATTTTCTTTCTGCGAAAAAAAAATGTGCAATTAATTTAGATAAAATTATTATCATTTATTAGGAACTTCAAATTCGAATTTCAAATCAAAGTTTTAATAAATAAATATATAAGGTATTTAAAAAGAAACAAAACCTTAGTTTTCATAATTTAAGTAATGCAGCAGCTCCTTGTTTATAATGCCCAAAATCCGAGCACGGAGATGAATTTTGACGGATTCAGGTAACGGTTTTGTTTTTTCTTGCCATATTTTGCATGAATTCCATATCAACATCCGCGGTAGGAGCTTTAAGATGAGCTAAAACTGTGGTGTTTAAACCATCCATAAAATTTTTAAACGTTTCCTCAGCCACCTGCCATTTATTGGCTCGAGATTTTTTTGGGGTGATGCCGCTATCGTGTGTACATTCATTGGTGATAAAGCCAACATTATTTCCAGACAATATTTAAGGGGCTGAAATATGAATGTCACCGCTCTCTTCTGCACCATCAACTAGTGTTTCTATGTCGCAATTTCCAATTTGTCTAAATATAATTTAGTAAATAAATCTTTTTTTTTAACATTATGTATGTATGTACCTACTTTCTTGTTATGAGCGAGGGAATCAGGAAATCAAGGGAATCGTAGTACTCCCATTTGTCGTAAACATCAAAAAAAGCCCCACTTCCAGATGGAAGAGAGGTTATATTTTTATGTTCCCATTTCCCATGAAAAACGATCCCGGAAACTCCTCCACCGCTGCTAACAGTCTTGAACTAAAAAATTGCAAACATTGAATGTAAATTATGCTCCATAATGCATTACCTTACCTGGTCTGTTTAGAGTTTTTCTTATAGTATCCCATGCGACAGCTCTTTTGGTCGAATTTTTAAATGTACTGGATTTAGTATTGTATAAATACTCGTGTTATTTTAGTAATTTGAAAGGGTGCTCTTCAAAAGACATCTTTTTTTACACAAACATAAATAGATACGAAGTTTTCTTTAGAAATAGCTCAACAATAAAAACAAAAAGACACGCACAAAATACAAAATAACAAATCGGACCACAACAAAAGTAGAAAATATTTCAACTTTTTGACGTCTGCATTTGCTGCGTTACGTACGTAACGTTTTATTTTTCGTACGTCAAATTTCAGGTTGAAGCACAAAGCTGTTTTGTGATAGCTTGTTAGCGATTCCAATGTTTCAATTTTATACCTCACTCAACGCTAGCACAACAGTATCTTTGTCTTTTCCGCTTAATGCTCAGGACTCATCCTTGTGTATATGAAAAACTGCCCAACGTCATCTTCTTTGATTATTAGGAACGTGACATTGAAAAATCCATTTATTTTTCCAGTCCCGATTAATAAAACGGATAGCACAGGAACTCTTCTTTTTGTTTACATATCGCTTATTTTTTTTAAATTTACTAAGTTCTTTTATAACAAGATTAACTTATTTGAGATTTTCAAAAAAAAAAAACCGGATCCATTTTCCAACTAAACACATGGTAAATACCGAATTAAAGTTCAATAAAAACTCAAGAACAACACTTTAAAAACGCTGGATCTTTTTGTTAATTCTTCTCCAAATTAGCCATAGATTACGGTTAACGTGTGCGTGTGCATTTGACGTCTCGGAAAGAAATTTTTCGTTCGGTTATGACATTATTTTCCGACAGTGTCCGCAGATTCTAGTTACACATGCACGGATTCAGCAAGTTGTCCAGACAAAAAGAAAGGCATATTTATACAATTACGAAACCCACGGTATATTATTTAAAGCCCATTCAATTATGATCCATTTTACTGAAATATTTAAGTCTTAACTAAATTTGATTATTGGTAGGGCCCAAAGAATTTAAGACTTTTACGCGCATTGTTAACGACCCACTTAGTTAATAAGTAAATATTGTTTTTCTTTTTTGTTGCAAGTAAGGAGTCCTTTTGACTCGCTTATTTCTTCGCCTCATCCGCCGCCGGGCCCGGTAACTCAACATAAGACCGCCCGTCTTTATAATTAAATAAGATCGTGGATTTGGAAACCATCCGTTGCACTAAATTTTTGTTGCTTTTCCAAAATACTTTAAGGGCAGGCCTCTGGTTGATGGACATCAGGTTTTCACTGAACTCTAGAAGTATTTTGGAACTGCATTAGAAAAGGCAGGTCAAAAATAGTGTAGGGAACTAGACTAGGCTGTTGGAACTTGTTGTGGTAAATTTTACTGCCACAAAGTGAGCCCTTAAGTAAAATGTCAGCATTTTCTTGAAGTAAATATAATAGCCGTTGTTTTTGTGTTTTGTTAGTACCTAATTGCCAACTTTTGACGTTTGACCTTTAAAATACAAAAAATAAATATTTTGTACAATAATTTTTTATTTAATAATTATTTATTTATATTTTTGCTTTCTTTATATTTCTATGCATTTACTTACGTCAAATAAAACTTTTATTTCTGTCTGAATTTGGCTCCGGTCAAAAAAAACTGTTCGTATAAAAATCTGTCAAACTTTTTATTCATTAGGGGCTGGTGATACCACTTTTCAAGAACTCCGAATTTGAAAAAGTCCCGACGACGGCATAAGTATACAGAATAACATTAATATGCAGATTTTGTCTTTTTGTGCTTCGTAGGCAAAGAGGGCTGTTGAATAAAAAATATTACTTCGCTCTACAATTTCAAAGTAATTAAATTTTCTTCACTAATTACAACCCGTTAATCTTGTTCTTTGAAAGGGGCGCCTTGTTTTAAATCCGGTAGTTCTCATTTTTTTCTGAGTTGTTTATGGTGCATGTGTTTTGAATAACCCAAGGTTTCGACCTTGAATTTTGAACAACAACAACAACTTGAAGGTGCTACCACCAATTGCTTACGAATTAATTTTGGGTATTTTAATTCGTTTTATTTTTGTTTGGCTAGAGATATAGCTATTTCAAGGGGTGCCAAGCCCTATCATCAGTCTCCTTTATAGTGGTGCTGAGCTTTAATCCAATTTTATTTGAAAAACTTTCTACACATCATGCGGTATTTGAACCCGCGCATCAGATTTGCTAAGTCTTCGGAGCTGTGTACCCTACGTACTATGCCACCGTTGACCACTGACGTCACAGGTCTAGATGTGCTGTTTGTTTATCAATTGCATTTGGAGCATCAGCATTTTTATAAGCCCCTTTAAGTATGCTGTCTTGTTCCGCCTCCATTTTTCTCCGAACCTTATACTATTTTTACTACTGCCACATTTTGATAGAATGACAAGCAGAAAGCTCAACAGACTGAGAACATTTTAGTGAATGGCAGGTACTAAGTATTTGTAAAAACCTAATCGCTAACCTATAATTTTAAGACCTTGACTAGTTAGCATTAATGGCAATTAGTTGCACTACTTTACCACTCCCATCTACTCCTTTAATCTACTTAAATTTATTGACATCCTACAAATAATGTCATAACAATCATGCATCAAAACAAATTCAATAATTGGACATTAATTGCCAAAAATTTTCCCAACTATTAAAGTATATTGTATGTACTATGTAAACATTAGCCCTTACCACTCACCAAACCCAACCGAAAGCAATATAAACCGATAGCAATCAATGTCAATCCCGGCTATGCTGATAATGTCTCAGTATGTCCTGTCTCTCATATTGAGAGTCCTATATATTTCTATATAATCAAACTACAGCAAATAATAATAATTTTACCCTATACAAATGCTCCTTACATTCGTTATCCCTAAGGCTCTTATAAATTGACACATGATGACCCAATGTTTTGCTCAAAAGAGAAAATGGAAGGTCTCGAGTATAAAGTGGCATGCACATTTGCAAGGATATCTTTATGCATCGACAGCAAAGACTAACACTTTGATGGGGGTAATCTTGTAGTAACCAAAGGGATAGAAAGGAAATACAAATAAAAGGAAAAAAAAGTAAAACCTTCAAATCTACACATATCGTCGTAGGACCTAGGCGAAGATTTATTCTATATTTACTTTCTTGTCTATACCAAACACGATTGATGGTCTCGTCGGTTATCGTTTTTGTTGGCATAGTTGTTCATGTTCATAGTAGTTACTTCCTCGTCCTTTCGTTTAAGTATTGCGAATCAATTCATTGAACCTCACATCCTTCTTCCCGATATGAAACTAAACGCTGCAAGGACAAAAAAAACAACATAAAGCAACAAAACATAAAACTTAAAAACATTATGTCTGTATCAACAGAGGATGATAGAACACTAAGCAATCGTTCGTTAGTTCATTCCTGTGATGTCCGGACTCCGGAGAAGCATGAAACATCCAAGGAAGCTCAATGCAGAAGCTTATATCCCAAAACCGGTTATAGTTTGCTCGGTTTAGTGAAGTTGTATCTTTATGTGTGATGCTCTATATATAGGTATCTATTTATCTGCACATGGTATTATAAGGAACCTCTTGACAAATCACTTTATTCTAACCAAGCCAACTGATATAGTATGTCATAACAATCCTTTTGGTAAACGGCAGGAGCAGCAGCAGCTTAACCAGAAATAACAACAAAAACAACTTTATAGGACTTTTAATGCAGTAGAGCAAGCAAGAAACATCATCATCTTCATCATCGTCTTGTATACGACTTTGCCCATGGATGGAAGATATCAGGGTGCATTAGAGCTAAAACGTCTTAAGTTCATCTCGATGGAACAATCTTTCTTATCCTTCTTATTGTTTGTTTATCTTAAGGGCATACAAAATGACTTGTTTTTCGGTGTATTTAGGTGTGTGTGTATATGTTTATAGGATTTTCTGTTGTTGTTGTGAATTCAAGTCTCAAGTGCATGACAGTTGAGTTGCAACACGGGACTGAGAATTATTATTGTTTTCCTCAAGGGACAGGACTTAAGAAATTTATTGATGACTTGAGATTTATCTTAGGTTTTTTTAAATTCTTCATTCGTTTTGAATTTTATGTGTGATTTTTATACATCAGGAGCAAAACTATTAACTGACTGAAAACAATGTTGTAGCTATAGCTGTAGTATAAAGTTTAAACTTCGTCAACTTTGGACCATATACCTACATTTTGTGCTACAACTCTTTAGGAAACTGAGTTTCCAGTGGCTTTTAGTTCTTACGTGTGTGGGAAGGAGGTGAAAGAGAAGTGAGCAAAATCTCCCCGGTCAACGATCTTTGGAGATTTTTTTTAAATTCCTCTTCACAATTACCGCAGGGTGCGTTCAAATAAGATATATTTTAGAAGGAAACTACAGAAAAATTCCTAGGGTATGTTTCTTCATGTGAAAGGTATAGAAGATTTTTTGAAGAAATTAAAAGTTAACATAAACAAATCTCCCGCAACTTGATTGGGTTCGAGCCTCATCCATCTAAAAATTATTTTAAATATACGGCTGCTGCCTCTTGCGAGGAAGTGATAAAACCTCTAAGAGTAACTTATGCCATGAATAAATGCCTCTCACCTTAGCCGTTCGGATTCGGCCTCCATTCCTGCCAATAACACGTAAGCAGGAATGATTGAGAGATGTGGTAAGTCACTAAGACCTGGTTCTACATGAGCCATTTAATTTTTTAACTTGTTACTTCGTGTGAAAGTTAATTGGGGCGCTACAGCTCATGGTCTCGTGGAGAACCGAAACTTATAATTTTCTGGCAAATCCAAGTGGCGTATATGAGAGCATTTTTTAATTATAAGAGTAGTTGTCAATGTTGGAGGATTTGTCAATTGTCACTTCTTCATAAGAGGAAGTAAAATCACCTAGTACATAAACACATTTTTTGTTTTCACGACAGCGGCAAAATGATAAGGCAGTGGCAAAAGGGGGCATGAGTAATGGATGTAGTAGTTTGTAAATTAAGAACTGATTTTCTTAAACCCTCTCATATGCTTTTCACACCAAGCCCAAAACCCGGTTTTCGGAAAATTATCGGTTTTGGGCGAAAACCTAATCGAAAACACAAGTTTTAAAAAACTACAAGTTTTATATAAAACCACTCCAAAACCAGTTGCAATTCAGAGTTGAACTAAACAAACACACCTTTTGAAACATTCAGTCCCAAATCATACGTCCAAACGAAGGCTGACTGGATGCTGTGAAGAGAAATTAAATCCACTAAATTTGAACACATTAGACAAGGATATTAAGTAGCCATGAAGAACTTCTGTTTTGTTTTTGTAAATTCTGACAGCAGGTCAATGAGATTCTTAACCTAACTTTGTTTAGTGTATTGTGGGTAGTGCTGTGGACCTGGAAAAAATAAACTTACCTTTGAGACTGCTAAACTACGAAGACATCCAAAATGCCACTATTGGGAAGAACACTTCACTCACCGACGACGTACGATGGCCAAAATTTCCGTTCAACCACGCGGCAAGCGAAAGAATATTGCTATGTAATGTATAGACCCTGTTTACATTGTGCTGTTGATGGTTTTGTGGGAGAGATCGGTGAGGAGCTCGTTGACCCTCAATGATTTTGCCTACAAAACCTTCGTCATGGCGCAGTGAACAGTCACAATCTAAACAGGGTCATACACATCAGCCACGCTGCAGGCGGCAGCGCGCAGTGATCCATTTGCAGCGGTAGAATTTCAAAATGTGACGATGGTTGAAAATTTTTGTGCTCGTTTGTTTGTTTTTGTTTGTTTAGCTCTCAATGAAAGAATGTAGTCTTCAAAATTTTCCATTTATTTTGAAGCCTTTGTCTTGGGAGTCTTAAGACTTTCTAGACTCACAAAGCACAAAAAAGTTGCCAAACATTTAAAACTGGTGGTTGGGCTCACTTTGCTTCAACAGCTTAACGCTTTTATGCGATAATTATACGAGAATCTGCTCTTCTTATTTCCACTGCTCAATTTTGTAGGTTTTAATTATTATATGTACTGGCGAACTCGCTATAACTGGCTGAACAGAATAGACGCTCGGTCGACTGCGCGACCGCGAGAAACGACGCCTCCGAAAAAAATTTAATACAATGGACCGCGTGAACAGCAGATTAAAATTATTGTTTTTAATTGATTTTGTAGTCATTTCTTACACTTTTATTTTGAAGTTTTGTTGTGAATGTGTATTCTTGCATTTTTGAAATAAAATAGATAATATAGAAAGTTCCGAGATACCATTAACTGTAGCCGTGGTTACTCTTTCTCCTTATCTGTCGAACACCGCGCGGCAAAAGTTAAAAGTAACCAATGTCTAGCGTCGCGGCTCGCGGCCGGGCTCCATTGTATTCACTCAAACGAGTTTATATGCATTTTAACTTTGACAGAGCGATTTTTCAAGTGCCGCGCGAACGACCGCGCGTCTATTCTGTTCAGCCAGCAACTCTACCATCAATACTAGAGGCACAATCTTTAACAAGTCCGTCCAATTACTCGCATATGAAGGTGAAATTGACATAATTGGACGAACGAAACTAGATGTCAGTAGTGCTTTTGTGAGTATTGAAACGGATGCAAAGAAGATGGGTTTTTACGGTTAACGAGGGCAAGACTAAGTATATGCTGTCGCCGATAAAGGACACCCAAGACCAACACCGCAAGTCTTAAAAAAAATATTACGGTAACGGTAGTTAGGGACTTTGTCTACCTAGCCTCCGCTATCAATTCAGACAATGACACCAGTAATGAAATCAAACAAAGAATAACTCCTGCCAATTTCTGCTTCTTCGGTCTAGGCAATTGAGTAGCAAAGCCCTCTCTCGAGCAACTAAAATGGGTAAGACGCTAAAATATCAACCCACTTCTGCTTTCTGGTAGAGGAATAGCATGACTCAGGTGGCTCACGTAATTAGAAGAGGACCTCAACCAACTACCTAGGGACCTAGCTGGCTGAAAGAAGCTTGTAGGTTGAGACCCTGGTCCACTCCGTACTGTTGCGCCACATTAAGAAGAACTCGCTGCAACACAGGTTTCAAACCACACCTTCAACTTTTCAAGCTTTCGGAAGAGATTGAGAAAATCATGAAAGAATTCGCTTAATCTGTTGGAAATGAAAACAAATTTTTTGTCTGTTGAACCTCCTTTCCTCCAGGAAAAAAATAACTTTTGATCCGTTCGAGATAAACTGACATTACAAGCTCTGTGGCCACACAGTAATATGAGAGCGGAAAAAACTCTATAAAAATTGAACCACTTTCAGCAACGATAGTGAATGTAACGAGAAATCATCATTTGAAGTTCATAGGATGGAAATTTCATAGGGAGCTATTTTGGCAAAGTATCGCTAGAGGGAAATACGATTTTTTCTTTGACAGTGAAGGACAACAAAACCGAAAGTCCAGCTTATAACAAAAAATGCCACTCGTTAGCATTTTGAAAAATTAATGTATTTCCAACAGAAATTCGTCTCCCCTTAATTCTTATATCCATTGCATCTATAGCTACAGCCCTTGTTGCTTCCCTTGTATAGCTCCACCACATGAACGAGCCATTATTAAAGTATTAATCCTCCCAAAATGAAGCCCCCGCGAAACAAGTCGACTGGTGATGTTACGTTGCCGGAAACCAGTATCAGAATTAAACCACACGACCAAAAAAATTTGCTTTCTTCATCTCCCATATTCGCTCGCATCATGGGATATTTAATTAAATCTTTTATTCGCGTTAGCTATTTCTGCCAGAAAGGATTTATTTTTCCTTAAGCGCATCGACAATACACACACAACAACACTGCCAGACGTTCAAAAATGTATCTGTTCATTTGAATACATTGTTACTTTTTGCCTGAATCAGCACATCGTAATTTTTGGGTTGCATTTAATGGCAATTAAATTTCAACCGAACCCTCCTTCCGAAAAGCACACAATATATAGATCCCTTACAAAGGATCTCCCCGCTATATATTCGTAAAGAACGATGACGACGACGCAACGTCTGTGGCAAGTGTCTGCATAATTACATACTAAGAGCATCGTAAGTGGGTACTCATGCCAGCATTTACCCTCGAATGCACCCTCCACTAAAAGTTTTACGAGTATACAATGACGTCTGTCTGATGACAATAAGGACAGCGAATGTTACTCAACCATGTTTTCAATCGAGCGTGTATCCTGAATAGTATCCCTTCGTTATCTGACGTAAATCACAGTAAAAGGATGGGGAAGAAAATCGTATTGCTGAAAATAAGTATCAAACATTGACAGAATTTTTGTCTTTTCGACCGTAACGTATTCACATATGGGGTGGCTTTTTCCGCTTGCAGTGGCGCATTCGTTGTTTGAGTTTAAGATATTTTGATTATTTACGCATTTCAAATATCCCAAACAATATAAATTGTAACAATTATTTTGAAACATCGTGTCGGTCGCCGCCCGTCGCATAGGTTAGGTAGTTTTTTTTTTAATTTGGGATTGAATTTGTACTTCCGGAAAAATATATGATATGAGTTAAGGATTTATAGCCTAGGACACAGGTAGGTACTCATTGAACTCATTGATAAGAGAATCAAAAAATCCATAAAAAAGCGGAGGACTTAGGAGAATTTTATTTTTAATCATTTTTTGTTAAACATGTCAGGCACAAATATGGATGAACGTGATGATCAAGAAAATGGAGATATTGTACAAGCACAACAGAAAAAAATAAATTATTTTCAAAAACAAATTAAGTAGGTATATGTAGGTACATAAGTATGAACCAAGTACGTACAAGTACATATGTAAATGCGAAATATGCTTAGTAAAATTCATGAATTCACCCATTTTTAGACCAGTTTTTTAGTGGTGAGTTAAACCAAAGTTAAGTCGCATTCCTTTCAACAAAAAATTCATTTTTTTTTCTAAACAGAATCGATTTTTTTTCTTTCAATAAAAGGAATTTTTCCAAAAAAAAATAATTTTTTCTTCTAAACAAATCAAATTTTTTTGTGAATTTTTTCGGGATTGTCAGTAACTTGCTTCTTGCGGTGATTGGTCCAATCGTCTTGCTCTTCATTTAGGATTAACAAATCGCTGCCGCTAATGGGCAAAAGGTCTCTTAATAAGGCATGCGGCATGCGCCACTTTGCTTGCTTTAGTTTGTCTAGAATTGCCAGAATCTGAGGCAAAGGGTGAGCGTCCATTAGAAACTTCGTTTAGCTGTCGGTAGTCGACACATACTCTCCAGCTTCCACTTCCTCTTATTCCTCATCGGTTATCTTTTGCATAGCGGGATTTCTAGGATAATATATCTGTGGGAAGGGCTCATGGCGGCGTTCATGGTGTTTGGGAGCTTCTCAAACTTGGGTAATTCGCGTTTAAGTACTTTTTTAAGTAGCTCTTCTCGAGCTGGTGTGAGAGGCTTGCCTTCTAAGAGGCATAACTAATCTCTACGCTCGGTCGGAGTTTCTCGGTTGTTTCTTGAATGTCATCTTCCCTTGGATCTGCTGATCCCCTACCTACACTAATGATTACATTAAAGTGCTTATTACTGGGTATCGGGGTACCATTTGCCATATATACCGAATGCCAGAGCTGTAAAAGACTGCAGTACTTTGGTAATGCAGTTAATAAAGTCGCAGTTAATTAACTTACCTATTGAATGTAAGTTAATACTGTAAATAAGTACTTTAACTGCGAAACAAGCAGTCAGCAGTCAGTACTAACATTCCGACTGTGCAGTTAAAAAAAAAAGTTAATTAACTTTAAGTTAATTAACTGCAGTACTTTTTAACTGCTTTTAGTCTTTTTAGTCAGTAAAAAGTCTTTGTACTGCGATGATTTTACTTTTAGTCAGTAAGTATTTTAACTACAGTCAATTAACTGTAAGTTTTTTTTAACTTTTTTTTCTTTTAAATTTATTTTCTTTTTATTCCATCCTGTTTCTTTTAGTTAAAAGACTATAGAAAACGTTAAAAGGCTTACAGTTAGTTGACTGTAGTTAAAAGACTTGCTGACTAAAAGTTAAATCATCGCAGTACAAAGACTTTTTACTGACTAAAAAGACTAAAAGCAGTTAAAAAGTACTGCAGTTAATTAACTTAAAGTTAATTAACTTTTTTCTTTAACTGCACAGTCGGAATATTAGTACTGACTGCTGACTGCTCGATTTTAGTTAAAGTATTTTTGTAAGTTAAAAGACTTAATGAAATTAGTCTTTTTAGTCAATTAACTGCAGTACCGAAAAGACTGCAGTTTTTACAACTCTGCCGAATGCTGCTGATAACGTGTCGGAACTTTTTTGACCAGCCGCCTTACCTTAAGGTTGACAAAAGACCTGGTAGCACCAGTATCTATTAGGGCGGTGAAAGTGTATCCATACAAATAAACGGGCAGAGAACCACGTGGATCTGTGAATAACTCTAATTTCGGGGCTATTAAATTTTGTTGGGTTATTTGTTCGCACAGTAAGGGTACCTGATTGCTTACACTACAACTACACTCTACCAAAGATATCCTTGTGATAAGCGATACGTTATTCATAGTATTTAACTTAACTTACGGTTTTTCACTGCATTCAACGAAGATAAAAGTTTTGTTAACGAATAATAAAAACAGATAGCTAAAATAATAATTACTCTTGTTGGAAGGTCATAAACTGTTTGTTACGAACAATAATGTAAATTGTGCCAAACAGATTTGTATATCAATCCTCAGAAAAATAAAGTAAAATATAAGTTTTTTTTTTCAGTTAAAATAAAATTGTATACATTTCAGAATAAAAAGAAGCATCTTCAAAACCAATCAAATAGAAGAAAATAACAAATTTAAATGCAAGTCAATGCAAACACAAAAATTAACATTAGGTGCATGTTATTTGTGACAAAAACTTTCGTGCTTCGAGTTTAAAAATTTATTTTTGTGTAGAAAATTAATATTGTTTGTAACAAGCACTTTTTAGTTGCAGTTCTAAGGTTTTCTTTCTACAGGCAAGATTATTAGGTTTCCATTTGATGACTTAAAATATTGGTCACAAACAACTTAAACGCTTGGTGCCTTTTATCGCTTGTGGTAAACAGTTTTCTCCTTGTGGAAAAGAATTTATTTATTTTAGTGTAGCGGCTATATTTTCAGCGATCGTAGTTGTATTCACCGCCATCGGTTCAGCAACGTTTAGGTCATTTAGGTCTTTGAAAGATTGTGTTGTGTATTGGTATCTGCAGTTCTTGGATGACGGTAGCTTAATCTCGGGAACAAAGTCTGGTGTTACCCTTAATATGGCAGTTCCGTTCGGGGGTGGCAGGGGCAATCTTGGGTCATACACCCGTCCTCGCCACAGAAGAGGACGGCGACAATTTGCCTTTGAGTGCCCTTGTTGTTTGCAATTCCAACAGTGGATCATACGGTTATATAGGTCTGGTGGTGCGGGTGTACAATCGTTTGCGGGCTCCATTGGAAAGGTCCTCAGAACTGGTCTGACTTAGTATAGCTTATAAGAACTTATTTGATTTGGCGGTTGCCGGTGTGGCTAGTAATATAGTTGAAAGAAAAACGGAAGAGCTCAGCAGTATGAAGATATTGTTTTAAGATAAATAAAAACTACGGATGTGTAAAAAAAGGAAAATTTGCGTCCCCATTTCTCTAGAAGAAAAGAAGTGTAAAATGTTAAGCACAAAGAAAAGGCACGCGAAGATGGATAAGATTATTTTTAGTTACCTAATCTAATTATTCTCAATTTCTTAAATAACATTTAAATTGCCTTTTTTGAATTTTAATAAACATTAGCTTTAGTTTAATTAATAACATAATGTTGTTTTAGTTTATTCCCTACCCTACATTTATTGGTGTCAGAAATGTTAAACTAAACTGCAATGCCGTGTTAGACAAAATCGTGAGAAAAAAAAAAAACAACATTATAATGAAATTTAATTTCCGGCGATATTAAAATAAGGCCTAAAATTCTTACAAGCTGAGAAATAAAAATATTATAGTTTGAAAAATCAGATGTGTTGTAAAACCACTAACCCAAAACGTGAATAATACATAATACAATAATACAAACAAATCCCATACTTAGGATATTCACTGACAGTATCCTAATTACATCAAAAATTAACAACATAAAAATGTTCTTTTAGGATAATATTTAAAATCACAGCAGCCGACATTTTTGATGTGCAATTTGCACAGTTATTGCGCATCATAAACTTTTCGGATGCATTTTTGAACTTGCTGCTTTCATGTCATAACTCATAACTCGTTTGAGTTTCGGAACATATGACTTTGCAGCTGATGCGCATTTGATGCATTTAGGAACTCAACCTATTATTACAGTACATACATAAAATTGAGTAAAAATTTTATTTGAGTGTAATCTAAACCTATTCCATCATATAAGTCAAATTTGAATGATCGACTTTTTTTGGCACAAGCCAAGTACATAAACAAATGAAGCACTAAAGAACTGCAAAAGTTATTTTAATCTAACTTTAAAAAAAAGAATAAGTTGAAAGGTTGTAAAAGGCTATTGTTTAAGAAACGTTAGAAAATTTGTAGATAACTGAATAAGTTCAGGAAAAGGGAAGCTCAAATGATAGAAAAACTAAAAAAAAAATAAATCATTTTGAGGATAACCAGCTAAATATAGGCAAAAAGGGATAATTGTTGGAGGATAATCACTGGAGCTAAAGTTGCTCGGGGAGTTGTTCTTGTTATGGGGTTGAAAAATATGACTAAAAGAAATGAATGGAATTGCCGAAACGCGCACAAAGTTACTTTCCTTCAACTTTTACGTAGCGATCACTTACTTTGGTTTGTGAACCTACTAATGGATGTCAATGTCAAATCATATTTTGCACTAATGCCTTACGTATTAATTTCTTCCACCGCGACGGCTCAAATGCTTTTGAATAACAATGGTTGCAACATTTGATTTGAAAACCCAACTTAAACGGCAATGAATCGTTTGTTCGTGATGCTATTTCTATTTAGAGGATGTAAATGCTATGGCTGCTGAAGGAAATTTTATGGAATTTGGTGATATTTCTAAAAGAATTCCCGAATTTTGAAAAAAAAATCCCGTAGTAAATTTCCGAAGCTCGTGTTATCTTAAATTTTTTTTTATTGGTTTGCAGCTGCAGGAAACAATTGTTTTTGCGCTTTGAGCTAAGCAGCTTAATAAATTTACATATCTACCTGTGTAAATTTAAACTGATTTGCATTTTGACGTGAATTAAAATAGCTTACTCTTAAGTTTTATTCACAATCCATATATTTATCTACTTAATTGCATTATTGCTATTGCCTTTCATCAATTCAGAACAACATTACAGCTTAGTGAGTTTCTATTAACTCTTAAGCCCTATAATTGTGACAGCAGCAGGCAGCACTATAGCAGCAAATACGTCGCGTCGTCATCCACTGCGTTTTAAATATAAACAGTCAACACTAATACTGGATAGATAAAAGCATATCAGATGCTCTCATTTATAAAACCGTCAAAAGTAGATGTTTATTGTTTGATATACCTATACTTATATCCTTTTCGAGAATAGATAGTAGATGACATTAATGTGAAATGCATTAGAACAACACAATTTAAAAGCGATAACGGACGGCTAACGATATACCATACAGTTTGCCAATTTCAATTCTAATGCAAATTGTTTGTTAGATTGACAAAGTTTCCACAATTTCTGTGAATAATCTAAAACTAAGCCAGAGGGAATCATCAGCAACGGATTGCATTTTATTCCAGAGGCAATGAAGCCTCATTTTGGAATCGTTTCGTACGTTTAGATCTCTGTGGTTACAAAGTAATGCAGTGTGCCTGGTGATTGTCCTTGTCCTGTCGCCATCGTCATCGTCATCGCCTTCGTCACCGTGGACCGTTCTCTCTATATTTGATTTGTGTAACGGGAACGAGAACATAAAACAAGGCCATTGATGCGACATAAAGCAGGGCTGGAAAATTATAAATATTCCATTAACCCATTAGCAGGCTTGTAATGTGATTTATTTGGACAGTCAGGTCTATTGATGAGATACTTGATGACGTTGACATTTCATTGCGTTTGAATGTAGCTTACATAAAAATAAACATAGGATTAACTTAATTGGATTCGGAACAGAAACGCGATAGTTACAAGACGGACGATGCTAAACGAAAGGTATCCTATCCGTACAAGGTTCGAGTACATTAGTTTATTGGCATTAAATCGATGAATTTTTCGGAGAGCGAGTATATTTAAAATTATTTATTAATTTATTTATAAACATTAAAAGTAAAATTAAATGTATTAACAAAATTTTCAAAGCACTAACATGTTTTTTTTCCTCTTGCAAGGAACTTACAAAATTCTCCAAGAGCATCTTCTCATGAAAAATTACTTCCAGTTCGGATTTGGCGAATTTCCTGAAATAGCTATTCAATGAGATCTAAGAGTGCTACTGAAAACTGAAACACAATTAAAGTCTACATCGGTTGTGATATTTAATGTGTACCAACGATCAAATTAGCAGGAAACTCCTCCATGCAGATAAAAAGTACGTTACATGCAGCCCTTGAAATTCGAGTGCTAATTAATTTATCCATTGGTTGAAGAGGCTCTAGGTCTATAAAAAAGTACGTTCATCAGGTGTTTATTAATCAAATTAAAAATTTTAACAAAAATATTTATGGTCGTATTAATTAGATTTTTGACTGTAAAAACTATGTCTAAGTAGAAGACACGACGAACAGGGAACTGTAGTCTTTTGAAATCAAATGGAATATCATTCGGAACTATTGGAATACGTGGAACCAGCACATCTTCTGCTTTTAATTTGCCATTCAGAATAATTGAAGCCGTCAATTGCATAATCTAGGTGGACTAACGTTGCACAAAAGAATTATTGGTTCACCGATTTTAAGTGACAATTTGTGCGGTGGCATGACAGAAATATTAGTTGTTCGACTGATGGAAAATTGACACGAAAGTTCAGTTGAAATGAAATCTGTTTTCTATCATTATTAGCGCTGGTAATTTTTGATTTTCCATTACCAATGTCCGTCCAATAGCTGTTTTGAAAATATGTGTGACGCATTGCGCTGAAGATGTACCCGCATATTTGCCTTAATGTAAACTTTTGTACATGTTTTCAAAGATGCGATGCTCTGAGGCAAGCGTTGAGTTCATCAGCTGGTGTTGATTTTGGTTTTGTGTAACCTGTAGAGTCTGTCGTAAGTCGCCTTCTAATAAAATTCCAGCTTCACCAAATAATATCTGATTTGATCGCAAGCCTCGAAAAGTTCTTTCAAGTGCTTCAAATGATTTATGTGCCATTGTACACTCCTCCTATACAATCAGTTTGAAAGTTTGCAGCACTTTCGCCATATACATATGACCCTTTCGAAATACTGTATGTTTGAGCTTCTGCGAAATGCATATTCAATGGCAATGGAAGTGGGTGGATTTTTTTGCGATCAAGGTAATAAAGAAAGGTAATTTAGTTGATATAAGAAGAAAATTTCACGTTTTCAGCTCTTTTTAAAAACGAAATAACTCAAACAATCCAAAAGTATATTTGCTTTTAGGACCGAAATTTTAGTACCGGCAACATTCTTTTTTTTAAACAAATTACACTATCTCAAAATATTGCAAAAAGTTGCAGCTGCAATTTTGCATATGGTTTAAGAAATAGTTAGGCTAAAATATGCTTGTAATTTTTCAGCGGGACTCAGCGGGTCTTTTTTTGTAGCTCTATTCAAATGTCAAAAACTCATTTAAAAAAAACTGTTTTTTTGTTTTATTTATTAAAAATATATTTTTTTTTAAATTTTATCTTACTTACAAATAGAACAACCATGTGACATTAAAAAAAATTAAGATTCTTCTTGGAATATTCAATGATTGCAAAAAAGAAAAGGAATAAATTCGTTTTTGTTTGTCATTTTTTTAGTCTAGAACAAAATTGTCCTACTTTGAAAAGCTCTACAAATCAAACTATTTACCAAAACACTATTTTGTGTGCTGTCTTTGAAAAATTAAAAAAAAAAAAAACATCGGATTTTGTATTTTTGCCACGACTTTTGGCGTTTTGGACTACAGTGCGACGTTGAGGAGACTTATACCTGTTTAGTTGGCATAGGTCAGAGCATCTCCTTTCTTGTGGATGGGGCACACTATACCGAGGTTCCACTCATCGGGCATACTTTCATCCGACAAAATTTTGGAGATAGGTGGTGTATACTTAAGGTGACCATAAATATTACTCTTCAGAGCGGGACGCCTGTAAATTTTAATACTAAAAACATCAATTTACAATTTTTTTTTCTCTCTTAACATAACACTAGCAGTTTTTGAGTTTTAAGATTTTCACATATGTTTTATCATTCAAACATTCTTTGACATCTAAAGCAAAATACTCATTCATATTTCGGCTTTTTAATCAAAAGATGTTTCAATAAAAATTTATTTTTGACGCAAGTCAATAATGTGGCTATATAAGAATATAAAAACAGAAATTATAAATTACAGAAATCTTAGGCTGTTCAGAAAAATTAAATCTATCTCATTCCAGATTTAGTGGGCTGGTTTTCTATGTTTTGACCAAAGAAAATAACAGGTTGGCTTTTTTAAATCTCCCAAGACTATTTTGTGGTCACTTCTGTATCTTTGAGTGTACCAATAAATTCCTGTTCAATTTAGTAGTTCCATCATTTTCTGAACTTCTTCCAAATCACGAAACCACGGTAATCTTGACCTGTAAAACTAAAACCAGCCGCTGTAGATTTTACGATGCATAAAAAACAACCCAAATTTAGATCTGGGGATTTGAAAAAAGAAATTGTTTTAATGTATTCAAAAATCTGCAATATTTTCAAAACTTTTTTCAGTGCGGGCATCTAGAGGATTTTTTATCAGCTTTATCAAAAAGAATAAGAGATTTATCATATTATGTGTATTTCTCGCCTATTTTCAAAGCGGGCCATTTTGCGTTCTTTGGGGACAGCGGGACAAAGTGGGACGTATGGTCACCTTATGTATATCTTCGGCGTTTAACTGTCTAGAAAAGTGTCGTTTCCAGATCCTCAGCACCGACTGCGTGTCTAATACCATATTCTTACTCTCACCTCGGCAGGCTTCCGTTCTGGCCTTGCAGCCCTGGGTAGATTGCCTCGCCTTTTGGTAGAACTTTCTAACATCCCTCCTACCGCTACAGTCCTCAATAAACTCGACCGCTCGCTTCGCATACTCTCTCTTTTTCCTCCTGAGAAGTCGGCGTTCTTCCCTTCGTTTTTGCTTGTAGAGCTCCCGAGCTGCTCTCTCAGTAGCTCTGGTTCTAGTTTGCAGCATTGATTGGTAGGCCTCATTCTTTGCTGCACGCGCCAGTCTGCATTCTTAATCGAACCAGATGTTTCGTTGTGGTGGCCTAGTGAAACCCAGCACTTCAGTGCTGACACTTCTGATGGCATTTTGGCAGTGTTTCCACTAATCCTCTGCAGATGATGCTTGTGGCGGGCTTGCTGAGAGATTAAGAGACGTGGTCTGCAAAAACCCTGGCGATCTCTTGCGATCTTATCTCCGCGACGTTAAATCTTTTCACAGGATCCGCTCGTCGTTATGGCGTCATTGATATCCGCATACGTACTTGAGCCAGGTAGTGATTCGAGTCTATGTTGGCACCTCGGAACGTTCGGACATCCAGGATACTGGAAGCATGTCTGTCATATATCGTAACGTGATCAATCTGATTGACGGTTGTTCGTTGAGCCAGAGAGCGCCAGGTCCCTCTGTGTATATTGACTTGTGGGAATCGAGTGCTTGCTATGATGACATTTCGCCTCGCCTCAAAGTCAATCAGCCTGAGTCCCTTACCGGAAGTGTTGTCGTGCAGACTATGTCATCCGACTATCATACCAAAGATGCCCTTCTTTCCGATTTTTGCGTTGAAGTCGTCAAGAATAATCTTGACGTCATATTTGAGATAATTATCAAACGTATTTTCGAAGAGATCGTAGAATTCTTCCTTGGTTGACTTATCTTTTTCTTCCGTTGGGGCATGGGCACAGATCAACGTGATGTTTTTGAACTTTTCGTTGATGCGTATTGTGACCAAGTGCTCGCTTACATTTCTGAAGCCTAAGACTTCTTGCCTAAGTCTTCCCCTCACCACAAAACAACAACTAAAGAGCCGCTGACCCTGCTCCTGGCAGCACTCGCCGAATTAGATGTCACACAATTTCATCCTTCGTATGCACTCTCCATCCCATCGCACTTCCTGGATGGCTGTTACATCCGGCTTTAGCAAACCAGAGTCTCCACTAGTTGTTCGGCTGCACGTGGCCTGTTTAAGGTCCAGCCATCCAAGTTCTGAACCGAAATTCATTGTCCTTTTTTGTATGGTACCTACAGTAAAGAAAAAAAAACAAATGTGATGGAAAAAATTCAATAATATTTGTGGCTAATCTCGTTCTGGATATCAGTAAAATACGCTTTTTAAATTTGAATGATCTTTTAGCTTATAAGGGCTATATTTAAAAGCACTTAGTGAAACCAAAAAAAAAAAACATTTTGATGCTTAATAGGCTTTTAAATATTTCAAAGTCTTTTATGGAACCGGGCATTAATCCTGAAAAAAACAAAAACAGTTTTGGCTTTAGGTAGAAGAGGCTGGGAACCCAGACTCCTAGGATGACGGTGGATGGCCATTACAGTACACCTAGGCTCTTACGCCTTACCACTGCTTAACTTAATTTTGTTGAATGTAATATCGTCAGTTCGGAAAAAAAATTCCACAGTTCAACAAATGAAATTTTTGAGTTAACATTGCATTTTTGTGAATGAAAGAAAAACTATCAATTTCAAAAATATCAAACTCTTCTACAATATTTGGAACTAAATGAGCTATTACGCGAACTTGATGTTTTAATTCAAATTTTCATCAAATTTTCTGCTGCCTTATTTTTAAAAATGAGATTTGTTGAGCTGTGTTGTTTTTCTTCCGAACCGACGATATAATGTGTAACTACCTACTTAATTTACCTTTAGATTCATAGATACTAGATAGGCATAAACCAACCAATTTCTTACACTTAATTTAAATTTAATAAGACCTTAATATTTTGATTCGTCTGAGAATGCTAGGAGTCAGTGTTTAATAGAAGAATAGAATCGAATGTGGAGAATTTTATATATTCTAGAAACGAGAATATATCTGCATATGACTCTTTTGAGGGTTGGCAACAAGTCCATTCCCACACTAATCGCCCATCTTGTAAGCTTGTTTAAATTCTAAACTAAGCTTGGAGGCCACAATAAATTATTTGATGATCAAGTGTTTTGTAAGAGTTAATTCGAGTTCATTTTTTCTGATATGGCAACAGTAAAGCAGTAGAAGTGTCAATTACTTATTTGCTATCAAGTCCCAAAAATGGTGTAATATGATAAGAAAATGGAAAAATTAATGAAAACTTGCAGTTGTTTAAATTCAGAAAAAAATTACCAAGGATCCTGGTTGTCTTTTTAGCCTCAGTAAATTTTTTGAATTTTTCAGTCTGAATATTTAGCTGCTTTTAGATTCAAAGTGTAATTTGATATTAATGTGTTCCACCAAAAAAAAACACGAGGAAACGTAGAAGTCTCTTCCTCCTCCTCGTGTTATTTTTTCTGTTATACAAGACCGAGCCCAAAATAGTGACCGATGGCCCATATCAAGACTTACGTACAAAAGTTTCGCCTTGTCTAGTCTCATGGCCAGCCCAATAGTTGCGTTTTCAATTATTTTGTTTATATGCATGTCTATAAATGTCATTCCACAAATAGAAACACTTTCGTTTTTATATTTACTTTTATTGCACCTCGGTTAGAAAAATATTTACCTTTTGCATCACTTTTCCTACTTCGCGTGTAAAAAACTCATAACAAATAGCCAAAGTGTAAAAAGGACATTTTCACGAATTATTTATGTTCATTCACAGTCAAGGATCTTAAACTGTCAACAGAAATAGTAAAGAAAAAACCGCACACAATTTACCGAGGCAAATTTATTTCATTTTTGTTTATAAAGATATTCATCATGTGAAATACGATGAAAGTGTAGATATAGTGGGTATAGGATATAGCACTTTCCATGCAAACACGCGATGCAAATTTATTTTGTTGGCTAAAGAAATAAAAAAAAAAATAAATAAATGCAAAATTCATTAAAAGATACCTTACCTATGCATGCACACTGGTGATGTATATGTTTGCATTTAAATTATAGAAGTGATAGTGAAGTAAACGTTTAAAATGGACACTAATGGACATGGACTGGACATATGCGGATTTAAATATAGCAATTTAATGCTTATTTAGGTACTATCAAAAACCAAATGCTTTATGCTTTTAAAGATAATGATGAAATTAGTTTTAATCTTAACAGATTCATCAGCACATAAAATAATGATTGTTTTTCTTATGGACTTTTCGATTGGTAATCCTGAATAACAATTCGATAGGTAGAGACCGTTTTGCTATCAAGAAATTGCATACAAAGTTAGAAAAAAAAAACAATTTTTTCTATATATTGTTGAATTTTTGAGGAAATTTATCGCAATTGTTGTGTGAGATTCCACAATGATTCAAACAAAAATTGTAGAAACGTTCCTATGCATTTTGGACATAAAAGATTAGTCCGCTGAATGCATTTTTGCTTCATTAATATAATTGAAGAAAATTGGGACCATATGAACTGTACGAAAACCTGATTGGCATTGATTCAGGATCAGATATGGTGTCAATGTGATGAAGGGAAAGAGTAATGGGGCACATGCGAAGCCCAAAATATTAAATAATTTTCTATATTCTTTTATGTTTATGTACCTACTTCACATTCTTCGCATAAATGCGCAGAATATGCAACACGCACAGCCCCCAAGAAAAACACCAACTTCTTGTGGCCGTTGCGTAATGGTTAGTGTGTTGGACTGTCACGCCATCAGAGGTCTTAGTTCGGTTCACGGCCTCTGCCAGCTTCCTCTTGCGAAGAAGTAGTGACAAATCTTCCAAGAGTATATCCTGTCATAGAAAAGTGCCGCTCGCCTAAGGCGTTCGGATTCGGCAACTGTAGGTCCCCTCCATTCCTTCAAACACGCACACAGGAATGGTTGAGGGCTGTAAGTCATTAGGCCTTTGCTTTTCGTGAGTTGTTGTGCCACGAAATTTATTTATTTTTTCTCGAAGCAAATTACAGGAAGATCAGGAGCTTAAAATATTTCAAGAACATTTTTAAACAAAAATTAGGAAAGTTGAGATTAGAATTAAAGCATTCCAAAGTCAAGTTTCAACTTGGCGAATAGTTGGGGTCACAGTGACTTCTGTGAGGTTCTGGATGTCATTTGCTAGCTTATGATAGAGTACATCAAATGGCAATCTGCTAACGATAACAGTTCTTTATCGCAAATAAGTAACTCAAGTAGATAGGTACTACATACATTAGGCCTTTCGCGAAGAATCAGCAGGATTCATTCCGAGAATTATTGGTGGCATATATGCGGTTGTCACATCTATATGAAGAAGTCAACAACCCCAGCGATTATTATTACAATTCAAAAATACCCACTCAGTTATTTTACAAGCCAAATCTACAGCATTTATATAATTTAACTCTTCTTATTAAATTTTATCTTTTTGTAGCCATCATCGCACCGTTTTTTAAGAATATTTATGTAGGGGCCCCGGAAAGATTCCATAATGCTGGGGTGCTTGTGATGGGAGAATATCATCTCGTTGGTGATTCAGTGTATCCCTTAGGTAAGCCAGAATCTTGTGACTTCATTTTGCGACAGTGGACATTAGCTTGGAAAGCAAAGAAATTGTATTACTCGCAAGGGCCCTGGTTTTTCATGAGCCCTTGCGCCACCAAATTCATTTATTTTTATTTTTTACTCGCAAGGGCCAGAGTTACAAATCGTTTGGGCTATTAAATGGTCGTTTTCGTCACTTAAGCGGCATCCACATTATGTTTTTTTGTTTAAAGCCTAGTATACAGTTCTTCAACGAAAAAAAAATCTACATGTATGTATTTCTTATGGGAGTTAATTCAGTCATTTAAATAACAAAGTAGTAGCCGTGGCGTGATGGTTAGTGCGATGGACTGTCATGCCAGAGGTCTAAGGTTCGATCCCCAGCCTCGCCATCTATTTATTTAAAGAAAAACGGCTACTGCCTCTTGCGAGGAATTGACAAATCCTCCAGGAGTATCTCCTGTCACAGAAAAGTGCCGCTCGTTAGCCGTTCGGATTCGGCAATAAACTGTAGGTCCCCTCCATTCCTGCAGACACGCACACAGGAATGGTTGAGAGTTGTAAGTCACTAGGCCCTAGTTCTTCATGAGCTGTTGTGCCATCAAATTTATTTTTTTTATAAATAACAAAGATACTAATGAAATACAAAATATGTACATATATGTACATTTAATCGAAATCGTCCTGTTCCTTAAAATGATAATGTATTTTTTTGAAACGAAGATAAGTGGGTTTGCTTAAATTCCAGATCATGAAAATTTTTATTTTTGAAGTGCGTGAAGAATTCCACTCAAATTTTCTGCTTTTTTTGCAAGCATAGAATATGGTTTACTAATTTTTCAAGAAAAGGCAATATATTAGAACCATCTCCTTTTTCCAATTGATTAAATGCCTTCTTCTAAGACTGGGAAGTATTTGTAAGGTCGTTAGAAAGCACACTATCATTTTTGTTCAGTTCTGCGCATGTCTTGTATTCACGGTTGACACTTGAAAATAAAGTTTGTGTCCAAAATTAAAAATAAAAATGACCAACTGTAGCTAAAAATGACCAAAATAATTTGAGTCCGAAATATTTGAACCTCTAAACACAGAAAACAATGAATTCATCACATTTGTTTTAACATATTCTTCATATTACATAGATGACATATTATTTTTGTATGTATTAAGTCTAGTTTATACATCAATGCGAAGTGAAATTCAAACCGAAATGAAATATGTATCAATAAATCTCGCGTCGAAAGGTGTACAAATAAAAATTTATTTAGTTTTATATTTGGTTTAGATAAAGTCCGTTGAATTATATTTATTTCGAAAGAAATTTCTTCCCCTTTTCGCTTAAATAATTGCATTTAATTTTATTGTATTTTTCACGCCTGGGAAAAAAGCAATTTTTTTTTGTATGAAAACTTCGCTTCGCTTCGATCTATAAACGAGGCTTTAATAAAATTCATTCACAAAGTAGGTACCTAATGAACTTAATTAAATCAGACTAACATAAATAAATAAATAAGAAATAAATACTTTCTCAGAGCATTTTAAAATGAGATCAAAGTAGAACTTAATAAAAACAATTATATTTCCATAAAATCAATATTAAACAAAAAATGACCAGATGGAATAAAAAATGACCATGCGACCAAGTGAAAAAATAATGACCAAATTTGGTCACAAATGACCAAAGTGGCAACCGTGCTTGTATTATGTTTTTGTAAATTGTGGACGAGGGTCACAGCGATTCGGAAACACTTATGTTTTGTTTTTGTAAATTCTGTCAGGCAGGTCACTGTAATTTTCGAATATGCGCAATAAATTACCTTCAATATGTGTACTGTGGTTAAATTTTTAATTTTTAATTTTTTTAAATATTTGAATTCAATGTCAATATCGTTAAAGTTGTTTTCAATAGTAACATGAGGAAAATGCAGTATTCCTCCCAAGTATATCTCTTTTAACGGCAAAAAAAAATGTTTACTGTTGTGAATAGTTTGAAGGTTGATGCCTAAAATGCATACAAAAGCCTCAGTTGGCATCGCTGCATATGTGGACGGGTAAAAATGTTTGAGGATGTTGATCGATCGAGAAGATCAATAAAAATAGTTGATCGGAAACGGAATAGTGAGGACCATAGAGTACCTATATTATCTAGAGAGCCAAGTTAAGGTGGTTGTTCTCTCCCAACCTACAATCTATACTATAAAATAAGAGAGTTTTCTCTTACTCAATTCAAAAATTTGTGGTTCTTTCAGGCAAGACGGGAACGAGTCGGTTCTCTAGGTCTGGACGCAATATTAAAATATCTATGTATATGTGGCGGAACTGACTATGGTACTCTATGGTCTTGATGCAATATTAAAATATCTATATGTGGCGGAACCGACTATGGCGAAAAAAAATAGTTACTGCGTGTTGTATACTTTAAACCATACCTAAATCGGCTCCCATGATGACTTTCTTCCTTAATGGCATTGAAGCGGTTTAAGGGAAAAAAAAGTATTGTTGTTTTCGAATCGATTTGACATCTGGAAAACGTGAGCTGAGTTACCAGGACCAGGTCGGACTCCAATTCAAGGCATCAAAACGTTAGGGTAAGTAATGTTTTGTTTTGTAACGAAAACTAACACAATCTTATTGTAAAGTTCAGTTTTCTAAATTTCCCATTTTGATCACAATTTCACAATGTTTATGAAGCACCCAATTTGTTCTTTAAATTGTTTTTTACGGTTTTGGTCATTCGGTACTGGAAAACGGTTCAATGGATTAATTTGAAATTTTACAGAAATATTGGTGGTCTATAGTGCTTTGAAATGTCTTACCAAATTAAGTCCTGCAGTCAATATTTTTAAAGCAGTACAAGATTTACAAAAAGTCTTTAAACAGTCCTTTTTTTTGACCATTTCTTAATGTAACGGTGAGGAGCCAAAAAAAATAATCGTTATAATGTTTAAAAAAAAATCTTGTAGAAGATTAATTTCTCAATACAAAAAATATAAAGCTTTAGAATGATTTTTGTTTTATCTCAAAACGACCACTTTTCACAGAGATACAGCTTTTCAAAAAACTCTAAAAAAAAGTGATTTTTTTTTGTTCCCTTAATTTTTTTGACAAGTGTATTTTAATTTGCTCACCTTTTTTGTTAACATCACTTTGAAGGGGGCTGATACTTGTTGTTGCCTGGTCCTGGTTAAGAAAACTTCGATTGCAAAACCTGTTGGAGAAGGCTCTCTTGCTGGTATGATTTCCTTCTCCGGGCACTGTGGTTCCACTGGCCAACAAAGGAGGCCATAATTACTTGTGCACTTAAAAACAACTGAAAATACAAATTTTATTATTTTATTCCTTATATTAATTAAAAAAAATTATAAATAAAATCATAAAATTGATATTTTGTTGCCATAATAACAAAAAGAGCTTAAACTCAAAATATTTAAAAGCTTTTGAGAAAAGTTACAATTATTTTGGTTGAACTCAATTTATCACAATTTAGATTGCATTTCAGTCGTGTAGAGGCTTAACCGAATTGATTGAGAGCAGCAAAAAAATTTGCATTCCTTCCAATGGATCTCGCAAAGTATAGTAGTAGTACGTCAGAACTATATTTACCATTGAGTGGAAGTGAATACTATGTAGCCTCATTTTTACGAGTGACAAAATGTCATTTGCTAAATTGTCATAAAGCAGGATTATGACCATTATTTGAATCAAATAGCAGAAATAATGAAATTTTTTCTGCCAAAAATTCATATTTTTTAAGAATTAAGATGGTTTTCTTCATTCTCAGATTAAAGCATTTTTAGTACTTATTTTATCAATTTAAAGGACATATTTCATGCTTTTTTTTCCATATTCAAATTTCCGTTCGTCAATTTATTAAATGGATAAATACGTATACATAAAATTATAAATTATGTTTTTATGTTACACTCAATCTTTAAAATTCGAAGAAACTTTTACTACAAGAGCAAGTTCATGCGACCCAATCGTGCATTTTATTTGATTGTAATCTATATAATACCTGAATGAAATATTCGAAGAAACGAATCCAAGAATGTAATGGGGAAAGACCGAACTCGTATTTGCATTCATTGTCGGGCTTCTGTAAACATTTTTCAATATTATTCATTTCTTTTGTAATAAGGCACCACAAATTTAACACTTCCTTTGAGTCAGTTTTACTTAAAGCACAACATAGTTTTGCATATATCATGGTCAGTTGCAAGGAATATGTTTTTGTCTTGAAAAACAAATGGATTTAAATTCATAATTTTATTTTTGATATTAAATTCTTCTTGCAAAGAGAGCTCTTTAGTTTCTTTAGCGAATTGAAAACTTATCGGCCTACAATATCGAGTAGATGTCACGAACAAGCAACTATCTTCATCGACATTTGAATCACAAAGGCCGTGTGAGATTCAGTTTAAAATTTCCATTAAATTTCATCCGAGATTAAATTTTGACATTTTTACATACAGATTCAACTCACTATTATCAAAACTTAATCTTCAGATGAAATTTTACGCAATTTTAATCCAATTCTTTCACGGCCAAAAGCTCACTTTGTCCAGTACTGCCATCGAAACCCCATTTTCCAACTAATATCATATCAGAAAAATCAGATGAAAAATTATGCAAAACATTTTTTTTTTGAGTTGAGCATGACAGTATGGTCAAGTAAATTCTGAAGTTCTAGTATGGCAGACACTGTCTTCTGTAATTCTTTCATTTTTTTTTGAGGATAATATACACAGTTTTTTTGTTCGTTATTATTTATGATATGAGGGCATTACTTCAAATAAAGTAGGTAGGTGGTATATAAAAAAAGCACAAAGTCACAACAAATATTAATTTTTGGTTAATTTTGTTTCGGTGATGAGTGAAAGAACTTCTTCGCGACTTGGTTGCCTTATACATTTATTTGATTGGTTTAAATTATTCAATAAAGAATTTACAGCCAGAGAAATCCATTTTTGGTACCTAATCTTCTTCTCTTCGACCTTTTGCTGCTATGCAAAATCTTTAGATGGTTGCCCAGCAGAAGATGATGACACCTTATATATTTTATTTTCAGATACATTGCCTATTTCCTTACAGCGCTATTAATAAAAATTCACTATCCGCCTGTTAACACACATTTTAGCTAGCATACGGATAGTGAACTTATCCGTTTGATAAATCAAATTATTAATAAACCTATTTTGTTTGCGTGTTATCTATTCACTGAACAACACTAAAAACCTGGCAGCACTTCACTGAAATGTGCTAAATATTCTTTTACATTTTCATATCAGACAGCTGATATGTCATTTCAGTCAGCTGTAAATGAAAATGTATTGATTTTTAAAAACAAAAACAAATAAAGGTTATTTTAATGTCCAGGAATGTGTCCATCTCTGTTATCACCTTCTAAATCATCTTTAACCAAATTGATTAATTGAAGCATATTATTTTTTGAAAAACAAAATTATTTTTTGGAAGCTATATTCATCCGGTTCTTCCAGATGATTTATACGTACTTTATGCGTTTTAGGCCGTCTAAGGTTTGTATCACCATCACTCAGTCTATCTAAATACTCCAACTCCAGTCTATTTATTATATTAAGAACATTGAACGAATACATTAGGTAAGTTTTTATTTTGCACCATTATTATTATTATTTTTATTCCAAGCTATAATTTGGAATTTGCACTATTGGTTCAATCAATGAAAAGTTATGTGTCAAATTTGACAAGCAACTTTATTAGAAGTGTGTGTTAAGAAGTTATCCGTTCATTAAACACCAAAATCGATGAGATAAGTTACCCGCTCGTTGTCAAACGTCATTTAGGGCTGAAACACATTTATTAATAATAATATTATGTTAAAACACGTTTTAGTGTTGTTTCGTCGCTGTCACGGGTTAATTATAGCGCTGTTAGTGTTTATCCATATTTTGTTTTGTCTAATATGATGGTTATACCTATGCATATTTTTTATTTAATTTATTTTATTTCCTAAAAGAAAAAAAAATTAAAACATCGACACAGACAACGAACATACTTCATCAAGTCAGCTCTTCTTGAAATTTCTCATCGGATAGCTTGAGATTTATTTTTAAACAGCTATTTTGTCATCAGATGTTTTAACAAGGGTTTACAAGAACACAAAACTATCCTGACAACTTAGTAAAATTAAATTAAACAATAAGAGCGAAAGCGGAAGCGAGACAGAATATTTTTTTTTTTTAGTAAATTCACAACACTCGCGCTGCTACTGATATTGACAAACCACGGCAAACACTTTTTTAGGAATATGTATATTTAATGCGGGGTATATGAATTCAATATCGTTAAAATTAAAATAAAATACGTCTGAATCTACTTAAATTCTGTTGGTAGATGACGGATATAAGAAAGTCTAATATAAGAAAAACACTCTTATAAGACAGACATTCGAAAACACCATGCACCTTCCCATAAAGATACGTGTTAAATAAACCTCATATAAGAAAAACGTTTATAAGAAAAACACTGATATAAGAAACTTATTTTGATACAAAATCTCATTCACTACATAGAAAATTAAACTTTTATAAGAAATTTTCCCAAGTAAGCTTCTAAACGATGCGCCGTGTAACTTTCACAAAATTTCTGAACCCACCCTTAATGAATTGCCAAAGAAGTGACAAATTGCCAAAGAAGTGACAGATTGAAGATCGGCGAGAAAGAAAAAAGCCCATACATTTTACATTTCTTATAGGCATTTTTATTTATATAAGAAATTTTCTTTCTTATATACAATTTTTTATATAAGAAAACACGGATATAAGAAAGGAATTCCTTGGATTTTTTGAGTTTCTTATATCCGTCATCTACTGTACCTATAATAGTCCTCTCAAGAGGTGCATTATCTTTACAAGCATTGACTTATTATATACTAGCCGATAAAACCCGGCGTTGCCCGGGTCTTCTTTAGTAAAACCTTTGACAACCAAATATCGACCAAAAAGATGATTTAAAATCAGCACTCGAAAATGTTCAGCTTAAAGAGCGCTACACACCATCCATGTTACTTGTCAGGTAACATTGACGTTTTTTTTTGTCAGGTAACATTGAAAATAAGCCTCCACACGTATCAATGAACATTGACAATTATTTTCCTAAAATTATATGTGTGGGTTGTGTGGGTTGTGTGGGCTTGCATTTGAATAAAAATGTAATGCACCTAATTATGTACCTACCTGCCTGCCTATAGTGTAATTTTAAGACAACTTTGAAAATCAGACTATTTGTATGTTATGTTATACCTACCTCCCATTACCCCCTAAGGAATGAACGACCGTGAATTTTGTTAGTAAAAGAATTTTGTTAGACAAAGAAATTAATAATTTATCAATGAAATGTTAAATTTTTTCTTCTTCTCTACCATATACCTACCATATTCTTAAAACGAAGCATTTTTTCCCAGCAAGGGTTACTGCCGTCTATGAAGAATAATTCCGTGCCAAAAACCGGAATACATTTTTTACCACCCCACCCATAGTTACTCAACAAAATGAATTAGAAAAACAAATGTATTAGTGATTCAAGTGCCCCCTTACCCCTTATTGTGCACGCTCTTGCCACTAAATAAGTTCGTTTCCATTCACCATCACCAACCACCAACCTCCAAACCAATAAAAATTTCAGTCTTACCTTAAAATCCAACAATTAGAACTCACGTTGTAAATTTAGTCGATTTTCATGTAATAAGCATCCCCCCATCCTATTTACGTACGTCCTTGATTGTGTAATTACTCAGAAAAAAAAATTGAAAATAATTTGTATAAGGGGCGCAAATGCCTCCTTATCCCTCCTTGTGCACGCCTTTGCCTCTAAATAAGTTCGATTCCATTCACCATCACCAACCACCCACCGCTAAACCAACCAATTTTAGTAGATTAGATACGAACATTTTTTTCTGCTGCCTATTATACCTACCTACTCATACCTATACCTACTCCAATCATTTCTTACTACACTATAGAAAATACCTACCGACTGTTTATGTTTTGTTTTGTTTTACCATACCTTCCTATGCACAAAAATATCACCACGATTCGTCGACGGCGAAACGCGAAAACAGTCAACTTCTACTCACTATCTCGCTCCCACCTACCAAGGCACATTGCACATGGTTTGAATTGTTTTATTTTTTTTTTTTTTTGACGATGAAGAATAATTCGCTGCCAAAAAACCTGCATACATATTTTTACCACCCCACCATCACTTATCCTCATGAAAAAATTTGTACCTAACCTAAATAAAGTATTTAAAAACCAACCACCCACCGCCAAACCAACCAATTTCAGTCTTACCTTAAAATCCAACAATTAGAACTCAAGTTGTGAATTAAATTAACTAAGCCGATTTATGTAATAAGCACCCCCCATTCTATTTACGTTCGCCCTTGATTGTTTAATTTACTCAGAAAAAAAAATTAAAAATAATTTTTATTAGGGGTGCATTAAATGCCCATTACCCCTCCTTGTGCACGCCCCTTGCCTATAAGTTCGTTTCCATTTACCATATCCAGCAAACACCCACCACCCAACCAAAAAATTTCAGTAGCAAACATTTATTACCTACACTCTTTTTTTTTTAAGTTGTTTACTTGTTTGACTGAAAAATTTTTAAGAAATTAAATTCCGAAGTACCTATACTCCTCCACTCATTTACTATAGAGAAAATCCCTACCGTTGATGTTTTTTTTTTTATTTGAACTTTTCCTATACACAAAAATAATATCAACACGATTCGTCGCCGGTGAAAAACAACTACTCACTATCTCGCTCCCACCAGGCACATTTATTCTGCACATGGTTTGAATTGTTTTTTTTTTTTTTTTCGATGAAGATTTTTTACTACCCACCACTTAATTTTCATCAAAAAATTTCCCTACAAATAAAAAAACAAAAATATTACCCTACCTAAACTACTTTTTTTTTTGAGCCGATTCCAAAAAATCAGCCCACCAAAAATATGGATTTGACGAACCGGATAGTACCGGAACCTGCCAAGTCCACATGGCACAAAAGGCAATTTTCCATGGCAAAACAACTCCTCCTTATAAATAATTGAGCTTGAAGTAAATGTGAGTTGAAAATCTATAAAACAGAATTTTGCAAGGAAAATACCTACATGCTTGATTTTAGAAAATTTCCATACGATTTTTTTTGTGGTAAGTTTTTAATTTGTTTATTATTCTGTATTTAACAAAAATTTTCTTTTCTGCTGTATCCTATAGCATACCAGATAAGTGAAATTTGTATTATATCTATTTTTTAAAAGGGTTTTTTTGTTTGTTTGTGAGTTTAGCCATACAGCCAAACTGACAAACAAAAAAAGTTACTCTTTTATATAATAGTATAGATGTAATATAATGTAATAGGTCAATGGTTATAAGGTTGTCCCTCTTTTAATCTTAATGGCATTATTTTATCCTAGCTTGAACAGGTTAAATACTTAGGATTCATGATTAATAGGAAACTGAGTTGTTGTGATGCGACATCAGATACAATTAGAAAAGTCTAGAGTGGATTACGAAGACTGAGAAAATCTTCGAGCTTATTGCTTCCGAAAATGAAATCACATCTAGTCAAGACCTTATTGATGCCATTATTTTCCTAAGCCTTGACTACATTGGCCACTTTTTGCAATATTACAATAGTAAAAATATTGTTACAATATCCCAAAATGAGTTTGAAAATTTTTACTTTTGTAATTTTTCACTTTTTTGGCCAATCTAGTTGAGGCTTTACAATTGTTTAGTTTATCCTTGTTTAGACTTTGAATGTAAACGTATAACATAAATGTCGCGTAATGATTGCATGCGGTACATTTACATTACCAAGACACGTGAATGTTTCAAGGCACAAGACGGCTTTATTACGAATGAGTCTTGATGAATATTACGATGGCGTAGAATGTCAGACATTGGGGCCTACCAATAATCAAATTTAGTTATGACTTAAATATTTCAGTAAAACGGACCCTAATGGAATGGGCTCTAAATAATAAACCATGCATGGTATTACCTAAATATTTACGTGGACTATAAATAATGAACCATATATCGAATTGACTTCAAAAAAATGAGAATATAATGTATGGTTATTTATTTAGGATCCATAGCGTTATGGTTAATTTCACTGCAATATTTAAGTCATAACTAAATTTGATTATTGGTAAGGCCCATTGATTTATTTACTCGAAAATGTTCAACAATGGGATATTACTTTTATGGACGCCTGTATTTGTTGTCATCCGCGACAAAATTATAATAGGTTTGTTCCTTTACTTTAAAACTCTGTAATTGTCTGTGCATTTTAGTGGCATTTTATCAGTTTGATACTAGCACAAATTAGCTCTCAAAATGGAATTGCTTTGGCCGTTGCATCATCAGGTATTGCGGCGGACAGCTCATACGGTCCGTCGCATGAAAAATCTTTTCATCTTTACTGTGTGATGGCTTAAAACAGTTTTTAAAAGATCTGAGCGGCCCCTATCAGTGTGGTTTTTAGGGCCGGCAAATCAACCGTCGATCCTCCGACAGATTTTAGAAAAAAACCAGGAGTTTTAAATCTCTCTCAAAGAACCAATAGGAGACATTATATAAAACCCTTATCATCGCGGTTCCACTGTATGGGGCAGAAGCATGGACCCTGTCAAAAACGGATAAGAATCTACTTGGATGCTTTGAAAGGAAGATTCTTCGGATGATTTTCGGTCCAGTCTGTATCGATGAAGTATGGAGGAGAAGATTTAACAATGAGCTATACGGGCCTTACAGCGACATAGACCTGGTCAAAAAGCTCAAAATACAGCGGCTGAGGACGTCTAGACACGTGGAAGGACCAGCTCGACGAGTCTTCGAATCTACTCCTGATGGTCTGCGCAGCCTTAGGTGGCGAACACAAGTGGAGAACGTTCTTAACCAACTTCAAGTGCGCAACTGGAGGCAGCTATCTAGGGACCGAGCTGGCTGAAGGGGCTTGTTGGTTGGGGCCGTAGGCCATCCTGGACTTTGAGCGCCATCAAAAGTAAAGTTACTTACTTACTTAGTACAATACATATTTCTTTATCTAAAAACTTAACGTCTTCTTTCATCTCAAATTCGATGGATGTTGGTTCGTTACGAACCAACCTTGCATTGCCGCTTTAATTGTTGTTGTTGTGCAACTTTTGAAGATTAAAAAATTTTCCATGACTGCAACTTGCAATATTTTCCTGGATAAAATTGTTTTTGCTTTATCGGAACTTTTTTTTTGCAATTTGTTTGATTTTGTTTACGAAATCAGCTAACGACTTCCGTAAGGCAAAAGAATGATGGTTATGTGTATGTCTACCAATTATTTTAACTATTTCAAATTTGTCTTCTTTTTTAAATTAGCCGCACATTACATTTAAAACTTGTTAAAACTTTTGTTAAAACTATCAAAATTTTATTTGTATTAATAATATCTTTCACTTTCCAATACTTAATCGACCGTTCCAATAACAAAAAATAAAATAAAAAGAAAACCAAGAGATAAACTCTTAAGCGAGATAACATTGAACCAAATAAACTAAAGACGTCCTAAAGAATATTGGAAACAAGAAAATTCTAACAATATAGCTAATTTTTATCGTTAAACGAAATGATCGAAAAAAACAGAATAAACTTTTGCGAAGGAAACGCAAAGTTTTGTGACCAACACGAAATGACCGGATATTAGAAACGAAAAAGTCGAAATAATGGGCACCCTTAATATTCATACCAAAAAATTCATCGTTGGAATATATTGCACTATCCGGGTAAATAATATAGGTATCGGTTTTTAATTTATATCCAAAGCACATACCACTATTAAAAGTTATGGGAGCACATTAATTTATTTGTATAATTCCCTTCGATAAAATTCTGTATAGCGTTCTGCATTTTATTTTAATATTTCCCTTTTCAGTTTCTGCTCTTAATTTAAAATTCAAAAAAAAAAAAATCTAACAACTTTGAATTTTCATTTTAATTAAGACGAGCATAGTTAAAATATTGCGCGACAAACAAGCACGTTCCGTCGATTAAGACTTTTTTTTACACCATACCAACAACCTACCATACCAGCCTCAGCCCTTTATCCGTTATAAGCTTTATACTTGTTCCTTCTTTGATGAGTTCATCGGACATCCTTCAAATGTTATTTTTAATGTCATCTTTAACAACAACAGAAAAAATGTTAAAAAAATTGTAATAAACTTTCAGAGTAGAAAAAAATTAATAGATACGATACCAGGGACACCAAAGGACATGATGACAGCAAGGACATCCCCATTCACGTGAATTCATGTGAAATAAATTAATTTCATTTCTCTTCTCATCACAGCTATGGAAGTGTGGGACGCATCACAATCACAAAGCGCCCTTAAATGAACTCGTTGTGGATGATGATGGGAAAGGACCAACAATGGAAATGTATCATCGCTCTGTCAGCAGGATAGGCTAGAAAGTATACATAACTATAATATGAAAGATTTTTTTTCTTTTCGGAAGAAGACTTGACAATGCAATGACTTATGCAAGTCACGGGCCACCAAAAACTCCCTAATAAATTTTTCGATTCACTTACAAACTATGTACGTACGATCCGGCTCGAATACAACGTCAATATGGGGTTGGAAAACGGCTCTTGTTCAGCTCAAACGGTTAGCTGATGATGCGCAGCCAGTAGTAAATTCAGTTGGAGGCACGTGCCTTGTTTTTTTTTTTTGTATGCAACTTAAAGGGAAAATTGTGTTTAGGAAAGCATCATCTATGCCGATGCCGACTCTCCAGAAGGGTGAATAGGGCTCGAAGCTAGTGATACAGAATCAAATTAGTAACTTTCGGAAAATTTAATACATATACAAAGCTGTTTTTTTTTCTTTGATGTGTTGAAGAAATTTTTTTTGATACCAAAAAAAAACATCAAAATCAAATTTTTTATAACTTGGAAAAAATCAAACGCACATATCAGGGGTTATGACTGCCTATAAGAACAATTCGGAACTTTGGGAAAGATTTGATATGTAATGCATACCATTATAGCAGATTCGTGATTTTTCGACTACATAAATGAAAAGGAAAAATATAGTGTTAAACAATTCCATTATTTTTCCGTCAACTCTCAGTTTTTAAGTCCTTTTCTAAATTCTGTCTAAAAAACATATTGTTCACCTTTTCAAAGCCAACTGAAAAAACACAGGTCGTGGAAAAACAGGGTATACAATAATTCTTACCTACATTGTTTATGTCGAATTTATGGCAAAAAAAAAACATTCTTTAAGTAATTTAACTGAATTAGGGTTGGATTCGATCCCACCCAAGTAACATCGTCACAGCTAAGAGAAGCAAAACTGTTCTTGTACAGCTCTTAAAATTTGAAATCGGAAGCCACAACTTTAAAACGCATAACTTCACAGCTCCATCAATTTTTATTTAAAAACATGTTCTATAGTGAAGTTCATGAACACCTTTAGCTTTTTTAACGTATAGTTATTTAAATTTGCTCCCTTATAAAGTTCATATGATCTATGAATGAGCTACTTTAATTTTAAGCACCCAAAGAGCCATTGCAAAGCTTTCAGCAACACATGAGTTATAACAGATACCTTTAGAGCTCGAAAAGTAGCAGCTTTAGAGTTTTATAATGCACCAAGTAAAATACAAACACATGCGACTTTAGAAATGCCAAAAACTAGCATTAACAGAGCCACTACAAATCAGTTGTAGAGCTGATAATATTTTAACACATTACACTCAGCCACTCATACACATAGGTAAATAAAATAGGGTGTTGCCTTAAATAAAATAAAAATATTTATTTTATCAAAAAAATAAATTCGTACCCACTTGGATTTATTTTAATTTGTACATTTAGAAAAAAAAATTGTTAAGCTAAGAATTTGGCGTTTTCAAAAAATTGTAGACTTAATATTGTTGTCTTAAGAACTAGTTGTTGCAACAAGAATTTATTTTTGACTGTTCAAAAACCAAGTAAGTCAAGTCAAGAATAGTGTACTTGACACAACAATTTTCGTATTGTTAAAAGCAATCAAAACTGCAAAGTTGTTTTCCCAAGTATAACTTTGTTGTGTTAACAATTTCAATTTGTATAATTTTCTTTCAAGAATGGAATTGTTAGCATAACAATTAGTTCTTGCGATAACAATCATTGTCAACAGTTATTTTTCTTCGCACAACAATGAAAGTTGTTGCTTTAAGTTTTAGATTTTTTTTTAAATGTATATAACTGTATGTTCAAGAACTAGTTCTTGAAATTGAAATAAAATTGTCAACAACTTGTTCTCCGCACAACAACTTTATGTTGTTGAACTGTTACCGTTTCTACAGTTCAACAACTTAAAGTTGTTGTGCGGAGAACAAGTTGTTTTTTTTTTGCAGAAAAAAAAAATATGTAATTGCTTTTTGTGCCCGCCGATACCGGATAGTGAATTAAGTGTAGTGTTAGAAAATATGTAAAATCGTGAAAAAGATATTACTTTGACAAAAAACATAGTAGAAACTGATTTGGAGATTGAAAACCTCGATGGAACAACACTAGATTTGTTTCTGAGCTAGGGGCTATCCTTTGATGGGATTCTGATCCTCGACAAATGCGGCATTTCCAACACGGAATTATTAACGATGATCAACGCCCATGAAATTGGAGATATTTTTAATAAACCTGAGAACATGGGCGATAAAATACGATTCCGATGCGGTTTAAGTAAATGGAGGGAGGCAAATCATGTAAGTACCTATAAGTTTAAGAATAAAAAAATATATTTTTAAAGCATCGCATAGAGTAGGTTGTTGCGAGGCAAGAGGATAGGAAAGGATGGGTCGGTAAGTTGGTAGGGCATGAAAAAGGAATAGGTAGGAATATGGAAAAGGAAGAGGTCAGAAATAGGTAGGAATGCTAAGTTCCGGAGGACGCGGCCTGCTTGCGACGCGCGGCTAGTAGCTCGCCGGAATGGGGGGGATCTTGCCCCCGAAACTTAGCCTCACCTGCAACAAAACACAAATCAGGCCATAGAGGGAAATAAACTGAAAGTGACGTCAGACGGACAATCACCACTTCAAGGGTACTGCAGGTGTTGACGCAGTAATGCCAACCCTCCCAAACAAGAAATCCGTGGCGAAATCAGGATTTCCCCTAAATGATCGATGACCACGTTCCGGTCACTCCATCTTCACCGAAATTGTCCAGCTACCATCGGCACCCCTGAAAATTGGATCTTCAAAACAACATATTTCGTTCAACACGGACCAAGAAAAACAGAAATTTCATCCAGAGGCGTTTGACGAAGTTTTATTGAAAATGACCATAAAGTAATAAAAGGTAAATTTAACAATTCAAAAGATGAATAACAAATATTAACCAAAAAGATATTAATTTTGTGATTTTTAATTACATATGTAGTTTTATACAGAAAAAAAAAAGAAACAACTATGGAAATCAAAAAAAAAAAGAACAAGGTGCAACAAAAAAAAACGTGAGACGGAGATGTTTCCAACGAAGTAGGTTATTAGCACCCTTTTTGTCGCTTGAGAGATGAAACTTCGATCGGCGAAAGTCTTTTTCCCTACCTACAAGGAGCTCTTTGGAGGTGGACTAAAAGCTGGAAACAACAAAAAAAAAGGAATCGCGACGAAAACGTAGGAAACACTACCTTTCACTTACAAAATAAATATTTATTTATAAGATAATTATTATTTAAATTAAAAAAAAAGGAAACAAATTAGGGTCAAAAAAGAAACTTCAACGCCACTTAAAAGTAACAGCAAGAAGAACGTTAGAAATGGAAAACAGGTAAGTGAATTACTATATTATATGTATGTATCGTATAGGTTGTAATAAAGTCTGCTTCAGCGAGATTTTATCCATATGGGTTTTTATTTTTTCATCGGATAATTTAAGCCAAAATCGGTAAAAATCATATGCTCGGGGCGAGCAAATTTCCAGATTCAATATAGTTCAAATATTTGCTCAATACCTTTTCTTTTCTAGATAGATACTTCTTGACCAAACAAAAACTCACTGCGACCCTTTTATGGTAGATGACTGCTGATTTAGGTTGACACGGTTAAATTGCTCAGTTTAGAGCAACCCCTGTGAATCCCAGGCTACTGAGCTTCTTGGACGTGGTCAGCGCTCCAGGGAGGAGTATCAAGTCAGTGCAGCTAGAGAGATTTTGTCGTCCAGCTAACGATAATAGGTGGTGTACTGGTGTCAAAACTGTCATCACTTATCAATTATCTATCTCGTCCGATGAAGAGAGGGGAATTCTCGGGGATTCAGTTGATACCCAAATCTATCGTCACGGCCGAGATCACCCTCAGGTCAAGATGCGCCATAAACAAAAAAAAAGGCAGTGGCGGTCCAAGTCTTCGATCTTGGTACTTGAGACCGCCAGAAGTTTAAAAACGTAGATGAAGAAAAAACCCTATGCAGTTTTATTTCTTTCGTATATACACATGAAATTTGTAGTCGCAATGATTTCTGTATTATATTTTTAAAGGTATGTATCTCCGTAAGTATTTTATTTGACGATTTAAAAAAAAATTCAAAGACAACCGTACATATAGTAGCCGACTAGTATGTCTATTTCTTAATATTAAATTTAAGTCTGTTAAGCCAAATCAACTCTTGCTAGAAATTCGTTTAGAATTCAACCGGCGAACAGTGATCGTTAGAGTAATCTCGTCATCTTACGGTATCTCATTGTCAGTTTTTTTATTTTTGAATACCAGAAAACACCACTTTTTCTACATTCCTCCTCTCACAATGTTCGGGTCATCCGATCCAATTCAACCGCAAGTTATTTTATTTGTATTCCCGAAATGCCAACGTATTGGTCTTCAGGTTTTTTCCTCCCTCCCTCATTTGACATTTTCGCAGCGCTCTTCTAACCTTTCAATCACGGCTTCGCAATCTCACCGCTAGATGGAGCTACGTGACACAAGTTTATCCTCCGATGTCACTAGAGTGACTTCAATGTTTTTCGTGTTATTTGCTTAGAAAAACCAGGAAATCTTCATCAAAGAGGGACTGATTATATCCTTAAGAGTAAAGGGAGTGTTAAATTGTATGTAGTTTCCTTAATATCAGACTCTAATTTGCCATCTAATCTATTCTCTGATTTAAGTATACGCCGACTTGTGTACGTGTAAATGCCTTCGGCGATAATCCCACTAAATCTCATCAGCCTCTATTGATAACCTTTCTGTCGATGGTTACAACCTATCGTTGAAATTTATAATGTATCTTTCTCCCACTGGAGATGTCTACCACTCTGTCAAATTAAAATGGCAGCCAAAAACCTGGCACACTAACAGATGAAGTTAAAAAAAAACAATTCCGATATTTATTTAGCGTCCCAAAATAAAGTCATGAATAGCTAACACTTAAATGTCATTGTGCCAAGAATTTCAGTTTGACAAATACAAAAAAAATGAACGAGACAGAGATATATTGCTGGATGTGGAAAGCCCTATAGTCACCGATCTCCACAACACACCGGACAACGTATCACCTTCAATGTATAACAGTTTCTGTGGTTCCAATCGAAGATTATAATACGTGGTCAGCCGCATAATTTGACGTTTGTCTGACACAAAATAAATATTATTTGTGGTTAACAATCTACTCTCTACTCATATTTAAGTATTCGGTGTATATCCAGGAAAAATAAAATATGAAACAGAGTTTTTGTTTTTTCACATTCTTTGGTTTTGGAGGGTGAAACGCACGAAGGATTCATGTCTTTATATTCAGTATCTTTGATTCATATCTTTACATTCAGAATTTTCACCGTCATTTTTGGTATTTTATATGTTATACATGTATACTGTTATACAAAGAATGGTCAGGCGCATAATATAACAATTGTTCAAATGGAGACACCATTTTTATATGAATACGCTATCCAGTGCATCAAAGAGATCAGTGCCTATTGTATCTACCTATTGTTTATTATTTTGTCAATCACCTACTTGAGCTATTGAGACGCGCGTCAGCGCTCGCGTTCATCGCATTCAACCACTTAACCACATATTAATTATTGTTTATGTCGAAGTCAACCACTTCCTATCTCAAGTATCCTATTATATGGTATTCATGGTCGGTGGTTCAAATCACTTATCAATTATCAATATCAATAATCAATAGCCATCAAATGTTTCATGCTGACACGCTCCCGCTTCGCACGCAAAAGAAAAATTGCAAAAATACCAATTTCGGTGGGTAAGTATCACTATTCTGTTTTATTAAGGTCTGTCCTACGTTAGAATATCCTATTGTCTTATTTATGAAATTTCTTTTCAGGTTACTCAGGAAAAAGAAAGAAAACCCGGATAATTTTCTTCTCTTCATAACGTCGTCGTTAAACCGGAGTCCCCGATTTTCAGGTCGGTTTGCCATTATTTTTGTGGACTGTGCTAGGCGATCGTAACAAGGTGGGTATTCGAAGACTCGTCGGGCTGCTGAGTGGGTGTTCATATACTCCACGTGTCCCAGCCATCTCAGTCGCTATATTTTCAGCTTTTTGACTAGATCGACGTATCTGCAAAGCCCACAAATATCGTGTTGCCGTTCTGTTTTAGTAGTTTTTTCCATTTCAAGTTGATTTCTTAGAAAATTGCGCCTCCCACCTAAACATAGAACCCCCACCGATAACGTTTTTTTCTTGTCTCAGCTCAACCTACATACACGTTCAAGCATTTTGTCACACCTTAAGTGAATAAAAAAAAAAGTGCTTGTGAACTCACTATATTAAGATATGACGAAGGTTATTAGGATGAGATCTGTAAAGGGAATAGAAGTCCCCATCGACCTTACATGCCGCCTCCAATGGCCAAGAACGATGACAATCAACACCTAAATCCATGGGCATGGATCCAATGGCTAGTGGAGGCGGCATGTAATCAACAAACGCATTGTCTTATAGTAGATAAGTCACAATACAAACGACTGATAGTGTGTACACTCTGTTAGATGGTTTGTCAGGCAAACTCACAAAAATGTTTGATATTGCCGGCGGACTGTCCGTCGTGTATCCTGTTCGATAATGAGTGTGTTTCTTTATTCATTCCGGTATGTCCAGAATAATATTCGGAATACCAGTTTTGCGTTTCTTTATTCCACAGAACATTCCGGATAAACTATTTTGTTGTTTCTTTATTCATTCCGGAACGTTTGGAATGCATTCTTTTTATTCCATGTGAAGTGTGGAATAAAAAGAATAGAAAAAGAATACTGGGCGCGTTCAGTATTGATGTTCTTAAACTCAATTATGGCAGATCCACATTGGTGTTAATTATTTAAAAACAGCATTATAGCGCGAATTAATGTACCAGAGTATAATTTTATGCATTTAATGTAAAATTTACTAAACTTTTGACTTTGAGAATACATAAATATCCAAAATAAAAACATTTATTTCTTCAATTGTTTTGACATTTCACCGAACAACTGGATTGCCATTCTTTTTGTTCTAGTTTTTTTTCTTTATTCATTCCATTCTGGATATTCTGGATAAACATTTTGTCTATTCCATCCATTCTATTCCTTATCCGGAATAAATAAAGAAACACACTCAATATGTATCAGTCGTGAGCAAAACTGTCATACGTGGATCGATAATGTGTACCTCGCTTTAGTCGAACGACCGATGATTTTAAATTTGCAAATACAGCACTTGACGTAAGGTTCACAGAGTTGAAGACGAATTAAAAAAAAACATACTCAAACAATAAGGAAAACAAAAAACGAAAGATATCCCTGCAATTATTCCAATCTCAGCTATTATTTGTTTACCCGGCCACCGCCTACGTGTATAGAAATCCCAAGAAAATATTGCAAAGTGTAAAAGCAGTCTAAGCTCGATACGACATGAAAACGAAATATGTATATTCACAATCATAATACGGCCGGTGTACCTATATTGTAATCCATCAGATTATGATATGCCAACAATGTATACCCTATAACAATAATATAATTAACGACACAAGTATGCTTTGGGCGAGTTGGTTTTTTGTTCCTGTTGACGTTTTGTAGTTTTTAATTTTATTATTATCGGACGGAATCTTAATTTCTCTTCGTGGTCTTCGTGTTGTCTGGGATGTGCATTGTCAATACAAATAAGCATGTTGCATTTGCGTTGTATTCTTGACTAGAACGAATGTGCTCCAGTCTTTCAGATGGTTAGTTATAGCTCGAGAATCAGTTTTTCTGTGAAGGAAAGGATGCATGCAGAAAGAAAAAATATGAAAGATCTAAGTTCATCTAGTTATTTTACCAACTTTTGTGAATCCAATTTTACTTTCTCGCACCAAAAAACTGGCTCGATGCACTGGTTATTTGCTGTAAATAATCAATTGATTCAACTTGGCTCGGCTGAGCCATTTGGACTTTCATCAAGTCGAATGCGCACCCAGCCAAATGGCTTGACTTTGTATGGCCAGCTTTAAAAATATAGACCTGGGGCCTATAACACAACGTAACAAGTTGACTTGTCTTAGAGCCATTATATTCACTATTTGTCAACTTGCCGCAAACTCTCAAGTTGGCCAACTCTAGAGTTGACACAAACTTGAGAGTTGAGTGACAAGTTGAAATTTGTTTTTCTTCACTATTTGAAATCTCAACTCGAGAGTTGAAATTTTAAAGTTAGCCTACTTGTGTTTTTAAAAATTTCCCTGGGAAATTTTTGACAGATACGTATATTTCAACTTTAGATTTCAATTGATTCTGTGCGATTATTCGAAAATTAAAGTTCCGGCTGTTTTTGTACATTAAAAAATAAAAATAAATAAATGATGCCCGAAAATAAGTTGCCAAAAGTGGTATATACCACAGAGGAGGAAGACTGGCTAGTTGCAAATGCTTTGCAATATAGCCATATAGTAGAAAATAAAAAAACTGACGGCGCAACGAAACGCGATAAGGACAAGGCGTGGGAAGATATTACCAAACAATTCAATATCGCCCCACCGGGCCAGGTTTGTACAAATTTAATTTATGTAACATTACTTTCTTAAATATGTATGTATGTACAATGTTTTTTATTCTTTAGGAGAGGTAGTAAAACAGTCCAAAAAACGTATGTTTTTATTAAGTTTTCACGTTTTTACTAAGAGGCCGTTGCGTTAAATTTTCGACACTAATAGGTAAAACGTACCTGGAAATGTAAAAACTTAATCTTGAATACATCTTGCATAACATTTGACAGAAATTTTAACACATAAAAGATAAAATCAGTCTTAACTAAAAATTCTGAAACCAGTTTTAAAACTAATATATTTTAACAAATTGAAAGCACTGTTTAAAGAATTACTTCTATAGCTTCAGAGTTGAAAAGCAATTTATGTTTATAAGAATCCAAGGGGTTTTGCTAGTCCTGCTATTCTTTTTTAAAGCTAAAATTCCGTTCTTTTGTTATGTTTTTAATTAGAATTATTTGAGAGAATAGTTTTTGAAAATTTAATTTAAAAAAAAAAAATTGAAAAACTAATGAAAAAAAATAGGGTTCAAACTAGTTTTTTTTTTAATTTTACGTTATTAATTAGCATTTTTGGTTTTAATATTCAACGCTCCTGTTAATTTAAAGTCAATAACTAAAAATTAAATGCTCGTTTTAGTTTTTGAGAAATTTAGAAATAATGGGTAGAGCAATTTAATAAAAAAATTGACTTAAAAAAGAAAAAAAAAATATTAAAAACACCGTTACAATGGCATGTTATACCTTTTTGTAAAGCAAGAAATTTCCTATTTTATTTTCTTTTTAAATTCAGTTGTTTTAGTGAACAATTTTCAAAAATTATTTTTCAAACTTACATTTTTGAAAAAAAATTCTATTTAGTATTCAAAGCTTCCATCAATTTTTAGTCAAACACTAAAAACAGATGTCAAAATTTTTTCTAGATTTTCAGAAAATTGAAAACAACAAAAGTAAGTTTACCTTAAATTCGACTTCCATCCATTATTTTGTTCCTCCAAAGATCTTATTTCTAGTAATAAAGTAGGAAAGTAGATTTGGTTATTTTACGAACACTTGTCATGCTGTTCAAGTGATAAAACAATTTCGATGATTTCAAGCTCGATTTCTTCTGGGACTACAACAAGTTCTTTGTCTTCTTCGCAATCACTTGAAATTTCTGAACATTTCGATTTCAATATAAAAACATCTTGCAAAAAACAGTGAATGGCAATGATATTGTTCGGAAGTACCAAGATAATGATAAAATTTTAACAAGTAACGACCAAACTATTATTTCGAGGTGCATTGTTGACCACTTTCATTTAAATGACATACAAATCTGCCCAAAAACTATGCAGAAGTTAGCAAAGGATATCGTAAAATTATTCCCAAATGAAGTCGAACTTACTTATTATGTTCCTAGATCAAAAGGAAAACAACCTTCAGGAAAAATTTATGACAGATATTTTAAAGATAAAAAAAAGATTAAAAAAAACCGTCTGGAAACGAAAATTTAAAATTACCGCGGTCAGCTATTAATGTAAATGAAAATAAAAACTTATCTGAAAAAGCAATTAATTTAATTGATAATGATTTTTTGAGCCAAAAAGAATTTTTAAAATATAATTCGCCCGGTAATATAAATATGCAATGGGAGCAAACTTCCTTGCAACGAATGCAAGAAGAGAAAAGCCCTCTATCATTTTTTTTTGACTGAGTGGCCACCAGAGCTGTAAAAGACTGCAGTACTTTGGTAATGCAGTTAATAAAGTCGCAGTTAATTAACTTGCCTATTGAATGTAAGTTAATACTGTAAATAAGTACTTTAACTGCGAAACAAGCAGTCAGCAGTCAGTACTAACATTCCGACTGTGCAGTTAAAAAAAAAGTTAATTAACTTTAAGTTAATTAACTGCAGTACTTTTTAACTGCTTTTAGTCTTTTTAGTCAGTAAAAAGTCTTTGTACTACGATGATTTTACTTTTAGTCAGTAAGTATTTTAACTACAGTCAATTAACAAAGTTTTTTTAAACTTTTTTTTCTTTTAAATTTCTTTTCATTTTATTCCATCCTGTTTCTTTTAGTTAAAAGACTATAGAAAACGTTAAAAGACTTACAGTTAATTGACTGTAGTTAAAAGACTTGCTGACTAAAAGTTAAATCATCGCAGTACAAAGACTTTTTACTGACTAAAAAGACTAAGAGCAGTTAAAAAGTTCTGCAGTTAATTAACATAAAGTTAATTAACTTTTTTTTTTAACTGTACAGTCGGAATGTAAGTACTGACTGCTGACTGCTCGATTTCAGTTAAAGTATTTTTGTAAGTTAAAAGACTTAATGAAATTAGTCTTTTTAGTCAATTAACTGCAGTACCGAAAAGACTGCAGTTTTTACAACTCTGGTGGCCACACTATAAAGATGCTAATGGAGACGAGCTCATAAACATAGATTTTGAGACATTATACCTAAAAAAATCAAATAAACTTTTTATTAAATTTAAACAATTTGAAAAAAGGACAAATGATGTTTTTTTCCCATCCAGTATTAAAGAAAAACTTTTTCTAGAAACATACAAGAAAATGGTTTCTCGCGAAACATGTACAGGTAATTTTAAGAATTATTGATTTTTATCTCATAGTATCTGAAATAAATGTATTTCTAGATTCACGACACTTCTTTTTTTTTAAACTTCTGCACACAATTATTCTACCACCACGCATCAGTAAAACGTGCAAGCCATCAATTTTGGACTCAACATTTACCTAATATTGAGGAAATGCAAAACATTTTAGCCAAAGGGGTGATATCTTTTGCACTTAAACTTTATACAAAGTCTAATATTACCCATAAAAGTATTCCAGATATACAAAAGACTTTAGAGGAGAGTATATTGAAGCCTATGTTTGATATTTTAACCCAGTTTTTGCCATTTATTGAACCTGATCTCAGGCTTATTTATCAAACAATTCTTAATTATAGAAAAAATCCTTTTAAAGATATAAAATCGGAATACAAGTTTTTTAAAAAAAATTGAATCCCTGGATATTTTCACATTACCAAAATTGTTCACGATTAGCAATCAGTTAGACGAAGTTTTTTTGTGTGGAGAGCCTACCTTAAAAGAAAATGTTATTAAAGGGTGCCTAACTGACATTAATTTTCAATTAAAAAAGTTTTTTGAATCACCTTTTGTTTTTGAAAACACTCTACAAAACATTGAATACATTAAGTCAAAAAATCTTACAACGAATCAATATGTGGAATTTATTATACAGTTCCAGTAATTGCTCAACACCATTTATCACACCTGAATAATATTTTTGTAGCTGGTTTTATTAAGTCAAAAGATATGTCTCATTTTGGAAATAACACAACTTTAGGGAAACTTATTCAAACTATTGAGGATCTGTCTACAAATTGAGTTAAAATAAATATCCAAGGCAAAGTAATAAAAATTTATTTCTATCTCGGACAAATTTTCGGAGATAATTTAGAACTTAACGAAGTTTTGGGTTTTGTACCCTGTTTCATTGCCAAACATTTTTGTAGAATTTGCACAAGAGACAAAAAAAGTTGTCAAAATGATTCTGTAGAATTTCCAGAAAGTATTCGTAACATTTCGGTTTACTCTAACGAAACTAATTTTTCAATGCAACCTGAAACCTCTTCTAAAGGAAAATTCTATCTGGAATAGTTTGCCACATTTTCATGTTACTGATAATAAAGCCTGTGATATCATGCATGACATTTTTCTGGGCGTTGGCAGATATAATTTGGCAAAAATTTTGAATTATTTTATTTTTGAAAAAAAGTATTTCTCTTTAGACGCATTTACCTACAGGAAACAAATGTTTTCCTATGATTACCATTTCGTTGGGAATATAAGTCGTCCAATAGAAGGAAGCCACTTTAAAAATTGAAAAATAAAAATGACCCTTTTTTGATGATTTTTCTAAAGTGTCTAAGAAAACTCCTTTTAGTTTAATTGAACTCCCATTTTACCGGAGTTTATGTACACAATTGTCTCTAGATTGGCAGGTTGAATGTTTGTTTCATAAGGGGAATTATTTTAAAATTAATTATTTTGTAAAATCTGGGTTATCAATTATGAAGATAATCAGTATTTTTATTGAATCCGATGAAAATTGTTTTTTGGTATGTCAGGAGTTCAATACTTTGTTTTTAAAAAAATTTCAGTCAGATGAAATTGTAAATGAATTACAATGCTTTTATTTCAAAAATATTGAAAATTTTTCAACATGTTGTGTAAAACCTATAACCTTAAACAGTAATCAAACAGTTATTCGATTTTGAGATTAAACTTTATGTACCTACTTATATAATGTACTTTTGTATTGTTAGAGTTCTAATGAAAATTAACCTGATTCATCACATTGTCTGCGATAAAAAAGTATTTTTCAATTATAATCTCAAAATATACCTGTTTTTTACGATGTGGACTGTAGTTTTGTGTATAGTGTGTTATTTATTATTAAGAAATAAGTGTGTTGTTAAAAACTTGTATTAATTGTAAAAATACATTCAATTAAGTGTTGTATAATATGTATAATTTATTGTGTATCGTATAATGTGTATTGTGTAATACTTAGAATTGTGATGCTGCTCCCCGTTGCTTCTGCTTGGTCTACTCAATTTGCTGGTTATCGTCAAAGTGAACGAGAGATGGTTATTTTATTGATTTCCAAGCAGCAGCAACGGCAGATTAAGAAACAAATAACTGAAACATCAGTTATTTCAAAGCAAAAAAAAAAATAAGAGTGCAGTATTATAAGGTATTACATTTGATGTTTGGTAGGTTGCAAGTAAATTAAATTAAAACTTTTATACAGAATATAATAATCAAATTTAATATTTAATAATGTTGATTGTAATTCATAACAATACCTAAAAAAGTCACAACCAACTATATAATAATATAAGTTTCTTATTAAATGTATGTATTAAATAGTTTCCAATTTTCTTTTTGAATTCTCCCTTCCAAATAGTCTTTACTTCTTAGGGTATATTTTGCGATTATAATTGAAAAGTACTTTTTTATCGCAAGACCTTATTATTTAACAAATTTTAATAATATTGTTGTTGTTGGTGCAACAAAATCATTTTCAATTTTACTAACAATATTCATTTTTCGGGCAATAATTTTACGTTTTTATCGGAACAACTTTTTTTAACAAACTTTTAACAATTTTTATTCTTAATGCAACAACTTTCGAATACGATTTTTTAACAATTTTTGTTGTTGCTGCAACAAGTTTTGCTAACAAACTTTTACAAAATTTTTATTGTTGATGCAACAACTTTTGCTAACAAACTCCTAACAATTATTATTGTTGACGCAACAAATTAATTTTAATTTTTTCAACAATTAATTTTTGAGGCAACAATAATTGTTTTCAATTATCTAATTATAAAATTGTTGGCATTACAACTTTTTTTTTCTGAGTGAGTGTATCTATAAAAGTACCTATACGTAGATAATTTTTTTCTGTTAAGCCTTGCGGACGAAAATTGCGAATTGAAATTTGAAAAAAAAAAATTTCCGCGCTTTAATTTTAATTATGTACGCAAAAAAATTGTATTGGTTATACATTTTAGAAAAATGGATGTGTTTAATTTTTTTTCTCAAAAAACCGGGATTGGAATAAAAGTTTCCTTATCACAACATAGGTGTAGCAGCTAAATTAAAAGTTTTGAAACAGAATTAATTTATTTAAAAAAATACACCTTAGACTTTAAATGCAGTTCAACAAAAAATACTTTTTAATTATACAAATTTTGGTTCTTATAAAAAAAATTTATTTATTATTTGATTTCCTTGACTTTTAATTTCTGAAGCACCCTATCTTTTAACAACAAACAAGAATTTCAAAAGACAAAACTGCCATCTTGTGAATTAATAGATGTAAAGCTAGCAATTAATATTGCAGCTCTAAAAAACGTAGTTTTGCAGCTTCTTGCCGAACGATAAAGATGGCGACAAGATAACAAACTAATGCAATATATTCGTAATCATTTTTTTTTTATTTTAAAAAAGAAACAGCTACTCTCTAAACAAAACACAAAACTGTTATTATTTTTCAAAAACAAAAATATTTCTGCCATGGAAATGTGATTTTTCTTTTCTTTATTTTTATATTCTCTCAGTCTCTCCCTAGTTTTTTTTTATTATAGACGGCTTAATACACCAAATTATGAACGCGCGTTGTAATTTAACGAAGTACCGTCACTACATTTATGAAAATATTAAGCGCGCACTTTAAATTCACTATCATACGATCGAAAATTATTAATTTCTTTTCCTTTGATTTTGTCATCTTTGTAATCATTTATATTTGCATAATATGAAACGATTGATTTATTTTTTAATAGTATTAGAAAAAGCATGAGTTTATATATTTTATCATCTGTATTACACAAACCAATACAAACAAAAATCTACCAAAGGTGATGTTTTTATGATTTCAAATGCGAAGTCACCTTCGCTACTGATAACTGGTTAAATAAGGGCTAAAAATAGCTCTCAAACTCAATGAATTAGCTGCAAGGAAGCTTGATTTTTGCTCTAAATGCACATGTAGAGCTCCTTGATAAATTAACAAGCTTTAAGATTAGCTCTGGATGAGCTGTTAATGCTTTTTAAGAGCTAAAATTGTTTCTTGGGCAGGACCTCCAGCATGACAGTGATTTATAATTTTAATTTTAATTTTAATTTTAATTTTAATTTTAATTTTAATTTTAATTTTAATTTTAATTTTAATTTTAATTTTAATTTTAATTTTAATTTTAATTTTAATTTTAATTTTAATTTTAATTTTAATTTTAATTTTAATTTTAATTTTAATTTTAATTTTAATTTTAATTTTAATTTTAATTTTAATTTTAATTTTAATTTTAATTTTAATTTTAATTTTAATTTTAATTTTAATTTTAATTTTAATTTTAATTTTAATTTTAATTTTAATTTTAATTTTAATTTTAATTTTAATTTTAATTTTAATTTTAATTTTAATTTTAATTTTAATTTTAATTTTAATTTTAATTTTAATTTTAATTTTAATTTTAATTTTAATTTTAATTTTAATTTTAATTTTAATTTTAATTTTAATTTTAATTTTAATTTTAATTTTAATTTTAATTTTAATTTTAATTTTAATTTTAATTTTAATTTTAATTTTAATTTTAATTTTAATTTTAATTTTAATTTTAATTTTAATTTTAATTTAATTATTCAAACTTATATTCGTTTCATTTTAAAATAAACTACAGTTGGAAAACAAAACAGTACGAGAGCTCATTTCAAAGGGAAATTCACAGCACGCTTTCAGCTTCAACTACGCGTTGTATACATAGTTGAAAATGTGATTTTCTTTAAATGCATTTATTAATTTGTTTCCGTTTTCATGTTCATATCCTTTTTCTCTTAAAAAAATCTATTTAGTCGCCGTATTACAAGAATCCATTTCGCTTTAATTAGCGCTTGAAAATTAAACCGCATTTATGCTTGTTATGCTTATATAGCATGTACCTTGCATATAAGTAAAGTACATAAATGTATATTTGTTCACATCCAATTAAAGTTGTCTATTTTCAGTTCTAGTGTATTTATAGTCACGTAGTTTATGTCCTATAGGTACATGAGAAATAAATTCACCTCAAGCCTTTTCTTAGTTGACACTTCATTGCAATTATTGTTTTTAAAATCTAAAAAAGCTTTTTTTAATTTTTTTCGACTTTTTCTGCAAAAAAAATTTGGAAAAAATTCACCTTTATGGAGCTGAATGAGTAAATTTTTTTAAAGCTGCGATACATCGTTTTCATGTTGCTAGGACCCTTAGTTCAGCCGTAAGTCGAATTAAAATTTAATAATTTTTAATTAGGTAAAACATAATATTTGTTTCTTAATTAAAGATTTAAATTTATTTAAAATAAAAAAATACTAAAGTTTGTTCTATAAAGTCCTTTTTACCATTTAACAGGCTTTTAAATTTTAAAATGGCTTTTGTTCCATACAAAGTACTTGATTTAAAAATTTTAAAGCCTGTTAAATATTTGTGAAGCTATACACTATAGTTTCTTAACCAAATATAAATTTATCGTGAAGTGAGTAGATACTTTGCTCGTTTACTTTACCACCCCGAAAGGAACACGACTAATATGTATTACAAGCAGGCCAAAATATTAATGTAATTAACAAATTTCGTGAAAGCCTGTTAATGTCAAATTGCAATTTGTACAAGCATATGAAATAGTACTAAATATTTTCTTGGAATTAAGGGTAAGTATTTTAGTGCTGGAGTTAGCTGTTAGTTAAGCCTGAGTTAGTTAATCCTGCAAATATATTAAGTTCGAGTTAACTCAGAAGCGGTTTTAAAAGTAGGATAAACTTCAACTTAAAAAAGAATATATTTGGTGTTGCATGTGCCTAGTGACTCTCAACCATACCTGTGTGTGTGTGTTTTTGTTTTGGAGGAATAGAGGGGGCCTACAGTTTTCTTCCGAATTTCCAATGGCTAAGGTGATAGGCACTTATTCATGAAAAGAATTACTCTTGGAGCACTTGTCACTTCCTCGTAAGAAGCAGTAGCCATTTTTTGTATTTTTTTATTTTTTAGGTGAACGAAGCTGGGAATCGAATCCAGACCTCCACGGCTTCTTTTAACTTTAACTTTTAGTTGACGCATATGTCAAAATTATTTATTCAGTTAATCCAAAGTTATCTAGTAGAGTTAACTTGGGATCCCAATTTACTTGGGCCCATTTTTTCAGTGATAGATCATCCTAATTTCAAAGTTAAAACATAAAGTCTTAACTACATTGGCCACTTTTTGCAAAATTACAAAAGTAAAAATATTTTTTTTTCCCGCTAGCGCAATTGTTTTGTGAAAAAGAATGTATACAATTCTTTTTAAACCAAAATTTAAGCTTCCTGCATCATTTTTATAATCTATCCCAAAATGAGTTTGAAAATTTTTACTTTTGTACTTTTTCACTTTTTTGGCTTATGTAGTTAAGGCTTAAGTTAACGCCTGAAATTTTTTTTAGTTATTTAGATCCCGAGGTAACTCATGTAATTTGGTGATTTAACTCGGAATTCGCTTGTACAGCTGGCCCTGAGTTAACTCAGGGTTAATTGAAAATAAAATAAAAATTAATTTATTTGAAGAAATAAATAACTTTGGTTTAACTCAGACTCCAACACTGAAAAATTGGCTCTTAAACAATCTTTTTCCAAAGTTAAGTTGGTTTTAATTCCGAAATCGGAGTGATCTCCCACTGAAAAACTTGGCCTTAGTATCGATAAAAAATCCCAAAATTTTTATAATAGGTACAAAAAAAAAGTTATATCTGAAAATAAACGTACAGTGACAACACTTATCCTGAAAAAAGGCTTTGGCTTTGAACATCAATTGAAACGCAATGAAGGCGCATATAATTTTTGATGAATTAAAACAAAATTGTGTGCCGATATTCGTGATTTTTTTTTTGTTTGTGTGTCCGGTTTCGGAGCCTCAAAGTTGGGACGTGATTTGACTCGGACATTATTTAGTTTGCCACGATGGATAGCCATGATGACGGTGACGATATAGATGGATGATAGACCAATGACAATATGGCGATCAATGACCCGAATTTTAATTTGATTAGCACTTTAGCAATGATATGCAAATCGTACATACACTTCATCATATTGAAAATCCGCAACGGTTTGTCAGTTTTAAACGCCAAACTATCCTTTGCCCTTGTTTTAATTGAAATCATGGCAGAACACCTTGGTTCTGATGTGGTTCGGATACGGGATACGAATTGGTAAGGCTTTTTGGTATAGGTGAAATGAAAATGTTTTAATTTATAATTAAAATTTAACAATTTGCACCATCAGAGGAGTATATTGGTATATCGCTTGTACATAACAAAGTGAAAGGACCGATGTTGACGTGGTCAACATTAAACAAACTACAGAAACTTCAACATTAACATTTACCAAACGTATTTAGAGCCTTAAATATTGACTTTCGTATAGTTTATCCACCATGGTATATAATAGCTACATAAATGTACATGAACATAGGTTAGGTATGTTGATGTTATTGTTCTAAGGTAAACTTGATGAAAACTCCTGCAGGCTTATAAATTATATAAATACTCGTAGATACATATTTAATCTGATAAATGACATTTGGCACAATAAAGGTAATATATGGTCCCATATTGATGTTTGGACAAAGTTATGAATTATTGGAGTTTTAAACAGTTGCATTGTGATTAAGCTAATAATAAGCAAAATTAGATAGCTTAGGAAACATCGAAGATAATACAGAGTTTAATCCATCTTATTTCAACTTAAGAGCTTATACAGAAAAAAAAAAACACAATTATGTCTAGAGTTTGGTTTATTGATGGACAAGTTAATGTAAAGAGCTCATTTAGGTATTATGAAGACCGCTTCTGCACCTGCTTTGCAAAGCTGAATTTTTCGATAACTTTTTGATATGTTTTGAGGCTTGATTGGAAGAGAATTGGAAAATTTTGGTTTGAAGGTGCTGATAACACTCGCGGGTTTTGGCAAAACAGCGAAAAGTGTTTATGCAGACAGTAGACAATCCGGAAACAATAGAAGCTTTGAAAATCAATACCTACATTTTTGATAAGTTATGTCGAAAGCACATCGCGAGTACGAATAAATTGAATAAATTGAACTCAAATGTGATTAAGAATTAAGATTTAGTGGATAAATCTTCCTTGTCAAAAAAAAAACCAGTTCCTGGAGAAGTTTAGACAAAATATCTTGTTTTTAACATACCCCAGTTTTCCCTAGACCCAGATTTTCACCGCGAGATTCTCCGTCTTTCCTGCGTTAAACAGTTAACTCTTTAAACATCTCGTGCTAACTTCCTGCATCAGATGAAGTAGACATAATTTTCAATTAAGCCTAGTTCGCTGCTGAAGCGAAACGAAATTTGTCTATGATGTCTATTCAATACGTACCAAGCAGCGGAATGCTTTCGATTTACCATACACAACGGAAAAGTACCCATTGAATTCAGGGCCTACCTTCGTGCCTCTAAAGAAAAAGACACTTTGGTTTCTTTTCCAGCTGGTTCCCATTAATATCTGCAATTTTCAAAAAGCTCATTTTTAAGAGTTTTCATTTGGACCAGCTCTTAAGACATACAATTTCATGAAAAATATTTTACACTCCAACCATGGCAGCGCCATGGGAATACTTTTGTAAGAAAAAACATTCCATTTATTCAAAGAGTCGCTAAACAATTAACAAAAACTTCATTTATTTACATAGGTAAACAATGTTATTATAAAAACTTATATGCACAAATCAACCACTAACCACACCGCAAATTAAGTTCAACTTTTATGTGTAGAACTTCAACTCTTTTTACACTTCATCAGAAGCTCCAAAAATTCAGAAATCTGAAAATTCAGATGTAAAACGTAATGTATTGCACGCAATGATAAAATCAAGTTAAATCTTTGTAAACGACTATACTTAGTTATTTTTGGATATTATTGCATTTTAGACTTTTGGACATATTGCACTGGACTTTATTTGATGACCTCATCAGTAAAAATTATGTATGGTATTTATTTACAGGCTAAACTTTAACTTAGGACTGATAAACTTAATTGCAGCCGTATAAAGAAAGAAATGGTTACTAGTTAGTGTCTGTGAAGACTTCAACTACCCATAGAAAGGAAAAAATCAAAATCTTTAACTAATTAAAAGAAATTAATCAAAAGTTTTAAATGTGCCTGTCGTTGACATTAAATATAGTTCTGCTCTGCGTTTAACTTCTTCAGTCTGGCTTTTTTTCATTCTAAAAGACATAAAAAAAAACCTAGTTCATACCATAAAAACATACACATAAATGAATACAGTTGTACATTCCTTCAGGTGTAGAGTCTAGATAGTCGTTTATAATAAAAGTTCTTCAACCGCTTTTGAGCATACATTAGTTTAAACATTTTCATCAACTACCATGTCCATTCGGTTCAATTAATGAAGAATGCATGCATGTGACAGAACTAGACATTTGGACCACATTATAAAGTTTGAAATGCTCGTGAATCCAATAAAAGTAAACATGTATGTATATGACATGTTGTAAAGTTATAAGTTTGCATCGTACCGCAGAAACTGTGGCGTGGCTCAAAGGGAATTAGTTTTGCTCAGGTACGTAGCGATAAAGGAGGGAGGAGATAAAGTACCAAGTGTAGTGGATTTTTGAAAATACTTCGGAGCAGCGCGCTAGTAAGCAGTGGCCTAACGTTATTTGCACCAAGTCACAGTTTTTCAGTGTAAGATCATCCAATTGTACAGACATTCAAACCTGTTTTAACCCACCGATTTGGTGGTAAGCTGATGTTATTTGTAGTTCGTAGATTTTTTGAAAGGTTTTTTTTTTGTTTTTAATTTTAAAAATTTTAAAAATCATAAAAAAAAAAATCTATGGGTGACCACTTATTGAAGCTAGTTGAACCTTTTCCCTTTCTGAGGATAACTTTTCATATAGTATTATTTTTTTAATGCCATCTCCGCCCCCCCCCCTCTCACCGAACGAGGTGCTAAGATTTCAGAGCCCATAAGAAACTCAAAAATAAATCAAAACTTGGATCCGACAGACAAAATGTTTGATGACATAGTTATTGGACAATGAATAAGCTATAATTTTTAACAATTTATACTTTTTTAGTCCGTAGTTATTCTTGCTTTCATTGGAATGGTCTATACAGGGTGATCGGTATAAGATGCACCAAACTGCTGGAGCGAGTAGGTTGGGTTAAGACAAGAAAAAAATCGTATGGAAGGGGGGGGGGGGTCTATTTCCCCCCGTTTAGGCAGGAGGGCAATTTTCTAAAAAATTGACTTAAAACACAAAAAAAATATTTAAAAACAACGGTACAATTGGGAAAGCCAAAAATCTCTTCTTGGATTTTCGTTTTAAATTAAGTTGTGTTAGTGAATAGTTTTTGAAAAATTAATTTCCAAACTCGAAATTTTGAAAAAAAAAATTAAAAAAAAAAGTTTCAAACTAATTTTTTTCAGAATTTTATGTAATTAAGTATAATTTTTGTTTTCAAAACTCAATGCTCTTATTAGTTTTTAGTCAAAACCAGAAAACCGGATGCTAAAATGTCTTCCAGTTTTTGAGAAAATTGAAAATAACAGGAGGAGCAATTTTCTAAAATAATTGACTTAATACAGAAAAACAAATTATTAAAAACAACGTTAACGGTTAAAACAACGTGTTATACTTTTTTGTTAAGCCATAAATATGTGCTTCCATTTTGTTTATAAATTAAGTACTTTTAGTGAACAGTTTTTTAAAAATAAATTTTCAAACTTAAATTTTTGCAAAAAAAAAAAGAGCAAATCTGATGCGCGGGTTCAAATACCGACCGCATGATGTGTAGAAAGTTTTTCAAATAAAATTGGATTAAAGCTCAGCACCACTATAAAGGAAACTGATGATAGGGCTTGGCACCCCTTGAAATAGCTATATATCCAGCCAAAAAAAAATAAAACGAATTGAAAATACCAAAAAAAATTAATTCGTAAGCAATTAATGGTAGCGCCTTTAAGTTGTTGTTGTTGTTCACAAATTCAATGAAATTGACGGAATAAGCAATTGTCAAGTCTAATAAACTGACATTCTAGTATGAATGATACAATAATAGGAATAAGTACATAGTACGTTTTCTTTGGGGGAATATTTATAATTGCGAACCATAATGGTCTCAACTGATTTTTGAATGTATTTTATTAAATGGCAAAAAGTGATATTTATCATTAAAAAACTACCTTTTTATAAATATCTGCTCCATCTATCCATTGATATATGTAACTATTTGTAATCCTATTACGGCCCTGGTTGCACAATATGTCATGAACAGATTGTTGCTATGTAGTTGAGTAATTAAAATGGGTGGCAATGTCGCAAGGTAGGTATAGTGTTTGACGCAAATTTATTGAGATGGCGAGGCGGTCGTTTCGCGCCTCATCCAAAACAGCACATTCTTTTCCACATTAATCTTAAGCTGAAGTTTAAAATTTGAAATATTAACCAGTTCATTTATTAAGTTACTATATATCACCAAAAAATCTTAAGTTTAATAACGTTAAGCTTACTTAATTTAGCCATTTATAGCACTTACGGCTATATTATTGACTTTCTTCAAAGCTAGTTTTACTGAAAAAACTAGTTCTATTGGAGTTTCGAGTTTTTATGTTCTCAAAAAAAATTACTTATTTGATTTAGATGTCAAACTATGTATGAATATTTTGAATTAGATGTCAAAGTAATAAAAATTAGTGAAAAAATTAAAACTCGAAACCTGAATAGAACTAGTTTTTGCTCAAAACTAGCTTTGAAGAAAGCCAACAATATGGCCGTTATTGAATCAATTGTAAAATTTATCGAATACGAGTAAATTTTTTTTTGCGGTTCACCAAAAGATCTTAGTTTTGTTTATCTTAAAAAAAAAAAAAAAAAGAATGCTATTATTCCTTTTCTCAAAATGGGTAAATTAAGAATAGTTAAAATCCAGACCTTGGGATTAAAGGTTTGCAAATTTATTCATTCCCAAGACAAAACTTATCTTCCTTGTACCTAAATAGACAAAAATTCTTAATGGCCTTACTATAGGCCTTTTAATTAATTCCTTGAATCGATGCAATCAGTCTTTAACTTTAGAGCCATAGCTATAAGAAAAGCCATTGTGCAATGTCCTGAATGTCCAGTATATGTCCAACATCTCCTTGAATTCTCTATCCAAAGGTGAGTTGGTAATTAAATTTTCAACAACAAACTCTTGTTTCGATTAACACTTGATGCCTTCTATGCATCAGAAATTGCTTGCTTCATTTTTCCCTAGAGGCACCTAAGTGACTCGAGCCTACTAGGCCCAGCTTTAGTTGTCCTCATCAGCACCAACAGTACCAATACCAGGACTCAACATATCTTTGTCAAAAAGGATGAATGAATGAATCCATATATTGTTTGAATATGTAACAATTACCACTCATCCAAACTCCAGTTTATGGTCACTTTGTAGCTAAAAGATATACACATAGTATAGTACTACTTCTGTTTTTGAGGAGGGGGTGGGGAGGGGGGGGTTACTTTTGGTTGTTGGTTCATATATTTGGGGTGCCATTTAAGGATGTCCTACAGCCTTGCTCGAGAGAACATATGTTTCTACATCCAAAAGCCATGAGACCAATTGAAAATGTCAATTAATAAACGTGCTCGTTACTCTCTTGTATATTTGGGAGTTTGGTTTTGGGTTACAATTACAGGTAACCCCGTACGGGGACCAGAGAGGACTATATGCAGGTATAAGGCAAGGACTCAGGGAGTAAATGGAATTTGTGTATAGGTAGGCTCGCTGTCGGGAAACAACGCTTGTTAGGACGATGGCTGGGCTATAAATTGTGCACGTCTGACGAGTTGTGCTACTTATCGTCGCAATAAATCGCATTAATTTATTGCCTTAGGACATTTAAATTATTTAGTGCACACCTACATATATGTGGCCCCGGAGTACACACAGGTTAAACATTATTCAAAAGTCCAACATATTCTCAAAAAGTAGTATGGGTTAAGGGAGAGGAGTTGCATTTTGTGCATATCATTGTAAAGCAACGTGCATTAAAGCGGAAATGCAATAGACTGGTGTTGACAGTATGTTTCGCAAGAATTTGTTTTAAGTTTATTATTTAAAAGTTTTTATTTTATAAACTAATGCAATATTATAATTTGGGAATAGTGAATATAAATGAAAATGTATGTAAATATGTATTTGGATAGTACAGAAATAACATGTTTGAGATGTGTATGAGATACAATTCAGCAAAAGAGAAATAATAAGAAGGAAGAAAATACAAAAAGGAAAAGCTTTAGTTCATTGTGTATACAAGATAAAATTATGGAAATTTATTAACTTTGATCATTGGCCAGATACAGTAAAAGATTTTTCCTAAAAAGTTTCGTGCCCCTACATATCCTTAGTTCGATAGGTAGAGAGTTCCAAAAGCGAGAGGCTTGAACAAAAAATTGACGTTCTGAGATCAAGCAAGTATGCAATGGTTGAATAAGCACACAAGACCTTTGAAACACAGGAAAAACAAGCTTGTTAAATAAGTATTTAGGTTGACGTGATCGCATTATTTCAAAAATGTAAACGATGGCATGGTAGTAGCCGTGGCGTGATGGTTAGTGCGATGGACTGTCATGCCGGAGGTCTAAGGTTCGATCCCCAGCCTCGCCACCTATTTATTTAAAAGAAAAAACGGCTACTGCCTCTTGCGAGGAATTGACAAATCCTCCAAGAGTATCTCCTGTCACAGAAAAGTGCCGCTCGTTAGCCGTTCGGATTCGGCAATAAACTGTAGGTCCCCTCCATTCCTGCAGACACGCACACAGGAATGAGAGTTGTAAGTCACTAGGCCCTAGTTCTTCATGAGCTGTTGTGCCATCAAATTTATTTATTTATTTTTAAACGATGGCATGAAATTTTAACAGATTATCAAAAGAGCACCCGAAAATAGTTTCCGAATATGAAGAGATGTGATCCCGTCTTTTCAAGTTGTAAACATATCGAGTGACATTATTAAAAGTCACGTTCAGTTTTCATCTGGAACGACTACTTACGTTGCAAAAAACTTCACAGCAATAAAATAATATTGGTAAAACCAAAGTTTTTGCTATTATGAGCTTCGTTGTGGTCGGTAAAAATGACTGTGCGATCCAAAGGACTCGGAGCGTGCCATAAACCTTCCCAATGGTTGAGTTTTTATGCTAGTTCCATGTTAGAGTCCTATTAAAAGTTATACCGAGATTTTTAGCAGTGTTAACATATTCTATATCTGAATTTCCCAATTTTAGACTAGGAAAAGTGTTAAGGTCCAGCAAGTTACGATAAATAACGATAGTCTTAGACTAAGAAGGGTTTAAGCAAAGGTTATTAGAATTCTCCCAATCAAGGACATGTTGAAGATCTTTATTCATTTTGTTGATAGCCTATTCTTTTAATTTTAAAGGTTTTGTTTTTATAAATATCTGCACAGCATCGGCATACATGTGAATAGAGCTATGTTTTATGACTTCGACGATTTCGTTTATATATAATGAAAAGAGAATAGGTCCGAGTATAGATCCCTGCGGGACCTCACTGTACGTTGGTAAAAACTGTGATTCAACAATCTCTAACACTACCGACTGCTGTCTTCCGATAAGGTAGGAATGAATCAATTTTTCCGAATGTTTAGAGAACTTGAAACAGTTCAATAGTTTTTCGCACAAAAGTGAGTGGTTGACCGTTTCAAAAGCCTTAGAGAAGTCAAGGAGAGTTAAGAAGGTATGTTCTTTCCTATCCAAGCCTTCCCTTATTTCATCAATGACGTACAACAAAGCGGACTTACAACTACGTTTTGGCCTGATTGATGCAAATTTAAAAGTTGATTATCAGTGATGTGTTTTTGTATCTGCTTTAGAACCGCCTTTTCAAAAACTTTTGAGAGAAACGGCAGGATTGAGATTGGTCAATAATCTGATCAATTACAATTTCGCTTTTTTCGGAATTGGGATAATCTTAGCTTTCTTCCATTCCGAAGGGAAACAAGATGTGGTCAATATGGAATTAAAAATATGGGTAATATAACGAAGTATGAAAGACAAACACAGTAAATAAACTCAGGATTCAATCCATCCAGCCCAGTAGTATACTTAAGTGAATTAGAACATATAGCTGTTGTAGCCTTGATAGTTTTCGATTGCAAATATGCTTTTCCATATTAAGATGAAAAGCTAACTCCCTGCCTAGATAGGTAGGTATATTATTTTACTACCTCTAGACCTCTTTCATCAAATTTCCATTTTTCATCTCTTGACTATCTGCTATTTTGAAAAATCTTAACCTTTGATTTATCTATCTAAACATCTAAGCTCCAAACTTTGCAATACTCTACTGACCTATTATCATCAGCTGAAGGTACTCATAGTCCGAGCCAACGAGCCTGAATTCACATGTGAGATCGATTGAGCAGAGCGAAACTCGAATTCAGTTTCATATACAAAAAAGTGACAGCTCTATTTTGATGGAATTGAGATCGATTTCAAAGATCTTCCTCGCAGAGAGTAGAAGTATAGAAGTGAATATGAAAAGTAAGGTTTTGAGTAGGCTTTCAGGTTATCTGAGTTAATTTTTAGTACAAATTTGTAAATATGAGCTTTTTGCACTAGAAGAAGAAGATCGCTTCTTGACCGGGAATTGATTTATATAGAAGATTTTTGATTCGTTAAACAGAAGATTTTTGAAGTTGGAAAAAGTGATTCGAAATCAAAAGCAGAGTTTTAAAAAAATTGAAAACAAAAGGCATGTTTTTGGTCGATAAACTGAAAGTCAGGAGAGAGAAATACAAAAGAGGAATCTTTATCGTAAAAAGGGCAAAACAGATAAGTAAAGTCTTAAACAAAGTATATTGTAATTTAAGAGCGAATTTCGTGAAAGTGGACTTTTGAACAGATAGGAACTTCGGTAGATATTCTTCTTCGAGAAATTCCAGAAATATCGTACGTGACACATGACCCGGTATTCTATACACAATTTTCTATGTTAAGGACCAAGTGATAGTGGTCAATTTTAACGTAATTCGTTTACATTTCCAAATTTTTTAAACTGCTTATACTGTAACCAACCATTTTGTTGAAAAAAATTGGGTTTTTACACTGTATTGATAGGTTTCCCAAATATCCATATCTCAAGTAAGTTAAATAAAAATTATTTCTATATATTCAAGTAAAAAGATCGTTTTCTAATTGATAACTCAAATTCGCTTCTTTTCTTTCACCGTCACATTCGGTTTGGTGTTTACATTAAAAAAAATACCTGGCACCCATTTTATAATTTTCAGATTGGAAAAAGGAAATAATCAAATTAATCAACCGATTAATAAAAAAAGATAATCTAAATTATATCAATTAAAAGTTTCATTTAGTTTTGCTGAACCCACCCCTTGCTGAGTAGACGAAGGTGGCAGCATTTAAGGTGCTGAACGATTTGTTTTTTTTTCTATCCTCTATTTCGAAAATGCGAACTAAAAGTTCACACAGTGGTCAAGCAGCTCAAATAGTGTTTCGCCGGTAGAAAATAGTGTAACAACAGTTCCAAAATAAAAAAAAAGTAAATAAATTTGGTGGTACAACAGCTCATGAAGAACTAGGGCCTAGTGACTTACAACTCACAATTATTACTATGTGCGTGTCTGCAGGAATGGAGGGGACCTACAGTTATTTTCCGAATCCGAACGCTTAAGGTGAGCGGCACTTTTCTATGACTGGAGATAATCTATAACAAGAGTGACGAAAATTGCCATTATTTCAGTCATTTCTTCATAAAAATTTGCTTTCAAAAACATAAAAATAACAAATAATTTGAAAATCTATGATCATTACAATGAAAGACATAATTAAAAAAAAAAAAGCTCAGCTTTGAAAATTGGCACAGTTTCGTAATAAACGGACCTTTCTCCACTGGTAGACTATGGAGAGCATTGAACCAAACAGACAATTTCAATGTAATTTTTCCGACTTTTCGAGTAGTTTAAAATAAGATTATGAGATCTGAGTAGTACGTAAAATTACAAATGAGAATGAGGTATATCAGGTATAATCGTTGTTTTATTGAAATTTTTTAGGAATTAAAAAAAAAAAAAAAACCATGCATGAAATGATAAGACAAAAGGTCATGGAATAAGGATTCAAATAATATTGCTCTTAGCTCCACTCAAAGGAGCTACAGCTCTGCCAAATTTCATTATTTTCAAATTTTTCATGCACCACCGAATCTATACCGTTTTTGCGGAATTTCAAGATTCTGCGGGAAGTGCTCCATAGTTCTGATGATTGAAAAAAACTGTAAAGTGCCCTTGGCTGAGCACTTCAAGTAGTACCAAAAATGTATGTATATTTTCAACAGCCTTACATTTCCACTTCTGCATTCTTCCCATACAGACTGTGTACCCCTCGAATTGATTTGACACTCTGTTTAGAAGGAAATTTTCGTTGTTATCAGCGCAAAGAAGCGAATATACACCCGACAACGACAATATCACCATATACGACAATGACTTCACCCCAGTGTGCAAAAATTTCTCAAAGATCCTTATCAATTGGACATATTTATTCCAGGACATTAAAAATTTATTACACCTGTGCAACGAAAGAATTTCACTCGCGACTATACCTATTCTATCTGCGATGAAAGCAAGCAAACAAAAAATATAACAAAGAATACGGCGATACAGAAACAAAAAAAAATTGCAATGCGCTTGGCATAGGAGGTATGTGTCCTTTTATAAAACTGTTATTTCTCTTATTTTGAATTTGCAAGAATGAATAAAATAAATATATGTGGCAAAAAAAAAAAAGAAAACGAAAAAATATCCTTGTGAAATGCGTTCATATAGTATCGCTCCAACGAACGGGACGGGATGTTCCACTTTAGATTTATTGCACTTTCGTGACAAAGGATAATTTGCTTTACGCGAACTGACAACCTTGTTGGCTAGCGCGGAAAAACTCATCAAAATAAATCACCTTATAACAAACGGATGGATATTGTTTTCCAATTTATGAATCCTTTAAATCTCCTTAGAAATGAGTTGTTATTTTTCATTTTGTTCTCCATATAATACAGTTGTGATGCCACTACGCTGCACGGTGCATCACTTTTGCAGCCAACTCAACCCATCTATATCCACCACCACCACCCGCCAACTTAACTTGAGATAAACTCATTGAAAAAGTTTTTCGTTTTGCCAAAAGATTCAACTCGCGCAAGGCAAAAAAAAAAGACCACCTCGCACCTCGGTGGATATGATTAAAATGGCAATTCTTGCTGAAGCTACTTTGCGAAAAATGATTTTGAAAAAACTTCAAAACTTTCACAAGGACACAAGGGTGATGGAAAAATATGGTTTCAAAAGCAGGATAATATCAACAAATGTGTATTATTTTTGCTGAGTTTAGGTGTTAAGACAGTGTCAAGGTTGCAACTAAATAAATTTTAACATTTGAACGAAACTGTATAGTTTTTTTACGTTTGACAAATTATTTAATTTAGTTAATAGACAATTTAAGGTTTAATTAAAATATCTCCCAGGACCCCAGTTTTTATTTCACGGGAACTGCCTCTTGCGATGAATTGAAAAATTCTTCAAGACCATATCTTTTGTAATAGAAAAATGCTGCTCACCCTAGACGGTCGGATTCGGCAATAAACTATAGGTCGAGAGTTGTAAGTCACTGGGCCCTGATTTTTCAAGAACTCTTCAGCGCCATCAAATTTGCCAATTAATTTTTCTTCTTCTCCTTTTATGCAGACGGCAGCAGAATAAACAACTGTCGCATCTAGACTTCCAGTTCCAGTCAATTTGAATCACTTGAAATGTACGGAGCTCAAGCCTACAACGGGCGGTTAATCCAGCTCTCCATCCTTAAAATTTTGTGTTAAGGCCTTACATGAATTGGATTAAAATTTGGATTAAATTCTATCAGAGATTAAATATCCACATTTAGATTCACCTCATTAGTGTCAAAAATTAATCTTTTAACATTTAAGGCAATTTTAATCCAATTCGCATACGGCCTAAGGGTCCGAATTGACCAAATTTTTGTTGTCCGTAATCTGTTTTTGTAACAAAATTTAAATGACAAAACAACATTTGTATGCAAACTCTCAAGTTTGCTCGGTCAACATCTATTTTTTCCGGGAGTTAACAAAATCTAAAGTTAATCAACTCTAGAGTTGAAAATCGAAAGTTAAAAACGTCAAACTTTGTGTAAATAAAAACAAATTCACAAGTTGAGAATAAAAATCCTCAACTCATGTTCAACTTTGAGTGAATAAAATCGGCCTAAATGTATTTCCCTAGTCATTGTACTTTTGAGGAAAATAGATAAAATAAAGAAGTTAAGAGTACTACGAAGCCACATTTTAGCGATACAAAAGGAAGCAACTGTTCGGCAAAAAATTCAGCAGCTTAAAAAAAAAAACGCCTGAACCATGGATAAGAAAATACATGATTCCAAGAAGTGTTAAAACTAAACCTCAAACCGATTACGACACCACCAGTCACAATGTGAGGATAACCTAAAACGAAACGAAGGCAAAGAAGAATTCGTACCAGTCCAAAAAATAAATACAAACAGACAAAACTGAGCGATAATTTATCTACTGCCCCAACCCTCCAACAACCTCACAGGAACTAGAGATCTGCCATTAGCCACAACGGCAGCCATTAATGCAGACTATTCCACAAAAAACCGTTAGTTAGGCCTTGGTCATATAGCTTGATATCAACTATGAAATGAACTTCTTAAGAACTCAGCTAAAAGGATATACAAACTGAAAGATGCTAGTGTAGAACAAAGGAAAAAGGGAAGGCAGTAGTAAAAAAGGTAAAACAAAGAATAATTTACGATATCTCTCCATCCATTACAGACAGACCAATTGCATAAGACATGCCAACACTTGATGACCCCCTAGATCTAGCCACAAGATTATGAGATAAAATTTTTTTTTTTTTTTAATTTAAGATTATAAGATTATTTTTATCGCGGTTCTGAGACATTTTTAATATAAAAACTTTTTACGGACTTACCACGATTGTTTTGACCCGTGGAGTCAACCCGTCACCACGACAAGTGCAACCCTGTCGAAACGTCGGGAAACTATTTTTCAAAACAATCGTGGAAGGTGGAGTCAACCCGTGGAGTCCCACGATATAAGATTATAAGATTATTTTTATCGCGGTTCTGAGACATTTTTAATATAAAAACTTTTTACGGACTTACCACGATTGTTTTGACCCGTGGAGTCAACCCGTCACCACGACAAGTGTAACCCTGTCGAAACGTCGGGAAACTATTTTTCAAAACAATCGTGGAAGGTGGAGTCAACCCGTGGAGTCCCACGCCTCACTTATTAACTTAACGTTAGAAAGTAAAGTCCCATACCCGAATCAGTCCACGGAAAACGTACTAACACGGCTCAACTTCAAGCATCTAGAACTGGGAAGAGCACCTGAAAATGACATAACAAGGAACCGAGAATTGAAAAACCAGACATACCGACAATTGAACTATTATCATTTATCACTTAAACTGTTGTGATTTAAGTTTGGTTTTTAATATCTGATTCTTAAGTTAAGTACTTCTTTATAAAGTATTTAACCCGGTAGACGGACGAGCTAAAACATCAGATGTTAACAAAAAGTAGATCAAAGTCTTGGAAAGAACGTTACCATAGCCAGATCCAGATAGTAAGTGACTTTGTCATTGTCTGCCTAGGCTCTATAAAATATAATATTTATATTTTTAGGTATCAAGCTACTGGAAACAGTTTAACTGATGTTGCAGAAGAATATTCTATTGGTCGCTCAACAACTGGTCACGTGCACATTTTCCACACTGCATTAGAGCTATAGACTTTCTATTAACTCGAACAACAATTCTAGCTCTGAAATCAAACTAAGAACAACTCTCGGAAATGGCTTTATCTGGGCTAGTAATGCAATTAATTGAAAAGCCAATCCTTCTCAAGAGGAAAAATAAATTGTCATTAAGTCATTATTGTCATGCATGCTACATTGTGCAGAAGCATGCATCTTGTCAAAGGTGAACGAGCATGTTATATGCTGTTTTGTGGGAAAGAAAATCTGGGAGATTTTTTTAACCCATTTTTGAACAAAGGCGTTCCCTTCCTGCAGACTTGTTTGTCAAATAGTAAAAGCCGACGAATAAGGTGGATGAATCTTTAAGACCGAAGGTATACCAATGGTCCACTTCGAAACATTTTTGAATTCTCACCAAGGGACGGCGCAGCAGAACAAGACCGCAACTCAGTTGGTGCATGTTAATTAAAGAGGACCTCAAGCAATTTAGATTGTGAAACTAGAGCAGTGGAGAAAAATCTATCAGCTATCTAGGGAACAAGGTGGCTGAAAAATCTTGTTGGTTGAGACCTTGAACCACTCCGGACTGAAGCAAGACCTTAAGTGATTTGGTTTGGTGACACTTGGTGACATGTTTAGTTTAATAAAAATTTATCAGGTCGCTTTCCTAATAGCGCCCATACACCACATATGCATGCATGCGCAAATGCAAGAATGCACAATCACGCTTCAAACATACACTGCTCAACTGTTTCACAATGCGGCGAGAAAACGAGACGAAACGCTTTCATCTTTTTCTCGTTATAAAATCGTTCCCCAATTCACAATGCGAATTCTTCACACCGACAGCGTAGAATTATTCGTGTTTGTCAGTGAATTTGGGAAATAAAATACAAAATTTGAAAAAAAGGAAAATGAAAATGTTAAAACAAATGCTTTTAGTACTTTTGGGAGTGTTTACTTAAAAAAAAAGCAAAAGGCAAAAAAAGGCCAAGTGTGAGCAGAAGAAGACGGTGGGAGTGTAAATGAAGATAAAATTAATTAGTCGCAAAATAAAAACATTTATTTGCTCGCCATTTTCGGTATTTTATTTATTTATCTACAGAATTAATAAATATAAATACAGATACGCTCGGTGTCCTGTTCTCAATTGTCAAAATGAATACCGTCGTTTCGTCGCGTCTGTTTTTCAATTTTTCGAACTCATGGCGTGACGGGACGACGAGAAGCGCTTTACTGGCTGAACAGAATAGAATGACGGAACTGAAGCCGCAGACGGAACTGGAAGAGCTGTCAAAAAGTGTCGTACGTTATTTTTTTTACATGTCCACAATGGAACTGTACAGCTTTGAAAGTATTTTGAAGAAAAACAAAAGAATATTATTGTGTACAAGCTCAGAATTCACATTTTTTGTTTCCAATAATTTTCCTTTTAATAAATAATTTTTTTCGCGATACAAATAACCACAATATTTTTTTCCGACCCAAAAAGTTGTTTTTTTTCTTCATACAAATTGAAACGTCAAAAGTGCCGTACGTGAAAAGTTAAAAGTTGGTGAACTCTTCCGTCTGCGTCTGCAGTTCCGTGTGCGTCTACGTTCCGTTGTGTTCGCAACATTGAATTTGCGTGTATTCAATATTTTGATAGCTATTCCAGCTCCGGGTCCGTCTCCGTCTGCGTCACCATTCTGTTAAGCCAGTTATTGTGAATACTCTGATATATTCTCATTGCTTGAAATTGGTTTGACAGCTACGACGAGCTCTCGTCACGTTCAAGTCTCGTTTCCTTGTCGCATTGTGAAACAGGCTTCATGCTAATTGTACAATATTTATTTGTGTGTTCATCGCATGAGCAAATGTAGCACACGCACCGCAGACCGCACATGCTTGCTTGCACAAACAAGAAAATATCAAAAAAAAAAAATTGAAATCACACATGCAGCATGCGCAACCACACATTCAACACCATATACACTCGCAGTTTACATGCCCAATCACTGTATTGGGCATGCAGGCATGTGTGGTGTATGGGCCCTATAAGTTACGGTTTGTGGTTATTGAAATAGCTAAAATAAGTTTTGTCAAAGTCATGGTGCACGTAAATAGCATCTTGATAAGGGTCTTAGAGACTTTGTAAGCTCCTGCAAGCAAACATTGATAAGTTTGTCCCTAGCCTAAAGTTTGTACATTTGTTTTGGTTTTAAGCAAATAATTCAAAGACCGATTTGAGTTTCAAAATCTACAATTCTACATAACGACATAAGTTTAATGAAAATCGAACCTACCGTTAGGCTGTAATCTTGCAGATATGAAAAGACAGGTTCAAGTTCAAGAAAACAATCCTTTTTCCTCTTATATGTGTCTTTAGCCTTAAGTTTGAATACATAGAACTTACGATGTATGATATCTATTTATTCGATTTCGCAAGAAAAAATTTGTTGCAGAAATATTGAGAACAAGAGCCATCAGGAACGTCTTATTTCCTTTTTTCCATTACCCTACTTTTTTTTTATTAAACTTTTTATGTTTGATTTTGCCACAGTAGATCTCCTATTTATCTCCTGAAAATGCTTGCAAACTGAACGGGCACTTAAAATACATTCATTCTTTTTATATATTTTATGAAATAGCGATTCCTTGGGAAAACTGCAACAATTCACTTTTGAGTGATTTCAAAACTCCACACTCGCTGTCTATTTTCCATTGCAGATTGCAGTCCAACACACAATATTTTCTTTATTTGTGTACCTATACATATATGGTTATGCTGCGTGTGTGCTTTTATGTTAATCATACATTCGCAATGTTCAGCGATTTATCCTTCTCGCAAAGCATATCATAATTTATGTGGTTCTTAACCCCACTTTCAGCAGATAAAGTGAACTCACACTAAAAAAAAAAAAAAAAAAAAACTGGGTCAATTCATGAATCGAATATTTCGGCTGCCTTGAATCTGGGTTGAATCATTTTCTGATGGCAGAGCCACTTTCTCTTTGTCGTATCGTAGCATCCTTTTGCGGATTTCGGCGGAATGAAATTCTTCTTCTTCATCATCTTTGAACAAGCAACCCAACCGCAATATCCAGTCGCACGTACTTTGTGTCAGCGAAATGGATAATAAAAATGAAATATTTTTTGTTTACGCAATCATTCTAATATGGCAAAAGGATAGATATATTGGGAATACAATGGCCAAGCATTTCACACCATGCCCTTTGGGTTTTTACTTTTGGGGAATCCTTTTTTCTGCAGGGGGGTTATTTGCGCTGCAAGGGTAGATGAGCACGAGCACAAGGACGACCGTACAACCACAACACCCCGGAATGAATATGAAGTTTCATTGTGGCGTTTGGTTCTGGTGATGTGTGTATGAAATTCCATTGGTGTAATCTCTGCGACAAGGATTTATATCTGGCAATGAGTTGTGTTGTGGTACATTTCCAAGAGAAGACGATGAATTTTGTTTCAATGAAGAATATATTTGGCAAGGACTGAGACGTACTATTTTTTTTGTTGTTCTTAATATCAACTTCTTTATTTATTTATTTTTTTTTTTCAGAAATATATATATGACCTTCGATCTTTGAAACCAAATCACAGATAAGGACTTTTGTATTTGCATGGGGCGGAAGGAAGGAAGGTGTTCGTGTGTGAAATCAAGAGTAATGAAAACGAAATAATAATGTACTTTGTATTCATATAGCATTTTAAGTATGTATATTCTCTTTTTTATATATTTTTATTTGCGTCAACTTATTTCCATTCGAAGCTGAAAAATGACAAATAAAAAAACCTTTAGTAAGTTATAACAACACAAATAAACAACTTTTCAAATGAATGTAAATCACATTGTGTATACATTTTGGTGGAAAACGAAACGGAGACATGAATCACTCACTGTATGGATGGGAGGGTCTTTTAAGGAGGGTCTCATTTGCATTCCACATTGGCTTAGAACATAATGAAGTTGTTTTCGGATTATGTTCATGGCAATAAGTCCATAACAATATTGATGAAAATAAGTCGATCTTAACATCAATTCTTAAATTGATAGATAGAAGAACTTAGAATCTATGAAGTTATCGATTCAGGCATATAAATTTGTATATGAAGGTTTTTAAAATAAAAATTCTATATATGTATGTATGTATTATGTATACTGAAATAAATCAGCCTAAGAAGACTTAGCTTAGCACTTGTCAACTGATGAGTTTACTCCTAGTGGTATTTTTGTTTTACCAGATACGGGGACACCAACTCCAGGCTCGGAGGTTTTTTTAATTTAAATTTTTAAACGATCTAACGATCGTCAAAAATTTCGAAGGATTCGTATTTAGAGATTTTCAATTGAAAATTGACCGGTTCTATTGTTAAAGGGCCTCATTTCTTGTACCTTGCGATCGTCCTTACGACAGTTTTGTTTGTTTGGGATTTCTTAAAAAAAAAAAAAGATTTTATTTGCTGGGCTGTGCAAAAAGAACAATCGAACCAGGGGGGTTTCGAAGAAAATACATCACTTCCGACACCGTGAAATAAAGAAGATTGAAATAAAGCCAATCGAATTTATTTCTACAAAATGTTGGAAGTAAATAATGTCGAATTTTACCACTTTCTATTCTCGACTTTATTTCCAAAACATATGAGTAATATGGTCGAACGAAAGAGAAAAGTTGAAAACAAAAATGACAATAAAGCAGGAAAAAAAATAATGTAGAAATACAATTGGAAATAAAAGCGAAACTTGAAATCTGTTCGGTAATAATGTCGAAATGTTTTCAAGATAAAGCCGAAATTTAGTTTATGAAATAGAAACGATAGAAAACATGCACACACAAGAGAAATGTTGACTTTCTATTCGTAATTAACGTTATTCCTCTTGGAATTAGTACTAATTTTCTTGCATAAGCTTATTTTAACTTGTTTTCTCATAATTTTCGAAGCGACTACAAGTGCATATTAATTTGCTTCGATAGGAATCACGGCTGAAAAAGTGAAGTGTTTGATGAAGAGTTGTTCGAGTTTAAAATCATTCAAGGAATGCACTAAGTAATGTTACTTTCACAGAATTGAGTTTTATTAATTAACAATTTAAGAGCAGTACTACCATCATATTCTTTCACATTTAAACAAACGCTTTCATTAAGGTCACATACTACTTACCTACTGGTGGTAAAAAATTAAATCAGTTATGGAAAAAATTACAAAACAACGTGTAACTCCTAGAAGAGTTGAAGCAAAATTATCAAGGTTAATAATGTTTGCTAAAATCAAATAAGGCTTATTTCTCAATGCCACCTTTTTACTTTTAAGAGGCTTTCTTACCGAAATAAAGAAAGTCCAATGTACCCAGGTGTCAAATTTACCCCAGTTTACCCTACCCATCTTTTTTGACACAATGTTAATAGCAAAAAGTACTGAGCGCAAACAAAATTTTATTTTTCCCTTTATTTATCAAAAGTGGAATTATATTTTTTATCGAAAATGGATTTAATATCAAATGATGAAGGTTTAATTTTTAATAGCGATGATTTGTTAGAGCTTCGAATAAACAATTAAAAACGCCCAAGACAAAGAAGTCTTTGGATTTAAAAAAAAATTAAATTTAAAAAGTAATTTCGGCATTTTTCGATTTCCAAGTTAATGCCGAATTTACTTTTAAATGGAAATTTCTTGGAATATTTGTTCGAATTTAAAATACATAGGACTTAAATAAGAACTTTTGTATAAGGTACCGTTTTGAGAAGCTCCCTCTTGAAGATTTGTTTTATATTCTTTTCGGCATTTTTTGTTTGTGAATGTTTGCTGGACTGTCTGGCCACAAAAAGGTTGATTTGGCATTGGTGAGGTGTATTCTTGGGTTTACGGATCGCCATTTGATTCATAGGCACCAGAAAAAGGTTTGGAAAATAACTAAACTTCTTAGTGAAAGTTCAACATATATGATCCAACGGCGAGGGTTCTAAGAGAAGTGAGACAAAAAACAGCAGAATGCAAATCATTAATAAGAAACACAAATATTATACCATCTTTTCCTCAATTACCTAAGCTATTATGTCTTCCAAAAGTAAGTACACACAGAAAATGACTTAAACCATTCGTATAGTTGACTGTGCTTCGTCGGTAAAAAAAAAACTCCCAGCAATTTATATCAATGATATAGAAGATATAAGTTTAAAAGAAAATGAGATTATGGTTGGTTTTGATGTAGCAGCTCTGTTCACAAGTGTACCGATATAAGAATGTCTAGAGGTAGTAAAAACAAAATTATCTTCTTCCGATAATGGCTGAAAACTAGTAGAACTACTTCATATGTGTCTTACATCTGGAAATTTCCTTTACAATGAAAAATTCTATTTACAAATTGAAGGAGTATAGCAATGGGTTCCGCGGTTGCTCCATTAATTGCGAAAATTTGGATGCAACATTTTGAAAAACAGGCAATTGAGACATCTAAAATAAAGCCAATTATTTGGAACAGATATGTTGATGACACATTTTGAGTTTTCGACAAAAATGAGGAAGGTATATTCTTCACACATCTGAACTCGGTGCACCCCAAAACCAAGTTCACATTGGTAATTTGAGGAAGATAATTCGTTGGCATTTTTGGATGTAAAAGTTATTAAAAGAAGATGGAACCTTGGACCACACGGTATACAGAAGTATACGGAAAGACTACCCATACCGATAGATATTTGAATGCTGCCTCTCATCACTACTCTTCAAACTTTACGTCAGTAGTATCTGTTCTTATAAACAGACCAAATGCAATCTGCGACAGTGATCACCTTGAAGAGGAGTTAAAATCCGTTGACAAAACTCTTTTAAAAAAAGTTTATAGCTTCAAAAAAAACGCTCTTGGAAACCAATCCCAAAAACAACAGACAGGAAAGGAGTTTCTGAAGGAATTGGAGGAATTTTATTAAAACATGGCATACAAATTTAAATTCCATATTTAAGCCACCAGCAAAAATTCGCCAAATATTAAGGTCTAAAAAGATAAAATTTAATTACAAAATCCAGGAGTATACTCTGTGCCGTGTAGTTTTGGCTCTTCGTAAGTCGTTCATTGGTGAAACAAAATAAGGAATAGCAGCAAGACTGAATTAATATATAAAAGCCATCCAAAAGAACGTAGTGACCAAATCCAAATAGCTTATAATGAGAATCATTTGATAAGATTTGATAAACAAAGATCGATTGCCACGGAAACGTTCTATGTTCCATTCCAAGACTAATACGTTAGGCGATAGAAATGAAAATTTACAATAATTTTATTTCGTGATCAAAGCTTTAAACTATCTTGTACATGGGATCATCTTATCAGCAAATTAAAGTTAGACAAAACTAAAGCCGAAAAGAGAAACAAAAATCAAAACAATCTGTAAACTGATGTTATAAGCTTTGCATGTTCACAAGTATATACCCGTCAGGGGTAGATTCGAAGACTCGTAGGGCTGGTGCGTCGGTGTCCATACGCCCTACGTGTCCCAGCCATCTCAGCCGCTGTATTTTCCGCTTCTTGACCAGGTCGATTTCGCTATAAAGCTCGTTGTTAAATCTTCTCCTCCATACTCCATCGATAAAGACTGGACCGAAAATCACCCAAAAAATCTTCATTTCAAAGCACCCAAGCAGATTCTCATCCGTTTTTGACAGGGTCCATGCTTCTGCCCCATACAGTGGGACCGCGATGATAAGGGTCTTATTTAATGTCACCTTGGTTCTTTGAGAGAGGGCCCTACTACTCAAACGCCTTCTTAGTCCAAAGAAACAGTGATTGGCAAAAATAATTCTTCGTTTGATCTCTGTATCGATGTCATTTTGCGATGTTAAAGTGGAGCCCAGATAGACAAAGTCCTTGATGACTTCAAAGTTGTACATATCCATCGTGACGTTTTGCTCGAGTCGACGATGTTGAGATTCCTTTCTCGCTGATAGAATATACTTCGTCTTGTCCTCATTAACAGCCAAACCCATTTTCGCCGCCTCCGATTCAATACTTGCAAACGCACCGGTAACAGCTCGCTTTGTTCTTTCAATGATGTCAATATCATCTGCATAAGCAAGTAGTTGAACGGACATTTGAAAAATTATACCTCTGTTGTTGACTTGCGAGTTGCGTACAATTGCCTTAAGTACGGTGTTAAAGAGGTTGCATGACAACGCGTCGCCTTGTCTCAAACCTTTCTCGACATCAAAGGGTTCGGTGGTGTTCTTGCCGACTTTGACGGAGCAGCGAGATTTCTCCATCGTCATTCTGCATAAGCGGACGAGTTTGGCAGGGATGCCGAGATGCGCCTTGGCTCTGTATAGCTCGTCTCTGTCTACGCTATCATACGCGACTATCGATAAAGAGGTGGTGTGTATCGATTTGAAACTCCTGGGTTTTTTCCAAAATCTGTCGGAGTGTGAACATTTGATCGACGGTTGATTTGCCGGGCCTAAAACCACACTGATAGGGGCCGATCAGATCGTTGACAAACGGTTTTAAGCGATCACACAGTATAGATGACAAGATTTTGTATGCGACGTTGAGGAGACTTATACCTCTGTAGTTGGAACAGGTCAGAGCATCTCCTTTTTTGTAGATAGGGATAGTTAGGTACGTAAGTAATAAATAAAAAAAAACTATATTTTCAAAAATATAATTTATACATTTTTAATACTCTTTTACAATATTTGCAATACATCTCAACTTGGAGAAATAAATGGGTATCCTTGAAACAAATACCAAATTCAAGAACAGAGTTAAGGATCAGAGAAAAAATTAGAGAAAGTTTTGATTTTGAAAGTAGGATCTTATTTATCTCTTGACGAAACCGTGTTTCATTACCAACTCTTCTAATGTTCCTTGGAAGCAGATTCCATAGGTGAATGGCGTTGATGAAAAATTGTCGCACAAGCTGTTAAATTTTACCTTTGCAGTAAAAGTACTGAAACGGAGTTTTTTTTATATTATCTACATTAACAAATTACTAAAGCCATTTTTATAAAATTTTTAATACATAATATTGTAATCTTTCTTGAGAACTACCTAATTCATTTTAAATAGCAGTATATGCTTATTTCTTATTAAGTGAAAAATAATATCTTTTGTTCGTTGGGCCTTATGTATTTTACTGCATTGTTATCCTAATAAATAAATTGTGTCCTATTTTCGTGACTTCCATCCCATAAGAGGTGTGTTAATAAACAAAATAATTCTACAATTTCAAACCGTGACTTATTTTGTAATGAAATTTTGACAATTTTTTGGTGTGCATTTCTGTGTTAATTGTAAATTATTGGTAGGTTTAGGTACCCACCGATATCTTGTTTGAAAAAAAAATTAAATGTGAGAAAAAAAAACACGCCAAATTTAAGTGAAATAACATCCAGGCCTAGATTATCCTGTCATCAACGTCATAATCATCTCCCACTCCATCTCTCTCTCTCTCCCTCTCTCCAACTCTCTCACGCCCTCAGTCTCACTGGCTTAGACCACCACCTGCTATGCTCACAAAGGACTAATCGTCCGACACCGGTTCATGTGTCAACACATTCGGGTGTTATTCTGACATACATTCGTCTTTCTCATGCTCGCCACCATACAGTCCCACACCTCACCGCACCGTCAGGAAATTACATTTCATATTCATGACGAGGACTTTATTATGATATTAAATCATGGCATACATTTCACACACGCGATCTCTCTACCACCTCCGCCGCCACGGCTTTTCAGTGCTCACAAAGTGAAAACGCCTGAGCGAGCTGTGAAACCTTTTGAGCCTGAATTTAAACTTTTTCCCGTGCCAAGTTTTCAAAGGAAAAATAACACTGAGCTCTTCTTTGTCTGTATACTTATAGGTTCGTTTTTTTTTTTTTTTGTTTTACTTACAAATGCAAGTGCACTCGTCAGCGTGAGCTTGCAATGGATTTGCTGTTGGAAGTGAATGTTAATCCCAAAAACGGATTCTTGGTGGCGATGATGGTAATGGTGGTTACCCAAGCTTTAGTGCACACGGCGAGGATATCTTTTAGTGAATATACATACAAATACATTCTACACTATGATTTTTGCTTCATTATGCCACAATCAAGCTTCTCTTTCTCGCCTCCCACTCGGGCACCCAACACCACCGAGAACGGGAAATGATTGTTTCGTGCAGAATTAACGTGATTGACATGCTCTCAGATATTAGATACAACGTTGATGGTTGGTAACATACAAAGTAATGTGGCATAAGTAGCCATAGTTGCAATCCTCCAGAAGCTCTTCCAGGCGTACATTACCTACGAACAGCGAGTCCCTATACAACACATCGGTTCGTACTCCATAACTCACATCGATATGCAAATTAAGTTGTTCAGTTGTTGTCGTAGGGAAGATGAAGAACCCCTTTTCTTCACTCCACGACCACAGTTCCACATAAAAGTAGAAAGGAGCTCGACCGACCGAGCGGCGTATGATTTTGACTTTGAGACGATAATATTCATGTTGGTTGGTTGGTTGGTTGGTTGGTGTGTGTGTACTTGGCGAATGTGCAATTTCCTTTGGCACAAAATTATTGCGGCAATTGGCTGAGTGATTGACACGTTTATTGCTGGAAATTTTATTGTGCAACACCACCAACTAGCACCAACTATTGAAGTTGTGTTGTAGTCGATTGTTGCAATTTCATCAACAGCAATAGAAAGAGGAATAAGTATAAAGAACGAGCCAAGATGGATATAGCTGGATTTTAACAAAGTATTGGAAGTTTTTTGAGTAACCAATTTATTCATCCATTTGAACGGCACTTAACTTCCGGTTTCAGCGAAAAAGTGAACTGAAGCCACTCAGCTGGTGTTTTATTATGGCAGTCTGGAATAGATGTGGATGTGGATGTGGGTTATAAATCAACAATGAAAAGTGCTCTTGATCGTAAACTGCTGACAAAAGTTTGTGAAAAAAACCCTTAACTTGGCGAAATTTGATCCGCAATATTATACAAAGATGTTTTATTTAATCATAATAACAATTTTGTGATGGTATAAAAATTATCAATTTTTTAATTGAATATCATCTCTTTTGATGAAATAACGTTTTTAGGCTTAAAAAGATTTCCATGTTAATTAAGGGAAGGCCATTATTTTTGTAATTCGAAAAAAATTTTCTTCAAACATCCTTTTTGTTTTTTGGTGTCGAAAGCAGAATTTATTTTCCGAAGGTTTTTGATGCGTTAAATTCAAAGATAACCAAAAAAAACTATTGACTAACTGGCTGAACAGAATAGAATGACGGAACTGGAGACGCAGAAGGAACTGGAAGAGCTGTCACAAAGTGTCGTACGTTATTTTTTTTGAATGTCCACAATGGAACTGTACAGCTTTGAAAGTATTTTGAAGACAAATAAAAGAATATTCTTGTGTACAAGCTCAGAATTCACATTTTTTGTTTCCAATAATTTTCCTTTTAATAAATAATTTTTATCGCGATACAAATAACCACAATATTTTTTTCCGACCCAAAAAGTTGTTTTTTTTTTTTCTTCATACAATTTGAAACGTCAAAAGTGCCGTACGTGAAAAGTTGAAAGTTGGTGAACGTACGACACTTTTTGACAGCTCTTCCAGTTCCGTCTGCGGCCCCAGTTCCGTCATTCTATTCTGTTCAGCCAGTAAAACAACGACGAACGACCACACTTGTGTTTTTTTGATCCTAAGAGCTTTAAAGTAAAACCTTAAATTCTGTAAGTTCTTGCATATAAGCAAGCAATAGGAAAAGGAGTCTTTTATGTGCGTTAGCTTACCAATGGTCACACTATATTGTGTGAATACTTTTAATAAACACAAACAGCAAGAGATCATGATTGGTTATTCATTGTGCCTACCAGTGTTGCCAGAAACACCGATTTATCGTATATCTCCCGATTTTCAGAGGTATTTCCGATACACCGATTTTTGATGTAAATATGGCACTTTCTCCCGATTTTCTTAAATATACTTTCCACTTTTAAATTTACATAATTTATAAATTTTTTAAAAAGAAGCATCTAGCTTAACCTTTCTGTACCTAACTTAAAATATCCCATTTGATATATTATTCATTTTTCTGACAGCACTAACCTCTGGTTTAATAAATAATTGAGAGTTTTTTCACTGATTAAACCTAGTACGCTGCTGATGCGGAACGAAATTTTTAGTTGGTCTCCAACATGACAACGAAATGTTTACGAAAACCACAACGAAAAATTACCCTTTGTAAGTGTCACCGTTTGCAAAAACAAAAAGCAAACACAAACGCATAAAAATCACAGAAAGCCATGTTGTGATGAAAGAAACAACAAATACAAATCTCTCCAAATAAACTGCTACAATTATCGATTTCGCTAATCGAACAGCGTACCGCAGAACGAAAAGAACAACAATATTTTTTTTAAGTTATCCTCACCACCTGTGTTTTGTGTTTCTTGTGTTTTGTTAATTGTGAAAAAATATTCTTATCCACTCGTTAGGTATTTATCTGCTGTTTGTTTCGTGCGAGTTGGGGTTAGAAGACAAATACATAGTAGATATGTACATTTTTTTAAACTTCTAGTCAACTGTATTTAAACACTATTATTGCTTTCAAAACTCAAAATGAATTTAAATAAAACTAAGAAAAAAATATAGGTTTGTATAATTATTGTAAGGTGCATGGTCTGTGTCTAAACGATTTCAATTTAAGCAAAAGAAAATAAATTAAAAAAAAAACTAAAATGAAGCAATGAATACTAATAATCTTTTAAACAAATAGCGATTTGCTCAAAATTTGTTTAAACTAATTCCTCGATTAACCCCGATCTTCGATGTGCTAATCTCCCGATTTTCAAAAATATTTTATGGCAACACTGGTGCCTACGGCTGTGGGTGAGATAGGTCGTGGGGGATATACGTCACTTAAAAAAGTAATTACAAAAACAATGCCGTGGGAAGTCTGTGGCTATTGTGTGTATATTTACTGGCTGAACAGAATGGTGACGCAGACGGAACCGGAGACGGAGCTGGAACAGCTGTCAAACTATTGAATACACGCAAATTCAATGTTGCGAACGCAACGGAACGTAGACGCATACGGAGATGCAGACGCAGACGGAAGAGTTCACCAACTTTTAACTTTTGACGTACGGCACTTTTGACGTAAATTGAAACGTCAAAAGTGCCGTACGTATGAAGAAAAAAAATAACTTTTTGGTTCGGAAAAAAATATTATGGTTATTTATATCGCGAAAAAAATTATTTATTAAAAGGAAAATTAGTGGAAACAAAAAATGTGAATTCTGAGCTTGTACACAATAATATTCTTTTGTTTTTCTTCAAAATACTTTCAAAGCTGTACAGCTTCATTGTGGACATGTAAAAAAAATAACGTACGACACTTTTTGACAGCTCTTCCAGTTCCGTCTGCGGCTTCAGTTCCGTCATTCTATTCTGTTCAGCCAGTTAAGTGGCATTTTGTTCCGTGGAGTGCCTTGGGATATCAGCAGGTCTCACTGATTTGAAAAAAGCTTTTCCATAAGGCCTGTACTGACAAGAATAGTTGAACGAACTATAGGTAGGGTTATCGAGATATTCGAATTGTTGTACAAACAGTGGGTGGTATGCATAAAAGACAAGTACAGTAAAACCCGCTTAAGTGAAACTACTACAAAACGTCACAGTCTTTGTTTCACTTAAGCGGGTTTTTTACTTAAACGAACCCCGCATAAGTGGAAAAAAAATTCACTTAAGCGGATCAAAAAATTCCATTAAGCGGAGAATAAATGCTAGAAACAATTGTATTTATCTTTGGATTATGAAAATGTAATTTTCTTTTTAATAAATTTCAAAATACGTATACCTATTGAGCCATTTGAAATGCTGTTTTGGATTTTTGTTTGAGAGGACAAAGCAATTTGTTTATAAAATGTAATAAATGTAAACGTTTGTGAAATGATCAGAAATTCAAATGTCATATTCTTGGTGAAAATGGTGAAGGTGAAAAATAAAGAAGAAACGAGAGCATTCAGCAAATTTTTTCAATATTTTTTTTTTTATTTTAAGAGAGTTTTTTTTTTAATGAAAAATATAAAATTGAACTGAAAATATGTTTCAAATATCTGGGTTTTTCACTTAGGCGAGTTTCGCTTAGGCGGAGTGTCTTAAAGGTAATTGGTCGAAAAATAATCGGGTATGAAAAAAGTGTTTCAGATAAGCGGGTTTTTCTCTTAAGCGGGTTTCCCTTAAGCGGGTTTCTCTTAAGCCGGTTTCTCTTAAGCGCTTTTACTGAGTAGATACTAATTTTTGTATGCAAAAAAAATGGAGTAAAATAGGTACTTAAAAATAAGTATATACTCTAAATAAAAGTATACACTTTTTTTTTTTGGTGAATTTTTGTAGTTCATATTTTTTTGGAGTGCATTAAAACTAGCATATACTTTTTTTATGCAGTAAATACTGCTATAGCATCTACTTTTGCTTACTTTTGGTAGTTTTTTAAGGTAGGTACAATACAAATAAACTTTAGTCACAGATCTTAAAGCTAGAAAGACCGTAAAAATTTCAAATTTGTAAAAGAAAAAAATTTTTATTAACAAGAGTATAAACGTGTCAACTCCACAAAAGTATATAAAAACGAAGATCTGGAATTGATTCAAATTTCAAGCAACTGTATCGCTTTGAAGTTTGATCGAGAAAATGTAGAGTGGTTAAGTTCATTGGTCAGTCAGAAAATTACTTTGATTCATTAAAATAATAAAAAAAAATTGAAAAATTAAAAAAAAAATTAAACTTTTTTGTTTTATTATTTGCAGAATTTCATTAAACAGTGTTTTACAATTTTAAAAATTATATTATGTATTTGTTAATAGAAATAATGCTATTATTATCAGTAATGTGTCGCTTAAAAGTGCACAGAGTCATGTAATTAAGTTTTTTTTTTTAAATCTCAATAAAGAAAGCCCTTATTTACTTTCAAAGCTGGATAGCAAATGGAGTCATTAAAATAGAGAGTAGGTTAGGTAGCTACATAAAAAAAAAACAGAAAATCAAAAATTAGATAGTAGAAAATAGACCTAAGCGCTAAGCCTAAGCCAAATAAGATTTTTTAAGAAAATAGCTAAAAATATCATTTAGTTTTTTTTTTGTACTAATTATTATAATCGACAGATATCTTGTTTAAAAACATAAAATAAAATGTGAGTTTACCCCTCCCTCCTTCCCTCTAATTAAAATCTTGCGTACCCCCTTGATCTTAAGTCAACCTGAGACTAAGTTTTTTTGCAGCGAAGTTAACTTTGTGTTGTCTTGTATCCATTATCTTTAACTAAATTTTACGGCAATCTAATGGCTGATTTCATAAAACACTTTTAACTACACTTGTCAAAAAAATTAAGGGAACAAAACAAAAATCACTTTTTTTTAGTGTTTTTTGAAAAGCTGTATCTTTGTGAAAAGTGATCGTATTGAGATAAAACAGAAAGCATTAAAGAACTATAGACCACCAATATTTCTGTAAAATTTCAAAATAATCCATTTCCAGTACCGAATGATTAAAGTCTTAAAAAACAATTTAAGGAACAAATTGGGTGCCTTATAAACATTGTGAAATTGTCATCAAAATGGGAAAGAAAAGAACAATTTTTGTCAACTTTTTTCGCAGTTTTGCATTATTTACAATAGTGATGAGATTTTAATAGGAAGAAAACATCTTTTCGAGAAAAAAAATTACAACTCAAATTTTAAAATTTTGAAAAAAATATTCAATTTTTGTTCCATTTTTTTTTTTTTTTTTTTTGAAAAAAATGTTTTTCTTTCTTTTTAACGCTTATGTAACTGTAACTAACTCAAAACTGTGAAAAAAGTTGACAAAAATTGTTCTTTTCTTTCCCATTTTGATGACAATTTCACAATGTTTATAAGGCACCCAATATGTTCCTTAAATTGTTTCTTACGACTTTGATCATTCGGTACTGGATAACGGTCAATGGATTAATTTGAAGCTTCACAGAAATATTGGTGGTCTATAGTTCTTTAAAATGTCTTACCAAATTAAGTCCTGCAATCAATATTTGTAAAGCAGTAAAAGATTTACAAAAAGTCTTTAAACAGTCCTTTTTTTGACCTTTTTTTAATGTAACGGTGTGGTGCCAAAAAAAATAATCGTTATAATATTTTGAAAAAATCTTATAGAAAATTAATTCGCGTTTTTAAAACTACCCTTAAATTTTCCGTGTCGTCATTCCTTCCTTAAAACTGATTAAACAAGTTATTGAAAAAAAGCATTGATTTGGCTCAAAAAAATTTTTCAAAGAAAATACCAATGTTCAAAAAAAAAAAAAAAAAATTAAAATTTTTGGCTCGTGCTTCTTCTTATGATTGCTCAATAACGGTACCTTAAAAAATTCATTTGCTGAAATTTCTTAATACAAAAAATATAAAGCTTTATAATGCTTTTTGTTTTATCTTAATACGACCACTTTTCACAGAGATACAGCTTTTCAAAAAACACTAAAAACAAGTGATTTTTTTTTTTGTTCCCTTATTTTTTTTGACAAGTGTATTTAAATGACTTTTAAATTTTTAAATGACCTTTGTCCCATACAGCGTTTTTCGACTTTTTTACACAGTATTTTTTTTTACGTGTTTTATATTAGTTTTTTACCTGCTGTATTTTTACTATGCTTATGTCAAAAAAGTAAAAAAACAACGTGAAAAATAATTAAAATTGGCTAGTTTCAAAATTAAAGATGAGAGTTGGAGCTAATTCTGTGAATGCAAGTTGCATGAAAAAAAAACTACTGTTTTTTTTTTTATTTTCGATATGTTTAAAGAAACAGATTCTCTATTTCCGTGCAAGTTTTTCACTATAAAAAGCTGCAGTTAATTTTTTGTTCTTTCGATTTCAATAAAATGATTTACCTAATCCGAAAGTACTCGTTCAACAATGCAAAAATTAAAAAACAAAATACTTTTTCTTAGAGGAATTAGGTATAATAATACTATTTTGGAAACTTTATAAACAACTTAACACACGTGAATTACTGCAAAATATTCTTTATTTATTTAGATTTTGACAGATTATGACAATTCCTCCCATTTTCTCTCTTTTTTCTCAGTATTTTACCTACTTTATTTACCTCTTCTGTACCTTCTTTACGAGTTATTTTACGATTTCTACGATATTTTACATTTTAAAACTTATTTATACATTTTTTTAACTTGAAAAGGTAAAAAATAGTTTTTTACATGGATTTGAACATCACTCGTTCCATACAAAATGAGTTATTACAAAATTTAAAAGCCTGTAAAATATTTGCGAAACCAAGCATGTAGTTGGCCCTTTGAATTTTAAGCTGGGAAAAGCTGTTAACTGCAATTGTTTGCACATCGTATGTACATCGAAACATTAAAAAAAGTTTATAACAAAAGTTTGGGACATGTACAAACGAAAATATTTTTTGTACAAACGATCATCCATCGAACTGCATCTTCAGATTTTTCGAAGCATTACAAAAAAAATATAATCTATTTAGTCTTCGTATATACTTAAGCATGTCTAGGCCACGGACAGAAAAAAACTTCCAGCTTTTATGATTATGAATTCTAATCTTGTTGGATATAGTTCGCACTAGGTATTTATCATGAAATCTATGTAAGATGAACTGAACTTAACAGATATTGCGTATTAACAAGGCCCTCGCTAGTTAACTGATGAGTCCAAGTGAGATCGCGCCGGGACGAAACCCCAATTTTTATGGACTAAAGGCCATTAAAGCTATTTTGAATCAATAATTTCTTTTTCCTATGAAATATACTTCTATCGGCCTAACCCTTCTAAATTGCCCCCTTCAAAACAAAGCTTACCCTCATAACACTAATAAATCCTTACATTCACATTCTAAACACGTTTCAGTTCACACAGTTCATATAAACCCCCTTTTCTTAAGCTTCTTACGGCAACCACCACCATTAGCATTGTACCACGTTGGGCGCCATTCTACCTTCAATGTACACCAGCAAACAGCTTGCTTACCGCAACATCCAACAACTACTAAGTCCGCAACAATTAAAATCAAATTACTGTCCAGCGTATGTGCTCGGAGCACAGCTGCACTATGCGGCTGGTAACGGAATTATTCCCTTTACTGATGGCAAGCGAATGCGTGCGTGCGTGCTTGCCTTCGTTCAGACGCGCCACATCGAGGTACACCACCTTTACCATATCGTATGTCCGTCGTGAAGTAACACTGAAATCATTAAGTCAAGATGTTTCATTCAATTACAATCGTAATCTGTCAGAATTAATTTGGATCGTGAGGTTGAGTCTTCCTTTAAGGATATTAACCGCCTATCGCGCCCCAGCCATCCCCAGTCTTCGTTATCGGATATGGCTGCTGCGGTTACACTCATACACGAACATCATCATCATCTCCAACGATGACTTAGTATGCAAACATTAATCAAATCTCTCCTTTTTATCTAGGAATAGTGTGGCCGTGACTCCGCAAAGCTATGGCATAAGCTCCTTGGAACGTATATTTGCCCTCAGGACCACAAAACCGTTTTTGCATTTCCAAATAATATTTTCATTGGAAACTTTCCGGTTCTAAGAATTCCGGGTCTACCACCAAAGAAAAGCACCATGCAACCACACCATCTACCATCCAATGGACATAAGCCCGGATGACGACATTGTTTTGGAAATGTCTATCCAAACTTGAGGACTCTGCCATTGTCGGAATTTGTCGAAATATCTCAAGACAAAATAAATCATTTCTCCATTGATGAATTGCTGTGGTTAAATTGTCGCTGTAAGTCGTCAGGAAAAAAAAAACCATGGTTATTCACTGAAGACTGTAATCGTTTTGCATAACATTTTCGGGTGTTGGCAAATTCTGTGGGGTTGTGTGCGGTATTTCCTGTATCTTATTAAAGTTTGCGGATTGCGGATTTGCATTGACAGTGAGACATGGAAGTGAGTTTAATTACCAATTTGACAACTAACTGACTGATGCAGAAAAGTTAAACTAAATTCAAATGCACTCAACAAAAAGTTTTTGACACGAATAGAGAAGCATACTTTAAGGTTGTGGTTATTTCTGCTCAGGAAATTGTTTAACGCCATGTAACCCAGCACTCAGTTCCAGATTTATTTAGTGTGGACAAATAAGAGTATACTGTGGACAAATAATTTGCATGGAACTTTGTTTATGTTTGTATTTTGGTTCTGTTGGTTTTGGCGGTGGAAGATTTTATAGTAAACATTTTGAATCTATACATCCAGATCTGTGAACACTTCCGCTTCCTCGATTCTATCTTCTATGGTTGACATACATTCTTCTTCGATAATTTTGTGGCATTAAAATCGTACTTCTTCATAGCCTTTATAGTGTTTGAAGCCATTTTGAAAAAAAAAAACTTGTAATGATTTTTTTTTAAAACTCATTTTAATTTTGTCGGGGAATAAAATTCTAGAAATAAAGTGTTACGATTCAAGAAAACAGGAACAAAGATGATAGGTGTTCCGCCATTGATTTATTCCGCTTTAAAAAATGCAAAGTTAAAGAAAAATATTAGAATCTCGGCTATGCATAGTTAAAATTAAAATTAAAATTAAAATTAAAATTAAAATTAAAATTAAAATTAAAATTAAAATTAAAATTAAAATTAAAATTAAAATTAAAATTAAAATTAAAATTAAAATTAAAATTAAAATTAAAATTAAAATTAAAATTAAAATTAAAATTAAAATTAAAATTAAAATTAAAATTAAAATTAAAATTAAAATTAAAATTAAAATTAAAATTAAAATTAAAATTAAAATTAAAATTAAAATTAAAATTAAAATTAAAATTAAAATTAAAATTAAAATTAAAATTAAAATTAAAATTAAAATTAAAATTAAAATTAAAATTAAAATTAAAATTAAAATTAAAATTAAAATTAAAATTAAAATTAAAATTAAAATTAAAATTAAAATTAAAATTAAAATTAAAATTAAAATTAAAATTAAAATTAAAATTAAAATTAAAATTAAAATTAAAATTAAAATTAAAATTAAAATTAAAATTAAAATTAAAATTAAAATTAAAATTAAAATTAAAATTAAAATTAAAATTAAAATTAAAATTAAAATTAAAATTAAAATTAAAATTAAAATTAAAATTAAAATTAAAATTAAAATTAAAATTAAAATTAAAATTAAAATTAAAATTAAAATTAAAATTAAAAGTACATACCTACTTAAGTAGAATCAATTCATCAACATGGACGCTTGGATTTAAATATGGACGGTATAATGAAATTATTATTTTTAAGGACTTCTCTTCGTTTTGTCAGATTAGATTTAAATTAATTTTGTATACGTAGCTGGTACTGGCTCCTCCTTAGTTTAGATAAAAGGTGAAAAACGCAGATAAAATTTTCAGATTCGGAATTGGGTTTTTGAGTTAAGTTTTTATTAGATTTCCATTGGCCTCAAAATTAAATTGAACTTCATCACTCAAAGAGTGATTGCAAAACATGTTTCAATAGATTTTTCATGTTTTACATTTAATTTGACTTCATTGTCATTATTGCATTTGAAACAAAATAATGTTATTTCCTTGAATCTCTGCAAATTTGCTTATAAAACATCCCAAGCCCTCAATATCTAACAAATTCCTTATATTTCTAATATAATAATCAATAACTTCTGATGTGTGTATATATAAATCAAAATACGAAAACAACAAATATTTGACAATAATATTTAATGGGTAATTTAATTCATGTTCCAAATATGCATCTTTTCATACAGAAACTACTTCAGGTGATGATGATGACGATGGTAAGGATATTGTCATCACATCTACTGCTTCATCATCGTCAAATTCTTCGGAATCACTCATTCCATGTTTCCATAAAATTTCCTTTCTCAAATGCTCACTCCTCAACTGCACCTTCCATTTGTCATGGATCATCTGTGCCACTGCAAATGTATCCCCAACTGCTTTCGTCGGATATACCTTTCTATCCACCCCGAATGGACTTTCGATATCCTTGAATACTTTTTGCCTAAAAGCAGTCTCACTGAATCGTTCACCCTCATCTATTGCCTGCTGCATTGTCTCCAAAAATAACTTCCATCTGGGCATGTGGAAATCGGCCACCATGCCAGCCCACTGCTTGGTTGCGTAGTCCAGGATTCTTGCATTCGGTCCCCATGTGGTTATTTGATTGCGAGCATTTATTTCCAACAGAATTTCCTCCAGGGGACTCCATGCCAATCGCTTGGCACTTGCCAGCCACCTGCCGAGCAAGAATTTTTCATGTGTTGCCAACACTTTGTCCATGTCGTATAGTATGTCAATCATGCAAGTAGTCAACCAGCGGAATCGCCTCGAATTGCCCTCCCGGTATGCGTCCATTAAGTTCACGTAGGTTCTGTCACCCGCCAACTGCAGAAACTGTCGCGTTATGTCCACCAAGTCGTGGCGCCACAGCGTATTCGCAAACGACAAGTTAGCCAGCAGCATTTGCTCGAATGCCATCTGCACCCAGGTGGTATTATACCATACCCAGGGTGCGAGGTTCGTGGCTGGCCTGCGGGCCACCACGTATTTGCCACGAATTTTCAGCACTCCCCGATAGGAGTACACTGACCTCTTAAGGTGATGCCATGCAGTTTGTAAATGCTCCGAGTCCGATCCATATCGGACGGAGACAAACATGCGGAACCAATGGTCCAAGTCAAAATCATCTTTTACCCAAGCCCGTTCGAGTGCAAGTGAGTACATGACATAGTTTTGATCGATTCCTTCCGGAGCTATTCCAACTCCCACCATAGTTGAATTTTCCATGGCGCGGGCTAGTCGGATCCTGGTATTTACAATGCCTGCAGAACCATGCATTCCTAGAGTTCCACCGAAATTATGCAGCATGCACCAGATAAACGGCTGGCCGTAATACGAGTGCGTTCGCTCATACTGCGGAAACTGCTCACTCTGTAGGTCGAGCACAAGCAAACGGCCTTTTGGAACTGCTGTCAGAAATGCCTCCATGAGTTCGCTTGCCCAAAATGGATTCTTCACAAACATCCATCCTTGGAGAAGCCACACTGCAAGCTTATCAATTGTATACATTGTTTCGTAAATATTCGCAGCGGTTTGCTTGAGATATGCTGCCTCGGACCTGACCGGTTGAATTTCATTAAACGGGTCACTGAAGTAGAAATTATCGGAGCCATATGTAGCGATAACGGCTCGCAAGAATCGCTGACCAATTTCGCGGAACAGTGACCCATTGGGGTCGGCAAACAGAGGGCAGCACAAGTTGTCTGGAAAACGATTCCATCGTTCGACCTGCTCGAAAGTCGTATTCGGATAGATTCGTGCCATGGCCTTGGGCAGGTGACCGGCGAACGCAGGCAGAGCCACTACAATTCCAAGGTTCCGTTGAGCTTTGATGATTTCCTTTTGCAAAAGTAATTGCATTCGCCGATAGGTGGGGGTAAGTGGACCAGCCCATCCGCGTATGTTTCCCATTCGCTGCCTACATCCAAATCAGAAAGAGGGAGAGGTGTAAACATTCGTAGGTATAATGGGGTGAAATCAATTATCATCATTACTCACCAAGCCAGGAATGCCGGACCAGCAAAATGCTCGTAGATTTCGTCATCGGTGAGGCCGTACTCTTTGTAGAGGTCCGTCCAAATTTGCTCCTGGACGGGGGCAATTGTAAGCGATATACCCATTAGAGCCATCCAATCGATATGACGTCTCCAATCTATCCATGACCACCAGGCAAAGCTGTAGCTCCATGTACAAACATTTTGATAGTAGATGAATAAACTTTCCGATTGGGAGGAGGTTCCATCATTCGGAGCGGGCAATTCGGATGGAATGTGCTCTAATTGATTACCTGACCATGATACATCCGAATGGAGGTAGTACTTCAGGTAATGATGGAATCCTTTTGTAGCGGAAATACCATCTGAGGCGAGTATACGGATGCTGCCATTCGTGGAAGATTGGTTTAGCTGTAAGTAAAGTTATGTTTGCTGATACATAATCTTTTATTGAAAATTGTTCGAGGGTTGAAGGTTGAAGGATTTCGGAAATGAATATGCTATGATTGAAATGAAATGGAAAGAGGATCGAAACCGAATCCGTATATTTAAGAATAATTAATAATTTTTAGAGCGAAATCAAGTTATATTGAGGGAAAGCTGAGCACTTAAGACTGATCCGTGATGGTGAAATATTTTATTTTTGAGTTTTTGAAAAAGGTAATTAAGATTTTATATCTGTTCATGTATCAGAAGTAAAGAAGAGTGGTCAAATTATTTTCGCTGGGCTTTTATATTGAACATAGCTTTGTAAATAGGTCAAAAACTTTAACAGTATTTGTTCAGAGCTATTTTCAAGAAATTTAATGGTAAATCTAGGTACGCTGAGCAGTCAAGTGCATTTATGAAAATTTTATATGGGTGATCCAGCAGTTTGTATCAACCCCAAATTTAACCTTCCTATACCCGCGTCAAAAAAAATTACACGTAATTATACCCGCGACCAAAACCACAAGAGCTCGTTTTTATTTTCTATTGGGACAATATTACTGAAACAAATATTTATAAGCTCAGTGGGATGTGTTTAAAAAAAAAAAAATAATTTTGTATAAAATATTTGGTTAAATAATTGAGTAGGTAGTAGGGAGAGGTGGTAGGTAGGTGGCGCTACGGACCACACAGATGATGCCACAATGAACATTCTGCACAAACGATTTTAGGGCATGCAGAGGCAACAAGAACTAACCACCGAGGTCGTACGATTTAACCCTGTTAGACATTTTATAGTGCCAATAAACCGTAAGTGACCGGTGCTTTCAAAGTCAACAAAGGCCTGCCACGCACACAGGAATGGTTGAGAGTTGTAAGTCACTAGGCCCTGATTCTTCATGAATCGTTGTGCCACCAAATTTATTTATTTTTAAAATTTTTAACAACAAGTAGTATAATCTGGAGTAATAAAAATAAAATGCACGACTCGATCACACGAACTTGCTCTTTCAGTAAAAGTTTCTTCGAATTTTAAAGATTGAGTGTAATATAAAATACGTCATAATTAATAATAATTATACATGTATTTATCCATTTAATAAATTGAAGAATGGAAATTTGAATATGGAAAAAAAAAGCATAAAACACGTTCTTTAAATTGATAAAACAAGTACTGAAAATGTTTTAATATCAGAATAAAGAAGGCTATCTCAATTTTTGAATCTTTCTTTTTTTTAAAAATCCAAAAAATATTTTTTTGAAAATATATGTATGCAGTATTATTCTAACTTTATAGGACCTCCTAAGTAAAATTTTGATCAAAATCGGTTGAGCTAACCGCTAAAATTAAAAAAAAGAGGTTCTATGGCAGGTGCCGTTAATAATTTGGTAATTTTTTTTCACCAAAATGTAGACCACCACTAGTACACACAAAAAATTAAAAAAAAAATCTTAAGACCGTTTGTGAGATAAAAAACTTTATTCAGAACAGTTCTATGGCAAGTACCGTTATTTTTTGAGCTACACAAAAAATTCGATTTATCCACTACGGAATCACCCAAAAATCTTAGTTTTTCTCTCTAAGTTTGAAGAAAATCGCTTCTTTGGTTTAGGCTGTAGGCCGTGTACAGACATACAGCCACACAGCCATACAGACACACAGACGGGAATTGCGGGACCCACTTTTTTCGAATTCTCAATCATCGTATTGTCAAGTTTAATTGTTATCTCGAGTTCGATTCTTTCCTAAACTTGCCCTATAGTACCTATATCGCAAGTAAATTATGGGAGGGGTAGCCTACATCCCCCGATCAATCGGGAGGGGCAATTTTCTAAAAAATTGACCTAAAATATAAAAGGACCCTTAAAAATCAAGCGACAACATATGGAACTGAATCCTATACCTTTTCTTGCAGCCAGAAATCCATTCTTCAATCTTCTTTTTAATTAAAAAAACTATGAATCATTTGGGCATCTTGTTTTTGGTATTAAGAATTGATAATAGCATTGAATTTTGCAAGCAAAACAAGTGATCAGTAACGTAAAATTTTATTTAAAAAAAATTAGCTTTTAAAAAAATCATAAATTTTTTTCAAAATTTTGAGTTTGCAGATAAATTTCTCAAAAACTGTTGATTGAAAAAATTAAAACTTTATTTAACAAGAAGTTTGAAGAATGGATTTCTGGCTGCAAGAAAATGTATAGGATTTTGTGCCAGATGTTGTCGTTGGTTTTTGATTGGTCTTTTTCTATTTTAAGTCATTATTTTAAAAAATTGCCCCTCCCGCTTGAACGGGGGGATGTAAACTATCCCTCCCATACATTTTTTTCTTTTTTTTGACTCAACATATACGCTGTAGTGTTTTTATGAATCTTTTGCCAAACACCATTTTTTGTATTATACTCCAGATTTGATACTACTACCTATACTTGTTGTTATTAATTTATAAATTGCTAAATTTTGAATGGCTGTTGGGTCACAGATGGTTCTTGGCTCAAATTGAAGAAAATTTAATTACTTTGAAATCGTAGAGCGAAGTTATAGTCGAGGAACTAGTCATAGGGTTAAAATTGTTAAAAACTGAAAAAAGCGCCAAAATTTCGCGATTTTTTGGATTCTTGACCATGTTGCGTTCGGCGCTCGAGCTCGAAAACTTGGGGGTTTAATGAGGCCAATATCATAAACAACTCAGCAAAAAACCAGAACCACCAAATCTAACGCATTGTTTGATGTACATTATACACAAACTAATTTAAAAAAAAAAAAAAGAAGTTGCTTTTCTTTAAACAAAAACACTATTTTCCAATTACTTAAAAGAAAAAAATTGCCTGGATGACTTCGTTAACTTTTAAAATTATGGTCGCCGCAAGCTTACTTACTCGAAAACTTCGCAGCCTCATCTTTGGGTCAATTTCGATTTCAAACAAATGACCATGTTGTGGAATCAATCTCATTATGACGTCTTCGGCTGCATTTTTCTGAGTCTCAGCTGATGATTTAAGACTATTTCGCACTAAATCTTCGAATTCTAGAGAGAAAAAAATAGCTGCTATTACCTCACTGTACTGGATATTTTTTTAAATTATAATTTTTGTTTGCATCTTACGATTCTGACGACTAAATGCCATATCAAAACACAGCAATGCCCCCAAGAGCCACACCTTCCACATTGTTTATAGATAAAATTATAAATATTTTTTATTTAATTATTTTGTTTAAACTATTTATAGATTAAGCTTGAAATCAAATTTCATTGCCACTATACGATGCCAGTGCAGTAATAATAAAAAAAGAAGTAGCTCACATTAAATTGTCACAATGACTGAAATTCAAATTGCCCGCTTGTTTATGGGAGTATGTTTTATTTATTTGTCAACAAAAGATTCAGTATACTGAGATCTACGAATACTATAACAAAAACAAACTCATAGATGCAGAATTCTTCTGATACTAATACAGATGAGTATTTACTAGTGGAATATTTTTTTTTTTTTTCAATTGAAATGAAAAATAATATCTTATCAGCGGCAGTGCATTATATACGCAGCGGGACAGAAACGATGATAAGCATCTTTATACTGGAAAATAATGAACTTTGGAAACAACAACAAAGATTGCACTTGCCTATTACGAATAGGCATATCTCATGGAATACGTCACACATACGTATTCGAGTTCGAGATATGCTTGTTTTGTCTAGGTCCAACGCTTAAAAAAAAATTCCTCTTGAGAATAAGATAAGTTTTATAATTTTACCTATATCAATGTCAAGTGTAAGCAACAAAAGAAACTGTAGATACTAATTTCAATTTATTTTAGATTATTTTAGATTTCCCCTTAAGAGGGGTTAAATTCCGGGGTGGATTATGAAGCGAAGTTTTTCTTGGACTTGGATCTACTTACCGAATGCATTCAGGTCAGAAAATCGAATTAAATATACCGAAAGATTTCTTTTCCTGCTGCATACCAGAGCTGTAAAAGACTGCAGTACTTTGGTAATGCAGTTAATAAAGTCGCAGTTAATTAACTTACCTATTGAATGTAAGTTAATACTGTAAATAAGTACTTTAACTGCGAAACAAGCAGTCAGCAGTCAGTACTAAAATTCCGACTGTGCAGTTAAAAAAAAAAGTTAATTAACTTTAAGTTAATTAACTGCAGTACTTTTTAACTGCTTTTAGTCTTTTTAATCAGTAAAAAGTTTTTGTACTGCGATGATTTTACTTTTAGTCAGTAAGTATTTTAACTACAGTCAATTAACTGTAAGTTTTTTTTAACTTTTTTTTCTTTTAAATTTATTTTCTTTTTATTCCATCCTGTTTCTTTTAGTTAAAAGACTATAGAAAACGTTAAAAGGCTTACAGTTAGTTGACTGTAGTTAAAAGACTTGCTGACTAAAAGTTAAATCATCGCAGTACAAAGACTTTTTACTGACTAAAAAGACTAAAAGCAGTTTTCTTTAACTGCACAGTCGGAATATTAGTACTGACTGCTGACTGCTCGATTTTAGTTAAAGTATTTTTGTAAGTTAAAAGACTTAATGAAATTAGTCTTTTTAGTCAATTAACTGCAGTACCGAAAAGACTGCAGTTTTTACAACTCTGCTGCATACGCCTTCGATACAGAATGGACCGAAAATCACCTTAAGAATCTTTCTCTCAAAGCACCCAAGCGAATTCTTCAAGTTGCACGAAAGTTGTGTGCAAATTGCATGAGTGTTGCAATAAAGTTGCACGGAAGTTGCATGAACGTTTCATGTTAGTGGAATGAAAGCCAAAGTTTTATGCAACTTACTCCTGAATGTCTACTAACTTATTCCCACACTAAGGTAGATCACTTCACTCTTCGGTAGAACTTCCGATTATCCACCCTTAGGTTAAGGCCCTCAATAGACTCGACCGCCCACTTCACATGCTCTCTCTCTCTCTCTATCTTTTTGTTCTTGAGAAGTCGGCGTCTAGGCGTTAATCCATTCGTTTTTGCCGGTAAAGCTCCCCCCACTAACTAACAATTCAGATTCGGTTAGGGCCTAACTGAATAGGTGTTCTAATTTTGACATTTATAAAATTTCTGTAAGCATGAAAAGGAGAACTTTATAGAGGCCTCTATAAAAATCCTTGTAAGGTCTATAAGAAGCCGATCATGCAACCCAAACACAAATAAAAGAATTATTTTTTTTTAGTGGACTGTATTGAATGGAATTCAATTTAAAGATTTTTGTGACCTTGGGTCCAATGCGTTTCGCCCAGGCACGACAGTTGGGTTCATCAGTTATATGCTGTCGTACCCTTCTAACACGCAATATTCTGATTGATGACTACCGACTCTCAATAAAATCTTATTTCTTATTTTTAATTCCTTTGAAGTGATTTTTATTGTATTATTAATGTATTGGAAATTATTTTAAAACACAAAGATTTTTATACCTTTCTAGGGATCAAACTCGGAACTCTACGCACTCAACCATCTTAGATATAATTGGGAAGATGCAAAAACTTGATCAGTCTTTATAGAAACTTTAAAATGATTTTTATACAAACTCAAGCTTCGATAAAAAAATTTTTACTTGGATGCGAAGAAAACGAACTGTAGAAGATTTGATAACTATTATGTTAATAAATTAAGTTAAAGATTAATTTAAGATTTCAATTTTAATGTTGGCAAATATCATATAAAGTAACACACACAATAAAAAAAAAAAAAACGAAAATCTGGTTTTAAGTTCCATTTACCACGGTTGATCTGTTGGATTCCCGCATCTCAAAAATGAATGTCTCCGCGAAATATTCGATAAAGCTTCCAGAAAATTTTAACAGAAGCCTTATAAATACTGAATGACATTAACTTATATAATAAACCTTATACAATCCTTATACAAATATAGCTTCATTTACCTTCTGTAACTTGATTTATAAAGGTCTTTTCTAAAACAGGTATATACTAGCCTCGATTAAGTTTCTTCTTGCAGCTTAGCACTATGCCGATTTTTCAATCGTCAGTTATGTACATAACATAGGTACCCAAGGACTTAACCAATCTGATAACAACATTTACTTTTTAAATAAAGGATAAGCAATTTACAGAATATTATACTTTAAATGTCATTTTTACCTTTTTACTTGCGATATATAGGTACTATATGCCAAGTTTTGGATTCGTAAAAAAAATTGAACTCGAGATAACAATCAAACGTGACATTACGATGATAGGGAGGACGAAAAAAATGGGTCTCGCAATTCTGTCCGTCTGTCTGTCTGTCTGTGGATTCGCCTACAGCCTAAACCCATGGGCCGATATTAATTAAACTTGGTATAAAGTGTTTTCGGACATTACACCGACACGTTTTTTTCCCTTTATTTTTAGGTCCAAAAATAACGGTACCTGCCATATAACTTTTTTTTAACATTTTTAAAAAATCCTATTTTTCTGAAAAATTGTTCGACAGATTTTTCTAAAAAAAAACAATAAGTTTTATTAGGTAAAAATTAAATTTCCAAAATATGGTTTTAAATGGTACCTCCCATAGAACCATTTTTTTTATTTTCGTTTTTCTAGAATAGGAATAAACTAATCTTGATAATTTGTTTTATGGAGAATCTTCTGAAAAATTTTAATAGTTTTTTATACCTAAATTTTCCAAAAACTTTTTTTTGGATTTTTAAAAAAAGTTTCAATTTTTTTTTTGAAAACCAAATATTTCGAAAACGACTTGGTTGATTTTTATGAGACTTGGTAACAAGGGGTTTTTTAACATTATCTAAAATATTTTGAAAAAAACTTTTTTTTTATAGTCAAAATTAACGGTACCTTCCATATTTTTTTTCATTTATTTTAATTATTCAGTGTATATGTACATATGATTCATTAGATACTTAATGCATAGAGATTAGAACATAATAAATTCTTAGCAACTATAAATTTAACAAAATGGAGGAATAATTTGGTCTAGTGGTATTTTGTTTTGAGAAAGGCGTTTTAAAAACTCATTGGACCTTTTATTAAAAACTTAAAACTAACGTTAAAAAAGAAAGAAATATACATACATATATAACATAATTATTCAGCAATGTTTTTTAATATAGGGTTTTCATTTAATAAACATTTGTTAATGAAAGCATTATGAATTTTTGAACATCTATCTTTTATTGTTGAAACGGTAGCAATTTCATGTAGTCCTATCGTTGAGAAATGCCAAGGAAGGTTTAAAATTGTTTTAAGGATCTTGTTTTGACAGATTTGTATTTTTTTGTAGTGGCATTCAGCACAAGTGTACCAACACGGTGATGCATAGAGCATAGCGGGGAGAAACACAACTTTATAAATTAGTAATTTATTTTCAAGTCTGAGCTGAGAGTTTTTATTCAACAAGGGGTACAAAATTTTGATTAAAAATTGAGCTTTCTTAATACTTTCTGAAACTTGGTTAGAAAAAGTCAAGCTTTTATCTAGAGTAACACCCAAATATTTAATTGTTTTTTCCCACTGGACTGGTGCATTACATAATAAAAGATTTTGTTGTGGCAGATTACTTTGCTTTCGTTTCTTTGTAAAGAAACAAGCTTGAGACTTTAAAGGGTTTATTTTAATTTTCCAGCAATAAAAATAGAGCTCAATGGTATCTAGTGCCATTTGAAGGTTATATAAAATTTGCTGGCAGTTTTCTGAGATACTGTAGATGCATGTATCGTCTGCAAAAAATGATCTTTTACAAAAATTTAAAGCAGGAAAGTCAGACACGTAGATATTATATAGGAGAGGGGAGAGGATCGACCCTTGGGGGACGCCAGCTTTAATTGCAAACAATGGAGATTTGCTTAGTGAAATTTCAACAAAGAACTTTCTTTCATACAAAAAACTTTTTATAAGTTTAATTAGATACACAGGAAGAACGTTTATTAGGAGCTTATGCACGAGGCCATCATGCCATACGCAATCAAACGCCTTTTCAATATCAAATGACACCATTCCAACTGATTTTTTATTTTTAAGGGCTTTTTTTATATCTTTGGTTAGTCGCATAACCTGATGAGTTGAAGAAAATTCTTTTCTAAAGCCAAATTGCTCTGGCGGAAGAATGTTTTTGGTTGAAACGATTTCTGTCATTTGTAGACAGATTATTTTTTCAAACAGCTTTCCTAAGCAACTCAGTAAACTTATAGGGCGGTAGGATGATATCTCTGTAAGTGGCTTGTTGGGTTTTGGAATCGGCACTATCTTTGCCACCTTCCATCTTTTGGGGAAGTAACCTAGCAAAAAGCAATTATGAAATAGGTAACTTAAAAAGAAAAAGCAATTTTCAGGTAGATTTTTTAGAATTCGGTTTGATATCTTATCATAACCTGGTGCTTTCTTTGTTTTAAATTCTGTTTTCACGATATTTTTAAGCAAGTTAACTGATACATTAGGAACGCTTTGAGGATCAATGGAAACCTGGTCGATTTCATTGATACTTTTATTAACTTTATCAGTAGTGGGTTTATTATTAAAGGAATGAGTTATAGAGTAGTTCTGTTCGAAAAATTTTCCTAATTCGGTTGCTTTATCCAGACTTGTATTAATTTTATTGCCATTTACTGTTAAATGAGGTATTTTAGCATTTTGTTTTTTAAATATTTTTGAAAGTTTCCAGGTAAGCTTGTCATGTTTCCTTATCTGGGATAATGTCTTGTTCCAATGCTTGTTCCTAATTATTTGAAGTTTTTTAAGTACTAATTCATTGAGAAGTTTGAGTTGAAATTTGAGAAAATTTGTTCTTTGTCTCTGATACCTACGCCGTACGGTGTTTCTAAAAGAAATAGTTTTTCTAAGATCATCAGTTAGCAAAGGGTCGTAGTGTTTACTCGTATTTGAGACAAGAGGATTTGAAATGTCAACTGACTCGTTTATAGCAGTTTCAAATTCATTAATGCTTTCATCAATAGCCTCTATGCTATTCATAGAGTTATGAGAAAGAGTGTTAAATTTATTACTCAAACTTTTTTTAAAGGTTTTCCAATCGGCTCTTTGAAAATTATAATTTCTACTTATGCTACAATAATCTGCTTGTGAATTCATCTCAAAAATCACGGGAAGATGATCTGAAGACAGGTCATTACTAACATATGGACAAGTTAACAAATCAAGACGGTTTGTTAGAATAATATCCAATGTAGAAGGAAGTCCTCTGCCATTTGATGGAATATAAGTTGGATCCTTAGTATATGAGATGTCAAAATTTTCAAAATTTTTCAAATCAAATAACGTTTTACCCCATTTGTTGTCCCGAGGACATCCCCAAGAAGAATGTCTACTGTTTAGGTCGCCGCGAATAAGGAAGTTTCTGTTACATCTTAATAATCTTAAAATATCAGATTTATATTTTGTAATATTTTCCTTTTTAACTCTGGCACCAGGAAAATATGCAGCCATAAATACGACTCTACCGATTCCTTGTAAATTTACCTCGATTGAAAGTGTTTCAATTAAAAAAGTCTTTTCTAATTTAAGTAATCTATGATTTATGGTCTTCTTAACAAAAATACAAACGCCCCCACCTCTTTCAATTTCTCTATCTAACCTATAGCAATAAAAATCCTTAAAGTCCATATTAATATTTTCTTTTAACCAAGTTTCAGTAACAAGTACCAATTCGATATTATTTTTAACAAGAAAATCGTATAATTCAGTTTGTTTTTTTTTCAAACTCTTGGCATTCCACAAACAGACTTTGAGTTTACTTGTCATTGTTGTTGCTAAAGAGATATTTGATGCTTAAATCAGCAATAACATTAAATTGTTCTTGTTTCGTATGGCCTACGATCTACCAAAAACAAAATTTAAAGTTAGCCATTATTATCATAGAACCATTTTCTTAATTTTGGACTATCTCATTAGGTGTCTAACCGATTTAAATTAAATTTTTTACACAAAAGCTTCTCAAAAGTTGAAATCATACTGCATATCAAAATTTTCAAAAAAAAACAAATTTTGGATTTTTAAAAAAAATTTCAAATTTTTTTTTTTGAAAATTCGATATTTCCAAAACGGGTAGATAATTTTTTTCCAAATTTAATTTTTAAGTCGACATAAATAAATACTAAGAAAATTGTGTACCAATTTTGTCTCTTAAAAATGGTTATATAGATTTAAATATAAACAACTAATTTAAAAAAAACCGCTCCTAGGATTTTAATTTTTTTTTCTCCAAAACTAAGGTAAGTTAAAGAAATCAGATGGTGCACTTTTTTTTAGCTCTCAAAACAATTTAAGAAGACTTTTTTAATAAATTTATTTCGAATTATGTTGACAATTTTTCAATTTAAGCGCTATAATGTATAATACTAGTTTAAACTTAAGGCTCCCATAAAAAATTATTTATTTTTAATACACTCAATCTTTAAAATTCGAAGAAACTTTTACTACAAGAGCAAGTTTGTGCGATCCATTCGTGCGTTTTATTTTTGTATTTGTTTTTGACATTTTTGTTTTTAACTTTCGCTTGAAAGTTATTGTGTTATTTCCGAATAACAAATTTTGACATGTCTCCACGTTTCGAGGTCTCTGGAATCTGAATACATCGTTTTTAGTAAGATTTCTCTGTAGGCTTTTTTAAGTCGACGATATATCGAGATCGAATACAGATATCGACTTCAAATAAATTTTATTTTGAAGATAATAAGGCCAACACGTGCAAAAAATTCTTCTACAAAACATTCAATAAGCGGGTTTCTTTTTACAGTAATTATAAATAACTTGAAAAATGGTTTAAAAAAAAAATCAACAAAACGTTACAAATTGTTAAAAAATGATTTTCGGCTCGAATATCTTGAATATTCTATACACAATGCCATAGTTGAAAACTAGAGTTTGTAATAAAATTCAATTGACATTTAAAAAAAAAAAAACTATAAGAAACTACTAAAAATCGTTGAAAAATGTTTTTGGGCCCAAACATCTCTAGAACAAACAATGAGTACGACTCAAGGAATCGTAAAAGCATTTTTCACTTCTCTGCAGTAATCATCCACCAGCGTTTTTATTAGATCCGTTGAAAGTTTTTCACTTCTGTTTCTCACAATTTTGCAAAAATAAATAATTATGGGAATATAAACCAGAATCCCGAAATATAAAATTTCGAAAAACCAAAAAAAAAAAAAATCCCGAAAAATTCCAAAATCGCAGCAATATAGAACTTGAATGTCATAAAAAAAATCCCTGCAACATTTTAGTATGGTGGTTTTAAGGTTTTCGATTATTTTTATTTTCAGGAGTTTCAGTTTCTAAAACTGTTGAGAAGGTTTCAAAATCGAATGCCAGCCTCTGCCACCTACAAATAGAAATGTTTTTTTTTTTTCACGGGTACTGTATACTGTGAGGAAATGACAAATAATTCAAGACAAGACTTCTGTGCGCGCAGTCTTAGCCATTCAGATTTGGCACAAATTGTAGGTCTTCTCCATTCCTACCAATTACATGCACACAGGAGAGCTGAAATAAGTCTCATTTGAGAATTCTTTTTTTTTTTCCTTTTCATTCGTGGTTGCAGAATAGTTATTAAGTCCAGAATTTCGGATCGATACAATTCGAAACAAAGTTTTGAAGAAAGGTATTTAACATCTGCATCAGAATTATCTTCTAAAACCAAACAACGTTTTTTTTTAGAATAATTTGGGCTATGTATATATTTGGTTTGTATATTGCATCTCAACATCGAATTGGCCTTAACAGTATATTTTTACTTTTTAAATAATTATTTATATAAAACTAATAAATAAATAAATATTAAATAAAACTCAACAAAAACAAAAAAAAAAAATAACTTAAAACCATAAAAAATTGCCAACCAGTGACAGATATCACTACCGGGACATAAAGATTGTCACATCTCCACTTTAGACTCCATTCACAGGTTCAATGACAGCACCATAGAATATTGGCAGTTTGGTTTCTTCATGTCGCACAAAGAACATAAACGGTGCATCCACTCGGAACTCCACATCGTATTCCTGTCTTGATAAATGAGTAGCTGTCGCTGCAGCTGCCTCAGTGCCTGTCTCCGTGATAGTCAGATCGATTTTATGCAGGAATCCATCAAGAGATATCTGATTGTGTTCGGTGATGCCACTGAGGTCACTCCTACCACCTTCGAACAAGTTTTTAACATTCAACTCTCCCAGGACATCCTTCAAGTCGAGTGTGTCACTTAAATGCATCTTCGGCAGGCTAATGAAGGTCCTTCGTTTCGTCATCTTTGAAATCATCTCATCAATAATATCGGACGTTAGACTGGCTTGCAGCTTCCTCAATTTAGCTGCATTCGATTTATTCGGTAGAATAATATACATTGTTGTGGCCGACGACGATGCCTGGGCTTTGAATGGAAGAGCCACAATGCCACAGTCATAATCCTTCGATTCGTAGTAATTGAATTCACCACCATTGCCCATCGTATCGACCATAATCTTTTGTCCCTGATGTTTGCCTTGGGGATAAAATGGACGTTTGGATGTGGCAGCGGGGATAAACGAAGACACCCACATTCCCTTGAAGTATACAGCTCCGGCGACTATCATTCGGGTGGATGTGTCAATGCCATCCGCAAGGATATTCCCGATTTTTCCATTTGTCTGCTTCTGCACCCAATCGTTAATGAATTTTGTAGCTACTGCCGGACGTTGTTGGAAATTCAAAGCCGTGACTTGACTTTGATAAATGGTCTCCACCGATGTTCGATAATCTTGCCTCATGCTGTATCCTGTTTGCATAAAAATTCCTTTTGCCATATTGATTTCTGGTCCCGTTGACGATGACGATGATGACGACGGTGACGGTGACGGCGACGACAACGACAAACCGGGCTCAGGGAATAGGATGGACTCCAACATTTGACCGAGAGCATAGTGTTGGGCCAAAGGATGTTCCGTTGATGTTTGCAACTTATCAAAGCCCAAAATGTTTTGCAATTCCTGATTGGTTGAACCCTTTGCTCCGAGTTCAAGGAGCGACAGCACAGCAGCCACATTGATCGGCGAGATAACATTGAATTTGCCGGTCTGTTTGGAAAGGATGTTCCTCTGGATGTTGCGTGCCATCTCAAAGATTCCCCTTGACAATTGAACTTTTAGGGAATCGGCTACGGGTGGTGTTGAGTTTTTGACCGATATCCTTCGACGTTTTGTCGGCCGTATTGTGGTTGTTGTTGTTGTTTTTTTCTTTGTTGGCTTAGGTATCCTTGTTATTGCCAGCTCTGGGAGAGAGACATGGAGTTCCTGGTACTGGATGTCACCTGCAACCGGTCTGCTGAAATACATCTCGATAGTAGGGTATTGTCCTTGTGATGAAGGTAGGACGTTCATTGAGTGCATGACCGGAATGTTGTTTTGTTGAATCATCTGCAGTTGCTGTTGTTGTAAAAATGGGAAGAAATTCCTAAAAAAAAAACAAAAGAATTTTTTAATAAATTGTAATAAAGTTGTAAATATTTGTAAATTTGCTAACAACTCTTTTTGTTAAGTTGTAATAATTTTATATATTTTTTTTTGTGTGTGCAACTTACCATAAGACAAAATTTGATGGTGGGGGATGATGGGGCCTGGCTTGTGTGAGTGCCAAAAGGCAGATAGTTAAAAGATGTGTAATTGTTTCCATTGTTGTTTAAATAAATTAATAAATATTTAAAAATAAAAAAAAAATAATATTATTCCGTAAAAATGACGTTCGTTGCTTGTGATATGAGGTTGTGTAATGATGTTGAATTTTTGTACGAGCTCGCTTTTATAAGCAACAGCCATCCAGAAAAATACACCATGGGATTCCCATATGTTTACCATGGCTAGCATAAGGTATCTTAACTACCTGGATTTTGTCTGATGGGCCGGTTTATAGGTTTCCCATCCAAATCGTGTGTCTTTATGGGTTTTTGCAAGAGAAGAGTCTAAGTAGGCGCCGCCGGCCGCCGCTGAATCTGGATTTTTATCATCTTGTGTCATCATCGCATGCTACGGAAATATTTCTATTTTGGAGATTTCCTGTGTGTGATATACATATGTGTGATTGTTTGGAGATACCACGATCGATGATTAGACTTTTCCAGTTTCCCTTAGCCTAATTAATCCAGATTGCTTGGTTTTTTTTTGTTTTTTTTTTTGGTTGTTTGCTTGGGAATTTTCTTTGTTGGTTTTTTTGAATTTGAGACATTTTATCGGAGAAGGGTTTGAGGTCAGTATTGGTGAGTTTGGAATTGTTGAGGACAGTTTTTGTCCCTTTTCATTTCTTGTAATATCAAATTGAATCTTCAAATAAGGAGGGACTTTGGATTACACAAACTATTTTACGACCTGTTTAGATAGTTATTTAATAAAAAATTCAAATCCCCGATACTTTGAGCGAAGCTGTTAATCCAATCGAAAATTCTTGTTCTTATAGGAAATGATGCTTGTCCTTTAAAGGATTGGAAAATAACTTGCTGCAGTACCTGACAATTTCTGACACTGTCGCAAAATCTACCTGGACCTACACTTATTTTTTGTTCATGAGATTGCACCATCTATAAAAACTCTTATTTTTATTTCTATAAGGTTTAAAATTGTGAATTAAAATTGCAGGCACAATTAAATTTCAAAGGTAAAATAAATGTTGCTTATATATAATATAAATTTAGAAATTGACCGCATGTTTTTTAATCTTGTAGACAGGCAGGTGTAATAAATATTTTTTGTTGCGGAAGTACCGCTAGGTACCAATAATAAAAAAAATAGGAAATGAATTTTTACATCGTATAGCGATAAGTAGGGGAAATTCCCTTTCTGGCATATAAATCTATGTAAAATCCTTTGGAAATTCAAGTCAATGAAAAAAACCCAAAAGGAAATACCCTACAAATAGAAAAGCTTAAACAACAAGATATTTCGCGATCAAACTGATGATAAGATTTTTACCTACCTACTTAGATTATGTTATCTACGATGAAGGGATTTAGGTACATATTTCGATTTTTTGTAGGTGTTATATCGTAACATACTTTCGTACAATTGGCTAATGTATGGTGACTATTTAAGTGATAATCTAAATTTTGTTTTATGTATTACAATTATTAAAAATTAATTACTGTACAAAACCATAGTGTTAGCATTTCAATAGTTTTTACCGGCTTAATAAGACGAGTTTTAGGTTCTTGTAAAAAAAAAAGAATGACTGGGTCCAGTATTTCCAATCTTATTTACGATTACGATCACACTGCGGTTTTAAAGTCTGAATACTGTAAACCTGATCATTTGATTTGAAACTGAAAAATTTTTAGAAACATAATACTGCGTTTTCATTAGACCTGAAATGAGGTAATTTGGCAAATTACAAAAAAAGTGTTCACATTTCAAATTTCCTAATTTTGTTTGAAGGCCCAGATTGTCAATCGCTTGTTTTTGTTGTTTTTGCATTGAATCCTGTCATTTGAAATGGGTTCCACTTTGAATGGAATCCATTTTGGTGTGTTCATAAAAGTTTTACGTAATTTCCTACCGAATTTCGTGCAAATTTGGTTGAAATTACCTCATTTGGAAATTTTAATTTGTATGGGAAATGAGATGATTTTGAATTTAATTTGGAAATTTTTGACGAAATTACCTCATTTGCTCTAATGAAAATGCCGTAATGTACACTACTTTCTGATTTCTTTATAAAATCTAGATTATGGAAAGAAAGATTTAAATAGAGTTTGATTGCTACCCACTCTGGTAACTTCTTCTTTTTAACCTTTGGAAACTAGAGACCCGGTGTTATTTTGTTATAGGGAAGTTAGAGGGAGACTTTTGCAGTTTTTGTATCATAATATTTTATTTAGGTTTTTTAGAAGACCCGTTCCTATGTTAAAATAAAGACAAGTTTCTTTTTTTTCATAGAAAACAGCATTTAGTTGTAAATAGTTAAAGCGCTGTCTTAAAAAAGTGGAAAGGGTCAAAAGGATCAAGTCTCCCAAACTATGGAATACTTGTTCCCCCCCATGGGAGACTTTATCCCTATGTCTCCCCAAGTATTTGCTTGATTTGCTCCCAGTGGATTTGCTTGATTTTTTTTGCATTGTGTTAGGCATTTTCTGCGGAAGGTTCTTAGCTAAGAAATTTTACAAAATTTTACTCCGAAATAGGTTCTTCTATGCAAAATTTTTACATTTTGTTTATTTGGTTGCTATGCTGTTTGCAAAAAGGTCAATAGAAACTAATTTAACTTGTGTTTGAAAAATGTCCATAGCAAAAAAAAAATTAAATTACCTATTTTTTTTTAATCATTGGAAGTCTTGAATCGAACACTGCGTGGAAATCAGAGCCTTTTCGATGGTACACACATATTGCTGGCCGGTGATTTTCGCCAAACACTTCCCATCATTCCGAGATCAAAGCTTCTAATAAAATCAACGCATATCTGAAATCTTCTTATCTATGGCGGCACGTCAAGGCATACCAACTGACTTAAAACATGCATGTTCTCTTGCAACATGATCAAAATACAGAGACGATTTCAAAACAAACCGGACGTATTACCTTGCCTGAAGATTTTTGCAATTTCAAGGCGTTAAAAGGAGAACTCATCCAAAGAGATTTTCCAGACATTGCACATCACTACCAAGAGCCACATTTGGCTAATGCGGCCATTCAAAAAGTTATTCTAGGCCAGGTTGTTTCCTCGGAGGCGAGGTGAATCAACAACGACTTTGCAATGACACCAGACTAGCAGAAAAAAAAGGTCATGAACGTCATAGAAGCAACCACGAATTCCCAGGATCTCAAAAGTTTTGCTGTTCGACTTCAGTTTCCGATTGGGCTCTTTTGCAATGACAATAAACAAGGCGCAAGGCTGGTTATTGGAAATATGCGGAATCAATTTTTCACATGGTCAATTTTCTATCGCCTTTTCACACGTTGGCAAACCATCATCGTTGTTTGTGTATGCACAAAACGGCAAAATCAAAAACGTTGTTTATTACAAGGTATTAGAATAAATATAGAAATATTTTATACAGATTAAATAATCATTATTATTGCTATTATTTAACTCTAATACAATAAAGAACTGCATCTTCTGTTAGCATGCGCATTGGTGTTTTCTCATTTATTGTTTATGTTTCACAATACATAAATCGTTTAGAGGCAGGACAACGTCTGCCGGGTCAGCTATTTCATCAATCAATCAATTAAAATAAGAACTTAAAAATTAAGGACTATAAAGTAGAATATCGTTTTTATATGTTGTCATTTTTGAAGAACCATTTCTTGATTATGAATAAACGCCGTGATTTTGGGAAAAAGAATAAATCCCACTTGCAGTATGCTCCGAGTGGTTAAAAACTGACATCCTCTTTTGCAGTTCATTGCCCATTGAACAGCTTTATCGTCTCTTTTGTTGAGCAAATTTGACTTTAAAATTATTAGTTTTTTTCAATAACTTGGGCTACATGCCAATGAACTATTTATATTTCTCTTTATTTGACGATATCCTAATTATCTCTTATAACGGATAATACAGCTTCTTTAACTTTATCTTCATCCAGTGGATTTCTCGCTTTTATATATTTTGACGGGCCCGACCCATAGAATACGTCGCATGCGTTGCTACGACGTACATAACTGACAGCTCCATTAAATACACACGTTCTTATGAGAAGTGACCAACCGTCCCGGGTTTCCTGGGATTGTCCCGTATTTCTGTAGCCTGTCTCTGGTGCTTTTTTAAGAAACCCGGGACGTACAAATGTCTCGTATTTAGTTATCTGTCCCGTATTTGTCCCGTATTTGCGAATTTTCTCATGTATTTTTTATTTAATATTTTATATATTTTCTAAAACAAAATGTTTGATAAACCTTAACTTAGGTTTGAAAGTCCAAATGTCCCCTAAACAACTTACAGCAAAACTAGAATACTAAATAATAATACAAATTTATAAGTGTTTGAAACTGTTTTTTTTTTTTTTTAACAATCCTTCTTCTGAAGTCTTGCTATTTTTTATTTACGCAGGAGGTTTAAATTGCAATGAGTTTGCATGTCGGATTATGAAAGATCTTGAATTAAAATTAAAGAAGATAATAGACGAACAATTTGCGATTAGATGAGTCCAACAAAAAAATTAATAGAACAAATAAGAAAATTTGAAGATACGATATTTAAATTAGCGCGGTGCATAAAGAATCAGAAATTTTTAGTTGGGTAATTCTTCTTAACGAAGATTTTGTGAACCAAAAGCGACAAAACTAAAGAAAAAGAAAAAAAAATACGTTGTACATTTAGCTAAATCTTTTTTTTTTTTATTTTTTTTTGTTTGTTTTTTCTGCTCTTATTTTTACCTCATTTAGGCCCATTTGCTGAAACGAAACTTAAATATTTATGTTCAACTTAAGCGCTTATGTTTCACTTTTTCCTCAGCGTAAACTGTCAAATAAGCTCTTATGTTGAACTTAAATACTTAAGTTTCGTTTCAGCAAATGGCCCTTAATATCTAAAATTAATGAAAAAACTAATATTTTTTCATAAATTTAAATTTTGTTACTTTTGTCCCGGGTTTTGCTCTAAGAAATATGGTCACCGTATACCTATAGGCGACGCATTCACCGGACGCAACGCAAAAAGTAGCTGAACTTTTAACTTTTCTCTCCGGCAGGTCCGTTGACATCAATTGTCAATAGTAGGTTTGTTTGATGATGGCATTGCATTTGGTTCATTGCTGCTCTCTGAACTCGTTCTGATGAGATTTGTTCACTCTAGTTTAATAAAGTGAGTTGTCTACGCGAATACAAATTCGCGTACCTACACATACATTGTTTTAGTTTTGCAAGAGTGAATAGATTATTTTTTTTTATTGATAACAGATAGGTAAATTTATTCGAGCATATATTGAGCGCGAATAGGAAGGTTAGATGAAACAACTTTTTCATGCTAGGGTGCAATTCCCCCTAGCTTCTGTATTTATACACGACAAAACTGACAAAATGTTACTGTCTGCAAAATTTTAGCCATTTTTCTTTTATCGTGTAAATCTGCAACAATAAGGAAAACCACAAATAAGAAAAGGCGATAACTCTGCAATTTTTTAAACTATTGCAAAATGCAAGCGAAAATGAGCTTGCTCATTATTTTCTTTATTTTGTCCATTATTTTGCTAGTTTTGTGACGTTTGTCCAGCATACGCATACAAGATATAAAATAGAGCAAGTTCTATGAAATCCGCTGACGTTCCTCGGTACGCGATAGGTTCGAAAAATCAAACGCACTTTGTAATTTGAATTAAGCTGTCAAAACAACGCAACGTATCCATTAGGTCACCCCTATCCGTTGCTTAAGTCAATGTCAACGGATCTGTTGCCGCAACGCATGCGACGGGTTTTATGGGTCGGACCCTTTATCCCGTAGATCAAGGAAGTTCAGAAGCGATTGTTTGATGATCCAATGTATAAATTGGAGTACTTAGCAAAGGACATCAAGTCTGGCGAGAATGCTAAACCAATGCTAGAAAAACTACTATTCAAAAATAAATAAATAACAATCGCGTTAGCGGTTGAGTTTTGAAGAAAAAACAAATTTATAAAATTTGATTTAAGGCTCTCCCAAACCAACGCGATTAATCGCTGCGACAAAAGAAAACAATAACAACAACGTGTTATTTTGTTTGACAACCACGTGTTGTTATTTTTGTTTTCTTTTGTCGCAGCGATTAATCGCGTTGGTTTGGGAGAGCCTTTATTTTTGTGAATGAATGTCATAGTCGTCTACGCACACCTAACTCGAGGATAAATTTAATTTTACAAATTATGGTAAGTTTCTGTAGAGAGAAGTTTTCAAAATAAAAACTGAAAAAAATTTTTTTTTTATTTTTGGATTATGTAGGTACATAGGTAATAGGTATACCAAATAAATTTCATTTTTGTTTGCAAGTTTGTTACCGATCTTCTAACCTCTCCCCCTTTGATACGTATTACGAATTGTATAGTCTATCGAATAAGGTATGAGAGAAAAATGGAGGCGGAACAAGACAGCATACTTAAAGGCGCTTATAAAAATGCTGATGCTCCAAATGCATTTGATAAACAAACAACACATCTCGACTCGTGACGTCAGTGGTCATAAGCGGTGGAATGCGTAGTGCATACAACCTCTAAGACTGAGCAAATCTTATATGCGTGGGTTCGACTCCTATGGTGTGCATGTAAAAAGTTTTCCACAGTAAAATTGGATTAAAGCTCAGCACCACTTAAAAGGAGACTGTTGATAGGCGGCTCGGCACCCCTTGAAATAGCTATATCTCCGGCCAAATAAAAGTAAAACGAATTAAAATACTTAAAGTTGTTGTTGTTCAAAAATTCAATGAAATTGACGGAATAAAGAATGGTCAAGTCTAGGGTGACCAGATCTTAGCTAACAGAAAAGCGAACACCTACAAATCAAATATCTAAAATAATGACAAAATGAGAAAAAGGTGTACATTTTTTTATTTTATTGGAATAAGAAAAATACCAAATTTGTACAAAGGAAAAAGAAAATACATTAACAGTAAATGAATAATTCGTTATTTAATATGAAAATAACTTTAAGAAATAACATTCGTTGGTAGGTACAGCAAATATTTTATTTCTATTCAGACTTTATTTCAATAAAATGTCTGAGATTTTTAAAAAGGTTAAAAAAACTCAGTGCATTATTATAGTTAAAATTTTATATGCGAAAAAAAGAAGTTTTACATTTTCGACTTTGAGTCTAGGTCCTCCGTTTCTCAGTATATTGGTGCATTATAAATGAAAATAGAAAGAGTTGTAAAAGAAAGCAGTTTTTAAAAAACATTCTTTAAATTCAAATAAAAGATCATTTTAGTTGACTTCGCTTTTAGGCTTCAGACCTAAAGTTTTCCAATCACCATTCGTTTGAATGCCCGTGGCGTAATGGTTAGTGCGTTGGACTATCATGCCAGAGGTCTGGGGTTCAATACCAGCCGCTTCCACCTTAAGTTTTTTTCGGAGCTACTACCTCTTGCGAGGCAGTGACAAATCCTCCAAGAGTATCTCTTGTCATAGAAAATTGCCAATCACCTTAGCCGTTCGGATTCGGCAATAAACTGTAGGTCCCCTCCATTCCCGCCACGCACACAGGAATGGTTGAGAGGTGTAAGTCACTAGTAAGTCGCCAAATTTATTTTTTATTTTTTTATTCGTTTGAATGCAAAACAATGCATGAATTTCCAAAAGATTATATTCTATTAATTGTTTTCAAATGAATGGATAAAAAACCATTTGGATTCAATGAATCCATTCTTTTTAATGAAGTCATTAAAGATTGTATTCTTTTGAAACGCTGAAAATAGATTATGAACTTAACAAGATGTGCAGTGTGCTATTATCAAAAGTTCACTAGCTAACAGGTTTTTTTAAAAAATATACTCTTCTTTACTTCTTTTTCCAAAGAAGTTTTGGTTTTGTTTAACAGAAAAAAGTGAGAAACTGGTAAAAACCTAAAAAGAGGACAAATCGCTTATTTTTACAAAAAGATACCGGACAAAGTTTTTAAAGACGAATAGAAGATTTGTCCTCTTAAAAGAGGACGTCTGGTCAGTTTAGTCAAGTCTAATATACTGACTCTAGTATGAATAGTACAATTAATAATAATAATGATAATATAAATTATATAATTGCAGGAAGTTTAACAAAATGGACTGGTAGAGACACTCAAGCGCTGGCTCGATGAACATAGGCACGATGCGTATACTAGCCATGCCAAAAAACTGACACTCTCAGAACAAGCCGGTCCTACACCATGCACGTAAAAATATAATTGCTTCCAAAACCATACTGTATAGGTAAAGCCACCATAGTATCCGGACACAGGCCTTCTGCACACGAAGCGTCATACACGCGTACTACGAATGTTTGCAGCTTGTGTGTAACTCACGTTTGTTTCAATAGGCAACTGAACACGATGCGTAAGCTGCATGTATTTGTGGCAGCACAGAAACTGCAAAGCGCCGGGCATACAGCAATGTCAGTCACCAGGCGTATACAGCTGGAAGTATTAAGGTACTGAACATTTTGGTGAAATGTTAGATAAAGATACCTACTCTTTGTTGACGACTATAAAGTCAAAATGCGATATCTGGTGGCAAAAAAACACAACAGGTTAACAACATACCAAATTGGCCGCCATAACAAACGCGTGTGTTTACATTTATAAAAAAATATTAATTTTTAAATGAAAATCTAATTTATTTCAAACAAAATTAATTTAGTTTGCTTTAACATTATTCTTTTCTATATGATATCAGTTCTCAAAAAAAATAAAAACAGACGGAAAGCGCACAAAAGGAAAAAAAAAAACAATTTATTTGCAGCTCTTCAATATTTTATGGACAAAAATTATATTTGTTTTTTTCTTTTGTTTGGTGTTCCTGTGGACATTCTTTCCGAAGTCAAGAAGGTAAGAGAAGAAGCCACAAGTGAATGGAGACAAATCATTCGGAATGAAGCAACTGAAAAAATCACAGCTTACAATGAAAGATCAATCAACAAAAGAGAACAAAATTCTGCTGCTGCCTCTACGTCCACTTCCGAATTATCAACCACAGATGCTGGTGCAAGTGGTGATGCCAATGCTGCAGTAACATTAACTCCAGGTGCTGCCGATGCAAATTAAATCAAATCTGATGCTGCTCCTGTTAAAACTGACGCCGCTGTTCCTGCCGCTGCTGCTGTAGCTGCTGCTGATTGTTGCTCTAGCCGTCAAGAAAACTCTACTATTAATATGTGGTGTTGTCTCCATGTTGTGTGGAACTTTGAATAGTTTTTAAAATGAATAATAAAATTTTTTTAAAAAAGTTTAAATTTTTGTGAAATTTTATTTATTAATTTTTAAATTTTTGCTCACAACAATTATTTATATTTATTTAATTGTTGTGAGCAAAAATTTAAAAATTAATAAATAAAATTTCACAAAAAATTTAAATTTAAACTTTTTTAAAAAAAAAAAAAAAAATTTTATTATTCATTTTAAAAACTATTCAAAGTTCCACACAACATGGAGACAACACCACATATTAATATAACAGCTGAACAAGCAAAAATTGTCTATGGATACAGAAACACCAAAACCAAGTTGACTAAAGCCAATCTTAACATCAAATTTAACAAGCAATGTCTTAGGAAAGAAATCATACCAAAATACGCCCAAATCAAAATAAAAACAAATACAAATTCAATAGCCGCCATTAAAACACAAAAAATAGCCCAAGTAATCCGAATTAAAGAAGAAATTAAATACCTATACTACAAAAAAACAGTACTAAGCAATACATTATATAAACTTCACTTACAACTATACAACAAATTCCACTACATCACCGCAGAACTTTACACACAAAAAATCAACCAACACATCAAAATAATAGCCAAAGAAATAACCAGAAAACAACAAATAAAAATTCAAAAACTCAATAAGAAAAATCCCACAAAAAATCCAGAAAGTAAACACACATTCTTTCCCAGAGTAATAAATAACACAAATATACAATTCACAAATCCGGAAATAGACACACTTAGTAAAGGTCTGAAATTTAATATACCCATTACCAACAAAAATAACATTACAAAAGAGGTCATCAATGCTGAAGCAGCCATAAAAACAATACCAACACATGAAATACAAAACGAAACCAGAATAATAATCAACAAAAAACTTAAACATGTTCTAAAAAACAACAAACAAAAACAAAATTTACAAAAGAAATATAAAGAAGACATAACCAACCTTAAAAACATAAAACAAAAAGTAATCAACAATAATGCAATGATAACCAAAGCCGATAAAGGCAACACGGTTGTCATAATTGACCAAACAGAATACATAAATAAAACCACAACTTTCTTCAACAACAACAACATAACTATTTTACAAAATGATCCAACCAAATCTTACGTAAAAGAAATAAACAAGGCTATAAACAATTGCAAACACATTTTCACTAACATAAACAAACTTAAACTTAAACAACTAAACGCAGAAGCGCCCCACTTTACAGGATTACCAAAAATCCATAAAACAGGAACACCAATAAGACCACTTATAAATTACAAGACCGCACCATGTTACCTAGTTGGCAAAGAAATACAAAAAATAATAAAAGACAATATAAAAATTAATAATAATAAAAGCATAAAAAACTATGTTGAATTTATAAACAAAACAAAAAACCTTAACATACTACCACAATATAAATTAATCTCACTCGACGTCACCAACATGTACACGAACATTCCAATAAACAATACAGTCAAATTAATAAAAGATAATCTCACAACCACCGCCAAACTCAATAACCAACAAATAGATGAACTAATTGGTATATTACAATTAACACTTAAACAAAATTATTTCACGTTCAATAACAAATTTTACACACAAAATGAAGGACTAGCGATGGGATCACCCTTAAGTAGCCTAATTGCAGACATTTATCTGAATCATTTTGAAAACAAATATATATTATCTAAACTCAACGCACAACAACACAAAATAATATTTTACACAAGATATGTTGACGACACTTTCATCATCTTTGACGGCACACACAGACAAATTGACATATTGAATAAATACATAAACAACATAAACGACAAAATAAAATTTACATCGGAGATTGAAAACAACAACAATATAAACTTCCTAGACCTAACCATCACCAAAAACAAGAACAATAAACTCCAATACAAAATATTCAGGAAACCAACAACAACTGACATCACAATACACAAAACCTCCCACCACCCACAATCTCAAAAAATGGCAGCTTACAACGCTTTTATCAATCGTTTAATAAACGTACCCATGAATAAATCGGATTACATAGAAGAATTAAATACAATAAAATATATAGCCACAAAAAACGGATACAACGCACAAATAATAGAAAATCTAATTAACAAAAAGAAAAAGAAAACAAGAATAAAACACAACACAACGAACGAAAACACAATAGAAAACAAAAAATACATATCTATAGAATACACCACATTACTCCCGCAAATAATACAACACGAATTCAAAAAACTAAATATAAACATTTCATTTAAGACAACAAACAGCATTCACAAAATATTACAACACAAAAATAAAAAAGAAATAAAATCATGCTCAGGAGTTTACAAAATCAACTGCGATGACTGCGAAAAATACTACATTGGACAAACAGGCAGAACATTTTATGACAGATTCACAGAACACAGACCAAAACAAAATACGAACTCAGCATTTGCACAACACCTAATCGACAACAACCACAACTACACAAACTTCGACACCAACTTGACACCCATGCACATATGCAAGAAAGGAACAAAACTTGACGCTTTAGAAGAATACGAGATATATAGAGCAAACAGAACAGAACAACACAAAATTCTTAACGACAAATTAACAATAAAAAACAACACACTATACAACACTGCAATCACACACCAAAGAAGACAGCAATAATAAAAAAGAAAGAGACAACTCCAAAAATCACTACTGCAAAAGAAAATTGGCAAACAACACAAGTCACTGAATTAAGCCCGATGATGGATGAAAATATCCGAAACGCGTAGCGTATAAATAAATATAAATAATTGTTGTGAGCAAAAATTTAAAAATTAATAAATAAAATTTCACAAAAATTTAAACTTTTTTAAAAAAATTTTATTATTCATTTTAAAAACTATTCAAAACTCTACTCTTTGAGAAGAGGTAAAAGAACTTTGGCATTGGTAAGTCGAACGTAATACTTTATCCAGTGAAGAAAATTCTCATTTCCGATTCTCATTTCAGGATAAAACAGCCAACCCAAACGTGATTTGTCTTATTTCGTCAGATGGCCCAGGTGCAATCACATCCTGCGTCAAAAGGTCGTCCTCCAGAATCTTCAGAAGGTACCTCCACCAATCCAATCCAATCAGTTCACCCAGAACTTAGTCAATGCCACCGCTGTCAAGATATTTAAGTTGTTGGAAAAAAATATATGTAGGTCCGAGTTGTCATTGGCAAAGAAGCAGCGCTTGAAGAAACTCGACAAGTCCAAGACCAAGGGCAAGAAAGTTCCACTCAAGGAGAAGCCCGTATTTGTGAAGGCCCAATTGGTCGTCATCGCCCACAATGTCAGGTCCATCAAGCTGAGTCCACTACAAATTCAAAACTCTAACTATGCAGGAATTTGGGGCTAATTTAGTACCCCACTCCCGAAGGAGCCCTATAAACTCCCTTCACCTTTTAGAGCGCAAAAGCTGATTTGATGACGACATCATGCCGTTAAGCTGTGTCCACAACAACGGAAATTCAAAAATCTAATGATGCATACATTTGGGGCTAACTTGGGGCTACTTTAGTACCCCAATCCCGAAGGAGTCCAAAATTTCCTTCACTTTTTAGATGGCAAAAAATACTGGTCGAAAAATACTCGGGGATGAAAAAAGTGTTTCAGATAAGCAGGTTTTTCTCTTATGCGGGTTTCTCTTAAGCGGGTTTTACTGTATATCAAATATGAACCAAAAGGGTTTGGAGACAAAGATGTTTAAGTATTTATGTAAATCTCGATACACCGTTAAAGCTAAAATGTTAACGGAGATGAAATATTGGAGTTTAGTTGGAGATAATGACCCCGTTAAATATAATCTAAGAGAAACTGCACTTGAACTCAAACGTGTTAAATCTGTACCTACTCAAGGAGCGTGTTGAAAAAAAAACAAAGGTGAATTAGCTGAATTAGAGCTTCAGGAGGCACTTAATGAAAAAGAGAAACATGTAAGTTTTTTTTAAATCTTGTTATATTTTCATAACTCGTTTTCAATTTATTGAATTTTAAAATTAAAAGCTTAAGGGCCAATTTTTCAATAGTCAGTCAGTTAGTACTTAATCTTCAGATAGAGCAAAAAATCTTTTTTCAATGGTCAGATATAAATTATTCCTGAGAATAAAAAGAATAAAGCTATCTGCTTATTTCAGAGCAAGATAAAATTAATTCTAAGAATAAATATTTTTAATGGCAAAGAACACCTTTTTTGCTTTGAAATAAACGTTTAATAAAAATTTATTTCTATGAAATGAATCAAAAGCAAAAACAAACAGAAAACAATTTGAATTTCAAATTATAATGTCATTGAATAAATACAAATAGAAGAAAAATTCGATTATTTCAATTAACTTTATTCCTCGGGGAAGTAACTGATTGTTTAACTGACGATTGAAAAATCGTCTCTTAAATAATTTTGAAAATAAACCCTCTGCAAATGCTATAGTGAATACTGTGAGAGTTTTCGAAACAATAACGATATTTAATAGACAATATAAACGAGTTTAAGCTTTATATGCTAAACAATTTTGTTTCAAAATAACTAAATGCAGCGACTTAATAAATTTGCATTAAAATTTCAATTTTTGATTAAATTGGATATGACGAGTTTTGATTTTCATCTACTCACTCAAATCTACTTTACTACCTACTTAGTGGAAATGGAGTAACAAAACAACGGATTGAAGTCGAATTTAAAGAAAACTTTCTTTGTTATATAAAAATTTTTCTTCAAAACTAGAAGACATTTCAGCATCCGGCTTTTAGTATTTGACTCAATTAAAATCAAAAATACTACTTAATAACAAAAAATTTTGAAGAAAATTAGAATACAGTGGACTCATTCCGTAAAACGATTATCACCCGACGATAACGTTTCGACGATAGTCCTACTACACGTAACCCTAAAAATGCATATCGTCTGGACGATTACGTTTTGACGATCAAATATTTGCTTCACGTAAGTCGATTATCATCAAAACGCTATCGTCAAAACGATGGCTTTTGGACGATACCTAAATAGGTATCGTTTCGCATTTGTTTTCATGATTGTATGTAAGTTTGTACGCGACTATAGTTAAATGAGTGAAATAATTTACTTATTTTGCAAAATGGCAACAAACATTTGAGAAAAATACAAATTATATGAAAATTAAAAAAAAAAAAAACCTGTCGCCAGCAGGGATCGAACGCCGAACCTTTCGGTTAAGAAGCAAGTACCTACCTACTCCATTGCGCCACCATCTTATGTAAATTTCTGCCGATTTCTTGGGCTTACAAACAAACCGTGCACTAAAGAACTTCGTTCTAATAACGCAAATTGTTATTATCACATTTTAATGATGGTTTGACAATCTCTGGAAAAACGATAGACGAGGAGATAGTGTTTGAATTACGTGAAGCAAATTATTGACGATCACGTCAGGGATAATCGTTTTGATGATTATCGTTTTGAAAATTACGGAATGACCCCCCAGGTTTTTTTTTTTTTGCATCTTATGCAGAACAGCCTGTATATTTTAAATGCTAAAAATACTTCAAACTAAATTTTTCTTCTTGGATCTAGCAAAGCTGGCAGTGGTAAAAAATGCCAACATGTAGCTACGTGCCTAATCCATATCCAAAAGTAAGTTACTTTCAACCAAATACTAAAACTTTAATTCTTTACGTTCTAATAAGTACCTTTATGCTTTTCTATTATACAGGCATCCGTATTTGGATATATGTAAATAGGTGTACGAAAATAAGACAAAAGTGGGGTAAACTTGAACTTGGGAAACAGTTTGCCAAGCCAAGCAGTTTTGCTTAATTGACGCAAGTGATCTCAGATACTGCCGCAAAAAAGTAAAGGTTTTTGGGGATGTTATGACTGAAGCACTGCAGGAAGAAATATTTAAAGATCTTCTTGCAGGTAAGTTTAAATCTAATCTATGACTTCTTAAAAACAAATGCCACGGCGGATTATATTATAGTGTAAAAACGTTTTTTTGAATTTGTAAAATTATTACAGCTAAGCCTGACTGCGAAGTTTTTTTTTGCAAGTGACAAGCCATTCAGAGGCATTTCTTCTCCCCAAAACGTTCAAGCTTTTAAAAATTTTGCAAAAACTAAATGGGAAATAGCTAGTATTTGGAAAGTATTTGCCAGAATACAATTAGCCAAAGTAGTGCACAATGGCTGCACGTTGAACGAAAACTGAGAATAAATGGTATAACGGGTAGCAAAAATCCTGATTGGCCAAAAAATTGAGGTCAACATACGAGAGAAGTTTTAAGGGCAACGAGGCTACCAGGTATGGACAGCAGGCCGAGAAAAGTCAGAAAAGTGCATGGCAAAACTTATATTCTTTTTGAAGTTGGCCTCGGTATATCATACAACCTTCCCTTCCTTGCCGTTAGCCCAGATGGTACTGTATTTACTGTATTGCCTTCGAGGGCGATAGCTTTAGGCTTCTTGAAATTAAATCACCAATAAAGGGAAAAGACATGTCTGCAAAAGACTTGTTACCAAATCTTAATTATACCTATTTATAGAAAATGGCAAGTATAGTCTTAAGAAACGGCATGTTTTATATAGCCAAAAAAAAATTAATTTGTGTTCGTTCTGTTATTTTTTTTAAATATTGAGACTGAACGTGTATTGCAATTGTAATTACCAAAGTTCAGTATGCTTAATCTTAATATTATTTTCAAAATTTTATATTGCAAAAAAACTTTATTTAAAAATGTACAGATGAAATTGATGGACTACGGGTCAATATTTGAATTACGATTGTACAACTGGCCCAAGTATAGTAATGTCCTTTTTTTGTATTCTATTATATTTTGTACTGTCATTTATTGCTTAGTATTGTTTTCTTTTTTGATGTTGTATTGTATTGTTTTTGAAATGTTTACAATAGAGTATTTGAAACTGCATTTATGCTGAAACCAATATCCAATCGAAATAAAAAGACTTGAAAATTAATTATTTTTATATATATTTTTTATTATCTTATTAAATTAAGTAGAAATGATTTTTGAAAAAAAAAACTAATAAAGAAGAATATTAATTAAAAAAATTAAACAACTTTGTATTACTTATGAAATAAATGTATTGTCATCCAAAATAGGCGTACCATAATTAGATAATCCGCATATAATTGTCATAATATCATCAATGTATGGAATGGCTGATGAATGAACATTTTCAGAAATTCCTTTAAACATTTTAATTCTCGCAAATCTCCTTTCAGCATGGACTCTTGCTTCAGCTATTCTTGTGTTTATTCTTATATCCTATCCAGAAAAGGGTTCGAAGTGAAACTGTGGTCTCACCATTTCAGTTCCAGCTTTGGAAAGCTCATCGCCAATCATAAAACCTATATCCACCATAACTGCATCTCCTGGTTGAAGTTTTGATAGTAGATCTGTGCGGTTGAATATCGCCTTATCGGAAGATTTTCCACTGGCAACTTTGCTCAGATAGTTAATAGATCCGGATGGTTATACTCTTATCAGAACTTAAAGGGTGGGCGATCCTTTATATTGCGAATAAATGCCAGTTCTACATTTGAGACAGCGGAACGTTACTGTCTTCATTTCAGTGCAGTATAGAACCGTTCTCACATTTTAGAAGTGTTGAAAACATTTTGGCAATCTTATCTGGCATTTTCTTCTCTTGTCTGCCAGTATATTAAAGGCCGAAGTATTTGGGCTAAATGTTTTACAGTGTCGGCAAAGTTATGTTTAGCTGTTCTGTCACTTATTTGGAACAAGACAGCCAAATTTGCAAAAAAATAATTTGTCTTCAGTTTGAACATAGTAATTATAATCCTATCTTTCATTGCCATGTAAGCATTGTCTCCCTTTCTTAATTTGTAAGAAGCGTTAACTAGAGCATTTAACGTCAAATGACCATCATCTATTCCTGTCAGCGTTTTTAGTTTTTTATCGGTCACATTCACATAAAGAGCTGAAAGTTGACCTGGGTACTTTTGTTGCACGAGGTAACGTAGGAGACTTGAGGTAACTGGTCCGGTTCGTTCTCAATTATTTCCTCGGTTATAATTTCATCTCATAAATTAATGTCCTCAACGTTTATTTGCTCTTCATCACACGTAGGGTTCCCAACTTTCTTCAAAACTTAAGGAGGACACTACTTTTCTAAACATGGACATAAAAATAAAATACGGTAGGCACCTACATATTTTTAAATTCCATAGCTCATTATAAATAAAATACTTGCCACCTGGAACATCAATTAATCAAGTTAGTTTTCTTACAAGGTGCCAGCAAAGCAAGTACTTTCAAACTTCAAAGTCAACTAGGCCCTCGCCAGTTATTACTATTCCACCTCGAGAGAAAACAAAAATTGGTTTAATTTAGATCCAGTACTAGAACTTTTGGCTTACTAGTTTAATACGCTAACCACTCCACTGGCTACTTTAAAATACAGACGTTCATTGATGCAAATGAATAACTTTAAACTTTAAAGGGGTATTTCTGATTGGATACCAAAACTTGCCTATCAATTTTTAACGAGTATTTGCCAAGTTTTCCTCTACAGAATTTTCCCCAATTTTTCATTGACATAAGTTTGAGACACTTCGCAGATATCCTCGTTTTCATGCCATTTGATAGCTTCATCGCCTCTTCTTTGAGAAAATTTGACCTTGAAATTACGTTTTAATTTTTTTTTTCGATAACTTTGGCTACATGTATTTTATTTAACAAATCACGGCTAATATTCTTGCCCGCGTCCGGGTAAGGGAGTGTCCGCTTAAGGGATCATAAAATGTATGGAATTTTGATCCAAGATTCACGGTGGCACAGTAGTCGTGAGAATTTGTCCGCCTAAGGGGTTGTCCGCTTAAGGTAGCTGTCCGAAATAGGATATTTCACCGTATTAACGTTTCATTTTGTCGCCGAATGTGCCCCCATAGTTCTTTTTGTTTTAAATAAAATTGAAATTTATGAATATGTATTACATATAGTACCTACTTTCCTAGAAAATTATTTCTATTCAAAAAGTGAATTTCAAGGAAAATAGGGGAACCCCCTACTACAACTAACTAAAAATACCCAGCACAGGGCTACGAACGCGGGGATTTGGGGACAAAGTTTACTTTTTGTATGTTTATTGAATAAGATCAAACGCAGTTTTTTAAAATACTCGTACTGTGTTATATTAATAATATTATAATACCAAAAATTTTAATGCAACTTTCTTCAAGTACCCACATAGGTATAAGAACCAAATCTGTATCGTATATGTACCTGTACAGCTTCTTGCCATTAGGTACTCCTATATTGCAATTTCCATTACTCAAACGCAAGCACAATGTCTATTAAAATCAACATAATGTTTCCACCGTATGTTTACCATACTTTCATTTCCCATCCGAAACAATTCAAAAAACCAAAATCGTTAATATTCCCATAAATATAGTTGGTTTTGTTTATTGGCAGAGCACATGTTGTCGTTTAGGAGTTAGCGCCAGCATTATAATTAAGCCATTTACAAAAACCCAACAGTATCATTCTTTTGTAATCTGTGTTCGTGCTAGATACGCAACGCAACACACTCAAAATCGAATATCTATAATGTGCTTGAGAAAGAAACCCCGGAGTTTTATAATTTTATATGGATGCATTTTTCTACTGATGGTTTTCATTCACACAAAAAAACATTTCAAGAGGATTTCCCAGAAAAAGGAGAAACCCATTTTGTGCAAATTATGTACAAACAATATGGCATTCTTTTACTCAAGTGGATTCTCATTTTTAACTTTTTAAAACCTTTAAATATGAAGGATCTTTCAATTTAACCGCGCGCTGCCGCCACCGCGCCAACCGTGCAGTTTTGCTGTTTTCGACTACCTGAGTACGGTATTAATGATAGTTTTTAATTTTGTGAGGAAACATTAATTGATTGCTTGAATTTCCTAATTCTGTGGTTTTCCAATGTGAATTTGTTACACATTTTTGTGGTGTACATATCTATATTTTTCTTTTGAAAAAACTGTTATTAAATTTATTGGATTTTTTTTTCAAATCAAACTGACTTTACAGATACAGCTGTCTCTAGTTTCCCTACTCAAGTTGGTTAGTTGGTTTTGAGATTTTCTAACTGGGTAGGACTGGATTAAACTGGATTAAAAGACTTTTCGGGCCGGAGCAATATTTTGGCTAGGTCGGTGTTGCCGTACAGACCTTGTAATTCGTTAAGACTTTTAGTATCTTCTCCTTCATTTCCCATCTACATATGTATGTATACGCCACCACAAGTCAGCCGGATAATTTTATCAAAAACAGCAGAAACGGAATGGTTTTCTACATTATTTGATCTCACCGCTGCTGGCTCGTATCATTGTTTGAGTTGATAGCGCAGCCTAGGTAAACAAAGTCCACAATTACCTCTATGTTCTGGCGCAGAACAGGATCATAAGTCCATTGGCGAAAAGCCCATAACGGACTTTTGAACCAATTAAGCTTTCAGAAAATGCGAAAATGTTTACTTTTCTTGCTACTTTTTGCTAACCTTCAAAATATTTGACTTTTAAAAAAATTCGAAAAATGGATTTTTTATAAAAACACGAAAGCTGAAGGTGTTATTGAATTCATATTGAATGAGTTAAAAATTAAAGGTTTTTCGGTTATAACTAAGAATGATTTGGCGGAAAAAGTAAGAATTTTGAACGTAAGTGAAAGGCTTGCACACGAAACCGCGAGACGTCACTGAGCCTGGTTGAGAACTTCTTTTATTTTTTCAAATAATGTTCTTAATTTCCTGAAATTTGCATCAACTTGTGAAAAATCAAGTACCAGCTGTGGAAGACCGCAAAAAACATTTTCTGAAGTTCACAGCAGGGTATGTGAACTTTTAGGCTTAACTAAACCGAAGAGCTATAGTTCGCGGCAAAAATGTCAAAAATACTGCTAACTAACAATAATACAACTTTGGGCGTCGCAGTAGGTAAATTTCGGTTCAAATTAATTTTTTTAAATCAGGCACAACAATTCTGGAAACCTTTTTTCAACATCATACGAGAAGTTTAAAAAAAAAAAACAATTTTATATCAAAAATGGGCGTGGCTGTGGGCGGAATTCACGATTTTTAATTTATAATTTTTAAACTGACCAAAATGTTAATATGTACTTAGAAAACTATCGTATACGAGAGGTTTTCATGCTATCAATTTTTTATCAACAGTGGGCGTGGCAGGGGGCGTGAAATTTCTTCTTATTGTGTAAAATTCTCTATTTATGACATTTACCAACCAATTGTGCTAAGTTGTGCTACTTTTGAAAAATAGATTTTTGTTCACTACCTCCATACAATCGACGCGGCGGTCTTTGTAAAAATATACAAACAAAATTTTACTGCCATGTTCTTTCTTTTCCAGTAAAGTATTGACCGTTTCGTCGGCCCGCGCTCTGCTTGGCCAGGCCTTAATAGTAAAAAGTTTCAGATTTTTGTTCAGCGTAGGTACATGTACATACATTTCAAATCAAACAATTTATCGAACAAAGACATTTCTAGTGCATGTTTTTGCCTTTTACTTTTCCACTTTTTGTAGAAACTTTGAATGTACCTACATCCTACATAGTTAGGACTTTTCAGAATAGAAAAAGGAGTTTTTTAATGGAGTGGGTACCTACATGTATTTTAGGAGTAACAAAATAATTAAAATTCTGTAGTTTTTAACCTGATTCAGGAAATGTATCAGCTGGTAATTTTTCATGGTATGTCCATCTATAGAATCAGACCCTTGGTATAACTCAAAGGCTGGGAAATCGAAAAAATACATGCTCCGAACAAGCTATAGAGATTGAAACCAAATTATCATTGAAGCTAAACTACTGACTTTCACTACAACACGGAGATTTAAAAGTAGGAGTTGACAATCGGAGACTCAATTTAAAAAAATAAAATGACGATTATGTCCTCTTGAATCCACATGTTTATTCTTTGAGGACCATTTTTTAGCATTTTTTATAATCAAAAACATAACTAACCTCTGTCCCTACTCTACCACATCTTTGACTTTGATTAAACAATTTAAAAGAATTTTCTGAACAATTTCTTTGTTGAAATAAAAACTTGTTGATATTTTTTTTTTCAACTACCTATATCTAAGGCTTCGCGAATTTAGTGAAACTGAAAAGTATAAATAGTTTTGGATTAATAAAGAATTACTTTACGTGAAAAGTTTCTGCTTTTTATACTTTTCTCTACAGGGTAAGTATTGGTTTCGCTATTGCCTAGAAAAGAAAATCACATCAGAATAGGTTGGTAAAGGTGATATTACATTGTCATATATTTATGACCAATTCTAGTCACATAAAATATGGCACAATATTTGTATATATGACAAGTATTAATAGACTATGCCATATATGTATGCCATATAATGTTCACAAGCTTTTTCTGTCAATTTTTGTTTACAAATATGAAACAGTTGCTACGAAAAATAAAATATTTAAAAAAATACGATATATTTGACCAATCACGTTTCATTAAATCATATATTTTTTTTAAATTCAAAATAGTTCATGATTGTCATATATATGGAGTCTTATATATTTTGTCATATAAATATGACTATCACACTTATATGACATTTTTGAGCCATATTTATTTGGCAAACTTGCCATATATATGACAATGTAATATCACCTTAAGGTATACAAGTAAATTGATAATTAACTTACATATTAATATTATTATTAGGGTCGAGGGTTAACAGGGCACAAGTCCATTTTTTTTTCAAAATTAAACTAGCTTTTTGTGAGTACTATGATGTTCTATTAACTTTTTGAAATAAGTGGTGATTTTACTTACAAGAAAAACCATTAAAAAGAAATGGAAGAATGGCACAAGTGCATATATTTCATCTCAATTTTCTCAAAAACAAGAATACATTAAAGCATTTGGTGTTTAGTATCTGACTTAAAATTAATAGGAGCATTGAACATGATATGTACATTTCGTCGCCAACAGTCTTTTAGGCCAATGCCACACGAGCTCTCTTGATGTCACACGAACTTTTTTTTGTACGCGCGGACGGAATATTTTACTAAGTTAGTTCCTTTTCTTTGGTTGATAAATCAAATTAATGTAGAATTAGTGGGTGAAAATTCAAAAAAACGGACCCAACCGCCTTCCCTGTTGTAATAAGCCCTATAAAATGTATAACATTTTTGTAGAGGGGAGGGGCCAATAACAATGTAGAGGAGGGTACCCCTCCTCAAAAATTTTTAAACACAATTGTAGCTTGACATTTTATATTTGTTTTAAAATCTTAACTTCGAAAATAGGATCACTACAATGAAAGATATAATTATTTTAAAACAAGCTTCACATTGAAAATTTCCACAATTTTGCACTTAACGGGCCTTTCTCCACTGGTAGACTACCGAGAGCAATGAACCAAGCACACTTTTTCTATGCAATTTTTCCGATTTTTCGACTAAATTAAAATTAAGATTGTAAGGCTTGTGGTACACGTAAAATATCAAATGAAGTATCAAAATAATTGTTGTTTTCCTGAAATTTGGAATAAAAAAAAAAAACAACTTAAACCATGCATGCATTGATAAGATATGAGCTCATAGAACAAGGCTTATAACATTGCCGTTATCTTAGCTTAACGGTACTTTAGGAACTAAAGTTTTTTAACTTAATTTTGGATACATTATTTCTATTATATGTGAAAATTTCAACAATATCTATTAACTCACTAAAAAGATAAAAATAAAAAACACAAAAAAAAGACATCTAAAATTTATTTGGAAACATGTCCACTTGGACGCTTGTGTGACCATACTAATTTACGATAGTACCCCTCATGTAGTTTTACAATCTACGCGGCATGAGATTCAAACAATCGACAAAGTTGGACGCGCGGACGAAACCAATAAGTGGACGCTCGTGTTTCAATTCATATAAGTTTTCTTGGTTCTCAGGATGTACGTACCAACTTCCAAATGGACGCGCAGAAAAAGACGCTCGTGTGGCATTAGCCTTAAAAATATTTATTTAGCAAAAAGTTTTTTTGTATTACTGAAATACGTGTAGTAGTAGTAGTAGTAGTAGTAGTAGTAGTTAGTAGTAAACTTTAAGGCTCTCCCAAACCAACGCGATTAATCGCCGCGACCGCCAATAGAAAACAATAACAACGTGTTGTTTTGTTTGACATCCACGTGTTGTTATTGTTGTTTTCTTTTGTCGCGGCGATTAATCGCGTTGGTTTGGGAGAGCCCTTATTGAGATTTTACTTTTGAATTACATGAAGCTAATACACAAACAATATGCATTACTCTTTTGGCCATATTATTCACTCAATACATCCAGATTAAAACTTTAATCTGGATGTAAATCATACAAATTCAATGTAAATTCATCTGGATTTAAGTTTAAATGGCGGTTAAAAACTATATATTGCCGAATTAGAATTGGAAATTTCTATGGGTCCACTCAAGAAGACCATGCTGTTTACAATAAAATACCCAAATACGTGTAGCTATACGAAAGTATTTGATGCCAGGTGTTCATATGAACAAAAAGAAAGAACAGTTAGGTGACAGTTAACTGTAATTTCTTTTATCTGTTTATTGAAATAACTAAAACCCTACTTTTGTTCCAAATTTTCATCAGAAGGGTGCTTAAAGAACCAAAATATCTCAAAAAGAGTACCAACGATGACGATGACGTCGGTACATCATAGGACTAAAACATCTCATTCTATGACGAAGATTTTAGGGAGGAAATTTGTGTAAGCTATGGCGAGGGTAATGCAGTGACAACAAAACCGGATGAGTGGTTTATGTGCATAACATGGTGGCTCCACGAGAAAGATTTCATAGAATACTGTATTGCACGCTATGAAAATTGCTAATGGAGGCTACTTATAGTATTCTATAAAAAATTTCTTGCCACATATTGCTTTGCTCATAGAAGCAATTTTCCCTTTGAAATTTTTGGACTTGTTTCAATTTTTTTTTTTGTTTTGTGTATTTTCGAATGTAATTAATTAATATTGTAGGTGCCAAAAGGAAGTTTTGGTCTTTTTCTTGTGGATTTAAGCAAAATTAACAATAAATCAATTCTTTTAATTGTTTTAACTTCATAACTTTGACCTGAGAGATTTTTGAGACAAATGAAAAATAGTAAGCTATTAAAATGCCCAACCAACATTGTATGGTATACTATCGCTCTTTCTTTCTATCGAAAGTGAAAGATAGTAATATATTAAATATTTCAGGTGGAGACACGGTGTAATAGTCACTTTTGGTGTCACCATTCATGCACATCTTATTCAACAATATATACATACAACAAATATGGCCAAAACAACTACATATAAAAAACAAGAATGCCAATCAATCTGCAGCATGTGCCATTTTTTCTATTTTTTTGCATCTTTTTTCAATGATTTTTGTTTTTGAAAAATATATATGAAATAACCTATGAATTTTACTTATGTTCTGCTTTTTGTTTAAAAATAAAATTATTTTTGTTTAATATAAAAATCTTTTTTTTATTTTTCAAGTATAATAAAGAAAAACAAAAATGGGTATCATATCCCCCGACTTTACCCTATAAACAGACAGATAAGAAAATAACTTATCCTTTTTGTGTGCATACTTAATTTATATTTTTCCGCTAACAAAAAAATAAACAACTAATACTTATCATAGCATTCTCGTTTGGTAATCCGGAAGAACTGTCCGGAAGTCTCCGATCCGGAATGCCAAAGTTGAAAAATGTTTATTAATTCTGAAGTTTGTGTTTCGTTGTATTTGTAAATCTTCAAATGCAAATTTAAAATTACAGGTACAGCTGCTTTCATTCTTGATTATTTTTAAACACGGCGAAGACTGTTTGGAAAATTTGTATCCTATATTTCCAAAGTAAGTGTTGAGATTGCATACAACATATGCATTGTATAATAATACTCCACTAAAGATATTTAGTAGGTAAATTTAATCACAAATGTACAATTAGCCAGTTCAGGTTTCTCGATCTCCCTGAGATCTCAGAGCCCACAGCGATCTCAGAAATCTGAACGTAATTCCTCAGTGAGAGTCCTCACTTTTGCTTTCAAAAAACTGAGACTGATATTTTTTGGATTCGCTTGCTCAGTTTTTTTTTGTCGTAGTTGATTAATTAATATAAAAGAGATGGAAATTGGTTTTGACTTCTAGCGGAGATATTTTGTTCAGGTTTCTCCTCCGGCTCAGTGGAGCTGACTGCGCTTGCTCAGTGAGATTTCAGAAACGTGAACTGGCTAAATCTTTATTCCAAAATCAAATAAAAAAATTACATTCTACGATATTGACGTTTAAAGTATTAAGCATGTGTGCGCGAGTTAAATAAAGTGAAGCAACGTTCTATAATTTTGGCTTTCATTTATCGAAAGACGATTTTATTTATTTTATTTTATTTTATTTAGTTTTTGTATTTTGCTAAACATAAGTACAATAATCTTTTATAAGATGTATTCTCAACAACGATCATGACAGTAATGAATCCAGCGTTATGTTTTAGAAAAAGCTTTAGCCAACATGATTATGGAATACATACAAAGCAACGGATCTTCATGATGGTTGAGTACATGAGAGAGAAGAAATGCTTATGTAAGCTAACAGCAGTACCTAATCGTGTTCATCATTCATCATACTCATTTTATAGATTGCCTTTAAGTACAGTGGAACATTTTATGTTCTCCATGGGCACAATTGTTTACATATGAGGTGATGATGTTGATGACGTTGATGACTTAGTTACACTCTGTGGTAACTTCAGCATGCTGACTGTCTCTGCATGTAACTCGCGCTTCTGGTTTTGATTCTTTCTTTGAATTCATAATCGATTTTCTCTTCTTTTCAGGAGAAGAGCTGTTATCTGTCACTAATCGAAAAGTTTCAGAAGCATTCGGAATGCTTCCGAACGAACAACCGAAAATGCCATTAGTTCCAGTTTTTCAGCAATGACGGTGAGTTAAACAAGAGTAAGCTTAACTTGTAGTAGCCGTGGCGTGATGGTTAGTGCGATGGACTGTCATGCAGGAGGTCTAAGATTCGATCCCCAGCCTCGCTACCTATTTATTTAAAAAAGAAAAAACGGCTACTGCCTCTTGCGAGGAATTGACAAATCCTCCAAGAGTATCTCCTGTCACAGAAAAGTGCCGCTCGTTAGCCGTTCGTATTCGGCAATAAACTGTAGGTCTCCTCCATTCCTGCAGACACGCACACAGGAATGGTTGAGAGTTGTAAGTCACTAGGCCCTAGTTCTTCATGAGCTGTTGTGCCATCAAATTTATTTATTTATTTATTTAAGCTTAACTTGGATGGATATTGATCAATCTAGAAGTAACCAGAGAAATAGTTTTTCAGTGAAAAAGGCATGCAGAAGGATCTAACAAACTTAGAGGATAAAATATTATTGAGCTTATCCAGAGCTAATACAATAAATTTAGAGTGTTTTTTTTTTAACTTTAATCTTGCAATTGATATTATTTAGAACCAAAAGAGCAAGTTCGTGCAATCCAGTCGTGCATTCAGTATATCTTGTATTCCAATAAAACCACACATTTAGCCAAGGATATAAGAATCGGAGAAGATTAAAATTTCTGCTGTTAAAATGCTAATGCATACGGATATGACGATCCATAGAATGTGAAAAGTTTTTCATTGTCAAACGAATAAGAATGAAAAAATATGACGAAAGTTTTCATTTTTTTTTTTGGAAAAAATGTCTTTTAATTTCGCCGATGGCATTGTATAGTAATTTAACAGTTCTTTTTCCATCAAAGCCACGCATAGCTGCACCTTAGTTTTAAAATTTTTTTGTTCATCCTTCGGGAAGTAATTTAGCATAAGAAGACGAAAGAGTAACTTACGTATATCATACTTATGCTTATCAATGAGTCATTCATTTTTTCTTATTTTTTTTTTTAGTTTTGGAAGACGAGCATACCTAGCTAGTTGTCTTCTTTTCCTATAGAAAGCAAAAAGTAATAACTTTTATTAAGTGTTGCCAAACGTAACATGATATTGGGATAAATTATTGTAAGCTCTAAAAAAATATCTCACACAGCCAGGGCTGGATTCGTGACATTTGACATTTTCGTCTAAACGAGCCATAGTTTTCTACGAGAGCTAGAGGTAAACGTTGCCTTTTTCATTTTTTTGTTAAACGCCGATTTTGAAATTGATAAAAAGAATTTTGTCTTCTCCTGTAAAAATTTTAAGATGGATGTGCTTCTATGTCTTAAATTTTCATATGCATATATACTTACCTATTTGAAAATTTTTATTTTTTTTTTTGGTCATGAACTTTTAAACGAGTTAGCATCGTATTATCTACGTATTACTAAAGTTAAAATCGCCAAATGCCTCTATTATCTTTTTAGTATCATACTAAATCCAAGAGTCACTTTGGCAGTTACAATTGCAAAAATGGATCACTATTTTAGGCGTGTTCAGCTAGAAAAAAAGGTTTAGTATGATACTAGTTAGAAAATGTTAAAACTAAGAATATTTTAGTAAAGAGTTTTAAAGTTAGAAAATTGTTAAGTAGTATCATGCTAATATATGTACCTTACCATCAGGTCTGCATTTTGAAGAAAAAAATTACCAAAAACTGTCGTAAACGGTACCTGCCATAGAACCATTTTTTTATTTTCATCTTTCTCGTTAACAGCTCCACCAATTCATCAAAATTTTTACTTTAGAGGTCCTTTCAAGTATAAATAATACACCATAAAAATATTTTCAAAGGAAAATTTTTAAATATTATGTTTTTGAAAATAGGTTGTTGAATATTTTTGAAATTATGGTTTTAGATCTATAGTGATGGGAGCATTGAGTTAAAAAAAAAATACACTTAATAACGTAAAGTTTTGAACAAAAATCAGTTTGAACACAATTTTTCTTTCAAAAATTTAAGTTTAAAAATTAATTTTTGAATAACTCGCCACTAAAACAAATTAATTTAAATCAATTATTTCAGTAAATTGCTCCTCCCGTCATTCTTAATTTTATCAGAAACTAAAAGACATTTTAGCATCCACTTTTTCGTTTTTGACTAAAAACTAATAAGAGCATTGAAAAAAACAAAAAAAACAAAATCAGTACTTAATTACGTTTTTGAAATCTTTTATTCATCTTTTTTTTTTAATTTTGAGTTTGAAAATTTATTTCAAAAACTGTAGCTTAACACAGACTCATTTAAAGGCAAAATAAAAGAAGAAACTTCTGGCTTTACAAAAAGTTATATTATGGCCTTTTAAGTGTAAACGTTGTTTTTTAATATTTTTTTTTCTGAAAGGGTTTTTGTGCGATGATAACACACGAGCAGTGTAGGCTGCTAAGATTTTTCACTATCATATTAATATTGAAATAGCTATAATTCTAGCCTATAAAACTTGGTGGTAGCTCACTCAAGTTGTTGTTGATTCGCTCAAACCTTCAAAATTTGTTTTCTGTTTTAAGTCATTTTTTTTTTTTAGAAAATTGCCCCTCCCGGCTGAATGGGGAAAATAGACCTCCTCTCCGATACGACTTTTTTCTTTTCTCGACCCAACCTACATACATTCTCCAGCTTTTTGTCACACCTTAGGTGAATCGCTCTGCATAATTTCTAGCAAACCAGTGCTCTCCCTGCTTCGCATTCGTTAAAAACTTTTTCATTTTTCATCTAGGGTAATTAGTGCGGGAAATATGCCGCGTCGGGAGAGATACCGCTCCGTATGCCTAAAAATTCAGATTTGTAGTCAACCGTATAACCAATAGTTTGTTTTGTTTTTTGTTCATTAGGTTTTCTAATACAACTTCTAGAAAAAAAAATTGGTTACTTATGGAAGTTAACGGGAGTTATTGCAATTTGTTTAGTTTTATGTTCTCTTTTATTTCGTGGACATTTTTCAGCTAAGCTCAATCAATCGGTGCGTGAGGAGAGGATGTCAAAACCTGTTTTGTTGGAAGTTAGTAGTATTGTAACCCCCCTATCAATAAACGAAAAACAACGGAAAGATAAGACTAATACATCTGTCAACTTGCGTTTCGGATTAGTAAATATGTTAATAGTTTAGTTTAGTTTATGGTCTGTGATATGGTGACAGCGAGCGGATAACATTAACTCGACAAATTTGGCGTTTAAGGTATTGATAACTTCATAACCCACACATAATTACATTTCATAATAACCGGTTCAACTACAAGCATATTCTTCATCAATCAGTGCATGCGTGAGACACATTTATAAGAACACTTCCACTATTTGAAGAAGCCGTACTTTCAATGCTACAGACTGGAACTATTATAATATGTTTATTAATAATAACATTTATCCACCGGACAAGTTCTCTATCCGTGTGCTATCTAACACGTGTGTTAAGGAGCGGACGGTTACTTTTTATTAATAGGGCTGTAAGTGAATGAATGGTCTTGTCTGAAGTGGTTCAAGTACCGCACTTTTCGTAAGATGAGATGTCGCAAATTAAAATTGTTTTTAAAATTTAAAGTGTCACAAAAAGTAAATTCGAAAGGTGTTCGACTATCCAGTACACTTCTTGACGATATCAGGATGGATCAATTCACTTTACTCCATCTTCACTTCCGGACATAAATCTACCTACAGTCCCAGTTGTTCCAATCAGCGCAGTCACCAGCTTATTGCAACCATGCAGAAAATATAACCCATTATTTTCTTGCTTCAACAAGGTGGGTGTTTACCCACCAAAGTGGGTCCAAAATTTCATAAAATCTTACTTGAAAGTCCAAGGGTGTCACTGTGCATGTTTGGTGAACGTATTTCTGACAGTAATCCAGCAAGATGCAGTAGCACATGATGCATTAAATAAATTTAAGGTGAAAGTCTGAGCACGTTTCTTTGTGTATTTGGTCAAAATCGGCCTAGCAGTTTGCCAAAAAACTGCAGCAGTGCACGCTTTTTCCGGCTAATTTTAAGAAACACCATCCGATTTTGTTTTAAATTTCAGGATATATTACTTGGAGGTCCAAGAGTGTTACTGTGCGTATTTGGTAAATGTCAGTATATCAGTTTGCCAATAAAAAGTGCACCAGTACATTCATTTTCGGTATAATTTGTAAATTTGACAAAATTTTAATCGGAAATTAAAATAGTGTTCCTCTACGTTATTGGTCAAAAACAATTCAGAAAACAAGTTTATATTTTGTTACAAACTCACAAAAATTTTAAGTGTATCTTTGGTAAAAATTGGTCTAGCACTCTCCAAATGAGGCAACAGCGCATGCTTTAATTTCAGATAACACTTAATTTCAGATAACACGGTAAAATTTTGATAATAATTACAGGTATTAGTTCAAGAGTGGCCATGCATGTTTATACAAAATGACAAAATGATGATGATATTTTCTAAAAGACGAATCTCTAGTTTCGTTTGATTATAAAATATCATAACATACTTTAATTCGTGTTAACAGTTTGGATTCCTTGTTTCTTCTAGCTTTGATTTCACTAAGCATCAATTTAATCGTGAAAAAGGCCAACTCTATGTTAGGGTTTGTTAAACGATGGGCTAAAGAAATCCAAGATCCCTATGTTATCCTCGCTCCTTACAACTGCTTAGTTCGTCTCCACCTTGAATATGCTTATCAGATATGAACTTCTTTTTACGAATTTCATAAGAATAGGTTAGAAGCAGTTCAGCGTAATTTTATTCGTTTCGCTTTAAAGGAATTACAATGGTCTGATCCCTATAACGTCCACCTTATGAACATCGAATTAAACTTCTTAAGATGCAAACGTTATCACATCGAATTAAACTTCTTTAGATGCAAATGTTATCACTTAGAAGACTTAATAATTATATTGTATTTATTCACCAGTTGATAGCTGGGGTTATTGATTCACCTGAATTGTTAAACTGTTTAAAATTCAACTATCGTGGACGAGGTCACAACCTTCGGACTTACCCCAGCATCGCACTAATTATGGATTGTACGAACCCTTAACTCGTATGTGCAAACTATTAAGTATAAACGAAAATCTCTCCCAACACTCCAAAAGCCTTCCATTTGCTGCTCGGAGTGATGGTTTAGGAGTTTTAAATTATTTTAAAGACTGGTGATCTGGTATTATAATGATAAATAGAGATGTTTGACAAGCTTACAGATCAGTAATTTCCGAATGCAAATAAAAAACTATTTCATTTTTTCCCGACGTTTCATTGGCTTTTTTCCAACTTTTTCAAGGGGTCTTTTATTTAGCTGTAATACAAATTATTTTACACAATGAAAATTTTTTAATAATTTTGCTTACTCTTTACATAACAGGGAATGGTTTGTAATCTTATATGTTTTTACATTTACGTTAAACATCGCAAACAAATAAATAAATAAATTAAACACTAGAAACAAACAAACAGACAAGAACTTATTTGTAATATCACAGAACTTTTTTAATGGCTATACTGTAGTTGGATTTTATATTGTCTTTGTCTTCTTTCGTGTTCATTGCTTTTGTCAGTCTTTCTTGTATTCTTAAGCTCTCTAATGTATACCTAGTGTTTCCCCTCTTTTCCTTGTCTAGTATTTTAACATTATCAAAGTCAGCTGTGTGCTTGGTCTCATCTATGTGCTGAGCTAAGCCTGTTGTTGTTTTTTTTCCTTCTTATGTCCGCTTCATGTTCAGCTATCCTCACTCCGAGTGTTTTTCCACTTCGAAATAGTAAATGCTTCTTGTTGGGATGTTCTGGAATTGAAATTAATGAAAAATTCATTTTAGTTTTCACTACTACGTAGATGCATATTACGGAAGAGAGTTTTTCATACTCTATTGGTATCAAAAAGGAGTGAAACACTCTAAAAATACAATCGAAAACTACATAAGTAGGTTGTCTGCATTTAGTCCAGTCAACGAAGACTCAAAATCATAAAATAAATGAAATAAATCGTGTAGTCTGGATTATTTTTTTAAGTGGTAGGGGTAACCCCCTACCTTAGCGTTCACCTAAGGATTAAAAACAGTATTAAATACTAAACAAGAACTTCATAACAAAAAAATTTGAAAAAAAAATGATCATATATGTATTAACTTTTTTTTTTGTTTTTAATTTTTGATTTAAAGTCAATTTTTTTCAAAAACTTTTAACTAAAATTACTTGTCTTAGCAGTTAAATAATAAAATAGGTTTTTGAATTTTCAAAAAGCTATAGTATAGCATTGTAGATGTTTCCTTTGTTTTTAAATGATTATTTATGTACTTTGATCCAATTTTTTCAGAAAATGGTCCCTTCCGTATAATTGGGGGCAACTAGACCCCCTCCTTAGCAAGTTTTTTCATAATATGTCTCTTTAAACTATTTCACAAAGTAGGTATTGGTCAATAACTTGGAAATACATTGCATACTTCTTACCTTTGAAGATACAGTGTTTTTCATATCACAAAAAACACTGTATCAAATAAATTAAATAAGGATATTTTAACTCTCGCCACCTTCTTTAACCCCATACCTTCTTTTTCATCAAGTCAATGGAATTATCATGAATAGATACGTATTTACCTTTTCTATAATTTTAGGGTTAATTCATCAAAAAAACGCTAAATTTTTAACGCATTAACATGATTTTTCAAATTTTCTGACATTTGTACCCCCATATCTCTCTTAGTATTGCTCCTAGCAAAAATATGACTAAAACCTATTTTGAAGAAAATTTAATTTACTTTCATATTGTAGTGTAAACTTATCCGCTAATACTTTTGGTTTTCAAAATATTTACGAAATAGTAAAAATGGGGACCTTTACCATCCCCTCCTGCTAAAGCTTGCGGGCCTGGGCTGGGGACTTTTAGTATGTTGTACCTGGGGGTCACCCCTACCACTTAAAAGAATAATCCAGACTACACGATTTATTTCATTTATTTTTCCTTCATTGTTAGGCACGTACAAGTACAAATAGAATTTTTGCATTTAATTGTACAAAAATTCATTCAAGTACGATCTCTTTAAAAAAGAGTAAGGCCAGGCGCGCACATGCAACTAAACAGTTTGGTTTCGATTTTGAGTACTAAAGGATTATATGAGAGTCCGCTCACATAAACCGGGGCGCACTCCCATATAATCCCATTGTGCTCAAAATCGAAACCAAACTGTTTAGTTGCATGTGCGCGCCTGGTCTAAAAGCCTTTTTTTTTGTAACCAACGTTTTATTAACTCTATTTTCGGGAATATATTCCTGTTAAACCTCTATGTGTGGAAATTGTAGAATTAAACGATGAAACTTATAATTCTTTAGCAATATTGGTACAAGTATGAAATATTTTATTTGCCAAATTCATGAAATTCGGCCCTATTGAAAAATAGCCCCAAACAAAAAATGAAAATTTTCCACAAAAATATGTATAAAAGCAACAAAACAAAAAATTGATAATATTTTATGAATTGTGACCCCAATTTTTCTTTGTTTTAGGGTTTCTTTTCATTTTTTTAATTTTGCGGTTAAATTTCAGTATGAAAATGGACTTTCTTCATTTAGTTGGGGTCATTTTTTCATTTTGAAAATGGGGTCATTTCTCTAATTTTGGGGATATTAATTATATTTTGTTTAGGGTAATTTTTCATTATGAACAAATTTCATGTAGCCGTACGTAGTATATAATATGTATAATAAGGTTTGAGTGTAGCAACTTTCCGAATTTAGTTTTCCTTACAATTTAATAGAAATTTAGACAGTAAGGTACAAGGAAAATTGTGGTAATATAAGATTTCATTTCATTTAAACTTTGTTACGACTGCCTAGTTTAAGTAATTATATTTCATGAACAAAATTATTTTTACACCTCTGCATTATGTACCTCTGCATTCCGTATACGACTAGGATAGTCGAAAAAAAACAAAATGTTATGTTCTGGCTCTCAGTAAATTGATTGCGGTAATGTAGGCTGATGGTTGGGACAGTTAGGCTTCTTATGTAAGGAAGAACAAAGTACGGCTAATTATAAATCTGCCAAGTGCCAAGTCAAGACTAGAAAAGAGAATCATTCGGCCGTTGCTCGCAATGGATACTGCTCCTACACTCTTAATAAGCCGAACAAAAGAAAAAAAAAAGCGAGTCAACCTAATATAAAATCAAATTAAACCAAGGCGTTAAACGGCTAACCGTAAAATTATATTTATGTGAATTAAATTAACGAGTTTGATAAACCTAGAAAACGAAATGAAAAAAAAAAAAAAAATGAAAAAAGGTGCAAAAAGAAAAAAAGGTTATAAAGCTTCCTATAGTGATGAAAAGAGCCTACTTATTCTACCTAGCCGTGGTTGGTTAAAAGCAAAAAGTGCGTGTGTAATGATGTTTAAAAAAAAAACAGGTATTATAAAAATAAAAAAATGTTTTTTTTTATGTAGGATATATCTACGTATCCATAGTGCAGTGCCTTGATCAGTCCATGGATTATACCTACGGTTTTATTTCATACGTATATATGTATATATGCAAAACCTTCTATATACCTATACCATATAAAGTTACAGGGGTAAGTTCGGTAAAAGAAAAAACATATTTAAACTCAATTAAGCTCAAATGGGTGATTTAAATAGATTTGGCGGTCGCTGGTGAAATTCCGGGAGCCCGAGACCGCCACCCGTTTTTTTGTCCCCCTGTTGGAAGCATCCCCGTGACGCTCAGTCAACGAATTACCGGGAGGGACCTACCTTTAAACAATTTTGGGGCGCCTTACTACTGGCCTAAGGGTGGTCTAAAAGGATTCGGTGATCTTGTGTTCGTGTTTGTTTTTCTTATTTTTCTTTAAAAGGATGCGATATTTATAGCTATTTTATTGTTTTTTTTTTTTTGTAAAACGCCTATACCAAACGGCTTTTCTCGGCAAACGGTGTTTCACCCGAGCCACACCTGTCCGCCTCAATCTAAGAATTTAATTTGCACATCCAAAAGAAAGAGGGACATACCTACACCCCCCTCTCTTTTAGCCGAAACATCTTTTTGTCATAATAAGAGTTAATAAAGTTAATTTTTTTTAAATCGCACCTCATGGTGAAAATCGAACACTAAGGCCATGTGGTAAGGGGGCTCTATTTTCAGAGGATGCGGTAGGGCAAGCTAAAATGCCTGTCGGCGAAGAGGGGTAAGGCTCCTTCCCTCTTAAATCCTTTTTCTTACCTTTTTTTCTCTTCCGGTTAGGGTCATTCACATTCCGTTCCTGGCTATAATTGATTTTTATTCTTCTTCTTCTTCTTCTTCTTTTTCCTACGGTTTTCTTTCTTCCCTACATTGTTCATTATCCCCTTTCTGCGAATTATTCCCTACATCCCGCAACAACTTTCAATGTTCATTATTCTATATTTAAGTAAATCTGTATGAGTAATACTGCGTTTTTAATTAACTTTTGTTTAAATTAACTTTCCTCATTTCGTTTGACAACCCTGTTAAATTCGTAAATTTCGCCTGACAGATTTGACATTTATCACACTGTGGGTTCAAAGTTTAAGCGCGTAAACCTACATATTGATCTGTTTTTAAACCAAAAAGTCCTTTATGAGAACCTACATATATATTATGCCATCTGTGAATACATAGAAATAATACAGAACCGTCATGCCTTTGGACCATTTTGGCTTTTTTACTTAAAAACAGCTCATTAGGCAAAGCAGTAGGTCCTACTGACTTACGACAGTTAACCATTGTTGTGTGCATGAAAGCAGGAATGGACCTAGAGTTTATTGCCGAAACCGAACGCAAATATGAGTGGCATTTTTCCATGACAAGGGTTCAGATCTTATTTGAAAAATAGAAAACAAAGAGTGAAGTTTGATAGTATTTTGAGTGATATGAAGTCAATCAATTTGGGAGTCCCACAGGGGCCAGTCTTAGGACCAATTCTTTTTCTGATTTATATAAATTCATTATTTAGGCTGCCTTTTAAAGGGGTACTAACAGCGTTTGCAGATGATGTGGGTTTTAGTTTTAGTGCGAATAGTCGTCTTAACCTTACAGCTGGTTTAAATTGGGATCTAAACTTATTAAGAATTTGGTTTGCTAAACATAAATTAATAATTAGTTCAAAAACCAAAGTAAAAATTTTTTTAATCAAGTACATATACCGTCTTTCCGTACAACAGCATTTCGTAAATTTTATGATGTGGTTTCATGTCGATTATTTAACAAGCTTCCACACTCTATCAGAGTTCTTACTTCCAATTCATTATTTATAAAACATGTACAAAAATGGCTTCTTTGCTTTGATGCGGAGAGCATCGAGGCATTGCTGAATAATTAGATGTTCTTGATGTTTTGATGAAATGGTAAATTTTAATGTAATTTAATAATGTATGACTTATTAACAGTTTAACATAAATATGAAAATTTTCAAATCTTATGGGTCACCCCACCCATTCCAATGTTTTTTTTTTTGAAATTATTTGTCTATAGTTGTGACAATAATAACACTATTTTTATTATATAAAAAATATATTTGTCACTCATATTTCTTTATTTTATATGCATAATAAATCGCATAATTAATTTTGTATTTGGATTTTAAGAAATAAAATATTATATCTATCTATCATCTATACTCTTGGAGGTTTTGTCAATTCCTCGCAAGAGGCAGGAGCCTGTGAAACTACGACCAAACAATAAACTATTGTCAACAAAACTTACCTATGTTTGGATGTTAGGTTGTTTATCTTCACATGTATTTCCGATGGAGTAAAACATGCTCCACGATCCAACATTTCCTTTGCCATTTCTGCGAAGATGTGGCTGTTTTTTCGCGAACCCCGGAGTTCTGCAATTCTTTCCAGCCACATCTCGCAGGTGAGTTCTTCCGTATCCAGTTTCCACATTTTCTTTTTTTTTGTTTTGTTTTTCTCCATGGCTATAAAAACAAAAGAAAATAATCGGAATATTAATAATTAAAACAAAAAGCGATTAATTTTACCTAAATTTTCAATCTATTTTGTTTTTATTCTTTTCGTGATGGTGCTGACTTTTTTTAATTTTTGGAAACTTCAACTTTGACATATCTGTTCAACCATATTCAAATTAGGTGTGTTCGATTAGTTCACACCTGATTTGCAACCTAATTTCGTGCAAATTTGGTTGAAATTATCTCATTTCGAAATCAGATTTTGTATGGGAAATGAGGTAATTTCCGATCTAATTTGGAAAATTTCGACGAAATTACCTCATTTGCTCTAATGAAAACGCAGTATAAAATTCTATATTTCAATATTCTGCTTTTCAAAATTCTGTAATTACAAAAACTGTTTTGATAATGTAAAATAGTGCGCACTTTTTTACATTTTCAAAACAATTCGACCCCAACCCCCTTTGAAAACATTACTTTGAAAAACAAAAATTTAAATTGAAATACAGCATTTTCGATTGGATTTTCAGAGTGTTTCACTCCTTTTTTATTCCAATGGAATATGAAAAACTCTCTTCCGTAATATGCGCTTGCGCATCTATGTAGTAGTGAAAACTAAAATAAATTTTTCAATAATTTCAATTCCAAAACATCCCAACAAGAGGCATTTACTATTTTGACAATTAATCCAACGAACGACCATTAAAGTATGTGTGTGTTCACAGTGCACTCCTAGCACTCCTTAATGAAATCCGGATTGGAAAATAAACTCCTTAATCATCACTCCGAACAGCAAATGGAAGACTTTTGGAGTGTGAATGGAGTGAAAAAATAGTGCTAAGGAGTGACCAACGGAAAACGAAATAAGTTTAATTTCTAAAACTTTATTTGGGGGCGATACAAAGTTCGCCAGGCTCCGCTACGCTAGTGATTGATACAACTCTGGACTTTAATTTTGTTTACAAATTCAAAACTTGAACTATATGATCACCTATGATAAGATACATACATATTTTGTTGGATATGATTGTCTAATATTTTCAGAATTTGATCTGCCATAAAATAAAAATTGAATGAATTGGCTTCGTGCCAGTTGAAAGAATAAACTCTAGGTGCCTATCCCAAGGCGATGGGCCGCATAAACAGTATTTTTTATAAACAAAACTGTCATAAATTCGCATGTTTTGAGAAACTTCCTATTTTTAAACAAGTTCAGATTTATTATTACCAAGGTCAAGGCCATAACATTGTTTGAAGAGATTAAAAGTGAAAAATATTTTTAACCTGCCCCTTCTACGAAATCGGAATTTCAAAACATGCTCCAGATTGTTCCTAACATTGTTCCAAGAAGCGTTTTTTTGAAGGTCTAGAAACTATGAAATAAAAACATAACAGCAACAAGCATATTTCTCTAAAGCAAACGCTTACTGCTATTGGGTTCTGTTGAATCCAGCACTGGCTAAGCCAATACAGCCAGCACTATTCATCAGTCAGATCAACTTCAATGGAAAAATGGAAAATTTAAGTTACTATAAAACGATGACGTTAAAATGCGAAAACTTTTTCCTTTACACGCCCTCTATCATTTTATTATTTTCGAAAGGCAAGAGGGAACACAAGGAAAGGGATTGTCTTCACCCCCCCCCTTTTCCCAGACCACCACACTCTATCAAAAGTTGAAAGAAGGATTCTTTTTAGTTTTTATTATTTTAGGGCAATTTTAAGGATACACATTGTAGTGGGATTGTTTATTGCATGTGAAAAGTCGTTAATGGGGTACATTAGAATGATTTGTAGATTGTGGAGTTGAAAATTCATCCACACAAATATTTTAATGGGATGGTGATTATCAAATGCTTATGGTTGGGTTTTCTTTTTTTTTTTTTTTGTAAATATTATAAATTATTTTTCGGCAGAAAAGCTGTTGAATTTTTTAAGAGGAAGTTAAATTAGTAGCAATATAAAATGGGGAAAAAATTGAGTTAGTACAAAAGTTCTGATCTTAATTTGTTTGTAGAGAAATGGGTTAAGGAATGATTTAGTGACTTAATGCAAAATTCAGTTGACGGCTTGTAGCCTGATTCTGGCAAATCTCACTAATCCCTCACAAGCCACAACATTTTCAATGTGAATACGAAAATGTTGAAACGTTTCTAATATAAAATTTTTCGATTTTTATTCTTAATTACAATTACAAATGGTTTTCAGAAACACTTAGAGGACTTAAAGCAACGCTCAGAACCGTTTCAATCTCAAAAATTTCATAATTTTTTTCAACAAAATTTAATGTGGGTTTAATTATTTCTTCTAAATTCTGTTTGATGGCATTTTCATTATATTCTTTTAGCCAATGCTATTATAACTCGTAGACCAACAATAAACAAACCTGATGGGGATAAATTTCATTCAAGAAAAATAAAATAGGAAACATAAATAAATAAATGTTTATTTAGGAAGTAGGTAATTATAAATACACGTAAATAGTAAAATCACTATTTTCGACCTCTTCACCGATAGCTGAGAACCTATCAGACTTTTGTTTAGGATATATCGCAAAATGTTCTGTCCCTTTTTTTACTTTGATCGAGTTACATACTCGTATCACTACCGTCATCTGATGTACCATTATGTTTTGAAATCGATTTAGCCAGAAATAGAATACTTTCAGCAAGAGATTTTAAAGTCTCGGCCAGAGATTTTAAAACATTTAAATTTTCTTTTTGAAGTAATATATCCCTCTTGTCTTTCTCTTTCAATATCTGCAGAATTTGGTCCATTACCGCTTGGCTATCCTTGCTGTTGGTGTTTTTTCTTTTTTTTTTTTGTCCAAATGGAGGCACTGCTTACATTACTTACTTTAGATGGCGCTCACAGCCCAGGATGGACTACGGCCTCAACCAACAAGCCCCTCCAGCCAGCTCGGTCCCTAGCTAGCTGCCTCCAGTTACGCACTCCAAGTTTTTTGAGGTCGTTCTCCACTTGTGTGCGCCACCTAAGGTGGGGTCTTCCTCTGCTGCGCAGACCGTAAGGGGTAGATTCGAAGACTCGTCGGGCTGGTGCGTTGGTGTCCATACGCTCCACGTGTCCCAGCCATCTTAGCCGCTGTATTTTAAGCTTTTTGACCAGGTCGACGTCGCTGTAAAGCCCGTAAAGCTCGTTGTTGAATCTTCTCCTCCATACTCCATCGATACAGACTGGACCGAAAATAACCCGAAGGATTTTTCTTTAAAAGCACCCAAGCCGATTCTCATCCGTTTTTGACAGGGTCCATGCCTCTGTCCCATATAGCAGGACCGGGATGATTACGGTCTTATATAAGGTCTCCTTGGTTCTATGAGAGAGGGCTTTATTACTCAAATGCCTTCTTCGCCCGAAGAAACAGCGATTGGCAAGAGTAATTCTTCGTTTGATCTCTGCGCTGATTCCATTTGGCGAAGTTATAGTGGAGCCCAGGTAGACAAAGTCTTTGACGACTTCAAAGTTGTACCTATCCATCGTGACGTTTTGCCCGAGTCGACGATGTTGAGATTCCTTTCTCGATGATAGCATATACTTCGTCTTGTCCTCATTAACAGCCAAACCCATTTTCGCCGCCTCCGATTCAATACTTGCAAACGCACCAGTGACAGCTCGCTTCGTTCTTCCAATGATGTCAATATCATCTGCATAAGCAAGTAGTTGAACGGACTTTTGAAAAATTGTACCACTGTTGTTGACTTGCGAGTTGCGTACAATTGCTTCAAGTACGATGTTAAAGAGGTTGCATGATAACGCGTCGCCTTGCGTCAAAATTTTCTCGACATCAAAGGGTTCGGTGGTGTTCTTGCCGACTTTGACGGAGCAGCGAGATTTCTCCATCGTCATCGTGCACAAGCGGACGAGTTTGGCAGGGATGCCGAAATGCGCCATGGCTCTGTATAGCTCGTCTCTGTGTACGCTATCATATGCGACTTTAAAATCGATAAAGAGGTGGTGTGTATCGATTTGAAACTCCTGGGTTTTTTCCAAAATCTGTCGGAGTGTGAACATTTGATCGACGGTTGATTTGCCGGGCCGAAAACCACACTGATAGGGGCCGATCAGATCCTTGACAAACGGTTTTAAGCGATCGTTTTAAGCGACGTTGAGGAGACTTATACCTCTGTAGTTGGAACACAGGTCAGAGCATCTCCTTTCTTGTGGATGGGGCACACTATACCGAGGTTCCATTCATCGGGCATACTTTCCTCCGACCAAATTTTGGAGATAAGCTGGTGTATACTCCCTACCAAGTCATCTCCCCCTGTTTTAAATAGCTCGGCTGGAGGTATCCGGCACCAGTAGCCTTGTACGTTTTAAGCTTGGCTATCGCCAACCGCACTTCATTTAGGTCGGATGGACGGAAATTTTGAGCACCGACTGTGTGTCTACCACCATATTCCCACTCTCATCTCGGCAGGCTTCCGTTCTGGCCTTGTAACCCTGGGTAGTTTGCCTCACCCTTCGGTAGAACTTTCGAACATCCCCCCTGCCGCTACAGTCCTCAACACACTCGACCGCCCGCTTCGCATGCTCTCTCTTTTTCCTCCTGAGAAGTCATTGTTCCTCCCTTCGTTTTTGCCCGTAGAGCTCCCGGGCTGCTCTCTCAGCAGCTCTGGTTCTAGTCTGCAGCATTGCTTGGTAGGCCTCGTTCTTTGCTTCATGCGCCAGTCTGCATTCTTCATCGAACCAGGGGTTTAGTTTTGGTGGCCTAGTGAAACCCAGCACATCAGTAGCGGCACTTTTGATGGCATTTTGGCAGTGCTTCTACTGGTCCTCTACAGATGATGCTTGTAGCGGGCTTGTTGAGAGTTTAAGAGAGACGTGGTCTGCAAAAGTCCTGGCTATCTCTTGCGATTTAAGCTTCGCGACGTTAAATCGTTTTACAGCATCCGCTCGTCGTTGTGGCGTCATAGATATCCGCAAACGTACTTGCGCTAACACAAGGTAGTGATCCGAGTCTATGTTGGCACCTCGGAACGTTCGGACTGGAAGCATGTCTGGCGTCTATCGGAACATGATCAATCTGGTTGACGGTTCGTTGATCCGGAGACCGCCAGGTCCCTTTATGTATACTGAGGTGTGGGAATAGAGTGCTTGCTATGATGACATTTCGCCCCGCCGCGAAATCAATGAGCCTGAGTCCGTTACCGGAAGTGTTGTCGTGCAGGCTGTGTCCCCCGACTATCGAACCAAAGATGCCCTCCTTTCCGATCTTGGCGTTGAAGTCGCCAAGAATAATCTTGACGTCGTACTTGGGGCACCTATCATACGTATCCTCGAGGAGATCGTAAATTCTTCTTTGGTTGAGTCATCCTTTTCTTCCGTTGGGGCATGGGCACAGATCAGTGATGGAAATCGACTTTTCTTGATAGTACTGAAAGCTGAAAAAAAAATAGTACTGAAAATGGCCAAATAGTACTGAAATTTTTTCAATCGTGATTTCTACAGAAGATTAATATTTTATTGGTTGTCATCGTTAGAGGAAGGTTTGGTTTGAGTATTCTGCCATCGACCGCTTGCAGCCATCTTGACTTGTAGATCAAATGCTGGTCGATATATTTTTTAAATGTAACATACATATATATCGACAAATATTGAAAAATGTAAAGGCTTAACTACATTCAAGACTTTTTGCAAAAAGTGCAAAAGTGAAAAACTAAAACATGTGCTAGAAATGCCTGAGTGCGAAAAAGCTTGCGGAAATAGTGTTTGATATGTCATTTCAGATTAATACTGCAGTTAAAACAACATTTTTTCGCACACAGACATCTCTAAGAATATTTTTGTAGGTCCCGTGTTTGAGGAATATTTGGTTTACTTGTTTTTTTGCGGAGAGAAGTTTTTAAAAACATATTTTTTTCGAGAGAAAATTTTAATCATTTTTTTATATATGTACCTATATTTTTTCATATTTGAAAATATTATTTTCGAAAAACGTTGACATTCTTTTAGGAAAAAATACTTTTGTTTATTCATACAAGGTGTCCCTTAAAACGTGGACTATGCTTTGAGGGATGATTCCTGGGATCATTCTAAAAGCACAAATTTTATGGAGGGGAAGGGGGAAGTTCTATCCCCCCTTTCTTTCTTAGTTCTTAAGAAATAAACATAAAGGGAAAAAATTTTAGACGATTTAGTAAAATGTTAAAACATTTTTAGTATGATGCTAAGATAAAAAGAGCATTTTCGAAATTTTAAACGAGTTACAATTTTACTAAAGTTAAAATATCATACTAACTCCAAATGTCACTTTGACAATAATTATTACAAATGTGAAAATGGCGTGATATGTAACTTTTTTAGGTGTGTTCAGCTGGATTTACTGGTTTAGTATGATACTAGTCAAAAAATATTTAAAACTGAGAACATTTTAGCTTTAAAGTTAGAAAATTGTTAAATATCTTGTTTACCTCAATATCAGTTTCTTAATTTTAAACAATTTTTAACTAGTATCATACTTAATCTATTTCCTTAATTAAATCCAGCTTAACACGACTAAAACAGTAACACTTCACGCCATTTTCACATTTGTATTTATCAAAGTGACATTTGGAATTAGTATGATACTAAAAAGATAAAACATCTATTTGGATATTTTATATTAAAATAAAAAACAACAGTATAAGACTAAGCTGGACATTAAATCTTTAATTTGTTTGTTTTCCTTTAAAAAACATTATGATTTAAAAGAAAAGCGCAATTGTTAATACTACATTTTCTTATTCGTAAGGAATATTGCTAAGAGACACTCATTTTATGAAATTTATTTGATGATTAAAGAAAATGAAAAAAAATAAAAATGATACTGAATTCCCAAAATAAAATTTTAAATAAAAGTAACACTTGGGCAACCCTTAATCAAAAACTCCATGTAAAAAACATATTTCAACAAAAAAAATTTGTCAACAAATTTCAGTCTAAAATCGCGTGTGTAATTCGTAATTTTTTATAAAAGTTAGTGTTTTGTGTTATTCTTGGCAATCAACAGTTTTAAAATTAAAACGTAGCCTTAACTTTAAACAAAAACCAAAGGGGCTTATTGCGGATGAAATAGAACCTTGTCGAATAGAATTAAAGTCTACTATCGGTATTTTAAAATTCTATTCGTTAATATTTTTCTATTTGACTTTTAATATTTGTACTGAATATTTAATATTTTTTTCTATTTGAAAGAAATTTCAATTCTATCAAGAATTTTGATCGACTTTTGTCGAATAGACTTTTTTCAAATAGACTCCCGCAATAAGCCCCTAAGAATTTTGTGGAAGAGGTTGTCCCGACCTATACGGGCAAGGAGTTTGTCACTTATTTCCGAGTAAAGAGAAGTCTTTATGAGGACCTCTCCAAAAGGTTTGCATCGTCCGACGAATTTCGGAAGCTACAGGCGATAAGAAAATGCAGTGCCCGTAAAAGCACAGCCATATTCCTGTGGTTTGCTGGACATGAGGCCTGTAGTTTTAGGGACGTAGAGGATCGATTTAACCTTTCTATATCGTCGGATTCACGAATCATTGAGAGGTGTAAAAGTCGATAGATTGTAAATAATTAAATATTTATATTTTTAATTTGTTTTATTTTTATTCTCAGGTGTACAATGTTTTTTAGTGGACTACGCCCCCAAATTATTCATTGGCCGAATGAGGAGACAAAAGCGAAAAGCGGTGGCTGGGTTCTCCAAAGCATTTGGTAAGTAAATTACAATTTTTTTTATTGTGTTCATTTTTCCGCTAAAATTATTTTATAAATCCCTTCTCATTATATGTATTCTTCAACGTTTTAATTACAGGTTGCATTGATGGCACCCATATAAGAATTGATCCTCCGGCACAAAGAAAGGACGATTACATAGACAGAAAAGGCATCACAAGTCTGTGCGTTCAGGCTATATGCAACGAGGAAAGAAAAATAATCAATCTTTTTATCGGTTATCCGGGATCATCGCATGACAGTTGGGTTTTCAGAAACTCGGCTGCTTTTGACAAATTTTCAACCTGTGGTGGTAAAAAATTATTTAAGTTTTGTAACAAAACCCTTTCTCAAGTTGAATTTCTTTCAGATTATTACGTTTTAGGTGATTCGGCTTTTCCTTGCTAAAACCATTTGGTTACACCCTACAGGGACAATGGTCATCTGACAACTCAACAAAAAACATTTAATGTTAAGTTGAGTTCAGTCATCTATTATCAAATCTTATTCGTTGAGTCCTGAAGTCACCCTGGGGTTGCCCCAAAGCGTTTTTTAAAAACCCTGACAATTAAAGTTTCTATTTTTTGAGACCTGGGGCCTATTTCACCATTTTATTTTTCCCTTTGCAACTTTGCAAAAATAAAATTTCCTGCAAAGTAAAAGTGAGAAGTGTTTCACAAAATTTGCAAAGTGAAAAGACTTTTCAATTTTTAGAATGTTTTTGAAAAGTGAAAAGTAAAAGTGTTTCACTAATTTAAAATAGAACTTTGCATTTAAAATCGTATTTTGCAAAGTTGCAAAGTAAAACTTAGATTGTATCAATTTAGATCAAAATAATCAAAAATAATTGTCAGTACTTGACGTTGCAAATTAAAGATTTTAAAAATAATACAAAATGAGTCGATCAGACAAAAACAATAAAAAGTTAGCCGTCTTGGAGGTAGTAAAAAACAAAAAGGTAATTTTTTAATATTTTGAATTTATAATATTGTTTACAATAACGTAAAGATTTATCATTCCTTTTTTATGAAGGATATTCTTTTCCCTTCGTTTAATGACAATGCTGTCACAAAAAAAACAAAAAGAAGAAGCTTGGGAAGAAGTATTATTGAAAGCAAAGTCCTTTGGAATGGTTTTAGCCAACCGCAAGTGGACTTTTGCAAGGGATAACCTTTTCGGTTTGTGGAAGAGTCGGATGTTAGTAAGTACATTGCATTTTGGTGTTAAATAAAAAAGGATAAACGATACACTTTTCCCAGGCCAAAAGGGACAATTCTAAAAAAACAGGAACTGGAGGCGGAAGATCCATAATATTTGATGTTGTCGATGAAGCGATTCTTGACATAATTGGCAAGGATTCACCTGTTATTGATGGATTAAATATGCCAGAAGCTGACAGTGATGGAGCTGACATACAACTTGAAATTTCGTCTTCTTCGAGAAAAAGTTCGAGGAAGACTAAATTTCAAGTTGAGGATGAAGAGTTAAATGTTTAAAAAAAAAGGCTCTTAAAAGTAGAAATATATAAAACTACCTTAGAAGCTTATAAATTAGAACGAGAGTTTCGATTACCGGTATCAGAATTTACTATTGAATTTTATCAATCAGAAGGAAAAGATGATTCTTGTTAAATTTTGAAAACAAAAACTATGTATTATTATATTTTAACTATGTATTATTATATTTTATTATTTCTAATTTAAAAAAAATTCCTAGTCAGAAAAAAATCTCCTCAACTCATTCAAAACTGAGGAATTATAAACGTTTGGCGGTTCATTGCCCTCCTCTGAAACATCTTCCATGCTGTCGTTTTCTTCATCATCGTTACTGCTGTGTTCGTAAACTGTTTCCCCTCTCCTTATTTCTAGGTTGTGTAAGATGCAACACATCTAAGAAGTGAAGGACATTTTTAAAGAACAAATTAAACGTTTCAATCATTTCCGTACGATAATGGATTGTAAATTGATAAACTAAAGAAGGAAATAAAAGAAAATTTCCCATACAGTTTGTATGGAAATAATTTTTATAATAATAAATTTTTTATGGTAGCCTTAAGTTTAAACTAGTATTAGCCGCGTTTTATTAGGAACGGATCTAGATCGGGATCATTTTTTAACACGTAATACAAAAACAATTCGGGATCCTGCTCTCATTGGGATCTATTTCAAAGATCCAAAAATTAATTCTTACTCTGGCGGGTAGATGGCTTTTATGGTAAGGAAGTGTTTGTTGCAGTATAAAAAAAAGAGACCGGAAACAACTGAAAATAATTAAAACGTAAGTAAAAAAGAGATGTTCATATAACACTGCTGTCATTGTGATCCATACCGTTTTATTTTCAAGGGATGATCCTGATCCAGATCCATAGATAATAAAACGCGGCTATTATACATGTATAACTTAGAGCTTAAATTGAAAAATTATTAAAAATCAACAGAATTCGAAATAAATTTATTAAAAAAATCTTCTTAAATTGCTTTGAGAGCTAAAAACAGTACATATAATCTTATTTCTTTAACTAATCTTAGTTTTGGAGAAAACAAATTTAAAATCGTAGGAGCGTTTTTTTTTTTAAATCAATTTTTTATATATAAAATTTTGTTAAAATTTTTAAGAAAAAAAAATTGTTCAAAATTTTTTAGTATCTATTTATGTTGAATTAAAAATTAAATTTCGAAAAAAAATTATTTTAAAAATCCAAAATTTGTTTTTTTACTCGTGTATTTGAAAGCACGCTAAATGTAATTTGTACTGTCAGCTATTATTCTTCTATAAAGTTTTGTGATTTTGCTAGACTTTTCCTACAGAATAGAAAAATTTCGTTCACAACATACTAAACAAAAATAAATTTTTAAAATTTGACTAGGCGTATTGCACCGAATCGTAAAGACGAGAACCTCTAAAGAAAATCAACCCACCCATTCGGGTGATAATATAATATTCACTTTCATAACATCGGAACTTTTGTTTGCACTAAATTTTATGAGCATATAAAAATGTATTATATTAGGTGTTTATTTTTTCAATCCCAGAGGGAATCACTTGAAAAAATCGACATCGGGGATGATCGACGCCATCATAGAAAAAAAAAGATGGATTTTTCATAAGGGGCCAGTTATAGCTATCATTGAAATTCATCATTGAAAATTTTAATGATTCATTTTTAGACATTTAGGGTGCAAAATCCATGATTATTTTGATGTCAAACTAAAGTTTATGGCTTAATTAATATATCTGGCCAAAAATAATATTAAAATCGGCCCAACCTTTCTCATGAAATAATTTTTATTATTTCAATGGTCATTGATAAGGTAGTGCAATCATTGAAATAATGAAAATCAATTTATGTGGAAGGTTGGGCCGAACTGAAATTTTTTTAGCCAGATATATTTATTAAGGCATATGCTTTATTTTGGCATCAACATATTTATGGATTTTGCTTTCTATGTCTTAAAATAAATCATTAAAATTTTCAATGATGAATTTCAATGATAGCTTTAACTAGCGCCTAAAAACTTCATGCCGGTAACACAGTTTTTCTCCGCTTTTTTTGCAAACAACATTTAAATAATTGACGAAACCATTTTTTTTCACTTTTTATTTGACTGCAACACTGAAAAATATTTGCAACCTCATTTATTTTTGTGTAAAAATTGTTACAACTTATTTTTGTAAATTTATTCGTATCTTCACAAATTGACTTATTATTGGTTTTATTATTTAAGTATACAAAAACCATGCTCACCAAATAGGTAAACAAATGTACCATAAGTCGAACCCTCTTGTTTTAAGAATTTTTTAAGGAGCCAACAATACTCTTTGTTCAAATTTATAAAATATTAGATTGTGGATTTTGGTAAAAGTAAAAACAAAGTGGGTAGGCACATATACAGCAGCAAATCTTTAACACTGTTCTAGATGTATAGTGTTTTTGATATGGCCCAGGGGAGGGTCAAGTTCTGGATATGTTATTTTTGCATGCAGTCTCTTTTTCTATGAATCTAATCAGTACTAATAAGCGAATGGATATGGATATGGGGGGGGTCATGACCCCCACGTCCCCCCCTGGATCCGCCCTTGACTTGGCCTTCAACAGGCTGCGAATCTGTCAGGTAATACTTTTGGAACACTTCCTTCTGAAGTATTCCAACAACAACATGCAGCTGAAGCAATCGTCGAAGATCCAAATTCGCCGTCAGCCTTTATATCCTCACAAGCACAAGCTCAACGCAAAAGTAAGACAAATAATGTGAACGAGCGCATCAAACTACTCCAGAAACAAACGGAGACGCAAGAGAAACTTCTTGCTGCATCGGATTCCGTTAAAAAATCACTTTTGGAGATTGCTAGATCAGTGTTGCCAGATGAAAAAAAAAAATTTCCCCCCAGAAAAATTTAAAAACCCCCAAGATTACCACATTTTAACAAAAAAAACCCTAAGTTTTTTTTTCAACTTTTTTTTTTAAATTTTTTATTCACAGCTCATGCATGTACATATGTACCTACAAGTACTTTGGTATTCAAATAGCATTTAAAAATATTGTTTATACAGTAATTATTGGATATTCTTTGATAGTATATTCAATTTCAAAACAAAATGCAGGTATTGGAATAATTTAACTTTAAAATGAATCTCCCAGATTTCCTCCCAAACATTTCGTCCCCCCAGATTTCCTCCCCAACGATGAAAAAAGCCCCTAAATCTGGGGGGAAAACCCCCAAACTGGCAACCCTGTGCTAGATACTCCAGAAAAAACTATGAGTTGCAAAAAGAACATCTCGATTTTTTAAAAGTAAAAGAAAAGCGTAAAGAGAAAGAAAATCTTGAGAGGAACCAGCAACATAAATATCTTTTGGAAGTGAAATTAAAGAAATTGAATTATCAATTACAACTTCTCCAAAATTAACTAAAAGACAAATATTTCCTAGAGCTTCAACCAAATTTTATATAATGGATTCGTGTTTTTTTTTTTTTTCTTTTTTAATGAAATTGAATTTTTATTTGTTTCTTTATTTTGTAAGTTTGTTTTAAGTTTTTTTTTTTTAAGTATTTTTACTGTAATAAAATAAGGCCTGAGTTCCAAAATAGAATAAGAACATCTTTCCAATGGTCTTTTTTTTTATACAGAAGATAACATTTCATTTCTTATTCGGGTGCCTTCTGAAGTTATTCTAGCCGTGTTCAATTTAATTGATTCATCTCTACCCTCGGTGGCATGCAGTGTTTCTTCTTCCGTTATCTCTGGGTCTGGAATGTTGTATTTTCGACAGATATTATATAATGCACAACATACATTAACAATTTTGGTAGCCTTCTTTGGACTGTAGTGCAATTTGCGCTCATTCAGAACTGATCTAAATCTGCTTTTTAAAATACCAATAGTTCTTTAAACAATGTTTCTTGCTTTTGAATGTCTTTTATTAAAAAGTTCTTCTCTTGAGCCTGAGGCGGCATTTCTTATTGGAACTATCAGATAAGGAAGAAGAGGATATCCTGAATCACCTGGAAATTAAAAAAAGGAATTGTTTAAATAAAAAAACATTCGCTATGTTATATGAATGGAATATTTCATACCTATATACCTTGAACGCTCTCCATTTAACCACCAGCTTTCCAAGAGATTCTTCAATTCGAAAACACACACGAGTCATGTGTAGAACCAGGATATCCGGAATCAATAAATCTAATGAATCCATTATGGTCACAAGCCTTGAAAAGAAAAAGTTTTATTAAAATAAGAATCAAACAAAAAGAATCTTACCACAATCGCATTTAAGCTGTAAGACCCTTTCCTGTTTAAAAACTGATGTTTTAACTCAGCAGGGGCGATGATTCCAATATGTGTCCCGTCTACACATCCTAGGTACAATTCCGGGTAATTTAGCTCTTTCAAAAAAGCGATTTCTTGCTTCTTGTTCTTCAGTGGTGGACATATCTGCCTTGATCCAAACTGGACAAATTCTGGTTTCAAGTAACTCAAGAACTTCACTAAATACTACCGAAACTGTAAGTTGGGAGAAACCCAGCTCAAAGTCATTTCCCACGCCATTTTGTGTAACTTCCAGTACCGACAAAATCGCAGCGCACACGTAAGTTTTAAAAGGGGTGGAATTGCAGAACTTTGAGTAGTTTTAAATCCTAAACTAATTTGGTTCAAAACGTATTAAGCCGAAAATATGACCCAAACCTATAAAACAAATTATTTGTTAATCTGAAAAAGAATTAATGATTTTTCTTACAAATTATCTGGGAGTTGAAGTGGGTTGGAAGTATCTCTTAAGCTTTGCCTCAGTCTACATATGCGCACTGCTGTCGTTTTGGCTACTATAGTAGCATTTGGCTACTTTCCTGTGGAAAAAGTACATTAAAAAATTATAATGTGGAAAAAAATGAAAATTGTTTCTTAAATTTTATGAACATATATTTTGATTTTTTCACATCCTTGTTTCCATGCACATCTCTGTTAAGTTCTTATTCATATATTTTGTCAAAACTGTTTTATTTACCGTTTCAATATCCACTTCAGGTTAAAAGTTTAAGAGTTCTAAATCGCATTGCGAAGAGGCAAAATAAAGTAAAACTAAACATGGAAAAGTAAGTTCCTAACTCCCAAATGCATAAAATCAGAATTTTTATTTTTGTATTTATTAACTTAATTAATTCCTGTACAGATAAGTTTACACTTTTTAATAGTACAGTAAGATATGATGGACCTTATTATAACAATTTTTAAATTAACATGTGATAACATAAAATTAGAGAGAAAAGAGAGAGGAAGGAAACAGGAAAAGAAGAAATAGAAGAATATTCAAGCATGTAAAAAAAAAAAAAAAATAATAATTACTAAATTTGAGGTTTAAAAATCATCAACTATCGGCATAAAATTCAAATAACGTTTTCTTAAAGTTGCCGTTATTACTTATATGTTTTAAAGAAGTTGGAAGACTATTCCACAGGGAAATCGCATATACAAAAAATTGACGTCGACTGGCTAAATATTTAAACGTAGGTGGGATAATTTGTTGAGTTCTTTGAGATCGTGGAAATGTGAGCTTATTAAACAAATAATCTGGAACTTTGTCAAACACAATGTTGTAAAGAGCTAAAACCGTTCGGTATTTCAGTAAGGCATCCAATGTACATCCCATTATTTCCTTGCTGAAATCTGCAATATGGTCTCTGCGGGTTTTGTTGTATATATACCTAGCACAACTATTATAGGCTACGTTCAGTTTTCTTCGTGAGCTTGAGTCCATGTCAGCAAAAAGTTCGCAACCATAGAGAAATACTGGTAAAATGAAAGATTTAACAAGCTTAAGTTTAACTTCAGTTGATAAATATTTAGCTGTAGGGCTCAAGCTACGAAGAATCCCATACGTAGTTGAAACAACTTTGTTGATTTGGTCGTTCCAGGTCATTTGTTGGTTTAAAAGGATACCAAGATTTTTAATTTTTGTGGAGAACTGTAAAATGTTACCATTAATCAAAAGAGGCGGAACTACATTTGTGTCTAGAGATGTTCTATCAACGACCAAAGCCTTCGTTTTTGATGCATTCAGGTGCAAATGGTTTAAGTTAGACCACATAAAAATGTTATTTAAGTCCTCATTTAATGTTGATATACCAGTTTCTATTAATGTTTTCGGGAATGATAAATAAATCTGCACATCATCTGCATATATATGAAATTTGCAAGTCGTTATAACATTACAAATATCATTAATGAATAACGAAAAGAGCAATGGTCCTAAAACAGATCCTTGAGGAACACCTAACGGAACCGGTAAACATGAAGATATTTTTTGTTCACTAAAAACAGCCTGAGATCGTCCTTGAAGATATGAAGTAATGAGATTGCAAGCAGTACTTTCAAACCCAAATTGCTCTTTTAATTTTTGAATTAATATTCTATGCTCAACTGAGTCGAAAGCTTTCGAAAAATCTAAAAATACTAAGATCGTTGTCCAATCTTTATCAAAACCTGCCCGTATGTCATCACTGACCTTAAGTGTAGCGGTAATACAACTGTGCTTAGCCCTGAATCCTGATTAAAAAGCAGTTAAAAGATTAAGATCTTCAATGTGCTTTTTCACTTGTTTGGCTATTATTGTTTCAAGAACTTTGCTTAAAAATGGAAGTATAGCAATTGGTCGGTATTCAGGATTACCAGATGAAGAGGTTTTTGGTATTGGTAAGATTTTTGCACTCTTCCAGCTATCAGGGAAAATAGATGTAGTTAGAATTGTATTAAATATATGAGTAATATGATTTAATAAACCTGGAAGGAGAATTTTTAGGAAATCTGGATGGATATTATCAAGTCCCATAGCTCTGGATTTTACAGCAAAGATTGACTCTCCAACAATATATTCATTTACACAGCTTACAGAAAAATGGGATCGACAGTTATTGTCCACAATAGGGTTGTTATGCAAACTTCTGTGAATAAGTTCACATATTTCAATAGATGGGGATTGAATAAACTTACAATTCAAAGCATTAAGGTCAATATCTGATTGTAACGAATTATTATCAGACTTAAAGCCCAACTCGCGTACATGTTTCCAAAATTCAGTACTTGATTTGCTATTATCTAGCTTGTATTGATAATATTTGCTTTTGTTTAGCCGTATTAGAGAAGTCACTTTATTTTTAAGAATTTTAAACTCTCTATAAAAGGGTGTGTATCCGTACCTTCGCCATCTTGAGTACATATGATCTCGCTTCTGAACCAGTTCATATACTTCTTTTGAAAACCATGGAACACCTACATTCCTGATATTACGTCTTTTTAGAGGAACATTTTTTTGGAAAAGTGAATTAATGTTTTGTTCAAAGATAGAAACCTGCTGATTTACATCAGAAGTGAAGTATAAGTTTTCCCAGTTCAGTGATAAGCATTCACTGAAAAGTTTTTCCATGTTTATATTACGAAAATCTCTGAACATGAAGGAAGACTGAGTATGATTTGAATCTATAGTGTGATTCAAAGTTAGAAAAATGAGATCGTGATGTGAAAATGCAGAAATAGGTATCTGATCATAATGAGACATCAGATTTTTTTTAGACAGCATAAAGATATCTATTAGAGATGGACATTTATTTGGCATAAAATGAGTTGGATTCAGCTTGTTGGCAAAATGAAAATCAAGAGAATCCGCCATATCAATGAAATCTTTATGTCTATTTTTTAATATATCTAAATTTAAATCACCGCACAATACTATATTTGAATTAGTGATACCTATTTCTTCTAAAAGATTTCTCACTGAAATAAAGTTCGCCACATTGGGGGCCATATACATCGTGCCGATTAAAAAAGTGTTGTTTTGTTCACCAACTTCAAGAAAAACGTACTCAGTGTCATCAGATTCTGTTGAATGTTTAATAAGCTTACACTTTAGATTATTTTTAATATAAATAGCCGCTCCACCACCTCTCTTTCCAATACGATCAGCGCGAAATAATTTAAAGCCTTTTAATTTAACGAATTCATTGCTAACATCCGCATTTAACCATGATTCGGAGATGCATATTATGTCCATCTTGCTATTTTCAAACATAAAACGAAATTCATCAATTTTACCTACAATACTTTGGGAATTTATATGAGAAATATTAATCCCTCTCTTAAAAGCGCAAAATATATCAAGCAAAATTCTTGTTTTATCAATGCAACTGCCCCATGGAATAGAAGTTGAATTCGAATTTGTTAGATTATACATATTGTTGTTGTAATACAGATGGATAAATTTAAAGAAGGCAGCAAAAATAGAGAAAATAACAAAATGTTTGATTTTCTTAACCTAGAAAAAATATTATGTTTACAATAAATTTGATACAAAGTTTTGTTAAGAGCGAGAAAAATAATACAAGTTTAAAATATATTGTTTGCTGTAAATAAATTGGTTGAAAGAAAAAAGAAAATATTATATAAAAGAAAGAAAAAAGAGAGAAAGTAAAAACAGAATAGAAAAGAAATTAGAATTTACAGAGTGAAATAGAGATATTTAAATAAATATAAAAGAGATAAATAATACGTGTAATGCTGTGTGTATTGTTGTTTCGCTGGCAAATTAAAGTTGTCATTTAACTTGGTCCGCAATATTCTCCAAGTCGTCTTTATTTTGGATTAAAATTGGTTCATCACTTGTTGATTTTCGTACATAAATTTGTCCATTGTAAGAATAAACTGAAGTAAGAACTCCATCCTTTTTCATTAACAGTGCGGTTCTTTGAAGTCCATGATTATTTCTTGTGAGACTTTCGTTGAGAAAAATATGTTTATCAGAGTTTGAGTCAATGCCGACATCTTTTAAAGTTAACCCAACTTTTGTTCGCTTGTATCGTTGTGAGCATCCTTTCAATAAGGTGTTTTTGTCATACGGGCTACTAAATTTTATTACGATGTTCCCATCATACGAAGATTTAGACGGTTTCGGTTTTACTCTAAATATTTGTCTCAGTGATGGTGCTTCTACATTAACTGCATGGCATAAATTTGTAAATACGGCTTCGAGGTTTTCATCTTTACATTCCGGTACGCCTACTAAGACCGCATCGGAACCAATTTTTTCGCGTTCAAGATGATCAATTCGACTTTCAAGGTCTTTGCAGTGGATTTTTATTTCTCGTAGTTGGCTTATTAGGTTCGTCTCGATATCTTTGACTTTTTTGAGGATGCGTGTTTCAAACGACTTCAAACTGGTGAAATTTTTTTCAATTTCGAATGAAAGTTGCTCCAGCTGTTTCTCGATGTTGTCCAAAGAATTATTCTATTCTACTCCAGCAACTTGTTGCGTGGCAGCAGCTCTCTGCCGTGTTCCAGGGTAATTCTTTTTTGGCGCGTTTTTATTGTACATAATGTAAGTGAATTATAAATTTTTAATTTAAGTATTTCTTCTTAATTTTCAAGATTTAGGTATTTAAACGATTCAATTCGCACAAAATACCGATACTTGGCACAAATTAATGAGTTTTAGTTTAAAAATAGGTGGTTTATTTATTGAAAACTTGAAAAATTCGCGGATCAAAAAAATATACTAGTGATGTGTGTATAACATGTGACCCATCAAGTGTGTCACTGTATAAAATATTTAATCAACCACAGATTTTTGATAAGAACACCAAAAACACCAACAACTCAACCGCCGCAAAATCATTTGAAGTCCAAAGAAGATCCTCCGCCAACAACACCACCATCAGGAAGTGCAAACCAGCCGTCAGCCTCCTCAACGTCTATATTGACTCAAGAATGGACAAAGGAATCATCTTCTGTTCCAATTAAGAGGAAAAATTCAGCAAAGACTTCAGAAAGCAGTAAAAGACTTGAAAATTTCGACATGCTTGGCTTGAATGCTTTGATTGGGTGGAGGAAGGTCTTGGACCAAACAATACCATAAGACCCTTCTGTAAGATATGTAAAATCTCTCTGCCCAATTATAACAAACATTTAGAGAGGCACCAGGATTCCCAACAACATCAAAAATTTAATCAAACTTCACATAAACAGTCACTCATCGATAATATGCAGCATCTAAACAACTTCAGATCCAAAATTAAAAAAAACAAAACGGCTGACTTAAGAATTATAATGTTTTTGATTCAAAATAATATACCGTTTTCTTAAATATCAGCTATCATTAGCATTAATTAAGGCTGTAGCTCCCGACTCCGAAATAGTTAAGGGACTGAAATGTGGAAAACCAAGGCAACCGGAACCACCAATACGATTTTCAATGAAGAAGGGTTGGAAGAAATTGGAAAAATCTTTCGAAGTCAACCATTTTCCTTAATCATCGACGAAACCACTGATGTCAGCACAGACAAATGCTTAGTTTTAGTTGTAAGGTATTTCGATTTTATTATGATTAAGGTTAGAGATAAATTTCTTGCTTTGGTTAAGTTGGATAACTGTGACAGTTCAACTATTTACAAAACAATAGTAACTTTTTTTAAAAATATAAAAGTGCCTTTGAATAATCTAGTCGGATTCGCATCGGATAATGCTTCTGTCATGATGGGAAAAAAGTCGGGAGTCAAAGCACTTCTGCAAAAAGATCAGCCCCACCTTTACGTAATGGGATGCATCTGCCACTCACCACTCATTGCATTTGTGTTCCTCGGCAGCTTCGAAAAACCCCCTTCTCATCTTGAGGCTCTGACCAGAAACATATATTCCTTTTTTGCACATACCTAGTCCTAAAAGGAATCTAGAACTTGAACAATTTCAGAAGTATTTTTCGATTGAGGTGCATACAATTCTTAAGATGTCGTCAACTTTCGTTGGAAAATGTGATCTCAAGAATCCTTGAGCAGTGGGTGCCTCTGCAACACTTTTTCATTGCTTATGAGTTAGATAGCAATATGGATTTGGCCACTAATATCTGCTCAGAGTTTACTGAAATAAATAAAACGTATTTAAGTTTTTTTGCGATACATTTTAAATATTAAGAATAAAATAAATATTGAATTTCAGGCGGAAGCCCCGAAAATGCACACCTTGCTTCAAACTGTTAAAATGTATTTCAAAACCACTTACCACTTTACCGTTCCCAACTGTAAATTTCGAACCGACTAGTTCCAGTGAATATCAAGATAACTCGTTAAATCAAATACTTGATTTCACGTGTGTAGATGATATCGAAATCGTTTCATGCGTGTTGTCTATTAAGTCAAATGCTGTCGGTTTTGATGAAGTTCACCCCAAGTTTGTGAAGATTATTCTCCCAGTAATACTCCCATCATTAGTGAACATTTTCAACAATATTATATTAACTAGTTTATACCCTCACCAGTGGAAAATTGCTAAAATATTACCATTTAATAAACCAAATAGTAAGGAATATAGACCGGTTTCAATTCTACCTTTCCTATCCAAAGTTTTCGAGAGAGTCCTACAGAAACAGATAAACGCACATATTCGCTCAAACCATTTGTTATCTCCAATGCAATCAGGATTTCGAAAAGACCACAGCTGTATTACGGCAACAATGAAAGTAGTGGAAGACATAAGAGAATCCATGGATGAGGACAAGGTAACATTTCTGGTGCTTCTCGACTTATCGAAGGCCTTTGATACAGTCAACCACATAAACTTGTGTAATAAACTTTCGAGTTCATTTGGATTCTCCAATTCAGCGGTAACCCTTATGTCGTCTTATCTGAACCTTCGGAAGCAAGCTGTTTCGGTAGGACAAAATACATCAGAATTTCTATGGAATAGTAGAGGAGTCCCCCAGGGATCAATCCTTGGCCCTATCCTATTCTCATTGTATGTGAATGAAATTCCATCCATTGTGCTATCTTCCGTACACATGTATGCTGATGACGTCCAGCTTTACAAAAGTTGTTCTCTTGGTATGATAGAAGACGGTGCAAATGCAATAAATTGTGACTTAAAGAGCTTATCCATATGGTGCGAGAAGAATGGACTCTTTTTAAACCCATCAAAAACAAAATGTCTGGTTATAAGCAAAAAGATATTGGATCTCTCCTACTTTCCAGAAATAAACTTAAATGGTTCAAAAATTCATTACGTTGAGAAAGCAAAAAATCTAGGTATAGTATTTAACAGAACACTCACATGGAATGACCATATTAATTTAATTATTGGTAAAGTTTTTGGCACGTTACGTAAGTTATGGATATCACATAATTTTACCCCTCATAAAACGCGTATGCTGCTAGCGAAAACACTTATTATTCCCATGCTCACTTACGGATGTGAAATATATTGTAATTGCGATTCGATTAGCAAGAGAAGGCTTAACGTTGCTTTTAATAACACCGCGCGTTATGTATTTAATTTAAGGCGATATGATCGAGTTTCCAATTATTCGGTGTTAATGTTAAATATGACATTTGATAATCTACTTGCTTTTAGGACACTGAGTTTTCTAGCTAAAGTCATTGATACGCATCAACCTAATTACTTGTTTGAGAAATTACGCTTTGGGTCTTCGAGCAGGTCTCATCAACTCATTCATCCACGATTTAATTCTTTACCATCTGAGCGACAGTTCTTCGTTAGCTCCATTCGTTTATGGAATTCCTTGCCAAGGCATATTCGTGGGTCCTGTGGCACTGGGCGTTTCTGGATTGAGCTAAAGTCACTCCATACGATCAATCGTCATTAATTTTTTTTTTTCCTTTCTCTATTACTATTCTTTCTTCCTTAATTTACTTAATAACTATCTCTTTTCTTCTTTGATTTTTTAAATATACAATAATGGAGACGTACGAAAAACACCAATATGTTTGTAACTATCTTATAATTTATAATTTGCAGATATCTTTGTCAAAAACTTTTATACATCTTAAAATTAATATCACCTAATTGTAATAATACTGTTTTGCTGTAGCTCACTTCACTTGCATTTTAAAGCTTCACTAGTTATAAGATTATTAAGTCTTAATGTGTCAGCATTTCATAGAAATAAATAAATAAATAAATAAATAAAAACCATTCTTCAAAACTTTATAAAACCAGAATTTATAAATGATCTTGAGCTACATAACATCGATTTCTCCAACAAAAATATTTTTTTGAGAGTTAACGACGTTTATATAGGGGCAAAAGCGGCAATAATAATAAATAAAAAAAACATATCTGAGGCTGACGTTAGGAAAATACAAATTAATTGCCGTGACTACTACATCGAGCTTTGTAAACAATAAACAATGTAAACAATTCCGAATAAAATTTGATGATAAGGTTTTAGTGACAATACAAGGTATTGACCCCAAGAATCTAACACCAAGTTTGGTGCCATTAATGACGCTGTTTCCAAATTTAGTGGATGAGTCGGAATTCGAAAATCTAGATGAAGAATGGCGGCTATTGCTAAATCAATCTTTTGTGTAAAAAGACTTAGAATTTGAAGATTTTTACGGAGGTATATTCAATGCTAAAAATGCTTTGAATGAGACTATGTTTCCTTTGGTAAAAACATTTATAGGAACAATTATAGCTTTTCCACACAGTAGTGCGACTGCAGAGAGAAAATTTTCAGATGTAAGTTTGATAAAAGACAAAAAGCGAAACAGCCTTCACGTCGACACAGTGAGTGCTATTTTGACGGCAAAAGAACTTTTAAATAACACGTCATGTGAAAAGTGGGAGCCGTCTAAAAGTTTAATTGAAAAATACAAAAAAAAAAGTCTAGTCTTTTTAGTTTTTTTCAAAAAAATAATAAGTATTTATATAGATAATTATTTACATCTATTTATTTTTAAACATAGATACTTTGTAACGAACCGCGGTGTTGTCGGCTCGTTTCCCAGCCTAGTTTCTATGGCTTTCCACGTTGAGGTAACAAACAACAAGCCCATAGTTTCATAACTGAGAATCCTGAACTTCTCCTTCCATTACCACCATTACAACCCCATGCCTACAGGTGCATGAGGCTGATCCTGGCAGCAGGAAGGAGAGGGCATCCAGGCTACGGCAGCTAGGCATGCTAGCTTTAGCTCATCCTAGCTCGTCGGGCGGGGGGGTTTCTTGCTACCGTAGCACTGGAATGGGGTTACGAAAATTAACATGCCGGATTATGTTATTAATATTAAATAATTTGGTTCAAAAAAAAACCGAGACCCGAATTCGTCCTGAAGGAAGTAGTGTGATTCCTATAGGGAGGCGGGAGGGTCGATGATGTTAATGACCCTCCGGAGGATTTGCCCACCCATGTATCCTAAGGACACCACCATGGCTACTGCGTCCTCCAATGTCGTACAGCAGCCCCTTACCAAGTTATAAATATCGCTTACCTAGTCTTCTTCACCTCAAACTCTTCTCTTCAATCGTCACCTCCACCCATGACCTTATGGTTTAGGCCTCCATTCTAAATAAAAATAATAACCAGGGGAAAGATAACGAACTTCTCGTCTAGGTAAAAGGAACTTCAATCAGTAATCGAGCAAAATATTCTATCTAAGCAATAGTAAATAAGAACCAAATGTTTCAGAAAACATTACAATATTTTATTGTGGACCAAAAAGTGCTTATTACTAAATTAATGAAAGCTTAAAACCTAAAATAAGTTATTTTAATAAATAAAATTAAATAAAAAAAAATATATAATATAATATAAAAAGATGTTCCAAAACTATTTGGGCACCGTTGGCAACCCTAATTAATTCTTTTTGATTTTGATAGATAGGTATACTGTTGGTTGTTTATTATTTTTTTTTCTCTTGTTAATAACTTATGTTTTTAGGGCTATAGTAACGGTTGTGTTTCTTTGTGCTTTTATATTTTTGTTTGTAAAATAATTATGTTTGAATGTTCACTTTTAGTTAATTTTGTTTAATAAAATTATCCTTTTTTTTATTAGCATATTATTTTTATAGGTATAGAAAATCAAATCTTATCATTAGTGTTCTATCAGTTAGCTTATTACTTCTTCTTAATTTATTTTCTGTTTCATTTATTTATTTTTTTTTTCATTTTTTTATTCAAATCAATTCTAAACTAACTTTTTTTGTATTTCTTTTAAAATCCCTATCCGTAAATCAAAACAAAAATAAAGGTTCTTTCTGTTCCTGAAAGTCAAACAAAATCATAAACAATACAATAGAAAGTGACTTACTCTGTTATCCCACACTACCAAGGAGGTGCACCGCATTGGAGTATCGACGTCACTGTAATTATATGTAAATTAGGTTGCTTTGTTTTTGTTTTGTTAAGGGGAGTAGGGGTTGTTCGTTATTTTTATTTAATATTACTGTATGTAAGATTTCATAATCACCACTTAATAACTTTTTTTTTCAGGGATTAACATTTTTTTTTTTGTATTATAGGTTTATATAATTTTTTTTTTTATGTTAGATGTTTTTGTGTTTTTTTTTTTGATGTTTATGATTTCACTGCACCAGTCTTTTCTGTTCGAATTTTGCTACCGTACGACACATGACATAAACCCTTGGATATAAAGGTATAGGTTATTCATTTTTTTTTCTTTTTTGACCCACACTGCTAGATTATTTACCATCAACTGTCTTCCTTAGCAACGGGGAGCTATTCTCTCGGTACCTATGCGAACTATGACTCCGCCTCTTTTCTAGCAGATATTCCACTAACTAGCGGTCCTTGCTAGAGAAGAGGTCGTTGTCATGTAACCGTAAGTCCTTAGGTTGGGAAAGCTATATACGAACTCCACGTGGAGCATATAGTTAGCCAAACGGGGAATCATTTTCCGGTGATCATGGCATGCATGCTAGATAACATTATTTTATTTTTTGGCTTTATAATTATTGTAGTTAGTTAAATTATTATGTATTATACTCTGGTACATACAATTATTGTTAGTTTATTATATTTATCTTGTTATTGTGATTATTTTATTTTATTTTAATTTATTTTATTATTATTTGTTGATTATTATTATTAGCTGTATTTTATTTTCCCCCAGATCTGATCCGGATTGGATTTGGAAACATAAATACAAGTATTACAAAAACAACACAAGATCCAGGTCTGCCTTTGGATTTGGATTTCAAAATCAATTTTCTGAACACTTTCCCAGCAATATTTTAATTTTATAGATTGGTACCACTGCTGAGATTTACAAAAAAAATCTCAATAAAATTAAAAATTATCGAAATCAAACACATGCCGCCGTTATTTCAATTTTTTTTATGAATTTTTTTCTTCCTTAGATACCAAATATTATTTCAAACATGATTTGTGAAAATTTTCCTTCTGTCAATTTTATTGTGCAAATAAAGCCAACTGTGAGAAATAAATGATTTTGTGATGTAGTTTGTTTTATTATCATGATCTGATCCGGATCAGATTTAGTGGAAAATAAAATGCAGCTATTATTATTATAATTATTATTACTGAATACTTATTGGCGTTTCCCACAAATTAATAAATATATGTCTTTGAAGTGATAAGAACATAATATACACAAATGTATTATTTCTGGTTATTTATTACCTATTTATTACTTTTATTGTTAAAATAGACGTAGTTTATTTATATTGTGAAGTTTTCAGGTTTCATTTAATTTTTCTTTTACGGTTTTGTTATAAATGAATAAAAATCGTGTTTTTGTTGTTTGTACCGGTCTCTTTTTATCTAGACTCATATTATTTGAAGAAATATTTAAAAATTTTGGAAGGGGCTCCTCAACTGCTGAAAATGCTCCCCAAAGTTTGTGACAAGTGCTACCCTCGGAATTTGGAAAACGACAGCACTGCATACGAGTGTTTTTTCTGCTCTCTCATTTTCATCTTGATCCTCAAAAAATAAATCAATACTGCTTATCATGTTTAATAATATTTATTTACTTTTTTGTTAAACAATATTCTTCAACAATATTTTAGCTCCAATTTGACGTTTCACTTATTTGACAGTCAATGACATACACTTTCACTTTTTAATGTTGGCAGTTTTGTTTTCAAAGGCGAACATCGGAGATCGGAGTTCGCTTTTCGTAATACCTCGCAACTGGAAATTCGCCAAATCGTTCGACATGAGTCGAACGTTCGACTCGCGAGTCATAATAGGGCCCTTCAATTGCTTATGTCGTTTTTCTTCCGAACCGACGATATGTATTTTGAAAAACAAACCGCTAACATAATGAAATTCTTCACTCCTAATTTTCTTTCGCGCCAAGCCAACTGAAACTAATGCCAAACCAAAAGGATTTTGATGAAAAACTTTTTCTAGCTTAATACGGCCCACAGTGGCTCAGGTTGTATGGAGAGGCGGCCATAAATCTCTGAACCAGCCAACCGATTTAAATGAAATTTTCAGACATGGTTTGGTTAAGAATAACAAGAGGTATCATGAGAAAAAATTTCCGCCTACTGACACGCCCACTTAAAAAAAGGTTTTATAAATGTTATAGTAGTTTATATAAATGATGGGTGTGTTCTTTGAAAAAGTTGTAGATAACGTGATGGGGGCGTTTTTTTTTTTTTGAAAATTGTTTTGGACCAATTTCTTAGAAAACGATACAAGTTGCTATAAAAACATGCACAGAAAAAATAATAATGCGAAATATTAGCCACGCCCACTTTTGAGGGGGTTTTTGACGAAAATCTTAATTATTAAATGCTTTTTTTTAAAAAGCCGCCCTACAAAGTTTTTTGCCACGCCCACTTTTTGGGGTGTATCGGAAAAAATCGTTGAAATATAGGTTTTTTTGAAGTGTTCTTTTTGTATAATTAAAAACTATATTAAATTTATAAGTTTAGTTTCTTTTTTCGCTGAATTGAATAAAATGTAAATAAATTATAAATAAATAACTAAATACCAATTTAATTTTAATAAAATAAAAAAAATAAAAATAATCATTGGTCTAAATTTTTGCTTTAAGATCCTTTACATCGTCTAATACCTTCAAACTTTAAAAAGGATCCGATAAAACAAAAAGCATATTTATAATGTCATTATTTGTAGCTAACCGAGATTATTCCCTCGAATGACTAAATCGGTAAAGACGATAATCCTTTTTACGAGCTTCCTGTGCTTTTTCCGTTAGCATTCCAATGGGCAACATTGCAGATTTTATGATTTTTCCTTCATGTATCAAAATCTTGTGAACTGTGTAAAATTCTCCATCTTCCTGGATTATTTCGTTCACCATCTCATTAATAATTATCGTAATAATTTAAAAAATTTGTGTAGAGTTTTGTTAAACTTCGTACATCGCTGGAAAGGCCTTTTAATTATTTGGGCAACTGTCAGGGCACGCAAGAGTAGGCTGATTTTATATAAGATTATCTTCTTCATATAGTGTGACCAGTTTTTAATTTTTCAAAATTTGAAAAAAAAAAAAAGAAAATGAAAAAACATTTTTTTAAATTCCCATTATTTTAATTCCCTTTTTCGCCCTCTGTATCAGCTCACGCAACTCCTTTGCTCCGCTTAAGGCGGTCGTGATCAGTCGCCAAACAGGCACCAGTTTACCAAACTTCACAAAAATTAGTAATTGAGCTGGTTGTCGTCGTTCGTTTTCAGATGTTTTAAGACTGCTCGGTGCCAAGTTAATTATTTTACTGTTCATTTTTTAGTCATTAATATCACTATGGTCACCCTTCGATCGCCCTTTAAAAGCAACAATCTCTATGGATTCAACATTTATGCTTAAATGTTAATGGTCACATTTTTTCATATTTCGAAAGTGCAAAATCATCACGAAAAAAAAAATGAAAACTATTTCAAAGGACCTTTGTATATGTTATACGGTGTCAAAATTAACTTCATATGACAATTTGAAAATGTCGCTTACGGTAATTTGTCAGAATGAATTTGATGTGTCATCTGTCATGTGTCAGCTCATGAAGATCTAGGGAGTAGTGACTTACAACTCTCAACCATTCCTTGAAATCGCTAGGTCGCTTAGTTCAGCCGCAAGTCAAGTTTGATGCCTCTAGCACGTCTAGTTTAGCCGCAAATCGCGTTTAAAGATAAAAGTCGATTGCAGCATGCTTTCATGACACATTTAAAAATCCTGACTTTAACTCCTGACTCACCTTCGTTCCACTTTTTTGTTTTACTAATTTAAATGAGATACCACACACGAGAATATTTGCTTTGTAATTCTTCTTTGCATAGTTTTCTTGCGTACTGCTTTCGCACATACTCCCCAATTTGGTGGTTCAAGTTTTCAAACAATTTAATACCCTTTGTCATTCTCTTTTCTAAACACCAGAAACAAAATGACAATAAATTCCACCCAGTTATTTATTTTTCAAAGCGGGCTACAGAAGTTGAAAGCAAATATCAAAATTTAAAAAATTAATAAATAAAATTTTACAAAAATTAAAACTTTTTAAAAAATTTTATTATTTATTTAAAAACTATTCAAAGTTCCACAAAACATGGAGACAACACCACATATTAATATCACAGCTATATTAGCTGGAAACTTTTTCCATAATATACGCTTTAAGAAGATTTAAAATTTACCTAATTGGAAAATCGAATGTTTTTAAAAAATCCAAAAATTTATTAATCCGTGTTCTTTCATGAAGTCGATACAAGTTTCGATTAATATGAATGTACAAAAGTTAAAATAAAAAAAAAATTAAAACGTTCCACAAAGGCCAGAAGAAGGATGCGGTTTAATTAAAAAAAAAATATATGACTCTAGTTTTACATTAAAATAAACAAAAATTTTGACTTTAAATTTTATTTCTCAAAAACAAATCATTTAAAGAACTTAATTTTAAAAGTAAATAAAGGAAAGTAATATTTTCTTTCAAAAAGGCCATAGTACATCATTGTAGGTCCCTTCGTTATTTTAAACAAGTTTTTTTTCCATTTTAACTCAATTTCTCAGAAATTGCACCTCCCCGGCTCAGGGGGAAGATAGATTTTTTTGCTTATACAATTTTTTCCTTAGAATGATGCTAGGAATCATTACTCTTAATATCATGCACGAATTAGACATTCCATATCTCAGATCTCAGACTCAGTTTGACATTGAGTACTTTTTGATGCCTTTGGATTTGATTACTCTCGTTACATTTGAATTTGATTACTTTTGATTACTTTTGGGTTTGATTAATTTTGATTACTTTGGGATTTGATTTCTTTTCGTTACTTTTAGACTTTGGTAACCAAAATGAAGTAGGTAATCATTTCATTGCAAAAGAGATCTGAAAATCGAGAAAAAAATAATCTTTTATGTACATATTATGAAAGAAAAAAATATTTTCAAATCGGTCCATAAAAGTGTCATCTTCGTTTTTCCTTGAGCGATTTCAATGAAATTTACAGAGGTAAAAGCAATTTCAATGAAGCGATTGATATTTTTATGAACCACCCTTATTTGAAAATATTTTTTTCTTTCATAACTCTATCTCAGCCTTTAACCCTGTTAGTTTAATTGCAATCCCTCAAGGAAGAACGAAGATGACATTTTTATGATCCAAAATATTTTTTTTTCTTCAAAACTCTATCTCTGCTATAACCTCTGCTAGTTTCATTATAATCGCGAAATAAACAACGAAGATGACATTTTTATGGACCACCCTGACTTGAAAATATTTTTTCTTTCATAACTCTATCTCAGCTCTATCTGTAAGTTTAATTGAAAGATGACATTTTTTTTGTAACAAAAAAGTTTTGCTTAATAAAATGTGGCTTGAATATGGGACAGCAGTGTTGTTTTTTTAATTCTTTTTTTTTTAAGAGAGATGAAGATAGTACTTTTTATAGACAATCTTTTGTAACAAAACTGGTTTTCTCAATTTCTACTTTCTTCAACAATATTTTGTGTCTTTCTATAAATTTTTACATTAAAAAAAGTGAGATACTTTTTTTGGCCGCCCAATAGACAAAACATAATAAAACAGGTACTTTTGATGATTTTAATATTATTTTTTTTTAAATATTTATTTTATTTTGTACAGTTAAAAATGGGTACTCGTAAATATACAAATTATTTTGGGTAACCAATATAAATAAATATAATAAATATAAACTCAAAATAACTATTTTAACTCATAAGATCAACATTCAATTTTTAATTAATATGATTTAACTTTAAATCAACTTTTACCAATTCACTTTTTGTTTGCATTAAAAAAAAAGCAATCATCTTTACATTCTCGGGCTTTAGACTGCTCACTAAATATCTGCCCAGTTTTCAAAAAGCATGTTCGCTAGGAACAGATGAACCTACCGGGCAGAGGTATTTTTTTGCCAGCTTGGAAAATCGTGGGTAAATTGCTTCCCTAATTTTCCAATATCCCAGCGGATCTGATTTTCTGGGCGCGGTTTCTTCCTCTGTGTAGGGTCTTAGCTCTATAATTGCTGTCGATATGGCTGTTGAACAGTTTTTCTGGGCAATGGTTGTGTCATAGAAGTTCCAGAGGAAGTCTTCATCATTTTGAATTGTTGATGTTTCTTCACGGCAACTTTCCTCTCTCGTTGACGATTCGCACAGAAGTTACAATTCCTCCAAAATATTCGCCTTAACGATTCGCATCGTATCAGGTTGAAATACTTTCAGTTTGAACCACGGGTCCATTATCGTACCGGATTTCTGAAAATATATTGGAATCGGCGATTCGGCGGTGGAGAATTATGTCCAACTCACACGAGAATTCTTTTCCAAACTGGGAAGAATGGTCAGACCTCAGTCTCAGTCTCAGTGTTCCACGATAGATTTTACTTTTTTACAATTACTTCGCATGTTTGTATCCCCTCCGACACGACCAGATTGAGTATGTGAGCACAACAGAGAACTTGGCTCCACCCTGTTAAATTTATTGCTGCAACAACATTTACAGCGTAATCTGTAGTGACTACCATAACTTTTTCCTTCAAATTGTATTCTTTCATTGACTCTATCAGCCGCGTTCTTAAATTTTGGGCTGTATGCAACTCGGGCATATAAATGCAGTCCAAGAGAGCAGACTTTAACTCCCAGTCCTTAGTTATGTAGTGCCCGGTTACTGCTACATAAGTAGCTCTCCATAGCACTGGATGTCCAGGCGTCTAGTCAGTGATATGAACTCCACTTTTTTGAGTTCTTCCATAAGAGATGAATGGATCGTTTCATACGTTTTAAGCAGTAGATCGATATCGGATATCATTTGATAGTTGGTTCAAAATATCTAGAAAAAAAATTAAATCAACTTTTTAAAGATTATTTTTAACTTCTTACTTGGACCCCTTATAACTGACCTAGCGGTCATCGGATGGATGAGGAACTCTCTCAATTCTCAAAGAGTCTCATTATCAACGTCCATGCCAAATGTTAGTCCCTAACTAATTATTTCCTTTCTTTGGCATTTTTCGTCTATTCTTACTGGACTAAAATCAAAAGTCATTCACGTGATAAAATTTGTATCACAAAAAATTATTCTGTGAAGCTGCCATAGAGTACCTATATAATTATCTAGAGAACCGACTCGTACCGGTCTTGCCTGAAACACCCACAAATTTTATTTTATTTGAGTAAGAGAAAACTCTCCTATTTAACACTAAGTCTTATGCTAAATTAACTTGTATTTATAAGTCCGTCGCTTATATTTTTGCGCAAATATTTTTTTGATGAAATACAGGACACCCCGATCGGTTTTAAAAAAGAATTTTATTTACACGTGTGCTTATAACCTACACGCCTACACGTGTACACGTGGTACTAATACACGTGACACGAATACACGTGTAGCTAAATACACGCTTGAAATCGAGGGCTCTACTTCAAATGCACTAATACATGCTCAAAATATAGGGCAAACTGTATACATATTGTGCTTGGGGTTCCATTAGAAGTACACGGGACAACTAGTACTAGATGAAGATAGTACCTACTTTTTATAGACAACCTTTTGTGACTAAACTGTTTTTCTCAATTTCTACATTCTTCACCAATATTTTCTGTCTTTTTATAAATTTTTACATTAAAAAAAGTGAAATAGTTTTTTTGGCCTCCCAATAAACAAAACATAATCAGCCCTATCAAGAGTTTCACCCGAAAAATCTTTCAACCGAAATATTTTTGTTCTCCCGGATTTAAAAAAGCTATCGGGAGTTTCGTTCGAATAAGATTTCACTTCGAATTAAGAACTGTCAGTTCGAAAAATAGGTATGTTCAGAAAACAGCTCTCAATAAATTTTCCCTTCTCTGTTATGGAAACAGAGAATGAAATCTGAACCTACGGTTTATCTTGAATATAAAAAAAACTATATCATGAATGAGGTGTTGCAATTTCCTGTTAAAATTTTGGCCACTGAGTGCCATGATACGATTTTTAATCCTTCTCCAATCGATTTATTTAAAAAAAAACTTTCTGAGTAAGCGGATATACAAATTTCCCTCTCCGTTTTTATGCATGGTGTCTATTTGTGTTTTGAAAATGAACGAACCTAGCTATCTGAATTTTTGTTTTGACAGTTGTTGATAACCAGCTAGGATTAAATCAGGCGAGTTATACAAAAAATTTGTTTTTGTTGATATTTTTTTAGTATTGTAAAAAAAAGTTTGAATTGTGTTTAATCTTAATATATAACTGATTAACTAAAAACGATCATTTTAACGATATGAAAATGCAAAGCATAAATCATAGATCACTCCAATCCGTTGGAGTTACCTGAAATGTTGTAAGAATGAAATTACATTTTCAACTTCATTAATTATAAATAATTTTCAGATTTCAACAGCTCTATAAAATAAACAAGGCAGCTTTTACGTATTTGCTAGAGGTCTTAACCACTGCATTGCCCTTAAAAGTACAACCCTTTGGAATATCACCCATCGTTAAACTTGACGCTTGTTTGCGGTTCTTTTCAGAGTGTGGATACCAAAAAAGTGTCGGTAATGACTAGCAAGTTGGATTAGCAATTAGCACAATCGTCCATGAGTGCCGTGCTTTCCGAAGTTCTCAACATATTTGAAGAAAAACTTTGCCCACACTGGATTACTTGGCCAACACTGGATGAACAGCAACAAATAAGGCATTTTTTTTTTTTTTCAAAATACAAGCTGCCGGAAGTTGTTAGATGCATCGATGGTACCCATGTGAACATAATTTCACCTCAGTCTAACAAACAAGATGCAGTTTAAATTTATTGCTGGTAAGAAGACTTTTTTTCACGACATGTATAAATAGATGATATAAAATTGTTTTTCAGGTATGCGACCATAAACTTAGAATCCGGTTCATAGATGCTACGCATCCCGAAACTTGTCACGATTCATTTATATGGAACGTAAGTGATCTACGATCTAAAATGGAGAGCGATTATTTGCAGAATGACAATAACGTATTGCTGTTAGGTTGTTATTTAAAAGTTTACTATTTAAAAAATTTAATTCGATTTTTTTGCTGGGAGACGCTGGTTATCCTTTGGAGCCATAGATTTTAACTCCTTTCAGAACTCCCGAGAGTGGTTCCTTAGAGGAAAAATTTAACGATGCTCATTCACGGTGCCGTAACATAATATAATAATATAATAATTTTTCGGGTGAAACTCAAAATAAGGGAAAAGAAAAAGGGAATTTTTTTCGGGTGGAATGAGATTCGGGCGAAACTCCTGATGATTTTAATATTAATTTTTTTTTAAATATATTTTTTTGTACAGTAAATACAAAAATTATTTTGGGTAACCAATATAAATAAATAAATAAAATAAACTCAAAATAACTATTTTAACTCATAAAATTCTTAATTAATATGATTTAACTTTAAATCAACTTTTACCAATTCACTTTTTGTTTGCATTAAAAAAAAACAATAATTTTTACATTGTCGGCCTTAAGACGAATTCACTAAATATCTGCCCAGTTTTCCAAAAAAAAAAACCCGTTCGCTAGGAAAAGATGAACCTACCGGACAGATGTATTTTTTTGCCAGCTTGGAAAATAGTGGGTAAATTGCTTCCCTCATTTTCCAATATGCCAGCGGATCTAATTTTCTGGGCGCGGTTTCTTCCTGTGAAGGGTCTTAGCTCTATAAAGGCTGATTTCCAATGGCGCGTTCGCGTTAGAGACGCTTACGTATACGTTTACAAGCTTTACGAACGCGTCGACATGACAGACGACTTGCAGAGAACCTGAAAATCAAAATGAACCTACATAACTGTAATTTCGAATTCCTTTCAACAAACTATTCCATTATTTTTTAAACAAAATCGATTTTTTTCTTTCAATAAAAGGAATTTGTCCAGAAAACCCGATTTTTTCTTCTAAATAAATCGATTTTTTTGTTGAAAGGAATTCGAACATTAGATTAACTGTCAAAACGCACGCTAAAGTTGATTTTTTTCAACTTTAACGTCGAGGTAGCTTATGTTACGTTGGTTTGTGTACATGCTAATAGGTGCCAAATCGTAACATAATACCCAACGCGTCATTGTAAACAATTTGCATAAATTGCTATGTGTGAGCTTTCGCGTTGAAAGAAAAATCTGTCAAAGCGACGCCCAACGCGGCATTGGAAATTAGCCTTAATTGCTGTCGATATGGCCGTTGAACAGTTTTTCTGGGAAATGGTTGTGTCATAGAAGTTCTAGAGGAGGTCTTCATCATTTTGAACTGTTGATGTTTCTTCACGGCAACTTTCCTCTCTCGTTGACGATGCGCACAGAAGTTTCAATTCCTTCAAAATATTCGCCTTAGTTAAAAGTTGGTGAACTCTTCCGTCTGCGTCTGCAGCTCCGTATGCGTCTACGTTCCGTTGTGTTCGCAACATTCAATTTGCGTGTATTCAATATTTTGACAGCTATTCCAGTTGCGGCTCCAGTTCTGTCTGCGTCACCATTCTGTTCAGCCAGTTAACGATTCGCATCGTATCCGGTTGAAATACTTTCAGTTTGAACCTCGGCTAGGGTCCATTATCGTACCGGATTTCTGAAAATATTTTGGAATCGGCGGTGTAGAATTACGTCCAACTCACACGAGAATTCTTTTTCAAACTGGGAAGAAAGGTCAGACCTTATTATCCGTCTCAGTATTCCACGATGGATTTTACTTTTTTACAATTATTTCGCATGTTTGTATCCCCTCCGGCACGACTAGATTGAGTGTGTGAGCACAACAGGGAACGTGGCTCCACCCTGTTAAATTTATTGCTCCAACAACATTTACAGCGTTATCTGTAGTGACTGCGATAACTTTTTCCTTCAAATTGTATTCTTTCATTGACTCTATCCGTCGCGTTCTTAAATTTTGGGCTGTATGCAACTCGGGCATATAAATGCAGTGCAAGAGAGTAGACTTTAACTCCCAGTCATTAGTTATGTAGTGCCCGGTTACTGCTACATAGCTCTCCATAGCACTGGATGTCCAGGCGTCTAGTCAGTGATATGAACTCCACTTTTTTGAGTTCTTCCTTAAGAGATGAATGGACCGTTTCATACGTTTTAAGCAGTAGATCGATATCGGGTAATCATTTGATAGTTGGTTCAAAATATCTAGAAAACAAATTAAATCAACTTTTTAAGGATTATTTTAAACTTCTTACTTGGACCCCTTTTAACTGACCTAGCGGTCATCGGATCGATGGGGAACTCTCTCAAAGAACTTTTCAAAGAGAACTTTTCAAAGAGTCCCATTACCAATGTCCATGCCAAATTTTAGTCCCGAACTAATTATTTCCTTTCTTTGGCATTTTTCGTCTATTCTTACTGGACTAAAATCAAGTCATTCACGTGATAAAATTTGTATCACAAAAAATTATTCTGTGGAGCTGTCATAGAGTACCTATATAATAATAGTATGACGGAACTGAAGCCGCAGACGGAACTGGAAGAGCTGTCAAAAAGAGTCCTACGTTATTTTTTTACATGTCCACAATGGAGCTGTACAGCTTTGAAAGTATTTTGAAGAAAAACAGAAGAATATTATTGTGTACAAGCTAAGAATTCACATTTTTTTTTCAATAATTTTCCTTTCAATAAATAATTTTTTTCGCGATACAAATAACTACAATATTTTTTTCCGACCCAAAAAGTTGTTTTTTTTTCTTCATACAAATTGAAACGTCAAAAGTGCCGTACGTGAAAAGTTAAAAGTTGGTGAACTCTTCCGTCTGCGTCTGCAGCTCCGTGTACGTCTACGTTCCGTTGTGCTCGCAACATTGAATTTGCGTGTATTCAATATTTTGACAGCTATTCCAGCTCCGCCTCCGGTTCCGTCTGCGTCACCATTTTGTTCAGCCAGTTACCGATTATTAACTCGACGTGTTTGTTCCAGAGGAGTTTACTGTCTAGTGTAATTCCTAGATATTTAACCTACCTATGGACCTCAATTACTTCTCCCGCTTACGTAATAGGTTTCATGCGTGGTAGAATTCTATTTTTGGTAAATGGTATTATTGTTGTCTTGGTGGGGTTTACATTTAATCCCACTGACAGGCACCATTTCCTTGTTATTGATAAGCTTCTTTGGATTATATCACAAAGGGTTGAACTGTCCCAAGGCTGTAATTACAATATCATCAGCAAAACCTATGCAGCGTATGCCTTGAGAAGTAAGATTTTCTAGTAATTCATCAACTACAAGACTCCACAACAAGGGTGATAGTACCCCTCCCTGCCAGCTTTTTTATAAAAATCTGTTTGTGTTTAGATAAATGTAAATATTGTAAGTTTTGTACTGTTGGTAATGTACGCAAGTTTGTTAAATCATCTTTATCAATAAAATTATAGGAAACTTTTTGATTTACCCGATGATGTCCATAGACATGGACGAAACGTCGTAAGAAAAACAAATTTGTTTCACTCATTTATTTTGACATGAAGCCCAAACTAATTCATAATCATTTATAAAAATAAAAGGTCACCGTTTCAATTTATGTAATCAGTTAACTTTTCCAAAGTCTTCAGTAAAAAGGAAGTTAAACTTATTGGCCTGCATGACTTCGGATGTGCTGTGTCTTTTTTCCCAATTTTAGGAATAAAAATATCTTTAGCTCTTCTCCATAGATTTGGTATGTGCCCAAGTGCAATGCTACTACGAAGAATGCTAATGAGATAAGGCAGTAGTTCCTCTTTCACCTTTTGCAAAAGGCTGGAAAGATACCATCAACTCCCGGTGACTTAAAAGGTTGAAAGGTGTGTATCGCCCAATCAACCCTATTGGCTGAACAGATAGTTGAGGCTATCTTCCAGCTTTCCCGGTTTGGTTTGAGAGGCATTCTCTCAACTATGTTACTTGAAGTCAGTAAGCTGCCCGGAAAATGAGTGTTTAGCAATAGTGTAGACTGTAGACCTTTGATCCATAATTTTCTTTAAGGCTACCATCAGGGTTGCGAAGTGCTAACGATGTTACTGCCTTCTCTTTCGCTAGAGCTTTATGTAGTCTTGCAGCTGCAGGGGTAGAAGAAATACCCTCGCAGATTGTTGCAAAACTATTTTATATTTTGTTAACTCTGCAGAGTAGTGTTGCCACTCTCCAGTTCATTTTGCCTCATTAAAGAGTTTCCTAACTTTGGATCTAAGCTTTGACAGATTATTGTTCCACCATGGAGCACCTTTCTGTTTTTTAATAGTTTTTAGTGGGCCTCGTTTATGTCTCCACTAAGTTTATTAATTATGTGCTCTAACTCAAAATTACTCTTAGTCGTTCTAGCTAGATCTCTTTGATCAAGGTTCGCCTTGAGATAATTTTTGTATAAATTCTAGTTTGTTTTCTTAGAATTCCTTCCAGAGGTATTCTCTGTGAGAAGGTTTTCTAAGGTAAACACTATAATTCTGTGGTCAGACATTGAAGGTTCGTTGGAGACTTTCCAATCCCTAATCAAGCAACTCAAGTTCGGAGTTCCGAATGTTAGGTCTAAGACCTCTTTTCTATTTACTGTTACAACAGTAGGGGTGTTCCCTACATTAAATATATCTAAGTTCTTCTCGATAATTAAGTCTAAAAGGTACTCACCCCTTTGATTTATATCGGTACTACCCCATGTTGTATGGTGGGTGTTTGCATCGCATTCGCATCCCACCACCAACGGTAGTCTTTTAGTACTGCAGTAGTCCACGAGCTTCTGTACTTCCGCCGGTGGTATATTTTCATTCCCGGGGAAGTAAGCTGATGCTACCACCATCGTGCAGGGACTTCCTTCCACTCAAATTTGGGCCTGTACTGGCACCAGATCCCGCGTCATAAATTCTGAAAGACTTATAAAATTTATATTATTTATTATTTTTATGCATGCTCAGAGCGAGTCTTGTCTCGTATCCCATATTGATTTCGAGTCGTTACATGTTAGGCCTCTTACTTGGCCCCCGTAAATCTAGGGTTCTTGGACAAGCACTATCCCTAGGTTATCTGCCGTGAATTTTCGCGCTATGATGGCTGACGCCACCTTTGCAAGCCTGGTGCTGGTCCCACGTCTGTCCATTTTGTTTTATAAAACGGGGGCAAATGCCCCCTCATCAGCAAGCAGATCTTCTTCCTCCTCTTCAGTAGGAGGCACTTCCGTCTGGTCGAATCGGATTGGTGAGAGGTCTATGCCCTCCATCTCTTTATCTTTCCTCTATTGCCAGTGGTGTTGCCTGGCCTTGGAGGTTTTAGGAGGTTGTGCGGGTTGGATGGTTTTGGAGGTTTGGGTGGTTAGTTAAGGTGGGATGGTTGTGGATCAGTTGGGGGTTATGCTTTTGCCCTTGTCTGCTGCCCCAATATTGGCTGTTAGTTGCCCCCGCTTAGCCTCTTTTGACTCTAGTAAGCCAGGAGCAGTGGACTTTCGGAGGCCTGTGACGGCTATCTGCCCAGCCCAAACTTATAGTGAAGTGTGTGATTTGCCTTCACTATAGCCTCCACTGACTGAGCGTCGATACCTATTACAAACCTTAAAATATCTTTGAACCCCTCGTCTTCCACGATTAAAAATGGTTGAAAATCCTTAACGACCATTCCCAAGTCGTCAATTTTCTTCTGCCTCACGATACTTATGGGTTGCCTTATAAATGCATTTAGAAGCTGTTGTGTTTTTTTGACTGGATGTTCTCGTTATTGAGGTTATTGTGCGTCTCCGGAACCGACTGAACCGGAAGTTTCTGTAGATGTTGTTGCAGCAGAATCTTGGTTTGGCAATGGTGTCGGATCCGAGGGTATGTTGGGGTTGCTTTGTTTGAATGGTTTTGTTTGTGGTTCTATAGCTATTGTATGCTTGAGTTTAAGATGTTTGGAGAGATTTGAAGTTGACCCTCTTTTGTACGAAAAACTTGTCTTGTAAATTGCACTTTGCTGAAGTGGAATTCACCTGCGTGAAGTGACGCCATGTTGAACTTCTCTTTCTGGCTTCTCCTATCCCGGATTCTGGGGTCCATTACTTTATAACACAATAATTGTGAAGAGAATTTAGAATTAATATTAATTTTCTAACAAAGCTGACCAGACGAGTTTACTAATACTGACTTTGAACAATAAGCTAATATGGTATGAGTATATATACATATATCAGTATAAATTAATGTTGAGTGAAATTGTTGCATACTTTTAACAAAAAAAAGATTTGATTTGATTGTTGAAATTTAAAAATTTTAATATTTTGTTGCAGACAATTTGAAATTCCAGAAAACGCGACGAAAGAACAAAGCATAACGCTACGAAACGTGAAAAAAAAAACGAATTCAAGAACTAAGTGATTTTCCTAAACTTTTGAGATTGATCTTGAACTTGATACAAAAAAACATACTCCGCTCTCTTTCCATCCAGCTAAACGTGGGCGTGTAGGTCAGTTAAACAAAAAAAATGTATGTTAAGGGTCATCTTTCCCCGCTTTTAGGTTGTTAGTGCAATTTTATAAAAATTGAAGAATTAAGGCTTTTTTAATATAGTCATGGTCAATATGGTAAATATGGTACGGATAAGGATAATTTTTTTTTTAGTTATTTTTGTAGGCTGGAATGGGATAAAAATAAAAAGAGTGAGGTATTCGATCAAAAAAATTCTTTTCTGCGTGAAAGGCTATTCTTAGGGAAAGGCTGTGCAATTGTACTTTAAAATTTCGCTCATCGTTGAGGTTGCATGCAAAATGGTTTTTGTGTTTGAAAGCTTCTTCGCAGGAAATGATTTCAAATAACACCGCGCGTGTGAGGAGCGATGACATGCATTTTCTAAAAAATCGACTTGAAATAGAAAAAAAAATTAAAAACAACGGCCACACCTACAATGTTATAGTTTTCTTAAAAGCCAGAAGCTCGTTCTTTAATTTTCTTTTTAATTCAAGTTATTTGAGAGAACAGTTTTTGAAAAATTTATTTTCAAACTTAAAATTTTGATAAAATACTGAAAAAAGTTGTATTCAAACTAATTTTTTACACCATTAATCAAAGTACCATGACAACTTTCTTGTAAAACTGATAGTTTTACATTTATCGACGTTAAGAATCAAACAGTTACAAATACACCACTAAAAAAAACGAATCAAGGTCATACAGCAGCTCCTCAAAATCGGAAGTATTGGAAATAGTCATAAAGATTGTAACATTGTCCGCATAAATGAGGCATTTTGAATATTTTAGCGCAGACGGTAGGTCATTGTAGTAGCCCGTGGCGTAATGGTTAGTGCGTTGGACTGTCATGCCAGAGGTCTGGGTTTAATACCAGCCGCTTCCACTTTAAGTTTTTTTTCGGAGCTACTACCTCTTGCGAGCAAGTGACAAATCCTCCAAGAGTATCTCACCTTAGCCGTTCGGATTCGGCAATAAATTGTAAGCCCCCTCCATTCCTACAGACACGCACACGGGAATGGTTGAGAGTTGTAAGTCGCTAGGCGCTGGTTCTTCATGAGCTGTTTGTGCCACCAAATCTATTTTTATTTAGACGGTAGGTCATTTTTAAATAAAATAAATAATACTGGTTCTAAAAGGCTACCCTGGGGAATCCCAGAATTAACATTAAATTTATTTTATTCACATCCGTTGAAGAGTACCGAGTAACATCTGTTCAATAGATAAGACTGGATCCACATTAAAAAATGTTCACTAAATCCCAGCTTCCTTAATTTAAACAGCAAAACTCGATGTGAAAGTTTGTCAAACACCTTAAGTCTGTAAAGACACAATCTACTTGTTCTTAATTTTTAAATGATTCAATACAATTTTCTGCCAATTCAATTAAAAAAGTTATAGTACAGCGACCTTTTGTAAAACCATGCTGATTTGGAGCAATAAATAATTTAACGTAAAAACAAAGCGATTCGCAAATAATAGCCCCGAAAAGTTTTGGAATAACAGATAATCCAGCTATATCTAGGCTTATATATTTTAATTTCAAATTTTAAAGCCATCACACAGACGTTGAGAAGACTTATCAATCTGTAGATGGCACAGTTACGAGGTTCAATTCATCGGACATACTTTCAACGGACCAAATTTTGGAGATAAGTTGGTGATACTCCCTAACAAGTAATCTTCCCCTAGATATACCTACGTCATTCAAAATTAATCAAAAGAGAATCTCTAAAAGATTCAAAATTACACATACAGCTACACCCCAAACAGGGGTTGTAAGCTTTATCCATCATCACCATCGCTATATTAACATCCAACAACCTGTTGCTATAAGAGGTTCCAAAAACCCATAACTTTCCTCATTCTTCTGCTTTACCTGTGCGTGTGCCGCTCTGGTTTCGTTAAGTAAACCCATCAAGTCCTTTTATACTCATCAAATAAAAAAAAAACACAACATATCTCAGTTTATCCGGACGACTTATAGAGTACACATGGACATCAAAATTTCAGATTAGGTGTATGTATCCCCAAAAGTATATTTTTGATAATATGAAAACAAAAGATGGAAATTAACCCCCCGACGTTTATTGCTGATGATCCCAGGAGTACCAGGGATACCAGGGGTATCTCACTCCATTCCATACACACATGTATAGAATACCGTTTGCAATCTCTTTTGTATTACAATAACCAGGTAGTCAACAGAGAATCCGGCCATTTCGGTTACCCTCAACATCATACCCTTGTTCCATATACTATACGACTTCCTGATGCCAAAAAAAAAACAAATTCAACTCACATATGAAGTCCAAGGGGAAGAAATATCGGGCTGATGATGGTCGGGTTATGCGAACAAGAGAGTAGTTAGTTCCTAAATATTTGTGTCCAGATGACTTGTCGATTGAGAACTATCAAAACGATGTTTGGAATCGTCTGTTAGGGATGCGGTTTGACATAACTTCAGACCACACAATCACCCTCCCCAAAAGAAATGGTACAAGGCATCTTTTGAAGCGGTTCGAATCTCATTCCTGTCTTGGTTTTCGGGCTAAGAAGGATACATTTTGCTATTACCTATACCCAGCGTGTCACTCTTGACGATGTCTTTCGAATATCTACATCGTCGGTTAAAGGTATTCTGTGAGATGGAAGTGAAAAGAAATTCGTAGATACTCAGGCAAGATTGGGATTTGCTTGCTACCCCATAATGTTCCTTTTTGCTGGGCGGTTTCGGCATTAGTGTTATAGGTTTTGGGGATATCCTATCGCCAGTCGTTGGCTTATTCTTTCTTTTATGTATGGGATGTTGTGAGGGCCACAACACATCACACCACATCTCATCACTATCTATCCCCAAGACCATCATGGCGATAAGCATATGAAATGAAGGTGGTGCTGAGTATCTGAGAGATATGGTTATTTGATGGTGTCATCTAGTTTACTTATATAAGATTATTACTTGTGTGCAGTCATTTAATTTAAGGATTGACAACGGAGTAATAGAAAGTTATTGCTAGCTTACAATTTGATGGTGCAATTCTTCGTACATTTTAAATTGACTTAGCATTTTGAAATGGTATGGGGTCAAAAAGGATTACAAGGGAAGAAAAAATAAATAAAATTGATAGCATATGGAGATCTCTGGGAAAGGTATGCAATGGAATTAAAAATGATGGTTGTCAAATCGAACATTGTCCGGTTTTTTTTGGACGTGTGGGAAAAGAATGTTCGTTTAATTTTATAAGGATTATATACTTTATTAGTTTGATGACTATAGGTAAGGTATAGGTCCCCAGTCCAAATATGATATATCTATGAATGATTTGAACTTTTTTGAACTATAACGAGTTCAACAAATTTTTTTTTTATCAAGCGCCGTAAACAACCAAATTTCCGTTGTTAGACAGAATACTTCATTCAACTTGACCGATCAAAAGTTTCGATCTATCCGACCTACACCTGAAGTGCGGTTAGCGATTTCCAAATTTAAGACGTACGAGGCTGCTGGTGCGAGTGGCCTACCAGCCGAACTATTCAAAGCGTGCGTCGAGTCGATTAAATTATTTCCGATGAATGGAAGCTCGGCATAGTAATTGGATCAGCCTCTATCGGTGTGGCCCGGCGAATCAACAGATTTTAGAAACAAAATCATTTCAGGATATAACTTTAAAGTGTGCAAGAACTTTGTCTATACCTGATGGCTCCATTATAACCACGCAAAATGACATCAGTGCAGAAATCAAATGAAGAATCACTCTTGCCAATCGCTGTTTCTTTGGGCTAAGAAGGCATTTGGGCAGTAAGGCCCTCTCTCGAAGAACCAAGGAGACCTTATAAAGGGTGTCCAGCGGCAATTTTTCAACTTTAATTTGCGATTATCGAAATACTAGCGGGTTGAGGTAAGCAGGAGGAATTGTAAGTCGCCATGAGTCACCATGAGACGCGCGTTTGCGGTGGAGCAATATTTGAAGTACGATGAATCATTGGTACGTGCGCGTCGCGCTTTTTGTACTTTAAACTGTCGTTTTTATACAATATAAACGTTTTTTATGGCGATCTCTAGGGTTGTTGTATCGCATATTTTGTTTGTTAACATATCCATCAATATGGAAATGTTCTTCGCCACTGAATAAAATGTTTCCAAGCGTTAGTGCTGTCCGGAAACGTTCCAGCATTGTTCTTGCGAAGGATTCTCGCAGAGGATAGTCACTTTCGTTGAGATACTGAACAATTTGCATTTTGTACGGGTGGAACTTTAATTTCTTTTTCAAAATAACATGCACTGTTGATTTTTTTATTTCTGTGGAGGCCGCAATCTTCCTTATCGATTTACGTGGATTTCTAATAATTTCATTTCGAACTTGAGACACGTGTTCTGGCGTTGATGGTCCAGGAGTAGGTCTATTGACCATTGTGCCTTCGTGCCTGAATCTTTGTACCCACGACCCGATAAGTTGCGTGCTCGGCTCATCACTTAGTCGTCGAATATTAAAATGAGTACAAAAAGCGCGACGCGCACGTAATTGCTCCACCGCAAACGTGCGGTGCGCTCCCGACCAGTGATTCATAACGACTAACAATTCCGCAAATCATGCGTTTTGAATGATACCCCTCCTACTTACCTCAACCCGCAAGTATTTCGATAATAGCAATTTAAAGTTGAAAAATTCCCGCTGGACACCCTTTATTAGACCCTAATCATCGCGGCCCTACTGTATGCGCAGAAGCATGGACCCTCTCAAAAACGGATGAGAATCTTCTTTGGTGCTTCGAAAGGAAGATTTTTCTGGAGATTTTCGGTCCAATCTGTATCGAAGGAGTATGGGAGAAGAAGATCTAGTAACGACTATTACGGGAACGGGCTTTACAGTAAAGTCGACCTGAGGCCAAATTACCGCATCAGTGTTTGGGCCATACGTTACTGAAATATTTTACATTGGCATCGTACTGTACTATGGATAGAGTTTCCAATAAAATACACCTAATTCTGTGAATGAAATTAAAAATCAGTTTCCTCTTATAATTTTGTCTTTTTTCTTGTTTTCGAGATTAAGTGAGACAATTAAAACAACGAAATTCCCCCAAATTAAATCCAAATGTAATAAAAAAATTATTTAAATTGTACGGAATTATGGAAGCACAATATGATGAACAAAATTGACATACTTCCGGTTTCCGGTAAAATAATAAAATTCTGTTTCATTATATAATTCGCCGATTCCATTAAATTTGTAGCTTCATTGTTGAGATTGTTATTGTATTATTAAATTTTTTTATGCTTAATCCAGATCAATAGGAAACTTGTTAATAAAATTACTTCACCAATCAAATGTGCCTTTTTCAATTAGTGGTTAGATTTTCGAGTGAAAAATAAATAAACTTTTTACGTAGACAAGATAATTGCAGCACATGACATACCCATCAGAAGCAACAAATATTATGAGTAATTTATTGCAATCACGAAAGGTGTTTTTATTTTTTTGAGTTAATTAAAGTAGGGTGGCCATGCATTTATTATTTATTTGTATAATAAGCTTGGGTCTAAGGACCCAATATGTGATAACAAAGGTGCAAAAATTCTTGAACTTACTGATGAGTACGACATGCGTTTGTTGAATGGTAGTTGCAAAGGTGATTCGGAAGGTGAACTGACTTTTATCAGGGGAACATCATGCTCAATAATAGATTACTGCTTTGTCTCGGGAAATTGGTTTAACCATTGGACAATTTTCAAATTGGAATTAAGATCTTTTCAGACCATATGCCCCTGGAAGTAACTCTCAATTTTGCTGCCAGCGGCAACTCTGATAACACGAAACCACTAAGCCTTCTACCAAAATTTATTTGGAACAACAATGTTTCGCTGATAGGTTTCGAGTATTCGGAAACCTATCAGCGAAACATGAATGTAAATCTCATGAAACTGAACACACAGCATTATACAGCCGATATTGAAGCCCTAACAGAAATAATAAAGAAATCCATTCCGCAACACAAGGATCCAAAAACCTATAAAACATATAAGCAAAAATGGTTTGATTCAGATTGTTTGAGAGCAAGAGACAAATCCTTTAAATGTTTGAAACTTGTTAGAATGAATAACTCCAACGTTTTCAAAAAGCTCTATCAAGATGCCAACAGGGAATATAAGCGCATTTGTCATAGCAAAAAAGTAGCTCTTGAACAGCAAAATATTGCGCTCAAAAACACCTCAAAGTCTTCGGCGCAGTTCTGGAAAGCTGTCAAATACATAAACGGATACACGTCAAACATCTCTTTGTCTCTTAAATCCCCGCAACTTAGGACTCACTTCGATAATCTTCTCAATGCCCCACTAACCTCCCCACTATTTCAATATGCTGCCCCTCTACTCATAGATGAAAAATTACACATTGCGTTTACTCTGGAAGAAGTCAAAGAAGTTATAAACAACTCGAAATCAAACAAAGCACCAGGTATTGATCGCATCCCGTTCGAATTTTATAAAAATTGCACTAACGAGTTTATAAATTCTCTCACAATAGAATATACTCGAATGTCTCTGATGCATTCAAGAAAGCAATCATTTTCCCACTTCATAAAAAAGGTGATTACAAAGACCCGAAGAACTACAGAGGAATCACATTTTTGAACACTTCAGCCAAACTGTTTGCCGCATTAATATATAAAAGATTATACGAATGGGTACAAGAAAATAGCATTCTTAAAGAATTTCAAGCTGGATTTAGAAAAGGTTATTCTACAATCGACCAGATATTCTGCCTAACTAATATTGCTGAATCTTACAAGAGCAAGAAAAAAAAGCTGTACACATTCTTTGTAGATTTTCGAGCAGCTTTCGATACAATATCACGTGAAGCACTTTTTACAAGCTTTCCAAAATTGGTGTATCAAGCAAAATCATTCAAATTCTGCGAGCTTTGTATGAGAATAATATTGCGTACGTGTGGGATGGAGATATAATCTCTGAAGAATTCAAAACGTCAATGGGCGTTAAACAAGGCTTTATTCTAAGTGCACTCCTTTTTATATTATACATTAATGATATAACCGATGATGTCAAAGGTGGAATAAGGTTCTGCGATGTAACAATCCCGGCATTGATGTATGCGGATGATATCGTATTTCTATGTGACACTATCCAAGGTATGCAGTTAATGATAAACAGACTTAGTGCATATTGTAAATGTTGGAATCTCACTGTTAATCTTGTGAAATCAAAAGTCATGATATTTAGAAATACAGGAGGTCGTTACTCACGTTTGGAAAAGTGGAAGTTAGACGGTGAAGAAATTGAAATTGTATCCAGATACAAATATCTAGGTATCCTGTTATCACCTTCTTTAAGTTTAAAACCGCACTTTGGTGAAAAATTAGCTGATGCTAAAAGAGCTATTTGTGCAATTTAGGAACGTTGTTTCAAAAACAATTATGTATCGCTAAGTGCAAAACAAACTTTGTTCCACTCGACTGCAGCCTCGATAATGCTCTACGGAGCTCAGATATGGGGGTATAAATACTACGATGAGGTGGAAAAATTTCTTCGCTACTTCTTGAAGAGGATTTTCCGACTACCAAAAAATACCCCTAACTATATGCTCTACATTGAAACTGGAACTCCTCCCCTGCGCTTGTACACCCTCAAAATGCACTTCAATTATGTTTTAAAAATATTAGAGATGAGTGAAACCAGAATACCAAAACTAGTATTAAAAAGCATAACTAGAACAAATGGAAAAATTTGCGAAGAATGGCAGAAAGTAGCGTCCGAATGCGGAATGAATCTGACATCTATTAAGGGAAAAATTCAATTTAATTCTGGAGAATCTTGGCAGTCATACGTATGACCAATACATTGAAGAAGCTGAATCGTCACTATTTAGGAACTATTATAGCAAACTTAACCATTTTTTAAATGAAAAAACGTATTTCCTTAACAGTTACTTAGTTGAAAAAATAAGTACCGTCTTCAAAATGAGAGGTGAACTTGTCCATTTAAACTTCATGCCACATCGGCCAGATTTACCAATACTTTGTGACCTCTGCAACATGAAAAAGAGAGAAGATGTCTTGCATTTTCTTGGTGTTTGTCCAATTCTAAAAGAATTTCGACTATCATTGTTTGGAAAATATGTCTTAGAGGAAGATGAAGCAATAAATATCTTAAATGGAGAAAAAGGATGGGATGTCCTATATAATTACTCAGTAGCAGCACTTCGTTATAGACAGCGTATTATAGAAGGAGATTTTTAATACAATAATTTTAGTTTATATTTTGTGAACCTGGTAGACGGCCATAGGCCAAACCCATTATGACTTAGGCTAAGCTTTAATTGTAGCATATTTATTGAAATAAAGTCTATTTAACTAACTAACTAATAAGCTTTTTAAATAATTACTGCGAAAAATATGCAAATAAATTTATGTTAAAATACTAAATTTTATGCACCGACTATGGTACTTGCTATTAAGTGGCGTTTTTATTTTGCAGTCTCGAGTTTTGATGAGGTAACGGTATTTGTGTAAGTAAATTATCGACAGCGGGGCTGGAACTCTAAATTAAAAGCGAATTGCTTAAACATAACATTTAATACCACTTATGCCTAAGGTCTAAGTTGCTCGCCCCAACAACTATTTGTTGCTCCCGATCCAATTATATTAAGTTCACTTAGTTATGCCAGCAACTTTTATTTGCTCGGAGTTGCTCATGGAATTTAGTTGCCGGCAACATATAGAGCAATTTTAAGTTACTTACCCTCGCCCACTAGAGAATTTCCGAATATCTTTCGGGAATTTTCCAAGATGGCGGCCAAATGAGAGACTTTCAATGCCGAAAACTAAATGTTTTACTGAAATTAATCCAACATAAAGGCTCAACAATTACTCAACTCAAAGAGGGCGAGGGCAAGCAACTTTAGTTGCTTTTTGTTGCTGACAACTTCTAGCCTAAGTTGCCTAGTGGGCGACAGGCCTTACACAAACGTTCGCTGTGGACTTTGTCCCCTTTCACACGAAGATACTAGTTGCTGGTGATTTTTTTGACGTTTTCTTTAAATCTCCTTAACAATCTCTTGTACCTTTCACACGAAGATACAAAGTTGGAAGAGACTTGCTGTATTTTCCTTTTAAACTACCTTGGTTGAACGCACACAAACATAGTGTGAAGAGAAACGTCAAAAAAATCTCCTGAGTTTGTTGACCGGGGAGATTTCGTTTCCCCTCTTTCTTCCTGCCCCTCTCACCAATCAACTAATTATTGCCGGCAACTCAGTTGCCTTGTGTGAAAGAGAACTTTGGTTCGTGAATCTGGACTGGAGTAGCCAAAGTCTATAGAGAAACTCGATTATGTATGTATGGATCGTTGAGTCACGCGATTGAAATCGCACAGAGGTTTTATTGAATAAGCCAAGTTTTCAGATAGGAATTCAGATTCTAACTGCGAAGGTCAGTATAATAGACGTCTGTGAAATTGGCAGACAATTTTAACTTAGAGTAATGGGACCATGACAGTAATATGCAGTTTCTTTGCATTTTTATTTGAATTCCTTTTCCGGATTTTGAAGTTTAACAAATAGTGGGTGTAATCGCGTGAAGTGAAGTTAACAGTACAGTGTAATAAATTATACGCACACTTTTTTAATGAGCACTTCAAAAATTTGTAGCAGTCAGTAATTGGTCAATTCTTTTTGAAATTGGTGCAGTTATAAATAAGGTACCAACGTAAGCTCTGTTTTATTGGAATTCGGAATAGAAAAAAATATAAATAGAATAAAATAATCCTGCATGCATAGGATGATCAGATCTATGTATGTATGTTGATGGAAAAGAGGACAAATAAAAAATTAAAAAAAAAAAAACGAAAAAGCTGCATATTTTTTTAAATTTATTAAAATAATAAAAATTACTATAATCTGGCACCGTAAGATCAAGCCAAGCACCTCTGGCAATGAAATGATTTGACGCTGATAAATGAACAACACCGTAGCCAAGATAAGATTCAGCATCAAGGTCATCGGAGAGCGAACAGTAAGCTACCTGATAAGAAGATGGCAAACCTTAGCAAGACCAAATAGATATTATTTTGTTTTTTTAAATTATACATCATATTTATATATGAGATTTTTTTATCAGTCCACCCACTGGAACACAAAGTCTGAATGATTGTTTGTGTTGCATATATTATGGTTGTAAAATTAGAGAAGTGACATCCACCGATCGAATGGTTGTTTTAATCGTTTTAATTTTACGCGATCCAGGCTCAGATTAAATCTGATAAAAAGTTCCACAAAAACTTAGGTATACAGAATATAGAAATCGAAAAACAAGCTCTCAAAATGACTGTGTTCCAAGGTTAAACAAATACTTTTAAATTTTATTTTATTAACATACAGAATGTCACTTTTTCTCACAGAAAATATTTTGTTTTTCACTTTTACATATTTGCTTTAATAAATCCCAACATATCCGGAACAGATGCATAAATTCCCGGTTCGGCTTTGGCGCATCCTTCTCCCCATGAACTGATACCAATTATTTGTTGCTTCCTCGTATCGAACAATCCTCCACCAGAATCACCTTGGCAACTGTCCATGTTCTTTGCAGCAGCACACATCAGTTTATCGTTAATTGGCCAATAAAGAAAGAACCGTTGGCATAATTTCTGGTTAACAGTTCTAAGGGTTACAGCTCGCAAACTTCTTTTTCCCAATCCATCAGTATCTTCATCCTCATAATGGACACCCCATCCACAGATAATAGCTTCGGAATTATCCGCCGATCGCTTGTCAGCTAATTTAGCTGGTTGACTTGATCGCGTGTATTTAATTGGTGGGCTAATCTTCAGTAATGCAGAATCATTCTCATTATATTCTGAATCAAAGTCGGGATTTTGGATAATCCTTGTGACTTTATGCTCTTTCCCATAATCGGCAATGGTTGATCCATGGCGGATGGAAAGCGATTCCGGTTTCTGCCAATCCGTGCAGTGCGCAGCTGTGAGTATGGTATTATTATTAATGATTGTACCTCCGCAAATGTGACTATCAAAAGCTCGAACTGAAACTTGATATGGACACTCCACGATATTTACATCTTTTCCACCAACAATTCTTCCTTTAAGTGGAAGATGACTGTCACAATGGGCCAATGTAAAGATGGCGAAAAGCACTACCAAAATAAATGACTGCATTTCAAATGGTGGCAGTAGAAGAGACTAAAATAGACAAAAATTAATCCAATTCATGAACCTAATATATGGGTTAAAATGTCGATAAGAATTTTTGGGGGTGAAAACATTTCCGTTATCTTAGATAAACAAATTTGAATAAACTTGAATCTGCACAAGTCTGTTTGTTTTTTTTTTGTTTTCATGATAAGATAATTGACATGATTTAGCAAAACAGTTGTAAATAATTTACAGTAGTTAAAAATAATAACCCAATGAAGATAGAATCTTCAACATCAAGATTTTTTTATATAAACCTTGAAATAATAAACATTTTGAAGATATTTAAGCAGCATGACCTATAGATACCTACTAAAATTTTGTTTAAAAGAAAATTATTTCATACCTCAGTTTATGTTTTAAGCCATGAATTAATGAATTATACTTTGGGATTTATATTGCACTGCGACCTCAAGATCTATTGTGCCCCCATTTAGAGCCAGATGAGATTGCTCATTTACAGCTCTTCCTCCAAATTAATTTCTTTGAAAAACTTAAGTATTTGGAGTATTTTTAAAGAAGGTATTTCACTCTCCTCTATATGGTGGCGACCCAGATATCTATTGCACAATTGCTTCACAACTACCTAAAATATGGTCCGGTGTTTCTTCCTCGGTGTTGCAGAATTTGCATGTGGCACTGCTTACTAAGCCAAGAATCTTAGCTTAGGGAGTTCTTTTCATATTTGTAGTCTTTTTTGGCCTCCTTTTGTTTTTTGATTTTATTTTTAATCACGTTTTCTCCTATTTCGCAATAGGGCTCTGGACCACTAATCTCTATAAAACACTGGATAGTGGATTCTCTATATGTATAACAGTTTTTTTTTGAAGAAAATTGAATTTGACAGTTCTTGTACTTCCCACAGTTAGTGTCTTTTTTAAACAAAAGGAAAGAAAGAGATAGATAGAATTGAAATTGTTTTCGTATTCGTACTCGCAAACCAAACAAAAAAATGGCCGAGTTCAACGCAAAAACAATCTGAAATTTCAGTTAAAAGACATTGTGTCGAATTCCTGTATTTACTTACAGAATATGCATTGAAGCGAAATAAAAGAGAACTTTATATATTCGTTAATTGATAATTTAGCAGGAGCTTTGTGGATGAAATTTTATGTAAAAAGATTAGCAACACTAAATTTCATTAAAATTGTTTGTTATTTTGCAGTAATTTGTTTTAAATTGAATGAAAAATTGTTCCAGAATAATCCGATGGAACACTTTTGTAAGAAATTCATTCCTTTTATTCAAAGCGTCACTAAATAATTAGCAAAAAGTTCTTTCATTCAAATAAGTAAGTATTACTTATAATGGTAGCACTTCAGCTCTTTTACACTTCCCCCACCACAAACAACTGTCATCCGAATTTCCAGACGAAATTTTCTTGCCTGAAATTTACGAATAAAGTCTTAACTACATAAGGCTTAACAACATAAGCCAAAAAAGTGAAAAAATACAAAAATGAAAATTTTCAAACTCATTTTGAGATAGTATTTCTCACTGGAAAACTTATAAAAATGATGCAAAAAGCTTAAATTTTGGTTTACAAAAAAAATGTGTATATTCTTTTTCACAAAAAAACTGCGCAAGTGGCAAAAAAAATATTTTTACTTTTGTAATTTTGCAAAAAGAGGTTTATGTAGTTAAAGCTATAAGCCAAGAAAGTGAAAAAGTACAAAAGTGAAAATTTTGAAACTCATTTTGGGATAGTGTTTCTCACAGGAAAACTTATAAAAATGATGTAGAAAGCCTAAATTTTGGTTTAGAAATAAAATGTGTGTATTCTTTTTCACAAAACAACTGCGCTAGCTGGAAAAAAATATTTTTACTTTTGTAATTTTGCAAAAAGTGGCCAATTTAGTTAAGGCTTAAACGTAACTAAACGTAACTAAAAGTCACTAAAAGTCATCTAACTTTTTATGAAAGCTGGCCAATCAGAAGCTCCAAAAATTCAGAAATCTGAATTTTCAGATGTTAACGTAATAGATTGAACGCGGCCAATCTAAACTGTAATAACTGTTATAAGTGTTATATATAATAAAAAAAATCTGACGTTTCACGTCCTTCCCACTGTTATAATCTTCCTTCAATTTTCTTCAAAATTTTTATATGAATTCACTATCCAGTGTTTATAGAGATCAGTGCTCTGGACCCATAAGGGGTGTTTTTGTCTTAAGCCATGTTTTTTTCCGTTAATTTTGTAACAATTGTTATAATAAATTTTGTAATTCTATATGATTTTATCAGAATGTTCACAATTATAACAGGAAGACCAAGCGTCAAAAATATAATATGCATGCCTAGTCAATTTAAGATAAATTATGTAATTTTATTTAGTAAATAGTGATGGAATTTTTTTATTCTGTAGGGAAACTCTAGCAAAATCACAGAATTTTATAAAAAAAAATAATAGCTGACAGTACAAATTACATTTAGCTTGCTATCAAATACACATTGCAACTTTGAATCCGTTCTATGTATAAGTATGTGAAATGAGCTTGTTAAAGGCCACAGGGGCGACTTTGATGTCATATTATAGGACGGCGGCATGCTTGTCTCGGCTCAGCTTAGCTCGTCGGACGGGGTAGTTCTTGTCCTAAATAAAGCATCTTTCGCTCAATCTCATTCTTATCTCAACCCAATATTAATTTTAAATGGATAAAAAAAAGGAGAAAAAGAAGAAAGCTAATAATCTAAAATCAAACGGACGATGAAGAGAAAGAAAAATGAAGAGACACACACTCACTTACCTTTGCCATTGCCTTGGCGAAAGGACGGAAATTGGGGATGTAACTCTTCCTTGAAGTAGGATAGAAACAAGACTTCCTAAAACCTAAACTATATCTAACCTAAGACCTAGTAAGTAAAACTAACCCCCCATCTAATACTATATTAAATCTAATTTGTTTCCTATCTATCTTTTCAAGAGAATGACAACCCCATTCCAATGTCTCCCCAAGACAATGGTTCACTAAGATCAGCAAGGTTTTACCTGATGTTGTTGGTATAGCTTGGCCAGCCCTCCCATATGTCGGAGACATATCCTTCGCTACCTTCCTTGGCCTATGTTATGGAAGATAGCCCCTAAATTGCTCTTCAGCTATGTAGTATTATCGTCTAATTATGTCCTGTCATAATGGTTACCTTGAAGACGGCCTGGCAAGGCTCTTCACACACCGAAAGCTTTGTTTTAGCACTGCATCATCTTGATGGAATTTTTTTGTTTTCAACTTGTTATTAAATAACAAAATCTATATTTTATTTGAAACTCAAAAATTTATAAATTTTATTCAACAAAAAAAATCTTAAATTTGATCAAAATGATAATCTAAATTTAAAAAAAATTAAAAGGCAAAAATTAAATAGAAAATTATAAAAAGGAAACCGATATCTATCTTTAACAGTTATGCGAATTAAATGGGCATTTGCTTTGTTCCTCCCAGGACAAATTTTATATATATATCCATATATATGTGGTGTACTCACGTATTTTTCAACTCCTCCCTCGACGTCTTGCCGGCAGCACAGATCAGGAACTGGAGAATTATTTTCACTAAAATATCAGTTTACGCGATATTAAAATTAAACTCTTTAAAAATAGATCGGTTTTTACACTTGAAGGTTTTACAATAATTTAGAAATAATTACGTTATTTAATTAAAAGAAAATAATTTAGATTTTACGTTACTTGAAAACTATAGTTAATTTTAAATCTTTAGCAATAAAGAAAAACTAAATTAAATTATTCTTGTTTCAAGATTTCGCTTTCTTGAGTTCATAAGTTTAAGTTTTGTTTCTCTTGTTTTTGTTCACTGCTTGCTGATCTTCGAGAATCTTCATACGTATAAATATATATATATATGCATTCATATACGTAGATATATGGATATGGATACGTATGCTTGGGATGTAAGCGGCTACCCTATGTCCTTCAGGGAATCAATATTTCACTCTTCCTGTTTGCGATGATATTAAACAATTTCTAGAATATTTAATGTCTCTAGTTTTGCTCTGCACTTCAATATCCTTTGCTTTAGGTTTTGCTATTGCCAGGGCACCTTAAACCTTTTTAGGGGGCAGAGGCACTTTTTGTGTCCACTGTAATTGCGGAGCCCTTAGGATCACGAATGAGTACCTTAGACGGGAAAACGTAACACAAATTAGGGCACTATTTTCTAAATCTTTTTTGAAGAAAGACATACCTCTGCTTTATTGTAATTACTCTTAAGTTTTGTTTGGGATATTTTTGGTCTGTAGGGGCTTTCCAGAACTCAAAAGAAATCGTGTGACACTATGTTCACTATTGTATTTTATGTTTTTTTTTTTTCTTTTGTTTTTTTATAATTCGATTGTAAAAGATGCTTTTAACTTGGTTTCGGAATTTTTATTTTTTGTATTCTGGTTTAAAAAAAAAAACTTTAATTAATTTTTGTGTTAGAAAACTTTCAAAGAGAAAAAAAGATCCGACAAAACTGACTACCCTTTGTCTTTAAGCGCACAAAGACCCTTATTATGTATTTCATATTTCTTTGTTTTATCTAGGTAAATAAGTTTATAACTGCAAGGGTAGGTGGATACTTTATTCATATATCAGTATCGTTCTTCTGTCTCATTTCCCCTCCTAGGCTTCCTATGTAAGGCTAGGGTTCAATAATTGTCTAGCTATTAACTAACATTATCCTACTAAATCTATTTCTAACTTATATCTAATATCACAGCATCATCATTATCACATTTTTAATTCAATCATTCGAATAATATTATTCATTGCCACTTCCTTCTGGCTAACCATTTCCTTTTTTTAAAGTAACCGACGGTAGGTATTTTGTTTCCTAAGATTTGTATATTACCTAACCTTATAAAAATAATATATTATTTGTACGAATTCGCCGTAAAAAAAATGGCCGTCGCGAGAAAACTGATCTTTTCTGCTCCTTTAAGAGTGAGATAAAACTAATATCATTAGTAAGATCTTATGTCAAAGTTGTTTGTGAAAAGAATTCAAAACGTGGAGGTACATGGTCGAGCTTTTGGTAAAAAATAATATTTTATTTTATTAATATAATTATATAGTGTAAAACAAATGTTTAATTACTCTCTGTTTGTGTTTTAGCCTGGTTACATGTGAAAGTTTTATAAGAAGGTAAGTATTTGTAGTTTATCGCTTTTTTTTTTTATACGCAGATGTAAACAAATGCCACCATAGTACTTTTTGTCTTGGTTGCCTTGCCTGTGGTAAAGGTTTATATCTGCAATAATGTAATTTTTTATATTGTTGTATCTGATTTTTGTTTATTTACCTTTTCAGATGCCTATGCGGATATGTAACCTATCTGAGCTTTGTAATGTAAATTATGGATGTATAGTTCCATGTACTTGAGCATACATTTTTAAATTTTTAAATCAGTATTCAATGCAATGAGGGAGGTACCTTCTACTATTGAAAAAGGTGGTGAAAAGCCAATTCACTATTGAATATTCCTCACATTTTTTTATCATTTATCCTAATGATTTCACTATTGAAATTTCATCACATTATTCATCATTATAGAATAAGCGTGCTGCATTTATGGAATGATTTCTCTGTTTAATATTCATCATATTTTTCATCGTTTTCCAAGCTGGCGAAAAAGCAACTTCAAACGAACAAGTTATTTCGTTGTTGAATTTTCATCGAGAAAGTAGCATGATTGTGCCTACCGCCAATGTTAAATTCATCAGAGAAAACAGCGCAAAAGTGGAGGGTCCAGCTTCTTTTCCTCAAGGAAAAAGCAGCTTATTCAGCTCTGAATTTTTTAAATTTTACTACTGGGTAATTGATACAAACGTTTTTGAGTGGAGTAGAAACTTCTCTGAATATGTAGGTAGCAACAATTCCATATTATGTTTTTTACCTATATTTACTTATAAATCTATAGAAATTTACGTAGTGAAAAAAAAATCATTCTGTACCCATACCCATTATGCCCCAAACCTCTTTTTTAAATAAACATTTAATAATAAGTTAAAAACTTAACCTTAATTGAAAAATAAATTTATGTATATAAACTTATTTTTTACGTGCCTTATTTTTACTTTTATATATTTCAATATGAATTGGATTTGAACTATAAGATTAAGCCCTTCTGGCAATACTATAAATGAACTTGATAATAATTTTAAATTTTGAATACCTGGCAATGCCATAATATGTCAAAAGAATTAAAACTTTTAAAGCTTTAACAAAATTAAAAGAATAAGTATAAATATGTAGAATAAGTATAAATACCGAACCAAATTCAATAAAGTGTCATTCAGTATCAGTCAATCGATCTCAAAAGACCAGCACGGTGGAGTACCTCCACCTCTGATTCCTTTGTACAGAAGGACTACTTGCACATTGTTTTTTTTTTTGTTTTTTTCATTTTGAAAACCAACCAAATTTTCAGAGTCTGGGAACCCGAGAACGCAAGTGACATTACTACGAATATATCTTCACCGTTCTATATGCAGTACGGTAGAGTACCTAAGCCTCTGTTATTATAGACGGTTTTTTATATACCTACGCCGGCCGCCGTAAATACTTGAACTGATCCACTCATATCAGCTGTCAGACAGATTTCTCGAGCCTAATCTTGCACCAGCTTTACAATTTAAAGTACTTGTTTTATCAATTTTAAGAACGTGTTTCATGCTTATGTGTTCTATATTACACTCATTCTTTAAAATTCGAAGAAACTTTTACTACTAGATTAAGTTCGTGCGACCCAGTCGTGCATTTTTTTTAACTTAAGTAAGATGCAGGATCCATTTTTCGGTCTAGTATTAACAGCTGCTGTATCGAAGCTCATGCATTTGATCGAAGCTGTATCGAAGCTCGTGCATTTGATTTGATCGAAAAGATTCCATGATTCAATATTGCTTCATAAATATCTACTGCTTGTGCTACCCCGGTTTCAGAAACAAGCTTTGGGGCTGCAAGCAGCTGGTCAACATTTTTACTGAAAACCAAAATTTGAAGACGATCAACCTATCATGGCCTACGATACCTTTAATCATCTTTCCATCCCAGTGAATCGAATTTTTCAGAAGAAGAAGAAACTTTTGACTGTGCAAACATAAAAAAAAAAAAATTAAATTTGATGGCACAACAGCTCATGAAGAACTAGGGCCTAGTGACTTACAACTCTCAACCATTCCTGTGTGCGTGTCTGCAGGAATGGAGGGGACCTACAGTTTATTGCCGAATCCGAACGGCTAACGAGCGGCACTTTTCTGTGACAGGAGATACTCTTGGAGGATTTGTCAATTCCTCGCAAGAGGCAGTAGCCGTTTTTCTTTTATATAAATAGATGGCGAGGCTTGGGATCGAACCTTAGACCTCTGGCATGACAGTCCATCGCACTAACCATCACGCCACGGCTACTACTGTGCAAACATACTTAATTAAATTTGACTATGCACGCAATTAGTTCTTCGCATTTCGCAATTTGTAATCGGCACTTTGCACTCACACTGTACGTGCTTGGCATTCCCTACTTTGCATTTCACACTGCCAGCTCTTACATTTCGCGCTCTGCATTTCCGAATTCGCACCCTACACACCCGCCGTTTCCCGTATGGGAAACATAACGCACAAGCAATTTCCAACCCCACTCCCCATTCAAGATAGCAAAACATTCTTCAGAGGACAAAACACTTTTGTAAAAATGAAGTCTTCGTATTTTTTGTAGAATAGGATAATTAGCTAAAAAGTTATATATGTCTTCGTTTTGGCTGAGGTGGCAGAGTAAACAAATAGGGTACATATTCAAACACATGCATAATAATAATATTCTCTCTCTTTCACTTCCTTCCAATGGGGGGGTTCACATGGATTAGCATGTTTGACAGCATGGCTTGATCATTGAAACGCAAAAATATTTTGAAAATTTCTATGTTCTTGCTCCTAGCGAAAATTGTGCTTACGGGAGTTCTTTACATTAAGTCCCTTTTTACATTGGATTTTTAATGAAGCGCGTTTTCATTCATTACTATGCTCCCCGTGTTTACATTATGAAGAAAAAATCCTTTGATAGCAATCTTCCCTTCCCTATCTCACACAGTCCACCCTTAAAATCCATGTATCTCTCACTCACACAAAAAAATCTTCATGCTTAATCCGAGAATATTTATTGAAACTCTTCTCTTTTTCACGCATACTCTACCCGTCTCACTGGTTGCACCATTCATTAAAAATCCAATGTTAACAGGTACTAACAGATCATCCCAAGAAAATTCAATGTGCCGCGGCAGACTTGTGTCCCACCCTTAATTTCATTGCATTTCATTATTACTATTTTCTGAACGCTGCCAAATGATATTCAAAAAATCTTTCCAGTAGTGCTGGAAAACTGGTTGGTTTTGTTGGTTTTTATGTGGAAAAAATCGAAACGTCACATCGTGAATTTTAAAGTGTTATTATTTTGTCGGTCATGTGTCGTGTCGCGAATTTAAAGTTTTAATTTTGTGGTACAATTTACGCGGACTTAAAGCCGAAGGCATATAAATTATATATCGTTAAAAAGGTTTTATTGCACAGAAGTGCAGAATGGAAAAATTTATTAAAAAATGGCACCACAAAAACTAAAAAACAATAAAAGAAAATTGAATTAATAATAATAATTTGACCAATTACTTGAACTATGAATGTTTATGATAAATCGGGCTTTTTTGGTCACTTCCTTCTATATGCAAATAAAACTTTATTTCATACTTTTTCCCTACATTTCGTCGTAATTTCTCGATTTCATCAGGGGTAGTTTATTAAATCTGTAGAAACTTAAAATTAACAATTTACATTTTTAAAATTTTTGAAGTTAAACTTACATGAAAAAAACTTTTTGTTACATTTAATAATAATTATTGATAAATATGGTGATAATTTTAAAATTTGAAATTTTCTAAAATAAAAATGAATTATTAAACATTATTTGAAAATAAATAAAAGAAAAATTAAATAATAACCTACAGCACAGCACTTTGGAAAAACTAAATGTGAAAATAAAACAATTTAAATTTAATGAGAAATCACACCGCTGCAAGAGAATAACTTGCTATTGTGTTGTCTCTATCTTCCTGTGTATTCATTGTTTTGTCTATATTTTGTTGTATGCGTAGACATTCAAGTGTGTATCTATTTTTTCTCCTCTTTTCCTTGTCCATTATTATTGTATTATCAAAGTCTGCAGAGTGTCCAGTTTCTAGTATATATTGTGATAACCCAGTTGATTCTCTTTTGTTTCGAATATCCGCTTTATGTTCGATTAATCTCGTCTCCAGTGATCTCTTAATTGTCCCCATGTAGATCAGATTGCACGTCTCCCCTTCCTTGCTACTGCACCCAATTTTATAAAATATGTCTGCATTTACATTGTTCAACTTTTCCAGTTCCGATCACTTGTTCCTGGGTGAGCAGGGTAAGAAGTGAGGGGGACGGAAGAAATCGGTTGTTCCGCAAAACTCATCCGATTTTTCCAGCCTATTTTGGTTCTCTTTCACCTCCTTTCCAGTTTCTTGTCTGTGTTTATTTGATTATTTGTTTATTTGATGGTGTGAGTAAATTTTAATGAAAAATGAAGAGGAAAGCAATAAGACCGAAGAGTGCAACGACAGAAATTCTCATTGGAAAAATCGGACCATATGAACATTTCACCCGATTTCTGGAAAAAACTTATGGGAAAAGTTGAACAATGTAAATCCAGACTATGTCATGCTGTTGTTCTTTTTCTATTTTAGTTTTTGTGTTGGTGAATAGTTGTCTTAAGGCCTGGTCAAACAGAACGCGGGCCGACGGGACGGTCAATACTTCAACATGGAAGGAAAGAACGCGGCGGGCAAATTTTGTTTGTAATTTCTTACAAAGACCGCCGGACCGCGCTCTGTTTGACACGGCCTCTATTGTTGAATTGGATTTGTGAGCGAATGTCACATTTTCTTTATTTATTATTTTATGTAAGTTTCTCTTATCAGTTAAATTTGGAATGTATGCAATACCATAATATGTCATAGTATTGCCAACTTCTGGATTTTTTCGAGAATTTTTGTATTTGTTAGTTTTATTGATGTTATTGTTTATTAAATTATTTATTAGGTAATGTGGAAAATTGTGCATGTGTAATATTGTTTTAATTGTTTTATGTTTTCTTCTTTAAATTCTGTATCGCTTATATTTATTATTTTGTTAATAAAATTGTTTGCAGTGTTAATTTTTTGCTGTAAGGGTTGAGTCGAGAGGAAATTAATCATTCCGCCAGATGCTGTAGTTTTAGAATACCAGTTAAATTTAATTTTGTTTCTTGTTCTGTATATTCTGATGTATAGATAGGGTAAGCTTTGGTTTTGTTCTATTTCAACTGTGAATTTAAGTTTTGTGTGGTAATGGTTCAGGTACTTCAAGATCTCGTCCCTATCTTTTACTTTAATGATAGCAAACACGTCGTCTACGTACTTGGTGATGAATTTGATATTGATTTGTTTTTCTTTTTTAAGTTCTTCTATTGTTTTTTTCGATTAAATCGTCCAAAATGATGTCAGCTATTGTGGGGGAGAGAAGATTTCCCATGGGCATGCCAAAAGTCTGGTTATATATAGTTTATCTTGGAATTTGAAGTAATTGCGTTCTCTTTCAGACAAAATTCTAGAATCCTTAAAAATTGGGTTTTTGGTATTTTTGTAAAGATTTTAATTGAAAGTTGCATAATAAGTGCGAGTAATTTGTTCACTCCGTCTCGTTCTGGCTCTCGCTCGCACTTATTATGCAATTTTATTTGATTGTTTTTTGTCTTTTGTGGTGCAATCATTTAATAAATTTTTGCATTGTGTACTTCTGGGCAAAAAAACCTTTTCAACGATATGTATATAATTTATATGCCTTCGGCTTTTGTAGACGGCGTAAATTGTACCACAGAAAACACGTTTGCTGTTTTATAATATGATTCTTAGTTATGTGTCGAAGCAAGAGCATGCCAGTTGTTAAAAGGGGGATACCCGCAGCGCAGTGATATAAGTAAGATTTTTTTGTGTAAATTGGTATCAAGTCTATGCATAACCTTAATGAGAAATTCTGCATTCGTTTTCAGGTTTCTTAAACATATTTGCGGTAGACCGGATTCAATGTATATGGCGTGGTTAGGAGTGTTGGACGGTAACCGAAAAACTCGTTTGAAGAAGTATATTTGAATAACTTCCATCCATACACTTCATTACCATAGCAAAAGCAGCTATTGATTGTAGCATTGAACGCCTTAAACTTTGATATTGGCTCCACGAATTTTCTAGTAAAAACTTGTAACCACATTGTATTGATTGCTGATTTTGCTACCACAAGCTTCTCTTTGATACTTAAATTGTGAGAAATTATAAATCCTAAGTACTTAAACTCATTTACAAGTTCAATATTAACACCATCTAATTTCCAATTCCATAATATATTGTTATCAGAACGATTTTGAGGTCTAAAAATCATTATCTTTGATTTAGCAATATTTATTTTAAGGTCCCACAGATCACAAAATTTTTAAAGTTTGTTTATCTGGACCTGCAGTGTCAGTGGCGTATTAGAAAAAATCACAAGGTCATCAGCATACAGTAACAGTTTAACAGATAAATCCCCAAAACATACGCCTCCCGGTAAATGATTTTCAATATCATTGATAAACAGAGCAAACATCAACGGACTTAATATGCAGCCTTGTGGGACACCTGTTTCTGATTTAAAAGATTTTGACTTATTTTTGCCTTTACAAACCACTGCAGACATATCATTTAAAAGAGCTTCATAGACCCGAATGAATTTCGTTGAAAGACCAATTACCGATAGCTTATACAAAAAGAGTGTACAAAGGCTTCTTTTTTGTCGATAAATCTTCTTGCGATAGATCAACTGTTGAAAGACCGAAACGAAAACCAGCCTGAAAATAACTTATAATATTATTGTTTTCAACCCACCTAAGCCTAATGTATAAAATTTGGGCGATGAGCTTTCTTAATGAACTAAGGAAGGAAATTCCTCTCTAGTTTTCTGGGTGCAAACACCCACAGCAGACCTAAACAAAAACACTTTTTCAAAACATTTCGTTCATCATTTTCATCCATCCTTCTTTCCATTTAATAAGTACCTAACTTTCCGAATCATCTTTGACATTTTCTGCTACATAAAATCACCCTCAAAAGTTGAAATACTACAAGTCACGCATAAAACACTCTTTTGTTCGCTATTACTTTTGGTATAGCAAATGACATCAAATACCTCTAAGCTCAGTTTTCGACAGGTGTCAAGCTTCTATTTATGACTTATGAAAGTACCTATACCTTCTCAAAAACAAAAGCCCAATAAAACTTATCGTCCGGATGATATTTAATAAAATGCGAGAAAAAAAAATCTAAAGTATAAATTTATCTTTCCGCTATACTTATTGCTGAGCGCATCATGTTGAGTATACGTGTGGGTCCCATTGTAATCAACACAACAAGGTCCTTTTTGTCAAGAAAGGCAAATCATCATCTCCACCTTTACATAGTATTTATGTAGGTACCTCGTTGTGAAAACTTAAAGTGAAAGTTGGCGGAAAACTTTTTTTTTTTTTGGTAAGAAGGCAAAAGCAAACAAGCGATAAAGGCAACGCGATGGTAAAAAAATATCAGAAATAAATAAGGTAGCCAAAAACGGATCCTCTTTATTGTGTTCATCGTGTTCGTAGCCGAATCCTTATAACCAATTCCCTATTCAAAAAGGTTTTGCTGCTTTGAATGACTGAAAAAACGATGAGCAGAACCTACATAATATACATTTCTGATGGGGCTCCTTTCTATAGGTAGATATGTACAACGTTTACTTTAACTCTTAAGGAAGCATGCCGCGTCATGAAATTGCGTTCTTCAATTTCAATTCATTCACGTGACATGAATATAATAACTTTTGAATTTATATGCTAGGCCAGGATTTTAAATTCAAACTCGAATAATAGTAAAACACAATTTACATCCCATGTCTGTTGATTGGGGACGTTATTTGTTTAAAAGCTTTAAAATATGATGCCGGATTATTAGAATTTTGAAATGGTAGACTTATAAATCTAGACAAAGGCGTTCTCCAAAAGGAATATTTTTGTATACGGGGTTAATGTATCATTATCACATTTTAGCACTGCGCTCTTGAAAGAGACTATTCCCAACCCAATTGCATCTCCGGTCACATATTTTAATATACCCAACACAATTTCACACTACCACACTGACGAACACTTCCAAATTTCTTCCGTGCGAGAAAAGTATCATGAAAAGTATTATGCGCGATTTCGCATGATGATTTCCTTGCATGATATCGTTTATTTATAAATATTTTACTAGCTGGCCCGATAGACGTTGTCCTGTCTTAGCTATGAATTCGAACTAGAATATATAATAAACAAAAATTGAGTACCTACTTCTAGAGGATTTACCATCAGATGAAGAAGACAATAACCAAATGTTATGACCCTTAAGAAAATAAAGCCAAACGTGTTACGCACTGATAAATTTTTATATTTCCATTTTTTTGGGATCTTGTAATGGATATAAGAAGAGAGAGAAGTGAAAAAATCGTCTTTATTATTCTTTGCCTGTTTTTAGTTCCTATGTATAATTTTACAGACCCTTTAAAATAAATAATACACAATAAGCATTATAAGTACGTATACGCCACAGTGACCCAATTGGTCACTTTTTTTTATCAGCATATATTAGTTAGACTTAAAAATCTGTATATCACAGCTTTATAATTCATTTTATATACATAATTAGAGTTAAGTCAGAGTTTGTTGTTTAAAAAAATTGAAATCGATTGCGAATTTTATCCCTTACTAATTCCTTCCTTTTATCCCTAACTATCCCTTATTACTTTCTTCAGCACATTTATTTTTTTTGTCTTTTAATCACTGACGAAGAGGTCAAATTCGTCGCACAATTTTTATATAGTAAGCATTTCTTAGTACCACAAATATCTATATGAAGAACTACCATAAATTCTCAATCAATAGAAACAAATATATTATAGGGGAGACCGGGGACAAAAGTAACATTATTTACTTTAGGGGTTCCTGCTCTTTTATTTGTTGGAATATTAGAAAACGAAATATGTTATCTAAAAGATGGGTTATTTATCCGGAAATTGATGAAGTTAAGTTTCAATAAAATGACAAATTCACATATCTCTGTCAGTTTTTCCCAGACCCTTCTCTGGGTCTGGACATACAGGACGAAAGTAACACAAAATATTTAAAACGAACTTGTGTAAATTAGAAAATTAATCGTATTTATGTATATTTAACTCCATTAAAAGTTTATTTTGACCTAGGAAAATAGTTAAAATTATTATATTTCTTAAAGACCTTAAAAAACAACACTTATTTTACATAAATCAAAATTTTAGAAAATAGGATCATACTTCATTAATATGAGAGTTCCTACAAGATAATAAAGCTTGTGTAAAGCTTCATGAGCACAGCCCTTAAATTCATCGCTACGATTTGCTCACATTGATAGATGCCTTATCTCTTTTGGTCCATAAAGTGAATTGTATAAAGGAAAAATGTAAGAAGAAGAGTTCTACTTCTAACAATAATCCTAGAAAAAAAAATAAAAAACTAAATAATTCACTCAGAATCTTAGATTTTTTTAAATGACGATCAGAAATATAGAAATAATATATTAAAAAATGTTTGCGTAGAAAATTCCTTTAAAATATAAATATTTAACCCTTTTTTTATTCGAATATCTGTCTTTAAAAAAAAAATTTCAAATGATGTTTTATTTTTCTGTTTTTTTACTGTAACATGTGCCCATCTCACGACCGAGTGACAATAACTATTTAGTAAGGAGAAGATTTAAATTGTTTATAAAACTGCATACAAGGAAATGCTTCAATACATTCAATTAGGCTGTTAATGGGCTTGTTACTTTCATGACGTGTTACTTTTGTCCCCGATCTCCCCTACTTTTTTTTAAAAAGACTAATTAAATTATAAATGTCCCTTCCTAATTATGCACGTATAAACAAAAACCCAATTCAGAAAGTATGATTTTCCAACTTTCGACTTCTTAGTTTACTTACCTGTTTCAATACGAAACTAATCCAACAAAGCCAAGGTACTTTGTAGGCTTTTAACTTCAGTCGAAATTGGCTGGACGTACTAGTTAGAGGAACAAGGCAAAAAAAGTCTAAATTTTTGGTGTTTTTTGATGATCTCTCATATTTGCCGTGAAAAATTTTGTTGGACAACTTCAGATTCGTTATCAGCGACCCCAAAAACATAAAGGCATCCACTAAAAGCAATTACATACGAACTTTCCACTTGTCTTTTTTTAGCAGCATTTATTCGCTTAATCAAAAGTAGTAATAAATTCGTTTGTGCCGGTCGTCTTGTCTTTTCGTCGATTTTAGTTATTTTAATAATTTTTCAATTTAATTTTGTATTCGGTTTCGGTTCGTGCGGTGGGGAAAAAGTGCAACAAGAGCTAGGTACAGCTGTTCAAAAAAAAAAAAAACACAAAAGCAGGAATTTTAGCACCTAAATTCTGGAATTAAAAACAAAAAAAAAAAAATAAATTTAAATTTTTTTTTTTTAAATTTTATTCAATGTTGTATAACGATTTCCAGCACCTTATTTGTTTGGTATTCGAAAAAAAGTATCCTACATACCATCTGAATGATTACTAAATCCTCATAAAGGGTCAGCTTGTTTCAGAACATGGCTATGTAAATGTAGATTCTTTTCTGAATTAAAAAAAAAATTAAGGACAAATGAAAATGAGGTAATAAAAATCGCTTCGACCTGGAACAAGATTTTAAAAAAAATTATTTCAAAAAATTATTTAAAAAAATACTATGGCTGACCAATTAATGACATTTTATCTGTCCTTTTTATGACCTTTTAAATGACATAATGGCATGTTGTTTCTATTGAAATGAGATGCTAAAAGTCATATGCTGTGACCTTGAAAAACACTTTTAAAAGTCATAACAAACCTTTGACTGACTGAAACTAGTTTACTTTTTATCACCCGTAAATGAAGTGCTAAGATGAGTACAAACAGTACTAACCTTAAAAAAATCTTTGTAGGTCAATGAGAATTAAACTATTTTTTCCAAACGGCAAAAACCTTCAAAAAATTAAAATACTTTTATTTGAAAGAACAATCAAATGGTTTGAAGTGTATCCAGACATTACATACTACAACAAAAAGCAGAGCGGTACATTTTCATTGTTGGTCGAGCTAAAAAAATAAAAAAAATAAAGCAAACAAAAAATACAAAGAGTTGAACTGGAAAATTTATGAACCCCGTTGATGGAATATCCTTTAAATCCGCATGACATTACACATAGAGCTGGGTGAGCTGAAAGCTTCTGCTGCGTGAGATTCATCTTTTATTATGTCGTTTCCATTTTAGATTCCTTAAACAAAACAACAACAACAACAACAAAAAATGGAGAAATGTATCTTTATTGTTAGGTTGCAGGTCAATGGTCGGCACAATTTGTGCTGATGAATTACATGCATTAGCAGCCCAGAGTTTTTGTCGCCAGAGGGTGTCAAGGAAGATGTTTTAAGTGCTGGAAGAAAAGGACAGGATATACAAACAGTAGGGTGCTCATTGTCATTGTTGTCTCTTGCAAGTATCTTCTAATGAATTTGTGCTCTGAAGGAATTTTGAAGGAGTTTTTTTTTTGCACTGTGATTTTAGTTTGCGATAAATGGAGATGTCACCACATTTTGCATTCTTTTGACGAATTAAGGAAAAAATAATAAATTGTTACAGAAGTAGATATTTCGTATGAAAGCCCAATAATCTGCCCTATTCTGCTAAACGTTTACGTGAATGTTTGTATTCTGCTATACGTCGGAGGTTAAAGATGACTCCAAATTTCGTACCAATTTCGATTAAAATAGTTAGATTTTTTTGAACTTCGAAAAAAAAATATGGGTTAAAATTTGCACTAGAACGACAGAAAGGTTTTAAAAAATTATTTAAGGCAAATTGAATGAAACACTCACGTGAATCAAAAGTTTCGATCGGATCGTTTAGCAGAATAGAGCTGAATATGTGCTTCGAATTAGTTTTATTTGAAATCCGCTTCAAATTATAATTTTTTTTATATTTTAAAATAGTACGTACAGAAATGTACAACAGTGGAAAGTTAAAATTTGTCCATTCCTGAAACTTGTTTAACAAAGTTAATTAACAACGAAGATGAAATAAACGAAGTTTCAATTGAAATCATGAGCGCGCAAGGGGTTGGGAGTTAAAAATGATTTTTTTCCTTTTTTTTTGGAATTTTAAAACAAGTTTCAATTTTTTTTTTGAAAACTTATTAATATTATAACTCTGTCGATTTTTATGAAACCTGGCTTCAAACAATTGTTCAAATTCAAAAATTATTGGAGCGGTTTTCTAAAAAAATTAACAAAATTAACTAAATAATAATTAAATAATAGACATCTTAAACCATAACTTCAAAAAAAATTCATCAACCCGTTTTCAAAAAATGATTTTTCTATGACTGGTACCGTTAATAATGGTTTTTAGTATTTTTTTTTTTTCACCAAGATGCAGACCATACCAGTTTTAGTACACCCAAAAATTTTTGATCAAATTTAAAGCCGGTTTCGAGATAAGTAACATTTTTTAAAACGGTTGTATGGCAGGTACATTCATTTTTTAGGCTAAAAAAAACTCTTATGCTCCAGGTTTAAGGAAAATCGCATTTTTTTTATTAAACACGATTATAGAGACACATATATTGATAAAATATGAAAATGACACTTTGGCAGACCTGTATAACCAGCATTGATTTTGAAAGTGGGCCTCCCAAATAATCATTATTTCATAGCGAAGCGTTATATGTACTTTCCCTCTCACCTACCGAATTATAATACTTAGCACCCTAGATCACCATCAAACCCTAGATCACCATCATAACAACCGGCAAACCACCGTCCATCCATCATCCACCAAATCATCATCAACAGCAGAGAACCGGCGCGGCGGTATTGGAGCGCGGTGTGCGCCACGTGCACGTTGACATTTTATGAATACAGTGTATTGCGACATCATCACTCAAAATATATAATTTGTTTTTCTTTTTTTTTGTAACTTTAAAATTCACATTTTATCTTTGTTGCAAATATAACAAGACGAACGATAGGTATCAAAATCTGAATAATTCGAAACTTGTCAACTGGGTGTAATACTTGTTGACTTAATATTTAGAAGCACAGTAGAATAAGGTTCTATATGATCTTAGTTGCTTACATCTTTTACTCTTTTAATTGGTACATGTGTGTATCACTGATGTTCAAAGGGTAGATACCGTGCATTCAAGAGGACACAAGCATCCACAAGCTTTTTTCAATGCGATGGGATGGAGAGGGAATACGAAGGATGAATTCGTGTGACATCTACTTCGATGAGTGCTGCAAGGAGCAGGGTCAGCGGCTCTTTGGTTGTGTTTTTGTGGTAAGGGGAAGACTTACGCAAGAAGTCTTGGGCCTTAGAAATTTAAGCGAGCGCCTGGTAACAGTCCGCATCAAAGCAAAGTTCAAAAATATCACGTTGATCTGTGCCCATGCCCCAACGGAAGAAAAAGATGACCCAACCAAGGAGGAATTCTACGATCTCCTCGAGGATACGTATGATAGGTGCCCCAAGTACGATGTCAAGATTATTCTTGGTGACTTTAACGCCAAGATAGGAAAGGAGGGCATCTTTTGTTCGATAGTCGGAGGACACAGCCTGCACGACAACACTTCCGGTAACGGACTCAGGCTCATTGATTTCGCGGTGGGGCGAAATGTCATCATAGCAACCACTCTATTCCCACACCTCAATATACACAAAGGGACCTGGCGGTCTGCGGATCAACGAACCGTCAAGCAGATTGGTCATGTTCCGATAGACGCCAGACATGCTTCCAGTATCCTGGATGTCCGAACGTTCCGAGATGCCAACATAGACTCGGATCACTACCTGGTGGTAGCGCAAGTACGTATGCGGATATCCATGATGACGAGCGGATGCTGTAAAACGATTTTACGTCGCGAAGCTAAAATCGCAAGAGATAGCCGCAGGGTGAGGCAAACTACCCAGGGTTACAATGCCAGAACGGAAGCCTGACACAGTCGGTGCTGAGGATCTGGAAACAGCACTTTTTTAGACTGCTAAACGGCGAAGATGGCTGCTGTAAGACAGAACACTCCATTCAACCTGGACGATGATGGTCAAAATTTCCGTCCACCCGACCCAAATGAAGTGCGGTTGGCAATAGCCAAGCTTAAAACGTACAAGGCTGCTGGTGCGGATGGCCTGCCAGCCGAGCTATTCAAAGCAGGGGGAGATGACTTGGTAGGGAGTATACACCAGCTTATCTCCAAAATTTGGTCGGAAGAAAGTAAGCCCGATGAATGGAACTTCGGTATAGTGTGTGCCCTATCCACAAGAAAGGAGGAGATGCTCTGACCTGTGCCGACTACAGAGGTATAAGTCTCCTCAACGTCGCATACAAAATCCTGTCATCTGTACTGTGTGATCGCTTAAAACCGTTTGTCAACGATCCTGATCGGCCCCTTTCAGTGTGGTTTTAGGTCCGGCAAATCAACCGTCGATCAAATGTTCACACTTCGACAGGTTTTGGAAAAAAAACCCAGGAGTTTCAAATCGATACACACCACCTTTTTATCGCATATGATAGCGTAGACAGCGACGAGCTATACAAAGCCATGGCGCATCTCGGCTCTCGGCATCCCTGCGAAACTTGTCTGCTTGTGCAGGATGACGATGGAAAAATCTCGCTGCTCCGTCAAAAGTCGGCAAGAACACCACCGAACCCTTTGATGTCGAGAAAGGTTTGAGACAAGGCAACGCGTTATCATGTAACCTGTTTAACATCGTACTTGAAGCAATTGTACGCAACTCGCATATTAACAGCAGAGGTACAATTTTTCAAAAGTATGTTCAACTACTTGCTTATGCAGATGATATTCACATCATTGGAAGAACGAAGCAAACTGTTACTGGCGCGTTTGCAAGTATTGAATCGGAGGCGGCAAAAATGGGTTTGGCTGTTAATGAGGACAAGACGATGTATATGCTATCATCAAGAAAGGAATCCCAACATCGGCTCGGCAATACGGCAAGATGGATAGATATAACTTCGAAGTCGTTAAGGACTTTGTCTGCCTGTGCTCCACTATAACATCGCAAAATGACATCGGCGTAGAGATCAAACGAAGAATTAAGGTGATATTACATTATCATATATATATGACCAATGCTAGTCATATAAAATATTGCACAAAATTTGTATATATGACAAGTAGTATTAGACTATGCCATATAAGTATGCCATCACAAGCTTTTTATGTCAATTTTTGTTTACAAATATGACACACTAGATACGAAAAATAAAATATTAAAAAAAAATATGATTTCTTTGACCAATCACGTTTCATTAAAATCAAATATTTTTTTTAAACTCAAAATAATTCATGAGTGTCATATATATGGAGTCATATATATTTTGTCATATAAATATGACTATCACACTTATTATGACATTTTTGAGCCATATTTATTTGGCAAACTTGCCATACATATATATATGACAATGTAATACTGCCTTTACTCTTGCCAATCGCTGTTTCTTCGGGCTGAGGAGGCATTTGAGTAATAAAGCCCCCTCTCAGAGAACCAAGGAGACCTTATATAAGACCAAAATCATCCCGGTCCTGCTATATGGGGCAGAGGCATGGACCCTGTCAAAAACGGATGAGAATCTGCTTGGACGCTTTGAAAGAAAAATTCTTCGGGTGATTTTCGATACAGACTGTATCGATGGAGTATGGATGAGAAGATTCAACAACGAGCTTTACGGGCTCTACAGCGACGTCGACCTGGTCAGAAAGCTGAAAATACAGCAGCTGAGATGGCTGGGACACGTGGAGCGTATGGACACCAATGCACCAGCCCGACGAGTCTTCGAATCTACCCCTGACGGTCTGCGCAGCAGAGGAAGACCCCACCTTAGGTGGCGCACACAAGTGGAGAACAACACCTCAACCAACTTGGAGTGCGTAACTGTAGGCAGCTAGCTAGGGACCGAGCTTGCTGGAGGGGCTTGTTGGTTGAGGCCGTAGTCCATCTTGGGCTGTGAGCGCCATCTAAAGTAAAGTAAAGTAGGTAATGTGTGTATCACTTGGAGTCAACCTTTTTTGGTATTAAAATGATTTTTTTTTCGTAGTTTTTGCTCTGATTTATTCGTAGGCAGAAATCAGATTCCTACCTTAATATCTTGGACAAATGAAATTTTCCTTTGGAATAGACTTGGGTAGGTATCAGATTCCCACCTTTTAGTTCCTGATATCCTGAAACATTTCCTCTAAGTGAATATCGTGGACGTGGATTAAACCTACTCTTGTAGCTAACTACTTAAAGCTTTTGTGATACCTACATGAAATACTGTTTTATTTAGACTAAGTTTGAAGAAAATTTTTTAACCCCTTATCGGATGAAAGTAGTAGTAGCCGTGGCGTGATGGTAAGTGCGATGGACTGTCATGTCGGAGGTCTGGGTTCAATCCCCAGCCTCACCACCTAATAATTAAAAAAAAAAAGGCTACTGCCTCTTGCGAGGAATTGACAAAACCTCCAAGAGTATCTCTTGTCATAGAAAAGTGCCGCTCATATAAGCCGTTCGGATCCGACAATAAACTGTAGGTCCCCTCAATTCCTGCAGACACGCACACAGGAACGGTTCAGAGTTGTAAGTCACTAGGCTCTAGTTCTTCATGAGCTGTTTTGCCATCAAATTTATTTTTTTTTATATTTTTTATCGGATGAAATAAAAATAAAATTGGTAAATATGTAGTTTAGAGTTCTTACTTTCTTAACCTGATTCTTACTCACTTTTTTTCTACTTTGTAAAAATTTTAAAATTTAAGTTCGATTCGCCATCTTTCCCAAGACATCTCATTTGGTGAAATTTGTTTTTATACTTTTACAAAAGGGACAATTTTCTACAGAAATAAAAGATAATTATATGTGCATGCGATGTTTTATATTCAATATGTCAATTTATTTCTCAAAATAAATGAAATCGGAAATGTCCTTTAGATCATTGTCATAACAATTTGTTTTTCTGTTTTATTATTTCCTTTTTTTGTCAGTTTATGTTGTGTAAGATTTTTATGAGCCTCTTTAGAAAATGAAACATTCACACAATTGAATTTATTCAAATAATGAAATATAGCTAAGAAGATGGTCCTTTTTCTTTTGTGTAGTGCGGTTTTTTCTTTTATTTTTCTTATATACATTTTTATCTTCTAGTGTCTGTGTTTTTTTTTTTTATTGTACTGGCATCCTCTGTGTTCTACTTTACTGACATTTTACATTTTTTATGTCTTTGTCAGTTTTTAAACAGTGAATAATTTATACCGATGATGGTACCTATTGTTGTGACATCTTATTAATTTTTGCCATGTTTTTGATGAGGATAAAGATTAATAAATTTGAAAAGGTCCTCTTTGATGATACCTTGAACAATAATTCGAAACATTGTATGTTTGGTTAAGAAAAACAAAAAAAAAAAATAACACTTGGAAAGAAGCTGGTATTGTCAGTTAACGCAAAAATAGATCCTTTTCGAAGAAAAATTATGGAACGTTCCATAAAAATCATAAGCCGCAATGGAAAGTTCTCGTTTTCTTAAATTTATTTAATATTCTAGTATGTATCTTTAAAATTATGGTATCCTTAAATGCAGTTGAATAATGAAAGGCTATAATGCGGGGGTATAATCGATTTTTAATCATTATAAAATAAGTGTTGATAAAAAACAAAAAAATACTAAACAGGCATTGATTTCATTCTCCTCTCAAGGTTACTTATAACAACACAAACCAAACTAAGGTCCTTTTTTTAAGTTTTGTACCAAGAAGTCCATATTCATTAAAAACAAAAATTGTCCTGATTTTATTCATAAAGTGTATCTTCAAAAATTCCTAATGTTTTGTATAAAATTCGCGTTAGCATTAAAATTAACTGTAGGTAATAAATTCAATTAATTTCGCCTCTAGGAGGTCACTTAAATTGTAAGTTTAAAAAGAAAATAGCTTCACTGTTTTATGCTGTAGGGCAGTGTTTCCCAAACTTTTGACATTGTCGTACCCCTTTTAAAATTTTTCGTAGCCCTGAATACCCCCCGTTACAAAAATATATTTATTGTTTACTTTTGCAGCTTATAAACGAAATTAAAAATTAATATTTTAAAATATAAAAGACGAAATGTTTTTTTTTGTAATTTGAACGCTTTGAATACTTAAGGGTTACAAGCTTAAAAACGTCAAATCAAAGCCAATTTGAACGGAATTTATGATGTAGAAGTTGCATTGCAATCGTCAAATATGCAATCGTCCTGCTTGCAAGCAAACCTTTTGATAAACATCAAATGATTTTTTATTTTTGCAAGCACATTTGACGTTTTCAAATAAAAGCTGGGACAACATTCAGTCCGTTTGCTTACTTGCAACTTTTACCAACTGTCGCAAGCTTGAATTTTTTCTCCTACTAATTTTGACAGCAAAATCTGCGACGTCTTACAACGTTAACAAACAGGCATATGAGATAGTGTCAACAGTTCAGATTCTTGATTATATTGTTTGCAGCTCACACCTACATATCTGACAAGAAGTAAAGAAGAAATCATTTTATCTGTCATCGTCACCTCAACTTTTTTAATGCATTGCTGCACCGGCAGTCGAAGTTTTCGGTCAAGCGACTTTAGCAAAACGGCCTTTAAAAAAACGGCCTTTGCTTTATTGTAGTAGATTTTCTTCTTTCTTTTCACATTGCTATTCAACGAACATTTTGGTATTATTAATGGAAAATTTTAATCTGTAGCTTAACTCTTATTCCATGGTGTAGTAAATTCGTGGAATAAGGGTGGAATTAGTCTCTTTTATTAATATGGCTGGAAAACCATAGCGTATGCTAGGCATGTTGCACCGAATTGTGAAGACGTGAACCTCTAGTACCTTCGTGAAAAATTGGATTACAATATGTACATATATGATGTAATCATTAACAAATAAAACCAGAAAATGTTAACAAACAAATTATTTGCTTGTCAGTTTCCGGTTCTAGATGCGCTAGAACGAAAATTCAAAATTTAGCTTAAGGCAATTAACAAGCCAGACAGAGCCTTAATTTCACATGGAATCGGTTCATCACCAACAAAGATGTCAAACTCTCCTAAAAAATGGATATCTTCAATGCCGTCGCCAGAGCCATTCTGGGGTATGGAGCCCAAGTCTGGGGAGACTCCCACTACGATGAGGTAGAAAAGCTGCAGAGGTACTTTTACAAAAAAGTGCTAGGCTTACCAAAGATAACACCAAATTATGTCCTCAGTCTCGAATGCCAAATGAAGCCTGTATTCGAATACACCATGAGATGCCACATGCATTATATAGGAACAGTTCTCAACTCCTATGGAAATAACAGGCTACCAAAATTCTTAGCCAGGATCATAATGGAAAAGCGTCTTTATTGGTTTAGAAACTGGGAAAATAGACTCAATCGCGTAGACGTGCAGCAGCTCGATGATATAATAGCCAACAAAAGACTGTTTAAACTGGTTGTCGATGGTGTGGCAGGAAGAATTATTCAACAAGATGCGGAAGAGGCTTTGCAAAGAGCACAACAAACAAGAAAGCATGGTTTATACTGTACAATATTACAATACGCTTGATTATTCTGCCGCAAAACTGTACGTTACAGACGACTGGGATACCGCAAAAATCCGTTGGATACTGAAGGCAAGATCAGGACTTATAATGCTCAACGCAACAAGAAGAACTCAGTCTGAAAATTTGAACTCCTCTCTGTGCAATATGAATGAGGAAGAGACATTTTTGCATTTTATAGGAATTTGCCCAATTCTGAGGAGTATACGCCGCCGTGAGTCATTAGGAAGTACTACTGTCGACTTAAACACCATAATCGACTTCCTGAACGGAGTGAGGGATTGGAATTCTGTGGTCAAATACCTACAAACAGCACTCAAATATCGCCAGGAACTAGTTAATGAATTCAACAACTAAATTGAAAATTATGTTGTTTATCTAAAAAAAAAAAAAATTTATACAATTCTAGGGTGTCATTATTATTTGGAACAGCTTATGTATATTGATCGCGACAGACGACGAAAGTCATTGTTGAAATTTTTTTGTTTAAAGTAATAATTATAAAAAAAAATCAGTTGAATTATTTAAATTGTAAATCTATGAAAACTAAATCTTGAAAAATTGTACTTATCATTACATAAACCGAAGTAAACAACATTACTTAGGGCCACTTGTACAGAAGTTTTTTTGACAGCAGTAACTCCTGATTTATAAATAATTAGAGCTATCTGACTGATTTGAATCAAATCATGTTGTAGCAAAATTTTTTCTCTATCTAAGTTTAAAAAGTTATCTTCTCCTCGTTCTCTGGATAAATATTTAAACTCTGAATAGCTCCCACGTCAAATTTTAGAATTTCTTACGAGAAAGAAAGTAAAAGCGTTAGAGTTTGTTTATTTGTCAATGGGCCTTACCAATAATCAAATTTAGTTAAGACTTAAATATTGCAGTGAAATTAACCTTAACGTTATGGATCCTAAATTATTAACCATACATTATATTTTCAATTTTTTGAAGTCAGTTGAATATATGGTTCATTATTATAGTCCACGTAAGTACTTAGGTAATACCATGAACGGTTTATTATTTAGAGCCCATTCAATTATGATCCATTTTACTGAAATATTTAAGTCGTAACTAAATTTGATTATTGGTAGGACCCAATTTGTTTTGTGTTTGTTGTGTTGGTGATTCTGAAAAAAATATTCTTATCCGCTTGTTATTTATTTTCTGTTCGTGCAATTAAAAAACGATAAATTCTTATTTATTTATTTAAACTAGGATAGTTATCCTGAGTTTTATATATTTATCCGTTCGTTTGGAGCAAGTGGTCCTTACTTACTTACTTACTTACCACATAAGGCAATTGCGAAAAATGTGTACCTACTATATTTCAAGCAAATCAACCCACCCATTTAGGTGGCAATATTATATTCAATTTCATTTAAACCTCGGAATTTTGTTTGCACTAAATATTATGAGCAAATAAAAATTTATTATATTAGGTGCTTTTATCCAATCCCCATAGGAAATTGGTTGAAAAAATCGACATCGGATAATCGACGCCATCCAGAAAAAAAAAACGGATTTTCCATAAAAACTATATATCTAGATAACAACTTCATGCCGTTATCACAGTTATTCTCCGCGCTTAAGAAGAAAACAGATTTTGGTAAAAATAAAAGTAATTTTAGGTACTATACAGCAGCAAATCTATAACAATATCTAAGGTATAGGTAGTGTTTTTGATATGGCCCATCAGGGGAGGGTCAAGTTATGGATATATTATTTTTGCATGCAAAGTCTCTTTTTCTATGAAACTAATCAGTGCAACTGCTGTCGTTTTCGACTATAGTAGCATTTGGCTACTTTGCTGCGGAAAAGGCTACTGTGCTACCCTTATCTCAAAATGGCTCCCCAGTCCCCAAGCTACCACATTAAAGAACTAATTGAAAAGATTATCTTATATTTTATGAACACAAATTTTTATTTTTTCACATCGCTGTTTCAAAAAAATATTCCACATTTATGTTAGGTTTCAAAAAGCGATATAATGATGATTTAACAAAGTGATGTTATGTATTTATTTATTAAAATAATGTCCAAAAATAGTCTTTCGTTTACTATTATGTTTATTTATTATACACTTACTAGTAAACAAAAATTAAGGGAACATAATTTTATACAGTTTTTTTAGTGTTCTTTTTTTTTAAAGCTGTATCTGTTTTTTTTTTTGTGGAAAATGGACGTACTTTACTTTGACAAAAATTGGACAAAAATTGTTATTTTCTATTCTATTTTAATGAAGATGTTCACCATTTGTTTCTAATTTGTTTGTAGCTACGACTTGATCAATTGGTAAAGAAAAACAGTTCGATCGATCAATTTTAAATCTAAAAAAAAAATTGGTAGTCTAATAGAACAAAATGTTTTACCAAATTAAATCCTACGATTATTTTGTTATGGATTATAAAAAACCGTTTTTTGTACTTTTTTTAAACTTAAGTTTTTTTTAAAACATATTGGCTATAAAGTTTTGAAAAGCTCTTGTAGAAAATTAATTCAGGTTTCCAAAACTTGGTTACCAAATTTAAAGCTGTCGTCATTCAAAGTCATATATTCTTCAGAAGAAAATTTATAGAACAACAATACGATATTTAATCTAGATAAACAAGTTATCGGACTAATGGCTCAAAATTTTAAACAGCCTGATGTTAAGGTATAAGCATGATACTATTTAACTATTTTCTAACTTTAAAATTCTTTGCTAAAATATTCTTAGTTTTAAACATTTTCTAAATAGTATAATACTAAACCTATTTTTCTAGCTGAACACGCCTAAAACAGTGACAGTTCAACCCATTTTTGACACATAAGTGACACTTGGATTTAGTATGATACTAAAAAGATAAAATAGGCATTTGGCGATGTTAACTTTAGTAAAATGTTAAAAAGATAAAACGATGCCAACTCGTTTAAAATTTGGAAAAGCCTGTTTCTAACCTAGCATCATACTAAAAATGCTTTTTCATCAAAAGTCTTAAATTTTGCGCTAATCATCATCATCATCATATTATAAAACGGCAAACACGAATTTTGTGGTCTAGAAAAGCCGAAGGCATATATGTAAATTATATACTGTTGGAAAGGTTTTGTGCCACAGAAGTGCACAAAATATAAATTAATTAAATTATTGAACCGCAAATGAGTTAAATTAACAAAAGAAAATTTCGTATTAAGAGGGAGCGAGAAGAGAGCGAGAGAGAATATTTGTAAAAACACACAATGAGCAATGAGGTGGTTATTCATCGTCCACGGTCCACGGATGAATTTCAGCGGAGAATCATCACCAAATACCTACAAAAAAGAGAAAGAAAAAAAAACAAACACATTTTAATTGGGGCCAAATTTCATGTAGTCGGTTTTATTAATGTGATCTTTATTTAAAAAAAAAAAAAAAAAACAATTCAATTTCATTTTAAGATGTACGTTTATTTTTATTTCCTTAAAACAACAATTCAAACAACATGGAAACAATTCAAACAACATGGAAACAAAACCACAAACAAATTTAAAATAACGTCCTTTGTCTTGTCATAATAGTTGGAACTCGAAAAATAACCTATTCGTTTTCCATATTGGATTTAAAATTAATTATTTGGATTTAAATAAATACATTAAATTCTACTTTTAAAAGGAAATTTATTTTCCATATGCCTTTTGTGAAACAAAATAAGTTTTTATAGTCGAACTGATTAAATTCCTTTTATTTTTCTATCTAAAGTTAATAAATCAGGAAAATAAAAGAGAAAGCACGAGAAGTGTTAATTTTTCAAGGGCACTCTTAACACCCCATTCCGTTATCTTTTATGGCATTTAATGGAAAAAATTCAATCTAAAAAGGATTACGGAAATTAGTTCCACAAAAAATAAAAAATAAAACTAGTTTCTAAGGATAAACCCATCAACCATAGCATATCTTTTAGACTTATAAGATCAAGATGGGTATATAGGGGTACTTCTCCACCAAATTTTCTTCCTCTCAGTCTCACACTACTTTATTGTGTGGAGAAAACTGAATTCTCATCCAACATCATTCACTTGAAACTTGAAGGCATGCAATGTAATGGAAAATCCTTATCTATTCTTCGCCTTTTATGAGTGTACCTTCAACGTCGTTATTGCGGCGCAGCGCTTTTCCAGAGTTGCCGTTAGAAAACTAAAGAACCAAATGTGCTTAAATTTTTTAATGCTAAGTAGAACCTCCCACCCTTAACAAAAAAGTTACAGTTACCCTAAAGAGGATGCAATGTGATTTCATTCTTTATTCATATTAAATTTTTATATTATTAAAGGTAAGACCGCACCCGGCGGAACTGCACTTCAGTGGAACTGCGCGACACTACACAGCACTCCGCGGCAGTTTTTTAATATGCCGTACTTGAACTGCGGCAGTGCGACAGTAAGCGACAAATCATGAAGTTAGTGGCAATTGAATTTCTACAATACTACAAAAAAGATAGCGGCCGAATCACACAACCTTCCAATACACATACAAAAATGTTTTTCCTACCCAAAATGCAAAGAACAGCCACCATTTTGAAGTTGACTGTACTAAAACCAAACATTCAATAATTTTTAACGCACTGCGGCGAGCCGCTTGCTATAACGCACTATAACGACAACGGAACTGAGCTGTACCGACGCGTCGCGACGCGACAAAGTTGCACTGATAAGCAACTTTGTAGTTTAGTGTCGCGCCGTTCCGTTCCGTTATCGCTCAGTGCGATATAGCTAATACAATTTCAAACAAATAATATTTTGCCGCTTCGTGAAGTTCTGTTGCCGTACAGTTCCGCTGAAGTGCAGTTCCGTCGAGTGCGGTCTTACCTTAAAACCTAAATTTTTCTAGACCTTCAGCTTTCCTTAGGCTAGTTTTTCAATGTTGATATAACTGCAAATGAAATATGAAACCCGAATGAACTCATGTAGCAATTTTTCAGTGCACGATTAAGTTTAACTTTAAAATGTCAAAAATGTATCGAAGTTCGATAATAGAAATCGCCCTTTTGATAAGTGTCGCAGGATTTTTGGCAAGCTGAATCTAAGAATCTATCAGACTCATCTGGGCCTTAGGAGCAAAATTATTCTTTACTTTTTTTGTATTATAAATCTTCGGAAAAAAATTAAAGGGTATATACGTTGTCTTTCATTTTTGTTTGTGTCGGGATTTTTTTTGGTTCTTTATGTTAGCCCCTTTTTAAAACTTTATAAGCGGCAACACTAAATCGTAATGGAATCTTCAACAGTAAAATTGTGGTATTTTTTCTTTACATAGGAATTTATATTTCATAGTCCAAAGCTAATATAATCGTGATTACCGACACCCCACCGTTTAAGTTCACTAAAAAAAAAGCATCAGAAATTAATTTCGCGGAAAATACTAAATTAATTGCCTAGATAGCCTAGTTGATCTATTTTTTATTTGAATAGTATTTTGCCCTCTAGGATAAACGGTAGTGTTATTTTCTGATTAAAAGGATTATACTACAACCAATTTAGCTATTTAAAGGCTTTAGCTCCATAACCGTTTAACATTGAACATTATACAAAATATGAGAGCAAAAAAAAGTGGTGAATAGAATCTGGGTTAAATCATTTAGTTTTTAGGGAACTTTCTATTCAATTGAAAATTAAAAAAAAAAAAATAATAATAAAAAACCAATTCAATTAAATGCTTTTAGGTATAAATATCTAACAAACACAAAAATACTGAAAAAAAATAATTCCTTTTACAGCTGCACATAATTGAGCAAACTGAACCATAACCTTATTAACCGATAATTTAGCTTGATTTAATTGAAAAAAACATGTAAGTATACAGGTATAATATGCACTGACCTCATAAGTTTATGTTTCTGGGTCTACAGTCTACTCCGCTTATGTCAAATATAGGTACTTTACTAAAAAATTTTTGTAGGTAATTGAAATTTATAGGAAATAAAAACCGTGTACCTACACACGGGAAAATAGTTATCTGGAGCTAGACAGTTCTATAGCTTTAGCTTTATTTTATGTAAATTAAAAAAACAGAATACGCTTAATAGCTTAAGCTAGAGATTTTTAGAGATGTTAAATGGTATCTAGCAAAAACAGGATTTTCCAAATTATAAACGAGTAACATAGTATCGTATTATCTTTTTAACATTTTACTTAAATTAAAATCGGACAATGCCTGTTTTATTTTATTAGTTTCATACCAACTCTAAATGCCACTTTGGCATTACAAACGTGAAAATGGTTGAACTGTCATTGTTTTAGGCGTGTTCATCAAGAGTTTATTAAGCAAATAGGTTTAATTGGATCCTAGAACATTTTAGTGATGTTCAAAGGATAGACAACGTAGTGAATTCAAGAGGACAAGCGTCCACAAGCTTTTTTCAAAGCGAACCTCTGTCTATCAATTCCTACTCTCACCTCCACGTGGTGAACATTGGGTGCCTAGTACATTTTTAACTGAAGATGGAGTTCCAATTCCAGCAGCAAACGAGAGAGGGGGGGGGAGGAGTGTTCCCACTAAGGCTCTTCTCCTTCATCCAGGCGGCAGCGTAAGAATTCCCCAGATGGAATCAACGGTGGGTCTACAGTTCCAGTCAAGTTGAACTACTTAGTGAACACCTAATATGGGCTACTACGACGTATTCGTAGCTCAGGCCTATAAGGAGCGGTTTATCCAGCTCCCCGTCCTTGGAGTTATAATAAGGATCTGGTCCTCCAGGCTAGGGGGTTGTGCGTCGGGGTGACTTCCCTACCATGGAAAATATTTTCGGTTCCGAAAAAACAACTACGAGCCTCGGATATTGATGATTTTAATGTTGACGACCCCGGCAAACGAAACAAGGACAACGAATTTCGGATCTGCACGTGGAATGTCCGGACCTTAAACAGGCCACGTGCAGCCGAACAATTAGTGGAGAACCTGAATAGGCTAAAGGCTGATGTAACAGCCATCCAGGAAGTGCGATGGGATGGAGAGGGCATACGAAGGATGCAATCGTGTGACATCTACTTCGGCGAATGCTGCAAGGAGCAGGATCTGCGGCTCTTTGGTTGTGGTTTTGTGGTAAGGGGAAGACTTAGGCAAGAAGTCTTGGGCCTCAGAAATGTAAGCGAGCGCCTGGTCACAATCCGCATCAAAGCAAAGTTCAAAAACATCACGTTGATCGGTGCCCATGCCCCAACGGAAGAAAAGGATGACTCAACCAAGGAGGAATTCTACGATATCCTCGAGGATACGTATGAAAGGTGCCCCAAGGCCCCAAGTACGACGTCAAGATTATTCTTGGCGACTTCAACGCCAAGATCGGAAAGGAGGGCATCTTTGGTTCGATAGTCGGAGGACACAGCCTGCACGACAACACTTCCGGTAACGGACTCAGGCTCATTGATTTCGCGGCGGGGCGAAATGTCATCATAGCAAGCACTCTATTCCCACACCTCAATATACACAAAAGGACCTGGCGGTCTCCGGATCAACGAACCGTCAAGCAGATTGATCATGTTCCGATAGACGCCAGACATGCTTCCAGTATCCTGGATGTCCGAACGTTCCGAGGTGCCAACATAGACTCGGATCACTACCTGGTAGCGCAAGTACGTATGCGGATATCCATGAAGCCACAACGACGAGCGGATGCTGTAAAACCAAGTCTCTCTTAAACTCTCAACAAGCTCGCAACAAGCATCATCTGTAGAGAACCAGTGGAAGCACTGCCAAAATGCCATCAAAAGTGCCGCTACTGATGTGCTGGGTTTCAATAGGCCGCCACGACGAAACCCCTGGTTTAATGAAGAATGCAGACTGGCGCATGAAGCAAAGAACGATGTCTGCCAAGCAATGCTGCAGACTAGAACCAGAGCTGCTGAGAGAGCAGCCGGGAGCTCTACGGGCAAAAACGTAGCAAAAATGAATGAGTTTCAATTCACAAGCTCTTTGTGATTTATGAATTGAATGACATAATTAATTCACGACCACGCACAGTGGTTCCACTGCCGACCAAAGGCGGCCAAAATTACTTGCGCACATAAAAACAACTGGAAAAAATTGGTTTAAGAGTAATTTTAGGGCTTTTATTTCAAATCTGCAATCAGTGCCTTCGTTCTGTAATTCTCACCTGCATAAAACTGCTCGAGAAACGATGAAAACTGAAACAAAATACATGAGTTTTGTTCCATTTTTCAGCGTTTCTCGACTGATTTTTACGTTGTGAGAGTTACAGAACGTAAGCACAGTTTGGCTCTATCTTGTCGCAATTTGAAGATACATTCTGTTTTACCAATAAGTCTGGTATAGTATGTGTAGGGTGATTCGCATAAGGTGCGTCTAATAGCTAGATCGTGTAGGCAAGAAAAAAAAATCATATGGGAAGGGGGTTTATACCACGCGTTTTGCCGGGGAAAAAGAAACATAGATTTTTTTTGACAACTCAGTGCTTTGCTCTGAGTTAAAAAAGAAAAATGCCTAATGATTTGTGGTGAAATCGTTTTGTTACGTTGAAAAGATGGGAGATACTGATATTTTATTTAAGTCTTAAAATTCTGTTTTCCATACAATTTTCCAGCATATTTTCCATTTCCACTTTCCGCGGGACTTTTTCCTTTCATAAATATCACTTATGGTTTGGATGCAGTCATCATCGTCTGCGGTAGTCTTAAGAAGGAAGTTAGAACTTGAATGAATCTTACTGAGAAGAGCGTACTTCGGGCCGAGTGAAAGTAGGTATTGGACATCGGTAGGTATGGGAACACGGGTTTTAGGGTATGGTATATTTCGCCAGAATTGTTAGGCAAATTAACGTTTCGCGGTGGTACCTAAATTTCGCCGTTTTTCGTTTCGCATTTTTTTATTTAGCATTTTGTTATTTCGCAATTTTCGTTTTGCAAAAACACTTGGCCGATAAACAATTTAACAAAGAAAAACTAAAGAATAATTTGCCAAATGAATTTTGCGAAATGATTAAAAATATTTTTAACAAAAAGTGAAATAAAAAACTGCCGAATGTTTATAGCAGAATGATTGAAAAACGTAATGAATATAAAAGAAAATGTAAATTGCCAAATAAGAATTGCGAATTAAACGAAATATTTAACGACTAAGGCGAAACAAGAAATGCCAAATGAATTTTGCCAATCAATGGTGACCCCGGGTTTTGTTGACACACCACTTTTCTTTTAAATGCATGCCGTATTTCGCTTTAATCCTCTCTTTTAATGACGTTAGTTTTTTATCGTGGACTATTCATAATAATAGCATATTCGTTTGGTCGTCCGGAAGCATTCCGAATGCTTCTGAGACCATCGCTTGGCGCAAGATTACTGTTCTACCGAAAAGAAGAGAAAATCGATTCCGTTTTTAAAGAAAAAAAAGAAAAAAATCAAATACAGAAGCACGCACACATGCTAATACTTTAAATGTCAATGTATTTTCGTAAATACCTTCACAAAATATTTTCACTAAAATCAGTGAAAATCCAGAATAGATTATAACAAAAATCCAGCAATAACGATATCCACATAACATTCATACGACGAAGAAAAAAAATAACCAGGCTCGTAATAAAACACTGCAGATTTTTATTAATAAGTAGGTACAATTGATGCTTACACTGTGACGGTTCCAAAAAGAAAGAGAATGATTAAAGTTTCAATTTTAGCAACAGCAAAAAAATAACGGCAAAAACATGTTTTGTTTTAAGAGAAAAAGTACCACTAGAGAGTAAGCTCTAGTTTTAATAAAATTACAATTAACAGCTAGAGAGTAAGAAAAATAGAAAAACAAATAGGAAAATTATCCATGTTTGGCAAATGGAAACAAAAATAAGATAAATTATGTAGGTAAATCAAATTATTAAAGTTAGATGAATAAATCGAAACAAATTATAAATAATTGATTAATAAATAATAAAGAATTGATAATTAAATGAATAATAGTTTTTAATTTCTGAACAGTCAATATTATAGAATGTTATTTTTTTATTTGGTTTTGGAATAGCGATTGTATGTACGTACATTTGTGATTAAATTGACCTTCTTTCTTTTATTTACCTACTAAATATCTATTTTGGAGCATTACTATACGCACATGCAACACCATTTACTTTGGAAATAGGATCAAAATTTTCCAAATAGTTTTCGCCATGTTTAAAATAAAGATGGATAAAACCGGTTTAAACTTGAAATCTGCATTAGAGGTTTCTCTAACAAAAAACTTCAGAATCAATGAAAATTTTGCAACTCGTTCATTTGGCATTCCGGATCGGAGACTTCTGGACAGTTCTTTCTTTCGGATTACCAAAGGAAAACGCTATAAGATAAAAGAATCTAACGGCGATAAAAGATCCAGAATGTGACGAATAAAGAAACAATTAGTTGTACGTCAGAATAATGGATTAAGATATATTTTAATTTTCGACAATTTTTGCCTAGCACTCATTCCGTGCGTGAGAGATTTATTTGTGTTACCGATGTTTTTAAATAATTAAATTCAATGTGAATCCGCCATAAAAGAGAATTAGCTAGCTCAATAACACTGAACGCGAACTTATTTACAACTTTCGTAGGTATGTATTCTTGGATATTGTCCTACAAAAATCCGACTAGCGACCATGCGGCTGTTGAGATTTTGCAGGGTGGTTTGAGAACCACATATAATTATTTAAACCTTTTCAAGGTACAAAATGCCAGACCATATAGCCATGATTTTAACTTCACGACATCAAATGTGTTACAGCCCCCGGAACATTCGGACATCTAGGTTCTAGGATACTGGCAGCATTTCATTCATTCTTGCTTTATGATTTCAACTCACTGATATCGGGGAATTCAACTGGAGTTCAACCCTCGGCCTGGTTCAAGTATGTGATTGGTTATTACAAAAATACTTGAACCCTGAACTACTCCGTTAAAACTCATTGAATCTATGAACAAGAAAACGTTCTCTTGAAAGAGTACTTCAAGCTTTAAGCCGATATGGAAGGATATTGATACTGTATTTTGAATAAAAGCAAAAACATTTTTAATTCACAGTTTTTATTTCAAAAACGCTTAATGGTTTTTTTTTTTTTTAGCCCAGTTGTATAATGTAGGTACACATATATGTACTTAATTGAACATTATTTTAATTCTAAAGGGAATGCCGATGAATCTCGTTTCAATTTACGAATCCATTAAGCCTCCAAAAGACCAATACACCCGCTTTCCAAATTTTTAAGGGTATAATCCACAATGTTGTAAAATTCGCATCGACATCGAATAAATGCCAACAGTCACAAGTTTCAACAACGAGATATCGGCAGTCAGAAGAGTGTCGGGACAAGCTCATCACAGAAAACAAGAGAATCGCAAAACATTTACAACAATTCCATCATTTGCCCTAAATAAAATAAAAAGAAAAACAAGGACATAGGCTAGGTAGATATATCCAATACCTACCAACCTACTCGTAAACATGAAGTTCCAATTCAAGCCCACATCAACAGAATTGCAACGCCAAACCGAATAGCCCATCGTCATTATTGCCAACCAGACTTTTAGGCCAATATTGGGATTGAAGCATCAGAGGCCTACAATAATTTGCCATCATCAAATGTAAACTACTGCGATAGTGTAGTTGTAGTCACATGGAATCTGACCTCTACGAGATTCGCCAGAGCCAGCACAGCTATGTGCAAGGCCGTGTGCTTTTGTGGTGGATTTCCGGGTAGGAAGAGCAGAGAGTTCCTCTGAAAATGGACATACGAATTCGACCATTCCACACATGGTGCATTGCCAGCATTAGCATTTTTGTTTGTATAGCGGGATTGTCACAAAGAAGATCAAACCTATGTATATACATTTGAGGATGTGGAGGAGCAATAGTAGGTTTTATGCGGTACTGATGCTGGTTGGAACTGCTAATTTGATAAATTCAATGTCCTTATCCTCGGATACAGATAATTCTACCAGCAGGTACTCGTTCAATGTAAGTACATATCCTTTTTTTCTCCCGCTCTCTTTCTCTCTCACTGGTTTCTGTGTCCTCTTTTGAAAGTACCCCCATGGGTAAATGGCTAATGGTTGATGTATTCCTACTGATGGGATATATCTACACAAATGTACAAATAACGTTTGGTAGGAACTCCAGGATAATGATTTTAGCTTTATCGACATGGAAAATATTATTTTACGAAGCGATGAGGGATTTTCATTTCAGCGAAATAATGCGAGCTAAATAGCTGAGGTCATTTGGATATTTTTTAGATCCTAGAGCCCGAATAGGTATTAAAGGGGCTTTAGGTTAGATTATTTCATTCAAGGACTGAATGTGGTTTATATGTATGTATATGTACATGGCAATTAAAGCAAACTTATTTCAATGAAAAGCTGATGTTTAAACGTTATTACATGTATCTAATGTAGAATTGTAGGTTAAATGAAGACATGTAGATATATATATCTTATCAGTTTCAGAGAGTATAGACCAATTATTATCATATTTGTTAAAAGTCCAACCGGTAAAGAAATTGACTCTGTGAAAAACTTACTCTTTATTTCTTTAGGGAAGCCATAATAAATTAAAAAAAAAAAAACAGCCAAATTCTAATTGATTGATAAATCTACATAAATAAAACAAAGTCGGGTCATGATCTCTGATTTGTTGGATTCGTCTCCGCCCCATATAGCAGCGTAACTATTAAAATATCGAAAAGATTTGCTGTTAATAGTATAGCCAGTGTTTCCATTGTTACTAGTTCCAGTCATTTTTAAATGATTTTTTGACTGGATTTAATAATTTAATATGCACCTTATCTTTAAAAAACAAAACATTTTAAAATACATTTTAACTTCAGTGTAAGCCAAGTGTAAATTGTTATATGTACTGTAATCAACGAGTTAGCACGCACTACGCACTACAATCAACGAACACATCCATTTTTTAAATCTCTTAGACCCTGTTTATATTGGAAAAATTGAGACCTGTATCCCGGCAGTTTGTGGGTAAGAGAAGTGCGGGGTGAAGTATCTCGTAAGGCGCGAAGAAAACATAAATGATCTAATTAGTCTCATTTGTTCTTGTTTCACTGTGCGAAAATGTTGTTGTATAAGTGTATTTTGAGGCGCCTCAAGGTTTATAATGTAGACACGACGACCCTTACCAGTCCGGACTCAATTTTCCCAATCTAAACAGGGTCTTAGACAAATGAAAATGACAAGCAGCCCAAGGTCGTAATAATAAATATTACATTCCTATATTTTTTTGTTGAGTAATGCACAATATTAATTTTAAATGCTATCTTCCGTGTTCAAATTTGTCTTTAAACATGTCCTTCGTCATTAAAAGCAAAACGTTTTAATACTTTCTTCAAAATTAACAAAGAATAATTTTGTTTTGGTAGATTTCTGTACTAACTAGCTACTATTATATAAACTAGGGTGTCCGTTCTTTCCCAAACCAATCTTTTTTGATCAGACACTCTCTAAATCAAAAGTGTATGCCCTATAAAAAATTTATTTACAAACAAAATCTGTGATTAAACTTTGCCTCTTACATAAAAAAAGAAATAATTTTTAAAATATTTTCTATAGATTATTTTCTTCTATAAATCTATAAATATAATAAAAATCAACAAGAAAATTAAGAATATCTGCAGTTGTTCGGGAGGAAAAAAAGTACGTAAAAAGCTCATAAATTGCGTAAATGGGAAGACTATGGCATTAAAGGCACGGGTTAATGAGCTCGAGCAAGTTTCTTTTTTTTTAGGGTGACCGTTATTTCTCAAACCAATTTTGTTTGATCAGACACCTCCAAAATCAAAAGTTTATGTCCCACAAACAATACGTAAGACGGCACGGGTTAATGAGCTCGGTGGCTCGGTCAAGTTTTTTTTTTGGTCCATAAATTTACTAAAGGGCATAAACTTTTTATTCAGGGGGTGTCTGACCCAAACAAAAAAAAAATGGGAAATAACGGACACCCTAATATGCATGCACAAGCTGTTAAAATTTACCTTTTCAGTCAAAATAACACTGAATATTATATCTGCGTTACGAGGGTTGCCTGGCCCAAAATTCTTTAGTCAAAATTCTCCTTAAAAAATTCTGCTTGTCAAGATTCTGTATTTCAAAACTTCGCTTTTCAATATTGTGCTTTTCAAAATTCTTTTTAACAAAATTCTGCGAATAATAAAAAAAAAGTTTTATAAAATTAAAAAAAAAATAAACTTTTTTTTAATTATTTGCAGAATTTTGTAAAACAGTGTTTTAGAATTTTTAAAATTATATTATGTATTTGTTAATAGAAATAATAGCCACAAATTAATTTCCCCAGATCTCATCCGGATTTGATTCGAAAACATAAATACAAGTATTACAAAAACAACACAAAATCCAGGTCTGCTTCTGGATTTGGATTTCAAAATCCATTTTTTGAACTCTTCCCCAGCAATATTTTAATTTTAGAGGTTGATATCACTGCTGAGATTTATCAAAAAAAAATTCTGGAAACAATGTTTATTTTTTTTTATTAAAAGTTCGTTCTTCCTTAGATTTTTTACACAAGTTTTGTGAAAATTTTCCTTCTGTCAATTTTACTACGCAAATATTACCAATTTACGAATATAACGAATTTAATAATTCGTTTATTATATCATGATCTTATCCGGATGTAGACTTAGTGGGAAATAAAACGCAGCAAATCTTATTCTTTATTTTTTTTGTTATCGTCACTTAAAGGTGTTGGTTTCTCGGAGTCGTGTAATTAAGTATTTTAAATCTCAATAAGAAAACTCTTATTTACTTTCAAAACTGGATAGCAGATAGACTCATAAAATGCAGAGAACTTAAAAAAATATTAAAAATCAGTAAATATAAAATAGGCCTAAGCGCTAAACCTAAGCCAAATAAGATATCTTAAAAAAATAGCTAAAATATCCTTTAGTTTTTTTTTATTTTTTAATAATTATTATAATTTGAACTAAAAAAAAATACCCCCCTAATCGAAAACCTTCGTACGCCCTTGGCACCATCACCAAAAAAAATATTGAAATCTACTTCATTTTCAAAATCTCTGTTTCAACTTACTTCGATTTTACAAAACAAAGGCCAACTCTACTTCTTTTTTCTCTATTTCAATGCAGAATTTTTTTTTCAGATTTACAGCTTCTATTTTGTAAGTTCATTACTTTGATAAATTTTTTGAGGTTTATATAAATTAATATAATCAATTTTGGAGAACTTTGACACCCTTTCATTTTTCGGGCAATATTTATATGATTAAAAATGTTCATATAGTCACTCTAATATGTCACTTTCTTTACAAAAAGGAATCGAATCGGAATCGGAAACTAAAACTGAGTCTTTAATGCATCAAAAAAAAAAAGGTTTGAAAATTACAAATGAACGACTTTTAAACCCCCTGAATATTTATACCTACCTACCCAATGATGAAAATAATAAAACAAGCGTTACAGGATTTGAAGTTTACGGTAGGAACTAAATATCCTGATATATTTTATTTTTATCTCGCTCCAAACACATTGATATTTTAGTGTAAATAATGTGATTTTTTGAAAGTTCAATTTTTCGAGATATTTTTTGATAAAGAGTGTCACTAAGTTGTAGGTTTCATTTCTTCTATAATATGTGAGCTCAATATCTGAGAAATATCAGCTAATAATATTCTACAGTCGGAAATCAGTTGAAAATCGCAAAAAAAAAAAAAAACAGTACAAAAACGAGTATTTTCAGCACTGTTTTTGTTATTGTTGGGTTTGATTGTATAAATTAAAATATCTTTCACAAAAACTATTAACAAATGCGAAAACGATTTATTCGATTCACCTTTTTACTGAACCAGAATCGGCCCCCTGGTATCTATTCTAAAGTGCTTTGCACATGAGACACGACCTGCGAACAGCGAATTGCGAGTGGTCGTGTATTTTTAATATTTCATTCACATAAGTGGTCGCTGACAATTGCGAATTGTCATCAAAAATGAGAGTTTGAGGTTAAATTCGAGCGAATCTTCTAGTCGCTAGTTTGTGGAATATGCGTCCTGCTGTTGTGGATTGCGAATTGACGTTCGACAGTTCTCAGAAGATACGTTGTTATGGTCGCGTAAAAATTTTTAAAATGCAAAATAGTTCAATTTATTTATTTTATGCCGTGTTTTCGCATTCGCAGGTCGCAGCTCATGTGCAAAGCATTTAACAACTTCCCAAAAAATCTGAGTTGGGCTATTTTTTGCGACCTAAGGGGGCCAGTTATAGCGATCAGGAAAACTCATCAGGAAAAATTTTCTTTTTGATAATTTAATGTTTTATCATACGATTTGAAATATACTATACAAATGATACAAATCGATGATAAATCATTTAAAATATTTATTTAATTAACAAAATTTTCTTTGGAGGAAATATTTGTTCTATAAAATTCATTTCCTGGTGGAAACTCGTTTTCTGTACGAAATTTCCATCAGGAAAATGAATAAGCCGGGGTGGCCCCGGCGCAGTGGAAGTAGTGCTTAACTGCTAACCTGGATGTGTGGGTTCGAGCCCCAGTCTAGGCAGCATTCTTTTCTATATTCCCTCAACTGAACGCCACCCCTGGGATTTAATGAGATAATCAAAACCTTATTTCTCAGTCCACTGTGCCAGCAAAAATCTATCCTATCCTTCTAACATTGCCTAATTTATAAGACCCTAGGTCATACTGGCAAATATATGTTTGTGTTGTTATTTATTTATTTATTTATTTAAGCACTTGTTTTAGACAAAGTATTTCTTCCAAATTAAATTTTTTTAATGAACAAAATATTTAAATTGGTTTATCATCGATTCGTATCCTTTTTATATTTAAAATCTTATAATAATACATTGAACTATACAAAAGAAAATATTTTCCTGATCGCTATAATTGGCGCCTAACCCGAATTTGTTGTCTTTATTGACCTAATATGAGAAACTTATCTGACACTTATTCTTGTAATTGTAACTAAAGTGAATCACTGTGAAACTGGCCCTAAACATTCATTTTCAGTAGGTTACCTACATATTTTAAAAAGCAGAATTTTGAAAAACTAAATTTTGTAAAACAGGAAGGAAGGTAGAATTTCGAAAGCAGAATTTTGCCCGCTCTTTACACTATTTATTCAATTTTAGACTTAAGTTTTCAAAATAAACAATTAAATCAATCTTTTTTGATTACGACGTTCTTTAAAAGAATAAGAAAATCAATCAGCCAGCAATTAAATCAACGTCAATAATTTTTGTTATATCATTTTCAATTTTTTGTTAAATTAGTATTTGTATTAGTTTCTACCTTCTACCTAGTAGTCACCTCTGATTGCTCTATATTATTAAAAATTTGCCGCCCTGGACATAAGTCCCTATATTGTCCCTAAGGTAAAAATGGTATTGTATATTGTATGTCGGTATAGTGATGGAAAGACTCATTCGAACAAATGTCTCTCCTCTTAAGGATTGGAATTAACTTGCCCAATCCGATGAAGCCAATCTATCACCAAATGGGGGAAATTTACAGTCAGTATACCTATCCCGAGCAACTTCAAGATATGAACTTCTTTGCGATCTGATGAATACAAATACTGTAGGAAATCCTTGATTGTTTGAATAAAATCTTAAGCCCTCTACCTCGGCTCAAAGCTTTAAAAAAGGGGTGTTTTTTGATTAAATTCTAAACTTTCAGCTGAGGTACAAGGCTAAAGATTTTTTTCTAACAACAATTTTGTATGTCAAAATATTCTAATCATTTAAATGCAACAAACCGGAGGTATTCGAAACTGATTGAACAACTTTTTTTTTCTCCATAAATTGACGCTCCACCCTATTAAAGGGTTTAAAAAGGCAATGCACAGCCTTTAACATAATTACCCGCTTTACATACTTTGCGGTAACCTACCTAACAAGATAGACATTTAAACCAGATTTGGTAGGTGCCACACCACAAGGGCGATAAATATCACCCGTATACAATTTTTAGCTCAACAAAAAAACCAGTAACCCGGGATTTGTGATAATTATATTTTTGAGTATTAAATTTACATCGTCTATATTTTACAGCCCCACTGTTTCATTCCCAAAAAAGGAATCATAAAATTAAACAAGGACAAATGTACGAGAATGCCTAATAAGCCATTATGTCGTGCATCTAATGCTGATGTCCACCTATGCGTGGGATGATGATGATGATGTTAAATGATGATGATGACGATGTTTATCTCACGGGATGTTTCGTAATTGTTGGCCAATTAAATTGTGTAAGTCCCAGTTCCCAGTTAGATGGGTGGTTCTAGTCTAGGATGAGTTTATACGTTTACAGGGACATAAGTCGGCATTGGGCTCATTTGGTTAGAATGCAAATGCAAGACTCGAAACTATTATGGATCTATTGACAACTCTCGCTGATTTAGTTGGAATTGCTGTTGTTGTTGTTGTAATAGTTGTTGTTGAAGTATATTTTGATGCTGGTTGTATTGAACAATCCTTTCACCGATAGTCCTCCATTTTGGCTGGCTACCTCGTCTGTTACTGCTATTGTCAATTTCCACAAGAGGGAGTCTTGCATAATTACCATTTTCAACATTCCTTCCATTCAATGTGGTTGTTGAAGGTGGAGGTGATTGACGAGGAAGAGAAAGTCCACCACCACCATCAGGACGACAGCCGGAGCCAAAAGCATCCTCGCAATTTATTGAGATGTCAAATGGAAACTGCGTCCGATGCAGGGCCAGTTGCTGGCGAATCAATTGCTCCACCGGCAAACGAGATGCTAATATTGAATTTTAAGTGGAAAATCATTTTTTTTTTCGTTCGATTATGACTCCAACCATACCTGATTCCGGCACGAAGAATAGAAGACCAATACCCCCGCCATGGCTGCTCGGCCAACTGACAGGTTGCCCTAGTGCTGCAGGGGGAGGACTGCTTCGTTGCTGATGATGCTCTGATGGTGGCGCATTGGCTGGGACAGAAGCAATATTGCTTTGGTGTATTCTTGTGGGATGCTGCTGTTGGGTAATATCAACATTTGGACGGGTCTGGCCACCATCGCAATCAACCTGATTCATTAAAAGTTTGTTCGTGCATTTGACAAATAATATCAATCTGTATCTAAAAAGTTTTATTTCTGTTGAATTGGCTTACCGGCTCAAGCTGTTTGAATAACGGCGTTGAAGAGAGACTATGGCTACCGCTACTGCTACTAGGGCCCTCCCTCTTGTGGGGATCACTGGGTGTAATGAGGAATTCATTGGGAAGACTTAGTTGTTCGTGTGAGTAACGTCGATTAAATGGTGGATGTCCATATCCGCCAATATGTGTAATAGGTGATTGGTTTCGTGTATCAAATGTAGCAGCGGCTGTATCCTGTAAATGTGACGAAGGTTGGCTTTGAGGTGGTATTATCCAGGAGTATGATGTTCCCGGTTCAACTATATATTTTGTGTGGAACGATAATGAAAATTTTAATTTATTTAAAATCAAGGAACTCACAAGTTTCGCAATGACCACCACCATCGATCATAATACAAACAACCCAGAGACCAAAGATAACGAACGAACTATACATGATTGGGAGCAAAGCTATTCTGATGTTTGAGCATCAACAGCGCATGATAATATTTTAATTTAAAACGAACAATCAATAAAAAAAAAATAATAAAATAGAATTAAGAATGAGATTATGGAAAGTAATGAACTGCAGTCTCAACCTCTCAGTGATTCAATCAAAATGTTTTTTCTTTTAAGTTTAAATTGATAACAATCTTTTGAAGCAAGCAGATGCTTCACAGAATCAGAATTAAATCAGCAACAAAACACTGGAGGCTGATGAAAAAATTAAAGCTCTATTTGATTAGCTTTGCTGAATATAACAATTATTATTAGCTCAATCATGTAGGTATACTGCGCGTCACTTATTTCAGGCCACTCTTTTCACAATCTTCTCTCGAGATGTATTCCTGTTGAAATACATCCATAGCCCTCTATAGATAGATAGATAGATAGATAGATAGATAGATAGATAGATAGATAGATAGATAGATAGATAGATAGATAGATAGATAGATAGATAGATAGATAGATAGATAGATAGATAGATAGATAGATAGATAGATAGATAGATAGATAGATAGATAGATAGATAGATAGATAGATAGATAGATAGATAGATAGATAGATAGATAGATAGATAGATAGATAGATAGATAGATAGATAGATAGATAGATAGATAGATAGATAGATAGATAGATAGATAGATAGATAGATAGATAGATAGATAGATAGATAGATAGATAGATAGATAGATAGATAGATAGATAGATAGATAGATAGATAGATAGATAGATAGATAGATAGATAGATAGATAGATAGATAGATAGATAGATAGATAGATAGATAGATAGATAGATAGATAGATAGATAGATAGATAGATAGATAGATAGATAGATAGATAGATAGATAGATAGATAGATAGATAGATAGATAGATAGATAGATAGATAGATAGATAGATAGATAGATAGATAGATAGATAGATAGATAGATAGATAGATAGATAGATAGATAGATAGATAGATAGATAGATAGATAGATAGATAGATAGATAGATAGATAGATAGATAGATAGATAGATAGATAGATAGATAGATAGATAGATAGATAGATAGATAGATAGATAGATAGATAGATAGATAGATAGATAGATAGATAGATAGATAGATAGATAGATAGATAGATAGATAGATAGATAGATAGATAGATAGATAGATAGATAGATAGATAGATAGATAGATAGATAGATAGATAGATAGATAGATAGATAGATAGATAGATAGATAGATAGATAGATAGATAGATAGATAGATAGATAGATAGATAGATAGATAGATAGATAGCTAGATAGATAGATAGATAGATAGATAGATAGATAGATAGATAGATAGATAGATAGATAGATAGATAGATAGATAGATAGATAGATAGATAGATAGATAGATAGATAGATAGATAGATAGATAGATAGATAGATAGATAGATAGATAGATAGATAGATAGATAGATAGATAGATAGATAGATAGATAGATAGATAGATAGATAGATAGATAGATAGATAGATAGATAGATAGATAGATAGATAGATAGATAGATAGATAGATAGATAGATAGATAGATAGATAGATAGATAGATAGATAGATAGATAGATAGATAGATAGATAGATAGATAGATAGATAGATAGATAGATAGATAGATAGATAGATAGATAGATAGATAGATAGATAGATAGATAGATAGATAGATAGATAGATAGATAGATAGATAGATAGATAGATAGATAGATAGATAGATAGATAGATAGATAGATAGATAGATAGATAGATAGATAGATAGATAGATAGATAGATAGATAGATAGATAGATAGATAGATAGATAGATAGATAGATAGATAGATAGATAGATAGATAGATAGATAGATAGATAGATAGATAGATAGATAGATAGATAGATAGATAGATAGATAGATAGATAGATAGATAGATAGATAGATAGATAGATAGATTGATTGATGGATTGATAGATAGATAGAGATAGAGGCCTGACAGTCCTACGCATTAACCATTACGCTGCATTAACCATTACGCTGCGGGCAATTCTCTATAAAAAGTAATTTATTGAAGGTTTCCCATAATCAACTTTTATTCTGATTAAATGTTTCCCAAGAAAACAATTAAATCCAAGAGTCGATTTTAACCGCTGAAATTATAATTCAAGGTTAAGTTGAAAACAAAGTAAACAAACAAATAAATTTGCACAAATTGTAGGTAGTATACATATGTATTGTACATACATACATATCAACATAAGGCACATGCATACCTACTTACATCGAACATTAAACTCGTGCTTAAAATCGAAATCAATTCAATTGCTATAAAATAAAGAGTATCAAGGTATTTCTCTGTGTTGTGGGACTTATCTTAATTATTAAGTACCAGAGCGTTTTCAACACGGCACGCGGTACATACGGCTGACAGTGGACACGTCCAGAAGTTCAGACAGAAAGACAACATTCTCTGTGTCCATCAACGACACAAAGCAAATTTTCAACAAAACCTCTATTTTTAGCTCCAATATTTACGAACTGCATTTCGGTCCAATGCTATACGGTCATATTGGCAGTGGCCGGCCGGCCGGCGCGGCATGCACTGTTTTTATGTTTAGATTGTTTTGTATCTTTGAAATTGACAACCCTCTTTTCATTCTTCTTTCCACAACACCGCAGCTTTCAACACTAAAGTTGATATACAAATAAAATGAGATAAAAAAAAAAACAAAAGCAAACTGCGTCATTTCGGAATTTACAGTTGAATAACTAACCCATCATCATGGGGTTTCCACAACAAAGCTAGTTCGCCGACATCCACGGCTAGCAAAAAAAAAGCTGCCAGACCAGCAACAACATATCAAGCATTGCCACCGCGCCGGTAAATCCACTTCACTTATCATCGGACTCATTATATTTTACCTTATGAATCGGACGGATGGGTTCGATGCAAAATAAATAAAATTATCACTTACGAGTACTCGAATAACTAGATCATTTTTGTATTTCTCATCGTGGGATTTGACTGGCAGACTCATAATTACTAAATTGTCTAACGAATTGAAACCCTATTGGAATAACCAATGTACTTATATATCTTCTCAAACGAGTAGGTATTTGCAAAACATCTCGCGAAGTGCTATTTTTTTTTTCGTTTTTAATTGAAAATACCAGATTCTCATGGTGATGGTGAGATGACTTATGACGACACCGTGTTTGTAGTCACAATTGAACGAGAGGTATTAAAAGCGAGTCATTTTGTTCAGTGGAAGCAATAAGTGGCTATAAATCGTTTCTTTTGTTTAATAATTGACTTCAAAATGTATGCTTATAACTCCCGCACGAGAACAATGTAGGCATATTCAAAAAAGTTGGATGGTTGTTTTAGTTACATTTTATAATAATTGATAAAACAAATGGAGGGTTCACAGCTGTAGCGAACTAAATCGGTAAAAGTTAAATTCGAAGATATTACCAGGTTAAGCAAATACGCTGCTATTAATTACTTAACTAATATTTTACTCGTATTGCAGGCAATTTCATAGTTTATTCTGTAAATTTTCTTCTGATTTAAAAATAAAATGAACAAAATACGCAAAATTTAATATGTATATACCAGTTTAAGAAGTTTTTTTTGTTCGACTTGGTACAGCTGTGAGCCCTTCAAATTTCACTTGATAGTCACACGTGGTTTTTTTGATCGGACCCCTTTCCTAGTTTTTCACCTGGTTTTCCGCCTTTTTTCTACTCTTTGCTTGAAAATCTTTGAGCTAATATTCTGTCTGATACCAAGTGCTAACATTTTGAAAAAACTCTTTAAAACTATTGCCAAAATCCATAATATAGTTTTTTGTGATTGGATCTACTTACACTATTTGGCCCTATTTGTTCTGCCTTTTCATTTTTCATTTGGAATTCTATATTGCCATCTCACTTCTACTCCTCTAATATGGATACCAAAGTTGAGAAAACACCAGTAGACAAGTTGATAGAAAAAAAAAAAGCAAAAGAAAAAAAACATGCGGTATGCAGTCGCAATCCAACTCAACCAACTCCGTCACAGGAAATATGAACAATTCCAACGCGGTTTTAGAGAAAAAAAAAACTGGCCGATCGCCGAAAATATATTGAAGGAAACTTATATATGTCGCCTGGCAAAAATCCTCATTCAAACCCTCCAAGTGGGTGCCGGGCGGGCAATGATCACCACAGTAATCCTGTGCGTTTTTGGCAGGTTGGAGATCAGCTAAGGTTAAATTGGGTCACCGAATTGTTGTAACTCCTCAATAGTACAACGTTCGGAAACCCAATTTAATCATAGTTTAGAGGTTCCTAATTTCAGTGGTGGTGTGAGCAACCGTGCCGAAGAATGGAAGGCTGGGGGATAAACCAGTCTTTAACGAGCTCTTTCGGATGCTGTGGCAAGGTCCGTCATATTTCTGCCTTACCCCGGCAAGCGGCTCTGCCGGGGCTGACTGTTTTTCCGCATTACTCGTGGGAACAAAAAATGAAGAAGAATAAAACAACAAATAAAAAAATAATAAGAAAAATAAATCGCGCCAGGGCTGACAATGCGGTCACATCTCCTGGAAAGGCTGTCGAGTCAACTCAGGGGTGTGAACGGGTTGTCAACCCTGTGGTTGCCACTAGTAGCGGGAATCCAATTCCCTCTACTAGCCGCAACCTATATATGAAGGAACTACCCGTCAGTGGTTCAGCTGTGACGCTCGGCTGTTCCAAGGGCGGAAGTTCCGCACCCACCCCCATCCCCGCACTTACTAGGACATCGCAAGCGATGCCAAGAAAGGACGCTCCACCCGGAGAGGCAAAATCCGCGACATGTGGTAATGACTCGACGGGTGAGGGTGCTCCTCGATTGGCATCGGTAGCGAGTATCTCAAGAGGTGGATCCACAGGTGTGTCACACGGACACAGCTCTGGGTCGGCCAAAAAGAGGTCCGGGAAGGCAAGGGCCGATCGAGATCTGCGTAATGCTACGCGGATTCTGGCCGCAGTCGGTATAGTACCGGCGGCGGAAAGAACCCCGGAGCAGATGCGGAAACTCGAGTGGGCCAGTGGCTTCCTCAGTAAGTTAAATAAACCGACCTGCAGCGACTCAACGTCAAAGCGTAATAGGTCTCTGGAGGGCGACAAGCCTGAACCGAAAAGGCAGAAAGTGCATCCCAGCAGCACAACAGCCTTCAATAAGGATCTAACCTTTAGCGATGCGCTCAAAGGCAAGATCATAGCTGCGATCATTGACAGGGGTCATGTGGATGGAAACATCTCTCATGATCAATGGGCAGACGTCAAGGCTCATCTCGGTTTCAGATTTTTCTCTGTCATCGAGGAGAATCCGGGGCCTCTCCCAGACACAGCCGATGCAGGATGGTACCAAAATCGTATCAAACTAATCGCCTGTGGAGATTGGTGCCAAGCTCGAGGTTGTTACAAGGGAGAACATTCCTTGCCGACCAAGAGCACGTATAATGGTCCCGGCACTACACAACTGCCCAAATATGATCTTGAAATTGAGCAATCCAAACCTGCCTACTCACGACTGGAAAGTCCCAAAGGTTGAGAAGGAAACAGTGGGTCGCTATAGATCAGCTCTCTTGGTGATCAATAGGGAATCACTGGCTCTACTGACCGCGACCGAAGGCGTGATTAAGTACGGTTTCGATGAAATCATGGTCCGTGTCTACAAAAAAGACGAAGACCCGCAAATTGCAACCCCTCCAGAAGCCCCTTCAGCGGAAGGAATCGCTTCAAACAAAATAAACATGGAGGTCGATGGAACACCACACGTGGAACCATCGACCTCCACAGCCTTTAACAAGCCATCCGACGTGGAAGCTGATCTTACAGTCGACAGTAATTCCGACATGGAAACTGAAGACGATACTCTAGGCATCACTCTGAGCGAGGAAGACCTACTTCACTCCTCCTCAGACGATGAAAACGCCTATAAGACAGTGGTGGAGGTTGATCTGGCTAAAAGTAGCAATGCTGCGATTAGTTCAGATTAATCTTCATCACGCTATCATGGCCTCCACAAACCTAATATTCCGATTGCATAAGACCAGAGAGGACATCGTCCTCATACAGGAGCCGTGGATATCAAAATCCACTATCAACGGGCTCAGAACTCCTGGCTACAATTTATTATATGCATCAGAGAAAGGTGAACCAAGGTCATGTATATTAGTAAAAAAAGACTTAAATGTATTTTTACTCCCCAATTACAGCGATAAAGATACAACGACTGCTGTCATCACTACCGCAGGCAAAGCCACCTACTGGCTTATCTCGGCATATCTCGGCCACGACAGCCCAATTCCTGGAGAGACACTGAAGAGAGCAATTGCGGACGCGCATTCTAAGAAAGTGGATCTCCTCATCGGAGCGGACGCTAACGCCCATCATACAGTATGGGGTAGCTCTGACATTAATGAAAGAGGTGAGTCCTTATTTGATTATCTACTAGGCACTAACCTCCTTATATGTAATATTGGTAATGAACCTACATTTATTAACAAGAATAGGAAAGAGGTATTAGATATAACACTTACCTCTGACTCGATCCATAATTTAATTTCGAACTGGCTAGTCTCAAAAGAGAACTCCTTCTCTGATCATAAATATATTCAGTTCGATCTTAATGATGTGGCAAACGTATCTACGGGTTTTCGCAATCACCGTAATACAAACTGGGAACGATATAGAGAAGTACTAGCACAGCTGCTTGATCACAATCTTCTCAAACGCTCCTCCACCATAGATGAACTAGATCTCTCCGTGAATCATCTCACTGAAGCCTTCAATGAATCAATGAGAACTTCATGCCCCTTAACCGTGGTAAAGGGTAAAAAGAAACCTCACTGGTGGCACAAAGAACTAGAACCATTCAGGAAGAGTTTGTAACGGTAGTTGGTCCTATCGCACCAATGAGGCGATCTTAAGCCCTCCCAAAGAAACCCAGGAACACAGGAATCCCTGCAGGAATCATTGGGTAGTACGACAGGTTGTTCAGCCAGCGATGCGCGGGTAGGCATGCTTGCGTTACGCACGAAAAACCAGCTCGTCGGTGGGGTGGGATCTTGCGCAGGCTACTGAACTTCCGTACATGTTTACATGCCTAAATAAATTAATAAAGTTTCCTATAATAAAATTCAAACAACATTTATGCAAACAGAATCTTAATCCCAAACCTTCAAATTATGGGAGACCTTAAGGTGGTATTGGCCCCCTTGAGTGTCGCCCTCCCACTATCGTTATCAACAGATAACAGATAAAACCTTGGCTTTTGCTCCACTCGATTTTAGCAAAAGCCCCTATAGTGATAAGTGAACCATTACAGGCTCACTATATCTTCACTCACATCACTAATTGAAATCACCTCCCCACACTACCACAACGAAATCAAAAACTCATCTCAAAAGATGTAAATATAAATTTCAAATAAAAACATTCCCTTGACTCATTTTCCAGTCCACAAACAAATTCTGATTTATTCAAAAAAAAAGGAAATTTTAAATCATAAACTTATTTCATTATTATCTAAATAATGATTCTTTAAATTTGATATTAATAATAAAAAAAAAAAAATAAACAATTAACGTGAAATCGAAACCGAATATGAGGTATTAAAAGAGAATTGTATATTTAAAAATGGTGACTCCGAATATTGTAACTAATTTGTAAATTAGTAAACTAAGGTAAAATTCATAAAAAAAAAAAATCCTAATTGATCGAGAAGAAAATAAGTTTTTCTTTTTTTTTTTTCTATTTTTTTTTTTTTTAAACTTTTTAAATATAAGCAATAAATATAAATCTAAATTTAAATTATAGTTCGTTTAGATGTTTAAATATATAAATTGAATATATGTAATGACTCACCAATTAAAGGTTACATTAAAATAAATGATAAATAATGTTCAGTTTACCATGAATCATTCGCGCAGCAGCGGTGGGTTCACAATTTGGTGTGCACAGCAGATTGGACCGATGCTCTAGCTAAATGTGTAAAAAAAAAAACAAGAAAAGAAGTTTAAAAGGAAAGCAAACAAATGAACGATCTTTACAAAAAAAAAAAAATAAAGGAATAAGAAATTGGAAATACTCAACTTTCGGAGTCTCAAATTAGGAGATCTTTACTTTACTTTACAAAAAAAAAACGAAGTTTAAACAAAACACGAAAATATTGATTGTGCGTTGTTGTTATTTTAAGCTTTGGCTGTGAGAAAATGATGATACTGTTGATGCTGGGAATGATATTGGTGATAAGAATGATGCTGGCTGAAGTAGATATTGTTTTTGTAGTCTTGTAGATTTTAGGTAGCTTTTGGTAGAGATGAATAGGTCTATTGCTGGTATATTGTGGGATGATGACCAATATTTACTGGCAGGAGCGGAGGTTCTGAGCAAGAGGAAGATAGCCGAAGATGCTTTTCACTCAAGTGTACTACCCGAAACAAATTGTCGAACGTTTGTTTAAGTATTTTTTTTATAAACAAAATTGCTACTTTGACCGACAGATGAAAAAAAAATAAGTTGTGTCGGATAGCGATGATGATCATTGGAGTTGGTACTGAGGCTGGATTGAGGTTTTACTACCGTATGATGAAAGTGTACCGAAGAACACGTGCTGCGGACAGTGGAGTTTTGTGGTCGTATGTATTCCAACATGAGCTTTTTGGCTTGAAAGATCCGATGACAATGACCATGTGCGATCGCCAGAAGGGTCACGCAGGGTTTGACTCACTCCAATGTGTGCAGGCTCCGGGGAGCTGCTTTTTGGCAAGCAAAGCACTGGTTTAAAAAAAATCGCTCTGTAAACAGATTGAGCAGTTGTGAAACAGTGCTGCCGGTGATGGTGCTGCTATTCCAACTGTAATCCTTGGTTACAGTTGAATTAGCTCTAGTGGTTTATGCTGGTTTCTCTTCCCCCTTTTTTTTTATAAAAAAGGAATGTTCGATGACACTATGAGGATTACGAAATCTAAAAAAAAAATGTTCACACAATACGTATGGCGAAATGTTTTACCTGTTTTAATTCGGTATAAGCGTAGGGTTTGATTTTCTGTTCCTCTGTTTTTTTTTCGTTTATGAAACTAGAACGCGGATTATAGAAATTTTCTTGAATAAAGGTAATTTGAGTGAATATTTCTGTTTTTTTTTTTTTTTTTTTACCTGATTTTAATTCAGTACCAGCGTGAAATGTTTTTTTTTTTTGTGTAAAAAAAAATGATTTTTAATTTTTTTTTTTTTTTTGATAAGGCTTTGCAATTAATTCATATAAATAAAATAAATTTTACTGGTTATTTTAATTAAAAGACAAAGCATTTATTCTTAAATTCTTTTTTGTATCCTAGGATTAAGATGAACTTTCCACTGAGTTCCACCACCGGCAAATATCAGAAATCAAAAGACAGATCGAGTTCAATATGAATATCATTACACTTTCTTTAAGTTCCAATTCCATATTTTCCGCAAAGGAGGAAATGGATACATTTTATTCTAGTCATTTTGTAATTCGATAACATATCGATAATATATAGAATACCTACTGAAATCCATATGGGTAGAGTTCGTAAATTCGTCAATTTTGCTGGTGGTAAAAAAAAAACTAATTTATTTTGGCTGGTGTGAAATTCTATATTAAGTGGATTGGTCCCCAACAAAGCATCTCAATAGCTTTGACGAGAGGAAAAGTCTGTTGAATGAAAAAGGACCTGAAGATAAGAAGTCTTAAAATTTACTTATCCTTAAAATAAGAAGAAGAATTTATTTTCTGATATCTTTAGCATGGAAGATTCCCAGTGATTTTCCTTGCATATCTTCAAGTTCATAGAGGCTGTTTCCAGTTACACTCTTTACTCTAGCTTGCACAAATTTTGGGCTTAATTTTGCGTTGATCTTTTTAGCAGCGTCACTTAGGACAAAATTTCGTTTTAGAACCACTTGTCCTACTTTGAAGGTGATATTCTTGCTCCTGGTGTTGTACGTGTGTTCATATTGACTATGGGCTTTTGCCAAGGAATCTTTCAGATGATTATGGACAATATTCATTTTTGCGGCTTTTGGTAAAACGTCATACTCAGGGTTGTTTAAACCATTTAATTTTCGCAGCAATGCATAGTCTGAACCATGTTCGATTTTGGAATGCCCGAATAAGGCTTCGTGCGGCGACATGCCGATGGCGGAATGTACTGCAGACCGAAGAGCAGATGTTATAGAGATTAAGTGTCTATCCCAATTTGTATGATGTGGACCTATATATGACCTAATCGCCGAAAGAATTGACCTATTTACGCGCTCACTCGCGTTGGCCTGCGGTGAGTAAGCCGCCGTTTTTATGTGTTTTACTCCATACATTAAGAGAAATTTCTCGAACTCCTTTCCCGTAAACTGTTTCCCATTGTCCGATAAAACGGATTCCGGTACTCCGAATGTTGCGAAAACTTGTTCTTGGAGAAATTTTATGGCCAATTCGCTAGTCGCTTTTCTTAATGGTGAAATACATACAAATTTAGTCAATTGATCAAGACATATAATTATGAATGTATTTCCAGACTTTGATCTTGGATATGGGCCAAGAAAATCGACAAAGAGATGTTGGAAAGGCCTTTCTACCACAAATGCTTTACCCATTGGCGGCCTGAGAGCTGAATTCGGAGCTTTTGAAGATTTGCACACTATACAATCTGCAATGAAAGTTTTTACTTGAGCCGCCATATTAGGCCAGTAAAAACGGTCACGCAAACGGTATAGTGTTTTAGTGATCCCACCATGCGAGGCTTTTGGTGGATCATGTGCCAGAAGAACTAATTGGTTGGTCAGTGTGGATGGAATCCAGAGCTTCCAGACGAGGTCGTCAGCTCTAGGATTCCCTGTGCAACATTTAACCTTTTTGTACACAAAATTATCTGAGACACAAAGGTCAGGTAACTGTTCTTTGTTTTCCTCAATTGTTTTTATCAAATCGACATATTCATCCGACTTGAAAGCCGGATCTGTCAAATCAATTGACAGAACATCTGAAGGGTTCACGTTCAATGCTATTTCAGATACGATACCATCAACCGCATACACTCTAGACAGAGCGTCTGGAACAACATTTTGCGTACCCCTCCGGTGCTCTATCTCAAAAGAGTATCGTTGAAGTCGAAGACTCCAACGAGCTAACCGTCCGCTTAGATCTTTCTGATTCATGAGCCACTTCAAGCTCGCATGATCAGTCACTATTTTAAATTCTTGGCCTTCCACATAAGACCGAAACTTTTCAACTCCCATAACCGCCGCTAGGCATTCCAACTCAGTTACACTGTAGTTGCGTTGAGCACCGTTAAGTTTGTGGGAAAAGTAATAGATAGGCCTTTCAATGCCCTCTTCATCTTTTTGGCATAAGACTGAACCTATCCCCGAAGTCGATGCATCGCACAAAATAACAAAGGGTTTTTTAAAATCCGGGTTTATTAAAATCGGAGCAGTGGTTAACGCCGTTTTCAGCTCTTCGAATGCTGCAATTGCCTCTGGACCAAATACAAAGGATTTTCCCTTTTTCAAGGTATCCGTAATGGGTGTGGCAATGGAAGAATAATCTTTGACGAAGCGCCTGTACCATCCCGATAATCCTAAAAACCTCCGTACTTGTCGAGGTGTTTTCGGGATGGGAAATTCCTTAATGGCTGAGACCTTATCAGGATCCGTTTTCAGGCATCCTCCTCCTACGATGAATCCTAAATATTTTAATTGCTTAAAGCAAAATTTCGATTTCACAAGATTAATTGTTAGCCCTGCTGAACTTAAAAGTGAAGCTAATTCATTGAGAATCGCGATGTGTTCTTCAAATGTCCCCGAAATTATCAAGAGGTCGTCCAAATACACGAAGATATTCTGTCTTAACCTGTGTGGAACAACCTTGTCCATCAATCTGCACAAACGCTGGGCAGCGCCACAGAGACCAAAAGGCATGACTGTATATTGATACAGAGGTCTACCCGGCACAGCAAAAGCAGTCTTTTCGCGGGAGGATTTCTCCAGCGGGATTTGCCAAAAGGCGTCTTTCATATCCACACTTGATATAAAGTGTGTATCTGGAAGACGACTTAGCAACCCTTCCATATGAGCAAATGGATAGGCGTCGCTCTTGGATACTTGGTTGACCTTTCTGGAGTCAAGGCAAAGACGATTCTTTCCCGGTTTCCTTACCAGGACAACCGGAGAGCACCAGGCGCTGTTGCTTTCCTCTATGACACCAAGAGCGAGCATTCTATCCAGTTCCTCATACATAAGGTTTTGCACCGCTGGAGAAACCGGGTAGTGCCTTTGTTTGATAGGTTTGGTATCCCCTGTATCAATAACATGCTCTTCTAATGTCGTTTTGCCTAGCCCAAGTTTGGCAGATGACGGAAATAAGTTGATGACATTTTCTAATTGTTTGGACTGATCCCTTGATAACTCGTGGACATTTGGATCGTCTAAGTTCGGAGTATATCCGGACGAGATTTCAGAGATAATTTGAGGTGCAATCTCAAATAATCTCCAAAAATTAACCCCCAGATATAACTGTTGGTCTAGCGAAGGAACTAAAAACAACGTTATCTCTTTCGAGATTCCCTTATATGCTATGTCAGTTTTCACTTCTCCAACTATCGGTTGAAACTGACCACTTGCAGTTCTAATTTTCGATTTAAATGGTTTGAATTCAACATTTGTATTTTTCAAAAGCTCAAAACACCCCCTACCTAAACAGCTGACACTTGCCCCACTGTCAAGGAGTCCAGGTATCCGTTTACCAAAGACAGTTATGGTTGCATACGGTCTTGGATCATCCACATTGCAAAGGCTTGAAACTTTTATCTGATTTTGAACTTCTCTCTTTTTTCGAAAACGTTCTCGAAGCTTAATAATATGTTTAGGTGGTTTACAATTAAAAATCCTACGTCGAACATCGTGATAGTTAAGTAACCTCTCGTGAAGAGATTTAGGTGGTGTTTTTGCCGAAGATAACTTAATTGGGCTTTTAGGATTCTTTAAAATTTTAGCTATTGATCCGTTTTCATTTTTCGTTTCGGTAATATTTTGAGTATCTGTAACATTTGTAAATTCATTTAATTCATTCTTTTTTGAAATAGAATGTAAAATAATTGTAGAGTCAGGGATTTTCTGCAAGTCAGGTGTATCTGCAAAAGCAGGTGAAAATTGGTTTGAAACAATTGATGGCCTTAATAATTCATCGGGTTCTTTACTACAGGGCAAAACTACCCGGTCTTCGAATCGCCCTGCGTTCGGTTTCCCGAACACTTGCTACATTGGGGTGTCGTAGTATTCTCCAGTCCACACCGAAAGCAAAAAAGATTCCTTTGTGGGCTGGGACATTGGACGAATGAATGACCTTTAATTTTGCAGTTCCAGCAAATATAAGAGGACTGATCTCGTTTAGGAACTGAATTTATTTTAAGTGCATTAACGTCAAACTCTTGTGGATCATCTTCCACAAAATCAAGTTCATTGACCTGTCTTTTAAAATTCGATTGAGCAAATTGTTTATTACGGATACTGTCGCTCTGAAGGACATATCTTTCAATGGTTCTACATACGTAGAGCATTTCAGGTAAGCTGTTTGTCTTGTATGTAATCATTAGTTCCCCGATACGGCGTTTTACATTTTGCTTCACTAAATCGATTATTTCTTTGGATGTTTTAGGTACTCGAAGACGAGTATTCATCAAAAGTATGGCGTTATAAAAATCATCGAAGCTTTCATTGTGACCTTGTCGCCTGTCGAACATTTTTCTTGAAAGCTCAGAATCAGTTTCAAGGCTTCGATATTGTTCGATTAATGCGAGCTGAAGACTTTCCCAGTTTAAGTTTGGATGAGATTTTAGATACATCCAGTACCAATCTTCAACTCTACCTGACACAAATAAGTGAAAATGGAGGAATACATCTTCCCATGAAGCTCCATAACTCTCTTTCAACCTGCTAAGCCGAAAGATGAAATCGTCAACTGTCATGTTCTGACTGTCGAATTTTAAACTCCACTTATGGAATTCGAACTTTTTAAACAAGGCACCACGTGAAGAAGTAGAGCGTTCATTGGAAATGTCTTGATTAATATTTAAAGCGTTCAGCCGAGAAATAAAATTGTGGGTGTTTTCACTAAGATGGGTGGGTGGTTCAGGTAAGTTGATAGCGGGGTTTGTAACTAGTGTTTGAGAGGTAGGTCTGTTTGCCGTACTTTGAGATTGTGGACGTCTATTGACATCATACTCTTCTGAATTGGCCTGAGGTGTAGGCGCTGCTAGGGATTGTCGAATAGTTTCGGCAACTCGCTCTAACGTTATTTGCCTTTCTCTCTCAATTTCATGTCGCAAATTTATCAAGTCATTAGCTCGAGCCACACCTAACGAAGCAGTAACCACTTCTTGAATATGCTCCGTTAAAGTTCTATTAGAAGGGAATTGTTTATTTACGCTTAAACCTGTCGCCCCACCAGTATTAGTTGCGTCATTGGTACTATTTAAATTGTCTGAACCACTATTTGGAGGACTTGTTTGACCAATACTTTGTGGTAACTCAGGCACTTCACCATGATTCAAAGAACCATTTTCAGCATCCTGTGGGTCTATACCCTGATTTCGTGGTTCAGGGTTACTTGTACCCACTGCAGGATTATTTCCTTTTCTGGTAATGCGGCCACTTTGGCCTCCTCTTTGCTTATTACTAGCCATATTCGAAATTTTTTTAAATCTATATGTAATGTATTAAATCAATAAAGGGTGTTCTTTTAATTTTTTTTTGTAATCACTAAGTTTTAAATTCAAAAAAAATATATATATGTTTATTTAAAACCGATTAAGATATAAGAAGAATCTAAAAAAAAAAAAAATCCTTTGTATACTAACGAAAAAAAATTAAATAAATCGAATAATTTTGTATCTAATATAAATCATAAATGTGTGTGTGGATATATGAAATCAATATTTGTGATGTGTAGTGATCAAAAAGTTAAAAAAAAGAATTCTGCATAAAAATGTTGTTTGCTTAGCTCAAGAGAAAGATATGATCCAAACGCAGCAAAGAAAAAAAACTTGTATAACATAGATTTTCTTGGTCGTATAAGATCTTTAATCATTCCTGTTGAGTCAATTAGAAATCCTGTGAGGAAAAAAACTTCGACGCTTCAATAAATGTATGATTTCATTGATCTTTGATCTTTTGGTCGTCTGTCAAGTCTGAAAATTCCACTCAGATCTCATTTTAATGATGTTATTTAAATGGTATTTTTGAAAACTAACTATTAACGAAAGTAAAATTGGACAAGTCATATGCAACTAATAGTCAAATAATTTTGAAAACTTTTGAAAGAAGAGAGCTCCGACGCAACAGTCAAACATATGATCTCATGGAATCGAATCTTCTGGCCGTCTGACAAGATCTTCAAAAAAAATTCTACAAAAAAAATTTAAGTTGTAGGTAGCAATAGATGGTTTCGTACCAGAAAGTCAATGCAGCAGCAAAGATATTGTTTCTTGAACAGATATCTTTCGGACATCAAAAACCTGGTATTTTAATTTGCTTAATTTTAAATTAATCGGGTTAACATATTCTTGCCCCACGTTGGGCGCCACCTGTGTAACGGTAGTTGGTCCTATCGCACCAATGAGGCGATCTTAAGCCCTCCCAAAGAAACCCAGGAACACAGGAATCCCTGCAGGAATCATTGGGTAGTACGACAGGTTGTTCAGCCAGCGATGCGCGGGTAGGCATGCTTGCGTTACGCACGAAAAACCAGCTCGTCGGTGGGGTGGGATCTTGTGCAGGCTACTGAACTTCCGTACATGTTTACATGCCTAAATAAATTAATAAAGTTTCCTATAATAAAATTCAAACAACATTTATGCAAACAGAATCTTAATCCCAAACCTTCAAATTATGGGAGACCTTAAGGTGGTATTGGCCCCCTTGAGTGTCGCCCTCCCACTATCGTTATCAACAGATAACAGATAAAACCTTGGCTTTTGCTCCACTCGATTTTAGCAAAAGCCCCTATAGTGATAAGTGAACCATTACAGGCTCACTATATCTTCACTCACATCACTAATTGAAATCACCTCCCCACACTACCACAACGAAATCAAAAACTCATCTCAAAAGATGTAAATATAAATTTCAAATAAAAACATTCCCTTGACTCATTTTCCAGTCCACAAACAAATTCTGATTTATTCAAAAAAAAAGGAAATTTTAAATCATAAACTTATTTCATTATTATCTAAATAATGATTCTTTAAATTTGATATTAATAATAAAAAAAAAAAAATAAACAATTAACGTGAAATCGAAACCGAATATGAGGTATTAAAAGAGAATTGTATATTTAAAAATGGTGACTCCGAATATTGTAACTAATTTGTAAATTAGTAAACTAAGGTAAAATTCATAAAAAAAAAAAATCCTAATTGATCGAGAAGAAAATAAGTTTTTCTTTTTTTTTTTTCTATTTTTTTTTTTTTTAAACTTTTTAAATATAAGCAATAAATATAAATCTAAATTTAAATTATAGTTCGTTCAGATGTTTAAATATATAAATTGAATATATGTAATGACTCACCAATTAAAGGTTACATTAAAATAAATGATAAATAATGTTCAGTTTACCATGAATCATTCGCGCAGCAGCGGTGGGTTCACAATTTGGTGTGCACAGCAGATTGGACCGATGCTCTAGCTAAATGTGTAAAAAAAAAAACAAGAAAAGAAGTTTAAAAGGAAAGCAAACAAATGAACGATCTTTACAAAAAAAAAAAAATAAAGGAATAAGAAATTGGAAATACTCAACTTTCGGAGTCTCAAATTAGGAGATCTTTACTTTACTTTACAAAAAAAAAACGAAGTTTAAACAAAACACGAAAATATTGATTGTGCGTTGTTGTTATTTTAAGCTTTGGCTGTGAGAAAATGATGATACTGTTGATGCTGGGAATGATATTGGTGATAAGAATGATGCTGGCTGAAGTAGATATTGTTTTTGTAGTCTTGTAGATTTTAGGTAGCTTTTGGTAGAGATGAATAGGTCTATTGCTGGTATATTGTGGGATGATGACCAATATTTACTGGCAGGAGCGGAGGTTCTGAGCAAGAGGAAGATAGCCGAAGATGCTTTTCACTCAAGTGTACTACCCGAAACAAATTGTCGAACGTTTGTTTAAGTATTTTTTTTATAAACAAAATTGCTACTTTGACCGACAGATGAAAAAAAAATAAGTTGTGTCGGATAGCGATGATGATCATTGGAGTTGGTACTGAGGCTGGATTGAGGTTTTACTACCGTATGATGAAAGTGTACCGAAGAACACGTGCTGCGGACAGTGGAGTTTTGTGGTCGTATGTATTCCAACATGAGCTTTTTGGCTTGAAAGATCCGATGACAATGACCATGTGCGATCGCCAGAAGGGTCACGCAGGGTTTGACTCACTCCAATGTGTGCAGGCTCCGGGGAGCTGCTTTTTGGCAAGCAAAGCACTGGTTTAAAAAAAATCGCTCTGTAAACAGATTGAGCAGTTGTGAAACAGTGCTGCCGGTGATGGTGCTGCTATTCCAACTGTAATCCTTGGTTACAGTTGAATTAGCTCTAGTGGTTTATGCTGGTTTCTCTTCCCCCTTTTTTTTTATAAAAAAGGAATGTTCGATGACACTATGAGGATTACGAAATCTTAAAAAAAAAATGTTCACACAATACGTATGGCGAAATGTTTTACCTGTTTTAATTCGGTATAAGCGTAGGGTTTGATTTTCTGTTCCTCTGTTTTTTTTTCGTTTATGAAACTAGAACGCGGATTATAGAAATTTTCTTGAATAAAGGTAATTTGAGTGAATATTTCTGTTTTTTTTTTTTTTTTTTTACCTGATTTTAATTCAGTACCAGCGTGAAATGTTTTTTTTTTTTGTGTAAAAAAAAATGATTTTTAATTTTTTTTTTTTTTTTGATAAGGCTTTGCAATTAATTCATATAAATAAAATAAATTTTACTGGTTATTTTAATTAAAAGACAAAGCATTTATTCTTAAATTCTTTTTTGTATCCTAGGATTAAGATGAACTTTCCACTGAGTTCCACCACCGGCAAATATCAGAAATCAAAAGACAGATCGAGTTCAATATGAATATCATTACACTTTCTTTAAGTTCCAATTCCATATTTTCCGCAAAGGAGGAAATGGATACATTTTATTCTAGTCATTTTGTAATTCGATAACATATCGATAATATATAGAATACCTACTGAAATCCATATGGGTAGAGTTCGTAAATTCGTCAATTTTGCTGGTGGTAAAAAAAAAACTAATTTATTTTGGCTGGTGTGAAATTCTATATTAAGTGGATTGGTCCCCAACAAGTTGTCGCAAACTCTTCAATAGATCTAAATACACAAGATCTCCCTCTGACTGGGACTTATATAAACAAGCTCTAAAGCGATATAAGAAAGAATTAAGAAAGAGCAAGAGGTCCTCTTGGAGAAACTTCTGTGGAAACATAGAAAATACTTCAGAAGCCTCAAGACTCAGGAAAATTCTATCAAAAAGTCCCACAACACCCAGTGCTTTAATGACTGAAGCGGGCTCGTGGACTACCACAGATGAAGAATCCCTAAATCTGTTATTAGACACCCACTTTCCAGGTAGCTCTAACATTTTAAACGACTTAACTTCTGAGTCTCAACCCGTTACTAACAATATAGTTGATCTAATAACGCGGGAAAAACTGCAATGGGCTGTAAACAGTTTTGAACCATATAAATCTCCAGGACCAGATGGAATCATTCCTGCCGAATTACAAAAATGCTCAGACATGATCATTCCACCATTGGAGATCATTCTGTCTAGCTGTGTAAGGTTGAGATATATTCCCAAAGCCTGGAGAATGGCAAAAGTAGTCTTTATTCCAAAAGCAGGAAAACCTTCCCACGTTAACCCTAAAGATCTACGACCAATTAGCCTATCATCCTTCTTTCTTAAGACCCTGGAAAGATTGACAGAAATTCACATCAGACATAACTTAAAACCATGTCTCATTTCCACAGCTCAACATGCGTACTCTAAGGGAAAATCAGTAGAGACAGCACTTCATTCACTGGTGCGTAGCATTGAATATTCCCTCAAATACAAAGATTACAACCTAGTGGCTTTCCTAGATATCGAAGGAGCATTCAATAACGTCAGCTACCAGGCAATCACAACAGCAATGAACAAACTAAAAATAGAGAAATCACTCATTGATCTAATAAGTCTCATGCTTAACAGCAGGACAATAATTTCCAACATGAGGAGCTTTACCACCACCAGATTGGTGAATCGAGGAACCCCCCAAGGTGGGGTCCTTTCGCCTCTTTTATGGAACATGGTGGTAAACGACCTCTTAACATCATTGGAAGCAGAGGGTTTCAAAGTGATTGCCTATGCTGACGACGTTGCAATATCAGTATCTGGGAAACACCCACAAGTTCTTTCGGAACTCCTACAAAATGCCTTAAACAGGCTCACAAATTGGGCAAAGTATTGTGGCTTGGACGTCAACCCACATAAAACGGAACTAGTACTCTTTACGCGAAGGTACAAAATTCCTCAAATTAGCCCACCCACAATTAAAGGAATACCCCTAAACTTCTCCGACCAAGCCAAATATTTAGGCCTTATTTTAGACAAAAAACTAAATTGGAAGGCAAATATTGATGAAAGAGTAAAGAAGGCTACTGTAGCACTCTTTACATGTAAAAAGGCCATAGGCTCAAAGTGGGGCTTTTCCCCAAAAATAACCCACTGGCTATATACAATTCAATTCAATTCAATTCAATTCAATTTATTAATAACATTAACTTGGTACATTAAGATTATTATCTTTTATAGTACTTAGAGTAAATAATTAAGCAATGTTTTAATTAAATTTTAAAGGTAAAACAAGAAAACTTAAAGCTAATTAACAATTTTTCGTTAAGATGATAGAAGAAGGAAAATGGTTGATAAGAGAAGATAAAACAGAAAGCAAAACATTTTAAAAAGTTGAAAAGAGAGAGATAATAATAGAGAGAAAAAGTGTAGTATACGGAAAGATAGTATCTAGATCATCAGCGAGAAATAGAGAAAGATTGCATTTTTAAAACGAATGGCATTTGATATCGTTCTTATATTTATCGGCAAGGAGTTCCATAATTGAACAGCGTACACAAAAAATAGACGAGATGAATTTAGGTACCGATATCGAGATGCAATAAGGCAAAATGTTCTAGGCGAACGCGTAAAATTGAGTTTTTCATATAAATATAACGGAGTCTTGTTGACAATAATGTTGTGTAATAATATACAATTTCTGGCGTCGATGAAGCGTTTAAGAGAAGATCCAAGTAAATTATTTACATAATCCGATACGTGGTCATACCTTCGCAAGCCATAAATGTAACGAACTGAATCATTAAATCATTATACCTCGGTAATCAGACCGATACTCACTTATGGAGTTATCGTATGGTGGACCGCACTGGACAAAATGGTAAATTTGAATAAACTCATTAAAGTCCAGCGGTCAGCAGGTATCTGCATCACGGGAGCACTTCGCTCAACACCAACAGCAGCTTTAGAAGTACTTCTAAACCTAACACCTCTTGACATCTTCTCCAAAATGGTGGCAGCCAACTCATGCGTGAGGCTTAGAGCTACCTCTCAATGGATCAGTAACAACACTGGTCATACTACTATTTTAAACAATTTCAGATCCATCCCAGATCGCTTAGACTATACCACCCCAAAAATGGTATTCGATAATAACTTCCTTATTTCTATCCCCTCAAGATCCTTTTGGGAAGAAGGAGGACCTCAAGAAGAAAACACGATACACTTCTATACAGACGGTTCAAAGACCGACGACGGCGTTGGAAGTGGTATCTATTCGAAACAACTGAATCTCAGTCTATCATATAGACTTCCCAATCAATGTAGTGTGTTTCAAGCAGAAGTAATGGCGATAAAAGAGGCATTATCCTGGCTCAAAGAAAACGTTATATCTTGTAAGGATATACGTATCTTCTCAGACAGCCAAGCCGCTCTCAAATCTCTCGCGTCTGTCTCCACAAACTCTATCATAGTCTACGACTGTCAATCATCTCTGAATGAGATGACAGAACAGTTTAATATTCACCTCATCTGGGTGCCGGGCCACAGGGACATTCCGGGAAATTGTAAAGCTGATGAGCTCGCCAAAAGCGGAACACTTCTGCCCACTGTTAGACAAAGACACAACATAGGAACACCACTTGCTACATGCAAACACCTCTTCAAACAATATGCTCTAGAATCAACAAGTGCTAGATGGTCGCAGGGTACCACCTGCCTAGCAACTAAACAAATATGGCCAAACATAGACCTGAAGCGGTCAAAAGGCTTGATTTCCCTGAGCAGACAAAGTTTAAGCTCCACAATTGGAGTCATAACAGGACACTGCCTCATAGGTAGACATGCTAAGAGGCTGGGGGTCTACACTAATGACTTCTGTAGAAGCTGCATGGACGAGGAAGAAGAGGAATCAATCCAACATCTTCTATGTACATGTCCGGCACTCTCCAATAGAAGGAGCACCTACCTAGGTAGCGCCTTCTTTGATAATACCAGTGAACTGGCAACGATCGACACAAAATGTCTCTCAAACTTCATTAAAAGCACAAAATGGTTTGATTAATTTCATAACTCTCCCATTAGTAACTTTCCTTAGTGGTACCACAATGGACCCTTAGGGTCTAAGTGAGTCAACAACATCTAGACGGCCACTCTAACCTAACCCTAACCTATTTATGTCAGATCCTTGTTTAACTTTCGTGTAATTGCTTCTGACAATGAAAATGCGGAGTGAGAGATATATAGATAGATAGATTCTTTATTTTTTCATCATAAGGTTTTACAAAATTTTATATAAGAATAAGGTCATGGCAATGCTGCCGTCTGCCTGAAATGACATTTCTTATGATATACATAAATAAAAATATAATAAAAATGCAAGTTATCAAAAAACTTGTACAGTAAGCTCACTATTCTTTTCTACATAATAGCTGTATTTTATTTTCCCCCAGATCTGCTCCAGATTGGATTTGGAAACATAAATACAAGTATTACAAAAACAACACAAGATCCAGGTCTTCTTCTAGATTTGGATTTCGAAATCCATTTTTTGAACACTTCCCTAGCAATATTTTGATTTTATAGGTTGGTACCACTGCTGAGATTTACAGAAGAAACTCAATAAAATTAAAAATTCTCGAAATCAAACAAATGGCGCCATCATTCCAATTTTTTTTTATGAGTTTTTCTTTATTCAATAGAGACGACGCGTCGCGAGGCACGGAAAAAATACATAAAAACTATTAACTTAATGAAAATTAAACTAAAAAAATAAAACTGTTCCATTTTAAACATTCAATACCCAATATTATTTCAAATAATATTTGTGAAAATTTTCCTTCTGTCAATTTTATTGTGCAAATAAAGCCAACTGTGAGAAATAAATAAATTTGTGATCCAGTTTGTTTTATTATCATGATCTGATCCGGATTAGATCTGGGGGAAAATAAAATGCAGCCAATATAATGTTTCTCAATTTTGACGTGATTTGAAACACAAATAAGTTTTGAATAAGTTTTATTGATTTAACAAACCAAGATTGTTTATAAATATAATATATGTATACTATAAAATAGTTTTTATAATAAAAATTAGTTTATATAATATTCAATTTAGGAATACCAATTTTGACATGATTTGGAACACAAGAATAGATTTGATGTTTAATCTAGTCTTCTAGACTATGTAATATTAATTTTGAAGTGATTTAAAACACACAAAAAAAAATGTTTTAATTGGACTAAACTACTGTTTTTACAAGTTAACTAAATAGGTAATCGATCCAATCAACTAGGGAATTGATTTCTATAATTAAGAGCGTCTTGAATATATTTGACTAGGCACAACCATCCCATTTCTCCATTAAGGATTTCAAAAAAAATTTCTAAAGTAATAAAGCTGGCTCCAAAGTGATCTTCGGACCTCTTGTAGAATGGGACACTTGGCCACGAAGTGGTAAATATCTTTATTTTCTCTTCTATTACAAAGATTACAAAGCTGTGGCAAATCTTGTCGATGCGGGATGAAATTAAGATTTAAGATTTCGACTCTCGTCTTAAAAATGAAACTTATTTGAATGGCCGAAAGATTATTACAAAAGTAGTTATGAGCGGTAAGAAGCTGTTGGTTCAATTTTTTGTAGTGGTTTCTCGAAGCTGATAAAGCAGCTTTGGCTAGATTATCTTGAAATAATTTTTGGTCTACTAGAGCTATAACCTCATCAAACTGCTTATGCCAGTCTTCAATTCGATCTTCTGACAGATGTAAAACTGAATCGTGGTCAAGTGCCAACTGCTTCCACTCTTTGAACGGAGTCGCATTTCTTAGTAACAAATTCTTTAATATAATTCTATGGAGTGATCTTTCGTTTCTTTTCATTGTTCTTATAATGTAATCCGCGCTAGTCTTCAAGTTTTTAATGTAGATTGGCGTTATCCCTGATTCCACGTATATTGCATAATTTGGAGTGCAATTGGGTAAATGAAAAAGTCTTTTAAAGAAATTTTTTGTACAAGTTCAATATTCTCAAAATATTTGTAACCAAAGACTTGTACACCATATTTCATGCAAGTGTTAATTGTTGCGTTAAAAACCTGATATTTAAATTTTAATTCGATGTTTTGGTTTGAAAAAATTTTTGGCCACATTCTCGACTTTTTTCTTTAACGTGCTTGCAGAAGTTTAAGTTGTAAGTCAAAAATACACCCAAGTACTTAAATTCCTGTACAATATCAATACTGACAGTGTTGATAAACCATTTTTCTCCCAGCCGTCTTCTTGATTGCCTACCTTCAAAAATTAAAATCTTAGTTTTTAAAGAATTTATATGAAGACCCCAAGTGTCACAGAAAGAACTTAGATGGTTTATTTGCATTTGAAATGTTGATGGTTTATCAGCAAAAATTACTAGATCGTCAGCATATAACAGAACTTTTATTACGGTATTTGCGCATCTAACTCCTCCAGGAAGATAGTCACAGACGTCGTCTACATATAAGGCAAACAGTAACGGACTGAGAATACAGCCTTGAGGTACGCCTGCCGAAGTTTCAAATTGGTTTGAGAACCTCAAACCATCCCATACTTTTGCGTCAGTCAAAGAAATGAGTCTTTCATACATTTGAAGGAATTTTCGAGATATACCCATACAAGATAATTTATAGATAAGAGCTTGTCTGTTGACTTTGTCGAAGGCAGCTTTGAAGTCAACAAAACAATTGTAAAGCTTTTTTTTGTTATTTATAAATTTTTGAGCCATGCTGGAAATTGCAAAAAATTGGTCCGTCGTCGAAAAACCCGGTCGAAAATCAGCTTGAAAAATACTTAGATGATTGTTATTTTCTATCCATTTAGAAAGCCGTTCATACAAAATTGCTGAGAAAATTTTTCTTATAGAATTTAATATTGAAATACACTGTCAGACAAAAAAAAGTGCAAAAATTATTTTCAATAATATTTTATTTAGTATGATATGTTCTGATTTATTTTTCTTAAAAAAAATAATTTATTCATATTTTTCAGATTATCTTACGTCCACAGAAGTAATCGTTTAAAGTTATATACAAAATGTAGGTTAGAAATTAAATAAAATAGCAATATTCAAAGAAAATAGAAGAGACAAAATAAAGTGCAAATTCGAAAGATCATCACGTAAAATAGGAATTCTGTTTCAGAAAAGAAAAATGTTAATAGGTAGTGGCTCCTCCTTTATTTTGAATAACAGCAGCAAGACGTTTGGGCATGCTGCTAACCAGGTTCTTCAAGATTTGATCTGGAATTCTCTCCCATTCATTTTGGAGGCTTTCCCAAATAGATTGTAAATTGCGACGTTGATCTAAGGGAATCCTTTCATCCAAAATGGACCAAAAGTGCTCAATAGGGTTTAAGTCGGGAGATTGGGTTGGCCATTCTAGTACGTCAACATTATTTTCGGTAAAAAAACTGCTTAGCTACTCTGCTTGTATGCTTTGGATCGTTATCTTGTTGAAAAATATAACTTTCCAAAGACATTCTAGAAGCAGAAGAAGCTAAATGTTCCCTAACAATGTTTACGTAACTAGGACCCGTCATTTTGGTTCCAATTTTGACAATATTTCCAACGTCACTAAAAGAAAAACATCCCCAAACTATAAGTGACCCACCTCCATGCTTCAACGTTTTTTGTAAACACCTATGGCTGAGTCTTTCGGATTGCTTGCACCAAACTCGCTTTATTCCCTTACAGTTTTTTAATTCAAATTTGGATTCGTCAGACCAAATAATGTTTTCCCAGAACGATTGTGGCTTCACTAAAAACTTTCTAGCGAAAGCTAACCGTTTTTGAATATTAACTGAACGGAGTAACGGCTTTTTCTTTGCAAAAAAGTTTTTTAAACCGCTTTCATGGAGTCGCCTTTGTACCTACTGTCCTTGCTGTTATATTTAACTGCAGTTCTTCTTTAATATTTCTGGCGGAAGATAAAGGGTTCTTTCTAGCCTTAATTTTAATTCTGCGGTCATCAACTGCAGTTGTCTTCCGCTTCCTTCCGCAAGAAATTTTAAAACTAGCAACAGTTTCTCGTTCAAAGAAATTGAGGCAGATTTTTCTTACCATAGAAATAGATAATCCATATTTTTCTGCCAGTTTATGGAATATCAATCCACGTTCACGGTCCAAAACAAGCAATTCCTTCACTTCAGATGTTAACGGTTTCATACTTAAGCTTTAAGTAATAAAAATAAAATTTAACACGGAAATTATTATAAATTGGGATCTTTTGCTTCTACCTTTTTATATTTTATCAATTGTAAATATTTTTCTTTAAAACTTAAAACTTTTTGGCAGGGAATAATAAAAATGCACTTTATTTTGTCGCGAGTTAAATTGTATATGCTCCAAAAACACCGCAACGAATAGTAATTAGACATAACAATGGATTGTTTTTTTTTTTTAAGAGTTAGCAGCTGAGAATATGTGACGTCAGAACATGAAATGGAATGATAAACACTCTTCGCTTTTAAATAGCGGTAGTTTGAAAATTAATCTAATACTTTTGCACTTTATTTTGTCTGTCAGTGTACCTCTATAAATCTCCCTTTTTAAAAATAGCAAAAATCAAGGATTTTTTGAAATTGGTAGGAGCAGACAAAGAGTTGTAAACTTTATTTTAAAAGTTTACCAAGTAGTTTTTAAATTCCGTTGTGCTGTTCTTGTAAGATTCTACTGGAATTCCATCAATGCCTGGACTCTTCCCGTTTTTACAATTCTTAAGAATAGTTTCCATTTCTAAGAGTGAAAAATCGACATCGAGTTCATTCACGAGGGTATTTGGTAAAGCATACTCGAAGGTGTGAAGATCTTGGTTAACTGAGAGTAGTGTTTTAAAATGAGCAGCCAGCAACTCAGCTTGAAATATACAATATTCCCTCAAATACAAAGAATACAACCTAGTGGCTTTCCTAGATATCGAAGGAGCATTCAATATCGTCAGCTACCAGGCGATTACAACAACAATGAACAAGCTAAAAATAGAGAAATCACTCATTGATCTAATTAGTCTCATGGTTAACAGCAGGACAATAATTTCCAACATGAGGAGCTTTACCACCACCAGATTGGTGAATCGAGGACCCCCCGAAGGTGGGGTCCTTTCGCCTCTTTTATGGAACATGGTGGTAAACGACCTCTTAACATCATTGGAAGCAGAGGGTTTCAAAGTGATTGCCTATGCTGACGACGTTGCAATATCTGTATCTGGGAAACACCCACAAGTTCTTTCGGAACTCCTACAAAATGCCTTAAACAGGCTCACCAATTGGGCAAAGCATTGTGGCTTGGACGTCAACCCACATAAAAATAAAAGAAGGATACCGTTTTGATCATTTTCAAAAAACCATTTGATTGTGAATAAACGCAACGCAGTGATTTTTGGAAAGGAAAACATACCACTTGCTGTATGCCCTGAGAGCTGAATTTGACAATCGTTTTTCATGGCATTTGACAGATTCATTGCCTCTTTGAGCAAATTTGGCCTTAAAATTACCTTTTAGTTTTTTTTTTTTGATAACTTTGGCTACATGTCAATGAAGTATATTATAAAATATATTTGACCATAGCCCAATTAACTGTTATAACACATAATACGGCTTCTTTAACTTCATCTTCATCCATTCCAGTTTCCGCTTTTGTATTTTTGATGGCTTATGTTTATGGCATTACCTATGTATAACCCTACAAATGATATAATCATCTTAAATGGTAGTATACAAATTTTGAATTGTATAAAACTTAAAAAATCTTGAATGCAAGAGTTCCACAATTAAGTAATACGGAGGGGATTTTATCCTCTAGGGGAAACTTGATCCCGGAATCAAATCTCCTTTGATCGAGAGTACCAAGTCTCCCAGTTTGGATAAATTGGAAAAAAAATTATAAAAATTTATTTTTGGCGCATAATTAAACTACAGTTGCATAAAAATCTTCATAAAAAAATTGGGAACACAAAAACATAACTTGTGGTACTAACAACACAAAACAGTAGCCCAGACAGAAATGACAAAACTGCATAATAAATTGTACGAACTATAACAAAAAACTAAAAACTGTCATGTACTCTCTCTTTGTGAAAAGAAAGAGTCGAAAATCAAAAAACCGCTTCTATGGCTGTTACGGTTTTTGGTAAATATTTTCACCAGAATACAAGCCATACCTACAATATTCCGCACAAAAATGTTTATCAAAATCGTTCGACCCGTTTTTGAGATGAATAATTTTCATTCAAAAAGGTTGTTTGCAGCTACAAAAAAATTTCAATTTTGCCTCTAGAGAATCGCCTAAAAATTTTAAGTTACAAGTTTGGAGAAATTCACCTCAGTGAATTAGGCTGTAGGTCGAGGTACAGACAGACATTTTTTTTATAATTGCAGGACCCATTTTTTTTCTTGTTCTCTATATTTGTAATCGGAGGATACCGTTTTTAAAGGTAGCGATTTTTCATCCTGAAGTTAGGACCTTCAATTGTTTTTCTTTTTCGATTTTCAAGGTGCGTCTAAATGATTTCATAATCATATCGAAATGTTAACAAATTTAAAAGCTTAGTAAAATAATAAATTGCAAATAAATAAAAAGCGAAGCAGCTTATATAATGCGAAATAAAGATATACGAGATAAAAATTGAGATGTGAAATTTGCGAAATGATAATTTTGCTTAACAGCAACATAGCGAAACAAAAAATTGTCAAACAATTAAATGACAAAATTGCGAAAATAAAAAAAAAAATTGCGAAATGAAGAACAGCATAGACAGGGCAGATGACTCCTACCCCTATAGCCTATACCTATTTACTATTTGCGCGACTTAAAAAAAAAAGTTATTCCTCAAATCACCCTGCAACTATCTAAGATAATTCATTGGCTGTCAAATTATTGTTAAGAGCATTGCCTACAAAAAAAAAACAAATTTTTTCGTCTAGTCCTACTAGGGGAGATGCAACAGGTAGAAATGTCAACAAATCTGAGAAACAGTGTTATTGCGTTACAATATTTATTGATCAATTTAGAAAAAGTAAATTCATATGTACCTATAATTCATGATCATTCCATTGAAATGATGAGATACTCGGTAGGAGGTTGAAGAAGAAGGTGACGGTTAAAATGTCCTTATTTAATTATTTTTATTTATTTTTATTTATTTTCAAATAAAAACTTATGAAAATACGAAATTTTCGATTTTGTTAAATAAAACAAAAACGTTTAAAATTTTTGTTCAAAACATTACGTACCCACATTATATTCAAACCGTTAATTTCACAACGAAGGAAGAACAATTTCAAAAAATCATGTTGTCTAGGGTATTGTTTTAAAGCGTAAGGTTTACCTCTAAAATTCTAAAAGTTCACAGCCAGGCCCGTAGATTTTAGGCAGGAGGGGTAAATTTCCCCTTTTGTAGGCTTTGTCGCTAAAATACTTGGTTTTCAAAATGCTTACAACAAACTCCAAAAGAGGATATTACCCCTTTATAAAGATCGTGGTCCTTCGACTTCTAATTTCGACTTCGACTTGCACAAATTGATTTAAATGAGTTTACAAAGAAATCACTTTTTTGATATTCTGATGTTGCTATCACAAAACATTTGTCCTTTATTATTTCGGGAGCGGGTCAGAATTCTGGCTATCAAAATCCTGTATGACCAAAATTCTGTTTTTTCTTTTTTAGAAAATTCTGTACGACGAAAATTCTGTTTTTCAGAATTCTGTATGTCAAAATTCTGTATATCCAAATATCTGTATGTTCAAAATGCTGTACGTGCAAAATTCTGTTTTCCAAAATGCTGGTTATGTCCAAGTTCTATATTTCGAAGAAAAAATTGTTAACGATATCATTGTTAAGCACGTACAAGTACAAATAGAATTTTTTGAATTTACTTGTACAAAAATTCATTCAAGTACGATCTCTTTAAAAACGAGTACAAAATTTATTTGTATAACCAACGTTTTATTAACTCTATTTTCGTGAATATATTTAGGTTAAACCTCGGTATGTGCAAATTGTAAAATTTAACTATGAAACTTAGAATTCCTTAGCAATATTGTTACAAGTCTAAAATGTTTTATTCGCAAAATTCATTATAGAATTTGAGTATTTTGAGGAGGTTTTACATTGGCATCTTAAAATGAACAATTTCAAATTAGGTTAAAAATAGCTACATGAAATTTTGCCCCATTGAAAAGTAGCCCCAAACAAAAAATGAAAATTTTCCCCAAAAAATTAAATAAAAGCAAAAACAACAAAAAAATTGATAATATTTTATGAATTGGGGTCATTTTTAATTGTTTTAGGGCTTCTTTCCATTTTTTTAATTTTTCGGTTAAATTTCATTATGAAAAATGGCGTTTTTTTGCATTAAGTTGGAATCATATACATAATATGTATAATGAGGCTTGAGTGTAGCAACTTTCCGAATTTTGTTTTCCTTACAATTTAATAGAAATATAGACAGTACAAGGAAAATTGTTGTAATATAAGATTTCATTTCATTCAAACTTTCAATGTTCATTCTGTATTTAAGTAAATATGTATGAGTAAAATTCTTTATTTCAATATTCTGCTTTTCAAATTCTGTATTTAAAAAAAATGTTTTGATAATGTAAAAAAGTGCGCACTTTTTTACATTATCAAAACAATTTTTTTAAATACAGAATTTTGAAAAGCAGAATATTGAAATACAGAATTTTGACCATACAGGATTTTGACCATACAGAATTTTAAAATACAGAATTTTGTGTAACCAGAATTTTGAATTACAGTATTTTGAAATACAGTATTTTAAAAACAGTATTTTGACCCTACAGTATTTCGACCCCAACCCTATTATTTCATATATTTAAATACGTTAACTAAATTTTATTTTTAACTACATATCAACTTGTTGCAAGTGGTTTGGTTCGAAAAGTGACGCAAATGAGACATCTATGGAGTACCTACATATATAATAAAACATAAACCGAAATGTTGGTATTTCAATAAAAATTAAGTTTGGATTTTACCAAAATAAACATCGAACAATACAAAAAATTTACATATTATAATCTATAGCCGGTTATCATTAAAATCACAGAACTTTGACCTCTCGTTTTGTGTTTTTTTGTTTACATTTTAACATAATTTGGCACTATTCCTCTATCATGGTGTAGGTATTCTTAAAATTTAAAGCTGCGGTATTTTATTTATTTATAATAATTATTAGTTGATGTCAAGACTTCAGTTTGACTGTTACTTCTATCGGTGATGAAACGAAAGCGTTGTACTTTATTAACAAATCAATTCTACCATAATTGAAACGTTTCGATACTTCATTTTGAGGTGTACCTAGGTATACTACGACGGGTTGGATTTTAGTTCGTACAACAATACCTCTCATTGGTAAAGATAAATTCTGTCCGCGATCCGACCGAGTAAGTAAATATAAATCATCTTAAAGTTTTTAATAATGTTAAAATAAAGTTTCAATTATTCTTCTTTAAACAAATCTCTAACTAAAGAAATAAGAATTTTGCATATTTTACTAGCAAGTATCGAAAGTTAATAATTGGCAATTAAAATATTCACACTTTTTAATAAGATCGTTAAACAAATAAATCATAACAGTCAACTTCGCTTATCTACAACTCGCTTAACTCAAAAAAAAAAAGAGGCTGAGTTTGACCGACACTGATAACTTCCCATTGATTCCCTTTGAAACTCGACACCCGATGTTATTTTTTATAAGAAAATTACCAATTAAAAATCTTCGAAAAACTATTCAAGGGAAGGCTGTTTTCTCTAAATATATGCGACACAAAAAATTTCAACAATTATTAGCAGTTTCTTTTGCAGTTTTTTTGGCCTAATAAAACCGTGAATTGAATTTTTTTACACACCTATTACTAATTATGGTATTGTTTGTAGATTAAAACTATCCCGCAGTTGATATAATTGGTTGTTCTGGAGACATACGAGCCGAAAAACATTTTTTAACAATTTTTAGCAGTTCTTTTTTGGCATAAGAAAAAACCTTATCAAATTACTAATTATGTAGTAGCCGTGGCGTGATGGTTAGTGCGATGGACTGTCATGCCGGAGGTCTAAGGTTCAATCCCCAGGCTCGCCACCTATTTATTTAAAAGAAAAAAAAACGGCTACTGCCTCTTACGAGGAATTGACAAATCCTCCAAGAGTATCTCCTGTCACAGAAAAGTGCCGCTCGTTAGCCGTTCGGATTCGGCAATAAACTGTAGGTCCCCTCCGTTCCTGTAGACACGCACACAGGAATGGTTGAGAGTTGTAAGTCACTAGGCCCTAGTTCTTCATGAGCTGTTGTGCCATCAAATTTATTTTTTAATTACTAATTATGGTATTGTGTTTAGATTAAAATTATTTCGGAGTTGATATCATTGGTTGTTTTTGAGATATTCAAGTCGAAAAATATTTTTTAACAATTTTTAGCAGTTTTTTTGCATTTTTTTTTTGCCTAGAAAAAAAAACCGTTAATTCAATTTTTTTACAAACTCTACCGATTATCAACTTTAACTTTGTGTATTAAAGAAAATTCACCCGAAGTAAATATCTTTGTGTGTTCTCAAGATATTCGATATTTTTTAACAATTTTAATGGTTTTTTTAATAAAAAAAAATTGTGGGCTGCTTTTTTTTGAGTACCTATCAGCACTTTTTTACTACGTTATTATGCATAGAATGAAACCAGGCCGAAGTCGACAGCATTATTTGTTCTAGAGATATTCGAGAAACAAACCATTTTACAACTTTTTTTTTAAATTATTGTAATAAAAAAAACCGCCAATTGAATTTTTCTGAAAATCCTTTCTGATCGTTATGGCCTTATTATCTGTAAAATAAAATTTATTTGAAGTCGATATCTTTATGCGAACGTATGTACGTACACAGACATTTCTCTAAAAACAATGTAATCCGACTTCAGGGACCTCGAAACGTCGAGAAATGTCAACATTTTCAATTTCACAAATCGGACCGATTACAATAACTTCCAATGGGAAGTTAAAAAAAAAACAGTAATTGGAAAAATTCAGTTTTTTATTTTTCTATAAGAATAGCTGAGATAATCTTTGGCCACGCTTAGCCTAATTAAATAAAGTTTTTCCTTGAGAGAAAAATTGAAATTTCTTTAAAATTTAAAATTTTAACTACTAAAGAATTAATTTTTTTTTGGCTTTAAATTGTTTTCAGGTGCAATACTAATTGAACTTCTCAGAAGCATCAAATCAGAATATATACTTGAATAACCCAAAATAAGGCTATTTTCTTAAAACAAAAAAAAAACTCCAGATTCTATTTCGGCAATGGGGTTTTTTAGCAAAAAACATTTTTTTTAACCCAAAACCAATATGTACAAGCCCTATAAAGCAAGTAAAAATAAATATTTTTAAACAGAATCGAACTAAATTCATTTATGTACTTCTCATCGCTCTAGAATACCTTCCCTCTGCCCCCAGTTTGAATGGTGGTTTTAAAGGGTTTCAGGTTCAAACATATGACGAACATATACTGATTTCCGCAAATAAAATTGGCGTTATCGAAAGTAATGTTTTTGCCTACAAATTTCGTTATGCAGTTTGCTTTTCAGAACATCTTTCAATTGCATTTTTGACACAATTGACGAAGTACAACTTCATATCATTAAAGATTAACCAGACAAAACATAAGATCAACCAGTGCAATTTTGTATCAATTTTTTAAATTTCTCAAATTTTTGCTTTCAGTTCAATAACAATGGGGGCGAGATTGGTTCTGCTCGGATATCTACTTGGACTCATAGTTCTATCCATCACAGATTGATTGGCAGATGATGGGTAAGACATTTAACCAAAATAATCTATGGTATAAATTGTATAAAAATCGCATTCCCTAGAAATAATCCTGAAGAAATCAAAATTTCCTACGATTAGAAGCGTCGCAGCTTGTTTCGCAAAGTGTGATGAATTTTGCCCACAATCTAGCGCTTGCACTCGACACCGATGAATATCCAAATACTCAAATAATTTTCACCGTTGAGTCTGCTTTGTCTGTGCTACAGCTGGGTTCGTATGGAAACAGCAACAAGCAACTTAATCAAATATTTGCCTTTTTGAATGGAGAGAATGTGTCGAATTCATCAAAGATCCATGAAGAATTCGGTTGGTTGTTGGAAGATGTTATGCTAAATAGCAAAAACACAAAAAGGTCACGCAGTACGACAGAATGGAGATCAAAGCCTTTTAAGGGTTTCAGTTTAAGCAGTGATGCAAGTAGAAGCAACCTTGCTGATCACACAATTCGAGTATCGAATGGTCTATTCGTCCAAAAAGGTTTCAGTCTAAGGCCAGATTATGCTTATGCCGTGCAATCAGTCTATAAGATTGAAGTTACTACTTTGGATTTTCGACATGAACCGGGACAATCTAAGGACTATATAAATAGCTGGGTTAAGGAAAAAACATTGGGGAAAATTCCTACTTTATTTGATGAAGGACTGAGCAGGGAAACGAATATGGTTTTGGCGAGTACACTTTATTTCCAAGGTTTCTGGGAAACGGTATTTTCCGACACTGATGGAAAAAGAAAGTGAGTATAAGACCCTCAATCCATTTAAGAAGCTTTAAATGAATTTCTGTTTTTTTTCTTGTAACTTCCAGACAACCTTTCTACCCTGATGGACCAGAAAGCCTACCACTTGGAATTACGTTTATGGCGACTGGTGGTACTTTTCCCTTCTACGAATCGGTCGAATATAGTAAGTTCAATGGAAGTTGAAGTTGATTCCAGGTATGATTTCCTCTTGTTATTCATCTAGATTGTCGTATCATCGGCTTACCATACAATGGAAACCAAACCACAATGTACGTCATCCAGCCACATGATTCTACACGTTTGAATCTCCAGCAGCTGCAAAGAAATCTGACAGGCGAACTCATAAATGAGTTAATCTCAAAAATGGAATATAGAAGTGCAATTATAGGTTTTTCCAAATTCCACGTTGAAAGTAAAATGCATTTGAAAACGCCACTCAACCGTATGGGCATCGAAGATATTTTCGTAAATGGTCGAGCTAATCTTGCTTTAATTGCTGATGCCGAACAAAATACAGAAGAGGCAATAACTTCTTCTTCTTCTAATTCATTATTGGCAGCTACACCTGTTTCAGTTCCTCAACAGAAAGATATTGTTTTAAACACAACCGAAAGTCCTACATCATTTGATACTAAAAAGTCACCGCCATCGTATTCTGAACTGTTTGATCGCATTGGTTTTCATGAAGAACCGACAGAAGCCCCCAAAATATATCAACGACCTGAACCAATATTTGAAACGGTGTATACCAAAGTGGGTGATTTAATCATTAAAACGACAAGATTCGTTACAAAACGCCCCAAAAATGACAATATAACGAAAAGCGACCAATCGCCAGAAATCTTAACAGGTTTTCCCAATGAGGGCATAACTAAATCAAACTTTGAAGAGAAACCATCCGCGCCCATTCGCCGCCGCATTCGCAGCCGCCGTGAAACTATTTCAGCTGATGACTCATTCAAAATCCTACAGAAATTAGACCAGATGCGTTTAACTCCAGGCTTAAAGAGACCAAATTTGTATGTTGATGAAATCATCCATAAAGTCGACTTCAATATAAACGAAAAGGGTACAGAGGCAGCTGCAGCCACTGCCACAACGCTGAAAAAAACTGGACCCGATATAATCATGCGATGTGATAAACCTTTCCTAATACTTGTTCGACACGATCCAACAAAATTGCCATTATTCTATGGAATTGTGAATATCCCAGTTTAAGAATCAAGGCTCGTTGTATGAAAAACAAAAACGAAATTCAGTTTTATTAAATTTAGTAATGAATTAAGATACATATGTACTTAAAAAAAAACCTATTTAAGGTATTAAATTTATAGTTCTTATTATACACTTCAAGCCAAAAGTTTGAGACCAACGTGTCGACTGACTTCATTCATGATTTTATAAACTAAAGATTAGGTTTTTTACCTGGGTTTTGACCTAAACAGTACCCCACACGGTCAGTCAGTAAAAGTTGGAGTTTTAACACCGATATTTTGAAAAAAGGCCGTTTTATTTGCAAATTTGGAAAAACCGATTAAAAAAGTGCCGAATAAACAGCCAAAAGTCCTACCGCTATATTATTCACTCGATACATCCAGATTTAAACTTAAACCCAGATGAATTTACATTGAATTTGTATGATTTACATCCAGATTTAAGTTTTAATCTAGATGTATTGAGTGAATAATATGGCCGTTAAGAATTTAATAATAATACTCCTCAATAAATCCATTTAGGGCCAGTTGTACAAAACCCGTGGTTAGCCATTTTTATTCGCTAATTTCGGCAGATTAACCGAGGTTCGATGATACTTCAAGGTTCAAGTATGTGATAAGAACCAAGTACATCCCTGAACCATCGTTGAACCTCAGTTAATCCGACGAAATCGGTGAATTAAAATTCCTCAACCACGATTGTACAACTGGCCCTAAATGGATATATTGAGAAGTATTTCGGTTTTCCATAATCATAAATTCTTAGCACTTTTTTACTACTCCAAACATAGAAAAAATTTTCAAACCCGAAGAACTGTAGACCTAGACTTGCAAGTTTTTTTTTTTTTTATAAAGTCATAAACATTTATTTAATAGCGTTTTCGTTTGGTAATCCGGAAGAACTCCCCGAAAGTCTCCGATCCGCAATGCCAAACGAACAAATTGAAAAATTTTTTTGGTTCTGAAGTTTGTGTTTCGTTGTATTTGTGAAACCTCAAATGCAGATTTCAAATTAAAGTTGTTTTCATTCTTGATAATTTACACGACGTAGAATATTTGGAAAATTTTGATCCTATATGACGAGATTGCATATACCGATGCATTGTATAATATTACTCCAAAATAGATATTAAGTAGGTAAACAAAAGAAATAGGTCGAATTTAATCACAAATGTACAATAAAATAAAAAATTACATTCTACGACACTGACGTTAACTGGCTGAACAGAATGGTGACGCAGACGGAACTGGAGCCGGAGCTTGAATAGCTGTCAATGTATTGAATATACGCAAATTCAATGTTGCGAACACAACGGAACGTAGACGCATACGGAGCTGCAGACGAAAGAGTTCACCAACTTTTAACTTTTCACTTACGGCACTTTTGACGTTTCAAATTGTATGAAGAAAAAACAACTTTTTGGGTCGGAAAAAAATATTGTGGTTATTTGTATAGCGAAAAAAATTATTTATTAAAAGGATAATTATTTGAAACAAAAAAATGTGAATTCTGAGCTTGTACACAAGAATTTTCTTTTGTTTTTCTTCCAAATACTTTCAAAGCTGTACAGCTGCATTGTGGGCAAGTAAAAAAAATAACGTACGACACTTTTTGACATCTCTTCCAGTTCCGACTGCGGCTCCAGTTCCAGCATTCTATTCTGTTCAGGCAGTTAAAATATTAAGCATTAAGATGAACTGTCATCTGTTACCAATCGAACAATTTCAGAAGCATTCGGAATGCTTCCGGACGACCAAACGAAAACGCCATTAGATACTTCACATATTGAGTAAACAATAGTTCAAAATTTGAAAAGTTTCGGAAACCACAATTGAAAACCGTTCTGCCATCATCACTCTTATTAAAGAAGGCAAATCGCAGCGGGAAGCTGCTTCGCAAATGAAAATATCAAAGGGCTGCGTTCAGCGTGCCATTGAGCGGAACGCTCGAACCAGACTTCTTGAGGAGAAGTCAAGGTCAGGACGGACTAGATCTACAACAATGAGGATCTGCTGGTAAATAGTAACGACAAGGAAACAAAGCAGGCAAAAAACAGCACTGGAAGTACGTGCCGAAATAAATACAAAAAGCAGCTGTTCTTGCCATTGACAATGGTCAAACGGAAGCTTCGGGACAGTTATACAATCATTGTTAAAATATTGATCCGTGGTTCAGGAATTTCAATTCACCGATTTTGGGGGATTCAACGAAGGGTCAGGGATGTAATTGGTTTTTATCACATACTTGAACCTTGAACTATCGTTGAATCTCAGTTAATCCACCGAAACCGGCAAATTAAAAAATTGCTGAATCACGTGTTTAATATTGAAACACGTTTGTACAACTGGCCCTTAGGGATACAACTCTAATGTTCAAAAACCCTTTGTTCGACCACAAAACAAGGTGAAGCGGTTAGAGCGGACCAAAAAGCAAAAAACCTTGACGGAAGAAGATTTTAACAGAGTTTTATGGAGCGATGAATCCAAGTTCGAGATATTTGTCACAAAATGGAGAGTTTTCATTCTAGGCAGCGCTGAACAAAAGATGTGCTACCCGACTGTATGGTTCTCACCATCAAGCATGGAGGTGGTTCTGTAATGGGCTGGGGATGTTTCTCATCAAGTGCAGTCGGAGATTTGCCTCGATTTATTGGAAAAATTAACAAGGAGAAGATATTGGAAGAAAACGCTTTGATTTCTGGACTAAGATTGATTGTTGAAGGATTCGCATTTCAACAGGACCCTAAACATCCAGACTTTGCCAAGATTACGTCAAAGAGAGAGAAGTCGAAGAAATCTTACAAGTCATGACATGCCGGACAGCCGGAAATAGAGGTATTGTGGGAGGAGCTGTATAAAAGCACCCGGAACCGGGTCCGTGTCCGTGATCAATGCCCTTCATTGGAATCTTCGTTGTGAAATACACTACAGATTACTGGATCAGTATACCACATATAACAAATCAAAAATTATAATTAGAATGCCAAGAAATGTAAAAAAAAAGTAATTGAATATAAAGGAGGCTTTATGCCTTTTTTCTTCTGATTTTAATAAATTCCTACATTATTGTGTTAATAACATACAACAAGTATGTATGTATATTCATCATAAATTCAAAATTGTCCATGGTTTACTCGTCAAATTAAAGTACTGATTTAAGAAAGAGAACGTTTTTTTCACAAAGTTTCAAAGAAATCCATCGGAGTATAACAGATGTCAGTATATTTATGCTCAGAATAAAGTAACATCTCTGATTCGATACTCTAAACGCTCGTATTTTCTTAAACGTCTTGATCCAAAGTTAAACGCAAAAACCCTCTGGAAAAACCCAAGCAATGTACATATGTGTGACTGGAAATGAAAGACCTAAATGTACTTACAGTCCCATTGAAATGGCTTCGGTTCTTGTCCCAAGTTCATCCGCTGATCTACCATTCGATTTTGGTAGTGTTTACGCCACAGAACGCTTCGCATTCAGATGTGTTAACAATTTGGATGCTAAACTTGCAATACGCTCGGTTAAATCTAATGCAACTGGATTTGATGATGTCTCACCTATGTTTATTGAAACCATTCTTCCTTTTCTTTTACCTTACTTAGTGCATATTTTTTTCTATTGTATCTACAGTTGTCAGTTCCCAGAAAAATGAAAATATACGAAAATCATTCCGATTCCAAAAACATCAAAACCTACAAATCCTTCACAGTTCAGACCCATCAGTATACTAGCATTTCTCTCAAAGGTTTTTGAAAAAATTCTCGCTCAACAAATACTAGAAGACTTCGATATATTAAATAAGCTTTCAAAATGGCAATCAGGCTTTCGAAGACAACATAGCTGTGAATCAGCAGTTGTAAAGAAAAATATTCATTTAAGGACAGCTATGGATCGTGATGAAGTTTGTGTAATGGTGATGCTTGATTTTTCAAAGGCCTTTGATTGCATAGATCACTCCATATTAATGAACAAACTTAAAACATATTTTCAATTCTCTCATTCTGCCCTCAAACTTATTTCAAAATATTTAAGGAACCGTTTTCAAGTTGTTGAAACTGACCAAGGAACCTCCAGTCCATACCTTGTAAACATAGCCGTCCCACAAGGGTCGGTTTTGGGACCCCTTCTATTCAGTATATTTATAAATGATCTTCCTGTTACAATTGTTAACAGTAATATGCATATTTATGCAGATGACGTTACTATTTATCTGTCTAGGAGACCAGGGTTGTTAGAAGACTGCGTGGCTAGGGTAAATGAAGACCTCGCTCATATACAGACATGGTCTTATACAAATAAAATAAGTTTGAATCCACTTAAATCTGTTGGTATAATACTCTCAAGAGGTGAACTATCTTTACAAGATTGTCCCTCTCTTAATCTTAATGGTATAATTTTACCCTATGTTGAACCGGTTAAATACTTAGGATTCACTGGCTGAACAGAATAGAATGACGGAACTGAAGCCGCAGACGGAACTGGAAGAGCTGTCAAAAAGTGTCGTACGTTAATTTTTTTACATGTCCGCAATGGAGCTGTACAGCTTTGAAAGTATTTTGAAGAAAAACAAAAGAATATTATTGTGTACAAGCTCAGAATTCACATTTTTTGTTTCCAATAATTTTCCTTTTAATAAAAAATTTTTTTCGCGATACAAATAACCACAATATTTTTTTCCGACCCAAAAAGTTGTTTTTTTTCTTCATACAAATTGAAACGTCAAAAGTGCCGTACGTCAAAAGTTAAAAGTTGGCGAACTCTTCCGTCTGCGTCTTCAGTTCCGTATGCGTCTACGTTCCGTTGTGTTCGCAACATTGAATTTGCGTGTATTTAATATTTTGACAGCTATTCCGGCTCTGTCTCCGGTTCCAACTGCGTCACCATTCTGTTCAGCCAGTCATGATTAATAGAAAACTGAGTTGTTGTGATGCGACATCAGATACAATTTAAAAAGTCTAAAATGGATTACGAGGACTGAGATCATCTTCGAGCTTATTGTTTCCAAAAATGAAAGAACATCTAGTCAAGACCTTATTGATGCCATTCTTTTCTTACAATTGTATAGTTTATCCTGGTTTAGACTTTGAATGTAAACGTAAAATAAATGTCGCGTTTAATGATTGCATGCGGTACATTTACAGTATACCAAGACATGTGAGTGTTTCAAAGCATTAAACGTCTTTACTAGGAATGAGTCTTGATGAATATTACGAGTACAGATCAATTCTTAAACTTCATGATATAATTCATAAAAAATGTCCTGAGTATTTATTTGAATTTAATTGCAATCGCTTAGAGACTTCAAATTAGTAATACCACGATTTACGCATACAATAGGAGAGCGATCTTATTTTGTTAGTGCAACTCGTTTGTGCAACACCAGTTGCAAAGAACCATATCGTCGGGGGTATTTCGAGAGGAGCTACTCAAACACATGTTAAAATGAATCCAGAAATCTGAATCTTTAAAATAAAAATCTTAAATAATTATTTTAATCTATCAAATCATCAATTTATACAAGTATATATAATGTAATCAAATTTAATTCCTATTTATTTTTATTTTTGCACAATCTATGTAATTAAAATTTTGATACTTAATTATAAGATTTAATATTTTGAAGTATAATGTTTAATCATGTTTATATGAAATAAATAAATGAAAATGAAATGAAAATTGTGTAGTTATTTCCAGTAAAATTAAATTTAATAAGCATTCGTCCAAGATGAACACTGAGAGAGTAACAATACCTCAGATTAATTCAACTCATAGTCATCATAACCTAGCTTATAGCCGGTTATCAAAATCACATATACACCTTTGGCCTCTCATGTGTTTACGTTTAACATAATTTGGCATTATTCATCTATCTATAAAACAGATAGCTTTTATTTATTTATTATTACTTCAGACTTTAGTTGATGTCCAGACTTCAATCTGAATGTTACTTATTTTCGGTGTCGATACGAAAAAAGAAATAACCCCTATAAGAAAGCGGAACGCTTTGGAACTTCAGTTTTACGTACTAAATGTTTACAGTTTTTGATTAAAGTTCATTTCAAAAAAATATAAACAACAATTAGTCCGTTTCCATTTGTCATTATCACTGGATCAGAATCTCATAAGCTGGCATTGACAAAGCTAAACTCTACATATCCGAGTAAGTATAAAAAAAATCATCTTCGTATTCAAAGTTTTTGTGTACGACTCTACGTTTGGCTAAGTATAGAGCTTTTAATTTGTAAAACACTTAAAATTTGTTTGTTAATTTTATAACTTAATTTGCAATTTTGCATCTGAAATTATGGTGTGCGAATTTTAACGATGAGCTTTACTAATTTTTTTTTTTTTTTTTTTCAATTTATTCATGTAAAATACATCGCTTTGTGATCGTTAAAACTTGTTTAGATAGAAAATTATGTATGAAGCTAAGACCAAGCAACAGTAAAAATATAAATATGTTGTTATTAACTGTTATAATCAATTATAATATCTATGCATAGGTATTCCCTTTTGCTAAAGGTTTAACATTTTAATTAAATACAAAAACAATAATATTCAATTCTTTTGAATTTTTTTTTAACTTTTCAAAATTTTAAAACAAAATTTTTCTCTAAAGTCCAGTTTTTTAGTGCGAGATTTTGAAAAGTTCGGAGTTAAGCCCAACTCCTGAAAATGGTTTTCAGTCAATTTAGATGCCGAGTTAACTCAACGTTCTGGACGGATTAAATCACTTTTTTGTTGTATGCGATACCCTTTGGATGCATCGAGAATAATAACCCTTTAAAGCCCAAAACAGATGTGCAGCTTTTTCCCATGCAGCGAAATTAGAAATAGAGATATCGTGCAGCAAAGGCTGCATGCAGAGCCTGGAATATGACAGCTCTCATAAGAACCTGTGTAAATTTATTTTCGCTGCATTGGAAAAAGCTACACATCTGTTTTGGGCATAATGCTTCCCCCTCGCCTCTAGGCGGGATATCGATTATCAGTTAAAAATCTTAACGAAACAATTTTGTTATCAAAACTGCCAATGCATTTTACATTCAATAAAATGAGTTAAACGTTAGCTAGGCATACACTTATGATTTCGATCAAATAGATAAATAAAAATAAAATTCGAGGCACAACAGCTCATGAAGAACTAGGGCCTAGTGACTTACAACTCTCAACCATTCCTGTGTGCGTGTCTGCAGGAATGGAGGGGACCTACAGTTTATTGCCGAATCCGAACGGCTAACGACCGGTTTTTTTTCGGTGACAGGAGATACTCTTGAAGGATTTGTCAATTCCTCGCAAGAGGCAGTAGCCGTTTTTTCTTTTAAATAAATAGGTGGCGAGGCTGGGGATCGAACCTTTGACCTCCGGCATGACAGTCCATCGCACTAACCATCACGCCACGGCTACTACTGTGTGATTTCGATCGTTCGACTATTTAATGACAAGAAATAGAGCAAATGTGGTTCAATGTGAGTGACCGCACATGCGACCGAGAAATCGTGATGCTTAAAAGACTTAAATTTGTTTCATTTTTCGGGCGACGTCATCGTCACAAATTAAAATGCAATTAAATGTTTTTGATTGTGACCGCACGCATTTAAATTTCTGCGATTAAAAAATCTTTGTCACGGAGAGAAACATGCGTGCGTTTTTTTAGTCGCAAGAAATGAGACACATGGTTTTAAATGTGAGTGCACGCATATGCGACTGAAAAATCGCAGCTTACAAATTAAACAGGTTCCATTTTTCGAGCGACTTTTTAGTCGCTACGACTTTAAATCGCGAGTGCGTTCAAAACTAATAACTCTAAAAATCATAAGTGCTTGCACAGAAAAAATTTGTTGCGATTGTGATGTTTTAATCGCAACGACTTAAAATCACAACTGCGTTCAAAGCCTTACGTGCGCGCGCCGTGTCCAGCCTAAAGATGGGCACGATTTTTTGGTAATGCGATTATCGCGGACACCACATTTATTTGCTTGCAATGCAGAAAGTGTCCAGTAGCATGCGTTTATGCGGGATGTTTATAAAAATTTTTTTAATACAAAAATTCAATGTTAAATGGTTCCAGCCGTCAACTTCCGTTACGATAATGCGGCCAGTGTGGTTTTCAAACAATGCGCGCGATGCGGAGACGCATCGTTAGATCTAACTATTTAAATTCTATCAAATGGTGAATAAAGATTTTAATTTTTAACGTTTGGTATACAAAAAAATTGAGTTTTCCAGCGCCCGTTTAGTGGCGGGCAAAAGCATTTGACCAAACATTTTTGTTATCAATGTAGGTCAGTGTTGATTCTGTGCTTTTATCAAGTTTTTTCATGATAGCGCAACACAGGAGCTTACGGAACCTGTCAATGATGACAGATGATGAAATTGCCAATGTGATGGACGACCGACGATGCACATTTTAGAGATCCTGATTTAATTTGCCCAGAAGACGATTTTTTGATTGGTAATTGTTTGAAGAATTCAAGTGAAATCCAACATATAATGCATCAAATGCAGGTACGTTACCACTTGTGACTCATTTCAACGAACAATTTGGAACCGTTTCGGTGGTCTATCGTCTTTGTGTTTACGAAAACAAATGGGTGGCATCCCAACTCTTCAGTTCATTGGTATTCCAGCCAAACCTCATAAATGGGGTACTAAGATTTTCGTACTGTGTGATCACACGGGCTTTTCATATTGTTTTAAAATTTATTTTGGGGCCACCGGCTATAATATGACTCCCGTAAATGCTCCAGAACTGGGAGCTTCATCGTATTGTTGTTTGTTGTTTGTCTTCCAAAATTCTGGGCAACGTTAACAACATTCTTCATTTTGAAAAATTTTACACTTCCTTAGGTTTACTAACGTGACTCAAAACCCGAGGAATACAAAGCTTGGGAACAGCTTGCGCGAATCATGTTTCAAGTATTAAATTATCGAGCGTACCCTCAGCGAGGGTACTTAGAATAATATGTTGATAATGCTTTCGGAACAGCGTTTTGTGGCTCGACAATAAGAGTGTTCGTTTGCTTTCGACCTACGTTGGTGTGAAACCATTTTTATTTCGCGAACTGAAACCAACGACTCCAAAATCTTCACGATGGGATGGGACTGAAAAAGCCTTTGGTATATTGAAATCGATTGTCCGTTTCTTCTTTATTAATGTTAGTTATCTTCACCATAACGAAGATGAACAAATTTAGAAAAAATCACTTCAAGTTTTTAATTGAGTTATCTTCTACCCTCACCGCTAATAAGTCCATGAGCCCCAGATCGTTACCGAAAGTGTTGTGGTGCAGAATATATCTTTCTTTAATTCAATACAGTCCACTAAAACAATAACAAAAATAATTTTCTTTTATTTTTGTTTATTCTCTTCTTCGAATATATCTTTCTCCTATCTAACCAAAGATGCCCTCTTCTCCGATTTTCCGTTGAAGTCGCGAAGAATAATCTTAACATCGTAATTCGGGCACAAGTCAAACAAGTTTATCTGGAACATCGTAAAAAGATTCCTTGGCTTGTTCCTCTTTTTATTACATATGGGCCAGCATGGATAGATATCTATTTGGCTTTCATGAGGATTCTGATCAGCTGATTGCTTACATTCTGGAAGCTCAAAATATCTTGCCCTTATCACCAAACCACCACCAAAGAGCGGCTGATCCAGCTCCTTGCAATAGTCACCAAAGTAGATAAATCATACTTCTTGGGATGCTGTTCAATTACCTTTAGTTTGTCCAGATTCTCAACTTATTCGCTTCTTCTCTATTTTCCAACAAATTCGTAACACATCACAAAATTTATTTACCCTTAATTTTTCTTTCAGCTCAATAACAATGGTGGCAAGAAGAATATTTCTTAATGGAAGCCTCCTCGCACTCGTAGTTTTATTCGTCATACGTACAACTACAGCTGAAGAGTAAGTCATTCCTAAAAAAATTGAAATTCACTGAAACCCTATTCTTTAATAATTTAACTCCCCAGAGATGATCCCAAAGCAATAAAAATTCCTGACAAACTCCCTGATATTCCGTACGACCAAATGACATCACAGCTTGTTTCCCAAAGTGTTATGAATTTTGCCCACAATCTAGCGATTGCACTTGATACCGATGAATATCCAAATACTCAAATATTCTCACCGTTAAGTGTTATGTCAGCTTTGTCCATTCTCCATATGGGTTCGTATGAAAACAGCTATAAACAACTGAATCAAATATTTGCCTTGTTGAATGGAGAGAATGAGTCGAATTCATCAAAGATACATGAGGAATTCGGTTGGTTGTTGGAAGATGTCATGCTTACTAACAACAAAAATCCACACAGATCACGTAGTACAGCAGAATGGAGATCAAAGCCTTATACTGGGCTTAGTTACGGTGGTGGAGGAAAAAACAACCTCGGTGATCACACAATTCTAGTATCGAATGCTTTATTCATACAAAATGGTTTTAGTCTAAGGCCAGATTATGCTTATGCTGCACAATCAGTGTACAGGAGTGAAGTAACTCCCTTAGATTTTAGGCATAATCCGAAACAATCCAAGCACTACATCAATAGCTGGGTGAAGCAGAATACATTTGGGAAAATTCCTTCTTTGATTGATGACGAACTGGCCAGAGAAACGAATATGGTTTTAGCAAGTACACTTTACTTCCAAGGCTTCTGGGAAACTGTTTTTTACGATTCTGATAAAAAAAGAAAGTGAGTATAAGGTTTTCAAGAAACTAGAAGCTTTACATAAATTTTGTCTTGATTTTCAGACAGCCTTTCTATCCTGATGGACCAGAAAGCTTACCAGTTGAAATTACGTTAATGTTCACTGGTGGCACCTTTCCCTTCCACGATTCAGACGAATATAGTAAGTTTAATAAAAGGAAGTTGATAACAGTTTTGACTTCTTCTTGTTATTTCCCCAGATTGTCGTATCATCGGCTTACCATACAAAGGAAACCAAGCCACCATGTACGTTATCCAGCCACATGATTCCACACGATTGAATCTCCAGCAGTTGCAAAAAAATCTGACTGGCGAACTAATAAATGAGTTAATCTCAAAAATGGAATATAGAAGTGCAATTATAGGTTTTCCCAAGTTCCACGTTGAAAGCAAAATGCAGTTAAAAGAGCCACTTAAGCGTATGGGCATTGACGACATCTTCATAAATGGTCGGGCTGATCTCTCTTTGATTACTGATCCCGAACAAAATGCAGACGAGATACCAGCCCCTGTTTCTTACCCTACCTCCTTATGGGGTGCGAAAATAATTCCGGTTCCTCAACAGCTTGAGGTCACTTTAAAAACTACCGAAGATCCATCATCATCTCCATCATTTGGCAATAGAAATTCACTGTCATCAAATTCTGAAGTGATGGATCGTTACGGCGATGCTCCTTTGATATTTTCACGTTTTGATGATGAAACGGCCAATCAAACTACTGTAACCGATCAACCAGAACAAATCCAAAAGAGTAAAAATGACAAAGTAAAAAAGAACGAAATTTCTCAAGAAAGCTCAACAATAATTCCTAGTGAAAGCTCCACTATAAGTGAATCAAATGCAGAGGAAAAATCATCGACAAGCAAACGACGCCGCGAGGACATGTCAGCCTCAATCAAAAGTCTTCAGAGACTTGACCAGATGCGTTCCATGGTAGGATTGAAAAGGCCTCATCTGTATGTTGATGAAATCATCCATAAAGTCGACTTCAATGTTAACGAACAGGGTACGGAGGCAGCTGCAGCTACCGCGGGATATCTGCTAAAGACTGGACCAGATGTGACCATGCGATGCGATAAACCTTTCCTTATACTTGTTCGACACGATCCAACAAAATTGCCTTTGTTCTATGGAATAGTGAATATACCAGTTTAAGTCGCAAGGCTAGTAGTTTGTAAAGCAAAACATCACAGGTATCAAAACACCGATTTAGCGTTTCCAAAAACGTATTTTGATAATAGGATACAAATGATGTGTGATTTAAGAAATTTTAAGAAATTAAAGTCGAAACTACATAAGCAGTAGTCATTTGCTATTTTTTAATAAGCTGCATTTTGAAGTCTATATCTCTGTGCTCAAAAGTTAACTGCTCTTAAGTCGACTTAAGTGGTTTTAGCTATTTATCCTTTTTTTATATATTCTGTCCACAAACTATTTTTCTTTTTTACCCTCGTTGATAAATCTTTTAAAACAAGAAAGTTATGACCTTTTGTAAAATAGCTTAAGTTTAATTCGTAAGGTTTTGCAAAAGGTAAAACAACTTAAGTAGAGAATGATTCGTCTTATGTATCAATTTATTTTATTTATCAGATAATATGCAGAAATGATTTGGTAAAATATCTTAAGTTGTTTTTATGTTCGATATTAATCAAAAAAGTAAAATCGCTTGTGTCGACTTAAGATATTTTATCACAAAACTTTTCTTGCATTTACATTTCTTAAATTGAAGCAAGATATTATTTGGTAAATAGAAAAAAGAATAAAAATAAAAATACAATAACGGTTAAACCGACCTAAGATGTTTTACAATATTACGCTTTTTCATTTAGTTGGTATTAAGTTGAGCTAAGTTATTTTACCGTGTGCAAGTGAACTGTAAATCTCTCACTCAAGTGATAGCATGTCACATTTAACAGTGTAGTTTTTGTTTTTCTTCAGAGATCATAGACGTGCATTCGTATGTTTCTAATTTTATTTTGATGATTTCAATAAACTAAAATAGTACAAAAGTGATAAAATGAATCGTGCAAAAAAGATTTTAAAGTTAGCTTTGAACTCAAACAGTGATATTCAGCAAATAATTCATGATACTGAAAGTGATCAAGATCCAAAGACTTACACAGTAATGAGCCCAATTATAATTGGTATGTAATATAAATTTTCGGAAGAAAATAACGTAGGTAAGAATAACTTTGTGAATATTTTGTCTGTTTGCTAGATGACTGTAAGAAACGTAATCCAAATCAATGTGCCTTGAAAGAATCTCACCAGTTCTTCATTCCAACCATTATTCCTCCAGGTTAATATTATTAAAAACAAGTACCTACTACCTAATGTCGTTTTCCGTTGGTCACTCCTAGCACTCTTTTTTCACTCCATCCACACTCCCAACACTCCAAAAACCTTCCATTTGCTGTTCGGAGTGATAATTTAGGAGTGTTTTTTCACTCCGGATTTCATTAAGGAGTGCTAAGAGTGCACTCTGAAAACACACATACGTTTAAAAGTATGTGTTGGATTAATTGTCAAAATAGTAAATGCTTCTTCTTGGGATGTTCTGAAATTGAAATTATTGAAGAGTTCATTTTATTTTTTTCTTCTACATAGATACACATATTACGGAAGAGAGTTTTTCATATTCCATTGGAATCAAAAAGGAGTGAAACACTCTGAAAATCCAATCGAAAACGACATAAGTCTTATGAGCTAAATGTTATTGTTTGTTTCACTAGACATGAATCTTTGCACTGCAAGTCAGAAAGTCAATGTTGAAGATCCAGAAAATGTTCCAAGCACGAGTCGAGGTTTGCTTTCTATTGAGGAGTCGACAATGAATAGAGAGCTTCAAAATGACCTTCAGAGTTCAAAAAATGATGAATCTTATGACGTTTTGAGAGCGGATAATGAAGAAAACGATTTTGATTCCGATGACAATGTAGCTGATCCAAGTTTCCGCTTGCCCTCAAGCGAAAGGTCCTCAGATGGCGAGTTAAGTGAAGAGATGGAACATTCCGGGCCAGTTTTGGAGACAACCTTAGTATGTGATAAAAAAAAGTCGCAAAGTAAGAAAATTAAAGAAGAATACTGGTCTAGAATATTTCAATAATTCAGGAAAGCACATACAAAAAAGAGCGGTAAGGAAATTAAAACCGTGTCGAATGAAATGTGGTGAAAAGATTTCGTATGAAGCTCAAAAAGATATTTTCCAACATTATTGGATGCTTGGAAACTACAATATGCGATCTGAATTTGTCGCTGGCCTAGTCATTGTTTCAGAAAAGAAAACTGAAAAAAGGGATAAACAAAATCGAACCAATTCCAACTCTTTCTTTCTTGAAGTTCATGGCCAAAGGATAAAAGTTTGTCAAAAATGTTTTCGTTTTACATTGTGCGAGACGGAGCAGTTTATTAAAACAGTGGTGAAAAAGAAGCTTGAGTCTCCTGGCTCAAAAATTTCGTTAGACAGACGGGGTCGTAAGACACCTCCTAATAAACTGAATAGTTTAAGAGAAAATGAAATTCGTAATCACATTTAAAGCTTTCCAGCGTACGAATCTCATTATACACAAAAACAGTCTGCCCAGAAATTCATTCACGCAGACTTATCGATTTCTAAAATGTATCGTTTATATGTAGAAAAATTTGGAGGATCTGTTTCTATAACGACATATTCTAACATTTTCAAAACAATGAATATAAAGTTTAAAAAAAGATGTGAAGTGGGTGAGATATGAAAAAAAATTAGGTGAAGTACATTTTAAAAATTCCCTTTCGGAACATGAACCATTTAAAAAACTAAATTTGCGTCGTCGAGGTATATCAAGTGTTCTACCATCCGATGTACCTATTTGCTACACAGAACAACTTAAAATTAGCAGGGAGAAAAAGAAAGATCTGATAGATCTATTGCCACTAATAGATACAAATTACCATCATTTTTATCAAAATTTAATTATCATCCTGACCTCACCGAAGATTCAGACAATGGCATTTAAACATTTTTCCGATTTTATGTTTATTTCTATGTTTATATCTTTTAAAAAATAAAATTTAATTTTCATTACTAATATTAAAAAAAAAAATATTTCTGCTTGTTTAAGGTATATGATAAAACTTCTTATATTTCAAATAGATTGTTCTAAAAATATCTTATATTCGACAATTTTGTTTGTCCATTAAAGTAAAATAGCTTAAGTTGACTTAAAACTCAAATCAATTAAAAAGTCGAATTGGAAGAACATCTTAGGATACTTAGTATATGAAAAACTGTAAAAGTTGTTTTGGTAAAAGCACTTAAGTCAAAAAAACATTAATAAATGTATTAAATACTCCACTTATAAAAATTTTATTTTACTATTTAAATAATTGTATATATAAAAACAAAATTACTGAAAACTGTATCTTGATATCCTTCTTAATTTTTTTTAAACAAAGATTGCAAGTTAAAAATCCACTTTCTGAAAAAACTATGAAAATAGACTTAAGAGCTTTTACCTTTTGAACACAGATCTATGAATAAATATAGTTCTTGCTATTTGTAAGTAGAATTGGTTCTATGAAGATTTGATAAGATTTATTTAAAAACTTCAAGATTTAAGAAATGAATTTGTACCTATGTTAAATCTTCGAGATTTTAACTATTTGGAGAAGTTTCACGTTTTTTTTTTGCACAGAACTAACTGCCCGGACCATTAATTAATAATTATGTATGAAAAGTGATATTTGAGCTTTTTTGTTGTTTGTGAAATTGGTCATAGCATGCATGTGGGTCGTATCTTCCCTGCTTTGGGTTCTAGTCGTTGACAATATCTTAGTTAAACTCAGTCATAACGGTGTCAAGGTCATGGCCTACACCAACGACATTTTGATAATGGCATCAGGGAAATTCAAACGCAGACTGCGCGAGCTTCTACAAACATCCCTTTGACAAGCTTAGCGATTGGGTCAACAGCTGTGGAAGTAATGCCAATACACTCAAGACATAACTAGTTTTGTTTCAAGGAAAAGTAATATTCCAAATATTGGCCCTCCTACTATTAATGGGATACCGCTCAACATCACTGGTATGCCAAAATAGAAAATATAATGAGAAAAAAGCTTTAATATCATTCTATAACTGGGGTAGAATTTTTAGAAAAAGATGGGGTCCCAGCCCTGAAACCATTCATTAAATGTTGTACATACACAGCCATAATAAAGCCAATTTTGACATACGCGTGTTTCATTTAGTGGCCAGCCCTAGATAAGACGACCAATCTCAAAACCATGACTAACAGCCTGAACAGAATGGGGACGGAGCTGTAACTGGAGCCACAGCTGGAATAGCTGTCACAAAATTCAATGTTGCGAATACAACGCAACGTAGCCGCATACGGAGCTGCAGACGGAAGAGTTCGCCAACTTCTAACTTTTCACTTACAGCACTAACGTTTCAAATTGTATGAAAAAAACAAAACAACTTTTTACGTCGGAAAAAAATATTGTGGTTATTTGTGTTATTAATTAAAAGGAAAAGTATTGGAAATAACAAATTTGAATTCTGAGCTTGTACACAAGAATGTTGTTTTGTTTTTCTTCAAAATACTTTCAAAGCTCTACAGCTGCATTGTGGGCACGTACAAAAAATAACGTAAGACACTTTTTGACAGGTCTTCCAGTTCCGTCTGCGGCTCTAGTGTCATCATTCTATTCTGTGCAGGCAGTAAATTTCAAAGACTTGCTGTATTGGTAAGTCAAGGTACAACTAGTGCAATGAAAACCACACCAACCGCAGCCCTGGAAACAGTCTTTCACTTGCCCCACTCGATCTATTTACGAAAGAAATCGCGGACAAAATATATTAACATGACACATACATTCAAACAGACTACATAATACCGAACATTGATTTCAAAACGTGGCTCTAACGGACTTCTGGACGGAAAATCGGGTCATTAATGCTGATCAAAGTTTTCTTTTTTCCAGAGGCTCCAGATCCAAAACGGTTAACGAGGTAGGTTAAGGCACCTTGTCAGATTACCCAACCTTAAATAGTTGAATAAAGTTTCCAGATTTTTGAAGTGTCTTGCAAACGTGTCTTGAAGCCGTAAGGAGTCTTCACAGTCAGGCCACCATTGAAGTTATTTCCCCAAGACAGCGTGATATTCATATAATTGAAATAGTGGATGAATTAGTCAAGAACGGTCATCTTTTGAACTGAGCCAAACCGATTCCTCCAAATGTATTTATGCCACTAGACCAAGAAAAATGTATAATTCATCAGAGTTTCATCAAAGACGAAAACGACAGATGGTCAGCAATTGATACTTGTTGGGTTCTCAAGGAATCTATGGCCGTATATCTGAAGAAAAAACAGATTACCTTCTCAAGGTAAGCAGACCCCAACTATCCCTCTTGGTTGGAATCCTAAAGGTTCACAACTCAATGGGAACCCAAATGAGCAGATTGGGTATCACCACATCTAACTTATGCAAAGGACGGGCGTGAGGATCAAGAAGCGCAGGAGAGGTCGTCCTCTCTTTTCCTTTTTGAGTGCCCCAACCTATCAAGGACCAAAAAGACAGCACTTGGAGAATACTTCTTCGACGAAACTGGTGACATCTCGTGTTTTCCACTTTGAAACATTTCGCAATTCGTCCAAAATTCATGATTGTTAATGGAAACACCTTTATCTAACCTCTAAGCTCCAATAACTGCTTTCTCTACCAGTTATTATACCTTATTTATATCCTGGGGCTACAATGGGTCCACTGAGATCCGAGTGAAATGATACCGTATTATCAACACTCAAAGCCTATTCTAACATATGGTACAGATTCGACCCACTTTGAACAAGCTGGCGAGCTTAGTGGTCGGTGAAAACCGTAGTATAATATTCTCTATTGATCTTGAAAAACTTTAACCATTGACTAAATTTTCTGTGGCTTATGTATGTACCAATTTCTGAAAATAGTTGACGATTTTAATCGATTACTGAGTTCGTCAAAAATAAATTACTAGAAAAAAGTTTCAGCTAAGTACTAAGTTGAGGTGGTAGCACTTTTTCCAATACTCAATAGGACAGATGAAATCTTCACCCCATCTGGCTGGGCCTATTTTGAAAAGAATGCTGCTGAGTTAGGCTCCAACCGAAATAGTGAGCTAGGGTTTTGCTTTAATCACTGCCTGTGGCAAATTTCTAAGTAGTAATAAAATAAAATAAAATTTTCTTTTAGTACTTTTGGTTTCTTTGACACTTATAAGTACGTTTCATAAGTACCTATGTTACGGTACGGGTACCTGTGGTACGTTTCGCGGGGGTTTATTTCGCTGTTTTTCGTTTCGCCTTTTTTTAATTCAGTATTTTGTTAGTTGGCATTTTACGTTTTGCCCATTACATTTTGTTTTTTGAACGATTTTATAAATAATCATTTCGCATTTTTCTTTCCGCAGTTTTCATTAAGTTTTTTATTTGATTGTCTTGTTGACTTTAGGCAATTTGTTATTCGGAATTTTCTTATTTTGCTTTTTTTTACTTGGCATTTTATTTCGCCTCTTTTATTTGGGATTAAATTATTTCGCTATTTCGCGCGATATTTTAAGGCATGTAATTTAATGGAAACCAACAAATTGCGAATCAATTGAATGCCAAATAATAAAAAGCTCAACAACAAAATTTAACATTTTTATTTCGAAGGAAAAAATATATATGTATGTATATAATACTCGTATATAGATTCATTTTTAAAAAGATTATCAAAAACACATAATTTTCGATAAATTGAGCAACGGCTTAGAAAAAAGTGAAATCTAATAATTTGTAAAATCGATTTTTTGCATTCTTTGAGTGAGTCTTGCAGGCAGATAGCCCCATTGAAAAAGTCTTGGACCCTCATTTTGGTGATGAGGAGGGACCCCTCTATCATTAGGAAAAAGAATTACTTTGCTATCACAATTTTTTGTAAAATCGACTTTTTGCATTCTTTGAGTGAGTCTTGCAGGCAGATAGCCCCATTGAAAAAGTCTTGGACCCTCATTTTGGTGGTGAGGAGGGACCTCTCTATCATTAGGAAAAAGAATTATTTTGCTATCACAATTATTTGTAAAATCGATTTTTTGCATTCTTTGAGTGAATCTTGCAGACAGATGGCCCCATGGAAATAGTTTTGGACCCTCATTTTGGTGATGAGGGGGGACCCCTCTATCATTGGAACCAAGAATTATTTTGCTATGATAATTATTTATAAAGTCGATATTTTTGCATTCTTTGAGTGAGTCTTGCAGACAGATTGCCCCATGGAAAAAGTCTTGGGCCCTCAATTTGGTTATGAGGAAGGACCACCCTATCTTTGGAAACCAGAATTTTTTTTTCTATGATAAATTTTTGTAAAATCGATTTTTTGCATATTTTTCAGAGCGTCTTGCATACAGAAGGCCCCACCTAAGAGGTCTTGGACCCCTATATTCATGTCTTGGGTACTCACCTCTTTTATTAAATATAATGTTTTGAGTGCTATACCTTTTATCTGCGCTTTCGAAAAAAACGCATTTTCAATGCACTATTATCGGCAAAGACCCCAACCACGACTTGCAAGACTTGCATATTTGCATACAGAAAGTAAAGATCTATCTCTAAACACCAGTGAATTTTTGCTATGTTTCACACCCAAAATTTGCTGTGGGCTCTCGGTCTATATGTTCTGTTGATGGAGCCAGCGCTTGAGTGTCTCCATCCACTGAGTGTGTTGCAGGTTTGGGCGAGACCATTTTGTTAAGCTTCCTGCAATTATTTAATTTATGTATCTGCAAACAAAAATGAAATTTATTTGGTACATATACCAATATTTTTAAAATTAAATTTATCCTTGAGTTAGGTGTGCGTAGACGTCTAGACGACAATGGCATTTACAAAAATAAATCATATTTTATAATTATTTTTTCTTCAAAAATCAATCGCTAACGCGATTGTTATTTTTATTTATTTTTGAAAAGTAGTTTTTCTAGCATTGGTTTGGCATCCTCGCCAGACTTGATGTCCTTAGCTAAGTGCTCCAATTTTTACATTGGATCATTAAACAATCGCTTCTGAACTTCCTTGGCCTCCGGGGCGACTTTTTCATTTTTCAAAGGATCCCAACGATTCTCCTGTCTTCTATCTCCAGATATTTTAACATAATCTAGATTTCCAGGATCTGTTTTCATTTCGAAATGATTGTCACATAAACGTCATTTTACCAAAAAAATCAATAGGCCAAATAACAAACAGTGTAACAAAAATAAGCGAAACAATAAATTGACATAAATTTTGCGAAATGATTTAAGCATTGCGCAAACCTAAGTCCCCTTTCACACAAGGCAACTGAGTTGCCGGCAACAATTAGTTCATAGGCGAGAAGGGCAGAAAGAAAGAGGGGTAAACGAAATCTCCCCGGTCAACAAATTCAGGAGATTTTTTTGACGTTTCTCTTCACACTACGTTTGTGTGCGTTCAACCAAGGTAGTTTAAAAGGAAAATAAGCGATGGCGGTAGAGATCACGATAGCCTTTTATCGCGCGATAAAGGCGCGATCAAAAACCAGCTTTCATCAGCACGATATTGCGATACATTTAGTGACGCGCAAATTGTCAAATAAACATTAAAAAAACTGAGAAAAAATCACTGGCAGATAAATCTAGGCATAATTAATCGGCAGGGACGGCAATTTTATTCGTAAATTTTTTGCTTTTTTGTGTTTTGTATTCTTTGCCCAAAAAATTTTACAATATTTGGATTTTTTTAATCTGCTGTAATGTTCTAAGTCATTGTTCATTTGAATTTTGTTAATATTTTCACAAAACAATTCAAATATTGTGTTATACTGCAATCAAAATGGTGCTTGCTGCGTTCAGTAAAAGTCGCTTAGTTGAACGCAGCAGTGGAACGTGATCGCGATCCACATATCGCACAGATGTGAGCCTTCCTATTGATTCACATGAGCGGCATCCACATTGTTATCGCGATCGCCACCGCCATCGCTTAGGTTTGCGCAATGCTTTATAATATTTTTAACAAAAAGCGATTGAAAAAAAAAAAAAGAAAACGTGAATAACCAATTAAGGATTGCGAATTAAACGAGATATTAAACGAGTAAGGCGAAACAAGGAAATGCCAAATGAATTTTGCCGAACAATAGGGACCCCTATGTTACATCTTAAACGTTTAACCATTTTTAGCCTTGACCCAATAATTGCCCTTCAGACAATTAATTGTTAATTAAATAAATTAATTAAAAAAATTAATTAAATAAATTAATTGTTAATGTTAATTAAATAAACTCATACCGACATAAATAATAAATTAAAACTTATCCATGCCACTGGTCGCTGCCACTGTTAAAACTCATAAATCGCATGCAAGATTCAACTAAATGTTTCCCCCGCCAAAAAGAAAAGATAATATTGCAACTATGACTAATGACGACACGGCCACTTCTGCCAGACGATCAACCAACATGTGTAGCTGTAGGTTGTAGGTAGATATAGGTAGGTAAACAAGCTCAATAACTTCAAAAGCGACACACGGGGGTTTTATATTAAGCCAAACTAAAACTGAGTTAAAAAAAAAGCCGCTTCCACTTTACAAACCCCCACAACAAGTTAATTGTGTTCAACGTAAATTTCCACACTTCAGTCTGACTTGAACCTCATTCGGTGTTAAAACGGAAGCGCAGTATTTCAATTTTTTTGCACCGTCAACAACGAAAACAAAAAATTGCCTCCGCAAAACAAAGGTTTTGGACATTCGCCGCATCCATCGCGCCGGTTTAAATTCCACTTTATTAATCAGAGCGTTGCAGAGAAATCAAACTTAACGAAAAAAAAAAAAAACGAATCTTCCCGTCTCCATAGTTTGGTCTATAATTAGTTTGACACCTCTCTGACATATTGTTCAACATATTAACATACAAAGCTAAAACCGGAATAGCCAGCCGCTATAGTGCACTGAAGTAATGTAAGCTTGGAATTACCCCGCGATTAAGAAAAATTAAAGCGCGATAGCGTGTAAAGTTTGATTGCCATACTGAAACTGGCCTAAAGTGACCTTAGGTGGTTATCGCACAGCCCCGCGACTTTCGGCCTTTCGTGTATTTTTTTAAAAGCCCAATTTGGAATTTTTGACATAAGCTGTCATCGATTCACTGAACATTAACAGTAAGTTTTATTTTTATCAATATGTAATGTATGTACATTGTACAACTTTCTATGTAAGTACATAATGTTTATAAACACAAATTCAGTAGATACCGTTTTTTTGAACTTGTTTAATGGTTTGTTGACGATTTGTAAAGCTCGTTTAAAAAAAAAAATAATTGTGTTTCATTAATCACAGTTAGCATTGAATTGAATTAAATAACGTCGTGCCTTGATCTAGAGAAATATTCTAATCATAATAAAAATATAAAAAAGCTTTGGCGTATGTTGTTGATGACATTAGTTCACGCTGAACTTAATTGAGACAGTGAGTTGAGATGAAATGATTATAATTTGAATCCGAGATTTGGTTTAACCTTTTTTATTGTGTTGTGTGCTTTTTTTAGTTGTTTATTTTTTGTCTGTATATAAACATATTAAAACAATTTTGCGCATGCAATGCAATGTAGGGTAAACAAGCCAATGATTGGCACTCAAGGTTCTGTAAGTAACCGCTTGCTATTTTTGTTACGGTCTCCTCCTACCTCCTTATGTAAAAATCTATTGAAAATCGATATTAGTTTTGTTTTCCAATGATAGCCTTAAGGCGGTGATGAAAATTTTTTGCTTAGTCGGAGGGAAATGGTTCTTATCAGAACAACAACTGACCAGAAGTCGGTATTTTTAAAATAAATTGTATGAAGGGGAAGCACATAAACAAGCAGCATTTTCTTTAGGGATTTTTTTTTTTTAGAATTTGGGAATTTTAAATGTGTGGTTTTTCAAAGTTTAGGGATTTTGGTTTTTGGAAATTCGTCCAGTATCCCGTTAAAAATAAAATACTTAGAAAACCTTTCAAAAAAATTATTTAAAAGCCCGGTTACACCTACAATACACCTTTTTGTAAAGTCAAAAATCTCTGCTTTTATTTCATTGTACAATCAAACCCACTTAAGTGAAACGACAAAAATCCTAATTATTATTTCACTTAAGCAGGTTTTTCACTTAAGTGAATCTCGGATAACTGAAAAAAAAATTACTTAATTACTTACCCTTAAACAAAATACTTAAAACTTGTGTTTTTATAATTTGAAATAAAGAAATAAAAAGAAGATTCCATGAGAGGTATCATTTAGGTATAAACATTTTTTGGGATTTTTTACCAAAATTTTGTTGTCTAAACCTTGACAAATGTAGTATTTTAAATGTAATATTTATTAAATAAAGCATGTTTCCGACTATTTCGGAATACTTAGACACTGTTCAAAGACTTTAAACAGTCAAAAATCTAATAAATACGACTGTATATTTATAGGTGGTATAGGCAAAAAAAAATTCTTTTTTATATGTGAGCGATTAAAAAAAAATTATCATATTATGGTAGAAAAAATATATTTTTTCTCAAAACTGTTTTACTACAGGTGCTATTCAAGGCGATTTAGTTTTGCATATTTTTCTTAATTACTTGTACATCTTGAAATTTTTATTTTATCAACATTTGTAAGAAAACAAAATTCTATAAATATAGGCAGCTATTACTATAACTATAAGACTGTAACTGGTGCCTTAGCAAATAAAAATATTCCTGAACGTTTGTTTTACCTTGTGAAGTGCGATAGTTTTTTAATCAATTGTGTAATTATAAGAAATTATTGTAAGATGCTGATTTATGTGAAAGAAAATTGATATACCAATATTATGCAAATAATCATTTGGATGTCCAACAAATTGACTGATACCCTATGGTGTACATAAGCGAATCAAGTTTATTAATAAAAAAAAAAAACTTTTGTGTAAGTTTTTATATATATTGTCATTTATTAAATTAGTTAATTGTCAAGCTCCCTCTAAAAAGACTAACCTAAAACATATTTTAACCCATTTTGTGTACCTAGTTAATGAATAAGTCCTTGAAAAAATCTCACTTAAATATTTCTTGCTTACAGACTTGTTTATCAATTACGATAAAGCTTTAAACTTTACCAAGGGAGATAAATAGTCTTAGGCGAGAAACAGATTACAATACCCTTAGGCCAATTTCTTAAATTTGCTGTTGCTGGTGTTGGTTTGGGACCACGCAAAGAAAATGGTTTGATTCGATATGTCAAATAGATACAAATAGGTGCCATTGCTGTTGGCAATGTGTTTTAGAAATGTTTGCTGACCAGCGCGCTGTTTGCTGTTTTTGATGCTGGGGCTATTGCTGTTTTCATCTGTTTCGCGCATTAGGTTTTGAAAATAAATAATGTTTTTTGAACCTTATTGCTGGGCAGATGCTATTAGCAGGTTCATAATGAAGTGGTCTAAGACCATTTTAATTCATAACAGTTCTGTTTATACAGGTAAAACTGTTTATACCGCTCCAAAGAGCCACCCACGCACGGTCCTCTACTATGTACTTTGGGCACTCAGAGTTTAATGGAATTATATCGTACTTAATAGTTAACTTCTGGCACACTTTGAGTTCCTTGAGTTAACTGTAAATAAAATTATGTCTCCCCACTGAAAAACTGGACCTAAGTAAAACATAAGTAGTTCTATTTAGTTGGAGAGCCAGTAGCCATTTTGACTAATGCCGAAAACAGATGTGCAGATTTTTCCAATGCAGCGAAAATAAATTTACACAGGTTCTTCTGAGGGCTGACATATTCCAGGCTCTGCAAGGTTTAAACTTTTCGTGTATCCTTTATTTGGGACGAGTTAAGTAAGAAAATCACAGTCTAGTAGGGAGTAGGGTTTCCGAGGGTGCATGGCTGACATCCAGATTTTTTTCAAACGATAAAAAACTGTAAAAATAACCTTCTCCTTCAAGGTTGGCTTTTGGATATGTTTCAATTTATACATATGTATGCATGAAAAAAAAAACATACCAGGGGCCTGTAACACAACGTGACAAATACTTGTAGGACAAGTGAAAAGTGACAACTTGTCGTAAAATCCTGTAACACAAAACGACAAGTCTATGAAAGATCAAATCGTTCGGACAAGTATAGTTGGACAAGTGGATTAAGACTTGTAAACTTGTCACGTTGTGTTACAGGCCCCAGGTGGATTTGAGGGATACAAGGGCTGGCCAGACAAGCATTGTATAGGTATGGGTAAATGAAATGGAATCAAATAATTTGAGTGAAGTGTTTGAAAAAAGCATACAAGGAGACTTCGTAAAATCTTCAGACCGGACTAGTAAAGCTAGAAAATAATGTTCTGGCAGTACTTTCACGGTTTCAGAGTTGCCACCAAGTTTTTTGTCCAAATCTAAAATAAGTGTCAAATTTATCTTACTGTTAAAGCTGTTGTTTGTTGTCTCTGGAGTGCGATAAAGTTTAACCGTAAAACGATTGTATTTTAAAGGCGGTACGAAAAGCCTAAATGTTTATCAAAAATGATGGAAAAACTTAAACTCAAAGGTAATAAACCTTAAAAAACTAATTTTTAAATTATGTATGTCGTTTCATTCTACCATTGTAGTTTTTGGACCACCCTTCATAGAATTTTTTGAGCAAGACTTCAATAGAATCTTAAGATTTTAATTATACAAGAAAATATGTTTGACTGCATGGCAAAAACTTGCTCTTGTAGTAAAGAACTATAATTTTATATTATACTAGCAGACCCCTGCTCGCTTTGCCTCGCATGTTTAAATAACATTATCATTTTAATATTAGTAAGAAAAATATTTTTGTTTTCGTAATATTTTCTAAAGAGCAAGACCTATATATTATCAAGTTGCTATTTAATATTCGGTTACATGCCCGAAGAATAAACGATATAATAAAAATATCGACTTTTTCAGTAAAAACAATTCATTGAATTATATAATTTTAACATAATTTTCATTTACTTTTGTATTTATTTTTAATGTTTTTATATTTTTATATATCTGACATTTCAAACAATTTACCACTTTTCTTTGATATTTTAATTATTTTGTGGTAAACAGTTGTAGATTTTGAAAAGAAAAGTAGCCTATGTCAATCCTCATGTTCAAAGCTCTCACTCTACCAATTTTCAATATAATCAATTAGGTATATTTGGAGATTTAGAGGAACAAAGAGACAGACAAACAAACAAAAAAAAAATAAATTTGATGGCACAACAGCTCATGAAAACTAGGGCCTAGTGACTTACGACTCTCAACCATTCCTGTGTGCGTGTCTGCAGGAATGGAGGGGACCTACAGTTTATTGCCGAATCCGAACGGCTAACGAGCGGCACTTTTCTGTGACAGGAGATACTCTTGGAGGATTTGTCAATTCCTCGCAAGAGGCAGTAGCCGTTTTTCTTTGAAATAAATAGTTGGCGAGACTGGGGGTCGAACCTAGACCTCCGGCATGACAGTCCATCGCACTAACCATCACGCCACGACTACTACCAGACAAACAAACATTCGCATTTATAATATTAATAATAATAAGATTGAACGAAAAAAAGTTAAAACAAAAGGCAAAAGTATTAAATATATTAATTTTGTTTTGTTTGATTTGTTTTGTTTAAAAAAAAAAAACTATTTTCAAAATAATTAAATGCATTATTATTTTAACTACACAGAATCACCAGATTGCACAATTCTAACAAAATCAGTTGACCCATTCGGAAGACATAAAAGAGTATCTAGATAAAAAGGATTTTTTCGCAAAAAAAAAAAACATCAAAGCCTTTTTTCTGCAATGTGAATATTTTGGCAAAAACCTGAAACGCAGTTTTCTGTTCTTAGATGGAATAAATTGAAAATTCGGATTTCTTTCATAGGAAATCAAATTAAAATTTGAAGAAATTCGGCCCCTCCTTTTAGACGCACAGACCCCTGAGCCGCTCTAGTCTCAACCGCCTGAGAAAAAATATGTGTTATTTAAATTTTTAAAAAATAAGAAACTACATAATTGAAATGACAAAATCATTTGCAACATTTTTATACAAGCAAACACAATACCATTAGTCGCTCTGATTTTAAAATATATTTTAATAATATAATTTTTTCTTAAAGGGTACCTACTTGTCAAAATTAAAATTTTTTAAACAACAAGTTTTTGAACACCAAATTACCAAATCATTATATCAGTCCACTGAAAAATTCGCATGAACACGTGCGAGTGAAGTTATTTATCCATCATTACCATACAATTAATTATAACTTTTATCCAGCTGGATTTCCCGAGGCAACAGAAAAAAGTCAATTCAGAAATAATATAATACCTACACAAAAAATAAAACGAATAAATAAACTCACATAAAACCAGAATTAAACTCGTTGATATAAAAGGTTCAGGTTTTAAGATTAACATCAATTCTCCTTCGGTGGTAGCAATCAAAACAAAAAAAAAAATCACTCATACGCCCTCCTGTCCTCTCTAGATTAAAATGATTCAGAACATTTTATTTTATTTGTACAAGAATTCCAACTGTATGCAACTTTTTTTTTTTTGTTAAAATAACCAAACATTCCCATGTGTTTAATTTAAAATATCTATATTATTAAATGAGTGCATAAATTAATTTAAAAAATCCCTGTGTTTTTATTTATCCAAATTATAACTAACTGTACCAGTGCTTGTATTATCACGGCACTCATAATTAAGACAATCACTCCAAAAAGCATCCATTAAATTATTAATTTAAATACAAATGCCGATTACAATGCTTTGGTATGATAATTAAACATTGACAGATTTAATTAGTAAATTAAAAAGTAGAGATGTACACAAAGTTTAATCAATTAACCACAACTAAGGAATAAAATACGCGTTGTGTTAACTGACGAGATTAAACGGAACGAAACGGTTCGTTCTAGACGGATGCTTCGTTTATACCATTACCGTTTATTTATTTTGTTTGTATTTTTATGCAGTTCGATCCTTTGAGTAAAGAGGATGATTTTAAATGTATTATTTATAATATCGTCATAAATAAAACTACAAGTCCATAGAGAAGTGAGGAAATCCAATTATTAATAAACGTGTGACAGATTTAATCGAGATGCATTGAATTAATTATGCCTACGATTACACTGATAACCGCACAGATATTTTAATTTTATTATTAATACCTTTTTTTGTATTTGAATATAATTAAATATTGATTAAGGTATAAGCAAGCTTTTTAGCACTTACATTGATTTGGAATTTCACACTTTAATGAATGTCTGCGAGTGTAATTATTACAGTTGTTGGCTATAACGTGTTTGAGTGAAATATTATAAAGAATTTTTTTTCTGATTTTTAATAATAATTATACTCTCATGATATTTTTAACTGAAGAATAATTAAATTGGTAGTCATAATATTTGTTTTATTAATAATTTTCATTGTTTGCTAATGAATAATAATGTCGTAAATAAAATATTAAAAATTTTAATATATTGGATAATGATGATGAATTAAATATAAGGAGGTACACTTTCGTTCTGTGTACCTTATTTTATATTTATAATAATAAATTGAAAGTAGAAAATCATAATTTATTAAATAATATACCTAAGTAGTAGATTGGTAGCTATACTTTAAAATTCACCTTTAAAACAATAAAATTATTGATACAAAATAGCTTTTAACATCCTTTTGACGCTGATTACACGATTCTTTTTTTCGGTTGTTTCGTCTTTCGTTATTTTGACAGATATGGTGAGGGGTGTAGAAATGTAAGGGGAATGAAGTAACGAAAGCAGGAATGAAAATTTCAAGACTTTTTCTGGTTGAAGATTTGACGTTCTGGTTTGACAACCGATTAGTGATGAGCGATGATGGTAATCGATGTAACCGGGATTCTTTATTCAAAGTAAAACCTCGATACATATTTCAGTATCGATTTTTTGATAAATTACATCGACCATACAAAAAAAAAAAGAAACATGCAAACAAAATAGTTTGTTTAAATCAAATGCAATAAAGATAGAAAGTTAACAAAATAATTATTTGTTGTATTCTATCAAGTTGTGTGTTCTTTCAATAAGAAAATTGTCATGTGAAAGCATATTGTAATTTTATTAATTTGTTATAATTTATTGAATTTGATGGATTTTAAAAAAAATGACAAAAGTTCATTAGGTACTATTTCATGGAAAGGGAATAAGGATAATTTCAATACCCAAAGGAGTTAGCAAAGAGTTCAGCAAAGAGAGTGCGTAACAACTAGTTATAAATCAGGTACAAATTCCAAATTATGTCAATATCTACTTTTTAACCACGATAATAAATGTTCACACCAAAGTAAGTCTAAAAATGTTTTTTTAATAAAACGAGTGTGACTCTTCCCAATTGGTTGAAAAAAACCACAACACAGGTTGGCGAAGTCGACAACTCACATAGGTTTCAATACAAACAATCGATAACAAGCATGAAATTCACGTCTATTCTTCGCGCTTGGGTTAAGATAAGTCGAAAATTCTCTGGGCTTTTGTAAAACTACTTATCTGTTATCGCATTAAACACGTTAACTGTTAAGTCGTGTTTTTTTTTTATAAAATTCCCTTGGGGGTCGGGGAAAACATACGTGGTGTGGTAAAATCATTTTTCAGGTAATGGTGGTATATTTTATGAGTTACTGAAGAAGTAAATGTTTTGATAGCTTTTTGTTGGTGTAATTTACATGTAAGAACTTAGATTAATATGAAAAATGTCTACATTTGTATAAAGAAGAAGCCTATGTTTTAGTAGCTTTAATTTTTTAACTTTCCAAAAAGTTATCAAATCATGTTTTTATTAATTAAAATATTGAAGAATTAATGGAGGAATAAGTAGTTTATAAATTTTGAAAGACACCAATATTATTTTAGGTCTTAAATCAAAACCACGTTTTGATGTGAAATTTTTTTTGGTCCTTTAAATAGAAAAGGAAGAAGTATTTCCTTTGTTTTCAAGTATCGATTTCGAAAAATACCGATTCGATAAATATGTGTGCCGATTTATCGCTGAGAATTTTTCAATATCGCTCATCCCTAAAATCAAAGCATTATGCGAGGAACTTTTAAACTTTAAATTATAAGTTTTAACATTGCTTTTCATTGCTAAATAGGGTATACATTTGAACAAGAAGTGATTAAACCCCTTTTTTAATTATTATTAATGTTTATTTTCCAATAAATCCACCGTGGAGATTCTGAACGTCAAAATAACGAAACAAGTCTCACGAATGTAAAAAAGAATCGTGTAATCACGAGGATACGTATACCTGTCAAAAAGACGAATAACGAAACGAACGAAAAAAAGAATCGTGTAATCAGGCTCTTTGTCTATACAAATTGGCGTTTCGTCCCGGCGATATTACTTGGACTATTTTGAAGCCGGCGCAGTGAAAGTAGTGCTTGACTGCTAACCTGGATGTGTGGGTTCGAGCCCCAGTCTAGGCAGCATTCTTTTCTATATTCCCTCAACTGAACGCTACCCCTGGGATTTAATGAGATAATCAAAACCTTATTTCTCAGTCCACTGTGCCAACAAAAATCTATCCTATCCTTCTATTCCTTCTAACATTGCCTAATTTTTAAGACCCTAGGTCTTACTGGCATATATATGTTTGTGTTGTTTTTTTTCTTTTTTAATTCAATAAGTCCAATTAAATAGTGCTAAGTCTCCTACTTGGCTGATTTATTTCAGTAGTACATAGAATTTGTATTATTAAAAAAAAATCTTCAATTAAATGAATTGTTTACATAAAGAAAAACGACATAATCGACGACGGCTTTACAATAATGCCTTATAACAACCGTGTTATGATGAAAAGAACTTTTAAAATATATTTTATGAACCGTATCTCTCTTTAAAAATGTAAATAAGCTTTATTTCACTTTTTGTCTAATTTCACTTCTGTTCTGTTCTCTATTTGTAAATAAATAAATTTGATGGCACAACAGCTCATGAAGAACTGGGGCCTAGTGACTTACAACTCTCAACCATTCCTGTGTGCGTGTCTGCAGGAATGGAGGGGACCTACAGTTTTATTGCCGAATCCGAACGGCTAACGAGCGGCACTTTTCTGTGACAGGAGATACTCTTGGAGGATTTGTCAATTCCTTGCAAGAGGCAGTAGCCGTTTTTTCTTTTAAATAAATAGGTGGCGAGGCTGGGGATCGAACCTTAGACCTCCGGCATGACAGTCCATCGCACTAACCATCACGCCACGGCTACTACGTTCTCTATTGTAGTAGCCCGTGGTGTAATGGTAAGTGCGTTGAACTGTCACATCAGAGGTCTGGGTTGGATTCCCAGCCTCTTGCGAGGAATTGACAGATCCTCCGAGAGTATCTCCTGTTATATTAAAGTGCCACTCACATAAGCCGCTCGGATTCGGCAATAAACTGTAGGCCCCTACCATTCCCGTAGACACACAAACAGGAATGGTTGAGTTGAGAGTTGTTAGTCACTAGGCCCTCCCTAGTTCTTCAGGAGCTGTTATGCCACCAAATATATTTTATTTTGATGTGTTCTCTGATTAGCTACATGAAGCATATTAGACATTTTTGTCCTTCCTGTAAAATCTGAAATTTGTGACTTGTGATTAGGTGTACCAGGGTGTCCTCTAATTCGTGCATAATTCCTGGGATAATTTTGCATGATTTTATCTTTTGCGTAATTACACTGGTTTTTTTTTAAATATTATAATGTATTGTATTATATTGTATTGTTTCCCCTAAGGGTTACAAGCATCCCGTTTCCGTCCCTGATCCTACTCTTCCTCTCTCTCTGTCCCTATCCCTTCTCATCTCCTCCAGTTCCTTTATCCATTTTTCTCTTCTCCCTTCCTCGTCCAATATTCCCCTCATTGTTTCCCCCTATTGATTTTCCTTTATCTCCGCCTGATCTGCATGTTTCTAGCACATGTTCCCACATCTCTTGTTCACCCTCACACATTCTGCTCATTCTCTCTTCTTCTCGTTTCCAGTACCATCTTTCTCTCACCTCTTTCCCTAGTCCGACTCTTGCTATTCTCCTTGTTCTTCCTGCCTTCCATCTTGCTTCCAAATATTGCAGTGTCCCCTCTGTCATTATTTCTTTATATACCTCCTGTTGTATCTGGATTCCTTTATTATTTCTCGTCTTTCCTTCTCCTGCTCTCTTCTGTCTTCGCTTTCCACTCCCTTATATCCAGATGCACTGTTATCTCTCCCCTTCATTTCTCTCATTTCGTTTCTCCCTTACTCCTATCGTGATCCTCTCTCTCGTTCATCCCTTTCTCTCTCTCATTTTCATCTCTTCTAATCATTCCCTTGCTATTTCGCTTCCTTTTCCACCTGTCAATTTCTCTTTTTAATTGCATGCCCTTCTCCCTGCTCTTATCGTTATCTCTTTTTGTTTCTTCTCTCACCATGTATCCATTCTTGCGTCCTTTCCATTTCTGGTATTTCGCCCCCATACCCCATCACCATCCACACCAGAGTGTCAAAAAACCACATCTTCCTCTCCCATATACCTTCTCGAATTAGCCCCTTCCAATCAACTTTCATGACCGCTGCTGCGTTTTTTATTCTGTCGCTTATGCATATGTGCCACCAGTCCTTCATTCGTTTTTTTTTTTTTAATATCGAATGCTTTTTTTTAATCAATTCTTATTCAAATACCGAAAATCAGATGTTAAAATATTTCCTATAGTTTTTGATGAATTAAAAAACAAAAAAAAAGAAAGGAACATATTTTTCAGGATCAAAGAGTACGACTATATTATACGATTTATTTGTCATCTTGAAAATACTTTTAATCAAAAAATTGTTTGGTATCGCACAAAATATCACTTGAACCACAAAAATACTGTATGATGCAATTTTGTACGACATTAGGTTATATATGTATATATGTGTGGTACTTAAGCCAAAACCTGTATGTCACGCCAATCAAACCAAAATAAATGAGTCAAGTGGAAGAATTAGCATTGTTATTGATTCAATATACAGCTTTTATTCATGGCCTTTAGTCCACAATTGGCGTCTTCTCTCAGCGCAGCGGTGACCTCACGCCAAAGCCTCTTTCTATCAAACGAAAAGAACAACGTAAAACCTTCTCATACAGATCAGAAAAGGTCCATCGTCTATGCAGCTTCGCCTCATTCTAGGAGCGCATTTCAGCAGCGATTCTTTAACTTTTTAAGCTGTGGAACCCTAAACCCTAGTATAGTAGCCGTGGCGTGATGGTAAGTGCGATGGACTGTCATGCCGGAGGTCTAAGGTTCAATCCTCAGCCTCGCCACCTATTTATTTAAAAAAAGAAAAAAAAAACGGCTACTGCGAGGAATTGACAAATCCTCCAAAAGTATCTCCTGTCACAGAAAAGTGCCGCTTGTTAGCCGTTCGGCAATAAACTGTAGGTCCCCTCCATTCCTGCAGACACGCACACAGGAACGGTTGAGAGTTGTAAGTCACTAGGCCCTAGTTCTTCATGAGCTGTTGTGCCATCAAATTTAATTTAATTTATTTAACCCCTAAACAATGCCCGAATATATTTCGGAACCCCAACTCTTAACAATAACAAAAAAAAAAAATAATACATTTCAAAACCAATTTTTTTGTATTTAAAATATTTTTTCAAGGTTAGTGCTAAGAATGAAACTGTTTCATTGTTTGATTTATAATTGTTTTAAAATTGACTTCTATGTCAGAAAGTTTTATTTGCATATCTGGGGCAGCGTCCAATATGGATCTTTTTTGTTCAAGTAAACGCCGGAAAGCCTGCTTCACAGCGATACGTTGTGACAAAAGGGAACAAATTTAATATACAGACCAATTCTAAATATTCCCCGGGAAAAAACTCCCTGGGAGACGTATTCTTTCGGGAGTAGAATACTCCTAATCCTAATTCCCCTGTGAAAATTTTTTATCTTTGATAGAGGGAATTAGAGTTCTGAATGTTCGAAACAGCTTTTTTGCAGAGTTTGAAATATAAATAAAATTGTACAAAGAAAATAATTTATTCCCTGGGAACCCCAGGGTTCCGCGGAACCAAGTTTAAGAATCGAGGCTTTACAGAGACACTTTAGTGCTCGATTCAAAAGCAAATAAACAAAAGAAAATGCATTGGCACATTTTTAAAAGAATAAGGAAAATTATAAAATTTGTTTCAAGTATATCGGCTGAATATTTTCTGAGAATACCGCGGACAAACTAAATATTTGTTTCGTCTTTATAATATAAAATAGTAAATACCTAGTAACAATTTCTCAAAAGCCTCTAAAACGGCTATTCATGGCAAAAATAACATAAGTAATAGATAAAAAATGGGAAACAAATGTTTGATGTTTCTGAAAACATATTTTGATGAAGAAAATTGTCCTGAAAACAGAGTCCGGCCGGTGAGGGTCGTCGGAGTAGCAATGTCAATTGTGTCGACTTTGGCAGCTGTGGCTTCAGTCCTTATCCTACTTAACAAAAAAATTTTGAAAGGATAATAATTGTTTAGACTTTTGTCCTTCATCCAGTTAGATTACATGTATGGATATATGTATTCTTTTAAATGAAGGGGTTGGCGGTAAAAAGGGAAGCGGCTGTCAATATCTTAAATATGTAAATATGTAGTATTTGGGACTTTGAAGTAATATTGTCAAATACCTAACCTATAAAACTGTTATATTTATTATTTTTATTCTTACGATTTTCTACCCGTGCAAAGCTGGGTTGAGCCAGCTAGTTACATATTTCTAAAATTATCCGTAACAATGGAAACACCCATATTTGACTAAAATCACAAATTCAAGCTCCTTGAATTTGTTTGCAGATCTTTTTTTCTCAAAAACTTAACACCTTCGTAAAAATGGTAATTTGAAACCTCAAACATTTGTTTTGTCATATTGACCCTTGCCTACAAATGCGAATATCAGACATAAAAAAATTGTTTGTTTTGGAAGCTAAAAAAATAGCTTGGGAATATAGGTATACTTTATGTATCTTTTCCAACAAACAGAAAAATAAGCTCTAGTGATCAAGCAGCCAAGCTTATCATCATAAGGCTTTGTTCATTTTCCAAAATAAATTTACGTTACGTATTCAATCTAGCCCAATATCAGTCACACTCCATTTACTATATGACATATTGTTCTGTTTTGCACCAATAAATTTATGAATGCAAAACCCATAGCTTTGAGTTTTTTCTCATTCATTATTTTTTATTGACTAATAAATATTTGACACTTGTCGCCTCCATCTGCTTAGGAGTCATCAATTTTAGTTCCATGAATTTTTTGTTAAGACTTTGACAAGGTAGTTATTTTTTTTTATGAATTACCTACTGTGAACTGATAAACATTTATATTTTTTACAGCTTACTCTTTTGCCTTTAAATAATAACAATGGATATGGGTTTTACGGTATTACTCACTTGGATATAAAAATAGGGGTATATTGTTGTAACGACATATTGATAGTCAGTATGGCAATGACAAAGATGCGGACAGTGATGTTAATTGTTGATTTTTTTTCTTTTTTAATGGGAAAAAACATGCTAATAGGAATGAGCACATAGCATTTTTGTGGTGGAAAAACCCGCATATCACTCAGAAATTATAGTCTAGTCATCTTAATAGGTTAAGGAAACTAATTTCCTTCCATGTCTGAAATGTTGAATGTTTATTTAAGAATTAATTAATTTTTTTTCGGGATCATTTGTTCAAAAGTTTGACTTTTTTGTCTTCGCATAGACTAAACAGCTAAAAATGTTTTAAAAATTTGGGCTAAAATTCTGACAAAAATATTTCGTAGCTAAATATACAATGGTCGAGTTCAGTGGGAGGTATGATGACGTAGATGCATAAGCGTAATTTAACATACAAAGGATAATGCCATTACCTTCGACTTTGATCTTGACAAACTTTTCCTCTAAAACCAATAATTGAGGAGATAAATCGATTCGCGGTTGGTTGCTGAAATTCAACTCACCTGAGTTCTGTACTCAGTACTGACCTAGAGCCTGATTACACGATTCTTTTTTTCGTTCGTTTCGTTATTCGTCTTTTTGACAGGTACGTATCCTCGTGATTACACGATTCTTTTTTACATTCGTGAGACTTGTTTCGTTATTTTGACATTCAGAATCTCCGCGGTGGATTTATTGGAAAATAAACATTAATAATAATTAAAAAAAGGGGTTTAATCACTTCTTGTTCAAATGTATACCCTATTAAGCAATGAAAAGCAATGTTAAAAATTATAATTTAAAGTTTAAAAGTTCCTCGCATAATAATTTTATTTTAGGGATGAGCCATAATGAAAAATTCTCAGCGATAAATCGGCACACACATTTATCGAACCGAAACATCGGTATTTTTCGAAATCGATACTTGAAAACAAAGGAAATACTTCTTCCTTTTCTATTTTAAGGACCAAATATGTTAAAATTTCACATCAAAACGTGTTTTTGATTTAAAACGTAAAATAATATTGGTGTCTTTCAAAATTTATAAACTACTTTCCTTCATTAAATCTTCAATATTTTAATTAATAAAAAAAAATGATTTGATAACATTTTGGAAAGTTAAAAAATTAGAGCTACTAAAGCATAGGCTTCTTCTTTGTACAAATGTAGACATTTTTCATATTAAGCTAAGTTCTTACATGTAAATCACACCAACAAAAAGTTATCAAAACATTTACTTCTTCAGTAACTCATAAAATATACCACCATAACCTGACAAATGATTTTACCACACCACGTATGTTTTCGTCAATTCCCAAAGGAAATTTTATAAAAAAAAATACGACTTAACAGTTAACGTGTTTAATGCGATAACAGCTAAGTACTTTTACAAAAGCCCAGAGAATTTTCGACTTCTAATATAAGCGCGAAGAATAGACGTGAATTTCATGCTTGTTATCGATTGTTTATATTGAAACCTATGTGAGTTGTCGACTTACTTTGGTGTGAACATTTATTGTCGTGGGTAAAAGGTAGATATTGACATAATTTGGAATTTGTACCTGATTTATAACTAGTTGTTACGCACCCTCTTTGCTGAACTCTTTGCTAACTCCTTTGGGTATTGAAATTATCCTTATTCCCTTTTCATGAAATAGTACCTAATGAACTTTTGTCAATTTTTTTAAAACCCATCAAATTCAATAAATTATAACAAATTAATAAAATTACAATATGCTTTCACATGACAATTTTCTTATTGAAAGAACACACAACGTGATAGAAAACAACAAATATTTTTGCATTTGATTTAAACAAATTTTTTTGTTTGCATGTTTCTATTTTCTTGTATGGTAGATGTAATTTATCAAAAAATCGATATTGAAATATGTATCGATGTTTTACTTTGAATAACGAACCCCGGTTACATCGATTGCCATCATCGCTCATCACTAATCGGTTGTCAAACTAGAACGTCAAATGTTCAACCAGAAAAAGTCTTGAAATTTTCATTCCTGCTTTCGTTACTTCATTCCCCTTACATTTCTACACCCCTCACCATATCTGTCAAAATAACGAAAGACGAAACAACCGAAAAAAAGAATCGTGTAATCAGCGTCCTACAGAGGGTGCATTCTGGAAGTTGCTTGCACCGAATCGTTGCGTCATCGTCAGTGTAAAGCCGGATCCACACATGTCTCGTCTCGTGTGGTGTGTTGTGGAGTGCTGTGGACCAGTGCTGGGGGATCGTGGGAAAAATCCCTTTTTGTGGGAATTTTAACCTAAAGGGAAAAAGGGAAAACCGACCCATTTTGTGGGAATTCTTTGATTTTTGAAATTTTACCCGGAAAAGAGTAAATCAAAAAAATTATAATCAGTTAATTCGAAACAAGTGAAAATAAAGTTCAAGAAAGTCAGAATGATTTCTTAGAAGATCTTATAACACCTGATAAATTACACAATAGGTAATCGCGATCGTGAATATAGTAGGTAATATCAATGACTAGATATATATTTTTAGTGATTATTTCTACATTCATGTTCAGTTATATATCTTTAGTGTTTAGAAAAAACATGATATATCCAGAAATAAATTGCTTCTTCACTTCCACAGTTAACAAAGCATAAACGCTTGGACCGATTTGCTTCATGTTTGGTACTTGTATGCACTTAATAATATACAGGGTGTCATCTACTTCGTGTAATACATTTTAGGGGGATGATTTTTGGGTCATTCTACGGAAAACACCCCTTAGGCTGGAGATGGTATTTTCTGAAAAGTTAATTTATAATGGAAAAACTTATTTAAAATAAAAGGATGTTTTAAAGGCTAAAAAAAATTATCCAAATAAAGAAAAGATTTTGACCGTATTTTCGGAGAAATTATAAGCAACTCGGTACCTGCATAGTTTTTAGTCAGTTTTATAAACAAAAAGAAAGCGCAGGAATTAAAAAAAACGTCATTCAAAAATGTGATAAACGCTGTCACTTCTTTTTTTCCAATACTTTGTATTTATTTTTCAGTGCCGGCCGACATAGCTTATACTGCGTTTTCATTAGAGCTGAAATGAGGTAATTTGACAAAAAATGTTTTCACATTTCAAATTTCGTAATTTTTTTTGACGGTCCAGATTGTCAATCGCTTGTGTTTGTTGTTTTTTTTACATTGAATTCTGTCATTGACCGCGTTCAATCCCTTACATTTTACATCTGAAATTTCAGATTTCTGAATTTTTCAAGCTTCTGATTGGCCAGCTGTCATAAAAAGTTACGTTTAGTTACGTTTATTCTGAAATTTCAGACAAGAGTGCTACATAAGAAAGTTGGATTTTATGATTTTCGGTGTGGTTAATGATTGATTTGTGTCTATAAGTATTAATATTTAAATTGTAATACTTACTTATTTGATTAAAAGAACTTGTTGTTAATTGTTTAGTGACTCTTTGAATAAAAGGAATGATTTGTCTTACAAAAGTATTCCCATAATTCTCCATCGGATTATTGTGGAACAATTTTTCATTGAAGTTAAAACAAATTTACAAACAAACCCGTTGGTAATCTTTTTACATAAAATTTCATCTACAAAGCTCATGCTAAATTAACAATTTATTAACAATTTACGATACATAAATTTCTCATTTATTTCGCTTCAATGCAAATTCAATAAGTAAATACGGGAATTTGACAATAGGTTGAAATAACCTCATTTGGAAATTTGTACTTGTATGGGAAATGAGATGATTTGCTCTTATGAAAACGCAGTATTAAGCTGTAAAGCACGATAGTGCCAAATGGCTCGGCCAAGCCAAATCGCATCATGTGAATAGGTTCGGCCATGCCATTCAGCAGGTTATAAATCCACTAGTCCGATTGTGAATGGCCAGCTTAATAGTTCATACTACAATACTTACAAAATATCAATACGAATTGATGAAAAAATTATGACATTGGCCAAAATATATTTTCACCATATCTATAAATTTTAAAGTCAAAAGTGCAGTGTTATCCTGGTAAAATTGAAATTACCGAAACATGTGCTCAAATTCGGTTACAAAGACTTGCTTGACGCTTGACCAGTAACCAAACAGGTAAGAGAATTATTGCACAAAAGAAACTAATGAGATCATAAAACGAAATTGGCGTGTTCAGAAAAATGAGATCTCAGAGATTTCTATACTTCAAAAAGTGAGCAAGCGAATCCAAAATTTTATTTTCTCCGAGTTTTGACAGCAAAACTGAGAAATTTAGCTGTAACTGAGATCGCTGAGGTCTCTGAGATCTCATTTTCCTGAACTTGCCTAATAACTTTAATCTTACGCTTGTGACTAAATGGGTTGTGATGGGTTTTCGTTCGGGCCAGAGTGAATTCAGACAAAAAATTACAAATGTAATTCATTCATTCATCAGATTTCAAATTTTGACAAATCCTCAAACATCCTCGACACGGTATTGCAGACCTCTAAGATTTCAATTAAAAAAGCCTTAATCTAATAAAGGAAAAAAAAATACGAGTAGAAAAATGAATTTAACAAATTACATGACACTATTATAAGATTTGAATTACATATAATTAAGGTTATGCATTAATACAATTACATTTCACTTTATAATAGATGGTGTAAGGATGAACACATCTTCTTCAAGCAATTATGTTATTTTTGGCGCGAAGCCGACAGACATTATGAATCTATCTACTACGAGAGCAAAGTCATTAAATCAAAAAGCCCTTAAATTAGGAATATCTCCTCTCATCTCGTATACGTTTAATGAAAGCAATTGGATAACAAAATCTACTGTTTTAAAACAAGAAACAAAAACTCGAATTCAAAAACAATTAATCGAAGAAGTCGGTGGAAATACTTTTCTGATCAACGCAGATAAGTTTGGAGCACGTTATATCTTGGTAGTAGATATATGCCTACCACTGTAAATCAAATTTTATTCAGCGGAGTTTATAAAAACACCAGCATTACCTCTGTAGGCTGTAGGATCACTTTTCGAGGAAGAACAAGAGAGTAGAAACAAAGATTACAGATATTAAAGAATTCACAACAATAGAAAAATAAACGAGTTAAAAATAACAAAAATATTGATAATATAACTTACAGTTCTATTTGGTAATTAATTTTTTTTATTTTATAGTAACAAAAAATATATGTATGTAGGTATTTTATTTATTTATTTTTTTTTTTTTTATTATGTATGAAGAATTTCATTTTAAATCATTTTGTAAATTCATCGCATGCTTATATAAAAAATATCAAATCTAAGGTCTGAACAATAACAAAAGATACCGTTCCACTAAATGAAGAAGCACAGAGCTTATTGTATTCATTAATTGTAATTTAGTCCATTGAAATGTTACATTATCCTTGCATTTTAGGACAAAATTTTTTTGATGGACCTGTAGTAGGGATCAGTGTGAGTGTAGAAACGCCCCCCAATTTGGCCGCCATTTTGTAAAAGGGGGCGTAAAGAATTAAATTTTCTACAATTTATGTTAACATACTTTTTATCGTAAAATTCAAAACAAAGTTATAACCAAAAAAAGATTACTGTTCTAAAAAATCTATCTTAAAGAGTATATAAAATAAAGAAACGAAGAAGATAATGATACTTTTTTTGACAATGGTCACCTTTTTTTGATTATAAGTTTTTGTTTTTAATTTCACGAAAAAAAGTGTGTTAACATATATTTTAGAAATTTTAATTCTTTACACAAATATGGTAAAATTTTGTTTGTGCTATGTATGGTCCCAAAATATTGCGGAGACCTTTTTACGCCCAATTTTCCAAAATGGCGGGCAAAAGGGGGGGAGTTTAACCCCGAAAACTCGGTTTCACACTCACACTGATCCCTCCTACAGATCCATCAAAAAAAATTGTTTCCTGTACAAAATGCAAGGTTCGGCCAAAATTTTGTAACATTTCAATGGACTAATTTCTTTATATTAAATATTTACGAAAGCAACTAAAATGACAATGATTTATATCGTATACGATATTGAAGTTTTACTGCGATAATAATGGGTCTATTCATTTATTGGATTTCGTCCAATTTTATTTTTTTTTTATATTAACTTTCACAGAACTTCATACTAAAATGGGCAGTTTTGGGCAGTAAAAGAACAGATATTCGGAGACTTGTACGTCCAGCAACTCGAGTGCCAATTACATTATCCTTTACTAATTGACAGAACTAATGTCGAATTCCTTTTACCAAAAATATTCGATTTTTTTTCTAAACAGAATCGAATGTTTTCTTTTAATAGAAGGAATTTGTCCAGAAAAGTCGATTTTTTCTTCTGAACAAATCCATTTTTTTCTTAAAAGGAATTCGACATAAATAAATTTGCTCCCAAATATCTTAAAACTCCCAGTCATGATCGATACTTTGTGCAACGCTTAACTAAAACTGCTTTTAGGCGACAGATATTTTTGTCGGCACTTAACTTAAACGCGGAGAAAAACTGTGTTACCGACGTGTATTACACAAAAGTTTTTAATTTTCAACGTATCGGCAGCTCATAGCAAAAATTTGCATTTACATACGATTTATCGATAACAACCTCAGCAATTTTGTCTACCCCGGCCACCACATACGTCCCTTGACATCATTATTAAAAATCGACAAGAAAAATTGCTTCATTTAAATGCAGTCAGTTATTAGCGTGGAAAAAAACTGTGTGACATGTGAATTATTATTATTTTTTGACGCACAGAAGGCTGCCATCTGACATTTCAATAATCTTTCCCCTCAACAGGCGTTTTTCTTTTTCAGTTCAGAATTTGTTCAGAGCAGAGTTCTGAGTAGACTCTGAGCAGATTATATTCAGAGTACTCCGATTTAATTATGAAACACACCTGAGCACTCAATTGTCAAATCTGTCAAATTACATGGAAACTGTATGAATTTGGCCGCGCTCAGTTTTTTACTCCGTCTTTTATTCCGGTTATTTTATTCTGAGCTCATGGAGCACGCTCTGAACGCACTCCGAACTAAAAAAGAAACACAAATTCCAAGCTCTGAGCATTCTGAACTCAAAAAGAAACACAGCATTTTTGATTGACAGTTCGGGCTCAGCTCTGAACTGCTCTGAACCAAAAAAGAAAAACGCCTAATGCTGGAAAATTGAGCTCTATTATACGATTCGTTTTTGGTTGTTTTGTTTTTCGTCTATTTAACAGATTAGGCAAAAGGTGTAGAAATGTAAGGGGAACTCAGCTATGCTTCTACAATCCTCACCATATCTGTCAAAATGATACGAAAGACGAAACTAACAAACAAAAGAATCGTGTAAAAGAGCTCATTGTTTTGATAAAATGCCATTTCATTTGTTACGTAGTTTCGTGCAAGTGGCACTTATTTTCCAAAATTAACATTTTTTTTTTTCTTGAAAGTTACCTGTTTTTCTTGAATTTAAAAAATTATAAAAAAAAAAAATAAAATAAAAAGTAAGTACATAAATGCGGCAAATAGCATAAGTGCAACGAATTTCTTACCTGAAAAGTGCTCCGCGGCTTAAAAAAGATTGGGAACTACTGATAACTGATATAGATAATTATAAAAAAAAAGGGTTCAGAAGAATAATGAAAACAAAAAGTTTTTTTTTTTTAATTATAAATGTTGGTAGTTATAAGTATTAAGTACCTACGCTTAATTTTCGAGCAATATCCATCATGATCATGCCAACAACGAAATTGGTCTATCCGTTTGATTTTTATATATTTTTTTCCACTTGATCCATAGAAAAAAATCAGTGTCTGGCGTCCAAAAAAATTTGATTTAAGATTTGCTTACAACCATATTGTAGGTGTTTATACAAAAATCAGCCTTCCCCTATTTGATGAGTAATTCGTTTTACGAAAAATTTAATAGTTCCTGCACCTGCACCTATAGTTACTACATAATTATGTATTTTTTTTTTTTTTTTTTTTTTTTTAACAAAAACTGTTTTCAGCAAAAATATTTTTTTGTAGACATCATTATAACCTTGAAAATAAAAACAATGGTTAATAAAAAACGCCAAATAAAAATATTAACATGTGTTGCACAAAAATAAAGCGATTCACTGAACTGAGATTGTTTGCATATTTGATGAATCTATAATTTATTAATAGGTGTTTCACCCGCTCTGGCGCTGCTTGTGTTTCATTGTCTAAAGTTATCGGATATTATCTGACCAAGGTTTTCACCTGTTCGCGAGTTGAATTACTTATGATGGATGCAAACAGCGTGCGGCGAGTAATATGGGAACACTCGCCCCCAACAGTAATTACACACTCTGACTATAGGATGTTGTCACATTTTTTATTTTTATAGAAATCGAAAAATTAGATATTTACATACATATATAGCTAAAATTGTCTTCAATATTATCTTAAGGCCCAACAATAATACGCATAAGCAAACATAAGCTAATGTCATCTCGAAGATTTAAAATAAATCTCGTTAGATCTCCATAGGTCCAATAGTTTTAAAACTCGAACTGGCCTATATTTTCTTACACTGAATATATTCATTGGAAAGTGTGCATACATGAAATTTTCTGCCTCACTTCAACGTCATTAGAAAGAACGAAACAACATCTGCAAACTGTCAAAATAAATCTAGTTTTGTGCGGTGGAAACACCAAATAGATTTATTTAATCTAAGCTGAGATAAACCATCGGTGGAAACATACGGCCATATTATTCGCTCAATACATTCAGATTAAAACTTAAATCTGGATGTATCGAGTGAATAATATGGCGGATAGTAATATGTTTGCAAAACTACCCGTGTAGCCATACAGACATGTGCCCATAAGCAAAATTTATAAACATCCCTCCCCGCTGTCGTCCCTCAATCGATTATCATCTTTGTGTTTACGAAACAACAAAAGGAATACAGTCACGAGTTTAAAAAACAACTGTTGAAAACTTCGAATTCTGTAGTCTCCTATGTTTGTTTTTTGTGTATTTAATCTCAATATTAGTCACCGATGTCTTTTTATTTGTGGAAAAGATTTGATCATTTTGCGAAAAGATTTGTCCTTTTTCAATTTTTGTATGTTTCATTTAAAAAATGCCTTCTCGATTTGATCTTAAGACATCAGAGCGATCTTTTTAAATGATTTCATGTCAAATTTTAAATAAATTTGTTCAGTGAATTATAAGTCTATATGTGTGAACAACCCTCAAAAATACTACTTAAATATAAGGTGACTACTCTGACTTGTAATTTTGTTCAGTTCACTCATTTTTGAGACTTTTCTTTGGTCGTCCTTTTATTCATATAGTTCATAAAGTAATCACGACCACATTATCCGATTTTCGTGATTTATGAATCGTTTCTTTTTTTTTATTTTTATTTCCAGCCAAAAAAATCTTATTTAAGGCACTCACAGGCAGTGATTGCCATTTTTACTCACAGGCCGAAAGTCACAGGTCGTGATTTCTGCTCATCTTTACATTTAATTAACGCGGGAAATTACATTTTGTATTGACTTTTGATCCGATTTGGCACTTAATTTATACTACGGGTTACTTGTACTTGTGCATTTGACGTTTTGGAAGGTTACTTTTTCGGTCAGTTTTAACCTAATCTTCCGAGATCATCCGATTATTATAGTGCTACCTTTATGTTTGCTAAAATAAACGAAACTGAGAGAAATTGAACGAATCGGAGATGGATGCCATTATGGTTTACTCAATATGGATTAATATATTCCCTTCAAGCAAATTCACTGACCCAACTTTCTCGGTCTTTCTTGGATCTTTGCTAAACTGAGTGTTTCACGCACACCTACAAAAATTCTTTGTATCTACAGGCATTTTCCCAACACCTTTGTTTAGTTCATCTCTGCAAGTGGAGTAGCGAAGACATATTATTTTTTGTTCTCTTTTCTTATGAAAAATTGAGAAATGGTCGCTTCATAAATAAAATATTAATATTACTGTTTTTCGTTCATTTGGTCTCTTTGTAGTGCAATAAAATATGGTTGTAAATTCTATTTATATAAATGATGAAAATAAAAGTTTCTTGAAATGACAAAAAAGCTTTGTTTGGAGAAACTTGGACTGAAAAAAGCTTTGTTGTAGGTGATGTAGAACTCAAGTGGAGAAGTACTTTTTTTGCGATTCGTTTTGGATCCGTTTTGATTTCGGTTTTCACTGAGCATGGTGAACTCTCACTCTCACAATACATGTGCAAGTGGGTCAGTGGTGATTATAATTTCCATACTAATTTGAGCCGACAAAAGCAGTTTTGCGGATCCGTACGCGGAGTCCTCCATACGTTGTTGACTACGTGTGCGCGCATGCCTATTATAGTTGGGGCTTTAGGCCAGGCGCGAACATGCAACTAAACAGTTTGGTTTCGATTTTGAGCACAATGGGCTTATATGAGAGTGCGCGCCGGCTTACGTGCGCGGACTCCCGTATAATCCTACAGTACTCAAAATCGAAACCAAACTGTTTAGTTGCATGTGCGCGCCTGGCCTTAGTCTTCATAGTAAAAATTACATGAAACAGGTACCTACTTACTTGCATTATTTTGAACCTGACCTTAGTGCCTGTTTACATTGTATTTTTGATGAAGCATGTTTTCGTTCATCAAAATGTTCCTCGTGTTTACATTATAGAGAAAAAATCCTTTCATTTCAATCTAACCATCCCTATCTCTCACCCTTAAAAACCATGTATCTCTCACTCACACAAAAAAACACAAAAAAATTCTTCATGCTGAATCCGAAAACATTTATTGAAACTGGCGCATCGGCGTAATTTGGGTGGAATTTACCCTTCTCTTTCTTACTCACACAAAATCTACCCATCTCACAGGATGCGCTATTCGTTAAAAATACAATATAAACAGGCACTTACTGACCATCATAAAATAAACTTCAGTCTCCGGTCTATCAATTAGCCAATCACTTCAGGTCTTGTCTTTATTTATTTAAAAACCATAAATTTCACTGTCTGAATAATTTTGGCAAATAGTGTACAGATGTATGAGATAATGTGGTATATAGCTGTATCTACATGTATCTACATTGTATGTATATGTATGTTAATGAGTGCGACACGCATAATGTAAATGTCAAGGAAACAATGAATCAGCAAGTGAATAGCTATGTGAGGTGTAAGCAAATATTTATTTAACGGACATGACAGGATACCTGCTTTATATTATACATAGGTTCGAGTGCTGAGTAGGATACGAAATAATATTTACAAGTCTATTAAAGTCCACTCCACAGTCGATTCTGTGAATTTGAAATGTTCACGTTGTACTTATTTACATTACATTGTGTTATTATTCTAGACAATTATACATAGACAATGGTATCGAATTCTGAAAGTGTAACAAAGCCTTATTTATTGTATATTTAATTTGACTTTGCGAGTTGGAGGTCAGGTATAGTTACACAACACATATGGACCTACTAGCTGAGGTGGTTCCACATAACTTGGAAGTTATAGGTTTCAATACATTTTGTGTATCTAAATTGATTTGTACAAGTCTAAAATTAAACAAACTGTTTTATTGTGAATTTTAAGACGCTACGGTTACACATTCATACGCATTTGCTCTGGCGCTAGTAGATACATACCTTTACCTACAAAAATTATAGTAAGTAAAATTATTCTTTTAAGTAAAAGTTGATACCCTGCCTTGAATTTATTTATTTTTTTTTTTTGAAAGTTTCAAATTTATGTCGCTTGGTACAAATTTCAAATTTGTAAAATCTGCGTGATATCTAAAGTACATCCAAAATATTTTAATTCAAATTTCGGACCATTTATAAATTGTCAAGCTCATAACATGACCATGAATTTGATAGTCAGGATTTTACGACAGATTTATACATTTTATCTCTACACCTACATCATACATACTGGCATCTATATCTAAATCTACAGAAAAGGCATTTAAATTACTTTTTTCTAGTGTTTGATTGTCATGACTTCAAGTTGTCAGGATAGTGTCAGATAATATGAGTTGAAATTCAGAACATTGTTTAATCGTTCGAAAGCGATGTTTGGTTGCAAATGAAAAATCATTTTACCAATACACCTACATAATATCTACCTATTTATATTTAAAATTATAGTAACAAAACGGCAGACGACATAATATCATGTCATGTCATGACTTTTTAATTTATTCAAGAATTTGAAAATGTAGATACTATGGAAAAATATGATTTGAAGAATAAAGAATATATATGTATGTATCTAGTAACAAAAAATAATAACTTTCATCGAAATTTGTGTCAGAAAAATAGCACAAAAATGTTGCAGTTTGTATGAGAAATTTTGGTCAAAATCTGTGAGTGACAGCAAATAAAGACAAACTACCTACCTACCCAAAATCTGAAAAAAATGAAAATTGTATGTTACTTTTGTATTGTATGCTCGGGGCCACCATTTCTACCTATGTACAATGTATATACCTATAAATTGCACATTTCGCTCAGTCGATAATTTGTTTAACAAGTGCAAGATTTGTTTTCTTTACTAGGCGATATTTTACAGAAAAATTTAACTTTTCACATTTCTAAGATTTAATTTTTCTTTATGTAAATAAATGATATTATTTTAATTAAAAAAAGCCTAAAATTTTTACCCAATACATACCCCTTTATTATTATTATAACAGCATTTGACTTAACCTTTGTCTAAGAGCAATTCGAATATTTTATTTTAAAAATGGTGGTACCATGTTTAGAATATAATCCTACCAATAAACAATTTAACCTTCTGGTTAAAAAAATCCCCACACTTTTCTTGAAACTAAAACAATTTCCAACAAAGTGGCTGTCAAATAAAAAAACGCAAAGTGAACTGTCAAAATCTTTTCAATACACGAAAAGTGGAGTTTTTCCGTATTCTTTTTTAAAAGTAACTATTTCAGTACTTAAAGCCATTTCGAAACAAATAAATAAATAATTAAAAAAAAAAAGTAAATTGTTTATTTAAAGTGTTTCAACGATTTATATTTTATTTAAATTTTTACTACAGGACATTTAGCATTAGGGCTCTCCCAAACCAACGCGAATATTCGGCGCGACAAACGAAAACAACAATAACAACACGTGGTTGTCAAACAAAACAACACGTTATCATTATTGTTTTCGTTCGTCGCGCCGAATATTCGCGTTGGTTTAGGAGAGCCTTTGACAGCTTTTCTTTTTATTTCATCACATTCGCAACATATTGGTAAGAGAATCCTATAAAAAATTGATTTTCGCTTCTATATGTTCAGTGCAATATTTTTCCTCAGATCGATTCGAAGGGTGAGCGACAGCTCACTATCAAAAAAAACACCAAAACGAAATAAATAACTATCTACTTTCGTTTCAAAATAATGAAATCTGAAGAATGAAACTAAAATATGCATAAGTACCCAATCGAAATCAAAATATTATTAGTTATCTATTCTTTTTTTCCTAATCCTTAACCTTCCGACCACAAGAGGGGAGCTCTACCACCCCAAGCATTTTTATTTTAACTGTAATTTTAATTTAGCTTTATTCCCCTTTCTGCCGTCTATGTACATATTTGTCATGTAATATCTCAGGTGTCAGTTGCGATAGGTTACATTTTTTTAATGGAAGGGCAAAAGGTATGCATTGGGGTTGTATATCACCCCATGTTGTGTTCCATGTATGTGAAAATTTGAAGGCATAAAGGGGGTTGTAGGACACCCCATGGAGTCCAATTAAGGTGAGCCCCCTCCGAAACAGCAAAAGCAATCACCATGTGCAATTTGTCCAAGAAACAAGACCGCAAAAGCAGTATTGCGTATCTTAAATGCCAATGTCCTGTACGCCCTCAACACAGGAAAGAGATTTTGTTTAAATTTAAGTTTAATTTTTTTTGTAAATACATTTATATTTATTTTTTGTGAATTAAGTTTTTTCTGTGTTTGATAAAGAATATAAATTGTTATGTTTGAATAAAAATTGTATACATATTGTCCTTGAAAATATTTCTTTTTAATTTATTCCTGGCTGGCGTGTTCTGCCAGCCCCTGTTGTGGTGAATGTATATTTTAAATGTGTTGTTATCGGAAGATTAAGAAATTGAAGAAACAATATTTTTCTAAAAAGGCATGGTTTATCTTCTCTCCCAGGTATATTTAAGTACTTAATACATAATAACGTAGGTACCCTGAAAAAGCACAACACACAACACTTGCATTGAAATGCCATTTGATTTGTTTAATGTAGGTATAGCCTAAACATAGATTTCCATGTATTAAATTTTAACTTCTTGCTAGTGACTAACCTGGAGACTAAATTCTTTATATGGCATTTTTATGAAATCTGGAGATTTTATTTAACTCTTTACTAAATTTGATTATTAGGAAGGCCGAAAATATGTTGTCATCGAGTTCTGAATTTCTGAATTGCATTTACAGTCTTTAAAAGTCTAGGGGCTATATTCATAAAGATTTACTAAAGTCTCGATTTCTAAGTCCACAGTTTTGATCACGATTGTTAATTAAACACAGCTGCTATTCATAAAATATTTGCTTGCAATGTTTTACTGAACTGGAGTTAATGAAAAAATCTACTACAATCATGCTTCGAATCAAGATATTTGACGTCAGAAATGTCAAAAAGTATTTCAAATTAATTTCGTTCTACCCAGGACTCCGGGAAATCCAGCAGTTTGAAAAAAAAAATTTCAGGGTTTAAAGGTAGAACTATAATTGTTGGAACGCAGCGTACGCAACCGTACGAAACCACACGAATACAAGTAATTCAATAGACGCACACATAATTGCGTTTTGTTACGTTTCGTTCATTTTCGTTCATTTTTGCTTTCGGAGGGGAAGAGCGCTTCTCGAGCGCACCTTACGGAAGAAAATTGACAGCTACATGTAAATTGTTGTAGTAAACTAGTCTCGAATCTCTCGTGAATTATGGTTTACGTGTGCATTTGACGTTTCGGAAAGAAATTTTTCGTTCGTTTATGACATTAGTTTCCGACAGCGTCCACCTATTATAGTTCTACCTTAATGTTCTTAATTTGTTGACGGGAATTTTATGAAGTTTACCAGCTGTTGGTAGAAGGTACAAGTTTGTTTGCAATTTTAGCAATTATTTTACTAACTATTGGTTGAGAAATGCCTTGAGACCCCCTTAGTGGAAAGATTTAATTTAACTTATACGCTAACAAACCATTATAAAAGAAAAATTTTATACCTAGGTATATCACTTTGTTGGACATTTCTTCCAAAAAATCTTGCCGACTTGGAGGAATGGGCAATCTTCTGTTGTTTATTACATACATATTTTCTTATTGTTTCTTTGTCGAATGGATATCGTTCGCAGAACTGTTTATAATTTAATTCAAAAGGATCGACACGTGTTTAGATATACTTTACGTTGTCTTCCTGCTGGCACAGTTATAAGAAAATTTATGAAATTGATGTCTTCCAGATATTATTAAGAACAATATTAATTTATTGAAAAAAATCAAAAGATATTTTGACATAATGAAGCATAAATAGTAACTTAAACACAGCATCACCTAAATTAAATTTGTTAATGAATAGATTAAACTTCAGGTTTGCTTGGTTACAACTTAGCATCACTTTAAAAATTGTCTATGAATATTGTCCCTAGTTTTTTAAAATCGATTGCAGAATTTGTACTGAGCAAAGAAACAGAGAAACAAAAATTGCTTCTTTTATCTTTTCAAATGAATTCGAAATTTAGTATTGACAGTGTTGGCAATTTTATGACCTATTTCGTGCATGATGGATTAAAATAAAAGCTTTTGAATTAGTGCTCTCTGTATCGCGCTCTGTCAGTCACTTTTGTTATATAAAAAATATTTTCAATTACTTAAAAACGATAAAACTTTCATTCAGGTGTCAATTAATTAATATTCATTTTTTTATTTATATTCCTGTCGCGTCGAGACGGCCAATCAAGCATTATAGCGAGACATAGACACAAAAACATGTTTTTCAGGTCATATTATTCTATAACCGTTGTCCATCACTCTGAAATTTTTCATATACCTACATATAAAGTTATTTTTGTTTATGGCCAGTGCCGGATTATTATACGGCAGGATAAACAACCAATTAAAAAATAAATTAAATTTGATGGCACAACAGCTTATGAAGAACTCGGGCCTAATGACTTACATCTCTTAACCATTATGTCTGCAGGAATGGAGGGGACCTACAGTTTATTGCCGAATCCGTGCCGCTGCACTTTTCTATGACAAGAGATACTCTTGGGATTTTGTCAATTTCTCGCAAGAGACAGTAGCCTTTTTTTTTTAATTATTAGGTGGCGAAGCTGGGGATCAAACCTAGGACCTTCGGCATGACAGTCCAACCAAAATAACCCATTGATTCTTCTAAAATGAGATACTTTTTACTGTCTGAACAGAATAGAATGCTGCAACTGGAGCTGGAAACGGAGCTGCAAAAGATGTCAAAAAGTGTCGTACGTTCTATTTTTTGAGCACCCATAATGCAGCTGTACAGCTTTGAAAGTATTTTGAAGAAAAACAAAAGAATATTCTTGTATACAAGATCAGAATTCCCATTTTTTATTTCCAATCTTTTTCCTTTTAATAAATATTTTTTATCGCGACACAAATAACCACAATATTTTTTCAGAATCAAAAAGGAGCTCCCTATGCAGCTACTTTGCGTTGTGTTCGCAAAATTAAATTTGTATGTATTCAATATTTTGACAGCTATTCCAGCTGCGACTCCAGTTGTAGTTCCGTCTGCATTCTGTTCAGGCAGTTAGTAGAGACAACAAATTTTATATGGATAAACAAGGGCAAATACCTATGTCACGAACGGAAAATCAATTTTCTTAACCATATTTATGTTAAGTGTTCATTAACTGGCTGAACAGAATAGAATTACGGAACTGAAGCCGCAGACGGAACTGGAAGAGCTGTCAAAAAGTGTCGTACGTAATTTTTTTTACATGTCTACAATGAAGCTGTACAGCTTTGAAAGTATTTTGAAGAAAAACAAAATTTTAATAAATAATTTTTTTCGCGACACAAATAACCATAATATTTTTTCCGACCCAAAAAGTTGTTTTTTTTCTTCATACAATTTGAAACGTAAAAAGTGCCGTACGTGAAAAGTTAAAAGTTGGAGAACTCTTCCGTCTGCGTCTGCAGCTCCGTATGCGTCTACGTTCAGTTGTGTTCGCAACATTGAATTTGCGTGTATTCAATATTTTGACAGCTATTCCATCTCCGGCTCCGGTTCCGTCTGCGTCACCATTCTGTTCAGCCAGTTACCTATTAGCATTCGTTTGATTTCTGAAATATAAAGATACATATAGGTTATCTTGAGAAATTATTTGGTTCAGGCTTGTGTCTTTTTTATTTAATGTATCTTTTGATAAAACTTTTTTAATTCAAAGTCAGTATTTTATATTTTAAAATAGTAGGAGAACTAACCGTTATGAATAAACAATCGGAAAAAAAGAAATCTTAAAATCTAAACTGGCCCAGAACCTTTGATAAAATCAAATCTAGCCCTGATGTTATATGTGTGTTATTTTAATGGAATATTTATGTACCTACATAAAGGCAATATTGTGTACACATATATTTTATAAATGAAACAAAAATATAACCAACACTCATTTTTAATAAAAAACTTACATTTAATTAATTTTTTTTAAAGGTAGGTTTAAAACTGTTTTTTTTTAACTCTTTTTCTGGAATATGGTTTTATTGAATATGTTTTTTTTTGTTTGCTTTTTTGCTGTCGTTAATGTTTTATTTAAGAATATTTAAACACAATTTCTCTAAGAGCATAACGGTAACTTTTAACATTTACATTTTTAGTGTGATTTCGATCCGTATACATAATTAAACAAAAAATCAAGAAAAAAAGGAAATAACTTATGGCATTTTTTTTTAGTATAAAATCTCATATTTTCATTTTTTCCCTGCATCCAAATTTTATCATCGTACAAAAATCAGAAAATCTCCATATAATTATTGATATAATAATTATTATGAGAAAGTAGGTATGGATGCTATTATTAGGTGCGTTTTGTTGGTAAATGAAAGCTAGCGCAGCAATACAGGTTCCATAAAACGCTATATCCACTTTTATGTCCACTTTATTTATTTGGCTCTGTTCATATCCTTTTTTTTATTTTAAGTCAATTTTTCAGAAATTTCTTTTTTTTTAGGGTTACAAAATTTATTATGAACTTTATTATTTAACATGGGTCGAGTTCGTAAAAGTAAAACTTCGCCAATCGCTGTTTCTTCGGGCTAAGAAGGCACTTGAGTATAGTAAAGCCCTCTCTCAAAGAACCAAGGAAACCTTATAGACCCTAATCATCCCGGTCCTTCTATACGGGGCAGAAGTACGGACCCTGTCGAAAACGGATGGGAATCTGCTTGGGTGCTTTGATAGGAAGATTCTTCGGGTGATTTTTGGTCCAGTATGTTTCGGTGGAGTATGGAGGAGAAGATTCAACAACAAACCTTACGGGCTTTACAGCGATGTCGATCCGGTCAAAAAGCTGAAAATACAGCGGTTGAGAAGGCTGGAACACGATGGTTTGGACAGCAGAGGAAGACTTCACTTTAGGTGGCGGACACAAGTGGAGAATGGCCTCAACCAACTTTGGAATGCTTAACTGGAAGCAGCTAGCTAGGAGCCGAGGTGGATGGAGGAGCTTGTTGTTTGAGGCCGTAGTACATCCTGGACTGTAAGTGCCATTTAAAGAAAGAAGAAGCAGAAGGCTTTGTAAGAATTCCCAAACTCCTTATGGACAAAATCGCTCTACATAACTTTCGTTCATCCCCTTCTTAAATACGCGTGTCAAGCTTAGATGTATTATCAAGACATTATACTCGTATGTCTAAAATTGAAAGCATTCAATGTCGTGTTTCTTTGATTTCCTCTTCGAGGACTTCCTTGAAACGATCCTTTGATCAGATCTTACCACCCTGTCGTGGTAACCTGAAATTGCTCGAGAAAAGAAAAGAAATATCCGCCCCTTTTACATGCCTACCCATCATAGTACCTCATATGGATCCAACGAGCCTTCAACTGGAATGAAGCGAAGCGTTAATTTGAACGCAAACTGTTTCGACTTTTACCTTTTAGTAGTTTCAGCCTTAAACTCCGTTTACTACCTCCAATACATCCATATCGTAGCTAAGCTTCTTAATTTTTAAGTTAGATTAGCTCATTAGATTTAAGGTTAAATTAACGTATATGTTTATAACCACTATTTAAATGCAACTAAGGTTAAACTTTAAGTGTCTACTATTTCGTTCCGACTACCGACTCGACCAAGTCATTCAGTTCAGAGATTTAACCCTTCAAACCCAAGTGAGAGTAAACAATAAAACAATTGCATATTGTTCCATAGTTTAGACTTAATGCCATTGTCTGGCACAGCTTACCACACTTCAACCATAGCTACAGAATGCAATCGTGCTATATATAGGGAGTAAATAGAGACTGCCTCCGCTTGCCTGTGCCGGTGCGGTGACTCCTGTGAGTGGTTAAAGTGCAAATGAGGTCTGATTCTGATCGATGTTGCATTAGCTCCGCCAGACGTGTCATTGGCTCTGTTAACAAGTCTAGTCACGGCCTTAAGTGAACAAAAGGTGTATTGAGAGCGATAGCTCCCTGAATAATTACTCTATACTACCAAATCGACCTGAACCATTGACATCTGAATCGACAAATGGCTACGGCATACAGGCACAGGCACAGGCAGTCAACAGTCAAGTGTATTTGAGACGTGAGTGCAGCCATTAAATCAGACTGCGAAATTGTGGGTGCGCTGCAGAGGTTCCCCCTCTTCCCTTAAATTGGTAATGAATTGCAATAGACAAGGCTGGCAGGATATTTACTCCTTCCGCTTAACACCAAACCCGACCAAATGGCTGGCACGTTATAGCTTTAGAATTGTTCTTTCGGAACAATAAGACCTGTACTTTGGTTAAAATAGAGATAAGGTTAAGCGATGTAATGTAATTGCTGATTCGGATGAAATGGAAACATCAATTTGCTCATTTTCCGTTTCGGGTGTCGGCCTAGCAGGTTCATTACAATATTGTAAGAATTGGTCAATATAAGTATAGCTTTAGCCCAGGAAGTTGTTGTTACTATATACTCTTTGTAAAGGATTGGCTCGTGACTGGAATGCATTTTGTGACACTGCCAACACCTTCATGGATGATGGGCAAATTGCATATACAAACTTATCACACAAAAGCAATTATTTTATCGTTATTCAGTTGACTGGATGTATTGTAATGTCTAATTTGTGTGATGTGCGGCAGTATAAGGTCATTTAAATGACTTAACTATACGGTTTCAGGCCATTTTGATATTAATTGTTTCTTTTTTTTTTTTTGGAATTAGTAGCTATTTGAAAGTGAAAGTGAGTTGCATAGTGAGTTGTCTAGCGAGTTACATGTTGATCAAGCAATTAAGTCTTAAATGTGGATGGGGCAGATGGTTATGAATGAGGTTAAGTTAATGGTTATAGGACATCTCTAGGGGAATTTTGATTCCCTCGAAATATTTTCTTCCCCCGTAAATTTATCTGCTATCATGAATTTCCCTCGGAGTTAATTTCACTCGAACAAAAGTCCAATGTTATAACAGCCAAATTCCCTTGGAAAATTTATTCGCTTACCTACTTTACTTTAGATAGCGATTACAGTTCAGTATGGACTATGGCCACAATAATCAAGCCCCTCCAGCCAGCTCGATTCCTTGCTAGCTTCATCCAGTTATACGCATTCTAAGTCGTTTGAGGCCGTTTTCCATGCCACATCTTCCTCTGCTGTAGAGATGTTCATACGCTCACGTGTCCAAGCAATCTCAGCCGCTATATTTTCAGGTTAAGGACCAGGGGCCTATAACACAACGTGACAAGTTGACAAGTCTTAATCCAATTGTCCAACTATACTTGTCCGAAGGATACGATCTTTCATAGACTTGACGCTTTGTGTCACAGGAATTAGGACAAGTGTGTCGCTTTTCACTTGTCCTACAAGTACTTGTCACGTTGTGTTACAGGCCCCAGGTTTTGAGGTAGCTGAAAAGCCCGTACACCTAGTTATTGAATCTTTTCCTCCATAGATTGCGGTTATAGTACAGGATGGACTACAGCCTCAACCAACAAGCCCTTCCAGCCAGCTCGTTCTCTAGTTAGCTGCCTTTAGTTACACACACCAAGTTTGTTGAAGTCGTTCTCCACGCCATGCTACGCTTCACATGTCCCAGCAATCTCGACAGGATTTTTAGCTTTTTCGGCAACTTGGCAAGGGATAATTGACGGTGTTTTATAGGTCTGGAACCATTCGATTTCGTTTATTTGGATTACAGGCTATATTTACCTACTATAAGAGGAGAATATAGCCTGAGAATTTTGTCCCTACATAACTCATTATTTACTTCACATTTTTCGGTGCAGTACATAAACCAACTCAAAATGCAAAAACAAAAATTGCAGTCTTATTTGAAAACAATAAAAGTGCGTATACGCCCGAGTAGACCACTATATTAATTGAATGAATTTAATCTCTTTTTTTATTAAATAAAGCTCATAGTTTAGGTGGCGCACACAAATCAAAATATCCGTTAAAAACAAAATGGCGGCCAATCGACACCAAGTACAATTGTAAAGAAAGCTGTTCTCGGTTCGTGTACTAATATACTTTCGAATATGGAAGTCAAAATGCGTCTCGGAATTATTTCCTAGCAAAAGTCTAAATGCCCTGTACTACTAAGTGCATGAATTAGGGGACAAACTGTATACTCTGAGGGGTGGTAGACCAGTTTTTAGATGATGCGGCATGGTGTTTTTTTTTTTATATTTCTTCAATACCCATGATAAATTAAACGTGTTTGCAAAGATTCATGAAGGTGGAAGTTTTTGTTTTGACTGTTTCTTTTTTACAATTTTAATTTCAAAAAAAATTGTTTAATCGAATTCCTTTGCACGGATTTTGTATATTTTTTGTAGCAAATTTTATATTTTTACTTCAAAATTATTTATATTTGCTTGTAATAAAAAATAAGTTTGCTATTTCAACTTCTATTAAATTGCAATTATATTTTCAGTTAAACTAAAATGATGGCAAAACAATTTTTTATTGGATGTCTCCTTGGACTCACAATTCTTTCTGTCACAGCATCTGACGAGTAAGTCCAATTAAAAACGTATGTATATACGTAACTTCTATAAACTTACATATATAAAATATTTTATTTATTTTATGCCTATTTTTCTTTTTTTTTTTTCAGAAACAACCCTGATGAGATTAAAATTCCCGAAATGACTCAAGACATCCGTTACAATCAATTGACATCCGAGCGTGTTGCCCAAAGTGTAATGAATTTCGCTCACGATCTAGCCGTTGCACTTGATACAAATGAATATCCAAATACTCAAATATTCTCGCCTCTAAGTGTTATGTCAGCGTTGTCCATTCTCCAGATGGGTTCCTATGGCAAAAGCTACAGTCAGCTCAATGAGCTATTTGCTTCGTTAAAGAATGGTCTAAGTTCATCAAAAATTCATGAAGAATTCGGTTGGTTATTGGAAGATGTTATGTCAAATAGAAACAGCCTTAAGAGACCACGTGAAAAATCAGCTTGGCAATCGACCCCATTCAATGCCAATAACCTGGGAAAAGGTGGACAGAATACACCAAACGAACATACAGTCCGAGTAGCCAATGCACTCTTTGTGCAGAATGGTTATAGTCTTAAGCCAGACTATGCTTATGCCGCACAATCTGTGTATAAGAGTGAAGTTACTCCATTGGATTTCAGACGGAATCAGCGAGATGCCAAGGACTACATCAACAGCTGGGTGAACCAGAATACATTGGGCAAAATTCCTGCTATCATTGACAGCGAACTGAACAGAGATACAAATATGATTCTGGCCAGCACACTCTATTTTAAAGGCTTTTGGGAGCAACCATTTTTAGGCTCGGGAACTGCTAAGTGAGTCACAGTAGGCTGTAAGGGAAGACAAAGTATTTCATATGTTTTCATTTCTAGAGCTAATTTCTATCCTGACGGACCAGATAGTATGCCAGTTAGAATTCTAATGATGGGTGTTGGCGGAGTTTTCCCTTTCTACGATTCAAAAGAATATGGTAAGTTCAACTAAGCTAACTCAGTGGTCTATCTGGTTTACTTTTTATTTTTTCTTAGATTGCCGCATTATTGGTTTGCCATACAAAGGAAACCAAACTACCATGTACATCATACAACCTAATGACTCGACACGTTTAAGACTCCAGCAATTGCAGAAAACCCTCACCGGAGAAAGAATCAATGAGATGATTTCAAAAATGGAACATAAAACTGCAGTTCTTGCATTTCCCAAGTTCCACGTTCCCAGTACGATGCATCTGAAGGCTCCCTTAAAACGCATGGGCATAGAAGATATCTTCAATGAAAGCATGGCTGACTTTTCTTTAATCGCCGATCCGGAAGAAAACACAATCGACAAATTAGCAGCGGCCTCGTCGTCGTCGTCTTCCTTGGTTAATTTTCCTGTAGAAGTACCGCAACAACAAGAGATGATGTTAAACATTGCTAAAGTCATAAGCCCTCCATCTGCACCAGCCATTGGTCTTCAAAAAGCTCCTAAATATGAGCCAACACAATTGCCCCTGGATAGATACAACGATCCACCTTTGATATTTTCACGTTTTGATGATGAAATGATGGCCAATCAAACAGATCGACCAGGTAAACAGGATAAAATGCAATGGATCCAACAGGGTGATTTAATGGTTGGTACAGTGATGCAACCTTTTAAACGTTCAAAGCGTGCCGTCACCTACAAGGTTGAAAGTGAATTTATGCGAGGCAGTCCTCCATTGCGCCTTAAACATCTCATACTCAACAAACGCATAACAAAGACCAATCCAGGCAAGAAGCTCATACGCAATCGTCGTGAAGTTATACCACCTTCTGCACAAAGTCTACAGAGATTAGACCAAATGCGTTCGACTTCGGGATTAAAGAGACCCCAGCTTTATGTAGATGAAATCCTTCATAAGGTTGATTTCAATGTTAATGAACAGGGCACGGAGGCGGCTGCTGTTACCTTGGCTTACCTGAGGAGATCAGGAACGGATGTTGCCTTCCGATGTGATACACCTTTCCTCATACTTGTACGACAAGATCCAACTAAACTACCGTTGTTTTATGGCATAGTTAATATACCAGCTCAATAGGAACAGAATTACCTATTACATACTTAGCTGAACCTGATGACTATCATGTTAAGAAAGTTTGCTTTAAAAGAGATTGAACAAAATTTACTAATCAAATTATTTTATTCCACGCACGATCACAAACTATTCAAATAATGTAAAAAAGGGTATTCGTTTATCATTTTTCAGGATACCCTTTGCCTATTATGTAATTTCATTAAAAAAAAAACTGTATTTTTATTAATGTTTAAAAAGTCCAAAAATGAAATGAATAAACGAACAAATGACTATTGTGTGACAAATATGTTTGTTAATTTTTAATTAAATCAACTATACAGTATACACCTCAAACCATTATTAAAAAGTTTTTAATTAAATCAACTATACACCTGGTATGGTTCGCGAAGCGAATCAAAAAACTGGCCAATGAATCAAAACGGTATTACAATTAGCGAAAATTGGTCAGGTGACTCGCCTCAGACGTCAAAACTAAGGAATGAAATTTTTTAGTGACTGGCCGGCGAACACAAATAAAATACGAATTTATTAGGTAAAAATATTTTATTTTCAAACGAAATAAGTTTAATAATATCGCATATCAATACACAAAATTAAAAATAGCCATTATGAACACAAAATCAATAGAAATCCATTTTTTAAATAATACACGGATACACCAAATTAAACTAGCTGCAAACAAATCGGATGACTATTTCCAAAAAGCACACTCCCGGGTATTGATTTTTTAATTTGCTGCAAACTATTTGGATAATTATTTCAAAAAAAGTTGTTGTGCCACGAAATATTTAATTGAACTTATTTGCGATAAATAATATGAAATTGTAGAACGTTCGTAAGATAGTCCAGTCAACTAAGGAAAAATAAATGAAATAAACCGTGTAGTCTGGGTTATTTTTTTAAGTGGTAGGGGTGACCCTCAGGTCCAACATACCAAAAGTCCCCAGCCCAGGGCCGCGAGCTTAAGCCTGGAGAGGGGGTTAAAGGTCCCCTTTTTTAGTTTTTCGCGAATATTTCGAAAACCAAGGGCTTAACTGAAAAAGTCTGGACCAAGGAATTAAAATAAATTAAATTATCTACAAAAAATGTTAAATTTATATTTTCGCTTGGAGCAACACTAAGGGAGATGCGGGGTGGAGAAATGTCAAGAAATCTAAAAAATCGGTCATTAGCCTACAAAATTTAGTGTTTATAGATCAATTTTAACTAGAAATAACAGAAAAAATAAGTATATGTATTCAAAATTATTCCATTAATGATTTGGAAGGGAGTTTATGGGGTTAAAACAGGTGGCGAGAGTTAGAATTTCCTAATTTATTTGCTACGGTGTTTGCATTCACTATGAAAAATACTGTTTCTTTTAAGGTAAAAAGTGTAATGGACTTTTCCAAGTTACTGACCATGACTTTGTAAAATAATTTTCAGGCATGTACTAAGAAAAATATCGTTTAGGATAGGGGGGTCTAGTTCCCCCCATTTATAAGGGATGGACCATTTTCTAAAGCATTGACGTAAAGTGCATTAATAATTATTTAAAATCAATGGAAGTACCTATAATACAACACTATAGGTTTTTGAAAATCCAAGGACATATTCTTTTATTTTGTTGCTAAAACAAGTTTTTTTTATTAAACAGGTTATAAAAAAATTGAACTTAAATTTAAAGTTTTGAAAAAAAAAATTTATAATGATTTTATTTTCAAATTTTTTTGTAGCTAAGTGCTAAATTTTAGTTCAGTATTTATGGCCGTTGTTAATTCTTAGTCGAACGCTAAAAACTAGATAGCTGTAGGTCTTTCAGTTTTTGAGAAAAACAAAAATTATGAACACTACTATTTTCTTCGTTGACTGGACTAAGAACAAGGCCGCCCATTTGCTGAAATGAAACTCAAATATTAATGCCCAACTTAAACGCTTATGTTTTACTTTTTCCTTAGCGTAAACTGTCACATAAGCTCTAATGTTGAACATAAATATTTAAGTTTCGTTTCAGGAAATGGGCCTTGAATTTGAAAATATTTAAGTTTAACATAAGAGCTTTTTTGACAGTTCACGCTGAGGAAAAAGTAAAAAAAATAAAAATTTTAGTACCTACATATGTATTTCGGTGGGTTAATTTTTTTGGAGTCTTATCAATTTTTCATTAAATCATAGCTACTATGTCTTAAATCGAACGGAAGTCGATAGCATTACACAATATTGTTGTTGTTTTTACCCTGGATATTTTTTTTAAGCAGAGATAAAAATTCGCAAAAAAACACGGCTAATATCATTAAAAATTTAATAACGACGTGTATTCTCCATCGGTGTTATGGGTGTCAATATATTTCTTTGAACCTGAAGGGCGCTTCTTCGGCAACATACGACGGTGGTTCAAGTCTGTTTTCGGCAAGTTGCCATCCTTACTTTGTTGGTTCGTATAAAATAAATGTATAATTTTTTCGTCAATTAAACCTACAATGAAATGACAAACACCATAGTTTGAATTATAATTGCATGCAGACCTCGAACCATTTATGTAAGTTTAAACTCAAATATATACACTTTCAGTTGCTTGCTTGAACAACTAAAGTACATCGGAGAAGGTTGTTTAGTTTTTCAAGTAAAGAGGTGTCAGATAAGCGGTTTTGACTACCATCGGCATGACATGAAATATTTATTATTTATTATTTATGCATTAAAATAATTTTGATTTTATACGCCCTTATTCTTAAAATTACTAGATAAAGTCATAGTTTGATCAAGATTAATTTTTTACTTCAATCTTAGCATCCTAAAAAAAATCGTGTCACTGAATATCGGTTCTTACTTTTAAAAATTTACCGTGTTGTTCTAGATTCTCAAAATGTATTAAACTTACCAAAGCTAGCATTATATCGAACGTTATAAGATATCCATGTAAATCCAAGCAAACATGGTTCGAAAACAAATAAAAATAAAATGCTTTATTTTTAAATCGAGTTTTATTTCTAATTTAAATTCTTTTTTTTTTACTACTAGCGACATCTTGTATCAATTGAATGACTTATTTCCATTCTCAAAATAAGATAATTTGTTCAATTTTAACAATAATATGAGTCTTTTACCTTAATAGGCCACAATTGTTTTGGGTTACTGCCAATCCTTATTATTTTAATGTACAAAACAGGCCTTTTTATTGACCAATAATTTAGTGTAAAAATAAAAAATCAATTATGGACGGGGTGAACAAAACACTCATTCAAAGTAGGGGCCTTAACAAATTTCAAACAAAAAGCCGTTAAACGAAAACCGTTATTATTGGGTAAGAACAAAGTTACTAAATTCTAAGAGGTCATGACCTCTCCTATCACCATATTCTGTTTGGACCATTCTTATTGGGACACCCTGTATATACATTTTAGGAAGGCGAGTGCCTGTCATGCCGAGATTTTCTGAAAGAGCATGAAATTACCTTTAATTAATTATATGTAATTAATTAATTAATTAATTATATGTATACCGGCTCCCGGGCTCTTACGTGCTTTAAAAAAAACCCTTGAAAACAAAATTACGTACGGTTTTCTCCAACTTACACGCGCTGCAGAGCGAGAACCGTAGCTAATAAAACTGTGAAAGGAAAATATATTGATTAAAGGATCTACAACTTTTATAATTTTTTTTTTTTTAGTGAGAAAGAAATTTTCTTCGATAAAAGCGGTTTTTTTTTTTTTGCTCGTGTACCAATAGACTTTTCGAATAAAGTCAAAATGCGTCTCGGAACTATTTCCTAAAACTCTATATAACAAAATCTAAATACCCCGTTCTATTATTAGTTCTCAAGACATTCGAAATGAATGATTTCACAACTTTTTTTTTTAAATTACTACTTGATGGGATCCCGATCTTTGAAGGGTCCTAGTTTGAAAACATTTGGGTATTTCTGTTACCGTTTAGATAAGTGTTATTTTCTATAACAGTCGAAAAAAATTTTTCGACACTTTAAAATCCCTATTCCCATGAATACAGTTGCGTAAACAACTTACTAAATTGACGGTTTTGTGAAAGAAACTTATCTCGCAGAATTTTATTTTCTGTAATTGAAAATTGAAATTGAAGATCCTTCACTGACACTATCAAAACTTTGTATTCTTTGTTAGAATCCATCGGAAAGCCCTTGAAGAATTTTTCGTAATTTCGTTTGCGTAACAAAAGCAGTGTTTAAGTAGCTTTTCCGTTGAACTTTCTTTTCAGAGATATCGTAGATATAATTTCAAAATGAATAAACCATTGTTTCTATTCCAAGCGCATTTTAATTTATTTAAATTTAAAATTGTTAACATTTCAATTAAGGTTTTTCTTAAATTTAATTTTTTATTTAATTGCACCTATTAGCTTCGTTTTCAATCGAAGCCATCTCTATTTTTCCCAATGCAGCACACATCACACACTCTTGTCTAAATTTAATTTCTAAAGTTTTATATGGCGCGATTGCATTCTTCCTATTACTTTACTTATCTACTTTGAAGATCTGGCATAACTGGAGATGATGCTATGGAAGCTTCGCATTTCTCTAGAACCTGGATCAACTCATCCAACTTGCCAGTGTTCATTTGAAAGTGCACCGAGCTTCTGTCCCCACCTGGTTCCAGACAATTCAATGTTACCGTCGTCAATTGACGTCGTCTAGTAAGTAAACTACTATCACCCATAACAAAGCGCACGTCCCAATCGAACGATTCAACCAGCTTGTCCTGCTTCGAATTGTGCTGTCGCAGGAGGAATTCCACAATTTCTGGTTGTCTGGTCTTAAAGACTTCGACAATCGATTGCTGTAGGTCAGGGTTCATGTGGGCGAAATTCGAAAGCAATTCAGTCTCGGTTATTGCTTTGAGGCAGTAGCATTTGTAGGCGTAAGCGATTGTCTGTAAGGCCGAATGGAAGTCATCGGGATCGGAGAAACCATACTTGTGGGAGGATTTGTTTATGGTGGATATATCATCGCAGTTTCCGATGAGATAATCGATGGACAAGTGAAGAATCTGTGGAAAATTGTTTGAGATGATTGAAGAAAATTTTAAACTACATAGGTTCATACTAACTTCGATAAGGATTTCCTTGTTATCAATGTTTAAAAGAAATTCGTGCATTTTGTCTTAGATGGAAATGTGGGTAAACAAAATATAAATAACAATACCGAAATGCAATATGCAATTTTCTGCTAGACAGTTGACAGCTTTAAAAATTATCAACAAAAAACTGACAGAGGCAAAATCATATGATCTGTGGAAAGCATTTGTGGATAGTAAATTTTTGACATTTGGGCGACATCTAGGAACTCGTAACGAAATTTTAATGCCTTGCGGTTATAATTTGAAATCTTAAACATAAAGTTAAACCGCTCGGTAGCGGTTTTGTAAAAATCAACCAAGTCGCCCGAGAATAGTTTTGTCGTATACGCATTTTTGGGAAATCGCATTTTACATTTCGCGTTTGAATAAAAAAGATACAAACCGATAGAATTTTCTGTATTTTTAATAGAATATTATTTTAAATATCTCCTTTTGATTTAAGTATTCTAAGTTGTTGAGTCTGTTTTGGTTTTCAAATTATAGAGGTTTTTCCCCAAAATCATTTTGTCGTATACGCCTCGAAAATGAGTACTTTGTTAGAACCCCACACGTACGACAAAGTAAACGCGTGGAATCAAGTGTGAAGTGGAATTAAATGCAATAATTTTAAATTTAATAAAAAGAGAATTTTCAAAAGGTTTAGATATTATTATATTTTATAAAAAAAAAATTAAAATACACATACATTCTTAAAAAATAGTGAACATTTTGATGAGTTATTGATGACTAATATACAAGGGTATAGGGTGATTCGCATGAGATGTGACAAAAAGCTAGAGCGTGCAGGTTGGGTTAGGAAGAAAAATTAATGGGAAGGGGGGTCTATTTCCCCCGTTAAGCCGGAAGAAGCAATTTTCTAAAAAAAAAGACTTTTAATAAAAAAAATAAAAATGAACAAAAATACCTATAATATCGTCATGCTCTCTTTTTTGTAAAGCCCCTATTTCCATTAAGAGGGTACAGGAAAATAGATAGATATCGTTATTTTCAAGTTTCCCAAAAACTAAAAGAATGCAAGTTGAATGCAAGTTGCATGCAAGTTTTGCATGCAACTTGCATGAAAAACTTGCATGCAACTTGCATGAAAAACATGCTAGCAACTTGCACGAAAAACTTGCATGAAAAACTTGCATGCAACTTGCATGAAAAACTTACAAGCAACTTGCATGAAAAACTTGCATGCAACTTGCATGAAAAACTTGCATGCAATTTGCATGAGAAACTTTCATGCAACTTGCATGAAAACCTTGCATGCAACTTTTATAAAAAACTTGCTTGCAACTTGCATAAAAAACTTGCATGCAACATGCATGGAAAACTTGCATTCAACTTGCATGCAACTTGCATGAAAAACTTGCATGCAACTTGCATGAAAAACTTGCATGCAACTTGCATGAAAAACTTATATGCAACTTGCATGAAAAATTTGCATGCAACTTGCATGAGAAACTTGCATGCAACTTGCATGAGAAACTTGCATTCAACTTGCATGAAAAACTTGCATGCAACTTGCATGAAAAACTTGCATGCAACTTGCATGAAAAACTTGCATGCAACTTGCATGAAAAACTTGTATTCAACTTGCATAAAAAACTTGCATGCAACTTGCATGAAAAACTTGCATGCAAATTGCACGAAAAACTTGTATCCAGCTTGCATGAAAAACTTGCATGCAACTTGCATGAAAAACTTGCATGCAACTTGCATGGAAAACTTGCATCCGAATTGCATGAAAAACTTGCATGGAAAACTTGCATTCAACTTGCAAGTTGCAACTTGCATGAAAAACTTGCATTCAACTTGCATGAAAAACTTGCATGCAACTTGCTTGAAAAACTTGCATGCAACTTGCACGAAAAACTTGCATGCATCTTGCATGAAAACCTTGCATGCAACTTGCACGAAAACCTTGCATGCAACTTGCATGAAAACCTTGCATGCAACTTGCATAAAAAAACTTGCATGAAAAACTTGCATGCAACTTGCATGAAAAACAAACTTGCATGCAACTCTTGCATGAAAAACTTGCATGCAACTTGCATGAAAAACTTGCATGCAACTTGCATGAAAAACTTGCATGGAAAACTTGCATGCAACTTGCATGAAAAACTTGCATGCAACTTGCATGGAAAATTTGCATTCAACTTGCATGAAAAACTTGCATGCAACTTGCATGAAAAACTTGCATGCAACTTGCATGAAAAACTTGCATGCAACTTGCATGAAAAACTTGCATGCCACTTGCATGGAAAACTGGCATGCAACTTGCATGAAAAACTTGCAACTTGCATGAAAAACTTGCATGCAACTTGCATGAAAAACTTGTATGCAACTTGCATGAAAAATTTGCATGCAACTTGCATGAGAAACTTGCATGCAACTTGCATGAAAAACTTGCATGCAACTTGCATTAAAAACTTGCATGCAACTTGCATGAAAAAATTGCATGCAACTTGCATGAAAAACTTGTATTCAGCTTGCATAAAAAACTTGCATGCAACTTGCATGAAAAACTTGCATGCAAATTGCACGAAAAACTTGCATCCAGCTTGCATGAAAAACTTGCATGAAAAACTTGCATGCAACTTGCATGGAAAACTTGCATCCGAATTGCATGAAAAACTTGCATTCAACTTGCAAGTTGCAACTTGCATGAAAAACTTGCATTCAACTTGCATGAAAAACTTGCATGCAACTTGCTTGAAAAACTTGCATGCAACTTGCACGAAAAACTTTCATGCATCTTGCATGAAAACCTTGCATGCAACTTGCACGAAAACCTTGCATGCAACTTGCATGAAAACCTTGCATGCAACTTGCATAAAAAAACTTGCATGAAAAACTTGCATGCAACTTGCATGAAAAACTTGCATGCAACTTGCATGAAAAACTTGCATGCAACTTGCATGAAAAACTTGCATGCAACTTGCATGAAAAACTTGCATGTAACTTGCATGGAAAACTTGAATGCAACTTGCATGAAAAACTTGCATGCAAATTGCACGAAGAACTTACTTGCAACTTGCATGAAAAACTTGCATGAAACTTGCATGAAAAACTTGCATGCAACTTGCATGAAAAACTTGCATGCAACTTGCATGGAGAACTTGCATGCAACTTGAATGAAAAACTTGCATGCAACTTGCATGAAAAACTTGCATGCAACTTGCATGAAAAACTTGCATGCAACTTGCATGCAACTTGCACGAAAAACTTGCATACAAATAGCACGAAAAACTTGCATGCAACTTGCATGAAAAACTTGCATGCAACTTGCATGAAAAACTTGCATGCAACTTGCATGCAAAACTTGCATGCAACTTGCATGAAAAACTTGCATGCAACTTGCATGAAAAACTTGCATGCAACTTGCATGAATAACTTGCATGCAATTTGCATGAAAAACTTGCATGCAACTTGCATGAAAAACTTGCATGCAACTTGCATGAAAAACTTGCATGCAACTTGCATGAAAAACTTGCATGCAACTTGCATGAAAAACTTGCATGCAACTTGCATGAAAAACTTGCATGCAACTTGCATGGAGAACTTGCATGCAACTTGCATGAAAAACTTGCATGCAAATTGCATGAAAAACTTGCATGCAACTTGCATGAAAAACTTGCATGCAACTTGCATGAAAAAATTGCATGCAACTTGCATGAAAAACTTGTATTCCACTTGCATAAAAAACTCGCATGCAACTTGCATGCAAATTGCACGAAAAACTTGCATCCACCTTGCATGAAAAACTTGCATGCAACTTGCATGAAAAACATGCATGCAACTTGCATGGAAAACTTGCATCCGAATTGCATGAAAAACTTGCATGGAACTTGCATGGAAAACTTGCATTCAACTTGCAAGTTGCAACTTGCATGAAAAACTTGCATTCAACTTGCATGAAAAACTTGCATGCAACTTGCTTGAAAAACTTGCATGCAACTTGCTAAAAAAACTTGCATGCATCTTGCATGAAAACCTTGCATGAAAAACTTGCATGAAAAACTTGCATGAAAAACTTGCATGCAACTTGCATGAAAAACTTGCATGCAACTTGCATGAAAAACTTGCATGCAACTTGCAACTTGCAACTTGCATGAAAAACTTGCATGCCAATTGCATGAAAACCTTGCATGCAACTTGCATAAGAAACTTGAATGCAACTTGCATGAAAAACTTGCATGCAACTTGCATGAAAAACTTGCATGCAACTTGCATGGAGAACTTGCATGCAACTTGAATGAAAAACTTGCATGCAACTTGCATGAAAAACTTGCATGCAACTTGCATGAAAAACTTGCATGCAACTTTCATGAAAAACTTGCATGCAACTTGCATGCAACTTGAATGAAAAACTTGCATGCAACTTGCATGAAAAACTTGCATGCAACTTGCATGAATAACTTGCATGCAACTTGCATGAAAAACTTGCATGCAACTTGCATGAAAAACTTGCATGCAACTTGCATGAAAAACTTGCATGCAACTTGCATGGAGAACTTGCATGCAACTTGAATGCAAAACTTGCATGCAACTTGCATGAAAAACTTGCATGCAACTTGTATGAAAAACTTGCATGCAACTTGCATGAAAAACTTGCATGCAACTTGCATGAAAAACTTGCATGCAACTTGCATGAAAAACTTGCATGCAACTTGCATGAAAAACTTGCATGCAACTTGCATGGAGAACTTGCATGCAACTTGAATGAAAAACTTGCATGCAACTTGCATGAAAATCTTGCATGCAACTTGCATGAAAAACTTGCATGCAACTTTCATGAAAAACTTGCATGAAAAACTTGCATGCAACTTGCATGGAGAACTTGCATGCAACTTGAATGAAAAACTTGCATGCAACTTGCATGAAAAACTTGCATGCAACTTGCATGAAAAACTTGCATGCAACTTGCATGAAAAACTTGCATGCAACTTGCATGAAAAACTTGCATGCAACTTGCATGAAAAACTTGCATGCAACTTGCATGAAAAACTTGCATGCAACTTGCATGGAGAACTTGCATGCAACTTGAATGAAAAACTTGCATGCAACTTGCATGAAAAACTTGCATGCAACTTGCATGAAAAACTTGCATGCAACTTGCATGCAAAACTTGCATGCAACTTGCATGAAAAACTTGCATGCAACTTGCATGCAACTTGCACGAAAAACTTGCATACAAATAGCACGAAAAACTTGCATGCAACTTGCATGAAAAACTTGCATGCAACTTGCATGAAAAACTTGCATGCAACTTGCATGCAAAACTTGCATGCAACTTGCATGAAAAACTTGCATGCAACTTGCATGCAACTTGCACGAAAAACTTGCATACAAATAGCACGAAAAACTTGCATGCAACTTGCATAAAAAACTTGCATGCAACTTGCATGGAAAACTTGCATGCATCTTGTATGAAAAACTTGCATGCAACTTGCATGAAAAATATGCAAGTTGCATGCAAGTTTTTCATGCAAGTTGCATGCAAGTCTTTCATGAAAGTTGCATGCAAGTTTTTCATGCAAGTTGCATGCAAGTTTTTCGTTAAAGTTGCATGCAAGTTGCATGCAAGTTTTTCATGCAATTTGCATTCAAGTTTTTAATGCAAGTTGCATGCAAGTTTTTCGTGCTAGTTGTATGCAAGTTTTTCGTGCAAGTTGCATGCAAGTTTTTCATGCAAGTTGCATGCAAGTGGGGAATAGACTCCCCTTCAATATGATTCTTTTTTCTTGTCTCAGCCTATCCTACATGCTCTAGCTTTTTAACACCTTACGCGAATCACAGTTTATACATATAATATTATATTAGTTAACAAAAAAAAATTAACTGACCTTTCGCGACGTTCGTGTCGGTGCGTCGTCGATGCTAACCGGCGACACCCACGACCACGAGACAGACAACAACAATGGAGGTATGCACTTCAAGTCACAGTCAGGCATTTTTTGGTTGCGCTCAGTCGTCAGAGTGTCGCGGGTGTGCGGATGTCGACTGTTTGATCCGACGCCGCCGGCCGACGCCTCACCGAGAGCCTGCGTAAACTCTAAAAGTCGCCTTTACTTTCATGTTTTTTGCATTTTTATGATACGTATCGCGTACGTCAAAATAATTCTTCGGTTTCATTTGAAATTTTGGGCGTTGTCTGTTAAGCCTATACACGTACGACAAAACAGAGTTAAACAAAAAATATACCAAAAATACATGGATATTTTGTCGTATATGCCAAAATGTGGCGTATACGACAAAACAAAACTAAGGGATGGGTTATTATGTGGATATACGATAAAATGCATACTGAGTATCTGGGTAACAGTAATTGATAGGCGAAGTCTGATCACAGAAATAGAAAGAGGACCTTCGAAAACATAGTACTGCATACCCACTTTAAAAAAGTGCATTTTGATGTTTACGACAAAACAATTCTCGGACGACGATATTTATTTGGTTGTCAAAAAAAAAAAAAAAAAAATTGAAACTTAGAAAAAAAAAAAAGATATCGAAATCAAGAACAACGAAAATAGAAAAATATTTTCTAAATAGCTTTTAATGGCCTTTAGTCCATACAAATTGGCGCTTCATCCCGGCGATCTCACTTAAGCCGAAAACAGATGTGCAGGTTTTTCCAATGCAGCGAAAATAAATTTACACATGTTCTTATGAGAGCTAAAATATTCCAGGCTCTGCATGCAGCCTTTGCTGCACGATATCTCTATTTCTAATTTCGCTGAATGGGAAAAAGCTGCACATCTGTTTTGGGCTTTAGACTCATCAGTTGACTAGTGAGGGCCTTGTCAATACACAATTATTATTAAGTTTAGTTCATCTTACATAGAAAAAATTTTTCTATGAAAGGTAGGTACCATTTAAAACCATTTTTCGGAATTTTTTTTTTCAAGAAAAGGTAAAGGTAGCCTATACCAAACAAAATTAATTGATTTTTTTTTGAAAAATCTGTTGAGCAAGTTTTGAGAAAAGTAAGATCTTCCAAAAATGTTAAAAAGAATTATATGGCAGGTACCGTTATTTTTGGTCCTAAAAAAATTGAGAAAGTCGCGCGCGAACAATTTGTTCGTTGAATTGTGGATCCTTATGTGGAACGTCGGTCGTTAGTCGCTCTCATGTGAATAGTCCTTAAAAATAGGAATAGGTTTATTATGTAATCGGCCTGAAAACCAACAGCAAGTTCGTGCGACCCAGTCGGGCATTTCATTTAAAACTGAACACAAAAACAACATGATATCCTGCTTTCAAACAAACAGAAGGAGAAGGTGTTCTTTTTTCCAATCCTATGCAAGCTACGAAAGTTAAAGATCATTATTTTTCCATCGCGACACGCCGTCTTGTTAAAATTAAGATAGGGGCAGGAGGTTTGGCGACGATTTTTAAAATTTATTCAGAGACTGAGGGGTGCACTTTTAACGACCAGTCTAATAAACAGCTCCACCCTATTGCAAAGGTGATGGTTTTTTTCAGGATTCGTAAAGTTTGTGATTCCGATGGAATTTCTGATAACGGTTTTCAAACAAATTTAGCTTGAACACAATTTTTTTTTATTATTTTTCCAAAATTTTGAGTTTGAATATAAATTTTTCGAAAATTGTTCCCTCAAATAATGAGAATTAAAAAAATAATAAAAGAACAGACTTTTGGCTTTAAAAAAAGTAAAGCATGATGCTGTAAGTGTTGTCGTTGTTTTTTAATGATTTCTTTTCTATTTTAAGTATAATTTTTTAGAAAATTACCCCTTCCGCCTTAAGGCAGGGAAATAGACCCCACCCTCCCAGCCGATTTTTTTCTTGCCTCGACTTAGCCTACACGCTTTAGCTTTTTGTCACTCCTTAGGAGAATCACCCTGTATAAGTAAATTACAGTACAATTATTTAATGCAGCTTTATATTTTTCTTAAAATAAATATATTTACTTAAAACTGCGGTTTTATTAAAATTGAAGAAACAAATTAAAAGTCTTTTTTATAATTTTTTATAAATTTAATCAGTCTTTAAGTTTCTTGTTAAGCATACATAACATTTTTTATCATATCTTCTTGACTCATCGGCGGTGGAAGATTTGTTGCCCTAAAATTATTGAAGAAGTACTTCAAAGGGCTATGTGGACATGAAACCATAAAGCGTCTTACACAATCTACATCATCTTCAAGGGCCATTCGAACGAAATCGTCATCTTTACTGTCATTGTTTGTTGGAATACTAAAAAATTAAAGGAATTTTGCATATAAATAGAAATCCCACATTAAAATTGTGTTTTTTTTTTTTTTTTTAATGATGGCTTACGTGAAAATTATCCGGGCAATATCATTGATAAGTGATTCCCCTTCAGGCAGAAGTTCTGTTTTTATCTCGCATATGGTACGTAAGATGCAACTTCTCAAGCTTAATCCTAATCTAAAATGGAGAAAAATAATTGATATTTATTTTTTGTTCAATAAATAAGTATTAGGTCTGATCTTTTACTCCCAAAACTACAAATTTCTACGAATTTTAATTCCATTTTTTTTATATGAACTTAGACAGAACTTCGGACTAAAATGTGCAGTTTTGGGCAATAAACGAACAGAAGTGATGTTCTTGTCATCTTTTTTGTTATAATTCATGGTTATGTCAATGAATGACAGTAAAAATGTCATTTTGCCATTTGAACAGTTATTACTTTTTTCCAAATCCTTCAACATGTTCGAATATTCCTCTGCGTTCCCGGTACTCTCGGTGTTCATGCCATACTGGATTTACATTTTGTGGTCTGTTTTTCTGAGGTCTCGCGATCTGCTTGAAATTTTTCATAGGATTTTGATTCAATTGTTTCCGCACATTATTTTTATTCCGATATCGAACTTGATTGTAATTTCTTCTGTGATAGTTGGGATAGTAATTATTAGAATAACTTTTATGGTAAGGTTTTCTGAAAAAAAGATAAGACCATTTAAAAAAAAAAAATTGTTATAAGTATTTTTAGTATGTTTTATAGAAAACGGTTGGAGTGTGGCGTAATTTTTATAGTGCGTCATTCCAGAGGTCAGGGTTCAATTTCCAGCCACTTCCATCTAAAACAAAATTGTTTTTTTTTTCAGGCTTAATGCCTCTTGCGAGGAAGTGACAAGAGTATTTCTTGTCACAGAAAAGTGCTGCTCACTTTAGCCGTTCGGATCGGCAATAAAATTTAGGTCTCCTCCATTCCTTTAGACACGCACACAGGAATGGTTGAGAGCTAAGTCACTAGGCTCTGGTTCTTCATGAGCTGTTGTGCCACCAAATTTATTTATTTAAGATAAGAAGATAAGTTTTTCTTCACGCGACAAAAATTCCCTGCACTACGATAATAGTCCAGTCAACGAAGACCTAAAATCATAAAATAAATGAAATAAACCGTGTAGTCCGGGTTATTTTTTTAAGTGGTAGCGCTGACATTCAGGTGCATTAATAATTATTTAAAATCAATGGAAGTACCTATAATACAACACTATAGGTTTTTGAAAATTTAGCACTTAGTTACAAAAAAATTTGAAAACAAAATCATTATAATTTTTTTTTTTAAAACTTTAAATTTAAGTTCAATTTTTGTACAACCTGTTTAATAAAAAAAAACTTGTTTTATCAACAAAATAAAAGAATAGGTCCTTGGATTTTCAAAAACCTATTGTGTTGTATTATAGGTACTTCCATTGATTTTAAATAATTATTAATGCACTTTACGTCAATGCTTTAGAAAATGGTCCCTCCCTTATAAACGGCGGGACATAGACCCCCCTATCATAAACGATATTTTTCTTAGTACATGTCTGAAATTTATTTAACAAAGTCATGGTCAGTAACTTGGAAAAATCCATTATACTTTTTACCTTTAAAGAAACAGTATTTTTCATAGTGAATGGAAACACTGTAGCAATTAAATTGAATTAGGAAATTCTAACCCTCGCCACCTGTTGTAACCCCATAAACTCCCTTCCAAATCATCAATGGAATAATTTTGAATACATATACTTATTTTTTCTTATATTTCTAGATAAAATTGATCTATAAACACTAAATTTTGTAGGCTAATGACCGATGTTTTAGATTTCTTGACATTTCTCCACCCCGCATCTTCCTTAGTGTTGCTCCAAGCGAAAATATAAATATAACATTTTTTGTAGGAAATTTAATTTACTTTAATTCCTTGGTCCAGACTTTTTCAGTTAAGCCCTTGGTTTTCGAAATATTCGCGAAAACCTAAAAAAGGGGACCTTTAACCCCCTCTCCAGGCTTAAGCTCGCGGCCCTGGGCTGGGGAGTTTTGGTATGTTTGACCTGATGGTCACCCCTACCACTTAAAAAAATAACCTAGGCTACACGATTTATTTCATTTATTTTTCCTTCGTTGACTGGACTATAAGCCCAAAGGGGAATAATTGATAATTGTTGTTGTTTTTTACATGTAAATAAATTTCTTAGAACCTAAATCGTTTTCATTCAAAATTGCTTTCGGGCTTTGCAAAAAAATTTTCTCACCTGTAAAAATATTTTCGATTGGGATCGAGATGATGTCTATTTCTGTTCCAACTATTTTGATTATACCAAACAAAACGATCCCAATTAGATCCATTAGAAGTCTTATAATATTTATCCCAAGGAATCGAACTCACATCAATTACACCAATATTTTTAGTATTTTCATTTTCAATTGAATTAACAATTTGATCACTTTTCTTTGCTCCTTTTGTTCGATTGGCAAATACCTCCAAAGGCTTTTTCCAACCATCAATTAAAATTGGTATATCATAAAACATATCGATTTCAGTTGATTGAAGAATACCCCGAGGTGATGTGGCGAGGATGGCTTTCGAGAGAACTTGCGTCAAAACCACAGAGGAACCTTTGAAGAATACAAATCCCCGTTTTTTACGAGCCAGGATATTGGCTAAAGATTTCTCATAAATTGTACTACGAATATTTCCAATGGAATCAATGTTATTATTGATTGTTGATGAATTTGTGTAGCGTCCAGGATAATCACGAAATGCATAAACGGAAAAGGTCATTTGCAATGCAAAAAGAAAGAGATTTATTAAGAACTGCATTTTTGTTTGAAAAAGATGTCACTTTAATACTATTACCGTCTCGAAAGACTTCAACTATTACAATGGCCAAAAAGAGTTCCATCATAGTACATGACAAAAATCATATCATAATCTATTTAAATATTTTGGAATGTAATTTTTTTATTTTTGTTTGTTCTTACAATTTTTTGTTCTCACACGTTCTTAGGGTTCGCAGCTTCAGTCACATGATCTACAAACTAGTTCTGAAATAACGCATTATATAGCTTCCGGACCCAATGAGCTAGGGAGATATATGTTGGTTCGAAATTGTTTTTCTTTTATTATATTGACATTTATAATTAGAGTGGTGGCGATGAACCGAATGTAGACCTAATGTCAACTGACAAATGATAAATAAATTAATTAGAGCTGAATATTTAAATTAAAGCAGCAACAATAGGGGAATAGTGAGAGATTTGATTATATGACGCCTTAACAAAAAAAAAACCTAAAATTGTTTAGTTCTATCTATGAGAATTGTACCACGCAAAATATTTGACATATCTGTTTAGGCAAGAACTACCAGCAGAGAGTCTGATCTATGACAAACAATTTTTTTGTTAAGTTTGACTTGACTGGGGCCCAAACTATATAATTCGATTTCAAAGTAAAAATAATCGAATACGAAAAATCGGAACTCTGGAACACGATTGCTAGTTTTAACAAACGAAAATCGAATAGCGGAAATTTGATACAGTATTCCCCGTTTAAGTTCTACCGAAGGGTGAGGCAAACTACCCAGGGTTACAAGGCCAGAACGGAAGCCTGCCGAGACGAGAGTGGGAATATGGTGGTAGACACACAGTCGGTGCTGAGGATCTGGAAACAACACTTTTCTAGACTGCTAAACGGCGAAGATGCCCAAAATTCCGCTGTAAGACAGAACACTCCATTCAACCTGGACGATGATGGTCAAAATTTCCGTCCACCCGACCCAAATGAAGTGCGGTTAGCGATAGCCAAGCTTAAAACGTACAAGGCTGCTGGTGCGGATGGCCTGCCAGCCGAGCTATTCAAAGCAGGGGGAGATGACTTGGTAGGGAGTATACACCAGCTTATCTCCAAAATTTGGTCGGAGGAAAGTATGCCCGATGAATGGAACCTTGGTATAGTGTGCCCCATCCACAAGAAAGGAGATGCTCTGACCTGTTCCAACTACAGAGGTATAAGTCTCCTCAACGTCGCATACAAAATCTTGTCATCTGTACTGTGTGATCGCTTAAAACCGTTTGTCAACGATCTGATCGGCCCCTATGAGTGTGGTTTTAGGCCCGGCAAATCAACCGTCGATCAAATGTTCACACTCCGACAGATTTTGGAAAAAACCCAGGAGTTTCAAATCGATACACACCACCTCTTTATCGATTTTAAAGTCGCATATGATAGCGTAGACAGAGACGAGCTATTCAGAGCCATGGCGCATCTCGGCATCCCTGTCAAACTCGTCCGCTTGTGCAGGATGACGATGGAGAAATCTCGCTGCTCCGTCAAAGTCGGCAAGAACACCACCGAACCCTTTGATGTCGAGAAAGGTTTGAGGCAAGGCGACGCGTTATCATGCAACCTGTTTAACATCGTTCTTGAAGCAATTGTACGCAACTCGCAAGTCAACAACAGAGGTACAATTTTTCAAAAGTCTGTTCAACTACTTGCTTATGCAGATGATATTGACATCATTGGGAGAACGAAGCGAGCTGTTACCGGCGCGTTTGCAAGTATTGAATCGGAGGCGGCGAAAATGGGTTTGGCTGTTAATGAGGACAAGACGAAGTATATGCTATCATCGAGAAAGGAATCTCAACATCGTCGGCTCGGGCAAAACGTCACGATGGATAGATACAACTTCGAAGTCGTCAAGGACTTTGTCTACCTGGGCTCCACTGTAACATCGCAAAATGACATCAGCGCAGAGATCAAACGAAGAATTACTCTTGCCAATCGCTGTTTCTTCGGGCTAAGAAGGCATCTAATTAATAAAGCCCTCTCTCAGAGAACCAAGGAGACCTTATATAAGACCCTAATCATCCCGGTCCTGCTATATGGGGCAGAGGCATGGACCCTGTCAAAAACGGATGAGAATCTGCTTGGGTGCTTTGAAAGGAAGTTTCTTCGGGTGATTTTCGGTCCAGTCTGTATCGATGGAGTATGGAGGAGAAGATTTAATAACGAGCTTTACGGGCTTTACAGCGACGTCGACCTGGTCAAGAAGCTGAAAATTCAGCGGCTGAGATGGCTGGGACACGTGGAGCGTATGGACACCAACGCACCAGCCTGACGAGTCTTCGAATCCACCCCTGACGGTCTGCGCAGCAGAGGAAGACCCCACTTTAGGTGGCGCACACAAGTGGAGAACGACCTCAACCAACTTGGAGTGCCTAACTGGAGGCAGCTAGCTAGGGACCGAGCTGGCTGGAGGGGCTTGTTGGTTGAGGCCGTAGTCCATCCTGGGCTGTGAGCGCCATCTAAAGTAAGTAAGTAATTCCCCGTTTAATTGCACCACGGTTAATTGATTTTCCTGCTTAATTGACCAAAAAAATCGCGTTCGAAAATTTCTTTTATAATTTGAACAGCCCCAATTTATATTATATGGATTTTTATTTTTTAATCTGAGCCTGAACAGAGTACATACCTATACCGTTCTGAGCTTAAAAGAAACATTTTTGTTATATATTACAAATAATAATAAATTATTTGTTAAATTATTACAAATAAATTTACCAAACAATTTCTTTTTGTATGTGAAATATCTTTTAATTTCCCGACTGGTGCAATTAAACCGTTTTCGCTTTAATGAATGAGTCGGTCAATAAACAAATTGTATAGCGCATACATGAAGGCATCTTTTGAAAAGCGGTAGTTTGAAAAAAGATAAATAAAATTTTTTATTGTATTAAAAATGTTTTATAAATTTTCAGTATAGATAAGTGAACCTTTTTTTCTCTGAGCTCTATTATGTTGGATTTATCTCAGATATTCTTTGCGTTGAATTTGTTCAACGTGGTCCAGATTTTCATCGGAATTGAATCAAAGTGCCACGCTGTCCATATATATTTATTTGTTATTAGATTGCCATTTTATAGACATCACAATAGATTCCATTTTCCACAGACGCTGATAATTGTTTTTGTTTTATTTGCTTGACTTTTTCCAATATATATGCAAGACTCGTTCTAAATTCGGAAAATTCATAGGAAATAATTGGCATTACTGATATGCTATTGAAGGTAGAATCGGATTTAACTTTCGAATAGTAGAAAGTAGAATCGAGTTACATATGTAGTAGCGGTCGTTTTATTTTTTTTTTAATTTTGTTTAAGAGCCAATAATCACCAAATGAATAAAGAACCCCGCACTAAATTTTGAAAAGTTTTTCTCTGTCAAATTGACTGAAATTGTCATACTTCATGTCATTCTGATCAAAAATGGGTACGTTCAGACGACATAGGGAACTTCATATGTAGTCAATTACGTTCGTTGAACGCAAATTTGACCTACGAACCTAGTTGATGACTAGAGATGTCATTAATGCCAAACTATGAACCTTACTTCGAACCTTTACATTCCGTTGATAGGAAGAAAGTACTTTTATTAATATTTTTATCTGAAAATCACTTCAAACAAGGTAGAAATCAGTTGGGAATTTTGTAATATTATTTGTAAACTTTTCTTACTAATGATACATTTTTTAAATTGAATCTTTATACTGCGTTTTCATTAGAGCTGAAATGAGGTAATTTGGAAAATTACAAAAAAAGTGTTCACATTTCAAATTTGCTAATTTTGTTTGAAGGCCCAAATTGTCAATCGCTTGTTTTTGTTGTTTTTTACATTGAATTCTGTCACTTCGAATGGGTTCCACTTTGAGTGGAATCCATTTGGGTGTGTTCATAAAAGTTTTACCTAATTTCCTACCGAATTTCGTGCAAATTTGGTTGAAATTACCTCATTTGGAAATTTGAATTTGTATGGGAAATGAGATGATTTTGAATTGAATTTGAAAATTTTGAACGAAATTACCTCATTTGCTCTAATGAAAACGTAGTATTATTTATTTATTTCAAACTGTGAAGATAAACGTTAAAAAAAAACAAGTCACGGTAGAATAAAGTTCAGCTTGCTGTTTAATGACAAAATATAATCAGCTGATATTCTGACACAAATGCACTTGACTAGAAATGTAGGGAGATACTTCTCACCTAGCTTTCCAGCTATTTTCCAATAAAATTTGCCTAGATTGGAATGCATATTTTTGACAGCTGACCAATTAGAAACTAGAAACTTGCCTAGCTTCCTAGTCGCCTACGTCTTCTGAACGTGCCCAATGTCTATGGGCTAAAAGTTCTTTTATTTTATAAAGCATTTGTTACATTCTAGAGTTAATAAAATTTGACTTAAAAAAGAGTTCTCGCTTTCCCCCTAGCCATGGTCTAGGTACTTTAAAAAAGTTTTGTGTTATACAAAAGAGTTGAGGTAGAAACTGGGACAATTGATTAATGGTTGTTTAATATGAACCATCATATAATCATGTATACAATTCAAAAGAATAATCAAATTGTAAAATATTAAAGACGTATTCAATGAGCTATTTAGAAACATATGTAATATGGAGAAAAACTACTGAAAAAAAGTACTTAGGTACAGAAAAACCTTAAGTTCAGTTTCATTCCAATGAAGCCCATCATTTACGATACAAATTTTAATCTCCTCAAATCAAGATTTAAAATAAATATCATTTAAATCTTCATAGGACCAATTGTTTTACAAACCGAACAGACCTATACCCCTATTCAGCAGAATACAATATTCGAGAATCGAGAGAAACGATTTTTTTGACACAAGCAAGCTTGCCATCTTACTTCAACTTTATTAGAAAAATGACCCACCCTCTGCATCTTGAAAGATTCTGTCAAAGTTAATCTACTTTTTAATCTTTTTGGCTGTTAAAAACACTATCCAGGATTTATCAAATCTAAACGTGATTAACTTGCGGTGAAAACGTAGTATTACGGACATATTATTCACTCAATGCATCTAGATTAAAACTTAAATCTGGATGTAAATAATACAAATTAAATGTAAATTCATCTGGATTTAAGTTTAAATCTGGATGTATCGAGTGAATAATATGGCGGTTAGTCTTTCAATTTTATAGTATTTTATTTGATTGTTTTTTTTTTTTCAAATGTATACCTCTCGCCATTGTTAAAAAGGGCGAACGATCAATATTCAGCGAAAAATGAATTTTTCAATAAATATTGACAGTAAAAATTAACGTGTGTACGGCTTTTAATACAATAGAGTATATGAGAATCAAAACTCGTCTTATCCATACCAGAAAAACTCGTTGTATCCAAGTTTAACGGCCATATTATTCACTCAATACATCCAGATTAAAACTTAAATCTGGATGTAAATCATACAAATTCAATATAAATTCATCTGGATTTAAGTTTAAATCTGGATGTATCGAGTAAATAATATGGCGCTAATTTATAGTTCCGTTAGTTCCTATTAAACATTTTATCTTGCTCCTAAGGAATTTTTCTGTTATTGATATGACGAGTTTTGATTCTCATCGCCTCATAATAATAATGACTTTAATCAGCCTTGGCCCTTATTATGAGATACGAAACGAATGGCAGAGAAAACGAAACCTAGGAAAACAATAGTCACGGCGTAAAGCGATTATGACAAACGAGAATGCAATCAAAGAAACAAACGACAACAAATCCAAAACGAAAGCCGATCGACAGAAAATACAAATACAAATACGTTGGTTGAACGCAAATTTGACCTAGGAACCGAGTTGATGACTAAAGTAGAGGTGTCATTAATGCCAAACTACGAACTTTACTTCAAAACCTTTACCTTCCTTTGATAGGAAGAAAGTACTTTTAATAATATTTTTATCTGAGAATCACTTCACACAAGGCAGAAATCAGTTTGGAATTTTGTAATATTATTTGTAAACTTTTCTTAATAATGATACATTGTTTAAATTGAATCTTTATTTATTTATTTCAAACTATTAAGATAAACGTGAAAAAACAAGTCACGTAAGAATAAAGTTCAGCTTGCTATTTAATGACAAAATATAATTAGCTGATATTCTGACAAAAATGTACTTGACTAAAAATGTAGGGAGATATTTTTCACCTAACTTTCCAGTCATTTTCCAATAAAATTTGCCTAGATTGGAAGGCATATTTTTGACAGCTGACCAGTCAGAAACTAAAAACTTGCTAGGTGCTAGCTTTCTAGTCACCTACGTCTTCTGAACGTGCCCATTCTTCTCATTAAATTGTCAGCTGTTTCCAAAAATTTGACAGTAGCTGTTTGCCATCCAAACAATGTTGTTTTGTTTTTGTGATAAAAGGATTTGCATTAGTAATTTTGCAATGGTTGTTTTTGCTTAAAAAAAAAACAAAACATTTTGATGGACTCAATAAGTGTATTTTGCAAATGATTTATGTATGGATTTACATTTTCTTTCAATCCGCCAACAATCCACTGCCTAAGCCACCTATACCTTTCAAACCCAAAATGAAAAGCGAATCACTTTTGAGAATCGGAAAAATGCAAATTCACCACCAAAAGCGATCCACCGCGCATTTGAGAATGACCCCCTTGAAAAAAAAAACTTTCACCGAGTCCGTTCGTAATGGCAATTTGTATGTGATTTTCCACTACGATGGATTCTGTTTCCAAATTTTCACTTAACTAAACTTAGCATTAGATAACTTTACATACATCAGCAGATTTTTATTGTTTTTTTTTTTTTAGCAATCTTTGTTTGGTTTGTTTCTTTTTTTTTTTTTTTTTTATTTTAGTTTTTAAGATAAGAACCTAGAATTTTTAACAGAGGTTTTTGTGTTTACAATTTTTGTTATATTTAGGTATTAGTTAATAATTTTGTTTTGGATTTTAATTTTTATTATATTATCATACGTATAAACGTAGTTGACTACATATGAAGTTCCCTATGTCTTCTGAACGTACCCAATGGTAGTAAAAATTGGAGTGGCCTGGAAATTTTTGGAATTACGTGAGAGAAACTGGAATGATTATTTTCGTCCTCGATCGCGTTTGAAAATAACCAAAAGCGAATACAGTCGAAAGTGAGATTTCGTTTTTAAAGCGATCCGTCGCGCATTTGAGAAAAACCCCCAGGATTCTTAAAGAGGCCGATTACGATGGAATTCGTGATAGAGCTGATTGTTAGTTAAAAAAAATGGGGTAGATCTGCAGATTTTTTATCGCGAAAAAGAGGCTGGGTTTGACCCACACCACACCCACACTGATAACTTCCCATTGGTTCCGGATACCTGATTTAATTTTTTATAATAAAATTACCTTTTAAAAATCTTCAGTTTTGCAATCAAAGGAAGATCAAAGTTGGGCTGTTTACTCTAAATATATGCGATATTTTGGCATAAAAAAGACCGTCAGTTGAAACCTTAACAGGAACTAATTATGGCATTGGAGTTGATATCATTTGTTGTAGTAGGTGGCATGATGGTTAGTGCGATGGACTGTCATCGTCACACTGTGGGATAAAATGGCATTTTAGAGCGCTAATAGTGGTCAGCAGAATGGCCTTAGATTTACATGAAATTTTCAGGAATCACTCTAAATACTTGACTGTGCACAATTCCATTCATGGTTTTTGTAAAAGATAATGCACGTTTTTGTTATTTATCTCTTTTTGGACTTGTTATGAAAACTAATTTGCCTATCGTTTTATTAATCCTATGAATGAAAAAAAAATAGAAAAAACTTTTTTCTCCTTCACTAATATTTATTCACTGGTTATGCTAATTTTATATAATTTAACTAAAACAAATGTTTCCTTATTATATTTTTTTTAAAGCCCGCAGAAAACCCGCAATCACTAGCAACCTAAAAACTTTATCAATTTTAAGTTGCCTCTATTAAGTTTGTCAATTGTTATATTACCATCATCAAAAAAATTCGTTGACGGAACTCAACAGATTCAAGAGATATTCGACTTTTTGTGTGGGCAAACGTTAGCCGCGAACATGACAATTGACGGTTTGCTCAAAAAAATTGAAAAAAAAAACGATTTTTTCCAAAAATTGGACATTGATGACTTTTACTGGCGAGCCAGAGCGAGTTACACAAAAAAAAACTAAGGCAATTTTAAAGAGCGTGAAATTCCCCGTAAGGTCCATTAAACCGATTCCCAATATGATAAAAGGTGTCTAAGCATTAGAAATTTGAAAAAAAAAAATTGTACATGCATTTTAAATGGGAAAACTTCATATTTAAATTGTAAGTAGGTACTTAAAACTGGAATTAAGAGCTCAATCTTGGTGAGAATTTTTTATTCAATTGTTCATGGAATCAATTTAATTTAAAAACAAAAAAGCTGAAATTTCTGGGTATAAATAAAGATGCGAAACAAGCAGCCTTATCATCGTAACCGATCGGAACGAAATTTTCTCTGATTTCTACGAAATGTACGAATTTTGTATCATTTTAGCCGTTCCGATAGGCGAATCGGACAGATCGAAAAAAAAAATTTAATGTGCGTTGAAAATGTCAAATTCGTACGTTGCATGCCGATGAAATGTCAAAATGGCAGAAACGCATCACGAATTCGTGCGATGTGTGAAGATATTCGGCCCCTCCTACGAGTCGGAGACATTTTGCTGGTCGGAGAACTACCTCGAAGCAAAATGTCTCCGATTCGTACAAAATCGGAGAGAATTCCGCTCCGACGGTTAACTCGATAGGGCCGATTTGCTTTCCGACAGAAAATTAGAAGTGGAAAATTTCCCGTAACCATACGATACGATTACGTATACCATAAACAGAAAAAATCGTCCGATCGGAAGTTTTCTCCGATCGTACATTTTTCAGAACGGATACGATAATAGGGCTGATAATCACATAAAAAAATGACATCAAATCAATAAACTGATGTTACGCATGTTTGTGTAAAAGTCTAGTCTAGGAAAAAAAGATTGAGAATTTTTTGTTCAGAATTACTTAAGCTATGATTGCAATTTGCTTTGACATTTTTTCCAAAAAACTTTACAGTAGGTACATATTTGCAAAAACTGAATTTCAACCGCTTCGTCCTGAACCCGCTCTATAAAAATCAAAATGTATGGTACTTTTTAAGAAAAGCTTAGACATCAAATCAAAACTACATCTACTCAAACTCGACTTTGTCGAAATTTTTTTTTGAAGGTTGACAAATATATTTGCCTAATTTTCCTGGACTACCTTCCTTCAATCACGTTCGAAAGCCTGAACGGATTTTAATAATATATGTCTTAGAAATATATAATTATTTCGTAGAGCAGGTTAAAGGGTATTTATGTAGGTAATCATAGATTTTTTATGGCTGAACGAAGTTCGTGGTTAACGCAATTTGTATTATTATTTCAATTAAACATCACGCTTCTTTCATCATTAGATGAATGTATTCTTTATTTGATTTTTCAAATTCACTTTTTAAAAAATATTCATTATAATATAATTTTTAATTAATATTTATACCTTTAATATACATAATATATATTTTTTCATTTTTATTTTTCATCATTTAATAATAATAAAGTATTTAATTATTATAATAATAATTGTTGAAGATTTAGTGATTTAGAAACAATATTTGTTTTGTTTTTTCTTTAGGAAAAGAAATTAATTAAATAATTGGAGTTTAAAAAAAATATAATGGAATTAGTTTTCTTGTATGTTTGTATACCTTTTATATAATATATAACTTGTAGTTTTTGTTTTCAATTGTTATACAATGCAACTCATCAATTACGATAATTAAATATATATGTTTTTATTTAAATTTAAATTATATATAATATATATATCATTTATATAATATGCTTTGACGGTATTCAATTCAAAAGAGAGCTTCTGTAAGACCCTTTATTAGTTTGTCAAGCTCTGGTTTATCTGTGTGATTAGTTCATTTAACAATACATTAAGTTGGAATTAGATGAGCTAAGTTTATCTATACATATACCTATATGTATGCTTAGTAAAATTATGTATTTTGATAAAAATTATGAATGAAATCGAAAAGTAAAAAGGAATATTTTTGTTTTTTTTTAATATTATTTTAAATTCACATCTAATTAGCGGTACAGTAGATCTACTTATATTATCAAATTGTTTTTTTTTTTTTTTTTGTTATTGAGTTTTTAACTCGATGCCATATACTTTTTACACTTTAAAAATCATATGAATTGAATAAAATACGAAAATCAATTAAACAAAAAATTAAACTTTAGTTCTTTTTTTTCCACTAAAATTCAAGTTTCTTGGAGAAAATGACTTGGAAACATCTATTTATATTCTAGGTACTTCTCTACACACATACATTTTTTTAATTTTTCGTTGCTGTTGATTTTGAAAATAACTTTTTTTTTATATTGTTTAAAGTTTTCCGTATACACATCTTATTGAAGTTAAAAATTAACAATTTTACTCCCAGTTTCACAGTATAAAATATCTGGCAAATTTCTCGCGAATAGATGAAAATCATAATCTAGTAGGTAGGTTCTTACTCATTTATTTTATTTTATTTTATTTTATTTTATTTTATTTTATTTTATTTTATTTTATTTTATTTTATTTTATTTTATTTTATTTTAATTATACCTAACCACAGAATTAAAATAAATGTATGCATGAGTAACCAAGAAAGATGGTTAAACCTTCGAATAGAAGCTTATTCTGTACTGTCAAACTGGTGGTGTTTTATTGGGTTTTTTTTATACTGAGTAAGAGAAAGAAAAACACATAGGAATCGATTGAGTTTTATCTAATTATACGTACCTACTTTAATTTTTAAAATTTTATTTACTCAATTTATGCAATAATTTTTACAGTATTAATTTTTTTTCAAGGGAATTCATAAGTTGATTGAATGTACCTATAGTTATTTAAGAAGGGCCAAGTTCATAAATGTAGAAATACAGCAGTCCTGCAAGATTTGCGTTCATAAATGAAAATAGACTGCATTATCTGTGCATGAGAGCAGATGACTCTTGCGTTCATAAAAGCAACATGAGAGCCAAAATGCGATCACGTTTGCAGTGGTTTTTGTTTTGATCCGCATTGCAGGAGAAATAATTTTAATTTCTGCCATAGTTTAGTTTGTTGTCTTTTTTGCAATGCAGAACTGCCAACTGGCCGCATACTTGCAGCAGTTTTTCTGTTCATAAATGCATTGAATAAATATTTTATGCATTGCATGTGCAAAAATTTTGCAATTATGAACTCAGCCAAGGTTTCCTCGAACTTTTCGAAGAATAGGTCTTTTTTTTCTTTGCAACTTTCACCAAGTTTCCACATCTTGGGTTTTTTTCCTATTGGTTTTGACAGCAAATTCTGCGACGTCGTACAACGTTTCTAGTTACCAAACAGGCATAATAATAATCTAAAGGCCCTCTAAAATAACAGAAAAGCATATTGACTCCTTCGCAGTGAACTGCCTAACGTAATTTTACCAATTCTTGTTTACATATATAATAATGATGTTTGGACAATATAATATCTCTTTCAAATTGGAGATAAGTCAATCTCATTTTCATTCCAATAGCTGGTAACCTCTAAATACTACTGGCACCCCTCCAACCCGGTAAACTAATTTTTTTTTCTCAACACCACCTATGAAAGAAAATCTGACAATTCTTATTTAGATATGTACCTATTTTAGTCTGGGATTTTCCAAGTTTATCTTTAGTCAATAAGTTGTGAAAAAGAAATGTTAATCTGGCGTAATGAGCCCTTTAGGTAAATACCGCAATGATTTTAGGACATCTAGGCACTTCACGCTAAAGTGCACTGAACTCACTAAATTTCTTTAAAAAATAAATAAATTTGGTTGTACAATAGCTGATGGAGAAATAGGCTCTAGTGACTTAAAAAAATCTCAACCATTCCTGTGTCCGTGTCTGCAGGAATAAAGGGGACAGTTTATTGCCCAATCCGAACGGCTAATGTGAGCGGCTCTTTTCTACGACAAGAGAGACTCTTGGAGGTTTTGTCAGTCAGTTCCTCGCAAGAGGCAGTAACCTTTTCTTTATTATTATTATTATTAGGTGACTAAATTTCTTAAGCACATACTAAAAAAGCAGCACTTTTTATTTCGAGACTCATTCAGAACTAACGCCCCTGATCAAAAATACTGAATATAAAGATATAAATCTTTCGTACGTTTCACACTCCAAAACCCATTTGTTTACATTGTTGTATTTGTAATTTAATTTTGTGTCGATGAATAGATGTGAAATCCAACAACAATATAGTAGAGTGATGTGTAGATAAATACTGTGAATGTGTGAGTTTTATACCGCCATTTTTACACATACTTTCTAATTTTTTATCTGATAGAGCTTGTAGGCAAAGTCAAATGACAGCCGAGGATTCATATCTATATTCAGTATTTTTTCCCCTGATCTGCATTCCACTTACTGTGAATTCACATGACGGAAGTGAAATTCGGTGTTCCACAATTCGTTAGAAAAGCTAATTGTGAATTAAATTTCGAAAGTCAAAATTGGTGTTCTACATTTCGGTTCATTCCAAATTCTGAACGTATTCAATCCACTTTGTTAATGCTTTGTGAATTATTGTGGAATTGCCCCAGTTGCAGTTAGTTTCATGATTTATTGGTGTAAAATGTAAGTAAAATTATATATTTGTTTTCTGAATCTGAAACTTACGTTAAAAACTTTCAAAAAATAAAGAATAAACAATTTATCAGAACAATACTTCATAGTTAGGTACTCACGCTATGTCAGCCAAATCTAATATGTTGGTAAAATCTTTCTCGCAAATTTGTTCGTCTATGTTTTTCTATGTTCCGCTTCCTTTTTTTCGTTTAAAGTGCAAATAATATTGAATTAACATTTATCTGCATTTTCTTTTTACTTTAGAATTAAAAATGGATGCACCTTCAATTTTGACAGTTCGAAGTAATTGCGAAATTTTCGAAAACGAACGAATTGTAGAACATGGAATTTCATTTCACGTGAAATTGAAAATCGATTTCATTCGATTTCGTCCGAAATGCAGAACAAGGGCGTAAGGATGATTCACATCAGGGCCACTCTGTAACTTATTTTCCACAAATTCCCTTATTAACATTAACATTCCTGGAAAGCGCAAATCCGATCCGATTAAAGTATCATCATCCTCTCTAATCTTATTTAACACCACCTTTAGAGCAACAGCTGCTAACTATTTGAGGCCAAAAACTTAAAAATACTCTCCATCGATTTACTACTCAACATATCTGATCCGGGTGACTTTCTTTTTTTCCGAAAAAAAAACTGCTGCTTCGGATAGAAGGACCTGAAGGCAATAATCGAGATCTCCGTATCAAAATCGGGGAAGTTTTAAGGTGAAAAAATAAATGGACACTGTGCACAGTTCCGAATACCTACTTAGTTCGGTTGATAAAGCCTGTTTCAGAAGCCAGAAGCCTATATACCTTACGTCGTAATTCGACGTCGGCGAAACATGTTGTTTAACTTTAAACTTAGCTAATCCTCCTAATTGTCTGATTGATAGGTCTTAATCACTATACATACTTAGGTATCCAAAAACTAACTACTTGAGAAAGATTTGGAGTACTCGTTTGAATATTGACGAGCCATTTTCTTCTGAATCACTTTTATTTTGTCCAACTAAGGAACTTGCTAGCTAGTAAAATTGTTCAAACTTTAACCTACTCAAGCGGATGCATTCCACAAAATTCTAATCCCAATCATTTAAAAAAGTTAAATACATATATTAAAATGATTATTTTTGTTTTCTAGTAAATTCCATCTATTTTATTTAATACAAGTTAATGTTTTGTTTTTTTTTTCTCTTCGTCTTGAGAGTTTTCTTTCCTTAAATTGATAAATGCAACAGTATCTGATCAATCACTATCGTTACTCTTTTACAATTTTTGTAACAAAATGTTTTGTTTTTTTTAATTTATTTAAATTTTAATTTACGAACTAACACTTATGGATATTTTTTTAAGCGAATACAAATGTTAATTACTACAATTTAATTTCTTATTTAATTATATATGTATATAAATTTTTCTTTTTTAATAATTATATTTTGTTACTTTATAGTTTGATTTTAAAGATAATTTTAAATTTTTGCTTTCTCCTTTTTTATTAAAAAATTGTGTTTTTTTTCCTGTTTCATGTGTTTTTGTTTTCTTTGTATAAAAATCTAGATTCTAGGCTGTATATAAAAAATTAAATAAGTTCAAAAAGTCAGATTATACGAGTAAAAAGTAAAAAAAAATCCAAAAAGGTTATTTATTTTTGTTTTTCTTTTAAATATGGTATTATGTTTTAAGTGTAAAATTTCTTACATAAAAAAACATCACACTTTTGTTCATTCATGTCTTTCTTCAGTTTTTTGTTGGTCTTGTAAAATAGTCTCAATATATTTTTTTATTTTCAGTTTTAAGTAGTCGTCGGCAGTTTCGTTAAATTTAATTTGTTTTGTTTTTCTATTTATGTGTGTATATAGATTTTATATAATTTCTGGTGGAATTTGAATGGATTGAAAATTGTATTGTATGTATAACTAGATTTATTGGTAGGCTAACTACTTCCTACCAGGGTTCCCAGGTCCCCAAAACATTTTTCCCCTTTTTTTGACACCAGAATGGTATTTTTTCCCCTAATTTTCTAATAAAAATCCCTTTTTTTTCCCTAAGTAAATCACGTTTAAATTTTTGAAGAAAACATTGAAAATATATTGTTTTGAATTTATCTTGTAACAATTTTGTATTGTACATAATGTACCTAACTTATATAATAGTGTGTCAATCAAAATATTTTATGAATTTAGTCATTCTGTCCTTTGTTCCGATATGAGAAAGACAAAAACTAAAATACTAAGCTTTTTCTGTTTCATTACTAAATATAATGCTTACAGCCTTTTTCTTTAAATCTTTGTCGGTTTCCTTTTCACTGAAAACTATTCAAGATAAATATTCTTTGCATTTGTTTTCTTTCTTCTCACAAAAAAAATGTAATTGCATGCAAGAAAAGGTTAAGTAAGGCCGTGTTGGAATTGGTTCAAAATGTCCATTGAATTTTGACGCTTCTAAAATCTATACGAGATTCACCTAACTAGTGTCAAAACTAAACATTCTGATAAAATTTGGCGAAATTTTAATTTAATTTACATACGAAATTTTCACTAATAGATTCTTTTATAGGTTTTCACATTAAAATTTGAAAATTTATGAAAAAATATAAGAAATTTCATGTTTCCAACTAGACCTTATGTAGTAAAAAAAAAATGAGTGAAGGTGTTGCACGGTTGTATTTGCATATGATTTGCATTTAATAAAATGCAAAGAATAGAACATTTATTTTTCCCCTTTTCGGATTTTTTTCCCCTTTTTTTAGGCTCTCCCCTTTTTTTCCCCTTTCGTATTATAAAATCGGCAAAAGTGGTGCTTTTCCCCTCAATCTGGGGACACTGCTTCCTACCTAATCGTTTTGTTTTGTGCAAACTATAATTTACCCTGAATAAGTTTCGTTTGTGACTTGATAATACAAAACATAAAAATAAATAAAATATAAAAAATTAAAATTAAAGACACTTAAAATAAGATGATTTTATGTATAAACAACTTGTTCAACCCAATTCTAAATATTCCCCGGGAAAAAAACTCCCCGGGAGACGCATTCTTTCGGGAGTAAAATACTACGATTCCAAATTCCCCGGTTGAATTTTTTTATGCTCTATAGTGGGAATGAGAGTTCCGAATGATACAAACAGCTTTTTTTCAGTATTTGACACATAAATCAAATTGTAGAAGACAAATAATTTATTCCCGGGGAAACATTTCCCCGGGAATTTTCATTTAGAATTGGGCTGGTTATTTCAAGTACAACATGATTTTATATATCGTCAGTTGACTGCCGTACAAATGAAATTGGAAAATTAAACTTTGGTACCTACTCATTTATTTTCTACCAGCAGATGGCGTCGCTCAATTCATATTAAATATCATATTTAATAAAAAATAATTTCCGTTTTCATTGTTTCTTTAACTGCAATGTTTATTCAAGTCATGTTGGAAAACACGTGGTGCAGCTGTGCAATTAAAGATGATAACGTCAAATACACTTGCAATATAATCATTTGGTGAAAATTCACAAACTAATCGTTGCAGAAATTATTTTTAACCACTTTACTCAAACGTTCATAAATGTATCAAATTAGCATATTCTTTTTTCTGTGTTTTCAGGTATTAGTTTTTACTAGTGATCAATAATGTGATTACTGCCACGCCACGGTGGGGTGGATGCAAATGAAACACTTGGTATTCAATCTTCAATAGAGGCTATTAAAAATAAGCAAAAATTTACATACCTACCTAGCAAATTTGTACTAAGCGGGTGACATTTCTGTTACAAGACAAATGGTATCAGTTAAGTGCCATCTAAAGTAAGTAAGTACGGTTTCAGTTAAGGTAACGTTGAAAATCGTGCAAAATGGCCGAAAGTAACAACGGCTTGTTGATCTAGTAAGGCAGACGACGGCAGTCTATTTGGAATCTTTTCTTCTAGAATCAAGCAGGATTCATGTTAATGAAAGGGAAATGTTTTAAGTTAAAAGACCATGTAGGTATGGAGCTAGACACTCATATTATATTCAATACTATGGGCCCTATCGTGAATCTCTCCTGGAATAAATTTCCCTCAAACAAAAATCCAATGTAAGGACACAGCCCCATTCCCCTCGAAAATTCATTCCCTATACGATACCAATGAATTCCAAAGGAAACTTTCGAGCATCATTAAGTTCTCAATTATTGAAGGAGATAAATTTTTGTTCGCCCATTTCTATCGAATTTAAAAATTCAATGCTTGGTATTTGTCTTTCCGATAAGAAATTCGATTTTCAATAAAATGGCAACATTGAAGATCATTTCCTGAACGTTTGGGGTTTGACACACAGATAACAAAAATCCGGCAGTGGAGATCGAACTCGCGTTTGCCGTTCTGCGTACCAATATTTTCCTTTCATATCTGCAGGAAACAAACTGCGGATATGAAAACACATTTGGTTTGGAGGTGTCGTAAAACAAGGTGTCTTAAAAAATTCTAGACTCCTTTCGGAGTATTGTGTTCCAGTGTAAACAAGAAAAGTCGCAATTTATTATCACTAATAGCCCATATACGTCTTCCTCATTCCTTTTTTCCTTATATTTGTTACCGTGAAAAGCCGAAATAACGAAATTCTAGAATTTACCAGTAAATCCTACCTCACTGATTATTTATAGGGTACATTCAAAGATTCTTTAAATCCAGATTCCTAAAATGCAAAAGAAACTTTGCATACACCCAACTTCGCACCTACCCCAAATCTTGTAGTACATAATGTACATACCTCACTATATAACGCCGTAATGCTGGGTGCTCTAGGAATTGGAATTACCGTAAAATTCTCAAATTTCACATGAATCGGAGGATATTTGCTTCGAGGTGTTTTTACCGAACGGCTGTTCGGAACATTTTTCCGAAATTATGAAACGCACACCGGTGTTTTGCGTTGCATTGTGGTGAGGTGCGTCTTTGAGTGAAATTTTTGACAGATTCATAAGGATTTCTTCCGATATCCTCCGACATCGCGGAGAATTTTCCGCTCCGACGGAATACCTCGATAGGGCCGATTATTTCGGATTTGTACAGTTATATATTCATTTATTTTGAATGCATTAATTTTTTGTCATTACACTACTTTGCCATTTGCAGAAGAGTAAAGGTCATCTACTCGTCAGAGTTATAACTAATTTTTGGCTCTTTGAATGAAACCCAGAAAGAAATTTAGATGCAATGTTGTTTTTGTATTACGTGTTAAAAAATAACCTCGATTTAGACCCGCAGATAATAAAACGCGGCAAATATTAATTTACAAGATGATGTTAACTCTTTTAATCGATATCGGTCATGAGAACATGAAACGATCCAAATCAACACAAATCAAAAATATGAACGGCGAACAAAACAAATTAATAAACTCAAATTACAAAAAAAAAATATTTATTTATTATTTATTTATTATAAAGTTATATAATATTTTTAATCTTACTTAAATAATAAAATAAAAGAATCGTGTAATATTTTTTTGTGTGTTGTTTTACATATCGAAGTATTTTTTTTTTTAATTTAATTTTAAATGTGTGTTGTATTTTTTGTTTGTTTTCTTTAAATAAAGAACAAATAAAAAAAAAACTTACTTTTATATCGTATCAAAAGTGTTTGCATTTTTTTGTTGCAATTTATATAACAATGTACACAAACTATTAATTTTGTTGATTTATATTTTATTTTTAAACAAATATTATAAATGTATATGAATATAGTAACCGAAACATAAAATAAAATGAGCTGGTTAATGCAATTTTTTTTTTGTTTTTGTTTTACGCGGGGTATTTTACAATTTAGAGTTTTTTTTATTAACTTTTTTTGTATATAACTCTATTATTTTTAGAAAACAAAATAAAACGAAACTATAAATTAACTTTGTTTTTTTTTTTTTGTTTTATTAAATTTTGTTTTAATATGCATTATATATAATATCTATAAAAGAAAACGTGTACGTATAAAACAAAATAAGTAATTGGATTTTGTATAATTTTAAATTTATAGAATTGTTTTTCCTTTTTCTTGTGTGTGAGTGGAGTGGTTATGGGTTATGTGTAATATGTGTATGTGTACAATTTTGGAAGTCCTGTTTTTTTTAGCAGACTTTATTATTTATGATTATTATTTCCCTACAGATTTACTTAGCATTTAGATGTGAATATCCCTTCATATTCATACATACATTATATTCATATTTTAATTTATTTTATTTTATTTTATTTTGTTTAATATAATTTTATTTTAAATAAATTCTCATTTGATTCGCTTCGAATTGTTACTGTTTGATTTTTGAGTAAGATTTTTTGAGTTTATTTAATTAGCAAGTTAATATATTTATATTTTGTTGTAAATTTTCGTATCAGCATGAGAGAATGTGTGTTTTTTTTTTTTTTTTTTTTGTATTATTTTTTTTCCAGTGTATAGGGATCAGTGAAGTTTTATTTTGTTTTGTGTTTGTGTGTGTGTTGTTTGTTTTGTTTAAAAGAGAAACTAATAATATTTATAAAATATAATATAATATCAATCAAATTATTCGCCCACAATGGCTACTTCCTGCGTTACCACGTCGTTCGATACTTTTTCAATTTGATGATCAGCCTTCATTTCCTATAGAAAAACAAAAAAAGACAAATAATTTATTAAAATTTTTCTATTAAATTTTTTAGGAACAAATAAACAAAATAGAAACAAAAGAAGGTCAGTACAATTACGTTAAAATTGACGGAAAGAAAAATCAAAACTAAGCATTGAGTTTTGAGACTACAGAAATCCAAATTTCCGCTTTAGTGGTGGGTCAATCCGAAACAGGGGTTCTATTGCGTATTACAAAACGAGCGGCTAGTAAACGATAGACACGACAAAGAGCGATTATGTAAAACGAGAAAGGTTTAATAAAGGTGCTGCCCAAGGAAAAAAAATGTATTTTGAGGCACAACCAACGCAACTCCTACTCTGAACTGTCAAAACTTAAAAAACTAATTTCAACGATAGTCAAAATAAATAAATTTGGTGGCACAACAGCTCATGAAGAACTAGGGCCTAGTGACTTACAACTCTCAACCATTCCTGTGTGCGTGTCTGCAGGAATGGAGGGGACCTACAGTTTATTGCCGAATCCGAACGGCTAACGAGCGGCACTTTTCTGTGACAGGAGATACTCATGGAGGATTTGTCAATTCCTCGCAAGAGGCAGTAACCGTTTTTTCTTTTTTAAATAAATAGGTGGTGAGGCTGGGGATCGAACCTTAGACCTCCGGCATGACAGTCCATCGCACTAACCATCACGCCACGGCTACTACAACGATAGTCGTTTTACAAAATAGGGGACAGGGGCCTAGAGGAGGTGAAATCGTATTCGGTTATACCTAACATTTACCGCTGACCTCATATGATTTTTTTCAGTTCGAAAAATAACCCAACCAAGGATCTGAATGTCGCAATCGTTAGATTTTATTATGTACGACAAAAATTCATTACAGAGATTGTGGTTACGAACATACATACATATTTTTTAAAGCCAGAACAATTAATGTGGAAATTATTTTCCTAACTTAAGAAAACTTTCGGTATTACATGTCGCCCAAGTGTTGTAAGCAGATTTCGAAGAAATCATAATATTTTTATCAAATACGGCATAATTTGAATTAAGACTTCAAATCTCTTAGAATATTTAAAAACGGTATCGTCAATTTTTGAAATTTTGAAATACATATTTGCATTTAGAATTGGAAATATCCGTTGAAAATCTTTAAATTATCAGAATTGTACAATATTACACTTAAAATTTTTTGTAATCCGTTCATTTGATGTTTCAACGTTGTTATTTCAGTTTTGCGGAAAATGGACATAAGGACTATTCACATGAGAGCGACTAACGACCGACGAATGAACGAATAAATGTAATTTAAAACAATTTATAAACCTAAATTTTTCACAAATTGCTGAACAAAATCGTAGGAATATAATTTGTTATAATGTTCAGATAAATTGGAGAAAACAAATTGGTCGTCGCGATTTCCAATCCGAATTGTCAAACTCTATTCGCGTTCCACATACATACGATCCACACTTCAACGAACAAATTGTTCGCGCGCGACTAACCTCAAAATCACTTTTGTTTTCTTGGTGGTGATTCGCAACGAATAAATGAATGAAATGCCAAAATGGACGAATATTCGTTCATAGTCCTTTAGAGAGTTTTCTTTTAAAGACGACGGTATAATTGGTGAGATTTTTTTTAGTGCATACATATACGCTTAAAAACTAATTTTCATGTAAAATATGACTAGAGAAATGCCAATTTATAACAGTTATAACAGTTTTTCGCCATTGGATTGGATGGGACCTTCCGCCGTTGGGTATAATTGGTACACCCAGTTTCTTTAATGCACGCCCATTTTCAATGCCGACAAACTGTTATAAATTGTCACCTCTCTATACACTGTCCAACAAAGATTGTTAGTACAGCGAAGAAAGGACGTTTGCATTACAGTTTGTTTGCAGCGTAATGCATGCCGTAGCATGCAAAACAAATACTTTTTTTGATCCATAAAGCTTTTTAAAAAAGCATTGATTCTGTAAGCACTTGCACACAAACTATAGAAAAAGGAGTGGTTAAGGTGGGTAATCTTAGCAATGGTAACTCTAACGGCTGTGCGGGATGTTGTAAGGGATGTACCTACATACATACGTCACTGTCGCTTAAAAAAAAAAGAAATTACAAAAACAATGCCGTGGGAAGTCTATGGTTAGTGAAAGTCGTATTTTGTTTCCCATAAGGCTTGTAATGATCTTTATTGGACAGAGTATAGTCTCGTCCTGACTCTATTATTCAGTTGATATTAAAAACTTCAAAACTGAAAAAATATTTTATTTATGACACATATGTATATGCTTGCTGATACTTTTACCCCCATCACCAGGATGTGGTAGAACAATTCTGTATTCGGAACTCATGAAAAAAGCTGTATAAAAAATTATTAATTTACCTCAATAGTCTTGTGTTGTTCAACTCCACCATTCAGGCTCTCTGTCGCAGATGTTTCGGCTGGTTGTTCATGGTTCTCGCCAATTCCATTCTCCTATGGAAATAAAATTAAGTTTGGAAAAACAAAAAATAGATTAACTAAAGTAAACACATCTTTTTAAAACATAAAAAAGAAGACATTTCATCTCATTGCACGAAAAAACTAAATCCAAAACACACAACAGTTTATGGGTATATAATAATAAATTCATTTTGATTGTTTTTTTTTTCTTACATAATGCACACACAAAATGAGAAATTAAATTTATTTATGTAAATAAATACTTCTTAATTTTTACAAATTTATTTAAAACAATACTAAATCAAATTAACTGCTATTCTCTGAGTAAACAAAACAAATATTTCTCATTTCGTGCAAAAAATATTTATAATTAAAAAAAAAAAAATAACAAGACATTGAAAAAACTCAACAAAAAAAAAATGAAATGTATTTATAAAGTTATATGAGATAAATATTAAAAAAACACAAACGTTAACATATTAAAAAAGAAGTAATAAAAACAATTAAGACCCCTTGGTATTAGTAAACAAAAATAAATTAGTCACAGATGGGGGGTGTGCAATTTTCATTTTGGGAATACGAGGAGATGAGGAAATAAACCAACACAATTATCTTGTGTTAAATCTATTTGAGCGGGAATATGGTGTTTTTTTTTAGTGAGCTGAGGTTGATGGTATTTTATTTATATTTGTTCATCCGGTAACTCCAACCAATGATATCAGTTAAATGCACAACAATTATGGTAGAGGTTCATAGAGATGACTTAAAATTTAGCAGAAGTACATAGTTGTAGTAGTTAATAATAGGATACAATGAGCCAGTAGAATTTGTTTAACTGACCTACTAATAAAGTAGGAAAAAGTTTTTGGTTATAATAAAACACAAATTAGTTACAATTTTCATCTAAATTAACGAAAGCGATAAAATAATATTAGTAAGTTTTTTTCCTGACTATGGTACGTATGTATGTATATGTATATGTGTTTATTGCTAGTTATTGGTGTTGATACGAAAAAGTTTTTCTTGATTCTAACAATAATTTTATTAAAACAAACTCTTTTTCCAAGAAAAAAAGGTATAACTCTCGAGAGATGGCCTACCAAATTAAATGCCGTTTTTATTATCAGTGGCTGTTATTGGCAAATTCCGTATGAACTGAACTGTTATTTTTTTATCATGACAAGTGTAATAGGCCCAGATCGCAGTCGGTAGATTAAACAATCCCAGCTTTGTTGAATTCAATTTTTATTTGTCTCTGAATGTTGATGTGATAGAAACAGCTTTCATAAAAACGACGAATAAACTATCTGCTCATTTTAAAGAGATATATAATTATTCCTAGGAATTAATATTTTTAATGTCAACAAACGCCTTTTTCCCAATATTGCTTTGATATAAACGTTAAATAAAAATTTAATTCTTTGAAAAAAAAAATATCAAAAAGAAACATATAAATTTGACGTTCAAATTATAATATTCTGTAGATTATTTTTTCATGATTTCAATCATTCGCAGGGCAGGGGGTATATGTTCAAAAGTTCTACCGAAGGGTGAGGCAAACTACCCAGGGTTACAAGGCCAGAACGGAAGCCTGCCGAGATGAGCGGGAATATGGTGGTACACACGCAGTCGGTGCTGAGGATCTGGAAACAACACTTTTCTAGACTGCTAAACGGCAGAACACTCCATTCAACCTGGATGATGATGGTCAAAATTTCCGTCCACCCGACCTAAATGAAGTGCGGTTAGCGATAGCCAAGCTTAAAGCTGCTGGTGCAGATGGCCTGCCAACCGAGCTATTCAAAGCAGGGGGAGATGACTTGCTAGGGAGTATACACCAACTTATTATGGTCGGAGGAAAGTATGTCCGATGAATGGAACCTCGGTATAGTGTGCCCCATCCACAAGAAGGAGATGCTTTGACCTGTGCCAACTACAGAGGTATAAGTCTCCTCAACGTCGCAAAATCTTGTCAACGATCTGATCGGCCCCTATCAGTGTTGTATTAGGCCGTCGGCTCGGCAAAACGTCACGATGGATAAAAAAAAACTTCGAAGTCGTCAAGGACTTTGTCTACATGTGCTCCAATATAACATCGCAAAACGACAACAGCGCAGAGATCAAACGAAGAATTACTCTTGCCAATCGCTGTTTCTTCGGGCTGAGAAGGCACTTGAGTAGTAAAGCCCTCTCTCAAAGAACCAAGGAGACCTTATATAAGACCCTAATCATCCCGGTCCTGCTATATGGGGCAGAAGCATGGACAATGGACATTGTCAAAAACGGATGAGAATCTGCTTGGGTGCTTTGGAAGGAAGATTCTTCGGCTGATTTTCGGTCCAGTCTGTATCGATGAAGTATGGAGGAGAAGATTCAACAACGAGCTTTATGGGCTTGACAGCGACGTCAACCTGGTCAAAAAGCTGAAAATACAGCGGCTGAGATGGCTAGGACACTTGGAGCGTATTGACATCAACGCACCAGCTCGACGAGTCTTCGAATCCCCCCCTGACGGTCTGCGCACCAGAGGAGGACCCCACCTCAGGTGGCGCCCACAAGTGGAGAACGACCTCAATCAACTTGGAGTGCATAACTGGAGGCAGCTAGCTAGGGACCGAGCTGGCTGGAGGGGCTTGTTGGTTGAGGCCGTAGTCCATCCTGGGCTGTGAGCACCATCTAAAGTAAAGTAAGGCTATTAAAGTGATTGTTTAACTGACGATTGAAAAATCGGTTCTTAGGCGTCAGTTATAGCTATCATTGAAAACGATCATTGAAAATTTTAATTGTTAGTTTTGAGCCGTTTGGAAAGCTTAATTTGTGTTTTTTTTTGTAAGCCACAATAAAGGTTATGACTCAGTTATTATTTCTAGCTAAAAAAATCATTTTGGCCAAACCTTCCACATAAAATGACTTTTATTATTTCATTTTACGCTGAAGTTTGGACTGGAATTAATTTTTTTTTTCTTACTAGAAAAATAACTCAAGTCATGGCCTATATTTTGACATCAAAATATTTACCGATTTGAATTTCTAAATGTCCCAAAATTAAAAATTAAAATTTTCAATGATGGTTTTCAATAATAGCTATAACTGGCCCCTTAGTCTTATTATTCACTCATTATTTCGGGAAAATCTTTATTTCAGTATGTTAACTTTATATTGAAGGTGCGATATACGATTCAAGTAGTTATTTCAGCAACGATGAAATCAAAGCTTTGAATAGCGAATGTTCAAATATTTGTTATATCAAATTAGTTAGAGGTATTCTCTTTGAGCATCCTTTGTCCATGTATAGAAAGGATTAATAAAAGTGCGTTTTTTTTTTTGTATAATTTTTCCCACATTAAAATTCGTTGCGTTTTATTTTGTACAAATGTAAAATATTGTATAACAATATATATATATTAATTTTGACAGGCGAAAGTTTCGTTGTCCTTCCCAATGTTCTTGTATTTTTCTAAACAACCAATAATACATTTTATAATTAATTAAAAAAGATCAAACAAAAATATTTTGTATATATTTTAAATAACTATCAAATGTATTATTGGTTGTCAAAATAAAGTAGTATTTATTAATTGCATCCAAATGAAAAGCCCAACAAAAATCATCAAGCAAAAACCACTTTAATTTACCTGCATTTGAAGTTTCACAACAACTGTGCAACTTCAAAACCTTATTTATAAACATTTTCTATCAATCATCTAACTCAAACATTTAATTGGTTATTTAAACCTATTTTAAGTAACAAGATAGTTTTTATTTCTAGTTAGGATAAACGTATCCATCTATCATTCAAAATCGGCAGATAACAAGTCAACAGCTTTGAGTCAAGGCTGTTTCACAATGCGACGAGAAAACGAGACGTCAGCGTGACGATAAACGCTTTCATCTTTTTCTCGTTATACAATCGTTCTCCAATTCACAATGCAGCGAGTTCTTCACACCGACAGCGAAGAATTATTCGTGTTTGTCAATGAATTTGGGAGATAAAATACAAAATTTGAAAAAAAGGAAAATGAAAATGTTAAAAAAAATGCTTTTAGTACTTTTGAGTGTTTATTTACAAAACAGCAAAAGGCAAAAAAAGACCAAGTGTGAGCAGAAGAAGACGATGGGAATGTTAATGAAGACAAAATTAATTAGTCACAAAATAAAAACATTTATTACCTCGCCATTTTCGGTATTTTATTTATTTATCTACAGAATTAATAAATAAAAATACAAATACAGATACGCTCGGTGTCCTGTTCTCAATTGTCAAAATGACAATCGTCTCGTCGTGTCTTTTTTTCAATTTTTCGAACTCATGGCGTGACGGGACGACGAGAAACGCTTTATTGGTTTGACAGCTACGACGAGTTCTCGTCTCGTTTCCTCGTCGCATTGTGAAACAGGCTTCAACTTTTGCTGCAACTGCAGCTTCACATTGTAGCGCTGTATAATATTTTTGTACTTTAAACTTTCGACAGTGCTACATGCTGCAGCTACATCATTGTCAAATATGAAATGAAATTAATTTTCTCCTTTGAAACAAGCACAGCCTTGAACAAAAATGAAAACAAAGAAGATACTCAGCCCTATCACGAATTCCATCGTAGCTTTTTACGAATCCCGAAATAAAACTGTCACAAAATCCATCTAAGGGGAAAATCTCATACAAATTGTCGTTACGAACAATTCGGTTACATTTTTCTTCAGGATTCGTAAAAGTTTCCTATTACAATTGAATTCGTGACACAGTACACATAAATAAGGTAATAAATTGCGGATCTTTAAGAATTTCAGTGAACCGCTGTAAGAATTAAAAAAAAAAAAAAAAACACAAGTGTTTCATGACTGCTGAAGCGAGTCAAAGAATCTCAGTAAAGCACGTTCTCAGTTTACAACAATCAATGTTTACATTGATGTGCCGTGAATGCAATTTTGATACTCTAGACTCTAGTTTCGTGTTACATACACCAATTTATTATATCTATACCCCCATTTTTAACCAGGAAAAACAAACAATCGTGCAATACAGGTTGCAAGGTTCTTACAGACACATAGTAGAATCCTTCTTGCGATCGTATATAAATCAATATTTTGTAGAATAATTTAAGGAAACACCCAAACACCAACAACTAGCATAAGAAAGTCAAATGATGAGCTGGGAAACAAAAGCGGACTTGCCCTCATTAACGTTTTACTTGTGTTTTTGTTTACATTTTTACATTCTTAAAGTTCACATACAGAAATGAAGAATTTTTGAATTAATTAAAACGCTTTCTAAATTATAAAAAAATAACCATAAATAACTGTCTTAATCACAAAAAAAATAATTGGAAAAGTCCGTTTTTGTTCTCCAGTTGTTCCTCAAGTATTAATTACAGTTCAATATAGAAATAATATAATTCTTTTATAAAAATTTAAAAAAAAAATGATATAAAATAACTCAAAAACAAAAAAAAAATATGTTTGTTAAAAAAAAAAATCTATGAAAGGATTAATTTATGATTCCAACACAACGACAAACAAACCACAAAGAAAAGAAAGCATAATCTCCAACAACAACAAAACTATCGAGTTAAATCTCTTAAGTTGGCGGCCTCTCTCGCTCTCTGTCTCTACAAATTGCTTCTCTTTGTCTCTATTATTATTTTACAATTCGGCTCCCCTTTGTTTTAGGAAGGGTAGTATCAGTTGTGCTCTTAGAAACTCGCTCTCTGTTCTTTGTCGCAATTTATTTTTTTAATTAAACTCTTATTTTTTTTTGTCTAAACGAATGCTTTCATTCCTAAGTTTTGATTTTATTTTTGTCAGTATTATTCCGAATCGCTATTCACCTTTGTTGCTGAAGAGATTGTATGCGATTCCACTTCATCACCATTCGTTGTACCAGTTATAGTTGTTGTTGTCGTAATTTTTAATGTTGTTACTTCATTGCCATTGTTTAGTGATGATGGTTCAGGAGCTGGAGCTGGAGCTGTTTCTTGTGATGTCTCAGTTTCCTCTTCTATTCGGTTAGTTTCGGATTCTAGTTTTGAATCCTGTGATGATGATGTTAGTTCGATGTGATGATTATCGGAGGAAGCGGGTGATGATTCAGGAATTGTTTCGGATTTTAATAATAATTGTTCGGGTGCTGGTAGTGATGGTGGTAATGGAATATCCTCTTCAGCAGTTGGTGGTGAATTGCATTTAGTTTCCTCTTCAGTGCCAGACTGATCGGGAGATTCCTGTTGCTCTGCTGACTCTTGTTGATTCCTTTCGATCAATAAAGCTGCCTGTTGAGTTACCTCATCGATTAGTGCAATAGTCTGAGCCGTGATTTCATCTTGTTCAATGCTGTTTTCGATTTCTGTGATACTATCTGGTATCACTGAACTTTCGCATTGCTCAATCTCGATTGTTGCTGGTGGTAGGATTTGTTCACCTTCGTCTTCCAATGGAGATATTTCTATTTCTTTTTCAGTCTCTGGCTTTTCAATAATGGTTTCTTCAATAAGTTCCTCTTGGACTTCTTTTGGTGTTGCCACTTCTTCTTGGATAATTTCAGGTGATTCGGGAACTTCTGGTGTTGCTGGTATGATATTGACTTCAGTTGGTGGATTCTCTGGAGTTGCTGGGGTAACCTTTACCTCAGTTGGTTCTGGGGTGGCTGGTATAATATTCACTTCAGTTGTAGTCAGAAAATTATTCTCAGGAGTAGATGGAGTTTCGAAAACTTCTTCTTTTGGTTCAGGCGTGGCTGGGACAATAATTTCTTTGGGAACTTCTTCGGTTGGTGGTTCGGGAGTTGATGGAGCTACAATTTCAGGAATTTTTTCTTCTTCAATCGGTTTTGGCTTCTCTTGGGAGAGAACTGATTCAATGAGGGATTTTTCAATTAAAGCAGCAGTAGGAGCTGCAATTTCTGCTGCAGCAGCAACTGGTGCTGCTACTACCTCTTCGGCCTCTGTCGAATTAGCAACTTGAGATTCCTCATCACTTAATGCAAACACCATCACCTGTGAAGGGGGAGGGGAGCAAGGGAGAGGAGGTGGGGGGCTATTTTGTGCAACAGATTCAATAGATTCACCACCGCTAGTTAGTTCTTTCGGAGTTGTTTCAATGCAAGTTATAACTTGTTCTTTTTCTTGATCGGATTCAGTTAAAGATTTCTGAACTTGATCACCACCAGCGTCTGAAGTTGGTGGTTCCTCTATTGGAGAAACCACAACCAATTCGCTGGCGGCAGCAACCGTATTACTAGATTTTTCATCGTTTTCAGTTTTTACCTCGATTTTTGGCGATTCAGCGGCTGTGCCGTTTAACGCTTTAGCATCTTCCACCGTTTCGTTAATATCGGTCTTTTCAGCTGTACCATTGGTTGTTGGTACTGTTGCTGCTACTACTTCAGCAACTGGTTCTGGGATTTTAACTTCTTCAGCAACGATAGATGGGGCAGCTGCTACAACTGCGGCTGGTTCTGGGATCGATTCAATGGCAGCAGATTTTTCGACTGATGCTGCATCTCCATTTGTCGTTGATGGCGCTGATTCAGCAGCGGGAGTTGTTGGTTTTTCTTCGGCGATGGTAGCTACTTCGGCAACAGGCTTTTGTTCTTCTGGGGCTGGCGTTGTTGAAGCAACAGCGGCTGTATCTTCAGCTTTTGTCTCAGTTGGTTTTTCAGCGGCATCGGCAGGGGCAGCGACGGCTGCAGCGGATTCTTCAGCTGCCTGTGATATATAAAACAAAAACAAAAATTAGTTTTTCGCAAAAACAGGTTGATCGTGTATTAAAAATAAACAATCTGACTCTCAGAATTCCTACTGAATAATTTTTAACTTAACAATGAAAGAAGAATATATTTAAAGAGCTCAGAAGTACAAAAATAAAAGTTTAACAGAGAAAAATTTGATTTGAAATAGAAAGGGAACGAGGGCATCACTAGAGTTTAAGGTTCTACCAATCACAATCAGTTCGAAAAGTTCACCACCAGCTTTAAAGCCGTCTTTGTAAAATAAATAGTCTAGAAATTAAAACAACTAAGCACACATTTTCTTGGTCAACTAAGTCCGCCTAGCTTTCAAGATTTGAAATAAATATAGTTTTAACAAAGACATGATATTTTCGAGAAAGGTGGAGATACTTGTCACTAAACCATATTAAATGCATAATGCACTCTTATTGACCACAATACATTTTATTTGAAAACGATATCAGCACCTTCTTTTCCATTTGACGTAATTATGTTAATATTTTTTTATCACAGTTAAAAAATTGTTTGAATTTTGAAATATTTGTATAATAATTTCGATAATTCTATATTTCACCAAAAGAGTCTTCTTTCAAGAACAGTGGTATGACTACTGAGCTTCCTAATTCCGAAATCAGACTGAAGCGTTATCTTTATTCGAAAAGATTTTATAGAACGTAATGAGCATGGCACTAATATTCATTCAAATTGCAATTTCACTACGCAAAAAGACGATATAAATAAAATTTTGAGAAAGAAAAGAAAAAAATGTATACGATCTAATGAAAAATGACCAGTTGCTGGTCCGCTACAATGAACGCCGAGCCACAATCCATACCGCACCACAAGAAAATTGCTATAGCTGCAGCAAAAGGCCATGCAAATAAAATTTCAAGTGGCCAATACAACACAACACCCAAATAGTTCTTTGAGTAAATCCATTTTGATTAATTTAAACTAATGACTTAGAAAAAAAATTTAATAATAAATAAAAAAATATGATTTTTTTGTTTTCTTGTTATAGTGCTTAAGGCGATGTCTTTCACTCCCAACCAGCCGCCTGCAGCTGAAGGCAAGGTCAAGTCGAAAATTGAAAATCGTTTAATCCTGAACGATAAATTATTATGATCTGAAATATTCGTTGGACATGGAAGGTAATTGATGCTTATAGTGAGAGCAATGTGTATTTAAAAGATATGACACAGGGCTAAGAATTGGTTGTTATTTCTTAAATTTTGTATTAAGTACGACGCATTATGTCAATAAAATATATTCAAGCAATGACGCTTTTACATTATACTCGTAATATAAAAATGTGTGGGGGTACATCAATCTTCCCAGGAGGCGTCGTCATCGGTCATTGCATGGTGTTGTTGTTTTCGAAATATTTTTTACAAGTAGGTAGAAATAATGTCTTTTGAAAAAAAAAAAAAAAATATATTAAAAATATATCCTACGCTCCGTTTCTTTGAGTTTTCGACTCAATTAGAATTCAATTAAGAACGAAGACATCCGCAGTTGCAAAGGAAATTTTTATTTTTATGCCTCTGTGTGGCTATTTTTATAATAAAAACATGTAATGCTCGAACAAAATCAATTAATTTTCAAATGTTGTATTGCGGACATGACGCAAAATATAAAAGCTATCAATTTTATATAAGTTTGTCTCATATCCTTGAAATAAACTTTCAAATTCTTTTGGGACACATAAAATTTAGGTACATATACATATATGTATGTATGTATGTGGGCGACATTTTTGTTTTGCTATTTAAGCTGAGTATAAAAGCCTTATCTGATTGAAAATAAGATACAATTACGATAGGGAAATAAAGGATAACACTGCGTGGAGTTGAAAATAAAACATTAACTTGGCTTTTTACTTTAGGCAAAAAAAGATTGAGATATGTTAGTCTAAATGTGCCGAAAAACGTATTTGTTGGTATTTTTGATCTTAAGTTACATCAAAAATATGTATATTTGTCCCCATAAAATTCGTTGCGGCATGCGAAAGGATAAATTTTTCTCTTAAGAAATAATTTTGAATTTTTTTTAAATTTTGCGCCCTGATTAATCAGAAATATTCAGTATCAAATTTGCGAGCTTTTTTTTAATAAATGCTTCACGAATAGTATCTTCACTTTTCTGAATTATGCGATGAAGTTGATAACAGATTTTCTCTACACGCTTTTTCAAAAAATTCAATTCTCATTCTGTGAAGCTGTGAAGTGATAAACTTTTTCACAGCTTCACACGAAATTTGATTCTGAATGCCTGAAATAGTGAAAACAAAAGTCATAATCTCTTCACGTGATAAAATTTTTATCACCGACAAGTTATCCTGTGAAGCTGCTGTGAAGAAAATCATTATTTGACCTGCGCATGTGGGTAGAAATTGAACTGAGAGGAAAAAAATGTATACATGAAGCTCTTTTCCTTGTGTTAGTATTTTTGTTTGATTTATCATCGCTCATGTAGTTGAAAAAGTAAAAATTTGTATGTGTATTAGTTTTCAGTTTCGTTTGAAGAGAGAAATTGTGAGAGGAGTTTCTCATTTAGTACATTTTAGAACACACATTTATCACAATGAGTTCCAGAATAGCATAAGACATATTTGTGAAGTGATAAAATGAAAAATTGCTGTGAAAACCGAAATGATATTTTTTTTATCACTTCAAAGCTTCACAGAACGAGAATTGACCCCCTGGTGAGTCCTAACGTATAATTACCGTGTTACGATCAATAGTATTTCCTATAGAGCCATGATTAATGGCCTCAGTTGAATGAAATGATTGATAAAAAGAAGTCAAGGGCCCCAAGCGGAAAAAACTTCCCTAATACTTAAAGGACCTAGATAGTAAAAACTAGTTGGGCATAACTACTGGCGACGACCTAGCTAATTTCGGCAATTTTAGTACCTATGTATGTAAAACTTTTTAGGGCCTTAATAAACACAAGATTATTTTTTCAGACTAGAGTAACTTTTATATTTTTTAGAGGCCAGCAACATTTTATATGACTTATGTCATCCCTTGTTAGCGATTGTAAAATGAAAAGGTAAATAATACAAACATAGTCGTAATCATACTCGAACAGATACCTTTATGTATGTAAGTTTTGGGCCAAATACATATATTTACATATGTACATAAAAAAAAAAAATAAAAATTGTTTTTTGTATAATGGCACTTGTTCGTCATACTTGTTGTTTTCAGTTTCGATTAATTTTGTTGGCATCAAAAACGATATCTTTTTTACTTATATTAATTTACTTACATACATACATACGTGTAAATTATTTATTTTATTTAAATCTATTTTTAGTGAAATTTGTTGTTTTTCGTGATTATGATAATAAATTTAATTTCTTTGCAACGGAAAAATAATTTTGTTACAATGAACTTTTAAGTGGTCTATACTGACATCGCTTATTTCATCTTAAAAATAAAATTTAATTTCAAATGGAAATATAAGGTTAGTTTCTTTACTAGCTTTTGGTATCTAAAATCTTTCGTTCTTTATTTTTTATAGAACTTAAATGCCAGAGCTTTTTTTTTTTTTTATTTATTTCATTCCCCGTCCAGCAAGAATCTACCCGAATATATTTAAGATACTGCACTTTTTTGCTCGTCAAACAAGAAAATTTGTCAGATAGGCATATAAATGAAATATGATTTACTGTTCATCTATGTACATATCTATGCTATATTCTTCTACATATTTCATAGAATTATTAAATCTTTGATTTTAGCTTTTCAAGGATAATTTTTTTTCTTTTAAGTAATTCTCATAATTTATGTTGTCAAATGTGACATTTACCCAGAAACATTTCAAATGGGATTACGAACTTTTTTCCAAACATTACCGAATTTCTCATGTAACTGTACATATTTAGATCAGTAATTAAGGAAAAAAACAAGTTTTTTTCCGGATTCAAAGCTTCGCATCAGCTAGTACACATCTGACTAGGCTTTAGGTAACAAAGTACGCTCGAAGTATTGCATCATTTTCTCCTTCCTAAATTAATGAAATAAAATAAGAATTAAACGTTTACGCAGCTTGAAAAGTAAAAAAAAACTTCATAAAAACTCTCCTCCTACCAGGGCCAGCTACATACATATATTTTTTTCCGCAGTACGTAGATTATAATCGGCCCTATCGAGGTAACCGTCGGAGCGGAACTCTCTCCGATTTCCTACGAATCGGAGACATCGTTGGTCGGAGAACTACCTCGAAGCAAAATGTCTCCGATTCGTAGGAAATCGGAGGGAATTCCGGTCCGGAGGTTGCCTCGATAGGGCCGAATAACAATGGTCAACAAGGTTTTTTTTACAAAAACCAAAATACATATACTTTTCCGAAGGTTTTTGGTGTGCTGAATTCGAATTTGAAGTCAGAAATATTTTATCACATTACGTTTTTGAGATATTCACATTTGAAAATAAAAAAAAAATCGTTTTTTTTTTTTGTTTTGCTGTTTTCGAGGTTACTACCCTCGGTCCTGACGACTTTGGAGCGAGAAAAAAAGTAAAAATACACGAGATTTTCGTCAAAGTGTCCAGAAGTGATATTCATACTCTTATAGACAATAAAATTGGTAAAAGTATTTTTTTATTTTAATATTCCCCTTGTTTAACAGCACCTATCACTCCACAGGCCACAGCTGGTTAAACTATTTGGTATTATAGAAATCTCCCAGAAAACCAAAACATAATCAACAATATAAACAAAGAATTTTAAACAAAAGAAATCACCACATTTTCTCTTAGGAAATATACGATTTTGTCGAATTCTTTAGATTCTTTGCCCCTCCATGTAAAACTAAACAAACCTTAACGCATTTTAATTGCAAAATATCTAAATAGCCTTTGCCTGAGTAATAGCAGCTTCCCCGTCATGAAATACCAAAACAGCCTTGCCCCTCTATCAGACTATCCATTCAGCAAATATCATTATCATAATAGTTTACATACGAGTAGATCACAACACATCTGCTAACTAGCCCATCATCTTTCCGAGCTGGCAAATTAATGTTTGTTGGCACCAAACACACATGTCGGACACTGGCAGGTCCCAAATGTTTACCAGCTAGATACCGATGCTTCTTGTTCTTCGTATGGCATTTTTATTATTATTACTCTTGGATGGGTGCCAAATAAATGCAGCAACACCATTGCCATCGCCATCAGCACTCACGAAAGAGAAAAGCCTCTTCCTCATATGAAATATGCACACCATTAAGTTAACTCAAGATCAAGATCATGAGTGTTTTCTATGATGGATGCAGTGCAGCAGGCAGGCAAGGCAACTTTGTAGATCAATCCCGTCATTTTCTAGCCCGATCGTTCGTTCATTTTTATTTCTTCAAGTGCAAATGGAAATTTCATGCATGAACACTTCATTAAAATGGTGATTTGCAAAATCGCCCAACTGAGGAGCAACAGCTCGCAATCGCAATGTTACGTAGAACGTGTCATAGAAAATGTTATTTTCATTGAGAAGGAAAATTAATTTGGAAAGTCGTCGACGTCGTCATCACGTCATTGTTGGCAAGACACGACTCTTGCTGATGCCAACTGCCGACGGAAAGGCCAATATATTTGATGTTCACCTTGTCACCCATGTGAACTTGAATTTTGTGCATGCAGAACCATTCGAGTATTGATTTCGGGTAATTTGAGATTTTCGCTCTCATACACAACAGCAAACAAAAAACACACAACTGTACTTCCGAGGAACCACAAAAATTCATTATGACGAACGACAACACTTTTATGTCTTCCCTTTGATGAGGGACCTGCTTGCTTGGATCCTTTGTTTTGACAAATAATAATGGAAGTCGCAACAGAGGTACAGTTGTTACTAATGTTACTTTCAAAATTTGTTTACTATATTGCTTACCTCTTCAGGAACTTTTTCACATTCACCATTGGTTGTAGTTGTTGCTGCTGCACTAGCGGCAGTTCCCTCTTCTTTTTTGGATGGCTTTTGTTTGTCCTTCTTGCCAAATGAAATGCTTCGGAATGACCATTTCTTTTTGACTTTCTCTTTCTTTGATTTTTTACTGCTTTCACCGTTTTCAGTTGTTGTATCTGCAGCAGCAGCAGCAGCAGCGGCGTCAGTTGCAACAGTAGCAGCATCAGATTTGCTTTCATTTGCATCGGCAGCACCTTCTGGAGTTGTTGCTACTGCAGCAGTAGCATCACCACTTGCTCCAGCATCTGTGGTTGGTGATTCGGGAGTGGACGTAGAGGCAGCAGCAGCATTTTGTTCTTTTTCAGTCGATAGGTCTTTTTCATTTTCAGTGTCAGCTGTTTTTTCCTGTAAAAAAAATATAAGAAACCATTAGTTGAAGTTAAAATAAAAGGAGCCTAGATGGGAGTCGGATTTAAAATTGTTTGCTAATTTTTTTTTTGATTTTTAAAGGCATAATATAATTTAACAGTTTTAGTACAAATTTAAATTGGATTTCGAGTAGGATAGATACTTTTAGGACATCGAATTAAAAAAATGTAAACTAAGCTATATTTTTTGTTTATCAATATCATCCCAAACATTTTAATTATTAAATTAAAAGTTAGGTGACATCACTGGCGAGCCCCTATAAAAACTTGCTAACTTCCCCGACCATACCAGTATTGGTGTAAAACTTTCTAGGCCCTCGTTAAAAACTAGATTGTCTTTTTAGACGTGCTTGGAGCGTTTTAAATAGCGATAGCTTTGGAATCAGAAAGTAATCTCATCCCTTACATAAATGCTTTGAAATTATATGATCAAAAGATGGCAGCTTGGGCTGGCCCTGATATCTGACAAGACGAGGCTTTTTCAAGCCCTACCACATGCCTTGATCTTGTTAAAATCGAATCATTTCTGTATTGTCTCGATGTCATCTTGGTCTCTATGGGCAAAACTTGCCCAAACAACTTCTTACTAGCAAAGGCCTTACCGAGTAATTTACAAGTTAATCCCGTCTATATTGTATTCTCTACTGAAAACTTTTCAGGTCCTTGGCTAAACTTGGCAAAAGCTTGTTCTTTTCCAGGCGGAAAAGTTTTTATTTTTAATCTTTTCTGCCGACACCACTTAAACTGCTGAAAATTTCAGTCCAAGAAATACGTCTCATCTCGGATCCTTTGGAGGACGAGACCGAAACTTTTCTCGTCTCTGGCCAGGCCAGCCCTTAGACACTTATTAGTAGCGCAGCGCCATGTGTGCATTTATGGAGACAGTTTAAGCTTTTTATATGTAGTAAATTTCAATAGAATGGGTATGGTCAGTCCCATCCTCAAAATAAATATGAGTGGTCTTCCTTTTAGTTAATATAAGTACTTGGGTATGGGTACGCCCTTGATAGCGACAACGCCTCTATTCTTAGCAATGATAAGACAACTTGTAGATATACAAAATATGATAAGAAAACTTGTAGATATATAAAATAAGAAATCGATATAACCAAGCTACCGACATTATTAAACCCCCCAGAATCTTTGCTTTTTTTTTGGGCAACTGATTCTCGTAAACTTACCGCATGGATCATTGTTTATACTCTTATAGCAAAAAGATTATTCCCACGCGAGCGATGTTATATGAATTTTAAAACATTTTCCATTTGGAAAACATCAAAAATTTTACAATCCATATAAACCCAAAAAAATATATATATTAAACTGACGCATCGGCCCCCTCACCAATCCCCTCACTCCTACAAAACTCTTCTGCAACAATTCCTTTCAATCTAATCATTTTTGTTTTTATAGCAAGTAAAAAGCAAACTGCGGAACTTAAATGTGTGCTATTTTATACCCCCGTTCGTTCGTACTTTAGCTGAGTCTTTCTTAGCCTTCTCTCCTCGACGTCGAGCGCGAGAGATGATAGCCTCTGACTCTGCTACAATTTCATTCCTTAAAGTTCCATCCATATCATGTGCAGAATTATTTATAGAACATCGCCGACCGACAAAACGGGTGGAATAAACTTTAAACAATGCCCCGGTGGCAGTTCAGATTTCTCCTCGAAATGAAATGATGGGGTTGGGTGGGTTTGGTGTGGGGTAAAGTGTAGTTTAGGTAGATAGTGTGCAAATGGAAGGGAACAAAAAATTAAAAAATTAAAAAAAAAAGACAAGGGAAGATTAAAACAAAAGCCAGAGGACAATGATTTAAAAACAAAAACAACGTTCCCTTTTCGTTTTACTGTCTTTTTTTTGTCATGATTATTATTCATTAAACCAAGCAAAAATAGGGTTGCGAGTTCAAAAGCTTGATTAATTAGTCATCCAGATATCCAATTATTTGAATTAGGTCTGTAAGTCTGAATATTTTTTTTTTTTTGTTTGATTTTGAAATGTGGTGTGAAATAAAAATTATATATTCGCAGGTCTCTCTATTACAATATACATCGATTGAAAAAAAAAATATATATTTAATCAAATTGATTCCGAAAAGAACAAGAAGTACATATTTCGTTTAATCACAATATAAATGCGCGTATTGTTGTCCTCGATTAAAATAAATCAACCGTATGGGGTTGCGAGAGGCGAAGAGGATTGAAGGCAGTGTAGTGCGGGGGCAAATGTGGCAGAGGCTTATTGCGTCGCTTCAAGTAACACACTGCGAATGTTTACAAAAAATGCAAGAATATATTTAATAGGATCCCCATTTATCCCTCTTGTCCGTTTTCAAGAAATACTTTGTAGATAAAGGGGAGGACAATGGGGGGAGATGCGAGAAAAACAAAATAAACAAAAAGCAGACCCAACGCGACGGACGACGACATCAACGACAACAACGACACAAACATGCCATTGAGATGGATGAATGCATTCTTCAAATTGATCAAGAGCCACTCACTTCTGTTGTTGTTGTAGCGTAGGTCCATCGCCAATGTTTTGTATTGTGGTGCGTCATTATTATTGCCATTAACTTTTGTGCTTATAATCGGAATCGGACTGATTAAATTAATTTCTTAGTTCTTTAATTTTGTTTCTTCTCTTCTCGTTGTATGTCTCCATTAAATTGACTTACAATGAAGATTCTCAAGAATTTCAATTTAAATTTTAAGTCTCAAGGGTGTGATGATGATGAGGCTGACATTCTATACCTACAAAATCTGTTTTACAGGATGTACGAGAGCCACCACAGTAATTGTCCCTGAGAGCTTTTGTATAATTTGTTGGGCCAAATAATAAAATCTTTAGGGAATCATTGTATTGAAGAAAAATCATCTCTGCTTGACATTATTTGCATTAAACGAAAATTCTTTTTATTAGAAATTCAATGGAAACCACCATTGTGATGCGTCAAATTAATTTTATTTTTAAAGTGGTGATGGGGTCTCAATTTCTTGATTACAGTTCCATGTAGAATGATCTAGACTAAAATCTTGCTTTTTGATAAAAATAGCTTCTAAGAATTAAATTTTATTTTAATCAAATTTTAAATTTTATTTCATCAATGAAATCATTCACTTCTTCCTTTTACTTTTTTCAGTATATTCAGTTTATTTTTAATTATTAGTTATTCTGTAAATTTATTGTAAATTTTTAAAGCCGTAAAAAAGATCCCAATCTTAAGGCTTTTTTTATTATAAATAAATGAAAAATGAACTGAAATGTTGTATATTTGAGTGTTGCTAAAAAAGAATATAGAACTTCATTCCATATTTTGGTATTAAGACAAAAAATGTTAAGATGCCTTAATATATACAATATATTTTTATTTAATAAACTCAAGGGCATATTATTAACCTTGTTATGATTAACACAGTGTGAGCGATTAGGAAAACACGGAAGTTTATTATGAAATATCAATTTACATTAGTTTTGAATTTCTGAACATTATAATGTAGAGAGGGCATACATTCGTGTAGTGCGACTAAAGAAAGAATCTTTGTACTTAAAAAATGGCTTCATCCAGAAAAAGGCGTTTTGATTTTAAGTAACATTTGGAACGAAATAATTCTCAATTTCTAGTAAAGAATATTTTCTTTTTTTTATCTAGAAATCTCTGAGATTGAGATGAAGACGCAGGCTACACAAAAAAACAGCAGATACAGCAACGCAATGAAGAGCAGTCTTTCTTAACTGCGTATCTTTCTTAACTGCGTTGACTGTGTGATCGGAAGGTCATACAAAAAATCAACGCGTTCACCCTTAAACTTGTGTTAATGCGGGTGTTGTAAACGCAGCCGTCAGCGCTTAGACAGTATTCTGCGTTGATGATCACACAAATTGGCATTTCCAGACAGAAGTAATTTTGACGTAAGAAATCGCCAACGCGTTGAGCATTTGCGCTGGCGGTGTAATCGTAAAATTTTTAGGTGTTTTCTAATGTGCCTAATATGAATGTCAACTCAACTACTAAGTTGAGGAAATGAAGTTTTTTATTTCAACTGAATTTTTATGTGTTCTATAATACGAACAAGTTTGTGTGGTTTCCTTAAAGTTCAGCCCTCGTAGAAACATTTAAATTAAGGTCAGAATTTTTCAGAGATAATTCAATTCAGTTGAGTCTTCAGCAGAAGTAGAATTCTTTTGCGGATGTTGGATTTGTGTTTGCATGGTTTTTTTTTTTTGTATTCCTTACAATATATAAAATTCCAAAAAAAGCACCGCTATGGTTCTCGTCAAGTTCATTTAGACTTCCTACTCGTTCCCTTTGATATCCACTTCAGCTTGGAAAATCCTAGAAGACTGTCCCATCATCGGGATGGAAAGTTTAGTTCTGGCCCCAAAAATTTCTTCAAGGGCTCCTTCAAGCATTTGCTTTTAGAGTAAATAAATAAATTTGATGGCACAACAGCTCATGAAGAACTAGGGCCTAGTGACTTACAACTCTCAACCATTCCTGTGTGCGTGTCTGCAGGAATGGAGGGGACCTACAGTTTATTGCCGAATCCGAACGGCTAACGAGCGGCACTTTTCTGTGACAGGAGATACTCTTGGAGGATTTGTCAATTCCTCGCAAGAGGCAGTAGCCGTTTTTTCTTTTAAATAAATAGGTGGCGAGGCTGGGGATCGAACCTTAGACCTCCGGCATGACAGTCCATCGCACTAACCATCACGCCACGGCTACTACTTGCTTTTAGAGTGTAGTTAACTTTTACACCTACCTAAATACCTAACTGCTTTTTTTTTTTTTTTTTTTTTTTTTTAAATCCACCTACCTAACAACTTAACTGCTTTTTTTTTTTTCTTAAATCTATTTGAAAATTTTTCTCGAAATCATATTTTTTAATCATGTCACATATGGGAATGTCAATAAGGTTTTGGCCTTTTTCGAAAACATAATTTGCGTCATAAATGCGTTTGCAGAATGTTCTTAAACGCAAACTGCATAAGTCGTCTGTTCTTAAACGCCAACTGCAAAAGTCTTCTGTTCGAAAACGCAAATATGTACATACTAATTTTATTGCATTAGCAGTGTGTTCAATAATGAGTTTGTTTAAGTCACATGTTCGAAAATATCATCTGCGCTTCGGCTGTGGGGAAAATAAAATCGAGGTGAAAGATTATTTTATGTCTGATAATTATTATTATTAACAGTTCCAGAAAGGTTTTCAATAAGAATTTTTGTGATAAATATTTTTACCGGATCCATTTTGTTTTGTTTATCTTACTTGTTCGAAAACATCAAATGCGCTTGCAAAAAGCATGATTCATCTCATAAATGACGATCATTTGTCGGTTAAATTTGACTTTGATTTGATGTTTTCAAAAACGGCCTTAACACAGTAGATTTTGGTATGCAATCTCTATACCTGTGACTTTTGCATTTGCCTGGTACAGTTATATAGCTGCCAAATATCATAATAATATTAAGGATTACCTTTGCTGTAAAATTTTCTAGCAGATCATCTACCACAAGAATCCACAGCAAGAGTGATAGTACCCCTCCCTACAGATAGCCTCTCGTTTCGATGATTTTCAGTGCATTAGCTGTTCAAGTGCTTAGCATTTCTCTAGTCCTAATAGTTTTTATATTAAGTTTGTTTCAGACATTGACAAAACTACTAATTGTCACAATAGGTGCGTTCGCGTAAAAGTCCGAAACTACCCAAAACTACCATTTTCTACCAGATTAAGTCCAAACCTGTTCGCGTATGCACATTTCAGTTAGTTTTGGGTAGAAGAGAGCGCTCGCGATAGAGTAAATTATTACCCCTTCTTGCCAGATTTTACCCGAGAAATTTCTTCCGGCAAAAAATGGTAAGTTTGGTGTTCTGTCAAAAAGTTAGTTGGAAGAAGAAAAACAACAACTAAAATACAAAATGGCTGCTGTTTGTTTACTTTTAGTTTAAGTTTGTTTTTGTTAGAAGTGAATATTTTTTTTGTTTTTATCTTATATTTTCTGATCAAACACTGCACAAAATAGAAAGGAATTGTGTATTAGTTCAATTTAATTTGTTTACTTTAATTTTAATTAAGATTTTCAGTAAATGTATACCAATGTTGTGGTTTTGTTTACTTTTTCTTTTGTTTACTTTTTGGTGACGTTTGAAATCTGTCAGGCATTTTTGGTTCAAAGCGTTCGTGTACTTTTAGACTGTTTCCATTCTCTTTGAGAGAATTTCATCCCCACTCCTTAAAATTTGATAATTTGCCAGTTTTAGTCCGGAAATTACACGAACAAACCTGTCAACAATTTTTGCCAAATCCTGTTCCAAGTTTGAGTACTGCTGGCTAAGGGTTGCCCAAGTGTTAATTTTATTTTTATTTTAGTTTTGGTAGATGTGCAATTTTTTTATTGTTTTATCAATCTATTAATTAGTCAATTCATTTTCATAACTTTCTTTTACTTTATGTAATTACAAATGATGCATTTCTTTTTTGAGGCACACAGGTATGTACTTTTCGATAGCAAAATGAGTTTAAATTTTATATTTAAATTTCGAATTAAAGGAAATTGTGTTTTACAAGTTTATTTATACTTTGCAACATTTTTTTCTTTTGGTTATAATTTTTTGAAAATATTGATAATGATTTATCATTGATCCATGGCAAATCTTGTTGATTTTGATTCTTGTGTTTGACGTTTAAAAAGTGGCAGTTTTCTTCTCTTTGAGAGAATTTCATCCCCACTCCTCAAAATTTGACAGATTGCCGAAATCTGCCCAAAAAGCTACAATTGTCAGCTGTCAAATTTACTGACACTAGATATAGTGTTGCCGATTTAAAAACCAAACCTTTGATAAAAAAACAACACCCTTTAAAAGAAAAATTTTTAATTGCTTAGGTACTACTACTTGGTATACTGGTATACAGTACAGATACAATTATTATTAGTTTTTTTATTAAGAATTGAATATACATTGTAGTTCGTGTCGTGAGAGTTCATTACTTAATTACATACCGATTCTTCAAAAAGTTCAATTTACTCTCAAAGAACATCATGAAGCTGGGTATATATGGTTGATGATGGTAAAAGGAAAAAGGAGTGTTGCTAGAATCTTTGTGTTCCCTACAGTTCACAATTCATTCATCCACATCGACAACAATGAAATAATTAATATAATTTTCTTTTTAAAACATTGCTTCCTTTTAATTGAGTCTAATTAAAAAAAAAAATATAGCAAAGCAGGCACTTTATAGAAATGAAAGGAATACTTCTTTTACTTAAAATATAAGAAAATTAAATGATGGAGTTTTTTTTTTATATTGTTGTTGTTTTTAGACTTACAGTTGCCTCATTCTCCGAATGATTTGTGTCTCCATTCACTTGTGGCTTCAATTGGTCGGCATCTTCGATTTTTTCCAACTTGCCGGTGCCTTCTTCGGCAATGCCATCCTTTTTGGGCTCTGTGGTTATATCAACAGATCGCTTACTTTGTGTTTTACCCATTTTTCTTTTATATTATTATTTAGCTCTTGAGCAGGAAAAAATTAGTCTTTTAGTTTTTTTTTTTTTTGGCTTTTTTTACAAGTTTTTATATCTGAAAATAGAGGAGAAAAAAAGAGGAAGTTAAGAATTGATAAAATTGATTGATTGTAAATGCAAATGAAAATGATGTAGGTATAATGAAATAACTCTAGAAAAACCTCTTGAATTAAGTATAGGTATGAATATTGAAAGAGCACCCTCACCATAAAAGGCAAACAAAATAAGCATGTTTGAATTGAAATCCTGAATAGGTTCTGATGCAAAACGAGGACCAAATTGGAGAGAGGAAGTTATACGATTTAATGAAGGTATTTATAGATTTTGCCATATTGAACGCATCGATAAGGTTTAGCTGAAGAATAATTCGATTCGAGCATCACGAAGGAGGCTCGTGATGATTTAATTAATCATTTGAAAAGGCAGCGTCTGATTTAAAATTTAATTTTCAACGCTTCAATGAGTATTTTGTTAAATTGATGATGAATTTTTCGAACCTAATTGGCATGAAAGCAGAAAGTGAAAAATTAACTTAGGTAAGAAATTTAATATGTATAGGTATAACGCAGTTGACTTTTGCGTCACAAAATAAAATAAATAAATCAGCAAGATTCTGGTGTTTTCAGTGGTGTTAACGAATCCCTTATTTCCGAATAATTGGATTTGCTTTAAATATATTTATTTATTTTTTCGCTGTGCTTTCTCTAAGCTTTCACTAATTTGTTTTCTATATTAATCTAAAGTTGCATCTAGAATAGCATTTTAACCAATTTACGTAGGACATACGATGAATATTTAATTTTTCAAACAAAAGTTTTCAACCGACTACGGATAGCATCATGATAAGCCTGAATATTTTATGAAGTTGTTGATTTTTCGCAGAATTTCCTTCAAACTAGTTTTACAGATAAAAGTTTTTTCTTAATTTTATTTTCAAAGTTTTAACAAGAATAAAAAGAATAAGATGCTGGGACAGGTCTCTGTCATTTATAAAACTAGATGGCTTTTGTGATTTGGGAAATAAATTTTTAGATATCATATTATTTGTTAAGTCCAAATAGCACACAAAGATACGAATAATGTTTGGAATAATCTCCTATGATGTACCAAATTTTATTCTATAATTTGAATTTTATCTACTTATATTATTTTTTGACGTCAAAGAACATTTTTATGTTTAAAATATTACGCCCAGGATGTGGAGGATTGATTGTTTTTGATAGGGTTAAGCTTACAAAGTTGTAATGTTTTATCTACAATTAACTTGCGTTAAATTAACATGGTGTTAAAATCTGGTATATGAGTGGTCGTATTGAAAAAAAAATCAACCTCATAAAAGGGTAATTTCAACTAATTTAATTTAAATTTTAACTGATTTTTTTTTCTCTAAGCCGATGATAAAAACTAGAAGAATAATGTGATGCTTATAGATGGTAATTTGTGGGTTGAAGTTCTGGGTTAAAATTGTACACAGCAAATATTATAATCTAAAAAGTTAGTATAAACATCGCCATTTGTTAAAAAAGCAAAACAAAACCGGTATCTGCCAAGACGAGCAAAACGAGCGGCGGGCACTACCTATATTTTCTCGTAACGTTTTGTCGCATTTTCACGCCCTCATAACTTCGATCTGGATAGAGCTAGAGAGCTCAAATTTTCAGGATTAGGTGTAGTCCGCGGACTTATAAAATACACTAAATTTCATATTTCTAGCTTTTATACTTTGGGTGTAATTCATACCCAAAAAAACGTCGATTTTGTCACTGACCACTCACTCATCAAAACCTAAAGGGTACTTCCCGAAGTCCTAGAAAGCTGAAATTTGGAATGTAGGCTAGGATTTGCACTCTAACAGACCTAACTCTACCAACCCTACATCGTCATCAAAAAGTATGGCTTGGCCGTTTCATAAAACTTTTGCATGACCGACTTACCAAAAATCTATGGAAGTTTCTGTGTTTCGGCTGCGAAACGACCAAGCCATACTTTTTGACCACGATGTAGGGTTGGTAGAGTTAGGTCTGTTAGAGTTAGGCCTTGTAGAGTTATGGGCTTGGCTCTTCATGAGATCTTATAACATTTTCACAGCGAAAGCGTTATGTGCATGTGAGTCTTGGCGACCTTTTTTACATGAAATGTAAAAAATGCATTTATTCCGCAGATTGCCGTTTTTTTGAACCTTTTCTTCTGGGCTATGTGCTGCGTTGTTTTTATTATTTTTCTTCTATTTAAAGTCGATGTTTTGGAAAGTTTGACTCTCCCACCTATAATACAGAGGAAAAACGCTCCCTCCCATACGATTCTTTTCTTGTATCCACCTAACATACACGCGCTAGTCTTTTGTCGCACCTTATGCAAAAAATAATGCAACTTTGTATAACCATGTTTTCGAAAACATACACCGTTACATTACATTACGAAAAAACCGTCATTTTAGCCATTTTACGATGTTTGCAATTGCCCATAATATCTTAACGGTTAGTAGGAAGAATAAAAACGACAGAATCAATTTTGTAAAAATTCGCCTGATCTACAAGCTTTGCATAAAATACATTGACATGCCACCATGTCATTCATACCGTCATTCGTGAAGTCAGTTTTCAATAAAAACTAATTTTAATTACACATTTACATTTTGAAAAACATTTCATCCATGTAACTCTACCTCCCAGCCTACTATAAGCTATTTAAAAACATCAAATTGAATAAGGTATATAGCATGTTTCTTTAAATCAACACCAACTTATAAGAACGAAAATAAAAATAAAACTTGACAAAAAAACACAAAACAATCCTTTTGTTTAACAACTTTTACTTTCATTGCGATTTGCCCTATAGCGGTGGTGGTTCGTGTAAGTAGTGTGTTGTGTCTATCGCTTACCCGCAGTCCGATTGCAGTCTTGCCTTCTGCCCGCTGTCTATCAGGTTCGTCCATCATTGGCGCGTCGTCGACGTTGAGTGCATCTTTTTTATTTATTTTATTTGATGGGACAAGCCAATGCTATATGTACCTATACATATGTACATACATATTATATTAGATAGCGCACGGGTTAATGCACTTTAATTGCTCGAATGTCAATAAATTGAACAACTATTGGCTTACAGCTAGTTTTACGAGCAAACAATTTTATGGGGGTGATTGTGAAATATGACAATTTATGTTTGAACGACAATATGTGAGTTGAAGGGGGAGAGAGCCGGAGGGGATAAGGGCACCCATGTGTGTGCACATTAACCTAAACACAATTAGAAAGATACGGGATAATTGCGTTCGATTTATGATTATATTTTGAAAGGGTGGACACAACCCTTCTTTATTCGAATAGTATATATGGCCTAAGATCGCTCGTCTTAATTGCTTTAATTATTGCACAGTGACTTTTTTATCTAAAAAGGTCAATGAAAGTCGTCATGTTATGAGCTTACACAAGTTTGTTGCTTCAAGGTGTTCATACATACAAAACTGTTTAAATTAGGAATGAAGAAATTATTATTTTATCATATATACATATGTACTTCGTTTTCATTAGAGCTCAAATGAGGATATCTGACCCGCCTGGAAAAATGACAAGTTTTTAGCAAGTTTAGGCTAGGCCCTAGCAAAATTTTGGTAAGGAAAGCCTAGACGAGAAAAACATCACAGGCCGCTATTAGTGCCTCGCTGAGAATATTTATTTAATAAAATACTGGTGAGGCTCTTGATAGTAACTAACTTTGTAAATATAATGAAATCATTTTATGAAAACTAATAAAACCTGGATCTTATTATATTGTAATAAAAATGTATGTGTCGTTGTTAATTAACTGTGCAAATTTCAAATAATTAAATTGAATCGGTTTGTCAAATAGTAAAATCTTAGCTGCAAACAATATGAAAATCGTTTTTTATGAAAATACAAGGAAGCATTTAATTTAATAATCTTGTGAAGTATTTTCTCTTTTTAATATAATTACCATGTATAATAACTAAACGAAATGTCAATTTAAAACGTCTTTTCTTGATAAAAACAGCAAAAGTTTATTTCCAACTGTATCATCCTGCTGGCCTTCGCGTCGTCAAGGAATTGTCTCCCGTCAGCAATACAGACTACAAGCAACTGTAGGTACCAGACACTGACTAAAATATTTGGAACAAATCTAGTTTTTACTAGTCAGGGCTAAGGCAGAACTTAACTCACGAGGCAAAAAGGTGCATAACTGGCGAGGGCCTAGCGAATGCCTATAGTAACCCTTGCCAGACCCTTGTTAGTAACTATGAAAAACTTGCCAGGGCCTTATTGAAAACTAGATCCTTTTTCCAGGCGGGGACAAATTACATGTCGTTTTTCTTTTGCAAATAGGGATTTTGATCCGGGATCACGAATTTACTGTGACAAATCAAACGCCGAATGGATTTCTTTTTTGTTTGCAATTGTGTGTGTGACATGTCAAATTTGGATGGTTTTCTTAGTCTGCATTTACATTGTTCAACTTTTCCAGTTCCGATCGATTGTTCCTGGGTGAGCGGCGTAAGAAGTGAGGGGGATGAAACAAATCGGTTGTTCCTCGAAAACTCATACGATTTTTCCAGCCTATTTTGGTTCTCTTTCTCCTCCTTTCCAGTTTCTTGTGTGTGTTTAGTATACATGTGCCGTTTATTTGATGGTGTGAGTAAATCTTAATGAAAAATGAAGAGGAAAGCAATAAGACCGAAGAGTGCAACCTCAGAAATTCTTATTGGAAAAATCGGACAATATGAACATTTCACCCGATTTCTGGAAAAAACTTATGGGAAAAGTTGAACAATGTAAATCCAGACTTAGATGAGACCAGTGGTAGTATGCATTTCTGCAAGTGTTTTTTTACATTATAGGAATTAGACATTTCTTTTTTAAAGCATAATAAAAAAAATATATGTGGTCAAGTACGTTCAGTTTTCATAAAAGGAAAGGACTGCTGTTGTTAAATTGAAAATATTGTAGTCTTATTGTAGGTACAATGTTTAAATTGATTTGAGCCTGTAGTTTTTTTGTTTTTATTTTCTGCTGGTTGGTAGCTATTTTCGTCATAAAAAATTATATGTTATTTTATTAATTTTTAATGAAAAATTTACACGAAAATATGTTATCATTAAATAATTTTTTTTAAATGTTTGTGACAGAAAATCTGACAATTTTTCAGTCGTTTAAATTCATCAGTATGGTCACTTGAAAGTCTGGCTAATTTTTAGTAAGACAAATCACGCTGACCATTTCAAAGCTGGTCAAATACCAATCAAAAATAAAATATGTACAAATCAGGGATTTTTTTTAGTCCCTAGCAGGAATTTTATTTTTCCATACACTATCATCACTGCATACATTTCTATCATTTTAAAATAAAAAAGAAACATCTGGACTTATGATGCAGCAATATTCTCCTGCGTAATTTTTGATGGAATTTCATGCAGTTGCTTTGCTTCCAGAGGTTGCATGTTAGATGAATCACAGTAGAAGCAAAAGTCAGCTTGACCAGCTAGCGCACAAAAATTCTCTTCCAACGTTAGGGATAGCTACTGACTTTCAGTTAGAATCGAAGGAGAAAAAGATATCGGTCAATGGTGCCGAAGAAGACGTTAAACACAAAGTTATTTCACTTAAAACCGGAATAAGTTTCGAATTCATTCCGAATTTAAATAACAAATTTAACTTCACACAACGTCTGAGCACAACAAAAAATATTACGAAGTTAAATATTTCACAGTGACGTTTAGAAAAATGTCAATTTACTTTGGTATGTGTGCAAGTGGGTGTTTTGTGTACATGTAAATCCCTCTTGAATTCGGGATCGGAGATTTTGATTCCAAATTGTCAGGGATTGATTTTTTTTTTGGTTGAACGAAATCCGAAAACTTGTCCGGGATCAAAATCCCTCACAGGGATCAATTTTTTTGGCTGAATGAAAAACGACAACAGAAAAAACGGTTGACATCTTAAAATTTTTAATTTTTTTTGCGACAGTCCAGGCTGTCAATCGCTTGTTTTTTTTATTTTGTTTTCTACATTAAATTCCGTCATTTTAAATGAGTTTCACTTTGAATGGATTCCCACCTGGAAAAAGAATCTAGTTTTCAATAAGGCCCTGGCAAATTTTTTATAGTTACTAACGAGTGTCTAGCAACGGTTACTATAGGCATTCGCTAGGCCCTCGCTAGTTATGAACCTTTTTGCCTTGTCAGTTAAACTCTGCCTAAGCCCTGAAAAACTTGATTTGTTCCACATGTTTTGTTTTACATGGTTTTCCATTCAACCATATATTATATTAATCTAGATAGACATCCAGTTCCTCGATGCTCACCACCACTCCAATCCTAATTTGAAATTTGCACAGTTAATTAGCACACAAAGATTTGTATTACGATATAATAAGATCCTGCTTTTATTATTTTTCGTAAAAATGATTTCACGTAGTTATTTACCATCAAGAGCCTCACCAGTATTTAATTAAATAAATGTTTTTAGCGAGGCACTAATAGGTGTCTGTCATGTTTTCCTCGTCCATGTTTTCCTTAACGAAAACTTGCCAGGGCCTTGCCTTAACTTGCCAAAAACTTGCCATTTTTCCATGCGGGTTCCATTTGAGTGCATTCATAAAGTTTTTACGTAATTTCCTGCACAAAATGCAATTTCGGTTGAAATTATCTCATTTGGATTTTGGAATTGTATGGGAAATGAGATGATTTCGAATCGAGTTTCGAGATTCTTAAGGAAATAACATGATTTGCTCTAATGAAAACTAAAGTCGTTTTTCATTGCATCTGCAAAAAAATCTCTTCTCAAACTCCAGAATTGATCTTTTGAATAAAACTTGTTGACATCGAAAAATTTCATCTTCAGCCCATACTTTAATAGTATTGGTGACGATTGTTCACACATATAGACTTTCAATTCACTGAACAAAGGTATTTTTAATTTGACATGAGAGCTTATTTTCATACTTATGTATGGGTGAACGCAGATCAAATCTCCCAAAATAAAAAGATCGCATCTGTGGTCTTCAGAACTCATCTAGAACGCATCTTTTTGTGAATAAAACATGAAAAACTGGAAAAGTGCAAATCTTTTCGCAAAAAGATGAAATCTTTTTTACAATGAAAAATGACATTAGCATAAATCTATTGAACATTTTCGTTCGGAAACTTTGAAGTTATACGGAAGTTTTGGAAAAATTTTTAAACTAAATTAACCACAGAAGATATGTACTTGTAGTCTTTTTCCTTGCATGACTGAATCGCACGAACTTGTTCTGAAATTTCATCTGGTTTTAGAGTTTTTTATATGTGTATGTACATAAAACAATTTTAGAGCGTGTAGAGAAAAAAGGAGGGTGGGGTAATTTTTCGAAAGAAAAAATAATTTTTTGTAGAATTTTTTTTTTAAACAACGGCAACACTTGCAACGTCGTTCTGAAGCATTTTCTTAAGCCACAAAACTATTAAGGGTATTCAATGTCGTGTGAAAGCTCCCTTGTCTAAGGGAGTTGTCCGTCCAAGGGAAAAAATAAAAAATGGTTATATAAGGAAATGTATAGTATACAGTGGCATCATGAAACATTTTTGCACCTAAAAGCGTAAATGAACATGAAAATGCAAGAAACAAGATACAAAAACAGACTATAGCTGCAGAAATAAAATCCGTTATGCATTTGATTGTCGCTGTGAACGAAATGGGGAACATTTTTAATGCAAAAAAGATATGTAAAAGTATTTCCTAAAATAAGAACTGAAATTTACATACTAAAAAAAAAAGATTTTGTCCGTCTAAGGGAATTAAATTCAACAAAGCACGCCTAATATTCTTGGGACAATCAAGTTGTTTGAGTGCATATTTTTTTAAAATAAATTTCAAAACTGAAATTTTGAGTAATAAAATTTTTTTTCAAAGTTTTATGTAATTAATAATAAAGTAATACTTTCTGTATTTAATATTCAATACCTCTTATCAATTTTAATTAAGATTTTAAAAACTAGGTGGTACAAATACAAATACAATTTTTTTTATAATGTTTAAGAATCAAAAGCCCCAAAATAACTTTTCATAAATAATAATGAAGAATTGTTTTAAGCTACAAATAAGTCATTATCATTTTTCTGTAAAACTGCGCGTTAGAGGTTAAATAGATATTCATGAAGAACTGTTTTTTTTTTTTTTTATTGCATTTAGCCCCCTTTACAGTTGTAAGCACATTTTTATTTTCTTAAAACATCAAAAGGAAGCTCTATACACCCAATTTCAAGTTAAACATATGTATGTATTGTATATACATATTATGTACATTGTACATACAAATGTTTACGGGGGCTTTCACCCTCTGTGAAATTGAAAGCACGGCTCATATCGATACGAATTTTTCAAAAGTTTCTAAAGAACATTAAAAGGAACCAACACATCAAAATTAAGCTTGACTCCTGTTTTGGGGGAATTTGACCCCCCTAAACGTATTACCGCGATACGAAAATTTGTATAGTTTGTTAAGAACACCAAAAAGAAGTTATATACAAAAAATAAGCTAAGCTCATCAAAAACAGATTTGGGAGGCTTTTAAACACCTGTAAAACAAGCTTTAAAAAATCAAAAATAGTAAAAAAAAAAAATCAAGCTTTCTCTCAAATTTTTTTCGGAGTAAATGGTTTAAATGATGTCCCAAAATCAAGTTTAAAAGTGGATTGGTAGGATTTTTTCGCTTGAGGAATCGAAAATCACATTGATGGCGGTTTCAAACCCCCCTCTCGTTTTGAAACCGCCATCAATCAATGTGATTTTCGATTTTTAAAATGGAAAAGTTGATGCAAAATTTTACAATTTTAAGAAATTACCTTCGACAAAGATATTTCACCAACCCTCCTCTACAAAGTTGTCATAGGTTTTGATGATGTAAGTGCCACAGGAGAGGCAGGAGGGGTGTCTTAAAGCTAAACGCACTATTGAACCCCATTACATGCAGGTGAATTTTGACAAGCTATAGCTTAAAGATGAAAAAAGTCCCAGAGATCGTTAATACCTCATTTTGTAGGTATTTTGATTTTCTAAAAGTTTTTTGTTGGCCATTTTGTTACAGAAAAAAATCCAGGCGAGTTATCAAAAGAAAACAAAATGGCGAGCTGTTTCAATATGGCTGCTTTTTCCTAGCCCCTACCACCCCGACAATTTTTTTTATAATGTGGTGATGTTCCCAAACACATACCATAAAAAAATATTTGCCCGTTAAAACATGCAACTTGTGCACGTTTTTCTCAACACCTATTGATTGTACGAAAAAAAAAGTTATAACATTTTTAGCGTAAAATTACATAAGCTACAACTTTTGCCTTCACATTTTTTTAAAAACACTGATAGTTTTTGAGAAATTAGCGAAAAACTGAAATTCAACCCCTTTCACCTCCCGTAAAAATTTTAGCCCCGGTCCAAATTTAGGGTACTTTTTGGAAAATGTTTAAGGTACAAAAATAAACATCTCCACCAAAATGTTTACCTTTTTTTTGTCTAATTTTCCTGGGCTATTTATGGACATGTGACAAAATAATATCACCTCTGGCGTTTTCGGTCGTGCGTCGTACATCAAATTGCACCATGGCGCAATTTGTATCCGCCATTTTTTTAACTACTTTTTTTAAAACGTTTACTTTTCGAAATTGTCTTTCAAAACTTTGCCTTCCACAAATTTATCTTATCGAAACATCGTTTTTTTTCGAAACTTCGTTTTTTGAAATTTTCTCTTCAAAACTTTGTCTTTCAGAACATGGTATTTTTTTGACAACTTTAGCTTTTGAAACTTCGTTTTTCGAAATTTCCCCTCGAAAATTTGTCTTTCGGAATTTTATCTTTTCGAAAATTCGTTTTTCAAATTTTTCTATTCGAAAATATCTGTCTTTCGGAACTAAATTTCAAAACTATGTTTCTCGAAACTTTTGCTTCGGGAATTTAATCTTTTTGAAACTTTGTTTTTTTTGGAAACAGTCTTTTGGAAAGTTTGTTTTTTCGGCATTTCATCTCTTCGAAACTCGTTTTTCGAAATTTCGATTTTCTTTCCGGAAATTTTTCTTTTAGGAAAATTATCTTTCGAAGCTTGCCTTTCGGAATTTTGTCTTTTCGAAAATCTGTTTTTCTGTTTATTTCGAAACGCTATTACTATTTCCAACTATTTTTCATGTTTTTTTTTTCATTTTGGTGTTCTCAAACTCGTTTAACTCACGAGTTAACCCAGTACTGAAAAACTGAGCCTAATAGCAGTCATATTATGTATAATGTTTAGAGACCATAAAAAATTCTATATTTTGAGAAGCAGGTTCTTACAAAAAAAAAGGAAACAGAAGAAATAAAAGTCATTTGAAGGAAGTTAAAGTAGTAAACAAAAGAAAAAAAATCAAACAAACAAAAACAATATTCTTAGGCATTAAAAGTTGAATTTATTGTAAAAACATCTGGAATGGACAGGCAGTAAAACCCACATAGTCAATGCAGTAAAATTAAAAGTGCCACTCCGTGATCAAAATTCTAATAATGTTTGTAAAACGATTTTTATCTATTTGTTTTGTGGGCAAGATAGTGTCGATCGAATTACAATTGATCTACTACACTTTGCCTTTGGTATAAACAGACAGTGTAATGTCTTGAATTTCATCACGGACTTTTTTTTTTGAAAAAAAAAAAATTAAACATTCCGATAAGAATTGCAAATTACAAAATAATAAATGCCTGTGTCTATTAAGGGGTGTTGGAAGATAACTTCAGACGACTTAAAGGGGTGCAGTAGCAGCATTTGCCGCCACGCCATCCGTTGCTGGCGCTCAACATGTTCCAAGTCACCAACAACGTTGCCGTCGCCGACGACGTTGCCACCGCCATGCCGTCAATTATTATTGTTTTATTTTTAGCAAAATGATAATCAATCTTCCTAGTCGATGAAGTGTGTAGTTCTATCACGTATCAATTTGCTGCTTAAACATTTTTTTCTCTCTCGTCTCTTAAACAAAGGTAATTTATATTTAAATTTTCTTATTGCGTACTTTTTTTTAAAAACATTTCCGCATCAAAGGTCGTGTAAAAGCAAATTAAATGCCTACAACGCAATTACGCCTGAATATTTTGGCATCTTATTTGAGAGTCTGGCATAGATTCCTATTAGTTTACTAATGTTATCGGAATCATTCGTTAGATTGGTCGATGTTAGGTGATGATATAGTATAGTACGGAAGGCAAGGTTGCTAAAATACACAAAACATATGAAACATAGTCAAGTCTTATTGATTTTTACAAAGTTAAATGGAAAGTGAAAGTTGAAAAAATGAGAAGTGAAGTGCCATGACTCAGGAGTAATTGTTGTGCGCGATTTTTTATTTTTATTCTATCTAAAGCTGTAAAACTATGATGTTCGCATATTCTAAAAAACTAAGTGGGTTTTGAATAAATTGAAGTAAATTCTTAATTAAATACCTGAGAAATTTTGAAAAAAAGTTAAATCCTAGTCCCAATAACAGAATTAAATAGACTAAAATTAAAAAATCGTAACATTACTAAATTGGAAGGTTATTTTCCTATTTTGTTTGTCTTAAATTTGATGGAAAAATAAGGATTTATGTTCCCATTCGACTGGGACTAAAGTCCCGAAATTGATTTGGAACTTATATCCCCGCACTAAAAATAAGGCTAACCCAGGGCCTCCACAAGAAATAATTCATTTCATAAAATCGAAAAAGCGCAATGTATACTTCCAATGCAGACCACGAATTTCATGAAATTGCAGATTTCATGAAAAATGAAGTCAATTTCAGCATTTTTATTTCTTAACATCTCTGTGGAAATTAATGTAGAAATAATTTGACGTCTCCTGCCAGTTGGATTTGTGCTGCTTTTTACTTTCACATGTGGGTCGAGGAGTTGAGGTCCTATTCAATTATCAAACTGAAGCGTAGACATCAATAATAAGTGTTCTCTCTTTTTAGCGGGGCGATTGCAAATGAGATTTCATTATATTTTAGTTTGATTCGTTTAAATGACCTTGATCATTTGTATTTGTATTTGTATTTGTATTTGTATTTGTATTTGTATTTGTATTTGTATTTGTATTTGTATTTGTATTTGTATTTGTATTTGTATTTGTATTTGTATTTGTATTTGTATTTGTATTTGTATTTGTATTTGTATTTGTATTTGTATTTGTATTTGTATTTGTATTTGTATTTGTATTTGTATTTGTATTTGTATTTGTATTTGTTCATATTTTAATGTTGAGAAAATCCAACTTTGGATTATCAAACTTTTTGTTTTCAATTTTAAGATAAAAAGTGCGTTGACATAAATTGTAGAAAATTTAATTGTTTACACAAATGTACTAAAATTTCGTTTGTGCGATGTGTGGTTCTCAGGATATTCCAAAATGGCGGGTCTTTCGACCCCGAAAACTCGTTTTTACACTTACACTGATGACTGATCCGAACCCACCTACAGATCCTTAAAAAAAAAATAACGCAACAAAAATTTCGTTCTGCTGTACGCTGTACAATGAGCGAAAATGATAATTGTAGCAGATTATTTGGAGAGGTCTCTGCTCTTTTTTCGCACAGAATTAATTGCCGTGGGCAAAAGTCACATTTGGGCTCTATTCGTGTTTGTATTTCTTGTTTTTTTCATCACAACATGGTTTTGTGTGATTTTGTGTTTGTGTCGTTTTTTTTTTTTTTTTGCAATCGGTGACACAAGGGGTACTTTTTCGATTTTCATAGGCATTTCGTTGTCGTGTTGCAGACCAAAAAAATTTTTGTTTCGCATCAGCAGCATACAGGCAGGCTTCACGGAAAACCTCCTAGTTTTGTTCTTCAAAATGAAGTCAGTCGGGTGTGATGATGGACTTTGTGACCGTGAAATAGCTATAACTCCGGCCTATAAAACTTGGTGGTAGCTTACTCAAGTTATGTTTCATTCAAACCTACAGTATCAATCGGTTCCTGTTTGTTTTTTTATTGTTTTAGGAGGAATCTCCATCGTACGCTTTCGTCTATCGAAAAGATGTTCCTCGCATAAGATCTCGCCTCAATCGCGATTAACCTTGGCATCTATAAGTTGCACGGACACGTCTACATACTTTATTCGTTGGCTAATGATTATTCGATGGTAAATTTTTTTAAACAGCAATAGAGGCCATGTCGTACATTTTGTTTGCTAATTGAAAAAACTGATTTTCTCAACTTTAGGGAAAAACAGACCAGCCCTTCCCATACGATTTTTTTCTTGTCTCAATCAAACCTTCCGTTTTCTCAACCAAACCTACACTGTCTAGCTTTTTGTCACATCTTAATCGAATCATCCAGTATATTTAAAGTTTTTTTTTTTTTGTTCAAAGTCGTACAGATTGTTTAATTTCAAAAGTATAACATCTTAGTTTTCAAGATAACACAATTTTCAAAAATTACAATTATTATTAAAATCACAAAATAAGATGTGATTATTATATTTAGCACATCCTTGTTAATTACTATGTAACAACTTGATATAACTAATTTTAAGAATCGGAAAAATTAACAACTTTTCGTTTTTTTTTTTAATTCAATTTTTAATGAATATGTCTTAATTTGTTTTTAAGACATAATAATGGTTACAAAATTATTCACGAGTGCCATCATCATCAACATATCAAATAATTTTACCGAAATTAATTTCATTTCAAACTCGCATCTTTCCCATAATCTTTCATGTTAATTTTCTTTTTATGTATGTTTATTTTGCTTTAATTTCCAATTTATCAATTTTTTATATCTGTGTTAAAAAAAAAAAACTAGTAAAAATAAAAAGCACGAATAAAAGCTATAAAAAATCACTGATCCAATTCAAGATTAATTTGTTCAGATCATTTCAAGTCGAAATGAATTTTGAAAATAAATCGTTAAGCTAAAGCTATAATTTATTTATCATCATTTGTTAATTAGCAAGAATCAAAAAGTTGTTTATTTTTTCAAATAAATACAAAATATACCAGTTCCTCGATTAATGGACATAAAATGAATAATTACACATTAGGTATACCCACAAGGCCCGACACTGTAATCAAAATTCAAGTAGATCAAAGAACCAGAACCGGTAATCATTAGCCCGTGGTATCTTTATTTTAGTCAAGTTGTAACTTGAGTTCTGCGTGGTCATGGTAGGTTGGATAAAATTCGCCGGTATACCGCCATATCATAGATGTCAGTTTCGCCTAACATACGGGTAGGGTAGGTACCCTAATGTCATTGACCCCCATGCAAACACTCTTTTACTTCTTCTTTTTCTCACTCACTTTACGGCGATTCCAAATTTTAACTCTTAATTAGCAACGATATGACGTTAACAAAAAAAAAATAAATTTTAAATCATTCAACTCCGGAAGTGTGAACAGCAGGTTAAGTCCGTTATAAAACAGCAGCGCAGCTGTCATAGAAACTTCACACACCGCACCGGTTCGGTTCGTATAGCACAAAATGGTGAAACCAGCGCGGTGGTTTATCCAACGGATGTGTTCAAAGACGATTTTATTTGATTTTCTATTATCCCCATTCGATATATGTATTTGTTTAGATCTTTTAGTCAATAGAGGAGGCCGTTCGAGAGCGTGTATGTCCAAATTCAAATTTGGTTGGGGATGTCACATCATAACGTATTGTAATTCCGTTTCAATTATTATTGACCACTTTGACAGAACCAATGAGACATACTTTTAAAATGTAAATTAATTATGATTCACAATTCCATAAATTCTATTCTGTTGTGTTGTGTTTTGTGTTCTAGCAACAGCAGCTTTTCGAATTATGGTCGGTAAGTCATGCGTCAATGAAACAACACGACAAGCACAACACACAACATATTATAAGAGAAGAGGCTCCTTTGAATAAATCACCCATTTAGGATTTACAAAAGTCGTATATCCGGAATATTAATTTTTCCTTTCTTCCTTTCAACTCCATATGAGAGCGTAGAGACAGAGCGAGAGATGGTTTGTTGTGTTTTAATAAAATGTGAGTGCTTTGGTCTTTTATGTTAATGACATTTTAACAGATTTGACAGTTTATTATTTCTTTCAATAAATATCTACATTCGAATAATTTTCGAAATATTAGTCGACGGAATGGAATTCGAAATATTTAATTTGTTTATTTCTGTTTAGATTATTAAAATGATCATTTGTGTGGGTGGAGAATAGATGGATGGATGGATGGAACGAGGATATTAAATTGCAATTTAATCATGAAAAGTTTTGCATTGAATGAAATTTAAAAAAAAAATGTTATTTTATTTAATTGGACGTGAGTTTACATTATGCCATGCAATGTGTGTGTGCAGCAGCGAACCATATTTGGATTAGGAAAATTGGTATACGTCTTAACACAGTTGGGCAGTCTTTATGGTAAAGATAGGAATAATTCAAATTGTTCATTGAGATTGTGAGAGCTACCCGCTTTAGTGTCGAGGGACTAACGATCAATGCCACCCTTCGTAACCTGTACAATTGGCCAATCTACATAAAGATTAGCCCAGGAAAAGTAGACTAAAAAATGGATCTTCAAGGTTGGAATCTTTAAATTAAGCTACATTTTTGTATAAAAAATTATTTTTTGAGGATGGGTAAAAAATTTCGTACTAGAGGGGTGATTAAATCCGCCTTTAATGCGTGATTTTCGATTTTTAAAATGCAAAAGTTGATGAAAAATTTTAAAATAATACTGTAAAAATATGTATATTTCACCAACCCTCTTCTACATTGTCATAGGTTTATGTGGAGTAAATTCCACAGGAGAGGTAGGAGGGGTGTTTTAAAGCTAAACATTCCATCCAAGGATATTAGATAGAGGTGAACTTTGACAAGCTATAACTTAAAGATAAAAAAGTCCCAGAGATCGTTATAACCTCATTTTGATTCTCTAAATGTTTTTGATTGGCTATTTTGCTACAAAATGAAATCCAGGCGAGTTATTAAATGAAAAAAAAATGACAAACTGTTTCATTATGGCGGCTTTTCGCTTTTTTTTTTACAAAAGGATGTTCCTAAATATAGTAGCCCGTGGCGTAGTGGTTAGTGGGTTAAACTGTCATGCCAGAGGTCTGGGTTCAATACCAGCCGCTTCCACCTTAAGTTTTTTTCAGGGCTACTGCCTCCTGCGAGGAAGTGACAAATCCTCCAAGAGTATTTCTTGTCATAGAAAAGTGCCGCTCACCTTAGCCGTTTGGATTCGGCAAAAAAAACTGTTGGCCCCCTCAATTTCTGTAGACACGCATACAGGAATGGTTGATAGTTGTAAGTCACTAGGCCCTGGTTCTTCATGAGCCGTTGTGCCACCAAATTTATTCATGTCGATTATGGAATCAGCAATAGTGGATCCGCAGCATATTGTTCTCTTTTCTTTTCACGGCAAATCGATGAATAGAAAAGAGAGCACTACACTGCGAATCAATGCGGATGCTGTTTTGCGGATTCCATAATCGATATGATTTATTTTTTTAGATGCTCCCAAACACATACGATGAATAAATATTTTCCCGATGCAACTTCAATAAATTTTTTTGACTAAATCCAGTACACTATAAAGTTTGTGCACATTTTTCTCAAAACCTTATGATTGTACGAAAAAAATGGTTACAACATTTTTTATGTAAAATCACATATGCTACAACTTTTACCTTCACATTTTTTTAAAAACACTGATAGTTTTTGAGGAATTAGCAAAAAATTGAAATTCAACCCCTTTCACCTCCCGTAAAAATTTTAGCCCCGGTCCAAATTTAGGATTCTTTTTGGAAAATGCTTAAGATACACGAATAAACATTTCCACCAAAATTAAGCTATGTCGGAATTTATTTGTAATTTTGCCATTTTTTGTCTAATTTTCCTAGGCTATAACTAGACAAGCCATAAAAGTTCGTTTAATCGTCAACCAATGGTATTGCACGCCAACAGTTTCTATATTCGATGTCCACTCGTTCGGTCGGTCCATCAAACTCATTTTATTTGATAGTTTCTGGTTACAATATTTTTTTACAAGCAATAAAATGCAAATCAATTGGAAAATCGCAATGAGTTTTTATTACTCAATTTTATTATATTGAAGAAAAAAAAAAAAGAGCACTTAACTCGAGTCAACGGACCACCGGACTTGAGTTTGCCCACCACCAACGCTTAACGATAAAAAATATTTCTCTATGTATGTAAGTATAATGTAAGTAGATTCAATGAAGAAAAAAAAACGACCACCAAGAGTGGTTGGAATTTGATGGCTCGGCTGTCTAAAGTGATCGTACATTATTTATTGCTGATGACAATTTTTCTTTTATGAATATATTCGTAATGACAATCATTTAATTCTTACAACCATCTTTTTTTTTTTTAATGAACACATTATAAGTGGGAAAAGATATTATCATTGCCGGTTAGTGGAATTAAATACGGACGAAGCTATTTAATGGATGTTTGGTTGAAGAAACTAGAAACATCGATTCTTTTTAGCTGCAAAATTTGTTTTTTTTTTTTTTTATGTATAAACATTTAAACTCTGGGTGTGGGGAATTTGAAATGAAACGGCAATTGTGGAAGTACGAATCGATTTGTTGTTCACGCATTCATTCATCTGATGGCTATCTATCACCATGGAGATTTCGACCCCCGTTCCCTTAGACAAAAACGAATATTTACATATCCGAACCACGAGTCCCGGAATACTCACACATTTGTTTTTAATTGTTGTTTAGATATTTTGTGGTTTTTTTGTTTGAAGATGAATTTTCCGGCGAAAGATTAAAATGTTATGGAATTATTCTCGAAAAATATTTTAGTTAGGAATTTCTAATTACTACCTAATTGTAGTAGCCGTGGCGTGATGGTTAGTGCGATGGACTGTCATGCCGGAGGTCTAAGGTTCGATGCCCAGCCTCACCATCTATTTATTTAAAGAAAAAACGGCTACTGCCTCTTGCGAGGAATTGACAAATCCTCCAAGAGTATCTCCTGTCACAGAAAAGTGCCGCTCGTTAGCCGTTCGGATTCGGCAATAAACTGTAGGTCCCCTCCATTCCTGCAGACACGCACACAGGAATGGTTGAGAGTTATAAGTCACTAGGCCCTAGTTCTTCATGAGCTGTTGTGCCATCAAATTTATTTTTTTATTTTACCTAATGCATAGCAATGTTGCGTTTTGACAGATGTTGATCGACAGGTAACTCTAATTTTAAATTGTGTTAAACTTGTGAAATATGTAGGACCACCGCACCATACCAATCTTCTTAATATGTAGATTGTTTCGACGTTTGTATACCTAAACTATGGATATTTTTGTTCTTACTTACTTGTCTTTTTTTATCGAAATAGAAAAATATTAATGGATGTACCTGAAAAGAAAAAGAAAAAAGATTTTAGATATTTTACACTAAAATAAAAAAAAATGAAGTAAAATAAGTAATATAATTGTTATTTTTAAACGAAGTTTCCAGTATTTACTAAGGTAAATTCCCCTGACAAATTTCTGAAAATTAATTTGAGTTGAAAATTGTGCGCTCATGTTGGCTACCTACCATTTAAGTAAACAAAATTTTAAAAAGTTTTTTTTCATTGGTTTAACAATCTTTATTCTACATACATATGTACATAGTATGTGGGTTTAACGGTATATACTGTAAAATGCCATTCAAGTTGGTCAGCTGGTCAAAATTACAAACCATTTTCCGAAAAACAGGGCCTGGCACCCACTTGGCAACTTTTCGTTTCCTCTAGTTCAAGGCACAGGCGTCTGTCTTTTAAAAAATTAAGCATCGTCGGTCGTGATAACTGATGATAACAGTAATTCATAAGTATAGGGCCTTTTTCAAAAATTGAACAAAAAAAATAATAAATAATAGATAATAAGAATGAAATAAATAATAAAATGCATAATAAAAAATAAATAATACAAAAAAATAAAGATAAAAAAATAAAAAAAGAAGAAATAATAATAATAAAAAAAAAAGAAATAATAATAAAAAAAAAAAGAAATAATAATAAAAAAAAAAAATAATAATAATAAAAAAATAATAAAAAAAAAATAATAATTAAAAAAAAAAAATAATAATAAAAAAAAATATAAAAATAATTAAAAAAAAAATACATATAATAATAAATAAAAAAATACATATAATAAAAAATATATAAAAATATAATAAAAAGAAAATGGTAAAAAAAATAATAATAGAAAAATAATAAAAAAAAATATAATAATCAAATAATAAAAAAAATAATATAAAAAAAAAATAATTAAAAATAAATATAATAAACAAAAATAATTGAAAAAAATAATAATAAAAAAATATTAATAAAAAAATAATAATAAAAAACTAATAATAAAAAAATAATAATAAAAAAATAATAAAAAAAAAATAATAGAAAAATAATAAAACAAAAATTTAAAAAAATATATAATACAAAAATAATAAAAACAAAATAATTAAAAAAAATTATAATAATAAACATTTTAAAAAGCATACTCTTTAAAGTGAATCGTTTACTTTTTGGGCAAAATGTTATTTATGGTTTTATACTCGTCTATTGGTTTTCCGTACTCCTACTTAGTTACACTCATTTCAACTTATTCATTCAAAAGGTATGACTAGGGCCTTATTGCACCAACAACTTATCACTATAATCACTTAGCTATAATTTTCATAAATCGTGACACGATTTTGTAGCGACGAATGACATAATTTCACCTCACATAATGCATATGGACCTTGTATCGGATTTAAGGCCAATACAAATTATTTCCGCGGGCATTGTCTCATTGCGCCACAGCTAAATTGTACCACGATTTTTTATAACTAGTATCGTCGTCCTGTGTCGAAATTCGACACTTTCAATTTCGCAAAACAATTTTTTTGAAAGTATTGAAGGCAAAAAACATTTTTTTTTTTTAGTTGAATTTTTATTTTTAATTGAATTTTTCTTTTTTTAATATGCACAGTGTTCGACAGTACAAAAACAAAAATGACCCACATCTGCACATCTCCGCAATTGTGACTTTCCAACCATATAAAATTTATCGAAATCGGTTAAATACTTTTTGAGAAAATGGTACCACAAAATTTATTTAAGTCTATTTATATATATAGATTAACCAAGTGTTGAGTGATAAGTTGTTGGTGCAATAGGGCCCAGATTTATTTTTTGCTTGTAGTCGATGTTTGAAAACATCTTAAGAAAGCGTTTACTATTTTTTTTTAAAGTATTTATCCATACCAGCTAAAATAACGAGCTTGGACTATCTTATGAATTTTGCTTAAAATAAAAATTTTCTACGAGTTATTTACAATACGTGTATAAAATCTAATAAACATATTGATTTTTGTATACAAATTATTAAACAGATTTTTGTTCCTCCTAAAAAAAATCATAAAGTTATTCCCTTTTCATAGTAAACGATTCAATTAAGGAACCACTTTAAAAAGCAACTATGCGTCGTCCAAAGAGGATATATTATTTAACTACAAAATTTTTCAATTTAAAAACAATCTCAAGTTATTATTAAAATTTTTTAATGTTGTATCACTTCATTTCTTTTAATTCTTTTTTATTCGTGAATCGTGTTTTCTGTTTGGATTAAACGAAATCACTTTATGTACCTACACTTTACTTAAAGCTGTTAGAAAATTGAAAATAAAAAAAATAAATATGTAGGTACATACACCTCCTTTCAACGCATATGACCCTATTTTTTTGAACTTAGCTTTTCTCTTTTAGCTCCACATGTTTTTTTTGTTTTTTGTTTTTTTTTTAAGAAACCCAAATCAAGGGGAAAATAATGTAATCCCACCTTAAGCTGGTTAGGAGATTATATGGTTTTTCTATCTCTGATGTACCGTTAAACTATCTGATTTTCTCTTTATTTCCTCATTAATCAAGTTACACTGTAAACGAATCAATCTCAAAACACAAAATGTATACTTACAAAAAATGTAGCCATTAAACGGAACAATAGAAAATATATACGAAAGTTTAGATAAACAAAAAAAAAATTAATTTTTGTTTTCTTCTTTCAAGAAAAATGATAAAACACACATTTTTTTGAGTAACGATGACTTTTAATAGCCACGCTCTGGCTCATGAGGTTGAATAAGACAAACCCCAAGATAGCTGTTAACTCTGCCTTTTAAAAAGCACAAAAAAAAATAAATTTCCGACTGGCAGTCACCAAATGGCACTGTCAGATGGATTTAAAGATATCGTGTTAAATGAATGGATGAATTTAACCGCAAAGTAATGCAGCAACAGCAGCGCAGTAATGATAACAATAACAACAACTAATGGACGGCAATTAAAAAAAAAAAAAAATAAGATGTTCCCTCTCTGCCAACAGAGAGAGAGTATACATATTAAAGTTGCCCTTTTCACAGCTCTTGTCATCGCGAGTTGATCATTATTTGTGTCTAATGTTCGAGTCAAGTCATTTCTTCCTGCAGGGTTAATGGTCAATATAGCTCCTCTCTAATGAAGCCGAACCAGATGGCATTTAAAAAATAAAAAAACAATTTCGAAGAAAAATTGACAGACATCCCAGAGAAAGAGCACTGACATTTAAGAACCGAAAAGAGGGAAATAGGGGGAAATTATGACGAAAAATGAAAAAAAAAATGAATGAAGAAACGTTGGGGAAGAAATAGGTTTGGGTTTTGAATAGAGCAGCAATTGACCGAGTTCTGTCAATAATCCATTAAGATGACATGAAACCGTTACCGATTACAATTAGATTTTGGATTTGAAAAAAATTTGGAATGGGAACATTTTTGGTGAAATTAGGTAGGTATGTAGGTAATTAGAAAAGGCGGCCCCGAGCAACTTAAGCTCGGTGATCCAATTAGCGATGAAGAGCGCCATTTTGATACCATAACTCTTGACCTATTTATTTAAAACGGTATTGGAAAGTAATTTGCGGGTCAAAATGCCAGGCTAGGCAGATTGTTGGCTTCAGAATCCGTTTACCACCTGCTAGTGGTCTAGGGAGTCTGACAGGAGACATAGTGCAGTAGCTACCAACTTCATCTTAGAGCCATTTCGTCCCGTTTAGGAAAGAGATCAAGTCTTTGATCTTCAGTTCGGAGAGTTCATTCAGACCGTCGAAAAAAGCCTTTTCAAATGATTGTGCTCTCCTTTTTATTTGTTACAATCTTTGGTTTGCTGGAACACAAATAAAGCTTGGCTGTCAGAAAATGAAACAGTTTTAAACATTTCGTTTGTAAAATCTTGGATCGTAAATTAACAGTCCCGTAGCAACATATGGGCTAGGTGACTTCTTAGAAAAACGTGCCAAAACGTAATGTGAATTCAAATTAGTCAAAAAAATTTAATAAAACAAAATATGTTTCGATGGAAAACTTTTTGTATATGTTTTTCACATTATAAAGAAAAATTTGGGTCTTATAGGGGTTAGAAAAAAGCCACCATTTAAAACAGCTAGGCCCTGTTTCACCATTTATAAAGACCTCGACCTTGAAGATCAGACTACTAGAACGCAAGCTATAACTTCGGAAGCCAACCGTACTGCTCCATTTTTAATTACTTTTCTTCCATTCTTAAGTGAACTTATGAAAAAGGGAGCACCTTGGTAAGCATTCTAAGTTATAATTTGTGTAATCTATAAGTTAGCTAATTGTTAGTTAGTTGTCAGTAGCAGTACTTCGATTGTTGAATTCTAGTTAGTTAGTCGCGAAACTCTTGGGAAAATCAATATACTTTTTAATACTTCCCGCATGGAAAAATTTGCAAGATTTTGGCAAGCTTAGGCGAGGCCCTGGCAAGTTTTCGGTAAGGAAAACATAACAGCCTCCTGCCTCGCTGAGAATATTTATTCAATAAAGTACTGTGAGGCTCTTGATGCTAACTAACTCATTTTACGAAAATTAATAAAAGCAGTATTTTATTATACCGTAATAAAAATCTTTGTGTTTTAATTAACTGTGCAAATTTCCAATTAGGATTGGGAATCGGTGTGTCAAATAGTAAAATCAAAACTGCAGACAAAACAGAACAAGACAGAACCACAACTGATTTTGAAATTTCTCAGAAATCTGTTCTAAGTTATTTTACCTAAAAAGCAAGTGCAAACAGACTCACTCAGCAAGCCAGAACAGTTTAGAACAGAAAATTTCTCATTGAACTTGTTCTTTTCTGTTCTAAACTGTTCCGAACAGCCTCACTGAAAACATACAGTTTTTCACACATACTTGCACACACACCAAAGTAAATGACAATAAACTAAACGTAGTTTAAATATTCAATTTTACATGCCCAAGAATTTTTTAGTGGTCAGTGTTTTATAATAAAATAAAATAAGCACCGCCACAGAAGCACAAACGATGACACTACCGAGCGCTGCACGCTTTTAAACGGACGTAAGTGCACACAAAAACGGCATTAATATAGGGACTATCAGAACTATGTTGTAGACTGGACCAACCAGGATGACCATCAGTTCATCGGCAAGCTGAAAAGTACACTGAAGTCTTCGAAGCAACATTCTTCCATTGACATGGACTGGCCACGACAATAATCATTTAGAGTGTATAGCCAGGGTGGTGGGCATCGAGGAACTGGATGTCTAACTAAATTAATATAATATATAGCGACTGACAGCTTCTAGCTTTGACCCCCATATCTGAAATGGTTGAATGGAAAACTATGTAAAACAAAATATGTGGAACAAATCTAGTTTTTATTAGTCAGGGCTTGGGCAGAATGTAACTAACGAGGCAAAACGGTTCATAACTGGCGAGGGCCTAGCGAATGCCTCTAGTAACCCTTGCTAGACCCTTGTTAGTAACTATGAAAAACTTGCCAGGGCCTTATTGAAAACTAGATTCTTTTTCCACGCAGGTTTCTAAGGCATACACATTTTCAAGGAAATTGTGAACCCTCAAGATATTTTTGATCGCTTTTTTATGCCTTGGTACCAATTCCAAACTATGTACCTACCTAGAAGAAAAAAATTTAAAAAAAAGTAACAAAAACTTAAGAATCACTCCACCCTAATGTAGGTACATAATCTCTTAATCTACCCTAGAGTAAAACATCTTCGACATCGGAATTTAATGACCCAATTGTATCTTCAATACAAATTTTTATGCGGAACACATGACAAACGCTTACCTACATTTATATTAAAAAATATGTAGATGGCATTGGATTTTGCATTGTTACGAAACATGAATTGAATCCGATGAGATGCTCATACATGCCTTTAATGTAGATTGTACATTGTGCAATCAGAGAAAAATTATAACTTTATGCTTATTCGATTACACAAAAAAGCCGCAACAACAATATTAACATGCGGCACCGATATGGTAAATAATCAGAGTCTCTCGGTCTTTATGAAATATGTATTATGAAACCTCACCTTAAATCATGCGAAATGAAGAAAATTAAATATGCAATCAAAGCATTTCTCAACTATAAATCTTCCTTTGGTGTCGTGTTAGTCTGCTATCTTATTTCACTTTCAACACCTATATAAAAAACTTGCATCCATTTGTACCTATAGGAAAACCTTTTACTTTTTGTGTCAAAATTATTGAAGTGAATTTATCACAATTCTAAGTTTTAATTACTTTTTCCACATCATTGCCCATTCAATTAATAAAAAAAAAAACACACAAATCAAAAAAAAGCTGCCCTAAGACTGTGCATGCCAGTCGCGTATTTGTTGTTGTTACATGCCGGCCTTTCAACTTTCAAATTTCTCGTTTTGTATTGTTCTAAAATAAAATAATTTTCTATCGATTTTAAATTGTTGAATTCGACAATGGAGCAGCTTACCAAATGAAAACCTCACCATCACGATCCAAATTGCATTTAATGTGTGCGGCCGGCGACGAGCTCTTTGTTGCAATGCCTAAGCAAATGGAAATTAAAAATCAAACACACAAGGTGTGGTGGAAATGGAGGGGTTGTCTATGTTGGCTGCTGGCTGGTTTTCAACATGCAACATTGAAAACAACGAGGAGGCCAACCATCACCGTCCGTCGTCGTCGTCGTCAAGCTGAACAAACGACCAACCAACCAGCCAACCAAACGACCAACCGCCTACTCTTGAACTTTTAATCATCGTCTCTCCTGCAGCTATTTATATCTTTCTTGTATTTATTCCTCTGATTCCGCCAACAGCAGGAACATCAACATCATCATGGCTGGAGTTAGAAATGTTTGGCCACTAAAACAGGGGGAAAACGTAGTTCAAAAAATTTGATATTTTTAATCAAAAAGTCATAGAACTTCTCATTTTATCCAAAACAAATAACTTCGGACTTAAATCCTGCTTGCACAATCTCAATTTATTAGTTAGATTTCGGTCCGGAAAATGTTCAATCAATGCAATCATTTGTTACCAGCAATATTATTGCTTTGAATTGCTGCGATAGTGGGTAGCAACAATTGTTGTTTGCAACCAATTGCTTGTAAATTCTTGTTCCTTTTGATTTTACGTACATACCATACAAAGTTTTTGGCACTTTCAAAATTTGATAAAAGCCAAGTTGCTGCAACAGTGGGTAGTGTAGCTGCAACAATTGCTGCCAGCAAAATGGTTTTAAGTTTTTGTCATTTCCGGCCATTTAGTAACGACAGTTACTAAGTTGCCAGCAACTTAATTTTTTACGACCCCTTGTGTTGCTGCAACAGTAGACGAAAAAAAGCAACAAATTAATTAAAAAAATTTGTTTCCGAACAAAATCAACGACAATCTCAACAGTCGATTTAAATCATGGTGACATTATGTTGAAAGAAATTAAATTGTTCTTGAGTCGCTGCAACTTGTTTGAGAGCTTGTAAGTTTTTTCTGTTCCCGTCCATTTAGAACAGACAAAGCTTATGGCAATCCAAACAGTCGATAAAAAAGTAGATGAACAAAGTTGATAGCATTTTTATATTATGCTGCTGCAACATTCGGCAGCAAAAAGTTGTTAGCAACAAATTTCTTATAATTTTGTGTTGTTCAAGCTTCTGTGATACAAACAAAGCTTATAACATCCTAACAAAAATTTACCATCAACCTATTTTGCCTAGACCCCTCTTAAGTTGCTGCAACAATGGGCAGTGTCGGCTTAAATCTGGTTCCCTCTCAAGTTTATGGCAATGCCAACAGTCGATAAAAATGAATATGAAAGGACCCCTTGGTGTTGCTGCAACATTTGGCAGCAAAAAATGTTTAGCAACTAATTGCTTTTAAGTTTATTTTTTTCTCGCTATTTGGTAACGAAAAAAGTTTGTGACAATCTAAAGAGCCGATTAAACTCTATGGTAACGAAAAGTTGCTGGCAATATAATTTGCTACAATCCCTTGTGTTGCAGCAACATTTGACATTTTGTTTCGGTCAACGATGGGAAGAGATATTTTTGATTTTTAATTTCACACTTCACGTAGTATGGAAAATTCAGCCAATAGACTTGATAAGTAAACTTAAAAAAACTTTCTTACGAATTACTTTCCCATGTAAAAAAGGACAAGAGTTTCAATTTAAAAATAGACGCAGTTACTTAAAATATGGAATTCGACCAAGCGTAACAAAATGTTTCGGGAAACAAATTGTCAGACTGTCCATGATCTTTTTTTTTTAAACTGAAAAATTCTTAAAGAACCTCCGAAAACAGGGCATTCATATGTTTCAAACTTCATATTTTCAAAAATCCGACCCTGACAGAAGCAGCAAACACAACCGAGCAAATCCAGAGTTTGCAATTTCAACCTCTTTGTATAACGACGATGATAGTTCGTCCATTAGGTCAGATCGAGGAGGCAGCAGTGTTGTGGCATCCAGCCGGCAACATAAGGACTGTGACAAGGAGGAATGAAAGAGAGAGAGAGAGAAAGAGAAAGAAAAAAAAAAGTACATACCTCTGGCTGCTAGATAGGTGTATAGATTTAGCTAAAGCAGAAAATATATAAATAAATAAATAAAAAAAGGAAGCTAATCATGAAAAGCTGCAAACAGAAACACGTTTGGTTGCGGCCCAGTGCTTCGCACATCGCTTTCTATTTTCCTTTCAGCGAGTTTTAAGAGAAGTTTTAATCTTTTTTTTTTTCTTTTGTTCGTTGTTTAAATCTATGAAAAAATGTGTGTGCACAAACAAATGTTGTATTGCACAGCCTGTTCTATACCTAAAGGCTATCCATCCCATCCATAGCAATGATATCTACCAGATGCAGCATAGCACATCGTCCCGTTCAGTCGTCGTCGCGTCGGATTATCCCCGCGTTGGCTTTAGCTCACTGATGGCATTAGAAAATGGAAAATTAAAAAGTAGCAAATCACTTCCATCAGAAGCAGCAGCAGCAGCAGTTGGAAAGTTTCTCACTTCCTTGCTATATGTACGATGGAGCGCCATGCCATGCCATACCATCAGGGTAACCAACAACGGGGCTGAAGGGGATAAGGGAGGAGATATGCAGCCGACATATAAATCCCCCGACCGGATGGATATAATCGGGATGAAAGGCAAATTTAATATGCAATCTCCTTCCTGTTATACCTGGATTGGTTTTAATCAATGATATTAGAGAGTAACCATATTCTTGTGTAGAGAGGTGTGCCAGGGTTAACTGCAGCAGGAACTTCAAATGGTTTGGATTTGAAATAAAAAAAAAATAATAATAATTTTTAGGTCATATCCAATCCAATACGGATTTGGACACCCTTAACATTTTACATTAGGATTTGTAAGTTGAACTTTTCTTCGTGAAATTTTAGAGGTGATCTCCTGGATAAAGGTATGTATTTCAGAGAGAGGGAGAGAGAGGAAAAATTTTACTAGAAAAGGTGAAGAATTTTAAGTTCCTCTTCATGCGCCATGCAGCTGTTTGAGTAAAAGCTAGGCTTAAGTTTTTTTTTTCCTATGAGACCTATCGTGTTCGGTCAGGCTTAGGATAGGCTTGACCACGTTGTGCAATGAGTTCGTCGAACTTGACAAATCCTCCAATTGTGACTCTCTTCATGAATATCTAATTGCTTCCCACCTTAGCCGTTCGGATTCGAAAGTAAACTGTAAGTCTCCTTCATTCCTGTCAAAAACACGAACACAGCAATGGTTGAGAGTTATTGTCAGTCACCAGGTCTTGGTTCTACACGATCTGTCGCGCCACCAAATTTATTTATTTTTAATCATCACAAGCCTTCTGTATGATGTAGGTAGAGGCATGGACATTGTCAAAAGTGGTTGAGAACGGTTTAAGCTGTTTTTGGGAGAAAGACTATTTTGAATAATTTTTGGTCGCATCTGTATAAATGGTAGTAGGCCGTGGCGTAATGGTTAGTGCGTTGGACTGTCACGCCAGATGTCTTGGTTCCCAGCCCCTGCCACTTAACAAAAATGTTTTTCAGGGCTACTGCCTCTTGCGAGGAAGTGACGAATCCTCCAAGAGTATCTCCTGTCATAGAAAAGTGCCGGTCACCTTACCAATCTGTTCGGATTTGGCAATAAACTGAAGGTCCCCTTCATTTCTGCAGACACGCACACAACAATGGTTGAGAGTTGTAAGTCACTGGGCTCGGTTCTTCATGAAATGTTTGCGTATTTTGTGCAGACATAACCTAAAATTCTTACGTCAATGCGAGGTGTTATATTTTTCTGGACTTTAATCCTAGCTTGACTGTTTACTATGGACATAAATGTATCTATCTATATGTTAAAATTTGGCCAATGGCGTAGAACAATATTGATATGGTCTTGACCAGGCTTTCATAAATTAACTCCCCTTTCAATATATTTAGTTTGCAAAATATGCTCTCTTATCTTATACACCATAGCTTTGTTTCATTTAGCCTAGAACTAAGCCCTCATAGATTATACAACCTCATTTCTACACATTGTGAATCCAATGCTGCAGGAAATTCGTCTAGAGTCTAAACTAAACAAAACCAACAAAAAAAAAAAAAAACGAAGCAAATATTTTCGATTTTTTTCTTGAAAATAAAAATAATTCATTGCTTCTGAGAAAAGTTATAAAATAAATAAATTACCATTGAACGAAGCTACTTCCTCTGAACGTGTTATTTGCACAAAGTTTCTATTTCTCAGCATGAATCACACAAATTTTCTGGTAAAAAATAAATTTATTTAATTTAATCCGTTCTTCATGGAAAGTGATATGAATGTTCGTTTAAGTGATTCATTTTGTCACCCGGCGACGAGTGTAGTAAAAAAAAAAAAAAATAACACGATACACTAGATTGCGTTATCAAGGGGAATAAATTGAATAGTGCGCCATTGACAGATAATAATGTGTCAAGAAAGTCAACAACAATAACACATTATATACTGAATCATCTCAATAGCTTAGCTGTCATTCAGTTCAGCTGATATCAGATGAGCCGTCGTCTCTCATAGACCAGAGATAGTTTAACTCTAAACGAGTTGTTTAGTCGCTTCCACATAAATAAAACAAAACACAACATAAATGCTGCATGCAACTATCTAATAACAACAATTTTATATGTCACACGCTAGACCTGTTTTGACAGTTTTTGTTCTTTCGCTGTAGAACTACCAGAGGGCCTTTGCAGCAACGATACGGAAATGCCTGTCAGGTTAAGGTGCGTAATGAACTTCTTTTGTTTAGAAAACAAAAAAAAAAAAACAAAAATACGGCACATTTTTTTTTTTTTCTTTTGTTTGTTTTGATGCAAATGTGCGTATACAAAGTACAATATTATTGTTTTTGTCAACAAAAGGTGACGTTTGGTTCTTCTGTTTGTTAGGGGACCTGGTTGAGTGCACATTACTGACACAAATATGCGAAATGCGAAACGTTCATTTTGTAGGTAGATGTATACACTACTTAACTAATCAAAGAACATCCATCCAGATACGGAGAAAATGAAAAATAAAATCGAGTGATGACACACAAAGAAGACCAAAAAGCAAAAAAGAAAAAAAAAAGTAAAACGTACTACTGGGTGAGTTTTGTGGACATGAGTGTGGGTTTAGTGCAGAAACACAGAGAATAAAAGAAGGCAAATGACTTAAAAAGGATTGCAAGCGTAAACTATAAAGCCATAATATAGAAGCAACTCCTCAAGCATATTATAGAAATGCAAGGGAGGCTATTTTTAGAAATGATTTAGGTAGAAGATCCATCGTCAAAAAAAAAAATGAAAGGGATGTTGTGTATATTTAATGCAAGTGGAATTTTCAATATGGGAGTCTTTCCCCGTGGTGGTTACAAACCAAGTCTCTTGTTTGAAAATTTGGTATTTTAAAAAAATAAGTTACTGCAGTTGTCCCCCCTCTTTGTGAAAGCTGTGATAAAATAAGTTATATAACCTGTTTACATTTATATTGAGGACCAAACATTTAAAACTCTTTGACTCTGGGTGGTTTCTTAAGTTAACCACCTTTTGATTATTTTTATCTATTTGTAACCACCCACGCTATCTATCGATTTGATTTAAGACTTAAATGAATCAATCAACTCTATCCTCTCAAAAAATTGTAGGAGTGGCGAAGGCTGCAGGATCTTAGGTATGACTAGGAATTTGAAATTTTAATCATACTGTTACTACTATTTTAATTTAATAATTGTTGGTCGTTACTTGATGGAGATCCATTTTTCATTTCATTTCAATTAAAAAAAAAAAAAAACTACTATTTTTACGGAGCGTTCTATATTCAGTAGGTAAGTTGATAGTTTTCTAATACTATTTGAACAAAAAACCTTGTTAATTTGTATATGCTTTATGCATTCCATATAAAACCACATTCACCATAATTTTTTATTTTTGGAGCGGATGTCAATAAGTGTAGAAATAATTGTGGTTACTTATATGCTGACTACCGTCTGACAAATCGCAATGATTTTTTCAATGATAAATACTTAGTTTTCGCTTTAACTACAAGAAATCCGCCTCAATCTAGTTTCATATAAGATCAAAGAAAGTTTAACATTTTTAGATATTATCAAGGGGCAAACAAGGGTTACGATCGAAATAAACTGGCCCTTACCAGTTACGTGCTATTTTGCCTCGAGAGGAAAAATTATAATACAAAAAATGGATTCCCAACTGGAAAAATAATTTAGTTTTAATGAGGCTCTAGAAATCAGCTGGGCCCTTGCAAATTATGTAACTAAAAAAAAAGCTCTTTTATTTCGGTCCTGGGAATTTCTGTTGAACAGTCCCGGTCCGATAAGCTAACTACGGGCTGATTTGCAAAACAGAGCAAAAACAAAATTAATATAACTTTATGCGTTAATGTTTCAGAACATTGTATATTTATTATAAAGTTTTGTTTTTGATATAAAGTGGGGATTTCTGAAGGTATACGTATAGCAAACCCAGAAGTTTTTAATAGCAAAGGCCTTGCCAAGTAATTGACAAGTTATTATCGTCTAGATGTTCCCTACTGAAAACTTTCCAGGGTCTTGAAAAAACTTGGCAAGAACTTGATTGGAATTTTTTCGTTCCGCTGGGCTATCAAAAACAAATTTTTACGAGTATTTAACAAGTTTTTATCTGAGATAAAAATTTAGATAATCGTATTAGATAATCGTTCCAAAAAAACTAAAAAATAATATTCGCATCGAAATCGGCCCAAATTTCTTGAGCTTTATTTATTTATTTATTAGATTGTTGTCAGCCAGGAGTGGAAGGAACCTAGAATTTTTTGGTAAAATCCGAACGGCTAAGAAGAAATGGAGTTTTTCATGACATTCTCCTGGAGGATTTGACTTACTTGCAAGAGGGGCAGTAGCCCTTTGATTTTTTTTAGGTGGAAGAGACTAGGAATCGAACCCAGGCCTCTGGCATGACACTACAACGCCTTAGCCATTACGCCACGAACTATTGCTTTAAGGCACTTAAAATAAATCAAAAATTTGTAAACAACTGTAATTTATTGTCAATTTTCTTAAAATTCACAACGGTCTCTTGTGTCAATCTTAATGATCAAATGAAAGGGTTTTTGTGTAATAACACACGTGCGGTGCAGGCTGCAAAGCTTTCGCACCATTATATTAATATTGAAGATTTAATGATCAAAACTGTTACCAATTGGGTTGTTAATAACATTTGGAACATATTTTTTGGGGCGAAACCAAAAATAATGACTGAAAGGAACTATTATTTTTTATTTACATTGTAAAGCTGTCAAAGCATCACAAAAATACCATATTTATTCGACAGCTCAAAATGGCTCAACAAAATTTCGAATGTCTTATGTAAGTACAGTGAAAGCTCCTACTACGGACAACTCCCTTAAGCGGACAATTCCTTTAGGCGGACAAATTCTCACGACCGTGGATCTTGGATGTAAATTCCATTAATTTTTTGATCCCTTAAGCGGACACTCCCTTACCCGGACGCGGACAAGAATATTAGCCGTGATTTGTTAAATTAAATTCCCTTAGGCGGACAAAAACTATTTTTTAGTATGTAAATTTCAACCACTATTTTTAGAAATACTTTTACATATATTTATTTTGCATTAAAAACGGTCCCCTGGTTCACAGCGACAATAGATGCGATTTCACCAAATCACTGTCTGTGATCAAATTCATAACGGATTTTTTTTCTGCATCTTGCATGTTTGTTTTTAGTTTTAATGAATTTCATGGCTTGTAGGTTCAAAAATTTTTCATGATGCCGCTATATACCGTACAATTCCTTATATAACTATTTTTTATTTCTTCCCTTGGACGGACAACTCCATTAAACGGACAAAAGTGTTGCGACCTTCGCTGTCCGGCTAAGGGAGCTTTCACTGTATATGTATTTAGGTAAATTTTGTTCCAGATGAATTATTTCTTTAAAAAAAAAATCTACCAGGCTTCCCTATTTTTTTTTTCAACTGCTTCCACATTTTTCAATAAAAAAAAAGGACAGGACCACAATTTTAATCCTCTTTCTGAAAAATATTTGTGTCTATTTCTAATTTGCTTTGACACAAACTCCATAAATTTCTTTGAAATTAAAATGAAATAAATTTAATTCAACAACAACAGCACTCATCGAGTATATTTATACAACACTTGTCTATGTCTAAGACACCTGTGTCAATAAAATCCAATATCAGAAACAAGGCGCACAAGAAAACAAGGAAAATCTTAAAATAAATTTGATTCGAAATATCTACGAGTACAGTACTTACATATGTATGTAGTACATATTTGAAAACATTTTCCTTAAACAGACAACAGATGTGCAGACAACGGACGATACAGAAAACGCCCACGCTCTCACACGCCCAATAACTTTTAATCCAAATAATCGAAAACAGACCACTTTTCTTCATACACCACACACAGAAGCCGCCCCAAGTTATAATCTTCGCGTGTAATCTCATTGTCTGAGAATTCCATCAAGAAAATACCATTTCCCCAGAACTCTATTTAAAATATTATTTCCAAAATGGGCATGGGAATGCAATAAAATGACTCAATTCTTGACTTTTTTAAAGTATGTATCTTCGTTTCTATGAGAATTTTAATGTGCGGAGACACACATCACACACACACACCACACATTGCCTCCCCATCAGTGTGATGGCTTTATAAATTGTCAACTCTTGGCACCCATCGAATAATTTAAATGTCACAATAATAATTTGAAAAAAAAAAAAAACATAAAACAATAATAATAATAGACCAATATATCAAACCAAACAATTTATTTATGAACAGTTGCAAGAGAAAGAGAGAAAATAAAATCTCTGAACTAATTTTGTATTTTTTTAAACTTATGTCCTTTCTGAATACTACCCCAAGCAAATTATGTAGTTGGTAGTTTTTTTATTTGTGTTTTTATGACCAAGCTTTTCGATTCAGGCGATAAAAATCATTAAAAAATCAATTTAAATAGCGAGGGAGTGGAAAATGTTTACAAGCATATAAACATAAAATTGAGTTAGTCGGGGTGGAGTGATAAAGATGGAAACATTAAACCGCCAAAAAACAAGCATCATGAATTTTTGATAATGACCCCACAAAATTCCATGTGCCATTGGGCCAAGGCAATTTATTTTTTCCACACCAAGTAACAGCCCTCATAATTTTTGCCTAACATTGCCACACAGTGGTGTAGTTGCATTCAAAAGTTGAATAGAAATCAAAATATAAATTGTAGTAGAACAAAATAATTTTAAAAGTTTTTTTTTTTTAACAACACAGACTTTTTTTTTTAATTTAAGCACATTTAGGCATCCGTTTTTTAGTGTTTGAATAGAAATTAACAGCAGCATTAGCGCAGGAAAAATGTACGAAAAAAGGAAAATCTGAGGAATTAATGCAAGTGAAAATTTTTAAACGCAAAAGTGTTTTGACATAAAAAATACTGCTTAAAATATCCATTGTTGCATAAAAAGTTATTAGTCGAAAATACTGGTTTTAACGTAACTTTTTTTTACAAGTCAACGCTAGAGAAAAGTTTTTCGTGAAAAATTTGTAGATCGTGAGAATAACAGAATTACTACAAAATAGATTTTGACATTTTTTTTCTTCCGACTTATTGTTTAGAAGATATGGCAATTTCAAAAAATGTGAAATGACAAAAAACGTGGGTTTTTTTCAAATATTACTTCTAAACGGTGTATTTTTTTTTTTGAAAACATTCACGCAAAGTCTGTTCATCATACGACCCTCTACAAGAAATCATTTATATCTGTCTAAAATATTTAAAAATGTTTAAAAAATATCACCATTTTAAAAAATTGCTCAAAAGACAAAAATACTGGTTTTTTGCTTTTAACTCTGAAATATCGGAAGTTTTTAAAAAACATTTTATGCTTATTTTATGTATAATATTTCTGACGCAAAATGTTTTGATACTTTTCCTACAAGCTATCGGTTACAAGATATTGATCCCTCAAAAAAAAAAAAAAAAAAAAAAAAAGTGTCAAAAATTTAAGTTTTTCTCACACATTTTGTTTTACAAAATTTGTGGCTGTTTTGTTTTTTTTTTTTATGTTTTAAGAAACATCAACAACTTTTTTAGTTTGCTTGCACGTTGTACACTTTTTTTAAGTTTTGTCTAAAATAATTTCAATTAAAGACAAAATACTTAGAAGAACGGACTTCTGACATTAAAAAAAAAAAAAAGTACAGCATGGCATTGCAAGTATTGTCGTTGTTTTTAATGATTTTTTAGAAAATTGTCTCTCCCGCTCAAACGGGAGAAAATAGACCCCCCTGCAATTTGTTTTTGTCTCAACCAAACATATACGCCCTAGCTTTTTGTCACCACCGTATGAAAATAATACCTAATAAAATAGAAATAATTTGATAAAATTTTTAATGCTAATCTGCCCTACTGTCCTTGGAACTGTCACCTTATTTTTGACATGGACAATTTTTTTTTTTTTTTTTTTTGAGAACTTAGGTTTTATGTAGCCCTACCCTAAACAGTGTCAGTCATCCGTTTTTTTTAAATTGAGTGGGGAATTGATAATGGGCGCCTCGCCGCGAGTGAATGAATCGAGATGTTATTTCGAAGGAATACAAATAAAAAAAGCCATCAGCAATTAAGATGAGTTAAATTCTTTCTAAAACGCGGCCAGACATTTCGATGATTTCTGACTTTAAATGGTGGATGACATTTTTAAGGACGAAAATGTACAAAACAAAGGGTGTGATGGGAAATTACGTATAATTTTATTCTTGTTTCAATACACTTTTTCCAGAAAGTATAGAAATATTTATTTGAATAAATAAAACGAAACATAACTCCCCTGATGAATGAAGAAAAATATTTCAAGTGTAAACAATCGAATTAGGCAGCATGGATGGAAATGATTCAGAAAATAAATAAACAAAAATTCAAAAATTAAAATTAAAAAAAAAAAAACTACGCCTGATGGAATTTGTGTATACATTAAATTTATAGATAGCGAAAGAGGTAGGTTGGTATATTTAAATACAGTAGGGAACAACCAAAATTACCAATTACCAAAATAAAAAAAATTGTTTGCAATGAGTAATCCCGACATGAAATTCCATCTTAATATCGCTTGATTGAATAAAAACTCGATAAAAATAAAAACCAAAATTCAACATTAAAAATTATTAGTCATTAAATTTAAAATTCCGCCAGTACCTATACCTATACTGTTTTGAGTCATTAACAACTCTTTATGTTCCAATTTCTATTGCTTCGTTAAAATTTTGTTTAAAGTAATTTTAAACTCAAAATACAATGAACCTTCTGATTGTTGGAATAATTTGTGTTAGAAATTTTAATTTGTTTTTCTTTGATGAATGGCAATGATTTGTTTTTTTTTTTTTTTTTTTTTTTTTTTCAAAATTTAATGCGACAAAACAAATTGATTTCAATTGAATTTGTACACATGACACAATACCGCAAATTTAATAATTAAAGCTGCTATTTTTAAACGAAAATAATAAATTATTATTGTTGTTGATAAAAAATGCTTTTTTTTCTTCTTTTTTTTTGGACGACAATCAGAAGTTCAAGGCAATTTAAAACCAGATTCAGTGGTGTAATTTTGAAAAATGTTATCAAATCCTCATGGCCATGTTCATTAGTGTGATGATAATGATGGATGATGGCTGATGAACTTTTTTAGATGACGTTTGATGATTTATTGATATCACGAGAACTTAAAATAAACTTGAACTTGAATTTGAGGTTTTGGACAATCTTTCATGTTTTCACTTATTTACTTAAAGTATAACAAACCCACTTGGAAAAATGGTAAGTTCTTGCAAAGCTAATTCAAGGCCCTGGAAAGTTTTCAGTAGGGAACATTTAGAAAATCTAGGGGAAAACTTTTCTAATATGTAGTCGGTAAGGCCTTGGTAGTAAGGTTAAGCTAAAAAATGTTGGTTACATAAAATGTTATGAAATATTTAAGTTTGAAGTGTTATTTTCAACATCGTATTTACTTCTGTTTAGCAAATTAGTAGGTAACCATGGTTCGGGTTGGGACTGGTAAACAGATGATACCAGGGTCTGATCACGAATAAATTAACTTTGTTTTATTATTTTTTTTGTCTCTCGAGGCAAAATGGTACCTACATAACTGGCAAGGGCCCAGCTTATTTCTATAGTTAACACTGCTAGCTCCTTGTTAGAATTTTTTTTTAAATATCTAAAGCCTTTTTAAAAACTACACTTGTCAAAACAATTAAGGGAGCAAAAAAAAAAAAATCTCTTTTTGTTTTAGTGTTTTTTGAAGAGTGGTCGTAAAAAGTGGTCGCATTGAGATGAAACAAAAAGTGTTTTGTTGTTAGTAAAGAGTTGCTTTAATGTTTGGTTTGGTCAATGTGCGTATGATGCGTTATTATTTTTTATTGAACATTTTTTTATTTTTTGAACATTGTCATTTTCTTTGAAAATTTTTTTTTGACCCAATTTAATGTTTCATTTCGATAACTTGTTTATTCACCTTTTTTCATCATTCCACAATTTTGTTTCAGAAGAATATCTGGCTTTGAATGAAAAAACAGACTTTTGATTTTGGCTACCAATATCTTCACAAGGAATAACGACACAGACAATTACTGGAATTAATTGTCTATAAGATTTTTTCAAAACTTTATAACGGTTATTTTTTTGGCTCCTCACCGTTACATTCAGAAAAAAAACCACTTTTTGTAAATCTTTTACTGCTTTACAAATATTGACTGCAACAGTTAATTTGTTAAGACATTTTAAAGAACTATAGACTACCAATATTTATGTAAAATTTCAAATTGATCCATTGAACCGTTTTCCCGTACCGAATGATCAAATTCGTACAAACCAATTAAAAGAACAAATTGTATGGTTCATAAACATTGTGAAGTTCGTCATCAAAATGGAAACGAAAAGAACAAATTCTGACCACTTTTTCTCAGTTTTGTGTGAAAATCATTTTCTAAAATTTCAGAATGCTTTTTGTTTCATCTTAATGCGACCACTTTCGGAAGAGATACAGCTCTTAAAAAAACACTAAAAAAAAAAAAGAGATTTTTTTTTGACAAGTGTAGATTATTTCCAAGTGCCATTGGCAATATTCACGATTACCCCTTATACAAATATTTTGCGAATTTATCGAAGTAAGTACAATTTTATCGACTTAACCAGCAGCGGTCTTACCCTATTTTGGGAGCTCTCTTCAGTCATTAAACCAAAATCGGAAGTTTTCTTTTTTCACAAAATTAAAAATGAACAAAAACTGGATGATTAAATAATAAGACTATCGACTTGAAGCGCCTTGTGCAGACGGTCGTAGTTTATGCCCTATGCAGAAATCAAATATTTGAACTTTTATGAAACATTCAATAAAATATATGTAAACAATTTTTAATGCTCATTTACTTGCATTTTGAAAGAAAAAATGTTTGTCTTGCAGACACATTAATTGATATAGAACGAAAATATGCTATTTCGAACTTTAGAATTAGGTAGGTATTATGTACGAAATTTCCGAAAATTAGTTGGCAGTACTGCAGCTATTCGTTTGTTAGAACTAGGTATAGAGTTACAGAGTTGCAATTTTTTAGATTTAGAAATTTTTTTCGATTAACATAAGTTTTTATTCGAGTTAGTAAGGCCCCACCTCGATTAATTTTTAACTAGATATTTCTGTGCAAGTTCACAGAAACAAAAAATAAAACACAATTTTCACTTTGAAGTTATTGATATCGGTTCGAATTTTACAGATTAAACCTCATTTCGAATGCTGATAACTCGTCTCTAAAGTAGTTGTTTTTACCCAGTCTTAGATTTAACTGTATGTAAATAGAACGAGTACTAGATTCTTTTGCTCGTTCAAGGAAAAAACGATAAATTTTGTCATCTATTCGAGAGATGCAGGCAAATAAGAGTATTTTCAAGATCTTCTTCATGTTCCACTGATAATGACATAGGGAAGTTATGAGTCACGGCAAGGTCATACCAATTTTTTATTGGACTATATACATGTCGAAAAAAAATCAACAGGATTTGTTTTTGTAAGTTTCGATCAGGACGTTTCATAACTTTGATTATGTAACCCGCGTGTACCTTTCGATAACTAAGTAATTTTGCAAGTAATCCTGACTCCACATGATTGGCATAATTAAGGGTGCTAACAGGCAACTTAAATATGCGTTTAAAGAATTATCTTTCATTTCATCTGTTGAAACCTATATACTTCGTTACCGTAGCAAAAGCAACTATTGATTGCAAGCTTATAGATTGATAATTTTCGGTTAATAGTATCGAAATCTGCTTTCAAATCAACAAATGAATTAATGAGATTTCTAAGTATTCGAAACAGCTTTTTCATGTAGATAGTATTTGCCATATAAATCAAATTGTAAAAAAAAAAAATTTTATTTTTTGCATTTAGAATTTTCATTTAGAAAGTGGATTGTTCGTTCTATTTTTTAGTCTAATTATAATTTTGTTACATTTAAAGAATACAATATTTCTTCTGTAAAATTAGGTACATAAGCAATTTTTACTTGTTTTTTTTTTAGTTTAAAAAAATCGATTTTAGAAATATGTACGTATCTACCCCTACCCTCCTCCCCCGAAATGCGAAATCTTTTTATCTTCTATGCTTCTAAAAAATTTGGGATTTATGTCCCATTTTTAGCAAAAAAATATTAGGGGCTTGGGTCTCAGCCAATCTCGGCTTTATGTCCCACTCGAGTGAGACATAAGGGCTCAACTTTCCTTTACGACATCCCGAATTTCGACACGAGGATGGTCTCATTCGATAGATGTTCACTAAAAAAAACACCAAATATCACAATTTTAGGGTGAGGAAATATTTGTAAGTATTTTTAATTAATTTTCAAAGTTACACTTTTTCCATACAAAATGCATGGAAAATAAATAAAAAACAGCAAAATGACGATGAAAGAACTTCACTTGTCGTGACAGTAGTGATATGTTTTATGTCATTGTATGCTTTGTATTGCAAGATGTACACATTGGTTTCGGGATATTTTTTTTATTTTTGCGATTTCTGGGACTTTTATTCGGATTTGAGCTTAAAAAGAATATTTTTTTTCGAAAAGAAACTTTGCTACACCCAACCTCGCACATACCTAAGGTGACCATAAATATTTCTCTTCAGAGCGGGACGCCTGTAAATTTGAATACTAAAATACTCAGTGCAGGCATCTATTTAAGATATTTAGTTTTACTATAGGCCAGAGGATTTTTTGTCAGCTTTATTAAAGGATTCTTTAAAAGATTTATTACATTATGTGCATTGATCGACTATTTTCAATGTGGGACATTTTGCGTTCTTTGGGGACAGCGGGACACATAGCTCGAAAGCGGGACTGTCCCGCCCAAAGTGGGACGCATGGTCACCTTACACATACCCCCAAATCCTGTAGTGGGCCAACAAGGGGGTTGCAGGGGGCATCATGCCCCCCTTACATTCCGAGATTTTTGCACGCTTTAGCTGAATATACATTTTTAAGTTGTTTTTTACATGCCTGGCAATACTAAACAGACCGTATGACATTTCTTTAATTTATAATTTTGTTTGCAAAACAAAAAGTTCTGAAAATGTATTAAAAATACATATAAAAGCTTCCTCACCTTAAAATTGTGATATTTAGTGTTTTTAAGTAATCATATTTCCAATGAGACTATCCGCGTTTCCAAATTCCGCATATAAAAAGTGCAAATCGGTAAAAAAAATTGCCCGATTATGAAAATTTTAAACATTTTTTAATTGCATTTAGGGGGGTTTTCTCACCTTAATATTTGAAAAATATTCTATTGAGATGGCTACCTACTCCTTAAAAAATCAACTTCAAAATCAAGATGTCGTAATGGAAAGTCGCCCCGAAGTAAGCCCCAAAAATAAATATTGGGCTTTATGTCCCTGGGCCTTATGTCCATGCGCCGAAATTTACATCCTTTTTTTGTATAAATGACTCAATTTATTTTTGATTAACTTAAAACCATCTGTGAAGCCGTGTCACAATCGTAACAAAAAAACAAAACACTTGTATGAAGAAAAAGTAATAAAGAAAATAAATACTTGCACATGGTCATAATTCCACCGGATAAAAATGCAGTTGTTTTTTGACCCACCTGAATGTTGAAGGGGTTACCTGTAAATCCACAAATTATTTTTTTTTCCCGAGTATGAACTTATGACCCTGTGTCAATGTTTCCAATAACTAGTTATTCATAACTTCAATCAGATATTTTGAAACAAGTACGCAGTTGATGCTTGTTTAAAATAATCATCAAGGATTATTAAGGTAAAAAAAAATTTAATATTTTTTTTAACGGTGACTAACAAAATTAACTGGGTGTGTCACCAAAACTTAGAAAACATTTTCTTCTACTCAAAAAAAAGAGAAAATTTGGTAACAAAAAATTATATTACTTGAAAAAAACTAAATAATGAATCAGACGAAATTCCTGCAATTGATAAAAAATATAATTTTAAAATTCTTATTTACACACATATTTCCTTACCTTTCAGAGAATGATTTTTTTTCGTTATCCCATAGGATTACTTATCCAAATATAGGTATAATGTAGATAAATTTCACAATTATACAACAACAAAAATATACGCAATTTGTTTAAATTAAAACTGAGAGATAGCACACACGTCCCACAGCACAATAATTAATATTTAGTCGAGATAAAGGGTTTTCTGATGTATTTTTATTTCTTATTTTTTTTTTCTCCAAATTATCACTCTTTTCCACAGAGCATCGAGAAGAAAGATTCCAAAAATGCACACACGCGAGTATTTTTTTTTAATTATTCACAAATTCGTAAACAAACAAAAAAAAAAGTAAAAAAAATTCACTTTCATCCAACAGGACAAACAATATTTGAGAAGACAAAAAAAAAAAACAACGAAGTTATAGGCACATAAATCTATAGATAAAGATACACAATACGTTTATGTATATATATTGCCACTTTTGTAAATGTGTGTTTAACAGAAGAACACTGCTGCGCACAAAGAACACCAAAAACTCGCTCCAGTTATAGGTACATAGGCATGTGAGTGTGAGTTTGAAACATCAAAAAAAAAGAACCAGGGATTCTGGATTCTTTTGGGACTTTTTACTGTCGCTCCTTTTTTCGTTGTTGAAAAATGAGGATTTGTGAAAAAAAAAACTTTTTTAACTTTAAGAAGGAAAAAAATCACAGGATATTTTGTTTTTCCTCTAAAATCTTTTTGTTATCAGAATAATATTTCTTGACAAAAACAAAAAACTTGAAGATATTTTATCAAAAGTATCTCTCTCAGGATAATTTCTATTATTTCGATTTCGAACGCAAAAACTAAAAGTCAATCCGCACCCTTGAACGTCCAAATTCAAACTTAAATGCAGCGAACCAAGTTTGAGCAGTTTAACTCTGAACGGCGAGGCGAAGGCGAACGTATCTGTATCTCAGAAATGACTTTTATCAATGTCTGTGTGTTTTCCATTCGAGCGGCGGTAATGCACAAAATGAAATAAGTGATGAAAATGAAACCAAAAGAAAAGAGTCGAGCAGTTAGAGCGAAGGGAATCAGAGAGAGAGAGAGAAACGAAACGCTATGAAAAACGCCCGAACCTCGATGTAAAGAAGTTGAAAATCTAGCAAAGCCGGCCCGGCATTTAAGAATTCAACCAAACCAACAACAAGATACTAGAATAACGTGCCGTTCGTTGTATTTAAGTGGCTGTCGGTCACAAACACTATTGTCGCGTACCCATAACATGCCATGCAGTATATTGCAGAGTGCATAAAATATACACACAACATAAAGTACAGTAGAGTAGAGTATCATCTCATATCTTTTTTTATAAAATCAACAAAAACAGCTAACAAAACAGAAATTCAAAACAGCTACTAGTCATTTTCTCGATCTCGACTCTGTGTTCGTTGATTGTGGCGGTGGGATGCAGTGAGACGGGTATGGTGTGAGACTCTATACTTGGTCTCTTTAGATTGAGGGTCGAGAAAGAATCGCAAGTGGGGTTTGGTTAAAGTTGAAGTTGAAGTTGGTTTTCGATTAAAGATACAAAATCGAGATGCAACTATAGCTACTTCTATTGAGTTGTGGAACGTATCTTCTTTTGACAGAGTTTCTAGTATTATCTTCATTGGTATTGGTGATATTGAGTGAGTTCTGTTTCGAGTTTTAGAATCTACCTACTCAAAATCTCTTCAATGCAGAGTGTGTCTGTGTATAATTTAAACAAAGAATTTCCAATTTTTTTTTTGTCTTGTTTTAAGGTAATTTTTGTGGAAAATAAAATGTGAAGTTGGGTTTTTAATATTCAGGATCCCAAATTATCTTTCGTTTTGTACTTGTTGAAAAAAGGAGGGAAAAAAAAACTCATCTTGGGTGTATCTTGACAATGATTTCCTACAGAGATATGAATTTATATACATACAACATACAACGACGTCACTTCACTAATAGAAGCAATGTTATATGTGAATAAATGCTGTAGGTACTATGAGAATATCCGAGTGCGTATACCAAGCCCAAGTATGTGACAGGAAGTTCTACTGATTGATATTTGGCATTGAAGAAACGGTTGTATAAATGAAGGAACATGTGACAAAATAATTAATTATGATTGTATATGAAAACCTGGTTTTATACTTATGCTGGCTTATTACTAAATTGATAAAAGGAAAGTAGTGGAGGAAAACAGACAGGAAAAAAATTTTGTTTTATTCATATTGTAATGATTTGTAGATAAGCTATCTGTGTTAAAAGAGAGAAAGAGAGATGAAAACAAGGAATGGTTTCAATGATAATTTTTGTAATCTTTGATGAATACATATTATAATTAGTTGAATTGGTAATCTGGAAAATGTTAATGGTGCGGTGGTGGTCTCATCTTTAATTTAAAAAAAAAATACAAATAAAATTTAATTTTAATATCAGATTGTTAGAATAATGCATTACGGCAGCTAGCTATACGAAAACAATACTCTCACGTGAATAGCGGGGTGATAAATGATAATACAGTAGCCTGTATGGACTCACTCGCATCTCCGAGGATCCATTGGTCTCCCCGAGATGAAGGCAGGAGGGGTAGAGAAAGAAGATAGTGGACGCTTAGGTGCCTCCCTGAACCATCCGGAATTCTAATTGAATTTCAAGATGTTTTTTCTCTAGTGGAAAAGAAGAGGACATCGCTCAAATTTTCGAAGAATTACTCTCCGAGGGCTGCCTTTCTGGTTCTAGCTAAGTTAAGGGCATTCACAAAGAAAGTGATAGGAGCCCTCCTCCCCCTCTTCATCTTGACACCATCTTAAATAAATCAGATGTGCTGATGCCCATTCTGCTCATTTGAATTTCCATTGCGTTATTGGTTGCATTAGGATTCCAACCAAGAGGGAGAGTTAAGACCTGTTTAACTTGAGTAAATATTCTGTTTTTTCTTTTGCGAGATTTCGCTTTGAGGAAATTTTTATGAATTCTATACTTTTCTTGTTCCATCAGTGGCATAAGTATCGAGAATTCGGTCCGGCTCAGATCGAGAGATGACCCGCTTTTGGCCAATTCATCCGTCATTTCGTTATATATTACATCGCGGTGCCCTGGCACCGATCGAAGGGTAACTGTGTTTGTTGGACTAAGTATTTTCAGCTCTTCGCGACAACGGTCCTACAGTTTGAATTCGTGACGATCGAGGAAATAGCTTTGATTTGCAACCGGGCTGTTAATGGAAAAATCAATATTTCTCTTGATATTTTATATTTCTCATGTGCGACAAGATTCTGCGGCCAACAGACTTTTGCTTGAAAGACACTGCAGAAGTTTGGAAGTTTTATTGATATGTTGAGGGGAAGGTTTTCTGAAAAGATGCCAGTCCCTACCCCATTGTTCTTATTGGAACAGTCCGTAAAGACCACACATGATAAGCGTTTATGACACGGTTGTCCGTCCGGAATTTCCTTGTGGTTACAGTATTACCCGTTTAATTGCACCTCGGCTAATTGATTGTCCCGCTTAATTGAGCTTATACTTATATATGTAAGTTGAAAAGCTTTTTATACGATTATTAATTGAACCACCCGGATAATTGATCGAAAAATCTTAAAAAAAGGGCTGGTGCTATTAAGCGGGGAATACTGTATATCTGTTCGGGTCACTTGATTAAAATCAATGTGCGGTGTTGTATAATCTGTCTGAATATTTATGCTCGTAATGGTTTTATGACCGAAAAGGCCTCTTGCGCAATTTTTGAACTGTTTAAGTCGTAAAGGGCTGGTGCTATTAAGCGGGGAATACTGTATATCTGTTCGGGTCACTTGATTAAAATCAATGTGCGGTGTTGTATAATCTGTCTGAATATTTATGCTCGTAATGGTTTTATGACCGAAAAGGCCTCTTGCGCAATTTTTGAACTGTTTAAGTCGTAAGTCACTGTTGGCCGCCATTTCTTTCATAAAAAGATCGAGTGGGGGCTAGTAGTGATAGGAATGTTTCGACGGCTGCGGTAAGTGTTGTTTTCATAGCACGTGTTGCACTGATACACGCCAATCTCTGAATTTTAGTCATAGTCTTAAGATTGGTTGCCTATTTTTTTCGTTGGCCATCAAACCGCAAGTCAAAATTGGCCTTATTATAGGTACATCCAATGAATGTTTTAGGGCTGGGACTCCACGTTTTCCCAAAAATTCTAATGCAAGTGAAGCTTTTTTTCTCTTTCTTTAATTTTACGACCTAAGTCAATGCCAAGATATTTTACCGTACTAGTGATATGAAGCGGTTATTGAAATCAAAACCAGTTCTGTGTTAAAATATAGTTCCGTCTTGAGTGGGTTGACATTTAGTCCCGAGATACTGGCAGTTTCTGAGCTTGTTAAAAAAAAAAAACTAGAAGTTCGCATAGTGTAGGGATAAATTACCTGAAGCCATTATCACAATGTTGTCGGCGTAGGCGACGACTTTTGCATCGATAAAGCTTAGTTTAACTAAGATCTGTTTAAAAACTCCAATTTTACGAGCTGTTTGCTTCTTATTCTTTAAAAAATCTTTTTGACGTATGCACTACATCATGTTTTTTCATATTTGGTTTTTCCAAATCCTTGCTTTGGTATCCCCACATCAAGTCGAAGCCCAACGCTAAAATGCTTTTGGATTCCCAGTTTTCTACTTTTTCCTGCCTCCTTGATTTCAATTTCAAGCATTGATATCCTCTCCATTTGGTCGAAGGGAGTATATGTACTTACGTAAGATTCCAAGTACCTGATATAATTATTGATAATTTGTTTTGGCGAGTTCTTCTGTTGGACAGTTGATATTCATTTTTAGAAGGGAGTATGAAATCTTTTTACTACTGGAGACGTTTACAAAAAGTTCAAATACATATTTTCTTTTTTTTTGGAATTGCTATTTTGAGGAAATTTTTATGAATTCTATACTTTTCTTGTTCCATCAGTGGCATAAGTATCGAGAATTCGGTCCGGCTCAGATCGAGAGATGACCCGCTTTTGGCCAATTCATCCGTCATTTCGTTATATATTACATCGCGGTGCCCTGGCACCGATCGAAGGGTAACTGTGTTTGTTGGACTAAGTATTTTCAGCTCTTCGCGACAACGGTCCTACAGTTTGAATTCGTGACGATCGAGGAAATAGCTTTGATTTGCAACCGGGCTGTTAATGGAAAAATCAATATTTCTCTTGATATTTTATATTTCTCATGTGCGACAAGATTCTGCGGCCAACAGACTTTTGCTTGAAAGACACTGCAGAAGTTTGGAAGTTTTATTGATATGTTGAGGGGAAGGTTTTCTGAAAAGATGCCAGTCCCTACCCCATTGTTCTTATTGGAACAGTCCGTAAAGACCACACATGATAAGCGTTTATGACACGGTTGTCCGTCCGGAATTTCCTTGTGGTTACAGTATTACCCGTTTAATTGCACCTCGGCTAATTGATTGTCCCGCTTAATTGAGCTTATACTTATATATGTAAGTTGAAAAGCTTTTTATACGATTATTAATTGAACCACCCGGATAATTGATCGAAAAATCTTAAAAAAAGGGCTGGTGCTATTAAGCGGGGAATACTGTATATCTGTTCGGGTCACTTGATTAAAATCAATGTGCGGTGTTGTATAATCTGTCTGAATATTTATGCTCGTAATGGTTTTATGACCGAAAAGGCCTCTTGCGCAATTTTTGAACTGTTTAAGTCGTAAAGGGCTGGTGCTATTAAGCGGGGAATACTGTATATCTGTTCGGGTCACTTGATTAAAATCAATGTGCGGTGTTGTATAATCTGTCTGAATATTTATGCTCGTAATGGTTTTATGACCGAAAAGGCCTCTTGCGCAATTTTTGAACTGTTTAAGTCGTAAGTCACTGTTGGCCGCCATTTCTTTCATAAAAAGATCGAGTGGGGGCTAGTAGTGATAGGAATGTTTCGACGGCTGCGGTAAGTGTTGTTTTCATAGCACGTGTTGCACTGATACACGCCAATCTCTGAATTTTAGTCATAGTCTTAAGATTGGTTGCCTATTTTTTTCGTTGGCCATCAAACCGCAAGTCAAAATTGGCCTTATTATAGGTACATCCAATGAATGTTTTAGGGCTGGGACTCCACGTTTTCCCAAAAATTCTAATGCAAGTGAAGCTTTTTTTCTCTTTCTTTAATTTTACGACCTAAGTCAATGCCAAGATATTTTACCGTACTAGTGATATGAAGCGGTTATTGAAATCAAAACCAGTTCTGTGTTAAAATATAGTTCCGTCTTGAGTGGGTTGACATTTAGTCCCGAGATACTGGCAGTTTCTGAGCTTGTTAAAAAAAAAAAACTAGAAGTTCGCATAGTGTAGGGATAAATTACCTGAAGCCATTATCACAATGTTGTCGGCGTAGGCGACGACTTTTGCATCGATAAAGCTTAGTTTAACTAAGATCTGTTTAAAAACTCCAATTTTACGAGCTGTTTGCTTCTTATTCTTTAAAAAATCTTTTTGACGTATGCACTACATCATGTTTTTTCATATTTGGTTTTTCCAAATCCTTGCTTTGGTATCCCCACATCAAGTCGAAGCCCAACGCTAAAATGCTTTTGGATTCCCAGTTTTCTACTTTTTCCTGCCTCCTTGATTTCAATTTCAAGCATTGATATCCTCTCCATTTGGTCGAAGGGAGTATATGTACTTACGTAAGATTCCAAGTACCTGATATAATTATTGATAATTTGTTTTGGCGAGTTCTTCTGTTGGACAGTTGATATTCATTTTTAGAAGGGAGTATGAAATCTTTTTACTACTGGAGACGTTTACAAAAAGTTCAAATACATATTTTCTTTTTTTTTGGAATTGCTATTTTGATCTTTGTTTTTTACTACGACCGTTTGATGATCCTTTCAACGAAATGTTTTATCTGTTTATATTTTTCCAATAAGAGTTTCCTTGTATATTTTTCTTAATCATTTTTGAAAAGTCATAAAAACCAAAAAAAATTTAATCCTTTTAAACAGCCCTTTAAAATGTATGCCATTCAAAAACAAAGAAAAACCATAATTCTTGAATCCCTCATACTCGTAAAAGGACCTTATAATTTTATGAGATCGCTTCAATAAAAATGGGTATCAAAGCATTGTTTTTTAATTTTTTTTTTTATTACAAATTATTTTATTCATAGCTAACACACATAATACGACGGTTCCTTTAGATTTCTTGAAAGAACAAAAAAAATCCAATTAAATCTCTCTAGCACAGCCTTACGCAACTAATACTATTTATCAGTTGTCAAATTTCCGTTGAGACTTTAGAAGCTTTTTAAGAATGTTGATCCCTCCTAGATGGATGTGGAAGGGATGGTAAGCTGAAAGTTTCTATCGAACTGTAATTGTGGAATAATGTAATCTGTTACTTGGAATGAATTCAGAATAGTGAAATGGCGACTATGAGGAAGCTTGCTTTAAAACGAATAGCTGTGCTTGTTTGCAGCCTTTTGTTTGCCAAAAATATCGAGGTGTTTGGAAAGAAATGTCCAGTGTCCATACACTGAGCATTGGACCTTGCTAATTTTTTACAATTTTTTGTTATATCTAAAGCAATTTATCATACTGTAACGCCGAATGTTTGAATCTGTCTGATTACCGAAGTGTGTGCCAATGAGTAATGCGGGGTTGCAGACCTCAATTTATTTCCAACGACTTTTTGCTTGAGAAAAGTGACACTATGACCTTTTTGACTGATATTTGGTTTCTATGACCTAATTGACTGATTAATATATTTGGTTTCCAGCTTAACTTCTTCTCATGAAAAATACGATCCAAGTATTGACTTTGTCCGAGAATGTGGTATTCCTTTGATAGGAGGATCTATATTGGAAATTATGTTTTTCTTAAAAAAGAGAACAAGATCTGTCTTATGAGTTATGAGTGTTGGCCTCCTGTCTATAAAGTGTTAGAATGTTTCCTGATAAAGCTAAACATAAGCTACACCATCCGCACAAGAAATCACTGCAGCTCGCCACTTACATATGTATATGGAAACAAAAAAAATTATTTCTATAGCTCAGGTTTTATTTCCTATCTATACGTAAATGTGTACTATACATAATATACTTTTTACCATAAATCAATGACAATTCTTTTTGCAATCCAAATCAACGTGCTCATACCTGCAAAGAGACAAGAAAAAAAAAAAGTTCATTAGAAAGAGGAAACCAAAGCTTATTTTGCAACATACAATAATTTATTCATATTCATTAATCACCAGTATAATTTCGCTAGAAGAAAAAAAAAATTGCATCCCCA